>CANTUV010000031.1:83035000-93035000 GCA_947685225.1 Garcia nutans | reverse complement strand
ATTTTTTATTCATAAATAATTTTTTATTATTATATTTTTATCATACATAAAAAAATAAACACACATAATACACATAAAACAAACAATAACATATCTGCAACATATACGTAATATATTTATAATATATCTACAATATATCTACAAAATATATACTATAATTAATTAATATATAAAAATTAAAAGACACATATCTATTATATAAGAAAAGATAGAGTAGGTTTTAAGGATGTACATAGAGGTTTTGGTTTTGGAACTATAAATGAAGAAGGCAAAAATGTACTTAATTTTGCTATAGCTTACGATTTGATTATGACAAACATATATTTTATAAAGAGGGAATCATATCTAGTAACATTTAAAGGTTGACAAAATAGAAGTCATATTGACTTCATAGTCACAAGAAAAACTAATCGACCCAGATGTAAAGATTGCAAGGTTATTCCTAGTGAGGCATTACTCAACATAGGTTAGTGGTGTTGGATATCAATATTAAAAGTTGGACTAATAGGCCTAGGAGAAACGGAGTTCCTAAGATTAGGTGGTGGACTTTAAAAGTTATAAAACATTTAATATTTAAGGATGAGTTGGTTAAAGTCGGAGGTTAGAAGGTGGATATGAATATGTCAGCAAATGATTTGTGAATGGGCATGTCTACAATAATTAAAGGAGTAGCTAAAAAAGTATTTAGAGAGTCTAAAAGATGTGGACATTCCTCGAAAGTCTTGGTGGTGAAGTGAGAAAGTGTAAAAAACAGTAAAAAGTAAAAGGGAATGATATAAGAGTTTGTCAAAATGTAGTGACAATGAGGCTTTTGAGTATTATAAACAAGCAAAAAAGGATGTTAAAAAGGCAGTTAAGCAAGCAAGAGCACAATATCTGGATAGTTTGTATGAAAAATTTGGAAAAAAAAAAGGAGAAAATGCTATTTATGAATTGACTAAGACAAGGGAAAGAAAATATCGAGATTTGAACAAAGTTAAGTGCATCAATGATGAAAAGAATAGAGTCTTGGTTCAAGAACAAGATATCAAGAAAAGAATGAGAAGTTATTTTGAGGAGCTTCTTAATGGTAACAATAATTAAATCATTGAGGGTTTGGACGATATAGCCGAGAAAAATATATACTAGACAGATTAGGTTCTTCGAAATAGAAAAAGTTTTGAAGAGAATGAAAATCGGTAAAATATATGGACCGGATGGAATACCCATTGAGGTTTGAAAAAGTTTAGGAGATACAGGAGTCGTGTGGTTGAAGACTTTGTTTAATAAGATCTTAAGTACAAAGAAAATACCTAATAAATGGAGATAAAACAGTTTAATGCCTATTTTTAAGAATAAATGAGATATTCAAAACTGCTCAAATTACAGAGGTATTAAGCTTATAAGCCACACCATAAAATTCTGTGAGAGAGTTGTGAAATACCGTTTACGTTTAGACACTTGTATCTCTCCAAACCAGTTTGATCTTATACCTGGTCGATCTACTATGAAAGTTATCTTTCTTATTAGAGATATGATGAAAAAGTATAAAGAGATGAAGAAGAATTTATGTATGGTTTTCATTGGCTTGAAGAAGACATATGATAGAGTTCCTAGAGAAGTTTTGTAGTAGATCCTAGAGCTTAGAGGGATTTCTATAAGATATATCCAAGTTTTGAAGGATATGTATGATGGAGCTATCACTAGTGTCCACATTGTTGAAGTGGGTGCTAAGAATTTTTCTATTTCTATTGGGTTACATCAAGGTTCAGCTTTGAGCCCTTATCTATTTACCTTGGTTTGGATGAGCTAACAAAGAATATACAAGATGATATTTCTTGGTGTATAATGTTTGCAGATGATATTGTATTGATAGATGATACTCAAGCAGATATAAGTTAAAAGTTAGAGTCATGGAGAAATACTTTGGAATCAAAGAATTTTAAGCTTAGTAGAACTAAAACTGAGTATATGCATTTTAAATTCAATAACGCAAATAGAGAAGGAGACGAAATTATTTTAGACGGAGTAGTAGTACCTCATAGTGCTCATTTTAAATACATTGGTTCTATTATTCAAAATGATGATGGTTGTGAAGAAGATGTAAGTCACATGATTAAAACTTGTTGGATAAAGTGGAGGAGTGCCACATGAGTGTTATGTGACTGAAATATGCAAGTCAAATTAAAAGAAAAATTCTATCGTACTACCATATGGCCTGCGATGATGTATGATAGTAAGTGTTGGCCTGTGAAAGAACAACACTCGAGTAAAATGCATGTTGCAAATATGAGAATGATGAGATGGATGTGTGGACACACTATAATGGATAGAATCAGGAATGAGAGCATTAAAGAAAAAGTACGGATGGCGCCTATCAAGAATAGGATAAGAAAGCATAAATTGAGATGATTTAGCTATGTGAAACGTAGATCTAGGGATGCACCGGTTAGAAAAACTGAACTAGTTAAAGTAGAAATACCTAAGAGAGGCAGGGGTAGACCTAAATTAACTTGGACAAAAGTTATATAAAAAGATATTGTTGTTTTATATTTATTAGAAAAAATAGCCCTAAATTAAATCGAGTGAAAAAGAAAAATCCATATAGTTGGCCCCAATTAGCTTGAATTAAGGTTTTGTTGTTGTTGTTGTTGTTATATAAAAGTTGTACAATATATAAAGGTTAAAACACAACATATATATGACATATCTCTAACATATACACAATACTATAATTAATCAATAAATAAAAATTAGAAGATATATATCTATTACATATATAATATAATTAAGTAATATATCAAGGTTGTACATAAGTAATATATTAAGGTTATACAAAATATAAAAGCTAAAATATAATATATACACAATATGTATGTAACATATCTCTAACACATGCATTATATATCTAAAACATATAAAATATGTAACGGAATGATGTTTTTATTTTTTTATTTAGAAATTTTTATAAAATTATATTATTTTCTCTTAAAGATATTATTTTACAAAGTAAATTAAAAATAAACTCAATTTTTATATATTTTTTTAAAAAAATTTATAACTTATACATAACATATCTATAACATAAATAAATTATAAAAATATGATGATATTGAAATTTTTTTGTCACTAGTATTTTTTTAAAAAAATTGATTTTGTAGTTAATTTTGTAAGAAGCCCTCTTTTTTTTTTAAGGTAACAAAACATAAGCAAACTCAAGGCCTGTGAATTTAGGCCCAATGGTTTGAGCTTTGGAAATTGGCTTCCGTATATGAAATGAGCTACGACTTCTGCCATACCAACAACAAGCAGTGACTGCCATTAAGTTTGGGCTTTAGAACTTGGGACCTCATAAACAAACTCGGGCATTGAGTTTAGACTCAATGAGAACTTGGGTTCTCCAAAAAGAAAACAATATTTTAAGTTTTATTTTTAATTTTATTACCCTTACTTTTTTTCACTTCTAAAATTTTATTTTTTTAATTTTAATATTTTTTATATTATATTTTTACAAAAATACGGTCTTGTAATTTTTTTTTCTGCTTCATCCACTTAGGTTGTCATTATCATTGCATTTGGTTAATTAAATGTATAAAATAATTTTAGTATAAAGGTATCATAAATAGATATATAAATTTTTAAATTTTGCCACTCTATTATTATATTATTTAATGCACCTTATAATATTTTTTTTTATAATTATTGAAAGGTTTCTTTGTGACAATGCTTTGATTTAATTATTTTTACTTTATTATATTTAACTTTTTCAAGAGCATCTATTTAAGAGCCTTCTCATCATCTTCTTTTCTAGAATATCTTGAAAAAACATTCATGGCTGCATTATATTTTTTTCATTTTATTCTAGTTTTATTTTTAAAGTATTTGAAAATAATTTTGCAAATCATTATAATTGTAATAATTTTTTATTTTTTATTTTTGGTTGTTTGATTGTAAATTTTTTTTATTTATTTTTTAATTTAAACGTAAAAATTGTGATTTTTTTTTCAATCTAATGCACATTATATGTTCTATAAAATACTTTAAATTAATAATTTTTACAATTTTTTATCGTTTGTCGGTATATGTTGATATATGTCAGTATATATTATATATATTTTAACAGTATATATTGATATATGTTGATATATACCGGTATATATTACATATATTTTAACGGTATATATTGGTATATGCTGATATATACCGGTATATATTATATATATTTTAACAGTATATATTGGTATATGCTGATATATGACTGTATTTAGTAGTATATATTACATAAAATTTAACAATAAATATTAGTATATATTGATATATGTCGATATATATTACATATAAAATTATATTTTTTTAATTTAAATTAAAATAATTAAATAATTTTTATAGTATATGTTAAAATTATTTTAAAAAATATAAATAAATTAAATTAAATTGATATAAATAAAAATTTATATTTTATTTTTAAAATGAGAATATATGTAGATATATATGGGTATTTACTGCATATAAATAGAAACTTAATATAAATATTTTTAATTTAATATTTTAAAATCTTCATTTTTGAAATTAAAAAATTAAAAAAAAAACAAATGGCTACTAGTTGTGTTTTGTAAACAAACAGTGGCCAGAAGTTCAAAACCTTTATGAATAAAGAGGACGCATTTTGATATTTTTTTAAAGACAATAGATATATGTAGTTATATACTATATATATGTATATATATATACTAAGATATTACGCCTGTATATTGACATTTTTTTAAAAATAATATATATGTAGTTATAGTGATAATATACCTACAAATACTAATATATAATAGTTGCATATATTCTTTCTCCAAAACAATAGATATATATAGTTATATGTTATATATACATTCATTTACTAATATATTACAATTGTATATTGATATTTTTTTAAAGACAATAGATATATATAGCTATAGTTATAATATACTTATAAATACTAATATATAATAACCGAATACTGATATTTTTTTTTCAAGATAATTGGTACATATAGGTATATGTTACATATGCTTTCATACTAAAATATTACAACTGTATATTGATATTTTTTTAAAAGACAATAAATATATATAATTATAGTTAGTACATATTTAAATATAATAATATATAACAACTACGTACTGATATTCTTTCTCCGCGACAATAAATATATATGTATATGCTAAATATATCTTTATATACTAAGATATTACAATTGCATTATATCATTAATTATTTTTTGAAAGACAATAGATATATGTAAATATAGTTATCACATACCTATAAATAATAAAATATAAAAGCTACATACTGATATTCTTTCTTCAGGACGATAAGTATATGAAGGTATATGCCACATATAGCCTCATATATTAAAATAAAAATAAATTTTTTTTTTCTTTCGTAATGCAATAACTAGTTATATATATATATATTATGTTGCATATATGTAGATATACGTCGGAATATGTTGGTGTATATTGTATATACTTTAATTAAATAATAACAATATATGTTGGTATATATTGATATATATCAGCACATGTAGATACACTTTAACTGAAGAATAATAATATATAGGAGTATATATCAGTATATATTAAATATAATTCGGTATATAACTATTTTATAACTTGTTTATATATGAGTATATGTTACATATAACTAAATATATATGGGTATATGTTGAAAAAAAAATACAAATATATGTTACATATATGTGGATATTTATCAGTATATATTGGTATATATCGTATATAACAATATATACTTATTAAAATTTAAAATAATAAGAGAATAAAAGTGATATATGTTTAGTTATATAGTGGTATATGTTATATATAGCAATATATACTTGTTAAAATTTAAAAGAATAAGAGTATAAAAATAATATCTGTTTAGTTATATGTCGGTATATGTTACATATAACACTATATAATTATTAAATTTTAAAAAAATAAGAGTACAAAAATGATATATGTTTAATTATATATTTTTATATGTTACATATAATAACATATACTTGTTAAAATTTTAAAGAATAAGAGTATAACATTATTATATTTTTAATAATATGTTAATATATATTATATATAAAAACATATATTTTTTAAATTAAAAAATAGTATAAAGCTATTATATTTTTAGTTATATATCAATATATGTTACATACAACAATATATACATGTTAAAATTAAAAGAATAAGAGTATAAAAATAATATATATTTAGTTATATCTCAGTATATGTTATATATAATAACATATGTGTGCTAAATTTTAAAAAATAAGAATATAAAAATAATATATTTTTAGTTATACGCCAGTATATTATATATAACAATATATACTTATTAAAATTTAAAAAAATATTAGTATAAAAGTGATATATATTTAGTTATATGCCGGTATATGTTACATGTAATAATATATACTTAATAAAATTTAAAAGAATAACAGTGTACAAGTAATATATATTTAGTTATATATCGGTATATGTTATATATAATAATATATACATATTAAATTTTAAAAGAATAACAATATAAAAATAATATATATTTAGTTATATGTCAGTATATGTTAGATCTAACAATATATATATATATATATATATTAAATTTTAAAAGAATAAGAGTATAAAAGTGATATATATTTCATATAAATAGATATATTTTAGCTATAGAATAACAATATATGTAGATATATGTTAATATATATTAGTATGTATTTAGTTATATGTTAAAATATGATATGTATAATTAGATACACGTATATTAAAGTGTGAATTATATTATTTATTAAAAATTATTTTAAATTAATTTTTATAGTACATTTTAAAATTATTTAAAAAAATAAATTTATTAAATTTATTAATTTGAATATAAGTTCATCTAACAATATATATCTTATATATATTTTTAAATTTTATTTAATATTTAAGTAATTTTATTTGATAATAAAATTTATATAGTATTTTTTAATAATAATATTATATTAATTATTTTCATTTATAGAAGCAGTATTAGGTGTAAAGTATGATTAAAAAGTCTATAATTCTATATATTTGGATTTGACCAAAATAACACACAGTACATACGTTCTATTTATTTGTACTAAAGATGCACTTTTTAGCCGAATTTATTGTTTTGGTCTAAACTACCGTATTGTTGCGAGTAAATCTTGTTTCAACGTAAAACTGAAAATTTTTTTCTGACACCGTAAAATTGAAAATATTTTTTATTTTTAGGCTAGTTTTGTAAATATCCCTTCTCCAAATGCAATGAACTGCAACTTCTGCCATTCAAACAAACATGCAGTGACTGCCAATTTCCAGATCAGAATTGAAAATTCTGAAGCAGCAGCGCATTTGGATTTGGAATTAAAGGGATTTCAGTAACAATCAACTGATTTCATATCTGTAAGTTTCTACTCAAATCTAAAATCCATTTTCTCAACACAAATACACAGACGAAACCCATTAGCGGAGGCGACGATGACTACCAAATCCAGGAACTTCCGTCGTCGAGGTGGCGACGATGACGACAACACCGATACTAACACCAACGTTCACACCGCCAATCCTTCTTCTCCCGTTACCTTCCGCAAAACTTCTGCCTCTTCCTCTTCCTCCAAACCCAAGAAGCTCCTCAGCTTCGCCGACGACGAAGACGACGATACCCCATCTTCCCGCATCTCCTCCACCAAAACGTCTCACAAGCCTTCTTCGCGCCTCACTAAACCCAATTCCTCACACAAGCTCACCGCCTCCAAGGACCGTCTACCTCCTACCCCATCGTCTACCACTTCCAACGTGCTTCCACAAGCTGGTACTTACACCAAAGAAGCCCTTCTTGAGCTCCAGAAGAACACACGTACCCTCGCTAAACCCACTTCCTCCTCCTCCAAGACTCCTTCCTCCGCTACTTCTGAGCCCAAAATCATTCTCAAGGGTCTTCTCAAACCCAACCACGAAGACCCCGCTTCGCAAACCCTAAAACAAGCCATGCAGTCACATTCTGACGACGAAGACCAAGAGCAAGAAGACAGTAACAGGAATGAGGCGGAAAATCGATTGGCATCATTGGGCTTGGGAAAATCCAAGGATTATTCGTTGATACCAGACGAAGAGACCATCAGGAAGATCAGGGCAAAAAGGGAACGGATGAGGCAGTCGAGGGTAGCTGCTCCTGATTATATCTCCTTGGACGAAGGGTCCAATCATGGGACGGCTGATGGGTTAAGCGATGAGGAACCTGAGTTTAGGACGCGAATTGCCATGATTGGTAAGAAAGAGAGCAGCAGCAGTCATGGTGTTTTTGAGGATTTTGACAATGAGGATGATGATAATGGGAATGTCAAATCAATGATTGGTCCCGCTGCTATTAGATATCCCAACAGTCATATTATTGCCGAGGAGGGCAGCGGTGGTGTTGAGGATGAGGATGAGGAGGATAAGATTTGGGAGGAAGAGCAATTTAGGAAGGGTTTAGGGAAGAGAATGGAGGATGGTTCTGGTACTAACAGGGTTTTTAATAGTGCTACTACAACTACTAATAATCAGCAGCAGCAGCAGCAGCAGCAGAGGCCTGTGATGTGTGGTTCAGTTCCAAGTATTGGAGGCGCATTTGGAACATCTCAAGGTTTAGATGCCTTGTCCATACCACAACAGGCTGATATTGCTAGGAAAGCTTTGCATGATAATGTCCGGAGGCTTAAGGTATGCTATTTTTAATCTCATACTATTCATTTAGAAATTAAAATTATAATATCTAGATGTAGTACCTTTTTTTTTAATCACCAAGTTACAGAGAAATGGCATGTCCTGAAAATGCCGTTTAGAATTCAGCTGTGGTAACTGTGCAGTTTTATTATATGTGCAATGAACTATAATGGAAACCGAATAATACATTTACTGGAAAGACTTTTAGAATCAATTTTTGGCCTCTATACATGTATCTATCATCATATTTCTTTGTACTGATACCTGTCCCGGTCAGATGTTACTTTTTAGAGATGTTTTTATGCGTTATTTTTATGCATTATGTTGCAAAAGGTATATAAAATGCCAAGGATAGTGGTAAGTTATTTAGAATTGTATAGAACACTCAATTATTTTAGTTCCCTTCCTCTATAGCAGACATTGGGTAGGTGGGATACATGCATCAGATGTTATGGAATAAGCTGCAAGCAGAAAGTGCAAAAAGAATCATTGAGCTAAAACATAAGGGCAAAATGTCATCATATTGGATGTAGATAATCTGCCATTATGTTGGATGTAGGTGTTCAATCCCAACTCTTTCCTGAGATGGTGCAAGTCTCGAGATAGGGAACTTATTTTGAGATCAGTGACTGGGCATGGAAGATGTGGTTCATCTAGAGAGTTAGATTTTGCAATTCCATAGCAACACTGGTGAAGCTTTGGTTTTTTAATAATTAATTAATTTCCCATTTTTCTCCGATATAGCTTGAGGTAGGGGAACTTACCTGTTCAAACCACACTAGAGTTTTAGCGGTGAGGTAAATCTTGTTCATCTGGAGAGTTAAATTATCAAATTCACATCAGCATGATTGAAACAGTGGCTGGATTAATTTCATTTGCTGTTGGAGCAAGGCCTTTTAAATCAAAATATTTTTTTTGATGTCTGCGTTATGTTGTGTCTTCTATATACTCTACAATGTAAATATGAATATAGATGCTTGAATTCACAGTCACACCTTATTATTATATATTTTTTATTAGAATGAATGTTTTGTATGAATATAACCCCAAACTTTTGTCTCAGGAATCTCACAGAAGAACAGTTACGTCACTGATAAAGACTGATGAGAATTTATCGTCCTCATTGATGAATATTACTGCTCTTGAGAAGTCTCTATCTGCTTCTAGTGAGAAGTTCATCTTTATGCAAAAGCTTCGTGACTTTGTTTCTGTTATATGTGAATTTCTGCAGGTACGACTTAATCTATTTCTATGTTCTGCATGTATATATATTTTTATGAATGAATAGAACATTGTTTGGATAAATAAGGAGATTAATATTTGTTGTATTACCAGCCTATACGGGATATAGGTCTAGATTTGTAAGTACAGCTAATAAATAAAGAAAAAAGATAGATCAAGATGATTTCCATATTGGAAAAAAATCATGTTGTAATTTTGTTAGATTTGGTCCAGAGGAATGTTAATTGAGTACTAGAATTATGAGAAGGAATTAATGATGGATAAGGAAATAGAGAAGAAAAAGAGAGATGATGAAAGAGGCAGAGAGAATAAGAGTTACAGAGATTAGAAAAGATTAGGGGAGAGAGAGAGAGAGAATTAGGAATATGCTCATTCACTTATTGATTCATTCACCTTAAAACACAACACATATATATTCTTTCCGGAAGTATTGCAACTACTGCCAGCTCATGCTAATTGGTTATATTTTTTCTTTTCTTACTAACTAATTCGTATTTTTCCTTCCTTCCTGTCACACACAACAGTTCCCTCCTCTTTAACCTATTCTTGTCCCCAAGAATGCACAATATCAGGAAATTGGCCTTGGATGTCGGAAGCATCTTCCTATTTGATGAATACTTGCTGAATATGCATATCTCCTCTCAAGATAATTTTGGCATCGAGTACTTTTTCATGGATAGTGATGAAGGTATTCGGATGCATACTTGGTAGCTTTGTTATAGGTACCGTGTTAGCTTCCAATTTCTTCTTTAATGGAGTAACATGGAATACCAATTGAATCTTGGAGGTAGGAGGTAATTTGAGTCGACATGTAACAAGACCTACTCTTTCAATCAGCTCATAAGGACCATAAAACTTTGCAATCAACTTTAATTTCCTTCTAATACAAAGAGAGGTCTGCTGTAAGTTTGTAACCTAAGGTAGACCATATCCCTCACTTGAAATTATCTCTTTATCCTGTTTTGATCTGCATATTGCTTCATTTTGTTCTTAGAATGTTGGAGTTTTTCGTTGAGGTAATTGTTGATAGCTTCTCTGTCTATACAAATTTCTTCCACAATTGCCACATTGTTGGAGGTAAAAGGGAGGGTTGGTTGACTTGGAGCTTGGCCACAAAGGACTTGAAAAGGTGTCATATTTATGGCTATATGGTGGATAGTGTTGTGCCACCAATTAGCAAGGCTTAGCCACTTAACCATCTATGAGGATGATGGTGGGTAATACATCTCAAATAGCTTTCAATTGTCCTATTAACTCTTTTCGTTTTTCTATCTGTTTGGGCATGATAGGCTATGCTCATGTGCAACTTTACCCCTGGAGTTTAAAGAATTCTTGCCAAACACCCCTATAAAGAGTTTATCCTATCGGAAATTATTACTTGTGGAAGACCATGAAGTTTACAAATCTGGTCAAGGAAGCTCTTGGTTACAGAGTTTGTTGTGAAGGGATGAGATAGTGCTATGTAATGGGCTGATCTGGTTAGGCTATCCAGTATCTACAACTATTAAAATAGGATCATATCTCCTAGATTTTTGGCAACTTTATGAAATCCAAAATAATAGTTGACCAGGCTGTTGTTGGTATAGAAAGGGGTTGAAGTAAGCCAGAATAAGAACATTCTTTAATTTTACACCTACTACACGCCACACACCGAAGCACCCACTTCATCACTTCCTTCTGCATACTAGGCCAACAGAAATATTTTTTGAGTTGTTGATTAGTTGCTCTAACTCCTGAGTGGCCTCCCAATGCAGGATCATGATATTGGATCAATCATTTAGTATGCAAATCCGTTGAGTTACTAATGAGTAATTTACCTTTGCATCGTAGAAGATGTCCTTGGTAAGAATAATTGGAATTTGAACCTTTTTGGATAGACACTGCTACTATTAATTGTTGTGCTTGGAAATCACTCTTTTAAGACTCTTTCACCTCTGTAACCTATGATGAAACTACTATTGAAGCCAATAGATGAGAGGAAGTGCCCTGCAAATCAGTCCTCCTTGATAGTGCATATGTTGCTCTATTATCAACTCTTTGATATAAAAGCTTATAATTCAGCCCCAACAATTTTGTGATGTCCATTTGTTGCACGTGTATTAAGCTTCTATTTCAATAGATGCGTAATACTTTCATGATTTGTTCTTATGAAAAATGTTCCTTGTTCAAGGTAATGTATCCATTTGGTCACTATAAAAATGATTGTTAAAAGCTCTCTTTAATAAACTAAAAGAAGTTGGTTTCAAGGGCTGAGGGGTTTAGACAGATAAGCTACAAGTTTCCCATCTTGCATCAGAATAGCTCCAATTTCCACTCCACTTGCATCACATTCTAAAACAAAAGCTTAGAAAAATTTAAAAGAGCCAAAACGGGAGCTAATTATCATGATCTGCTTTAATTGCTCAAAGGTTTTCCGAGCTGCAAGTCCCTAATTGAAAGCTTTCTTCTTCAACAGATTAGATAGTGGCTTACCGATAACTCCATAATTTTTATATAAACCTTTTGTATATCTGGTCAACCCCAGAAACCCTCGTCATTCTTTGATTGTAGTAAAAATTGGCCAACTCAACATGTCTTGTGTTTTTTGTATTATTTGTTGCAACTCCTTGGGTAGAGATACTGTGTCCCAAATATTCAACGGAGTTGTATCCAAAAGAACACTTTGATAACTTAGCAAACAATTGTTGTTCTACAAAAACTTGAAAAACCAATTCCTAAGTGCAGCTCCTAAGACTTGCTAAAAATAAACAACAACACAAATTTCCTCAAGTATGGCTTAAAAACTTGATTCATCATAGCTTGAAATGTTGTTGGAGCATCCATGAGCCCAAAGGGCATCACCTTAAAGTCGAAGTGCTTAGAATGAGTGTGGAATGTTGTCTTGTGGATGTCATCTAGTTCCATCCTAATCTAATGGTAACTAGACTTCAAATCAATCTTTGAGAAGATGATAGCCCCATGTAACTCGTTGAAAAGGTCCTCAATTATCAGGATTGGAAATTTATCTTTTATGGTGAATGCATTAAGCTACCTGTAATCCACGCAAAAATGTTAACTTCTATCATTTTTCTTAACTAATAGTGCTACAGATGCATATGGGCTATTACTTGGTTAAATTATGGAAGAATCCGATATTTCTTGCACTAATCTCTCAATTTCCTCTTTTTGAAAGTGAGGATGTTTGTAAGGGTGCAAGTTAATCAAAGCTGAGTCTTGTTTTTAAAGGGGTAGCATCGTTGTGTGATCTAAATGGAGGTAAGGTTTGAGGTTCTTGGAAAATTGTGTGGTATTGGTTTAACAAGGATTGAAGAGAGCTCTGGAAGTTGGATTCAGAATTTTTAAGGTCGTCAAAAGTTGGAGTATTGAGGACTATGACATTTAGTTAGAATAGCCTGGATGTAATACCACTCCATCCACTTTGGATAAGTTTGCACAAAGCCTTACTAATCATAGCCTTCAAAGTAGTTGGCTTTGTTATTCCCTTCAATTTGATCATCTTGCCATCCTTTTTAAGCAACAATTTGTACCATCGAAATTGAATGTCACTGGAGTATATGTTTTCATCCAATCCACTCCTAACACCATGTCATAATCTCCTATATCAAAAACTCTTACATCAAATTGAAATCTATAACCCTGCATGCTCCACGTACACTCAAAACATTTAGCCCTCGCCACAATTTTTCTGCCAGCAATTACTATGACGGTCATGGGATATACTTGAACCACTGGTAATTTCAGCTCCTTAGCAACCTTAGAATCAATAAAACTATGTGTAATCCCATTGTCGATGAGTATCACAAGAGTTTTGTTTTTGATTTGGCTCTTTAATTTGATCGTATTATCCACTACGCTCCCATCTATTGCATGCAAATAAAGCTTTGCTCTCTTTGTTTCTTCTTCTTCCACCACATCATCTACTACCTCCTTCCATTCATCTTCCTCTCCAGCTTCTCCCTCTTCAACTCTTTGAAGTGTAAGCATCCATGATTGACACCGATGACCAAGGAAGAATCTTTCTCCACATTGGAAACAAAATTTATAAATTTTCTTTTGGTTGTTATTGATTGGGATCATAGTATTTTTCTAGGTATTGGGTTGATATTATTGGTTTCAGGGAAGTGGTATGAGTTTGGCTTGCAGATTTGGTGTGGAAGGAATTTTTAAAATTTTTCGTGTAGGTTCTTATGTGATCTTCCGAAGACGGGCCTACTCAAAGGCATGATAGAGAAAGATGGGCCTAAGCATTCTAATAGTGGCCTCGATTTCTTCTTTTAACCCACCAATAAAGCTAGATACAAAATAGGCCTTACTAAGATATGGATTTAATAGTTCCATTTTAGCTTTCCCTTCTTCAAATCTATCCTGTTACACACTACCAGTTTGACTTAGTTTGTTAAATTCGGCCACCACATCTTCGGTGGGAGAATCCTTGAATCATTACACTAGCGCATCTGCAAAAACCTCCCAAGATTCATTTGCATGTGTCGCAATCCATCCCATGAACCATATCTCTGCTTTTGCTGTCAAGTAAATACTCCCTAACTCCACCTTCTGATTATCGGGAACCTCATAAATCTGGAATTATTTATTGCACTTCTATATTCATGACAATACTTCTAGATCCATGACTATGGCTCTTCTCCTTCAAAGAAAGGTAGATCCATTAAGGTAATACTTTTCCCAATATCCACGATTCACAGTTTCGAAGGAACCAGATCTGATATCTTCAACCTCAGAGGTTCTGGATGTGGGTAATATTCCCCTCCCTGAATTCGGTGCTTCATCTGTGATGGGTTCCTTGCCCCTGTTCAAATTTTTGAGAAGCTGCATCATTTGTGAAAAGTCATTACTAAGCTTCAACTGCTCATTCCGCAGCTGGTCATAAACTCAGTGGTTCTCTGTTCTAGCAGCCTGCTGTTCTTTCTGCATGGATCTTCCATTCTTCTTGTTCCAATTTTAAAATGCATTTACTTAATTTTTCATCTTTTTCCCTATTTTTTCGTACTGGTCTGATACCAATTTGTTAGATTTGGTCCAAAAAATATTAATAGAGTAATATAATTATGAAAAGGAATTAATGGTGGATAAGGAAATAGAGCAGAAAAACAGAGATGATGAAATAGAGGTAGAGAGAATAGAAGTTACAAAGAGTAGAAAAGAGTAAGAGAGAATTAGGAATGTGCTCATTCACTATTGATTCCTTCACCTGAGTACACGGCACCTATATAACAAATATTCTTTGCGGAAATGTTTCAACTAGTGCCAGCTCATGCTAATTGGTTACATTTTGTCTTTTCTTACTTACTAATCCCTATTATTTCTTCCTTTCTTCCTGCCATACATAACAAATTTCCTCTTGCAATACTGGAAATGGACACTTATAGATTTATCAGCAAGTTGATACAGGTAATAGGTTTATGTTCTGCTTCTTCTGTACTTCACACCATCTCTACAAGGACACATGCAATTATAAAATAGAAATTTCATCAAACTGTAAGACTGAAATTCTATATTTTGTAATATAAGGGAACACTTACAAAATCTTTTTGAGAAAAAATAAAGTACCTCATCATTAAGAGTATACATGCAAGCAAACATGCACACACACCTGCGCACATTCACACAAAACTATGAAGAAGAAAGAAAAATAGAACATCTCTTTACTAAGAGATTACACACAAATGCATTAAATAAAACTGCAAATTTAAGAATGCATAAAATTATTGAACTCACATTGTTAGGATCATGACAATCTACATCGGGAATTTCAAATGAAATTGGTCAAATGATTTTGTATAATGCAATAAAGTATGTTGACTGAGACAGCATGCTGGATAAAGAACTAAAAGTCCTCAATTTTGTGAAATTTTTGTATTGGTTTTTAATTCTTAAGTGCTCCATTTTAATCTTATTCTTCAGAATGTAATTGTGAATAACATGTTAACATCTCTATGTAAAAATATGAATATTGCATACTGGTATTCATATGAACATACTAAGATATTATATAGAAATGTTTTAGTAAGTTCTTATTATTCGTATGATACACACAAATATTCGCATATTAGAAGATTTATTATTACCTGGTGCAACACATGTTTCAAAAAGCATGCACATGTGCGTATGTAGTTGGTTCAATGTGCCTGTATTTCCCCCTTAAACGCTCTTTCTCTCTCTGCCTCTGTTGCTCTGACTCTCTGCATTACCTTCGCATCAATGTTGGACAGACACCTAGTATGGAGGCCTTAATTCACATTCATTTTACTTTTAGCCAAAGTGGATGAAAGTGTCTAGAATGTGCGGCATAGTTGTTAAAAGCGCGCTCTAGGCGCGCCTGAGGCGCGCTTTGGGTGAGGCTCCATCGTTAGGGCTTCAACAGTTGAAGCGTAGCGCACTTCTCAAAAGCCACGCGTTTCTGCGCTTAGGCGCGATTCTTCCCGATTTGTTAGGCGCAGAAAAAGCGCGTTTTACATAAATAAGGCATGATTTTAGGATTTTAAATATTTTATTTCCTATTTAGTAATTTTCCTAGTTAGTGATTGGTTAACATAAAAATAATTAAAAAAAAGAAAGAGAAGAGTCAGATACGTAAGAGATTTTACGTAAACACCAAACACTAAACGTTGGATATGAAGAGACTAGTTTCTCTTCTCTAAACCGAAAAGAAAAAAGGGAAGAGGGAGAAGAAGAGTCCAAGGGGAAAAATATTAATCCCACTCCTAGTAGCAATTTGGCAAAGGGAAAGGGAAAAGGAAATGTATATTCTAGGGTCAAGAAACATACTCCTAGTCCTTTTGCTCTTACAGATGAGGATGAAATTGAAAATGATGAAGATGAGGAGGGATTAGAGAAAGAAGAGTTTGTAAACAATGATGATGAGGAGGAGGAGGAAGAGGAGGAGGAGGATGAAGATATTGATGAAGGTTTTGATGATGAAGAAGAGTGATAGAGTGATATTTGATAGGCTAATTAGTCACAAAGTAGTACTAGGAATAAAACAATTAGTCCTAAAGTCATGCCTTAGTGGTATTACAATATTAGTAATAAGTTAATTAAACTATTAGTAGTAGTAGTTATTGGGTTAAACTATTTTGTCATATCATATGAGACATTTTGCGTGAAATATCTATTATGCGGTGTCTTTTTTGTGTGCTTTTTATGTGTTTCATAGTTTTTATATGATGTGGTATGATAATACTTGTGTGATATGTTCTTTAGTATGGTTAACATTGTATTTTTGTAGTTGTTTTATGTTTTTATTAGTTTTATAGAGTTTCATGCGTGTTTGCGCTTCACTTCGATGAAGCCCGCGCCTGAGCCTCGAGGCTCGCGCTTTAGGCTCCGGGACCCTTTGTGCTTTTTTGCGCCTCGCGCTTCTGACAACTATGATGTGCGGACATTGTAATTTCGACATGCATTTATCATGCATTTCTGAGACTTGATATTAATAAACAAGAATCTAGCTTACCTTCTGAAGTCGCATGCTTATGTATTTGCACTTGGATTATCCTATTTACATGCCTTCTCATAAGTAATTCCAGAATTTCTTTAGAACTATTGCATTCTTTTTTAGCAACTCCTTAAAAATGTGTATTTATCAATTTGCTGTAATTTTTTACTTTTCAGCATAAGGCTCCTTACATTGAGGAGTTGGAAGAGCAGATGCAAAAGCTACATGAACAACGTGCATCTGCTATTTTAGAAAGAAGAACTGCTGATAATGATGATGAAATGATGGAGGTGGAAGCAGCTGTAAAGACAGCAATGTTGGTCTTCAGTGAGCGTGGAAAAAGTGCAGCAGCTATTACCGCTGCTTCAAGTGCAGCCCGAACAGCATCTACTATGAAAGAACAAACTAATCTACCGGTGAAGTTAGATGAATTTGGTAGAGACATCAACCAACAGAAGCGTATGGACATGAAGAGGAGGGCTGAGGCCTGTCAGCAAAGGAAAGCTCGATTTGAGGCAAAGAGAATGTCTTCTATGGAGCTAGATGGTTCTGATCTGAAAATTGAGGGAGAATCAAGTACAGATGAGAGTGACAGTGAAAACGCAGCTTACCAATCCAACCGTGATTTGTTGCTCCAAACTGCTGATCAAATTTTTGGTGATGCTTCTGAAGAATATTCTCAACTTTCTATGGTTAAAGAAAGATTCGAAATATGGAAGAAAGAATATTTAACAAGCTATCGAGATGCTTACATTTCTCTAAGTGCACCTGCCATCTTCTCTCTGTATGTGAGACTAGAACTTCTAAGATGGGACCCTCTCCATGAGGATGCTGACTTTTTTTATATGAAATGGTATTGCTTTGAGTTCTGAATCTGTTAAGTTTAATGCTGAATTTTTTTTTAAATCTCCTACTATGGTTTTCCCTGCCATTTTCAGATGAGCAGAATTTAGCTTCGGGAATTTTCTTTTAGTTTGATATTTTCATGCTTTATTTCTGTAATCTGACATCTTGCAAACTGAAATGCTTCATGCATACATTGGCTTTTATTTTTTTACCGTATTTTCCCTCTCTTTTCACACTCCCTATGTCATTTCTGTTCAGGCATTCCTTGCTTTTTGATTATGGTTTGCCAGAAGATGGAACTGGTCTCAGTCCCAATGATGCTGATGGCAACCTCATTCCAGAACTAGTAGAAAAGGTTGCAATTCCTATTCTGCATCATGAAATTGCCCACTGTTGGGACATGCTCAGTACACGAGAAACTAAAAATGCTGTTTCTGCCACAAGCTTGGTAACAAATTATGTTCCAGCTTCCAGTGAGGCTCTAGTAGAGCTACTACTTGTAGTCCGCACTCGTCTAGCTGATGCTGTCGCTAACATTGTGGTATGTGTTTTGAACTACAATCTTCTTCTCTCCTTCTCTTCTCTCTTCCTTGAATTCCCCTCTCACGCGTGTGCTCAGGCACACACACACGTGTGTGTGCACGCATATGTTAGTATGCATGTCTTAGTGCTTCTCTCATTTATATGCCATAGGTTCCAACATGGAGTCCACTTGTCCTGAAGGCTGTGCCAAGTGCTGCACAAGTTGCAGCATATCGGTTTGGGATGTCAGTTCGTTTGATGAAAAATATCTGCTTGTGGAAAGATATCCTTGCATTCCCAGTTCTGGAGAAGCTTGCTATTGATGAGCTTTTATGCGGGAAGGTTCTACCTCATGTTCGAAGCATTGCACCTAATGTCTATGATGCAGTCACAAGAACTGAAAGGATTATTGCTTCATTATCTGGTGTTTGGTCAGGTCCAAGTGTCACCAGGGACCACAGGTACTGATATTATGCTTTGACTTTTGTTTTGTCAATGAACTCACCTGGACTACATGTGCTCATCAACTGAAAATTCAATGATCAATGTTGTACTAACTGTGAAGCATTTTCTACACAGAGTTCATATTTCTGCAGTCTCTTGACTAGTTAGAGAAGTTTTTAAATTTTTTGTTGGGATCAGTTTTGTTTTGGTTGATAGACATGAGAGAAGTGAAAGATAAACAGTAAAAGAAGAATTAAGAAATTTGGGTCCAAGTTGAGTGCCTGTCCCAAACTGATTTCAACTTGAGAGTATTAGTGTGTAGAAATATATTTATATATCTTGGCCAAGCTTTATATTCTTCCAATTAATGAAGAGAAGAATATTGCAGAAATTATTGATAATTTAGGCTAAAAATACTTTTCACCTTTTAATTTTTTTCCCTTACCATGTGCATTATTATTTTCCATATTATCTTATTCTCTGGTTTTGTGTATAGCTTGGCTGTAATCTATCTATTACTACTTGTTTATTGTTAATTATTTATTGTTTGCTCCAACCACATATTAAATGGTTCTTTCCTAATTTTCGAATTATTTTGCAGCCACAAATTGAGGCCTTTGGTAGATTTTGTGATGTCATTAGGGAGGACACTGGAGAAAAAGCATGTCTCAGGTGTGTCTGAAACTGAGATCAGTGGACTGGCTCGGCGATTGAAGAAGATGCTGGTTGAACTCAATGATTATGACAGTGCTAGGGACATAGCTAGAACATTCTGTCTGAAGGAGGCTTTATGATTACGGTCTAATTGGGAGTGAGACTGATTAACTTGCTGCATTTCTTGTCGGCAAATGCAAAAATATGGCATGAACCTTGTATATATTGGAACTTCACTCGTAAGGAGTTATTTTTGGGCATGGATAGGATCACATCTAGAAGAACCTCAAGGAAGCAATCAGAATCTCCATTTGGGCATTCTGTCTGGGGGAACTGTGAGCCAAGAAAAATACAAATTCCTTGGGGCTTTAATATTCGCCATGTTGCTTAAATTGAATGATGGCTCATGCTATAAACACGGGCCTCGCTTTGTAATAGTAGAGGTTATGATGGAGTTTTGTAAAAGATTTTGCAAGGCAATATGTAGTTCTTTTGATGATTACGGTACTGGAGTGTTAACTCTTCCTAAAACTAATAATTCTAACATGATTATTTTATTTTTAGTTCTTATATGAATTCCTTGAGCATTAATGCTTAAAAGGATTAGTCTTTAATTTCAAGGATTTACTTGCATTTTAATAGCAAAATGCTATCTTTTAGCTGGCTGGCTGTGACAGGAAAGTTAAATGGTACTAGTCAGCTAAGGGTTGCGCATACGAGAAGTAAATTTAGTGTCTGAGCAGATGAATCTTGAGAGGGCTACTCTCGACACTTGAGGCTTTGAAGTTTAAATAACTGGGATTATGCCCATTTTTCCTGAAGATTGAAAGATACCCTCCCACTCTTGATGTACTATGTATACTAAGAATCAGGATCTATTATTTGTCCATAAACAGAGTGAAGAAGCTGCAAAGTTATCTCTGAATAAAAATGTAATATACAAAACTACCCAAGCTGTTTTAAGAATACCGTTGTAAAAAATTTTTAAAATTACAAAATATTGTACATCATTATTCTATATGATTTATATATTATAAATATGTTATGTGTATGTTATAATTTTTTTAAAAGAAAATATAAAATTGAATTTATTTCAAATATTATTTTATAAAATAACACCTTTAAAAGAAAAATATCAATTTTATAAAAAATTTTCAAAAAAATCTTAAGAATATTATTTTCTAACATAATTTTATATGTTTTAAATATATTGCGGATATACAATGAATATATCATGCATGTATTGTATTTTAGCTTTAAATATTATACAATCTATATATATTGCTTAATTATAATATTTATGTTATAGATATATATTTTATAGTTTTTATATATTAATTAATTATAGTGTATATATTGTAAATATATTGTAGATATGTCTATTATTTATTTTATGTCTATTTTATTTATGTGTTGTATATGTTATGTATATATTTATTTTGTATGCTTATTAAAAATATAAAAATGAAAGACAAAAATGAAAAGAAAATAAAAAAACAGTGTTTGAAAAAACTGTGACGCCATATGTTTAAAAAAAAAGATGGCCCGTATTTTTTAAATTGAGATACTAAAAAACAGTAATCAATGTAAATTCCTCACATATAACATCTTAATCTATGTTTTATTCATTTTAATTAAATATAAAATCTTATTATAATTAATTTACTTCCGATAATTATAATTAACAAAACATATATACTTTTTAAATATATAGTAAAGTAGAATGATTATAACATGAATATAAAAAAAAAAAGTTAGTGCAACACAAGTTTATGATAATTTTAATCATTTACAATTAGTTTTTCTTTAACACAATTTTACACGGGGAAGTCATACAAATTTTGATAATCTCTTATTAATATTATTTTTTAACCAAAATCCGTATGATTTTGTCATGTAAATTAAGTTAAAAAAATGATTATGAATTATTAAAAGTATCACAAATTTATATATATTGTAACAAATTTATTTTGTATTCATATTATATTCATCATACTTCACTATATATTTAAAATATTCTATTAATTTGTAATATACTTTGAAGATTTTATTATATTATTATTAATTTTTTAAAAAATATATTCATATTTCATTAATTATAATATAATTTAAAAACTTGAAATATTAGAAGTAAATTAATTATAATAATATATTATATTTTATTAAAATAAAAAAAAAGATTGATAAATCTATATCTTATTTAATAGTTCTAGTAGATTGAACACCTTCAAATTCACAGCTAGGGGTGGCTATTTTCGGTTTGGTTGGCCGAACCGAATTGATCTGTAAAAATCGAACAAAAACCGATCAAATATATTAGTAACTAAAACCGAATCGACCAGTTGATTAATCGAAAAAAATCGAACCGAAAATTTTCGATCGGTTTCGGTTCAGACCGAAAAAATTGATTTAGACAAAAAAAAAATTCGGTCGATTTCATTATAAACCAGCAGTTTTACATCAAACAAAAAAAATTTGGTCGGTTTTTTGTCGGTTCAGTTTTTTGAGCAATGAAACCGCTGGCATACCGAATATTTTCGGTTTGATGTAATTTAAAACTAAAAATCGAATCGACCAGTTGATTAATCAATTTTTCGGTCGATTTTTAGTCAGTTCGGTTTTCTCAATTTTTTTGTCCACCCCTGTCCACAGCCATGGTCGGTTTGGTTTTGAACCATGGGAGCAGGCTGTAGTGGTAGTGCGCATGTTAAGTGCAGCGAATTTTTGTAATTTAACACCAATCCACATGCGGAATTGTTTACTTAGACAGCGTGGGGATGACACGTCACTATTAGTGGAGAAAAAAAGTATAATATAATATATTTTAGTAATGAAAATGATGAGCGATATTTGACTGCTTAAACACATGCTGTGAGCAATTCCTACGCCTTACTTTTCGATATTAATTTACTTGCGAACGAGTCATAGTCCACCTTTTATATATATTAATATCTAAACCGTATAACTAGAAAATTAAATCCCATATCTGATAAAAAAAAATTCAAACCCCATATCTTCCCTTCTCTGTCTCTATATATTTATACTATCCTAGTGATACTGGGAAGGTGGACGCAATGATGATGATGGGTAGACGCCACTGTTCTCCATTTGTTTTTGTTTGGTATTCGTTTCTCTTGTACTCTTTGTGCAGCTGCATAGTTGACTCATCAAGGCACTTACACTTGGGATCTTCCATTAATGGAGCTAGTAGCAGAAAAATGCTGCTTGACAATGGCCTTGCTCTCACTCCTCCTATAGGGTAATTAATTCTGTAATAAATTTTCTTCTTCTGCTTAATTATATTTCTTCAATTCATCATATTATTTTTGTTTCCACAGGTGGAACAGTTGGAATCACTTCCATTGCCAGATAAATGAGAAGATTGTTAAAGAAACAGGTACTGATTAAACTAAACACATCATTGTATATTACTCTTTGCCTTGGATATCCGTAGTCATATAGTCCATATATATATATATATATAAACACTGAATTGCTTCTTTTGGGTTGAACAGCTGACGCTTTAGTCTCAAGTGGGTTAGCCCAGCTCGGCTATGTGTACGTCAATATAGGTAATTAAATCATTTATACTTAAAATTTCTGTATTTGGTTGTAATATAATTTTCTTACTGTTGATTAGATGATTGCTGGGGAGAATCAACACGAGACTGCCAGGTTCGTCTTCTCTCTAATTACAGTTACCTCTCTAAAAGTGCAAAATCTCCAAATGCAAAATTTTGTTATGGTGTAGGGAAATCTAGTGGCCAACAAGACTACATTCCCTTCTGGAATTAAAGCTCTAGCAGATTATGTTCACAGCAAGGGTCTCAAGTTAGGAATATATGCGGATGCAGGGTAATCCACACTTTTCTTAAGTATCAATATTGAATTTGATTGGTAAGAGGTTATCAACAAAAAAGATTGGTCTAAGTCACTTCATTTCAATTATTTTTTTCTTATAATTTTCTTTTAAGGCTGAGAACATGCACTGGGAAAGTCGCAGGCTCACTTGGACATGAAGTGCGAGATGCAAATACATTTGCTTCATGGGTACACTAATTTGCTTTGCTTTAATTAATTTTGATGCCAAAATTGTAATTGTAAGTAATGCTAATTAATTCCATCGAAAGCAGGGTATCGACTACTTGAAGTATGATAATTGTTATAACAATGATATGAAACCAACAATTAGGTTCTTTCTCCTCACAATTCACCATTTCATGTATTTTGAATTTTGTGCAAACAATAAGCTATACAACATTGAACTACTTAAGCATTAATTTTTAATTTCATTTTTATTTTTTTACAGATACAAAGCAATGTCTGATGCCTTAAAGAAGACAGGGCGTCCCATCTTTTTCTCTATCTGTGAATGGTGCTTGCTTTTATCTAAAAAAACATTTAATCTTTCTATTTATGTTGACATTGATTTTGAAATGAAATATACATGTATATATATGATTTTGGTAAATATTGATTTTAATTAGGGGAGATATGCATCCAGCTCTGTGGGGAGCAGATGTTGGGAATAGCTGGAGAACTACTGATGATATTTCAGACTCATGGGACAGGTTTACTATTATTATCATCTTAATTTGTAGTTAATTAACTAATTGGCAAGTAAGGAATAATGGGCGGTGTTTACAGAATGCTCAAGGCAGCTGACATGAACGAAGTATTTGCTGATTATGCTGAGCCTGGTGGTTGGAATGGTTAGTTTATTATACAAAATTAAATTTTAACATAAAATAGTACTTGGAAATCAGCTAAAATTGAATTTAATTAAAATGGGGTTATTTTAAGCAGACCCAGATATGCTAGAAGTGGGAAATGGAGGAATGAAGTACAATGAATACTTGGTGCATTTTAGCATATGGGCAATTTCTAAGGTTAAAAAAAGAAAACATATTAATTTGATTATTGTAATGGTTAATAATTTAATTTAATTTGACAAAAAAAAAAGGGTTAATAATTGCAGGCACCACTCCTTTTAGGATGTGATGTACGATTTATAACCAACGAGACTATGCAGATTATTAGCAATGAGGAGGTAATTGCTATTAATCAAGGTAATCAGTGCTGAACCTTTTTTTTTTCAAAGGAAAAAATATGTTAGTTGTGTATGAATTTTACTATTTTACTGTTTGATTTTTTTTTTGTCATTTTAGTGTTTGAATTTTAACTAATAGTTTTAATTTAATTGCTCTAAATGATTTGGTGGTTTTAACTAACTAGCTAGATTTGTGAGATTTGATTTCAACTAAAAATTTTATCAGTCAGATTATGAATAATCAATTGACCAGAATACTACATTCATGGTATTTTGTTGTGCTAATTATTCATAATATGATGTGATAAAACTTTTAGCATCGTATAAATACCAGTCAGCAAATTAGTTGGGAACAAATCTGTCGGAATACTTGAATAAATATATTAATTAAAATTTAGAAACCAAAATGACAAAAAAAAATTCAGATGCATGTTTTTTCCTTTTTCAAATTTTTTTAAAAGAAAAAATTTAATTATAGAATTAAATGGACAGATTCGTTGGGAGTTCAAGCTAAAAAGGTTAGAATGGAAGGAGAGCGTGATGTAAGATAAACCAAAATCCATATTTCATTTTTAATACAAATTTCATTTATGGTGACGTTAAAAAAAATAAAAATAATTAAAGTGAGAATGAAAATGAACAGATATGGGCTGGACCTCTATCTGGGAAGAGGGTTGTATTACTATTTGTAAATAGAAAGCCATGGAAGTCTACTATGATAGCCCATTGGGACGATATTGGTATCTCCCCAATAGATGCACCTTTTGAAGCCAGAGACGTTTGGGAGGTAATGCAACCCACTCTCTTCATTTTCTCATTTTTTCATTTTTATGCATTTTTATACTTTAATTTAATTCTTCTTCTTTTTTCCATGGTAATATCAGCATCGGACTCTCACAACACAATTTCAACAGAAACTAACAGCAGATTTGGATCCTCATGCCTGCAAACTCTATGTGCTTACCCCAATTTCTTAGCTTTTCTTTCTCCATTTTCCCTCTTTTTTATTTTATTTTATTTTAAGCGTAATATACATACAACTGAATATTTAGAATCAGTTTAAGATTGAGTTTGTATTTCTTTTCAGATTTGATTAGTTTCTTTAGTTTTTGAATTTGAGAAAAAAAGCTTTAAACTATAGCTTTCCTAAAGCTTAAAACAAAATACACCTCGAAAAAAAATTGCTTAAAACAAAATACAGCGATTTACGAAAACAATTTAATCACAATACAAAAACACACTTAATCTAATTTGCCAACCCCATCCACTCCTAGACCATCATCATCATCAGCAATGTTACAATGTTATTGCATTCAATTTCACTCAACTGTAAAATATCAGCTTCCGGCACTGTTCAGAATCCCATAATCCCATGCAGAGGCACACGTTTGAAAATACATATATATATACGCATCGCTGGTTCGAGGGTGGAACTTCCACAGCAATGTAAATAATAAAGAAATGAAAGAACAATGGTGATTAAATTTGTATTCTGTTGAGAGAGCCGGCTCACAAATTGGTGCCCTTATGCCAGCTATCAGATGCTAAGAACACAAGTAAATTATCCAAGGTCTTATACAACTTGTCAATCAACTTCAATAACATTTAATATCTTGGTAACTTCCAAGGAATTCTTCAACTGTTTTATGCAAAGTTTTCAACTTCTTCCATTGCAGTGGTGAGCATTGCCATTGCTCTCATCTCTCTGCCCCAGCTTGTAGTGACTTAAACCCCATATTCGAATGGTGCGGTCATCACTACCTGAAGCCAGCATGTGGAGATTTGCTGGGTTCCAGCTCACGCAATTAACAGCTCCAGAATGTCCAGGCAGTGCCAATAAGAGTTCTCCTGAGCCTCTATGCCATATATACACCTGCAACAAGAAATGCCAAACCAAATTGTCAAATATTGACAGATAAACAACCATATCAATCCGTTTAAGAAACTTCCATAGGTAAACTAGGCATGCCCTAGTACAATTTGTGTAAGTCTCTCCCACATAAGAACACACATGCAGATTCATGCTTGGAAGCATGCTGCTGCAGCTCTTCATAAGGCCAGCCAGTTTCATTCATCGTCCATAATTCTGTTGAATTATTGCATGCGGAAATAAGGTCAACACATGAAAGAGTTTCCTAGGATCAATTCCAGTGCCCATACAGAGCCAATATTCAATTTTAGATAGCTTCAAACTACGCGAAGCACCTTTAGTTATTATCTTTCTTTCTCCTCATTTTTTTACCCATGCACCCACAAAAGTTTGTATGTAAAGATGTGATGTCCATTGCCACTGTGATAAAGCCATGATCTGCAGCAAGTTAGAGATTTCCCAGGAGACACCACATATTGCATCTTTTATGAAATGGCCATCCAGCAGTCCATGGCTTTATCACATATGCACAAACTGCACTATATGACCTTTGGGTAATACTTCCACAAGGGCAAAAGCAGAATAACATCAAAACACATGTACAACGAGATCAAGGAAACAGTAAAAGCATATTTTCCCATGGTGTCACAATTTGTCAAAAAACAGAATGTCCCCATTGCCATTGAATCCAGCACATATGAACATAAAATAAAGTACCTGAGAATCCTCACTCCCACTTGCAATAAAAGCTTGTTCAAATCCACCAAAGCAGGATCTGATGACAAATCGAGCACGTGTATGGCCTTTATACTTTGACACAATCTTTGGATTGCCTTCAATGCTCCACAGATGAATTTCTTGGTTTATAAGATTAACTAGAAGGAATTTATTGTCTTTTGATAGAGAGAAGGAAGTAATCATTTCCTCCTCTTCAATCAGCCTTTCAAATTTCAATTCCCTGTCGAGCAACAGTATTGCAGTATCTCTACATATGCTTATGATCCTCTTTCCATTATCAGTTATGGCTGTGTCTGATATCCTGAGTGTCCTCTGCCCTTTCCAACATTCAAGCTCCTTTCCCTCCAAATCCCATAAGCAGATGCTCTTGTCAGTCATACCAGCAAATATTCCTTTACCATCAGGAAACCATCCACATGAAACCGAACCAACACCAGCTTTTTTGTAAATATGGGTGCATTCTCCAGAGCTGGCATCCCAACATCTGATAACCTCTTCCTGTCCACAGGTAAGGAGTTGGCTGTCATCAGGGCTCCATGAAACAGTCAAAACTGGTTTCTGGTGACCTTCTAGTGCATGCTTCAATGACACTTGACCACCGTCTTTAATCTACAACAATTAATTACAGCGATCAACCAAAGATAAATTCACTCTACACTTAATTATAGTTAATTGTACAAGCGTAAATATACAAAAGTATGATGCATTTGGTGTCCAAATCATCCACAGAAGCATTGACATCCTAAAAACATCATCAAGAAAACATACTGACAAAAAAAAAAGAATTGAAACCTTTATGGGCCAGATCATAGAAATTGATATGTGTATATATATATATATATATATATGTGTGTGTGTGTGAAAATTTTTATTTTAGTTTTTTCCCTTTTCACCATCCCTCTCTCCCTGCAGCCCTCCACCCCTGCTCTTCTTTCTTCTATGCAAAATCCAAGAAAGCTAGTTAACCAAGAACCTATACTTGTCAAACTTAGGTGCAGCATCCAGCAAACCTTGGTGGGGGCCATATTCTCATTACTGCTAGGAAATTCATTGAACACACCAGCCTCCTACTGAAATTTCAAGGACATTTGATAGATAGAAAAAAAAAAACCAAATGCGAGACATGGATGGTGATAAAGGTCCTCAAGAATAAACTCAAGATCCTCTAGTTGACTCAAGAACATGTTCAATTATTTTTATATGTATATCTAGATAAAACTACCATTCTAGCTTTTTCCATGGTTCGTTCAGGCCAATATTCAGCCGAGCAAAATTAAATTGAAAGGAAACAATATACATGGTTGTTCCGAGGTATGGGACGGCAACCCAAAAAACATATTGAACCAAATAGCCTATGACATATTGATTTTACCTTGAGCTATAGAAAGTAGAAATATGACAGTTCCAGTAAAAAACGTAGTTGATCCTTTTCAGTTAGCTTTCCTAGTGTTCTCAATTTTTATCATTGCATAAAATACCAAACATCTTGAACTTCTATTTCTCACCCTTTTTTGTAAGAAATACTGAATCCCTCAACAGTGTAAATCAATCATCATAAATAATGTTCATTTGTTCAGAAAAGCAAGAATCTACACAACACACTTTATTGATGTGAAACGACCTCTGTATATGATCATAAGCCAAGAATAAGCCCTTACCTCCCATATGATTGCTGACTGATCCTTGGATGATGAGGCCAGATATTTGCCATTATGTGAAAATTGCAAAAACCAAACTTCATCCTTGTGTGCTTCAAGAATCTGTTCATTTAGCATAAACAGAAAATTTAGACATTGATGATTTTCAAATAGTTGATAAGATGAATTCATAGCAGCAAATGTGCATAACATTCATGGAAATATGTCATACACAGTGAATCCAGATCTTGTAATGCTGCAATATTGTTATTTTATATATATTGTAATGTTTTTTTCCAATGTAAGATTCTATTGACGACCGAAATCAGATCACTGATCTGGATATTATAATATATTAGCAGGGAAGAGAAAGCAATGATATTGAAATAAATAAAATACAATGACAAAATCAGGAATATTGCTGGACAGGGAGGAAATAATGGTGAGAGTATGTTTTGCACAGGTTGAAACTGCCGAAAAGCACCATTTAGATGTTGCAAAAAGCAATTTGACAATGTTGTATAGTTGCTTTGCAATTCTCATGACCGAACATGGGAAACCTGTCTTAAAAATAATTTTTAATTTCAGCAATATTGAATATGGTACTTCTCTTAACAGTTGTCACAATAGCAATGCCAAAAAAACCTGAAGTCCTCCAACGTTACAAAGATATGAACACAACTTTTTAGACCATGGAACTGCAGTTCAACACCCACACTTATTCTAATATATCATTCACTGCACATACAGCATATTAGGCATAATGACAAAGGTGAAAGTGTCCAATCTTACAGATATTTCACTTTACAACACTTCCTTTTCCAATTAATCAGAAAATAGGAGAGAAATTTTGGAATAGCCCAGATTCTTCCTAGTAACAGAGAGGTAGCACATACTTCCCTCAATATCACTAAATGAAGTAGAAGACGCTCAACTTTCTCCAACAATATGGTAAGATTCAATTTAGCAAGATAGTTAAAAATTAAAATCTTTGCAGAGCTGTTGTCTGAAGAAAGAAAACAACTTTTGGAGGCACCAGAAGCTACAGTCACAAGATATATTCACACGCCTAGTCTTTCAACCCTGTATAACAAGAGCTCGCACAAAAAATCCAGTTTTTTTTTCTCCAAAGTCTAGCATATCCTTCCATCAAAAAAAGTCTAGCATATCCTTGCATCTTCCATTCCCCCTAACCTAACACAGAAGATCAATGAAAACCAGTGGTCAACCTTGCAGTGCCATTTTAAACCATAGAACTCCAACAAGATTAGCAGTCCGCTTTCACATAATTGATTTGGCAAAACCAACAACTCCTACTATTCCCAACTTCAAAAAAGAGCACGTGCATGTATTGAAATTGGCGGAAGGTGTCTCTCTCATTTCCTCAAATACAACAACAATAACAAAGTTTTAATCCCAAGTCAATTGAGGTCAGCTGTATGAATTCTTCTTTTTCACTCAAGTCGATTTAGGGCTACCTCTTCTATCTCGTTTCCTCAAATACATTCCCCAAAAATAGGCATTTCACTATGGGTAAGCCTAAGCTATGCAACAAGAATCCCAACCAAAGCTAAAATAATCCTATGTCAAAACAATCTGAAACAAGTATGAAAAAGTGATATAAATCATACAATCCAAGTTCTTGTTTCCCTTTTATGTTAAAAAATGAGACTAAATCAATAAAAGAAACATTTGATAATCAATTTAATGAGGAAAAATGGCCATCCCTATTAGAAAAACAATAATTAGGTATATTTCCATACCAAGAAACAAAACAATGATTTTGATTATGTTTATAAGCCAAGGAAATGAGAGGTGAAACAGAAGCAGAGCACGTAATACATTGCAAGAAGAGACAATAAACCCATATGACCAACCTGCATTGTTTGAGAAGGAATATGGCTTCTTCCACATTGATGATCTGAGTATAATGATAGATCACTATCCAAAGTATTGTGGAACATACAAGAATCACGCTGCACATCAAGAGCCTTCTCAACAAGATGTTCTAACCTTTTCTCAGGAATCATGACTGTAGAAGGAAGCATCTTCTGTAGCTTTTCTAGAATCTTTGAACTTGAATTTTCACCCTCATTATCCTGACCAAAAGTCAACCAGGAAGGAGAGATCACACAGGCAGCAAGCTCATGGACACGGTTCATATTAATATGAAGAGGCACAATCTCATTCCTTAAAGTTTCTAAGGCAGAAATAACATTGTCCATTTTCAGAAGTTTAAGGAACTTCTGTTCCAACAGAAAGAAAGATGCCAATTTTACAGTTTTTGCATCCAAAATACCAATTTTATGTAATGTTACCACACTTTCATCCCACTTTTCATCCATAACTTGCCGCATAAACAAGGCAACCATGGGTGAGTGCAAAGATATTCCTGATTCTTTCTCCAGAAGAGCTCCACTCTTGTCATAACCAAGTGAGTACAATGCCCCAGTTATGATTTTGACAAATTCCATTCTTTTAATGACTCCTCTTGAACCAACTGTTTCTCCATCCCCTTGGGATGTTAGAGGCATAGCCATTAAGTCTCCCAAAGAGGGAGCTACAGGCTCTGCAATAGATGTATGCTCAAAGAACGTCTTTGATTTTCCTAAGGGAACCTTTACACGTTTCAAGGGCGGTTCATTATCCTCTACAACTCCCATGAAATGTCGAAATCAGCCCATATAAAATCTACAAGAGAATTGTGAAGCAAGTAAGAGAAGAAAGCTTTTGATTCTACAGGTGTTACAAACAAAATAACAAAACAAGAAATGTCTATCCATCCACAAGACAGCAAAAGGGAGAGATTTCATAAGGTAGAAACTTAGTAGTAAAATAAATGAAAAGGCTATAATGAACAATCTCTGTCCCACATTACATGTAGTAAACTTGCAGCACAATAAATATATATATACATATATAGGCTGAAAAGCATTGGTTTCAAGATGAAGCTAAAAGAAGCAGCGAGAGGCTGTTTGTCACAAAAAATGAGGGCTTATATCAGAAAAAGTAGCATGACAATTTTAATTGCAAATTGATAAAAGAAATGTAACACCTAAACTATTGGATAATCTCAGACTAAATTATATACTGGTGTTACAGGTATATATGTGAAGGTCCGTAAATTTTTTTTTAAAAAAAAGAATAATTATTTCTAGCTCTAAACTATGCCGATGAATAAGAATCCAATTATTTCTAGTTCTAAACAATTTATTGTTGAAGTTAAGCAAACAGCGGTGGTGATTGAATAGTTAAATACCGGTAATCATATTAGTTGAAAGAAAGAAGAAAAAAAGAGTAATTTTGAAAGGATAACAATGATCAGAACAAAATCTGTAACCAGAATCGATAAGAATAAGAAAGGAGACAAAAATGACAAACAAGATTTTCTTACCAGAAAGGCATTACCCAAAGAGAGAAATAGAAATCCAATGGAAATAGGATTCCTTCCCTTTAAACAAATAAGAACAAGAAAGAGAATGCGTAGGGAGAAGGGAAAGGAGAAGAGGGAAGATGAAATCCCCAATAAAAGCACCCACCGAAAGCTATGTCTAGTAGAAAATTAGGAACTCTCCGTCTCTGGGGTTTTGCTTTAATTATATATATATAGAGAGAGAGAGAGAAGCGTTTGCTTATTTCCAAAATTATATATATATATATATATATATATGTATTGATCTTTGCCTTTTTTGGGTAGTTGGCGCACAGAGAGAAAGAGAGAGATGACAGACAGCACGAAGATGGATAGAAATGGGCATTGGAAATGGATAGGCCTTTTGCCTTATAATTTACAAAGCCTTGACCCACAATCTATCTTACATTAACATTTACGCTGGTTGCCCATTTTGTGATATCAAAGCTGACTAATTCTTAGAAATTTAAATTTAATACTTTTAACATCGTCTTTAATTTTATTTGTTTTTAATATACATATTTTTTAAATCTGCTAATGTCATTCATTAATACAGCAATTTGCTTGCGTTAATTAATCAAAGAAAATAACACAACAAAAGAGGCCTTTCCATTAGTGAGATTATGCTCCCATGTGGTGAAGGCAAATGCCATTTCAAAGCCCGCCATCCATCACTAACCGCTGTTATTGTATTGGAATACCATACAAATATTTTAAACAAATACCATTACATTATCCTCCTAATAACATTAACAAATACTCCCCGCTAAAAACTAGCTAACTAGTTAAATCCTCAAGATTACACTCAATTTTTATATAATCACGCCAGCCAGTTTAGATATCAAGTCTATCTGGCGACCATCTAGTTGGAAATGGAAGCCCATGCCCAAAAATAATCACAAAACACCACTAAGATTTGGCAGCACTGCCTTTCACCCTTTCTCTCACCATTCTCTTAACAAACAGCTCTCCAGCCCTATAAGAGGACCGTACCTGAGAAAAAAAAAAGAAGTAAAAAAGAAAATCAAAATATGAAGATCTAAATATTTTAGACGGGTTAATTCATTTCATTTGTGATAGCTGAAAAAAGGACTCAAGCTTAGCTAAAAGATACTTCAAGGACTATGGTCTTCCAAATTTCCTTGGTTCTCCTGGTAGCAGAATCAAACTTAGCTCCCAGGCGGTTAAAATTCAGACCAACACAAAAGGATGTCAACAGGGCACTAACTTGCATATAGATGTCCAACTCCTAAGAATTTGCATCTTAGCTACTCCTATATGTTCACTCTCACATGGATAAAACCCTGACATATATTTATATATAAAAATCACTTGAACAATTATAAAGAGCTTACCAGAGGCCCACTTGCTACATATCGGAATCCAAGAGACTCTCCATATTCCTTCCAGAAAGCAAATTTCTCCGGTGTAACATACTCTTTGACAGTCAAATGTAATGGCATTGGCTGCAGTAATATAACCGCACTTGGATTAATATTGTTCAAACAGTCAATTCTATCTAGCAACACAATATAGCAAGCCAGCCTAATGAATCTCTGAGTGTAAACCAGTAAGCTCAAATCATCACTTTGCAAAATCAGACTAACTATGTGAAGCACCAGATTATGGTCAATTTAGTAAATGCAGTAAGACTAACCTCAACAAAACTAGAGAACTAATGTTCGTATGATTTAAGACAAATGATAATTCGAAGCCTTGCAATGTGCAAACCAAGCACTCACACGAAATAGCAACAATAACAAATTTGCATAAGGTACCTGTAAATATTGTCCAAGCGTCAAAATATCAACATCTATTGCCCTTAAATCAGTCATGGCTTCTTTCAATTCATCATCAGTTTCTCCAAGACCCAACATTATAGAAGATTTCGTAATCATTCCCTCTTTACTAAGCTTTGCATGTTTCAAAACTGATAAACTCTGTTCATACCTGTATTATCAGGCGAAAAATTAGGATCACAAATTTAGCACCTGTAAGCAATTTTCTTGGGAGAAAATTAATTGTTGTGTCAGTACTTCTCACATGATCCAGGCAATTGAAACACAATATGTTTGCACATGTTATTCACATGCAGACTGTTCAAATTGAGATAGATGTTTTTCATGAATAAATAGTGTGTTCAACATTGTATGTAATGTTACATATAGCCAATTCATGAAGTCAACCAAGTAAGTTTTGGCTTATGTTGACCTGACTTTTGAAAAGCTAAGAGTATTACAGTTTGAATACTGAGAACCAACCACCAATGTTACTACAATTGTTTAGCTAAGTTTCAGGTTTAAACTAAGTTTCAGGTAAGTGCCAACCATAGTTGGTAAGGCCTTAAAATGATAAGCAATGAACAAGTGAATTTTCCATGGTCCAACCATCAATATACTACTCACCCAGCTCGAGGGTCTCTAACAATTCGTTGGAGGCGTTTCACAGTCTCAATATTGTGAGCAAAGACATCTAATCCTGAATGTACCAAGGTTTCCACAGCCTTCAAGTCACCCCGAAAATCAGAGGTCAAACACTCAACCATTATCTCTGGTTTGAGTTTCTGCAAGAAGATTCATATCAGTCAATGATATTCCTTGGTGTCCTCAATAGCAAGAGAACGAGAAAGTAACACAGCCAAAAAAAAAGTCATGATAGAAATAGAGACCTTCATAGCTTGAACAGTCTGAGCAAAATGTCCACTTCCACCATCAGGAAGATCATCACGATCTACACTTGTTAGAACAATGTAGTCCACACTACAAAAATTGAAAGACACGGTTAAAATGCTTATGATATGAATTGAGACAAAGGAAAATGCAGCGGAAAAAAGGCAAAAATATGAAACAATTAAACAAAAACAAGAGTCTTAAAGATTGTCAAGGACAAGGTCAATATTATCTTGATCAGTAAATTAAGGGGCAAAATTAATACTATGCATATCTCACAACAAGAGAGAGAAGCAATGATAACTGTTAAGACCCGATACATTGTCTTGAGTTGGATGTTTCCACTTAACATCCAATTGAAAACAATGCAATTACGGGCGCACAGATATCTTATGGAATTATGGCGCATAAAAATTGATACTGGCAAGGAAGAATAATAGTAACAATACCCCCAGCTAGCAATAGCCTGAGCAGTGTATTGAGGCTCCATAGGATCAGGAGGTGCAGGATTTCTGCTGGTTTTAACGGCGCAGAATCTGCAGCCACGGGTACAAGTATCCCCAAGAAGCATAGTAGTAGCAGTTGCAATACCATCGCCGCCTCCATTCCAACACTCCCCAATATTGGGGCATTGAGCTTCTTCACAAACGGTGTTTAGATTCAAGCTGGAGAGAGAATGTTTAACTTGTTGAAATCTGTGCCCTTGTGGAGCTCTCTGCCTCAACCAATCAGGCTTCTTCACGTTAGGATCTCTCCCCGTGTATGGGCCCATCGTTCCCTTCTTCGAAGAATCACTATGAGTCTCAACCGCAGTATTGGATGATGAATTCACAGATTGACATCGGATTTTTGAACGACTTGTATATTTATTGTATTTACAAAAACTGGAAGAGAAATGAAAATATTTGGGAATGAAGACTGAAGGATTAGAAAGAGCAGTCTCCATTGCTGATGAAAGCAAAGAAAAGAACGACGTTAAATGAAATGTTCATCGAGCCTTTGAATTCTCCGCCCTCGTCGACATCAATTAAGCCTTTCGTTTCCTTTTTCTTTCCGCTCAATCCATCGTTTGCCGCTGGGATTGGGCATATTTGATTATTTTGCCTTTATACTGTATAAATAACCCTTTTACTCCCCCCCAAACTTAGCTTAGCTTTTTAATGATAAATATACCACTAATTTAATAAATTCATATTTTTAGAAGTGCATGAGTTACAAATATTTTTAAATCTGAAATTTTGATTGTTCTCTTTATTATTTGGGCTAATAAATCAAATTTTTAGATAAAAAAATTAAAATATATGATCTGTCTATTTTTTTCTTCTTTTTTCTCTTATTTTTCTTCTCAAATATGTATATTTTTCTAAGAAATAAATATAATTTTTTAAAAAAAGTCAAAAATTTTAGATCATCAAAAATAAATTTCTTTTTCTTCTTTTTCCTTCTTTTTCTCCATCATCTTCGTCTTAAATTTTTAGACTGAAATTTTAATTCGAAATACTAATTTTGAATTAGATTTTCGATGTCGGTCACTAAAATTCCAATGCTGATCGTTGAAATTCCAGCAAAAATTTTTGATAATAGTTTAAGGGTATTTATTGTAATTTTACTATATGTGTTAAAAAAAATTTAAATTATTAGAGGGTATTATTTATATTTTATAATATAAATATATTATTTTAATCAATTCACATACTCCCTATAAGTGAAATATAAATATATTACTAACTCTACGTTTAAAGGCCATTTTATTATAATAAAGTCAAATTTAATGAGCAAAATTATTACTCAAATAGTATAAAAAATAAAATAACTAAATGTGTCAAGTTAGATAAACAAAAGATGTTTTAAACCTTTTCTTTGGCTTTGTGGTTGAACTATGTTAACTAATAGGCATATTTACATTATTACCTTAAAAAAATTATTATAAAAATACTATAAACAGTAAAATATTTATATTTTTATAAAAAATTATTGTAAAATTTTAAAAATACCTCGTAACATAATAAAATAAATATATTTTTTTTAAATACCTCTTCATCAATATAATTAATATTTTACTTTAAATTTTTATTTTTTTCAAACTTGCTAATAAGTAAAAATATTCTAATAAAATAATAAAAATTAATATTTTAAATTATTTTTCATCATATAAAAATTATAATTTTTTCTAAAAAAATAATTTTAATTATAAAAAATAAATAACATTCAAAAAAATATAAAAATATAACAATATATTAATAAAAATTATTAAATTTATTTTTAAATAAATTTTACATATTATACATATAAAAAAATAAAAAATATATATATACAATTTTATTTTATAGATGTATAGTAGATATATTATAGATATATTGCAGTTGTATTGTAGATATATTGAAGATATAATTTATATTATTAAGTGTGTATTTTATATATGTTATGTATATATTTATTTTTTTGTGTATATTAAAAATATGATATCAAAAAAAATTTAAATAAAAAAATATAATCAAAATAAAATAGTAAAAAATAAAAAAAATTACAAAAAAAGAAAAAAATTAACTTTGAAAAGTTAGTTTTGAAAAAAAAATAAAAATAACACTTTTTACTATATTTTTTAAAATTTTATTTTTTTATCATAAATATTTTAGTCATTCTATAATATATTAGATAATACGTGGATGACAATTATATTAAATTAACTTTTTTCTATTAAGATTATGATTAGTTTTATCCTATTCATATTAAAATTCAATTTAATTATAATCTTTTATTCTACTTACACCACTATAAATATCTTATTATATGTAATTTATATAACAATTAATAATATAAAAATTTTTCATATTTCTCATTCTCTATTTATCTTCTCTCTTTTTTTAATTACAACACATTATCAGCATGATAGTCTTTACAATAATAGTAAAAAAAAGAAAGATTTAGCTTTCTAGCTTATAAAAAAAATTTATTATATCTCTCAAATCAAAGCACGCTTCTGATAATAATTTCTCTTATATTCTCATTATTCTCTACATGGAGAATTTTACATACATATGATTTATAGGATTAATTATATGTATTTTGGTTTAATCATATTCCAATAAGTAACATCAAAGTTAATCTATTGTATATATATTTTTTAAAATTTATGGTTGAAATTAATATTCTAAGAGTTTAGATTAATTGAGTTATTAATTTTGTTGATTATGAATTTAATTTATTAAAGAATTAAAATATATATATATATTTATTTTATATATATATTAATAAAATATGGATTCATGTATATATATATATAAATATATAAAATATGTATATATATTTTAGCTTTTGGCACCATCGTATACTGTGCATAAAATTTTATCAATATATGATGATTTATATATGGCCTATAATATGGATTCATGTACATATGTATAGGTATACTTATGTTAAAGTCTTGATTTCCGTGCAACTATATGTGCGTAGTTTACTAATTGTTTATAAAAACAGTATCTATATATATATATATATATAAAACGTGCGATTTGATTTTAATATTATTACTTCGACCATTGAAGTTTTATTTTGGATTTGACAACCAATATGAAATAAGATGTTCATGCATCCTTTCTTGGTTTGCGTCAGTGCATCATTTATTGGCTCGCATCAGTACTCATGTAGCAACCATATGTCTTTATTAGTGACATTGATTTCCGTGTATATCTATTATGCAATGTGGTTCTTAAATATATATATATATATATATATATATATATATGCATATTGAAGATAATATATCGAGTATATTGACAGTATTTATATACTGTTAAATAAAAAACAAATAAATTTTAAAATTTTATTTATGAAATTTAAATTTAAATACGTGTTTATAGTTATTTCCGTATTTATGCTTATATATTTAATATCTTAATATAATATATGAAAATTAAAGATATATAAAAATTATAAGTAAATATTTGTGTATTGAAGTGAAGTTAGTAAATAAATTAATATTTACTATGATTTCATATGATCATTCGCAGTTTTAGAATTATAATATTTAAACTCTAATTGTAATTTTAGTATTTGTTTGTTTAATAACTTTGTAATCTATTCAGTTTATAATTTTTATTTAAATTTATTATATTTACATATTAAATCTCATAAAACTTCAATTTACCATTATTGCATCAGTTATAGGTATTTGATAATGAAATTAGAGATATTTGAGAAGAAAATTAAGCATCTATACAAGATTGCTTATAAGTAATAATTTTTCTTTTGATCACTCAAATGAGAAATTGAAAATTAATTATCTTATTATTAATTATTACAGTCTTTTTGATAAATATTAAATTTTTTATATCTCAAATATGCTCATGCAGTAGCTATATTGAGAGTATAGAATTATAAAATATTTTAAACTAATTTTTTTATTTATCTGTAGCTAAATAAAATTTTTGGCTTTTGATGAAAAATAATCAAACTTGTCCAACTATCTTGATATTTTTTCCTAAAATGAATGTGATATATTTTCAATATCATGGACAAGATCTTGATAAAAAATTATGGTGAATTTTTTTTTCTATCAATTTTGAAATTAAAAGCTCTAAAAAGATATATATTGATACAACTCTCATAATTATTTATAATCAGAAAATATTTATTGCAGTTAATATTAGCATAAATTAATATTAACATGATATTTGATTTTGCAAATATGGTTGAAGACTCTAAAAGAGTTCACCTTATATTATGAATTTGAGTAAAATAATATTTTAATGATGCATTGTATTCAAATAGATCCCAAATAAATCTATTAAGTTTTAAATAATACGTCGCAATGGATATTTTATTTAAACAAAGTGAAAGAGATATTGAATTTTTATAAGTTAACTCTATGAATTTGAACCAAAAGTTCATATTTAAGAAATTTTAAATTTCTTAACTAGATTGTACTTTATAAAACATAAAGATGACTGAATTACACTATTTGCACCGAAAGTGCATAAATTTCAAAATTTTTATCTTTTGGCATGATCATCTTAGTCATCCATATTCAAATATAATGTGACGTATTATTGAGAATACAAATGGATATCCACTAAAAAAATTAGAAAATAATTTTGTTTGATGATGTAAATTAATTATGAGACCTTCACCAACTAAATTATATTTAGAGTCTCCTGAATTTCTATAAAAGTACATGAAAATATTTGTGACTCTATTCATCAATCTTGTAGACCATTTAGATATTTTATGATTTTAACTAATGCTTCAACTAGATGGTCATATGATTGTATATTATCAACTCCTAATATTGCTTTTACTAAATTTCTTGCTCAAATTATAAAGTTAAGGTCAATGATTCTTGATTATCATATCACGATAATTTTTATAGATAATGCATATGGGTTCACTTGAAAAGTATTTTATGATTATATTACTATTGAATATTTTATTGTATATGTTCATACTCGATATGATTTAGTTGGATTATTATTAAGATTTTACAAATAATTATTATTCTTATGCTTATAAAATTAAAACTTTCAATATACGCTTAGATACATGTTATTGTTTATATTGCACCTTTAATTTGTATTTGATTGTCTGCATACCACAAGTTTTTTATTTTACAACTTGTGTTTATCTGAATTAATATGTCTTATTTAGAATTTGGATATTCTTATTGCATCATCTTAAAAAAAATAAAATGAATTATCAATATTATTTTGATATCTATATAGATTTTGATTGTCTACATTAGATACTATAGACCTTTACCGATAAATTTTCTAGAGCAAGATTTTTAGTGAATTGGTTTTCACTCCATTAGGGAAAGATAAAAGTAAAGGGCCAAAAGCAAAATAGATTAGTTGGAATACACCAACTTTATCCAGTCTTGATACATACACAAATCAATGTGAACTGAAAGTTTAAAAATTAATTCGTTTTGCATAATGATGCAAATCAGATACCAGATATATATTTACAAATACCCAGTAGGTGTTCAAATCACATATTTCAATTGCTAATACTCTTATTAGATTGATTGTTCCTATAAGATATCTTATTAGTGTGGTAGCTAATAGATATAATATACGCCTGAAGCGTAGTAGATTACTTAGTTTAAAATATTAATTTTTGAGATAAGAAGAAATTAATAATTTTAAAATAACACTCCTGAATAGGTCAAAAGCAACATAAGTTAATAACCATATATTTCTAGAGAAGTGATTCCAGTACCAAAAAATTATGAAATCTCATTAAAATCTATAATATATGTAAAAAAGAGATAAAATTATTGTTGATAATATATTTGCACATGTTGTTATTGAAATTATCAAAATATGCTTGAGTCTAAAAATATTTAAAATTATCAACATCAAAGTGATTGGCCAAAATATAAAGCAATCAAGACCGAGTTAGATTTATTTGCTAAATATATAATATTTGGACTAGTAGTCCAGACACCAGAAAATATCATATCTATGGGTATTGTATGTAAAAGAAAAAAAATTATATGAGATTATGAAAAAAGTACATTTTCTTTATTATAAATGCAATTACTCTTAAAATTAATTTTGCAACTCCTGAAGAGCTCGACATTATATTATAATAATTTACTCATATAGCTCTTAAGAGAAAATGAGTTAAATAAAATTATGTTATACAAGGCACAACTTGTAATATAAGAATTGTCATAAAGTTATTGTATAGATTATGATGAGACATATTCTCCTACCATGGATATTATTATTTTTAGATTTTTTTTTCAGTTTTATAGCCTTTGAAAGACTTGACATATATTTGATGGGTATTGTGATAGTTTATTTATATAGGTCATTAGATAATGACATATACAAGAAAATTTATGAATGATTCAAGATGCATGAAATATCAAGATGCTTGAAGCATATAATATCTTGATAAATATACTACATTGATTTAAAGATTCTGATATAAGTTATGTGAATGTGGTATAGTCACCTATTTAAATACTTAGAGAAAATGGACATGAAAATAATTTTATTTGTCCATATATTTTTATTTAAAAGATAAATACAAAATTTATCATAGTTGCAGTTTATATTAATGATTTAAATATAGTGAAAACTCCAAAAGAGATCTCAATAACTACAGACTATTAGCAAAAAAATTTAAAATGAAAGAATTTGGAAGAACATAATTTTATCTTAGATTTCAAGTTGAGTATTTGTCAAATAAAATTATTATCTATCAAACATTATATATCAAACTTGAAATAATTTTATATGGATAAATCTTATTCATTAAGCACTCCAATGATTGTTTATTCCCTTGATGTAAAGGGAGATCTCTTCAACCCCTGAAAAGATAATGAAGAGATTCATGATCCTAAAATATCATATCTCAGTGTAATAGAGACGCTTTTATATCTTACTAATAATACAATACCAACCAAAAGACATTGGAATGGAGTGAAACATGTTCTACACAACCTACGTGGCATATATGATATGAGTTTATTTTTTTCAAAAGAAATAAAGTCTGAATTAACAGAATATGCTAATGCTGGATATCTTTCTGATCCTCATAAAGTTCAATTCCAAACATGTTATGTCTTTACATATAATAATACTACTATTTTATGGTGATCTGTGAAGCAAATAATCATTGTTACTTCATAAAATCATTCAGAGATATTAGTTATTTATGAAGCTAGCCGTGAATGTGTATGGTTGAGAAATATAATTGAACATATTAGAAAAGCATGTGGATTACCTATAAGCAAACAACCAATAATATTACATGAAGATAATGCAACATGTATTACACAAATTAAATGAGGCTACGTAAAAGGTGATAGAACTAAACATATATAATCAAAGTTCTTTTATACTCATGAACTTATGAAGGAAGGACAAGTTGATATTTGAAAAGTTCGTTCAAGTGCCAATCCAAAAAATTTGTTCGCAAAAACATTGCCAACATCAATTTTTAAAAAGTATGCACACAATATTAGAATGCGCTCACTCAAAAATATATTTTAGCCGGTTGTATTCTTAAGGAGAAGTTACCTATGAATATTGTACTATTTTTCCTTCGTTAAGTTTTTATTCCACTAAATTTTTTTTGACAAGATTTTAACTAGACATTTTTTTATGGATAGTCATACAATGAGAAGTGTTAAATAATATGTGAATGAATACCATATTAAATTAACTTTACCCTATTAAGATTATGATTAATTTTATCATATTCATATTAAAATTTAATTTAGTTGTAATCTTTTATTCTACTCACATCACTATAAAATACTCTATCATAGATGGTTCATATGACAATTAATAATATAAAAATTTATTATATTTCTCATTCTCTGTTTACCTTCTCTCTTTTTTTATTTACAACACTTTACTATATTTTTAAAAAAATTTATTTTTTATTAAAAATATTTTAATCATTCTATTATAAACTGTGTAAAATTTATAAACTCATTATAAATTATTTATAAATTTATTATAAAATCATTATAAATTAATAAAATTTTAATATTTTAAAAAATATTTTATAAATTTTAATATTTTAATAAATATTTTATAAATATGATAAATTTAATTTTTTTAATTTTTTTTATATGTTTATCAAAAAAAAAAGACGAGATCTATAAATTTTGAAATAAAAAGAGATTGGGCCATATATTTATAAAGCTGCCGAGCGTAAATTTCTCTGACAAAAGTCCACGGCTGTTTAGGGCCGACCCAAATTTTGAAAAAACCTTCACTGCATACTTGCTTGCATTGCAATACGAATTTTTATTATTAAAAAAAACTTTCATGTTTAAATATGAAAATTTTAAAAAATGTTAATGAAAAATTTGCTGGTTTTGAGGGGAATTTGATTTCTTCCATCTAAATTCAAACCATCCATCTGCTGATTTCTTTGCTATCAACTGTCAGATAGAAATAGTTGAGTGTGATTTCCTGTCCTAATGCTGATCACAATTTCATACGCCTACTATAATCCTGTAACAAAGTTCACTCTTTTAAGCCCAAAAAAGAATGCTTCATCCTTCTGTCACCGAAGCAGGCCATACATATTCCTACATTTCTAAAAACATTACAAATTTCTCTAACCAAAATTAAGCTCCACGAAAATCGTGTAAAAAATTACCTATAGATTTCCATAGTGTAACATTTTGACTCTTTATCAAAAATTTTTTAATGAAAGAAAAATCACTCACCATGTCCCCGGTAGACATTTTACATTCCAACTATTCAACTACTTGAAAACCCTTGAGAATTTCTCTAGACAGAATGTCTCCGCAGCTATACTTGATCAATTCAAGGAGTGATCATGGGTGCTCCTTGAGTCTTCTGAATCCGAACCATCAATCATCTTTTCAAGTGAATCCATATCACCAGCCTCAGAAAGAGTGTGCAGGCGAAGTTTGACAGCATCTTCACTGTTAGAGGGCAAAAGAGGAGGGAAAAAATTATTCTTATCATTATTTGCTTAATTAAAGAAAGATGTGAAAGATTAAATGCTTATATCCGGAATTATCACCAATTTCAACTATTTCATTCTTTATAATAACCAAATGGATAAAAAGGCTTACTCTGTGACCCCAAATATCTCCTTGACAATTAAAGTGCTATCCCGTGAACAGAACTCTGGCAGCTGGCCAAAAAAATAGAACAAAAATATAATTTCAACACGGTATAAAAGATTTTTTGAGTTAATAGTAACCAAACCACCAAGTGCAACAACCTCAAAAAACATATGAAATCAAATTTAGCACCTTGTTACCTGGAAAACTGACAACACTGGGATTATTACAGCTTTTCAACACCCAAAGAATGGTTGGAAGTTTGGAACAATTCACAAGAGAATCAAATTAAGATTTAAGATGTTGGAGGCCAATGTGTCAGAAACAACATTGATCTCTCTATGCCCAGTGGATGTATAAAATTGCCCATTAGACGGATCAATCCATACGCCACCATGATAGGAGAAATCAAGTCCTTAGGCAATTAACTAAATTATTTTCAGAAGGAACTAGGAAGTTTTAACATCTAGAAAATCCAATAGAATCATTATTCATAGAGAACAAAATATGAAAGGCAAGGAAGAAAGAAACAAAAAAAAAGCATACTGAGAAATACAACCCAGCAAAATCTGAAACAAAAATTTGAGTATGAAAAGAGTTAAATTGATTGTTCAGCTACTTACCTCAGATAAGTAATACACCTTCCCAAAAAGGGCGTGCACAGCAAGTTTTCTCTTAAATCCTTTTTCAGTATACCCTGCCATATCCATGACCACTGGGCCTGAAGAGCATAGAGAAGAAGTCAGAATTTGATACCACAGCTGACACTTTTATACTGTATTTGTTCCTTTCTATGACTAAGACAAAATGGAGTACAAATATCCAGATTCCAGACAAACTGAATGAGAACATTATCAGTTCAGGGACTTGATTCCCCCAACCCCTCTTCACACACCCACACGCACATGCAAACGCCCTTCCTCCTTGTAAAGGATGGAACACCAAAACAAGAAAAACTTTTAATTAATTTATTAGATGTCTTTTATCTTGTTTTGAACAAAAATGCATATCATTGTTGAAAAAAATGAAACAAGTATGTATATCCTTTATTCATATAAAAATGAAACACACCTTAATCAAGCCTCAACTCAGAAATCATCCAATTGACAACATCCTTGAAGCAAATACAAGAGGGAGAATGGAGTTGAAATACTGAACATGATATCATACTAAATTATTTTATCAAAAACACGTGTCAAATGTTGGGTAAGTTTACTGAATGTGTACTTCTGCAGGTAGACGCTATTTTATTTTACTTTGTTGTTTTCACCTTTTCATGTTAGGCTGAAATGTTAGTAGACAAGACCAACTTAAGCATAGGTCTATAGCAGAAGGTTATTAGTGCACAATGCCATCTAATTTAAAAGATGGATATTCTCGAAGCATTAGACATAAAGCACTTCCAAAATGACTTACCTTTTTCCTTCACGATCCGCCTTGAAATGTCATTCAAAATTTCAGCAACCTGGGAGTCATCCATCATTGAAGCTTTCCTGAGCTGGATTAAGTTGGCAACCAGTTCTGCATTAAATGGTTTCTCATTCAATGCATACCGAATGTACTTGCGGAAAATATCCTCCATGCTAAACTCTGTCTGAACATAAATTAGCCGTTGCCATCAAAACTCAAATGGTGGTGATACAGATGCTTGGCGATAGACTAACAAGAATGAATGGCTTAAAGACAGGCCCCCTAACCATTCCGCTATTCCTGCCCTAAAGCAAGGGAATCCCCAACTGAGATGTGATATGATAAGGTAAAAAATTCTTTTTGTTCCGTGAGTGCAAAAGTTTACGTTTTCCACGGCATCAAGCAGTTTTAAGTTTCCTGTTCTCTCAAAATGAGACTAACATATATTGATGCATTTTTGTTTTTCAATTATTCAGGGGGAAGGTGCAGAAAAGGGGACTAAACAAGAACAAACTGACTCTTAGGATTCTAGGATAACATTATGCAGTTCAAGAGCTTAAACAACACGGGAGAAGGTAACATAATCATGAAAATATTGCATGATGTTAATTTGTCTCTTGGAACTTCAATGAAAGAAAGTTATTTGTTAAGCATAGCAACAAGGATGAATTAAAGAATTGAATGATACATTTATATTGCTTTGAATGAGCCGCAAGAGGCCTGTCTTGGTTCGATGTAACAAAAAGATGAAAGAATCAATAATTCATTTGACCACATAATATTTGTCGCTCAATAAATGCAAACCAGCAGTATACTAATTGTGTCTCACCTTATTCTCCAGCCCCTTCAGGGCTGAATATTGTAATGCATCTCCTCCTTTCTGAAGTAACTCATCTATCGATTGGCAAAGCATAGCATTTTTATTAACCTGAAGATATTAATTCCAAAAGAAAACACTTGATTCGTTTCTCAACGATGCAGCAAAATTATGCGAGCATGGAAAAAGAAGACCCCCGAAAAAGCATCTCACAATGTAAGTATAATCAAAATTAAGCATTACAAATGAATCAAAACGCAATAAGTGAGTAATAAATCTCCAACTGACCAGTCTCCTGCGCTTCTCTCTAGGAGAAGAGAACTTCTTGACAGTCTTGACAAACGCAGTAACAAAGGTGATTCCAGCATAAGCTAGAGGGATAGCAAGAATCCAAGGCAAGGAGCTCTGGCCAACTCTAGGACCGGGAATGGCCTGAGTAACGGAGCCCGTGAACTCCACCAGGTCCAAAGCTTTCCCTTGAATCCAGGGTAACTCCTCCACCTCTATCTCTTCCTCTTTCTCAACGACTTCCTTATCTTTATCTTTCGAGGTTGATTTCTGGCTGCTGGTGTTGTTCGGGACTGCGTTGGAACTGCTCTTAGCTGCGGCGGTAACAACAATTCCTCTAGGTCTCCGTCTGTGCAAACAATGAGAATTTAGGTATGGTAAGGGAGAAAAGGGCTTGGGAGGCAACCGCAGTATCTGAATTTTGGGTCGCAGAAGCAACTGAGATGAAGCAGCAGCAATAGACGCCATTTCCAATCGGCGCTTGTCAGATTTCGGGTGCTTTTTGCCTAACGAAATCACTCTACTCACTAAAGGTTTTTGGGTTTTTCAAACATTTGCTCTGCTTTTGTAATTTTATTTATTTATTTAGTAATTTTCCTCTCTGCATATAAATAATAATAAAAAAACATATTTTTAATTTCATTTTAATTAAAAGGAAGTTATGATTAAAATTCTCTACTTTCAATTAATAACTTCAATGGCTATTCTCAGTTCTCAGAAAAGGAAATTTTCCAATTGCTTGTCTATCCTAGAATTTTTATTTTATTCCTGATGGTTTTAAATCATTTAAACCGGATTATAAAGTTATCTCCCTTCAATATTTGAACTACAAATCAGAATCATTTACATAAACTTTGTCACATTCATAAATCCTCATTTTTATTTTTTGGTATGTAAAGTTCAACACTGTTCATCAAAAACAGCATGTAGAATTACACTTTCTGTTATTTCTTCTACAGCTTGGAATTGGGGCTTGGAGGTGGAGATTCCCGTGACTATACAAGAGGGATAATTCTATATTCTTGTGGTGGCGCTTCCTCTTTCTTCACTTCCTTTTCTGAAATGTCCTTAGAAAATGCATTGGGGTTAGCTTTGATACAATTCTGCAAAGCCACAAATGGATGCACACAGTCTGAACCCTATGGAAACAAAGAATTCCATAATTAGAGAATTGGCTGCCAACACATTCTCACATGTAACTAAAAAAGCTACAGTGACTAAAAAACCAATCACAAATCCATATTTTGAATCACTTCAATAACTTTTGTCAACCAATTAGATTAGACCATTTTGCAAGTAGTCAAAAACTATCAACACTTCTGGATATTAGCCATTTATGCCTTTTGACTGGCAATTTTTCACAAATTAGACAACTGTAAATCCTTTTTCATTACTTGAATCAAGCCCATGGGACCTGACAGCAACTACAAACAAATAATAATCATAGTAATAATACAAATCCAACAAGCAAACATATAAAAGGATGTTAACCAACACCAAAATTCTTACTGTCCAAATGTCTTCTTGGCAGCTGAATGGGCAAAATACTCTGGATAGTTCCTCATTTAGAATGATATCATAAAGTCTTTGTTCCTCTAAACAAGAATTAAGAGCAACTTTATAACACATGGAGGAGAAGGGAGATGGATATAAATTGGATTATGAAAAGGACGATCATCAATAATCCATTATACATACCTTTTCCTCGACAGTACTCTTGAGAAAACATAGGAACGCGTCTGAAAACTCAACCCCGCATGAGCTGTTACGCAAGTCAGCTATGCACGGGCATTCTAATGCTTTCTGTGCTTTTGCATCACAGACTGAAAAATTCATAGTTCAGCTACATCATACAAGGATCCTAATCACGAAGCAAATAAGGTACATATCTGAAGTGGACTAACCTCATTCTCATCATCTCCATATGCTGCAGCCTCTGCAAAAGCAAGAAATAATGAAAATATTCATAAGACTAACCCAAATCACATCCAACCCTATACTGCCTGAGCTGAAAATGCAAAAGCGTGGAATGATTTCATTAGAAAGCAAGATCCCAATTCTGTGAAAAATCTAAAACATCTCTTAAGATCATAATGAAGAATTTGACTGGATCATAATAAGAGATATATCAAATGAAGGAAACAGTACGTTCCATGTACTATGTACAGTTATGTTTAATCATATTTGCAACCATTCAACCTTGTTGACTTTGTACAAGCCCCAGAACTGTAGCAGAAGTCGTTGGAAGAACTAGGAAACCAAGAAGAGTTGTTTGTTACCATCATTTCTCGCTAACTGAATGGGAAAGCAATAGATGATCTTTTCTTTTTTCCCTTCTTGTCCAATTGTATCATGCAATGCCACAATTGTGCACTAATATGTGTAACCACAAAAATATCAAAACCCAGTGTGCTGTGTTATTTGTTGGCTGATTTAGTTATATGTTTGGTTATAATAGTTTCTCCAACAAGCACTCGATCAGTTTAACAATTCTAAAAAGCTTATCAGACTGCATAAAACGCATTATTTCCTCAAAACAAGAGAACTTATTATCAACAAACATCAACGAGCTCGTCAATTTTATGGAATGCCCATCGCCAGAGTCAAATTATCACTTAAAAAAAGGTTGTGCAGAATTCATAACTTGAAACAAATTGGCGGCAAATCCACGGAAATTTTCGCAAACCCCCAAAACCTGTAATTTGTTTCATATAGACATACAGACTTGAAGAAAGAAAGAAGAGAGTTAGTTATGTACCTATGAGAAGAGATTCTAACTGATAATTATGAGGTCTAACGGACGATGAATGCTGGCTCTGAGTTTGATCTATTGCAGGGGCTGCACCCACCTCGCTCTGAGCTTGACCCATCTTTCTTTTCTGTACTATGATATATGGAAAATGGGTGTGATGAATGGTCGAATCGAACAAATGACCGCAAGCAAGCAAGCAAGGATTAATTGAGTTGGAATGGGAACGTGGGCTGAGCTATAGCTGGCCTAACTTCTCGCTAAAATCCTAATGGCACTATGCTGGAAAAGCCCAGTTTCTCTCCAAGCTTAGCGGGTCCAATTTAATCGATTTTTTTTTATTTTTTTTTAAATCACACATTTTATTAGATTTTTTATTTTTTAAGATATTTTGATCATTTTATAAAAAATATATATATAATAATTTAATAATACGTTTATATAAATTATCATATCTAGATTTATATATAATAAATTCATAATAAACTAATAATATATGGAACTAGTAATTTTATAAATTAATTAATTTTTTTATAAATTTAATAATATTTTTCTGGATTATAAATTTATAATATTCTAGGTTTTTTTTTATAATTTATAAAAAATCTAAAAAACTTAAATACTATTATATAAATTTATATTGAACTTTACATAATTTATCTTCAATTAAAATTTAAAATTCAATTAAAAAAAATAAGGAGAAACACGTAAAGAATGATGCAATGAAAAGATAATATGAAATTTTAATTTAACAAATTTTAGTCAATTTATTTGAAACTTCACTAATTTTAATAAAAAATAGTTTGATATTAAATTCACAGAATTATACATACATATTTTTTCATTGTGTTCTTTTTTTTGGATGATATGTACAATTTTTTAGCCTGTTTTTGAAAAAGGAAAAAAGAAACACTATTGTGAACCTTTGCTTCCCTTTGCAATCATTTTCCTTTACATAAAAATAAAAAGGGTATTCAAAATCAAAACCGAACAAAAAAAATCTTAATTTAATATGAGAAAAAATCTTACTATAAACATTTTGTTTTAGTACAGTAAAATATTAATTTATAATTATAATCCTTATTATTTTTTAAATCAACATAATTATAAATAAAAATAAATTTCAAAAACAAATAAAATCTTTTATTTTTGATGTGATTGATGGTTATTTGACTTGTTTGAGATTGAGAACTTTAAATTATTTTTAAGAAATATGATAATTTTATATTTACATATTCAAAATAATACATTTTATTTTGAAAATCTATTAATAATTTAAAAAGACAAGCTGTAGATTGACAGTGATTTCAGTTTTTTTTCATCTTTTTTATTGATTTTACCTGTTATTTTTATTAACATTATTTTTTTTAATCATTACTCTTATTATTAATTAATAATTTATTTTAATTTACTTTTTAGTACTTCATATGATACTACAATTACATATAATTTTAGCATCGGCCTATCGTATGTTTTACTTATTCATCCAATTTTTTATTAATTGTTATAATATATTTTAAATAATTTTTTTATTACTAAATAATTATTATTATTTTATATAAAAAAAATATTTCTTAAAGTAACACGCCGGTATCATTATAATAATATTCGAAAAATGATCTATTAAGTATATTTTATTAGATTTAATTATAAAAAGAATAACTATGGGGCTTAATAAGAAAAAAGGTTAATCTCTAGGATACATTAGTTTGTTATGTTAGTAATTTGTAATCACTTTTTAATTTACATTAGGTTATTTTAAATCAAATAATAAATTATGTATAAAAAATTGAATCCTAGTATTTTATAATTATTTTCATAATTTATGAGAGTTTATCCATGGTAAAATGATAATAGTATTAGGCATACACACACAGATTAATAACTTTCTTATTTTAATAACTCATAAAATTATCCACAATCTTATATATATATATATATATATGAAATATTTAATTTATTTATCCATACAATTAATTCTAAGTGGTATTTTGTCCTTTTCTTAAAATCAAATTATCTTATAATATATAAAGTTCTAATATCTAGGGAAAAACGTTGACAAAAGATTGAATGTAATTCATTTATCTTTTGTATGCTTTGAGGAAAATTAAAGGAAAAAAATATAATATAATTTTTTTTCATTAATAATAAAAGAATAAAACTAAAAAAAATATAATATAAAAGTTATTAATTTAAAATAATGAGGATATAATAATAAATATAAAATTTGTATTTTTTTATATTTCAATTAGATAATTAAAGAAAACAAATATGAATTATCTTGTTATTATTATTATTTTTCTTTTTTACAATTTTGGTTAATAATACCAGATTCTGGAAGTTTTAGCGGGTCGAACTTTGCGAAGAAAAGTGCTGGTTGGGCGAGCCGCACCTTTGGACTCAGCCCATCGACAGGCTTAAGTTGATAGGAGAGAAGGTGCCTTCGATAAATAATAAACGAATAAAGCAACTATCCGCCTTGGCGCGGAGATCAGTACGGAAAAAGGTTACGAAACCCACAATTACAAACTGAAGAATGAAGACGATGATCCCACTTTAATTCCATTATTGCTTTCTGAGATTTTTGAATTTGATCCATTCGATTGAAAATGGAAGGCTCAACGAAGATGGGAATGCTTGAGGTTTTCATGAAGTATCATCAAAATTCTTTGAAATCGCTATTCCTCAGAAAAAGATCATCAAATTCAAGCGAAGATGTTGCCAATGATTCAACTGGCATTTCCCCCAGACCCATTCCTCAGCTCTCACCTCTCGCCAATTCCGTCGTCGCTCGCTGTTCCAAGTAATCAAATCCTGGCCAATTTGGTTTTCATATCAATATTGAAAATTCCTCTCTATTTAATTAATGGCATTTGCAACTATTGCAGGATCCTTGGAGTCCCTACCCATGAGTTACAGCACCATTTCGACATTGAATTACCTGAGAGTGTTAAGCAACTTTTACTTTATTCCAGAAACTTCCTCGAGTTCTGCTCATACCAAGCACTCAATTCGGTCACCAGACGCCCTGATTTTTTGAGCGACAAGGAATTTCGTCGCTTGACTTATGACATGATGCTCGCCTGGGAGGCCCCCAGTATCGAAAGCGAATCGCGGCAGAAACCCAAAGTGAGACTTCCCTTATTCTTACATTGTAATGTCACTGTTAAATGTTTTTTCAAGTATTACTTGGGTGGGGGATCGAAGTTCTCCTGATAATTCTTTCTGCACTTGTTTTCGACTCTAGGAAACTGCCTCTCCCAGTTACCGCCAAGGAGAAGATGAGGATGGGGTCTCACTGTTTTATTCAAGTTCCACTAATATGGCAGTTCAGGTTCTTTCTCATGACTTGTTTTAATTACGAGAATGAGGTATATTCTCGTTGTATAACCTGCACTCATATATGGGCCTTCAATGTAATTTTTCTCAAAATTTATTCATTCATTTGCTATATTCAGGGATAATTCATATTCACATTGATTGTGTTCTCCATATCATTAGGTTGATGACACCAAAACTGTTGGCCAAGAGGCTTTTGCCCGCATAGCTCCTGCTTGTGCTGTTATTGCAGATGTAATGACCGTCCACAATCTTTTTGATGCACTGACTAGCACTTCTGGCGATTGGCTTCATTTTCTTATTTTTGATAAATACCTTCGCAGCCTAGACAAGTATGAACTTGCTCTTCGGTTTTATCAGTTTTGCCAGTTCCACTTCTTTATTTGTATTTCATGATGCTTGCCTTGAAAATAACATTATTAAGACTTCTTCAGGCTTCTCTGGAACATGCTTATCTATTTGTTGCAGCATACTTTACTTCTCCTTCATCAGCATCTTCTCGATTCCCTTTTAGATGCCCTATTGGTTGCCAAAAGAAGCATGAGTAAAATTTTTTTATGTGTATACAAACCGTGTTGTATCCTGGACAAACTAAAACAAGAGGACATAAAATGTATTTATCAGATGTAAAATTTCTTTGGTTAAATGTCTGAAAAAGTTAACATTTGGAATGATGGGATTTGTGACTTTTGCTATATTTTCTTTCATGTTTTCCCTCATTCAATTACTGCAGCTTAGTTTTGCTTTTGGTTAGATAATGTATTCCACTGTGAGAAAAGGGAAAAACGTTGAAGAACCAATGTCTATGTTATTTTTAAACAAGAATTTTGATATAGCATTATGCCCTTAAATTAAGATGCAATACTCCAGTCTTCTGGTAAAGTCTGGATATTTAAAAATTAAATTTGTATGAAAAATAGTTAGATGAATCTCTTGCTTCTATTGACCTTTTGTTGCACAATATCCCACTTACTGTCATAAAAAGTCTCCAAATCCTTAGGTGAAGTCTTGGTTTTTGGTTTATTGTCATCTTTGTTCAGGGGTCCTAGATGGCTTGCTCTATGCTTATTGATTTGTGCATTTAAATTGAAAATGCTACTATTTGTGTTATAGACTTAGGTGAATGTAAGTTAGAAATGTTCCTGAACTTCTGATGTTGACCAAAAGCTGTAAACATCTTTACCTTCGTACTTTCCCCCCTCAAATCCTATATGTTGGTTTTGACCTACAGTAATGATATTTACATGTTATGTTCGGCTCCTTTCTGCATAGGATTATCAGGGCTGCAAAAAATACATCGGGACCATCGGTTTCCAACCTTCAGCTTGCTGAGGGAGAGATCGTTCTTGATGTTGATGGGACAGTTCCTACTCAACCAATTCTGCAGCATATTGGAATCTCAGCATGGCCTGGTAAGTCATTGAGGCCTGGTAAGTCATTGAATCAGTGAAAGTGGATAGATCAATCTTCTGTGTCCATTCTGATTCAGAGATTATGGAATAAATAATTTATTGATTATCCTCTGAGAACCAGTGTTACTGGTGCAACTAAAAGTAGTTTAGGCTTTTAATTATGTATGTAAACATTTATGAATCATAGCCTGTGCATAAATATGGTTGTATTCTCTCTCTCTCTCTCCATCTATGGGCCTCCTGATCTGGAATTCTAGCCCTCTTCTAGCCATAACAGTTGTGATGGATTTTACTGTTACTTTTGATGGACACTCACATATTAACCTAGGCGATATAAAATTCTATTCATGCGAAATTCTAGGAGTCAGATGAATATGTCATGTTAAATATAAATCATTATCATAATCATTGTTTTGTGCTGTCAAATTTCATATATGTATGTGTTAGTATCTTCAAAGTCTTCAAAATTATTCTAATAACCTGCCAAGTTCAGCCAGCACAAAGTCATGCAAACTAAAATGTCACATCCCATTTATGTTAAATATTGTTCTTTCTTGATAATATACCTGTTGTATGAGGACAAATAGTAATAGAAACTGTTGTTTTTGTCTCAATGTCACCCATAGAATGGATTCATTTTAATGTAAAAAATTTGTTAAAGAATCTGATTGATGCCTATACAGCAATTTAATTATGACATATGCTGTGATTGTTGTCATCAACTTTCTGTTTGTGCAGGCCGGTTAACACTGACTAGTTGTGCTCTCTACTTGGAGTCATTGGGAGTTGGTCTATATGATAAACCTGCTAGATATGATATGGAAACAGATTTGAAACAGGTCATAAAACCTGAATTGACTGGGCCATTGGGTGCTCGTCTCTTTGATAAAGCTGTAATGTACAAATCAATATCAACGTATGTTATATTTTAGTCTGACAGAATTTTGACACTACAGTTCCTGCATCTGTTCAAGTGTCAATGATGTCACTACTTTCCTATATGATCTTACATTTAATTTTTCTACCTTCTTTCTCTTTCTCTCTCTCTCTCTCTCTCTCTCTCTCTACAGCACAGAGCCCATTTATTTTGAGTTTCCTGAATTTAAAGGTAATTCTCGGCGAGATTATTGGTTGGACATATGTCTAGAGATCCTACATGCACACAAGTTTATTAGAAAAAACAACTTCAAAGAGACTCAGCAACAGGAGATACTTGCAAGGGCTATTCTAGGCATTTTCCGATCTTGTGCAGTTAGAGAAGCTTTCCACTTCTTCTCATCCCATTTCAAAACTTTACTTGCTTTTAAACTGGCTGAATGTCTACCTAGGGGAGATAAGATCTTAGAAACTCTGTCAAGTCGCCTAGCACTTGTAAATGTAAGTGCTTCACGAAGTGTTGATGCATCTGCATGTGCAAAACAGCAGCCTACGCATTTGCCAGTTGCACTTCTAGCGGTTAGTCAACTTGGATTTGTTTTACAAAAGGAGTTAAATCTAGATAGAGAAGTGATGGAAATGGGGGATCTTGGTGCTGGTGAGACAAATCCATTGGAGATAGCAGTGAAAAAGTCAGTCTCAGATATTGGAAGGGCAGAAGCTGCACAGGCAACTGTGGACAAAGTGAATGTTGAAGGGATTGATACAAATGCTGCAGTAATGAAGGTTGCTTACATTGATTTTCTTCACATAGAGTTTTCTAGGTCAAAATGGCTTTTAAACTGATTTATGTTTTCAAAAATAGTAAATCCAATTACATCACAACTTTCATTATCATGAAAATACAAACTATTTTGCTCCTGAACCCCCAAAAATTTTGGGCGCAACTTTTTCCATGGTCTTCTCATGGGAGCCTAATTAATAATTCCAATATGGGAGACCTCAAAATCATTGATGATAACATACGTTTTTTGTGAAGTTTATCCCATGTAGAGGTTCTCGGGAGAAATTTCCTTGTTTTCACTTGAAAACTTTTTCCTTGTTTTACTTATTGTAGGAATTGCTGTTTCCACCTATTGAATTGGCCAGCCATCTTCAACTTTTGGCCTCTTGGGCAGATCCTTTTAAATCAGTGGTGTTTCTTGTGTTGTGCTGTTATGTTATCTTAAGGTAATTTTCTTGTGCTACAGTTTTGATGGTGTAGATACATTACAGGTTCATACATTACAGGTTCATATATCTCTTCTTAATTTATGTCTAACAAGGATATACCTCTCTAATTTCATTTTTTCTCATTAGAATTTCCTACAATATGCCTAACCATCATTCCACATACCAACATTCCTGTTCTCTCAGGACATAGCCCTTTCCTATGCACTACTTGGCATGGGAATGAATACCTTTGCATATGTGTCCCCTGCCACTTATTTCCTTCCTACTTATCCTTCACGAATCATGATTAGTTGAGTTACTCTCCACATGTCTATTACCAATAGATTTTAATTACTTCCCATGTATTTGTTACCTGCCATAAGCAGTGGAGCCCATTATAATTTTCTACTCTTCTCCCAATGCCTCTCCCTACCTCATTCCTTTGCAATGAGCATTATTTGCATACAAACTACTTCTCCCCTTCACTAGACATCACTAAGAATCCTCATCTGCAGGTATAAAAATGATAGAGAAGTTCTTGAACGCTCTTGGGCAATAATAGCATCACAGTTACTAGAACGTAGCACAATATGTCAAATGGTAATATACGAATATGCATATAATAAACCTTGTGGTTTCTGTGGGTGAGATTCTAAATTGGGTATTTTTCTTTTCCCTAATCCATTGGAGATCTGCATAGGATCTTGGACTGCACTATAGGAGTAACCTCCTCCATCTCATAAATCACATCACCTACTACATTGTGATTTAACATGAGATTTGAACATAAGATCTCTAAGTTGTAGCATCTCTAGAAGACTATATGAGACCTATTAAATTGCATATTTGGTAGGAACCAAGTGTAGAATTCTCTTTTATGGTAAATCTTAGGGCTTCTAGCTGAGTTAGAATATAGAAAAATGTGGGGTTTAGCACGATTCTGTTGAGAGGATTTTGGCACCTTTTAGCATAACAGTACTGGGTTATAAATTTTGCAAATGATTGTTGAAGATTCGACATCTATTTAGTTTGTTGAAGTTTCAACATCTATTTAATTGTTGGACACCGAAGAAGTGGAAAGACTGTTCTAAAGGTTTTCAGACCTCTTATAAAAAGCCTGGCGAATTACTGTCAATAATTCAATCCTGAATTCCTAATTGGACTGGGATCTTCTTATGTAGGAACGAAGAAATTCTCAATATTTTCTTGTATCATATTAATTCTGTTCATTTATTCCTGGGAGCAAGGTGCATTTCTGAGGTTTATGTAACAATATTGAACAACTTCTAAAATTTAAATGATAGCTGAAATTAACAAACCAAGTGTAACATTGTTATTCGTGATTATGTATAGGGATTGGACGAGGTACATATTGCCATCTATTTTCATATGCTCTGCAGTTTTCATGTTGTTGCGCAGGCATTTCAACAGAAAGTTGCCCTTGGAGGCCTTCAGAGTTGGAGCTCCCCCCAATAAAAATGCTGTAGAGCAGCTGCTGACATTACAAGAAGCTGTAACGCATGTTGAAGCACTAATTCAGGTCGGGAATATTACTCTCCTGAAGATTCGAGCTCTTTTATTTGCTGTCCTTCCACAGGTACATGTCCTTGCCATAATTCCATCTATCTAGGAAAAAAAAACTACAAGAAACTGTTCTCTTACTGGATGATGATATTTCTTCTGTACTTAGCCAAATTTATCTACTTCTTTACCACAAGCCATAATTTGAAAAGGATGTTGAATTTGGATAAATATTCGGTGCCTCCACCTACCTCTGATTCTGGTTTTGTAGTTGAGATATGTTCAACACTGAAATATGGGATTTGCACTTCAGGAAAACATGGGTGAAATGGAAATCTTAATCAATTTGGAAGCATTTCTTGTTTAAACCGTTGAATCAGTTATACTTTCATAGTATTTTAGCATGTAAATGAAACAAAATACAAATTGGAAGCATTTCTGGTTTAAACAAAATGATTCTTCTTTAGCCTCCATTACTGTGTCCTCCTTGAAAGATTTGTCATAGGTCACGTGTGTTTATTGTACTTCTGACACATATTTGTATGCCACTGGTACATTCTCCTCTATCAGATAAAAAGATGTCCAAAACTTTTACAGTTGGGCCATTTTCTTTTTGGCTTTTCACGTATTTTACGGTAAAATTGCTGAGGTGATTTTTGTTGTGTGTTCCTTGGTTATATAAACAGATTATTGGCTAATAGCCTAATACCTATTGGTGTTTTAATTAATTTATTTGTTTTTCTATTTGCCAGGCCACAGAAATGGTTGCACTATTGTTGGTTATTGTAGCTGCTATGTTGGCATTTATGCCCTGAGACACCTAATTCTCATGGTATTTTTAGAGGTCTTCACAAGAGAAATGCCATACAGGAAAGAGAGCAGTGATAAGTGGCGGAGACGGTTCAGAGAATGGTGGATTAGAATACCAGCAGCTCCAGTTGAGCTCATTAAACTCGACGAGAACAAGAAAAGGAAGTGAATAACGCTGTGAATCTGAACTGCATTCTTTTGTAAATTGTCAATGCCAAACAACACAAGGCTAAAGAGCAAAGATCTTATACACTGTACAGAATGTGGTATAGATTTCTGTTCATATTGAATTCACAAGGACCACAAGATCTTTTTCTGCCTAATAATAATTCAATGGCAATTTGTCGAATACAATTACAAGAGACTGAAAGTTTTGAACCGTTACTTGTTTATATACAATCTAGCACCCTTGTTCATACGCATCGCCCAGATGCATTCTTGTTTGCTTACACATGAGCTCTCATACACTTATTATTCCCAGGCGGTTGCACTAATGAACATCTATAGATACAAACTTGAAGCAAAGAATAGTAGCAAAACAAATGCCATGACTCAAAGGAAAAACGCAACAAGAACTTCACTAAGGGCAATAATATGGTGATTCAAGCATAATTTTTGAATAACTAGATGTGCTAAATACAATTTTACATTCTGAAATACAAACCATGAGAACCCTTCATGTTGAATCAGTGTAAAACATATTCTCAACCATGCATAAACATCTACAAAAAGGAGAAGAGAACACTTCTATGTCAAACATTATCTGGCCAGAATTCCCGGAAAAAGGCACGCTCAAATTCCTTTTCTTGTAAAAGCTTTTCTAGCTCCTGCATATTCTTTTGTCTCTTAGAAAGTGCTTTGGACTTTTTCGCAAGTGAGTGTTCCTGAAACTTGAAATAAAGAATTATTGTTAGTGCCATGCAGCAGAAAGCAAAGCATAAGGGGTAGCAAGTCCTGGTCTCATACTCATACAATGCAAAGTAAATAAATCCATTAAATTGATTTGTCAATTTATCGATTTCACAAGGCAACGTTCCCACAATCGATCTAGTCATGTCACTACAGCAACCCTTCAATATGCTTTGTTAAGATGTTTCTAACCCATGAAAAGAATAATCAAAACTCTTCAAAGTAGCAACTATAGAAAAACATAAACACAAGCCGACAAACATAAATTAGAAGTAGAGCCTCGTTTGAGCAGTAGCAACCTTCCAATTTGGTGCTTTTATATTAAGATATTCATGACTTCATTCCACCGTCTAATCCCTCAGCCAGGATTTTTGCACTTACAAGGCATAAAAATCTCTCAAAATTCATCTTGCTAAGCTCTAAATCGTTTTCTAAGCAGTTGTTCAAGTTTTTTATTGTGTGTCAAACTTCCAAGAAATAAAATTCAAGTTAAAAAAATAAAAGAAACTTTCAAAGTGTAAATTCGCCTTCTCATTTTCTTTGGAGGTAGGAGATTCAAGAGGTTTAGGAGTCCTTTTCTTTGCCTTTTCTGCTCCTACACCTCGTCTATTATGATTCAGATATGTTTCTATTGGCTCCAATCTCCCCTGTTTGAATCATAAAAAAAATAATAAATTATAACCATAAAAGAATTAAACAGTAAGAGAGACAAGTGGATTAAATTAGAAACAAGTATAGAAGTTCAGCCAAGAAAACCCCCACAAAGGAAAATTAAAGAAGTTATGAACATTAGGAACCAGGAAAAACTAAAGTAACAAACAGAAGATCTAAAATACAAGGAAGTGAACTGACCTGCTCAGCAACTCCAAGACCAGTACCTTCTTTCCACCCATGCTTCTTCAGAAGCTGCAAACACCACCTTAGAACAATGAGCACACAACTGAAATCTTAAAGAAATAAATTATTCATGCACGTAGAAAAGGGGAAAAAATAAAGAAAAAAAAAAAGAAAAGAAAAACCTTATAAATATCAAGAGGGAACCCATACCTGAAAGCCTATATTGGAGGAATCAATGGCTAATTTCTCTCCCATGACTTCTCCTGAAAACAGCATCTTAGTTATTATCATGCCAAAAAAAAACATACATGCACACATGCAAATGTGCTACTGAAAGAGTTTAGCTCCTCTACAAAATAGCCTAATCAACATTTTACAAAGCGTAGGAACATAAAGATACACATTAAAGAAGTTCATCTTCCTGATTCTTCCTTCCACTCATCCAATTTAATATTTGAAAAGGGCTATTTGAAAAATAGGCATGCAGCTGCTTAACTCAAAACAAAGCTTCAAAAGATTGCAACTCTAGAATTCTTCTATCAATTTTTACTAATCCTTCTGCCCAACAGTCCTTTTCATGTCGAATATAATTATTTGAAATTGTAATGTCCAGTCATGTCACTCCATAATGTAAAGTTCCTCCTAAGAAGACTCGGTTTCAGTTAATATCCTATATGGGATTTTATTTTCATTGTATCGCCAATGTTCCCTCAATCAAAAGAGGCAAAAAAGACTAACAGCATCTAGTCGATTTCGCTAATAAAGCTCAACTTGTTGATTTTCCAAAAGAAACTGTAGGCTTTGCTTTGATTTTCTACTTCTAACCTCAACTATAGTTAGGTAAAATTGTTCACATACTTCCATTAATACAAGAAGACAACAAAAAACTAAAAATTATATATATATATATGACTTTTTGCAATGAGAAAGGCTATACATGAATCAAAGCTTTACCTTTTCATAAGATACAGAAAGCAATTCAATCAATCAAAATCAAACCAACTCAAATTTTCAATTTTCTCACTTTTTTTTCAGGAGACTGAATGCAATTTATGAACACGCAAGCAATATAAATATGATTCAAAAATGAGCAGTCAGAAGATGAATACCTCAGGAATTCGCAATTCCTTCTAAACAAATTCTTCTTCGGATATTCAACTCAAGAAAGCGCCTTTGCTTCACGTCTATTATTATTATTAGTATTTATTTATTATAAAAAAAAAATTAGCGAATGTCGGTTAAAAGAGAAAAAAAAAATTGTGGGCTTTGAGCTTTGAAACAAGATGGCCCATATATTTCTTTGGGCTTTCTGTCTTTAAGAATTTTAAAAAAAATTAAGCAGTCTTTGGCAGTAATCGTCCTTTTCCTCCATTTTCAACTTTTTCTTCTATTTTTTTTTTTCAAGTGTAGAAAGGATTTTTTTAAAAAGAAAAAAGGGTCTCCTGGCCTCTACTCTTTCTGGTTTTTTCTTTGTTTGGTTGTTTTTGTTGTTAATGAGTTTATAAATATTGACCGGAGGCTAAACGCTAAACAGAGAAAGAGGGGAAGATATAATTCAAATCCAAATCCCAACGCAAACAAGTGATTAAATCGACGAAAAGAGATTGATGGATTTGGATCAGTGGATTGCGAAGGTGAAGGAAGGGCAGCATCTATTGGAGGACGAGCTTCAACTACTCTGCGAATATGTTTATTTTTATCCTTATTATTTCTATATTTTTAGGGTTTTTCATTTCTTCTTTTGCGGCTCTTATATGAATGGAATTAGGGTTTCCTTTTACTTCATCTCTTACTTCAGTTCCAATGTTTCTTATTTTAGTTAGTTTAAACAACACAGGTAAAAGAGATCCTCATTGAGGAGTCCAATGTGCAGCCAGTTAACAGTCCAGTGACCGTTTGTGGTGATATTCATGGCCAGTTTCATGATGTAATGAAACTTTTCCAAACTGGAGGCCATGTTCCTGAGACTAATTACATCTTTATGGTAAATTTTATTCCTGTTTTCGAGATATTTATTCTCGTATCCATTTCATAATTTCCTGGAACCTTAAGTGTTCATAATGACTTGGCAGGGCGATTTTGTTGATCGAGGTTACAATAGTCTTGAAGTTTTCACTATTCTTTTGCTTCTTAAAGCAAGGTGCATCTTTTTTCTATTCCTGCAATTTTTTTCTTTTAACTATTTCTTTGGTTGCTGCACTTATCTATCTGCTTGTTCTGCTTATAATATGCAATTCGTAGCATATTTTTCTGCCTGAATGACCACAGTTTTTCAGGCAACCAGTTTGAAAGCACAAGGAAAAACTAAATTAAGGGGGTTTTTTTTTATATACGTTTGCTTCCTATCTCTTCTAGCATTGGTTTAGAATTTTTCTAGTTCTGATTCATAATCCTATCAGGAGCTGGGTTAATTGAATCTACATTCCCTTATAACTAGTAATTTTTATTAGGTTTGTTACTGATGGAATTTTGAGTATTAATTTGGAAAGCTTGAAAAGCTTTTACTCTGCTTTTGCTGCTGTGCCTCGAGTATGCTTTTCACAGCTTCCACAATCTTCAATTTTTTTTTCTTGTCCTTATCCTCACTATCACTAATTCAATTTCCTAACCCAATGTGGCCATTCCATTATATGTGAAACCTAATATCTCCAATTGTTTGAAAATTGCCCACTATAAAAGCATTCTAACTTGTTTTGTCAACATGTCCTACAACCCAAAGTTTGACTCTTCTAACCATTTTGAAGCAGAGTCTTGCTTACATTTTTTTTTAAAATGAAAAAGATTTTAAAGCTTAGGGATTTTATATTGAGAAATAGGTCAACTTGTATACAGTAGAATGGACGCAAAATGTGCAAATATAGACTAGCTATTGATCCTTTTTTTTTGGTCAAAGGAAGTGATTGAAAAAATTACATTTATTAAAAGTAGATTAGTAAAAGTGGTAAAAAGTTAGTTATACATTTATGTGTGTTCTTTGCTGATTAATACCTAATGAGCAATAGAATATACTTTTCTGCTGATATATTTATTGGCTGATTTTACTCATGTTCCTTCTCTTTGCCAATTAACAGAGAAGAAACTGTATCTTCATTATTGTCTCAATCTCTTCTCGGATTATAATTGTGGTTGTAGAACTATAACTGCTGATAGTGAACCATATGATATCTTGGTAACTTTTCAACCAGGCATTTTGAAATATTGCATCATTAGTCATTTGTCTTTGTAAAGGCTCACAATTTGGGGATCAGTAATTTTTGCATGCTATTGCTGTTTCTGGAACATTCTGCGTGGGTGGTTATTTTATGAATTAATTTTTTGCTTTTGTTGCTAACTTGCTTTCTAATCTTATTCTATCTTTTTCTTGCTGTGTTTATAGATATCCGGCTAATATCACACTTTTACGCGGAAATCATGAGAGTAGACAACTAACTCAGGTATACATTTATCAAACCATGTTTATTTGTTCATCAAAATGATTCCGTTGCTGTAAACAAAATGATTTTAAGAACATAGAAATGTAAAAGACATTCCCAAACCAAGGTCCATTATAATTTTGTTTGGGTTCTTTGGGCACCATTTGTCAATTAGTGGACAACTTATCTGACTTTTCAAATGTTTTACTGACTTCACTTAATAGCTAGAGTCAATCTATAGAACAAGAATCTGATAAATGTTCTGTAGTTTGTGAAGTTGTCTCAGTTTTGATGTCAATTTTTTTATTTTGAGTTGTGGCAATTCTGTATTTTTGTTATCATGAATATAATTATTGTGGCTTCAATCAAGGAGAAGTGCATAATACTTTCTAGAGGTTATCCTGAATTTGCTGATGTGGAAATATCTTTTGGGTTCAGTTATCATATGAAGTTGTATAAGTGCTACAATAAACATAAATGTGAATATTCATGAGATTTCAATCCCATGATCACATACTTATAGTAATAGATCCTTCAATTTTTTGCAGTAGCTTTTTGGCTTTGATGTTTCAATTTATAATTTTTATTTTTGCTAGGTTTATGGTTTCTATGATGAATGCCAAAGGAAGTATGGAAATGCCAATGCGTGGCGGTATTGCACTGATGTTTTCGATTATCTAACACTCTCAGCAATTATAGATGGCACTGTAAGTCCTTCTCTTTATTTCCTTTATGCTATTTCTTTCACGTATGTATCTATTTATGTATGTGCATCTGTTTTGCGATTGCACCTGCATACGTAAATCTTGATATGTGTCTCCATTTGATCCTGTAGGTGCTTTGTGTCCATGGTGGCCTTTCTCCTGACATCCGAACAATTGATCAGGTGCTTCTTGTGTTATCTCAGTTTTATTATGGGAAATTCATATATTATGTATGTTTCTTTTGTTTTTTTGTTAGGTCCCGCGTGTTCATCGTCTCACCAGCTTGTTAAATATCCTTAGATTATTTGCATGAATGTGGATGTTTATCTTTAGGTGTTTCTGAAAAAAAAAAAATCCTGGGAACAAATATTTGTTAGTGATAGGCATTTCCTTCAAGATCTTTTTTTTTCCTTTCATAGAACATTTTCACCAAGAGACACACACTCTGATGTAAGTGCATGTGCAAATATGCCTATTTTAAGTCTTTTTCCTACATATACACATGCACATAGACTTTGTTGGAGTGTGTGCATGGGACCATCAAGATCTTTATATTGCTCTCCCGTAATCTTTTAACTGCTTGTATGGTTTAGTTTTTTGTTAGATATGTTCATAATTATCACTGAAGTTTTTTTTTTTTCTTTTCTTATGAAGTTGTGAAGTATCAGATGGGTGTTTTCTGCTTCTTTATTATTTTTTAAAGTTCTATGCTAATATTCTTTTGACACAAAATATATATCGAGAAAATGTGAAGCTTAGGGAAATTCTTGCTTTTCCAACCTGGCACTAGTACATGAGCTTCATTTCTAGGAGAATCATCACAAATGTGCACGCAATTTGATTGCAATTGGCATTAGTATTGAGTGATGCATTAGACATTTATGTAGTTCTTCTCTCGTGGAAACGATCTCTTGTAATTGCAAGGGAAAACTGCGTACAAAGATTCAATGGGTCCGACCTTTTCTCAGACCCTGCTCATTGCTGGAGTATTTGTGCACCGGGTTGCCCCTTTTTTTTTTCTCTCTGGACATTTTGTGATATGCAAATTCCTTCTCCTCTCTCATGGATGGTGATGTGAAATCTTGCATTTTCCCATTGCTTGGCAGATAAGAGTAATTGAGCGCAATTGTGAAATTCCACATGAAGGGCCATTCTGTGATTTAATGTGGAGTGATCCTGAAGATATTGAAACATGGGCAGTTAGTCCTCGAGGAGCAGGTTGGCTATTTGGATCCAGGGTTACTTCGGAGGTAATGCGTCATGGTCTCGGCTTTAATAGATAATGTCCTAACTATTGACGCACTATCTTTTCTGCTGCAGTTCAATCAGATTAACAATCTTGATCTGGTTTGCCGAGCACACCAGCTGGTACAAGAAGGTCTTAAGTACATGTTTCAAGATAAAGGCTTAGTCACTGTAACTACTCTAGACATTCTGTGCTTGTAAGAATGTTATACATATTTAAGCATTTTGGTAAAGTAATTTGGCCAATAACTTTTGTAGGTTTGGTCTGCGCCTAATTACTGCTATCGTTGTGGGAATGTAGCTTCTATATTGAGCTTTAATGAGAACATGGTAAGTAACTAATTTTTTTTTATGCATTCCCTGTTAAAGAAAAGTGAAGTGTTTAAATGTTTATGGCTTCAATTATTGTGGTTTGTGAATCCTACATGTATTGGGTGTAGTTGTGGGTTCAGGTGGATATATGAACTAATATTAAAATCATCAATAATTTTAACTAAAGGTGATTTTATCTTGTTTATTTTGTATTTAGTTGTGTTTGTGTGAATGTATGCTTGTGTGAGAACAATTTTGCTCCTGTTAATTGAAAATCCCGGCTTCATCCTGGAAGCAATTAGATAATAATATGCAAGAATGCCATATTGATACCTTTGGATATCTACCATAAGTTCATGGGTATGGAATGTAAGTTTGTTGTCAATTTTTGTAACATAATATTTGCAGAACTGCCAGCAATTTTTTACTTCCCTCTATTCCTGACAGATGAAATATTAAATCTTTCTGGCATTACTTTAATTCATAACTTAGCACATATTTGCTCTATCAATGTTTACTTGTACGTTGTAACTAATGTTTCCAGCAATTGTCTTGTTGGGCTTGTAGGACTGGTATCCTGTACAGTGCGATTGGCTGCTTGTATGCTGTATTTTGGGAACAAATTTTTGTAAAGAGAACTTTCTTGTCCTTTTGGCTATGAAAACAGCGTTAACACTTTTTTTTTTGGTTCTTTCCCTCATTTCTGTGGTTATGCAGGCATGTTTGCATGATGGTGTTTAACCTATTCATTATCCTATACTTTTTCCCTTTCTTTTCCAAAACTGGGGACCTCTAAGTTGAAATTTTCAAGTTCAAACAGTCTTGGTGTTCCCTCAAGGACAATTGACATATCGAATTAATTATTTGGTGTTAGTACTGTTATAATTAGTGTAATGATTCGCGCATGTGCTTATTTTGTGAAAGCATGTTGATGAATATCATTTTTTTAGGAGAGAGAGGTGAAATTTTTCACAGAAACAGAAGAGAACAACCAGATGAGAGGACCCAGGACTGGAGTTCCTTATTTCTTATGATGAAGGAATCATGCTGGCTGAAAAAAGGGGACCATTTGCTGCATTACTTGTAAAATTTGCTGAAGTATTGTGACTACTTATCGAGGAAGAGTTGTAATGGGGAGGTCAAGAGAATACGTTTTGCAGGTGGACCAATGCATTTGCTTGGGTGGACATTTTCTACCCTCATTGCCGTAGGCTGCGTCCGGGATTTGTGGCTTGTGGATTAGGATCCTAATTGTTACAGTGGTTTTTTATTAGAGGACAGCACTTTTTTTTTTAATTTTTTTTACCGAGTTTCTTATCATACATGTCTTGGAATTCATTGTGTATTAGCCTTCTTTGTTACTTCATTATTATCATGCATTGCTACAGTTGACTTTCATTGCAACATTTCTTTCTGCCGTAATTAGAGGATCATTGATTCCTGGAGGAAAATGAAGTTGAAGTCTAGATTATGGCCTTGTCTCGAGTATCCGTATGCTTTTTTTCATATTTTGTTTTTCCAAACGCACAGAAATATTTGTGGCGGGAGAGCCTACTTTTGTAAAAATTTAATTTTAAAAATATGGTGAGTGGCCTAATTTTCTCAATAAGATGAACAAATAATTGAGTACCGTTTAATTTGATTGTTATTTTTTCATATTCTACTTCTTGTTTTAGAAAAAAAAAAAAGAATTAATGTATCTCTGAAGAAATGATAATTATTGTAATAAAAAATAATAAGTTAATCAAGTAAAAACCATTTAGATTATCGAATATTTTGGGTTGGCAGAGCAATGGGTGTAAGTATCCGATTCCATAGACGATAGATGCTGCTGCATAGTCACTGCCACTGCTTAGCGTGGCTTCGGCGTAGTCTTGCTTACCTCCCAACATACTCTTCTTCTTCTCCTCCTGCCATGTCGTCAGCTGCTCCTTCCCCGATGAAGTCGCCGCCGGTGCCCAAGAAAATCGAGCATATCATGGAGATGTTCGGTGACGTTAGAATCGACCACCACTACTGGCTCCGGGACGATTCTCGCTCCAATTCTCAGGTCCTTTCCCATCTCCACGAAGATAATGCCTACGCCGAATCCGTTATGTCTGGTTTGATACTTAAATACGCTCACTTTCCTGTATCACGATTCTATTTTTACTTTAATTTTCACCTTTTTTATGCTCTAATTCGTAACTAACACTTATAATCTCAAAAGTTGAATATATTTATTTTGATTCTTTCTTATGTTCTTTAATGACATAATTGATTCTTTGTACAATCCAATCATAGAAATGCCTGATTCTTAATCAACGAGTTATAAGAATTTAAGTTTAACCGTTTCAGGAACCAAACAATTTGAGCAGCAGCTTTTTGCTGAAATAAGAGGGCGAATCAAGGAGGACGACATGTATGTACCCAAAAGAAAAGGGCCTTACTACTGCTATACAAGGACTTTGGAGGGGAAGGAATATACTCAACATTGCCGTCGCTACATATCCAATAGTAATGGCCCAGCTTCAGTCCATGATGTAATGCCAACCGGACCTAATGATCCTCCTGAGCAAGTTTTATTGGATGAGAACGTTAAGGCTGAAGGGATTGAATATTACAGCGTTGATGCTTTCAAGGTTAAATTTAGCTGCTTATTTCTCTGCGCGTTTAGTTTTCCTTTTGTTTGTTCATATTTGAACACATAAACATATTTGACTTTCCTTTAGTCAGGTTAGTCCAAATCATAAACTGGTCGCATATGCAGAAGACACAAAGGGAGATTAAGTTTACACTGATCATGTCATTGATGCGGAGACTCAAGCCCCTGTTGGGATGCCTCCTACTGGTGTAACATCTTATCTTGAGTTTGCTGGCAATGATTTTTTAGTTTATCTCACAATGGACGAGACACATCGGGCTGATAAGGTATTTTTTGCCATCCTATTTCAGATTTCCTGTCTTTAGAACTGATTGCTACATCATTCAAAAGAGTCTCATTTTCTTTTCACTTTTCTCATGTAATTTACATCTCTCCAACACCCTCTTCTCCACCAAAGAAAAAATAAACTTAATAACATGTTAAGAGTCTTGTTTGCTTGATATAGCAATGTGTCCAGAACTCATCTCTTTGGTTTTCTGCAGTGAAATCTTTGTTTTTGCTTTAGCTTCCTTTTCAGAAATTCATTAACCTTCTATATTTCTGGTTATATTGACGTTAAGGTGGCTTGGTTTTATTTCCTAGGCATGGTTACACAAGTTGGGAACAGATCAATCAAGGGACTCGTGCCTTTATCATGAGAAGGATGATAAATTTTGTCTTGAAATTAAAGCTTCAGAGAGTGAAAAGTATGTGTTTGTTGTATCTGATAGCCGAAATACACGGTTTGTCTATTATATTGATGTTTCCAAGCCTGAAGATGGTGCCAAGGTTTTGACACCTCGTGTAGATGGTGTTGATACATCAGTCAACCATCGTGGAAATCATTGAACTGCTGAGTTTTTCAATACAGAGCTTCTTGCCTGTCCAGTAGACAACATTTCCGCAACTGCAGTTCTCATTCCTCATAGGGAAAGGTAATATTACTTTGTTATGATTTTTAGATTTACTTTTTCATTTGGATAAAATGGAGCTTCACTTTGATGTCAAGCTGCATAAATGCACCTGGGCTAATCAATATTTCTTACTATCAATTTTATTGTCCTTATCAATATTTGGATTTTGTTCAGCATAAAAATTTGGGATGCAGAACTCTTTTCTAATCATCTAGTTGTATATGAGCGTGAAAACGGTCTGCCGAAAATAACAGTATATCAACTTCCAGCTGTTGATGAGCCACTTACAAGCCTTAAAGATGGGAGGGCTGTTGACTTCATTGACCCTGTATATTCTGTGGATTCAGAAGAATCAGAGTTTTCCTCCAGCATTTTGAGATTTTCATATCAATCATTGAGGACGCCTCATTCTGTATATGACTATGACATGAACTCAGGCATTTGTGTTCTGAAAAAGATTGAGACAGTAACAGTTGTTTTCCACATTGTACCATCTATTTGATTTTTCTGACATTGCTCGAATGTAACTAGAGTTCTAGTTTTCTTGCCTAATCTATCACATCTGTGTTTTTGGGTTTTACTATTTATATCTCTATTATTTTTATACTTAAATTGTTTTCTGCCATAACATGCGGTATATCTGTTCACTATATTTTTCAGATCTTGGGAGGGTTTGATTCATCCAATTATGTTTCTGAAAGAAAATGGGCCACGGCCTCAGATGGAACACAGATTCCTATATCACTTGTTTATAGGAAGGATCTTGTGAAACTTGATGGGTCTCATCGATTACTGTTTTATGGCTATGGTTCATATGAGGTAAATGAGAATTAATGGATGCCTTTTGTAAAATGTACTTTCTGTGCTGGCAGTGGTTAATGGTTGAGGTAATATTTGAGTAAAGATTAAAGTCTCTGATGCACATTATTGAGATATTACACTGATGCATCATTGTATCATCCGTCCAGTGCTGGCAGCTTCTAATTCAAGCTTAGAACCTGTCCATATCACCTCACTTGTTTCTTGCCATTATTATTGTGATTTAGGAACAGTTAAGCAAGCCTGATGATTCATGTTTTATCTTTTCTACTTTCAGTTCAATATGCTTTTTATAGCTGCATTCTAAGGTTCCATTCACCTTTTAAGTGTATGCTTTATGATAGATTTTGAGCTAATATTTGATGAATTATTTAATTTTATGAGAGGGTGGTTTAGAATAAGGAGAGGGTAGTTCTTTTTTACCCCACTGCAGCAACATTTAACCAAAGAGGGTGACTACCTTTTCTCCATCATTTATGTGACACACATTGTGGCATAGAGAAAAACAGTGTATTAATAAGCATTTTGGATCAGAAATGTCATCACAAATTCCAAGTTACTGCCCCAAATTGTCACATCCTTTATTGACCAACCAATTTTCCAGCCCGGCTAGTACAAGACACAAAGCCCTTTTTTAAAACCCTGGTCTATGCATTGCCTGTTCATTCTTGCATTGTAAATTTGAATTTCTTCTCATTTCTCACTTGTATTTTAGATTCTATTTGAACTTGCTTAATAGAATTATTTATTGTGAATAGATGACTATAGATCCCTCATTCAAGGCATCAAGGCTGTCTTTATTGGATCGTGGTTTTATCTTTGCAATAGCTCACATTCGTGGAGGTGGTGAAATGGGCAGACAGTGGTATGAGAATGGGAAGTTCTTGAAGAAAAAAAATACTTTCACGGATTTTATCACTTGTACAGAGTATTTAATAGAGCAGAAACACTGCTCAAAGGAAAAATTATGCATTGAAGGAAGAAGCGCAGGGGGATTGCTTATTGGTGCTGTACTTAATATGAGGCCTGATTTATTCAAGGCTGCTATTGCTGGAGTGCCTTTCGTTGATGTTTTGACTACTATGCTTGATCCAAGTATCCCTCTTACAACCGAAGAATGGGAGGTAATTTTTCATTTATAGTTGTATAGGAAAACTGGAGAAGGACATTTCTATCATATTTGATGAATCAGGCATCCAGATGCATTTAGATGTTGGATCGTTAAAGTGACTGAGATTTTCATTGTTTTGGCTTACGTTATCCCAAGGGTATGTCAATTATGTGCTACTGCATCATTGTTGTACTGCTCATTTCTTGTTTCAAGATGCTGTATGGATATATTGCTTTTTTCCTTTAGTGTGTCTCTTTTCACCGGGGTTTAACCATTCTTTGTTGGTTTGCATGGTTAAAATAGAGAATAACTTGGGACTTTTTGAGGTGGCATAAGACCTTGTGCCGTTTCATTCCTGGCCCAGGTTTTGGAACAGCAGCTGATCTCTTTTTGTTACTGCAGAAATGGGGAGACCTCGGGAGGAGGAGTTCTACTGCTATATGAAGTCATATTCCCCTGTTGATAATGTGAGTAATATTCAGTTCTGAATTGCTTCCTTTGTATTCTTGACCTATATCTCACTAGTCAAGAAGTCATATATTTATTTTTATTTGAGCAAGGATAATCAGCTAGCATAATTTTGGATTAGTTTTCTTCTTTTTTTTTTCTGGTTATTCTGTGACACATTGCCTTGCCCTGTACAGGTTAAGCCTCAAAATTATCCTCACATCCTAGTTACAGCTGGTTTACATGGTTAGTATTTAGTTACGGTGACTTCAGCTTTCAGTTTCAGTGCCCATCACACATATATTTCTTTAGCAAATATTGAAATACTTGCATGGTGAGTTTTTAGTTGCTGTGACACGTAATCTTACATCTTTTACTTAGTTAACTGAACCAGTTGGTTATTCTGCTTCAAATAGACAACATTTCTCATTTAAAACTTCTTCAAGCAAGGAGTTCTGACTTGAATATTATGACATGTTGAGGCCAGTTAAGGTCTATTATATGATTTTTGGTAGCCCTCTTACTGAAAAGTAAAGGTAGCTTTTATTTTGTTCCGTAATGTGGTGGATTCTTAAAAATTTTGGCATCTGAAGGAAAATTATTGGCATGGGAATAGACTGAGGACTGATGCTATATTTTCAGCATTTAATTCTAGACAAGAATCTATTGTTTTGTCTAAACTCTGGTGCATTTTGGCAGATCATCGAGTTTTATATTCAGAACCTGCAAAATTTGTGGCAAAGCTGAGGGAAATAAGAACTGATGACAATCTGCTGTTGTTCAAATGTGAACTTGGCACTGGGCATTTTTCAAAGTCAGGGAGGTATATTCTATTTTCTTTATATTTTTAAAGCCTTTAGTTCTCTTACCATCTTTTGGTTCTAAGCGCTGCATACTTGCAGATGTTCTTAATTAGTATCTATATATATATATATATATATATATATATATTACGATGTTGTGTTTTGAAATGTGCAGATTTGAGAGGCTTCAAGAAGATGCATTGAAATATACTTTTCTCTTGAAGGTTTTGAATATGATTCCTGACATTGGTTTTGCTCAGAACTGATGCAACTGTTCCATGGAGAAGATTGAAATGCTTGTATCTTCAAAAATCAGATTTTGTCCTTTAATTTGTTCTTTTGTGAATAATAAGGTGGTGTTTGCAGTTGGGGGTTAACAACGGGTGTTGACAGGAGATGTTGAGATTAAGGAGAGGTGGAAGGCTTATTTTGAGCAGTTATTCAACCCTGAACATGAACAAGATTTTCAAGGTCTTCATGCAACAAATGATTATATCAGCTGGTCTAGGAGGATCTTACATAGTGAAGTAAGAGAAGCCTTGAAGTATATGAAAGTTGGTAAAGCTTGTGGCCCGGATGGTATTCCTATAGAGGTTTGGAAGAACCTTGGAGAGGTAGGAGTTGCCTGGTTAACTAAACTCTTTAATGCTATTGTGAAAGGACGTAAGATGCCAAATGCCTGGAGGAAGAGTATCATGGTACCCATATATAAAAATAAGGGAGACATTCAATGCTGTACAAATTATCGGGGTATCAAACTTATGAGCCATACTATGAAATTATGGGAAAGGATTATTGAACACAGATTGAGGAAGCTTACAAGAGTTTCGGAGAATCAGTTTGGGTTTATGCCAGGGAGATCTACCATGGAGGCTATTTCTCTTCTAAGAAGACTAATGGAATTGTATCAAGAGAAGAAGAAAGATCTTCACATGGTATTTATTGACTTGGAGAAAGCCTATGATAGAGTACCAAGAGAAGTGTTATGGTGGGTTTTGAAGAGGAAAGGAGTCAACGGCAAATATATCAACATCATCAAGGACATGTATGAGAATGCATCCACTAGTGTGAAAACAGCTGGTGGAGACACTGATGCTTTCCCTATTACTACCGGATTGCATCAAGGTTCGGCCATGAGTCCATATTTATTTACCCTGGTTATGGACGAGCTAACCAGAAGCATACAAGACGATGTTCCTTGGTGTATGTTGTTTGCTGATGACATTATTTTAATTGATGAGACTAGTGCTGGTGTAAACCGTAAGTTGGAAGTGTGGAGAAAAACCCTCGAGGACAAGGGTTTTAAGTTAAGTAGAAGTAAAACGGAATATATGCACTGTGAGTTCAGTCTAAGGAAGAAGCAGGAACATGAGGTTAAGTTGGATGGAGTTTTGGTTCCTAAAACCAAGCACTTCAAATATTTGGGTTCGGTGTTCCAGAATGATGGCCGTATAGATGAAGATGTGGCTCACAGAATACAGGTAGGGTGGTTGAAGTGGAAGGGTGCGACTGGGGTTCTATGTGATAAGAAAATACCTCTGAAAGTGAAAGGTAAATTCTATAGGACGGTTGTTAGACCTGCGATGCTCTATGGTAGTGAGTGTTGGGCACCAACGGGACAACAATTGCATAAGATGAGTGTGGCAGAAATGAGGATGCTAAGATGGATATGTGGACATACCAGACTGGACAAAATTAAGAATGTTCATATTCGACAAAAAGTCCAAGTAGCGGACGTCGGAGATAAGGTGAGGGAAGGAAGACTTAAATGGTATGGGCATGTTTTAAGAAGACCTCCTAATGCTGCGGTTCGTAAGTGTGAGAATTTGTTGATTGAGGGGGCTAGAGGTCGTGGCAGACCTAGAACTGTGTGGAAGGAGGTGATAGCAAGAGACTTACGTGCCTTAGATCTTGATGCGGATTTGATTAATGACAGACTTGAATGGAGACGTAAAATCCGTGTCTTGGAAGGGGCCTAAGGCTGGAGTATCTTTTTTGGTGTCTTTTGAGCTTATTTTGTTGAGAATTCATACAGCCGACCCCAACTTGTTTGGGATTAAGGCTTAGTTGTTGTTGTTGTTGAATTATGTAAGAGGATTCCTTTCTCAGTAAAGTTTCTTCTTTTATTCCTGGATGGCGTGTTCTTCCTCATGTTATGGGAGTTTGGTTATTCAGTCTTCCTCTGATTGAAATAAGTATTGATTTGTTCATTCATGAATAAAATTTCAGTCGTTGCAGAGTTGTCCTATGCCATAAATATAGAGAGAGAAAATTGGGAATTTTAACCAATCATTGAAGTGTTAAATGCTGCTGCCATGTAAGAAGAATAGTAAGTATAGTTCCATGGGAACTAAATCGACATGTATACTGAAATTAAAAGCTGCAACTTTTGGTTTCTGTTGGAAAGGGAAATTGCAGATTACAGTCTAAGAATTCCAGTGGATGGAACTGTAGTTTTGGTAGAATGTGCAATACTTTAAAGAGACTAGACCAACATCATTCAGGTTTTTATTTAACCAAAAAGACACTACTAACAACTGAGTGTAAGGATCATGTATCTGTGGAGCCTTACTAGGAGGAAAGTAAATTTTGACTTTGCAGGTGGCCATTCCAACAGGGATCCACTGCAGGTAGCTGGTACTCATCAGGTTTTAATGACAAAGCAAAATCTGGCAATGCTGGAGCAGCTCGCAGAATCCTGGAAGATGTTATCAAGAAATACAAAAAAGGTAATGCTTTGAAACAGTTAGCCTTTCATGTTTAGTTAATCCATATATATGCTCGTCATGAATTCAAAACAATGTCTTACATTTCATGATCTTGCTGACCCTCCTTGCTTGATTTATCTCTTGGAATCTTCTCTGAAAGAAACTTGCTAGTTCCGCAGATAGTTGGATTTCTAGATAAGTATATAGAGCACAATGGAAATGGAAGAGAACAATTAAGAACTGAAATGTAGCATAAACTAGTGCTAAATTAACATGAAAATACACAGCTGTTACAAGACAGAGGTCTTTAATTACCGTGACACTGGAGCTGTCATATGGAAGGATTCACAGGCCTTCTTACTTTCTTGATAGAACACTTGTGCTGCCTGCTGAGCAGCAACAGCCATGTCTTTACTTCTCTCTGTGTTCCCCTCGTGGAGGATTAAACCATGATAATAGTATGCAGCTGCCTGATTTATGTAATTGTGCTATATATGTTACAATTTTTGCTGCTAAAATTGGAAAACTTTAATTGATCATTCTATTAGACTACAGTATCTTAAAAGTACTGCAATTTCGGCTGCATTGCCAAGAAAGGTTTAATAGCCTATCCTTCATATGCTACCATCAACATTAGATTAAGGTGCATTATACAAATATTCCATGTAGTCCCGCATAAATATTCAATAAAGGGATGATAAAAAAAATGTGATAAAACTACTGAAGTAGAAAACAGGGGCAACAGGGTTTGAACAATTTTTATAGAACTACACTATTGGTGATGAAGGTGCACCTTGGCTTCAACATATTTCCACTGAATGAAAAGTTTATGCTTCTTTCCCCAACCATTTTCCAGTGGAAGGTCTACAATGTTCTCTTGAGCCTGAACAAGCATGGATAAAGATATAAAATGTCAAGGCAATGGACATCCACTGCTACAGCTGAGATTTGGTTCAACTGGTCACAAGCATCAAAAAGACAGCGTTTGAAACTCACTGACCAAAAATTTTTATGCAACTATTATTTAAGATAAACCACTCATTTTTTTCTATTATCATTCCATTTATAAGAATGACTTGCCTGAATCATTCAGTTCTATGACATTCAAAGAAACATTACCTGATGCCAGTATTTTACCATCTCACATGCAAGCCTTCTTTTGACAGCCAACGTGGCCTTGACACTATCAATTGCCATTCCAAGTTGAACATCAACACCCTTTATCATATGAGAAAAAGTTACAAATTTGAAGAAGAGAGAAATCACAAACATATAGAACGATCAGAAACATATGGACAAATAATTCAAATAAAACTTCCATTCACTAAAAGGAACGAAAAATTCTAGTCTTATCATACAAGAGTATGTCAAAGGACAAATCTTGAAAAATCTAGCTAGAACCGAGCTATATTACCTGGCCTAGTGCTTGCAGGCAAAGGCCTTGAAGAACTCCCTCTGCCAGGTCTAGTGGTAAATCCTTCCTACAGTAACAACAGTTCCAGAAATCAATTTTACCTTCAAAAGCATAAAAATCTCTGTAAGAATAACCTGATTATTCAAAATTATCTCGAAATTAGACAGCAATATTTGAAGCAAGTATTTGTTCCATGAACCTGAGTTCAGGAGGAAACTGAGGGAGGACATGCCGGATGGAGAAATTCAGATATCCTGCTGCCTTCAAGAGAATATCAATACAAGCCCGTCTCCCTTCTGAATGGAAAACAAATTCTCTTAGCAGTATACACAAGAGAAGTACTCATGCAAGTTCAAGGAGTGGCAGCGAAACACATGCCACTAGCAGCTTACCTTTCTTACAAGCAAAGACAGAAGAACTTAAGTGGCAAAGTACATCCATAAGTGAAAAGTGAAGTTTCAGAAACATGAGAAATATTATAAGGATAAAATAAAATTATCAGCACAAATGAAGTGAGATTATACTGAAGTTTCTTGAGCCCAGCTGCCCTCTGATGAAAAGAAAAACTCATAATAATAACTAGACAATAATAGGACCAGAATTTTTCATCAGCATCAGCAGTTGAACAAAATGTCTGTAACAATTTCTTAACAGAAGCAAATATTTGTTGGCAAATGCTCAAATGAAGTCCTGTATCTTCTATATGTCAGGTTTTTCTTTTCTGTTGTCAGTTGTTATATATGTAAGATACAGGGTTTTATGTGACAAAAAGAGAGATAGACATCTCTGCAATAATCATCCAGGATCAGTTACAAACTACTTGGCGAAAACTGATCCGTATGATAGTGAGGCAGCTGCATAATCTAATTCATCTCTGATAGTGTTTCCACTCAGAATATTACAGATGTCGTGTTTGGCACCATATAATAAAAAGCATTTATTCTAGGAAACATAATAATGTCATCCTTACTTCTCTTACCAAACTCTAACAAAAATACAATAGGAAATTAAAACATAGAAAACTGCCAATGCTTAATCTCTCTTGTTGATAATTTTCCAGTCAGAAATACTATTCATGATATGTGCTTGGCATCATATAATAAAAAAATTTATTCTCACAAATGGAATAATGTTATCCTTACTTCTCTTACCAAATCTAACAAAAATACAGTAGGAAATAAGAACATAGAAAGTTGTGATTGCTTGATCTCACCTACTGGTAATTTTGACAGATGACCATCATTAGACGTTATAGGAAGAAGCAATAAATTGGCCTGTGATAATGATAAAACGGCCATCAAGTGCAAAACCGATAGTACCTCATACCAAGAGTTTGACATGGCAGTTTCCTACAAAGACAATAATTGAAGATCATAAGACAACTTAATAATTGAAAGTGGCTTCAGATGATTAATCGAATTCTATTATGATAACCTTACTTCTGTAGTGTCCTCCCGATTTAACCAAGTGAATTGCAACTCTTCTTGAAGCTGGTTTCCTGGATAATATAATGAAAAACGTAAAAGAAATGCTCGAGCAAAGAACATATGATAGTAAATACTAATATCTTCTCAGCTCTGGCGTAAGCTTCTGCTTGGTGAATAAGAAAAGACAGGAAGTTCTTTAACAAGCAAAGCAGCTGTCCAAGTAAGTGCTTTTTTTCTTTTAATCTTCTTTTTTCTTGTCAATTAAACAAGCCTTTTCATTGAGCACTGCTTAAAACCAAATTTTGATATGAGACTTTTGGCTCGTACTCCAAAAATAATAAAGTAGATCAATCATGTAGCATACCATTTTGAGCTAGCCCCAGTAGGACTGGCAAGTAATCTTCAAGAGCCTGCTGGAGATCAGCCATTGTTGATCCTCCTGCATAAAGAAAAAGTAAATGATGTTGATAAATGAACTGCTAAGTTGTAACTATTGAGCTTCTCAATGAATAAATAAACCATGTTGTGTTGCTGTTCTTCTTGGTTTTGCAGCCGCAGGTGCCTCTTGGCCAGCCATTACTGCAATACGTGTTCTAAGAGCAGACAGCCGTTCGACCAAGCCCCTCGATAAACCTTCACCCAGCGGCTGAGTGAAATAAACTGGTTTGGGAATCCTCATCCCAGGAACAAAAACAGCAACCTCCCCAACATTTCTGGGCCGCGTTCTGTCTCCACCACAATCCTTCTGTGTTGATGCCAGGCACCCCATTTGCTCCAATTTTTAGTTCCTGTATTTAATCCATATAACTCTAAGAATCATAACCAGAGAATTGAACAGACAGAGAATCGGAATCCCCAAGAAATAAAATGTAACAATAAACCAATCTATAATACGATTTAGATTCTTTTTTTCCCAAACTGAAATACCTGGAACTGGAACTAGTTCACAACTGGAGCATTGAAAAGAAATGAGATGCATTCATGCCATTGCAACTTCAGAACAGATATTTAAACTTGTAATTCCCAAGTACCAAACTATCACAAGAGAAACAGAGAATATCATTTTGTAATGTTATGTAAAAAGACAATACTTGTGAAAAAAAGGCAACCACATTGACTGAATAGAGGTGTAAGAATGAAACAAAAACCAAAATTGATTCTTTTCTGATAAAGAATTGCTTGCGGTGATAAAAAATGTAAGATGAACAACTAATTAATGATTTGCATTATTGTGAACCAATGCCAAAGTTTTCAGCATATGACCCCAAAATTTCCCAAATTATAAGAAATAATGTAGGAAATCATTGAATAAAGGAATAAATCGTAGACCATAATGAAGGCTAACTATATACAGACAAATACATAGTGGGCAACTAACAAGAACCCATTATAAATAGACATATTCAAGATAAATAATACAGAAGAGAATATTGACCCAATATCTTTTTCTTTGTCTTTGCATGTTCTTATTATATTAGAATACAATAGCTATTGCAATTGTATTCTAAAAGCTAGATGATGCAGTGAAAACAAACCATTTCATATGCATCCAAAAATATACAGTAGCAAGGAATATTAACCCAAAATCATATCTGGGTATTGTGATCTACAACTCCGTACTGAAAACAAAAAAAAAATCAAAACCTGGGCAGCATAGATTTAACACATACATACCTTATCCTCTGCTGTCGTCGATGTATATGCAGAAAATATATAAACAGAAAAAAAAGGCCAGAGAAAAGAATGAAATGACAAAAAGATGAAAAGAGGTCTTTTAGAAGGAAATAATAGTGTAGAGTTTGTGTAACTAAAAAGCATGGGGTTGGGTTGGGTTGCTTCGCTTTGTGGGAATGATTAAGGTGCAATGCCCATTATGACTTCTTTTTGGGGGGTGCATGCAGAATCAGATTGTAAGGCTTAAGATTTTTATAAAAAAAAATAAAAAAAAAATAAAAGAAAGACAGATGATAAAACCTGGTGCACTGAGAAGAGAATTTCCTAGCATATCCCAAATTGAAACGGTCGTTTAATTATGAATGGGTTATTGGGTGGCTAACTGTGAAAGCGATGGCAACAAAAAGAAAAGCAAGTTGTTGATTTTGCATTAGTAAAAGGAAAAGCAAGAGTTTGATTGACTACAACTGCGAGCCATTATTATGTATAAATACATAAATGTTGGATAAACAAAAAAAAAATTTAAAACTGAAAGCAACATTCTTTTCTCTGCAATCAATAAAATAAAGACAAGTGTTTAAACTTGGGTTGGTACTTATTGCCACTCTCCTCATTTCTCTTCTTATAATTAACTTTAAAAACGGGACTCTTCTCGGTAAAGCTGTTGTTTTTCTTTCTCTAATGGCTAATGCTTCTTCTCACCATTTGCAGATGTGAGCTTCTAATTCTCAGAGTTAACAAAATTTTCAACTTTAACTTCACTCATTTCAGAAACTGAATTATATCTCTGTTGCTATTACTTCCATTGAATCCACGAAAGAAACTCAAAAAGTTTTCACCTTTTCCTTTTTACTCTCCATCTCTCCTTGTCCTTTTTTCCCCATAAACTAATATAATATCAACTTATATGCTAATATATAAGCATATTTATGATTAAAATGACTTAAAAATTTTAAAAATTATATTGTGAAAAATATTGATTAAAATAAATAAGAATTTTTTCACCATCTCATAATATTATGATTGATTATATGGAATAGCTTTATGATTTGATTAAATAATAAGAATAATAATAATTTACAATTAACATTCACATGGATAAATACATGATTGATTAATTAAAAACAAAAACAAAAAATTTACAATTAACATTCACATGGATAAATATATGATTGATTAATTAAAAATAAAAACAGATAATTTACAGTTGACATTCACATGGATAACTTTATGATTCATTAATTAAAAATAAAAACAAATAATTTTAATAATTGAAATTTTTTGAATATTATCCTCTGAATAGCTGAGAGATATTCTAAAATCTATTATCCTTTAATTAATTAATTTAATAATTATTGAATATACTAATAACATTTCACATGGATTCCTCCGCATAAAAACAAGCACAGAGCCTTATCTCTTCTTCACAACAGAAAGAATCAAAAGCCATTTTTTTCCACTGCAATTTCGTTGAATCAATCATGCCATCTCAAGGAAACAATTCTCAACAACCCAATTACTTCCATACCCTTTTAGCCTCTACTCGTCCCTTTCTTCGTGGGGAGCTTCAGTCAATTGACCCCAATTTGCCTTCTTTGATCGCCGTCTTGCGTTCTGTCGGTGCCGGAGAGTGCTGGCACAAACACGGTAGCTTTTTTGATCATCTTGTTGACATCTATCGAATTCTCAAGATCTGGAAAGCCCCTTACTCTGTTTGTCTTTGCGGCCTCTTCCACTCTGCTTATTCCAATTCCTATGTCAATCTTGCTATCTCTGATCCCAATACGGGCCGCGATGTAGTTCGTAACCACGTTGGTGAGGCTGCCGAGAGATTGATTCACTTATTTTGTATTGTTCCCTGCCAACCCTTGATCCATGATGATCTCTTGTTCAAGTACTCTGATACTGAACTTGTCGAACACCTTAAGCTCTCTGAGATTTCACTCAGAAATGCTAAGGAAAAAGGCCTGTTCAATGGGGATGAGTGTTGGAGGAAAAAAATCAATTCTCTTTTGCCAGCAGAAGGGATCACAGACACAGTGAATCATATAAAGACTGAAGAGGACGTTCTTGTTACAAGAAGAGTGTGGCTCTGTTTCTGATGATGACGATGGCTGATTTTAGCGACCAACTGTTTAGTTTTCAAGATTTGTTGTTTGACAACTTTGACGGCAGGCTTGAGTTTACGGGGAATAGCTTTACTACCTTGTGGCCTGGAGGTGGTAAGCCAGGGCTATGGATGAATTCAATATCAAGAATGGGTGCAATTTACAGCTTGTTGCAGAGAGAGGAAGAGATGTACATGGAAGAGAGGAGAAGGGGTGGTGGAGTTGCTGTTGATAAAGAGAGAGATGAGGATTTAGAGCTGGTGATGCCACCAGTTTTTGACAAATGCACAAGGATTTTAGATGCTAATGATCAGATAGTGGCCAGAGACTTGTATTGGAAAGGTGTTTGTGACATGTCTAAGAGAGGAGAGGTGGACCTGGAGAAAGCAGAGGAATTGCTGTTGAGTTCTATTGAGAGGAACCCATTTTTTGGGGAGCCACATGTAGTGTTAGCTCAGGTTTATTTAGGAAAAGGAAGGTTTGAGGAAGCTGAGAGAGAGGCAGAGTGAGGGGTGACACTGATGTTGGAATGGGGGAGTCCGTGGGATAAGAGGGCCTCTTGGGAAGGGTGGATTGCTTGGGCTAGAGTCTTGCTAATGAAGGCAAAAGAGAAGTCATGGCCACAAACATCTTGGGGCATACATCTTGGGGCATCCTTAATTTAGGCCTTGTGAGATGAAATAAAACTCACTTTGCTACTCCCAGTAAATAAAAATGCACCATTTAACCTCCTCCTCCTCCTCCTGGCGGTGGTGGATGATGCAATGGGAATTCTTGAAGTTGTCCTGTTGGTGTTTGTCTTGTTGAAATGCTAAATGCTTTCATTTCAAGTTTCTAATAAGAAAGTAGTTGTTTTAACTTTGATAGAAAATCAGTAGATAATGTGAATTTCTCTTGTTTGATAGAAATAATATTAGTGTGAAATTTTTATTTCTTTCTTTGTTGTAACTCGACAAAAATAAGCCTACGCTCTCGAGAGCTATGTTATGTCGCAAAAAGATCCAATCTTTTAGCCCATTATAGACTCAAACCCACAATAAATTGGGCCTCGTATTTGAAAATGGGTTGCTTTAATTCGTGGCCCAACACATGGACAGGCATTGGATTCAATATTTCGAGGGATATTTATACTATATACCTCATCCAAACCTTCAATTTTCAAATGTACCAAGTCTTCGTTTTTATTTTTATTTTTACTTTTACAACGGTGATCTTTCTTTTATTATTATTGATTTTTGTAATTTTTTATTTTCTTTTTTTAATAACTTGATTTTATTTATACTTTTTTATTTAAAAAAATTATGTCATATTTTTAATATACACAAAAAAATATATATACATAACGTATATAAAATATATATTCAACAATATAAATTACATCTACAACATATTAACAATATATCTACATAATATATATTTTTTTAATTTTTTATTCTAGTAACATTCACACAACATTCATACAATATTCACACAATATTTAATAATTTTTTCATAAAATATACACAATTTAAATAATAAATATATAACATACACACAACATCTATGACATCTACAACATATCTATAATAAATCTACAACTTCTACAGTATATATATAATATATCTACAATATATCTATTATACATCTATATAACGAAATTATATATATATTTTTTTTGTATAATATGTAAAATTTTTATTTAAAAATAAATTTAATAATTTTTATTAATATATTTTATTTTTTTTTATTTTTTTATTGTTACTTTTTATAATTAAAAATAAATTTTTTTTCTTTTTATAAAAAAATTATGATTTTTATATGATAAAAATAATTTAAAGTATTAATTTTTATTATTTTATTATAATATTTTAATTTAATATTGAAGCTTGAAAAAATAAAAATTTTAAATAAAATATTAATTATAGTGAGAGAAGAGGTATTTTAAAAAATAAGTTTATTTTATTAGAAAATGAGGTATTTTAATATTTTTATATTATTTTTTTATAAAAATATAAATATTTTTAATTTTTATAGTATTTTTATAATAAAAATTATTGTTTAGAATAGTTATGCAAACATTTCATATTTCAATTTCAAAGTGTAAGTTGATGGTAGTAACAAGTGAGAAGTGAAGGTGCAGCCATTGGGGCATCTATTGTCCGGTGCATTGATAAAGCTATATCACCGGCGGTTGTATTAAGCTTAATTAATAATTTTTTTATATTATATATATGTATATATTTTTTGAAAATTTTTATATTATATTTAGAAATGAAGAATTGATTTTATTCAGCAGTCTAATTGAGAAGACAAGGAGCATGGATAATAACAAAACTATGAATATATGCCCATAACTTGTATAAAACAGAACATCAACATGTGTTGGTTTGATGCTGGAAATTTCCACCATTGTTTTCCTGTTTTGACTTGAAAAAGATTGATCAATGTTCCCACTTTAAAAGATTGTTTCATTCTTCTTCTTCATCTTCTTGTATATATTTGCTAATTATAGATTTTTAATTACTACACTATTCCCTCGCCTCCATATACTTATTTTGCTTAATTAATTAATTAATTAGTCACGACATCAAAGTGAATGCCAAATTTTTATTTATGTTCATTAATTAATATCGCGTGGATATTTAAAAGCACTCAATGGATTAGGTTAGATTGTCAAAAAGCCTCAATATTGTGGAGCATATGAATCAATTCTTCTTCTTCTTCTTTCTAAATTTTAAATATGAATTTCTTATAGACAGAGCAAATCAATTTATATCAAAAATATTAATTTGGTGATATTGCGTCGACCCATGACAAAATAAATAAAGAAAAAAAAGTTGGCAAGTTCAATCAACTGAGTAAAGGACTGTAAAAATACAAATTCAGCGTTAAAGAAAGGATAATCGATGATGATGATAATGATAGTCAAAATTTGGTTATATTGCGTCGACCCATGAAAAAATAAATAAAGAAAAAAAAAAAGTTGGCAAGTTCAATCAACTGAGTAAAGCACTGTAAAAATACAAAATCAGAGTTAAAGAAAGGATAATAGATGATGATGACGATGATAGTCAAAATTGTCCATCACTTCCAATCAAGTGGCCCATTTTCCAGTCTACCCGCAATCATCGCAACCTGTATTCACCCATCAACTCAAACACTATATATATATATACATACACACGCACACACACCATTTGAGATGTCTTTTCTAAATTTTAAGACAATAATTTAGCAATGAAAACTTCAAATCTTCTCTTTATTTAAATCTTACTTAAATACTGAGTATTTAATCATCTTAAAAATTGAATTATTTCTCTTATCTATTAAGATTATTATAACTTATTCTAAAGAAAAAATATACGCACATATCTTATTATAATTAGATAATATAAATAATCTTATTTAAGTAGTAAATATTTATAAATTGAGACTGATATACAGTCTAACAATGAGTATGAAATTATGATGCCACGCGAGATGATGGCCAAATGTGATAAATTGCTAATTAAGTTATATTATATAAATGGAGGTTTGATAGACAGCCCATAAAGGCCTGGAAAAAAGTGATGGATCCAGCTCATCAACCACATACATCATTAAATTGCAACCGTTGATTTTTTTATTTTTTTATTATTTTTTTTTTGTAATCAACCACTTTTCCCATTAGGCCACCGCACAGTCTTCCTTTTTATATTAGATTTTGCATATAACACAAACAAACTTCATTAATATAAACCCCTACTCGTTATCCAAATCAACTTATACTAACTCTCATTCATGAGTCTTAGATCAAAGTAAATAGAGAAAATTAAGCTTCTTATTAATTTAATTTTTAGAATTTTTTAATTATTTTATAAAAATTTATAATAATCTAATAATAAATTTATATATTTTATCATATACATATAAAATAATTGATATATATTAATTTAGCGATAAATATATATTTTTATAGATGTTATATTTAAAATATATTATCTAAATGTATTTGATGTAAAAGAAAACAATCGATTAATGGGTATTTTTTTATTATTACTTTATTAAGTTTTTGAAAAAAAAAAGATTGAAAAAACTGAAAAAAATTTGAAAGTCTCTCACCACTTTTTCACCTTTTTTTTTTCTGAAATTTCACTCTGTAAAATTTACATTTGTGAAAATAATTATGCTGTAAAAGTGAAGAACATAGAGGGCTTTTGAAAAGGCAAGATCACATGCAAAAACTAGCGAAAAAATGATTCTTGTATAAAAATTAAAACATGTTCATGCAAGCAAATTGTAACTAATTGAATTTGTCTGTACCATTCTGGTTTTAGTAAAAGCTAAAACATGTGGTGGCAGTAGCAGCGTCACCACCACTCATTTTATTTTACAGTACTAAAGAAGACCACATATAGACAATCGACAAAAGCTAGAAGTTAAAAAATAAATAAATAAATAAGCTTAGGCTATTCATCCAAAATTTTCTATGTTATCATAACATCCCAAAATATGAATTAATTGTCTTATCTAACTGAAAAATAAATTTGCATGTGTGATATTATCATATATAGAATTGATTAATGTTATTGTTGTTTTGATATATAAATAGTAATATAAATATATAGTTTTGGCATGTAGTAGATAGATTTTAGTTTTTTATAAAATTGTCAAAAAAATCATAATATTATAAATTTATTAGAGTGAAAAATATTGTTAGATTTATCAAAAAAAAAATTTAATCAACTTATAAATTTATTAGCTCAGTGTGATATATATAAATATTTTAAGAATTAAATAATCAATTTTAAATATAATATTAAAAAAAATATACATCAATCAGTCAGATATTAAGTTATCCCTTAAATAAGTTTAACAATCATATAAGACAAGAATGATAAGCTTGACAAATCCCTACCCAAAAATTCAACAATTCTGACTTGCACAATAAAACAGCTAAATGGTTCGCAGAAAAGCCTCCAAAAAGTGAATAGAAGACAGTTAATTTATTAAAATTCTGTAATTAGCAATTACTCTTTATTAAATATATATATAGAAAAATTAAGCTCAGAAATATGACAAACATGGAAAGAAGCAAAAACAAAGTGATGGTCCACATAAAACTAAGATAGATTATTATTTTTTTTTTAAAAATGGCTAATTTTGATTGATGAAAGCAAGCAAACTTCCACATTAGGAAAAGTTGATAATCATATCCAAGTATTATATCCTTGAAGGGAATTTATATGGTGGTGGTTTAAACATGAATCACAACACTAAGTACTTGAAATTTTAATCTTAACCATTCATTTATATATATATATATATATATATATGACTGTCGTCATAATTACTTTTTGTCTTTGATCAACACAATATTATTACTTTTGTCACCTTCCAATTTCAAACACAAACGGTTGGGCTTTTTTCCGAAAAATTCTTATTTTTTTTATATACAAAAAATTCAATTTGGTATATGTTTACTTAGTTCAGTTAAATCAAGAATTCTTCAAGGCAAGTACTACATATGTAATGTAGAGGGTGTCTCGCTAGATTTATAAGCTCAAAATTCAAATTAACTTGTTTGTGTAGAGTATTTTAAAAAATTTATGAGAGGTTTATGCAATAAAAAAATAAGGAAGACAAGCTTATTATGTTAATACTTATAAATACTTTACTTGTAAACTAATTTAACTAATTTTTTTAGCAGTGGAAAAGTAAATATCATTGAATGTGAATAAACAATACGAGAGGCCTGAAGTTCCGGGAGCACTCCGACCAAAGGTAAATAAACATTACGAAGACAACTCTACTCTTATGGCAAAGATTATAGATCCCCTATACACCCTCCTCCATCTAAGATTGAAATGAAAAAGTCCTATAATGGAACTTACAATTACGACACTAAAAAACTACAGGATAATCTTAGACTAATAATATCAGTGAATGAGGGAAGGGAGAGGATCAACATCTCATCTAGGTACAGAAAACAGAGATCATATAATAAGTGAGTAAGTTGAAAAACAATAGTGAAATAAACCACCACCGCTGGATTTTTCCCTCAAGAAAAATTAAAAAGGAAGGACTTTGCTGACCGAAAATTTTAAAATCTGGTCGGGGGAGAAATAGATGTTTCTGCAGAACTTGAATCCGCCTTAGAACACCAAAATATCCAAGGAAATTAACGTCGCTCTTCCTCAGAAAGACCCAAATCAAAAATTCAAACGTGATAGGTCTATTTATTTTTAGTTAATTTTATAGCTTTATAGTTTTTAATTATTTTAATAATAAATATATTTATAAATTATTTTTTACTAAATAATTTATCAACTATCTATAAATAATTAAAATAAACACATTATTATTTTAATACTAATAAACTCATATTAACTTATAACCACCTAATATTTATAAATTAATTTTTTTCAAATTAGGCCAAACATTCTCGTAATTTATGTCCAACTTGCATTTTTTTTATTACACTTTTATATGTGTTTTGCCCGAATCATTGATAATTAATTAAAGATAAATAGTTTAATTCAAAGATAGATGTGATTTTTTATATTTGAAAAAGATAGTATTATTTTGCATTTGCCAGAAATTTTTTTGAATCAAAGTGCGCTCCAACGTTCAAGTAACAATTGGGATCCCCGTGAACGGTCACAATTCTCCATGTGAATCCCTTTAAGCTGACTTTAGCATACGTACTCCGTATCATAATAATTTCTTTTCTTTTTTTTCATTCCATTAATAATAAACAAGTTTTAAAAATAAAATAAAATAATTTATTAGTATAAATAAAGGAGACATTGTTCAGTTCATTTGCAGACCCAGTTAGAAACCAACATTATAATAATTTTCTGATTCACTTTGAAACCTTTAATCTTCGATTTCTCTTTATCATCATTATACCTTCCTGTCTACGTGAAGAAATTAGAATTAGAATATAGAAATAAACAATCAATCTCTTTTTTTTTTTACTTTATTCTTGCTTAGAATATTTGCCTTTTTCCCATTTGAAGTTCTTCTTGTCAGATCCCCTGCTTCTTAGGAAAAAATTCGTATAAATTCATATGACACAATACCTCCTTCTGTGATCTGATCAAGACCCACTTCCCAAAATGCAGTTTCCGTTATGGGTTTTCAAGCTTTTCTTCTTATATTCCATTTTTAATATGTTTCCAATATTGCTTTCACTTGATCAGAACCCGGTTTGCAATGAGGCAGATAGGGTGGCTCTTCTCGGTTTCAAAGCCAGAATCGTACAAGACACTACAGAGATTCTTTCTTCATGGACTGGAAAAGATTGCTGCAACGGAGATTGGGAGGGTGTTCAATGCAATCCAACTTCAGGGAGAGTAACTGGGTTGTTATTGCAGGGAATTGAGAGGGACAATTACCATTTTATGAAGGGCACTTTGTCACCTTCTCTGGGTGCTTTGTCTTTCTTAGAAGTGATAGCGATTAGTGGTATGAAGTATATTACAGGTCCAATTCCAGAAAGCTTCTCCGGTTTGACTCGCCTCACACAAATGATCCTCGAAGACAATTCTCTTCTAGGCAACATTCCTCCTGGTTTGGGGCATTTGTCCAATCTCAACACTCTCTCCCTAAATGGGAACCGTCTGGCAGGCCAAATTCCTCCAAGCCTTGGGAATTTGAGAAAGCTTCAACTGTTAACTGCTGCCAGAAATTCCTTAATAGGTTCTATCCCAATCACTTTCAAAAATCTTCTCACTTTGCAAACTCTCGACCTTAGTTTCAATTCCTTGTCTGGGTCGATTCCAGATTTTATTGGGCAATTTCAAAATGTTACAAATTTAGACCTGTCCAATAACCAATTTACAGGGCAGCTACCCTCTTCCCTTTTCAACTTGGCCAATCTTCAGGACTTGTCGTTGAGCCATAACCAGCTGATAGGAAAAATCCCATACCAGATTAGTACCCTCAAATCCCTTACCCATCTTTCCTTGAGTTCCAACAAATTTTCAGGTCAAATTCCAGAATCCATTTCAAGATTACAAAAACTTTGGTACCTCAACTTATCTAGAAATGCATTTTCAAACCCTTTACCAATTATTCATGTTAGGGGCCTTCCTTCTCTGCTTTCAGTAGACTTTTCTTATAACAATCTCGCTCTAGGGACAGTTCCTAATTGGATATTAGATAAAGAACTTTCAGATGTCCATCTAGCTGCCTGCAAAATTAGAGGAAGCCTTCCAAATTTTCCAAAACGTGGTGCTTTGAGCTCCATAGACATGTCTAATAACTTTTTAACGGGTAGGATTTCTGGTTTCTTCACCAACATGACTAGTTTGCAAAGGGTCAAGCTCTCAAATAACCAATTGAAGTTTGATGTTTTAGAGATCCAACTGCCGGAAGCAATTTCCTCTGTTCAGCTCCAATCAAATCTGCTTACTGGGTCTCTCTCAGGGATCTTAAATAACAGAACAAACAGTTTTCTGGAGGTTTTAGATGTATCAGCCAATCAAATTTCTGGCACAATTCCAGAATTCACTGAAGGGTTGAACTTAAAGGTCCTCAACCTTGGAAGCAACAAGATTGCAGGCCGCATCCCTAGTTCTGTCTCAAACTTGAATCTTCTACAAAGATTGGATATCTCCAGGAACCAATTAATGGGCACCATTCCAACAAGCCTTGGGCTTGCATCGGAACTTCAATGGCTTGACCTGTCTATCAATAGGCTAACAGGGTCAATACCAGCTAGCTTGTTGGGACTCAAAAAGTTAAGACATGCAAATTTCAGGGCCAATAGACTCTGTGGAGAGATACCCCAAGGGAGACCGTATAATATCTTCCCCCGAAGTGCCTATGTTCACAATCAATGCCTATGTGGCAAACCTCTGCCATCATGTAAAGGGAAGAAATAGGGGAAGATGGGCCAGTGAGATGCTGACTCAATTATCCAAGGATGACGCAAAAGCTCACACCAAATGAGCATTGCCACATGGAATGGAAGGAATTCGAGGGAAGTTTTTTATGCGACAGTTTCAAAAGTCCAAAGCTTTATTTATCTTTTTATAATTTATGTAGTCATTTTCAATAATACACATTTGATTATTGAAGGAAGTCCAAATTTAAAATAATCCAATGTGTAAAGAGTGGTGAAAAATGTTACTGAAATTTACCACCAACAAGCTTACACATCACATGGTATAGGAAAAATCATGTCTAAAGAAATGTCCTGTGAAATGGACACAAAGCACAAAACTAGCTCATTAACAATGATCATTTTGAATATCATAACCTGTCTGAGTGCACAATTCATGTAACGTCCAAATACCTAAATAAAAACTATGGTCATCCCATGAAACCAACCATGCTTATATCGTTGATTGTCTAGGTCAATAATAATTTGTTCCCTAAAGTAAACAATCACCACTGCAAAAAAAAATTATTTCAGGCCAAAATGATTGCTACGAGCTATATTACCAAGCAAATCAAAGCATCATGCTGATATTTAGAGATGATATTGCTACTAGCAAATCCAAACATATAGCATTCCCACTAAATTAGATCCTAAATTTTACAACCCTCTAGGCAGAGTTTCCCATTTTGGAAAATTTTGAATTTCTTTAAAAACATCCTACTCTTCATCTGACACGTCCTGCACTTCCTGTTCAGCAGCTTCCTTCCATGAACCCCCTTCATCCTGATCTTTCTCTGAACCTCCTTCATCCTGATCCTTCTCTGAACCCTCTTCATCCTGATCAACCACAATGGGAAAGGCAAATTCTTAAACCACAATCACAGAATAACAAATTTAACAGACCAACAAAAGCAAAACTTCCAACAAAAAATCTTGAAGGGAATCTCACTTCATTTTTCAGCATTGTTAGCCTCCAATGCTTTATTATACTCGGCCTTAAGCTCAACAGCTTTATCCACATATGGTTTCTTCTCCTGAAACAATTCAAAACAGAGGATTGAGAATCATTAATGTTTTTTAATAGATTTCCACTCGATACAATTATTAGCAAAGAAAATCAATTCACTCACTTCATCAGTCATAGACTTCCATTTTTCACCAGCTTCCTTTGAAACCTGAATCCCATTTAAAGTGTTACAACCACAGTAGCCCAAAAGCAAAAGGAATAGGAAAAGAAAAACTCTCTAAAATGCAAACACTGCACTAACAATCCGAATATAAATGGGGAGGAAATGTGCATAGAATCCTGCAGCAGGTACCTTTTTCACATCCTTATTGTCTGGATTTGCTTCCTTAAAGAGTTTCCTGAATTCATCCCTGGTAGATAATGGTAACTTATTAGTGTTATTAGCCCAAGGGTATCAATTATGAAAAAAAAAATTGCTCCGACAAAGAGGCAGTGGAGAAATTACATGAAGATAAAGAAGGCAGTGGGAGGGCGTTTGGGTTTGTTTGGATTGCTGCCCTTCTCTTTCTTAGCTTTCTTTGCCTTAGGTTCTGTTGATGTTGATTTCTTTCTGCATACAACCACAAAACCACATATAATAATTCAGAATATTGAAACTACAAACCTGTATTTGTATAACTGAGAGAAAGAAACAGCTAAAAAGTTACCTTTCAGCTGGCTTCTTCCTAACTTCAGTGGGCTTTTCCACAACTTGAGCCTCTGAACAAAGACCAACGGATAAAATAATTAATTAGTTCCCTCATGAAAAAATAAACGAGCGGTTTTATAATGCTACGCGCCATGAAGAACTCACCCAAGTTCATCTTGATTTTAGCATCAAGGCCACAGCTATGCATGCTGATAAGAGCAACCGGCACATTCTTTTTGCATTCTTCACTGTATACTCGCATTCAATAGAATTTCATCACACACATAAGCAACTAGAGAGAGCTAATACATTGCCAGGAAAAATAAGCAGAAGTCATACCAGAAGCAAAAATATATTTGTAAAATACAGTAACCCAGTTATAAAATCAATAATAAATTAAGTTCAAACACAGAGGTCTCAAAAACCAAAAAAAAAAAAAAAAAAAAGAAACCCTAGTCCACTAAATTAAGGCCGATAAGCACCAAATCATAAGACTAACGAATGAAACAGAGAAAGCAGTTAAGGGGAGATTGGATTGGAAAAAAAAATATATACCATCTAGCAAAAGCGCTTCCATCTTTGGCACGGCTCATGGTGCCGCTGCCGGATGTAGTATTAGTAGTATCCTCAGCTTCCACTCTTTTCCTAGCCATTCCTATTTTTCTTCTCCTGCTTCTTGTTCTTATTGAAATTGAAATTTGGTGTGGAGATGTTTTGGTTGAAGAGAAAAGGGGAATGTGTAGTCTTTTTAAGAGAAAAAAGGGGCGAAAGAGGGAAATGCCATATGGAATTTCGTTTTTGGCGCCATGGAGATCGCGCCACACTTGTTTCTTTTGTTTTCAGAATTGTTTGTTTGTCTTTTAAAATTCCCTCTTCCTAGAACTTGAATTGCAGCAGATATTGGGCTTTTAATGCCAGAAATTGGGCTTCCATTCAAATCCAACCTCCATAGCTCTCTCAAGGCCTTTGTTCATGGGCTTTTTACAAACTTACTGAAACAAGCCCATAATATAAAAATTTAAGGAAATTACAATATATACTATTTTTTAAGTTTTATTTTCATATTTACTACTCTTATTTCTTATTTTTATTTTTAACTTTTCAATTTTTAACTTTTATTTTTTTTATTTTTTGCTTTTTCAAAATTATGGTACTTTTTCTTCCTTATTTTCTGCTTATTCTCTTTCTTTCTATTCTTTTATTTTTATGCTCTTTCTTCTTCTTCTTCTTTTTTCCTACTACTGGTCATCAATGTGAGATTCCATTTTTGTAGAACCTTCGTCTGAAATCTATTCACCTTAATCAAATTTATTTATTGGATCAAAATGACTTTGAATTTGATTATTGAGTGCCGCAATTTGAAGTTTTGGAGCTTGGGATCTATTATGGTATTTTGAGACTTTGAAGGTTCAGGAAGTTGTGCTTAATGCCCACCAATCACGGAGAAAGAGTTATTGGATTTATTGTGATTTTTTATCTTGCAAATATTTATTTATTTTTGTTTTTTTATTTGTTTTTGCATTTTAAATATTTTGATTTTTCAAATATAATACACTCTATATATTTGATAAAATTTTTTATAATTTTTTTAATTTTTTGTGAATTTTAATTAATCTTGTGTTCATTTATTTTAATTTGCTAATTCAACTTTGAGAAACTAGAGGGAAATGAAAAATGAATATAAATAGTATTAGAAATTTAATATTGATTTTTCGTATAGTATTGATCTCATATCGCTTTATTTTTATTGCATCTGATATTGGTAAATCTAAAGTTAGATATTAAGTTATAGTCAGTAGAAATATTATTTTTTTTACCAAAAAAAATACACATTCAAAGGACCCATGTTAATCATAATTATATTTTGAAAGTTATTTTTTTTCTTTATAGATGAAACAAAAAAAATTACATATTTCATTTTCACGTACTAATTAATTACCATATTTAATTGTTTCAGAAAAGCTTGCATTTTTTTATAGAATAATAATTATTATTATTCAACATTTAATATACAAGGATAAATCAACAATTGAAAACAATAACTAAATAATAATAATATATATAAGTATATCCAAGTATATATATGTATATAATATATATACTTTAACTACAAATAACAATATATTTAAGTATATATTATATATATTTTTATATACTAATATATTATAGATGCACACTGATATTATTTTTTAAAAGAAAAAAATATATGCATAGTTATAGTTAGCATATATCTACATTTGCTAAGATATAACTATATTAAGATACAATAGTTGTATATTAATATTATTTTTCTAATATATTATAAAGATATATATGTATACATGGATATATGTTATATATATTTTCATAGACTAAGATATTATTGTTATATATTTATATTTTTTTAAAAATAATATATATATGAATTATTGTTAATAAATACCTAAATATAAAAAAATATAATAATTGCATACTAATTGTAACACCCCAATTTCAGAAGTATGACTGTCTTAAGGTCCACTTAGGCTTAAGGGCAACATATACTATGTAGAACCCGATGAATTCATACAAATTGATTAATTGCACTAGCGAATTAAAATTTATTTTATAATTTTTATTATTTACTCTTAATTTCATGATATATTATTATTACACATTAACTTTTATATTATATATTACACACAAAATTATTTTTATTACATTATAGTTTACTTTCATAATTTACTAAACTATTCATAATAGTACTACAGAGCAACTAGAGTATATTACAAATATAATTAATTAATTACATGTGATAGTATTTACTAATTATATTATTCTCAAATAGTTTTTATTAATTACATTATTATCAAACTTCTTATTGGAATAATAAATTAAAAAATTGATGGTCCTGAGTCACCTCTATCTGAAACCACAGACGATGGAGCGAGTCGTCAACTCGGTGAGATTATAATATTACGAGAGTAAAGTGTTCAATAAAATATTTTTTCAATTTTTAAGAATAATAAATAAATAAGTTTATTGTACAATAAAGGTATAACAATCAAATTCAATCTACAAAACTGAATCAATATCACAAAAGGAAATCGCATAATATTACAGATAATACATAGAAATAACACGCAAGAAAATATATCACTATACACATTTCAGTGCTACCACACATCACACACACAAAGACATTAGCTACTACCCATTTTACTACAAATCCCTATGTACACATAGCCTAATTGTATAACCCCTATTAAGTTGGGATTATATCGTATTTACTAAATAAATGGCTTGGTATATATCGCATAGGCCAAGAGGCCACATTGGTTTTTATAATTCACAAATGTAGAATCACAAACAACAAATGATATCAAATGGCTCAAATATCAACAATGGTTAAATTTCAATCAAAGAATTTCAAAAGTGACAAAACAAGGGATAGATACTATAACTCACCTCAAATATGCAAATTTGATTCTTCTAAATCATTAAAAATTATTTGTTGGTTTAATGACAATACTGTTTCTATATTCACATCCACGCATAAATCGCACATTTAGGTTTATTTTTAATTTATTATTTATCAATTTTATCTCAATTTTTTATTAGGCACCTATGTCATATTTTAATAACTTAATAAATCCTAAAATTTATTTTGTAATTATAAATTTAAATATCATAAAATTATATTATAATAGAGCTATACGATAGAGTAAGGTCAAATATGTTTCATATGTCTATAGAAATAAATTGGCCTTTTCAAGTCACTTAATTTACTTATTTATTAAATTAATATTTATAATTTTGAAAACCTTAAATACACATATTAAACTTTATATTTATCTATTATATGCTTATATTTATAACCAAATTAAATATATTTTATTATGTTCAATTCAGTTACATGTTAACAAAATACCTAAATTCAAGCATTTTAGTAGTTTGTATACATTTAATTGTATATTAATTTCTTCAAATTCATTTGCTCTGAAAAAATTTCAGCATATTTTTAACATCATATATGACCTCTCTATAAATTTTCACAAATTATAGATTTTCTTTATATAGGTAAAAAAAATTAAACATAACAGTAATTTTTAGTAGAATTCATTCAGACTATTAAAATAAGCAGTTTTTATTCACTTACTCACTTATTTTCCCTCATCATTTTGACTTGCCCTTTTACCACAATATTTTCAACATCCAAATATATATTTTTGTAATTTTTTATAAATTTTAAAAATTATTTTTATATTAAAATAAATAAAACACAATAGCTAAATTATTAAAGTTCAAACTGTATAATCTATATAAATTTGAGTGCTAGGGATTCTAACTTCATTTCTTTCAATTTATTTCAATATAAATCAATTTTCAATATTATAAATACTTATTAAACATGTATAAATGATAATTGTTAGCTTAAATTCAATAAATAATAAATTTAAAACTAGAGAAACTAAATTAAAAAATTAAGATTCAGAATTTTCATATTTCTTACCTTTAGGAGTTGCTTTTACCTTATTTATTTTTATATCACTTTGTTGATTAATTTTTTTTATAGAAAATTGTGATAGAAAAAAAAGTGTTTTGATAGAAATAAGAAAGAAAGAAAAATTGAGATAATAACAAAATTATTGTCAACTTTTTAATCATAATTTGCGTAAGCTCTTTCTATTCGAAAGAGTTGACTCACCCATTTAATTTGGCAAAAAATGGCTGAGAATTAAGTGGGTAAATGTTAATTTTGCCCCTCAAGTATTACATATTTTTTCGTTAACTTGTATGTCATTTTAGTCTTTTCACACCTTAAATTACTACATATATTTATATTAATTTCTTTAAAATTATTTTCACTTATAATTTTCAAAAAATTTTTATTTATTTTATATGGTTTTGATCCATATAATCATGTTAATGTATTATTAATTAAGTTTTAATGCATTATGAGTATAATACCTAAGATTTTTATACATGTGAGTTACAGTAGCTAATGTGTTTTAAAATTTTTATTTTTAACACTTTAGAGACTTGTAAATTTCACTTCTCTCTATATATATATCAATGATTCTTTAATCACTCTAGTAGGTTATTTTATTTTTCTAATAGTTTATATACAAATATAATTTGTTATATTATACCTTATAGTTAATTTGTTTGATTTACAATCGTTATGAGTTATAAAAATTTCAATTCAAGTAATTTAAAGTTGTTGTTTATATTACTTTGACACGTTAAAATTTTATTTCAATAAAATTTTTTTCATACTTTATTTATTTAACTTGTACAATATTTAAGCTACTATATTTGTATTTTATCTAGAGTATTACACTGATATTCTTTCTCCAAAATAATAAACATATGTAGTTATATGTTATATATATATATTTATATACTAAAATAAATTATTTTAAAAAATTATAAATAAAATAAAATATATAAAATTATTTGTCTAAAATAGGATTTAAAATTAGTTAACATAATACTACAAAAAAAGTTAACGTAAATCATATTTTAAAATAATTAATTAATTTTTTAAGTATATAAAATTTCTCATGAAAAATTTATGAAACTTATTTTAGTTTAAAATAATTTTACAAATTAAACTTTATTAATATTAATCAATTAATTTATAATATTTATAATTTAATTGTGAAAAATAATTTTAAAAGTATTATAATATTATATAGATGTATATGAGCATATATGGATAAATATTATATAAGTTTTAATTAAAAATGGTATTTTTATAAATATATATCTTTTTATATAGTATATGTTGGTATATGTAAATATATATTACATTTATTTTTACTAAACAATAATATTTTTGTAAATACTTTCTCCGTACTTTTAAAATTTAAGTTGTTACCTTGTTACCGTATATTTGCAATTTGTAAACATTATTTTCATAAATTTAAAAAAAAAAAGATGTTATTGTATATGTTAAAATGAAATATTATTTTAGATTATATTTGTAATTACCCCTTAGAAGAAATTACACCATCTACTGTTTTTTAATTTTTCTTTTCATTTTTATTGCTTTTTATTTTTTTTCATTTATAACTTTTTCTTTTTCCATTTAACCTTTTTTTTTTACGTTTGTTTTCCAATAATAAGGTTTTTTTTCTTCTCCCTCTTCCTCTTCCTATTTTTTAGGCTTACATATTTTGTGATCATTTCTTGGCCATTTTGTTGCCGAGCCATGTGTCACTGGGCAAGAGAAATCAGCTTGTCCAAGTGCGGCAACTAGCAGGCAGTTTTCCCCGAAACCTTGCTAATTTAGCCTTTGAGCTAGCAAATGGAAGTAAAGCAGGCAATTGAACCAACAAGCGTGAACAAGGGTCAAAAGAACAAAGGAAATTGTATTATTAACAAGAGAATAGGTAGAGTACAACAGTATGCACAACAATAGTTTACAAAGACGCTCTCAGTAGCTCACTAACACACTCAATTGCATGTATCTGTTATAAATGAGCTATGCTAGTATTTATAAACAATATAACCCACCTAGCAAAGTCGGTTGGCAACAATCTAGGGTGTTCTGGATACTTACGGGTGGGGCAGGATGCTTGGACAGCCAATTGCGGTAGAATCTTTCGGATTGGCCTACAAGCTTCATTTCTTGGGGGAACTAGGCCAATTTTGCTAGGGACTTCGAGATTCTTCTACAAATATCCACAATAGGCTAGAGCCTTCCACGAGACTCTAGAAAATTTCGTCAAGGTCCCCCTATGTATGCAGTTGGAGCAAACTTGTCTGGGCGAGCAAGAGAAACACTAGGGTCCGAGGAGGAGAGTACCTTGTCAACGGGCCAATTCAAAATTTTTAGTTTCTGATTGGCTTGCAATTGGCTTGGGGGTTGACAATTCTCCCCCACCAAAGTCTTGAAGCCCTCATCAAGAAGTCTTTGCCTTGAACTCGTCCACCAACTCCTTGAATTGCCATAGGTTAACCTCCTTTTCCCAAGTTTTTTCAGAATCAGGTTGCCATTTCCACCTGACTAGAAACTCTTTCTGTGTAAGGATTCCTCATTTTTTAATCACTCGATCTGCTAGGATCTCTTCGGCTTCTTGCTCGAATGAGGTAACCATCGCAGGGGTTCTCGATGTGATTTTTCCCTATCCGGATCTTCCTTGTCTCCATGGTAAGGTTTTAGCACACTTACATGGAAGACAGGGTGAATTTTCAAATGTGGAGTTAGCTCCACCCGATATGAAACCTTGCCAACCTTGCTAATAACAGGGAAGGGCCCTTCATACTTCCTTATCAAGCCTTTGTGAACTTGGCAATATGCCTTAAATCGTGGCAGTATTTTTATTAAGATAAGTTCTCCTACTTGGAATTCCAAAGGTCTCCGTTTCTTATCCGCCCATTTTTTCATTTTCTTGAAGGCTTTGTCCAAGTATACCCGTTCCATGTCCTGCTGCTCATGCCATCCTTTTGCCCACTTATAAGCAGACGGGCTTGAACCTGTGTCCCCGGCAGCAATGGCATGAGGAGTGAGGGGTTGCTGGCTAGTAACAATATAAAAGGAGCTTTGCTGCGTGGCCTCACTCCGCTGCTGGTTGTATGAAGATTGGGAAACATCCAGCAACTTTGCCCAATCTCGCTGATTTGCGCTCACAAAGTGTCGCAAGTAGAGTTTCAGCAAAGCATTCACCCTCTTCGTTTGGCCATCTGTTTGAGGGTGAAAAGAGGTGGAGAAGTAGAGGTCAGACCCCATCATTCTGAACAACTCCCTCCAAAACTTTATAGTGAATCGCGGGTCTCGGTCACTAATTATGCTTATTGAAAGGCCCCAATATTTCAATACATGCTTGAAAAACAAGCGTGCAGCTTCATCTGCCTTGCAGTCTCGAGGGGCAGCAATGAAAGTTCCATACTTGGAGAGTCTATCCACGATCACCATTATGGAGCCACAACCCTCCGATTTAGGCAATGCTGATATGAAATCCATTGTTACACTTTCCCACGGATGGTCGGGTGTAGGCAATGGCTCCAGTAGCCCAGTAGGCTTTCGTTGCTCGACTTTGCCTTTCTGTCACACAAGACATGTCTTTACATAGGCTTCGACATCATCATCCATCCGCGGCCAGTTGTATGATCGTTCAATCAAGGTCATCATCCGCGGCACACCTGAATGACCAGCCCACAAGGAATCATGGCATTCCTTCAACAATTCTTTCCGCAGATTGCCCCAATGAGGAACAAAGAGACGATTGCCAACTGTATAAACCAAACCATTATGCTCCCAAAATCGTCTCGTCTTGCCTTCCTTAGCCAATTCCAGCAAGTTTGTAGCAAAAGCATCTTGTTTCATTCTTTTCCAAACCCACTCCAACAGATTGCTTTCGACCTTTGTCATGACAACAAACTCAGCTTTGCGACTTAGTGCATCAGCAATAATGTTGGCCCTTCCTGGCTTGTATTCTATCACAAAGTCAAATTCCGCCAGAAAATCTTGCCATCTCGCTTGCTTGGGGGTGAGTTTCTTCTGCCTCAGAAAATAACTCGTAGCCACATTATCAGTTTTAATAATGAACCGACTCCCCAACAAGTAATGCCACACCCTAAGGCAATGAATAATGGCAGTCATTTCTTTGTCTTGCACAGGATAGCTTCTCTCTGTGTCATTCAGTTTTCGACTTTCATAAGCTATGGGATGGCCTTCTTGCATTAATACTCCCTCAATAGAAAATTTCGACGCATCCGTATGCACCTCAAATGGTTTAGAGTAATCTGCCAACACAAGTACCGGTTCCTCCACAACTGCTTGCTTCAAATCTTCGAAGGCCTGCTGGCAGGTTTCATCCCATCTTCAAGGGACATTTTTCTTCAATAGGTTTGTCAAAGGTGTCACCCTCTTCTAATACCCTTGAATAAACTGTCAATAGTAGTTGACAAGACCGAGAAATGAACGCAAGCCAGTCACCGTCATAGGAGGTTTCCATGTCATAATGGCCTGCACCTTGGCCAAGTCCATGCTGATCTGTCCATCAGCAATTTTATGCCTCAAAAACATAACTTCCTGCTGTGAAAACGAGCATTTCTCCTTTTTCACATAAAGCTCGTTTTCCTGCAATACTTTGAAAACTTCCCTCAAATGTTTGACATGGTCATCCAAGCTTTCGCTATAGACAACAATGTCATCAAGATAGACCACCATAAATTTATCCAAGAAAGGGTGAAATATCTTATTCATCAGGGTGCAAAAGGTGGCAGGTGCATTAGTTAAACCAAATGGCATGACTAAGAATTCATAAGAACCATACCTAGTCACACAAGTGGCCTTCTCCTCTTCCCCTTCCACTATTCGCACTTGTCAATATCTGGACCGCAAGTCAAGCTCGGAGAACCAACGGGCCTTTCCCAATCGATCGAACAAGTCTTCTACCAAAGGGATAAGATACTTGTTCTTTATAGTTATTTTGTTCAACGCCCGATAATCAATGTACATGCGCAAGTTGCCATCGTGCTTTCTTTAGAATAGCACCGGGGCACCATAAGGAGCTTTGGATGGTCGAATGTATCCCGCATCTAATAAATTCTTCAATTGTTTGCGCAACTCTTCCAATTCAGGGGGGCCATTCGATAGTGGGTCATGGCTGGTGGTTTCGCTCCAGATTCCAGCACAGTTGCATGATCCACCTCCCTCCTGGGTGGGAGTCATTTAGGCAGCTCCGGAGGTATGACATCTCAAAATTCCTCCAACATTTAGCAATTTCCATAGGAATACTAGTAGAGTCAAGGATCATACTTTTATCCTTACAGGTTGGAAGGTAAGTTTCCTCTCCTCTCCTTACTCCTCTAGAAACTTGCATGGCAGATAGGACTCGCAGCTGACAGGGATACATTCTACCGCCACTTTGTGGTCCACACCACCACTTCGGAATTGAATGCACCCATTATCCGTGAGAGAGAAGGGAAGTACTCTCTCCATGAAATCCAAAGCCAATGACAAATTTATAATCCTTGAGCAGCACAATGTTCAAATCTATTATGCCCACCCATGCACCGAGCTAGACGGGGACTCCCCTTGCAATGCCAAGAAGTGACTTGGCAGGTTAGTTAACAGCTTGCATCCAACCAGGCTCCTTGGCAAATTTGATCCCCAACCGAGCAGCTTCTTCGCTGGCTACCAAATTTTGGTTGACACCACTATCCAACAATGCCTTGGTGTCCACACCATTCACCTTGGCATTCACATGATTGAGTGTCTTGCCAGGCTGAAACCTTGGCCTAATCCGGGCCGTGGCAGTGTTCCTCTTGGTCTCCTCCACTGCCTTAGCTTGTACCAAATTCAGAATGCGCAAAGAACCCAATTGCGCATCGCCCCCAGCCTGGGGTGTCCTACCGAAGGAAAAAACAATAGCATTGAGCTTACCTCGGTTTGGGCATTCCCTCACAAAGTGTGGCCCTCCACACAAGAAGCAATCTTGTCTCCCCTTAGATTGCTCCTTACTGCCCTCACCTTGTTTCTCCTTGCCTTTGAATTGCTTGGCTGCCTTGAGAGATTTGTCTCCCCCACCTTTGCCCGAGTACCCCTTTTTTCCCTTATCTTTCTTGGAGGAAGTCTTTGAGAATTCCACCAAAGATTCAGCCACTGTAATTGCGCTTGCAAGATCTTGGACTCCCCTTCCTTTAAGTTCTTGCTCGGCCCATCTTTTCAATCCATCAAGGAAATACAATAGGCGGCTTTTATCTGGCATATCTGGAATCTCAAGCATTAGGGAGAAATACTCTCTAATGTAGTCCTTACGCGCGCCAGCATGCTTTAGCCCTCGCAATTTCTTCATTGCCACCTCTTCAGCATTTTCAAGATAGAACTGTTTCTTTAGTTCTCCCTTGAATGCATCCCAAGTGTCAATTTGCACAAGACCCCTTTCCATCTCGGTATGCCTACGACGCCACCATAGTGTCGCATCATGCTCGAGATAGAGAGTGGCAGTACTAATTTTACTAGCATCATCCGCAATATGCATAGCATCCAAGTACCTTTCTATCTGCCAAATAAAATTATCAAGTTCTTTGGCATCGCGCTTACTAGCATATTTTAATAGTTCGGGAACTTTAATCCTCAGGGCGGCACTAGTCGAGGCACCACTGGCCATGGCAGTCTTGCATAACGTGAGATCTGCCTTTACCTCACGCAGTTCCTCCTTTAGGGACTGAATTTCAGCATTGGCAGCCGCACGAAATTCTTCCATATATTTGTGCTTGTCACCTATGAAAGCATTCAGTGAGCATTAGAGCCGACCTTCGAGCTCCCTTATTTCCTCGGCCCGTTCCTCTTGCTCGTCCACCCTCGAGTCAAGAGTGTCTAATACATCCCCCATTGCTAGTTCCAGCTTCACAGGCCTTGCATTGAAGGCATCAACCGTTTCCGAAGCAACTTGGCCCTCAACCCGCGCCTCCTTCGATTTGCCCTTCCTTCGAGGCTCGCGAGTCACCTTCCTGCCGCGTTCCTCTTGGGCAGTAGAAATATTGCTAGCTTCAACTTTACTACTAGACATTGTTATAAGCAACCCTTTTTGCTTAGTAATCGGGCTCTGATACCAAGTGTCACTGGGCAAGAGAAATCAGCTTGTCCAAGTGTGGCAACTAACTGGCAGTTTTTCCCGAAGCCTTGCTAATTCAGCCTTTGAGCTAGCAAATGGAAGTAAAACAGACAATTGAACCAATAAGCGTGAACAAGGGTCAAAGGAACAATGGAAATTGTATTATTAACAAAAGAATAGGCAGAGTACAACAGTATGCACAACAATAGCTTACAAGGACGCTCTCGGTAGCTCACTAACACACTCAATTGCATGTATCTGTTACAAATGAGCTATGCTAGTATTTATAAACAATATAACCGACCTAGCAAAGTCGGTTGGCAATGATCTAGGGCGTTCTGGATACTTCCAGGCCAGGCAGGCTGCTTGGACAGCCAATTGCAGTATAATCTTTCGGATTGGCCTACAAGCTTCATTTCTTGGGGGAACTAGGCCAATTTTGCTAAGGACTTCGAGATTCTTCCACAAATATCCACAATAGGCTAGAGCCTTCCACCAGACTCTAGAAAATTCCGTTAAGGTCCCCCTATGTATGCAGTTGGAGCAAACTTGGATGGGCGAGCAGGAGAAACACTAAGGTCAGAGGAGGAGAGTACCTTGTCAACGGGTCAATTCAAGATTTTTAGTTGCCGATTGGCTTGCAATTGGCTTGGGGGTTGACACATGGCTGCTCCGCTACTTGTACATTGAAGGAGTTCGAATTTTATCTCTCTAAGTCATAATCTAAACTCATAATTACTTATTAAGAAGATAACCAATGGGCTCAAGCCATGCTTCTAGAAACTCAATTGTCCATGTATCATTTGACGGCTTCTTAATAAATCGGGCTTTTGAGGATAAAATAAGAAAATTTTAAAATAATTCAAAATTTATTATATTTTTAAAATATTTACAAAAATATTAAAATTTATAAATTATTTATCAAAATACTATATTTTTATTAGTTTATAAAGAGTTTACAATGAATTTATAATAAGTTTATAAATTTTATACAGTTTATAATGAATTGATTATAAATTTATAATAAAATGATTAAAATACTGCTGTTAAAAAAATAAAAAAAATTAAAAATACAGTGGATGTTGTTATGTTCCATAATAAATCTGTATTTCAATTCGGATGGTTTCATAGTGGAGATGTGGGTTCTTTTGTCTCGTATGGGTACTTGCATTTACTTACTAAAATCAAGGGACTAATTAATCGTGGAGTTTTATACATATATGTATATTTATATATGTTAATTAATCTTCATAGTTGATCTTGAAATAATTAGCTTATATCAATATCATAGATATATTTTTTTTAATACTTGTAATGAGTTCTTTTATTTTATATCTGTAAATCTCCATGCTTTATTCTGTAATAATTGATTTTACAATGGCTTTTTATTCTAATTTTATTATTTGTGAATCTTTTATTTTTGTTTGTTTTGATTGTTTTTGGGTTTCAAATATATTAATTGGATTTTTATTATTTTTTAGATATAATACACTCTATATGTTCGATAAAATACTTTAAATAAATTTTTTTTAATTTTTTAACTTTTCACCAAATTTAATAGATTATATCAATTTATATATAACATACATGCCATAGAAGTAAATATGTAATATTAGAAAATTTAAACAAAACAAAAAATATATATATAGAAAAACATAAAAATAATTAAATAAAACATTTTATGCATATATAATTTTTTAACAATATATGTGGATTTATATTATATGTAACGAGATATATGTATTAAATTTACAAAACATTAAATTTACAACACTTCTCTATTGTTTTTTTATATATAATTTTGAAACTCCACATTCACAATTATTTTTCAAAAAGATATACTCAAAATTTCCGATACACAAATGAGATGGAGATCTTTTTAATTTTGAATATCCCATTCAAGGTATATTAAAATTTTTAAAGTAAGAATGTAAAGACGAAAGATTTGAAATAAAATGAAGGATTTTTAGTCTTTACATGACAATAAAAAAGTGATAAAAATTGAATATGATTTAATTAATTTAATAAAAAATTATGTAACTAATTTATATGTTTAGTTATATGTGAGTATATGTTGCATATAATTAAATAAAAAATAATAATAGTATATGTTGATATATGTTACATATAACTAGATATATAGAAGTATATATTGTAAAAAAATAACAATAAATGTTGTATATATGTGGGTATATATAGCAAAAGAATAATAATATATGTTACATACATGTCCACATATGTCGTTATATATTACATATATAGTTATATATATATGTATAGATATATATTGCAAAAGAAGAGCAATATATGTTATATATATACATAAGTATATGTCAGTATATATTATAAAAAAATTATATATGTATGAGTATATGTTGCAAAAGAATAATAGTATGTATTATATATATGTCGGTATATATTACAAGTAACTAGATACATAGGTATATATTGTAAAATAATAATAATATGTGTTACATATATGTGAGTATATGTGGATATATAATACAAAATTATAATAATATATGTGAATATATATAGATATTTATTGGTATATGTCGGTATATATTACATATAATAACATATGCTTATTAAATTTTAAAATAATAGCAGTGTAACACCCCCATATCCAATGCACACACACTACAATCACAACAATGTAGCATAAGTGCACTAAACATGGGGATGCTACGGTTTTCTTAACATTCAAAACACTTTAAAATTGATACAATACCCTTATCATTATACATTATAGAAAAGTAGATCATTTACTTATAAAACAAAACATATTAGTTATATATATACATTTAAATATTACACAGCGGAAGTTATAAAATATGTACATATTAAACATTTTTTTACAAAATATAAAGAAGTATACATGATTGGCAAGCCTGCTCTGATCTTTAAGCTCCCAAAATGGATTCTTCAAGGTCTACTCTCACTTGGTCTTGATGAACTCTCGGGTTCAACTCTATCAACTCTATTACCTGCGCGATTAAACACTATCGCGCTAAGCCAACGGCTTAGTAAGATAAAACATGCTAATGGTATGCTTTAATGTAATGCAATGTCACATATGTTATTGATAAGATCAACATCATAAATATAAAGTTAACCACATAATTATGCATTTCACAAATCATAGTCATATGAGCATACCACATTTCAACATCTTTCCACATTCAACATTAATCAATCATACTCAATAAACAACATCTCATTTCATTAACTCATAACATTATTTAGGACATTCATATAACCTTGACACCTATGGGCCCAACAAGTATTTAATACGATATTCAGAGTTCAGAGTTACTGCTTTGGTTCATAGTCACAATAATCACGCCCGTAGGCAATGTATATACATGTATCTCTATCCATGGATAGTGTAACAGACCCAGTCTCTTGGACCATCAACTCATCACATATGAGGAGATCCTCAACTCGGCAAGACTGTTACAAATCATATATCTCATATTCACAATTCTCATAGTGTAACAGACCCAGTCTCTTGGACCATCAACTCAACACATATGAGGAGATCCTCAACCCGGCAAGATTGTTACCTTTCATCATTTCTTAGGCATGCCACTCAAATCCAGAACTCTGAAACTGAATAACATATTAAACAAACAATTCATTTATTATATAGTTACCATTTCCATTCTCAAATTCTCATCACATTTAGGCAAACATGCCTTCTTTCTTTCAATATCATCAACATAGCCAATCACAATGGCATTATCTCATATCATGTCTTATTTGAATTATCATTGCATCTTTGATATACATTTCAATTTCAATGTATATTACTCATGAAACACATTACCATTCACAATGCATAACATAACATTGTTCAATCTCAACAATGCGATTAGGGCAAAGAACAATTGATATGATTCATAGTTTTAGGACCTTACACATGCATTTGATTATATCATTCATTGATTCAAGTGTGTTTAAAGTGTTTAGGGTTAGATTTAAGGACCAACCTACCTTTGGAGAACCAAAGCTGCAAGAAGAACAAAGAATTAAAACCCTAACCCATACAATTCATTTATTACTTAATTATCATTATCATCACATCATATGAATTATATGCAATAATGTATTAGTGCAAGATTTGTACTTACCTCAATAACAAATCACCCAACTCTAAACACTTTCCTATATCCAAGATTCTTCACTTCCCAAACTTAGGGCAAAATACTTTCTTTCAAACCCTAATCCAAACATAATACAATCCATCAATTCCAGTGCCATTTAATCATATAATAACTTCATCTTAAACCTTAAATCACAAAATTACACTTCAACATCATTCATTATAGGCCACGGTCGTGGTCACCACAACCCCCACGGGCGTGGCTTAAGGAGTGGTTCTGCCACCCTTGCTTCCCTCCTCCACGGCCATGGTTCACATTGGCCACGGCCATGGCCAACCAAGGCCACGGGCGTGGCATCCATAAGGCCACTGCCTTCGGCCAACTTCTCCATTCCAAGGCCTAAAACTCCAACAAACTCAAATAGCAAAAAGATCTATGAAAATAATGAAACAAACTTAAGTAAAACATCATGTAACACTTCAAAATCCTAAAACAATTCAACTCCAACACTTCCAACAACAACACCTCTTAAACCTCTTCACTTAAAATCAAAAACAACTTTTAACAACTCATTACAAACACATTTAATCACCATCTCAACAAACCAAAAATTCATTTCCAACTCCACTTCAAAAGAACAAAAGAAAATCAAGAGAAAGGACTTACCAAAGTTGATGAATTTCATAAATCTTCCACTTAATTCCTTGAATCTCCTTTCAAAATGAGTTTAGAACTTCAAGCCCTCTCTAGTTCTTTCTCTTCTTCAATGGCGGGCACACACACATGAGAAAAGACAAGAAAATAAACTCAAATCAACCACTTCTTCTTCTTTTAATCTCCACCATGCAATTACTATAAGGAAAATCACCAAAACACCTTTAACCATATAACTAACTTTTTGTCTCATATAAACCCTTTATAGTAATTTCAATAACAACCAAAAATATCTTCTTCCACTTAACCATCACCTTGACTCTTCATTTGACCAATTTATATGTTATATATATCATCATATACACAACATATACCATTCTCTCTAAACCCTATTTTCTTTCCCAATTTCTTTTCTCTTGCAATAACACATATATTCAATCCAATATAACAACAACAACAACAACAACAACAACAACAACAACAACAACATACAAAACTTCTAGGGCAAGCATAGGGATATTACAAGCAGTATAAATGTGACATATATTTTATTATATGTCGGTATATATTACATATAACTAAATATATAGGGATATGTATTACAAAAGAATAATGATATATGTTATATATATGTGAGCATATATCAATATTTGTCAGTATATACCACATATAACAACATGTATGTATAAAATTTTTAAAAAATAAAAGTATGAAACTATTATATATTTAGTTATATTTTGATATATACATATATATATATATACATATTATATATAACAACATATATGTATTAAAATTTTAAATGAATAAGTGTATAAAAGTGATATATGTTTAGCTATATGTTATTATATAATTATATGTTACATATAACAATATATACACGTTAAAAATTTAATATTTAGTGATATATATTCTATATGCATTAGGGGGTAATTTTACCACACTTGCTACAACCATCTCCAACCTGAGATCTCCACCATGTGATGACTACAAACAACCGAATCATCAGTGTATTTGAATTTAATGGTCAACAACTAGCTATAGTAGTGGTGTTAGAATCAAGTGGAATGTATCCGAGTTTGGTTCTGATAAAGTGGAGTATATATATTGATATATATCAGTACATGTTGATATATGTTACATATATTTTAGTTAAAGAAAAATAATATATGTTGGTATATGTTACATATAACTACATATATATAGGTATATGTTTGAAAAAAACAATATTATATGTTACATATATGTGAATATATATGAGTTTATATATGTCTGTATATATATCAGTATATATTGATACATATTACATATACTTTAACTAAAAAATAATAATAATTGTTGGTATATGTCATATATAACTACGTGTATATGGATATATATTAGAAAAGCGTAATATTATATGTTGCATATATGTGAATATATGCGAGTATATATAAATTTATGTGGATATATATAAATATATATTGAATTTATTTTATTAAAGAATAATAATATATGCAAGTATACATGCGTATACATCAAAATACATTATATATATTTTCACTAAAAATAACAGTACATGTGAATATATGCATATATATATTAACTAAAAAATAATAATATATTTAAATATATGCAAATATATACCAGTATATGTGGATATATATTATAAAATAATAATATATATGAGGATATGTTATATATAATTAGATATACCAAAAATGATAATAATATATGTAAATATATGTTATATATCATAATATATGTAGTTATATAGTTATATATAAAATATAATAACATATAATTTAATTTTAATTTTTATTTCACAAAAAATAAATATAAATGAATTTTATTTTTTCATATAATTTAATTTAATTTTTTTACTTGGACATTTCAAGTGCAACTATTTTAGCAAGATTATCATCAATAAAAAAAATTAAAATTGCGATATTTAATTTTAATTATAATATTAAATATATCTAAATATATATGAGTGTATATTTAATTATATATGAGTATATTATTACATATAATTATACATAATAGCATTAAAGTGTGAATTATGTTATGTATTAAAAAATATATATATTTTTAATAATTTTTAATAGTATATATTAACATTATTTTAAAAAATAGAAATTAAATAAAATATTTAAATGTGTGTATATAAAATGAGATTTAAAATTAGTTAAAATAAATTATGATAAAAATATATAAAGATTGTTGAAAATAAAGAAAAAATATTGGCCAACAAAAATAAAGAAAAAAAATATTGGCTAATAGAATATTTTTTTTACAGTATATAAGTCTGTGAATGGGACATGCATGCACATGAGCCACATCCGGGACCTAGCAGTCTTTTTGCAAATGAAGATTATCGTTTAGCATAGAAGTGAAACTATTTTGTAAGTACCGTAAAATTAAAAAATGTTTTAATTTTTAAGTGAATTTTGTAAATCTCCCACGATGTTAATTGATTTATCCTCAATTAATTAATAAAGAGGAAATTACCACTCTTGCTAAAATTTTTAAAAATGCTTAATTTTTTTATCCAAGTGATTTTTATCCATTTTATAAAAATATATAATAAAAATATGAAAATATAATAATAAAACTATAAAATTTATCATATATATAATAAATTATTACATAATATTATACAGACTAGATAAGTTTGTAAGCTCTAATAAATTAATAAAGTTTTTTAATAAGGAAATTACATTTGTATATCACCATTTTTAACTGATTTTAAAAAATACTTTTTAAATATATTTTAATTTATCAAATGTACACCTCTGAATATAGAATATTTTAAATATAATAAATATATATAAAAAAATATACCTTTGAAAAGAGTTTTGAAATTAAAAGTTGAAAAACATATATTTTTAAATAATTTTTTTATGGAGATTTTTGAAAAAATATATCTTTTAAGGAAATTTTTTTAAGAAAATTACACTGTGTATAGCAGAAAAGTTCCATTTTCCAAGAATAACCGACTCACAATTTTATTTACACTTTTATGATACCAACTGTTTTTTTTTTTTTATTTCTATCGTTTATCTAAATTTTTTTATGATATATTTTTAATATATACATAAAAAATAAATATATATATATAATATAAAATAGATACTCAATAATATAAAATACATCTATAATATATCAATAATATATCTACAACACATATGCATAATATTTTTAATATTTATTTAAATTTTTATTTTCAAAACATTCACACAGTATTTATATAACATTCAATAATTTTTATATAAAATAAACATAACTTTAATGACAAAAATATAATATACATACAACATCTACAATACATTTACAATATATCTATATAATAAAAATAATAAAAATATATATATATATATATTTATTTATTTATTTTTTATATGTATAACATGTAAAATTTATTTAAAAATAAATTTAATAATTTTATTAATGTATTTTATATGTCTTATTTTATTTTTTAGTATTACTTATTTTGTATAATTAAAATTAAAATTCTCTTTTTATAAAAAATTATAATTTGTATATAGTAAAAAATAGTTTAAAATATTAATTTTTATTATTTTATTAAAATATTTTTATTTTAATATTGAAGTTTTAAAAATAATTAAAATAACATATTCATCAGAGAGAGAGAAAATATATTTTTAAAAAATATATATTTTATTAAAAAATAAGATATTTTTAAAATTTAACATCAATTTTTTTAAAAAATATAAATATATATATTTTAATTTTTATAGTATTTTTATAATAAATAAACATCCCAAACATTTTGAAGAAGTTGGCCACACTCTAACCTTCAACTTTCCTATTATTCATATAATACGTTTTGGTTCGTTGCTCTCTGGCTCTATCTAAGCTCCAAGTAATTAATTAATGGGCGAATTCCTTGAATAAGAGAAAAGTAGATAGTAGATACACACAACTTGACAAATTTCTGATTCACTCTATTGCGCGCTAGAGGTTAGTTGAAGCAGGCGTACATCACAAAATTAATGGCAAAGGACACTGATATATAGTGTTGTGTTGTGGGCAGTGGTTACTGCTGGGCACTAGTTGCTCGCCACGGGAAAGACTATTCATTAAACAAAAATGGATCCTTTATAGGTACCCCACCATTCCGTTACTACAATTTTATATGCTTCAGCCACTGAACAGAGAATGATGAATCAAACACTATATGGCAAAAGAACCAGAGACTTCAATATAATATTATATACTACCACAAAACTACTGAAAGTAAAAGCTACTGCTGATGATTCGAATTTCCTCTGTTTTGTGTTGTTTTCTGTTGGAATCTTGGAGATGGGGCACTCTGGGTTACTGGGACAGAGTGAGATATTGAATTTTTAATTAACTATTTTGTTTCTTGATTATAATTAAGATTACCCACCATTGACTATGAAGTGCAATTTCTTTCTTTAATTTATAACACCCAGAAAATAAAAAATAAAAAAGCCATTAGATAGATAACTGGATGGATGGTAATTGGAAAAAAAAATTGAACTCAAGTAGATAGATATTGAAGTTAATAAATTAGCACACATGCATTTCATATATTACATATATGATGATTAATTAGTACTCTGTTTTAAGTTTCAACGTCACAAGTAGCTAGCTAGCCAAAATCAAAGAAAAACAGAGGAAGCTAAACAAAAGATTATTAAAATTAGAAATTAGTCCTCTTTCCTAGACTCAGAGATCTGTTGTTGAAAACTTGAAAATGATGAAGACTCATCAACAGAAGAAGCCAAAGTTGCCATTGTCAAAGTTAAGAGCATAACTGAAAGGGTCATAGTGAAAGCTGAACCTTTTCTTGCTGGAGTTGGAGCGATATCTTCTAATCTCTGCTCTAACCCTCCAAAGCAGGCTTCTGAACTTCTTCTTTCCACGAAGGAACACCACATTTTGATCATAGCACAACCTCATAAAACTCCCCATCTTTCTTTCTTTGTTTGTTTCTTTCTTTATTGTGTGAATCCTTTGAAAACCCAAAAATGAAACCCGAAGGAAGTGTTTTATAGAAACTAACTGTAAGCAGCTAACTCGGAAGGTTTTGAGAGAAAGAGACAGAGAAAAAGAGGCAGCAAAGGTAACTTTAAAGCTGGCCAAAGCTGAGTACTGTGAGAATAGCAGAGGGAGAGAGAGAGAGAGAGTGGAGAGGAGAGGGGGCTTTGTGCTGTCGCTGCTGAGACTGGGAAAGTCTACGGCTGTGCTGTGCGAGAGAGAGTATAATAGGAGGGAGAGTCACATGGCTGTGAGAGATAGAGAGAGAGAGACTTGGAGAGTACGTTAACATCACAAAAAAAAAAAAAGGAAAAAAAGCCAAAGGGTTTTCTTTCCGAATTAAGAAGATAAGAAAATTTGAGTTTTTCTCTCCATATCTATGTTATAAAAATAAATGATAATAAGACATATCCTTCTCAACTCAATTTTATAAAATTTTAATTTTAAGTTACTTATTATCAGTTATATCAATTTTCTTTTTCGCTTAATTGGCTGTCATCTCTCATAACTCTTCTCTTTTATTTGTGTTTGAAATTGAGTAGCATAAAAAAAAGGCACATATAGATAAAATTAAGACAAATTCTTCACAAAACAAAGAAACAAAAACAGAGGGGTTTTGTTTTCAAATTAAGCCAATGAGAAAATACACAAAAATATAGTTCGGTGAATATATATTTTGTTATAAAAAAAAATTGGGAAGAAAAAACAAATCAAAATATTATTTAATGATTAATATATATACATATTCTGTTGAGTAATAAATTATTTCTCCACCCTATATTGAGTATTAAAAAAAATTATATGGGAAGAAAGCATTGCCTATTTTACCTAATATTGAGCAATTCCTTGTTTGGTTTGTTCATCATTTCACATTACATTGCATTACCCAACATGCATTTAATTGGTGTGATGTGTGGATTCTACTTTTTCCTTTTCTTGTTTACTTTGATGGACAGATGATTTGATATGTTGTTGTACTTCTCTTTTGTGTTTTTTTCTTTTTTCTTTTTTAATCCTCTAATATAAAATATTTATCAATATATTATTATACAAACAAATTTCTTGATTGCTCAAAATTCAAGTTTTTAATTATTTTTTTTGGATACAAGAGGAGGGGGAAGACCCCAAAATCAACGAGAGATAACTCTAGGCCATACTACTTGCTGCACATCCAGCCTGCATAGATCACAAACCTCACCAGGAGCTCGCATAAGAATCCTTTCTCTGTTTTTCATACCAGAAGCTATATTAGCTAAAACATCCGCCACACGGTTGGATTCCCGAAAGATATGCTTGAACTGAACTTCCCAATGCCTTTTAAGAAGCTGCCTACACTGCATAATAAGGCCATAGTGCTTGAGATTAACTTTGTTCACATCAGAAACCAAAACATAACAGCTTAAAGAATCTGTTTCAACACATAATCGCCGACACCCCAAATCCCAGGCCAAGAAAAGCCCATAAAATAACGCCGACAGCTCCGCAACAATGGCTGTACAGACGCCTAATTTCCTACAAAAACCACCAAATCAGTTCCCTTTAAAATCTCGAATAACCCCACCACACCCAGCAGTACCAGGATTACCCTTCGAAGCTCCATCGATGTTTAACTTAAAAACACCAACAGGCGGCGGAGACCAACTGACATGGACAATTGACTTCGTCTTAGGCACCAGGCATAGAGAATTAGCAATCCATGCTTCATCATTATATTGAACAGAGGCTTGAAACTTAGTAAACTTAGAAAGCACCCCAAGATCAAGACCATTAAAAACCAAGTCATTTCTCCATTGCCAAATATGCCACAGAGCCAAACTAAAAACCACCATGGACACACTATCAGGAAATTTATCAAACATCACACTTTTAGACCAATCCAACCACTTATCGGCAGGCAAAGATTTAAAAATAAGCAAATCCTGCACATATAGAACTTGATTCCAAAAGGACCAGGCCCTATCACAGTCACGAAACAAATGCTCAATAGTTTCAGACTCAAAGCAAAAGCTGCAAGAATCATGAGCAGTAAAATGCCTTTTCTTGCGTTCCACATTGGTCATAAGCCGCTTATGCATAAAAAGCCAAATAAAGCATCTAACCTTTTGACTAACCTTCAATTTCCAAATCTGCTTCCAGACTAGCTGAACATGCTCCGATTGCAGACCAGCAGCTAGCCTATAAGCCGAATTGACGGTAAATTTGCCATTACCAGTTCCCATCCAAGCTAACATGTCCGGAGCTGGATGATCAGATCTGTCCAAGTGAATAGCCTCTATTTGATGACAAACATGAGTCGGCAAAAACCTCTCAATTTTATCCCAATTCCACGAATCATTCAACCAGTAGCTGGAAATAAGCGCATCAGTTTCAGAATCCGAAATAGGAGAAAGCATCAACTGTGATAAAGGACAGTGACCAACCCAAACATCATGCCAAAAAGAAGTGTTAAAACCGCCTCCAACAGATTGAACCAACCCAGAACTCAAAACTTTAGCCCCATGAATGAGACTACGCCAAATCCAAGAAGAAGCAGGTTTATCAACAAAACTGAAAATGCCCATAGATCCTGTAACATATTTCTGATTTAATATTCGGCTCCATAAAGTGTTCTCCTCATTAAGCAACCTCCACCCCAACTTAGCCAAAAATGCCTCATTCATAAGTCTAGTACTCTTAACTCCAAGACCTCCGAGAGAAAGAGGCGTGGTTACTAACTTATAAGTACTCTTAACCCCAAGTTTTTAATTATTGACATTTGATTGTTCAATTAAGATATTAATTATAAAATATAGATTTAAAGTTAAAAAGAAAAAAAACTCAAATAATAATATTAATATAAATAGTGTGTTGTGTGTGAGCTATGATTGAGGTGAAGAGAGAGGTGGTTGGAGCTCGATCGACGAGGCGGCTGGGTCGCATGGCCCATAAAAGGGGCAATTAGCATACCAAATTGAGCCGTCACTTTCACTTTCTTGATCTCTGTGCTTTAATTTTCCAAACCAATGCCTACTTCTCCTCAAGTCAACAACTCAATCATACTAAATCAACTCTACCGTTCTACAAACTAGAGGCAAGGTCATATTCACTCCAATTACTAACTTTCTTTCACAACCAAATTTTTTTAAAAGAGAAAAAAATATATACATTCTTAAAAATTTGTTCTAAATTATTTTTAAATATATATATTTATTATTAAATTATATTTTAATATATATAACTACAATTCTTGCTACATTGGTATCATTGAAATAGTCACATTTAATTCATATGTAGCTAATAAAATAATTATTATATTCTTAATTTAAAAATAATAATTTTAAATATATTAAAATATTTTTTATTAATTTATTAGTATTAAAATTATTATATTCTTATTTAATTTATTAATTTATTAATAATAGATATATAATTAAAAAAACTAATTAATTTTTTAAATTTTATAAAATCACAATTTTAATAGAATTTTTTTTAAAAATAACAATTTCATATGATGGGGAGAGTTGCTATTAGTATAATAATAATCTTTTAATAATTTGGCATTTTTTTAGTTGTAACTTTTTATTATTTTATAGGTGAATGATGCATTTTTATATCAATAAATATAAGATAAGAAAAAAAAAGGTGCTCAAGTACCAAACAATTGGATGAAGAAAAAAGTAGACTAAGTGTTAATAGACTGAACAATGTATTAAATGCTGTTGAAATTAGGGGAGAGAAAGGCAATAATTCAGAAATAATAAGCAGCAAAACATTCACCTAGGCTTGCGTTAAATATTAAATTTAATTGCTTGTAATTCCTTTTTTTTTTTTGGAAGTTGAAAATTCTGTTTTTGTGTCTTTTAACTTTTACCATTTGGCAATACTTGAACATGAAGGTAAATTTCTGGTTCCTAACTCCCAATAATTATTTGTATTATTGGAAACAAAGAAATAAAAATTAGAAAACTACCCCCACAAAAATTGGTAATGCAAATTATAGACATATATGACCATGCAGTGGTGGACACAGAAAATACTTAAGAAATGTTCAATTTTCATAAAAAAAAAAATTACAGATGAATTTACTATAAAATTAAATATTTAATATTATAATAATTTAATAATTAATTATATTCTATGACTTTGCCTGCCCTGAAAATATTGCATAATAGCTTCATTTTCAATATTTAAAAAAATACATTTCTCTACGTAACACACTAAACAGTCAGTCATAAAATCATCTCTCATCTTATTGCGCAAATCCGTCTTGATAATGTTCATTGCTGAAAAAACTCTCTCGACTGTAGCAGTGGCAACTGGTAAGACTAAAAATAACTTGATAAGCAGATATATCAAAGAAAATATAGTGTCATAACATGTCTCAACCATTTTCTGAGCAATTGCTCTAATATCATTAATGTTAGAAAAAACTATATTTTTTTTAACATCAGCAATGTAGATATTAAATTGATCTTCAAGTATCATATGATCAGTGATGGAAAATCATATGGATGTAGTTCAGCAAGACAAAGTAATTTGGATAGTTGGAAGTTGAAGAATTAATTTTTAGGAAAAAGCCAAATATTACATGAAAATAATTCCGTTATTTGATTTTGTAAAATAATTTTTTATTTCTTAAGCAATTAAATCAATAACCTAGAATTTAATAAAAGAAAATTAAAATGTAGCATAATAAATAATTAAGTTTAATAATACGAATAAAAAAAGAGTACATGACAAAATATTTTTACTCGAAAGTGATGGTAATAAGTAATAGAAGTACTAGAATGCTTAAAACGCAAATAGCCTGCATTATCTTTTAAATTAAGCATTGTGACATCATGATCTATACAAAAGTCATTAATAATTTCTAATAAATTATCTCATCTATTCTCCCTAAAGCTTTGTAATTCTTGTTTAACCGTTGCAATCAAATGAACTGCATTATTAATATTTTTTTTGTAAGGCTTGAGATAGATCATTTATTATACCTAAAAGTTTCCTCTTTAAGAAAGCAATGAAAATAAATTCATAACTTTTCATTTTATCAAGCAAGCCCACAACTGCCTCTCGATTTATTTGATGTGAACCATCCTCATAAATATTCGTAAGAACCTCTTTCATTAGTGATCACATAGAGAGAAGATGCACACGTATTTTATAATGAAAACCCCGATGCATGTCACCGAGTCGAGCTAGATTTGTTTCTTGATGCAAGCATCTTCCAGTTTGACTACCACCATTTTCTAGGCGCCGAACTACTTCATTATGTTATTTTTGACGCAAAATATCTCTCTTTTTACATGAAACTCCCATAATGTTCGCAACTATTGCAATATAATAAAAAAAATACTCATAAATTTATTACTCCTTACTGCAACAACAAGTACTAATTGGAGCCGATGAGCGAAACAATGAATGTACTTTGTTGAGGGATTTTTATTTAAAATGAGTATTCAACCCATTGAATTTACCTCGCATATTAGAAGCTCCATCATAATCTTGACATCTAACGTTACTTAGTGATAATCCATGTTTCGCTAAAAAGTTATCAAGCACACTTTTTAGAGATAAAACAGATGTGTCACTAATATGCATCGCTCCAACAAATCGCTCGACCACTTGTATTAGCTTTTTAACATATCTCAATACCAAAACTATTTGCTCCTTTACTGAATTGTCCCAAGCCTCATCAATTAGTAGACAGTAGAATACATCTCCAATATCATCAATAATATCTAATATCGCCTCCAAAGTATAAGCACTTATTATTTGCTTTTGGACGGGTGAAAAAATAAGTTAATTATTTTTAGGAGCATTTGAATTAAGTACATTTCAACCTTAATATTTCGTTTACTGTACCAATAGAGAAGTTCTTGAAAATTACCCCGGCAGAGTAACTTTTTTAATTTGTCATGACCTCGGAAAGCCAACTCATTTGCTAAAAAAAACGAATGCAATCAACAACAGCTGTCAAACACGTCAGGTAAAAAACATTTTGCTCTTGGCTATGAGAAGATAAGATATAAGACACACTTTATCTTTGATTTTTGAAACCAATATATTGCATTCTATCACTATTGTATGGACTGTTTGGACTGTCAATATGGTCATTAAATTTTTCTATGGTCTTTTTCCAATTACAAAATTTAATGTGTGTGAAAATATTATCCCTTCGCTTAGCTCCTCTGCTCGAGCTAAAAAAATAACACTAAAAATAAAATGATGTATCTTTAAAAATACTATATTCCAACCACTCAAATTTATAGAACCAATTCTCTTAAAAACTTCTCATAATTTTTTTTTAAATTTTCTATGTGAAAAATTATAACTAAATGGTTGGCAAGATCATTTAACTACATACTATCTCCTAACATCATCTCTAATCCCAACATCCAGCTCATCATTGGGTTTGCGCAATGCTAGATCACTAACAATATCATCAAAACTAGCCTCTTGATAATTTTGTTTAGCACCAGTTTTCTCTCTACTTCCATGATTACTTACTGTTGGAATATTCAATGATTCACCACATTCAGTTCATATTTTTTTAATCTTGATTACAAATTTATTCATATCTGTTTTAATTCATAAATAGTTTATACTTTATATTCAATTCATAATTTTTAATTTATATTTTTTCAATTAATATTCAATTGTAATTTGTAAAATAGTTTATATTTCGCAATTTATAGTTATATTCAATTTAATAATTTACTATCAAATTTTAATTTATAGATTGAATTTTATTAACATAATTTATATCTTACATTTTAATTTATAATTTTATAATCAATTTAATAATTTATAATCAATTTAAATTTATAGATTGAATTTTATTAACATAATTTATATCTTACATTTTAATTTTAATAATTCATAACCTAATTTATAATTATATTCAATTTAACTTAATCATAATTAATATTTAATTTATATTTTATAACTCAATTAAAATCTTAAAACTTTAATTACAATTTACATTCAATTTACATCTTAAATTAAATTTATATTTTGAATAATATTAACCTAATTTATATTCAATATTTTAATTTATAATTTATAACTAATTTAATAACTTAAAATAAAATTAACAATTTACAATCAATTTATCCTAAATTCCAAATTACTAAATCAATTCAACTTAATCGCAACATCATATTTAATAATTTAAAAAAAAATTAACTACATTCTATATTAAAAAAATTCTCAATATACATAAACCCTAATCACAAAACAAAATAAAAATAACATAAATTAATTCTAAATTTTAAACTAATAGCAAAACCACAAAATATTTTAAATAAAATATTAACTTAATTATTAAACAAAATAAACTATACTCTATGTTTTAAATAAAATCTCCAAAATTTCTAATTAAAATACCAAACAACACACAAAAAGAAAAAAAATAATATAAATACCTCTTTCGGCGCGGGCAACTTGAACAGTGGTCTGTCGGAGCGCGGGGGCCGTTTCTATTGTCGCCGTTCGCTTGGGCAGTTGGGCCTTGGCACGCTGCTCACCTCTCACTCTCTGTCTCTCTTGTTTTCTCCCTACAAGATTCAATTTTACTTTTTTTATGCGTCTCTGGCCGAAAATGGCATCGTTTCAGCCATAGGCTATTTTCTTTTTCTTTTTTAAACCTTATGACTAAAACGGCGTCTTTTCAACCATAAGATTTTAAAAAATAATGTTTTAAAAAATATGATTTTAAAAAAATATAATCGCTCATAACTTAAACGATGCCGTTTCAGCCATGGACAATTTTATAAATAAAATTTTCTTTGTTCGTCTTCAACCTTTCGCCTCTCCTCCCTCTCTTCTCTGCGAACTAGGCGTTTAGGCCCAGCCCCACCTTTCATCAAAGTAATCACCGGCGGCCACATCCGCCCTTTCTCTATATGAACTTTTGGCTGTCGGTGAGGGGTTCAGAGCCTCCCTTGGATTCCGTACGTCCACCATTGTGGCCATGGGTGGGTTTTAGTTTCAAAAATATTAACTTTATTCTAATAAAATCGACTGCTTTAACTCATACATAAAATTGAGATGTTAATTTTATCTTTTTTTTTATTTTGTAAAAAAGTAGTTTAAGTAGATTAAAAAACTTTCTATTAAGTCATTATCATTAAGATTATTATATCCTTAATTTATTAATTAACTCATTAATAATAATAATAATATAATTAAAAGATATATATTATTTATATTTCATAAAGTGATAATTTTAGTGAGATGAAAAAATATTGATTTTTTAAAAAATCCAGTTCTATTATTTACAATTTTCTTTATTAATTGAGATCCAATATAATAATATACAAGTCTAATAACAAATAAGAAATGAAAGAGAAGGGCTTCTTGTAGTCCCGTTGCTTCTTGTTTTATTTGTGGGAATGGAAGGAAGTGGTAATATATATATATATATATATATATATATATGTATATACGAAGAAAAATGTTTTCTTTTGATTCAGAATTTAACCATTTATAGGGGGTGAATGTAATTTGAGGTGTGGTGGGTAAAATATATATATATATAGAAAGATTGGTTATAATTGTTTAGCTTTTATATGACAGAGACTGAAGAAACTGCCTATTTTTGTGATAACGGATAACAGATTTCAGATACTCTACAGTAAAAAATATGAATAATTACCCTCCCCCTCCCCCTCTTCACTTTTATTTCTTCTATAGTAATTTCTATTTTATGGGATAATTATATTATCTATCATATTTTATAATTTTTTTTATTTTTATCAGCAATATTTTTATAATTTTATGACAAACTCATAATAAACATATAATAAATTATTTAAATTTATAAACTCATAATAAATATATAATAAACTCATAATAAACCCAAAAGAAATTTGTAATGAACTATCTCAATATGATATTTTTATAAAAAAATTATAAATTTTGATAAATCTGTAAATATTTTTAAAATATAGTAAATTTATTTTTTTTTTATTTTTTTTGATATTTTTGTGAAGACCCCTTAATTTTTTACTTCTTAAAATTTATCAATGTTGGGTTGGGGTTTATGTTTATCGTTCACTACTTCACTGATTGATACAACCTAATGGGCCAACGATTCAACTATTTTTTTGGGTTAAGGCCTTTTTTAGTGGGCTAACTTAGGCCTTTTTTCAAACTTATTCTCATTTCTTTGTCTCTTAAAATCACTTGTCCTAATTCCTACTCGATTTGTGTTGTAATAATATTTTATCAATTGATACTCACAAAAAGTTGTGGTATTTCATTAAACAAGATTTTTATCTTTTATCTTTTTTTTTATATTTAATAGATATAATAGAGGAAATTAATCCCGAATTTACTATGTAATATATATATATATATTTATATTTATTGTTAAATTACTTTTAATTTTTAACATATAATTAAAAATAGTTTGAAATTGCATATATGGTAAAAAAAATTACTTAAATAAGTTTAGTAGTCCTAATCAACTTCTAACTCTTATAACGTGTATCTTATTCGCAAAATCTATATTATATATATATAATTAAGAAATTTCGTTCAGTTGCTAAAAAGACATATTATTATTATTTTTTATTATAAAACTTCATATTTATCAATTTGAAAAGTTAAATATTTCAATATTTACTTTTTATTTTTTTTTCATAAATTAATTATATGTTAATAATTTAATTTAATGATATAAATTAATTTATATAATTTTTTAGAGATTTTAAAAATTAAAAAATAAATATATACTGCTATTGATCTTACTAACACATCAATTATATATTAATAATTTTTTTTAAATTTAAAAAGTCAGACAATAAAATATATAACTTTTTAATCTTTCAAACATATTAATTATACTTAGTAATAATAATATTAATTTAAAAATTAAATAATATAAATATATGACTATTAGCACTGTTACACATACTTTCTTACTTTTTAGAAAATTTGCATAAATTTTTTTATTTTTATCTCAATTTTTTTTATAGATTACATGACTTTATTTTGATAGCCAAAATTTATAATATAATTTTAATTCTCGAAATTTTCAAGTTATATAATAGAAAGATTTTATATACCAATTTACAGTATTTTAGTAAAATATATGTAATAAAAATCAAGAGAAATTTTTTTATTATTTTTATAATAAAATCTATTGTGATTTATATTTTACTAACTAATTTATATTAATTAATCAAAAAAAACTAATTTATATAAATTATTTTATATTTATTTATTATTAATTATATATTTATTTATATTTTATCATTTTACTACAGTATAACCCGTAGAAATATGACTAGTAAATAATAAAAATTAAAAAAAGTATCAATTTTTAGTTTATAGAAGAATTAACAGTAATTTATTATTAAAAGAATTGGTAAATTATTTAATTTTTATATTTGTATTTTGACAAAGACATTATATAATTTGATATTCAAAATTTTATTAAAATTTATATAATGTGATGTACAAAACAATTATATTGTAATAATTTGTTTTAAAAAATTATGCTATCATCTTCCAAAAATAAAATTTTGAATTTGAATTTGACCACAATCTAGCCATTTAATACTAATATCTTGCCCATCATTATAAATTTAAACCAATTCGTTTTTTTTTTCTTTTATTTTTTAAACTAGTAATTAACTTTTTTTTTTTAAAGGAGCAATTGACCTTGTTAATTAATATTTATTCCTTTATAAATTTTCATTTAAATTTTATATCGAGCAATTGAAAAGTAAAAAAAAATAAAAAATTGAGTTTGGTCTGAGCATAACAGTAACAGAAGAACATCTCTTTTCTTACGCGAAACGCTACCGTCTGCCTCGTCCGTTCAATTGTTTCGATTCTCTCGCTGTTTCCCTCTCCAGAGAGGCAAAGAGCTCTCACTTTTGTGTTCAGTCAATGCAAACCCTAATGCCCTATCAGCGAACTACAATGGCGATTCTTATTTCTCAGGTAGGGTTTTACTCTCTCTCTCTCTCTCCGTAGTTTTCAATTTTTTAGCCTTCTTTCTTTTCCCCCCTTTTGCTCCATTCTTTCTGTGAATCACTGAATTTCTGTCAAATATTGTGTGTATTTTACTTCCCTGATTTTTATTATTATCTCTCAATGCCTATGCCCTTCCAGTTTACAACTTTGATTTGTTATTTAAAAAAAAAGTTGGTTGCTTTGCTTTGACTCCAAGAGAACTAGAAACAATGGACCAATTATTATTGTTATTTTTCACCATTGCGTGCTTTAATTTCTACCTTTTGTTATCCTTTTTGGTGGTTATAACTTCAGGTGCAGGTTTGTATTTATTTTGATTTTTTCCTTTCTCATTACTGTAATTTGTTTGATCGGGCTTCACTTATTTCTTGTCTCTCCCAGTAGAGAAAGACTTTTAAAAATTACCCATTTCAATGCCCGTCATATGTAATGTTGTAAGTAAGATTGGTTAATTTGCTGGAGATGTTGAATTTTCGTTAATTTCCAGGAATTTTAGGATGAAAACGCTGCGTCGTGGGTCATTGTTCACTACTCATAATGTCATTGATGTCTAATTAAGTTCCGAGATTGGTGGTTATATTTGTGACCATAGTTTGGAAAATTTTCATTTTTCAAAATTTCTGCTTTGCTGCTCTGCATGCTAGTCCCGAACCAAAACAGCAAGTATCACTCTTTTTTCCTTTGATTAGCTTATTTTTCGCCTAATTAGAGTGTCAACTGAAAAATAATCCACTATAACATATTTATAAATCCCAGATTTAAGATGCTAGTGGTAAAAAATTTTGGTGCTAGCTCTAAACACATTCTTGACTAGGAGTCCAGATAAATCCTTATTTGTGATTTTATCATAATTTACTGAAATTGAAATGGGTTTCCTATGAGATTCTTAACCATATGAAATACTTCTTTCCTTTTCTTTGGTTACTTCTTTTTGAAATTGATTTCTTGTTACTATTTTTTGGTTAATTCTTTTGAAACTGATGTTTTAGTTTTAAACTGCTGATCAATCTGCTTTTGAAGGAATCGGGACTTCAGTTTGATGTCAGACCATTCAGATTATCTTTATCTTTTTATTGATTCAACTTGGAGATGTTGCTCTTTTTTAAGTAATTGGATTTGTGGCTTAATTTCAAGACATTGCAAAGACCTGGTGAGTTAAGAAATGATATATCTGATGGCTGGTAGCTTTTTCCCCCTATTTTCTGGTTAATCATGGGTTATTATAAATGCAGGTTGGCTTCCCTTTGAAGAATTCTCTTCTGAAGTTTGCTGAAGAAAGGGAAACTAATTTGGTCAGAACAAGGGAGACTCACCATCCAATTTTGATGGCTGCAGTTGAACCTATAGATATTAGTTCTGATAGTGATGTGGTGACAGAAGATGATTCGGACTTTGATGCATCGCCTGTAAGAAGATCTACTGATTCTAGGATTCTTCCTTCTTGGGCTGGCACAGCTGGCACAAGCTCTAGGAGTATGGGTCAGATTTCCCATTATTTTCTTATTTGATTTTTGTCCAATTTCTTAACTCCAACACTCCTGATGCTATTTTATTATTACTAGGCCATGTTATTGACAGAACCTCACCAGACTGAAAATTGGAAGTCTAATGTATTACTGCTTACTAATCTTGGGGCACTGAATAAATTTACAGGTTATGGTGGGCAGGCTCAAAGTAATTACCCCAACAGTGCATATACTTCTAATGGGAGCTCATCAAATGTAAATGACCATTCATTGATGAAACGCCAATTTCCACCTAGTTACAGTGAAGGCATTAGAGCCTCAAATCGGCTTACGACCCAAGAAGAAGATTCTCTCTATTTTACAGGGAATGGGAATTTGGGCCAGGCTCGGACTGTTAATTCCCGAATCGCTAATGTTTCTGGTACTGATTATGAGAAACTTTCATCTCAACAAGCATTGAAGAGAACCCTTCCAGCTACTATTCATCGATCACCAACAGTTAGTAAATCCAACAACTTAGCAGATAGTTCTAGTAGCAGCCAGACTCATGATGTCTATGGAAACGCATATCATCTGGCAGGGTCAAGTTTGACCAATAGCAAGAGCTATATGAGGGATCATTATGGAAGGGGCAATTATGAGGAAACTAAGATGTATGAGAACAATGGAAGTAGGATGCTACCTCCATCTTTAATGCATGGAAAGTCTATTTCCTCTGGACAGTTTGGTTCAAGTGACTATGTATACCGTCCAGTGATTGGTGAAGAAAGGGATGCTGGGAATGATGAGCGACTGATTTATCAAGCAGCATTGGAGGTGCTTCTTGGAGTTTACTGATACTATGCTATTTCAATTGTTTAACTTATAAGTAGAAATTTCAAATTGAAAGACCTTGATTCTTGCAGGATCTTAATCAGCCAAAAATTGAAGTTACTCTACCTGATGGTCTGTTGTCTGTGTCTCTTCTAAGGCATCAGGTCTTATCATATCGATTATTATCTGTTATCTGTTCTTTCTTTTGTTGAATACATTGTTTTACAAAAGCAATTTTATTTTGCAGAAGATTGCATTGGCCTGGATGCTTCTGAAGGAAACAAGAAGTTTGCATTGTCTTGGTGGAATTTTAGCAGATGATCAGGTTACTTATGTAGAAGTCTAGATGATGCTTCCTTGGCTTTATTTGTCTTTTGAGATTTATCAGTATTTCCCATCTAAGTCCATAATGCTTCATTTTCCCAGGGCCTTGGTAAAACTGTCTCAATGATTGCCCTCATACAAATGCAAAAGTCTCTGCAAGCAAAACCAAAACCAGAAGACCAGCCTAATAAAAAACCTGAAGCATTGACTTTAGATGATGATGATGAAAGTGGCCATTCTGGCTTGAACAAAGTCAAGCAGACTGGGGAATCTGATGATGTTAAACCAACCACAGAAGTTAGTGCTTCTACACGGGCAGTTAGCAGAAAGAGGCCAGCTGCTGGTACGCTGGTTGTTTGCCCAGCAAGCATTCTCCGGCAATGGGCAAGGGAATTGGAGGATAAAGTTGCTGATGATAATAAACTCACTTTCCTGATTTATCATGGAGGCAGTCGCACAAGGGATCCAGTTGAATTGGCAAAGTATGATGTGGTTCTGACAACATATTCTATCGTAACTAATGAAGTTCCAAAGCAACCTTTAGTGGACGAGGACGAGGTAGATGAAAAGGATGGGGAGAAGCATGGACTATCTTCTGAATTTTCAATTAATAAGAAGAGGAAGAAGACAACTAACATTAATAAGAAGAGAAAGAAGGTTAGGAAGGGAATTGATAGTTCCTCTATTGATTATGATTCTGGTCCACTTGCTAGAGTTGTTTGGAATAGAGTGATACTAGATGAAGCGCAAACGATAAAAAATCATCGAACTCAAGTTGCTAGAGCTTGTTGCAGCCTTCGTGCCAAAAAAAGGTGGTGCTTGTCTGGGACACCTATACAAAATGCAGTTGATGATTTGTATAGCTACTTCAGGTTTCTCAGATATGATCCTTATGCTGTGTATAAATCTTTTTACACCACAATAAAGGTCCCAATATCTAGAAATTCATTTCATGGTTACAAAAAGCTACAAGCAGTTCTTAGGGCAATAATGCTGCGTCGTACAAAAGGTGATGAATTTCTCTTCCATTGTTTGATTGGTTTTTTGGGTTTTAATTATTTCTTTTGTGCATGTTTTGAATATTGAGCATGCCTCCTAGTGATTCTATCTCATTAGGTTCTTTCATTTAATTTCCATCTTGGAGTCCATATGCACTTTCTATTGCTCATTCTGCTTAGGTGGTACCTCCCAGTGGCGAGTAATTTTAGTTAGGGTATGTGCATGGAAAAAAGAAATGAGCAGGCTTCAAATCATTGAAAATGAATGCAGATGGCGTATGCCTACCCATCGTCTCATTTTCTCTTAGGTACTTTTAGGAATCATAATGGTATATCTTGTTAGGTGTTTCTTATAATTGCATTTGAGAGCTCTGATACTACATTTTAGTATGCATGCCTTCATTTGGTTGCAGATATGAGTTTTTTTTGTGATAGATTTTCCCAGATTGTTGGTTGCATTTGAATGTTTTAGACTATAGTTGTGTCCAACCTTTTTTTTCCAAGTATTGTTTATCTATGAGAGCATAGATCGAGATGGTTTGGCCATGTGAAACGTAGACCTAGCGATGCACCGATCAGGAAACCTGAACTAGTTAAAGTTGAAATACCTAAGAGAGGCAGGGGTAGACCTAAATTAACTTGGATAAAAATGGTACAAAATGATTTCGCTGTTTTAAATTTATCAGAAGAGGTAGCCTTAAATTTAATCGAGTGAAAAAGAAAAATCTATATAGCCGACCCCAATTAGCTTGGGATTAAGGCTTTGTTGTTGTTGTTGTTGTTGTATTGTTTATCATCTGGCAGTTGGCATTTGAAAAATGGCACCATAGGATAGCAAATGCATTTCGTAACTTTTTACGTCCATCTCCTTTTCACAACTGAATGTGTCTATATCAATCAGGATAATGTTCTACATAGACATGAGGATTGAATATTCATGGATCTGTATATGACATTTAGGAAAAAGTAGAGCAAAAGGGCTTATGGGGGCCATGGGATTTCATGTAGTTAGAGTACATATAATGTGAAAAGTACACATTAGAGTACATATAATTTGAAAAGTACACATTGTATATTTGAAAAGTATCATTCCCCGGACCCCACGCATAGCGGGAGCGTTTGTGCACCGGGCTGCCCTTTTAAAGGAGAAGAATGGGAGCCTTGGCGCAACAGTAAGCATTATCGCCGTGTGACCTGAGATTACTGGTTCGAGTCGTGGAAACGGCCTCTTGAAATAGCAAGGGAAGGCCTCTTACAAAGACCCAATGGGTTTGACCCTTTCCCGGACCCTGTGCATAGCGGGAGCGTTTGTACACCGGACTATCTTTTTTTTTTTAATCAGTTATAAATTTTTTGGCCTCATCCTTTTTCTTATTTAAATTTAAATTGTTGGTCTGCATAATATTTTGTTGTTTCATACTTTAATTTGTCAAATGTAAAAGAAGAGAATTTGCCTGCAAATTTATGCTGTGGTTTTCTGAACTGTGTAAAGACAACCTTTTCCAGACATCAAACTTTTCAAATTGCAAGATCTATGTTTTAAGATTTGAATAATGTAATATTTATTATTTAATTTATAAAAGGAAAGTTTGGATACTTGTAAATCAAGTTTCTTTCAAAGGGATTTTAATTATTTGCCAATAAAATTTCCACCTTTATTTAACTGCTATCTTCAAAACCATTTTGATGATTGATGGCTTTGCATGTGAAATTATTGATACTTGGGTACAAATGTTTTATTCCTTTAGCTATACTATTGGGTACTAATGTTTTATTCCTTTAGCTATACTATCTGATAGAGATGTTATTTTAAAATTGTATTCCAGTTTCTGATCGGGGTTGATCATCATTAAATTATGTGATGTAGGGACTTTAATTGACGGGGAGCCCATAATTAAGTTACCTCCAAAATCAGTCAGCTTGACAAAGGTAGATTTTTCAACTGAGGAGCGGGCTTTCTATACCCGGCTAGAAGCTGATTCACGTTCTAAATTCAAGGTGCTTTTCATTCCATTCATATTTTTGTTGTTCAGGCACATATTGAATGACTGTTAATTTATTTTTTGTTCGATTAACTTAGGGCTTTCACCTCTACCAGCATGTATTTTGTTGAAAAGAAGCAAAATTTGTGCTTAACCTGTTCTCTTTGTGGAAAAACCAAAATCCATGAAGACTAGAAGCATTGGCGATGTCTTTGAAACTAAAGTATATGTTGACTTTGGATAGTAGAATTGAGATAGCTGACATTGGGATTAAGCCTTTGTTGAGTTGAGATAGCTGACATTGATTGTTTTTCCTTAACTCAATTTTTTTAATCACTGAATTTATGGAGAAATAAGTTTTAAATAATAAACAAGTAGCACCATTTTATAGAAGATTTTTGAAATTTATGCAAAAGCAAAATTTTGGGTGGGAAATGGAGTGCAGTTTTCTCCAACCCAAAATTTTGGGTGAGAAATGGAGTGCAATTTTCTCTAATGTTCTGTGCTATTAAGGCTTGGCTTCCAGGAAAATGATATGCTTTCAAATGGGAAGTCATTTCTGGACTTCCACATGTAAATCTGGAATGAGCTTCCAAGATATTCACATAGGTACATATCCCCTATCCTACTGATCATTGCTGATCGCCAGTCCGCTGCAAACTATCATTGGTTTGTGGTTTGCATGCCTTTAGGTGCTCATTACCATGCATTTGCATGCCTTCAGGTACTCAAAACCTCTAAAAGTTGCCTATTTAATTTTTACTCCCATTCAACTACAATGAAATACAGTTTTCATTGGTCAAAAATTTTCATAATTTTAATGGAAAGCAATTAATCTTTCATTTATACCTCAAAGTTAGAACCTAATTTATTTTCTTTGGCTATTTTGTTCACAGAAGATATTTTCTGCAAAACAAACTAACCCTTCTTGATAGAACCTTTTTTTCCCCTGATACTTGTCACTAGAAGGAATGTTATGGCGCTATACTGACATCCATTGATTCTATTGTGATCTTGTAAAGTTGTTTTCTGTTTCATTGACTATTCCCTGTGCCAACTTGTCATGAACCATAATGTGGTTGATTTTTGTCATGCAGGCATATGCTGCTGCTGGCACAGTGAATCAGAACTATGCAAACATTCTGTTGATGCTTTTGCGACTTCGTCAGGCTTGTGACCACCCTCTTCTCGTCAAAGGTTTTAACTCTGATTCCTTTGAAAAAGTTTCTGCAGAAATGGCAAAGAGACTCCCTAATGATATGGTGATTGATTTATTAAAATGCTTGGCAACTTCCTCTGCCATCTGCAATGTATGCAATGTGAGTGCCTTAATATCTTGCTTTCTGAGTAACACCTTGCTTATTTACCATGATAAAAATTACTACCTCTATTCTGTTTAAATTGTTGCCTTTAGTTCATGCGCACTTATTAAGAAAATGATTAAATTCTCTCAATATTATATAAAATTATTTTGAAGAGACTAAAATATTCTCCATTAAGTCATTAAAATTAAAAATATTCTACTCTCACTTCATTAATTAACTCATTAATAACAAAAGTATAATTGAAAAAAGGCTAACTAATTTTTATTGATTTTATAAAGTGACAATATAAGTGGGATAAATTTTTTTTTGCAAAAATGACAATTTAAATGGGCCGAAGGTAGTAATATAAAAAAAGAACTGGTGTTGAATGTAATCACTGTTGCTATGGTAGTTTTTCCCTCTTGTATTTCCTATCCATCATTGCAATTTTTGGATAATAGGATTTTTGTGAGTGCCGTATGCCATGCAATGAATGCTTTCTGGAAGAAACTGAGAATTTTTGGATGATACATGTAGATCTGCTTGTGTGATGGTTTTGTTATTCAAAGCCATATTTTAATACTGTTAATTCATGTGGATCTTTTGCGGTCAAAAAGTATTATGTTCTCAGTTTATCCTAATCTATGGGTGGCATATTTTTTTAGGGAACAGTTAGATCATTAATATGCAGCAGTAGTGGTTGGATGCTTTCAATTAAGAGGTATTCTTTGCAATCACAGGGTAAACTGTTAGATGTTCTTAATTAATCACATTGATTTGACAACTGATAACTTCTATCACTTGCATTATCTCATCTACTTACACAAATATTGTCAATAAAGTCGATATTTTATATGATGTCGACTTACTTTTAACTATTAACTGAACCCAGTAATCTACATATCAATAAAAAAAATAAAAGAAGCAAGTACATGTGCACAAATAAAGAGAAAAAAAAGTTTTCTTATTTGGTTCGTATATTAATCAAAACACTTTATAAATTTATTGGATCTGCTACTGCAAGGATTTGAGATGATCTTTTAGATAGTTTGGTCTGGCTAACACTGCAACTCTTTGAAAAAAAATGCTAATTAATATGTATTTCTTTGAATGTAAAATGAATAGAAATGGCTTGATATCTTAAATTGTCTCCTTCCAAGCTGTCATTGATGAGATGGTTACTGATGTTAGGAACAGTTGTCATTTCTCAGGAGTGTCATTTATTTTGGCAATGTTTTTATTGTCTAAGCAACATTTGGCAACTCCCTACTCGCTAGTTACTTTGCCTCTTGGTCTATCCTTGTGCTTTATTTGATTATTTGGAGTGGGTGTCAACAAGCAAACTGACAGTATCTATCTATCTATAATGAAAGGTAGGGCATCCGATGACAACTATCTAACTTTTTAAGTACTTTATGCTATTTCAGGATCCACCTGAGGACCCTCTTGTTACCATGTGTGGCCACGTTTTCTGCTATCAATGTGTATCTGATTACTTGACGGGTGATGAAAATACATGTCCTGCTAGTGGCTGTAAAGAACAACTTGGTTCTGATGTTGTTTTTTCAGAAGCTACTCTCAGAAGTTGTATGTCTGATAATCGTGATGCTGGTCCCAGACTTGCTGAATTTGATGAAAAATCAATTGTCCTGCAGAATGATTATAGCTCATCAAAAATTAAAGCTATTCTTGAGATTCTCCTGTCCCATTATCAAATGAACAGCCAAAGTCTAGAACTAAATGGCCCCACAGGACACAGTGGAACTTTGACAGCTGATTCAAGCTTGACAGCTGAAGGACCAATAAAATCTATTATTTTCTCTCAATGGACTAGCATGTTGGACCTAGTTGAGTTTTCACTAAATCAGTACTGTATACAGTACAGGAGGCTTGATGGTAGAATGAGTTTGGCTGCAAGAGACAGGGCTGTTAAAGATTTCAACACCGATCCTGAGGTCTGATCCTGACATTATTCAATGCCTTGGGATGTTTGATTTCTTTGTTTTCTTATAATAAGAGTTGGTAGTCATTGATAAATCTAACTGAAGTTCAAAAAAAAAATGTTTGATATGATCTTGGGAGAATCCTGCTATGCCTTCAATTGATGTCTTTGTGCATGATAGATATCATACTGGCATTAACTGGTTATTGCTTTGAATATATAAATCATTGAAAGCTTATTGCAGGTTACTGTGATGCTAATGTCGCTTAAGGCAGGAAATCTGGGTTTAAATATGGTCGCTGCATGTCATGTTATCCTTCTGGATCTTTGGTGGAATCCAACTACCGAAGATCAGGCTGTTGACAGAGCACATAGAATTGGTCAGACTCGTCCTGTTACTGTAACCCGACTCACTATTAAAGACACAGTGGAAGATAGAATATTAGCTCTCCAGGTATTATTTCATGAATAATATTTCAGCCATAAGAATGTCTTTTCTGAAAACAAATACTAAATATATTTGGTTCTTGTCATAATGTCTGTCTAGATGTGACAAATCTTGATTATATTTTCTTTGGCTCCTCACCTTGATTTGCAGGAAGAGAAGCGAAAAATGGTTGCGTCTGCATTTGGTGAAGATCCAAGTGGGGGCTCAGCTACTCGCCTAACAGTTGAAGATCTCAAGTATCTATTTATGGGGCGCAGTGCTCCATAGTGTAGTATCTAATGCTGATATAAATTTATGTAGGATGAAGAAAAGGTTGGAGGAATTAAAAATGAATTTTGACAACTAAAAGAGACGGCATGGAATCAGTGGTTGCTGCACTTGTAGGGCCTGCCTAGGTCATGATCCGATTTGGAACCTTTAGAGATTGGTATATTTGTGGGTGGTGATTGTCTTTAGTGTTTTTTGAGGCCCCATAAAAGGCATTTTTGTTTTCATCGAGTGCAGAGGAAAACAAGCCAAAAGCCACCTGTAAATATTCTTAATTATTCTCTAGTATATACCAAAGCAATAGTTTCTAGTCTGTGTTTGTTGTGAATGATAGATTAACATGCAGAATTTCATACTTGGTGCTTGAAAGCATGAAAGAGCTCTGTTTGGCTCCGGGGTTAATGATGTTTATTCTGGGACAATATTACTTCTGCTGAAACTGAGCGGCTTCTCTAAATCAAGTGGGACACAAGACAAATGGGCTTGAAGTCTAGTTTCGCAGTGGACCAGAGCCCAAATAGTCGAGGAACTGTTACCACTTCGCTCTCTTTTGATAATGCAAGGAATTGGTCAGATATGGGTGAAAGAGAGAAACGTAGGCTAGTAGTGCCCCATTTGATAAGATGATTAAGGTTTCACATTATTTGCTTATCGATTCCATGGCAAAAAGGGAAATGGCTGAATATGCAGCAAAGCATAGTTTTAAGCATAGAATACTATTAGATTTGATCTAATTAATGAATATATCTTTTTTTTTCAGATGAGTTCTTTCATTTTATTTTTGTTAATACCTTCCAACTATTTTTCATCACCAGCATGCCACGAGCTTCTCTTCTCTGCGCTTAAGCATTTTGTTATTCTCTTGAAAATTCCAAATAAGGAAGAAAAGATAAAAAAAAAATGAGAGAGATGGAGAGTAAGGCAGAGACAGCTGCATAAGGAAATAGTGATTTATACAAGGAAGAGTTGATAATTGGTGTTTAAGAGGAAGAAGTGTAGTTATCACTTGGGGAAAATATTTCAAAATTTTCTGTCAAATATAATAGAATTTTGCTGTGTGACTTGTGAGTCCTATTGAATTTTGCGTGCAGAAAAGTTGATAACGTGATATATATATATATATATATATATATACATTTCTAAAACTGTTTTTCATTTCTTGTGCAGTGTTGTCTAGGAGCAGTCGCGTAACTAGCGATTTAATAAGGGAGTAAAATTTTTATTGTCATTATAAGAATTATTGGCTGATCGGTTGTCAAAGACGTAGTTAGTGCGGCTGTGCAAAACGAAAGAAAAAAAATCAAACCAGCAGTCAAGAAAAGAGGAGATTCTATTGCAGCGGCTGTTCAACTAGTAGTCAAGGAAGCTCTCCACTCTACCTTATATGTGCTTTCGACCAGACAATAAAAAAAAATCGTGTGATTTCACGTGACCCATCTGATTTCGCCACTAAACCACTAATTAGGAGTATCAGCCAATTTGGTGAGATGAAAAATCAATTCAATGAATAGAAATAAGACTGTTCAAAATTTGATATTTTCTTGATATCACACCGCACCGCCAAATTAGCTAAAGAAAGTCAAATAAATAAATAAATAAACAGCCAGTTGGAGGGAGCTTTTGGAGACAATATTAGCAAAAGTATCCTTAAAAACCGTCCGTTGTGTTTGAATATGGTCTATGAGGATGTTATATGTGTTTTTGTTTTTTTTTTTGGCCAAGTATTATATGTGTTATTGTTGTGCCCTTTGTTTGAAGGGTCTAATGAATGTCACAAAGTGAGGAGCAATTTATCTTTTGCAAATGAACATACATTCTGCCAAAGCTTCAAAAAAAGGAAAAATGGATGCATAATTGGATTTCCTAATTTTCAGACCAACCCTTTAATATTTTTTTTTTTGGAAAAACCAACCCTTTAATTGATTCCTCTTCATTTCACCAATTCCACCTAATAAATCATCCCTTTTGTGGGCCTTTCAAAGTGGTTCCAAGGCTGCCTCCTAATTGATTCCTCTTAAGACGAAGTAACAAGTTTTGTTTTTCTTTTTTTTCTTTTTTTTATAAATCTAATTCACACTCCTTAAAATTACTCTTAAGAACTAAAATGGAATGGGAAACTAAAAATAATAATTGAGCACCCAAAACCAAGAGGAGAAATGAGAAATGGAATGGGAAACAATGGCTCAATATGAAAAGGCCTAAAATCTACCTCTTAAAAAGAGGTAGAAAAAGCAAATACCTTTGTAAAAGTCATTGCTTGAATGCACTCCAACTTAGGTAACACAGCAATGCCAAAGCCACCCCTCTACCTGAGTGGTGGTGGTGGCTCCCTTCCTTAAATCATCATTTTTAGCACTGTATTCTTGTAAGCTGTGCCTGTGAGTGCGAGGAAGGGAAAGGAATCTCTCAACATGAAGATGTGAAATAAAGGTGTTTGTTTGATGTTTGTGCTGTGATAGCAAATGCACAATGTCAGAAGTCATTTCCACTTGGGACTCAAATCATAGTCTTGAGCAGAGCAGTGAGTAGGGACTAAAAAAAGGACTCTCTTGGATCCTACCATTACTGCCTTTTTCTTATTCTTTTGCTTTTGACTATACTCACAATATTATTATTATTATTATTATTATTATATAATCATTTTCCTTTTTTTTTACATTGTTTTTTCACATTTCATTAGGTGAAAAGCACAACTTTTAGCTTCTTCACACCACAACATTATTATTAATACTAAGCTAATTAGCTAATTAGCAATTAGCTTTTTTGAACAAAATCTCCCTCCCACCCCATTATCATAAACTACATTAATTCTTAGATATTGATGTACAATACTAATAAGCACGCCACGATATGACATTGCGACGAATGCATATCTTCTAATCAATACATCCAATATTGATCTCTCCACCCAAAAATTGTATAATACCATATATAAATATATATAAACTAAGAACTAAAAACTTTTCTTTTTTTGCACATGAATTACTATTTAGCAAACATTAGGACCAAACCCCACAAACCCATTTGCCCCATCAAAAGAAATCTGAATCCCTTCTTGCTGAATGTTCCCTATGATTGAAAGTCCAGAAGGTGAAGCTGCAAATGAAAAACAAAATGTCCCCACATCATCCACTGGTATCAAAAAGTTCCTTGCTGGCAGGGTCAGAATTGGCCCACCCGTAAAGTAAAATGATACTGTTGGTACTCGAACCGATACGAACCCAAATAGGTTATAACAAGTATCAAATATGGATACCCCGGCAGCCCGTGGAAGATTCCCAGTTTGTGCTATAAATGCATCTCGGAACGCCACATAAGCCACCGTTGGCATCCTAGTCACGGCGGTTCCAGTGTCCATAACAACCCCACCATTCCCCATTTCATTTAACTGGAATACATCTTCTGATATGGGCACTTTCATGCCTCCTACTCCAAGACCCGAAAGTCCAATATAGTAGAAGCTGGGAGCTCGTGGGTTACGAATCAATGGAATCCAAGCAGCACCCACTGGCATTGCTCCGCGCCCAAATTCTAATGACCCAGTTGAATCGGTTCCCCGACTCACTAAACAGTAACTAAATGCACCACCAGTTTGACCACCTAATTGACCAACAAGTGACAAGGAACCACCTCCAAGGCCTAATAATCCGGCTGCTCCGACAAACATGCCACTGTTCCTATGCCCGCATCCAATAGCCACGTTTCGGACAACAGTCCGGCCGAATGTTAATGTTTCAAGAGCAAGTGTTCCTTTAGTATACGACCCATCACCATACATGACCTCATATCGACATCGACCCGCATGACAACCCGCGTTCTCAACCCGGTCACAAACAGCAGAGCTACAAGTTACGCCAGTGAAAGATGCTGAATTGGCCGGATCAAAAACCGGGTCTGTTTGATGGTAACATTGAGTACAAGGTTGACATTGAACCCAAACTATATCACTACCAGAATCAATAACCACGTATTGATCTCTTGGCGGGCTACCAACGCCAATTCTAACAAAATATTCTCCACTACCTTGATTCATACCGGAAACCACCTCCGCCCCGAAATCCTCCATCTGATAAGTGGCAGTAGCCGAAGAAGAAGAAAGACGACGGATAAGAGCAGCCACCCTTTTGACGTCTCTGCTTAAGCGTGCATGAAGAAGGTGGGCATGGTTATGTGATTTATTATTAGTAATGAGTCTGTCTCTGTGAAGTAAATTTAGCTTCCATTTGGGTTTTGTTTGAGTGTGATTGTGAGTGTGAGTGTGATTGCTGAATAATTGTTGAAATTGAGATTGATTTGTTAGAAAGATTGCTTCTTTAACATTAAAGAATTGAAAATGAGGGTAAGAGATGGAATGATCAGGAACAACAACAACTGGAAGTAGAAGAAAAAGAATAGGTATAAGGAGAAGCATGATTTTTTGATATTTGAAATTTGTGGGGTTATATTGTGTTGTGCTTGAGCTTTAAGCTCTTTATAAATAAATGTTGCTGTGGCTGTGGAGAATAGAGCGTGTATGAAGAAGAAAGAAGAGGAAGATGGTGGATTTATTTGAGTTGGAAAAAAGGCTTCGGAATAATTTTTGAGCAAAAAATTAATTATTATTATTATTATTATTATTTTTGTGTGTTTGAGATTTTAATTTTAATTTTTATTTAAGAGATATTTTATACTTTGCCTTTCTTTTCTTCTCTCCTTTTAACATTTTTTTTAATTAAGTGATTGAATATACAAAATCAACTATTTTAATTTGACCAAATTAAAGACTATAATCTCGTAATCATTCATTCTCTTAAGCTTAATTCACCTGGGAAAGTAATTAAGTTGTGATTATATGTCCAGTTTGTACCATAATTAAAGTGAGTCTATTTTTTTTTAGCATTGATTGATTTATTATTTTTGAAAAAATAGAGTGAATTACACAATATATTTTTTAATTTTTTTTTTCAATTTTATTATACTTAATTTTTTTTTTCAATTTTAACCTTTTAATTTTTATTTTTTTAAATATTTTTTTTAAAAATATGGCGTCCTTTGTTTTCTTTATTTTCTTTGTGTCTCTTTATTTTATCTTTTTTCTTCTCCTCTTTCTTTAAAAATTATGTTTCGATGAAAAATTACTATTGATATCATCGAGGTCAAATAAATCAAATTTTACATTTCTTCACTATTTTCTTTATTTTTTTTTTGCTTTCATTTTGAGTTTGGAAAAGTAATTTTTAGAGTTTATGGATTTTGATTAGAGTATTTGAAAACGGATATTTGATCGATTATAACACTGGCTTTGAGTGAAGTTTGGCTGATGTACATTTAGCATCAATCTCCTCGTATCGAAAAACTAGAAAGCATTCTTAGGCAGCATCGCGGGGGAGGAAACTTGGCGACTGTAGTTTTAATTATGCATCAATGTCAATCTCGTATTATATATTAAAATTAATGGCCTTTTTGAGTAGCAAAGCAGAAGCAAAAAGTCACAGGCCATGGCATCATGCATCAATCTCGTATTATTAAAATTAATGGCTTTTTTAAGTAGCAAAATAGAAGCAAAAAGTCATAAGCTATGGCAACACGTCAACAACTTGGATACTATTTGCTTTTGCTAAAACTACAATATTTAGAGCAGAAGCCAATAAAGAAAATGACACCCACCAAACAACAACCATTACTGTGATATTTATTTTCTTTTTTTTTTTTCAACCTTTCTTTTCACCTTTTTTTTTTAAATTCCTATTCTATATCTTTTTTAAAATAGTTCAGTTTTTGTATATTTGTATTGTTTGATTATTTTTGGGTCTTAAATATAATGATTTTGGATTTTTTTTGTTTTTTTAAATATAATGTATTTTAGATGTCCATAAAATACTTTATTAAAAAAGTTTTTCAATTTGTTAACTTTGGTTAGATGTGTAGTTCATTCTCTTGCATCCCCACTTTATTCTCAGTGATGCATAGTTCAATTAAAAAATTATTTTTTTAATTTTAATAAATCAATATTGATTTTGAGGACTATGAACTCCATGAAATTCATTGTAGCCTTTAAATTTAGTATAAGATCTCTTAATTTTTCAAATATTTTCAATTTATTTGCACATAGAATTACAAGTAGTGTATAATAGCTTTATAATGTCATTCTTTTTTTCATCTAAACTAATATATATTATTATGTATAACATATATGTATATATAACATGATATATTAATTTGTATATTATTATTATTATTATTTTGCATATCAACTAATCTATGTTGTAATATATGTAACATATATAAACATAAAACAATATATATTAAATATATATTGTCATAGGTAAAATATATGAACATATAACAATATATATTAGTTTATAAATTAATATTTTTTTCTACATTAAATGATATATATTATTATATGTAACATATATAAACATATAATAATATATATTATTTTATATATTGATATTTTATTATAGATCAAATGATATATACTGCTATATATAATATATATGAATATGTATTAGTATATATGAGTTGTATATTGATATTTTTTTAGCAAATCAACTAGTATATGTTGTTATATATAATATATATGAATATATAACAACATATATCAGTTATACACTGATATTTTTTTTGTAAATCAACTAATATATGTTGTTATATGTAATATATATAAACATATAACAACATATATTGACTTGTATATTGATATTTTATTTCAAATCAATTAATATATATTATTATATATAACATATATCAATATATATTAGTTTTATACCGATATTTTTATTGTAAATCAACTAATATATGTTATTTTATGTAACATATATCAATATATATTAGTTTGTATATCGATCATTTTGTTGTAAATCAACTAATATATGTTGTTATATGTAATATATATCAACATATATCATTTGTATATTGATATTTCTTTTACAAATCATTATATATATATATTATTATATTTAATATATATTAACATATAATATTTGTAAATTGATATTTATTTTTGCAATTCAACTGATATATGTTCTTATATGTGACATATATCAATATAACAATATATAATAATTATATAATAATTTTTTTTGCAAATTATCTGATATATGTTATTATATGTAATAATTATATAATAACATATAACTAAATTTATATTAAATTTTTATTTTATAAAAAATGAATATAAATAATTTTTTAAATATATTTTTAGATATTATTATTTTTACTTGAACATCTAAAATATAATTATTTTGGCTAGATCATCATTAATAAAAAAAAATCAAAATTGCAATACTTAATTTGAAATTAATATTTGTTCTAATATTATATTTAATTAATTAATTTATATGCAAATGAATTAATTAATTCATGATAATTAATTTACATGAAAATGAATTGAGATAATAAAACACAAATATTAATTTATTTCTTTCATTTTTGTATTTAATCAATGGAAATATTATATATACATGTGTTGCATTTAATTAATGAAAATATGCCTAAAAAACTCCCGTCTTCTTTTTCTCCCTTAGCCTATATTTGGTTGAGAGCAAATGAAGGTAAATGAGAAGAAACTAAATATAATTTGATTCCTTTTCTCTTGTTTGATGTAATAAGCAGTAGGGTAAAAAAGAATAAAATGAAGTAAATTCAATTTCTCAATTTTCTCTTTGATATCCAAAATATTTCTCTCCAAAATAGAGAAAATGGGAGTAAATAGCTATATAAGTGAGTGAAGTTATTATTCTAACCCTTCTTTTTCTTCGTTAGAATTAGGAAAGAAATTTAAATTAGTCTTCTATTATTTAAACTATCAAATAATGAAATGGAAAGTAATTTAAAATAAAATTCTTTTAAATTACTCTCATTTTCTTCATTAAAGTAAATTTAATTTCACCTCTAATTTACCTCCATCCAAACATAGACTTAGGGTTCCTCTCTTTCTCTGTGTGTGATTAGAGTTGCCACCCCTTTGTGGATTGTTAGATTTAGATCTAGGGCTGCTGATGACCGGTATGTTTTTCGAATTTTCTGTTTACTTTCTTAGAGTTCGTAATAATACGAGGGGTTAAGGTTTAGATTCCTTAGATCTATAACCTTTTTATCCTCTCTTTTACTCTTTAATGGAGTTTATGGGGTTTATGGCGATGGAAGATCTTGAGTTTGATCATGGACAGTGGCATGCCTTTTCTTTGAACGAACTTAATGAATCTTACTTCATCGCCCTGATATTTAGTGGCTTTGAGCTCTGAGATCAAAGCTTCACTAGTTTGAGTTAATGGGCAGAGAGGAGTACTGCCTGATGAAGCTGCACTGCCCTCACAACCCCGTGGTTTCTCTCTTTTTGTGCAACGTAGAAGCTTTACAACTCCTACCTTACCTTTATGCATGCTTGCTTAAAAGCGTGTGCCCAGGGAGCTGGCCTCTAGCAGGTTGTTTTATTTGGCTGCTCTTCAAGGCATAGAGGTCGTGTTTTTCTGTTCGACCAAGCTTTTTGGCTATTCTTTTGAAAACTCACATTTATCGGGTAGAAGTAGTACAATCTCATATGCATTCTGGTGAAGTACGTTTCTCTAAGATTCATTTGTTGTTCTCCTAAGATGATTGCTTATTTAGGGTTGATTTCTATTCAGGGTTGGTTTGGACCACTCTTATCTCATATCTTCATGAGTTGATTTCCTTTTCTCATGTTCAGAGCCTGACTTATCCAAGAATCTATGGCTTCCTACATTGATGAAGGCGAGTTTAGTGCTTTTTAGAATTTTTTGTGATTTAAAGAGTGATTTGCAATGTGTTGGTTCGTCAATTTCTACAAGCTAATTAATTCCTTGTCACATTAGGCCTGAGATTGGTTTATTACTTACCTTTGTTAAGGAACTTTTTATCAATGCTTCAGATTGGTCAACTTTTATGTGTAAGGATGTGAGTTTTTTGCTTTCTAGGCTTTCCCACAACCTGGATAAGTTTAACTTGTATGTTGGGGTTCATTACTATTAATATATTCTCTCATTACTGATACCTTAAAAATATGAAAATATGCCTTAAAAAATGAAAATATTATATATATATATATATGTTTATGTATGCATGTATGTACGTATGTGTGTGGGTATGTGTTTTTGTACATATATACGCGCGTGTGGGTCTTTGATTTGTGAATAATGTTGGCCATCTTCCTTCTTTTTTTTTTTTTTTTTTCAATAATCGTATTTTTGCAAACCAAATCTTTATTTTGACGTGAAATTGAATTTTTTTTTCTAGCTCCCATATTTTTTAAATTGCTTTTAGGTTTTAGGTTAGTTTTGTAAGAATCTTAAAAAAATATGCATTTAATCACTACATTATGTCTAATTATATGATAAAAATGAGCCTAGTTAGGAATTTTTGTAATTTACATAATACTTTTTTTTAAAAAAAAGTTAATTGATATTATTCTTGAATTTTAAATTAATTATTTTTTTAATTAATGCTACAAAGGCATTTGTTTAAAAGTAAAAAGAAAAGAAAAGAAAAATAATAATCATTCATCAGTTTAAATGAAAACATAATATGTATATAAAATGGGTAAAAATAAGAAGGATGGATTATTAGATGACGATGGAAATAATAATAATAAAAAAATTTGATTAAGAGTATGGAAACAGTATGCATCGAGGGGGGCACCATATCAACACTTACACAATTCTAAACACTATTGTTCTAAAATATTGTCCTGAAATAAACAACTCTTTGTGTATAGTATAGTACGTACTAGAGACAAAGTCAGCTCTCACACACATTGTTTTTATTTTAATTAATTAATCAAGCCATTAATTGATGAGTTTAGTGGAAGAAATTTAATTAATTAATATATTTTTTCAAAAATAATAATATAAGCCTTTTCAAATAAAAACCTTGAAGAAAAGTATATATATTTATATATAATCATGAAAAAATATCATAACCAAGTGAGACATTTGATTTGAGATGAAATGTTATGCTAGCAAAAGTAATGTTCTTTCTTTTTCACTTTTGCTTTGTAATCTTTTAATTAATACAAACTCCAAAGGGCTGCCTATAAAAAGAACTTAGAGAGAATGACAAAATACACATGATATGAGTAGTTCATATACATATATATATATATATATATATATATATATAGCCGTCTTAGCCTTTTCACAAAGTGCTTTCATTTCTTATAATTAAGTATTATTATCCAAATTAAGGAGGTTACTTGTGTTCCCATTCTTCATTTATTTATTTATCTATATATATATATATTATGCATGTGGTCTATTAATGTAATTATCATTATTATTATTTCACCGGCCACCATGGTTAATCATATCTTTTATTAAACCTTTTAATTAATTAACCACCCATTAATATAGAAAAGTAAAAGAGAAGAGAAGAGAAGAGAAAATCAAATCATTAAAAATTGGGTTTGAAGTGATATATATATGAGTGGCCTGCTATAATAATTTGATTAAACCTCCACAATAATAATAATAATAATAATAATAATAATAATAATAATAATAATAATAATAATAATAATAATAATAATAATAAATTAATTCTCTTGTTACGTGCATCTTTGAACCACCGGAGCTTTTGATTTTTTTCTTTTTCAGTGTTGATAAAGGGCCTATTGATACTTTCTGTTAAATTACGTGTTGATGTATTTCACATAGTTTTTAATTATAAATGATTTTAATAAAGACAATATTTGGACAAATAATAAATTAATTGAAGGGCAAGACTTGTGGTCGCAGACCAAGTGAAATAGAAAGAAAAGAAAAGAAGAGATGATGATTTGGAGAATAACACATCATATATACGCATAGAAAAATAGAAAGAAAGATAGGAGAAGGTCAGAGAGGTTGAGCTAATAATAATAATAATAATGGTAACTTTAGCAATGAAAATGGCAGAGAGCGAAGGGACATAGTCACGCGTAGTGCAGTGGCAGAAGGGACATATTCATCATCTTCCATCATCTTAATATACCCCATTTTTGTAGGACACACTGCCCTTTAATTACCCCACACCCTTAAAGCTTAATTTGATTCTTCTTCTTCTTCTTCTACTGGTAGTACACAGTTACATGCATAATAATTGCACGACATGGTTGCAGAAGGGAGCGGGACACTCAGCTCTCCTAATTTTCTCCTGAATCACGGCCTATCAAGCTCTCTACCTAAGTCATTGCCATTCCCTCTTAATCATTCCTCAATAGTAGCAAATGTCTGTCTCATTATCACTAATAATTATCAATACCATATTTTCAACACCAACTTAAAAAACTAAACTAAACTTCTAAGTCAACTCCTAAAACAGTGTGTTGAAATAATACACATGTATAACAGAAATCTCGTATAAAAAAAAGACGAAAATAATAAATAATATATTATTAATACGCTATGCCAATTTTATATTAAAAGGATGGACGAAAAGGTAGTAATATGTACAATGTAAAAATTTTAGATATTACGACGTGATAAATTAATAACAAATGATGATAATGTGTATTATTAATTAATTTTCTGAGAGATGGTAAATATAATTTATCCAATTTTAATTATATAATTACTACTAAGTTACTAATTCAGCTAATTATAAACGTTTTTTGAAAAATTATTTCATTAAAGTTGATTTTTTTTTATAAATACTGTTCTCAATGATATTAGAAAAGTTAATTTAAAAGTATTGCATTCTTACTTGAAATTTTTGTATATAATTGATTAAATCATATAAAAATTCATTTAAAAATAAATTTTACCAATAATTTAAAAAATAATATATAAAAAATATCCTTAGAATTCATCTCCACTTCATATATAACTCATATATATTTTCCCCTTCTACATATACTTCCACATAATTAATCAAACTATAGATATGTATTTAATTAATATATATAGTGCATAACTAATGTTTTATTAATTAAGTGAATAATAATGGATTAATTATTTGCGAAAAAGCTATGTTTCTTTTGTTGTTGCCTATATCAATATCTATAATATATATTTCATTGTCATTAATTAATAAAAATAATAAATTTAATTATAGCAACAATAACATCAACTTTTATTATAATGGTCCATGAGTGGAAGGTTAGTCTAAAAGCAAAGATTGCTAGTGATCTCGTATTTTATTTGCATAATTCCGCCTGAGCTCATTGTTTTTGGCTCATTTATTCTATAATAATACTAAATAAGATTTGTATCAAATTAATTAATTAATTTCACATCTTTTAATATTATATTTTTAAAGTAATTACATATATATATATATTCATGTAATCACTTAAATGACTCTTAGCTACTAAAATTTCAACACATAATGGTCGATGATCCTACTTAATTAAAATTTTGAGCATATATATGTCAAACATAGTTTTTTTTTAGTATTGAATTTGTTTTTTTTTTAAGCATTGAAATAGAGAGTGAAGAATTGATTCTGGATTTATAATATGATTAGACTATATTATCTCTAATACTGTTAAATTGTGTTTCTGTATGCATATAATAAGTAAAATATTAGATATGAGGAGAATGCTCAAAAGGGTTATTTTTAATGGAAATGTAATAATATATATAAAAATGAAGAAGATAGAAAGCATGCCTCCACTCCACAAATCCACTTACTTTTGTTGCTTGTCTTCAAGTATACATTGCTTTTGCAGACAATGAAATGATCTGAACAATGGAAATACATTTGTGTTAATGCTCCTAAATACGACAAGGCCAACCCAAAACGATAAACTTAGAAAACTAGCAAATTAAAGCAACTTTTAATTTAATTTGGTGGCTATGTCACATATATATATATATATATATGAACATACAATTATAAAAAATTGGGTTAGGAGTAGAAAAAGATGGTAATAATTGAGCAATTATTAGCACCTAAAAGTTGATTTCATTATTAAATATTAATTAGAATAACACTCTAATTAATATTATTATTCATAATTTTTTAATCTCTCTTTTGTAGGCACAAGATTTTATATATATATATATATATATATATATGTGTGTGTGCATTATATTAATGCATGGTATATATGATACGATGAACCACACAACCCAAACATAATTACATGTACATCTCTACACCCTGCATAACCATAAGAATCTAATAATAAAGAATTAAGAAGATTGGTGTGATTTTAGATTCATTAATAATGTAATAGCTAGAATTATTTTCTCAATTTAAAACCAATACCGAATCAACTAAAAAATAACATTTATTGATATGAATAAATATACACATATTTTGAAATGGGTAAGTTAAATAACTAGTCCAATATATAAATTATATGGTTTCATTATGTACATATATATGCATGCACATCATAATAATAATTATATGGCATCATCTTCATTTGATATATATATATATATATATATATATATATCATAATGGTACTGTTTTTTGTGGCCTGGCCTCATCTGAAATATGATAATGGAAGGAGCACGACAGGCTTTGAGTGCGGATATAAACGCTATATATCGTTTTCAAGGTCCAAAACCTAAAAGAGAGAGAGCTCTATAATTGTATCAATCGACATGGGAACATAATTAATAAAATTTAATAAATAACACATATATTTTAGGCCCCATTGATATATTTTTTTTTGTGTATATACATATAGTTTAGCTAGTTATTGTGATAAAAAATTTCTATTGCTGAGAACATATAATGAATTTATATAATATGTGCTCTCAGAACACAGTAAACAATAATATTAAATATTTTAATTTTTATTAGAATGTCATTAATTTTTATTGGAATTTGTTGCAACAATTTTATAAAATACAGTTGTATTCATGTTAGATAAATCTTATATATATATATATACACATTAGAAAATATTATAATTAAGGAGATCATTGATTAATTTATCATTATCAAGTCATTTATATATAATTAAAAATTTATTAGAAGGAACATGATTAGTTTCAATGGAGAACATTAATTGGAAGGTAAAACCCTTTTATTAATCCTTAATTAAAGTGCAAAATCTCTTTTGAAAAACACTCACGCTTTTAGCTGTATAATAATATATGCACACATATATAAAGGTTTCTAGAAGATAAATTAAAGTGAAATATGATGTGAAACTCTCTCTGTAAAGAATGAAGATACACAAATCTAGATTGGTCCCATCACCCATGGGAATTAATACCATCCTTGCATATGTTAATTAATTCTCCATTATTCATTGTTAATGCTGCAATTGGTGACGCTTTAAGTTAGCAAAAACAAAATAAATTATCCCAATTTTCCTTGTCCATGTCATTCATGTAATGCTAGACATAAGACTATCCATCTCTTGGATGTAAGTTCACCTAAATTATGATCTATTCTCATCAAGTTCGGTTCCGAAAATTTAGTTGCCCTAGCTGGCCTATTGAAATTTTGATCATTCACCTATTATTAGATATTAAGAAAATGACAAAGAGTTTAAAAAATATATATACAAAATCAAAGTTTTTTTTAACCTAAATTACATAAAAAAAACATTATATATATATATATAAATACTTATACATAAGTTAATATATATATATTTTTTATTTTGATTGTCTCCTAGGGTTACCCTAGACAGGGGGCTCTCTGAACATACTCCAGAGCTGGCCCTCATTCTTATACATGCATATGATAATCTCTATATACGTTAATTGGTAGCACTAATTAAAAATGTTATGCTTTCTTGATAGGTGGTGCAGAATATTTGAGTGCAATATATATATATATACAAGTGCAAGTGCAACTAGGATACGTCTTCACTTTGGATTAATACAACGAAGAGGTCACAGGTATAAGCCGAATAAAGAGCATATGCACTTTTTTTTCCTCCTTTTTGGAACAGAAGGTGAATGAGTGTATGACTGACAGCCAAAAAACAATTATCTTTCCCCATGACCAAACTGGGGAAATTTCCTAGTAGTTCTAAGTCTCTTTGGATTTTTTTGGATGGGCGCCATTTATTGCCATACATGTATAACCATAGCTATGAACATACAATAATTAGAAGAATAATTTCCTATCATCATCTCTACTCTGAACAAGAACTAGCAACACAGTTGGGAATTTCTACCATTCAAATGCCAACTGCAAAGCAAGTAAAAGGGCTAAAGGAGAAAACATATAATCCATTAACAAAAAAGTGCATCTTGTAGTTTCATTACAAGTGGTCAGAATTCCAATGTGTAAATTGCTTGAGACACCATTCTACACCTATGATAAAAAAGACATATCACCAAACACAAATATGACAAATTCACACAAAATAGCGGCCCTGTGTTACATAGCTGACATCTTCTACAAAAACAAATAGTTCTCAGACTAAAAACAGTATTATCAGGCTGAAATGGTTAAAAGCCTATCATCCCAAGTGGCTTCGCCTATCTCATTTTTTAACAGTTTCATCTTTCAATTAACAATTAGTAAAAGAAGTCCTAGATTTGCAGTAGCTGAGGAGCTTCATTCAAAGAGCAGAGGTTTGCCAGGATTTGCAGGCAAGATAGCCACATCAAGCAATGTATAATTTGTAAGGCTCGAAAAAAATGCTGGTAATGATTCTTCATGGGATCACCTCATTACCGACTCTTTTACAAACGACCTACCACCAGAACTGCAACATAAAATATTAATGAAATATTAAACAGGAGCTGTAATAGAAGCTAAATTTATTTTCACCATGGAGAAGATGAATTTATTAGCTTAAAGAAATCATATGACTTACGTGTATTCAAGATGGATATTCATGAATCGACGGTTTTCTTTGCTTTGTGAAAGTGTCACTGAACCCTCAATGAGTTGATCTTGCTCTACCTCTACTGGGTCATAAAAGTAGATCACCGTCTGCAAAAGGTCAATAAGTCGAGCAAAATGACTACATCAGACAATAGTTCTGTTGATCACTAGAATTTTCTTAACAAGCTATGGCAAGTTCCTTTGCGGTAAATGCCCAGGGGCAAATCAAGTCCTCAGTCTAATACATTCCACTGTACTTTAATCCATCATTAGTAATACTCCATGAACAATATGTGGTAGCAATCAATTTTCAAGATGATTGTTGGCCCTAGAATTGGAATAACGTCTGCATGTTTGATCACACTCATTAACCACATCAATTAGTTTGTTTTTATTAACATAAACCATGCATTGTGATATGAAATATACTAGTATTGATGATGGAAACCACAGAAATTAGTAATGAGTCCATTGGGCAATACCTGTTGCCAGTGTGTTGGCGGGTCCTCGGGTGCAGTGGACAGCACAAGTGCATCATTTGGATTTGTCCTTTTTTTACACTGACTTGCATCCATTGGAGGATTGTTTGCAAGAGTATTAATAGATGTTGCAGGCCCGCTGAATTCCACATCAAACCAAAAGGCAAACCCGTGCAATGGAGCTGGAATTAATTAAAACATTAAGATCACACGTATTGAAGAAACAGTATAGGGACAAGACTAGCAAAATCTGCTCAGGCAGGAAAAAGTTGAAGTTCTAAACAAAAACAAGTATCAAAGCAATATAAATGAGATAATTTGTCACATATTGTATGGTATTGTACTAGAATATAACAGCTCAGCTTTTCATTGTAGTAATTTTAACACTGTAATAGAGCAGAAAAACCAGAGAAAGTTCCCTGAATTGGCCGAACCAGAGAAAGTTCCCTCAATTGGCCTTTTCTTTTGGTAAAAAAGGTTAGAGGCCTGCATGCAAGCATGGCATTCAGTGTAATATTACACCTCAATCTGATAATAGATTCTACTTGAGGAGAATGACAGAAAAAATAATGCTCAGGAAAGTGATTTACCTCTCATCATTGACTTGAATTTATATCTTGTTGTAACAGATTCTAGCTCATGAAGTTGAACTGTGTGGCAGTCCACATGCTTAACCTGTAACCAGTAATAAAATTATTATTTTTGAGTCTCTTTTTAAACTGTAGATTATGTTTTGAAGGGCACTCAATATACATCTTGAGAAAAGCCAAGGTTTGGGACCCACTTATACATCTCAATACAATTGAAGACACTAGTAAAGATTTAGGCCACATCCTTGATATTCATACATGTTTCTTTTAACTGATTTAATACAATAGAATGAAATGGACTAATATGATCTTTTATTATGACCAAAAAACCTACTACAATGCCAAGAAGGGTCACATGGTAGTTGCTGAAGGCACATGGGATAGGTTAGACAAAAAGAGAAAATAAGAAAAATTCAAGTTAGGTGAAAAGAGAAAGGGGAAGAAAAATTCAAAAACTAAGACCAAAAATTCAAGATAGTTGCTCCATTTAACCAAATTGACTAGTGCTAACAATCTCCAAGACAACAATCTGAAGTTCACAATCAAAGCATGAGGAAAGAAAATATAAAACAGGTATAGACTTGACCAAAAACATTCAATCCTCTCTATCACTTGATTTAATAACAACACTTCAGAAACTAAAACACATTGTGCAACAATGATGAGCATGATCCATACAGAGATTAGAAAAAAGTAAATAACATTTTTAAGGATAAATATAAGTTATATTCACACACACACAAAAAAAAATCTTCTCTTGTCTAGGTTAGACAGTTTTCACTATAGTTGTTAACAGAAGGAGCCAAGCAAGAGGACCAAAACTTACTGTATTAGTTCAGCATAAAATTTTTCCCCTCACTTCCTATAGATAAAGCACCAAAAGCTAGAATAAGTCTTAAATTCTCCAGTTTTGCCTCAAAAGCAGAATTACGCTCAGTACAGATATAAGGAGACTTTTACGTATAAATACATGCACTACAGAAATCATTAAAGTCCAAGTGAAAGGATTTTCCATATAGGAACAGATATATATTTAACTTTTTTTTGCTTCATCGAAGTTCTATAATCAACATATTTTAGTTCACTATAGGGTCCCCCTCTTCCTCTCTCTCTAACAAACACATGCGTGCACACACACAGACACATATGAATGTAAGCATGCAGCAAACAGTGAGTCAGGCATGGTTAATTGGGACTGCATCATAATGGGGCAGTTGGAAGCTTGATATTTAAAAACTCTGAAAATAGATGCCATAAGTAACAAACCACAAAACAAGAGTGCACCATAAATGCTTATTAACTACTACAGCTTACTATTAAAATGAGGAGACTCACCACATGTGGCCATGTCAAAACATTCTCACCGGATACTGTCTCCACAGATGGTTCTTCAAATGCACATTGTTTTGCTAATGGCATCATGGCAGACACTGCAACAGGGTGTATAAGGATAAACTCAGCAGTCAGAATACCACATTTACGCATCTAAAAGCAAAAGAAATGGAAAATAATTTTATGATTGAAAATTTCATATCCTGATACTCACTATCAATCCCATAAACATTGCGCCAAAAGTCAATGCTTTCACTATATCTGTCAGGATGTGTTACAGGGGCCATGTACAACTGCAAGCAGTAATTGTTGGAAATTAGCATCAAATACACGATTAATGCTAGATTCAACATGTTAAAAACTAATTGTTGGAAATTAGAATCAAATACAAGATTAGTGCTAGATTGCAACATTCAAAATTTACAATAAACTAATTTGCCTTAGAAAAACTTGGTTTGACTGCCAAATAATACAAATTGGAAGAAGAATAAAAGAGATACAACTCCATAATACTTTTTAGAGATCAAAAGAAAATTTACTGTAGCATTTGATGGAAGAATAATGCCTCCACGTTTTAGCCAACGATCCCTGGCAGCAATAACACTTCCCAGCATGCTCTACAATTAGGAAAAAGAAATCCCCAAATCACGATTATTATTATTATTATTGTTAATAGTCATTGTAGTATCAAAAAGTTGGATATTACAATGACATGCCTAAAGCTTAACTTACTGCAATAGTGATCATAGGATAGGCATAACGAAAGCAATTTTGGTAATCACCTCATACAAAAGCATGTAGCCCATCCACTCTGAAATTATAATATCCACTTCCTCATCAATTTCAACATCCTGCAGAAATCATTTATAGGGTTATTCAACTGCATCACAGAAGCAAATAAATTAGTTCCAGAAAAAAGGAGCATTTCAGTTACAATCTGATTAGCTCCCTTCCAATATTTATATAAAGGTTTCCTTGTCAGATCTTTTCTTTTCCTGGTATAAGAAAGATTTATGGCTCAAACCCCCAATATCTACCCCCACTAGTCCCTCCTAAGCTAGGCACATGGGAAACTTTGACTTTGAACAATGGTTCCCTACAATTCACACACAGTATTGACAAAATGTTTGTGCATCAACTAAGTGGCCCAGCTTACCAAGTTAATCAAACATTCCACGAACACCAAAAAATAAAACCCTGAAGTAGTTGGATACAGAGGTGCAGATTTTCACCACAACATGGCACAAACATAATTCTGCCCTTTGCCTTCAATGTTTATTGCACTCCATCAATCACACAGCACCTACTGAACTACACCAGTCTTTCCAATGACTGTGCCCTCATATCTATCACTCTTCATTAACTGAAGAATGCAAACAAGCAAGGTTGTACAAAAAGAGAGGCTTTTAGATCCAATTCATTAATCTTAACCTTCATCTTTACATATGCAACTATTGCCACTTATTTCTTAACCTTACCAAGAGAAATGTATAGAATTCCTAAATGCATGTTTTCTGAAAAACAATAAATTTGATTTAAACATGAAAATGAACAAAAGTCATTCCAAAACTCTCAAACATATGCTTTCATGCAATTAATCTAAGGGCAATGAAAATTTAGAAATAAATAGCCAGGAAGGCCTTTCACAGCATAGGTAATAAGCCTACCTCAACTCGTCCATGTACAACAATAATCTTGTCAGCTAAATTATTTGCCTTCACAACTTCATTTGCCTGCTTACACAAATAGCAAGATCAATTCAAACCCAAACCTTCAGCCTAATTTTCTTCAGAAGTTTGAAATTACAAGTCTCGTGAAACTAATATCAAATGATCTATGGTGAACATACACATTTAGCAAAGTTCATAATATGTAAGAGCTGAAACCACCCACCCATCCCACACACAGAAAGAAGATTCAAATGAAATGTTTAAAGAACAATAATATATTTAGTATCCATACACAGCTGAAATATCACCTAATTCTGGATAAACAAACAAAAGACAAACTTAGCAAAATTGAGTTGTGTGAAAGTGCGGCACACTCTTTTCCAGATATGCCATGTTATTTAGGGTGTTGCATATTTACTCTATACAATTAGCCAAGGGCCCATCCTTTCATAAGAGGGAAAGAAAGTGTTTATAACTCATCTTTAAGATACACGATTTAGCAACCAAATAATTAGAACAGAATAGGGAATACGAACCAAAAAAATGAAAACTACATGTACCTGTATAGCAATATCACTTGCATCCACTGCGTATACCTGGCCGAGAGATATCATTTCAAACATGATGAGCATGTCAATTGAAAAGGCATAGAAAATATAAGTTCAAATAGAAAACAATAAGAAGAAAAGGAAATATTTAAACTAATGCATGTAAGAACGAATAAAAGTTTCCATCTTCTTCTTCCTTTTTTTTTTTTCAACTTTCACATGTAAGGAAAGAAGACAAAGAAATAATCAAACTTATGCATGTAAAGAAAGAATAAAGGTTTTTTCTTTCTCTTCCCCTTTTCTTAATTTTCAAATGTCAAGAAAGAATAGAAGGAAATGGAAGACCTATTAGGCCTTAGGCTGCCCACATCCCAGGAATCCCCCACTCCAACCCTGACATAATGGATTCAGACTTGGGATATTCAAGTCTTAATCCAAAGGATGCTCCCTAGCATGACAAATCTTCTTTCTTTAAACAAAATAAAAAGCACCAAAAACTAGTTGCCATTAGCAAATTTCCAGGGGCATGACATGTAATGCTCCAGCAAAATATATTTTATCCATGAAGTGCATAACAAAATATGTTTTTTTTTGAAAGGATGCATAATGAAATTTGTTGAATGTGATAATAAAGAACCTTCTAAAAGTACCAGTTGCAGGATATCTTACTCGTTTTGCACCAGCCTGAGCACAAAATATAGAAAGAATTCCAGTCCCGCAACCAACATCCATGACGACCTGAACACATGCACATAGTAAGCATGAGGATTACATATGCTGAAAAGCTTTTTGCCTAAAAAATTCATAGAACTCAGACTGAGAATTAATGTCCAAGAGAAGAAAAAAATTGGAGATCCATGGTGGTGTTTTCAAGTCAAAATACAACATATGTTTATCGCGTCAAATCATGAAACTTGTGACATTATAAATCTTATTTAAACTTTTGATCTTTTGGGTTATATTTAAGAGCAATAAAATTTGCTTTCTGAGCCTAATGCCATAGTGCTTATGTGGATTTAATAAGTAATGTAACATAAGATTTTTTTTTATCAACAATATAAAAAAAGATCGCAGAGCTTTTCCTGACTGAAATTCAACAACAATTACTTTGCCCTCAATGAAACTCTGATGTTGCATGATTGCGGCTCTGTAAGTCTCTGTCCGCACACGATCCTACATAGATAAACATTAGATGTTCTCAAGTTAGTCAATTAGATGCTATGATGACCAAAAGAAAACCAATGAAGCAAGCAATTCCCAAAAGTTAAAAACTAACAAATTTCCATAAAGAGTGTCAAAACTTTCACAAACCAAAAGACATTCCTCCTGCCTCCTCCTATTATGCATTTTATTTATCCTCGAATTCCCTTGCATCAAGCCAAATAATTCCTATCTACAAATCTGAGACCTCTACAACAGATGACAGACATGACCAATTCCTACCATAATATTGTTAACTATTGAAAGACATCTTTTCCTAGAAGCTGCAAATTCATTCCTCATTTTTATTGGCTACTCATTTATCATTCACACTAACTATTAACAAGAGACTGATTCTAAAATGCTAGTCAGCGACATTTATAAAGTGAGATAAATTCAAAAACAGGAAACAAAGAAGCAATAACAACTATTGCAAATGAAACAAACGCAAAGCCGAAATTCTCTCAGCCGGAAGAAGCTTACAAAAGCTTACACAAATGCTTAAATTTAGTAGTATATACACACCTTAATCATCTCTTCATGTATACCAACGTGAGCGTAAGAATGAAAGTATGCCATGTCGAAATCCGTACAAGGAGTAACGCTCTGTTCACTATCCGACTGCTGCTGCTCTGTGGAAACCCTAAACCCATCTCTAGAGTCGCGTGAGCGACCACCACGTGCTCCTCTTCTCACTCGTTCCCGGTGAGTAGCCCCAACTCGATGAGGCTGATTGTGGTAGCCATTACTGTAACTAGAACTGGAATACATATTGTTTTGCTTCAGAAGCTGCGCAAGGAAGACGACTGACGACCACCTCACTGTCACCTCCCCACGGTGGCGTTTTGTTTTACCCTGCCTACCCTTTTAACCCTCGCTTTTCACAATGGCGTGCTTTGATCCGGACCCGCAAACCCGCCTCGAGTTATTGTTTTTTTTTTTTTTTCAAATTTGCATTTAATTATTATCTTAATTAATCCAAATGAAATCACTCGATATTTTTTTTCAAATCACCAAAAATATACTTTCCTCTAAAATATTAGTATTTTTTAGATCCATGTCACTTTAAATAAATTAAAAAAGACTAAAATATTTTTACTATACGAATTGCGTCTAAATTAAATCATCTTCTTTCATTTAAAATTAAAGCAAAATCGATTTCTCTATGTCGTCGTTGACCTCTCTCTCTCACCGTCGTTCACTCTTTCTCTCACCATTTGCAACTTTTTTGTACTCTAAATATCTGAAACTTTTATTTTTCACTGTCATTCGGCAAATTTGCATCATTTTCTCAAACATTCACAGTAAGTCTGTATTCTAGAGTTTTTTATTATTTTTTTTACTTCAAAAATGTAAAAATATAGGATGCGAAATGTGTGAATATATAACAAAGCATATGCATTTGTGAAAGTCTGGCATTAGTTGTTTTTGTTCATGTGTTTTCTTTAACGATCAATGTTTTACTTATTTGAAGTATGTGTTTCTGATTTTTTTAAGGGTATATCGTTTATATAGGTGAAGTTAAATGGAGTTAGGAAAAGTCATGCGCCGTTAGATTTTCACTGTTAACTGCCCTAACTTGCCCTAACTCTGGTGAAGTTGTATGTTTCTACTATATGAAACTCTCCAAAGTAATTCCTAAGTCAATCTGCATACTTGATTTTTTTAATGGTATATGTTTGATGTTTTTTGATTTTTTAGGAAAAAATTAGTGAACTGATATGCCATAACTTGTCATACATTTCTCTAACTATGGTGAAATTGCGTGTTTTTACCATATGAAATTCTCCAATGTACTTTCTAATTCAATCTGCATACTTGGTCATATCAATGGTATATGTTTGATTTATTTTAATTTTTTAGGAGGAATTTAGTGAACTGAACTGTTCTAACTACCCATAACTTGTTTTAACTGTAGTGAAATTGCATGTTTCTACCATTTGAAAATTTTCAATGCACTTCTAAGTCAATCTGCACACTTGATTTTTTCAATGGTATCTTTTTGATTTATTTTGATATTTTTTAAGGAGAATTTAGTGAACTGACCTGCCCTAACTACCCATAACTTGCCCTGACTGCGGTGAAGCTGCATTTTTCTTTCATATAAAAATTTTAAATGCACTTTCTAAGTCAATCTGCATGCTTGATTTTTGCAATGGTATCTATTTGATATTTTTTATTTTTTAAGTGAAATTTAGTAAACTGAACTGCCATTACTACCCATAACTTACCCTAACACTAGTGAAGTTGCATATTTCTGCCATCATAAAATATCTATAGCACTTCATAAGTCAATATGCATACTTTTTCATATCAGTGGTATCTGTTTGATTATTTATTATTATTTTATTTTATTTTTTAGAGAAAATTTATTAAATTGAATTGCCCTAACTACCCCTAATTTGCACTAACTCAAATTTTTTTAAAAAATGACATCATGTTTTGTATTATCTTCTCCTATCGAAGGAATACCCAACGTACCTAATAAGAAAATGGTTAGTCCTGGGAAAATATTCTCATCTGATCATCGTTACGTCTTCAAAAGAAGGAAAATTGGTAAGTCCACTGCAACCAACAAGAGGAAGGAATCTGTTGAATTTCAAAGTGACGAAGAAAATGCCCAAGAAAGGATAAAAATTTATAGACTTTAATATGATTATATAATTGAACAGTCAATATGGAGATACCACCAGGTTAATACTATCGGTTCGTGCTTGAAATTTATAAGTGTCATTCAAAATGCATTTTCTGACAACAATGAAAAGGTAATTGCAATATATTTAGCTTACAAGTGATTTATGTTTCTATTTATGAAGTAGTTATTTCTTAATTTTATTTTTAAATTTATGCAGATTGATGCATTTTCAAAATATAATATCGGCCTCTTGCTAAACATGGATGAAAAAAAGATTTTTCATTGGCCTAGATTGATAACCTACATGTTCTTACACCAAGTTCACAATTCAAAAAGCAAATGAGCTGTCATTTAAGTTCGGTAGCGAAGTGGTCACCATGGGAGCAGGATAATTTTGTTTAATTTCTGGGCTGAAATATAATGGCAATGAGAATTTAATTGCTACCAGCAGTCCTCTTGTGCATGAGTATGAAAAATATGACCCGCAAGGAGATTCTTGCAGCATTTAAAAGTTGTAAGGACATGAATGTTCAGGTTAAGTTAGGGGTTGCATGCCTGATAGGCCTTATGATTTTGGGCAAAACTCCTAAAGCAAAAGTTGATTTTCAGATTTTGTCACTTATTGATGATGTTAACACCTTTAACAACATTGTGTGGGCAAATTGAGTTGGAAGTTTGTATGTTCAAACATAAAGGATGTTATTTGGAGCTTGAAGAATGGGAAAAAAATTAGTGGGTACTCTTAAGTGAATTTTTTGATATCATAACAATTTATGCAATGGAGATATTACCATCTTTAGATAGGGTCGGGTTAAGAGAAGCATGAGATATAAATTGTGATTATGGTATGCAGTGGATTCTTAATGTCTCTAAATTGTGATATCCGGAAATGCAACGATGAAAATATGAAGCAAATGAGATACACCAACACATGCAGCTTCCGGTACCATGCAACATAAAAGCATGCTGATTTATATCACAGTGATGATGAACAGTGAATATTTTTATACATGATGTAAATTGTTTATATTTTGTATCTAGCATTGATTATAATAAATGATTAACCTATATACATGGTATAAATTTAAAGTTACACATATATATGGTCAAATTCTGTGATTTTAATATGACTTGTAGAAGTATTCTAACTTGCCCTAACCTCCACTATATGTAACCCTGGATCACATGGGATCAACCTAAATAAATATACATTCCCTCTGGCATGATTTGGATAATTTGTAATGAAAAAAGTACATGAACGGTACCAAATGTGTGATTTTAACATGACTTGCAGGAATATCATAACTTGCCCTAACCCTACTGTATGCAACCTTGGATCACATGAGATCAACCTGAACAAATATTCATTCCTTCTAGCATGATTTGGGTAATTTATAATAAAAAAAGCATGTGAACAGTATCAAGTGTGTGATTTTAACATGACTTACGAGAATGCTCTAATTTGCTCTAACCTGCCCTAACCCCCACTGTATGCAACCTTGAAATACATGAGATCAACCTTAATAAATATCCATTTCCTCTGGCATGATTTGGATAATTTATAATGAAAAAAGTACGTGAACAATACCAAGTGTGTGATTTTAACAAGACTTGTAGGAATGTCCTAACTTACCCTAATCTGTCTTAACCCTCACTGTATGCAACTCTGGACCATATGAAATCAACCTGAATAAATATTTATTCCCTCTGGCATGATTTGGGTAATTTATAATGAAAAAAGCACGTGAGCAGTACCAAGTGTGTGATTTTAACATGACTTGCAGAAATGTCCTAACTTGCCCTAACCCCACTGTATGCAACCCTCGACCACATGGGATCAACCTGAAAAAAATATACATTCTCTCTGGCATGATTTGGATAATTTATATTGAAAAAAGTATGTGAATAGTACCAACAATATTATGTAGAATAATATCAATTAGATTGTAATATTTATTACAAAGTTTATTACAAATGAGGGAAGACAACAATATAAATTTTATTTCTGAGTAGTCTGGGTACTTGCAGCTTATGAAGCAAAATGAAGTGATATAAGATTTTAACAATTGAGTCTATTATGACCAAGCTCTCGGCAAGGGATGCACTTAGAAAATATTTTATCCTCACTCAACGAAGGAATTCTGTATTTTTTATATCTGTCAGTTGAGGTTCAAAAATTTAGAGGTAAAAGAGTCGTTTGTCTCACATTAGCTAATAAAGTCTAATCTGTTAAGTGAGGTAAAAGATTTATGACTCCTTTATATGTTTCGTATCAATAATCTCAGGATAATATGGAGAACACAAGTTATAAGTATTATATTCAACACTTTTCACAACCGTAAGAGTATACACACATGGAATCCAGTCTAATTGAGACCTCCAGCAATAGCAATTCCTAAGTGACATATTCACCATATAGTTCCGATCAACGTCGTACACATCTTACCTCATTTTACTAGTAGGTTTCATCTACCATTAAATACATATTAGTAAAACTATTATGTAATTGAAAATAATATAGCGGTCGCATGAAATTTGAATAATGCACTTACATTCAATTTTGAAGCATAAAGCATTCTCTTTTTTAGCCTTCTCTCAAAAGCAGGTGTCATCTTTGTAGTAAATATTCCTGCCTTAATTTGCCATTCGAAAAACCACATTTGTAACATCTTTCGCACCTCACTCACAAATGCGGTTATGGAAAGCTCCCGTGCCTTGACAAATGCAGCATTCAAAAATTCTGATATGTTAGTGATCATGATATTATATCTCTTTTCATTTATATGAGAACGTATCTATCTATCAAGACCAACCCCTTCAAGATAGTCTTTTACACTAGGAACAATAATACAAAATGAACCAAAGAGTAAACTGAAATCATGAATTTATATGATTTGGCCATTTTGTAACAATGCTTTTCAAGATCCTTTGTTATATGTCAGAATTTGTATTTGAGATTATTAAGATTGTGGTACATACAAATCTAATAAAATACAATCGTAAAGACGTCTGATACTTCCTTCTAGATGCTTTGATGTCTTTCTGAAATAATCATATAACCCGGTCTTTCACCAAAGGTTGCCTTTAACCTTCCTAGGAACTATATCCATGATGCATCATTTTCAGAATCAGTAATCTCAAATGCCAATGGAAAATTTTGTTGATTGGCATCATGATAGACGACAGTAAGAAGCACTCCGCAATATTTTCCTTTTAGATGAGTTTCATTAATGGATATTACAGGTCTACAATATTTGAAACTTTGAATTGAAGCATCAAATGCAAAGAAGAGGTAAAGAAATTGATGATCATCATCACAGTGCACATGAACAACTGAACCTAAATTTTTTTCATGAAGCATGTGTAAGTATCCAGAAAGAATAGAGTAAAACTGTTCAGGGGTACCCAATCTGATATTCTCATAAGCATGCTCCCGCCCTCTCCATGTAATAGAATAACTGACCTCTATCCTAAATTTCTGACGCATATCATCAACCACATCTCTAGGTTTGAATCCTCTTCCCGGATTTGTCAATCGTTTTTTAACATACTCTGTGACAACCCAACTTATAGCTTGATATATCTACTTTGAACAAAATCAGTCAGGTATGAATGATCCACCTCATATTTTATTACCATCCAACATGCTTGATTACCTTTAGCTAAACTTTTTACCCTCAGTCTCCATTTACATGATTTATCAATACAGCGGACAATGATGAAAGATGGATTTGACTTGAAAACTTTAAATTAAAATTGCTCCCTAATTACTATAATTGATAATGTCGTAGTCAAATATCTCTTTGTTCTAAATATTTTACCCTCTCCGATAGAATGTTCAATTGAACTTTCACCCAATGGATTTAAATCAAAATCATTGCTTGATTTATGTAATCCTAAATCTGCATTCATAGTGCCATTACACTGTTTTGTTCCATCCGTCCAATCTACATGAATCTTGGTAGTATGTTTTATAAATTTCATTTTCTTCGATCATATGGTCTACAGTGTGTGAATGCAGAATGCCATGAGCAGTATCTAAATGGACAGAAATCTTAGGAATTGCATGGATGTTTTCTACCATCGGAGACATAAGTGAGTCTTCATCTTTATATTAATTATGATATTGATCTTCATGAATTCCTTCAAGACCAGGAACCTCTCATTCAATAATTTTTTTCATTTCGGATGCATCATTGATGTCATGTCCAGATTTAAAGACACCTTCTTCAATATTAACATAAAGTGGATGCTTCAATCTATTCTCGGCCACATATGCGAGGAACACGCTAAATGTTCTATTATTTTCAACATCATAAAGTAGTGCTTTATTATATCCGGTAAAAAAGTTGAACCCAATTTTTGAAGTACCGTTAATATTAAGCACGTCCGATACCACTTTCTTTAGTTTGTTGAAATCAGCTTGTTCCGTCCATACAAAGAATTCAATACACCCCCAACATATTTTGATGTCTCCACATTAAATTTTTCTCCGTAACGGATGGGGATAACAATGCTACTTTTCGACATTTAAAATAATCTATACCCTGTAGTCACAAATAATAAACAGAACAAATAATATTATATCTAATGGAGCATTATCTATAGCAGATATAAGCATTATGATACAGGTTAGAGTAATCTATTGATAGTTAAGGCAGTTCAGTAACTCTTTTTTTCATAAAAAATTAAAATAAATCGAAAGACTTCATTTTTAGACTAAAGTATGCTATGTGTCTCAGAAAGTATCCAAGAGCATTCTCTATGGCAGATATAAGCATTATAATGCAGGTTATGACAAGTTATAGATAGTTAAAAAATTTCAGTAATCCTATTTTTTCATTCAAAAAAAATTAAAATAAATCGGACACACATCATTTTCATATTAAAGAATGCAAAGACTCTCAAAAAGTATCCAAGAGCATTCTCTATAGTAGATATAAGTATTATGATGAGAGTTATGGCAGATTATGGATAGTTAGGGTAGTTTAGTAATCATATTTTTCCTTTAAAAAAATTAAAATAAATCGGACAGATATTATTTTCATATTAAAGAATGCAAAAACTCTAAAAAAGTATCAAAGAACATTTTTTATAGCAGATATAAGCATTACGATGCAAGTTAGGGCAAATTATGAATAGTTGGGGTAGTTCAGTAACCATTTTTTTCTTCAAAAAAATTAAAATAAATCGAACATACATCATTTTCAGACTAAAGAATGCAAAGATTCTCATAAAGTATCCATGAGCATTCTCTATAGCAGATATAAACATTTATAATGCATGTTAGAGCAAGTTATGGATAGTTAAAGCACTTCAGCGACTATTTTTTTCTTCAAAAAAATTAAAATAAATCTGCTAATATAGAATAAATTCAACAAAATGAATCATTTTCTCTTCAAATAGTTATCATTTCACAGTCAAAACAACTTATATACAACTGAATTTCATCAAAATCAAGATATGATATTTTTTTGCTGATTCGACTAAATAAATAAAATATAAAAATATACTGCGCAAAATTAGAGAGAGATAATTGAAACATACAGATTTCGTCGATCTACTGGTGGCAGATTCGTATTTTGAAAAGAAAAGAGATAAAAAGTTAAAAAAGGCAGATTCGTATTTTGGAAAGAAAGAATGCAATATTGGCAGCTGAGAGTTTTATTTTTATTAATATTAGTTTATTAGGCATAAGAGTATTCTAGTCTTTTTAAATCTATTTAAGGTGATATGTGTCCAAAAAATATTAATGCTTTAGAGAATGATATATTTTAGGTGATTTCCTTTAATTCAAATTAATCTTTCTTATCAATTTAATGAAATTCTTTTCCTTATTCAACAAAATCTTTATTTTTTAATACAAAATAAATTCACATTGATAAATTAAAAAAATACATCTATAACAATATAAATAAAATTATAGAATTTTAAAGAAGCTAGTGATCTCTTTAAATTTATTTGAATATAAATAATGAATAATAGTAATATGTAATAAAAAAAAAGGAACTTTCATATTGTTTTATAGATGTAAATAATAAATTTAATTTCACATTTAGCTATTATTCAATAATAATAATAAATTTAGTTTCACATTTAGCTATTATTCAATAATAAGTTAAGTTGTAAAGTATATATAAATTTTTTACTCATTTATTTCTCATCTCAATACTCTAAATAACTTAAATGATTGGAAAATTTATAAGAATGAAAATAATTATGTTTTATTACTTGATAGAGTGAAAATTAGCTATTTCTTATAATGGTATTTGTAAAATTATTTATATTTTTTAATTGTCATATTAAATTTAAATGTAATAATAAAATCATGTGTGTTAAGAATCATTTAAATAAATTTAATCACATTATAATTTTTTATATTTAATTTAAATAAAACTTATTTAATATACAATATAATTATATATAAATATTATCCAAACAATTTAAGTTAGGTTTAAAATGTAGATCTTGCATTAAAAAAATACATTTTTTATATCTCATCTCCTTTGCATGAATCAAGTTGTAAGATTGAGTTTTTACCTAAACTCAAACCAATAAAATTCAACTCAACATGCCTCTAAAACTAAATATAAATATCTAGAATAAATGTTCCAAAAAAGAAAAACCATTATCATATTTAAATTATTTATGGTGAATGTACATGGTTGATCCCATAATAAAAATAAATCGAGTAACTTATTAGTATTATTTTTGAGTTAGTCATTCAAAAATCCTTATTTCATAATTTAATAAAATAGAAATTTAAATTGCCACATGATCATTCTCCATTTCTACGTTGTAATAATTAAAGAAAAAGACATTAATAAATTATCAAAAACTACCATATTTTAGTTCGATTTATAGTTTTTTTTTTAACAATAAAACTTGGATGTGTAATATTAGATCGAAGAAATTGCTACATCAGCGTCCAAGAGAGTAGCAAAGTCAATAAGCATATTATAAAGCTAATATGGACCGAGATTAGCATTAGCAACACATGAGGCTAAACAGTCGGCAAGTTTGTTGCTGTCTCTATTAACAAAAACAAAATTGACATTTGTAAATTGATCTATCATGTTTTCAATCTTAATTACAAGATCATCAATTTTAGTTGGGCAATAGTCTAAAAAATTAATAGCTCGGATTAGTTGTAAGTTATCTGATTCAAAAATACAAGAATCAAAACCAAAAAATCATGCTCTTTGCACTGCTTTAAGTATAACTGCTGCTTCATTTTGAATGGAAGAGGAGGACCGAATCAGGTAAGCAGCTCCATCCACTAATCTGCCCAAGTTATTCATATAAAATAAAAGCAACACCAACAACTGGGGAGTTGGGGGAAAAATTAGCATATGAATTAGCTTTTATCCAGTTCGGTGGGGGACATGTCCATCTATTTCCATCTCTACCAGTTATTCTAGAATTCGACATGAATCTTTCATATTGGGAGTTAAATTGTTGGGTCTTTGTATATACAGAATAGATAGTTTTCACCCTGTGAATAGAGAAATTAGGATCAGGTAGTGTACCTTTGAATATCAATTCATTCCTTGTCTTCCACAAGCTCCAACACAAACACACAACCTTCTCCAGGATGGTGTTTTTATTTGCACAGTAGACCAAAGAAATCACGTCTTGCCACCATATCATAAAGGATGCATAATTAAATGACAATGGATTTAGCCCATGCACTAATAAACCATGATGCTCTTGCATGACTACACTCAAATAAGACATGAGGTATTGTTTCTTCAGTCAATTTGCAAATATGGCATAAATTTGAATTACTAAATTTGCTTTTTGTCATATTAACACAAGTTGGTAAGGCATTCATGCAGGCTCTCCAAAGGAAAATTTGAATTATTGGAGTTATTTTGAGTTTCCAAACTGATCTCCTATTAAGATTGCCATTGAATGGACTTCCAACATAGTTAGAAGAAGGAGATATTCCAGAATTACACAAGAATTGGTAGACATATTTAACTGAGATTCTACCATAACTATCTGGATGCCATATTAATTTGACTGGGCAAATAGTTTTGATTGTAGGTATATTTGCAATTGCATGCACTTCAGTCATTGTAAATAAAATATTCAACAAATGAGATTTCCAGTTACATTGTTCATCAAAGAGATTAGAAACCCAAAAAACATTAGCATTAGGAGGTCTGGTAGAAGAGACTTTAAATCTTGGCAAGCTTGGAATCCATGGATCTTTCTAAATACTAACCTGAGTCCCATTTCTGATCAGCCACCTGCATCCTCCCATAATTAGGTTTCTAACAGTTATCATGTCTTTCCAACACCATGAGGCTTTGCTTCTCAAGGTAGCATCCTGAAACATTCCATTAGGAAAATAGATGGATCTCATAAAATTAATCCAAAGACAATTTTCATTATTCAACAATTTTCAGCAGGCTTTAAAAAGTAAAACAACATTGAAAATTTCAAAGTCTTTGAACTCAAAACCTCCTTTAAACATAGATCTAGTTAGTTCCCATTTCCTCTAGGCCAAAGCTCTATCACTCTACCTATGACTTCACCAAAAGGATGAAATAAGACTGTTTAACTTATTGCATATTGATTTGGGAAGCAAGAAGCAAGAAATTAAATGAATAGGCATGACATTCAGCACAAATTTGATTAAAATCTCTTTTCCAGCAAAGGAGAGTAGATTATGTTTCCAATATTGAATTTTAGATTTGACCCTTTTAATAATAAAGTTACAGGCTTGTGTTTCAAACCTGTCCCACCATGTTGGCAGACCAAGATACTTGTCAGAACCTTCAAGCTCTCTAATACCCATTTGGTCAGTGATAGCCCTCCGAGTTTCAACAAGGGTGTTTCTACTAAAGGCAATCTTGGACTTTGCAAAATTAATCCTTTGCCCAGAAGCCCTTTCATATGAGTGTATGATTTGTAGAAGTGCAGATGCTTCAGATTGAGTTACTTTGCCACAAATGATTGTGTCATCAACATAAAGCAGATGAGTTATTTTAAGGGAGGCATTGACTAATTTAAATTCATAAATTTTCTTTTGGAGAAGAGACAAGTAAAAAAATATAAGGGGAAAGGGGATCTTCACGTCTGAGACCCTTTGTTAGGTACCCTTTGTTAGGTTGATTAGTTTAGATGCCTTGTCATTAATTAGGATTTTATAGGTTATTGTGGTAATGCATTGCATGAGCAGCGTAATGACTTTTTCATTGACTTTCATACTCTTAAGGACAGACTCTATAAATCTCCATTCAACCCTGTCAAATGTCTTATTTATATCAAGTTTAATTATCATTTGGGCCTCATTTTTAGAGAAGCTTTTTTTTGGCTTATGAAATATTTTATGGACAAAAAGAATATTTTCATGAATGTATAAAAATTTGGGTCTATTGACTAAAATTTTCAAAATAATTTTATAATTGAAATTGCAGAGTTCGATTTATAATATTATATTATATTATACATTTGTATTATGTAATCTCAAAAAAATCATCAGAAAAAAAATTTAATTAACAACAGAGAATGGTGGAGCCCGCAAAGTGGGTCACTTAAAACCCTTTCTTAAACCCCATAACAACGGAGTCCCTGAAAAGAGCCACACAGCCACTCTTGCCTCTCTCTCGCTCCCACTCGGGCTCTGCAACTCTGTTTCTCTGATTCATTGAATTGAATTCTCAGAAACTGCTATGGCGGGTGCAGTACCTTCAGGTACAACCTTGTTAGGAGAGGCAGCTGCAGCGTCAGCCACGAAGATCAATGAAGTGGAAAAGAAAGTCGATTACATGAATCTTCCTTGCCCTATTCCCTATGAAGAAATCCATCGCGAAGCACTTAGTTCAGTTTTTAATCTCTTTTTTCCCTCTTTATTTTAATTTGTTTTTTTCATTTTCCCTATTATTTTGGACTTTTCTATTTATTTGCCTCTCCCTTTAACCAACCATTTTCTTTACTCTGTACTGTATTTTTCCTTTTTCGTGTACTGATTTTCGATCTGTCTATTAAGTGTGTGTATTAGGATTTCTTTTGCTGTTGTAGCTTATTCACTGTTGTTAATGCAATTATTAGTTGTTCTGGAGTTAACAATAAAGAAATAGCTTCAGGGATGTAATATTTTATGGCTGCTTCAAGGAAACCAAAGTTTTGTTGTCAATTGAGCATTCCCAAAAATAAAAAAAATTAAAAAAAAAGAAATTGGTTTCTCTTTCTAATCTTACGAGACTTCCCATTTGGATGGTCTGTGATGGACTGAATCTTGTTTCCCCATTGTTATAGTTAAATGCTATTGCTAAATTGTTTACCTGATCCAATGCAAGGGCTTAACTCTTAGTTTTTGTTCCATATTACAGCTACCAGCTATTAAAAGCACTGGTAGAAAGTCACGTATTTGTACTCTGTATATAAAAGAAGTTTAGGCCTGAAAAGTTTGCCCCCATGTTGATATTTGAATTTGTTGAACATGTTTTTCAGTGTCATTAAAGCCAGAGCTTTTTGAGGGGATGCGCTTTGATTTTACCAAAGGACTCAATCAGAAATTCTCTCTCAGCCACAGGTTACTTTTTTTTTTTTAAATCTTTAGATGCTCTTCAAGATTTCATTGCATTTTCTCTCACAATTTTCTTATGGATTTTTGGTCTCTCTCTCAGTGTGTTTATGGGACCTATGGAGCTTCCTTCTCAGTCTACGGAAACCATCAAAATTCCCACTGCTCATTATGAGTTTGGTGCTAACTATATAGACCCTAAGGTAAATATTTGTCTCATATTTAACTTTTCAGAATCCTCTTACTAATAAATGCTTTAGACTTATTATTCATTATTTCCAATTAAAATAGTAATATTCTGAAGATTTATCTGTAGTTAATGCTTTTTGGGAGAGTTTTGACGGATGGGAGACTAAATGCTAGAGTGAAGTGTGATCTGACCGATGATCTTACTCTGAAGGCTAATGCTCAGGTTCAGAATATGTTTGTTTCATTTGATTTTGGAACCCCTTCCTCCTCCTGCAGACTCTCTTCCTTTTTTATTTGTTTGGGATGTAGGGAGGTTATGTTTTAAGCAACTTAACCTTTGTTATGTTCTTTACACCCAGCTTACAAGTGAGCCCCATATGTCACATGCCATGTTCAACTTTGATTACAAGGTTAATGTTCCTATCTTTTTCCATTTTTTGGTGGTTTTTTTTTGTAATATAGTTAATACATGTAATTGTTATTATGGACATTGCGTTGCTTTATTTAATAAAGGCATTTACAGCATCAGCAGCCGGATGAAATTAATTTGTCTATGCATCCTCTCGTGAGGGTGAAAATGGTGCACATTTTCTCCACAAGCTTTGATTTTTATATGCAAAGAACCTACTGCTTTGTTTATTAATATTGCTTATTGTGCCTCAAGTTGAGTGTGAAATAAAATAGTTTACATTTTACTATGTTACTTCTCAATCCACTTGTGAGACTATAGTAACAGGTCCATTTTATCTATGTAATTATTTATACTGCTCATCGTTGAACACACTCTTGTGGCAATTTTATTCATATTATTCTTATGTGTTAGAACATGTCTTGGCCTGTTCCTTAAATCTGGATATTCTGCTTCTGATCTTTCAGAAAACTGTAGTTCCTTAAGCTGTTTCTGACATGAAAAAAAAGATATGAGTTTATCATGTCATAGGAAATTACTTTAGTCTTATTTGACTTAAGTACTTGATATAGATTATATACTTGGGGCCTTTTTTTTTGGTAGTTATTCACGTATTAAAAGAATATTGTCTTAGGATTAAGAGTGTGAAAACTCTCATAAGTTGGGTACTCATATTGAGGAACACTTTTTCCATCTCGTTCTCTGTTAATTACTTAATTTTTTTCCTTTTTTCATGTTTCTATTCAGAGACTCATTTCTATTGCACAGGGTAAAGACTACAGGACTCAGCTTCAATTAGGAAATGGTGCCTTATTTGGAGCTAGTTATATTCAGGTAAATAATCTGATTCTAGCATTGTAGATGCCATGATAGTATATTTATAATAATGCAAAGGTCGGACTTCAAAAATAGAATAGGATATGTGCTTCTTGCTTGGCATCAAACTGATAAATCAATTGGAAAATTGTATTATACTTTCCATGTTAGGAACAATACTGAAATTATAAGCCAAAAAAAAGAAACTAAAGAAAACAATACACGGATATGGGCTAAATTAAAATTAACCTGGCCAAAGGTCGTAGCAAGAAGTTACAGTTGGTGGAAGATAAATCTGGAAAACTCTATTATAAATTTGTTGCGCTCTCACTATAAAGAGTTACCTTTTCTAATAAGCACCTCCAAACGCACACTCTGTTGTCCTTGCTTAAAGTTAACGGCTTTTCTTGGCCACATCAAACCTGAGGAGGAAGAAGAGGAAGTGTTTCTTGAAGGGATTTTCTTAGCTTATTGCATTCCCCCACGTGTTGAGAGAAAATGGATTGAATATTGTACATTGGTTCTTGATAAAGGACACCCAACCCTCAGTTACTTTGTTGAGGCCTCTCTCCTCTTTTTTCGATGTTCTTTTTTTTTTTCAATAGAACTTTTCTTTGGATAGTTCATTTAAAGTTGCCAATTGCTATGCAATCAAACCCTTACAATCCTTAATTGTTTTGGTAATCTGCTTGTAAAGAATGTACAAGTTTGTGATTCTTTTTGGTAGCATGATATATAATTTTATTTAACTCCTCATATTCTTTGTGTTTGTTTATCTTGAATTGTCTCTTCCATTCCATTGTCTGTGGGTGTGCTTTCTTCTATTTGGTGCAACATTGCTTGCACTGTTGATGTTTGCAATTAGACCAATTTGAACAAGTACTATGGTTCTTGGTAAATTGGGACTGCTGCTGTTTTTCTCCCTCTTCTTCTTCTTCTTCTTCTTCTTCTTCTTCTCTCTCTCTCTCTTTAATGTTAATATTCTTTTTATTGAATCTTCATATTGATGCAGAGTGTGACCCCTTATTTTTCTTTGGGTGGTGAAGTATTTTGGGCTGGACAACATAGAAAGTCTGGTGTTGGATATGCTGGTCGATATGAGACAGATAAGATGGTATATTAGCTTTATTTTCATCCTTTATCATATGTCTGTGCAATATGACGTACAATTAGCATACGCCTGCGCAATATTTTATTCATCCAATGACCATGTAAGATGCCTCAGCTCCTGTTTCACATGGTCAAGATAGATGGCATCAACTTTTTCCTACCTCTGAATGCTGAAGAGAGGCATTAAATGTGTGCATAAACTGGAAGACGTTTTGAACTTTTGTCTTGTTTTCCAATTCCTTAATATGCATGCATAAATTAAGTCATTGGATTGGAGAGGAAATTAAGTATTGAACTAGGGTCTGATTTAAAAAAATAAAAACTATCACAGGTTGACAAGGGGTTTGTTATGTGAAAAATTTATATTGGAATGTGTCAGAGGCTCATGTATCTACATGGAAGGACTAGATAACTGTGTGTGAAATGTGACTCAAGTGGAGAGCATAATTAATTAATTTGTGCTTTGTTCATCTTTTGAGGTGGAACACCAAGTTTCTCTCTGTCATAGATTCTCCTAACCTTCTCTCTGTGCAACTAATCTTAGTTAATGGACTAGGGCCCATGTGCTTTCAAAAACAAATATATGTTTGTGTAATTTCAGTGATTGGAGAAGTTTTCTTTTACTTTGCACAAATGCGTATTGCTTTGATCACCTAAATTACCATACTACCTACAGGTTGCAACAGGGCAAGTTGCTAGCACTGGAATGGTTGCTTTGAGTTATGTTCAGAAGATCTCTGAGAAGGTAGTGAAGATTCTCAAGAAAGCTCTTGTTTTGTTATTTTAACATAATGCTTACTATGTTCTCTTTTATCAAGGTTTCACTAGCAACAGACTTCATGTACAACTACATGTCAAGAGATGTGACAACAAGTGTGGGTTATGATTACATCCTCAGACAAGTAAGCGATGTGATTTTAAAGTTTTTTTAAATGTTTTTTATGGAGTATTTATTTTATTAAATGGATTTTAGAATTCTTCTAAAATTCTTGTCTGCACTGTCCTTATTTTTATCATTGGTTAGAACAGTAAGATATGGAAAGCATGGTAACTGAGAGATTTTGGGAATCCTATATTTGGCTCAGTGAAGTTTCAGTGATTGATATGCCACTTATAAAACAAAGGGTCCATATTCTATTTTTTTTTAAATAAAGGCACCACATTCTATTATTTTATTGTATGCTGGAATGAATCCATATCTCTACTAGTATATGTTAGTGTCAGGTTGATGGCACCGAATACTCCTATATACATCAGATTGACATTTCTGGACATTGAGGTTTTAAGATTTCTCTTGACGAAAGAATCTTATTATGAATACGAACTTTTGTTATTGTTTCAGGCCCGTCTAAGAGGAAAGATTGATTCCAATGGCTGTGCTGCAGCGTTCTTTGAAGAGCGCTTAAATATGGGTGTTAATTTTATTCTTTCTGCAGAGGTAATGTTACTTATCCAGTACGGCTCTTAAAACTATTATTATGCAGCTGAATTAGGATGCAACTTTTGTGTATTATTAGATCACTAAATCAAGGTGGATTTTTCAGAAGCCTAATACTTTGATCTTAATATTATCTTCTGCAGTTAGATCATAAGAAGAAAGACTACAAATTTGGGTTTGGCTTGACAGCGGGTTAAATAGATTTGGAGGCACACGAGTGTATCATCAAATTTTACATAAAAGTCGGTGATAGCTAGCCAGCAAGGTGAAGTTTGATCAAGGCTTTGTACTGTTTTTGAGCAAACATTATTTGTGGGGCAGTATCAGCTGCAGCGAACAATTTTAGCTTCAGATTCATTGAATTGATAGGAGCTGTCATTAAAATTTTCCATTTTAGAGAGATTGTACAATTTTATGCAAATGAAAATGTAGGGATGCTTTTGTTATAATAATGCTTTTGTTGCGTATTTGATATACTTTGTGATCAATTCTTGATATTATTTTGGCAAAAAGATTTTATATAATCTGTTGTTTATGGACAGATCAGGCTTACTTGAAGATTAACTCGTTGCCCATTGTCGTTGTTTATTCAGTTTATCACGTTATAGTCCTTGTGACGATGTTTTCATATTTGTTCATTCTCTTAACGGAAAGCTGGTATGTACGACGATATGAATTTCTGGGAGACAAGGGCTAGGGCTATAATTTGCTAAAAGAAAATTCTCATTTTGATATTCTTGATATGATCCAAAAGAAAAAAAAGTAAGGCATAGATTGATTGGACCTTATAAATAGAAGCATTTGTGTTTATCAGAAGGCTGGTATAAAAAATGAATAGTGAGGGGGAAGAAAAAACAATGGAGCCGGAGGTGACGAAGTGGAGCAACTGCTTCAGGCCGCGCAGGACGAGTTGCTCTTAAAGCTATCTGTCGATTCTCATGTCTCGCGTTTCACCCGACTACCTCCTTCTCGATCTCGACCGTCGATTCCAAGCTCTCAAATCTCGACCAACTGCTATGCCATCTCCTACGAAACATCCAAATCAATTGTCATCAACGCAACCGCAACCACCTCCGACAGACGACAAGGATCTCTTTGCTAGATTTGCTGCTCTTAAAGCTTCCTCTTCCTTCTCTAATACTACCACAACTGCTGCTGTATTCGACCGAGATTGTAGCGGCGACAGCGATGATGGCGAAGAAGATGAAGTAGAGAAAATAATTCGCTGGGCGTAGGATGCTGCTCGTCTTGACCCTTCTCCACCGTCCGATGACAGTGATACCGCCGACGGCGAGGATGACGAACTAGTCAGCAGCAGTAGACATTCTATCTTCAATTCGGTAGGCCCATCATTTTATGTTTATGAATTACGATCATATATTTTTCGAATCACTGACTTGATTTTACATTGGAACCAATTTTTTTTTTGAAAAAATACATTGGAACCAATTGATTTTCCTTAATTGTTTCCATTACCATTGCAGGTGCTCATGTATGGACTACTATCTAAATTACTAGCAAACTACCACAAGTGTTTAAAGCATCATCATCTTCATCATCCAAATGAGAAAGGGTCCTACTAATCTCATGAACACCATTACCATACTGCAATTTCATCAAATGCTGTAATCTAGCTTTTTTTAAGTCTGAAATTTACAGAATTATATATCTTTTTTGTCACCATTTCAGGTCTATTTCTGATTTATTCATTTCTTCTAGCTAATGACCATCTTGAATGTTGGGTATTATATGATATATTATGACACTTTGAATACTGCTGCTTGTTTTTTCCTAACAATTTTAGAGTGGGTTTGGAGCTGTATTTGAATTCACATTTCACCATTTCTTTTTTCCTTGCCTTGAAATATCTTGCTAAGAGCTAAAAAATCTATAGTTTTTCCCTCGCTGCAGAGACTTGAAATGGTAACTTCTGAAAAAGCGATTTTCAGTCACAATGCCGCATTCAATGATAATAGGCTTCCAAAGAAAATTTTTAAGTTCCTCCATATCCATAGCACAAGCTTGGTTAACAATGAAAAGGTTTAGAGCTACTCAAACGAATCCAGTTCAAATAACTTATATCTAGTACATGTATTGGCAAAAATTGAAACCATTTAATAATGAAACACTTATATCAAAAAATAAAAAAAAAACAATTTGAAAATATTCAGCATCTAAACTTCCAAAATTAGACATCCAAGTTAATTTAATAAATGTAAAGCTAAAATTCCGATAGTCCAACGGCCAGTGAGGGGCTTACGCTACAGATTTGCTGGGAGCATCACAATCTGCATGAATGAGAGGCAAACCATAAGCCTTATTTTCATTATATAAAATTATTTACAGTGAGTGGCAACATGAGCACAAGAGCTAACCGGAATTTGTCATTTTTGTGGAGCTCATCCTCATCAAGTTTGTAACCTTTTTATACTTGCTAATTTTATAATGCACAAAATTCCTGCTAACAAAGAATTAGAAATCTACCCCTGATTTTCTTTCCTCAGTAACCTGCATTTGTGGACAGGGAATGAGTAAAAAAATTCCATTGTCTGATATGCTTCAAAAATACTGCAATAATCCAAAAAAAAGGCGTAACGGGGGAGGGGGGGGGGGGGGGGGGGGGGGAGAGAGAGAGAGAGCGTGTGTACAGTACTTGCCTACAGTGGAAATTAACGGAATTCATCATGGAAATCATAATCCTCATCTTCTTCATCATTGAAAATAGCACTGTAGAATACATATGGATTCTCAATCATTTCTGTCAATGATAGGCGCCAATCTTTATCTGTATCAGCCTGCAATGTGAAAAATGGTTCAACTAAATGACATGATACCAAATTAAAGCATTCACTAAATGAATATGAAGACTGTTGACAAATAGGGTAGAGAAGAATACGTTTATTTCACTTCACATCCGTTCTCAAGATACAACAATATATATATACTGCCTATTATACATTTGCAGTTTATTAAAATAATTAAACTTTAACCAACTCATACTCATACAACTATTAACCCATACCTATACAGCTAAACATTCAAACACTCTCCCTCAAGCTGGAGCATATAGATCATAGACTCCAAGCTTGCTACAAATATATTTGACTCTAGATCCTCTGAGAGATTTGGTGATTATATCTACTAGTTGATCATTAGAGTTTACAAAATCTGTGATAATACATCCTGACTCAATCTTCTGTCTGATAAAATAACAGTTAACCTCTACGTGTTTGGTTCTTTCATGAAAAACTGAATTAGAGGCAATGTAGAGTACAGCTTGATTGTCGCAAATCGCTTCATATTTTTTATCTCTTTCCATCTTAATTCTTGAAGAAGTTGTTTTAACTAGATAAGTTCACATGTTACAAGAGTCATAACTCGATACTCCACTTTAGCACTTGATCTAGCAATCACCTCTTGCCTTTTGCTTTTCCAAGAAATCAAATTGCCTTCAATCATCATACAATATCGTGAAGTGGACCGTCTATCCGAGGGAGAACCTGCCCAGTCCGCATCAGAGTACTCAATGATATGGCGGTGACCCTTATCTTCATATAATAGTCCTTGTGATGGTGCTCCTTTAAGATATCTAAAAATCCGAATCACTGCATCCCAATGATCATTGTAAGGAGCCTGGAGAAACTGACTCACTACACTGACTGCAAATGAGATATCAAGTCGTGTGAGTGTCAAGTAATTTAATCTTCCAACTAACCTTCGATATCTTCCATGATCTTCTAATGGCTCCCCCTGTCCAGGAACTAACTTAACATTGGGATTCATAGGAGTATTCACAGGTTTGCAGTTGAGCATGTATGTTTCTTCTAATAGATCCAGAACATACTTTCTTTGTGAAATAACAGTTCCTGCTTTTGACTGTGCTACCTCAATGCCCAAGAAATACTTCAGTTTTCCTAGGTCTTTGGTTTGGAAATGACTGCAAAGATGTTTTTTCAGCTTACAAATCCAATCATGATCATTACCAGTTATGACAATGTTATCTACATAGACAACTAGATAAATGCATTTCCCGTGAATGTCATACTTGAAGAATACCGAATGCTCATATTGACACCAAATCATTCCAAATTTTTGAATTACTAAATTGAATCTTCCAAACCAGGCTCGTGGAGACTGCTTTAAACCATACAATGATCGTTGTAGTCGACATACCAATTGAGACTCCCCCTAAGCAACAAATCCAGGAAGTTGCTCCATATACACTTCTTCAGTTAATTCTCCATGAAGAAATGCATTTTTAATATCAAGTTGGTGGAGAGTCCAGTGGTGTATAGCTGCTATAGAGATAAGAAGACGAACAAAGGTAATTTTGGCCACCAGGGAGAAAGTGTCATTATAATCAATGTCATAAACCTGAGTGTAGCTTTTAGCAACAAAGCATGCTTTGAGTCGATCAATTTGCCCGTTCGATCCAACCTTCACAGTAAACACCCATTTGCACCCCACCGTAGTTTTTTCTTTCGGTAATGGAACTAACTCCCTAGTTCCATTATTGTGTAGCGCCGCTATTTCCTCCATCATTGCATCCCGCCACCCTGGATGTTGTAATGCTTCATGCAGAGTCTTAGATAAAGCAACATTAGACAAAGTAGAAACAAAGCAGTATATGAGGATGACAAGCGATGCAGCTAAGACAATTATGCATTGGATGGGGGTTGCAAGTGGAACGAGTACCTTTGCGAATGGTAATAGGTGGTGTGTCTGCATCTGCCACTGGCATGACTGGAGTAGGTGACGATGCAGAAGGAAAGTCATTGAAATTCAATACCGTACTTGTATAAAAAAAGGATTAGTATTGTGAGTGGGGAGATAATGTCGTCTTGAGTAAAATCGGAAGGATGGATTTTGTTTTGTCAACTCCGTTTATGGTGAAGTTAGATCTGGGATTGGAATAATATTGAAAATGAAATTCTTGTGTTCAGTAGTAGATGATAAATATGGCGATGACACGAAAAAGGTTACATCAGCAAAAATGTGATACTTCTTTGTTGTTGGATCATAGCATTTATAGCCTTTTTGGAGTCGTGAGTATCCCAAGAAAATACACTTGATGGAGTACAAAACAGGTATAACCAAACACACGTAATTGTAAATGATAAGACTCTTCTTCTTGAAACAAAAGAGAATGAGGGGTTTTATATTGTAATACTAAAGACGGCATTCTATTGATTAAATAACAAGCAGTAAGAAGAGCATCACCCCAAAAATGAAGTGGGACACTATGATGAATTAGAAGAGTGCGAGTTGTTTCAATGAGATATCGATTCTTACACTCTGCAACCCCATTTTGTTTAGGGTTGTAAGCACAAGAAGTTTGATGAGTGATCCCATGTGAAGACAAAAAGTTGAAGACAGAAGACGACAAATATTCCCTACCATTATCACTTCGTAAAATTTTTATTGAAGTATGAAATTGATTTTGGATTTTTGCCAAAAATTTTTGAAACATAGAAAAAAATTCAAAACGATTTTTCATTAAATATACCCAAGTACAACGGAAATAATCATCAATAAATGTAACAAAATAGTGAAATTCCATAGTTGTACAAACTAGACTTGAACCCCAAATATCGGAGTGTACTAACTGAAATGGACATTTAGCCCTATTATTGACTCTCTTAGGAAAAGAACTATGAATTTGTTTCCCAAGTTGACATGACTCACATTCTAAGAAAGACAAATTTAAAAGACTAGGAACAAGCTTTTGAAGTTTCTAGATACTTGGGTGACCAAAGCAGTGATGAAAAAGGTCGGCAGAGGTGGTCAAAATGAAGGCTGCAGGTAGGTATGAGTTATAGAGGTGATACAAGCCTTGTGACTCATGTCCTGTTCCAATCGTCTTCTCCGTACTTCAATCCTGCACAATAACAGAATTAACCACAAAAGTGATAGAGCAATTAAGATTCTTTGTCAATTTACTAATTGAGATAAGGTTATAAGGACATGCAGGGGAAAACAAGACATTATTTAAGGGAATAGAAGGTAATTGAATATCTTCAATTCCCTTAATTGCAGTTTATGAACCATTAGCAAGAGTAACATTAGTTGAAGTGGAAGTAAAGATTGTGAAATAGTTTTTATTACCAGAGATATGATCTGAAGCACCAGAGTCTAGTATCTAGGGGCCAAGGGGAGGACTCTTAGCAAGGCAAGCAAATGAATTACCAGATTGCGAACCACCATTTTGTTTTGTAGCCTGATACTGCAGATACTCATTTTAGTCTTCTTCCCCAGTTAATGTAATGGAGTTTGATGATTGGAAATTTGTATTAGGCAAAGGAAGTAACTCGTCTCCTTGGGTTTGGACAATGTGAACTGCAACTCGATTATGGTTATACTGATTGCTTCGCAGTGGCTTTCCAAGAAGGTCCCAACAAGTTTCTCGAGTATGGCCATTCCTATCACAGTGAATGCAATGGGCTCTTGAACCTTTCCCTTTGTTTTTCTGTGGACCTCCCTTGTCTAGCATGAATAGACAAAACAAATTACCCTATCTCATCATTTGGTGTTGTGGCTGATGAAATCCTCATGAGCCAAGCAAAAACATCCTCTAATGAGGGAATAGTAGGACTTGTCAAAATTTGGTCCCGAACAGAGCTCAAGTATGGTTTTAGTCCAATCAACGCTAGAACCATAAAAAATTTATTTCTTTGTTGTTCTTGTTCAGTAACCTTTTCAAAAAATGGCATAAGAGAATTAAACTCATCTCTTAAGGTCTCAACTTGTCCCAAATAACTAGCCATATCCTGAGAATTTTGTTGTAGATGGACAAGGTTATACACAATTTTATAGATACGTTGAATATCATCAGTGTATAGTATCTTTTCCTTAGTCCAAACTTTATAACATGTTTTACAGAATTGAAACAATGTAAGTAGTTTCGATTCAAGGGAGTGCCACAATAAACTACATAGTTGAGCATAAGTTCTAATCCATGATTTTCTATCTTTTTCATCAATATCAGCAGCTTGTTTTTCTAATTGTTCACTATAACCTTGACCCATAAACCAAAATTCAACAGAAGCAGCCCAAGACACATAATTATTGCTACCGCACAATTTAACAGTAGTAATAGCAGGAGCACCAGAAATATAGGATAAGAGTGGTTTGATCAAACCTGGAGTTTCAAACATTATGAGATTGAACCAAGAGTATCAGCTACTGTCAAAATATTTCACCAAACAAATGTCAGCTCCTTGCAACAATGACAACTCTCTACTGCCAACAAGGAGCAATAATCTATCGGTGTCCAGAAAATCAGAGTCACACCACCAGTGAACTCGGAATGAGGAGTCGAGCACCCTGGAAGATTCGCATCGGAAAGAGGTCGCCAGAGACCGTTCACGTGTCGGCGAGTGGTCCATCGGTCAGAAACTTATGTCGACGCATGTGATCACGCGCGTAAGATTCCGGCTACCGAATTTTGAGGACGGGCTGAACTTGTCACGGCGCTCCTCTTGGGCAAGGTGATGAGAGAGAATGATCACCTCCGTGTGGTGATTTGAAGTAGCAGTGAACAACGGCAACAATGGTTGCAACTGTAATAATGACTTTCTGCTTTCTGAAGAAGAAGAAGAGGAGGAGGAGGAGAGCAGAAAAGAAAAAAGCTAACTTGGGTTCAAACCGCAGGTTCTGATACCATGTTGACAGATAGAGTAGAGAAGAATACGTTTATTTCACTTCACATCTGTTCTCAAGATACAACAATATATATATACTGGCTATTACACATTTACAGTTTATTAAAATAATTAAACCTTAACCAACCCATACTCATACAACTATCAGCCCATACCTATACAGCAAGACATTCCAACAAAGACAACTTGGCATTTGAAAGCTCAAAAGTACTCCTAAGAAAACAACCCTCTTGGCTAGGAAATTGGCTAGTGAATTTCCCAGAGAAAAAAAACAAAGGAGAAAAAGTTATCCATCCATGTCCTACAGAAACTAATATCATCTATACTGCTAAAGGTCAACTAACATTTCATGCATCTCTTTGTACATACATCCAAGATAGAGATAATCTAGAGAGAGACATAGTGATACAGGAACACTGCAAAGCTGATCTAGATTCCACAAAATTCTTATAAATCTGCCACTTTAGCTATTTTATCTGAGCTGCGACAGTTTGTGAAGACCATTAGCATCTGATGTCAATGAAAATGTTACTTGGAGACTTGAATGCTATCTTTATACAATGACATAGAGAAGGCAAAGACCGGTAACAAGGTTGGGGTAGCTGTCCCTATCTTTTTAATTTTAATGCATTGAATTAAATGCTATTCTTTGTTTTTTAATGTCATTAATGACTTGCAAGTGGCTGCTTCATCCAATGTACTCAATTTATTAGCTTTTCTATACTTCCTGTCTACTTTGGTTAGATCCCTTTTATTATGGAGTTACTCCACATGCATATCCACACATACATCGTTCCTACTAGCAAAAGAAGCTTAGAAACCAAAAAGATACATGAATACCTCAATGTGTGAAATAAAAGCTCTGTGCAGTACCTGTGATATGATGTAATCTGCTTGTTGTTTTGCATAGTACCGCTCTGATGGATGAAGTTTCCCAATAATAAGTAGTAATTCAGAGTCCGACAAATATCTATGGAGAACAAAGCCAGGTTTTAAGTAATTAATGTAACTTATCATATGGCCGTGGATTAATAATAATTATTTACAGATTCCAAAAGGGTACCCATCATTATCTTTGTCAAGCTGAGCAAACAAAACCTTTGCTGGGGCCTCCATTGAATCATCAAAAAGATGTGCAGAATTATGACTTTCTTCATCATAATTCCTCACCAAGTCAAAGAGTCCATGGAAGAATTCCTTAAAATTAATCCTCCCATCTTTGTCTGTATCTCTTTCCCTAAGCAAAATAAAAAGGCAATGCTGCTAATGCAATGTACTCACAAAAAGATCAAGCATAAGCGTGCAACTATAAATGAAATAACATGACAGATGAGTAGAACTCAATGGTAACAGAATTGATTCATTAAGAAAAAAGAGTTGCATTCTGACTTCATACCAACATTAAATTGTTTTACCATCTTATATCTCTCCCTGTTTTCTTAAACAAATTTTCTATCTGAATTCTTCACGTCAGGCTGAACTACTCACATGCATATAACTGATATACTCACATCAGCGAGAACCCAAATAAATTATACCTCCAAGGACATTTTCATGTGTTTCATTTTACAACAAACAGGAAACATCAGATGGAGATGCTTTGAATATCCCATTGAACAAAAAAACTGTCACATAAGCGTCAGGAAAAATACAGTGAAATATTTCTCAAACCAGAGCCCTAGGAGTATAACAGTTTCATAGATTGTCAAGAAGCCAAAAACTATATACATCAATAAACACACTTCTCATCATAGCATTATTTGCTAGAGGTTGCTTGTTATGATACTAAAGAGTGAATTACAGTCATTCAAGGCAATTTTGACATAAAGATAGGAAGTATTAAATTGTGCTAAAATTAATTGAATGCATCGGATGAAATTTATGTCTATTCCTTCATTGAACAATTAATATCATATGATCTATACAAATAGCATATAGGTTAGAAGAACACAAAACATATACAACCCTTAGATATGGGAAATCAAAATGTCACCTTACTTCCTCCTTGCACAACCATTGAAGCAGCTTCGGATTTTTGCTGTCAGCCGGATGCAGAAAGCTAAAAAAAGACCATGTAGAAGAATCAGGAAAAGTGGTATCAATTAAAAGAAGCTAATAAGAATTGTTAATCAAGTATAAGCTCACTCGTTGAACTCTGTTATATTCAAAAGACCATCTCCGTCCATATCTGATGAATTGAAATGTTCTTCTCTCCACCAACCCATATCATAGCCAAAAGAATCTTTATCTGCTAAGCAAAGAAAAGAATCAGTTAACAAAATCTCATAAAACAAGATGATGGTGGCCAACTTGTTCTATGGAATTAAGTAGAGACTGACTGTACCAAAATCCGAGGAAAAAGACTAATAAAAACATAAAAAATAAACAGAACAGTCTAAAAGCATGAAACTATATTAGAGGTTTAGCACAAAAAATTGCATTTAGGCAGACATGATACTACTTGTACGAAACCTATCTTAGTTTTGTATCAGCAGAAAATAATGTTAGTATTCAAGACATTAGACTGATACAAGTGGAAAACTTTAAATCTTCATCTTCATCTCCCATGGAATGACTTTAAGTTCAAAACCACCATTTGCCTCCCTTTCGCTGTGACCCCTCACTAATGAGGTAGTTTAATTCTTGTGATCCCTCACAAGAACAAAGGCCAAAATGAGATCACGTATCAGACTACAAACCCATGGCATGATACAGAACAGGTAGAGTCAATAACAACTACAGGCACGTCAAGACTCTGAATTTACAATACAAGAAAAGAATCATCACAAGTTTCATTCAAATCTAATTTCACCAAGTTAAATAGGAAAAAAAGAAGAAGAAAAGAATCTAAAACTTATTACAAAGAGAAGCATCGACCTGTGTTATGAACCCAACTAGGGGGCTCATAATCCGCAAATGAAATAAACCCATCATGGTTTTTGTCATGAATATCCATCTCTCTTTGAGTTCTATGCAAGACTTCTCTTTCAGCCTGATTCAAGTTCCACTCAGTCAATTCGTGCTCAGTCACATAACCATCAGCTGGGTCCACATCAATCCTCGGAAAAAGCAACAACAGCCTATCCATAAAGTCAGACATAGTCTCAACAAGTGCAATTAAAATATTTACCATGCAACTAAGGATATTGCAAACTCCAAATTCGCAATGAAAATAAAAGATTTCTAATTTGTCCTCAAAACATGTAATGCAAAGCTCATGCGTTATGGATAAGCTTCAGAATATACTTAAGCTGTCTTGCTGTCAACTGAACAAAAAAAATCCCCTAAAAATTTAAAAAAAAAAGAAGGAAAATCTTGATCCTAGAACTATCAAAATGTAGAGAATTGGATTAAAGAAAGAAGTATGAAGATTTAATTGTATGGAAATGTAGAGTGCGAAATAACCTAGAGGTGACATTGAATTTCTCTTCGTCATTCAAATAATCCTCAGCATCAATGAAATCTTCCCACTCAGGCTGGGGTTCATGGCCAGGAGCAGATTGATGGTCATCAGAATGGGAAAGAATTTCGGGATGGGCATGGTCGAAGTATTGTTTCTCCCAAAGCTTGTCTTCACGGCGGCGCTCGATGTCCGCAACGAGAGGATCGAAAGGGACAGGCTCATGGTGGTGGTGGTGGTCGGTAAAGTTGAAAGTGGAGCGGAGCTTAAGACGGCGGTGACGGTGGTTGGAGGGCTTGGTAGGGGATTTGGAGATGAGTAAAAGGAAGAGAAAAGCTAAAGCAATATAAATAAAAATGGAGAATTTGGCCATTTTCTTCTTGAAAGAGAGATCTAAAGAGTTCAGTTTTAGTTTGACGATTTGGACTCTCCGATGAAACTCAAAAGGAAAGATTTAAACTTTGATTTGGATTCTTTTTATTATCATTATTATTATTAATCAGCCTCCTCCGTCTTTGGTGAAGGAACTACCGTTCTATTTTAATTAAATAAGTCCTGCAAATTTAATACAAATATGAACTAACTAAATAAAAAGATCTCTATTTATTCATAGTAATTCATGAATTAAGATGTAAAAAATGTAATTTTAAAGCTAATATTAGTTCCTTTTTTTAAAAAAATATATGCCTCTTGATTTTAAAAAATGATTTTGTCATTTCATTAAATAATTTTTTGAAAAAATTCCATTCTTTATTAGATTCTTTTACTTTTTATTAAGAGAATTTTTATCATTTATAAAAATATACTAAGAGCTCATAAATAATTTAATAATAAACTTATATAATTTATTATGGTTGGATTTAGTGTATAATAGATTTTATATAATAAATTTGCATATATTATGCGAAGCTAATAAATTTACAAGAAATAAAAAAAAATTAATAAAGTTGATTTTTTAAGTTAATAGATTCATGACACTGGATTTTTTTAGCTAGTTAGCCTAGTTTATAAAATATAATATTTTTATAAAATTATCTGACAAAATAAAAAATTACAAAATTTATTAAAATTTTAAAATATGGTCAAATTTATCTTATTTTGTTATTAGTTTACAGAATACCAAATAAGTTTATTATACACATATTAAATTCTTTAAGTTTATACGAATTTATAATATATTTTTATAAAATAATTAAATGTCTTTCATAAAACATGAAAAATATTTTACTAATTTTTCCTATAAAAAACCAATTATTTTTCAAAATATTATTTGATGGGCTTTATGAAAAGTCCATATTCTTAAATGTCATCAGCACCCAAGGTGATCGACTTCAATTATTGAGTTGGGCCCAATAAAATATTTGAATTTCTTTCGATTCATACGAAATTATCCCACTTGTTATTTTTTTTTAACTTTTAGAAAAAAAAAGGTAAAAAATAAAGTAAAAGAAATCTCATAATTTTAATTAATTAGTCTTACAATAAAAATCAAAAGTTTATTTTTTTTTTAACTTATTAGAAGAATTTGTTGAGTGAATGAATATGTGAAGAAAAATAAGTTGTATGAAAGCCCATAAACAAACCCAACCCATTAATAAGTAAAAGGAAAATGAAAATGAAAATGGAAACAGCGGTGCAGACGGACCACTTTTTTTTTTTTGGCGGCCGTCACGTGCTTTGTCGGTTGGTTGGTTGTGTTTTTGTTTGACCTTTTTTTTTTTTTTAATATATATATTTTTTAGGTTTTTGAGATATTTGGGTGTGAGTGTGAGAGCTTTGTGTGCAAATGGCTTAGAAATTTAATGCTATTTTAAGTACATATATGAAAAATATTTTGAATCTCAAATATTTTTATTTGTAATTTTTTACTGTATAAAAATAATATTTACACATATATTTTATATTTTATTAAATATAGAGTTTTCGTATAAATTCTAAAAAAAATTGAGATATGTAGATTTATCATGTTTATCATATTAAAAATTTTATATTTATATATATAAATAATTCAATTATTAATTTATTGAGAATTTAATATAAAAAAACACTCTTTCACATATTACTAATAAATTTTAGACTTTTTTTTTAATCTTAAATAGATATTTTTTTACAAAATTGCCCTCTGAAAGAAATCTCACCCATTCCAATTACTAAATATATGTCTCATTACATCTGATTTTAAAATTCTAGAAAAATCATTTTCTCTATTTCTTTTAAATCTCAAATCTCTAAATATTGCCTGATAAAAAATATCTCGTCTCTTTCTTCCAAACATTTTCTCTTTTTCTTTCTTCTAAAATATTGTGTTATTACTCAATTGTTCTTCAAGAAGACAGAGACAAGGTATGTTCTCTCTTTCTCTCTGCTTGATTTGTACTTGAGGATATGAGGATTGTCTGTGGCTGTGAGGTTCTTGTTGTTTGATGATTACTATTAACTTATGTTTGAAATTATGTATTTAAGTGTTCTTGTATGAGAAATTTTATTTATTTCTATTGCAGTGGGTTAATAGAAATTCTATTTTAGTTCTTCTGTATTCCAACATATGTTATTTTATACATACCTTTTACTCGGCTAAAAATAAAGGGTGGAGAAGAGAGAAAGAAAGAAAAAAAATTTTCAGATACAAACTCTAATTTGTTGTACATGAAAGATAGTTAGGGTGAATTTGTAATATCGAACAATAACTGCGTGACTAAGCACTTGAATATTTTCTCTGTGTCGAAATGGGCATTAATATACTCTCTATAAACTCCAATTAATTCTAGCTTCTATTTTTGTTTTTATTTTTGGGTTTTTTCTTCATCTTAGTCTTTACTTAATTAATTAGTTGTCATTTATTTTTAGTCCTTAATTTCATTATGGGTATTTTAATTTTACTATTTTATGTATTTGTTTGGATCCAATCTTAATTTTTCTACTGATATGGAATGATATATGTTGATTTGGGTTGATATGTATTGATATGGTTTTATATATTTTGGTATGGTTTGATATGAGATACAAGTCAATAATGGTGTTCTATATGATGTTCACATATATTAAATAGTGAATAAACTGTGTTGCACTTCTATGATATGGGGTGATATGTGATGATATGACTTAATAAGCCTTGATGTGGGTCGATATGAGTCTATTAAAATATTAATTATTGGTGTTGTATATGTTGTTCATATGTCTTAAATAGTGAAGAAATGAGGTTATGTTGATTGATCTTTGTTGATATTCTATGATATGTTTGATATGTTATGATATAGCTTGATATGTCTTGATATGATTTGATATGAGACTACTAAAATATTATTATTTTTTTAGTGTTCTATGTGATGTTCAGATGTCTTAAATAGTAAATAAATGTGATTTTGTGGTTTGATCAGTGTTTCACTTCTATGATATGGGTTGATATGTGATGATATGGCTTAATATGTCTTGATGTTGGTTGATATGAGCATACTAAATATCAAATATTAGTGTTCGGGATGATTTAGAGGCCTTTAACAACATTACTTGGAGTCAGCAGGTTGAAAATTTTTATGCCCACATTTTAAGAAAGTGTTGAAAAGGTTGGAGGAAAAACCAGTTGGCAGTGGGTATTTCTTGACTAGATTCTTTAATGTCCTCTCTATATATGCAATGGAGGTTATCCTGGCTCTTTCACTAGTTGGAGTCAAGAAGATAGCTTCTTCGTTCCCTCGGATGAATAACTGGAGCTTTAACAAGAAACATGCATTTGCTAAGATATGAATTTTGTTGGCGGATCAGGTAAACACAACGTTTCTTTGTTTTGTTTCTCTTAAGTTTTAATATATTTGATATCAATACATATTAGTCCATATAAATTATTTACATTAATTTCAAATATCAATGCATAGGAATTATATGTGGTACCTATGAAGATGACTACTTTCAAATCCGCACATCCTGCTATGTTAGGATTCAAAGTTAAAGACGAACACAAGGAAGAAAAGGGAATTTCTAAGCATAAGGAGAAGATGAACACTGGAAAAAACTAGAATAACATCAAAGACAGAAGCACCCGCTGATCCAAGCAAAAGGGTTCCGAGCCCCGAGGTAATCCTTCAAATATTTATAATATAGTAGGTGGCGTTGTCATATTGTAAAGATAAATTTAATTTTTTTAACATTTAATCATTTAGGATTCAAAAAGTACAAAATTAGATGCACTTAAACAATGATACATATATTTGGAGAAAAAGTGTAAGAATCTGAAAGATGAAAATAAAATAAACACGAGCGCGATAAAAGATATGAAAGCTACTATAGAATTATTGAGCGGCAGAATTATAGTCTTGAAAGAAGAAGATAGAAAAAAGAATGAAGAGGACAATCCAGTCACTCTCATTTTCACACCTTACACTCTGTATGTTTTGTCAATTAATTTTATTATTATTTGTATTAATTTAGCCTTTATATCATTGCATTTATAATATATAAGCATTATGAATAATGATTATTTTTTAAGCGAAGATAATTTTATGGAAAGAGAAGATGAAGATGTTGTATTGGCCGGCCAATCGATAGTGGAAGTTTTGCACACCGCATTTGAGATGGAGAAAAAGGAAAGGGTTCTTGTTCCAAAGAAAAGGGTGCCTGTTCTAAAAATCAAAAGTATCTTGGAGATAAATGGACACCTGAGGGCAGAGGAGGACAAAAGGACAACATAAAACGTTTACAGGTGAAATGTCGAAAGATGGCAGATGAAAGTACCTATACTCCTGTACTTCCACTCGACCCTTTATCTTCTCCATATCCACAATAATCTTCAAGTTTTGTCGATTGGTAGAAATTGCATTTTCATAAATATAAATTGTAAGTCTCTTATACTTATGGTTCTTCATTATTCAATATAATTTAATTACACAGTTGTGTACGATTATGGATTTTTATTTATAACAGTGAGCGTAACAAATACAAAGAATTGTCATCGGGCAAAATGTACAACGTCACTGTTCAAAAAACAAACTCAAAATCATTTTGATATCGCTTGAGGGTGAAGGATGCATGGATTTCAAATGATGTAAGATTTGTTCAATTTTATTGAGTCATATTTGTTAATGATGTATATATATATATCAAATTAAATACATTGTTCTATGACTTGCAGGAGATTGACGTCATCCTATATTGTGTGTGATAAAAACAAAAGTATTGTGCTGAATACTTCAGCCAGCGTGAAAATCAAAAGGGACAAGATAAAACGTTTACAGGTAGAATGTCGAAAGATGACAGATGAAAGTACCTATGCTTCTGTATTTCACTGGACCCTTTATCTTCTCCTTCTCCACAACAATCTTCAAGTTTTGCCGACCGGAAAAATTGCATTTTCATAAATATAAATTGTAAATCCCTTATACTTATAGTTCTTCATTATTCAATATAATTTAATTACACAGTTGTATACGATTTTGAATTTTTATTTATAACAGTGAGCGTAACAAATACGAAGAATTACCATTGGGAGAAATGTACGACTTTATTGTTCAAAAAAATAAACTCAAAATCATTTTGGTATTGCCTGATGGTGAAGGATGCATGGATTTCAAATTATGTAAGCTTTGTTCAATTTTGTTAAGTCATATTTACTAATGATGTATATATATATATATATCAAATTAAATACATTGTTCTATGACTTGCAGGAGATTGACGTCATCTTATACTATGTGCTACAAAAGCAGAAGTATTGTGCTGAATACTTTAACCAGCGTGAAAGTTGAAAGGGACAAGACAAAATATTTACAGGTGGAATGTTGAAAGATGGCAGATGAAAGTACTTATGCTTCTGTACCTCCACTAAACCCTTTATCTTCTTCATCTCCACAACAATCTTCAAGTTTTGTCTACTGGTGGAAATTGCATTTTCATAAATATAAATTGTAAGTCCCTTATACTTATAGTTCTTCATTATTCAATATAATTTAATTACATAATTGTGTATGATTTTGAATTTTTATTTATAACAGTGAGCGTAACAAATACGAAGAATTACCATCGGGCAAAACGTATGACTTCACTATTCGAAAAAATCAACTCAAAATCATTTTAGTCTGAGGGTGAAGGATGCATGACTTTCAAATGATGTAAGATTTGTTCAATTCTGTTAAGTCATATTTGCTAATGATGTATATAAATATATCAAATTAAATACATTATTCTATGACTTGCAGGAGATTAATATCATCCCATACTATGTGATACAAAAGCAAAAGTATTGTATTGAATACTTCAACCAGCGTTTAACATATGGATCATGCAACATAAATGTAATATTTTTCTACGGGTATAAAATATTTCAGGAGAAGAAGTGGGACCTCCATCAACTCTTGTCAAATTTGTGCAAGGTAAGAGCCAATATGAAAAACATTTTAAAGATGTTGACATGGTATATGTTCCAGTGAATCATGAATGCCAACATTGGTTACTTATCGAGATTAATCTTCCCGAATGGACAATTAATATATATGATTCACTAAACAGTCATTCTCATACCGAAGAGAGAACTAATGATGTAGTGCCGATTGTTGCAATGTTGTCCTCTGTTCTGTAAAAAGTTATCTTTGTTTTAAAGGCTAGAATTAGTGAAATATAAGCAATGCAAATTACAAATCATATATGAGAAAAATACTTGTCCTCAACAAGAGGCGTAATATATCGTATTTTGATGTCATATTTACTAAGCATATAAATTTATATTTTTTAGTTTTTTAATACTTGTACGTTATTACAAAACTAATTGTGGGATGTTCGTTGGTAAGTTCATAGAGCATTTCATGCCGATAGGCTTAAATTTTTAGCACTGCACACAACCACTTATGGACACACTCAGATACAATATAACAATGAACCTATGGGTATATGCATCTAACAAAAGAGAGGGCGTTTATTATAATAGAGACGAAAAGGATGACGATCTCAAGTATTTTTTATAAGCCGACAAGGATGTTATAATTGTTTATTGTGTATATAAACATTTTTTTGATTTATATGTGAATATAAACATTTATTATTTCAATGTTAATACAATTGTTATATGTGCTTCCAATTTATTGGCTTATCACATGTTGAAATGTCGAGTTATTATTTGTCTTATAGGTTGAGATAGATGTATTACAAGTTGTTATTAATATGTTATTATTGAGTATTATGTGATGATATATTGTTTAGGATTTCTCAAAGATATTAGTTCTGTGATTAATGTTATGGATTGATATGTTGAGCATTATAATGGATATTGATAACAGAAATGGGATGGATATCTTACAAGTTCATATTAACAAATTGAACTGATATGTGATTGTTGAGCATTATGTGATGATATGTAATTGAGATTTCTCAAGGTTGTTGTTATGTGACTGATGATATAGATTGATATATTGAGCTGTGATGATGAATGTTGAGAATGAAAATGGAATGGATGTCTTACAAGTTGAGATTAACAAGTTGAAATTTATATGTGATTGTTATGCATTATGTGATGATATGTAATTGGGATTTCTAAAGGTTGTTGTTCTATTACTGATGATATGGATTGATATATTGAGCTGTGATGATGGATGCGGTGCCTATGGAAATGGAATGGATGTCTTACAAATTGAGATTAATAGGTTGAACTTTATATCTGATTGTTGAGCATTTTGTGATGAAATATCATCTTATATCTACACATATCATCATATATCAACACATATCATCACATATCAACACATAAAAATTCATATAAAAGTCCATATCAAGATATATCAATCTATATTAATACATATCATCACATATCAACACATAAAAATCCATGTAAAAGCTCATATCAACCCATATCAGTCTATATCAATCCATATCAACAAATAAAAATCTATATAAAAGCCCATATCAGCCCATATCAGTCCATATCAACATATAAAAGTATATATAAAAGCTCATATCAACTCATATCAGTCCAAATCAATCCACACCAACACATATCAATACATAAAAATCCATACAAAGCCCAGATCACCTCATATCAGTCCATATCAACACATATCAACACAAATCAAAACATAAAAATCCATATAAAAGCCCATATCAGTCCATATCAATCCATATCAACACATATCAATACATATTATCACATATCAACATATAAAAATCTATATAAAAACCCATATCAATCCATATCAATACATAAAAATCCATATAAAAGCCCATATCAATCCATATCAATCCATATCATCACATATCATCACATATCAACACATAAAAATTCATATAAAAGCTCGTATCAATCTATATCAAGACATATCAATCCATATCAATACATATCAAGCCATATCATCACATATCAACATATAAATCCATATAAAAGTCCATATCATCACATATCAATCCATATCAATCCATATCAGTCCATAAAAATCCATATAAAAGCCCAATTCATCCCATATCAATCCATATCATCACATATTAATACATATCAATCCATATAATTTCATATTAAAGGCCAAATCATCCCATATCATTAAAGATCAGCACTTTTGAAGACATATCACCACAATCCAATAATATCTAACAATATTTAATAACCGGTCATACAAATAATTTTAACATACTTCCAGCCGAATACAACAAATGATACAGCACAATATTTTATTTTTTAACACTCGATCTTGACATGGTTTGCAAAGAGATGAAATTTTGATAAGTAGACCTATTATGGCCTCACTCACGGTAATGACTGTACTTTGGTTGAGATTTTTCCTCACCTAAAGAAGGAATCTTTTATTTTTTTTCATCGACCAGTTGATGTGCACACATTTGGTGGTTGAAGAGTAACATTGTGAATGTGCTTCGGAATTGACCAATAAGTAATATAAGGAATTAGATTTATGACTTCTTTGTATGTTTCATACTAAGACTCATTCGAGTAACATAGAGAACACTCGTAAGCATAATATGTACTATTTCTAACAACCACAAGAGTATGCATACATGGGAGTTCATCTAATTGAAACTTCTTGCAATAGTAAGTACTCTGAGACATATCAACAATATAATTTTTATCTACATCTTTAACGTCATACTTTCCTCTACTAGATGGCTCCACCTGCAAAGAAGCATTAACAAGGCTGTATGATAATATCATAATTAATGGCGAATGAGGAAGAATAAAATAAAGAACTTACATTCATTTTTTGAGATATCATCATTCTCTTTCTCAATTTTTTTTCAACATTCATTGTTATTTTATTAGTGGATTCATAAAATCATCTTTGACACATCTTTCTGACCTCATCCATAAATGCGGTAATTGGTAGCTCTCAAGCCTTTATAAGTGCAATATTGACTGATTTAGAAATGTTAGTTGTCATAATGTTATACCTCCTTCTATGCATATGAGACCACGTCCAACTATTAAGCCCAACACATTCCAAATATTCTTTGGCACTAGGAACAAAAATACAAAACTACTAAAAATGTGGTGAAATAACTTATTTTATAGGCTTTAGCTATTTTGTAGTAGTGTTTCTCAAGGTCCTTGGTTATATGTTTAAATTTACACTTCAAGTTATTTAATAAGTGATACATGCAAATTCCATGGAAAGTATTTGAGAAAACATCTACTAAGGCCTTTTGAATGCTTAGGTGTCTATCAGAAATAAAAACATGATCTGATATTTCACCAAAAGCTTCCTTCAACCTCATAAGAAATCAGGTTCATAATGTGTAATTTTTTGAATCACTAATCCCGAATACCAAAGGAAATATTTGTTAGTTTGCATTATGGAAAATAACAGTAAAAAGCACACCTCGATACTTTCCTTTCAAATGAGTGTCATCAATAGTAACCACAGGTTTACAATGTTGAAAATCCTTTATTGAAGCATTAAAAGCGAAGAAAAGATACAAAAATCTATTATCATCACCACATTGTAGATGTATAATTGAACCGGGATTTGTTTGGCCTAACAAATGCAAATATGCATGTAGAATTGAGAAAGATTATTCTGGAGTACCTAATATGATATTCTCATATGCATACTCCCGTTCCCTCCATGGGACAAAATAACTAATCTCAACACCAAATTTATTACGCATGTCATCAATCACATCCTTAGATTTGAAAACCCTCATAAAATTTATGAATCGCTTCTTAACACATTCAGCGACAACCCAACTAGTTGCTTGTCTGTGTCTAGTCTTATCAAAATTAGTCAAAAATGTATGTCGGGTCACATATTTTGTCACCATCCAACAACCCTTTGGATCTTCAAGACTTTTCACTCTCAATATCCACGTACAAGTTTTATTAATACAACGCACGACCATGAAAGAAGTATTGGACTTGAAGATTTTAAACTTGAATTTCTCTCTAATTGCAATGAGGGATACAATTATCTTAATATCATTTTTTGAATTAAATATTTTTTTCTCCTCAATTGTCTCAGATATTGAACTTTCGCCTAACAACTCTGGATTGCTCTTTAATGCAAATAACTCTGTTATAGTTTCTTCATTGTCAGTAGGGGTATGATCTACCTAATCATCACAACCAACATTAATGCTATTATTATATTCTGCCCCAATATGATGAAATTCTACATGATCATCATTAATATGTTCTGCCTCAATATTACAAGCTACGAGAATCTCATTGTTATGTTCTGCCCGTTCCTCTGTATATGAATTAGGCAAATTATTTTCATTTTCATTATATTCCGGGCCTACATTAATAGATTCAATAATTGGTGAAAATCTTGCTTCTGCATGTTTTGATACCTCTACTTCAATACTTTTTTTCACACTATGAGGATCATTACTATCATATCCGGATTTATATGCACCTTCTTCAACACTAACATTCAATGAATTTTTAAGCCTATCCTCCATAGCAATTCCCATAAATATCCTAAATGACCTGTCTTCTATGACATCATAAAGAGGATGTGCATCATGAACAGTTAGAAATTTGAATTTAATTTTTGATGTATCGTCAATATAAAATGTTTATCGTCAATATAAAGTGTTTCAGATACTGATTTCTTAAGTTTATTGAAATCAACCATTATATTCAAGAAAAAATATTCAGCACCCCCGCCAATATATTTGTTGATGTTCATATCAAATTTTCTCCCATATTGAATGAGAATTATTATTTCGTCCATTAAATAAATTTGTGCACTGACTAATTTGAATCCATCCATCGATACCTTATAATTATAATAACCAATTATACTTACATCATAAACCATAGAAACCATAATAAACTCAAAACTGTACTTACATCATAATCTATATAAACTATAACAAACTCAAAAAAGCCCATATCAACATATATCAGCCTATATCAATACATATTAGTCTATATCAACACATATCAGCTCATATAAACTAATATTAACGGATAAAAATCTACAAAGACGCACTGAATAACAGTTTAACACTTAAACAACATACAAAAAAATTATTCAATCTTAAATAATTACATATCAACTCATATCAATCCATATTAACACATATCAACCTACAATTACAAACTTCTTAAATGTTTAAAACACTTAAAATCTCATTAAAATAAAATTAAGAGGAAAAACACTTAAGCTATATAAAGAACAAAAAACTTGACTCACATTTAAACCCATATCAACATACACTGTATACCACAATCCATTTTATTCTATAGCAAAACATGACAACTTATAATAAATTACGTCCATTTAAACTCTTCGAGGCTTTATACATATACATAGCTAGAAACCATATAAAAATATATAAACTAAATAAAAAATATTTAAACTCTTCAGTTTTTCATTCACTAAATAGAAACATACGTATAACTAAAAAACTAAAGTTTACCGATTTCAATTGATCATAATACAAATCAAGTCGCCACAAAAGGAAGAAGATATGAATCCGCAAGACAAGATGAGAGCATAAGACGAGATGATAACTTCAATCGGTATGTCAAATAAAGTGAAGAAAACTTATAATAAAACTTCTTAAAGGGCTGCAACATTTGCGATGAATATGAAGATGAGGAAGAAGATGTTGCTTGACAACGTACTGGTGTAGATTTTGACGATGATGAAGATAATACTGAACAACGTTTAATTCGTACTGGACCTTGCATCGTCTCGTTTGATGTTGAAACTCTCGAGATACTTGGCACTCAGCGTAATGAATACGAGGTCTGCATCCTCCCTCTCTATATGGGTATTTTAGATGATGTTTTGTAGTTATTATTTTGAACTAAGCCAGAGCTCGATTTGGTTTCTGATGAGAAAGAAACTGGCTGTGGGCTGAGAAAAACTATCTGAGTCGGCTAAGCTGCGGCTGGACACCATCTGATGAACACTGGTAGAAGAAACAATGAGCGAGAGAGAGAGATAGAGAAGATAATGAAAAAAGAATTGACGAGGTTGCTGTGTTTTTTTTCCTAAGGTTAAAGGACAATTTTATCAAAATTAGTCTACTTAAGATGAATGAGGTCTAAATTTTATTAGTGAATAGTGGGTGGGTATTTATTTAGTTAATTCCTATTTATTAGCTGTAAATGGATTTTTAATTATTATCTTTTACTTCATTAGCATAATACAATTTCTCCTTAACTAAGTTTAATTTTGTTTTGAAATTTTTTCAGATTTATTTTTTTTAAATTATTGTCTAGTATTTTTTTCTTTTCGTATATATTTTTCCAATAAAAATTAAATTAAAATTTTTATTTTTATATATTATAAAATAAATTCCTTTTACTCAATTTTTTTTATGAAAGTTTACATATTTAAGTATATGTTTTTAGATGAAGTTTTTGAGATTTTATATATTACATTAGCTCGTTTTTGTATTTTTAATATCTATTTTTGAGTCTTTATATTTTCAAAAAATAAACTATTTTGTTTTTCTATCAATATCTGTGTTCCAAAATTATTAGTCAAAAAATTTGATATTATAAAATAATTTTTTGTCTTTTTTTTTATATTTGTCTATATCTATCTTTATTACTTATTAGTTCATTTTATTTTTTATTTTTCTTTATATAAAAATTATTTACAAAATAATAAAAAATATAATTCATATTATTTAAAATTATTTTTAATAATATTTATAAAATTAAAATAAATGATGTGTATAGATTATTTTTAAAATAATAAAAAATATTATTTATATTATTTAAAATTATTTTTAATAATATTTATAAAATTAAAATAAATAATATATATAAATCGTATTTCAAACAATAGAATTTATTATTTATATTATTTGAAATTAATTTTTAGTAATATTTATAAAATTAAAATAAATAATATGTAAAAAATAAAAATAAAAATAAAAATGAGTATGATTTAATAAATAATAAATATATACATATATAAAAAAGGATAAAAAATAATTTTATAATGATACAATTATTGATTAATAATTTTTAAACGAAAAAAATAACTAACTAGTTTAATATTTAAAGATATATAAATTAAATAATTTAATTTTTAAAAATACAGTGATTAAATAATTTACTTTCTAAAAATATAAAAATATAAAAATAAATACTAAAAATATATAAATTAATTAATATAATATATAAATTCTTAAAAACTACATAATTATTTAGTCTATATTGTTTTTACTATAAATCTAATATCCATTTTCCTTTTCATATGAATGCTTTAAAGAAAACCTTCATCCGACCGCAAAAGTGAAAAAATGAACGGTCCATGCCTGCAACTTGCACAATATATTAATATATATATTATACAATTTAAGATAAAGTCAATACTTTAATACTTTATCCAAAACAGATATAATAATCTATTTTAGATATCATAGTGTACTTGCATACCAAATATTGTTCATTGCTTACTTAGCAGCAACTCAGTTAATGTTTTTTTATTTTATATTGCTTATTTCCAATAATAATAATAATAAAAGGATAGCCAAAATTTAGTATCATTTTCATAACAATCAAATCCTTAAATATTATTCATTCTTTTATTAAATCCATTTATTTTGCCATCAATTGTGCAGTTTGATTTTTAAAAAATTATTATAAATATAAATAATCATTTATGAATTTATTAATTATGAAAATATATATTTATCAATAAATTATATTTAATTATAAAAAATTATAATACATAAATATATTAGTAAAAATAATAATAAAATACACATTCTTTCATTCCTTTAATGGTACTTTATGATAGCAAACTAAATAATTGCATAACTATTTCTTAACAACTACTAAAACTAAATACATATAATTATTAAAAAACAATTATTAAATAAGATGTAAATAATGAAATCTCCATTAATATCAAATAACAAAAATCTGCAATAACAGTGACTACCATAAGACACCCAAGAACTTGGGTTGGCAAAAGCAACAGTGATAAATCTTAAAACAAAGCTGGAAAAATACATTTATTTAGAAAAAACAAAATAATTATAATTATTATATATTATTAAAATATTTGATCTGTCTCCACCCCCAAAATGATTGGTTTCTTGCTGTCTCTAATCAGCATAACATAATATAAATACAGCCCCTTTTGACACCTTTTTTATTCTCTTGTATTAGTCTCAGAGAAACTCAAAAGGGAAAATCCAGTAACCTTTACCCACCAATCTAAAGTTGAAAACTTTGCTCTGAATTTTATTATTCTGTAGCCAGAAGAAGAAGAGGTAATCAATTCACATGTGTTTGTATGGATAAAATAATGATATAATTTTCCTGCAACTGCCCTTTTGGTTCTTTTTATATATATACCAACATTCAATATAGATTTTTGTCTGTTTGGATAGAAAGAAAAGTGAGGAAGAGAAAATCAATCATGTTTCTTGCTCTTGTAAAGGGTCCTTTTTTACCCCCCTCTTTCAGTTACTGTTTCTAGAGGGTTTTATTTGTGTCAGATATTAATGGATATTGCAGATTCCACAGTGTGGCAACTTGGAGCGAGCCTTTTTCAATCCCAGCTGCCCTTATATGTGTAAGCAAGTAGTTGTTGTTGTTGGGGATGGGCCCAATTGACCCATCCTGCTCCTGACCACTCCTTTGTTGTTCTTTTCAGGATAACCCGTCAGTATCATTCATAATTTCTATGGGTGGCGGCCTTGTAATTTTCCTTCCTTCTTAGCCCTTTTCTATGTATTTTTTTTTTGTCTTCTTTCATGTTTTTTTTCTTTGGTATTATCTGGTTTCTGGATACTCCCAATTTTTGTTCTCATTAGGGCCTAATATCTATTTTATTGTTTGTGTTTTGTTTGCTTAACATCTGGGGTTTCATTATGGTGCATATATAAAAAAAATGAGATTAAAAGATTCAATGCTATTAGTTTTGATTAGACTTTAAGTTTTCATCAATGGTGACACAGAACTGAAGATAGTAAATAAGAATTGCACTGTCAAGGTTAGGTTTTTTCACTTTCCTGTTTGTGTAGTTTATCTTACTAGCAATATTATTTCTGAAAGTATAGTTTTTAAGTGTTGGTTAAAGTGTCAAAATCTTGATAGTTCTAGTAATCGAGTTTTTGTACATAATGTTTCTTTTATGATGCCTTGCACAGTTACTAGGATTGTTCAGTGAAAAAGAAAGAATCTTGGGTTAGAAATTTTTATCCTTTTTCTATTCTGAAGTTGTAAAACCTTGGATACTGGCTGTCAATTTTCAATTCACGGTTTTAATTCCTAGGGATCATCATGTGGATTCTTAAATTTGTGGTTGATAATGGAGGTATTAGTTGGTGATTTTACTTTCTGGATGTCATTGACCTTGAAAGAAAGAACAGGGTTAGTATCACAAATGGTTTTTGAATTGGGAAAAAAGTTATTGAGTTTTTGTTTTTATGAATTCTGCCCATTATTCATTTCTCAAGCCTGGTGCATTGGCTCTCTGGTTTTTTCAAGAGTTCTGTTACTATAAATTTGATTTCTTTCTGCCGTTTTTAGATAGCAATAATGCAGTGTATATGTGATATATTGTAATGATTAGTGTCTGGTTAGATTTGACAGAAACAAACAAAAAATGTGGAGCTGCATAAGCTGTAAATTTTAGCATAAAAAATTAGTGAGTTATTGTATGATGAATTTTTTTGTGGGCCTGTGCTGTTAAAACTGTTGTTATCAAGTAGGGCACAGGGTTAACTGGGTTTTTGTTGGAATTAGAAATTGCATTGTGAGCACTCCTATCATTCATTGTAGGCATCTGGGTTTTTCTTCTTTATTGGGTTTCTTCATTGTCTCTTTCATATCTTACTATCCAAAACCCTAATTACCATTCGCTATTCAATTCACCGTCACATTAATTTCTGTGGGTTTTTTTTTTCACTTTAAACTGCCATTTATTGCATCTTTGATTTTAATTGTTTTCAGATATTTCTCATGGTCTAACTGAACTTTGTTGCTTTTATTCAACAATAGGTCAGCAATTCACAACAGTCCAATATTTTGAATTGTGGAGCAAATCACCATTGAATTCTTGACATACTCCACTGTGGTTCTGTGATTTTTATAGGAGGTGACCTCTGGTTCAGAACTCTTGGCCTTTTTTAGGGTTCCCTTGTTTGTTTCTCTTCTTCCTTACCACCATAGCCTGACATATCCTGCTTCCCCATAATTCTATTCTATCACCTCTCCAGTTGCTGGTGATACCAAATATAGAGACAATTCAGATCCATATTTCAAGAAACTGCTCTAGAAAATCCCCAGTTTTCAAGAATTGCTTATAGGTTAGCCGAGATTCTGAAGCATCTTTGTAGATTTCTTCCTTGCCTCGTGATTGTACTCAAGATAGGGGATTTAAGTCTAGATGACTGTTGATGAAGCAGGCTGCAGTTCTGTATGGTCTAGGGAGCAGGATAAGGCATTTGAGAATGCCCTTGCAACATATCCTGAGCATGCTCTAGATCGGTGGGAGAAAATTGCAGCTGATATTCCTGGGAAAACTTCAGACGAGATAAGACTTCACTATGAACTTCTGGTTGAAGATGTCAATCAAATTGAAGCTGGTTGTGTGCCTCTGCCTAACTATCCTTCTACTGAGGGTTCAATGAGCCATGCTGGCGATGAAGGGACTAGTAAAAAGGGTGGCCATCTGGGGCATCATAACAGTGACTCTACTCATGGAAATAAGGCTTCAAGGTCAGATCAAGAACGCCGTAAAGGGATTGCTTGGACAGAGGATGAGCACAGGTAAATATAGTGTTGCCCAATTCATTCTTGTGCTATTTTATTCTTTGGTGCGGGTGCAAAGTTATGTTGAATTCTTCATTGTGCTAATGATAGTTTACTGCTGCGTTACTTTACTAATTAGTGTTTCCTTGGTTTTGTTTTTAATTGCATGCTTTTGAGAGTTGGTTTTATCTTATTGTGTGGAATCTTATATTTATCTGTTAATTATTGGAATGAAATTTAGTAATATCTATATGATTCTCTGTTTTCTTACTTGACATATTAATACCATATAAAGGCCAATCAATATGTCAAGCATTCAGTTAGGAAACTTTTAAAAGCTACAATATAGGTTACTAAATTAAGGCAGTCATTTTAATGGCATGAGAGATTGTGCAATCCTTTTGCCCTCGCATTCAATTGAAAGAAATAGTTTCACTTCTTTTTCAGTTAACATTCCTAGTCCTTTTCCCTATAAAAAATTAGGAGGAAAAGTATTCCTTTAATGGTGGTTATAGTATCTTTTTATGCTAATTTTTCATGAGAGAGATTTTCAACATGATATTTTACACACTCATTAGAATGAACAGTATTTGGCAAAAAAAATTTTTGTTTGTGCTAATTGATTGTGATGTGGTTTTGGTTCAATTTGGGATCTTATTTCTATTGCTTTTAATAGCTCACGATAATCTTCCAGAATTCTAGTAATTGATTGTTAATGTTTATTGTATTGACCTTTAAAATTACAGCTTGGGCACATGGGTACGTGAACTGATTGCTAGTTTTGAATAAGACATATTAGGTAAAAGGGTGTCATGATCATGAAATGTGATTTGGTCATATTGGACAAATTTTTTAATGATGATACTCCTGGACAATGTTAGGACACTACAAAAGAGCATGTGGCAATAAAGCTTGTTACTGTATGGTACCCAGGTGGCTAATAGGGGGTTTTGTTTTTTCAGATTTCCCATTTAAAGATCAGAAGGGTCCCATTTTGTATTTGTATCAGGAACATAATATGCCAAGCTGCTATTTCATTTTTTTACTTTCAGTCCAGCCTTTGTGAAATAGAATTTATATTGATCTTTGTGAAAATAGATTTTAAGAGGCAATAAAAATATGGTTGAAAGTATGGGGAAGGAAAATATTTGAAAGCGAATCAGAACTTGATGGGAAGTTGATGGATAACTGGTTAAGGTTATGCTTAAGATTTGAAACTTTATGGTGCCTGCGAGTATTATCATTTGCTACAGTTTGAAGAACAACGAAAATTGAATAGCATTTCCTTGTTTGGCTTTAAATATCTGGAAATCACATTCTATCAAATGAGAAAATAATGCATACTGGAAACTCATCACTTTCACATGCGCATTTAACCACATGCACAAATATCTGGAAGTTAACAAGTATGAAGTGACCATATTTTATTCGCCATGCAAAAGTACTTTATTTCATTGCGAACATGAGGCTTGCCTAAATCTGCTTTATTGTATAGTAATCACCTTGGCTTGACATGAACCTTTGGTGTGCTTCTGCGGTTACCATTCATTCTTATTTCCAAATGTAAGACTAACAAATAATGTTGAAGAGTATTCATCTTGGTTTTCTTTCAAACCATTTCTATTTGCTCTCAACATGATAATGATCTTTCAGTGGTCTTTCAGACCTTTCATTACTGAATATTTCAGATCCCTTTGTTGCTGTCGTTTATTAATTTTTTTGTTATTTTGCATTAATTCATTATTTTTATCTGTTTCTTTGCCTGTAAAACTAATATCTTCTTTTTTTTTTTTTTTTTACTTCTGAATTGCTGTGAGTATGATGCATCCCTATTAAATCATTCTATAGATCCTTTTTTTAAAGTGAGAACGATAATGCCAATGTACGCGTGCATACTTCTACTTTTAAAATGCTTTTAGAGTTCACTTTCTTTGTGCTTCATCCTCCTGTTTGCTAATTGGGTGCTTATTGAAGTTGTATGAAAAGGTTGCACTTGTATTGGTTTGACTCTTTCATTTACCCTACCTAACTTGCAGTGCTTGGTTGGAATTTAATGTGGAAAGCTTGATTTTGCCTCTTATTTCTCTTTTTCATATCTATTTTACATATTTAGTTTTTAAAAAGCATGTGGCTTTGTCATGGCATAATGACTTGAGATATATATGAGTTTTACTGTGAACTTTTAGTCAGAGGGATAATATTTTTTTACTTGAAATGAATGGGTTAATGTCTTACTAAAGGATGTTAATTTTTTATCTTAGTTTTCTCTTATTGTTCTATAAATTTTCTTTTTCAATGGCTAATGTTTGATGAACCTGTGAGGGTAGATACTATGATTTTATTAGCAATATTAATTTCTATGCCCTTTGATCACAGGTTATTTCTTCTTGGTTTGGACAAATATGGGAAAGGTGATTGGCGAAGCATTTCCAGAAACTTTGTTGTAACAAGAACGCCTACACAAGTTGCAAGCCATGCACAAAAATATTTTATTCGTTTGAACTTGATGAACAAAGATAGGAGGCGGTCTAGCATTCATGATATCACCAGTGTAGGCAATGGAGACATTTCAGTGCTACAAGGACCGATAACTGGTCAGGCAAATGGTTCTGCTGCTGGAGCTTCCTCTGGTAAAGCTGCCAAACCACCCCCTCAACACCCTGCTGGACCTTCAGGCGTTGGTGTATATGGACCTCCAACTATAGGGCAACCTATAGGAGGTCTCCTTGTCTCAGCAGTTGGCACCCCTGTGAATCTTCCTGCCCCTGCACACGTGGCTTATGGCGTTAGAGCTCCTGTACCAGGAGCAGTGGTTCCTGGTGCACCAATGAACATGGGTCTTATGGCATATCCAATGCCACCCACAAGTGCTCATAGGTGATGTATATGGTTTAGCTGCAAAATGTACAAAGGCAGAAGGCTACTTGCTTGTGTTTCTGTTAGTGGCTTCTCCATTTTAGCCTGAATAAGGTTGCTAATTTGCAAGCAAAAGTTGTCTAATGTCATTTGTTTATTCTGGTACCAATATCAAATAAAACCGATAGGGAGAGAAACTACATGCATTTGTATAGGCACTAGCTGTGGAAAAACACCAGCAGCATTTATGAGTAGGACAGCGTTTTATGGTTTTACATTACAATATTTAGTCTCAATAGTTGTCAGTTAATGATATTTTGCTCTTAATGGCCAGAGTTGTAAAGAACCCATTTATACATTTTTACTATTCTGAGTAGCAGATGTTGGCACATATTGTGCTTTAGACTCGCTATAAATTGCTTTTTCAGAGAATAGCCGTAAAAATTCTGCTTAGGCAGCTGCAAGGCCAGTCGGTATGTGATGGTGCTAAGCCCTTGGTCAATATAAATTATGTATGGGAGTTTGCTATGGGTTGCAGACAAGTTTACCTGGTGAAATTTATGGTGTGTTTCCAAAGAACTGGGTAAAAGTCTAATTACTAGACATTGTTACTTTTGCATAAAATGAAATAAAGTGAACAATACATGCATAGACTTCTGTTTGTTGCAGCTTGCAAGTCATGAGATCCCATTATCAAAATCTCTTTTCTTTTTCCTTTCTTTTCCCTTTCCCTTGGTATGAAAAAAGGGATGATAGTATAAGAAAGTTCATGGGCCAGCAAAAAAGCTTCAATGCCACAGTGTCAGATTCAGTGCAAGAAGTTTTAATGAGCTAAAACAATCCTTGCTAGGATTGCATTTCCATGATTGAAAAGTTGCTTGCTCCAACAAACAAAATTCTTTTCTTTTTGACCCCATTCACAAAATTATGAAAATTTTCTTCCATTCATCTGTATATAATAAACCTAATATAATATTAAAATTTTCAAGAAATACTTCTTTATGTTGGCACTTTTTTCAAATTCCATTAAATGTATCTTTGCTGGTGAAGTCTCGAACAACAATAGCCAACTATATAAATATAAAATTATATGTGTTATAGAGAATCACAGAAAAGGGAAGGAAACTTGGCCTTTTCCTTAAAAGCAACCAAACTTGCCATCACTCTCTCATTATCTTTACATAAAAAATTGTCATTATGAGTCGTTGGTCTGTTCCTCTTGTAGTTAGATATTTTGATTGATGAAGCAAACATGACACATGCAACCGAAAGTGAGAGACTTCCTCCACCCTTAAATACTTGTGCTTGTGCATAATTCACTAACAGCAACTAGTAACTCTCAGTTCTTGCAAATTCAGAACAAAAAAGAAAAAAGAAAGAAAGAAGAAGACCCAAGAAACAGAAATGAAGACCCAAATTCAGGATCAAGTCATTGGAATTGCATTCAACTCTGCTGCATACACAGGCAAAACAGATTCAGTGTTTAGAAGGATGAATAAACTAGGAAAGAAAGCTCACAACTTTGCCAATTGTGCCAAAGAACATGGTAATTAACTGCTTCTGCAAGCTAGAAATCATTTACAAAATATATTAGTTCAATCTTTCAATTTCTTTTTAAGACTGACTTTTCATTTTGAAACTGTAGTGAGACTGGGGCCAAAGATAACCGAAACTGTGAAAGGGAAGTTGAGCTTAGGGGCTAAAATTCTTCAAATGGGTGGTGTGGAAAGAATTTTCAGGCAGTTATTTACATCCATTGAAGATGAAAGACTGTTGAAGGCTTCCCAATGTTATCTATCAACAACTGCAGGACCCATTGCAGGGCTGTTGTTTATTTCGACTCACAAAATAGCCTTTTGCAGTGAGAGATCAATTAAAATTTCAACCCCAAATGGCAAATCATTTAAATTATATTACAAGGTAATTAAATTTCCATAGATATTTAGTTTGCTACATCTCTCTCTTTAATAAACTCTTCTTATGTATTATTTCTTGTTGCAGGTTTTGATTCCTCTAAGAAAGATACAGAGTGTGAAGCAGAGTGAAAAATGTAAAGAAGCCATCACAGAAGTACATGGAAATAGTTGCTGTAGATAATTTTGATTTTCGGTTCATGGGTTTCTTGAATTATCAAAAGAATTTCAAATACATTCAGCAAGCAATCTTTGAAAGTTCATGATGTATACAGTGTACATATAAAAAAAAAAAAGATCAAAGTTTTACAATATATCAAATTTTTGTTCTAAAATCAGTCAGCGCATTTGTTAATCTTGCTAAATTTGCAATATATTATATATGATATAGTTTGCTCCAACTTCTTATTTCGGCAGACCATTAAACTCAATAATAACATACCAAATTTTTGAATTTTTATTGTAATTTCACAAGAAAAAAACAAAACAAGAAGACAAGAATGAAGTCAGGCATTCAAAAATTATAATGCAAGTCAGTCTAGAAAAGAAATCAGACAAGAAGCAAATGACATACTTAATATATGACCCAACTGCTAAAGCAATACAAAAGGTCTAAGTTCCAGTAACATTGGAACCCACTGTACAATATATATATGTGGAATTTTTTTTTCATATATATAAGAAATACTATGATAAGTCATTATAATACTTCACTTCTAAGATAGAAATTTATCTATATTTTCTTGCAAAAAGCGATATCTTAAAAAAATTAACGTCCAATAGTTCAGCTCATAACAGTCATTGATTACTATTTTTTTTTTTTAAATTAGATTTAGATTGGATTTCAAACTCACAACTTCACTGTTTTACAGCTTTTCAATAATTACCTCATAATTAATTTACTTTTCATGCCTCTCAATAGTTTTCATGTGTATATACACACATTATTGACTTCGCCTAGAGTATATAATATAAAATAAGCATTAATGTGCAATATATATTGGCATGTGACACAATCAGGTTGATGTGTATAGGATATGGCAAGGGTTATACCTTTCCTTAAACAAGTAAACAATGAAGATTTTATTCAAAAGTCTTGTTTAGTATTATATTTTCACAAACAATAGTTTAGTGCTGACTTGAAAGCAAATATAAGAAATGGGGTGGGCAAATGCCTAGTCATCTCCACCTCATCACAACCATTTAGATAAAAAAGATTTCTCCCCATAAAAGCAAAAAAAAAAAAAAAATAGAAGAGACATTGTCTAATTAAGCTGTACATTTAAGCAGAGATTTGAGTCCATGTGCTGCTTTCTTAATTTGTAAGAACTTTTCTTTATCCCCAATCCTATTGTAAATAGACTTTCACAATACTGAGACATAATTTAAAGGCTAGGATCGATTTCCCTCTCTTTTGTATAAAAATACCAAAAAAAAAAGACTTTCACAGTCTAAAAAAGAAAAGTAAAAAAGGGTAAGCAACCATTTTGGTAGTTTGATGATATAACTGCAATTCGATTGATCCAACACATGGTCTTGCAAATGACTTTATTATTGTTTTTAATATATATATATATATAGCAATCAAAGAAGAATGGTGGCATCAGAAAGCTAAAATGCCAGCTCAAAAGTCTTTAATCACACAGTCAGCATTTAGGATAAAAAGATCAAAAGAAACCTAATTTTGGTGTTTGTTAGGATCATATCTGTATGGGCTAAAACAACTGTCTCAACTAATCAGCTATTTTTCTTTTCTTTTCTTTTTCTTTGGTCCCATTTGGATCAATATGAGATTTTCCAAAGATTTTCTCTCTAAGAAATTAAGTAAATAGAATAAATTTATCTTTTTTTCCCTTGAATATTAATACAGAAGAGAAAATCAGTCATGAATTTATTGTTCAGAATATATGCAATTATATTTTAATTTGCTAAATAAATATATCTTTTTGACTTTTTTCTTTAATTTTTTTTTGTCAAGAACCTCTATGCTCTACTCCAATCTAGAAAGTTCTCATTATTTAGCTTCTACAGGAGTAAAAGGTGCAAATAAGAAAAATGGATGCATATATTTAATGGCCAAATAGGCAATAAAATTCAAATATTATTAGAGAATTTGTGTGGCAAGGGATATTCTTAATTAGTGGGATTTAGAGGATTGAGAAGAAGAAGAAGAAGAAGAATTGGGCCTACAATGTCTTTTCTTAAAAGCAATCAAGCATGTCATCTTTTTTATATCTTTCCTTTTTTTAAAAAAAATATATATAATGTCCAGTCAAATTGTATGCCTTTAACATCGTGGATGAGCCATAGATGACTCATGCAATGAAAAGTTGACATTCACCAAACTCATTCCAATCCTTTTATATATACACTTGCACAACACAAGGTTTCATCAACCTAAGCAATCCTAAATCTCTCTCTCTCTCTCTCTCTCTACATCTCTCCAACAGCAAGAAACAAGATTCTTTGTTTGAATTGCAGAATCAGATATGAACAATTCAACTCAGCAGCAAGTTCTCGGAATTCCGATCACCTCTGCAGCAAACCCAGTTCAGAGAATGCCAACACTCTTACTTGAAGATGCTACTCCAAGCTATGTTCCAACTCCTGCTAATAAATCTCTTACTGTCAAGCAAGGTATCTCTCTCTTTTACTCCATTGCTCTCTTTATCTCCTCTCCCTTTCAAGCAGATGATAGAATTTTACTAATCAGCAAGTGCTATTATTGCGGATAAAGTAGATTCAGTGCTTAAAAGAATGAACAAGCTAGGGAAAAAGGCTGACAAGTTTGCACATGGTATTAGAGAGCATGGTAAGTTCATTATAATAATAGTTCTCTATTGATTGAGGATTATCAAATTTCATTTAAACCTCCATGACAATGAATGATAATTCACCGAAATTTTTTACAATTGCAGTGAGACTGGGAGCCAAGATCACTGAAACTCTGAAAGGAAAGTTGAGCTTGGGAGCTAGAATTCTCCAAGTAGGAGGAGTAAAGAAAGTTTTTAGACAGTTATTTACTGTTAGAGAAGGAGAAAGATTGCTGAAGGCTTGCCAATGTTATTTGTCAACCACAGCTGGTCCTGTTGCAGGACTTCTCTTTATCTCAACTGACAAGATTGCCTTCTGCAGTGAAAGATCAATTAAATTGTCTTCTCCAGATGGGAAAATGGCAAGAATCCATTACAAGGTCTTGATCCCACTGACAAAGATAAATAAAGTGAATCAAAGTGAAAATGTGAAGAAGCCATCACAGAAGTACATAGAAATAGTGACAGTTGATGATTTTGATTTCTGGTTTATGGGTTTCTTAAATTATCAGAAAGCTTTCAAGCATCTTCAACAAGCAATATCTCATGCATGGATGAATACAAGTCACTCCTTGTGATTTGAAGAGAAATCCAAGCTTTTCTTCATCTAAAAATGTAACTACAAAATACAAAATGATATGTCAACGAGATGAGTTGACCACAAAAAAATTGTACAAAAATTTATTAATGAGATCGCTTCATGATTTTTCAACCTCCATTTCATTATTGATCTTATTTCATAAATGATAAGTTCCTTTAGTGATTCCCTAATCTTCCCAGGTCTGGTTGAAATTCTTCAGAGGCTATATCTTCTGCATTCTAGAACCTTTACAAAATAATCTAATTAAAAGTATAGATTAAATTAACCCTATGCTTAATTAAGAGTGTGGATCAAATTCCACTAGCACCTTCTGACAGAGTTTGTTTAGATGAAGCTTGGGTTAGATAAGTTAACAGGTGAGACCAACTGTTCAAGACTGATTGCAACTCCTAAGCTGCTTGACAAGGTACAAAATAAATCAGAGAACAAATGCGTGCTTGCAACAACTAGATATTGGGTTCTCAAGTTGCACCTAATTATTACAGCAACCACCTAAATGGTAGCTACTATCTCATCTTATAACATTAATTTGGCCACTATATCGTAATCTCACAGTAAACCTACTAGAAGAGCTTTATGATAGTTTCTTCTGGATGATATAACTTTCTCGAAAGCACTGAATTATGAAGCTAAAGTTAGCGGTTGATGTTCAAGAGAATCTTTGGGAATTTCTACCTGACGAGCCTTTTTTGACAAAAGAGTTAATTTTCAATTGGTCGTGTCTAACATCAGTAGCAGATGTAGACCATGACTCCCTGTCCATTCCTTCACATGGTAGGCATAAACACTGCTGGCATTCTACAAAGGGACATTTACAAAACTACCCTAAAAAAACTGTTTTCAAAAATATTATAATTTTTTTTTTAGTTTTAAAAACATTACATTCATAATTTTTTTTTTTTTATAAAAATACATTAAAAGAACTACACCCTGCTTATAAATATGTTAGGCTACTGTTTGATTCTTTTAAAACGTCCTGGTAGCCTAACACTCCATGTAACATATAGTTGTGACCATTTTTTTTTTATGGTTTTTCTATTTTTTGTTTCAAAATAAAATTTTATAATATTAAATTAAAAATATTTATATTAAATTTCTAATTAAAAATATTTATATTAAATTTCTAATTAAAAATATTTATATTAAATTTCTACTTATATATAATAAATACTCATATATATTCACATGTACTCTTATTTTAAAAATAAAATTTTAAATTTTTATTTATATTAATATTAATATATTTTAAAATAATTTTAACATATACTATATAAATTATTTAAAAATATTTTTTAATATATAAAAAATTAATATTAATTATTTTTTAGTATTTTAAATATTTTATTATGCAATATTTTTTCTTAATTAATTTATGTTATATTTATATTAATTGATGTTGATTAATTTAAAATTATATTTTATACACACTTTTATATATACCAACATAAATCAACATACATATACCATATACATATACACACTTTTATTTTTTAGTTAAAGTATAAGTAACATATACACACATATATTTATTATTTATTGAAGATATATGAAGGTATATGTAACATATATCTACATATACCTATTATCTTCAAAAAAAAATATTAATATGCAACACTTATATTTTAGTATTTGTAGGTATATAATAACTATAACTACATATATCTATTATTTTTTAAAAAAGAATGTCAGAATGCATGTAATTGTAATAACTTAGTATACGAAGGCATATGAAACATATACCTATATATACTTATTATTTTGGAGAAAGAATATCAATATGCAACTGTTATATATTATTATATTTAGGTATATACTAATTATAACTACATATATTTATTGTCTTTTTTTAAAAAAATATCAATATACAACTGTAATATCTTAGTATATGAAGGTATATGTAATATATATCTACATATATCTATTGTTTTAAAAAAAATATTACTATGCTGCTATTATATTTTAGTATATATAGGTATATACTAATTATAACTACATATATTTATTTTATTTTAAAAAATAATGTCAATATGCAATTATAATATCTCGGTATATGAAGGTATATGGAGCATAGACCTACATATATTATTCTTTTAAGATATTCATTTTAAATTGTATATATATGTATAAAATATTTTATTAAATTATTTTAGTGTATTCTTTTACAAATTATATATATATAAATTTAATATTTTGAATAATTTTTTTATTTTGTTTAAAAATATTTTTATTCATACTAAAATACTTGTGAATTTATAATTTATAAAGTTCATTTATATAAAAAGTTATTATATTAATTTCATTTGATAAAAAAAAGTATAAAATAAAAAAACACAAATAATATAAAGAGAAAAAACAACCAAATAAATTTATTAAATATAAATTTTAAAACATAATAATAATAATAATAATAAACAAGAAATTCAACTCTTCAACTCTAATTTCATCTATTTTTTTCATGAACCATTTAAGTCTTTAAAATGAGTACCAACTGAAACTAAAATATTAAATTCAACTACTAAAAGAGAATTATTTCACAGTGATAAATGTAAATAATATAATGAGAACATATATAGTTGAAAGAGAGAAACTCTTAAAGGGAGAAAATGGTAGCAATATAAAACAACACCGTATTATTGTAAATACAAAAAATAAAAAAAGATACAAATAAAAAGATAAAAATTTTAAGTTTTAAAAAAAATTAGAGTAGTAAAAATAAAAATAGAACTTCAAAAATAGTATATAGTGTAATTTTCTCTTCTATAAATAATAAACTCCAACATCAGGGCCCATATCATGACCCCAAAATCCAAACTATGAATCTCAAACTACCTGTTTTTCTAAAAAAAATTATGAGAAAACTCATTTAGCCTTTTAATTTGAGTGCCGAAATTTGCTTAATTTGACTTCTATGAAGTGATTGTGAGAATTTCTCAAAAGGCCAAAGAGAAATCAAAGTTTCAAAACTTTATTTAGTAAGTTTATTTAGATTTTAAAGTAAAATATTGAACTAATAAAAATTGTGAAAAAATACACTATAGAATGACAACTGTAGAAAAAAATATCTTTTTACTTAAAAATGAGCCATAGTTGCAGTAAACTCACTAATTTTTAAGTATGAACTGTGAATTATAATACCAAACTTGGAAAACAAAAAATTTAATAAGTTATAACTAAGTGAAATTAAATTGAAGAATTGGAAAAACTAAACTAACTAAAAAAAAGTTTAAATTTTGCCACTATGGAACTAAGTCTCAGCTGCTGTAAAACTGAACATTCTGCATTTTTAATTTTTAAGATTGAGAGCTTTTTTTGATCCATTCTTGAGCTGATTTAGTTGTTTGTAATGGTTGAAGATCCTCTCTCTTCTTTCTTTTTTCTCTTTTAAATATTTTCTTCTTGGAATTAGCTTCTTATTTTTAGGTTTTCATAATTTTCTATCTCCACTTCTTCCTCTCCACACTTTAATGTCCACGATCTAAGTCTCATTTTTTGTCAACTTTTCATTTTCTTTTAATCACTAAAAAGTAGTTAATTTTGGATATAAACACTGCCAAAATACCTAATGTGAGGTCCAAAACTAGAAGTTGAAACGTAACCCATAAATCAATTAAATTATTACCTATTTAAAAGTTAATGAATTCTAAAGTTTGACAACTTTTGTCATATGAGTATGTTGAAATTTGTGGACTTCCATGGATCTTTAATAGTTTGGGCTTAATTTACATGTTGAAAGTGCTAGATTTGATATTTGGGCTTCTTGACATGTGCTCCTTCTTGACAAAATGGCCTAAGCCATTTTGTTAGGCCATTTTGTCAAAAAATCACTCAATGTTATATGTCCTTCTTCTTTTCTTTATTTTTTAATATGAGATTGATATCTCATACACACTCCAACACTCCCATCAAGTGCAGCTGGACTAAACTTGCTATCTTTTTTGGCCTAGTTGTTACTTGGATAACTCTTTTTGCTCTAGCTAGATTGAATTTTGACTATCTATGGGCTCAGAGGATCCCTACTTCAGTTTTCAACTTCAAATGGATTAGATCTTAGTACTTGATTAGGCTCAGAAGATCCAATTTCAAATTTGTCACAAGGATTTTTACTTGAACTTATACTCTTTGAATCTCAGAGCCCACCATCCAATACCATGTTGAAATTTATAGGCTTTCATGGACCTTTAATAGCTTAGACTTAATTTACATATTTGAAGTGTTAAATTTGATATGTGGACTTCTTGACATAGACTCCAGCCTAAGCCATTTTAGCTTGAAACCGCTCAATGTTATATGCCCTTCTTCTTCTTTTTATTTTTCCAATGTGAAATTGATATCCTATACATACATACTCCAAGTCTCCAACAGAATAAATAAATTAATAAACCAGAAAAAAATGGGGTTTTCCCGAAAACCCCTACCTAAAATCCAACCTCATAATTGCATCCATTAAAAAGCAAACAAATCTTCTACATGAAGAATAAGGGAAAGAGAGCTCAGGGATCATGAAGAAGATTTCGTTATTAATATTATCATTATTATAATACCAAGATAATGATACAGTACTTCACTACTAGGAACCAGAGAAAATAAAAACTAAAGATAAGCAACCAAGCAAAACAACATAATAAACAATGTACACGCAAAATATACGTAAACAACATATGTTTAGTTCGTGAAAGAACAGGAGAAGACCACCAGTAAAAGTCCTTGTTCATTCTGATACCCACAGAGCATGGACTGGAAGCTTTCCAAAGAACTAACTTCTCCAGAATTCCAATCTGTTAAAGTCAAAGCCTCAAAGGTCTCAAACTAGGACATCTGGCTCATTTAAGCTTCCTGTGTAATTTACTTTACAATATTCAGGAAACTGCAATCCAGCCTCATCACAACCTGTCTTTGTAACATGTGGGCAGGACCTCACGTCAAGGTATTCTAAAGTGTTGCACTTCTCCAAAAGCATCCCTATCCCAGTCACTGTAATCTTTGGACAGTTACTTACCTTCAAAACCTTCAGCCTCAATTCACTGCTCATAGTTCCTAAACCTTGAAATGCAGAATCTGTAATCTCCTCACAGCATCCAATGTCAAGAGCCTCTAGATTTCTGCACTCAGTGAGAATGCCGTTCAATGAAGAGTCGGATATACTTAAACACCAGTCCATTCGTAAATTCTTCAAACTATTTTTACAGGCTGAGGCCAATGATTTCATAGACTTATCAGAGATGCCTCGACAACCACCAATAATAAGAGTTTCAAGATTATTGCAAAATTTAGCTAAGGAAAATATAGATTTATCCCCAACTTTATAGCAATCCAACATCTTCAGTGTCTTTAGACAAGATGAACATGCCTTTGAAAGATTGGAAATTCCAACATCCCCAACATTACTGCATTTATTGATGTCTAAGAATTGGATCTGCTGACAACCACTAACAAGATCTGTGAGCCCATCGTCAGTTATATTGGTGCATCCTTGCAGGCCCAACTCTTGTAGATTAGGACAGTTCTCAGAAAGAGCTTTTAGCAAGCCATCAGTAATGAATCTGCACCCAGCAAGATGCAGGCTCTGCAGATCTCTACAACCGTTGGCAACAGATGACAATCCTTTGTCTGTTAGCTTTCTGCAGTAGGATACATCCAAGGACCGTAGAGAAGAAAGACCACATCCAATTGATCGTATTCCACTATCAGTAATACCTATAATACAACAACAGAGCAACGAGTGAGGAAATAAGCAGATTGGGCATGTTCAAGAGGAAAAAATATACGAGAATTAAGGCAAGAAGCTAAGATGTTGATCCAATCAGATGTCGAACCACAAAGACTAGGAATACAAGAGTCTTGCCACTAAAAAAGGCAAACAGAAATAAAATCCAATTCTTAAAATTCAGTCTCAATAAATTTACAATAACATAAAAAGCAGCACAATGCAAAATAATAAACCCGAAATAAGACATAATTAGCACCCACTTCCATCAAAGGTCACAACTTTCCTCAACAAAATGAGCTTCCCATTCCACTGATTCCACAAAAACCCATCATTCATTTCTCCATTGTTTTTAACAAAAAGAACATTACTTAACCTTTACAATTCTGCAAATTGAGGACCCTGAGGCATTTAAAGCCATCAGAAATGACAGCGAGATCAGAATCAGTAACTCCAGGATAAAAGGACCTGGAAATGGACTGAGAGAGGTCCAATTCGACCAAGCTAGAGAACCTGGCAGCCATTTTCTGAAGCATATGGGGTCCAGCACGAGCAGCAAGTTTCCTCCTTTCGGCGCTCTGTAATCGGAGCCATTTCTTGCAGACAAACCCGAAAATCTCCTTATTCTTGTCGGTCTCTAGCTTCGAGAGAATCGAACGCAGCTCGTCGTCTGTCAGAACGTCGTTTATACAAATTGAAGAAGTCATGAATTCGATAAAAATTTTATTAAAAATTAATAAAATTGAAATTAGGAATTTAGGGTTTGATAAGGAAGAAAGCGATTTTTCATCTGAGTTGCTGCTGCAAGTGTGAGAAAGTTGAAATGCAGCTGAGCTTGTGAAAGTACATAAATGAACCCGTTTGTTGGAATGAGATCGCTACTGTTGAAGGGTCATTTTGGACTTTTAATAACTACCTCAAGCATTTGCTAGTGTTAACAATATGACAATTTGGACGGTTCTAAACTCCAAATCCCATTTCTTTTTCTTCTTCGTGCTCAAACAAAAAAAAAAAGGAAAAATTTCCTTCGAATCATTTTCATCAATTTTGATTTTTGAATCATTAGTTTAATTTTTTTAAATTACATGTGAAAAGAAAAATATTTAGTATTTGAATTCAATATCTAAATAGAAATAATATATTATGAGATATCAAGATTTAATAATTAATAATTGATTTAAATTAATATTTTAAAAATCGAATTAGACATGATGGTTGGAATCAAATATTAAAAGTTAGTTTAGTTTAAGAACACTTAAAAATCTAATTTATTAAAAATTTATCAAAATCAATTAAATCCGATTGAACTAAATCGACTTAAACCGAATTGGTCCAAGTCAAACCGAATAAATTTCTTAATTTTAAGTATTTTTAAATAAAAATAAAAAAATTATAAATTTATTTTTTACATATATTAAATTTAATATGTGATATTTTTTTAATTGACAAAGTATATTTTTATTATTTTAAAATTTTTATTTTAAAATTTTTATTATTTTTATATTTTCTATTAAGTTCTATAAATAAAAAATTATAATATTTTATATTATTAAATCTGAATCAACTCGATTAAATCAATTAAATTATGAATTAATTATTAATTCAGTTTAGTATTTGATATGGTTTTAAAAACATTATTTTAAATTAAAAAAAATTCAAAAGGACAGGAATTATTTAGAATGGTTCAAGAATAATTTAGTATTATCGAGAGTAATTTAACATTATTTGTAGCTCATTAAGTAGTTTATATGCAGTTTTCCAACTAAACAATTAGAAAAATAAATTTATTTGAAATTAATATTAATAGAAAAATAAAATGTTGAATTCGACTCAAATCATTTTTAAGCTATTTAGATTTTAGTTCGCACCATATTATTTTAATTTTGATTGATTTCAAGTTGATTTTAATTAGTTCAATTCTAGTTTAGTATTAATTTAAAATTGAGTCGTATTAATCATATTTATACAATTTTACTTCAATTTCTTTTAGAAAAAAATATAAATATAAACTTTTATTTTTCTTCAATGCTATAGTATTATGGTGAATTTTCATATAGTATTAATTTTATCTTTCTTTCTTGACATGTATCAAGCACATCTCAAAAAACTACTAGAATTTCAACCTAAACGCTTATTTTGTGTTTTTTTAGGAGACAACCTAAAAACTACTTAAAATATTTTTACATATTACTTAAGTTGAATCCATTTAAGAGGGTGTTTCTCAAAACTGGAGCTTTTCAGCATATTGTGAATAAGTGATTTTTAGATTATAATCAGATTAAAAATAAGTAGTTAAGCGTTTCTGTAAACTAGTTAATAATCAGTTGATAATCAGTTTATAATCAGTTAAGTGTTTCTGTAAAATCAGCTTATAATCAGTTTTAAATTGCAGAAACTGTCAAAATGACCAAACTGTCCTTGAGTTTATTTATTGTATAAAAATATTTTTTAAATGTCAATTCAAAATTTATTTTGCAATAATAATAATAATAATAATAAAATTTATTTAATAATAATAATAATAATATCAGTGTTATCAATAAATTATACAAATAAAAAACTACCATGTAAATATTACCAAATTAATTATAATCCTAAAAATATTAATTAGAATCCTAAAAATAAAAGAATTTTGATGGGAACTAAAGTGTATAGGGTGAGCAAATTTAAAATATTGAAGATTAGGTAGGGATAGTATGATTTTTTACTTTGTCAAAACTGCTTAAAAAATAAGTGCTTAAAAAAAATAGCAAAACTCAACTTTTAAAAAACTGATTAAAATCATATTATAATCTACTATTTAAGTTTTCAGAAACACTTAAATAAACAACTTATAATTTAAAAACTGCTTATAATCAGTTTTGACCAGCTTTTAAGTTTTGAGAAACACCCTCTAAATTATTAAAGCTGAAATTTAAAGATTGTCAAAATTATGTTTTTATTTCGTTTATAATACATAAATAAATAAATATCTACAATATATATATATATATATATTTTGAGACCTTCTCATTTTATATCTTAGCTCCATCCAATTAAATTAAGGCATTATTAACAATTAACTAAAAATTTGAAAAATATTGCCAAATAAGTATTTAACTTTATTTTTTTCTATGTTTTTTAATATTTTAATAATTTAGTAAACTCATTATTTTTATATTCCACTATGGGTGTTCTCGAGTTGGGTTTTACCACAGCTTGCAGTCTGTCCTAAAAAATATTCAGGCTGCACTTTGCAGCCCGTGGCCCAATCCTAAGTTCATTCAAACTGGGACACTTCGGGCTTGACTGGATTAGAATTTGGGTCGGGCCTGGCCTGACCTGCACAATAATTTTTTTAAAAAATTAAAGATAAAATTTATTATTTATTTAAATTTTAATAAAATTTATTTATAAATATTACTTTAAAATTTATTAAACCAAATTATATCTAATAATATAAAAATTACTATATCAATATTTATGATAACTAAATTATTTAATTATTTATTTCATTATTCAAGTAAAACAAATATAAAATATAAAAATTATTTATCATAAATTAAATTTTTAAGAGTCACAAATATTATAAAATACATACAATGTTTTAAATTTTCAAAACCTTTTTATATGAAATTTAAATTATCAAAATATATATTTTAAAAAAATAAAAAAATAAAAAAAAATTAACACTTCGAGCTTGGCCAAGGATTTTCAATATCAACTCGAAGCCTGACCCGAGCATAGCTCGAATCTAACTTTGAAATCCTTGACCCGACCCTATCATGAATTTAGACTGGGCTGAGTTTTTTAGACCGTGAATTTTTTAAATACCCTTATATTCTATGCCAGCAAAATAAAATAATAAATACCTAAAACATATATATATATAATGATATTTTTATTGGATAGGATTGTATATGGATTAGGTTCGATTGAATTTAAAATATGTTTCAATCTAATTGAATTTATCTAAGTATTAAAAAAAAGGTAAATTGAACTCTATTTATCCAAATTATATATATTATCCGTATATGTATAACTTTATTAACCGAGTTTACTATAATTTTATTGTTCGAGTTTAATATAACTTTATTGATCCATTTTGAATCTACAACGTTAATATTCAAATCTATTTCAAAAGCCCAATTGATCAATTTCTTGTTCCGAGCCAATCCAACTCGCGTAAACCATTTGGTCGAGTTAAAAAAATCTGCAAAGCCTGTTATTGATTATCATTTTGGGATGTTTATACTGTATATGCAATATCACTATTTATTTTATGAAAAATACGGAGGTCAAAAAAATTTTTCACGAGCTTTTTTTTAAACAAATTTACGTTAAAAACATTATTTTTCCTTTTTTCCTTTTATAATTTATTTTTTTATTTAAAATTTTTTTAATATCATATTTTTAATATACACACAAATAATAAAATAAATATATATAATATATATAAAATACACACTCAATAATACAAACTATATCTACATCATTCAACACATATATGTAATATTTTTAATATTTATTTTTTTAATTTTTTTATTCTTATAACATTCACACAATATTCACATAATATTTAATAATTTTTATATAAAATACATACAACTTAAATAATAAAAATATAGCATAAATACAATATTTATAACAAATCTATTATATATCTATATAACTAAATTGTATGCATTTTTTTATGTTATATATATATAATATAAAATTTGTTTAAAAATAAATTTAATAATTTTTATTAATATATTTTTTTTATATTTTACTTTTTTTTATCCTTTTTGTTAGTGATTTATTTTTTAAAATTAAAATTAAAATTTAGTCTTTTATAAAAAAATTAAAATTTTTATATGATGAAAATAATTTAAAATATTAATTTTTATTATTTTATTATAATATTTTAATTTAATAGTGAATATTGAAAAAAGATGAAAATTGAAATAAATTATTAATTTTAGTGAGAAAAGATGTATTTTTAGATTTTTTTTAATTTTAGTGGGGATGTGATATTTTTAAAATTTTATTTTAATTTTTTTATAAAAATAAAAATATTTTTATTTTTTATAATATTTTTGAAAAAAAGTTTAGGATGTTATGCAAATTAGAAATGGCAAAAAAATCGAAAACCGACCAATCCGATCACCATTCGATCAATCCGACCGACCATGTCGATTTAAACCTACTGAGTTAGTCAGTTTATATTTGTATATTTATTAAAAAATGACCAAACCTGATAAACCCGACCAAACTGAGTGAATCAATTATTATTGGTCGATTTTTAATTCTTTTTACCACTATTAAATGATTGGATTAATCAAATTTTAAAATTCAATCAACTCTATCGATGCTCGTACTTAATGCAAATGTTCCTGTTATTTTTCTGCCCAATTCGATGGTAAATTAGAATAACTAAAAAATGATAGAGGGTAGAAAGTAAGTTCGGTGGTGGACGCACGTGATTCAAGGGGCTCTGAACCCCCTTTGTCCATATATATATATATATATATATACATTTTTTTATATAAAATATACACATACATTTATTTATATATTTTTAAATTTTTTATGAATTTATATATATTCATTTATATATATTTAAATTTAAATAAATTATATATATAATTTAAATAAATTATATATATGTATGTGTATATATATATTTATTTATATATTTATATATTTAAATTTAAATGAATTTAAATATATATTTAAATTTAAATAAATTATATATATATATATATGTGAATTATATATATATAATTTATATACATGTAAATTTAAATAAATTTTATTTTAATTCATAAAATTTTTATTAAAATTTATATATATAAATAATCGATTATTTATATATTATGTAAAAAAATATTTTTTTAAAAATTAAAAATAAAATTATTATATAATATTTTTAAAATACATAAAATTATAAAATATAATTACTATAATTATTATTTTTAAATATAATTAATCTAATTATATAAATTAATTATTATTAAATATTTAAATTTATAGTAAAATTATTTATATTTTTTTTTATAAAAATTTAACCTTCTCAATAAATTTTTAATTCTATCGCTGTAAATACAGCTACACTGATCAACGATAGTACGAAAAACAGCATCGGCAAAAAGAAAAAATTCTTATCAACCACCGTATTTTTTTTTTTTTAAGATTGAGCCTGTGTTTCTGGGTCTGCCGCCGCTGAGTAAGCTGGAGCATGAAGTTGTATTTTAGATAGTTGAATTTCTTTTTTTGTTTTTGATAATATGTTTTGGATAGTTGAGTGCAGAAGAAGAAGAAGAAAAGATCCGATTTTTCTGTAGATTTTTTGGATCCTTGTATAACTGAAACGGAAAGTTGATAATGTTGGGTGGTGGCTCTCGTACTTCCCACCACTTACGAGAGTGTAACAACCATCACCATCACCGTCAAGGCCCCGGCTTAGGGTTAGGATTAGGGTTTTGCAGCACCAGAATCATTCAGCTCTCTTCTTTCATGTTGAGGCCTTCGTCTGTTTCTATAATCGGCAACAATCATAACAATTGTAAGTTCCCTCATCGATTACAGCAGAGAATGGTGTCTTCTTCAAGCCTCCAATCCAAATACCCTGGGGAAATTCCCATTTTGCCTGATTGTTTCAGGTTTATTACTTTTTATTCTATTCAATTCTATTTTTGTACTCTGTTTTTGAAAAAAAGGAATAATTGTTACGCTCCTATGTGTAATCCGTATGTCATTCTTCGTGTCTAATACCTCCTGTGTTTGGTCAAGTAGCTGATGACTTTTCTTTGTGCAAAGCCAACTAGAAGATGATCATCCATCTCAAGAATTGTCCCCTATTGCAGGTTTCTTTTTTCACTTTGGTTATCTATTTCACTTCTATGTTTTGATTTGCTTAACTTGCCTACACATATTCATTAACACTATTACATTGCTGTAGTAGATGCTTAATAAATCATACTATTTTGAACTACCGTGTTTTCTTGTTAATTATATAAATGCAATCCTTTTTCTGGATTTTAAACATCTTAGAATGCATTCTTTTAACTTTCATTAATAATTCAACCTATTTCTCCCGTTTCTTTTCCTGTAAATTTCTTTCTTTTTTGGCTTACAATCTATTATCAAATGTTTTTGTTGCAGTATCCTTTTTAGCTTGACGAAGGGGGAGCCTTGCCGCAATGGTAGGTATTGTGGCCGTGTGACTTGAGTTCACGGGTTTGAGTTGTGTAAACGATCTCTTGCAATTGTAAGGGAAGGCCACAGACAAAGACTTAATGGGTCCGACTCTTTTTCGGACCCCTCGCATAGCGGGAGCTTTTGTACACCGGGCTGTCCTTTTTTTTATCCTTTTTAGCTTGACAGGTTTGCTCATCTGGATTTAGGCTCTCTGTTCTAAATTTAGTGTCTTCTAGACTTCTCGATATTGATTGGCTATAATTCGTGCAGGAGGAATAGTAGCACTTGGAAAGTTTGATGCCCTTCACATTGGTCATCAAGAACTTGCAATTCAAGCATCAAAAGTTGGAACTCCATATCTTTTGTCTTTTGTAGGAATAGCAGAAGAACTCCATATAAATATATTTAATTCTTATTGCTTTTGTGCATTTGCCCCTTCTTATTTATCAATCCTTTTATTTTATACTCCTAGAACATAGGATGCTTGTCTCTTGTTTTAGTACATTTATTGCTCTTTGGCTCTCCATTTCTTTTGCTACTTCCATGGCATTATAACACTTGATATAAGCTGTGTTAATGATAGTTGTTTTTGTTGGAAACTAGCACATGAAACTGTCAGTGATATACAACTAAAATAAGAAATTTATATAATTGGTCTTGTCTGAGCAGGCCTCCAATAGTTGCCAAATGTGATAGGAGTAGGGTTCTGTCCTCTTGGGCTTCAGTTTGTGGTGATGTAACCCCAAAAGAGTTCGAAATTGAATTTTCAAGTGTTAGACATCTCAATCCACGGCAATTTGTTGAAAAGTTATCTAAGGAGCTCAGAGTATGTGGAGTGGTCGCAGGTAAGCTTGCAATGCCAATTTAATTTTTCTTTTTTTTTTATTATTATTATAATTGGCTAGATGCTTTTTACTCAATAGAATTCATATGGATAATTGTGTTAGGGGAAAGCTACCGATTTGTATATAAAACTGCTGGTGATGCATCAGAGTTAGTGAGGCTGTGTCAGGAGTATGGTATGGGAGCCTACATTATAAATTCTGTCATGGACAAGAATAATTATTCAAAAAACATAGATTCGAGTGATCTAAAGGACAGAGGGCAAGTCTCATCTACCCGTGTTCGTCATGCTTTAGCTGTAGGTGATACGAAATATGTGTCGGAGCTTTTAGGTCGTAGACATCGCCTCATGTTGATGGTAAAAGACCGAAAAAGATTTACTTGCACTAGTAGCAGTTGGAAGATCTCAACTCCAAAGTCTTGTTTATTGAATCTACCGCCAAAGGATGGTTTCTATGAGAACTGTTTTCTTTGTTTTGGTAATGAGAAGCCAGTAACATGCAGTGTGTTCATTGATTCAACATATATACATTCAGAAGTGGATGAGGTAGATATTAGTAATTACAACAGTTCTCAAGACTTCCAACTCTTGGGGCTTGAATTTGGTGTTTGAGAAATTCATTGTGCCTAATTTATTTGCCCTCAGTTTTGCTTTTAGTAAATTAAAGCAATTCATAGATGAGAAGTTTCATCAATGTCTTAAAAGCGAATGGTCTGTACGTGCTTCATAATGGATGGATGGGGCTTTGTAGTTTATTATCAGTCTAAATACTTTGTATATTGACATCAATACATAATGAATTCTGTTCGCTGATGTGGTTCAAAGAAAGTGCAAGTGCCTACAAATGCAGGTTCAGTATGTAGGCTCTTATTTCATTAATGCTTGCGTGAGTTTTCTTTTAACTGTTCAACAATCATTCAGTTGCTGATAATGTTGTTCGGTACCTTTTCAATCCTAAGCATGATTACAATGCTTGGAGAACTTTCGTCAAGCACATGGTGGGGGGCTGGCATGATTGGGAAGTTGCTAGAAGACATATGATGAAACTTGAGGTAACTATAACCAAAACCATTAACTTCAGTATCTTTTGTAATGTTTTTCTCTTGCAGTTAAAAGTTGTCGTGCTAGAGCATCCATAGAAGAAGCACATGGTGAGTATTGATAATTCAGGGATCAAAGCTTGCAATACATACATGATTCTTACAAGGAGTAAAAAGATTCTATGATTTGTACATCTGATGATATCTGAGAACTGGTGATCTTGAACATTGAATATACTTATAAAATCTGGATTTATTATTCGGTAAAATACATATTTGCATATAGATGAGATTAGATAGTAGGATTTTTTTTTCTCTTAATCCAAAGTCGAGCTTTGTATTTTTTTTTAATGTGTTTATTCGATGCGAATTCAAATTAGTTTAGTTAGAAGAGAAAAACTGTTATTTCATATGCTTTTATGACAAAGATGACAAAACAGAAAAGGGTGTTGTGTGTGTGAGCGATGACGTTTAAGGAGCGAAAGCACTCTGAATTGATAGTTTGATAGGCGTGTCTATATATATAAACACAACGGACTGATGTGATTTTTATTAGCACATATGTCATGCCAATTTGACAAAGTTTATGGGCTTTCAACTTTCTAATTCTAGATGATGCAATTTGTTTTTGTCCGAATCTTAATTTCGTTGTTTTCATCGAATATCCACTTGGAATATTCTAGGAATCTTTCTACCAAAGCTCTCGAAAATTGCCAATTATATATTTCTTTTCTTGTAGCCGTATCAGTAAATTTGCTCAAGCCAATATTAATTGATTTTGTTAATATAATATTAATAATTTAGTAATAACAGCAATTGATTTTTTTATTGTTTAGTATGATAAAACAATTAAAACTTAATTTTTACAATTTTTCTCAACCTTCACATAATATAATATTTAGCTTTTTTTTTTTCTAAAAAAATTTAATAATAAATACTACTATAAATTTTATTGACATTGTTTTATTTTTATTTAAATCTATATTAATTAGTGTACTTTTTTTACTAATTATTTTTTTTAAAAAAAATAATTACAACTAATTTCAATAATAATCATTCTTTTTATTATTTGTATAAATAATAGCATCCTTTTCTAATACTAGATATCTTGAGAATACATGTTAAACAGTATTAAATAATCTATTTTTTTTATTAAAATATATTTGCAAGACATAAATTAAAAAAAAATTCAGTACATGGCATTGCATTGCATTGCATTAATACAAATATATAGACGGGCGTGAAATGTAAGCAAAAGGAGGTATCTTGTAAACAGAAACCAAAATAGTTTTGGCTATACAGCAGTTTTTGATAAGGGGTGAGAGAAAATTGAATTGAGAAAAAAAAAAAAACATTTACTACTATTTAAAAACGCATTAGCAATTACGAGATATTCGCAGCACAGCATTGCACCAAACAATTCAATCTCTCTCTTCTCTCTTTAGCATCTCCAAAAATCAAGGACTCTCTTTCTCTTTAAAAGGCCATCGAATATCAATTGGCATTCCCCCCAGCCCAAGTAACTCTCTCTCTCTTTTCCCTCGTTCTTTCCGTTCCTATTCCGATTCGATTTTCGTTTCTGTATATGATAAAAATAACGGTAATTTTTTTTAAAATTTTATCGGCGGCGGTGGAAATCTGAGAGTTCTGTTTTGTTTTTTGTTTTTATTTGTATAGAAGTAATTTACTATGATGGTGTTATTTGTATTCGGTGTTTTAGCGGCTCCAACTCTCTCTCTTGTGTTCGGTACTTACCGGTAATCGAGTTTGTTTATTCGTTTTTCCAATTTTGGCCCTCACTACCGTGGTGGATTAGGAGTAAATTAAAGGGTTTTCTTTGCTTGCGGATTAAAACCCTCTTCATTAGTCCCACGTTTTTTTTTTTTTGAGTTCCTGAAACGTTGGGAATATAATAACCCATTTTAATTTAACTTAATTTAATTATATATTAATTAGCTATCGATAATCCGTCCCCATCAAGCAAAGATTAATTAACATGCTGAACTTGTTTTTCTTTTCAGGGACGCCTTTGGTTGAGTTTTGACCAAGCCCAGAAAACAATATTACAAAATAATAAACAAAGAAGCTTCCTTTTCTGGTCGGTGGAGCGGGTTTATGGTGTCAATCGAGCTGTCAAAGTTGGAAGCTTGACAGCCCGATTTTCTTGGACTCTCTTTATTTTTTTTTCATGAAGGTGAGAAAGGAATAATTATATGCTATAACCGTTGTAGCAATAAATGCCTGCAACGAACTAATGGAATTTTTACACGTAGATTAAATGCCTACAACGGACAAATGAAATGAATCATTTAATCTACGTGTAAGAATCTCATTGGTCCGTTGTAGGCATTTATTGCTACAACGGGGTTGTAGCATATAATTATTCGTAAGAAAGAATCCCCACGTTTCCTCTTCTCAATTGGATTTCCCGATTATATCTTTCTCTATCCATCTGTACCGTATTGTTTGCTAATATATATATATATCTTATTAGTTTTTCCATCTTTTGTTTTGCTTTGTCTTCTGCAGGTGAATTAATTGCCTTTCTTTTGGCTATCTGGGTTGTGGCCGCATTATTCATTTAAATAGGATTGGCTCTTTTCATTTTTTTTTCTTCTACTCTTCATGAGAGATTTTTTTCTTCAATCTCTTCCATGGGTTCCTTGTCCGGAATCTTTCAACGACCAATAGTCGCAGCTGCAGCTGTTGCAGTAGCTTCTGTTTCTACTGACTTCTCTGATAAAGTTTCATCTTTTAAATCATTAGATACAACAAGTTCCACCTCTGATCAATCAAATTCTTCATTATCTAATTCAGTGCAACAGCCCTGCTGTTCATGGGTTTCTCATATCTCAGTTTCTAAGCTAACCAACTTTTCTTTTGTCACTAGAATTCATGTACCTGTACCTGCCGCTAACTTACCATTTCCTAATTCTATTCAGAAATTTACCCCCAATACATTAGGTTCCCCTCTTCTTCTTAATTTATATCAGTCTGCAGAATTAGCAAAAGGGCCTAAGCCAACTGCATTTACCAAAAAAATTCCTGCTTCCCCTCCTCCTGATGTGTTGTACAGATGGCACTTGCCAGCGCCAGATGCTATTGACGTTTCTGGTTCTTCTGATTGCTCATCAGCGAAGTCTAGGACAGTCGTAGTTTTGTTAGGATGGTTAGGATCCAAGCAGAAGCATCTTAAGAAATATGCAGAGTGGTATACTTCAAGGGGATTTCATGTCATTACTTTTACTTTTCCGATGGCTGAGATTCTTAGCTACAAAGTTGGCGGGAAAGCTGAACAGGATATAGATTTGCTTGTCAACCATCTAGCTGATTGGTTGGAAGAGGAGCAGGGAAAGAACTTGGTTTTTCATACATTTAGCAATACGGGATGGTTAACGTCAGTTCTCTCTATTCATATCCATGCATTATGTGTTTTTTTTTTCTTTTGAAACCTTTTGGATTAACTTGTTCAATGGACGTGTTTTGTTGCAGATATGGAGCTATACTGGAGAAGTTTCAGAAGCAGGATCCTTCTTCAATAGGAACTATTAGAGGTTGCATTGTGGATTCTGCACCTGTTGCAGCACCTGACCCCCAGGTAATTGTTACTTGTACTTGTGTCCTTGTGTTTATTCATTGATTACCAAGACGCACCATTTTGTTGACACACGTTAGGCATTCTTTCCCAAATGGCCTGATATCATTTCTAAAGATTTTTCACTATCGTCATGACATGCAATGTTTTGGCCCACGGGTAAATGAGGGCGACTTACGAGCTTGAATGATTTCATTCAGGTCTGGGCTTCAGGTTTCTCTGCAGCTTTTCTTAAAAAGAATAGTATTGCTACAAAAGGACATGTGAGCTCAAATGAGTCAAATGTGGAGCTATTAGTTGGCAGCAAGAAAATTGTAGAACCCAAACCTGCAGCAACTGAAGCAGCTCTATTAGTAATTCTGGAGAAGATCTTTGAGGTGGTTTTGAATTTTCCTACTGTGAGCAGGTAAAATCTTTTACCAAGAAAATGAATCTGATTAAAATTGGTGGATGCCTAATAAATGATATGGATATGTTCCTCAGAAAAAGAAACTTATATAGTGTTTCACTATTGCATTACAGGAGGCTCTCTGAAGTGCTAAGCATACTATCATCAGGACAACCTAGCTGTCCACAGCTATATATTTATAGCTCTGCAGATAGAGTGATCCCTGCAAAGTCTGTGGAATCATTTATACAGGAACAGCGAAGAGCTGGGCATGAGGTCAGGGCTTGCAACTTTCTGTCCACACCTCATGTTGATCATTTCAGGAATGATCCAAAGCTGTACAGCACACAGCTTAGCCAGTTTTTGGATGATTGTGTGCTTACTTCTAAACGTGTTTAATTGGAAAACTGTTGAGCAACTGATTAAGCCCTTAATTCTTACCTTTTTTTAATAGCGTAGTCATACAGCTTATAGAAATTATTATATTGGCACAAATGTTGAATACAACAGAAGGAAAGGTAACTTTCTGTTAATAACATTTTTCATCATTATTTTTCAAGGATTTGGGGAATCAAATTCAGAAACTCCCCTTTTCGAGAATAGATGTGACTATCAATGAGGCCACGCCTCATCTACTTCTCTTAATTGTAATTGTTGTCTATATCAATAAAGTGATGCAAATATTCATAGGTCATATTGTTGATACAGATTTCATAGTTTTATTTTTCTCTTCTTTGCTGCATTCTTAATAGAAGCCATTCAACAAGAAGTCCTCCTTAAAAGTTCATAAACTTGCAATTCAACGTTAGTAAGGTTTATAGAATCAGTAGCAGATGCATTTTATAGTAACAGATGTATTATATAGTAACAGATGTACAGACATTTCTGATACAAGACTTGTTACGAGTTCGCGCTGAGATGTTAAGACAACCAGAAGAGAAACTAGTAGAAGCAAGCAAAGGATAAACATTATAATAGACTCAAGCATCAATAATACTGTGCTTGTTTTGATCTTGAACATTAGATTGTAGGATAAGAAGCTTGCATTGCTATGCCACAGAGGCCTTCCTTTGCAGCTATATCTCTTTCCATTCGTATGTATCCTTTTTCACCCCATTGTGTGCCCCATGAATTCTTCACCAACCAATACTTCTTTCCATTGCTGACTCCATAACCAACAGCAGCAACACCATGGTCTAGTTCAGTTCCACAAGACCCTGTGAAGATACCACTTGAATAGAATTGAAAATCAAATCCACTAGCATCAATGGCAACAGAAACTGGTTGGTGAGCAACAGCATTCAACAGAGCAGCTTCATTGTTTGCTGGCACATCTTCATACCCAGTTATCCTGGCTGAAGGTTTAGCTTCCTCCTTGGTGTTGCAAGTGCTCTCAGCCGCATGATAAGGGTAGGTCGCCTCACTGGCTAGACCATGTTTCTCAATGAATTTAAAGGCATCATCCATTTCACCACCCTGACAGCCTTGATCCTCTGCACTGGTGTCACAGTTAATAAGCTCTTGCTCTGATAATGAAACCAATTTCTTAGTTTTTATCTCAGTGATTCCTTCTACTGCTGCTACTGCTGAAAATGCCCAACAAGACCCTGCATTTTGATTAAAACAAGAGTTAGAAACTATCCAATTTATATAAACTTTCATCAGTTTAAGAAAGATTACCACATACCACATTGGCCTTGATCCTTGATGGGTGTCACAGCTCCTTTCTTTCTCCAATCCATGGCAGCTGGTACAGCAGTAACATTCTCATATCTAAAAGGGCCTGATCGAGGAGAGCAAATATGACCATTGAATCTATTTCGAGGAGCTTTGAACTCTTCATTTGTAATATCAGCAAATTGATTGGCAGCAAGTTTGTAAGATCTGTCTGCTCACTATTAAACAAATCGATTTTTCGTACATTTTCCTTGAATATCTTGTAACGCATCTCCTTCTCATTAGCATCTTTGTATATGCGTCCATAACGAGTCACCCACTGTTCATGCCTCTTGTACATTGAAGCATCTTGCAGAGTTCTACCCATTGATTGACAAGTCCAAGCTCCTAAAATGAAGAACAAGCCTAAACTAATGCATAGATACTGCTTTGTGAACCCCATGAAGTGGAGAATTTCTTAGGCAACAGTCCAAAGTAATGCAAAGAAGTAATACAATCTCCAGCCACCCATTTGATTTTTTTTATAGTGATCATTCTGCCTCCTTAAGAATTGAGTACTATCTTAAAATGTTGCCTTTCAAGTCTACGTGCCATAGAAAACGTTCAAATTTGGACCTTCAGGAATCAGTATAGTTTGCTTTAAATTTGTCTCACTTGCAAGCATATGGTTTTAGCAAACGATTCGTCTTTAACTTTTGGCACCGAGTGATTTGGCATCAGAACAAACAAAAACAGCATCGTCCTCATGCCGTTTCATTCATGGCAGCAAGAGTTTTTAGTCTCCACAGAAATGAGTTCACAAATTGAACCATTCATTCATCTCCCTTCCATCGGCTAAATAATAATATCGCCTCTTTTGCATACCGCAACATAGTTTAGCGATAACTGCATATATGTGCATCAAACCCAGAATCTAAATAACATAATGTCTTTCACATAAGCAAACAAATAATTTCGCATTATTGGATAAGCAGAACTTCTTTGAGAGGTTCCAAACTAAAATCATATTCTGATATACAAAAAAGATTTACAAATAAAAATAAAACATTGCTTTAAAATGTTAAACATTTGATTTAGCAACAACATGAAAGGAACCACCACTCTGTTGAGCCTGGAAAAGAGCCCTAAAAAATTAACTGCAAAGATTGTTTATTGTACTCAACGTAGCCAAAATCAACAAATAAAGGAATTGATACAACACTGAATTTAACAAACTCCTAATCTAACCTTTTTCTCCTCTAATTTAGCTCCCAAACCCAAAATTTGAACTACATTAGATAGCTTATTACATATATCTATTGACAAATGATGACAATACCAGTAAACTTTAGGCACCAGGCAGAAACATCATTATGGTTTCTGTCCCAGGAGTGACGGTCTATAGAAAACATGGCTCTGTGCAATTGCAACAGGATCTCTTGGGTCATTCATTGTTTCATCCCTCAATGCTTCGAGAATGGCCTGTGCTGAAAACTCCCTGAACATTCAAAATACATGGAAGCGTCATATTTTCAATTCTGCAGCTAATGCAAAATGAATCCAGACAATTGGTCATATATTCACACATATTGACTCGATCAAAGCCCCCAACTTTACTACATGCCCTACGCTTGTGTAGAGTGGTAGGCATCTGTGGGAATGATATTCATAAAACAATAATACAAATTTTATCAATGAGTGAAAAATACCTTGTTCTAAGTATTCCATATAGCATCTTTAATATGGGGCAAAGTTCAACTGGAGCCACAGGCTTGTTTTCTTCAGGATGGAGGACACTTAAGATGGACTGACTTAGCAGGTCATAAAATGCTTTCACGGCAGAGACACCCTGAAAGAAAAAGGTCGGTTCAACATCATGAATATGACAGAGGTAAAACCCTAGAAAAGAGAAACCCATATCTTTATTAATGGTAAATGTTCAGACAACGAAAATTGTATCCATAGTTAAACCATACTTCTTTAAGTTCAAAAGACTCAGCATTTTTATTCGCTGTCTACAGGTAGCATTGATAAATACCTGAATCATCCCCTTGCCCTTAATACTATCACCCATATCAAGGTTCAATTCTCCTTTGGCCAAGTGCTGACCATACCATGCATTACGTCCTTTCAACAAGGACACATAAGTGTCAGCCAACAGGGGACCAGCAAGTTTCTCAGGCTCTTCTGACAACATATGTGTGATAAATATCATCTCTGATGTACAATGTGCAAAGTATACTGATTTACTGGTTGCACTCTCCTTGGTAAGAGCAGCTACCATTCCTGTAGAATCACAATTGAATTGAAAGTTATAAAACACAGATCAAAGATTTTGAAACTAACTACTCGTCAAGATAGCATTAAACTAACATCTGCAGAAAAGTGAAACAAACAAATAACAGTTTTGCTCTTTAGCTTGATCAAGTTCTACACATTTTCAGCATATGCAACTCTATTAATTATGTATTAGGCTTACTGCCAAAAGGCTAATATACATTTTTTCATATGCACCCCTATTAACATGCATGTTTTTTTTCTTGAAAACTTAGGAGCCTTTAACATGCCAAAGCAGTTTATGAGTTAGAGTGAAACCAACTGCAAATATCAGTGCCAGTTTGTTTAGGTTCAACCTAAATTTCACTCGAGTCCAGTAAAAAGCTCACCATTAATTATTTGATAAGCAAATCGCATATTACCAAGATTTACAAAATCCAAATTTGATTATGAAGAGACTGAAGCTTACCGGCTCCAATGGCATAGACATTTTTTAAGCCACCCATGACTTCATGAGTAACAAGATCACCATTATCCCACACTATAAAGTGGGGCTGTCTCAAAAACTTTGCCAGAGGCTTTCTCCATTTTTCTGCTCCACATATTCGGGCATTAGCATATTCCTTGTTGTAAATCTCTGAGGCAATGTTTGGTCCTGCAAGATAGAGGATGTTCTCCATTGGAACTCCAGCTGCAAGCACAAGATAATCAACTATGTTGATATCAAAGAAAGGAAAATCACAGAATCAATAGGATAAAAGGCCCGGGAATGCAGTTTTTACTTGCTCTTTTGATCATTTGAGTGGGAGTTATTATGCGTGGTTCAGGCCCCAGTTCAGCTTCTACGCCCTTTGCCAAAGATATAATAACCGGTACAGTATTTATTAATTTATTATTAATTTATTAATATTTATTAATTTCCTTCCAATATTTATTAATTTCCTCAAACACCTCACGGGTTTCAGTTGATGGTAAACCATTTATGACAATATCAGCATCCCACACAGCCTCCTGCAAATTTGTCACAACCTTCAAAGGGCAAAGAGGTGTGTCTATCATATTCAAGCAAAAGCCATCTTTCAAAATTTCATCTGCATATAGAGTCCTATCACCTAATCTTGCCTCGACATACTTTAAGTAGGCACAACGCCTTATCAATCTCCTAAGTACATCTTCCCTTGAATTGATCACTTCAAACAAATGCTCAGCTGTGCTCCTATCATCCGATCTGCCAGGAATTCTCCATATCCTTACTAGAACCTTATCTCTTAGATGACCATAGCTGTCTTGCAATAAAGCAGTAAATACACTACCCCAAGCGCCTGCGCCAATGCCAACAATTCTCAATGGATCGCCTTCTGCTTTGCCAATAAGACGTCGAATCTCATCCAGCGTCTCTTCCATAGCACCGTTTGAGGTATGATTTTGAATTGAGCCATTCGGATAAACATTTTGTTTCGCTGCTCCAGTATTTTCAACCATTTTTACACACACTGAGTGTCAACAATGGTACAAGAAGCCGCTAATAAAAAGTATCAGCTACAACAAAGCAAAAAACTTTCCTGGCGATAAACTCTAAGCTCCACAAACAATATTGAATAATTTCTGTGGATTTTGAAACAGCATGAGATCAATTTTTATAAAGGCTTTATCTTTCGAAGAACAAGCGCAAGAGATTAAATCAACATATCACCAACAAACACAAGAGCAGCTAGCTTTTATCGGCAAAGAACCATTGACCCAGAATCTGAAATTTTAGAACTTGGATCAAGAATGAAAATTGCCACACGGGTTTTTCATGGCACATAATACCTATCAGTATCTATAGACAACCCTAGTAAGATATTGCCCAGAAAGGCAAAAACTTTAACTTTGCTACGGTCATCTAACCCAACAAAAAGCAGTCAACGTAAAGAAAATGATGATACAGAAAAGGGAAGGCCAACGAACCGCTCTTGTCGGCTTCCTGAACGCGGCAACACCGATTTTGGATATTTGTTTGTTTCTGTGTCTACTGGGATGTCATTCGAAGGTGAGAGAAGCTAACGAAATACCTAATACAGTTTGGTATGAAGTATATGGAATTAAGGAAGCGAGTGACAGTAACTCAGAGAGCATTGCGAGTTCAAACTTCAAACAGCGAAGAAGAAGGCGTTAGCATTCAAGAAATCGAATGGTGAGTTTGTCACCAATCTCAATTTCATCCCCGAGGGGCTGTACTTCATATGATCATGCCATGTTGAAAATCAAAACAAAATTACTAAAATACCCTTAAAATTCTTTCACTTGCCTGTAAAATCAATTTCTTTAACAAAATAGGCAAAGGAAACGGAAATCAATCAATCAATTCCATTAACAAATTAACAAATGATAGCAATGAAACTGAAAAACAAGTAGCAATGGAAAAAATGATAGCTCCCTTTCGGCGGCGGCGGCGGGTGCTCTATTGGCCAAATATCTTGAGTTAGCTTTGAACTTTTATTTGAAATTTTAAATCGTTTGCTTTCTATTCAATTTGTCTTTTTTGCTTTTGTTTGTGCGTTGGGGAGAAATGAATTGGGTTTTTAGAGTTGAATCTTCAACTCACTCTAATGGCATTCTGGAGGTAAGCAGCATATTTGAGTGGTTCCAGTGGAAATATGCTCATTTCTCATTATAAGCTTTTCTACTTTGCCATTATACTTTTAAAGGATAATTGAAATTGTACAAGGTAGGAGTTGAACTGATGGTACTTGAACAATTGGAAGGGGTCAATGAATTGGAAATAGAAAAGGAAAAATGACGAATCTCTCGTTGTATGGCCTAGGATTGGCAATAGGCAACAAATTTTCGCTCTCTATAAAAATTTATTTCGAACGGGGCAAAAATTTTCCTTCAAAACGAAAATAGAGAAAATTTTTTCTCAGTTAGACTGAGCGGGGGCAGAACGAAAATAGAAAATATACTTTTCTTCCTGCGAGGATCCCATCCCTACCCTGCGAGAGTCCGATATAATATAATATATATATTAAAATATATAATATAAATTATATTTATATATTACAATATATATTAGATTTTTATATTATAATATATATTAAATATTTATGTAATATATATATTAATATAATATATTATATATTATTTATATCATATTTTAATTATTTATATATGTAAAATAAATATAACTTGATATATTTTATTTTATTATATATTTTTTAAATTTATTGTATATAATAATTAAATTAGTATTTTATTATTTTATATAATTATTATAAATTATAAATTTTTTATATTTTTAAATTTTAATTTTTTAAAAAAAGAATTCATTTTAGGGATAGAAAGAAAGGAGGTGGACCAAAATTTATGCGAATGGGTGGCAAATAATTTTTGATACGGCAACATTTAGGTACAAGATGTTTTCTAGTAGAGCTTAATAGAGGAAAAAGGACTATCTAACCTTAGCTAGTCTCAGGTTGAGGTTAAGTTGTCATAGAGTTGAGTAATGATGGTGATGATTCAATCAACATTTAAGCCTTTAGTGAAATATTATATTATCAGATGTACTTCGCCACCATTCTGTTAACCTAAAGAGGCAAAAACAGAAAATAGATTTTATTTTGCTTATCGCATATCTAATTCTTCTGTTTCTATAGTTTGAATTTATTTTTTGTACTACTGAGTTGCAGTCTGCTTTAATGCGAAGTGACTCAACTGTTATGCCACAAAGGATGAGACTGAGGCATCAATGTTATGGAAGATCATTGCAAAGATAAAGCTTATGCCCATAATGTGTGCTATTGCTATGTCCCTTTTGTATTGGATTTTACATCACCCTTACTGTTTTTCCTTGTGACCTTTTTCTGTATTTTGGGTTTTTCTTCTGCTAATTGTTATGCATCTATAACTGGTTTATTTTTCATGAAGTCTTCACTACACGTGGATGGTTTTACTCCCTGTTTATTCAAACAGAGAAGTTGCATATTAGGATCTGCATTCTTTTTGGAGATACTGACATTAAGTGCATATCAGAGTAATATCTCATGAGCAATTTTCTGTTTCTGTTTCTTATTTTTTAAGGACTCTATATTCTTACACAAGAAAGTTGGTCAAGTAAAAAGACCAACTAGAAGTGATTTTTTCTATTCATTACCCACTCCCGTTGGTGATGCTATTCACTCATTAAGGAATGTTGGAAGTGAGGAGGCTGTCAACCATAGAATTTAAGTAAAAAAGGCCAAATGGGGAACTATAATGGAGAAAAAGCAATGCCTGCTCTAACTAGTTTGGGATTAAGGCTTAATCAAGTATTAGTAACCAAACACCTTCTAAATCTACTAATAAGACATGTATTTGTTCTTTGGAAATGCTTTATTAACATCATCTGGTATTCATGTAACATTATTATTATTATTATTATTATTTGAAAACAACATTGAGATCCCCATGGAATTTCCATCAGCAAATTTATTGGTGTAAATGATGTATTCCTTTGTCGTGGAATTGCAACATGGATGTCAGTGAAATTATTATATCATTGTAGGAATCTGGACCAAAGACAACTCAGTGGAACAAAATATCCAGATACTGGCCATTCATGCCATTGACCACTGTATTACAATACCAACTTCATGGGGTAGTGTTTGCCAATCAACGTCAATTCTTGGGTGCAGGGGATCAGGATGTCATAATGCTTAGAGTAGTTCTTGTTTCTTGCATTCTTATCATAATAATTGTTTCTACAGTTATCAAAACCTTGTTAGTCAGTCATGTCAGGATTAATGTTTGGCTGGAGATGATTTTGTCAGTAAACAACCGGTTTGCTTTCTGTATGAATGTTTGTTTGGAGATCCTTTTGTCGGTAAATGACGTTTTGGTTGCTCTGACAACAGAATATGCATTTGCACCAGAAAACAACACCACTGCAACAATGACTCCATGCAGGGCAACAATATGCTATCACAGGTAGGTCTTTGCATTTTTGCTCCTGAAAGTTCTGAATTTAATTACAAGATCATCAATTTATTGCTTTTCATCTGGCTAATTTTGCTTCTGGTTAGTGGTAATGTGAATATGTTGGTGGGATCGATGATTTAATTGCTTATTTGATTTTCCAGCTCCATTGCACACTCTCCTGTTGAAATTTGGTCCCTTTTTCACGCGCATATTCTACATCATATGTCTTTTGTGTTAAATGAAAAATGGGAGTGTCACTTTATTCTGTGCTGAAGGTGGCCTTCCTATTGACACTGGTAGATGAATGGTTTGAAGAAACAATGGTAGGTATTCTTTAACTGATGAAATGTGGAAGCAACCATGCTTTTCATGACTTTTTGCTTGAAGATATGCAGTATAGATTATAGAGAGGATGAACCTTGTGGACCATCAAAAGTGCAATACTACTGACATACAGATGTGCCTGAATCTTTTAGGCAGCAAAATACTGCTTCTTTTAGAGTTCACTTTTCTATTAGTATCTTTTTTTTTTCGTTGATGTAGATAAATGTAAATTGAACTTCAGAAAGACTTGATGCAGTAATTCTTGTTCATTGAAAAAGCAAGGATAGTAGATTCATGAGAAATGGGATTAGTAGGTCTTGAAATGTAAACATACTGATTCCTAGAAAATTAAAGAGCAGGTATATACAAATGAGGCCCTTCCTGTTTTCCACTAGGGTGATCTTTCCCTTGCACGTCCAATTTCCTTTTCTTTCTGTAAAAGAATATATTGTTATGATTAAAATTCAAGTATTAACCTTCTTTAATATTAACACAAATTTTCGATGCCTAGCTGTCAATTTTAGTGCAGTTGATGACTATAGAATATCATTGGAAAAATGATAGATTCTGTTTCCTGATATATCACTTGTGATCATACCAGAAAAAAAATGATAATCAAGTGCAATCATTTGTTATATTTTCCTACTCAATTTTGATGTTTTGCCCTTGGACTGAACCTGATAGGTATGGTGAGACCACAAATGGGAGAATGATTTAAATGCAAAAGATTAACATTTCATTGTATATAGAGTTAATGAATGCAAAAGATTTAAATGCATATAGAGTAATTAAAAAGTAGCAAGAATAATTCATTGTCATGGTGTGCGCGCTCGCCTTCAGGTTAGTACGAAGGATGCTAATTTTGAGTTCCTTCACTGCTGTTGCTGTTGGTAGCCTTTGGAGATTAATGTGCAAGACATGGTATTTCTTGATGCTGCCTTTAACCAACTGTAGATGAATCTGATAGTACTATATGCTTGTATTGTTTGGGCTGGGAGCAGCTGTAGCATATTTTCATGTTATTTTCTTGTATCATATTGTAAAGGTTGAAGATTGCTGACAGTGGTTTACATTCCTTTCTGTACCTAAGGTACGTATAGTATTTTACTTGAATACACGGTAATATATTAGTCCTTCTCTCTCTTTTAGGATTTTCTTTCACTCTGACAGAAAATTTTGAGGGAGTTAAGAAACTATGGCTCTGTTATGCGAAATCGTTATGCTGTAAATAATATTGTACAATTATAGAAAATTGGATTCATCATAGAGAATACTCGACTCCTTTTCTACTAAATCACCGTGTGTATTCTTTATAGGGCTACTGTTCATCAGTGCCTTGTATGACTGTAATTAATACTGAAATATCTGACTTTATGGAGAAAATTTTCAACTAGCTCCTGCAGCCTTCTTGTTGCACTTGCAGTATATTAGTTAATAGGAGGATTTTATAGTTATCTATTTACACAGAGGTTAAGACTTCTTTCCACAAGCTGCAGAGCTTTTTCTTTTTACTATAAAACTATCACCGGTGTCATGAGAAAGGTATTGCCTTTTGAAATATTCTTTGGCCAGGTGCAAGTATTGCCAAAGGGTCATAAGCGGATTTTCTTTGCACAAAAACTTCCCACTGTGGGCCAAAGTGAGCGTGCCACTCTTCCTGTGTAGTGTAGTGGGGCAGATATTGCTTGACACCTAGACGAGCTGTGCCACAAAATTCTAAAATTCGTCTGTTCTGATTTAGGATATGTTCTAAGCCATCAGTTCCTGTGGAAGAGGGAACGGCTGAGGAAAGGAATGCCACTAAGTAAAAAATATCTTCTTCTGGAATGACAGCTGAAGTCCTGTTGTCCCACCTGAGATTAAATAAATTGATCAGCCTACCAAAACAATAGGAATTTGCAGAAATAAAATGACCTTCTTTGTTGATCTATTACTTTGATTTGTTAACTGGGTAGATGAGAATGGGCCCATTGCTGGTGTCGGTAAGGATATTGCCAAAGACTTCTTCTGCGAAATTGTGAATTTTGCTTCTGGGGACAAGAAGATTTAGCCATGGATGTGGAACTTCCCACAAGCCTTTGGATCGTAGTTTGACCTCAGACACATGAACCCTATCCAAGAATTCTATGTATGGAACTTCTGATATAAAAAGTGTTGATGGGATATATCTTAATTGAGACAACAAATTCATGACTTCCTGCATGGTAAAACAAGTATATTTATTTATATAATATGTACTAATTATTTATTAATCAAGGTAGTTAAACAATATAGAAAACCACCATATGGTGGGCCATTGCTTCTGACCTCATTCATTATATCTGTCTTGTCTGTGTTGAAGTATTTGGCCAATTCTAAGCAAAATAGAGTTCTTCCAAACTGGCTAGCTTTTACGGGATCTTGAGGATTAGAGGATGACCTCCAATTATTCAAGAGACCAGTCCTGTTAATTATCACAAATCCTTCAATATAGTCGAATGTGTTTTCTGCAGATATTAGATACACCTGGTCACTGGCAAATGTGGTGAAGTCTGAGTAGAGAACTCTAATCCATCTCACCTATTTGAAATACAGAGTTTTTAGTTAGAAGCAAAACTTATGCAAAACTTACTAAGTTTCTATTATAATTTAAAGCTTATTATTTCTTTTTCCCATTTTAATTTATTAATTATCCAAAAGGTCGTGCGTTTACCTTATCAGGTGCTGGTTCTAATGATATCTGTGCCCTTGTTATGATGCCAAACTGACCAAGTCCTCCGAGAACACTGTAGAATATGTCACCATTTTCTGTCTCCGAGCAATTCACTATCTCTCCTTTCCCTGCACACAGTTTCAATCCATTTTATGTAAGATATATGCTATGCACCGTATTTTTATGTGTTTATTATGTACGCATGCATATACGTGAATGTTTGTCCAAGGTCAAGTGTAGCATGCATGAATAGGAAACCTGCCAATGTCATGAGTGTTTGTCCGCTTGATCTTATCACCACTTGACATGCTTACAATTTACTTTAACTAACCTGTAACAACTTCCAGTTGATGGACATTACTTATTTGAGGGCCATGCCGAAATGCCTGCCCACTAATCCCAGCATTGGACAAAGTACCACCAACAGTTAAATGCAGGTAGTCTGTCCATGATTTTGGTGCTAATCCATAATTAAGGGTTTCATGTAGGATATTTATCCATAACTCACCACCAGATACATCCACATATGGATAATTTCCAGCATGAACATGGATTTTTGGGCCCTGGAGAGATTCCATGTTGATGACAACTCCTTGAAGGGCTTGTGCCTGACCCTGGAGTGAGTGGCCATGGCCTCTAGCTGCAACTGTTAGGGGTGAATGAGGACCCATCTGCCAAATATGTTTAATTGTGGTGGCAATGTCAGAAACAGACTTCGGATGCAGTACTGCAAAAGGGAGCATATGAAACCTGTTGCCAAAGTCTTTGGCTGCATGGCGAACACTATCAAAGGTAAAATGCCCTTCAACAGAAAGAGTGTTCAATGAGGAATAGTTGCCGGAAAAACACAAGTTTATTCTAATTGTCATGCAGCTAAGGAACAAAACCATGAAGCTTCTTATGAAAAGCATATTATTTTGTTTATAGAAGCTAATGGATGGGCAACTCATCTTTCAGTTGGAAAAGTTAAAGGTGGTTTAAGAGGTGGTATCTCTGTTGTTCTTTGGTAAGGCTGAAAAGGAAAAGGATAATTACGGAGAAGAGCAAGGAAATGAAGGGGTTGAGTTGGGAATTTAAAGGTGAAGATTTGGGTGGCTGAGTCAAACAATGTTCTGTTGTGAGAATCCGTATGAAGACTGCCAACTTGAGTGGAAAGGAAGAGTTATAGAATTCTACCCGTTGGTTCTCCTTTTTGGGTTATTATTATTATTATTATTATTATTAAGGTGAAAACATCATTTACATGGCAAGTTGTACAGGATAAAGTGGCAAGAAAAGAAGATTTTACAAATCTTGCAACTTTTTTTTTGAAACAGTTGCAACCATAGTCCCACCATCTTAGCCAAAGACAAAGGCAAACATGTCTCAAGAGTTTTTATAGTCGGGCAGGTTAAGGATACTTCTCCTATTTTAGAAAAAGTGGTGTGTGACAGAAGGGGCGTATCTCTCTGCCTGCAGCCTGCAGCCTTCAGCCTGGTGGGTGCCTGACTGTCTCCCTAGTCCGTCCTTCAAATGACAGGTACGCCCATACCATAGTCCATAGCACACTTAAAAATGAAGATAAATAATGTTATTCTTTAATCTTTAGCTGTCGGAATGTGAGCATCCCATATCTACACTGAGATCAAATGAGAAGGACCTTTGGGTCCTCCCCTTTGATTTCTTTGTCACTCACTGACGACTTGGTAGGGTCTTTCTGGGTCCACTGGACGTGAATTTTCAAATGCTTGTGTGTTTTATGGGGCAAAAGTTTATTGGCTATAGGTTGGGACCCTATATTTTTTCTTAATTTTTCATTCTCTTTTAAAGGGTAAGAATAACAATGGTAGAAAGTGTGAGTGGAGATGAGATTAGATGGGGATGACAGCTTGGAAGAAGCACAGAAAGACTTTCTCTTCCACCTATCTGCTTTGCTCTGCTGATCTGATCTGCTTATTGTTTTTGTTTTGTTTTGTTTTGTTTTGTTTTGTTTTGTTTTGTTTTGAAGCCTTTTCTTCCCAGCATTTGGACAAATCTCTATGATTCTCATGTTTATATGTTCCTAAATGCAATTATTATTTACTTTTAGCCTTTTGTCTCAACTTGCATGAGCTAAAGTTTTAAGATTTGCAGTTCCTAATGGAAGCAAAAGCATCCATCTTTCATTTCCTTCCTCTGTTACCCCTTCTTCTGTGTAAAGGTTCTTCTGCAGTGGACAAACCATTATATAATCTTTTGTTTTTTTGGCAAATTATTTGTGATCTCTCACTTTTTCTTAATCAACTTATATGATACTATATTTTATGTATGCAAATAGAATGTATAACAGAACAGGTTCTTCTTTTTTGACTGCTAGACACAAGTAGTTGTTTAAGTAAAGCAAACAAAATCCAACTGAGAACCCAATTTTCTTCCTCGAGAAAAAAAAAATAATTGTGAAGGAAAATGACACGACAACAATGATACGAGGAAGAAAACAACATGATAAAGATGGCATTGACAAAATGCTCCACACTATCATCTCTCTTGTTTTTTTGAACTTCCATTTCATTTCATGGAGTGGATTTTGACAATTTGTTTTATATATTTACAATTAAAAGAACAATTAGGCATGCATATTAAGGTATTAAGTAGCGTTAACTATATAATTTATTGAATAATAGATTTAGAATCGATTATAAATATTATTTCAAAACATCTATCATTATGTTATGTATGTTGGGGTGAAAATATAAACGTGTTCTTAATATTCGTTTCTTTTCTTTAAAAAAAGAAAATGTTTATGAACTTGTTTTTATGAATTTACACTACTGTCATCTAGCAGCAAGTGAATATTTTTTTTAAATAATAAATTCAGAATTAATTTTTTTTCTCTATAGAATGTATTGAATATTTTTTTAAAACAATAGATTCAGAATTATTTTTTTTCTCTATAGAATATGTCGATATATATTTATGTAACTTACATTGTTGTCCTTATGCATCTCTTATTATAAGATTATGGTGTGAAAAATATGAACTTTGTTATTAACATTTGTCACTTTTCTTTTAAAAAATAAAGTAAAAGTTAATTTCTAGAATGAAACCGACCATTAACAAATATAAAAACAAAAACAATAAGGACATAATAATAAACAACAGTTATGATTATATGGTAAAAATTCATAATGTATGATATTAGTGGAAAGTCCATGAAAAAAGTAGCTGTTATGCTTCATTTGTGGAGTACAATTAAACCTTTTATTAGTCAAGGAACTTGTTCAACTTTAAATTGCTTAATTCTGCAACATTTGTCATCCATGGCATCAAGAGGGCGGCTCACGGTGGCTCCCATCCCCACTTTCCACTGTCACCCTCCTCCTCCTCCTCCTCCATCATCTACATTTCATTAATCCATTTCTTGACACGAATACCTTTTTTCTAACACTGATACTATATTTTTTTTATATGTAAATCTTTATTTAATAAGATATATATATATATATATCGAAATACATACTAATAATATACATATATATATTCCTGAATTTTCTAGTTGAAAGTATATTTTTTCTTAGATAATGAATTTAGATATATATTTTATATAATAATTTCATAATCGTTTCTCATTTTTCATATTTTCACTTGTCATATCGATATAAATAAAATATGGAGATTATAAAACTACCTATTAAAATAAAACCCTTTTTAAAAATCCTACACAAATGAAAAGTATTTATATTTTTATAAAAATTTAGGTAAGATTTTTAAAAATACACCACTACTCATTAAAACAAGATTTTATTTTCAAAATACATCCCTTCTAATTTTAAGTTATATTTTATTATAAAAATTCATTTTTTTTAATTTTACTATTAAATAAATATATTTCAATAAAATAATAAATTTAATATTTTAAAATATATTTTTAACTAATAAAATATATTAATTTTTTATAAAAGGAAAATTTTAATTACAAATAATAAATAACACTAAAAAATTTAAAAAAAAATAAAATATATAAAGATATATTAATAAAAATTATTAAATTTTTTTTATAAAAATTTTACATATTATATATATAAAAAAATTTAAAAAATATTAATTTTATGGTATAGATGTTGCATATATATTATGTTGATGTTATGTATTTATTATATATATTGCGTGTATATTATATGAATATTGTGTGTATGTTATGTATATATAAAATTTTAAAAAATAAAGTTAAAAAAATATTAAATAAATTATTTAAATTTTGTACAGGTGATGTGTGTATGTTTAGTATATGTGTATATGTTATTGTTTATTTTTTATGTGCATTTAGTATATCTTGTGTATATGTTTATTTTTTTATATGTATATTGATAGTATAAAAATAGAAAAATATATTTATGAAAAAATATAAATACAAATAAATATTAAAAAATAAAAATAAAAAATTAACAAAAAGCAAAAACAAAAAAGAAAAGAAAAAGTAACGATTTTTAACTTAAAAATTAAAAAAAGAAAAGAAAAGAAAAGGAAAACCATAGTTTTGAAATAAAATAAAATCTCGCCGTAGTTTTGAAACCAAGCATCAAAAGAGGTTATACTACGTAAATTCCTTAATAAAATACCAATAAAAATCCAAAATAAATAAATAAATAATCAAATTAATAAATATATATTTTCTTAAACAATATATAGAGGAACAAGTCTTCCATTGAAGAATATATATTTCTCATAAAAATAGATCTCCAAGTAGTAAGTATATATTAATCATCAATGCATAATTTAATGACTAAGAGAATATATTATTTTCGCTCAAATTTTGAATTCGAATTTAAATATGTTTCTCTTTCCTATATATAATTATTTTAAAAAATAATAATTATATATTCAAATTATCCCTTAAGGATCTATTTAGATGGAGATACTTTGAGATTTAATAAAGTAAAAAAAGATAGAGTAAAAAAAATATTAAATTATATTATGTTTGGAAAGAAGAGAGGAAAACTTCTAAAAATCTCTATTTTGAAGTATAATGTAAAGAAAAAACCTTTATATTTTTAATCCTTCGAAAATCTTAATTTACTTATCCATAGGTTACTAAACCTTTAAGCAACTCCTTCCAAATACACTATTAATCTCCTCCTATCTTATAAAACTTTTTTTCTATTTTTATTTAAATAGATTTTAAGTAATCAATTCATAATAGATTTTCTCTAAATAATGAATTTAAAATTATTTTTTTAAATAATTAATTTAGAATCAATTATGCTAGCAATGGGTATATATTCTTTTAAATAATAATAATCAAGTCTCAATGGAATTTTTCTTTTCCATATCATTACATTACTCAAAAACTAAGATACCGATTTTTGTAAAAAAAAAAAAAAGTCATACAAAGGAGCATGTATCATATATCATGTACATAAATGGATAGTAAGTGCATTTGATTGGCTAGTCTAAACCAATTAAATTTCAACAAGTGGGTAAGCTGACACTCGACACAATATGGTGGGATAGGTATTAGACCACGTCAGTTTTTTTTTATTTTTTATTTAAAAAAGAAATCTATTAAAGCAAAGTTGAATTTATATTGATCAAATTGACATGTCATAATTTCAACCTTATTAGCTTTAAAAATTAAGATGTGGTAAGTTCAATGTCTTATTTTGTTTTTAAAAAAAAAGTTGATATACAGTGATTTTGATTTGATCTCAAATCAATTAAAATACGAAACCTCATCGTTTTGATTAACATTTTTGTTTGTAAATTTTGATTTTTAAAATTTTAATTAGTTTTAAGCATAAAAGATTAGAAAATAAGCATAGTTATCATGTTCCCTAACCGACTTTTATTCCACTTTAATCAATGTCTTCTTGTCTATTTTTTTTTTTAAAGTAAAATCCCTATTTCATATTTATGGTTTTTTCAATTTAATCATTCAATTCAATCCATGTAGCTCAACAATTCACACACACACACACACATATATATATATATATATATAATTTGATCAATCTATCATTAGTATCTTTGGTAAGTTTCCTATTATTTTATTTTAGAAAATGCTTTTTTTTATCTAAAAAGTGTATTTTCGCCACACTTTCGGTTTCTACATTTGAAGAGATGAAGTTTCCAACATTAATAATTGAAGTATATCCATGCATACACCATTCAATTGATAACTTAGTTAATATTTTTTAGAAATTATATGATATAACGTAATTTCAATTAGATATTTTAGTTAGAATAATAAATTAATTAAATAATAATATGTGTCAATATTTTTTTTAACATATATCTTATAATTTTTAATGCAAACAATTTAATTTTTCTAATTATAAAATATAAAAATTATTTTATTATTCAATTGGCTTATTATTCTAAATAGAATGCTTAGTAGAAATCATAGTTGGACTATATATCTTTTTAATATTTTTTTTATTTCAATTTTGTAATTTTTTTTCCAAAGAAGGTGAACTAGACTCATAAATAATAGAAAACAAACGACTGTAAGTTGATGATATTATGAAACAATCAATATTGTTGTAAATCAGAGATAACTAATTAAGAATGATTAGTTATAGCTGAAAAAGTTTAACATTGTCCGTGCCAAAAAAATTGTTATGAAATTAGTTTTCCTATAAATAAGACAAAAATGGATATCTGTAAATTTATAAAGGAGTCTCTGATAAGATAAATAAGAATATTTATAAATTCACTAAGGAGTTTCTAAACTGCTGAATTCAATTTTGTATTTTATAAATCACATTTCAATTTTCAGTTAAGTAATTTATTTACTTATATATGTAAACAGAAATTAGTGTAACAACATATTAATGGAATCTTGAATCGGAAATTAATAGGAACAAAACAAGCAAATATATTTGGTATTATATATTTTTTGCAGAGAAAAAAAGGAAAATAAATAAAAGAATTAACCCATTGTATAGACTAAGTCCCCAAAAATCTCTAGTCAATGATAAGAAAGACATCAATATAACATATATAAGAAATTTTGAAACAATCAATTTGATTTGGACTCGACTTAAACATGAAAGTAATGAAATATTAATTGGGTCCAATACAACACTAAGAAATTCCTTTCAAATATTTGAATATATCATTTTCTAAGACCCAAAATAAAGAAAAACAAAACAAAAAATAAATGTCATTTTCTAAAATAATTTTGAGCAAATAAAAGAATGATTCCCACAAGTTCCAAATTGAAGATTGTCTTAAACTCTACAACACTATATGGAGAGAAGAATGTTCTTTTTTTGAATAATAGTAACTGTTTGAATGACTTTTGAAAGTAGATATCAATAAATAATAATAATAATTTAAAATAAGTTGCTTGATCGAGCCATCACAAAATCTTTTCTTTTTTTCTTTTTAATTTTTTTTGACTCACATGTCAATTTTTTTAGTATATTACAAGTTAAATTTGTCGGCCACAAAATACTTGTTTTATAAATGCATTTACTATAAGTTATATGGACATATTGGTTAGGCCTAAGTCCAACGACTAATGCTGCAAATCATTATCAACAACTACATTTGTGGACTGTGGTGCTGCTGCTGCTGCTACACATCACATGTTTCATTCTCATAATCTCTTAAGTTGGGTAAAAGAGCTCAATCTACAAAGAGTGATTTTATTAAAACTATGTTATTTTATTGTTTCGGTCAAATGAAATATAATAAATTTGTGTGTTATCCACTACATAATATATTTTAAATCTTATTATAAATGTATCAATCATTTTAGGAGTGAATTACACCTATAGTCTTTGAAGAATTAATTAAAGTACATCGTCGTCTCTAAAATTTTATTTTCACACCTATAATTCCTGAAGTTTTCAATTATGTAATACTAAAGTCCTTGACCCCATTCTCCGTCTATGTCGTTAATAGTAATCTGATGTGACAATTAATTGTTGGCCACATATGCCTGCCCTTCATTGCCACACCATCCAAGCTTTTAAGCACGTTGTCCACTTCATTTTCCCTTTCCCATCACTTCTTCACTTTTCCTTCCCCATTCTTCTTCTTCTTCTTCTTCTTCTTCACTGTAATAACAAGTTTTTATGATTTGCAAAAGACGAATCTGGGGAAACTCTTCCGTCGAGGTCCAAAATTTATAGTCTTACAGTTAAATCTCTTTGTGAAACCTGAAAAGAAGAAGTTTTAAACCTTTGTTCGAAAAACCTAGAAAAACACCTCTCTGATCGCACATTGAAGGTTTAAATTCGTGGTGACTGTGTGAGTGGAATAGAAAGGAATATCTTTTCTAGGAGGGGGACCAGCATTATTGTCTTCCAAAGGTGTGATAAAAGTTGTTGGTGGACCAACATTCAAAGATGGGTGCAGGTAATGAAAAAGACAATAAAGAATACTCATTTTAATTTGTTGTTTTCTATCTAGGGTTTTGTAAGTGGCGGATAGCAAGTGCAGTTGACTTGAATTGTCTGACATTGTTAGAAAACATGTGAATTGAATATTATTTACAACTATTACTCATTACTGACTAACTGTTGCTAAAAATCCATAAACCATTTTCTAGTTTTTGATAATTGCATCGTTTTTTGGCTATTTAGGTTTATTTATTATCCATTTGACTTAAATTGTTTGAATTGGTGGAAAACATATGAATTGAACATTAATTATAATCATTATTGTTTGTGTTTTGTGTTTTGTAGCTTCAAATGAATTATCCATCATCAAATTGCATTACAATGGGGGTAAGGGGGAATAGAGCAACATGGATGGTGAAATTCATTACATATTTGATTGTTGCATGGACAGAATTGCATTAGTTTGTATTGATGACATTCTGCAAAAAAAAAAAAAATAGAGGTTCATGGTTTGATGAGGTATTGGTGGAGGATTCCAGGGAAGGATTATAATTCTGGGTTGAGACCTCTTGAAGAAGAGAAAGGGGTAATTCTAAGGCATTTACATATGCTTGTCTTCATTAAAGAAGGGCTTTTTAGATGGATGTAGGCCCATTGTGTGTTTAGATAGTTGTTGGCTAAAAGGCCTTTATGGATGCCAACTATTAGCAGCAGTAAGTATAGTTCCAAATGATTGTATTTATCCAATTGCCTACTCTATGGTGAGGATAGAGAATTCAGAAAAATGGGAATGGTTTCTAAGCAATTTGAGGGATGACCTATCCATGCACAACTCCCAACAATGGATATTTATGTCGGACATAAAAAAGGTACCTATATGCATTCTCTATCTTTATTGGACAATTGATTTCATAAATGTTAAGAGAAAGACCTTGTGAGAACTAGAGCCTAGCCTGTTTTAAAACATATTCAAAATGTGACATTCTTTTGAATAACATGTGTGAATGCTTCAATAATTATATTTTAGAAGCAAGATCGAGACCAATAATCACAATGTTGGAGATGATTAGAAATCAACTGATGAGGAGGATAGCAAAGAAGAAACAAGATCTTTCCTGTGTCTCTGAACTAATATGTCTCAAAATAAGAAAGAAGTTACAGAAGCTCAAAGATCTTTCTGGGGATTATTTTTCTGTATTCAGTGGATCACCAAGAGTGCAAATTTTTGGTAAGGGTCACAAATTTGTTGTTGATATGGAGAAGATGAGTTATAGTTGCCGGAGATGAGATTTGACCGGTATCTTATGTCCACATGCCATATCCTGTATAACTTGTCAAAATGATGATGTTGAGAAGTATGTGCATCCTTACTACCATGTTTCTACAGCAAGAAGAGTGTATAGCCACACAATTGAACCTATTAATGGCCATGATTTATGGCCAAAGGCGAATGAGAATTGTATAATCACTCCTCCACCTATGGTTGCAAAAAAAAAAAAAAGAGCAAGAAAACAAAGAGCAAGAAGAAAAGAAGTGTATAGAAAGGAGCAACCTACATCCAGACAAGCTCAAGTAGAATCAACTCAACATGCAACTCCATCTCCTACTACCTATACAAAGGGAGGTGTTAAGTTTCGGATAGAGGGAGATACACCATCGTTAGTTGCCAAAGGACATAGAATGAAATGTAGTCATTGTGGGCAATATGGCCACAATAAGAGATCTCACAGACTCAATAATAAAGCTGCAACTTCGTCTTCTGTAAGTATTTTTAAATGTTTTTCATTAATAAATTCATTTCACATGTAAGGTGAATTTGTAGTTTATGAGCATGATATGATATATAGGTATATTATGTAGTTTATGTTAATTGTTGAGGGATAACATAGTTACATGGTTTCAACTTAAGGGACGACAGATGTTAAATATTGAAACTTTAAGGACTATGAATGTTAGTTAATTTAAACTTAAGAGGTAATAGATGTAAGATAATATAAAATTGACGGTTGTTACTGACACTAATTACTTCATTTTTTCAGCAAACATTTGTTGGATCTCATATGGATGCTTCAGGAACGACACAGCCCACACAAGAAAATATTGTCATAGAATGATTGGACGTCTTTTTTGAACATCTACATTCTTTTGATGGCTCATTTGAACAACTATATTTTTGCTTTTCTGAAGCACATGATAATTTTGGTTGCAAATTGACAGTTTTTTTATAACCATTAACCAATGTAACTAATTATTGTTTATAGGATCACCTTTATTTAGTGCCATTGATATGTTTGGGTTTAAAATGGCACTTCTTCATATATCAATTGTAACTAATGAATTTTGATAATGATAACTTATTTAAAGCCATCAATATAAATGAATCACATTGATGAACTTTTTTTTAGTGAATCACATTGTTATTCATATAAATTTTTTTAGTATATGACTATATTAGTAATGAACAAATCAACATAAATGATTGAAAAAAATCAAAGTGGTGAAATAAATAAACCATAAATCACAAATAAACCAAATAAACCATTACTACTTTTCATTGATAAAGCAACTTCTAGTACAATTACAACATTAACAAAATAACATCCTGACTACACTAGTTATAATGGTAGACAAAAACCCAGAAATCAGTATACTACCATCAATTTTTCTTCATGGCCATAAACTGTGAGTAGATAGGTATCCTGACCGTAGCAATTATAACACCCACAACAAAACACCTACCTAACTCAATCACTACATTTGTCTTTTCTAACTCCCTCTTCTCCTTCTTTAATCTATCAACCTTCCTTGATAGATAGTTGATGATGTTTGTAGCTTGTTCAGGGTACTTAGGATCAATCCATACAAAAAATCTGCATTTTTTGGGGTCTGCTTACGCAAATAACAAAAACACATTAATGAAGAAATAATTAAGTAAAGACACAATACCCAAAAACAAAAAACCTAAAAAAATTTAATTTTTTCTACGTACATCATAGTTGTTGCAGCCATAAAAACGTCTCCCTGAGTTATCTTCCATCCATGACACTCGAATGGGAGTAATCTCAACGTATTCACAAATCGGAGAGCAATATTCATCAACATTGAATGCATTCAACATTTTTCAAATTAGGTGAGAAATAAATTCTAGGTTTTATAAAAAATTTAAAAAGAAAGAAAGAAAGGATTTGGAAATTAAAGAAAGGAATAACTTGTTAGATCAGATTCAACAAATAGATAATCAAAAGAGAAAATAGAAGTGAGAAACCCTTTACTTGTATGAAATTTATAGAGACAAGAAAGGGAAAGTGAAGAAGTGATGGGAAAGGAAAAGTGAAGTGGACAACGTGCTTAAGAGCTTAGATGATGTGGCAATAAAGGGCAAGTATATGTGGCCAACAATTTATTTTCATATCGGATCATTGTTAACGGCATAGGCAGATAATGGGGTTGAGGACTTTAGTGTTGCAGAATTGAAAACTTTAGTGATTATAGGTGTGAAAATAAAATTTTAGGGATAACGACGTGCGTTAGTTAATTTTTCAGGGACTATAGGTGTAATTCACTCATCATTTTAGGGTACCAACCGACTAAAAAATAATTTTAACCTATTAATTTTATATAATTTATGTGTCATAATACATTTTGATATCCCTAAATTTTGATTTGTTAATTAAGGACCATATTGGGTTGTTAAACAACATCAATAATTATTTTATTATTTTTGTGAAAAGGTCAACGAATCAGTCATCGTGAGTTATTTATATGGTATGAGGGAGTGGAGGTATAAATATCTCCTTTGTTATTCTTGAATTTTTACACATTGATATGGTCCAATAAGATGTTTTCTTAAAAAAAATACAATTTCTTTACATACAATGGACCTTTATATAACTCTCTAGAAAAATAACTTTTATTCTCAAAATACTATAAAAACTAAAAAATATTTACACTTTTATAAAAAATTAGGGTAAAATTTTAAAAATATCTCATTTCACACTAAAATAAGAATTTTTTTTAAAAATGCATATTCCCTTACTACAATTAATATTTTACTTCAATCTTCATCTTTTTTTTTTCTTTTCAAACATCACTATTAAATAAAAATATTCTAATAAAATAATAAAAATTAGTATTTTAAATTATTTTTTATCATATAAAAATAATAATTTTTTATAAAGAAAAAATTTTTATTTTTAATTATAAAAAATAAATAACACTAAAAAAAATAAAAATACAAAAATAGTTAAATTTATTTTTAAATAAATTATATATATTATACATATGAAAAAAAATATATACACGATTTCGTTATATATATATATATATATATTAGTAGATATTTTGTATATATTTCGTAGATATTATAGATGTAGTGTGTATATTATGTATTTATTATTTAAGTTGTGTGTATTTTATGTAAAAGTTATTGAATGCTGTGTGAATGTTATAAGAATAAAAAATTAAATAAATAAATTAAATAAATATTAAAAAATATTATGTAAATGTGTTGTAGAAGTTGTAGATATAGTTTGTATTATTGAATGTATATTTTTATATGTTGTATGCATATATATATTTTATATATATTAAATAAATGAAATTAATTTTTTTAAATAAAATAAATTCCAAAAAAGAAAAAAAAAGAAATTTTATAAAAAAAATGATCCTGAAAAACATAAATTTGAAAAAAAAAATCACGTGTCCATAATTTTTGAAAACTAAACTTTAGCTCCATATAGAGTGCAATTATTTCTACATATAATTTATTTGGCTTAATATATTAATTGTCCTTCGAATTTGATATCTTTAGTTATTTTACCCTTTGTATTTATGTATTTATCATATTATTTTATGTATTTGTCTATTTTATTTTAATAAATACTTATATGATTGCATATTGATCATTTTGCCTCTTATACTTATATATTTTATATCAGATAGATACTTAAGTGTCTATTAAAATAAAATATATAAATAGGGAAAAAATTTGATAAAAACATAAATACATATGATAAAATGACTAATATTGTCAAATTTATGAAGCAATTGATGTATTTGGCCTAATTTATTTAGGTATGGGCTAAATACACCATGAGCCTAATATGGGTGAGACAATGGATCTTTTGTTATAATGAATTCTGTCGCAAGCCCACCCCTAATTTTAGGATGCTTGAAAGAAAAAGGCAAAAGCTTTTTGCTAATTTACTACCAAGCTTCAGCCTTTGGATCTTTAAACTGCAGGCTGCAGCTCAGCCCAACTCTGGTTCTTGACTGCTACCCTCTCACCTTTGTGGAGACACAAGTTGGTGGAAATTGAGGAGGATATATCAAGATTGATTAAAAATGATAATGGGGAAATGCTGAATCATCTGATTTTGTTTTGTTTTTTTTTTTTGAGAATGAAAGAACTTTATTAAGAATCAAGACTAGCAATGTCTTTCAGTACATGAGAAGGAACCTCAGCAGGTACTTCTTCCATTAAAATAGATTCAGTATTTGGTGTTAAGAGAGGAGACCATTGTGCCATTGCATGAACAACCTGATTACCCCCCCTACGGACAAAAGAGAAAAGGCAATTGTGAAAACTGGCCGCTAACTGCTATACGTCCATATGAAGTATAATAGTAAATGCTCTATCCTGGTGATGTCTCTGGACTGCAATCATTAATGATTGGCATCTGCCTCTGCTACCACTCTCCTCAAACAACAATCCCATGCAATTGAAAGGCCGAAAATTAAAGCCATCTGATTTTGTTTTTGAAGCAGTAGGAATGTTGATTTGATGTTCATTGAATTTTGTTCTGTAAAATTTCCCCATTTGCTTATGTGTTTTCTTTTCTTACTGTACTGCTAACAAAATCGATTCTTGAGTAATTGATGTGTTCCCACTTTTAATGGTTTTGAATGAATGATTTTTGACATTTGGTTGCATATATGATAGACATTAATTGGTCAAGCTAATTATCCATTAAAATTATATGTAATTACAGAAGTAATTTAATCATTTTGAAAAATCCCATCTTGGTTCTTGTTTCAACGACTACTTAAAAGTGTCATAGTGCACTTTGTTGATCCCAAGTCCTCAATGAGCACTCAGAATCAAAGCTCAGATCTTTCAATGTCCTGTTAGATTTTACAGGACCTGGAAGCCCTTTCAAGCTTGGAGACCTTTGTTGCTGGTAACCACTCGACCTTCCAAATCTACAATTGCTGGTAACTTCAGTGGCTGTAGGTGATATCAGAGACAACTTATTCTTGCTGGGTGAATAGCTATCAGAGTATGCATCAAAACTTCCTGGCCTTAGCTTCGGTGAACTCATTGATCTTGCTTTTGCTTTTGCAGATTCAGTTGCAGCCATGTAAGTTGGAACCAGAGGAGATCTCGTGAAGCAATTGTCTTCCCCCAATGAGCATTGCTTTCTGTGAAATGATCTTCTTGGAGCAGCAATGGGAGAATCTAGTCCTTCATTTTTATACTGTCTTTGCAAACCTCTCAATTTAAGTTGTTTCCCTTTATATTCCACTCTTGGCTTTGGATTTGATGTTAAAACCGTATCCAAATCTTCAAGTTCTTTACTTTTGGTAATTTGAGTATCCACCCAATTCTCTAGCCAGTACCTCCATCTTCCATTGCCCTTGTTCCTCTCTGTTTCTGCTGAATTCTGAAAGATTTACATTTTTTTTCACCTCCATTCTGAGAAAATGCTTCTCTAGCGGAAAAACTAAATATGGAAATGAAAGATATGGCAATGACGAGAAAAGACTTACCCTGTGATTAAAAGAGTATTCTTTAATCCTTTCCCTCTTGATTGCAGCCTCTTTCTTGCTAATAAACACAGCATCTGCTTCCTCCTTTGTCAAAATGCTACCATCCCATCTTCTTTGGCTGTTTGTGTCAATCTGAAAAGGGTGAACGTAAAATAACACAATATCATTCCCTGCCTTTGCACAAAATTAGATTTTGGGTAGAGAACAAGCTTTTGAATTGATTATGAGTTGCAGACATAAAAACAAAGTTCTTTCTTCAATAGTTTATTGTGCTTACCCTTATTATCTTGTCACTCAAATTCTGCAACTGCTTATATTCATCACAATTTCCTTCCACCATTTGGATTCTCTTGGCACAGACTTGTGATTGGATATTTACTATAGACTGTAAGCATTTGAGAGTATTGATAGCTTGGCGTCTCACATTTCTCCCTCGAATAATTGCTTGCAGCTTCACTATGCCCTTCAGCGCTCGCAGAGCTTTCCGGGCCTGCAATTCTCCCCATGACACAAAAGAATTGAGATTCTATTGTCTGAGTCTGGTTATTGAATCAAGAAGTCTGGCCATTGACTCAAGACTAACAACTGAGAATCAAACTTATTCTAATAGAAAATTGTTCATAAACATCTGATAGAGATTACAAAAAGAAAGACTAAACATGAGATGAAGAAAAGAGCAAGCAACATGACAAAACTCACAAGATAACCCCGAAAGACAGCTTGAATTTTAGTGGCAGAAATTTCTTGGATCTCTTTCTGATATTGATGAGTGGAGTGAAGTGGGTCAGTCTGTAATTTGATGGGTGAATGTTGTTCTTCATCTTTCGCTTGTTTGTCACATTGATGGGTAGTTAGCAAAACAACCTCAGCTGCAGCATGAGCAGCAGCAACAGCAGCTTCAGCAGCAGCAGCAGTAGCAAGTGCGACATTTAAAGCACGCTTGCTCTGCTCCTCTTCTGCTTCACTTAGAGTTGTTTTCTCTCTTTCTCTCTCTCTTGGTGGTGATGGTGCTGAAAGGGAAGGCAGCCTGCTTTTCACCTTCGCCCTTCCAAAGAAAACCCATTTTCTTCTCTTGTCTTTCTGGTCATAATTATATAAATATAGCGTTTTAAGTTTTACAATCTATAGCTTCTGATGTATGTTAGAAAACAGAAGAAAGGCAATACCTTTTCTTGTTTTGAGGGTGTGTCTGAAATGAAGAGCTTCCTTACTAGATTGAACCAGCTTTTCTTAGCCATTGAAGCACCATTACTACACACACAACATATCAGGAGAGAACATTGAAATCTTTGAGAAGAGGAGAAAAAGAAAGAATACTTGACAGGAATTTTCAAGGCAAGAATGTAAACAAGACTTTGAAGTTGATTTGTGTAAGAAATTCTTTAACTGCTTAGCTATTAATACTGTAAGTATTTAATATTTTAATGCCATTTATACAGAATAATCCAAATAGTGACAAAAATGCTAAATTCTATGCAATATTGTGGACATAAAATAAGTAAAATTGCTGACCCATCTCCTGGAATTCCGTAATTTAGTGAATGAAACAAGAAAAATAGCTACAAGAAATGTCAATTCTTGGGAAGTTAAGTGCTAGTTTTATGAAACTGAGAAAGATTTGCCTCGGATTCAGATCAGGCAAAATTTTGTTTATAATACCAAAGAAAAAGGAATTATATGTGATAGTAAAGAAACTCTACAAGAGGTGATTGAAGATGGAGCCTTTTTTCTTGAGAAACTAAAATCGCAAACACCAAAAAGTATAACAAAATGAGGGTTTAGTGAGAATCTTGATGGGTGTGTTCGTATATTAATGCAATAATTCATCTTTTTCATGATGAGTTTCATCTGTTCATAGGTGTGGGCCTTTGAGGAAGAAGCACTGTTTAAGAAAAGGTAGAAAACCATATTGTATTCATGGAGGGAGAGGAGCCTTTGTATGAGTTATGAAAAAAAAGGTCTTTTAACCCTTCATGGGACCTCCCATCTGTTTCCAACTCTGATATTTCTCCAACTGTAACAGACATCTTCAAATGTCTGTTGGGGTTGAAATTATTGAACTGCCCATCTCTCTATCTTTCAGTATATTTGCTTAGGTGAATGCAATTAACTTGAAAAAAAGACCTTGTTCATAACATCACATTTACTATCAGTTTCACCATAGATGATATAACAAAGAAAGATTTTTTACTACTAGTCACTACTAAAAAGCCAACTACTTTTCTTATATTTTATCCATTTAGAAACTCATAATCTTTAAGAATTCAATTCTTGATTGATTCTTCTAAATGAGTGAGAATGGTGCTAAGTTTTGCTTCAAAGATTGGTAAGCCGGTAGGAGCGAAGCAAGAACTTGAAGAAAATGGGGCAAATTCTTTTCTTAAAATCCTACTTTTGCCTCTTAATTGCCCCACTATGTTTTTATTTCGGTGTTGGTTATATTTTTCATATACGGTTATTATTTTGTAAAATTTGTTAATCTATTAATAAATAATTTTCTTTTTATCAAACAAGTGAGATTAGTACTGGGGAGCTAATGACTCAGTGCAATTTTCAAAAGACTAATTAGTTTAGCAAATTGGCATTGAAAGATATCAAAGTACAAGGAGAGAGTGGCCTGCAGACGCAGAGAAAGAGAGAGAGAATTATTGAAGAGGAGAGGGCCGAGGGGTAGCAACGTGCAATAGTTGCAGAAGAAACCAAAACAGCCTTAGATATGAATGAAGATGGGAATACAGCTGTTAAAGGGCCCTCTTGTCATCTATAATTCTACTCTTTTCTTTCTAAAAAGAACATGACATAATTCTCCTCCCTTTGGAGCACATTCCTGTTTATGTTTTTGGTTACATATCATCTACATTGAGTTGCCTTATATGTCATTACTATAAAGTGACTTCACTTCTAAATTTTCATTTTGTCTTGTAAAAAAAATCATAATTCAAGTTAAAATTGGAGAATTTAAAAATATATATATTATAATTATTATTAAATTTCATAAATAAAATTTTCTTTTTCCAAAAAATATTTTATACAATTGTTAATATATAAATTACAAATATCTCTAAATACCAAACTGTCAAACAATACTTTTTTTTTGAGAAAAATAAAAAATTTCCATTAAAAAGAATCAATATATACAGTAATTACAATATAGTTTGGAAGAAAATTCAAGTAAAACTTGCTAATATCATAAACAATTAAGCTAGTTAAAGCATGAACCACTATAGTAGTTTGTATGAATACAACCTAACTTTATATAAGATCTCAAGAAAGAACAATGATCTAAAATAATAATATCAAATTTTATACAAATGTTACATTTTAATATAAATAAGAAGCAAAATCAAATAAATTAAAATTATAATAAATATTCTCTATATATAACTTTGATTATATATCTTGAATCTAATAAACCAAGATAGGTATCAAGCCAAATTTATTAGTTAATCTTATAAAATTTTGAGTTTCTTATGATGCAATTATTATCACTTATAACTTCAACTATACGCAAACTATAATTGAATTAATAATTAGTGGCATGGAATGGCCAAACATTGCAAGAATTGGAAACAAAAGGACTTAGATGGCAAATGCATGAGAAAAAAATATACAGAGAGAGTGATAATTAAAGCATCTCAAAGAAAGAAAGAAAAAAGACCCTTTCAATTTGCATAATTAGTTGGGCCTTTGATATGTAACACTCTTTCCAAACTCATAAGCACATGCAAAAACTGGTAATGAAATTGATGGGTTATGTCATCAGCTATGAGTATAGATTCAGCCCCCACTTCAAAATTATTGAAAGAGGAAAAAAATAGTGTTTTTAAAATCAAATTAGATTAATAATGAACTAAATTGAATATGAGTCAATTTGATTGAATCTATTAAACCGTAAATTAATAACCAATCTGGTTCAATGATCGATCTAATTTTAAAATATTAAAAAGATATATAGTTGATGTTCAATACAATATAAATTTTCAACTAAAATCAAATTTATAATTATCCATCAATAAACTTATTAGAACTAAATTAGTGGAAGCAATTAATTTAAAAATATTAACTAAAATTCAGATATTAAAGTAACTGAAAAAATTCAAACACTAAAATATAAAAAAATTAAAAAATTGACACACCAATAATATATTTTTTTTCCATAAAAAAAAAGCTGTCTAAGCCATAACTAACTCAGCAGAAGTCTTTACCTTCTTCATGCTTTCTTTCTCACAAAGCAAACAGTAACATTGACCACTTTAGCTCTTCACCTATGTAATGATTTCACATTTTTACTGATATTTAATTTAATTTATAGGCTGCAAAATTCCCATCCGCCAAACCTTCTACTTTTTTTTTTATTTAATTATCATTATATTATCTTATTTTAATTACAAGGTATTAAAATATACTTTTACATGTATAGTTATAAAAATCATTCACAATAATGTGCCATTTATATTTATGCATATAAGATAATTTCATTCACCCTCCTGAATAAAAAAAATAATTCATTAAATCTTTTTTTATTCAAATTGGGCCAGTTTGATACTTGAACTTGGCCATTACAGTATAACATATTTGAATATCAGAGACAATGCAAGTCTTCCCCAAAATTTATGTGGGTTTTTCATAAAAATATAAAAATAATTTTAAATAATTTTAAATTTATAAAATATTTACCAAAATATTTTTATTAATTTACAAAGAGTTTATAATAAGTTTATAAATTTTATACAGTTTATAATAAATTTATTATTAATTTATAATAAAATAACTAAAATATTCTGATAAAAAAATAAAAATTTTAAAAAATATGATGAAGGGTATCATTTTTTTAATTTATATTTTTTAGACCCAACCCATTAATGTCCCAAACTAGACCCATTAGATAAATAGGGCAGCTTTGATGGAATTTAAAAAAAATTATATATATATATATATATTTTAAAAAATACTCTATGCAAGTTTAATATATAAGATATATATTAAATTTATAACGAAAGTGTATATTTTTTATTATATTATATATTTGCTAAATGTATAGGTTAGAAAGTAGAATAATTGCAAATTAAAAAATAGATATTTTTTTAAAAAAATAAATATTTTTTAAAATAACTTAATTTTTAAAATATTTTTAAAGAAACTGTATAAAAAATATATCAAATTATCTAATTAATTTTTTAATAATAGAAGAGGCGTATTAAAAATGACATATTCATTTAACTTAATTAATTAATAGCATATTTAATGATGATATGTGATTTTATATACGTACAAATTTATAAAATTTATTACCCTTCTATTTATTAAAAAACTAAATTTATAAATATATTAGTTGGAAAAAAATAAAATTTTAAAGACTCTTTAAGTATTTATCTCTAATAATAAATAAATGCAAAAACAATATGGATGGATAACCAGGCAAAAACTTAAAACATTTAGAGCACAAGGAAACGACTCAACAAGAACAGGCACATAGCCATTCACTATCCGCCATTCTCAGTTTGTTTCAAAATTCAAAGATTAAAAGCTTTTAAATTCTAAAGATTGTGAGATTTAATTGAATAAAGTTTGTTTAGATACATAATTCAAATGGGGAATTGGAGAAATCGCCGACCGCGTAGATTCTTTTACCAAAAAGAATATAGAGATCCAGCAGCATCTTATTACGAGCCGGGTCAACCTCTTCCTCCCCATCAAGGTTTGTGTTCTTTAGATTAATCTTTTTGCACATATTTGAATTGGGTGTTATACACAACTGTTGTTTTTTGCATTTTCTTGATAGGTTTTGTGCATTTTTTTTAATATTTGTTTATGTCATTAATTTACTTCTTTTCGTTTTATAATTTCTTTAGAATTGTCCTGTACTATTCCCTATCTGGTTTCCTAGATATTGGTAGAAAAAGACTGGAAATTTGTGTGCATATAGACTATAGAGAATTGTCCCTCTTATGAAATCTTGAAATGCTGGTATGGTCCAAATTAGTAAGAGCACCAATATGACAACCCTAAGGTTTTTTCATTTTCTCAAATTATGCTCATTTTGCACAATTTACATTTCATGGTATAAGTATAAACTATAACTTGGACGTAGATATTCAATTACTCCACATTTAGAATAGCATAGTATTGGTGGTTTTTGGGAACTAAGATTTCTTAGCTGCAACTTCTGGGCATGGCTCACAGTGGGAAAGGTCCAAATTTTACTGTGGATTAAGGGGAAGTATATTCCTTATAGCACAGTTTACAAACTGCAAATGATTTAAATGCCTTTTAAGTAACAGTGAGTGTATACGAGTGTGTTGCTTCGCATGAATCAATTATCACCATCATTGAGGTCTTAGCAATGTGTTCCTAGTTTTATTTTGAGTCTAACATTCTCTGTAGAACCTTTGTGCACAAATTTAAAAGTCAAATGATAAAAAACTAACCATGGCCTGATTGGAAGTATCAATTTGAAACACACTAACATGTTTTCAAGCATGCTTGAGAAATGAACAATATTTGCTTTGTTTTCAGCCATACTCCGGGTTTTTCTTCTACATTTTGATTGGAATTGCTTTTCATATATGCCATTGCTGACATAACTAAAGTATCGTGTTGGTTGCAAAAGAGCCTTGGATATGGCTGAGCAGTGGCCCTAGACAACTGTAAAGTTGTTAATGCCATGGAAAGACTTTTGAGCTCTCATCTTCTTTATATAGAAGCTTTAGGTGCCTTCTTGCACTATCATACTTGCAAGTTTGTTGGTTAGATAGTCCATTTCTGTGTTAATTCTTTGAACTCTTTTATTTGCTGATATGACTGCATGAGTTCTTTGTTCTTTTCTCTTCATGAAATTTTCTTGTAATCAAGAATGATATATCTGACTAAGCTCCCTCCCTATAGGGTTTGCTGAAGATGGTGTGCCTTCATGGGAAAAGAGGTTCTGTAATTTGGTTGGATTAGTACCATGGCAGAAGATTGTAAATTGTAAGAAGTTTATGTACTGCCATGGTAGTGTAGTCAATTGGGATGATTCAGCTGGGGAAGAGGCATTTGGGATTGCCAAAAAGCGCTTTTGGGCAGAGATAAATGGCCTCCCTTGTGAAATTTCTCTTCCCGATCCTGATATGTATATTGATGATATAAACTGGAACCCTGACATTGATCCTATCTTGATAAAGGACCTAGAACAGGCATTTTTTGCTCCTGAAGAGGCAGAAAATGATGGCAAGATTGAGTGTAAAAGCGAAAAGACTAGGAACTTCATGTCTGTTCCTTTAGAAGGATGGAACAGGAATCCAGTTGAAGTTGGAACTCCCTGGAAATGTAGCAATAACAGTGAAAGTAGTGGAGCGTTGAAAAATAGAACACAGTGCTGGAAACAATGGCATGTTAGTTCAAATAATCCAATTAACTTGAATGATGGTGATAACCCTTGGAACCATTGCTCTGCTCAGGAATACAAAGCTACAAACAGTAACACATGGGCAGTTGGTGGTGATAAACTACGGGGATGGAACCACAGTGAAAACATTGCCAATCAATTGAAGGATTGGGATAATTATAATGTAAATAATGTTGATAACTCCTGGGAGTGCATCTATCATCAGAGAAATGAAGGATGGAACTACGGCAGAAACCAAGTCAGTCAGTCAAACTGGGATAATGGTGGGAATCCTTGGGAGCACAACAGCCAGAGTTTTGACAATGTGAATGACAAAGCATGGGGGAATTTTGTTCATAGTTCTTGGGGCAATAAACTGCAGAAGCCAGAGAATTCTTGGCAAAGCAACTTTACTCAGAGTAGTGGAATTCCAAAAGACAGACAATCAAGAGGTTGGAAACAGTGGGATAATCCTGGCCAAAAGCGGAAAGATTTGGAATTCAGACAAGTGAATGGTGGTGGTCGGGGAACCTGGAATAATGGTCAGCGGAAGAGAGAAGGTACCCCACAATATGTAGCAGGTAACAAACATACAAGATTTCAAGGGAATGAACATCAAACAAGTAATCACTGGAGGGGCTGACCAACCAACAGTAGGGTTGGTTTTGCTTGAGTAGCCATTGTTGTAGAATTAACCTGATGCTTTCGTTGCCAGACAAATCTCCAATATGCTTAGCTCAAATGCAGATTTGAGCATCAAATGAAGCAGCATTTTGCAGATGCGCTTGATTTTTTTTTTCCTCCTGTGATAAAGGACATAATTAATTGCCATTTTTAGCCTTAAGAAAGGCTATACAAAAAACTTTGGACTGACTTTGTGCTCTGTAATAGAAGATAGATTCATTCATTGTCAAGGCAATTTATTCATTATTGTGTTTTGAGGTTTATTATGATCATTGTTATCAATGAAAATATACCTTTTGTGTTTGAAATTAATTTGTTCACAATTAGTTTTTAAACAGAAATTCTTTTTAATTAGTTGCATTTGTTCAAACTGCTTCTCAAAATATTGTTAGAACAAATTATTTTATCTCCATTTTTTCATTTTTCTCCCTCAATTTCACTTTCAATTTTCTATTTTGATGAAATAGAAGAAGGGAAGAAAAGAAAGGAGTGACAAATGGAGTAGTCAAATATCGTATTGATAATCAGATAAAATGATCCATTTTATTGTTTCAGTAACATTCCCTCAAATCTTTAGCTCTCTGTTAAGAGCCTCTGTCACAGCGCAATAAAATTAAAAAATGTGATTACAGAGGAGAGAAGGGAGTAATGCCCCCACCGAAACCCAATAAACCCTACTTCTTCAATGGCCACCGCAAGCCCTCCCAAAACCGCCCCGTCGTCCGAGGTGGCCTCTTCTCCAACCGCCAGACCATAAAACCACCAAACCCAACAAAACCCCTAAAACCGAGCTCTTATTTTGTGCCATTTGAACTCCACAAATGGGACCCTGAAAATCCATCACCCTCCAAGTCCTCACCTTTAGCCCGCAATCACTCCCTTACCACAGTTTCCCGACGCCTCTCCCCCATCTCCCGCTTCATCCTGGATGCCTTTCGAAAAAACGGCAACCATTGGGGCCCACCAGTGATAGCTGAACTACGCAAGCTTCGCCGTGTGACGCCGGATCTCGTCGCCGAAGTTCTGAAAGTCGAAAATAATCCTCACCTAGCCTCCAAATTCTTTCACTGGGCAGGAAAACAAAAAGGGTACAATCACAATTTCGCTTCTTACAATGCTTTTGCTTATTGTTTGAATAGAAGCAGCTTGTTTCGCGCTGCTGATCAGTTGCCTGAGTTAATGGATTCGCAAGGGAAGCAACCATCTGAAAAACAGTTTGAAATTTTGATTAGAATGCATTCTGATGCCAATAGGGGACTTAGAGTTTATTATGTCTATCAAAAGATGAAGAAATTCGGAGTCAAACCCCGTGTTTTCCTGTACAATAGAATTATGGATGCTTTAATAAAAACCTGTCATTTAGATTTGGCTCTTTCAGTGTATGAAGATTTTAGGAGTGATGGGTTGAAGGAGGACAGTGTTACATATATGACGTTGATAAAGGGATTATGCAAGCTTGGCAGGATGAAGGAAATGATAGACCTTTTGGAAAGAATGAGGAAGAATTTGTGTAAACCTGATGTTTTTGCATATACAGCAATGGTCAGGGTGTTGGTTGGAGAAGAGAATTTGGATGGCAGTTTGCAGGTGTGGGAGGAGATGAAGAGAGATGGGGTGGATCCGGATGTTATGGCTTATGTGACTTTAGTTACAGGATTGTGCAAAGGAGGGAGGGTGAGAAAGGGATATGAGTTGTTTAAGGAGATGAAGAAGAAGGGAAAATTGATTGATAGGGCAATTTATGGAGTACTAATCGATGCATTAGTGGAGGATGGAAAGGTTGGACCAGCTTGTGATTTGCTGAAGGATTTGGTGGATTCTGGGTATAGGGCTGATTTGGGAATTTACAATTCACTTATTCAAGGTCTATGTAATGTGAAGCGGGTCGATAAGGCTCATAAGCTTCTTCAGGTTTTGGTTCAAGAAGGTATTCAGCCAGACTCTAAGACCATGAGTCCCATGTTGATGTTTTATGCAGAGATGAAAAGGATGGATGATTTTTGCAAGCTACTTGTGCAGATGGAAAAATTGGGATTTTCTGTTATTGGTGATATTTCTAAACTCTTCTCATTTATGGTTGGAAAGGAGGGAAAAATGATGATGGCCTTGGAAGTGTTTGAGGACTTAAAATTGAAAGGTTATAATGCTGTTTCAATCTACAATGTTCTTATGGAGGCTCTCCTCAAAACTGGGGAGGTGAAAAAGGCATTATCACTCTTTAGTGAAATGAAGGATTTGAATTTTGAGCCTGACTCAACTGCTTATAGTATTGCAATTATATGCTTTGTTGAAGATGGAAATATCCAAGAGGCTTGTGCCTGTCATAATAAAATAATTGAGATGTCTTGTGTACCTTCTATTGCTGCCTATTGTTCTCTTGTTAAAAGGCTTTGTGATATTGGAGAGATTGATGAAGCCATGATGCTAGTGCGTGATTGCTTAGGCAATGTTATAAGTGGGCCTGTAGAGTTTAAGTACACTCTTACAATTCTTCATGTGTGTAAATCAGGTGATGCTGGAAAGGTGATCGAAGTGCTGAATGAAATGATGCAGGAGGGCTGTCCGCCCAATGAGGTTGTATATTCTGCTATTATCTCTGGCATGTGCAAGCATGGGACGATAGAAGAGGCGAGGAAGGTTTTTACAAGCATGAGAGAGCGCAGACTTCTGACAGAGGCCAAGACAATAGTATATGATGAAATTTTGATTGAACACATGAAGAAGAAGACAGCAGACTTGGTGCTCTCAGGATTAAAATTTTTTGGTCTAGAATCAAAATTGAAAGCAAAGGGATCTACTCTTCTGTCAAGTTGAACAGGCACACATCCTTCAAGATTTACACTACTAGTGGCAACCATTTGAGAGAAAGCAATCCGTGATTTCATTTGCAGTTCACCCCAGAAACTCATAAATGCTGTTCATATCTACCATATGAAATCTGGAGCTGCACTCATGGGAATGAAATGCAGAGTTTGTGTTGCAGGATGGTGATCCACATGTATGTAAACGACATGGTCAATATGACTCATTTGGGTGATGGACTTGCAGGATTGCTCTCTCTTGGGTCTTCATACGTCTCATAGCTCCTATTTGAGGTCAGTTAAGGTTTACACTCGAGTGTCCCAAGTGTGCCCATCAAGACACTCAGGCTTTGAAGTTCATGAAAACTCTTATGCTCTCTCATCACTCGTGCACTTGACTAAAGTATTGATTATTGATTTGTGGAATAATGTGGCACAAATTTCAACACAGCATATTTGCAGTCCCGTGAATGTACGTTTCTCAATTTTTTTTCCCTCTTAAATTTGTGCTTTTTTTTTTATGGTAACCATGAAAACAAAATTTTGGCCTTTCTTGGAGTCTAGAAACAGGCCAAAGTATTCTAAATGCTGTTGTATATAACAATGACTAATAAAATTTTTCCGTTCAACATTTGATTAGAGTAACCATAAACCAGTTGGACATTGTTGTTGCTTGTAGTTAACTGTCTGTGACAGTGTTCGCGAAATAAAGTAGAAAACCATCTATTTCATTTTATTCCAAGATAATGATACTCATTACAACGATATAACAAAAATCATACAGCAATAGATTTAGAGTTGGAAGGTTCATCCACAATTACAAGGGGGCTACAACTTGACTATCTATATTGGTTTCCCTATTAATAAAAAATCATAATCATACAAATAAGAACATAAAATGAAGCCTAAGCCTTCCGTTTAGGCCGGTTGCGAGTCCGTGTGCCTTGAAGTGCAGACTGCTGCGGTACTTCATCCTCTAAGGGACTGTTAACAGCACCATCATCATCATACTCCTCTTCATCTGCTTCCCTGATCGCTTGATTAATTGCAAGCTGCCCAATACCAGAAATCAAAGAGTTACACCAGTATTATAACACACTGAGCATGCATAAATGAGTTATAAAGATTAATTAAAGATTGTAACTTTAAAGAAGTTGAAGATTAAAGCAAAGATCTAATGTAGACTTTTATCAAACACCTAGTGGGTGTTAACAATTAAACTCGATAAACCAACCAAATAAACACCAAAAGGTACAAAAGCAATCAAATACAAAACCCATAATCCTAATTTTCGAAAACACCATACCACAATCACCCACTTGAAAAATTCAAGAAAACTACTGTAGAACGAGATAAAGTTGAAATAAGAAAAAGAACCTCTTCAAGATAGTCTCTGTCAAGCTTATCAGCAATTTTAATGGAGGTGAAGATAGTGGCAATAAGTAGAGACATAGGGAACACGAATGCGAATACGTAACTGCTCGTGCTAGGACCTGCCCGTGTGACCACAGTCAAACGTCTCCTGGTTTGGCTGTCTCCGGCGAAGCGAGTTGCCGGCGAGGGTGAGAGGTGAACAGGCTTGAAGGAGGCACGTGTTGATACTGAGGGGATAGAGAGTGTAATGAGAGTGGCCGAGTTGGGGATTAGGAAAATCGCCATCGCTCCTTTTGCGGGAAAAGCTTCGAGTTCCGATTTTTTTTTATTATTTTTTTATATTTGGAACGAGATTGTCTGTGACTTTATGCCAATAATATCACTGCTATATTATTATTTTTTTATAAAAATAAAATCATTAAATAATAAATTCTTAAATATTAAAATATGTTCTTGAAAAAATATATATTTTTTAATGTGCTAAGGTGAGGGCCCGTTTTGCTGGGTTTTGTTATGCCACTTCGAGGTTATATAACTCGACCTAGCTATGGACCAAATTTCCACTTAAAACGAACACTAAATTTTCAAAAGTCAACATATTAGCCTGTGATTTTTCTTACTAATTGAGGCTCCAAACTAAACTCATAATCAAGTCTAATCACAACCACGCTTTCAGTGATCTTAAGACAATCAAGAAAATCGAGTAAATCATTTGAAATCATGTAGACTTCCTCTGAAATACATAAAGGCAAATGGAAATCCTCTCAAGAGACTCACAACACCACATATATTGTAAGTTCTTACTCTCATGCATTTCCACATAATGAACTAATAATCATTACAACTTATAACCCTTGACTGTGTCAATGCTGTGGTTTCTGTACATGAAAAATAACAAGCCAAGTTTTATAGTTGCTAGGCCATAAATCTCTCTCCTAAATATACACAGAGCACTTGGATCATGATAGGGAAGAACCAACTCACCGCTTATGCCTTCTTGCTCTTTCTTTTCTCTCCTAATTCTTCCCTTCTAAGCAAATTTAGACCAAAAAGATCAACAATTGAACAGGAATGAGAAGAAGCAATCATGCCAAAATCTGGATCACACTCCCTCGAGGAAGCCATCATTCACACCTGGGGGAGACAATGGTGGAACAGCTGCCTCATGAGATGTAATAGTTTCTAATTCCAAAACTTTCCTAGCAGCTGCCTGATGTTCTCTGCTTCTGCGGCTCCTTTTTGACAGTAGTGATTCATAGGCAACAGCTCTGGATGAGTTGCTTTTACTAATAGACGCTAAAAACTTGTTTTTCGAAAGAGTTGTTGGGGCAGATGCAATAATAGAGCTGAATACACCAGACTCCCTTAAAGCCTGTATAATGTCCTGAAATTCACAGGCAAGAATACCTTTTAAGATATGAACAAGGGAATTCAGGCATGACAACACAAAATATAGGAGGTCTACCACATCTATATGGAGCAGAAAAGATCAGACCATAGATTACATGCGCCAATTTCAACTGTGGCTTGCACATAATGATTTCCACCTCTTTGAGATAAGAATCTTATTTATGTCTTAGTTTTTTCAAAAACAAAACCATTCTATTTCATTTGTATGAATCCCATTTATTTGTACATTGATCTTCATTCGGGAACATAAAATGACAAAAGAAACATCACTTTCTCTTACCATTGGAGAATATATGCGAGTTAAAATGCTTTTTCTCAAAAGTTTCAATTTAAGGTCTTTATCACCCCATACAACATGTTCATGGTACCTGAAACATGAGCAAAACATAAAATATTTATTATTGTTCCATAAACTAAAGATAAACAAAACAAAGAAACAACCATGTCAAAGCCATGGCGCTTTTGAATACTTACCAGTTTAGCATTTCCTCCTCAGTAGCAGTTGAAGCAATTATAAATGCCTATAACCCATGGTATTCAATTCCAAAGATGAAAAAGTTGTCAGAATAAAATGGAATCCCAGAAAAAAACTGGAACTCAAACAAAATTCTAGTAATAAAGTCAATACCCTATATTGTGCTATCAACCTGACCAATATGAGAACTGACAAAAAAAGAAGGTAACTTTTTGTAGGTCGCAGAATAGTTCAAACCAAGATCCTAGCTAATCAGAATTTCCCTAGGGCTTACTTTGCCACTTGGCTGAAAAATCATTAGGCACAAGGAGATCTGGCAGAGGACAAATACCAGAAGTATCAGCATTCTCGCTGATAATAGTATGAAGATTAACTAATAGTCCTCAAATCAGATCACTGAATTCCCAGTAAACCAATCAATTCTCTCTTTAATGATACACTGACTTTGTAGCTAAAGGCTAAAAAACTTAAATGCATTCTCCAACAGCAGAATAGAAATCTTTTTTGTACAGGATCAAGTTCTTCAATCATTAGTCAACTATACATAGTAATCACCACTCGGAATCAAATAATGGTCACCGCATATGACCAACTTGGCCACCCACTGCCTACGCATTATAACATAAAGAATGAACAAAAGGTAGCACTGAACCACCATTATCAAAAACACCATTATTTGGGTCATATCAGTGTCAGGCATTAGTGGTAGCGCTCTTGTATGCCACCCATGTATATTATTCACATGCTAAGGCCCACAAAACTCCTTAATAATTTGCTTATTTTAGAGAACTTATTCAGGATAGAAAGGGAAAGTAAGAAAGTACTGATTATAACATCGTCATAAAACCATGTCCTAGGTCTCAGTCCAGAATAGCCTATTTCTAGCACAGAAATGGCTTATTCTTCAAAAATAATACAAATAACAGCTCTATATTCCTCATGAATAAAATATACAGCGCAAGTCCAGTCTGCTCAAATGAAGATTGTACTTCATCATCATATACTCTCTAATGCCATTTGACACAGAAAAGCAGCAACAACAAAAATGGACAACAAGATGATAAAGAAAAAGAGAAGGAACTTGACTCACTGATCTGTCAAATTCCAACATAAAGCATCTTTTGACATCCTCCTTTGTGGGTTTGCAGCCGCATCGATCACGTCTAGAAGTCAAGTCTGAGAATTTGGCATAAGTGTAATGTAGAACCGCTGCCTCTTCCAATTTAACCTCACTTACATAAAGACAAATCAAATGAACAGAATGCATTAGAAAGGTGGAAAATTCTCATATTAGGATGACTATCACTAAAGACAGTTCTAACACAATTTCGCGAGCTCGGACAAACTATAGAATTATAGAATAAATAGAGTTATCATTCAGAAATTAAAAAGGAAAAAAAGGTGAATGCATTCTGAAAAGGTAAGATTCAAGATCTACATGTCATTAACACAAGAAAATATATAGACCCAGTGAATGACTGCTGCAAGAGCTGGTGGGCACCTTACTGAGCATGTGGGTGAATGTATTGTGGCCACATGCCTTTCATTTGCATTCTTTTGCTTAGATTAATAGTTCAAACCCAGTGCTCATATAAGATCATATAATCAACATACTTGGGGGTTTTCATGTAGTTGTGCCATATGTGTGCACCATTAGGACGAAAATGATCTTGAAATCGAGCAGCTGATTTCCCATTTCCATAAGTTAAGAAGTAGTTTGGATTACCACGAGTTGATTCCTTATACATGCCAAAATATGTATCCTTTGGGAGATGGTCATAATTCTTTTTGAACATTGAAACCTGTTATTGACAAATTAATACAGCATGTTCAAAGACCGCAAGTATTTTCAAAAGCATTCAAGTAAAGAGGGCAAATACACTGCATTTTTTTCTAACAATAATAAAGTAAAGCCAGCACATGGCTCACTCTTCCAAAAATGTTTCAAGCATCAATTGTTACAGAACTTTCTTTAGGATAAAATGTCATTCACAATCTATCTACTACCATAATTCATTTCACAATCCCACCCACTCCTAAAGAATCAATTGATCCTTCCACAAATCGCTGTAACTCTGTTCTCCTTTCAAGCATTAATCTACTGCATCTAGTGTCACAAGATCTGGAATTTCCATGGCTGCTGCTAGGTATTCTACATTAGGTAAGAGCACACAAAAAATCAGGGATACAAATCACATTAAACAACCATCAAAAAGCTGTTGCTTTTGTTTACAGGAAGACATTCTTGCTGTAGATGCATCAGTTCTTCTCCTGTTCTTAATTTCTGATGTGAACATCAAATATCTGAGAATCTCATCTCAAAAATCAGTAGATGAACCTATTTGGAAATTCAAAACCGCTTTATTACTGCATTGATGTGGTTAGGCTGAGTTGAAACCAACACCAAAACAAAGCTAGTTTAACTCCAACTGCCAATCATTTGTTACATATCATTCTAATCTGAAATATTTTGTGTGATACAAAATTTTAACCACAAAGTTCATCCAACGTACTGTAGTTTAGGAACAGCATACGTAGGATGCTTAATGAGTCTTTGCCACTGTTTAACTCCAATGTCAGTAAATTAACTAAATCCTGTTGAAATTAAGAAAAAAAATTAAGATTTACCTCGCTAAATAGATCTTTGATATCGTCTCTTTCAACACTACTCTCCTGGGAATAAAAACATTACTGTTATTTATATTTTTAAAAGAAAATATAACAGAAATAATAACAAGCCACCCATCTCTTACAATTCCCCTAATTGACATTATCATTGACAAAAAAATAGAAATCTAAATTATTTCACTTACATAATTTGGAAATTTCCATATCCACATTTCCAGGAACATCCAGTAGTAATTGTCTCAAAGAATATTCATGAGCACCAGCAGGATGTATCAGTTCATCAGTATCAAGATGAAGTATCCACTCCATGCCTGCATCCTTTTTCCAAAGAAAGAGGATAAGTTAACAACTGTAAAATCAATACCCCTGCTGCAAACTATGAGAATACAATTGAATGCAATGCATACCCTTGCCATGACAATGGCCATTTCCATATTGAGAGACTGCTTCACAAATAGTTCATAATTACATGTTTGAAAAAGAAACTTGACAGCCATGTCTCATTCCAGATCCGGCTGATTAAAAGAGGGAAATAGAAATTGGAAGTTAAATATGACATTTCAGAGAAATAGATAGAAATTGAAAGTTAAATATGACATTTCAGTGAAATAGAAAAGAGAAACCATATTGACAATTTCAAAAGATGTTCAAGCTCAAGCAGACCAATCTCAACTCACAAACTGCAGAGTTCCTTTTCTGGCATGATGCTTACAGGCAGAATGAATCCTAAGCATCCCACCACTATAAAACTAATTCATCTCCCTCTGTCTCAATACTTCAACATGATCCTAAAGTTCTGATGCCAGAGAAGAAAAAAATTTCTACAGGACACAATCAAAGAGGCATGATTCAACTACCAATGATTAAAAATTAACTAACCTTTTGGCTTGTTGTTCCTCTAGCTCTCTTGTTCTATAGATCACTTTTACTCCCTGAGAAAACAATACATTGTTTATGCTCGTTAACATGCAATAGCAAAGTAACATAGATCAAAGTGGGAGAAACTCGAATGTAGAATATGGCAACTCACGGGAATAAATTCAAGAACTTTAGATACGTCAGGAGATGCTGCCTTCCCTTCCACAAAAAGGAAAAAGTTGTGACCCCAAGAACCTTGTGATAAAACATCCATGGAAGAATCTGATCTAAGCCAGCAGATGTACTTGTTGTAATACATATCTGCACATTGAGTAGCAAGGTGTACTTGATTATAACGAGTATCACAAGCTGTAAAGATCAGTGATAACTGAGATTATTAAATGACCGAAAATTCAAAATCCAAGCCATACCCATTGAAATTCAATCACCAATAATCAAAAAGTAGAAACCAAACAATACCAACATCAAGAGAAATGAATAAAACTCCAAGAACCAAGACAAAATCCATGTGAAAGATATCTTCCAAACAAATGCAAAAGTTTAGCATAGAACCACTAATTTCAAACATTAACTTCACACGGTTAGTAGAGTCAACTTCTCATCCACCAAGAACAAAGACAATATCTAACAGACATTGCTAGATTTTAGCTGTGTTAGCGAGCGATCTCAACCAGATTATTGACACAATGCATAATGAAACAAATTCCACCAAAGATAAATCAAAATCTCAAAATAGATAGATCCTCAAAGCTCACAAGCCAACATCCAAACACAAAATTCATTCAAAAGGCCAAAAACGCAGAAAAAGAAGAACATAACTACAAGTACCTTAGGCCTCAAATTGGAGTCGAAATCAAACTTCCAGTCACGAAAGTAGGGAAAAGAAGGGGAAACACTGCGGGCGAGACTGAAGCAATCAGAGCAGTGGTGAGGTTTAGGAGAAAGAATAGAAGAAGAGGCTTCCATGCCAGGGAAAATCTCGTGGTTGAGAGAACCTTGAGGGGCCCAGCGAGCAGCGATAGAAGTGGGATCGGTGAGTCCACGGTCGCCTTTCCATTGGAGGATGAAGGCCAATGCAGCAAGAGAGAGAGGGAGGAAGTGAGAAGGAGAATTAGCTTAAAGGTAAAAGATTGGTTGGAGGAAGAGGAAGAAGTGGCGACAGGGCGGAGCGGGGTGTGCAGGTGGTGGTGGTGGTGGTGGTTCGGCATGGTTTTTGGGGGTTGGCTTGTTGTACTCAGTGGTCCGACAGAAAGAGAGACACTGTGTGGAGTCTTTTGAAGGCGTGAAAAAAAAAAGAGGAACATAAAAAGACCGTTCTTATATTTGAATTATTATACAATTTTTTTTTTCATACCGCAATAATTAAATTAAGGAATATGTTAATGATGCCATACAATAATAAATATTTTATTTTTATTAAATTTTTATAATACTTTTTTAAAGATTATTTTTAAAAAATGATTATAGTTAATATATATATATATATGAACCTAATGTTTAAATTAAGTTGCATATATCTATCTCATATTTTTAACTTAAAATATATTATATATAGCAAGTTTGTAAGATAAAGAAAAATATATAATAAATTTTTAAAATAGAGAAAAAATATATGATAAGCTTATAAAATAAAATAAATATACATTCTATGTATCTCAAGTCTAATATAAATATTGTTAATTTTGTATATATTTTTTAAAATGAACAGAATATTAAGTATATATGTATCCTTGCACCTAAATATCAATATCATATTTACAACTTTTTCTAAATTAAATAAAAATAATTTATTACTAAAAGTTGCTAATATAGCATCCATTAAAAGAAAAATTAAAATTGAATAAAATAAATAAATTTATTTTTATAACAATTAAATTTCGATCAACCCACGCATTGATTTAAGTACATTAATGATGGAAACAAATGAAAAAGTTTATCTTTATGAATTTAATTATAGTATTACACAAAATCATATTGTTTAGAAAAAGTTTTTACTTATAAGTTTGCTCTCAAATCCAACTTAATTCATTCACTTGAAAACTGCACATAAGAATTATAATTACATAATATAAGACAATTAATATGATTCATTTTTTATACATACTTATATTAAAAAAATTGCATTTTTATTATATAAAGTAATTATTTGCTTTAAATAAATTGTAAGTTGCATAAAAAAATATATAAATCCAGAAATTATGTATTTTAAAAATATAAATTATATATATATATATATATATATATATAAGGTTCACTTGTGGCACGAGGGACTCGAATAATATTGATTTTTTTTTGGGAAATATATGATATTGAAAACTTCACTTCTTATTCTTTAAAAAAAAAATCAAAACTCTTACTGTTAAACGACGTCGTACAATTACTAAACGACACGTATTCCTGTCCCTTCCCTTCGGCGTTGGGCGAGCAATAAAAGCCTCCAAACCCTAGAATCAGAGCAAAATACCCAAAGACAAGTCCTTTTCCGCGAAGGAGAAGAAGGAGGAGGAGGCATCTTGTATCTATATCTACAAATGCTCCGCAGTGTTGAGCTTCTTCTCTTTATTAAGGTCGAAAGAGAGGGTTCAGTCGCTAAATGCTCTTTCTCTTCAGACTCATCAAAATCTGCTCCTTTTTCATGTCTTCAATCGACGCCTCTCTTTCCTCTGCTCCTTGTTGTTCAGAGTGGAAGTTCTCTCAGTTCTTAACTTTTCTCCATTTTTTCTTTATATCTCTTCTTCTTTTTGTTTCCCCTCTCCATTTTCACTCCCGAAACGACGATACCTTCCCACTTTTACGCTCTGTGGATTCTCTCTCCAGCTTTAGTTTTCACACAACATGAGTAAAAAGGTAATTTGCTTTTTGTTTTCGAATATAAACATTAAACATTGCAAATTTTGTAATGATTTGTTTTGTTTTATCACGTTTTCTTTTAGAAAGAGAGAATTTTATATGTTTATTTAATTATTTTTTTTTTATGTTTGATTATCTGAGTTAGTTATCTGTCAAGTAGTTAGTGCAAGGAAAAGTATTAATCAAACGTTTCCTTACATGGGTATTTTCGTGGACGATTAATTTTGAATTATTTTCGGTGTGTTTAACGGATGTTTCTGTAAATTTTCATTAGTTAAGTTTTCGGTTTCTCAATGTATGTGTGGGAAGGCCTAATTTTTTTTTTTCCGATGTATTAGGTGTTAGTATTTGGGTCATTCACTGAAGATGAAACTAGGTCATGGCTACAGAAGCCATCACCTGAGAATGATGAAAAGCCCCTTGAAAAGAAAGAATTGCAGTTTGGTTCTTTGGATGTTGCCACTGGAATAACTTTCGGTGTTTTTAATAGTGAATTGAGCAGGCAACCACGTTCTGCCAATGGAAAAGTTAGTTTTCAAACTACAAATTCTGTTCAGAAGGAAAAGGATTTGAAGATTGTGAAAAAAGCTGATGATTTGCCTGGGGTGCTGAAAAGTCCTAAAGAAAACGGAAATGTGGACAATTTCCACCATACGGTTTCAACCAGTAACCTAAGTAATGGTGTGAAAGACTTAAAAATAGAAATGGAGAGCGTCGACTTGACTTCATTGCACTCATCCCAAAATGAAGACAGTTCCTTAAATCTATCACAAAGTTCAAATTTTGATGTTCTTGATGTTCTAGATAATGATGGGAATATGGTGGGGACCAACCATAATTCACCAGTACATGTGAAGAGGGAGGACATTCAGAAGCCAACTGAGCGGCCTGTTGCAGCTGTTAGAAACTTACTACCTCGGGGCTTAATAAACTCGGGGAATTTATGTTTTCTCAATGCCTCTTTGCAAGCTCTTTTATCATGTTCCCCCTTTGTTCAACTCTTGCAGGACCTTAGAGTTTGCAAAATCCCAAAGGTATGTAAGTTTTGATGTTTTCATATCATTTCCATTTTGGCTAGTGTTTAGTGGACTTGTTTATCATCTCAATGCTCAAATTAGCTTTTGATAAAACAAACATTTTTAAGTTTAAGATATGACCTGTTTATAGATTGTACTAACTGAAGCAACACCTCTGTTGGACTATGATGTAGGTTGGCTTTCCAACATTAACTGCATTTGCGGAGTTTGTTTCTAATTTTGACATGCCAAGCAATTCCAGCTTGAAAGAAGACATGGCTATTGTTGAGACTGGTAGGCCTTTTAGTCCTGCCATGTTTGAAGAAGTTCTTAAAAATTTTACTCCAGATGTGCCAAATAGCATATCAGGACGACCAAGGTTTTTATTTTTTACTTTGTCATCATTTTTTCATCTTACCTTTACATTTGCCAAATAGCATTTTTTTATTTTTATTTTTTACATTTTCTCAAAGTTTTGTGAGCTTCAATCATGATGTTAGCTAAGGCAGTACCTTTTGTGATATATGGACATTGATTTAAATATGTGACTAACATTGCCTGTCTATATAGTGGAATATGCCTAATCTTCACCGTTTTAGTAAAGAAGTAGCACCCATGCAGCAATATGGGCTAGAGCTAAGATGGCTATGCCAGGTCAACATTTATTGACCTGGCTATAATTGCTTGGCTTTGGCATGACCTTTATTTAATTGATTAATATCTATTACCGTTGCTGGGGAAAATGCACAGCAAAATACTGGAATTGGATGAGATGAAATTTGATCCTTGCCCATTGCCACTGAGATTTTCATAAGTTGTATCCATTATTAATTCCCATTGAAACTATTATGTTTATACAAAAATGTTCATATATTTTTGTTCTGTGTAGTAATTGAATTAAGGTACTTGATGCTACTTTTGATTTTGTAGTAGGATTTTAGATTTTAGTACTGTACACATGGATTGCCGGCCTCGTAGTTGGAATACTTATGTTATGATGCATGTAAAGGATACCAGTATAAGTTTTTGACATGATCTTCTTACAGGCAGGAGGATGCTCAGGAGTTTTTGAGTTTCATCATGGACCAAATTCATGATGAGCTACTTAAGTTAGAAGGACAATCTACTTGCAGAAATGGTGCCAAATCTTCGCTAGTTTGTTCAACAGAGGATGATGAATGGGAGACAGTTGGCCCAAAAAACAAATCTGCAGTGACTAGAATGCAGAGCTTCATCCCTTCAGAGCTAAGCAATATTTTTGGAGGACAATTGAGAAGTGTTGTGAAAGCAAGAGGTATATTTAATATTGTTCTGTAGAGTTGTGATTGGAAGAATGTATATTGAGATCACTTGGGTTTTCCTCACCTTCCAATCAGAGGGAATTCCACCCCCCCTTCAAAAAAAAAAAAAAGGGATCAGATCTAGCAACCATGTTTGAAAGACAAACTCTGCTTAAGTCCTTCGTTATCAAGTCTCAACCCCATCTATAGTTCCTTGCATAAAGTATCACATCCACAATCATGTTAAGAGATGAAGATGCAGCTTTTGTTCAAACTGAGAACCCGTTTCAACAACCACCTGATGTTAACTGTATTTCCAAGCTGCCCACAATTTATAGAGTCCACCAACCAGCAAAGACTGATGGTCAAACTGCAAATCCATTAATTCATATGGTTCCATAAAGTTATACTTTATTTTAATTGTGTATTTTAGCCTGATAGTAGGCCTTCACTATCAAAAGAATTGATTATATTTATGATCCACTCTCCCTCTCTCTCACTCTCTCTATCTCTGTAATATAATGAAGTCAAATGAATTTTGAAATCACCTGATGGCACATGCTAAACTTCTGCAAGAGCATGCTTTCTTCATTTGTCTTTTAGCTTAATTATTGCAATTCTAAGGAATAGCTAGGGAAATTGATTTTATGGTCCTGTCTGATTTCTACTTTGAGTGCCTGAGGGTTAGGATTTCATTTTTCCATGCTAGCTATTGGTGGCAGTGAATTCTGCAGTATTATCTCTTTGATCATGGTTTTTTATGTAGCTCTCTCCCTAATATTTCATTTTTTTTTTCTGCTGTCCAGGAAATAAAGCTTCTGCAACAGTTCAACCTTTCCTGTTGCTTCACCTTGATATTTATCCTGAAGGAGTTCATACCATTGAGGATGCACTTCATTTGTTTGCTGCACCAGAAAATCTTGAAGGGTATCGGACATCAACAACTGGAAAGGTACCCATCTTTATTTTTAATGTTGCCTATTATCTTTTTGTATGGCTAGCTTTAAAACCTGGCTTGATGGATACTGGTTTTAAGGTAGTTTCTTAGTAATTGTTTTATGTTTCCTTGTGATCAAGTACTGAAGTGCATTAAACCCCTGTAGGCCGGTGTAGTAACTGCAAAAAAATCAGTGAAGATACAGACACTTTCTAAAATAATGATATTGCACCTTATGCGCTTTAGTTATGGAAGCCAAGGGAGTACTAAATTGCACAAGCCTGTGCATTTTCCTCTTGAATTGGTGCTTGGTCGGGAGCTATTATTTTCATCGTCCAATGAGGTAGCATACCTTCCCCTGTTTGTTCTATGTGTTAATTGTTTAATTTTTGTTTAACTGATGTAGTCTGGCGGTGATAGTTATCATCTATTCATCATTATTCTCTTGTTGGATTGACTGTATGAAGCATGTTGTTGATACCATGTTGTGAAATATTGAGTTCTTTTAGCTTTTTGTTGTTCTGGGGATTAGCTTTTCCAAAGCTGGCATGTTTTTTTCCATGTTTTGGTGTATTGTTTCACAATGATTATACAAGTTCATTTTCCTCCCTGTACAAAACATTTTTAATCATCGATTTTTTTTAACCCAGAATTTGAATTGGTTTCACGAGTCCTCTTGGTATGATATATAGCAAAATAATATCTTTCCGTTTACTTTTATCATGCCGTATCAATTATAAACGCATGTTGGTTATCCTTTCCTGCTGCAGAGCCGGAGATATGAACTTGTTGCTACAATAACTCATCATGGGAGGGAGCCTTCGAAGGGTCATTATACTGCTGATGTCCAGTATCCCAATAACCAGTGGCTAAGGCTGGATGATTCTTCTGTCTCTGCGATTGGGGCAAGTAAGGTGTTGCATAACCAGGCCTATGTCCTCTTCTACAAACAAGTATAGAATGTGATGAGAAGAAAGTATTTAGTATATAAGCTTATCTGGCCAGCTGATCAGCCCGTAACTTTCTTTTGAGGTTTTTGGAATGTGCAGCACAAATCTTGTATTAAGGCACAAGCACATCAATGGAATTAAAGGAACAATCACTATATTATACATATAAATATTTTTTCCAATGCAACTGATCTGTAACTTTCTGCCATGGTCATGAAAATGTATCAGAATTTGTGGCTATATAACATAATGATTGCTTGTTATTATGAAAATCTTTTGAGAGTAAAATCAGTATTATCAAAGCTGGGAAATGCTATATTCAAAGGATATTCTTAAGTCTGTGTAGTAGTTAAGCGATGACGTCTGTAGGTGAAAGGTTAGGTATTTGTCTAAACTAAAGTGATGTTTTTTATTTAATATTTTTTTTCAAACGAAATAAGTCGCTTTCTGTCTTTCACATGAATCAATAAATTGTTTCCAGGTTTCTTTTTCTTTATTTTTCTACAACTGTGGTCCCGTTGTGGTCTTTGATTAAATTGTTTTGAGCTCCATAAAAACAGTCTTTCTATAACTTCAGCAGGACTGGTTGTTGAACAGAACTCAGGAAATTTAGTAACTAGTTGCTGATTCAGTAAGTTCCATCCGCGCTTTGACATGCCTTTAAGGAACTCATCTTTCTAAAAGAACAACTCTAAACTAAGTGCAGATTTTCTGGGTGGAATATTGTACGTATGTATGTATATATATATATATATATGAGAAAATTTTTCTAACGTGTGTTCTAAGAGCATATGTTAAATTGTAATAATTATTTTAAATTTTATTAGGACGTGTTTCATTTTTTATTAGAATTCATTACAATCACTTCATAATATGTATAATTTTTTTATCAATTATTTTAAGAAAAGTGGTTATAACAAAATGTGCCAAAACTAGATCAAATACGATTTGAGTTAACTCTCGTTAATTAATGCAATTATAAGAATAAGAATATTTGAAAGTTTCAGTAATGAAAATTTTAAGCTGTCCACTCCTTTATCACTTGAATATATTATATCTCCTGTAAACAGTATTCTTTTTAAAATGGGTATTTTGCAAATTTCTTGGATTCCGTTTGGTTAAGACGTTAGGTGGAGAATAAGAATTTGCAAAAGTTTTAGAAAGCCAACCTGTTAATCAATTACACTGAGGTTCTCTTGCTGATATGCTTGATTTGGTTAATCAGAATAAATGAAATAAAAGAACTAACAAAAGAGAATGCAAAAAAGACCAAAAGCAAAAGAATCCTTGGCATTACTAAAGCCAAAATCATTGTCTTTCTTGTTCTTTTTGGTTGGCAAAGACTTTGAAGAAACTTAACAACATCTTCTTCGAAAAATCCAATATGTGGACACACATAAAAATTTAATAGTTAAAGCGCTTGTTAGTGTTCTTTTTCTATATCAGTGGGGTAATAATGTCTGCTCCATCTCAAGCAATCGGTAAATACTAAACAACAAAATTTAGTCCATTCATTTTTATTGTTAAACACATAAAATTACAATTATGAGAAATGTAACTAGAAAAAAAATAATAATAATTCACACCACTCTGTTGATTGTATATCTCTATTTTCTTGCCTATAAAAATATATGATACACCCAAAACACAAGAAGAAAAATCAAAATCTGGGAAAATTTGCCTATGTTCTTCACACTTTAACCTTAATTAAAAATTAAAAAAAAAAACAAAAGTAAAGAACTGAGTGGGAGATGAAATTGAAGCACTGAAAACACATTTAAAAAAGGGGAATCAGTGCTTGATCTGAACTCTGAGTGGAAAATCTTGAAACTTTTTACTAACTCAAACTGATGGATTTTTCCTCTGAACCCTGTAATAATGTAGAAGTGTCCTGTACTTTGTTAGAATGTTTTGACACCCACCAGACTCTTAGACTCTTGTCAAGGCCACCACTGTAGAGCAAGAACCCACCACCGATACTATTAGGTGAAGCTTGCAAGCACTTGACAGGCCCTTCATGGCCATTTATGACTGCAAATTTACAAAGTTTACCATAAGCCTCTCTTTTCCATATAGCAATACTCTTATCAGCTGATCCACTACACAAAAACTCCCTCAGCAAACACATGCATAGCACAGCCATTTGATGTGCCTTTGTTTCAGATACCAGTTTCCAACTCACAAAATCACTACTCCCTTCCCACCCCATCACAAACCCATCTGATCCTCCTCCATAAACCCATTTCTCATCTTCTGAAACAACAACTGAATTAAATGAAACATCTTTATGACCCTCTAAAATCCCCTTCAAAGAATGAGAGATCTTTCCTTCTTTTCCCCAAGCTTTGATCTTTCCATCTGCAGAAGCTGAAAAAACTATTCCTTTGCAAGCAACCAGCCCATTTATAGCATCATCATGAGCCTTAATTGACTCTAAACACTTCAAATCTGATATTCTCCATACTTTAAGAGTTTTATCCCAAGAACCAGAATAAATTAACCCATTATAGACTGTTAAACAAGAAATACTATCAGCATGTTCGATCCATAATTTCTTATGGTGCCTTCTAGTCTGAACATAATTACTCTGTTTCATGAACTTGCCTAAATAATCCTTTGTAGTAGGCAAAGTATCAACAAGCCTAAAAACATTCTCTGAACTCCTTGAAGAAACTTTCCATACTCGAATTCCACTATCTTGATGAGCAGTAAAGACTTTATTCCCAACTGTTACAAGTGCCTTAACAGAACCTTCCCCTTGACCAAACTTCGTAAAAAGCCTCAAATCAGGCTGTTGCCAAACTATAATATCCTTCCCCTGCGAAGCACTTAAAATGAATTCACCACACAAAGCTAAGCAAGAAACAGAGCCCATATGATCGGAAAGTACAGCCAAAGATCGATATGAGCAATACCCAGATAAAGATTTGGTTGGAAAACCATAATTGACGTCTTGAATCTCAAAAAGAAAGGATCTCGGTGGACTTTCATCACTAATCTCACTACTACTGCTGCTGCTAACACTGTTACTAATAGAGGAAAATAACAATAATGGGGTAGAAGGAGTGGTTTGTGGCATAACAGAATTCATGGGGATTTGGCAAAAAATTGAGTGATTTGAATTCTGTGATTGTTTAATGAGGAAGGATCCGAGAAGGGTTCATATGTAGAAGAGAAAGAGACGGATTTCCTGAAGAAAAGGGATGATTTGGTGAGTATTTTAAATAGTATATAAGAGAGAGATGCAACGGCTATTTTGAAAATTGTGAATAATTACATGCTACAACCGTTGTAGCAATAAATGCCTACAATGGACCAATGAGATTCTTACACATAGATTAAATGATTCATTTTATTGGTCCGTTGTAGACATTTAATCTACGACGGGTTATTGCTTGCTATTTAGTAGTAGGACCACTCAGTTTTTTAATATGGATTGAGGTGTTGGATGCTTTTCTTCCTGTTTTGACCAATCATAGTATAACAAATGGAGGCTGTCATGTCTTTTGTCATCAAGGAACATATATTTATTAATATTAAAGTTAATTAGGCTGGCCTAAAAATATTGTTGATCCCGTTTAAATGTCATATTTTTAAGTGTTCATTTTTTTTATATAAGTAATTAAAAAAATTTAATTAGCCTCATGGAATGAGATAAGATAATAAAAAATTTATAACTTAGTTAGAAATTTCGAATTTTAGACCGAATAAGGGGTTTGCTTTAAATGACTAAGTTCACAGTTTTTAACCAGAGCTAAATAATATTAAAGTTCAGTGCCTAAGCTTTAAGTTTAATATAAAGAACCCCTAGTAATGATATTTGAAACAACTACCTAATCAAAATTTAAGATTAAATGCATAATCTTGTTTGTTTAATTATAATTAATCACCTAAAAGTGGTCGGTCATTAACAAATATACTATATATGAAATATTACAAAGAAAATCACGTGAGGCTATTAATTACTTAATTACCTTTGGAAGAGTCCATGAAATTGTTGAGGACAGTTTACCAAGAAAAAGCAACGATTAATTAAAATGTGTTTTATTTTTATATAAATGAAATGTGTTTATATAAAAATAACAATACTATATGGTTAACCAGTTTAGTGTTAACCCTTGCCAAGCATATCCTAACGACTATCCATCTTATGTGATGCAAATGGCCGCAATTACTAAGAGTACTGACAGTGGTGACTTGCGCAAGTTGAAATCATTTAACAACGCTTTCCTTCTCAAGTTTGTACTCAAGTTGAAAGCATAGTGTGGAGATTCGTCTAGGGCAATTCATACTATAGTAACTACCCCAGCCTGGTTAATTGAGATGATCTGTGCACTCCTTGTAGTACTGGCGGTGGTGATTTACGCAAGTTGAAAATCATTTAACGCTTTCCTTCTCAAGTTGGGCTTTGCTTTAGCTACAAAGCCGGATCTGTTTTGGGTACAAATTCTTTGGAATAAATACAAATGGCATGGTGATTGCTCCAAAATGAGAATTTTGGGTCCTTACTCCAACTTGTGGAGAAATCTCAATAATATTTGGGAAGATCTAAATTGGGTATTAATTGGGTGATTGGTAGTAGCAATGAAATCAAATTCTGGACTGATAACTGGCTTGGGAAATGTGGGCCTCTTAAATTTCTTGCCTTTCGCCCTATTGAAGAATATGAGTTGGACAAGAGCATCAAGGAATTTGTAAGTGTTGATGGTCAATTGAATTGGCAGTACCTTTAAGACCTTCTTCCAGCTGAAATTCTTATTCAATTAGCTATGACTCATATCCCAAATGACGAGGTAGGTGATGACCTTAGTTACTGGGGTCCTTTTAGCTCTGGTAATTTTACTGTTCGTTCAACTTACCAGCTTATTGGAAGTGATAATTGGAAGCCTCATGAGAGAAAATGAAAAATTGTCTGGGGATGGCCCGGAGCTTAACGTATTAGATATTTTTTCTGGCTGACTATGAGATACAATCTGCTCACCAATACTGAGAGGGTGAGAAGACACATGACTAATGACAACTCTTGTGCTTTATATGGCATGGCTAATGAAGATATTTGTCACGTGTTGAGGGACTGCATTCATGCTCACATGATCTGGGACAAATTAATCCTACCTCATCACCGGCATAAGCTCTTCGCTTTGGACCTAGATACTTGGCTATTGGCAAACCTCACAAATGATTGCCAGTGGTTCACGGTGGATTCTGATTGGAATCTCATATTTAATATTACTTGTTGGCTTATTTGGAATAAACGAAATAAAGTTATCTTTGAGGATAAATGGCAATCAACAAAATCATTAATTAGAGAGGCGCACACCATTGTTGATTTTACAAAGAAGACTGTTGTTATGTCTCGCAAAATTAATTGCATTGGTGTGCAACGGATAGGGAGATTAATTGGTTGGGATAAACCCTCAACTATTTGGTTAAGATCAATAGTGATTGGACTTATAGATCTTCGAACAATATGACATGCTCAGGGAGAATTGTTAGAGATGCCAATGGAGATTGGGTTGGAGGCTATAGTCGAAATATTAGTGAGTGCTCTGTGCTTCAAACTGAGCTGTGGGGAGCTCTTGATGGTTTAGAATTAGCCTAAAATTTGAGTTGTCGAAATGTTATTTTGGAGATAGACAGTATGTTTGCCGTTCGAATGATCTAAAAGACTAAGAGGGTGTTTTTTAAAATTGAAATTTATTGTGAATAAGTGATTTTTAGATTATAATCAGATTAAAAATAAGTAGTTAAGCGTTTCTGTAAACTAGTTAATAATCAGCTGATATGATCAAACTGTCCCTAAGTTTATTTATTGTATAAAAATAATTTTTTAATGTCAATTCAAAATTTATTTTGCAATAATAATAATAATAATAATAATAATAATAATAAAGTGTATATGGTAGGCAAATTTGAAATATTAAAAATTAGATAGGGATAGTATAGTCTTTTACTTGGTCAAAACTGCTTAAAAAATAAGTGCTTAAAAAAGTAGCGAAATCTAACTTTTAAAAAACTTATTAAAATCATATTATAATCTATTATTTAAGTTTTCAAAAACACTTAAATAAGAGGGTGTTTCTCAAAACTTAAAAGCTGGTCAAAACTGATTATAAGCAGTTTTTATATTATAAATTGTTTATTTAAGTGTTTCTGAAAACTTAAATAGGAGATTATAATATGATTTTAATCAGTTTTTTAAAAGTTGGATTTTGCTACTTTTTTTAAGCACTTATTTTTTAAGCAGTTTTGACCAAGTAAAAGACTATACTATTCCTACCTAATTTTCAATATTCCAAATTTGCCCACCCTATACAATTTAGTTCCTATCAAATAAATTTTATTATTATTATTATTATTGCAAAATAAATTTTGAATTGACATTTAAAAAATTATTTTTATACAATAAATAAATTCAGGGACAGTTTGGTCATTTTGACAGTTTATGCAGTTAAAAACTGATTATAAGCTGATTTTACATAAACATTTAACTGATTATAAACTGATTATCAGCTGATTATTAACTAGTTTACAGAAACGCTTAACTGTTTATTTTTAATCTGATTATAATCTAAAAATCACTTATTCACAATAAGGTGAAAAGCTCCAATTTTGAGAAACACCTTCTAAATAATTTATAATCTAAAAACTGCTTATAATTAGTTTTGACAAACTTTTAAATTTTGAGAAACACTTTCTAAAAATAATATCAATGCCATGTTATTCCTCCTTCAAGCTATCAATAGGTGGATGTCTCGTGACTGGATTGTTCAAGTTAAGCATACTTATAAATAAGGGAACCGTTGTATAGATTGGATGGCCAACAATGCCTTCTCCTTACCCCCTAGATGTATACCCTATGATCAAGCCCCAGCTCGTCTTATGATTTACATGTGTGAAGACCTTTTAGGAGTATCTAAGAGTCTATGCATTAGTCTTTATCTTTTAGCCTCTTTTGTAACAAAAAAAAAAAGAAGAAATTTTAATTAATCAAAAAAGTTAATTAGCTAATGCTTGAAATACTTTTTTGACTTTCTAAAGAGGAGGCTAAGCCAAACTTGTATTAAATAAACTCAAAGTGAAAAAGCTGTTCAAATTAAAAATTAAAAGAAAGAAAATAAATATTAAATAAAAAAACTCTTAATTCTTAATATGTATACTGTAAGCAAGGACTGTAGCATTTGTACATATAAATACAACTGATCCTGCCATTTGCAGGCTTGAGCTGAGGCTGAAGAGGTCTGAATATCAGTTTAAGTTCTAAATATAAATTATATAATCAATCATTTTGCTCACAAGTGATGTAAAGTGACAAAATTCTGACAGCAATAATAAATGAATCTATCAATAATCAAATGTCCAATGGTTAGGTCCGTTATACTTTTGTCACATTTTGACAATTTTCTTAGAAACATCAACAGATTATACCTCCACATTTAAAAGAAATATTTTTTTTCAGTTACTTTTTGAAATTATCTTATTTCAAAATTAAGATTATTTGTTCTTAGCATCAGCCATTAGTGATACATATTCAGTTTGTTTTTGTTCATCGTAATAGAACGCTAGGGCCTTACATTCTCTGTCTTTATTTTTTATCACCCATTCTTTGTCAGAATATAGAAAATGGAGAAATGATATCCCTCCTATGATTGTTGATGGATTAATTCTCTAACAATAATGCTTTATTTTTCATGAAAAAATTAATTTTAAAAAATCAAAACAAAATACTTTTTTGAGTTTGACAACTTTCAAATTTGAAAGAAATCCCAACAGGCCAATAGCTTGAGGAAAGCTGTATGGAACACCGCAAAAGGCCCAATGGGCAATGGCCAAATGGGTTTCAACTCGGCTCACTGCCAACCCAATCCAATCCACTTCCAGGACTGGCTATGGTCTAACACAGATGATGCCATAGCTACACCATACCAAATTTGCCAAAACATCTTTAAAATGCAAATTAATTGTCAAAAAGCTTTCCACTTGTGAAATGCTGTACCAAAATATCAAACAAAGCAAGGAAATTTCTTTTAATCCGAGTACAAAGTTCCATCCTTTTCATTTCATACGACATCAAGAATGGACAAAGTACCGTTAAGCATTAATAAAAATATAAGCCTTGATTGGGTATGTACAATAAAGAGGCAATTCAACTCAACTCAGCTAACTAAACTAAAGCTTGAGTTCAAGCCTAACTCTAACTCTACCATGTCAGTGATGCTGCTACCCAACATCTCTCTTTTATTAAACATACATAATGTGTGTATATATATATGTATATATACTGTTTCAACGAGGCTGGTGAATTTGATGAATGCGTCTTGGTGCAGACTTGGGGCTAACATTCTGGGCTGCCTTCATCTGGTACTTGCTTGCCTTTGCTGGAGACTTGTTGAGACCCCTTTCTATGTTAGTACTTTTTGGTACGATCAGTTCTTGGATTAAGCCTTTCACATCCTTCTTAACGGTACCTAAACTTGTTCATCAAAACCACCAATAAAATGTCAAGCATAGTTTCATTTAGCTAAAAATCAAAGTTTTAACTCAATTTTCAAACAAATCATCAATAGTACTACAACCCCAATTCATCTAATTACAAAATGTTTAATCAATTTTCGAACTTGTTACCATTGAGAGGCTTCTTTTTCTCTTCATGATCTTCAGTTATCATCATCAACCCCTCAAATTCAGCTTCCAGACCACCAAATTCCTCTTCAAAACCCAAATCCAATTTTTCAGGCAAAAAATCGGCAATACAATCATCCAAATCAGCAGCGTCGTCGCCACCACAAGCGCTTCCATCGAAACCCCCCTCCGGATGTTGGTTTAACCAATAATCACGAAACCAAGTCGAAGTTTTCACCAACTCCCACCACTCCGGAGAGAAATCCTCCACTTGACGGTACACCGCCGGAACAAAGAGCGGAGCGATAGATGTAATAACAAAAAATAATCAAAAGATACTTCTCAAACTCATATAAATCAAAATTATTAGGACAGAGTCATACAAATTGAAATTATTTGGACATGGCCTTAATTGTTGAGGTTAAAAGATCAATGACTTAGTGTTTTCATATTTTTATATAAATAACTATTTTTTTATTTCATATAACGAGTAGCATCAACATTTTACTTTATATTTTTGGTATTTTGTATTCTGATATTATGATTTAATAAAATCAACTTCATTTTAAAAAAAAGTGTGGAGTTGATTTTTTTTTTTCAAAATGGAAATGCTAAATTTAATTCTTTAATTTCACTTCAAATTAAATTAGCTTAGCATTTGAGGAAAATAAGTAAAAAAAGTGCATCTTAATTCGAGTTAGAGAAATGCAATATATAGATATTTAATTTGATTGCTTCCATTTTTCATAATAATTTCCACAAAGCAACAATGATTAGACCACTAATAAATGTATTCTAAATATCATAATGAGGTCATAACCTCATAATTACTTAGCATACATAATAATAATAATAATAATAATAATAATAATAATAATAATAATATGGTAGACTCTTTTCATGCCAATTAAGGGACAGAATAACCTGCAGCAATGAATTTAGATTAAAAAATAAGAAAAAATTAGTAATTATATTCACAAACAAATAATTATAATTTAAATAAAATTGCATGGCGTTGTTATAAAATACATTTGATTATTATTTTTTAGATATGCCTTTTTTTTCTAACAATTTTACTATTATGTGCATTAAAAATTACAAATTAATTTGAATTCTCATCGAATTAATATATTATAAGGGTAAAACATACTATTCTAAATTTTTAAAAGTGTTTGGTACTTAATTCAAATTCGAAATCTCTAGTTAATGAAAAAAAAAATATTCTATCACATTTCAGCATTTAAAGATTTTGTTTTTTTTTTTAAGAAAAAAAAAAGAGAGAGAGAGAGTAGCTTAATTCCACATTTCATGCCACGGGCAAGTGGCTTGCCACAAAAATCAGCAACATGAACAACCTTATTCATATCAATGACTTGTTGAATTTGCTTAGAAATATATTTGCAAACACAAGGAATATCAACTGAAGTTATGACATTGCAACAGCCATGAGATGGATCCATTTTAGGACCAACTTTTTGAACATACATAGCACATTGTGTAATAAGACCTTGAAGATCGCCTTGGCATGATTGTCCAAAAGCCACATTCTTCTTGTTATTATTACCACTGCAAATAATCAGAATTATTGCAGCCATTGCAACAATAACAAAATTGTTACCCATCTTGTTCATTTTTAAGATTATTGCCACACAATTGATTATTAATTGGTTGCTTCTCTCTTGATTATTAATTACGTATATATAGAGATAAAAAGGAAATGAAATGCATGTGATGAAACGCTTCCGTTTTCTTCTTTTCATTTTCAAAACGTATAATTTTTGTAGCTTTCATGTGAATACTTATTGTGTGAAATTGAATGTGACCAACCATGCATATGATTAATTAATATGATAAGAGAAAATTTCAGCATATGTTATTATTTGAACTTTTTTTTAATATATATATATATTTGTTATATTAAATAAATACTGAATATATCTCTCCAGATACTAGATATATATTAGATGCATATCTCCAAAAAAAATATTTTTGAAATTAAAAGTTACAAAATGATTACTTTTAAGAGAAAAAAGAAAAAATAGATAATTTTAAAAATAATTTTATTTTTTTAGATGTTTTTGAAAACTCCTAATAATAATAAGGCCCTTTTTATAAATTTATCAAAAAAAACTCATAATATTACAAAATTGTCACTCTAATAAAATATTATTAAATTTATCAAAATTTTCTAATCAGCTTAGAAATTTACCATAATATATACAAAGTATATTATATATATATATATAACATAATTTATAAACTTAATATTAAATGATTATAAATTTATTATACACCTTTGTAAAATGGTAAAAATTTTGAAAAAGTAATTTCCTTTAAGAATAATGAATGAAATTTACCATAAAGATGTGGGGTGAGCAGCCCAAATTAGGCCCGGTCGACAAATTTCAAATCCACCCGACTCGGAAAAACCTGGCGCGATTTCTCCCTTTCTCATCTCTAATGTAAATCAAATGACAAACCCTATACCATTTCCATTTCGACGATCAGAGAATTCAATCCCTAAATTCTCCCAAAATGCAAAATCAGAAGCGGGTAATATGCTCCGAAAACGAAGAACTAGCTTTCTACATGCTTCAAAAGAGGCAAGAGTTGGCCGAAAAGCGCAAAGGAATTTCAGAGAACGTCGACAACTCTCTCTCTAAGGCTTACAACAGCATTTGCACCGCAAACACTCCCATTAAAACGCTCAAAGACTTATCTCAGATCAAGTATGTCTATGGTCGCCTTTCTAGGCAATTTGCTTCATGTAGGGGGATAAAGTTCATTTCTTTTTAGTATTTCAGCTTACATTTGAATTATTTGGCATTTGGTTTCTACTGCTAAATTGGTCGTCAAAAATTTTATTGGTATGGTATCTCTGTGTTTTGACTTGTTTGTTTCTTGAAAATAGTATTTATTGCCTGGAAAAGCAAGGGTCTTCGAGATTTTTGGTTACGTCTGTGTCGGTGTGCAGTATGCATCCAACCAAAAGATTGAACATTTTGTAAATGTAGAATACGTGCTTGTGTTATATATGTTCTTCTGTGTTTTTTTCTAATTGTTTGAGCTTTCTTTTTATTGTTTTCCTAGATAATTTGAGTTCTTGGAGTATAGGATACGTGTAAAAGAGAGTGTTTCTTGTGATAACCTGTAGAGGGTGAATGTGCTTGGGGAAATAAAAGTTCAAGTAGTTCTATGGATTTTCTTGACCCAAATGTAGTTTGTTTTTAATGTAGTTTTTTTTTTTTTTACTCCTGCAATTTCTTTTTCTGGAATAATTTGGTTGTATCTGTGGCATAGGGGTGTGGGAAAATGGATTTTGAAGCTAATGCAAGGGTTTTTTGATAGTTGTTCCGGAACTTCTGAACCAGAAGACTTAACCAAAAGGGGTATGCATGATCACATTTGAATTTCATTGGTCAAGTGTGGATTTCACATGGATTTTTTTTTATTTCCCTAATCATATGATTTTAGTTATTCAGTTAAGAAAGCCAAGGGAGTAAAACGTTATGTGCCACAAAAGAATTCTGTGGCATATGCATTACTGATTACCCTTTACAGGTACTACTTTATATTTTCCTTTATTTCTTTCTTTTTTATATTTCTGAAAAATGAGTTGAATATATCTTGTGAATAGGGGAACTTCAAATGGCAATGAATTTATGTGTAAACAGGAGCTCATTGATGCAGCTGAAGCAAGTGGGCTATCTCGGGTTCTAATTGCGTATGTTTTTACTCCTATTTTGAATATGCTCATTGATTATTATGGAACTAAATTGATGGCTTCTGAACTGTGTGCATTCTTAGCCCGGAAAAAGGAACAGGGAAACCTTCACAATTTGGAAGCTCTCCTAGGGACTGGTATAGTGGATGGAGTTGCATGAAGACATTGATAGCCAAAGGATTATTTTCCTTTCATTTGTGGGGTTAAGTTTTTATCTTTTTCTTGCACCTCATTGGAGGTTTCAAGCCGTATTTATTACAATGTTAAGGCAATTGTTGTCAAAAGTGTGCCTAGTAGTGCTTAATGCACAAAGCTTTAATTGCTAAGTGAGAATTACCTTTTCTTCATAGTGAGTTTCACTCTCCTGAGCATCGGCAGAGCACTAAAAGCATGTGCTATGCAATTTATAGTTTCCCAATAGTTAACTAACTTCAATACACTCTACCTCCTCTTAAATTATCACGACCAGTGCTTATATTAAATGTATTGTTAGTTATTCTTGTAGATAAACACTTGTTGTGTCCCAATATATAAAGGATTTCTTACAACACACTTGCTCACAAATACATATGTAATCCATTTGGAATTGCATTATATGGTCTTGTCTATTTTTTTAATTAATAACCTAAGTGCTCATATCTTTTTTTTTTACTTTCGAATGCTTCTTTTGCAAATAAATTACATTGTCAATAGAAAATCTGCACTTTACTTTTCTACTTCTGTGTTTGCATTTTTGGTCTGTCTAATAGCCTTTATCACATAAACTCTATACTCCCTGATTGCTGCTTTTTTCTTCACTTTTTATTTGATCTCCATCAAGGAATGTAAGTATACTATTTTCAGGTACATGTTAACTGAGGAAGGGCAGGAAGTAGCTCGTGAATGTCTCATGAGATCCCGTTTGCTGGATCCTAGAGAGGATTTAGCTAATGTAGAGGTTTCTTCAAATGGGGATTCAGCTAATGTGGATGTTTCTTCTGATGTGTAATCAACAATGTATCAAATCTAGTTTCCATTCACACTGATCCAACAAGACCAGTGACATCTTCGACTGTTGGTCTAAACAGGCAGAAGAAAGCAATTGATGTTCCTCTTGAATCTCTTGAAAGGGTGTGATTTTTTTTAAATATAATTTACTCCTTATTGTTCTAGTTTAGGACCTCACATGAGTGATTATCTTAAGCCATTACCTCTTTTAAAAATCAACCCTTCAACCCCTCCTCTCTTATCCTTGAGCTGTTAAGAGAAGTGATTGGTCTTATATTTCTTTGGACACAGTCTCTCTACCATGAACATTCTACAACTGACGGCTGTGGTCTTACTAAAGATTTTGCCTCTGATTATTTCTTAAGATGAGTGCATGATTTTTTTTTCTCATTTTGGTCGTATATTATTTTTTAAGATTTTGCACTTACTAGGACTTGCATTTTGTAGTTTATGTGCATGGGATACTCTAAGGAACAAGTTATTCATGCTTTCACTGAAGTTTCAGAAACTTCCCCAAAAAGGAGATCTCATCACTTTGGCCCGCTGTATTATGTCGTCTTCGAGAAGATCAAGTTTATGGTCCGCATTCAGAGCCTCAAACTTTAAGAATGGATTGCCAAGCAACATCGGCATCATACACATTTAAAAATGGCAGTAAGCTTACCTTTGAAATGTTCTTATCCTGTAACTATTATTTATCAATGGTGAAAATTTTCTTATTAGAGCCCTTATGATTGTTCAATTCAAGTAGATCTTGTTAGTAATCGGAGTGTTCAAATAGATTTGACTTGTGACGGTGAAGATGCACGAAAGGATGCATTTACCTTGAGAGCTTGCTCCTCATCCGTATGTATGCATTTATATTCAATATTTAATTTATCATTATTGTACAATGTCGTTTTCATTGAGAAAAGCATTGCGTCTTCTTTAATTTAATTTTAATAACTGTGTTTATTATATATAAGTTATTGACTGTCACCCTAGGGTTATCATGTTACAAAGTCAAGTTTGGATGGCCTTCAAGCAAACATGAGTGTTTTAAGAAAGCCGCTAATCCTAATATTGGATGACAGGGAGCAGTTTGCCATTCAGGGGTTGGTATTTTCAAGCTTGCTTAGCTTCCTTGGGACTATCCATTCCATGGCTTGACATAGGATTTCAAATTAATAATTTTCCATGAAAAATATTATGAAAGCAATTAATTGTTTGGTTATTGCAAAGTACTTTTCTGAATGAAGCACGATCTTATTATTATTGTTGCTGTTCTAGTCATCGTAAACTTAAGACTCTTTTTGTTTGTGTAAATTTTTATGCTACCATCTAGTTGCATAACTTAGATTGTGTAATTAATTACACTGCCTTGTTGAACTTTGGTTTTTTTTCATGCTTATAAATGAATTTGTGAACTCCGCCTATACATGAGTTTCTTGTGTATAACCGGTCCCAAGCTCGGGTAAAGGAGGAGAGTTGCGGTAGGTGACAGCCAGCATAAAAGTTTTCTCACATCTCATGATATGGATTCTAATAATAATATTGTTGGGGCGTTCCTTACTTGTGACGCGCTACATTGGAGCCCGGGTGTAGGGCGTTCTCCGAATACGACGCTCCATGTCGGTGCCCGGATGTGGTGCATAATAGACAAGGGTTCTCATATCATGGACGGGTATGGGTAAAGAAGTTAGTCCAAAATACGAATAATAAGAGTAATACGAGAGATACGAGTTTAGATAATGGTAAAAGATTTTATAGGAAGAAGCATAAGAAAGAACAATTAGGGAGTAAGATCAGAATAGGAACTTGAAATATTAGATCTCTTACAGGTAAACTGAGAGAATTTGTTGATACTATGGAGAGAAGGAAAATTAGTATTGCTTGTATTCAAGAGACTAAATGGGTTAGAGGGAAAAGTAAAGAAGTTGAGAATATTGGGCATAAAGTGTGTTATATCGGTACAGATAGAAGTAAAAACGGAGTAGGTATAATTTTGGATCGGAACCTAAAGGAGACGGTTGTATTGGTGAAAAGAGTAAGCGATAGGATTATTTCAATTAAACTTGTACTCCATAATGAGACCATCAACATAGTTAGTGCATATGACCCTCAAGTTGGATTGGATGGGGAGAGCAAGCAAAATTTTTGGGATGATATGGACGAACTTATGCGAGGGATTCCAAATGATGAAAACATTTTTATAGGAGGAGACTTAAATGGACATGTAGGAAAAGACAGAGTAGGTTTTGAGGAGGTACATGGAGGGTATGGTTTTGGAATTAGAAATGAAGAAGGTAAGAGTATCCTTGATTTTGCTTTAGCCTATGGTTTGATTCTGGCAAATACATATTTTATAAAAAGGGAATCACATCTAATGACCTTTAACAGTGGGCAAAATAGAAGTCATATTGACTTCATACTCACAAGAAAAGTCAATCAAACTCGATACAAAGATTGTAAGGTTATTTTAGGTGAGGCTTTGACCACTCAACATAGGTTAGTGGTTTTGGATATCACGTTTAAGAGGTTGACTAGTAGGCCAATGAGGAACAATAGTCCTAAGATTAGGTGATGGACTTTAACAAGTGAAAAACAATTATTGTTCAAGGATGAGTTGATCAAAGCGGGAGCGTGGGAGGAAGATGTGAGTATGTCATCAAATGATATGTGGATATGCATGTCTGCAACGATTAGAGGAGTAGCTAGAAAGATTCTTGAAAAATCTAAAGGGTGTGGGCATCCCTCGAAGGAGTCTTGGTGGTGGAATGAAGAAGTGCAAAAAGCGGTAAGAAGTAAAATGGAATGGTATAAGAGTTTGCCTAAGTGTAATAACAATGATACTTTAATGATACTTTTGAGCAGTACAAACAAGCAAAAAATATGCTAAAAAGGCAGTTAGTCAAGCAAGAGCACAAGCTTTAGAGAGTTTGTATGAGAAACTTGGAACAAAGGAAGAGAAAAAAGCTATCTATAAATTGGCTAAGATAAGAGAAAAGAAATATCGTGATTTAAACTAAGTTTAGTGCATTAAAAATAAAGAGAATAAGGTTCTGGTTTAAGAAGAGGATATTAAGGAACGATGGAGAAGCTATTTTGAGGAACTTCTTAATGATAAACATAGTGATAACATTGAAGGTTTAGACGTTAGGCCGGAGAAAAATGTGAAATACACTAGACGGATTAGATTTTCGAAAGTTAAAGAAGCTTTGAAGAGGATGAAAGTTGGTAAAGCCTGTGAACCAGATGAGATACCTATTGAGGTTTGAAAATGTTTGGGAGATGCAGGCGTTACATGGTTGACATATTTGTTCAATAAAATCTTAAGTACAAAGAAAATGCCTAATGATTGGAGACAAAGTAATTTGATACCTATTTTTAAGAATAAAGGAGATATTCAGAATTGCACAAATTATAGAGGTATAAAGCTTATGAGCCACAATATGGAATTGTGGGAAAGAGCTGTGGAACACTGTTTGCGGCTAGATACTTGTATCTCCTCAAATCAATTTAGCTTTATGCCTGGTCGATAAACTATAGAAGCTATTTTTCTTATAAGAGATTTGATGGAAAAGTATAGAGAGATGAAGAAGGACTTATATATGATTTTTATCGACTTGGAAAAGGCGTATGATAGAGCTCCTAGAGAAGTTTTATAGTGGGTCCTAGAGCGTAAGGAATATCTATACGATATATCCAAGTCTTGAAAGATATGTATGAGGGAGTTATCACCAGTGTCCGCACAGTGAGAGGGGATACTAAGGATTTTTCCGTTTCTTTTGAATTACACCAAGGTTCAGCTTTGAGCCCTTATCTTTTCGCCTTGGTCATGGATGAGCTAACAAGACATATACAGGATGACATCCCTTGGTGTATGATGTTTGCAGATGATATTGTGTTAATAGATGAGACTCAAGCAGGGGTAAGTCAAAAGTTGGAGTTGTGGAGAAGCACTTTGAAATCTAAGGGTTTTAAGCTAAGTAGAACTAAGACTGAGTGTATGCATTGTAGATTTAATAGCGAGAATAGAGAAAGAGACAAAATTAGTTTAGACGAAATAGCAGTACCTCATAGTACTTATTTTAGATACCTTGGCTCTATTCTTCAAGAAGATGGGGGTTGTGAAGAAGACGTAAATCATAAGATTAAAGCTGGTTGAATTAAGTGGAGGGGTGCTACAAGAGTTCTATGTGATCAAAAGATGCCAATTAAATTAAAAGAAAAATTTTACTGCACTGTAATACAGCCTGCGATGATGTATGGTAGTGAGTATTGGGCAATAAAAGAACAACACATGAGTAAAATACATATTGCGAAAATGAGAATGATAAGATGGATATGTGGTCATACTAGGATGAATAGAATCCGCAATGAGTGCATTAGAGAAAAAGTGGGAGTAGCACCTATTGAGGATAAAATAAGAGAGCATAGATTGAGATGGTTTGGTCATATGAAATGAAGACCTAGCGATGCGCCGGTTAGAAAAACCGAACAAGTTAGAGTAGATATTGCTAAGAGAGGCAGGGGTAGGCCTAAACTGACTTGGTCAAAGGTGGTCCAAAATGATCTTATGATGTTACATCTATCAGAAGAGATAACCTTAAATCGTATTGAATGGAAAAGAAGAATCCATATAGCCGACCCCAATTGACTTGGGACTAAGGTTTTTTGTTGTTGTTGTTGTTGTTGTTGTTGTATAAATGAATTTGTGCAATAATATTGAGTTTGATATCGGTTATTCCTTTGTACATACTTATTTCTTGGTGCACAAAGATAAAAATGTTATGTTTCTTATGATATTTTAGTAAGAAGGGATGTTTATTCTATGAAATAGTCTTTTATAAAAACAAATAAGCTTATTTTGCTCTTGGAAATTCGCATAATTTGATAATTGTCTTTGAGTTGTGCTAGCAAATTATTTTGCATGTGACAATATAAATCATATCTTAAGCAGCTGGTAAAAATTTCATGAATTTGTTTGTTTTCGTTTCCATGGATGATGTTTACACCTTTATTGATGGAAGGCTATAATTTTCTGGTGGATTATTTATTTTATAGTGATATTGGTGAACTCCTATTCTTTTTTCCTTGTCATACTGTTGCTTATCATGACTAATAATTTTCATACATTTTTATGTTTTACAGGTCAAAATGTAGTAAGCTTATTGAAAGCATTTGCAACTCAACTCAACAAAACCTTAATCCCAAGTCAATTGGGGTCGGCTATATGGATTCTTCTTTTTCACTCAATACGATTTAGAGTTATCTCTTCTGATAGATGTAACATCATAAGATCTCTTAGTTGATCCTTTAAATATTGTTTTTTGAAGCTTCATCATGGTAGGAGATTATCTGTACTTTTTTTTTTTTGGATCAGATCTCTAATTAGTTTTGGTTTATAAGTAATGATGGAATTCTAACTTGGAAATGTATCATCAATTGGGTATCTAAAATTGTTTGTTCTCTGATTATTAATTGGTGGCTAAATGGAATTTGCTGCTTTGCAGTTGAGTTTACGGAAAACTTTGAAATGAGTTTTTCGATGCAGAATTTGAAATAAGGAGTAACTTTTTGTTAGAATAGCATATTTTCAGTGCTGTTGTCATTTGTTCAGAAATTTTCTTGGCATTTGCCCTTGTCACTTGAATACTTCAAAATGTTAAAGAAAGAAGAGCACAATTTTTTGTCTTTATTATTTCTTATGATACAATGGTAAAGAAATAGAGAATGTGTTCCAGTTCCATGTTGGAACTTCTGCTTTATTTCTAATCTGGTTCTCTGCTTTGGGATTCCAAATTTTGGGAGTACCAAAGTTCTCTTTTTGATACTAATGCAGCTATCTCTGCTGTGGAAATGCAAATGTCTTATAAATGTTCCACTTGATATGACTGATCATGAAATTTACATGCCCATTCTTCAGGTTAGGCGGTTACCTGTTGGAGATGGAATTTGGATAGCTCGCCACAAATATCTGGGCAGTGAATATGTGCTTGATTTTATTGTTGAGAGGAAGAAAGTTGATGACTTGCGTTCTTCGATTAGGGATAACCGCTATAAAGATCAGAAACTGAGGCTTCTGGTTTGTATCGCTGACCACACTCTCTCTCTCATTTCAATCTTTGATAGCATAATTGATACTGTATTTTTTTTTTTATCTTTTTGCTTACCATTTTAGTTGTTGATATTCATTATGTTCCTTTCATTTGTGGTGGTCATGAAGTTTTTCGGTAAACCAACATTTCACCTTTTAGTTTTCACTGCAAATCACAAAGGTAAAAATAGCAAGACAGTCCCAAGTGGCCAATGCTTTGATGAGGTATATAGAAAATGGTGGTTGAAGTGGGAAAATGAAGGAGGGGGATGGAGGGGAAGGGAATAATGGTTACTTTCACTATTGGAAATAAATTTAGTTTGTGAAAAATGAAAAACATGTTTTTTCCTTTTGCACATGAGTGGGTTGTTAGTTTGAAAATTTAATGTTTCAGGTACGTAAGATCAGTAATTATCCAAATTTGTTGATGTAAAATGCCTGATGTTGATTTGAGTTATACCATTTCATAATGAGTAATGATATTTGAGTGCTAATTTGCATGTCATTAGAGATGTGGACTTAAGAAGCTGATATATCTTGTGGAGGGTGATCCAAATTCCTCTGAAGCAGCTGAAAGCATCAAAACAGCGTATGCCTTTTTCTTGAAGCTACATTTTTTAATTTGATGTTCTGATGACCTGATTTATGTTTTTATGATGCTGTCTGAGCTGTCTCTAATATGGTTATTAACATTGTTTTGAATGACAAAGTCCAGATTACAGCTTTGGAACTAGGTCAAGATATTGTATACCCAGATGTCTAGGTAACCCTATTAATTTGCAACTCTATTCCTTGAATAATGGGCATGTTGATTTATTGCATGGTTTTCCTTTTACTTTCAGGATTTTATGACAACCAGATGATTTTGACTGTGAACTTCACTGGATGATTGTGATTCTGTCATGAGGATTGTGTTTGTACACTTGTAAATGTTTAAAATTATTTCCATGTTGTAATTTGATCTTCAAGGGTACCTGGCTATTAAAATTGTTGCCTGCTCCCTCAATTCATATTTAGCTTTTACTAGTCTTGGACTTGTGACTATTTACCTTATTATTGCTCATTTCTGGGACTGGAAGATTTCTGATTAAAAAATCTTGGTAGAAATTATTTTCTGTTTTCAATAATGTTGTCATGCTATTTTTGGCCGAAAGGGTTTGATATATAAAGTTATATATACAAAATTTGAAATTCACCTTTTCTTTTGATTGCTAACTAGCTTTCTGGATTCATTCACATTCTAACTTCAACTGTATAATCCTGCAGTTGTTTTACAACAGAGATTCTGGAAGGATTTGATGTGCAGAGAACAAGTTGCTTGGGTGATACATTGAAGAAGTATGGTTATCTCACTCAGTCAATAACTCAGTACTATCAATTGCAGCTGCCTGAGTGTGAGTCAAAATGCACTGGTGTCTGTCCTCCTTTTGATGAATTTATTAAAAGTTGCCAAGACCTTGACAAAATGACAGTCGGTGATGTATTTGCCATTTAGCTTATGCAGGTGGGGAGCAACTTTATTGCAAGTGCTGGGTGTCATTCTGTTAATTTTTTTGAAAGAATATGATTTACCAAATCTATGGGTCTTCTGCACTTTTATGTTGCCCCCAATCCAATTTTTCAGGCTTTTGTCCTTACTATAGACATCAATGCATGTTCTCATGGACATATGGGCATACACAGGGTGCATGTGCTCACATACATACAGGCATATTTCTGGATATATCACTGTTTTGTTTCTAGAATAAATTTTGTTTAATGGTTTTTTTGTGCAGTTACATGATTTATTTTCATTATATGTATGGTTGCAGATTCCACAAGTAACAGAGGAAATCGCTATTACTGTTCTGGATCTATATCCAACACCCGTATCTCTTACCCATGCCTATTCTCGTCTTGTGAGTTCTTATTTTCTTCCTGGTGACTTTTTATAAGGAGATTAATGAACTATAGCACTGTCAGAATATGCCGTGCTGAGAGTTGTAACAGGGAGATCCAACCTGATAACTGTCCAACATATAATTTGGGGCCATAGTTTAGTGGTGCTACAGAATTAAAAATATCACATATTTGTGATTACCATCTCAACACATCTCTACCTTGCACTGCATGCTTGCATCTGCTTAGCGGGTGGTTTTGATGCTCTATCTAATAATTTGCATATTTCATTGTTTCTTTTTCTTTCGTTTAAATTGATAAATTCAATTTGGTTTTTCTCCTCATTTTATTAACTCGACATCAACTATCTGAATTTTGAAAGGATGGTGATATTTCTGCACAAGAGGAGATGCTTAGGAAGCAGAGTAACAATGCTATCAATGCCACTGATAGTAAAGAATATTTTCCAACTGATTTGGGGCAACGACAATTGAGCCTGTTTATAACGAGGAGAGATGAAACTCACTTTGGCGGAAGCAACAGCCATTTGCTTCTGTGTTTATACTTTGCAACGTAAAGAAGATTGTATACTCTGTTATTTGGATAGGGACATGTGTAGCAGTCTGTATATTTTATGGCTGTAAGTTCATGCATTGACATTTTTCATTGTAAAGGGTCAACAAACGGGCAAGCAATATGCCATAAATATTACTGTTTGACAGAAATTGCTTGCCCTGTGTTATAGTTGCACAACATTAATGTTCAATTTTGTTTAAACAACTGAATAAAGGCATTTTCATCCAATTGATTAGTTGGTTGATAAATTGATTGGTAGAATATACTTTGATGTTTTTCTTATTTGCTAATGTTGGCGTGCCTATGGAAAAAAAAAACCAAGTTTTGACTGATAAAGGAAACTATCTTTGTATAAAGATGCAATGTGCAGATATAACTATAACTGAAGCAACAATGTTTTATCCTATCTATTTTGCCTTTTTTATGATCTGGAAACTGTCCTTAACTTGTCTTGTATTCGAATTCACAAGCTGCAAAATTAAGGAAATCTATTAGACGAGTCATGCACTATAGTTATGTTTAAAGTTTTGCAGCAGACTCTTGAAAACTGTAAAATTTTAGTCTGATAATAAGATAATAATCTAAAGCTGTGTAATTAACTAACCTCTAATTTTAGCATTTCTTTTGTTGCAAACACTCTTGCATAGCCAAATTCAGATACCCTTTTCAAACTCCATTCAGGAACCTATAAATGAATGATAAAGAAATCAACATAAGTTTCCTTAATATAATGTCAGTTGAATTTATCCGGCATGAGAAGAGGAGAACTTACAACGGCTGAAATGCCGTCTAAAGAGAAGCCAGCCATGCCAATAACAGCCTGCACTGGTGCTTGGTAATTGTTATGATCATAAGTATCTATTCCATTTGCATCTTTGCTAGGCATTGCCAAGCATTTGTTTCTATAAACAGAACAGGTTCTTTCATAATTGTGAACATGTCCAACTAGCACCAAATCAACCTATAGATCACATCTGCTATGTTAAATGCAAAAACCATCTAACTGATATAACTCCAGCAACAAGAAGTCCAAGTCAGAAGCAGTAGCTAACCTTGTACTCCAACAACAATGGCTCTACTGATGCAGTAAACTTTCCATCTACGCTTAAAAAGTCTGACGAATACATGGGTCTATGCCTGCATCATAGGGTCATAATTTGAGCCTGAAGCATACAACTCAACTCAATTAAACAAAACCTTATTTCCAAGTAATTGAGCCTGAAGCATATATCCAATAATGATTGTGAATACAACCTTAAACTAAGCAAGGACATGGACAAGAACACAGACATGAGTACGCCAACAAAATGATATAAAGAAAAGAAAACATATAATGATATGTTGTATTATTGTTATGTTGCTTCATGGACTTTAACTTACCCTGCAAAGATTAACCAAGGCGTTTTCTTTCTATCAACTGAAGCCATGTCATTCCTCATCCATTGATACTGTAACAATAAAGTATATGATCAGTTGCAGAAAGCAGCTGAGAACATGAATCTGAAGACAGTGAAAAGACTAATAAAGATTAGGTTTACTTGCTCAGAGTCTGGAGTCCAGTCATGCTCAGTAGAAATGATAATAAAGTGAACACTTCCTTGTTCTATTGAGTACCAAGGCTTGTCCTTTGCAGTTGTTGGCATTGGAAAATAGGTCTCATAAGCAACTCCACATTCACCACCTGAGTCAGGAGTTACATATTGTGATCCTGTTCCAATGTAATCCCTGAACAAGTTTGTGCTCAATATTCTTAATCAATTACCACTAGTAATAATGGGAAATTCCCATTAGTAAGAGCTGAAGCATACATATAATAATATAAAGAGAACTTTAATTACCTCTCATGGTTTCCAATTGCAGTCATGTAAGATACTTTAGAAGCCAATGGGGCTATAAGATGAAGAAAAAAATCCCATTCAACTAGAAATCCTGTTGCATAGCTTATATCTCCAATGTGGAAAATGGAATCTATTTTGACAGATTTTATCTCATCTTTCATTGCTTCAACCACTGAGATGGATCCTGGCTGCATATGTACACAAATTAATCTGGGTTTTGAATTCCTAATATGTTTGTTTTACTACAACACTTGAAACTGTAAAATATTATTGATACTTGAATGTAGTGTTCAACAGAAGCATCAAAGGGAGCTTTTCCCATATCCCCAAATGCGAGAAATCTAAGCTCATTTGATCCTCCAGCAGGTGGTGTTCGAAATTGAATATGATCACTCCAGCCAACTGAGTCACTGAATTACAAGAATTATATGTAAAGTCATTTGGCTATCAATAAGTACTTAATAAATTAGCAATTCTCGATTTTATTTGACATTTTAATATGATGTATGGTAGTGAGTATTAGGCTGTGAAAAAACAACAGAGTAAATAAGATACATATTGCAGAGATGAGAATGATAAAATCATGAATGAGAGCATTAGAGAAAAAGTAGGGGTAACGCCTATCGAGAATAAGATAAGAGGACATAAATTGAGATAGTTTTTAACCATGTAAAACGTAAACCTAGATATGGACCGGTCAAGAAAACTGAACTAGTTAAAATAGAAATACTTAAAAGAGGCAGGGATAAACCTAAATTAACTTGAGCAAAAGTGGTACAAAATGATCTTGTTGTTTTAAATTTATCAGAAGAGGTGGCCCTAAATCGAATCGAGTAGAAAAGAAGAATCCATATAGCCGACCCCAATTAACTTGGAATTAAGACTTTATTGTTGTTGTTGTTGAAATTGCAGTGAGTACCTTCCATATCTATAGGAGAAGTGGGTTGAAGGCTTTAGTCCAGTCATCACTGCGGAATGAATGTAGCCAGGCTCATGCCACCCGAAATCCTTAGCCGGACTTGGAAGAAGAGAGCCTATATATCAATTTCACAAGCACCGATCACATTAGAAGTTCTGTAAACTGGTCAAACCAGTTTATAAACTCTAAATTTAAACATATATGTTTGTTTAGAGAATTTAAACAAGAAAAATATAAGCATTCAACTTGTAAACCAAAAAATCAAAATGGAAATTGAGAAGGAACTCACTACACATATCATTTTGTGAAAATGTTGTAACTTTTGATATCAGAGTTTTCCCATTTGCATACTGTAATTGTTGAGGTTCTGAGCTCCCACTAACCCATGTTAATCTCATCTGTGCACCAAAGCTAGCTAAAGCTAAAATTGCTTCTTGCAGGACTAATATATATATATATATATATATATATTTATAAACACACACAGATAACAGTGATCGGACACTTACAGATGTTGCTGTTGAATCTGTACTTGAAATATGTCCATGCAATGGAGAGTTAGGATTGAGAAATTTCAGAGGAGCAGACTTAGCCAAAATGCAAGGTTTTTCAAATCCACCAGAGAAGAATACAAATTCAATGTCAGTTCTGATATTGATTACATGAAACTTAAGAGTTCCACTGCAAGTGGTAACTAAGCATTTCTTGTTTACATATTTCTTGCATTCTTGTTTCTTGCATTTTAGATAATCTGTATCATTGCTTACAAACTGTGCCTGCAAGTTCAAGCAGTTCAAAAATTTTATATAATAATCTTATTAATTTACTTGTAATTTTATTTTCCAACAAAAATCCAAGTTGAAAAATGTGCAAGTTGTGATTGAAAATTCATTTTTTTCCCAACTCGAGTTGTGTATTCCATAACTACTCAGAACGAAAAAAGAGAATTTATGTAGCCGATCTCTTTAATTTGGAATCAAAGATTTATTAAGGTTAAAAAATAAAATTAAAGTTGAATAATTTTAACTGGGAAAATTAGTCATAGAATGGAATATGTAATTAATGAGCCAACTAATCAAAAATTTTAGGGTGGGAACATATACAGGAGTGTAATTAAGCTGAGTTGAATTCAAAGTAGTGTTAAATTTGAGGTCCATTTAATTAAAAAAAAAATCGAAATTCGAAACTCAATTTGAATTCGATGGAATTCTTATTTGAAAATTTTAAAACAATATAATCAACAAAGAATAATAATATATGTACAACTAATAATACAACAAATAATAATATATAATTTTATTTTATAAAATTAACACTTGAAAGTATAAAATATTCTTAATTTTAAACCGAATGAAAAAGTAACTAATTATTAATTTGAGAAAGAGAGAATAATTGCTATTATATCAAATGAATTGAATAAACAATTCAATAAATATATGAAAATTTCAAGATTTTCAAAAGGAATATACTTAAAAACAAAAAATAATAATAATGGAATAATTCCATTTTGATGTATGTAAATGATTTAATTCAGTTAGGGAAATGTCTCAATCTCTTAAACTATTAAATCAGGTTGTCCAATTGCGTGCAAGGTTCATATTTCTTTACGTCCAAATTTTTTGTTGGTTACTACTTTCAGTTTTTTTTTTTTTTACTTTTATTACATATTAATATTATTGTTATACAATTTCCCAACTCTTTTTGACAATTTTATTGATCAAAATAAAAGAAATATAATAATGAAATTAGTTATAATTTGTGGGAATTAAACTCCAAGTTTATAGGACCAATATTAGAGATAAGTTTAATTAATAGTAAGATTGACTTTTAATCTTATATTAAAATTAAATTTAGATAACAAATCAATTAAGAATATAATTGAAAAAAAATATATACTAATACATTTTAAAGAAAAATCGATTTTGAATTTATTATTTAAGAAAATATATATTTTTGAATATATTATTTAAGAAAATATATATTTACTTTAATATGTAAATAAATGAATAGGAAAAGTTAGGAGTTGTTATAAAAAAAGACCACAATTTTTTAGTTGAATGACATGAATTTTAGCATCTAAATTTAGCTGGCAGAAAAAAGGATATGGTTGAGACATTCAATTACTCATTCTTAATTAGCCAAACTTGCTAACGTTGTGATTCACAAAACAATGAAGACAGACATTTCATATTCAAGGTCTGCATTTAATTTCAACCATACCCACACTCTTTTTATTCAACCAATTTTTCTCAATTTATAAAAAAAATAAAATAAAATTTTAAAACTATTCACAACATAACCTCATTGAAGCCCAAAACAAGTTTATTAAACTGAATGAAAAAGAAACAAGGAAACAACGTTTCAAATAAAAAAACAACATGAGATTTAGAAGTTTGAACAAACGAATAAGATTTAATAATCTGAATCAACGACTGAGACTGAGATTTCGAATTCGCTTATCTCTTAATTTAAATGGAAAAAAAAAAGCATAAATAAATAAATGGCATGTTTATGCATACCTTAACAGGATAATGGCAGAGTAGTGGGAGATTACTAAGATCACCAGTCTGTACATATTGAATTTTATTCAAAGGACAACTATTAACACTGCGAAACATATAAAACAAATCAACAAGTTATATATATAATATATAACTTAATTATAATCACAGTCACAAAATTAAAGAAACAAAAGAAAATTTAATTAAAAATCATACTCAGAATTAGAAGGTGAAATCATGGCAACCCAATGATCATTTGAAGGATGGGAAACTCCACTAACAGTTACAGCGACAAACTCATCATTTGAGAGAGAGTTATTATTATTAGAAGAATTATGCTGCAAACTCACATTGATTTGTGCATAAGGGTTATGGAGATTATTATTAGGACATTCACTTAAAACTCTTCTATTTAACACTCTGAAATTTGATATTTTTGTATAATTTTGATGTTCGACCATTGACTTAACGATGATCGAAGGCAATGAATACGATAAAGAAGAAGAAGAAGAAGAAGTTAAGAAGATGATGAAAACTAATATAGTTATGAAGAAAAACTTGAAAACCCAAAAAGGAAAACAAAAGAATCCCATTTTAATTAAGGATTCAGACTCTTTAATTAAAACAAGAAAATGAATTGCAAGGATTTATATATAAAGAGAGCAATAAATACAAAAATAAATAAAGGGTAGGCTGATTTTAAAATTTCATTTGACAAATAGATGTAATAAGGATATGGTGAAGCGTCTTGGATTTTCCTTTATTTATGGTCATGCACATAGCTAAGATTAAGTGTATATATATATATATATATATATATATATTAATTTTATTATTATCTTTGCTCACTCCATATTGACTTTTTTTTATTTTATTTTTAATATTAATACGGGATAGAAGAGCCGATTTTAGATTTATTATCTAGAGAATATATACTTATCGCTAGATTACCTATAAATGTGCCTCACATTAGTACTTATATTATAGTATACATTAGTACTTGTATTTTAGTATAGTTGCAATTGATTTATTGTATAGCTGCAATTGATTCTTTCCAATAAGGGTCACTAAATTTTAAGTTTAATTCTATTTGAATGTTTTTAATTTTAAATATGCAGATTTTTCTTCCTAATATTTATTGTTAATTTTGATTTTCTTTTCCAAAAAACTTTTGAAAGATTTATATTACCAAATAAAACTCATCTATTTTATAATGGATGAGATTTTTAAAGTGAACTTATTAATTTCTTGGAGTGTGAATTACAAAGAAAAACACTTTAATATTGAGAGAATGAAGAGACGATTCCCATGAACTTTGGAATATTTGATAATAATGAGGTGCTTGGCTGTTTCTTTCCTGTTTATTTTATAATAATAAGATTTGCACAAGACATTACATTATTTAAAAAAGAAACTTATAGATTTAATTTCATCTATTTATTTATTTATTTTAACTAGTCCATCACTAAATTAAAACAAATTCATATTTCTTTTTTTAAGATTTTGTAAAATAACTACTTTTTTCCTTTTTTTTAAATATTTTCACACATATTTTAATATTTGAAATTGCTTTTCTCAGAAAAAAAAAATTAACATATTATTTTTTCCTATGTGAAGATTGATATTTTTCCATATGAGATATGTGTAGATGAATCTATAAATTGACTAGAGGGTGAATGGAAAAATAATTCTTTTAGTAATTTGAAGTGTATATAATATTTGAAATATTCAAATATAATAGGTGATTTTTAATTTTTTTTAATTCCTCAAAATCATTGCCATTAATTCAAAATTACTTTTTAAGTTTCAAAATTCGATTTTGGAGAAAAATTTTAATTATTTTTTATCAACTATTTAAAAAAATAAATCTCATAATTAAAAATTAATCACTTCTTCACTATATATAACAAACCAAAAAAAAAGTATACTCACATCAATAACAAATGTTAAATATGCAATATAATATTAAAAAAAATTATAACAAATTGTAATACATAATAAAATTAATTGAGATGGAAAAAGTTAATTACTAATGTTTTTGCCCATACGCACGTCTAAATAATTAATTTATATGGAAAAAATTAATTATTAGCATGAAAAGGAAATTACTTTTTTTTTTATTGTTTGTGAGGTTTTTAAACGGCAAGAAAATAATTCCCATTTTTAAAATTGCTTTATTCCGCTAATTAAATTATAATAGAAAGTTCCTCTTATGCAAAAATGCAATCAGAAGCTAATTATTTAGTAGTCTGCAGGCAAAAACGTAATTAATCTTCTTGACCACAACCTTATTATATAGTAATTATTAGTATCTTCTTGATATTGAAATCATTTTGTTACGCTGAATTTGTTGTCTTTAAATTATTCATAAATATTAAGATAATTTTTATATTTGTTAATTTTTATAAAAAATCATTCTAAATAAACTAAAATATCATCCATTAATTCATTAATAATAATATAATTAGAAAATAATAATTAATCTTATTAAATTTTACAAAATGATAGTTTTGGTATGATATATTTTTTTTCAAAAGTAACAATTTGATAGGGAAAAAAGAAAATATTAATTACTTAATTTAAATGCCAAAGATAATTACATTTTTCTAATCTTTATATTGTTTGTTATGGGAGATTTTTTTTTTTTGTAAATTTAATTATTTTTGGTAAGTAATAACTTTTTAATTGTAAAAAACCCTCCAACCTTTTTAAATAAAAAAAAATTACTTAATCATTTTTTCTATAATCTCACTCTCTTTAATTGAGAGAGTGATTTGGGGAGGGCTTGAAATGAATATATCCCTTAATATACTTTGGGCTACATTTGCATTTTATGTTGTTGGGTATTTGTGAGGTTTGACAAGTGGTTTTGGGCCAATTTGGACAAATTTTGTTGGGAAAAACTTAGATAAAAAAAAATTACATTATATCTAAATTTTTTAACTTCATTTTTCAAAAATGTCTTACTATTTTTGTTTTTAGTATAATAAACGTGTATTAGATTTATATCTCTAGAAATAGGATATGTCTTTGACATATTAGATTTATATTTCTGAAAATAGGATTTTTTTTTTGAATAAAAGTTGAAAATATATGTTTTTAAAGAAAAAAGTGGGTAATTTTAATGAGTATCTGAAAAAAACTAAATTTTTTTTTTATTTTTAAAAATATTCTTAAAGACATCGGAATATTTACCTTGGGCTTGCTTAGATGTGTGAATTAAACATTAGACCATAACCTGATTGAGGTGGGTCTACCAGGTCCTGTCCTCTTCACGAATTTTGTTTGTTTCAAACTTTTTCTTACAAGCCAACAAAATTAATTAATTAATTAATTCAAACTTTGGCATTTAGCTAAGCAAAGTGTATCCTTCCAATTAAGCTAAATTAGCTATAATAATTTCCTAAAAATTCCCATTTCTACCTATCAAACATTCTTGTGGGTCCTTCTTTTGTTTTTTTCTTTCAAAATCTCCTAAGTTTTTACCTAAATTTTAGACAAAAACTTTACTTTAAGATTTTTGCAATATGTGTCATAAGTAATTATAACTGTTTTAATTTTTATGAAATTGTGTTTTATTTTTACCGTAATTTATTGTAATCTAATTTTGAAAAAAAATGATTGTAACAAATTTTGACAAAAAAGTAAAATGTTTTTCAATCAAAATTAAGAAATTTAACTAAATAAATACCCTGCAGATGTAATTTAATATTTTCTAAACTATATTAATTTTATATAGACTATTTTGAAACAATTATATCTTTTATGCTTAAAAGACAAAATCTCGTAGCTCACTTTCGCCTCTCAGCTCTTTTTTTTTTATCATTTTTCTCTCTTCACCACCAGTATGCGAGTTTCATTGTAGAAGTCATTTTGTTCCTCTTTCTTTTTTGCATTTCTTCATTTATTCATCATCTCTCTTCATTCATTCCATATATTGAAATTTATATCCATTTAAATAGTTAAGTTATAAATTTAGATATACACAATGAAAGTTGGGTTTTGTTACTTTTTTTTAAACACTTATTTTTTAAACAGTTTTGACCAAGTAAAAGACCATACTATCCCTACCTAATCTTTAATATTTCAAATTTACCCACCTTATACACTTTAGTTCCCATCAAAATTCTTTTACGTTTCTTCTTAAATAAATTATTATTATTATTATTATTACAAAATAAATTTTGAATTGACATTTAAAAAATTATTTTTATACAATAAATAAATTTAGGGACAGTTTGGTCATTTTGACAGTTTCTGCAATTAAAAATTGATTATAAGCTGATTTTACAGAAACACTTAACTGATTATAAACTGATTATTAACTAGTTTATAGAAACGCTTAATTGCTTATTTTTAATCTGATTATAATCTAAAAATCACTTATTCACAATAAGCTGAAAAGCTCCAGTTTTAAAAAACACCATCAATATATATTTTCAAAAAATAATATATAAAAATGGCCGATATGAGTAGTGTATATATATTTTAAATGTGAATATATTTACTATGGATGACAATGGATGAGGATGAGAGAGAGTCCCCATCCCCGTTCCTGCCCCCCATAAAAAGGATAAATTTGCCCCTATCATTACTTGAATTCTCACCGGGAATTTTATTCTTTTATTTTTAAGAAAATTAAAATTTAACAATACAAAAAGAAGCAATCCGTAATAATTATAAACTATAATAATATAACAATTTAATAATTATATATAATAAAAATTTAAAAAATATAATAAATTAAATATATCAAATTAAATTTATTCTATATATATATAAATAACCAAAATATAACATACATAATATATATTATAATATATAAATATATATTATGTATTGAGTCTCCATGAGAATAGGGATGGAAATTTTTGCGAGGCTAAGAGTATATTTTCAGTCTCTATCTCACCCTGGCCAATAAAGAGAGGATTCTCTCAGTTTTTATCGCTACGGCTAAAAATGATAGAAAATTCTTGTCCCGTTCAAAGCAAATTTCATTAAAAAAAATGAAGATTTTTCACCCACATCGCCAATCTTAATATTTACTGTTATTTCCATGTATTCTCAATATTAGAAAGATCCATTTAATTTAACATATTTATAGTGGGAATTCCCTGCCCGGCCAACTAAGCTACGAAAAAAAAAGGGCTTGTATATTGCCTTGAAAACATCCTCAAATCAATTTCTAATTAAAAACTTTGATAGGACCGATAGCCATTTAAGACAAGAAGTCACCTTTCATGAGGAAAAAAAATTGCCAATTTACGTCACTATATATCTTCCCAAGTCACAATTGCTAATCAAGTAAAAATGCCAAAAACCCATCAATTACTCTCCTAATTAGGCCTTGAAAACTCATATCCTCACTTGTCTTTTATGTATGTATCCCTTTTTGTACTTTTGCTCACCTTCATTACCATTCATTCTTACACAACATTATTGGAGATAGACCTTGGCAACTTATTAGGATTTCATTGGCTCGTCTAAGCAATTAAATATTTTTGAAAAATTTTACTATAAATTTCATAATTTAATTAATAATCGAGTATTTATCTAATAATATATTAAAAATCCCATTTTTTTGAAATTTTAATTTATTAAAAAATATTGGAAATATTTTCAAATTTGAAATCATATATTATAAATTCGACTCAGATATTTTTAGAATTGAAATCGCATATTATAAATCCGACTTAGTTAGACCTATAAATTATTTTTTTAATGAGTATAATTTTCTAGTTAATTAATAAATCAAGAGATTGGTGAACACTATAAAAAGAGACAAAATGAAACTCTAGTTTGACTTGCCTATCTTTGGAATTTTTGAAAGCACATATATATATATATAATGGATAACCTCATATCAAATAATAATAATAATAATAATAATAATAATAATAATAATAATAATAATAAGAATAAGAATAGTAATAGTAATAATAATAATAATAATAATAATAAGTAGGACCTTGCTAATTTTGAGTAAAAATAATAAAGATGCTTTGAATTGTCTACTTATAAGGTTGGCTTGTTCATGTTTGAGTGTAAAATCTAATTAAGTGATAATAATATTCATTAAGTATTAATTATACATAAAACATAACCAATGAATTTTAGTAATATATAGTAACATTAAAACCATTTCAAATTGTAATTTTTTTAATAACTTCAAATTCTAATTAAAATTTAATGAAACCATAAGTTATATAAATACTAAAGATTATATTACTAATTAAATATAATTTATCATTATAGATTAATTTCTTTGCCCCATTTGACAAATGTGTGCCCTAATATAAGCCTAGAAGCAGGAACATAATTTAATATATATATATTTTATTTTTCAGGGAAAAAATAATATATTATATTTTCCAATATGGTAGTACTTCATGTGCCTTGCATGTGATTTATGACATTACAAACAGTAGCAAACTTTAATTTATGATATCATATCATATATTATAATATATACATACACTATTATATATATATATATATATATGAATAGTATGTATGAATCCACAATGGAATTAATTCATTAAAAATTAAAGTGTGTTGAAAATATGGTAGTCACCTACTATTATAACATGTGTCATGATTTAAATGTTTCACAAAATTGGAAAAACTTTTAAAAAATTAGCGAAACAATGTATTAAAAAAAAAGTTTTATTAATGCTATAACTCAAAAACATGTACTAATGTTGGCCACTACCATATTATTATTAATTATCACCATCACCAACTATATGGAGATCATAAAAAGAAGAAGAAAGTGAAAAGAAAATTGAAGAAACAATAAGATATGGTTGAGTGGGTATCATATATTCTAAATGTTGTTGTAACTTCCACTATATATAGCTACTATTAGATTCAATATAATCTTATATATATATACGATGATGTGGTAATCCACTAACCCATGTAGTGTGGCTTGTATTAAGGATTAAATTATAAATATAAAACTAGAAAAAATATTTATTTATTTTTTAAATTAGAGCAAGGGAAATTGATATTAAATCTATTTATTTAATTTTCTATTTATGTGGCATTGAAATAATTGTCTTTAATTCATGTATAACTATTAAAACTATCATAATATTCTCTTAATTTTATAAAAAAAAAATTAAATATACTAAAATATCTTACATTAATTCATTAGTATTAAATTGCTATATTTTCACTTCATTAATAATATCGATATAATTGAAAAAAACTAAATAATTTTTTTAGATCTCATAAAGAGAGAATTTTAGTTGAATAATTTTTTTTATGAATATGATAATTTTAATGCTATGAAAAGAATAATATATACTTATTATTAAACTATTCATAAAAAAATATTTTCATTAACAATAGAATTGTTTATAATAATATATACTATTCATATAAGAAAAAATGCTTGATATTAATAAAAGAATTATTTAGAATAATATATATTTATTATTAAATTATTTAGAAAATAAAATAATTGTTATTAATAAGGGAATGTGGGGGGAATATAGAAATTCCAAGAACTCACACCAAAGACTCCACACCTAAAGTTAAAAGTTTCTATCTAGTAGTGGTTTTTCCCATGGGTTTAGTGTCTATTTGTTCCAATATAAGATGAAAGCACCAAGTGGATGATTTAATGGAGTAAAATGGGCTTTGAAAAGAAAACAAATTGTGGGTTTGTTGGCATTTGCTTAGTCTTGACCTTGCAATGTTCACAATCTCCCACTAGGCAACAGGAAATGGTGTTGTTTTGTTTTGTTAGGGCATGTTTGGACTCATCTAGTGTTTGAGCATAATACCAAGATTTTGGCCAGCTCTTATTCCCTTTCCACCTCCACATGATGACAAAAAGAACTCAAATTTTAGAGAGAGAGTGGGAGATAGAAACAAGCAAAATTCTAGAGAGAGAGAAAAAAAAACCAAAACTTTCTTAATAAATATGTAGAGAGAGAAAATCTAGGGCGTCTCTGTGTATTGTATTTCAAGAAATTCCATTTTCTTCTGATCCCTCCAAGGGACAACAAAACAAATGACGACAAAAACCTCTTGTATTGTCGCCAACGCAGCCATGGAAAAAGTCCTTCAAGACAAGACCTTTTAATTTCAAATTTCACTGCTCACTTTGCAACAAACTAAACCCTAGCCCACCTCTTAACCCACCTGTGATGGATTAGGAGATTTGGGTATTCAAGTTTGGGAATTTCCTCCAGGGTTTTATTGTGTTCTTTGGGAATTTTAAAACCCACTTGTGAATTTGGGTTTGCTGCTGATTTTGAACTGTAATTCACAAACGGAACCAGTGGAGTTTCTTTGGTAATTCCCTGTCTCTGTTTCATTATTTGATTTCACAGCCTTTTGAATTCTCTTACCCACTTGAACTTGGTTTTAGTTTTTATGTTTTTTGTAAAAGACGTATGCCTTGTGTATTTTTGAATGAAAGCTGATTCTTGTTTTGTTTGCCCTGTAGTTTGGTTTAATGCTCTGCTTGTTTACAGAAAAAGATGTTGGAAGATAATGGAAGTCAAGCTTTTGAATTGAGTTGTTGACAAATACTCTGCTTAAGAAGTTTTCTTGCATTTGAATTGCTTTTTCTCTTTGCAAGTTTTCTTAATGTTCTGTGGGCGGCCAAGAAAACATTGAAATGAATTTTTTGAACATTGAAGTAAACAGTGCAATTCACTCCACTGAACCAAACCCAGCTACCTGGCTTGTTCTTTTTCTTAACAAATCTTGCTTATAGTTGTGGAGATAATGAAGGAAATGAGAAACAGTTTTCTTTATCTTTTGTCTCTGTTCTTCTCTGTTTCTGCAGTTCATCTAATACTGTTGAAAGATTGAGAGGAGACTGACTATTTTGTTGACCGTGTAATCAGCATTTATGAATAATAAGATACTGAAATAGGATCTATTGGATTGCTGAGAAGATGTAAGAAAGCAAAGCATAACTATTATTTTCAAGTTAATTAGCTCTTTATATATATATATATATATATTCTTCCTGTAGTTGCTAAGTTTAGGAGTTCTCATATCTGAAAATGTGAACTGCAACAAAGGAAACTAGAATAAGTAATGTTCTATTGTCATCCCTTTTCATTGATTCATTCCTTTGGGGTTATTTATAATGTTGGATAATGACAGTGTGATTGATATTGTTGTTAATGAAATTTGGACTGCTTTTGGATTATGTTTAATGCCAGATTTCCATTTCAAGGTAATTAGTCTGTTCTTACTGTTAATGGCAGGAATGGCTCAGGAAGATGGAGCATCATCTGTAACTTCATCACCTCTTCAGTTCTTTCCCTGGATGTCACTGTCTCCAGGATATGGATCACCATACCCATGGCTGAGGGAGTTGAAATCTGAAGAGAGGGGTTTGTACCTGATTCACCTTCTTCTTGCTTGTGCCAATCATGTAGCTTCTGGTAGTGTTGAGAATGCAAATATTAGTCTCGAGCATATCTCTCACCTAGCCTCTGCTGATGGTGATACCATGCAGAGAATCGCTGCTTACTTCACTGAGGCACTCGCTGATAGGATTCTTAAAAAAGGTTGGCCTGGTTTGCACAGAGCCCTTACTTTCACAAAAAAATCTTTGGTATCTGAGCAAATTCTTGTTCAAAGATTATTCTTTGAGCTCTTCCCATTTTTAAAGCTCTCATATGTTATCACAAATCAGGCTATTATAGAAGCAATGGAAGGGGAAAAGATGGTACATATCATTGATCTAAATTCGTTTGAACCTGCACAATGGATCAACCTTCTTCAAACATTAAGTGCACGACCAGAAGGCCCACCCCATTTGAGAATTACTGGTATTCATGAACAGAAAGAAGTGTTAGAACAAATGGCTCTTCGGTTGACAGAAGAAGCTGAAAAGTTGGACATCCCGTTTCAGTTCAATCCTATAGTGAGCAGACTAGAAGATCTAGATATTGAAAGTTTGCGTGTTAAGACTGGAGAAGCTCTTGCTGTCAGTTCGGTACTCCAGCTACATTCACTTTTGGCTGCTGATGATGAAATGCATAAAAGAAACTCGCCATCAGGATCAAAGAATGCAAATTCTAACAATTTACAGAGAGCCTTGCAAATAAGCAAGAATCAACGGACGTTAGGTGAGTGGCTTGAGAAAGATTTGGTCCATGTTTATGGTGCAAGTCCTGATTCGGCATTGTCCCCACTATCTCTAGCTCCTTCGCCAAAGATGGGCAGCGTTCTAAATGCTCTTTGGGGTCTTTCACCAAAATTGATGGTGATCACTGAACAGGAAGCAAACCATAACGGTTCTACTTTAATGGAGAGGGTGACAGAAGCATTGAACTTTTATGCTGCACTATTTGACTGCTTGGAATCTACTGTAAGAGCATCTGTAGAGCGACAAAAAGTTGAGAAGATGCTATTTGGGGAGGAAATTAAGAACATAATTGCATGCGAGGGAACTGATAGAAGGGAGAGGCATGAGAAGATGGAGAAATGGGTTCTAAGGCTGGAGTTGGCCGGGTTTGGGAGGGTTCCTCTTAGCTACCATGGCATGCTTCAGGCCAGCAGGTTGTTGCAGAGCTATGGCTATGATGGGTACAAGATTAAAGAAGAGAATGGATGTTTGCATATATGCTGGCAGGATAGACCACTTTTCTCTGTTTCAGCTTGGAGATTTAGGAGGTATGATTGAGTGATTATTGACAGCTTGCAGATTGTGCTTTTCTTCTTTTTTATTTTTCTTTTCTGTTTCATGTATAAAGGATGTTACAGTTTTTTGTCTGCAATTGCATAGTGTTCCTCTAAAAGGTTAAAAATAGTTTTGCTTTCTATTTTGCATCTTTCCCCAGATATTAATTTGCATATATATTATCTACTCTTTGCCTATAATCATTATAACATTACAGATGAAATTTATTTCTCAATCCACAATCAGGTTTCTTGCATTTACTTCTCAAGGTTGAATGCAGCTCTCCCATAGTTTTGGAATCCTCGTGCTTAAAACTCTAAATTGAAGGCGACTACTACTACTAGCTAAAGCAACCTTTACCAGTTTCTTTCAGTGATCAAATTACAGAAAACTAGCTTTTATTGGTCAAGAGAAACCTAAAAATATATAACAATATTAGAAACCATATTTATGGAATAGTGAACTCTGGGATTTGTGAAAACAATGCTAGGAAAATCAAAATACTGCCCTTTTCAATAATACTGCTAGATAAAAGAAACAAATGAGAAATATGACGAATACTGCAAGCAACACACATTGCACAAAACATTCAGAATCAGAAGTGCATAACAGAGACATTATATTCAACAACAGCACTTCCTGTCTGCTGATTTGCTGATACTGTCCTTGCCAAGGCATAACCTCGAGCAAACCGGAAAAGCCCGCTACCTCCAGCTATCGGCATTTCCCTCACTGTATTCGTTATCTGATTACGGCCAAGAATGGTTAGGGTACTGCCATTGTACACCCCCTCCACAAATGCAAGATTCATAAGCATAAGTAACCCGACATCATGTTGAGAAGCCAATCCATACATTCCCTCTGCTCTTCCCACAAGCTTTGAAGTAGGTTCCGGGCCTTCTGTCAAAGGGTCATCCATCATAAAAGTGCTGCCAAATCTATTGGCCATCTTACTCGGCGGTCCGGCAATCAAAATGGCTGTTGGGTCATTTCCAGTTGGGATATCATGAAAGTAGAAGTGCAGGCGAGTCATTTTCTCCATGCGTTTTGTGGAAATGGCTGAAGGCAATTGCTCAGAAATTTTGGCATTAAGTCTGCTAAAGAGAGTAGAGAAAACTATGAGATACTGGACAAGAAGAGTAGCCATAATGGAGCAGTTTTTTGAGCTGTGTAAACAAGTGCTAGAAGAGTTCATATATAGGATGGCGGAGAGCCAGAACTCGTTCTTTTTTTGAGAGTTTTTGAAGCAATTTTTACGTGGCAAAGTAATTATTGCTTCTGCTTGGTTGGTTCAGCAAGAGGAAGAGCTTTCCTGTCCAAGCTTCCTTATGTGATTAGTTTTGGAAGTAGGCCACTTTGGTTTTACAATTTTGCCAAGTTAAAATGAGCAGTGAATTGTTCAGTAAGGCCCTTAACTCATTGTTCAGTATTTGATTTCTCTTTAAATCTCGTTCTTAACTGCTTGGAATATCTTCTGTGGGTTTTAATGCCAATTATGCTCAAATCAAGCTTGAACTGTAACCAAACCAGTCCTTTTCGATTACATATTCACCCTGGCCAAGAACTAGAACTGGTGGACTTAACCCAACAAAGCCGGTTAACCGGCCTGCAGCAATGGTTAAAGCTATATATGTTCATTGATAATCTTATTTCCCACTTTAGAGTGAAGGCCAAAGGAGGATAGTGGGAGGGGTCGAGTTGTATTCATTATGGCAAGTTCTTTGCACATGCTAAGGCCCAAGTCTATCTGAGCATGCTTGCTTGCTTCACAATCAAGGCTAAGTTGAGCAGCCTTAGAGCCTCATTTCTTACTTTTTCAATGTCATCAGCACTTTCCTTACTTTTTCCGAACTCATTTCTATAAAAACCTGAAAAAGTATGAAAATGGCATATGGAAAGCTAGCAGAACTCAATTATTCCCCGTTGAAATTCCCAATTTTTTTTTACTTTTAAGGCAAATAATTGAGATATTTTGATTTTGGTACTGTAAACTCCACCTATGCATAGAGATTTTTTTTATAGCCGATTTTTAACTCAGATAAAGAAAGAGAGTTGCAGATAACAATCAGTGTAAAATTTCATCACATCTCATAATTGAGTTGAGTTGAATTGAGTTATGCTAACATGAATTTAATCACAGTTAATCATAAGAGAAAAATTATTCTACACATTTTGTACTATGATATGTTTGCTTATTGTATGAAAATGCAAATCAAATCATGAAACGAAGTAGCTACTTTCAATGACAAAACATGGTATAAAAAAGATTGAATTTTGCATGCTAATTAATCAATAAGAGCTGCATAGAGAAGTTGATTCCAAGTATCTGGAACTCCAGCAATGCACCAGTGGGTGCAGTGCATGCCTCTAAACCCATTATAAGAACTGGGATGTCCATCTTTTCTCAGCTGTGAAAGAGTTGTTATATTCAGCAAATGAATTGGTTTCTTTATACTACTTAACACTTCTTCTACTACAGATAATGCCTCTGGCAAACCACTTGGGTAAGTTGATCCGCTTACTGGTTCTGTCTCTTTCGAGTAGTTGGTCACTCCTGGCTCATTCCATTCCCTCCCACTGATTCAAAAAGGAAGACATGTAGGTGTAGTCAATGTGCGCAATTAAAAACTCATCTCTTAAGAATATAAGCTGACGTGCGCTACATAAGACACCATGTCGGCATTTCTCATTAACTACAAAGTAGATTAGTATATTTCTGAGAGAGAATAAGATGACGTGCGCCACATAAAGTGCCTTATCAGCATTCTCCATTAATGATTCTTCATTAGCGACAAAGTATATTAGAATATTTTTGAGGAACAACAAGTGTAATTTAATTATTTATGTGCAAACTGTGATTGAAAACAAGAACAACGGACTCACTTGTAATGAGAAGGAGAAATTCCGTGAAAAAAGACTCTGGTTTTGGTTGTATTCAGAGCATCAGAATCAACCCATTTTGCCCAAGTTGATAAAGGTTTGCGAAAAGCAACCATTAGATCCATGTCTTTAAGAATGGTCTCACCATCTTGAATATAATCAACAAAAGACAATAATTCTTTTAATTGCAAAAATGCAATAATACAATTATACATGAATAATAAATAAGTTGATTGAGCTCATATATGTGTATATACGGTTGCTTAGGTCCTCTTCTGTACCACAAGAGCCAAGAGTTGAAAATGAGAACATCCATATCCTTCCATATATTGCCATTATTGAGTGAATCAAGCTTCGGGACTCGATCAATGTCTTCTTGTTCAATGTCTACTAATAATTTAGAATCGAACAACATTATTGACACCCCATAGTCCTGAAAAATTCAAGTCAAATACAACAAGATATTTGTTATTGTTAGCTCCTACCTATAATAGAATATACTTAACATTCAACTCAATTCAATTCAATTTTAATCCCAAATTAATTGAAGTTAGTTATAACAATTTTCTTTTTTCGCTCTAAGTGATTATGGGGTTTTATATTCGAAGAGATATAAGATGATAAATCATTGTGCACTACCTTTTTTTGTGATTATTTAGGCTTATTCCTAATCCTTATAGTGATTATGGGTTGCAATGATGGGTTTATGTGATTAGTTATAATAAAGATTATAAGATTATTTTGAACTATTTTCTTTTCATAATTATTTAGGCTTATTCCCAACCCTTTTAGCAATTATGGGTTGCGATAGCAATTATGTATCTAGACTTAAACTGTTTCAGCAATTATGAATTGTGATAGCGATTATGGGTTTTTGTGGTTATAATAATAATAATAATAATAATAATAATTAGTTGAGTTAATTACCTCAAATAGAACAGTGGGAAGAAAGGCATTTTTAAGCTGGGTGATATTGGAATTAGGCACAGCAGCGTGAAACAAGCATAACAGTGATTCATAATGGTTGAGGCTCCCATATGATCATAATTTTCTTGCCCTGAAGCCTCTCTAGAAAATTTTGGCCATCAAACCTGTAATTTTTTATGTTTTAGGAAATAAGAACAATGTAACTAATAAAATAAATGAGATAATTATCAAATAAATTAAGATTTTACTAATTATAATATAATGGAGATTAGATGGTTTCTTCTTAAACTGTATTTATTCCACATAAATAGAGAGAATAAATAATTATGAAAAATTAGAAATAGAAATGAAAATGGAGCTTAAATAGAAAGAAATCTTTTTTCATTTTTATTTTCCATTATTAAAACAAAATAATGAAAAATATTTTCCATTATTAAAACAAAACGTTGCCTTTTTTAATAATAATAATAATAATAATATCATATTCTTATTTTCTTGATTTCTTTATCTCTTCCAAACTTTTCATTTTTCATTTTTTTTCTCCTTTTTAAATTTCTAATATGGTGCTCCATTTCCATTCTTTACAAATTTTTCAACAGTAATGCACATGTGAATGTGTTTATATGCATTTGGTTGAGAAATTAAATATAATAGAAATTTTTAATAGAAAACAAAGGTATATTAATTTGACGAAAATTAAAATTAAAAAATAGATATTTATTTATTATGAGATTTTCTATGAAACAAGCTTTTGTACTATCTAAGAAATATATTGATTTAATTTTGAGTGATTCCAATCAAACAGTTGTAACAAGTTGCAATCCGGCCCAAATCATCATTTTCCTAATTAACGTTCAATTGCACCATCAACATCATTAAATGTGGACTGTTTACAAATTGCAATCACCTATCACCCTCATACCAAGCTCATTATTATTATTTTTATATTTAATAAAAAATAATCCAAATTTATTATTCAGAGAAATATATATTTACCATTTGATTAGTATAATATATATTTATTATCTGATTAGTATGTGATATTAAGCTTGTTTAATTAATTAATTAATCTTCATTTCATAGACATTTAAATTCAAGCTTGACTTATGATGAGATTTAAAATAAATATATAGTAATTTTTTTTAAACTCTCAGTCTTCATAATAAAACTGCTAGACAGTAAAAGATATCAATTAGCAGCTCTTATGGTCAGAAATGTCAAATAATAATGAGGCTGATAAAAAATTTCTAGTATTTAATTATGACATTAATAATGGAATATTATGGATAAGCCTATCCCTATCACAGAACTAGTAGTGATGAATTACCCTTTTAAAGTGTGGACTTGGCTTCTAAATATGCACTACAACTCAAAAGAAGCTGGAAAAAGCTTCTCCACACCATCTATAGACTAAATTAATACTCCTCTTTAACCATACTTACATGTCAAACAAAACAAAACCAAACAAAACATTAATGAAGCAATGAGTTGAGTGTAAAATTGAAATTGCTAAACTTGAATAAAAAACTTAGCCTAATTAATAATAAGAATAAGTTAACGGATGCCATATATTGACACCCTTCAAGTAATAATAAATGTTTTTTTTTTAATTTTATAAGGGAAAAAAAAAAGAGAAAAGAAAAGAGAGGTGAATTTAAGTACCTTGGCAAGTTACAGTCAGAGGGTTGCCATCTGTAGTGAAGGTAGAGGTGATCAGGGCGGCCATATTTCAAACAATCAAACTCTTTGCGAATGAAGGGACAATCTGATGAATCATAGAGAGGATACGACTTGTCGTCGTAGACTCAACTCCCTTGGTACATATCGCAGCAGTTACTCATCATCTTCTTCTTCTGAACAATAACATTGCTGCTGCTGGAGTTTGCCAAACAAAATATTATCATAAAAATGGCTAAAACGACGTGATAACAGGATCTTTGAGTCCCATTTTCCATTATTCTTTTTTACATAGAAAAGAGACACACAGGAACTATCTCAGTTTTGTGTCCTCTTTGCCTTTTCGTGCTGTCTCTGTATATATATATATATATTCCCAGCTGTAATTATTTTTTTTTAGGTAGTAAAAGCAATCTGTTCTCCTCAAATCAACAGATTTGCTTTTTGTAAATCACGAAAAGAGAGTATATTAATTTTACAAAAATAATTTATATAATTCAAAAATTAATAACTGAAGAATAATAACAAATATGCTGTCTTAATAACAAGCAGAAAAAAAAATAACGACAAAATTAAAATTAAAAAAAGACAAATTAATAAGTTATATCCAACTATTTAGTTGCAGTATGTTAATCCTTCTCTTCTTATATTAAAATTAAAAAAAAGACAAATTAATAATTTATGAGTTCATATATTAAAATATTTAATATATGAAGTTAATAGATATCAATTTTATTATATATAAAGTTTACATATATAGTTATAAATATCAATATAAATTGATCTAAGTCAGAAAAAGATGCTTAAAAAATCTCTTCTATATTTACTTCCTTTTTTTATGGAAAGGTGTAGTTATTTATTCTTACAAAATAGTGTTCCCATTCAAAGTCTCAATTAGGCAATTAATTTGGTTCCAATCATGCATATATCACGGTCCATTTTTTTATTTTGTTGCTATAATTATTTTATTTTTTCCATAATTCAGTGATATTGAAATCGTATTTACAGACTATAAAATTTTGAGTTTAAATTTTAACCAAGAATTCAAATTATGAAATGAAATTGGATAAGGATAGGGTTGTAATCGAGCCGAGCTTTGAAAAGTTCAATCTTGGCTCGTTATAAAATGGTCAAGTTCGAACTCGAACTCGAATCGAGTCCGAGCCAAACCCGAACTTATATCGAGCCAGCTCATATAAAATATATCTCGAGCTTGAACTCGAGCGTGATTTAAATAAGTTTAAAGAATTCAATTACTTTATTTCAGTTTTTATTTTTTATTCATCTTTTTTTATATTTTCATAAAAAATACATTAAAATTAATATTTGTATGAAAGAAAAATAATATAATTATATATTAACAAAAATAAAATATTATTTTAAAATAATATTATATTTTATTATAAATTATTAATCTATTTTATATTATATATTATTTAATTTATTTATCATATATATCATATATTAATAAATTATATGAATTAAATTAGTCAAAAAATTAATATATTCACATACATTGTTTAATATATATAAATTAAAATATATATTTTTAATTAAATACACTAAATGAGCTAATTTACGAGCTTAACTCATGAGCTTTTTAAATGAGCTAGCTCACGAGCTAACGAGCCGAGTGTTTTTTAGCTTGAACTTGGCTCATTTAATAAACGAGCAATTCGAGCTCGAGCCTAAATAAGCTTTTACCGAGCCGAGACTCAAGTCGAGCTCGAGTAGCTTGGCTCATTTACAATCCTAAATAAGGAAATACCTAAATTTGTCAAAAACAAATTGATTAATAGCATAATTAAATTCAAGCGGATGAGTTAGCCAAAGTTGAGATGATATGCCTACTTTCACATGCAACACATGGTAAAAAACTAAGTTAAGCAAAAACAAATCAATTTATAATTGGCCTCATTCTCAGGGCCGGTGAAGGCCCTGTGCAAAGTGGGCTACTGCACAGGGCCCCCAGCTTGCACAGGGCTCCAATTTTTTTTCTTTTTTTTTAATAGTAGGTTTTATGCCTACTATTAGTAGGTTTTAATAGTAGGTTTTACAATTTTTTTTTTAGGAATAGGGTCTAATTTATTCTGTTTTTCTCTAAGAACGGAGCCCCTTAAATATTTAAGACGGCCCTGCTCATTCTTACATGTCTATTAACATATATAAACAAAATAATAAAAAAAGATATATTTTTAGTACTCATATGTAGGGAGGAATGAATCAATTTTAAATCTATTTTTTATTATATAAAGATAGAAATAAATTTATTCTTTATCTATTATTTAGAAAAATATATATTTATTATTAGAATAAGTTAAGATATTAAAAAAAGTTATATTGATATATGGCATTAATTAAAATAAAACATAAAGATTGGAATGCCTTCTTTGAAAGATTAGACATAATTAAACTCAAATATTAATTAAATAGCATCTGAATGGAATTGGATGGTATAATTGGCCCCATGATGAAGGGAAGAAGCACATGAATTGTCTTTCATCAGTCTCCTAGAGAATAATTGGTGGGTGTTGATGATGATATATAATTAATACTTTCATGCCGTTTTAGTAAAAAAAATTATTTTACTTTAAGTGTCCCTTTTATAAATTTAAAATAATATTAGTTATAAAATTTTAATTTTAATTTTATTTATTATATATCCCTAATCTTAATAAATTAATGCTTAAAAAAATACTTGAAAAAGAAAATTAGATATATTATTATAAATTTTTAATAAAATTTATAATTATTAATTATTTTATTGATCTATATGCTCTGCTGTCACATGATACTTAAAGTGAAACACACCAAATATTTATTTTGCATCTTATGTCAATGATATATAAATATAAATATATATATATATATATATATTCAAACATGAGCCACAAAGTCAATGTAGTTAAGAGATTAATTTTCTTTCAAATTGCATTTAAAAATTATTTCAAATTAATTAATTGCACAGGAGACCCAAGTCTATTATTCAAAAAAAACATAAACATTAAAATGTAATTCTAAGCTTATTATTTTTTAATTACATTTCAGTAAAATATTTTAAAAATATAAAAAATTAAATAATTCATATATATATACATTCTAAAAAATAATTTATAGGTATAAATTAGAATTTTTAAAGGAAAAACGTAAAAGAGAAAAGAAAAATCCAATCAAAACATATTGATGCTACCCCTCCTTTTTTTTCTGAGTTTGGCAACCGAGCTCTTCATCCAATCATCCTCATAGCCGGACTCTCAGTAGTATGCAGACCTCGATTTCAGGTATTTTCAGTCCCGCCAAGCTCTCAATGTCCAGCAGCTAACATACCCAACACAAATCAGACTTTGTCTCCTCACTGTCTCATGATACTAACTATAAATAAGAGTTACCCCCACAAGTAAAAGGGTTGCATTCTCTCTCTCTCTCTATATATATATATATATATATATCTTTCTCTCTCTTATTCAGGGCAACCGACTTCTAACTTAGGCATCAAAGCCTCCCCCCGGAGAGTCTGATCCCTCCCATCTCTTATCTTACAGGTAGGAGAGCTACAATAACAGTAATACAAAACCAGAGCTACAGGAGCTAGGGTTATCCCTAAGGATCATCCTTTCATCATTGGTGCGATGAGCGTGGATATGCTATTCTCTAGAAAAGGTAATGAAATCTCAAGTACGTCTTATAGCTCTTGTAAGAAAAATACTCTAACCGTGTCTTGATTTAACATTTCATACTACAACACTCGTGCACCAAACACTCATGACGCGCTCGTATGTCGAACTCTCATAACACTCACACACATTATAAAATTAAACACACACGGCTCACCGTGCCTTACACACCGAGCTTTACAGTGCTTTAGCCACACAACAATCTTTAGCACTTTAATTATGCATCTTACAGCGTCCTAGTCGAGCATCGAGCTTATAACACTTCAATCATGCATCTTACAGTGTCCTGGTCGTGCACCGAGCTCTCAGCTCCTTAATCATGCCATAGCTCAACTGTTGAGCAATCAATTATTATTTATCATATTGTAATAAGAAGCATCATTATGTACGCATTAACACATCAAACTAAACGAACCAAACTCATCATGACCGAAGAAGCTAATAACAACTATGATTTAATTTAAAACCAAGCAGTATAAGAAGTCTTTCATTTATAATACTGAACTGTTTAACGCCTTCTTGCGCACTTATCTCATTTTATTTACAATACCATACTATTTAATGCTTTCTCATGCACTAGTTTGCTTATAGCGTTTACGCACATATTTTGTTATAGCTTCTTGTAGAGGACCGAGCTTCTACACTCTAACCGAGCATCATTGCTCTCATTGTACGTTATAATTTGTATTTATTTTTATAATTTTGTAAGTTCGAAGGCTTAGTAATATAACTCTTTGATTGTGTTCCCGAGCCCCACTTATCTTATTCTTTATTATTGTACAAGAGACAAATATATATATATATATATTAATGTACATAGTTAGACGTTTTGATAATCTTCTTAAAGCACGCCCAAAAGCCTACTTGACATGAATGTCAAGGCAATAAAGAGGGGTATTGACATCCCAAATGGCTAAGCATTGGCATCCCTAAGAGCCGAGCATAAAACCTAAGAGCCGAGTAAGAGCCGAACTGGCATTCAAGCTCCCCAATATTCAAGCACTTGACTGACATCCCCACCGGCTAAGCACTGACATCCCTAAGAGCCGAGCATAAAGCCTAAGTGCCAAGCATAGAGCTGAACTGGCATTCAAGCTTATCAAAGAGGAACTTTCCACTCCTACCAGCAAGCTATGATCACACTAACAGTACGGACCAATAGCATGCACCGGGAAGAAACCAAGAATCTGGCTGAGTAAAGAGCCCGAGCAGCTTGGCTGAACTCTCAAGCCAACAACCATGAGAACTCTTGATTGGTTAGACATTGCACATAGCACGCCTTTAATCAAGTACTTACTATATTTTTATTCTCTATTTTTATAGTTTTCTAAGTTGCTCGGCACTCGAGTGCTCACACACGACCTGTGCTCGGAGTGAACTAAGTAAAATTGTGCATAGGGCGCACTGTTATAGAATGCTTAGATGCACCTTATACTTGAGTAGATTGAACAGATTTCATAAATACGCTAACATAACACAACATATCATAAGCTCGATTGCAGACCAAGCCATGTGTTTAATTTGCATATTATATCGCACAACGAATAAATCAAAACACAAGCATTGAGTTCAAGTTCAAAAGAAAGACATTTCATTAATAGGAGAATAATTCATTACATTTAGAGCCCGGTCTTTACAATTTGCCAATAGGCTGAGCATAGACAAGCATCCTACAGTTAAAACAAATTTTCACAACTCTTAAACCTCGTCATCCTGGATCTCATCCTTTTGGTCCAAGTCCTCCTCCTCCTTATCCTCATCCTTGTACTCGGCAGCTAGTACGTCGATGTCTATCTCCATCATCCAAAACAAGTCTATGTTTGGGTTCTCCTTCTTTAATCGATTTGACACAGCCTTCTGGTAAGCATAGATACCCCGATCATAGCGCTTGTCACTCCTCGAGGACTCAGCAGCTAGCCTTTGACGAGTGGCTTCCAGAGTGTCCTCTGCCAGGCGCAGTTCATCGTCTTTGGATTTTAGAGCTTCCTTTGCCAAGCAAACCTCTTCATTTTTTGCTCTTAAAGTTTCTTTGGTCGAGCTTAGCTTCTCTGTTATCTTACTCATAACTTCTTGAACTTGTTTTAGCTCATCATCCTTAGCTTTCAAAGAGTTCTCTAGCACCTGTCTCTTTGCAATCTCCTCATCACAGTTCCTTATCGCCTGAGCAAAATTGGCAACCATGCCCACTACCCAATCCTTGATCGTATGCGTGAGCTGGGAAATCTATAGAATTTCATTTAGTTCTTGTATACCAAACTTTAATCTAAGTACAAATGCTTAGATTTTTCCTTACCATGTGAGAAATCATCACCATCTCTTTCTCCACCTCTTCCGAGCTCTTTTACACTCTCTCGTGCCTCTCCTTCGGGATAGCTTTGTATATTTGTTTTAACACCTTTTGAAGACCGGTGTCCTACACTGAATATGTGGCATTGTGCGAGCCCACCAACTTCTCATTTATTGCCTCCACTAGCCGAACCATGCTGTACCGGTGGGCTAGTGATTCTCCCACTTCTCTCTGAGGTAAGTTTTCATCTACCCAACTGTGATGCAAATTTTCTTCCCCCTCCCTGTGTGACTAGATCTTCGACACCACCTTCTTTGGGAGAGCCAAATCTATTGCAGGTTCCTGCTCCCCAGTCGTACTGGTCCCAGAAGCCAACTGAGCTTGCTCGCACTCAATACTGGGCACAACAACCTGCTCATTTGGTTACTCATGAGCCATCTTGGCCCTTTTCTAAGCCTCCCTTTCGGCTAGGTATTTGAGTTCTCTACTCCCTGATCTTGAGCACCTCTCTGTTCAACCGAGCTAAAAGTTAACCAAACACTTAACACATTTATCATAAGTAAAAGCTAAGTGCTAAAGCATAGAGTATACACATCTGATCTTCTGGCTGAATCTCCTTTGGAGCCCTCCTAAGGGGGAAGCACTCCCTTATCAGTGTAATAACATTCTTCTTCTCTCTCAGAATGTCTCGAACACCACAAGCTCATCCTTGCTCAGTCTTCCTCTGGCCACTTGTTCACCATTGGGATTAACTCATCAAATATTTTGGCAGCCAAACCACTCGTTATTCTTCAAGATAAAAAACTGATCTTTCCAAGTTTTTATCGAGTTCGACTTTTCTGTGAACATACCAAGCCCAGACCGACATTGTAAGTACATAAAATGTCCATCTACTCTCTAGCGTATCCTAAGCAAACTGAAGTCACTCAACACGTGAGGAGTAAGGATAATCTCGAGCAACCCGCTGAGTATTGCAAACCCCATGATTGTTTGCCATGGGTTGGGACTGAGCTGTCCGGGAGCAATCTTGTGGTAGTTCAGAAAAACCCAAGGGAAGGAGCCCAAAGGGAACCTCATCCCCTACCTCAAATCTTCTTAGTAGATCATAACTTAGTTGTCGGCCAGGTCGTCGTATGCTCGGACTTCTTTTCTAGGTACAAGCATGTTGTACTCTTATGGTATTTAGTACTTCTGTCGGATCCCAGCCAAGTCTATCTGTGTCAGGGTGGACCAAATATCCCTCACCTGAGCTTTTTTCAAGCTCACATGGACCTCACCCTCAGCCACACCCTCTTCCTCCTCATCAACTAGGGTTGAACGTCTCCTTGTACTTTGCTTTACCTGCTCGGTTACTGTCGACCCAGTGTCAACCTGAGCTCTTTCTTCATAGTAAGTAACCTTGCCAAGGACACTCAGACAACCCGCCTCTCTTGACTCCTCTGGCACAGTCGAACTGATAGTTTTCTTCACCATTTTTCTGCTAAAACTTTAAATGCAAAACTTAAAAATAGAAACTTAAAACTAACCTCTAAAACTGAGTTCTCAAGTCTTTTCAACTTTACACTCGTCAGACAAACTGAGCTTCTCTTTTTTTAGTTGTGTATCGTATTTTGTACCTTCACCCTCTATTTATAGAGGAAACTTTGGCCATATGAACCTACGTCCTTCTTTAATGTCGCAGGCGTTACGTCTTTTCAATACCCACCCAATCGTTACCTCGGATTTCGAAGTGTCACCTCACCTCTATTTGATATGTGTTCTTTTGGAATCATAACAGACTCCTTGGCATAAACACCAAGACTTCTCAAGAGGTACTAGTGGCACTACTAGTACTACCCCTGGATAACCGAGCTTCGCCCTCGAGCTCCCCGAGCTTTTCCTTAAGCTATTTGAGCTCTCATTTTTCAAGCTTCTTGAGTTCTCATTTTTTCGAGCTCCTTGAGCTCTACGTTGTGTTTCTTAATTTTCTTTGTAGCTCTTACCGAACTTGACTTCTTTATATCACAATCTTAGTTTGACATAAATGTTAAATGACCAATGGGAGACTAATGATAGTACCCCACTTACTAAGCTCTCGTGCCAAGCTCCGTACTAGAGTCTTGCATGTCACACAATCTCTTTGTATTATGATTCATCAATTTCTATAGAGCTCTTTCGAGCTCCTATGCATAACTTTTCTGAGTCTTGACATAAATGTCAAAAGACTTGAGGGGGACTACTAATTCTACCCCTCTTTTTTTTCGAACTCGGCAACCGAGTTTCATGTCCTGTCATCCTCATGGTCGGGCTCTCAGCAGTATGCAGACCTCGATTTTGGGCGCTCTCAGTATCACCGAGCTCCCTATGTCCACCCAATAATACACCCGTAAATTACATCAACACATATCAAATTTTATCTTTCCATTGTCTCTCGACACTAACTATAGATAGAGGTTACCTCCTATAGGTAAAAAAAGTTGCATTCTCTCTGGCTCTCTCTCTCTCTCTATATATATATATATATCTTTTTTTCTCTCTTATTCAGAGCAATCGACCTCTGACTTAAACATCGAAGCCTTCTTCAGAAGGTTCGATTCCACTTCCTCGCTTATCTTATAAGTAAAAGCGCTACAACAATAATAATACCAAACTCAAGTTATTAGAGTTAGAACTATTTCTGAAAATCATTCCATCATCACATATAAATCCAAAAACTTCATTATTAAAAAAAGGAACGTTTTTCTTAACCTTTTTATTATATCGTTTAATGCACCTTATAATATCTCCAAGGATTTTTCCCTTAATTACTATGTCGTAGAACATTTTTGTATATATATATATATATAAAATAAAACTAATGAAAGCTAATAATTTTTCTTCAAGTTAATATTTAAAACTAATTTAGTAATATTATTTTTTTATTTTTTAAAAAAATGATTTAAATTAAAATATCAAAATTATATTGAAATTCAAAACGAAATTATGAAATCAAATTATAAAAAACTTAAGAAAAAAAATCAATTTCGAGATTTTTGTTCTCTCGCTTCGGCTTCGAGTTCTTTCCCTCAGTTTCGGTACCATAAGCAAACCGATCTAATCGCCCAATCAATTGCAAAACCCTAAAACCCTTTTGCCCAAATCAAAGTGTTGTCTACTCTCATTTCTCTGTAAGTATATTTATTCTGTAGAAATTTCCTAAATTCCGGTTTCTTTTGGACCTGAAATTGCATCAAATCTTTGAAATCGGAGTAGGTGGAATTTTTTTTTTTGAAAATTTTAAAATTTGGCATAAAGAAGTTTTGTTTGAGCTTCAAATTTGTGTTTAATGATAGATGGAAAGCAAGATTGCTAAAGAGCTTTACTCAGAAAGTTTGCATCATTCGGAATTAGAATTGGGTTCTACACCAACTGTCAATGGTGAGCAACTTATAATGGAATCAATTTCAAGCTTATTGTGTTTGTTTGGTTATTTATTTTCAGTTTGTTATGAAGGTGATTTTCAGGATGAAGAAGATGGATCTCTGTGGGGTGGTTCTGAAGAGGAATTGGATAAATCGTCTGAATTGGATAGGGAATGGAAGAGGAGACATGAGCAATTTCATATGGTTAATTATTTGATCATCTAAAGTTTTATTTTTTCCTCATTAGTTTTGCTGAGCCTTTTGTTAATCTGATTCTTGGTTTTGATGGCTTTTAGATTGGATATCGTGATGGTATCATAGCAGGAAAAGAAGCTATTGCTCAAGATGGATTCAATATTGGTTTCAAAGAGTCAGTGTTCAAAGGATACAATTGGGGTATTGTTAGAGGTGTTACTAGGTAAACCCCATTATTTTGGAAGCATATATTTAATTAAAAGCTTGCACAATTTGTCTTCTAACTTTGTTTTTTAATTTTTCTTTGTATCTTTTCACTTCGTAAAAGTGCACTTGCATGCCTTCCTAAAGACTTGAGAGAGAGGCTTATTGAAACAGAAGAAAATAGAAACAAATTCCAGTCTTTGCATGAATCTGTGCAATCTTTTTCAACGACAGATACTCTCAAATTGTTTCATGATGATATTATGACAAAGAAAGCAGTGGAGCAGAGTTTGCATGCTAAGGAGGCTACTTCTGAGAAAGAAAGTTTGGAGCACAGTTTAGAATATTATATTGGACAGCTTGAATCACTTATTCTTGAATCGCCTGCAATTGAGTACCGTTTATCAGTGAAGTAATTATTGTAAAAATCATAAGTCGATTTGGGAGTTGTGAGATATTATTTTGTACTGAAAATAACATAATGAAGTTGAAATTTTGGCAGTACTTTTGTTCTTTGTGCAATTTGTTGCTTTCTGTCTGCTATTATACTTAAGAATTATCTGCTGATATTTGCCGAGAATCTCACCCCACAAAGCGCTCGATTTTTTTTCTTAATATTACTATATGATAAAGCTTGGAGATGAAGCAACTGCAGCATTTTCATTCAAATGATTATGGAGAGAGTTGGGACAAATTTTGGGAGATTTTCTTAAATAGAAAGGGAAAATAAGCATAGGCACAATGTCTGAAAGACATTATGTTGCATAGGGTATGAGAATAATCTACAAGTACAACAAAAGAGCAAAAATTGTTATTGATTAATCGGATTGCTTTATTGTATACTAACTTCAACACTAAATTTATTTTATTGCACTTAACACCATTAAACAAATGAAATAGAAATGAAAATGATAGAAAAGGAGAGGAAATAACAGCTAAGGTACATCAATTTAAACTTTTAAAATCATAATGAGGAAACTAATGGCTTCGCAGAGCTCGACTCTGATGTCAAGTTTCTTGGCCATAAACTAGGAGGGCAATATGCATTGCTGGCGTGCTCGTAGTTTATTTCCAACTGACCATTCTTATCTAGCTCATCATGTACTAAAGCATCCTGATTCCACAAACACAACAGAGAAATAGCACATAAAAGCCTTGGTTGATTCACTGATAAATGCCATCATAATTCAATTACATAAAGCATTGCAGCAATTCAATGAACCTGTATTGGATAATGGGAAAATGTAGGAAGAAAACGGATCTTGCAGTACTCATTGAATGCTATACTCATCAATAAGATAGGAACTGTGGCGATGGAAGCAGCTGGTTTCGACTTCAGTCCGAAAAGGCCAATCATTGTAATTTGCATCAGGATAAATTGGGATGAATAAATAGTGATGAATGTATGGCCAATATTGTCCACACGTCTCATAAACAGTTTCATATACATGTTCAATCTGTAAAACCATGTCAAAATAAATTGATCGTATGAACTGAAATGACAAGCTATGAATAAAGAAACTATTGTAGTGTAAAAAGGATAAACAAAGATATCAGAAATATGCTTAACCTTATCTAAACAATGGCAAAGTGGGGGCAAGAAAGGTTCTTTTTGGTCTTCAATTATTTCCACATTTCCAAGTGAATCAATTCAACATGCTCTCAGAACTAAAGTACCTTGAAAGAAAGAAAAGAAGCGCAGAAACAAACACAGATGTAAGAAACCTAACCTTGTTGACATATACAATGTAGCCTAGACAGAAGTAGCCAACAAGCAGTGGAAGCAGCAAAGGTGAGACAATTGCATAAACCATACCGATCAATACTGACAGGGAGACTGTAGGGATGATTCTAAAGTTGGGCAGTGAAAAAAGATAAGGATTTTCATCCTTTCCTCTACCATATGTGTGTAACTTTATACAATCTCATAACAGCAAGCCAGGCTGAAGGATCTCCAAAGAAAATCCTGATAGGCCATCTGTCAAGATGTAGGTCATAAAGAAATCAGCCTGAAATGCAAACGAATAAGAAGTTAAGCCTGTAAGAACAGAACTAGTTGCACTTCATTTTACAAAACCTGTTCAGAAATTTCATAATTAAAGAAAAACTAGAAAAAAGTGTAATAATGAGTGGCAGGAAAAAAAATTGAGCTTTACTTGAGCAGAGACAGCACTAGCAAGATGACTAGGATAGTCCTTAGGATGAGCAAAATATTCTCCAATTTCTTCAAGGATCCTGATATCAAGCTCAGAAAGAACACATTTCCCACAAGGAAATGGAAAACCATATTGCAAGCTTTTATCTCTGCCTTGCTCTTAGAGATGGAACCACCTATTTAAGCCATACCAAACATTGCAAAGGGAACAACATATATAAATCCTTTGAGAATAGCACTTGGAAGATAGCCTGTCAGAATAGAGCTTACTCCTGGTCTATTACATAACCAATATGTCAGAAAACACTCCTTAAAAGAGTCGACATGACAAAATAGATTTCTAGAGATTATACTGCTCATATTCATTATGAACTTGAAAAAAAACTTGGAGACTTGCATTTTTATAGTCATCTGGCTTCAGAGAAGCAGTGACAGTAGTTTTTCAATTCCCATAAAATGTAATAACTTATGTACTACATTATACAAATGTGCATCATAATTCATATCAGGATAACTTTATTACTTCCTTTAATAACTATCATATACTTTTGTTTCATTATGCATAATCAAGGTCCAGTACATATTCTCAATGACCAAAATAGAAGCAGCATTAGAACAAGAATCCTTACATCAGCTTTATGGCCATGGCTGGAGGAAACCATTTCTTTAACTTCTCAAATTTGGCTATTCCTTGAACAGCCGTAACTGGGACTGCAAAAAAAATTGTAAGGAGTGATGCTGAAAAAATAACTCCAATTTTGTAAAGGGGCAAAAGTTTAAACGAAATAGCCAGACTGCCCCATGACACATCCCTTGGTTCTGGAGCCATTTCGGTGATCCATACAAGTGGATGCGAGTGCTGCTGAGATTGAGCAGCTATTGCCGTACCCTGTCTGGGCTTGAAGGTGACAAAGGCAGTTGGCAACTCCAACAAAATAAAAATAACTCAGATTTTTGGAAATCTAGCTTATCATCATATGCAATATCCATATTAACTCTTGACAAAATATACCTTTCCCTTCAGCATATTTTCACTCTGTAATTGGCGAATCTTATGAAATATTTCTTGAATCTTTTCCTCAAGCAGGGCAATTTTCAGAACATCTTCTCCAGATGTGCCAACAAGTAAGCATTCTTTGCCGTGCTTCTTGACTGTGGACCTCCCTCGTATGTCCTCAATCTTCTCCGAGACACATTTCGCCCGTTTCTTCATGAAAAAATGTCACACATAGGAACATATTAAAAGATCAAAAAACAGTGAAATGAAAAATGTTATTTGAAGAACCATGTTAAAAATAACAATTTTCGGCATGCAGTAGCATATGTATTCAAACGAATAGAACCAATATCTCACAATAGAGGGGCAAGTAACAAAAACTGTTCAAACTTGAGCAATTACCAGCAGATCTTCGATTTCCTTTCCATCATATAACATTAGATGAGAATGATAAGTTTCAGGGTGATATTTAGAAAAGAAATTATCAACAGAACACCCATGAGCCTTGTGTCCAATGCAGAAAGGAATTTGTCGAACAAGAACAGTGAATTGATCAGGTCGATGTCTCAAGTTCCGAAGTAGTTGGATCCTTTTAGCCAAAAATGTATCATATTCCTGGAAGTTAAACAAAGTTAATATCCAGTCAGTCACTCTTTTTACATTAAATGTACAAATACAAGTCAGATAATCTCCAATTGCCCAATAAAAAGGTTCAAAAAACAAAAACTCACCCTATACAACAGGCATAACCCATAGAAAGATACAAAGCATAAGCATGTAAAATGCACCCAAAGCCTATGGAAATAAAGGAAACTTTGTGAGCCAATTGCAGAAACCATTTATTTCTGTTGATTATTGTATCAATGTGTTAAAAAATTTCACAAAATAAAACTCAATATTCTCAATTTGCTTAATGAACATATATAATATCTTCCCTGAAGTATAAATAGGAGAAAAACTAACCTGTTGGAACCTCTACTAACATTAGAAATGGAAAAAGAATCCATGGAAAGAGAGAATCTTGATGGTTCATTATCCACACCATAGTTAATAGGAAGAAGAATCACAAATCCAACAAGCAAACAAACACCAACGAAATGAATACTGCAAACCCAAATGAATAAATGTATCAAAAGTCTCATTATTTTTAAATTTTCCTCTGATTGAAATCGAACTTGAAACACTTCAGCCTGGAAACAGAGCATGACTCAAAAGGGCTAATTATTGGCAAAAACCTCATCAATTATGAAGTGGGTTATTATGTACTGGCCCAAATTTGAAGAGTCTGATGATGATTAAGGCATCAAGGAAACTGATTTGGAGAATTTCATCTTCAATAAATCGAAAGGCGCGAAGAATCCATGAAATAGAGGGGAGGAAACGAGACAGAGTGGAAACATCATCAAATGGAATAGGTTGTCGTTTAGAGAGACGGCGAGCGCAGTAAATTGGAGCATTTGATGGGTGTTTTTTAAAAATGGAGAAGAGTGAAAGAACAATCAAAGCTAGCCCAAAGTTAATGGCCGCCGACGCTATAAGGCTCTCTGGCTTCATTATTATCAGTTTGTTTTTCTTACAAAGAAACAGAAACAGAGCAGAGGCAAAGTCGCAAAGAGCGCCAAATTTGCAATACGTGGCGGTTTTATATGCAAAACAGAAATGGTAGCCGTAGCGGTTTCGAGACTGGATTTGGGCTGGATTGAATACTGAGCACGTGGCTTCTTATAAGCCCAGCTACTTAGCCCAAACATTTCATTATTTTCACATTAATTTAAAAAAAAAAAAACTTGCATGTGAATTGATTAGATTTGTTGATGTGAACAACCCTTGTGAATGTTTTATTTTTTATGACTTTTGCTTGGTTAATAAGAAATTGTAATTGTTAATCTATGTTTCTTTGTTTCTTGCTGCTTGCATTTTGATAGTTTTGGAAGGTGATAGTAATGCTTTGATCTTAGAGAGATAATCAATTAAGGTTTTCAGAGAAGTGCAAGGTTTTGGATGGTGCAGAGAATCTGTTTGATGAAATGCTTGAGAGAAGGCTTAAGCTTGATAATATAGGGTCGAGAATAACAGTATAAAATGACTTGCTTCATAAATGATAATGTCCAACAACGCCATGAATATAATTTTTAACCTTAATTTCAATTGAACTTGCTATATAAAATACAGACTTTTCTAAAGGCCATATTTTTATATTTGGCAAATATGCATAATTTTGTCATTAATCCAACACAAAACCAAAGTAAAAAGACATGCATAAGATGCTTTACAAAATCCATGTATTTAAGAAATGTAGGTTACACCATTAAAATAATAATAATAAGATTCCATTAATTCAATTATGGAAACGGTAATTATTTAATTTACTGTTTGCTCAATACACTAAATTTACTTCAACATTAACGCTAAACCCAAATTCTTTCCCTTCTATTTGTTCACTCATATACAATAGCAAATTTTGAGTAATAAAGAAGGAAAAAGAAAAGAAAAAAAAGGTTTTAATTAATTAGTGATTCTTAACTTTTATATTAAATTTTAAAAATAATAAAAGTACATATATAGTATTTTAAAATAATTATGTTGCAAGAGAATAACAGTGTAAGTTGCATTTTTGTAAATATATGTTGGTATATGTTATATATATTTTTAACTAAAGTGTAGTAATATATATGGGTATATATCGATATATTTCGATATATGTCACATATACTTTAACTAAAAAATAATAATATATGTGGGTATATATAAGTATATGTGGGTATATATCGATTTATATATCAGTATATCTAATTATATATTACATATAATATATATATATATTAAATTTTAAAAGAATAATAGTATAAAAGTAATATATATTTAATTATATGTGAGTATATGTTACATATAACAATATATACAAGTTAAATTTTAAAAAATAAGATTATAAAAGTGATATATATTTAGTTATATATCGATATGTATTACATATAACAATATATATGTGTTAAATTTTAAAAGAATAAGGATATACAAGTGATATATATTTAGTTATATGTCGGTATATGTTACATATAATAACATATATGTGTTAAATTAAAAAAAAGAGTATAAAACTGATATATGTTTAATTATATATTGTATATGTTATATATAATAACATATACATGCTAATATTTTTTAAAGAAATAATAGTATAAAAATGATATATGCTTAGTTATATGTCGGTATATATTACATATAATAATGTATATGTATAAAATTTTAAAAAAATAAGAGTATAAAATTGATATATATTTAGATATATATGGGTATATGTTGCAAAAGAATAACAGTATATGTTTCAAGTATGTAGATATATGTTACATATATTTTAACTAAAGAATAATAATATATATAGGTATATGTCGACATATTTTATATATAAGTAACTAAATATATGTGAGTATATATTATATATACTTTAATTAAAAAATAATATATGTGGATATATGTAGGTATATGTTATGTATACTTTAATTGAATAATCATATATGTAAATATATGTTACATATAAATATATATTGTTATATTTAATATATAACAACATATACTTGCTAAAATTTAAAAATAATAACAATATAAAAGTGATATATGTTAACAACATATCCTTGTTAAATTTAAAAAGAACAAGAGAATAAAACTATTAAATATTTTAGTTATATATCGGTATATGTTACATATAATAATATATACGAGTTAAATATTAAAATAATAAAAGTATAAAACTATTATATATTTAGTTATATATTGATATATGTTACATATAACAATATATATATTATATATAACAACATATATTTATTAAATTTTAAAAGAATAAAAGTATAAAACTATTATATATTTAGTTATATCTCGGTATATGTTACATATAATAATATATATATGTTAAATTTTAAAAGGAGAAGAATATAAAAGTGATATATGTTTAGTTATATATCAGTATATGTTACATATAATAATATATGCGTATTAAATTTAAAAAATTATATATATATATATGTTACATATAATAATATATAAATTTTATAATAATATATAAATTTTAAAAATATATATTACATATAATAATATATTAGTATAAAAGTAATATATATATGTTTAGTTATATGTCGGAATATGATATATATAACAACATAAACGTGTTAAATTTATATATATTTGTTAAAATTTAAAATAATAATAATACAAAAGTGATATATGTTTAGTTATATATCAGTATATGTAATATATATTAATATATAACTAAATATACGTAGATATACGTATTAAATTTACATATACTTGTTAAAATTTAAAATAATAATAATATAAAAGTGATATATGTTTAGTTATATGTCAGTATATGTAACATATACCAACATATAACCAAATATATGTGGATATATATATATGTTACATATATTTTAATTAAATAGTAGTATATATTTAGTTATATGTGGATATATATTATATATAACTATATATATATTTATATCTAACGGATAACAATATATAACTAAATTTTATTTTCAAATTTTATTTAAAAAAATAAATATAAAAAAATTATTTTCATATAATTTAAATATGTTTTTTTTTAACTCGAACATCTCAAATCTAATCATTTTAACTATATCATCATCGATAAAAAGATCAAAATTAGAATGCTTATTTTTTGAATTAATACTTATTCAATTGTTACATTTAATTAATTAATTTATATGAAAATGTATTAATTAATTTATGATAATTAATTTATATGAAAATGAATTAGATAATATTATAGTATATATTAAAATTATTTTTAAAATATAAATTAAATAAAATATATAAAAGAATTTATATAATAGAATTTAAACATAAATTATGACGATATATAAAGATTGTTGCACGTAAAGAAAAAGCTTGTTTTATTAATATATATCCTGTAACAATTAAAAAAAAAAGGATTGTTACATTATCTAAGTTTGTTATAGTACATAATGCTGTAAGCTTGTGACAGATGATGCATGCGTACAAATTGTTACAGTATATCCATGCCGTATTATATTTTCAAAACACTTTATTGTTTATATATATATTTTTTAGTATGTCAAAAATAAACTAAATGTATATTTTTGAAATGAAATATGTTTTTAGTATACTAAATATTACTAGCCATAATTCTGGAAGTAGAGTATTTTCAAAATTAAAAATTAAAAAATGGATATTCTTTTTTTAAAAAAAGTGAATGTTTTTTAAGATATTTTTAATCTTTATATATTTTTAAAGAAATTTCAAAACAATTTAAATACCACTAAGGTGGCAAATGATTTAATTGGTGTTAGAGTTTCCTTTTCTTGTTTACAATGGATCTCTGAGATTTTGTAACACTCTTTTATTTTATTTTATTATTTTTTTTGAATCATGTAACACTATTTTATTTGATAATATTAGTGGAAGGGAAAATTATAAATTTTATTAATTGCTACTTGATTTGTTATCATGATTTTTTTGCTTATTTTTATATATTTATGTTTCTTTTAATTTTAATTTTAATAAAATTTTGAATTTAATACTAAAAAAATTTTGAATTCAAATGTTTGCTGAGTTTGTATGAATTAATATAATTGAGATATTCACGTGTATTTTTTGATTTTGAATTTTTAATCTTTCACTTAAAAAAGATATAAAATTAATTCAAATTAAAGTGTAAAGGTCATAGCAAGTGGATTAAACAAAAAGTGAAAATAAAATTTAGCTTATTATATTACGTGCTTACTTTTTTAACAAATTGGGTTTAGAAAAGATAAAACATTATGCATGTGTATGATTTTCTCACTGCTTTTTTTCAATCACGTGTTGTAATTCTCTTCCATTTATAGTTTATAAATTGCAACCCAACCAAATAATATTAACTAACAATGCTTTTGACATTATGTGTATCATGTATGGTGCAAAAATCTGGGAACACACGCTACTTGTCTCTATTTGATGTCTGCCTAAGTCTATTTGTGGGTTTCATATCTAACTCTCCCTACTCCAAACTTTTTGGGATTTTATTAAGGAAATGACTTTGACTTTGGTCTATATATTGTAAAATCCAACAGTAATTTTGTTAATTTTCCAAGTAAATTCTTGACTTTGTTTTATTAATGTAATTCCATAAAATGATAAAATATATGAGTTAATATAGGGTGAGAGATTACTTAATTATGGTAGTATTTAATATACTGGCAGTGGCGAAAACCCTTTAGCCATGTATATATATATATATATATATTTAATTTCGTCACTCTATATCTCTATATATATATTATAATCTTAAATTTATATTGAATGTCACATTGTATATATATTTTTTGACCTTAATACTCTTATATAATTATTAATTTCCCTTAATTTATAATAATAATTAAAATTTAATATGTTTCCATATTTTTTTCCTTAAATCAAGAAGTAATGAATATCACGAGTTAGCCTCAAGATAATAATAAGTACACCCTCTCCTAAATTAATAAATGTAAGATTGATTATGGATTTCTTAATATAATATTTTTTTAAGAAAAAGCAATGAATACGGCAATTTCATAATAAATTATTCTAAAACAATGCAAAATGGATTATTTTCTAAATTGAATTCAAATAAAGGTAATTTTTTATGATCAAAATCATAACTAAAATATATTCAATTTGATTACTTGTAATACTAATAAAAACTAATCAAACTAATTGAAAATCCTTATAATAATACCAAGGGTGTTATCAAAAGAAATTTTCCTCTAGACCCAGAAAAATAAATGGAATTTACTTTGTTTTCCTTCACACAAAATTTATATGGAAAAAATGCATAATTTGGACCATAAAAAACAGAGGACGCAGACAGAAACATTGCAATAAATACTCTATTTTTGACCAAGTCTTCTCATTAAATATGCAAGAAAAAAATTGAGCAAAAAGAAGAAGATTGCTGATCTTACAATAAATAAAACAAGTCATAGCCGACTAATGACACTGATTTAGAAGATACCCATCTCCATAAACTTCCAAACAGAAAACTTCCAATTTCATACTCAACAGTAAAATAAATTTTTGGGTATATAAAGTTTGTTTCTTTTTGTTGGTTTCTTTCGTGGGTGTCTTTCTCTATTTGCTTGTAGTTCCCGTCCAAGACGAAATTTAGTGGATAATCAAACAAATACTTTGTTGCAGGTTTTTCTCGCAGTCAATCTTCCCATTTCTTGGTCTTCTTCAGGTTATTTTCCTTCTCTTTTCTTCTTCTCTTAATTCTTGATCTTTCTCCTTTTTGTTGAACCTTTGAATTCTTGAATTTTTCGTTTTTTATATTTTTGTTGTACAGAGAAGCACGGTGACCCTTCTATTCGTAGATATACGCATGTACTTGTATTTATGTCTTTATATATTTTCTCCTCAATTTATTGTCTTTACAAAGATTCTGGTATCTGTTCTGTTGTCTACTCTGTTCCTTTTGTTTCTTGTTGATTTCAATTCTCAATATTTGCACTCTATTTTGTTGATTTCCTGTTGATTACATGACTATTTTACTCATCTAAATGCTCTTCTATAATTTCTCAAAATTCCCTTTTCCTTGAATCTCTCTAAATCTAACCTTTTACCCCAAAAAAAGATGCAAACATGTGGAGGCAGAAGCTTCTCTGAGCTAGAATCAGAACTGCAAGTCTCAGCAGAAGAAGGAACATCACTTGCAAAGAACACTGAGTTAGATAAAGAGATTTATGCTGAATTTGATGTTTTGCTTGAGAAGTTCACACCAATTCTTGTAGAAATAAAGGACAATGATAAGGTCATGGATAGGCCACCGGTTAGACAAGCAGTTGAGTCTCTCGAAAAGGAACTTAGGCGCGCCAAGGACTTGGTTAAAAGCACAGGTTCAAGATCACCTCTTAAACAAATGGTGGACTTGACTCAAGGTCTTGGGAGATCTTTAGGCCTTGTACTCTTTGCAAGTCTCGATTTTTCTCCAGAAATCAAAGAAAAGGTTGCAGCACTTCACAAAGAATTGATGAATGCCAAATTTAGTTTTAGCTTGAGTACAAATCCAAGTCCTAGTGTAAATCCTAGTCCAAGACCAAGTCAAGAATCAGGATTTGTGAGTGAGATGGACTCTGAGAGGGAAATTGAAGAAGAAATCACTACTCTTGGTATTGAAGATGTGGTTTTGCAACTTAAGTATGGTAATGATGAAGACTTTAGGCTTGCACTTTTGGGATTGCGCGATTTTATTAACGACAAAGAGTTTGACAAAGAATGGATTAATGATGAAGGAGTTATTCCAATTCTGTTTGATCGGTTAGGTTCAGGCAAGCCTAATAGCAGGTTGACTATCATTCAAATACTAAGGATCCTTGCTTCTGATAATAAAGAAAACAAGGTGAACCATATTTAGAATTGATTATTTCAGTCTTTGTACTTTGGTTTTGAAAATGACAATATCAAGTTGTTAGCTATCTTACATTTCATGGTAGTTTGCAGGAAAAGATGGTGGATGTTGGGTTCTTATCACTATTAGTGAAGTCTTTGACACGAGATGTGGATGAACGGAAGGAAGCTGTAGGACTATTGTCGGAACTTTCAGATATTTCTGCAGTTCGAAGACGTATTGGAAGAATTCAAGGCTGTATTGTTAGCCTAGTAACGATGCTTAACGAAGATGATCAAATTGCTTCCCATGATGCAAGAAGGTTGTTGATTGCTTTGTCCAGCAATACCCAAAATGCACTTCATATGGCTGAGGCTGGTTACTTTAAACCTTTAGTGCATCACCTAATGGAAGGTAACATTAGAACTTCTTTTCACTATGTACCTGAGCTTTCTAGTTTTAAATTTGATTGTAAAATTTTCTTGTTGCTTTAATGCCGTTGAAATGCTAGAAGAGAACAACATATGATCTTATTTCTACATTTAATCTCAGATTGTTGACTGCTCATTATCTTCAGTTTGTCGAAGAGTCGACAGATATACTTAAGTGTGTTCTTGTTCTAAATGTGATCATCTTGTTTTTCAGGCTCTGATATGAGTAAGATCCTTATGGCAACAGCAATTTCAAGAATTGAGCTCACAGATCAAAGTAGAGCTTCCCTGGGTGAAGAGGGGGCAATTGAACCCCTTGTCAAAATGTTTAAATCTGGAAAGCTTGAAGCCAAGTTGACTGCTTTAAATGCATTGCAAAATTTATCAATGTTGACGGATAACATAAAGCATCTGATAAGTTCAGGCATTATAGTGCCACTACTTCAGCTGCTATTCTCTGTCACGTCTGTGCTAATGACTCTTCGGGAGCCAGCATCAGCAATACTTGCAAGAATTGCTCAATCAGAAACTATTCTGGTTAACAAAGATGTTTCTCAGCAGATGCTCTCACTTTTGAATCTGTCTAGTCCAGCAATTCAGTTTCACCTCTTACAAGCACTGAATAACATCGCTTCACATACTAAGGCATCCAAAGTAAGAAAAAAGATGAAGGAAAATGGTGCAGTCCAGCTTCTCTTGCCCTTCCTATCAGAAACTAATATAAAAAACAGAACTGCTGCCTTAAATTTGCTTTATACTCTTTCTAAAGATTCACAGGAAGAATTGATGGAACAGCTTGGAGAATGTCATATTTATAACATTGTCAATATTGTTTCTTTATCAACATCTGAGATTGAAAAAGCTGCTGCAATTGGAATTCTGAGCAACCTTCCTATTGGCAATAAGAAAGCAACAGATATACTCAAGAAATCGAACTTTCTGCCCATTTTGATTTCTGTAATGAGTTCAAGTGAATCAAATTCAACACACACAAAAAACTGGTTAATGGAGAGCATTACAGGCACATTTATTCGCTTTACTATTCCTTCTGACAAGAAACTACAGCTTCTTGCTGCAGAGGTAGGTGTGATTCCTTTGCTTGTGAAGTTGCTCTCAAGTGGGTCCCTGATTGCAAAGTGTAGAGCTGCAACCTCACTAGCTCAACTATCACAGAATTCACTAGCCCTAAGCAAGGCCAGAAAATCAAAGTGGATGTGTATGCTACCTTCTTCAGAAGCTATTTGTGAAGTTCACAACGGTTATTGTGTTGTTAAAAACACGTTTTGTTTGGTCAAGGCTGGTGCTGTCTGTCCTTTGATCAAAATATTGGAAGGTGAAGAGAGAGGTGCAGATGAAGCTGTTCTTGATGCTCTTGCAACTCTCTTGCAAGATGAAATTTGGGAAAGTGGAGGTAATTACATAGCCAAAAAGTCTGTTTTTCAGGGGATAATGAAAGTACTCGAATTGGGAAATATAAAGGCTCAAGAAAAAGCATTGTGGATATTAGAAAGGATATTTAGAATTGAGGAACACAGAACAGAATTTGGCCATTCTGCTCAGGTAGTGCTCATTGATCTTGCTCAGAATGGCGATTCGAGATTAATATCAGCAGTTGCAAAAGTCTTGGCACAGTTAGAGCTCCTGCAGCGTCAATCTAGTTACTTCTAAGTACATTTGTTTCATTTAAGCAATCTTGTGCTTACAAATTTGCTTTATGCTTTTCAGATGCTTTGTTTTCTGAAGATATATCTCACATTATTTAATTCTTTTTCTGTGACTTGCCTTACAATTTTTGTTTTAGAGATGAACAATAAAACTTTATAGTCTCTGATCAAAGCACTGTTGATAAAAGAAAGTGTTTTTTTTATGAGGCACAAAGTATTAGATGAGGACTTCTGATAATGGTGTATTGGTTTGGCCTGAGAAGGCAATTTGCATAGTAAAATCAAAGATTTGAAATCATTGGTGTGATATAGTTTCTTGTGAGTACTTTTTTCAGGTTCTTTTTTACCTGGACAAACTTTAGCAGGCCAAGGAACACTAAGCTTGTGCATTACGTTCTCAGAAACTGTACTTAATACATATACCAATCGAAATTAAAAGTTTACAAGAACTTTTAAGAGTAACCCTGCTCAAGAATTACAAAATCATAGTATCTTATACAAGAATATAATATTATTAAATCACACCGTATTCGACGAGAAAAACTAGGCTCGCTCTCTATATATATATATATATGGATCATGCCTGATGAATATGATTATATAGCCTCTTATCCTATTACGACAGAAGTATCAAAGCAAATGTCACAGACCCAGCAGCAGCATAGAGCGAAGAGGCTGCAAAATTGAAAGAACAAAAATGTCTAAAATGATAACAAACAAGAGATTATTACAATAAGAATTATTAAATTGAATCCAAAGAATTTAACACAGAAGATAGAAATAAAAGACTTACCATCCTTCAAGAAAGCTTCTATCACCTTTCTGTTTCACTTTTCTGTGCGGACAACATTTGCCTTTTCTTCCTGCAGGTCATTTGAATGCAGAATTGAGCTTAGCATAAGAAAGTTCAAAACAAATTCAAATGAAATTAACCCATTAATCTGTTTATTTGTGTAATCTTTTTTGAGTGAAAGTGAATGAAAGAAAGACCTGTTTTATTAGGCTGGTTCTTGTTGCTGATATTCTGTGTTTCTTGTTGCTTCTCTTGCTGCTGTTCCATTGTTAAGCAAAAATTGTAGACTTTCAAGTGTTATGATATCCCTTTTAAATATTGAAGAAGAACTTGTTTAGGAACTTTAATTATGAAAAAAGAAATGCTTTGCTGGCTATACATTGCTTCTGCCATTAGTTTAGCATCTCAGAATCAGAATCTCTAGTTATTTCTATCCATCTCCATTGAAACAAATCAAAGAATCTAACTTTTTTCATTAAAAAGAAAGAGAAATCTTGAAAGTGGAAACTACTGATTATGCCAACAGATAAAAGAAATTTATTCATGTAAATTGTAACCGACTTCAACTAGTTGATAAAGATTTGTGTTTATCAATTACATTGATGTCGGCTGCTTTTTCATAGCTTTTTCTTGTTCTGATATATATGCTTGTTAAGTGGGAGAGACAGATTAAAGATTTAATCAAACATCAATCAAGTAAAGATTTGATGCTCAGAATAATTTATCAACTGCAAAACTAATTATAATTTTTTTATGAGAATATATAAAGTATTCACATGTGTATACATCTAAATCTAAAAAAGATGATTCAGTATAAGAGTAATGTATAATATCAATTAAATTTAAATGAATATTTTTAAAATTATTGAAAATTATAAATATTTTTAAAAAATAATATATCACATAATTTTCTCAATTTAATTTTTGGCTTTTTATAAATTTATCAATTTGAAAAAGTATTATTAAATTTATTAGATTTTTTAATCACTTTATAAATTTATCAATCTGTAGTATATACAAAATTTATTATTATAAATTTATTATATACTAAATATAAACATAATTATTTATTTATGTAAATTTATTATTATTTTATTATACATTTCGTAAATGATAAAAAAAACATTATAAAAATATAAAAATTTTTAAAAATTCAATAAGAAGAGAAATTTTCATTAAAAATCCACAAAACATTACTAGGGGCCAAATCTTCCCAAGTTAAAGCCACACAACAAGGCGTTATTGTCTCATAGCAAAGTCATTAAAAACGGCGTCGCTTTGGGTGCCTTCTTCCTCCTTTCTTCTCACTGGACACCTCTAAAACCTAGCAAACTCTCTGCTCCTTTCTTCCTCCTTTCCCTACCAGGAAACATTCGATTTTTTGAGAAAAATGTTGCGTCGAAACATTCGATTAAGGAGAGAATATTTATACAGAAAGAGCTTAGAAGGGAAAGAGCGATTGCTCTATGAGAAAAAACGCAAAATCAAAGAAGCCCTAGCTGGTAACTATCCAAAAACTAACCTAATATTAACAAACAGAGCACTGCATAATATGTGTAATTTATTTATATGTTTTCTTCCTTACAGAGGGAAAGCCCATTCCTACCGAACTTAGAAACGAAGAGGCTGCGCTTCGCCAAGAAATTGATCTTGAAGATGCAAACACTACCAGTATGTATTTTGCTTTTTGTTGAAATTTGAAATTCTTTTTTTTTTTGCCAAAATACCAAAAAAAAAAAAAAACTTTTACCCATTTTTTCAATTCGATCGCTAACTAATGAAATTATTGGGTTAAGTTTAAATATTTTTTTTTGGTATTTTGGCTTTTTTTTTTTTTCTTATAGTTGCTTAGAATTTGTTTTTTGTTGAAATTTCAGTTCCAAGAACTCATATTGACGATGAGTATGCTAATGCAACTGAAAAAGATCCTAAAATTTTGCTCACTACTTCTCGTAATCCAAGTGCTCCTCTTGTGCAGTTTGTAAAGGTTTGTAATTTTATATTTCTGTTGTTTATTTTCTGAATTTTGCTTTTGTTTTCAGTAGTGATTCAAAAGTTTCTGTATTTTTATAGGAATTGAAGTTTGTCTTCCCTAATGCAGAACGAATCAATCGTGGTGGTCAGGTAATCATCTTTCCTCTGCTTCGGATAGACTTCTACTTGACTACTTTTAAATTGGCTTCGAGATAGTAGCCACTTGCTGTTTTCAGTTTTTTGTTTTAGTTTCTTTTGTTACATATAATTGATAATGGTAGCTATACAGCACTCTTTAGCCTTCTTCATTTATAAAGGGATCTGTTCTTTTCTTTTAATGATATAATTATTTATCGGTATTGTTGATGAAACTTATACAGATGACAAAGGAATGTGACCAATTAAGCTTGTACAAGTGGAGATACTAGATAGGATTTCCAGTTTTTGTGGTCTCTAGATAATCCTTATGGAAATTTAGAAACTTAATCTGACATGTTTGCGTGTTTCAGTATTGCTGTCTGTGTTTTGGGGATCATTTTATATATCTGTCTCGATGACAAGAGTTTGGAATTTATCAAGTGAATGCACTTTTACTTGTTTGTAGGTTATTTCTGAAATCATTGAAAGTTGTCGCGCACATGATTACACGGATGTCATTTTGGTTCATGAGCATCGTGGTGTGCCTGATGGTTTGATTATAAGCCACCTGCCTTTTGGTCCAACTGCATACTTTGGATTGCTCAATGTGGTAAGTATTTTGGTCATTTTTGTGTTTTTGGTCCTTTAACCCATTAGTTTAGGGCATTAAAATGCTAATCAAGTGTTAAACTGTAGGTTACCAGACATGACATCAAGGACAAGAAAACAATTGGAACAATGCCTGAGGCTTACCCACATTTGATTCTTAACAATTTCAAAACCAAGGTATTGATGAATCATTTTTTATTTATTAATTATTTCTAGTGGTAGTGGACATTAGCTGTCATTTAGCCTGATTAGTGTTTAAGTGGCTAAGTAATTCTTATTAGATTTTTCTCAATGTAGATTTTAAGTTCATAATTAACAAGTAGCATTTGTTTAGATGATGATTTTTTTTTTCAAGTATAAAGAAGCCAGTTATTGGAGAAGAAACTGTTCATTCCTTGCATACTGAGGGTGTGGCTTTATTGCTGATATTTTTTATGCTTCATATTAATAACATTGCAAGTCTAGTTCAATAGTGCATGGATAAGTAATATTAAGAAGAGCCCATAGAGCTTCTCAGAGATGTGATGTTGTATTACAGTCTTTTATTGTTTCTATGTTGAACTTACTAAAAAATCTATAATAGATATGCCAAAATATTGATGGATTCTCTTATTAGATCTCCTATAAAACTCAAAATTTTATTGGTCATATGGTGTACTTGTGTCAATATAATATGCTACTAATAACACTAAGGGTGACAGCAACCAACTGAAAGCGTATTATTTATATGTTTTGTCAATCTTAATAATGTGATTGAATTCCACTAATGATTTTGAATTGCATATCAAACTTATGCTATATCTGTAATGTGGGAAAATTTTTGATGGTTTTTTTGTGTTCATGGATTTTCTGTCACTTCTGATAGCTGGGGGAAAGGACAGCAAACATTCTAAAGCATCTTTTCCCAGTACCAAAGCCAGATACTAAACGCATTATCACTTTCGCAAATCAGTCCGACTATATTTCATTCAGGTTGGTTAACTGTCTAATCTCTTGAAATTTCATCTTCTTCTTTTTTGAATATCTAAACACATGCCTCTTTTGCTAGTATTGACTGGTGATTATATGTAATGTACAGGCACCATCTGTACGAAAAGCATGGAGGTCCTAAATCTATTGAGCTCAAGGAGATTGGTCCACGGTTTGAAATGAGACTTTATCAGGTAATTCTAATGCCTATCAATACACTTTTCACTGTCCTTAACGCCTCTAGCCCCTACAAGTTACAAAGGCTTTGGTGTTCACTTTAAATTCTGTATTTTTAGCAATGTAAAAAAGGAGTTTTGCTCTTGTTGTTGAGATACTGTTACACTGCTATGGTGGTTTAGTTGACAGGGCCCTCAATATTTAATTTATCGTTTAACAAGAAAAATCTGTCAGCAAATAATATAGCATACTTCTAAATTGATAATCAGTTGAGTTTAGTTGATGATCCTGTTCTACAAGAGGCTTTGATTCGTTTTTAGTACAAGTAATGTAATAAGAGCTATTCCAGGGAATGCTGTAAACTCTTGTTGCAACATCTTCTTGGTTCCATCGCATCCATTGAGCTGTGTGGCTAATCATTTGGTTTTGTTGACTAGACTCCCAATCAATACTTAAGGTTTTTAAGCAGTATCTTTTGAATCACCTGATAAATCTGTTCGGTTTCTCTTTGGCGCTTTGGATCTGCAGATCAAGTTAGGAACAATGCATCAGAGTGAAGCTCAGAATGAATGGGTGATTCGACCATACATGAATACATCTAAGAAGCGAAAGCTCATTGGAGACTGACTGATAAAACATCCTCAAGAAACCATTTGACTGCAGTATGTTGGTGATGTTCAGCATCAACTATGCTTAAGCTAATTTACACTTGCTCCCCAGTTCCTATCAGTATTCAGGATAGTATTGTGTTGGCAGCAGCAAGGTCCCTCAAAGGCCCAAAACATAAGTGAATTACTATGTAGTCAAGACCTTTATTTTCAAAAGTTAATTTATAGTCCCTACATTTGTTTTACAATTAAAAGCCAAATTTTGAATATTACAATGGAGAAGGGGGTACCGATCCTGAATTTATTGTTTAGGAGAATTTATTGTTTAGGTGGGATTTACTTATTATTGGACTATATCTCAACATACATTCAAAGCTAAATTTTATTGAGTCTAATTTTTTATTATGTGAATGCAAATCTATCTTGATATGTTAAAATTATGCTATTAGATTTGGAAAGTTACGACGATGCTTTATTTTTCATGTGCTAAAAGACGGAAAGTATATTGCTTAGAAACAAATAATTGCATGTATCACACAAGCCAAACTATTGTTTGGTTTCTTTACAAGTTCTAACCACAGCTACAAATTATTATTTTGTATTTCAAACCATACTTAAACTAGGCAGCATCAAGATTTGATGAAAAAGAAAAGATTAATACAAAACATTAATCCCATTTGATGAATAACCAAGATAAAAGCTATGCAAAGAGCAAGTGAAATAGAACATGAAATTGTAAGCTCCCATGCAGTGGGAGGAACTCGGGGCTCTGACAAATGAGTTGAAACCCAGAAAATCCCGCAGCTTTGCTTAGTGTCTGAAACTCTTTCTGGCCTTTGCTTTCCTCCAGGATAAACATCATAGCATCCAAATGGCATACATATTTAGTACCGATACTTTGGTCTAATACTTCTGGCATTATATGGCTCACCACAATTACTTTTCCATCTTTTGGCAAAGCATCATAGCAATTCTTTAAAATCTTTATGCACTGTTCATCATCCCAATTATGAATAATCTCCTGGAAACATATTACAATATTTTAAAATTTAAGAAAATTATTAAAAAAAGTTACTGACCAACATGTTATCGGTAGTTACAGGACTCATGGTTAAGTAATCAAAGAATGACAGTGGTTTTTTAATCTCTCAGTAAAATTTTCACCCACTGATTTTTCTTGTCGGTAAATAAAATTATTAAAAGAATTTTTTTGTACGTCGATGAAAAATTCTATCAATAATAGGCGCATTTCTTGCGGCAGTGATACATATGTATTCTCTAAATTTAAATAATGTTATTAGAGCTTTGAATATGTACATATATTTTATGAAATTATTTGCACCTTGAGCATAATAGCACCTGTACATATATTTTTTGTGAACATATCTCCTCCAACATGTTCCACACCTACATTGATATTAATACAAATTATTTCTTTGTAAATCTAACAATAATCCAAGTTAATACAGAATAATAATAATAATAATAATCAGAAAGTAAACTATGAAAAAAGAGAGACCATGATTCATTGGAAAATGCAATTATTACCAGGATGAGATGGTGCTGCTTGGCAAGTCAAAATTGATTTGAGCTTACCTCCACCAAAATAGCCTAAGTTTGGTGAGATCCATTTTATATTTTGTCTTTCTTTTCTCATGATTTCCTACTGATTTGGGTGTCCATCTTTATCTTTATTATTTTTTTCTTGAATTCACTATTTTTAATATTCTCCCTCAAGTTCAACTAGTCTGATTCAGTTGTGACTTACCTTCATTTATTCTGAGTTTATATTTCTTAGATTTTAGAGATCTCATGTCTAATTTTATTTTTATACCTAGGCTTATACTTATTCAAATAGTATTTCAAAGGCTATAAATTATTGTTCGGATCTTCCTTATTGAGCCTTTATTTTTTTCTTTGGGCTGCAGGTTTAAATTTTTTTATGGGTCATAGCTTATTATTGTCGGTCTAAATTTACCAAGTGTGTTTTATCATTTTAGATATTGGATCGTTGGACTGCTAAATCATATTAGTTCTGATAACATGTTGAAATTTTTGAAAGTAAGAAAAGCAAAATAGGAAAGTTATATTAAAACTGAAAAAATATGCAAAAAACTTAGAATAAAAATCAAAAGCATTTTTCAACTTTTTCTTTCTTCTTTTCTTCATTTTCTTCTTTACTTTTGCTACAAAGTTTGGAATAACATACATACGCATGTTTCCAGCAGCCTCTCTTCTCAGGAGAGGTCAATTTTTCTTAGTCAAAAAGGTAAGATCAACTAACACTCAATTTTGTCTTCCTAACTTTAAGGATCACCACACACTCACAATTGATTTTTATCTACAAACAAATATTCCATAATTTTTGGCATAATCTTACCACTCATTAACAGTCCTTCTTGCTGAGATTATGGCTAGAAACTTAGAACTTCAACATCATTTTCAAATCTTTGTGCTTGCTTCTCCTTGTTTATGATTTCTCTTTTCTTCAAATTTTTATGGTTGCTCCTCCTTCACAGAAAAAACTCTTTCCATCAAAAGCATCCGGAATTTCTTCACACATTTTCTTTAGGTTCTTCATCTTCATTCATGAACTAGTAAAGAACTCAGTACAGATGGCTCATGGCCTTAACAAACTTCAATATTTCAGTTTATGGACATGATGGTCCCTTCAAAATTTCACCCAAAATTCAGTTTAAAGACTTGAATTGGTCTCATACAAATTCAATTTAAAGACTTGCAAGTCTCTTCTTCTTCTTTGTTTTAATGAGCTTAACTCATCATGAAAACAGAAAATTAGATAGACTTGCACGTCCTTCAATATTTTTTTTGTTAAAAAATGCAGTTTAGGACATGCAATGGTCCCATTTAAAGATATTTTTGCAATTTATATGGACTTAACGGTCCTTGAAGATGGTCTTAAAACCTTTCTTGTAGTTTATAAGACTTGCCGGTTTTTGATTTTGCAGTTTATAAGACTTGCCGGTCTCTTTTCAAGTTGTTTGTTAAACAACATCATCGTGATAATAGCAAAACACAGCAACCATTTCGCAAAAAAACTTTTCAATCTTTAAGAGTAAGATTTCAAAAATAGAGCAAGCATTTCCCATATTTTCGTTCGGATCTTTCAAACTAGAATTTCAAAAATGAATTTTCAATAAATTCAAAAACAGAATTTGCAAACACAGATCCCTTAAAGATTATTAGAGCTATGATACCATGCAGGTTGGAGTTTTGATGGGCTCAGTTCAAGTCTTAATTTGAGAGTGTTGGATTTTTTATTAATTTAATAGCTTTTGGCAAATGGACTTTTCAATTAATGGGTTTCTCAATTAATTTGGGCTCACCTCTGCTTTGGTGAGATCCATTTTATATTTTATCTTTCTTTTCTCATGATTTCCAATGTGAGATTTGGTGTCCATCTCCATCTTTGTTTTTTTTTGCTTGGCTTCACTATTTCCAACATGCTGATAGTCCATGAGCTTTCTCAAATGGATTCCCACCTTCAAGAATAGCATCCTTCAGTTAAAACTTATAACCATGTTACTTTTTTGTTTAGTCCATTTTAATTAGCATTTTCAGCAAGCCTTAGATTCTGAAAAATTCACCAAAATACGCGTTTTTTCAATTTAATCCCATATTTTGACATGTGTTAATTGGAATATACAACTTATTTTTTTGGAATCAAATCAATCCACATCAAGTTTGAGACAAAACCGAGCCTATATAGCAATTTGACGGAGCATTTTTGAGGAACATTGATGTTAATGATCGAGTCTGCTATGCCAGATTATCAAGCAGACTCAGTTTTGTCCCAAGCCAGACGTGGATTGATTTGATTTGAAAATACTGTTTGTCTCTGATTGATACAAGATGGGATGAGACTAAGGAAACACGTATTTTGATGGATTTTTCAGCAAATTCCTAACAAAAAGACTGATAATCAGTTAAGAACATAAGCAGTTTATAAATACACACACCATCTTTCTTCACTGATAAATTTATCATGTATTACATTTAGAGAGGCTCCATCTTTCTTCTTAACAAAGAACAAACCAGTAGGTGAAAATCCAGCGCCTTTCAACATCACCATTTACAAGAATGTGAAGAGAACAAGTGAGAAGGTTATCGCAAGTGAGAAGTTTCAGAATACGATCTACCATGGAAACTGCATGTGGGTTTTGCGTAGCACGTTGAGCAGTGATCTCAGAGGCAGTGAGATGGGCACCTGCACTAGCAATGATATCAAGAAGCCCTAGCTGCATTGAAGTAGCAAATACATGAGGAAACACATGAATGCTTCAAAAATATAAAGCTAAGCTATAACTTAACTTTCTTCTTGAGAAACTGTATTTGAAACCATTTTTTATGAATTAAATTCTTTGATTTTTTTCTTTTCCTTATTGAAGTTGCAGATACCTTTCTCATCCTCACGCTTATCAGCTTGAAGCTTTTTATAACAATAACAATAATAATAATAATAATAATAAAGGTTTTTTTACAAAAAATATAAGAAAAAATAAAAATAATTTTAAATTTACTATATTTATAAATTATTTATCAAAATTTTTAAAATATTTATCAAAATACCATATTTTTATTATTTTATAATGAGTTTATCATAAATTTATTATGAATATATAAATTTTACATAGCTTATAATTAGTTTATTATAAATTTATAATAAAATAATTAAAATATTCATAATAAAAAAATAAAAAATTTAAAAAATATATAATAAAGAGTATGATTTTTTTTAATAATAATACTTTGCATGGATGAGATCCGGGAGGGAAATTATTACCGACTACCTAGCTACATAATAAATTCAATTTATTTTATCTTTTTTAATTATTTTTATTTACTTAAGAACTACTTGTAATAACAAAAATTTTAAAAATATAATATAGACAGACATACCCCAATTTATAAGTACATATTTTCTTAAATAATAAATACATAATTGATTTTATTTTCTCCCGTAACTATATTAAAAAATGATGTATATTTTTATAATTTGATTATAAATTATATTAAAATTTTAATAATAATGTAATTTTTTATTTATTTCAAAATTATTTTTTATATTAAATATAAAAAGATAAAATTAAAAAAAATCATTTAAATTGAATTTTTTTTATAAAATCTGACTTTTTTTAAATAGAGAAATTGCGTTTTATTTTGCGATAATTGTTTTTTATTTTTACATTATTTTATAGGAAAAAGGGAAAGAAAGCTAAATAAAATTAATTTTTTATTGTTCAAACATAATTAATTAGATAAAATTGTACCTTTAAAGCTCTCTCTTTTAATTAACTATATATATAATATATAAAGAATTTTTTGCCATTTATGGTGTGATTTTGACACTGCTATAGCAATTACTGTATATATTTAATATTTATAAAGCGGATGTTGTTAGGTCCATCCGTTTTTGGAAAACTGACCTTTGTTAGGTATATCCTACGGTTAGAAAATTATCACATATTTTTAATATTTAGTTGATCTTTTTGCCTTTTTTTTATTTCATTTTCTATTATAATTCTTTATTAACCATTAATATTTAAACAAGGCCATGAAAAAAAATTTTAATGTTGAAAAGTTTTTCTCTTTGCCTCATCATAATAATTAGTGTTATTTTTAGAGTGTATTTTATCCAAATCATTCTTATTAGTACATTAATAATAATAGCATTGAAAAAAATATAAAAGATGAATAATACATTAAAAAATGTTAATATTTGAGTAAAAATTTAAAAAAAATGACTGTTATCATGAAACAGAATAAGGAGTAATTTTTCCATTTATATTATAAATTCTGACTATTTTAACAAATAGTAAATCTAAAATTAAATCTTTAAAAATATTTTTCTAAGAATTTTTCGAAATTAATTAATTGCTAGTCTAGGTATAAAATTTTTATGCATGGATTCAAAATAGATGTAGTTGGGAACTTGGATGAGTGGAGTCGTTCATATAGATCCCACTAATCCAACGGTGTACAATTTTCATGTATAAATAAATAATAAATATTATTTTTTTGAATTTAATAAATATTCTTTTTTAGGTGAGTTGAATAAATTATTATTATCATTGGAAAAGATATGGCTTCTTTTTAGAGAATTTTATATAGAGAAATTAATGAAGTTGATAGCAAAACAAGACCATCTCCAACATCATTTATTTGCATCCAAACGAGTCTATTTAATATTAAAATTGAAATATTTTAAATATTATTTTAGAAATTACATCTTAACTTAAAATTAGAAATGAAATAAATATTTTTATTAAATCTAATGTTATTTAAAATTTTAATTATAATTCTACCTTAAAATGATATTAATTGAAAATAATAGTAATAATATTATCATATTTATTTTAAGGATATATTACTATTAATGTAATATTTAAATTTTGATAAAAATTAATTATATTCTCTAACTTTATAAATTTAATAATTCACTAATAATCAAATTAATAACTTAATTAATTAAATTAACAAAATTGAAAAGCTCAGTTAACTTCATAAAGTGACAATATGATATGGTATACAATAAATTTAAGATAAATTATTAGGTCCTAAGCTTAAGATAAATTGACAATAAAAAAATACACTTGTGTACTTTTCATATGAATTTTAGGCTCATAAAAATCATAATAATAACCTATCATCTATTGTTGTCTAAGACTCGAATATGAATATAATGTTCAGTTAATTAATTAGAAATACATTATCACTTGCTATGCTTGCAAGTGCTTTTAATTTGTATGTGATTTTGAAATTATCTATTAATGTGTATATTAAGATTGGGAGAAGCAAATGCAAGAAACTCAGGATCTTGTTCTAATGCAGCCATTATGTTCTCTTCCAATGCCATCCATGCCTCTATTGCATTATTGCTTCTCCCAATATCTTTTAAGATTATGAAATTAGAGTCACAAACACTATATCTACTAGCCTCTCCAAAAAATTCCAACCTAAATTGGCTTTCGCCAACCAAAATCAATATCACTAGCTAAAATCAAATGTATGCCAGCTGAAAAACCGAAACTCATCTGGGTTTTCATTTGCAAGCACTGCTTGTCCTTTTAGGTGGTCAAAAATGGCTATAGACCTTCATCACCACATAGTTTCTTTAAATACTCAGTATCGATTCTTGAAACACCACCCCTTATTAGACCCACCAATTCTTGAATTCTAATCTTTCTCTGATCTTCTTCTGGGTTATTAATGTGGCATGCAATTGCAGACCAAACAAGATTTCCAATAGAATATCTTAAAAAGGCGAGGCTTTGTTAATCTTTCTTATATTCACAGCATGAGAAAAAAGAGATGGTCACGGAGAACTTGTTTTTTTTTCACAAGCTTTCATTGCATGTTTCCAAATAAAAGCACACAGTGCTTCAACTCGAGTTGGGTTTTGTATGAGATCACTTCTTGCTTTGGAAATCAATGTAGCTATTGAATTTGAATTGAACACAAATCTTCTAGTTCTGAGCTTGTTTTGGCTAAACCAGAGACTTTCCATTAATGAAGTGACATGAGGAGGTAATGAATCTTGTGGTGGAAATAGTAATGGCGCTTCAGATAAATTTGGTTGTATAACTTTGTTAAAAGAGCCTCTTGCATTGGCTGCCCAGCTTTTTATGAAGGAACTCCCTGTAATTCCATCATTGATTTTGTGTGAAAAGCGCATGCCAAGAGCAATTCCTCCGCAATAAAAAATGTTCACTTGTACTGCTAATTGTGCTACTGTTGGATCCTTTTGTTGGAAGAATGGTTGGCATGGAAGAAACTGGTTTAGCAATCCCATTTCAGGATGCGGAACAAAATCAGATAAATCACCCTTTGCTCGAGCTAAGGAACACCCTCTTCATAGTTATGAATTATGAGATTGTCTTTCACCCTTCCAGATAATGGATAAAAGGGAGTCTCTGTTTTTGAGTGACTGGGTTAAAATTTGGGTTGTTTTCAAATGGGAATTATTGTTAATGGGGTAGAAGAGAATGAGTGGAGAATAAGTTGTGGGTGTAAGCTGGTCTAAAAGGCAAACCATGAATAGTTTCGGATGAAAAATAGTTGAAGATGGTTTAATGCTTTCTACTGAAGTTGTTGCAACTTCGTATCTTTAAAGCTCAAAAATACTAACAAGCTTGATTATAACACCCTTGTATTCTAAATACACATCATACATGCACTCTCATATACATATAATGCCTATTTAAGATATAAAAGTACTACACTGGTTGTATTTAAAACCTTCATTTAAATATTAAAAATAGATTATAAATTTATAAGAGAAATTATCTAAAAAAAATTTCGCCAGAGTTTTGTCTGAAATTTTGTTATTCCCAAATTCAACAAACACACAACCTATAACAAGAATTTATTTCCAAAATAAGTATTCCTCATTTTTTTCATTATTCGGTAAGATACCTAAATGTTTAAAAGAAACAACCCATAATGTACAACATATAAAATTTTTTCCAAAATTTATTTAGTATGCACATAATATGTTTAAGATATACAAAACTAAGATTCATTGCAGCAAAACTATACATGAATACACTCTTGGCATTGTTGGTCCTCTAGCAAAATAAACACTACAGGCTCAGCTTACATTGGACCACTCTGCTCAGCAGTCCTGTCACCTGTGCGATACATCTAACCGCGCTAAGCAATTTGTTTAGTGGTATATATATTAAAAACCATAAATAATTAAATAAAAGTTACTTATCAACACATAAAGACCATCACACAATACATCACAAATACTCTCAAAGATATCCATGGTTTCATAAACCACTCATATGTACATACTCATACACACACACACACACATATATGGGCCCAACCAGTTCCTGCACCAAACAAATTTAAGCCATCTCAATACCGAAGCAAGTGTCTCTTCAATCACCCGAACGCCGCCCCAATAAACACCAAGACTACTGTCAAATCATCACCCACATGCCGCCTCTATTGACACTGAGGACAGGTGTCACTTAATCCACCCGTAGGCCATCCTCTATCAACACCGAAGACAAAGTGTCTATCAACGCCCGAAGGCTGTCTCCTCAGCTCAAAAATATTCGATATAGATGTGTCTTGCTCTTAGGTACAACAAGCACTATGGCATATTGTTGGCAACTGACTTTACAGTGCCAACTATAATCTTCATAACCATTTTCATTTTACACAATCAAGCATACTTTGTATTCACATTATCATTTAACATTTGCTTCACAACAATTATGAGTCACATTTATAATGTGACTCATTCCACACATTATCATTTTTTATAAACTTATTCATTGAGTACATCTTACTATATGATATTAATATATATTTCACATACCTTATGTATAAACATTAATTCCACGTTAAGCAAATGACCAATGTGATACATATCACATAATTATGTCACCTGGCATAGGTTATGTGAAACCCACATTACAAAACAATCACAGATATTATGCCAAAAACACATGCTTATCAATTACTAACTTATCATTATTTATTCAATTTTTATCAAAATCTCATTAATACTTCAATTTTACAATTTACAACTGTGTTTAAACTTCAATCTACAAATTTCATTTTCAACATTTAATCTTAAAAACATTGCTTATACATTAATATCACATTAACATAATTCACCTTCACAATTATGGAAACCCTTTTCAAAAATCACATTTTCACATAATGTAACCATCAATATATACTTTACCAAAACTTTTTCATATCACATTTCAAGCCTTAAAGTTATTTTATTTGCTTTAAACAACACTAATTCATCTTGTCACAATAATTGTACCATCCTCCTTTCAAAACTCTAATTATAATATTATAATTATAAACATCAACTTTCCTGAAATACACTCGTACCACTTTTTCATTCATAAATTCATAACATTTACATTATAATAACCCTAATTCATCTTATATCATTAATTAAAATCACCCATGTTGAAAACCCTAATTATACATACTCTTTTCATAACCCTAAACTTACTCAAATAATCCATATCCACATTCTAGCCAAAGAATCATATATATATATATATATATATATCAAACCAGTTGGGGTAGCTCAACTGGCCACCTGATGTTACTCTCAATAGAAAATGTCAGAGGTTCGAACCTTATAAAAACGTATTTCCAAGATTCGAGCTTTTTAAAATATATATATATATATATCATTTAATTATTTAATTTCAACAATTATCATCATCCCTTCCAAAACTCTAATGTATTCATCTTCACTACATAACTCTCTTTTAACCATTTAAGCTCATCTTCACTAACTAATCATCAAATCATCACTCTTGCATCATATTAATTCAATTTTTAATAATTTAAACAATTAAAACACATTTTCTCTCTCTAGATATTCTATACACAAACTTAAAAACTAAAAAATAAAAAGCTTTAAGAGATGTACTTACTTGTTTTTATTGATTTCTCTTTAAAACTATTTTAAATCCTCTTAAAATCTCTTGTGAAATTTAGTATTTAGAAAGAATTTGTGCTATTCTCTCTCTCTCTCTCTCTCTCATGTTGAAGAATGAAAAAAAAGAAGAAGATGAATAATAATCTTCTCATTCTCCTCTCTTAATATATGTAAAATAATTAAATAATTTTTTCACCAATCACATTTCTTCCTTCTTTGACTTTTCTTCCTTCTCTTATTATTATTATTATTATTATTATTATTATTATTATTATTATTATTATCAACTTTATCATCAACTTTTTCAATACCATTTTATACTTCATTTATATGTATTGTATATTCTATGTATATTTATATGTCTTTTATATTTTTGATATATTTATAAGCTATTTATATTTTACCTATACTTTAAATAATTAATACATAGACAATGCATACTTTTATGTGTATACTATATGTACAACAAGTGTATATCTTATATATATTAGGTATATAATATGCATTCAACATATATAATAGGTATATATTAGGTGTATACTTTATATATATTATATATATCTCTTATATATATATATTAAACACATACTCACATATATCATTACTAAGACTTTAATTAATCACCCAATAATTATTTAATTTGACTGAAACCACTGATATTATATTGATGATCATTGCATGAATGTGAAAATTGATAACTCTTATATATTAATAGGATATTAAGTGCGTAGGAGAAAAACAACATATGCTAGGGTACAATAGGTCGGCAAAAATTTCAGTACATGAAAAATAAAAATTACGATTAAACTGAGAAAAGCTGATATTTTAAAAATTAAACTGATGATTGTCCATGGCTGGCACATCCTTGGTCACATAAGCTCCTGATATTATTCTTGTTTTATATTGTTCTTGTTGTTGGCTTAATGCCGGCTCTGGGTTAGACATTGGGCTACACAACATAGTAGGGGATATTTACATAACTATTAAATAAATAATTTTTATTTTAAAAATACTACAAAAATAAAAAATATTTACACTTTTATAAAAAGTTAAAACAAATTTTTAACAATATCATATTCTTCAATAAAATAATTTTTTTTAAAAATACCTCTTTCATCATTACAATCATTATTTTACTTTAATTTTTATATTTTTTTTAAATTTCACTATTAAATGAAAATATTCTAATAAAATAATAAAAATTATATTTTAAATTATTTTTCATAATATAAAAAACATATTTTTTTATAATAGACAAAATTTTAATTTTAATTATAAAAAATAAATAACACTCAAAAAATAAAAAAAAGTAAAATATACAAAAATATATCAATAAAAATAGTTAAATTTATTTTTAAATAAAATTATACATATTATATGCATAAAAAAATATATAAAATTTTATTATATAGATATGTAATAGATATATTCTAGACGTATTATAGTTGAGTTGTAGATGTATCATAGATGTCGTGTATATGTTATATTTTTATTATTTAAATTGTGTTTATTTAATGTAAAAATTATTGAATGTTATGTGAATATAATGTGGATATTATTTTAATAAAAAATTAAATTAAATAAATTAAATAAATGATTAAAAATATTATATAAATGTTCTAGATTTATTGTAAATGTACTGTAAATATTACAGATATAGTTTATATTATTGATTGTGTATTTCATATATGATATATATTGTGTATATGTTATATATATATTTATGTATATATTAAAAATATGATATTAATTTTTTTTAAATAGAAAAACATAAACAAAATAAATTAGTAAAAAAATGAAAAGAAAAAATTATAAAAAGAAAAAAAAGAAAAAACAATGTGATTACCTTAAAAATGAAATTAAAATTAGCGTGTGAGTATTGTTGGAAAATGGATGTTTTTTAACGACATGGTGTAAATATCTCATGCGGTAGATAGTATAAATGATTGTTTTTGGATAAGCATGTTCATCGTTTTCAATCCAACTATTAACACTAATTATAAAGCATCTCCTAAAAACATATGCTCTGTATTAGTAGCGGACCTAAATGTAAAAAAGCAAATGTTATTAATGCCATTAGTATGGCATAATAAACTTCATAATTTTATTATTTTTCAGATTATTTTACTGAAAAATAAGATATTTTTAAAAAAATTGCTACAACTTTTCCTAAAAGTATATATATTTCCATTTTTTGTACTCCCTCCATCCTATTTTTATAGTCCATTATACCATTTATAAATATCCTAAATTATAGTCCACCTGTCATAAATAAAACTATTATTTTACTATTATACCCTCATTTAATTCATATTTTCTCACAATAATTACAAATAGTATTAAAAATAATTTTAAAAAATATTATATTTAATAAAAATATATTAAAAAAATTAATTTTAACTAACTTAATCATATTTTATTAATATATATAAATAATTATTGTACTATGATAATAAAACGGAGGAATTAATAGTTTTAAAATAAAATTTATTTTCTTTTAGATAATTTTTATAAATGTCCCCAAACATATTCAAAATATCGATGATCATTTCTAGCAGCAGAACTTTATACTTGGTTGTTATACAAGATTCCTGAGTTCTATGAGAAAATATTAGAAGGGCGTAGAGGAAATCAAATAATGAAGGTTCACTGCTTGCTAGTTCATTAATCCTGTCAACCAATGAAGCCAATCACTACTTTTCCAGGCATTGATGGTTATATCATTAACGGATATACACATGTAAAGATGGAATTTTTGGTTTATGGATACAAAGCTCGTATCTTTATCATTCTGTGCCCGTGCTTGTGAGTTGACTACATATTTCCAAGTGATGAGTGCAAGTATCTTAATGACTCAAAATGTCGGTATGAGGCACACGTGAAGATCCGAGCCTTTTGCCATTTGGAATAATTTTAAACAGTCAAAGTACTCTGCCATTGAAGAGGCGCAATGGCAGGTAGATCACCACTTTCACCATTTGGATTAGACTATTCCTCTATCCGCGTTTCCTCATTTATACTTTCAGGTAGATCACCACTTTCACCATTTGGATGACTTGTTGCATCTTTTTCCTCATGTAGTTGGCTCTGAACAGGCAAATCCCCATTTTGACCACCTTCAATGCCATCCATCTCTTTAGCTTCCTCTGGCTCACTTTCATGCAGTGTATCATCATCCACAGCACCATTTGCAGGTGCAGACATATTGGATGAATAAGCCATATACTGCTCATACTGATAGTTTACGCTTGCCTGGTATTTTTCAAAAACACATCACAACTTGAGGATTCAGCAAAGCTTGCAATGCAACAGAATACTGTTATAAATGAAGAAAAGAACTATAGGAGTGGTTACCAAAGCAACTGCAAATACTTGTATCCTAAAAGCTAAACATCAATTAATTTTGGCTTAAAACTTCCTTTTTACCTTTAGACAAACCCAAAACTCTTTTTAGAGTGCAAGCACTCAACCCAAGGAGCTGTTGTCCATCTTAACCACTTCGGAACATTGTTCCCGTGAGTTATATTACCTACTTGATTTTCTTTTCGCTTCAATGAAAGGGTTAATACAACTGAAGGGGAAAGAAGACATCTCACTTCTCTGGTTCAACACTACGAGGCTACCAACTGAATAAAGTGACAACTTCTAATTCTATTTAGTGATGACCAATGATTTGGGAATGACTACATACTACAGCACAAAGCCACTAACATTTTTCACAAGATTATTCCCAGCATATTTGTTTTCCTCGCCGCTTTGTGGAATTTATAACTCCATCCGTTTCATTTCAAATGTCATGTAAGAAAATTTTTTTTTTCACTTTAAGTGTCGTTTTTAGAAATTCAATGGAGTATTAATTGAAAAGTTCTAATATTACCCTTTATTAATTAATGAAAAAGAATAAGCATTGAGAAAGATGAAAAAAGATATTTAGATAAATTATAATAAAATTTTTATAAAATTAATAATGGCTAATCATTTTCTTGGTCTGTGCGCACTGTTTTTACATGACACTTGAAATAAAACGGAGAGAGTAACTTTATTATTTTTGAACTGTAAGAATCAATTATTTAAAAAGCTTATTCCTCATCATTATAGTAAAACAGCTGGCATTGAACTTGCCCCTCCCAGTCATTTTATGATTGACCCATCAAATACTAAAGGGATAGAAGTCCTTCATGGTAAAACCCTGTTAGAACAAGTTTAATGAGGCAAAAAAAGCAAGGGAACTAATATGACTGAACTTGCTTGACTGCTGGCTACCATAAGTTATGTTTTGATTGTACTAGCAACTTAGCTAGCAAGCATTGCTATGACTGTTTCTCAGACAGTGAATCAAAGAATCAAACATGCAGTGAGAAGATCAAAAGAATTATACCTGATACAATTGATTCACTTTATCAGCTACAATGTTGCCCATCTCCTCAACACCACTGACAAGATAGGGGTCCCCAATAACTTCAACAGGACGTTCTGTATATGGTGAAATCTCATGCATATTTAGTGAAAGGTGGTCAGGTCTCTGAAGCAAAAGCTGAAATGTAGGTTGCAGTTCATAGCATTGTTCAAATAGAGAACGCCGACAGAACACATAAAGCCCAAGTCGAGCACGAGACATGGCAACAACCAATCTTCTAACATCACGAAGATGACCCACAAAGCGAGTACGTACAAGAGAGAGCAAAATAAAATCATTCTGCTGCCCTTGAAATTTATCAACTGTTGTAATCTGAATACAAACAACAAAAAGGTTATTGTAATGAATTTGGTCCCAAAGCAAAGGCCTTGAAGGCCTTTCATTTTTCCTATTGTTTTAAAAGTATCAATAAAAGACAACAATTTACCATTGCCCAACAAAAGTCTTCTTGTGCACTATGGATCATTTTATCAAATTCAATGTTCACCTAGTAAACCTTCAAATATGAGGTTTAATGGAACACTGAGAAAATACATGTCGATCAACATTTTGATCCACTACCCATGTTAAAGACAATGTTTACAGCAATTATAATCTATGATGTGTAATCAGCATCTTTACCTTACTTGGTGGACCAATGAAGCCATATGGAACACATCGTCTGTTAATAACATCACGAATCAGAAGTTTCTGGCCATTGTAAGTTGTCAAGATGGATATCTTGTTTGCAGGATATCCTAATAAACGCATGTAGATGTAGACACTGACAATGTACTCAGCCTCTCCCTCATTCTGGTAGAACCAAGGAGAAGGGGCAGTCTCGCCTCTGCCATGGTAATCAGGCACATCCACTAACTGATATTCATAAGAGAATCCAGAATTAGCTTTATGGAAGATGGCTCCCTCCTTCACGTAAGGAAGGTCTCCTAAATCTCTGTATCTCCAATTGTAAAGTTTGGCAATGCTTGGCCTCGCTCTACCCTGGGCATTGAGCTCAATATAAGGAATACCAAGACGAACAAACCTAGTAAATAAGCTCTGATCCATGTGGCTGTACTTCTGAAAAGCCATATTCTTTACAACAGGAGGTAACTGGTGATGATCTCCAATGAGTATGCACCGTTTTAACCGTGCATAGCCATCCTCCTGCCTCTGAAGCAACATTGGGATAAAAGTTTCAATCTCCAAAATTTGGGCACTTTCTTCCATCAATAAGTTGTCATACTTGAAACCCAACTGAAGGAAGTCCTTCCTTTTCAGCGCTGCATGAGTGCAAGTCATTGCCACTATCTTTGCTTGCTTGGTCATAAGATAATTTGCTCGATCAGCTGTTGATTTGAGCAATTCAAATGCCCTACACTCTTCCAGTTCTTGAAACATAGTCTGGAGATGGTGAAAACACTGTTTAGCTGCCCGCATGTCTTTCTCAAATGATTGGCCAGTGAAAACTGGCTGAGGTGTGTTAGAAAAGAACTCCTTGAAGGGGAAACGGTTCTGAACCAATGTTGGTTTATCTTCATTATCCGCACAAGCAGCAATGAATTGTTCCCAACGCGAGTACACATTAAGCAACCAAAAGTATCCAGCAGTTTCACAAGTATAACCTACATCCTCAGGAAGTTGGAGAGATCTTGCAAGCCTCTCCACTTCACCAAGCAATTCCAACCTTCTAACAAGCATTGCATTAACACGACCTTGCCGGCTGAAATCAAGATCAGTTGCTAATTCTTGTTCACCTTGACCCAGTCGAAGAAGATAGCGTGCAGGCACATCTCTCTGAAACAGTGAACAGTAGCTTGCATCAGAAAACATGGCACCAGGACCAACTATGCTGGTTAAAGAATAAAGTTTAGTACTCAGGGATCATTTAATCATAATCACTGGCAGAAAATAAAGTGAGAATAATCCTCATAAGAAAGAAGAGAAAACTAGAGAACGATTCCTCCCTTCATCTTCAATGAACAATTATCAAACCTCATACCTGCATTATCTTCTCAAAAAGATCATTTAAAGCCTGATTTGAATGGGTTATTATTAATGTTCTTTGAGATGGGCAATTATGATAGAGAACATCCAAGATTTGTACGGCTGTATCAGTCTTTCCCGTACCAGGTGGTCCAACAACCATAGTTAGTCCTGGCTGGATACCAGATATGATTGCTCCAATCTGCATAGCCACATCATGGTTATATTATACTAAAAAAGTTAAATTTATGATATTTTCAAACATAAAAATTATATTTACAATTGAATTTTAAGATTTCCACAGAAAAAGCATACCACTAGAGCAAGAAAACTTTCTACATAAAACATCTCAATAAGATCATATATTACTGTTTGGGCATAAGAATTAAAATGTTCTTTTTTATCTCTTTATAATATGAGAGATTCTCCCACTCCAATGTGTTTGCATTGGAGAAAAATGAAAACACAATTTATAGTGGCGTTGGAAACTTAAGATAGTTAAGCTTCAGAAAACTTGTTGAATCGATCATAGCAACTCAGATTGCAAGAAAATAAACAGTCAGGAGACTTGAAACAAAAAGGATATCAGACATCAAACTTAACATAAACAGTTACTCACAAAATTGTTGTATTCCCTTACAAAACTAAATAGACTAAGAGCATCAAAAGATCCAGAAAACTGATATATGCACCTGTGTGGGCGTAAATCTGACACTGTTTTGTTTTGGCTGATCTTGCAGGTAACACCCTGGATCACGAGGAATGTATGCCTCAACAAGAAGTTTCTCTTTCTCACCTCCAGTAACCACCATATCAACATCATTCATTGAATCAATAGTCAGTTTCTTACTCCCTGGAAGTGCATGAGTGTTTCCTTTCAACGTCCTAGGAAGCCTAATTCGAAAGGGAGGTCTTGGATCCAAGCTTTCTGTGCCATCTGGATTCACAAAACAAACCTGACAATAAAGAAAAAATATTAAGTGTTGAATCACATTACCATTCAGAATGCGCATAGTATTTAAAAAAACAAACATTCCTACCATACCTCAGCAACAATATACACAAGAGAGTCTATCTCAACATTAATAGCCAAATCCAAACAATAAAAAGACTATACTATCATCCAATAACAATCTTAAATAGCATCACATTGTGACCATTTAGCTCAAGAAAGAGGCCAACATTCAACAGTTCTACACAGACTTCATACATAGTCAAGACAGATCTCCTCAAGAGTGTAATAAGATAACTTTCAAGTTCCAAGTAGAGGGAGCAGAACTGGCAAAGTATCAACATTTGAAAGAAAGAGAGAGAGATGATAGGCAAGGTGTAAAAGTTCAGTATCCACTAATTACAATGTAAATGCAAAGTTTAGGACTTTGAGACATACTGAAAATTATCAAAAAGAAAATTGATTTTTTGAAAAAAAAAAGACAAAATACAGGGTTATTTCCTGAGTGGAATAATACAAATGACCATTTGCAGCTAAAAATGCTAATGGTCATTTGCAGCTAAAAATGCTAATGGTCATTTGCAGCTAAAAATACTTATGGTGATCTGCTGCAAAAACATTACTAACCAGGTAATCTGGAAAACTCTCTTTCAAATGGTCTGCGTCAATGAAAGTACTCTTGAAATCTACTGTTTCAAGAAGATCAGGCATATTAGTCCACTGCGCAGCAGAAGGATTCCCATAGCCCAAAAATATGTTGTGCAACCAGTCAGGAACAATACAGTATTCATTCATGAGATCTCTTATAGATTCTAAAATTGCTTTAAAGTTATTTTCCTTGGGTTTCCTCCTCATCAACACATTAAATGTCCCATATACATCTTCTGCAGCTTTCTCTGCAATATCAGTGACATCCATGTGGTATTGTGCTGCATCTAAAGCAATTTTCACAGTTCTGAGTTCACCTTTTGGGGGTTTCCACTCATCCCGTTTAATTCTTCCAGTGAAATCATTCATAAGAACTCCCTCCTCGTCACAAATCTCAATAATTTCACATCCCCGTACATACTGGAGACCAAGCCTCTGCGGCACAGTAGCCTTCCCAGCTTCTTCAGAACTAAGAGGCTCAAATGAAGGGCGAATTGACAGCAAAAATAAAACATCATGCTCCTTAAGGGCATTCCACTCTGATCTTATTTGTGCTTTATAACTGGAAATGCTGAAAGTAACTTCGGCCATAACAGACGATGGCTTGACTTCACCTATATTTGGTTGTTTGACCTCTGTGATCTTAAACTCTTTTATTGGCACAGCCATTCTAGACCAACCACGAAATGCAGTTTCTCCTTCATTATTAATATAAGCAAGGAGATGCGGAACTGCTTCCTGAATATCCTCACGGATCTCATACGTTGATTCAAGCCGAAAGAGATTGAAGTTCCGTAGAAGATAATCATGGAGTGTTAGGAATTGCAGATTAAGTTTTGGAAGTGCTAGACAACCTTCTCCAGAATAATTAATGCTTGGTACGACACTTTCATCCCACATAATCTGCTCATTTGGATAAAGAGGAAGAGCATTTATAGCTTCCTTTTGAGACTGCTGTTTCTCAAAGAAGGAGACCATGACTTCAATAAGAAAATCAACCCTCTCAGACCAGGGATCTTGGTCAGAAACCAGTTTGAGCTGCGTAAGAAACCAAAATTTTCAGTCACACAACAGCTCACAGTAAGAGAACAAGTCAATATTCATATGCACATTTATGTATATGCCACATAACCATGCATGCGCATGTACAAAAAGATGAGTGTCAATGTAGAAAATATGATGAAAAGGAAAATGGCTTTGGTTATTTGATATTGCATCCCTTTGCCCAGTTGCTCTGGAACCATGGATAATATTTTTTTTTCTTTATTTTTGCATTGCATAGATATTTTTCTCTTTATTTTTGCATTGCATGCAATACATAATGAACTATCATTGAGCTCATAATGGAGTCATAAAAGGAAACAACAATAAGGTAAAAGACCTGCTTAGCAAATTTGAATGACATAGAGTACCACCACCAGTTTACATTTTTAACAAACGGATAGAAAGGATTTGCCTGCCTTTAAAGGGAGATGCAAAAGGATCAGAGATTAAGCTGAAAACAATGTTTTCCCTCAACGATGGTTGTTTTGAGTACCTTCTTGTTTTCTTTCTTTCCTTTTTCCCACCATAAAACCATCAATAAGGAGGCATATGAATCTATTTCTATGTCAGAGTCTGGGGAGGCTTGATTGATGCTTAATGCATAGATTACAAAATTGAAATTCATTTCTAACTTTTTTTGAGGATGTACTTCATTTCTAAAATTAATGCCAATAAAGTAAGTTTAACATTCACATTCTTCAGACACTACCAAGTTCAAACATGAAAATGAGGAGTAACCATTGCAATGTAAACTCTGGACAAATGATAAAAAGCACAACAAAAGTTATGCCATAAAATAAGACAAAAAAGAAAGTTAAACTAATAACTAGATATATCAAAATATATCAAACAACATATAACAGTATAAAAAATGACAAGAACACTGGCATAGAGCAGACAAATTAGCACAAATAATACCGAAATACTTTAGTTATATCAGAATACTGATAAGGACCTAACCTTTACATACCTTAGAACAAACCAAGTCCTTTAACTCTTCAGGAGAGAGCACCGACAGTTTCTTGGAGAGATCAGCTCGCTTGTGAATTGCACCAATATTGGACAATGCAAGTTCTCGCAACTACAAATGGATGGAAGAAGGGTGTTGAAGGGAGAATTCAGAGTTTTCATATGTAAAAATAAGATGAAAACTGCATAAATGTTAAAAAATCAAGCTGTACAAAAAGTTGTACCCTTTTCAACAGAGCACTGAAACAGACCTTGGGAATCTTCTTAAAAGCAAGAAACTGGAAAGCTTGGAAACGATCATAATGAGATTGGAGCACCTCATCATCTGTCAATTGTGTCCCAACATGATCATTGATCTCAAACCTCTCATAGAACTGAAGTAAGTCAACCAGTTGGGCGAATAGCTTCCCCCTTTCATGTTTGTAAAGAGTGCTCAAATGGCATTTTGCAACAACAGCTACATCAGCCACAAGAGGCCTTAGATACCTGTCCCATGCAAAGAAAGGAAACAGAGGAAACAGGATGAATAAACTTGAAACAAGGCATGAAATGAATGAGCAGCAAAGTTGCCACTTTACTCCATAGCATGATGAACACATAAATGCCTTTGAGCAACAGTTGCATGAATATATAAATGCCTCCAACCAAACTTCCATCAGATCTAAAATTCTGCTAAAAGCAAAAAAAGAATATACCTGACACACCTAGTATGCGAATAAGGCTTAGTTGAATTAAGTTAAAAGTAAAACCACATACAGTAAAATTGCAGAGAAAAGTAAGGTAAGGGAGAGAACGGGATGGATTATACCTCCTTGTTGGCAGTTGGCTTAATAGATCAATAAGAAATTCCATGAACCTCTCACAGTACAAGACTGCAGCATCATCAACTTCCTCATAACCAGTATCAAGTCCATCTTCAATAACAGGACTTTTCTTGGGAAAAACCTGGAAATCAAGCACCTGAAGAAAAACATAATAGATTGGATTTGAAAAATGAGAACAGGTTTCTACTATTTCAGAGTTTAAGATGAAATTTTACATCAAGAAACTCTCCAGTGAGATTTCTCAAGAACTTCACTTCAAGAGAAGTTGAAAGGTCAAAAGGTTCTCCTCGTTTCATTGCCTCCTTAGCCTCTCTCTTGATCATCCTTTTCCATTTCTTGATCAAATCTAGATTAAGACAAAGCTCCATCTGCAAATGAAAGAAGCAAATAATAAACTAGAGTGAATAACAGAATGCTTGAGATGACAGAGTATGAGCCATACAAACGTTACCTGAAATCGACCATATGATAAACTGTGCCATGACTGTAAACTTCCTAGTTTCAGGACTGTCTCACTGACAATTTCATCTTCCAAGCTCTGTGAGATGAAGACATTGAATAAGAAGAAATGAAAGCCAAATAAGAAGAGAATGAGCTCTACCCAGAATGACTGAATCATTTCCAAGGAACCAGCAATATATTTTACGAGCATTTAAAGTTTCAAAAAAAAAATAAGATAATTAATTGATTTGTATAATCTATATTAAAAAATTCATAAAAAAAACAAAACGATGTGTACATGCTTTCCAAGTCATTTTATAAGCAACCATGAGATTCAAAGATGCAGGTTTTATTAATGCTGCTAGGGATGAATGAAACAAGTAGCTCAAACTTTCTCTTAGTAGCCACATCCAGAACCAATAAGCGTGTGAGAATAATTACAAGCTGTAATCAAGAATCCAACAGCACAAAGATTGGGGAAAGGCGGAAGAGAGGCACTTCCCCAACTCAACCAAATGATAATCTCAATATAGAGACAAGAAGGAAAATACAGAACGGTACATCAAGAAAAAATCATTTAGCAATTTCTCTGTCCCTCTTCTCACACAAAACAGAGGACATCATAGTTCGACAAACAAATGCAATCCAACAGGCGTACAAGTTTTTTACTCATAAGCGTATTGGGCATGAGTTGTCTTGTTCTTATACATTCCTTCCCTCTCCCTCACACACTCAGACTCTCTGCAGAGGAACATAATAATTATAAAACAAATGCTCTCCGACGTGCAAACATAGTTGGTAGGCACTAGACATAATTGGAGTTTTTTTTGGCCTTTATGAGATAAATCAATTACTAGGTCATCAAGGAAGTAGCCTATTTCCTAAAGATATTTTAGATATTCAGACTCAAAAAAACATGTTATATCAGAATCCAGTCAACTTGTAAATTTTTCAGAGTAGACTATTCTCTACCACAAATGATTATGTAAACATAAAAGTTAAACCCTCCCAATAAAATGCAAAATTCCAATTTCTCCTGTATTATATCTATATACATTACCTTAGCAGAAAATAAAAATAAATAATAAAAAAATGAAAATAAGTAAGAAGCACTAACAAAAATACATGATTATGGATGAGATACAGCTAATTGAAGCACCATTATGATGACTGCATACCTGGAAGGCATTAATCATAAAAACTAGGTAATTTGTCTTCTCTGAAATACTTAACTCTCTCCCCTGCAATCATGTTAAGATTTAAGAATATTATCAGTCAAAATATAATACTTGGCTAAAACGCATATAAAAAAAAACTAACTTTTTCATGAATTCGTAAGTTTACCATAATGCTTTGCTTTAATTTAGTAAATTAAATACTAGCCTTTTAAGGTTAGCTCCACTTCTAACCTGGGTCCAAATTGAATAAGAAATAATATTATTCTATTTATTAATTAGAAGGTCAAATTAATTCTAGATTGTCAATTTAGTTTTCAAATTTCAGTTGGGGCAATTGAGTTCAACTTTGCAATTTCGTAAATTAAATTAAGGACTTAACCAAATTTGCAAAGTCAAAGAGTTAAACTAACTAACTAATTGGACTCTAGTATAGGTTCACGGTCCAGTGCTAGGACAAAGTCAAAAGTTGCAGTAACTGAAGTTCTATCATGCCTAGAATGGTAGGGCACAGAGCAAAAGAAAATTTTTTCATTTCAGAGAGAAGTTTTAACATTCTCAAAAAGTGATCACCATAAGAGAAAGGACACAAATAGTGATCACCACAATATAAAGGACACAAACCTCCTTCAGATGAAGAACCCTCTCAAGAAATTGCTTGAAGACATCTTTTCGATCATAAAAACACAACCAAGCTCCCACATTCTCTCGAAACTACAAATCACAAAGATATAACCATCAAATTCAATTTTTTCATGAAGTTGCATTAGATACTCAAACTTGGCTGCCAAAAAAATGTACAGCAGAATTTAAAGGCCATGGAATTTAACTGAGTTTAGATTTTTTTTTTTATTTCAAAATAAGCAGCTAGAGATAACATAAAAACACTTAGAAACGTACATACTTTACTATTCAAATATAAGATTTTAAATTTAAATTTTATTTCTCATTTCTTCTACATCTTTTACCACTAAGCAAAACTGTTAGGCATAGTCACCAAAAGTTTTACTCACATTGGCCCAGGAGAACAGAGGCTTCAATCAATAACCTACAACATCTATTTCACAACTTATTCATCAACATAAAGTAGCAATCTCATGATCACATTTAATTATTTGAATGGTAAACCTACCCTAGCTTATTTAATTGCCTGAAATAACTTGCGAATTATTATATGCATAGATAAACAGACGAAAAAATAAAAATAAAAAAAATACTCCATTGTTCACTTTTGGTACAGGTAACTTGACAAGCAGGCATAACTGAATAGAGAATAGCTTCTCTATTTAGAACTTAACACTAAAGTAGCCTTAAGGAAGAGTAAACCCTTAAATGCTGCAGAGAAAAATAGTATCCTAAATCCATCACAAAAGTTCATAATCTAATCCAATGTATCTCCTGTTTGAAGCTCGTTTCTCACAGATAATATTCAAAATTATGTAGTATTTCTTCTGAACTATACATATCAAAATTGTATTTCTTCTAAAACACACGTAAATGGAAGACTCTAAATTACCTTCTCGTTGATCATGAGAATCATGGACATAACATGCTCAAATGTCGCCATATCCGGGTCAAAATTCGGCCACAGATAGTTCTCCAAATACTGACTAACTTCCAAAATCATCACTCTCTGCAACGGCACGGGCTTTCTTCCCTCATTCACCTTCAACTCCGTTTCATATATTTGCTTCACCAACTCAGGATCGAACTTTTTCTTCTCCATCTCATCGGACTCCGTGCCACCAGTCTTCATCCAATTTTCAGCCGCAATCTTCGTCAACCGGTCACGCTGAATCTCAGAGAGAGTTATCGAGCTAGGAAGAGTCGAACCTGGTTTGGACTCAACTGGTTGATCACCGAGTTGAGTTTGCAACTCGACCGGATACTCGGCAACCCGGTGGCGCTTGAAATCGTAAGCGCCTGTACCGTACACTTTCGTCATTTCGTTAGCTGTGAGGGAAAATGTCTATGCGCGATTTGGCAATGGCATAATATAATGATTTAGAGGAATTGAATTTTAGCGTTATGGAGATAAAAATTAGGGTTAGGGTTTTTCAATTTTGGGATTAACAAAATGTGAGAAATAGGGTTTTTGGATAGTGTGAGAGACTGTTAAACCCATTGAACTAGAATGGCGGTTATAAATCTTGAAATGAACAGAATATTCTCATAAATACGATAATTATTTTAATTTTATGTTAAATGAGGATATCCTAAGCTAGAATTTTGAAAGGGTATATGGTTATTAATATTTATTTGATATATGATGAAAATTAAAATTTTTAAAAAAATTATTTCATAAACAGTGAAAATTATTTAAATTAATTTTTGAATTCAATTTTTATTATTTATATTGTCCGCAATGAGGAAAATTAATTTATAAAATCTTGAAACCCATGGTAATATATGTTTTTATATTAACTTGTATTATAATTAATTTTGTCAACCGTTTTTCATTTGTATGATTAATATTTTCAAATTCAATTCATTTATAAAATATCCAAACTTCAATTTTATGTGATGAAATTTATTTTTTTTTCGTTTTTATTTCTAAACTTGTTGTTATAGGTAATGCCACATAAAATTCATGTAAGTATTCATACATGGAAAATGGAGTAAGTGATTTTAATGAAAATATTAAAATTATAGGATTTTATGGAAATAACTTAAAATTCGAAAATAATTAAAAGATTTTATTAAAATAAATTGAAAATTAAGGATATTAATAATATGAATTGAAAATTTTATGGAGAAATTAATCCGAATATTGTTTGGAATATTACAACATAATAAATCGTGAAATTATTTTAGTGAAATTCTAATGCCTTCGTAGTTTTAGTTGAAATAGTAATTATGTTAGAATTATCATAAATACTCCATAATGATCATGCAATTATAAAAAGATTTTGAAAGCAAATCACTAATTTAATCATAAGAATCTTGAACAATTATACTTTTAATATGTAGAGAAAGTGAAATTGTCATACAAATAATTCTGTACATTACATTTTTATACCCTTTCAAAACTTGGATTAATTGAATTAATTCGGCACTAATAGTTTATCAAAATCATAAATAAATTTGGACTATCCAACTCATTCTCATTGAATTTTTAATGTTTAAATTAAAAATATGGTGTAGAAAATTCATAAGTCAACTTTATTTTTATTAGTAGATTTAATATAAGTTTTTAATTGAATTTGTAGTCCAACTCCAATTAATCTTTTTTAAGATTATATATAGCAATTGTGATCAATAGGTAGTTGTCATTTTCAAATCAAATAAAAGAATTAACGTATTTTGTTGAGGATGCATGAAGAATTATCTCATTTTTTTTAATGTAAAAGTCCATGCCACTTAGCTAAAAATAATATATTATATATATATATATATATATATAAACAATCCCCCAAAATAAATAGTAAATTACCAAATAATCCATTCAAACTTTTTTGAAATTTTAATTTTATCTTTTTTTTTTCTTTTGTTTTCTTTTATATCATTTTGTTTGTTAAAATAAATAATTTAGTGGCTTGGCATGTGAGACCAAATCAAATTAAAGTTTTAGTAAATTATCATAAACTGTTCAATTAAAGTTAGAGATAAGTTGTGATGTATTTTTCATTTTGGCACCATAATATATAACAAAATAATTATTTACTCCTAATAATTCCTTTTATATAATATGATAATTTTTTTATTTTTATTCATTTCACTTTGATCTTTATATCTTGATAATAACTTTAGAATAATTTTAAATTTCTGATAATTTGCTATAAATATTAATATATACTAACAATATGATAAATTAATGCTATGAATCTAATGTAAAGTCATATGAAATATCAATACAAAATTAATTTTTATTTTTTAAAATGTTAAATAAATTAATTATTCATTCATAAAATTTAAAATTTACATACATTCTAATTCCTACATAATTTATACATCTTTATAATATAATATAATTATATAAAAAGAGGATCAATATTTAAAAATTCTAATTTAAAACAATAAAAAAAATGAAGTAATACTTTTTATGACTATAATATATGATTAATCTAAATAATGAAATATATATTAGATTTGATTTTAAATGAAAATGATGTATAAAAAAATTTAATAAAACTTTAAAATAAAATATTATTATACAAATTTAATGGTCAATATTTGCTAAATTTTTTTCTTGAATAAATAATTTTACTTAAAAAGAAAGTAATAAGTAATAAATTTTCAGATAAATTTAAAATTTTTATTTTTTTTCATTATTTTCAAGTAAATTTATAATTTTTTTTTAAAAAAATTAACAAGTGATAAATTTTTACTTATTTAAATTACTAATTTCAATTATTTTTTTAAATTTTCTTTTTAATTAAAATAATAAAATTAATATTTTAATTTTTTTTATCAATCAATTCTGAAATCAATTCAAATCTATAATATTAAATATATCTTATTATAGAAATTTTTATAATATGTGAATATGAAAATTTTTAATATTATATATATATTTATATTTAATATTATTTTTTATATATTAATTATATTAATATACAAATTATTTTTTATTTAAATAGTTTAAAATTTTATAAACTGCAGCATAGTATCTGAAAAATTAATTTGCTTGTATATTTCTAAAATTTTCAATTATGTGAAAGTAAGATTTGATAAAAGAAATATCTAAGTAACCATTTACTTTTTTTTTGTCAAAACGGGACAAAAATTCGAAGTCAAGGTAATAATAATAAAACAAATATTCATACTAATAATTAAATAATATAAATATAGGTATCAAGTACGGCACAGTTTTTGACAGCATTTGTTGACGCCTAAATTTTGACCCAAAATTGTTCATGGTCTCAACTTTTTGAAAAAAATGATAACTCTCTAAATTTTTTTTACTGTTTTATTAAAAATATTTTAATTATTTTATTATAAATTTATAATAATTATAAATATAATAAATTTAAAATTATTTTTAGTTTTTATTGTATTTTTTTCAAATGTCCGAACTTTTGCTCCGATATAAAAAAAGAATCCACAAAGTCGCTCAATATACACAGCTCATTTCTTCTCTGTCATCAGCAGAAGCAAAAAGCTCAATTCATGGCCGCAGCCGGCTCCAGTGACCCAGCTCTTTCTTGCCAAAGATAAAAGCTTTATTCTTTTATTTTTCATGGGCATCTAATGATTTGTTCTCTTTTCCCAAAGAATTTGCACTAATACAACAATAATTTGGTTTTGTCCGAATCAGAATACATCAGCTGTAGTCCGTCTGGTTGGTCATCTCACTTTCTGCTTGTATAAGAAGTAAGAGATCTCTATTTGGAGTCTTCCCATTTGGTGCATGATATTGGCAAGGGGTGGATGTGGATTACATAATAGCTTTCGATCCTTTTGGCCTGTCACGAACCACAAAGTTTATTAGTTTGTAGTCTGTTTCTGATCTAACTCGATCTTGATATTAGCTCAATTTAGTTTGAATTCTTTATTAGAATAGATATATTGAATCATAATATGAGTTGGATAATGGGTAGTAATATATAACTTGGCATTTTAGTTGCAGGGTTTCACCAGACAATAACAGTAAGGATAGTTGGCCTTTAATTTGGTTTCAATAGTTTTCAATTTTGAATTTGTATTTAAATTTCTCACCTAAATCCTAATTTTTTATGTGAATTAGGTAAAAATGCCCTTCTTTGAATCCATTTCAACCTAGCTTTTGATCTGCTCAATGTTAAATTTGCATCATTAGTATTTGTACTAGGCCTTCATCTGGTTTAGATTTCTAAAAAATTAGGTTTATATGATGATACTACGAGGGGAAGATAGAGAGATGAAAGGAATATGATGGCTCGACTTAAACATATAATATTAACATCTTATGTAAAGTAATTTCACTCATGGAAGCTCTGTTTAGTTCCTTACCCTCTGCACAAACAATTTAAGGCCTGTTTCTTAACCCCATCTTGTGTGTAATCTGAGAGATATATAGAGATTTAAAGCCTGTTCTTTACGAGTAGTTCCATGAATGATTTTGAACCCCAACTGCTTGAAATATGAATCGCTTTCATTTTGCTTTTTTAATTTACAGATTATGTTAATGTCGGAAACTATACCATTTAGTTCCAGTATTAATTGATGCAAGCAACTTTGATCTTCATATATGATTAGCGAGTTCATTGATATGCAACTTCTGGGCTGTCTGGCAGATTGATCTTAGAATAGGATAACAGATATCATTTTGAGCCCCCGTTTTTGTTATTTCTATATGGTATGTCTAGTCTGATGGGATTTCATCGTTGGTGACTCAGATCTTGGTGGCATTGGTTTCCAGTGGCCGAGTTGGGAGCACACTGATATATTATGCCCATTCTAGTGGGTTTTTTTTTGTGCTTGTATGATTGAAAATCTAGATGCACGAGAATTTATATGCTGGCTTAAAAGCAATTTACTGTAATTTGGTGTTGTTAAATGGCATCCAAAGGGCTGGTTCCTTTAAGGCACCTGTTAGGGAACGCAAACTATTAGATATGTATTAGAAGACTTTTTGGCACCAAAACTTAATTGGGGCTAACATCTTTTGCATGTTTGATTTAATCACAATATGTTACCTCTCCATTTGGTATATTGCATTAGTTTCTGTAAATATTAGTGTATTTTATAGGTTCATGCATTTGTACTTTCCTGCAGGTTATTAGGTAAAGTAACATTAGTCACAGGTGGAGCCACTGGAATAGGAGAGAGCATTGCCCGTCTATTCTAGAAGCATGGTGCAAAGGTTTGCATTGTTGATGTGCAAGACAACCTTGGGCAAAATGTTCGTGAATCCCTTGGTGATGAACCAAACATTTGTTATTTCCATTGTGACGTCACTATAGAAGATGAGGTTCAACGTGCCATTGATTTCACAGTTGATAAATTTGGAACATTGGATATTGTGATCAATAATGCAGGGTTGTCAGGTCCACCCTGTCCAGACATCCGGAATACAGACATGTCAGATTTTGAGAAGGTGTTTGATGTAAACGTGAAGGGGACATTTCTTGGAATGAAACATGCAGCAAGAATTATGATCCCACTAAAAAAGGGTTCAATAGTTTCCATATGCAGTGTTGCCAGCACCATAGGTGGCTTGGGTCCCCATGCATATACAGGATCAAAACATGCTGCATTGGGACTGACCAGAAACGTTGTAGCTGAGCTAGGAAAATATGGGATTCGTGTCAACTGCATCTCTCCTTACGCAGTTGCAACCAACTTGGCCTTAGCTCAATTGCCTGAGGATGAGGGAACAGAGGAAGCTATGACAGGTTTTCGTACTTTTGCTGGGAGGAATGCTAACTTGCAGGGGGTGGAATTGACAGCTAATGATGTAGCTAATACTGTGCTCTTCTTACTTAGCAAGTGAAGAAGCAAGATACATCAGTGGGGCTAATCTAATGGTTGACGGGGGCTTTACTATTGCGAATCATTCGCTCAAAGTCTTCAGATGACAAGTAAGGTTCAAGAGATTGAGTTAACTTTTCGTAGATAGCAATATGTTTTCTCATTCCCTCCTATAATATGCCAATTTGTATGACATCATAATAATGAAACAATTGTTGCTTTATAGAAATAAAATCATCAAAGAAAGACATTGAACTCAAGCTCCGTACAACTGCTGCAATCATATTATGAACTGTCTTCTGGCCATATTATAATTGTCACAATGAAAATCTTCTATAGCTATCTCTCATCTACTATTAGATCACCATAAACCCTCCTAGTGTTTCTTTGCATTCAAAACAAGAAACTATATAAGAGAAAATTGCTTACAGAAATCAAGCCATTGACAATATATTTTCCTCAAAGCTGGTGACTTTAACAATATTGCGAGACACATCAAGAGTATCATACTCTGGAAGCCCAGAAATTTGCACCCTTCTTAGATTGGATATTTGTATATCATAATAGAACACATAAAAGGGCTTGGACAAGCAGTCTGGTGCCAATAGGATCTCACCTGTGGCTATGGTGCCAACAACAAAATATGTCTGGTTCATTTTCTTCCAAGAAGGTGGGAAGAGAATATTGTGCTGAATCCAAACCTCATTCCAGTAGTTCTCCAGGATCCAAACACTCAACTGGCTCTCACTATCGAGTCCAGCATTCGCTATACCCAAACGCCCTGCTAATTGAATCAAACAAGATGCGTTAGCATAATTTGGGGCACCGTGGGGGAGTTGATCTCTCGAAAGGTTTCATTTTGAAGATCGAAAGCAACCATAGTTGCATATACTGGTCCATCACCTTTAATTAGATTGACCCAGCTTCGGAAATATATGATCCCATTAACGCAAATGCTTTCTCTCTGAGGATAGTAAGGAGGGCCATCAGAGAGGAGCCGCCAAGACTGAGTACCTAAAGTGAAAACCCGATATTCAGTTTTTCCCGTCGAGAAATTCCGCCATGAATTTAGAACCTTGTACTGGTTAGAAACTGGATCATACCCAAATGAATTAACACAATAGTTAGTAGAAGATGCAGCCGGTGAGGTCTTGGGACATACAAGAGGCAAAGCAATTGCTTGCCTGATACTGGGATTGCAAATGGTAGCGGAAAGGCCAAAATCCATACAAACTATACCATTAATTGACTGGGTGGTATAGCGAGAGAACCGAGGAGGCACAGTTAAGCAGTTAGTGGCAGGACCACCGTTCAGGCCAGCGGAGAAGAATGTCTGGGCCGATTGTAGCTGGATTGGGCAAGTGATGAGAAGACCCGGTTTTGGCTGGGGATGGGATTGATGAACGACTGCGAGAGATGGGTCGGTAATCATATTTGAATAAAGTCTGTCGACGCTCTTGAATCGTACTAGAGACTTCACCGGAAGGCGGGTGAATATATCGAAGATGAGATCAGTGGAGATTCTGGTTTTGCTGGTTATTATGGGGTTTGATGAGTTTTTTGCAATTGCATGTTTTCTTCTCTTTGCAAGTCTCTGTGATGTGGAAAAGGTGAAGCTTGTGACTCCATTTCTGAATTTTAGAGATGGGTTTTGAAGAAAATTGGATCAAAGGTGAAAGTTTTGATTCCATTTCTGAATTTCAGAGATGGGTTTTGAACACAATTGGATCAAAGGTGAAAGCTTTTGATTCCATTTGTGAATTTCAGAGATGGGTTTTGGAGAAAAATGGATCTTTTGATGAGGGGTCAACTCTGTTCTTCTTCTCAGTTATGGCTAGAAGAAAAAGGTACCAATGGATTTGGTGAAAACTTGCAACAGAAACAGAGAAGCAGTTTTAAGAAAAAAAAAAAAACAGGTCAGAGAAGCAAGAGCATGACTGTCCTAGCAGAGAAAGTTTGGATGTTTTATTCTGTCACTGTGTGGTCAACGCACCAAAATATTCCCCAATCCAATAAAATAAAAAATATATATATATATACTTAAAAATTATATTAATATCTTTATATTAAGTAAAAAATTAATTTAGAGCGTGTTTCTCAAAATTGGAGTTTTTCAGCTTATTGTGAATAAGTAATTTTTAAATTATAATCAGATTAAAAATAAGCAGTTAAACGTTTCTGTAAACTAGTTAATAATCAGCTGATAATCATTTTATAATCAGTTAAGTGTTTCTATAAAATCAGCTTATAATCAGTTTTTAATTGCAGAAACTGTCAAAATGACTAAGTTGTTCCTGAGTTTATTTATTGTATAAAAATAATTTTTTAAATGTCAATTCAAAATTTATTTTGCAATAATAATAATAATAATAATAATAATAAAATTTATTTAAGAATAAACGTAAAAGAATTTTGACGGAACTAAAGTGTATAGGGTGGGTAAATTTGAAATATTGAAGATTAGATAGGGATAGTATGGTCTTTTACTTGGTCAAAACTGCTTAAAAAATAAGTGTTTAAAAAAAAGTAGCAAAACTTAACTTTTAAAAAACTGATTAAAATCAGATTATAATCTACTATTTAAGCTTTCAGAAACACTTAAATAAACAACTTATAATCTAAAAACTACTTATAATCAGTTTTGACCAGCTTTTAAATTTTGAGAAATATAATTAAATTAAAGTATCTTATTACTTTTAATACATATAAGCAAAAATAGAAAAAATAAACTCATTTATTTCGAATAGATAATAATCAATATTATATTTATATTCATGGGCAGGTCTACATTTAGAAAATATAAAGATTTCTAAAGATTTGATCTGTGAATCCATATTTTTTTTTCATCGATGGAAGCTGAGATTTGACCTATGGTCAGATTTATTTACCATAATATAGTATTTTAATGTATTAAATTGTTGGAGAAATTATACTAAATTACACTTTTTTTTATTTTTTTCAAAAATATTATAGTATTTTAATATTTTATATTAAATATATATTTTTAAAAGTGAAATATAATTTAATATATTAAATATATTAAAAGTTGAAAATCAATAATTGAGGGATTATAACAAAAATTTCAGTTAAAGAAAAATGAAAAATAAAATTTTATTGTTTAGTTAATTTTTTTTACTTAGGATATTAGAAAGTAGTTTTTTTATATTTATTAGATAATAATTGAATTTTAGAAAAGTAGTTTCAATTATTTTCTAAATGGAAAATGTTTTGTTGAGTTTTTTTATCACTTCAATTTTTATTTATTTGAAAAATAGTTAGGTGAAGAAAATTTAAAAATTTTAAAAATAAAAAATAAATAAAAATGGAAAATAGAAAATTTTTTCACGACTAAACAATGCTCAAGTATTTTTTGAAAGAAAAAAATAAATATCTTCAGTTAAGTATTTTTGAAAGAAAAATAGATTTATTCAAAAATAATTTATTTTTAATAAAAAACTTCGTATAATTTTTTTATTGTATTTTTTGTCAAATTTAGGACTGTAAATGAGCCAAACTATTCGAGCTCGACTTGGATATCGGCTCGGTAAAAGCTCGTTCAGGCTCGAGCTCGAACTGCTCATTTGTTAAATGAGCCAAGCTCAAGCTATGAAATACACGGCTCGTTAGCTCATTTAAAAAACTTGTGAGTTAAGCTCGTGAGCTAGCTCGTTTAGTGTATTGGATTAAAAATATATATAATTTAATTTATATATATTAAACTATATATGTGAATATATTAATTTTTGACTAACTTAATTTATATAATTTATTAATATATGGTATATGTGATAAATAAATTAAATAATATACAATATAAAATAGCTTAGTAATTTATAGTAAAATATAAAATTATAGTAATATAATATTTTATTTTTATTAATATACAATTATATTATTAATCTTTCATACAAACATAAATTTTAGTATATCTTTTATAAAAATTTAGAAAAAATGAATGAAAAATAAAAATTAAAATAAGTTTATTGAGCTCGTTAAACTTATTTAAATCAAGTTCGAGTTCAAATTCGAGATACATGATATATGAGCTGGGTCGATATAAGTTCGGGCTCGACTCAAACTCGATTCAAGTTCGAGTTTGAACTCGATTATTTTATAATAAGCCGAGTTTGAGCTTTATAAAGCTCGGCTTGACTCGGCTCGATTAAAGCCCTAGTCAAATTTTATTGTATTTCAATTTCAATAAATTTAAAAAAAAATCTCACTGTAATAATTTAGAACACCAGAGCCCATAAAGCCGGGGCCTCTTTCCTCCTTGCCTCACAAAACACTCCACGGCCATGGTTGAAACTCTCAAACAACTTCATATCTACATACAGATTAATGGCTTCCATTCAATTTCAACATTAATGGTTCTTCTCTCACCCTTTGACCCGATACTCTCTTTCCCACCAAAACTTCTCCATTAATCAAAGTTTCATTCTCTCTTAATCCATCCAATGCCGAACCAGCAAAACCCACTTCACGAAACCCACCAGAACCTGAACCGGCTCCCGTAGACCATGTAAAGCTCGCTTTTGAGAAAGCCAAATTGTATAAGAAATCGATTGAAGAGGTGAAAAAAACGAAACTTAAGCAAAATTCAGTTCAGGGTTCTACTGGGAATAATTGGAAAGATAAGGAAGTGCCAGTCCCCGTTAAGGTTGCGATGGAGAAAGCCAAGGAGTACAAGAAGAATAAAGGGATTGGCAGTGGTGGCGATGGTGACGTGAATGGTTCTGCAGAAAGTGAAACAGATTCAGGTAAGCTATTGGCAAATCCAGTAAAAGCTTAAGAATTTGAGTTATATTTGTTAATTTCAGTCGGCATTTTGTGCTAATTTCAGTTAATTATATCTATTTTTCCATGTTAGTGTTTAGTTGAAGTGATCAATTTAGTTGATGGCAGTTGAAAAAAATGATTGTGCTGTATGAATAGTTTTGGTTCATTTGCAAATGTCATGTACTTGATCATTGGTCAGCTATATCCAGTTTGTTTCTATGGATTCTTGATGAGGTTTTAGTGTTTAGCAATTTGGATATGTTGATATGGTAGAAAGTCTGTTTTAAATTAGTATATTCCTTATAAAGCCATTTTTACTACATGCCCAATTTGATGGTTTGTGAATAGAATGACAGTGCAAGAAAGGGTACCAAGTCGTAGAAATGCTAGGTATATAAACCATTCTAAGGGACTTACTTAAATTTTTTGTTGGGGTCTTTTGTAGAACCGAACTGAGTCTTTTAGTAGAATTGGAAAGTTCGATAACTTATTTGAGATTTTTGTGGTTTGAAATTTGAAATGATTTTGAAGATTGGAGAAACTCTAGCCTTTATTGAATCCATACTGTACTAAGTGCCAAAATCAGAAGCATTTCATTGTTAAAATGATGTATATTGTCTACTAACTTGTATCTGAATATTTTTGTAGGATTAGAGGGAGGGAACGGGGAGACTTTACGAAGTGGCTTGGTGGAGAAAAGTGCCAGTAAAAAAGAAAAACTATGCATTAATTTTGTCGGACTTAACTTTGCGGATAAGAAAACAGGTAGGGGACTGCCTCCAGGATTGGTTCCGATCACAGACTCTTTTCCAGAAGGAGATTTACCTGAGGTTGAGATAATTGTTTGAGACACAAGCAAGCTTGGGGAGCCAACAACATCAATGCCAGAGCCTAGCCGAGAAGATAATTCAGAACTTTACAAGCCAAAGGTTTCAACATGGGGTGTCTTTCCTAGACCTGGAAATATTTCCAAGACGGTAAACTAATTCATTTAATTTTTTTTTTCTCGAACATCAATTATTTGTATTTAAAATTTCTCATGTTTTGTTCTCAGTTGTTGCAGTTTTAGGTTATTGGCTGATCCTGTAAGTGTTACTGTTTAAGAAAATAATGGTATTAAGTGGACTTACTTAACATGGGAAAGCAACACTTTTGGTCAAAATTTTTCAGGGAGATGAAGAGATTAAAAATAATCTAACTGCAATATAACTAGCATTACTCATTAATGAATTTTAGGATGAAATTGGATGTTACAGAAAAAGAAAAGAAATAGTATTTAGTTGCCATCTACTGCTACCTATCCCATTTAAATAGAATATACGTAACAGAATATCATATTTATTCTTGATTCTTCTCTCTCTCTAGTTCAACATTTATTTATCACCGACCAAATATTATTCTTTCACATGACCAAAAGGGAAATCTTCAAGTCCAATAGTGTGGAACTTACTAGTATAGTGAACTCTTAGAAGTGAGCTCTTTCTGAGATTTCTTGTTTGGCTGTTTAGTTTGGTGGTGGCAGAACCATTCGCCCTGGAGATATGCTTGAAACAGCAGAAGAACGAACTGCAAAAGATGAGCGCACAAAACAATTACTTGCAGCCTATAGGAAGAAAGTTGGCTTGAATGTTGATCCAAAGCTGAAATCTGAGTGTGAGAAGGTACTCTTTACTTAATTCTGTATACTTCTATATTTGATCCTATGCCTTCTTTACGAAACTGAATAAAAGCCTGGTTGAAAGCTTCTGGGGTTAAATATATGCATGCGGTAACTGGGCTGATTAAATTGAGGTGTCGATATTTGCAATAAGGGGGCCAATGAAATTTTACATATGGTAAAACATGCTTTTATTCTAATCATACTTTGTTGCTTGTTCTGTGCAATCACATGCTAATGCTTGCCATGCTTCTGTTGGAGGAGAGCTATGCCCACAACCTTTATCTTAAAAGTATTTGTGATTTATAGGACTTAAAGGATGGCGACACCTTGATGGATTCTGGAAAGCTTAATGAAGCATTACCTTATTACCAAAAGGTTATGGATAAGTTGCCATTTCAGGTAATTTTTGTTTAAAACATGAATCGCAATTATTCTGGTGGCTTCTGTGGGTTAATTGCATCTCCATTTAGGTTTTCATTTTAGAATGTGAGTTTAACGACTTGATCTTTAAATTTGATTTGAGTTTGAACAATCTCGAACAAAATTTCAAATTAAAAATGAAATTCTGGACAGCTCGTTTCAGATAAGGTTCAGAGAGTATTATACAGAATTAATTGATTTTTTTTTTACTCTCTATAAAATAAAGCAGGCATAGTTTTTATATAGGCTTCGCAGTCTGCAAGAAGGGCTCTACATATGGAATCTTCAAAATGTTTTGGATGCTCAAGATGCTTTGGAAGCCAATTTGAAGGGAAAGAAGAACCTTAAAGAGCTGGAGATGAGATGGGTTGGGGAAACTGAAGATTTACATGATGAAGGTGTACTTGAGAAATTACAGCCACATATTAATGTAGAACGTCTTGTTATTGTTGGTTATAGGGGAAAAAAATTTCCAGATTGGGTGGGAGACTCTTCTTTCGGGAATATAGCATCCTTGAGCCTCAGTGGATGCAAGTATTGCTCCTCTTTACCACCACTTGGGCAATTAGCATCGCTTAAGGAATTGTCAATTGCAGAATTCCATGGAATCAAGGCTGTTGGCCCTGAGTTCTATGGAAGTTCCATGGCCGTGAGGATGCCATTTGCATCCCTTAAAATCTTGAGGTTTGAAAGGATGCCCCTATGGGATGAGTGGGATTCTTATGCAGATAGTGAAATTGGGGCTTTCTCTCATCTCCAAGAGCTTTACATAAGTGAATGTCCCAACCTAAGAAAGACATTGCCCAGTCACCTTCCATGTCTAACAACCCTTGAAATAAAGGGATGTCAGAAGCTATCTGCGGAATTACTTCCAGGTGCTCCATCTATCTGTGTAATGTTATTGAAACACAATTCTAGACTTCTGGAGTTGCAGGAATTGTGTTCTGGGCTGCGTCGCCTCAAAGGTGATCAATTGCACTCCCTAGATTCCATTCTAGAGAGATTGGGGCTAATTTATGATCTTTATTCTACTTTAGAAGTAATTCATGTCAGTCGATGTCATTCTCTCCAGTGTCTTCCATTAGAATATTTCCCCAATCTGAAGAGATCTGATATCTATAGATGTCCAAATCTTGAATCCCTTTACGTGTCTGAAACAGTTCCTGGGGATTCTAGTTCCTCAGAAATCAGGGAGCATATGACTACACAAAATTCAAAAGACGCAGTATTAGGGGGTTATTCATATTTCCCTCTTCTCCAGAAGCTCTACATTAGAGAATGTCCAAAGCTCACAAAGGCCATACCCCGTTACCTTCCTTCTTTAACCACACTTGAGGTAGAAGGTTGTCAGCAGTTAAGTGTGGATTCTCTTCCAAGGGATTCTGCCATCCTTTTGATGAAGTTAAAGGCTGATACCTGCCATATTCTGTTAGAAAAATTAAAACTTGAAATTAGAAACTGGAATTCACTCAAATGCTTATCACTGGAGATGTTTCTTGAGCTTGAGACTCTTCAGATCATTGCTTGCCCAATACTTGAATCCCTTTCTTCATCTAGGGGACTCCTTGGGGACTTCAAATGTCTCAATTCTGTTGAAATCTGAATTTAGAAATGCTTTCATTACGGTGTTGTCCAAATTTGAAGTCGCTGCCTGAACGTATGAGCACTCTCCTACCTTCTCTTGTGGATTTTCAAATACATGATTGTTCGGAACTTGAGCAGCTTCCAGAAGGGGGTTTGCCATCTAAACTGAACTCGCTTGAGATCGAAAGTTGCAACAAACTTTTTGCCAGCCGGGGGCAATGGGATTTGCAATGTCTTCCCTCTCTTTCACGATTTGTGTTTGGTATGTGTGAAGATGCTGAATCCTTTCCTGAGGACATGATTTTGCCCTCTACTCTTAAGTATCTCGAGGTTGGGCGTTGTCCGAATTTGAAATCTATAGACAAACATCTCGGTTCTCTTGAAGAATTAATGATCTGGAGCTGTCCTTTTCTCCAGTCCATGCCTGAAGAGGGACTACCCTCGTCCCTTTCTTCTCTATCTATCAGCAACTGTCCTTTGTTGGAGCAAAGGTGTCAGCAGGTAACAAGGGAAGATTGGTCCAAGATTTCTCGCATCCCCTGCATAACCATAAATTACCACAAGATCAGCTCAACTGAAGACGCTCATTTTTTTTTTGTTTCACTTCGTTCCTCATGTCTAGGTATTGCTAACCAAAAGCTATTATCTTTATTTTTTTAATGTTTCATTTTTTGAGTGGTTTTTAATGTTGAAAGCTTGCAAGTGCTAGTTCTATCATTTTATTGTTGATATGTATTCCATTAAATTTCATTGCCATGCATATCTCTATTATTTTGTTTCTCACCCACTTGTTGCTCATTTGAATTTCTACTCAGTCGGTGTTCTAGTTGCTTATGGTGAAATTGATGCAAATAAAAATAAACTAAATGCTAATGGTTCAAGTACATCAAGTGATTTAGGCATCTTTCTTCCTTGCTTTGTGTATAATCTTTCTTTGTTGGCTATTGTGTAAGTTCATATATGCTTTAATATAAAGTATGATATTGTGCACCATGGTTTATATTACTAGTAATTATGCTATCTCATAATCACATTGTTCAACTTCAACCATCCTTCTGTTGGAGGTTCTCCATCACATTTTTGCCACTGTAGCTGAAAAAGAAGCAATGGTTATGCACGCTGCAATAAGAGGAGGAGCTTAATTCTAATAATAATAATAACAATAAGAGGTATGTTCCTAAATATTTCTGGTAATCTGCTTTTGTTTCTAGCTCATAGTTCTGCCATTGTTTGACATTAATTCTACCATCTGATTTTCCCTGCTGGAAACTGCAGCATGATTGATACCAACACTGGAGTGCATATTTTCACAATGATTCTGTGCCATCTGTTAAAAGGTCTACAGATCTCCATGTTTGAATATGATATGTGGCCCACAAATTTTGGTTGATAATGTGGAGTTTTAATTTATCTCATGGCCCTACATCTCTATGAGGACGTAGTCTATAATTGCTCAGAGTGGACAAAAAAAAAACTATAAAAGTCAATCCCAATTAACTTGGATTTAGGCTTTGTTGAGTTGAGTTGAGTTTTACTGTAGAATTTTAAATCTCATGCTGCACGTTCTTATTCTGATTGTTTTTCGAACCTTTTTTGCAGGATTTTACTCTAAAATTTCTAGCATTTGAGGCTACTGAAAGTAATACTGCTGCAGAATCCACTTAATTTGAGTCTTCACTTTTGAGGATATGCACTGAAGAGAGGGTTGCACTACTGAAGAGAGTGATGCAGTACATTCCAATTTGTAAATTGGCCGGAGCTTACAATTTGTAATACTAATTTGTATATCCATGAAAATATACTTTTATACTTGACTTGTAATCTGTTTTTTAACCCTTTAATATAGTTCATTTGAAACTTGCCCTTTGGTTGGTCTTGTCCATGATTAAAGCATTAAGAGATATGTTTGTAATTTTGTATGCTGCCAATTTCTTTTTCTTTTTATTATTTTTATAAATAGTAAATGCAATGTTCAGCTAAGAACAAAGAAAATAATTACTCTTTTTTAAATGCAAAGTGAAAAATTATTATCGCCAGCGAGGTGTGGCCCTGAGGCTAAGAGAGAATTGGCTAAAATGGAAGTTGGATGGTTTCAGAATAATTTACACTCCTCACACTACTAATGAGTGTATTTTTCGCTTTTATGGCAAAATTATTTGTTTTCAAAACAGTATTGTCGCTCCTCAATATTTTTCATTTTTATTTTTAAAAACGGTGATTTTTTTTCCGAGATTTTTTTATTTTTTTTTGTTTTTATTTTTATTTATATTTTTTATTTAAATTTTTTAATGTTATATTTTTAATATACAAATAAAAAAATAAATATATACATAACATATATAAAGTATACACTCAAGAATATAAATTACATCTATAACACTTCTACAATAAATTTATAATATATCTATATAATATTTTTAATATTTATTTAATTTTTTATTCTCACGACATTTATATAATATTAATATAATATTCAATAATTTTTACATAAAATATACACAACTTAAATAATAAAAATATAACACACAAATAACATCTACAACATATTGTAACATCTACATAATATCTACATAACAAAATTATATATATTTTTTATTTTTTATATATATAATACGTAAAATTTATTTTAAAATAAATTTAATAATTTTTATTAATATATTTTTGTATATTTTATTTATTTTTTTAGTGTTATTTATTTTTTAACTAAAATTAAATTTTTTTCTTTATAAAAAATTATGATTTTTATATGATGAAAAATAATTTAAAATATTAATTTTTATTATTTATTAAAATATTTTTATTTAATAGTAAACTTTGAAAAAAATAAAAATTTATAGTAAAATATTAATTAGAGTGAGAGAATATGTATTTTAAAAAAATAATTTATTTTAATAAGAAATGAAGTATTTTTAAAATTTTATATTAATTTTTTATAAAAGTGTAAATATTTTTAATATTTATAGTATTTTTAAAATAATAATTTTTTTTGAATAATTATATAAATGTCCCATGGTTTTATCTGTACTGATCGCTTAAATGTGAATCTATAATCAGAAAGAGCAGAAGCTTAATAAAATTTTACTTTATGTATGTTTTAGAGCAATTGATTAAATTGTATTTTTGAAAAGAAGATTTTTCGTCATCATTTAATATCTTTCTATCGACTTAATTAACAGGAAGATAGATTATGAATGAACTCGAAGAAAATGCAGTGGAAAGATGCAATGAAGATTCAAAGACCATTGCCGCTTCAACAAAGACCATCAGCTCATAAGGTAAATACCATTGGATTTGAACTCTTCAGATTTAAACAGTAAGCTAATTTTTTAGTGCATGCTCATGTATACGCTTCATCAACTCATTTTCCAACATACAAGCGTTTAATATTGAAAAATAGAAACAAAAATTATAGAATAAGCATCCTTTAACCAGGAAATTTCAGGTGAGAACTAATGGATAAAGAAGAGAAATTCCAATAGAAAGAATGAAACTTGAGTTCTTTGCACAAACAAATCTTTCTTTCACTGACCCTCATGACTCATGTCCTAGAATCAATAGAGAAGCAAAGAGTAAATTAATTAAAACAAACCATGATTGTTTTTCTTAATGAGAAAACAGGCACAAACATATGATTAGAAAAAAAAAATTTAGACCTTTTACTCAGAGACAGTGAAAGAATGACAATGTAGAAGAAATTCACATGGATTCTTGACCGACATAGTTGCTTTGGCTGCTCACACAAAGACACAGAAAGAATGACAATGTAGAAGAAATCCACATGGATTCTTGACTGACATAGTTGCTTTGGTTGCTCATAGATTTGTCTCCGCCAATACGTGCTACTTATCTTCCACTGCTGCTGCTACAAGGACTGATTTTTGGGATTTATTTCTGCTTACCAAATGGATAACAATATAAAGAAATGAAAAAACCACACAAATTGTTAAGCTGGTTCAAATGTAACTTTTACTTTGATGACATGAGCATGAAAGACAAAATGTGAGAACTACAAAAAAAAAGGTTGTAACTAACCGGCAAAGGAGCAAATTTCCAGTTTCTGGAATTGATTAATACACTCGAGCTCATGTGAGTTCTAACATCTGCTACAAACTCCTCTGGCATATTCGTTAATGTCAGTTCCTTCAAGGCAGCCAGCTGCTGTAATCCATTCGGCCACTTCAGATTTGTGCAGCATCTAATCTCTAATTCTCTGAGTTTAGGCATGGATCCTTCCTCCAGGATCCATTCCTCTAGTTCTTCGAGCATCCACAGTTTCAAAACGCGGATTTCAGTAAATCCATTTTGGAGACTTACCATTTTCTTTCCCACGTAGGAATGGGCAAAAAGCCTGAGGATGTTCAGTTGAGGAAATGTCCCCAGAACTGGCATTGGATCTTCTTTTAGCTCTGACACTGACAAAGTAAGAATTTTCAGATTTAGGGGAAGTTTATTAAGATTAAAACTTGCTAACTTTCCAAATAAATGCAATTCATTGAGCTTCGTGTGCTTCTCCATTGTCTGCAAATTGAGGTATGAAGGTTCATTAAACTCATTTATTGATCTCAACCTCAATGATTGTAGATTTTCCTGTTCAGAAATCCAATCAATTATTGTCTGAACTGATGATTCAAGGCATGTCAAACCCAATTTCCTCAGATTGGTCAATTTTCTCAACCAAATGATCACTGAGCAGTTGTTGCCTACCAAAAGCCCCCATAACGTCTGCAGATTGGCTAAAGATGCCTTGAAACTGGACTTTTTCATAGACATATCAAAATGAATCTCATTCATATAGAGATGTCGAAGCTTCTTTGCTTTCCATATAGAAATAGGCAAAGTTGGTATATTTGTGTGCTTCACATCCAAAGTCTCCAGACAAGGTAGTTTGCCAATGGACTCTGGAACTGAATCAAGAAACGTCCATCTCAAGCCAAGGTACTTTAGCTGCAGTAGCTTTCCCAGGGCATCTGATAACACAGGTTTGTAGACATTTTCCAGATCAAGAACAGTAAGCAGTCCGAAGCCTCTCTTTGTGATAATCTTCTTCAGAAGCTTATCAACTTCACCTGCAGGCTTATCTCCTTTGCGGGTATTGAAAGATATATATGACCGTAAAGAATCAAAGTAAGAAGGATCATTAGAAGGATAGCTCCTGATGTCTAAATATTCTGCAATTCGCCTGACATTAAACTGTGGTTTGTCTTTATAATCAGAGTTGCTGTGGACATGAAAATATCCTATATCTGCAGCAGCAGGAAAGAGGTTATCGTACAATGCTGGCTGAACCTTGCATGTTTTTGGGCTTCCATCCAATCTCCATTTTTCCACCACAATCAATTTTCTTGTGACAAGTTCTTGAAAGTATCTCTCCGCCAAATCTTCAGGCTCAGGGACATCCATGTCTGCTACTAGATCTGTTGGTGTTGCCAGCCCCTCCGCAAGCCATAACCGAAACAATCTCCTAATGGGAATTTCATGTGATTTGGGGAATATGCCTGAATAAAGAAGACAAGGTTTTACTGGTGAAGGTAGGTCTTGATAGCTCAAATCCAAGATATTCAAACTAGATTGATCTTCATTTGAAGTTTCAGTCTCCATCACTTCAGACCATTTATTAAAAGGTTTGGTAGACAGAAGACCAGCAAGAGTAACTATTGCAAGAGGCAGTCCAGCACACTTCTTCACAATTTTTTCCCCGAGGCTTGTCAGTCCTGAACTACTCAAGCTATCTTCTGTTCTTCTCACACTCCTTAAAAAAAGTTCCCAACTCTCTTGAGGGTTTAAAGGGCGAATTTCGAAAAGTATGATCCGTGGATCAAGACTGCGAGCATCTTCAGTGCTCCGCATTGTAAGAACAACTCTGCTACCATGTACTGAATTTGGTAACACAGATTTAAGATTTTCCCAAGTATCAAGTGCCAGTATATCATCTAAAACTATCAGATAAGTCCTTGAGATTAAGAAATTACGAACCTTATTTCTCAGAGCCTCCAGAGGTGTCTCTTCTTGCCCAGCAACATGCACTAGTTTCAATATCTCTATTAATAGCTCTTTCTCCTCAGACTTTTCAGAGACAGAAATCCAAACACGACAGTCAAAATGCTGCTTAACTTGATTACTGTTGTAAATGAATTTCACAAGAGTTGTCTTTCCAGAGCCTGCCACACCAACCACTGGAATGATGGAAGGTAACCGGCGGCCGTTGAGAATTAATTGAACCAAATCGTCTCTCTGATCTTCTAGACCAATAATAGAATCTGATTCATCCGCTAAAGAAGCAATTCTTTCCCAACGACGAGGATGGTCTGGGCTCTGAAAGTTGGGTTCAGAGGACTGACTTTCATTTCCAGGATCACCATTTTGAACATTCTTCAACAATGTCAAAAATTTCTCCATTTGTTTGCAGAAAAAGAATTGGTTTGATGCACGCAGTAACAAAGTAAAAGGTACAATCTTTATAAAATTACCTTGTCTCCTTAGTAATGCGTTAAGAAGAAATTTGTCAACTAGGTCATCTGCAGAATAAACATTGCAAATTTCCTCAGGGGATAGAATCCTGATGGATGAAACTAATAGGGTCTTCTCTTCTTCCTTCAAAGTTTTCCCTTGCCTATTTGCTTCCCTGAAAGATCTCTGCATTTGCTCAAGCTCGTTGATGAAAACATCAACTTGGGTTCTTAATCCGGGATAGATAATTTCTTTTTCAGCAAGAAGATTTTTCAGTTTCCCTATCAGCAGGGAAACGGTTATTTCAACCGCCATGGATCAGAATGAAAAACCAAGAAATATGGAGGGCAATAGATGAAACGCCGGCGACCAACAGCAGAACCAGTGAAGAGAAATTTTGTTAAGCTGTTTAAATGGTAAAATTCTTTCCTTTTCTTTTCTATTTTTCTATTTGAAACGAACGAAATACTACGTTAATTACTAAAAAAATAAAAAAATTAGGCTAAATAATTATAAAATTTTTCTAATTTTATATATTATATTAATTAATTTTTATATTTTTAATATTTAATTTTTATATTTTTATTTTTAAAAATTAAATTATTTAATTTTTTATTAATATTTTTATTTTAAAATTATTAGTCAACTACTTTCATATTATAAAATAATTTATTTATGCTTCCTTTATATATATTTATATTTATATTTATTATTTATTAATTTTATTTTATTTTTAATTTTATTTTATATATAGATTATCTGTAAAATAATAAAAGATATTATTTGTATTATTTAAAATTATTTTTTAGTAATATTTATAAAATTAAAATAAATAATATATATAAATTATCTGTAAAATAATAAAAAATATTATTCGTATTATTTAAAATTATTTTTTAATAATATTTATAAAATTAAAATAAATTATGTATAAGAAATATAAATAAAATTAAAATAACAAAGAAAAATATATAAAAAAGAAAAACAAATAAATCATTTTATAATATCAAAGTAATTGACTACAGAAAGACTAAACAGTTTAATTTTTAAAAATAAGAGGATATAAAAATTAAATGTTGAAAATATAAGGACTGACTAGCGTAATATGTAAAATTTTAGAAACTTTATAATTATTTAGCCAAAAAATATAATTTATTTTATTATTTTTTATATAATAAAAAGGCTAAATAATTATAAAGTCTCTAAAATTTTATATATTACACTAGTCAATTTCTGTATTTTCAGTATTTAATTTTTACATTCATCTGTTTTTAAAAATTAAATTGTTTAATTATTCTGTTAACATTTTCATCCTAAAAATATTAGCCAACTACTTTGATATTATAAAATAATTTTTTTACTCTTTTTTTATATATATTTTTCTTTATTATTTGTTAAGTCATGTTTATTTTTAATTTTATTTATGTTTATTGTACATAATTTATTTTAATTTTATAAATATTATTAAAAAATAATTTTAAACAATACGAATAATATTTTTTATTATTTTGCAGACAATTTATATGTATCATTTATTTTAATTTTATAAATATTAGTAAAAAAGTAATTTTAAATAATACGAATAATATTTTTTATTATTTTGCAGACGATCTATATATAAAATAAAATTAAACATGAAATAAATTTAATAAATAATAAAAATAAATATATATAAAGAAAGTGCAAAAAAAAGTTATTTTATAATATCAAAATAGTTGACTAATAGTTTTATGATAAAAATTTTGATAAAAGGAATAACAGTTTAATTTTTAAAAATACAGAAATATAAAAATTAAATGTTGAAAATATAGAGACTGACTAGTGTAATATGTAAAATCTCAAAAACTTTATAATTATTTAGCCATAAAAAAAGACTCTTTACTTTATTGTTATCACCCCCACAAATATAAATTTCCCTCTCATTTTATACCTTAATTTTATCCAAAATACCTAAATTTATATTATTATGACGTTAATCTTAATTTTAATTAGTAACTTTAAAAGCCTTCAACATATAAAATTATAATATAATATATTTTTTTATCAGTTTTTTATTCATTTTCGTTAATAAAAAATTAATATAGCATCACATCAGTTCCCACCTTATTAATATAAAAGTGACATGTTACTACAGTAACATTCTACCTAATATTAATTAAAATAAAAAATATATATATTAAAATTTAAACTTTATATCTTTTGTATCTTTAAGTCATTTTTTACTATTAAACTACACTAACAATAATACTATTAATTTTTTTATATTTTATTTAACTATAGCTGTTAATATAATTTATAATATTAATTAATAAAATAATTTATAACATTAATTAATAAAACAATTGATGATATATATTATTAATATATTAAGAATGATAATAATAATTTTTATATTTATTAATAATTTTTATATAAATATATATATGTAGTATATTAATAATATATTTTTTAAAAAATAATTTATAAATTATAAATTATTAAATTATACTTTATAAATTATCAGTATAATTTAATAATTTATAATTTTTAAATTATTTTATTAATTAATATTATAAATTATTTTATTAATTAATATTGTAAATTATAAATTATATTAATAGTTATAGTTAAATAAAATACAAAAAAATTAATAGTATTATAGTTAGTATAGCTTAATGGTAAAAAATGATTTAAAAGTATAAAAGATATAGAATTTAAATTCTAGTATTTTTAATAATTTTATTTTAATTAATATTAAATAGAATGCCGTGTAATATCATATCATCTTTTGATTAATAAAGTATGAGTTAATATGGTATTACTATGTTATATTTTCATTAATAAGGTAGAAGCTGATTTGGTGTAATATAGCGACGTATTAACTTTTCATCAGTAGAAATTAAGGGTGTTTAAAAAATTTATGGTATGAAAAATTTGGGCCGGCTCAAACCCATAATAGGATCGGACAGTAAATTTCAGGTTGAGGTTGAAAATCTTCTGGCTAGCCTTTCCCGGCCCGAGGGATTTAATATATTTTTATTTTTTTATATTTTGTTGAAGGTATATATTTTATTTATTTAAATTTCATATAAAAAAATTTTGAAAATTTAAAATATTGAATTATTTTATGGTATTTGGAACAAGTAAAAATTTAATCAATTAAAAATATTTTTTTATATTTTATATATTTTTTCTTAAATAATTAAATAACTAAAAAATTAAATAATTTAGTTATCATAAATATTGATGTAATAATTTATATGTTATTAGATATAATTTGGTATAATAAATTTTTAAAAGTAATATTTATAAATAAATTTTATTAAAATTTAAAAATTTTAAATTTTATTTTAAAAAATTAATTAAAAAAATTCGTTGAGCCGATCTAGTTAGATCCAAAGTGGTTCGGTCAAACCAAACTTAGGGTTAGGCTATAAACTATATTTTACAGCTGGAATAATTTTCAGGCTAAACTATGAATTGGATAAAATCCAATTCAGCCCGGCCCGAGAACACGCATGGATGGAGATGGATAGAACGAGGGGAAGGCTATAATATTACAATTTGATAACATTATTTTGATAAGTAATGACCGGCCAGCTTATGTTAACTCTTCCCTGACCGGCCACTTTTGCTCACTCCTCACTGTTGAAATTGGTCTCACACAAACGACGCGGAGATCTGATAAACAACATTTTAGTTGGTTCAGGCTTGCTGCTTATTCTCGTCGGCTGCTCCACATCTACTACCCACATATCTGTTGGTAAGCTCCTGTTTCTCTCTTTCTGTTGAAAATTTTGAACTTTTCTGTTTATTAAATGTATATTCCTGCATTTTGATCCATTTCATCAGATGGGTTTTGCTTTTTTTTGGGTTTTGTTTTTTGGTCCATACTTGTGGATTACGGTGACTGAAGTTTTGATCTTGAGGCTTTTCTGGGTTTTACCCACATACCAGGAGTAGTATTTTTGACAGTTGACCATCATCTTTGTTTGTGAATTTTGTTATCAGTTAACTGATTTTCATTGCTAAAAGAGATCACTAATGATGCTTTTAACTATTCGTATAATGTTTTTCTAGGCCACTTGCTGACTGGAGTGGGGTTTTGCCGACAGCTTGCTAGTTTCTTTGGTGGAGGTTTCTTCCGGACCCAGCATTCTTATGGTGCGGTTTTGAGGAAAAGAAGAGTTTTCAATAGTTGGCTGAAGACGGAGCTCTATTGTCATAGCTTTCAACAATGGAAGCTACAAGTAAGCAGATAACTGCTTAATATATAACTTATTTCATTTGAGATAATTTATCAATTTTGGTTATATTATGTTCATGTATATCTACTGCTTGGAAATGGGTTCCAGCTTTCATTTTAAAAAGTCACATATCTAAATGTATCCTTTCCTGTATATGGCTATGTTTAAACTAAAACGAAAAGTTTCACCTGAAAAAAACCTGAAACCAAAATTCATTATCAATTCCACTTTTTATTTTATTTAATAAACTTGGAATTTAAGTTAAATTGAAATTTTAGACTATTAATGTAGCATTTAAACTATACAAGTCCATTGGCAATGAATTTTATACCACATTTCATCTGTTTGTTGCTGTGAAATTTCTAAATTTGACAATAAAATCCAACTATAAGTAAGAGTACCTGTTCATTTGTTTCTAAACATAACAGTAAGCTAATTTTGGATACAAGTATTGGCAGAACTCCAACTAACTACTGTATCAGTTTTTCTTTACTATGAATCTCTTCTTAATCTAATTCTAGTAATTGTGGCAGCCTCTTCATTATTAGTTGCTTATTCTTTGAAATTTCAAATCTTGATTACTTTGAGAATTGAGCACTCTCATACTATTCAACTTTTATGCTCTCTGTTCCTTTTCTTACCATCTTCAAATTATCTATATGGAATTCAGTTGCTAGCAGCTTGATTTATGTAAAGACGAGGAAACTAACAGACTTGTTTACTCCAAAAGTGAGGAAATTGTGGAAGGACTGGGAGCTACGCGTTCTGGTCTCCTTGTCTTGCAGATAATACTTATCTTTTTTGGCAATCGCAGGAAGTTCACAAGCAAAACATGGCTTAGAATTATCTTATGGTGTGCCTACTTGATGGCTGACTGGGTAGCAACTGTTGCCCTTGGTGTCCTCTCCAACAACCTTGGTGATGTCATGAAAGAGAAAGGTGGTACTCTGGATGCTAACACTGAGCTTACTGCATTCTGGGCACCATTTCTTTTGCTGCACTTGGGTGGCCCTGACACCATCACTGCTTATGCCATGGAAGATAATGACTCTGGTTAAGGCACTTTCTTGGGTTGGGAGTTCAAACTGGTGTAGCACTTTATATATTCATCACGTCTTGGACAGGTTCTCACATCTCGATTTTGACTCTTCCAATGATTATTGCCGGGCTTATTGAGTATGGAGAAAGAACACGGGTCCTCAGGTCAGCAAGCAATGATCAATTTAGAGAGTCTATGCTCACTAGTGGAGATCCTGGTCTCAACTACCCGAAGTTCATGGAAGAGTATACTTTGAGACAGTTTGAGGGGTATCGTGTAGAGGCGGAAATGATGACCGACGCATAAGCGTTATTGGATATTTCTCCTGTTGGAGATAACTCTATTCGTGATGCTAGTCAATTAATCAAAGCATATGAACTATTCAACACTTTCAAGTGTCTCTTTGTAGAGCTCATCCTCAGCTTCCAAGAGCGAGAAAATAGCCAGTCCTTGTTCAAAGAAATGCCCTTTACAGATGCTTTCAAAGTAGTTGAAATTGAACTTGGATTCATGTTTGATGTCCTCTATACCAAGGCTACAGTAATATATTCAAAACAGGGCTGCATTCTTCGCCTTTTCAGCTTATCTTTCACCTTTATAGTATTGGTGTTTTTCTCCATGCTTGCGGCTGATAAGCAGAAGTTCGCAAAGGTCGATCCAGTCTTAACTTTCTTATTGTTGGCAGTAGCCATTTTTCTTGAGATTTGTGCAATACTTTTGCTACTCTCCTCTGACTGGACAGATATATTTGTGCAATACTTTTGCTACTCTCCATTGGATTTGAACTCTTCAGATTTAAACAGTGATCTATTTTTAGTGCATGCTCATTAAACAATAAGCTTGTTTTGGTGCATGCTCATGGATGCCTTTCATCAACTTGTCTTTCAGCATACAAGCTTTTAATATTGAAAAATAGAAATAAAAAGGCACCATTAACCAGGAGAATTTGAGGTGAAGCTAATAGATAAGGAAGAGAAATTCCAATACAGAGAATGAAACTTAACTTCTCTTCACAAACGAACAAATCTTTTATACACTACTGATCCACATGACCCATGTCCTAGAATCAATAGATGAAGCAAAGATTAAAACTAATCAAAAAACAAACCATAATTGTTTTTCTCAATGAGAAAACAGCACAAACATATGATTAGAAAATATAAAATCTAGAACTTATACCAGTTGAACAAACATTTCAAATAAAATGGATATCAAGTTAAAGAAAGGAAAAAACCACACAAATAAGCTGGTTCAAATGTAACTTCCTACTTTGATGACATGAACATGAAAAAGACAAAGCGCGTGAACTACAAGAAAGAAAATTATAAACAACCGGCAAAGGAGCAAAGTTCCAGTTTTTGGATTGATAAATACTTCCGAGCTTTTGTCAGGTCTTACTTCCGATTTCATGTAAGTTCTAGCATCTGCTACAAACTTCTCTGGCATATTCTTTATCAATTCTTGATTTTTCTTAACTGTGGTGTGTTGAAAAGTAATTCCATATATATATATATATATATGAGCAAGTAATTCCATATTGAATAATGATAAAATAACTTTAAAATTTTATAAAATTAGCGGTTGATTTTATTCGACACTTTTCGTTTATAAATACTTTTGTTTTTCAGAAAAAGAAAAAGGGTTGCTTTATCACTTATCAGTCTAGAAATGGTTTCATAATCATTCCAGATTTCTCAAAAATCCATCAAAAAGTAGAAGCATGCCCATTAAGATATTCTTTTTTTTTCTCCCTGTAAATGTTATTTCAACCACTCCAACTAAAAAGATACTATTGGATTCCAAACCATCTTTTCACCTTTTTACAAGTTGGTTTTATGCTCTAATTAATCTAAATTTATACTAATTAAGTCTTAATAATTAGCATACTATGTTGGAATCAATTTTACTATTATTTTCTTTGTCCAAAAAACTGATTTTCAAGGTCAATTTGGCAGTAATTCTTGTGGGGTTATCTTGTTTTCACACCCTATTATAGCTTAAACAAATATTTCACTGTATAGCTTTTCTGGCTTTATTAGAAGCAATAGCATTTGCAAAAGCTATATATGTGTGTGTGTGTGTGCCTTCTTTCAGTGATAAAGGAAGGAAACACTTGAAATTGTTGCTTATATTATATGCCTTAAACAAAAAGTAGATCCTTCTTCCTAAAAATATGTGATTAATTACGTTTTCTTTTTAAAGTTGCTTTAATTCTTTTTATCTTAAAGTTGCTTTAATCCTTTTTATCTTTAGTACAAAATTAGATAACATATGTGCCTCAGTTATCCAAGATTAGGTGTTCAATCAAATCTCGAATGAACGGTCATTAATTATTATTTCATTTCCATTTAATTTGCATTTGTATGCAAGTAGAAAAGGTTTTTTTCAACTTTATCAATGTCTCCCAATTAATGGGATGTAATTTTGAGTTTAAGTTTTAAATATAAAATATTTTTAAAATTGATATTTTATTCTTTTAATGCAGTTAATATATTTAATATATTTATTTGAAGTGAATCTAAATTAATATGTAGGATACTAGATGGTTAAAATAAAAATAAAAAATATCTTTCAACTATTAATTCATACTTATTAAATATGTATGTCTTTCAAAAATTTTAAAATTAAATTTTAGATATGAAATAACTTTAAAACTTAAAAAATAATATTTTATCTCTTTAATGAGTTTATTCGATATTAATTTAGCCTGCAATATTGGAGTTGTAAAATATTTAATGGCTAAGGCAAAAAAAAAAGTTTCAACTACTAATTCATAGCCAACGAGTATGCCTTCCAGCTACTTGACTGATGATTATCATCATTTGATATGTTTTTCCACTTCTAATTAAAAGATGTTCAATATTTGATTTTTCAATTACTGCAATAAGTTGTGTAAACTAGTAATTAAATAATTCATACAACATTTGAAATAATTTTTTTAAAAATATAACAGCTAACGAGTTCAAACAGAAACATGATTGTATAGGTTGCATGCATTGCATTGCACTATTTCATATCCATGCATGCATATGCAACCAAAAATAGACATTTAAAGCCAAGATTTCACGCAGTTGGCTGGCATCTGAAGAAGAACCCAAATTAAAGACAAATATTTAGAAAAGGATAATATATACTAAAAATTATATAATATAATTTTGAATGATGAATTAATTAGATAATACATATATCTTTTATATTTTATATTCGAAGAAATTAAAAAAATAATTCATCTGAAAAATTATAAAATATATTTTTTAAAAAATATCGTCATATATTATTATCTAATTACCTTATCATTCTAATTAAAATATCTAATTAAAATCATACATACAATATATAATTTCTCTAATATATTAATATACCACTAATTATTTTGAAGATATAGTTGATAAGTGGATAGAGCTAAGGGGAGCAACATAACATGGCATATTTTTTGTCAAAATTTTGGCATTTTTATAAGGTTCCATTCATTGTGTTTCAGAACAGACACTACAAAGCATATCACAAACCTACAATACCATAATGTTTTAGTTCTTACAAGCCACATGCAGACGTGCTCTCATATCCCTAACTAATTGCAACTACTCATAATTTTAGTAATTTATATCCCTTTTCCTTTTTTTTTATTATTTTTATTAAAAAATTATATTTTTCATCAAAATTTTTATATATTTTATCATTAGATTTTTTCTACTATTTTATAAAAATTTATAATAAACTTATAGAATTTATTACGTATATAATAATTTCATATTAAATTTTTTATTTTTTTGAAAAACTTATGTTTTCCATCTATTTTTTTAAAAAAAATTTACATATTTTATTAAGAGTTTTTTCTCAATTATTTTATAAAAATATATAATAAATTTATAGAATGTATTATGTATTGTATATATTATATGAATTCGATAGATTTGTAAATTAATAAAAATTTTAATAAATTTAAAAATATTTTAGAAATTAGTAATTTTTTATTTTTTTTGACAATTTAAATTTATAAAAAATCATTTCTTATTTTAGTGATAGTATATATGTGATATTATGGACTAATTTTTGTATACTATATTAAATTAAATTAAATTAAATTATTTAATTCATATCAAAATAAAAAAAACTTATTAACAAACTAAAAATATTATTTATAATATATAATATTAAAATTATATTTTAATCAATAGTATATAAAAAAAAATACTCGTTTACCAACTGAATCAATCCTTCAATTTCTTCGCGATTACACTATACATCTGTTGCAGTGTTCTATTATTGCCTACACGCCACGCTCCATTGTCAGAAAATTATATTGAATTTGAACATTAAATTATTTTTTTGTAAATAAGAAATTCAAATATTTGGACCCATTTGAATAAAATTTATTAATTTATCATATTCATTTGTCTAATTCTAGCAGACCATTTTCAATTACTACTGAGTCTTGTCTTGCCATTCTTTACATCAATTTTCTAATGTTTTTCCACAAATTTAATTAAAAATATATTCATTTTTTTCACTTTGCAACTTAATTAAAATAAAAATATTTAGTTACTCTAATACATAATGATAAATGTATTTTCTCTGCATAAAAAAATTAATAATTGATTTCCCTTTCCATTGTAATATTACAAAAAAATTAAACTATTCAAAATTGAAATTTTAAATAATTTTATAATAACAAAAATTTTGATATACTGCGATCACACTCTCGTGTGAATTTAAGAATTAATAAATCCTGTAATGAGAATATAAAAGTCAATGAAAGAAGAAATCAATCTATATTAAATATTTGAAAAAATAAAAAATCTTATAATAATAATAATAATAATAATAAAATGTAGCGAGTATAACTAATCCCAACTTAATTACTCTTTTAATTATTTCTCCTATCTCTGGTATCTCTGTCCTTTCATTTACAACTTCTATTAAATAATTAACATTTTTAATTATTTACGTTTTCTTCTTTATTTTTATTTTTTAAATGTAGGTTTAGTAAAATTATTCAAAATCAAATCTTTCCAAGAGATTTTTACGATAAAGAAATTCATTATTTCTTGCAAACCAATAAAACAGATAAAGTTCCTTTTTCAAATAAATCATTCTTTTAAACTTTTATTAACTTTAAATGATTCTTTTGAGATTTTATGCTATTTTTTATTACAAAAACAAAATTTCATAATTTTATTATGAAAATTTACTTAATTTTAAAAATTATCATATAAGTTAATTAATAAAAAAATTTCTCAAAAAAAGAAATACAATGGAAGTTCAAATTTCTAATAAAAACTATTGTTAACACTATTTTTCGCTAAAATCTTAATAGTAGTTCATAATTCAGCAATAGACCTGTCATTCAAATTTAAAATTTTTACACCAAATATAATTTAACATTAAGTATGCATTTTTCTAAATAATAGACATAAAATTGATTTTCCGTTACTGATATCAATCCTAAAAAAAATTAAATATCTCTTGTGGGGGCAAAGATTAGGCAAGAAAAAAATCTAAAAGAGCCAAGTCAAAGTCTCTAAGAAAACTAATTAACCAAATCCTAATTAAAAAACGAGGATATTAATGAAATTTGTAATTAACCAAACTAATAATTATAAAAACACATGAAATTAATTAATTTAAGGACATTATGTAATTTCAAAATGGGGTAGGCATGGGGCGGTGCCTTGATTTTTAAGTCTAAAAGACCATTGTTATTATAATTATCAATAAGTGCTTACGTATATAAATGGGTCATTTATTTTATTAATTTAATCATTTTCTTTTATTTATTTATTTCTCCATTGTAAAGGCTAATAGGCCCAAAAGTAGGACCCACTAGCAGCCCATTTTCGCCGACCATTGCCCTTTCTTTCTGTCTTTCATAAAGTTGCTACCGCCAAGCCCTTTTTGGTGGGCTCCTAGTAAAAAACCTTTTAATATTCTAAACTAGAAATTTCCAAATTATATGTGAAAATTTCAATTTACCCCTTCCCAATCCCAATTTTACTTCCATATCCAAAATGGCCCTCAATAGATTCTTCTCTTGACGTGTCAAACATTTGAAGACCATGTAATTAATTTAAGATTGCGAGTTAAGTGCTCATCTTAACTAATGCAAACCTAAATTACCTACCACATGCTAAATATGACCTCAAACTTATGAATTTATATACAAATACAAATAAATAAATTTCTTATTCGAATTCTTCCTCCAATTGAAATTTTTATGTATTAGTAGTCTTTATATAATATACAATAATAGACTGTATCAAAATGATTATCATTTATGAAAATTTAGAATTTATTAAGTAATATAATAAATTTATATATGTGTATATATATATATATCAAAACTTAAAAAAAATGCAGAAACGTAAAAAATTAAACCGAATATATTTTATAATAAAATTAATATAATTTTATTGTATGATAGAATTTATTATTCTAAACAAAATCTTTTGTCTAACTAATATATGCACCAAAGCTCTATAAATGCTGAAGTTGCATAAAACATAAAATGGCATGGAATATATATGAAGCATTAACATATAAGACAATAGTATGCTCAAAAAAACATACAAGACAAGAACTAGCTAAATTTGAAGTGAAATGTCCTATAGTTAGCCAGCATCACAGCATATTGATTTTAACGGCAAAAGATTTGCAAAATGAGGGGTTTTTATGTCATTTCACTAAAGATAATGGATTGATATACCTAATCCTATTTGTAAATAATTTTTTAGGATTTTTTTTAAATTATACTCTATATCATATTTAATTTTTTTAAAATATATCTTGTTATTTGGGTATATTAAAAATATATCAAATTCATACTATATATATATATATATCTCAAAATGATGGAAATATATATTAGATTATATATCTCTAAAAAAAGTAATTTTAGAAATTAGAAGCTGAAAATTAATATTTTTGAAATAAAAAAATAGATATTTTTTAAAATAATTTAATTTTTACAAGTATTTTTTTGAAAGATTTTCTTTTTGAAAAAAAAAAAGAAAGAAAAAAAAAACAAGGTAGTGGCATATGTACTTATGTAGTATTAGAATGATACACACGCAATAATTAAATTCAGAAAATGCCTAAACGAATGGACCTAAACCACCTGTGAAACCAGTCAGCATCAAACACCTCTCTTAGCCTTATTCAAATTTGCTATGCCCAATCTCTGTTTTAAGAAATTAACCAAAAGAGCCACCCACTGAAAACCAAAAAAACAAATTAAACAAAGAAGAAAGAATCTTTGCTTGTTTGTCATTGAAGTGATCTTGTTGTCATATCCCATTTTTTGTAGTTTTTCATTCCAAGAAAAACCCCAAGAGACCATCTTTTCTTCTTCAAACCTCCATCTCTAAGCTAAAGATATCACCGTTTCTTCTTGATATCTTATTCTGATCCATGTTTCTTGATTTTATTTGAAGATATGGTGCAAAGAAAGGTACCCAACAAGTTTCGAATCCAAGCTGATCATGTTAAATCCGAGAAGCGGTTGGGTAACCTGAACCTGAAACCGAGTTCTTGTCAGCATCAGGATGGCAAGAACAGAGGATCAGATATGAAAAAGAAAATGAAAAGGTCAAAATCAATCAAGCTTTCTGATATTGAGAGCTTAAAGTCATCACCTTTGAGGAAAACTGTATCCTCCCAGCCTGGAAAGCCACCACCACCTTTCAATGATCAAAGTTCTGCAGCTACCCCAGAAAAGCAGCGGATGATCAAAACTACAGGCGGGTCTCCAAATTACATGAAGGCTACTAGCAGTTCAGAGGCAAGAAAAGAGCGTTCTCAGGTGAGCTCCTTGAGCACCCCTACTGGTTCAGATAGTAAGAATCTGCATAGAAGAAACTCTAGTAATTCGAAAATTAGCTTGGAGTCTAATAATAAACCAACAAGGACTTCAGCCAAATCCTCTAGTTTGAAGCTGGTGAGAACCTTAACAAAGTCTCCCAGCTTTAAGCCTGTCAGACGTACTGCGAAAAGATGTTCCAGGGTAGCTTTATGTGCAGATATAAATGTACAGAAAGCTACCTGTTCTTCAACTCTGAAGGACTCCAATTTTCCTGCATATCTCATGCTCAATCCGGGAGGCACTGAAGCTGAAGGAACTTCAGTTCTGAAAGTCTGTCCGTACACCTACTGCTCTCTTAATGGCCATCATCATACGCCTTTACCTCCCCTGAAGTGCTTCTTGAAGGCAAGAAGGCGTTCACTGAAGACCCAGAAGAGTGCAAATTTCGAGGTTTTATCCCCGCGTAGAGCCAAGATCTCTGGCTATGGAACAGAAGAAGTTAGGAGTGAATTTCTGGTTTGCTGTGATGACAAGCCTGCGCACCAGGAAACAGATTCAACTTTGGCGAAAGTTCCCTTGGTAAAAGAAGTGGACAATGATTTCTTTATCGAAATCCATGCCAAAAATACAGCCGATGGCACTGAAGCAATTGAAAGACACAAAGAGCATGGTGAGGGAACAATTGGTATAGCTGGAGAAACAAATGAAGACAACAGAAGCAATGAGGCAGCAGCTGAACAAGATGGCAAGAAACAAGTTGCTGAGAACATGTCTGATGCATCACCAGGCTTGGAGATTGATTTTGAGGAAAATTTGGAGAAAAACAACTATGCTTATTCAGAAGATATGTGGATCACAAGGGATTTTCTTGAACAACAAGAAGCAGAAGCAGACTATCCACTCATTGTGGCTCAAGAAGAAGCAAAAACAGCAAGGTGTGACAGTGAGAGTGATATTGACGGGGAAAGCCATGCAAGCATGGAGGAAGATGACAACATTTCTAAAGCTACTGATATGGAGTGGTGGGACGGAGAGCTTTCTGCCTCAGAGCTCGACTCAGAAACTCATCATTGGGACAAGCATGATGAAGAATCTTGTATCAGTGTTGAGTACCCATCAGGCATCAAGAAGCTCGATTTGTCTGATGAGCCTGAGATCATTAGATCAGATGACATATTTAGCCACTGCACAGAGGAGATTCTAGTTGATGAGGTACTGCAAGAACTTTTTGATGAAGAATCTGCCTCCTCTGGCACACTATGCAATGATAGTGATTCAGAAATTGAAAGTATGATGCAGATCTGGGAGATTCTTGAACCTCCACAAATGGACGGTGACTTAACACATGACCAACTTTCTTGCATCGGAGATGCATGTGAAGAACCGACTGTGGAAGAGAAGAGTGAAGAAGCTAAGAGAGATTTGACTGGCAGTGCAGTCACTTCAATGGATGAGCCAATCGTAGAATCATTAGAAGCCTATGAGAATCTTCAGGAGGATGGAGTTTGTGAAATAGAGCATATTATTCTTGAGGAGAATTGTCAACGTGGAGATGCTGAAAATGGTGGCAACATGAGCCCTGCAGCTGAAGCTTTGAATGGTTACCAGGATGGTGAATTTTCAATGGGAGTTGATATTTATGATTCATCTGAGAGTTCCTCTGGATCTGATAAAAAAGATGCTAATGACCACCAAAACCACATAAGCGCTAAAGCTAGCCAGCTTGATGAAATTGCTGAAGACAATAGTTTGAGTCCAGAGCTTGCTGATGAAAATAATCACACTAAGCATTGTGATCATCGATTGAATTGCCAAAACAAGGACAATAATGTTGCTGATAATCAGAAGTTGCATGAGGAAGATCGAGATGGAGCTAACAAGTTCAAAACCCCAACTTCCACAGATGCAAAACAGCAGAGCGATTCAAGAATGTATTACATCAGTTCAGCTGGAAAAGATGGAGGAGAAATAGAGAAGATGGAAGTGGAAGTTTGCACAAAGTCAGATACAGCAGAAACATTCCTTGCAGCCAATAATAGAACCAGTGCACGATCAGGCAACACATTCCTTCAGAGAAAAAGCAATTCCAGCCAAGAAAACGTCAATACTTGCAACAACAGGAAATGGACAATCAAATGCAAGAAACCCATCGCGGACTTGGAGGAAGAGCGGGAATTCAACCCAAGAGAACCAAACTTCCTGCCGATTGTTCCTGACCCAGAGGCAGAGAAGGTTGATCTCAGGCATCAGATCATGGATGAGAGGAAAAATGCTGAGGAATGGATGCTTGATTATGCACTCCGACAAGCGGTCACCAAACTTGCTCCTGTTAGGAAGAGGAAGGTGGCATTACTTGTTGAAGCTTTTGAAAAGGTCCTGCCCATACCAAAATATGAACCTCATATTACGCATGCATCAGCAGCTTTTTCTCCAAGGCCTATTCAAGCTTGTAGCTAGCTGATAGCATTTTCAAAGGTACATGCTCTTTCCTAGGCGTCATTTCTTTCTATCATGTTACAGTATTTTGCAAACCACACAGCAGAAATCCAATTGACGTATGATAAATCAAATCCATTTTTATTTTGTTGTGCAGTTGATAATGAAGAGCTGAGAGCAGCTTACACACACGCTGTCTATAGTAAGTTATTGGTCGAGCAAGTATCATTACAGCTAGCCAGGCTCATGATTTAGGAGTAAACTGCAGATTCAGTAGAGCAACTAACTTGGTGGTGCAGTGGCTGAAAGGAAGTTGAAGTGTAGATGCAGTAAATGGTACTCCTAAGCTAATGATGAGTTCCTAGCTCAATAATATGTGTAATAGCAGTATCAAATATGTTGTCTGTCTTTTGTCATTGTAAGAGGGGATTTTTCCCTCTAATGTGTAACTTACTATGATTTTATCTGTTTAATATTATAATGTAGTAAAATTATTGTAATTAAGTGTACGGCCAACTGATTGACATATTCATATCTATACTCACATTGAAGATGAAATTCCATGACTTTCTGCAATCAAGTCCAAGTGGTTATGTCCGACTGTCATTGTGAAGAAACTATTGAAACAAGAACAACCAATAACAGAAATATTCAGTCTCAATTAAGAACAAAAACGATATAATATATCAAGACTACAATAATTTCCAGAGTCCTTGAATGACACAAATAATAAAAACAATAAACCTGATGCAATCTGCTGAAAAATAGAACTAGATTGGTGCCTGATCAATTTTTGCTGATAGCATTTGAAAGTTGCCATTGTAACTGCACAAGTCAAGATAGAGCCATCCGGTAGATCTAGCCATGGGCCGGCAAATTTTCGTTTGGATAGGCAGAACCTTTGGACAATGTTGTATCAGTAAAGAAAATTACAAGCGGATGAGCCGAACATTTGAAAATTTTAAAATTTTTCAAGTCCAAACTCTGTCCATGGCTAAGTCTACCATCCAATGTCCCCGTTTAAAAAAACACGGAGACAGGTTAGCTATGCAAATTCTAGCTGATACAATCAGTCTTTCAGGAGTCTACACTTATTTTCCATTCCCTATTTGCTAAAATTTCCCCAAATTTGTCCCTCAAAAGCTATACAAGTCTCTCCATAGCCATATGAATGAAATGTAATTGCTTTTATCTCCAAGCTTTATTATCTAGTAATGTTAAGGATAATGATTTATCTGAGTATTATTTGTAAATTTTATAGTCCAATAAATGTCAATTTATATGGAATAAATTTTAAAATAATTAGACTCATATTAGAAATTTATGGTCCAATATAAATAGATGCCAATTCATATGAAAAAAAATTAGACTTTTACATGAGTAAATTGGGCTATTAGTAGGTTGTTGATGTAATCCGATAATGGGTTGGGCTTGTCATGGGTGAGTCATTTTCGTCAACAACAGAAACAGAATTGCCTGAAGTTAAAAGCACACTGTAAATTGCCAAACAATGCTTATTTTGTTTGGTTCAGGGGCACATAGAAATCTATATTCTTGTTCAGTCTATTTCTCTTTTAGGAACATATGCTTGTTCATAAACAAATCATCATTTTTCATAAAAATCAAGCCAATTGATATAGTTTATGTACAAACCATCCAAATAGAATCGCAACAGAGCATTGAAGTTTGAGTTTTGATCTAGCTGACAAACAATACCAGTTACCATACTTATTCTGTAGATGCCAGCATAGGCAGTGAAATAAAAACAGAAATGAATACAGGCAGAGAGATTTAGATATTTGCACCAAGTAAGGTCATCAAGAAATCTCTATAATCTCCTGAAGTGTCATCAATAACTGCACCATCAAGGTCGGTTTTGTAGATGTTGAAATACTCCCCTCTGATTTTCATCGTGTCAATTTCAGCTCGTGTTACAATTGCTCTAGTTAGTGAATCTTCATCAGTCCCAAGCCCAATGACAGCAGTTCCTATAACCTGTGAACAAATTAACCATTGCTAATCAGAAGAAAAAAGAATTTTAAAAACGGTTCAGATTTTCCCATGTCAAGGGAAAATTAATAATCTTGGCACTCAAAGTAAATCTCGGTTTAACTCTATCAAAATCAAGAAAATCATCCTTTCAGTGACACAAAATCAATAAGATAGCAGCATTTTGAATAATATAAAATGGGGAAAGAAATTATCAGCAATGATATTGACCACAAAGGGGACTAAATCAATCACCTTAGCAAAGTGTTTCTCTGGAAACTCTATGCACAAAATTACCACTCTCAGTAAGGATTCCAGATCACTCTTTCCACAACTCTTTATATCCTGCAAAGAAGATTTTCCAAACAAAATTTCCCAAACAAGATTTCCAAGAAAACCACAGTTCTAAACTAGCTAAATCGGTACCTGTTCGATAGGGTTTCCAAAGTTTTGCTGATAGCATTTGAAAGTTGCTCTGAGCTGATAAACATTCCTAGTGCAGAGGACGAACACTATATTGTCGTGATCTAGTTGCTTTCTTTTGATAGCTTCATTCAATTTAGCTGCCTCTGAGTTGGCTACATTCATATCCACCAGTTCTTTATCATACCTGTAAGAGCTTACTAAACCTACCAAAAGCTGCGCAATACAAAAACGGAATCACTCATGTAATGTCTAAGAACCTAATACAGGTCTTTGAATCATCCCCAGCCTTACCTTTCTAAGGGACAAAGAGACTGCAGATACAATGTCTTCTTCAAGAGAGCAATCAAAAAGAGAAATGTAGGCCTGTCTTACTGCTTGCAGATGCTGAGGAGAATTTGCACATGCTATCTCAACTATTACTTGCAGTTGTTTAGTGCCTTTCTTCTTTCCTTTTAATACTTCATTTGCCAGTTTGGCATCCCTTTCTGGCGGATCATAAGTCCACAAAAGTACTGCTTTCTGTAAGGTATTTGAAGTTTGAATTGTTATATAATATATGAATATAGTCGTTGACATGAATGAAACCTTTTGTCCATAAATATGAAATTCACTATGAAAATCAAAGCCTAGTCAACATAAATTAGAGCTTTTATAAAACTGGGCTGCAATCAATGACCTTAAAGACAGATGATTTCTTCAACTAGGTCGAATCATTGTTTCTTGTTGAACGAATAACCAAACAAAAGGCCTTGATTTCCAGAACATGCTATCAAGAGGCTGGATTTAACTTTTTTATTGCACATCAAGCAATAAGCAAACATTTTTTCCTTGACATGTGGAAATTTTAAATTATTAGGCCATCAACTTTGGATGCCTTTTATACATGATTAGGTCAAATTTCTGCCAAAATCATGTTTCAATTACTGGTTTGCTACAAATTCAACTCAACTTAACAAGGTCTTGGATTGGGGTCGACTATATGAATTCTTTTGTTCCACTCGGCATAATTATAAGCTACATCTTTGTTACAATAATTCATTATATTCTATTCAAGCAACTAAAGCTTATACTTAAGGGTATCCACAAAATTCTCCAACTTCCAAAAATCAATGACCTAGGAACTAGATATAGTCTATATGAATTAGCTTGATAGAAAAATACCAAAAAGGGAGGAAAAATGAAAGCAAATCAACTCATACCCTAAAATCACCAGACAACTCAGAATGAAGACGATCAGTGAGAGATTCCTTGAAAAGCTGCTGATAAGTGTCTCTGATTGCCCTTCTCTGACTTGCATTTCTGTGTCCTAATACCAATATAATCGCTTTCTCATCTGTTCCTAATCCTATAACCAATCACCCCAAAAATACAAACTGTGAGAAAAATATTCTGCCCACTTACTGATCAAAACTAAATAAAACTTCAAAAATTGAAAATTGGGTGACACTATCTGCTTTAAGTTTCTATCATCTCAAAAGAAATTATGGGCATAAAAATGTTTAATTTGAACAGAAAATCAACAAATAAAAAGAACCCAGAAAGGGAAAATCATAAGAAAGATGATAACCAGACCTTCAACAGCATTTCTGAGCTTCTCAGAGTCTTGGGTTGGAGAAGGAACATCATCTGGTACTTTGAGAGTAGCCATTTTCTTCCAAGAATTTTCCCAAGAAACAAACACAAAAAAGAAAAAATTTATAATCTTTTTCCTTTTCTCGCTATTGGGTTAATGGAGAAAATTAATTTTGATTAAGAGAAACAGCTAAAATAATGAAATCTAAGAAATGAATTTTTGCAGTTATTTGTTTTTTTAGTTTTTCTGTTTCTATTTTCCCTCCTAATTGCGAGCAAGTGACCTTGTAATATATTATTTTATTGGACATTAATGTCCCTGCTTCCAAATACATTCCCTTCAGTTATTATCTGTAAATCAAACAATCGAAAGATTGAAGGAAAGGTTGGTTTAGGATATTAAAGAAAGTTTTTGGCTTATGCAATAAGGTTTGAAATTTCATCTATAGCCATAAGATTTTTGTATAATTATGGGACTTCCCATAAACTTTTTCATTTTATGATTGTGACAATAGACTAATAATTTTTGCTAATTTTATACTTTTCTAAATGTAGAATTAAATTAAACTCGCATATCATTTTTTTAATGCAAAATAAATTTTTATTAATAAATAAAAAATATAAATAAAATTATATAATAAAAAGTTATTACATTTTTTTAAATTTTTTAAACCGTAAATAATAATAACTCGTTATTGATAAATATTAAACTATTTCTCGAACAAAAAATATATTTTCATTTGATTAAAATAAACAACTTTTATTAAAATATTTGATAAATTTTTATTTGAAGGGGATATATAATTTTCACATAAAAAATGATAAAATTTCATAATAAAAATTTAAATTACATTTAATTTTATTTTAAAAATTAAAAAAATATGAAAATATATAAAAATAAATTCTAATTTTTAAATATATTGATTTAAAAATTATTTTAAGAGTAAACTACATATAAAAACTCTCAAAAATCAAATAATAAATGATAAAAAATGATAAAAAAAATGATCAAGAAAAAAAAATATAAAAATATAGAGAAAAATAAATCAGCTAAGGTTTAAAAAAAGGAATAATTTTTATAAGTTTAGCGCCCATATAATTTATAAACATTAAATTTAAGAATTTTATTGAAACTTAATATATATAAAAAAAAAGAATCGAATATAAGTTTATTATTCAGAAAAATATATAACTTTAGATTATATTAGCATATGCAAATTTCAATAATTATTTGGTAACTTTTTGCATGTGGATATGATATATGTGGCCAGTTAAGCCCTAAAAAAACAACATGTAATAGATGTGTTTTAATCAAGTTATCAAATAGACCATCAACTACCCTTTATATGAACCAAATTTATATTGACGATTAGATGAAAATATGGAATTAAAAAAATATTTGATATTTTAAATCTCATAATTGATAATATCAAAATTATGAATGAATTATTATTTGTACATATAATTTATAATAATAATGCATTTTTATCATAGATAATAATATAATTTGGAGCCCATTCACGTGTTTAATATTAATCTTGTTTAAAGATATTTTTTAAAAAGAAAATAAAAGTGCGAATAAAAATTAATGCAAATCAAAAACTGATAATGCAAGAAAATATCCCATATAAGGCTGACCTACCAAAAAAGACAACATATATATATATATATATATATATATATTCCAACTCATGAGAATCATTGTTAATGTCCATTCAAATTGGACCAATCAATAAATAATTTTAAGGAAAAAAATAAATTGAATAATAATAATTAAAAATGTGAAAAATGAGTTCTATTTTCATCTTTATCTTCATCGTCTTGGTAGGCCTCTAATAATTATAATTAGTATAAATCAATAATTATTGTTGGCTCCACTGAAACTACTAAAAGAAGAAACATATATTATTAATAAGACCCTACATTTAGATTTCTTTGTTCCTCCAACCATGTGATCTCTAATTTTATGAATTTAGTAGAAAATTAAATAATAGCTATATAAAAAAAAATTATGACCATTCAATATTTTTAAAAATATAGAAAACAAAATATGTATATATTTTTTTTGAATAACAAAAATAGTAATATTATTAAAAAAAACCCACATTACAAACCCTTCCCCATCTGGGTGATGAGGAGTGAATAACCACATAACAAATAATCTAACTCCAGAGTGTAGATAGATAGCAACATGCAGCGGCTTGTAGGAACCCAGAGAAAAAGAAAAACTTGTCTGAAGATAAAATTACCACTGAAAGTTGTGAATGCTCCACCAATCGGGAGAGACTTCTGAGAAACAATAATTTAATGATATTTAAATATGTATATATTTAATGAGAAAATATACTCATAAACTTAAAATCACACTTTAATAATCCAAAATTTCAAAACAATAAATTTATAAATACTTTGTGTTATATATTTCTCACTAATTTTGTCTATAACTTATATGAAATAACCTTACACATTTGATATTTCGAACATAACTAATCTAACTAATCATATTATTATTGTTATTATTATTATTATTATTATTCACAAGATTAGTACATTTTAACAAATTATGACATAAATGGAAGTCATCCCTTAGAATTAATCAATTGATTAATTTGTCAAATATCAAACAGCTCATGTTCATACCAAAAGCTTATGCTTATCTACACATATATTAAGGAAACTTCACATTTTCTTTATAAATTATTATATATCAATATTATAGACGTGACAATATGTAAAATATTTATGGTACTGTATTTTGTTTTTTCTTCATCAATCATAATCACCTGATTGAAAATATGAAAATGACTTAATGGATTAGGAATAATTGGTAGGAGAAGAATTATATATATATATATATATATGTTGTGATACACATGTGATCATTAATTATAATGGAGCCAATATATACTCGTAAGAGTTATATATCCATATCATATTAAATTTTTTAATATAAATTTAAAAATTAATTGTTAAAATCGAATAACTCATTTCTATACTAATGTATTTTTTTTTATTTAATAGATGTTAAATTATCCACATTTGAATTGTTTGTTATTGGCTAGTTTAAAATATTTCCATTAAAATTCAAACTTTAAGTTCAACTCACTCATTTGAATAGAATCCATTATCGTATTTGAAGGGTATGTATTCAAAATAAGAAAATCAGGTGCTAAAAACTAAAAACTGCCAAAGAAATAGGGTCAAGTAGCAAATAGGAGAAAATGCAAGGACATTGATGCTACAAAAACAATTTTATAAACTCAGATATTCAATAATAAAAGTAGCTAACGTCTGGTTTTAATTCTTTAAATTAAGTTTCTATTTTACACCGTTACCCCTTCTTAATTATTTTAAGGTTTTTGTACTGTCAATACATACCAGTTTCATAATAAATACATATTTTTCTCAATAATAAATTTAAAATTAATTTTTTCTCTATATTTATATTTAAAAATCTCCCTAAAAATTAATTTTTTATGTTTTATTGTTGTAACTTTATTAATTAATATAATTCGGACATCTCTCTGGATCAGTTATTTTATATATATATATTTATGCTTTAATTAATTTAAATATGTTTGAACAGCAAGCAATAATAAGGAGTTACAGGTCATTTTGCCCCCACTTCAGTTTCATTTTCCTTCCTACCATTCACCAATTATGGTTTCTTATCAACTTAAGTTACAGAAAATGACAAGAATAACCTTTCTCAATAATATAAATATGGCATAATATGTCTCGTTTCTGCGTGCATTACTCTAAAACATACAAACCCATCACTTAAAAAACAAAACAAAACAGAGAAGCAAAAAAGAGAAAACAGAGTATAATTCAATGGCTCATCCTGAAGAATTGGAAGCTCTATCCAAAGCTTTCTCAGGTTAATTTTCTTTTAATTTTGAATTTCATTGTTTTTTGTTATCTTTTTTTTTTCTTTTTTTGTCAAATATTGATACAGAAGTGGAGAGTCAATTATGGAATTATTATGTAATGAGATATGCACTTACTGTCTCTTTAATATCAATTCTTTATAGCTGGACTTGGAGTTGATGAGAAATGTTTAATATCAATTCTTGGAAAATCACATCATGAACATAGAAGATCATTCAGAAAAGGAAGTCCTCACTTGTTTATTGAAGATGAACGATCTTTTGAAAGATGGGATGATCACCGTATTCATCTTCTCAGGCATGAATTTGCTAGATTTGAGGTACCGTTGCTGGAATTTTCAGTTCCACCATTGAAATGTTCTTATTTGACCTCAAATCTTGATATTGGGTTCTTTGATTTTTCAGAATGCTCTGGTTCTGTGGGCTATGCATCCATGGGAAAGAGATGCTCGTTTAGTATATGAAGCTTTGAAGGAAGGTCCAAAATCTTATGGAGTGATTGTAGAAATTGCTTGTACAAGATCTTCAGAAGAGCTTTTAGGAGCAAGAAAAGCTTATCATTCTCTCTTTGATCACTCCATTGAAGAACATGTTGCTGCTCATGTTACTGGCAGTGAACGAAAGGTACATTCTAATATAAATAATCAAGAATTAACATTGAGCACGCCGATACACAGTCTAGCAGCAACTACACCTCTCCTGGATAAACACCCATGATCGATTCCTACTTTCCCATTATAATATCCAAAAATCAAGAATTAACATTTAAATTTATCTAAGAATATGATTGATTTATATACTATAATTTTTCTTTTTGTTTGTTGTGAGATCAGCTTCTAGTAGCACTAGTGAGTGCTTATAGGTATGAAGGGCCAAAAGTTAAAGAAGAAACAGCAAAATCTGAAGCAAAAATACTTGCTAATGCTATTAAAAATGGTGATAAGAACCCAATTGAAGATGAAGAAGTGATAAGAATATTAGCAACAAGAAGCAAACCCCATCTCAGGGCAATTTATAAACACTACAAAGAAGTCTCAGGCAAAAATATCAATGAGGTATGATCATAACTGAACAAATTAAGTTGCTCAGAACATTAATGAGTTAATTAAGTGCTTTATTTAGGATCTTGAAGCTGCTGATTTGATCTCGAAGGAGACAATTGAATGCTTATGTACTCCTCATTCATATTTCAGTAAGGTAAGACGATGATGCAATCAAATTCTAAGAAATTTAGAGTTTTAGTTTAAATGGCGTTATCACTATAAGAAAATCTCTGTTTTTTTTATGAAAATTAATGTGGCAAAAAATTCTTCGAAAATTAGAAACTATTTACAAACAAAATAGAAAATTTAAAGCATTGTTAAATTCTGAAAAATATTTTTTTTATTTTTTATTTTCTATTTTTTAAAATTTTTATTTTCTAGCTATTTTTCAAATAAAAAATAAATGAAAAATAAGTTTATAAAAATCGAAGTGAAACCTGCTTTTCATTTTGAAAATAACTAAAAATAATTTTCTAAAACTTCATCATTAACTAATAAATATATAAAATTATTTTCTAATTCTCTAAATGAAAAATATTTTAATTAAACAACAAATTTTATTTCCCATTTCTCTTTAGAAAATTTTCTGAAAACAACATTAGGCTTTTTTTTACAACTAAATAACCCTAAAAATATCAAAATTTTATTATTGGAAAATTTAACAGCAGGGAATTTCGTTGCTAAATTTTGGTTCAACCCAAAAAGTAGAGTCTAATTAATAAAGAAAAATCCAAGAAACTCAGATTTTGAAATAAATTTTATCATAACATTATTTCACTTTCAGGTTATGGATGAGGCAATGAGAAATGATGCAGATCAGAGCACCAAAAATGGGTTAACAAGAGTAATTGTAAGCAGATCAGATATTGATTTGAAGGAGATTAATGAAGAGTATAATAACTCATATGGAGTTGGTGTATCAGAAAAAGTTCAAAACATTGCCAATGGCAATTATAAAGATTTCTTGCTTGCCCTGATAACCAGAGAGAACCAAGTAATTAATTGAGAAAAACAGAGGATGACTTTGATGAAAAGATTGAAACTTTTGCTTTTGAAACTCTGTTATTTTTCTTGATATTTATTTTTCTTGTGATATTGTGAATTGTGTTTTTTAAAAAAACACAAAGCCTAATTTTAGTTATATAATAAAATAAATATAATTCCTTGTGTTCGTCATCCATCTGTCTAATTTCAAATTTGGTAATTAAAGATAATGAAGAGAATAATGGGATGATTAAAAACAGCAAAATTCAATATGAACAATTGATATACAAAACTTGTTCATACACAATTTGTTGATGAAAATGAAAAGTATTTTCCTTAATTTTAATTCGATTTGATATTATGTTGTAAGATTTAATGATATTTTGATAATTTTATCTCAGTTTTGAAATTTCTTATTTTTCATGGAGGATTAAATATATCAGTAATTAAGACCGATATTGCACACCATCCCCCCCCTTTTTTTGTGGTATGTTTTTGGTCAAACATATATTTTCATAAATAAATTGCTTCATATTAAATTATTGTAAATTTTTCTTCACAAAAATTATAGTGATAATTATACCAAAATGTTTTTGGTTATACAAAAATTGAATGGATTTAAAATGTTGTTACTGTTTATGAACTAGGATTAAAAATTGGGATTTTTTTCAAAAAATACAATAAAAAATAAAATATTTTCCAAAATATCTATTTTTTCTATTTCAAAATTACTTTTTTTTCTACTTTTAATTTTAAAAATAATCCTTTTCAAAAGTATATTTTTAATATATATTTAGTATACTAAAAGATATTTTATTTTCGAAAATATATATGGGTATATATTTAGTATATTAAAATTTTTTTAAAAAAATTGAAAACTGTGTTATACAATATAATTAGCTCTTAACATTTTATTTAAGCATATTCTTAAAATGCTCTAGGCCACATTTTGGAAGCAAGGCCAGCTATTTATGGAGGCTTAATTCAGAAAAAATAAAATAAAAATAAAAAAAATATAAAATATCAAAAAACTAAATTTTATTTTAAAAATACTATAAAAAATAAAAATATTTATATTTTTAGAAAAAATTTAAGCAAAATTTTAAAAATATTTAACTCCTCACTAAAACAAAGATTTTTTTTTCAAAAATACATCTTCACTCAATACAATTAATATTTTACTTTAATTTTTATCTTTTTTTTCAAACATTACTATTAAATAAAAATATTCTAATAAAATAATAAAAAATTATTTTAAGTTATATTTTTAGTATATAAAATTTTTATTTTTATAAAGAAAAAAATTTTAATTTTAATTATAAAAAATAAATAACACTCTTAAAAATAAATATATATATATATATCAAAATATATTAATAAAAATTATTAAGTTTATTTTTAAATAAATTTTACATATTATGCACATTAAAAATATAAAAAACACATATTAGTTTTGTTATGTAAATATTTTATATGTTCGGTAGATTTTTGATAGATATTGTGTGTATATTATATATTTATTTATATATATTTTATATATATTTTATATAAATATTGTGTGGATGTTATATGTATACGTATAATTATAAAATTAAAAAAATATTAAAAATATTCAGTAGATATTTTGTAGATACTTGATAGATATTTGTTAAATATTTGATAAATACTTGGTATATATTATATATATATTATTATTTATTGTGTGTATATTTTTATATATATTATATATATCAAGTATATATCAAGAATATAACTTTAAAAAACTATTTATGAATAAATAAAAATGTATAAAAAAATAAAAAAAATAAAATTCAACGATTTAAATATATAAAAATGAAAAAAGTAAAGCACATTTTTAAGGTTTTGAAAAAAAGTTCGCGGGCTGTAACCCTTAAAGAGGGACTCGGATAAAAGCATACACAGTATAAATTTTTCCAAAAAAATAATTTTAATAAAAATATCAGAAAAAATAACAAAAAATATTAAAATTTACTTATTTTTTAAAATATATTTAAATTTATAAAATTTTATAATTAGTATACTAATTTATCAAATTTATATAATTTATTATGAATTTATTATATATTTATTATGAATTTATAAGTTTATATAATTTAATATAAATTTATTATAAAGTAACTAAAATATTTTTAATAAAAATAAAAAATTATTAAAAATAGTAAAAAGTGTGATTTTTTCAAAAAAAAATATCATAAGTCAATACTCTGTAGTAGAGGCCCATGATGAAAATTAATAAAATAATAAAATGTTTGCATAACTATCTTAAAAAATAATTTTTATTATAAAAATATTATAAAAATTAAAAATGTTTATATTTTTATAAAATGTTAAAGTTGGTATAAAATTTAAAAAATACATCATTTCTTGATGAAATAATTTTTTTTAAAAAAAAATACATCTTCCCTCACTATAATTAATATTTTACTTAAAATTTTTTTTTTCAAACTTTAATATTAAATAAAAAATATTCTAATAAAATAATAAAAAATAATATTTTAAATTATTTTTATTATATAAAAATCATAATTTTTTTATTAAAAAAATTAATTTAATTATAAAAAATAGGTAACACTAATAAAATAAAATAAAATATATAAAAATATATTAATAAAAATTATTAAATTTCTTTTAAAATAAATTTTACATATTATACATAAAAAAACTAAAAAAATACACATAATTTTATTATGTAGATATACAGTAGATGTGTTATAGATGTATTGTAAATATGTTGTAGATGTTATGTGTATGTTATATATATTTATTATTTTAGTTATATATTTTTTATAAAAAAATTATTGAATGTTATGTAAATATTACATAAATGATGTGTAAATATTATTAGAATAAAAAATTATAAAAAGATAAAATTAAATAAATATTAAAAATATTATATAGATATGTTGTATATTTATTATAGATATATTATTGATATATTGTAGATATGTTGAAGTAGTTTGTATTGTTTAATGTGTATTTTATATATATTATGTATATGTTTATTTATATATATATATATTAAAAATATGACATTAAAAAAATTTAAATAAAAAATGTAAATATAAATAAAATGAAAAAAATTATAAAAATTTAAAAAAAGAAAAATTATCATAGTAAAAATAAAATTATAAATAAAATAGGCGCACCGATACTATTAAAAAGTGAAGTTGTTTTTGCCCATAAATTTCCCTAAAATAACTGGTCGGAAAAAGTATGTTAGAGTAGAGCAAGAAATCCCATATCTGTGGGTGACAATGAATAGAAGGGCCTTATAAGTGTTGATTAGAGCAAATTAAAAGAAGAAATTATGTTGTATAATACATTTTTTAACTTTTTTTTAAAATATTTTATATATTTTTAATATACCAAATATATACTTTAGAAAATTAAGTATACTTTTAATATACTAAATGTATATTCAAAATATACCTCAAAAAATAATATTTTTAAAATTAAAAATTTTAAAAAAATATATTTTTGAAATTAAAAAAGAAATGTAGATATTTTTAAAAATATTTTTATTTTTTAGCATATTTTTAAAGAAACCCTAAATTAAAATGGATACAGGCCACTTATCAATTCTCAAGAGAAGCTCACAAGAATTCAGCACTCCCACAAGAAGCCTTGGACCAATGGAGAAGACCTAGGCCCAACCTGCGGTCTCTGAAATTTAAAAGTTTAGGGCTTTTCATAAAAATATAAAAATAATTAAAAATAATTTCAAATATGTTATATTTATAAAATATTTATCAAAATACAGATTTTTATTAATTTAAAGAGAATTTATAATGAGTTTATAATTAATTTATAATAAATTTATAATGAGTTTATAAATTTTACACAGTTTATAATAAGTTTATAAATTTCACACCGTTTATAATAAATTTATTATAAATTTATAATAAAATGAATAAAATATCTCTGATAAAAAAGTAAAATTTTTAAAAATATGGCGAAGAGTGTTATTTTTTCTAAAGGTTTAGATAGTTTATGAAAAGAAATTCAAAGGTGTAGACAGGGAGGCAAAGAATGAAGATCAAGAAACAGTCAGCATTCATACAAGAAGAATGGTTTCTTAATTGTTGAAATTTGTGTACTTCCATAAATCTTCAATAGAAATGTTGTGCTTAATTTTGATATTTGGGCTTCTTCTTGATGATAATGCCAAAAAAAGCCTTTGAGATAACAAAAATACCAGTATTAAAAACTTTGAGAAATTTACATTGTATTCGGTGCTACTTTTTTTAAATATACGGGCCCATGAATAATTTTTTCAATAATATGGATTTTCTCTTTTTTTTTAATTTTATTTTTAAATAGTAATTTTTTTAATATTTATAATATTTTTTTTATTTTTTGTGATTTTATTTTAATTATTTTTTATTTAAAAATTTTTTAATGTTATATTTTTAATATATAAATAAAAAAATAAACATATACATAATATATATATAACATATATAAAGTACACACTCAATAATACAAAATACATTTGCAACATCTATAATTCATCAATTATCTATTTATAACAAATATATAATATATCTATATAATGTTTTGAATCTTTATTTAATTTAATTTTTTTTAATTTTTTATTTTTAAAATACCAACACCATTCATGTAATATTCACATAGCATTCAATAATTTTTATATAAAATATACACAACTTAAATAATAAAAATATAACATACACACAACATCTTCAATACATCTATAAAGACATCTACAATACAATTTCATAACGAAATTGTGTGTATTTTTTTTGTATAATTTATAAAATTTGTTTAAAAATAAATTTAATAATTTTTATTAACATATTTTTAAATATTTTATTTTATATTTATTTTTTAAGTGTTATTTATTTTTTATAATTAAAATTAAAATTTTTTATTTTTATAAAAAATGTGATTTTATATGATAAAAATAATTTAAAATATTAATTTTTATTATTTTATTATAATTTTTTTATTTTAATAGTAAATTTTGAAAAGAAAAAAAAACTTTGAAGTAAAATATTGAGTATATTGAGAGAAGAAGTATTTTTGAAAAAAAAAATTGTTTTATTGAAGAATTAGGTATGTTTAAAATTTTGTACTAACTTTTTATAAAAGTGTAAATATTTTTAACTTTTGTAGTATTTTTATAATAAAAGTTATTTTTTAAGTAGGTAAGTAAATGTTCCAAAAACTTTTTCAAAAATATAAGATTTTTTTTTATTAAATAACATCAAATACTAAAAAAGTTATAATGAGTTTATACTTGATATATATTGAGTTTATTATGCACAAGCTATATAATTAATATTTTTTCATATATTATAAATATATATTAATAATAATATATCACAAAAAATAAAATACACATACTGGTATATTAAACAAATATTTAGAGTTTATACTCAGTATATATAGAGTTTACACTTAATATGTAAAAAGCTTATTAAACCAAAATCATTATTCAACCAGTTTATAATAGCATTACAAAAGCTATAAATAAATTCATATATTACAATTCTTTAATACAAAAACATAATTATCACAAAAAATAAAAGCATAAATTAATATATTGTGTAAATATACAGAGTTTACATTTAGTATATATAAAGTTTATTATACTTAAAATAAACAGAGTTTATTAAATAAACATATCAAATATCAATAAAAAAAAAAGGTCTTAATTTTAAGCTATTGCTTAGAAAATAAGGTACTGACAGCTAGATAGAAATTACAGAAGTGTCATTATCATACTTATGATTTGCTTCTCAGTAAATCTGGATCAAAACTCCAAATTAATTTAATTCAAATAACAAAATTTTAACCACTGTCTCATGCATGTATTTTTATTTCTTGTCAATCTAATTTGATCCAGTATTTGTGTTTTTCTTTGGAATAATCCAGTATTTGTGTTTAATTCCCTTGTAAAGCTCGTTTTATAATTGTCTTATACTTACAAGAAAAGTTAAATTAGTTGATGCGAAAATTATTTTTCTTTTTAAATATCGTGATAGATTATCTTTATGAAAATGTTAAAGATAATATGAGATACTATTTCAATTTATTCTTCTACTATTTTAAATTAGAATTTTTAGATTTTGATAACCAGTTCACGTACATATATATGTATAATTTTTAAATATACACTTATTATTAAACTATGTTTCGGTATGCTCAGTTATAGGATTAATTAATCACAATAAAAGCCGAAAGAAAAAGTAGAACCCTTAACATGACAAGATGCATGTTGAAAGCCAAACAAATGCCAAAGAAGTTTTTGAGTGAAGTTGTTTCTTGTGCAGTTTATTTGTCCAGCTGCTCTCCAACATCAAATGTCAAGGATAAAACTCCTTAAGAATTATGGAGTGAAAGAAAGCCTAGTGTCCATCATTTGCAAGTTTTTGGAAGCATTACATTTGCTCAAGTGCCGTAACAAGAAAGATCTAAGCTAGACAATCAAAGTGTCAAACAATCTAATGGCAATAAATTATATAATCCAAGCAATAAAAAGTAGTGATAAGTCGAGATGTAGAATTCGATGAAGCAGCAACATAGAATTAGAAAGGCTTAAGAAGAAAATGCTTATGATTTCCTTCCATAATTTGAAGAAGAAGAACAAGAGTCTATAATGTCTATACAAGCACAACTCCACCTCCTTCACCACCTTCATCACCTACTCCTCATGAAGAATGCTCAAGTGATAAGTTGAGAAAAATGAAAGATATAAGTGATATTTATGCAAGATCTAGAGAAAAATACATTTAAGGAGATTGTCTTTTTTTTTTTTTTTAATCTTTTCACCTTTTATGATCGAACCAACACTCTGATACCACTTTGTTGAAATTTCAAATAAGACTCTTACACAAAGATAGAAGGAAAAGGGAGATTAAATTAAGCACACTAACAATATTATTAAGCAAAAAACTTCACTCTTGCAAAAACAATAAACTAGCTCACATATTTATAATACTCTAAATAATCCTTGAGCTTCACACATTAACACACACATAAACACTTATAATTCACTCATAACTTACTCCATATTAAAAACAAACATAAATAGACTTAACCTCTTAAAGTAATATAAATATTTTTGTTCCACTTTAAATGTCACTTTTATAAATTTAATGTAGTATTATTTATAAAGTTTTAAATTTACTCTTAGGAGACAAGGATAGTAATTGATAAGAAGGGAATAATTGAAAAGGATAATTAAGTAAAATATTATAAATTTTTTATAAAATTTATAATTATTAATAATTATCTTAATACGTGTAATTATTTCAAAAGCGACATTAAAGTGGAATGGAGTAGGTATTTAATAAATTTACTCTTAGGAGACAAGGATAGTAATTGATAAGAAGGGAATAATTGAAAAGGATAATTAAGTAAAATATTATAAATTTCTTATAAAATTTATAATTATTAATAATTATCTTAATATGTGTAATTATTTCAAAAGCAACATTAAAGTGGTATGGAGTAGGTATTTAATTGTGAAAAATTAACGAGGATAACTAATTTTGATAGCTTTGGCGTGAAAATAATTTCTAAGGGTCCCGTTAACTAGTAACAAGAAACAAGACCCAGCAAATTAATGAATATTATCCTATTTCTTGACATTTGAATTCTTGCTTGACCAGCTACCTAACAAGCAACAAGCAACGAGAGATTTTGAAAAATGAAAGATTTTCAAATCAAGGGTATTACTTATGTTGGGTATTAACCAGAGGCGTAGAGAAGGGGGGTCTGAAGGGGGCTTGAGATTCTGTCTCGTCGGAAAATTCTTTTATTTGTTCTGTGAGAGCTTCTGCCATGGGTCTGTGACTGTGGGCTGTGGTGACTGGCGAGGAGAGCCACCAGAAATCACAAGAGATTAGCCCCTGCGGTTATTGTCATATAAAAATAAAAAATTCATATAAACCAGCCCCTCCTGAAATCAATACCAGCTACGGCACTGGTATTAACTAATAATTTTCTTTAAATTAAGAAAATTCTTCTCTGTCATTTTCATATATACCGTATCACATACTTTTGGTGAATAGATGCATGAAAGCTATGCCTTTTCACACAGATATGCAAAGAAACACTCAGTTAATATAAATAAAAAAATAGAACAAAACTCAAAAGGGGATACTAAATTTTCCCAACCTACGCAACTGAAACAAACACAGACCCATTCTTTATTAAATTTTTTATTCCATTTTGCCTGCAAACTTTTCAGAACCAAGTCAGACTATATATTCTACTTCTTCCCATATCTGCAATTCATTCCTCTCAAATCTCATCTTCATTTATTCTACTTTCACTCTCAAACCTCATCGTCATACATTCTACGTCCTAGTTCTCACTCTCATTGCCATTTTTAAGTATTTTTTAGTATATCGCCACTTCACTGTTTTCAAGAGAAGAGAAAAGAATTTTGTAGCAATATGTCTCTTGCAAAAGAAATATTAACAACAAAAAAGTTCATTCTTCCGAAATTGATGATTAACAAGCGCTCTCCAATCACTTTCTCACCAAAACCCCCACTTTCTCATAAGCTTACTACTCAAAGGATAGATTTAAATGATCTTGAAAAGCTTTGTGTTCTTGGCTGTGGTAACCAGGGCATTGTTTACCAGGTATGCCATAGACCCACTTCAACCATTTATGCCTTGAAGATAATGAAAGTAAGGGTGGACATGATGTCCCCTCGTCCTATATCTCATGAGGCAGGAATTCTAGCCTCTACTGATTCGCCTTTTATTGTTAAATGCTATGGTTTCTTTGAAACTAAATTGGGCGAGAAAGCAATTCTGATGGAATATATGGATTCAGGAACACTGGATTCTTTTGTTAAAGCTAATGGTCCTTTATCAGAAAGCTTAATTGCTAATATTGGCTATCAAGTACTCAAGGGGCTGCAACATCTTTGGAGAAAAAAAATTTCCACCTAGATATCAAACCATCAAATATTCTTGTTGGCAAGGACATTCAAGTGAAGATTACTGATTTTGGAGTTAGCAAGATTATTCCTGACATTGCTCAGCCTATCGATTACAGTTTCATCAATGATGGAACTTTTGCTTATATGAGTCCTGAGAGGTTGGATTCTGCAACATTTGGTTCAGACTATTTGTATGCTGGAGATGTGTGGAGCTTGGGAATAACTTTGTGGGAGCTGTATTTGGGACATTTCCCTTTAAACCCACATCAGAAAAGGCTAAGTAGAGCTGATATTTTGATGGCTGTGTGTTATGGAGAATTCCCTAGCTGGCCTGCGCAGGCATCGTCAAAGTTTGTAAGCTTCCTGAGATGTTGCTTGGAAAGAGATCCTAGCAAGAGATGGAACGTTTCGCAGCTCTTATCTCATTCTTTTGTATGTAAAGAAAAGTGAGGACTCTTGAAATCTTTCTTGATATGGTAAAATGAGAGATTTACAAATTAGGTGTATTTAGATGAAATGATTAAGCTTTTAGTTATGTGATTATGTACTTTTCTTAATTTTTATATCTATATTGTTTAAAGAAAAATCTTCCATAGAATCGCTATTATAGTTCAATTAATAGTTCATTATGAGTTATGAGAAGTTGAATGCTGAATGTAAAGGTTGTGGGGTAATTCCACGTTGATTAAAATAAAAAGAATTGAAAGGCTTATAATGAGGGGATCCCTACAAAAAGGCTTAAGTCAATTTGATTATAAGGTGAGCCCAACTTATTATAAGCTCAATTAATAATAAATGAATTTGACTAATTGATGAATTGACTAATGACTCATAGGGCCCAAATTCTCAACATGGTATCAGAGCCTGTCGAGCTGGGATCCGAACCCGAAGTATGAGGGTCGAGTTACTGTACCCTGATGGACCCGGGTTGGGCCGTCGATACTTGTCAAGTGGCCGAATTGCCACTTGAGGGGGGAGTGTAAAGATTGTGGGGTAATTCCACATTGATTAAAATAAAAAGAATTGAAAGGTTTATAATAAGGAGGGGGATCCCTACAAATTGGCTTAAGTCAATTTGATTACAAGTTGAGTCAAACTTATTATAAGCCCAATTAATAATAAATGAATTTGACTAATTGATGAATTGACTAATGGCTCCTAGGGCCTAAATTCTGAAACATTTGTATACTGAAGATAAATATGTTCAAGCATGCAACATACACAACCCAAACCTTTAATTATTTTGTGCATCCAAAATCCATTTAAACCAGAGAGGACTAATTAATTAATTAATTAATTGAAAAAAATAGGACTGACTTTGATGTAAAGATTTGAACTTTGGGTTGAATCTGTATCTTAATATATATTTTTCTTTATATTTATTTTACCTGTCATATTATTATGAAATGTCTCGTCGTTTTAGTTCACTACAAGCCTTAATTATATATTATATAATAAAGTAAATATTCTTCCTTGGAACCTCTTTGGCGTTCATCGCTCTCTCAGTCTAATTTCCAGTTTTGGCAATTTAAGATGATAAAAGGCTACGTTGAATATATTAACAAGTGATGTGATGTACACAAATTATAATATATATAATTTATAATTTATTTTATATATTTAATAAAATAATTTATAATTTGTAAATTATTAAATTATATTAATAATATATATTACAAATTATTTTTTAATAAATGTTAAAATTATATTAATAAATATAGTTAAATAAAATGAAGATTAAAATCAATAGTGTTAATAACAGTGTACTTTAATGGTAAGAAATGTGCTAGCAGTATAGAATGTGCTAAGTTCAAACCCTAACATCTTTAATATTAGTGTAGTTTAAAGTGACAAATTGAAATTTAAGGATAATAATGCTATAATAAGTTGTTAGGGGGTAAGAAGGAAGAAGTAGATGTAAGGTGGGAGCAAAATATCCCACATTGGAAATGAAAGGGAAAAATTACCAAATATTTGTGAAGGTGAAAAATATTATTATTTTATTTAGATAATTGATAATATAGTTTAATAATATATGATATATATCATGGTAGTAAAAATATTGATTATATTAAAAATAATTAAATTCATGGTTTGAAATACTCTTTAAAGTTTTTACTATATGAAATTATTTAGGAGAAATTACTTTCCTCACTTTATTTTTACTTTAAATGTCACTTTTATAAATTTAATGTAGTATTATTTATAAAGTTTCAAATTTGCTCTTAGGAGACAAGGATAGTAATTGATAAGAAGGGAATAATTGAAAAGGATAATTAAGTAAAATATTATAAATTTTTTATAAAATTTATAATTATTAATAATTATCTTAATACATGTAATTATTTCAAAAACAACATTAAAGTGGAATGGAGTACGTATTTGATTGTGAAAAATTAACGAGGATAACTAATTTTGATAGCTTTGGCATGAAAATTATTTCTAAGGGTCCCGTTGACTAGTAACAAGAAACAAGGCCCAGCAAATTAATGAATATTATCCTATTTCTTGACATTTGAATTCTTGCTCGACCAGCTGCCTAACAAGCAACGAAAGATTCTGAAAAATGAAAGATTTTCGAATCAAGGGTATTACTTATGTTGGGTATTAACTAATAATTTTCTTTAAATTAAGAAAATTCTTCTCTGTCATTTTCATATATACCGTATCACATACTTTTGGTAAATAGATGCATGAAAGCTATGCCTTTTCACACAGATATGCAAAGAAACAGTCAGTTAATATAAATAAAAAAAATAGCACAAAACTCAAAAGGGGATACTAAATTTTCCCGCACCAGATAAAAACATTAGATTCCACAAAGAAAAACATGCTCAATTATAAGAAAGAGAAGAAGAAGTTGCTTGGCTTTGATCTCCTTGTGACCTACGAGGCAGTATCGTTGAAACTAATATAAGCCGCAGCCATTCTAACTACTAATATTTAATCTGTTTTTCAGTAATTTAAGCCCACAAAATCAAGCAAATTAAAATGTTTTGAAATATACAAAAGCTAAGTCAAAATTAATGTGTACCATAGATATTTATTAAAGACTAGTAAAAACTATTCACTTACCAACCTACCTAATAGAAATGAAAATCCTTCACTTAACCAACCTACGCAACTGAAACAAACACAGACCCATTCTTTATTAAATTTTTTATTCCATTTTGCCTGCAAACTTTTCAGAACCAAGTCAGACTATATATTCTACTTCTTCCCATATCTGCAATTCTGTAAGGGTGGACATGATGTCCCCTTGTCCTATAACTCATGAGGCAGGAATTCTAGCCTCTACTGATTCGCCTTTTATTGTTAAATGCTATGGTTTTTTTGAAACTAAATTGGGCGAGAAAGCAATTCTGATGGAATATATGGATTCAGGATCTGGATTCTATTGTTAGAGCTAATGGTCCTTTATCAGAAAGCTTGATTGCTTATATTGGCTATCAAGTACTCAAGGGGCTGGAACATCTTTGGCGAAAAAAAATTGTCCACCTAGATATCAAACCATCAAATATTCTTGTTGGCAAGGACATTGAAGTAAAGATTATTGATTTTGGAGTTAGTAAGATTATTCCTGACATTGCTCAGCCTATCGATTACAGTTTCATCAATGATGGAACTTTTGCTTATATGAGTCCTGAGAGGTTGGATTCTGCAACATTTGGTTCAGACTCTTTGTATGCCGGAGATGTGTGGAGCTTGGGAATAACTTTGTGGGAGCTGTATTTGGGACATTTCCCTTTAATCCCACCTCAGAAAAGGCTAAGTAGAGCTGATATTTTGATGGCGGTGTGTTGTGGAGAATTCCCTAGCTGGCCTGCGCAGGCATCGTCAAAGTTTGTAAGCTTCCTGAGATGTTGCTTGGAAAGAGATCCTAGCAAGAGATGGAACGTTTCGCAGCTCTTATCTCATTCTTTTGTATGAAAAGAAAAAGTGAGGACTCTTGAAATCTTTCTTGATATGATAAAATGAGAGATTTACAAATTAGGTGTATTTAGATGAAATGATTAAGCTTTTAGTTATGTGATTATGTACTTTTCTTAATTTTTATATCTATATTGTTTAAAGAAAATTCTTCCATAGAATTGCTATTATAGTTCAATTAATAGTTCATTAGGAGTTATGAGAAGTTGAATTCTGAAACATTTGTATACAGAAGATAAATATGTGCAAGCTTGAAAAGTCCAGGTGCAACATACACAACCCAAACCTTTAATTATTTTGTGCATCCAAAATCCATTTAAACCAGAGAGGACTAATTAATTAATTAATTAATAGAAAAAAATAGGACTGACTTTGATGTAAAGATTTGAACTTTGGGTTGAATCAGTATCTTAATATATATTTTTCTTTATATTTATTTTACCTGTCTTATTATTATGAAATGTCTCGTCGTTTTAGTTCACTACAAGCCTTAATTATATATTATATAATAAAGTAAATATTCTTCCTTGGAACCTCTTTGGCGTTCATCGCTCTCTCAGTCTAATTTCCAGTTTTGGCAATTTAAGATGATAAAAGGCAACGTTGAATATATTAACAAGTGATGTGATGTACACAAATTATAATATATATAATTTATAATTTATTTTATATATTTAATAAAACAATTTATAATTTGTAAATTATTAAATTATATTAATAATATATATTACAAATTATTTTTTAATAAATGTTAAAATTATATTAATAAATATAGTTAAATAAAATGAAGATTAAAATCAATAGTGTTAATAACAGTGTACTTTAATGGTAAGAAATGTGCTAGCAGTATAGAATGTGCTAAGTTCAAACCCTAACATCTTTAATATTAGTGTAGTTTAAAGTGACAAATTGAAATTTAAGGATAATAATGCTATAATAAGTTGTTAGGGGGTAAGAAGGAAGAAGTAGATGTAAGGTGGGAGCAAAAATATCCCACATTGGAAATGAAAGGGAAAATTACCAAATATTTGTGAAGGTGAAAAATATTATTGTTTTATTTAGATAATTGATAATATAGTTTAATAATATATGATATATATCATGGTAGTAAAAATATTGATTATATCAAAATAATTAAATTGATGCTTTGAAATACTCTTTAAAGTTTTTACTATATGAAATTATTTAGGAGAAATTACTTTCCTCACTTTATTTTTTAAAATTTTTACATATTTTATATATGTGAAATTTTTTAGTTATTTATAAAAGTGCATAATAAAATTACATGTTTATAATAAACTCGTAATAAATTTTGTATCTATTATTATAAATATGATAATTTTGTAAATTAATGAAGAATTTTGATAAATTTAAAAATAATGATAAATTTTATAATTTTTTATTTATTGTAATAATTGTGTAAAAAAACCAAATTATTTTGAAAGTAAGTCCAATTGTTAAAAAAAAAGCCCATCATTCATAACCCAATACTCCAAGCCCATGATGAAAGACCCCCAATTAATGATGCATTCCAGCTGTACAAAAAAATTAATTTACATCTAATTGTCCTTTGACCAAGATTATATGGTGTGTTTGACTTTCATTCTTGAATTATTTTCCTTCAACAATAACCTGTGGAAACTTCCATTACAAAATAGAAACAACAACACTTTGAAGATTCAACGTTACTATACATGAGCTGTCATTTTCATACAAGGATAGATGGTCTTTCTTCTCTTGAGTGATGTTCCTAAAATTACAATAAACCTACGGAAACTGCATGTAAAATAGAAGAACTCATTAATGCCACCCTAATTAACTCATTAACTCATTGGATTACGAATACTAACTTATCTCAAGAGAGGTTCTAGCTCCTATAACTCGTATTTAGATATCACTGCTGCTGTGACTCTCTCACATGCAAAATAGAAATAGAAAAGACCGAACTCTTCGGAAGAAGCTCAAATACCTAAGTAAGCTCTGTCAATCTAAGTAAAAATGAGAGTGAAACAACATAAATACATGTGAAGATGACTCCTATTTATAATCGGTGGAGGGAGAACTTCTGATGTGGTATTAATGTTGATTGTAGGTATGTCAAAGCCATACGATTGCTGTGTCAATAGAGTATCTTTAAAACACTAGAAATTAAGTGAAACTGAGAGTGTTCAAAATTAAAATTCAATATTTTTTCAAGAGCTCGGCCATAAGAATGACAGGACAGAAAGTTCGGCCATAAAAATGACAAGACAGAGAGCTCGGCAAGCGAGCTCGATAGATAGAGATAGTATCAAATTAGAAATGGTATTATAACATTGGACTCAGTTATTCTATTACTCTCTTTAATTCTAAGTTTTTTTTATATGTTTGTGAGATTTATATAGGATAAAAAATATTTAGGTTCGGTTTTAATTTGGATAGTGTCTTGTCCCACATATTCATTTTTTCTCATAATAATAATAATAATAATAATATGCCATCAAGTACGTAAATTAATTTATAACAAACTATTTTAATATACTATCATTTTTGTGGTCCTACGGGTTTGATTATGAAATGATGATTTACGTGAATAATAATAATAATAATAATAATAATAATAATAATAATAATAATAATAATCTCTCCAGGAGAGGAGAGGAGAATTTATTGATAATAATTTTGTATTGAAGATATATATATATATATATAAGATAAATATAATAATTAAGATGTGGAGGCTAATCCGTTGGGCTAGCCAAACTGGTCACTTAATATTACTCTCAGTTGAGAGGTTAGGAGTTCGATCCTCAAAAATATATTTTTAAGGGTCGAGCTTTTTAAAAAAAAATAAATAAAAAAAATTAAGATGTGGAGGCTAAAGATAGCAGAAGGTGGCAATAAAGAGCCATACTTGTACAAAAATCGCTATGAGGTCAAGCCTTCCTCTGACCTCTGGCGTTTCCAGGTATTTTTATTTTTTAATATTCATTTAATTTTTTTACATATATATTATAAATTCATAATTATTTCAAAAATAAAAATGCATTATAAAATATATCAATTTTTTTTTTATAAAAGCATAAAAAATTATTTATCAATTAATCGTCAGTAATTAGTGAATTAAATATATAATTTTTGTAATTAAAATATTATATATATATTTTTAATTATGTTAAAAAAAATATATGCATAGAAAGATGAGCTTAATTATATTGGCCACTATTATTGCTTGTCCAAACATTTCTTAATTATAAATGGCGTAAAATATTACTATTAATTTTCAGTTTTAGTGATCATCCAAAAATGGCCTGCATATTTATTGGTCTTTCCCTTTGTCATGTGAATTTCACGCATAATTAGAAACCGAGTGAGTAGGGGTATTTTTTCCATCATAAATCGAGCAAGGAGAGTTCAATTTTTTTTAAAAAAAATTATAAATGAATTAAAAATAAAATTAAATATTTAATATTATAATAAAATTTAAATTTTTGTTATAAATTACTATTAAAAAATTTTCTATCAAAATTTTTTATTATTTATTTAATTCTAAAATTTTATTAAATTTTTTACATATATATTTTTTTAATTCTTGAATCTTATAATTTATTTGTAGAATTTTATTAAAAATCAAAAAATTAATATTTAAAAAAGCTCATATTGTTCATTTTATTAAAAAAGCTCATATTGTTCATTTTGGTTGAAGAAAATTCTTCCATTTGTTAGTTTCATCCTGATCTCTCCTCAGAGTAGTTGTTAGAGCCGATAGATCAATATGAGCCTAAAACTATAGCAGCTAGTTTTTTTCATGTTGACACCTTTGGCCAACGTACTTCCATCTACAGAGGAGTTACAAGGTAATTAAATAATTATTTCAAATTAATTAAAAATCTGTCTTTTGGCATAAATGGACTGGTAGATATGAAGTTCATTTATGGGATAATAGTTGCAGAAGAGAAGGGCAAGATTAGAAAAGCCAGACAAGGTATAATTTATTTTTATTTTATTTTATGTCATTATTATTATTATTATCATCATCATCATCATCATCATCATCATCATCATCATCATCATCATTATTATTATTATTATTAAGGTTTTTTTTTTTTTTGAAGATTTGGGGCTGAATGATCTGAATCCAAAAAAACAAGAAACATGGTTAATGGGTTTAGATCTTCTCAGAGATTTTCTTCAACGCAAATTTTATTACATATAACAAAAATATATACTTACATCATTGATATTATGTTTTTTATATTACAAATCTTTATATATTTTATGTACTTGTGATATAAATATTTAAAAAAACTACATAAATAAAAAGAAAAAAATGTTTCATCACTATTAATCTGGTTCTATTTAATTGCTTAATTAATTGATTTGTTTTATTTATTTTTTATTTTGAAAGAGAAATTAACTTGGTTAAACATGATGTAATAATAATTGATTGTTTTTTGTGTTACTTCTTAAATAAGATTAATTTCTTTTGTTATATTTATATATCATTTTCACGTGACATGATGCCTATTTTATTAAGAATATATATTTTTTATGCATATATATATGTTTAAAATTAAGGGAGCAAATTTTCTAAAAAAATTAAAGTTGAGGAGGTACTTAAATTGGTAATTAAATTGGTGATTAAGGACAATTAAAAGCAATAAAATTGAATTGTGTATAGATAATCAGACGGATTTGTTTTATAAACATTAGGTTGATTTCAGTATAAAAGAAAAAAAAATACCAATGGACTAACGAGAAAAACTAATTTCTTATTAGATTTGGTAACTTTTGTATCACAATCAAAGCAAAAAAATGAATGCCAGATAACAATTTTTTTAATCTATTTTCATTGATTTATTGGGGTTAAAAGAAGAAGAATTTTCTAGCAACATGGTTCTTGCAATACAAAAATTAGCGACAAAGTTTTTATCTTAAATAATTGAAGAAGATTGGCAAATGCTTCCCTTCACTTGCCAAAAACGAAACTTACTATTATAAAGGGTAGAATTATAAAATCTTGAAAAGCTTTGGTTCCTCGACAATGGTAACCGGGACATTGCATTCTTAGCCCTTGTTTCATTATCTCAATGACATTATATTTTTTAAGCAAAATTAAATAAGAAAGCAATCCTAATTAAATATATGGATTTCCGAATCCAGATTATATTGTTAGAGTTATCGATCATTTCTCAAAAACCTTGATTGCTAATATTGCATATAAATTTTCATGTAAGAAAAAGTTACTCACAGAGATGTAAGTTGGATTCTGAAGCATTTGTTCAAGCTATTTGTATGCAGAAAAAGTGGGAGCTCTATTTGGAAAATTTCCCATTAAGCTTGCCTCAGAATGAGGAGAATGGTGGTAAGTTAAGGATTCTCTGCCTCGGCCAAGCATGATTGGTACATAATATCATTTGTAATTTTTTATTCATTCTAATAAAATTTATTATGATTGTTATAATTAATTTTCTTCTAATATCTCAATTTTTAAAATTATATTATAATTTAAAATTTAGTAGTATAATAAAATCAACAATGTATATTATAAATTGGTAGGAATATATAAATATATAGTCAAACAAAGTGAATATAATATGAATATAATTAAAATGAATTAGTTGCAATACAAGATTATGATGATTTTAATCATTCAAATTTCCTTTTTTAAAAAAAATAATTTTACATGACAAAATCATGCAAATTTTAATTGAAAAATAAAAATAATGTATAATAAGAGAAAATAAAATGTGACTATTGAATTAATACTCCATTCGTCCTATTTTTATAGTCCACTAGTTATTTTCGCACATATTAATAAAGTATAGTTAATTTAGTTAAATTTTAATTTTTTTTAATATACTCCCATTAAATATAACACATTTTTCAAACTATTTTTAATACAAATTTTCACATTTTTCAAACTATTTTTAATACAATTTGCAATTATGGTAAGAAAATGTATATTAAACGAGGATATAATAGTAAAATAATAACTTTATTTATAACAAATGGATTATAATTTAAAATATCTAAAAATAATACAATGAATAATAAAAATGGGTCGGATGGAGTGTAATTTAACACTTGTAAAATTTGGAAAGTAAAGAAGTATATGTATAATTTTATATACAATAAATTAGGGGTGGACAAAAAAACCGTAAAAACTGAACCGACCGAGAAATCGACCGAAAAATTGGTTAATCGACTGGTCGGTTTGGTTTTTGATTCTAAATTACATCAAACCGAAAATATTCAGTCGGCCAGTGGTTTCATTGCTTAGAAAACCAAACCGACAGAAAACCGACCGAATTTTTTGGTCTAAACCAAAACCGCTGGTTTATAATGAAACCGACCGAATTTTTTTGTCTAAACCGACCGAATTTTTTTGGTATAAATCAATTTTTTCGGTCTAAACTGAAACCGACCGAAACCGACCAAAAATTTACGGTTCGGTTTTTTCTCGGTTTCTACTTCTGTCGGTTTCGGTTTCAGTTACTAATATATTTGATCAGTTTTTGTTCGATTTTTGCAAATCGGTTCGGTTCGGCCAACAGAACCGAAAATGTCCACCCCCTACAATAAATTTTGAAAATGAGAAAATATATAAATAAGGTTGTAAATATATAGTTAAGAGAATACATGTATGCACCAACCATTGTTAAATTATCAAATCAAAAAATTAACTTCAATATCATTTCTTTTGTATTATTTTTTAAATATCAAAAAATATAAGGAGATAGACAGTTAACCATGTATCCATCTTGAATTGAGTCCATATCTTGAATTGAGTCCATGTCCTAACTTGTGGATCGACTAATCATAAAATCTGATTTAAAAAAAACAATTTAATTAATTTTTATTTTTAAATCAAATTTTGTGATCGATTAGATCTATAGGTGGGATATGAACCTGATCATGATAAAATTATGATGCTAATTTCTTAATCTTTGTGTCTCTGTGTGTACTAATTTTGTTTTAAAAAAAATTTCTTCCATATGTTAGTTTCATCTCAGAGTAGTTACTGTAAGTCGCAAGGTGAATAAAAGTTTCTGCCATTTTTACATAGATATGCAAGAAATTAATAAGTCAGTCAATAAACAAAGATTGCATAAAAGAGATACCAAATTATCTCACACCAAATAGAAACTTTAAACCCAGAAAGACAATTGTGAAAACAAAGCCTCACAGCAACAACAAACTCAAATCAAACCCATTATTGTCTGCAACTTGAAACTCTCAAAGAGGCTGAAATACTAAAATTTAATTCTCACTTCCAAGCAGAGCGAGGAGGAAATGCTTGTAATCTCCATGAGTTTCCTTGTCCACTGCATGATCAAGAGGCACACTGTTTCTCTTGTAGTACAATTCCTTTATATCCAACAAGTCCTTCTCGGCCCGTGTGACGATCACACGAGTAAGTGCATCCTCATCGGTCCCAACTTTTCCAACTGCTTTGCGCAAAACCTATAGCAGAAATTCAAGCAATCAATCAATATAAGTTCAGGTCAATGGGAATGTTTCTGTAATAGAAATCTAGAGATATACAATGAGTTCTTTAACCTTTTCATAGTACTTAATTGGTTCATTGATGCATCGAATGGCAATGCGAAGCAATCGCTTGAACTCATTGTCGTCATGCTCACCCAACAAAGCCTATTCAACAGAAATTATCACAAACATACTCAGTATATATAATAGATTCAACCTCATGGATACAAACTTTGACAAGTGAAACTGCAATTCATTGGGGGCATTCAGTGTTAGAAGCAGAAAGCTTGCAAGCTGTGTCTGTAACCTTAGTGATGGAAGTGCCATGTTCATCTTTGAAGTTGTTGACAGTAGCCAAGAGTTGTGTCTTCCTCCTTGTAGTGATGATTCTAATAACTTCATCATGATTAAACTTCTTGTCTTTGATTGCATCCTGAAGAATATCAGACTCCGATTTCGCCAATCTTGCATTTATCTCCCCACCTTCATACCTAAATGCTGTCACCAACCCAACCAACAGCTGCAAAATAGCCAAACAATCCATTAGTAAAGGCCAACAATCCAGGCCATTAGACTATAACCCAGTGATCGATCACCATCCATTGTCTGCTTGTTAATTTAGCAGACCCAAGAGCCTGAAACTCCTTCAAGAATTCCCAGCATATCAAACAAAACAAAGGAACTACCAATTTTTAACATCAACTCATACAAAAACATAAATCAAACTGCATCAGTATTATCAAGAAACATGCCTTCCTGACATCACCAGTGGTATGTGTGGCAACATCTTCTTCCAAAGAATGCTTGTAACGAGCCTGATAAGCCCTCCTCACAGTCAAAAGCTCCTCCGCAGATCGGGCGCAAGCAATTTCAACAATCACATGAAAATCACCAGATTTTCTTAAAGCAACATTAGCTAACACTGCATCTCTATCCTCTGGGTCTAGTATCCATCTATACACAGTTCTCTGTATATGTTCACGAGGAATCAAATTTTTAGATCTAAAATAATTACCTCGAAAAAGCTTAGACAAATTATGATAAAAATTATAATTATAATATTTGTAAACAAACCTCAAAATCTCCAGATAACTCAGATTCAAGACGCTTAACGAGATCTTCTTGGTAAAGGTCCCAATAAGCTTGCCTAATATGCTTCCTTTGAACTGCATTTCTATGACCAAGAACTGAAATCACAGCCTTCTCATTGGTCCCCCATCCTACAAGAAACAGGGAAAATGGAGAAAAAATTAAGAAAAACAGATCAGCCACAAAAAAAAAAATTAATTTTTCTTTTTTAAAAAAAATCAAAGACACATCAATTAAATTTAAATCTATAAAAATATATTAGCAGTTAAAGAATGATTCAAACTAAGATTAGTATATATAATCAGATAACAAAACATCAATTCCAAATTCAAAAATTGAATCTTTCCAAAAAAAACAGAGACAAAAGCATGCATGATCATTGATCATTGAACAGAAACAATAAATGAACATCTAATGAAAAAAAAAAGACAAAAACCTTCAAAAGCCTTTTTGAGAGTTTCAGCATCTTCAACAAAAGAAACATTCTGAGGAACAACAAGGGTAGCCATGGTTTTAAAATTAACAGATAATTCTGATCTCTCTCTAAAGACGTCTCGTCTCTGTCTCTCTCTCCTTTTCTTTGTATTTGTATAGGTGCTTGAGGTTGAAGAAGGCCTGTTTTGTGACTGTTATTTATAGTATATGTGTGTTCTTACAATGCCCTCCTCAATATCTCACCATAGTCTACAACGCCTAACAAAGTTAACTTCATATGGATATTATTATTATTATTCTTTTCAATTTGGTATAAAATATACTTGTTGTTGTTGTTGGTAGGTCCAAATGTGGACCTCGATTTATAAAAATAATTATGAATTAAATAAATAAAAATTTTGAAAAAATTTAACTTTTTTTCAATTTAAATTAATTTATAATAAATATACATGTAAAATGATCCTTATTTTAAATAGTCATATTTTTATTTTGAGTAATTATAAATAATTGATAAACAGTTGACATATTTAGTAGAATATAACTTATAAACACAATTATATTAAAATTAAAATGACAAATTTAGAATTATAATAAGAGTATTTAATGAATTTTAAAAAATAGATAAGGATAATATAATAACGTATAAAAAATAGATAAGGATAATAAATTATTTTATCAAATAACTTTATAGATATTAAAATAATAAATTAGTCTTTTTTATTTTTTTAATTTATAAGTTCAATCTATAAGTTTTAAGCAAATTAATATGTAGACTCAAATTTAGAGTTTATAAATTATTTTGACTAGTTTATAAACTAAATCAAATATCATCTAATTTATACTATAATTTAATTAAAATTTAAATTAATAATATTATAATATTATAATATATATATATTTTTAATAGTAGTATTTGGTAAAAAACTGTTGGCCTAATTTGGAAGAACATTGATTTAAATGGTAACGTTGGTGTGATGGTTTGGCCATAGCAAATTTTGCATTTGCAGGCACGTGAAAACCTTTGTACTGTTCCCACTTTCTGCGTATTTTTGTCTTCGCACTTCTCGGAGTGGTAAAAGCGACAAAAAAACTATGTACTTTTATCTTCATCTTTTATGAATTTTCCTTTTTTTAACGACTTTATCAAAATGTATTTCTTTTTTTATTAATTCAAATTCAGTTTTCTTTTGAAGCCAATTCAAATTCAATTTTCAAAATCTATACTCAAAAAGAAATTAAACGGGCAAAATTAAAAATTAAAGTATATTTGTTCAACCTCAATTTATATATAAATTAATTTCAAAATATATAAAATGAATAAAATAAATAAACCGTTCAATTGATCTTAATTTTCATACAATGAAAAATGATTTGTAAATTAAATTTGTTTAAATTTTCCAATGATATTCATAAATGTCTTATTTTTTTAAATGAAAATTTGATATTATTACATGTAAATTTAAATGCATGATATATATTAATACTTCAGTGTATTTTTATTTATTTTTTGTTTGAATCGAATAAGTATGTTTTTCAAATAAAATAATATTATAGATTAATTGTTTAATTCAATTAGAATATATCAAATATACATCTATGTATTTAAACTGTTTTTGGTTTAGGTTTAAAATATATACCATGTTAAGCCATCACAAATTCAAATTTTTTGAATGATTCATTCAAAAAAGAGAAAATTACAACTCATGCTGACAGTCCATTCATACCTACTCTATCACTTTTTTACCATAAGATATCAACATTTATTTATTCACAAAAATTTCAGCATTTTTCCTATTTTACATGTAACTTTATTTATTTATTTGAGATTTATTTATTTATTTAAATAAAATGATTAGATTCCAGACCTATAACATGAGATAATTATTACATGTGAATCAAATGCACTTCCCAATTGCATATTTTTTTCAAACAAAAAATTATTATATGTATTGACAATTTTGTTTTGTCTTCATAATTTCACTTGGTCTTCGAAGTAGGTATTATAAATGATTTAGTTTATTAGTCATTATCAAGTTTCTATTATCAAAATGTAATTAATTAATCATTATTATTTTTTTCTTAAGAATCTTCAAATAGATAAGAGCTTCAATACCAACTCTTATTTAATTAATTAGTAGAATATATCTTCATGCATAAAAAAAATTATTTGGCTTACAATGGTGGCTTTTCCCTTCCAATTAAATTAAAGAAATTCAATATATATAATATATACTCCCTCCGTATCATTTACATAGGAAAAATTTTCTTTTTTGGTGTATCTTTTATATAGAAAATATGTCATTTTAGGTAAATTTTGGGGAGTGAAATGAGACAAAATACCATTTATACCCTTGCCTTAAAAGTAGGTTTTGAGGAATATTTTTTTTAAGGGTATTTAAGTAAATAGAGATGGAAAAAGTGAAATTTTCTTAATTTTTATGTCAATTTTACTTTTTCTATGTAAATGATACGGAGGGAGTATTATATAAATTAATATATCAGTTATTAAAATAAATGAGTCCATACATAGATGAAGTTTTAAATAAGTAAATGTTAAAATCTATTTATACAAAATTAATTAATTTATATTAAATCTAAGTTACATTACTTATATTTTTTTTCGTTATTTTCGATTTTGTTGAATGTGATTAAAATCACTTCGTCATTGTAGTTAAAAATGTTTTTTTTTTTTGTATAAAGTAAACAATACAACTAGCATTGTAAAGAAAAAAAATCAATCGTGGCCCATAACATGATTGCAATAATGAATCATTCTTTATCATTTTCTATAACAAAGTTTAAAAGGCAAACATAAAATAAAATGGGAGGTTACTAATTACTTTTGGCCTTGAAAATTTTTCTTTTTCTTTTTCTGTTTTTTATTAGCATTGAAAGTTAATAATAAAACAAGAAAAGATAAGCATTTCCACAAACAATTAAAAACTATATTTTAAAAGTATTCCCTTATTTAATTTAACAATAATATAATTTGACATCATAATAATTATAGGATTTTTTATAAAGACCTCAAAAATATAATTATTTTTAAAAATGTCTATTTTTTAAAGATTCATATTTCATCTTTCAATTTCAAAAAATCCCATTTTAAAGGTATATATCTAATATATTTAAGGTATATTCCAATTTTAAAAATATATGTTTAACATGTATATACAGAATAATGTAATTTTCCTTAGTAATTAATCTTGTAGGAAGTCATAATCACTTTCAATTGGCATGAAAATATAATAGATTATTACTCTCCAAAATCCAAATAATTTCATTTTCAGATTTTAAGTAAATTTACTAGAAAAAGGTAATTAATTAACAGAATAATTAATATTTTTTTAATTAGAAAAGGGAAACTTCTCAAAATCCATAGTATTGTTCTTTTGTGGGCACATGTAATAACGTGCGAAGAAATGGAGGCTTTTTTTGACTTGCTTCTTATGCTTTACAACTACTCCCTTAGCCTTTTCATCCTCCAATTTCAAGAAAGTGCTTTCATTTGTTTTTATTGTATTATTATAAATATTTATTATAATAATACAATAAAAACAATGAAAGCAATTTCTTATTATAAATATTTATAATTAGAATTATCATACGGTAATTATGACTCCATGGCCCAATGGATAAGGAGCTGATCAACAAACGCGGAGATTCTGGGTTCAATTCCCAGTAGCGTCGTTTTTTAATTATTTTTTCTTCTATATATTTTTTCCTGCTTCCCCTCGATTCTCTAAAAAAGCCCATAAAATGTTTATAACCTTAATCAAGAAAAGCCCAACACTTTAAAAGGCTGATTTAAATTGTTAATTTCCAATTTATTCTTATTTCTCCAACTTGCAAGTGTCCTTTTATATTCTCTAAACACATAAAATATTTAATTATTGCATTATTAAATAATATAAATTCAAACCTTTCGACTTCTATATTATTTCTATTTTATTTGATTTTCTTATTTGCATCATTCGAAACAACAGGAAAGAAAAGATTATTTCTTATTTCATATAATTTTAAGCCTTGTTCTTTTTTATATAAAAAATATTAATTGCTACTAAAAAAAAATTCAAAATTACATATGTAGATATAGTATTAGTATCATGATATATGTAAACATATAAACATTAATAATTTCTACATTTTTTTTGGACATTCTTGAATGACAACAGTCAAACTAAATACGCGCCAAGCTTGCTTGTTGATTATTCAATTGAGTATAAAACAGTAATCAAATACATATATATAATAAAAATTATAATATTATTTTTGATAACACCGAATTTTCTGTTTAAATTTTTCTACATATTTAAATTAGGTCTATTAAGTTCAATCAAAATACAATGAAAAAAACTTAGAAAATGCCACACCAAAAAAATAACCCTATTTTTTTAATATGAGATTTAAAAAAAAAAGAAAAAGAAAATAAGAAATGGGGTCAAATCAATAAATTAATCTCCCATACCTTAAAACCCTAACTTAAAAATTAGTTTAATTGAATTAAATGCTTCTCTTAAACCCTTAATTAAAATATTAATACAGAAAACGTGGACAAGAGGGAGCACTTTGGTCGCAGCGGACCATGAAATTAATCTAAAGCGACCCATAAATCAACCACAGCCACAATTTAGCTAAATTTGAAATTCACATGAAATTCAAATCTAAATTTTTCATTATCCCATCACATTTCAGTATTAGATCTGCTTTAGTTTTAACCACATCTTTAGATACTGGCTTGTACGCGTGTCATTTAATTAGCCTATCATTTCACGTGACTATCACGTGATATGGGTTCCATTTTGTTTTGTTCTTTCTTTCCCTCTCTTGCTCTCTTATTCTCTGGAAAACTCTGTTTACTCATTGTTTTTTCAAAAATTGCTACTCTCATGGGTGAAATTCGAACCTTTTTTGTTTATATGGTTTTATTTGGATTATTGGGTTTTTGAAAGTTTGATGCTTTGTTTGGTGGTGTATTTACTTTTGCTTGTTTTGTGAAGTTCTCTTGAGGAATTGGCTATGTGTGGAATAATTCACGAGCGTCTATTTGAATTGGGTTTTCGTTTTGAAGTTTTTTGTGGGTTTTTTAGCTATGTTTGATTGGAACGGCGAAGAGGTAAGTGGGTAACTCCATTTTTTTTAATTAATTTATTATTTTTTTTGGCATTTATGTGTATCTCTATTGCGGATAATTATGTTATTTATTACTTGTCATATGTATGTAGATGAGTCTTTTTTGTTGTTGTTTTATTGGTTTATAGTAGAAGAAATTGTAGTCAATATTATAAACAGGGTTTTAGAATTTATGTAGAACACTTTTCTGATGGTTACGTCTTTGAAATTCTGTTCAGAGATTGATTAAGTGGAGGAATAATGAGGATAGAAATTCCTTAGTCAAACAACTGAAGACTCTGGAGAGAATAGAATAGAATAGAATAGATCCTGTTGAGATAATAGAATAGAAAATTTTTGCTGCAGTGGAAAATCTCAAGATAAATTGCCGGACGCTTATGGAAGACTCTGGAGTTGCGCTTATTTGTCAACTTTTTGAGAAAATGAAAAGCAAGTAAAATGGATTTGTATAACGTGCCTTTGTGGGCTATGTGGTGCGAGCAATGCTCCAAAATTTCAGATTTTAGAGTTTCATATTGTTGTTGAAGGTTTTAAGGTTGGGTGATTGATTTGAAATCACTAGGTTGGAGTTATTGTGATATCCTAGAGGTTTTGAACATAAACCTCCCTTGCTTCGTGAGAGCTGGAGCAACCCTGGTGGCATGTTTCTTCTTTCATTATTTCCATTGCTTTGTCCAATAGACATTCTTTGACTTAGCTTTTACTTCCTGACTGGAGGGAGAGACCCATTTCTCATATTCAGTCCATTCTCCTTTTTGTGTAGTAAATTATTAGTTTTATCTATGATGTACACATGGAGTTTTCAAGCTTATTCAATTCATCTTTATCCTTCAAATTCTGTTAGTCTCACCAGTTTCATCAAGAACCACTGCAGAAAATGCTACAGCTCATTTTTTTACTTCTACCAGAGTAGATTTTTTGAAATTTCTTGACATTTTTCATAGATATGTTGAGCTCCTCTAGAACGGAATCTGATACAAGTCATTTGGCATTCATTTCTTATATTCAGGGACCATGTTTTTCTGCTGATAATTTCTGCTTCTGTTAGTTGTGTTAGAGAAAGGGCATTTACTTAAGGAATGTACACCTTCTCTACAAAAACTATTCATGGGATGTCTTAAAAAGGGAAAAAAAATCCCTTCTCTTAAGGCATTTGTCTTCAGAGTTTTCAAATCTGTATTTGCCACTTGCAACATTTAATTTTGATGTCTCTTAATTATACACACATAAATATTATACACACATGATATTTGCCACTTGCCACTTGTATTTGCCTCTTATTTAATTTTGTAACAGATCATCTATCATAATGATACTTAACATTCGTACCTTTTCAGCTTACAAATATCATATGGGATGAGGCTGGTGAGAGTGATGACCATATTGTGCCATATCCAGAGGCAAGTGGAGACTATTGCAAGAAGAAGGAATGGAGCCAAAAAGCTAGTAACACTAAGTCTAATGAGAAGAAAGCATTAGACAGTAAAGTTGATATCCATGGAAGAAAGATACAAAGAAGTTCAAATTTTGATTCTAGTGAAAGAGCTGTTGCCTCAGGATTTGACATAGACTCATGGCCTAACCTGTCCTTATCAACTGCTGCCAAAACAGATCAGGATTCCTTGGATACGTCAGTATCAAACAATTTAACTGAAATTACAAAATTTGATTCTTCTGGAGGTGGTGAGATATCAATTGCTAAAATAAAAGTAGATAGAGTGATGTGTTGTATCATGACATCATTTTAATGATGAAATTTTCTTACAGCAGAGACAGTTCAACTTGATACCGACTCTGAAATTTTTCAAAAAGGTAAAGAACAAGGTGAATTCATTGATTATGGGTGGGCTAACATTGGAAGCTTTGACGACCTTGATCGAATTTTCAGGTAAAACACATTGTCCTTTTCTCTTTTATGCACTCTTCACTTTATTTTTTTTCTTCCATTTCTTCTTATTAGTGCACAACAATCGGCCGTCAGATGTTAATGGTCTTCCAGGGAAAGAGGGTGGAGGAGGGGCCTAGGAGAGGGACTGGTGGGTCTTTAGCAGGCAGGAAAACCGTGGATACTGCACCTTCTGGAATTTTCCAGAGGAAGGGAGAATCTAACCTGAGTCCCCACCTTCCCATACCTTAAAGGTGTGAGTAGTACAGCTACCAATTAGGCCATACCTGATTAATTCTGACGCTTAATGAAACATTATCTGGACATCACCCTGATGTGGCCCCTTCGTAGCTATTTCACAGATGAAGCATTTTCACCTATTGTCTATTTTTGTTGAAAATTAAGCATGATGTGGAGAGGTTCTGCCATCACCGGACCTTGTTTTTTATGCAGTTTACCTGAACTTTTGACGTCTTAGTCATTTGCTCAAAAATTTATCTAATGAATTTGTTGGAGTTTGGTGAGCTTGTCAATGGTGGAAGCCTGGAACAGTTTCCTGCTCCTAAATTCCCACCTCTCCATGCTTCTCCTATAAGTTACTTCTTTTCTCTTTCCCTGTGGAATGATAACCATCCGACTCAATATCCTCACAAGTGGTGATTTTGCAGCAATGATGACCCCATATTTGGCACTGCAAGCCTCAGTAATGGCGATGAGCTTTGGTCTTCTTCTAAAGATGTGACTAATAGTCCAGGAAAGTCCTTTCCCATTTATGTGGACTCTCCAACTTTAGGGTCAGGGACTTTAAGGAATACATCTGAGAATTTTGAGATTAAAACAGAGTATGTACAAGAAGACAATCAGCCATTTACACTGAACTATGGGAAGGTGAATGATCCTGCATCTCATGGTCTGCAGAACGCATGTACTGTCCTGGATCATGTAGAATATGCTGGAGGTAAAAGTAAGCCTATAGTGAAGGAGCAGGTATCAAAAGTAAAAAACTCTGAGCAATGATTTAATGCATCAACTTTTTTGCCTGAGTGAAGGGAATAGGGATAGATGAATTTTTAATTTGGTTTTTGCAGACTGGTATGACCATCATGGGAAAGAACACAGCAGCAAACTCTCAGCTCACTTCAGAAAATGTTGCTGCACCAAATCAATTACCAGATAAGGTGTTCCCATCCTTCTCCTTGCTTTTGATCCTTTCAATACTAGCCAGTAAATTATGTCTGCTTCTTGCTCGAGGTTTCATTATGCACATTGAAAACTATATATGATTTGCAAACAAAAGTTGGCTGGAGTTTTCTCCTCAAACGCTGTTCTCTTTTTACATGCCATTTTAGATTCTGAAATAGAAAGAAAAGAGAAGAAAAATGCAGTGAAAATACAACACCTCCCCAGCAAATAGATATATGTGTGTATTATACTGTTTATGGCGTGCCTTGTTGAGATGCTACTTACTTGCTGAGCCCCCCTTTTCATTGTATAAATATTACAAAACTCAAAGTTCTTATTTTTTAGGAAGTGCTATTAGCGGCTGAAGATCATTGAGGAGCCTAACTTTGGATGAATTATGACTGCATCTGCTCATTTCATACTAGAGCGCTTTAACACCTAATCAATAGAACTACAGGGTGTGTCCGAATTGTGACTTACAGCTATCTGACTAGTTAAAAAGGCCCAGAATTTATTATATACACCATGTAGTTCTTCTAAATTTTTATGCATATGTATCTTAACTTGGATAATTATGTTGGATAATTATAGTGCTTCCTAGACACTAGTGCATCACCTTATTATTAGCAATTTTGGATGTTTGTTGCCGATTTTTGATATGGAGATTGGATGCCTGTAAGAACACTCAATATGTCTTGCATGCATTTTTCTTGTTTATAGATTGCTTTCACAGAAAATGTTTCCAATAAAGGACAATAACATGAGCTATTATTGCATCCTTCTGGCATGAGATTCACTTTTCTTCCCATGGAACTGTCAGTTATATATGTTGCCTTGCATAGTTCAATAAACCCCTTCCACCCTTAGTAATGGCATTTCTAAGAGGAACATTGTTCTGTACTTTGCCGCATAGCTGCAGGCATCATATGCTGTATATGCTAATATAATTTTAAGGATTCCCTATGGGGAACTTTCATCAGTTTGCTAGCATAATATGGTCATAGACAGTCAAATCATTGGAAACCATGAAAAGAATACATCCTCATAGCTTTCATACTAAATTTGAAGTTCAGATCTACCTCTCTTTCCTATCAACCAGAAGGTTGAAATGTTAACCTATTCTATTGGTTCAATTGTTTATGTATTTATTTTTCATATGATTAGGTTTATAAGCAAAAGAAATCCTTGAAAAGTTGGAAAAAGCTGGAAGAACAAAGTGAATTAACGCTGTATCAAGATTATGGTAACTGGTCTTCATCTGGGAACTTACCTAGCCAATTTAAGAATCAATTTCCACTCACCATTTTATGTTCTTCACCTTCAGCTCTTAGTCAACCAAGGCCACTTCAAGGACCTGAGTCATTGCAATACCAACAGATTTCAGACCCACTGGTCGCCCCTTCTGTATATGGGACTATTACACATCCTTATTCTGCCATGCCTATGCAGTCTTACATCCACTCTGGGGAATTTAAGCGTCAATCTTTGCTTTCTGGTTATGAATTTTCTTCAGGTAATGCACATCTTGTAAACAAATTATCTGACTCACAGGTGAGACGTCAGACCATGACACCTCGGGAAAAAATTGAAAAATTAAGGAAGCGACAGCAAATGCAGGCAATGCTTGCTATTCAGAAACAGCAGCAACAGTTTGGTCACCAAGTTTCCTGTAGCGATAATTCCACTACTCAAACATGTTCCCAAGAAAATCAAATGCAACATGTTGAGGGAACCGATCTAGAGGTGGAGGATCTAAGCACTTTTCCTGCTTTCGACCCAAACTCGCCTATTGAACAAGATGATTCCAACACAATCTCTCTGGCAGTTAGTGATTATTCAGCAGAGGACACTGTGCTTTATCGGCTTCAAGATATTATTGCAAGGGTATGCTGGCTTTTTTCCTCTGATAGAGTAATTTGGACTGAGTTTCAATATCACACCAATTTTTTTTTTACCTCAGTTGGATGTCAGAATTAGACTTTGTATACGGGATAGCTTGTTCCGGTTGGCTCAAAGCGCAATGCAAAGACATTATGCTAGTGATACTAGCAGTACCAACAATAGTAGCAGAGATGAGCAGGTTGTCACAAAAGAAGAAAGCAGTGGTCATAACAGGTTGATTTATGTGATGCACTTCTTATGCTTATGTTTTCAAATTCTTGTGCTTATACTTTTATTTTGTTCTACATCTTATAGAAAAGGTTGTTAGAGTCTTTTGGTGGTGTTTATAGTTCTTTCCTGTTCAGTTTCAAGAAGAAAAAAATGCTGGTAAAAGTAATAAAAAATTCTTTGCCAGCAACAATTCCATTTTAATTTGGTCTCCTTTTAGTAACCATATCTCCTTTTTCTATGCTGCTATTCAGATTAAAAATCTTCAGGTTCTATTTGAGGAGATTATCTTTTTTGTGTGAGAATTTTTTCTACTGCACGAATGAGAGAGTTTTTGGATTTGCAAATAGACACTAATGCTGTAAATAATAGAGGACAAGATATTTAAGCTAGATAAGTGGGAAAAACTTCCTGACATGGTCTATAGTGTTACTGAACGAAACTACAATGCATGTCATTAAGTGTGTTAAAACTGGGATCCTGCCAAAAATCAGTGAGAGGCATTCAAAATTGAATTTTACAGTCAGAGAAATTTTAGAATTTAATAGTGAGAATAATAACTTGCATAGTGGATATAGGTTACATAAAGAAAACCATAACAGGTTTTTCCCCTTCAAGTGACGAGTCATCAATTTGTTGTTGCTGTGATAATGTCATGTTTCTTTCATTTTGCTGTATTAAATTTTTAATATTGTATAACAGGAATGTTAAGTTGTCTGAAGCGGAAACAGAGACCAATCCCATTGACCGAACTGTGGCTCATTTACTGTTTCATAGACCTTTGGAGTTGTCTGGAAAACATCCTGATACGCCTGAATCACCTGCTTCTGCTAAGATCCCAAGTGAACAACAGGCATTAGGCATAGCAAAACCATCAATGGGGTGCTTGCCTGAGACTCTAAAATGTAAACAGATCTATTCTAACAAAGGATCTAAAATGAGCTCATTGGCTGATCCCCAGACTGTTAGTAAGTGCAAAAGTAGTGTTTGCATTGAAAACTCAGATAATGCATCAAACAATGGGCCTGCTAATGCAGGAGCCAAGGACGTAGAAGCCTCTCAATGAAAGCACTTCAAATTTTTATAAGGGTAATTACTTCCTTTATCTCTTCCATGTATTTCATACTTCTATTGGCAATGTGTATCAATTTACTGGTAATGCGGAGATTTTCTTGTATTGCCAGCCAACTTTACATTTATCAAGTGGGAGTTGCTAGAGCTTAAACACATTCTGGAGGACTTCAACAAACACTGCAAGCTTGGCTATGGAAGAATCATATACATGTTGGCGGTGTTATAGTATGAGTCTACCCGTTTCAGTATTGACTGTTCTGTATTTACAAGCGCACAGGTTGATGACTTTTTAGTTTGTTTGCCGTTAGTCCATTCTGACATCGTGTGAAAGGCTGAAGCTTTTTAAGTGACACCTTGAATAAGTCTTAGGAGACATATATGTTGGCTTACTCTTTTCAGAGTGACAGTGGTCTTTGTTTCAACTTTCTAAATCCTAATTTACAAAGATTGGATGAATCCTCATGTTGACTTTTCCATGGGTTGATTTTGATAACGAGAATAGCATTCTCTTTTTACAGGAATCAATGACTTCTTGTTAGTCATATGAATTCTGCATAAATCTGTTTGTGTTGAGAGAGAGAGAGAGATGAATCTTACTGATAATTGTGCTTTCATGTTTATTCAATAAAGAAAATCATCAAAATTGGGCAAATAACTAATAGAATAATTTAACATGAATAAAAATGTAATTTAAGGAAATAGTCAAGCGTAGAATCCACTGTTGCCAGTGGCTCATTTGTTTTGAGTTTGACCCCTTTGCTGCGTCAAAACCGGCTTGTAGGAACCTTGATTCTGAAGCGCATGCCCTGCAGTAAGTACACATAAGCCTAGAGTCGGAATCTTTTATTGATATTATTTGATATCTGGCCTTGATGAATAAGGTCCAAAAAACTTTCAAATGATCCATTAATAATAAATTTAAATTAATAATTAAATGATGAATTAATTTTTATATTATTATATATTATATTATTATTAAAAATTTATTTTATTTATTCTATTATTATTGATAATTTATTTCATTCTATTATTATTATTTAATTATTTATTATTATTTAAAATAAAATAAAATTAGTGTTCGATAAATCGAGAAAGCTTTTTCGATTGGTCTATAATGAGAAAATTCGTTCACATTAGATGCTAAAGTCAATCCAATGTTTTGTCTTCTTTCTCTTCTAGGACTGTGTTTTTGTTAAGTCCTGGTGATTTCCGGAAATGTGTCGGGAATGGTGGTCCAGCCAAATGACAATTCTGTGCAAACCTGCAAAATGTATAACCAAAATTAGCATATTTTAAAGAGGAAAACTAACAAATTCTTCTCTCTTTATTATAAAAAGTACTTACAAATTCATTTCTCTTTATGCTCATTGTTCTCCCCTTGCATCTTCATTCAAAAGAATCTGATATATTTTTCTGGAATACGCTGTATCTTTGGCCAATCTTCAGCACCCTCTGCACACCTCTCTTCCAATAATGCACACTCTGTGATAGACAATGAACGAAGTGATGTTGGCAACCCTGGAACTGGCAAGGATGCTAGTTTTCGGCAAGAGTGTAAACTCAAAGTTTCAAGCTTTGGAAGTACGCTCAGGAAGTGATTCAAGGTTAGCACACGCTGAAATTCTCAAATTCTTGAGTGAACTTGGTAGCTTCTCTTCAAGGAAAGAAACAAGGACACTTGGAAATGTCCAACTCTTCAAGAAAGGTAAGTTTTGCAGTCCGTAAGGTAGATCCTTCAAATTATTGCACATCCCAATTGAAAGATGTTGCAGCTTACCAGGAAGTCCTGTTTCTGCAAATGACAGTAGTTTTGGACAGCATAAAATCTCCAAGTGCTGGAGGGAATGAAGATCTTGTAAGCCTACTTCCTCTTGTAATGCCTTAAGCCTTTAGTATTGGATTTTGAGTTCTTGCAGTGCAGTTAGTGATTGCAGAAGGCCTTCAGGTAGTAAATCTATTTTCCGAAAGTTCATAATCTTCAATGACAATAGAGAGGTGAAGAACTGCACTGAACTTAATACTGTCTCGTGGCAATCATCAAGCAACAAATCCTTCAGTGACGGAAATTTTGGAAGATTGGCAATGTCGGGACAGTTCAAAACTGCAAGCTCCTCAAGCACTGGGAATTCCCCATGATCAATTTCTTGCCATTCCTTCAAACTTGTCATGTCTTCAAGCTTTAGTTTCTTCAAGTAAGGAAACCCCTTAACTTTACCCTCTCCATAGAACTCGCGACCGATGCTTTCTAGCTCTTGCATTGTTCGTATAGTGAGGTTCTTGAGAAATGGTAGCTGACCAAGAGAAGGGAGAGTTTTGCAGTAGTTGCAATGTACAAATTCAATGGTCTCTAACTGAGACAGCATTGAATTTCCCATCCAATTTGAAAACTTGGCACCAGGATATACATCAACAGTTAACTCTCTAAGGTTGTTATGAGGTTCAAGACATTCAAGCAACTCCTCATCAATTGCATCCTGCATGCTTCGATTTCGACTCCATCTCAGCACCAACTTGTGTATATACTGCTTCTTCTTCAAGTTAGCCTCCTTAGCATCTTCAATATTAACAATATCCTCAACCCGATCAATGCACAGTGTTGCTCGAAGTTCATTCATATTCTTCAACTCACTGATTCCACAGTCAACTCCTTTTCCCGCAACAAATCTATGCAGCCTTTGCAAAGATGCAAGTCTCCCAAAGGATGGTGGCATGGATTTGAGATGCCAGCATTCTGTCAAGTTGAGATGGCATAAATTCGCCAAATCTTTTGTTCTTTCTGGTAAAGTTAGAAGCTAGTTGCAATTGGCAAGAATTAGTGTCTGCAGATTACAGAGTTGGCAAATTGATTCAGGTAGCTGCTTTATGTCAGAATGAGAGAGGTCAAGATACCTCATATGCATCAAATTTCCAACTGAATCTAGTAACTCTTTTATAGAAAAGTGACTCATATCCAACGATCGTAGACATTTCAAAGAGCATACCATATCCAGAGGAATCTTCATATTAGAGGTTTCATGTGAAACTCTATTACAAAGAAGAAGCATTGTTCGCAGCGGCAAGTCTTTTGTCAAATGAAAGACCTCAAATTTATCTGGTTTAAAAGTGTCAACAATCATAGATGAATGCCGAACCTTCACTGGGACGTTCTGCAGTTTCTCGCCTTCAAATATGAAACATGTTTCTCCGGTTACAGATTGAGCTAGATCATGAATCAAGTCATGCATAATGACCTTCGAGTTTGAGTGACTTGTTTTGGATTGTTGAAAGAAAGATCTCAGCAACAAATCATCAAAATAGTCAGATGCAATGTCTTCCGGGCGTCTCCTTCCCTTGGGCTGAATGAACCCTTCCGCTATCCACAGCAAGACTAGAATTTCCTTATCAAAATTGTAATCTTTTGGAAATATAGAGCAGTACACAAAACACTGCTTAAGATGTGCTGGAAGATGACTGTAGCTTAGCCTCAGAGCTGGTAAGATTTCATTTTCTTCCTCTCCCAGCTCCATAATTCACTTTGCAAGATCATCTCCCAGTCACAAACTTCGGTTTTTGCGTGCAAGAGTCCTCCAAGTGTCTTTGCTGCTAAAGGCAAACCTCGACATTTTTTCACAATTTCTTTTCCAATTGGTACCAAGTTTGAATGTGCAGCCTCATCCCCATCTATGAATGCCCTGTGTTTGAACAACCAGGAATCATCAAAAGATAGAACTTCCAAATAGTGAGGTGGCAATGTGCCCATGATAGATGCTACCTTTTGACTTCGAGTAGTAACGATGATTTTACTTCCCAGTGCCCCTGCTCTGAAAGGAAGACACAACAGTTCCCAATCTCTCCCATTCTCATTCCATACATCATCAAGCACAACCAAGAACTTTCTCCCCTTCAACTTGTCTTGAAGACTAGTTTGAAGAGTATCCAAATCCAAAAGATCATATCTTTTCCTCTCAATCGACTCCAAAATTGATTTTGTAAGCCTGCGAACACTGAAATCATCTGAAACACAAATCCATGTTTTAAGCTCAAAATGCTTAGTAATCACAGTATCATTGAACACAAGCTGAGCAAGTGTCGTTTTTCCAAGGCCTCCCATGCCCACAATAGGAACAACACCAACAACATCATTTCCACGGCACTCATCAGAAATTAACAAGTTCACAATATTCTCTATGTCTTTATTTCTACCAAAAACCCTAGATTCATCTATCAAAGAGCTTGTCTGTCCCTGTAATCTCTCTCTGTCCTTCAATTCTGACCATGCTATTCTGATTCCCTCTGTTAAACCAAGATTATCCCTTTCTTTATTCATTTCATCAAGCCTTTCATTGATTTCTCTTATCTTAGGGGCTAAACCAATTCTGAATAGAAAATCTTTGGATAAAGAGAATAAATTTGTTACCTTTTTCTTCTGGTTAAAACGAAAAGCCTCAGTTGCAACCTCATCTAGCACATCATCTGCATCATATGCTACTTCTTTGAGTTCATCAAGCCAAATTTTGACTGAAATGTCACTGATTTTCTTTGACTCAGCATCATTTAGCACAGCTTGGATTTTTGACAGGGTTTTTCTCAGTTTCTTGAGATCTTTATCAACACCAAATCGGTTCCCAAATCCTGTCAAGATCGGTGAAGCCAAATTTTCAAGAGCTATCTGGAAAGCAGCAGAAAGAAAAGCCTCGCCTACCACTGCCATTTACCTTAATAACTAAGCTAACCCAAACACAGATCGTCTCAAGGTTTTTTATTTTTTGTTTCTGGAATTCAATTTGGTTTTGATTTGCACAACTGTTGCTCAAAGTAAATGGACGGAGCCACCAACCAGGGAAAGGGAAGGAAATAAAGCTGAAGTCTTTAGTCTTCTTCCACTGTAGCATAATTAATCATTTTATGATTATAATTGATTTTTCAACTAATCAGAGACCTTGACCAACTCCGCTAGACCTAGAAGTTATTTTATTTATTTTATTTTCTTTCCATATTGCCCCCTCAGCACTGAGAAACACAGTGAATTTACTCCCTTTTTTTTTTTTTATCAGAGAACAATACAGAGAAGTTTCATTAAACTAAAAATAATAATACAACTGGCCTTAATACACCAGGGCTCTACATACAACATGGAAATCAAACTACCCTCAAAGATTACAAGCTTCAAACTAACAGGTGAAAAAATCTTCTCATAGGCCAAATACATAAAAAGAGGCCTACAAATATGAACTGAATAATCGCTCAAGAATAACACACAATCACACGCTAAAAATCCTAAATTATAACACACAATCACACACTAAAAACCCTAAATTATCTTATAATACATTACGTAAATAAGCTACAAAGCTTAATCTCGGACTGGTGAAAAGAAAGCTCGAATAAGTCATAGAAGGCAAGCTAAAGAGAGGGGGGTCTGAAGCTCTACAAATCGATTGAGATAATAAAACACCAATCTAGAAAAATCAGAGAAAAGAAAGATCAAACATCTATTTGAAAAAGAATTGAGGAAAGCCTCTGAAACACGAATCCATCAAGGGTGACAAATAACAGGCCACCAAAGACTAGATTTAGAATAAAAACCTATAAAACACAAAGAAAAACTAATAGAATTAAGAGAAAAAGCTAAAAAAAACTAAGAAAGAAAATCCAACGATTCTTATACTATGCTAATTTTTTTAATTAATTCAGATTAAATTTTTTTAACATTAATTTGGAAATATCAAACTTAAGAACTCATTTTTATTAGGATTTAGTATCGATCGATTTGATTGAATTTTAAGACTTATTTTTATTAGAGATTAATATCTCGATCGATTTAGTTAGATTTTAAGAATTTATAAAATTAATCACCATTAGTCGGATTGAAAAATTCATCATTCGAAACCGACCACTTAAAAGGAGAAAAATTTACAAAACCGATAACTATCCGTCGAATTTAATTAGTTTTAATTAATTTCGACTTGCAAAATATATAAACCTAATATTGATTTTTCATAATTTTATTCAATTAATTTAAACCGATACGATCGACCAATTCAATCATTTTAAGTCACAGAGTATGTCAAATTGAATGAAATAGTGATCACATAGAGTCAAAATAATTCAGCCCATTTACTCATCCCTCATTTCCATATTAATTTGATTACTTATTTGGCCAATTTTATAAGCTAAAAAATCGGCTGCTATCATCAAATGATCCTAACGACGACAGCAGCCATCACCGTAGGATAGGCTACAAACCAACCAGCAGCAAAATTGCATGCACAATTCACCAATCTAAAAGCAATATCTGAGTACAATTAGAAAAAAGTAATTCCAAATTTTCTATACCAATTTGAACTTGCAAAATATTCAACTCTTCAACTTGGTTCTCCATATTGTATCAGCATGCATATTAATGAATCAGATCCATTGTTTTTTTTCTTTTTATTAATTACATGTGGGACGAGGCAAAACACGTAGGACTAGGACTCGAACTAGAAACCTAGTCGGGAACAAGAATGGCCACTTAAGGAAATTTAAGTCAATATAGAATAGCATCAGAGCTTCAAGTAACACAGCGGTAAGTGGCAAGTGAACCAACAAGTCCATCACTATATGTCACTTTCACCACCTGCCCCTTCTCCAATCCATAGTGTCGTGCAATAGCATCTGTTTCTAGCATTTTAGGCAACTGGAAAGAAAAAACAGAGAAAAAAGAATAAAAAGAAAACTGTTAAATTTTGTGTTTTAGCTTTGATCAAGCATATAATCAAAATATCATGTACAGCAATGGAACTGCTAATACAAAACTATTATAACATAATTTCAATTTTTACTTTCTAAATGAAAGCCAAGCTAAATGCTGCATCTAAATCTGTATTTTTCAGTGTAATTGTTATCAAATGATCCTTAGTCTTCATCTTAAAGTTGCATATAAATGAGAAAACTTTGAACTGTTCACATGTGCGTGTCTGCAGTGCGCATACATTCTTCCTGTCAATAATCCATTCCCGTGCTTCCTAGACAGGGTTTAGCCAAAAGTAGTTTTTTACTTCACAAATGGATAAATAGACTTATTGACTCAAACTAAATATCTTTCTATAGCAAAGTGCCGATATCAACTCCTATGACTAAGTTCGTTTATTTTTTGAAATAGACATCAATGGTGAAAGGAAAAACAACAAATTAGTTGGCTAGAACTTGAACCTCCATTCTGACATGAATTGCAGAATCCTAAGCCATCCCTAGACTAATTATCCGATTCTATATTCTTATGTATGTATATAAATAAATTAAAAATTTTCAAACAGAAGTCCATTGCAGCTGACACCCAACAGTTTGTTCTTAGTTTCAACACCCGCACCAACCTCCTGACAATAAGAAAGCTGAATTGTTGTGATTTTATGCTTTCATTAAGTTCCATTGTGATGACAATTGCCATATGGTTATAATGTAAATAAAGCAGGGCTATCAATGTATTATGAAATGAATATGTAGGCAAATTCACAAAGAGATGTAAAATATTGGCATATGAAAGCAAATTTGCCTCAACTTCATTCACAAATTAAAATATATTACCTGTTTGTCTTCAGCCTGGTATTTGTTCAATAGCTGTTGCTTCTGTGCAGTAGTCAATATCTCATGCCTTGGCTCAATAACATGCTTGGTGATATTCACCAGTAAGTCGGTGATCTAAACACACACACACACACAAAAACATTAAGGAACTGTGAGAACTTGAAAAGCTTAAGGGGCCCTTTAATCCATACCTTCTAAAAGAAAGTAGAAAAATTTAAGAATGAACTGATAACAGATTAAATGGAGTCGGTTATATGGATTTGCAACTATTAATATAACTTTTATTGTAACTTAATCGATGAGAATGCATAAAAATCTCAACTTTAAATGGGAATTTTAACCACAATATGAAACACTGAAAATTATTACAAAAACTCGGAAACTAACCTGAAAAATCTCAACTTTAAATGCGAATTTAACCACAAGATTAAACATTGCAAATTATTACAAAAACTGGTAAACTAACCTGAAAAATCTCAACTTTAAATGGGAATTTAAGTAGCTCTTTCTTGGCATAGTGGTTCATTTTGCTTTGCAAGATCAGTACTAACCCATGCAAACTTTCTTTGTTCATAATCTGACCCAAAACGCCACGGATAGTTGCCGTTTTAATGTCTTCTGTTCCCATGAAAATAACCAGTATCTACAACAGAATTATAATATTATATTGTTCTCGCGATAATAAAATGCAAAGCATATTATAAAAAATATATATATATATATACACCTTTTTGTTGGGATTGGAGCGGAGAGAGGCAGAGATACGGAGGCGTTCAAGTTCAGGTTTGCCGCCGAATTCAACTCGGAACTCAGCGAGTGAGCTAGCGATCTCCGCGTCGGCCACGGCATAGCCTCGGTCTCTTAGCATTTCCAAAACCGTTCTACGAGATAGGTAATACCTATGGCTCTCTACGCTACCATGGTCCACAAATTCTGTCATGCATTGGGTTTTGTTGCGGCCGCTGCCGTGGAAACCATAACCGCCTTCCATCTCCAAGATTAGTAAACGGAGAGTATTTCTTGCAGCAGCAGAGCAGAATCAGAATCGTCTGTAGCGCAAATAAAATAAGGTTGGACTCGGTGGAATCTGCGGAATCAAAAGTAAAATGAAAAAAAAAACGTCATTTCGTTTAATAAAACGACAAGATGTTCTAACATGCGGCTGAACCCACTCACTCATTGGGCCTTGAGCCCATGACTACTAGGTCAAAAGGTTTTTCTAAAAATTATCAAGAAAAAATACAAATTTTACCTAATTTTTAAAATATTTTTAAACTTATCATAGTTTTATGAGTAATTTATATAAACTCATCATTTTTTTATAATTTATTATTAATTTATTATGCATGTAAAAGCTTATTGTGACATGTATTTTTATAAAATAATTAAAAATAATATTGGTAAAATATGAAAAAAAAAATTTATAAAATTGAGATGTAATTTTTCTGAAAAATTATATTTCTTACTAAATTTTAATATATTTTATCATAGTTTTTTTTAAAATCATAATAATGAAAATGATAATAAAAAATTCAAATAAAAATATGATAAATTTTATTATTATTTTTATTATTTTTTAATTTTATTTAAATAATCCAATTCGGTGTCGTATTGGACCGTAAAAAGAATGAAATATATCATAGCTTCTGCATCGTCTCGGTTTTACTCGCATATGATAGTCAATTCCTCGGAATGAAATTTATCAAAAATCGGTGAAAGTATATAGAGAGAGAGATAGAAATGGAGACAATGGAAGAAGAAGTGAAGCGAAAATGGAAGCAGAAGAAGAAGAAGTCAGCGTCTTCGTCGAGTTTTTCTCTAATAAACAATCTTGATGATGGTTGCCTTATGCATATCTTCAGCTTCTTATCTCCAATTCCAGGTCTCCTTTTTGTTTTTGCTTCTGTTTGTGAACCCTAATTGAGCTGAAATGTGGATCAATTTTGACTTTTATTATTTTAGTTGAAGTTCTTAATTAGGTTTGATGCTTTCAAGCTCTAATCTTTGATTTTGTTGGTCGACTTATGCAACATTGGTTTTTTTAGCTTTTTTCAGTTTTCAATATTTAGCAGGTATTGCAATTGTTCTTTTAGCAATCTTAATGTAATGTTTACCTAATTATAGGAAAAAAAAAAAGTTAATCTTTTGGCTTGATAGATAGATGAACTGCAGCTGCTGGAAAGAGAGAGAGCAGCTGAAATTGTAGGAGTGTGAATTACTTGAGTTGGTTTATTTTTTCTTTTCTCTTTTATGGTTTAACTGATAAATAAAGATTTGACTGTGAACATAATTTTGTTAGGATAATTTTTAGATAAGAATGGCTAAGTTGTTAAATTATGGAGATGAGAGAGAAGTTGGAAATGGTAATAATTTGTCATGTTTTAGGGTTCTTTGGTAAATAGATGAGACCAAGTGGTTTTATTCAGTAACATGTTAGCATGGTGAGAGCCTGAGAGGTGAGTTAGGTGTTTTTTTCTCTTGAGGGAGGAGACAAATCCAATATACAATATAGTAACGGGGAAATTTATGAGATTTTATGTCTTATGATTAGGTATTGGTGATTTAAACATATTTTCAGTTCTTTTTCCATGTTTATTATCTTCTTTGAGTGTGCTTTTGATGATATTTGATAGAAAATCAAATAGTTGTCATTGCATGCCTTGTACTATCAACACATGTATAAGATAAATCTGTGCTATCTGTGTCACGAATTATTATTGAGCTTGCAGATCGGTATAACACCGCCCTCGTTTGCCACAGATGGCAATACTTGGCATGTCACCCTCGCCTGTGGCTTCGCGTAGATCGGTCTGTCAAGGAATTATTAGAACCTGGAGTTTTCCCCAGCATTGAGATGGCCGTCTCTGCTGCTAGGTATGTATTTTGACAACCTTCTAAATGTGACTTTCTTAGTTGCAATGATGGATGAAAAAACTGATTATGAATTGTATTCTTTTTAGACCTGGTGACACCATTCTTATTTCAGCGGGTGGGAGTCATCTTGCCTCTAATATTCAAATAAATAAACCACTGTGCCTGGTATGTGCCAATGATCTAGTCTTTGAGTTATTGTTTTAGCAATAACTGAGTAATTACAGTCGGTTACATGGATACCTCAAAACTAGATTTACTGATCACTCAATTTCTTGAACATTTATTATTGAGTCGGGGTACTTCTTATTTAATTATTGAACAGTCTATATTTCCATTAATTATTTTTCATTAAAAGGAAGTTTACCAATTGATTGCCCAAAAAGAATAAAAGAATTGAGAATGCAAGTTATATAGTCTGAGCCAGAACTAACTAATTGAACTAGCTAACTATATAGTTTGAGCCTGAACTAACAATCAAATGCAAGTTAAGCACACAGGCCATTTCTCTGATAGGGGTAGCCAGTAGCGTTACTCTATTTCTGCCTAGCCATACCAGGATAAATTATCCTCTTTGGTTTCACCTTACTTTCATAGTAGTCATGAATTTTTCCACATGTACATTTTCTATCTCAACTTGCTTTGTTCAGATTGGTGGAGGTGAGCTTCCTGATGAAACAACGCTATTATGTTCTCGAGGTTCAGACAGGTATATTATATGGATTGTGCTTGTTTATTGGTGTATGGTTATTTTACGAGAGTACCAAAAAATGTTACAAGGACTCTCCATGTGGTGGGATCTTAATGTTAAAAAACTGGAATTAAAGCATGATACTTCATATTTTGAAGTACTCAATAGAAAATATTCCTTCAGTAGAGACCTTATGGCTTATGCTGTGCTTAGATGTGTGTGTTGCACAACCATAAAAGAGGCTGAACACAATGATTTAATAATTTACTGCTGTTAATGGGTATCATGAAAAGTTTCCATTAAAATCATCTTATTGCTGTAAAATTCTGTTTTGAGGCTCTTGCAAATGTGAAATTCTGTTTTGAGGCTCTTACAAATGTGCCCTTTGTTGGGATGCCTGGCTGTGCTACTTGATTTATGACTGCCTGATTTAAAGGCTTAATCTTCTACGCTTTTTATATTTCATTATCCAAAGTGGACTCTTAGAGATTGTCATCATTCATCTTTTCCATTACAAGAAATAGATTTGGCATGTTCTATTATTTTTTCTTCTTTTGAGCAGTGCATTGGAATTCTTGTCCACTTGCAAATTAGCAAACCTAACAGTGAAGGCAGAACTTGGTTGCTGCTTGCTTCATAGAAGTGGAAGGCTAACCATAGATGGCTGCATACTGCAATGTGAGTCGAACCCTTTGGACTATCTTTCATGTCCAATTGTGAGTACAGCTGGGGGGCGTGAGATTTTCTCTTCCTCTCTGAAGACTAGCAGGGATGGTGTTTATGTTTCACGCACTCGGATAGAAGGAGGTGCCAAGGCTGTCCTCGCAAATGGGGACCTAGCCTTGCAACGAGTTAGAGTAATCTATTCTCGAACCTATGTTTATTTCTGGTTTGATGTAGAACATAAATTATGATGGTTCAATATTTGAGCTGGCCTGTAACATAATGAACATAGTTTGTTATTTGTTTCTCTTTGTATTAATTTTCAATTTAATGCTTGGCTCATATGTTGATTAACTGGTGTTTCCTATCATGCGTGCCACTAATAATTTTCGGATTAATAGCTCAAAAAATAAGTTGGTGAATCAGCTTGTTATTTTAATATTTATAAATACTTTGATCCAACAAATATGCTTATAAATTATTTTTTGTTAAGCAAATCAGCTATATATTAGCTATAAGTAAATGCATAATTATTTAAAATTTTAAATAAATATTAATAAATTCATATTAGGCACTAATTTCTTTAAATTAAACACACCCTAAAGGTAGCACAATCGACACTTTTGGAAGATGGTATGCAATTGTTTAAAACAATAGGCTTTTCAGCTTTTATCATTTAATTTATGATAATCTTATCTTGGATTGACCTCTTAAGAAAGCACAGAAAAGGAGGGTTAGGAATTGGCAAACTTCAGGTCAAATGCAACATCCCTTATTTTAACTGAACATGACAATTATACCAAGTTCTATCCCTGCTTCATGTTGAAAATATTTAAATTTTCTTAAGAAATACCTAATTATCTTGTGAATAATCTAGGTCAAATACTCAATGGACACTACAGAAAAAAAAAATCTCCACTTGCAAGTTGCAGCTGTCCAATTTGCAAGGAAATGCAATATAACAATGGTTGATTGGTAAGGTAAGTGCAAAGTTTTGTCACAACGTACAATTCATCAAATTCACAATTACAAACATCACTTCCTATTCATCATTTCTCCAACACACTCGCAAAAAAAGCCATTCCCTGGCCAATTTCCTCTTTTTTTTCCGATGTCACTATTAGCTAATAGTTCCGCTTTTCTTCCCTAGTGAAGGCTGATATGGTGCCATGAACTGCGCTAAAATCTCCAATCTTCCCCCATCAACCTCTTCCATGGTAATTTCTAAATTGCCTGATTGTTCAAAACAAGACATATGAATGAACAGCTGCTCCAATTGTGAAAGCATTAGAAGTCAAGTTATAAACAAAACATAGAAGTGTAATTCCAGATAGAAAACTACTTGTTGCATGACATAGACCAATATTGAAGGGGGGAAATCAAGATGGTTTCATGTGAAATAAAATAAAAATGATTTGCTAAGCATCTACATATGATAAAAGGACATTACACGGTCATCATGCTGAAATAGTGCAATCTATCAAAATGACTTGGAAGCAGTGAAAGCTCCAAAAAACAATAGTATAGTACCATGAGACCTGCAACAAATTGATCTCTGGAAGAAAGGATATCCAACACAAGCAGTTTCCAAGCTCATTACTTTCATAAATAAATGAATAGCCCTAAAATATGAATAATGGCGACAAAAAAAAAACCTGTAATTGTGTCTAACCGCAAAACTAAGGACAATGATTATTGGATATCCAAGGATAACCAAAACTAAATAGGATCTCTCAATTATGGACAATCTGATCCTACCAAATCAATTGTTTCTATGAAGGGTTTTGTGTCATGTTAGTTCACAATCATAAATGACATACTACATTCCAGATTAAGCATGAGTTTTTCTTTAGATCTAACAAAAGACTAAGATGTAACCAAGCTCAACCATTCATTGTACCAGAATATGGCAAATAGAAGAGGGGTTTGGAAAATAAGAGAAGATGAACCAAAATTTCAAGGTCGATGAAATTCAAGCAAGGGAGAGGTAGAACAATGAGGGGAAAAGAACAACACTTTTAGGTCAAATGGTAAAGGGAATCTAATCTAATTTTGCAACAACAACAACAACAAAGTCTTAATCCCAAGTTAATTGCCAAGTTAACTGAGGTCGGTTACATGAATTCTTTTTTTCCACTTGATTAGATTTAGGGCTACCTCTTTAAATAAATTTAAGACAACATAATCATTTTGTACCTCTTATGTCTAAGTTAGTTTAGGTCTACTCCTGCATCTCTTGACTATTTCTATTTTAACTAGTTCAATTTTTCTGAACGGTGCATCACTGAATCTACGTTTCACATGGTCAAACCATCTCAATCTATGTTATCTTTTCTTATCCTCGATAGGCGCTATCCCCACTTTTTCTCTAATGCTCTCGTTCCGGATTCTATCCATTCTAGTGTATCTACGCATCCATCTTATCATTCTCATATTCGCAGTATGCATCTTACTCATGTGTTGTCCTTTCACAACCCAATACTCGTTACCATACATCATTGCAAACCGTATTACAATGTGATAAAATTTTCCATTCAATAAAGTCTTGAAGAAAATTATAGCAGATGTTATGAAAGAGATGCTGAGAATTTTAATGTTAGAAATGAAATGAAGTCTTGAAGTTGAAGAGTGAAAGTGCAGAGGGTGAGAAGTTGAAAGAAACTAAAGGGAGTAAGAGAAAGGAGAAATTTTAATCTTCAAAATAAGCTACTGAATGTGCAAGAAGACAGCAGGAATTACTTCAGCATTCCAGGAACCATGATTATTATATTCTTCAGCCACATTAAGCACAATTTGAATTAGTTATTCAAGCACCGTAATATAGAAGCTACCATCAACTGATGTGACTTTTAAGGAGTGGAAGTGGATGGGAGAACAAAAAAGAAGAGGAATAAAGAAAGCAATACTTACTAAATATTGAGTAAACCAATGGGAAACAAAACTCAACTCCTAGAAGCATATGTTCGTTGCACCACCAAATCATCAGCAGAGTAATAATCAGCAATAAGCCGATACATGTAGGATGGATTATGCCCTCCGCTGTAAAGCAATTGGAATTAATAAATTGTATCACAAATTTTGTTATTGCATGAATGGGCAAATACCTAGCAATCCACAAAATGCATGCATATTTTTTGTGGACTGCTAAATGTGGCAAGCATTGGTCTATATCAAATATTTACCATACAAGAATTGCATAAAAACCCAGAATAATGAGACCTCTCCAGTCTCTTGCAATCTTCAAAAGCAGTTAAACTTACGTGTCAGTTATGAACAGACTAACAAGCTTGGGTGGAACATAGTCAAATGTTGGATTGACGACATGAAGAAAAAGAGAGCCAGTGCCAACCCCAAAATCCAAGCAATCTGAGAATTCACCGAAATCCAGCAACTCAGATGGGGATCTCAATTCATTTAGTAAGACCTCAGGATTGTGCGGATACAAGGGGCACAACTGTCATGTAGGAAAAATAGCACATGTTAAGAGACTTAAAGAAATTGTAGCACCTGCCTTCTCCAGTTCAATTGTAGAAATAGATTAAGAAGTCAGTTACAATAAATTTTAAGTTCATCAAGGTGGACCAGAGGTGATCTCATGTTGGACTGACACTGGCATCAATTTGAATCATATGCTGGCCCAACTCCAACATTAGGCTACCATATAAATCCAGGTTGATGTTGGTCTTGGACCTTTAGCCTCAGATGGGTCCAAAGTGTTGGATCATGCCAGAACTAACTCAAGCAAGGCCAGGCTGAGCAAACTGCCCTGGATCAACCCTAGACTTTTCTCTATCTATATACACAATAATATAAATAGAATATACTGAAAAAAATACACACAACAGAATCCTAACAAGGATTAATACTATGCAATAGGAAACTTCATCATCTTATTCTCCATTTTATTGGCTTTTTCTCAATCACCTGTACGGTTACCAGTATAAGTAACTTAAATCCACGAAGCAGACAAAGCAAGAAATTCAAAAATTACAGTTCAAGAAAGATGCTTTGCTTGCTCGCTGCCAAAAATTCAGGTGAAGTAGCTAATTAACTGACCTTGTGACTTCCAGCAAGCACAACAAATGGGACAGCATGTTTTTGAGCTGCTAGTGCAACCATATTCAATCCAACGGGTGCTATAACACCGCCATTGGCCATGACAGCATGAGCTCCAACTATAACCTTCACATTACAAGTTTCAAAATGAATAACGGTCAACAAAACATTGCAAGAAAATCAAAAGACAAAGTAGATTTTTCATATACCATGTTCACTCGAGAAATCATGGCAAAAACTGCGGAGTCAGTAATCAAAGTGGTTTGTAAGCCTCTTGCAACTAATTCTTTGGCAAGAAGATGCCCTTGATACCTAGTTGAATACCAATCACCAATGAGAAAATTGTGTAATAAAGAGAATTCCAAGATTTCACCATCATAAAATAGTAATTTTACTGTAACAAAGATCAAGCTGTTTGTACAAACCTTGGAGCACCCTCTGCAACAAATACTCGGAATGATCGTTTCTTCTCCTTTGCAGCACAAAGGAATTCCAATACTGTCCTTGAACTGCCTAAAGTTAATATTACCTCACTGGATATATATTTAATGGTTGAATCAGTAAACTAAAAGATGGCAGTAATACATTGATGTAGAAATAGCAAAAGAAAAAAAAAAGGGCAGCCCGGTGCACAAACGCTCCCGCTATGTGCGGAGTCCAAGAAAGGGTCGGACCCATTGGATCTTTGTGATGTAGAAATAGCAAATGCGAAGAAATTTTACTCATGAAAATTTTGCACTACACAATGTGCTGATGAATCAGCTTTTAGATAAATATAGAAATAAGAGCATAACCATGTACACGTTAACACCATCACATACAACCAGTAGGTTATGCAAACAAGTAACATGAATAGAATATGAGTATGGATAAACAAAATAAACTTATTTTTTGTTGGCCAAAAGGGAAAATTACTTTTGATGGATATGTTCCACTGCTTGCTCAGCAATCTGCTCATGACAAGTAGCAATATCTTGTATAAGCTCATTAGTAGCTTCGATGACATCATGTTTAAGCTTTCGAGTTTTTGAACTTTTATCAGCAGCTGTTATGGCAAACAAAACCTTAAATACCAAAATCCCATATATTATCCCCTTGTTGAAAGAAAACTAGAAGTAAAGGAAAAACCCACAAGGCTTTTGGGCTTCTTAAATAAAAAGTTAACAACAATCAATAGTATCGCTATCATCAACACAATGAGCCATTTTTCAGTATAGATAAATGTCCAGACAATTTAAGTAAACAATATAGTACGGATACTTCTAATTCCAATGAGCAGATCATGGACTAAGATATTATATGTGATGCTATGTACAAAAATATAAAGGTCATAAAAATGAGGAGCTCACATTTGCTTTTTCCTTCAGAATCACCCCCAGATGAAGAAGTACGAGGAATAGCTGCTGAGTCAGGCATATCCTCCAGCAGGGTCTGCAAGGAAGGTGGACGCAAAGTGCTTCTTGCGGCAGCAGCAACAGCAGCAGCTGACAAAACTGGGTGATCATCTCGCTCACCGTCATCATCGTCATCACTTACAGCAGATAAGTTCAATCCCGCAATTGCAGCTGTGGTCAGAGAAAGATCCTCCTCCCTAATAATGTGCAAAACACGCCTCACTATATTACCCACAGCCAATTCTGCAATGTGTTCATATAATGTAAAGATCAATAGAAAACATAAAACCATCAATATTCTTGCAACTATTGACATGAATGCAAAACATCATGGAGAAATCATTACTAGAGAAATCATTCCTAAGATAGGAAATATAACAAGAAAATAAATAGTTTCAGTGCCTATCAAATTTTATTCAAAAGATGAACCTCCCAGGTTATCACACAGCTCTTCTTGTTTACCCCCCCCCCCCCCCCCCCCAAAAAAAAAATTCTAGTTTTATGCCTCTCTCAGGAAGTGACCAATATTTGTACCTCTATTTTCTGCCATTTTCCACAAGAAAAGAGTGTTTGACCATAAGAATGAGCACAACTAATAACCAATGGTAACTCTGATCAATACCCATCCAATTGAACAAAATAAAAGAAAATTTACCCTTGCAGAACTAATTGAAATACATACCAACAGGATTTGCAGCTATTAGCTGCTCTCCAACAGCCTTCACTGCATCAATCAACGCTCCAGCCTGGTTGGTACAAGGCACTCGCTGCTGTGAAATTACTGACCGTAACAATTCCGCCGTCAGCCTTGCCGTGGCCTGCGAGCCCTCAATCTTACTACCATATGAAACAAAATACAACAAAATAAGCCAATAATATTAACATCAAAATATCATAAAATCCAAATAACTAATTCAATAAAGAATTCACCGCTTCTTAAGCTTGTTAAGAAAATCATTGACGAGAGCTTGCACGTCAGGCATGATTATTTATCCCAATGTTTCCACCGAAAATGCTGCGATTATCAATACAAAAACACTGACGCTCCGCTTAGATTGCTAAAATAAGCCGGGAAAATGCAATAAAAAAATAGAATCAGCTAGCTAAAAGTAAACAGAATTTTTCTCAGTATTTCTTTAGTTTTCTCGCAAATCAAACAGAACATATAATAAAAACCAAAAAATTACCAGTTAGTGACTATAACGAAATTCTCCAAAAATGAATCGACCAAGCTAAATTTCTTTTTCTACCTCTTCTAATCGATAAATTAAAAAACAAGATAAAGTTGAATTAAAATTCTAGGAAAAAAAAGGTGTGATTATAGGAAAATAATAAGAAAAACAAAAACAGACCTAAAGAAGAGATCGATGAAACATGTGAATCAGTGAATAGACGGCGAGAGCTTCTGCTTTGCCGGCGCGATAGACACACAGTGTAGAAGAGAAGAAAAGAGCGTCTCGGCGAAGCCTTGCCTTTGTGGTTTTCGAGCTTTAATGGGTTTTATTTTTATTTTTTTACAATTAAATTATATTTAAATGTAATTTTGATTTTCTTTGTAAGTTATGGAAGCGATTCTGTGTTTATTATTAAAACAATATATATTTATTATTCGGTTTTATATTTTATTTTTAATTATTTAACTTTTAATGATTTATTTTTTATGTTTTATACATTTTTCGGCAACTTTTTTCTTCTAAATATTAAAAAAATATATTTGAGAAAATTCATAAAATTATTTTGAAGTTTTTTTTTATATCCATTACCCATTCAGCACTTGCTGCTATATATATTTTCCTCAGTTATGTAAGCATATATTTATAAATTCTATCCTTAATAATTATTTATTTTAATTTTAATTTATTCTAATATTGGGATTGATATTATTATCATAAATGGTTATTATTTGTATATGTGCACTGTATAATATTTCTAATATTTTAAAAGTATAAATGTAATTTATGAGAAAATATATACCTTGTGAAAAATAATAAACGATAGATTGATTTAATTGTAACAATAATTTATAAGATTTTATAAACATTGAGATATGAAATTGTACAAAGTACCTAATTAATTTTTTTATATATAAAATAACTTATAATTTGCATCTTATTTTGTACACCAAAAATACATCACCGTTAAAACATATTATACAATAAATATTTACTATTTTTATGCCATTTTTGTAAAAAAAAAAATTATATAACATAGCAAGCTTTTACATTTTTTAAATTTTTTAAAGAAAAAAATTATTGCAATAAGTGTTATTAGTCTTGAGCTCCTTAGAACAAATAGTATATATAATTCAACATTTGTGAGTCAAAAACTCAATAATGATGCTAAGGAAAAAATTAGTTTTTAAAAGTTATATATAAGTGAAAACGATAAATAAGGATTTTTTAATAATAAGGTCATTTAAGGAAAACATTATCTTATAAAAATTATTATATTAAAATACAATATTAAATATTAGTTATCAATATCATAGAAAAAAACTAGTAAAATTATGCTTAATTTCTTTCGAATATGCTAAATTTTTTGAATTAATAAAATTTTCTTTCAAATACGCTCAATTTGGTTGGATAATTAAAATAATCAATAAGATACACAAAAAAATTAAACTAATAATAAAATTTAATTGAAATAAGAAGAAAAATAAATAAATAAAATAGGGCAATAAAATATTTATGAAGATGATTATGCCGCGTAACAGTATAAATGATCATGTCCCATCTCATAAATTTAAAAATTATTTACATTGATTGAAATATGAAATTCAAATAGAAAAAATTCAAAATTCAAAATCAAAATTTAAATTTAAACTATAATTAAGTACAAAGATAGATATCATTATCAAGGTATAAAACTATAGTCATCACATGGCGGTTGAAGAAGACTATTGTCTCCATCGAGGTAGCTCACAAAATTAAGTTATTTAGTTATTTTATTAATATTTTTATTTTAAAATTATTAGTTAATTATTTTAATATTATAAAATAATTTTTTATAATTTTTTTATATAAATATTTATATTTATTATTTATTAAATTTATTTTATATTTAAATTTATTTTATATATAAATTATTTGTAAAATAATAAAAGATATTTTCATATTATTTAAAATTATTTTTTTAATAATATTTATAAAATTAAAATAAATGATATATATAGATTATTTGTAAAATAATAAAAAATATTATTTATATTATTTAAAATTATTTTTTAATAATATTTATAAAATTAAAATAAATTATATAAATAAAATATAAATAAAATTAAAAATAAATATTATTTAATAAATAATAAATATATATATATATATAATAAATAAATTATTTTATAATATTAAAATAATTAACTAATATTTAAAAAAATATTAAAAAAATAATTTAATTTTTAAAAATAAAAAATATAAAAAATAAATACTAAAAATATAAAAACTAACTAATATCACGTGTAAAATTTCATAATTTTATAATTAAAGCGGTCTAAAGTATTTTCCGGCCTATTGCCTCTCCCTATCACACCCATTTCTTCAGTATCATCACAGAGAGCAAGCCTTGTTTGAAAGTTTCTAACTTTCTAGGATTTGATTGGTATTAAGAAAATACTGGGATTTTTCCGAGAAAAAGAATAAGATTTATATATAACAATTATAAGAAGAAGAAAAACTAAAAAACAATTCAGGTATAGGGCTTCACACTAACTTAACCATTCCTTTTTGTATTTTCTCGAGAAATTTCTCTCTCTACACCGCTCCCCTTTCTCTCTAAATACTTTAATTTGAAATTCTATACTTTCTCTCTCTTTCTCTCTACTGTATTTACGCGCATTTCATGTCTGTTTTAATTGCATTATCATTTAATAGGCTACCACACTCCAAATCTATCTTCTATTCGCTTTGTCTTTCTCTTTATTAGGGTTTTGTTTTACCTTCTGTAATATCATCTTCAAATGGGTTTTTGATTTCATTCAAGCACTTGGACCCAAGGTGCCTTTTTTTGTTGATTTTTATATTGTTGTACCTGTTCTTATCTAGATTTTTTCTGGGTTTTTATTTTTTTTCTTAATTTTCGTTACAAAGTTTCATTTTTCAATGTAAATTTTACTTTTGGAATATTCTGGATCTGCTGTAGATTTGGTTTGGTTCTGCATGTGCGCTTGTTTGTTTTAGGGTTTTATTTTGATTATTATTGTCTGATCTTCTCGATTGACCTCCAAGATTTCTTACATTTTTATGGTCATAGTGTTTGAAAGGATTATTCTTTATCGATCTTAGATGCCATCTTTAGTTTTTGGGAGTTTAACGCTGATCGCTTCGTTAATTCTCGCACAGTGAGAGTGATGACTGTTCACCTCTTTTTTCATAAGAAAATTATGGTGTTGCATTTTTGCTGATAATCTCGTTTTACAATATTTCACCTTTTAACTCTGTTTTAAGGCATGATTTTGCATATCATACTGTTATTCAATATATTTGATTCAATGTTCTTGGGTTTGCTTAAGTTGATAAACTGGTTGTGTTTTTGTTTTGCTTTAATTTGGTGACTTAAATTAGTAATTTTTTGGTTGTATGCTGTGCTTGACTGCTCGCTGGCCACCAATTCAGTGCTCCAGGCCTCCTGTGCACAGTGTGCAGCAACTTGTGAGGCTTCATGTTATTCTGTTGTTTTAGACATGGTTAGTTGGATGTCTTGCAGGAATAAAAAAAAATCTGTTAATTTTTGTAGGAGGTGTTTGTGTAACTGTAAGATAGATAAGGAGTCTTAGATCTTATACACTTAAATGCTCTATTTAACAAGTGGATGTGCTACTTATATTTAATTTGGGATGTCATGTTATGCTGTAATGATATCTATAAGCTTTGATATTATGTGTACGATTTCTTGCAAAATATTTGAATTTTGTTTAGTTTTAAGTTTGTAGTATCTGATTGATTGAAGATTTTGGGTTAATGATTTCCTACTTATTTCTCTGTTTTTAACTAAATCAAATTTGAAGCTTTATGAGATTTTGTGATGAACCTTATTGCTAGATTGAGAAGTAGCAGCTTGTCAAGACTGTCAAGGTATCTGGCAAGAAGTTTGAGCAGTCAACAAGATTTGGTGGTAAGAGTTTCTTTTTTAATGAGAGTGTTTTCACAATCGTGGCTACGCAATTGCAACTGTGAAGTCCATGGTAAAGTTGAAGATGCTTTGCGTATGAGATTTGGTTAGTAAATAGCTAATAACAATTCAATTATGAATAGAAGCATACCTACAGTTTTTTTTAGTTTAACTCAAGATTAATATGTTTTAATTAGTGTTTATGGGCCCTTATGGAACTTGTGGAGGTCTTCCAATAAAATGAATGATAAATAATATAGATGCCAAGCTTGTGCAATATATCTCCTTTAATCCTATATGCCATTTTCAATGAACGCTGTGCAGCTTTGAGTCACCTTCATAAAGTCATTATTGGCTTGCTCTCTAATCTCTATTTTTCTTAATCATAGAGTGGTCACACTAGCATGGCACCTGGCAATCCTTTTTTTGATGAAATGCGAAGTAAGCCTGAGGTTATTGATCCTCCTCAAAATGAAGATATGATGGATGTTGTTGAAAGTGTGAGTGATCCTGCTCATACAGCTTTGAAACCTAATGTGACTGTGTCTAGCAGTGTCCGTGAACTATTGGAGTGTCCTGTGTGCTTAAATGCTATGTATCCTCCAATTCATCAGGTTTGTTTTATGTTCTTTATTTAGGTTGGCATGCTCATGGGTGAAACTTTGCCACTGGTGAAATCTTGTGGCTTTACAGTATGTCTTATGAAATTCTTTGTGTGTTTAGATGTCTTCTGCACTCACATGGATGCATGCTCACATTTGTGGCATGCACACACACATCATAGGAGGATTTTAGAATTTTTACTTGAATGCTGGCTCGTTCTTCATTGGTTATCATTTCTTGTTGCAGTGCTCAAATGGTCATACATTATGTTCAGGCTGCAAACCCAGGGTTCATAATAGGTGCCCCACATGCAGGCATGAACTTGGTAACATCAGGTGTCTTGCACTAGAGAAGGTTGCTGCATCTCTTGAGCTTCCATGTAAATATCAGAGTTTTGGGTGTTTGGGAATATACCCCTACTACAGTAAGCTAAAGCATGAGTCACAATGTGTCTATAGACCATATAACTGCCCCTATGCTGGATCAGAATGCACTGTTATTGGGGATATTCCTTATCTGGTGGCCCATCTGAAGGATGATCACAAAGTTGATATGCATAATGGCAGTACTTTCAACCATCGATATGTCAAATCAAATCCACATGAAGTTGAGAATGCGACATGGATGCTAACGGTATTGTTTCACTTTGTGCTTGTTTTTCTCTTTAGTCTTTGGATTTCCCTTTATATGAAGGAGAGAATGGCTATCCTTTTTTCTCTGTGCCTATCAAAGACCAAAGATTTTGTTGGATTCGTGTAGTTTTAGTTAGTATGATCCTTTTTCTTCATGTAGCTTCCAGTTATCACAGACAGAGTCAGTGAGAATTTTCATTCTGCATAGCACAGTAACTCTATGCCTCTTGTAAACTATGCACATTTGGATTAACAAGCATCATGAGTTGATATTCTAGTAAGTCTTCGTGCATGCTAGAATCATGCTTTTTGTGTAGTGAGATCATATTCTCTGTTGCTGCTTGTCTTATCATGCTGATTGGTAGCTGAATTGAACTTTTGGAGTTGCATTCTTTTGCTAAGCTACTTTTTTAGTCAGAGGAATAAAATCTTTCATGTCCCCTTCTATTTGTAGGTTTTTAGCTGTTTTGGTCAGTACTTCTGTCTGCATTTTGAAGCTTTCCAGCTTGGGATGGCACCTGTCTACATAGCATTTTTACGGTTTATGGGTGATGACAATGAGGCAAAGAACTATAGCTACAGCCTTGACGTGGGTGGGAATGGAAGGAAGATGATATGGCAAGGAGTACCTAGGAGCATAAGAGACAGCCATAGGAAGGTTCGGGACAGTTTTGATGGTCTCATCATCCAGCGCAACATGGCTCTTTTCTTCTCTGGTGGAGACCGGAAGGAATTAAAGCTTAGGGTAACTGGGCGGATTTGGAAAGAACAGTGATGAGATTTTTCCACTCTATTCTCAGTAGAGCTAGTAGATCGGTATTCCATTTTGTAGCTTAACGAGTTTTCTTATCATGTATTTTTTGAGTTGTAGGGAGCAAATTCTCTTTGCTTGCCCATGCAGGAAATACATGAGTGGGAGACATGACCCCTTATGCCTTCAACTATATAATATTGATCCATAGGGATTTAGATGTGCTATTTTTTGCCCTCATCCCATAAAATTATTCTCAAGCTACCGCATAGAATTAGTTGATGCAAGAAACTTGCTGTTAGCATCACTCGCTAGATGCGTAGAAAGACTGAACACTAAGCCAATGCTTATTTCATTGGTTTCAAATTGTTGAAGAAACTTGAAATAGTTAATGTTTATCGACTTCCATTGGATTGACTGCCTTTCATTTTTTTTACTTATGTTCTGATTATCTCTTGAAGCATACCTAAATTTCACCAAATACATGACAGTTTCAATCTCCAAGATTGGGGGATAGATATTCCTTTAGTAAAAGAAAAGGTTTATACTTGAGATATAGATGTCGTTGAGATGGCCATACCAGCACAGATGCTGTGTCTTTCAGATAATTCTACAAGAACAGCTTCGTAAAAAAACAAACTTAATATTCAACCAAGCTTTGTAAATTTTATATCAAGTGTTCAATCGGCACAGCTACAAACCCCTCACTTGTATATATAAAAAACCAAAAGAAGCAATTATATAGAATGCTCAAAAGGGCAAGCAGTTGAAAACGAAACAAAACTTGGTGCATCTGTTAAACAAAAATCACATCAGCAATTAAAAACTGAGGATGCAGATCCTAATGCCTCAAGTGCACTTAGCCAGATAGGCGTCCCATCCTTGAAGACGATATTCACGGGCTTCATCTGCCGGATTTGCTGCCTTTATAATCCCTCGGCCTACAATGATAATGTCACTACCCCTATCATTGATAACCTGGAAAAATCGTGTCTCAGTTATTAAAGCTGCAGCAATTCCCAACCAAATACAGAAATGAAAGGCCAATTCTTAACATATTTCGCTGGCATATATCCTTGGATTAAGCAAGATGAAATGGGGAAGCACGAATCTGGAGGAATATAAATTTTAATTGAATGTGAAGTAATATATTGCTGGCCAAGGGAAGCACTTACAGAAAATGGAGTATTATATTGCTGGCCAAGGGAATCTCCTCCAGCCACCTTTTTAACTCCTGGAGTTGCCTGAATAAAGGCTGGATTCGCTGGTGCCCCTGGCCATGATGCTGGATTAACTGAAATGAAGCCAATTACAAAATCTGAATGTTGCTCAGCAATTTTTACTGCTGCAGCTGTGTAGTCTCCTGTGGCAAAGTTACCAGCTGAACTCATTTCTGCAAGCAGCAACAGGCCCCTACCACGAGGCAAGCCCTAAACAGGGTTCAAGAATATGCAGATGTTAGATATGGACAGGTTTTATCCCCTACTAAATATGGAAAGTAAAGTAGCCATGTGTCAAACCTTCAATTTGAGTCCATCCACAATACCAGGACCAGAAATAATGTGTGCATTAACTATATCAGCCCAATCCAATATATGGAAGACACCACTGTGAACAGAGAGGAAATTACCAAATGCTAGGCTATTAACTACCAAATAAAGAAGTAAATAACAAAAAGGATAAAAGCCACATGGCACCAGTCTCACCTCTCATATTGCATTGTCACAGTGTTACCAATGTCTGCAAACTTACGATCTTCAAAAATTAAGAAATTATACTTATCTGCAATCTTCAGTAAATCAAAGACAATTAGCTAGAAGTTGGTAATAGCATTAATTATTCAAATTTTACAGTGGCATTATAGAAGTTTCCATATGAAAAAAAAAAGTAAGAAAGGCGCCCTTGTGCATTCTGTTATCAAGATTATCACAGAAATTGTGGGAAAAAAATGGAAGTTGAATATATTTAAAACTAAGATGAGAACAACTTGAAGATGAAGGGGCGCAAAATTGATGGTTAGATGCTATTAAGGATCTCAGAGAATTGACATTTAGCAATGCTCATTATTTCAAGGGATCCAAAGAAAATATATGCATATCATCACATCATCTTTAACTATCAATAAAAAAAAACTCCATTAAAGCAATAAAGCACACCCATGTATATATGTCTGCTTCTACTCTGTCACAATGTTTAAGGATTAGCACAAAAAAAAGCCTAAATATATAAACAAGTAGATTTCAAGTAGTTGAATTTTAACCATCTAATCAAATAAACTCAATCTCCTAACATATGTTTCACATTAACAGTCACATAGAGAAACTTCGTATAAGTGACAGACTTGCAAAAGTAGGTAATTTAGATATATACCGAGCGAAGTTTTGAACCAAAGTCCGGGGTGAAATCAGGCAATATATCCACATGGGTTTTCAACATGCATATCTCTGGTCCAACCTACATAAAATTTGGAAAAAAAAAAATAGTCCAACAGGAAAAAAGAATAAAACTTTAAGGTCTAAACATTTACAGCCAAACACCACGTGATCAGAGCATAAGAATGAAAAGAAAGGAGAAAAATCATTTTTTGTTTATTTCCTAAAAACAGAACTTTTTTCCAGGAGAGAGAATAAGCAAAGCACTCACTTTTTCAGCAAGGTCAAGCAACTCAGCAGCAGTATCAACATCAGCAGCTAAACATAAATTACTCTCCTTCTTGACCATCACTTCAAACAACCTCTTCCCAGTTGGATTCTTTGCCAATTTAGCTCTTTCTTCAAACTTCAAAGGCTTAACTTCAATTTTCTCCATGGCTGGAACAGCAACCTTCCTATTATCCTCCAGAAATTTCATCACCATTTGCTCCATCTCCTCATCCAACTTCCCTTTCTCTCTCAACACTCTAACCATCTCAGTCAACTTAATAATTGAATGCAATTTAATCCCATTCACCTCCAAATTCTCCCTCCCACCTTGTTCTCTATCAATCAAAACAACAGCATCAGTCACACTCAACCCCGCCGCACGCAGCGGAGCAGCCGTCTCAAGAACTGATGCCCCACTAGTAACAAGATCCTCAACAATAAGACAGCTTTGCCCATTATTAAACACCCCTTCAATGGCTTTAGCAGTTCCATAGTCTTTAACCTCTTTACGGCGCATGACCATAGGGATGTTATTAGAAATTGAAACACAAGTGGCAATTGGGAGAGCAGTGTAAGGGACACCACAGATAAGGTCAAAGGAGGCGGAGGAAGTGACGGAGGAAATTAGGGTTTGGGAGATGTGGCGGAGGAGCGAAGGGTAACTGATGATGAGACGGAGGTCGATGTAGATTGGTGAGGAAATTCCGGATTTCAGCTTGAAGTTTCCGAATTTAACGGCGGAGATTTCGTGTAGTTGAAGAATTAGAGACTCCATTGAAGACATTTTTGCAGAGATCCAGTGTGCTAGAGTGAAGTAAAGTTGGATTCTTTCAGTAGGAGAACAGAACTGTATATATATATATATAATGCAATGTTTTCAAGGCGTTTCTCTTTTCCTACCGTTTTGCTTATGTTGATAAATGAAACGTCTTTCTATATATTTTTTTCAGTTCCCTTTTCCTTTTTAAAACTATTTATTAGATTATTATTATTATTTTAAAAAAATCTCAATAAAATTATAATATTTTATAATATGATAATAAATAGATTAAATAATTATGAAATTTTTAGGTTTTGTAAATTATATTAATCAATTTTTATATTTTTAATATTTAATTTTTATATTTTTATTTTTTAAAAAATTAATTTATTTAGTCTTTTTGTCAATATTTTGATTTTAAAATTATTAGTCACTACTTTGATATTATAAAATAACTTATTTATTTTTTCTTTATATATATTTATATTTATTATTTATTAAGTTTGTTTTATTTTAAATTTTATTTTATATATAGATTATCTATAAAATAATATAAGACATTATTCTTATTATTTAAAATTATTTTTTAATAATATCTATAAAATTAAAATAAATAATATATATGTATTATCTGTAAAATAATAAAAGATATTATTCATATTATTTAAAATTATTTTTTAATAATATTTATAAAATTAAAATAAATTATGTGTAAGAAATATAAATAAAAATAAAAAAAAATTATTTGACAAATAACAAAAAATATATATATATAAAGAAAGGGTAAAGAAATTATTTTATAATCTCAAAATAGTTGAGTAATGTTTTTAAGATGAAAATATTAACAGAATGACTAAATAGTTTAATTTTTAAAAATAAAAGGATGCAAGAATTAAATGTTGAAAATATATGGACTAACTAATATAATATATAAAATCTCAGAAACTTTATAATTATTTAGTCTAATAAATATATGCCTTAAATAGGGAATGGACATAGACCGCTTCGGGCGAGATATCTGAAAATCTCTAAAATTGAACCAAAATTCGAATATCTTAAAATTATTGGAATCGAAATTAAACTGTACATATAAAATATCCATACTATACTATTATGAAAATGTCAATAAGATATGATTTGGGTATTCAGTTATAACGAAACAATTTTAGTTCTAGATGGAAATAAAGGATCGAAAATTTAGAATTTTTTTTAAATTTAAGTAATAGAATAATAATTAATAATATTTACATATTATTCATAAATTAAATTGATATTCATATTATCCTCAAAATTCAATAAATAATAGCAATAATATCATTTTGCCTCAAATCTAATAAACATAAAAATAAGTATAAATTTCTTATAATTAACAAATCTAAGTAACATCTTATAATTAATAAATCTAAGTAACATCCATTCTAATATCATTCAATCCAAAAAAATAAATTTACAATCCAATCCAAAAAATAACTTAGCAATTAATAATATTAAATATCATTTAACATAAAATATCAAATCTTCACATTAGACCTTGGCACAGTATTTTCAATAATTTTAAATTTAAATGTCTTAACAATTCAAATTAATCAATTATAGATATATTTTAACTCAATTCACAAAAAAATCATTATTATCAAATAATTTATAATCTAATATTAATTTTTATCTAAATTTTTATTTACTACTAATACATAATTATGGTGTTATATATATATAATATATACACACATATTTATTGTATTTGTATCATCCATATTTTTCTTTAATTATTCATTTGTTAATTGTTATTACTCATATTCATAAAAAAAATTATATCAATATTTTTATCTTCACTATCATTACTCATTATTGTTGTTAAAAACTACTAATATTAATATATTGAGTTATTTTACTAAGTACAAATTATTATAATTAATATGGATTACTATCATCAGTACTAGTGATAACAATAATTCATATAAATATGTTAATAAATTATATTTAGTTATAAATTTTAAAATTAAATTAAGAAAATAATTATTTAATTGTATTATTGATTTACTTATATTTAAGTTAATACTCATGAAATTAATATTATGAATGGAAATAAATATTTTTTATAGTTTAAAAATAAGTATTATAAAAATATACATTTATGCATTTAATTAACAAAATATAAAATCAAGAAATCAAGATATATATAATGTATAATTAATATTATAATGTAAACATATAACATGACATAATATAAATTAATAAATTAATTCTAATACATTTTTAAAATATCAAATATTAAGTAATAAATTAATAAAATATAATATAAATTTATAATAACAATAATAAATCAGTTATTATTTCGGTTATTTAGTTTGGTATGATTCTCGGTACTTGTAACGACCCGCCTATCTTTCGGCCACTGCCTAGCTGCTGGGCCCAGCCCAGGAACCTTCAGCGGATCGTACAGTACTGGACCGCCCTCGCGGGCTCCCAGCAGGATTTGTTTATTTGGCCCCCCAGGCATTGTCACACTGAGAGGTCGCCTCCCCGGATCGAACCCCTGACCTCCCACTTAAGAGAGCCAGCGAGAACCATCCAGGAAGAATTGGTACTGGATGGTTCTCGCTGGCTCTCTTAAGTGGGAGGTCAGGGGTTCGATCCGGGGAGGCGACCTCTCAGTGTGACAATGCCTGGGGGGCCAAATAAACAAATCCTGCTGGGAGCCCGCGAGGGCGGTCCAGTACTGTACGATCCGCTGAAGGTTCCTGGGCTGGGCCCAGCAGCTAGGCAGTGGCCGAAAGATAGGCGGGTCGTTACAGTACTAGTATAGCCTAATATCATAAACCATTCTATATCAAAAAAATAGGATTGATTCTGTTTGAGAAAGTCAAAATATTAACAGATTTCTTCGATCTTAGATATTTTAGTTCGGATATTCAGATTTATTCGAATATTTCGAAAATCATTGCTTAGCCTTAGCTATAAACACGTTTTCTCTTATCACAGTGAGAGGTCGAAATTCTTATCTAAATTTTCTCATGCAATTGAATCAGACCCATCAAGCCTTATTAAATTTGAGAAATTTTGAAAAATATTGCATTACAATACAAACTAATAGTAGTTATTGAAAAAAGTTCATAAATTAATTGAGATTGGCTATATATTTTTTATTTTTATTATCTCTTTAAAAAAATTATTTGGATTGAACTAATTGTATGGTTTTATTATTTTGATATTTTTCAATTTTAAATTAATAAATGAAATGATTGGCTTTGCACATACTTGCACATGAGATATTTTAAATTCTTAAAAATGTATAATATCTATGTTGGTGGAATATTCATTAACAAGAAAAAGGATATTATGGAATAATCTCTACATTGAAAATATCAAAAAACAATGCATAAATTCATTATTTTTTTTAAAACACAAGATGTGACATATTGATATTCATATTATATATTAATTAACATTTGCCAAATATTTGCTCTAAATAAGGTATGTATCAATTTGCCCAAGCCATCAATAACTGCAAAGACTAGAAAATTAACACTTTATTTGAATCACTCGGAATCTAATGAACTATTGAAACCCATAGTGAATTTCATTAGAAAATATGTGAATCGAGTAGCTTATTTGTTTGTTTAGATGCTTTTTAATCAATATTAAATATAGAAATTTGAATTTTTTTTTTTATTGTTAATATTTTGGGAGTTGATTTATAATAAAATTCATGAGTCCATGTACTATTATGACGATGATGAAGATCACTAATAGAGAATAAAGGTCATTAAAAAATGGAAGTGACCACTCAAAGCATTGATTGTAATAAAAGGATACTTTGATTGGTTTGTCTTTACCTTGACAAAAATAATCATAAGAAATTGCAATTTGCAAGAAAAGTAAGGTTCCTTGTAAGTAAGTTCAAGAAAACCTACGAGTGAGAATAGAATTTTTGCCGTAATATCTTATTAAATTTTTAATATAAATTACAAATTTTAATCTCAAAGGTTAACTATTAAATTTTTTTAACCGTTCGATCCACCTATTCTCAATTTTCTTCATTAATAAAGATTTGCAATCTAATCTACAACCGTGTCTAACTTCATATATAGCCAACTAACTGTAAAGATAAAAACTTAAATAGAAAAGCAACCAAGAAAATAAAAGTAAAAAAAAAATATCTTTAATAATGTATTAATGAATAATGTATGCTTTCTTTTTGTTACATTAATAATATAAATTAAATTAAACAAATATACTTTGATTTGAAAGCAATCTAACAATCCAATGCTCATTCCTTCAAAAAGAACAATGAAATCGATGCATTTTAACTCAAAACGACAATCTTCAATTGTCGTCTCCTCCTCCTCTAACAGGAAGAACGTGTGCTTCTTTTCTACTCTTAACAACAACTAATTTAGCAAAAACAAAGAAAACAAAGAAAATGAGTGAAACAAACGACACTTTGATTCTATAATTCTCTTTGCCTTGTCTCAAATAAGCATATGAAATGCTTGCAAAAGCAGTTTGAATCTTGGCTCCTGCAAGGACTAAACCATCCATAAAACTAAATGGGTTCTTGTAATTACTATTATTATTTGAAGAACAACAGGGAAATATTGATTTCAAGCATTGTAATAGAGTAAGTTTTTCGTTTACTAGTCCTTTGTAGATTAGCTCACAACTACACACAAACATCATTGCCATGCACAATCCCCACACTATCAATCCATTTTCTGGCTCTTGTGGTGATGCGGTTTGATCAAATTTCAATACCAATATTTCTAGGAGGAGATTTGGGATAATGGACATCCATGTTCCCAATTCTAATTAGAATCCTGCAAAAAAAAAGGAACATTATGCATATAATTATCACCATTAAAAGATTAATATATGCATGTTGAAATATAATCTAATAATATTCTCTTGAATAATGAATTCAGATTGATTTAATGAATAAAAATTATTGTAAGTATGAACCCCACTTCGAATTCAATTAAGAAAAACTTAAATATATAATTATTACCGTCAAAAGATTAATATATATACACCAATACCTAACTATAAATGTATATTCCTTTATCCAATAAGTCAAGATTGATTTATCTCTCCTAAATTAATATTATAAAAGATAAAAAATAAAAGTTATGAGTTTTAACCCCAATTAGAATCCAATTGAGATAAATTTCGGGAACAATCCCTCCTGCCATAAACCAATTAATACTATTAAGGATAATTCTAACCCCAATCAAAATCCAAATAAGAAAAATTTCAATATCGATTCTCCCACCTTTAAACTAATATTATGAAAGATAAAATTAACTGCGTGTTCTAATCTGAATCAGAATCCAATTAAGAAAAACACTTCGAATGATGAAAAAACAGCTTGTATATAAATAAATAAATACCTTCAACCCCTTTGGATGATGACAATGTCCATTGCTGCGATCTAAGCTGGTGTTGGTGTTGTTTAAATCATGGAGCTCAGAAGACAATGTAATTGCATGAGACCTTGTAACCATGGTGATGATCAAAAGAAAGAAATTAAGTTATTGTATTGTTAACAAAAAGAAAAAAAAATTAAATTAAATCAAAAAATGGAGAGGAAAAAGAAGAGATTTAGAGACGTAACTTAAAACTTCATTTTCTTGATTAAAACTTCACTACTACTTCTTCTTCTTCTTCTTCTTCTTCTGCCCTTCTTCTGCCCTTTAGATACGCCAAGGGCCAAAGCTTGACTTTAAAATTTTCTTTGTACACGCACATGTTGTCATCTTTATTAAGGGAAATTTTTTTTTTTATATATAATTTTTGTTTATGAGTCGATAATATATTTTGATAATTTAAAAGAAAAATTAATTCATTTCCAAGAAAATTAAATTAAGGAAAAAAAAATACACAAGTTCATTTTAAACTAAGGTACAAACGAGGTGGAGTAAATTATATAACATGTTCTTTTTAAAAGAAAAAAAAAGAAATCCCATAATTTTAGAAATGTATTTTATATATACATAATATATGATGCGTACTGTACAGTATATACTAAATATATATATATATATATATTGATATATTAAATCTAAGTTGATATTTTTAAAATTAAAAATATATATTTTAAATAATCATAAGACGAAGAAGAAGAAGAAAAATTATGTTTTTAAATTTTTTTTTAAAAATATTTTTTGAGAAAATTACACTATATGTCATTTGTTTTTCATTTTTTTTAAATAATCTACCGTTTTAATATAATTCTGGAAGTGGATATACTTTATCTAGTGAGTGGTTTTGAAATTAAAAATCAAAAAATAGATATTTTTTAAAGAGAAAAAAATGAATTCTTTTAATAATATTTTTATTTTTGAGATATTTTTTATAGAAATTTCAACAACTGTCATATAAAGCCCAACAAAACATCCTACACTTAATCAATAATACCAGGCCTCAATATGCTGTGGCCCTTCTGAACAACTAAAATTCCAACTTAAAACCATATAAAATATTAAGATCATGACATACTATTTCTATTTTTGTTTATTATTTTACAAGGTAATACTTTTTTTTGACAGCTGCAAGGTAATACTTAAAATTAAAAAAAATGCAAAACACCCAAAAAAAAAAAATAAATACAACACATTTTTAGACTTTGAAGAGGAAAATTACATATTACCAAAATCTTATAATGAAAATGAATTAGCACAATTCTATAACTTTCATTAAAAAATGGGTTTATAATAATTATATATATATATATATTTTGGTCAATCTTATAATAATTAAATACTTGTCATCAAATAAATACTTCAACAATTTATTCGGTTTATCCTTAAGTAAAAATATAATTTTTAACATAAAAAATTAAATGAAGCGTAGAAGGAATATACTATAAATTGTAGGAAAATGAAACTCAAGTAAAATTTCCATCGATATAAACAAAAGAAATTCAATAATTCAAATTTAAAATCAAAAAGTTTTTTTATTTAATGAATATTAATTGATAGAAAATATTAGACCTTATCTTTTATATAATATGTTATACAGCTTGCAAAATATATTATACAATTAAACATTATAAGATTCTATGCCAACAAATCAAATCATCAAGGCGTTACTAGAAGGGTATGTTATTTTTATCTAGATTTTAAGTTTAAATTTTCTAGCTATTATTTCCCTCTATATATATAATTTATCAAAAAAAAAAATTCTATGCCAACAAAATCAAATTTCAATTTTGATATTATTGTTAGGTGAAAAACTCATTAGAAAAATATAATAAAAAATAATATTCTCTGTATTTAAAATTAATAGATATGTTTTTATATTTATTTATATTAAATTATAATTTATTTATTATTTTAATAAGTTAATTAATATATTAAATTTTTATTATATTCATATTCAATCTTATTTATTAAAAATATAATATAAATATATTTCACATTAAAATAAAAATATATACATTTAAATTTCTAATAAAAAATTAATTTTTCTTATTTTTATGAAATAAAAATATGTCAATTGATTTTGGGAACGAGTGAGTATATATTTTTAATTATTTTCACTAAATTATTTTTATTGCATTGAAAAGGAAAAGACAATTGGAAGTTGGAAAAGGAGGTGAGAATTTAATTTTAATAAATTTAGTGAAAATGGATAAAATTCCGAGTCCGAAACGGTGTGGAGAAAAGCCTGGTCCGAAGCAGACAAAACTGTCGGCGAGTTAATAGTTTTCACAATACTCTAAGAAAGTCAAATAAAATAAAATCTTTTCATTTTGGTAATAAATTAATTAATTTTTAAAATTTTTATAAATAAAAGTACATCACCATTTTTAATAATATAAAAAAATTAAGATTCCAATATAATCCAAAAAAAAAATTTTAAAAAAAGATAGGAGTCGATGACTATATCGTGTAGAGAGTTAATTGAGGGATTAATTTTTTTTAAAGGAATTAAGAGATTAAATTATATTATTAGGATTTTATTAATTTTTATACTTAATACTTCTTTAATTATGTTAAAATTATTAAATTTTTTTAAAAAGTTATTCCTCTCAAATATTTATTTTATATAATTAAAAAAAATTAATTAATTTTTTTAACTATATTCTTATTATCAATTACTTAATTAATAAAATAAAAGTATAATATTAATAAATTAATAAAGAATAATTTAATTAATTTAAAATAATTTTATATAATAATATTTAATAATTTTTTTAATAAATATGTATGAACTGAAGATGATAATTTCAGCGACAGAAAAAATATTTTAAAAGAGAAAAAATAAGTTAATACAACTATAGATAAATAATTTTATTGAGGATCATTAAAAAAATATAATCAAATCCATATTAAAATTTTTATTAAATTTTAAATTATAGTTATTATTATGAAATACAATCATACACAGTCTTATTTAATAATAATTATAATTATAATTATATGAAATAAATTCATACAAAAATAATGCATACTTACTATTTTATTTTTCATAATTTAATTGAGAAAAAAAGTAAAATTTAGTAGTTTATCGAAATCATATACTATACTATATATCTATTTTTTTTAAATAATATAAATTTTCAATATTTTTTTTAAATTGTAACAAATAAAAGAATAATATATATTTAAGCGGTTATTTTTGCAAAAAATATTATAGAATAAATATTTGAAATTTTGACTAAAAACCAAATATAATTAGGCTATTTGTGTAACATTAAAAAAAAGAAAAATATTTATCAAATTAAGAAGAAAGGCAAATGTTTTGTTTTAGCAAAGGAAAATGTCAGTGTAATGCACGATTAGAGGCACGTACGTGGGATGAGAATTTATTTAGCTTTGGTAATAAGCCAACGACAAAAAGGTCTCATCCTCAAAAATTCGGTTGACTATTTGATTTGACACTGAAAATAAAATAAATAGTTATTTTTATTACAAAGACAAATAAAAACTAAAAAATAAATAAATCCAAATCCAATCACAGCAACATTATTTTTCTTCTAACCATAGCCATTTTCATTCGTTTTGAATCCTTCTCTTTGTTTCCTTTCTAAAAAGAACTCATTTTTATTTGGTCAAATATCCTTTATTTTCCTTCATTTCTTTTGTGTTGAAATAATTTCATTTCTTATCAATTTCTTTCTATCCAAACATCAATTTTTCAATTTTTTCTAGGAATTTGTCTTCTTTCTCAAATTTGTAAGAACCCTTTTGGATTCTTGTTCTTATCATTAACTTTTCAAAGCCAGAATGGTTGATTTTGATGTTGATTCTTTTATTTTCTTTAATTTTTAATACAACATGTTTTGATGCAGGGAAGCAACAAATCAATGCCCTTTTTGTCAATTCAGAATCTTTTTTCATAATACGTAAGAACCCTTTAATTTTTCTTATCTTTTCTTTTTCATTGTTGAGTCAATTAATTAATAAATTCTCATACGTTTTTAAAATTTCTTGCTTTCTTGTTTTAAGTTTTTAATACCTTTTTTATTTGTTGCAGTAAAGGTGATGAATTACCATTATTATGTTGTAGCAGCTGTGCATAATTTATAAGTTTTCTGGTATCTTTTGAAGCCTGGAGATGTCTATGCGACAGGAAAATTCTGATGGTAATTTTCTGCAAATAATATTTAAATATATGGGGAATGCATATTTTTCTTACAGGAAAAAAAATTAATTCTGAAACATCGTATTATTCAAATAAATTTCCTGCCTTTCCACAAAGTTATAGTGATGAGATATTATAAGGATTATTGTGGAAACTAAATGATTGCTATTATATGATTATGGTAATCAGATGTAATGACAATGTACTTCTTCTTGAGTTTTTATTCTGGAAAATGAATCTTGAAATGGATCAAATTCTTATTCTTATAATGTATTTGTTCTGCAATTGCCTGTTATTAATATGATTAATTGTGTTTTATAATGAATTGTAAGTTTCTTTGATTTAAACTGTATTAGCCTTAAAAAATGACTCTGTTCAATGCAAAAATCTATCATGATTATGGTTGTTTGATTGAATGCATCACATTTGTAGGACCAGCAACTTTGCTACAAGACTTCTTTGTTCCAGAAAAACACAGTTGGAACAGGAAGGAAAGGAACAAACCTTCTGGTAATCTTCATAGGTTCTCCTTAAATTTTATCGGTCTTTAATTCTCTAGGATTTTGATGCAATAAGTATAGAATCCAGAAGCACTTCTGCCAGATTTTTAGCAATCTTGTTTTCTTTATTAATCAGGTCCACAGAAAAAGCTGGAGATACTGCTGGGTCAAGCTGGAAATAAGGTTTGTGCAGATTGTGGATCAGCTGGTCCGAAATGGGTGTAAGTTTCGAACACGAAGCTTCATTCTTTCTCTTCTGTTTTTCTTTTTCTTCATCTAACATCATTTAACAATCAACAACGTGAGTTGAAGTTTTCTGAAAGATTGTTTTTATTATTGACTGGGTGTTACATTGACAACTTGCCACATTTGACCAAGTCATTTTGTGTGTATCAGGTCCTTAAATCACGGAGTATTTATTTGTATCAAGTGTTCTGGTGTTCATAGGAGCCTTGGAGTACATATATCAAAAGTAAGGTTTTGCAAACTTCATTACTTGTCCTGCTTCATAATTATCTATTGTTCGATCTTTTTTTTCTTTATATTGTATTCCTCGGATTCATTTTAGACCAGTGGCTAGCAGAAGAGGGATCTTCCATTGATTGATTTTATAAATTGAGTCTTTCAAAAAGTTTTCTGCTGTTGTCTTTGGTTCTGCGCCTTTTTCTGCTGTTTTTGTGTCTGTCAAATTTATTCGGTACGTTGATGTAATTTGTTCTTTCTTATGCTAGGTTCTATCGGTCAAGTTAGATGAATGGACAGATGAACAAGTGAATAGTTTCATCGAGTTGGGTGGAAATGCCGCAGCAAACAAAAAATATGAAGCTCGCCTTCCAGATGATAGCAGAAAACCGAGACCAGATTCCTGTATAGAGGAGCGTGCTGATTTCATTAGGTAATGCAAGTTAGTATAGGACTAATCATACCTTCATATAAGAAACTTACTCCATTCTAAATCCAAATTTTACTCTCTGGTTACTCAGGAGGAAATATGAGAAGCAGCAATTTTTGTTGTCTACTGACCAAATGATCTGCCCTTATCGGCCACACCCCAATAGAAGTTCATCATCTTCCCAGAGTGGTTGTGCTTCCCAAGACAAGAAACTCTATGACAAACAAGCAACGAGACATCGTATCGGTCATGCATTTCGTAACAGCTGGGGAAGAAAAGATACTGAGAACAAGAATCCAAAGAAGATCAACTCTATGGTGATGACGGTAATGATTTCCTGCTACACAGTTTATCCTTGTCACATCAGGCTATGCCTAAAGATGACTTTGCCTTCTTCCCCTTCTTGATGGTCTATACAAGAAGAAAAAATGTTACAGTATTCTATCTAGTTTGAAATTTTCATTTTTATTTATTGAATATGGTTACTTGAAACTTTCTGTTTGTAGGCAGGTATGGTTGAATTTGTTGGATTAATCAAAGTTAATGTTGTCAAAGGAACTAATCTAGCCGTACGCGATGTGGTAACTAGCGATCCATATGTCATCCTCGCGCTCGGTCATCAAGTGAGCCTTTTTTTCTTTGAATCTCATTGACAGCATAATTATAATTAAATGAAATGCACGAGGACAATGCTAACTATGGTGCTAAGTTCTGCTCTCTATTAATTCTTTTTGCAGTCAGTGCGAACACGGGTCATAAAGAACAACCTGAATCCGGTCTGGAATGAAAGTCTAATGTTGTCAATCCCAGAAGATATCCCTCCTCTGAAAGTGGTAAGTTTGAGTTTGCCGATGCCTATTGAACCATCACTGTACATGTCTACACATTAACGAGTTAAAGATGTTTGAGAAGATTGGCTATGGACTTTTCATATTTTACGTCGAAGATGTGATCTTTCATTGCTGTAGAGCCATAAAAATGTTTTTACCTGAAAGTTTCTGGGTCATATGCAGCTCGTTTATGACAAGGATACATTCTCAACTGATGACTTCATGGGTGAGGCTGAGATTGACATTCAACCTCTGGTTTCTGCTGCCAAAGCCTACGAAACTTCCTCAATCGATGAGCCAATGCAGCTTGGTAAGTGGGTCGCAAGCAAAGATAATACTCTAGTGAAAGATGGTATTATCACCTTAGTAGATGGGATGGTAAAACAAGAAATATCTCTTTGGCTACAGAACGTCGAGAGGGGTGTGCTAGAGATCGAACTCGAATGTGTTCCTCTTACTCAATAGCTAGCATGGAAGTGTTCACAAAATATAATTTCAAGTGATGATCGTAGCTTTTCCAGATACATATAATTCACATCAATTGGAAGATGCATAATAGGAATTAATATGCAAATGTTTAGCCTGCTGCTATTCTTCTTCTTCTGTACTGCTAAACAGTCCTTATTTTTATATCAAGATAAAATGATGGATAATCTTAGGATTTTTACTGATAATTTTGTGGATAGTTTGTAAATATTCAGGTTGGGCAGCCCTGATACACAGAATTTTGTGGTTGCTTGCAGCTCTGTTATTTATATGACCATGTAATTAGCCATTTTTGCTGAACTTTGTTCCTGATAGACAAATCATCTCTATCAGTTCTGTATTTGCAGCTTGCCTGATAATGGCAATAGAACATGCAAATCCTGATATTTCTTTTGTGCATTTTTCAGCTTCATGAATATGAGAAATGCACATAAATTTCAAGAAATATCATCATGAGGAATTAAGATCTTGATTTTGATATCTTAAAAGTGAAGATTTCCCATAAAATTCCAGTGGGATGCGATGCATTAACAGTCTTAGGGATAAGATTTACTTTCCAATTTCACAAAAACCACAAAAATCTCCTTTGTTTCCATGCTGCTGGCTAGAAGTGGGGATGCAAATTTCCAAACAACAGAGACAGAATCACAAATCTCTACTGTTATGTTAAACCCAATTAACCATTTCAGATCAAAGATACAGCTTAAATGAGAATTTTTTTCATTACCATGTATTTGCGACCCAAATTGTTTCTCTTCGCATAACTCATTTATACTCTCTTCGTCCCACTGGGATTATTATTAAAAAAATTATTTTACTAAAATTATAATTTTTGGCAAGTTTATTTGTTTTGTTCATGTCTCCATGGATGGAGACTTTCAGCTTATTTGGCAAGCTGTTGTAGGCTTGTAGCCATTATGAAATTAGATGGACAATTAAGTTTCTGTAAATCACCAACACATCAAGGTTTTTGTCTTTCTAAAAGTAATTACTCCTCGATCAATGAAAGCAATGAAAGACCCAACAACAAAACTTTTGAGTAAATGCCTTCCTTTTAGAAAATTTGACAAGAGACATAAATCAGCTTTAAATTTATATTAAAAAGGAAATAGTTGAGGATGCGATAATCAATCCATTCATCAATATACATTTCTGTCAAAACAGCTCTGATAAATAAATCACTAAAGAAGTTCAGACAGGTACAAGTTAACCAAAGATGGATTGAAAGATAATTCCACCAACCAAACCAAGAAAATAACAATCCAAAGATGGAAAAGCAAATTTTCAGAACTAAGAAATAACAATCCAAAGGCATTAATTATTTACTTCACTACGGCCTCTGTAAATTCCAATAAAAAAAGTTGCTAGCAATGATAATCTTTCATTTCCAGCTTCACCAAGACATGATGAAAATAAAGAACACTCCAGAAATTCTCAGTTGAAGAGAAACATACCTAAGACCAGATTATAATTGTAGTTTTTCTTTTTTTCTTTTTTTACATTTAATACATTTTGAGAAGAACGAATCGACTTTAAATCTATTGTTTAGGAGAACACGCATCCACTGTTAAGACATATTATTACCGTAGTTATGTCCTCATTGTTAGCATTCACTTAACATCGCAAACCACAAAACATTTGCAAGTGCAAATCTATGATCGGCATATGAAAGATCAAATCTGGTAGTTTACATGACTTCATGTTGATTACAATGAAGAACAAAAAAGAAACAAAGAAATAGCAGACAGACAACAAACTGAAGCTGAACCAGGATGGTTACAAGACGAAGTACACAAAACAAAATATTACAATGCATTATAGTAATCAGTGCACTGCAACAATCCATTCTAGGAGAAAGCAAACACATATGACATCAGAATAACCATTAATGCACTGCCAAGTAAAATCATCATCCAACTAAAAACAACATGCACAGATGAATTCTTCATTTTGTTTCATCACATAGCAGTTCAAAAATAAATAGAGTGTTCGTTCCAGCAGATGAACAATTCACAAAGAAATCACTAACTACAATTCACAAAGAAATCACTAACTAAAGTTCAGTTTAATCCAGACTCATTTGCATGCTATCCATGCTAAAGTGCTAATGTTGGACTATGAACAAAACAAGGAATTATGGAACAAAGTTAGGGAATAAAACACACCCATTCTCATTACAATCCATGAATTGGAAATTGGCATTTTTGTTTTTCTTTTTTTGCATTACATTAGTACTAAATATTTACAATGCCATAAAGGAGAAACTCTCTCCCTCATATTATGCAGCAGCAGAGCACGCAACCCAAATTTGGTGTTCTGATACCACAGACCAGACCATTATTCTCATGACACTCTTCACAGAACAATGAACATCGATCCCCTAACCGATGATCATACAATAAGAAAATGAGAAAGAACAAAGCCCATGAATCCAAAGAGCAATTTTTGGATTCAACCATTAACACATTGTCCACATTCATACTTACATCAGCAAAAAAAATCTAAAAACACACAAGAAGTCATGTGCGAACCCAGCAGTAAGATCATAAACAGCAATCCGGGCAGCGAATCAACCCATTTTCATTGCATTCCAAGCATCTCTTGGGCACCCCTTCATCTTCATCAAACACCTTCCTACTGCCACTACAATTTCCACAAGGCACAAATCTCACATCCCCACACCCTTCACAAACAATCCCAGCTTGTTTTCTTGGAAACTCATCAAGAACCTTAGTTAGTTCACCAGTCTCAAACATTAGCTTAATCACCTCAGCACCACCAATATGGTTTCCTTTAATAAACACTTGTGGCAAACTCACATTCTTCTCTCCCAACACACTTTGCAACTCCTTCTTGTAAGCTGAATCCATGGAGATATCCCTCTCATCAACCCACACCCTAAACCCTCTAAATATCATCCTAACCGAATAACAATCCTCATAAGTTCTTCGAACTCCACGCAAACTGGTGAAATAAACCACAATTCGATCCTCAGTGCCTGGTAATCGAATTCCAGTATTGTGGTACCCATAAGAATACCTATTATATTCAGGTCCCATTGATTTCACAGACTTAAGCTTGCTAGCTTGGGCTATCAATTGGGATTGTGCATCACCAAGAATTGATTTGGAGGATCTTGAAGCTTCAAAGATATTGCGTAGCATTTTAACCTTCCCTTTCATGGACTCAAAGGAATTGAAAAATCTAGAAGGAGATTGTACATATTCTTTGGAGGATGATTTTGCAGAGTGATTAATTGTGAGAGAACGGTTAAAGAAAGAGGAAGCCGTGGCACTGGTTTTGGATTTCACCATAATTTCCTTGTCATTTTCCAATTCCGCCATCGACCCAATTCACAAAACAATCAAAATCAAGTAACTTTAAGGTTTGTCCCCTCTTTTTTTGTGATTTCAAACAAAGGGTTTTGAAAGATCAAGATCGAAACAATCTTGACCTTACCAAATTACGAAAATCAAGCTGATACGGAAGGGGTTTTTCAAAATCAAAACTTGATCAACGACACCAAAACAAACCAAAAACAAAAAGATAAAGGAAACAGAAAAAAAAAACCCTAACCGATCAATTCAAAGCTGCAAATTCTCCGACGACTACAGGCGGACAAAAAGCAAAAAAAGAATTGAGCGGATAATCCGGCCACAAAATAAAGAATCGGCGGTAGAAATGACTGGCCAAGGGGAGAAACCGGTGGCGGATTATTTCACAGTTGTCGCAGGTAGGTAAAGAAAAGAATATATATATATATATATGAAGAGGGTTTGATTGCCGTTTCTTGTTTTGTTGTTGATGGGTTTAGGGGTGTAATTTGTTTAATTTAGTTTTTCAGATAAAAACAAACGGAGAGGAAAAGAGAGAGAAAGCGGTGTGAATTGTTTGTTTGTTTGTTGGGAAAATTTCAGTTTTTTTTTCTTTGCTGTTTTGGAGAGGGAAAAAGAAAATGCGGATCAAATGGTTTTGGAGGCTTCGTTACAAAGGCAAAGAATTTGTTATATAAAGCTTTAATAAATGACTTTTTGGGGTGGTGGCGATGGTGGTGGTGGTGTTGGTGGCGGTGGTGGGGCTGAGCCGCTTAGGTCAGACCCCACACCGCCTTCTCTTTAGTCTAAAAGACGCGGTTACCTTTGTTTGAATTCTGATGCTTTAACTTTTGTATTATTATTATTATTATTATTATACTTTTCTTAGTACTTATTTATTTATTATTTAAATATCTTAAAAATATTCACAAATAACTAAAAATATATATTTATTTTTTTTAGAAATTTAAATTTAACTTTCATTTCAAATTGTGAAAATTTAAAAATATTGTTAAATTTATATATTTTTTCTTTATCGTATTTTTTTACATTGAATATATTTTAAAAAAATTAATTTTAAATTTATTATTTAAAAAATATCGATTAACTATAATTTAGTATATTTAATTCTATAATATTTTAATTTCATCTTTTCATCAAAATCTCATGAATTTAAATAGATTTTTTACTTTAATATTAATATTTAAAAAATAAATTATGAGGGTAATAATTTTGTTTATAATATTGGAAAAGAATTTCATTTATATTATTTTATTTAAGACCAATACACATGTATTTTTATAAAAATAATGTGTGAATTTCAATATAATTTTTTTATTTCATTTTATATTTGGGTCAATTAGTACTCTCATAAGCATGTGGATTTTTGTGGACCAAATTTATTTAAAAAAATAAAGAAAGAAAAAAAATTAACAAAACAACCAAATGTTGACATTTTTGGATTATGTCACAAGTGAAACCTCTCTATCACCAACCACCATTTCAAGTTAATTTAAATTCAAATTTAAATTAAGTTAAATTTTATTTTATTTTTAAGTTATTTATTCTCAATTTCATAATCTCACTCCATTAAATAATTTAATTAATATCTCATAAGTGTGTTTGAACTTGTCTATCCTCTTTTGTTTAAAGAGTTGGATTTCATTTTTATTTAAATTAATCAAGCGTTTTGCTAATGTTTAAAATATAATTTTTTTTTAGTGTATCTTTTATCTAAAATCAAAAGTATTCTTTAATTATTTATTTATTAGTTTTATAAATAATTTTTTTATTCAATGCTGGTTTTAGTATTATTTTAAGAATTATAAATTTATAAATTTAAATATTACTTTTAATTAAATTAAAATATAATGAAAAATTTTATAAAAAACTACTTTTTTCTATATTTGGAGGAAAAATAATAATTCAATAATAATGAGGATACAACTTGAAAACCTTTGATTTTTGAGGTCTCATTTTGAATTTTATACCACTTAATTAAACACTCATAAATCATTAATTTTTAGAAATTATTAATAATATTAATTGAAATTATTAATTGAAATTAATTGGCCAAGAGTTTACAATACAAAAACAAAAGAGATTGTTGAAACCACTATTGGGTAGTAGGTGTGAAAAATCTTGTTTTTCCACATTTGTTTTTTTTTTTTCCATTTTTATACAATGAGTTTTAATTTTATTTTATTTCTATTGAAATAGATTTTTCTATATGGTCCATCCATAGTTTAATTTCACTTCTTTATTTGTGAATTTGAATCAAAGTGCTATATTTAAAAAAAAAACAAATTGAATTATAAAATCACAAAAAATAATACAATTGATTTTAATTCTAAATATATACACCACTAAAAAGGTATCCTAATTAATCACAAAATATATGCACTTTTTAGCTTGAATTATTTCCTACTTTTTAAAAAAAAAAAAAGAAAAAAGGTGCATGTATATCTATATGGGAGCTGATTTTACTTTTATAGAAATTATTAGGGAAAAAAATTACTTTAGTGGGGTTTTTTTTGTGAGAAATTAATTTTATGTTTTAATAAAATTTGACTTGAATTCGAACTCAGATTTTTATAAATTAAGCATAAAATTAATAAATTTTTTTGCTATGTAATTAATTAAATTTATTCGCCCGACCAGATCATTATATTATTTTACATAAATATATATCATAAATAAAAAATTATAAAACTTCTCCTATCTTCTAAATTCTACGCCAACCACTATAACATACAAGCAATTTTATTAAATTTATATGCTAAATTTTATTTAAATTTTCCAATATAATGAATTTTTTACTATATTTAATTTTAAGTTAATTGGATTTTATATTTAAATTTAATTTTTATTAGATTTATTGTTTATTTTAGATTTTAGAATATGAATGATTGGTAATATTTTTAGCTCGTCTAACCAGTAGTCACCACGACTAAACGAGCATGAAAAATTTGTAGTTGATCAACGACCAGTCGTTTGATTGAAACAGCTAAACGACCGGTCATCTCACAAAATAAACACATTCAATTAATACCAATACCATCAAGGCTCACCACCACTCAACTGGGCTAAACGACCGGTCATCTCACAAAATAAACACATTCAATTAAATACCAATACCATCAAGGCTCAGCACCACTCAACTGGGCTTTAATATGATGAAGATCTATGCTTTTCTTCAAGAAGGTGTCCTTCAAAACGCAAGAAGAAGATTTTTCAAATGCTCTCTTTTACAATTTTACATCTTGTACATGCTAATTATTTCCAGGATAATTGTGGCTACCATAATCATTCTTGGTTTACACATCTTGTTCATCATTGAACATAAAAGTGGGATGTTAGCCTGCTGTGTAGAGACCGGATTGACCATTGTGAGACTTACAGAAAGTCTCACGCCTGAGGGTTTGGTCTGCATAAGAAAATATCTGAAGGTCTGCTTGTGGGACGTCCCCTATTACCAAAAAAGAAAAAATTCTTGGCTTATGTAGAATCATGTGGGAAAATCCCACTTTCTGATGTAGATAGCAAAAAAAACCAAGTAAAGCTCTCCCTGAATCAGAAGCAGCAAATATCTGAACTTGTAGATCTCTTCTACAGCTGCTTCAATAGCCGTTTCTGGAATGATATTGATAATATAATTTTCCCCTTATATGCACAGGCAACGACAGAAACCTGCAGAGCATAACAGTTGAACAATTTGACTCTAGAAAACAAGAAAGAACCATAGATGTCTAACAATATAATCCAAGGAAAATTGTTACGCCCCGCTAATTGGTTGCCAAATTTGCGGGTTCTTGAAGTATTATACATCATTTTTCGCTACTTACCTAACAGAAATGTAATGATTTTTTTTACCACTTTAGCCGACAGAAATACTAATGACTTCAAGACAATAGTATCATATCTATCAATGTAAATTTTTTTTTGGGTAGAGGCAAAAGATGTATCTACAAATTAGTAGAGAAAATTTTTCACTACATGTAGATTGATTTCGTAAGAAATCAAGATTATTAAATTTGTATTTTTCTTCAATGAAGATTGGTTGCACAGAGTAGGGAACATGCCCTTCCTGAACTACATGGTACCAAAAAATTGCAATGTAATGCAATGATAGTGTGCAACAGTTTCACTACAAACAACTCAACCAAGTAAATAGCAAGAACTAAAATAAGTGATGGAAACATATGTGGCTGTATGTGTTCTTTCTTTTGGTTATGTAATAAATCTCACAACACCTTCAATTATAATGTTGACATAAGATTTTTATCTTTAATTAAGTTGCTCATCATTGAAATACATCTTATAACCAATGTCATTTACCTGGAGCAAACTTGCAAGTTCTCCAGTTCCAACATCGATTTTCAAATTTGAAAGGGGAGTTGGTGCCTGGAATGAAAAAAATAAAACATTCAATGCAAAGTAGCAGCATAAGTATGCATGAAAAACAGTAATGCCATGAAACAGTTGTTGACATTCCACAATCTTCACTGTTGTTAGAGATGAAAGGTGATCAGACAATTTGGACATTCCCGTATATAAAGCTGTTGAAGGACAGGGAAAGCTCTGCCTTCATAAGAAATCCATTCGTGCCATTGTAGCATCCTTTCAAACCTCAAAATTTCAAGGGATGCAAATGGTGCTCTCATGCTATCCATGGGCAAACAACTTCCATAGAGCTCTGGACCAACAATCACCACTTCATGAAAGGCTACGATTGTCAATTCTTTGAGAGACACTAACTGCCCAAGAGGAGGTAAGGAAGTGCAGTTTTTGCATCCATTGAGCTGCAAGGAGACAATATTTGAAAAAGAGGAATCTCCTACCCAACTTGGAAATTTTGTACCCCTATAACCGACTATATAAATAGATCTTAGATTGGTGTGAGGGTGCAATTGCTCAAGCACATCGTTATCATGCTCTGGATTCTCTGTTTCACCAACCCACCTAAATGTTAACTACTTAAGGTGCCTCTTAGCTTTCAAATTGGCTTCTAAAGCATCTCGAGCATGAACAACATTTTGTAGGTTCCTAATGCAAATTTCTCCTCTTAGATCCTGAAACTGCCACAACTCTTTAATGTTAGATCCACTTTGCTTCCCCACAACAAAATCAGTTAAAGTCTGGAGCTTTGTTAGTTTACCCATCTCTAATGGCATCTCTGTCAATTTTATTTCTTCAACATCCTTATGATTCAAGTGGATAAAGCTTCCCATGTTGGTTGGCAATTGAACAAGGTTTCTGCACCTTGCAATATTGAAGTCCTCAAACTACATAAACTATCCATGGATTCTGGTAACCTTCGGATTGATGTTTGAAAGAGATTCAGGTATCGAACATTTCTCAAATTGCCAATTGATATGGTTCTTGCATATGATAAATGGCGAACCACTCTAGCATTCTTGCATGAATTATCACCCTCCAACCTAAAGGAAAATTCTCCTGCTACAGATATAGCTAAGTCGTGCATGAGGTCATGCATAAAAAAGCCTGACTGATTACCACCTGATCTTTGAAAATATTGAAGCACTCTTCACCTACCTCCTCTAACTCCTTGTCTCCGTGAGGTTGGGCTAGAATACCCTCTGCTATCCACAAAAAGACTAATTCCTGCTTTTTGAAGTTATAATCCTTGGGAAATATTGCACAGAAAGCAAAACATTGCTTTAGATGTGATGGCAAGTAATGATAGCTTAGTCTTAGAGCTGGAAGAATGTTGCCATTTGTCAAATTCCATAGTTTGCTGTTCAATACCTTCTCCCATTCTTCAGAATCTGTTTTGGCTCGCAGGAGGCCCCCCATTGACTTTGCAGCCAATGGTAAACCTTTACACTTTCTCACTATTTCTCTACCGATATCAAATGCATGTTTTGCAAACAAGGACCAGCAATGATCTGCATTTAGTTCCTTTAAATGATGAGTTGGAACTGTTCCCATAACTTGAGCTACACTTTCATTGCGTGTTGTAACAACAATTTTACTCCCCTTTGCCCCGGACTTTAATGGCATCCGCAGGGTGTCCCAATCAGCATACTGATCATTCCACACATCATCTAAAATGAGTAAAATTTTTTTCTCAATCAATATCTACTTTAACTCAAGCTGAAGAAGATTTAGATTTCGGATGTCTATTTTCTTTCAAGTAACCACCTCAAGAATATCTTTTGTAACCTTGAAGACATCATATTCTTCTGAAACACAAACCAAGGCTTTAAGTTGGAATTGTTCCACTACTCTCTGATCATTGTAAACGAGCTGAGCAAGAGTGGTTTTACCAACCCCACCCATACCCACAATAGGAATCACATCAAGGTCTCTGCCATTTCCATCATCTCCCAGCAACAACCTCATTTAGGCTTCCTTATCATCTTCTCTACCATAAACACCCAATTCATCTACCAGAGAAGTTGTAGGTATCTTACCCAATGTGGGTTTTTCTCAAAAACCCTCTTTTAGAGCAAGGGAATCCCTTTGTTTTACTAAATATTCAAGTCTCTCAATAATTTCTTTCATCTTTTCATCCACCCTTTTAAATGGATTTCGAGAAGAGAAAAAAGTTCCTTCCGGATTTAACTTCAAACTTCGGTTTTAGAGAATCATAAGCAATCTCATCCCACAAATCATCAGCATCATAAGCACCATCTCTAAGCTCAATGAGCCAGTTCTTCACAGCTTGTATGTTGATTTGCTTCTCCTCTGCATCATCAAGTACTCCAGCAACAGAATTCAGTGTTACCTTCAACTTCTTCAGCAACCGAAGATCAAGTCTTTTTCCTCTGAAGAAGTCAACTACTTCACGAGATGCCAGCTTGTCGAAAAAACCTGAAGGAAAGCAGAGAGAAGGGATCCTCCGATCAGGGCTGCAGCCATGGTTTTATCCTGTTTTCTGGGGTCTGAAACTAAAGAGAAACAAGCTGATCAAGGAAAAGCAGAAGAACCAGAGAAGTAGAAGAAGGGTAAAGATCAAGACTTTGCAATTTTCTGATACTTTCTTATTGTGATGAAGCAGTTGACTTCATAAATCAACAGACCGACTCAATCAAAAGAAACGAATCCAAGAAAATAACAGAAAATGAATTTCTCATATAAAAAAGTAATGCTATTTAGTGAAAAGAGGAACTAAAACGACAGGACCTAAAAAATGCGGGTCATTTTTCTTGGTCAAAGACGGCGTCGTTCTATTTATTAATGTCGTTTCCTCGCGAAAACGACTTTCTCAAAGTGAATGACATGATGGGTTCATTTTGGAGAAATACTGAAATAGAATTTAATTTTATTAAAGATGAGTTTAATAAAGGGGAATTTATAAACATAACTTGAAAGAAGAAAAAAAATAAAAATATATTATGCAAATAAAAAATTTATAAAAATATTATATAAATAAAAATTATATAAAAATATGATTTATTTTTGATATATTTCTTATATTTATTAAATATACTTCTTGTATAATTTTTATTTTTTGTAAATTTAAAAATATAAATTGTAAAAAAAATAAAGTACAGTAAAAATAAAATTTTGAAAAAAAAATTATGTAATTTCCTTCTCTATAAATAGAAGTGTGGAACCAAAAAAAGGAGGAAAAATAGATGAATTTGTGTTGAAGTTAATTGATGAGAATTCAAACAATAATTATTTACAGTCAATATTTGGATTTAACTTCTAAATACAAATAGAGTGGATTATTTTATTAGAGCAGTTAAAAACCGTAAAATCCCCATATATATATACATAAAGCCACGATCACGTATAAACCAAGGAATTCTATAGAGAGCCTGAGATTGCCTGCTGTGAGATGAAATTAAGAGAGGTTTCGCATGGTTCAGTGCTGCTAAAAAACCATATTTACCAGCATCAATATTCACATTCTGAATAAGACATTTGCAATTTACAGGCAGAGGAATGGTGGCAACAGAACCCTTTCATTTAATCAACCTGAAATATGAGAGATTGACAAGTATTAAATATGGCTGCATATCACTATCTAGATAAAAGCATTGCTGCTTATTCAATCATATCAAACATTTTATGAAGAAATTTCATCTCCTAAGATAGTCTTAAAATTATTTCAGGGTAATTTTAACGGTGTCGTAATAACACTTTTTAAATAACAATAAATACCCTAATTTTGATTAAGATACGTATCTTTTTGTTTTAAGTAATTGATAAAAAAACTGCACAAGCTATAAAATTATTGCAACAAATTTCGATAACAATGAAACGCATCTCAATAAAAAAATAGATCATTTATTGTTGTTTAAAATGATGCTGATGTGGCACCTGTTACATATTCCATTATTTTATTGTCTCCAAAACCAGAAAATCATAATTTAATCCTGTTATGATACTGAAAAGTGAAAAAGAGGAGAAAAGGAAATTAAAGAAATTGGATTTGAGATCTAATTGACAATACCTGAATGTTGCAGGAATGGGAATCATCAGAGCTGGGGTTCAGTGATGATATCAGAGTCGATCTCTATGTGTGGAATGTGAGAAATCTTTGGCCAATATTCTCCATCCTCTCTTTGGCATCTCTGTGTCAACAAGGGGCAATCCCATATCATCAGAGAAGAAAGGGAAGCAGGCAGCCCTTCTTCTGGCATGCTGTCGAGCTCAGGGCATTTCCAGAGAGTCATTTCTCCAAGAGAAGTAACATGTTGAATCCCCTTGTAGTCTAGAGATTTCAGGTTCTTAAGATTCTTCAGTTTAAGACAGGTAAGTGAGGCAGGCAGCAGCATTTCTTCTGGGAAAGATTCTACATCTTTACACCGATCAATGCTCAAGTATGCAAGAGACAGAAGCGCTTGCAGGTTCCATTGCAGGCGACTAGCAATGAGTTTCTCACAGCTTGAAATCTCAAGAGATTCTAATTTGGGAGGCAAACCCCCTTCTGGAAAGGACTCAAGTTTCGGACATTCAACTATTCGCAATTTCAGAAGTGAAGAGAGCATTGTATGCATATGATCAGGCAGCCACTTCAAGTTGTGGCAATTCCATAAATGAAGTTCAGTCAAACTCAGGGCAGGCAATCCTGTTGGTAAAGAAAAGGACTCCAGATTTCTACATCTCCCAAGGTTAAGTATTTTTAACTTGGGGAACAACTCTAATGAGAAACACCTGAGTGAAAAGTAGTCTTTTATTTCAATTTCTTCAGTAGTTAGGAAAATATCATAAGCTTGTGTTATTCCCTCAATTAGGGAATCTACAGAGCTGAAGGTGGCAGCAGCTTGGAGACTCTGTAGCCCAGAAGACAATTTACTTAAGGCCAAACGACGAGAATGGTCTTCAAAGCTCATTCCAAGAATAGCTGGAGCTCTTGGAAATGAAGGCAAAAGCTGATGACATTCCTTAATTTCTAGTATTTTTAAAGAAGGAAGGTAATCAGGTAATACCTTCCCCAGGTTGGGACATTCTCTTATGTAAAGCTCCTGGAGAAAAGGAAAGGCTCCACCTTCATCTTCCGACACAAAGGAAGTCCATTCCTGCCATTCTAACATTCTTTCAAACTTCAGAATTCTGAGGGATCCAAATGGTTTCTTCATGGACACACAATTTCCATAGAACTCAGCACCCACTATCACAATTCCATGAAAGTCTGTGATTGACAGTTTTTGCAAAGATACTAACTGCCCAAGTGGTGGTAAGGAAGAGCAATATTTGCAGCCATCTAACTTCACAGAAGTTAAATTTGAGAAAGATGAGTCTCCTACCCAAACTGGAAATCTTGTACCTCCATAACCAAATATGGAAAGACGCTCCAATTTGGTATGAGGTTGTAAAGACTCAAGTATACATCTTTCATGTTGTGAATCATCAGCGGTGCCATCCCATCTCAAATATAATTTTTTAAGGTGCTTCTTACTCTTCATATTGGCTTCCAAAGCATTTGTAGCATCCACAACATTTTGAAGATTCCAAATACAAATTTTTCCCTGTAGATGTTCAAGCTCCCCCAACTCTTTAATGCCAGAGCCATTATCTTTGCCTAGAAAAAAATCAGTCAATGTTTGAAGTTTGCTTAGTTTACCCATTTGTGATGGCATTTTTCCCAGAACAGTCCAACTAATATCAAGAAAATACAAGTTAACTAACATGAAGAAGTTATTTGGCAACTCATCAAGAAATACACAATATGCCAATACTAAAGTCTGCAGATTGTACAAATTGCAAATCGTTTCAGGTAACCTTCTGACTGATGTTTTAGAGAGATTTAGATATCGCAAATGTTTCAATTTGCCAATTGAATAAGGCAAAGACGTTATACTATTGTAGTGAGACAGAGATAAAACTCGTAGATGCAAGAGTTTTGGCAATAAATCATCAGTTACCTCAATATCAATATGGCTACCCCACCACTGAACAGCATCCACATGTAAAAAGGTGCGTAAATATTGAGCTTCAATGACATGCTCAAATTTCCTAGAAGAATCATGCAAAGTTCTAGCATATGATAAATGCCTTGTCCTTTTAGCAATGTTAAATGAATTATCATCCTCTAACCAAAAGCAAAATTCTCCAGAGACAAATTTAGCCAAGTCATTTATGAGATCGTGCATAATGAAGCACGACTCGTCACCACGTGATTGTTGAAAAAATGATCTCGATACAAGATCATGAAAGTACTCACTACCTACATCTCCTGCTTCTAGAAAACCCTCTGCCATCCATAAAAGGACTAATTCCTCCTTTTTGAATTCATAGTCCTTAGGAAATATTGCACAATAAGCAAAACATCTCTTTAAACACGGTGGAAGATAGTGATAACTCAATCTTAATGCTGGAAGAATCTTATCATTTGCCAAATCCCAAAGATTACTCTTTGATATATTTTCCCATTCTCCAATATTTCTTTTAGAACGCAGTAGACCCCCAAGAGCTTTTAAAGCTAGAGGTAGACCTTTGCACTTTCTCACAATCTCTTTGCCAATGGTTTCTAACTCCAGATATGCACTTAAATCTCCATTATCAAATGCATGTTTTGTAAATAATAACCAACAATTATCATTAGTCAATTCCTGTAGATGATAATAAGTGGGAATTGAACACATGACAGATGCAACACTTTCATTCCTTGCCGTAACTATGACCTTACTTCCTTTTGCCCCAAACTTCAAAGGTGTACGCAAAATGTCCCAATCAGAGTACTCATCTGTCCAAACATCATCGAGAACAAGAAAGAACTTTTTCCCCATTAGTATCTCCTTGAGCTCAAGTTGAAGTTGGTTAAGATTTACTGAATCACATTTCTTTCTGTTGAACTCCTCAAGAATATCTTGTGTTACCTTAAAAATGTCAAATTCTTCTGAAACACAGACCCATGCTTTGAGATCAAAGCAATCACATATTTTGCTGTCATTATAGACAAGCTGAGCAAGGGTAGTCTTACCGATCCCACCCATACCCACAATTGGAATCACTTCTATGTCATTGCTATTTGTATCATCCGATAATAGCAACTTCATTATGGTTTCCTTATCCTCATCTCTACCAAAAATAACAGACTCATCAATTAAAGAAGTTGATGGAACTTTTTGGGATAATGGTATTTTCCCAATACCGTCTCTCAGACCAAGGGCATCCTTTTGTTTAACTAAAAATTCGAGTCTCTCAAGAATCTTTTCAAGTCTTTCAGGAATACCTCCTAAATCTGCAGCATGCATCATTCCCTTTTCATTAAAAGAAGAGAAAGGTTTCTGCAACTGACCTGTTCTGGTTTCAGAATCTACTGCTTCCATCTCTAATCTTTGCAGAGCTCCATAGGCAATTTCATCCAACAGGTCATCAGCTTCATACACAGCATCTTTGAGCTCATCAAGCCACCTTTTCACAGCTGGTCTAGTGATCTGCTTCTCCTCTGCATCATCAAGCACTCCTTCAACAGAATTAACTGCTATATTCAACTTCTCCAACAACACTTGATTGAGTTTTTGGCCCTTGAAGAATTCAAGAACCTTGCGCGAGGCCATCCGGTCAAACAACACCTGAAGGAAAGCAGAGAGAAATGATCCTCCTAACAAAGTTGCAGCCATGGTTTCTCCTCTTCACCAAAGGTATTATCTGTAAAAGCAAACTAACAAGAGAAGAAGAACAAGATCAAATTTAACTTTAAGTATATCCACAAGAAACTTCCGTTAAAGAGAAAAGAAAGACTTGGAACTTTTAAAATTAAAAAATATGTGAGGAAGACTTTTCGTCTATTCCTTCCATTAGTTCCTGAAAGAGACAGAACGCATAAAAATAGAGGAAGATTTTCTTGAATTCTTAGTTCTTACAATAGCATAGCTGTGTTTCTTCAACAGAGAGTTTTATTGGGAGTTAGGCTGGCAGCTAAAGAGCCGGGCCCAAGAAGATTGTAGAGGGACTTAATTAATTCCAGTCTTCCTAATCTTACAACCAAAGTAGAGCCCATTTAAATCACCAATAATAAAGTATCAATACTACAGGTAATCACTAATACACAAAGTAATTAAGGAAGTTTTCAATGAAAATGGCAGAATGTGATTTTGACCTGCTCTGGTTTTGATCATGCAGTAAACAACTTATTCTAAAGTAACCAACAGAATGACAATCATTTCCAATGAATTGTTCAAAACAATTGTGTTTAACTCAAATACAATTTTGATACACATGACATGGCATCATTCAGTTTTTAAATAAATGCAGCTCTGTACCAAGAACAGGGCTGAAAAAATGCCAACTTGAATCGTGAAATGCAGCAAAATAGTCATCTGAAACTCGAATTCAACTTCTCCAACAACCCTTGATTGACTTTTTTTTCAACAAGATTGCAACACTAAGCTGAATTCGAGGGGTTTCATATGATTCAATGCTGCCAATGCCATCTCTGATCCTAGAACCTGGCGAAAACGATCCAAGATTTCTGGAGTTTGCATTTGTTCCAAAAGGTTCTGATAGAACTGAGAGTTCTCTACTCTCTTCATGCAGATCTGTATCTTTTCTATTAACTTGGATTGTCTGGCATGATCGAATTCAAGATCAGTTGGAACCCACAGCTGCTGCTGTTCTTCTGAGGTCCTAGATTCACGAATGGTTCTCCTTTTTTTGCCACAACGAGGCAAAACAACTGTCCAGTCTCCATTACAGGCATGGTTGTCAAGGGCGAGGATTTTAGCAGAATCAGCCATTGCAGTACAACACTCCCTTCTCTTAGCTAACAAAAGCTGCCAAACTTTGAAGGAAATGATATACCCCTAAGGTAAAATGCTGAGAATGATGTGTGATCCAAAGGTGTGAATCACAGAAAACAATGATTCATGTTCACTTTCTCCAGTGTGATGCCTCCACCTATTATCATACATGAAGATCTATCAGAGAGGAATCAGGTGCATTTAAACCCCACGCATACATTAATATATTCTATTTAAGAAGAAGCAACTATAAGGTTCAGGAATATGTGGAGTAGCACTATCTTGGACTACTTAACATCTATAAGAAATGAATTTAGTATCTCACTTTAAATGAAAATAAATAGAGGGAAACAGCACATATTATATTCAAATGCATTGCAATTTATGAGGTTTTTTCATAATATGCCTCCTATCCAACAAATTTTTTTTAAAAAAAAACAAGTGTTGAACTTCAGTGCTTGTTTATCTTGAGAAATCAGATTTGAAACGACTTATAAAAACTGAAATCCTGGCTTCAGCATGAACCTTATAGCTACAATAAAAAAAATTTTTAATCTTATTTCAGAAAAGAAATAAGATTAATCTTAACAAAACTAATCAGAGCTTTTAGATTGCCACAATATCATCCAAGATTTGAGGAATAATTGTTGTTTTAAGAGATCGAATAGCTTTTTAAAGCTAGAATTATCCAAATAAACTAAAAGTCTTTATGCAATTAAACAGTTCATATATGCATCTAAGCCAGTGCACGCATAACAGTAAAAGATCTAATCGATAATCAAACAACAGTATCTAACTGCTCACATTTCAAGCTTAGACCATCAGAGAGAAGGTGAAAAAGAGATGAACATGAAAATTACAAACGAAAGTCACAGCAGCAGAGTGGCGATCTATGGAAAATGTGATAATGGTTTTTAGGCCCGCTGAGAGTTAGTAGTTTATGAAGGCATTGTGAGCCGTTGGATCAAAAACAAACGGACGGAGATGAAGTAACCTCATAATATATCCAGAAAATAAAAAGATAAAAAATATATATATAGTATTTTTTTAGGTGAATTATATATAATATACGTTAGGATTAAAAATAAAAAAATTATTATATTTAATATTTAATTTTTTCACCAATTTTAATAATAAAAAATAAGCAAATTTTGTAGGACTTACATGAAACATCAAAAATTAATTATTGTTTATGAAAATTTGAATTATTATAAGACATTTTTAATTTCCATCTTTTACTAATATGGTAGTTAACATTACTGATTTTTTTTTAACAATTTACGTGTGCTTTTATATTTATATTTTATATTAAATTTTTATTTTTTAGAATATGTCAGTAAATGATTTGTGAATGGACATGTCTATAATAATTAAAGGAATAGCTAAAAAGATATTTGGAGAGTCTAAAAAATGTGAACATCTCTTGAAGGAGTTTTAGTGATGGAGTGAGAAAGTGTAAAAAACATTAAAAAGTAAAAGAGAATAGTGTAAGAGTTTACCGAAGTGTAGTGACAATGAGGCTTTTGAGCATTAAAAAAAAGCAAAAAATGATGTTAAAAAAACAGTTAGGCAAGTAAAAACACAATTTCTGGAGAGTTTATATGAAAATTTTGAAACAAAGGAAGGAGAAAGACTATTTATAAATTGGCTAAGATAAGATAAAGAAAATGTTGAGATTTGAACCAAGTTAATTGCATCAATGATGAAAAGAATAGAGTTTTGGTTCAAGAATAAGATATCAAGAAAAGATGAAGAAGTTATTTTAAAGAGCCTCTTAATGGTAACCGTAATAAAATTATTGATGGTTTGGACGATATAGCCGAGAAAAATGTGAAGTATACTAGACGGATTAGGTTCTCTGAAGTAAAGGAAGCTTTGAAGAAAATGAAAATCGGTAAAGCATGTGGATCGGATGGAATACACATTAAGATTTGAAAAAGTTTAGGAGATACAGGAATTGTGTGGTTGATGAATTTGTTTAATAAGATCTTAAGTACAAAGAAAATGTCTAATGAATGGAGATAAAGTATGTGGACCGGATGAAATACCCATTGAGGTTTGAAAAAGTTTGGGAATTACAGGAGTTGTGTGGTTGACGGCTTTGTTTAATAAGATCTTAAGTACAAAGAAAATGCCTAATGAATGGAGATAAAGTATGTGGACCGGAAGAAATACCCATTGAGATTTGAAAAAGTTTGGGAGATACAGGAGTTGTGTGGTTGACGACTTTGTTTAATAAGATTTTAAGTATAAAAAAAAGCCTAATGAATGGAGACAAAGTAGTCTGATACCTATTTTTAAAAATAAATGAGATATTCAAAACTGCTCAAATTACAGAAACATTAAGCTTATGAGCCACACTATGAAATTATGGGAGAGAGTTGTAGAAAATCATTTACGTATAATCATTTACGTATAAATCTGGTTGATCTACTATGAAAGCTATCTTTCTTATTAGAGATTTGATGGAAAAGTATAAAGAGATGAAGAATAATTTATATATAGTTTTTATTGACTTAGAGAAGACGTATGATAGAGTTTCTAAATAAGTTTTATGGTGGATCTTAGAGCGTAGAGGGGTTTCTATAAGATATATCCAAGTCTGGAAGAAAAATTTTAAGGTTCTGTTGTTGTTGTTGTTGTTGTATTGAATTTTTATTTTTTGTAATTAATTTAATTTTTAATGCTTTCTACATAAGAGTTGTTTTCATGAATTAAACATGGCCTTAATTTTGTTAGAAAAAAAAAGAAATTTCATTTATCTTCTTGCCATTTATACGTATTTTTTTTCTTTAGTAATATTAATAATGAAATAAGAAATATTTAGAAATTTGTCATTTTATATAAAACTATTTATTAAATTTTACACATGATTTGATTTCTATGTAGTTCAATTAAATTTATCAATTCGACATATTTAATATATTTTTATTTTTTAGTTAACTTGAATATAATAAATTTGTTACGTATATTTTATTTATATTAATTTAAATTTAATAAAATAATAATATAAAGATTTGCATATATTAAAGAAAATAAACAAAAAAAATATAAGAGACAATATTTTTAAAATATAAATTAAATATATTATATTGCTAATAAATAGCTTTAAATTAAAATCCAAGGCAATTTATTGCTATATATATATAAATAGCTAAATATGGATACAAATAGGACCGCATTGAACTTATTCCCGTTGCCAAGGATCAATACAGAAATTTTCAATTTTGCATTAGTCCACCTCTCTTCATGGACAAGGTTTACTTGGATCTCCAAGCCGAGGATTATTCTGAAGACTATATTAGTCGAACAAAAATAAGTTAGTCCCGCCTCATTTAAATTATCAAACAAAAACAACTTGAATAATAATAATAAAAATATTAATTTTCTAATATGTGCCCTAAAATATGCATTAAACAATAAAAAATATTATAATTTTTATTGAAATGTGTTTTATTTAAGTTAGAATTTAAAAAAAAAATTCAAAGAAAATAAAACACATCTCAAAAACATAGAATATTTATTAATACTCATAAAATTCTAAAATATTAAAATTTATAAATAAAGTAAAAACCTACTTGACAGTAGGGATGCGCCTAATTGGAGGAGGCACTGCTCCACAAAGGTTATTGCTTGAGAGATCCCTAGAAAATATTTATAAAGAAAAAAGAAAAAAATTAATTAGCCAAAATTACCTATTCAAATTTTCCATATTATTACCTAATTTAATTTGTAAGGGTAAATAAATAAAACTGTTGAAATAAAAAAAAATTCTTACAAAACTCGAAGAGTCGGAATAAAACCAAAGCTAATGGGACCTGTTAACCGGTTGTTATTAAGCCGTCTGTTAAAATCCACATATCTCATCAAATTTCAATGTATACTAAAAATCAAATGAGGAATCAAAGAAAGTAAAACCCATAATGCAATTTCGATCATACAGCTTCAGTAATTCAGTATTATTTTCTTAAACTCACATAAAGAGAATAGAACGTAATTTCTCCAGGGAACTAGGAATGGCTCCTGAGAGGTTATTATTGTACAAGTCCAGACTAAGTAAGCTTTTAAAGTTACCAAATTCCTCAGGGATTGTTCCTCCAATATTGTTCCCAAAAAGGGTTCTGCATAAATAATTAAGTTATTTATAATAAAAATTAAATAGATTAATTAAACTATCAATCATTTTTCCAATGAGAACATACAAATATTGTAATCTCTCTAGATTTGCAAGGTCAGGTACTAGATTCCCAGATAAATTTGACATAGCCAAGTCCCTGTTCATTTTATGAAAAAAAAAATGTTACCATAATATTGGCTAGAAGCAAAATTACGAGTTTGCAAATTCAAGACGAATTAAAAAAAATCAATTGAACAAGTGCAAGAGAAAAAAGATTGTAATACACTCGAGTAACAAAATTGTCCTGGTCACAGGTGATATGAAACCAAGTACAAGGATCAACAAGGTTTGGATCCCAACTCGTAAGTACATTATTAGGATCAGACAAACTCCTCTTCAAGGCCTGCAACGCATCAACTTCGGTATTTCCATAACCAACTGGAATAAGAGTCAGGATTATGGTTATGATCAGAGAAACACAAGAAATCCAAAGACATGTCGATGCTGCCATTTCCTTTGTAAAAGAATGAGAGAAATGGCTGGTTGAATTGGATTTGTACAGAAAGAAAATGAGAAAAAATGTTTTGTATTGATTAGTATGTAAGGATTGTGTTTTATTGCTTTCTTCTCAATTTAGTTTGGTTATATACATGCAAATGCATTCAATTTGGCATGGATACTCCAAATTTAATATGATTTTGAATTTGAAATCTTTGAGTTGGATGTCTGAGTTGGATATTTCTTTATATATATATATATATATACACACACATGGACGGGAGAGACTTATCTAATCGGATATATATGTACTTAGTCAATAGAATTAATTATATTTTTTATTTATAATTATTTTGAGTGATTCCTATTAGCCGAGTATATATATATTCAGTCTAAATAAAAATTATCCACACATATATATATATATATGTGTGTTTTGCTTAACTATTTTTTGTTTTATTTTATTGTTGATTGCTTGGTGGTTTCTTGTAGATTAATTACCATTAAGATCTCAATTAAATTGGAAACAGAAATCTGTTTTAAGAATCGTAGATTTATTTGCCATTATACTTCACTATTTAGTATTATTTTTGCCAAAAATTGATTTTGAATAAAAAGTAGGATATTGAATGAAAAATAGCTATTTAGCTTTCATTTTTTTTGGGTGTCAAATTCAATATTTAGCACATATATAAAGCTTAATGGGATTTATTAAAAAATATCCTAAATATAAAAAAATATTCACTTTTCTTTTTCTTTATTTCAAAAATACTTATTTTTAACTTTCAATTTCAAAAATATCCATTTTTAGAGATATTTTTTAATATTCATTTAGTATATTATATTGCCCCTCTAAAAAGTTGATATATATTGAATATATTAAAGGGGTACTCTAATTTTAAAGATATATATTTAGTATTTATTTGATATCTTAAAGATAGAAAAAGATAATGGAATATTTTACCACTAAATTACTATTATCCATTATTTGCATCGAAAAAATTTAAATAAATTTTGTAATTCTATTAGTTAATTATATATTGTGTACTTTAAAATTGTATGATTTTATACATTATAAATATCTTTTTATTTATTAATGGAAATTTATGTTGCATTAATATATATATATATATTTTAAAAATTCACAATAATTTTTTATAATAAATTTAATTTTCACTAAAAAGATAAAGAAGGTATATCATTAATTATAAAAGTAAAAAAAAAAAGATTATTTATTAAAAGTTTTTCGTGTTTTATCTTCTCCCAACATAACAAATGAAATGGATGGATTCTCCCCATTTCTAATTTGTAATAATCTTTTTCCATTTCAAAAATGAAAAAAATATTTCATGTTCGATACTTTTACTAATATATATACATATATGTATATATATTGCTATAAATAGCTTTAAATTAAAATCCCTAGCAATACATTGCTATATATAATAGCTAAATATAGATACAAATCATACAACAAAATCCACAATAAATATATAGGACCATATTGAACTTATTCTCACTGCCAAAGATCAACACAGAAATTTTGCATTAGTCCTTCTCTCTCCATGGACAAGGTTTTTTGGATATCCAAGTCGAGGATTATTCTCAAGTCTATATTAGTCAAACAAAAATAAATTATTTCTTCCTCATTTAAATTATCAAAGCAAAAACAACTTGAATAACAAAAAATTAATATTAATTTTTGTAATATGTGCCCTCAAAACACATATTAAATAGGAAAAATTATATCATCAGAATCTACTAGTTTTTTCTATTTTGATATCTCTATAATTTTTTTTGCTAATTTACTGTTTGGAATTTGCTTATTATTATTATTTTTGTTGTTTCGACCGTTTTCTTACTCAGTTGAGTGCCACATTATACTTTATTGATAAAATATCAAAAATACTCCCCCAAATAGTTTTCTTGCTCACCGAAGTTCTTCTTCTTCTTCTTCTTCCTCTTTTGCCATCTTCTTCTTTTTCTTCTCCTTCTTCTTCAATCTCTCTCTTTCAATTTTACCATCTCTTTGAAATTAACAAGGTTTGGTTAATTAGAATTAGAGGTTTCAATTTTAGAAATATTCTAGATCCTTCATAAAAATGAAAATCAAAGAAAAAATTCAATTCACAAAAAAGTGTAGAGAAATTTGAATAAAAAAGAATTAAAAAATTATTGTATTTGGAAGAATTGTTTCTGAGAAAATTTTACTCTATAAATAATATAATTTTCAGATTTCATATAGACCCAAAAGAAAAAAAAAATAGCTCTAACAAATGAGTTATAAAATATTAAATCAAATATATATTATCTAAATCCATATCCATTTATAAAAAATTGATAATACAATAAATTCAATAAAAAAAAAAACAATAACAGCAAGCTCTAAAAAAAGACAACAACAAAAAGCTCTAAAAGAAGAAGAATTTATATATGGTTGTGATAGGTAAAGTTATTTACTTTTCTCCATTTCAAATTATTTTTTTCAAGATTCAGAGAAGTATTCAAAAATTAGTTAATTCTTTGCTTTTTCTTCTTCTTTTGTTGTTGCTGCTATGAAAATAGAAAGAGAAAAATAGATTTTTTTTTTAGGGCAAATATTTCATTTTAATTTGAAATTTTTGGGATAAATATGTTATAAGGGTGTTTTTATCAAGCAAACTTTGCTAATTTGATATGACAAGTTTTTCAGCTAAAAATAGAATTTACTTAGCCTAATCATTATTGAAATTTTAAGTAAAATAATATGAAACACTCAAATATTACTCGTTATTGAAGTTTAGATACTAAAATGGTTAAAAAAATATAAAAACACAAAAAAAAAAGATCACACCAATAATATAATTTTTTCTATTAGATAATAACAAATATTCTAATTTTTTATGGAATGTATTTCGTTTATATTGAAATTTGAAAAAAATAATTGCGTTGAAATTTGAAAAAAATAATATAATTTTTCTTATTAGATAATAACAAATATTCTTTTTTTTTTATGAAATGTATTTCGTTTAAAATCTGAAAAAAATAATTGCATTAAATTTCAATGAAAAGAAAATGCATATTAAAAATTGGAATATTTATTAATGCTTGCAAATCTCTTAAGGCTACATTTCAGAAAAAAAAAATAATATTGGTGTCTGTACTTTTAATTTATTATTTTTTTTATTTTGGTATCTTATAATTTTTTTTGACACTTTGGTTTTTAAACTTTCTTTACTAGTAATAAGTTAATTGCTTTGATCGATTTTATTTTAAATAGCATGCTGACTAATATAAGTATGGTCTAATTTTCGTTTAAAATTTTGTTACATCATATTATGAATTGTTAACTGACCAAGATACCCTTGTTCCTTTAATTTTCTTGCCCTAAACCCTAAACCAATATTCAATTTGAAATATTTTAGTCTTTTTGCTAGTTTTTTAGGATAATTTTATCACTTTATCATAAAAATATGATGTGATATTTTAGTAAGAAAAAAAACAGTTGCAGCAATCAAAATAATGATAAAAATTGAAGTTTAGACACTAAATTGGCAAAAAAAAAAAAAACTATACATATATCTAAAAAAGTACAGACACTATTAATATAATTTTTTCTTATAAAAACTCAAAATATTAAATGAAGTAAAAACCCACTTGACAGTAGGGATGTGTCTAATTGAAATAGAAATTGCTCCACAGAGGTCATTATTTGAAAGATCCCCAGAAAATATTTTAAAAAAGAAAAATTAATTAACCAAAATTAGCCTTTAAAAAAATCAAACTATGTTATTATCTAATTTAATTAATCAAAGGTAAATAGATAAAATTGTTAAAATAAGAAAAATTCTTACAAAACTCGAAGAGTTAGAATAAAATCAAAGCAAATGAATCCTATTAATCGGCTGTTATGAAGTTGTCTGTTAAAAATCAAAAGTAATATAATATTTCGAATAAAATATTCTAATACAATAAATAATATTGCTAAATTAGAATATAAATTTTAATAGGTATATTAGAATATTATAAACTAATAAATATATTATATATAAAACAAGTATATTATACTAAGTACATAAAATATACTAAGTACATAATAGTAATTTAGTATTATTTGCTTAAACTCACATAAAGAGAATAAAATTTAATTTCTCCAAAGAAGTAGGAATTGTTCGCGAGAGGTTATTATTGTACAAGTCCAGGCTAAGTAGGCTTCTGAAGTTGCCACATTCCTCTGGGATTGGTCATCCAATATTGTTCTAAAAAAAGTTTATGCATAAAATAATTAAGTTATTTGTAATAAAAATCAAACAAATTAATTAAACTATAAATCATTTTTTCCAATAAAAACATACAAATATTGTAATCTCTCTAGCTTTATAAGATCAGGTAGCTAAATTTGACCTACCCAAGTCCCTGTTCATTTTATTAAAATAATAATAATAATAATAAAGTTACCATAATGTTAGCTAGAAGCACAAACTCTATGCAATATAATGAAAATAAATATAATGAGTTCTCAAGAAAATCAATCGAATAAGTGTGCAAGCGAAAAAAGATTATAATATTACAATCAAGTAACAAAATTATTCTCGCAAGTAATATCAAGCCACATGCAGGGATTGGCAAAGTCTGGATCCCAACTCGCAAGCACATTATTAGGATCAACCAAACTTCTCTTCAGGGCTTGCAATGCATCAACTTCAGGATTTCCATATCCGATTGGAACAAAAGTCAGGATTATAGATAGAATCACAAGAAATCCTGAAACAAGTTAATCCTGCTAGTTGAATTGGATTTGTAAAGCTAGAGAAATTTGAATATGAATCTTTGAGTTAGATGTTTCTTTATATATATATATATATATATATATGTTTTGCTTAATTGTTTTTTGTTTTATTTTATATAGGATTATGTATTAATTGCCATTAAAATCTCAATTATATTGGAAACAGAATTTTGTTTTAAGAATTGTAAATTAATTGCCATCAACTAGCTATTTAAGCTTAATTTGGTATTAATTTTGGCAAAAACATTTTTTTTAAATTTTGGAGAAAACCCATTTGAACTTATGTCAAAGTCAATATTTAGCTCATTTATACAAATTAAAAATTAATTGGATAATTAATTATTATCTTGTGAAAATTTTCCCCAAAATAGTAATATAAAATTAATTTTATAACTTGTATGTTGGGAGCTATATATATTTATATCTATAAAGATTCATAATAATTTTTTATAATAAATTTAATTTTCATTAAAGAGATAAAAAAAAAGGTATATCATTAATAATAAAAGTAAAAAAAAGGGATGATTTACTAAAAATATTCTATGCTTTATCTTCCCCGAATGTAATGAATGATTGAATTTTCTCCCCTTTTTATATTATAAATTCTTCATTTTCTCATTTATAATAATATTTTCCATTTTTAAAAAAAAATATTCCATGCTTGATTATTTTGCTAAAATCAATATCTCCATTTAAAAAAAAAAATCCATACTTGATTCTCTTGCTAAAACAAGGGTTGATTTATTATAAATTCTATTAAAATTGATTGTTTAACACTAACATAAAAAAAATACCTACAATTTATCCATCACATATTTGAAATCAAACTCCAAAAAGATTTATAATAATTTAAATAGTTTATAAATAATTTTAATAATGAAATAATTTATTTGTAATTGAAATAATATTTAATTTAAATAAAAACAAAATTCTTAACAAATGAAATTAAAAAAGCAAAATTTAAAAATTATTTCTTTATTTATGCATTCCATATATTAAATTTGTTAAAATTAATTTAATTGACGTACTAATAAGCTATTTGCACAATAGTGTTTACATGATAGGATTGTAAGTTTCTCGATGATTTTACAATTGGAATAAAAAATTAATACAAATCTTAATTTACAAATTTAAATTACTTTATTTTAATTAGTACAATTTGTACAATATTCACCATGAAAACCTGAAATCAATGTAAAATATCAAATAAAATATTATTTTGGACTAATATAAATCTAAATATTTATGCATTTATGAGCACTATATCAATTTAAGTAAAATTATTAGTTTCATAAATGTTTCTAAATATTGAATTTTTTAAATATAATTTTTATTATACATATTTATCTAGTTCTTTATTTTTATATATTTGGTACATAAATATATATATGTGTGTGTGTAATTTTTATATAATATTAGGTTTGGGATTTATGTCAAATTAATAATAAAAAAATTAAATTAAATTGGATTATATATTTATCTATAATATACCAATATTCAGTTATAATTAGTTATTGATTTTAAATGACTGTTGTTTATCTAGTAATTACCCTTTCTGTCTTAAGTTATTGATCATATTTTATTATTCTTGCAGTTTCTTTAAAAAAGAGACAATTTTTCAAGACAAACATCAAATTTAAATTTTATAACTTCCATCTTTGCACAAATAATATATCATCATTTTTTGGATCAATAATATTTCGTTTAGCTAAGATTCAAAATTATAATTTGCACAAATAATATATCATCATTTTTTGGCCAATGCTAAATTTTTCAAAATTTAATTTGTTTAACCGTAATTTTCTTCAATAACTAAGATTCAAAATCCGATTCGTAGTTTGGTCTAATTTCATTGAAAATTATAAGTTTGTACAAATGACATTTGGTCGTTTTCCAATCAATGATATTTCATTGAAAATTAAAAAAACTGACGACTTGTCGTTAATTATTGAAAAATGATGCTAAATCAATCAGTAAGTAATTAAAACACTACATGTACGTAGGATTTAATTTCATAAATAATTTTTAAATTTATAATATTGCAAAGTTATAGTTTTTAAATTTTAAATCGTTGCAATAAAATTTATAAATTTATATTTTTTTTTCATTGAAATTCTCAATTTTATTTTTTGACAAAGAATTATATATGTGGACTCTTCATGGACACCACATAAAATTCACATATTTAATTTGAAATAAATAATTACATGTCATTTTATCCATTAAATTTATAGATTATTTGTGAAATTATACTCTTAATCTAATTTTATAAAATTTTTAAATATTTATAAATTAATTTTTATATAACAAAAATTTAATATAATTCCAAGAAATAAATAAAAAATAAAATATTAAATATATTGATAAAAATATAAAAATTGGATTTATTAATATTATTTAATATAATTTAAGTTATATTAACAAATAATAATAGAAAATTATATCTATTATTTAACTATTTAATTATATTTAGTTAAATATTTAATAATTTATTTAAATATTTGATTATTTATTTGAAAATTTAATTATTGAATTAGATACTAATATTTATTATTTTTTTTATTATTGAATTATATATATATATATATTCATTACATATATATTTTATATAATGTTTATAATATAAAATATGTTATATACTTAAACTGCTTTGATTTTTTTTTTTTGACAATGTATTCCAATTTTTGCTTATCCATATTGTACATATTGTTTATACTGTGAAAATATATTTATATATTTAGTATATATTAACATATATGGTTTATATAATACAATTTTTTTTAAATTTTAAATGGACCAATATAGTTATTTAGCTTTTAATATACATATATATAATATAAAAATACAAAAAAATAATAAATATTTGCATCTAATTCAATAATTAATTTTTTAAATAAATAATAAATAAATTATTAAATATTTAACTAAATTTAATTAAATAGTTAAATAATGAATTTAATTCTTGGATTATTATTTATTAATATAACTTATTATTTAATATTATATTAAATAATATTAATATGTCTAATTTTTATATATTTTGACCAATATATTTAATATTTTATTTTTTTCTCATATCTTAAAATTATATTGAGATTTTATTAAAATATTTATTACATTTAAATGAATTTCTAAATATCTAAAAATTCTATAAATCATATTAAAGGATTAATTTTATAATTTTTTTTATCAAAGTTTAATTTCATAAATAATCACTAAATTTAGTAAAAAAAAGACTTGTAATTCTTTATTTTAAATTAAATATATGGACTTTATATAGAAATTATATAGAGTTCACATATACTGTCCTTTACTACAAAATAAAATTAGGGATTTTAATAGAAAAAAATATAAGTTTAAAATTTTTATTAGAATGATTTGTAGTTTAGATCATAACTTTACAGTACTATAACTATTTTAAGGCGGCAAACGACAACGATAAGATGAGTTAAAAATAAACGACAACAATGATAAAACGCATAAACGACAACGATGAGTTAAAAATAAAAAATAAAAATAAAAACTTTTAATTTTTATATTTGCCTCTTCAGACCTGAAATATATACATTTTCTCTTTCCCGCTCTCTTCGTCCACCGTCGACCTAAATTAGGGTTTAGGCCATGAGAACAATTTTGCTCAGCAGCAACTGTGCTCTCCGATCAAGTTTGAGAGTCTCATTCACCAATTGACTTTACCTTTACGATTTTTTAGGGCTAGCAAGCATTTTTGTTCACTGATAAGTTTTGCAGTAACAATGATGTACGGCGATCCCCAACACCAACACAACAGCCGGGCGGTGAATTCCTTCGAGGTCCTCCACCACCGCCGCCGATGATGCGACAGCCTTCAGCCTCTTCAACCACTCTTAATCCATCAGATTATCACCATCCTTCTGCTCCTGGTCCCGGGCTTGCTCCTCCTCCTCCTCCTTACGACGGTACGAGTCTAATTGTGCTTGTTTAGATTTTAGATATAGAAATTAGAAAGTTTATATAAGCAAATGTTGATTTGTTCTCATGTTTTTTTACTGAAATCAGTTTACATATTGAGACTGTACATTTAATTGATGTGAAGAGGGATTTGGGGAGTAATTGGACCTTAGAAGTTGCTCTTAGTAAGAGAGATAAGGCTTAATTATTACATCAATTCTGTTGAATGGTTGTAGCAGCACATGGTGACAATTTTGGTGCAAAAAGAATGAGAAAGCTTACCCAAAGGAGAGCAGTTGATTACACAAGCACTGTTGTCCGTTATATGCAGGTAATGCTCTTCATTTATCATCCTCTGATGTCTTTTTTGCTGATGCTTAACAATTGTTTCTATAGTCATTTTACTTGTGTTACTGCAGATTCGTATGTGGCAGCGGGATTCTAGAGACAGGACATCATTACAAGCTACTCCAGCAGCATCAATTGATGTTAGTGAAGATTGTTCTTAAATATTACTTTTTTAAGTCATTATTGACTGAAGTATATGTTAGCCCATAGTTGGTTTCTCTGTGTAATGTGTAATTTTGCCTTTTCTTTTTGTATTATTTGGTGCAGATGTTACCAGCAGCTGCCTATTCTGATAATCCATCAACAAGCTTTGCTGCAAAGTTTGTTCATACATCTCTTAACAAGAATCGTTGTTCAATTAATCGGGTTTTGGTATGTCAGATTGAGAGGAAAGTTTTTGACGTCTTTATATTTTGCTGAAAAGAATTTTACATTTTTTCTTGTATCTATTGATGCTGAGAAGAAATTAGAAAAGAGTAATTGCAATCAGGACAAGAAATCTTATCATGACAAGAAATCTTTCTGACTGGAACAAGAAAGGGAAAGCATATAGTCCATAACTTATTCTCTCTGACTTTGAACTTCATAAAATTCCATTCTTGTCAGAAGGAATAATTTCATTTCAGTTAGTTACTATACATCTGCTAGATTTAGCTTTGAAATTTTTTCTAAAATAGAGTGTTACAGCATCAGATTTGTACAACATTTCCTTTTGTCATTGGCATTGTGATAAATATTCTCAAATACTTTTTTTATGCCTCTATCTGTTGTGGACTCCTAATTTGGAAGAAGCAAATGTAAGGAAACATAATCATCTATTTAACATTTATTTATTAATTGGTTATTTTGAGACCTGTAATCTACTGTTCTTGTGGGTAGTTGGTGTAATATTAGAGAGTCTAAGTTTTCTTATTGTGCATTCTATGCCACATTTGTCATTGGTGTATTTTAGCATGCACGCGTGCATGTCTTGCTGATAATTTCATTTCATAATGATGTTTTCATTTTGATTTTTTTAAGCTTTTTGCTATTTGACTTATTGCATCATACATTTTCAAATATGTTAGCGAAGCCTTTTATTTTTTATTTTTTTTGCTAACCTTTCTTCCTTCTCAGTGGACTCCTAATGGGAGACGTCTAATAACAGGCTCTCAAAGTGGTGAATTCACTCTTTGGAATGGACAGTCATTTAACTTTGAAATGATTCTTCAGGTATTATCTGATGCTATCATAGATTTAGTTTGAAATAAAAGCCAGATTTATGACTCTTCCGGCTTGCTTTTGTCAATGTGCAGGCCCATGATCAAGCAATCAGGTCCATGGTATGGAGTCATAATGACAACTGGATGGTCTCTGGTGATGATGGTGGTGCAATTAAGTAATGTATCTCATATATGTATCATATTGTTTTATTTTGCTCTACTGCTATTCTAAATGCTGTTGATTGGATAGATATATGGCCTTCCATGTGATATGGATGTTAATGTGGGAGCAACTTTTAGGTACTGGCAGAGCAACATGAACAATGTTAAGGCTAATAAACTTGCTCATAAAGAATCAATCCGGGACTTAAGGTAGGAATTTATTTACTTCATAACATTTTTGCTTTGAGCACTTACCAATGGAGCATCTCGTAATACTCCTCTTGAGCAGCTTCTGTCGGACAGATTTGAAATTTTGCTCTTGCTCTGATGATACTACTGTTAAAGTTTGGGACTTTGCTCGATGCCAAGAAGAGCGTTCATTAACTGGTAATGTACTTTGGCTACTCATTAGATATGATAATGACTCCATCGCCCCAAAATTTGAGTTGTTTTTTGATTCTGGTAGCAGTTAATGACTTCTTCAGAGTCAATTATGTATAGTATCATCCGTCTTATTGAGTGAAAGATATCATCTGCACCCATTACCATGAGTGGTTTATTGCATATGCATTATATTGCTGTTATTCTTTTTGCTTGCTGCTTAATTAATGAATAATGCATGTATTTGCCATCAAACTAGATATTCTTTTGTATGTTATATTTTTTAACATTTTCATCAGAAGGTTTGTTCAATTTGTTTTTGATCCCTCCTAGGGGCAGCAAGACAAATATTGATCTGAGGCCTCTTCCCCCTCCCCTATTTGGGGGTCTTGATTTCCTGTTAACCTTTTGCTCTTTTGAATACATAATGCATGTTTTTATGACATGGTAAAATTAATTACTAGTACCTGTAATCGTGCTTCTCCAACAACTAACAATCTAATGTAATTGCTTATTGACTGTCTGTGTTGTATGTATTTTTTTTAACCTAAGAGCTCTCTGTGCCTGTTTTAAACTCAGGCAGGCCATGGTTGGGATGTCAAGAGTGTTGACTGGCACCCTACAAAATCTCTACTTGTTTCAGGTCTTGCCCCAGATTTCTTACTGAATTTTTTGAACTTTTGTTGTCATTGCCTTTCTTAATGCCAGTAATTGATTGGCCTTTTCTAGGTGGGAAAGACAACCTTGTAAAACTGTGGGATGCTAAAACTGGCAGAGAGCTTTGCTCATTGTGAGTACAATATATTGTCTTAGTGATCAAATGCATTTTTTACTATAAAATGTTATCCCTATGTTTGGTGGATTTTATGGATGCTTTTAGCTGAAGCATCCTTTTGACACTCTGGCTGTTCATTGGACCTTGCTGATATATTAGGATTTAGTAGGTATGGTTTCTCTTATTTTTTAGGCGAGTCTGGTTATGAGCCCTCCAATGTACTAAAGAAAAAAATGGCAAAAGCAGCTGTTAATTGCTTTTGGCTAAAGAGTCCAAGGGGTCCTTTTGCCGAAAGCCAAAACTCAAAAGCAACCGTATGGCAATTGCAAACAGATCCTACTTCAGTTGACAAGCTGTTTATGTGTTTTGCAGTCATGGCCACAAAAATACAGTGCTTTGCGTTAAATGGAATCAAAATGGTAACTGGGTGCTAACTGCTGCAAAGGATCAAATCATTAAGGTTGGAAACTTCTTCCTAACTTCAGAGCTCTCTTTCAAAATGACAACTTATTCCCTGCTTATCTCGTTTATCTTGTTCTTTTTTTTTGGAATTTCCAGCTATATGATATTAGGGCGATGAAGGAGCTTGAATCTTTCCGTGGGCACCGGAAGGACATTACTGGTTAGTAAAAACTTTCATGTATGTGGATAAATTTGCTTCAACCCTGTCCAAAAAGAAAACAAAAATACAAGGGCATAACATGGACACTTTATGTGCAATTTCTGGATTTACTTAATACCAGAAATTGACATAAGCATGTGTTGATGTCCTAAGTGAACTCAACATGTAAAACCAATGGCAATATTTGTCTTAATTTATAACTCTTTTTGGTGTGTTATTTTTCTGAGGAGATACTAAGTCATCTTTCCACCGTTTGTAGCATTGGCTTGGCATCCATTTCACGAGGAGTACTTTGTCAGTGGGAGTTTTGAAGGGTCCATTTTCCATTGGCTTGTTGGGTAAATTTCTTCCACATGCTGGATGCTGTTTTTGCAGTTTGATTTTTATCCCCTCATCTCTGCTGTTTTGATTATGCTTAGTATTGGGTGGATGAATCTGTGTTTCATGTTCTTTCCTCTCGTTTTTTTGGCAATGGATGTAAGAAGGGAGAAAATAACTTCTAAAATCAGTTTTCAGTGACTGGACTACTAAATTCTTATAGTGGCATATCCTTCCAGAAAGCAATTCAGCCATGAGATTATATTTTGGTGAGCTGTTAGTGTTGATTGTTTCTTTTTATGATCTTATGTAGTTATCATGTGTATCTAAGGAAAGTGAAGAAAGCAAGAAAGAAAGACCTTATGATTTCTTTTCTTTATACATACCCGGATTCTCAGTGTCTCTTAATCACTGCAACCTTGTCAAATTTGTTACCCCTCTTTATTTTTATTTGCTACTGTTTAATTTTAGTTGCTGTTCAATTTGAATGTTGTAAATTTTGAAATAATCTTGCTTATATATGTACAGGCATGAAACTCCCCAGATTGAAGTTCCCAATGCTCATGATAATAGCGTGTGGGATCTTGCATGGCATCCTATTGGATATCTTCTTTGCAGGTAAAAAGCATTGTTGTTTTTAATCATTAGTAGTTTTTGAAGGTTCATTTAATTGTTTAGAGGGCATGCACTGGCACACGCAGACAAGAAAAATGACTATAAGCTTATAGTTCCAAAAGAAGGGAGAACTTTAGCTATTGAAACGACTGTTGTGGTCTCCTTTTGATAATTCAGATTTAAATTTTTTTTTCTCGCTCTAGTTATGATTTTGAAAACAAAGAACTAGGAAAAGAGACCAACGGACTGGAAACTTGGTTTTGTTACTGCATGAATAAAATAGTTGCTAGGTCTTGTTAATAGTTTAAGAAAGCAAGAAACATACGTCCTGTTATAGGAAAAGAGATCAATGCGCGTCTTCATCTTCTTAACTTCCTTACTATCTTGTGCAGCGGTAGCAATGATCATACAACAAAGTTCTGGTGCAGAAATAGGCCAGGTGACACAGCTCGTGATAGATTTAACATGGGTCAGAACCAAGGTAGGACTTTTTAGAGTGTAGTCTATTGAGCTAATCAACATTTGTATATAATTAAACTATTATTTGGTATTTTTTTTTATGGTTTTTCAGGCTATAATATCTTTAGTTAAGCTGTGTTAGATTGGAAATCTTAGCTGAGTTCAGTAAAAAATTAACTATGATATTATATTTTATATAAATTAACTGTTCTTTAGTAAAAAAATTTATGGGTTCTTAAGCTTTAATATGTTTAGTGTTTCCTAGCTGGATTTAGTTTCTACTTGTTAGTCCATGTATCAGGTTATGGTGAACAAAACCATGCTCTTGCTGGCCACCTGCCTGGCAATTTCCCTGTACCTGAACCACCAGCAACTCCAGGACCATTTGCTCCAGGATTGACTCGAAATGAAGGAACAATTCCAGGTGTTGGAGCTGCAATGCCTTTGACAATTCCATCCCTTGATGCATCAGGTCAAGGGGAGCAGAAACAGCCTCCTCCAATTTCTATGCCTCTAGGAGCCCCACCACTGCCTCCTGGTCCACATCCATCCCTTCTCGCCAATCAGCAACAGGGATATCAACAAAATCCTCACCAGATGCCGCAACAGCAACACCAAGGACACCCTCAGCAAATGCCCCTTATGCCTATACCCCATCCAAATATGCAGCAGCTACAACCACCATCACACATGTCTCTCCTCCCTCATCCTCATCTACCTCGTCCTCCACAAATGCCTCATGGTATGCCTGGATCCTTGCCTGCACCTACATCGATGCCCACGTCACATCCACTGTCAATGCCAGGTCCAATGGTATGTTGTCTATTTATTTTATCTTTTTTTAATCAATTTACCTTTTTGTTTTTGCATTTGGGACTGTTTGATTCCAAATATCAGATGGTTTCATGGCTTTTAAATGTTAAAAATTGACTTTGAAATGATCTTTTAAAAATATCTCGAGAGCTTATTATTGTCGAACATTGGTAAGTTTGGAAGTGCTTGGTGAAGATAGATTTATAATATCCTAGTTTCTAAATAATATGCATTTGACCCTGGTCGGGAGAATTTTGAACGCTTTGGATTGATGTCTGCTTTTGCTTTTAGGGAATGCAAGGTACGATGAATCAGATGGTCCCACCAATGTCACAAGGACATTTTATGGGTATGAATCCGATGCACTCTGGATCCTTACCCACAAGCGCTGCCCCTCCAGTTGGGGGCTTTCCCAATAGCATGCCAAATATGCAAGGCCCATCAAATGCAGCTGGAGCTCAAATGTTTCCACAAGGCGGTCCATTTAATCGGCCACCAGGTGGACAGATGCCAATGATGCCTGGGTTTAACCCTTACCAGGTAAGATAAGCACTAGTAACCCAGCTATAATGTCGCCACAGACTTTTCGGTTGGCTGAATACCTTATAAATTTCACTCGTACAGTTAACAGTCATATGAAGTTTATTTAATGTGATAACCTGTTTGAACTTTACACAAATTTCAAAGAACTAACAGGTTTGTTTATTGCAGTCTGGTAATCAATCTGGTATGCCTCCGCCACTGCCACCGGGGCCACCACCGCATTCTCAACCACCTCAGTAGACCATTGTTTTGCATCAAAGAGCAGCTGCTGCTCACAAGTGGAAGGAAACTACTGCTTGCACTGGCTACTTGCACTGTTGTTTCGGATATTCTTTTTGCCTTTTTTTCTCTGTTTTTATTGTACAATTTTGCAGGTAAATACTTGTAAGATATTCAATGAGATAGAGCATTAGTTGAGTGGAAAACTGTGTGCAATCTTTCTCTGCTTTGAATTTTGTCGTCTTTTTTCCTTCATTTATTTTCGAGTTTTGCTTTGGTTGATGAGATCATCTAGATTACAATATTAATTAATCAACTAATTTGTTTCTATGTTTTGCAAAATTAACTGATTGGTAATTTTGGTCTTCTTTTTTTACTGTTTTCTGTTAAAAAATTATTTATAAAAAAATTTGAGATTTGAACTAATTAATTAAGTCATATACTAATTAGTTGGTTTTTTTTTTATTATTATGTCATAGTTTAGCAGTTCAGAAATTTTATTAACTTCGTATATTATATAAAAAATTTATTATTATTTTATTACATACTAAATTTAAATATAATAATTTCTATAAATTTATTATTAAATTATTATAAATTTATAATATATTTTTTTATGAAAGATTAAAAAATTATTGATAAAAACGTAAAATATTTTGAAAAAATTAGTAAGGAAAAGCCTTCCATAAAAAGGTTAAAAATCCTGGAAAATTTTGTGAGGAATGTATTTTTTTTATTTATTATATTTAATGAGGCTTATAATTTTTTTTCTTTGAACTTTTGATAAAAAAAATAAAAAATAATTTTAAATTTATTATATTTATAAAATATTTATTTAAATATTAAAATTTATAAAATATTTAATAAAATATTTTATTTTATTAATTTATAATAAATTTATATATTAAATTTATAAATTTTATCTTATTTATTACGAGTTCAGATGAATTTATAATAAAATAATTAAAATATTTTTAATAAAAAAATAAAAAATTTTATAAATACGGTGGACGGTGTCCGGTTACTTTTTTTTTTTTATCCTCTTTTTTAAAATGGGTACGGTGGCTTTGGTCCAATAAGCAAAGCTTCAAAATCAAAAGAGAAAACAAGAATCCTATTTCGTCTCTGCAGCTGCCTCTTTTTTCGTTTTGTCTTCGATTTTCCCTTTCTCCTCCTTCAGCTACACTATATATAAATTCAATTCAGTTTAATAGTTTATATCTCAATAAAACCAAACAATTTCTAACAATGGAAGATCCATATCCAGACCATAAGCTCTGCGGTTATCTTTGTACAGTTCTTTCAATTCCTTCTCCACCAGAACCGGACGATCCTTCCTTATCCTTTCTCACTTCCTGCCACATGTTTTCCGACGGTTCTCAAATCGGATTCATGGCTGAAAACGGCGTCCTTCTCTTCCCGCTTACTAGCAAAACTGGTTCTTCTTCTTCTTCATTGCAGCAAAGAACCGGTGATAATGTTGCTTCCAGTTCCAGTCGTTCGACTCCGGGGAAGAGAAGGTATAAGAGAGGGATTGGAATGGTGAATGGAAGCTTGAGTGTGGTTCATCAGATTAACTCGTTAGTGGCTAATAAATGTATCAAGGTTATTGCTCGTGTTTTGAATGTTTTAGTTGGAAAAAGTGAAGAAGATGAAGAAGAAGGTAGGGTTGTGGTACTTGTTGATGTGTATTTGCCTGTTGCTTTGTGGTCTGGTTGGCAGTTTCCTAAATCTGGTTCAGTTGCTGGAGCTCTTCTCAGGCACTTGAGGTTTGTTTGTGTTTAATTTCTATCTACTAGGTTTTGGGCTCTTTTAGTTTGTGTTATTTGCTCACTATTTTGTAGATTTTTCAATTCGATTCTTTGAGGATTAAACACATATTGATTGACCTTGGATGGGCTACATTGAAGATAAAATATAGATATTGATTCTGTAAACAAATTGCTTTACTCTCCCTGAGCTAAAGGACTCTGGTATTTTAACTACTATTCTTTATTCTAGATATGGAATTATGAGAAGTACAATTTTCAAGACAGTTGCATCTATAGAAAGACACTTGCTAGTTTAGTATGGTTTTGACTTTTTTTCCTATTATTGTGTGAGAGCATATTCTAGAGCTTTTTTTTTTTTTGGTTTAATCTACTTAATTTGTCTAACTTGCTACAAGCCTGCAGTTGTGATTGGGAAAAGAGGAGTTCAATGCTGGTTGATGGAGCAGGGTATTATAAAAATGTAAATGGAGGTGATATGAATATCTGGAATCTCTCTGATTGTCATGTTCTTGGATGCCAGTTACACTGTAATGTCTCTGATTCTTCAAAGAAAAGGCATTTTGAGCTCCATGAAATTTTTAAGAGCTTGCCTAGTGTGACAAATAAGGATAAGTTCTATACTTCGAGACTGAATCAAGTTGATGGCTCTTTTGGGTCTGGTGTTTGGAATCTGACGGATGATATTTTGATAAGTATTCTATCTGTCCTTGGTCCTATGGACCTTGTCAGGGTTGCTGCAACCTGTCACCATTTGAGATCCTTGGCTATGTCAATAATGCCATGTATGAAACTTAAGCTATTCCCTCACCAGGAGGCAGCAGTTGAGTGGATGGTACAACGTGAGCGAAATGCTCAAGTTTTGTCACATCCTCTGTTCATGAATCTTTCATCTGAAGATGGATTCGGATTCTATGTAAATACTGTTTCTGGTGAATTAGTTACTGAAGTGGCTCCTAGTGTGAGAGATTTCCGTGGGGGAATGTTCTGTGATGAACCTGGCTTAGGAAAGACTATAACTGCTCTTTCCCTTATTCTGAAGACACAAGGAACAATTGCTGACCCACCAGATGGTGTTCAAATAACCTGGTGTACTCATAACGGTGACCAGAGATGTGGGTACTACGAACTTAGTGGTGATGATGTCATCTGTCATAATAAACTGTTAGGGAAAAGAGCTATTGGGCAGAGTGCTCGTAGGGGACGATTATCTTTGGATAAATTGACTCCAAAGCATGATATAATCTATTCCTCACCTAAAAGAACAATGTTAAAGGATCCAAATGAGCAAGTTGTACAGTTTAATGAGTCTTGTCCTGGCACTGGAATAAAATCACTATCAGCTCCACACTCGCAGCCAGCTGCATGTGTAGTTCGATGCTCAAGGAGCTTGACACGAATCAAGAAAAATCTTCTCTATGCATATGAAGAAACTTCTGATGTTGGCAGCAAAAGGAAGGTTCGAGAAAATTCAACCGAGAGGAAGAGTGGTTTTAATGTCCCAGTGTACACATCTTGGGAAAAATATCTGGAAATGTCAAGTGGAAAGGCTACTGAATAATCTTTAGCGTGTAATGAAACTTGGGTTCAATGTGATGTGTGTCGGAAGTGGAGGAAGCTCAATGATGCCATACCTAATGCAACTGCTGCATGGTTTTGTAGCATGAACACTGACCCTGCTCATCAGAGATGCAAAGATCCAGAAGAAGCTTTGGACAGTTTTGAGTCTATAACATACCTTCCTGGATTTTACTCCAAAGAAACATCTGGGGGAAAGGAGCAAAATGTTTCATTTTTCATTAGTGTGCTAAAGTAGCACTATTCACTGATAGATAATAAAACAAAAAAAGCTTTAACTTGGCTTGCTAAACGTCCTCCAGAAAGACTTTCTCAAATGGAAACAATTGGGTTGCAAAGTCCCATCTTAGGTGATTGTTCTGTATCTGATACTGGAGACGTGCATGTGTTTCATAAAATATTTCAATCTTTTGGTCTTATAAGGAGAGTAGAAAAGGGAATTAGTAGGTGGTATTACCCTAGAGCTCTTGAAAACTTGGCATTTGATGTAGATGCACTTGGAATAGCTCTCTCCAATCCACTGAATTCTGTCAGGTTATATTTGTCAAAAGCAACTTTAGTTGTCGTTCCTGCAAATCTGGTTGATCATTGGAAAACAAAAGCATGTCAAGCCTGGTCAGCTGCGGGTCTGCATCTGGACTGATCATAGAAAGCCTACTGCTCACAGTCTGGCTTGGGATTATGATGTTGTAATAACTACCTTTAATCGTTTGAGTGCAGAGTGGGGACCCAGGAAGAAAAGACCTCTGATGCAAGTTCATTGGCTTAGGCTCGTACTAGATGAGGGGCACACTCTTGGTTCTAGTCTGAACTTGACAAATAAATTGCAAATGGCTATTTCATTGATGGCTTCAAACCGGTGGTTATTAACAGGAACCCCAACACCGAGCATACCCAATAGTCATCTGTCACATCTTCAACCAATGCTGAAGTTCTTACACGAGGAAGCCTATGGAAAGAATCAGAAGTGCTGGGAAGCTGGCATTCTCAGACCATTTGAAGCAGAGATGGAAGAAGGTCGCTTCCGTTTGTTGCAGTTGCTCCATAGGTGCTTGATTAGTGCTAGAAAGAAAGATTTGAATGCTATTCCTCCATGTATCAAGAAGGTGACATTTCTCAATTTTACTGAAGAGCATGCAAAAAGTTATAATGAATTGGTAGTTACCGTACAACGGAATATACTAATGGCTGACTGGAATGATCCTTCTCACATTGAAAGCTTGCTTAACCCAATGCAGTGGAAATTTCGAAGTGCTACAATTAAAATTGTTAGGCTGTCTTGTTGTGTGGCTGGGCATATTAAAGTTACTGAAGCAGGAGAAGATATTCAGGAAACAATGGACATTTTAGTTGAAAAGGGTCTGGATCCCATTTCAGAGGAGTATGCTTTGATAAAGTATTATCTCCAATATGGTGGCAACTGTCAGAGGTAAATTTTGCTTTTTATGTTGTGTGACTCCATTATGAGTAGGCACAAAATAATAAAAACTTAAGTTCTCATGGAATTTTTTTTCACCTTTCGGTGTTCACTTCCTGGGTCAGATGCAATGAATGGTGCCGTCTTCCTGTGGTCACACCATGTAGGCATCTTTTGTGCCTTGATTGTGTTGGTTTGGATAGTGAAAGGTGTACTTTTCCTGGCTGTGGTAACCTATATGAGATGCAAAGTCCTGAAATTTTAACCAGGCCAGAAAATCCTAACCCAAAGTGGCCTGTCCCAAAAGATCTTATCGAGTTACAACCTTCATATAAACAGGCTGGCTTTACTCTTAGTTGAAATGACATGTTTCTCTTTCAGCACCATAAACATTTCTGATTTCATATTCTTTTGTTGTGTACACAGGATGACTGGGATCCTGATTGGCAATTAACGTCCAGCAGTAAAGTTTACTGGGATCCTGATTGGCAATTAACGTCTAGCGGTAAAGTTTCTTACCTTGTGCAGAGGCTGAAAGAATTGAAGGAGGGTAATACAGATAGCGATTGTTCTATTGACTTGGAAAGTGATGCCGACAAAATTAAGCAAATTCATCGGTCTCTGACAGGCGAGTCAAGTGCAATATTACAGAACCGCTCTAGATGGAGTTCTGCGTCTTCCAGGACAGCTTCTGAGAAAGTTATAATATTTTCTCAATTTCTTGAGCATATACATGTGATTGAACAGCAGGTAGCTGTTATTTTGTTATTAACTAGGCATAGGCTGTGTCATTTTCCATGTGCACAGTTACAGGTTCACCTGTTCCATTTTTTGCAGTTAACATTTGCTGGCATAAAATTTGCTGGACTTTATAGTCCAATGCACTCAAGCAACAAGGTATCTGTATTTTTTTTCCTTCTTTTCCTGCATTTCTTTTTTAAGCTCTGAACTTTGTTTGATTTGTTCTTTTTGCTTTTTCAGATTAAATGCTGACCACATTCCAGCATGATGCAACCTGTATGGCCCTTTTAATGGACGGAAGTGCAGCATTGGGTCTGGACTTGAGCTTTGTAACACATGTATTCTTAATGGAGCCAATCTGGGACCGAAGGTAAAATCTTTAAAAAAAAATCAGAGGTTCTCTCTTCTCTTTCATCCTTTCATCCCTTTTGTCCCCTAGCAAAAATTAAAGCTCGGCATTTTGTTCACCATTGAATTTATTTTTTCTTCTTTCATGTGCACTATCAACTTTTTCTTTCTTTCTGCATGTTAAAAATGCAAGCACTACCTACATAGAACTGAACCATTTTATTGAATAGATGATAGATTAATTCCTGCTAAACCATATTGGTATCTTATTGAATCAGAACCATCCTGTATTGCCTCATGTTAAAAAACTGGTAAATGGATTATTTGTTACTGTAAAGAGTATTTAATATTCATAACAGAGTAATTATCATGTTTCTTTCAGTCTTATCATCTTCCTTCCTTTTACTGAATATCTTTTATGTTGAAATGTTGTAAGCATGGAGGAACAAGTGATCAGTCGTGCTCATCGGATGGGTGCTACTCGTCCCATTCAAGTAGAGACTTTAGCAATGCGTGGTACGATTCAGGAGCAAATGATGGAATTCCTACAGGTAACCTTTTTCTTAGACTATAAAATGCAAAGCAGACAACTAGACCCTGAGTACTTATCGTATGGATTACTTTTTCTCTAGGATGCTGATGAATGTAGAAGATTGCTGAAACAAGAGTTCAGAAAGCCTGACAATAAAGGGGCGAGACCTCATCGTTCACTACATGATTTTGCTGAGCGCAACTATTTGGCCCGGCTTCGCTTTGTTCATACAAGTCCTACAGCATGACAGGTATTAATAATTTAATACAATAATTTTTCTTTTTTACCCTTTCATCCTTAAATGCTTGAAGGAAGGGGAAGGAAGGGGAGCCTTGATGCAACGGTAAGTGTTGTCGTCGTGTGACCTGAGATCACGGGTTCGAGTCGTGAAAACGGCTTCTTGCAATTAATTGCAAGGGAAGGCCGCGTACAAAGATCCAATGGGTCCGACCCTTCCCCGGACCCTCTTATTGCGGGAGCATTCGTGCACCGGACTGCCCCTTTATCCTTAAATGCTTGAAGCAGTGCTCAGAGACTTTCATTATATGTTCCTTGCAGCTCTTTGATGCTGATCTCAAACAAATGGAATCTGAGGGTTGCATCAAATTCAGTTTATTTTTTATTTGTTGAAAAGTTTAGGTTGATTTATTTTTGAATGAAAATTGGTTCCTAACGTATGATGATCAGCTTATTAATTTTGGCCTCATTATTTTGTGGGGAGGGTATAGCAACCAAAATTTTCATCAAGAACCTTTGTAAGACTTCTGCTTTATTATCTGGTGCAACCCTCGGGTCAGGAAAATTATATACGTGCCTAATTGAAGATGTAATTGGTCAGTGACCATTCATGTACAGTTAAGGGAAACCAACTTTGTGCTTTGAAGGCATCTAATTTATATCAAAACTAATTGTAATTTATTTACCAAGTAGAATCAAAAGTAATGTTCGATTATTTATTGGTTTTTATTAAGGTAAAAAAAATTGTGGCTTTTCATCAAGAACTAATAGTAGCTACCTAGCCACCTGGGAAAATAAGGTAATTAACTTGGTATAATTGTAATTATCTTAAGGATTTTTCTAATATGTGCCCTTCAAACACACGTTAAAATAATTGTTTAAAATAATTCTAGTTCTGGTGTGATTGTTTTAGGTTTTGTTGAAATGCATTTTATTTTTATTGACACTTTTTTTAAAATAATTAATAAGAAAAAAGTGATTGTGACAAATTCTAATGAGAATAAATTACTTTTCAATAAATATTTTAAATTTTATTAGAATGCAATTTATTTTTATTGAAATTTATTGCAGTTTTTTTAAAGGATTAATAAAAAAAAAAGCCTACACAATTTATAAAATGATTTCAATAAAAATAAAAGACATTAATTAGAACATGTTAATTAGGAAAGTCAATTTAATGGTAGGATTATTAACAAAGTGAAAAATCAAATTTCTTTGTAATTTACCTAATTTCCAGTTTTCACAAGTAATACTTTGTGGAGTAGCTTACAATATCCCTCAATAAATAAGATGGAGAATAAAAAGAACAGCAGAAGAAGCATTTACTACGGGAATGCAACCAAATCTCTATGGTATTATCCTCATGAAAATATACAAAGGCAGCTGTTTGAATTCAAAGCCAGCAACCTAATTACATAGAATTTACATAGCCCCCACCATTTTCAACCTTCCCTTGGAAAAAAAATTACAGTAAAATATTGAATATATGGATACATTTACCAGGAGAAATCAACGAGTGAAAAGGAAGATCGAGAGAAAATAAAAAGAACGATAGAAATTAGTAACAATCCTATCCTTGGGAAAAACAAAATTGACATCCTCCAACTCTAAGAGTAGAAACTTAAAACCAATTTCTGAAATTTCAAAGATTAATGCTTTTACATGAGCCAGCGTGCTTGCAAATCTTTAATCTTGGAAGGTCAATGAGCTAAACCTTTTCTTACCATGCCAAGAATAGATTTATCAGCCATGGGAACATTGTATTGTTGATACACTCTCGCTCTGTTTGCTGCCCACCATTGTTCTGCTTGTTTCTCACTGAATCGCTTTCGGCTGCAAAAGGAGAAATTAGCATGCAAGAGGTGATGAGCTTGAACGAGATGTTATTTACTAGTTAGAACGTCCAGTTCTCTGCTCAGACATCTTCGGCTAGCATAACATGTAAACGAGGACATGCAGATGCAAGCAAAGGATCATCAAGCAGGCAGGCAGGTAACGTGTTTACCAGAGCCAAAGGCAGAAGGAAAAAACAAAGTATGGTTATGCCTTGTTGCTATTCATACGGGGAATTTTCCCACATCAGATTATTTTATAGTCCATTGTCCTATGTTGTAGAAAGGCATTGGTTTGGAGAGTCAAATTCATCAAGACCAAGCAGCTGGTTATATTATATTTATTGCCACTAAATGAAAATATAGTTCTGGCCTTTTGGGAGAATGATTCAGTTTTGAGAATAAATTAGTGAAAAATGGTGATAGTCCATTATGCCATATGACATACCTGAAACGGACACGCTTAAGATCTTTGGCACCTCCAGGCAAGGAGACAAGGGTAATGTATACACCTGGTTCATCTTGCTCAACCCATTCATCGCCATGGGTGGGTTCAACTTTTGCTGTTCTGTTTTTACTCCTTGCCATTGTTTCCAAACGTGGCACTTCAGAGAGATCTAATGTTGGATTAGTAATGGTGCTAGACGCATTAGAAATCAGCAAGCCGTTTGATCCATTTGGATCTGGTTCATGGCAAGCTGCAGGACTACTTAGTTGCTCACTGACTGCAGAAGAAACTTCCCTTGGGGGAGTGGCACTAGAAAAATAAAAGGAGGGTGAACTGCTGTTTCTTGCTGCTCCAACAGGTAACCTTTCAGCCACGTCCTTCAACTACAAAAGATAAATTAGCCAAGCATAAACTAAGATGATGCCTGATTGTTCAATCTTAGACTCAACAAAAACTGAAAAATTTTACAGCCTTTTGCTTTTGATGCAAATAGTAAATATCATGTTTGATTAACATTTATTGCAAGGAAACTTCCAAAGAAGGCTTGGGTCAGCCATAATTATCTTTTACTCCCATTTTATCTCCATTATCTTGATGCAACTGATTGAGACCTAAAACATGTAGTCATATAGGCATATTTTAGGTATATCATTAAGTATATTTTAGGTATACCAATTTTCTGTTTTTACTATATTTGGCATATTTTAGGGATATAAGTTTCATATTTTTCTATTTTTACAATAAGTTAGGTATAATTAAAGTATATCACTTAGTATATATTTAGTATATTTTAGGTTCACTTCGTATATTTTAGGTATATTTACAGCATATAGTTTTTTGTTTTGTTTTATTTGGCATATTTTAGAGATATAAGTTTTTCATTTTCCTATATTTGCAATAATTTAGGTATAATTTAAGTATATCACTTAGTATATATTTAGTATATTTTAGGTATATCACTTGGTTTATTTTAGATATATCTTAAGTAGATCAGTTTTTTGCAGTATTTGGCATAATTTACGCATATAAGTTTCCTATTTTCCTATTTTTGCTATAATTTAGATATATTTTTGATATATCACTTAGTATATATTTGATATATTTTAGGTATATCGGTTTTCTGTTTTGTTGTATTTGGCATATTTTAGGCATATAAGTTTCCCATTTTCCTATTTTTGCTATAATGTATATATATTTTTAGTATATCACTTACTATATATTTGGTGTATTTTAGGTATATCACTTATTATATATTTAGTATATTTTAAGTATATCATTTATTATATATTTGGTATATTTTACGCATATCACTTGGTATATCTTAGGGTGCATGTGCGAGATACTAATATCGCATATGATTAATAGCATCCCTGAAATTGCAGGCATAAAGCACTTGACAGCAAAAGTACTTTGACTATGTTGTTCCCCAATCCTACTCTAAATTTAACCATAGTTCACATATCCAATTCTAGCATGTGTCCATACTATTGCATGATGGATTTTTTGTAATGAAACTGCACATTTATTTCTGGGTTTTCCAAATGAATATTCTGTATCATGTCAAAAGAAATCATTTTCCAGAAAAAGCTATGAGCTTCAAGTTTTACTTACTTGGGCAGTAAGGGACTTGATTACTTCTTTTGCTGCTTTGCATTTTGCAGTTTCTTCCTCTGCCACTGCAATAGCTTCCTTCAATTGTTTGGTTGTTTTTTCAAGCTCAACTTCTTGAAGTTGCATTTTGCAAGTTAGTTCTTCAACCTACATTAGTATATTCAGCAAGTGAGCCATGACACAGATGAAGCAATTAATAACAAAGAACAAAAGGAAGTGGTTAGTGCAAATTCACAGGGCTTTGAGCATGTATTCCCCACCAAGACTGTAATAATGTCAATGCAAAAGAAAATCAATGAATTGTGGATTGTAGAAAGATTGCTACGAAACCTCAAAGTGGTTTTATTTTAATTAGGACAATGAAGCATGCACAATTCACTACAAATGCAGTATAATATGTGTATCAATTCATCATACATCTGATACTTCATACTGCACTTTATATTGTCAATCCAGATAACCATATCTATCTTTTCAGCAGCAGTAGATCCAAGCTATTGATAACATAATTAACATACAGGCATAAAATAAAAAGGCACAAAAGCTCCCACTATACGCAGGGTCCGGGGAATGATCGGACTAATTTGGTTTTTGTACGCGGCCTTCCCTTGCAATTGCAAGAGGCCGTTTTCACGACTCGAACCCATGCCCTCAGGTCACACGGCGACAACGCTTACCGTTGTGTCAAAGCTCCCCTTCAATTAACATACAAGCATATAGAGATAAATATAAGGCCGCTCAAAACTTGAAAATTTTGAACAGTAATTGGAATTATTGGAGGAAATCTGAATACCTGAGCACTTAATTTAATGACTTCCTCACTAAGTCTATCATTTGATCTTTTAGCATCATCAACAAAAATTTTCGGCAATGCATGTGCTGAAAGAGTTGGGGTCGGCGTTGTCGCACGAGGAGGACTAGATCGTCTAAATGTTGGCGAGGTTGCGCGAGACATAATTCTTGATCCTGGAAGAGAAGCTGAGAAAAATTTCTTGGAAGAACCAAAATATTTAGAGCTATTAAATGCATTGCGCTGAGAAGAATCATTTGCTGAGAGTGAAACCTGAGAACCATTCAATTTTAACTTGTTTCTTTTCAGAGATTCACTTTCCACATCTTTAGATGATTCCACGGAATTATTTCTTCCAAGTTGGACATGGGATCTTGTGTTCAAATGGTCACTGTTTTCAACTTCAATTAGTCGCTGATTTATACTTCCTCTTCTACTTAGAGCAGAATGAGATGAAGAGTCAGTTTCAGTAGCTCTCCTAAGTTTGCCAAAACACTGATCACAGACACGATAAGGTTTGTTTGGATTTGGTGCCATCGAAGCCTTGAGAGACTTTTTACTACTACAAGAATGGCAAAAAACAAGTCCGCAATTGTAACAGTTGTGCCGCTTTCTTTTGAAATTAAACAGAAGGTGGCAGCCAGAACACATGGATTGATCAATACCAGATACCCACTTATGAAGACAGATAGCTGCAGTAAAACTAGAGCCACATACAACACTTTTAACTTGCTTGTCCTTCAAAGCTTCAACGACTGTTGGTGAACTCCTATCATCTGTATCACCATGACCTAATCGGCCATTTGCACCTTTTCCCCAGGTGTAAACTTCAGTTCTTGAAGTTAAAACAGCTACATGATAAGCACCACAAGCTAATTCTTCCACAAAATTTTTTGCAAGCTTTCCTTCAACACGGACAGGAAGTCTGACATCCGCCTGAGAATTCCCAAGTTGACCATATACAGGGCTTCCCATTGTGTAAACATGGCCCATAGTTGTCAATGCAACAGTCATGCTGTGCCCACAAGCAACTTGACAGAGGTTGGGTTCAACCAGAGCAGCAACACATGTCGGTACCAGTCTAGGTTCTTTATCACCATGCCCAAGGCGACCTTTATCTCCATCACCCCACGTAAATAGCTTTCCTGAAGAGCAATTGCTAGAACTTGAAGACCCAACCATGACTTCAACAACTGCAGCAGTGTGCCAAACACCACAGGCTGCTCGCACAGTGCGGAGGCCTTTGAGGGACTCTACTTCCCTGGGTGTAGATACACTTTTGCGGTCCCCATGGCCTAAAGCACCAAAAGTTCCATCTCCAAAAGTAAACAATTGACCAGCAGAGGTTGTAACAGCTGTATGCCATGGTCCACATGAGATTGATGAGACATGTATTCCCCCCAGTGGTCCATTTAACTTTTTTGGAACCCAGTTACTAGCTTCATTTCCATATCCAAGGAGCCCAATATTATGAGAACTACCACCCCACATATATAAATCACCAGAAAGTGTTACTGCACAAGAATGGTACTCTCCACATGCCACAAGTTCAACATTGATATTTTTGAGACCATCAACAAGCTTTGGATGCAAGACATCATAGTCGACTCCATGCCCAAGTCTGCCTCCATGTTCCTCCCCCCAAGAGAAAACCTCCCCCTGTTTTGTCACCAAAGCAGCATGTCTGCGACCACATGCAATAGTCTGAACATCCAGTAGGACAGCAGATTCCAAGGCTTTTGGAACATAAGAATCCATCCTAACACCAGAACCTCCAACTCCATGCACACCACCACCAAGAGTACCATCACCAGTGCCTTCTCCCCAAATGTAAACATCTCCCAATGCATCACTGTCATCATGACCAGAGCCTTGACTTGATGAGCTAACAGCACTTGATAAACTTACTCTAAAAGCATCTGCACCCATACCCTTTAAACGCCCATTTATTGCATCTGAGCCACCTGATGACACGGAATGAACTGAGCCACAAGCAGATTCTGATGGACATAAGATCTTGGGAGCCACGGCATATAATTCCATATCAGATAATGCTTTTTCAAAACCAGCTTTAGGAGGACTGTCATATGGTGTGCAAAGACGTAGGGGATCCATATCATCCTACATCAACAAGAAAGTAAAATATCTTATTAAACACACGGCAAAGAAACAAAATAACAAATGAAGGAACAAGGAAGAACACCTTCTGTAAACTGTCACCACTACTAAAAGCAGAGCTCAAAGGAGAACTTCTTTGGGTGTGTGCTCTAGGACTAGTAGCTCCAGAAGAGATTCCATCACTTCTCGATTCTGCTCTTCCTTTCCTAAGATAGTTACGTGATATTAGTGCTTTTAGACCAATAATCCAGACTTCAGCTTCATCTTTGTCCTTGCATATCTGTTTAAAAGAAGTTCAATCAATATGACAGAAGTAATGCAATTAAGAAAGTCTGATCAAAAGTTGAGATCAATATAAAAGATGACTCTCAAGATCTCAGAAACAACATAATTTTGTAGACCAAAAGAAAAAGGGGAAAAAATTAGCCATCAGAAAAGATATACCTACCAAATCTAAAGATCTATCATTATATATAAGAGAAAATGACTGGTATTCCTTCTCTGGCCGTGGATATCTCTGAAATATCGGCTGCAGTAGGCAAAATTAAGAACAACCAGTTAAATCTCAGTTCTCTTGTAATTAAATTAAATCATTGTTGGTGAGCGTTTCTTGCAAACTTTTCTTTTCAGCAGGAAAAACGAAAAAGAAGCAACAACAATAAAAACATAAAAAGCAGGCAAAAATATGTTACACGACTTGCATCCAAAAGTACACACGTTACAACGCTGAGAAAAGTCAGTGCTAGAAAATATAGGTTTCAAGCACAGATACGTTGCTCAGTAGTAAAACACCATCATGCAACAAAGTGCCACTACAACCCATGCTCTATCTATGCACCATATAGTTATCTATATAATGCAAAAACACAGATTCTAAAGCTAGTGGATGCATGCACAATACTGCATCAAGCTGAACTAAGATTTCAAATGCAACTATACTTGACAAAATAACATGCACAAAGCATTTTGTAACAGTTGTTTCCTCCAAGCACATAAAAGTGAACAAATTATTCATTGTGGTTTTGCATTTTCAAAGCACATCTATACTATATTGAAGGACAAAGCAGAGTAACAATACTTCAAGCTCAATCATCTGAAAAAAAAATGTGCATATGCCAAATGCTTAAAATAAGCAGCCAGCTAAACTGCCACCAATGGCGGATGATATTTACCTAAATTATATGATGCAAAGTTACAAAAAGCGAAACATTTTTCACCTTCTTTGATGTATAATTAGCAAGTTACTGCAGTTTTCTGTGTATGTAAAAGTTGTATGAAATCTCAACATAATAAACTTACAGCGCGCTGCCCAGATATAATTCTGGAGACATGATTAAGTTTAAGATGCTTCTCCTCTTTTCCTGATAACCATATTAAAGCAGATTCATCCTGAAAGAGAAGATAGAGCAAGGAGAATTTCAATAGAGGTAAATCACAGATCCAATACCCCATAACATAAGAACCACAGACATCCAAAATAGCTCATTTGCATATTCAGTACCAGGATGTGATAAATAGTAAGCAAAAGAAAATCACTCAAACACTTGTGCTGTAATGCATAAAAGGACACTCTTGCCTTTACCTAGCTTTAGTTTCTACCACTTGTGCTCTAATACATTAGCTCTCATCATGAAGAGTGAAGACTGGCTAATACCTTGTTGCTGAGTAACAGGGAGACATACTGAACCAGAACAAGAATGAAAGTACAAAGTAGATACGAGCATTGGTTGGGTTGGTCGGGTTTTAGAACTCGACCAACCCGACCACATAATAGTAGTCGGAAAAAATTATTTTTGAAAACCAACCATTAGTAGTAGGTTTGGTCGGTTTTTTGTCGGGTTTGATCGGTTTTTATAGTAAATACACAAGCCGAAACTGACCAACTCGGTCGGTTTAAACTGACATAGTCGGTCGGGTTGATAGGGTGGTGGTCGGATCGGTCGGGTTTCAAGTTTTTTGCACATCCTAATACAAAGCCTGTAATGTTATTTCTAGTATATTAACAGACTGGCTTAAGAGATAAGGGTTACATTATTGGATATCTCACAATATTGTCTATTTTGAAACCTGGAGACTCTCATAGATTTCACATACATAAGATGTAGCTTCCTTTCCTTCTTCTTTTTCTTCTCAATAACATTATTCCTACTTCCACGCTTTTATCCCACAATTACATTTGTAAATCCAATTTTCTCGAGAACAGTAGAAAATCTATTCAGTAACCATCCAGATGAAATATGTCAAACCTTCTTATTTTTCCTCTCAACTTCGGTGAGAGCAACATATCAAAGGCTAGCATGGCACATTAAAGATTCTGAACATCGCATGGAAAACTCAAATATTAACGCTAAAAGAGAAAGATAGTAAAGAAATTGAAATCAACTGCTTCGGAAAATTTGTATTCAAATCCACTTGAATAGGGGATGATACCATATCAGGCTTCTAGTTCAATGACCCCAAAAAAATTTTTCCATACATCAAATGCAGCACTTTGACTCAAGAATGCAATTTTTGGCTCAAATGGAAAGGGAACAACAAGGAAATAAACACAACACATGCACTGTATTTGATCTTACATTGGCCAGCCTGAAGGGGCAAATTTTGGGTTTCCCTCTGCGACCATACTTGAGCAGTTGGGCTCCTTTTTTAAGAGCAGTGATGGCCTGCAGTAAAGAATGCGCCAAGAAACTGAATTAAAATTACAACAAATTAAGTAAGGTTGACAAGAAAAATGAAGAAAAATTACCAACTCAATGTCTCTCTCCACAGGGCCTGCTCTTGACTGTTCGGCGGCAGTCATATTACCAACTGGCAATCAGCAACTTTCTTTCTCAAACACTACCCATTGCACTCTCTCAAACTCCTATGCATACACATTGCTTTATTTAACAACAAAAAAACCCTAAATCACTCAGTCCACCTTTTTTAAATCAGCTTCTCCTTTTTCCAATTTTTTTCCCATCAAAGCTGCGAAACCAAGTAAGTAGAGAAGCTAAGAATCGAAATTACAGACCTAATCGAACTGAAAATTGATCAAATTTGGAAGAACCAAGAAAGTAAAGTTGATTATGAGCTTTGAGATTCGAATATTTAAATTCGAAGAAAACTAGGAAGAGAAAACAAGCTGAGAAAAAGCAAACAAATTGCTGTTTAGATGCAAAACGACGAGAGAATGCGATTGAAAAGAGTAATATGTTCTAAATATTCTTAATTTTTATTTTCTGAGGAGTGTTCGGCACTCAAGAAAATGCGGGAAAATGAAGGAAAATTATTTAGCGGTGGAGTGAGAGCTGGGCTGATACGGTGAGAGAGAATCTAATTGGAGAAAGTTTAATGAAAATGATGGATTTTAGTTTAATTCAAGTCCTTTCTAGTCAACTCCCTCTTTGACTTTTTAGTACTGTTTTTGGTCCACTAACCAGTAAGATTTTGCCACGTCATAAAAAATTTTATGAACAAATATACAAAATGTTATTTTGATTCCAATCACCTGATGATTTAATAGAAGTAATAATGGTAACAATATATATATGTATATATATTTGTTGTAATTAATAATAAAATTTATTTTTTTATTATTCAATAGAATTTTTTATACCATTTTAAATTTATAAAAACAATGCTTAAAATAAAATAAAATTATTTTTTAATATAACAATTAAAATAAATTAAAATTACAAATTCAGTGCTTTATTTTATTTTTATTCTCATTTCTAATTTAATGAATTTTTTCTATTAAAAAGTGTGATTCAATTAATCTTCTTTATTTTTTAATTTTTGAAAGTTTCATTAAATTCTAAAATGTTGGTTTGTTTGACTTAAATTAACAGTAAAAATGATTAAATAGCTAAAAATATTGATTTTTTTTTTAAAAAAAAACTCAATATGTTCATTCTTTTTTCCAATAAAGCTTGGTTTCTCCCGCTTGCAATTTACACTTAAAAGGCCCAATTTTCCTAGACAAACAGTGAAGAGATTGTTAATGGAAAAAGTCCCTTTTTCTTGACTGAGGCCCATTTATTTTTTTAGTTCTTATTTATTTTTAAGAGATCAATTTTTTTTTGATAAATTGCACGCATAGAAAAAAAATATTTACAAACTTAAAATTTAAATAATAATAATATATACTTTTGATTGCCAGATTATATCTTAGTAATTTTTAAGAGATTAAATTAATTTCTTTTTAAAATTTCATAATAATGACAATAATAAATATACATTTACAAATTAGCAACCTAATCATAGATTGGAGAACAATTTTATGGTTGATAGAATATTTTTAGGTTAATATTACTAATTATCCCTAACTTTTTTATAAATCCAATGTATTGTTTAGTTCCATTTAAAATTGAGAGATTTATTAAAAATTAAACATATATATATATATATATTCAAATAACTATCAAAACATAATGTAATAGTCAAATTCGTCTTACTTCAACTTAGATTTTAAATTCGAATCTTTTACTCTTATTTAAATTTAGAATTCGGATCTCTTAAAATTTCTTTTTCATATATATAATTTATTAAAAATATATATATTCAAATTGCAATTGGAAAGTATGTTTGTAACTCTATCCATAAAATGTATATATACATATATTAAAAAAGTTAAATTGTTATCCAATCTATCTAATAGTAGATGCCTATCTCTTTGATAATATATTCGAGATCTACAATAAACTCAAAATTGATTTCTCCATCCTCTAGCAAAAATAATTCAGGAAAAACTACAAAAAAAAAAAAAAGAAAGAATGATATTCCTTATACTAATCTGCAAAGGATTCTTAGTTCATAGAATCAAATTCTAAAATTAGTAAATAGATTGAATGAGTCAAAATTTGTATTGAGTCTCTGTTATAAATTCAGAAAAGAAAAAAGGGCAACAAAAAAGTAATTAAAAGGAAAAAAAATGTGTTGGAAATTTCAATTTCCTATATACGTTGTTAAATATAATAATAATTAAGAACATGATTTTTGTTAATCAATCAAATTAACAACTTCCAAGCCATTATTATTATTATTAAATCTTGTTCTTGATTTATCTGGTGAATGAATTTCTTCATCTCCTTTCCTCTTGTTATTTGATTCAGTTTCTGTAGCTTTCCCTTTCATTAAATGGGGTCTCAGCTTGATCACATCTGATAATTGAACTGGCTTTAAAAAGAACTCTTCTGCTCCTTCTTCTAAGCATCTGACCAATACCCATTAATGAAATATTATTAGATCAAGATTCAAATAAAACAATTAATCATTTTTCATTTTTTTTTTAAAAAAAATATATTATTGGTGTCTTGCACAAAGTGGCAATACCTTATCATCATGCTATTATTGGGCAGGACATTAAACAATTTTCTTGAAAGTAATTAAAGTTATGAATTTAAAAGGTTTTTTTTTTCCTTTTTGGGTGAGATTTTCCTTACCTATTGATTCTTGATGGAACATTTTCTGAGGACATTATCACAACTGGTATGTCTTTAAAAGATTTAGATTCCTGCATATCAAACACATAAACTTTTAATTATTATTCATATTCCTTGAGATAAAATAAGATAATTATTCTTCTTCAGCTTTTAATTAAGAAATAAATAAATAAAATTACCTTGATTTTTCTAAGAAGATCATAGCCTGTCATCCCTGGCATACAATAATCTGTAATTATCAAATTAACTTCCAAATCTTGATGGTGATTATAATTATTGTGATCTGGAGAAACAGAAGTTGGGTTTGAAATTCTCTGCAATTCATATTCTTCATTCAAACCCAGAAATTCTAATGCTTTGCTTCCTGAATCAACTGCAGTGACTGCATCAAACAAAAAAAATAAATTACAATTAGAGATTGATTTCTAAATAAATTCAAAACAAAAAACAAAATCAGATTAGTCTGCAACCTCTTAGATGTTTAAAAACAAAAAAAAAAGAAGAAAGAAGAAATTACCATGATAAGAAGAGGTTTTAAGAAGCCTTTCAATCAATTTTCTATCAATAAGGCTATCATCAACAGCAAGAACATGAAACTGATGATGAAACTGAGAATCAGTAGCAGCAGCCATACCCATTAAAGAAACAGATCGAGAGAAAACCCAAGAAAATAAAAATGAGAATCCAAGAAAAAGAAAAGAAAATTGAAGAGAAAGACAATATGAAGAATACGAAGGGAAAGAAAGAAAATAAAGAGTGGTTTTAAATGGAGAAGAAGCCATAAGTAATACAAAATCCTGTAGGAAATCTGGACAGTTTGGAAAGCAAGATCCTGCAGATTTCATTCAGAATCTCTCGGATCTTCTTTGTTGATTTTTGAATTAGACAACAAGCAAAGAAAATGGTGGCGGTAATTGTTTATTTATTTATTTATTTTCTATTTATTTTTTATTTTTTTCATATTATTAATTTAATTAAATAATTGAAACATTTTTTTTATTATTAATGTTCTTATATATTTGACCTTTCAATTAACGATTGAGGCAACTGTTGTGTGTTAGTGTTTGATCAACTACTTGGCCTTTTCGATTATATTTAAGGCTAATAGGGAATAAAATGGAAAGGCTAAATAAATATTTTTTTTTTATCAGAAAAAGGCTATATAAATATTGTTCATCGCTTCATTACGTTGCGTGCACGTGCATGTCTCCTTGTCTCTCTTATTAATTTTTCCACATTAAAATTACAAAAATATATTTAATATTTTTGGATTAATTAAATTAATACTTTAATTTTAGACTAGTTATAAAAATTAATTAAATCATATTTTTTAAATTTTTTATTTTTTTACAAAAAAAATTTAATCATTTTAGAAATATATGTAATAAATTCATAATAATTTAATAATAAATTTATAAAATTCTTATATATAATATATTGACAATAAACTTTATATATATAAAATGGAGCTAGTAAATTTATAGTAAATTGTTAAAAATATCTAACAAATTTAATAATATTTTTATAGGCTAACTAATAAATTTGTAATGTTATGAGTTTTTCTCACAATTTTATTAAAAATTCAAATTAATTTTTTCGTGAAGTTTTACTGTTTGTGCAGGACAACTTGATGGATGCTGGTGTTATATTTATAGATTGTCAACAATTATTTTTTGCTTTATGTTCAAACTCTTTAGATGTTTCTGAGTTTGGTTTGATTGTTGAGGATTGTGTTTTATTACTTGAATCGCGCACAAATGTTTAGATGCATTGGATTCGTAGGACTTCGAATAGATTGGCTCATGAAGTTGCTAGAGCCTCTATTCGTTATACCTCTTTTGCTTGTTGGGAGTATATCCCTCATGTGTTAGCTCCTTTTTTTCTTAATTAATGCAGTTTGTTTTATCCCTTAAAAAAAAGAGTATAAATTATTTTTTAAAAAAATTAATATTTAATTATAAAAATGTGGTTTAAAATAGAAAGACAATTTTCACGTTTAAAACTAAGTAATAATTGCAAAACAGCAAGAAGTAATAGTTGCAAAAACTCCCGGTCAAAAGAACAATGGAAAACGTGAAAATTTCCATTATTATTTCAGGGAAATTTTTTTTTTTTTGGCCTTTTTTCTCTATTTTTAGAAAAGATTTTTACATCATATAATTAAAAGATTTTGATTACTTTGTAAAAAGAGACTAGAGAATAAAGGGGATGATTGTAATAATATATATCATTCGATATCTTCTCATAGTTGTAATGGAAATGGGTATATAATAATAAATTAAATTAATAAAATACTTAGTTAATTATTTCCTACCATTAATTTTTACAATTCTAATCATACAATAAAATAAAATAAAAACATAGACAATCTTAATTAATTTCTTGATAGATGACATGAAAAGTTGACATTATGAATACAAAATAAATAAAATTAGACCCACCAAATCAACATGAAAGATATGGTTATGCTTTTTTTATTTTTTTTTTCTCACAAATTTATGGTTATGCTTTGAAATGCTACCTTAATTTCCATTGTAACTTTGCAAATTAAATTAATAAAATAATGTGGTCTAATAATATTTTTCTTAATTTTTACGATTTTATTTAATTAATTAGTTTTCGTACCTACGGAATTTTTTTGTTTATTTTTAGTTAGTTTTGGTATAGATATTGTTGTTTTGTGATCTCTTGGGCTATTAAAATTTATCTTCTAAATAATTAATAAAAAGATAAATTATATACATAAATCACTTTCAAGATATGATTAGTGATTAATTAATTAATTTAATATTTATTTGTTCTTACTATGTAATTTTTCTATTAATAATTATTAAATAATAATTTTAAGAAAGCATACACTAAAACACAGTCTAATGATAAATATTTACTTTTCAAAAAATAAATCTAAAATCAACTCTTCCCTCTTCATATATAAATACTCAAAAAAAATCTTAATGAATCAACAAATTATTTAGTGTATATTTACAAATTTTATTCCAATTATTATACAAGTAAATATAAAATTTTCTTGATTTAAATTTAAAATTTCTTCATACATGGTATGAAATCATAGTTTTTTTCTATAATCAAAAATTTTTTATATCATAATTTACATTAAAATAGGTGACCAACTTTTATATTTGTAACAAATTTTTTACTTACAGTAAGAGGATTAAATAAATTTAATATATGGCAAAATTTTAATCGAATTAAAATTAGACTAAAACAAATTTACATTTTTAGAAGTGAAGGGTCACAACATCTTCTTATGCCTGCCTCTGTAAATCAACTTATGGGATTATGGAAAAAGTAAAGTTAATAACTATCCAAAATTATACCATTTTCATCTTCAATTAAAAAGAGCCTGCATGTAATTATAAATTATATAGCCAGTGATTGGTCTAGATTTGATAATACTAGTAAGAATATATATGAAAACAACCTCTTATGACAGAGACAAGTGGGATCGGATGGAGTTGACGATCTCTGTCGATGGCCGAACATATAATTAATTTTTAGCCCCTCAATTTTTAAACTTCAGCCCTTCAGCTTCAGCTCCTCGCCATTCTTCTTTTTTTTTAATCCCCTCTTTTACAGGGACTGATTTCATCACTACTTTTATTTCAAATAATATAAAAAATAAGAGTGATTAATATAGAAATATTCTCTAAAATTTAATCTTAACAGTTAATTATTAAAGTTAAAAATTTATTTCTGTCATGTTCGTATTTATTGGATGTGGGACATTGTTTCCACATATTTTCTTATTGGTATACTCTAGATACAATTAAAAGGCTGTGCAATTAGCAGCATCGACAATAGTGCTGAATTTGGGCCACAATTGTCACTATTTTGTTCAACGCCCAAACAAAAGCAACCATTACTTTGCCACCTAATCATGCCCACAAAATCATCATTGTCTTTGGTTCAGTCATCAAATTATGACACCATATTTAATTATAAATTAATAAACAAAATTAGTATTATTATTTATTTTACAGATTGTATGTATTTTAATTGTTTTTATTGTATTGTTTGTGTTAATCTGAAATTTATCTTCAAATACAAATTTTAAAATGCTAAAAAATTCACCAAACAATCCACATAATTACAATCGCAAACTAAAGAGAAAACTGAAAAAAGAATTTAACACAAGATTTAATGTGATTTGGCTACTGATGACTATTTCCACAAGCAATACAAAGAAAAAAAGATTGTACTATGATTAAAAACATAATTGAATAATAAATATAAATGTATTAGATAACAAAATCGATTTTCTCTTATTTAAAACATATTAAATGTATAAAAAATATTATACTATTCACCAGGAGCGCAGACACATTAAGGAGAAGGGGGCAGTCTTTTTGAAAATATGAATATATATATATACTAATTTTAAAAAAATTTTAAATTATTTATTAATTTTTTTAAAATTTAAATTCCCCCCCCCTTTTTTAATTTTTACAAGAAGTCAAAAAAAATTATAATAAATTATTTTTTTATAAACAATAATTCTCTTTTAAAAATTTGACAAAATATTGATAATGCAAATACAAAAAAAATAAAAAAAGGGATAAATTTTGTAACTAAATTAATTTGAATTCATTTAATGAATTAAAAAATTCATTTATTTTAATTATTTTTTAAAAAATTATATTCATTATTTATTTTTTTTATTTTATTTTTATTATGAACAATTTTATAAATTTAAAATTCTATATATATATTAATATTTTTTATTAATTAATTTTTTAATAATGAAAATATATTATTAATAAATTTATAAAATACTATTAAAATAAAAAGAAAAATAAATAATTATGGGAGAAATCAAAATTTATAAAAGAAATTTTATCCCTCTTTATTTTCAAGTCTAGCTCTTCCGTTGCTCTTCACTATTAATACATATTTTCAATTTTATATTTATTTAGATTGCACAACGTACTTTTTGAATCAATCACAGCACGAATCCGTAAAAATTAAATTAATTAATTAATTAATTGGATGAATACTTACAATATAAAAGAAAATTTAAACCTTTATTTTTATAGGTTTCACAATTGAGATTCTATTAACACACTAAAAAGAAAAAGTTTAAAGTGCAAAAAATAATAAAAATATTAAACTACTATGTCTACTTAAAAATAATCCTTGAATTATCCAAAAGATTTTTTATTCTTCAATTATAGGTAGGTTAGATGGTGCATTTTAACCTCTCTCTTTTTTTATATGATGTATATCCGTAGATTAATAATAAGCAATTAAGTCGAATTATCATATTATACCAAGCCATGTATTTTATTTAGACTCGATATATTAAATTGATAGAATGCTTTTTGGCCAAGTATTTATCCAATGTTCGATTAGTTGACTGTTGTAGCATTTTTTACATAATCTTGATATTTTTCTATATTTTTTGATACTTTTGTTGATATTTTTAGAGTTTATCCTTCATTTTTATCTATAAATAGAGATAAGATGTGATAGGTAAAAAATTTTATTTTTCTTCTAACAATGAATTACTTACTATTTCTATTCAAATTTTAGCTTATATATTAAAATTTTTTCAGTGAAATTTGAGCCTCTTTTTTATCTTATAGAAAACTTGCCAATAGTTGAGTTTAGAAGCCCGCGAGCAGAACTCTGAGTCTCAAAGTCTACCTAGTTATTATTATCTAATTATTTCAATATGTATATTTAAAATTTTTTAAATGAAACCCAACATTTTTTTATTTAAAAATATACAAATTGATATTCAATCATTGCATAATGTAAATATTTTAATTTTCTCAAAAGAAATAAAATAATGATTTGACTGGATGGCTAGGCCACATGTTCATGATGCATATGTCGACAATTCAAGCCATACAACTATAGGGGGAAAAATTATATGTATATATATAACATTATATATATATGTGTGTGTGTATGTAAGTACCATTTGGGTTTTGACGAAGTGGAGAATAAATTGCTGGCTAAGGTCAACCTCGACCGCCAATACTTTGCTCAAACAGGTGTCCTTCTCTCTTATTTTTATTTTTTAAATTTTATATGGTGGATAAATATATTTCATTCAATTTTTTAAATTGAATATTCAATGTTGGGTAATTTGAGTATTTTGATTCAATTTGTTGTTAAAATGAGTTTTTATTGTACCACACAGCATATAGATTCCTTGAAGAGTTATTAGAAGTTTTGAATTAGAGTATTAAATATATTAAAATTTAATAAAAAAATTAATATTTTTGTGATTCTATTTAACTTTACTTTAATATTATATTTGAAATGAATGAATTTAAATTATAAAATTTATTTATAAATAAATTTTATATAGAATTCATTCTCATATTTAATATGATATAATTTAAAATGGATAATTTAATTAAATTTTAAATAATTTTATTTAAAAAAATTAAATTAAAAATTTATTTACTATTTTTTTCAAATATACTCTTATTATGATAATATTATATTTAAAACTTACACTTATGTAATATCAAAATAAATTTTTCTTTTAAATTTATTACTATAAATTAATAATAATGTACTTATTGATTAGATAATTATTGTATATGAATATTTTATTTTTTAATATTAAAAAATATATTTTCTAGTTTATATAAATTTAATTGATTAAAACTATTATAATTTTATTTTTAATAATTTTATTCAAAATAATGAATTTTTTTAACATAATTTTAGATACAAATATTCAAATTTAAAAATTTTTATTTATTGGACTATTATTTATATTTATAAAAATATTTTTTATTTTTATAATTAATTTCACAAAGGGTTTATATAGCAATTTTTTAAAATTTTAAATGACTATTAAAAATAAAAATTTAATAAAATATTAAGATAAAAATATAACTATTGATGAAGCTAAAAAGGTAAATATTCAAATTAGATATTTGACTTTAAAAAATAAAAAATTAATGACATAATTTTGTTAAAAATTTAATTTTAAAATTTTAAAATAGGAGAAATAATAAATTTTATTAAATTGACATAGTGAAAAAAAAAGAAAAATTAGAATAGCATAGTGAAAGAAAATGATATAGGTATAGTGAGAATAATTTTATAAAGAAAATATGAGTTCATTAATTTATAAAATTTATTTGAAAATTTTATCTATTTTAATAAAATTTAGTTTATATTAATTGAATTTCATATATTTCAATTTATAAAATTAATATAAATAAAATATTTTATTATAAAAAATTAATTCTTTGCATTGAAATAAATTTTATAAAATTATATGGAATTTATTTATTTCAAACGGGTATAAAAGAAAATTTTTATAAAAAAAAGAGTTTTTATTGTTTTTTATGTTGCCAATTCCATTGATAGCAATTAGTGGAATTCTAATTGGACCTTTGGGTGGCTGGCTGGTGACTGGTCCAATATCTACAATCTATAACAAGCCCACAATTAAGGCCTGTAATGAGCTTTAGTGGAATGGACAAATTTGCAGCCCGCCTATTATTTTTGGAACTTCTCCAAATATATCCTAAAAAACAAAAATATTTTCAAAAAATATTTTTCCGGGCACACTTAATATATTAAAAAATATTATAATTTTTGAGATATTCATTAACTATACATAAAATAAGATATAGATTGAATGATTAAACATTTGATTTTAGTGTTAGAAGTCTACCTATATCAATATTCATATTGATTTTAAGTTAATTTTAGGCTTAATATATCAATTGCCTCCTAAGCTTGATAGTTTTGATTATTTTATTCTCTTTATTTATATATTTATCATATTGTCCTCTATATTTATCTATTTTATTCAAATAGACACTTATATGATCATATATTCATCACTTTATTCTTTTATATTTATATATTTTATATCAAATAGTTATTTACATACAACTGTAATATTATTTATATTCATCACTTTATTTCCTTATACTTATATATTTTATATCAAATAGTTATTTACATATAACTATAGTATTATTTTTATTTAAGTGTCTATTAAATATGAAATAAATAAGTATAATGAACAAAATGATTAATATATGATTATATATATATTTATAGATAAATACATAGGGTAACTAACAAATGCATAAGCACAGAAAATAAAATGACTAAAACTATCAAATTTGGCAGACAATTAATGTATTTAACCTTAATTTTAAGGGATCCTCTCATGAAGCCGATGTAGTGTGGACGTGATAGCCATATCAGCTTCTAAATGTAATTTGTATTATCATTTGTCAACTCATTTTGAAAGCTAGTGTGTACTATATTATATACTATTTTAATCTTTTGTTAATATTTTGAACCAAAAATGAAAGGGAGGACGACAACAAGAGTAAACTGAATATTTAAAAAACTATAATATGTCAAATTGATAATAAAAAAGGACAACAAATATTAATGAATTTCTCAAAGGTAACATGTGTAATTAACCCATATTTTGAAAGAAATGCCTTAGTAATCCGCCTTTTCTTCTTCTAGTCGTAAATGCAAGTAATTCATTTAGAATTAATTTTATATTGTTAAAATTAATCCCCTAATTAAATCATAAGTGTGGGCTAAATATATTTAAATATTAAATGTGTATTGCAGTCAAATTAAGATAGTCAAATTAAAGTTTTGATTAAATTAGGATTGTTGACTATTGAGGTGTCCTACTCGTAATAGGATTATAAGTGTAGAGATCGTTAAGTATTTCTGTTTTGTTGAAAGACCAAAATAGAAATTAATCAATTTATTCAGTTATAAATAAGGGGTCGTGGTCTCCGGGGGAACATAACAATTTTAGATAACATTACATTCCTTCAGTAGTGCTTCCGCATAACCTAAAGTGTGTATCCCCTGGAAGGCGACAAACCCCAGAATCGTCTTCAGCATTAACATACGATGATGTCAGGTACGCAATTCTGCCCTTTGCAATTTAATTTGAATAATCTAGTGATCTATGTATATTTTAGGTTTTAGGGAAATTAAGTTTTCTTCCCCTTTCAATTGGTATCAGAGCCATGTGCTGGGTTGCTAGATTTTCCCAATTAAATTGTGGTATTGATTATTGTTTTGATTCTAGAAAATTAATTCGGTGATTGTAATTTTATAGAATTAATTTGAAATCGAATTTAGTAATCTGAAATCAATTTTGGTTTGATTTGTTTTTGGATTAAATTACTGTAATTATTTAATTGATTATGGAAAAATAGAATTTCTGGACTTGAATTTGTGTTTGTGATTTTTTCTGGAATTAATTAATTTTTGGTTGATTAATTATATAAATTAATTATTTAAAGATTAAAAAAAATATTCTGTTTTGAAACTGTTCTTCGAAGAACAGTTTCGTGAAATTGGGCTATAGACATAAAGTAGGGAACAAAACACAGAGCAGTCACAGGACGAAAATAAAATATATTTTTAAATATTGCAAACAGGTCCTCCAACTTCTGATAATTTAATTTTGACCCAGAAAATTTTATAATTTCTATTTTCACCCACAAAACTTTCATTTATTTAATTTTTAGCCCAAAATTTTCTGTTTATTTATTTTTGGCCCAAATTTTTTTTTTAAATTAATTAAAGTTTATTTTTATTTTTTATTGCAATATTTGATTGAGTTTAAATTTAATTAATATAAATATTGCAATCCATTTATTATAATTTAAGAATTTTATTGAGTTTAAATTTTGGTATTTTAGTCCTGATTGTGTCTAATATTTTTAATAATAAATTAATTGAAGTAAAAAGTTACCAAAGTGACCTCTATTATGTAAATTTTGTGATACCGAAAAACTTTCGGTATCACAGCCTTAGTGAGCGGATCCGCAATCATGGAGTTCATTCCAATATGCTCTATGGATATCTGTCCACTCTGTACTCTCTCCCTCACAGCCAGAAACTTTATCCCAATGTGTCTCGATCGAGAAGAGCTTCTATTGTTGTTGGAGAATAAAACTGCTGAGTTATTATCACAGTATAACTTTAATGGCCTTTCAATGCCATTTACAATGCGCAGCCCTGTGACAAAGTTCTTCAGCCAGATTGCCTGATCGGATGCCTCATAGCTTGCTACAAATTCTGCTTCCATGGTGGAGGTAGCTACTAGAGTTTGTTTCACACTCTTCCAAGAAATAGCACCACCAGCCAAGAGATATATGTAGCCTAATGTGGATTTTCTACTGTCTTGGCATCCAGCAAAATCAGAATCAGTATACCCAATGATCTCAAGTTGATTTGATCTCCTATATGTGAGCATATGTCCCTTCGTTCTCTGAAGATATCTCAAGACTCTTTTGGTTGCTTTCCAATGATCCATTCCTGGATTGCTGAGATATCGCCCTAACATGCCAACTATGAATGAAATATCTGGACGAGTGCAAACTTGAGCATACATCAGACTCCCAACTGCTGATGCATAAGGAATCTTCTGCATCTCCTGAATCTCAAGTTCACCTTTTAGACACTGATCAAGACTGAATTTATCTCCTTTAGCAACTGGGGTATCAATTGGTCTACTATTGTGCATACTAAATCTCTTGAGCATTTTCTCAATATAGCCCTTTTGTGATAATCTAATAATACCTCGAGTACGGTCTCGATGTATTTGAATCCCTAATACAAAAGAAGCTTCACCTAAATCTTTCATCTTAAAGTGTTTTGAGAGAAAGATTTTGGTCTCGTGCAGCAAGTCCTTACAGTTAGTAGCAAGCAATATGCCATCCATATATAAGACCAAAAAGATAAATCTACTCCTACTGAACTTGTGATACACACAATCTTCCACAACATTTGTCTCAAAACCGAAAGAGACAACTACTTCATGGAACTTAAAGTACCACTGACGAGAAGCTTGCTTGAGTCCATAAATGGATTTCTTTAATCTGCATACCATTCGCTTTGGATCTCCAGACACAAAGTTTTCTGGTTGCACCATATAGATGGTTTCATCAATGTCTCCATTGAGAAATGCAGTCTTCACATCCATTTGATGTAACTCAAGATCAAAATGAGCAACTAGAGCCATGATTGTCCTAAAAGAGTCCTTCGATGAAACCGGAGAGAAGGTCTCTTTATAGTCAATCCATTCCTTCTGAGTGAAGCCCTTAGCTACAAGACGTGCCTTATATCTTTCCACATTACCTTTATAATCCCTCTTGGTTTTAAATATCCATTTGCAACCAATGGGTTTCTTTCCTTCAGGTAATGGAACAAGATCCCAAACTTGATTATCTTGCATTGACTTAAATTCTTCACCCATTACCTCAATCCATTTATGAGAGTTGGAATCCTGCATGACATGATGAAAGCTGATAGGATCATCTTCCACCATGTCTACAGTGTCCTCATGTTCTTGAAGATATACTACATAGTCATCCGGAATAGTATTTCTTCTTTCTCTAGTGGACCTTCTTAAAGGCACAGGTTATGGCTCAAATTCTTGAGGTTGTTGAGCTTGTACTTGAGGAAGAACAACTTCTTCATCCTGATGGGGAAGTTGATCAACATTGTCTTGTATTGGATCCGGAATTGCTTCTGGGATATTAACAATTCTAGGAACCTAAACAGTCCCAGGAGCAAAGATAGGAATCGACACTAAGTGTTCCTGACTCGATCACTCCTCAAAGACAATGTTTCTAACCTTATTTCTCGCCCCCAAACTCAACATCCTCAAAAAATGTTGCAATTCCCGTCTCAAAAATAGATCTGGAAGTAGGATTATAAAACTTAAAACTCCGAGATCGCTCAGAATAACCAACAAAGTAGCTACTAACAGTTTTGGAGTCCAATTTTGTCTCATTAGGCCTATAAGGCGTAGCCTCAGCAGGACATCCCCAAACATGAAGGTGCTTTAGACTGGGCTTGCGTCCAGTCCAAAGCTCATAAGGTGTCTTTACAGCTGCTTTAGTTGGTACTCTGTTAAGAAGATAGACTACTGTTTTTAATGCTTCTCCCCACAGAGACTCAGGTAAAGAAGAATGACTAATCATACTTCTAACCATATCCATAAGAGTCATGTTACGTCTCTCAGATACACCATTCATGTTGGGTGTACCAGGCATTATGTATTGAGGGACTATATCACAGTCCTGCAGGAAAATAGCAAATGGCCCTGGACGTTGTTCACCTGAACCGTCATATCTGCCATAGTACTCACCTCCACGGTCAGATCTAACAGATTTAATCTTCTTTCCGAGTTGATTTTCAACTTCGGCTTTATAAGATTTGAAAACATCCAGAGACTCAGATTTCTCATGAATGAGATATAGGTACCCATAACGTGAGTAATCGTCTATGAATAATATAAAGTATCTTTGACCATTCCTAGTTGCTGTAGGGAATGGGCCATAGATGTCCGTATGTATCAACTCTAAGACGTTTGATGACCTATTGGCACCTAATCTCTTTTATTTAGTCTGTTTGCCTTTAATACACTCAACACAAGAATCCAAATCTGTGAAATCAAGTGTATTTATGATACCATCTGACATAAGACGCTCTATTCTAGATTTGGATATGTGACCCAAACGTCTGTGCCATAGAGCAGCTGAGTTATCCATATTCAGCTTCCTTTTGGTACCTATAGTACTAACTTGCAGGGTCTCATTATAAGAGGCATCGATATCTAACATATATAGATTATGAAGTGCATACAAGAAACCAGTACCTAAAATTTTTGAATTCATAGATAAAGTAACTTTATTGTTTCCAAATGAACAAGTAAAACCAGATTTGTCCAAATAGAAAACAGAAATTAAATTCCGCCTAAAAGACGGAATAACAAAAGTATCTACTAGATCCAAAAAAATTTCAGTTCTTAAACGCAATCTAAAATGTCCTATCGCCTCTACTTCTACCGGTTCGCCAGTTCCCATATAAACGTATCTTTCACCGTCAATTGGCTTTCGGTAACTTAGGCAACCCTGCATTAAAACACTTATGTGACCAGTAGCACCAGAATCTATCCACCAAGTGTTTCTAGGTACCGAAGTTAAATTAACTTTAGAACAGACTAAAACCAAATATTTTCCCTTATCAGCAGTCTTATTATCAGTATTTTCATTCATAGGGACAAAGTTGGAATTACACGGCATGCTAGCTGAATTCAGAGAAAATAAATAATAAATAAATGACATAAGCTCACAATCCACAAAAAATTGAAACAAATCACAGAAGTAGAGTTCAAATATTGGAAACAAGATACCGGACACAACATTAATATTCTCATATTTGGACATAAAATATTAACTGTAATTGGTATCTCAACGCAGTAATCAAATATTGACAATTCAGTCCTGTCAAATAGTAAACCTTCCTTTGGGCCGATTTATTATCCACATGGATGAACACATAATAATTATCACATATTTATTACCGCAATGTATTCTCAATTCAGCCGGATAGCAACCTTCCTTTAGGCCGGTATACTACCCGCAATGAATTTTAATACATCTGTCTAATTTTAATACATTTTTCATGAGCACACTGCTCATATGGGTGTCACATTATTTGAGACTATTTAGTTTCAGTGGGAGTTTGTTCATTAAGTTTTATGTATGCTCTCTTTGACATTGGATATATTTTATAAAGTACATTCAGTTTCTGCAGAAAAATGAGTTTTTCTTTCATTTTATTATGTATTTTACACTCTGTATTATATTTATGTTTGATCTCACTTAAGATTGACCAGTTGGAAACAGGCATGATTAGATCACATTACATGTAGTTTCCATGCTACACTCCTATTATTGATCTATGTCATTTGAGAGTATTGGTAATGTGATTGATGGTGGTTTGAGTCATGATGAATGTGGCGACTGGCCCTTCAGTCCTTTATCTATATAATCAATGGACGAGATTGTTTGAGGCACATTCAGTATGACTGCTTTTATGAGCTCATTAAGGTATATACATTTATATTTAATATATGTTAGCCCAAGTGGGAGATTGTTAGAATTAATTTTATATTGTTAAAATTAATCCTCTAATTAAATCATAAGTGTGGGCTAAATATATTTAAATATTAAATGTGTATTGCAGTCAAATTAAGATAGTCAAATTAAAGTTTTGATCAAATTAGGATTGTTGACTATTGAGGTGTTCTACTCGTAATAGGATTATAAGTGTAGAGACCGTTAAGTATTTCTGTTTTGTTGAAGGACCAAAATAGAAATTAATCAATTTATTCAGTTATAAATAAGGGGTCGTGGTTTCCGGGGGAACATAACAATTTTAGAGAACATTACGTTCCTTCAGTAGTGCTTCCGCATAACCTAAAGTGTGTATCCCCTGGAAGGCGACAAACCCCAGAATCGTCTTCAGCATCAACATACGATGATGTCAGGTACGCAATTATGCCCTTTGCAATTTAATTTGAATAATCTAGTGATCTATGTATATTTTAGGTTTTAGGGGAATTAAGTTTTCTTCCCCTTTCAATTCATGCAAATATATTTATAATTCACCTAAATATATTCATAATTAATGCATGTAAAAATTCTCATGCTATGTTTTTTTTTCCTTGAACAGTAAAGGACTTCATGATTTCTCATGCTTTGTTTGTACCCTTAACAATAAAATAAAATTGACCAGTCATAAACTGAATAAGTAAGAAAATTTAGAAATTGACTAGTCATAAACTGAATTAATTTATAAAAATTAATAGAGCATTTAATTGCATCAAAATTTTTAAAAAGTAGGGCATATTAAATTTTATTAACTATTTGATAAAATATTTTATTTATAAAAATAAAAAAAATTATTTTACTTGAAAAGGGAATTGTGAGATCCTATGTCAAAAAAAATTATACCCATATTTTAAGATTCATTAAAATAAGAAATAAATATTATAAGAATAATTTAAATATTACTTAAACTTTTTCAGTAAACTTAGATTGTAATTGAACAAGTTAATATTTTTTTAAAATTTATTTTTCTAGTATTTTATTTTATTTTTTAAATATGATAATATAATTATTTTTAGTAAAATATAATCTCAGTAATATATATTTGAAAAATATATTTTCAGTAATTATTTTTTCTAATAATTTATCAAACGACCCATACAAATTTATTTGAATATATAATCATTTAAATTTTTTGAATTTTTGGAACTTAAAAAATTAAGAAAAAAATTTTGAATTAAGCATGTGGCAAACATAACCACTAAATTGTAATTTAAGCTATGTGGCAAACATAAGCTTGGACTGTGCTGCGAGGCTCCTAGAGCACCCCCAACGCCGGAGTATTTTTTATCTCAATTTTTTTATGAGACTGAAACCGTAGGATTTATCCAATTATGGAAGTCCTTCATTCTTTAAAAAATTAAAAATAATTTTTATTTAATAAAATAATTTTAATAAAACGGTAGTTGAAGCTTCTTACTAGAGGAATAAGTTCTATCCCATATTTTTCTTATTTAGTATATTAAGTAATGGGGCCGCTCGCCAGCCTCCGACGGCTATTATTATGGTCAGCCTATTTTTTGTTAAGAAAAAAGAAGGCTAATTTGAATGTCGACTTTACAAAGCCGCCTTAATTTTGTAAGCCAAATTATAAAAAATATATATATTTTTTCAATAATAAAAAAGTAGAAAAAATAATTCAATTTTTTTAAAAAATAAATCATAAAATATAGTTACAAGAATTAAATATATATTTCGTATAACAAGCATATATATTTCTATGAAAAATTGACATTTACATTATTAATTTTTTGATAACCCCTTTTAGTATTTAATGAGCCAGCAACCATGTATGTATGCTTTGAATATTTTGGTTACAGATCTAATTTTTGTTAATCTCAATGTAATTTTTAAATAATAATTTATGATTCCACGAAAGGCAATCCAGATAATCTCTATATTTTTATTTCTTATATTTAAAAATATTTTTTTGAGATAATATGATGTTTAAATCTATAGTACTATAAGAATTAATTAATATAGTATATTTAAAAATATTTGGCCTTTCTAGAACATATACATTCATATTTAATATTTAAGATGTAGACAACAACACTAATAGTCTCTATATACATCATTCTCTTTACAAAAGGCCAAAACACTAACGTATCTAATAAAAGCAACCATCAATTTGAAATAGCACAATTAATATGTGAAAAAGAGAATGTTGATTTTTTTTCCTTTTTTGGGGTGCTTAATGATGTGCCATAAGCCACCAACCACCAACCATTGTTTTTTACCATTAATTAAAAAAATATTAATTCTAATCATTTTAAAAAATAATTATTTAATAATTTTTTTATTATTTAAAAAAAATATTTATTATAAATTTAATTATTAAGAGAAATATTATAATAAATATTTTTTAATTCAATACCTGTAATTAATATTTATTCAATTAGAATATCTTTTGTTTACGTTGTATTTGAATTCAGTCTCCCTGCAATAAATATCCTTAAAAATAATAATTATAAAAAAATTCAAATTACTATAAAAATCAAATAAATAATCAGGGAAAATAGAAAAAAAAAATTTCCTGGAAGTATTTGGAAGCAAAATCCTATATGAATTACGATTATTAATTGATATTTGAATCTGTGGTGACCATGGCATGCATACTGCCACGTACGTACATGATATTTTTCCAAAGAAATCTTAGAAGTCTGATGAAAATGAAACTACACAAAACAAATATTGTTGTTTTGTTAAAGTGTCAAAATCCATAATTTCTCGGAATGCCAATTATTTAATATTCCTATGAAAAATTGACATATATATTATTATTTTTTATAGCACTTTCTAGTATTTAATAAGCAGCAGTGGCGGAATTAGAAACTTATCGAGGGGGGTAAAATTACCAAGAGAAAAAACTTATAGACAAATTATGAATAAAATTGAATATTTAATATTACAATAGTTCAACAATTAATTTACATTACTAGATTGACTATACCTAAGAGGTGGTAATTGTATTCTACGAGTTTGCATTTTTTGAAAACGTTGCATAATAGCTTCATTTTCAATTTTTACAAAAATTTCATTCTCCACATAACACACCAAGCAATCGGTCAGAAAATCATCTCCCATTTTATTGCGCAAATCCGTCTTGATAATGTTCATTGTTGAAAAAACTCTCTCAACAGTAGCAATTGCAACAGGTAAGACTAAAGCTAACTTGACAAGCAGATATACCAAAGGAAACATAATGTCATAACCTGTCTCAACCATTTTCTGAGCAAGAGTTCCAATGTCATGGAGGTTAGAGAAAGCTGTATTCCTTATTACATCAGCAATGTAGGTTTTAAGTTGATCTTCAAGTATCATTCTATCAGTATTGGAGAAATCATTTGGATATAGTTCAGCAAGACGAAGTAATCGAGATCGCTTGAAGTTGGAGAATAAATTTATTGGTCAAAGACAAGCAATGCATAAAAGTAATTCTGAACTTGTTTTTGTAAACCGATTTTTCATTTCTTGTGTAATAAAATCAACAACCTAGTATTGAATAAAAGAAAATTAAGTTGTATTATAAATAGTTTTAGTATCATATTACGAAGAAGAATAATTACCTGACAAAATATTTCCACTCGAAAGTAGTGATAATAAGTAATAGGAATACCAGCACGCTTAAAACGTAGACGACCCGGAACATTATCTTTCATATTAGGGACCGTGACATCGTGATCTATACAAAAATCATTAACATCTTGTAATAATTTATCTCATCCATTTTCCCTGAAGTCTTGCAATTGCTGTTTGACCGTTGCAATTAAATGTACAGCATTGTCCATGCATTGATCCTTTCGTTGTAAGACTTGAGATAGATCATTTATCAGTCTTAAAACTGTCTTCATTAAGTAAGTAATGAAAATAAAATCATAACTTTCCATTTTATCAATCAAGCCCACAGCTGTCCCTTGAGTTCTTTGTTCAGCTCCATCGTCTATTATGTTTTCAAAAACCGCTTTCACTATTGACCACATAGACAGAAGCCGCACAATTGTTTTATAATGAGAACCCCAACGCGTGTCACCGGGTCGAGCCAAACTTGTTTCTTGATGTAATCCTCTTTCTGATTGAGTATCACCTCTTTCCAAACGTTGAACGATTTCATCATGCTGTTTTTGACGGAGAACATCTCTCCTTTTACATGAAACTCCAACCATATTCACAATCATTGTAACATATTCAAAAAAATTACTCACATATCTATTGCTCCTCGCTGCTGCCACAAGCACTAATTGGAGTTGATGAGCGAAACAACGAATATATCTTGCTTGGGGATTTTCATTTAAAATGAGGATTTTTAACCCATTGAATTCACCTCGCATATTAGAAGCCCCATCATAACCTTGACCTCGAACTCTACTTAGTGACAACCCATGTTTTGCAAAGAAATCTTCAAGTGCACTTTTTAAAGATAAAGCAAATGTGTCACTCACATGTACCACTTCAACTAATCGCTCCATCACTTGTCCCAACTTGTTAACATATCTCAATACCACATCCATTTGTTCTTTTACAGAATTATCTCGAGCCTCATCAATTAATATAGAGTAAAAGTCATCACCAACGTCCTTAATAATAGTTAGTGTTGTCTCTAAAGCACAAGCACTCACTATTTGTTTCTGGATATGTGGAGAAGTGAGTTGATTATTTCCATGAGCATTTGAATTAACTACATTTCCAACATCAATATTGCGTTGACTGTACCAATTGAGAAGTTCAAGAAAATTACCCCAGCAAAAAAACTTTTCTGACTCATCATGTCCTCGAAAAGTTAAGCCATTTGCTAAAAGAAAACGTATACAGTCAACAACAGCTGTCAAACGTATCCGATAATGCCTCTCTTGCTCTTGGCTGTGGGAAGATAATATATGAGACACACTTTGTCTTTGATTTTTGAAACCAACATATAGTACTCTTGCATTATTGTGTGGACTATTGGAACCACCAACGTGTTCATTAAATCTCTCCGTGGCCTTTTTCCAATTGCAAAATCCAATTTCTGTGAATACATTATCTCCTCATTTTGATCCTCTAGTCGAACTAAAAAGATAACACCAGAAATAAGATGCTGCATCTTTGGAAATACTGTATTTAAAACCACTCAAATTTAGAGTACCAATTCTCTCTAAAACTCCTCATAATGTTTCCAAATTCTGTTTGGGAAAAATTATGGCAACGTGGTTGACAAGGACCTTTAGCCACATATTGTCTTCTAATATCATCCATAATCTCAACATCAAACTCATAAATAGGTTTACGCAATGCGGGGTCACCCACAATATAATCAAAACTAATATCCGGACGCCTTATATCATCACTAGATACCTCCTGACTTGCATGACTACTTAATGTAGGGATCGGTGTCGAAATAGAGATATTAGAGGATTCACCATATTTATTCCGTATTCTCTTAGTCTTGATCACAAATTTATCCATCTCTATTCAATTTAGAATTAGTTTAACCTAAGTTATATTCAGCATTTTAAACAATAACAAGACATTAAATTGTATTTTATATTTAAAACCTAATAACAATTCACAAAACACTAACAAAAGCAATTAATTCAACATAATCACAACACATATCATTTTAATTAAATTATTATAATTAATTAAAATTCAAATAAACAACAATATATATTTATATAGAAAATAAATTATCAATTTTTACCTAAATCTTAATAATCACAAATACAAATAACAAAAATAAATTCAATTAATACAACATAATTAATAAATTATATTATATATTTAAAAACCATATTGATTAAATTACACAACATAATTAATACAACATAATTCAATTAATACAACATAATTAATAAATTATCAATTTAAATTATACAACATAATTAATAAATCTATTTTATATATAAAAAAATTTTCAATTCTTTACCTAAAATAAAAATTTGCAAATCACCATTTTTTAACCTAAAAAAAATTATCATAAATTCACAAAACACAATAAATATAATTAATTTAACTGATTAATAAACTATATTCTACATTTAAAACACAATATATAATCTATTTTATAAATAAAAAAATCTCAAATTATTTACCTAAAATAAAATTATCAAATCTCCAATTTTTAACCTAAAAAAATTACATAAATTCACAAAACACAATAAAATCAATTAATTCAACTAATTAATCTACATTCTATATTTAAAATTAAAACCCAATATATAATCTAAATCCTCAATTTTATTAAAATAAATTATAATAATTACAAAAAAAATAACAAATTAACTAATAAAATTTAAAAAAATTACAGAAATTTAAAAAACCTGTTTGCCGGCTCGGTCGTCTCCATCGTCGTCTCCGGTGAGCGGTGGCACGGTGTTGCAGCGTCGGCGTCGCCTCTCCTCTCCGTCCGACGTCCGTTCACTGCTCTCAAATCTCTGTCTCTGCTGCTCTCTGCCTCTCTCAAACTGCCTCTGCCTCTCGCTCGAGCCAGCAGCGTTTTTTTTTAAACCGTTTCAAGTGAAACGGCGCCGTTTCATTTAATAGAATAAAAAAAATTAAAGCCCCGAGGGACATTTCAGTAATTTCACGTGAGAGGTTGTCTTCAACCTCTCAAGCAGTCTCAGCAGCAAGCAGTGCAGCAGAGGCAGGGCTTTAATTTTTTGCCCCTGTTTCTTCTTCTCTCGCAGGCGGAGCAAGGCAGCAAGCACGGAAGGGGGATGGAGCTCTCATGTTCTCTCTGAAACACTCACGACCGGCGGCAATGACCTCTATATATTCGTTCATTGCTGCCGGCAGAGGGTCATCCGCCCCACACGACCCTCCCCCCATAAGCAGCCTTGCATGTATGCTTTGAATATTTGGTTACATATCTAATTTCAGTTAATCTTTATATTTTTATTTCTTATTATTATTTGATATTTAAAACATATACAACAAGAATTAATTAATATAGAATATTTGAAAATATTTGGCCATTCTAGAAACTTCATAATATATATATATATTATTTAATTAATATATGGTGAGATTCAACAATGGCGCGCTAAATCCATCTCACTGGGATAGTATGAAAATGTAAATTTGGCTGATTTTTTTTTATTTTTTTAATATATATAATTAAATATTGAAACTTCATCATTCGTTCTTTTTTAATATTGGTATAGAAAAGTAGAATTTATTTCGAGTCTATTACTGCGTAAATTTTTAAGAAAATAAATTTTGCCCCTCTTAAATTTTAAATATTATAAATTTTTTATTCAATAATTTTAAATATCTAATTATATAATTATGATTATAAAAAAATTTAACGATATTAAATATTTTGCAATATGATTATTAAAAAAAACCTCGAACAATATTAATTATTCAGATTCCTTTAGAAAGACCAAAAAAATAATGCTAACTTTTCTTTTTTTAAAAAAAATAATTATTTTTTAACTTTTAACTTTAAAATTTTTTAATTTTATAAGTATTTATTTAATATATTAAAAATATGTTTCACTTTGAAAGATATATATTTAGCATACATGTTTTAGTATATCAAAATAAATGAATATTTCTTAAAAAATTAAAAAATAATATATGCAGCGTGATTTTTTTTAAATTATTCAACTATTTGACATTAAAATAATAATTAAAAAAAATACTCTTTTCAATGAGAAAAATAAAATAAAAATTTTGCCCTAATTTTTATAACACAACAGTGTCCAACTCTAGTAATTTTTTATTATTTTAATATTTTATTCTTTAACTTGGAAGTGCATAATTTTTTTTTTAAATTGCAACTTTGAAAAGCAACAGTTTAATTTAATTAAAATATATTTTTTAATTTTGAGTTTCTAAACTCAATTGCAATATTTTTTTAGCTTTCGTAATATTTTTCTAATATTGTAATTAGTAAAAGATTTTTATTATTTAAAAGAATGATGTTTTCTTTTTAATACATTAAAAGTTGTTGTTTAAATGTATTTTGAGATTTTTTTATAACAAAATTTGACTCTTTAATATCTAATTTTGTGTGACGCTCCTGATTATTTATATATATATTATATAGAAATTTTATTTAAGGAATAAATAGATATATACGTGCGAATGAATGAATGTGAATTAAAATGCAGAATTGGATGGATTTATAAGTGAGTATCAAAAAAAATTATGTGTGGTTTATAAATCTTTTAATTACTTTTTAATAATGACATTACTTAATTTTTTTGAACAAACTAATATGAGGTTACTTAATTTCCTGCATGATGGATTATTTTAATTATGAATAATTAGTTAAATTAAACTAATTAAACGTGGTAGAGTAATCATTACGTATCCTTACCAAAAAAAAAGATTTTTTTTTAATAATCAGTAAAAAAAAAAAAGAAAAGTCATTTCATCGTTATTAATTACCTGATTATAATTGTCAAAAAAAATTACCTGATTATCATTTACTGAAAAAAAAACAAAATACCAATCAAATTATATATTGAAAACGTGACAACTGATAATACTTTTCTGAGTTTAGTGCATAAACTTAAATAGATACAGTAAAGCATCTGTGGCATTAGTATAGTTATATAATTGACTTTTCAACGTTCAATTGAAATTTAAACTTGTAATTTTTCAACTCTAAAAAATAATCGAGTTTATATATAATTTGATTGGCCAGATATAAAAAAATTGTCGATAATGACCCACTTGCCTTTCTACTTGCTAGTTATTATCAAATGTATCTATATATATATATATACATATGTAGATATAACCATATATTTCCACTTCCACATTCCTTCTCTTAATTCTTAGTTAGAGAGTGTATACCACTGAAAGTCGAGTTCGAAAGATAGAAATGGAATGGTCGCATGAAGAAATGCTAAAAGGCCAAGCCAAAATATGGGAGTCTATATTTGGGTTTGTAGATGGCATAGCTTTAAATTGTGTAGTGCAATTAGGCATTCCTGATATCATAAACTCCCATGGCAAACCTCTTTCTATATCTTCCATTGCTAAAGCCATCAACAATCCCACCCTAAGTATCGATCGTTTATCTCGGGTCATGACAATATTAGTTCGTCGAGGAATTTTTAGCGTAACTAATAATAATAAAAACTCTGAACAAAGTTTAGACACTAATAATAATATTTTTTACGGACTCACGAGTGCCTCGAAATGGTTACTACGTAGTTCGAAATTGAGTCTTGCATCTATGACCCTTTTGCAACACCATCCTGTGTATCAATTAGCTTGGCAAAACCTTATTAACATTGTCAAAAATGATGGTGATGATTTCACCAAGACTTCTCATGAGGGGTCTAGTTTATGGGATTATGCACATGCAAATCCTGAGTTTAACACCATTTTTAATGAAGCCATGGCTGAATATTCAAAAATAGTTGCAGATGCATTTTTGGCTAATTATAAAGGTAAGTTTAATGGAGTTGGATTGGTTGTTGATGTTGCCGGTGGAACTGGAACTTTGGTGAGTGAAATTGTTAAGGCTCATCCACACATTAAAGGTATCAACTTTGATCTTCCTCATGTGGTGGCAGAGGCACCGGCTTATGACGGCGTCACTCATGTCGCCGGTGACATGTTTGAGAAAATTCCATCTGCTGATGCCATTGTAATCAAGGTAAGTACTGTTAATTGTTAACCTTTTATTAGTTAAAAAAAAAAGAAAAAAGTTACACTATATGTTATTTTTATTTTTTTTAAAAATATCCTGTTATTTTGGTATATTTTTAGTATATACAAATATATATTAAATGTATATTTTTGAAGGTGGAGTATATTTTTAGTATATGAGCTAGATATATATTAGACATAATTCTGAAAAAATTGCTAACCATTTATTAGTTAAAAAAATTTGAGAAAATTACACTAAACCTCATTTTTTAGCTTTTATTTTAAAAAAAATATTTCACTATTTTAATATATATTTAATATAACACCTGCATACTAAGTGTGTTACCTCTAAAAATGAAATATAATTTTAGTATACTACATATATACTGGACATATAACTCTGAAAAATTAGTAATTTTGAAATTAAAAGTTGAAAGTGATATTTTCAAAAAAATGGATATTTTTGAAAATTAATAATTGAATTTATTTTTAAGAATATTTTTGAAGAGATTCCAAAAAATATTAGAAAAACACTTCTTTTTTTTTTTTGCAGTGGATATTGCATAATTGGAGTGATGAAGACTGTATCAAAATCCTGAAAAATTGTCAAAAAGCATTGCCAGAAAATGGAAGAGTAGTGATAATTGAAGCAGTTTTAAGCCCTGGAGGAGAAGGAATATTTAATGAATTGGAATGGATTTCTGATATAGCAATGTTAGTTCAGCTCAATGCCAAAGAAAGGAATGAATCACAATGGAAAAAATTATTGGAAGAAGCTGGTTTTTCTACCTACAAAATCATCAAAATTCCAGCCCAAGCTTCAATTATTGAAGCTTATATCTAAAAATACTTCGATTTCTATATATTTATTTGGTTAATTTCTACTTGGTTGTTAGTGTTTAAGCTGCATCTTTAATTTCCTCTTCAAATGATTTAATTTGCTTTATGTATGATGCTTTTTTATTGTACTAATTATGAACTCAATAAAATTTTTGTTTTTATAATAACAACATCTTGGATGTGAATTCAATTGTTATCAATTAGATTGCACAAGCATAATTTAATATTATTATTATATTAGATTATTAGAAAATTTTAGTTCTCATATAAGAATAAAATGACTTTTGAAGTATTGGGTTGGTTTATTATATAATATAAGTATATATTAAATAATCAATACATCTGTACACTATAATCAATTTTTTTAAGCTGTAGACTATATTTCTTCATTTTTTAAGCTGTATTAAATGTCAAAAAAAATAATAATCATATTGTAAATGAGATCTGGATCTTATTTATTGAATGGGAGTCAAATTTATTAAAAAAAAAGAGGAGGTTAATTGCGAAATATCAAGCTTGGAGTTTGAACTTTGATCCTTTTTTAGGGCGAGATATTCTGAAAGTTGCTGGCAATAATAAATTACAAACAAAATAAATTGTCTTTTTGTATAATTATATAATATTGGATAATTTTTGTTTTGATCGGATAAGTTTGATTAAATGAGATGCGTTAATCTATTGGATTTGATAAATCAATCTATCTTAACATTAGTAAAATACAAAATTCTGAAATAAACTATGGTAAGAACATATATAATTAAAAGAAACACACTACTAAAAGTGAAATTAAATATGAAGTAATAAATTTATAAAAGCAAAAGATAAAATGCACAATTTTTTTTAAATATTAAAATTAGGGATTCAATAAAAACAAAAAAAAATATTATATTATATCTGTCAAAAAGGCCAAACATTAAATATTATATTCAAATAAATTGTGATTATATTATATTGTATATGCCAAAAGAGGCAAGGAAAATTTTCCATTCAATATTTGACTTTTTTTTTTGATAATGTTTGGCTGTCTTTGATTTAACTAGTCTATCAACTCTGTCAATTAATAGTCAATAAATATGTTTTTAATTAGTTATTTTCTACAAACAAAAAATATGTTAGTCAAAAATTTACTATATAGCCAGCCTACTTTTGTGTATTCAATTATGAAGATGAATTGTTAAATTAATTAGTAACTATAACATATTCCCAATATAATATTGCGGGTATTTATTTTTAAATTCAATAATAATTTTAAATAAATAATAATATACATAAAGCTGTAAAAAAATAATACATATATTAATAAATATAAGCAAATTATTTATAATTATTAAATTTAAAATATTGAAAGATTTATAACATTATGATATTATCATAATATTTCATATAAATTATAAAAATTATTTTTAAATCAAATGAACTTAACACAATCTATAAAAAAAATAAAAAAAAATATTTATATAAAAAAATTAAAAGAGTAATATCAACAGTTTTAAAATATTAATTTGATACTAATTAAAATTGTATCTCAATTGACTTTGCGTTAACTTAAAAATTAATTCATATACTAAATACTTGATTTATTATTACATTAACAGTAAGATTAATATACTAAAAAGGTTATATTAACAAAAACGTATTTTAATTCATGAATTATGTATATATAATTATAAGTACTTAATTTATAAATTATATCTTATATACCACCCCTTATATTTATAGTGGTATAAGTAAATTTTATATAAGAATATATAAGTAGAAGACTACAACTATCATATTGTTGGTTGATTTGTGTATATCGATTTTAAACCGTAAGTGCACGGTTCGTAACAAGTAATATAGTAACATTAAAGATTAATCCCATATGTAAGGAGTAATTTGACTAACTAAAATTCAAATTAACTATTATCTGAAAACTAATTAATCAATTTAATATTTAAAAATTAAATATTTAATCATTAATTGTAAATTCAAAATAAAATTCAAATTCAAAATGAAAATAAACTAAGATAATTATCAATTTATTCAAACTTCATATTCAAATTTAAATAATTAAATTCAAATATTTGAGATAAATAATATGATTATGTTTAATTAGAATTATTTCAAATGGGCACAAATAACTTTTCAAATTAATTTAAATTTTTCTTGAATTAAAGTTTCTAATTCCTTAACTTTTAATTTTTCTCTTTCTTAAACAAGAAAATTAATGAATGATGTAATTTATTAATTCTATTTTTATGAACAATAAATTAAAATAACTTATAAAGCTCAAAAGAACTAAATTGGTCTTAAGATTATTCTTTTATCTCTAAATAAAAATTTCTTAAGTTGCTGATTTCTTAATCTAAAATCATACCTAACTTTCGCTCATCAAATAATTTCAGTTGAACATGTAATTAGTGGCCAGTCAATCACAATCACTAGAAACAAAATCAACAAAACTTCAATTTCAAGAACTAAATAGTAATCAACTTAGTTAATACCTATTATTTACAATTCTAAATTCACCTAATCCCACTAAGAGGTTTATTTACTCATGGCTAAATTAAACATAAAAATCATAGAAATTAAGAAAATAAGAAAATAAACTTGAAATCCATAATTCTAATATTAAATACAAGAAAAGAACAAAACATTAAATAAACTATAAACTTGAAAATATAGACTGAAAAGAGAATTCAAACTAGATGGAGGAAGAATCTTGTAGAGACGACGAAGTCTTTCTCCAGCACAATTTTCTTATTTCTTAGATTTCCAATGGTAAAAAGCTAATCTCCTCTAGAAAAATATGAAAAAGTGCATATGAAAGTCCTAGGATGGCTGTTTCTGTTACTGTTCACGTCCCCCCTTAGGTGTATCACACATTCTACTTCCTCCAGCTAGACTCCTACTCCTATTTCACTTCTGCCTAGCATTTGAATTCAAACTTCAAACTCAATTTTCTATCAGATAGTTTCTTTATCTCTAATTGACTCCTTCAGAAAAATTGCAGATTTTGAAGATTAGATAATTTTAGGATTTTGAATTACCTTATTCGAACTTCAGATTTCCAAGTTATAACCTAATTATTATCAGTGGTTCGGACTGAACTTCTGCTTCTACAATTTAAGGCCAATTTCGACTTTAAAGTTGGAGACACAAACGAACTCGGAATTCAATGAACTAGGACTCTATAAAAATCTTAAGATGTTCTCTACCACTTTATGAAGATTATTTTTTCAATTTTGCACTTTAAAGCCACTAAAATTATACTTGAAACTCTGAAGGTTCAATTTTGATTAAAAATTTCAGTTTACACACACTTACAAGAAATTAATTTAAACTAAGCTAAATTAAAGAATAATGAAATAATAGCACATAAATAAGAGTAGAAAATATTAATTCAAGTCAATTAAATGCTAAATCTGATAGAAAATATAATATCAATTTTCACTAATCAAATTCTCTCACAATTGAACTTTTGCTTATCCTTAAGCAAATTAACATCATTAAATCAAATTCCAACAATCAATCAAACACAATCAACTAAAAAAAATGATAATCACTTATTCTTAACTTAAAATACTAAATTTCAAAGAATCATAATCTTAAACAACTTCATAAATTAAGCACACTTATACATTAAGTAATTAATAAAAACTTTTATATCAAACCATGGTCAAAAGAAGATCATCATAAAGTAATTAATCCAAGAATATAGCATGTATCACTAAATAGTCAATTCTACACAATAATTGAGGATCAATAAGAATTATGCATTTATCAATATTATTATATATATATATATATATTTAATGTGTGCATTTTATGCTTCATCCCATTATTATTGTTAATTTCTTTTTCTTTCTTTCTTTCTATATATATATATATGTATGTATGTATGGTGGTTACATTTTATGCTCCATTTCACCTTAATTATCTAAACAAGTGCGTCTTATGCTCCATCTCGCAAAAAATATTTTATATAATAACTATATTAATTATGCATAATTCTCATATCATATCCCTACAAAATTAAGCAATTTACTGCCTTAGTGATACATACTAACTCAAAAATTCATTACATCACAATGAACTCAAAATACTATGATAAAAAATAATTTTAAATATTTTTTAAAAATAAGTGCTCTTAATTTGTAAAATTTCTCAATATCACAATTTTATCCATTCCATACATTAAATTAAGAATAACCAAAAATTATTTCAATCTGGCTAAAAGAATTCAACTATCAGGTTGAAATCCAAAATAACAATAATTAATTCACTTCATGACAAGCATAGAACAAGTTTGGATCACAAACCAAATAGATTGCAAAGAAGGAGTAAAATAAGTTCTATTATTTATTAAAATCCAAAATTAAAGTCTACTATAATTAAAAATAAATGACATAAAATTAAGTAAGAAATAAAATAAAACACAATCTAAAATTAAAAAAATATTATTTAAATCAAAATAACAGTAATAAGAGTTATTTATAGAATTCTGAGCATATCCCTCTTCTTTTTTAGGGGTTACCGTATCGAACTGAACTTTTTTAGGAATCTTTGAAGATTTTTCTCTCTTTTTTTTCAATTTAAATGGCCTACCTCTCTTCCTCTTTGTTGGTAATGGCTTATGTTCATCATCTTCACTTGAGGTATTATCTAAAACTACCAAGTCAAGTTGGGATCCAACATTTTTTCATACTTTCTCTAATTTTTTCCTCTCCACTATCTCATCGATATCAAAAGTGCATTCATAGGGATCAGGATAAGCACGCCTAAAAGCATAGAATGCAATTAGTTATTCAGAAATTTCTACAGGTGGATTCACAAAAGGTTTTTCGAGATCTCAGATGCTATCTCCATTCTAACCCTAAGTATATGATTTCTCTTTATTGTTCATCTCTCTCTTATAAGGTTATGCTAATAATGAATTAGAGTGGTAATAACTTAACCTTATATAGAGAAAAAATAAAAACTAATCCTAAAACCATTCAACTAAAGGAACTCTAGTTAAATTTCTATTGTTAAAATTTACTAATTAAAAATAAACTCTTAGTTTACTAGGATAAGAAATTAAATTCAAAATAAAAGATAATATTTTAATCTTAGATAAACTAAAACAACTAACTAAAATTTAAATATAACATAATACTAATTTAATTTTTATATATTTAATTTTTTATTTTTTATTATTATTTTTTTGCAAAATCTGGAGAATAAAAATTTTATTTTATTTTATTTTTTAAAATTTTGAATTTTTTATTTAAATATATATATATATATATATATTATTTTTTTTAATCTCTAATTTGAAAATTTACAAAAACAAAAATAAAAAATAAAAAATACAAACAACAATACAAAAAATCGAATTTACAAAACACATATTAAATAATCGAATAAAACAAAACAAAAAATGAAATAAATACTCCCTTCCCACACTTAAAATTTTTATTGTCCCCAATGAAAAATATATAACTACAACAAGAATACCATAAATAACAAGAAAAAAAATATGATAAGAAAAAGAAAAAAAAAAGATGGAAGCTTCCATGAGTCATGGCGACGATGGAGGTGAGGAAGTCGGTGAAGGAACAAACAAATCTAAAAGTTCAATATACTTTATGAGCTTATAATTGTGATAAGTTTGACTCCTTTCCATGTTGATAAGTCTATGAATCATTGTCCTTATTTGATACATTTGTTGCGTCTCCATAATATTTAGTTGCGTGCTCATCTGCTGATTCATTTTGTCCATTTTATCGAGCTGCTTTAAAATTTGTCACCATCATTGCTCATTGTTGGCATTATCATCATCTTTTTCATCAACACTTTCCTCTTCCTCATTATCATCTTCTTTATGTGCTGGTTGATCACTTGATACAGTACTACTAGAACCTTCTTGAAATAATTTTTTAAAGCACCTTCTTATTGTGAGATTTCTTAAATTACTGTTAGCATTCAAAATCTCAGTACGATATAAAGTGTCAAATGAATACACATTCTCACTAATACATTCTATCAAAGTATTACTATGATCTAAAATATTAAAATAGACGGCTAATCCAGTAATAATATGGCCTAATACAATAATACTCTTAGGATGTTGAGCAATAAATATTAAACTTTGAAAAATATGATATGTTGTAGATACTTTGTTATTCTTGTAAGCACAATACAATATAAATAGTTCTGGAACTGACACTTTATTGCTTTTCTTTTTGCCAAACACAAAATGACATATAAATTTATGCAATAATAGTAAAATATGATCACGAATCAGTCAATTAGGTGCATTTCTTATATTAAACGAATCAAACCCAGTTAAATTTTTTAAAATTTATCAACATTAAATTCTTTAGAATGGGTACAAGAACCTTCTTTAGGAAAACTAAAAGCTTTGAACATAATATCATGATCAATTCTATAATTAATACCAAACAGTCTACACTTTAAATTTTTATCCTTAGATTTGGATATTTTAAGGGTTATGAAAAATTCAAGAGTGAGTTCTTTATATGTGTCATATCTCTTTTGAACTAATTTTTTTTCAACCTAATCTACCAAATAATTGTTTCATTTTATCATATAGATCCAAATGCTCAAAAACACCATGACTAAAAAGGTGCCTCAAAACAAGAAGATATATCTACCTCATTCCTTGAAGAGTTTGAAACTTTCTCTTTCTCCTTCCTTGAAAAAGCTTTTCTTGCAACACTCTTTGTTCTTGAAACTATTTTTGAATGATTTGATGAATAAGTTTAGTGGGTTTGATAAAGATTTGTTGGATTAAGGAAGAAATTTAGAGAATTTGGGTGAGATTTGTGTGGATTTAAGAAATAAATAGTTAGGGACTTGGGAGAGGGTTTGCTTATTTTTCTCAATGGAGACATGGTCACGCCTATTTGTATGAATTCTTGAGATTACCTCTATATTAATTTTTCCATTTGATAAGCATATTTATTTGGTGTTTATCTGTGTTCTTATTGTCACTTATGAAGTCTAATTCACCCACCCAGGATCTTATTACAAAAGCAGGTCGTGCTTTGAGTGATTGGATTTATTTAGGTGGAGTTCAGGCTTTTGCTGATGGATCTTTAGGTTCTAACAGTGCACTCTTCTATGAGGTGAGGGCAAAGTAATTTTGCATTTGCTCACCTTCTCTATTAATTTTCAAAAATGCAGTGTATATTTACTAAAGTGCTGGAGGTATGGATTTGAAGAAGGTGGTAGATGCCTCACCTTCAAAATTACTTCTCAGAATGCAATTCAATAATGAAAACTAGTTAATGCATCATATGCAACATTGAAAATGGATTTGAGCTATTTTCATTTATGTTTCATATCTTTCTTATCTACTAACAACTTCTCTTTTTCCTGTTTTCTAGCCTTATATTGAAGAGCCTCACAATTATGTCTTACAAATTACAGATGTCGAGAGTCTTTTCAACATGACTGTTTAATCAGATAAAGTTGGACTTCAGGTGTCTCCTTGTCTTATCACAAACCTCATATTCAGACATTTTTAATGTATGCTATGCCTGTATGTCCATTTACATCCCGTACTTGAGTTTTACTTTAAAAGTATTTTCAGGTTGCAATCCATGCCATAGGCAACAGCGCAAATGACTTGGTCCTGGATATATACAAATCAGTTGTTTCAACAAATGGAAGAAGGGATAGAAGACATCAGGTAAAGCTTGTTGCTCAAACATGAAAAATGTTGAGCAACGGATTAACTTATCTTTTCCTCTTTTTGCCACTTTTAAGTTGATGAGGACTACTTTTAAGAGCTAACACATTATTTGTTTCTGTGATGCATTTTCAGATTGAGCATGCCCAACATTTGGCACCTGGAACAGTTTTTCAATTTGGTGAAGAAGGGATTATTGCTTCTGTACAGGTTTTCTAACATAACTATTTTGTAGCTTTCAATTGTCGATATGTTTTGTTTTGTATCTTCATGATCTTCCTAGAGGTTATCAGAAGCAGAAGAATAAGGAGTCGGATCAGTCACATATAATTACGTCACAAACTCTGTTAGAGGAGGTAATTCTATAGTATACACACAATTGTTTTTCATTCTGCTTTGTAGATTCCACATTGGGGAGTTGTTACATTCTTTCTTTTTGGATTCAAATGAGCATCGTACATTTCCTTTGGCATTTGCCAATTATGTATCCCCATTGCATCATAATGCACTAGTTGTTGGCATTCATGTGGTTTTAGAAGTTGAAACTGATTTTGTTAATTTAAGTTGTTAACAGTTTGTTTTAAACTGATAGTTATGTCGTATCAAGATATGAATCTGCACTTGTATGATTACTAGCGTAAAAATCCAACCTTGAACCTTGTTGCCTCGCATATTGATCCTAGAAATCTCTTTTATTTACAGAAAATATCAACTTCAAGCTACAGTTAACTTCTGTCTGAATTTCTCCTTTATCAAACAACATAGACGCACACCCTGGGTGAGTTACAACCTTCTATATAAGTTCTATATAATATATTCTGTGCCATGTGATTCACTTGGGTAAATGTTTGTAGCATTATTTCTGGTTTTCTATTTTATGTTATGTACATACTTGTGGCAACCTCGTTGCAATTTTATCCTTTTTTTTCTTACAGTAGACTCTTATCTGCAGACTTTGAGAAATTTAAAGGAGGCTTTCTGGCCATTTCAATATGACCCTACCAAGAGTTTGTTCTTAAGGGCAGGACATGCTGCCAATTGTATTGATAGATCAAAGAACCTTGAACACAGGTACTCACACTATTTTCCCCTGTAATTCTTTCTTTTTGTATATATGATTATATTTTGTACATTTTAATTCCAAAAGTTCTTATTGTTCCAGTGGCTTACAGCTTTCACCTGCAACTAGTGCACATTATTGCAATGTGAAGCTTGCGTTATCAGGTATGAATTTTTTTCCTTTTTACCATTAATGGCCATAGCAGATTACTGTGAAGCATAGGACTTGAGATGTGCTAGGTTAATGATATATTTGTCTCATGTGAAAGCAAATTGCATATTTGCATTTTAATTTATCTGGTAGTCTTTTGTTTTGCTTTTGTTGAAGTTTTGTGTTTTCAAGATTGTAGGAAGAAAATCTGACCTTGTTTGTATGACCAGGATGGCTATGTCTTGTGGGTTTACAAGCACAATATGCCAATAGTTGATGAAATGAGAGAAATTTTCAAAATAAACGCTTCTCAACTTGCCCCTCTCCTTATTGTGTTCCTTCTTTAATGATAGAGGGATTTCAAAGGATGTTTAGCTTTGACCTAGTTTCTAAATTTTACTTCCTCATTGTACTGAGTTAATCCAAATGTAGCAGTAGAATCTTGTATTTTTTTTTTAAAGAGAATGGGTTAAGTTATATGTACATATTTTTTGAAAAATATTTCATATAAATATTTGAGAAGAGAGAGATGACTACTAGCTCAACTCTATTTGACCATAAACTGCTAGCAGCAGTGGAAGGAATCTTGTTTAGTGATTCTATACCAATTTTGATCAGCAAATTGTTGCTGTTATTGCAGTGTGTGAACGTCTGATACTTCTGGAGTCTGATCCAAAGGAATTAAGAGATTGCAACATTCTTCTATACCATTGTGGATTTTATGAACAATCACGGCAATATCTCAAGTTGTATCAAGACAGGAAGCTATAGTTTTAAATGTCATGTTGTAGAACAGACAGATAAAAGAATTTATTGAACCGACTGATATAAACAACTGTTATCGGATTATTGCAGAGTTTTTCATTGCCAAGGCAATCATCCTACAAGTTCAATAGCCTAGAGGAAGATGCTGTGGAAAAATTGATGGCGCGTCTCAGCTTGATATCGATGGAGAAAGGCTGGAGCAATTCTTCACATATTTGATATTTCATCAGAAATGACAGTGAACTATGGTAGAGTGGCGTGTTCATTCTCCTGCAGCATATGAAGTATAGTCAAACTTCTTTCGCGATGCCGAAAAGGGAAGTTTCTTGAACTTAATTATCTATAAGCAGAGAAAGCTGCATATACTAATATCATTATTGACAAGCTAGCATAGTTGGATATCAATGCTAATACTCGAATCATGCCTTGGCATTTGAATCTGGTTATTTGGGAATGGGATGAGGTGTGGTCAAGTAAGAAGCCATTACTTTTTTTCAGGTTGCAGATATGCACAAGTCTGGATTTCCATATGTATAGTAGGGCATAGTTTTTAACAAATCGATTATAGAAAAATGCACTATTGGATGTGAAACTAATTTGAGTTTTGGATTTATGTAATTACATTACTGGCGGATATCAGTGTATCAATTGAAAAATTGTATAAATTTTTCAGAGAACCATAATTGGTTAATTTGATTCTGTTTATGATTTATTGATTTCCATTTCAGAAAACTAGGAATCATCATCTTATCTTCTTATGCCTGAGGATGCCAAGTTTTTTTTTTTTTTTTTTTGACATTTAATACATTTTGAGAAGAGAGGAATTAATTTTGAATCTATTATTCAGGATCATCATATCTTCTTATGCCTGCGGATGCTTAAATTTTTCAGCATTATGTAACATTATCTATGCTCTTGTATTGTATAATTTTTTTAGAGAGCCATATAATTAATTTGATTCTCTCTTTGATTCATTGGTTTCCATTTCAGAAAACCAGGAACCATCGTCATATCTTCTTATGCCCGAAGCAAAAGTTTTATTTATTTTTTTTTTGGCATTTAATACATTTTGAGAATAGATAAATCGATTTTGAATCTATTATTAAGGAATGTACATTTAATGGGCTTTCGATCAAAATAAAAGAAAAATTAAAAATAATTTTAAATTTATTATATTTATAAATTATTTATTAAAATATTAAAAAATGTGTATTAAAATATTATATTTTTATTAATTTATAATAAATTTAGTAATAATTTATATAGTTTATATAGTTTATAATGAGTTTATTATGGATTTATAATAAAAAAATAAAAATTTTAAAAAAAAAATTGGTTGAGGGTATCATTTTTTAATACAAAATTTGCACTCTTGATCCATAAAAGAAAAAAAAATAAAAAACAGTGGGTTATAATAAAAATTTTAATTTTTTTCAACCAAATCTATAATTACCCAATAGTAATTGTTGATTTATCATTACAATAATTTAACTAATAATAATTATTATTTCAAAATAATAATAATAATAATTTAACAAAATTTACTGTCGTTTTTACAACTAATAATCAATGGTTAATGATGAGTTCCTCCATGACTTAAAAGACGAATGTATTTATGATGATTGATAATGGCATTCCCTTGGTTAATTAGAAAGGAATAACCGGTATCCTCAAGTGTTAATAATCAATTTGAATTGCTTTATCCTTTTATATTATTATTTTTTAAAACAAATTTATTTAAATTTAATGTAAATAAAACACTCCAAAAAATAAAGAAAGAAATGATAATATGCAACAACGTCACATCTTTTTTTTAAATAATTTATATATAAATATGTATAATCAATTTTTTTTCTAATAATTATTTGAATTTTTATATTACTTATATAATCATGATTTTAAAGCATGCTCCCCAGTGGCGGAACCAGAAACAGAATGAAGGGGGGACAAATTTTCTAAGAAAAAAAATTATAACTGAACTAAAAATAAAATAAAATATTTAATATTATAGTAAAATTTATATTTTTGTTGCAAATTTCTATTATTTACGGAATTTTAAAAATTTTACATATATTTTCATTTTAATTTTTTGATTTATTAATTTATTTATAGTATTTTATTAAATACTATTTCAAATGAGAATATTATTTTTATCCAATTCATAATTAAATAATAAAATTTTAGTATTAACTTAAATACCTAAACATAAAACCCTAAATAATCACTAATTAAAATAAAAAAGAAACATATAATAAAATGTATATATATATAACACTATATCTATATAAATATCTAATCACAAAACTTTAAATATTCACTAATTAAAATATATATATATGATAAAAAAATTAATATATATACAAAATATTATAAAATTTTGTAAAAGTAATATATATATACAACTAACTCAAAATTTTTAAATATTCACTAATTAAAAAAATATATGATAAAAAAAGCAAAAATATATATATAATACTATACATATATATATACACCTAATTATAAACTTCTAAATACCCACTAATGCCCACTAATTAAAAAATATATATGGTAAAAAAAATTAATATGTATACAAAATACTATCTATACAAAATTTTTATATTTTTATAAAATACTATATATAAAATAATATTAAAATTTTATAAAAAATACTATATATATAAATACCTAATTATAAAATTTTAAATACCCAAATAATTAAAAATATATATACAACAACAACAACAACTAAGCCTTAATCCCAAACAAATTGGGGTCGGCTGTATGGATTCTCAACAAAATAAGCTCAAAAGACACCAAAAAAGATACTCCAGCCTTAGGCCCCTTCCAAGACACGGATTTTACGTCTCCATTCAAGTCTGTCATTAATCAAATCCGCATCAAGATCTAAGGCACGTAAGTCTCTTGCTATCACCTCCTTCCACACAGTTCTAGGTCTGCCACGACCTCTAGCCCCCTCAATCAACAAATTCTCACACTTACGAACCGCAGCATTAGGAGGTCTTCTTAAAATATGCCCATACCATCTAAGTCTTCCTTCCCTCACCTTATCTCCGACGTCCGCTACTTGGACTTTTTGTCGAATATGAACATTCTTAATTTTGTCCAGTCTGGTATGACCACACATCCATCTTAGCATCCTCATTTCTGCCACACTCATCTTATGCAAATGTTGTCCCGTTGGTGCCCAACACTCACTACCATAGAGCATCGCAGGTCTAACAACCGTCCTATAGAATTTACCTTTCACTTTCAGAGGTATTTTCTTATCACATAAAACCCCAGTCGCACCCTTCCACTTCAACCACCCTACCTGTATTCTGTGAGCCACATCTTCATCTATACGGCCATCATTCTGGAACACCGAACCCAAATATTTGAAGTGGTTGGTTTTAGGAACCAAAACTCCATCCAACTTAACCTCATGTTCCTGCTTCTTCCTTAGACTGAACTCACAGTGCATATATTCCGTTTTACTCCTACTTAACTTAAAACCCTTGTCCTCGAGGGTTTTTCTCCACACTTCCAACTTACGGTTTACACCAGCACTAGTCTCATCAATTAAAATAATGTCATCAGCAAACAACATACACCAAGGAACATCGTCTTGTATGCTTCTGGTTAGCTCGTCCATAACCAGGGTAAATAAATATGGACTCATGGCCGAACCTTGATGCAATCCGGTAGTAATAGGGAAAGTCTCAGTGTCTCCACCAGGTGTTTTCACACTAGTGGATGCATTCTCATACATGTCCTTGATGATGTTGATATATTTGCCGTTGACTCCTTTCCTCTTCAAAACCCACCATAACACTTCTCTTGGTACTCTATCATAGGCTTTCTCCAAGTCAATAAATACCATGTGGAGATCTTTCTTCTTCTCTTGATACAATTCCATTAGTCTTCTTAGAAGAGAAATAGCCTCCATGGTAGATCTCCCTGGCATAAACCCAAACTGATTCTCCGAAACTCTTGTAAGCTTCCTCAATCTGTGTTCAATAATCCTTTCCCATAATTTCATAGTATGGCTCATAAGTTTGATACCCCGATAATTTGTACAGCATTGAATGTCTCCCTTATTTTTATATATGGGTACCATGATACTCTTCCTCCAGGCATTCGGCATCTTACGTCCTTTCACAATAGCATTAAAGAGTTTAGTTAACCAGGCAACTCCTACCTCTCCAAGGTTCTTCCAAACCTCTATAGGAATACCATCCGGGCCACAAGCTTTACCAACTTTCATATACTTCAAGGCTTCTCTTACTTCACTATGCAAGATCCTCCTAGACCAGCTGATATAATCATTTGTTGCATGAAGACCTTGAAAATCTTGTTCATGTTCAGGGTTGAATAACTGCTCAAAATAAGCCTTCCACCTCTCCTTAATCTCAACATCTCTTGTCAACACCCGTTGATCTTCGTCCTTTATACATTTGACTTGGCTTAAATCTCTGCTTTTACTTTCTCTCATCCTTGCAATCTTATAAATGCCCATTTCTCCCTCTTTAGTACCTAACTTTTGATAAATCCCTTCTAAGGCTCTGCCACGAGCTACACTAACAGCCTTCTTTGCCTCTTTCTTAGCCCTCTTATATTCCTCAAAGGCCTCGCTATTAACCGCATTCGGTAACTTTTTATACCATTCCCTCTTAGCCTTAATAGCCTTTTGAACCTCCTCATCCCACCACCATGCATCGTGCGGTCGAGGCCCTGCCCCTTTAGAGATCCCAAGCAATTTACTACCTGCTTTCTTAATGCCACCTTCCATTTTTGTCCACAAGTTCTCTGCACTAGCCTCAAGGTTCCAAATTTCTTCCTTTAGTAACTCCTCCTTAAAGGTACCTTGAGCTAGGTCTTTCAATTTCCACCATCTTATCCTTGGTTCCAATATTTTCTTATCATTCCTCCAGCTACTTTTATTCTTAACATCTAAAACCACAATACGATGTTGCGCCGCCAATGCTTCACCCGGAATGACCTTGCAATCCTTACACTTACTTTTGTCCCGTCTTCGAGTAAGTATGAAGTCTATTTGACTTTGGGTTCGTCCACTCTTAAAGGTAATCAAGTGTGACCCCCTCTTTTCAAAACAGGTATTCGCCAGCACTAGATCATAAGCCACCGCAAAATCCAAAATGTTCTTTCCCTCCTCATTCCTATTGCCAAAACCATAACCCCCATGGACCCTGTCATAACCATTACTGTCCTTACCAACATGCCCGTTAAGGTCCCCACCAATGAAGATTTGCTGATTATCCGGAATACCTTGCATGATATCATCCATATCTTCCCAGAACTGAACCTTGGATGCTCCGTCCAAACCTACTTGGGGAGCATAAGCACTAATAACATTAATAGTGTCATCTCCCAAAACAAGCCTCAAAGAGATAATCATGTCTCCCTTTCTTTTCACTTCCACCACCTTGTCTTTAAGCGTAGGCTCAATAATAATGCCCACACCATTCCTATTGTTATCCAAGCCACAATACCACAGCTTATATCCTGAGTTACCAATCTCTTTTGCTTTATTTCCCTTCCACCTGGTTTCCTGCAAACAAGCAATACTAACCTTCCTTCTTTTCAAAGTATCCACAAGCTCTATAGACTTCCCAGTCAGAGTGCCAATATTCCAACTACCTAATCTTAATCGGCTCCCTTGGACTTGCTTCTTTAGCCGCATTCGTCCATAATGCGGTAGCCCTTTCCTGTCTGACACCACATCCGGGCGCTGATATGGCGGGACTAACTTCTTTACCCATACCCGTCCATGGCATGGGAACCTTTGCTCATACTCCACCACACCCAGGCGTCGATGTGATGGAACCCCTTGCTCATTTAACACTACACCCGGGTGCCGATGTAGCGCGTGCCTAGGTGAGCACGTCCCAACGATATAATGATAGTTTTGAGAATCCATAGAAAGTTTGGCAAAATTTTTACACTGGCCGCCAACCTACCGCAACCCTCCTCCTTTATCCGGGCTTGGGACCGGCTACGATACTCGCAGGCGGAGTTAATTAAAAATATATATATGATAAAAAAATTTAATATGTATATAAAATACTCCATGTATATAATTTTTATAAAATATTATAAAATTATATATTTATATATATATATGTGTGTATATACATATATATGTATACAAGGAGGGAGGAGGGGAGGGGGGTCCATTGCCCCCCACAGGACCCACCCCCCCCCCCCCCCCCCCCTATGCTCCCGAATCACAAACAAAACTTATATTAAGAATAATATAAAGAAAAATTGTTTGTGAAAAGTTTAAACTTCAAATATTAAAACAGTAATTTAGATTTAGTCATGAGTCGAATTTAAATTTAAAAGATAATAATTGAGATGGAAGTGGAGCTCATGATAGGCTTTGCAACGGTACGAAATGAATGGTGAGCCAATTCCCATCCCAGCTCTTATCTTGGCGGAGATTTTCCATCTCATGCCCTGCCATAAAAAATGAGATAAATCTACCTCCGTCTCTGCCTCCACTCCTGTAGAAAATTTATTTTTTTTTAATTTTTAATTAAAATATAATAACATAAAAAGTTATTAATTTATAATAATTTTATAATTAATAACATAAATTATTAATTTTATAATTTTATGCTAAAAAATAATTTTACAATTAACAATATAAAGAATTTAAGTTTATTTAATTTTAGAGTTTAAATATTAAATATTATTTATATTTATATTAATTAATATAATAAATATAATATATAATATATTTTATACATAAAAAAAATTTGGATATCTACGGAAACGGAAATGAAAATTCCTGCAAGGCAGGGGTACTCTTCTCGTCCCTGCCCTAATAGATGGGGAGAGTTTTTTTTACCATTTTTATTCATATTGAGAGAAAATAAAAAAAAAATTATCTCATTTAAAATAAATTTTCACAAAGAGTGAAAATTCTCCATCTCACTGTTAACTCTAGCTCATAGATATATCCAAAGTGAATGCATTAAATTTTCATTTATCTTATTTTGAATTGAATAGAAATTAATGAAGCATTATTTAAATATAAATAAGAACAAAATAAACAAAGATTCGTTTAAGAAAAATTTTAAACTTCAAATATTAAAACAATAAATTAAATTTAACCATGAGTCGAATTTTAATCTAATAAATATTAATTTTTTAAAAAGATTCAATGTATTCACCCTTAATTTTCTTTAATAATTGAGAAAACAGTCCAGCTTATAGGCAAGTCAAAAGTAAAAGCATTACATTTTCATTTGTCTTATTTTAAGTTGAATAAGAATGTACTCTCTCCCATTCTTTTTAAATCACATTTACATTCAATAACTTCAATCTAAAATTTTAATATTATTTATTAATTTTTTCTATTTTTAATATCATTATTAATGATAATGGGTGTGAATATTGAAAAAGATACAATAAACTGATAATTTTTTTTTAGTTTTTAATACAAGTAAAATTTTCCATAACATCATTTAAATATAATCAAAGAAAATATTATTTAAAATATTTATAATTTTATTGTGCTATATATTTAATTACTCCAAGTTGAATAAAAATCAATAAGGCACTGAAAAATATAAATAAAAACATATAGCAAGTCTACTAATAAAGACCTACACTTTATAAATAAAAAATACTCCTCCGTTTTATTAAGATAGAGAAAAAAAATTTTTGATGTATCTTTTATATAGAAAATATATCATTTTAGGTAAATTTTGAGGAGTGAAATGAGATAAAATATCATTTATATTTTTGCCTTAAAATTTTAATTTGAGGGATATTTTTTTTAATATTTTAGGGGTATTTAAATCAATAGATATTGAAAAAGTAAAATTTTCTTAATTTTTATGTCTATTTTATTTTTTATATGTTAATGAAACGGACATAGTAAAAAATAAAAAAATAAAGACCTGCACTTAGTATGAATCTAAACAAGCGCAATGGGCAATCAAAATAACTGTTATGTCAGCCAAAACAACAAAAAGAAAATGCAAAAAGTAGGCCATAGATGCTTATCAGACATGGGCTAAAGAAGGCTACTCCACAATCCCTAAAACACCAATTTTATAGACTAGTAGGCTTTAGACTCTAAACAATAGAATGGTCCACTCCTACTCTATAATTGACACATCTTTTTTGTGCTAATAATGCAAACTTACTATAGTGCTCTTTTCTTTTTTGAAGTTATTATAGTGCTTCTTCACCTAATGCTTTTGGCCTATTCATAGATACTTCATGCATGTACTATCACCATTTGCCAATGTGAGTCCAGCCATTTTTACCTCTTGCCCATAATGTGCTCCATACCTCACCACTCACCCAAAAGCACTTGGACAAATCAAATAAATTTCATCAAATTAAATAACAACAGGCCTAGCATTGTTTAGATTTTTTACACCAGATCGAACCAAATGGTTTGATTCGAGTTTAATCAATATGAATATAAATTTTTTTTGAGTTTTTAAGATAAATTTGGATATTATTAATCAAGTAGGTTGGAATTCATTTTCATATTTTAACTTGAATTTAATTGATAAAATTATTTATATTTAATATAAAATGATATCATTTTCTCTAAAATATTTTATCTGATTAATTCTGATTTAGCTCAAAATATATGATTTAAAATATATATAATGTTGATTGATTTGTATTGATATTGTTAGTATTTGATCAAGTTTCGTTGAATTCAATTATATACTGAATTTGACAAAATCGGACAGACGCACAAGCTTTAACATAATATTTACTTCAAAAATCAATTGAAAAAAATTTAGGGATGAGCAAATAGCCCAATCAATTTAATCTGGCTGCTATTTCAACTAACTCAATCAATTATATTAATTTAGTTGATCCATTTCGACATATATATTTACTAGTTATAATCTATCAAACTTAATAAAAAATAAAATTTTTAATGAATGGATAATGGTTAGATTAATTAATTTTTAAAAACCGATGGATGCTTGTATCTAAAAAAATTGAGAGTCTAATTACTGTAGAAGAAATTCTTTCAGTGCTTGATTAAACTGGAGTAATTATATTATTTGCAAAATGATGAGCAAGGATGCAAGTTAAAGAGGCTTTTGCATCATCAAATCTTTTTGAGCTAGAAAACAATAAATCCACAAAAAAGATGGTTCAAAGTTTTAGTCTTTTAGAAAAAGCAGCAGGTCTGTCCACAGGAGCAGACCAACACCAAAAGCAACTCTGTGCAACAAATCTCCTCTCTCTCTCTCTCTCAGTATAATTAGTTCATGTTATATTGGTAGCTCATATATCTCTCTCACTTTCACTTGGACTGACATTTTTATCTTTTTTTTGTCCTCTTTATATATAAAAAATTATAAATCAATAAACACTTCAATTCTCAATTCAATTCGCCAATTGTGGCCACCCCAACTCCTACTTCATTCACCACCACCACCACCACAACAGTATGGCCTTCGCCTCCCTTTCCACCACCAACCACCACCACAAACACCTTCCCCCTTGAAAACACAAACATGTTAGGCCTCCACAATATCTTCCTCATAGCTCCACCACCTTCTTCTTCTTCTTCTTCTTTTCACCACCCCCACCAACAGCCACCACCCATTTCATCTTCTCATCAAATAACCACCAATACAATTAATCCTGATCAGTGCAACATCTCATCACATAATCAAGATTCTTGGGCCACTCTAAAGAGATTTCAACAAGAATCATCAAGTTTTGCTAAAAAAGATGCAATTATTAGTGTTGGTGAAGATAATGAAAATAGTAATAGCTCTTCTAGAGTTTGTAGAGATTGCGGAAATAGAGCTAAAAAGGAGTGTGATTATAGAAGGTGTAGGACTTGTTGCAAAGGGAGAGGGTATGATTGTGCCACCCATGTCAAGAGCACTTGGGTTTCTGCAGTGAAACGGCGAGAAAGGCACGGTGGTGATGGTGGCGGTGGCGGTGGTTGTGGTGGCTCTTCTGGGTCTTCTTCAGGTGGTGTTGGTGCTAAAAGGCCAAGGCAGAATGTGACTACCACATCTAATAGTTTTAGCACTTCTAATAATAATAATGCTGCTGCTGCTTTCAATTTCGACAATGGTTCTATTTACCAGGGTACTCTCTCTCTCTCTCTCTCTGTTTGATCTTCTGTTGATTATCGATTGAATCTTTCTTATCCCTTTTCCTGAAGTTTGAATCTTTAAATGAAAATTTTGAGTCCCTTGCACTTTTCTTATAATTTATCTTATATGTCATCACAAATTTTAAGGTAACTATGTTGAAACACTAAATAACTTGGATTTAATTACTAAGTGTAGAAAATTGTTGAAGTTATGTAATGATAATATGTGGGTTTGTTGAGCTGTTATGGCTGATGCAAGGTTACTCTGTTTTTTTCCTCTGCCCTTGTCTCTATTTCAAAGGATTGTTGCTTAGAAATGAAACTTAATTAGACACTAAAATTGAATTAATGCTTCTATGAAGATGCACATTTCAAGCAGTCCTTACCAAGCCAAGTTCGAGCTCCGGCAGTTTTCAGGTGCATTAGAGTGACTGCTATTAATGGTAGTGAAGCTGAGGTTGCGTACCAAGCTATGGTGAACATAAGTGGACATGTTTTTAAGGGGTTTCTCTATGATCAAGGGATTGATGAGAAAAATTTATTTCCATGTATTTCAAAGATACCCTCAAGTGTAAGGAATAGAGACTCTACTTCTCCAATTGTTGATCCACCGAATACTTATCCATCCTCTGGCTGCCAAAGATTGGTTGAAGGTAAAGCTTTTTCCACTCAGTGTTTTATCATATTTTCTCAATGGTTAATGCTTGATTAAAATAATGTGCTACATCACTAAAATATAGCCTAGAGGTAAGTGCATTTTCCCTTGCGCAATAAACCCCAGATCGATTTCCCCTTCCCCATACATGTATTCAAGAAAGTAATGTGCTGGATAATAACTTGGTTCTTAGTAATATAATGACTCCAATTATGGAATTGAGAAATTGCAGCAAAGTTTAGGACTTTAGGATGTTTATCTTGAGGTTGGGCAAATCCATATTAGTGCATAATAAGCATAGCCATGTTGCATGTTGCCTCTGGTAATGGCCTCTGGTAATGACTAAAGTGATGAACCTAATGCTAATGAGTTGTCCAAGTGGTATTGGAGACAATCTCCAAGGCTACAAGATCGCAAGTTCAAACCTTAATAGGCTATGCAAATCCATATTAGTGCATAAGCTTAGCCCGTTGCATTTGTATCCCCTGCTAATTACATTGAATAATAGCGACATTTTCTTTTTAATATTTCTCTGGATTATATAAATCTTAGTCTGATTCACTATCAGCAAGTTGTGATAGAAGGAAAGGTTGAATCTTGATTGATTTTGTGGGCATGCTTCTCCATACCCAAATTATAACTAGAGAGAATTCAAGTTCTTGTTTTTCTTTCGTATCATTTTAAGCTTCTTTTTTAGGCAAGCAAAGATCATTGCTTCAATGTAGATGTCATTCCTTGGTAAATGTAAGAAAAAGCATATATAGTGCATAGTGCATAGCTTCCCATACTTGAATGTTCCATCATTCCCTCTAATGAAAATTCACAAGCATTTCTTCTATGTTCTTCTTTTGCTTTCGACTCTATACATAAAGTTCTTTAAGGTATGCACTGTAAGAAAAGCATATGGAATGCATACTTCCCATACTTGAATGCTCCATCATTCCCTCTTATGAAAATTTACAAACATTTCTACTATGATATTCTTTCATTTGCTTTCGACTCAATATAGAAAGTTCTTTAAGGCATTCTAATAATAAGAAATTACCCACTTGTACTTCAGCATTTTTTTTTTCTGATTCATTTCAACATTTTCATTTCCAAGACAATTTTACTGAGACCTTCTTATGTAATATTCCTCCATAAAATGCTAATTCACTTGCTATACTAAGTACTAACCTCTCACTTTTACAATTTTTTTTAGGTAATGAATGAAATGTATACCTGCAGGATTTGGCTACTCCCCGTTTGAACTTTCTGTTAGCCATTGCCTTTCAACTACTAGCCGCCGACACTGAGTGCCCGTAGTAAACTGCAACTGTTTGATCTAAACAGACTTCTTAAATATAAAAAGCAAAACCCAGTTTTGTTCTCAATATTAAACTGTGAAAAGTTAGCTTGTTAGTCTCTGCCTTCTCTTGTTTACTGTATGTAGTTTTAGATTTAAACGATAATCTAAAGGAAGACAAGTTGGTTTAACAATCTTTCATTTCTTTCCTAAGATATGTTTGAAGATGTGTTATTTTCTTCGCTTGGTCGATCCTAATAAACCTGAAATTAAGGTGTAGTTGAGTCGATATAAGTACTTGTAGTGCTTTTATCCTTTAATATAAAAACAACGAGTCCATTCTTATGTGGCTGTTTAAGTGCAACAAAATTTCTTTGGCTCGCTTACCTCAGTTTAAAAGACGTCTTATTATCTGTTGGTTTCTGATATTACTATCTATAAAAAACTGAGTTTTGGCAATATAATCAATTGGAATTGGTAAAAAAGATCATCAATCTTGGAATGGATTTTATTGGAATTGTACGTGAGAATGAAACACACAGTAAAATCCATTAAAAGCCAGAAGTAGCGGCAGGCACAAAATCAATTAATAATAACAATTATTCTTAAGAAGAGTGGACAATGGACGTCTCCATAAGGTCCATGAACACTTCATCGCACGTGAAGGCATTAAAGTATTTTATCATCAAGAAAATATCAATAGAAAAGTATAATACTTGTTTTTATTTCTGAAAAATTAATTTACTCACTTTATCATCTTTAAATTCAATTTATCATCTTTAAATTCAATTTTTACATTGATCATCCCTCAATTATTATCTTTTATAATAATTTATAATGATGTTGTTATGGTGTCATTGAGAGAAAAAAAATCAAGACCATGATCTTCTGCATACAATAACACAGAGTAGAGCCCCAGATTTCTGGGTTTTCATGGAGCATTTCTATTTAATGTCTCCTTACCATCTTAAAAATAGAACTTTCTTGACATGCCGATGTCTGGGACTAACCATGTGTTTTTGTTTCAATTGTACCTGACACAATTGTAAGAGTCTCTTAGCTGCTTGTTCCCAACAACAGGCCATTGCTTTTACATGACTTGGAAGTCCAACTCAGCATCATAGACTTTTACAAAGTGGGGCAATATACACCAAAAAATATTTGTAATTTTGATAGCAACTAGACGCTGATGGTTAGCCAGAGAATTTTGAAGGTTTTAAAAGAATGAAACTGATATTCTATGGGTAATTTACAGAATTGTAACCCCAGCAATTAAACTTCAGGCACTTATTCTGTTGGTTAATTAGGCTGTATATAGGGTAGAACTACAACTCCACAGAACAAAAGACCCATACCCAAGTTCCAGCTTTGAATATGCTATTCCGATCATGGTTTTCTACCTCCAGAAGGAAAAGCTCTCTTTTTGGCTCTCGTTGGCCTGTTGTGGGCAAGGAGGGGTTCGAACCCCTGATGGCATAGTTTGAAGGCACATACTCTAATCCTCGAAACTAAGGCCTCACCCCATCTGCACTAGATCTGTTCCTGGAAGCAATTTAATCACTTAACAGATAATATCCGTTTAATAGTTAATTATAAGGCCTAATTCTTCCAGTCCTGAAGATTGATTGGAAAAATGGTGATTATTACAGAAGAATTACATAAAGAAAAGTATTGAAAGATAATGATGCAACTTCAACAACAAAGAATTTTTATCAATATTGAAAAGACCCTAAAAGTTAGTTCCATTACAATTCCTTCAGTACATTTTATTTGATGCTGAAACCCAAAGACTCCACACTTTTTGGGAGTAAAAATAGAATTAGTACAAAAGAATAAATTTCAATAAAGTTTGTTCATCTGATTAACTCATTTACAACTGAAAAAAGCTCATGTAACTTTTGTTACAATGCTACTCTCTACCTTTCCTATGATATATCATAATTTTTTTTGTAAGTGTAAATTAACAGAGATGATGACAAGGGGAAAACTGATATGCTGAACTAGAAAAAGCATGTTCCTGGCAGCCATAAATCATCCCAAATGGCGAAGTAGAAGGTTAAAATTATAACTTCTTGCTTCTTGCCTGCAAAATTTTCATCCCCAAAAGAAGGCTAACTATACACAGATGGTGTCGCAGGTTGGCAAGTTTGAAGATTTGAGTCAATCTATACCTTCAAGTGTCTTCTACAAAAGCACGAAGAACGAAATCTCGAAAGCGTCTTGAATATTGCTTTGGATCAACAGCAGATATTGAAGTCGGGTCATATTGCATTGATTTGTAGGCATGCTCGAGTTTCTTGCTAATATCATAGTCTTGCAATATGTCTATAATACCAAAAAATATAATGATTTCGTATAAGTCTCCGGTTGGTTCTCCAATCAGCTGATTTTCACAATCACTTCTTCTGACCGTCTTTTCAGCCCGTGCTGGCATGTTTATGCCTAGCTTTATGGAAGCCCACCTGTATAGTACATTTCAGAATTTACACCAAAATACAAGAAAATGTGAATTCTGATGTGAGTTCATTTTACCTTGCAGGATCAAAGAGAATCTTATCCATGTCTGCCCGAGAAAGGCGTGGCTGTGCTCCTTCATTATCAGGGTCTACATTTGCAGCTGCTAAGAAGAATATAAAGAAAAAAGAAAGAAGCGAAATTCATCAGTTCAGCAATGACTAGTTCTATATTTACTAACAGGAGCAAATTAGACGACCAGAAATAACCAGTAGGAGTTCTAAATCCAGTGGGAGTAAGAAGTCCAGTTGGAGTGTGAAGGCCAGAAGGAGTCCTAACACCCGATGTACGTGGTGGTGTCATGGCATCCCTGTATGAAGGTTCTCGAAAGTGAACGCCAACCAAAAGACTGTAATCCATAATTCTTTCTTGTTCAAGGAAGTCACAGTCTCTGTCTACTTGCCTGCACGAGGGGACACTTTCATGCTATAGAAACAAGGATAGTTATATTCTAACATTTACTATAAAAATTCTCACATTTACCTTTCGGTTTGAAATACGAGAATGCAATGCGATAAACAAAGTGAGAATGAAAAATAGATACAGTAATCTTCTTACACGTGAGTTCTTGGCTCCACGAGCTTTTCTTTTCAATCAACTGATATCTTTTTCTTGCTATTCAGATATAAATAAAAGTGTACATTGAAATCGATTCTTTTTGTGCCTAAACTAAACTTTTAACCCTAATACTTGTTTAAGATGCAACATAATTGTCAAAAAAAGAGGAGTTCTTTAGTTTGTTAATACAATGACAATTTCTCATATGGCATTGTTATGTGACTTTCATGAGCATGAGGGTTCAATTATTGCCTTCTACGAGGATTAAGTTTGAAAGCCTTCAGTTAAAACATGACATTATGCATAGCTAGTCAATTGCATGCGCTACCTCATATCTGTTGGAGTTTTAAAGAATATAAGAAAGAGAGTTGGAATTTAAGCAATACATTGTGTATCTTTTTTATTCCACAAAACAAAACAATGAAGCATTTTACAGGCTTTACATATAATAAAATCAAGATGACATGGAGAAAAATCTGTATATATTATTTTGCAAATATTTTATTAACTACTAACATAATCATAGAAACTAATTTTGACTAACCTTTATTTTAATTTTGAATTATTTTCTCAACAATAACAGCAAAGTAAGATTTTCCTACGCTTTCTTACATTTTTATCCTGAATCAATATATTGATAGGTTGAACACATTGCAGAGAAGATATTTACATTTTATCATAACACCATCCTCAACAATCATGACACCATCCTTAACGAAGGCAAAAATGTTACTGGAAAAAGGAATGCTTAACAGATATGAGACAAGATATTTACCTGCAAAATTCTTGGAACCAAACTTTCTGTAGTCGAAATATGTAATTGAGATCAAGGTCCTTGAGGGTTGTCATTGGATCAATCTCTGATTCAGGCTTAGCAGTTGTGCGACCATGGGAAGAACCTTTCAAGTCAAAACGCCTATGAATGGTATACTGGGCACAGAACAGATTCCCCATAATGACAAATCGCACCTAGCCCAAATGAAGACTGATTTCATGAAAATTCATGACTCAATAATTTTCTACTTAAAATGGTGATTTTATGCATATCACATTACCTTCTTCTGATTTGGACCAGCTAATTTTACACAATGAAGACCATAAAATTTGGTTACTAATGTGTTTTCAAATGCCCGAACATGATTGTAGTAGGCTGGCAGCATCCTTAAGAGGACCTGTAATAAAATCAGCCAATTGGTATTTGTAAACTTAAGCCAGAGAATGTGAAGCAGAAGAACAAAAGACAATTTTTGACATCATGCAATCATGCAGAACTTTGGAAATACACAGTCAATCTTACATTGTTAATAGAACTCAACATTTCTAGTGAACTACACATCTGATTAGCAGATTTGATTTGACTTGAAATTAACTCAAAATTTGTGAAATAACAATTCGAAAAAAAAGGACACTAACTTTAACTTCTGCCTTCTTCATGGTCTTGATCATGTAGCAATCATCGTTTGTTAAGTAAAAGAAGCTTCCACTTTTACCCGGGGATGAGAGCTCCCTGAGGGCATCATCTCCACATATTGATATCATGTAATCAGCTGCATCCACATTGAACAATTTCCTGAGAGTCCTGAAAATAGGATTACAATGAACTGTCAGGCCATGTTTATATCATTTGATGTTCTAATACAGTTTCCAGCAGAAATTATGACATTCGAATGAAAATTGGCAAGGTATTAAACGGCCTATTGGCAGATTATTATTATAATATTATTCTAGCTAAAAGAGGTATAGAAAGAACCTGAAAACAACAGGACAGTAATCCTTCCATTTGAACTCGCTACACTGGTGAGGGGGAGTATACTTGGACCCTTCTGGTGGAAATTTAGTCCAAACTTTTTCCTTAGGATCAAAAGCTGTAGCCTTCAGATCAAGAGATATAGCCGGAGCAGGCCGGCTCACTGAAGTTCTGTGCAACAGACCAGAAATAAATTAGGCATCTGAATTAGTGATTGCTCTGGTCCATGAACTGGAGAAACACCATTTCCAACAATAACAAAAAAGAGCATACAAAATACAGGAGCAACCATTATGTGACTGGGAAGTAGTGTAGTGGCAATATATTGACGAAAAGAAGCAACTTGCAAACCCTTTGAAACAGAACAATTTATTGGCACAAGCTACCATATGAAGAGTTAAAAATATGATCAACCATATGTTAGATTTTAAAAAAATTGGATCTTGAATATATCTTGAATATATCAACTGTATTGAAAGATCAAGACTTAAGGATATACAGAACAATATAAGATTAGAATACCTTCAATCTCACTACAGAAAAGCATTCTATCAAACAGTCAAGAGAAAATGCTAATAAAAACAGAACAATGAGAAGGAACAAAGCAACAACAGAAGCAATCACCAATCTCAAGTACCTGATTCCTAGCTGCAGATTGAGCATGAGCTCATAGTTTTTATGCCCTTTTGATATTGTCTCCCCTTGCTTCTTTGCTGGTTGTAGATTCAATCTGTGAATTCTTGAATCGAAATCATCATAATGACCATACCCTTCATCTCCATCCTTCCATTCTCCATCCCCACCAGCACTACCAAAAGCCTCACTACTTTCCATTGAAGCAACACTATAATTACTCAACCTTCCATCTACAGACATCCGCCTAGGCCTCCCATCATCACCATTCCCTCTTATTGACTTAACACTTCCTCCTTGATCAACTCCAGGCATATTCAACACCTTTTGTGATGGATAAATTGTGACCTTTTCACAAACAGATATCTGACAATCATTCAAGTCCTCCAAAATCACTTCTTGTGGATCCCAATCCAAGTTCCCTGAATGAGACCCAGATGGATAATAAGTCCCATTTTGCTCTTTAGGATCTGTACTCCAAACCCCCACATAGAAACTCCCATCTGCCCATCTAAAAGTCCCATTTCCTTTAGGCAAACCATCTTCCCAAAACCCATCATATCTATTTCCATTGTTCCAAATCATAGTTCCATTGCCATTCATTATACCATTTCTCCATTGGCCAATATAATGATTTGAATTCTTCCATTGGTACCTTCCATGTCCATCTTGCAACCCTCTTCTCCATTCACCTTCATAATAATCTCCATTAGCATAACTTTTAATGCCATGTCCATGTCTCAAATTCATAACCCAAGAACCTCTATAAGTATCACCTGAAGAACCTGTAAAAGTCCCTTTACCATCCATATAACCACTCTTGAAATCACCCTCATAAGTAGCACCAGAAGGCCAACAAAATTTACCTTTTCCCATTGTTTTTCCTTTGTACCATTCACCAACATACATGCACCCATCTGTCCAGAGATATTTGCCCTGCCCATTTGGGAGGTTTTCAGACCATTGGCCAGTGTAGAAGTCACCATATGGAAGAGCTTTCTCTACATGGCGAACAGAATCAGTGGAAGAAGGATGATCATCATCATCTGCATGAGCTACTGCTGCTGACATCATGGCGCAAAAGATGGAGTTGGATCTTTTCTTTATTGCAGCTTGTGATTTTCTTACTGTTGCCTCCCAACCCTTCACAAAACCCACGAGCTCTTTGCTCATTCTCTCTCCCACTCCCTCCCTACAAACACCAAATCTTCCTACCTTTCCAGCATTTTCCCTGTTTTTCCCCGTTCTCCCACGCCTCCTCCCATTCTTTTACAGCATTGTTTTGTTTTCAAGAAAAAGAACACATTTTTACAGAAAACCCAGAAAAGGAAAATTTGGAGGGAATCAAACAGAGCAAAAACTTATAAAATCTACTACTCTGTTCTGTTTTTCAAGACTATATTTTTTGAGGTTCCTTAAGTTACTTTGATTGTTTTATGAAATGGGTATTTTTCAAATATCGAAAACAATGAAAGAATTGTATTGTTAGATTGATTGGGAAAGCAAAAAAGAGAGATTTTGGCATCAATGACTAGCTTTTTTTTTCTTTCTTTCTTCTTCTCTCTTTCATTCTTTCTTCAAAGAATTTTCACCATTTTTTATTTTTCTTTCCTTTGATTGGATAGAATTCAGCAACACAAATTTCTCTGGTTCCGTATTTGCCTCCTGAAACTAATAACACTCCAAACAGTTGGAACAGGGGATCCAAATGGTGGTGATGACGTGACTGCCATTTCTATAGCCTCGATTAAGGCCATAAGCTTATATTTTCTATATTTTTAGTATTAGTTTCATCTCATCTTCATTATTATTTTTAGTTTATTAATTCTTTCAATTCACCTCCCAATTCTTACTAATTTGCTTTTTTCCCCCACCCATTGCTACTTTTGGAAATTTTTATTTGGCCACAATATATGCAGGTATAATAAATTTTAATAAAAATAAAATATATTTCAATAAAAAATAGAATATTTATTACTCTTTAAGGGATATTAACCATTAACATATTCTTATATTAAAATAAAGAATTATTTTCTAATATTTAATTTAAGTATCATTCGAAAAAATAAAATTTATTAAATCAAGTAGCTAAGAAAATAAAATATAGTATAACATTCTTTTTTTTATAAAATATATATATAGTATAACATTCAACTATATGTATCATAAAAAGGCGTAAAGGACATGAAAATAATTTGCATGAAAATTTAAAAAAAATAAAAAGAAGGATATTTTTATAAATAGGAAGAAATTAGGTGGCTGCTTGCTTTCATTTGGACAAGGTCAAAACACAAATCCTATTCAACTATGGGGGCCCACCACTCCTCATCTATTGGTTGGAATGAAAAGGAAACACTTGTCTTCTCCTCCACTATGTCCTACTCATTCGTTACTTAATTACCTTATCTCACTCTCATGTTAATATATATATATATATATCTATTTTTTTTTAATCTTTTAAAAAGATCGATTTCCCGAAATATAATTTTTATGGGGATTAAATTTCTGACCTCTCAATTGAGAGTAATAATAGGTGGCCAGCTGAGCTATCCCAGCAGGTTATATATTTATCTATTTACTTATAGTAAATATGCATAAGATTATCATGATGTATATCGAAATGCAATTTATATATTTTATACTACATTTAGATCAATTATTATTTTTTATACAAAAAATATATATTTAAAAATAATTTAAAGATAAATATATATTTTATAATATAGCTACAGCAATTACTTTTTTTATATAAAATGTATTAATATATAGCAAAACACAATCTACCAATAATTATATATATTTTAAAATAATAGATCCAAATTAATTCCTCGTATTTTACATAAAAACATGAAAAAAAAAACGCATATTAATAATATCATTATATTAATTTCTCTATTCCGATGCCTATGCTTAGTCTAATTTCTCTCCCCATTACACTTTCATTTCTATGCTCATTGTGTTTTGCCTTTTGGGAACAAATCAAGAAAAATGTGAGAGTGGTACGAGAAAAAAGAAATTGGGAACAATGATTTCTTTTGTTAACAAATAAATATAATAATATATCATAAAAATAAAACAATATTATATCAATTTAATATAAATAATGTTAATAAATAATATTTTCATTTTCAAATAGTAAAATTATAGTTTTACACTTTTTTTTTCATTTGCACATAAGTTATTATTTGTTATCATATATTAATTAGTTCAAATATAATTAACTCAATCTTAATAACAAAGTATATTAGAAATTTGATTTTTCTTAGACTTTTATCTTTTTCCTGATGAGATAAATAAATAATGAATTTTTTTTTAATTTTCTTTTTTCATATTTTTCAAATTAAAGTAGTCAATTTGTAGATCGAAATATACTATAACAATAAATATATATTTTTTCATATAATAAAATTAGAATCGATTATTCTTTCTCTAAAATATTATATATGCATAATTAAACTAGTGAATTTAATTAGTATTTTATAAATATATATTTATCACATTGTTACACGCACCAATATATACCAATTATATATATTATAAAGTTGCTTTAGAGTTTGGATTTACATTCTATATTTTTATAAACAATTACACATAACAAACACTAATTAAACATAACAAATGTAACAATAATGATCTATGTTGTTTTTATATATAAACACAAGAGAACATTATGTGTATAGAAAGACAAGGTCGGTGTTGTAAAACAGAAACTAATTAATGTCGGCAAAATGTAAAATGATGGAGAAGAGTTGCAACAAAACAAAATTATGTTGCTCATATGTTTTGAAATGTGCAAATGTTGAATGGGTTTGGTCTCCTACCTTGTTGGCTGCTGTCAGACTTCAATACTCTCTTGTCTCCCTTCCTTTTTATTGATACATACACTCATTGCCATATTCCATACTTGTTTAATAATGTTAATGTTTTATAACAATAATAAAAATTTATTTTAGCTGAGAATATATATATTATTAAATTATATTAATATATATATTTTTTATATAAAGCCAATTTTGAAATAAATTCAGAGTCAGGCGTCTATAGCAGCTCATCTTAAAGGGTAATAAAAAAAATATTAATAATATACATTAAAAAAATTATATAGAGAGTATTAAAGAAAAAAATATAAATATATATAAGCAATGAGAAAAAAAATCATATTTACATAGACAATTATAAAAAGCACACAAATAATAAATAGACAATTAAAATTGAATGAACTAAGACACTCAAATTTCATATTAACCCTGTCTCTATATATATACTTCCTTTTATTTTTATATTTTATCATTTTTTAATAAAATAGCTTATCAATTCGATTAATTCTTAATGTCTATTTGCATCTATTGAAGTCGAAATTAAATAGTTATAAAATCAATTTTTATTATTTTGAAAACAATCATATTATCCCAATTTATTTTTATATAAATAAAAAAATTCACGAACTTACAAACTACAAACATATAATAAATTTCACAATCCAAATTAATTAAAAGAATATAAAACATTAGATTTTTAAAATAATGAAAAAAGGTGCTGCAGAATTCAAAACATTGCCTAAGTCTTCTTCTGGCATGGACTTGTGATGTGTTTGTTTAGTTAGATAAAAATGCCAAAAAAAAAAGGGTCAAATCTTGGAAGTCCCATCACTTGTTGACGATTTCTTAATTTCTAAATGTAGCTTTCCATAAACAAGTTCCAGGTTGTTTTTGATATTTGCCAATTAAGACACTTATTGGTGAAAAATTTTAAATATTTTTTATTGGTATCAATCTGAATTTTAATTGCTGAGATGTTTGATTCTGAATATTAATTTTAGAGCTGAGCCAAAGATTTGAAATCTCCAACGGCTACTTGGTTAACTAGATTGATTGTATGGCTGAGTTATCAATTTTAACTTGTATCTTTATTAATAAAATTGATAAAATCGAATAAAAAATTAATAAAAAAACTAATAATTATTTATTTTTTAAAATAATTTTTTAACCGATTAATAGTAATCGAGTTAATTGAATCGTAAAACTCATCTAATACTTATATCTAATTAATTTTTTTATTATACTTAATAATTAAAAATTTTAAACAAATATTTTATTATTCCAAATCGATAAAATAGAGTATACATATAAAAAATATAAAAATTAATATATTATTATAAAATTATTATGATTTTATTATGAGAACTGACTTATTACTATTATTTACATGCATATTTATTAAATTTGTCAAATTAGCCTGATTAATATGTAAGATTTTTAGACTAAATATAATTTTAGAGAGAGGAAGTTTAATTTCGTTAATGTATAAATGACTAAATAAAAAAATATATAAGAAGCCTTTAATTCGAAATAGAGATAAAAAATTGTAGGCTTTTAAATTTGCACATATGAGTAAATTTCAAGTTCAAAGCATTAAAAAATTAATTTACATTTTAGATTAAGAAATCACAAAAACAAATAAGATGTCAAAATTCAAATAACCTTAATGGATTCTAAATTATGACAAATTAATGAGAGTGGTGAAGAAGTTAATTATCCACAAAATAAACAAAATTATTTTCCAAAAGATTAATTAATAAAAAAAAAGGACAGGGGAATAGGGATAAAAGGATGTGATTTTCAATGGAAAGAGCAAAGAAGGGACAATAACAAATAAGGAATGAAAGGTTAGTTTCAAGAAGAAAAGCTTAAAATGACTGAAATAGTAACCTGACAACAAAGCTTTGATTAAATGTATATAGAAACTAATGCTCAAATATGAATGACAATGGAAAATCACTCTATTTAAATCCAACTTCATTAAACTTTAACTATTTATATATATTTTAAATTTATTTATAATTATTTAATATTATTCATATTATTCTTAAATTTAATTAATATTACTCATACACTATCTAAACCCATTTAGTCACATTTTTAAATATAAAAACTAAAAAATATAACAAAATTTAAATTATAATTTTTAATAAAATAATTATAAATAAAAATATAATATTAAAATAATTTTATTAAAATAATTTACATCATAAAATTATATAATTAAAATATAATATAATAAATAAAATTTAATAAAAATACAACCGGTATAAAATTTATTATAAATCAATTTAAATACTAAATATTCAGATATACGTATTGTTATTTTATCATAATAAAAATATTATTTATATTCATTTATAAAATATTTTTTATATAAATAAAATAAAATTAATTAAATATCTAAAAATATCCAAATATTATCATCTCATGCTCATTTGCTCACTTCTCTCTGAAATTTCCATATTTAAAATTAAAAAATTATTTTCAAATAACTTAAAAAGAGAATGAAATGAAAATTAACTCAAAACAAAAGTCATAACGATTAATTAGGGGTGAGTATTATTCGATTCAGTTAATTAATTGATTAAACTGGTCAGTTAACTGAATCAAAATATAAAAAAATTACTAATTAAATTGATTAAAATATAAATTTAATCGATTGAGTTAATTAACCGAGTTAAATCGATCGGTTCATTTAATTAACTGAACCGATCAATTTTTTTAATTTTTAAAATTAAATTATATTTATAAAAAATTAATATAATTAAATAATTAAATAAAATTTATTATAAAAATAAATAAAATATAACTTTATTTTATAATAAAAATTTATATTTATAATAAAAATTTATATAATTAACAAATTAAATAAATAAATAATAAATAATTATTTTTTTAAAAATAATTTAATTAATCAATTAATTAATTAAATTAAATTAATTATATTATATTATTGATCAATTAATTAAATTAAAATTTTAATAAAGTAACTAAAAATACCGTATTTTATCTATCAATATAATTAATGAAATGGCACCATCATCATCATGATTATTCATGACAACTTGTTCAGGCTTTAGCAGCAGCAATTTTCATGGAAGAAAGCTGAATAAAAAGCTGTCAAAGAGAAACTGAACCAACTAACCGATTAATTAAATTATTTTTTTATTAATTATTAATTTTTAAACTATTTGGCAGTGTAATCTATTTTGGTGATATAAACTCTCTTTTTTGGCCTTTTTCATTTTTCCAAAGATTTTGCCATATCTAAACTCTGATTGACTGATTTCCCATTTTCTTCCTTCTTCAGCTTTTTTTTTTCTCTTTTCCATTTTCAGGACTCATTTAATTATTTTTTTTCTTTCTATTTTTTTAGGATTTTTTATTTTTTAATCCTTAGAAAGTTTATTTGACTTTTAATAAAAATATAAAAATAATTTTAAATAATTTTAAATTTATTATATTAATAAAATATTTATTAAAATACTAAAATTTATAAAATATTTACTAAAATATCATAAAACAATTTACAATAAGTTTATGATGAATTTATCATGAATTCATAAATTTTATGCAATTTATAATAAATTTATTATAAATTTATAATAAAATAATTAAAATACTCTTAAATTTAAAAATAAAAATTTATAAAAATTTAAAATAATATAATAAAGAGTGTCAATTTTTTTTTTAATTTATTGCTATCAGTAATAGCGCTTATTCATTTAATTGCTTTCAACTTGAAATTGGGCTTTAACTATTTATCACACTGCAATTCTTTGACAATGGATATGGCCTATTCTAAATTTCCAATCCATTCAAGTGATTACTGTAATTAAAAAAACAATACACACTTTATCATATTTTTTTAAATTTTTATTTTTTTATTATAAATATTTTAGTCATTTTATTATAAACTCATAATAAATTATGTAAAATTTGTAAATTCATTATAAACTAATTATAAACTCATTATAAACTAACTTTCTATAAACTAATAAAAATATAATATTTGGATAAATATTTTATAAATTTTGATATTTTAATAAATAATTTATAAATATGATAAATTTAAAATTATTTTTATATTTTTATTAAAATCCCATAATTAAGATAAGTTTGAGGGGAAATTTAATGTTTCTCATCAAAATTTTAAAAAAATTTACATATTTTCATCAGGAGTTTATATTTATTTAATTATATATATTATATAAATATGGTAAATTTATAATCTCAGCAAAAAATTATAATAAATTTAAAAATTTTAATAAATTTTATAATTTTTAATTTTTTTTTGGCAATTTTGTAAAATATCCAAAATTGAGTCTACAGGAGTTGGAAATCATACTAATTTTTTGAATGGACTTCTTCAAAAATATTCAAAATATATATATATTTTTAAAAATATCTATTTCCTTTCTTTTTTTTTAAAAAAAAACTAATTATTCAACTTTTTAATTTCTAAAATACCTCAGCTTACCCGCTCAAGTATAATTTAACCATATATACATATAATTTATATAATTTGTATATTAAGTTCAAATTTGATTAACAAACAAAATGCATTTTTATTAAAAATTTTCAAATTCAAAATCCATTAAATGGGTAAAATATAAAGAAAACATTCATAACAAAGAAAAAAAAAACACATGGAACCCAAATTACACACAATGTTTAATTCTCTAGTTTCTAAGCCGGAGAGTAAAGTCACGCAAGGAAATGAGAACTTTCAACCTATTCTTGGCATCAGCATCAACTAAGTTACCATCATCATCAAACTTTGCAGGAGGCTGGAATGCATTCAAGAAAAATTCAGGTTTGTTGATGAAGTGAAGATCCAAATAAACTCCAATTTTGCGAAGATGGTACTGTGATCTGCCACCTCCAAAACCTCCTCCAGCACTTACAATTGCTGCTGCTTTATTACCCCAAGAATTTGGACGTAAAGAGGCCCAGTCAATGGCATTCTTTAAAGGTGCTGCCATGGTTGAGAATATCAAGAAAAGAACAAGATCAAATAAAGAAAAGAAAATGAATCTTTCTTTGCAGGGATGGCAACAGATAGGACACCCATTAAAATTGTCCATTCCAATCTAAATTCATTTAATTTTTTTATTATTCGTATCCGTCTCAATTCTCAAACCCAATAATTTTTACCCCTCTCAAATCTGTTTTAACATTATCAATCAATATCTATATAATCACTCGTTTATCAAAAAAAATTCAAATATATTATAAAATTCAAATTATAAAATTATAATTTTCTCAATCTAATATTTATAAATAAAAATTTAATATTAATATAATTTGATTAAAATAATTGCATAGCACATAATTCTTTTTTTTTGAAGGCCATAGCACATAATTCTATAACTAAAATAAAATTTAATAAATACATAACTAAAATTTAATAAAATATAACTAATATAATATTATTATATAACCGGGTTTGAGTAAAAATATTATTTATATCTTGTCTAAACCTACGCATAAACTACCGACCTTATATACATGGGTTGGATAGCACAAAATACCAACCCATTACCATCCACTGACAGAGTAATTGTTCTCTGGAGAAGCAAAAAGAACACTATCTGCTTTGAGAATCTGCTTGCGAAAAGCTTCAACAGCTGATGGAAAAGCTCCATTGACAATAAGATCAGTGTTTAGGATTGGCAACTGGGATATGTTTATTTTCTCAATTTGCACATCAGTCACTGACTCCTTGCTTAGCTCAATTGCTAAAATCAAACATAAAAATCAAGTCACATTAACAGCAAATACTACAAAATTTCTTATTTTTCTTTTATATTTATAGAGTTTGTTTAGCAAAATAAAATTGAAATACTACTAACCAGAACGAATGAGGCCTGAGTTGTAGGAAGCTTTACGGAGGGAGCCGCTAAGGCCTGCAATCTTGATCATCTGATTAGTTGCTGCCATTTCTCAGTAAATTGTTAGGCATGTACAAAGTGCAAATGTCAACTATATATAAAGATCTCAGGGAGAACCAGAGAACTATTAGATAATGACATTTATGTGGTCAAATTTCTGAAAAGCACAGACTGAGTTACATGGCTGCTGTATATTATTCAATGGATGCTATGCTGGCTACTTTACTTTCACGGCTTGTATTCAGTTTCACACTATATATAGTTGATATAGAAATTTCAATGGTCAAGATTGGTTTATTCATTGTATGAAAATGACAAATTCAGGAAAAATCTCAACAGAACAAAATAGGCATGAAAGCTAAAGAAATTTTCAAATCAAACACAAAATAAATCAATAGCAAGTTGCCAAGTCCCAACTGATCATAAATTTATCTTAGCACTTTTTCTGGAGTCTCAACGAAAATGCATGCAAGCTTATAAGTTCTTTTATTCTCTCTTTTGCCGCTGGATCAATCAAGTTGCCATCGCTATCGAATTTTGCAGGAGGCTGGAATGCATTCAAGAAAAATTCAGGTTTGTTGATGAAGTGAAGATCCAAATAAACTCCAATTTGGCGAAGATGGTACTGTGATCGCCCACCACCAAAACCTCCTCCAGCACTTACAATGGCAGCAGCTTTATCAGCCCAACAGTTTGGTGGTCTAGATGCCCAGTCAACTGCATTCTTCAAAGGTGCTAACAAAATAGAGCAAAAATAAATACAGTAGCAAATAGGGAAAGAAATTAATAAAACTTGTGAGTGAAATTCAATCCTAAAGTTCAGATATTCAACATGAGGTACTTAATTTGTAAATCAAAGATTTTTATTAGCTTAAACAGCTAGCATAGGGAAAAATTTTCAATTTTATAACACAAATCAAGATTTCATAATCTTGTATATTCAACAATTTGGTTTGAATTAGACCAAAATAAGGAAAAAATTGATACTTTTTGCAGTTACACCATGAAAGATCCTTGAAATTGTAGAATTTAAAGAATGCACAAAAACCATCCAATAAATTGCAAGTAAAATTGGAAATTCATCAAATCAAAATAGAGTCAACTTCCAGTATAGGTCAATAACAAGGCACTTGGCTTCTCATTCCTCAAATTTTCTTTAATTATTTTTCATTTCAATGATAATAGAAGCAATAATCATCATTAAACTTCTCAATAATAATAAACTTAAAAAAGCTGCACTAACACAGTGCATTTGTATATAAAATTACTATAAACATTTGATTGGACAAATAATAAAGCTCTGAATCATGATAAACTATGTTTCAGTTAACAAAAATTAATTTTTGTAATTGGGTATGGATTTAAATTCCCTGCCCAGACAATTTCACCAAGAAAATTCCTACATGTTAAGATATATATGAGACAATCTGCTAAAATCAATGAATTGGTAGAACAGAAGAAAAAAGGGGAGAAGTACCAGTTACTGAATAATTATACTCAGGGGAGCCAAAAAGAATACTGTCGGCTTCACGAATCTTTTCCCGGAAAGCTTCAACGACCGGCGGGAAAGAACCGTCAGGGCCTTCTAGATCAGTGTTCAGCATAGGCAGTGGCGATATGTCTATGTACTCGATTTGAATACCCTTCACTGATTCTTTGCTTAACTCCATTGCTTCAATCAAATGTTAAAATATATCAAAAACCCACTTCGAAAATCATTAAAAAAATCCCAACAAAACATAAGAGAGAAGGGCCAGCTACCAGCACGGAGGAGGCCACGGTTGTAGGAGCCTTTGCGCAGGGACCCACAAAGAGATGCGACTTTGATAACTGGGTTTGCTGCCACTACAGCCTCCATCGCCGTCTGTTGAGTTTTTTCTCAGCTTAATAGTAAAGATTTCTAATAAAGATTTGCAGTAATAATTAAGAAGAAAATGGTGGGAAAGGAAAGTTAGTTTCTTTTTGCTCTGGATAGCTCACAAGTGGAAGAGAAATAGATGGAAACTATATATATATATATATATGTATATATATATATATATTTGTTGAATTTATTTTTTTTTTTGAAAAAAATAAATTAACATTTTTATGATGCTATAATAGGCAAATGTGTTTAATTATTATTTTCTATATATTTATATTTTAAAAAATATTAGAGTTTAAATTTATCATAAAAACAGTAAAGTAGATAAAAGATTTCAATTTTAATTATTTAAATTTTTTTATATAAATAATAAATAAAATAAATATTTTATATTTATTATTTATATTAAAAATATTTACAAAGAAACACTAATTAGCTATGTAAATTTTATTTAATTTAAAATTATATAATTTATATTTTATAAATATATTTTTAATTTATTAATAAGAAATTTTTTTATTTAAAAATTATGAATTAAATTAAATATTATAATATTAAAAATTTAATTTTAATAATAATTTTAAATTATTAGAATTTGTTTTATTAGAAATAAAGAGGATTTTATTGGTAACAAAGCACAATTACACAACTAGAAAAAAAAACACAGATAAGAGAGGAATAACAGAATCCACTCCAAAGATGCAACAATAAGAAACAGAACAGAAATAATAAACTAGGCAACCAATACAATTTCATAAAATAGAACAAAAGAACTTCAATGAATTTCTTGTTATGATGCACACAGATCTGCTTGCCAAAATCTTCTAAAGAGCGGCTGAAATCAACAAGGAAAGGGCCGAATAGAAACTGTAGACCTAAGATTAGGAATGTCCACCAAATCCAGTAGAACAGCACCTTGTAGAGAAAATGATTAGCACTGCTACCCCATACTTCCTCAAGTTTAGAATAGATTGAGGGAAAAAGAGGGCAATGGATCCTAAAAAGGCTGAATAAGAAAATCTAAGCACCAAATGTAGTATCTTACCAAAAAGCTGATATCGCCATAGCTCCAGAGGGAGCTGCTTCTATAGTACTGAAGCCAGACACAGAAGGGTGCGAAGAGAACTGAAAACCCACAACAAAAGAACCATCGAAGGACAAAACGCTCAATAAAATCCATAGAGGGGTCGAAAAAATCGATCTTTAAGAATCAAAACCCTCATCTGAAAAGGAAACACAACCGTAGTGCCATGGCCCAATCAGAGTGCACGTAACAGATATCAGAGAACAAAAAAAATGTAGCTCCCAAAAATTATAATAAGTTGATAACTCATTTTTTTTATAAATATAAATATTAATAGTAATTATTACTCCTAATCCAATAATATTATCGTCGTCGTAGATATTTATTAATAAGTATATTTAATTAAATTATAAAACTAAATAAATAAAAATAAAAAAAAATATCATGTGAAGTTTTAAAAAATAATTATAATATAATTATACAATAAAACATATACAATTAACAATCCTGCTGAGAAATAAAAAAGACAGGATAACTTAAATAAGCTGCTCAACCCGCAGCCTGAAAAAAAAAATGATGGACATAAATGAGCTTTCGACTCAATAAACTATATAGTAATTAATATAATACAATTATCACATAAATAACGTGTTCATACAAATGCTAATCAATCAACAAATTATATAAACAAATAATGATAAAAGTAAGTCAATGAGGTCACGCTAAAGCTCAAATTGAAGAGCCCATCCCCATCTGGCTCTCTTAGTCCATATATTTTTCTTATAATTTAATACATAGAATCCGCAGTCACAGCCGTAGCTAAGCAGCGTTACCCCACTGACAAGCAGCGCTGAGCATGAAAATGCTCTCGCAGTCACGCCAGTCCTAATATTATCATATGATATCCTCATATCATAACTCGTATTTTTAATCATGTGTTATCATATATTATCCTAATTCTGTGTGGCATCACATATTATATGCATTAAGTACAAACAACTCATACTCAACACACATTATACTTATAACAATAACAATTGTATATATATTGTATAAACAGTCGATGTATTATGCAAATACAATTTTAAATATAAATTAGGAGAACGAAATATTATATTATTTTTTATAACTCACAGTAGACGAAATTCAATAACTCTCCTCAAAGAATATGACTGATGAAACATATGAATATTATTTTTCAAACAGCAACAATAACTATTAGAATATAAACAGATGAGTAACTCTAAAAATTTGGGCAAAATTTTGGCAGAGACTCCCATATAATTAAAATATTTTCTCCTAAAACAAAACATGCAAACAATGCTTCAAATAGCTCACAATTATCAATATCAATTCAATCTCCCCATCTGAGCCTCAAACCAAATTCAATATTTTTTTTGTTTATTAATTTACTTATAAAATACCCCCTTTAAAATTTTAAAATATATATTAAATTAATTTTAAGAAAATAATTTTATAATTATCTTTCAACTATAATTAATTAATATATAATTTATTTACCTTAATTGTCACAAATAATAACTTATTATAATTATGATAATATCGAACATATACGTTCGATTAAACACTAATTTTACTTACTTAGTTTTAGTTATAAAAATTATTTAAATTTTTAAAACATACTTTAATTAAATTTGAATAAATTTTGGCTAGTTATTTATTCAATTATCATACAAATAAAAATCGTCATTATTTTATTTATTTCTTTAATTATATTAAAAATTACTATCATATCTAATAATTCATTTTATTATCTAATTATAAATTTTTATCAATTAAATGCTAAAAAAATTTATAATAATTAACCTTCAATTATTTATTATTTATTATATATTTTACTATATATTTTTTATAATCGTTGGAATAGTAACTCCGTCACAGAAATAGTGTCACCATCGCAGAAAAATAATAACTGTAATAGTATCACCAGCACCAAAAAATGGTAACCAAAATAGTATCATCGCCACTGAAAAACGGTAATCGAAATAACATCACCTTTGCAGGAGAATACTTACATAATAGTATTACCATCGCCGAAAAATGATAACCGAAATAGTATCGACATTATCGAAAAATAGCAATCGAAATAGCATCATCGTCACCGAAAAAAGATAATCGCCTTCTGATCAAATTCAAAAGTGGTCTAAAATTTATAAATGATATATCAAAATGAAGCTTATGAAGAGAGAATTTTAAAAATACTAACTTTGCAGGGAAAGAAGATCTAAAAATGATCGAAAAATTAATCAAAAAGTTACTGTAGTGGTACACTTTCGACTGACTTCGATCGATGAGTGAGAAAAATTTCGTCGTCGGACGATGATGATTTTGGTGGCGTTGAACTTATCGGATGATAGACTTTTCAATAGTGTGGGAGGTGTCGATAGTTGATTACTAGACGACGATAAATCTAAAAAAAATCGGTCGATATACTATTTTTCTCTTCCTCTCTATCACTTTCTCTCTCTTCCTCTTTTCTTCATTTTTTGTTTCTTTATTCTTTTTTTTCTCTTATAAATATATATTTATAGGTATTTTAATTTTAATTTTAATTTTTTTATATATTTTTTAAAATTTTAAAATAATTTAAAATTTAAATTATTCCACATATGTTCTAGGAAGACCAACCACGTTAGAATCCAGGGTGCTTCTTTCAGTCTAAGTTGCAATAAACCTCCAGCTTGCAAAAAGAAAGGGCAGAAAACCTATACAAAAGTAAAGACTCTGTAGAGATGAGAAAGAAGGCAACTGGGGTTACTGCCGGCGAAGAAATTGACAGTAACCCTATATCTAGGGATAGAGACTTGGACTGATGTAACTTCACATAGAAAGAGAACACGCCGCCCCAGGAAAAAGAGACTAATTGACAAATAAATGTTATTATCTCTAAATTATTGGAATTTAAACTTAGATTTCTTTTTACTATTTAAATATTATATAAGCTTACTCTAAAAATAATTTAATTTACGCGCATTTCTAATTATTAGAAAAATGACACTGCTAATGACTCAATGCATGACCTATGATTTGGGATTTTATATTTTTCAAATAATGCTAGCAGTGGCAATGGTCATGCTATTAGATAATTAAATATTATATTAATATTGGTTGAAAAGTGCTTTACACATTAATACTTCACTATAATTTTAACACCAAATTGATTAATTTATTTGATTCTATCATTCTATATTCAATATATTTTTTTGTTTACATAAGTTACACTTGTTCCTTCCATATTTTTAATTATAAGCTAATTATCATTTTAATGAATTATCATACCAATTATTTTATTTACTTTTGCAATATTTCAAAAAAATTAATTAACAAAAAATATTTTTATAATTAATAAAAATCACTATAATGAAAGAAAAATATATAATAAAATTTATTAATATACCAATAAAAAATTTATTATTTTTAAATAAAACTTTTAAAATTTTGTTAAATTTTCTTTTCAAAGTAGATTTAGGTTAATTTTTTTAATATAAATTTGGAAGAATTAATCTTAAAGCTACCTGGTAAAGGTAAAAACTCAATTTCTATATTAATTGAATTATATTTTTGTATGTAACCCACTTAAGATTAAATAGTTCAATAAATTTAAATATATTTATAGTTATAAAAATTGAAAGTTTTTAGTATTTTTATGTTAAAATCAAATGATAAAAATTCAATTCTTTAAAAATGAATTTTCAAATAAAAATTATTTTTATTAAAGAAAAAACAAGCAGGGGCATTGTCATCAAATGGTTCAATATATTTGGTCTTTGGGTTGATATATTCTTTGACATTCTCTATTTATTGTTTGTCCCATCAATATTAGCAAGTACCATAACACTTTTCAACACTAACTAAATAAGGAAAGAAACATGGCTAAAACCAAAGACAACTAATGTCCATTCAATTCAAATTATAAGTTCTTTCTAAATTCTATATTTGTAAATTTCTAAAATTTTGAATGTGAACAATATATTATTTTAATTAAATAAAAAATAATATCAATGTTTCAATGAAAATATTTTATTAAATCAAATCTTTTTATAATATATCCATAAATAAATGAAATCATTCACACTCTACTCCTTATGATCAGATTTTGCAACAATATAAATACTTTGATTCACTGATTCACATATCTTCTAATAAAATAAGATAATATATATATATATATATATTTTTTACGTATAAATAGAGGTAAAACTTCAAGGCATATCATAATGCAATCGGGGTTTAATTTCTTTTAGGGGTCATCCAAGTTCATTTTTTTTTATTAATACAAAGTTACTAATTTAATATATTGTATAAAAACAAAACCGCAATTCATTTTATTATTAATTAAAAATACATGTAATCGACTACAATTGAAATGAATATTAAATCAAAGTAGAAAGAAAATAAAAATAAACATGGAAAAATAATGAAACCATATCTGAAAAATCGCACACAACAACAAAAAAATTAAACCAAATATTTCATCAATTTAACCAATTAATTTCTTTTGAGTCTCAGAGTAAAAGCTTTCAAACTCAAAAGAACTTGTTCTAATCTCTTCTTAGCATCAAGATCAATCAAGTTGCCATCATCATCAAACTTTGGAGGAGGAGCAAAAGCATTCATATGAAACTCAGGTTTGTTTAAGAAATGAAGGTTAAGAAAAACTCCAATTTGGCGAAGATGGTGCTGTGCTAAGCCACCTCCAGTGCTTATAATGGCTGCTGGTTTATCAGCAAAGCAATTTGGTGGTCTTGATGCCCAGTCAATTGCATTCTTCAATGGTGCTATAGCAATTACAAAATGAAGGAAAAAAATAAGTTTTTTTTATTATGTTTTTATATAATTGTTAGAAAAAGCTTATAGTATTATAAATTTAGCGACTCAAAAAACTATTATCAAATTTATCATATTTTTTTACCAATTTAGAAATTTAACAGTTTCGTATGGTATATATAAAGTTTCTTTTGAATGTATTATATATATTATAACTTATATATATATATATTATAAAAATTTATTATTATATTATTATATATTTGAAAGGGGAGAAAATCTTATTCCCTTAAAACATAAAATATGCATAGATCACTAGATTATTCAAATTAAATTGCAAAGGGCTAAATTGTGTACCTGACATCATCGTATATTGAAGCTGAAGACGATTTTGGAGTTTGTCGCCTTCCAGGGGATACACACTTTAAGTTTAGCGGAAGCACTACTGAAGGAACGTAATGTTCTCTCAAAATTGTTATGTTCCCCTGGAGACCACGACCCCTTATTTCTATTTTGGTCCTTCAACAAAATAGAAATTCTTATCGGTCTCTACACTTATAATCCTATTACGAGTAGAACACCTCAATAGTCAACAATCCTAATTTGATCACAACTTTAATTTGACTATCTTAATTTGACTGCAATACATATTTAATATTTAAATATATTTAGCACACACTTATGATTAATTAGAGGATTAATTTTAACAATTTAAAATTAATTCTAACAATATTTATTTAATTTGGTCAGTAGCATTCTTCAGTGATGCTAGAAATTAGCAAAATGGAGCAAAAAAAATTTTTTTTTTTACAAAATTATGCTCACGATATTCAAATTTATTAGTCTAAAAAATTATTAAATTTATCATAATTTTTTAATCAACTTACGGATTTATTAGTTTCATGTAACATATATAAAGTTAGTTGTGAGTTTATTTTATACATGATAATTTATATAAAAGTTTATTATATATTATTATAAAATATTAAAAAAATAAAAATTTTGATAAAAAAAACATAATTTTCCAAAAATTAATATATCAATAAGAAAAATCACATTCTAAGCATAAAATAATAAGAAAATTTGTTAATTTATAATGTAAATCGAGATTCTATAATGTTACCTATTCAACAATTCTTGGCTGGATTCATGCCATAAATGATGTAACTAGCATGTGAAATTAGAGATATTAAAATCATCAATTAAATAGATTAATGTTGAAAAACATCTAATAGTTTATATGTAAATTAAAATTATTAAATTATTACGTAATTCTACTAATCAAAATGAGGGTCAACATCCATTAATTAAGGTAATTAACTAATAGAAAGTTGATTCTCCACCCACTTAATTAAATCTCAAAATCATTATATTATATTTTATATCCAATTATGTATCCCCCAATAATACATTACTTAACTTCTCATCCCCACATTTTGTATAATTTAAATATTTTTTTCAATCATAAGATATGCATAATATTAGCAATAATAATCTCCCCGCTATTTCAAATAGAAAGTGATTCCCTTTCTCTAGTTCAACAATTAAATGGAGATGCTCCTTCTTCCACGCATCTGATTGATCATGCTCGTGAAACTCTTCAAGGATGTGTTATTTCATATATTCCCAGGGAAGGTAATGTTGTAACTCATTCAATTGCTTTTCAATGCAGGCTTGATGGTTATTCTAGACAATTCCGGTCCTTACTTTCTCTTCCTAAGAGAATTATTGACATGATCTTGACAGATGCGGGTAGACTGCCGTATGTTTCCTTTAGATATTAGGCCCTAATTTTATCCTTATCTAGTGATGTATTTTAGCTTTCCTTTTTTAAAAACTCTGTTTCTTAAGAGGATGTAACTCAAACTTTTTTTTTATCTTTTCTTTTATAAATATTGCCGGTGGTTCCTCCGCCCACCTTTACCAAAAAAAAAAAAATAATCTCCCCGCTATAAATAAAGTTTTTCTTAAAAAAAAAGAATGACAAAGCACATCTATATAAAATTTAAAATCATGTATTACATAATAATATTGTAAAAAAAGTTTTAAAAGCTTTACATAAAATATTTTAAAAGAGAAAATATTTCAAAAATGTATATTTTTTTATTTTCGATTTTAAAAAATATTCACTATTAAATATATATACATCTAATATATATTTAATATATCAAAAGAATATATATCTTTAAACAATTAAACTTTTCTTTAAAATATATATATATGATATTTTTAAAAAAATAAAAAAGTGAAAATACCATATAATTTCCTTACATTTTAAACCATGATATTAGAATTGTTCATAAACTTAATTTTCTCAACAATTTTTTTTTATATGAAATTCAAATTAATGGGTCGATGCTTTATATATAGTTAAATTGTTTATTGAATAATTGAATTTCATTTTCATTGTTCATATTAATAATTATATAAAAATTCAAAATATTTTCTGTTATTATGTATTTTTAGTGCTTTAAATCAAACTATGTGATTGGTAAGTACCAGTGACAGAATAATTATACTCCGGAGAAGCGAAAAGGATGCTATCAGCTTCACGAATTTTGATAACTGGTTTTCCTGCCATTATTTGATTATCGCAATTTTTCTGATTCAAAAAGCCTTTTGTTTTCTGTATATTTAATCGATTTTCTGTAAGTAGATATTGGCGTTTTTGTTGTAGAGAAGAGAAGAAAAGGTTCGACTTGCAGGCCTATTTATAATAAGAGAATTCTAGCGTTTTGATTAAGAAATGTTAATGACATTTAATATATATATAATATTTTTATTGTAATTTTAAATTAATTTAATTAAAATTTTAAAAGAATATTCAACTGCTCAAATTATTATTTTATTTGTTGCGTTTTAGGAAATATTAATTATCATGCATTCATATTTTTAGATAATAATAATAATAATATAATTTGTATCTTTTTGAATATTGACTATAATTTAAATTGAATTAATTCGTTGTATGACTAAGCAAATGCTTATGATAATACCTTTTTAATTTATAGATAATTGAGTTTATAATATAAGTGATAGAATTAAAAAATAAAAATACAAAAAATTATTATCTAAAATTAGTAAAATATTTATTAAAGGTTATATTTAATAAGATATTCTTTAATTAGCAAAGTCTAACAATTTTATGTTTAATTTTTTACTAATTTATAGATTTCGTTTTGAAAGTACTAACTACAAAAAAAAAAACAAAAATTTGAATTTCGTTCTAATTAATTGAAATTTTGTTAGTGTTTTATAAAAATAAGAATATTTAAAGTTGGCAATCACTGACCTATATATGACATATACTACCCTTACTATATTAGATTATTAGGATCTGTTTGATGGTATGATTTTTTTCAAACAAAAAAAAATATTTCCTTCGATTAGTTTTTAAAATAACATAAAAATATAAATAAAATAATTATCATAACAGAATTGAAAAAATAAAATTTAATATATCATGCAAATTAATTATCTAATTAGAATCGGATTAAAAATTGAAATATAACTATCAAAAATTTTACATTTTATTATTTATTTAATATATTATGTCAACTTTCAATAGGGAAAAAAATTAGTTACATTTTTTTATTGGTTTTTCTAATATTAATAGAAGAATAGAAAATTTGATTACAAATTTATCATATAATATATATTTATCATTCAACTATATCTCGATCTATTACTTTTTATTATTATTCTTTTCAATTACTTAATCAATAAATTTCTTACTATTTGTCAAATTTGACCTAAATAAATTCTTTCTTTCTTTTTTTTAATATGTAATATACGAGTCTTTTTTATTAATATTTACAATAAAAATTAGTGTAAAATTAAAAAAAGACGTTTTTAAGGAAAGGATACTAAGGATGCATGAAGCCGAAATCTTTGGATATATTAATATACCAAGGCAAGACATGAATCGAAATGTATATAATTAATAATATATGGCAAGTTGGTGTCGGCTAATTATAAAAATGGAAAATTAACATTTATTTAGCCATTTTAAATTTAATCAAATAAATAATTTATTTTTATATATATTTTAGATATAATTTTGAAATTAGTAAATAAAGATTTATTCGTGTCGTGTTTTGTATTTTTATTAAATTATTACTAATTATTTTATGTGATATTTTTAATTTTTGTGCATGAGAATAACATGATGCTAATGTTAAGATTAGCCGCCTTCTCCTTTAATTTTTCTCATGGTTCGTCTAGACCTTGCTGTTTTAAGTAATTTTTAAGTTTTGGCTTATTTAATATTCATATTAAATAAATAGTTCTTTTAAGGAGTGACATATTAACATTTTTTTAAATAGTAATAATTACTTTTAATTTTATTAAAATATGTTTTATTTTCATCGTAATTTATTATAATTGTTTTTTCAAAGTAATTAATAAGATACTTGGAACGCATTATAAAATTATTATAACGAAATAACATAAAATATATTTTAATTAAAAAGAATATTTATTATTGTTAGTAGCAGAACTATGAAGGAGAAATAAATTTTTTAAATAAAATAAAATTACAGACGAATTATTAATAAAATTAAATATTTAATATTATAGTAAAATTTAAATTTTTATTATAAATTTATATAAAAAAAATTTATCTATCAAAATTTTATATTATTTTTTAAAATTTAAAAATTTATTGAATATTTTATATATCTTCTCATCTTAATTCCTTGATCAATTAATTTAATTAAAAAATTTAATTAAAAGTTAAAAAATTAATATCTAAAATTATTTATTTATATCATTATATATGTATATATCAAAAGTATATAATTAAAGTATATGTTCAAAAGGACATTTTAAAAGTATATAATTTTAATTTTATTTAATATATATATAATTTTTAAATTTAAAATTATATAATATTATATAATTTAAATATAATTTTTAATTTTAAGTCAAAAATATATAATTATATATATAATTTTAGGATATATTAAAAGGATATAAAATTATTAATTATATAATTTTATTTATATATATAATATATATAATTTTATGAAATTCTATATAATATATTAAAAATTTTTAGCATATTAAATTATAATATGTTATAAAATTTTAAAATTTAAAAAAATTATATATGTAGTATAAGAATTCTGCTCCTGATTATTGTTTAAAGAGTGCTAATGGTAATGTGGTATATGTTAATATATTTCTTAAATAAATATAGCTTTTCTAAATAAGTTAATATATATTTTTTAAGAAAAATATATGTGCATGAAAAATAGTGATTGGACATTAAATATGTGTTTTTATTAATTAGAAAGATAAATAGTGGAGTTTAATCTTGATATTTTAATTGATAATTATAAGAATATTTAACAAGACGTGATCCTTTCAAAAAAAAGATGTGATTAATATTAATATTCAATGTAGCAATATTTATGAGGCTTTACTTTCCTCTTTTTGACTATTGCTACTTTAGTTGTTAATATAAACAACGAGAACTTAAATATATATATATATATATATCATCTAATATCCCAAGGTTTAAAGAAAATTAAAAAGAAAACTGATAAAATAAATTATTAATTAAAAAAAAGAATGAGAGACAGCATGAAAGCGGTTGACAGTTTCACATTAGATAAAAATATTTTTTATTTTAAAATCGTGAGATATTTGAAAAAAATTGATATATAATATAATTTTTTTAAAATATAAATAACCAACAATAATATGTACTTATTATCTAAAAAACAAAAAATAATGATTATAAATTAAATTTTAATGAATTATGTGTTTATTTTAAGTACATATAAATAATTAATAAATAACTAATATATTAAATAAAAAATAAATTATAAATATATTTGTTATTAAAATGACTAAAATAATATGTAAAGTTATATTATTAAGAATATTTTTAAAATAAAAAAATAATATAATAATTTATTTGATCAAATTAATTTTATAATTAAAATGCTTATAAATAATAAAATACTAAATTAATTTTTAAAATTTTTTGTAGCTTATAAATTGAATATGATAATCTTATAAAATTATCTAAATAAATAGATCAATTTAAATTTATAAATAAAGTTATTTGATTAGTTTCTAATCTAAGTCAAACACCATTTTAAGTTATAATATTTATGGAAGCAAGCATAATTTATTAACTTAGACAAACAAAGGCAATACATATTGAGAGATTTGTTTCCAAATATAATGGCTAGCATACTAATTTGATTATCTAGAAATAGCATGAACAATCAAATTAATTTATCATCTAACTCAACACAAGAAAAAAAATTGTCTTAAAGGTTTCGAAACATTTCTTATAAAATTACTTATATGGTAATTTAGTAGTTTTTTATAAAAAAAAAATTGGACTTTTGATAAAAATATAAGAAAAATTAAAAATAATTTATAATTTATCATATTTATAAAATATTTATCAAAATACTAGAATTTATAAAATATTTATCAAAATATCAAAATTTTATTAATTTATATAGAGTTTACAATGAGTTTATAATTAGTTTACAATGAGTTTATAAAATTTATACAATTTATAATGAGTTTATAATAAAATAACTAAAATACTTCTGATAAAAAAATAAAATTTTTTAAAAATACAGTGAATGATGTTATTTTTAAAAAAAAATTAATACTTCATGAATTAACTAAAAAAAATAAATTATTAGAACTGATAAAAAAAATACCAATTACTAGAAAAGTTATATGTTTTCAAAGTTCATAGCTATAGATAATGAACATTAATTTTTTCAACAGTTATGCATTATTTTTCATAATTATGGAAAATTATTCCAAAATTTATTTAATTTTTGCATTAATAAATATCTTTTCATACAAATTTTTAAAAGACATGATCACATAATTATGAAGAAATAAATATTAAATTTGCTAAAAAATAAATAAAAATTAAAAAACTCAATAAATAAAACATCATAAATATTATATATATCAAAATAATATTTTTCCTCCATATACACACATAACAAAACTTTAATAAAACCCTCAAAAATTATCTCAAATTTCTTCTCATCTCTCTTCTTTATTTCAAAAATTTTAAAAATTTTATAGCCTTTATCTTTCATTATTAAAGCTATTAATTAATTTATTTTTTAATTTAAATAAAATAAACCGCTAAGGTTTAACTTAATTGCTAAAAATATATATTGCTCCCATAAATTTTAAATTTGAGTCTTCTATATATTTGAAAATTAAAGTAATTAATGAAATTATAAATTACATTACTTATAAGATTTTCATTAAAAATCAGTCCATAAAATAGAAAATAATAAATACATATGATCGCACTTATTTTCTCTTGCTAGAAAATGGGCAAAGTTCAGAAACACACAAAAAGCACAAAAGCCTCAGCTTTCTTTCAAATCTCTCTTTCGATCCAAAAAACAAACACAAAACATCATCGGATCTCTCCGCAATTGCTTACGTTAAGAAACTCAAAATTATAGCATTGTATGTTACACTTCTTCTTCTTCTCCTCATCTTTATCTCTCTCTTTTTTTCTTTAAATTTGATAATGACTAATTGACTGTTGATCAAGAATCTTATGTATTGTTTTTATTGCTTTGTATCTCTAAATTTTTGTTCTTTTTTCGGTTACACGACTCATATATTGATTCTTGTTCTTTTTTTGCATACTCACTTTTTATATTTGCTTTTCTTTTCCTGGTTTCATTTCTGCTGCTTTTTTTTTCGATTTTGTCGGTACCCATTTGGTTTCCCAAGGTGATTTCACTGCCCAATTAACCTTTTGGTAATTTCACAAATGCCCACTTTGATTTTTTACTCCTTGTTCTTATCCCACATTGGTATTGACAATTTAAAGATTGAATTTTTGTGGGTTTGGCTTAAATTTTGCTGGAAATTTATGTACTGAACTGTTCAATTGGAGGATTTAGTGCAATGAATTCTATGCCTTATTTCGATTTGTATTTTTTTTTCAGTTTTAAATTTCAATATTAGTTAGTTCAATTATTATTCTGGTTTGTGGCAAATGGTTTGTCTTCTATATTATGTTGTAAACTGATAAATGGAACTGGGATTTCAAAGTTTTTGATATATTTGTTGTCTGATGTGTGATAAGTATACCTCATTTTCAGTTTCTTTTTCGCTGAGTCTGATCTTTGCATAGTTGGCTGCAAAGTTAATCCCAATTCCTATGCAGTTTACTGGCAGGCTCTTATATTTATCTGGATATCTCCTAAATTAAATCTCAGCTGTATCAGATAAGTAAACCATATTGTTTTCTGGGGCTGGTAAATTTGAAAAGATTGATGAGTGTTTGCCTATAGGGTGCTTGGACTTCAGCACTTGATTTATACTAGTTTGGAGAATCTTGGATCTTGAATTGACAATTATTAATGATAGAAAGAAAGGCAATGGGGCGTGCTTATCCGTTACTATTGATTCTACTAGTTCTTGGCTTTTGCTTTGCCACATATAATTTGGTTACCATGATAATACACAATCGATCTGCTGAGAAATGGATACATGACGATTCAAATGGTGGAATATTTTTTGATCCTGTTGTTGAAATGCCTGAGGATGCAAAGAAACTGAAAAAGGCCAAAATTCCATTCCATGTTGCTTTGACAGCAACAGATGCTCCTTATAGCAAATGGCAGTGTCGCATTATGTATTATTGGTATAAGAAGCAAAAAGATATGCCTGGGTCAGAGATGGGTGGGTTCACACGGATTTTGCACTCAGGAAATCCTGACAACTTGATGGATGAGATTCCTACAGTTGTGGTCGATCCACTTCCTGTAGGCTTGGATCGGGTAAGGTTCATGCATCACTTTTTGTTGGTTAAGAATCGTTGGGCTAACCTTTTTATAAATGCCTTATTTTCAATAGATAGTTGTGATTTCTCTTGACTTGAGCAGTATCATAATTTTATTGCCTCTATTGGATTTCACTTTAGTTGCTTTATGAGTCAATCTTGCTGATACTTGTTGTGACATTGGTTCCAATGGTGTAACCAGGGATACATTGTCCTAAATAGACCTTGGGCTTTTGTGCAATGGCTGGAAAAGACAACAATTGAAGAAGAGTGAGTATAATCTTGACAAGGCACAAATTTTATTTTCATATTTCTTAATGCCTGTTGCTATGCTATTCTTACAGATACATACTGATGGCGGAGCCTGATCACATATTTGTAAATCCTCTTCCAAATTTGGCACATGGAACGTATCCGGCCGCTTTTCCATTTTTTTACATTAAACCCACTGAAAATGGGAGAATAGTAAGGAAGTTTTACCCAGAGGAGAAAGGTCCTGTAACAGACATTGATCCAATTGGCAATTCTCCCGTCATTATCAAGAAGGTGAAATCTTTTGTTTTAACTTCACAATGGGCTAATTATTTACTAATTTATGATGCATGTCTATTTTTATCCTGATGTATAGAAAATCTCATTAATATATGCTGTATAATGAAACGAATTTTGTATGTTGTGTCATCCTCATTTTGTGATGGCTTTGCTGTAACATTTCCTATGTTTATGTTGGGTGAAGAATGAACCACAGTTTGGAATTTATATTATTCAGGAGTTGCTGGAGAAGATCGCTCCTACTTGGATGAATGTTTCTTTGAAAATGAAAGATGACCAGGAGACTGACAAAACTTTTGGTTGGGTGCTGGAAATGTAAGTTTAGGAATAAGTGACCATCTACCGAGTACTTGTTAGTATTCCAACTTACAGTTAAAAATTCCTGTTTTTTCTTGTCGATCTAAGGTATGCATATGCTGTAGCGTCAGCTTTACATGGCGTGCAGCACATTCTTCGGAAAGACTTCATGTTGCAGGTTCAGTCTTTGCACCTAAATTAATATCCAATTTTGGTACCTTTAGTAGGATTTGAGGTGCAATATGCTTTTGTTTGTGCGTGAAGTGGTTTATAAGAGTATTATTAATCATGCAGCCACCTTGGGATCTCGAAATTGGAAAAAAGTTCATTATTCATTTCACTTATGGATGTGACTACAACTTAAAGGTAAGATGAAATTATTTCCATTTAGGAAAATGTCTATAACAATTATAACTATTAATACTTTCCCGTTCTCTAAGTTCTTGAACCTGCTAACTCTGTTCACCCTCATCGACATTATGAATCTATTATTGCTAATTTATCATCCGAGGTTTGCTAAATTTCCAGGGTGAGCTAACATATGGGAAAATTGGAGAGTGGAGATTCGACAAGAGATCCTATTTACGAGGACCTCCGCCGAAAAATCTCCCCTTGCCCCCTCCAGGTGTCCCTGAAAGTGTGGTACGTTTTATGATATATTAATATTTAAGCATTATTTTTTTTCCTTGCTTCTTTCTAGTCTGAAAATGATACCTCATGTATAATATCTGTTTTCAATATGACATTTATAGTGCCTTCCCTCACGTGGGTTACATTTGGTTTTGGGTTTGTTAAGTGAGAAAACCAATGATTAGAAATGGGAAATTGATGGCGTATTGTGCCCTTGTAGAATTCTTGTTTTGTCATCTCACCAAGCTTGATCTGAAGATCTCAATAGAATATCAGTTTCAACTCTAAAAGTTGTCTTAGTTAGGACGTAGTTGGTTGTGGATATATCTTTTGGTTAATAACACAGGTTTTCGATTTTGTAATCTATCGATCACGTTGGCATTTGCTAGTGTGTCATTCTTCAATTACATTCTTTTCAGTGCAATGAGAATGTTATTCATATGTTGGTTGTGATAGGTGATCAAAGATCGTCCTTAGTCTCTCTTTCGCTCTCCCCACCCTCTGAATATGGCAATGACTTTTGTTTTTGCATATTTGCAGGTATCCCTTGTAAAGATGGTGAATGAAGCTACTGCCAACATTCCCAATTGGGACACAGAGTAGATACCATTATCAAATGTCATCTTGGTGAACGAGCCGTCGACGTAGAGCCCCATAAAACTTAAATTTTGAGGTGGGGGAATTTTTGATCCATAGCCACTGACAAATATCACTGTTCAGAAACCTCAGGCTAATTAAGGAAATAGAGAAGTATAGATGTAACTAGAATTACAATTACAAATTACAATCTTTGGTTCTTAAACTAAAACAGTACTAAGTTATTGGTTTCTATACAAAGTGTTATGAAAGGTAGAAGCCTGTGCTTGTTGGATGAGGACATTGAGGGTTGGGAACACTTGATATCATGGTGGAGCTGTGAAGGGCCACCGCAGCGGTCGGTGGCGGCAATGGCAACTACAGTAGGGTTGCAGTAGCAAGAGGGTGATGTAAAATGTTGGTCCAACAATGGTGGTGGTGGTGGTACTCCGGTGGTCCTCACCGTGTAGTTAGTATAGAAAAACTAAATTACATAATTCATTCATCTATAAAGCTCTACGATGGAACATTAAATAATAAAAAAAAATACAAATTATCATTTGTGATAGAAAGTATGGATAAAATTATTATTGATATATTTTTTTGTAATTTGTCTTCATAGTACATTTTAAACGGCAATAATATGACGAATAATATTATGTGTTTAGAAAAGTGGGATAGAAAATGAACGGATCAATTAATAATTAAAGATGATAATGAATATTAGTAATTTTTTTAAAGAATGAATGTATTTCATTTTTGTTTTTTTTTTTCGACACATGTTATGAAGTTAAAAGGAGATAATCTCCTGCCTGATAATGGAACAAAGAAACTATTAACCAATGATTAAAGGGAAATGGATTTGATTTGAGAAAAGCCAACTTAAATAACTTTTATTTCTTTCTCGTGACACTTTCAATCTTATCAAAAAATTATTTTTTGGCAAATCAAAAGATCATAAAAATGTCATTCATCAACTAGACAGAGTTGTCATTACTCATTACTAACTCAACAAAGAAAATTTGTTTATGAAATTTTGAGCAATTAAAGTAATTATATTATATATATCAAATTTAATTCCTGATTGTTGTGACCCAATACCCATGGCCTTATAATTGAGTAGTTTTGATTGCTGAATTTTCTTGAAAATGCTAGCAAAGTATTGAAAATATGCCTTTTATCATTATCATTATTATTATTATCATGATTATGAATAATTAATTAATTAATTTGGTTGGTAGCTTAATGATTGAGTATCCGTTTCCTAATTTAAGAGATAAAAAAAATTTGAATTTTTATATTTTATCTCATGGTATAAAATTACATTAATTCTTTTTTGGAAAATTTTAAAATAGAAAAATTATAAAAATACTATATAAATAAAAATTTATAAAATTATAATATATCTTGAACATATAAAAATGAAAAGGAAATTAAAAAAAATAAAAAAATAAAAAAATAAACTCAAAACTATAAAGTTATAAAATTATAAAAAATGATGACAATATAAATGATAGTTTGAAAAAAAAGTAATATTTTGTATATTTTTTTAATAAAAAAATTAATCTAAATCTATTGCTCATGAATAAAATCTGATTGATAGATTTTTATGAGCAATAAAATTCATTATAAAAATACTATATATATATTATAGATGAATAATTTGCATATTTCAACATTACCTCAATTATTAATATTTATTTTAAGAGATTATTATATTTTATAATGCACTGTCACTAAAAAAAATATGAGAGGTGGGACTGACCAATTGAATATATTATGGATCATTAGGCCTTGCAATAGGCCCATACAGTACCTGACAAAGGGAGCCCATGACAACAATTTCCACAGGGTTTTGTGGTCCCTTTTTCGTTTTATATGCACATTATACATAGAGAATTTTTTTTTATAGAATATTTGTTTAATCAGTCAATAAAAATTTTTTAAAAAATTTATTATAAGAAAAGTAAATAATTTTATTCAATGTAGATAATTATTACATCATATGTCAATTTTTTTCTAAATTTTTTAAATATTTTATTATTATAATATATTTTTGATACACTAAATATATATTAAATATATTTAAAAGTGAAATATATTTTTAATATACTCGATATGCATTAGTATATATTTAAAAAAAGAGTTTTTTTAATATTAAAAGTTAAAAAGTGATATTTTTGAAAAAAAAAATAGAAAAAAAGAATTTTTTGAAAATAAATTTATTTTTGGGGCATTTTTAAAGAAATTCCTTTAATATTTTGAGAAAGAATTATAATATATCTTACTTTTTATTTTTTATTTTTAAATATGACGCTGTTTTGGTATATTTTTGATATATTAAATAATTTTTATGAAAGAAAAAAAATTAAATATTTTTAAAAATAATTTATTTTTTAAAATATTTTTAAAGAAATCCCATTTTTCACATCAGTGCCTTAGTGACTTAGTGGGGGACATTGTCCATATTAATTTAACCCAAAATTCACTTGTCCTGCATTTCACCAAAACACCATGTTACCTTTCCCCGTTTTCATACCTATTTTCTTATACAAATATTGACTTTGCCCATAACATTTTCTTTTTCCCTTTCAATTTAAGCAAGAGATATGTGGGTTTCCTAATTAACTACAAAATTTTAATAATATTATAATTTATGTTATTATTTTTATAGGTAAAAGTGCCTTACAGTCCATCAATAATTATTTATAAATAAAACTAGTATTATGAAAAAAAAATAATTAGGTAAGCTGTGCTCAGTCGCGAAATCAGAAGAATACGGAGAGGGAATAAAATTTATAAAAAAAAAGTTACGGACAAATTTAAAATAAAAATTAAATATTTAATAATAATAGTTCAATATTTAATTTGTACTACTGGATTGACTATGCCTATGAGGTGATAATTGCATTCTATGAGTTTGTATTTTTTGAAAATGTTACATAATAGCTTCATTTTCAATTTTTACAAAAACATATCTCTCTGCATAACACACCAAATAATCAGTCAAAAAATTATCTCCCATCTTATTGCGCAAATCCGTTTTGATAACGTTCATTGTCAAAAAAGCTCTCTCAACAGTATCAGTTGCAACAGGCAAGAATAACACCAATTTAATAAGCAAACATACCAAATGAAACACAGTGTTGTATCATGTCTCAACCATTTTCTGAACAAGAGCTTCAATATCATGCAAATTAGAGAAAACTTCATTCCATTTTACATCAACAGTGAAGGTCTTAAGTTGATCCCGAAGTATCATTTGATCGGCGTTGGAGAAATCACGTGGACATAGTTTAGCAAGATGAAATAATCTAGATAGATTGAAGTTGGAGAATGAGTCTCTAGGAGAAAGACAATCAATACACAAAAGTAAATTCGTGCTTGATTCACAAAAATGACTCTCCATTTTTTGTGCAATAAAATCAATAACCTAGTAATGAATGAAAAAAATAAGATTATAACATAATAAATAGTTGAGTATTAGAAAAATGATTCATGAAAGGAAAAGAGTACCTAACAAAATATTTGAACTCGAAATAATGATAATAAAAAATAAGAAGATTAGCACGCTTAGAACGCAGACGACCTGGAGCAATGTCTTCCATATTAGGCATGGTCACACCATGATCTATACAAAAGTCATTAACAATTTCCAATAATTTATCCCATCCATTCTCCCTAAAGTTCTGCAACTGTCTTTTAGTTGTTACAATCAAATATACAACATTGCCAATATTTTGATCATTTCTTTGTAAGACTTGAGATAGATAATTTGTTATTCCTAAAACTTTCTTCATTAGGAAAGTAATGAAAATAAACTCATAACTTTCCATTTTATCAACCAAACTAATAATTGTCCATCGATTTTTTCTTTCAGCACCATCATCTGCTATATTTTCAAGAACTTCTTTCACTGCAGACCATATAGAGACAAGACGGACAATTGTTTTATAAAGTGAACCCTAACGCGTGGCACCAGATCGAGCTAAAGTTGTTTCTTGATTTAGGCCTTTTTTCAGTTTGAGTATCACCGCTTTTCAAATGTTAGACTACTTCATCATGTTATTTTTGACGGAGAGCGTCCCTCCTTTTACATGAAGCTCCAACCATATTCATAATCATCGAAGTATAATAAAAAAAATTATTCACATATCTATTACTCTCTGCTGCTGTAACAAGCACAAATTGAAGTTGATGAGCGAAACAATGAATATACCTTGCTTGGAAATTTTCATTTAAAATGAGGGTTTTTAATCCATTTAATTCACCCCACATATTAGAAGCTCAATCATAACCTTGACATCTAACTCTACTGAGTGATAACCCATGTTTCGCAAAGAAATCATCAAGTATACTTTTTAAAGATAGAGCGGATGTATCACTCACATGTACAACTCCAATAAATCGTTCAACTGCTTGTCCCAACTTATTAACATATCTCAATACCACAACCATTTGCTCATTCACTGAATTATCTCGAGCCTCATCAATTAATAAAGAGTAAAAGTCATCTCCAATATCCTTAATAATGGCTCGTGTCATTTTCAAAGCACTCACTATTTACTTTTGGATATATGGAGAAGTGAGTTGATTATTTTCAGAAGCATTTGAATTTACTACTTTCCCCACATCAACATTGCGTTCACTGTACCAATCAAGAAGTCTAAGAAAATTATCCCTGTTCAGTGATGTTTTTGACTCATCATGTCCTCGAAAAGCCAATCTGTGTAATAGAAGAAAACAAATAACATCAATAATAACAGTCAAACGGGTCAGGTAAAAAGTCTCATTCTCTTGGCTAAGATTAGATAACATATGAGACACACTTTATCTCTGATTTTCAAAGCTAAAATATTACACTCTTGCATTATTGTGTAGACTATTTGGCCCACCAATATATTCATTAAAATTTTCTAATGCCTTTTTTTCAATTATTAACACCAATGATTGTGAAGACATTATCCCCATGCTTAGCTCCTCTATTCAAACTAAAAAGATAACACCAAAAATAAAAGGCTGCACCCTTTGACATGCTATATTCTAGTCACTCATATTTAGAGAACCAAACATCTCTAAAACTCCTTTTAATTTTTTTAAATTCTCTTTGTGAAAAATTGTGTCCATAAGGTTGACAAGCTCTTTTGGCTAAATATTGTCTCCTAACATCATCCCTAATCCCAACATCATAATTATCAATTGATTTACACAATGCCGGATCACCAATAATATCTTCAAAAGTAAACTCCTGACTCCATTTTCTACCACTAGATTTCCCTCCACCACTTGCTTGACTAATTAATGTCTGGTTTGAGATAGAAATATTTGATGATTCACCACGTACTTTTTTAGTCTTAATAAAAAATTTATCCATATCTATTTCAAGAATTTTAAAATTATTACCCTGAATTATTAATAAATATTCAAATTTATTCACCCAATAAAATCAAACCACTAAATTAAAATCAATAAATTAAATAATACAACTTAAAAAAAACTAATTTCAAAAATATACAAATCACATACCTAAACCCCACATTTTAATAAACATTCAAATTTATTCACCCAATAAAATTAAACTACTAAATTAAAATTAACACATTAAACAATACAACTTAAAAAAAACTAAAAAAAAAATATACAAATCACATACCTAAACCCCAATTTTTAATAAATATTCATATTTATTTATCCAATAAAATTAAACTATTAAATTAAAATTAACAAATTAAACGATACAACTTAAAAAAACTAAAATAAAAAAACTAATTTCAAAAATATATAAATCACATACCTAAATCTCAATTTTAAAAATCAATACAACTGTAAAATATCAAACTAATTAAATAAAATCACCTAATAAAATTAAATAATATACAAATCACCTAATAAAATCAAACTAATAAATTAAAATCAACACATTAAATAATACAACTTTGAAAAAATTAAATAAAAACTAATTTTTAAAAAAATACTAATCCAATCCCTAAACTAATAAATTTTTAATAAACATTCAAATTTATTCACCCAATAAAATCAACACATTAAACAATACAACTTTAAAAAAATTAAATAAAAACTAATTTTAAAAAAATACTAATCCAAACCCTAAACTAATAAATTTTTAATAAACATTCAAATTTATTCACCTAATAAAATCAACATAATAAATTAAAATCAATACATTACAATACAACTTTAAAAAAATTAAATAAAAACTAATTTTAAAAAATACTAATCAAATCCCTAAACTAATAAATTTTTAATAAACATTTAAATTTATTTACCTGATAAAATCAAACTAATAAATTAAAATCAACACATTAAACAATACAACTTTAAAAAAATTAAATAAAAACTAATTTTAAAAAAAATACTAATAAAATCCCTAAACTAATAAATTTTTAATAAACATTCAAATAAAATAAAATTAATAAATTAAAATCAATAAATTAAACAACACAACATAATAACAACACATCAAGAATTTATTTGGTACTTTTTTTAAAAAATCTAAACCTAAATATTAATTACCAAAAATATGCAATAATTTTAAAAAAATTTTAAAAAAATTAAGATAACCTACCTCTTGCTGTTGACGGAATCCGGCAAAGGCTACTGCCGGCGGCTTGCTAGTGGACGGTGGTTGGCGCTGCTCCTGCTCCTCTCTGGCTCTCTCGGTCTCTCCTCCCTCTCCTTTCTTCTCTTTTTTCTTTCTCTGCTTTTGCTAGACTCTTTAATCCCGATATGTCGGACAAGAGCCGGCTGTTATACTTCATGGATGGTTTGCAATGGTGGGCTGAGCTGGAACTTAAGCAAAGAGGCGTCCAAGACTTGGCAAGTGCCATTGCGGTGGCAGAATCGCTTGTGGAGTTCTCCAAGGAGTCCTCCTCTAAAGGGGAAAAGAGGAAGAATGGTAACTTGGAGGATAGTGGGGGGGGGGGGGGGGGGGGATAAATTAAATAGATCTCCTAAGGCAGCCGATACCTCAAAAGGCAAGAAGAAGCAAAATGATGGCAGTAGGGAGACTCCAAAGGGGAGACAGGACTGCTTCCTTTGTGGAGGACCTCATTTTGTGAGGAAATGCTCGAAGAAGAATAAGCTAAATGCCATTATTTCTTCTGCTATAGAGACACCTGACTAGGGGTATGACGCGCGGTTGGGTTCGCTGCATATGCTGAATTCGATAAAGGCCATGGCATTGAGGGAAGCCAAGGGGGCTGATGCCAAAGCCAAGGCCGAGACGAGATTTCAAATTGGAAAGACCCTCATGTTTGTTGATGTTGTGGTAAATGGAAAATTCACCAAGGCTTTGCTGGACAGTAGGGCTAATCAAAGCCTAGTGTCGAGCGATGAGGTGATTCGATTTGGGCTTAATATAGCCAAGTGTGAGGGCTGGCTGCAGACGATTGGACAGCCAGCCAAGGCATTGCTTGGAGTAGCGAGGGGAGCCCCAATAAAGTTTGGAGGTTGGGTTGGCACAATTGACGTGAATGTTGTGCCCCTCCAAGAGTATAAGTTGCTGCTTAGGTTGGACTTCATAAAGAAGGTCTTGCCTTTGTCCTTCATCAAGAATGGGTCTGTACAGTTCCGAAGTGGGGGTAAGGATTACAAGGTGGCTGTGGATTGCAAGCAAGTTAGCAAGAGCATGGTTACAGCTACGAGGGTGATGTATTACTGCTCGGGCCAATGTGTAGAGAAATTGGCCCAAGGGAGACCCAAGCAACGCAAGGCAAAGGAGGCACAAGTGGAGTGCTCATCCTTCTGCCAATTTTGGGGATAGAAATCCCTCTCCAAGGCAAACAGCAGGGAGGCAAGGTGACGCAGATGCCATAAGGACTGCCAAGGGAAGGCACTCCCTAAGCGGAAGCATCGGGTTGGAAGGAGAAACAACCAAAGCTTTGGGGAAGGAGATATGGTGGTTCTTCAAGTTCTACCTAGCGGAAGGTTAAAAGGCTTGAAGGTCCCTCCCTAATTTTGAATGGTGGCAACGCAAAGGAGGTTAACTCATGGCGATTCTCCAAGAAAATTCGAAGGCAAAGGATGGAGACGCGACTAGGGCATCGCAGGCTTAGGTGGGGGAGAATTGTCAGCACCCTCCAATTGGATGCCGAATTGGCCAAAGAAGGCCAAAGATGAAGGTAGTAAGCTTGGATCATTATTGGTACAGTGATTTAGGGGTGCCAATGGCACAACGTAGCGTCGGGCTCGTTGGTACGATTAATTAGTCCGTAAGCAAGTCAAGGAATAAGAAGCGTGCAAAGTAGGCATTTGCTGGCCAAATACATTGACATTGGGGTGCAAAGGAAGACCAAGGTAGCTCTTAGGGAAGAGCAAGGCAATTAGTAGCCGAACTTGGGTACTCTCCTCCTCGCACCCTGGGTGCTCTCCTACCCGTACAGTCAGAGTTACTCCAGAAGCATATATAGGAGAGGTCACGGTAGTGCATGTTGGCTCGGTCGAAAAAATCTGTAGCAAAGGGCACGTTGGCAAGCCAAGTGACTTGAGAGAAAGCCAAGCATATTAGTGGGTAAATGTCCCCCCCCCTATGGGAGCTTCGGACGCAGGGGAGAAAAGGTCTATTATCCCTCCAGGACCCTCCTGCCTCCGCTCCAAACTGTGCTTATAAAGAAAGTATGATAGTGAGTTTTTAATCACATAATAAAAATTTATTAAAAATTATAAAACGTAATATTATAATTTAATCAACTTATATAAGCTTTTTGTAATTTTTAATAATACTCGCAACTTCATGTAAATTTTTTTCTAAGTTAAAATATAAATAATTAATTAATCTTAAAAATTATAATTTAATTAGAATTTCTTTAATTATAATTTAATATTTTACTAAAAACTTTACACAAACTTATGAATGTGAACCAAAAAAAAAATAGTTGCAAGTTTAACACAAGTACGTGAATATGCGGTTGTCGGCAAACATGGGAGACCCATCAACCATGGAAGCAGCTCACGTGACACATATTTCACTATCACATCTTCACATTATTTTTTAAATATATTGAAAAAAATTTCTAAATCTACTATTCAACAAAATATTCATATATTTATCATTATATTATATTATATGTCAATGTCTTTAATATATATATATATATAGTTATAATGAGGCTACCTTAAGATCTCTTAATTATTATATAACGGTATTATATTTTAATTATATTCTGATCCATTCAACTTTTAAAACTCATCGAAAAATGATATCGGAAATTTATAAATTAAGAAAACAAAAAAAAAAATGATGCTAAGACTGAGAATTAAAAGAAAATATGTTATTTATTGTCAAATTATAAGAGAGAGAGAAATTAATTTTGAATTCATTATTTAAAAAAATATATATTTATTATTAAATTATATTACGGTATCCTCATATTTTTATATTATTAATGTGTATATATATATTATTTATAATATAAAGTGTATAGAAAGCAAAGGAAAAAATAAGGGAAAATGGTGGCCAAGAAGAATGGGGACAGAATGAGAGGAAAGAAAGGAGGAAAAAGGAAATACTCTATTAAAGCCTGCAGTTTCTGTAAATTATTATTTGGCTTTTTCTAACTTTCAGACTTTTAATTTTATTCTTATCTCTTCCACTGTGATTTTCTTTTTCACCTTTTCACTTTCTACTTGCTAAATACTACTAAATTACTGCACATTTACTTTCCCCAATTTGATTAAAACTTCCTCAATAATATCTTCACTTCCAATTTGTCAGACTATTTATTTCCCTTTTCTAATATATATTCTTAGGCCTTTTCATTCTCTTCTCACACAAAAAGTTTAGCTTTAAATGTTTGTTGAATTTTTTTTAACAGTTAATGTTGAATTTTTCATTCTCTTCAATAATTTTTTTTGACAAAAAAAAGTACTTACTTTTCTAATTTATTCATATAGTTCTAGTTCTTAGCATGTTTGTTCTTTATTATGCATTTACAGTAGTGAAATAAATCATTGTGTTTTAAAATTTTTTACTTTTTTTTTTTAAAATAGAGAGCAAAATTATGGCAAAAAAACTACGAGGGTGTTTCTTAAAACTGGAGCTTTTCAGCTTATTGTGAATAAGTGATTTTTAGATTATAATCAGATTAAAAATAAGCAGTTAAGCGTTTCTGTAAACTAGCTAATAATCAGCTGATAATCAGTTTATAATCAGTTAAGTGTTTCTGTAAAATCAGCTTATAATCAGTTTTTAATTGTAGAAACTATCAAAATGACAAAACTGTCCATGAGTTTATTTATTGTATAAAAATAATTTTTTAAATGTCAATTCAAAATTTATTTTGCAATAATAATAATAATAATAATAAAATTTAATAATAATAATAATAATAATAATAATAATAATAAAATTTCTTTGATGGAAACTAAAATATATAAGGTGGGCAAATTTGAAATATTGAAGATTAGGTAGGGATAGTATGGTCTTTTACTTGGTCAAAACTGCTTAAAAAATAAGTACTTAAAAAAAATAGCAAAACCCAACTTTTAAAAAACTGATTATAATCAGATTATAATCTACTATTTAAGTTTTCAGAAACACTTAAATAAACAACTTATAATCTAAAAACAGCTTATAAGCAGTTTTGACCAGCTTTTAAGTTTTGAGAAATAACCTCTATATATCGAGTATTGTTTCATACCGAAAATCAAGACTTCAGATTTTAATCATTCTTCCTTAAAAAAATTTTGAAATGTAATGATGAAATAGAAAAGATTGAATCATAACAGTTTACAATATTTATTGTCTTTATTTTTCAAATACATTAATTAATGAGAAAAAATCATTATGACATATATAAACTCTTAGCTTTCTTATATTATAAGACAGATATTTGATTATTGGATTATTAATTTAATAGTGACATTTAATTCTTCATTAGTTGATAGTAATTTATTATGTTTTATGCATAAAAAAAATTTAATAAAATCAATAATTTTATTTTTTAGTTGTGATTTGGGTATCACAATTATGATCTTATATAAACAAATAATAAAAAATAAAAATAAAAAGCAAAAGCAAAAGCAAAAGAAAAGCATATATCATTAAAATCATGTTGTTGCCAGTGAAGAGTCTGTTAAGCAAGTTCACGAGAGTGCAAAAAAATGATTGAACATTCACATGTCTAGCTAGTTACCAATTCACTATTAATTTCTAAATAGCAAACTTCAATTAATTTCCTTTAATTTCTTAAAAAAATACAAATTTAACTTTCTTTTTGAATTTCCCAGGAAAATGGTGTAATAATCTGATTTCGATGAATTTACTAAAAACATAAGAAACATGGTGCCACCGACAATAGTGTTTATATATATATATATATGTGTGTGTGTGTGTGTGTGTATGGGAGAAAACAACAGTTCATATTGGAATTTTGCAAGTATGCATTTCTCTTTGTTTCCACTAACAATTAAAAAGAGTTGCATGCAATTCCACTGCATATATTAGAGATTTATGTCAGTGTAAATAGACAAGATAAAAAGGATTTTTCATAAAATTATCATTAAAAAATTAAAAATTTTAACAATATTTTAAAATTTAACATATTCTTACAATATATATCGTACAAATGTAAAAAAAAATTCAAAAAAAAATTTCTATAAACTCAAAAAAAAAGATAGTAAATACAATATTTCATATAATTTTCTCAATATTCTCATAATATCATAAAATTTATATAATTTTTTTATAATTTTTTCATTTGCACAATATTTTCATATTTTTTCTTAATTTTTATTTATTTTTGTAAATTTTTTAAATTTATTATGAGTTTAATATATATATATATGATAATTTTAATAATTTTATTATGAGTTTATTGTATAATTTTATAAAATAATTAAAAAATTTTCTGATAAAATATATAAAAATTTAAAAAAAATTAGTGAGAGATGTAATTAAAAAAAAGGGGAAAAAATATTTCCAATGTGAATGGAAAGAAAAAAGACAAAACTCTCATAACAAAAACAAACAGGCAATAAAACGAATCTTCATGACTCTATCTCTATATATTTTCAGTATATTAATTAATTAATTAATTAATCTTTTTTTATTTCTCTAGTAGGTATATTAATTGATTTTCAGTATATTAATTAATTAATGTAACTAGGAAATCAGATCAAGATCTCACTTTTTAATTAATAATCATTTAGTGTAATCATATAACATGAAATTAAATAGACTATGAAACTAATTATAATAATTATAACCATAATTAATTATTCTTTTTTCAATTTTTTTACTTGTGTGAGTACAATAATAATTATATAGATGCTATGTATATATGACCATTGACACAGTCCAACCTTCTTAATAATTGATATATATAAAGTGATTTTTAAACCAATCAAGATTTGGATTTGCATGAACTACAATTGAATTATTTAACTTTCCACTATCCAAAGCTTTATACATATATATATATATATATATTATAGAATTATTTAGAATATTCTTGGCTTGAGTTGATTAGTAGTAATTAAGATTTATTAGGCTCTTTTTTTTTCACTTTGTGGCATCGTAAGAGTATATTCCACTAGGCAATACTGAAAATTTGTTTAAATATTAATTATTTGGTGGAATTTTATATATTTGTTTGATGCAATTAACATGATATATATAAAATAAAAGCCTTTAAGTTATTGAAAAGTTAATGATAATTAAGCACCTAATCCATGGAATTATTTTTGGCAAGTCTTGATCAAACAATGGCTCTTCATCCGTGTGAGAACTTCTATAATTGAAGTAATAATGGTGTCAAAGTTTAAATTTGTAATCTCTTAACTTTAAAGATGTTTTTTTTTGGGTTTGGGGCCGTAAAAAAAATCTGAAGATTGGAAAATATAGTGACAATAAATAATAAAATATTGTTGAGATTGCATATGGCAGTGTCTTAATACTATCGAGAATATATAAAATATGATTCAAATCTATAAAGGAATCCCATACATGCCCTAAGCAGGTTAAAATAAATCACATTTTTGAGAGGTGAATCCAATAGAATAAAAGTGAAAAAGGGTAATTTTAACCAAGTTCACAAAATAATATAATAATAGTAAATAAATAAAAAAAGAATATTGGTACACTTTATAAATCTATAAAAATTAAAAAAATTCAAGTTAAACAAAGCCCATAATTAATAATTAATTAACCTTATATCAATCAACTAGGGCTGAGTATGGATACTGGAGATATTCGAACCGATTTAAATATTCAAATCGAAATATTCAGAATCGAAAGATTCTTTGACTTTTTGACTTTATCCGAATTGAACCATATTGATTTTTTAAACATGAAACGATTTTAGATATTAATCTATAACTGAATTGAGAATCGGACCGAACTAAACCGAATTGAATAACCTAAATAATATCTAATTTATTATTAATAATATAAAATTATATTATATTTTATTAATACATTATTTAATATTTAATATTTTTAAAATATATTTAAATTATTTTATTAATTTATATTATGTGATGTTACATATTCGAAATTTCTAATTTTATATACTATGCTCTATATATGCCTTAGAAATTTTTATATTTTGTCACTAATCAAACTAATTCTATAACTAAATATAATTTATTAACATATATATATGAATAATTACTATCGCTTTTTTAGTAGTAATGATAGTAATTCATACTAATTATAGTAATTCATATTTAATAAAATAATTTATTATAATATATTAGTAGTTTTTAAATAATAATAATAAGTATGAATATTAATAATAATTAATATTTATGGGTACCAATAGTGAATATAAATAAGATGATATGATTTTTTAAGAATATGAGTAATAACAATTAACAAATAAATAATTGTGAATAAATTTGACAAGAATATAAAATTGTTTAATCTTATATAATTGTGAAGTTGTTTAAGTGTGTTAATTCAATAAAATATGAATAACTTGTAAAATATTATTAATTATTATTCTATTATTTAAATCATCTCTGCTTGAAATCAGAATCACTCCGTTAGAATCGAATATTCAAATAGAATCGAATCGAATATTTCAGTTGGGTTCAGTATGTATATTTTATATGTTCGATTGGTTTCAGTTTCAATAATTTTAAAATATATGAGTTTTAGTTCGGTTAATCTTTAGACCGAACCTAAATTGCACACCCGTACAATCAACACTAGATGTTAATCACCTTCTAATTTTGTGTTCTTTTTTAATTAATTTGTCGCTTTTCTTAATGTGAAACAAGTTTTTTCATAAAATCTAGTGTATTTTCAAGAAGACTTCTTTACTAAAATACAATATAAACACTATTGCAAATTTGCAATATTCTTTCACAATATTTTTGGCTGTGTAATTGTTAATATCTAGAAATGTTAACCAGTCGAGTGGTTTTAGATAACTATTTCGTTTCAATATATTTATATAAAATATAGGTAGTTTATAAACGGTTTTGAACTGATACGGATAGTATTTATTACTCGTAATAAGTTTGGTCGGGTTCAAATATAGACCGTTGGGTACCGTTATCCGAATTCGATTATATATTAATTATATTTTATTAAAATTTTAATTATATGTTTATTATATTTTATTTTAATTATAAAATTATATGATAAAAAATTATTTTTAATAAAATTGTGTCAATATTAAATTTTTATTTATAATTATTTAATTAAAAATCATAATTTATTTTTTAAATTTTATAATATTTTAAATTTTTATATTTAAATGAGTAATTAAACGGATTCGAATAATAAAATGTAATATTAAATAGATTTGGGATGAATATAAATATAATTATAATAAATTTTAAATAAATTTAAATGATTTAAATATTAAACAAATTTGAATTCAGATATAGCAATTTTCAAGAATTCCTAACCCTATCAATACCCTTCAATTTCTCCCAGACTTCCTCTTAATTCATCGACTTATAATCATTAAACAAAAGTAAAAGTCATCGAGACCTAGAAAAATTCTATTTTTTATATTCCTAAAATCCAATTAAACATTCTTTTTACTGTTGATATTACAAAAGTGAGAATTGATTATGATTTTATTGTTCAAAAATTATATACTTATTATAAATTCAAAAGTCATTAAGATATAAAAAGAATTTTTTTATATTCCTAAAAGTTTCAATTAGACTTTTTTTTAGGTGAAAATTGATTTTAAGTATATTATTTTATAGAATATATTTATTGTTAAATCATGTTTTGATATATATATATATATTTATTTATTTATTATTAGTTTCATTGAATAATGCAGCTTTGTTGCTTAGCAGGCAAACAATAGAGTAGGAACCCATATAAAAATAATTTTCAAAACCAAAGAGTATTTCTTGAAACAAGTGTTCAACCCCTAAAAACATATATAATGTAGCCCACAAGCCAGTAAATAAAACTTACATCACGTACAATTTTATCTATATCTTTGCTTATAAAAGATTAACATCTCCAACCCCTTAAATCATTCCAAATCCACCTCTACATATTTCTTTTTTAATATGGAAGAATAAATAATTCTTAAAATTTAATATTTTTCTTAAAGAAATTTATAAAAATATAGTAAGATATTCTCTCTATGTATAGGTGAGAATTGGCAAGGGCATGCACAAGAGGCCCAATCTACAAAAGAAAATGGAGTACAGTCTGTTTTAGCAAATAATCCCACTTACTACTCTTTAGTAGTCTAGTCTCTCTACATACTCTACTCTCTACATGTCATCCCCACTTAACCGTATACTCATCATTATAATGTAGATCGGTGTGCTCTCCAACTATATATAAATCTACATAACTACCATTCTTTCCAATAACCCATCAAGAACTCAAAGCTCCATTTTCTCTCAAAACCATTATGAAAACCCATCTTTTCTTTCTACTTTTCCTCTTCTTTTCTTTAGCCAATGGTTTGAACTTGAACCCTAAATGTAGCACTCAAGACAAAAGCTCAACCCTTCAAGTTTTTCATGTTTATAGCCCACGCTCACCATTCAAGCCTGCAAAGCCACTTTCATGGGAAGAAAGTGTGCTTCAAATGCAGGCTAAAGACCAAGCCAGGCTTCAATATTTGTCAAGTTTAGTAGCTCGTAAGTCTGTGGTGCCAATTGCCTCTGGCAGGCAGATTATTCAGAGCCCAACATACATTGTTAGAGCCAAGATTGGTACCCCAGCTCAGACCATGCTTTTGGCTGTGGATACTAGCAATGATGCTGCTTGGTTACCTTGCAGTGGCTGTGTTGGGTGCTCTTTTGCTGTTTTTGACCCTGCCAAATCTACTACCTTTAAATCTCTTGGCTGTGAAGCTGCTCAGTGCAAGCAGGTATTTACATTATTTTCTTAACCTTTGTAATTATACACTTTGAAACTCTAAATATTAATTTTATTGATTGCAATTAAATATGTTACTCATTTATTTTAAGCTCATTTATTTTAAGCTAAAGTAGATATATAATTAGGCTAAATCGATAAAATTAGTTTTATGTATTGATATGGAAAAGAAAACGGATACTGGATATATTACCCAAGAAAATACATATTTACGGTTAAACTATTGATATGTAAAGAGAGAAATTAATGTTAAGAGAACCGATATTGGGTATATTATCTAAAAAAAATATGTACTTACTGCTAAATTTTTTAATACTACTTATTCTTTTGGAAATTAAAGAAATGAAGAAAATCATTACTAGAATCTTTTTTTTATGGGGACAAAAGCTTATTGATTGTAATGTGCAAGAGACACCCAACAGTCTGAAACGTCATATAGCTAAATTACAAAATATGGGAAATCAAAATCACAATTCACAAGATTATGCTATGTATAGTATAGCACACTAAAATACAATGTGAAATTATTACAGGTACCCAATCCTACTTGCATTGGAAGCGCGTGCACATTCAATCTGACCTACGGCAGCTCATCTGTGGCAGCCAATCTGTCACAAGACACAGTGACTTTAGCCACTGACTCAGTTCCAAACTACACTTTTGGCTGCATTGCTAAAGCCACAGGCAGTTCTGTCCCTCCACAAGGGCTACTTGGCCTTGGCAGAGGGCCATTGTCCCTTTTATCCCAAACCCAAAATTTATACCAATCCACGTTCTCATATTGCTTGCCAAGCTTTAGATCTCTGAACTTTTCTGGGTCTTTAAGGCTTGGACCCATTGGCCAGCCTAAAAGAATTAAGACTACACCATTGCTTAAAAACCCCAGAAGATCATCCCTTTACTATGTTAATTTAATGGCTATTAGAGTTGGAAGAAGAGTTGTTGATATTCCTCCTAGTGCTTTGGCTTTTAATCCGGCCACCGGCGCGGGAACTATCTTTGATTCTGGTAAAATTTTTGGCTAAACACTTAATTTTATTTTAAAAAAAGAATACATAAGAACGCATGCACATACAAAATAGTTAATCGATTTTGAGTTCTTTGATTTAGTTAACATATAAAAAGTATATCTCTATTATCAAATTTTTTATTGTTTTAAAGATTATTAATGTGGACAAATAAGAGTAAGCATATAATAGGACATAATATGAGTCAAAATACTATGACTAATAATTAAAATGGCCCCAGATTGCCTTGATTTCTTGGTCCATAATGATAAATTAAACTGTTCAAAAAAATAATAAATTAAACACTGCATCTTTGCATTCATTCTTATTGCAAACTTTATAGTACAAAAATAAGTAAATTCCATAATGCTTGTTGATATTACAATCAATTTTCAAAATTATGAGATTTTGAGTTTAATTTTTATTTGGGATTTCTTCAGAAATATTTTGAAAAATAAAATTATTTTCAAAATACTCACTTTTCTTTTTTAAAATACTTATTTTTAAATTTTTATTTTCAAAAATATTTTATTTCAAAGTTATACATTCAGTTTTTCTAGTATATTTTAGAGATATATATTTAGTATTTTTAGTGTAGTTTAGAAATATATATATTTAATATATTAAAATAGTGTAACATTTAAAAAAATATATAATGTAATTTTCTTTTTTTTTTTGTCTTTATAGGCACAGTGTTCACTAGGCTAGTGACATCAGCCTACATGGCAGTCCGCGATGCATTCCGAAAGCGAGTCGGCAACGCAACTGTGACATCACTTGGCGGATTCGACACATGTTACTCCGTCCCAATTGCTGCACCCACCATAACATTCATGTTCTCCGGCATGAATGTGACATTGCCACCGGACAACCTCCTAATCCACAGCACATCCGGTGGAACCACTTGCCTAGCCATGGCTGCCGCCCCAGATAATGTGAACTCAGTGCTAAATGTGATAGCAAATATGCAACAACAAAACCATAGGATACTTTTTGATGTGCCCAATTCAAGGCTTGGAGTGGCTCGTGAGCAATGCACATGATGATTTTGTTAATTTAGCTTAATTAATTATTAAGCTAGTAGTTTACCTTAATTATTTCTTTTAATTTGGTAGTGTATTATTTTTAAAATTTTTATTAATATATTATATGGATTTTGTGATTTTGTTTAGAATGATGGCAACTAATTGAGATGTTTATATGTATTTTTTTTATATTTTTTTTCTTGGTTTTCAATCTTCTATTGGAAAATATTAGAAGGATATTGTGACTTTAAGGTGTCTTTTTTGTTATTTATGCAATTATTTAGCATATTTTTATGAGATATTAATGAAAAATGACATGTGATAATGTATTTTTAAAAATATATCTAATAATTTAGATATATAATTATTTAATTAATTTGCAATTATCAATAGGATGCCCAATTAGAATTATGGTCGTATTATATACATCTATATATATATATTTTTTTTTTTATGAGCTCATTGCTAACTTCTTTTTTGTTTTTTTTTAGAAAAAAGGAAAAAGGAGAATGTGATGAAATTGGAGTCTTATCTTATCTTTTTTCATAATAGGGATATCACGGGTTTTCTGTAATGGCCTGTCTTTTCTGAAGATAGTACTCTGTCACGGGTTACTTATTGAGTTGTTATATTATTTATTTATTTTTAAAAATTATAAAATTTACTAAATTTTTTATAAATTTTTTATTAGATTATTTTAGTTATTTTATAATAAATTTATAATTAATGCATAATAAATATATAATAAATTATATAAATATAATATTTTAGTAAATTATTATAAATTTAAATATATTTTTTAAAGAATGATAAATTTGAATTTTTTTTTTATATTTTTGTGAAATTTCCATTTTTTCTGTTTTTTTTTTGTGTAGAAAGTTTTCTACAAATCAATAAATAGTTGAATACTTGGAAATAATTTTTGAAGTAATTAAAGTTTGAAATTGAAAATTTCATTTAACATATTTTAATTTTAAAAAGAATTTTAATATCATTAAATTAATCATATAAATATGAAAATAATACAACATCTTTATATAAATTTTAAATGGCATGTCTGATTATTCTAAAGAGCGATTTTCTCGACTATTTCTTCCATTCACACCAATAAAAGATACCCTTATTATATAAAAATCAAAATTGCTTTTCAGGACTCAAACGAGTTATTTTTACCTTGTAATTCACAAGAACAATGCACTATTTTAAATCCTTGAAAGTTAAATCATTGTAGTTTAAAAAAAAAATCTAAAATTCATTGACATAGTAAAATGTTTTGAAACTTCACTCTAAAAGCTAAAAGGTTTGAGAATCTAAAATTTATATTAAACGAATATTCAAATTTCATACTCGCAAAAAGGATTAAAAAGAAAGAAAAAAAAAGAAAAATAATTATTATAAGAAAGCAAACTTTAATTGTTAGGCCCATGAGGCATTCTAAAATATGGCAGCTCTTACAACTTCTAGAACTGCATACAAAGTCCATTGGATCTTGAATTTACACGAAGGAATCTATATATGCCCTTTTAAAGGATTTTTATAAAACCATAAAAAAAAAAAAAAATTACAAAATTTATTAAATTTATAAAATATTTTTATAAATTTTTTAGATTTATAAAATTTATTATGAATTTATTAAAATAAATTTATTATGAATTATTATATATATTTATAAAATAGTCAAAATATCCTAATTTATATAATTTTATAAAATATAATAAATATTTTCTTTTTTTATGAGAGAAACTTACACTAGTCATCATATTCTGAAAAATTTTACATAATTTATTAGAATTTTTTTTAATTATTTTATAAAAATATATAATAAATTTTATATATATTATACAAAGACAAATTTATAAACTAATAAAAAATTCTGTTTATAAAAAAAATAAAAAATAATGATAAATTTGAAAATATTTTAAATATATGATAAATTATATATATATTTAATTTTTGTTTGACAATTTTATAAGAAAACCAAACACTAATTACAGTTTGACAAGTTATAGGTTGGCCTCTCGTGAGGTGATAGAACTAATTCATGGCTACAAACTTGATGACAAGATTCTAAAGAAGTTAAAGATAATATTGCCAACAATTAATGCCGTTCTGAATGATGCAGAAGAGAAACAAATAGCAAACACAGCTGTAAAAGAATGGTTAAGTGAACTTAAAGATGCAGTTTACCATGCAGAGGACTTGGTGGATGAGATTGCTACAGGAGCTTTAAGATGCAAGCATGAAGCTGAGAGTAAAATTAGCAACTCAAATCAGGTATGGAAGAACATTATTTCTACTTCTTTTAATCCATTTAATGAAGGGTTATTAAAATCTAGGATGGAGGAGATTACAGACAAATTAGAGTATATTGCTAAACAAAAAGAGGTTCTTGGGTTGAAAGACGGGAGTCAAGGAAAACCCACATCACAAAGATTACCGACTAGTTCTTTAGTCAATGAATTGTGTGTTTTTGGTAGGGATAGTGATAAGGGGAGACTAATTAGTTTGTTGCTAAGTGATAAGCAATGTAGTGACGATGAGGTTTTTTGTGTAATACCTATTGTTGGTATGGCTGGAGTTGGTAAGACAACGCTTACTCAACTTGTGTATAATGATGATAGAGTTAGGGAATGTTTTGATGTGAAGTCATGGGTTTGTGTATCAGAAGAATTTGATGTTTTTAGGGTGACAAAAACAATTTTTGAGTTAGTCACTTTGTCTATTAGTGATTTCAAGGACCTAAATTTGCTTCAAGTTGGACTAAAAGAGAGCTTGACTGGAAATAAATTTTTACTTGTGTTAGATGATGTTTGGAATGAGGACTACAATTATTGGGAAGTTTTACGGAGTCCTTTTCGAGCTGGAAAACGTGGAAGCAAATTCATTGTAACTACACGAAATGAGGGTGTTTCGATGATTATGAAAACTGTGGCTGCTCATCATCTGGGGCAGTTATCATTTGAGGATTGCTGGTTGTTATTTGTAAAACATGCCTTTGAAAATAGGAATTCAAGTCTGCACCCCAACTTAGAACTAATAGGCAAAGAAATAGTGAAAAAGTGTAATGGATTGCCATTAGCAGCAAAGACGCTTGCAGGTCTTGTGAGATCTAAAGTTAGCGTTGAAGAATGGGAAGATATATTAAACAGTGCGATATGGGATTTACCAACTGGGAAGAGTGACATTCTTCCTTCCTTGAAATTGAGCTACCATCATCTTCCTGCGCATTTAAAACAATGCTTTGCTTATTGTTCGATATTCCCTAAAGGTTTTGAATTTGATAAAGAAAAGCTAGTCCTATTATGGATGGCAGAAGGTCTGGTCCGACAGCCAAGAAGACAGAAGACATTCGAAGATGTGGGTTATGAATATTTTCATGACTTAGTATCTAGATCTTTTTTCCAAAAATCAAGTAGCAATAGTCTACTTTTCATCATGCATGACCTTATTGGTGACTTGGCCCAATTTGTATCTGGGGAGTTTTGCTCTAAGATAGCAGAAGATAAGCCATATTAAATTTCCCAAAAGACTCGACATATGTCATATATTCGTGGTGAGTATGATTCAATTGAAAAATTTTTGGTCCTTAATGATGTTAAATCTTTACGAACCTTCTTACCATTAGGCCTCCCACGAAATGTTGAAGTCTGTCACTTAACTAATAAAGTTCCTCAATTGTTACCAACTCTAAGATCCTTGAGAGCACTTTCTTTTGAGTCGCTATTCGATAAGTGAGTTCCCTGATTCCATTGGCGATTTGAAATATCTGCGTTACTTGGACCTCTCTTACACTGGAATCAGAGAGCTGCCAAGATCTACTAGCTCTTTGTATAACTTACAAACACTGATGTTATGCCATTGCCATTCCCTTATCAAGTTGCCTGAAAACATCGGCATGTGGGTTAACCTGCCCCATTTTGATGTTAGTGGAAGTACATTGATGATGTTGCCAATGCAAGTGAATAGATTGAAAAATCTGCAAAAGCTGCCAACTTTCATCGTGGGAGAAAATTGTGGTTTAGCAATACGAGAATTGAGGGAACTTTCTTTCCTGCAGGGGACTCTCTGTTTTGGTATTAGAGAATGTGGTTCATGTGAAGGATGTTATGGAGGCTAATCTGAAGAATAAAAATTTCATTGATACTTTATTATTGGAGTGGAGATCAAAACCTGATGGTTTGCAAAATGAAACAATTGAAACTTTGGTAATTGACAACCTGCAACCTCATGAACAGTTGAGAAGCCTCACTATTAGGATCTGTGCTTGTTCAATGTTTCCAAAATGGCTTGGGGATCCTTCATTTGTTCATATGATGTTTCTATCTGCAGCAAATCAATCAGAAGTTTCATTCATGGCTTTTGATTACTATGGCCGTAGGATTTAAATATTCTCTGGATTTTTTTTTGATAGGTTCAAATTGAAGTCTACAGGCGTGAAATTTGAGGCTATGGGCCTGAGAATTAACTTTCTTTGTATTTTTGTACTTTTTTTTTTCAATTTTCACTGCTCTTAATTAAAATATTATATCTTAATTTTTTACGCTAAAATAAGAGAAATTTTCAATGTTTTCAGAACCGGACCGGAGATCGGACCGGCACCCTAACTGGATCACTGATTTTATTGGTTGGACCGGTTCAACCGGATTTTTGACTTTTTTATAACCGGCACTATTACGCATAAAAATATTAAAAATTCTAAAAGGGAGACCAATTTATATAATATAAAATTAAGAATAAACTAAATTATATTATAAAACTATGTCATGATAACATATAAATTATATAATTAAGTAAAAAACTAAATATTTAACATCTTAAACATTAATATTAAGATCAATATCATCTAAATTAACACCGAGATTTCCATCTTGCTCAATGTCATCATCTTCTTCTTCTCCAACTTGAATTGGATTCTCCTCTTGATCTAAAAATTAGTGCAATCAATTAAATAATGCATACTAATATATGTTTTACACAAATTAATTTTTAACTATTAGTATTAGTATGCATTAATTTGTGTAAAACATATATTAGTATGCATTATTTAATTGATTGCATAAACTTTGGGGAAACATAGGAGTCTTCTCTGGATATTAAAAATTTAAAACAAACCTAATTAATTTTAGAATAAAAATTCAAACCGGTCCGGTCCGGTTCACCGGTTTTATCCGGTTTCACGGTCCAACCCGGTTTTCATCCTATATCCGGATTAATTTACAAATCGGACCGGACAAGCAGCCGGTTCCCGGTTTTTCCGGTCCGACCGGCCGGTCCGGTCCGATTTTAACAACACTGGAAATTTTAACTCGAACAAAAAAAATTATAAAATTCAATTAGAAATATTTAAAAATGAGGTTAGAATTATTCAAAATAATGATCAAAATATAAATCTATCAAATATCAAATAGAGCTCGAATCTCTTAATTTTTCTCAAAATCCAATTTCCGGTGAAATTCCCCAAAGCATGTCAAGCATATCATTTCCGAAATAACTTGTCCACAACAAATTGTCAGGACAAATTTCATTTAGGAACTCAAATTACAAAGTTCCAAATGCATCCAGTTTCACGGGGAACAAATTAACTCTGTGGGCCTCTCCTCATCATAAACTGCAGAGCAGATGAGAAAGAAAGAGGAAAAGATGACAATGGACCTTACAAAGTTGTTTGATACTATTATTTCTACGTGAGCTTTGGTACGGTTTGATGCTCTAAGCATATTATGTAAATGTATCTTACGACCACCATTTAGCATGTTTTGCTATACAATAATATAAAGAGCATACATGTTGATATTTTAATAATTATTCTAGCTATATTTTTTATTATTATCAACTGAATTTAATATATTTTCTTTGAGAAGTTAGAATATTTTCAATTTAAAAATTAACTTTGCAAAATATGTGTTTTGGGTGCAATTAGACCAAAAAGTAATGAAGAACTAGAAGAAATTGAGATGTAAATCAAAAAGAAAGAAAATTAATCCAGAACAAAAGGAAGTTCGATTACACGGTCATAGGAATACAAAGCTATGACCATGGAGTCCATTTCAAGACTGTTTAAAGAAATAAGAGAAATTGAAGAATCCACAAACAAATTCAAGTCCACGGTGGTGGAGGCTGAAAGCAACGATTGTGGAGTCCATTCAACTTCTGCCTAATGAAGAGATTTTCGAGAATATGTTGTGCAATTATGCATAGTCATGGGGTCCAATGACACTATCGTGTTCTATCAATTTTGCTTACGTCTTCGAAAAACACCAAAATAATATTATTAATTCAAAGAAGAAATACAAAAAAGAGATAATATAAAATAAGCCTTATAAACAAATGAATTTATTTTGAGATGAGTAGTAACTAAGGAGGAGGAGTCCTTTTATAGATTAGGATCCCTCTCCACATTCTTAATTTTTCAATGTGAGATAGCAACACCTTAGAAATAGTCACAACTAATACATACTTAGTAAAAATTCACTTCGCAAATATGATAAAGTTAAGGAGGCATGTGCCTCTAGAACCGATTGATTTTGAGTTAATCCTGATTTCACTCTTTTTCAACTTAATCCTGATTTAAAAGCTGCATAATCAACAAGTGTTGCTCAATTAGATGTCATGATTGCTTAAATAATACAATAATCTTTAACATATTATTATTATTATTATTATTATTATTAATTGCATTTTTCCTATGTTACTCTATATACATACATACAAGTTATTTGTTCCATCAATTTTGACCCAAATTGATCAAAAACCAGGTTCTAGTCATAAGAACTCAGTTTTTCTAGATATTGAGCGATGCCCTCGTCTCGCCAGCCACAATAGATCCAAGTCCTCTTCAGCCCTTCAATTAATGATTCTACCCTTGAAATATGAAGTGAAAACTTTCTCAAGCCAGTTTAAGTGATGCGAAAACAAGACTGTCGCTCTATCATGGTTCAGAGGTATTTCCGAGAAAATTTCTAACATGTGAAGGCTGGCTCCAACCTTCTTCCATTGAAATGAGGTTGAGGCCTATCATTAACTTCTCCACAGCATCTTCCTCCAGGGAACTAAATTTATTGGTTGGTTGGTTTTGTAATGAAGAACTCTAGAACAAATCAATTACAAGTTTCATTCAGTTTATTGGAAATTTATTTGTTTTAAAAATATGCTGGAGTCAAATTCTACCTTTCTTTCTTAATACAACTTAAGATACTGCAACGATCGCTCGTAAAATCCACAATTCTTTTGGATCATACTCAAGGATTATTAGACGTTCACAAGCTGCAAAGAATAACACCAATTTCCTTCTTTAAATCAATAAATTAACAAATCTCTTGCAAAGCAAAATTGCATGCACCCAAATTAATTAGGACAACCATTTCAGTTCTATGATTTTGTCTGACATAAAAAAGAAAAATAATAGAACTAGAGAATTTATGAATTTTTCTTTGTACCGAAATTTAAAAGAGCAGAATGAAATGAAACTAAAATTTGAAAAAACCAAATCAAATCGTTTGGCAGAATTAGGATCACGTCGGGGGGAGGGGTGAGGAGAGAGCAAGATTTTCAAGCAAAAAAAATGCAAATAGTTTATATTAATATTAATATTTAATTTTATTTTTATATTAAATATTTAAATATTAAATTTTTATTATTTTATTTTAATATTTAAATATTACTTTAAAAAATTACACAATATATATTTTTTTAAATAATGTTTATATATTTTTTAAGTTATTTAAAAAATATTTAAGCTAATTATTTTTTAATAAATTTATATGATATAATATTTTTTAAAAAATAATTAATCTAATCACAAAATTTTTAAACTTAATTCATAATTAAATTATAGCATAATTATTAATATTAATTTTAGGATATAAATTGAAAATAATTAAAAATAATAAATATGTACGTAATTAAAGGTAATAATTAATAATTTGACTTTTTGAATAATATTTATATGTATTTATTGAAATATATATATTTTAATAATATTATATATATATAATAATATATAATATACAAATCTGTTGAATATAAACTGTAAACCAAACAAACCAAAATTTACAAAAATTTAAATCAAACCTGACCGAGTTATGGAATTAAACAAACTGACTAGACCGTATTAAACCATTTTTTTGCTCACCCCTATAATAGTAATTTCCTCTAAAATTCTACAATAATAATGGTGTTGAACAAATCTTATGGTTTTATGAAGTCCCAATTCCTAGCTTAATTGAACATATATAATTTATATTAAAAAATAATATATATATATATATATATTAATGCCATTAGAGTTGAAAGAAGATTAGTTGTTGATGTTACTCCTAGTGCTTTGGCATTTAATCCGACCACAACTGGCTAGGGGTGAAGATTTAGTTGGTCGGTTAATTCTATCTTAATCGAAATTACATAAGACTAAAATTATTGACTGAACCAACCGATTTTTATTTTTAATCGGTTCGGTCAATTAACCAAATTACTTCGGTCGGTTCAGTTAATCAACCGAACCGACTAAAAATAAAAAATAATTTTAATTATAAATTAATTATAAATATTTTTAAATTATTAGATTAAATCACTAAATTTTTTTTTATTAATAACTATATACTTATTTTACTTAGATACTAAATAAAATTTAGTATAAACTAAAAAAAATAATATAAAACTTTAAAAAAAAAACTATTGGGTTAACCGTTAACCGACCAGAATAATCTTTAATTTTGTTAAAGTTTCCGGGAATATATATACTTTTATTTTAATTTCTTGATTAATTTATTTTAAAAAATATATATCTCTATATCAATTTTATTTGAATTGCCTAGATTTATATTTGGTTGATAATAATAACCTAAACTAATTATGCATCATTCTATTAATTCTTGTTGCAGACTCTTATAGTACACAGCGGTGATATTAGGTTCCTTCAAAGAGTTCTACTTTGAGTTCTTCAATTGTAAAAAATGGAAGAATGGTAGAATATACTAGCACTCTTCCTTTAGTAATGAGTCTGGACTTGTCAAATAATAAATTATCCGGACAGATTCCTAAGGAAATAACAGAGCTTCAATGGGTGCAAGTTTTGAATTTGTCACACAATTTTTTGTCTGGAAGAATTCCTGATAATATAGGTACTATGAAGGCTTTAGAATCCCTTGATTTTTCTAACAATCAACTTTGTTGTGAAATCCCCAACAGCATTTCAAATTTGACATTTTTAAGTCACTTAAACTTGTCAAACAACAATTTATCAGGAACAATTCCTTCAGGAACTCAAATACAAAGTTTTAATTCATCTAGTTTCACTGGTAATCACCTTTGTGGGCTTCCACTCACTAAGAACTGCAGTGTGGATGATGCTACAAATAGCATTGAAATTGGCCAAGATGACGTTGGGACTGAAGCGGTCGATTGGTTCTATTTCTATGTGAGCATAGCACCAGGGTTTGTGGTAGGCTTTTGGGTTTTAATAGGTCCTTTGGCATTTAATAGAAGATGGAGGCACTTCTACTTTAATCTTCTAGATCATTTTTGTTGTGTCCCCCTTCTCCTTCGAGGAAATATCACAAAGTCAAGCTATATGAGTACTGTAAGTCAAGAAAATATGTAAATCAAACATCTAGAAAGTCATTACGTGTTTTTTTTTGTCAATGGAGATGGGGGACACCTTGCTATGGCAACAATAACATAACTAAGGAGAAACTTCATACTCTATAAATTTAATATCATGATTTTATTGGGAGGGTACTACTCCATAATTTAGCTTCAATAGTGCATAAATGCTAGTGAAATTAAACACCAATGAGTGCTACTACTTTAACACCTTTATTTCTATTTGCATCAACCATTCTTATTACAATTTGCCTTGGCCTCTGCCATGGCAACTTAAATGCTTCTGCAGGCTGCATTCAAAGTGAGAGAGAAGCTCTTTTGAATTTGAAGGATGGCTTTAAAGATCCTTCTAACCGGCTTTCATCTTGGGATGCTGATGATGCAGACTGTTGCAGATGGTCCGGTGTAATATGTGATCAATTAACCGGCCATGTCATTGAGCTCCATTTCAGAGCAACTCCTCTTTCTAAGGGAGAGTATTATGCCACTAATACTGCTTTTGGTGACTATTTTGAATATCTGGAAAGGTCATCACTGGGAGGTAAGATTAGTGAATCTTTACTGAATTTGCAGTATTTAAGATACTTGGATTTTAGCAATAATAACTTTGAAGGAATTCAGATTCCCAAATTCCTTGGCTCCATGGAGAGTTTAAAATACCTTAATCTCTCTAGAGCAAGTTTTGGAGGAATTATTCCACATCAAATTGGAAATCTCTCCAATTTGCAATATTTTATTCTCGACGGATATTACAATAAGATACACGCTGATAGTTTAAACTGGCTATCTGGTCTTTCATCATTAGAATTTCTTAGCTTGAATCATGTGAATCTTACTATGGCCGTGGATTGGTTGGATGTGATAAACAAACTGCCCGCTCTCATAGAATTACACTTGTCAGGCTGTTTGCTTGAGAAGTTTCCTCCACTTTCCAATGTCAATTTTTCATCGCTTGCCATTCTTGATTTGTCAGGAAACCAACTCAAAGAATATCTAGTGCCTAGTTGGATTTTTAGCCTTCAAAATCTGAATTCTCTTGATCTTTCATATAATTGGTTTTCAGGCCCCATTCCTGTTCATCTCCAAAATATAACTTTACTTAGACAACTTGATTTATCTGGAAATCTATTCAACTCTTCAATGTCCAATTGGTTATGGGGTTTTATGCATCTTGAGCTTCTGCATCTAGCAGCCAATCATTTGCAAGGCAAAATTCCATATGGAATTGGAAACTTGACTTCCCTCAAAAGCGTAGGCTTGTCATATAATGATGAGCTAGACGGTCCGATTCCAAAGTCATTCAAAAATCTTTGCAATTTGAGATCACTCGATTTGTCAGGGGTCAAAATGAGCCAAGAGATAAATGAGGTGATTGAAATTCTATCAGGATGTGTTTCGGATACATTAGAGTCATTGAATTTAAATGATTGTCATTTATCAGGCCATTTTACTAATCTTGTTGGCAAATTTAAGAATCTTAAGGTTCTTAGTCTTTCCAACAACTCGATATCTGATCCACTTCCAGTGACATTGAGCGAATTGACTTCCTTGACATATTTAGATCTTTCCTATAACAAATTGAATGGAAGTGTCCCAACAGGTTTCGGAGCCCTTGGAAGTTTAAAAACTCTAGATATTTCTGATAATTCATTGGAGGGTGAAGTTTCTGAAATTCACTTCGCAAACCTGAAAAATTTGAGGTATTTGCATGCCTCTGGGAACCAACTGAAGTTAAGAGTTAATCTTGATTGGATTCCTTCTTTTCAAGATGTTACACTAGTGCATTTGAGATCTTGGAAAGTTGGGCCCCTATTTCCCGCATGGCTTCATTCCCTAAAATATGTAAAATATTTAGATTTATCCAACTCAACAATGTCAAGTACTCTTCCCAATTGGTTCCTTGACTTCTCTTCTAAACTTGTCTATTTAAATCTCTCTCATAACCAATTGTATGGAAAAGTTCCATCCTTATCTAATTTTGACTTTGATGCTCCAACTATTGACTTGAGTTCAAATAATTTTGATGGTCCATTACCATATATATCTTCTAGTCTATATTGGTTAAATCTTTCTAACAATTCATTTTCAGGCTCAATGTCTAATTTTTTATGTTATATGAAAAAGGCCAGTTCTATGGAGATTCTCAACCTTGGAGAAAATCTCCTATCAGGAAAGTTATCAGATTGTTGGATGAATTGGACAATGTTGACAGTATTGAAATTAAGCAACAACAATATCAGTGGGAACATTCCAACATCAATTGGAGATTTAAGCTTCATTCAAATTTTGGTCCTTCGCAACAATAATCTTTCTGGTGAAATACCATTTTCACTTCAATATTGCATAGAACTACAAATGCTTGATTTGGGTGAAAATGCCTTGGGTGGAAAGATTCCTAGCTGGCTGGATGAGCGTTTTAATTCAATGGTTGTTCTCAATCTTCGAAGGAACAATTTTCATGGTCACATACAAAAAGGGTTTTGTCGCATGACTTTTTTACAAATTTTAGATCTTGCTGATAACAATCTCAATGGTACTATACCAAAATGTTTCAATAACTTGAGTGTGATTAGAGATATGAATACTACAGCTAGTCTTTTTTACATAGACATCTATCCTTTGGCGAGTTTTTCTAAGAGTTCTTCAATTATGAAAAATGGGAGAATGGTGGAATATACAAGCATTCTTCCTTTGGTAATGAGTCTGGACTTGTCAAATAATAAATTAACCGGACAGATTCCTAAAGAAATAACAGAGCTTCAAGGGTTGCAAGTTTTGAATTTTTCGCATAATTTTTTGTCTGGAAGAATTCCTGATAATATAGGTGCTATGCGAGCTTTAGAATCGCTTGATTTTTCTGACAATCAACTTTGTGGTGAAATCCCCAACAGCATTTCGAGTTTGACGTTCTTGAGTGACTTGAACTTGTCAAACAACAATTTGTCAGGAACTATTCCTTCGGGAACTCAAATACAAGGTTTCAATTCATCTAGTTTCAATGGTAACCACTTCTGTGGGCTTCCACTCACCAAGAACTGCAGCGTGGATGGTGCTACACATGGCACTGAAATTGAACAAGGAAGAGGAGAAGATGGCAATGGGACAGAAGCAGTAGATTGGTTCTATTTTTATGTGAGCATAGCACCAGGCTTTGTGGTAGGCTTTTGGGCTGTAATGGGTCCTTTGGTATTTAATAGAAGATGGAGGCACTTCTACTTTAATTTTCTAGATCATTTGTGGAACCAAATTGTGGTATGGTTTTATGTAAATGTTGTTAGAGTTGTCAAAAATTATGGTTTTTAATGTTGGCCTTTGGAATTCAATTGTATCTCAATAAAATAATTATGTAAAAAATTATCCTTGTGCATTTTTTTTTTAATTTGAAAATCGTTTGGATTGCTATGTGGGAGATAAATATTGTCTCTGGAGGTCGAGTTGTTAATAATCCAAATAGATTTTGTGCTTACTATCATAAGAAGAGTCATGAAAAGAAAAATTATTTTCATAGGTTTGATATTATTCATAAAAAAAACAGCTCTTTATTCACCTCAACAAAATGGAATGGTTAAAAGAAAACATAAACATCTTCTTGAGACTGCTAGGGCTTTAATGTTTCAAGCAAATTTACCAAAAAAATTCTAGGGGGAGTCTATTTTATCTGCCACTCACATTATAAATCGATTGCAACCAAATTTCTTCAATGGAAAACTCCATATGAAGTCTTAAATCATAAACCTCCTGATTAAAATTCTCTTAGGACATTTGGTTGCTTGTGTTTTGTTGTCAATCTTAAACCTCACAGAGATAAGTTTGATCCTAGGTCTATTAAGAGTATTTTTCTTGGTTATGCACCTGGTCAAAAGGCTTACAAACTATATGCATTAGATACTCATTCTATCATTATTTCCAGAGATGTCAAGTTTCATAAAGATGTTTTTCCTTTTAAATTTTCTTCTTTTAATTCTCATGTTCCAGTTTTTCCTGTTCTTTCTCCTCTTAACTATTTTAATGTGTATGATCTATCTTTAGTTGATTCTTCTACTAACAATATACCTCATTCTTCTAATTTTGTTTCTCATGTTCATCTTAATTCCTCACCAATTGTTAGTCAGTCTATTCCAACACTTTCTGTTGCTCCAGTTTCTTCTAATATTCAACTTTCTTCTAATTCAGTTTATAATTCTATCTCTTCTTCATCTTCCTTGCAGTTAGTACCTACTAGACAAAGTACAAGACTTAAAGCAAAACCTAAATGGCTTTAGAATTTTGTTTCTAATATCAGTTCAGCCTCTTCTACGTCTGTTTCTCCTTATCCTCTTGATCCTTTACTTGAATCTATTCATCCTTACTTAGAAGCATCTCATATGCATTTTGTAGCTAATGTTTCAACTATTAAAGAACCTAATTCATATAACTAAACTAAGAATGATCCAAATTGGGTTGAAGCAATGAATAAATAAATTCTTATTTTATAACAGAATAATACTTGGACCATTGTTTCTTTGCCAAATGGAAAAAAAAATCTATTGGTTGTAAATGAGTCTATAAAGTCAAATTTAAACCTGATGGTACTATTGATAGGTTTAAAGCTAGGTTAGTAGCTAAGGGTTTAATTAAATAGAAGGAGTTGATTTTCTTGATAGTTTTTCACCAGTAGCAAAACTTGTTACTGTTAGGATATTTTTTGGCTATTGCTACTACCAAACATTGGCCTGTGCATCAACTCGATATGCTTTTTCTCATGGTTCTATGGATGAAGAAGTTTTTATGACTTTGCCTGCTGCATATGCTTTCCTATTGAGTTTACTGGTGCTGATAATGTGGTTTGCAAGTTGAAAAGGTCTTTGTATGGTCTTAAGTAGGCATCTAGGCAATGGAATAAAGAATTGGCTGCTAAATTGGTTTTCTGGGTTTTATTCAGTCTATTCATGATCACTATGTGTTTTTTAAAGTCTTCTGCTGCTAGTTTTACTGTTGTTCTCATTTAGGTTGATGATTTGCTATTGACTGAAACTTCTGAGCAGGAGATTATTTCTGTAAAACAATTCTCTTGACTAAGCTTTTACCATTAATGATCTTGGTGTTACCAAGTATTTTCTTGGTCTAGAGATACATAGAACTCAAGCTGGTATGTATCTTAATAAGAGAAAATATATCCTTGATATATTGTCTGATACTGGTTTGAGTGATTGTAAGCCAGCCAATATTCCTTTACATGCTGGGGTTCAATTGGCTATTGATTCTAGTATTTTGCTTGATGATCCTAACAAATTTAGGAGGTTGGTGGGTAGACTGATTTATTTGAATATTACAAGGCCTGATATTTCTTATTCTAATCAACAATTAAGTTAGTATATGACTTCTCCTAGAAAGGTTCATTGGAATATTGCCTTGCATTTAGTTAGGTATCTTAAAGCGTCTCCTTCTACCGGATTATTCTATCCTGCCTCTAATTGTTCTTTTAAACTTGCTGCTTTCTGTGATGCTGATTAGGATGCATGTTTAACTACAAGAAGGTCAGTTTTTGGTTATTGTATTTTTATGGGATCAACTTTAATCTCATGGAAAATAAAAAAAAAATAAACTACTGTCTCTAGGTCCACAGCAGAAGCAGAATATAGGAGCATGATTGTTACTATTTGTGAGCTGCAATTTATTTCTTATTTGTTGCAGAATTTTGGCTTATCATTATATATTCCTTTTCATTTATTCTGTGACAATCAGGCTGCCTTGCATATAGCAGCAAATTCAGTGTTCCGTGAGAGAATAAAACACTTGGATATTGATTGTCATTTGGTGAGAAATAAGATTACAAGAAGTTTTATTGCTACTGCACATCTTCCTTCCAAAATGTAGCTGACAGATTTGCTCACCAAGTCTCTTAGCTCCAAGCTTCATCATTTTTTAATGTCCAAGTTGGGTTTGGTTCCTCACCAACCTCCAGCTTGAGGGGAGGCTGTAGAAAATATAATATGTTTGTAATTTATTTCTTTGTAAATAAGTAGTTGTAGTGAGAATATTTTTGTAATTTTGTATTGTACATATATAAGTCTCATTAGAGGCTTCTAGGCAGTATCATATTATTTTTCTTCTAAATGAATTACCTCTCATCTGAGAGTTTCTATCTTTTCCCTTCAATATACTAAGGTTTTCATATTAGTATGAAATTGAATTGAATTAATTTATTCTAAGCTTATTTATGTATTCTAAGTTCATTATTTTTTAATAAAGCTTAGTTTGAATTAATTTTTATAGGACTCTTACAAACAGAGATTTTAGGCAGATTGGATCCTTAAAGATTCAATAAAGATTTCGATGATGATAGAGTTCAGGATTGAAAAAGTTATGTTCATGAAGTTTGTAAAGCACATCTCAAGCTTTCTAGAGAAAATCCAAGATTGTTTGGACCTCTAACTATTAAGTTAAAATTGGGCTTGAGATGCTGAAGCAGAATTTCAGTCTGAGTCACTGAAAGAAATTAGGTGATATCTTAGGCGTCCAAAGTCCAATTGAGGTGATTCGAAAGCCTAAAGTCATCTAATCTTCAAGAGCTACAACTTTAATGAAGGAGTCAGATTGAGATACGGTTGCTATCTGATAGTAAATTAACATTAAAATAGAAATTCAAATTTTGCAGAAGTAGATTTAAAGTAGGAGTCTATTTTTATATAGTTTGAGATTGAAAAACATTTTGTAATTTTGATTTTAGTAAGAGGGGGCAGACTTAGGAACTAGTGAGGAGAGAACCAACACCAGCAACTTAGGACAACATTTTCTACATTTTTTTTACATTACTTTGAATTATAACCATCATCCACTTGAAGAGAAGAAGAAGTTTGCGCTAGAGCAGGATTTCATCATCAGTACAAGAGTTCATCCATCTAGTTAGAACATTCCCTTACGGTCAAGGGTGGACATCAGTCAGTTCGATTAATTAACCAACCAAATTAGTTGGTTAACCGAAATGAAGTAGAAGAAAATTATTAACCGAACCGATCGAATTTATATTTTGATCGGTTCAGTTAATTAATTATACTATATCATTCGGTTTGGGTAATTAACTAAATCAAATTAGTTAGTTTGATTAATTAATCAAATCAAATCGATCGGCTCAGTTAATTAATCGAATCGACCAATTTTTTTTAATTTTAAAATAAAATTTATTATAAAAATAAACAAAATATAACTTTATTTTGTAATAAAAATATATATTTATAATAAAAATTTATATAATTAAAAAATTAAACAAAAAAATAATTAATAACTAATTTTTTTAAATGATTCGGTTAATCGGTTAATCTACCGAACCGAATCAATTAACCATTAACCGAACTAAAAATAAAAATATTCTAAATCTTCAACAGAACCAACTCAATTATACTACCGGTCGGTTAACCGAATCAAATTTTCAGTCGGTTAACCGAATTTTTCCCACCCTTACTTACGGTTTAGAATTTTAATTTTAAATTTTTTGGATTCTTTATTATTTCATTAAGTTCAATTTTAGAGTTATGAATTCTATGATTATTTTTTTTGTTACTACTGTTTTTATTCTTAATTTAGTTATGAACAATTAATCTCCTCAATGGGATTATATGAATTTAAAATTATGGATGATGTGTATTCATTCATTCATTTAATTATTTATTTATTTCTTGAATCAAAGTTTTGTTGATTTTATTTTTAATGTTTTATGACTGAATGACCACCAATTACATGTTCAATTGAAATCATATGTTGAATGAAATCTAGATATGATTTTAGATTATAAAAATCAACAATTTTAAATTTAGAGATAAAAAAAATTATCTAAAGACCAACTTAATTTTTTTGAGTTTGATAGATTATTGTAGTTTAATTTTTATGAGATTAGAACATTTAAATTCTAACAATTATTAATTTTCTTGTTTGAAAGAGAAAAAGATTAAATTTTAAAAAATTAGTAATTTTTATCGAAGAAAGTTTAAAATTAATTTAAAAATTAATTTTTACCCATTTAAAATAATTCTAATAAAACCTAACCTTGCTTATTAATCTAAATTTATTTAATTTTTAAATTTAAATTTTAATTTAAAGTTTGAATTAATTAGATAATTAATTTAATTTAATTTTAAATTTGAATTTAATTTTGAAGTTTAAATTAGAGATTGTTAGATAATAATTTTTAAAATATCAAATTAATTAATTTATTTTTAAATAATAGTTAAATTAAATTTTAGTTAATCAATTAATTTTTTATTTGTGAGAACATTTTTTATAAATAGTAAATATTTATATAACCCATATACTTACGATTTAAAATTACTATATAATTGGTCGAATAGACAATAAGCTTAAACATACTATAACTGCATTTTTCCTGTGTTGCCTTGTACGAATAAGATTCTCTACATAGATACAGACATACATGTTATTTACTCAATCAATTTTGACCCAAATCCACTTCCTCATTAAAAAACAACGAGGCTCTAGTCTTCTAGATATTGAGCCATGTGTCGTCGAGACGACAGCTCAAAGTTGCCTGCTCTTCCTCAATTACCGTTTATGTCATAAGAACATATACCCTTTCCAAGATTCTCTGTTCCTCGTGGATATGCAGACAAACCAATCTTTTCCTACATAGTTTCCTACTGTGGCTAAAATAATTAGCTATATATATTTTTTTAAATTTTAGCTACTAATTTTTCTGTGACTAGATATGCTTTTTGTTGTAGTGACTGGTTCAAATGATATGAAAACGAGACTTTCTTGCTTTGCAGGATACTACCTTCCCCTCTTACCATGGTTCAGAGGTATTTCCGAGAAAATTTCTAACATGTGAAGGCTTGCTCCAACCTTCTTCCATTGAAATGAGGTTGAGGCGTATCATCAACTTCTCCATAGCATCTTCCTCCAGGTTGCTAAATTTACTGGTTGGCTGCTTTTGTAATGAAGAAGCCTGCAATGAATCAGTTTTATTCAGTTTATTGGAAACTTATTTGTTTATAAAGTATGCTGGATAGAAATTTTACCTTTCTTTCCTGATACAACTTAAGATATTGCAGCGATCGCTCGTAAAATCCACAATGGTATAGAAGAATGCTGTAATCTCTTAATTCTTTTGGATCACACTCCAGGATTATTAGACGTTCACAAGCTGCAAAAGATATCACCAATTTCCTTGTCCAAATCAATAAATTAAACTAAAATTTCTCAAATTAAAATTGCATAGGTCAAATCAAAGCAACCAAATTCCCTTTGACATGCCATTCAATAAATAGCTCTCAATGTACTCTCTTACTTATTACTAATCACTGCTATATTTGTAAACCAACAAACAAGAACAATCCAAGTTGTTATTGCACAAAAGCACATTTCGGTTTCGCATGCGAGGCAATGATTAACATAACTAGCCTAAGACATCTCTAATCTATGGTTCAATTTAATTAACTGTGCAGAGTGCAGACCATCAAAAGAGAAATTATAAGTATAATTTGTTTTTCTCTATGGTATACCAGATAAAGCTCGTCTCATATCCCCAAAATGTACACTAGTCCAAACACCACGGTCTAGCCTATGTTGGGCAGCCTTGGCAGATGCAAGTTGAAATCCACTGCAATGGGAAAAAATTTTGAAATGAACACATGTAAACTCAATCCTCCAAGTGGGTCAAAAACAGAAAGAAGGAAAGGAAGGACTTCGTGTAGCAAAAATGAAGGCAACTCTTTTATGTATAAGTTACACAAACTACTTAGCAAGATAGCAGAAGTACCTTTCTTCAGCGATGCTTGATCTATCAATACAATTGGCAGCATCTGCTGCCCTTAAGAATAAACTCTTGGTGTGATCATGTTGAAATGGCCAGAAAGCCTGCTTTAAATTTCTCAAAATCTGCACAACAGGGTACATTATAAGCGAAAAAGAACAAAAGACAAGCTAGGAGAACCACATTTATGATGTAATGAAATGGACAGCTGCTATACAAAGTTGCTGCACTAGAAACATTCACTATGCTTAACAAGAAGGCACAATATCCTGAAGAGAAATTAAATCAAACTTCCTTGAATTAAGCTCTTCTATGCTGAAGATGAATTATTCAAAAAAATCATTAGTAACATGACTTCTTTGAACCTGTGTACCTAGGATAAGATTTCAATTCTATGCTTTTTGTCTGACATAAAAAAGAAAAATAATAGAACAACTTGAAAATTTATGAACTTTTCTTTGTACTACCACTCTCCTCAACTATAAAGAACAGCATCATTTTAATTGTTAAAGACCATATCGACTAGTCTTTCTAACAAATTTTCCAATGGAAAGTTATTATTCCATTGACAGTTCTATGAAATCCTAACAAATATTAAAACCATAGCATCATACAATTCTTAACGAGGCCTACGTTATAAACACCTCATACCCTGGATGACCAGAGCAGATATGCTCACTCGCAAGCATATTACTTAATTCCCTTACTGAACAAGAGCAAGTAATGCAATGCTACAATTAATAATGAGAAGACACGACAAAAGAAAATCTTAGGATGTACAAGACTTGACTTACCTCCTCCAATAGAGTTTGAGTTTTCATGATGTGGGGTTGATCAGATTCCAAACTTTTCTGCTTATGATAGCCTTTGGGAAGACCATAACGATCATGAGGAAAGAATATCTCACAATCAAACTCCAAAAGGCTCCACAAGCGAAGCAGTTTCAAGATTTCAGAGTAAATAATTGAAAGCATAGCAGCTGAGCCTGACCGGTGCGTCAAAACCTACTCAATACATTAAAATATAAAACAAAGAAAAAATATTCCAATATGGCACTCAGTTCAAACTTATATACAATACGTACAGAGTGAAGATACAGAGCTCGTGGGTCTAATTGATTCCCTCCATTACTTCTTCTAAAACCCTGATGCAAAATTACAAAACAATTGCAATAAACTTAGACACAAAGACAAAATTAGGATTCCTTGGATTCTTTCTTTTTGGTTACTTTGTTTGAACGACCATCAGAGTTGTTTAGCGATGTATAATATTATATATTATAAATAATGTTTATTATATATTTTTTTAATTTGATGATATTTTTAACATTTTTAACATGTCATGCCAGGGGGAAGCTAGAAATTAAAAAAGAAGGAAATAAATTTTTCTTTATAAAGTACTAACATTACCCTTATTAAAGAAAAATATTAAATAATTTATTTATTTTCTTAAGAAATAGTTGAATAAAAAATTATATCACAATATTAAAAGTATAAATAATAAAATAAAAATAAAAAATAAAAATTATAACCTTTTATTTTTTTATAATTTTTTTTATTGTGCTTTTAATTTTTTCTTAGATCTTTGATTTATGAAATGAGTTCAAATTAATTTAGTTTTTGCATTTGAAAAGTATCAATTTTTATAAAAAAAATATTTAGTTGTGAAAAAAATAATTTATTAATTTTTTTTCTTGCATAAGCTAAATGATAGAAAATAATTTAAAATTTTAAAAACGATATTTCTAATAATTTTTATAATTATATATATATATATTTTCTCAAAAGAGAAGGCGGCAGTGCCCTTCCTCTCAACGTGGCTTTGCCACTGTGTCATGCAGAAGAATAATTATTTATTAATATATATTTGGCATTTAAAATTTTATTTTAAATATTTTTAGAATATAAAATTATATAACCATCAAACCATGAAAAACCATAAAAACATGAAATTAAAACATATCATTTCAAAATAAACAAGAAATTAAATCACACTATACATTATGAAACCATGCCAAATAATGAAACAAAAAGTAAGTAGACATTTTCTAGAACCATACCTTCTTGGAATACAAATACCGCTCTAAATTATCAAGAAATTGCTCAGGCGAACAACTCAAAATTGAGCTATAATCAGAACAAAAGCCCATAGAAAGATCATACAATCTATCAATAAAAGAATCCACAGGAAGCGCAACTGAAGAGTGGGAAACAAGAGAATCATCTTCAGCTGCAATGTAAAGCGCTGTTTTCCCCAAATCCACACGTCTATTGATGCTAATGCTCGTTTCTCTCTCAATTACTGTTAACTTCTCAATCTGTGACAAAAATCCTTTCCTCGCTTCCTGCACAAATCAATCACCGAAACTCAATAAAAAAAACAATATTATCTTATAAAAAATGGATAATTAGAAAAAAAGTTACTCTAGCAAGTGTTGTGTCAATTCCAGAGGAATCCAAGGCGTGATGAAGCACGAATTTGAGGTCACTCGCTTGCGATTCTCCACGGCAGACTACACGGAACAAAGCCAGCGACGAGGACGGTGGACAGAATTGGAATTTCGGAAATATTGAAAAAGAAGATGAAGTTTCGAGCCGAGAGGTCATGAAAAGCCGCGCCGACGGTGAAGCGACGGCGACTGCGACGGCAGTCAATGAAGTCATCGTTCAGCTTAGAGTAATGAGGAGGAAATATCTAGGAAAAAAAGAAGAAGAAGATATATATGATCCAGAGATTAGGAAATTGGATGTACTTAAATTGCACATTGCGCGCGTGATTGGCCTTTTTTTTTTAGCATAAAAAAATTAATTAGATATTTATATTTATTATTAAATTATATTTTAGTTTTTTTAGTTATTTAAAAAATAAAATAAATAAATAAAAACATGATGTATAACTTCCAAACGGTAGAATATTGTGGAATAGATTTAAGTTTCATTTTTTCTAATTATATTTTTTATTATATTTGTATGATAGTTATTATGTAAATTTATTAAATTTATATTTTGAATTTTTTTTATTTTGCGGAATTATTATTAAATTTTGAATTATAATGAGAAAATAAAAGTCAACTGTACCATTGCCTACATCGTGTTATTGCTCGGCATATTTTTGTTAATTATATTTATATATCTAGATCTACTCACATATTAAATTTTACATTTATTTAATATTAAAATATAATCTAATTAATAAAATAAATAAATTCACTAATATAAATATAATCTAATTAAATATAAAAATATAAAAACTAAAACAAATAAATATAAAAACTATAAAAACTATATTTTGAAGTATTTTTAATAAATTAATAAATTCACCAACATAAATATAATTTAATTAAATATAAAAATATAATCTATTGAATATAAAAATATAATCTAATTAATATAGAAGTAAATTCACCAATCTTAATAGTTAATTTTGCCATTAAGTTTGACGCTTCAAAATTTTTATTTATAAATATTATATTATATTATATTATTATTTAAATTTTTAGAATTTTTAATATTTTCTATTAAATATTAAGTTTATACTGCAGTCAGTCATTGGTCGATTAAAAATTTTGTAAATTGAACTTTCAAAGTTTGGTCTGAGTTTGTTGATAGATTCTACAATTCAATTAGTGGCTGTTATTAATTAAGTTTGTTCAAAGACTGCAATTGTTATATATATAGAGGCCAAGAAATATTGGATTTAATTATAAGATTGGATTTAATTATGGATTATTTTTCTTATTAATTAAATAAATCGGTGAAGAATAAATTAATTATGCAGAAAAAGTTAATAATTTGGTAGGTAGAGATTAGATGTTTTAATGCAATTTTTGTTCTTTTAAAACAAAAATATTGTAAATATATTAACTTTTTATAATATCTAATTCCAATTATGTGTACTATTATATGTTATATATATGAATCGATTAATTTTATATAATAAGGTGTGAACAAAATAAAATATTAACCTAGTGTAAATGAATAAATAAATAAATGTTGAATTCTTCTGATTGGAAATGTTAAGTAGTAAATATGGTTCAGAATTTCATTTTTGATTTGTAGTCTTACTATTTTAATGCAAATTTGTTTAAGAATTTTATATATTTTTATTATAAAAATTTTAAATAATTGAATTACACTTGCAAAATATTTTCCCTATAATATTTTAAGATGGTATATGAAAAATATATATTTAATAGTCTATGAATTATATCAATTTTATTTATTTTAATTTTACATTTATATATCTTATTAAACAAAATGTTTTATGAATTACATATTTGGTTAATTGGTGTGGCTAATCAAAATTAAGTGAAATTCTTGTAATATTATATATATGAACCTGAATTAAAAATTAAGAGAAAATAAATATAACAACAACTAATAATTAAAAAAAATGGATTTTTACATGCAATTTTTGAAGAAGTTCTTCATAATTATCATTATTTTTTGTAAGTTCTTCATAATTAAAGTTTTATATACATAGAAACTAACATATTAAAAAACCTATATATAATGTAAATAATAAGAAGGGTAGTTTTATGAAGTTAATAAAAATAAAATACTTTTCTTGACTCTAATATTAATTCATGCTCTTATTATAATAATGTCAGTCTAAATTCTTGAAAATCATTTCTAAGTTGATGGCTACTAAATATTAATTATATTCAGCAACTTAGCCACCTACTCATTTACATATAAATTAAATTAATAGAACTTTTCAAATCTAGTCTTTGTGTTTGAAAAATCGAGAAAATTTGGATATTATTACTTATTAGTTAAATAAATTTGGTGAAGAAGACTGGTCTTATTTCATTTATAAATAAATTATGGATTATAATATTATAAATTACTGTAAATTATAAATTATTATATAAATTATAATATTAAGACGGCTGTTGACTGGTTAGAGAAAGTTAATAATTACTTGGTTTTGTGATTAGATAGTGTACTTAGTTTTTGCTCTTGTCAAAAGAAATTAATTATTAATTAAAAGCTTATAAAATATATCTTCTTTTTTTTTGTTTTAATATATCTTGTCAACCATTTATACTATTTTATATGCATATGGGTCAATTTGTTTCCATAAATTTCTTTGTAAAAAAATAAAATATTAACCTAGTTGAAATAGATTTTGTTTAATTTCATACGAACATTTATTTAATTATAAATTAATTAATTTGTCCACTTTTTATTATTAAATATTGAATAATATATGAAGTTCAAATTTATTTTAAATTATTATAATAAAAGATGATAATATATATATATATCTTAAAATATTTTTAAGAGGTGGGGGATATATTTTTTCTTTTCAAATTTGGCTATTATTTGGATATATTGTTATGGTTATGCTCTGTTTTAATATATTAAGAAGAATATAATTTATTATTTTTTATTCTTCAAATTTTTATTATATTATGTGAAAAAACTTTCTTATGATAATATATTTTTTATATTTTAATTTTAAATAAATAGATATTTTTACTTTTAAATAAATAACTATTTAAATAAATTCTAATATAGTTATGTCATCTCTAAAAAAGATTTAATATAATTATTGTGCTAATAAGTCACAATTTTTATTAAATTAATTAGTAAGAAATTATTTTAATTTAATAAAGGGTCTATTGAAAAATAAGTTATGCTGATTAATCAATTGAGACTTACAATATAAAATAAATTTTATAATAATATTCATAAAAAAGTAATATGAAAAATGTATATACATATTTTAGTAAAATTTAAAATTTATTTAATTACATGCAAATAGATAAAGTAGGCCCGCTGGACATTCCAATCTCCATAAAATTTGTTTGCAAGCAGTCAAACACCGACATATATAAATTTTTAATTTTAATAAATCGACTGAGAAATGATTGGCCAAAATGATTTAGAAAATCATCGGATAGATATTCCAATTCACATGCGCATGCGGCTTTGACACGTAAATTGGAACTTTAGGTGAAATAATTATGGCGTCAGCCTCACCAAAGTTTTTAACTTTTTTATTATATTTTTTTATTAATGAAATTTAATATAAAATTATTAAAATTACCAACAAAATTTTTTGCCTAGTTTACTTTTTTGGAAAACTAATAAAATTTTTAATAATTATTTTAAAAGGAAGATATAATATTTATGCAATAAATATATCTTAAAATAAAACTATAATAAATTTACGGTTAAAATGGTTAGTCAGATTTCTCTACACGCTTAAAATTAGGCTCACCAGTCCAAACCTATTTAAACCCAAAAACGCTGCATCACACTACAATATAGTGAAATAAAGAAGTTTATATGTCTTCTTCTTAAGTTTTATAAATCTGGCCTGGGTGTTGGTTAGCTTCTTGTATTTTATTTTTTTTTAATGAAATTTATCCTTTCATGATAAGAAAAAAAAAATAACATACACACAAAAATAGTGACAGACACATTTTCAAAAAAAAAAAAAATAATTTTGTCATGATAATATATTTTTTTAAATACAATTTTCTTTTGAGGAAACTTCAAAAAAATTTTAATAATTAATAAAATTATTATTCATGAATTGATTAAAAAAATTTCTATTTTAAATTTAAATTACAAAGCATTGTATAATTTGATTTCAATATTTAAAAAAAGAAAGAAACAAAATACTGCTCAACGCTCGCAGAGAATTTATTTACAGCATTGAAACGACACCGGAACAGAGCCAAAATGTCGAAATGTCAACCTCTCTCGGCAACAATTGTCAACGTTTCTGCTCTTCTTTCCTTTTCATTTCCCTCGCCAAGCTTATCTTCATCATCTGCAACTCAACGCTACAATCCAAATATATACAAACAGTTTAAAAACCTAATTTTGCATAGAGAGAGAGAGCTTTAATGGAGGTCAAGCGCAGAACGGCTCGTTCATTAGTATCAAAACTAGGTTCTGTATCGGAACAAACTCGAAACGAAGCTTTAGCTGAACTACGACTCATCACTAAAAACGATCCCGATAGCCGTCCGATTATCGCCGACGCCGGAGCTATTCCTTACCTAGCCGAAATTCTTTACTCTTCTTCTCACGATTCACAAGATAACGCGGCTGCTACTCTCCTTAATTTATCGATTTCTTCTCGTGATTCTCTCATGTCCACGCGCGGGCTTCTCGACGCGCTTGCTCACGCGCTTCGCCGTCATAGTTCTACTACTTCTCCTCTTGCTGTTCAGTCATCTGCTGCAACTTTGCATAGTTTGTTGATCGTTGATTCGTACCGGCCGATTATTGGATCTAAACGCGATATTATTTATTCTTTGATTGAGATAACCAAAACGCCTAATTCGCCGCCGCGATCGATCAAAGATGCGTTGAAAGCGTTGTTTGGAATTGCTTTGCATCCGTTGAATAGATCTACGCTGGTTGATCTCGGCGCTGTTCCTCCATTGTTTTCGTTGGTTTTGAAGGATGGAAGAGTGGGGATAGTGGAGGATGCGACGGCGGTGATATCGCAAATTGCTGGGTGTGAGGAGAGCGAAGGAGAGTTTGCGAAGTTTTCAGGGGTGAGGATTTTGGTGGACTTGCTGGATTTGGGGACAGGGTCTAGTGAGAGAATAAAGGAGAATGCGGTGGCAGCGTTGTTGAATTTGGTGAGAATTGGAGGGGAGAGAGTGGCTGCGGATGTGAGGGAAATGGCGGCTGGAGTGGTGGAAGGAATCAATGAAGTGGTGGAGAATGGAAGTGCCAAAGGGAAGAGTAAAGCTATTGCATTGTTGAAGGTGATTGAGGGCAGATTAAGCAATGAATGTACACGGTTTGATCCTTCTTCTGATACATCTTCATAAACTTATGCTTCTGGATTGCATCTAGTGTGCTAGTTTTTACCTTTTATGAAAGGACTTCTTTCTTGCTAGTTTATAGATGTATATTGTACAAGTAAACTGCAATTGTATTGATAAAACACATAAAATTTGGAATGATAATGGAATGATTATGATATTAATGTGATTGGCCTTTATTTCACTCTGCTTTTGAATTGTTTAACATTTGTTCTTAATGGTGTAGGAGAAAAAATTCAATTCTTTTCTGAGTTCTTTACAATTTAATTTTGTTGCTTATGATTCTTTATCATTGGTGAACCATTTGTTTTCTTTATTTGTTGAGTTTGTTTTAGATTTTCTTTCCATGTTCATTTAGGATTTTTGTTAACTAAACCTTTAAATAATTTTTGTAGTTAGCGTTAAGATTGGATTTCTTTCTGGTCTAGAATTAGGATTTATACTAGTTAATATAGATATGGCTGCCATTAGACACATAGTGTACTGTTTTTGTTCAGAATTTCAATTCAAGAGTTTTCTTTAGACCCTATAACCTTCACAATCATGCCAAAACTGACTGTCAGTCGATATCGCTACGCAAAGGAATGACTCAGGTGAAATCTGTAATGGCTATGATTATGGCCTCAAGGCCACAGTTTAGAAATAATGTTGATAAAATAGCTTTTGCCACTTGTGCCTCTTTTCCTTGCCCCCAGTTACATGCTCACCACCACTGGGCCCCCTGCTTTGTCTGATAATACCTTGTATTGTCCCTCAAACAACGAGGTAGGGATTGAGCATTGGAAGGACTCTGATAATCTTTCACGTACCCGAAAAAGGGTGGAAAGAAAGTTTTATTCAAGTGTTTGGTGAGAATGATAAGTTGCTTATTGATGCTTTGGCTGATGGAGCATCAGAGCCAGTCCATCTCAAAATTTCGCTGGAGAAATGGTACTGCAGATTATTCAGCTCAGTTCAGGAATCTGGATAAGCTGGTTCACAGACTGGATGCAGAGATCTTGTCTAAATTGAATGGTTCCTATTTAAAACCTAGTTCATCAAGCAATTGATCAGCATAGAAACACTTAATGGGTCAAGGCATGACTTAAATGAGAATGATGTTCAAGTCACTGAACCAACCAGTCCTCTAATTCATCCTCTGGGATCCTCCTGTTAATCCAATTGGTTGGCTTAAGCAAGCATGCTTCTAGGACGTAATGATCCTTGATGGTTTGGTGCAGAACACAATTTTCCTGATGGAGCACCAGGTGTTCCTCCTGGTGGTGGGCCTGGTTTTGAGTCTAACCAACCTGCCAGAAACCCAGGAAGGCCTGGTAGGGTACTCATTCAGACCTTTGAGCATTTCGGGGGTGATATGAGTACTTGATTGCAAGTGTGATTTTTCAAATTTTGTTTTTCTGCTAGTTCAGGCTACCAAATAATATGTTACTGTATTGACCAACTAAATAATAAAATTGTAGTCATACTAGCCTTGCCCTGAATATCTCAATTCAGAATCCCTGAGGGAGTATTAAGCTGAGCATATATGATTTCAGTTTTTTGGTTCTAATATTAGCGGGCTTGAGGCTTCTAAGTTGGTTGCAAGCTATTTTTATCCTTATTTGCTGTAGTTAGATTTTAAATCTCATATATTGAGTAAAAAAAGTGGTTACCTGTCATGATCTAGTCAATGTTAGCTTTAAAGCATAAGCTGGCAGATGAAATGGAAGTAGTCAATTAGCACTTCCATTATAGTCGTAGGATTAGGTAATGAGTTGTGATAGGTTGGCTTGGTCCTCTACAACTAGAGAGTGATTCAAATAAAAAGGACAAAATAGGCTAAAGGTATACCTTAATGAGTTGGGTTTAAATTAAAGGAAAGTATTTGAATTTTTGGGGAAAATATGGTCCCGTACCAGTTTGAGGAAATTGATTCGTGCAACTAGCTGCAGATATTTCAGGATTTGGATAATTTAAGTTGGACCCTATTCAGGAATCTTTTGTATGTTAGAAGAAGATCAAGCCTAACTTACATAAAAATTAGGAGTTAAAATTACGTCATTCTAGGAGCTCAGACATTGATGAATGTAAACCATCATTTGGTGTATGTGTACTAGGTTAACCCTATCTAAGTGAATTAGCCTTTTATTGACTTTTTTTTTTCAAACTCAAGATTCACACATCTAAAGTTTTTATGTTATTTTACCTTATTTTAATAACTGTATGGTTCTTTATGAGTTGGTAATTAGCTAATGATACACCATTTTGGTTGACAGTTGAACATCTTTCTTTATCAAATTGTGACATTCAGTTGATTTAATTCTGTTTTGCAGGTTAACATCATAGGCCATGAAATAATTAAATATAAGGTTTATGAAAATATGAATTGGATATTTTCGGATGTCTGTTTCTATGGATTGAAAATAGTTGTTAGTCCTTGAGATATTAACAAAAAGAAAAAGAGAACTAGTCTTATTATTTGATGGATGACTCGTTCATTAGTCGAGCTCATACCTAACCTACATACCATATTTGCATAGTCATGTTGTTGGTTTAGGTGATCTGCTGCCTTCACTCTTTCCTTTGTTTGCCTCAAGTTGTTAGAGCTCTAAATGCAAGAAATGGTCATCTGAACAAGGTTTGTTGTGAGAATCTCCAAATGACTTTGCGATCCGACACAAATGACTTTGAGATCCAACTTGATGGGAGGAGAACGTTGCACAAGCTATCGAGTTGGAGCACAATTGGGGCATTATCAGGTAAACTTGAACCCGTAAAGGTCAAAATTTCCATATTTTGGGGCTCAAATGCGTCATTATTATGAAAAGAACATTGTCATTATTCTTTTTCTGAAGAAACAAAGAGACGATTTTTGAAGCAGAATGCGGATATAGATTATATGTCAATTTGATATCTTGTAGATACATACTTCAGAATTCAGATTACAAACAACAAATTTATGCTTTTTAGGCTTTTGTAATATGTTTGTTACAGTAAGTTGCTGGCATATCTACTCTTGTTAAATTCCCTGCCTGAATCTGAGTTTGCTAAGACTTCTTCACTTTGTTTTTGATATCTCTGACTTGATTTTAAATTTCTGAAAGCTACAAACAAAGATGTAAAACTAGCGTGCACCAGTCATAATTTTTGCCTTTTTTCTGTGACGGGAAAAACTCCATTGCACAAGGCAACTTATTTGATGTAGACTTGATTTCTATCTATATTTGTAGAGTAGATGCTTTCTATTTTCCAAAATTGATTGGTCGAATGCAATAGTTGTTGTCACAAAGGTGGTATTGGTTAATGGTCTCATTCTTTGTTGCCATTAAAACAAGAATATTGAACAGTTGAAGCTCGCAGAATAAAACAATTATCCTCTGAATCCAACTTTGTGCTTGACAGTAAAAACGACTGTTAACAATGGCTGTCTGTATCATTAGTCTTCTGCTAACAGTATCTGTTCTAATTTTGACTAAAACTCAAATATTTAGTGGGACACCAATTAGCTGGAAGCATTACACCTTCAAGAAAAGGTTTCTCGAGTGGCTAAGTGGCCCCTTTTTATTTCCCCTGTTTTATCCATTGTTGAGTTTTCTTAGCTTATTTAAGTGATTGCCATTGAAGTAATTACGGAGACAACAATGGTAGAAAGATGTTTAGGCATATACTGTTCGCCGAACTTTCATGTATGAGTTTAAATCTGTTTAGTGGGTATTCAATTTCTTCATCATGTTCAAGAACAATTCTTATCATCAAAACATTTGAAACAAAAACATGAAGAGCTATGAGTACACAATAAGTCACTCAATTTGAAAGTTTAGATTCTATTAATCAATAAATTTAATGTGAAAATAGAGTTTAGTGATATAAACTTGAATTGTAATAGTATTCTTAACATTCCATCTTAAAACTTTAAATCTTAAACTAATTACCAAAAGGAATTCAAGATGAATTTGCAAAATTAAAGCAATTCAGATGAATGTTGATTTTAAGATTGGTTGATTGTCTTTCTTCGACTCTTATTGTTAAATCTAGTTATAAATCAGGCTTAATTTGGAAATTGTTAAATATTTCATTGATTTACTAGTTAGTAATTTTTTTATTAATTAAGATTCGAATTCTAACTTATGAACAGGTATACCGTCCAATATGCGAAACAAACAATTAATGAATAACAGGTTAGTGTAAGGTAGTGGAAATAGGCTTCAATCATGCTTATCATGAATTAAATTCAATTGTTTGCATAATCAGATTCCACAAAATTAATGTAATTATCACCAATTTACTTAGTCCAATACTTGCTAAAATTATGCCTAATACATATTTAGCATTGCTTTAAAGCCTATTATATTATATAGATATTGACAAATGATCATTACCACTATCTTGAAAAAGCCATCCAATTAAAAGCCATTCACTTTTCTCTTTTTCCAACAACTTTTTCAACTACTTTCCAATTGCTTGCTATTTGCTAATGGCATTATATGCTTTTTCATCATTTTTCTTCATTCTTGTTTTTTTCTCTTTTTGTAAAAACCTTTAATTATTTGAATAATCTGAATTTCCATTAACTTTCTTCTAACTCCAATTCCTTTCCTTTTTTTTTTCTTTGGTAAAATCCAAATAAATGGAATTATTTATTATTGAAATTTATCAAGATTTCTTTTGATATAAAAAAAAATTAATTCTAAATTTATTATATATAAAAATATAAATTTATTATTTAATTATATCTCGATATATTAATTAAAAATAATATTACATATATCTTATTTATTTTTTCAATTCCAAATAAATTTCCATACAATAATGTAATTGGTAAAAGTAGTGCTGTTTAAAATAATGTTAACTATTATGTAATTTGCAATTTGTTAGAAATTAAATATATTTTTAATTGAATAGATGGTCAAGGAATATTACACATCAATCTCTTTCTATTTTTGCAAGTATGTATATATATATTTATATATACAAGAGATGCTTATTATTTATTTCAGATATGTTATAGCCACTCAATCTTGCATAAATCCCAAAATAATTTAATTTATTTTAAGCATAGAATAAAAGCTTGTGTTCTTATATAATGGAAGAATACTCATTATTTGATTCTAACATCATATGTCAAAGATACTATTCAACCACATTATCTTTTGCATACTTTTATTCAATTAAATGAAATTATTCTTACCAAATAAACACACATTTAATCAATTAATCATCATATATATGATATTTAAGAAAGCAAAATCACAAGAAAAGTTCAGGTGTATATTATGCCTTTTATTTTGCCATTAATTAACAAAGATAATTATTACATTGGTAATTAATAATAGAATGCTTGTTTGATTTAATTATAAAAAGGGAGATAATCAAATTATAAATCTCATAAATTTGATTAAATGATTTTGAGTATCTCATAAATTATATTAACATTAAATTTATTTTTAACATAATAAAATACAAATAACACATTTAAATATTAACATAAATATATGAACTGAACATGAGATTAATATATTAAATAAAATATTTAGTATAGATTGACTCGTTAGTTTGTCTGAAATTAGAGTAGTACCTGTGCGAGGCTATAGATATTTTTAATTAATGTATGTATATATATAATAATTCTAAGTAAAAAATATAAAAAATTAATAATCATAAATATATTTTTTTTTAAAATAAACCAACCGATATATATTATGCTAATTAACAAAAAAATGCTAGTTCAATTATAATTATTCTCAAATTTAATTTATATTATTATTAATATTTAATTTTTTATACAATACATAATAACTAATAATTATCACTAAAGATATTATAATTCTATTTAAACTCTTCAAATAATAATAAATTTAATATTTTAAAAATTAATTTATATTATTATATAAATAACAAATTATTAGATAAATATCTTATTAATTATTCAAAAATTTAAATTTAAAATATGATATGATCCAAAAATATTATTAAATATTAAGAGATTTGAATTTAAAAAAAAGAATGATTAATATAAAAATTATTTATTTTGTCAAAAAGGAAAAATGCTAAATTGCTGAGCTAATCAAAATTATTCAATGAAATTCCTTCAAAAAATAAATTATTCAATGAAATAATTATGTAGAGACCATATATATATATTCTTGTAATTATTTTAATTAAAAATAAGACTTAATAACCACTTAATTAACCACCCAAATCGATGCGGGACAGATTGATTCTCAAAGCACAATTGTTGAGCCAGAATAAGTATAACCATTAAAAAGTATTTCCCTTCTTAATGAAAATAAAAAATAAAAAATAAAAAAAAGAAAATTTCAATGACAAACTCTAATGGGTGATGAATCCACTTAAAAAAAGCTTTTGTAAGGGTATAACAAGGCCTAAAAAAGCAAAGGTAAAAAAGATGATGATGCAAAAGGGTAGCTAAGGTCAAGTGACCGTGTGGTGGAGATGAAGATGATGGTGGTAGTGGTGGTGGTGATTGGAGAATTGGTGATGGGATATATAGAGTGGGTGACAGACAGACCCACGTGACTGACCCACCACCACCACCACCACCACTACCACCACCTCTCTTCCTTCCTACACTATTAGACCAGTGGGGATTAATGGCAGTGGATTTCTTGGTTGGCTTCATATCAACGCTAACAGCCAAAATAACCCAACTACAGCTATTTAACCCAACATACCCACAAAAATAATATAACTCAACACTAATACCACTTTCCACCACTCCCCCCTCTTAATAAAAAGTCTGAAGTTTTAATAAAGTTAAGTATGTGAGGGAGTCTAGACTATGTCACATTAATAAAAGAGAGTGTGTATTGATAAAAATATATTTTATTAGGATACGTGTTTAATTATATTTTTTTATTTATATATTTTTTTATTTTTTATATAGTTTTTTTAAGATATATTATGAGATGTGTTCAATCACTGGTTGTTTTACCAGTAACTATGTGTGTGATTTTCTGTCAAGAAAAATAAAGTTAAGAGGTTAATATCATTAACTCATTTGACAAAAGGGAACCACTTTGTTGTATTGTTGCCCACTAACCTTTTAGCCCTCTCTTCTTCTGTTCTCTCTCAAATGCTAGTGGTTCTTTCTCTCTTTTTCTTTCTTATGTTTGCCCACTAGTACTAGCCTATCTTTTTCTTCTCTAATGCTAGTGGTCTCTTTCTCTTTCTCTGTCTTTTTCTTGCTCTTTTTCTGCTTAAACCTCTTCTTCTTTGATTGTTTACACATGTTAGCAACTAAACAGAGATACAGATTACAATAAAAAAAGGAAAAAAAAACAAGATTTTGTTTAGTATGGAGTGAGAGATATGGATAAAGAAAAAAATCAAGAAAGCCCTTCTCTCCCTTCTACTAATAGTAACAATAATTCAATCAAAGGAGACCCATCAAGAAAACAATTGGGTGGTTTTAGTGGCGGTGGTGGCGGAGATAGGCTTAAAAGAGATGAATGGAGTGAAGGAGCGGTTTCAAGTTTGCTTGAAGCTTATGAGAGTAAATGGATACTTAGAAACAGAGCAAAGCTTAAAGGCCATGATTGGGAAGATGTTGCTCGATATGTGTCTTCACGTTCAAACTGTAATAAATCGCCAAAAACACAGACTCAATGTAAGAATAAAATTGAGTCTATGAAGAAGAGATATAGATCGGAATCTGCGACCGCCGATGCCTCTTCTTGGCCGCTATACCCACGTCTTGATCTTTTGTTACGTGGAAGTTCAAGTTCTACTGCTGCTGCAGCTCCGGTTACATCAGTGCCACTATCAGAGTCACAACAGCAACACCCACCACCACCGTCACCATCACCACCACCACCACAGCCACCACCACCGTCCCTTCCAGTATCCTCCAATCATCATCCTCCTTTGATGTTATTGGAGCCATCCCATGTGATGCAACAGCCTCCCCCTCCTCTGCCTCTGGCTCCTCCCCCTCCTCTGCCTCTTCCAGTTATTGGGACTGCACAGAACTCACATGGCTCCAATGGTGTTGACAGGGTCCCCAAGGTTAGTGAAGAATACCCTTTCCTGGAAAATTCTTTCTAATAGTTCTTAACCGATAAATTCTTTAATTTCATACAAATTTCTAACTAATACTTAATTTTAACCTTTTCTTTAATTTGATTCTTACTGAAACTCGAATTCAAAGCAATGCCACTCGAATTTGAAATGATATTAATCTATTTTAATGAAATTCATTTGATGTTTGATGTTATTAGGAAGATGGGGTTGGAACAAAATTATCAGACCATGTATCAGATAAGAACAATAATGCCATGGAAACAGACAGTAGCACTCCAGCTTTGTATAGTGATAAAGAGAAATTAAGGTCCAAGAAAATGAAGATGAAAATGGAGAAGAAGAAGATGAGAAAAAGAAGAGAAGAATGGGAAATAGCAGATAGTATCAGATGGCTAGCAGAAGTAGTGGTGAGATCAGAACAAGCAAGAATGGATACAATGAGAGAAGTAGAGAAAATGAGAATAGAAGCTGAAGCTAAAAGAGGTGAAATGGACTTGAAAAGAACTGAAATCATAGCCAATACTCAACTAGAAATTGCCAAGATGTTTGCAGCAGTTGGTAAAAGTGTTGATTCTTCATTAAGAATTGGAAGAAACTAATTTAATTAAAGTTTATATATAATTGGCCTATCCAGTGTGAATTCAGACTATTATAAACTCTGCATCGTAGGATACTGGTGGTTAAAAAAAAAGTTTATATATGATTATGTATATATAGAAGAGAAAAAGGGCCTAGTGAGGAAGATTTGATTAACTGGGTTGCAGAGTTAATTAATTAGCAGAAAACAAGAAGAGTTTGTGGTAGGTAAAAAAAGAAGAAGAAAATAACATAATCTCTGCCTCATTGTAATGTTCTCTTTTATTGAACAATGCTGCGTTTTTAAGCAGATAATTATCAGATTTTTGAACCCAAATGCTTGCCAAGTTCTCTGAAAAAGTGTTTGGGATATTCGCATGCCTTCTCTGATTTCTTATTTTTAATTTTGCACTTAAACAAAAAAGGCAGATAATATTACATTCTTGATTAATACAGATTTAGAAAATGAAATTCATGGAAACCCATGAGCTGTAATGGTCTGTTTAATTGAATTCTTTCTTGTTGAACGGTTCAGAACTGGCAAGAATATGTCAGCTCACCAATAAACAAGAATAGCGGTGGGTGGTGGAATTCAGTAGGGACTCTGTTAGTCTGTTTGCTAATAGTGTCTTCTCTCCTGCTCTGTTTTTGTTCGGACTTCGGAAGATAATAATATGGCAGCGATAAAATTCAAAAATGGGCCATTAGCTGCAATATATATATATATATATATTTACATGATTAATAAAAGAGTCATAAGTCATATTTGTGTTTTTTATAAAATTACAAGTATAATAAAAATATATAAAATTTATTACATTTTTAAAATATTTTAAAATATATCAAAATTTATAATTAATTGACAAATTAATATGATTTGTATAATTTATTATAAGATTATTATTAATACGATAACTTGTATAAGATTATTATATACTTAAAAAAAATCAAAATGTCTAGTAAAATATAAAAAAAATGTGTAAGATCATATGAGAAATGTAATTTTTTCTTAGTTCTAACTGTAACTTAAAAGTAGGTCAACACGACTAATCGATTCATTTTGATAAATGTTTTAAAAATTAGATCAACTTAATTAGTTATACCAATTTAATCAGAAATTGAAGAGGGATTTGATTTTAAAATATTAAAAAATAAAGTTTATAAGAAAATTACTTAAAACCAATTAAATTGGACCAAACGAGTTAAATAGATCAAATTGATTTGAATTAGGCCGAATAATTTTTTAAATTTTAAGATTTTTTAAATAAAAATAAGAGAAAAAAATTTCTAAATTTATTTTTTATATGTATTTAATTTAATATGTAATATTTTTGAATTGATAAAATATATTTTTATTATTTATAAATTTTTATTTTAAAAATCCTATTATTAAACTCTGTCAACCTACCAATTAAACCATAAAACTACTCATTAATCTGATTCTACATCCTATCTCATTTTAAAAACATTAATTTTGACAACCCTATTACCGCCATCATTGTTGTGAATTAGAGAGTAGAAAAATCGTGTATAATTGAACTATGTAAATATATTCTCCATGGGAGAAATGGATGCAGCATCAGAGCTCAATATCCATCCATGGCGTTATCCTTATTATTCTCAGATACTTTTCAATTGATGCAAATCAACACTCTTTTACTGTATCTTACCTCATAAACGCATGTAGGTTGTCTCCAAAATTGGCCCTTTCAGCTTCTAAACATGTCCAATTTAAAACCTCAGATAAACCTGACTTGATGCTAACATCTTTTAAGAACCATGGATTCTCAAAAACCCAGATCTCTGAGATTATCATAAAGAACCCTAAAATTCTTTCATCAATCCCTGCACTGTTCTCCCTAAAGTTGAGTTCTTTAAATCTAAAGGCGCTTCCATCTCTGATATTGCAAAAATCATTACTTTGAACCCTTGGATTTTGAGAAGAAGCTTAACAGACCATTTGATTCCTTCTTTTAATTTCATTAGAGATTTCGTCCAATCTGATGGGAAAACCATTGCATCAATTAGATGCTCCACACAGATTATGACTTGTCGACTTGAAGTTTCTGTGATACCTAGTGTCAACATTTTGCAAGAAAATGGAGTCCCTGGAACTAATATTTCTTTCTTTGTTCATTATTATCCTTTAGCGCTTCAATTTGAAACATGTAAGTTTAGAAATACTGTGGATGGACTGAAGGAAATGGGATTTCATCCTTCGAAGTTGCATTTTGTTTTAGCAATTGTACCATTGATAAAAAAAGAAGTGGGATGAGAAAGTTAATGTATATAAGAGGTGAGGTTGGCTAATGAAGACATTATTGCAGCCTTTATAAAGTACCCATTAGGTATGAAAATTTCTGAGCATAAGATTATGGTAGTCATGGATTTCTTTATCAACAAATTGGGTTTAGACTCCTCAGTCATCGCCAATCGGCCTTTTCTACTTTCACTGAGTTTGAAGAAGAGGCTTATTCCAAGAGCTTCAGTTATTCAATTCATGTCATCAAAAGGTTTGGTTAAAATTGATTCTCGGATAATTGTACTGTTTGAGCGTACAAAAAAGCATTTCTTGGAAAAGTTTGTGAATCATTATGAGGAAGCAATTCAACTTTGAAGCTATACAAGGAGAAGTTAGATGTTTTGAAGCAAGAAGGAAATCAACAATAGGGAAAGAGAAAAATGCAGTTGGTTTTTCATTGATTTGATGCCATGGAATTCACAGTTAGGGACTCGCATTAGCTCTAATTGAAGAATATGACTAATTCAAGTTATTGAATGCAATGTCTACTAGATGATCTGTTTCGATATAAATTAATAACTTAGACTATCAATTTGCAAATCTCCGAGTCTAGAAAATCAATGTTGAGTCTATTACTTAGAGAAATGTGTAATTATCATTAATATGTGTCTTGGTATGCATACACTTTTTAATTTATGTCTCTCCTTAATTTAACAATAAGATGTAGTTAGTTTTTAGTTTAGTATTTGACATAAAAATATTATTAATATCAAAACTTATAGATAAAAAATAATAAAATGTTTGCCATCATTTATTTTAATGTTTTCTAGTAAAAAATGCATTTCTAGAATTTGAACTTCAAAATCTTATTTATAGGTTTTAAGCATGTGGAAATCACAGAATTAATATGGCATCGTTTTTGCGGTTAATTTGTTAAACACCCGAGTCTGTTCTGTCTCTCCCTCCTTTTCTCCCGGGTAGGTTTTGGTTGCTCGATCATGCATTGTGCATTTCTTCTGCTGGAGTTGCAAATTGGCTTTGATTCGCATTAAGGAATTGTTTTTCGATAATAGGTAAGAATTCTAACTTCCCAAATCTGAATTTCAATTCCAATGTTTGATTTCCTCTGTAAAAGCATTCTCCTCCTGCATGAGAGACATGGATGCAGTATCAGAGCTCAAAATCCATCCATGGTGTTATAATTATTATCTCTGAGATTCTTTTCAATTTATGCAAATCAACACTCTTTTAATGTGTCTTACCTCATAAACACATGTGAGTTGTCTCCAAAATCTGCCCTTTCAGCTTCTAAACGTGTCCAATTGAAAACCTCATATAAACCTGTCTTATTGCTATCATTTTTCAAGAACCATGGATTCTCAAAAGCCTATATCTCCAAAATTGTCACAAAGTACCCTCAAATTCTTTCATACAAACGTGAGAAAACTGTTTTCCCTAAAATTGAGTTCTTTAAATTTAAAGGCGCTTCGATCTCTGACCTTGTAAAAACATGCATTGGCTCTATATCTCTTTGAGATTGTTAGAATATGTTGAAGTTAGAACTTTGTCCAGCAACCCCAAGTGAAGTTATAGAAGATTTTTCTCCATATGATAGCTTGTGAAAGTTCTTTTTTATTTCAGATTTGTAATGATGTTATGTGTATTTAAAATTTAGAGTGAGTTAGTTTATTGTATATCTAATCAAAGCATTTAAAGTTTAATTAGATTTGAAGTTCAAATTTTAGCTAGGGAGAAAATGCTTTGTAAATTTTTATAGAGGGCCTTGTAATGCTCTGTTTTTGTGTGTGAAAAAGTAGTGAGAAAATCAGAAAATTTTCATTAATTATCTTTGTTTAATTTTCTCATGGATTTTCACCTCTAAAATCCAACAGAATCAGAACATAAAATAAGATGGAAATCTCATATTAATTAAAAAATAAAAATTTTGTGATATTAATTAATATAGAAATAAAATCTCAAATTCCAATCGCTAGTTCTTAACATTGGTTTTCCTAAATCTATACTATTTATCAATAGAGATCATTTAGGGACAATTTTACATTGGGCAAAAATTAATAATTTTATATATGATTATATTACATTATTTTAGTTTATTCATTTTAATAGTTTATTTCTATTAATAATATTTATTTATTAAATAACTTATTCATTTACGTATTTTATGTTTTAAATTTTAATCTATAATATATTTATATATTCTTAGCTTTAATAAATAATTTCATGCTACTAATAATATTGCGAGAATAAGAAAATAATAATAATATTATTTACTTAATAATACTTTATTTTTATTTTCTAATAATTACTCATAATAAAGTTACTAGAAATAATAATATTATTTAAATAATTATTTAATTATCATCTTAAATTAACAACTTATATTAAATTTATTATTCGATTATATCAATGATAAAAATATAACTATTTATATATATTTTTAGTAGACTATTTATAATAATAATAAATTTTAAGTAAATATTTGTTAGTTATAATTATATTTCTAAATATTATTATAATAGTAAACATTTAATTATAATAATAGTTATAAACTTTTAGTTGAACAATCATTTAAATTTATACATGTATACTTAATATTAATAATAACAGTAGTAATATTAATAATATTAACTATTATACAAATTTTAAAAATTATTAATATTTATAAAATTTTAATTATAATATTTTATTACTACAATACTAACAATATTACTAATAAATTGTTATTTAAGATAATTTATATTTTAGAAATTTTCATAACTTATGCTTAATAATAATAACCTAATTATTATAACTATAACAATATAAATCTTAATTAAGTAATTAATTTCATAAAATACTATAAATTTTTAAATCATATTTTATTTAATATTTAGTTTAATTATTTAATAATTAATTAATCCCTTTATAATAATATGATTAACTTATTTTAATTTTGTAAATATAATTCTTATATAGTTAATAATTTAATAATAATATTTAATATAACTTAATTTACTAAACTATTTACTTATTATTTTTTAATTAATTTACTTATCTTACAAATATACTTATTTATATCTTTATACCTAAAATATTATAATTTATTAACAAATTTATAGTTGAAGTATATTTAATCTGAGCTAATATATATATATATATATAAATTATTCTAATTAATTAATCATTAAATAACTATATATATAATTCTTAAATATAATTGATAATATATTTAGATTTATTAACTAACAATAATTTACTAATTTATAATTTCATCAATTCATTATTTATATATTAATTTGTTAAATAACTTAATAATTGTTAAATTAATATTTAATTATTTTAATTATACTTAATATTTCATTTATATTTTTATTGTCTACATTAACTAATTATCTTTTACTTTAATTCTATTTTTAATAACTATAATTAATTAATCAATTAAATTATAATCCTAATTTACTAATTTCACTCATTTTTTTACTAATTTCTTTTTAGTTTATCACTTTATAAAATTTTCCTTGCAATAATTTAAAATCTAATTTTATTTATTTATTTCTAATTTATCATAATTTGTACATATAAATTAACATCATAATTTCTTTATTAAATCATAATTTAATTAATTTAAAATTATTTTATTTTATTTTTTTTATAATTCTGTTTAATTTACCATAATATACATATATATAGTGTTTCTTAAATACACATCTATAATTCATAAATGATATATCAAATTAAATTTTAAGATGAGAGAATTATAAAAAATCTGATTTGTTAAAAAAATTACCGAAAATTAACTCCGAAAATGATGCCGGCATCAGCTCCGGTGAAAAAATCGGACTGGGCTTGCGGTGGCTAATCACAGCAATTTTAATGGAGTTGAAAAGTTCGACAAGTTAGCTTCACCAGTGATAGGCGCTTGACACTAACAGGTCACCGAAAATCGACGAACGAAGCTTATAAAGTTTATTACTCTAAGTTTTCCTCCATCTCCTTTTATTGTGTTCGATTTTCTTTGTAGTTTTAAAAAATCAAATTCTGTGTTTCACAGACCTTCTCTTTCTCTCTCGTTTTTCTTTTACTTCTATTTCGTTTTCTCTTAATAATTTTTTTTTTGAATTTTAGCTTAACAAATTTTCTTTTCTTTCATTTCCTCTCCTTCTTCATTTAACAAGTTAAATTAATGGTCACTACAAATCCACTATGTCCACTAAAATTATTTTTTATAGTTGAGGTTTAAAATACCCACTTAACCTAATATTTATTTTTTTTTAAATACTTACCTAATTTTTCCACTTCAAAATTTATTATTATTATTATTATTATTATTATTATTATTATATTTACTTTAATAATTAATTTTAATTTTTACTATATTATTATTATCAAAATTACAAGGTATTACAATAATTATCCTTATTATTCATTTATTATTATTATTATTATTATTATTATTATTGAATTACAATTATGACTTGCAAGCCCATGGTCTTTAATTTACTTTTTCATATACTATTTCCATAGTATTGAATTTATCATTTTTTATAAAAAAAAGTGCCACTAAAATTATCCTTTTATGCAATAAAAAAATTAATTAATTTTTTTAAACTATGCTCTTATTATTAATTTGTTAGTTAATGAAGTAAGAGTCTAGTAAATTTAATATATTAATAAGTTAATAGAGAATATTTTAGCTCATTCAAATAATTTTTTATAAAATTAGACAAGAGTTTCGCACAATGTTATGAATATTTTTACTCAATATATTTATTAATTTAAAATTTAAATAATTTTAAGAAAATAAAAATTAAATTATAAAGTTAAATCTAAATAAAATTTAAATAATAGTAATTAAAAAATAAATCTAACAAATAATTAAATAAATTTAACATAAAATTAAATAACATAAATTAAAAATAAAACCTAATTAAATGATAAACCTAAACAAAAATTAGAATAAAACAATTAATGTAATTTAAATTAAAATAAAAATCTAAAAAATTAAATTATAGAATTAAAAAATCCTAACATAAATTAAAATAAAACTACAGTTTGTCCAAAATTAAATAAAAATAATTAATTAAAAAATTCAATCGAAAGCTAAAAATACCAAAAAAATAAATAATAAAAAATTCAACTTAAAACATTACAAAATATATATATATAAAATCATTCAACAATCAAACAATACAAATCAACTCAAAAAATTACCTAACAAATAAATTTAAAAAAAGTAAAAAAATTTTAAAAAATCCAATAACAAAAAAATTAAAATTAAATAACACAATAAATTATTTAAAAAATCATATAAATAAAAATACTAAAATAAATTATATTAAATAGTAACCAACGATAAAGAAAAAATAAAAAAAGTGAGAAATGATTATAAGTGAAATAACAATAATATTCTCCATTATAATTATAAACATGATGATCAAACGAAAATAAATAAATATATAATAATTCAAACAAAATATATGAAAAAATATTAAAAATAAAAATAAAATTATAAAAATATGATATATTACCTACACATCAGTTGAACAATAGTGTAGTAGTTGAATAATAGTATTATGGTTTTAAAAATAAAAAATATTATAGAAGAATATAATAATAGCATATTAATTATTACTTTTTTGTGTTTATATATACAGAGAGATAACTAATTATTATAAATATCAAATAGAATAATATAATTTTATTTAAACATTTTAAATAAATATAATTATTATCAATATCACAATTCTATTTGAGATTTTAAATATAAGATATCATATTTAAATTCTTTAAATATAAATAATTATTAAATATAATATATATAATATCATAACTTTATTTAAATTCTTTAAATAAAAGTTTATTATATAATAAATAATAAATTATTTTAAAATATTAAAAATTAAGATAATAATAAGAATAAAATAACGACATATGACACGATATTATTTTAATATTATAATATAAATTAAGAGAATATAATAATTACTTTAATATTTATAAAATAATTTCAGTGGGACCAGATAATATTATAAAATATAAGAGATTATTATTATTAGCATACCAGCATTTTGAATCTGGAGTGGGAATCAAAGAGGAAAAAAAAACTATGTTTGAACATTCTGGATTGATTTGAATTATGTGAAATTCCTTCTATTATAAGGATCTTGCAAAAATGCAAATCATCTAGAATCATTATATAAGCATCTTCCTTCTACTTTCCAAAGATCACATTACACAATTGAATGCAAAGACCGTTTCTTTTCAGAATTCATTTACTAATCTATTGTTTATAATTAAAACTCATCCATAAAAACGCGTAAGCTCTCTTTCAGATATATAATATGCTAAAATTGAATTATGCAGCATCAGCAGCCGCCATTTATGAACATTATATATATCTTCAAACCCTCTGTTTCTTCAACCTCTAAACTATAAGCCTCTCATTTCTTCCCTGTTTTGTTCTCCATCTTCTTCACATAAATTTTTAAGGTTCTTTTTCTCTTTTCTTGTTAGATTTTCTTTCAGAATTATTCGAAATGAATCACCATAATTATCATCAACAAGCTCCAGGTAAAATTTTCATTTGAGTAATTTCGAATTTGCACAAGTAGTCTCTAATTAAATCTGCAGCTTTTGTTTCTTTAATTTTCATCTTGAATTAACTAATGGGTTATTGTTGATTTTTGTAGATGTATATCCACCACCACCTCCACCCACTTCATATCCACCACCACCACCACCAAATGAAGTGTATCCACCTCCACAACCACCAGTAGTTAAAGGTCCTTATGTTGCTCCACCTCCAGTTGGTTACCCTATGAAAAATGGTCCTGCAAATCCCCAACAGCCACCTTTTCCACCAACAAAAACTCAGCAGAAGGGTGGGTTTTGCAGAGGATGGTAAGTGCATGTCTTTACTCTTTAACGATTTTTCTAACAGCTATATGTTAAGCAGCAATAAATTCTTTCATTCTTATTATAATGTGCTACGGTTACTTTTTTTTAAGTGATTAATAATAAAACTATATATATTACTGCTTTCATCCTAGTGGAATTATTATTTTTGCCAAAAAAAAAAATTATCCTACTAAAATTATCATTTCGTAAAATAAAAAAAAATTAATTAATTTTTTAAAACTATACTTTTATTATTAATGATTTAATTTATAAAATTAGAGTATATTAATTTTAATATTAATGAGTTTATATAAGATATTTTAATTAATTCAGAATAATTATTTTAATAAATATGTATGAATTAAAAAATAATAATTTTATCGTAATATAGTATGATTGTAATAGATTATAATAAAAATATAATACATTCTAATAAAAAATTAAAAAATTTATTGTTGTTTAATACGTGTCCTTCAGCATGTTAGAAAAGTCGATTCTTTAATTCTTTTTTAATTAATAGAATTAATTAAAATATATAATTAATGGTTTGATTAATTATATTTTTTGTTTACATCTTTGATGCAGTTGTGCTGGCTTATGTTGCTGCTGCTTATTGGATGCTTGCTTTTAGTTAATAAGGATTAGTTATTCTTCATATATCATTTTCTAGCTATTTATAGCTCACATCTCTCTTGTAGTAGTTGTGGCAATTTCTCATCGTTTAATTTGTTTTGCTTTCGTTGAATTTATTTTGATTCATTTGTACACCATAATACTAATAATAATACAAATTCTATTATTTGATTCTTGCACAATTTTTTCCCTTTTTTATTTTCTTATAAAATAAAACACGAATAATATTTAAATTTAAAATCTTAAAATTCTGATAATTTCAATTAAAAATTGAGTTTGAAAGACTTATAAGAGGTTTTTAATAATAAATGTACATTCAAATATAATTTAATATATATTAAAATATAATCCAATAATAAATATATTTTTTAAAAATGATAAATCTAAAATCAAATTCTCATTCTCCTACATTCAATACTATATATATTGTTACATTCTAAAAACTAAGAAGAAGAATAATCAATAAAATAGGACTTTTTTTCTCATAAAATTAAGAGGATTGACAATTGTTAAGAATAAGAGTAAATTAAGTTAAATTGGCATCAAATTATTAATAGAATGATTATATATTAATTTCTACCAATTTGAAAAAAATAAAATAAAAAATTTGAAATCTAATCTATTTAATTTTTTATTAAAAAATAAAAAATAATAAAGAAAAAAACTTTGTGGGATAAATTAATTTTAACACAGGTCAGACTGATGGAAATCCCAGTTCCCGAAGTAACATGTTTATAATCAAGTTTCCTAACACTCCCAAATTTCAATTCCTATCTGCAAAAACTCTTCTAAACCCTCTCAAGATCACACACACTCTCTCTCTGTGCAAAGATGGCTACACTTCAAGCTCTCACACCTTCTCACAAGATAACAACTTCATCCACCTTCGCATCTCATGCTTCCCCACCTTCCCTTTCTTTTCCTCTCTTTTCCTTGAAAACCCACCTAGAAAACAGACCCCTTTCACTCTCCACTCAGCCAAGAAGACTGCTTTGCAGGCCCCCTCATGGAAAGTATGTAAGAGAAGACTATCTTGTGGTAAGCTCTCCAAATTTCTCTTGGGCTTTGGTTTAATTTTCTTTTTATTTTGGATTTATAGCATGTTGATTTCATGTGGGTTGATTTGATTATGTAAAATGTTCTGTTTGGTTTCTCAGAAAATGTGGGAAAAGAAAAGAAAGTTGATTTAGTGAATTTTGGTTTTTTTATATTTGTTTGAAGATAATAACCCATTTTAGCTTTTTGATTTTTCTTTTTTTCCCTCCTCCACGGGATTCTTGGCAATTTAGATTTATAGCATCTTGATTTCATTTCATGTGGGGTGATTTGGTTGTATAAATATTCTGCTTGGTTTCTCAGAACATGTGGGAAAAGAAAAGAAAAGAAAGTTAATTTAATGAATTTTGGTTTTTTATATTTGTTTTTTGGAGAATTGGGGAATAACCCAGTTAGCTTTTTTGTTTTTTTTTTTCTCCCTTCTCCATGGGATTCTGGGAATTTTGTGATTCTAAATCTAATGCTTCTATTGCTTATTGATGGTGAGACAGAAAAAGAAGTCGGCTCAGGAGATACAGGAGCTGGTTAGGGGAGAAAGAAATGTGCCCATTATTATTGATTTTTATGCAACCTGGTGTGGTCCTTGCATTTTGATGGCCCAAGAACTTGAAATGGCATGTGCCTCAGTTTCTGTTTCAATCAATTTGATATATTCTATTTTCTATTTTCCTGTTTTGATTGCAATTTTTCTGCACAAAATGCTTCATTTTTAAGCATCTAATTTGGTAAAATGTATTATTGGATTTTGAATCAGTAGGATTATTGATCGTCTTATTTAGTTGAAATGACACTTTCCATTGAGTTGTTTGTATCTTTTTCCATGAATTGCATAAGCATTGTAACTTGAGATCAAAGAGGCTGCCATATTATGTCTCAGTTAGTAGCGTCTGAAGTAGAAGTGGAGGATGGTTTTTGAGAGCTTTGAAATTCATTTGCTCATACACTTAAGTCAGTCAAATGTTTTTGGAACCATTTCATGATTATACAGCTCTATAGTGCAGGCATGGCGTAGAGTTGTGGAAAAATAAGTTCATGAGATTGTTAAGTATTGGGCTGTTAAGTTTGTTTTTATATACTATTTGTGTTCCCTAGGAACGGAACTCTTATCGATTGATAGCAAAATATCTTTTGTCCTTTGACATTCATATCTAACTAAAACTTTCTTTACCTCTCGATAACTATAATAGAGTGAACTATAAAATCTATGTTTCAAAGTTGTGAGTTATATTCTGATATGTGATTTAGTTTGATGGACTTCTCATAACTCAAGGTTAACTTCTACAGCTTGCTGTGGAATATGAGAGCAATGCAATGATTGTCAAGGTCGACACTGATGAAGAGTATGAATTTGCGCACGACATGCAGGTAATTTATAATAATAATAATGTTTCCATTGCAATAATTGAAGCCATAACTGTATTTTAAAGCTGTAATTTTATGGGATTTATGTTTTTGGCTCAGGTTCGAGGTTTGCCAACGCTAGTTTTCATCAGTCCAGATCCAAATAAGGATGCAATCCGAACTGAAGGGCTCATCCCAATACAGATGATGCGCGATATTCTTGATAAGGAGATGTGAAGAACCAATTCAAAGGCACATCTCAACACAGCAAGAGAGTTATATGCCAATGCACAAAGTGAGATCCTGGTTTTTACCATTTTTCGATAGATAATCTATTCGAGGATGAATTTCAGGCTAGTCAGCCGATTCCTGTATTTTGAAACATGTTGATAATTGTTGTAGAAAAGCTGCTTCGCGCTTCAATGATTAGATAGTGATTAATTATTTTTCAAAATTCTTCCCATGTTTCATCTATATATAAGCATTTCAATGATATACTCGAAATGGAATAGCTTCATTTTGATAAAGTTTCAGTATCGGCTAAACAGGTGCTGATACTGGTGTTTCTTTCAAATCTTTGATCAATTTTGAACAAGCCAGACAAATTATGAAGATTAAAGATACAATTTTAATGTTGATAGGACTATCAGCATGTCGACTGTGATAGCTGTAAGCAACAGCAGAGAAAATGAACTGACTGACAGCACAAATGAAGCCAAAAACATCAATGAAACTATAGAATGGCTTGTTGTGGCTTGAAGATGGATACTGGAACCAAAATCTCATGCCTTGCCTTCTCAAGATAACCTCTTGCTTTTGTGCCTTGAACGAGAGTTCACTTACAGAAACAGCTATGGCAACAAGAGACAGAGCAAGAGCTGTCAATGCATACTGTGGCTTTTCAGGACAGGCAATTTGATTCAGAACCACTAACAGAATTTCAACAAGGTTTGTGAGTATAAACACCCACTCCAAGTACTTGTTAGCCTACAAAAACAACAAATAACATCAATTAAATGAGAACTAAAAATAGGAAAATTATGTTCTTTACCGTATTATTAAAATTTTTTATATGTTTAATAATTTTTTTTTATTTTATAAAAATATGTAATAAACTCGTAATAAAATTACAAAAATTATTATGTATATAATAAACTCATAATTACACTTATTATAACTATGATAAATTTTTGATAAATTTATAAATTAATAAAAAGATTGAAAATGCTGAAAATGCTGAAAATTTTTTTTTTTGGCCATTTTGTAAAAATCCCACATTAAAAATCTGTTCTTTTCTTTCCTTATTATGATTCTGACCTCTGCAATGAGACCCCGATTGGCGTTTGGAGACTGGGACGATAAACCAGTGACGTTTGGCGCTTCCTCGCGATGATCAGGATCATCAGTAGAAGATCGCTCTGCTTCTAGATCAATTTCCGACTCATTTGGCTCTATCGGAAAGCCTGCAATAGGAGGGTCAATCCGATTAGAAAGTCGGATACGGCGCAGCCGCAGAGCAGCACTTTGGGGAGCGAATTCTAATCCTGATTCTGTTGATCGTAGGGCCTCTTGGCCGTATTCGGATACCGAGAGTTGGCAAGAAAATTTTTTCGTCCTCAGCAGTTTCGTCAATTTTATTATCTTCTTCTTCCCCATTGTCGTAGTCCTTCATAATTGTCGACAAAAACTCTTCTAGCGAATCGTTTGTATCAATTTCATCTTCTTCTTGTTGTTGCAGAAGGCCGTCTGGATTAGGAACTTCAATAGTGTCTACTCCGCTAGTCGATTTTTTCCGGTGACGGAGAACGTTGACGTTCATCTGCGGTGAAGAAATGGTATCCAAAAACTCTCCTAGCAAATATTTTGTATCAATTCCATCGTCATCTTCTTTATGTTGAAGGAGGTCGTCTGGATTGGGAACTTCAATAGTGTCTATTCCGGTATTCGATTTTTTCCGGCGACGGGAAACGTTGACGTTCATTTCCGGTGAAGAAGTAGGCGGAAAATATGATTCCGGCATGTTTAAAATTCTCCGACTTGATCACTGATCGGCCTTGGCCGTTCGAAGTCATTTTAACTTGAAATAAAGTAAAAAAATACAGGTTCCACGCTCTTACTCCGATGCGATTTCCAGTCGACACGGACGACTTTTTCTTGACATTTCTTTCTTGCTAAGCACCTTCTAATTAAAAAGTTAAAAACGCGAAATTATATAATAATCCCTTTGTCTTACTGAAATTATATGACTTTATGAAGTTTAAAAAAATTAATTAATTTTTTTTAAATATATTATTATAATTAATTAATGATATGGGAATATAATAATTTTAATATTAATAAATTAATAAAAAAATATTTTTTATAAAATTAAAAAAATATATAATAAATATTTTAATATTTATTCATAGATTAAAGGTAATGATTTTAATAAAATATAGAGGTAATATAATAGTCATTTTAATTAAAAATTCTAATGATATAAAAATTAAATGATAAATAAATATTTATCAGAATAATAAATAACTACCAGCTATCATCTATAAGGATATTGTATCTACACTAATATTATATCTATTTTTATGTAATATTTAATGCATTTTCTTTATTTTAAAAAAAATGATATTATTTTATTATTCTAAACCACTTAAATTGGGGTGAGTTCTTTTTTTGCCCAAAGAAAGATGATGGAGTTCATTAAAGTAGAAAAATGAAACAAAAACCCAATTAAGGTTGGAAACAAACCTGATTGGAAAAATAACAAACATAGAAAAACTACCTAATAGCAACCGAAAAGTAAAAGAAGGCCAAAGACCACAATCTTTCCCTTGGGTAAAAAAAAAAAGGAATGCAGAACAAACAAATATAAAACAAACAATCTCTCAAACAAAAGTTACATATTGATAGTAAAATGGCCAAAAAATGAAAAAGTAAGCACAGTCTTGAAGTTGCTTCAACACCAACATTGATTAAATAATAAAAAGATAAAATCATTAACCCATCTATTACTCCATACATTGATTAAATATATTGGATCAGTTGAGGAAAAGTAAATATCAATCATCCTAGAGAGAGGCTAAAGAGGAAGAAAGAAACCATCAAAGCGGTTGAGCCAAACCATAAGTGTTGCATGTGACTCTAGAAAGACTTCTTCCTCAAACTTGAGCAATGAAAATGATATATGCATTCTTAAATAAACTCCATAAAGGATGAAGGAAGATTGGAGAGCTTCAGACTTAAATTTTTTATTTTTAAGACAAAAAAAATGATATTGAAGTGCTAAAAATACCTATACTTTGAAAGAATCCACTCACAAATAGCTTGAAGGAGCTCAAAAGCTATTAAAAACAAGGTCCTCTTTTTCTAGAGGTATTGGTTGCATAGAACCCCCCAACTAAAAAAACCAAGAAAAAAAAAAGAAAAAGGAAACTATAGATCTAGGGAAAGAAAAAAGAAAAAAAAAAAAAGGTAGATCTATGGCTACTACTAGTAAGAGTGTCTGTGATAGCCCTGGATCTAAGGCATAATTTACTTTAAAAAGGATGAGCTCTACTGTAAAGACAAAATAACTTCACGAGAAAAAGTTTCAGTAGGAATATTTTTTAATCATTTAACTTAGTTATATGTACACATACATTCATTTGTTAGATTTTTTAAATTTGAATAAAAAAAATTAAGAATTTCTCTTTAAAATTTTACTTTTTCTTACATTATAGTAAGATTTTATTACTATTTATCACTAATTAGGTATTTTAATGAATTTTTAAGAAAATTGATATATTAATAGAGCAATTTAGTTATAGATTTTAATTATTTATTCAAAATTGTTTTAAAAATCAAACTAAATCGTATTGTTTTAATTTGATTCAATTCAATTTTATACTTAAAATAAAATATTTTAAAATATGTTCACATTATATTTTGTGTATATTCTTTTCGTATTTAAAAAATAAAAATTATAAAAATCAAGAATATATAAAGCCGTACTTGATATATATCAGGCATGTGTTGGAAAAATTATATGCTACAACCGTTGTAGCAATAAATGCCTACAACGGACCAATGAAATTCTTACACGTAGATTAAATGATTTATTTCATTGGTCCGTTGTAAGCATTTAATCAAAGTGTAAGAATCTCATTGGTTCATTGTAGGCATTTATTGCTACAACGGTTGTAGCATATAATTATTCCATGTGTTGGTGTCTATGTCAGAGAAGCATTTGACATGGAAAATTGATCTTGTCTGAAGCGTCGGTACTTCACATGTGAAGACATTTATTTATTTTTTTATTTTTCAAATCTTGTTATTTTATAATTATTTAATATGATTTTTTTTTTCTATCTGAATTGGCCTCCGGCTCTATTAACAACGGTGTATACGATTTAATTTGGCATGGTTTAAATAAACTACTATCACAATAATTTTAAAGTTTATTTAAACTGTTCCAAATCATATCTTATACGCCACTGTTAATAGAGCTAAAGGCCATTCTAAATAGAAAAAAAATTCTTATTAAATAATTATAAAATAACAAGATTTGGAAATAAATAAATAAATAAATATCTTTATGTATGAAATATCGATATTTCAAACAAGATAAAATTTATATGTCGAATATTTTTCGGTTATAAACACCAACACATGCTTGATATGTATCGTGCACACTTTATACTGTGGCTTAATTTTTATAATTTTATTTTTTAAATATGAAAATAACACACATAAAATATAACGCGAATATATTTTAAAATATTTTAAAATATTTAAGAACACATTTTTTTTATAAATTTTTATTTACATAATATATTAATAAATTATTATAGTCAATTTTAATTATAAAATTTTTATTTTTATTACAAAAAATTTACTTTTTTTTATAATTATATTTATATAAATTAATTAATATATATTTATTTTAAATATATATTTATCTCTCATATAACTTAAATGACATTTATTTAGATATCCGCATTTTATAGTGTCCGTATCCTGTGTTAGTATCCTGTGTTATTTATCCTGTGAAATCGCAGTCCCCGGATTAGTATATGTATGATCTGGCAACCAAACATCTCCAAATCCCAAAGTCATACCCGCGAAAGTGCAGAGCGAATGACTCCTTTGTCCTTTCTGAAGTCTGAATTCATGTCTGGAGATGAAAGCTATGCAAATGGCTACCTTTCCACAAGATAACAACTTTCTAATCAATCATAACATTACATGCTTCAATCTCATGTAGCCTTCCTTTTCCTTGAAAACCCATCAACAGAACTCGCTCTTCTTTCTTCTCTACCTTCAATTCCGACCCAGAACAGAGCCTCTCATGAGAGCCAAGGAAACTGCTTTTGCAGACCCAATCAGGCCAAGTATTTTAGAGAAGACATATGTGTTACGGTCTTCAATAATGGGTTTCAATTGGTTTTGGCTTATTTTTCTTTTTATTCCAGATTAATTGAATTATGCTGGTTTTTAATGGTTAGTTCCTTGTTCTGCTTGGTTTATTGGAAAATATAGGAAAAGAAAAGAAATTTAGTTTAATGATAATGAGAAAATAATTAATTTTGCTGTTGGGCAGAAAAGGAAGTCATTTAAGGAGGCAAAGAAATGTGTCCCTTATCATTGATCTCTACACAAAGTGGTGTGGACCTTTGTATTCTGATGACAAGGTACTTGAAATTGTATGGACCTATTTTTATTTCAAACAATTTAATGCATTATGTTTTTTATTTTCTACTTTCTTGGCCATCCAATTGTATGAATGTTTGACATTTCTCTAATTGAACTTTGGCTTATGTTATTAATAAGTCAAAACTAGAAATTCAAAGTCAATGCATAGGAATTTCTTAAGTGACTTGTTCTAAGAATTGTTTGTTTGTTGCAGTGATTCAATTTTGGGTTTGACTCTTGATTCACATTTTTTTCTGAATGGAATTGCTTTTCTTGTCTTTATCATTGTGTATCATGGTGGTTGTACAGAGTTATTTGTTCTAGAAGCGGTTTGAATCTCTAGTTCATGCATCATATCTGATGTGTGTGTATATATATATATATTTAAGTTGATTAGACTCTTAACGAGGTTTGATCTTGCAAGCTCACATCCTAAAAGTGACTCTAATACTGTTAAGCAAAAGCTCATTAGTCGTTATGTGATAGTGATATTGATATCACCTATTTACGTGCTCACTAGTCACTACAGACAGACGCGTTGCCTCTGTCTCACCAAGAAATCAAACAAAAATATTATTCTTTAATTAAATTACCAATGACTGCTGGCTTGTTAAACGGGGTGAAGAAAAGACAACTGAAGAAGACTTGGACATTCATTGATTTAAGTAGATGTTGATTTTCTTCTCCGTATTAGCCCAATATTTTCTTCCCATGACTGGACTCAATATTTTCTCCACGAGACTGGACTTTATATTTTCTCCAATATTTTCGTAAGTACATTCTTGGTCTTCCCATGACTGGACTCAATATTTTCTCCACAGATCAAACCATAATCTATTTAAAGCTTAACCCAAAACTCGAGATATCCAAGTAGGTGTTTTATTTTACCAAAAAGAGAATATATCATTTGATGCAAATTAAGATGAGGGAGAACACTTCTAAACTTGTTTGCTCTTTGTATATTTTGTTCATAGAAATAGAAATGATGTTGGCACAAAACAAAACAAACCCAGTGGATATAGGTGTGATTCTTGACTTTGATGATGAGTGGGTTGGCAAGATGGGATTGAGTTGTATCAATATGGCCTTCTCAGACTTCTATGCCAACCATCCTCACTATAACACCAGGCTGGTCCTAAATACCAGGGACTCCAAGGGAGATGTTGTCAATGCTGCTGCTGCAGGTTCTCTCTGTCTCCATGCGGATTTATCATTTGTTTGGCCTAGTTTTGAATATCTTCTAATTATTATTTTGAAGCTCATATTATTATTTAGTGAATTAAATGATCTATATATAGTGCTTGGAAATGTTTTAATGGGATCGATGTGATAAGGTTGTTTCTTAACTTCTTGGTATAATAGCGAAAGGGTGTAGATGGTGCATGACTATGTGCTATAAGTTTAAGTAATAATTAATAAATAAGCTTGCCAAAAATTATTTCTTTATATATATATATATATATATATATATATTGTAATTCCCCTTTTGTTCTTGTATAAAGTAAAGTTTATATTTTTATCAAATATATTTCCATAGTATTACATTTTCTTTCAAGCAAATCAAAATTTGTGAAAAGTACAACTTAAAAAATCAAAAATTGTAAAATGTGCAACCTAAAAAAGTAAAATGCAAGCCAACTTGAGTAAGTCTTAAGTAATGATATATGAAAGGGATAAGAAGAGAAGAAGAGAGAATTCCCATGAAGGAGTGGATCCACACCAGACTTTTTACCTTGCACAAAAAAGAAGAAGAAAGGTCATGCAAAAATAAAGCATAACTCACTCATTCTCCGCTGCACGAATGCTACATCCCTGCAATGTTCCTTCTAAGATTATCAAATACCATGGTCATTAGTCGTTCCCATATTAGTTGTAATTGGTTAAGAAAACTAGAAATTTATTTTTCTTATTCGCTTTTGAAACATAGCTGTGGACTTGATAAAAAATGTGGACGTGCAAGCAATCTTAGGGCCATCGACATCAATGCAGGCCAACTTTGTTATTCAACTTGGTGAGAAAGCTCAGGTGCCCATTATATCATTTTCTGCATCAAGTCCTTCTCTCACTTCCATAAGGAGTTCATACTTTTTCCAAGCTACAGAAAATGACAAAACTCAAGTGACAGCCATAACTGCAATTGTTAAAGCGTTTGGATGGAGAGCAGCAGTGCCCATCTATGTTGACAATGAATATGGATCAGGAGTTATACCTTGTTTAATGGAAGCTTTGCAAGTAATTGATACTCGTGTTCCTTACAAGAGTGTCATTTCCCCATCTGCTAGTGATGTTCAAATACAAGAGGAGCTTTACAAGCTGATGACAATGCAAACTAGAGTTTTCATTGTACACATGTTTCCCACTCTTGGCTCTTTGCTTTTTACAAAAGCACAAGAAATAGGAATGATGGGTGAAGGCTATGTCTGGATCATGACTGATGGAATGACTAATTTTTTGAGTTCATTGGATCCTTCAGTTATTGATTCAATGCAAGGGGCATTGGGTGTTAAACCTTATGTTCCAAAAACAAAAGGGATAGAAAATTTTCGAGTTAGATGGAAAAGAAAATTTCATCGAGATCATCCAGAAATAGTTGATGCTGAGTTGAACATATATGGACTCTGGGCTTATGATGCTACAATGGCATTGGCCATGGCAACTGAGAAAGTTGGGATTAAAAGTTTGGGTTTCCAAAGAGAAAATTTTTCTAGCTACCTGTTGGATTTACAGACGTTTGGAGCCTCTCGAATTGGTCCATACCTTGCTCAAACATTATCCAAAACTAGTTTCAAGGGCCTCACAGGAAATTTTCTTTTTGATAATCAGCAGTTACAATCATTGGCTTTTCAGATTCTTAATGTGAATGGTGTTAAACCAAGAGAGATTGGATTTTGGACACCAGTGGAAGGACTTGTCAAAAAGTTGAACTCAACAACAAATGCATCTTCAACTTCCAAGTCCAGCCTTGGTACCATTATATGGCCTGGGGATTTGACCTTTGTTCCCAAGGGCTGGGAGATTCCAACAAATGGAAAAAAGTTGCGAATCAGGGTACCAATTAGGCCTGGTTTCACAGAATTTGTAAAAGTAATGAGAGATAATAATACTAACACTACAAAATTCACTGGATATAGCATAGATGTTTTTGATGCTGTGGTGAAGGAATTACCTTATGCTGTAACTTATGAGTACATTCCCTTTTCCAATTCTGGCAGAAGAAAACCTGGAGCATACAATGATTTGGTATATCAAGTTTATATAAGGGTAGAACCTCTTTACTTCTATCATTTTCATTTCCTGCAGCAGTTTCATTCCTTTTTTGTTTAGTTTTGTATCAGAACAAGTTCTAAAATTTATGGCTGACATTAATTACATCGATTCAAAGTTTGTTGTATAAAATTGATTGACCATAAAGATTTGTAATATTCAATTAATTTTTCAGCAGAGTACTCTCTAATGGACTTTGGCTTTCTGTTGTCTTTTTTTGTTTCTACTTGCAGAATATTGATGCTTTGGTGGGAGATATAACTATTCTTGCCAACAGGTCCTTGTATGTTGATTTTACATTGCCATATTTAGAATCAGATGTATTAATGCTTGTGCAGATTAAGGGCGATAAGAACAGCAATGCAGTGATATTTTTGAAGCCTTTGTCGAGGAACCTTTGGGCGACAACCTTCTGTTTCTTTCTGTTCATTGGATTTGTAGTTTGGGTTCTGGAACATAGAATTAATGAAGATTTTCGCGGACCTCCTTCTTATCAAGCTGGCACTAGCTTATGGTTTGCCTTCTCAACAATGGTTTTTGCACATCGTAATTTCTCTTAGCCTTCTCAAATTTTATTACTCCGTTTCATTATCAGGAACAAATGGAGTGAAATGGAAATGAAGTTTCATTCCCATTTCTGACTACTAATGCATGACATGACACTCCTAGCTGATAAGGGAAAATTTGGATTTCTCAATTTCTCATTCTCCTTTCCCTTCATTCTACATGATCCAACACCTTAGGATGGGAATAGAAATTTAATTCCCATTTTTAATTTCTGAGAAAAATTGAACTTAAAGTTTTCTTATTTAATTGATTTAATAGGCTATACACACTTCTATTTATACATGTAAAAATCCTAGATTAGGAAGGAAAACAAAATCTTTCCTACACAAGAGAATAATTATTTTCTGTACAAGAGAGAATAATTCCTATATAAATGGGAACAATATTTTTCCTACACATGAAAGAATAATTCCTATACATAACTGTGGTTCTCCACATCAATATATTCAGTTTCAATGATCATATTGGCTTTATGCTTTAACTCACTAATGTTTATTTTCTTTCTTATTTTCAAATTAAATTACAGGGGAGAGAGTGATTAACAACTTGGCTAGGATAGTTGTAATTATATGGAGTTTCGTGTTACTAATTCTCACTCAAAGTTACACTGCCAGTTTAACAAGTCTTCTAACCGTCCAGCAACTCCATCCAGCAGTTACTGATGTTTCTGAACTCATTCAGAAAAGGGAGTATGTGGGATATATGAATCATTCTTTTGTTTTAGGAATCTTGAAGGGGTTGGGTTTTCAAGATTCGCAGCTGCGCCCATATGATTCTGCTGAAGAATGTGACCAACTTCTTTCTTAAGGGAGTAAAAATGGTGGTATCGTAGCTGCTTTTGATGAATCACCATACATGAAACTTATTCAGGCGCGGAATTGCTCCAAATATGCTATAATAGAACCTTCTACATTTATGTCAAAAATCCCAGGTCGGAATATCAAACAATTTAAACCTGGCGGCTTTGGCTTTGTAAGTTCTATGTTTCCATTTTTCTCTCCGCTGATGTGCTCCATGTGTGCATACACTGTTTCTCATGTGGGTTTGCTGCTTCTGTGACCTTCAGGTCTTTCCAAGAGATTCCCCTCTAGTTGCTGATATGTCAAGGGCAATTTTAAAAGTGTCAGAGAACGACCGCATGAAAAGAATTGAGGATGCATGGATCAGTGAAGCAAGCAGATGCCCTGTCCAGAGCAATTCAGTTACCTCCGGTATCCTTGGTCTTGATAGTTTCTGGGGTCTTTTCTTGATTGCTGGAGCTGTTTCACTTTCATCATTAGTGACATATGCGGTGATGTTTATTTATGCTCAAAGGGAAGTCTTGAAGCTCTCGAATTCAGAAGCTTCAAAATGGAGAAGATTCCTCCATTTGTTAAGAATTTTCAACCAAAGGGACCCCAAATCATGTGGTATCAGAGAAAACCAACTGAATGGGAGAAGCTGCATTCTTATTCAGGGAATTGATGCACCAAATGCACTGAACGATGCAGCAGTCCAGGCAGATTCCCCTGGAGAGCTAGGGTCATCTTCGGCAGAGCATATAAATCCCAACCCAAATAACGAAACAGCTGAAGAGGTGGTAACAAGCATTGAGCTTGCCAATCCAAATCAGGAAAGGCCGTCATCCGCTGAAATAACCCATGAGAGCCATTGATATATTTTGATTTTTGGTGTTGAGCATCATCTGTCTTTAGATACTTTTATTCCCTGACATCCAGTGTAAGATTTTTATTATTCTGGCTGAAATTTTTTACTTGATTGAAAATATTTAGTGGATCAGCACTCTTAAATTTCTGGTCAGGAAAAGATTAATTAGGTCTAAATTCCAAGCCTGTTGGAAATTAAAATTTCCAAAATAAATAAATTATTCAATTATTTTATGCGTATATTCTTATTGGATCAAGCTGGAAGTTGGAGAGAGTATCCCTTGATAAAGTCAACAATACATTTAAAAATTAGCCCATCGATGGATATGAGAGAGGGATAGAGTTCCCAATATGAAATAGCAGATTAGAATTAGAGGGAAGAGAAGTGGCCTAGTGGGCAAAGGTCATGCTATTTTCTTACAAGGTTTGAGCTGTACTAAGCCATATAAATATGGTTGCTAATTTTTCTCCACAATGAGATTGACACAGAAAATTCATCTCTGTTTCTGTTTCTGTTTCTGTTTCTTATTTCTGTAGGGATTTTGGCAATGGAAATGGTGATAGCAAAGAACACAACCATTCCAGTAAATGTAGGTCTGGTTGTTGAACTTGACAATTGGATTGGCAAGATGTGGTTGAGTTTAACAAGTCCTTGTCAGACTTCTATGCAAACCATTCTCACTACAAAACCAGGCTTGTCATTAACTCATCCAACTTAACAGAGATGTTATCGGTGCAGCTGCAGCAGGTTTTTCTTTCCTTTCTTTCAACTTTTGTTGCTTTGGCATGCTTTAACAAGTAATTAATTAGCAGCAATGAGAATGTTTTGGCTATGTTTTCTAAACCATAGTTTATCAAAAGCAATTCAAAAGTATTTCAGAGGTTTTCCTTGACTTTTAAGAATAAGTCCGAGTCAAATAGCTATGGTTCGAAGCAAATCTTTTTAAGCTATTTCAGAATTTAAAAAATGCACTTTTCATAAGTGGGTCAAAACTCAATCTCAAACAGATTAAATATTAACAAAACAAACAATCCACTGCACTGCCCTTTCTTGGCCGTACAAATGCTATATTATTGCTCTCGTAGTTAAGATCACAACAAAATCACTAGTTTTCATTAATCACTACTCATAAGGAAATTAACTAGAAATGAATTTCTTGATTCATTATTAATATATCCTTTGAAAACACAGCTTTGGACTTGATAAAAAATGTGGAAGTACAAGCAATCAATGATTCATGTATGTTGAAACATGTTGATAATTGTTGTAGAAAAGATGCTTCAATGATAGTGATTATTTTTCGAATTTTTCCGCTGTTTCATCTATATACTGGAAGTGGAAATGAAATGCTGGAAATAAAAGAAATAAAGCATTTCAATGATAATACTGGAAATGAAATAGCTTAATTTAAGGAATGAAATAAAGCCTAACAATCCCTGGTCAAAAAAAGAAACAAAGCTTTTTTTTTTTTTATGAAAGCCTGGACAAACTTAGTAATTTAAAGAGTGGCTCAGCGATTGTGCGACTGAAACCAACTCAGAAAACGACAAAGTCCGCCAGAGAATTTTATTTATAACGTAAATAAGGAATCCCGGAGGAATCAGAAATTACAATGCCTTTGAGAATGGAAGGCATATTGACAAAATTCTGAAAATTACAGCAAATGGAAAATAAGCGGCTATATCTTGCTAAGAAATTGGCTGCCTGGTTGCCCTCACGATGGACGTGATTAATAACAATGTTCTCTGAATTCATCAAATGTTTAATCTTGCTCAGAGTCCTTGAATTTGTCGTGTCCGTGCTTAGAGCATTGATAGCCTCAAGAGAGTCACATTCAAGAAGGAGAGGCCTGTACGGCATGTTGAGACCCCATTTTAATCCTACCAGAATGGATTGAACCTCAGCCTCCATTGGACCAGAAGCCTCCAAAGGATAGCAAAATGCAGCAAGTACATTACCACCTGCATCTCTAAGAATCGATCCACCAGCCGCCTTTGTACGAGAGAATGAGGCATCAACATTGATCTTGAATTCACCCAGCTTCGGTATCTTCCATAAAACTAGCGTGACCCTCTTCTTCTTGCCAATACCTGCTGGACAGAATTCAGGAAACAACCTGAACGCTTTGGAAACCTTTGAACCAGAATTAGCCACACACCATTTAAAAACTAAGTTTCTAATCTGTTCAATGACAGCAGGCACATGAAAATTACCATCTCCCCAAGTTATATTGCAGTAAAAGAAACAAAGCTTATCAATCGATTAGCCTACATAAATATATTCAGGTGATAGCAGCTAAACAGGTGCTCGTACTGGTGTTTCTTTCAAATCTTTGATTAATTCGGAAGAAACCAAACAAATGATGAAGATTAGAGATACTATGTTAATGTTGACAGGACTATCGGCATGTCGACTGTGATAGCTATAAGCAACAGCAGAGAAAATGAACTGACTGACAGCACAAATGAAGCCAAAAACATCAATGAATCTATAGAATGGCTTGTTGTGACTTGAAGGTGGATACTCGAACCAAAATACCATGCCTTGCTTTTTCAAACTAACCTCTTCCTTTTGAGCCTTGAAAGAGAGTTCAGTTACAGAAACAGCTATGGCAACAAGAGACAGAGCTAGAGCTGTTAATGCATATTGTGGCTTTTCAGGACAAGCAATTTGATTCAGAATCACTAACAGAATTTCAAGAACAAGATTTGTGAATATAAACACCCACTCCAAGTACTTATTTGCCTACAAAAACAACAAATAACATCAATGAGATGAGAATTAAAAAGGGATTTCTTGAAATGCCAAAGAGTAAAATTATTTTAAAAAATATCCATTTTTTCTTCTAAAACTTCTATCATTCTTTTCAACTCCCAATTTCAAAAATATCTTTTTGCATAGATACTTATCTCATATATATTTAGTATACTATAAAAATATCACATTTTCAATTTTTAACATAAAAAATATTCATTTTTAAAGATATTTACCTGAAATATATTTAATATACTAAAAATATATTGCATTTTTAAACTTAGTATATAAAAAATTTGCAAAAAATATTTTTTTTTCTTTTAAAAATACCACATTTTCAACTTTATTGTGTATATATATTTAAAGATATACCTTTAATATTAAAGATATATCAAAACACTTCTATATTAAAAAAAAAAAAAAAAAAAAAAAAAAACATATACTGTAATTTTCTCACTTAAAAATCTGTTCTTTTCTTTCCTTATTTTGATTCTGACCTCTGCCTGCAATGAAACTCCGTTTGGGGTTTGGAGACTGGGACGGTAAACTAGTGACGTTTGGCGCGCCCTCGCCGTGATCAAGATCATCATTAGAAGATTGCTCTGCTTCTATATCAATTGTGGACTGACTTGGCTCTACTTCTACTTCACTAGCTTCTCCTTTACTGTACTTTCCAAGAAGAAAATGATATTCTTTTTCTTCATCGAGATCTAGTGAAGCAATTTCAGCCAAAAGCTCTTTTAGCAGATCGTTTGTATTAATTTCATCATATTCTCCGTGTTGTTGTATAAAACCGTCTGGATAAGGAATTTCAAGAATGTCTCTTCTGCTAGTCGGTTTTTTCCGGTGACGGAGAACGTTGACGTTCATCTGCGATGAAGAATTTGAAGCCAATAGCTCGTCTAGCGGATCGTTTATATCAATTTTATCTTCTTCTTGTTGTTGGAGAAGGCCGTCTGGATTGGCAACTCCGATAGTGTCTGTTTCGCTACTCGATTTTTTCCAACGACAGAGTGAAGAACTTGGTGGCGGAAGATGTGATTCCGGCATGTTTAAAAATTCTCCGACTTGATCAGTGTTCGGCCTTGGCAGTTTGAAGTCATTTTAACCTGAAGTAAATATACATTTTTAACTTGATCACTGATCGCGTCGGAGCAAGAATGCGGAAGCTGTATTTTTTTTACTTTTTTTCCAGTCAACACGCACGACTTTTTCTTGACTTTTCTTCCTTGCTACTATCCACCTTCTGATTAAAAAGTTAAAAACAATCATTTTAACAAGAAAATTATGTAATAATTACTAGGTTAATTACTCTAAATTTTTATAATTTTTTAATAAAATTTTTTAAATTTTAATTTATTAATTAAAAATTTATAAATTTTAATTTATCAATTAAAAATCTATTAACTTTTAACATTTAACTAATTAAATTTTTAAATTTCATATTCCGTCAATAAAAAATGACTCAACAAATATACTAACAATATATGAATAAAAAAAATAAATAATTTAAATTATATGTATTGAATAATAGTTAAAAAAATTTACATTCACTGTATCTTAATTAAAATTCAAATTTATTTAACTATATTTTTTATTTCATTAATTTTTCAATATTCACAATTTATTCTTTCCGATTCAAACACTAATTTAGAAATTATAAATTCTATATTAATTTTTTAAAAATTAAATTTAAATCAATGCTCTATTTGTTATTTTATTTTCTTATTTCATTATCTCTAAAACTCAAATTCGTTAACTATTTTCTTTTTTATGTCATCAATTTTTCAATATTCACAATTTATTCTTCCCAATTCAAATCCTAATCTAGAATTTATAAACTCTATGTTGATTTTTTAAAAATTAAATCTAAATAAAAAATCCCTCTATTTGTTATTTTATTTTCTTATTTCATTACCTCTATTCTATTCTCTTATTATTAAAAATTAAATTTAGAAATTTAATTAGTATAATATTAAAAATTCAAAGATCTTTAATTAAAAAATTGAAGTTCAAAATTTTAATTAATATAATATTAAGAAATTTTTAATTGATAAATTAAAATTTATGAATTTTTATGAGAAAGTTATAAAAATTTAGAGGCTATTTATGTAATTAACCTAATAATTCTTTTATCTCACCACAATTATAGAAAAATTAATTATTTTTAATTATAATTTATTATTAATAAATTAATTAATAAAATAAAAATATATTAATATTAATATTAATAAATTAATATAAAATTATAATAAATACTTTAATATTTTTGTATAAATTAAAAAAGATTATTTCAATTGGATAGGGTTAATACAACCATCATTTTAATGATATTATATTATTATATAATATACTAAAATACCCACACAAATAAATAGTAAATTTCTAATTTTACTCCTTTAATCCTTTTTTTTATTTTTGTTTATTTGTTTAGTTCTTTTTTTTATTTTTATATTTTACTTCCTTTTTTAACCTTCTTTCATTTTATTATTTTTTGTTGCTTCAAAGAATCAAAGCAATAGTGTTATTTTTTTTATTTAATTTAATTGATTTCCTCTCAAATGAATATTAAACAATAATTTGAGTAATTAATTTAATAGATTAAATTTATAATTTAATAATATAATTGTCACACCCCATTTTTAGAAGTGTAACGGTCCTAGGGTCCAGGTAGGCTTAAGGCCACCGGGCACCACGTAGAACCCAATTAATTTATGAATTTATACAAATTAATTATTACACTAGTAAATTATAACTTTATTTTAAAACTTTATTATTTACTCATAATAACACATGTATTTTTTTTATATATATTATACATTATTTACAAGTATTTTTTTTTATTACATTATGGTTTATTTCCATAATTTATCAAGTTATTCACAATATTACTATGGAGCAACTAGAGTATAGCACAAACATTATTATTTAATTACATATGATAGTATTGACTAATTACATTATTCTCAAGCTTCTTGCTGGAAGAAAAAATCAAGAAGCTGATGGTCCTGGGTCACCTCTACCTGAAACCATAGACGATGGGGTGAGTCGTCAACTCAGTGAAATTACAGTGTCACAAGGGTAGAATATGCAATAACGATATTTCAAGGATCGAGGATAATAAATAAATAAGGCGGCTGCACAATAAAGGTATAACAATGAAATTTAATTCACAAGAAAGGCCCACAATAATTGGACCAAAATCACAAAAACAAATTATATAATATAACAGATAACACATAGCAATAACACTGAAGACAATATATCATTATTCCAATGCTATCACACATCACATTCACATAAGGGTAGCTTCTACCCTACAAATCACAAACTTCTATGTGCACATAGCCTGATGGTATAGCCCCCATCAAGTTGGGATTCTGTCACATTGGCTAATCAAATGGCTTGGTATGATCACATAGGCCAAGAAGCCACATTGGTTTTTCACAATTTACAAATACAGAATCACAAACAATAAATGATATCAAATGGCTTAAATATCAACAATGGTTAAATTTTCATCAAAGAATTCCAAAAGTGACAAAGCAAGGGTTGGACACTATAACTCACCTTGAATATGCAAATTTGATTCCTCTAAGTTATTGATAATAATTGATTGGTTTGATGGCAATACCCGACCTACATTCACATCCACATATAAATCAGACATTTAGGTTTATTTTGTTTAATTTATCATTTTTTTGTCTTAATTATTTATTAGGAACCTATGCCCTGTTTTAATATCTTAATATGTCCTAAAATTTATTTTATAATTATGAATTCAAATTTTACAAATTATATTATAATAGGGCTATATAATAGAGTAAGTTCAAATATGTGTCATATGCCTATAACAATGTACATTGGTTTCTTTATGTTATTTAATTTACTTATTTATTAAATTAATATTTATACTTTTGAGAACATTAAATACACATACTAGAGATTATATTCATCTATAATATGCTTATATTTATGACCAAATCAAATATATTTTATTATGCTCAATTCAATCCTACATCAACAAAATACCTAAATTCCAGCATTTGAGTAGTTTGTATTTATTTAATTATATATTAATTTATTTAAATTAATTTGCACTGAAATTTTTCCAGCATATTCCCAACATTATATATGACCTCTCTGTAAATTTTCACAATTTATAGAGTTTATTTATATAGGTAAATAATTTAAACACAGCAGCAAAATCTCAATGGTATTTATTCAGACTATTAAAATGAGCAGCTTGTGTTTATTTATTTACTCACTCATCTTCCTTCATCATTTTGACTTGGCCTTTTACCACCACCTTCCCAAAATCCAAATAAACATTTCTGTAATTTTTGATTAATTTTAAAGTTCGTTTTCATATTAAAATAAATAAAACACAGTAGCTAATTTATTTAGAATTCAAGCTGTAATATTTAGACAGATTTGAGTGTTAGGGTTTTTAGCTTCATTCCTTTCAATTTCTTTCAATACAAATCGATTTCTAACATCCTAAATACTTAATTAATATATATAAATAATAATTTTTAGCTCAGATTCAATAAATAATAGATTTAAAATTAGAAAAATAAAATAAAATATTAAGATTCAGAATTTTCAGATTCTTACCTTTAGGAGTTCTTTTGCCTTCTTTGCCTTTATATCACTTTGTTGATTTAATTTTTCACTTTGAATCACTTCTAAACATAAGAAACTAGCCTAGGAATGGTTTTTAGCTGCTGGAAAATGAGAGAGGGTCGTGATAAAGAAGAGGTGTTCTTGATAGTAACAAGAAAAGAGAAAGAAGAAAAGATAAGACCAAACCATTCCTATCATCTTTTAGTCAACATTTTCCAGCACCCATTGCTATTCAAAATAGATGAGTTACCAACTTATTTTGGCAAAAATTGGCTGAGAATTAAATGAGTGAAATGTCCATTTTGCCCCTCGATCTTATACATTTCTTTTATTAACTCAAATACCCTTTTAGTCATTTTACACCATAACTTGTTATCTACACTTGTAATTAATTTCTTTAAAATTGTTTTCACTTCTAAGTTTAAATTTTAATTTATCTTATATGGTTTTAATGTATATTATTATAGTAAGATATTATTAATTAAGTTATAATATATTTCAATTATAATACCCTAAGATTTTTATACATACGGGTTCACATAGCTAAAGTATTTTAAAATTTACATTTCCATGACTTTAGTAACACATAAATTTTACTTCTTTGTATATGATGATTTCTTTATCACTCTAATAGGTTATTTTGTTTCTCTAATAGTTTATATACAAATATAATTAATTATTTAATAACTTACAGTTAATTGATTTGATTCACAGTTGTAGAGTTTTCAATTCAGATACTTTAAAGTTTTTGTTTATTACTTTGGCACATTATAATTTTATTTCAATCAAAGATTTTTTTCTCACTTTATTCATTCATTTGTACAACATTTAAGCTACTAGATTTTAGGGTATTACATTCTCTCCCCCTAATTAAAATTCGTCCTCGAATTTTTTTTTTAAAGTAATTACCCACTAAAAAGTTGAGGATATCTATCTAACATCTCAGACTCAGTTTCCCAAGTACATTCTTCTACTGATTGACTTTGCCACAAAACTTTTACCATAGGAATATTCTTATTTCTAAGTCTTTTAACTTGCTTATCAACTATCGCTACTGGTACTTCCTGATAGGTCAAATCTTGCTGCAAGTCTACCAGTGAAGCTTGTAAAACGTGGGATGGATCAGAAACATATTTTCAAAGCATCGAAATATGTAACATTGGATGCACTTGTTCCATATTGGGTGGTAGTGCCAAACAGTATGATACTGATCCCACTCTTTCTAAGATCTCAAATGGACCAATGTACCTTAGTGAGAGCTTTCCTTTCTTACCAAATCTTATGACTCCCTTCATTGGTGACACTTTCAGAAATACATGCTCACCAATACTAAATTGAACATCTTTTCTTTTAGGATCTGCATAGCTCTTCTGGCGGCTAAAAGCTGTCTTCAAACGTTCTTGAATTAATGGTATTTTCTCTATGGTTTCTTGAATAAGTTCTGGGCCTTCTATATGTTTTTCACCAATTTCATTCCAACATATAGGGGATCTGCACTTCCTTCCATATAATGCTTCATAGGGTGCCATTTGTATGGTTGAATGGTAGCTATTATTATAGGCAAATTCAATTAATGGCAAATGCTTATCCCAAGTACCTTCAAAATCCAAAATGCACAATCTCAACATATCTTCTAAGGTTTGAATAGTTCTTTCTGTTTGCCCATCTGTTTGAGGATGAAATGCAGTGCTGAAATCTAACTTTGTTCCCAATGCCTCTTGTAACTTCTGCCAGAATCTGGAGGTGAATTGTGTTCCCCTGTCAGAAATTATGGAAATAGGCACTCCATGTAAACTTATTATCTTATCTAAGTATAATTGTGCATATTGAGACACAGAATAGGTGGTCTTCACAGGAAGAAAATGAGCAGATTTCGTCAACCTATCTACAATCACCCATATAGAATCATATCCTGTAGATGTTCTAGGTAATCCAACCACAAAATCCATAGTAATCCTCTCCCATTTCCATTCGGGCAGTGGTAACTGTTGTAATAGCCCAGATGGTTTCTGATGTTCAAATTTCACCTGTTGGCATGTTAAACACCTTGCTACAAATTCTGTAATATCTTTCTTCATACCAGTCCACCAATAAACATCTTTCAAATCATGATACATTTTGGTAGTTCCAGGATGTGCATTGTAGTTTGCATAATGAGCCTCCTTCATTATCTGTTTCTTTAGATCATCTACTGCTGGTACACAAAGTCGATTGCCACATTTTAATACACCTTCATCAATTACAAAGTCAGAGGTCTTGCCTGTAGCAATGTCTTCTTTTATTCTCACTAACTGTGGATCTTCATCTTGTAGTGTCTTAATTTGATCAATCAGTAATGGTTTGACAGTGAATTGGGCTATCAATGCTCCATTATCTGATAAATCAAATCGTATCCCCAAGCCATATAAGTTCTGAACATCTTTTACTAATGGTCGTCGACTTACATGAATGTGTGCTAAACTCCCCAAAGATTTCCTGCTTAAAGCATCTGCTACCACATTAGCTTTGCCGGGATGATATAAGATCTCACAATCATAATCCTTAAGTAGCTCCATCCATCTACGTTGCCTGAGATTTAGATCTTTCTGTTGAAATATGTATTTGAGGCTTTTATGATCTGTGAAAATCTCACATTTCTCACCATATAAATAGTGTCTCCAAATCTTCAGAGCAAATATAACAGCAGCCATTTCCAAATCATGAGTAGGATAATTAACCTCATGCTTTCTCGGTTGTCTAGAGGCATAGGCAATCACCCTATCATTTTGCATTAAAACACAGCCAAGTCCCACTCTGGATGCATCACAATACACTGTAAATTTACCTCCTTCAGTTGGTAGTGCAAGAATAGGTGCAGACGTTAAATATTCCTTCAATTTGCAGAAGCTTTCCTCACATTTGCTGTTCCAATCAAACTTTACCCCTTTATGAAGCAATCTAGTAATTGGTGTAGCGATTTTAGAAAAGTCTTTTACAAATTTCCTATAATAACCAGCCAATCCCAGAAAACTCCTTATTTCTGAAATATTTGTTGGTCGAGGCCAATCAGCTACTGCTTCAATTTTCTTAGGATCCACTTGTAACCCTTCACTGGTGATCACATGTCCTAAGAAAGATATTTTCTCTTGCCAAAATTCACACTTAGACAATTTAGCAAATAAATGATTTTCCCTCAGCGTCTGCAATGCTATCCTTAAGTGCTCTTCATGTTCAGTCTGACTTTTAGAATAAATCAGTATATCATCTATAAAAACAACCACAAATTTATCCAAGTATGACTTAAAAACTCGATTCATCAGATCCATAAATGCTGCAGGTGCATTAGTGAGACCGAAAGGTAGTACCAAAAACTCATAATGGCCATATCTAGTTCGAAATGCAGTTTTAGGTACATCTTCCTTCTTGATTCTCAATTGATGGTACCCAGAGCGAAGATCTATCTTAGAAAAATAACTTGCCCCTTGTAATTGATCAAACAAATCATCGATTCTAGGCAGAAGATATTTATTCTTTATAGTCACCCTATTCAACTGTCTGTAGTCTATACACATTCGAAGTGAACCATCTTTTTTCTTGACAAATAATACTGGTGCACCCCAGGGTGAACTGCTAGGCCTAATGAAGCCTTTATCCAGAAGATCTTGTAATTGTGCTTTCAACTCCTTCAACTCAGTTGGAGCCATTCTGTATGGAGGGATAGAAATAGGTGTTGTACCAGGTAGTAAATCTATACTAAACTCTATTTCCCTTTCTGGAGGTAAAGTGGTTAGATCATCAGGGAATACATCAGGAAACTCTCGTACTGCAGGTATTTGATCCAAACTAGGGAATGAAACACTAGTATCTCTGACATGGGCCAAATACCCTATGCATCCCTTTCTTAATAATCTTTTAGCACTAATTGTTGAGATCAAACTATTTAACACTTCACTCCTGTCCCCCTGAAATTCAAAAATTTCCCCTGATGAACTATGAAATATTACCCTCTTACCATTACAATCTAAGGTGGCCAAATACTTAGACAGTCAATCCATTCCCAAAATAACATCAAACTCTAACACTGGTAATTCTATCAAATCAGCTCTCAAGATTTTATCATCAATCACTACCTCACAAGAAGGGTATACATTTTTAACAACAATTTCTTCCTCTAAAGGAGTAAACACAGTGAGAGGTATATCAAGCAGTTTGGAAGGTACATGTAATTTGGAAGCAAAATAGGTAGATACAAAAGAATGAGTTGCCCCTGAATCAAATAACACCCTTCCTTTAACAGATTGAATGGAAATGATACCTGTAATAGCTGCATTTGATGCTTGTGCCTCCTGAGGTGATAAGGTATACACTCTCCCTCTACCCCTACCAGATGGTGACTGTACTGCAGGTCTCTCAGTAACACTGCCTCTTCCAGAACCTCTTCCAAATCCACTAGATCTATGACCCCTTTCCATCTGCACGGTGGTCTGAGATGTTTGTGGTCTTGTTTCTGCTGCAATCAAAGGACAATCTTTAATCATATGATCTTTTTGCCCACATTTAAAGCATGCCCTAGTCTCCCAATAACATTGCCCTCTATGCATCTTCCCACAAGTTTGACATGGAGTACGTATAGGAGGCCTCTGAACATTAGTACTGAAAAATCCATGGGTAATAGCCCCAGATGACCTTCCAGTAGGTGGTCTAGGTGGAAGTCTCATTGAAGATCTAGGTAGGTTGATTTGTGGCATAGATTGTGATTGTCGCCTGACGCTAGATGTTCCTACTTCTTCCTTGCCTCTCTGTCTTATAAAGCTTTCAGTTCTAGCCTTCTTCTTCTGTTCTTGGGCTTCCATCTCTCTATTTTCTATTATTCTTGCTTTGTCCACCAATTTAGAGTAAGAATCATAATCATGAGCAGCCAAAATCATGTACAGTGAATTAACTAATCCTCTTCTGAATCGATGTATTCTTGCTGCTTCATTTGGTACTAGAGCAAGTACATACTTACTCAACTGATTAAACTGTCTTGCATATTCAGATACTGTCATACCAGGTGTTTGTACTAGCCTCTCAAACTCTAAAGCCTTGGCTTGCCTAACACTTTCAGGTAAAACCTATTGCAATACCATTTCTGCAAATTGCTCCCAAGTCAAAAGAACATTTTCTTTCAATATTCCTGCCACAACTCTCTTGTACCATTCTTTCGCATCACCTCTCATTTGGTACCCTGCAAATTCAATTGCTTTCTTGTCTAGACAACGAAGTATTTGAGTTTTTGCTTCCATTTCCTCTAAAAACTCTGTAGGATCTTCTTCCCCTTTATAGATTGGAGGATTAAGTTTCAAAAATCCAGCTAATAATTTTCTTTCTTCATTTGATTCCATCTGTGGTGGTGGAGGTGGAGGAACATGGAATTCAGGGATAGGAGCCTGTTGTTGTCTTTGTTGTATCATCATTTCCATCATCAACTCATAATTTTTCTGTAATTGTTCAAGTCTTTCCATCATTCCAGTTATTCTGTTTTCAGCTGCCTGTGGTTCTGGGGGAGGAGCCCTTACATTCTCAACTCTTTGTACTGATTCCTCAGAAGGAACAGCTCCCTCAAATCTAATTGCCATATGTCTTCTTCGGTTTTCCATATTTAACTATAAGAGAGAAAAGAATTATTTAATTAGCGCACGAATTAACGCAGATCTAGAAAACAACGAAAACAAGACATGACAGAATAATCCTAAGCTCCATAGTATTCTTACACATTTATACTTACGAACCTTTAACCTATATATTATTATAAACCTAAGCTCTGATACCACCTCTGTCACACCCCATTTTTAGAAGTGTAACGGTCCTAGGGTCCAGGTAGGCTTAAGGCCACCGGGCACCACGTAGAACCCAATTAATTTATGAATTTATACAAATTAATTATTACACTAGTAAATTATAACTTTATTTTAAAACTTTATTATTTACTCATAATAACACATGTATTTTTTATATATATATTATACATTATTTACAAGTATTTTTTTTATTACATTATGGTTTATTTCCATAATTTATCAAGCTATTCACAATATTACTATGGAGCAACTAGAGTATAGCACAAACATTATTATTTAATTACATATGATAGTATTGACTAATTACATTATTCTCAAGCTTCTTGCTGAAAGAAGAAATCAAGAAGCTGATGGTCCTGGGTCACCTCTACCTGAAACCATAGACGATGGGGTGAGTCGTCAACTCAGTGAAATTACAGTGTCACAAGGGTAGAATATGCAATAACGATATTTCAAGGATCAAGGATAATAAATAAATAAGGCGGCTGCACAATAAAGGTATAACAATGAAATTTAATTCACAAGAAAGGCCCACAATAATTGGACCAAAATCACAAAAACAAATTATATAATATAACAGATAACACATAGCAATAACACTGAAGACAATATATCATTATTCCAATGCTATCACACATCACATTCACATAAGGGTAGCTTCTACCCTACAAATCACAAACTTCTATGTGCACATAGCCTGATGGTATAGCCCCCATCAAGTTGGGATTCTGTCACATTGGCTAATCAAATGGCTTGGTATGATCACATAGGCCAAGAAGCCACATTGGTTTTTCACAATTTACAAATACAGAATCACAAACAATAAATGATATCAAATGGCTTAAATATCAACAATGGTTAAATTTTCATCAAAGAATTCCAAAAGTGACAAAGCAAGGGTTGGACACTATAACTCACCTTGAATATGCAAATTTGATTCCTCTAAGTTATTGATAATAATTGATTGGTTTGATGGCAATACCCGACCTACATTCACATCCACATATAAATCAGACATTTAGGTTTATTTTGTTTAATTTATCATTTTTTTGTCTTAATTATTTATTAGGAACCTATGCCCTGTTTTAATATCTTAATATGTCCTAAAATTTATTTTATAATTATGAATTCAAATTTTACAAATTATATTATAATAGGGCTATATAATAGAGTAAGTTCAAATATGTGTCATATGCCTATAACAATGTACATTGGTTTCTTTATGTTATTTAATTTACTTATTTATTAAATTAATATTTATACTTTTGAGAACATTAAATACACATACTAGAGATTATATTCATCTATAATATGCTTATATTTATGACCAAATCAAATATATTTTATTATGCTCAATTCAATCCTACATCAACAAAATACCTAAATTCCAGCATTTGAGTAGTTTGTATTTATTTAATTATATATTAATTTATTTAAATTAATTTGCCCTGAAATTTTTCCAGCATATTCCCAACATTATATATGACCTCTCTGTAAATTTTCACAATTTATAGAGTTTATTTATATAGGTAAATAATTTAAACACAGCAGCAAAATCTCAATGGTATTTATTCAGACTATTAAAATGAGCAGCTTGTGTTTATTTATTTACTCACTCATCTTCCTTCATCATTTTGACTTGGCCTTTTACCACCACCTTCCCAAAATCCAAATAAACATTTCTGTAATTTTTGATTAATTTTAAAGTTCGTTTTCATATTAAAATAAATAAAACACAGTAGCTAATTTATTGAGAATTCAAGCTGTAATATTTAGACAGATTTGAGTGTTAGGGTTTTTAGCTTCATTCCTTTCAATTTCTTTCAATACAAATCGATTTCTAACATCCTAAATACTTAATTAATATATATAAATAATAATTTTTAGCTCAGATTCAATAAATAATAGATTTAAAATTAGAAAAATAAAATAAAATATTAAGATTCAGAATTTTCAGATTCTTACCTTTAGGAGTTCTTTTGCCTTCTTTGCCTTTATATCACTTTGTTGATTTAATTTTTCACTTTGAATCACTTCTAAACATAAGAAACTAGCCTAGGAATGGTTTTTAGCTGCTGGAAAATGAGAGAGGGTCGTGATAAAGAAGAGGTGTTCTTGATAGTAACAAGAAAAGAGAAAGAAGAAAAGATAAGACCAAACCATTCCTATCATCTTTTAGTCAACATTTTCCAGCACCCATTGCTATTCAAAATAGATGAGTTACCAACTTATTTTGGCAGAAAATTGGCTGAGAATTAAATGAGTGAAATGTCCATTTTGCCCCTCGATCTTATACATTTCTTTTATTAACTCAAATACCCTTTTAGTCATTTTACACCATAACTTGTTATCTACACTTGTAATTAATTTCTTTAAAATTGTTTTCACTTCTAATTTTAAATTTTAATTTATCTTATATGGTTTTAATGTATATTATTATAGTAAGATATTATTAATTAAGTTATAATATATTTCAATTATAATACCCTAAGATTTTTATACATACGGGTTCACATAGCTAAAGTATTTTAAAATTTACATTTCCATGACTTTAGTAACACATAAATTTTACTTCTTTGTATATGATGATTTCTTTATCACTCTAATAGGTTATTTTGTTTCTCTAATAGTTTATATACAAATATAATTAATTATTTAATAACTTACAGTTAATTGATTTGATTCACAGTTGTAGAGTTTTCAATTCAGATACTTTAAAGTTTTTGTTTATTACTTTGGCACATTATAATTTTATTTCAATCAAAGATTTTTTTCTCACTTTATTCATTCATTTGTACAACATTTAAGCTACTAGATTTTAGGGTATTACAATAATAATAATTACTATATTCATTATAATATATATATTAAATGCTAAACTAATATAATAAATTTAATAATTAATTTTTAGCTTTTATAATAATTTTATTAAAGATTAATTCACATTAATATTAATTATTTGCATACAAATATAAATAAAAATATTAAAATTTTTCATGATAGCTTGAGAAATATTTCAATAAAAAGTATGATTTAAATTTAATTTTATAAGATAAAATATGTCAATAAATAATAAGTTAACACATATATCTAGAAATAATTTTATTAAACAAAAATAAATATAAAATTAAATAGACAATAAAAAATATCATATGTCAAATATAATTGTATCTAAATCATAATGACATCAATAAAAATCAATTAAAAATACATTAATAAAATTAAAACACATAAATTGAATATCATAATTATAGATTTTGTATAATATAATATAATTATATAATTATATAAATAAGAATCAGTATTTAAAATTTTAATTTGAAATAATAAAAAAATGAAGTCACAATTTTCTATCAATATAATATATAACTAATAAATTATGAAATATATATTAGGCTTGAATTTAAATAAAAATGATATATAAAAAGTTTAACAAATCTTTAAATTTTAATTGATTAAAAGTTTGATGAATGAATTATATTCTATTATTATTTCATTAATCAAAAAAAAATTATTATTATTATTATGCTCGATAAGTCAAAATGACTTTTAAACTTTTATATATTTATTTTTATTTTCACTTTAAAAAAATTGTGAGTCATAATTTTTAAAATAGTGAAATTTTATATTTTTATATTATTTTATTTTAACTTTTAGATTGATAACATATATGCAATTATCTTAAAGATATTTAAAAATTGACATATTATTAATTATATTTGAATATAGAGTTTTAGCTTATTTCACTTTATTTTTAGTATATTTTTTATCTATTTTTTAAGTAAAAAATTAAAAATAGAAAATAGAGAATGCATTAAAATATCAATAAAAAATACCTCAATACATTTGACAATTCTTATTATAAATATACTTATAATATATGAATATGAATATTATGTGTACGTATATATAATACTATTTTTTATTATATTAATATATAAATTATTTTTTCATTTAAAATAAATTTAAAAATTTTAAAACCGCAATATAGTACGGGCTTTATTTGCTCGTATAAATACTAAAACTCCTTCCCACATAAATAGTAAATTTTCTTTTAAATCATATTTTATTTTCTTATTTTCCATTTTGCCATTACTTTTTTTTTCAATTTTATTTTTTAACGAGAAAATAACGTTTACCCACCAGCTTTTGTTACTCTAACACCAATTCTTTCACAATTAAATTAATTTCTTTAAATTAATTTAAATTTAAATTAATTTTTATCACAATTTCTTCCTATAAGGAATTTAATTCAATTTCTATATATAAAAAATATAGTATTTATTCTTAAATTTTATCTTTATAACTTCCTCAAAAAAATTTATCTTTATAATGATGTAATAATAATAATAATAAATTATTATATTTATTGAAATATAGAATTTTAAAATTATGATAACTTAAAAGAATATAATTTAAAGAAATTGTTCAAGTTTAATATGAAGCTCTTAAGAAATAATTAATAAAATTATATAAATTACTAAAAAATTATAATATTAATTAATGTCAAAATTGAGTAAATGTTGAAGTTACATGATAAATATATTAAATGTTAAAGTTTACATGATAAATAAATAAATAAATATTATTATTATTATTTTTAATTTAATTTTAAAATGTATATCAAATCTAAAATAAATTTATCTTTCATAACTTCTTAGAGCAACATCTAATTAGCTTTTTATAAATAAGTATGTTTTTCTATAATTATATTTAGATTATAATTATAGTGTTAATCTATTAGAAAATTTAGAATAAAAATAAATATGATAATGTAGGACCATAATTAAATGCAATTTTTGAATTCAAATATACTCATTATCTTTTTTTTTTTTTGCACAATTACATTTTAAAATTATTGTTTTTTTTTAATTATGCGTTTTCATATTGATTTTTTGTTGATTAAATAGAAAAAGAAACTTTAGTTTAGATTAGTTGTTGGTTACTTTATTTACTCTTTGCACTTTAATATATTTGTTTGTTTTCTAATTTATTTTGTTGATTTCTAATAATTATTCAATATTTGATTATAATATTTTTACTCTATTTTACTATATAATTTTCCTCATTTGATATTTTGTTGGTTTCTATATAATATTTTTATTCTATAAATTTGTTAATATTTATTAATTGCTTAATTTCTTTCTATATTTCCATGCGATGAATAACTAAAGTAACAGGAAAAAAATATTTTGATTGTATAGAAAAATAAATATTTTATCTATTATCAATATATAATTTGTTAAACTTATAACTATTTTTTGTTATATATATATATATATATATAAATGATTGTACATAAATGAAGTTGTAGTTTATTTTTTGTTAAACTTATATCTTAAGAAAACAAACATTTTGTATAAAAATATATTGATGTTACATTTTATATATTATATATGTAAATAAACATTTTGTATTTTGTTGCATATTGTATATGTAAAAACATCTTCCATTTTGCATACTTTATATGTGAATTAATATTTTGTATTTTATTATATATTTTATATATATTATTGTCATACTTCATATATTTTATTCATTGTTTTTCTCATTATCCATCTAATAATATTAATAATATTATTATTTTTCATAATAATGTATGGTGAATATCAGCTGGTATAACCTAAAAGATCAATAAATATTTCTCTGAAAATTATCAGCTATCATTATTAAACACTATAAAGGATATTGTATCTACACTAATATTATATCTATTTTATGTAATATTTAATTAATGTTATTTTGTTATTCTCAATCTCAACTTCTTAAATTGTGGTTGTTTGAAGACGATATAATAACTTAAAATTTGGTATATATACACATACATTCATTTATTGGATTTTTAAAATTCAAATAAAAAATTAAAGAATTTATCTTTAAAATTTGTATTTTTTTTTCTTATATTTATAATAAGATTTTATTACTATTTATCACTAATTAGACATTTTAATGAATTTTTAAGAAAAAATTGATATATTAATAAAGCAATTTGATTATAGATTTTAATTATTTATTCAAAATCGTTTTAAAAATCAAACTAGACCATATTGTTTTAATTTAGTTCAATTTAATTTTATGCTTAAAATAATTTAGTTCATTTTTTTTAAAAAAAATTAATAAACTACAATTTACAGTAATTTCAAATTTGGTTTAAAGCGTTCCAAATAAGACCATATACACCAGTGCTAGTAGAGTTGGAGGCCAATCCAAATAAAAAAAAAAATATTACATAACTACAAAATAACAAAATTTGAACAAAAAAAAAAAAAAGGAGAAGAAGAAAAACACCTCCACGTCCTATATGAGCACCCAGCGCGAATATTTTTTTATCCTAGTCTCTTTATGAGACTGAAATTGTGATAAAGGTATTCCAGAAATTCCAGCTATTCTTTCTATAGGGTGTGGCTCTGTGTTTGGAGAGTTTTCTCTCCCTAATTGGCCCATGTTTAGGACTTTCGGTCCTTCTTTTCCCTCAACAGCCTTTAGATACGAGAATGTAAGGGGCTGCAGATGTTTCCATTCTCTTTTCAATCTGGTGTTCTTCCTACTTTGGAGGACAAACAAGCTTGGATCTGCATTGCTTTTCAGTTATTGGCCTGCCTATTGCGCTTTAAGGACATTCTTAGGAGGGATTTATGAAGCTGAGATTTTCGTGTTCTACTTCAAGAAGAATTTTGAAGATTGGTGTTTGTTTTTGATCTGCTGGGCCGCTGGCTATTGTGTTTTCTCTACTATGCTTCTGTTTGTGTACTGTTCATAAGATGTTTGTTATCATCTATTTTCTGCTATGGTTGTTCTTGTTGTTGTGGTTGTTTTTCCTGACGTCTGAACTTCATATCTGAAGAGATGAAAGCTCTGCAAATGACTACCTTTCCACAAGAAAACAACTGTCTAATCAATCTTAACATTACATTCTTCAATCTCATGTTGCCTTCCTTTTCCATGAAAACCCATCAACAGATCTCGCTCTTCCCTACCTTCAATTCCGACCTAGAACAGAGCCTCTCATGAGAGCCAAGAAAACCGCTTTTTCAGACTCCATCACAAGTGAAAACTAAAAATTCAAAGTCAATGCATAGGAATTTCTTGAGTGACTTGTTCTAAGAATTGTTTGTTTGTTGCAGTCATGATTCAAGTTTTTTTAATGGAATTGTTTTTCCTGTCTCTATCATTGTGTATCATTGTGGTTGTACAGAGATATTTGTTCTCAAGGGGTTTGAATCTCTTGTCCAGCATCATATTGGATGTGTTATATATATATATATATAATCTATATATATATATAATCTCGTTCAAAAAAAATATATATATAATCAAATAGGCCAGCAGACCATCTATTGTTACTCCTGTGGAATGGCAGAGTTCATCTTCAAAAACATATTTCGAAAGGTCCAGCTTTTAAAAAAAAAAAAAAATTACATACATAAAATCATAATTACCTGGAACAACACGGTATGTCTCGAGTAATTGTACGGATATAAATATATAATATGCAACTTATTTTAATATGAGATATGCTAGGACAGATTTAGTTAGTCCAAATTTAAATTGCAGTATGTGAATTAATATTTTAGTTAGATAAAAATTAGACAAAGGGACAAATAACCTCCTAAAGTTAAATCTAAATACCAATTAAGCCTTTAAAATCATTTTGAGTCCAATTCAACCGTTCAACCTTAAAAGATCATCTAATTAAGCCCCTTCTTACCTAATTAAGTTCCTTCTTATTGATTATGTTAATTATTTTTATAGGTTGCTATTTGTAATTTTTTTAATATTGTTTTTTACTTCAATTTTGATTGAAAAATACATTAGAAAAATAAGATTAAAATTACATACCTTAATTGAAGTAATTGAAACAATCAACAATTTTTTTAAGGATGAATTTTATGAAACAACTATTATTTAATTTCTTCCAAGTTTTACATTGGTCATATTGCATATTGTAATATAATTGTAATTATTCATTACATATTCAATTTTTGTATAAAAGTCATATTTATCAAGTTTTTTTTTTTTGCCAACTACAGAATTAGTAATGATTAAAATAGAAAAAATATTACTAATTGAAATAATTGAGATAAACTATCATATTCTTTTAATCTCTTATTATTTTTTCTACAACACAAGAAAAAATTTCTCTCATTAATAAGAAGCATTTTATAATGTATAAATGGTCTGCTAAGTAATGAGATTAGACATAAAGCTACATAAAACTATGATTAAAAGCAATACTAAAAAGGTTACAAACGGCATGCTATAACAAGAGGGAACTTAATTTAGTAAGAAGGGCTTAATTGAGTGAATTTTTTTAGTTGAAAAGTAGAGTTGGACTCAAAATGACTTTAAGGGTTTAATTGATCCTTTAGTTTAACTTTAGGGGCTTATTTGCCTCTTTGGCTCATAGAAATTTATGCTTAAAGAATTTTAGAATGTTTACTTATGTTAAGATTTGTTTGTAAGTAGAATGATAAAAATTAAATAGCAGCATATGTAAGTTATATTATATCACATACTCCATCTAATAACGAGATAGAACAAGAAATTAGACCTTATAAAAATTAAAAGTCAAACCTTCATAGATCTTATTTGTGAAATTCTTTATAGTTTCCCAATAATCATTTAATTCTTCATGTCTTTTTAATTATTTTTAATTATAATTATATCAAACTTATGTTTTAGTTAAGAGAAGTCTAATTAATAATTATTTGATGGGAGGCGGCTGTATTTATTAGTTTATTTATTTTAACAGCTATAACTCACACATCACAAAAAAAAAAAGGTATCTTCTTCTCTTCATCCTCTTCCTCCTCCTTCTCCACACATCAAATCATAATCTTTTAAAGCTTAACCCAAAACTTGAGATATCCAAGTATGTGTTTTATTTTACCAAAAAGAGTATATTTCTCATTTGATGCAAATTAAGATGATGGAGAAGACTTGTAAACTTGTTTGCTCTTTATATATTTTGTTCATAGAAATGGAAATGGTGTTGGCACAAAACAAAACAACTCCAGTGGATATAGGTGTGATTCTTGACTTTGATGATGAGTGGGTTGGCAAGATAGGATTGAGTTGCATCAATGTGTCCCTTTCAGACTTCTATGCCAACCATCCTCACTATAACACCAGGCTGGTCCTAAATACCAGAGACTCCAAGGCAGATGTTGTCAATTCTGCTGCAGCAGGTTCTCTGTCTCTATGTGGATTTATTATTTGTTTGGCCTAGTGTTGAATATCTATTAATTATTACTTTGGAGCTCAAATTATTATTTAGTGCACTAAATGGTTGTTATATAGTGCTTGGAAATGTTTTAATGAGATCAATATGTGATAAGGTTGTTTCTTAACTTCCATAAGTTTAAGCAATACTCCATGTGTCTCAAATTGATAGAATCACTTCTCATCCTATAAGGATTAAGAAAATTTAGTTATTTTTATTGAAAATATAAATTTGCATATATTTTTCCTATTATATCTTTACTTTAGCATGAGATGTATTTAATAATTAACAATAATAAAGATATTATAGGGATTTAACATGCTAATTAACTGATTAAAATGTTAAGTGGACTATAATTTGAGACGGATAAAAATAAAAGTGAGCCTATTAATTTGGGACAGAGTGAGTGATAAATAAGCTTGCCAAAATTCTTAAATATTAGTCTTAATTGGTTAAGAAATTTAGAACTTGATTTTTAATTTAGAACTTGATTTTTCTTATTTGCTTTTGAAATGCAGCTGTGGATTTGATAAAAAATGTGGAAGTGCAAGCAATCTTAGGGCCATCAACATCAATGCAGGCTAACTTTGTTATTCAACTTGGTGAGAAAGCTCAGGTGCCCATTATATCATTTTCTGCATCAAGTCCTTTTCTTACTTCCATACCGAGTTCATACTTTTTCCAAGTTACAGAAAATGATAAAACTCAAGTGACAGCTATAAGTGCAATAGTTAAAGCATTTGGATGGAGAGAAGCAGTACCCATATATGTTGACAATGAATATGGAGCAGGAGTTATACCTTGTTTAATGGAAGCTTTGCAAGCAATTGATACTCGTGTTCCTTACAAGAGTGTCATTTCCCCATCTGCTAGTGATGTTCAAATACAAGAGGAGCTTTACAAGCTGATGACATTGCAAACTAGAGTTTTCATTGTACACATGTTTCCCACTCTTGGCTCTTTGCTTTTTACCAAAGCAAAAGAAATAGGAATGATGGGGGAAGGCTATGTTTGGATCATGACTGATGGAATGACTAATTTTTTGAGTTCAGTGGATCCTTCGGTTATTGATTCAATGCAAGGGGCATTGGGTGTTAAACCTTATGTTCCAAATACAAAAGAGTTAGAAAATTTTCGAGTTCGATGGAAAAGGAAATTCCATCGAGATCATCCAGAAATAGTTGATGCTGAGTTGAACATTTATGGACTTTGGGCTTATGATGCTACAATGGCATTGGCCATGGCAACCGAGAAAGTTGGGATCAAAAGTTTGGGTTTCCAAAGAGCAAATTGGTCTTGCTACCCAATGGATCTAGAAACTCTTGGAGCCTCTCGAAATGGTCCAAAACTTGCTCAAGCATTATCCAAAACTAGTTTCAAGGGCCTCACAGGAAATTTTCGTTTTGAAAATCAGCAGTTACAATCATTGGCTTTTCAGATTCTTAATGTGAATGGTGTTAAACCAAGAGAGATTGGATTTTGGACACCAGTGGAAGGACTTGTCAAAAAGTTGAACTCAACAACAAATGCATCTTCTACTTCTAAGTCCAGCCTTGGTACCATTATATGGCCTGGGGACTCAACCTTTGTTCCCAAGGGCTGGGAGATTCCAACAAATGGAAAAAAGTTGCGAATCGGGGTACCAATTAGGCCTGGTTTCACAGAATTTGTAAAAGTAATGAGAGATAATAATACTAACACTACGAAATTCACCGGATACTGCATAGATGTTTTTGATTCTGTGGTAAAGGAATTACCTTATGCTGTAACTTATGAGTACATTCCCTTAAACAGTTCTGCCAGAAGAAAAATTTTAACGTACAACGATTTGGTATATCAAGTTTATGTAAGGGTAGAGCTTCTTTACTTTTATCATTTTCATTACCTACAGCAGTTTCATTACTTTTATGTTTAGATTTATATCAGAACAAGTTCTAAAATATGTGGCTAACATTAATTACAACGATTCAACCTTTGTTGTATAAAATTGATTGACCATGAAGATTTGTAATATTCTCAATTAATTTTCAGCAGATGTACTCTCTAACGAACTTTGCCCTTCTGTTGTCTTTGTTTTTTTTTTTTCTACTTGCAGAATATTGATGCTTTGGTGGGAGATATAACTATTCTTGCCAACAGGTCCTTATATGTTGACTTTACATTGCCTTTTTTAGATTCAGATGTATTAATGCTTGTGCAGGTTACGGGTGATAAGAACAGCAATGCAATGATATTTATGAAGCCTTTGTCAAGGAACCTTTGGGTGACAACCTTCTGTTTTTTTCTGTTCATTGGATTTGTAATTTGGGTGTTGGAACATCGCGTTAATGAAGACTTTCGAGGACCTCCTTCTTATCAAGCTGGCACTAGCTTATGGTTTGCCTTCTCAACCATGGTTTTTGCGCATCGTAATTTCTTTTAGCCTTCTCAAATTTTATTACATAGTTTCATTATTAGGAAAAAACGAGTTGAAAGGAATGAATTTTCATTCCCATTTCTGAATTCTCATTTCATGATATGAGGCCCAAAATGATATAACCATGATTTCGCACATCAATTTATTCAGTTTCAATGATCATATTCACTTTATGCTTTAACTCTAATGTTTATTATCCTTCTTATTTTACAGGGGAGAGAGTAATTAACAACTTGGCTAGGATAGTTGTAGTTATATGGAGTTTCGTTTTACTAATTCTCACTCAAAGTTACACTGCCAGTTTAGCAAGTTTTTTAACTGTCCAGCAACTCCATCCAGCAGTTACTGATGTTTCTGAACTCATTCAGAAAAGGGAGTATGTGGGCTATATGAATAATTCTTTTGTTTTAGGAATCTTGAAGGGATTGGGTTTTCAAGATTCGCAGATGCGCCCATATAATTCTGCTGAAGAATGTGATCAGCTTCTTTTGCGAGGGATTGAAAATGGTGGTATCGTAGCTGCTTTTGATGAATCACCATACATGAAACTTATTCAGGCACGGAATTGCTCCAAATATGCCATAGTAGAACCTTCTATTTTTATGTCAAAAATCCCGGGTCGGAATGTCAAACAATTTAAAACTGGCGGCTTTGGCTTTGTAAGTTCTATGTTTCCATTTTTCTCTCCGCTGATGTGCGAACACTGTTTCTCACGTGGGTTGCTGGTTCTGTGACCTTCAGGTCTTTCCTAGAGGTTCCCCTCTAGTTGCTGATATGTCAAGGGCAATTTTAAAAGTGTCAGAGAACGACCGGATGAAAAGAATTGAGGACGCATGGATCAGTGAAGCAAGCAGATGCCCTGTCCAGAGCAATTCAGTTACCTCCGGCGTCCTTGGTCTCGATAGTTTCTGGGGTCTATTCTTGATTGCTGGAGTGGTTTCAGTTTCATCATTAGTGACATATGCGGTGATGTTTATTTATGCTCAAAGGGAAGTCTTGAAGCTCTCCAATTCAGAAGCTTCAAAATGGAGAAGATTCCTCCATTTGTTAAGAATCTTCAACCAAAGGGACCCAAAATCATTTGGTATCATAGAAAACCAACTGAATGGGAGAAACTGCATTCTTGTTCAAGGAATGGATGCACCAAATGCACTGGACGATGCAGCAGTCCAGGCAGATTACCCTAGAGAGCTAGGATCATCTTCGGCAGAGCATATTAATCCCAACCCAAATAACCAAACGGCTGAAAGACACGGTCACAGGCATTGAGCTTGTCAATCCAAATCAGTAAAGACCATCATCCACTGAAATAACCCATGAGGGCCATTGATATATTTTGATTTTGCTGTTGACCATCATCTGATTTTAGTTATTCTTATGCCTTGAAATTCATTGCAAGATTTTTATTATTCTGGCTGAAGTTTTTGACTAGCTGATTGAAAAAATTTAGTGGATCAGCACTCTTAAATTTCTGGTCAGGAAAAGATTAATAATTAGGCCTTATTCCAAGTCTGTTGGAGATTAAAATTTCAGAAATAAATAAATTATTCAATTATTTTTGCTTATATTCTTGTTGGATAAAAAAACAAGAATATAAGCAACAATACAATATATTGTTGCTTATATTTTTTTGCTTATTATTCAATATATTCTTATATTTTTGCTTATATATTTTTTTTTATATTCTTGTTGGATCTAGCTGGAAGTTGGAGAGAATATACCTTGATAAAGTCAACAATACACATAGAAATTAGAGTATACCTCTATAAAGTCAACAATACATTTAGAAATTAACCAATGCATGGATATGAGAGAGGGGGAGAATTCCCAATATAAAATAGCTGTTAGTTTAGAAACAGAAGAACTCAGAAACAAAGTTAAAGAAATTGCAGAAACAGAGAGACTAAAAGTGAAAGAAGAGAAATAATTGATTGTAAAGGATATTTTTATTCATGAGAGACCTTTACATTTATATAGCTGATTTGAACAGAAAATAAGAAATAATCGCAGCAAAAAAAAGTAGTGCAGTTAGCACGATAAACTGCAGCAAACAAAATCCCTAATAATTTGTTATTCTAATTTGACTAAAGAAAAAAATAACTAAGCATGTGAGAAGCACGTGAGTTTGTTGTAACAGAAGCAAACTTCTAATACTCCTCCTTGCTTTTGTTACTGCAAACCCCAATTTTCTGTCTAAGAAGCTCAAATTTGTTGAAAGGAAGTGGCTTCGTAAACAGGTCTGCTAATTGATCTTCAGATTTGCAGTAAACCAAAACTGCATCACCACTTTGTTGCACCTCCCTTAGGAAAAATAGCTTGATGTTGAAATGTTTTGTCTTTCCATGGAAAACTGGATTGTTAGAGATTGCGATTGCTGCTTGGTTGTCTACGAAAATCTCAACATCAGTTTTATGCTCCAAATTCAAGTCACACATAAGTTTTTTTAACCATAAAACCTGGTTTACTGCTGCTGTGGCTGCAATAAATTCAGCTTCTGCAGTAGATTGTGCCACAATCTCTTGCTTCTTTGAGGACCATGAGAAACAACCTGAGCCAAAACTAAAACAGTACCCTGATGTACTTTTTAAGTCATCAACAGAACCAGCCCAATCACTGTCTGAAAACCCACATAGCTTGAAATTATTGCATTTCACAAACTTGACACCATAATCAATTGTACCTTTAATATACCTTAACACTCTTTTTGCTGCAATAAAATGCAATTCACTAGCACAATGCATAAACCGGGATAAGAGATTTACAGCAAATAAAATGTCAGGTCTTGTGGCTGTAAGGTACATGAGGCACCCAACCAAGCTCCTGTAGTAGCCTTCATCAACTTTTCCAGCTCCATCTTCCTTGCATAGCTTTTCTCTTTGATTCATAGGTGTGGTGACAGCTTTGCATTCCTCCATTTTAAATTTCTTTAAAATTTCTCTAGCGTACTTCTTTTGATTGACCTCCATTCCAAGAAAGTAATTCATGAGGCCAAGATCCGTCATTTCAAACACTTGTTCCATCTCATGTTTGAATTTCTCAACCACCAAAGTATTGTTTCCTGTCACCAAAATGTCATCAACATAAAGTGAAATTATAATAACATTGCTGTCTTTATGTTTGACATAAAGAGTTGCCTCTGATAAGCTCTTTGTGAAGCCTAAGCTTTGCAAATAATCATCAATTTTGCTGTACCAGGCCCTAGGAGCCTGTTTCAAGCCATAGAGAGCTTTTTTGAGCAGATAGACTTTATCTTCTTTATCTTTCACAACAAAACCAGCCGGCTGCTCTACATATATTTCCTCCTGTAGAACACCATTTAAAAACGCCGATTTAACATCTAGTTGAAATACTTTCCAACCTTTTTGAGCTGCAACAGCAAGAAGCATTCTGATTGTGTCCAATCGGGCAACTGGTGCAAAAGTGTCTGAATAATCGACACCAAAAATCTGAGCATACCCTTTCACGACAAGTCTGGCCTTGTGTTTGTTAATGGAGCTATCTGCATTCAGCTTTGTTCTAAACACCCACTTCACACCTATGATTTTTCTGTTGGCTGGTTTGTCAACTAACACCCAAGTTTCATTCTTTTGAATCATTGATAATTCCTCCTCCATTGCTTTTCTCCATGTTGGATCATTAAGAGCTTCTTCGGGTCCAGCTGGTTCACATATTGCGACATTGCATCTTTGATAAATTTCAGAGAGTGACCTGGTTCCTCTAACTGGTGGGTCATCAAATGTTTCCTCCAGCCATTCATCTTTCAACTGCTTTTCAGAAAAACTAAGCTTTTGCAGGAGTTTCGATGAGTCATTCCAATCCCATTGCTCCTCTTCATTAAAGTGAACATCTCTGGAAATAGTCATCTTGCCGGTTTGGGGATGAAACACTTTGTATGCTTTTGACACTAAGCTGTAACCGACAAAAATTCCAGGAATGGACTTTTTGTCTAGTTTATCACGCTTATTTTGCGGAACATGGGCAAAGCAAACACATCCAAAAACTCTAAGAAATTTTAAGGAAGGTTTAAAACCATACCAGGCTTCAAATGGTGTTTGATCTTTCAATGCCTTGCTCGGTAGTCGATTTTGAATAAAAACAGCTGTGTTGGCAGCTTCTGCCCAAAATTTCTTAGGCAAATTCATTTCATGCAACATACACCTCACCATCTCCATCACATATCTGTTTCTCCTCTCACTGACCCCGTTTTGCTGTGGTGTATAAGGGGTAGTAAGCTGATGTTCAATGCCAGCTTCTTCACAGAAAGAATTGAATTGAGATGAGGTATATTCTGTTCCATCATCAGACCTCACAACTTGAATTTTGCACCCACTCTGATTTTCCATCATATTTTTGAATTTCCAAAATACTCCAGCCACTTCTGACTTGTACTTCAAGAAGAAAATCCAACACATTCTTGTAAGATCATCAATAAACAAGATAAAATAGAGGCTACCTTGAAGGGATGGAGTTCGTTGAGGTCCTGCAACATCTGTATGAATTAATTGTAACTTCTGTGAGGCTCTCCAAGCTGATGTATGAAATGGCAATCTGTTTTGTTTACCAGATTGACAAGCATTACAATTCGGCAGTTTGTCAGGAAGCTCTGGCAAATCTCTGATCATGTCTTTCTTTTTCATCTCCAACATACGCTGAACATGACAATGGCCAAGTCTCTTGTGCCATATTTCAGTAATGTTGGTTTCTGCAACGCAAACAACTTGCTCCTCCTCAATTGGATCATATGAGAAGCTTCTGCCTCTCATTTTAACTCGCAAAACATGCTCCCTTTTTTCGTCAAAAATATCACAATACCCATCTTCAAATATTAATTTGAATCCTTTTTCAACTAACTGTCCAACACTTAGCAAATTTTGATCAATGTCAGGCACAAAAAGAATATGAGACATCGTTTTTATACCTGACACTGTTGTGATTGCGACAGTCCCTTCTCCTTTCACTGGGATATAGACTCCATTGCCAACCTTGACTTTGCTAATTTCAGTAGGATTCAAAGCTTTAAAGAGAGTTTTGTCATAAGTCATGTGGTGTGTACACCCACTATTAATCAACCAACTTTCTGAACTGCACTTTGTAGAAAAACATGTTGCCACAAAAATCTGATCTTCTTCATCTTGATCAACAACTTTAGCATCTGCTTCTTGTTTTTTATCTTTGCAGATTATAGCTTCATGTCCAAGCTGATTGCACTTCTTACATTTGGCATTTGGTCGTCTCCAACATTTGTATGGTGCATGACCAGTTCTGCCACAATGTTTGCACGCCGGATATTCTTTTGAGCCTCCACCTCTGCCACGATTACAATCATCTGAAATCTGCTCATCACTCGTACCAGCTTGCTTTCTTGGAGAGTCTTTCTCATGATGTCTGGCTGGAAGAGCTCCCTCAACGAAACCATTCTGCCTCATAGACCTCCTTTGCTCTTGTGCCTGAAAAGAGTTCAGTAACTCTGCCAAGGTGATTGTGGATAAATCCCTTGTATTCTCCAAAGTAGTAATAGAAGCTTCATATTTTTCAGGAGCAGTAACTAACATTTTCTGAACGATTCTAGAATCGTCAAAAGTAGTGCCAAGTAACCTTACTTTATTGACGATATCCAGCAATCTTTCGGAGTATTCTTTGGCCGTCTCTGATTCTTTCATTCTTTGCAGCTCAAACTCTCTAATGTAGTTGAGAGCTTTCATACCCCGTATCCTATCATCACCAGCATACTCCTCCTTCAAATAGTCCCAAACTTGCTTAGCTGTTTTAAGTGACATGATTCTAGTGAAAATAGTATTTGAAACAGCAGAGAACAAGCAATTTTTCGCCTTTGATTTTCTGGTTTTCTTCTCCTTATGGTTTTTGATCTGGGCCATGGTCGGATTTGCAGGCAGCGGAGCAACTTCGTAATTCTCTTCCACGGCTTCCCAAAGATCGAGAGCATCTAAGTGAGCTTCCATTCTGATTGCCCAAATTTCGTAATTTTCTCCGTCAAAGATGATCGGAGCATTCGGAAAATTTCCCTCAGATTCCATCTCACAAGTCCCTTAAGAATAGGGCTCTGATACCAATGTTGAAAAATTATTAATTAAAAAAGAATATAAAATTATGAGAGCTAAAAAGAACGGATGAAGAGAAAGAAGAATGCTGAACAGATATTTTATTCAATAGTAAAAGTTACATTTATAGAAGTGAAATATAACTGAAGGAGAATAGTTCTCCTAATAATCCTACTTAATGCTCACATCTGATAGGATAATCTCTAAATAATAGGAACCTCTTTGACTAGGTACCTAATTAAATTAATTAAAAAAAACTAAATCAATAAAAATGGCAGAATCAAAAGAACATCTCCAACACGCCCCCTTGCTTTTGGAGCTGCAAATTCTTGGTCTCTTTCTTGAACTTGATGAACGGAAATGACTTGTTAATAATTCTGCTGACTGATCCTAATTGATCCTTAGTTTTGCAATAAACCAGAATCACATTACTCTTTTACTGCACCTACAAAAACAAAAAATCAGATTTTGTGCATTTTGAAAACTTGCGAGTTTTCTTCAATGACTTTGCTCCTCTTTGGAACAAATTTCTGAATTTTGAGGATTTTGCTCCTCTTTGGAGCAAATTTCAGTAATTTATGGACATAACAAGGTCCCTTTAAACAAACAATATAGGCCTTGATAGTCTCTTAATATTCATGTTTTTAATTTTCAGTTTAAAGACATGAATCGGTCTTTTAAATCTTCAGTTTAAAGACATGAGTTGGTCTTTCTCGATTTTCAATTTATAGACATGAATTGGTCTTTCGAATTTTCAATTTAAAGACTTGATGATCTCTATATTTTTATAGACATGAGACTATAAAATCTTTCTTGCAGTTTATGGACATGCTTAGGTCCTTCACAAGGACAATAAATAAGAAGATGAACACTCACAGGTCCTTTAAGACCATTAAAGCTCTGATACCAATTGTTAGTTTAGAAACAGAAGAACTCAGAAACAAAGTTAAAGAAATTGCAGAAACAGAGAGACTAAAAGTGAAAGAAGAGAAATAATTGATTGTAAAGGATATTTTTATTCATGAGAGACCTTTACATTTATATAGCTGATTTGAACAGAAAATAAGAAATAATCGCAGCAAAAAAAAGTAGTGCAGTTAGCACGATAAACTGCAGCAAACAAAATCCCTAATAATTTGTTATTCTAATTTGACTAAAGAAAAAAATAACTAAGCATGTGAGAAGCACGTGAGTTTGTTGTAACAGAAGCAAACTTCTAATAATAGCAGAGAAGAGGGAACAGAAGTGGCCTAGTGGGCAAAGATCATGCCATTTTTTTCACCAGGTTTGAGCTGTACTGAGCCATATAAATATGGTTGCCGATTTTCTCCTCTATAAGCTTCATGTTTGCATTTGATTAAAAGTTGCCATAATGAGATTGGCAAAGAAAAATTATTTCTCTTTCTGTTTCTTATTTTCTGTAGGGATTTTGGCAACGGAAATGGCTATAGCACAGAACACAACTATCCCAGTAAATGTAGGTCTAGTTGTTGATGAACTTGACAATTCGACAGGCAAGATGTGGTTGAGCTGTGTTAACATGTCCCTGTCAGACTTCTATGCCAACCATTCTCACTACAAAACCAGGCTCGTCATTAACCCATCAAACTCTCACAGAGATGTTGTCAATGCAGCTGCAGCAGGCTCTTTACTTTCTTTTTAACTTTTGTTGCTTTGGCATTCTTTAACAAGTACTTAATTAGCAGCATTGATAATTTTTTGGCTATGTTTTCCGAACTATAGTTTATGAAAAATAATTCAGAACTATTTCAGAGGTTTTTATTGACTTTGTCTAAATTTGAAATGTCTCAACTTTTTCAAAACAGGTCCGAGTCAAATAGCTATGGTTCGAAGCACTTCTTTTTACACTATTTTAAAAAACGCATTTTTCATAAGTAGGTCAAAACTTAATCACAAACAGATTAAGTATTATCAAAACAACAATCCACTGCCTGCTCTTTCATTGCTGCACAAATGCTATATTATTACTCCCATAATTAAGATCACAACAACATCACTAGTTTTCGTTAATCACTACTCATAAGGAAATTAACTAGAAATAAATTTCTAGATTCATTATTGATATTTCCTTTGAAAACACAGCTTTGGACTTGATAAAAAATGTGGAAGTACAAACAATCATAGGGCCAACAACATCAATACAAGCCAACTTTGTTATTCAACTTGGAGAAGCTCAAGTCCCCATTATATCATTTTCAGTATCAAGTCCTTCTCTTACTTCAATCAGAAGTCCATGCTTTTTCCAAGCTACACAAAATGACAAAATCCAAGTGAAAGCAATTAGTGCAATGATTCGATTTTTTGGATGGAGAGAAGCAGTGCCCATTTATGTTGACAATGAATATGGAGTAGGAGTCATACTTTACTTAATGGATGCTCTACAAGCAGTTGATACTCGCATCCCCTATCAGAGTGCCATTTCGCCTTCGGCCAGTGATGATCAGATATTTGCAGAGATTTACAAGTTGATGACAATGCAAACTAGAGTTTTCATTGTTCATATGCTGCCTTCTCTTGGGGCTAGGCTTTTTACCAAAGCAAAAGAAATTGGAATGATGAGTGATGGCTATGTTTGGATCATGACAGATGGCATGACTAACTTGTTGAGTTCATTAGATCTTACAGTCATTGATTCAAAGCATGGTACATTAGGAGTAAGACCTTATGTTCCGAAAACAAAAGAGCTAGAATATTTTCGAGTTCGATGGAAAAGAAAATTCCTGCAAGGTCATCCAGACTTGGTTGATGCAGAGTTGAACGTCTATGGATTGTGGGCTTATGATGCTACCAAGTCTTTAGCCATGGCAATTGAGGAAATTGGGACTACAGATTATGGCTTCCAGACTTCAAATGTTCCTAGCAGCAATCTAAATGATCTTGAAACTCTTAGATTCTCTCTAAATGGTCCGAACCTTGTTCGAGCAATATCTAACACCAGTTTCAAAGGTTTTACAGGAGATTACAATTTCATTAACAATCAATTAATATAATCAGCTTTTCAGATAGTTAACTTGAATGATGCTGGACCAAGAGGGATTGGATTTTGGACACCAACAAAAGGACTTGTCAAGAAGTTGAAAATAATAACTTCTTCTGAGGCCAGTTTAGTACCAATTATATGGCCAGGGGATTCAACATCTATTCCTAGAGGCTGGGAGATTCCAACAAACGGGAAGAGGTTGCGAATTGGAATACCAGCAAAGGATGGCTTCACAGAATTTGTGAACGTAACAAGACATCCTATTACTAACCTTACTAAACCCACCGGATACTGCATATTACCATATGCTGTTTCTCCTGATTACATCCCCTTTAGTGCTGAAGGTTACAACGAATTGGTCCATCAAATCTTCTTAGGGGTAAGTACTCTCAACTCAACTCAATTAAACATTTCCTAAGTTAACTTGGGTTAGCTGTATGGATTCTCTTTTTCTACTTGGAGCGATTATGGGCTATGTGTCCAAAGAGATATAGAGCCGTAAGATGATTCTAAGCCGTAATTAAAATTCTTTCCTTTAATTTATCTTCGTTCATTCTTCCAAGTACTTTTTATTTCTACCAATCTAATGTTTTTGTTAATATTATACAGAATTTTGATGCTGTGGTGGGAGATATAACAATTGTTGCAAACAGGTCTTTGTATGTTGATTTTACATTGCCATACACAGAATCTGATACAGAAACTGATGTATCAATGCTTGTGCGTGTACAAGATGAAAAGAACAATAATGCAGTGATATTTCTCAACCCTTTATCAAGGAAACTTTGGGTGACAATTTTCTGTTCCTTTTTGTTTGCTGGATTTGTAGTTTGGGTTCTTGAGCACAAAATAAATGATGACTTTCGAGGTTCTGCTACTTATCAAGCCGGCACTAGCTTATGGTTCGCCTTCTCCACCATAGTTTTTGCACGTCGTAATTTCCCTTCACCTTATTCACAAACATAGTCTAGTCATTAACTCTAAACCTCAAAATAAACACAATCTATTTGGTATTGAGATTGAAAATGTTTTCAGAAAAAACATCATCACAAATGCTTCTCGAAAAAGGAGTTGCGAATTTTTTTGTCAGAACATAGCTTTTGTTAGCTTTGATACCATTTATTAGGATCAGTTCAAAATTTAATTTGGAATGATACAGTTTTAGTTATGCTGTTAATTAACTTCATATGCATTGTTTAAATTTGAATTGCAGGGGAGAGAGTGTTTAACAACTGGGCTAGACTAGTGGTGATAATATGGAGTTTTGCACTGCTTATCCTCACTCAAAGCTACACTGCTAGTTTAACAAGTCTTCTTACAGTCCAGCGGCTTCAGCCTATAGTCACTGATGCAAATGACCTCATTCAGAATAAGGAGATCGTGGGCTACCAGAATGGTTCTTTCGTTTATGGAATCCTGGAAGGTTTGGGATTTCACGATAAGCAGCTCGTCTCATTCAATTCTCGTGAAGAATTAGATAAACTTCTTTCATTAGGAAGTACAAACAATGGTATAGCAGCTGCTTTTGATGAATCCCCATATATGAAGCTCATTCTTGCAAGAAATTGCTCCAATTATACCGTGATTGAACCTTCAACATTCATGTTGAAAATGCCTGGTCGAAATACTCAACAATTTAAAACCGATGGCTTTGGCTTTGTAAGTATACACTTCTCTCCTTAATTAGACTTGGCATTCTATTGAAAGAGTGTCTTAGCTGCTGTTCTTTTATGATCTATCAACATTTGATGCTGCTAAATATTTCAGATTATGTTTTGAATAAGTCTTATTAGTTGTTGCTATAAAATAGGAATATTGTTATCTAATATTTAACTGTTTATTTTAGCAGCAAGTTATATATTTTCTGTTAAGTTTTTTGTATATATAAATCTTTTCAATTCAATAAAAAAATGAATGTCTTCCCAGTTACATATGTATAGCATTTGTTGTTTTATATTTTCAGTTAAAGTTTACGCACACAACAACAAATCGATATCAGAGCTATTTGATCTTAAGGGGTTATTTGAGAGAAGAATATAACTTGAGAGTAAAATTTTTCTTGTTATTAAAAAAAAAAGCGAGAGCCCTGAATCTCTCATCATCTTCAATGGAAACAAATATTTTCTCTCTTGCATCACCACCTGTGTTCACTGGAGAAAATTATCAGATATGAGATGTAAAAATGCAGTCATATTTACAAGCCTGCGATATTTGGGAAGCATTTGAACATGACCGCACTCCTACACCATTACCTGAAAATCCTACTTTGCCATAAATTAAAAACCATCATGAGGAAAGTGTCAAAAAATACAAAGCAAAAACATGTATTCATTCTGTAGTATCTAAAGCCATTTTTATGAAAATAATGACATTTGAATCAGCGAAGCAGATATAGGAATATCTCAAAACTGAATTTCAAGGTAATGAAAGATCAAAAAGCATGCAAGTATTAAACTTAAGAAGAGAGTTTGAGATACAGATGATGAAGGAATCAGAGACTATAAAAGAGTACTCTGATAGGCTACTAGGCATTGTAAATAAGGTAAGGTTGCTTGGAGAGGACCTATCTGATCGAAGGGTAGTCGAAAAAATCCTAGTAACCTTGCCTAAAAGGTTTGAATCCAAAATTTCCTCTCTTGAGGAGTCTAAAGATTTGTCAAGCATTTTCTTGGCAGAACTTTTGAATGCTTTGAAGGCACAGGAGCATAGAAGGCTTATTAGACAAGAAAGGTTTGTGGAAGGTGCTTTACAAGCCAAATTACAAGCCAGCAAGGAGGCAAAAGGAAAAAGAACAATAGCCACACAAAAAAAAAAAAAAAAAAAAACCTCAAACAAAGGTAATGCTGGAGTTGGAGACAACAACAACAAACGAGGAACTTATCCTCAATGCCAGTATTGCAAAAAGAACAATCATTCACAATATAAATGCTGGTGGAGGCCCGATGACAAGTGCAAAAAGTGTAATCAGTTTGGCCATGTAGATAAGGTTTGTAAAAGCAACCAACACCTAGTACATGAAGCCAAGGTGATAGATCAGCATGAGGAAGAGCAGTTGTTTTTAGCTTTATGTTATGTAAGCAACAGTTCTAGCGAGAGTTGGCTTATAGATAGCGGTTATAATAGTTGCAAGACCAGGAGGTGAAATAGTGTCACCTGTACTAATCAAGGAATTCAATTTTCTGACAAGTCCTTCTTCAGGTGTCCAAAACCCAACCTTTCTTGGGACATTACCATCCACATTAACTATTTGGAAACAAGAAAACAGTAATTGCCTATCAAGAAAATGAAAATTTCCTGTAATGCCTTGGAAACTATTATTTGATAAAGCTTGAACAAGGTTTGGACCATTTAGAGAGACCCCAAAACTTTCAAGATACATTGAACTGCTAGTAACATTTGTCATTTGGAAGCGCAAGTTTTCAGTGCTAGTTTTCTCAATTGCCATGGCTAAAGCAATAACAGTATCATATGCCCATGGTCCATTAATGCTCAACTCAGCATCAACTAAGTCAGGATTATCAAGATGGAATTTCTTTTTCCATCTAACACGAAAATCTTCCATCTTTTTCGACTTTGGAACATAAGGATTAGCTCCTAATACGCCCTGCATTGAATCGATGACTGAAGGACTGGACCATCTCAGAAAATCAGTCATCTCAGCCGTCACAGTCCATACATAGCCTTCACTCATCATTCCAAGTTCTTTTGCTTTGGTTAAAAGCCTTGTGCCAAGAGAGGGAAACATGTGCACAATAAAAACTCTAATTTGCATTGCCATCAACTGGTAAAGCTCTTTAAGGATTTGCTCATCGCTGGCTGATGGGGACATAACAGTCTGATAGGGGACACGAGCATTAACTGCTTGCAAAGAATCAGTTAAATAAGGGATCATTCCATTTCCAAACACATTGTCAACGCATATGGGTATTGCTTCTTTCCATCTGAAGGCTTCAATTATTGCAGCAACAGCCTGAGCTTGATTTTGGTCATCTTGTGTAGCTCGGAAAAAATATGAACTGCGAATAGAAGAGCTGAAAGCAGAGAAAGATATGATGGGCACCCGAGCTTTTTCTCCAAGTTCAACAACAAAATTGGCCTGCATTGATGTTGATGGTCCTATGATTGCTTGCACTTCCATATTCTTTATCAGGTCTAATGCTGTGTACAGTATAAGGAAATCAATTCAAATCAACATAAACTAACTTTATAATTTTATTATTTTTGTTGTTATTCTCAATTTTGATAATAATATATCAATAAAGAATATAGTTTTAGTATATAGGATAATATATTTTAAAATACAATATATGAATAATGGTGACTAACATACTATAGACAATACAATAAAGATATTTTAATATTCAGTTCAATTCTAGTTCCAACATTATTAAAATCTTCAAATTTCGATTCGGTCTTAGAAATATACCTATCTCTGTGTTGTCCTAGACCATGCTCAGTCTAATTATCGAGTGGTAAGACGAGACTATCTTAGACGGGGTTAATTTCACTAGCTGTACAAATATTTTTCGTGTATAACTCCTATTCCCAAACTTCAATTTGTTCCGATAAAGTTCGTCAACTTTATTTTTTCCCCCATTAAAAACCTTTGTTTTCTGGCCACGAGATGATTAAATGAACTTTAAGAGGAGTTATGTGCTAAAAAAAATTTACGTGATTTGTTTATATATAAATTATTATTTTAGAGTCGAGCCGGATAAGACTATAAGAACGGTAAAACTCTCCTTATTAAATTTTAATATAGTTATATTTTTAAAAAATTGAAACTTAAAACTTCTGATTAAGCTACCAATTGATCTATATGTTTAGTGGTTATATTATTTTTTTACTGTCCAGTTAAAGGTAGCTTTTCATATCAGTGTGGATAAATGACACGAAATTTTTTTTATATATATCTTCAGGTGGCATCCGTTTAATGTCTTCATAACAATCTCGCCAGCAAACAGAATTAAAAATTTTGATGACAAAAAAATTGAAGTTGGAGAATTTTATAGACATAAATTGAAGTTTGAGAATATTGATAATACAAATGAAAAAGTTCAGAACGGTTAGTGGAATTGATCCTTTTAGAAGCAAATGTTAAAATATATTCGAATTTCAATTTTTTTTAAAAAAAAACTACCTAATTGTCAAATAACAAATAAGGCGTGGACTTGGGACATACTAACCATTTGACTTAAATTCATTCGACTAGGGAGTATGCTTCTACTGTGTATAACATGTAATGCAATTAATAAATTCTAATAATGACACAAATTGAATATCAGTCAGGTGTAAATATAATATGCCTATATATATATATGAATTTGAATACAAATAAAACAAAGTGTCTTCTGTAGTTTTTCTAAACATGAATAAATTCATGCTAAATAGATAAAACCTGCTGCAGCTGCGCCAACAACATCTTTCTTGGAGTTCCTGAAATGGAAGACAAGTCTTGTTTTGTAATAAGGATGGGTTTCATAAAATTCAGAGAGAGAAATGTTGATGCAGCTCAATCCCATGTTCCCAACCCAATCATCGAAGTCGAGAACAACTCCTATCTTTACTTGGATTGTTTTGTTTTGAGCCATCACCATTTGATTGAATAAAAATCCTAAAGAAAGCAAGAACATGAAAGAGAAAACAAGTTGAGAAGAAGAGTTCATCTTCATGATGAGAAAGATGATAATTTGGAGTTGTTGTGATTAATTAATAAGCTTTCATAAGAAAGGGAAATCATTTATAAAATTTCCCATGATATTATTGGCGTTTCTTACGTAATAGATCCTAACACTGTGTCTCTTTAGATTTCCCATGATATTATTGGCGTTTCTTACGTAAGGTAGTTATGTTTTAAGCTCATCTTTGCACCAACAAAAAAAAAGTTTTATTAATTCTACTAAAAAAAATTAGAAAGTTTTACACTTAAAGGCGGGATAAAATTATCGAATTTTTTTTCTTAACTAAAAATTGATTTTGAGAGTTATTTAAATAAAAATCTTTTACTATTTTGAAAGGAACAAGATCGATGTAATGATTTTATGATTTCAACCTTTTAACCTCTTATATGTAGTATAAATAAAATTTAATAATTAAATCACTCATTTCTTAAAACTTAAAAGCTGGTCAAAACTGATTATAAGTAGTTTTTAGATTATAAGTTGTTTATTTAAGTGTTTCTGAAAACTTAAATAGTATATTATAATATGATTTTAATCAGTTTTTTAAAAGTTAGGTTTTGCTACTTTTTTTTAAGCACTTATTTTTTAAGCAGTTTTGACCAAGTAAAAGACCATACTATCCCTACCTAATCTTCAATATTTCAAATTTGCCCACCCTATACACTTTAGTTCCCATCAAATTTTTTTACATTTTTTCTTCTCTCTTAAGGCAGTAGTTTTTTATTTGTATAATTTATTGATAACACCAATATTATTATTATTATTAAATAAATTTTATTATTATTATTGCAAAATAAATTTTGAATTGACATTTAAAAAATTATTTTTATACAATAAATAAACTCAGGGACAGTTTGGTCATTTTGACAGTTTCTGCAATTAAAAACTGATTATAATCTGATTTTACAGAAACACTTAACTGATTATAAACTGATTATCAGCTGATTATTAACTAGTTTACAGAAACATTTAACTGCTTATTTTTAATCTGATTATAATCTAAAAATCACTTATTCACAATAAGCTGAAAAGCTCCAGTTTTGAGAAACATCCTCTTAATGAAATTATGATAAGAAAATGTTTAAGGTAACTGCTTACCACTAAATTTTTTTTATATAATATATAAGAAAACAATTTAATTTTATACATATAATGTGATATCACATTGACCAAAAAATTTGCCAGGTAATAATTGAGCTATTTCCTTAGAAGTTACACTGTGATTTCGTGGATCATTCTAAGAAATCTTCCTCGGCCATTAATTATATATATGATTACCCACTAAACACAATATATATATAATTAACATTTAAAATTATAATATATATATATATATATTTAATATAATATTTGAAAAAAACATACTCAACTCAGCCTATGCATTGAATTTTTTTTTTATTTTGTGTACAGCGGGTTCTAAATCAGAAAAAGGAATAGAAATGTTAACGAGCATAAAATTATGTCTTATGATATGGATTTAAATATATAAAAAATTTAAATTAAATAAAAAATATATAATTTTTTTTGAACTTGAAATGGGATTTTAAAAAATAAAAAAGAAACATAACCTAATTTTTTCATAATCTAACTTAAATCTATTAGTAACTTCAAATAATCATTTTTACAATTTAAATGGTGGTTTGAAGTTCTCAAATTATATAGATTTATTTAGGAATATAAAACAAAATATAGATATTTTTGCAGAAATAGTATTCCACAGTTAACTACCATTCTTACTTGCAAAATAAACAATAGATCAATACAAAAATAGTCTCGAACTGTAGACAACTGATTGCCATGGAAAGTCAGATTCAGTGGGGTTTTTTTTTTTTTTGTTTGTCAGGAATTCATTAATTGAGTGGCAATATATTCTTCATTCTTTTGTGCATTACTAACATTTTGAAGTGACATACCGACACATATCTCAATGATAATTGTATCTATTTTATACAACTCAAGATTGATTCCCCTTTTTAATTATAATACTCAAAAAAAAAACTTTTTTAGTAACTGTGGAGCCCTTTATAAATTATTAAAAAATAAAAAATAACCATTAAATAAATAAATAATTTTCAGTATAGTTAAAAAAATTAATTCAGAATAATTTTATGATTTTATATATTTTTAAAAATATAGTCCATAATTATTTAGAAAATTAATGTATCCCAATTTTTAATTTTTTATTACATTTAAAAAAAATTAAAAATTGCGCAAATCACGGATCGGTCATATTTATATATAGTTGGAAAATAATATAAATAAAATACAATCTACTTGCAAACAAACATAACTAATTAATTAGTTAATTAGATTCTTTGATAAAAAAAATAGTTAATTAGAATAAAACAAACACAACCCATGTTTACATATATATTATGCTATTCTTCATTGTTCTGTGTGTTCAAGAAAATATTATATTGACAAGAAGCGAATATCCATTTTCAATATTCATAAATGTTTTTAGTTTATATGGTGATATATTAATAGTTGCTTCTATTGTATAGTCTTGATTATTTCATCTTTCAATAGAAGAAAAAATAAAAACACTAAACAGAAAGAACTTGTAGTCTTCCAAAATTAATTTTAAGTGGAAGGTTGAAAGTCAAAAGGCGTAGAACGTAGATTTTTTTTTTCTAAAACTAACTACTCTGCATATTCTTCTTCCAACTTGATTCTACACATTGCAAGATTTGTGTTCTTGTTCTTGTTGTCATGAAGATTTTTTTTTTTTTAGTAAATGAATATCTAAGCTAAGCCAAAGTCTATGGTGAAACTTAGTTTAAGCAGAAATGGTAGTTAAGAGTTGGTGATATAATAAATCCACTCTCTTCTTATAAAAAGAGAGTGGGTTAATTTGGTGCTAGGAAAAGTGTGAGCAAAAGAGAGAATTATTTTAGTTTTGGATTACCCTAATTCATTCAACCACACACTGTATAACACATTTTTTTTACTTTTTTTAAAAAATATATCATATTTTTTAAATATATTTCTGATATACCAAATATATATTCAATATATACTTTAAAAATAAAATATATCTTTAATATATCAAAAGTATAATAAAAATATATTTCTAAAAAAAGAGTATTTTTGAAATTGAAAATTGAAAAAAAAAGTAATTTTGAAATTGAAAAAAAAATTGATATTTTTGAAAATATTTTTATTTTTAAGATATTTTTGTAATATTTCATTTAACACTAAATATTAAAAAATAATATATAAAGTGGAATTTTGTATGCAAAATCAAAGTTATATTTTGGATTTTTTCTAGTTATATTTATATAGATATTTATTTATGAGTTATTTGTGTGTTTTTTATAATTACATATATATATATATATATAATTTTTTTCCTGTTGTCTATATATATATTTTTTTCCTTTGACTATCTATATATAATCTTTTTATGCTTATTATTAATATATTTTTTTTCATTTAGTTACTTCTGATGTGGGTTGTCCTAGACGTCTGACTTGTTAGGCTTATCCCAGGCTGGCTCTGTTTAGAATCCATGTTCACTCGAGTGTTAATAAAATAAGGATCAATACAAATATATAGTCTTGAATTTTGATGGCTGACCATGGAAATTCAAATTCAATGGCCCATTTTTTCCAGGAAATTTTTTAATTTACTAATATTTTCTTCTTTCTTTTGCCCGTTTCTAACATTTTGAAAAATATAATGGAAAACATGAATAAGTTACTGAGGTTTATCATATTTAAAGATTTACAGTAATGTCTTGGTAGGTGCAAATTAAAATGAGGAAGAATCTTTCCAAACGCATATTCTCTTTCCTTTTCTTTGTTTATTTAAGTATCATGTACTCTCCAAATGTATAAATTATTAATCATAATGTAATAATTATCTTATATTTTTTTTAAATTTTTGGGGTTAAACTTAAATCTATATTCTATAATTTAAAGGAGGAAGAGCTGAAATCACTCTATATCAACAGTGATTTCAGCTTCTTTTATAAATTTTATCTTTTGATTTTATTAGTGTTATTTTTTTATTTTCTTTTATTATTAATTATTAATTTATTTTAATTAGTATTATTTTTTTAGCTTTACTCTTATTATTAATTATTATTTTATTTTAATTAGTATTATTTTTTTAGCTGTTACTATTGTTATTAATTACTTTTTTAAATTTACTTTTTTTATGTATTTGTATTTTATTATTATGTATTTTTTTAAAATTTATGTACTCAATTGATCGTATATAATGCTAGAATTATATATATATATATGAAATTGACACTCGTTTCTTAAATATTTTATTTATTTTCTGATTTTACTTTTAACTGTTATAATATATTTTAAATATTTTTTTTCTATATAACTAAATAATTAAGATTATTTTATAAAAATAAAAATATAAAATATAAAATATATATGCCTCTGAAGCAATGGGAGAGTGTCATTCTAGTTATTATATAAATTAAATGATAATAATTAGAGAAAGAGAAAAAATTTGGCATAATATCTAATGAGGTTCAACTAAGGATATCTACATCCACCAATAAAATAAAGAAAAAATTACCACTAAATATATAAATTAATTTAATCAGAATTCTCAAATTTAAATTATGAATATACACCAACGTCAAAACTCATTACTTAAACCTTAATCGTTGTTTTTTCGTGTAGCTTATAGCCCAATATTGAACTCTCTTTTGTTTTACCCATTCGAGTCATATAACGAATGTTTTAAGTCAAAACACAATTGGAAATCTATCAAGTTTTATATATCATGAAATTTGAAAAATGTTATAATAATAATAATAATATGCATAATCATTCTATGTCATGGGAAATTTTATGTAAAATCATGCAGATTCTTAATTAGTATTACTAATTCGGTAGACTTTTGAATGATATTTATATTTTATTCAACTTGACCCTTTTGTAAAAAAAAAAATTCACAATGATTCTTGAGAAAATTGTACGTAATTTCCTCGTCCATTTTGCATTTACACGAAGCACAGCGGCTTTTTTTTTAAGTTTACTGTTTTTGCCTTTTGTTTTTTAAATTTAACATTTTGACCTTTTTTCTGATTTTTGTATTTTTTTTCTTATTTTTGTTTTTTTCATTTTCATTTTATTTATGTTTTCTATTTAAAAAAATGTAATGTTATATTTTTAATATTTACATAAAAAAATAAACATATATATAATATATACAAAATACACACTCAATAATACAAACTACATCTACAACACATCTACATAACATTTTTAATATTTATTTTTTTTAATTTTTTAATTTTTTTATTCTCACAACATCTATATAATATTAAATAACTTTTACATAAAATATACACAACTTAAATAACAAAAATATAATATACACATAATATAACATAAAGAAATTATGTGTATTTTTTTATTTTTTTATGTGTATACTATGTAAAATCTATTTAAAAATAAATTTTATAATTTTTATTAATATATTTTTATATATTGTACTTTTTATTTTTTAGTGTTATTTATTTTTTAAAATTAAATTTTGTATCTTATAAAAAATTATGATTTTTATATGATGAAAAATAATTTAAAATATTAATTTTTATTATTTTATTAGAATATTTTTATTTAATAGTGAAGTTTGAAAAAAAGAGGATAAAAATTGAAGTACAATATTAATCATAACGAGGGAAGATGTATTTTAAAAAAATATATTATTGAAAAATAAGATATTTTTAAAATTTTATCCAATTTTTTATAAAATTGTAAATATTTTTAAATTTTATAGTATTTTTGAAATAAAAGTTATTTTTCTTTTTTTTTTAGCTATGTAAATGTCCCTTGATTCTTGGTATTACTAATTGGGTAGACTTATAACTTTTTGAATAATACTTGCATGTTTTATTCAACTTGACCTTTCTTTTTAGTGCATTCATATGCATGGTCGTCAATATGACTAACTCACACCTATAAATTTTTCAATTGAAAACTTTATTAAATAAATAAATTAAAGAGACGTTAGGGACTGAATCTTGATCTTCACATTTCAAAGGAAAACATATATATATAATTGATTATTAATTAAAAATCAATAATGTAAGCATGGAATTTCCTCGTAAACCATAGCCATTGACTCCAAGCTTTCTCAACCTTATAAATTACACATGTTTGTGCTCCAAAGTTTAATTCACAAAAACCCATTTTAATTATAATAAAACTTGATGGGGAAGAACACTTTGAAACCAGTTTTCTCCTTCATTTTGCAGTCTTGTTTGATGACAATGATATTGTTCATAGAAATGGTAATGACGCAAAATGTAACTAAAGTTGAAGTTAATGTAGGAGTGGTTCTTGATTTTGATAGAACAATTGGAAAGATTGGATTTAGCTGCATCAACATATCTCTTTCAGACTTTTATGCAACTCATTCTTACTACAAAACCAGGCTTGTCCTCCATTCTAGGAACTCCAAAACAGATGTTGTTGGTGCAGCTGCAGCAGGTTAATTAATTCTCCTCTCTTCCACTTTTTTATGTGCATTGTACGTAGCATGCATTATTTTTATAATTGGAATTGGACTTGGATTTCGTAATATGTCCAGCGAACATCACCTTACCAAGGAAGAATAAATTTTTTAAAGTACAAAGAAAATCATCATGTGTCTTGCACAAATATTGAAAGCTTATATATTTTTAAAAATGCTAATCTTATTAAAATTAGAGTGTCCAATTATATAAAAGCTTATTTAACATATTTTATTTTTAATCTGTGTGAAATTATATTTTATTCTTAATAGATTCATCAAAGGATGATAAAAAAAATTCATATTGGAAGTGTTTTTTGCTTTTTTCCCAAATAAGAGTAGAAGTGTACATTGGCCAAGCTATCTTAATGAGAAGAGGAGGCAGTTGCCCCCTTCTCTTTTTAAATATATATATATATATAATATTTTTAAAAATTTTTTAAATTTTTTATTAATTTTATTTAAAATTTTAAATTGCTCCCTCTTTTTTTTATAATTTTTACAATAAGTTAAAAAAATTATAATAAATTATTTATTCTATAACCAATAGTTTTTTTTAAAAAATTGATAAAATATTAATAATATATAAATGTAAAAAAAATAATAAAAAAGGAATAATTTTTTCAACTAAATTAATTTGAATTCATTTAATGAATTAAATAATTTATTTATTTTAATTTTTTTAAAAAAATTATATTTATTATTTAATTTTTTTTCTCTTTATTTTATTTTTATTATAAATAATTTTATAAATTTAAAATTCTTTACACATATATATTAATATTTTTTTATTAATTAATTTTTTAATAATAAAAATATATTATTAATAAATTAATAAATTTATAAAATATTATTAAAATAAAAAAAAAGATAAATAATTACGGAGAAAGTCAAAATTTGTAAAAAATAATTTATTCCCTTTTATTTCAAAGTCTGCTTGGCCCCTGTAAGTGTACCTTTCACCACTGCCTTTCATTTCCCTTCTTTACCCGAGTCCAAACTCCATTGACAGTGTAAAAGGGGCTAGAAAAGGAGCAAAACAGAGTGGTCACCTAGGTAGGTAGTTGTGGTGAAAGTTTATCTAACCAGAAAGGTCCATGATAAATTAATTTTTTCATATATAAAGTTAAAAAATTTTATTAATAGAGGAAATGTATAAGAGCAATTAATTTAGTTGTTTGCAAGTAAAATATCCAATTATCTAGCACTCTTATTGGTATAGTTTAAGAGTAATCTCAAAAATAAAGGATATATATAGTTAATGATAAATACATAAAATAAAATGCGAAAAATTCATATTCAATCCTTAATTTATTGTCCAAGAGAATATATACTTAATAACTAATTATCTCTGCTAGCATTAAAAAAATTTAATTATTTTTCTTTGGCCATTATAATTTGAACTAAATATTCATAAATGTTTGCGTTAAATTAAAATTAAATCCAATTATCAACGGTACAACTTCTAAGCTTTTCCATTACTCTATAATTAGCGTTAAAAAAAAGATCAAATTCCAATTTTGACATTTTTTTTAATTTTCTTCCAAAATACAGCTTTAGACCTGATAAAAAATGTTGAAGTAGCAGCAATAATGGGGCCAGCAACATCAATGCAAGTCAATTTTGTAATTGAACTTGGAGAAAAAGCTCAAGTGCCTATCATGTCATTTACAGCAACAAGTCCTTCTCTTGCTTCCATCAGGAGTCCATACTTCTTTCGAGCTACACGAGGCGATTCTTGTCAGGTGAAGACTATAAGTGCAGTAATTCAAGCATTTGGATGGAGAGAAGCAGTGCCTGTCTATGTTGACAATGAATTTGGAGTTGGAATTATACCTTATTTGACTGATGCTTTGCAAGCAGTTGATACTCAAGTCCCTTACAGGAGTGCCATTCCTCCATTAGCTTCTGATGCTCAAATTCTTCAGGAGCTTAAGAACTTAAAAGAAAGGCAAACTAGAGTTTTTGTTGTGCATATGTTACCTTCTCTTGGCTCTCGCCTTTTTGCCAAAGCGAAAGAAATTGGAATGATGGGTAAAGGCTATGTTTGGATCCTGACAGATGGGATGACTGATTTCTTGAATTTCCAGAATTCTTCAGTGACTGATCCAATGGAAGGAGTATTGGGTGTTAAACCTTATGTTCCAAGAACCAAAAGGGTAGAAAATTTTCGGGTTCAATGGAAGAGGAAGTTCCATCAGGATAATCCTGACATGGTTGATGCAAAATTGAATGTTTATGGACTATGGGCTTATGATGCTGCAAGAGCATTGGCCATGGCGGTTGAGAAAGTAGTAGCTGGAAATACCAAAATTGGCTACCAAAAGACAGATGTTTCAGGAAATTCAACAGATCTTGAAACTATGGGGGTCTCTCAAATTGGTTCGAAACTTCGCCAAGAATTATCAAACGCCAGTTTCAGAGGAATTACAGGAGATTTTCTTTTTGTTAATGGGCAGTTACAATCATCAGCTTTTCAGATACTTAATGTACATAGTGGTGGAGCAAGAAGGATAGGATTTTGGTTACCTGAAAAAGGACTTGTCAAAAGGTTGAAGTTATCAGCAACAAATTCAAGTAGGAATGGTCTGGAAACTATTATATGGCCAGGAGATACAGCTTCAGTTCCAAAAGGTTGGGAGAATCCAACAAATGGGAAGAAGTTGCGAATCGGAGTTCCTGTAAAGGAAGGCTTTACTCAATTTGTGAATGTGACAAGAGATCCTACTACAAACACTTATATAATCAAAGGATTCAGTATAGATCTTTTTGATGCTGTAGTAGCAGAATTACCATACGGTGTGCCTTACGAGTATGTCCCTTTCATCAATCCTGATGGCAGGAGTGCAGGAAGTTACAATGATTTGGTCTACCAAGTCTACTTAGGGGTAAATAAAACACTTTTTTCTGAAAAATTTTCAATGCACCATTTGATTTCTTTCAATTAAATGAATGAAAAATTTTCTAAAAATGCAGCTTATAATCTCTTAGAGTAGAAAAAGAGAAATCATATAGTCAATCCCAATTAACTTGAGATTAAGGCTTAGTTGAGTTGGGTTGAATATATGAATGATTCACAGATCGTGTTTTTACCATAAATAACCTCTTCTAACAATCATTTTTTTCCTTTTCCACTGCCAACAGAACTTTGATGCTGTGGTAGGAGATATATCAATTGTTGCCAACAGGTCCCAATATGTGGATTTTACATTGCCATATACAGGTGCTAGCACCATATCAATGATTGTTCCAACCACAGACAATGAAAGTCAGAAAGCTTGGGTCTTTTTGAAACCTCTGACTTGGGATCTTTGGGCAACAAGCTTATGTTTCTTTATTTTCATTGCTTTTGTAATATGGGTCCTGGAACACAGAATAAATGATGATTTTCAAGGACCTCCTTCTCATCAACTTGGCACTAGCTGCTGGTTTTCCTTTTCCACCATGGTTTTTTCACATAGTAATAATACTCCTTTCCTTCTTATCTTTTTGCATATACATGGATTTATCACCAGTCATCCATGGACTTTACGACTTACATCATTACAATTCTTAAACTTCAATTTGTCACGATAAAATCATTAAATATTTAATTTCTTCTACTTAAAATCTCTGACTCCGTTTCTCAGAAACTATAATGACAGAAAGGAGCTTCAATTCTGTTTCTCTCTCTAAAATACTCTCTCTGTCAAGTTCTCTTTCCATCACTAGCCAGTCGCCGAAAAACGAAGTCAGGAAATTTAATAGGAAGAAATTAAATATTGAGGACTTTATCGTGACAAATTGAAGTTTTAAAGATTTTAATGATATAAATGAAAAGTCAATGGATAATTGGCGGTATTAACCCTCATATAGAACAAGTTTTTTTAGTTTGAATCCACTTGATTAATTTCAAAAACCTGTAAAAACTACAATTGCAGGGGAAAGAGTGGTGAGCAACTTGGGAAGAATAGTTATAATCATATGGTGTTTTGTTGCACTCATTCTCACACAAAGTTACACAGCCAGTTTATCAAGCTTTCTGACCATTGTACAGCTCCAGCCTTCTGTTACCACCATTGATGAACTCATTGAAAAGGGAGAAAATGTAGGCTACCAAAAAGGTTCTTTTGCTATGGGAATCTTGCTAAGATTGGGTTTTGATCAATCCAAGCTTGTACCATTCAAATCTGCTGAAGAATGTGATCATCTTCTTTCAAAAGGAATTAAAAATGGAGGGATTGCTGCTGCTTTTGATGAATCACCATCTACAAAGCTAATTATGGCACAGAATTGCTCAAAATATACTCTGGTTCAGCCAACATCTATGTTGGAACCACACTATACAAGCAACATATCAAATATTCAAGAATTTAAAACAGATGGTCGTGGTTTTGTGAGTTACTCTGTTTTCATATCTCTCTGTTTCTCTCTTATTTCCATGATTAATTTCTCATCTGGGTTTTTTTTTTTCTTTTTCAGGTCTTTCCCAAAGGTTCTCCTCTAGCACCTGATGTGTCCAGAGCAATTCTGAAAGTAATAGAAGGAGAGAAAATCAAAGAAATAGAAGAAAAATGGTTTGGAAAACAGGGGATTTGTCCAGATAAAAGCAACTCTATTTCGTCATATAGGCTTGGTCTGAACAGCTTCAGAGGTTTATTCTTGATTGCTGGAGCAGCTTCTTTCTCTGCACTTTTGATATACATTTCCATATTTATGTATCAAAACAGAGGAGTCTTCATAACTTCTGAGTCTGATTCATCAGTTTGGAGTAAAATTCTTGAATTGTTAAGAATCTTTAAACAGAAAGATCTCAAATCCCATAATTCCAAGAAAGGTAATACAAGTGAGCTTGCTCTTCCAATAATTGTGGAACAAAGTACATCTACCTATTCAATCCATGGAGGTTTCCCGGAAGAACAAAGGACACCTTCTCCAGAACATGCTGATCTAAATTCAAATAGGCTAACACCTCAAGAGGGAGCTCTAAATGTTGAGATTATTTCATAATTATTTCATATTTTAGTTTCTCGGAAAATTTGTGGAACAAGATTCGATTGACTTTTTATGTAAATCTAATGCTATAAACGAGAAATAATTTTGGGTTATTAGAACAAAATGTGTACATTAATTAAAATTAATTCTGAAAGAATTAAAGATTTTAAGAGCCAGTTATTCCATCACTAATAATTCAATCATTGATATAAAAAATAATTTATACAGTTCTGTTGTAGTATGATTATTAGTTTATTCTCATCCACAAAATTGCCATGAGATGTGCTCTGAATCTGCAGCATTAATTCAGATTTTCATTCATTTTCTAGCCATCCCATTTTCTTATTATAGTTTTAGATAAGCAATCAAATCAAGTTCAAGAATGTCTTGTGATTTTGTCCATTTTTTTTTATATTGCATGCCCATTTTCTATTATTATCTTATAAATCATTTGAAGCTTCTTCTTCTTCTTCTTCTTCTTCTTCTTATTATTATTATTATTATTATTATTATTATTATTATTATTATTATTATTATTATTATTATTATTATTATTATTATTAAAGAAGGCAAAAAGAAAATACGAATTTTTTTTCTTTTTCTCAATCATTTTCTTCCATAACCAGCCATGAAAAGAACTCAAAAGCATTAACAATGAAACCAGCTGATAAATAAACTAATAGCAGGCCAAAATTTTACTCTAAATGTTCCATTAATTAGTTGCATTTTAGATTTCAAATTCTCCATTCTCAAACCAGTACAATCTCATCAAAATTACACAGAATGAACTACAACATTCCCTGCAAACTCAGAAGGAGAGAAAGCCAAGAACATAAGAGCAGCCATAATGCCAACTGGGAAGAACAGAAGAAGCAGAGGCGGAGGAGGTAATGGCGGTAACAACAATGGCAAAACCACCATTGAAGCTGCAAGAACTGCCAGTAATAGAAAACTCACCAACCCAAAACACCGCACCATTTTTTGTCCGTACAGTTCTTGATGATGATGATGATCTTGTTGGAGCTCTGACCATTTCTTGCAGAGCAGCAGCAAAGATTTGTCAGTAAAAATAACCCAAAAAAGAAAAGATTGTTTTATTGAAATTTCAGATGATCCAAGAAAATAAAGAAAAATTAAAGAAAAGATTGGTTTCTTGAAAATTTCAATGGTCAATAATCAAGATTCAAGAAAAAGAAAGAAACTTTTCTACTTTACAAGGTCAAAAATCAATACTTCTGTTTATGGGGTTTCTTGAACTATGAATGTTTAGGAGAAATCAAATTCTTGGGTTTTTTCAGAGGAAATCACAAATGCCATTTTTAGAATATAAAGACGTATTTATAGAGCCATTGTTGAAAATCTGAGCCGTTGATAAACAGATGTGGGACCAAAGTAAATGGTTGGATATTGTTCAAGAAATCTGGTCTGGGGTGCTGGTCCGAATCAGACAGGATCAAAGCAGCAGATCCCAATATATATTCATCTGATACGTATTACTACAAATTGTGTACATTAATTTATTAATGAAGTGATTAAACCTTTTAAATTTTGGTTTAAGAACATAATTAAATAATTAATTAGGTAGGTTGTTTTGGGTTTTGTTTTTTTGTCTATTTTGGATGTTTTCTTTTATGTATATAATATTAATTTGCAGCTGAACCAATGTGCTGTGCCCACAAAAAAATAAAAGAAAAGATTTGAAAGTTTATAAGTTATAGTATAATTAATTAATTCTTCACTAATTACTCTTAAGAGAGAAAGCTGCCAATGCCATGCCCTATTAATGTATAATTAATTACTTGTAAAGTTAGAATATTAGAGGTTGTAAAGTCTCCTCATGCATTTCATTTTTTTATTCCAACATATATACTTTTGCAAAGTTGCTTAATTTTTTTTTTCTTTTCATCTTGATAATATTCAGAAATTACATATTAATTTGAAATCGTATCATACATATTTATTAAAAAATAAAATATTCTCTCTCAAATTTTAAAAATATATAATTTATACACAAATTCGAACGTTTCAAATTCCAAGCGAATTAATATTATTATTTCATCTTAACTTTTCAAAATTGCTGATTTTTTATAAAACTGTAAGTGATTTTTAGGCTGTCATGTGGTTTAAGTATTATATTTACAAGAATTTATAAATGTGATTTAGCAATAGTATATATATTTTTTACAATCTGATTTTTATTAAATATATATTTTTATATAATAAAAACATATTTATCACCTGCGAAAATATGATATCTCGAGATTTATTATGTTATTAATTTTCCAACCATAGTTTGATTAAGAAATTAATTTAATTAAGAATGTTAGATTGTGAATTGCAAATGTCTTTCACGTTAGTCTTTTTTTTTTGAAACGCGGTTAGTCTTAGTCAACTAGAAATTTATAGTAAAAACTTAATCACCCAAATTTTTCACATGGCTAATTATTATTATTATTATTATTATTATTATTATTATTATTATTATTATTATTATTATTATTATTATTATTATTATTATCAAAAACCCCATTTTATCATTTTTTATTCAAAAAAATTATTTTCTCATTGAGCTCAAAATCATCCATTCAGTATTTGTATACTGTATTTCAAAAATCCCACTATCAAGTATTTATTGGAAAACATAATTTTTTTATTATATATACTTTTGGTTTATTGATATTGCAATCGTTGTTAAAATTGAAAATTTTGAATTTCCAATCAAATTATATATATATATATATATAAAGCAAACACACACACACACAAATCCTTCTATATAATTAAAAAAAATAAATTATAAATTTTTTAATTACTATATGATTTATTAGGTTTTTTTCACTTAACTTTTATACCTTTTTTTATTTAATTTTATTATATTATTAGATCCAGATAATATCATTAAAATTAAAAATTACTATATATCTAACTTGTATCTTTTGATTTATTGATGTAGAAATCGTTACTAAAATTGAAAATTTTAAATTTTTTCAATCAAGCCAAATTATATGAAGACACAAATACACACACAAATATTTTTATATAATTGAAAAAAATATAAAATTTTCTTAATTACCACCTGATTTATTATGTTAGTTTTCTGTTTAACTTTTGTGTCTTTTTGGTTGGATTTTTCACTTAATCATATATCTTTCTTTCTTTTAATTTTATTAAGTATAGTTTAAATTCAAATATTTATTAAGTTCACTGATAATGTGCATGTCTAATTAAGATATCGGAATGTATTTTTCGCATTCTGATTTTCAATTTTTCACTTAAAAACTTGAAAAAAAAAACCATTTATTACCATCATTCAATCTCCTCAGAACCATCAATTGAAATATCAAATCTTGATCAATTCTTCCTTTTTCTCTTATAGCTATACATCAAAAATCCCACTATCAAGTATTATTAGTATTATTATTATTATTATTAATTTTATACAAAAAAAAATTATTTAAACTCGAATTCAAAACTTAACACACGCTGGATAATAAAACTATATTTTAATAGTTAAAAAAACCATTTATCATCATCGATCAATCTCCCCAAAACCATCAATTGAAATATTAAATCTTATTGAATTCTTCGTTTTTTGTTTTCTCTAATAGCTAGCTAGCAAGCAACTATACATATATAAAATGATAAACAATGGCATCACCAAGCCCATAGCTGTCTGAGTTCAATGGATGCATCAAATAAAGGGATTCAATCAAAGCTGGCGCGTCTGACATAAAACTTATATGAAAAAAATTCAAAGTGATAAGTGAGAAGATATGATTCACATGCACGATAAGCTTTCCATTTTTATTACTCTTTTCATCTCATAAAAAAAATTATCACATCTTTTTTCTATAAATTAAAAAATATATATAATTAATACATTGATGACTTATGTATTTTTTTTCTATCCTATAAATAGTACAAACTATCATTTATTATTTTATATTTAAAGTATAAATTTATTAAAAAAAATAAAATAAGAAAAAAAATAAATATATATCATAAATATTTGGAGATATCTTAAAATAGAATAATAAATAATTTATAAGCTTTCTTCTTCTTCTTCTTCTGAACTTTTAAAGAAGAATAATAATAATAATAATATGTTCAAGTTGGTACACTTGCACTGTCTATTTTTATTATTTTGTTTTTTTTTCTTTAATAAAAATATCATATGTGCAATGAATCTGAACTCAGCGATTCCATGCGCCTACGTTTCTTTTTCCCAAAAAAGAAACTCACCTGCTCTTACTAGTCTCCAATTTTTTTTTCTTTTTCACTGAAAGAAAAAAATAGGATCATTAATAATGTATTAATTGTTGTCAACTTTGATTTAGATTGATAGTTGATATGCATTAATTTTTTTATCTAATACATTTATATTCAATCTTTAAAAATATAAATATTTATGTACATTGAAATACAGTATGACAATAAATGCATATCTATATATATTTTAATATTAATTTAATTTTGATATATTTAAATTCTAAATCCGTTTCAAAATATTTTTATTCCAACCACAAATGAATGGAATCTCAACCTATTATAAATCTAATCCAAAATACTTTTATTGCAACCCCAAATAAATAAAACTCAATTCAAAACTGAGATCTTAAATGAATAGAACCACACAGAATTTGTTATCAAAAGGGAAAAAAATTAGGGTTATGACAGCATTTGTTATTGATATACATCATAATTTTATCATTGTGAAAATCTTTTTTTTTTCTGATCATAAATGTAGATGTTTTAATTAGTTGAATCACATTAAATTTAATGTCAATTTTTTTAACTAATTAATAATTATGTGATCTTAATAATTAATGTAACGTAAATGTTATAGATGCATGACTGGTTTTCTATTTGTCAATGCATGCATGTAATGAATTACTTCTTAAGAAGATTAAATATGAATAAAAAAATATGAATGTAGACATATTTTTATCACTGCTAATTAATTTACCAGCTCAAATATTATTATTAGTCATGGATAGACAAAAAATTTATTAACATGTTCATAATTTTGATTTTTAATTTCTTTTTTTTTTCTTGATGTTTTAAAGCTAATAAGTTGTCCCAAAGAGCATTCTTTCTTTCTTTCTTTGATTCAAAAGTACTAATGGTTCGCAAGCAAAAGGGGCTTTTTTTTTTTTGTGATTTGCCATTTGTTTTTATTCTATTTTGGAATTTAGAGCCATGCTTGACCAAAACTATGAAAATAGTGCAATCACACACTTATATATGGTATGAATCTTAGCCTTTGTCTTACATTCCTCAATTTCTGCTTCCTTGCACAAAAATATGTAAATTTTGTCTCCTTTCATTTCTGTATTACAATTGTGTATGGTCAATTAACATAGCTTGCAATGGATAGAGGGAATCGAAAATAAATCTATTTAAGAGCACTGGCGAAGGTATGTAGAAGAGAAGGGGGCAGTTGCCCCCCTTCACTTTTTGAATATATATATATATAATATTTTTAAAAAAATTTAAAAAATTTATTAATTTTTTAAAAAAATTTTAAATTGCCCCCCTCTTTTTTTTTTAATTTTTACAAGAAGTAAAAAAAATACAATAAATTATTTATTATATATACAATAGTTCTTTTTAAAAAAATTGATAAAATATTGATAATGTATAAATACAAAAAAAAAAACAATAAAGAAAGAGATAAATTTTTTAACTAAATTAATTTGAACACATTTAATGAATTAAAAAACTCATTTATTTTAATTATTTTTTAAGAAATTATATTCATTATTTAATTTTTTTTCTCTTTATTTTATTTTTATTATAAAAATTTTTATAAATATAAAATTCTGTACACATTTATATTAATATTTTATATTAATTAATTTTTTAATAATAAAAATATATTATTAATAAATTAATAAACTTATAAAATACTATTAAAATAAAATAAGAGATAAATAATTACAAAAAATTTAAAATTTATAAAAAAAATTTCGTCCCTCTTTATTTTAAAGCCTCGCTTCGCCCCGTTTAAGAGTGATATATTTGCAGCTAAGTTATACTTATAAACGAACCTATAAAGAGATCAGTGGAGGCTCAAGCCCCACTGGAACTTCTTTAATCATATGCATACATATATATATATATATATAACTTTAATTTTCTTTTTTAGCTAATTAATCTCAATTGATATGATTATTATCCTCAAAAAATATGTTATTTCAAATCATTTTTCTTTAGAAATTCTTCTGTTTTTTGCTATTTTTTTAAGTTAATTTCTTTTATATAGCACACAATTGCAATTTTTTTTGTCAAACTTCTCATCTTCTATATTCAAAAGGATACAAAAACCCTCTTTGTTTCTCAATTTTATTTTATTTTTATTTTAAAATCTATAAATTTTTGCATCACTGGATTTATTTTTTTGTTTATATATATATTAAATATGTAATTATTACAAAAAATTCATATGTAGAATTATAATTGTATCATTTATGAAATATCTATCTCAATTTGCTCCTTCTTAATTGTGTTGACAATGGAAATTTTTAAAATTTCAATTTATTCTTTTTTATTATTTTTTCTTATTAATTTATATTATTGTTGTGTGAAATTAAGATATATTAATAAGTGTTAAATTTATTATTTTAAAATGTAAAAATATTTTATAAGAGTTATGCTAACTTGAAATCCTAAAAACATAGATTTAATAGAGTAAGCCCCCCACTTATTTCATATCCTACGCTTGTCTCTGGTTGTGCTTAAGCGTGCAATTAATGTATAATAATAAATATGAAACACTTTAACCATATATAAATAAGATTTTTTAACATATACTTTGAATTATTCTAGTTTTTATTAGAATGCATCTCATTTTTCTTTATAATTTATGGTAATCACTTTGTAATATATGCAAATTACTTATCAACCATTTAAAAAAATAATTGTAACAAATTTCAATGAAAATAAAATGTATTTCTTTTAAAAAATATACATTTTCCAACTTTCAATTTCAAAAATACTATTTTCAAAGGTATATTTTTAATATAAATTTTATATGCTAAAAATATATTTTATTTTCAGGGGTATACATTATGTATGTGTTTAATATATTAAAGATATATAAAAAGAAGTAAGATGCTAGAAAAAAAAATAAACACATTTATATATTGTGTAATTACCTCTTCTTAATATTAACAAGGGATTTTTTCAAAAAGACTCTAAAAATAAAAATATTTTAAAAAATATCCTTTTTTAATTTCAATTTCAAAAATACCCTTTTTAACTTTTAATTTTAAAAATACCATTTTTAGAGGTATATTTTTAGTATACATTTAGTATATTAAAGATATATTTAATTTTTAAAATTAGACATTAAATATATATTTAGTATATTAAAAATATACTAAAAATATAAAATATTTAAAAAAAATTAAAAAATATACTATAGGGGGTAATTTTTTCTATTAATAACAACAATGGTTCTAAGCCCAAAGATTAAATTTTGAGCCAGGAAGAGCCCAATAGAATTTAAATTTTGGGCCAAATACCCATCAATTTTTAAATCATGAGCCTAGGAGAGCCCAATAAATTTTAATTAATTATGGCCCTCTGGTTGCCCATTAAAATTAAATATTGGGGCAAATCTTTCAATTTTAATACTAAAAGCTGCCTAAATTTGACTGTACCGATCCAATAACTTTTCCTTTTTTTCTTTATCGATATCCAACAAATTTTCTTGCTCTCTACATTTGAATTTTTCTAATTTGACCTTAATGATGTAAAAATATATATATATATTAATTCAAAGTCTAAAACATACAACATGGATAAACATAAAATTTATCAAAAAAGTTCTTTTGAGTATATAATTAATGTAATATTCAAACTAATATACACTTTTTTTTATGTCAAAATTATATTTTATTTACTGTTTTAATAAATTATTTAATATGTTCAATTTCTATTACATCTTTATATTTATTATTATTTATTAAAAATATTTAATAAAAATATCACATATTAAATATTTAATGCGGGTCGATTATGATTTGGATTTCAGTTTTGAACGGAATAGTTCAAATTGATTTAATAATTTCCTATTGCATATTTTTAATTCATATTTCTTAAAAAAATAATTCATAATCAATAATATTTTTTATGAAATTGAACCATTACCTTATAAATTTAATAAAACGTTAATTAAATTAAAACAAATAATATTATTTTTTAACTTTTTTTATAATTGAAATAGTGAAAAAATTTTAAAAATTAATTCAAAGATTTCAATTTTTGAATTAAAAATTATATATATTAAAAGTATATATATATATATATTTGTTTTCACAGTTCGAGCACGGAATTGCTGGGACTATTCCGGTTTAGAAAATCAGGAACTAGGATGAACCCCTACAAATTGATTTTGGCTCCAATTTGAGCCGGTTCTCTCAGTTTTGGTATAAACCAGTGAAACGGACCGGTGGTTCACGGTTCGGACCACGGTTTTATCTCTGGCCCGATTCTCGGATTCGATTCGATCCGATCCATTTCCTGCGCTTCAGCTTTCTCCTTTTTTATAAAGAACTCAACTTTCTTTCTAATTCTATTCTCTCCAAAATCAAAGATTGAATCTTTTTATTTGGGTTTTTTTCAAATTTTCCTTCTCTGCAACTAAACCTAAATTCACACGCATTTGCAATAAATTACAACCGTCTGATCATGTCACATTGTGTTAATCTTAACCGTCGAAGCAATGCCGGAAATGTTATCCTCTGCATGCATAACTAGTTTTCAGATTTGCAACGGAGCCGCCAATGAGCTTAATGATGATGGTGATGGTGATCAAATTCTTTTGTTGTTATTAAAGAAACTACTGGGGTTTTGAAAAGAATTAAAAAGATTTGGTTTTTTTCATAGTATGTCTGAATTGGTGGCCCGCACAGGTCGACATCAGCAGCGCTACGAAGGCGGTTGTCGCCTTGTCGCCGGGTAAATTTCATATTTTTCCTCGAAAAAGTTTATATTTTTTTTTATGTTTTTGTTTATATTAGTAATATGGTGATTTGTTTGATTGCCAAATGTTTTATTATGTCATTGTCACTTGAATAGGTTTGTCTCTTTAGCTTTTTTTTTCTTCATAGGAGGTTTTTAAAAGTTTTTTTAGATTGATGTAATGATGTTTTCTAATTTCTTATGCTGAGTTGTTCGTCCAGTGCATTTTTTACTTCATGGGGATTAATGGGTTGATTAATGGGTTCTTGTTTTTCTATTCTAATTAGGACAATTTTGTGTGTGTGTGTGTGTATATATACATATAGCTTTTTGGATCATCTGTGAGAACATTGCTAATGCCTTTGATGAATAGTGCAAAAACAAACTGTTATTGATCTTGGGTGACTACTTCTTCAAGTTGTATTGCAGGTGTATTCCCTTTAGGTATAGAGATTGTGATGAAAATGGTGATGCTAATGTCGAGAAGCTTGTTGAGGTTCTTATGATCAATTCAACTAGTGGACCAGGTCTCTTGTTTCCAAAGGTATGAAGTCATAAGCTCCTCCTCCTGAATTCACTCTGCCCAGCTTTGTTTTATTAATAGCATATCTTTCCTAACCAATGTGAACTGCATACCAATATAAAGGGTAGGATAGCTGCTTTGTGTTAATATGATAGAAGATTTGAAAAAAGTTGCTGCTTTATGTCATTTGCAAGTTAACGTGCACTGTGCACAATATCGATTTCATATGGATGGTTAATTTGCTTAGTTGCTCACTTTCCAAGTGAATGTGCGTATTTGTATGCTAACCTAGTTTGTTCCTACATAAGGAGAGAAGCTAACCTGTCCTATCAAAACATAAGGAGAGAAGCTGATTTTTATCCTCCTATTTTATTTTTCTTCTTAAATTGTTCCCTATCACAGCATCAAGTAACCAAACTACCAAGGAGAGTTAGCTACATCCTGTCTCATGGAAGTTTCTGTTTGTGTATGCAGCATATATCAGGTTCAGTTAGAGGCATCTTTTTTAATGCTCTAGGAAGATATAAAAAGATGCATTTCTTTTTATAATTTTCTTTCTATAAATTTACTTGTAGGGAGGGTGGGAGAATGATGAAACTGTTAAAGAGGCTGCAGTGAGAGAAGCCATTGAAGAAGCTGGCGTTCGAGGCGAGCTAATGGTGAAAGTTTATTTATGTCGATTTGCTCCTTTTTCTCTCTCTCTCTCTTTCTCTCTTTGAGTTCATGAGTTGCCGATAATAATTTTGTCATTGTTTTTATCATTTCTATATATAGGCACTTCAGTGCATGATCTGCTTCATTCTCAACTTGCATTTGAATCAACATTCTGTTTCATGCTATTTGATTATGATTTGTATGTATTGTTATTATGACAACGCTTGCATTACCCTTCAATTCACTTTAGTTGCATTGATTATTAAATAAAATCCAGTGGAGTATGAAATATGGAAAAGTGCTAAACACCCAAAAACTATTTGGTAATCTCCAACCATAGAATCATAAAACCAAACTGAGGAAACAGCCAAACTTTTAGTTGATAATGATTTTCTTTATTAGCCATGGCAAGATAAAAGATGTTAGGATGTGAAAGCTTCATTTTAAGCTCAGATGCTGCTTGGCATTAACTAAAATTTGAACTGGTTCACCCGAATTTTGTGGCAAGATAGAAGCTTTTCAGCTGTTTTTGTTCTTATTAGCTGTATAAGTAAAATATACATCAGGTATTTTACTACTTCCTGCACCTGTTGCAGACTCATCAATGTTTTGTGAAGAAAGGAATGCCAAGGAGAAATCAAGAATTAAAATACATTTTTTTATGTGATTTAATTACCACATAGGGGTGAGTACGAGAAATCAAGAATGTGAATGGCCGATTGAACTCTTGGTCTTTCAGAAATAAAGGGTACTATATATTTTTGAGAGTCAACTGGTTTTAATTGATAATGCCTTTTTTGAGGGACAAGCTTATGCCAAAAGGGCAAAATAAACTGCACATCCTTTCGGATAGACCCTATTCAGGCACTATGAACATTTTCTTTCTGGGAAGTGATTTCTTAAAATAAACGTATATCGACTATCATGGTAATTCACCACTTCTGGTGAAACATGATGCCCAATTCTCATATATTTTTGACATTGCCTTTTCCCTTTAGCTTTTCTCTTGCATTTATTAGTTATGCAATTGGTATTTTATTAGTCCAAACTCTTATATGTATCTCTATCATGCAGGATTTCATAGGGAATTACAACTTCAAGAGTAAAACACTGCAAGACGAGTCTTGCCCAGAAGGTCTATGCAGAGCTTCAATGTTCGCTCTGTTTGTCAAGGAGGAACTCGAATCATGGCCAGAACAGAGCACCAGAACAAGAAGTTGGTTGACAATATCCGAAGCAGTCGAGAATTGCCGGCATAAATGGATGGAAGAGGCTCTAAAGCAATTCTCTGTGTGGCTTGCAGATAAGATATAAACAACAGATAAAGAATCACCAAATCAAGATTGATTTGCTGTGTGCATAAAAGCAAAAGTTCATGCTCACAGATCTCTAGTAGATGCTCTTTCCAATTTGTTTTACATTTCAAGTATATCAGAATAATAGCAAAAGTTCTAGGATCATATAGCTCTGGTTTTTATATGTTTTCTGAGTCTTGTTCATGTTACTGAGCTATTGCATTTTTAATCCCCAACTATTATTTGTTCCTGTAGTTTTTAGACTGTCATTGATGTATCATTTTGTTTAGATATTGGCCATTGAAAACTCTTGCAATCCCCCACAATTGTACTTCTAAGAAATATTAAAAATTTAAAACAAGGAAAAAGGAATTCTATGATTTGAATGCACGTGTAGTAATGTATATATGTGTGTGTGTGTGTGTATCATAAAAATAAAATAAGAGAAACATATATTCAAAATAAATTTATTTATATATAATACAATTAGTAGAACGCCACGAAAGACATACAAAACTGTATTCGACGCATATCAGGCGACACATATCAGGTGTATACCCCGTGTAACTCTACTCTGTTAGTCATACTTCATATGTCGTGAAACATGCTTACGAAGTATTTTCATAGCTCTAGATATAGATCGAACATACCTCTCTTCCTCTTTGTCGACGCCTCAAAAGGTAGTGCATGAAACCTACCTAAGGGCCATTTTCAGTGACAACACTGATCATTTGTAAGCATCCGCCATGAAAAAGAAAATATTCAGTTGGGCTCAAAGCTAGGTAAGCACTGAGAAGGCAACCAGATAACGTATGCAAAGCACTGAAATAATTTGAGAAGAGGCAACAACTCGCAAGATTTATGAGCTCAATTTGCACAAAATTACATATAAATGACATATACTTCAAAATGCTTATCAGCTACCAATATCTATGAAATACAAATGGCTACAGCTATATCATTTTTCCCGCCTGTTCTGTTATCTTCTATAATTTAACAGTAAGGCAAGCCAATTTTCCGCATGTATCGGACTCTTTGTATGTCTCCAGTTCATTAACAATAAACAAGTTTCTTATGTTAAGGAAGCTCCCACCAGTCAAATGTCAAGTTTCAAGCATATTCAATTGCCTACTGCACGCGAAACAACTTGCCTTTCCGAATGCGGCAGGAGGTCGAGGCCCCATAGCTTGAGGAGCAAATGGAAAGAAAGATGAAACACGAGGAGATCCCATCTGGCACCTTCATTAACAGCTTAACTCTCATCAAGAACAATATCAGCAGGATCTCTGATCCATGGCCTTCCTTCTCTCCATTGGAACTTAATCCTTAGTTTCCCATTTGCATCCACCCCTACTACCCTGCCCTTGCTTGCATGAGTCTCCATCCCCCACCCCAACCGAGGTGATACAAGTCCTTCTCTAATTCTCACTTTATCATCTACTTTGAAAGGCCTTACCCGTTCCATTTCCCATGCCTTGCAAAGCCAAAGCCTCTCCGTGAAGCAGAAAGCTACCCATAATTCCCCATCTTCCATCCGATGCACTACCCCAATGCTTGAATGGTTCACCTCTCCCCACTGGTGTGTTGGTGTTGATACCGATGTTCTTACCCTTACCCAGTCTCCAATTCGAAGTTCTTCCTCCTCCACCAGCTCCACTTCTGATGGATCAAGCATCCAAGTTTTGGACCCTACTGGAGTATATATTCTTAGTTTTCCATCAGCATCAATTGCTGCTATTGTTCCAACACTTGCATGACTGTGGCCTGACCAACCAAATCTCGGCTGTTTCACAGAGAGTTTAACTCTAACCGTCTGTCCAACCATGAGCCTGTCTACTCTTTCAAGATGGGAAGTAGACCCCACCCATCTTTCTTGCTCCCCGCAAAAGCCCACGTGAGTGCTTCCATCCCATTCATCTCCATCATACCCCATGCCCTGTACCACACCAATGCTTCCTGGCCCGATAGATTTCCAGTTACCAGCCTCTTGCTTCAGTCTCACCCATTCTCCCACTTCAAACATCTGTTCAATTTCAAGATCAGCAGGATCTGCTCTCCACAATGCTGGCAAACCAAAGAAAGCAACCCGCACTTCTCCATCAGCATGAACGCTGGTTATTATGCCTTGTGAATTAGGCTGAGCACCCCTCCAACCCCATCTTGGTTCAACTAATCCAGCTCGAAACTGAACATGCTGTCCAACTTTGAAGCAAGGAATCTTTTCCACATCTGTGTAATGAGTGATCCACCTTCCTTTGCGGAAACAACAAGCAAGTTCCAGGTAACCTGTCTCTTGTACACTGTGCACAACAGCAAAACTTTCCTTCCCAATACTATTCCAATCATAACTTGGTCTAGTCCCCAAGCTAGGTTTTGAACGTACCCAATCACCAACTTCAAATCCTGAAAGCCGTTCTGCATCTCCAGGAGACACTTTCCACGAGTTGTGTCTGCCAGCAACTTTTACCTACATATGAATCCATAAACTCTATGATAAACAAAAGTACGATCCATAGAACTTAGACATAGAGAAAGAAGGTGAGCCCTATTTAAATAATTATAACAGTTTCCGATCAGACAATCACAATATCTCTTGTTAACCAAATAAAGTGCACTTAAACAATCATGTGACATAGCAGCACCTAGATGCTGAGTGATATAATTTTTTGCTGGCTGCAACAATTCCATGTCAAAACAATTTAAGCTGCACAGCTTTCACAATGTGCAAGAGAAAATTATAACTATAAATAACAAAGATAAAAGCTAAGCATGCGTACATTCAAAGCCCCATCCATGTCAATTCTAACAATTTTTCCAACAGTTGCGGGGCTTTCATTTGACCATCCAAGTCGTGGCTGAGATACGGAAGGCATGACATGTATCTCCTGTCCCACTTCAAAAGGAGGCACCTTCTCCATATCTGTCACAGAGCAACAAAAAGGCTTGCTCCTGAAACAGAAGGCAACACCCATATCGCCATCCTCCTCCAAGCTGTGGATTACCCCAATGCTGTTCCGTGTAACGTCCTCCCATCCATATTTTGGAGAGGATACTGAAGCCTTCACTCTCACCCAATCCCCAACCTGTGCTCATAAAGAACAACACATTCAATGAACAAGTATCCAATAAGCCTCCCACCATCAATGTACTGAAATTTCTGTGCAGTAATGAAGTCTGCCAGGACATGACTTATGATATTGCAAATAGGTTGCCACATGGCTATGAATTACAATAAACATATTACCTTGAAATCCTCAACCTTTTCCATGTCAGCTGGGTCAGCCTGCCATGGGATAGGACGATTTGGTATCTCAATAATAAGAAGACCATCATTCTCTATCTCGCTAATTCTCCCAACACTATGATGAGTCTCACCACCCCAGGCATATCTAGGTTCTGCAACAGATCGTTTTACACACACCCGATCACCAATCTGTAAAAACAAATAATAAATTGGTGGTGTCACTCTCAGTAAAATATCTTAAATAGTTCAACAAAAAAAAAACTAAAAGAAATTCTCAATGCTTTCAATGAAAGGAAAACGTCAAATTTTCAGTCATACCCTGAAAGGGGTAACAGGCTCAACCTCCTCAGGTTCACAATGCCATGGATTTGGTAGATAGCTCAACTCTAACAACAGACTACTATCTGGTCTGATGCAATACACAATGCCGATGCTCCCAGGTGTTACCCCTCCTAATCCATGCTTGGCTGTTGTGAGTGAGGGGCGGATGCAAACCCAGTCACCAACCTTGAATTCTTCGACTCTTTCCATTTCTGCAGGATCAGCTTTCCATCCTCTGGATGCTCCTGGAAACCCAACACGCAGAATCCCATCATCATCGACACATAAAACAGTTCCGATACTGTCACACGATTGACCACGCCAGCCAAACCTAATAACAAAAAAGACTAGTGACCAATTTTTCCAAACACAGCTTTGGCATGGAACTGCGAATCCAAAGAGATAAACAATGAATGATGCCAAAAGTCAACAAGATTTATCCCTTCAAGTAAATTCAATGCTTCAAAACCTCATAACATTATTGGACCAACTACACTGCTTGAAGAAAATTCATATTATATTTCCGTATTTTTCAGATATTAATAGATAAGGGTGTGCATTATTTATGTATACTGTCTTTTTTGCAATGGTTCTTGAAGGGAAGATGCCATAAATCCTAAGTATACTGTCTTTCAAGAGTCCTAGTAGGAAGTTTTTACTATCTGACATCACAATTTTCTTGAGTTGCTAGTCTGAGTCTCACAAGTTCTTCCCAGTTTTTGTTATACAAACATTTCAACAGCTAATACACAATGGGAAAAAAAATTACATCCTTACAACATTACGATATTTTCTATGATATATTAACCAAATAAGTTCTCAACTGTGAAGTACCAAACCTTGGCTCCTTGACATCTGGTTTAAGTTGAACATGCTGTCCCCTGTCTAAGGGAATCACTTTCAAAACTTCACTGGCTAGTACACGAGCCTCTCCCGTACAGAATGACACACTAAGATTCTCCTTGTCCACAACACTTTGCACAAAGCCTACACTCTTATGTTTAGCACCTTGCCAACCATGCGTAGGAGTTGCAACACTTCTTTTGAACTTCACCCAGTCCCCCACTTCAAAACTAAAAATTGTACCAAAAGTTAAAAGTATTGCTTCTTAGTCATAATCACACGTGTAACAAACTTAAGATAGAATTCCTGACAGCACAGTAATACAAAGCTTAGAATTCCTGACAGCACAGAAATACAAAGCTTTATCCTTATTCTTACATTGTAGGAGAAAGATGAACTCCTCTATTTGCAACGGCCTCCATTAAATCTTCTGAAATCCACTCCCGGGGAAGGGCCTCCAAGTAGTCACGCAGTGTCTTACCACTGTCACCAACATATACATAAATCAAGTCAGTAACATTTGAAATTTCACATTCCCCATCTTGACACTGTAAATTGTCAACCTATAAGGCAATAAAAAAAGACTTGAAAAAATAAAATCTAAAGGAGGATAAGAATCCTTCACAATGAAGAAGCAGAAATAGGAAGAGGCAATGCCATCAGTTGGTACTTGCCTGTGGTTTCTAACATCAACAGCAGCATCAGGATTTCTAAGCATAATGATGAGCCATTCAAGATTTTCACGTATCATTTTTGCAGCATCTGCTGCTATGTGGAAAGCATTATCACCCTCATCATCCTAATAAAGATAATTCGATAGTTGAGTTTCCAAATTGCATAAATAAGTTTTCCAGAAGCAAACATGTATAGACAATAGATGAGAAGGTCACCTATGTTAAGAATATGCATAAACACTTGGGCAGTATCAGAATTTAGAAAAAGATTGGGTAAAATACCTGCAGATTACAACTTGCTCCTGCTGATAAAAGCAATCCAACACATGACTTTGCCCCTCTAGCTAAGGCTACATGAAGAGGTATTGTATTATGCATGTTCCGAATGTTGACATCTACTCCGGCTTCAAGAATAATCTAATGAACAAATTGTGGATATGATCAAGTAAAATGGCAAAAAGAATCACAAAAATGACAAGCACTTGACATTTACATTAAATACACAGATGAAGAAACATATTGATTAGGTACTAATGCAAGGTAGTAGAAAAACTAATACTCTTACATTGACCAACTCAACATCATTAGCCATAGCAGCAGTATGCAAGGCTGTTCGCCCATGCTGTGCATCTTGGGCTGTTGGATCTGCTCCAGCAGCAAGCAGTATTCGCACAAGTTCTCTCCCCTCTACATGAAATAGGTAGAAATATGTTAAATGGCAAAGTTGCTAGACCTAAAGGAATTGATATTAAAATAAAAAGATATATGATTGAAGGAAATAGTAGAAACTAATGAAAGCAAACTGCAATAACATAGAACTAACAAAGACAAACTTAGAAGAAGTCAGAAGAAATGTGCTGAATTCTCCAACCAAACTTCCTAGTTCAGCACATGCCACATGCCATGTGCCACAAGATGATTTAATAAAAGGACTTTTAGTTGCAATCAATACTAATTGACCTTAAAATTTATGATCTATAAAGCCAAACCCACAGTGCAATTAGAATTTGCAATTGCCAGGAAGTAAAACAAGCAATGCAAAGTGTTGATATAAAGCTAAGAATAATGAGATTGGATTAGCTTGCCTCAATATATAAGGGTTCTTAAGAAAACAATTACCTAAAAATGGAAAAAGCTAACAAGATTGCCAACAAAATACAAAAACAAGGGAACTTTATCGAGGTAAGATAAGCTGCAGAAAACAAATAACCCTGGCCTCTTAGAATGCCAGTTTCATTCTTACAAGCAAATCACCATTGCCTTTAAGGACAAGGCAAAAAAAAATGAAAAAAGATACTCTATTTTTTAACTCCACCCAAGGCCATCCTAGCCAGAACTTTTTATTCACCTGCAATTTTTTTAATTTCATATCTGCCCTCAATTTTTTTTTTACTTTCCTCCCCCACAAAACTTAATTTTTATTTTGAAGCCCCTCCAACTTTATGAATTCTTCATATTTATAATTCTTAATTTATACATCTTTACATATTTTACACTAAAAAAATTTTTTACCCTTTAACTCCATAATTCTTTTATTTATTAGCTTTAATTTCTTTTTCTTTTTCTTTTCTTTTTCTTTTTCTTTTTATATTTAGTTCCTAACTCCATGAATTCTTTTTTATTTTTACTCTTAATCCCCTCTTATAGTTTTAAATTTTAATTTTGAAAAATTAAGTGTATAATATTTTCTAAAATGAATATCAAAATCATGGTTTCAAATCTGATTGTTTTCATGATGTTTTTCCTTCAAGTATTATATTATCATATTTCTCAGTAAAATATATTAATAAATTAAGCATTATTTACTATAGCAAATTAAGTTTCAAACATTTAATATTATTTATTATGTATTATTTATTGACAAAATAAATTTTTGCCTCACCGCACATGAATTCCTGGGACCGTCGTTATCCCTACCCCCAGAGAAACTACAATTGGATAAAATATAGACTAACACCTTGAGGTTTCCAATGAATTCAAAATAGATTATTAACATTGCTATTATATTACAGTAAGGTTCTAGCATTACCAATTTCATGATCTTTCTTCACAGCAGCTGCCATGCACAATGCAGTTCCAACTGGACTAGGTATATCAATTGTACCAGCAATTTCTTCAGGGGAAGCAACTTCCATCCACCTTTTCACAACAGCCACATTCCATGTTGCCACACACAAGTGCAATGGTCTGCAGCATTGGATGTGAATAAAGGAGTAGATGATAAAAGCCAAAGGAATATACATGAAATAAAGACTTCAGTCACAGATACTAAAATGGTTTTGTAGAAAGAGAGCATCTAAGCAACCAAAGTCGCCAAAACCAACTTTGCTGCACTAACATTCAGCTCACTTCAGAATCATAATGGTCAAGTAAACAATAACTTCAAAAAGAAAAATATGACTAACAGAAGAAAAAAACAACCCCAAGTATGGCCTATGGAGCAGGTCACACTTTCAGCTTCTGGACAATAAAAGTGTTAGAGCTACATGATCTCCACTCTCTTACTGCTGTCTTGCAACCACCTTAAACAACCTCCCAAGACACAGAAAAAGGAGGGATAAGAAAATTTCACTGTATATGTATTTTTTCCCTTTGTTACTCTTATTAAGAGGAAAAAGAAGATGATAGAAAAAAACTTCTCTATACTCACGTCAAATTTTTTGAATTTCGAACAGCCATTGATCTACAGCCTCCATTTTCCAATATTACAAGGGCACAATCTGTATATTTTTTGGCCACAACTCTGTGCAGGACAGTTTCACCTTCATCATCCACTGCATTAGGATCAGCTCCAGCCAATAGTAGCTCCTGTCATTATTTTAAGCCAATTTTAACAGGAAGCAGCACCAAAAATAACCAAAAAATTTAACCCATCTACAGAAGACTTACATGCATACAATCAGGTTGGCCATGGTAGGCACAAACATGAGCTACAGACGGACCCAAACCATCTCTCAATCTAGATCTAACATTAGCCCCTCTTTCAATAAGGGCACGGACACACTCTGGAGATCCAGCAGCTAAAGCAAAAACAAGTGGCGGATCGCCAACTTTATCCAAAACATCCACATTTGCCTGCTTGTACTCCAATATAGCTCTAACAAGTTCTGCACTGCCACGTCTACAAGCCAAATGAAGGGCTGTTTGCCCATCAGCATTCTGTGCTTCTAACAATATAGATAAGGAGCCACCACCAGTTCCTGATGCAGCCTTTGCAAACAGATCTCTGCAAAGAAAACAGAAAAGAACAATAAGGAACTGGATAAAGAAAAAAACTATTCAAGTAGAGAACAACAAGCTATGTGCTGAGCAGACTAACCTAACACCTCTAACGTCCCCTTCTGATGCAAGCCGATGTAGATGGCTAGGATTGTCCTGTAAGACCTCCAAATCAGATGCCGGAGACGGTTCTGTTACATTTGGTCCAACATATTTTGCAAAGCTGCTGTAATCATCCAAAAAGCTTCATAAGCAAATCAAAGTCTGTTACATATATTCACTTGCTATACCCAAATCAAATGACAAGCTCATAACTCCAACCAAAGAGAAAAAGAAAGGAGGAAATCCCCATATGAAAAATTTGAAGTTCTTACTTATCGGGACTTGCAGGAGGGCTGCGTGGCAACTCCTGCAAATGACGAAGGAATATTGCTAACATTGCATTAAAACTTGGCCTTTTTGATGCCTTGAACTGCAGGCACTCCCCAATCATCTTCCACAATTCTCTAGGCATTCCAACACCCACTACACTAGCATATTGTGGAGGCAATTTTCGAGCCTTGACAACAGCTCGATAAATTTCCTCTACACTTGAACCAGCCCACCTGCATAGTGAATATCAACTTAAATTACTTGACAAAATATACACTGCATGGGAAATTAAGAAAAGAATTTAAGAGAAATAACAACAAATAACAAGTTACTCCACATACGGGATGGAACCCGTGCACATCTCCACCAAAGTACAACCGAAACTCCATGCATCTGACTCTGCAGATATTCCAATTGCATCATCCCAGAATAAATTCAATGACTTCTTCACTGGCTCCCATGCCTCTGGAGCTGTGTAATGTGGACTGAGCATTGTACAGTCCATACATGAATGAATTTTCGCAGACTCATACTCTGATCGAGCTTTCCGGCAGGCAGGTTTCTTCAAAATTGCAGCAAGGCCATAATCAGAAACCACAGCACGACCACTTGAATCCAAAAGAAGATTGGATGGTTTTATGTTCATACAGACAACTCCTGCTGCATGGAGTTCAGCAACACCTCGTGCAATATCAGCCCCATATCTACAAGTGGCAAATGCTTGCAATGTTACAACAAGAGTCATAGCCAACTCATAACATTATTCAATGTTTTAAATAAGCTTAATTTTACAGTATCTTTTTTTGAAACATCCGAAAGTAAAAGATATTCAATTTGTCAAATAAATCAATATAAAGCATCAGTAGCTTAGTAATAAACCAATGCTGAAGAGAACGGCAGTCATTGGCTAAAAAAAAATTCCATCCTCATTTATTCTCAAATTTTATAAACTTTGCCTGTAACAGTAGCAAAAAGTGTCAAATACAACTTTGTTCTTTATAGCATTTCAATAGAGAATGCATCAAAAATGTGTACAAACAACATGTATTATTACCACAGTTTTCCAAAGGTTTGGAAGAGAATTAACACAAAATAATGACTATGGAACTCAACTAAACTTTAATCCCAAAAGCTGAGATCATAAAGTTTCAGGGGTGTTATCCTTTTTCACTCTATCCTTTTATACCATCTAAGTTCCAACCCTTGATTCCTTTATCCTACATCCTCAGTACACTTGATTTTTCCACACTGATTCATTTGTTGATCTATGATGTACAGATAAAAACCATCTTGATCACTTCTCATTCAACTATCCCTCAAATATGTACTTCTTTCACTTCCCTATGAATGTATTTTATTCATTTCGTATTCTGTCTACCGAGGTATTTCTATACATCCTCTATCAACATAATTTCATTTCTGCTATATTAATTAAAATGGCTACTTATACAAGCTAATAAGATGCAAAATGAACACAGTTTGGTGGGACACAAGAAACTTGGATTATATTTTCAATTTTCATCCATTAAAACAAAAACTATCTTGTTCAGAAACTTGAATCTGAAAACAGCGAGGTAAAGCATAATAATGGCAGAAATAGATATAATTAATCTTGACCAGTAAATATTATGCACATATAACTTCTTTTTTTGTCAAGTGATGTCAGAACTAAAGGAAGACACTATGCAGTACTTGTCAAAAATAAATACAAAATTCTGTCTCCACTTCTTGCAGACGACAATCTAACTATTACAGCTGTAGTCAAAGCAATATTACAGCTATAATCAAAGCAAGGACATAAACTATCTATTAGTCCTCACTTTTGAATTGACACTCTTTGAAAGTTACTTTGAAAGAATCCTTCTTCCTCTATTCTATGAAACTATAGTAAACCTTACTACAAAAGAGCAAATTCCTTCCAATAGCTACATGGCTTTAAATGGTGTTAAAAGGGAGGAAACCTTGAGTCAAGATCTTCTGTAATCAAGTGAACACCCTAGCATCGTAGCTTTGGCTCAAAGATTGGAAGATCATTCCCTCCACTCAATTTCAAGTCTTCTCGCTCTGGCTTGCTTAGCTCTATCTTCTAGATAAATAGCCAAGAAGACTTGAAATTGCTGCTATAAACTTTGTAAATAGCCCATACCTATTCTTCCATAATACCAAATGTTATGGTCCCAATTGGATCTAGTTGCCGCTACATGTGGTTGATTATAGAAATAGAATTAGTGCTCGTTAAAAGAAAACCATACAACATCTTAGAGCTCATTAAGAGAACTCCATGATCTCTGAGTTTTAGGAACTCAAAACCTTGTTCAAAAATTTCTGCTTAATTCATTTATTACCTCACAGCCTTTTAAATAGAGAAATTCAATAACAAATACTAGATATCTACCAACTACAATAACTTCCGACAAAAATGAAGGAACTTAATAACTATCCACTGATGGAAACTATTTCCATAGTCATATCTGCACACATGTGAAAAACAGAAGACAAATCACTAAACAAAACTACTGCATATCTAAAGCTACTGAATTTAGCTCCAAGAGGAAAAAAAAAAGGAATTAATTTGTCACAAGCTCTTCTGGATAACACATGGTCCATATTCCAACTCGTATATGTCCACATTATTAAAGTAATCAAAGTACATATGTTATCAATGTATATATGCATGAATACACATTTGTCATATCGCATGACTTAATAAACATGGAATTACAATAGAATGCTACACCTATCTTTCTAATTTACTCTAAAATTTCATCTCAATTACCTACCATGGCGGCAATAGAAAGCTTAATTCGTCTAAATATTGGATCTTATAATTAGCACAGCAAGTCCACTCAATTAAGCTGACATTAAAAAAATTAATAAATCAATCACCTAAACTTAGTTTTCTAAATCCAAAACGATTAGCATACATTTAAACACATCAAATAACACATTAAATCCAATTCTCAACTAATGGTATTTTATCAACAAAAATAGATAGCAAAACCTTAAAATTTGCTCGAGAGTAAGCCTGCCTTCATTTCGCTTCATCTCAGATTGAACAGACCCACAAAATTTATCCATAACAAGCCCTAAACATCCATCCATCTTAACCATTCCATGGAAAGTACAAACATTTCTACACCACATAGAAGCTCGCCGCAAGTTATCCAGCTGCCCTTGAACCCACTCGACCTCCATCTCCTCTCCCAACTCCACTCTCTTCACTGCCACCCGATGCTTGCACTTCCCACTGCCAATTACAGCTGCCCAAGTCTCCACTCCGGCCCTCCTCCCCTCCCCAATCTTCCTCACCAACTTCACCTCCGGGTGAGCTCCGACCTCGATCACCGGCCCACAGCCTCCGGAACTCGACGCATGGGACCCACGGCTACACCTTTCCTCCTCTTCCTCTTCATTATCGTCATCCTCTTCATCATCAGTATAATCACAATCAAAGTTAGGCGCAGCTGAAGCAGCGGCAGAAGGCGAGTGGAGGAGAGCAAGAACGGCGTAATTCTTCCGGAGAGCGTTGACGGAGTTACCGACGACGGAAACATGGCGACACCGAGGACAAACAAGCGTCGTATCTAACGACGCCGAGAACATTCGAGACAAACACTCTTTACAGAAGCCATGTCCACATTGAAGCAACAAAGGAACTCTTTCTTCTTCGTTATACCGCGTTTGGCAAACAGAGCAACACGGCACCTTCATTGAAGCAGCTGCTTTCGCTCTTTTCCAAAATTTTCCCGAGAAAATCGATTCAGTCAGCAAGAAAATCAAAATTATATAATTAAAATTAGAGAAATTACAGATTAAATTTTAAAAGATCTCAAAAAAAAATTGAAGAAAAAAAACAGATCCATTCCATCATCCATTAAAGGATTGAAAAGATCATAAAATTAATAAAATAAACAAATTTTAAGTGAAAGATTTCAGAGAGATTTGAGAGAGAGAAAATGTGAGGGTTTTATATAGTGAGAAATAAAGTAAGGGATTTTTATTTTTTTTAATTAATAATATTAATTATAATTATAATTTTCTTCCACTACAATATGAACTGCTTTTAACTTCTTCTTTTTGATAATTTTTTATTTTGGTTGTTGAGATTAAAAAAAAATAGGTCTAATAGTGAAAATAATTAAAATTATTTTAAATTGTTGTAAATTATTAACTTATTATTATTAAAAAGTATATAATTTATTAAATTTAATAAAATAAATAACGGTAAGATTTTAAGTTTTAATAATATCAAGCCTCATTTTAATATATAAATTAAGATATAAATTAATGATAAATACATATTTTTTATTTAATAAATTAAAAATTAATTTTTTTTATTTATAATAATATGCAAAAAAATCATCTTAATATTTATGTCTTTAAAATTTATTTATTAAAAAATATTTATATTTTTTATTTCATCGAAATATTTATGCCTCTAACGTTTATTCATTAAAAAAAATCTATATTTTATTTCCTTCCTTTGACAAAATGGCTCATGCATGCATGTGTGAACACATGCACTTTTATATTAATTAAGTACTTTGTATTATAAAGTCATAGATTAAAGAACGCTTCTAGACTTTAAAAATTCAAATGTATTTTCAAATTATTGAATTTTAAAAACCATTTTGAAATTATTATCTTTCTTATTGCCATGCTTCGATTCTCAAAACCAAATAATAAATTTTTTCATTTACAAATTTTATAATTTCAATACAAATTATTTTGTTTTTTTATCAAATCAACAAAGTAGATTGAATAAAGGCACATGTATAATATCTATGTCCCATTAAATTACTGCATTCAGTTTATACATATTTATTTAAAAAATAATTAAATTTTTTTATTATATAATTATTTTAAATGAATTAAAATATTATATATTAACTCATTAATATTAAAAATATTTTACACTCACTTTATCAATTAACTCATTAATAATAAAAATATAATTAAAAAAGGCTAATTAATTTTTATTAATTTTATAAAATAATAATATAAGTGGAATAAATTTTTTTTACAAAATTAACAATTTAAACTGGATGAAAGTAATATATCATTTAACAATAAATATATATTTCTTTAAATAATAAATTTATAATCAATTATGTCTCATTTATATCTACATTAAAAGAAAGTAAATTCAATAAAAAAAATAAAAACTTATCTCGTAATATTATTATTAATAAAAATCATATAATAAATATAAAAATGATTATGATACAAAATTAACACATTCTTTTTTTTAACCAAAGGTATTTCTATTTTTTGGGTAAAAGTGAAATTGTCCTAATTAAAACTATTCCTCCAATAAATGATAGAAAAACATGAAATTTAAGATAGAACATGGCCAAAGTGATACTACAATTTAGTTATTAATGGAAAAAACATGCAAGTTTTTATCAAAATGACAAGGGTAGAAGAAACATATGTCTTTAGAAGAAACATATGTCTTTGTCCTTAGGCTAAAAAAATTTTGGACAATGTCGCGTGATTTTTTTTTTTAACTTGCTATTTTTTTATTTTTTAAAGTTATTTACCCTTCTCTTTCTTTTTTGTTTATATTTTAGGTCTTATAATGTATGAAATGTGGATGAAAATTACTAAAACATTGACAAACAAAAACCCAAACACATTTTTAGTGGGGATAATTACAAAATTAACTTAAAAATTATTTTTTTTTTCAAATTCAGGGTTATAAAAAAATTTTCAATTTTACGATACATGTCATTTTTATTTATAAAAATACGATACATGTCATGCATATTGATAAAAATTAAAAACTTTATATTTCTCTATCTCAAAAGTCCGCGTATATGTGTCCGATCTTTGGATACCATATAATATTTGCAAGTCTATAGGTGGCACTAATTCACCTAAAAAAAATTTTACAGGTTCAGTTTCAAATATTATTTATATAAAATTCTTTTTAAATTTGTTGGACTTTGTTATTTTACTAAAAAGTTGGTGAAGTATCTTTGCTAAAGGATATTACATTATATGGCATCATTTTCAATTTTTTAATTATCTTATTTTTAATATATTATATATTTAATGTATTTAAAAATACAGTGAATCATTAGTAAATTAAATATATATCAAAAATATTTGTAAAAAGAAATATTTTTAAAATTAAAAATTAAAAAATAAATATTTTTAAAACAGCTATGACTACATATATTTATCATTTTTTTTAAAAAATATCAATATGCAATAGTAATACCTTAGTATATGAAAGTATATATAATATATACATACATATACCATAAATACATGGAGCCTAAATTTACAAAAATGACATTTTTTAGTTAAAATATATATAATATATATCCACATGTACATTTTATCTATGAAGATATATATAACATATACTTACATATATTTATTGTCTTAGAAAAAAAAATATCAGTATACAACTCTTATATTTTAGTATTTGTAGATATATGACAACTATAACTACATTTATCTATTATTTTTCAAAAAAGAATGTCATAATGCATGTAAATATAATAGTTTAGTATATGAAAGAATATACAACGTATACATATATATATCTATTGTATTGAAGAAAGAATAACGGTATGCAACTATTATATCTTATTATATTTAGGTATATACTAACTATAACTACAAATATCAATTGTCTTTTAAAAAAATATCAATATGTAGCGGTAATATTTTAGTATATGAAGGTAGATGTAACATATATCTATGTATATATATTGTATTGAGAAACAAATATTATTATGCATCTATTATACCCATATATACCTACACATATATATTATTTTTTAGTTATTTATTTGTAAAATATACCCACATGTAAATTAATATAATTTGTTAAATTTGTTAAAAATCTAAAAAATTAAAAAATTATTCTTTTAAAGCATTTTATAAAATATATAGAGTATGCTATATTAAAAAATTAAAATAATCTTCAATCAATATTTTTGAAACCCACTCAATATATTTAAAACAAAAAAAAATTATTTCCAATATAAATTATAATAATTATTTATAATTTACCATCCTCAATCAATATATTTTACAAAAAAGAGGTTTTTACTAGTAGCAGTAGTCTTAAGCTCTGCATGCTTACCACATGTATATTTCAATATTTCTAAACTGAGTTTCATATATTTTGATTATTAAATTTTTTAAAACATATTCAAACTTTTTTTTTCTTTTACAGATACGTTTTTCAACATAATAAACATCAAACACCGGGTTCTTTAACTAAAATAGAATGCTATGACCAACATCAAACACAGAGCAACTGAATTATACTAAAGTATTTTATATACAAAATTATATTCACAATCGATTCTTTAACACAATGCATTATATAACAACATCATGTTGAAGATCATGACCAACAAAAAAAACAGACTTATAATAAATCAAAACAAAAATAAATAGTATACATGCAACAAAAAAAAGCCCAAAAGAATATATTAATGTAGATTTCTATATATTTTTGTCCCGGTTGTGCAAGATGAGGAAGAAAAGAAGAAGAAAAAGGATACTAATTTTGAAAAACTAAAATATAAAAAAAGTTAAAAATAAAATAATAAAAAGTTAAAAATAAAAAAAATAAGAGCAGCAAAATTAAAAATAAAATTCAAAATATGGTATACGATGAAATTTGCTCTTTTTAGTGTTTCACCTTCTTTGATTTGCTACAATGTCGCAGGGGTTAGGCTAAATCTTGTCCAATTGTTGATTGGGCCTTATTTCATTTTTATGAGCACCAATAGAAAATTATCCTTCTCTTCAAAATTTTTAAAATTTGGGTTTCTTCCCCAAAAATGAAAATATTTTTAAAAATACTAACTATTTTTTGTATTTCAAAAATATATATTTTTTAACTTTTTATTTTAAAAATGCCTCCTTTTCACAAGTATATTTTTGATATATATTTAGTATTTAGAAGATTTTTGATATATATTTAGTACTTAGTTTACTAAATACTAAATATATATTTGGTATATTTAAAAAGAATATTTAAATAAAAAGTTTAAAAATTACGTTATACAATGTAATTTTCTTATAAAATTTTTATATGTTTATCAAAAGTTTTTTTTATCACTTAAGAATAAGTGTACGATAAATACATAATAAACTTACAATGATTATCATATGTATATTAAACTTTAGATAAATTATATGAGTAAATTTGTAAATTAATGCAAAATTTTTGATAAATTTAAAAATATTTATAATATTTTATTTTTTGACAATTTTATAAAAAATGCACAGTTATGGACATATAAGCTATATATTATTTGAATGTGCTGAGAGATTGCATTGTGTGAGCTTTGCTAAAGGAGAATCCAATTAGCTTGCAAATAATGCCCAACTTCAAAGTAACAACTCGAGATTGAGGCCCTAACAATTAAAAAAGCCTCAAAATTTCAAGGAAAAATGAGGCTCTTTATTATATGTTTTTTTATTTTTATTTTTTATTAAAAATATTTTAATCACTTTATTATAAATTCATAATAAACTCATTATAAATTATGTAAAATTTATAAAATCATAATAAATCTATAATAAACTCATTATAAACTATAAAAATATCATATTTTGATAAATAATTTATAAATTTTAGTATTTAATAAATAATTTATAAATATAAAAAATTAATTTTTTTAATTTTCTTATATTTTTATCAAAAACTCAAATTTCAATTTATCACATGAATTTACTAATAATTGAAAAGGTCCTTATATTTTTATGTATATTTATTTATTCAAGTATATTGCCTAACACATATATTTATCATTAAACTATAGTAATTAATTACCTAATAGGTAATCAAATACTTTTGATTTTTTTTAAAATAGCTCATATTTATTTAAATCAAAAATAAATTTTGAAATAAATTTTATAAAATTTTAGAAAATTCATTCATTTTGCATGTATATATCATCACAATTAAAATTTAGTAACACCATCAATATGCTATATAGGATTTGGTAATTTTTTTTATTAATTACAGTAGAGATTAGTTAGGATTTGAATTCAAAACTTAAGCCAAAATAATAGATTTCTAACCATCAAGTATCAACTTCATAGTTTAAGTACATTTGGTAATTCACAACCAACTAATTATTATAATCTTTAAAAAAAGATACATCTCTTAATACATCTTTACCAATTATTACTTTACTATGATATACTTATATAAAATTATTTGAACAGCTAAAAATCCAAATGAGTAAAGAAGCCTTTATAATTTGCCCTTTAATTAGAAAAATTAGCATTTGGAAGCATATATACTATACATATACATATATATATATATATATATACAATTCACCCACACACTTTATTATTATCTTATTCCTAATCTAATAATATTAATTATATGCACTTAACAATCATTTTTTTATGTATGTGTATCATTGATTACATTAGATAAGAATGTAGGAGAAAATGGTCCTCACCCCCACAGCCGCCACCAGCCATCAACTTCATTCCAGAGAGGAACAACCCACCAGGCCGCCGCCGCCCCACCACCACCCCAACTAATTCATACCCAAAATCTAAATGCTTACAGTAATTAGTTAATTAAGTTTTTCCATTAAAAAAGAATACACCCACGCAAAAAAAAAAATCCTAATACATCTCAAAATAAAATTTCTGGCAATTTTATATTGGTATGTGTCAATCAATACATATATTCTCTAATACCAAATTAATTAAGTTTAATTTCTCTTTAATGGTATGTGTATATATATATATATATAGGGTTAAGACTACTTGAGATGCAATGGAAAATTTTAACATTTCTCCATTTATGAATCAAGTTTGCTCATGCATTAATATTAACTAGCAGACCAAGTCAAATAACAAAATTGTAACAGAGAATATAATTGTATAAAAACTTTAATCCAACTATATATTTATATATATAATCAATTTATGTACATATATATATATAACATAAGAAATCAAGGATATTATAATTGAAAAAAAAACTGAGAAATTAAGAGCTAAAAACAAAACTCAAAATGCATACCTAAAATCCTCTAATTAAACACATCTAATTCATGGAAAATATATTATTTGATTGAAACATGCTCATAAAACTCCTTTCCATGGATGGTAAAAACCTGAGATCAAATTTCTCGACTTCGAAAACAGAATCGGAATCAGGAGATGAAGAAGACGAATCATTATTATAATTATAATTATAATTATAATTATAAGAATTATTCATCAAAGGATGAGCTAAATATCCTTGCAGCTCATCATCAACAACACCACCTGATGATCTTCTATCGAGATTGTTATCAGGAGAGTTTAAGTTTAGGTTTAAACTCTGATTATCTTCACCTCCGGCGCCGATGCCACTGCCAACATTGTTTCCGTCCATAAAACGAGCAGTATCAGAGTCTTTTCCTGTGAGTTCTTGAACAAGAGCTCTAAATTTTGCTGCACTAGTTTCAACTTTCATAGGACTTGAAATATAAACAACTTTAATCCCCTTTTTACTTCTTCTTTTATTAGCTTGCGATCTGCAACTTTTGCTCTTCGTGTTTACTGCAAGTACGTCCATGGCTAAAAAGAAGCAAAACCCAGAAACGATTATCACTGTTTTCTTTATGCGTGTGTTCGAAATCTTGAAATCTTTACTAAATCATTACTGGAAGTAAGGTTTATATAAGGGTACGGAAGAAAAAAAAAGAAAAGGGTTGTTATCTTTTTTCCTGTTTCAAAGTGTGAAAGATGATGATTTCCTGGAAGATAGATTGGATTGGTAGAAAATTTCCCAAGAAAATGTTATTTCTTGGAAGCTGATGATAGAGATTAGAAGAAAAAGAGAGATTCTGGTTGATTGAACAAGAGATGCTTAGATGACCCGCAAGCTTTATAGGAATTTAGATACCTTAATTATAAGTCCACAAAAATTACATAATATCACCTTGATCGTCTTAATTATAATGGCAAAACAATTGGATAATGGTATATTTTTATTATTTTATAATTAGAAAAATAATTTTTATTTAAAATGATAAGGTAATAGGATAATAATATATTTTTAATATTTTATAAATCGAAAAAATTAAAAGAATCATTGAAATAAATTATAAAATATATTTTTAAAAGAAATATCACCACGTATCAGTAATTAATTAGTTTATCAATTTAATTAAAATTTCTAATTTTTATAGGCGTGAATTAAGACCGTGAAAGTGAATTTTTCTATATACATTGTAAGAAGAAAGGAAATTGGATAAAGCACGTGCGCAGACTCCCGTGACTTGGAAACAATAATATGTAGAGTTTATAATTGGTGTTTTTGACTTTAATTATTTTCCTTTTTGTTAAATAATTAACATGTGTCTGAATTTGATTGGTTGATATAGTGTATAATATCTAAATGTTTATGTCATGTTATCAAGTTGTGATATAATAAATTTTAATTTTATTTTCCAATATTTATAATAAAGCATTATCTTTTTTTTTAATTATAATCATATATTATTTATAACAAAGGATAATTAATTAATTTGCCCCATATCATTAGATTAATTATACATTGAAAAAATCCAACAATTTATTAGATTTATTTTTACTAAATTGTTTTATTTTTAAAATATCCCATCTATCTAGAATTAATAGACACACTATTTATTTTACTTTATAATAAATAATTAATAAAAATTATTTATTTTAATTAAAATAAGATTTTTCTATTACAACTCTATTTTAATATAAGATATATTCATTAAATATTGTTAATTGGTAACAATATAAATATAATAGAGATTTAATATATTAATTAATTTACTAAAATAAAATCATAAGTAAATAAAAATTTTATTTATTAAATCAGAATAAAAAAAATTAATTTATAGTTTATCGATATTGATAATAGTAAATATTATTGATCGATAAGGCAATAAGAAGAAGAAAGAATATTATGAGTAAAAAAAAACATATTTACTGAAATCATCATCATCATCTAGAAAGAATTTACATGTTTACTATATATAATTTGCAACATCTAAGGTTGAAATATTATATGTTAAGATAGATTATTATTTATTTTATTTAACTTTTGTAGAATAATTCCATTTGCCAATTGCGCACTTCATATACATTTAGTCTAGAAGATAAAAACAATATAACAAAATTAAAATGTCCAATAGGCAGGGCCCTACCACAGGAGAAAAAATAAATGTTATGGAAATTGACATTTGTCCTTGCCTTCAAATCTCATTGGAAATTTTCACAACTTGCTAAATGTCACCATCAATTTAACGAAAATTTATTAAGTGTTTGGCCTAATTCAAAATAATTAATTTATAAAAAAATTCACTAGTGTTTATAATTAGTTAACATAAGTTTATAAATATTTAAAAAATTTTAAGTAATTAAGTGTGTATTTTAAATAATTATAAATAATTAATATATTTAGTAAAAAAGTATTTTATAAATATATTTATTATTAAAATAATTAAAAAATATATTAATTCAATAAATTATAATAAGAGTATTTAATGATTATTAAAAATAAATATATAGTAAATTTCTTGTTAATAATAATTTATTAGTAAAATTTGTATAAATATTAAAATAATATGTCGATTCTCTCATATTTATTTTTTTCTAGTTTATAAATACAATTTATAAATTTAAATTTTTTTAAAAATAAATATATTTATTTGAATTTAAAATTTATATGTTGATTCGATCTAACTTATAAATTAGGCTAAATATTTTTTAATTTAATGATAAAAGTGCAAGTAAATGATTAAATATTAAAATTTTAAGTAAATGATTAAATATTAAAATTTTAAGTTAACTATCATTGCTATTAATTAGTTATGATATTTTTATATAAAAAATCAATTTAATATATATTTTAACTCGAATTAATTTTACATTATTCATGATTGATGTATACATACAATATCTCGAGAATAAAATAAGATTATCAAACTTGAATATTAAGCTTTTTATTTTAGCCACAGAAAATTCAAAAGCCTTTTTGCTTTGTGATGCCTAGATTAACAACTTTGAGATTACAATAGCCGTTAGATGAGACAGTGATTGAATTTGAATTCCATTGTTGCTGACGTTCGCTCCGACGTCGTTTATTTCATCATAACTTTTTTTTTACTTTCTAGAAAAATTTGACCGTCATCTGCAGTTAGTCAATCTTGCAATATATATTTTTTTGAAGAAGTAAAAGCATTTATTTTAAAATCTTTTAAAAAAATGAAAAGATTATTTCAAAGATAACAAGTAGAGATTTTCCCTACTTATTTAATGTGTTCTTTCTATAAATGTACGGAATTATAAGCAGAATTTTTACTAATAATAATTTTTTTAAAAAAATAAATTCTTTATACAAATTATATTATTTTATTCATTTCCTTTTAAAGTAGTTCTTATTAGTTATTATAAATAATTTCTTGTAACATAATTTCAAACTCCGATATCTAATAGGACCAGTAAAGTTTGGAGTAACAAATGAGTTACAAAATTCGAAAATCTTCTAATAAAATTTATTATAATATATTATGAAATTTAGAAAACACGTAGAATCCCCTCTCAATACCACAATTTTCTTTTCTCTCTTTTTCTTTGCTAAACTTTAACTAAAATCACCTACTTTTTTTTAATTGGAAAGAGAAGAAAAAAACAGAAGCCATTCATTTAATTGTTAATCATTTAACATAAAAAATAATTAAAACTTAATTAAGAATCGAAGTATGAAAGTTTGTTGTTTCTCTTTTTATTGTTAATATTTTAATTTTTGATTTGTAAATTTTATTTTGCTTTTAAAAAATTATTGCAACTATATCATTATACATTGTAAAATATATGGTTAGCCACTTTTCTCAAAGAAAAAAAAACACTTGAGAAATAAATAAGAGAAATTAAAAATTGTGTGATTAAATAATAAAGTCGTCTAAATCCTTTTTCAATTAATTATAAGCAATTTATTTGTTTATTGTGACTTGTGAAAGGAATTCTAGAAAGAAAGTTGAAAGTATATATATATATAATAAAACATAAATTACATATATATATTCAACCACTTATTTGCATTCCCACACTAAAAATAAAAAATGTCAACTAACTAAACATTTTCAAGAACTATTTATTAGGAGCTTATATTCATTTCTCTAAAAGATAATAAAGGAAAGGCTTTAATAATAATACCTTCCTTCCTTCCTCATAAAAATTAATTGTATGCTAACATTAGTTTTTTTGTTTAATAAGTATTTTTTATGGATTTCTAGGATTCTAATTTCTACTATACTTAAGGAAAAATTATATTATGTTTCACATTTTTAAACTTTTTTTTAATATTTCATTTTTATATATTTAATATACTAATTATATGCTAAATATATAATGTTGAAAGTAGATTATACTTTTAGTATATGGACATATACTAAATACATATCTCCAAATATTTTTAAAATTAAAAATTAAAAAATAATACACAACTCAATAAAATTTTAACCATAAATTAATTAGGATTGGTTATGTAAATTATATTTTTCTATTTAGAACGATTATCGATTATATCTTTTAAAGAGATGTAAAATAATAAAATCATGTTTAACTATTTTTATGGATATTAGTGTGGATATACTCTTATATTTTTTTGACAAATGTATAACTAAGTTTTCATTTTTGATCAACTTAATTTATATTTTTTTATTCTATTCTTAATAAATAAAATTTTATTTTAAAATATTTTTGAAAAAATCTCAAAACTAAACCATTTTGTGGTGAAATTTGATTTAGAGGTATTACCCGGATAATCCGTTAATATATATATATAGAGAGAGAGAGAGATTATGGAGCAATGTTAATGGACTTTATTGGATCCAACAAAGTGTGGAGATGCGGGAGAGAAAGCAGTCGCAATGGGCCAGAAAGCCCATCCTTTTTGGATAATTATTGTTCACCACCCAATCCCTTTAGTTTGCACTTTATGGGTAATTTATTTAAAAAAATTAAACCCTCCACTATTTTTTTTATAAATTTTTTTTATTCTTATTAAAGGTATTTTAATAATTTTATAATAAGTTTATAACAAGATTATAATAAATCTATAATAAATTATATAATTTTAATATTTTTATAACTAATTATAAATTCTTATATATGTAAACATATTTTTAAAATATATAGTAAATTTGAATTTTTTTTGTAACTTTTTGTAAAACTCACAATTTAGTTTCTTTTGGTGCATTCGTTACATGTGACTTTATTTGTTTATTTAAATTATTAAAAATTTATATTAAAATATTTTAAAACATGTATTTTAAAAAAAATATATATTTTTTAAAAATATTCACTTTGATTCTGACTTTTAGCTTCTTTTAGTGCATTCATTACATGCGGGTTTATTTTGTTTATTTAAATTGTTAAAAATTTATATTAAAATATTTCTAAAAATATTTATTTTTTCTAAAATATTCACTTTTCCACTTCAATTTTTAAAATACCAATAAAATTATAAAAATGTGTATATAATATACTAGAGATATACATATAGTATATTTTAAATTAAAATTAAAAAAAGAGTATTTATGAATATTTATAAAAAAAATAGAAAATTTAAAAATAATGTGTAGTTTTCTCAAATTATTATGAGAAAAATATCAAAACGTATGGTGGCATAAAAAATACAGTAGATAGTTAAAAATAAAGCAAAAGTGAAATGAAAATTTTCATTATATAAATTGCAATTGAACCATAATGAGTATAGTAATAATTATATAATGCCATATTCCCATATAAAAAAAACATAAATAAAACTCATTCAATTTGACTTTTTACTTTTTGGGCATATTAACATTTTACATGAATACAATATTTGATGTGTACTTATAAACAGCCACTTATTTTTCTTTTAAAGGATTTTCATTTTTGTTTTTAAAAGTAAAAAAAGAAGAAGAAAATTTGGCTTTTCTTTTCCCTAAACTAAATAAAAATAAAAAGAAATTGTGGACTCTTTCTGTGTTTTGGGTAGAGCGAGGTAAAAAAAAATTAAAAATGAATTTTCTCACCAACTTTTTTAAAATTTTTATATATTGTGTTAGAGATTTTTGATTATTTTATAAAAATATATACTAAATATGATAAATTTTATAATTTTTTTAAAAATTTCATAAAAATAAATCCAATTATTACAGAGCCCTTCTTACCCGCATTTTGATTGTAAACGTGGCAGTAATAGAGCAAGTATGATAGATAAATTGTCTAGGCCTCGACCGGAGTGAATCATAGCTCTGTCACTGCTGGTAATTGTAAGCCAGATTGGCTGTATTGTTACTGTTGTCAGCATGTCTGACACTATTAACAGCGAAGAAAAATTAAATAATCAAATATATATATATATATAATGGTTTAAAAAAAAAACAGGGCACAAAAACAATTCATGTCAAAGCACTAAACATTAAACAAATTGATTAAAAAAACAATAGTCCTTGGAAAGTGGAAGATTTCCGCAGAAGAGGACGTCTAGAGATTGGAATGATCCTTTACCTCACACTCTCTTTCTAATCCCAAACTAACAATTTTGTGTGTTTAGGCTCTATATAAATTGTATCTTTATCACCAAAATATCATCATCAATTATAAAAATCCTGGTGAGTTTGGTGAACTTAGTTTTGATTTTGACTAGAAAAAAAAAAAATTCATGGTATGAAATGAAAGACTGCTTCTTTTTGGTGGTAGATGAATTTTGATATTTAAAGCTTTGATTTTTAGTGCTTTTAGTTTGTTTTGCTTTCTGGGTATTGCTTGTTTAGTGGTGAATTTACTTTTTTTTTTTTGCAATATGTAAGTGGGTATGTATATTGCTTTGAGTGTTTTGGAATTAGGGGTTTGGAGTGTTTTAACTTGAAAATTGACTTCTGGGTATCATAGTATTGTTGAAGATTTGTTAACTTATTACATGTTAGGGTAGAAAAGAGTTTGATCTCTGTGAGCTGCTCTGCCAATGGTTTTTATCTGTTCTGCTCGTCATTTGATCTTTTGGAATCGTTGAATTGTTGCTGTGGTTTTTATATAGCATTTCTAGAAGTTGAATTCTGGGTTTGTAGTTCTCTTCTTTGATATTGCTTTATCAATAGGTTGGTGTTAGTTGCTTAATTGATGTTGTTAGGAGTTCACCGTTTAAAAAGCAGCATTTGTTTTTTGTCTCCTGCCAGTATCTGGCAGCTGGGTGGCTTCGAATTTTATGTTAAGAGTTTTGATATTTAGGGTTTTTCTTTTTTAAGCTGTTACAACATGTGACTTTGTTACCGAACTAGGATTGGTTTTAATTCTTTTTGTTCTCTCTTTTCTCTTTTTTGTCCTTTTATTTTGCCTGGTATTATGATCTGTACAGTAATTTCTAGGAGTAACTCTTCCATTTTCTCTCTGTTAACTATCCTTCCAAATATTTATTATCTTGTTCTTAATCTCTGATCCTGGAGTATTTTTTTCTGCCCATCAATTAATGCTAAATAAACCTTTATAGCTTCTGTTGTCAGGATTTTTCCTTGTTTTTTTGTGTTGTGCCTTTTGATTTGATTGGAATTCTGGAAACATTTTCTGCTATAGCAGTTTTTATGGTGCCAATATAACTAACTTGAGTTTTGAGTGAATTTTGTGATTCTATGAGTTGGAACTAGTTGTGCTGGATTGGGATTCTGGTTAAAAGTAACATCTTTCTTCTATATTTGTTTGTTACTATTTTGTATCTTCTTACATGTGTCTCTTGGTCGGTTTTGTGCTGAATGAAGATAGTGATTCTTCTTGCAGTTTGGTTTAGGTAGGATTTTGGACTAATTTGCTTGAAGGGGACTAATAGGAAGGCGAAGATGATGGTGATGTATGGGAAGTACAGTGGTTGTAGAAGATGAGCAGGAAGCCAACGAGATGCCGAGCTTTGATCCTCAGTTACCCATTTCAAATTCACTGTAATTCCCCTCTTTGGTATACTTATTTCATTGTTATTTGTATTTACATTTAAAAATCTCCTTCCTTGAAGTTGTAATTTTTCTTTTCCTATCTTTTTAGTCTCTATTTTTGTCCGCTCCATATGGGAAAATAATAACATGGTTGCCATCAATTATACACATTTGAGTACTATGGTTACCCATAGTTGTCAGAAGCGCGAGGCGCAAAAAAACGCAAAGGGTCCAGGAGACTAAAGCGCGAGCCTCGAGGCTCAGGCGCGGGCTTCATCGAAGTGAAGCGCAAACACGCATGAAACTCTATAAAACTAATAAAAACATAAAATAACTACAAAAATACAATGTTAACCATACTAAAGAACATATCACACAAGTATTATCATACCACATCATATAAAAACTATGAAACACATAAAAAGCACACAAAAAAGACACCGCATAATAGATATTTCACACAAAATGTCTCATATGATATGACAAAATAGTTTAACCCAATAACTACTACTACTAATAGTTTAATTAACTTATTACTAATATTGTAATACCACTAAGGCATGACTTTAGGACTAATTGTTTTATTCCTAGTACTACTTTGTGACTAATTAGCCTATCAAATATCACTCTATCACTCTTCTTCATCATCAAAACCTTCATCAATATCTTCATCCTCCTCCTCCTCCTCTTCCTCCTCCTCATCATCATTGTTTACAAACTCTTCTTTCTCTAATCCCTCCTCATCTTCATCATTTTTAATTTCATCCTCATCTCTAAGAGCAAAAGGACTAGGAGTATGTTTCTTGACCCTAGAATATACATTTCCTTTTCCCTTTCCCTTTGCCAAATTGCTACTAGGAGTGGGATTAATATTTTTCCCCTTGGATGATCTAGTCAAATGATCATGCTCATTGACTCCAGCAACTTTAGCAACTAAACCCCATGTCTAATCATCACCATCAAATACAAGTTCATCATCATCTTCATCACTATCTTGTGTTCCTCCCATCAACCATTTATTGCTCTCATCTATATGTGTCAAAGAAATAGGGTCAATGCTATCACGCATATCATATCGACTCTTCAAAGCTCGATTATACTTGACGAAGACTAGATCATTTAAGCGTTTTTTAGCAAGCCGATTTCTTTTCTTTGAATGAACCTGTAATACATAATACAAATAATTGAAATAAGCAAACATCCTATTAATTAGCTAAAATTTTAAGAAGATGCTCGTGAATATATATTAAGTTTGAATACTTACATCTTCAAATATGCTCCAATTACGTTCATAACCCGATGCACTAAAAGTGAGGCTAAGCACTTTGATTGCAAATTTCCTCAATTCAGGAGTACTAGATCCATACCTATGCCACCACTCAGCTGGAGATAATGTGGTTCTGTTCCTCACAGCAATTGGTTTTCCAAATAAACCTTCTGCCTTTTCATACTCACTGATTTGATGTGATATAATATCTTCCTCATCAGTTGATGCAACCAACCTTGATAATGTCTCATAGAAATCATCCATAATCTCTTTGCAACCATTAATCTCTTCACTTCTTGCATAAAAAAACTCAGGATTCAAATAGTGAGCGGTTGCATGCAAAGGTTGATGGAGTTGGATTTGCCATCTATGATCAATGATTCTTTCTACATCTTCATATTTCTTCTTATTGTCATTGAAGGACCTTGCGATTGTCTTCTTCGCTCTATCCATGGCTTCATAAAAATATCCCATTGGTGGTTTTTTCTCTCCATCAACTAGCCAAAGCACACATACTAATGGACCAAACACTTTGAGAATATACACAATGTTAATCCAAGGCATCAAGATGGTATGGGCTGCTCTCTTGCCCGCTGCTTCTTTTGACCATTTACTTTTACTCCATTCCTCTGAAGTAAACATTTTCCTTAAATTGGCTTTTTGCTTATGAATGCTTACAAGAGTAAGATAAGCAGTGGCAAATCTTGTGACTGCAGGCCTAAAAAGCTCCCTTTCTCCAGTAAATTTTCTCATCAAATTCACCACACCAGGACGAACGTAGATGTAAGAGTTGAATAGTGCAGCTCTCTTCAATGTCAACCGCACTCTTTCAATCTTCCCAGTATCTTCTAACATCAAATCGATGCAATGAGCAGCACATGGAGTCCAGAACAAATGTGGTCTCTTTGCCATCAACATTCGACCTACAAAATTCAAACATAAACTCACATATAAAAACTCAACTGCAACATAATTGATAACATCAAAGCATAAATATAGTATCTTACCAGCAAGTACATTATTAGATGCACTATCAGTTACAATCTGAACAACATTTGACTCCCCAACACGTTCCACCATCTTATCAAATAATTCAAGCATTTTCTCTCCAGTCTTGGCATAAACAGAAGCATCAATAGACTCGAGAAATACGGATCCTTTTGGTGAATTAACCAAAAAATTAATTAAAGTCCTATTCTTTCTGTCAGTCCAACCATTCGCCATGATTGAACATCCATTCTTTGCCCATTCCTCTTTGTAGGAATCTAACATTTCATTCACATTACTCACAGTCTTTTTCAACAACGGAACCCTTACTTCATGGTAAGAAGGAGGCTTCATTCCAATGCCATATTGCCCTATTTTCTCTATCATAGTTTTAAAACTAGGGTACTTTACGGCATTAAAAGAAATACCCGCATCATACATCCATTCGGCAATGGCCTCACAAGCTTTTTCCCGCAACTCCTTCTTACAATATTGATTCATTGTTGCTTGCTTAACCTTTGCATCTTTACTACCTCTAGTAGCAGCAAGGAACAAGTCCATTGGTCCCTTTACTTTTTGCTTCTTTACTTGCTTTTTTACTACCACATCATCATCATCCATTTCTTCTTCATCCTCCTCAATTATCTCAAGCTCACTTGAAGCTTTTGCAATTTGTAATGCTTTCTTGTTTTCACAATAGTTTCTTATTTCTTCTACCACATGATTCGGACACTTAGCGCATTTTGTGGTATTTCTGTATCCACCTATTATATGTTGTTTGGCTCTATGAATGCCTCAATGTGTAATTTTCTCACAAAAGTTGCAAAGTATGCCTTTACTTTTGTCCGAAAGATTGGCATATCGACAATATTTCCATCCGGGATCTTGCTTGGTATTTGACACACCACCACTTGAACTTGCCATTTTAACCCTACAACAATTTTCAACAGCAAGGATGTTACAAAAAATTCACAGCAGTATAGTACATTATTCAATAAAAAATTCAGCAAGTTTCTAAATACAAAAGCCAAAAGGAAACGAGTACAATATCAGAAGCATTTTCATGATTTCATCAAAGTTTCAGCATTCACTCATTCAATCAAAATTTCAGCAGGCTAAATATAGCGTGTAGTAGCTGCTGCCTGCTGGAAAAAAAAATTAATTGCATTTATAATCGATATATTATCAAAAGTGTACAATATTCATTCTATTATCTATTTTCACATGAAATTTCGGCAGTATAACGACATATTTTTTCATATATAAAATTTGTAAAAGATAAAAATAGATGAAGAATGACGAGATGGAAGATTGGAGAGCAAAAACAATAAAGAAGAGAGAGTTCAAATACATACCAGGTAAAATTTCAGCAAACACTCCTCTTCTTCTTCAATGGAACTAGCCTCTGTACTCTTGTTCTCCCTCTTCCCTTTTTTCTTTTCGGTTTAGAGAAGAGAAACTAGTCTCTTCATATCCAACGTTTAGTGTTTGGTGTTTACGTAAAATCTCTTACGAATCTGACTCTTCTCTTTCCTTTTTTTTTTTAATTATTTTTATGTTAACCAATCACTAACTAGGAAAATTACTAAATAGGAAATAAAATATTTAAAATCCTAAAATCACGCCTTATTTATGTAATGCGCGTTTTTTCTGCGCCTAACAAATCGGGAAGCGCGTGGCTTTTGAGAAGTGCGCTACGCTTCAACTGTTGAAGCCCTAACGATGGTGCCTCACCCAAAGCGCGCCTCAGGCGCGCCTAGAGCGCGCTTTTAACAACTATGTGGCTACCTGCATTAGAATTCTTTTCTGATACTCTGATTTGAATCGGAATGTCATGTGACAATTGTTAGACAAGAACACTATATTTGGGGAAGATTTCTTGTCTAGCTGATATGTTCCTGGGTGAATTTATTGAATTGATTGCAAAATGTGATATATAGTTATTGGCTAGTGATATAACTAAAGTTAGAAAAGCATTCTAGGAGTTTCAGTAGTTGAACCTGGTTATGATAGGCTTTTACCTTAGTTGTTCCTTAATCTTGATTCATTAATTATAAACTCAAATAGGTTGATTGGACGAATATTAAAATTTCTGGCCAAAGCATGTTCTGATTTGGGTGTCTTATAAAGAATAGTGTAATATGATATGTGGGCTTTAGCATGCTAACTGTTAGTATTGTGTTGGTACTTTTGCTGGAAGTTACTTTGGTTTCAGCTTTTAATGCATTTCTTGATAACTCTGGTTTTTCAGTGGCATAGAAGGAAGCACAGTTCATTCATATCGTGTCTCTGATTTTGGCCCATTTGAGCAATCTGTTGCATTTCGCTTAGAGAATGCTGTAGACCTGAGCACAAGTAAGTTTTCAGGAGTCCAAGTGTCCAACTTACAAAGGAATTTTTCTTGGCTCATTTATGTGTTTAAAGTTTTCATAGGAATTAGTTTCTTGTGCTGAGAACAGTGTACCAGAATGGTGGTTCTATGGAATGTGATATTAGCTAGCTGTTTTTGGAGAATTATCATCAAGATTGCGTGATCTAGTTTAAAACAACATTATTCTTGTCATCAACAAACAATAAAAATATGTGGGAATGTATTTTTTATGTGACTTAGGCGGCATGCACTATATGTGTTTGCTGCTTTATGCTATCTTTCCTTTTTCGCTTACTTTAATCATATGCCTTGGTGCAATTATTTTTGTTTGTTTGATGGTAAACTCCTTTTATCAAGAAGAGTCATAAATGAGTTAGTAATACTATAATTTTTTAAAATCAGTATTTAATCTTAATTTGAGACAAAGTTGCTAGGATATTTCTGGTAGAGGACAAGTAGGCATGGTATAAGGTTGGCCTAATGTAATATATTATGGAAACAACGAAAGACAGCTGCCCACAAAACATAAATAGTTTAATAATTTCAAAAAGCATTCTATGGAAATATTTTGTGTCTGAATCTGTGAATGGTTTTCTGTGACGTGGAATTGCAGATACTGTATTTAATTCAGCAAAAGCAAGTAGCCAAGCAATCCCTTTTGATCCCCCCCATATAGGCTCTTTCGATAAGGTGAAATTTATGTTTTTTAATAAAACGTTTGTTGCCTGTATTAGTTAATTCTAAAAAGTTTTTTGCCCTCTCTTTGTCAAAACAGTCAACCACTTCCTTTAATATTAATCCATCCGCTGCCCAAGTGGAGTCTCAAAGATTGTCATTAGAAAAGAATCAACTGGTGAACCTGGTTCCTATATCTACTGGTAATACAGAGAACTGGGGAGAGTCCAACATGGCCGATGCCAGTCCTAGGACTGATATCTCAACAGATGGAGATACTGATGATAAAAATCAAAGGGTGCTATTTCTTTCCTATCCTCTCATTGTATGTTATATTCAGCATTTTTAAAGGTTTCTTTATGGTACAGGTTATCAAGATTTAGTAATTACACCATGGTTTTTTGGAATTCAATGTTCATTCTTTCTGTTGCATCATAAGATGAATAATGGCGTTCTCTTTCAATTCATGAAGATGATTTGTTGCAACCAAATTGCTTCAAATCTAAGACTAAAACACTTTGTGCATGCAGTTTGATAGAGGTCAATCTACTGGTGTTGTGGCTTCAGATTCCAGCGACAGATCAAAGGATAAATTGGATCAGAAGGTGAAATATTATACACTACTCGTGGGTAGATAATTGATAGGACTTGCTTGTTTGATGATCTTATGTCACACTTTGCAGACTCTTCGTAGACTTGCCCAAAATAGAGAAGCTGCTAGAAAAAGTCGCCTGAGGAAGAAAGTATGCAACACCTCCATTTGCTTCTTTTTTCCGTTTTAATCAGCATTTTGCACTCATTTCTGTTACATAATTCATTTGTAATTCACATGAATGTTATTTTGTAATGCTGGATGGAAAAATTGCAATATAAGTTTTATGAACCTATCTAGTTGATCAAGAAGGGACAATTAATAGGTAATATGAGCCAAAATGAGAGCTCAGGGACTGCAGCTTGGCTCCAGCCCAACATGGTTATATTCTTGTTGAAGGTTTTATAGTGTCTATGGAAACCTTTAAAAATGAGGAACTTAGCTCAAAGCACGTACCTTGTCTTTGGACAACATACTTCTTGATGCATGCATGCCTAATTACACCTCTTGTATTGAGTTACATCTATCCTTATTCTCCTCATAGGCCTATGTCCAACAACTGGAGAGTAGCCGCTTGAAGCTGACCCAACTGGAACAGGAGCTCCAGCGAGCTCGACAGCAGGTTAACTTTGCAAATTCTTAGTCACCTTGCTGTGCAATGCTTTGTTCATTTATGTGATATATCTTGGAGGTCTGAAATGGCTTTTTCAATATTTTTACTTTTTTTTTCTTTTTCCTATTAGGGAATCTTTATCTCAAGCTCAGGAGATCAGGTCCATTCAATGAGTGGAAATGGTAATACCTCTTATTGTTACAGTGTGCATAATTGTGATGAAGAATTACCTATTTCATTCCCTTTGGAAAGTTCATATTTCATTTCTGAGTAATTTTGTACAATTGTATATGGATGCTTTAATGAAGCTCTTAGACTACACTGAGAGCCTTGCCAAATGTCTCAATAACATAGGTCTGGGGCTCTTTGAATCACTTGCCATGTTCTTACAACATATAGTACTTTTAGCAACTCTGAAATTGCAGACTACACCTTAATTTTATTATTGATAATATCAAGATCCAGGTTTCAACATATCCTCATTTCTGATGTCGGGTGTCACATATCCTTCATAAACATGATACATTAAGAAACTCGAGGGAAATGGAGAAAGGGCTTATGATACATGCTTAGATGTGCTTAGATGCGTGGATGAAATGTCATGCTAGGCACATGGTAGTTCTTTTTTCATGGCCATACTACACGCTAATGTTGTTCTGGTGTCCCTTCATCATTTTTTGGATTTTATGATTTATAAATAAATAGAAATGCTTGCATCATTGGAAGCAATGATTACTCATGCTAACTTCAGCTTTTATTAGATTGGTTAAGAATAGGTAAGATCTATTTATCCTTTTTTGGCTAAAAAATTTCATCAAGAATGGAGCAGAGAATGAGTACAAACAGGGGGAAGAAGTTTCCACTTAAGCAAGAATGAAAAAGAAAAAGAGCAACCGTTAATTCATGGGTATTCTGTAATGCTGCTCTCTGTTAGTGGACCCTTGGAAATTTACGAAAAGCAGAAGAGCATATTGTTACCCGAAAATCAATATTTGTTGAACTGATTTTTTGCAGGATGCATTAAATATTCCATGTCATTTGTGTAAATGAGCTTTTCTTCTATCTACCATGTTAGGCTCCATGAGATTTGCTTGATGCATTCCAATGCCAGCTTTTATGTACTGCAACTGCATTTCAGCAGTAGGATACTGAGGCCTTTACTAGAAATTTTTGTTTCCAATATCTATAAATACTTCTGACCAAGACTCAAACTTAGTCTGTTATTGTCTTTTGTATCAAATGCATTGCTCTCTATGTAAGTTCGTAGCATGAACTAGACCATTATTTGCATGTATTTTTTGCAGGGGCCATGGCATTTGATGTGGAATATTCACGGTGGCTGGAGGAGCAAAATCGACAAATTAATGAGCTGAGATCAGCTGTCAATTCCCATGCGGGTGATGCTGAACTTCGCATTATCATAGATGGTGTAATGGCTCATTATGATGAAATTTTCAGGCTGAAGAGCAATGCTGCCAAGGCTGATGTTTTCCATTTGCTGTCTGGCATGTGGAAGACACCCGCCGAGAGGTGTTTCTTGTGGCTTGGTGGCTTCCGTTCATCTGAGCTCCTCAAGGTGAAGTTGTTTATGCTTGAAATTGTTTCAAAGCCTAGGATAGTTTTAGTAACTGTGGGGTCATAGCAGGGTATTCTAAAAATGAACTCTGTCAGGATGAGTATAAGGAGTCTCGATTGATCTATTTTGTGTCAAAGTTAGATAGATTTTAGCTATTTCTGCCCCAATCCCGTGTATCACAGGGTGGATAAAATTCAGACTAAGTTAGCATTTTGATATTTAAATCTGCTCAGGGTAAATATTTTGAGAACTACAGTAAAAATTTCAATTGTATGAATTTTCTTCAGCCCTTCTACTTTCATACAATCCTAAGAAGAGACTGTTAATAAAATTGCTGCTCTTGTCAAATCTAAATACGGAACAAATCAACTAAAAAGGAGTATTCATATTCGTATTCTACAAGAAAACCATTCAACCACAGCAGTAGTGGCTGTGCGTTGGCATCATCATACTTTTGAATCCCTGAATCCTGCAACTTATCTCTGAATCATTCAAACTCTGCTATTTTTCTGATTATTTCTGTATAAATCAAACCTTTGAATCAATGAGTGAGAGTGAGTGTGTGTGTATAAATATCCTTAATTGATTATTTGTTAAAAATACATGTATATTAGCTTTATTGTTGGATAATGGATTCTGAAACTATACGCATGCGTAAAAATCGAATAATATATACATACAAATTTTTGAGAAAATATAGTATTTTCTAAAATTAGATGCGACTTTCTTAATTTTCATAACTTGATTTTTTTTCTCTTAAGAAATTTCTTGCCTTTTAATATTGGAAAGGGAGATTACCTTTAGTGTAATTCGATCCTACTGATATATTAAATTTTTATGTATGTGTATGGTTTCAGAATCCGCTATCCAACAAATAAAGCTAATATACATGTATTTTTAACAAATAATCAATTAAGGATATATATAAATACACTCCCTGTCATTGGTTCAGAGCTTTGATTTATATAGAGCTAATTGGAAAAATAGTAGAGAAAGAATGATTCAAAGATAAGTGGCAGGATTCGGGGATTCAAAAGTACAATGATGCTGATGCACAGCCACTATCGCTGTGGTTGAATGGTTTTTTTGTAGAATATGAATATGAATATGAATACTCCTTTCTAATTGATTTGTTTCCTATTTAGATTTAACTAGAGAAACAATTTTTCTTTTTCTAAAAAGAAGAAGAAGACAAAGGACTGATGCCCTAAGGCTCTGATGCCATGTGAAATTAGATGAAGAATGAATATTTTCCAGCTTGATGGGGATTTTATAATGGAATGAATTTACACAAAATAGGAAATAAATCTAAGAGATATTGTACAATATTCACAGCTAAACTTAAAGCCTAGAATCAAGTATATCACAGCTAAACTTAAGCCTAGAATCAAGTATATTGTCACACATACAATCACAAGAAGAAGAGACTGTTAAAGATAGCTACCTCTATATATTGTGCACTGTCCATGTTTCCACCCTAGAAGGGATCATTCATTCTATTGAAGATATAGTTCTAAAAAGGTTATGAGTGAGAGAGAGACAGAGAGATCTTCCTGCTAATTATAATGGTTGGTTCTCGGTAAAACTATCAAATATTTAGGAGTCCCCCTTTTTTTCCTGGTTTCTGGAAGGTTGCAGGAGGAAGAAAACTGCTCTTTCTTTCCTTCTTTCTTTCTTTCTTTTTTTTTTTTATTTTTTATTTTTCCTCTCTTGCTTTTGTTTCGAAACATGATCAAATTGAATGGTAATGAATGCAGCTTCTTGTGAACCAACTGGAGCCTTTGACCGAGCAGCAGTTGGTAGGAATAGGTAATTTGCAGCAATCTTCTCAACAGGCAGAAGATGCTTTATCTCAAGGAATGGAGGCATTGCAGCAGTCTCTTGCTGAGACATTGTCTAGTGGATCCCTTGGTTCATCTGGAAATGTGGCAAATTACATGGGTCAGATGGCAATGGCTATGGGTAAGCTAGGGACACTTGAGGGGTTCATTCGCCAGGTAATTCTGTCTAATGCCTAATATTTACATTTTGGCAATGCCGACTCGACTCGAGACAGCTTTAAAGTCCATTTTAATCTGAATAGTTTAACATCCAAATTCTTGGGAATAGAACTTAGCTTCCCTGCAAGATTGATATTGATGCATGCACTTAAAATATGATCATTAAACTTAAACAAAACAACAAAATGTCCCATCTTCCAATGAATAGCTGATAAGAACTCAAAATTATCCTATACAAGTTATATTAGATAACATCAAAACTCTTTTGAATATGCTGGGGTCTTCCTGTTTTCTCTTGCACCCTTTCTCCCAAGGGAGTGTGTCTGAAAAGGTTTCTTTTTTTTGATGGATTTAAAAACTCAGGCTGACAATTTGCGGCAGCAAACGCTACAACAGATGCACCGAATATTGACAACACGCCAATCAGCTCGTGCTCTTCTTGCCATACATGATTACTTTTCCAGATTACGTGCTCTTAGTTCGCTTTGGCTCGCTAGACCTCGAGAGTGAGCCTTGCAATTGGCAGGAAAGATGTGAGCTGCAATTCCAAATTCAGCAATCATACATGATTTCTAATGTTTAAAAGTATATTTTTCCCCTTCATTTCTTATGATGTAGTTTCAGATGTGTATCATGGAACTAATCTGTATCTGCCACAGTAGTCTTCTCACAGTCACAGAATTTGACCACTTCAGAAACATATATGTCAATGTTAATTATTTATATATCTTTTCAGTGTGTCCACATTGTAATGGAAATTTGAAAATTAGCTGTCTTTGTAAGTTGACATTTTTGTAATGAATTTGAAGGTTGGGACAGAATTTTACTTCTTTTTGTCAAACTTTATTTTATTTACTTAGAATTTTACTTTGTTTATGCAACCATCTATTTTCTTTTTGATAACCAAATCACAATTCAGCCTAGACTTTCATGAGTTGGGCAAGCTTAAACTTGGAAAATGTTAAAATTTTTCACTAGTTCACCCAATCAGCAACAGTATAAATTGAGGCCTGCAACGCTTCAAGCATGAACAGCTATTACCGAGAATTGCATGTAAAACATGAAGCCTATGCATGAGTTGGGTTTTCCTCATCGTTTTGTTACAGTAACTGGTAAAAATTTGGCAGGTTATTAAATTGAACAGCTTATCCATGCAGTTCATATGGCTTTTTCCATTGATTTCTCACTTAATATGATGAATGTCATCTGCTACAAATCCTAACTTTCAATTTGATTGATCTTCTCCATGATCACTATCTTCATATTTAAACTAAAAACATTTTGTCATCAATATAATCATCTCACAAGACATAACAGATATATGACACATGATGCTCAATACTTCTTCCCAGTTCCAACAACAATAAAAAACCTTTTCTTGATTAGAAATCTGATAGAAATTCATGAAAAAGTTACGATTTGCTCTCAGCAAAGTGAGGATAAGCTGTGAAAGTACTTTATCCATAAGAAGATACGCATATGGCAGTTTATTATTATTTGAGAATATCCATACCGAAGATGGAAACTCAAGAAAGTACATCCACAAATCCTTCAAGTTTAAAAGTAGTTGCTCTTATAGAAGTTTTTGAGGAACTCAGAGATGCCTTGATCTTTGCTGTCCAGATCATGCACAAGCCCTTGTTGACCGGCTACATATTGGCCAATAACCTGACGCCGCTGCTTTGCATGCTCCACAATGTTGCTCAACTCCTCCATTCCTTTAAAGAGCAACAAATCAATCACCTACAGGTTTATGATTATTAGTAGGATAAAAGGGTTTTCAAGCCACTAGAGAATTCTAAAAAAGGGACATGAAAAGTGCAATGTAGGAAACCATCATAGTCATGTTTGATGCTCCCACAGTTTGAAGAGAAAAGAGAGGAGAAGATTTGATTTTTCCCCATTTGCTAGGAAGCAACTCTATTTATCTCGGTTCACATGGAACTCAAAACAGTCTTTTAGCAAATTTTTTGCAAAAAATCTAACATGCCGATAGAAAAAATTATTTTGATTTACTTGATAAAATTAAGTTCAACTTTTGAGTTTCAAATTGAAATTAGTCACTGGGTTGAATTTAAATCTCACTAGAAGCACATGACGACTGATAAGAACAGAAACAGAGTTGGGAAGAATTATTGAAAAAAGCTAATATAATAAGATTGCAAGGGTTAGAGTTGATTCACAATGAAGTGATGATTAATATTATCAACTCTTATGTCCAACCAGTAGGGTTCGATAAGGGCATTGGACAAAAGTTGGGGAAATATTTCTTTCTTCTTGCTCTCCTAAATTGTGAATAGAAGCATTCAGCTGCATACACACACACAGTTGACTGAACAAAGCTCTCAGAGTTGCTGCTTACTGGGGAAGTGAACAACAAAAGTTTTCTTGCAACCAAGATAAGTTAGTTATTGATTTTATTATTATTTTCTAATCCAAATAGCATTTCTATGAGAAATATGAAATTTTCAGATTCCATAGAATTTAGCTGTTATATAACCCTATCAACAAAAAGGCTACTAGCTGTTCTCTAATTAACAAGAAAAGGAATTTATTAAAATCACGGGGATCAATTTTCCATGGTGATGGAGAATTTAAGGCTTCAATACAAATCCTGCTAGTTTTATTTCAATAATAAATGATCCAAGGGCTTCAAATTCTTGTATTATCACTGATCTTCGACTTGATCACAAGGGTTGAAACCTATAAACTATCCACAACCAAAATTACTTCTAACCCAATTCATCAAATGGTAGAAAAAGCTTAGCTTTCCTCCATATGAATATGGCCAAGAATGAGATATACAGTAACTAAAATGAATCTATTTCCAACAATTGGAAAGGTCAATCATTTGCCAAGAAGCATCAATTTCACATTATTCCTCGAAACCAATCAAATATGTCAAAAATGAACACTTTCGAAATAAAAACAAATTACCCAATAAAGAATCTCTCAAAAATGAAAGAAAAAACCCCTAAAAATCAATAAAAATTGTCAAAAAGATGTCCAACAGTTGCAAGTTTAATGCTTTGCCTATAAGCATCAATTTCATATAATTCCTCGAAATCAATCAAATATGTCAAAAGTGAACACTTTCCAATAAAAACAAATTACCCAACAAAGAATTTCCCAAAGCGAAAGAAAAAAAACCCTCAAGATCAATAAAAATTGTCAAAAAAGATGTGAGAATGGAGTGAAAGAGAGGACCTTTGGATCAGTGATGTTGGAATTTTTGCGGATCTGAGAAGCGATGCTGGACCGGAGCTGAGAGACGGTGACGACGTACTGTAAATTGTAGATATATCTGCATGCCGTTCTAAAGAAATCGAAGACTCGAGCTCTTGCCTACTCCAAACTCGCCGAGTTGGCTCACGCTCCTCAACGTAAACGACATTTCTGATTCTTTCTTCACTCGCTCAACTCACCCGGCTTAGTTCCGAGGGATTTCAGTGAAAATATCAATCCAAACAATAACAATCCCTGAAAGGCTAATGCATATAACTCTCAAGGTCTGGTGAAGAACCAGATCAGACGTCTTTTCAAAATGCTATTTGTTGGCTTCCCTTGACAAGCTATATTTGCCAATATGATAAATTTATAAATTGATCAAAACTTTAGATAAACTTAAAAATAATTTAAAATTTTGATAGTTTTTTTTTTAATTTTTATATAATTTTGTAAAAACCCAAATTTAACTAACAAACCTCTTAAAACGAAATCACCTTTCTTCAGAGCATTAGATGTAATTTAAAAAAAAAAAAGAAAAGAAAAAACAATAAACTTGGATTTTCACCACGAAATGATTCAGAAGGTTTGTACACAAGCATGTTATGAATCACATAGAGCAATAAATAATAACTAAAACACATTTGTTAAAGCATGAGAGATTGTCAATCCCTCTTAAGATCACTCCAAAATGTTAATGAAATGTGCATAATCATGCAAATCATTTAATATTTATAATCTGTCCATAAAATGATTGTAAAGTTGAATCTGAAATTTTAGATAGAGACAACGATAAAGAAGAAATAATGGAGTTTTTGGCTTTTTGTTATCAAATGATCCTAATAATACATAATAATAAGTAGATAATAATTATAATTTATAATCTCAAAACAATTAATTTACTTCTAATATCTCAAAATAAACTAAATATATTTTTTAAATTCAATAATATAATAAAATCATCAAAATATATTATAAATCAATAAAATACTTTAAATATATAGTCAAATAAAATGAATATAACATGAACGTAAAATAAATTAGGTATTATCTAAATTTGTGATGATTTTAATAATGTATATTGATTTTAATAATGTACACAGTTTTTTTTAATATATTTTACATGATAAATTCATGCAAATTTTGATTAAAAAAAAATACTATTAATAAGAGAAAATAAATGTGACTAAAAAGATCTAAGGTTATTAAAAATTATAAAGGAAAGTAAAAAAAAAAGAGAGAGAGTACAAGTATAGTTTTATATATAATGAATTTTGAAAATGAAAAAAAAAACTGTATAAATAGAATTATAGATAAATATATATTTGACAGAATGCATGTGGATATCAACAATGGCTAAATCATTAAATTAGTAAATTAAATTCAATATTATTTCTTATATATTAGAATAATACAAGGAAATTCTTTTTAATCTTATTGCATTTTAAAAAAGTTTTTATTGTTTATTTGTCAAATTCATTTCTAGACTCGCAAGATTTGGATCAAATAAATATTATTTGGAACAAATAAGATTTGGCCTAATTTGAATCATAATTTTTGTTTAAAAAATAAAAAATAATTTAATTTTTTAAAATAAAAAATTATGTTCATATTCTAAAATTATAGAAAATATTAATCGGTCAAAAAACAAAACAAAACCCCAAATCTAAATCTAAAATGGCTTTAAAAAGGAGAACAAATAAAAACCAAAATTAATATCTCTGTCTCTCACCAACTCTATAATTTCAAAGACTTATTTAATTACATAAAAATAATTTTATGTTTTTTCAATTTTAAGTTTTTCAATTTTTTTTTTTGCTTTGCTATCCATAAAATTTGATGAAATATGTTCTCTTCCTAAAAGTGAAAATAAGTTAATATTAAAAATCGGAAAATATATTTATATTATAATTATTACATGTAGTCATAAAGTTAGAATTCATAAACAAGTTCCTTTTTTTAATGTTTTACATTTTCTATTATATCATCATTCAACAAACTAAAAGTAATTTATTAATTAATAATAACATTTTATATTAATCTAGTCTTAAAAAAATATAATAAAAATGTAATATATTATTATTATTACATTTTTTAAGAATAGACTAATGTAAGACAACAAAAATAAATTATACTAATAATAAATATATTAATATTAAAAAAATTATATTTAGGGAACATTTATATTTTTCGTCTTATTTTTATAATTTCTTCTTGATTCGTTCTAACTAATATAATTTATAATAAGATAAAATAAAAATAATGAATCTCCTTCTATTTCATTATTATTTTCTTCACTAATTGAAATTATATATAAATAATATATAAATTATTTTAAATAACAAAATAACTTATAATATTAATATAGATACCTTGATGATGAGTTTTTAAAATTTTTTCACAATTATATTATTATTGAATACCTTATAATAAAGGTAAAAAATCTATTGGTAAATTATAAATTTTGTAATGTTCAAGTAATCACTTGCATTTGACAAAAAAAAACAAATCTAGTGCTTTCCTTTAAACGACATGCCTCTATTATTGTTTCACATCAATCAAAAACGACTGCCGTTGTAAGTTTTTCAATGTTAGCAGGAAACTTTTACGTATAAATTAGAATTGCAGAGAGGGACAGACTACAGAGGGTCGGTAAAAAAAAAAAAAACAAAACAAAAGTTGATGAAATGGAAGAAGACGAAAATGGAGTACTGGCTAGTGGCAGAGCCAGAACCGCTGAGAGAGGAGGGCTAAAGCTGAGGGGCTAATGAGGTTGAGGGGCTGAAACTGAAGGGCTAAGGGACTGAGGGAGCTGAGGAACTTAGAATTTACATGTCCGGCGGCCGGCAGAGGGGTCTTCAGCCCCACCCGACCCTACCTGCTTCCGCCACTGGTACTGGCTCTTGCATGTCCTTCATGGGATGAATCAGAGATTTCATGCATTAATGGAGTTTCTTTCGATCTTTCACCCGAACAATTTTTCAAAGAATTTGATTTTCACGATGACAAGAACAAGATGCCTGAAGAAATGAATTTCTTGAACAAAGATCCTGTTCAGCAACTTCCTGGAGAAATGCAGGTTCTTGATTTTAAACAGAAGGAAGCCTTTTATAATTCCAAGTTCGAGTATTCGAAGCGAAAACTTCATGCAAGTTATCAAGAAGTTGCTAAAGGTATGTGTATATAATGTTAATTTTCCTTAATAATTATGCATACGATTTTAAGTTCTTTTTTTTTACTCTTTTTAATCATTTATTCGTTTTCTTGGTATCACAGTGAAAAAACAGAAGCAGATACAGATGATTAACTTGTCGGATTTGCCAAAAGCTCCTCAGATTACCAAGCCAAAGTTATCTTTGTATAATAAGAGCAAAGATCCTGCTCAGCCTGTAGAGAAGAAACGTCCAATTCAGCCTGAAGAAAAGAAAGATGGTATACAATCTGAAGAAAAGAAAGTTCTTCATCAGTTTCTTGATTTTGTTCGCGAAGAAGCTTATTACAATTCTATGTTCGAGTTCGAGCCTGCAAGAAGGAAACTGCATGAAAATTATCAAGAAGTTGCTAAAGGCAGGGACGGAACCAAGGGGGCAAGGGGTCTATTGCCCCCCTTGGCTCCTATGTACATGTATATATATATATATATATATATATATATTTTATAAAAAAGTATGTGTATTTATATACATATATAATTAACATATGTATATTTATATAATATAAAACTATAATTAATTTTATATTTATATAATTTATAGTATTTATATATTAAAATAAAAATAATAAAAATTTCATCATTTAATTATTTAATATGAAAATAAAATTGAATATAAATTCGTCCATAATTTTTTTTATTTAAAAATTTTGCCTCCCTTTATCTCTGTCCTGGTTCCGCCACGGGCTATCTGTATACATTTATAATATTGATTTTCTTTATTACTTATGTGTACGATTTTAGTTTTTTTTTAACACATTGTAATTCTAATCCTGTCTTTGTTTTCTTGATGTTGCAGAGAAAAAACCAAGGCAGATACAGACGATTAACTTGTCAGATTTGCCAAAAGTTCCTCATCAGGTTTCCAAGCCAAAGTTACAAGCCAGGAAATTTCATCATAATGGTAGATTTGCGATTGCTTAGAAATTGCAGAAACAATCATCACCAGAAAAGGGTTAATTTGCATTGGAAGAAGTTCTGTTCAGAATGGCTTATATTTTGAAGAATCATAAACTGTGTTATACTTGTAATAGAATAATCTAAATACTAAAAGACGATTTTTTTTCGCATTTTTTTCCTGACATGTACAATTCGAACAAAAGTATAGACCTAATTATGTTATAATTCACGCAGTTATCTTTAATTGTACTTGTAAATAATTATTTGCTTAATCAAGACTCCTGAATTGCTGTTCCAAGCTAATTGCCTAATGTTTCAGATTGTTTATTCTGTTTCAAAACCTGCAGCAGTTCATGAAGAAATGTTTTTCATTTTTTTTAATTAATCTGTCCAATTAGGCATGATGACTAAATCAGAAACTAAGTGCTATAACTATCCTAATCATACATATAAAAATTTCATAAAATTGATAAATACAAATGAATATAGATATTTCTGATCTCTAATCATCCCTAATGTTTTCTGATAGCTGGTGTTGTTGAATGACTAAAACTGAGCAATTTATATTGAATTTTGATGAAGCTAGAAAGTCTTCAATCGTTCCGAGCTCTGGACACTTCCCAGTCACTTAAACCTGTTGTTATGGGTGAGTGTTCTCTTCCACCTTTCCCTACTATCAACAATGAAAACCTTTCTCCAAGGCCTTTCAAAGCTTCCGTTGTTTCGATCCCATCTTTCACATACTTGTTCTCGAATCTGACTCGACCTGATGCCACATATCTGATAAAAAAGAGCTCTAGCTCATGCAACTAGATATGAATAGAAGGATGCAGTAATTTGTGGAACAATGTTAAAGAAATGTAGTTTTACCTGATATAGAAATCCTCCAGAAATGCCTTGTCCATTTCAGCATCCAAATCATGATTTGACATTTCCAATAGTACTTCAGTGTTCTTGCATGAGGCATTGTCGATGAGGTCTTTCTGTTCGCTTAGTGATTCTGACAGGAAGCGAATGACTGTCAATTTAGTATGAGGGTACGCAGCAATCCTTTTGCTACAAGCTAATGCTTCGCGATCATCAGGGCCTCCGAAGAATAATGTTGCCACAATTTGTACTGACTCAGAAGTAGGTAGTTGGAATCCTGTCTGCCCTCTGTCTATGAAAATCCCAACTGAACACGGGGCGTGGCGGAGAACCTTTTGGTTAGTTATTCTCATTCCTTCTTTGCAACACTCTAATTTTCCATCGAGGCATTGGTGCTTGTGAAAGGTGAGAAGCACAATTGATACTCTTAAATCCTCAATGCTATCACATACATCCTCGTACATTGTTGAAAATGATGATACAACTTTACTTTGATGGATCAAGAATTTATTTTCCATTGACAGTGTATCCACAGCATCATTGATTTCTACAACTTCATTCCCACCATAGTCCTCCTCATCACTAAATTGGTCTCCATTTTGTAGCTGGTGGTACATTAACTTCTTTTTTCTCTGTTTCTTGGGAAGCTCGACTAAGTGCATCAAGTAAGGTGTGGTGGGAGTTTCTGAGGATCCGCTCAAAGAAAAAATTAGCCCAATTTTTGCTGTTATATGGCGAGATCCGTAAACACAAGCTAGCATACGGAGTTCAGTCTCCGGTTCACGAAATTCGAATAAGGTGCATTTCTGAGCAAAATACTTCTCATATTTTCTTAATACATAAGCTACTATAGGTCCTGAGATAATTGTGTTAAGCACTACTACTATTACCACCAAATTGTGAATATTCTGATCCCACCATACCTTCAACTGCAGATAAAAAACATGACAATCTAGATCAGGGAAAAAGTTGAAATCTTGATTACTTCGGTAACTAGAGGCTTAGGCAACAATGTGAAATTGGTAGAGAATGATACAGAATTAAAATCATATTCATTAAAAAAAACAACTTACAATGGTCTTTCTCATTGCACTGATGACTAGAAGTTCAAAATGACCTTTCAAGTTGAGTAAAAAGGAAAGGATAATTCCATCAACTGTTGGAATATGTAGGTAATGGCAAGCAGCTAATGTACCAATAATTTTGCCTCCCATGCTGAGGATGAGCATTAGCAAAACTGCTATGATATTTCTGAAACTATTCAAGTATGTTATATTGAACTGGAACCCTGTGTAGCCAAAGTAAATTGGGAGAATGAAATTGTTAACAGCATAAGCAAGCTTAATTAACAATGTCAGTGTAGTTTTCGTCAGTATTCGTCAGTAAGAAATGACAGAACAATGACAAGGAACAAGATGCTAAACATCTCTGTGTTTGTCACATATTTTTGGTTCCGGTTTCGTTAGTGTAACCAACAAACTAAGTACTTGTTTAGAATAATTACTGCCACCATGAAAATTGTGAACAGAATTGCCCTGCCGAACATTTTCCCTGACCTGAAGCCAACAATCATAGACAACCAAAGTAGGCAAGACATTTCATTGATTAAAGAAGCACAAGTTGCTAATCTTCCTGTATCTGAGGTTGAAAACTTGAGTTCAGCAGCTAGTCGAATAGCAACCGGTGAGGCTGTGTTTGCTAGGATAATCATGATTACATTGGCAACAAAAACTGTGTCAGCTGTACCAGCTGTGACCTTCAATATACGGATGACAAAAAATGATGCAGCAAAACCAAAGATGCTACAAACAAGTATTCCACCAAATGCAATAATGCTTGCTTTTCGAAAATTTGGCGTTAGATAAGGAACATCAGTCTCCAAACCAATCAAGAACATAAAGAGTAGGCCATATAAGCTAGAAAAAACATCATAATAATCGGCTGAGGAAGCTTGCAGAAAGAATTCTCTTATCACACCGATGTGAGACAATAAAGAAGGGCCTACCACCATTCCAGCCTGGTAGAGAAAGACATTTACATAAACAAACTTGTGTAAGTTGAAGAATTTCATTTCTTTCTTTCTTTTTTTTTTTGAATTATGCAGCTCATACAATCTAAGGCATAGCTTAGGGGTGAGTGCACGATGATGATCCTGAGCAATAGACCCGTATCGATTCCCCCTCCCCAAAAGTAAAATGAGCATTTTCATTCATATCAAACAGCAAAACATGAAACTTCAAATAAATCCCTAACATTTACCAAATTCATTTATACTAAACAAGATTTAATGATATTAAACTATCATTTACACAATTTTTTTTTTTTTTAAATCAGGAGGCTTACCAAGATTTGGGCAACAGGTCCAGGCTGTCCCAAGGGTTTCAAAAGAAGATGGAAGAAATGGGAGATAACAAGAATGCCAGCAGCTTGTAAGGTTGTTGTAATGAGTGGATTAAAAGGATCATCTAAACACATTGCTCTTCTTGCAGCATCCATTGTTAAAGAAATTATAATAACAAATAATACAAAAAATTAAAAGAACAAGTTTATTAATAAATAATTAACAGGAAAAGTAACAAGAAAGAGAAGGATGATTTGGGTGAGGGACGAGGGTGACTAGCCTTAGCAAAAACTTGATTTTTTTTTCCTTCACCCCCCCTCTCTCTCTCTGTTCTGTTCTCTTCTTTGATTTCTTTGCCTTCCCTTTCTATGTTTTTTTTTTCGTTTCTTTTCGTTTTTGGTGGCTGCCATTAGAATCTTGGAGAAGAAAGGATAATAGAAATTATCTACGGAGGACCTTTTTTTAAGGATTATAGACTTAAAAGCTGGTTTTTGTTTTAGACAAAAATGAGAACAAAAAAAAAAGATTCATAATAATTAATAAATGCTTCATATGTATTTAACTGCAGAGTACTAAGAAAAAACTACCAAGTTTCTAAATATAACAATAATAAACTAATAGCAGTTTTATGAAGCAAGCCTCCCCGCCGGGTGCAGGCAAATTTCGATTAAACGATTAAAATTTGATTAATCCATTAAATATTTAATTTAATTAATTAAATTTATTATATATTAATTAGTTTGATTAATAATTTTAAAGTATTTTAATTTTTAATTTGATTAACCATTAATCAATTTAGTTTAATAGATTAACTGTTAATCAAAAATTTAAAAAATATATTTAATTATTATTTTTTATTTAATTATATTAATTTTTACTATAAATATAAATTTTTATTGCAAAATAAAATTATTTTTTTAATAAATTTTATTTAGTTATTTAATTATATTAATTTTTTATTATAAATAAAATTTTTATTATAAAATTAAAAAAATTGATTAATTTTATTAATTAATCGAATAGGCCAATTTAATTTTGTTAATTAACTGAACAGACCGAAAATAAAAATCGGTCAGTTCGATTAAAATTTTTTAAATAAATCGGTTTGGTTAATTGATCGATTTAATCAATTAATTAACCGAATCAACCGATATTCATCCTAGCTCTCCACGGCTCAATTAGTAAAAAAATTAAAATTTATATTTTTTTATTTGATTTTTTAAAATTTTTATATATTTTATTGAGATTTTTTTATAATTTTATATAAATATGTGTTATCATTATTTTATTAAAATTATTACTTTTATAAAAAAAATATTATCGCAATAATAATGTCATTATATGAATTAAAAATAAATAAATAATTTTTAAATTATATTATTATTGTTGATGAGTTAATTATTGAAATAAGAATATAATAATTTTAATATTAAAAAGTTAATAGAGGATATTTTAATTTATTTAAAATAAATTTTTATAAAATTAAGAAAATATAATGATTATATGAATATTTATGTATAAATTAAAAATAATAATTTTAATAGAATGAAATGAGCAATAAACTAGTAATATATTTATAATAATCTTGCAAAAGTTACTATATCTATAATAAACTCATTATAAGTTTTGTATATACTATATAAATTTGATAAATTTGTGAATTGATAAAAAATATTGATAAATTTAAAAATATTTTAAAAAACTAATAAAATTTGTAATTTTTATTTTTTTTTCTAATAATTTTGTAAAAAAACTATAAAATTGTTTATTGGCAGTTAAATCTTTAAAAAATTTAATATTTTATAAATTCAGACCCGATTCATAACGTTGTATACCCGTAGGCATATACACATATTAACTAGCATAAAATTTCATTAATTTTTCACCAGCCCGTGAGTGCTAAAAATAGCAAATTTTGTTCTTGATAAAGAGAAACCAATTAATTTTGCAGCTTTTTTTTTATGGAGGATTTTGCCTGTCAAGTAAAGAAAAACTTGCCTTTTGGAGTTAGAAAAAAAAGCTTGAAACAGCCAATAAAAAATGCATAATAAACTTATAAATAAACTATACAAATAATTATAAATTTTGATAAATTTAAAATATTTTAAAATTTTGATAAATTTTAATTTATTAAATTTATTATAAACTTTTATAAAATAACAAAAAAACCTTAAAATAATATAAAATTTTAAAAAAAAATCTGATGGGAAGAGTAATTTTCCAATGTAGTTATATTGTTCAAGTTGTAATACTAACTACCAACCAATAAGAATTCATTAGAGAATAAAAAAAAGAAGAGAGAGAGAGATAATAAAAATCAGCACATAATTAGAGCAAAGCACTTCTACTGACATTCCCATTAGAAATCCATAGGAAAGCCAGTTGTCCCTATCTCACAAAGATTATTTATGATAATGATAATTTAGGATTGTTCAGAACATGTAAAAATGCATCATCCTAAAAACTAACCCATTCCTGGCATTCCCCAATGATGTTCTCCTGTCAAACAAGTCAGCTTTACAGGTTTTAGCTCCCTACTTGTGACCCTTTACCAGACAATCTCTTAGAGCAACTCAGCCAAATATTATATATATATATATATATATATGTTTATAACACTCTCTCTCTAAGAAGCTGAAACCTCACCAATTATGGAGTTGAGGTATATAAGCTCTGCTAGGAGACAACCCCCTACCTTTCTTTCCATCCTTTTTTTTCATTTTTTTACATACTACATCCCCAAGGGTTCAGGATGCAACAATCAAACATAAAGATGTCTGTCTATGTTTCCATAATTTTTGGTTGGGTCAGGGAGATGCCCATTCGATGTAATGGCATCGGGCACCTCGAGTGGCAGTCCAGTTGCCACAGCCAAAGAAAAAGCTCCCTTGTTTTGGCCCCGGCTTCCGAACCACACCTTTGCTGCTCTTTACTCCACAGTAACAGAAAGGGAGATACTGGAAAACAGGAATATGAAGTTCCTTCAGTTTGTAAGGTGGATGTGGCGAGAATGACAGGGGCTCAGGGGACTGCTTCCATGACAATGTACCATCAGTTTTTTGCCACATTAATGAGTTTGTGATGGAAAATTTTATACCCCTGTGCATGAGGAGTGCAAGTAGGCGAGCAGTGTTTTTCGCATCATCCAGTCCACAGTGAGCACGGCCTTGCCATGCTAGGCCTGCCATCTCCACAGCCTCCTTTAGATTGCACCTAACTCCTCCGAAAACCTCACGGAAAGGAACTTTCAAGTTGATCCACCTAAGAAATTCGAAATCAGGGGAGAAACTAGTTCATATTATAATATTAATGCCCATATTAGATGTAATATCTAGATAAGAAAGAGCAAAACAGCAAGCGAAGTTCATAAAAAAATGGTTTGAAAAAAGTGCGCACAACATTATCATGCAATGGTTCTGATCAACTCACCGATTAAAGTAAGGGGGCTTCCTGATCTTTTTGAATCGGCACTCAGATTCTAGCATCACTCGGCAATCCCAGTTCGACCATGTCACCACAGCAAAGTTAGTGTTTTTTATTCCCTTCTTCTCAAGCCATTTGTCATGCCTGAGGAGTGCCTCACTAAGTGTAACACCTCTGTCCACCTGGAAGCAAACAGAAAGATAAAAATAAGATCACAGTAGATAAATTCTATAAAATGATGTGGATAATAACTTCATAATTTAGATGCCAAAAATAGATAAATCATAGCATGTACATAGACATTCCCATAAGACTTAGGATTAAGACACCTAACTATTTCTACAACCCACATTCACTTAATTGTTCTTTCTTTTCAGAATCCTGAACTTCCACCACAAAATAAATTAACATGCCTAACCAAATAATGTCTATCTCAGGACCATGTCCTACAAAAATGTGTTTTCTGCAGAAAAAGTATTGGATTGCAACTCAAATCAGAGGGAGACTTACTTCTGTTTGGGAAGAAAAGAATGGAAGAATGAACACGTATGGGATGAAAATAGATGGAGGAGAAAATATCATTTTTCTCTCGAGTTTAGGAATTACTTATTCTTATAACTAGTAGCTCTAGTTTGAATGCAGTTTCCAGTGCAAGAGAAGAAAGCTAAATAAGTTCGCTGAGAAAAGAGAAAAAGGAAGATTTCATTCTTTCAATCTTGTACTCTATCAGAAAGAAGCAGAGAACAGACTGAATCTTGGAACTTTTTGGCACACTTTCTGTTCTGGTAAGGACAAGAGGAAGGAAATGAACTTGTTTATGCATAGTAAAATTATGATATCACTCTTCATTTTTCAAAGTTTAAAAAAAATGCACAGGTGGAAAATTGTAATTTAACCAAAATCCCCTTCACTTTCCTCCCAATTTGAAGGGAAAGTATGAGCCTCATGGCTTATCTCCAAATTTTCCATTCCCCCTACTTTTTCTTCTTTCCCAAACAGGAAAAGTGAAAAATAACTCTATTCGCTTTTCTCTTTTTTTCCCCTTTTTGTTCCACCTTTCCAAAAACATATGTTTTAGGCATTGTTTAGAAGGGAGGAAAATGAGAGGAAGGAAAATGTATTTTGACTACATTTGAAGTCAAGAAACATTTCCTTCACTTAATGCATCTAGTCAAAATACATTTTCCTCTCCACCTACAGTCTTAAAATGGAAAAGAAAATGGCCAATCATTGTCAAGCCCAATAACACAGGCTCATAACAGGAGGAGCAGAAAGATCATTGAAAGATGATAGCTCGATTAGGTCACCTCCACTTATCCAGCAGCCATTTGAGTAGTAGTTTACCGGGCAGCATTCACTTTTTTTGATATTTACAAATAGGTAGGATTACATGATATAAGTATTGTATTTGAAACTCTAAGCCAAGCCTAGAAGTAGAACTAGAAGGCTTCCAAAAAACCTGTCCACAACAAATGAAAAAAGGTATGTTTATTCCAAAAGTACATCATAGAGAAATTTGTCTTCCTAAGTTCCAAGTTCAATTCTCTTAAATAATCATTCATTTCACAATCGTTTGCAAGAGTAAAATAATACCCAAATCCATGGCCTCTAAAAGGAATATTGGTGAGGTCACTATCACATTTTTAAGCCTAGCAACTGTAAAACTAAAAATCCCCAGCCACGAAAAGCATTGTGCACCAGATGCTTTAAATTGTCTGCAATACGCTCATTGTCCAACTTATAATAGGGAAAGTACCAAATGTTAGTCCACTTAGACTTTTTCAAATGAAATTATCTATATATTTTTTTGGATTCCCCTAAACATAATTACAAAAATGACAAAAGCAAAGTAATCCTTTATAGTACAAAAGGAACACAAATCCTACTGAGAGGAGAAAAGTCAATTTATCTATCTCCTAGCAATCAATGCCTATCTGACACTAGGAAATCTAGTGTAAAGCAAAAAATCTACAGAACAACTGCCTCTGGAAAACTACTTAGTTTTTGAAATCGAAAACAAAAGGCTAACCTAATCCATTAGAATGTCAACTGAATACTATCAATAGACTTTACAAGCAACATATGCATATGTCTTAGGTACTGGATGCATATGTCCATACTAACCTGGATTTGCTGGATGCCAGTCAGATCCTTACAGAAATCACTTAGGTGCTGATTGAAAGTTGGCCGCACATATGTCTGGAAACACGCTTCCAGTTGGCCAGTTACACTGCTCACAATGACAGATGGAAACTCAATTATCTCTTGTGGATGGGGATTTTTTTCCCTGTCACAAGTAGCCTCAAAGTCTATGACTACAAAATACTGAAAATCTTGGAACTGGAATTCATATGGGTAACCTTGGGAATACATATTGAATGGGGCATAGTGAAATCGAGTATCCATTGGAAAGGGATAAAACTGGCTCTCAAAGAAATTCACTTGGCACTGCTGCACCTTTTGAGAGTTGGGATAGAAGGTTGACCACGATCCAAAATCACGATGGTAGGAAGGTTTGTTGCAAAATTCACTCGGAAGTTCAAGAAATTCATTGCTTAGTGAGTGAACTGGTTCCACAACATCCCCACCAGGGTGAACAGTAATTTCTTCTTTAAGTTCTGGAAATCCATCAATTGAATTCCTATAAGGGAATTCCTTGGTCTGGAGGCATTTTAAGGATGCCTCGCAGCTCCTCTGAATAGTTTCTGCAGTAGGAAATCAAAGCAAGAAACATCTGAGAAAAAAATGAATCCATAAATTGTCATCACCACCAACAGTTGGAAAAAATTTTATTCATAATTATCAACTGTAACTAAAGCAGAATCAAAATATGAAACTACGACCCCAAGATACTAAGTATAAGCATACAACAATCTGGGAAAAGGGGAAATAAAGAATAGAAAAATGAAAATTAGTAAAATAGGCAACCATACTTAAGCAGAAGATACTAAGGCAAAGTCTTTGCAAAAATGCTAAAAGATGCAGCAAAAGACAACTACAATTAAATGAATAGGATACTCCATGATACCCAGTCACATGTATGCTTGAAGAGGTCTTTTGGAAGCATGTAGCAAATCCAGATGCTAAAAATTGAAAAACACCGGGTCTCATCCTAGGTATGCTCCTCGCTTTCTCATCTCCAGTCACCTCAATGAGTTAAAACCTTCGATACTGATGTGTTTGTTAGTGCAGAGTTGAAAACAATAAAAAATGAGTGAATGTATGTTTTTAGTGAAGGAAGGACTTCTTGAGTGCGCTAAAGAAGCTAAAATTGGTGATGTTAGCTTTTCAATATCGCTTCTCAAAAAGAATTCTTAATTTTATGTAGAAAGTATAGAAATTAATAATTTTTTCACTCTCAAATATCTAAGAGCCCAATAAAGCACGTGTTTAGTTTAGTGGTTATTTAATTGTAATTAGTGATCCTTGTTGGTAGTGAAGTACTTAATAATTCAACTATTATAAATTGACAAACAGGGAAATATACTTTTTATAAACAAATGAATTTTTCACATTTACAGTTAAAGGTTTTCACAAGAATCTAGTGGCTTGAGTAGGGGATATGAGTTGCAAATGTAAAAGAAAAACATGAATTATAAGAAAGAGAGAAAACTTGGACTACAAAAAATGGAGGATAAATCATACTTCTTTAAAAGGATACAAAGAACTTTGCTATGTACAAAAAATTGGAAGAACGATAGTACAAGAACTAGGAAGGGCTAAGAATCACAAAGCGGATGACATGTGAAGCCTCTTTTGGTTGGGTTTAAGGACTTAGTTTTGCAAGAAGTAGTATGAGGAGTTCAGAGAAAGACATTGCTTGATACTATAGCTACTAAACAACAATGAGACAACTAGACACAAACCACATGACGAGCAACTGAAAAATTCCAAGTTGATTTCTCAATAAACTTGATGCCAAACTTAACCGGTGGTCAGTTTTTTAGAGAATAAAGGAATTGTCAAAAGGATCCATAACACCAAGAACCTCACAAACTATGATACTTGATGACTTTGTCCCTTCATCACCTTAATAATATGGGTAATATTCATGCTTATGACAAGCACAAGATCCTTGACTTGAAGATACTTAATTCCATGAATTTTATTGTTCTTTTAGAGGGCATAACTTTACCAAAATGATAAAAATCATAAAGCTAACAGATTTTCCAAGTGAAAGTCTCCACCCTAGAGAGAGTATAATTAGTTCGTAACATTCACTAATTCTCACACCAGAGAATCCCACATCGAGTCCACCGAACACGATCAATGGATGCCAAACTAAGTTCAGACTATCTCAGAACAAAAGAATTTAAAATATCAGAATTTGGAATCCCTAAAAAAGTGGTTTTAAGAACCCAACTAAATCTTAATCCCAAACTAATTAGGGGCAGCTATATATCTATTTTGGATACAACAATTTGACATATATCTTTGGTAAGCCAGAATCCTCACAACTAAGGATAAAAGAAATACTAACTTACTAAACTTGAGCAATTATATAGATCCAGTAAATTTTATCTGGAAATTAGTAACAAACCACTGCACCCATAATCATCCTCCAAAACTGGCCCCAGAATGAGATGATAATGACCAGACGTCTATACAAGCAAATACAAGACCGGCACTGGTAATATTCTGCAAAGGGCTATTCAACAACAAAAATATGCAAGGGTGAGAATTCGTGATAGAAAATATTTTAGGGGGTACTATCCTAAAGTCTAACTGTACTGCCAAGAAGAAATCTTTGGCTTGGTGAGGGATTATGCAAAATATGAAACTACAATGCACAATGAACACTGCTTAAATTTTTTAAGCATTCGCCAACTCTGAGTTCTTCTCACAATCATGCCATTACCCATATTCAAATATCAGCTGAACATAAAATTACAATCCCCCCAATGCTACTACTAGAAGTCTAAACGTTCGTCATAGTAACACCCCTAGTACTCATCGAATCGCAAACTGAGCTACCCAGTTTTTCAAACCAGCTATGGCCAAAGTGGCCAACACTCCAACAGCAAGCTATGTTTTTCTTTAATCAAATTAGACATTACAACCAAAACCCATAACAAAGAATCGCCTTATAACACCAAAAACCAAACCGATATACTCATAAATTCAATTAAACTGATCATGAAGAATCGAGCCAAAAACTAAGAACAGATCATAAAAATTGAAACTTCAATTCACAAAACTAAAATAAAAAAACACATAATTCCCAAAGAAACTAAGAAGACAACAAGAACAAACCTTTATTTTCAAGGGCCATCATAATCTTGCGTTAAATAAAGATCCACCAGCGAGTACATCAGATCTTACTCTGTTTTGCCCACCTGTACCCACCAACCAATCACACAAAATCACATACACGTATAGACACACACAAAGAGCAAAACTTTTAGAGAGAGATATATATAGAGAGAGAGAGAGATATACAGAGAAAAAGAAGAAAAAGAAAGGAGAGACCTGGTGTGATTTGGAGAGGTGAAAGAGAGGAAAGACAGGCGTTGTACATATAAAGAAGAAAGCTAACTCTTTATTAATTGTAATTTTAATTTTTAATTTTGCTTAATTAATTGTATTTCCAATTCATTCAATCACTTAGATTAATTAATTATTATTTCTTTTTTTAGAATAATTAATTATTATTTCTTTTTTATATACTTTCTTCAATTTAATTATTTTTAAAATTTTCTTCCTATTCCAATTTAAGAAATAATTTATATATTAAAAAAATCGTATGATATATTTTATATCAATTAAGTTTTTGTTAATAAACGAAAAAATAAACTCATTTATTAATTTACACAATTTTTACTTACGTGTAATATTTTAGGAACCATAATATACACTTACAATAATTTTTAAAGGTGTAATTGTTATAAATTAATTTATTTTTATTTATATTGCTTATTTGAATTATATTATGTTCAATATAAATAATTTATTATATTTCTATTTTATTTTTCAAGTCTCAAAATTCTAATACAAAAGGTTGCTCTTTAAATGAATCTGTATATGTTAATTATATGTTTAGTAGAATTCACAAAATTAACTTGTAATTTCCTTAAAAGTAATACTTTAAAATACAAATTTTAAATATAGTCACTTATGCTAATAAATTTATTTGTAATTTAATAATATTGAATAAGCTTTTATACATATATTGTTGAATTTTTTATATTAATTAAGAGATAGATAGTAAATTAAAATTTTATAAAAGTTTTAGTTTTGGAGAATATTAAATGATTAAAAAATAAAAAAAAATATTATGAATTGAATACATATGTATCAAACCAATAAAAAATAAATAAATTCAATTTTTTTTTATTATCATTCATTTAATAAATTTGTTATTGATTGGATGGGTACAAAATAAAATTTTCTTAAAAAATAATTGAAATTGTTAATTTGTTTGGCAAGAAAAATTACTAATTTTCATTAATTTAAATTAAAATGTTGGATTATTCAATGAACAAAATTTTTAATTTATAAATCATTTAATTCCAACTTGATCTAAATACCTATTAAAAAATAAAGAATTGGCGGTTGAATGAGGACAGTAAAATTTTGGGGAAGATTAACAGGTCGACACGTGTCAAGCACAAGATGGTTTAACTATGCTCCAAAAGGTGCCGCAGGAGCATAGATATTTTTGTTGCGTGTAAGCAAACTACATAGTAAATACAGTATAAATATCGGGGTTGGAAGGATCTCAACCGTTGAATTGCCTGACTTTCATTTTTAGTTGAAAGTATGCCTATAATTGCCTTAGGATTATGATTGTTCATTGGATCTTTCATGTGGGGCCTATTGAAGATTTTATTTTGTTTTGGTACAATATTGCTTAGATTTTATTTAAGTAAAATATTGATTAGATTTTTATTTTTTTTATTTTTTTTAACAAATTCATAAATTTATCTATTTTATCTTCCCTACAAAGCAAATAGATATTTTTTTTATAAAAATTAAAATCTCATTAAGAAGGCAAAGAGATTATATCAAGATTGACAATATTTGATTGAAAAGTAGGATATTTTTCGATCCAAACTAAATCATCAAGAGTTTGAAAATCAAATTTTGCTAAAATATGTGCTGCCTTATTATTTGCTCTAGGGTTGAATATCCAACTGCAAGAATGAAAACCTCCATTGGAGGTTACGGTAGTCTTCTAGGATAGCGCCCAATTAATTCCTGCATAGTATTTGATCACATAGCTTGTCAACCAAATTTGCAATTTGATTCCACCAATATATTAAAAAATGCAAGCTCCAATGCCACTTGTAGGCCAAAATTGATTGTCATAGCCTCAACAGTATAAGAATCAAAGCTTCCTACCATACATCGATAAGAACAGGCCATCACTTCCCCTTTATCATCCCTAAAGATACAACCTAGCCCAATTTTATCATTACTCAAGAAACCAGCATCACAACTTAGTTTACATATACCTAGTGGTGGTGGACTCTGTCCAACATAGGGGCTACTCTCTGCTTGCTTATTGATTCAGTCACTGAAGGGACTAAACATGCAGCTATATGAACAATCTGGGCGCCAGTGAAATTAACACCATCATGATTTTTTTGTTTCTAGCTGTCCAAATGGAGTAGCATACAGTTAAGAAAATAACAACTTCCTCTTCGTGCATATGTTTAGCATGTTCTTAAACTAGTTCTTAAACCTGGATCCTGTCAAGCTCAAAACCATATATATCTTTATAACTCTCCAAACCTGTGATAATATAGGAGAATTCCTACATAGGTGGACGAAGGTTTCCTCTTCACTGCAGTAGCTACAATAGCTGGGAAAACTGTGAATTCTTCGGTGAAACACAAATTTAGTCGGCAAGACATCTAACGAAGCTCGCCGTAAAAAATTACAAATTTTATGTGCTATGAGAAGCTTCCATATTAATTTCCAAAATCTGGTATCTTGAGATTGATTATCCTCTCCTTCATTATCAGAATTATATTTCTCCTTGTATGCCAATCGATATCCACTTCGAACCTCATAACTGCCAGCTTTATTGAAAAACCAGGCTAACGTATCTTGACCCTCATAGCGACTTAATGGAATCTTCATGATATTGTCTATGTCACTTGGTCGGAAAACATGAGATAACAGGTCCCACCTCCAGCTTCTAGTCCCATTGTCGATTAGATATGATACTTTAGCATCTAAGGGAAGTACATTTGGTGCGATGTTTAAACAAACTAATGTTTGGTACCCATTTATTTTACCAGATATTAACTGATTTCCCATCTCTAATTTGCCAATAGACTCCTTAGTTCAAAATTTTCCTACCTTCTAATATACTGCATCAAGTGTAGCTTGGATTGGAGCCAATTGTAGCGTTAAAAAAGTGGAGTTGGGATAGTACCTTGCTTTTAACACCTTAGTCACCAAAGAATCCGGATAAATGGTAAGCCTTCATCATTGTTTAGCTAGGAGTGCTTTGTTAAAATAAGAAAAGTCACGAAAACCGAACCCCCTATCATATTTTACCTTACACAATTGAGCCCAACTACAGATATGTAGCCATTTTTCATTACTCCTCTACCCCCACCAAAAGTGACTAATCATCAATCTCATGTCCTGACAGAGTCCAAGTGGAAATAAAAAGCATTGCATAACATAGATAGGTATAGCTTAGGCCATAGTTTTAATTAACAATTCTCTACCTGCCAATAAGAGAAATTTCTCTTTCCAACCTTCCAATCTAACCTACAATTTGTCCTTTATTTTATTGAACACCACTCATTTAGAACAACCCATCGCAGTAGAAAGCCCTAAATAACATTTATGAGAGTCCACCAGTTTAACACCCAAGTACCCCGACAAGCCTTCTCTTAATAATAGTGGAATGTTAGTGCTAAAAGTCAGCTCAAACTTATGGAGATTAATCTTTTACCCAAATAGATATTCATGCTTGCGGATGATATTGGACAAATTCACAGCTTCTGAATAATCATATCGCATAAATAAGATGCAGTCATTTGCAAAAAATAAATGGGAAATGGTGGGAGCTCCTTCACAAATCCAAATGCCCCGAAGCCGATCCCTTTGGATTGAAGCATTAAGAAGGTTCGTAAGCCCCTATGTGCATAGCAAGAAAAGGTAGGGGGAAAGGGGATCACTCTATTTGAGACCACGAGATGGTTGTATACAACCTATTCCTTCTCCATTATTAAGTATGAAATAGGTTGAAGATTATACAAATTTCATAACCACTATGACCCATTGATCTGAAAAGCCCAACTTTCTCATTACTGCCTCGAGGAAGTCCCAGTCAACCTTATCATACAACTTTTCCATATCCAATTTGAGGGACAAATATTTCTTTTTACCATTTGCCTTCAGTTTCATGTGGTGGAAGGTCTCAAAATCTACTAATAAGTTGTCTATGATGAGTCACCCTGGGACAAAAAGCTTTGAGAATCGTCAATTATGTCTCCCAAAACAAGCTTGAGCCGATGAGCAATGACCTCTATAGTAATTTTACATATCATATTGCAAAGACTAATTGGTCTGAATTCTGAGATAATCGTTGGCTCCTTCGATTTGGGGATCAAACAAATATTGGTGTGATTAAAGCTCTTAAGCATTTCATTCCCTGCAAGAACATTGAGCACAGTAGAGACAACATCAGATCAAACTACATCCCAGTATTGTTGATAAAATAAGGGGGAGACCATATGAGCCTAGTGCTTTGACTGGGTGCATAATCTTCACCACTTTATAAACCTTGTATGCAAAATATGGGCTTATCAACCTGAGATTTATATCTGTATTTACCTTACTCGGGATGTACTCAAGATCATCCAAATGCACCCATTGGATTCAGAGGTGAAAAGATTAGTTTAAAATTGAACAATATGATCATTGAGCTCGGTACCTCTTAATTTCCTCCCATGTGAGTCAGACAAGCATCGGATGTGATTGGATTTCTTTCTTTGTGAAGCTGTTGTGTGAAAGAATTTTGTGTTACGGTCTCATTCTTTTAGCCACTGAATCCTAGATCATTGGCGCCACATTGTCTCCTCTCTGATACAAATTTCATTCAACTTCGCTTTTAATTTCTGTCTTTAAAGCCTCTACTCATCACCCAATCCCAATAAGTGGCTCAATTGTTGTTGAATGTCCCTCCGTCTCTTATATAAGTTTCCAAAAACTCTGTGGCTCTAAGAAGAAAGGTTGGCGGAGCAGTGTTCCACTTTCTTTTTCCCATGAGTCTAGGCCCAATAAGTTCCAGCTATTTTGAACCACTTCCAGACAGCTAGGTTCGCACACTCACATAGCTTCAAAACGGAATAATTTCCTTGGTTGATAGCTACGGGGTGGGTGTTCTAGATTCAGAAGAATAAGTATGTGATCAGAGCCTAGATATATTAAATGATTAATGTTAGCTTCCCAAAAATGTGAAACCAAGCTGCAGTAGTCAAGCCTCTGTTAAGGCATTCTTCAATGAATTCCCTCCCATCTCTGCGATTATCCTATGTAAAAGGATAACCTAAGAAGCCTAAGTCGTGAAGTCCACAATCCATCAGAGAGGATTTAAAAGCATTAATCATAGATTCAAGTCTCAAATTTCAACCCGCCTTCTCAACTTAGTTTAAGATTTCATTAAAATTTCCCATAACAAGCCATGGAAGATTGGATGCAGAGCGTAGTTGCTCTAGCTGACCAATCGGCCCATCCATAGAAGCAGGTTGACCGCCATACATGAACTTCCTCAGTTGCTCCAATCTCCATATCAATGTGGTGCATAGAATAAGATTTTAAAGATGCCTGAATAGAATCACTCCAGCAACAAGCCAACCCTCCTCCCCTACTATTGCTCCTGATTATAAAATCATGCTCAAAATTTAAGCTTCTTTCGGATAAAACCATGCTCAAAAATAGATATTTGTTTAACAACAACTTGCACAAATTTTATCTCTTTTTTTTTATAACTCTTATTATGTAAAAAGGAATTTTTTTATTTATTAAAAAATAATTATTTTTGTTGAATTGATTTATATTCAATAATGTGTCAGAATCAATTTATACGTTTATTAAAATTAAATTTTTAACTAAGACACATTTTTATATTTAATGAATATTAAGAAAATAAAATACTTTTTTTAGAAGATGAAAAATAAAATATTGAAAATTTTTTAAAATATTATAATTTTATTTATTTCAAATGATATATTTTTTTAACTCATCATTAATTTCAAATTTTATTTATATTTTTTAATATGTTAAAGATAAATAATTAAGAGTTTATGAAAATGAAAATTAATTTCCTAAAGGCTTAATAAATATATATATTATAATTATAATTACTTATTTAACTAAAACAATACAAATTTTTCTCAAAAATTAATTATTAAATTGGAGGTGAAAAATTGAAATTTTATATCAGTTTGAATTTTATTTTTTCTCAAAAAAATAATTAATTTTTTGGGGAAAAAAAATAAAAATTCAATATGATTTTAAAATAAATAAATTATTTTCCTTATTCATTAATCATTAGCATATAAAGGGCCCAACTTGTTACGGGCCTAAATCCAAATTCCTAAGCCCGGCCTAATTCTAAGCCCAATCTCTCGTCCCCTTTGTGCCTAAACCCTAAACCCTACTGTTCCAGAGCAAACGTTTGTCTCTGCAAAAAGCTCTTAAGTCAAGCAAAGCAAAGCAAAGGTTCAGTTGCAATCAATTACTGAACCTAAGCAAACAGGAAAGCTTCTTGGTTAATCAATTGCTCGCTAATGGCGGAAAAGAAGCAAAGATCAGCTACAACAATGGCGGATTACAAGGAGTTGGAACAGCTACCGAGGCATCACATAGATTCGTACGATTACATGGTGGAAAGAGGATTCGAAATTATGTTGGATAATATTAAGCCTGTAAAAATCCATGATTCATTCACCAATACCAGTCTCAAACATATCCTTCTTTTAATCTATTTTTTTTGCTTCTTTCTTCGCTATTTTTTCTTCGAAATTCATTCATTCATTCGTTTCCTTAACTGGTATCTTACTGTACTTGAGTAATCCTAAAATATACGAGCCTGTAAAGGAAAGTTCGAAAACGAAGCACAAAAGTTTACTTCCTTTTGAGGTCAGTTTCAGTTTCAGTATTTGAGGTCTCTGTTAATTTTTTAAATTAGGTGTTGATTGGGTGAATTTTGTTGTTTTCAGTGTCGGCAGGCGAAGATTTCTTATACTGGAAAGTTTGAGGCAGATGTTTGCTTTGAATATCAAGGAAGAGCGGTTATAAGAGAGAAGTATAATTTTGGGCAGTTTCCTATCATGTTAAAGGTTGGTGTTATTTTCATTAATGTTTCATTTGAGTTTTTAGCTGTGTTATTTTCATTAAGGTTTTTGTGGATTAATTGCTATTTTTTGCTGTAACTTGCTTGCTTCTCCTTTGGTTTGGATGCATTGAGATATTTGCCTTGCTTTTGATCATATCCGTTGTGGGTTGGAATTGAACCAATTGCATCCAAGGAAAGACTTCTGATTGGTTAAAAGGTAGTTTGGAACAATTGATAGTTCGGCTCTTTTTGTGCACGGGTGAAGATTAAGGCTTGACTATAATGGCTGGTAGCAAAATGATGGCAAGATGCATAATGAGAGGATGCGATTTTGCTGAACGATTCATTAGATTTCTCATTTTTCAAGATAATGTCATTTGAAAAATGGTTCATGCTAATTCTAATTCGATGACAAACATTATATGCGTAAATATCCTTTTTGTTGTTTGCTAATCCTATTAAGGGATCCACTATAATTGTAACAGATCTGATTTAATGTTGACATGCTGCATTGGTCTCTTTGGGGTTTAATTTGAACACTTCATTTTTTTTTTTGGGAAATAAATGTATAATTGGTTGGTTGATCCTTCAAAAGCCACAAAGCCATCTGTCCAACATATTAATCTTTACTTTGGTATATATGGAAGCTTCATCTTCTTCTTCTATGATGTTAAGTAATCAGTGGTAGGAGTTAAGCTTTTCCCGTTCGTGTATCAAGCTCCAAAAAATTTCAGTGGCCTGATGCACTGAGGCATTGATATTCGAGCTCTATAGCCTGTAAGTGGAAAAACCATCACAATTTTGTGGCAAGTGTGAAAGTTGAATTGTTGTCTATGTAGCTAACTGTTTTCACATGTGCATATAAGCTGTCTCCATGCGGTACCTGTTTTCGTCTCTAAGTATGCACTACTATTTGAGTTGATTAGCTTCCTCTCTCTCTCTCTCTCTTCTATCCATTTATTACAAATCCTCAAATATATTATGATGCAGGTGTACTATTTTTTTTTCGTGTTTACCATGATGATCTGCTATATTTGAACTATGGAAAGATGTTACAATTTGTCGATGTTTATGTTGTTGTTATCTATAACAATGTTTGTTTGTAGCAAGATATATTTTATCATCTATAACATAGGAGCATTACATGCGTCTAAATTTGTGGATTCATACTTAATGTTCTAATGGTCTTTGAAATCTTTGGTTGGTTCCTGGGCAAGTAATAAAAAAAAATAGCAGTTAATTTTTATAAATGTAGATAAGCAACCTACAGGTGTTTGATCATCGTTTCCATTAGCAATTAATGTCTCCAATATGGTAGAATTCTTATTGGATATTGATGTATTAAGTGTAACAATACAGTCAAGGCTTTGCCACTTGTTCGGTGCTGATTCCCAAAAACCGGTTTCCCTCAAGGAAGAGTCATCAGAAATGGGTGGATAATTAGTCATCTTTTTTATGTATTTGATGCATCTTTTCTTGGACATTAGTGCTGGGTTCGCATTGTAATCTAGATATACTTGTCATACCTTACAGCTTACTGCTGTAGACAGAAGTCATCATAGTTATATGGACATGCTTATTGTCTAGGATTGGCATTTGATACTCCATTGATGAAGTCAACTACATCAAACTTGCATAAATATTCAACTAATATGAAAAATAACCAAAAAAATTTACCTCTAATTTTGTAATTGGGCATCATGCAATATAATTTTTGTATTGAAGTGTTAATGCAAAAATGCTCTTGTCGTACAAGTTCAAGCATAACCACTTCTTCATATTTTTTTACATCATATTATGGTTCATTTTAATAGCTGCAACTCGATAGTTCTCACGAAGTTGTTTAAGTGATTTGCATGGTTTATCTTATGAGAAATTGTATAAATTATGGCTGTGTGAAGAATCTGTCTTTACATCTGTCTACAGAAAAGCAAACCACATTATTACAGGAGATATATTGGCTTTTCTTGAACTTGGTAAAAAAAAAACCAGTGTTGAAGTTAGTGTTTCAAAATTCAAATAATTCTTGAAGTATTTGGATTCAGAATATATGTATTTTTACTTTTTCTTGAACACACACATATATAAGATTATTGTCATTCAAGTTCTTCTAAATTGAATTTGGTAGTTTGGCCCAAGAAGGTTTTGATTGTTCATGAGAAAGCAAGAGCATGAAAAATTGAGTGGTTTCTTATCCGAACTCTTTTTCATAGCAGAAGTATTGTGCATATTAGGATTTTATGAGTTACCTCTATTCTAAAAATAATTTTCCTCTGTATAGCATATGGATTGGAAAAGCACTAGTTACAAATTAATTGTGAAAGCTTACAAGAATATTAATACCATCATGATGCTATTATTCAAGTGTTAAAAGCTTGACATCTGTTTAATAAATATTTATTGGCATTATAAACTTGCATTGTTTGAATTATTCTCTTTATTAGTTTTCTTTATCCATAGAGTTTCTGTTGTTATGATGGTCTTTCAGGCTATAGTGGTATATTTCCTTTAAGGAGAACCCTTTGTATTTTCTTCTTGTAATTACAAACTGTCTTCTTCTTTGATGTTTAATTGATGTATTTATCTATTATTTTTAATGTAATATAGGTACCTCATTTTGAAAGGGCTTGAGAGAGTGGTTCGATGTCTAATATTGCCAAAACGGAACTATGTAAGTACAGAGCTTTATTTTTTATGCATATCCTGTGAGAGAGAAGAGGCTAATGATGGCAGATGTTTTCCTATAGCATAGTTTATCAACGATGCTGCATCGTCATCTAGTTGATAATGATATTTCTGTTATAATGGGAAAAGAAAATAGAATTATTGCTTTTAGAACACAGCATTAAGGTTTACAAAAGTTCTGTGCTTGTATAAAGAACATTTCTTTTTTCCCGTCTCTTCCAATGAAATATTTTCATTTTCTTTCTGTTTTGTGATTTTATATGTTACATAACATAATTAGTATTATATGTTTCAGCCTATGAGCATGGTGCGGGGTTCTTTTCGTGATCGGCAGAAAGGATACACTGATAAAGCAGTTGTCATAAGGTTCTTCCTTTTGGCAACATCCTGTGCTATTGCTAATATTGATTCTTCATACTTCTCATTTAATTTTATAACAGATATTTGTTGTATTTGGATAGTTGGTGTTAGTCAAAAACTAGCTTCAAGATCCTTAATACCTGATTCTTGATTTACTAATTTGTGATTTTATGCAATCGATATTACTTATTTTTCAAGTGCTTGAAATGATTTTTCTAACTCAGATTTCATTTTCTTTCTTTTTAGGTGTATTCTTTTCGTAATCCTTATGTTATTTTTCTTGAGCCTTTTTGCCATTTCATATACATTTTAATATAAAAGGAAAATGGAAGACTATGGGGTGCTCAATGATTGAGTGGCCTTTGAATCATGGCAGAAAATAATGTTTTGTCCTACCATTCTCTCCTCTGCAGTCTAGTAGCCGCTGAACTGTCTTTTTATTTTTTTTATTTTATGAAACAACAATAGGGGCTTTGCCACTTCTAAAGCCCCTCCCAAAGATAATATGAAATAATGAGTTGCTAGTTACGGTATTTTTCTGATAGATTGTAAGCCTTGTTACTGTATTTGTTTTTGTTCTAAAATGTGATTTGTTTTAGCTAGATTTCTAATTCTGCTACTTTTCTATTCACTTGTAGGTGTGTCCGAGAGTACCAATCGTCATTAACTGATCAATCTTCAGTAATTGTTAAATTGTATTACCTTCATAGTGGAAGTGCAAGACTTGGATTTTGGTAAGCTATTCTAAGATTGTTCCTTGAGTAGCTGATCTTGGCTTGTTTTATGAAACCAAACTGAGTGTATCCTCTTCAATTTGTTTTCCCAGGATACAGGGAAGGGAATACTTGCTTCCTGTTGGCATTGTTCTGAAGGTGTTATGTTGCTCATCATTCTTTCAAATTTATACTCATGCTTTTCACTTGCATTGGAACCTTGTACAAGATAACAATTATTGTAAAATTTTCATAATCTTACACAATTTGTGGAGTTCTCCTTGGAGATATCATCTTATTCTCTCTGAAATGGGGGGAGAGAAGTATGATGATAGGAACTTAATGTGCAACTGAATGGTCTTATCGTGAACTTCTCCATTAGGAATCATTTAATTGGAAAATATTTTGTTTGTGGGGTTGATGTACCAATCCTTTCTTCCCTTTTTGGTGCTTATTGCAACACTTGGCTCTTGAGATGTACAGTGGTCCAGTTGGTCGGATTTTAGTGGTCGGCCAACCCGACCATTATTAATCGGTCGAAAAAATTTATCTTTGGAAACCAATCATAGTGGGTCTGTTCAGTTGGGTTTGTAGGATTTTTATCGGGTTCGGTCGGATTTATTAATATGTATACAAGTTGAAACCGACCAACTCAATCGGTTAAAACCGATATGGTCGGTCAGGTTGATCGGATTGCAGTCGGGTTTGGATAATTTTGCTCATCCCTACTTGGCTCTTGTTAACAGGCACTTGTTGAGACTGCGGACTGAGAAATTTATGAGAAGTTGACATGTTGCTATGATGAGAAATATGATAAGGCAAAGGGGTTTGTTGGCTCTCAACTTGTGGCTGAAAGGGCAAAAATTATTCATGATGAAGTTCAAGACTTGTCTCTATTCACTCAGGCTGAATGTCTGCGGCATATTGGTAGTCATCATTGCCTTACTGGTAACCTCATTTTTATGTTATTTAATTCATTATCTAATGTTTCTTGTGTTCCTTGTGTAGGGGAGCACTTCCAACCTGTCATGGAGGGACTGGAGAAAGAAAATTTCTCCAATGTAAGTTAAATTCAATTGCATGTACTCCCTTTATTTCATCTTGTTTAGAAACTAGAAAGAAAAGAAAATGTATGAAGTGAGCTTATATGATTGTTCCTTGTAGTGTCTGTTTCTGTTAACTATTTCTCTTTTTTTTTGTTCTTTTGTTTTTTTTTTTGCAGGTGGCCCATGCAGTTCTAAAAGACTACGTTTTTGTTCATCTTATTAATTATGATGACAAGTTCAATTTGCTCATGTTAGCTAAACTTCTCCCTCTCTCTCTTAAATTTGTGCCAGTTAAATTTTAGGAATATTTCTGCTTTCATTTGTTTGTAAAACATAGAGTTTCTTTTTTTGGGTTGAAGATTTCATCTTGTTTCTCACATTAAATTTTTAGTTGACTTTGCTTCTTTAGCTTCATGTTGCAGAAACTTTTCTCCCTTGTAGACCGAACCTCTGTGGTGGACAACCTAGATTCCTTGCAAGATCAGGAAGTCTTACTTCCTGGCCACCTTATTACAATTTATCTCAAGGTAGAAAATGATAAGAATTGCAATCTCTTTTAAAAATGTTTCTCATAAACCAGTTTTTAAATATTTAGTCTTAGTTGCATGGTTTAAGGAGTTACTTATTTCATCTTTCCAAGTGAATTTGAGATCGAAGTCTTTGTTTTTCTGTTAGGTAGCATTTGGATAGGGGCGTTCAAACCTTATTTTTTGGTTTCTAATTAGATGTGGTTTTTGGTTAATGAATGTCTTTTTGGTTGATTAGATTCATGAATAAAGATGAAATTCATGAATATGGATGAAAGCTTGATTTAGGATGAACTTGAAACACATGGGAAGATGGTTGGTTTTTAGTACACATTCTCCAAGGTTTGGTTTGTTTGAAGAATGTTCCTTTCTTCTTCTTTTTTGTTAGTTGATATTTGATTTTCTGATGCCTTGAGCTAACACTAACACTGCTTGCCTACTATCTAGTTGAAGAGAAGTCATGCTCATCTATCAATCATGTGAAATTGTTTCTGATTTAAAGTTGGAAATAGCTTTGACATAGTTATACTATCCATTATTTATTGCTTTCCTGGTTATAGGAGAAACTAGAAGAGTGGCTGCGTAAATCGAAAAAGGTTATTCAAGATGAGATTACAAAAAACAACAATTTTAATATTTTATCAGGTATATTCGTATTCTTACATTATCTGATTTTATAATGACTTGCCCTCTCTCCTCTGTTCCCTCTCTGTCTATCTCTTCTGTCTTTGAAAGTTTGACTAGTATTTTCTTCTCTTGGATCACATAAGGAGTCTCGGACCTTTTTTGTCTTTATTTGGCTATTTTCCCTTGTATTTCAATGCCATCTATGATATATTATTCAATCCCACATGGTTCATATATGTTGGTGTACATGTTGTATTTCTTTTCGTGGTTCCACATATTGTTTCTCATTCCGACATTTTGATGGCTTGGCTGCAAAAGTAGCTTTCGTCCTTCGCTCCTTCAGGGTATCCTCGAGCACAATGAGAGGGAGAGAACTTTGATCATTGATGATCTCCAAAAGGAGAAACCCTTGTTCAATTGATGCTTTCACGGTAAAATTGTATGACTGTTGGCATATTCACTCTTGGATTGTAGCAGATTCAGCTGAGAATGGCTTTGAGTGTGAATCGAAATTCTTGGCCATGTTCATGCTCACTAGCATTTTGGGTGGGTTTTGAAGGAATGCATGCATAACTAAATTTTGGAGCGAATTCACATGTCCCGATGTTAGAATTAGAGAGGTTGGATTTCTGCACGTGTATCTGTATCTAACACATATCTAGTTTTGTATCATAAAATTGACTAACATTGTATGTTTTGTTTTGAAATTTGCTGAGCGAATGGTTTTATGTATGGATATGGGATGTCCTCTTATATTGATGCTAGTTTATTTACATACTGATTGCCTTTTTCTTTTGCCTGAGATAATACAGTATCAGATGTCAAGAAGGTCATGGATAGGAATCCTTCAGCAGCAATCAGTTTAGCTATTGAGAATATGCTGAAAGCTGGTAGACTATTAACACAAACAGGCCTAGATTTACAGCAGGTATTGATAGGGCAGATCCTTTTTCTCTAACATACCTCTTTCTACGTGTGTGAATGCACCTGCATTTATGCCTTTGTTGTGTGACTTATAAGTGGAACTCAAATAGGTTACCGTATGATCAATATTTGGCTATTAGCTACAATGACTTATCAGTCAATTCTTTGGTTTCTCACATTATCTGAGGTATAGCACTTGTCATGTGCAGTTGTGTGGCTAATTTAGACATGTTCCTGAACTTGTTCGCTTAATTTCACTGTTATCCTTAAATTTCAGTTAGCTGCACAAAATCCTCCAACTTCAATTTAATAGCAATAGTTGCTCTTCCTGCAGTTTTCCAGTCTCAAGTTCATCGGAATTCATATGTGGCATCTTGCTCATCATTTTCTTAATGTTATTTCACGTCAAATGAGGTGCCACCTAGGAGCTCTTCCAGCTAAAACCCTCTCTCCAGCTAAAACCCTTTCTCTCGCACGCACGAAACTGGAAGCCCCAATAGAGTGACTGAATCTCTCTTTCTTCGTCAGCCCTGCCACTGCCACCTTGTTTGCCACGTATAGTTTCCAATTGAGCTTGATGCTGGAAAACAATAGAAATGACAACTGTGCAATCAAATTTTGAAGTTGGAGGATGTTTGTGCAACAAATTGAAGTTCAAAGACAACAGTCAGCGGTGAATTTAATTATGAGTTCAGGGACAACATGTGTAATTTAGCTGCCATTGTGTACCTTCGTGAATGATACCTACTTATATGTCTAGCCATGGATGGTTTAGAAAACATTGAATCATCTTGGATGGATGGTTTAATTATATTGCTTCTTGTTTGATTTTTTCTTTTGTTTTTGATCAATTTTTCCTTTAAGAGTAAACTTGTGTTTGTTTTTCATTTTGTTGGGTGGTTTATTCCAAGCATAATTTGATTATTTTGTCTGTCAGTCTGTTATTTGTGATCCATTAATTGGGTGTCTTATGCTTCACTAGAGGGCTGGTTACACAGTTCAAGGAGAGAGGCTCAATTTTCTACGTTTTATTTCCTTTTTCCGGGCTGTGCATCGTGGGGCTTCATTTGCTGGATTGCAAACAACAAGTGTGAGGAAGTTGCTGCCTGAGTCTGCTTTCTACTTGCCAATTTACATGGAAACTTGCATGGATTTGTTTGTTCAGTTATTTATATTTACATTTATTCTCTTATTTCATCCCCCAAAAAAGTGTCATTTATTCATGTTTGTGCTTCTACATATCTTGGGGTTTTCTTTGCCCTGTCCATACACCAGATGGGGAGCCATGTGTGTTGCTGAACCATATGACTTGTTCTTGTCGTAAGTCCAATTTTTAATCAAAATTTTGTTTACTATAAAGTTAGTTTTACAAGAAGTTACTAGAATGTGATCTAATTTTCTTAAGCCTCTTTTAATAATTCTCCATCAAGGGAACGGATGTTAGCTTGAAATATAGGAAGCATAAGTCGTAGTACCGGGTCCTTTATTGCAAATGATTGTTTTTGGATCTTTTGAGCTCAGTTAAGGAGCCCTATAGCTACTGTATATGATTTTAGGATAGCTTTGCCTAAATTATCATGAGTCACTGATTCACTAGTTAGATGATTGTTGTTCAGCTAAAACCTTTTTTCTCCCTTCTTTGATGAAAACATTCTTCTTGTCGAAGTGAAGTGGCAGACACAAATGGTTCAGTTTCATTGACCAAAACTGTCTAATAGTTAAGTTTTTTTATCAAGCTGGGCATCACGTCATGTGTAGACTTCTGATATTGGATATCATTTAGCATTATGATGACCATATATTGCCACCTTATAGCATCATTTTGATGTGTTTGGCTTAGCAAAGATTAATGTCATTTTATAAATTGAGTGGGCGTAGTTATAAACTATGTGCCACAGGGTTTTGAATTCATCTTTTAGTGTGTGCCATAAACTGTATTAAAAAACAATGTATACATGGACTGCTGCACATAAATAACAGTTGTTTGGATAAATGTGGGATTTATTTGAATCCATCAACTAAGGTTTTTCATTTTTCCCACTAACGGAGATGGTATTTTATTCTCAGTAAAATTTGTTTTCTAAAAAAAATTGTAACTCTTTATCTTAATTTGTTTTCAGTTAAATGATTTTGTTGGATTAATTATTGTTAAAATTTTGACATATCAACCGGGTCCTGGTCAGATTTTATTTTATGACCTTGAATATCTTTAGAGGAAATGAATGGAAGAACTTACAGATATTTTTGGAGTGGGAATTTTGAATGAATTGCTGTGAAGATGCCTTTTTGATCTTTCATTTTATCATGGCTTTCAGTTTCTTTTGCTTTGTCAGTTGTGTTTTTTTCTATAGAAAACTTCTTAGATGGTTTTTTTTGTTGTTCTGTAGTTTTTATTCTGTTTCAACCTTTTCTTTAGGGGGATTCTTTTTTAACTCGTTACTTCTTAATTAATAAAAACAGCTTAGACATTTAAGGGAGAGTAGTGGACTCCGCTGACACACTGCACTGCTCAGGGGTTGATGAACAGCATTGGTCAATTACTTAATTGTATGATTATTAGTAATTCTGTCATGCTTCAGCTCATTACTGTCACTTATATTGTAACTTGCATCATAAGGACAAGATGATGTGAATTGTTGTGTTTACCTGTCCTGCCTGGTGAACTTTTTGTTAGGAGTAAGACAAAGAACTTGGTTATTCAAGACAATTTGATTATCTAATTTTGAGGCTTTCTCTGGTTATTGCTTCTAATACCCCTTTTTCTCCTTTATGGTTGTCAATTATATCAGGAATCACTTCATACTTTGATTCACTAGGAGCTGTTAAAGATTTTTTTGACATAAGGAAGTCTATCCTCAGTGTTTTGACTGGTCTTGGGATGACTTCTTCATTGCCAAAGCTTGTTCAAGCAGGTCCTCCTCAAGTTCTTTCTATTCTTTTAGATGGACGTGTTGTTGGCTCCATACCATCTAGTGAAGTTGAGAAAGTTGTTGCTCATTTACGGAGATTAAAAGTGTCAGCTACTTCAATGGTTTGTTGTTGTCAAGTTTCTTCTCTGGCTTCCGTCGTAGATTTCCTTCTCTGTGTCATTTATAAATAATATACTGCAGATTCCTGATGATCTTGAAGTTGGATATATTCCTTTGAGCATGGGTGGTGCATATCCTGGTTTGTACCTATTCACATCTCCTTCCAGATTTATTCGTCCAGTGAGAAATATTTCTACCTCTGCCGAGGACAGTCAAAATATTGAACTTATTGGACCATTTGAACAGGTGAATAAATTTTTCCATTTATGTTTTATTTCATAGCAAGCACTTACTTTTGACAAATTGGGGCTATGGTTGCTAGATAAATTTGCTCTCGTGATAGCGGATAGGACTAAATGCTACAAGCTGACATGCTTGCATATTTTATCTTAGGTTTATATGGAAATTAGATGTCCAGATGGTGGGAATGGCGGAAGAAGTGATGCTTTTCCGGCAACTCATGAAGAAATTCATCCTACCACTATGCTTAGTGTGGTGGCTAACCTTACACCATGGTCAGATCACAATCAAAGCCCACGAAATATGTATCAGTGCCAGGTATATGTTCTGCTTTGTTAAAGGAAAACGTGCGGGGTCCAATGATATTTTTGTCATCCTTCACAATTTACAACTTTTATTGTAGATGGCAAAGCAAACAATGGCTTTCTCTTTGCAATCTCTTCGCTTCCGTGCAGACCAGAAGCTGTACCATCTTCAGGTGTTACTCATGTTTTTCTTTGTCCTTTTTTACTTTATTGATATGATACTTTTGTAAAGAATTCTTAGTTATTCATAGTAAATATTTCTCCTCACTGATTATTATTCCTCCACTAACTGCTCTATGCCTACGTTGTACATAGTCATTCATCTTTCTATCCATTATCACTTTGACTTTCTACTCTTAAAATACCTTTGTTTGATCAGAATTTTTGGACATGGGTATATGAAACTTTGGTTCTTTGAATTAGTGGGAAGATCTATGTAATTTTGGAAATGGGAGAGTTTGACCTCTGGATTATTACATGCATATGCAAGTCTAACTAATATAGATTTGACTCTTTTCCTCCAAGAAGAAAACTCATTAGTTTGAATAATCAATTCTAAATTGTTGATCACTTTGATTAATGAGTTAAGCAGCATGCATAGTTAAGAATTAATATTCAATGTTTTCTATCATTCATGTTGTGGTTCTGTTGTAATTTGTTGTGGAGTTTCACCCTTTTTTTTTAACTACTTCTATTCCCATTAAATAAATATATGGTGAGGAATAATTTTAAACAGTAAATTATGGTTCTTTACTACTACTACTATTGCTACTACTATCACTACTCCCATCAATGCATACATATTGTGAGAAACAATTTCTATCGAAAATCATGGTTCCTTGGGGAAAGGTCAAAAGTCAAAATATTATTACACTATTGGCTCATTTAATTTCAGACTTTGAGGAAGTATGAATTGTCTGAGGGACAAGCTTTACCAAGCCAGGTCAAAATTATTGAACCAACCCACTAACACCTCTTGGGAAGCATGGCCATAAGCCAGAAGGTGCTTGAGCATTGGCAGTGTGACCTTCTGAAATAAATGCCACATTTGTTCAGTTCTATTTTTTTTTTCTTTACCCTCTTCTCCCTTTAACGATGTGTATGTATTTATTACTGTCCTTGCTTTTTGCCATTGTGATGAAAAATACTATGAGCATCTGCAGACTCCTCAAACTCCGATTGTGCGCACAAGTGCATATACTAAATACTGCATAGATGAGTTTCCAACAGGAACAAATGCAATAGTTGCAGTGCTTGCTTATACAGGGTAAGTATTTTAGACAAGCATAATGTAATTATTTTGGCATTATCATTTCTAAGTATGCTTGCATTTTGTCATCCAGATATGATATGGAGGATGCCATGATTCTAAATAAATCATCTGTTGAGCGTGGAATGTGCCATGGACAAATCTACCAGGTTTGCACATATGAAAAATAACTCTAGTTACTCTTTATGCTTTAGAATTTATTTATTATTAAAGTTCATTGTTGTGGTTTTCTTACTGTAGCAACCAATTTTGTCTTATCAACTTCTAGTATATATCTTTGCATGGATGTTTAAACACATCCTCACATGCTGATTGTACATAAGCATTTCTCTTATTTTCCTTGGCAATGTATATTTTTATGTTGTTATAAATGTTCATGCTAACATATGGTTATTGTATTGGTGGCTTCAACCTGTTTTCACCCTTATGTGTATTTTTTACTTCTCTTTGCAGACGGAGACTATAGACTTAGCTGAAGAAGGTAGCAGGTCTGAACGAGATCAGAGAGTGTTTAGGAGAAGTAACATCGACAAGTCATTGAACTCGTTGATTGATTCAGATGGACCTCCATATGTTGGCCAGGTTAGTGTCCTATTTTATCTACTCTTCTTTTCAACCCATTCTATCTGTTTTCTTCTTCTTTGCTGATCACTGTAAAATTTCTGTTGGCAAATTACCTGATTGAAATCCAGATGATACATCCAAACGAACCATATTGTAGCATTTATAATGAGATAACAGGTACAATAAAAACCAAGAATAGAAAAGGTTCAGAACCTGTTTTTGTTGACTATGTTGCTGTTGATACAAAAAACAAGAAGAATCTTCAGAAGGTAAGTTCACATTCGCTCATTTCTATCACATTTATTTTGGCAGTGAATAGGAAAACATAAATATGTTGATTCTCATAGGTAGTTGGATATTTGTAGATGTTTGTGTGATGATTTAACTTATGCATACAGCATATGTAAGTGAAACATGCAATCTTACTCTGAAGATTTATCTATTTTCCAACCAAAAACCTCAACTTTAAAATGCTGAAGCATTTTCTGCCTGAATTAAAAATGGATAAAGTTTTTTCTCTTGGATTTTGAGGGGTTGTTAACTAAAAAGTCGGAGGAGAAAGCAAAGGATTGGAACTTTTGATGGTCAGTTCAAGAGAATATGAAGGCATGGAGAATAACAGGATGATTTTGAGGAAGAGCTATGGATAGTCACTTTTAGGGTCCAAACTTTGTTAGTGGACAATTCTTTGAGGTTGTTTTTGAATTTATAGATTTTCTTGATTCTATTTAATGCAAGTACCATCCCTTTTGTACTTGGTTTGCCTCCTCCCAGTGCCACTTTGTTAAGTGCCCTTCAGAAGCATAAAATTTAAACATTTTGTGTTTTGCTAGAGATTTTTATGTTTGCTAATTTATTAATTTATGTTTCCATGATAATGTTGAGAACACAAGCAGCTCATTTAATATGCTTCGCTTATTTACATTATTGGTTAATTTTGTTTCTTTGCTTGAGCAGGTGAATATTCGCTTTCGACATCCCAGAAACCCTATCATTGGTGATAAATTTAGTAGCAGACATGGGCAGAAAGGTGTTTGCTCCCAATTGTGGCCAGACATTGATATGCCATTTTCTGGAGTCACTGAAATGCGTCCTGATCTGATTATCAATCCTCATGCGTTTCCTTCAAGAATGACAATTGCAATGCTTTTGGAATCTCTTGCTGCCAAGGTATTGTAACTGGGAAACAAAAATCTTCTAATTGGTCTTGTGTTCTTTGAAAATACAACATCAGTTATGGCATTTCTGCATTAGCGGATGATAGTAGTTGATGGATGCTTGAACGCTTGATGTCTCAGGGAGGTAGTTTAAATGGAAAATTCGTGGATGCTACACCATTTGCTAGTTCAGTTAAAAAAACTAATGATGGGGGAGTTGTTGATGATCTTGGTGAAATGCTAAGATCTCATGGGTTTAACTATCACGGTGTGGAAGTGCTATACTGTGGGGTTTATGGAACAGAACTCACATGCGAAATATTTATTGGGCCTGTTTATTATCAGCGCCTTTGCCACATGGTTTCAGACAAGTTCCAGGTAAGAAATGCTTTTTGTCAGATGATATATTTATTTTTCCCTTTGTTTTAGGGTAATGGCCTTGCATCTCACGATTCTTTGTGACTTCTAAATCCTTCGATTGGCATGCAGGTGAGATCAACAGGGACAGTCGATCAGATCACTAGACAGCCTATTAAAGGAAGAAAACGTGGTGGAGGTATTCGTTTTGGAGAAATGGAGATTCCATGCTTGCTCATGGAGCAGCATATTTATTACATGATAGACTCCACACATGTTCTGATTATCACGTTGCTGATGTGTGTTCTATATGTGGGAGCATACTCACAATATCATATGTCCAGCAGCAAAAGAGGGTAGTGCGAGATATTGGTGGGTTACCACCGGCGAGGGCTCCGAAAAAAGTGGCATGCCATGCATGCCAAACAAGCAAGGGAATGGAAACTGTTGCCATGCCTTGTGTCTTCCGATATTTGGCTGCCGAGCTTGTTGCAATGAACATAAAATTGACTGTAAAGCTACGAGATGGGGCCTGAGCACGAAGAAGCTAATCTCTGCTGCTCATGATGGCGAGTATCGACACAATTTTGCTTCGGAGTCGTCTAGGGTCTCCAAGATATTTATAAAGAGGATAGATATTGGTATAAGATATGACTTGGGTTTCCTGTACATGTATTCATCCTGTTGTATACAGTTTGTTACAATAGAACTTATAGCAAGCAATTTTCTCTGTAAGCAAAACAATTGCTATTTCACTAACTAAATTAACTTTCGAAAATAATAATAATAATAATATTATTGTATTATTAACAGTATTTAATTATTAGACATTATTTTTTTAATGAGCTTGAAATAACTGTAGGAAATCCAAGCTCAGAGCTTTCCTTGTACCCTGAAAAACGAACTTCTGAGTTACAGTGCAGTGGTCAAGCAACTCAATGTATGAACTGTACTTGGAATCACAGAACAAGCAAAGGAAATTTAATTCCTATTCCAAATTATATGATATGATTATGTTCAAATTTTATGGTATAATTATGATTTCAATTATATATTCTTAAAATGATATGGACGTCTTTTTTTATCTCTTTTAAATTATAGTTTTATTATTTTATTTAAATTATAATTATATTATAAATTAATTATTATATTTTTATTTGCATTATATTTAATTATTTATATTTTTTAAATTATAATTATTTTGATTAAATTATAGTTATTTTTATATTTTATTTTTATAATAATTAATAATTATTTAATATAAATAGTGAATAATATAAATAAATTATAAAAAAAAATTATCCAGTAAATAACCTATCATTTCTTAATATAGTTGAATACCAAGTGTCATACGATACCATTGTACGAAGTTTGAACTTCGAAATCTTTTTTTATGGATTTAAAGCCTATGGGACCCACTGAATTTATACGGCATCGTTTTTAGCTGTTAATTTGTTCATCCTCCGAGTGTGCCGTGCAGTCCCTCTTCCGAGTAATGGTTTGTGCATTTCTTCTGCTGGAATTGGAGACTAGCTTGATTAGCATAATAGATTTACTTCGATTTTAGGTAAGAATTCTTGTTTCCCACATATGAATTTCAATTCGAATGTTTGATTTTCTCTCTAAAAGTATTCTCCATGGAAGACATGGATGCAATATCGCAGCTCAAAATCCATCCACCGCGGTATTATTATTATCTCTTGGGATTTTTTCAATTGATGCAAATCAACACTCTTTTATTGTGTCTTACCTCATAAATACGTGGATTGTCACCAAAATCGGTTCTTTCAGCTTCTAAACATGTCCAATTTAAAACTTCAGATAAACCTGACTTAATTCTAATATTTTTCAGAAACCATAGATTCTCTAAAACCGATATCTATAAAATTCAGAAGGCACCCAAAAATTCTTTCATCCAACCCTGAGAAAATTATTTTTCCTAAAGTTGAGTTCTTTAAATCTAAAGGTGCTTCAATCTTTGACCTTGTTAGAATCTTCATTTCGAACCCCTTGGATTTTGAAAAGAAGCTTGCAAAATCGTTTGATTCCTTCTATTAATTTCTTTAGAGAATTACTCCAATATGATGAGAAAACCATTTCATCAATTAGGCGCTTTCCGCTTGTTCTGAATTGTCCACTTGAAGTTAACGGGATACCTAATATCAACATTTTGAGAGAAAATGGAGTCCCTGAAGCTAATATATCCTTCTTTGTTCATTATCATCCTCAAAAGCTTCTATTTGAAACAGATAAGTTTAGAAAGACCGTGAATGAAGTGAAGGAAATGGGATTTCATCCTTGGAAGTTGTATTTTGTTTTAGCAATTGTACCTTTGATAATAAAATCGAAGTGGGATGAGAAGGCTGATGTATAAAAGAGGTGGGGTTGGTCTAATGAACATATTAGTGCAGCTTTTATAAAGCATCCATTTTGCGTGTCATATTCTGAGGATAAGATTATGGAAGTCATAGTTTTCTTTATCAACAAATTGTGTTTACACTCCTCTGTCATTGCCAATCGCCCTTGTCTAGTTGGACTGAGCTTGAAGAAGAGGCCTCTTCCAAGAGCTTCAGCTATTCAATTTCTGTCATCAAAAGGTTTGGTTGAAATAGATTCTCGGATAACTAAACTGTTTTAATTTACAGAAAATAATATCATGGAAAACTTAGTGAATCCTTATGAGGAAACACCTGACCTATTGAAGCTATACAAGGAGAAGTTTGATGTTTTGAGGCAAGAAGGAAATCAGCAATAGGAAAAGAGAGAAATGCAGTTGGTTTTTCATTTATTTGATGCCTTGAAATTCACAGTTACGGACTTGCATTAGCTTTAATTGAAGAATACTACTAATTCCAAGTAATCCAGTGCAATTTCAGCTTGACGATTTGATTTGTTAGCTATCCTTGATTTATGTTCAAGCTTGACGATCTGAGGTTTCGGTCAATTTTGCCGCCTTTTTGTTTTTGTCTTCTCCTATTTATCATCCAGGCAACCATGGCTGCATTCATTCAATGCCATGGAATTTGCACTTGGGGAACTTGTAGTAGCTATAGTTGTAGAATATTCAACTAATTCAAGTGATTGAATGCAAGACTTTTTTCGTTTTATTTTGTTAGCTATGCTGAATGCAAATTGATCTTTTGTTCAATGTTAGTATGATTGGCACTCCTACTTGTTATCATCTTATTCAGTTTTCTACATGTTCTTGTAAAATCTCATATACAAATTGAAAATTTTCTGATTCTTGATATAATCATCTTTATATGCCAAACTGATCACATTTAATTTTTGGTGTTTTAAATTTTTATTACGAAAAATACCTAATGCAAAGATATTATGCCTTGTTATATTCACATATAATTCTCACTATTTTGTTTCTATATTTTAGCAGCATCTTCTGCAAAATTTTAGTTTTTTCTTCTTTTTACCAAGTTTCATGTCATGCATGATAATATAAAACTTTGTGTAAGGCTGATAATGTAAAACTTAAAATCCATGAACACCATTGATTATGACAATATATCAAAGGGGAAAAAAAGGATAAACCAAAACTGATCTGATCCCATTGGCAAGGCTAGCCACAAACTTGCCAAAATGGTGTAATCTCTAAGGTTTGCTCCACTCAAAAGTATTCTATGATAAATTGAATACCTGCACTGGCCATCTGCTCTTTCGCCCATCTGGGCCAACTGCAACTGATTCCATTGAAACGTCGATGCTCCGATGTTGGGCAGCACGAGCAATGCTGATGCGCAAATGGATTCTTGCAGCAGGGCATGCAACTGTGCCAACAGTTGCTGATTTATCAGCAGGGAGCTTTGCTGGTGCCAATGCTATTGGTTCTCGAAAAGTGAGGATTGTTTGGGACCAGTGCGTTTTCGGAGTGTAGGGAGATGTAGACAACACAGCTGGCGTTTCTTTGCAGAACCTAGAAGTAAAACCAGTATCAAACCACAATACAACCCCATAGCACCATGTTTCAGATGTCGCTTTAGAGGAGTCACTAGCTGAACTGCAGCTCAGCTTCGGTTCCAACTCAGTGCTTGCAGTGAAATCCACCTCTTCAGGTTTCATGGTTGCCAGGTCAAATGTCTAAAGCAAAACACAAATGTTAAGTCAATCAAACTAAATTTATAGTATCAAGTCCAAGTCCAAGACCCAAAAGATCACGAAATATATCCTTGTTAACACTTGTGTATGATTGCAGAAGAACAAGAAATGGTCCCATTAAATCAGTCTATTACAACTCCATAGTCCCATTAAATGAAACATCAAACAGGAAACTTTCATGTTTGGCAGACTGACCTGGAGAACAGCAGAATCAGTAAGTAGATTGCAACCATCCATGACATCAACAATAGGAAACTGAGCTGCATCTTGAGCAAGTTCTTTGCCAATGCTTGACATATTGAAACCATACACATCTTCCCAAAACGGAAGACTAGTACCGCCTCTTCCAAATCCCGCAGCATACTTAAAGGTCAAAGAAAAAAATAAGTAAAAATTAATGAGCTTTATGTATGAACTTGATATCGCATTGTACAAGTAACTTTAAAATAGAAAAGAACTCACAATAGTAGCTGTGTCAGGAAGAATGGCACCTCCAGGCTTCAGCCATTTATCTCTTGCAAAGAGCACTGAGCTGAGCATTGACTCGTAGAGTAGGCAATACCCCATCCATTCACTCAACAGCACATCGACGCTATGTGGTTCAATTTGTAGAGATTTATCCAGAACCTCAACCATGCCTTGAACCACCTCTATTACCCCATTGTACTGGTTATTACCTTCATTTTGGTTATTACTATGCAAAAGGCCATTTTCTTTAGCGACCTACAGGTAGAATGAGCATAAAAGACATAAGAACTGGAAGAGGAAATAAAGGAATTTAATCAACTACAAACAAGGAAACATACCTGAGTTGCCACTGCAGCCATCTTCTCACTGGCTTCAACTGCAATCACTCTTGACGCCCCTCCTTTGGCTGCAAAGAGACTGTGTAAAGAAAATGAGAAGGAGAAAAGAAAGCTCATAAGGTCCTAGCGTACTGTGAATGTCTAGAACAGAAGGCTGAATTCAATGAACAAATAAATGGTTCTGAATTGTTGACACAGACTATCACTCCTTCGATTAATGAAGTCTGTCAAATATGAAGCTTCTTTTGTCCATAAAAATTTCAACCAGATTGCCAAACTGCCATTGACATGGGACCTTAGCCCACTCAGGAATATGTTTCATAACCATATCATAACCAGCCAAACTGGCTATGACTTTAATGGCCAACGGAACCCAAGGCACAGGCAAAATATACAGGGGCCAACTGAAATTTGGCCTTATCAAGTTTTTTCCTTTTGTTAAACTAGAAAGATTAGGTCCTAGGAAAAGTCAATAACACTGGGGGCAGTTCATATCAGCAACTGCAAAGGTGAGAAGATAAGCTCAAAACTTTTGTCAAAGGTGAAGAGTAGAGCCATTGACAAATAGTTCCAAAGATAATATAAAATGAGAAAATGGTAAATATAATATCAAATATAAAAAGAAGTGCAGAAAAGATGGGAAAAAGGGGGAAAAGTTAAAAAATAAGTAATTGTGCTACTACATGAGCAGCATTCTGCCTCACCTTAGTATGCCAGTTCCAGAGCCTACATCCATCACAACAGAACCTGTCAAGAGCGAAGGATTACTCAATATAGCTTGTCTATAAGCATCCATTCTTACCTGCATAACCAGCACGTAATGACTTAGCAGTACTGAGATATAGTCTACAATCAACTCAGATATTTCACGGTCAAATCATATTCTGGTGTAAAATATAACAATTAAAAGCTCAATACCTTATCACTTATCATCTCCCTGTGAATTCCAAATGAACTATAAGCACCGAAATAATTCTCATTGACTTTCTTGATATCCCTGGAAACAAGATTCAAAAGGCCATTAGAAACACGGGCAACCTCTTTTGTTCCATTTTCTTTAAATTTGTTAGAGCTAGCTGAAGAATTGTCATCTTCAAGACAGATCTCTTCCACATTCCCCAAATCCTTCAACAATTGCTCTTCATCCACTGAAGCGTTGTCATCATCTTCACCATCATCATCTTCAGCAAAACTGTACAAGAGTGAATCATCGTGCATAAAAGGTTTCAGATATTTATCATCATCCCAGAAGACTTCAATGTCTTTAACTTCATGTAAATGAAGCTGCAAATCTCGATTAGAGTTGCAAGTGAGCCCACAACTCCAACATCTGTTTTTTGCCACCTGGTAAATGAAAGGATTACATAAAAAGATGTTTAAATTTTCTTCTTCTTCCACATTTCATCACCCCTCAATCTCCCATAAACTCAGGATAGAAGAGAGTGGCAATATGTCTCTTTTGTTTCGGTAACAAGAAAATGAGAGGAAAGGATATATAAAAAAGAGGACTTCCATAAACCCAAAATTGATATACTTCATTACTACTCCAATTGGGGCAACAAGGTCCCAGTCCAAGAAAATAACGAAAAGCATAAACATTTCAGAATTTCTACTTTGAGTCCCAAGAAAAAAAAACAGTACAGCCAGTTATTTAGCTTAGCTTCATTCTAAAGTCTAAACGGGCCAAAATTTTTTCCCTTTTCTATATTTCTAATTTATTAGCGACCACAAGTAAACTAAATCAGAATAAAATAATACTCAAAGTATAACAATTTAGCTCAATACAGTTCTTAAAGATTCAAAATTTTTTATCCTTCACTTAGAAACTAAACAAACAAAATCCAAAACAAAAAAAAATCAATAAGCAGAAAGTTACTAACCTCAGAGCGGACATAGTTAATGAGCTTGAAAGAACTGTAGAAATCCAAGCTCAGAGCTTTCGTTATCCTCTGAAAATCAAACTTATGAGTTACACTACAGTGTCTAAATAACTCAATGCATGAACTGTACTTGGAATCACAAAACAAGCAAAGAAAATCCGATTCCAATTCCTCATCTCCATCATCCTCTCTCCAATCTTCCCAATTCCCATTTTCTTCATCTTCTTCTTCTTCTTCTTTAAATTCTCGTTCGATTAATTTTGACTGTAATTGATTGATATCATTTTGATTGTTCTTGGCCATGATTTTTGAATATAGTGAAAGAGACGAGAAGAAGTATCATTTTATTTCATAAACCCTACGAGAAGCCCTAAAAGTAAAAAATCTTTGCTTTACAATTCAAAGTCAATTTCAAAATTATGGGACCCACAGACTAATACGACGTCGTTCTTGTTGTTATTAATTTTTTTAAGCTCCGAATCTGTAGGGTCTCTCTGCGAGTAGGGTTTTGAACCTTTGGTTGATTGATTCGCTGGAAATGGAAATTACTTGATTCATTCGAAAATAGATAAGATTCTTGTCTCACGGTCTAAATTTCAATTTTAATGTTTGATTTTCTCTGTTAAAGTGTTCTCCATGGGAGATATGGATGCAGTATCAGAGCTCAAAATCCATCCACGACGGTATCATTATTATCACTTAGATATTTTTGAATTGATACAAATCAACACTTTTTTACTGCGTCTTGCCTCATAAACACATGTGGGTTATCTTCAAGATTGGCTCTTTCAGCTTCTAAACATGTTCAATTTGAAACCTCAGATAAACCTGACTTAATCCTAATATTTTTTAGAAACCATGGATTCTCAAAAACCCATATCTTTGAAATTATCAGAAAGCTGCCAAAAATTCTTTCATCCAACCCTCTCACTGTTTTCCCTAAAGTTGAGTTCTTTAAATCTAAAGGCGCTTCTATCTCTGACTTTGTAAGAATCTTTACTTCGAACCATTTGATTTTGAGAAGAAGGTTGCCAGACCACTTGATTCCTTCTTTTGATTTCATTAGAGACTAGCTCCAATCTGATGAGAAAACCATTTCATCAATTAAACGCTCTACATGGATTATGACTTGTCGACTTGAATATTTTGTGATACCTAATATCAACATTTTGCGAGAAAATGGAGTCCCTGAAGCTAATATTTCTTTTTTTGTTCATTATCATCCTCGAACGCTTCAATTTAGAAAAGATATATTTAGAAAGACTGTGGATGAAGTGCAGGAAATGGGATTTCATCCTTTGAAGTTGAATTTTTTTTAGCAATAGTACTTTTGATGACAAAATCGAGGTGGGATGAGAAGGTTGATGTGTATAAGAGGTGGGGTTGGTCTAATAAAGATATTATTTCAGCATTTAGAAAGTACCCATTGTGTATGGCGCTTTCTGAGGATAAGATTATGTCAGTCATGGATTTCCTTGTCAACAAATTGGGCTTAGACTCCTTTGTCATCGCCAGTCGCCCCTTGCTAGTTTCACTAAGCTTGAAGGAGAGGTATATTCCAAGAGCTTCAGCTATTCAATTCCTGTCATTAAAAGGTCTGGTTAAAATAGATTCTTAGATAACTAATCTGTTTGAGTGTACAGAAAAGAATTTCATGGAAAAGTTTGTGAATCGTTATAAGGAAGCACCTCAGCTATTGAAGCTGTACAAGGTGAAGTTAGATGTTTTGAAACAAAAAGGAAATAAGCAATAGGGAAAGAGAGAAATGCAGTTGCTTTTTCATTGATTTGATGCCATGGAGTTAACTTTCAGGGACTTGCATTAGCTTTATATTGTATCGAATGCAATTGCAACTTGATGATATGTTTCGATATGGTTTGAAGTTCGAGCTTTGACAATATGAGGCATATCTGTCTGCAACTTTTTGATCTGTTTCCATATTTGTCTTGGATTGAAGTTCAAGCATGACAATATGAGGCAATTTGTCTGCAACTTGATGATCTGATTCGATATCTGTCCTGACAATATGAGGCATATCTGTCTGACAAAATAAACAAGATCTTTTCTTTAATATCAGTTAGATTTGACATATGCAATTGGTCTTGTCCATTTTGCCTACATCTTTTGTTTTGTCCCATTTATTATCCAGGCATCCATGGTTTGATCATTCATTCAATGCATAGACTTTGCACTTAGGGACTTCTAATAGCTCTAGTTAAAAAGTGCAACTAATTCAAGTGATTGAATGCAGTTGAAACTTATATGTACTATTTTGTTAATTTTTGTTGATTTACTTTTCATTGTCTTCTTGATGTTTTCTTGTTTTCTCTTCTTTATTATCAAGAAAACCTTTGTTTGATCCTTTTAATATGCATCAAAAATACTTGTCTGGCCTATTTTTTTTTCATCACATAATATCTTTTTTTTTTCACTCGATGAAGATTGCTTTCTCCTTGTTCTATCTCAGTAAGTATTTTTTCAAATTAATAAATATTTGTAAGGGTTTTAAATTGCTGATAATGTCTCTATCAAAATTCTATCAATGTCTCCATCAAAATGTAGATCAAAAGAAAGTTGCACTACACTTCAACTTAAATTTACTACCAAACGACTCCGTGGTAAGAGCACGAGTTATTTCTGTTTAAATTTTTCGTTCGAATCCTAAACGTGAGCATTTATTATTTCTGCTTAAATTTCTCGTTCGAGTCCTAAATATCCATTTCTCTTATATAATTAATTAAAAAATTTTAAACTTAATAAATACATCATAATTGATAAAGGGGTATGCAAATAATAAATAGAAATATTTCTTTGATTCAAACCTAACCGAATTTAATATGAATTTCTTGAGCTGATTTGAGTTGGACCGGGTTCATAGGTTTGAGCATATCTCTAGTTCTTGGCCAATGGCCATGATTTTTCAATAGTGAGATAGATGACAAGATTTTTATTTGGAAAAACCCTACCAAAACCCTAAAATAAAAAAATTAAAACAAAAAACCTTTGCTATGAACCCCCTTATTTTTCTTAAGGATGTCACGCATGTGAGACACACAGAAGAAAAAGATATCATTTTTGCTGTTAATTTGTTTAGCCACCGAGTGTACGAGTCTATGCTTTCTTTATCTGTAGTAGGTTTTTGGTTGCTCGATCATGATTTGTGCATTTCTTTACTGGAATTGGAAATTGGCTCGACTGACATCGAAGATTTGTTTCAAAAATAGGTAAGAATTTCAATTCTAATGTTTCATTTCCTCTGTAAAAGTATTCCCTATTGGAGAAATGGATGCGGTATCAGAGTTCAATATCCATCCATGGCGATATCATTATGTCTTAGATACTTTTCAATTGATGCAAATCAACATTCTTTTGTTGTATCTTACCTCATAAACTTATGTGGGTTGTCTTCAAAATCGGCTCTTTCAGCTTCTGAACATACCAAATTTAAAATTCCAGATAAACCTGACTTAATTCTAACATTTTTCAGGAACCATGGATTCTCCAAAACCCATATCTCTAAAATTATCAAAAGGCACCCCAAAATTCTTTCATCCATGAGAAAATTGTTTTCCCTAAAGTTGAGTTCTTTAAAAATAAAGGTTCTTCAATCTCTGACCTTGTTAGAATCTTCACTTCAAACCCTTGGATTTTGAGTAGAAGCTTACAAAACCATTTGATTCCTTCTTTTGATTTCCTTAGAGACATGCTCCAATCTGATGAGAAAACCAATTCATTAATTAAATCCTCTCCGTATATTATGCATCAACCTGAAGTTAATGTCATACCTCATATCAACATTTTGCAAGGAAATGGAGTCCCTGAAACTTGATGATAATTGCATATTGACCTTATATTTTCTATCATATTTAGTATATAATTGACTTGAATTAATCTATTCTAAATTTATTTATGTGATTTTATTTCATAATTCTTAAATTTAGCTTAGTTTAAATTAATTTTTTGAAAGTGTGCTTCAACTGAAATTTTTAGGTAAAATTGGATCTTCAAAGGTTCAAGTACAATTTTGGTAGTTTTAAAGTGCAAAATAGAAAAAGTGGTCTTCATAAAGTTGACAGAGAACATCTCAAGCTTTTCAAAGAGCCCTAGTTCGTTAAATTTCGAGTTTGTTTGTGATTCCAACTTAAAAGTTGAAGTTGGACTTAAATTTCAGAAGCATAGATCCAGTCCGAGTCACTAATAGTAATTGAGTCATAATTTAGGCATCTGAAGTCCAAATAAGATAATTCAAAAATCTAAAATCATTTACTCTTCTGGGGCTACAATTATTTTAAAGGAGTCAATTGGAGATAAAGATGATATTTGATAGAAAATCATGTGAAAAGTTTGAATTCAAATTCTAGAACGGAAGCTAAGTAGGAGGAATTTAGTTGCAATGAGAGAGAATAAAAAAAAAACTTGAAGGGGGACGTGAATAGTAACATGAGGAGCATCCAGAGGTAATTTTCTACTACGCTTTCTCATCTTTCAAGTGGAGTTTAGTCTTTTCACTATTGGAGATCAAAAGTAAGAAGAAAATTGGGCTTGGGAACAATTTCATCATCTCAACTAGACAATTCATCCACCTAGTTTGATTTCTCTGTTTTAGTTTATATTTTATTTCATGTTTTTATTCTGTTATTGATTTGAGCATTTGAATTATGAATATGTTTATTGTTTTAATTTTTATGCTCTTTATGTTTAATCTTGTCATGATCAACTAATTCTCCTAGTGGGATTAGATAGATTTAAGATTATGAATAATTGAAATTAATTAAATTGATTACTATTTCTCTCTTGAAATTAAAGTTTTGTTATTTTTTATCTTAGTACTTATGATTGATTAGCTACCAATTATATATTTAATTGAAATTGTATGTTGAGTGAAAACTATGTATGGTTTTAGATTAAAGAATCAATAATTTAAGAAAATTCTATTTAGAGATAAAAAAAATAATCTTAAGACCAATTTAGTTCCTTTGAGTCTTATATGTTATTTTAATTTATTGTTCATGAAAATAAAATTAATAAATTACTTCAACTATTAATTTTCTTGTTTGAAAAAGAAAAAAAATTAACACTTAAAGAATTGATAACTTTGATTTAAGAAAAATTTGAATTAGCTTAAAAAGATATTTTTATCCATTTGAAATAATTCTAATGAAATCTAATCATACTAGTTTATCCTAATTATTTAAATTTAAAGATTTTAATTTTAATTTTAATTTTGAATTAATAGATATCTATCTTAGATTATTTAATTTTGAATTTGTATTTAATTTTTGAATTTTAGTTTAAATTTAGAATAAAGTATTTAATTTTCAGATAATATAAAATTAATTAATTATTTTTTTACATAATAGTTGATTGAATTTCAGTTAATCAAATTATTTATTTTTTGTAGGATCTGACTTTTACTTACACTTTATTATTTGTTACGAATTGTACACTTGTGATCTAAAATCAATACACATAAATGGACCGACATTCGCATTTTGTACTTTGTTCGTAAATATTCTTAAATACTGCGAGCTAAAACAAATGAATTTAGAAAGGCTGTGGATGAAGCGAAGGAAATGGGATTTCATCATCCAAAGTTGCATTTTGTTTTGGCAATTGCATCGTTGATGAAAAAATCGAAGTGGGATGAGAAGGTTGATGTATATAAGAGGTGGGGTTGGTCTAATGAAGATATTATTGCAGCTTTTATAAAGCATCCATTTTGTATGTCATATTCTGAAGATAAGATTATGGAAGTCGTGGATTTCTTTGTCAAAGAATTGGGTTTAGACTCCTCTGTCTTTTCCAATCGCTATTGTCTAGTTGGACTGAGCTTGAAGAAGAGGCTTCTCCCAAGAGCTTCAGTTATTCAATTCCTATCATCAAAAAGTTTGGTTAAAATAGATTATCAAATAACTTCTCTGTTTGAGTGTACAGAAAAGCATTTCATAGAAAAGTTTGTGAATCGTTATGTGGAAGCACTTCTGCTATTGAAGCTATACGTGGAGAAGTTAGATGTTTTAAAGCAGGAAGTGAATCAGCAATAGGGAAAGAGAAATGCAGTTGCTTTTTCATTGATTTGATGCCATAGAATTCACAGTTAGCTACTTCCATTCGCTTTAGTTGAAGAGTATTACCAATTCCAAGTTATTTAATGCAATTTCAGCTTAGTGATGTGTTTTGTTATCTATCCTGTATTAAAGTTCAAGATTGACAATCTGAGGCATATTTGGCTAACAGAGAAAACAAGTTCAAATGTTCAATTGTCAGTTTAATTTATGATCTGCTATTGGTTTTGTCCATTTTGCCTTCTTGTTTTTGTTTTGTTCTTTTTATTATCCATGCAACCATGGTTTGATCATTCATTCAATGCCATGCAATTTGCACGTAGGGACTTGTAATAGCTGTAGTTGAAGAATGCAATTAATTCAAGTGATTGAATGCAGTTGAACCTTATATATTACTATTTTGCTAGATATATAAGGTATATATCTGTTTAACAAAGTGAACCAAATATTTTGTTCAATGACAGTGTGATTGGAATTTCCTACTTGTTCTCATCTCGTTAACTTTGTTAACTTTTGTTGATTTATTTTTTAATTGTCTTTTTGTTTTTGTCTTTTTATTATCCAGAAAACCTTTTGTTCTTAAATCATTGGTTTAATATATAAATAAATATATGCTCTTATTCAAAAAATTCTATCAACTCCTTTGCCCTGCGAACATCCCATTAAACACCTATCAACGCTAAAAATAAAACTCATTAATCTTTAGCTCATAGCTTAAAATAAAAAAAAAATTCAAACACGCGTGAGTGGTTTAAAATATCGATTTCTTAATATATTTTCAACTATGAAGCATCGACACTTCAAACAGAGTGAAGTATCAATATCAAACACTGAAGGGACGTAGATACATATTCAACACGTGTCAGACAAGCATTTGTACGTATCTTATTATTTTATTATTTTTTAGACACGGAAAGAATACGACGAAACATGAAAAAGATATAAGGAGGGCAAATTTTAAGATATTTTAAAATATATTTTAACATAAAATTTTATTTACATAATATTGGTAAATTACTAATTAGATAATTTTAATTAATTTTAATTAAAATCTTATTTTTTATCACAAATTATTTTTTATTATAATTATATTTATATATAAATAAACTAATATATATTTATTTTAGTGATATATTTATCTCTTATTATATTTTTATAATTTAAAACATATATATGTGTGTATAATTGTATTGACATATAAATGAATTAATATATATTTATTTTGAATATATGTTTTTCCTTTATTGTATTTTTGTAATTTAAAACACACACACATATAATAAATGTATTCTACCCATGTCGTGTCTTTATTTTTTTAAAAATTACCTTGTCAACATATTCTTATCATATCATATCTGTATATGTGCTTCATAGGTTTTCAATCCTTTTTTTTATTCTATTTTTCAATATCTGAATCACTGTCTTTATCAATCTTTCAATTTTTTTTGTCTTCCATGAATGAATTTTTTCTTCTATTTTCAGTCTCTCTCTCTTTCATGGAGTCTCTCCTTCATTTTTTTTCTTTTTCTTTTTATTTATTTCTCTTTTTAGTTTTAATTTTCTCTCTAGAATTCACCCCCAAGTGGCGCTGCTAGATTTCAAGAATTTATTTTTCACATTTGTAATGCACCTGTCAAACATTTAATTTTCTGTAATAAATGGCATATTATTATTTTTTATTTTTTATTATGATAATTCCAATATGAACCAATTTATGTTTTTATTATATTAACCCATTTTTCTGTGCAATATGAATGTGATATTTGTTGATTTCTTAATTGAGTTGTAATGCCTACTTTTATGGAATTTTTGGGTAAAGCAATGCATCTTTTGGCAATAATAAAATTTCAAAATTTATATTGCTCACCAAGTGTTTGTTATATTTCCTTCTATAACTAGCTTTTTGATTCTTTAATTTTATTTTTTGTGATATGTTCATCAATTTTCATATTTGTAAATGCAAATATATGTTTTCACATTTCTATTTTTGTTTGCAATGATCTATTTCTTCTTCACTTTTTTTTTGTATCTTTCATTTTTCAATCTCCAATTTCTGTAGTTTCTCAATTGAATCTATCTTTAGTAATACTCTTTGAATTTTAGAATTGGTTTATTATAAAATCTGCTTTTAATATCTAATGTGGAGGATAAATTTCTTTTCTTTTTTTTATTAAATATCAATGAGATACAAAGGGAGATCTGATTTTGATTTAACTATTTTGAGCACATAAGGCCAAGGGGAAATACAGAGAAAATGGTAGAAAAATCTGAAAATTAGATGAATAATGTGGCTCTTCTTATGCAAGAAATACACGAAGAAGAAGTTATAAGAGAAATAACAGAGTCGATGGCATAATAATACCATTTTAAATATATAGAGGTGTATCATAAAGTGTTTGTAAAATATAGATGCTAATTGATTCTTTTGAAATTGAGAGACATTTATTTATTTTTGACAATAGCTTTCAAACTGAAAGGATTCTGCAATGCTTTTGCCATAGTGTTTTGCTGCTCATTGCACTTTTTTTTTTCTTTTTCACGTAAAATAGGAAAATACTTATAATTATATTTTTAAAAGCATGACTAGGATATTATTCAGCGATACGCAAATTAAATTATAATAATACAAAAAATACTCAATATGTACCAAAAAAATATATCATATTTTTTAAAAAAATTTGATAGACACATAATATTTTTTATAAATTTTTTGTTATATAATATTATATTTAGGGATGGATATTCAGCCAATAAATTAACTATAACTGAAAATTTTAATTATTAATTTTTTTAACTAAATTAATTAATTTTTATTTTTGATCAATTTAATTAATTAAACGAAATTGATCGATCAGTTAAGTTAATTCACACTTTAACTAAAATTTGAATGCTTTGTAATTATATGTGTCATGGCATTTAACATAAATAACTGATAGTAGTATTTATAAGAATCACGAGATTTCTTAAAAACTAAACTCATTAAATGCTTCAATAGATTTTTTGTGACATTTAGAGTTCCATTGCTTTTTGAAAAAGGTGCATGCGATTATCAATACTACTACTGCTATAATTTATGATTTTTTTTTAGTTTCGTCTCATTTTATTTTATTTTATTTATTATTATATAAATCTCTTTAAAATTTTATTTAAATGATTAGTAATTTAATTTATTAATATATTATATAGTATAATATTATAAACAATATTTATTATATTTAAAAAAATAATATGATATATTTTTTATTAATTAAAATATTTTTATTTAATTTAATTATATGATATAATTATAAAAATAATAAAATAACTAAAATATTTTTAAATAAAATTAATATTAATTTTAATTAAAATTTATATTAAATAATATTAAATTTATTATTTATTATCTATAATTAATTTTAATTTTAATTTTTTATAATTAATAATTAATTTTTATTTTTATATTAAAAAATTATTTTTTATAATTAATAATTAATTTTTATTTTTATTTTTATATTAAAAAATTATTTTTTTATAATTAATAATTAATTTTTATTTTTATTTTTATAATCAACAACTAATTATAATTAAAGACTAAAAAATAAATATTAAAATTAATAAAATCAATAAAATATTTTTTACAATTTAAAAAGAACATGATTAAAATTTAGTAATTTTAATAAGGATAATTTTGAAAATAAAATTTATAAATCCATACTTAACAACGAATTTAGTGATTTAAAAATTGAAAAAAAAACTCACATGATACACCATATTATTCACATGAAAATTAAAATAAATATAATAATCACCCGTACTGTATTATCATTAACCATGAACTAACATCATCCAAACAACGGGTAAATATCATATATTAATAATAATTTCTTTCAATAATTTATTATTGTATATATTTAGTTGCAGTTGGAATAATACAAGAAAAAAAACTCAAAATTTTACTTTAAAGAAATCCAAATAAAATTTGGGATTTAATTAATAAGTTAATTACATCAAATTTCTCAAAAAATACAAAACAAAAAATTTTAAAAAAAAAGTAAAAGAGAAAAAAAAAATAAACTAAGAACATAATATAGAAAATACTCTCTTCTCTTTTTTCACCGAAATTCACCCACCACAAGAGTCAGAAAGAGAGAGATAATAATAATAAAAAAAAGTTGTTCATTACCTCACTTGATTTACTCAATTTAAAAGCTAGCTGTTCTTGTGAATAGTTAACAATAACAATTAAAGATTTACAGACAAAAAAGAAGTAGCAACAACAAATAGAGAGATTGAAAATAATCAATAATTTAAAGGAGAAGAAGAAGAAGAAGAAGAAGCAAAGAGAGGGCTTAAAAACAATCAAATATTTGAAGAAAATAATGAAAAGCAAAAAGAGGGCTTAAAAATTCTCTTTGCAGCTTTCATATGTGTTTCCAATGGATCTTCCATAAAGCGATTAACAAGTCCAACTGAAAATAAAATATCAAGTCTGGTACAAGTAAGATACCTTAAGCTTCCAACAAAACTTCTAAACAATATTGGATTAACCTTTTGCACTCATTTTTCCTCCTTAGAAAGTTTTGCACCACACTCCATTGGTGTGTTAACAGGATTACAATCCAGCATGTTGAACTTTTTCAATAAATTTGTCACATAAGTTTCTTGCGAAACAAAAATTCCATCCTCCGTCTATTTGACTTATATTCCAAGATAATAGGACATAAGTCCCGTATCACTTATTTCAAATTCTTGAGCCATAGCCTTCTTGAAATCATCAAACATCATTTGATTGTTTCCTGTGAAAATAAGATCATCCACATAGATACAAATAAATAATAGGTCTTTTTCCTCCTTTTTCACATAAGTGCATATTCATGATTGCACCTTGTGAAACCATTATTCTGCAAGTACTGATCAAGACGACTATTCTAAGCTCGTGGTGCTTGCTTTAACTCATATAAAGCTTTATTTATTCTTAACACTTTATCTTCAGAGTTTTTAATAACAAAACTCATAGGTTGTTCAACATAAACCTCTTCCTCAAGATAACCATTAAGAAATGCAGATTTTACATCCATTTGATGGATTTTCCACTGGTTCTGCGCCGCAAGTGATAGTAATAGGTGAATTATCTCCAGTCGAGCAATCGGAGCAAAAACTTCATCATAATCAATGCCTTGTTATTGCTTATAACCCTTAGCAACAAGTCTCGCCTTGTATCTTTCTACTTCACCTTTTGAGTTCTTCTTGATTTTATATACCCATTTGACACCTATTGCTTGATGTCCACTTGAAAGCGTTGCAAGTTCCCAAGTATTATTCTTTTCTATGGCTTGAATTTCTTCCTCCATCGCTTGAACCCATCTCTTGTCTTTCATAGCTTTTTTAAAGCTTGACGGTTCATCATTAGAGAATAGACATAATAAATTTTTGTCGTCTATTCTGTCAGTTTCTTCATAAAGATCTGCAAGGTTACAGTATCTTCGAGGTCCTTCACTTGAACTTGATGAAGGGAAAGCTGCTATTAATGTTGCAAGAGATAGAGTAGGTGTTGTTGGGTCTATAATTTTACATTGATCTTCTTGTGGTAGATTTTCTTCTACATTAAAGTATGAAAGAAAATCATAAATGGCTTCTTCTTGTTTATTCCAGTCCCAAGCTCCATTTTCATCAAATTCAATATCTCTGCTAACTAAAATTTTATTATTATTTGGATCAAAAAGCTTATAGCCTTTTGAGTTCTCATTATAGTAAATAAAAACGAGTCTCTTGCTTCTATCATCAAGCTTTGATCTCTCTTATTCTGGAACTTGAGCATAAGCTATAGAGCCAAATACTCGTAAATGTGATATATTTGGCTTTCTTCTATTCCAAGCTTCTTGAGGTGTGACTTTATTCAAATTTTTAGTAGGTGAACGGTTAGAAAGATAGACTGCACATGCAACCGCCTCTGCTCAAAACTCTCTTGGCATCTACTTGCTTTTTAACATGGCCTGTGCCATATTAAGAATTGTCCGGTTCTTTCTTTCAACAACTTCATTTTGTTGTGGAGATCTAGGAATAGTCATAGGACGACGAATTCCATATGTATCACAAAATGCTTTAAACTCATTAGAAGTGAATTCACCACCTCTATCAGTTCTTAAAGATTTGATCTCATAATTGCTCTCCTTTTCTACGCGGGCCTTGAACTTTTTGAAAGCTTCAAATGCTTCACTTTTGTGCTTCAAGAAATAAATCCATGTTTTTCGTGAATAATCATCAATAAAAATAAAAGATAAGAGCTTTTACCAAGTGATTCAGGTTTGATTGGTCCACAAACATCTGCATGAATCAATTGTAGTGGCTTGGTAGCTCTTGAATCAGACTGCTTTGGAAAACTTTTTCTCGAATGCTTCCCAAGTAAACAAGCTTCACATAATTGACTTGGATGGTCAATTTTTGGAATTTCTTTCACCATTTGCTTCATTCCTAAGTCTTTAAGTCCTTCAAACTTTAAGTGCTCGTATCTCATATGTCATATCCAAGATGGATCTTTCACGCAAGCTTTCAAATATGTGGCTTCATTTGTCTTCATATCTAAGAAGAACATACGGTTTCTGGTCATAGAAACTTTAGCAATAAGTCTTCTTTCTTTATCTATGAGCCAAAGATAACGATCTTCCATGACTATTTTACAACCATTCTTCATTAATTGCCCAATACTTAAAATATTATTTTTCATTTTTTGTATGTAATAAATATTAGGAAGGAGTTTATGACTTCCATTCTTGAGCTCAAATAAAATAGTTCCTTTGCCTTTGATCTCCACCTTTGATTCATCACCAAATCATACATTTCTAGTTATATTGGTGTTGAGTTCTACAAATTTATTTTTATCACCGGTCATATGGTTACTTGCTCCGTTGTCCAAGTACCATGTAGTACTTTCATATTTTCGATCTTCATTAAATGTAAGAAATAAAGTTGACTCCTCCAAATCTTCCTCTTGTATAACGAGTTTAGTTTCTTCTTCTTTCTTAGCTTGACATTCCCAAGAGAAATGTCCATACTTTCCACATGAATAACATTCAATGTGGGTCTTATCAACCTTTGCTTCATTGTTCCTCTCAAAATTGCCTCTTGCTCTTCCTCTTCCACGACTTCTAAAATAATTTTGATTTCTCCTCTCATAAGAATTTTGCTCATCTCTTCCTCTTCCACGACTATATCCTCTTCCTTGGCCTCGACCTTTTCCATGTCCTCAGCCTCTTCTACTACTTTCACCAACTTCTCATTTGCTATTTAGTGAAAGTTTTGCTTGCAAGGCGTGCTCTGTGTGCTCTTGCTTTCCTCTATTCATTCTTTCCTCATGAGCCCGTAAAGACCCATTTAATTCATCAATAAACATAGTTTCTAAATCCTTTGATTCTTCAATTGCCATCACGATATGATCAAATTTAAAATTGAGGGAGCGAAGGATCTTTTCTATAACACGAACATCTTTTAACTTTTCTCCAAGTCTCTTCATTTGGTTTACTACTGCCATGACTCTTGTGAAGTAATCCGAATTGGATTCACTTTCTTTCATTACAAGAGATTCAAACTCAGCCCTTAGAGTTTTAAGACGCACCTTCTTCACTTTGACTACTCCCATGATAGAATTTTGAAGTGTTTTCCTATGCTTGTTTAGAGTTTGTCTCATTAGCAATTTTCTCAAACATCTCATCATTCAAGCCTTGATGAATGATAATTAGTGCACATTGATCCTTCTTTCTTTATTTCTCCAAAACATATCTCGCAGCTTGTTCTAAAACTGCCACATTTTTAGGTTCTACATAACTTTTATCGACGACATCCCAAACACCTTGAGCACCTAGGATGACCTTCATTCGAAGTGCCCAATTTTCATAATTGAATTTGGTGAGTTGAAGGTATTGGAAAGAAATATTTTTTATATTTGAAGACATTCTTATGATCTAGTCTCTGATACCACTTTGTTGGAAATATGGAGGATATAAAATAAATAAAAAAGTAAAAAGAAAGAAAGAAAGGAAGAGGAAATGATAAACCTCTAATTATTGTATTTTTATTCGATTATTTACAATGTTTTCTTATGTATTTATACTACAAAATATTACAAAATTAGAAAGCTAAAATAAGAAATTGCTATCTCAATGAATTACTTTTAAAACACAAACTAAATTTAATGTAAATAAATTTCATGCATTTAATATATATACCATGCATTTTTCACTTCTTAAAAATAGCAAGTTTATTTTCAACATAGTTAACAATAACAATTAAAGATTTAAAGAAGAAAAAGAAGTAGCAACAACAAATAGAGAGATTGAAAATAATCAATAATTTAAAGGAGGAGAAGAAGAAGAAGAAGAAGAAGAAGAAGAAGAAGAAGAAGAAGAAGAAGAAGAAGCAAAAAGAGGGCTTAAAAATAATCAAAGATTTGAAGAAAATAATGAAAAACGAAAAGAGGGGTTGAAAATGGAGTTAATAAAGAAAGAAACAGCAGAAAGGGGTAAATTATTGGTGGGTTTAGATGAGAAGAGAGATGAAGAGAAAACAAAGATTAATGGAGGTAAAAGAGAGAGAGAGAGAGAGAGAGAGAGAGAGAGAGAGAGAGATATGTGCATGCTGAAGCTTTGCTTATCTCAAAACGTTAAATTTTGTGTTTTATTTTTTTTTCAGTTAACAGTTAACTGAGTAGTCAAAATTAATTAATCGTTAACGTATAAAAAATCAAATATTTTTATATTCTTCAATCGAATCAATCATGTTTAACATTCGATTAATTAGCCAAAATAAGTCTTCAATCGATTAACCAAAAACTCAATCGATTAACGATAATAAGTCCACCCTTAATTATATTTTTTATATATATTGAGTATATCTGTGAATATATTGAATATAACAAAAAAAAAGTTTAAAAATAATATTTTTTAAATTGAAAAAAAAATGAAATTTAAAAAAAATAGTATTTTATATAATTTTTTTAATTTTTGTACATATTTGCTCTATTTTATAAACATGTTATATATATATATATATATATATATATGAAGTGCATATATGCTATGAGGTTAAACTTGAAGTCATATTTACATAGTTTTTTAAAAAATATTTGAGTAGTTAAAATTTATTATATTTTTAGATAGCGTTTAGTTCGAACTTTAAAATCAGAATTGAAATGAAATGAAATCGAAATTGAAATAACTATTTATTCCTTTTATTAGGTTTACTCTGATATCGATGTCGAAATTCAAAAAATTAATTTACTTTTGCTAAGAAAAATAAAATTATTGATTTTAAAAATAAAAAATATTATAATTAGAAAAATAATGAAAAATATTAAATTAATTATATTTTATTTGAAAAGTCTAATTTAATTTTATTAAAAATAAGAAAAAAATTAAATTGTTTTATTTAAATTTTTTTTAGATATTCATAATTAAAAAAATAATTAATTATATTTATTTTATTCTAAAAATATAAAATAGATTTTGATTTTATTCTCTAAAAAATAAGTGTTTTTAATTCTTGTTGCGAATCAAAACTTGTTAATAGGAAAGGGAAAGGGACCAAAAGAACTAATACGACATTTTTTTCAGTTAATTTGTCAATGCTCCGAGTCTGTTATGTCTCTCGCTCTCCCGAGTAGGGTTTTGGTTGCTCGATCATGGTTTCTGCTTTTCTTTTGCTAGCATTGGAAATTGGCTTATTTCGCTTAGAGATTGGTTTCGAAAATAGGTAAGAATCCTTGTTTCCCACATCTGAATTTCAATTCCAATGTTTTATTTTCTCTGTAGAAGCATTCTCCATAGAAGACATGGATGCAGTATCAGAGCTCACATTCCATCTATGGCGGTATCATTATTATCTCTTAGATACTTTTCAATTGATGCAAATGAACACTCTTTTACTGTATCTTACCTCATAAACACATGTTGATTCTTTTCAAAATCAGCCCTTTCAACTTCTAAACATGTCTAATTTGAAACCTCAAATAAACATTACTATGACAAATATATATATGAATATGCATAAGGTTTTAATGTTACATATATTCTCACCTTTATTATACAAATAAACATAAATAATCATCATGCATTGGGAACAACAATCTTATACAATAACCTAGTTTCAGAATTATTGCTTTGGCCTATCTCATCAATAATAATACCTCTGTGTCTCGCTAGTGGACGTGAATACATCTGTAATACCCAATGTTTCATCCATAGTGTAATCATCAATATGACACCTCTGTGTCTCCCTAGTGGACGTAAATACATCTGTGACACTCAATGTCTCATCCATAGCGTAATCATCAATACGACACCTCATGTGTCTCGCTCAGGGGTGTGGTAATATCTCTGTGACATCCAGTGTCTCACCCCATCGCGTATGGCATGCCAATCTCTAAACGCAATCATCTGACAACTAGATAAAGTATAAGACAACAAACAACAGTCCATACTATGCATATATGAGTTTTTCACCATGTAACTCATCAATTCATCAACAATTATCATAATCAATATATTTTATCACAATTCTCCACTTTATAATCACAAATACATTTTTAATAATATATAGATATACAAACTTAGATATGCAAGCCATTTACTACACCCATATAGTGCGAAATATGACAATAAACATCAACAAACCAACTCCACGACCGTGGCATCCAATAGCCATGCCCGTGGGATGTTAAACGAAGCTGTAAATCACCTTTGAGTATCTCCAAGATCGTGGCATTCAAGGGCCACACCCATGACATTCATTTTGCTTCTGTTTCTTCCCATTTTCTCATGAAATATCTCTACCTCAAAGCCTACGACCGTTGCACTACATGGCCACATCCATAGCAATCCAGAATCACTCTTTCACCTCATTTTCATCAGCATAACACTCATATACCAATTTAGGATGATACAAACCAAAGACAAGAGTATTATCTAAGTAGATACTTACCTTTTTAAAGCTCAAATTGGAGAAATAACTCCTTTGCACAATAATTTCTCCCTATGTTTCACTTTCCTCTATTGGTTCCTTCACTCAATTCAATCAACCATTAATCAATTTATAATTTCAAAGATGATATTAATAACTCATATAATCATCTATAAACCCCTATTAACTTTCTTTAACTTAAGATTAGCTAAATCCCCTTATAAATTCATAATATTCAATTACTAGCTCTAACTATATCCAACATCATTCCAATCATTATCGAGTCTAGAATCACCATTACTACATAAATTTTATATCATAATTTTCTATATGTTTTATTAAATCCCAATTCTTATATCAATCATACTAAAAAGAATCATCAAAAGTTAAGAAACTTACTTGTTACTTGAATTAAAAATCAAGCTTCCTTTAATCTTTGTGTAAAACTAACTAAATTTTCTTGTTAATTTGAAGGATGAAAATCTTCCTCTCTCAAGCTCCATAAAAATTGAGCAAGATAAGATGAAAGTAGAAGGAAGGAGAATAAATGAAAATTCTATTTTTTTTTTTTTGCTTTTTCCATACTTTTCCACTAACAAATATATATTATTTAATTAAGATTTTATTTAAAATAATATTATTTTATATTTTAAGATTTTACTTTTTACTCTTTCACCATCTTACCATTTATATTTAATCTTTTATATATGATATATATGTTATTTATATTTTCATCTCTTCTATCAAAATCATCATCACTCTCTCACCACAAATATATAATAGACTCAATAAAAATTAGAGCATTATATATAAACATAATCATAACAGTGAGTCATCTTCTTAATTTGACAGTAATATGACTGGGAATTAAGTGGATGAAATATCCATTTTGCCCCTCAAATATTTTATACTTATTTATTAACTTGAATGCCCTTATAGTCATTTCACATCCTAATTTACTACATTAATTTCTTTTCAAATTTTTTTCACTTATAAATTTTAATTTTTTTTATTTTATATGATTTTGATACATATAATTATGTTAAGATATTATTAATTAAGTTATAATGTATATTGTGTATAATACCTAAGATTTATATATATATGAGTTGTCGTAGCTAAAATGTTTTAAAATTTTCATTTTTAACACTTTAGTAACTTATAAACTTCACTTCTTTATATATATATATATCAATGATTCATCATTCTAGTAGGGCTTTTTATTTTTGTAATAGTTTATATATAAATATAATTTATTATTTTATACCTTACAGTTAGTTTATTTCACAATGCATGATTGTTTATGTTTATTTATATAAGATTGTTTGTATACAACCTTTTTGTTTCTCTAATAGCTTTTTATTTAAATACTTTAGAATTTTTATTTATTTTACTTTGATACATTAATTTTTTATTTAATTAAAATTTTTACTCATTTTATTTATTTAATTTATATAATATTTAAATTACTAAATTTATATTTTATCTCGGGTATTACAAAAATACTGAAGTACATGCGGGCAATAAATATGTTAATCCCTTCAAGTTTAAACTCTTGTATGAAAAATTATGGATTTGAAGCATGTGGGACCCGAAGAACCAATATGGCATCATTTTTAATTAAACATCCGAGTCTGTTCCATGGCTCCCTCCCGAGTAGGGTTTTGGTTGCTCGATCATGGTTTCTGCATTTCTTCTGTTGTAATTGGAAATTGGCTTTGATTCCCATTAAAGATTCGCTTCGAGAATAGGTAAGAGTTCTTATTTCAATTCAAATGTTTTATTTCCTCTGTAAAAGGTTTCTCCATATGAGACATGGATGCAGTGCGATGCAGTACCCCAGCTCAAAATCCATCCATGGCGTTATCATTATTATCTCTTAGATACTTTTCGGTTGATGCAAATCAACACTCTTTTACTGTATCTTACCTCATAAACACACGTGGGTTGTCTCCAAAATCGGCTCTTTCAGTTTCTAAACGTGTATAAATTAAAACCTCAGATAAACCTGACTTATTGCTAAAATTTTTCAAGAACCATGGATTCTCAAAAACCCAGATCTTCAAAATTATCAGAAAGCACCCTAAAATTCTTTCATCCAACCCTGAGAAAACTATTCTCCCTAAATTTGAGTTCTTTAAGTCTAAAGGCGCCTCCAACCCTGATCTTGTAAGAATCTTCACTGGGTACCCTTGGATCTTAATAAGAAGCCTACAAAACCATTTGATTCCTTCTTCTTCTCTAGAGACTTGCTCCAATATGATGAGAATACCATTAAATGTTGTCCCGGTATTCTGACTTGTTCACTTGAAGTTAATGTGATACCTAATGTCAACATTTTGTGATAAAATGGAGTCCCTGAAGCTAATATTTTGTACTTTTTTTTATCATTATCCTCGAACACTGTGAGTTAAAGCAGATATATTTAGAAAGATTGTGGATGAACCAAAGGAAATGGGATTTCATCCTTCGAAGGTGCTTTTTATTTTAGCAATTGTACCGTTGATAAGAAAATCAAAGTGGGATGAGAAAGTTGATTTTTATAAGAGGTGGGGTTGGTCTTACGAAGATGCTATTATAGCCTTTACCAAGTTTCCATTGTGTATGACACTTTCCAAGGATAAGATTATGGCAATCATGGATTTCTTTGTCCACAAATTGGGTTTAGACGCCTCTGTCATTGCTAATCAGCCTTCTCTGGTTTCACTGAGCTTGAAGAATAGGCTTCTTCCAAGAGCTTTTGTTATTCAATACATGTTGTCAAAAGGTTTAGTTAAATTAGATTCTCGGATAACTAAACTATTTGATTGTACAGAAAAGTATTTCATGGATAAGTTTTGTGAATCGTTATGAGGAAGCACCTCAGTTATTAAAGCTATACAAGTAGAAGTTAGATGTTCTGAAGCAAGAAGGTAATCAGCAATAATAGAGGAAGGAAGGACTACAGTTGCTTTTTCATTGATTTGATGGCATGGAATTTTCAGTTAGGGACTTGCATTCACTTTAATTGAGGAGTATTACTAATTCCAAGTTATCGAATGCAATTGCAGCTTGACGATATGTTTTGTTATCTATCCTGGATTGAAGTTCAAGCTTGACAATCTGAGGCATATCTATCTAACAGAGTAAACAATGTCTTTTTCTCAATCAGCTTGATTTGACATTTACTAATTCAAGCTATTGAATGCAATTGCAACTTGACAATATGTTTCCATATCTGTCCTGGATTGAAGTTCAAGCTTGACAATCTGATAACTGAGTTTGCTATTGATTTTGTCCATTTTGCCTTCTTGTTTTTGTTTTGTCTTTTTTATTATCCGGGTAACCATGGTCCATGGTTTGATCATTCATTCGATTTCATGGAATTTGTAGTTAGGGACTTGTAATAGCTCTAGTTGAAGAATGCAACTAATTCAAGTGATTGAATGCAGTTGAAACTCATTTGCTAACTATACGAAGTTTATATATCTGTTTGACAAAGTAAAGAGCTTTTGTTCAATGTATGTATTATTGGCATCTCCCACTTCTTATCTTTGTAACTTTGTTAATTTTTATTGATTTATTTTTCATTTTCTTCTTAATGCTTTTCTGTTTTTGCCTTTTTATTATCCAGAAAAACCTTTGTTTTTGCCTTTGACAAGTTTCACTGTCAATTTGCATATTCATTGTTTCATCTCAAGTTGAGCCTCTCATGTTCTAATTTCCCAAATGATTTTTCAGTTGGCTTTAATGTATAGTATTTTGCATGAAAATACTATTTAAATTGAAATTTCATTAGTTGTTATAGATAGCATTTCACATAAAAGTATTACTCAAATTGAAATTTATAAATGAGAAAAAGTAATGAAATATTTGGCTTCATTTGTTTCAGTATTTTATTGTAAAATATTTATCACATTTTCAAGAGTTTGGAGCATTCAAAATCATTAATTCCACGGTAAATAGTATTTTTCTTATAAAAAATTTCTTAATTTTTTTTAATTTTAGTAATATATTTATAAATCTATCAATCACTAATGATTATTATTGCTAGTTTGTTATATTAAATTATTTTTGTCCATTATATCTATATTTTTAATTTATAATGGGATAATAACAGTAATATTGAGAAGTAACTATAACACTCTTGCAATTTTGTTGTAATTGGAGTTTTAAATCTTATTATTTCAAAATTAGCATTTTTAGTCTTTAAATTAATTTTAATGAGAATATAATTTTTTAAAAGATTAAATTATTTTATAATATTTTTAGGATATATTATATTTAAAAGTTTAAGAATCAAAGTAATATATAAGTTAAAATATCAGGAATTAAAGTGTAGTAAATAATTTCATAATTTAATCAATAAGAATCAAAATCTTACCCATTAATAAATTTTATAAACTAATTAAGAATATTAATTTTGAAACAATAGCAACTAATATGCTAATTATAAGGAACTTAAGAGGAGTTATAGCAATTTATCTATGATTAATGGAACTAATAAGGACTTAAATGTATATCACAAAAACTTCAAGAGGACTTTTGTAATTATTTAAAAAATAGAGACTTAAAAAGGAAAATAGAATAAAACCAATAAAAAAGGAATTTTTTTTGCCATCTATTCACGAACACAAATATTTTTATTGAAATTTATTTCAGTCACTCTATTATTTTTATTTCTATTGAAATATGTTAATTAATGTCACATTGCCACTTTTAAATAGTAATAAATTAAAATTTTATTTTTATTGAGATATATTTTTTCATTAAAATTTGTATAAAATATAATGTACTTTTCTTATTAATTATTTTGAAAAAATAATTATAATAAAATTTTAATGAAAATGAAATATATTTTAATAAAAATTAAAATATTTATTATTATTTAAAAATATTAATATAACACCACAATAAATTAAAAAATGAAAATATCTTACTAAAAACTAAAATATTTTTTTTTGAGGAAAAAACTGAAATATTTTTTAAAAACAACATAAAAAAAACAAAAGTGCATATCATATTTTATTTATTAGAAATTAATCCAAATCAGATTTGCTAAATCACCTTCCTCTCTCTCTCTCTGCTGCCATTCTCATCTCTCTCTCTTTCTCTGAATCTGATTCACAAAGCAACCAATCAGTCTCTGAAACTGACCATTTCAAATTCAGTTCTCAATTTTGACTTTTTTTTTTTTAAATAAAGCCTTCACATTGACTCTTCTTCTCTCTCACTTCAATCCCTTCTCAGCATTTCTCAAGAATTATCCTATCCGAAGTAAGTTTCAATCTTCATTATTATTATTGTTATTTTTTTACTTTCTTTTGATTATGGAATCTTTTCATTTAATTGGGCTGGTAAAGTTGGGTAAAAGAAGGAAGTTCAGATTTTTACTAGATTTTTTTTATTAAAGATTAAAATTTGATAAGTAGCTTTCGCTAATCTAAAACATTTGAATTTTAATGGCATGATTTAGTTAGTCAAGAAGTTGTTTGGTAGTCAAGAAGTTCATTTGGGTGTAATTATATGTGAGAATTTGATCCGTTTCAACTTTAATTGGATCTATTGTTGTGTTTTTAACTCAAGTTCATTTACTTTCTCTTCGTTTCCCTCGTTTTCTCAGCAGGCAAATGGAGTCTTTTACTGGAATTTTGTAACTTTTGGTTTCTCGATTTTCTAGATTTCAAGTATTAGATCAGGATCTAAATTATCATGAATGTAGTGTGTGTTTATTGAAAAATCCAGAGCCTATGCTAACTTGGGAGTCTTTTTTTCTTCTTTTGTTTTCTGTCCAGGTTGTGAAGATAAGCATACTCACAAAGCTGTCAAAGTTTGTAGAATTCAATAATTATTCGTTGTTGCCATGGAAGAGTATGTATCAAGTTGTAGTTTGTATCTCCTTATTGGAATTATCTCTGGCTTTACTTCTAATTTGTTCTAAATTTATGTGTTTGATGAAATTAGAGAGAGTGCTGTTCAGCTTCTGCAAAGATACCGGCGGGACAGGCGAATACTTTTAGATTTTATACTTTCTGGTGCATTAATTAAGAAAGTTGTACTGCCTCCTGGTGCTGTTACTTTAGATGATGTGGATCTAGATCAAGTCAGTGTAGATTACGTTCTAAACTGTGCTAAAAAAGGTGGTTTTTTTAGAAAAATTATTGCTCTTTCCAAAATTTATTGCTTTCTTTCTAATGCTGTTCTTTTTTTTTTTAACTGGGTTTTTATCCTCCTAATGGCTTCTTTGTTAATGTAGGTGGGATGCTTGAGCTCTCAGATGCAATAAGAGATTACCATGATAACACTGACTTACCGCAAATGGTATGCTTTAGTTAAAAATGTGGTGGACTATTATATTGATTTTCTGGTTGTGATTTTAAAAGTTGTACTTTTTGGTTAATTTCAGAATAGTGGGAGTTCTGCAGATGAATTTTTCTTAGTTACAAATCCTGAATCTTCAGGATCACCTCCTAAAAGAGCACCGCCACCTGTTCCAGTTTCAGCACCGCAATCCGTTCCAATTTCAACACCAGTCCCTGTTTTTGCACCATCCCCTGTTGTGTCATTGTCAAGTGTAGGAAAGTCAGAGTCCTTTAACTCCACTGAAGTTCGAGAGCTGACCGTTGATGACATTAAAGATTTTGAGGATGATGAGGATGAACTTGATGAAGTCAGTAGTGTCAGGATTTCAAGACGTAACACAAATGAGGCTGCTGATCTCATGCCCAAATTGCCCACTTTTGCAACTGGTAATAATGGATTAAAAGTCTTTTTGTATTAAGCTTTAAACTAGTGTATCCTACCATTATTGCCCCTCAAGGAAGGACAGGTAGAGAGATAGAGTATGTTTACATAATATATACATCTATACATAATATATACATCTATCTACATAGACACATACAAACTTTGACGAAATATCTTGGTCATGTTTATTTGCAAGACATATACAGAACTATCTAAATTGTTATTTGTCTATAAAATTCCTCAATATGAGATAAATGGTACTGATATGAAAAAATCCTGTGAAGTTCAACCAGCTATATGAAATTTATAGTTGATTGAAAGAGATTTAAAAGTTTCATAGTATTCGAGATTTTCTGGAAATTGAACTATTGCCCTAATTCTAATAAAGAAGCATTAACCGAGTTGTCGTGAGATCATGCTACAAAGAGAAGCGATTGGTTTTGAACTTAGTTTTATGATTCCAGAGATATGTTATTCTCATTTATTCACATCTACATTACACTGTTTGGATGCTCTATTGATGAAATCTTGACATGGAAGGTGAAGATCATGATACGCTTGACATTATTTTTTTGGATTTTTACTGTTTTCAGGTATCACAGATGATGACCTCCGTGAAACTGCATATGAAGTCCTCTTAGCATGTGCTGGGGCAGCGGGGTAAATTGCAGATTTTTTCCCTTGTAGTGTTAACTATATAAGTATTTTAGGAACCTTGCATTCCTTGCATATGTTGTGATCACCTTGCATTCCTTGCATATGTTGTGATCTTTATTTTTTTTCTTTTTTGTTTCTGCAACGACTTCTTTTATAACAGTGGCCTTATAGTTCCCTCAAAAGAAAAAAAGAAAGAAAAAAGGTCCAGGTTGATGAGGAAGCTTGGACGGAGTAAAAGTGAGAATGTTGTGCAGCCAGGTCGTGCACCTGGTTTGAATGGTTTGCTAGAGACCTTGCGTGCTCAGATGGAGGTATTTCAGAAACTTCTTCTTGACACAGAAATAGTTTAGTAAGGGTTTCTTTATTTTTGTATTATATTTTCTGCTTGGCAGGTTCTGTCTAGATGATGAAATTGTTTGACACTTGTTAGGTAATGATTTTCAATTATACATAGATATATATGCTGCATAATAAAGTGAAACATTATTCATATATGCAGTACTGCATGTAAAATGTCTCAATAATTATGGCACTTCTTTTTCAGTAGAATTTTACACAAATTTAATTTTCATTCCTTACTATAGTGGGTGATTTAATGGTTCTTTTACTTTTCTTGAATGACTACAGATATCTGAGGCAATGGACATTAGAACAAGAAAGGGGCTTCTGAGTGCTCTTGCTGGTAAAGTGGGAAAAAGAATGGATGCTCTACTGATTCCTTTGGAATTGTTATCGTGTATTTCACGGACAGAATTTTCTGACAAGAAAGCATACATACGGTGGCAAAAAAGGCAGGTAAATTCTGTCCCCTATACATTATTAGTTTCCATGTTTTTTTTATATATTTTTCTGTTGGCTGTTAAAATTCTCCTGAACTAGTGAAATTAGAGGCATGGTTGTATTTAATTGATATTAACACGACACCTTGTCAACTTTGTATCCGGACAGTTATTCGTACTGGAGGAGGGTCTTATCAATTACCCAGTTGTTGGATTTGGTGAATCTGGTCGTAAAGCAAGTGACTTGAGAATTCTTTTGGCCAAAATTGAGGAATCTGAGGTATGTGCTCTATTGAATCAAAAGATTTTCCATAATATCATTTATCAATATCACACCATTACACCGTGTGATTCTTCTCTTTGGCTGGTTAATGAAATCATTCTCCTCATATTCTCTGACAGCTTCAATTGTGCTTTACATGTGACAGCACTTCACTGCTCATTAATTATTGACCCATTAATGCATATATTTTGTGTCTGCTTTTTTCTCTCTTTGTTTTATAGTTCCGTCCCCCTTCTGAGGGGGAGGTGCAACGAACAGAATGCTTGCGATCTCTTAGAGAGGTTGCTGTTCCACTTGCTGAGAGGCCTGCTCGGGGAGACTTAACAGGCGAAGTTTGCCACTGGGCAGATGGCTATTTCCTTAATGTTAGATTATATGAAAAACTGCTTCTCAGTGTCTTTGACATATTAGATGAGGGGAAACTAACAGAGGTTAGTAATTTTCATGTTGGTTATGATGTCAGGAGACAACAAGGTTGAAGATTTGTGTGGATAAATATAGATTGTTGTTATATTAAGGTTACTTTGGTGATGGTTCATGTAAAATATCTAGTGCTTGAAGCAAATTTCAAATTTTCAAAATTGTTCAGGACTGTTTCATTTTTTTTCACTGGGATTTATGTATGTCAAACGGTAATTCAATGTGAACTGTTTTCTAAAATGAAAGATAGTTTATTGCGTTTACAAAGATTCCAGTCTTCAATCTAACGGAATGAAGAGATAGATTAGCTACAGTAGCTGCAAATACATCAAATGACAGTGATCGAACAGCATTAGCAATGTCTTTCTCTAGTTCATCTAATATTACCCTTTTCTTTATTCTTAGGAAGTGGAAGAAATACTTGAGCTGTTAAAGTCAACATGGCGTGTTCTAGGAATTACAGAGACTATCCATTATACATGCTATGCATGGGTATTATTTCGTCAGGTATTATTCTCAGTTCCCCATTTTTCTATGAAATATTCCTACAAGTACATGCAGTTACTTTTCAGAAGTTCTAAGACTGAAAATAAGGATTAACAGCTTTAGACAGTTACCTCTCCATCTCTCCACATACAAATGTGACGAAGATCCAGTTACCCAATTTCTTTTACACTTTCAGTTAGTTAGATGTATTCTCTAAGGCAGATGATGGACAAAACTAATTTGTACCAGACGTTCCAGGGATTCTAATTTCTCTAACCTCTATTAGATGCTTGGCTTCCTCGGTGGTTGGGATGATGAACATATTTTGTTGTTCTTTTTCTTATATTGGAGATTTTTCTTTTGTTCCCTCTCATGTAAATGTGCTTTCTTTCCCTTGTTGCTTGGTTTGTACTCCCTTAATGCACATCACTTTATTTTTAAGGTAATAAAAAGCTAAATAAATTACTATAATTAAATAAACCTCAAATGTATAAAACTCTATGGATATGTGATAAAGGACTATCTTTCATAACGAGACTCTGCTGTGAACAAACATGTCATCATCAGCATGAAAGGGATTTTCTACATGTTTGTTTGTGCCCTTCTTTTATTCACTACATTTAATTTATTATTTATCATTATTGGTATTAATAATGGAAGTATCCTTAGTTTATGTTCATTTCATTATTGTCAGCATTTATTGTTATTGTGATTCTATGCTATGTAGTTTGTTATCACACAAGAGCACGGGCTCTTGCAACATGCCATTGAGCAGCTAAAGAAGATACCATTGAAGGAACAAAGAGGTCCACAAGAGAGGTTGCACTTGAAAAGTTTGCATTCCAGAGTTGAAGGCGAAGATTTATCTTTCTTGCAGTCTTTTTTGTCAACAATTCAGAAATGGGCTGATAAGCAACTAGCAGACTATCATATGAACTTTGCTGAGGTTTGACAAAATGTTAGGAGTAGAATACTTTTTGATCTCACATGGATTTGCATATTTTGCTGCTGACATTGTCTATCTTTGTATGATTAGATTTTGATACAATTTCACCTTTTGATTTTTATTTTACACCTTTATTCTGTTGCAGTCCTTTCTTATTCAGATAAAGACTAAGAAGCTTATAATTATGATGATGCAATACAGTTATCAATTTAATGGAAGTATTTCAAAATTTAACTTTTCTTAGTGTGCCATTTCTGGATGTGAAGAATTATGGTAGGATTTCTGAGGAAATTTATTTTGTCACCACATTGAATGTGCTGTGCTTCTGAGGGAGTAGGGAGAGAATTTATATAAGAGTTTTTTTCTTTTTTCTTTTTAAATTTCTTTAATGTATTACATGTTGAATCATACATTTCCCACTGTGAGGGATTTTTTTGCTTAGAGTGCTCTTCCAATGCAGCTGTTTTCTATGGTTGTGAATATCTCATTGGCCTTGTAGGATTCGGCAACCATGGAGGATGTGGTATTAGTTGCAATGGTTACTCGGAGGCTTCTTTTGGAAGAATCTGATCAGGTGTAAAAACCTTGCTGGTGTAATGCGTGCATTCTAGATGAGCTCATAATGGATACATTTTTTTTTGAAGTGAATATTGTTTATCTAGAATTTGCACTGCATTTTCACTTTATGATTTAGTTTATATTATGTTGGGAATTATATTTTCCATTTGTCCTGCAGGCAATACAATCTGATTCTGTCACAGATCGAGATAAGATAGAATCATACATATCAACTTCCATTAGAAATGCATTTACAAGGGTAAGTGTTCTGACCTTATTGGGGATGTGACATCATGTTAATTCTTATTTAACCCATATGCGAAACAATCGCTTCACAAATGAGCTTTACAAAAACATAGAAATACATCATACTAGCCAACATAATAACTGTCCACACCTGGCAGAGCATCTAACACATGGATTACTTGAATGTTAAATTTATTTCCTTTCTTTGTATAGATTTCTGTCAAGTAGATCCAAGATAGTTGCTGAAACTCTCGAGGATTGCAATTTTTCATTTGAGTTTCTCCATTGAGATTGGGGCCATACCAGTTCAAGTAGTATTATTTTTGTTATGGAAAGACAATCAAAATCAAATTATTTCCCTCCTAGAATCCCACTCCTGTAGAGTAGGAAAAAAGTAGGTTAAGAATGAAGGGATTCAAATTCTTCACGACCTTAATAATTATTACAACATGAAAAAGAGTATTGAGATTGAGTTTGGCACAGTAATAAGTGCTGGGCTTGGGAACCTTCAACCTAGATATAAATAATATGAAACAAGTGATTTTTTAATTTGATATTCATTCCTTATTTTTCTTTAAAATTCTTGCATAGGGTGTGGATTGTTAATAGTCTCTGTCTCTCTCTCTCTATCTCTCTCTCTCTTCTTCTTCTTCTTCTTCTTAATGCAGACTTTGCATGCTGTCGAAAAGGCAGACACAGTGCATGAGCATTCCTTGGCATTGCTTGCAGAGGAGACCAAGAAACTTCTTAAAAAAGAATCAACCACTTTTACACCAATTTTGTCTCAGAGACATCCACAAGCAATCATTGTTTCAGCATCGCTTGTTCACAAGCTTTATGGGATCAAATTGGTAAAGGTTTTTTTGTTGGTGTTTACATGATTTTGTATGTTCTTATTCCCTCCCTCTATTCTAGTTGTGAAAGCTTAACTAGACTTACTTGTCTTCAGAAACCATTTCTTGATGGTGCTGAGCATCTGACTGAGGATGTTGTATCAGTTTTTCCTGCTGCTGATAGCCTTGAGCGGTATATAATGACACTTATTTCTTCTGCATGTGGAGAGGGGAATGTTGAAGCCAATCTCAGGAAACTAACTCAATACCAGGTGAGCATTATGCAAGGTTTTGGCTCTAGCCCTTTTCATGAAGATCAGCTTCCAGATTTGTGTAACCATCTAATTTTTGTGTGTGCTTTAAGCCTTTGTGTAATTGCCCTTTTTGTAGTTCTCTGATTAGTAATCTAAATTTACTTTGGTACCTGTCTATCTGGCATTTCTTTTTTTTTTTTTTGGTTACATCGCAAATTCTTTAAAGGATAGGGTTTGAACCCTTGACTTCCTACTCTAAGAGAAAAGTAGTCAACCACTAGGCCCTAGCCTGATTGTAATGTGGTATTCTTTCTATGAACTAAAGCTTATTTATGAGAGAATGCAGCTTTCAAATTGTTTTTGGGGCTGTTATAATAATGCGAGTTACTCCCCTCTAATATAGGTTGTATTTGCTAAGTTGTTTTCACCCAGCTTTATTTCTCTCTCATTGTTTTTTTTGTTTACCCTTTTGTTTCTTTCAAAGGTTGAATCTATATCCGGAACACTGGTGATGCGATGGGTCAATTCACAGCTTGGAAGAATTTTAGGTTGGGTTGAGCGAGCCATTCAACAAGAGGTAACAATGAAGTTTGTTGCTCAGCTTCATTTTATCCCTTAATTAACATTTTTTCTTACTCGAATATGTCTTAATTCTTAATTATGCAAATCTGTTAATTCAGTCTCAGGGTACACTTTATCTTGCTCCCCCCGCTTGGTTGAGAATCCAGGGTCCTATGTCTAACATGTTATACTCTTTTTCTTTCAGCAATGGAACATAATATCTCCTCAACAGCGGCATGGAAGTTCAATTGTTGAAGTATACAGGATTGTGGAAGAGGTATAGAAATGTGTATTTTATTTATTTTATTTGAGATAGTGATATGTTAAGCCCTACTGCTACTTGAAATTAATCGATGCCTTCCATCACAATTATCTTTTTGGTGCAGACAGTTGATCAATTTTTTGCTCTTAAAGTTCCAATGAGGCCTTCAGAATTGAATGGCCTGTTTCGGGGCATTGACAATGCATTTCAAGTGTATTCAAATCATGTCATTGACAAGTTGGGTTAGTCTATTTCTACATTTAAATAGATTATCCATTATCCCATTATAGCAAATTTCACCGGTAATTCTTTAAGTGGATGTCATTGTAATATCTGTTCATATTTTTTTTCTACTTTCTTCTTTTACTGCTTTGTACTATATCTCTATTTTCTTAAAAATTGAGTTGTTTCTAGTGTGATTTTATTTGTCCTTTCATCTTCTAATGTCACTGAGTTTATGCTCTCAACGCCCTGTCTATCCACTCCGTCACCTTCAAAACCACCCCCTCTCTCTTTCCTTCCACTTCTTTTTCCCTATTACAATTGATCACAGTGATTTTGACTTGCAGCATCCAAGGAAGATTTAATCCCACCTGTTCCTATTCTCACACGATATAGAAAGGAAGCTGGAATAAAGGCTTTTGTAAAGAAGGAACTGTTTGATTCTAGGCTTCCTGATGAGCCAAAATCAAGCAAAATAGATGTCCAGACTACTCCAACTCTTTGTGTTCAGCTGAATACACTATATGTGAGTTAAAGTTGACTTTGATATTAGGCATTGAGGAATGAAGTAAAAGATCTTCAAATTCATAATTTCATATTACTTTTGCATACTTGTCCTGATTTTTTAATTTTTATTTTCTTTTTATTTGCTAAAGAATATCCTACTGAAAAAAAAATAGTACATATAAATCATAGCAACAGAAAACTACAGAAACCTACTATGACACCTAAATGGAACTGAAAGTACAGAAACACTACTGGTGGTACCATTTCCAGATATTACAAACTCACGAGGCTGTGGCAACCTTTTTCTGTAAATCATGAATTAGTGTGGAATTTTAGAATTTGCTCTTTATAAAAAAATTTATTACTATATTTTGGTATCTAAATAAAATTTCATTACTTGAAAACAGTCATGTGACATATAAATGATTCTAATTGAATTCAGTTGCAGATGTTGCTTTCCTGTGTACAATAATCTCACAATTCTTCAAGAAGATTCTTTATTCTCATTGTTTCCACTCTTTCACTCTTCTCTCTTAATACCGTCCAGCGCTTATGTGTTGGTGGAACCTTTGTGGTAAATTATCATGTAATTTATGTCATTCAGATTGATGGAACATATGCTTAATGGCTTCATTGTTCTGAAGTTTCTTTCCATCCAAATTATTAAATGGTTTTTGTAAGAAAAAAAAATCTGAATAGTTGTTGCAAATGCTCAATTATACAAAAACCTCACTTGATGACAAATTATATTGAAGTCTTTATCATAGTAGGTTTACCCTATGCTTTTCTTTTATGAACAGTATGCAATTAGTCAACTGAATAAGTTGGAAGATAGCATTTGGAAGCGATGGACAATGAACAAGCCTGGTGAACAATTTATCAGTATGCATCTAAAAATATGCTTGTTTTTGTCTTGTGTTCTTTTTTTTTTTCAAGTTTTCATATCCAATCAATATGATACCTTTTCAGGTATTATGCTTATTTTCTTATTCTTGCTAACTAATGGAAATGGAAGTGAAGAACTTCTTTTGCCTTGTAGACCTAACTACTATATGGATGTTATTTTGTACAGTACATAAATTGGCAAATTTTAGTCTTAATTGGTATCTGACAAACACTTCCACTTTCACATTGGATATTTATTGTTACCTTCAATTATTTTCTGGATATCTAGCCAATTAGATTATTAAACATAGTGATTTGTGGGGTCTATATTAGAATTCCAACTTCTATTTGCTCCTTGTTTCACTCAATGCTATGGTCGTTGCATCCATATTTTCGGCTAACAAATGCAACTCGTACAATCACTAACTGAATTTTGATTTATCATTATTATTTTTTTGAATGCCATGACATGCTTATGCTTCTTAAAATGGGCTCATTTGAATTCTTCATTATTAGGGAAATCCATGGATGAAAAGTCCACAAGTTTCAAGCAGAAGGGCTCATTTGATGGGAGTAGAAAAGATATAAATGCTGCTATGGACCGAATTTGCGAATTCACCGGTGAGCATCATTTGCCTCTACTTATCACCTTGAGAATTAAACTTGATCTCACTAATTTGTCTTCCTACAGGAACTAAAATCATCTTCTGGGACCTGAGGGAGCCATTCATTGAAAATTTATATAAACCCAGTGTTGCCCAATCTAGGCTAGAAGCACTCGTTGATCCACTTGATACAGTAAGTCACATCCTTTCAGGATGCTATGTTCTTACCGTTATATATTTCCTTATGAGGGTGAAAATTAAGACGTTACACTTTTGACCGATAAAGAAAGCAACTTAGATTGGAAAAAATTGGAAAAGTGATTTAATTGAAACATTTTACACATCAACTTAGCACAGCAATTGATTTTTAAGGAGCAATTCAGGTGGATTATTTGATTTTGCATTAATTTATGCTCGGGTTGAAGGTCTCATTTTTAGCAACTGTTGCAGGCACTAAATCAACTATGTGATATTATTGTGGAACCACTAAGGGATCGCATTGTAACGAGTCTCCTTCAAGCTTCGCTGGTCTGTGCCACTGGTTCTTTAAACAAATGTCATAAATGCTTGAAGTTTTTCACTGAAATGATATTTCTTGTCAGGATGGCTTACTCCGAGTTATACTAGATGGGGGACCATCGAGAGTTTTCTACCCAGCTGATGCAAAACTACTGGAAGACGATTTGGAAGTTCTGAAGGTATTTGCTTACTGGTGCATCGATTTTGAGTGAAAATGTTTAGTCTGGATAAAGTTTGACTATTTTCTGATTTGGGCACCTATTGCATTTCGCTGAGGAAATTACTTGAATAAGTCATTTAATTTGCATGCAGAAAAATTTTAGAACTTGAAGAATGCTTCAGACCCGATTATTTGTCATGTAGTGTTTAAATGCTTCAATCATAGGGCTGACAGAATTAGATTATCTAATTGTATTCGCTACTAGAATTAGATAATCTATCTTTTCACATAATTATAATTACTGTTTTATGTGTTTGGTGCTTGTCTCATAGGAATTTTTTATTTCTGGAGGAGATGGGCTTCCTAGAGGAGTAGTTGAGAATCATGTAGCACAAGTTCGCCATGCAATTAAGTTGCATGCCTATGAGGTTAGTTGTTGCAGATATCTTACTTCATTGTTGACATTTTAGGATATAAAAATTAAAAGATAATCTCATTATCTTTCGAATAGAAAATGTTTCTACCTTTTTATGCATAATCAAATAAAACAAAAAGGAGCTGCCTCGGTTAAGGGGATAGATGCAATAGTTGATAGTAGAATATTCACCAAGTAATGGTATTTACCTCCAGACTTGTATAAGTACAACACTTACATTTTTCACATGGCTTGCAGACTCGAGAATTGATTGATGACCTAAAATCTGCAAGTGGGCTGGAACGGCAGGGTGGCAGAGGCAAACTAGGTGCTGATACGCATACTTTGTTAAGAATATTATGCCATCGGAGCGATTCAGAGGCATCCCAGTACCTGAAGAAACAGTTCAAAATACCAAAGTCTTCAGTATAGTGGAGCACCCAGTGAGGCAACTGTGTATTTTTAGCAATTCGATTATATGCCCATGTCTGTCATTTCAATTGTATTCTTTCTTATTTTTTTTCACTAACATCAATATTTATGTATTTATTTCTTCACTGCTTCTCCATGCACATTAACAGGTTTTGTAACTTATGATCTTACTTCTAATTAGTGTTGATAAAAACATGATCATTTTATTTAACGAGGCGCTGCCTGTGATTTTCTATGTAGATTTAGGCTTTGTTTTTTACTTGGCGAGCCATTATATGATCTATGATAATGCTGAGTTTCAGCATCACCTGCATTGCATGGGAGTTGGCAACTGAACTCTGCTCATTAATCTAAACTCATGCTATGGACCGGCATCAAGAGCATTTTAATTATTTTATTAAATTATGTAATAAATTTATAATAAATTATTTTATAAAAATAAAAAAGTTCATAATAAATTTACAGAAATTATTATTATATATAATAAATTTATGATAAATTCATAAAAAAAATTTATATATTATACGAATGTAATAAAATTGTAAATTGATAAAAATTTTAGTAAATTTGAAAATATTTTCACAATCTGATAAATTTTTATAATATTTATTTATTTTTGATAACTTTGTAAAAGATTTCAAGAAAATAGTCCATTTCTGGAATTAATCAATGCATCCTGCGGCTGTGTATTCAAAAATAAATTAAATTTCTCGATTAATTTCAAATGATATAAATAGTTGATAAATTTTTTTATTTTAATTTATTAGGCATTTTTATTTAGTTTTAAATAACTAATAAAATTAGAACTTTGAGATAATAAGTATAAATTATAAATATATTTGTATAATTTGATTAATGAATCAAATCTAATAAAATTGACTTTAATAAAATAGCATGACTTATTTACTTTGAAATCTTTTATTTTTTACATAAAAATTGAATTCTATAAATCTCATTTTACAAATAAAAATTAATAAAATAAAATTTATTTAAATTGAATTTCTACAAAATTTAAATTTATTTAATTTCCAAATAGAGAAATTATCAGTTTAATTTATGCAAATATTCAGGTTATATTTTACACTATGGTACCGATGAATTAATTGTTTTTTTACATATGAATTTTTTACAAAATAATTAGAAAAAAAATAAATAATAATGTATTTATCAGATTTTTTCCAAATATTTTCAAATTTATAAATTTTTTTATTAATTTATAAATTTAAATTATTATAGTATACATAAATATAAATGATAACTTGTGTAAGCTTATTATAAACTTATCATATATATATATATATATTTATATATGTCAATTTCAATAAGTTTATTATAAATTTATTATATACTTTTTATAAAATCTTAAAAAATTTCTGATAAAATTTAAAAAAAAAATAGTGAGAGACATGCAGACAAACCTAAGATATGTTAAATTGCCAGCAGTTCACCAAAAAATCTCTACCCCGACAAATGGCTTCAAGAGCAACTGAATAAATACGTTTCTTAAGTTACAAATCAGCAAAGCAAACTGAAAAAAACCGACCAAGATGCAAGTACAAATACAAAGCCAGAAGTCACAAGTCCCCAAGCATTGGTGACTTGTACATGTTGCTATACATGTCTACTCAGATCAATTAGCCTAATAATTTATCACTACTGAATCAAATGATCCATTGCACAATTCATTACCCTTCATGAGATAAGTATCAATACTGGAGTTAGCAAAGCATGAGACTTTACTAGTAATTGATAAGATCTTTCTGCCAGGAAAGTGCCAAAGCTTCTGAAGCTGAATATAGAGCAATGAGATCTGCTGTGACCATTATCAGCTTGGCACCAGTATGAAGCAACTTTCAGTGATAATATAACATTCCAGTACTCAGCAATGAGTCGCCTCACTTCAGGTGTTTCAGGAAGATGGAATTTGTCTCAACAAAGGATCTACTAGATTAATCACTTGATGCATTCCATTTGCACTGTCAAATCCTTGATCCCAGCATCGCGGAATATGTGTGAAACCTGCGCCTTCATAGAGGCCTTGTCAGATTCTGCTGAAACGTGGAGATGCAGAGTCCCAACAATATCCTTGTTAGTAAAGCTCCAAACATGCAAGTTCTGAATGCCATGTACTCCCTTTAACTTCATGACATTATTTACAGCTATTCTTAGATCCTTCTCATGAGCCCTAGGAACTCTTTGAAGCAGAATTTCAGCAGAGTTCCTAAGTAATGGAATAACTGAAGATACAATCAACACAGAAATGAATATTGAGCAAGCAGGATCAGCAACTAGCCATCCTTTATACTGAATTAGGAGGGTAGAAATAACAACTCCAACACTTCCCATTGTGTCTGCCAGAACATGTAAAAATATTCCCTCCATATTGTGATCGATGTGGTGATGTTGGTGCTTTTGTGATCCGTCTTCATCAGACACCAGTTTTCTCTGTTCAGAACCACCATTTCCTAAGGAAGAATTACTTTTAGAATCTGAATGGTGTGTGTGGGTGTGGGTATGGACAAGGGGGAAATTTTCATGGCCGTGATGATAAGGGTGATCATGGGATTCTTGCTGGTGAGAGTGATCATGCTGGTGAGAATGGTCATGAGGTTCATGCTGGTGAGTGTGGTCATGGGGTTCATGATGGTGAGATTGGTAATGGAAGTCTCGATTACTGTGAGAGTGGTCATGGTGGTCATGATGATGGTGATCAGAGTTGTCGTGGAGGTCATGATGATGGTGAGAGCAATCAAGGTTGCCATGGCTGCGATCATGATTATGGTTATGGTCATCATGGCAATTGGAGCTCCCAATTTTGCAACTATCAATTTTGCCCTGGTGATCACGTTTTTGGTGTTCATGGTCACAATGTCTGGTCAATGTTTTCTCATGGCACTCATGGGAAACAGAGATACATTCATGATGCTTTTCATGACCTTCATGATCATGTGAATGTTGATGGTGGTGATCAGAGTGGGAGTAGGAGTAAGAGTGTGAATGGGAATGAGAATGAGAATGCGAATGCGAATGAGAGCACCCACCATGAGCATGATGATGCTCTTCATGAAAGAAGATCAATCCAACCACATTCACTACAAGCCCTCCAATTGAAACTGTTAACAAACTATTTGTTGATATCTCTTGTGGATCTAAAATTCTCTCAAACGACTCCAATACAATCAGTGCCCCAATAAGAACCAGAAAAACTGCATTGACATATCCTGACAGAACCTCAAACCTCCCCCGGCCATAATTAAACTGATTATTTGCAGGCAAACGTGAAATATAAGAAGCATATAGACCAATTGCCAAAGCAGCACAATCAAACAGCATGTGACATGCATCTGAAATCAATCCAAGACTGTTGCTCATGAACCCAGCAACAAATTCAACAACCATATAGGCAGTGTTAATCAGCAGAAATAGTGCAATCTTGCGAGAATTTCTCTCACTCAAGATATGACGGATAGGCTTCATAATCGAAGTACTGAGTGGCACTGATGATTCTAAACCCAATTCAAGGTAATTTGAATAAACAGGATCCAACTTCCTAACAGCAAGATATAACAATAAACCACACAACAAAAGACCCCAAAGAGACAATTCTGGGAAATAGAACAACTCCAAAACAACTGTACAAACAAATGTTACCAAAAACTCTCTCTGAAAATCCTTGGAGTACACTATCTTGTTGTCTTCACTATAATTCTCACTCAAAAGCACTCCAAAAACAACAGTGTTAGCCAATGGCCAAACAAAATTTGCAACAGATATACCATCATTATCCCTTTCAATCAAGATAAAACTCACAGCAGCAGGAATAAATAGCAAAATTGTGGTATAAAACAATGAAATCAAGCGAACACGTTTGGAACCCAATTGCATAATTGTACCCCAGTTCATGGAAACACGATCATAACACCCCAAAAAACCAGATAAAAAAGGCAACAACATGGGCCAAAGTCTAGCACAATTCTCCCTAGGAACCACCGAAAACCCATATCTAACAATGAAGGAAGTTGAAAATGGAAAGCAATCAATCCGATCCCAACTTATAGACAAAAAAAATAACCCAGAGAAAAGAACCAAAAAACCAGATAACTCATTAACTTTACAATTCCTGTTTTGAGTTGCACCAAGTTTATGCCTTTTCACATCAGCAACGAATCGAGCAGCAACATTTCCACACAATTCAGCTAGAATCATTGCTGCAGTTCCACAATACCGAAGTGCTTGAAATCTAAGGAGAAAAACAACAGCAAGTAGGAGCGATTTGCAAACAAAAAGCTTGTGTTGGGATTGGGAGATTGAAGATAGGGACAAAATGGGTTGGTTAGTGTTCCTGAAGGGAAAAGGGGTTTTAGGGGAGGAATAAGAGAAGAGAGAAAAACAGAGAGACAGAAGAAAAGAGAAGAAAGAAACCAGAAAAGAGAAAGGGAAGAGAGAAAAGGAAGGAGAGGATCGAAGAAAAGGGAGGAGAGAATAGAGAGAACGAAGTGAGAAGAGGAGGAGAAAGAGAAAAGAAAATGAGGATTTTGAGGAGGAATAGGATTTCAAGGATAGAGAAGAAGGGCGTTGTTTTGATGGGGTTGTTGTTGGGGTTGTAGAGAGATATGAATAAACAGGATAGGATCTGGACGATGAAGTGGCGGTGGTGGTGGAGGGAGTGGGATGAGTAGGAACGAAAGTATTGGCCCGCGGAGGAACATTTAGCCGATGAGGGCGGTGCAGGTGGTGGTGATGGTGGTAGTCAGCCATGGCAGATGGGTATTGAGTTCCCAACTTCCGAAGACTCTAGGGGCTCTGTTTTGGTCTTGTCAAAATTAAAGACTTCTAAACTTTGGCCCGGTTTCTAACTTATAAGACGTGTTAAAAGACTCGACTTTTTAAATATTATTCGAATGATAATAAACCCCAAATTTTAAAACTTTTGTTACAGCACAGAGAAGTTCTAGAAGAAGCGAAGCAGTGAGAAATATCAGTTCTTTCCTCTTCTCAAATTCTCATGGCTTCAGGTGGCAATACAGCTGCCGGAACAGGGAACGTCGAATGGCATGTGAGCCTCCAAACCCTAAAAACCCAATTGTTTTTTTCGATATTACCATTGGCACAATCCTTGCTGGTCGCATTAAGACGGAGCTTTTCGCTGATATTGCTCCCAAAACTGCTGAAAATTTCAGGTTTCTTCCATTCTCACTCTGATTTTGTTCATATTTCTTGCTTTTGCTTGATTGCTGAAGTGTTTCTGTTTTCTTTCTTAGTTTGGTTAATTTGGCAGGCAATTTTGCACTGGCAAGTACAGGTACTGAGAAAGTATTGTTATTGTTATGATGAAGTTCTATTCTTTTCTGGTCGATCTAGTTGTTAATCAATTGCATTTTAATGGACAGAAAAGCAGGATTGCCTGTAGGTTACAAGGGGTGCCAGTTTCACAGAGTGATTAAGGATTTCATGATTCAAGCTGGTGATTTTGTCAAGGTTTGTGCATCCAATTGATTCATATTTTTAAGCTTCATTAACTGTGGAAACTTCCCAGTTTTGATGTTCTAAGTTTTGCTAGTCACAATGAGGTGAAAATTTTGATTTGCAGGGTGATGGTAGTGGGTGTGTTTCAATATATGGGCATAAGTTTGAGGATGAAAATTTTGTTGCTAAACACACTGGTCCTGGTCTACTGTCAATGGTATGCATATCCTTTTGTACCAAATATATGTCGTGTTGCTCTTTTTTATTAATTAAATGTGGAGAAGGGACAATTAGACTTGAACTGAGACCTAAGCAGGAGCAACATGCTTCTCGCCACCAAGCTATAACTCGGTAGCTTATGTCATGTTGCTTTTTGTATTGAATGATTATGTGTTTTTATAATTGCTGGAAACATTTCCTTTGGCATTATGTTCATCTTATTTTAAATTTTTTGTATGAATTAAAGTTTTTAGACAAAGGGCAATTGCTAGTATATAATCTGTGCAAAGGCATTTCCTACAGAGAAAATCTCTTTAAATTGGGTTATAAGAGTTTTGTAGATTATCGCAACTTAGGGGCAATTCTTACTTGGGTAATATGAAGTATCTGTGTTCTTTAAAAAGAGGTTGTAGGTGCTAGCTGCTCATAGAACTCGAAAGATTAGACACCTTTAACTTGTTCAAAAATTGCATCAAGGTCAAAGTTTAGAAGTTTTTTTGGTACCAAAATTGTAGAAGTTAATACATTTTTTTTGAAGTGCCTATTTTTTTTCGAATTTAGAAGTTTTTAGGAGCAAAGTGTATCACATTGTTTAGAAATGCCCATCCATCTTTTTAGAATAGAAGTTTTGGAACGAAACTTATGGAAATTTAATTGATTTATTAGAAGTGCTTGTCTTTTCGTTAAAACCTTTTTGATTTCAAATGAAAATCTTTGTTTTTCTTAATTCAGAACCTTAAAATTTTTTTAGCATTAAGCAACCCAGCTTATAGGACACTTTTGATTTTGATATCCTTTATGTTATCTTTACTAAAGGCATATCTTTTTGCTTCTATTGCAGGCAAATAGCGGGCCAAACACCAATGGGTGCTAGGTTAATTCTCTTTCCCTCACATGCAAAACACGTGCACATGCACACATGGAAACCAGCATTTGAGTTTGAGGTGCGAAGGTACCAAATGCATTGCTGTATGTCAGAAGTTAAAAAGCCTTAAGGGATTGCAATCCACATTTTCAACGTTATAAACTATAAATTATAATGCAGACATGGACTTGAGGTAACACGATAATTTTTATGGAGAAAAACAAAAACATATGAGCTGCTTGCTTGAATCAGTTTGACAAAATTGCGAACTTCTCTCTGCACTCCGCTTTCATGTACCCCTTTGTTACATTGAGAATATTACACTTGAGAAGTTAACTGATGCACCAAGTTGTATCTTTAGGCCCTTATTTCTCCAAATAGTTGACTGATGTGTTATACTGTCTTAACCTGAGATGAATTAATCTTTGTGTCTGTTCCAACCTTCATTTGCTGCAGTTCTTTATCACTTGTGCAAAATGCGACTGGCTTGACAATAAGCATGTTGTGTTTGGGGTATGTTCTCTAATTCTTAAAAATCTGATATTAGCTTTACTTTTCTGTTCTGATATATTACTTAATGTTCTTTCAGTTAGATTCGACTAACATCCAAATAATCGAAATCAATTTCAAAAGTAATCCACTCTGAGCTGATTTGCTGTAACCAGCAATTCAACCAAGCATATAAAATCTTCTCAGTTTGGGGTTGGATGTTAAATTCATAGATGTAATGTGCTTCTGCTTTCTTCAAAGATGATTGTGGAAATGTCATCTGAGATGTTAATTTTTTTTGCCCTTTGGTTGGCTTTGACTTATTTTGTCTTAACTTCTTTTCTAGAGGGTCCTCGGAGACGGTCTTTTGGTCGTTCGGAAGATAGAGAATGTGGCTACTGGACCGAACAACCGGCCTAAACTGGCATGTGTTATTGCTGAATGTGGGGAAATGTAGAAACTGAAATCAAGAGCAGAGCTGCTTGTGTTAACTCTGTTGAATCAACATCCTCTAATCGACTGCTGACCTTTTGTCTTGCACTGTTGCTCAATTTGAGTCTCAAATATTCAATCTCAAGATGTGACACCTCTTCAATTTAGAACAGAAACATATAATTAGAATTAGAAGAGTAAAATAAACTAAAATCGAATGCATAATTTTATATATATATATATATATATAACTCTTGACTGCTTCTTGATATATAAGTTGCATGGAGTTTTCGTTATTGTGGACTCGAACTTGGAATTGTAAGAAGTTTTGTTGCCATAAAAATCAAGAACCTGCAAGTTGAACATGATCTTTCTTTTCTTTAGGTTGAACAAGACATTTTCTTTTTATTTGGGTTGAATGGGTTGAATAAGATCCTTGCTCTTATCATACAAAGATAACAATAGACCTTCATTTCTTTACCTTTTCCATGGACAGGAGATTTCTTGCCATGGAAGGAAAGTCCTTTGAAAAATGTTTCTGGATCAAAAGCAACTCCATCAATGGATGAAATATCTAATTCATCCTAACATGCAACCTCAACTCCATTGTCGTCTTCCTACATATTGGTCAACTTTGTTTTCTCTTCTTACAGACTCACTTTGCAAAGTCCGCAAGTCTTCTAATTTCTATGTAAAAATTTCTTAATAGCGAACCAATTTGGTTTTTATTATATATATATATAGCGACTTTAATGTATTAATGTAATAACATAATAATTGTTATAAGTAAAAGAAGAGAAAAGATAGATAGAGAATGAGAAATTAGAGAAATTTTTTTATTATGAATTTTTTATTTTGTACCATATATAACGAGGATATATATAGTGGTGTAAGCAGAGTATAGATAGGAATAAAAGATTACAACCATCATTAAATTAAATCTTAATTTAAATAGGATAAAATTAATCATAATTTTGATAGAATAAAGTTAATCTAATTAAGTAGTCATCCACATATTTTATAACACTTTTCCTTGGATGACTATCCCTATGAATATGCCTCGTTAAAATTCTGCTAAGAAAAATTCAGTGGGATAAAAACTTAACGAAGAAAAAAGAGTACAGTATTCATAAGTGACTTTCCCTTAAAAATATATCCAACTAAGATATTTTAAGTAAACATGTCTTTTGAGGACTGATGTTAGTAGTGTCTTTGTGAACAAATCTGTTGGGCTGTTACTTGAACGAACTTTACAAACATCGATTTTTCTTTCTTCATAAGTTCATGAGTGTAAAAGAACTTTAATGATATATATTTAGTCTTGTCACCTTTTATGTAGCTTTTCTTAAAATGCGTAATGCATGTTGTATTATTTTCATGAAATATTATTGATTTGTTGATTTCTAATAGGTAATCCACAAGCTCTTCTAATATGTTTGATTATGGTTCTCAACCATACATATTCAAGACTAACTTCATAAATGGCTAATATTTCTGAATAATTTGGTGAAGTAATAGTGATTGTATGCTTTATATATCACCATGACATATTAATATTAGTACATGTGAACCCATATCAGATGTGCCACGTATATAGTATGAAACATGTTTCACTCAATTCTAATACCTTTTAGTTGGTGTAGAACTAAACCTTGCAAAATAAGTTAACAGCAAAAATAATATATAGTATTGTATTATTAGCAATATATAAAATTGTCCATATTATACTGAGATATAGTACTTCATGATCAAAAATCTCTTTATTATCTTTTTGTGGATGAAAATGATCTCCTTTTACATCAAGAGAACCATTAGAGTGCTTAATGGATAATATTTATCCATACAAAAGTATTTCAAGATGTTTCGATATATTATTCTTGATGGAAAATTATTTTATTTGACAGATACTCAACTTGAAATCAATACAAAATTTTATTCTTCCAAGATTCTTTATTTCCAATTCCTTCTTTAAATAGTTTGCAGTAATTAAGATATCTTCTTGAGTTTTCACTATATCAACATAAACTGCAACTATAGTAAATTATAAATTTATCTTCTTGATAAAAATGTATGGGCAAATGAAATTATTTTCATATTCATTTTCTCTAAGTGTTCAAATAGGCGATTACACCATATTCGTCTATATTGATTTAGCTCATACCAGGATATTTGGAGCATAATATAGTATATTTGTTAAGGTATTATATGCTTCAGACATCTTGATGTTTCATGCATCTTAAATCTTTTAAGAATTTTCATATATTTGTCATTATCTAATGAACTATATAAGTAAATTGTCACTATATCCATCAAGTATATGTCGAGCTTTTCAGAGGTTGCTAAACATATCAAAAATCTAAAGGTAATAGCATCTATAACGAGGGAATATGTCATGTCATAATCTTTACCAGATCTTTGTGAGAATCCTTATATCACAAGTCGTGTCTTATATTTCACAATTTCATTTAAATCATTTCTCTTACGAGCCATATGAGTAAGTTGTCATAATATAATGTTGAGCCATTCAGGGGCTGCCAAAGTAATTTTAAAAGTAATTGCATTTATAATAGAGAAAATGTACTTTTTTCATAATCTCATTTGATTTATTTATTTATTTTTACATATATTACCCCATGGATCTGACATCTTCTGGTATCTGGACTACTGGTCTAATATTATACGTTTAGCAAATGAATATAGCTCAGCCTGAATTAAATTTTTTATTTTGACCAATCACTTCGACGTCGATAATTTTAAATATTTTTAAGCTCAAGCATATTTTAATAATTTCAAAAGCAACATATGCAAACATATTATTAACAATAATTTCATCTATTTCTCACATATTTTTAGATTTTAATGAGATCTCATAATTTTTTGATACCGAAATTACTTCTGAAGTTACTTCTCTAGAAATATGAGTTGTTGATTTATGTTGCTTTTGACCTCTTCAAGAGTGTTATTTTGAAATTATTCATTTTTCTTTCTTTTAAAAAATAATAATTTAAAGCAAGTGGTCTACCACACTTCAGGCGTATATTAGATTCATTGGATATCATATTAATAGGATGTCATGTAGGGATAATCAATTGAGCATGACTATTAAAAGCTGAAATATGTGATTTAGACACCTTCTGAATATCTAGATGTAAAGATATTTGGTAACTGATTTGTAACATTCTGCAAAAGATTTAATTTTTAAACTTTCAATTTATATTGATTTTTGTGTGTATCAAGATTGGATAAAGTTGGTATATTCCAACTAATCTCTTGTATTTTTGAACCTTTACTTTTATCTTCCTCTAATGGTGAGAAAATCAACTCACTAAAAATTTGCTTTAAAAAATTTACCGTTAAAGGTCCATAATATCGAATATAAGCAATCAAAACCTACATAGATATCAATATAATGTTGATAATCCATTTTAGTTCTTTGAGGGAATGCAATTAAAACAAATACACTTCAAATAAGAAATTTTAATATCATAAATTTTAATTCAGATAAACATTAGTTGTAAAGTGAAAAACTTATAATGTGCAAGTAGTTAAATATAAATTAAAGATGCAATATAAACTATAATATGTATCCAAACATATATCCAAATAGATATAGAAAGTTTTGAGTATGAATATATATAATAAAATATTCAATGGTAATATAATCATAAAATACTTTTTAAGTAAACTCATATGCATTATCTAAATATATTATCTTGATATGATAATAAAAAATATTGACCTTAACTTTTATCATTTGAGCAAGGAATTTAACAAAAGTAATATTACGAGTTGACAATAGATAAACATGTGACCATCAAGTTGAAGAATCAATTAAAATCATAAAATATTTAAATGGTCCACAAGATTGAAGGATACAACCATAAATATTTTTATGTATGAGCATATTTGAGGCATAAAAAGTTTAATATTTACCAAAAATATTATAATAAATTATTAATAATAAGATAATCAATTTTTAATTTCTCATCTGAATAATAAAAAAAATATTATTACTTCTAAGCGATCCTGCAGGGATGCTTGATTTTCTTCTCAAATATATCTAAGATTCGCAATATTAAAATGAATTTAATTATCAATTACCCATAATGAATAATTTCTTTAGAAAATATCAATGATAATGATTTTAAATTTTATGAATTTAACATTATAAATATATCAAATTAAAAAAATATAAATTAGATAAATTACAAAGCTCATAAAATAAATAAGGACCAAACAGTATAATTAGAGTTTAAATACCATAACTCTAAAATTATATCAAATTATAGTAAATATCAATTTATTTAGAAACTTTACTTCAATACACAAATATTTATTCATAATTTTATATCTCTTTTATTTTCATATACTATATTATATTATTAGATATATAAACATAAACAAAAATAACTATTAAATTTGAATTTCACAAATAAAATTTTAAAATTTTATTTGTTCCTTATTTTAAGAGTATATAAATACTGTTAATATACTTAAAATACATATTTCTCAAATCAATACGTTATATATATATATATATGTTCACAAACTGTAATCTCATTATATGTTGTATATGTTGTCCATATTATTATTTAAGTTTGTACATCCATGTCAAAAAGCCAATACAAATGTCAACTCTTCTTTATATAAATATATGCAAACGGTAGCCTTATAAGTAAACACAATATCAGGGTTACCCAACTTTCTTTTTACATATATGCGTTATTCATTATATATACATACATGAACAAAATGTTGTATGCGTTATCCAATTCATGAATCCAATAATTTTATGGTTATGGACAATTGTAATCTCACAAATATGAACAAAATCATATACAGTAAAATTCCAAACAAATATTATATATATATTGTAATCTTAAAATATTTCTTAATGATTCAATATAAAGGGCTCTGATACTATTTATAAATAAAATCCTAATTATCAATCTAATCAAGATCAATTATAAAATTATTAAAAAATATAAAATGTGGAAGCGTACTTTAATTTAAAAGATATAAAAATTCTTTAAAAAACTAGTTCTTGCTCTCTTTACTATTATAATTTATAGAGATTATCGTGCTGATAGCGTGTTGTAAATAAAAGAAGAGAGAAGATAGATAAAGAATAAGAAATCAAAAGAATCTCTTTATCATAAATTTTTTATTTTGTACCACCTATAATGGAGATATATATAGTGGTGTAAAAAAAGTATAGATAAAAATAAAAGATTACAACTATCATCAAATTAAATTATAATTTAAATAGGATAAAACTAATCATAATTTTAATAGAATAAATTTAATATAATTAAGTAGTCATCTACATATTTTATAACAGTAACTTTATTTTTAAACCTTAAGCCTATGTTTATTTAATTGATTATTTTGCGTGTATATGATAATGATTATGATTTTTTATAGTGAAATCAAATACTTTATTGGTGATTTTTCATTTAAAATCTTAACATTATTAATTTGGCATCAAAAAGAGCTCAATAGCATTTCAATTACTAAAATCTATCAACTTTAAATATATAAATTAAATATTATGAATTTATTAAAAGTTTGCACTGAAATATTAAATACTTAATTATTAAAATTTTCAAAGAAAAGAGAAAAAAGAAAAATTGCAAAACTAGAAACCTCCATTCTAGCACTATATATCAAGCTAACCACATTTACAAAACATTTGTTTTTACAATAATATTCTCTAAACTATTGCCTTAATTAATTCGATAGTAAATACGTTATTATAGGTATTTTGAGTTTCTTAATTCATATAAATACTTTATATTCTTAATGAATTAATTGAGATGTTAAATATGTATTTTAAGTTAATTTCTTAACTCACATGATATTTTATAAGATTAATACATAAATAAACATATGTATATGTTCAAAAAACATATTAGCCCTCTCTATTTTGCAGGCATCTCATTATACACTTGTCAAAGCTGAAAATAGAATTAATCCACCCTTTTGAGCACGTGATGAGAGCCTGAAATAAAAAAAATTAAGACGCGTTTAAATTTATTCTTCATATTCTCTCTCCTCTACTCAGGAAAAAAAAAAAAAAAAACTCATCTACCCTCTTATGCTCAACTTGAGATCTTCATCTTCCTCAAAGAAAATGGAAAATCATGTTTATCCATCAACATCTTCTATGAGTTCAATAACAAAATCAAAACCCTCTCTCATCTTTTTGGAAATATGGGCAGATTTGTCCTAACTTCTTTTTATTATATATATATATATATATATATATATATATATAGTTGGATTGTTGTTGTAACGTTTCAATATTTGGGTTCAAAATGAAGGAAAAATTATGAAATTTGATGAGTTTTCTTGTTGATTCGCAAAAGGAAGTAGGATTTTGATAAGTTAGCCCAAGAATTCTATTTCTCCCCTTTGTGCAATTGGTATTTTCTTCTTCTTTTCTTTTTTGAAGAAAATTGATATGAATATTCTAAATCTAGGGCCTTTATATTATTCTTCTTCATTTTTCTTCCTTAATGTGAATTTAAGTTCTTCAACTCATTTTTCTTTTTTTTTTTTTTTAAAATAATCAACTCTACCAAATTTTGTAAGACATGCAACTCAATCAAATTGAATTTTGATAAATTAAAAAAAAAAAAATAGGGTTCCACTTAGATTGAGTTAAATATTCTCAAAGGAAATCATGTATTTTTTATGGACATTATTGATTCTTGAATTATTTTTTTTTTCTATAGATGATTATTAAAGATTCACTGTCTTTTATCTTTTGATTGTGTTGTTGCAGGAAATGAGGTTTAGGTTATGCTATATTTAACAATTCTAATATCAATATTCATCAATTTTAATTTTTTTTCATATATCCATGAATTAATTGTTTTGTTGTGCATATTAAGTATTTGTTTTGTTTAAATTTTTTTAATTTATTTTGAGTATTTGAGGTTGAGATGAAATGCAAGAAAGATTGATGGAGAATTCTAGAAATTAAATGAATTCTAAAAATTTGATGAACAATAAGTGTGTGATACACGAATAGGATGTGCAAAGAGAAATTGCTCAGTGAAGAATATATTAATATCATTTTAAACTATTACAGGTGTGTTGTAGGACATTCGCAAAATAGAAGGTGCTGATAAGTTCTTTTAAATAAGTACATATGCTAATTTATATATTAGGCCTATTTTATATATTCTAAGAAAATTAATATGGATCTTAACATTAATTAAGCCATTTTTAAGACGTCTTTAATTTAAGTTTCTTACAGTTTATATTAATATGAACGGAAAAATCACAAATCCTAATAAAAAATATTAATATAATTGTCTCAAATCAATAAAATCGCAAATGATAATAACAAAAATCTACTTTAAAATAATAATTTTAAAAATTTTTCCAGGTGTTTCTTAATATACGGGCATTATTGTTGTATGTAGAATATAGTTAGAAAGAATAAAGATATTGAAAAAAGGCTCAAGGGAAAATTATCCAATTTTGGGAGTTGAAGAAATATACATATATATATATATATATCGATTATACTTATTATTAAAATATTAGAAGTGGACACAAACTAAAAAAATATGCAAAATCAAAATTATATTGTATTTTTAACTTAAAATTATATAAAATAAACGCATAATATGCTTCCTGAGTTTACCTCGGGACCGGCCCCGTATGTGACCATAAGATCTATTCTGCTTTTATATTACTTCTCATACGTAAAAATAGTTGTAATCTGCAAATTAGAAAACTACTAACACGCCATATAGAGAAGTCCATAAGTTCACTAGTAGAGAAGGTAAAATTTTATTTAACTTGTTAGATCTGACTTGCCTTTTCCAGGCTCAGTATCTAAGATTACAGAACATCTGGGGTGGTGGCAGCTATTCTACAAACTCACCGCTCGTACAACACCCCCTTGTCATACATTTCTAAGTATAGTAGAAACAAAAAAAAAAAAAAAGGGAAAAATTGGTCAGAGTAGAATTTACAGGAAGGGTAAGAAAGCGGCCTTTGAATTAGGAGTCGAGTTGCTCGGACTTCAAAGCTATGCCTGACGAGGATGCACAACTCCCATTTGGAAGGCAGAGGCTATTCGCCACCACTGAATCACTAACCAAACCAACATCGTCATCCATGTTTAATGTGCCTCTGACCTTCCTATTACTGAAGTAAAATGTAAATAATGACTCAATTGATTGGGGGAAAAGAAATATTTTATACTCGAAGAAAGTGTTGCCAAAGGGAAGCTTACCCGTTCAAATGATTATTGATTGCAGTTAGGTCTTTTGAAGGGCTCTGGTATGCATGAGTGCTCTCTCCCACACAAGCATAATAACTTTTTGAGCTATGTGATATTAAAGCATCCATCTAAAAGCATGAAAGGAGATCATGTTACATAAGTATAATTGATAAGCTTTCCATAGTAAAATTGTTTCACAACAGAAATACACCTTTAGTTCTTATTTTTAGTACTATTTTTGAAAATGATTTACTTCGCTAGTAGCTTCACCCTCATTTCTGAATATCTCACTTGCAAAGAGAACAAACAAGGTTTTACATGCTTGATTTCAATATGATGTCCAGAGGCCAAAAAATGCAGAGTAAAAAAGGTGTCGATAAGGACACTATTATTTAAGACAGCATAAACAAGAACTTCTCACCCAATGATGAAAATTAGATAAACAGTAACTTGAACTACGTTTACTAAATAAGTCAGAAATTGTTGACAGAAAATAGCCCAAATTTCTCACGTGCCTATTCCTTTTATTCTTGTGGCAGGCTGGCTCAATCAAACAAGTGATGTTACTAGTTTTTTAGTGAAGACACAAATTCAACTCTAAACAGAATTGTTGAGAAAAAGCATGTACCTTGTGATGGAGCTCAAGACATACAAGTAGAAAATGACCCTTTAACTCTTCCACCCGGTCCAATAACTCGAGTGTATGTTAGAAGATTCAAAAAGGCTTTGCTTGGGATAATTAGAAGCTATTTGGATCATGAAGATGTTGTGGAGAATGCTAGAAAGAGACTGAATTCTACAGCAGTCCAGGAAATTAATAATTGGATCAATATAATTAAAGTCAAAGAATGCCTTGGACAAGGCTAAGGGGAAATACAACTGCTGGTTAATTAAGGGAACAATATTTTTTTATTAGCATTTCCTAAAATAGCTAAATGCTTATTTTAGGAAGGAATAAGATTTTCTTATGTTCACATTTAGCATTTAATTAGTTTTCTTTAATCTTCTATTTTAAATAGGGTTTGATTGTAATAGTTTGACAGACTTTGATATATTTTTGAATTATGCTAAGAGCATTTGTGAGAGTTCTTTTCTAAGTTCTCTTTGTGTTTCCTAGAGCTAATCAAACCGGGTTTGTTTAGTTTTAATCTTCAACAATCTTCCACCCTTATTCTATTAGGTTCTTAGCTTTGATGCTATTCGGGTTTAATAGTTAAGGTTCATCTGCCATTATTGCTTGTTTAGTGTATTCGTTCTGTTATTTTTAATTGATTAGGGGTTCGACGACATAACGATCGTAGGGTTCCGCATCACCTTGGATGTCCGCAAAGGAGAGACATACACATTATGTGCTGCAGAAACTTTCTTTGCAGACATATCAGGGAGACTTGGAAAAGGAGATGCTTTAGGTGATGCAGGACATTGACCTTATCGACCACAAACAGAAGCATTTTTAAAAATTGACTTGGAACGGCAATGGCAGGGGACAGCAAGTACGAACTAAAAAACACTAACAAATATGTCAAAAGAGTACCATCTTTATTATTATTTACTTCCGGAACTGGACTGGTTTTTGTAATTGTTCCAGCAGAACCAACATCCACCAGCAAAGGCTTTGCAGCAGGAATGAATATTTCATTGTAATATGTAATAATATCAACATAATCTTGGCCCGTCCTCTGTTTTATTACCATTTGAAGGGTTAGATATCCACAAAATACAACAACAAAGAGAGTAGAGATAAGGCAACATACTCCATTGTGGCGTGCTGATGACCAATCAATGAACACACTGCGGAAAAATTGCGGTTTACATTGAGGTTGTTTCCTATAGTTGTAAATTATCTCCCTGAAGGTTAGATTCACTTTAGAAATCTGCAGCCCAAAACATCAAAGTATGATGATGATAAGCAAAAATTAAGGATGAAGGCAGAAGTCAAAAGCATCCAATAAACTCTCACAAATTACTGATAGCAAACCTTTGCAACTCCATAGAAACAACAAAGGATGATCTGGTCAATATGACGGTTAAAAAACAAAGATGTCCGCTGACTAAGTATTTGTTGAAAAAGACGATAGACATTCTCTCTCATATGCTGCTGAGACTGTTGTAACCTTTCGACCATACCATTGATTCTGACAGCAGCCCACTTATTGATCTATGCATGACAAGAAGTATGCACATGTAAACGTTGGAACATAATTAAATCAAATAAAGCAACAAATGTGATCTCAACAAATTCAAAAGTGATGCTGAGTGGTAAACTCTATGTCCAAAAAAAATTCAAACAATTTCGGTATTAAAACTTCAACTCTTAGAAGTTTAGAATCATAGCCAATTAACATAAATGTCCTCCAAACTGTCACCAATACTCTCAATAATGGATTAAACAAATGGATTAGATGAACAGATACCATCTTTCAGAATATTTATCATTGTAAAACAACAAATGTATAAATAACACTTCATGGGTGTAAAATTATCATGACCAGAGTTTGCTAAGTTAGTATTCAGCATATCTGTAAAGAAGGAAATCAAGCTGCGGATTGCCATGCTAGCATGGGACCATGCTAGGGGTTTTCAAAGATTGAACCACCCTCCCACGATGCTTACAGATAAGTTATTAGCAGATAGAATTGGAGTTGTATGGCCTCATTGTTGGCAGTTGTTCTTCTTGGGCTTTAACCCTCCTTATCACCGAAAAAGAAAATACCAATCCATCCTTGGATAAGAAGAAGTGTCACAATGGTAAAAAATGTAGATCTCATCTGATCAGAGATTTACAATCAATTTAAGTCTATCAAAATAGAGCTCTAGCTTCCCAAAATTTGTTTCAGACAAGCTTGGGTCCCCATTTAAAGGTTGAGTGCTAAACTCTAGCTATTCTCTCAAATAACTTGAGATATCAGCCATTCCCTGCTTGTTGGAGTCCTTACTGACTGAGATATCAGGTTAACTACACACCCAAGTTATACCTAGAATTACAGCTCCAAAGCCAACCACCACCACTGCCCAAAAAAAAAAAGTATATCCTTCCCAATTACAGGCAGAGTGGAGTGCCTATGCATCCCAAACTCCAAATACATGAGAATTTTCTTAGGTTGTCAAGTTGGTGATAAAATGACCATTGAAATTCAAATGTTGTGTATATTACCTTGCTAAAGAAAATATTAATCCCAGTTTCTGCACATGTTTCCCCTCCACCCCCAGGGCTTGGACCTGTTGGACTGAAACAAATATCCACGTGGAAATCATAATTAGATAATATGCAAAGGCTGTAATATGATCCACAGAGGTTAATGATGCCACTTCATTTCCCCTAAGAAATGCCAAATACCTGGCAAAGGCAGACTGCAAAGGCGGCGGTGGTAGCTTTGATTTAAGGTTACTGAATGCCAGTAAGCGATCCTTCACCAGTGATATAAAAGAGTTCCGCTCTACCAATACACTACGATAGTCTGGGCATGGTCTCTTTGGAGATCGGATATCCCCATTTTGACCTGGAAAATGATACATGACAATAGGTGAATTTTGTCAGACATAAGAACCTAACCAAATTTAAGCAACTAATCTTGCTAACTTCAGATAAACATTTATTTATTTATTTATTTTTCCAAAAAGAAAGACATTACCTGGAGACAATTCATGCTTCTGCAAAGAAGGCATAGGAGGCAAGCCTCCAGAAGAAAAGTTCATATGCATAGCAATTACATCTAAAGAGGGCATTGGTTCTGCTAATAGCCCAAGACAATTTATATCTGCAGAGAGCGAGGGTCTTGCAACGGTCAAAGAATTATACATTGAAGAGCCCTTTTCCCACACCATGCTCTCCAAAAGTCGTTCTTCCAGTGAATTCAAATGACGTCTCAACTCCTTTGGGAGAGACTCCTCATGTCTAATGAAACTCTCTATCACCTTGCTAAGATCAAAAGCAGTAATTCCAGTTCTCTCCAAAACTGCAGGAAACAGCATCGTTACAGTCTTATGGGTTGCCAGCACTAGTTCAGCAGAGCATGCAAGCATACATCTATGGAACCTCTCGTTAGTTAATAAAGAGGTCAAATTAGTAGCGTGCAGTATCTGGGCCTCTGCTGTGCACATTGCTTCCAGAACCCTATAATATAACTTTAGTGCTTCCAACCTTCGTTGTTCTGCCCATATGTTGTCCATCAGGTTTGTACTTTGCAGACTTCCAGTTATACAACGCTCTCCCAAAGCACTACTTGGAAATATAGCCTCCAAGATTATCTGTGCTCTACGTATGACCTCATTAGTTACATCCCTATCACATGATGCAAGAAAGCGTTCCAGCTGTGCTGATGGTTTCGATGGAAGTGGCGAAATAACAGTCTGAAGCCACTTTGCAGTTGTCATGGCAGTGCTTACAGATGTAGCAGCCATTTTAGAGCTTGTGCCACCCAAAATGCCATTCACATGAGATGTGGGGGATCGATGGGGAGAAAGCGGACTTGTAATTATCTTTGTTGGTGAGGATATCTGATCAAATTTTCTCTAAACAGAACAAATGACACAATCCTACATTAAACATTAGAATTTCATATCTCAGTTGTATATAATGTGTATATTTGATGTAAAACTTGCCTTGGTTCCAGTTACATTTATGGCTCCTCCAGATAGGCTTCCTGAGCCAAGTAAGCTATCTTCCTCATTGATGAATACCCTTTCATCCAGTTCACCTTTACCATGAATTGCATCATCATAGTCCTTATCTAAAATATTCAAACTGGACTGCAGTGATGATTCCTCCATTAGATCTTCAAAATAGATCAAACCATCTGTGCATCAAAGAGAATCAGAATTTCAGAAGCATAAAATGAAAATACATTGCCCATGTTAAAAGAACCAAAGAATTAATTATAGAAAACTTTTCCAATGTACCTGTATTAATATTATCCAGGTTTTCATTTTTATACTCAGATGCCAAACGTGGCTTCTTCTTCAAGATATCTGCAATTAAATTATTGGTCTTCTCCATTGTTTTTCTCAACTCATCTTCTGAGGTGTCATACTTGTTGCAAAGTGATGCCAGTAAGTCAACACTCATGTCACCCTTCTTAACTGATCATGCATAAAAAATAATTAGACACCGATAAACAATTTCAAACATCAGAAAAAGTCCAAGAAAAAAGAGATAAGAAAATTTCTAGAAAAAAGAGCTATACAAGCAAGATCAATACCAAGCCATTGAGACTCGCTCAAATTGAAACTTCTGAAGCAAACTGGAACATGGATCATCAAAACAACCTGAGAAATTCCTTTCAATAGTAAGAATATTTCAATCTGTACTGTAACACTACATAATCTTGTCAAAGTACAAGGCAAAAAAATATACAACTGATGTCATTTGACAGAACTATAAATTCCTAAGCTAAAATTTAAGAAACCAACATAAAAATAATTTTTTTAAAAAAAGAGACAACAATATGTAATTCCTTAAAACAAAACCAGTAGCATAGTATCAATAACTGACAAATAGGGATAGTGACTAACCAGTACAGAAACCAAACCATTTGTGCAAGTCACCAAATCTTTAAAACGGCTGAATGCATGTACTCGGAGTGCCAAAAATAGCAACCATCCAAAACAATGATATTCTGACACGTATGCTCTGTCACTGGAAACTGCTGACTGCTTTTCAACATTTGCATCACTTGTCAAGAAGAGTTCCTGGTATGCACGTTTGTAGTGCCTTCAACAATTTATATGACAAGATACTATGTTAATTGTGTAAAAACAGTTCTAGAAGAGGACTCATAAAAAACTGCACTCCAAGATTCAGTTGAAAGAAGTTGAGGACAGGCGGCCAATAATGAACACTCAAAATAAAATCAGAAGTAAATGATTCATTTAAGTTGAGACTGCACCAGATATAGAAAGACAAAAACATTGCCAACCCAACCATGAAGCCTATTCCCCGTATTATAGTGCATATACTGATAACTGTGCAGTAAAATCTAACTACAAGGAATTCTATGAATCAGCGTAACACCTATCATCAGCCTTCTAGAACACTTTGATGAGCATTTTTTACAAAAGTAAACCAAATATAAACCAGTGATTACGCTTTCCAGAAAAAGGAAGTTCTATAGTACTCAACAAAGCAAAAAATATACATATAAACGCCATGAAATAGACTTTATGAAGTAATACGAGTCTGTAGCACTGTCGAGAGCAATAGAAGCAATGCAATTATGCGTACCTGCTTAAAATGCTCAAGTGGACAAAACTGGCTTGCAACTCCTTTGCCTGACAGAAGAAAGCAGAACATAAAACAATGAGCAAACTCTCAAACAAACATACAGAAAAATTGCATACGAGAGAGAATATTAACAAAAAAAAAATGAATAAAAATGCAACCCTAAATCTCTGCCACATCAATACCTCAATTCTGCTCTCCCAATCCACACCATACAATATTACTCAAGATAGGACCAGCCTTGACAACATATTGAGGTAGCTCTTTAAAAAAGTTCACAATGCTGCAAGTTATAGAACAAGACAGTTATATTTAGTACAGTGATTCAGAATAAAACTACCTAAATGCCAATGAACTAATAAGGAAAACATCCTTCAGCTTTGCACATCTCAATATTTGGCATAATGTAAGCCCATTATCATCAGACCTCTGCTGCAGACTATCCCTATCCTTTTTGCTCAACCTCTTAACAGAGTACAAAACAAAAGCAAACCAAAACCTCTTTGCTTCTTCTGACTAAAAACATAAACTTTTAATTCAGGACTTATCCCCAAGTGAAGAAAAAAAAAACAAAATATTTAAAAATATATGAAAAAAATTATGTTTCTGAAGCTTTTTGAAATTTGCTATTTTGGTGCTGAACAATTTTTTTTATGTAACAAGTAGCTCAACTTTAAAAATTATCTGACATAAATACTAGCCGTTTTCCAGTCACTGAAGCTTTAATTTGCAAGTCCAAAATCCCTTGATTTGCAGCTCTTCAATTCTATTTAAAATATTAGTTTGGTATTTGACAATCTAATAATTTTTCTTCCTATTTTTCCCACAAACTTTTTCCCAACTTTAGAGAACAGAGTTGCAGATAAGGAACGAAGAACAGCTAAACATACTTATTTAAAATTATTTCTAAAAGTTGATAAACTTGTCAAGCCAAAAAAATTGTTCAGACACCAAAAACATATTTCAAAAAGTTCATACACTTACAGCAAAGAAGAAAAATTTACCGTTCCATTCCCAATAGCTGAAATATTTGCAGACAGAAGATGTTTTGTTTCTTTGAAAAGCTTCATAGCTTCATTGTAACTGTCCTCATCCACTAACAATCCAGTCTGGCAATAAATCCCATTTTCAATTAATTGAGCAGAGGTTATATATCTAATCAATACATTTTTACAAATAAAATATATCGCGAAAGGAAAAAAATTGAAAAGCTTATACCTTACAAAATTCTGAGAATCGCACTTCAGTAGCATCATTTTCCCCTTCTCCTCCATTACTATGTGAATTGTTTGGTAATGCAATTGAAGGCTTTGTATCTTCCATATCTTTTGAAGTGGCTGAGCTCATTGAAAACTCTAAATTCAAATTTTAAAAGAAGAATTAGACACTCAGCAGATCCAAAATCTATCTGCTTAGCTAAGCAATGACATAAAATTGAAAGAATTTACAAGACCCATATCACAGGCAACCCAAATCAATTTCAATAAACACGATTTCTATAAACTAATTAATTAATTAAAATTAAACTTCCCGGCAAAAAAAGAAAAAAAAACACTTAGTTAGCATCTGGCTAGTACTAATCTTGCTATTTAACCCAAACATACAAAACAATGTCACTTCAGTTTCAATCTAATAATATGATAAAAATCAAAAGAAAATGAAAAAGAACATGAACTGCATTGGTTTACAAAAAATATAATTGCAGAACAATAAAATAGAAACTTGTTGTTTGTTCTACACAGATCTCGAAACTTACTATCTTCAAATTTTCACTGATCTTCAGATCCAAGCATTAAAACCCTAACTTCAATTCACAAAAAAACACCACCTTTCATATCTAACAACAAAAAACAACAGTTTAATGAGTTTTTTTTTTTTGGCAAATGAACCCTAATTTTAATCTCTTCTTCCTTTCTCTCTCTCCATAACTTTGGGCCTCTTTTTGAGGAAACCCTTATCAGTGTGGTTTCTCTCTCTCTCACTAGCGTGGCGGGAAAATACAACATGGCTTTTGCACATACATACATGACATAATGGTCTTCATGAGTAATTAACCAATAGGAATTCGACACGTATCACTACCTTGGCGGGAATCGCAACATGGCTTTTGCACATACATACACGACATAATAGTATACATACATGATTAGCCAATAGGAATCCGACACGTCATCTGAGTTTTGTTATTTTACCGCCAAATTTTTCCCACCGTTACGAGATTCGCTTCGTGGGTAAGATCCGCCGTTAAAGTTGGCTTGACGGAGTGGTGCTTTTGTCTGGGAATTGGGAACGGCACCGTGTGGGTTGTGGGCCAAGAGGGGCTTTGTGTCGTTTTCTGAAGGACATATGTCGTTTTCTGGATGCATTATTAATAATGCAGATTTGAATAAATGTTGGAATAATTGATTATTGAGTCAAATTTTAATTAGTCATAAATTGTTAGTCCATAATTCATTTATTGTTTCTTTGTTAGGTTTAGCAATTAATAATTATAATTTTTTTATTAAATAAGTGGTGCTTAATTTAATTTTATTCGTTATTCAGCGAATGTAGTAACTATTTTATTAGTTTGAATTTTCATTTTAATGATTAAATGTTGAAATTAAGGAGTAATTCCTCCTCCTTTTTATTTACTTATATTTTGATTTATATATGCTCATTTTAAAAAATAATGTTGATTTAGAAAGGACTTATAAAATTTAAAATTATTTAAAGTTATAAAATAATAAACCATCAAATATATAGTGTGAAGAGTTTTATCATCATTATTATTCTATTTGACTTGACAATAAAAAAATAATTTATATTAAAAAAATAAATTTTGACTATAACAGATTATTATATCTAATTTAGATTATACATAGAATGTTCACTTTATATGATGCTTTTCATTTTTACTGAATTGTATATATTTAATTGTAATCCAGAAATTTATAATTAATATTAAAAAACATATATTAAAAATTATATATATGCGTGTGTTCACCTAAATATTAAATTAATGGTAATAAAATAATTATTTCAATAAATATTAAATTTATTTATTAAATAAAAATAAAACTTTATTTTAATAGATAATAAAAAAATGTGTAGATTATAACATAAAATAAATTAAAATCACATAAAGCTTAGCTAAAGTCTAGTTTAAAATTAGATTTAAGATTTTTTATCTAAAAAATTAGATTTAAGATTTAATAGTAATGACATTAAAAAAGAAATCTGTTGAGAGATATATATATCTGCATGTATTTTTTTAATTGATTAGAATACTTAATAAAATATTTCGTTTTTAGACAATAATAATTTATAATTAAAAATCACAAATTAATAAAATTCCAAAATTTCTAAAAGCATTATGAATTATATTATCATAAATTATTATAGAAATACCAATTGTTCTCATTGCTGATTTTTTAAAAAAGTTTTTATAATTGTACACACAAATATTTATAGAATAAAGGAGGCATGGAATTAGAAAGCGAAATTTATAAAAATAACATAAAAAGAAAAAAAATTATAAAAATATTGCATGAACAAAAAATTTATAAAATATTATGGAAACATATATATTTTTTCAAATATTGTATATTTTTACCATACATAGAATATAATTTTAATATATATAATAAAAAATTTTAAAAAATATTTTTATAAAAAATATAAAGAAAATAAAAAATAATATTTTAGAAGGATGGGCTACCCGATATTCATATCATGATTACTGGGTCAAAGAAGCCTAGATTAGGGATAGTGGGCCTTGAAAGCCCATATATGTGGAGTTTGCGAATATTTTCTTCTTCTTCCTCACCGGATGCTTTCTGTTTTCATTTTGGCTTTCCAAAATTACATAGCAGTGCCTCTCGTCTTCATATTTGTTTTGATTTTAGGGTTTACATTATTCAATTGCGTGCCCTAACTAATTGTGTTTGTTTTTAAATCGCATTATGGAACCTGAAATTTTAGATTGATTGATTTATTAATCATATATAATAGTACTGAGAGTTATTATTTCGTGATTTGATTGCTCGAAGCTGTGAAATTCATTCATTATGATGGTAAGATTTCTCTTAGCTTTTGTTTATGTTTTACAATTTCAATAACTATCCGAGAAAAAAAAAACGTTTTCTCCTGTAGCTTTCGTGTTTATTTTTGTTCTATTATGAATTTTTCGTTGTTTTCAGGAAGAATTCAGAAAGGCGATACTCCAGCCTAGGCCGCCTGAAAGCTTTGCTCTCCAGACTGTTCAAGAATTTATTAAACCTCAGGTGATGCTTTGCATCTGCTACATTTCAGACATATATATATATATAGGGGTGCATTCGATACTTGTCAGTTCAAAAAGATTTGATAATACTTACCTAGTTAACAAAGCTTAATATTGTTTAACTTTTCCAATTTCTTTATTTTGGTATTACTGAGGAAGTCCTTGTTCTGGATGACATAATTTTCTTGATGTTTTTGTCTGTTTGCGATATAGTTTGGGCTTTACGAAGGAACCAATAATGTGTAGTTATTTTGTTTCCTTTCCCCCCGTTTACATGGTTTAGTCGATTCTTATTCAGTTCATTGAATTGTTAAATGACAGAGACAAACAAAATTGGCCCAAGATGAGAATCAATTGTTAGAAAATATGCTTCGGACGTTGCTTCAGGAGCTTGTGGTATGTATCTATTTTTCATGCTTATTTGAAGAGCAATATATGTCTTACGGACTTATAGCTATGGATTGTACTTTTCTGGACTTTGCACTTGTCCATGTAGGCATAATTAAGTTGGTAGAAAAAAAAATCCATTTCAGCAATTCAGTGTATTCATTAATTGGTCTAAAGATTTATTTTATCCGTACTTTGTTTAGAATATAGAATAATTAAATAGAAATATGTGCACATGTGTGTGTATTTGATTTGGGAGATTACCGCTGTTAGGTGATCTGTTAGTTGGAAAGGTAGAAGGATAAATTTGGAGTAAAATCTGTTTTGAAACTTGTCTGCCACTCTTGGAAATATAGTGCATTTCTAACTAAGTCTGTTGGTTTCTTTGTATTCTAGATCATCTGCTTATTATCTTGACTTTTTCTCTTCTCATCAAACTGAAAATTTTGGCTTTACTTTGGTACAGTCTTCTGCAGCACAGTCAGGAGAGAAAATAATGCAGTATGGGCAATTGATTGATGACGGGGAAAACTCTCGCGGTCAAATTCCTCGTCTTTTAGGTCTGTTAATTATAAGCTGCTAAATTTTACTCTTTTTTATTTTTATTTTTTGTTTTAGCAAATGATTGAATAGATTTGAATTTGGATGATAATAATATTGATAAAATTAGTTAATATGAGAATATGCAGTAAAAAGAGTGTATGAACTGATGCAATTCATCAGTAGGATAAGTTTTAGGATAAGTGCATTCTTATGAACTAATGGTAGAAATAATAACTGTCAAGCAAAGCAATGTTTATTACGATTACATTTTATCCTAGATGAAAATTTTTAATTCTATTCCTCAGTTGTTGTAATGCATATATAAATGGCTGCTGCATGCATACAATTTCAGTAATTGAGAAAGGGTTTATAGCATCTAGAAGAATTATCCAAACATACACACACGCGCATACGCATACATACACACAAGCGTATATATTTCTTTTGAGAAGTCAGGTCACAGTGTATGCTAAATTATATTGTCTTTGGGAAGAGAGGTCTTGATAGTGTTGAATATTCCAACACATTTTTGTCGCTAGTGCACCTGCACTATGCCTGGTGTGTCATTCTTTTTCCCATTATTAAAAGGGCCTGTTGTGATGAAGTTATTTTAGAGCTTGAAAATCACTAATGCTATTATTACCTGTTGTCATTTTGTTAATTTTTCTTTCTTATTGTTTGCTGTTCGTTTTGTGGGTTATTTTGATGTCTCTTACTCTCGCATATTTTTCCCATTTTTTTTCTGGTGCTACCAGATGCTGTGTTGTATCTTTGTGAGAGAGAACATGTTGAGGGTGGTATGATATTCCAGTTGTTGGAAGACTTGACAGAAATGTCTACGATGAGAAATTGTAAAGATATTTTTGGTTATATTGAGAGTAAGCAAGATATACTTGGGAAGGTATGTCTACTTACCAATATTCTTGTCTTCAGTTAAACAATCCAGCATTAGTCCTTTTGTTCTACCCTGACTAGTGCTTGTACGTATATTTGATGGGTGCCTTTCATACAGCAAGAACTTTTTGCTCGTGGAAAACTTGTGATGTTGAGAACTTGTAACCAGCTTCTCCGTCGCCTTTCAAAGGTACCTCAACACACTCTGCAGCATACATAGATATCTATATAATTTATTTTTTGACATATGATCTCTTGTTTGCTGATTTTTGCCAACATCAGAAGTGAATTAGCTTGATAACGTTATATTATAGTGATTGTATAATATGATGCAATATTCTTCAAATATTGATTTTCTATTTAAGAATGTTCTTTGATATTCTTTGCATGAAGAATTTGAGGTGAAGACTTTCTCTGGTTCCATTCGTTTTGGTGGGAGGGATCTTTTCTGACCATGACTTTTCCCTTTTGAGAATGTCTCTGACCATGATTTTTTCAGTAATTATGAATGTGAATGTAACTATTAATCCCGTTTGCAAGCTCTGCTACTTTTGATAATTTTGTTGGGCTGCAAGTCATTTGATGGAAAAGGTGTAGGGATGTTTGACAATTGCAGATATAAATGAAAGAGTTGGATTTGAAACTTTATAGTTTGGGGATTTACTTTGGCCTGCTCTCCCTTTTTTCCATCTTTTCTATTAAAATCACCGAACTGGAAAGAAACTTGGCATAAAGGTTCCATTAGTTTTTTAGTTCTTTAGAATTTTTATTCTAAACTTTCCCTGTAATAATATGCTGGAATATGACTTTACAGGCAAATGATGTTGTGTTCTGTGGACGAATTCTTATGTTTCTTGCACACTTTTTTCCTTTATCTGAACGTTCAGGTATTACATTGAGCAATCATATTTACTTTGGTATAGAACTCTTGCATTGAGTTTCATTTTACATTTTTTTCCTCTACCTTAATGTTGCAGCTGTGAACATAAAAGGAGTTTTCAACACATCAAATGAGACTAAATATGAGAAAGACCCACCTACTGGTACACCCTAGCTGTACTCTACGTAAACTTTGAATCTACTAATGTAGCATATAGCTTTGCTTTATTATCATGTGTGCTAATATGTTCTTTATTTCAGGCATATCTGTTGACTTCAACTTCTACAAAACCTTGTGGAGTTTACAGGTAAACAATGTGATTTGCAATTATTGCTTGTGGAGAAAAGGAACCTAATTCTTTTTTTTCCAGCATATCCTTGCCAAAAATATAATTTATTCCTAAAGTCATCATGATTGCTCTGTTGCTTGGTTTCCTTGGAAGTGATCCTCTTAATCCCATACTTGATACTACATCCTTTAGTTATTAAATGTACCTTAAATTAACTTCACTTGTTCAACTATTTTATGTGACAAATAGTTAGAAGAATCCTTGATAGTTTAAGTTCTTTGAAAATGATTTTCAGGAATACTTTTGTAACCCGGCTTCTCTAACGGTTGCTCCAACCAAGTGGCAGAGATTTACATCCAGTTTGATGGTCAGCTTCATCTCTTGCCATGAGTAGTATATTTTTTCTTGATGGAAAATATCGTGTTCTGACACGGTCATTTTGTTTTTCTGACCATAAAAATGTTAGCGCTGGTTATTGTTTGACATCTATGTCAAAAGTTTTCCTAAATGTTGAGATGTTACAGGTTGTGTTGAATACCTTTGAAGCTCAGCCTTTGAGTGAGGAAGAAGGAGATGCTAACAACTTAGAGGAAGAGGCAGCAACTTTTAACATAAAATATCTCACAAGCAGTAAACTAATGGGCTTAGAGGTAACTGGTTAGAACATATGAAATGATTGCGCAAACCATCTTGATTGAGTTCTCATTTTATCACTTATTGGTTTATTTTCCAGTTAAAGGATCCAAGTTTTCGACGCCACATTCTTGTGCAGTGCCTTATATTATTTGACTATCTTAAGGTAGTGATTGCTAAATGGAAGTCTTCTGCATGAATCTCATTAAATTTCTTTTTTTAAATCTGTCATTAATTGACAAAATGACTGGTTATCTTGGTAGGCTCCAGGAAAGAATGACAAAGATTTGACATCTGAAAGCATGGTTAGTTCTGTTTCATTATTGGTTTTGTAAATTTAAGATATAGATACTTAATAAATGTGTTTCTTTTTCTAATATCCAAATGTTAGGTTTCAGAAGGATAGATTATATTCACTACAGTATCTGTATTTTATCATTCTTTGCTTTGTATAATTGAAAATGCCACATTATGCAAATCCTGTGTGCATAATGCCCACTTGATTGGAGTATGGACAACTTCAAGTGAAATATGGACATCTGTCTTTCATTGTATCCCACTTAGGAATTTTTTTTCTAAGCACGTGTCAAGCAAAAGAATTTTGCTGACATTCAAAAATTTCTAGTGCCCATTTGTCTTATATCTCATGGGACTTTGTGCTTAATTTAAGTGTCTCATAGGACATTGGATGAGAAATAGTGCTTTGCATTGAAGACTTCCCTTCCTTGTCTTCAAGCACATTGCATTTGCCATGGGCTTATTTATCTGGAGGTTGAGTAAAGTAATCTCTGGTTATCAGTTTCCCTAATTTGCATCATTGTGGTTCAAGTAGTGCCTTTGAGTAAATGTAAATGTGAATCTGGGTTGGCAGGTCATGTAATAAGAGATCGCTTCTGACCACTTATTATTATTCTCTTTTGTTCCTAAGCAGCGAATCTCTTGCCTATTTTGCCCGTATCTTGAACCACTTTGTTTTTATTCAAGAATGGGAATCAAAAGCTCATTTAAGCATCCCTCTTTTAAAATAATGTTCTTGCTTGCATTTGCTGCCCTTGCACATGATGAGAAATGTATGTTTGCACATACAATGATAGATGCATATATTTACTTTTTATAAAATATTAAAATTTGATACTATTTCTTCTGTTTATTCCAGAAAGAAGAAATAAAAACTTGTGAGGAGCGTGTGAAGAAACTACTTGAAATGACTCCACCTAAAGGACAGGATTTTCTTCACAAAATTGAGCATATACTTGAACGGGAAAAGAATTGGGTAAGCATACTTTCTGGTTTTATTGTCCATCTCTTTCTCGCTCCCATATATTGTCTTCAAAAGTTTTTGATGATCCTCATATTAGTTTAATTAACTTTTAACATTCATGCCATTTAGGTATGGTGGAAACGTGATGGTTGCCCTCCTTTTGAAAAGCAGCCAATAGACAAATTGGTCCAAGATGGCACTAAAAAGCGGTATGCAACATAGTGGCTAAAATAGTTATTTTCCTTCAAATCCAAATGACTTTTGTTGAATTTAAAATAACATATATTTCTAGACATTCATGTGTTTTAAGGACACTTGAGACAGGAGGATAGAATATATTTACTCAAGTATTCCAATTTGTGTTTATTATAGTCTATATACAATTTTGATTGGGATCAATCCAACAATCAGCTGATAATGTGGTATTGTGCCAAACTTAACATCTAAGATGAGCTTAGAAGCTTTTATAGTTGATCCATTTTTGTAATCACTTTGGGTGGTTCTACATAATGCTTACTGAAGTCATTTACATAATGAACCTTATTAACCATGTTGTTTTAGGTATAGATTACGTTTCTTATTTCCAACTATTCATCTGAAATGTGTTCTTTTCTTTATCCTTCAGTAGGCCAAGGTGGAGACTGGGGAATAAAGAACTCTCTCAGTTGTGGAAGTGGGCAGATCAGAATCCGGTGTGTATTATTTTCAGATGGCAACTTTTATTTTTTCTATTTATTCTCCATTTGATAGACTGTAAACTCAGAAACTATCATTTCATCACATAATTTGCTAATCAGCTGCTGCATTCATTTATACTTGAAGCATATTGATTCAGCCATGTTCTGGTTTTTCATAGAAAATAAAAAGAACAGGTGAGGATAAAGGAAAGGAATATGATTTTTTTCCTTTTCAATTGTTTTAAAAAGTACAGACTGTGGAGGAAAACAAGTGATGGTTGATTTATCCATTTTGTTCTCGTTCTCTTTTTGTTTCTTTTATTTGGATTTACTTTTTATTTCCTCCAAAACTTTTATGTATAGAATGCTTTGGTTGATCCTCAACGTGTCCGAACGCCTGCCATCACAGAATACTGGAAACCCTTGGCTGAAGATGTAAGCACTAGAACAGGCTTCTTTAAGTTGAATCTATATGTTGATTTATGATTTTTTGATGTTTCTTTTGTCCTTGGCATATTATAGACAATGGTCTTATTTGTCACATTGGCTATCAGAATAAGTTAATTTTCTTTATCGGAATCCCAGATGGACCCATCAGCGGGAATTGAAGCTGAATATCACCACAAAAACAACCGGGTGAGTGTTGGCCCTTTCTTTTATCATCAATATCTTCATATGGCTCTTTTGTGGTATTAAATATTCCAAATGTGGCCTAAAGGTCTGTATTATTCAAGTGTAAAGGTCTTCCAATTATATTTCTGCTCCTAAAAAAATCTATGGTTAATTACACTGGCACATAGAGATGTTAAGCATATGTATTTATTATGCAGGTATATTGCTGGAAAGGTCTGCGATTTTCAGCTAGGCAGGATTTGGATGGATTTTCTAGAGTATGATCCTAACAAAGATGTTTATAATAAATGATCTTGGTACAATAGCTTACCCTAGGGTATTTTATGGAATTTTCTTGCAGTTTACTGACCACGGTATTGAAGGAGTTGTTCCCCTAGAACTTCTGCCACCAGATGTACGGTCCAAATATCAAGCTAAACCTAGTGACAGGTCTAAACGTGCCAAAAAGGAAGAGGCAAAGGGTGCATCAACTCAAGCAGACGATACTCAGGTATTTGCATCAGCTTCTTGTACTCGGTCTCTCTCTTGGTGTCTATTATGTCATGCCTAAAGTTTACAGCCGCAAATTCAAAAAAAATGGGTGTTGAGTTTTTTATCATCCTAGAGTTGAGCTATTTTTTTACATAATTTCCCCTATAGTATCTACACCATAGTAGAGTTTATCCACCAAATTCAGGATGAGTCCTTGATTTTTATCATCCTAGCATCAAGCTATTTTTCCATAGGTCTTACCCTGTAGTATCTTCACTATTGTAGAGTTTCACCAAGTTCGGGATGAGTTCAGTGTACAAGATGACGGTCTCCGTATTTGGTGTATATTAATCTCTAACATTTTTATGGTTTTCTCTTCTTTGGCTTAGATTGCAACACCTGCAAGTGAGATTGATGGTGAAGGAATCAGGACGGATGAACCCTCAGCTGCTCCAATGGACACAGATGCAATGGCTGCTTCCCAAGGTGGCTCTCCAACGCCTGAAGAACATCAAAAGCAAAGCCCTGATACAAATGGCCCAGAGGCTGGCCGGTTAGAAGCAGATGGTGAAGGAGAGGCTGGGATGATAGATGGAGAAACAGATGCAGAAGTAGATTTAGAAGCAGTTAATTGAAATATTCAATTCTTTTTTCTTGGTTCAGGCATATGGTTCATTAAATTAATTATGGAAGCTATGATCTTATGGAAAAAATTGAGAGCATTATATTGTGAAAAAGTTATGCCGTGAGTCACTTCTATTTTTTTTTTTAAATATTCCACTGTTTTGTTGCATCTTTAATTATATGTTAACTGTATAGCTCTGAAATTATATCTTTAATATATTAGATATATAATTGACATATATTTCTGAAAAATAAATAATTTGAATTCGAAAATTGAAAAGTAATATTTTTTAATTTCATAAAGGTATATTTTTAAAAATAATATTATTTTTCGGAAGTCTTTTTGAAGAAATACCCAAGTTTTGAGTTTGTCAACATAAGCACTAGAAAGAATCGTAGCAGATAGTCAATCGTTTAAAGCATCTTTTTCCTTCCTCAGATTCTACAATTCCGATTGCAGATTGAGAGAAACCAGGCAGTTAAAATGGGCCAAGTAAACAAAGATTGAACTTATGATTCATAAATCATTAAATAGTTATATAAAACAACAAATCAAAACTAGTTCCACTTGTTGTCTCTAGACAATCCAACCAAAAAATGTAATGAATCAACTACCCAAAAGATAATTTCTGGAATTTGGTAGCTTCTCATAACATCATGAAATCCAAGAAAATTAAGATAGAACTAGTCGACTGTTCCAATCCGTAACGATAAATTCATTCGAGCTCCCAACTCTTTTAGCAGAGGTGATTCTGATAGTGAGGAACCTCTCATGCTTTCTGCAGTCAAACCATTCGAAAAAAGAATGTAAAAAATCAAGAAGTTACAACAAGCCTAATTAAATGCTAATAATACCATGGTGCAGGACCATCGTTACCTGCATTGGAAGGTAGAGTTTAAATTCTGGAGGGAGTTCCTCTTCCGAGTAAAGGCGGTCAGAGAAATAGATTCTTCTTAGGCGGCAGTTTGCGTGAACCTGAACTCGTAACGTTTCAACATAATTTGTCCCATAAGCCCTCCTGGTAAAATCAGCCAAATTCAACTGAATTTGGTTCCAGCCTTCATCCATTTTCAGTGGCATGGTGCAAATGTATGGCTTTACACGAGTAATGGCCTATAAATTGTAAATAAATATCAAATGTCTATATTTCAGTACATTGATGACAACTATTGTAATCAAATTAGCATTGATGGAGCTGGAATAATAATCCACATTCCCATTAAATTATCATTTTCACATTTGGTTTAGAGTTTATTTGCTAGAGGAAGAGATTTATGCCACCAAATGAAATGAGATATCATACCTTGCCTGCAATTTCTACAGGGAAAAAATTGAAAGAAAAGACAATCAAAGGTCATTACAAAAATGATACATCACAAACATGGGTAAACTTACACACTTGAAAGTTAGAAGCTCGGAAGCGCCGCCTAACATTCTTATCATCCAGCACTTGAATCTCAAATGTGAAATATTTCTTCATGTTCTTTACAATCATAACCAAAAATGGAAGTTTTATACCAAGAGTTGCAGCAGGGTCTGCTGGACATGTAATATATGTGGATTGGATATTTGACCCAACAATTTCAAGCACATTAGATTGTATGTCCTCATCATGCGGACGTTTTACATGACCGTTGGAAACTGCAAAAGAATCAAGACAAAATTAGAAAAAAGTAATACAAAACATTTTCAATTCACTTTAAGCTAAGGAATTCCTATGTAAATCCACAAGTGTTTGTATGAACATTTGGAATTCAAAATTGTTAATTCTATGAAATTTGATTATACTTCAGCCAAATTCAACCAAAAATTGATAAAATTTTGCAAATGAAATCTAAATTTAAGAAGATTGCAATCTAATGAAGTTGATGACTTCTAAATACAAGCTAGTAAGGCTACATATTCAAAATGAAGTTTATATTTATTTGCCATGTCTCATGTCAAATAGTATGAAGGCATCAATATAAGAGCCACACACACACATATATACATATATATATTATATAAACAACTCAACTAAACCTTAATCCAAAATTAATTGAGATAGACTATATGGATTCACTTTTTCCACTCGGACGATTATGTACTATGTACGTATGGGTGTGTGTGTGTGTGTGTGTGTGTGCACTGAAACTCGTTTTCAGGTTTACAGTAAAAAAGAGAAAAGAAGCATAATTATGATAATCAAAAACAGATTGAATAAAATGAAAAAACAAACTTATAACAATTTCAAAATATCATCACTAACAACTGCTACTCACCTTCTTTATCCCAAATCTGCAAAGGCTTGCTCCTACAAAATCCAAGAAACAGATACAAAGCTCATAAATTTTAAATTTATGAAACCAACAGCTGATAAAACACATAAAAAGACAAATTAGAACATACCCAAGACTGTATAAAATAGATAGAAATCCAGACTGAAACGTGTTCTTAAACATATCTTCAGTGAAATAAAGCTGCAGAAAGAAAATCAGAAATCAATATAGTAGACAATTTGAGAAGTAATTGAAAAAAAAAAAACAATAAACCCTACTTTTCTCTTAATCTATTTCAAAAGCAATTGGCTTTATTTACTAAAAATCTAATTGAATTAAATTAAATTAAATTACGGCAGCAAACTTTAACTCTAGATCATGAAGAAACAAGATGAAATTTATGTATACTTGCCTAGCTTTTTTTTTTTTTTTCTCGGGAAAACAAAATCTTGCTGTGGAAATTGGGAGGAAAACTTTTGTTATACTAATCCCGAAATTTAAATGGGTTGGATTGTAATTTTAAAATATGGGCTAATAGCCTACTTGTAGGCCTTCAGTTAAAGCCCACAAGCCCATTTCTTTTATTTCTTTTATTATTTTGTTTCGAATTATTATTTTTTTGTGAAATTCAATTTAATAATTACTTTATTCTCGGATGAAATTGCATTTTAAAATTGGTATTTTAACATAAAATTAATTTAATTGAAAAATATATATTCTAATGAATGAAAATGTTTTATAATATAATAATTCAAATAATAAATTGCATTATGTTGCAAAACTATGGAAATAAAGTGATATCTAGGTTAAAATATAATGAAAAGTTAATAATTTTATAAGTATAATTAAAGTATTAAGCCTCTTAACAAAATTTTGATGATTAAAAATATTAATTGTAAAATTATAGGAAACAAGTGATATAGTTATTTTATTTTACGTTTTATAATATAATATAAATTTAGAAAATTATAAAAGGTTCATCAAATAATTTGAATACATAAACAAGTGTTAGAATGCATTTTTAAATTAACTTAGAGTCTATTTAATTAATGAGGTTGTACAAATTCAAAAAGAAATAATAATTATTGTTAATTGTAGCTAAAATCATATATGAGATTAATGACAATTATTTCATTAAATAATAAAAGTATTGTTATAAATTTAATTGAAAATTTTAAATATATAATAAATTGTTATATATAGAAAAAATATATTTTTAAAATTTATAAATTATAAATTCCATAACATATAAATAATAATTGTTCTATAAATTATATGATTATTTCATTTCAAGATCTAAATGAGCACTTTAATATTTTGGATGAAATGAGTGGATACCTTTCCTTTAAAAGGAAAAAAACTTTCACAAAAATAATGTTTCCTTTTTTAATTTTAATTTTAATTGAGTATTTTAATTATTTATTTTACATATTAAGTAAAATAGAAAAGAATTTATATAAAAATTAGTAAAAAAAAAATTCATCCATAGAAAAACCATTTTTAATGAGTCCAATTGCGCCTCATCTTTCATATCATTCCCATTCAAATCCCTCCTTTACTTCATCAATTTTGTTGCCACTCAATCTTGCTAAACTTCAAGTCCTACACTCTCTTTACAGATCGCCTTGTGTGTTGCCACGTTTAGTCCCAAAAATCTTTCCACTTATGAACCTCCACGTGTCAAAATAAATTGACCAAAGTACCCTGATTGCTGAGTCGTGTAGCTTTATCTAAAGTAAACTAAAAAAAATTATAATGCAACCCCACAATCTGATCACTCACAATTCAAGGTAAAACCACCATTTCACAAATGTGGGTCCCACTTATACCACGTGGAACAATGAGAGTGAATTTTTTGATGGTGTGTTATCTACCACAAATCTCAGCGTCGGTTCTCAGCCACAAATAGCTCTCTCTCTCTAAAATCTTTAAAAAAAAAAAGATCGAATCTTTTTCGAGTTTTAGTTTTTATCTCATGGTTGGCTTTGACTCTTATTTTCAGATGTAATATGTATTATTATATTTTATAGATAAATAACACTCATACTTCAAAAGAGACCTGAAAAAAAGAAAGAAAACCAGAGCCGCCTCTGTTTTTCAGCTAAAAGAAAAGCTGCACAGAAAAACAAGAAATTAACTTTTGCATCTGGGTTCGTTTCATTTCTTTGCATCAGTATCTGTGGTTTGTTCGTTTTCTCAATCGATTTACCAGGTTTGTCTCAGTTTTTTTCTGATTGCTTTGTGTGATTGTAGACCATATAGTTGATTTGCAGTGGGAAATCTAGTTGTTGATTCTTAATTTTTATTTATAATAAAAATTTTGAATGTTGGTTTCTGGGTTTGGGTTCATTCTTTTTGTTCTTTTGATTTATTTGTTCTGTTTGGATTCATGTTTTGATTTATATGTTTCGTGTTTGGTTGCTGAGAAAAGTTAAGAAATGGAAAGAAAGTTATTAAATTTACTTATACTTTTAATTATCTGGTGGAATATAAAGAATCATATAAGGTAGTTGGAATTGCTCAGGTTTTCATTGTTTAATGCGACAAATTTGAGCTTTTCTTCCCCTTTGAATCCCTGGATGCCTCCAGCTATTACCCATAGTAGAAGGTGTTTTTTTTCAGTAGTTTTTCCTTGTTTCTATGGATTGTCTATTTGATTATTTGATATTGACCGAGAATTCGAGCTCTTTCAGCATGAGATTTTTACTGGCTGATAGGTTATGCTTCTTCTTCTTAAGTTTATCCATAGAAAGGAAAAGAAGAATTGAATTAAAAAAAATGAAATTTGAAATAAAGAATTGAATTAAAAAAAATGGAATTTGAAATAATCCCATGTAATTTTTATGGTACTTGACACAGATATTGTCTTGTTTATCTTATTTTCATTTTTTTTGCTTATCCAGATAAATGGATTGGTATTATGGGAGCAGTGTTGATGAGCTTGTTGTCCCAAAGTATCATGAACTATCTGATAGGTTTCCATCACCAGAAAATTGGCCAAAATGGGAACTAAGCGAATCCGAAAGTTTCGAGTTTCCTAACAAAGGCTTTGCTGCCGATGCAAAAATGACTCTGGAAGAACTCAACTTCAATAGTGACATTCTCTCTAATGATATTGAAATGGAAAGTTCTATCCATGATAAAGATCAGTATAGTTCAAGTACAAGTGGAGGAGGAACATCTGATGAGTCTCTACATCGAACTGCTTTTTTGCGAGACCAAATGGATTACCAACTCGATAGCCTTGCAGGATTCGAACAAATGGATGACATATTCTTGTACAAGCATAACTTCTGGGATTAAGATACTTGATTTAATGCCTGTAGGAAAATCATGTAGCGTCAGAAGTGCTTTAGCTTGTCATATCTGATTAGCAGCATGTCAGACACCCCATGGAAATTGAGTGCCTGATCAAAACTTTTTTGTGCATGGTCTAATTAATCCATAGCTGAGATTGCTTTAATTATGGGTCTTGGCTTCCATCATCACAAAAAATGGTAGATGTATAATGAGAAAATGTACAACTATTGTTGAGGTGATGGTACTCATTTTCTTTATATGGCATTTATCGTATGACTATCTTCTATACCTGTAATGTTATATGACAATTTAGGGCCATTCAATATCCATGGGATGTGTAGTATTTCCCTACTTGCTAAGCATTTTGTTATTCAATCAAATGATGGTTGGTGTCTCCTTGTTTTTGACCCCTCTTTTCTGGCCGTCAATGCAGGAGTTCAATGAGCGAAGCTCCGCTTAGGACTGACAATCATTGCGATTCATTTTGTTTCGAGCCTGAATTCCAGAATTACATGGTACATGATGATAATATCTCGAGCAGTATTACTTTAGATGAACAAAGTATTTCGAGTGACACGCATAATATGGGAAACTCTAACTATCACAAAGCACATGCATTTTCTCCATCAGTAGATCAGGACAAAGTTAAAATTCCTTCTCCACTGCTTTTTCCATGCAGTTCAGATCAAAAGCTTTATCCACTGTCAAAGGTGAGATTTCCACCTATTTATAAGTCGTAGGACTAGGACTGACAATTGGCCATGTTTTTTTCACCATTTTTCCATAATTTGGTAAAATAACACAGTTAATTCTACATGAATTCCCTCCATTCTTAAGCCAAGCTCTGATGGTAGCCTTTCTGTATTTGTGTCGTGCTTGAAGTGAAGGGTCTATTAACTCTTAGACTTCATTCTGCTGTAAAATATATTTGGTAATCAAGTCAAAGATGTGAATTGGAATAAATTTTGCAGAGAGGGTTCTGATATAGGTTCATTTGTGTTCTTTTTCCTTTGTGCTTGATATTTTAGCAGCATAACTGAGTTTTATGTTTATGGCAATAACCATTTTGTCATTTGTGCTTAGTTCTGTTGCAATTATGTTTCTGACAATATCCGTTTTAATCTTTTGAGTTGTATGATTTTTTGTTCAAGGCATCCCTGGTCACAGTCTTGGTCCCTTCTGAGCATAACCGGATAAATGAAAAAGTGGATGAGGAAACATCTCTTGAAGAATCTGTTTTACAGGAGATGGAATTGGTGATGGAAAAGGTACATTAGTACAACAGCTCGAAAAGTCTGTTACAGTATAAGCAAACTATAAATGCTAACGTTTGGGTATTTCAATATGATCAGCTGACAGATAAAACTCGAATTTGCTTTCGTGATGCATTATACCGTCTGGCCAGGAGCTCGAGACAACATGCAGTAACACAGAACCAAAATGTAAACCTTTCTGGGGAAACTTCTCCGCCGACAGGTCAAGAAGAGAAAATGAGGTACATGTATATTACTTGCCCTGTATTCGTCTTTCTCTTTGCTTTTGTCTATGTACATATCAAGGTTTGTGGTTGCTTGAATGCCATAGTTTAAGGTGGTTGCGATACTTGAATGTGAACTGATTGTGTTCGATTATTGGCAATCCAAACTCATAGCTATGGAGTAGTGTATTTTATTGATTTAAGCCCCGAAGTACTTATTTCATGTGAACTGATTGTCGTTGAGTATTGGCAATCTGAACGTTTTCTTTGGCCCGAGGATTGACCATATCGTAGCCTCTTCTGTTTTGTAGATATCATATGTGTCATTGTCCTTGCAGCTTTAGCTGCTGAATGTATACTGATCAAAATGTATACTTGCAATTCAGGCCTGTAGGAAGAAAAACTACAGAATCGGAGACCAACACCATTGACAGGGCCATTGCGAACCTTATGTTCAATAAAATGACCTCAGATGTACATGATTTTCCTGTCTCAACATCAGCAAGTTTCGAAAAAGAAGCAAACAGGCCACCAAATTACGGCTTGAATCAGCCACAAATCCATAGTCTTCCTCGTTATCCAACTTTTTCAAGCGATGTTGAGGTTCCAGTCCTCTGCCAAGGATCTCGCAACTTGCTGTGTTAATATCTCCAGAAATCCGGCAGAGAACAATGTAATAAAGTTTATGAGATGCTGGTTTGCAGAATGAGATAAAGGGCGCCTTCCAATTATATATATATATATATATGTATTTATGTAATTACATCAAGCAAAAATGAGATTTCCCTGGAGTTTGTTCGACTTCTTTGTGTATATATTCTTCTGCTAGTATATTGTGTGCTAGGTTAGAGGGCTTGCTGCATTCACTGGGCTAAGTTTTGAAATATGCACAGAAACCATTTTCAGAAAATTTTGACACCAAAAAAGAAAAAAACAAAGAATATGCCTTTGTTATTTCCATTTTAAATTGAAATCTAGCATTGCTGATTCACCAGCAGCTTCTCTGAGTTGGTGTAACATTCTTGGTTTTTAAATTTCTTCTTGTTTTATATTTATTTCTTACTTCCTGTTTTCTAAAGGATGGGGAGGAAGCTTTAATCATGGAGTGCATGTTTAAAGTTTATCATTTTCTTTCTGCGTATTGGTATGGAAAAGAGGAATCAATTTTGAGTTTATAATTTCGAAAATATATATTTACCGCTGATGTCTTGATGTGCTATTGAATTGAAAGTATATACAATACTATTATCTTTCGATGTGCTATTGAACTGAAATATGTATTTACGTTTTGGCAAATTTATTATTTAGAAAATATGCATTTGAATTATGTTTTTTGGTGAGTTTATTGTTTAAGAAATATGCATTTATCGCCAATGTTTCGATGTGTATTCACTATTACTAAGTGATGTTTTGATATGCTATTGAACTGAAATATGTATTTATGTTTTAGTGTATTACTGAATTGAAATATACATTTATTGATAGAATATGTCTTGATGTATCATTATACTGAAAATTTATTAATAGAAGTTTGAAATTTGTATAATTTTATTAAATTAAATTGTAGCGTATTGAGAATCAAATTTTCACTGGTTTAATGAAATCCAAGTTGAAGTTTTCAGAAAGAAAAATCAAAAAGGGGTTTTGTAGTACATGCTATCCACCATTGTCCATTATATTTGACTTGCAAAGTCATAGCATCCAGCGTCTATCAATGACTGTTGAACATAGTAAACAAGTAAAAGAAAATTCTCTCCCAGGAATCAGGATCAAAAGGTCAATGTGATGGACGGCTACAAATATTTAAATCAAAACGCGGTTTAACTAATTTCTTTTTTTTTTTATAGAACTCTTCAACTAATTAATTAATGCCTTTGTCTCATAAAATTTCAATAGAATAAGAAGTTTATAATCTCTTTTTATACTCATCATTTTCATTTATTTTCTCTATAATTTTTATGTACTTTTGAATATTTAAAAATAATTAAAAGTAAATGTTGGGTAATTAATAGGTTTTAAACGTAAAAATTTAAGATTTTTTTATATTTATGAGATTTTTGTGATGCTTCATTAATATATATATATTTATTTATTTTTCTAATTTTAGTAACTTAATTAGTATATTGTCTGTTGTAAAAAAAATTAGTATATTGTCTCAAAAAAAGGGAAAAACTTAGAACCTATATACTTTTTTCTTAGTATTATAATTGGAAGAGGAAGATCTATTGGACAAGATGTAATTGCCTCTAGGCTATACTTTAATGTACTAGAATCTATATACTTAAACAATATATAGTTTTTTTTATAATAATGTTAAAAAAATAACAATTTATTTAGATTTTATGCCACTTCTTTAATTGAATTATCTAGCTACATTTAACTAATAACGAGAAATTTTAATCTGAATATATATATAATTAATTACAATTAACAAGTAATTATGAATACAATTGAATTGGCTGAATAATTAATTAATTAATTAATTTGCTGACAAATTAAGTCTTAATTTTATTTTAACTTTTTAACAGAAATTCTGTTATGACCATAGCTTAGCTAATTAATACTTTTTTTTCATAATTATGATTACAGAAGCATTAAAAAATAAATAATAAATAAATAAAAACAAAACAGTTTTGACCTATTTTAATGAGTTTTAATGGCTAAATATGACTTAAAACTAACCACAACTCTTTCTTTTTTTATCTATTTTTGGCTAATTAAAACTAATTCTTAACCATAATTCAGTACTACATTGAAACTAAAAATTTCATTTTCTTCGTTATTATAATAAATTTATTTAAATTGCACCAAATTTTCATCAACAACGTGCATGCCATAACACTAACGCTATTCTCTCTTCTCTATTTATATGTCTAACCCTTACATTACTTAGTTCCCAAGCAAAACCCACCATAGAAACTCACCTTATTATCATCATCAATCACTAGCTAACTAGCTAGCTAGCCAGCCACCACCACCACGGCCGCCACCATGGGAGAAGCTTCACTACCACCGCCATTGGCCAGATCATTCTCGTCGGAAGAAGATACTCTGGTATCACCTAAATTTTTACTCGAATCTCCAAGATCAATAGCAGCATCACCTCCCAGGCCTATCATTTCCTTACATCAACCAACCAAGAAAGGCTAGTCTAAGTCAGCCAAGCTCTTTCGTCGGTTTCGAGCAGTTTTCTGGTCATTTCCCATGATAACACCAGCGTGTAAGATCCCCGGAAATCTCCTTCATCATGATGGGCATATTCACTGCGGTACACGGATGACCGGAACCCTATTTGGTCACCGAAAAAGTAGGATTAACCTAGCAATTCAAGAAAATCCTAGTTCTTTACCAATCTTGTTGCTTGAATTAACGATACCCACCGGGAAACTCTTATAAGATATGGGAATGGGGCTTGTTAGAATTGCTTTAGAGTGTGAAAAAAGGCCAAATAAGAAGACAGATTATAGAAGAACCCATTTGGACAATGTACTGTAATGGTAGAAAATCAGGTTATGGGGTGAAAAGAGAGCCTACGAATGAAGATTTAGTTGAAATGCAAATACTACATGTGATGTCAATGGGTGCCGGAGTTATACCGGACGATGGGACCGAGAAGCGGGACGGTGAGTTAACGTACATGAGAGCTCATTTTGAACGTGTTATTGGGTCTAAAGATTCAGAAAGTTATTACATGATGAATCCTGATGGGAACAATGGACCTGAATTAACTATTTTCTTTGTCAGGATTTGAGTATCTATTGATAAAGAAATTAGTTTGTAAATTTATCAGATTTTGGAGCTGCAGAGGAAAATTAATTAACTAAATTTGGGTGATTAATTTAATTAATTAGGCTGGCCCCCAGTGAATTAATTAGGCGGTGATTAGCAGAAAAGCTGTATCAGAGTTTTAAAGAAGGCCACGTCTCCACCTATAGCTGGTGATGATGACTATGGCTAGTTACTGCTTGTTGATGATCATCAGTTTTTATGTGTGTATAGTTCTACTGGTCATGAAATTGCAATTTTGCAAAAATTGAGATACTTTTAAGTAATTGATTGATTAATTCACTATTCAGAGATCAAAGTAATTAGCGAAATGGAATTCCATATTAATTTTTGCATTAATGATTTGATTAATTTTCAGTAAAATTAATCAATATATGGAGTCATGAACTATATGTATAATGTATTTATTATCTTCCCAATTTTCTTTGAGCGTTTGAGAATTATATAGCCCATTATAGAAAATTATTAGATAGCTTCAATCAATATATACAAAGCAAATAATTATCATATATTATTAGATTATCTGTTGTATAAAATATATATATATATATAATTTGTTGGACATTTAATAAAAATAATACATGATAAAGATAAAATTTATTATTATAATTTATAATAAAACAAAATAATCATTACTAAAAATATAATAATAATATTAATAATACAGATAGATGTTAGGCTTTTAAATGGTCTTTGTATATTAAATTAATTTGGCATAATACATAAATAATCATTGATAACATAGATAGATGTTGGGCTTTTAAATGTTTTTTTTTTTTGAAAAATTACTAAAAAAACTTAAAAAATAATTTATTTTTTCAAAATACTTCAAAAAAAAAAGTTTCAAAAGTATTGTACAAAAGAACAAAATTTTTAAAAATATGTTGAAAGGGACATATTAAAAATATGGGACCTTAAAATTACAAAAATGTCATGCTTTAATAAATTGACATATATATTTACTTATATGACAACTATATTATATATAAATAGATATATATAATAGATCAAAGAGAAATAACAGTATTATATGTTTCATTATATATATGATATATATATATTATATAAATAGATATATATATATAATGAATTAGAGAAAAATAATAGTATAAAATTATTATATATTTAATTATATGATCTATATGTCACATATAATATAAGTAGATATATGTGTTAGATTACACAAGAATAACAGTATATAACTGTTATATGTTAAGTTACATGATGTACATATTACATATAAGTATATATATATATATATATATATATATTAAAACTTATATGTTATATAGTATAATTTATACATAAAATTTTGTTATGTAGTTTTCAACATTATTATGCTACATATAATTTGAAAAAAGATGATGAAATAAAGAAAAGTTTTTCCAGTAAGTGTAAAAAAATTGAAAAACTCTTTCTATAAAACATTTTAGTTAATATATAGTATGTTTTACATTTAATGAACAAAAAAATCCCCGACCGTTGAAACCCAAAAACATATGTTTTCATCTCGGCAATTGATCCATCATGGAGCACCACAACACCAATAATCTATCAGTTCAATTCTCAACATAAGTAAGCACGATGCGTAATTCCAAGTAAACATATGCTTGTGCATATACATTAATGTATGCATATGCAGTGCCGAAGTCATTCTTTAAGAAAGAGAGGCAACCGTCTCTCTTCATTTTTAGAGAAAAAAAATTATATATCTATCTATTTTATTAAAATTTTTAAAATCTTTATTTGCCCCCTTCAAACTCATTAAAAAAATATAAAGTTAAAAATTTTATTTTTCAATATATTTTTATATTTTTATTTTAATTTTATTATTTATACTTTTAACATTTTATCATATAAAAAGCAACTATAATTTTTTTCTTCTTTATCTACGAAAGAAATTTTTATATATTAATCTAAAAGATTTATAAAAAAATTATTATTTACGTTATTTTTAATATATATAACATTTTTTATTTTTGCCCCTTTTATCAAACATCTTACTTCGCCTTTGTACACATGCATAAACATAACCTTACATCAAAATGGCGCATTCCAAATTTTCTTTGTAGGCTTAACGAGGAGGAACAAAGACCTCTGAAAAGTAATGGCAGCTAGAACATATAATTAAAGACTCACATTTAAATAGAATAGTCCGTTAGCTGAAAACCTGCTTGAATATCAACTAGTGTCTCTTCTTGTCTTAATCTTTTTTTGAACTCTACAGTTTTAAGACTCAACTAAAATAAACAAATTCAAACCATATTATCCAAGACAACTATAAGTTTCTTGTTTTTGTAGCCAATTGCCAAACTAGAAGAAGCAACAAAAAGAACGGCATACAAAAAATGAATAGAAAGAAAGAGGAAGATGAAGAAGAAAAAAAAAGAACAAATGAGACCGTATTTTTTAAAAAGAAAAATGAAACAAACGTAAAATTGAAAAATGAAAAAGCGAAAAGTGAAAAAATAAAATATCAACAATAAAAAGGCCAAACAGTAAAAGAAAATGCACGAAAACTAGTCTTTTATCATTTTAATCTCAACCTTTAATTTGATTAAATTGGTGTTGAATATTTTATTTTTTTTGTCAAATTTATCTAATCCAAGGCTTGGATGAACTTCGAGCCTATGTGGCAGTTCTGAAGTCTTTATAATTTCTTGCCACATGAACTGAATGGAGCTCAAATTTAATTTGATTCTTTAGTTCAAATTAAAAGTTATTGGAATCAAATCTCAAATCTAAATCTTGGGATTGCATGGAGCTTGCAAATAAGCTTGAATCTCTCGTTGCCTTAGTCATCGCTTCTTTCTCTCTCCATGATCCAAAGATATCAAGATACCTTTTAAGTTAGAGTTTTTAACTCTTATATAGAGATTGCAGGTCTCCAAATAGGGTTATGAAGCAGATTTCTCGAAATAGTTAATTAATTTCCATGCAAACACTGACTTTCTAATGTGCACGGGCATGCATAATTACTACAACATGGCCTTGCATATTTTTTTTCTTTATCTTCTCTTTCTTTTCTTTGACCAGTAGTCGAAAAATTTGCACAAACATGTCAATTAATTTTGCAGAGTATGCCGATTAAAATGCCTATAGGCTTCAATTTTTTCAAGGCAGAAACACTTTTATTTTACATAACCATGCCAATTATATGTGGCACACCTGTGTTATATGCCTCTTCAACTTGAATCTACTTTAACTCTCCTTGTCTTTCTCAAGATCTTCAGTTTTTTTGCTCAATTTCACTTGAGTTTGATTTTTCATCCAAATTGCAAGAAAAAAAGATTTTTATATAATTATGCTTATAAATAAAAAAATATATAAAGAATAAATAAATAAAAAGAGAGAAAATGAATACAATAAGCACTTGACTTATAAATTAGTTTGACCAAATAATTTACTATTTTGTTCTTATTTATTTCAACAACTAGTCTTACTAATATAATTTTATATAATTTTTAGTTATTTTAATGTTAAATGTATTTATAAACTATTTTTAGCAAATATTTGGGAAAACTCCCAAAAACTAAATCCTAGCCATTTTCTTTTTCTTATAGTTCTCATAGATTTTTCTTTCTCCTTAATTTGAGAATAACTACAATTAGTCATTGATAAACGGTAACCCCATATATATATTTACCTTTTTTTAATATTTTTATAATTTATATATTTTTATTTGTGGTTTATTTTTAAAATAATTTTTACATTAATATATATAAAATTTAGTATTTATTTTTATTTTCATATCTTTATTTTTTAAAATAAAATTGAATAAAATTTAATTTTTTATTATAAAATTTTATCTTTTATTATTTAAAGATTATATATTTTCTCTAACAGGAGATTTATCTATTTTCTAATGGAGATTATTTATCCTCTTAAATATAAATATTTTTCTCCTATATAAAGTGATTTAATATAATTTTATAAATTATAGATAAAATAAGTGACCTGTTCAAAATTAAATTATCTTTCACAATAGAAGGATCCCCCCAATAGCCAATTTAAAGAGGCGGCTCTAAGCAAATAGAAAAAAGAAAAAAAAAAGAAGCCAATTTAGAGGGACGTCTTGCAAATATAAAAAAAATATATGAAAATAGAGGCGCCTAAAATTTTTGGCGCTACGTCGGGGGTGAAATTTAAGCGGGTGCGTGCTAAGAAATGAAAGATAGTTTTCACTATAAACTACTGACTCACTTTGACGAATTTTCTTTTTGAAATTTAATTTTGTTCTATTGTCGTATTTTTTAAAATCCCTAAAGCCGCACATTTTATTATCTCCGATTACCTGAGATGGTATCATCATATTGCAATCGCTTCGACGCAAACAAACTTGAGCTTACCGGCCGTCAGATCGAGGCCATCGGTTATCAAGTCGGCCACCAGCTCGCCGAACAGTACAACCACCCTGATATGCCTTTTTAACCTCCTAATTTCCAGCTATAAATTTCTTTTTTTAATAAGAACACTCTTAATTTTTTTTTTTGGATTTTTTGCATATCATTCACAATAATTTCTGGTTGATTTTAAATGTTTTGATTTTTTTTTTTGCTTTATTTAGGTTGGATCTTCAAATCTGAACTATTTTAATTTGGTTGAATCTGGGGTGCATTTTCTTTTCTAAAAAATTGAGTGTCTATGGAGTTGTTTGGTTTCTTAGAAATTGTGGGAAAGAATTAGAAACTTTGTTATTGAATAAGTTGGAGTAAAATTTTGGATGGAGTATAAGAGTTTCATTTTATCAGGTATACTATGGAGCGGCTGAGGTTTAGTGATCATCTAGAGGCAATAAAGTTCATCTTCAAGGATTTTTGTTCTGAGGTTTTTGAGAAGCAGATTGGCAACTTGGAATTTGATTCTGGACTCAATTTGAATATGTTTGTTGCAGATTGCAAACTGGCTTATGGTGGTGTTGTATGGTACCTTTGTATTGCAAGATAATAAGTTTCGTTGGCTTGCACAAATGATCAATGGCTTGCACATTGTGAGAGAAAAATGTTTATTTATTTATTTATTTTTTTGCTTAATCTGTGTCATATGTTGCTGTAGTTCTTGGCTTATAAACATTTCTCATCAGGCCTTTTACTTTAGGACTGGTTTTTCCTTGTTTCTTAATATGGTTGGTTCACCTGAATATGTTACTCTTTGAGTAGGGCTTGGTCTTTGACACACTTCTATACTCCTCCTCCATATAATAAACGGGCATAGAGGAATAAAGGAGCAGGCTTTAGCTCTTAAACCTCTGCCCCTCATCGCCAATTCCCTATCTTTCTCCCTGCTTCCGTCCACATCTGGTAAGTCTATCTCTATATGTTTCTTTGCTGTTTCTTTATGTATTTGTGTTCTGTTTTTTGTTTTATTTGTGCTTTGACTTTGGTACTTCATTTTTGTTTTTGCAGTAATCTTTGTGTGCGTGTGATGGGAGAGGGAATCTCACCAGGGAGTTATTTCCAGTACCCTCCTTCTGGAGCCCATCAAGCTTCTGCCACTACTCATAGGTCCAGCTCTATCCCTTCAGACCGTGAAAGGTCAGTTTTGAAGACCTTAAGTTCTTTATACTTTATTATGGTGCTTATTTACGTATTTTTATTTATTTTGTTTTTTTGAATTGTTTGTTGACATTTAATGGTTTTAGTCTGTGCTTTTGTGTGCTTGATTTTAGGACTTGGATTTGTTGACACTTTGAATCGTGGTATGGTCTTCCAATGTTCTTTTTCATTCATGTTTTAGACATTTTAAGATTTATTTTAGGACTTGGATTTGTTTTAGCACTTAATCTTTGTGCTTTGGGTTTCTACTTTTTCCAGTGTTCTTTTCATTCATGTGTTAGATCCATTGATTTATTGCTTAGTTTATTTAGGTTATTTCTACTTTTACCATAAACAATTAATCCAACAAAGTATTATTTATAATGATATATTGGTACTTGAATCTCTCTCTCTATGGGCTAGATATTTTAAGAAGATAATTACATGATCATTTGCTTGTGATGTGTTTTTGTTTTTCCTTTGCTTTTGAAATTGATTTTGGTTTTGGATTTTTTATTTTAATTTTTCTGGGTATAATGATGTGTGTGTGTGCAGCAAACAACTTTTGAACTTAGAAGAAATCGATGTAGCTCATCAACAGGACAAAGATAAGGGCATAATTGTTGAAGATTTCAAGCTTATAAAAGATTCATATGGCTAATTGTATGATCCTTACAATTTATTGTTTATATGTTTATATTCATTAGCTTCCATTTAGGAAATTTGCTTTTTTAATTGCTTTTGAATTTTTACAGTATAGGATTATTTTTAAATTGTCTAATTTTGGTGGTATTGGAAGTTGATAATTATAAATTAATATGATTGTTTACTATTTTATTTGCAATCCTCTGTATTTTTAAGAAATTCTTTTAGTAATATAATATTTTATTGGATTATAATGTGTATTCAAACAAATCGAATTGAGTAAATATGATTAAAATAATATAATATAAATTAATAAAAAATTATATAGGCAGTTTAAATTGCTTTTTCATGTGCATTTAATAATTGAATAAAAATAATATAACAGTGTATTTAACCGCCTTTATTATATAAAATTTTGGCGTAAAAATTTGATAGAAAAATATTAGAGATAGTGCATTTATTAACTCAAATAATATATGAAGTGTAAAGCATAAAGTATAATGAATGTTAATTTAAAAAAGTATAATTAATGTTATAAAAATAAAATTAAATCTAACTTAGCATTAATTGAAGAGAGGTGTGATTGATGAAGTGAGAAAAAGAGCCGAGGAAAAAGAGAGAGAAAAGTGTCAGTAGTTTTAAAGCTTGATCTATCGCTGTTTGTCGCTCAACTATCAACACTGTCAACACCATTGGATAGCTCGTTATCCAAAGAGTCCATCGCCACTTGAATTGCTGCCTATGGCCATTGAAGCAGCAGTCACGCGTCATTCGAAGTTGTTCGGTGGTGTACCGCAGGCAGTATATTCCAACTAGCTTTTTGGCTGTTTTCTAATATTTTTTTCAGCAAAATTAATATTTTTAAAACATTCTTTTTATGATCTTCATTTTAGTATATCATTTGCATATTTTTAGAATATGTTTTAATTTAACAGAAATTTAAGTGACTGTCTAGCTTTCGATGACTTTTTTGACGAGAAAAATAATAAAAAATAAAAAATAATATATATAATAAATGATAGTTATAATTAAAGATTTATTTATTTAGAATTTATGGATAAAAATAATTGAATATTTAAATTATAATATTAGAATTAATTTATATATTTTAAATCATAATATATATAATTAATAATTTAAATTATAGTATATGATTTATGATTGAATTAAAATTATTATTATCAATAAATAGAATTAATTAATTATGTTTATATATATGTGTGTGTGTTTGTGTGAAATTCATTAACTAATTTGAATTATTATTTATTAACTAATTGAGTTAATTATTAAATGTTAAATGAGTTAATAGATTAATTGATTATTAAATAGTTAATGTATTATGTTCAAAGTTTATAAAATTAATTACCTAGTTAAAATTTGTAAAGTCATAATTAGCATAATCAAGATATTATTATTAATATTATTAAACTTAATATACTCAACTAAACAAAGTCTTAATTTCAAGTCAATTGGAGTCGGCTATATAAATTCTTCTTTTTCACTCAATACGATTTAGGTTTATCTCTTCTGATAGATGTAGTATCATAAGATTATTTTAAACCACCTTTAACCAAGTCAATTTAGGCCTACCTCTGTCTCTCTTAGCTATATCTACTCTAACTTGTTTGATTTTTCTAACCAGCGCATCGTTAGGTCTTCATTTTCACATGGTCAAACCATCTCAATATATGCTCTCTTATCTTATCCTCAATAAGTGTCACCCCCACTTTTTCTCTAATGCACTCATTGCGGATTCTATCATAGTATGACCACACATCCATCTTATCATTCTCATTTTCGCAATATGTATTTTACTCATGTGTTGTTCTTTTACTGTCCAACACTTACTACCATACATTATCGCAGGCCGTATTGCAGTGCGATAAAACTTTTTTTTTAATTTAATTAGTATCTTTCGATCGCATAGAACTCATGTAGTACCCCTCCACTTCATTCAATCAATTTCAATCCTATGATTTACATCTTCTTCGCAACATCTATCTTCTTGAAGAATAGAGCCAAGGTATTTAAAATAAGTACTACGAGGTACTGTTATTCCATCTAAAATAATTTTATCTTTTTCTCTATTATCACTATTAAATCTATAATGCAAATACTCAGTCTTAGTCTTACTTAGCTTAAAACCCTTAGATTCCAAAGTGTTTCTCCATAACTCCAACTTTTGGCTTTATTCCTGTTTGAGTCTCATCTATTAATACAATATCATCTGCAAACATCATACACCAAGGAATGTCATCCTGTATATGTTTTGTTAGCTCATCCATGACCAATGCAAAAAGATAAAGGCTCAAAGCTGAACGTTGATGTAATATAATAGAAACGGAAAAATCCTTAGTATCTCCTCCCACAGTGCGAACACTGGTGATGGCTCCCTCATACATATCTTTCAAGATTTGGATATATCGTATAGATATTCTCTTATGCTCTAGGACCCACCATAAAATTTTTCTGGAGACTCTATCATATGCCTTTTTCAAGTCAATGAAAACTATATGTAAGTTATTCTTTATCTCTTTATACTTTTCCATCAAATCTCTTATAAGAAAAATAGCTTTCATAGTTGATCGACCAGACATAAGGCAAAATTGATTTGAGAAGATATAAGTATCTAACAGCAAATGGTGTTCCACAACTCTTTCTCATAATTTCATAGTATGACTCATAAGTTTTATACTTCTATAATTTGAGCAATTCTGAATATTTCCTTTATTCTTAAAAATAGGTATCAAATTACTTTGTCTCCATTCATTAGACATTTTCTTTTTACTTAAGATCTTATTGAACAAAGATGTCAACCATGCAATTCTTGTATTTTCCAAACATTTCTAAACTTCAATAGATATTTCATCTGGTCTACAGGTTTTACCAACTTTCATCCTCTTCAAAGCTTCCTTACTTTTAAAGCTAAAGAATTTTACCATACACCATTTACAAGTGAAAGATTATTTAAGGGACATTGTGGTTATTGTTCACAGGCTGGTGAAAGAAGTGATAATGATGAGTTGGAACATGGATTTTCAGAGGTTGACACATGTTCTATGGCTGAGATAGTTGAAGAGGGCAAAGCAAAAGAAGTAGATGGTGAAGATTTACTTTCTGGGATAAAGTTTTTGGATACTCAGAAAGGGAACACCAGGGAGGGATCTGAAAAGAAAAAAGCAGTTTTAGAATTGTTAGATTCCATTATAGCTAATGGTGATGTCTATAATGTTCTCAATAAGTGGGATGAGCAAGGCAATGCATTGAGCCAAGAGGAGATTAATATAATCATCATTGGTCTGAAGAAGCGTCTGTATTGGAAGGCATTGCGGGTATGGTGTCTTGATTGTAATTTCTGTTCATTTTTTCTGCATCGAGTGCTCATTATGCTGATATTTTGACTATATGTTCAATTTTTATTGAATTATTCTAGTAACTTTTGCACTTCAGCATATGTTTCTTCTTGGTTTGGACTTGTTTAATTCTGCCTGAGTTCTCTTTCTTACTCAAAAAGCTTGTTATCATTTTCAGGCAGATGGGCAGATTAGGTGTATATTTCCTAAGACAGAGTTGATGATTGTGCCCCATGTTGATTTCTTGCATTCAAGCCAAGCATAACTATATTTTAATCTTTGCATTTATTTGTTTTTTTTTTTCTTTTTTCAAGTTGGTTTCATTTTCTAGTTGGAATAGCCTCGATTAATCCTGCCTTTTTTCCCAAAACAATAAAATTGGATTTAGAAATTGCTACCAGAGATCATAAGGTTTTCATAGGAACTTCATTATGGTAGGATTCAGTGACTATAATCCATTAGCTATTGTGTATATTATAAAATATTTTTTCGATCTAATATAGCATAGAGATTAAGTTTGATTCATACATAAACATTTCAAGAGTTGGGAAAAGTGTTAAGTAACCTGAGAAGTATACTACAGAGGTTGTTTTGTTTAATATGATTGGCTCTTCATTTCAGAACACTCTTCCATATTGCATCTTTTCTTTTTCTACCAAATTAGGTGTTCCAAAATACTATTGCTGTCTGACAATGCACGATATCATCCATTAAAGAATGTAGACAAGCTTTTATTTGAAGACGTTTTAGTTAGGAAATTCCACTTGACCTATTTTATAGTTAGTTAGGCGTATTATGTACCAGGTCCTTTGCTACCTTGGTAGTCCTCCCCTCCCTTTATATCCCAGATCTAAGCAAGAGTTGTCGATGGAATTGCATACACAAATTGCTGTCCATTCTGTATTGAGGTCATCTCATAATTTGAACTTTTTCTCTGTTTTTTGCAATTAATATCTTCATTTGCTCTTTTGGTTAGTATCTTCTGAGTTTTAATATCTAATAATATATAGTATATTATTTTAAAATGTGTTATATTGGCATACTGTAGCTTTTTTACTTTTTCGTTGTATCAAGAAATTTGTGTTCCTACTGGTTCGTCTTGTACTATGCTGCAATCAAATCATGTCTTCTAAAACCTGGAGTCCAGTAATCCTATGTGCTGATTTCATATTATTTGTTTTGTAGTTCTCATAATGGCTGGAAAAAGTTAAGCAAATTGATTTTACTGAACAGCATTATGCCTCTCGTATTGAGTTGATTTCCAAAGCACTAAATATTGAGAAGGCAGAAAAGTTCTTTGAGAAAATCCCGGAGTCCATGAAAGGTGAACTGGTATACAGGATTCTTTTAGGAAGTTGTGTTGGGGCCTGTAGTATGACAATGGCAGAGGCTGTGTTCAAGAAAATGAGGGACTTACAGTTGCCAATCACAGTTGATGCTTGCAAACAGATGATCATTCTCTATAAGAGGCTTAACAAGAAAAGAATAGCTGATATCTTATTGACAATGGAGAAGGAAAATATCCAGCCGTCTCTCCTTACATACAAACTTCTGATAGATTCCAAAGGTGAGTCCAATGACATTATGGGGATGGAGCAATTGATTGAAGCTTTGAAGTCTAAAGGTATTGAACCTGACATCAATGCTCCTACTATCATGGTTAAGCACTACATATCTGGTGGGTTCAAACTTAAAGCTCAAACCGTTTTGGAGGAAATTGAAGAAAGAAAACTGAAGGGAATTTTGGGGGCACGCAAATCACTGCTCCTCTATGCTTCTATTGGCGGAGCTGATGAGGTGGGTAAAATTTGGAAGGATTGTGAATCAGATCTCAAGCTGCAAGAGTGCCGAGCTGCCATAGAAGCCTGGGGCAAGTTGGGCAAAGTAGAAGAGGCGGAAGCAGTCTTTGATATGATGCTTCATAAATGGGACAGGCTTAGCTCTAGCCATTACTCTTCACTTCTTAATGTTTATATAAATAATAAGCTGCTGACTAAGGGGAAGGACTTGGTGAAGCGGATGGATGATACTGGATTGTGGATTGGCCCATTAACTTTGGACGTGATAGTGAGACTATATTGAAGCTGGGGAGGTTGAGGAAGCAGACTCCATTCTGCTGAAGGCAGCTGAAGCAAAGAAAATGAAACCTTGGTTAAAAACTTACTTAGCCGTAATGGAACAGTATGCAAAGCGGGGAGATATACATAATACTGAGAAGTTGTTTCAGTATATGAAAAAGATTGGGTGCATTGGACGTCTCAAGCCATTTGAGGTTTTAATACAGGCTTATATCAATGCAAAAACTCCAGCCTATGGGTTCCGAGAGAGGATGAAGGCAGATAACATACTCTCCAATAGTGCATTTGCAAACCAGTTGGCTCAAGCAGATCCATTCAGAAGGCTAACTACATCGGATTTGCTGGATTGAGGTGAAAGCTCTGATTTGCTAAATTTTTCTGCATATAGAGTCCTATGTTAGTCTACTTGTCCCATTAGGGTATCAATGCAAGTTGCTAATATGGATTTTATTCAAAACATATACAACTAATAAATGATAAATGTTATTGATATAGGTTACGTAGATCGGTTGAGCAAACAATTTCACAACACTATCAGAAGTATCAATGGTGTGTCTGTCTTAGCTTCGTAGAGAAGAAGCGAAAGAAGAAAAGTGTTATTAGGTTGTTGTTGGCATATGAAGAATTGAAGTAAGTAATTGCTATTATTTTTGCCCTCAGTTTACCTTTATTTACTTCATGGTCTCTTCTTTAGAATCTCTAGTCAGCAAATAAACCCTCTTAAAAATAACTAGCTATCTCCTATGATTTGAAATTTTACTGAATCATCTGAAGTGATCAACAGAGAACTAATTGTATCCTACAAATCATTTCCTAACTAGTGGTCTATCATGGATCCCATCTAATTTGAACTCGGGCCGGGCTTCAGGCAGAAGTGAAATTCGACCCAACACGGCCCAAACACATTCCTACAACCAATCTAAGCAAGAAATTATCTTTGAATCCTAATTTACATTTTGATATTTAACCAAATCGAGAAGCAACGAAAAAAAGGGACAAAACCTATGTACAAAAGACACACATAATATTAATAATTTGATGGGTGTCAAAATTACTAAAAATAAATTCATATTCCTAAAAATGAATTGATTGTAGAAGTGATACATATGGTAAAATTTACTGAGAATTATTTACTTATTAAAATTTCTTTTGAAACTAAAAAAAAAAACAAAAATAAGATTAAAAAGGGGGTTTGTAATTAAGAACTAAAATTTAATTAAAACTAAAAATTAAAATTAATAAATTAAATAATAGCAAAATTAATTTGAAAAATAACAAAGGGAATGCTTTCAGTTGAAGAGAATAATTTCGATTTCAATTATTAGATTGATTCTTGATACAAAAATAAATTTCTAAATTTTTAATAAATTAGTTCTAGTCATTGTAGACGCTCGTAACAGTCAATCTTTCATTAATATTTAAATTAATTAGGAAATGTTTTATAATTAATTCTTGCTAATGAGTAACCCTATAGGAATGCCTTTAGAATTTAACCCTATAGGAATATCTTTATGAATTAGAAGGATCTAACTCTAACCGACAAATTTAACCGCGAAATTTATTTAAATTAGATTATGTATCTTCTTAGTGTTACACCTAATTGCAACTAATTTCAAAATATTAAACACAATTACGGATTCAAGCATTTTGAATGATGATATATTGTCTAAACTAATTGAACAATGGGCCCTATTAATTAGCTAGCAAAATAATAATATAAATAAGCCACAGAAAATACATAAATACTAAAAATTAAAGAAAAAGCGAAAAGAGTATAATTAGGTCTTACAATCTTTGGCAAATCGAAACCTTATTTACTCTTCAACTGATTAGCATTTAGTCACATAAGATTTGAATGAAGAAAACTTGAATTAAGAATGAGAAAATTTTGTAAAATCTATGCTAAAAAAAAACGTTCTTAAGTTCTCTATCTTTTTATAGCTTCTAAAAATAAAATCATATTCCCCTTTAATTAGCAAAAATAATAAAAATATTAAACATAATAAATATCCTAAAATAATAGTCAATTCTTATCCTAAAATATGAATAATAGTTCAAAAGAATTTTTTGTAATCTTCTAGAAATTACAATATATCTTTATTCTAAAAAGGTTGAAAATTTCAACTGTAGTAGTTTTTCTCTTCTAATCAGATATGCTGTTCACAAGCCTTGCCCAAGACCTTTCAAAATTTTATGGAGAGCATTCATGGCAGTGATATGCATGGTCATGCATCCATCAATGCAAATCTCTACCACCTAAACTCTGTGGAGATAAATTTTGACACTGATGAGCATGACCATCTGCATGGTCATATATCTGTCTGTACATATTTCTGCCCCTCAAAATTCTAAAAAGGAATTCTAGCGATGATGTGTATGATCAACCGCGTGGTTATGTATCTGCTTATACATATCTCTGACATTTCGTACTATTTTTAGGTAATTTTCTCCTTTGTGCTCTTTTTAACCCATTCTTGTACAAATATGACTAAATCAGTAGAAATACAGGATAATAAAATTATATGAACGAATTGCTCGCCATCACAATCTTTATATATATATTTTTAAAAAAAACTCTTTTGGTCTATATTCAGTAATTAGAACAAAGATCCTCTTTAAAAAAATATTAAAAAAATAAAAAATTAAACATTAAGAACGCCTCCTATTTATCAGTATAAACAACAATAAGAGTTAGGTTGATTAGTGAGAGTTATCTTTTTATTAAATAATTTGTGCAAAAAGATTTTTCTTAATGAACATGTCATGGTTAATCTTTTATTTTATTTTTTTATTTTAAAAATTTATTATAATATGACAAAAAATAAATTTTATGTTTTCTGTTTTTTACTAAAGTGGCAAAAATCAAAGTATCATTGTACTTATTTTGTTTTTTAGTTCTTCCAATGCAGAATAACATCGAGGGCTACTTGGGGTATAATCACTTTAGCATTATATTTGATATGGTGTAATATAATAAACTCTATAATAGAATAAAAAACATAATGTAATGGAATACAATGAAAAATATAATATAGTAAATATTATATTTATTCATTTATTTGGAAATATAAATGGAAAAATTTTAAATAATTAATTATTTTATAATATTATTAAAATAAACATATCGATTTTGTTTTGATTGTACTTATTTAAGTTATTAATTGTGTCCAAATTAAAGAAAATGTTGTAAAAGATAGGTCAATAATAAAATATTGCTGTTAAAAAATAAGCTACTCAAAAAATGATTAAAAAAAAGCAAATATCCCATATTTTTTTTTCTCTACAAGAAAAAAGAAAATATTTTTTTAAATTAAAAAAATGCAAAAAAAGTTGTTATAAAAAAAACCATTAAAAATGTTAAAAAAAAGGGGAAAACGAATCATAAGTTGTATTCTTTAACAGCATGGGTTACATGGAGATGATTTTTTATTGATATTTACGTGTATTAGGTGGAAATTGAGATGATTTTTCCTTGATATTAGGTGGACTTACTTTTTTTTTTTATTTGAATATATTGGTGGTGGATCCTATAACTTTGCTGCAAATTTTTTTAGTAAAAAGAAATTTGTAATAATATCTTTTAATATTATAAAAATAAAATATTTATATATATTTAACTTCTAAAAATTAAACTTATATAAAAATATTTTTTTAATTTCTTTCCACATCATTGTATTTTATAAATTTTAACTAAAATTTTGTACAAACTAATACAAATAATATTTCTTTGGAAAAATTACACTCCACTATTTTTTATAAAATGTTTTCATTTTTATTAAGGGTATTTAGTTATTTTATAATAAACTTATAATAAACTATGTAAACTCATAATAAATTCATAATAAACTATATATTGTTACAATAACCTCCTATATGAATTGGATTTATTTTTTAGCTAATTGAGCTTTTTTTTCTTTCGATTGGAATGGTGTGATCTCTCTTGTTTGAGTTTGATTCTATTTGGAGATGCTTGTGGAGCGTTCTTTCTTAATGTAATCACATTTTTAGTGTTTTTGTTTGTTATCTCTTTAGAAAAAAAAAGATATAATAATCTTTGTCTCTCTCTCTATATATATATATATATATTAATATTCAAATCTTTGATTACAATTATCACATCTGTTGATAGTGCCATCCATCAATTTATATTATAATCAAATATTTTATTTTTAATAGCATGTGTACATGTTATTAACATTGCCTTGCAATGTAGAGAGCATTCAATAAACCAAAATGGAAGAAGAATCAAAACTTCCAGTTGCCTTATTATCTCATCTTATTCAATGGCTAGCGTTGAAGCCGTTGATGAAGAGGTCAAAGAACTAATTCATTTCTTTCCCAAATAAAAGGGGTGGATAGGTTTTCTTTGTTTATATCAAGGTTTTGTGTCCAATGAAATTGATTCGTAATGTAATGCTTTTTCAAAGACATATTCAAGTTCAAGACGAAGATATTGTACTTGTCTCAACTCCGAAGTCTGGCACTACTTGGCTAAAGGCCTTGGCTTTTACCATTCTTAACCATTCTCACTCTCTATTGCTAACTTCAAATCCTTATGATCTTGTACCCTTTGTTGAGTCTACTGCATTTGTTGAAAGGGAAATTCATGATTTTAGAACCATACCATCTCCTAGACTTTTGTCTACTCGTCTTCTAGACTTTTGTCTACTCGTCTTCCTTATTCAGCTTTGGCAGAGTCTATTAAAAACTCCAGTTGTAGAAGTGTTTATATTTGCCGTAACCCTTTTGATGTTGCAGTCTCTTTTTGGCATTTTGGTTGTGATCTCAGGTTAGAAAGTAAAGTTCAGTGGTCAATAGAGGAATACATAAGCAAGTATTTTGATGGAATAAATACATATGGACCTTTTTGGGATCATGTAATAGGGTATTGGAAGGCAAGTTTGGAAAAGCCAAATAAGGTGGTGTTTTTGATGTATGAAGGCTTGAAGGAAGATATTGTTAGTAATTTGAAGCGATTCACTGAGTTTATAGGGTACCCTTTTTCAAAAGAGGAAGAAAGACAAGGTGTGATTGAGGAAATAGCCAAGCTTTGTAGTTTAAGCAATGTGAAGGATTTGGAGGTCAACAAACATGGAGAATTTCTGCCATATCTCCCTAAAAAAGCCTTGTTTAGGATAGGTGAAGTAGGCAATTGCCGCAATTATCTAAACCCTTCTATGAAGGAAAATCTAGAAAATGTGATGCATGAAAAATTAAGTGGATTTGGTTTGTCTTTTAAACTTTAGTTTATATATGTATGTCTGTGTGTGTTTGTATTTTTCTGGATTTGTTATAATTGGGTTGGTGGAAAATAAATAAAATATGTTTTGATTACTATTAAATTCATGCATGCAGCAAATTCTTTTTATATATGTAATTAATTTTGCAATTTCTCATGGAAATTATTAGTATAAACTGTTTTATAAATCAAGATAAATTGCATTATATAATATGGGGGGTATCAGAATTTTAATGCTGGACATGGATAAAATGTTGACTGCTTTCGATTATTTAATGGTTTGTAATTGATTACTAATATTGGGGGGGGGGGGGGGGGGGGGGAGATCAGAATTTTTATTTATATAGAAAGCTGCACAAGATCAAGGTGACCTAAATTCTGAAATTAGGCCTTTGGATTCTAGATCCTGATTTTCTAATCAAAAGGATCGCTTATTGATCATCAATTGTAGATTGGACATCCGCATAAACAGAATGTGGTATATTTATACAGTAGTCAACATTTTAGATACTTGTACTAGGTGTATATACATATAAAAGGAGGATTGTGGAAATCAACCTAAAGTAACTCAACCTGTTCGGACTTACAGTCGGGTTGCAAGCTATATATTCAGGTTTGAATTATACTCGGATTGAGTTGCAGGTTCAACTTGGTCTGAGTAAACCCCTATGCATTGTAGAGATTATATACAGATGTTTCTGAAATTATCAAGAATTTGCTACAATGTCTTGAATTGTTTCTACAATCTTTAAGAGCTTTCTCTGTCAAATTTGAAGGAATCAGCAGACTAAGCATTGTGATTATGAATTATCAGAAGACATTAACTCAACCAATTGGAACGAGTTGAGAACAATTGGCAAGATCTCTATCATCAATCCATTCTGTATTTTCGGATAATTTTTCTGCCCCTGAATCATAAATAATCACATTTAATGCCATGGTTTTTGTATTTAGTATATATTTAATATCAGTGTCAGAATATTTTTGAAATTTTTTTTAAAATTTATAAAATGTTTAAAAAAATGACATGTCATGTACATTTTTTAAAAGCAACTATTTAAACAATGTTGCTAAATGTAACTAAATAAAGTAAATCGTAAGAAAAAATTAAATAAGATTGGTAAAAATTAATATAAAATTGAACTATTTATTTGTTCATTAATTATTAACTTATGATTAATAATAATACTAGTAGAACACTACAAGAAACAGATAAATTATCGACCAATTTTATTGACTTGAAAAAATTTCATTTCTAATTATTGAGAAAATACCGATAAAAAAGAAGAAAATAAAAGAAAAATAAATTATCGAAAATAAAAGAATTGTGTCATATGCTAATGCTATTGAAATGCTTCACTCAATGATAAAACCACACAACATACTAATTATTGCATACTTTTTTAATTATGCTATGGTGTTGTAGCATATTCTAATTCCATTCCACACACAAAACACATACATTTTATATCATATATTACACAAATAGAATAGAATCAAACATGCAAATGGAGACAGTATAACATGTACATATATATTAAAATTGATTTTTATTTTTCTTATATATAAATACTAAAAAAAAAAACATGTGCATCGAGACACAGTTTAACGCGAGATAAGTACATATTTTTCTAAGTAATAAATCCGTATTCAAATTCTGCTTTCTTCATATATAAATTTTAAAAAAAAATTAACATGCGTATTAAGAGGACAAGGCTTGTCTTAGGCAGACACCTTGAAGTGAAGACCAGAGCCACCTAACTTGTCCTCCATGACTTTTTTCAGCTGTTCCACCATGGAAGGAGACAAGTAATTCACCCAATCACCAACCTCACCTTTCCTAAACAAATGTCTATTTTCAAAGTTCATAATAGACTTTCCTGATTTATTTACTTCTAAATCCTTCAATTTCTCGAAGCTACAAAGCTTAGCAACCTCTTCAACGACACCAACTTTCTCTTCTTCAACTGTAAATGGAAAATCAAGAAACTTTGCTAACTTCTTCAAGTGATTTACTGTATCTTCTTTCATGTCTTCATATTTCAAGAAAAGCACATTTTCTGGTTTTTCTCTACTTTCTTTCCAATATCCCAACATATGTTCCCAAAATGGACCAAACCCAACAACCCCATTGCAGTACATGTTAAAAGCTTCATCAATTGACAATGGAGGAACACTTTCTGGCCTTAGTTTGCTACTGTAAATCCAAGAAGAGATGAAAGTGTCAAATGGGTTTCTGCAAATATAAACAATTTTACAGTTTCTTTTATCAAGAGATTGTTTCAGAGATGGATATGGGACATGGGTAGCAAAAAGTCTAGGCTGAGGCAGCTTTGAAAGATCGGGAACTTGATTATTAGCATAAACTTTATATTCCAAGAAAGGAACAAGATCATGAGGATTTGAAACAAGTAAAGGATGATCAGAAGAAGAATTTGAAAAGGTTGGAAACTTTTGTCTGTACAAGATTGTAAAGATCAAAGCTTTAAGCCAAGTAGTGCCTGATTTTGGAACTGTTGCTAAAATTACATCACTTTCTTTTGCTTTGAAATGCTTTTGAAATGACAAAATTGCTTGAATTTCCTTTGGTTGGCACCAAAACCCTTGAAATTTATAGATAAATGAAGTTCTCCAACCTCTTTCTCTTGGAAGAGATTGAATCAACTCTTTGCATTCATGGGTCAGCTGCGGAAAATCTTGAGCTTCTTCTTCATGATGATCTCCTCCATTAATTTCAGTTTGATTCTTGGGAAAATAATGAGAAGGAGACATGGAAGTGATAGTGTTAGTAGAAACAGGCATTTTTTTTTAAAGTTTCTTGGAGGAATTTGATAATGTTTTTTTCTTATGAATTGTGTGTAAACTTATGGCTATGGAGACCTTCTTATATATGTTTTTGCATGGAGTAGTTTCTTAAATTCTCTCTTGATCCAAACAATAATAGAAGAGAGAAAAAAGAGATTTGTTTACACGTTTTTGTCATGCATGCAAAGAGAGGAAATTCAAGAATCTTATGCGATATTTCATTACGTAATTTCTTGAGCTGTTAAGGAAAGAGAAATATCAGTAATCTTTCTATTTTAATAAAGTGTAGTGACGTGTGTGTGTATAATATATATATATATATATCAATTTATTTATCATAACATATTTAATTCTATCTTAATTAGGTTGACAGAACATTGATTGTTAAGTAAGGTCATATGTCAGTTTCATTATTAACAAATTTTTATTAATTAATAATTTAATTTAAAAAAATACTCTTTCTTTTGTAATTAAATAAAAATTAAAAAGAAATTTATAAAAATTTCTTTTATATATTATTAAATATTTTATTTCTTTTGTAATTGATAGATACAGTTTTTATTTAATAAAAATTAAAAAGAAATTTATTTTTTTTATTTTATTATGAAAGATATTTATTAAATATTTTTAATAAGTAATATTAAATATGGATATAATAGTTATTTAATAAGGTAATTAATTTATTAAAATAATAAATAAATTATAATTTGAAATAAATTAGTAAAAAAATTTATTTATTAATTTTGTGATGGAGAAAGTATAATACTTTTTTAGGTAAAATTTTTATTTTTTTATTTATCTCAAATTATAATATATTTATTATTTTAATAAATTAATAAATTTATAATTTTTATTATATTTATTTAATATTAATTATTAAATATATCTCATAATAAAGTAAAAATATAATAAAAAATATATTTTAATTTATATTTTAAAAAAAAATTAATGTTTATAAATAAAGAGTGTACTTATTAATTTAGAATGGATAAAGTATTATTAATTGGTATTTACAATAGAGATTCATAGTACGTGGACAATATTAATATTTTTTTTTGAAAATATACAATAAATTAATAACTAGTTAGTGGAATGAAAAAAATTCAACAAACATAATTATTAGTTATGATCATTAGAAAATATTCATATAATTAAAAATCTAGAAATTAAATCTTTATCCTTTGGACCGACTAATTTCATCAATAATAATGGAAAAATGAAATGAACACATTGGCCAATTTAAGTATGTTGATGCATAATTGCATATTGAATTTCGAATTTTCCAAATTAGGGATGATTCTTATTTATTCAAAGTGGGGTCTATTGCCGACATGGAAAACTAAAGAGCTTTTTTAAACAAAACTTGTAAAAAAAAAAAAAAGGAATCCAACATTTTATCAAAAAAGAAAAATCCAACAAACCTATTAAGCTGTATTTTTGTGGAAGGAGCATATGTTGTTTTCACTTAAATTTTAAATTTGAGTTAATTAAAAAAAAGAATTCATTAAACTATTTCACTCTTAGCTATGACTTTCTTCAAATCTCAAAATTTTTATATTTACAAAAAAATATAAAATATATAAATTAACGATAAGTATATATTTTTTAGATAATAAATTCAGAATTAACTTTTTTCCATATTTATATTCTAAAAAAGAATTAATTGGTTAATTATCCTAATTTTTCTTTTAATATTTTTAATTTATGGAAATTTCTCTAATTAAAATATGTTAAACAGTAATTAATATTTTACTTTTTATTGAAATATAGTTGATTTTCATTGCAATTTATTTTAATTACCTGTAATTTGTGCAGTTTTTTTTGTAAAAAATTACAATAAATTTTAATAATAATAAAATGTATCTCCATAAAAACTGAAATATTTACTGCTACTTAATATGTGCCCTAAAAAATTCTTAAAAATTATATTGATTAAATATTTAATTAGTTTTTAATTTGAATATACGAGATCAAATAATATATTTGATGTAAAGTTTTTTTGTAAGGTCAATTTAACTACTGATTTCTTGATTGACTAAATTTTTAATTCTCATTTTTTTATTTCACTAACTTGAAGCTATTTCTTCTAATTTGAGTTTGCTTCTGCAGTTTTATTTTCTAAATTAGTCGGTATTTAATATGTTTGTTTCTTTTTTTAAAAACAATATTTCATAAAATGAAATAGAAACAAAAATATTTTAAAAAAAAGGAAAAGAAAAAGAAAAAAAAGAAGCAATATTGAAGTTAATTTTAATTATATGAAATGCGTGAGGTTCTCATGGTGGCAGTTGATAGTATGTATTATGCATAGATTGGAACAGTTTTAGAAAAATTATTTTCACAGAAGTTAATGTATCTGCAAATTATATTAAGATAGAGCATGTGATTTACAGAGTGTAAAGGCTTTTGCGGTCCCAAAAACAATAAAAAAAATGCAGAAATTAATTATAGTTTTTGATAAATTATCAATATTAATTTCATTCTTAAAATTTGATAGTCCTTCATTTATTTCATTGATTTGATAAATTATTATTTTATTTTTGAAATTTGATAATTCCTCATTCTCATCAAATTAAAATTATCCTTTAAATTTTATTCAAAAATTAATTTTTTTTATTATTTTCATCATTAAAACTTATAAATTAATTAAAATATCTCTTTTTAAAAAAAAAATTCATTTTAACTTTTTTTAGATATTAAGAAGGTCACTAACAGACCGGATAATATTGTGGACTACACAGCAGGAATAGTCCTTCCCTAAACATTATAGAGATACTAACATGTATTATAATAGTACTGAATGTGTGATCGACAAGAACCAAACCCTTACACCTCCGCATACTATAACTTTTTTGGAAGATATATATTTTAACTTTGAAAATGAAAACCTAGCAAAAGAAAGAAAAAGACAAAGCAAAAGAAGAAAATTACAAGAAAGGGGGGTAACGTCTAATTATAAAAATGCATTAAAATATATGAACTTTTTATATTATAATATTTCTCAAATAAGTATACATATTCACCATTTCTGCCATTGTTGTTTTTGCTGCCACCTCATCTTTCTTTAATTGCCATAATTCCTTCAATTATTAATATTTCATATTTTATTCTTGATTTTTTTATGAAGGAAAAAAATAAAGAAAAAGAGAAACTAAATGAAATTAAGGAGAAAAAATAAAAAGGAGGAGATAAAATTAAAAAAAAAAGAGAAATTAAAGAAAAAAAAAGGAATAGAGTGGTTGATAAAGATTCATGAGAATGAGAGAAAAAAAATAAGATGGGGATATGAATGATCAGGGAAATTTTTACATGGATTAGTTGTTTTATATTTAAGATAAAAAAAATTAAATAAAAGAGTTTTAATAAAAAAAATATTGATTTTATTTATTTTTTATTAGTCTCAGTTCATACTAATATTTTCCTGGTGATGAGAAATTTTTTTTATATAAACTAGATATTAAAATTAAATTAAAATTTTCAATAAAAATCAAATAAAGGAGTTTACATATTAAATTTATTTTTAATAAAATTCATAAAAAGAAAATTAGATAGAAAGATCATATTAACAAAAAACAAAATTCAAAGGCTATTTAATGAGTTTAATAAAAATAAGAGATTATTTTATTAATTAAATCAAATCTCATTCATAAAATAATAATTTACCATTAAAATTTTTCCGATATTTCCAAATTCTATACTAGAGATGTTCTTATGATAAAAAGTAGAAAAATTATATTATAAATCGGTAATCCTACCTAGTCATTCTATTTAAAATGATAAATTAATTAATAATAATATTTATATTTTACCATTAAAAAATAAAAAATAACTAATTGAAATCATGGTTGAAAGTGCCATTTGGTACTTATCCATACTTTTTTTTTATTTTTTTATTTTTTATTTATTTTTTACAGAGCCTCCTACTCATCAAATCAAAGATGTCATGTGCTTACCAAGTCTTATCCAATTTTCATTCTTCATCTTTATCTTTCATCAATTTTATTCTAAAATATATATATATATATATAATATTTTATTAAATTATCCATATACCAAATAATCAATAAAACCAGAATAAATAATAATCTCCATTTCATATTCATAACGTATATATAATGGTAGAAAATTATAAGAAATGGAAACCCTGTGAAATAAAAAATAAAATAAAAAAAATCTTATCATGTAACTATCATAAAACCGTGTATAATTGAGATGAGTGAAAATAGAAATTTAAAATATTTATTCTGATATTATCTAAATAATTAAAATAAATTTTTTTAATATTATTTTTTGCTTTCAAATCAAATATCAAAATCCAACAAATAGATTATCTTAATTTCATTTCATGTTTCTAAAAAGACATATTTAAGCTGTAAAGTTTGAAAATGTCTCCCAGGGAATTAAACTATATAGCATGATTAAATTAAATGAATAGATTTTCCCTTTAAAAAAACATAAAAATGAATAGTTTAGTTGGTAAAGATTTCTCTTTTTTTTTTTTATCATTATTGATCGAGATTCAATTATCAATTTCAAATTATAAATGAGATTTTTTTTTTGTTTATAATTTTCCCTATTCTGTATTTGACTATAATTAAAAGATAGAATTTTTTACAAAATTACCAAAAAAAAATTAAAATATTATAAATTTATCAATTAAGAAAAATATTATCAAATTTATCAATTTTTTAATATATAAGTTTATGATTTCCATATAGTATATATAAAATTTATTGTGAATTTATTATACATATTATAATGTTTATAAATTTATTACTAAATTATTATGAATTTATAATATATTTTTATAAAATAATAAAAAAATTGTAAGAAACTAAAAATTAAAAAAATAATACAGTACGAGACATAATTTTTTTTTTTCAAAAGGATATACCTCGTACAGTGATAAAAATTGACTTAATTATTTTAGAAAATGCTCAACAAAAACTAATTATATTTTCATCATAAATTCTTTTATAAAAAAGAAAAATAATTATTAAAAAAATCTTTTAATAATAGTATATGAACGAGCTTGCAATAAATCATTAGCTATGTGAGAGTCGACAATGAATGGGGACAAGTGAAGTGAAGAACTAAACATTAAAATGATGAAAGCATATTAGTCAATAGTCATGGCCGACTCGACATGTTCATTTCATTTCATTTTTTTTTGGATCGACAAAAAAATTCATAAAAAAGTGGGAGAAATACAAACATTTTTTAGAGATTTAAGGCACCAAAAGAAATACAATCAACGGCCATATTAAGGCCTGTAGTACAAGCACAATAAATCTTCGCAAGACAACCTGTAAAAACTAAAGAAAAAAAGTAGACTCAAAACAATATTGAATCACGCAATGTGGTCGAGCTTTCACTCTTAAATATTCTCAGATATGTGAGCAAAACAAGCTGAGGGAAGAAAAATCTGAACACTCATTTTATAAGCTAATTCAAATAAGCATATCTTTAAAAACAAAAAAAAACAAAAGTCTTCTATCGTAGTGAGAGAATAAAAAAGCCTTATATTTGTAAGATATGAAAAAAAAATCACATCAAACTATAAAAATTATAAAAACTAATAAGAAAAAAACAAATAAATATGATAAAAAAAAAAGAGCTAAAATAGTAAAAACAGAGTTACCGGAATCAGGAGGTCGACAATAACCCTAAAACTATGATTGAAAGAACTAAAGAAGAGAGAAATGAGAGTGATTTTGAAAGAAGCGGCGACGACGACAACTTCTCGTCGACATGCTGTGAGATCTCCATGTTTATTTCACGTGACTTTTGTCTCATTTTGTGAGAAATTGTTGAATTTTCAAGTACATTTCACGTGACTTTTTTTTTAAAATTTTTTTAATCAGTGTATTGTTAGACTAACTAAAGCTAAGCTTTGCGGCTTTCGCTTCTAATTCTTTGCAATGTCAAAATCAAATCATGTCATTTCATTTGCTATCTTATTCACACTATTCATTCGATTACCCCAATTTTATTAAATACATTGCACAATTAGTTTATACTTAGTATTTTCTGTTTAATTAGTAGATAAAATAATTTCCAAAAAGAATTATTGATTTTAACTTAATTTTCTTTGGCAAAATATGTATAATATTTTATTCGACTTTCATTTAAGCAATAAACTAAATCCTGATAAAATTAGATATTAATATATAAATAAATCACATTAAAAAAAACCAAAATTTAGTTTTTCACAGGTTTATCTTTAATTATTTTCATTTTTTTTCTTTTTTCTTTTACTTTTGTTTGAGATTGTGATATTTATCTATTTTATTAAATTTTTAAATATAGATTTGAGAACATGAATATAGATTTGAGAACATGAACCTACCTGTTAAAATTAGTGGGTTAATTTCTATATTAATCAGAATATATATTTATATTTAATAAATATGAAATTTAATAATTTGATATTAGACACTTGTAATTGATACTATAGTATATTTATAAAAAAAAAAAAGAATAATTAACTCATTTTTTGTGAGTTTTCTTTGCAATTTACTTATCAATCAAAAAATAAATCAGTCAAAGATAATTGAAATTCACTCTAAACTCATTTTTGAGACAATAGTACATTTGATTGCACTATAATTTTAAAAAAATTTACTACATAATTTTATTTGATCAATAATCTATGTAAAATAAAATACTGAAAATAAAATATTGAGCTCACTAAATTTTATAAACAAGTTGATAAATATTTTATCTAAAAGGAAGTAAGAAAAAATATTTTACTGAGAAAAAATAATAATAAATACTTATGAAAAGACAATTATATCACTATTTTAAAATATAATAAAATAAAAAATAAATATTATAATAATAATTTAAATATTACTCTTACTTTTTCAGTAAAATTGTATTATACCAAATAAATTAATATTTTTTTAATATTTTATTACATTTTATAAATACAATAATATATTTTTTTTAGTGAAATATATTTCTAATAATATATCTTTATAAAATTCATTCTCAATAATTAATTTTTCCGGTATCTATCAAACGCAGTATAGTTCTAAAAAGGTTTGGCAAAATACGAGCAGCAGCACTCGTTTTTATTTGTAAGCATGTTTTTAGAAATATTACATGTCAAAATTTTTGTTTTAAATTTATTTTAAATAATTATATAAAACCCATTGATTATATATTAGGAATTGTATTTAAAAATACGTATACAATTAAATTTAAATTCAAGTTATTAAAATATAAAAACTACACAATTTGAATATCTTGTGTACATATATAGTCCATCTCCTTGGTATTCAAAAATTTAAGAATTTATATTATTACATTTTTATAATAGTCATAAAGAATTAAAAAAAAATGAATTTAAATTTATTAAAATATAAAACCAACAAAATTTGAATATCTTGTGTATATATATAGTCCATCTCCTTGGCATTCAAATATTTAAGAATTTATATTATTACATTTTTATAATAGTCATAAAGAAGAAAAAAAAATGAATTTTTTTCTAACATGTCTCTTGAGAGCACATGTTAAGCAACATTAAATGTTATATTTTTTATTGGCCCTAATATCGCTTCACACAATAAAATTGTTGTGTTGGAAATAAACATTGAAAACCTGAATTTTCCTTAATTATGATCTCCTTAGAGTATATTGTTAGGTTTTTTGGGTTCCCTCCTATGTGAAAACCCAATATTTGAGCCCACTTATTTTAGCCCATTAGGCTATTAGTGTTTAGCATATTTTTATATACAAATATTACCCTAAGTCAAGTGTGTGTGTCATTGTGTATCAGTCACTAAAAAGAAAGAAAGAGAGAAAAGGGAGAGAAAAGAAAGAGATTTTTTTCTCTGCAAAGGGAGTCAACAGGGCAGTCTTTATTTTCCGGCGATCGGACGGTCATACGTGATCCGATCAGGCTGAAATTTGGACAGAAGTTAGAGGACTCATCGTTCTCCATTCTGAACGGTGAAGATCTATTTTGAACGGTTGGATTGCCGGCATTTGTGGCTCGAAGTTTACTGTTCACGTGCAGTTCTGCAACAACGACCAGTTTGCCTTTCTCCGACGATCGGACGGTCATTTGTGGTCGGATTTGGCTGAATTTTGGTGAGCACGTTTAGAATTGATTGTTCTTTAATCTGGACGGTGGAGATCAGATTTGAATAACCGGAGCTCATCCATTGGCATGAACAGTAGCTATTTTTGGGTGATTTTTCTCCATTCTCTTGTTTATTTTTGATGTTTGGTTGATTTGGTGTTGCTACTTTACTTGAAGGTTGTTGTAGTAGCTTATAGTTTCTGTAAACATTGATCTTTGATAGTGGAGCTCTTTTACTTGGACCAAGAGAGGTCCCGTGGTTTTTATCCTTCACATTGAAGGGGTTTTCCACGTTAAAAATCCTTGTGTTTATGTGTGAATGATTTTTGTGCATCTAGAGGCAGATTGTTGATTGGTTGTTTATTGAATTTTACTTAGTCACTCCTCATAGATTCATTCAAGTGGGGAAGAACTTATCCAGGTTCCTTTCCCAACAAGTGGTATCAGAGCTAGTTCATTAGTTCATTGGTTGTTTGCTTGTTTGAATGATGGAGGTGAATGTGAGTAAAATGGTTTGTTTGGATGGCACAAATTATCACAAGTGGAAAGGAAAAATGAAAGATTTTCTTATTGTGAAAAGATTGCATTTACCTGTATTTGCTTCTCAAAAACCTGAGTCTAAATCTAATGAAGATTGGGAATTTGAGCATTTGCAAGTATGTGGTTTTATTAGACAATGGGTAGAAGATAATGTATTGAATCATATTGCTAATGAAACAAATGCCAAGACCTTGTGGGAAAAGCTTGAAACTTTGTATGCTTCAAAGACTGGTAATAATAAGTTATTTTTGCTTAAACAAGCTATGCGCTTGCAATATAGAGAAGGCAGCTCTATACTTGATCACGTGAATGAATTTCAAGGTATCTTTGATCAATTATCTGGCATGGGTGTCAAATTTGATGAAGAAGTTATTGGTCTTTGGTTGTTGAATACACTTCCTGACTCATGGGAAAATTTTCGTGTATCTTTGACTAATTCTGCTCCTGAAAGTGGTGTAACCATGTCATTTGCAAAGACTGGTGTTTTGAATGAAGAGATGAGAAGAAGAAATCAGGGGGCATCTAGTTCACAGTCAGAAATTTTGGTTACTGAAAACAGGGGGAGAAGTAAAAGCAGGAGTCAAGATTAGAATAGAGGCAAGAGCAGGAGTAAATCAAAATCAAGGTATAAGAACCTTGAATGTCATTACTGTGGTAAACCAGGGCATATCAAGAAATATTGTTTCAAGTGGAAGAAAGAGAACAAGGCAGACAAAGGGAAGCAAGAAAGGAGAGCCAATAATAACAATACTGATCGTGTTGCCACTACTACTTCAGATGATGATTTGGCTATAGTTTATCAAGAGAATATAGTCAATATAGCTTATGATGATACTGCTTGGGTTCTTGACAGTGGTGCATGCTTTCATGTTACATCAAGGAAGGAGTTCTTCACATCTTATACTCCGGGTGATTTTGGAGTTTTGAAGATGGGGAATGATGGAGTGTCAAAGGTGATAGGCACTGGAACTGTTTGTTTGGAGACCCAAAATGGAACAAAATTGGAGCTGAAAAATGTTAGACATGCACCGGACATTAGGTTGCATTTGATCTCTACTAGTAAGCTTGATGATGATGGCTATTGCAGCATTTTTGATGATGGAAAATGTAAAATCAGCAAAGGCTCCTTGGTTGTGGGTAGAGGAAAGATGGCTTCGGGCTTATATTGGTTGCAAGCTTCAATCTCTACAGATCTTGTTAATGCAGTTGAAAGTGATAGCTCTTCAGAATTATGGCACAAGAGGTTGAGTCACATTAGTGAGAAGGGACTTGATTGTCTAGCTAAAAAGAATTTACTTTCTGGATTGAAAGGTGCAAGGTTAGACAGGTGTGTTCATTGCTTGGCTGGAAAACAGAAGAGAGTTTCTTTCAAACATCATTCTCCTTCCAGGAAAAATGATTTGCTTGAGCTGGTACATTCAGATGTATGTGGTCCTTTGAAGGAAAAGTCATTTGGTGGTGCAATTTACTTTGTGACCTTTATTGATGATCATTCTAGGAGACTTTGAGTTCGTACCTTAAAGTCCAAAGATCAAGTTCTTAGTGCATTTAAAGAATTTCAAGCTTCTGCTGAGAGAGAAACTGGAAAGAAGTTGAAATGTATTCGCACTGATAATGGTGGTGAGTATTGTGGGCCTTTTGATGCATATTGCAGAGAACAGGGTATCAGACATCAGAAGACACCTCCTAAGACTCCTCAGCTGAATGGTTTGGCAGAAAGGATGAACAGAACATTGATGGAGAGAGTCAGATGTGTACTTTCAGAGGCTAAATTACCTAACTCTTTTTGGGGTGAAGCTTTGTATACTGTTGCACATGTGATTAATCTAACTCCTACTGTTGCATTGGGAAATGATGTTCCAAATAGGTTCTGGTATGGGAAGGATGTTTCTTATGACCACCTACGAGTGTTTGGTTGCAAATGTTTTGTGCATGTTCCCAAAGATGAGAGGTCCAAGTTAGATGCCAAGACTAGACAGTGTATCTTCATTGGCTATAGGCAAGATGAGTTTGGTTACAGATGCTATGATCCAATTCAGAAGAAACTTGTTAGAAGTCGAGATGTAGTATTTGTAGAAGATCAAACTATTGTAGATATCAACAAGGTGGAGAAATCAAAGCCTGAGACTGGTGGTTTGATTGACCTAGACTTATCTCCTACAACTCATATGCCTGATGCAGTTGAGGTTCAGAATCATGGTGATTTGCAAAATGATAATCAGAATATAGATGAGGTTGGTGCTCCTGAATATGAAGCAGTTGATGATCAACAAGAGGCACATGTTGAGGAACCAGAAGTTCCACTTAGGAGGTCTACTAGAGATCGAATGCATTCTACCAGATATTCATCTAATGAGTATATACTCTTGACAGATGGAGAAGAACCCGAATGCTATGAAGAAGCTATTGAGAGTGAGCAAAAGGCAGAATGGATTACAGCTATGAAAGATGAAATGCATTCTTTAGCTGATAATCACACCTTTGAATTGGTGAAGCTTCCTAAAGATAGAAAAGCCTTGAAGAATAGGTGGATTTATAAAATAAAGCAAGAAGAGAATTCATCATCTCCACGATATAAAGCTAGATTAGTTGTCAAGGGCTTTAGTCAGAAAAAGGGAGTTGACTTTGAGGAGATTTTCTCACCAGTGGTCAAGATGTCATCAATTCGTGTTATTTTGGGATTAGCTGCTACTCTTGATTTAGAGGTTGAGCAAATGGATGTTAAAACAGCCTTCCTTCATGGTGATTTAGAGGAAGAAATCTACATGGAACAACCTGAAGGTTTTGTGGTAAAAGGAAAAGAAAATTATGTTTGCAAACTGAAAAAGAGTTTGTATGGGCTGAAACAAGCACCTAGGCAATGGTATAAGAAGTTTGAGTCAGTTATGGTTCAACAAGGCTACAAGAAGACTACTTCTGATCATTGTGTTTTTGTGCAGAGATTTTCTGATAGTGATTTTATCATCCTGTTGCTATATGTTGATGATATGCTCATTGTGGGTTCTAGTTCTTCAAGAATTGATAGCTTGAAGAAAGAGTTGAGCAAGTCCTTTGCAATGAAAGATTTAGGGCCAGCAAAGCAGATTCTTGGCTTGAGGATCATTCGTGATAGGAAATGCAAGAAGCTGTGGCTATCTCAAGAAAAGTATATTGAGAAAGTATTACAGCGATTTAATATGGCTAAAGCTAAACCTGTAAGTACCCCTCTTGCCATGTCTTTCAAATTGAGTGGCAAACAATCTCCTTCTAGTGAGCAAGAGAAAGAATATATGCAGAAAGTTCCTTATGCATCTGCAGTAGGTAGCTTGATGTATGCTATGGTTTGCACTAGGCCAGACATAGCTCATGCAGTTGGTACTGTCAGTAGATTTTTGTCTAATCCAGGAAAAGAGCATTGGGATGCTGTGAAGTGGATTTTGAGATATCTCTGTGGCACTGCTAGTTTGAAGTTGTGTTTTGGGACTGGGAAGCCTATTCTCAGTGGTTATACAGATTCTGATTTGGCAGGGGATACAGATTCAAGAAAGTCTACTTCAGGATATTTGATCACTTTTGCAGGGGGAGCTGTGGCATGGCAATCTAGATTGCAGAAATGCATTGCATTGTCTACTACAGAAGCCGAATTCATTGCAGCAACTGAAGCATGTAAAGAATTGCTTTGGATGAAGAAGTTTGTGAATGAGCTTGGCTTTATACAGAAGAGATATGTCTTATTTTGTGACAGTCAGAGCGCAATTCATCTTGGTAAGAATCCTACTTTTCATGGTAGATCAAAACACATAGATATGAGGTATCATTGGATTCGTGATGTTTTGGATTCTAAGCAACTTGAACTTGAGAAGATACATACTGATGATAATGGTTCTGATATGTGCACAAAGGCTTTATCAAGAGGGAAGTTTGAGACATGTTGTAGAGTTGCCGGTTTGGCAAACTCCTTCACATAGTCGGGAAGGGGGAGAATTGTTAGGTTTTTTGGGTTCCCTCCTATGTGAAAACCCAATATTTGAGCCCACTTATTTTAGCCCATTAGGCTATTAATGTTTAGCATATTTTTATATACAAATATTACCCTAAGTCAAGTGTGTGTGTCATTGTGTATCAGTCACTAAAAAGAAAGAAAGAGAGAAAAGGGAGAGAAAAGAAAGAGATTTTTTTCTCTGCAAAGGGAGTCAACAGGGCAGTCTTTATTTTCCGGCGATCGGACGGTCATACGTGATCCGATCAGGCTGAAATTTGGACAGAAGTTAGAGGACTCATCGTTCTCCATTCTGAACGGTGAAGATCTATTTTGAACGGTTGGATTGCCGGCATTTGTGGCTCGAAGTTTACTGTTCACGTGCAGTTCTGCAACAACGACCAGTTTGCCTTTCTCCGACGATCGGACGGTCATTTGTGGTCGGATTTGGCTGAATTTTGGTGAGCACGTTTAGAATTGATTGTTCTTTAATCTGGACGGTGGAGATCAGATTTGAATAACCGGAGCTCATCCATTGGCATGAACAGTAGCTATTTTTGGGTGATTTTTCTCCATTCTCTTGTTTATTTTTGATGTTTGGTTGATTTGGTGTTGCTACTTTACTTGAAGGTTGTTGTAGTAGCTTATAGTTTCTGTAAACATTGATCTTTGATAGTGGAGCTCTTTTAATTGGACCAAGAGAGGTCCCGTGGTTTTTATCCTTCACATTGAAGGGGTTTTCCACGTTAAAAATCCTTGTGTTTATGTGTGAATGATTTTTGTGCATCTAGAGGCAGATTGTTGATTGGTTGTTTATTGAATTTTACTTAGTCACTCCTCATAGATTCATTCAAGTGGGGAAGAACTTATCCAGGTTCCTTTCCCAACATATATAAGGTTCATTTTATTATCACACATCAAGATACATTTTAGCGATATATATTTATAATTTCATTATCACACACCGAGACACATTTCAATAATAAATGCATATTTCTCAGGCTAATAGATCCAATATCAATTTTCTCTTGTCGCGCTAATACCCAAAAATAAATAGGCATTCCATTATCAACTCAGCTACATCTCTTCAACTACGGATGGACTTTCCATAGTCTAAAAATAATCAATCTATACATCTCACAGCTAAAAAAACATGTAATATACTGAGCTCTTTCAAGCAAGAAGGTTCTGTAATGGTTAGTGTGGAGTAGGTAAGATTTGCTATCTAATAATTTCCATATAAATAATATTTCTATGATCATAGCATGTCATGGCTATGTATACAATAATACAAATAATCACTAATCATACCTTGAAGACGTAGCACAAATCAAGCCTTATGCCACAGCCAAATCTTTTCAGGATTCTAATTGAATCAATTCAAGTGGCTCTCACTAATCATATAGTTTACTCAACAAAATTAATTTATTGGATTATCACTGAAAGATTCTTGAGCATATCCTAATTTAATAAATCAAACCAAAATCTTCATATGATATCATCAAGACAGAGAACTAATTAAGCAAATTTCAAGATGCTGTCAAAGGAGGGTGAAATGGGATCATTGCAATTTTTTCTTCTTTGACCAGATATTTCGAATTTAAATTTCAAGTGTGAAACACCTTTAAAATCCAAAAGAGATCGTTTTACTTTAATAATGAATCTATCCAGCGTGAATCCAAATTAATCTATAATTTCGAAATTATAAAATGCTAAATGGTTAAAATTAAAAACAAAATATTAAGGTGGGGTCTAAAAATGTAAAACGATTAATGAGCAAAATGTACAAGAAAACTAATGAAGAAATTTCCTATCAAGAATTACTATCAAATACTGTTGGAGCTTGGAAAGTATGTCTTAATGTGTAATAGTTGATTTCTTGACAGTCCCTGAACAAGCATGTGCAAACCCAAGTTTAAACTCTCGTTTATGGATTTGCAGCATGCGGGACCCACAAAACCAATGCGGCATCATTTTTTCAGTTAATTTGTTAAAACTCCGAATCTATTCGGTCTCTCTCTCCCGAGTAGAGTTTTGGTTATTCGATCATGGTTTCTGCATTTCTTCTACTAGGATTGGAAATTGGCTTTGATTCGCATTATAGATTTGTTACCAAAATAGCTAAGAATTATTGTTTGCCACACCTGAATTTCAATTCCAATGTTTTATTTCCGCTGTAAAAGTATTCTCCTCTATGGGAGACATGAATGCAGTATCACAGCTCAAAATACATCCATGGCGTTATCATTATATCTTAGACACTTTTCAATTGATGCAAATCAACACTCTTTTACTGTATTTTACCTCATAGACACATGTGGATTGTCTCCAAAATCGGTTCTTTCAGCTTCTAAACATGTCCAATTTGAAAACTTAGATAAACCTGACTTAATTCTAACATTTTTCAGGAATCATGGGTTCTCGAAAACTCATATTTCTGAAATTATCAAAAAGCAGCCAAAAATTCTTTTATACAACCCTGAGAAATCTGTTTTTCTTAAAGTTGAGTTCTTTAAATCTAAAGGTATTTCGATCTCAGACCTTGTACATCTCTTCACTGGGCACCATTGGATTTTGACAAGAAGCTTACAAAATCATTTAATTCCTTCTTTTAATTTCTTTAAAGACTTGCTCCAATCTGATGAGAAAACCATTTTGTCCATTAGACGCTATTCGCCTATTCTGCATTGTCCAATTGAAGCTAGGATGATACCTAATATCAACATTTTGCGAGAAAATGGAGTCCTGAAGCTAATATTTCCTTCTTTGTTCATTATCATCCTCAAAGGCTTCTATTTGAAACAGATAAGTTTAGAAAGACTGTGGATGAAGTGAAGGAAATGGGATTTCATCTTTTAAAGTTGAATTTTGTTTTAGCAATTGTACCTTTGATGACAAAATCGAAGTGGGATGAGAGGGTTAATGTGTATAAGAGGTGGGGTTGGTCTAATGAAGATATTATTGCAGCATTTATAAAGCGCCCATTGTATATAACACATTCTGAGGATAAGATTATGGCAGTCATGGTTTTTTTTGCAACAATTTGAGTTTAGACTCCTCTATCATTGTCAATCGCCCTCTTCTAGTTTCACTGAGCTTGAAGAAGAGGCTTATTCCAAGAGCTTCCGTATTTCAATTCCTGTCATCAAAAGGCTTCGTTAAAATAGATTCTCGGATAACTAATCTATTTGAGCGTACAGAAAATTATTTCCTGGAAAGATCTGTGAATTGTTATGAGGAAGCACCTCAGCTATTGAAGCTATACAAGGAGAAGTTAGATTCTTTGAAGCAAGAAGGAAATCAGCAATAGGGAAAGAGAGAAATGCAGTTGGTTTTTCACTGATTTGATGCCATGGAATTCAAAGTTAGGGAGTTGTATTAGCCTTAATTGTAGAATAATACTAATTCAAGTTATCAAATGCAATTGCAGCTTGACGAGCTGTTTCAATAACTATCCTGGACTGAAGTTCAAGCTTGACAATCTGATGACAGAGTAAATAAGATCTTTTTTCAGTATCAGTTAGATTGGACATTTGCTATTGGTTTTTTTTTTTTGCCTCTTTATTATCCAGGCACTAATGGTTTGATCATCAATTCAATGCCATGGAATTGGCAGTTAGGGACTTGTAACAGCTCTAGATGAAGAATGCAACTAATTCAAATGATTGAATGCGATTGAAACTTATATGTACTATTTTGTGAGCTATATGAGGTTATACATCTGTTTAACAAAGTAAACCAGATCTTTTGTTCATTGTCTGTATGATTCGCATCTCCTTCTTGTTCTTATCCTAGTAACTCTGTTAATTTTTGTTGATTTATTTTTCGTTGTCTTTTTAATGCTTTTATGTTTTTTGCCTTTTTTATTATCCTGAAAACTTTTATTTGATCCCTTAATCTGCATCATAATACTTATCTGGCCTTCTTTTTATCACATATTATACTTTATTTTTCACTTAATGAAGATTGGTTTCTCCATGTTCTTTCCCAATACTCTGTATTTTCCCAAGTTGTTAAATATCAAGCGTTTTAACTTTCTGATCAATGTCTCTATCAGAATGTAGAACAAAAGAAAGTTGCACTAAACTTCAACTTAAATATTAATACACCCTTCCTTTCTGATTTAACAAATTGCTTCTGAAACAAGGATGTGGCAAAACTATCAACTTGCCTCTACTCATTTTTGTTCATATACAGTATTGGCTTGAGTAGAATAAGTGTATACGCTAAATCTCTATTTTTACTGCATTTGCAGAATTGTTTAGTTCATATATGTAACAAACTACATCAACATGAAACTAAGAGAAATTATTTGCTGGTGGCAATAGCTTTCAGACTGCAAGGAATTTGTAATTCTTTTTCCATGGTGTTTCGCAGCCCATAGCAGTTTTCTTTGTTTTCTAAGTTATACTTGATTTCAATAGATACTTTCTAGCTTAAGCCTCTAATTTTCTAAGTTAGCAATAACTGTTGTTAAATTCTTTAATACATATCTAGTAGACGTGAAATTCTCCACATTTATTTTTGTACTGTATGTTATACTTGATCTCAGAGTAGAATACACTAGTTGATAAGATAACAACATTATTGTCTGCCTCATTGCAGAATAAACTGTGTGAATTGATCTAATACATTTTTCATCATTCCCTCTTCCCAGTTCTTAGTTTATGTGGCTCATTTCAAATTTTTTTAGGTAAAGTTCCCGGCCACTAGAAGTCACATTTCTGAACCAACTTGCAATTCTAGCCCTTATCCATCTGAACTAAGGTCAAAATTGTACAAACCCTAATTTGACATCACCAAAATGCAATTCCATTAGTCAACTAATTTTTCTTAAATCTGAGCCTAATCAAGCAAGGAGGAGGGGACTGTTCCTAGTATTTGGATTAAGAATCAATAAATCAAATAACCGAATAAATGTATAAAAAATAATATAAATAATTGAACTAATTAAATATATACACTATAAAAAACAAGAAAAGCTATATGCATGCATCAAATGAATGTACCTTTCCCTCATTTGTAGCCAGGTTGCATGCTCTGGTGACTTAACCCTCGTAGTATCACCATCCTTTAGAGGGAGAAGCTTACCAAAATGTAAGCTCTTTGCTATCCAGCTAGCTGACTGCAGAAAGTTACCATCTTTGCATTAACATTGTGTAGATTTTAGAACTTAAGGGAGAAACAATTAGCCATTTTCACAAGCAAGCATAACAGGTTGGGCACTTTGGAAGCCTCAGAACATTTATCACTTGGTCAATAGCTCCTATTTCCAAAGACAGCAGCAAAAAGAGCAAGGCAGAAAAGATAGTGTATAAAAGAGCACCAACCATCATGGGTATTTTCTTCTCTAAAGCACAGTGCCTCAAGTGGCGTGATGTTCTGCTCTCATCCTCAGAAACAATAGCTCCCATAGATATCTTTTGAGAATCAAGACTTTCAATCAACCTATGGAGGGTTTTGAACACCTGCCCACCTCCATGCTGAGCAGCCCAAAGAAAAGAAAACATATTAAGTCACACAGTAGGGAAAAATAGCATTACAAAATAATGTCATAGGAAAGTACCTAATTAACAAGCCAGATGATTAACAGTGACAGTCACTGTCCCATTTATCATTTGCTTTTAAATTGTCTTAGCAGGGCATGAATTATTCTTGGAGTAAAAGTATTTGAGCATACACTATGAATAGGAATGCCCCCAAACTTTCATTTGCATGAAATGCTTTTATCATCTGAAACCACATCTTCGATGAATACTGTTTGTCACCGAAGTTTACTCATGACCATGGACAAGCATATTTTTGTGATTATTTTCATTGCTAATGATGAAAATGCAACAACTCCAAGCATTGAATCCTATTTATACCGTTTGCATCAGCTTGAAAACAACATTAAACGGGTAATATAGTGAGATATGCTACAAACGCTTTCACATCTAAGACAAAAGGTCACGTAATTAAAATATATGAGAAATTTGCAGGGTCTGGTGCTAAAATCTCTGGCTACAAAGACTACTAATGCCCCTCAAACTGTAAGATCACTCTTTCAATTACAATTATCACATGGACCACTAGAAGAGATTAATGATTTTGCTTTCAGTCAATCTGAAGGACAAAGATAACAGAGTTTCCAAATTCCATAGGAACCACATAGACAATATGAGATTTTAGGGGAGGCAGGGAAGTAATTCCCCTACACTGAGAAAATCCTTACCTTGATGATCATTGTTAATTTGGTGCAGAAACTGTGCTTCCCATGAAGCATGATCCCTAGTCTGTCAAAAATATGTTTGCTATTATCATGATGGTATGACTTTCTAAATCTTGCATACTGTGGACCAGCCTGGTTTGGTAAAATCAAGTATCTGGAAAGATTAACAATTAACAATGAATAAGGTGAAAGCCCCTACTAATTTACAATTGTAATGTTATTATTTATTTTAGCAAATGCTTACTGAGGTATGACTATTTTTAGCAGCTTTATACTTGATATTTTCACATATTATGAAATCCTGCAGGCCCCAGTTGCTCCTTACAGGCTCCAACAGAATTTCCTCCCCCTCTTTTTTTTCCCCTTTCTTTCTTCTTTCTTAATGCCTTAAATAAGCATAGGTGAACTAGCCATGTCAAAGACATAATGCCAAAGAACAAATGATCAAGTATATCTCGCTTATAAACCATTCCTACTATTTATGCTTTTTTAATTATTATCTTTGTATCAGAAAATCATGCAAGCAGTCCATTCAAAACCAAGTTATTGCGTTTTTAAATGCAGCTGCATGTCATGCGAAACAGCAGCTTCATATGAGAAATAATAATAAAAAAAAGAGTCTGAGACTAAGAAATTCAGCATCACGGATATAGATATAGAAAACATAGCAGAACTTACTTTTCAGGAAGTACAACAGAACCTACTGCAATGGAATCAGCAAGCCACTTTACTTTTAGAATAAGGGCATTCACTGCACAACCGTATAAGAATTTTGTAGTTTGGAGCTGGCAATGAATATTGACGGTAGAGGATAAATAATTGTTCATTAATAAGAAGCTAATACAATAAAATATAGGAATAACACAAACAGGGGAAAAATTGAAGGTGGCATGATTAACAGATTGCATACAGATAAAGATGAAAAGTTTCCATGCTGCAAAAAGATTTCTCACTTTCCAAGAAAGCATTCCAATTTCATACACAGGAAAGTACTTAAGTAGGTTGTGGTTGATGATGAGAATTCTAGAGTTAGGCCTTTGATCAAATCACCAAAAGATCTTTCTCAAAGATGGGTAAAGAGTGCTTTTGGAAAAAACCATGACCTGCTTTTAGAATTAGATTACCTACAAATAAAAATACCATATCATTTTTGAAACTTCAGCGTCAATATGACAGCTTAAAAAAGAATAGCTTATTAATACCATATCATTAATAAATACAGTTTCATCAGTATTTACAAATTTTGGTGCAATGAAAATTGACTCTAGTAGAAATGCGACCAGTTTCAGACGCGACTGTAGCAAACAGCATGCAACTGAACCCAAAGCTTCAGACTTCAGAAGTACAAAATAAAAAATTTAAAAGATAAAGCAGGTAAAAATATGCTAAAGGATTTAAAAAAAAAAATCTCTGTTGAAACTAACCTTCTTTGAACATATGACAATGGGAAGCTGCTGGAAATTAAAATTTCCCCTTTTGCTGACCCTAGAATTTGAAGGAGGAGATGGGATACTGATACATATCGTAGGAAGAAGAAGAAAAGAATGAATAGATAGGGAATTGGCAGCATGCTGAGTGGTGAATAGGACAAAGGAATATTGCAGGAGTAGCTATGAGGATAGTGGTAGTGATATCAGTCCTTTGTTTGTCAGTGAGAACGAGCCATATATGATTGTACAGTTTATTATGCGGTGAGGATTGAAAATGAAAGAATTATTTCCTCTCTGACCTCCTCTTCCTTTCTCTCCTTCTCTGTTCTCCCTTCTCACTTACCCTCTATTCTCTCTAACCTACTTCTCCTATTTCAATCCCCCAATAAAACACAAAATAAAATACGTTTCGGTCATATAAGGGTTCTCTTTAATCAACTTAGCCTTCTTCTCTTCATAATTCTTCAGGAATTCCGACCATCCTCCCTCTCCCAGGCCTTCGAACAGGCGCGACTGCAGGAATTGGTGGTGGAGGCCAATCACAAGGCCTTTCGCTCCACTTTTAACCCTAAACTCAGCAACCCGTACCTTAACCCAAACACCAAGCCCACCCAAAACACTTACTCTAACCCTCAGCCCAAAACCACTAAACTCCCTTTCACCCAAAATGCAATATAACCCAGCAAAAACCCAGATTGTTCCCTACCAAAATCAACGAAAATCATCTAACACCTGCTATTGCTGTGGTGACAGATTCTTCCCTGGCCATCGATGTCCACCGAAAGCGGCGGTGAAATTATTGGGTACTAAAGATGCAGACAAAGATGATTTAGATGCGAATGGTTGGCAGTGGAAAATGAAACTGAAGAAGAGGAAGCAAGTTCAGAGCAAGCCACTCTATCCCTTCACACCATCGAGGGTAGTCTGGCTGAAAATGCCCTCAAAATTAAAGGGCAGATCAAGAATCGCAACTTGCTGATTTTAATTGATAGTTAGAGTACCCACAGCTTCATTGACACAAAGTTAGCTGAAGAATTAAAGCTGTCTGTGGTTCAAGTAAATCCAATGACTGTTAGGGTTGCCGACGGCAGGAAGGTAGTGGTTCGAGCTAAATGTTTCGGTTGTATATGGTCTATGCATGGTTTAAAATTTCAATTCGACTTGCGGGTGTTAGAAATGGGAGATTATGGAATTGTATTGGGAGTTGATTGGATGAAAATATATACACCGGTGACATTTGACTTTGAAAATTATAAATTGATGTTTAAAGAAGGGGGTAAAATGGTTGAGCTCAAAGGGGTCACAGAAACAACTGCCACAATAAAAATGATGAGTGAAAGAGAATTGTGCAAGCTGGTGCAGAGTGACTAGAGTATTCCATCTTATACAATTTTTGCCCAGGCTACAAACTCTTCTCCCTCTGATACCCTTCCAAACACCACCTCTAACTTTCAAAGCTCCCTTCAAGGCCTGCTTGACAAATACCAAGCCATTTTCCAAAAACCAAACACGTTACCCCCATTCCGAAATATAAATCACAGCATTCCTCTTAAACCCAATACTGTCCCTATAAATGTGAGGCCTTATCAACACCCTCATTACCAGAAGGGGGAAATTGAGAGGTTGATTCAAGAAATGGTGGAAGCTGAAATAATCCAGCCTAGTCGAAGTCCTTTTGGGTCTCCTGCCTTACTGGTTAAAAAGAAGGATGGTGAGTGGAGATTTTGTGTTGATTACAGAGCCTTAAATGATGCTACCATAAAAGACAAGTTCCCAATTCCTATTATTGAAGACTTGTTGGATGAATTGAATGGGGCTGTAATTTTCTCCAAGATTGATTTATTGTCTGGCTATTGCCATATTCAAATGGAACTAGAAGATATTCCGAATAAGGCTTTCAAAACACATTCAGGACATTATGAATTTGAAGGTAATGCCCTTTAGCTTGTCTAATGCTTCAACTACTTTCCAAGCCCTCATGAACTCCCTATTCCAGCAGTATCTCCAAAAATTTGTTCATTTTCTTTGATGACATTTTAGTGTTCAGTAAATCACAAGAACTGCATCTTAATCATTTGGAAGTTGTTTTTGAAGTGTTACTCGATGCTAGCTTATTTGCCAAATGGGAGAAGTGTTAATTTGGGAAGGAAGCTGTTGAATATCTTGAGCATGTCATAACAGCAGAGGAGGTGGAAACTGAAAAGGCTAAGATAGAGAATATGTGAAATTGGCCAACACTAATGTCTGTTAAACAATTGAGAGGTTTTTTGGGACTAGCTGGTTATTACCGGAGGTTTATGAAGGGTTATGATATGGTGAGTAAACCCTTGACTGAATTACTGAAGAATGATGCTTTCAAATGGGGTGAGGAAGCAGAACAAGCCTTCAAAAGATTAAAAGAGATTATGGTGACAGCTCTAGTCTTGACTCTCCCAGATTTTTCAAAGCCATTTGTGTTAGAGCGTGATGCGAGTGGAGGGGGGAATTGGGGCGATGCTCATGCAACATAGCAAGCTTATTGCTTACCTCTCTAAATCCTTAAGCCCAAGGAAAAAATTGTTGTCTGCCTATGAATGGGAATTGTTAGCAATTGTCTTCGTCGTCACCAAATGGAAACACTATCTTCAACAAGAAAGGTTCTTTATCAAAACTGATCATGGGAGTATAAAGCATCTCCTTGAACAACAATTCCATACTTATGTTCAACAAAAGGGAATCATCGAGCTCTTAGGTTTGGATTATCGAATTTTGTATAAAAGGGGGAGTGAAAACCGAGCTTCAGATGCATTATCGAGAAGGGAGAATATGAATTCCAGCAGCATTTATCTGATTTCTACAATGATACCTTCTTAGATGGTCGATGTTGAAGAAAGTTATAAGGGAGACTCACAAGCACAGACCTTAATTGTTGCCACTGATGTACAAATGTGACACAATTAATATTTTAATCCAACATAAAATTTAAATTTCCCCACTATCAATATTAAAATTCTTATTTATAAGAATTATATATTAATACATTTTAATTTTGATATTTTAATTCATATTAAATTTTACCACTAAAATCTTAAAAATCTGATTTATTTCAAGATTTCAATTATCATACTTTAAATTTTAATCCCATTAAACTATAATATTTTTCATTAAAATTAATTTCATAATTAAAAATATGCATTTTAAAATTTTTTTAAAAAAAAGTAAAGTATCATTGATGTAAATTTTGTAAATATTATAATAATTTGCCCTTATTTATAAATATATAATAATAATAATAATAATAATAATAATAATTGTAATTGATATATTAGCTGAAATATTTAATTAATCCATTTATATCCTAAATATAGCGCAATCTTGATTGTTGGCAATAATAAAAATAGAAGTCACACAATGCAATATCTCAAATCCTTTGCGTTGCACAGTCGTTAAATGGGTATTATCAGTATTAAAAATAATTAAATATTAATATTTATCGAAAATATTAATTAGTTATATCATGGACAAACAATAATTTATAATAATTAATATATTAAAATTATTTATTTTGTATATTTTATATGTATAAAATTCAAAATTTTTTCCACCTACAAAATAAAAAAAAATTGTCATTATAACTCATTTTACAATTCACATATATTTTAATGGTTTAATTAGTAAATACATTACTTTCTAATTAACCATAGTTTTTGAACACTCAGATTCACTATTAAATTAATTTTTAATTAAATTCAGCTTTATTTAGGAATATAATTTAAATTTAATAAATATTATTTTTTTTTCAAACATATTATTTTAATATATATATTTTATCAAAATTCAATTCGAGTCTATAAAATTATGAAGCAAAATAAAAGAATGGATATTTTCAAAAAAGGAATGCCACGTAGGATAGAAAGTGGGCCAATTATCCGGAAACCATAAATAAAATCTGAATACACCTTTCCACTGTCACTAGCGGGATGACACAACACACCAAATGAGGGGCCCTTAGTTTCTATGAATCGTCCACGTGGGCTCTGACACGTCATACTGTTTCTCCGAATTAACTTTTTCTTCAAAATCTACGGTCCAAGCTCACCCTCAACCAGTATTTTTAGAATCGAACCAAACCGAGACGACAACTCCACCTCCGGCCCGGCCGTCTCTCTTCTGTTCGGAATTGTACTTCTATTCTCCACAGTTTGATTAATTTGATGAACTTATTTTAGGGAATTGAATGCAGTAGTTAATTGATTTACCTGTTTGGCTCTTTTTTTTTTTTCCGTTTCAGATCAGACTCTTCGGACTTCAGAATTTCTGCGATGGGTGCTGTGGAAAAACTGGTAGTGAACAAAGAAGATTATATACCAGAAGAGGCTAAAGAGATCTTGAAGTCATTGGCATCCAAATGGGAGGACGTGCTTGATGCAAATGCATTGCAAGTGATCCCTCTTAAGGGTGCAATGACTAATCAGATTTTTCAAATAAAATGGCTAACGAAGAGTAAGCAAAGTCCACATAAGGTGCTAGTAAGGATTTATGGTGATGGTGTGGAGGTGTTCTTTGATAGGGATGATGAGATCCGAACATTTGAATTCATGTCCAAGCAAGGTCAGGGACCTCGTCTACTTGGTCGGTTCTCAAATGGGCGAATCGAAGAGTTCATACATGCTCGGGTACTTCTGGGAAATACATTTTTATGTTGTTTTCTTTGTTTTCAATGGGTTGAATTGATGAGTATTAGCAGTTATTGATTGAGAATTTGGGTTCTTTAAAGATGATCTGATATATATGTTGTGAGATTTGATGTGTGAAATTTAAATGAGTTTTATGCTTATGTTTTATGCGGCCATTCAATTGAATCAGGTTCTTGATTTAATTGATTTTAGTTGGCAAGATGCATCAAATGTTTAGTGCTAACAGCAGCTAAGACAACTCAAGTTTGTAATTTGTTTTACATTAATTATAAGGCATGAAAGTAATGGTTTTTTGGTTTTCATGCTTGGTGATTTAGTTTTGCGGATATAATAACTGTGTGAAATTCTGAAGTGCTTCTAATGGAGAAGGGAAAGAAAGGAAAGAAAGAAGGGAAAACATTGTCATTTCTTTGACTATTTTTTTTTACCTGCTCATTCAATAGGCTGAAATTATATGCTTGCATGTGGATTGCAGACACTGTCAGCTTTTGATTTACGTGATCTAGAAGTATCAGCTCTCATAGCAGCTAAATTGAAGGAGTTCCATGGTCTTCAGATGCCTGGTCCAAAGAATGTCTACCTGTGGGTTAGGTTGCGGTATGTTCCTTTTTCTTCTTTTCCTTTTTCCTGCTTTTCCTTTATGCAAATGAGGTCAATTGTTGCTCGTGACATTTCCACTAAATTAAGGTTACATGTTTCCTGCAATTATTAATTCTTGTTGATTTTTCAGAAATTGGCTGAAAACAGCTAAGAGTTCGTGTTCTACTGAAGAAGCCAAAGCCATTCACTTGGATGCCATGGAAGAGGAAATTTCCATGCTAGAAAAGGAGCTCTCTGGAGATCAAAGAATTGGTTTCTGTCATAATGATTTACAGTATGGTAACATCATGATCGATGAAGAGACAAGAGCAATAACCATAATAGTAAGTTGCAATAGTTGGGGCAATATTGCGATCTGTGAGTCTATTTAAATAGTAAAGTCTATCCATTCTTCTTTATAAGAACTTCACTGAAGATATTACATCCTATTCCATTTCATTTTTCTTTTAGCCGACAACTGATGTTCTAAATCTTATAGTAGTCATTACATCTCAATCTCCTTTTGTGAACTTTGATCTATCATAGAAACAAAGTTTTTGCCCTCTCTGCAATTTTATATGAACAGAGGAGGTAGATCTAATTTATTTGACATTAATGTGAAATGATAAAAGTTATCAGCCATGAAACCTGATGCTTTTTTAAGGAACGAAAATAGTAGTCATTTGTTGATCTTTGTGTAATTATTCAGCTATCTACTTTGTGTATCAACTTTGTGAACCTATTCCCTACCTGGTTGTAAGCATACAGTTCATGCCTTAGTGGTGCATTTATTCTAGTGCCACTTCTTGTTATAATTCTGGCAAAATTGCAAATACATGAATGCAATTGGATACCCTTTGTTTTCCAACGATGCATTCAGCCAAGTTTGCATTCTAATGCAAGTAGGGTTGTGAATCTGCCTGGTTGAATGACCCATACGACATTGATGGCATGGCTAGTGGTCTCATGGATTCTCTATTTCATGAGGTCAAAAGGACATAGATATTTGAATATTTCAGGTAAAAATAATATCAAACAGTGAATTTTATTATTTTCTTTTTTCCTCCCAATTGAGTCAAGACTTGCGCATTCTGACCAAAATAGATATTTCAATCTATTCTGTCAGAAACTTCTTCAATGTGAAGCTCTTTTAGCAAACCCTAGTTAGCTAATTGGTTGACTAAACTTTGTAGTATTCAGCAAATCCCAAATTACATTTTTTTTTTAGAAATCTCTTCCAACATCATACAGTGTTTAATTAATTTCCAAGCTTCCCTAATTTAAATATTTTTAAAAGAAAAGAATTGCAAAATCATTGTGCTTTCAGATGTAGGACTGTTTATTATTTAAGTTTATTGCTTAATTAAAGTTCACGAGTATGATTATGAAGCCTTGAAAGCCTGGTGGATCTGTTCATTGATGAAGCCTTGAATGCACTTGAAATTGTTCATCAATGTACACACCTACATGTAATCATTAGCTGAAAGAAATTGAGATGACATGGATTTCCCTTGTCTCGATTAGCGATAATGGGACATGAGCTGTTTTTTTTTATTTTTTGTTATGAATTTCTTTCATACAATTCCTAATTAATGATCCGTGATTGAGTACACATCTGTTTCCTCAGGATTATGAATATGCAAGTTACAATCCTATTGCTTTTGATATAGCAAACCACTTCTGCGAGATGGCTGCTAACTATCACTCTGATACGCCTCATATTATGGACTATAGTAAATACCCTGGTGCGCAAGTGCTAATTTCTTTGACATTTCTTCTTTTAGTTTTTCCTGATTGTGTAAGCACTTTCTGACTTGTATATTATTGCTACAGTTTTGGAGGAACGTCAAAGGTTTTTGCATGTATATCTGAGTTCTTCAGGTTTGAACCTGCTACATTAATGATTGGAAGTTTTTCATTGTTCATGCGCAGTTGGCTTTTTTAGCTTTTCAGATGTCGCACATGAATATGTCATATGTTCTGATTCAAATATCCCTTATTTATAATATTTTATTAGACCCCAGGGGTCTTTTATTTACAATGGTTGGCTAAAAGGAGAACAAGTGCTATCAATGAAATTCTATGCTGCAAATCTACAAAAATACAAAACACGAAACAGTAACTACTATTTTTTGATAAACAGTAACTACTATAATGATGGAAATCTGCAATTTCTCGGTGATTTTGATCAAAACTCAGCCACAGTTGTTGCATAATACAATGCATATTGCATATTTCAATATTGAGATTCTATACCCATAGTTTTAGTACATATATAGTTTCTCCCACAAGTTTTAAATTTTAATTCCGTCCACACATCAATGAAGGCTGATGTGCTTACAATGTTTAAAACATAACATCATAAATGGTATTGTGTGCCATCCTCTTGTACGAACTCAACCGACAAGCTTATGTCAATCATATGAATCTATTGGATTTTCATGCAGGTGATCAAACCAGTGACCTTGAGATGAAGTTGCTCTTGGAAGAAGTTGAGAAATACACACTTGCAAGCCATTTGTTTTGGGGCTTGTGGGGCTTAATATCAGTATATTTGCTACTTTCTCATCTTCACCTTATTGATTATAACTTTACCCCATTTTTTTAGTGTTACAACGGAGAAAGGAGAATCGATCCTAAATCGATTGCTAGAAAAATGTATACTTATTGCTAGATTATGTCTCGTTACATAATTTCACCATTTTAAAAGGCCTTGAGAAATTATTTTATTGTTTAAGACATGGCCAACAATATTTAGATTATAATTTTGACTCTGGCCCCATTGCTTATCTTTGTAAACTTTGCAAGCTTATCAGTGTGTTATTTATTTGCATTTTCAGGCACATGTGAATAAAATTGATTTTGACTACATGGAATATGCAAGGCAGAGGTTCCAACAATACTGGTTAAGGAAGCCAACACTTTTGAGTTCCGTGGGAAGAAAAAAATGATGATCATTTTTTGTAGTCCTTAAGTAGTTTTTATCCTTCTCAGTGCATTGTATGGATATTTGATTATGTACAGAAACATAAATCTTTTAATTTTGTTGGGGCTTTGTTTAGAAAAAAATGAATATTTTTTTATTATTCATGTAAATAGGATGTGGTAACATTTCTGTAAAAAATAATAAATGGTTGATAATAATAATAATAATAATAAATAAGTAGTAAAAATAATCAAAGATAGTATTCTTATGCACAATGAGATATAGCGTGATAGTAAATATATATTTTTTCTAAATAATAACTTTGGGTATGATTTTCGTTTTCTCCGATAATTTTCTTGTAATTTTTTAATTAATTATATCTGCAATTTCAAATTGTTACGAATCCAAGCTGATTTCAATATTTTTCTTGTATTTCTAATTTCTAAGTATATATATATATATATATATATATTATTATGTAAATTTGTTTTTTAATTATTCTTTGCTTCCAAGAAATTATAGTTTTTGTGTGACTGTAATAAGGGTTCATTTGGAATGAGGGTTCATTCGTTTAATAAATAAAAAAAAACTGTAAAATTTATGTATTATTAAAATATATTTTTCATGGAAATTTCATAATAATTAATATAATTGAAGCATTCTATGAATTCTGTAATTTTTTTATAAAATATTCTCCAATTCTATATATTTAATCAATAAATAAATAAGTGAAATTAAAGAAATTTCTAAAAGAGAAACCTAAATTTTTAACTAGTTCGATAAAAGAATTTTAAAAATTCTCAATCCAAAATTACATCAAATTAAAGCAAATCACCATAAAAAATAGTAATTGAGGATGGTTAAGGAAGCTAATTTTTCATTTAATGATATTAAAAAGTTTTACAAATTTGTATTAAGAGATAATTCAACCATAAATTTACACATTTTAAGCAATAAATTTAGATCTATTATTCCACCCCATATTAATATTAAAAATATTTTAAATTTATAAAAATTATTATTAAAATTACTCTCAAAATTAAATTTATGTATAAAAAAAGATAGAAAAATTGCAATTAAATACAAAATTTTCAAACTTTTTTACATCAAAGGACTAGAGTCAAGCAACAATGTATCATTCGTCCACCACACAAGACCCATCCCACCAAAAAAATCTCTGTGGCCTTAACCAAAATCTTTGCTTTCTTTCTCCGTCTCTAATTTTACTGCAAACCCAGAAAGAAACCCAGCAATTTTCGAGTGCCAAAGTGTTTTTGGCCATTTTTTGATACCCCTTAAGTCCCTGATAAGACCAAGAACAATAAGAACAAGAACAAAGATATGGCATGTGCTTCACAGGCAATTTTATCAGCAAACACATGCACATTCAGTTCTCTAAGACTTTTTAAGAAACCCAAAACTTTAAATGGGCGAAATTTGAAGTTTTTCCCTGTTAGAGCTTCTTCGGATGACACTGATTGCAATATTGAAGAATGTGCTCCTGATAAGGAGGTATAGTTTTATTATTTTTTTATCTTCTAATTATAACCCTTTTTTCAATTTTGATTCTTTTAATTAGTTCTGTGAGAAAACTCTGTTTATTTCTTCAGTTGTGTTTAAGTTAAGCTTATCTTTCCATATATTTATTAGTTTAGAGTGCAAAGATAGTTTCTTTATGATTAGAAGAAAAATTATAAATATCTGGAATTTTGGGATAGTTTTTTTAGATTGAAAAGAGAATCTAAGGATAAAATAACCACACTTTGAAATGAGAAAAGTAACCCCCACAGTTCATGTTTCTGACTGATTTTAATTTAATTCTTATATATTTGTTCTTATAACTGAGTAGAAAAGAGGGACTAAGCAATAAAGATTTGTTTGTAATTATGTCCATAGATTTTTGAAGGCATGCCTTAAGGTTAAGAATCATAAGAAAATGCTTTTCCACATTGCAATAACAGAGATGTGATGTTTATGGTTCTTTGTTTTTTAATGTTTTTATGGTGAAAAAATAGGTTGGCAAGGTGAGTGTGGAATGGTTGGCTGGGGAAAAAACCAAAGTTGTTGGAACATACCCTCCGCGAACTCGGGGTTGGACAGGGTATGTTGAGAAGGATACTGCAGGGCAGACAAATATCTACTCTGTTGAGGTTGGTAATTTGCAAATTGTCCAATTAAATAAACAATGTCTAGCTTAAGTTCTTGTTCCTTCCATTGGTCTATTCTGTTGAAGTTGATGATGTTGCAATGCTCCCATACTTAGGGCCTTCGGGTTGTTTCTTGCTCAATGGTTTGGAATTGGTAATGACAAAAGCTAGATATTCCAACAATCATTGAAATCAATGCTACTACTTAATTAGCTATTAGAAGGGAAATGTGTCAACTGCTGATGGGTTAATTTTATAGCTTAATATGAGCTCTGAGAGCAGCAATCTTTGTTCTTTAAGTATTCCATAGTTACGATTTTGTCATGTTTTTAAGATCCTTACACCATTCTTTATTTTTTGAGCAGTTAATAGTTGATGCTATATACCCTTCAAATTACATCTTGCAATTCTTCTCAATTTCTGTTCTAGACCCAAAGCCACCAACCAATTAGGTGTTTGAGCTACTACAGAAAAGAAGTCACCTCTGTCTAGTTTCTGGGTAGTCAACTGCTCTCTATAAGTGTCGTGTCTCCCTTTACCCCATGCTTCAAATTTGATTGCTTTATGAGGTAACATTTCTTTGACAGCATATGAGGAAGTGGATTATTCAATACCAACTACGTGCTAGCTTCCAACTTTATGTTAACTAACAAGCACTGCAAGCCAACAATTTGATCTTTTTAAGACACCAAATTGCAGTATAACTCATCTATCTAGAAGATTTTAGCTTAGTCCTTTGGCTGACCCAACAGAAAAAATATATTCAAGATGTTCTTGTATGATATTTAAGCTTTTGGGCTATGTGATTCGTCCTCTACAGACTAGTTGTTTGGCCAGAATGTTTCGTGACATTACCAAAGTGTCATGTTCATTTGCAACCAAAGTTACGCAATAAGTGAATTCTTGTCATGTTTTCTGAAAAGCAAATTTGAAAATAGGTCTTTATTGCATACTTCCATTCACCCTGGATGGGCACTTTGGCAATTGAGTTCATGAGAATTTACAGTCTGATGTTGCATTAAGACATCCTAGGGAAAATATTCTCAATCACGGAATGCACATTCTTTTGCATTAGAAAGACCGTTACAAGCAAACCATAAAATGATTGCTCACCGGTATGGTTATTTGCGGAGATAAATAGTAATTTTCTACATGTCAATATTGCCATGTATTCATAAGACCTCTTTTTTCTCCGGTTCCATATCTTTCTAGTAAGAAATTATGCTACTGCTCGCGCATTTAGTAACTTCTTATATTTCCAGCCAACAGTATACGTAGCAGAAAGTGCAATAAGCTCAGGAACCGCTGGTTCTTCTTCTGATGGATCCGAGAATACAGTAGCAATTGCTGCTGGCATTGCTTTGGTTTCTATTGCTGCAGCTTCAACTATTCTCCTCCAAGTTGGTAAGAGCCCACTCCAGATGCAGCAGACAGTTGAATACTCTGGACCATCTCTCAGTTACTATATCAACAAGTTCAAACCACCAGAAATAGTCCAAGCTGCGGTGCCGCCAAGCCAGCCTGAATCTTCCCCATCAGTACAGTCCGAAAACTCTGCACCAGAAGTGTCTCAGATACAGGCTCAATCCCAGTTTCAGCCAGGCTCTTCCGCTTCCAGCAAGAACAGTATTTCTTTAGGCTAATTTAAGTTAGTTTAATGTCTTAAACTGTTGAAACTTGAAGATTTTTCTTCTATACCACTGATGTACATTAAATTTGAGGTTATGTATTGCATGAACCACAACAAAATGAAGCAAAACAAGGGCTTTGATTAGTTGAGCTTAAAATATCTTGCTCTGCCTATATTGTATGTTAAGTTCTCACACTTGCGCTATATTTCTTGGAAAGTTGGGAACTTTATATCTATTTTCTTTTAGCTGTAGATATTATTGGTGGTGGGTTCTTGTTTACATTATGCATTGAGTGGATGTTTACATGGTCAATAAATCAGTGTGAACTTCCCTTTCTTGAAGTTGAAAAGGGAATCTAACTATTCTATAATTTAATAGAGAAGGTGAATTCAGTATTAATAAACAGTAGAAATTTCCTTCTCTTTTCCATTTTGTCCATATATATATTTATATATATTAAATAATTAATTTACATATAATATCCTCTCTGTCAGATTTATCTTCTCCCTGTTTTTAGTTTTCTCTGTTTGCATTTTAAGATAGAACATATATATTTAGATTTCTTTTATGCTAAATATGTCATTTTCAGGGTTGGAATTTTTCTTTATTTTTTTAGTGAAATATTATAAATAGTTAAATTCACACACTATGTTATTCATTTTATATGAACTGGAAAAGGAATCTTTTTATTATTTAAAATTAACCATAATTAACAAGTATTTTTTGTAGTAAGAAAATACAAAATATATATACATATGAATAATTTTTTAATCAATAACATTTGAACTCTTAATAAAAAAAAATATTTGAACTTGATTTGAATGTTAATGAAAATTAAATTAATTTTTGAAAAATAAAGATGAATATTATGATATAAATAATTGAATTGGTAGACATTAAATACCATTATTGTGCCTCTATATTATATATATATATATATAATCCTAAAGATGAAATATTTTTGTCAAAAATTAATCTTTAGATTACAATGAGCTCAGTTGTCCAAGAGAAAACTTTGTCTTTATTGGCTCTCTCTTTCATATTGTGAGTGGGATTTTCTTTCAAAATAATAGAATATATATACATATATATATATATATATATATGAAATGTCTCAGAATTGAAAAATGTATTTCAAACTAAAATTTTAAATTTTAAACTGAATTAATAATTGATAAATTTTATTATACTTTTTAATTTACAAAATCGATTAATTTGCCAAATTAAATTTACTATTCACTATTATATATATTTTTTTTAAATAAAATCACAAAATATATAATATAGCGCTTATTAATATTCGATTGATTTCAACTTTTATAAAAAATAAAGTAATTAAAACTTAGTTTGCAGTTAAATTGAATTAAGTTAAAGGTTTAATATTATTAGGTATTATTAAATAAATAAATGTAATTAAGAAATTAAATTCATTTATTATCAATGTGTATAATATTTGAAATAATTTTAACTTGAGAATTTTATTTATAGATGGAATGATAGAATTAAAATAATGCAATGATTTTTTCTTTTAATTGTCTTTCTAGTGGTAAAATAATATTATGAGTTAAAGTCTATATATTGTATTAAATTTTATTTATCCAACTTAATCAAAGTTAGATTATTTACCTTAAAAATAAAAGAGAATTAAAAATGAGAAAAAAAAAATCTAATTGCTCTAATTCTATAATCAAGTATGGAAAGTGGTAGCTTAATTGTCTAAAAATAATAGAGTCATTATGATCACGATGTAGTTTGAAAATTTTGAATAGCGATAGGTAAATTAGTTATCAAGACTTATTCAATATTTTGATATCATATTACACGTGAAATGGTTAACTAATCATATATTTTCTTAAAGGGATAAACATGATAAATAAGATATAAGATGATGATGATGCTATGAGAAATTGATCATCATCAATGTATATTATTAATTATATTAATGTGATTGATTTATTTTAAATAATAGAAATTATTATTAAAATAATTCTTTTAGAAATATATGTTAAAATCATTTATATTTATTCACTATGAAATTATCATAGAATATAGAATAAGGAGTTTCTTATTACAAAATAAATATTTTAATTTTTTTATTCCTAATCTATATTAGTTTAATTGTTATCATAATGATACTATAGGTAATAGTTTGAAATTAATAATTAGAGTTGTTCTCGGATTGAGTTGGAATAGGTTTCATCTCAGCATGCAGTCCGACTCGAGAATTATTCAGATTATAATTAACAGCTCATGGCCCGATCTTAAGCCCGGCAAGGCTGGGCCTTATAGAGTCGGGCAGGCCAACGAGCTTTTTTTATGTTTTTAAAATTAAATTTTTTTTTCTCCAACAATATTATAATTGACCGAAAATATTTAGATAGTATAAAATATTAAAATGATTCTTATATTTATTTTATAAATTATTAAAAATTTATATAAAAAAAGTTAAAAACTTACATATGAGAGGTAAGAGAAACTTGAGCTACCGCCTCGGGCATGAGTGCATCTGTGCATGGGAATGAGACTGGAATATTTATATAACTATCTTAAAAATAATTTTTATTATAAAAATACTGTAAAAATTAAAAATATTTATATTTTTATAAAAAATTTATGTAAAATTTTAAAAATACTTCATTCCTCAATAAAATAATTTTTTTTCAAAAATATATCTTCCCTTAATACAATCAATATTTTTTTTAATTTTTTTTTATAAAACTTCACTATTAAATAAAAAATTATAATAAAATAATAAAAATTAATATTTTAAATTATTTTTCATCTTATAAAAATCATAATTTTTTACAAAAAAATTAATTTTAATTATAAAAAATAAATAACACTAAAAAATAAAAAATAAAATAAAATATACAAAAACACACTAATAAAAAAATTATTAAATTTATTTTTAAATAAATTTTATATATTACACATATAAAAAAATAAAAAAATACACATAATTTCGTTATGTAGATATGTAGTAGATATGTTGTAGATGTTGTGTATATATTATATTTTTGTTATTAAAATTGCATATATTTTATGTTAAAATTGTTGCATGTTGTGTAAATAGTGTATAAATATTGTGTGGACTTTTTGAAAATAAAAAAATTAAAACAAATAAAATTAAATAAATATTTAAAATATTATGTAAATTTGTTGTAAATTTATTGTAAATATATTATTGATATATTGTAGATATGTTATAGATATAGTTTATATTATCATGTATAACATCAATAATTTTTATAAATTAAATAAAATAAATTTATAAAACATGGTGATGTTTTACTATATATATATTTTCCCTCTTCAAAATTGCAAATCTTAAACATAGCCAATAAAACTAAATGACCAAAGTTGGCAAAAATATTAAATGAAGAGCTTTGGCTAAAATATATACAATCGATTCATGCCTATAAAAAAAATAAAAAAATAAATTCATGGCCATTGTAATTTTTTTAAACACTATAATTTGTGTATGCCATATTAAAAATGGATTCATGACCAAGGTAACATCCGACGACATTTGTAAAATATGTATATTCCTTAAAATTTTTTTAAACAATGAACTTAATTCAAATTAAATAAAAATCAATTATAAAATCAGATAAATCTTTAGAATCTTAATTTTTAATTATAAAATTTTCAAAGAATATATGATGAAGTAGTTTTGATATCATTTGTAGAATATGATTAATCTAAAATACATGTAATTAATCATATAAACCATAAACATATATATGACATAATTTTAATCAAGTCCAGAAATGCAATAAAATTATATATATAAAAAATAATGAGAATACAAGATAAGTTATTAGCAAAAACGTACTTTAACTTGAGAAATAGAATAAATTTTTTTATAAATTTAAAAAATTAAATCTTTTTCACTTTACTATTATAATTAGTAAATACTATCGTACTAATAACGTGTTGTAAATATAAAGAAAATAGATTGATAAAGAAACATATGAGAAATTTTTTACCTGTGAACTATCTCATACACAATTCATAATGGATATACATAATAGTATAGGTAGACTTTAGATAAGAATATGAGATTACAGCTATTATAGAGTTAATCATAATCTGAATAGGATAAAGTTAATCATAATCTTATTAGAATAAGGTTAATTAAATTAAATATTTATTTACATATTTCATAATAAATATATATTTATTATAAAATTGTATTTTTATGTGTGGTTAGAGGCTATTATTATAATATATAGTTTTCTTTTTGTTAATTTATGTTGTTTATCAAGATAATGTTGTGTCGTAAATCATTCTAAACGGGGGATATATTTCCCAGCAATTGTGGAATTTATTCTTTAAAATTTCTGAAAATAATTAATAAAATAAACTATATTTTTAAATAAACAAAAAAAAAAAAAAAGGTTGAGTCTAGAGTCTTGTATGCAGCCGTGAGAGCCACGGTCCACTTAATACTTATATGGTAGTTGAAAGGAATTTGTGGAGAAAGACTGAAACAAAAAATTACAAAAAAATAGATAGTGTGAAAAAGTCATCACTTATAAAAGGTAGTTAGAAAAATGAATGTGTGAAGAAATTGAGCAAAAAGTAATCTATTGAATTCCAACCTTATACAGTACTCAAGTCAGTCAAATAATTTCACCTTCAATTTTATATGAAAATATTGATAAATTCAGATATCAATGACCTAATTTTTTTTCTATTGTAAATTTCGAGAAATTTTAATTCAGTTTTATATGTTTTATATTTTACTAATTTTCACACTATAAATATTCTTTTTAAATATATGAATTTATTTCTAGCTTAATTAATAGTTTATGTTACAAAATAAACTTTCAAATATTTATTAGAATAAATTCTCAACTCGAGTTTGGATGGCGTTTCCGGTTTATTTCTTGCCAAATAAAATATTATTTAAATTAATAATATAAAAAATTAGTGCCCGTCTAAGTAACTTTTCTAAAAAATAAATTAAAGATTAATTCTTTTCTCTCATTTTAATATCCAAAACAAGAATAGTATAGATTATTAGTAATTATTATTATTCATTATTTTGTAATATAAAAAACAAATAAATTTAATTTCAAAGACCCATTTTTTAAAAAATAATTTTTTATATACTTAATTTCAAAGACATGTGAAAAAAAAATGTTAATTAGCAAAATAGAGATCTTAAGTTATACCTAATTTATTGTTATAGTTAATTAAATAAGTAATTAATTATGTATGCATTTAAATAAAGAGAGATACTCCTATATGTTTTTATGATTTAAAAATATTTAGAAGTTAGTTGATAATTTTCTAAAACATTAAAACATAATTACTTGACAATTTCTTGGTGTTGACTTCTAATTAACAATCAATGCGAACTTATATAACACTGTAGAAATTAATTTAATTCATTCAAATATATAAATTATAATTATTGATTTTATTATTAACTTTAAATATTAACTTTCTATAATTTTAGTTATCATTATAAACATATATATATGTGTTGAATTTATCATATATGATCACATTTAAAAATATATATTATATACAGTGTTTGCATAAATTTTAAATTTTTTAAATAAAAAACATAAATATAAACAAATCATAAAAAAAATAAAAAATTATATAATAAAATAACGTTAAAAATTAATTTTGAAAAAAAAAATCAAAAATCGTAAAACTGAAAGCTTACGGGACCGTAAGCTTGCAAAACCACCGAGGAAATTACATATACAACGTGATTTCCCTAAAACTATGTCTCTTATCTATATTTTTAAAATTTTATTTTTAATTGAAACTTTTTTATAATTTTATAAAAACATATAATAAACTAATAATAATTTAATAATAAATTTATAATATATTTTATAAAAATTATACGAATTTACTAATTTATAAATTAATAAATTAATTTTAATAAATTTAATAATATTTTTCTGAGAAACAAATAAGAAGCAATATATTAATCCTCCAAGAAATTTTAGATACTTTTTATGCCCTGAATTAGTGAAAAAAAATTGTAGACTGATGGATTAAACCTTTAACACTGACGGATCAAACCTTTAACATTTTTTTTATTAAAATATTTAATAAACTCATAATAATTTAATAGTAATAAAAATAATAATAAATTTAAAATAAATTCTGTGTATATTATAGAAATATAATAAATTTATAAATTACTTAAAATTTTATTTATATAAATTTGATAATATTTTTGTGATGTGATTTGCCTAACATAACAAAAATTTTATGGCTTAGAATTACATTTGTCCATGGCTATTCAGGTCTTAATTTGTGAAAAATATTATGGACTTACATCTCAAATCTTTAAAAATTTTAATATTTTCTTTAAATTTAAGCTCGGCTAATGGGTAGGTGTACTTAAAATGGGTAAGTAAGTCTACTTAGAATGGGTAAGTAATGCTGCAAAAAAATGATTGTGTAGCTGCTTTGGAATTCAAGTGGATGCTTAATCAGGTTTTATGAATCTCATTTATCTTGTTCTATTTTTAGTTCCTTTATGATGCCAAAATATGAAATTATTCCATTATGCATCACTTTTCTGCCATGCGTACAAGGGCTTTTATCCAATTACCTCTAATTAAGCAAGCTTAATTATTTGTCTGATTATTTAAATACCCAGTTAATATTCTTGTCAAATTGAACTGTATAGATGTTGTTTTCATGTTTGTTTTGTATGGAAATTAATTTTGAAAAATGGGTCTCTACAACTAAGAAAGTTCATTGAATTATGCAGTAGTCTCCTGAAATTGTAGCTGAAATTGAGTTAGTAATTGAAATTCTCAAAACTTCTATTTTTTTTTTTAATTTGTGTATGTTAATGATCCTGCAAATGGCTTTAAATTACTTGAATCCATGTCATATCCTTTGGAATTGGCTAATATATGGAAAGTATGGGAAAAAAAAAAGAAAAACTCTTCTGATTACTTGGTTTAAGCTTATAAATGGAGGAATTAACGAATGAACTGAGTAGAGGTTGATTTTTGAATTCAGTCTTGATATAGTCAATTCTCTTGCAGGCTTGAAAACTGATCTATCTGAAATCAATTCCAAGGCCTTATGTATGAGCTTAGCTGCATTAGCCATGCCTGCATAAATATCAAAATCCCTGAATAATTTTGATGGAAAAGTTACTTAGAGAACCAGTTTGCCTATGCTGGTAATGCTGCAAGCATTGATGAAAATATGTGAGAGCTTCAAGAATTGAGAGTGACTTTTGAATGAAATGCATTCAAGCAAATGAAGGAAATATTCTGGTGGTAAATCCCTGATTGAAAGGAGAAGTTTAACAAGTTTTCTTCATTTTCATAATTGGGTTAGAAGGATAAACAGAACAAGGAGAATGGGCACAAGACTTAGCACAACAAGATGGCTTTGATATGAATGAACTTTTATAGACTGTAAATAAGGGGTTGTTCCGTATTATCTTAACTTAGTTCTTATTTCTCTAATTTTTTAAGAATATCGAATTGCAGACTTCTCCTACCTGTATCGAATAGTATAGGCTGAGCCAAATCTTTTTCACGAACAACCATTTCAAGTTTTGCAAGGCTAACTAAATGGAAGCATATTCTAATTCATGTCAGGGAAAAAAATTTTTGGTCCTTTGCCATTTATCAAGTACCTATATGAAGAATATATTCTATACACTCATATCCGGCTATAATTCATTTCAGGCTGATTTGCTTGCACTATCTAAGCCTACACTTGATACCAGAACTTTTTGGTGCTGAGCATACTATGGTAGAAGCCATGGAATATGAGTATTTCCTAAACCACCCTGATTACATTTCATAATTTTAAGTATCTAATATCGATGCATGCTCTGTACATTTCACAAATACGAATTCCAGCAGGACAATGAGCAATAGCCTAAAAGTAAGTACATATTCTCTTGAACAATAGACTTGTTTATCTTGTTATGCTTTCTCTTGTTATATTTTCCCTAAGGAACTTGAAATGCAAACAAACATACAACAATGTAGGTTTGTGCTTTAATCAGATCCCTTGAAAAGAATTTCTAAAAGGGCACTCCTTTCAATCTGTAGAGAGAGAAATTGTCTTCCACTTTGTGCACTGAGAGATGTGCAGGGTCACTTACTAACCTTAATGAAAGTGAAGAAGAAATGCATACTAAGTTAGTTCTTTTGCCCATATCTCTACCTTTTTTTCTAGTCTGTCTGTCTCTTCCTGAAAATAGCCATACAAGCACACATTCAATATCAATAATTTTCGACACGTACGATCAAATAATTAATCAGCCTTAGTCACTTTTACTTGCAGAGAAACAAGTGGGGATGACTTGGCTGCCTCTTATCTGTCTCTTCTCAAGGAGCCTTTTTCGGTTTGTATAGTGATTTAGCAAAAAAAAAAAAACTGTTTACGATCATCTTTGCCATGTCCTTTTTGATGATTTTACCTGTCTAACAGTCATTTGAGCAAAGAAGATAAAACTAAAAGGGGATAGGAATAGACCGAAATGGAGAAGGGTTAAAGATGACTAAAAATGATCTTATATTTTCGAAAATATAATCTATAATCTCTTAGGGTAGGAAATGAAAGACAACCCATGTGTGTATTTGACTCGAATTAACTTAAGATTAAGACTTAATTGAATTGAATATAAGATTAAGACTCGAGTAACAGTCATTTGAGCATGTTGGGAGTAATCAAAATGGATTCCATGGATCAATTTGCTCAATGTGTTTGATTGTGATGGGAGCATGCGGTGTTGGGAGTGATCAAAATGGATTCTAAGGAATCTCATTTGCTCAAATATGTATTTGTTCAGGATGTGACAATTTGTACACGAACTGTCTGTGCTTGGTTATCTCTATTTTGGCTATATCTACTTTCTTTTCAAAGCTTGCTCAGTTCTAGCATTTTCGACCCTGTCGACTAATAACAGCTTGCACTTTTGATGCTTTTTAAAAAAATATAAAAATAATTTTAAATAATTTTAAATTTATTATATTTATAAAATATTTATTAAAATATTAAAATTTATAAAATATTTATTAAAATATCATATTTTTATAGTTCATGGAGAGTTAATGATGAATTTATAATTAATCTACAATCATTTTATAACGAGTTTATAAATTTTATATAATTTATAATGAGTTTATAATAAAATAATTAAAATATCCTTAAAAAATAAAAAATTTAAAAAATACAGTGGTGAGCGTCGTTTTTACTGTATCGTTGATGTGTCGGGCTTGCTATTATAAATTGGGCTTCTTAACAAGTATTGTTGATGTGTCGGGCTTCTTAACAACTGGACTCTTCACGAGCAAAAAGCCATTGGATTTTTTCATAAAATTGTCTGAAAAATAAAAAATTATAAAATTTATTTAAACTTTTAAAATATTTTAAATATATAAAAAATTTTAATTAGTTTATAATATTATCAAATTTGTATAATTTATTATAAACTTTTATAAAATGATTAAAATATATTTAATAAAACGTGTAAAAATTTTACAAAATTATGTGTATAATAAATTTTTTATAATTATATGAATTTAATAAATTTATTAAAAAATCTTATAAATTAAAAAAATATTTTAAAAATATAATAATTTTATAATTTTTTTTATTTTTCTCATATTTTTGTAAAAAATTCAAACAAGAATGGAAATGTGTTATGCTTTAATGCTTATCTAACCCAAAAACACTTTTCAAGAAGAAAAATAGGAATTTTAATTCATATTTGTTTCTATCCAATTTTCAACTATTTCATATAATCAACCAAAATTTGGCCTTGGCCAAAGCTTTTAGCCAAGATTCAAGCCCATCTAAAACAGAACATGAGAAAGTCATTGATATTCTGCCACAAATGAAATTGTTTATTCAGAAATTATTAATTGGCTGGATTAAAACAAGTTGAAACTTTTATAATTAAATCCATTAAATCTCACATCTATTAAATATATATATATATTATCTAATTAATATAAAAATAGACTTTTTAATAATTTATTATATGCTATATAATTAGATTTTAAGCTTAACACTTTCAATTTTATATAATTTATATTGAAGAGTTCAACAAGAAATAAAGCAGGGATTTTTACTATTAAATTTAAAATAATTATATTACTCATTTATATCATGTTAAAATTACTTAAATATTCTTATTTTTCATCATTAACTTATGTTTTCCATTTTTTTCTTTATTTTTTTATCGTATTTTGTTCGAATACTCTTATTACACACATAACAGTGCATCTATGAATTAAAGTAGTTTTACGAATATTATCAAATGTATTATTTATAGGTATACGCATGGATTATTTTTCATGAAATCAATATTTTTGAAATAATATATCATAAAAACACATTTAAATTTTTTTATCGCATTCAATCATATTGTATATATATATACATATATAACCCTTTAATTAGGTAAAATCCCATTGAATGGTGAAAAATTATTTAAACCGCTGTAAAAAAAGAAAGCCTAAAAAATCATAAATCATTCAATAACGCACTCAGCCAAAAAGCTCTGTGCTTAACGGAAGATGCTGAGAATTAATGCCTAATCCACTTGGATTACAATATATATATATATAATTATACTCAAAGAAAATATTAATTTCTTTGCCTTTGCATTGGATTTGATGTGCAATATAATCATGTTTAATTTTTTTTCCCTTTAATGGAAAATTATTATGGAATTTAAGCATCAAATTCTATGTATATATATATGGAATAATTAATTAATATTTTTTAAATATTGATATGGGATGAGAATCAATTTTAAATTTATGATTCAAAAAATATATATATATTTATTATTAAATTGTAGATAATAAGTTATAATCAGTTAATCACCTTGGCATGCAATTATAAATAGATAAATATATACGCATGTATTGTTAAAAACAGAATGAGAGTGACATTTTTTAGTAATAAAAAAAATTAATAAAAATTAAATTGTAAAGTGCTTGTAATTTTCACTTATGGATCATCCATATAATTAATCAACTATTGGTTAATGGGGGTTTGGATGAGGGTATGATCATTAGTTTAATTAGTGGATTAATATCTAATGATGCATAAATAAACTTAATTATTCGAATAGAACAAGTTCTTAATTTTGGCGTACGAAACCTTGGATTATTGATATATTTAGCTAAGAACCTCCCCACTAATTAAAGATTTAATTAAGAATTATCTTAATGCGATTCATATACAGAAAGTAATATTTTCACTATGAGAAATTACTTAGTTGATAGTAATATATTTATATATTTTAACATAGAGATTTGTTTTTTTTAATTAATAGATGTTATTTATTCTTTTTAAATAGATATATTTTTCTCATATGAAAAGTAATTCAATATTTTTTTTACAGGTAGCTAATGAAATAAATGTCTTGTTGAAAATTAAATTATTCGTGGCTTATATTATTATTATTATTTAATATTTGCATAGAAATATTTTAAAAATTACAGTAATTTCATTAATTATATACATCTTATATATTTTAAAATTATATATATCGACATATTTTTAATTTATTAATGATTATTTATTTTGAATTTAAAAAATTTCTTTGCTTTTGCTTTAATGTTTGATATTCAATCTATAATCGATAAAAATTCAATTTGTAATTAAGTGGGAACTTGGAAAATTGGAATTGATTACTACGAACAAAGTTTTTAATGAATAATTTTGATTAATTAATTAATTAATTAACTGATCCCTTTTGAATTTTGATTATGACTATTATTAAGAAATCAAAAGCACTTTTACGAGTAATATTAAATTATACAGTAATATAAAATTAACAATTGCATGTACGATTTGGAAACTCTCAAATAGCAAAATGCATCTTCTATTTCCCTTTTTTTTTTTTAAAGCTGCAAAGCAAAGAATAGTGATTGTAAATACACACACACACACATATATATATATATAGATAGATAGATAGATAGATAAATAAAACAAGAAAATTCATTAATTTAAAAGTACAAAGTCTAAATACAACACATTAGATAAAATATTAGGATAGTACCCATTATACCATATTAGATCATTAGAGGATAAAAAATCTAACTTGGCAATTGCGTGAGCAACCCCATTACCCGACCGATGAGTAAAAGACTAAACACAGGTGGATAACTTTCGACTCAAAGAGTGACAATCCGATAGAGTAATTCCTAACTCATTTCGAAGCACTACTCTCTGTGACACCTTATCGATAATATTTTTACAGTCAGACTTTACTATTAGATTAGTAAAATTGAATTTGGCCTCCAACTGTAATCCAAAAGTAATAGCCACAGCCTCCACAGTAGGCACATCCCAATTTCTCCTGACGTGTTTGACCCCACATCCCATAATCACTCATCGTTCATTTCGGAATACACATCTCAAATTCATACGCTGATCATCCAAGTAACCAATATTACAATTTAATTATGTTACTCCAGCAGAAGGATGATTCCATCTTTGGCATTTATCAACTTGACCGTGTGTTCTCGAGGATTGGCCATTCGCAGATAAGTGAATCGTAGAAGGCTTCAAGTTAGTTGCCAAACAATGAATCCCTCCAAGAGTGACCTCCACTCCAGTAGGCAGTTTTTTATTATGCAGTAGCCAGATAACATAACAGTAGTAAGCAAATTTTTTCACCTCTGTCAGGTTATAATTTTCAAATATTGACATAAGTCAATATTTAAAATTAAAACCATTGAAACCTGCAGTATGAGTAAATCCTAAAGAGGTCCACACCTGAGACGGAAGGGAGCAATATCTAAAGAGGTGTAAAGTAGTCTCCATATCATCACAAAATTCACATTTGGTTGACAAGCTCAGTATCCTTCGATGTACCAATACTTTAGTGAAAAGGATGTCTAAAGCCGCGCGCTACAGGAAACTGCAAATCTTAGGTTGAATGAGTAACAACCATAACTTCTTCCAAAATGATGCTTTAAGTTGATGAGAAAAAGAGGTTGAATTCATGAAAAACTTCATATCATACGTCACTCTATACTCATTTTTGACAATATAATTATCACTGTTATAAAAATATCAAACTATTCTATCACAATTATTTAAGATGCTAATGTTAATATATATTAATTTCATATGAAGATTCATTATTCATATGTGTGTTGAAGTAGAGAAAAAATTGAATCTTTGACTAAATTAACTTTTTAGAAAAATAATGACTTAAGAATTCAATAATTGAAGTCTTTTAGTCAATAAAAATTGTTTTTGGCAAAAGGCCAATTTGTATACAAATTATTCTTTCTCTAATAATTATTAATAATTAAAGGGTAAAAATTTTTATCAGGTGGGAAATAAAAGAAAATTTAATTAATTTTGGATCTATGGAAACAAACAAAGCTCTTTGCATGCATATTGAGTTAATTATTTGCTTGAATTGGGTTTGTTGAGTTGGAAAAAGGTGATAATTTACCCATATAATTAAGATTGATATAAACAACATTAATTTACTTAATTAATAAATAATTAATCATTAGTGGAAAGAAAGAATTAATGAACTGAGATTGGCTAAAGCAAGGTTGATTTTAATTATATTATATTATTATTATAAGAAATGTGTCAACTTCATGCAAAGGTTTTGAATGTATATGCATTAGAAAACTACAAATGTTGATGTTTGGCATTAATAAGAAAAAGCTTAATTATTCTTTTCTTTTTCAATTAAATTTATGAAGCTTTGATCTATCCAATTAAGGAGCTTCTTGAATTGGATTGGCAAGTGAAGATCTTTCATATTTATAGAGAGTTGAAATTTTCAATTGATTGATCGGCTAATTATGTTCTGAATTTTTTTTTTCAAATCTCAATTAAATTTATTTTATGATTAAAAGATGATTTAGTGGGTACAAGCCATTTCAGATTAATTTTTTCTTTGAATTTAAAGACATTGTCTTTTTTTGTATTAAAAAATTATAGGAAAAAATTTTAAAAAAAAAATTCTATGTTAAATTATTAATTATGGGCATTTGTAGGAAGAGAGACAGAAACCAAACATATATTCCTTTTCTTTTCTTTTTGTTCTTTCTTTGATTTTCCATATATTGTAGAAAGACGGTGAAAAACAAGAACACACCTTTTTTTTTTTCTTTGGACAATAAATTAAGTAGAAATTAAATGAAAAATAAAATTAAGTAAAAATTATATGAAAAATGAATTACTTAAAATTAAAATAATAATAACAATAATTAGAAAAGAAAAAAAAGAGAATAATAAAAGAAAGAAAATGAAAGAACAAGAATACAGCTTGGTTTTCTTCTCTTGGAAAACTGCCTCAGAAGTACCAACACAAATACTTATGTGGGGCAAGTAATTTTCCCCCACTTATATAATTATTATGGTGATCTCAACAATTCATTTCAATATTTCTCAATAGTACACCCCAATTGGTAATATATGATCAAGAGATTCTTGTAAGATCTATTATATATCATTTATGAAGGAGATTTAATGAATTTATTTTATATTATTTGTACATGTTAATATTATATTATTATATAGGAATAGTGATTAAACATATCTTATATTAATATTATCATAATTTCGTCCTAGCATATTAACCAATATGAATTTATTAAACATATATTTTCTTTTATCAATATGGAAAGATAAAGTTTCTGTTCAGACTTCCTCACATACTTAGACCAGACTTATCGACCCCAATTAAATCTAAAAGACATTTCTTCAAAGATATCCCAAAAATTAAAAATATCTTCAAAATACCAACTTTTCTTTTCCTATATCAAAAATACCATTTTCAATATTTAATTTCAAAAATATATTTTTTTAGAGGTATAATTTTGATATATATTTAATATATTAAAGATATACTCTCTTGTCAAAGGTACACATTTGATATATTTTAAAGAGATAATAAAAAAGTGGATATTTTGAAAGAAAAAAAAAGTTAAAAATTATGCTACACCATACAATTTTCTCAATCCAAAAGGCTTGAAAGATGCTACACCATAATACAATTTAATATTAAATTTTTTTAAGAAAAAATATATACATAAAAAGAATAGTGACTGAACACATCTCACAATAAAATTTTAATTGTTTTATTGAAATATGCTAATCAATATATTTATTAAATACATATGCTCTTGTCCATGCCGAGGCTAATCTAAATAGTATATATTCTTTTAGAAAAATAAAATATTTACCTCTATAATTTGTCCTATATGGGGATGTAAGAATAAAATGAGTCTCATAAAATTATACATAGTATTTCTCCCATTCAACTTGTTGTGTCAATGTGAAAATGAAATAGACACATCCTTAAATTTGCTTTCTTTCTCAATTTGTATGAAATGAATGAACAAGGAAGCGAAAGAGATATGATTGGGATGATTAGACGCCCATTTTGGGGCTTTGATGCTCCACTTTGATGCTTTGCAATAGTAACACACACATCTACTTATTTTCGTCATCATATACTTTGTTTTTTTTTGTCAGCCACAAATTTATTTCTATGATCATCAGTATTTCTTATGATTAAGATAATATACCTTCTAAGTTGATAAAAAATCTGAAAAACATTCTTATATTTTTTAGTATTGGTATATATTGGAATGAAAAAATTAATTTTAAATTTATTATTTAGAAAAATATATATTTATCGTTAAATTATATTTTAGTGTGTAATAAATTGATTCTTATATAAAATTTTACATATTAAACAATTTTTATCTGATACACTAAATTAAGAATGACAACAAATACAATATTTTTTGATAACCTATTTGTCTCAATTATTTATATAGGGAATGAGCAGAATATAAGTGAATTTGAATGAATACAAATATTAATTTGATTATCCATGACCAGATCAAATCGAGTTTTTGAATACGTATCTCTAGATATCCGCTATTCAAATCCAATTATATATATTTTTTATATTTAATTAAATTTTAATTATATATTTATTATATTTTATTTTAAAAATTATGTGGCATATAATTATTATAATAAAATTGTGTTAGTATTAAATTTTTATTTATAATTATTTAATTAAAAAATTATAATTTTATAATTTAAATTTTATTATATTCTTAATTTTTTATATTTAAATTAATACGTATAATATTTAATGAATTTGGGAATGATACATATAATAAAAATTTAACAATAATTAGATTTAAAATATATATGGATGATTTAAATTTAAACGATTTTGAGTTCGAAGGTAAATTTCACAATTTACCCCACTCTTTGTTACTCTCCTGCACTAAATTGCTAGCTAGATAGATTAGGTTTTTCATTTGATGATTTTGGTTTGGCAAATATATATTAATATGTTTAGTGGGATTTTTTTGTTATTCATTTTTAAAATAATAATTTTTAATGTTCATTGAGTTTGAGAGTACTATTTGAAATAACAATTTTTAATGGGGAAAAACATTTTTTAGGCCAATTAATGAACGTTAATCATTTTTCATCTATTTTTATACATTTAAGATTGACTTTGAGAAAAACTCATACTCAAATTTAATTTTAGATTCATAAAGATTAAATTGCCAAAATGTTATAATTCTTTGGTTCAATAAAATTCATTTTAATTTATATCTAAAAATAAATAAATATATGTACTTATTATTAAGTTATATCTAAATATATGTAATTAATAAAAAATATTTTTTTTGAAAATATAGAAATTAATGTCGTAATAGCATAAATAAAAAATGAAAAAAAAGAATATGAATACATAGAGTAATAAATCAAAGCTCTTGCTTTCCTTTTTTATATGGAATTATTTCGACATCATCACGTTGCGATAAGAAATCAATAAAAATTAAAAGAATATTAATTATAGTCATTTTGGAGAGTGGCTGTTCAACAATCTCCTTTCTATTAGTTAAAAAATATTTATTATAATATTTCTCTTAATAAATAAATTTATAATAAATATTTTCTTACCAATGAGAATAAGATTATTGAACAGTCATCCTTCAAAGTGATTGTAATTAATATTTCTCTAAAAATTAATAAAGAAGGGAGCCGACATAATATATGCAATATTAAAATATATATGCTTAATTCATTTATTTTTAAAAAAATTAATTAATTCTAAGGAAATATGAGACCTAACTCAACTCATATATATATATATATATATTAAAAATATATAGTTAGGGATCTTTTCTTTGATTATATAAAATATATGTAAGATTCATGGGAATATATAGTTTTTTCCAAAAGTGGACAACAATATTAAGCAGATAATTCTTACTCGTAGGTTGCTTTTTTTTTTTTTGTAATTAATTAACACTTATAATTTGTTAATTAATTTAAATTTATTATTCAGAACATATTCTATTTTTTTAGTATTACAATATGAAAATGGAAAATCAAACTTAAATTTATCCATACTATATGTACTTATTGTTAGCTAAACTATGTTTTAGCCTGCATATCATATTTTTTTCAATATTAAATTAGTATATTTTGATGTACCGGTTAATATATGTATATATATGTGTGTGTGTGTGTGTGTGTGTATTTGAATGTGAAGTGAATAAAAACAAGAATATTGGGATGATAGATAAAGAGTAAATATACATATAAATGAATCTTATTATTCACTTAATATTTTCTTGTTCTTGTTGAGAGAGAGAGAGAGAGAGACTTAATATTTTCTTGTTCTTGTTGAGAGAGAGAGAGAGAGAGAGAGAGAGAGAGCAGAAATCAATTATTTTATGGTGTGCTAAGAATTTCAATTGATTCAACGGTGTCGATTTAATTCGAGTAAAAAGCCTACGACTACGTCACTGAAATTAATATTAATTTTGCATGGGTGTGAATGTGGCCAACACACCAACTTCTCTTCTCTTATTATTCTCTTTTTCCATAATTATTATTTCCATTCTATTTATATATATTAAAAAAAATTTATATATATTTAAAAGTGTTAATTCTAAAAGTCAGCAATTAAGAAAATATATTTTTATATTAATTAGATATTTTTTTTAAATATGTAAAGTATCAACCGTTAAAATTAGAGAATTTATTTTTATAAATCAATTAGATTATATTTTTTATAGAGTAATTTATAAACAATATATATATAAATTAATATAAAAATAGGAAAAATTAGAATAATTTATAAAAATGTATAATTAAATTGTCACTATAAGCTTGCATCACTGCCATGTCTATGAAAGGTGACTCAGATTCTACTTGTGGTAATATATATACTACGTGTACCCCACATAATTATTTTTTTATTTTTTATTTTTTTTAAATAGTATTGTGGATAATTAAAATTCCCTTTTATTATTATATATTTTTTATTTTTTTAAAAAATAATATTAAGTGGATAATTAAAATTCCCTTTTATTATTATTTTATTCTTCTTAAAAATTCTACTATTTTTAAATATTCTCACTTCATCATGCATATATGATGTAATATTAATAAAATTTCCGCTCTTAGAGCATTATAAATAGAAGAGACATTCTCAATTTTTTTCCTTAGGAAGAAACTAACAAACCTCTTCTTCTTCTTCTTCTTCTTCTTCATATTTCTGTTTGGTATCCTAAAAAAGAAAAGAAAAGAAAAGAAAATGAAGAACTATCAGTTAGGAAGTTGTTTAAAGTTTCTAGAAACTTCAAAACCTTATTTTGCTATGATTTCATTACAATTTGGATATGCTGGAATGAACATTATTACTAAAGTTTCTCTGAATCGTGGGATGAGTCACTATGTTCTTGTTGTTTATCGCCATGCTTTTGCCACTGCTGTCATTGCTCCTTTTGCTTTCATTTTCGAAAGGTTTTTATCTCAAAACAACATGTCGCTTTTATCTAATTGTTTTTGTCCATTTATATATAATTTATATATTAACATGTTTCTTGTTCCAACATTCTAGGAAAGCACAACCGAGGATTACTTTCTCAATTTTCTTGCAACTATTTGTCCTTGCTCTTCTTGGGTAATTAATCAGTCCTATAATTATTTCTATTAAAGGATTTTTCTAATATGTGCCCACAAAACACGTATTTAATACTAATAATACGTTTAATTTTTATTGAAATTTATCACAATAATTTTTTTTTTTATAAAAACTTGTACATTTTTTATGCTAAAAAAAATTAAACATATTATAAAGTAATTGTGAAAAAGAGTAGAATATTATTGTTGCTTATCGTGTGCTGAGAGCATATATTAGAAAAGTCCAATGTTAAATTAACTGAAATTAACCAAGTTAACTAACTAATTTAACTGTTTTATTTGATAATATATGTAGACCTGTGATAGACCAGAACTTCTACTATGCTGGTCTGAAATTTACTTCTCCAACTTTCTCTTGTGCAATGAGCAACATGCTTCCTGCTATGACATTTGTTATGGCAGCCATATTCAGGTAAATTAATTAATCATTAATAACTAAAACAACTTAAAACAACTTAATTAAATTATTGGGTTTTAATTACAAATTTCAGTATCAGTAAAATCAAAATTGATTAACTGGGTAGTTACTTACGAATTTACAGAATGGAGAAATTAGATTTGAAGAAGGTGAGATGCCAAGCAAAAATAATAGGGACAGTGGTGACAGTGGCAGGAGCAATGTTAATGACATTATACAAAGGACCAATAGTAGAAATGGTTGGGTCTAAACATGTTAATCCTCGAAAATCCTATGTTACAGATACCACAGGAACTACTGATAAAGATTGGTTTAAGGGTTCTATTCTTCTTATCATTGCCACCCTTGCATGGGCCTCTCTGTTTGTTTTACAAGTAAGTAATTGCAACAATATTGCCATAGTTTTATTACTAGATGTGTCCAGTTACTGTTATGGGATGTGTTCGAACAAAATTATCATGATATTATTACAAAATTATTATAATTTTGTCACGGGATATATCCGGTCATTGTTATATGTATGTGACTGTTATTTTTTCAGAAAAATAATTAATTTTTGCATGTTATTGTAGACGAAAGCATTGAAGACATACAAGAACCATCAGCTTTCTTTAACATCACTTGTCTGCTTCATTGGAACTCTGCAAGCAATTGCTGTAACTTTTGTAATGGAACACAAGGCCAATGCATGGAGAATTGGCTGGGACATGAACCTGCTTGCTGCTGCCTATGCTGTAAGTTTCTTTTACTGGAGTTTTATAATATATATATATATATATATACATAAAAATGACTAAATTTGGTATATATATTTTTTCATGATAATTAACAGGGAATTGTAACATCAAGCATTTCATACTATGTTCAAGGATTGGTTATAAAGAAAAAGGGTCCAGTTTTTGCAACTGCTTTCAGCCCTTTGATGATGATCATTGTAGCAATCATGGGATCTTTTATTTTGGCAGAAAAGATCTTTCTTGGAGGGTAATTATTCATTTAATTTCTTTATTCTTTTTCATTATTATTAATATCTATCCATATATAAATCTCATTGGATGAGATTAAATGGTAGGGATCTCTAATTTTACCTTGATCAGATATCTCAAATTTAAGTTTTGGATATGGCTCCCACTTAATGAGTCTACCCGGGGCCAATCCAAATTGCTTATTACTACTTAAATATATATATTCTTATAGCATCTTTATATAGGGCAGAATATCATTACCACTACTACTTTTTCTCATAAGTCTCAATAGAATCTCACAACAGGTACAGATTCTATGAATTTTAGATTTTAATATCAACATGAATATTATAAGTTCATCAAATGTTGGAATTAATAGTTTCTTTAGTTATAGAATGAATAAAAGAATAAAACAAATATGCAGACCGACACACAACTCAGCAGTAAGTGTATAGACAATAGATTCAGAACCGGTTATCATATACTAATAATGGGTTAATTAACTGAATGTTTGTGATGATTAATTTACAGGGTGATTGGGGCAATTTTGATAGTGATAGGACTTTACTCAGTTCTTTGGGGAAAACACAAGGAGAAAATGGAAATGGCAGATGATCAAGAAATTCCTGATCCAGTGAAGGGAGTTAATGGAAATTCAATGGTAATAAATATTGAAGATATTGAAGCTAATGAAATTGAATTACAAAAAGCAGAAGCTAATAACAATAATAACAACAACAATAAGCTCTCTGCAATGGCAATTACAAGTAAGCCTATTGTTCCCTTGCAAGAATTTCCAATTAAAGCAAGCCAAGAAGAGCCCAAAGCTTGATGATCTCAAAGAGAGAAAAATATGCAAAATCCTTTTGTTTTTTTTTTTTTCAAGCTTCTGATTCCCCATTTTGTTATTAACTTTTTTTTAAAGAAGTGATATAAATATATGGGGCTTTGTTGTGTTTTTCTATTTAATTTTTGTACCATTTTGACTATGATAAATGATAATTATGCTAATTAAGTGAAGAGAAGCCATAGATTTCTTATATTTTTGCTAAAAATACTCTTTTTAATATTAAATTAATAAACACATTTTTTATTTCACGAGAATGAAAAAAAATAATAAATAAATTATAATTTAAGACAAATAAAAAAAGTGATGGAATGAGTAATAAAATATAATAAAATTACTAATAAATTTTAATTCAATAGAGTGTTAAAGTAGTTAAAAAAAGAATTAAGAATATGTAATTTAATGATGATTTTGTTTTATGACAAGAGATATATTATTGGTTTAATATAGTATCAACCTGAATTATATATGTTACAGACGGACGGATATCAATACTCCACTCCTAATCAGACATTAAATTGAGAATGAATACATTGATTCACTGATTTTCTTACATGCTTATAGTATAGAATAGTTCGGTGTATGAATACTTTCGCAATGAGCGAAGTCCGGAAAAATGTCGAATCTATTAAATCTTTGTACGCGGCTTTTCCTTGCAATTAATTGCAAGAGGCCGTTTTCACGACTCAAACCCGTGACCTCTGATCACACGGCGATAACACTTACCGTTACGTCAAGACTTCAAACTTATAATATATACATAAATAAAAAAATTACTATTGAGTTGACATTTTTTTTAATTTATATGTTGGGCAAGTTAAAATAATTAATTAATAGTAATATTGTAAGAATCTTAATTGCATCTTGTAAATATTAATTTTTGCATCCGATGCTTCTCAAAATGAAATTCCAAAAAGCAACCTATGCCTTGATACTATAGTGAGATACAACTGGGACACCCATTAAAGTATCTAATTTCCCTTTCTTTCTCTATTTCTTTTCTCCAATTTCTTAGAATTTGAGATGGTTGATGATGACAAATAAATCACTATATATATATAAATATCAATTATATATATATAATTGATTCTTATTCTTCATTAGAAGTTGGAATAGAGAGTTCTTAAGAAAGGTAATCTTAAGATACACATCAACTAGTTGTAATACTACTTGTCATGTGACCCAAATCATATTTGTTTTTGCCTCATTGCCTCCCACATTAAGCAATTACCCATGATTTGTCTTAGTGATAGCTTGCATCATATATAAATATTCATATCTAATCTCTATTGTTGATGAATATGTGGAGATGCTGAAAGAGTTGAGTAATGTTGTTTTGTTTTTTTTTTTTTTGTCGAAGTTCTGCGAATCAGAGTATCCATACTCTTGTACGATTATTTGGTTCATTGTTAAAATTTTTATAAATAATAATAAGAGATAAATATTCCTGTTTCATAATTTTAAAAAAAAATCTCTACTTAGATCTTATTATAATTGTTAAATATTTATCTTGTTATATAAAAGTTGGGATATTTAAAATTAAAATTTAATAATTTTTATTCCCATTAAACATTTTCGATATATAAAAAAATTATATACGAAAGTTAGTGGGATAATTGTCTTAAATATTTTATTTATAATGGAAAAAATTAAGAATTTAAATCCGAATGTCTTTTTCTTAAAAAAAATTAATATAAAAAAAATTCACAGTTACAAAGAATTAATATTGAGATTTGAGTAGGTTGTGACATCGTACTAACAAATTATGAAGTTGAATATAATTAAGCTCATTACTTAATTATACACGAAAGGTTGTAATAAAATTTAATATATACGAAAGGTTGTAACAAATTTTAATAATTTTTATTCTTAAAAATTATATAAGAAGAAATTGATTTTAAATTTATTGTCGGAGAGTATGCAATTATTAATCAATTATTCCTCAATATGCAACAAATTATAAAGTTTATACTATGTGAGAATTAAGGGGAATAACCCATGTAAAGAAATAACATCTTTATTTTGTAATTTATTAGTGATTTCTGTTTTATTCTTCCTCCATTTTGTTAAAAATAAGGAAAAACAAACAAAGCATAAACACTATTAACATATATATATATATAATTATTTATTTATATAAATCTAGAAGTTGAATATAATTAAGTTCATTACTTAGTGTTGCACTAAGAATGTTTTTAATATACCTAATATTCTTCTTCTTTTTTTTTTTTTCTATTTGAGAATGCTAATTAGAATGACTTTAGTCACGTGATACAAAGAGATTCTCATTGTAAATATGCCATTAAGCATATTTTAATTGCGGTATCATTAGCTTAATTAATTTCTTTTCATACATAAAAAAATATTTTTAAAAAAATATATATTAAACATCTGTCTATAATTATCCAAAATAACAACAAGAAAAAAAAAAGAAAAAAGAAAGCACATAGCCAAAGTAAGAAGAATAATAGAAATGATCATACCAACCATATAAGAATAAGAGTAAATTTGCATTTTAAAATTTCCTTTTCAGAAATATATTTCATTTTTAAAAGTATGCATTTAGCATATTGAAAGTAATACTAAAATAGTGACATTTTTTTTAAAAGAATATTAAAAAAATTGATATTTCTCAAGTTCTATTTAAAAATATTTGATGATTTCAATAATTTAAAATAAAATTAAAATGAGATTTTATATAAATTTAAAAATAAAATTTTTTTATCTAAATTCTATAAATAAATAAAAAAAAGAAGAAAAAACAGAGTGGTCATATACATGCATCAATAATGGAATTTGTGATAGAATATTTTAATTCTTTTGCCTGATTAATTAGGTTTTGTGAATAAATATATAAAAAAAAAAGGAAAAATTCAAATTAAAATCATGTTTAATATTCCCATATATACAGAATATGTAATGTCATGGAAATGGAAATAGACATAAGAAAAATGCAAAATGGATTCTCGGCTGCAAATCACAGCAAGTCAACTTGTGATTTTATTCCTAATTTGCTATTTGAGTTGTACAAATCATCAAGTTCCAAAAATTCTTTAAAATAGAATCTAATCTTCGTTAATAACTTTTAAAAATAAAATTTTAAATAAACAACATCAAAGAGTTTTTTTTGGAAAACAATATCAAAGAGTTAATTCATAATAACAAATATTTAGTTTTTAAATTTCATTACCACTATATATATATATATACACACTAAAACCTAACGTATCAATAAATGTATATTTTTCTAAACAGTAAATCCAATATCCATTTTGCCCTCTTCATGTATATATATACATATATTCCTCGATCATTTATATATCTAATTATTAAAATTAGTCAAAATTAAAGTTTTTCATAATATTTAATTTATTTTATTTTTTTCCGTAGCACATATAATACATAATGGAATGAGAAAAGGCCAAAAACAAATAATAATAATAATAATAACAATGAAAGAATCAGAAATATCTTTCATGAGGGCCAAGTAGGAAACACAAACACCCATGAAATTGAAAGGGCTCCTTACAAATCTACCTACAAAATTAAAAAAAATTTCAAAGATATAAAAAAATTTCAAAAATACCTAAAAATTTTATAAAATTATAAAAATATTATACATCATTATATTTTTATAATTTTTATATATATTATATATGTGTTATAGATATATTATATATAGATTATAAAATTCTTTAAAAAAATATAAAAATTAAGTTTATTTCATATATTATTTTGTAAAAAAAATATATATTTAATACAAAATAACATAATTTATAAAAATTTCTCAAAAATTAAAATTTAAAAATATTATTTTATAATATAATTTTATATACTTTAGATATGTTGTACATATATCATAAATGTCATATATATATATATTGTGCATATATTATATTTTAACCTTTATATATTATATAATATTTATATATTATTTAATTATAATATATATATAATAGATATGTATTTTCTAATCTTTATATATTGATTAATTATAGTGTATATGTTGTGAATATATTATAAATATGTTGTATATATATTACAGATATATTTTTATTTATTTTATTTATATTATAGATATATTACAAATATGTTATGTATATGTTTATTTTTTTTATATATATAATAAAAATATAATAATAAAAATTTATTTATGAATAAAAAATATTAAAAAAATAGAATAAAAAATTACAAAAATTAAAAAAAAACCAACGAAAAAAGTATAAAAAAAAGCGTCACATCTTATTATTAAAATTTTTTATTAAAATTTTTTTTTGTCCATGCTCAAAACACGATTTTCCGTGTAATTTTCTCAAATTGAAATATAGTGGCAGTCATTATCATCAAATATATATATATATATATATATATAATCCAATGTCAATAAGGATAATATAAACAGCATATTTCCCCCTCTTGAAACAGTACTATAAATCTTGCACCATAAATCACTTATGTACATATGTATAAAATAAACATAATGTGACAACGACTCTCCACATAAAATTGTTACAGGAGCAATCAATGGAGACTACAGACTTTGCAAAATCTACGTTAAGAGCATTCTCAATAAATTATTGTTTTCGATTCTTTTGAAGGTATACTCATCAAATCATCATCATCATCAATATCATTATCATCATCATATCATTTCTGTACAGCTATTTTGTGTTTCTTTTCACTGTGGCACAAATGTATTAATATTATTTATGAATGAATTTCTCTGTTTAATCATATAAATGTTTCTTTGTTAGGTGACATCCATTAACTTTGTTTTCTTCCTTCATTATTTCATAATAATATGTAAATATTATTTTTAACTCAATTGTGGAATCTGATTTCTATAAATTTATTAAGATCTAAAGAAACGCGAATCTCTTTCTAATATTATTTTAACTTAATTATCTCCGCAAACAATTAGAAAGCTTATCTAAAAAGGGACCCTATAATATTCATAGCCCTAGCTTTTTTTTTTTTTTGAAAAAAAAGAAATAAGTATTATGCCAAATCTTATCCAAATATATATCATTAATATGATGTCCATCTATCACTTACAAGAGATTATAGTTTCAATTTCGCATGTCTAGACATAATATAGTGAAAAATGCACATTCCTGAACATAAACTCATAATCGATTCTCTTTTTCCATTATAATAAAAAGGTTATGATTTCAATTTGGATATATATACACACACACACACACATATATGAATGTCACCTACACACTGTCAAATTTGATGGCTTTGGTTGGTGTGGCTTAATTTGTTGCAATCCCACATCGGAAGTTTTAAAGATAGGGGTGAGTTAGTTGCCTTATAAATAACTCATCCCTTCCAAATTATTTGTATCCCAAAATTAGTATACATTTTCGAAAATTTGTATATTGTAAATTTTGGTCTTCTCTTCCCAAATTAATAAGAGCAGGCTGCCTCAAGTGGTGCTCGGAGACGTAGGCATATTTAGCCGAACTCCGTTATCAAATTTCCGGGTGTGTTCTTTCCTTGTCTCTTTTATTTATTCCGCATTTATTTTGTTTCTTTTTTGTATTAGTATAGTATTCAATATTTATTTGTCGGGTTTATTTGTAGTGTATTGTACTATTCATTTGGGTATATTTTACTATTCACGTGTACGGTACTATTTATATATACACGGGTTTAGGTTGTGATAATATACTGTGCAAGTAAGTTCTGTCTAGGAGACTGGGTTTTAAGAGGGACCATTTGTGACCCCTCCAGCCTTTCCTGGGAATTTATTTGGAATGGTAATTTTGTCTAAGGAGACTATTCAGTAGTCTTTCCTGGAAATTACCGAATCAGTGCAATTCACTAGTTGTAGTTTGAGGGAAAATTACCCGATTTTCCCAACAAGTGGTATCAGAGCCGAAGGTTCGTCCTAGGTCTGTTTGTAATATTATTTATATTGAATACTATCATTTGAGTCTGTAATGGCATCAGTAAATCCACCAACTAATAGTGCTACATCAGATATGGCACAAGGGACATCAGCTTCCTCGTCCACATGGCCAAGGATTCCAATGTCAAGTTTGAAGTTGGCGGTAGAGATATTTGACGGTACTGGCCATTTTGGCATGTGGCAAGGCGAGGTCATGGACTCCCTTTTCCAACAGGGCCTTGACATCGCCATTGAAGAAAAGAAACCAGAATACGTAGAAGATAAGGATTGGAGTATCATAAATCGGTTGGCATGCGGAACAATTCGATCGTGCTTATCCAGAGAGCAGAAGTATGCATTCAAGAACGAGACTTCTGCACATAAATTGTGGAAGGCGTTGGAGGAAAAATTTTTGAAAAAGAGTGGTCAGAATAAGCTCCTTATGAAGAAGAGGTTGTTCCGGTTTGATTACCAACCAGGTACTACTATGAACGAACACATCACTTTGTTTCAACAATTAGTAGCAGACCTGTTAAACTTAGATGTAAAATTTGAAGATGAAGATTTGGCTTTGATGTTATTGTCATCCCTTCCCGATGAATTTGAACACTTAGAAACTACTTTACTTCATGGGAAGGAGAATGTATCTTTAGATGCTGTATGTTCTGCCTTGTATAGTCATGAATTGAGAAAACAAGATAAAAGGAAAAACAAAGTAGCTACAGCAGATGAAGCATTAGTGGCGAGAGGTCGTCAGCAGAGCCAGTTGAAGGGAAGAAGAGGAAGATCAAAGTCAAAAAGCAGAGTTGCCAAAGATGAGTGTGCTTTCTGTCATGAGAAAGGGCACTGGAAGAAAGACTGTCCAAAGTTGAAGAATAAAGGAAAGGCTCAGCAAGATGCAAATGTTGCAGAATGCAAAAGTGATGCAGAGTCAGATGTCTCTTTGGTGGTATCACCTTCAACATCCCATCCAGATGAGTGGATTTTGGATTCAGGTTGCACCTACCATATGTCTCCCATTCGGGAGTGGTTCTTTGATTTTGAAGAATGTGATGGTGGAGTTGTTTATATGGGAAATGACAATCCATGTAAAACAGCTGGGATAGGTTCAATCAAGCTGCGGAATCATGATGGTTCCACAAGAATTCTGAAAGATGTACGGTATGTTCCGAATTTGAAGAAGAATCTCATCTCTTTGGGGGCCTTAGAGTCAAAAGGCCTAGTTGTGATGATGCGAGATGGAATTCTTAAAGCAACTTCGGGAGCACTTGTGATGTTGAAAGGCGTGAGGAAGAATAATCTGTATTACTACCAAGGTAGTACAGTGGTTGGGACAGTAGCGACTGCAACGTCTAGTAGCAAGAAGGATTTAGAGGCAACAAAGCTGTGGCATATGCGTTTGGGACATGCTGGTGAAAAATCCTTGCAAATTCTTGCCAAGCAAGGACTGTTGAAAGGTACGAAGACTTGAAAATTAGAATTTTGTGAGCATTGTGTTTTGGGAAAACAAAGAAGAGTGAAATTTGGCACTGCCATTCATGATACCAAGGGTATTTTGGATTATGTGCACTCAGATGTGTGGGGACCTGCCAAGACTCCATCTCTTGGAGGTAGGCATTACTTTGTCACTTTTATTGATGATTTTTCCAGAAGAGTATGGGTGTTTACTATGAAGAAGAAAGATGAAGTGCTTGGAGTTTTTCTTAAATGGAAAGCTCAGGTTGAGAACCAGACTGGTAGAAAGATCAAAGTTCTCCGAACAGACAATGGTGGAGAATACAAGAGTGATCCATTCCTGGAGGCATGCCAAGAATTTGGCATAGTTCGGCACTTTACAGTCAGAAAAACACCACAACAAAATGGGGTGTCGGAGCGTATGAACAAGACATTGGTGGAGAAAGTTCGTTGCATGCTGTCTAATGCTGGGTTAGGCAGAAAGTTTTGGGCTGAGGCTGTGACATATGCTCAACATCTCGTCAATCGCTTGCCGTCATCTGCAATAGATTGCAAGACTCCTTTAGAGGTATGGTCTGGGAAACCTGCAACAGATTATGATTCTTTGCATGTTTTTGGTTCTACTGCATATTATCATGTAAATGAATCAAAGTTGGATCCACGAGCAAAGAAGGCTCTCTTTATGGGCTTCAATGCTGGAGTTAAGGGATATCGTCTTTGGTGTCTAGAGGCAAAGAAGACCATCATCAGCAGGGACGTTACCTTTGATGAATCTGCCATGTTGCATAAGGTAACTCAAGAAGGAACTGATGGTACTCCGCAGCAGGTGGAGTGTACGCCGAAGCAGGTAGAGTTTGAACAGATAATGGTGAGCCCAACAAAAAGTACTATGAGTGACTCTCCTATGGCAGAAGCAGAGGCAGATGAGGAAGAGATTTTGACCCAAGAATCTCAACAGCAGTCAGAGTCAATTGCTGTTAGAAGGACAAGACGAGAAATTCAGAAACCTGCTCGTTTTGTTGACATGGTAGCCTATGCACTTTCAGTTGTTGATGAAGTTCCATCCACCTTTCCTGAAGCCATCCGAAGTTCAGAAAATGGTAGATGGAAAGATGCAATGGAAGAAGAGATGCAATCTCTTGAGAAGAACAAGACGTGGAAGTTGACACAGTTACCAAAAGGCAAGAAAGCAATTGGATGCAAATGGGTATTTGCAAAGAAAGAAGGATTTCCTATCAAGAATGATGTTCGCTACAAGGCAAGATTGGTAGCTAAAGGCTATGCTCAGAAGGAGGGAGTTGATTATAATGAGGTATTTTCTCCTGTTGTTAAACATTCCTCAATTAGAATTTTGTTGGCCTTGGTAGCACAGTTGAATTTGGAGCTAGCTCAACTTGATGTGAAGACCGTGTTTCTACACGGTGACTTGAAGGAGGAAATCTATATGTCTCAGCCAGATGGATTCAAAGTTGCTGGTAAAGAAAATTGGGTTTGTAAACTGAACAAATCATTGTACTGATTGAAACAATCACCGAGGCAATGGTACAAACGATTTGATAAGTTTATGATGGGTCAGAAGTACACAAGAAGCAAATACGATCACTGTGTGTATTTGCGCAGGCTTCAAGATGGGTCCTACATCTATCTACTCTTGTATGTTGATGATATGTTAATAGCATCCAAGAGCCAAATTGAAATTGATAAAATGAAGGCTCAGTTGAGTGAAGAGTTTGAGATGAAGGATTTGGGAGAAGCCAAGAAGATTCTCGGCATGGAGATAAGCAGGGATAGACAGAGAGGCAAGTTTTGGCTGACACAGAAGCAATATTTGAAGAAAGTATTACAACGTTTTGGTATGAATGAAGATACAAAACCTATAAGTACTCCGCTTGCTCCTCATTTGAAGCTTAGCAGCCAGTTATCTCCAAAGACAGATGAAGAACGAGAATACATGGCGAAAGTCCCGTATGCTAATGCAGTTGGAAGCTTGATGTATGCAATGGTGTGTACGAGACCCGATATTTCACAGGCAGTCAGTGTTGTGAGTAGATATATGCATGATCCTGGCAAAGTTCATTGGCAAGCTGTGAAATGGATTCTACAGTATATTCAAGGTACTGTAGATGTTGGCTTAGTGTTTGAGCGGGATGAATCACTTGGTCAATGCGTAGTTGGATATTGTGATTCTGACTATGCAGGTGACTTGGATAAGCAACGATCTACAACTGGCTACTTATTCACTTTAGCTAAGGCGCCAGTAAGTTGGAAGTCTACTTTGCAGTCAACAGTGGCTTTGTCTACAACAGAGGCAGAGTATATGGCAATTACAGAGGCTGTAAAAGAGGCAATTTGGCTTCAAGGATTGCTAAGAGACTTGGGAGTTGGTCAGAAACACCTTGAGGTGTATTGTGACAGTCAGAGTGCTATTCACTTAGCAAAAAATCAAGATTTTCATGCAAGAACGAAGCACATTGATGTTCGCTATCACTTTGTGTGGGAAATTCTCGAAGAAGAGGAGATACTTCTCCAGAAGATTCGGACTACGGAGAATCCTGCAGATATGATGACCAAGGTGGTGGCAAAAGCCAAGTTTAAACATTGTTTAGACTTGGTCAATATCCTGCACATTTGAGTTGGCGCCAGAAGGCGCAAATTGGAAGCACTACGAAGACTGTTTTGTTTGATTGGGAAGATGAAGAATGTTTGCATTTGGTGGGATTAGAAATTATGTCAAGGTGGAGATTTGTCAAATTTGATGGCTTTGGTTGGTGTGGCTTAATTTGTTGCAATCCCACATCGGAAGTTTTAAAGATAGGGGTGAGTTAGTTGCCTTATAAATAACTCATCCCTTCCAAATTATTTGTATTCCAAAATTAGTATACATTTTCGAAAATTTGTATATTGTAAATTTTGGTCTTCTCTTCCCAAATTAATAAGAGCAGGCTGCCTCAAGTGGTGCTCGGAGACGTAGGCATATTTAGCCGAACTCCGTTATCAAATTTCCGGGTGTGTTCTTTCCTTGTCTCTTTTATTTATTCCGCATTTATTTTGTTTCTTTTCTGTATTAGTATAGTATTCAATATTTATTTGTCGGGTTTATTTGTAGTGTATTGTACTATTCATTTGGGTATATTTTACTATTCACGTGTACGGTACTATTTATATATACACGGGTTTAGGTTGTGATAATATACTGTGCAAGTAAGTTCTGTCTAGGAGACTGTGTTTTAAGAGGGACCATTTGTGACCCCTCCAGCCTTTCCTGGGAATTTATTTGGAATGATAATTTTGTCTAAGGAGACTATTCAGTAGTCTTTCCTGGAAATTACCGAGTCAGTGCAATTCACTAGTTGTAGTTTGAGGGAAAATTACCCGATTTTCCCAACACACACTATGAAAGCATGGAACTTGAGAAAGTGTAAAGAAAATATGGTTTTAACGCTTAGTTAACAATTCTAAAATCCCAAGGGAATATAATTAAGTGGCAAATGGTGGATTAGGATCATGAATCTGACCAAGCACACTAACCCAAATAAAGTCTCTCCATAAATTTTTAATCTCATAATCAAAACTCAAAATTTTATGGTGATAATGACTTGTTTTACCTTATTGCTTTAGAACTTAATTGCAACACCTACTCCTCTCATTTTTAGTCCCTTCTCCAAGTCATTTTAGCCACAGCTATCGGTCATTTCACTAGGGCAAGGTCTTATTATATATACACCCACTAAGGATATTTTTACAAAATACACCCAGACATTGGTGTTTTGAAACGAAAGATAAGATTTTATTGCAAATCGTGGAACTAATACATCAGATATAAAAGGTGGAAATTTGTTGCTCCACTCTAGAAGAGCAGACTCAGAATTAACCGCCCTTGCTAAACAATCTTTTGACAAAAATAAACTCAGAACTCAAACTCTATGATCATAGACAATCTGATAAAAAAATGAATAAAAAGAAATGATATTATTGTAATTCACGGAATCGAGTTTGTTTATGCAATTCTTATATCAGATAACTAGGCCTATAATATAAAGATAAATTAATGGATTAAGAGTACTGTAACAATGGATTTTCAGACAATGTAAAACTATACAAAATCTTCTGGCCTTGTCGCTTATACTATTCAGGGTCAGGAGTTGATCAGGCCACAAGAAATAGTTCAGTAAGCCCACTAGGCTGGTAGTTTGGCATAAAACTTGAGCTAAAAAGTCTTTATGGGCTATAGTCCATATTTCATATAGACGAAGTAATTTGCTATAAAGAAAATTCAAACAGGAGAAGAAATTGCATCAATTACACAAGGACATAAGCAAGTGAGCAGAGGCTAGGTATCTCGAGAGGCTGAATCATCCTTTGGAAGAGCAACATAGTTTACGGGTGTTACATTATGAACCCTGCTTTCTCTCCGGTCCTTCCCAGAAGAGAAGGTGTAACGGGCAGGAGTTCCACCACGACGGCCAGTTGGTGTTCCAACCATGCTGTTGGCAATGGTACTCTGGCCTAATGGCTTCTTTGCCGTTGGTCTAGAGCCATAAAGTGCCTCATGTTCAGCAGCAAATTGTTCCTGCAGACGTTTCTGCTCCTGTAACAATTTTTTTAAAATGCATGAGAAAATGTACGTCATTTATATCACTTGATCCCAACATCATACACTAAAAGCCTGCGAGTTAATGCGAATTGTTTTCCAAGCCCAATCATGATTGCATGGATAAATTAGTAGGTGATCAAAAAGCTTAAAAAAGTATAACCCTACTCGGGATCGACGCTTCTCTTCTTCTCTCTCTTGCCTCAGCACAGTATATTCATCCAAAGTCTTTACGAGGGGAGCCTGAATGTTGGAAACTATTTAGGGGCTGCAAATAGCTAAAATTATTTAGAGCAAACAACAATGAAAACTCCTGAATCACCTTGTCATATAAGAAGGGGATTTCTTTCTCAAATTCCCAAGCTTTCACTTTTGCAGTCAAACTTTCAACGATAGCTAAACATGTTTAAAAGTTGTTAGGAGCCAGCTTGATTCTCAAATAAACCAAAAAAGAATTCATCTCCCTATCTAATCAAATCAGTTGCCAAAAGATAAAAAAATTCACAAGCAGAAAAATATGACTCAGACACTCAGTCTTCTTGACAGAGCAGAAATTATAAAAATTCAAGATGCAGCACTTGCATCTGGTCAATCACATAACAAATGACAAAAATTATAATATAACATGCAGAAAAAGAAAATTTACAGAACAGATAAAATGTAAGCTTCCCAACTGTTAACATGGTTTCCTAATCAACAGAAACATAAGCGGGCTTCCAAAGAGACTTGCTGTGGAGATGAAGCCTTTTTGAAGCTTTAAAATTTACATGCTTTAAAACCTTAGCAATCCAGGAACAGCGATGGGTGAGGCAGGGTTTGCAATTCCTCTCCCTGCACCCTTTAGGAATCAGGATAGGAAGGGAATAAGCAGAAAAGTTATAGGGCAGGCAAGGGTCAGGGCAACCATAACTACTCATTCTGTACCATATTTTCTGACCACCCACTTCTAATTTATGCAATTTCCAACTTTGTCAGATTTTCAATGCAATTCAAATGTACGTAGTGTCACTAAATAGCTCAATGCCATGTGACCACCCTATTCTGGCAGTAACCTAGTAGGGACTCTGTCAAGTTAGTCAGAATATAAATCAGGGGACACAGATTATACAAATAGATGATGATTGCAAGCTCACAAGGTATTTTGCTGACTAGAATCCGTGCTTTTTCTGCACGCTTCAGATTTTTGTGTGCTCCTCTTCCTGCATTATATCGATTTTCATCCTGGTATAACAAGAGAAGGCACCCAGAAGAATGTTCAGAGATCTTAAACTAGCAGCAAACGCTAGGGTTTTCAATCTTTTAGATGGGCACCCAGCATCACAGTTACAAATACTACTGAGCGAATTATTATTATTTTGTAAATTTACTCTAATGTTGAGAAATAAAAAAAATCAAAGCTGCTTTCTATTTGCAAAAGTAGGTAAGTCCAATTGCAAGCAGTAAATCATATGTGTGCAAGAATGTTGGGGTGCAAAAAAAAAAACTTATCCCACGCTTGAGCTTAATAGTCAATCAATATCTAAACAATCATAATTAATTTGAAATTCAATGGCATTGACCTTTTCATATTCATCAAGCCACTTTTCTTCTTCAGATGCACATTTCCATTTCTCTACTTTATCCAAAATATCCTTCCGGCTTAGAGCTTGCACTTTGGCTTTTTTGATTTGGTCATCCATGCTTAAAAGCAGATCAGATAGATCAACATTGCCTGCGAAAATAGAGACCATATCCCAAAATATCAGTAAAAATAATGTGTCATAGAAATAATGCAAATAGTCACATGATCAATGTAACAGGAATGAGGCATACATGTCTAGGATAAGCCGACATCACTAATATGCTCCCTTTGATCACAAATCCAACCAATATGCTGATTTTTTGTAGATTAAATTGAACAGTGAAAAAGCAATGGCATGGATAGATGCAAATAAAATTAAAAGAAACATTTCAAAGAAAGAAATAAATATAAACAATAAATATAGTGAAAAGTAAGAACCACAAAGAAAATAGTACTAGAAGATCTAGGAAAGCAAAGGCACCCAACTAATAGTCCAACGTTCTCAAAATGGAATATCAAGCAAAAAAACTACTCGCACTTCGTCAAAATATATTTAAAGAACAGTGGAATAAATAAGGAAAAAGATCATGCTCACATGTGAATAGATCAGTAGAAGCTCTAACACCAACAGCTGATATGTAAAGCCAATTAATGACAATCATGTAAATAGTGTACGAGAAGAAATAAGTTTTGAAGGAAACCAGATTCTATGAGGCTATTGAGGATTTGCCTTGCCGCATCACTATCTACATCTATATGAACTCCTTTATAGATTTCTTCCAGTTCATTTTGCCTCTTAAAAATCAATCCCTTCAGCTTACTGGCTTTAAGAACATTCAATCTCTCAACTTCAACCTCGGTCTAACAATAGTATATAATTAAAGAACTGATAGAAACAGTTGCAATACATCAAACAGAAGAATTATTGACCATATGCAAGTCCACAAAAGGGGGTAAAAGATGCAGTACCTGCTCAATAACTTCAAGAGCAAGGCACCCTTGTCTTGACACCTCATCAACTGAGGAAGAAATTAAGACCGTAACATGGTCCCATTTCTTTTGCTCCTCAATAGGTGTATCCGTGAGGTCCCACAGGTCTTTCAGCATGTTTCCAAGACGTTGAAGCTGAAGCAAGACAAAAAATCATAAAAGGTGAAAAGAGCTGGAAAGGAGGGCGAACACCAAGAAGAAAATGGACATCAACACAAACTTCTACCAACCCAGGAGCTCAATGGGACTTGTAAACACTACAAGTATATAATTCTGTTATGAGTTGTATTATTACCATACTTAGATTTACTACAATTATTTGCATATCACCTTTATCATTAACCAAGCTAAAAGCACTGAAAAGAAATGGCAATGATGATGATGACCAATTGACTTGGCATTTGCAAGCAAAATTTGAATTTGAATTTCTTTCTAGCATCACCTTTTGCAGCCTTTGTTGCTTCTCCAGTTTTAGTGAATTTACTGCAGCTGTTAATCTAGCAATTGTGTCATTGCTAATGCTCTTGGATTGACCATTTGCAGGATCAGGCAAGCTCGGATGAGCATCATTAACAATTTCAAAGAAATCAATTGACATTAAAATTGATAGATCGTGGATTATACTAATGTTGTCATTAACCTTCTGTATCCGCAAACTCTGAAAAATTAAAAACAGAAAGCGTCAAACAGAACTGAAATGAAAACTCTCTTGTGATTGCAAAATCAGTGAACAATAATAATAAAAAAAAATGAAACAAAAAGAAAGACCTTCTCATTTTGAAGTTCCTGAAGGCGTGACTTAAGCTCCCCCAGTCTTCTCAAAGTCAAATCTTGCTCATTAACTTGTGGGTCAATGGAGTTGATAGAATGACCAGTGCTCGCTATTTCTGCGCAAATATTATCAATCTGCAACCGTGCCTCATAAAATTCTTTTATTCTCCCTTGCTTCTTCAGCCTCAAGTCTTCCAAAACAGGTTTTATGGCAGATATTTGCTGCTTTAGACTACCCTTAGCCTTCTCAAAGTAGAAAACAGAAAAAACATAAGCCCCCTAACTGCATTGTTTTATTTTTTTTTAACTCCGTTATTACAAAGCACCAAAATGGAAAAATTATATATATATATATATATAAATGAAAATCCAAGTAATAGCCAGATAGATAGCACAAACCCGTGAAGAGGAGACAGTTTCTCCAAGTGCAGAAACAAGTTTGGCAATTTCAACTTCAGCATCAGCCAACAATTGAAGCAAATCAGCTTTGTATTTTCTAGTCATTTCAACTTTTCTACAGTAAATATCAAGGCATTCTTGCTCAAGTTCCAAAAGCATTTTATCTCTTTCACCATCAGTCTCCCCAATTTCATCCCAAATTTTCTGGATTAAAGACATAATTTACACTCTCGGACAATGATACTAATTTATACTCCAGTACTAAAATCCCTAATCTATAATCATAACAATGATTACAATTCACATATGAAAAAAAATTGATATCAACAAAAAACTTTAAAAAAAAAATCCTTAGCTGCAGCCTGGAAATTAAAATCAAATTTGAAAGCCATCAATTAAGCACAAACATTTAATTAGTTAGATAGAAACCAACGAATTTACAAAAAAAATAAAACAAACATATACGAAATTCTACAGTTATTAGTATAAATTTGAAATCGACAAAAATAAAAAAAATAATAAAAATCCTTCGTTGCAGACTGGAAATAAAAATCAAATTTAAAGCCATCAATTAAACACAAACATTTAGTTAGTTAGAAAGAGACCAATGAATTTAGAAAAAATTTAGAACACACATATATGGAACTATCCAGTTATTAGTACGAAATTCTATCATAAAATCATAAACATTTTACATTCACAGTAGATTAAAAGGTGCAGTAAGTGAACAAATCAAGTATAGAGTGAAAGAACCTGCAATTCATGAAGGAGAGCGCCGCATGTGGTGCGAGAAGGTGAGACTGAAGAGAAGATAGTCGCCATTGTTGCAGCAGTATAAGAAGAAATGTTAAGAGAAATTGAAAACCCTAAAAACTCGAACTCATACCGACAGAGAGGGAGCGTGCGTTACGAGTTAGCGAGCGTTTTTTTTTTTGCCTTCGTTGTGTGAATCAATATGGAGAGACCAAATTTTCTACATATATATTTTTCAGACGCGCTCAGAGAAGCCCTTTTGAAAAGTGGGGTACGGGTTTTTGGGTTGGCGTTTTGGCGCCAAAACCGATAATTCCTTTTTTATTTTCTTATAAAGGATTTTTTATTTTAACTAAATAATTGTGAACCGTTTTATATATTACAGTAATTAATTTTATTTATTTTTTATATTTTAAAAATTAAATTATGTAGTATTTTCATTGATATTTTTAATTCAAAATTATTAGTTAATTATTCTGACATCATAATATTTTTTTCTCTCTTTTTATATATTTACCATTATTATTTATTAAATTATACTCATTTTTATTGTTATTTATATTTATATTTATTGTTATTTTAAATTTTATAAATATTACTAAAAAATCATTTCAAATAATACAAATTATCATTTTTATTATTTTATAAATGATCTATATAAAATAAAATTAAAAATAAAATAAACTAATAATTAATAAATTAAGACAAACATATATAAAAAATAGCAAAATAATATTTTATAATATTAAAGTAATTTAATAATAGTTTTATATATTTAATAATTTTTACTTATTTGTTAAAATAAATGAAAAAAATTGATATAATAAAATAAAATCTATGACTCTTATTTATACAAATTATCTTTAATAATATAACTGATAAAGATATATATGGAGGTATTAAATAGTGCGTTTGGTTGACTAAATAATAATATTTGGCTAATAATATTATATCTATTTATAAATAATTTATATAAAATAAAATACTAGACCCACTAAATTTTATTAACTAGTTGATAAAATATTTTATTTAAAGGGTGTAAATTAAGAGATGCACATATCAAAAGATAATTATATTCTTAATTTAAGATATAATAAAATAAAAAATTGATGTTTTAAAGATAGTTTTAATATAACTTAAATTTTCTCTGTAAAGTTGAATTGCAACTAAATAAGTTAATATTTTTTCAATCTATTTTTTTAATATTTTATTGCTCCTTATAAATACGGTAATATAATATTTTTTAATAAAGTATAATTTTTGTAATATACCTTTGTAAAATATATTCCTAATAATCAATTTTTTCAATAATTTACTAAACACATTATTAATGTTTAAGTGTATATATTTATTTTGAAATAGATTTATAAAAAAAATAATATTTTTAATTTTAAATCTAAAAAATCAGCCCAAATTTTTAAGAAAAAATGAATAGTAATGCAAGAAAATATTCTTTATGATTTATTTCTAAATATATTCAAAAGTTATTTAAAATTTTTAAACATTTATTTATAATTTATATTTATAATCAAATACAATCATTAAGCGAGAATAATCTAATATAGTTGTAATTCAGATATCAATATTATTAATTTTTTGAATATGTGAATTCATTTTATATACAATGCATATGGCTCATGTACCATTACTATTTTTTGTTGGTATGTGAAAAGTACATGATCCATTCAATTTATATGCAATGCATGGCTCATGTATCATTACAATTTTTTTTTTGGTACGCAAAAAGTACTTAATCAGTGACAGAATTAAAATTTTATTAAGATGACTAAAAATTTAAATAAAAAAATTATAATAAAATATTATTTTGATAAATTACACTATATATATTATTTTTAAAATAATTTTTTATATTTTTAAGATATTTTAATTATTAATATATTTTTAAAATATTTAAAAAATATATTTAAATTAATTATTTTGAATAAATTTACATAATATAATATATAAATAAAATATTGATATAATATATAAATAAAAACATTCAGACTTATATTAAAATATATCTTCATTAATCAATATTTAATTAAAAATAAATCTTTATGTAGACATTTAAATTTTAAAAAATTAAGTTTAATTTAATTTTATTATATCATTTTTCATATTTAAAAAATATAATTAGTAAAATTTAATACTTTTTATACAAAAAATATGAGTTGATTTAAAAGTTATGAAATTATATCAAAATAAAAATAATTTTTTAAGAATTTTATTTATTTAGTTAGGTCCATTACTAATAATTTTATCCACATTTAAATTAGACATTAAATTTTTTATACAAAAATAAAATGAGAAATTATTTTTTAATTTTTAATATATTATATATATATATATATCTATATGTGTGTGTACATATGTAAAAACCAAAGGGGTCAAACCCTCTTAGTTCCGTCCTTGTACATGACCATTCAATGAATATTATTGAGCAGACACAATAATTAAAAGGAAATTTTATCTTGAAAAATAATAAAAACTTATAAACATTTTTTCACATTGTGTTTGTATCTTGGATCCTCTCAAACAAGGTCTGTGAGAAAGGTTAATTATTTCTGCGACAATAATTTTATTGATAACCAACCCTATAGTTTTATATATAAACAAAATTTACTACATTCATTTTTGACATTTTAATTTATATAGTAACATTTGTATCATAAATTTTCAAATTACGTTATACTTTCATCTTACAATTGTTATTATTGTTATTATAGAACTTTTTATTATTATTAAAGCTAATTTAAGAGTTAAAACATTCTCTGAAAAAAAAATAATAATTAAAATTCTTAATTTTAAATTAACAAACGTTTTAAGTATCAAATGTGCAAACATTTGATTTATAGACACAAATTAACTTTTAACGTGATTTTCAAAATTAATTATACATAAATAAAATATAATTTAATAATAAAGACATATATTATATAGGTCATAATATTATTTCTTGTGAAAATTTTTCTTTTTTCGATTCCTAATAAAATAAAAAAAGTATATATAAATAAAAAATTAAACTAAAAAATTAAAAATAGTAAGTGATTAAAATTTAAATTACTATTTGTTCAAAATTTTATGTTTAACATTTTTTTTTACTTTTGATGTATATTCAATTAATATTTACTAATTTTTAATTTAATTAACATGTGTGTAAGATAATTAAATATAATAATAATATAACAAAGAAAATTTACAAAAAATAAATATATAAAAATATTGTATAAATAAAAAATTTATAAAAACATAATATATTTTTAATATATATTGAATATATATCAAATATATTTTTAATATATGGCATAAAATGTAAAAAAATTAAAAAATCTATTTTTGTAAATAAAAACACAATATAAATAAAATTAAAATTTTTTTTATGAAATTAAAAAAAAAAATAAAAAGAGTGCTTTGGTCGTTAGTAGGGCTGTAAATGAGCCAAGCTACTCGAGCTCTGCTTGGATATTGGTTCGGTAGAAGCTCGTTCAGGCTCAAACTCGAACTCATCATTTGTTAAATGAGCCAAGCTCAAGCTATGAAATACTCGGCTCGTTAGCTCACTAGCTAGCTCATTTAAAAAACTCGTGAGTTAAGCTCGTAAGCTAGCTCGTTTAATGTATTGGATTAAAAATATATATAATTTAATTTATATATATTAAACTATGTAAGTGAATATATTAATTTTTGACTAACTTAATTTATATTATTTATTAATATATGGTACATGTGATAAATAAATTAAATAATATATAATATAAAATAGCTTAATAATTTATAGTAAAATATAAAATTACAGTAATATAATATTTTATTTTTATTAATATACAATTATATTATTCATTTTTCATATAAATATAAATTTTAGTATATCTTTTATAAAAATAAAAAAAATAAAAATAAACATTAAAATAAGTTTGTTGAGCTCTTTAAATTTATTTAAATAAAGCTCGAGTTCAAGTTCGATATACATGATATATGAGCTGGCTCGATATACATGATATATGAGCTGGCTCGATACGAGTTCGAGTTCGAACTCGACTATTTTATAGTGAGCCGAGTTTAAGCTTTCCAAAATTCGGCTCGGCTCGGCTCAATTACAGTACTGGGTATTAGCTAAGAGACAATAGGCGCCTCCCAAATGCCATTCAATGGAACCACGACATGAACCCACGTGGTCTTGCAGCACCAGATTATTATTATTTATTTGTAAATTTTATTTAATATATATAATATATTTATTTATTTATTATTATATATTTATAATTTATCATATATATTTTCAATATTCAGAAAAGTCAAGGCTCAAAATCACCATTGTCATTTATTTTTTCTGTAGAAGAAAATGAGCTCTTCATCTCCATCTTCTTCCTGTAAATTACCGAACAATCTCATATCCTTTCTGTATAGCACTTGCGATTCAGAGGAAAGTTCTTCTCGATTACTACTAGAAGACTACGCAACACGAGAACTGAATGCTTTTCTTTGGATTTCTCTTGTTACTATAACAGCTCTTTTGCTCGAGAAGGTCTTCAAGTTGTTTAGATTATGGGCTAAAGCTAGGACAATTCCTGGTCCTCCTTGTGCTTCATTTTTCGGTCACAATAACTTTGGTTCCCGCGATAGTTTCACCGGTCAGTGCTCGCTTATCATGCTTTCGTTTTTTGATTTGAATTATTGTAATTTTTTTTTGGATTTGAGATTCGATAAGTTGTTGAATGTATAAGGAAGGAAGTTATTAGAGTTTCTATATATGCTTTTGAAATTGATTTGGTTAATTAGAGTTTCTGTAGAGTTTCTATATCATGCTTTGTTTTTTTATTTGAAAATTGTAAATTGTTTTGGATTTGAGATTGGAAAAGCAGTTGAAGGAATAAGTAAGTTAATTAGAGATTCTTTATATGCCTTTTTGAAATTGATTTGGTTATTGGAGCGCTTATCATGCTTTTGTTTTTCATTTGAAATTTGTAGATTGTTTTGGATTTTGAGAATGAAAAAATAGTTGAATGAATAAGTAAGTTAGTTAGAGTTTCTGTATATGCTTCTTTTGAAATTGATTTGGTTATAGGAGAAATTAAATAAAATCTAGAGTTTGTTTAGGATTTAATAAAATCTAGAGTTTGTTTAGGATTTAAAATTTTTGAAATCAGTTTATTGTTGCTGTTTGTCTGTTGTATATGTATTTAGGTATTTGAGATTGGAAAAGCAGTTGAATCAATAAGGAAGCAAGTTAATTAGAGTTTCTATGCATGCTTTGGAAATTGATTTGGTTATAGGAGAAATTGAGTAAAATCTAAAGTTTGTTTAGCATTTAAAATTTTTGAAATCAGTTTGTTGTTACTGTTTGACTGTCGTATATGTATTTAGGTGTATTGAGTATGATTTTTACCTTGTTTTTGGCTCTCAGACCTTTTATCGGAGTTGCATAGTAAATATGGATCAGTTTTCAAGTTGTGGTTAGGACCTACGCAGCTTATGGTATCCATAAAAGATCCAGAACTTATCACAGAGATGCTTTTAAAGGCTGAGTGTCAAAGAAGTAGGCACCAACCATTTTTTGTCAAAAATGGAGGTGCCTAATTAAGGGGATTGTCAAAAATGGAGGTGCCTAATTTAGGACATTGTCAAAAGTGGAGGTGCCTAAATTTGGGAATTGTTAAAGTAAAAAATGGAGGTGTCAAATTTATTGACTAATTTCACCAACCCATGTTTTTGAAGCCTATATAAACCCATCCACTTCATTTGGAAGATACAACTTAAAATTGAAGAAGTAAAGAGAAGAGAGTGTCTTTGAGAGAATTTTGTGAGGAAAAATTCTTGTTCATAATTGAGTGAGGGTTGTGAGTGTTTGTAAACACATTGTATTTTCTCCTTAATAGAAGTCTGCAGCAGCTCCGGAGACGTAGACATAATTGGCCGAACTCCGTTATCAAATTATGTGTTATTATTCCGCATTTATTTTCGCTCTCTTACTAATCTGGTCTAAGGGAATAGAGTGATAATCACCTCAATTTCCCAACAACTGGTATCAGAGCTTTGAGTGATAAATTCTGTCAATTTTTTGCAAGATTACTATTCATATAAATAGTGAATTTCGTGAATAGTGAAATTCTGTCGGCAGTTCTGATTTGTCGACAAAGGTGTCCTAGTACACAGTGGTTTGCAGAAACAGTCAGAAACGATCCAAAGGAGTCCAGATTCGAGTGGGAGCGATGGCTGCAGATGAAGGAAAAGTGAGAATTGAAAAGTTCGACGGTGCGAACTTTGGCTTCTGGAAGATGCAGATTGAAGATTATCTGTACCAGAAAAAGTTATATCAACCTCTCTCAGGAATAAAGCCAGAAGGCATGAAAGATGAAGAATGGAATCTTCTCGACAGACAAGCCCTTGGAGTTATTCGATTGACATTATCACGAAATGTTGCTTTCAACATCGCCAAAGAAAAGACTACAGCAGGTCTAATGGCGGCTCTCTCCAACATGTATGAAAAGCCATCAGCTTCAAACAAAGTTCATTTGATGAAGCGGTTATTCAATTTGCAAATGGCAGAAGGGGCATCAGTGGCCCAACATCTGAATGAATTCAACATAATCACAACCCAGTTGAGTTCAGTAGAAATTGAATTTGATGCTGAAATTCGGGCTTTAATTCTCTTATCATCTCTACCAGATAGTTGGAATGCTACCGTTACAGCGGTTAGCAGCTCATCGGGAAAAACCAAATTAAAATTCGATGATGTTCGGGATCTGGTGTTGAGTGAAGAAATTCGACGAAGAGAATTGGGTGAAGCATCTACCTCTTAAGCTTTACACACAGAATCTAGAGGGAGAACTTTAGAAAAAAGTTCAAATCGTGGCAGATCAAAATCTAGAAGAGACAAATCTAGATCGGGGAAGAAAGATTTCAAGTGTTATAACTGCGGCAAGAAGGGTCACTTTAAGAAAGATTGCCGAGCGCCAAAGAAAGATAGCGGTGCACAGGGATTTGCAAATGTGACCGAGGAAGCAGGTGATGCCATGATTCTAAGTGTCAACAGTCCAATTGAATCATGGATTTTAGATTCTGGGGCATCTTTTCACGCCACTCCATGCCAAGAAATCATGGACAACTATGTCAGTGGTGATTTCGGGAAGGTTCATCTAGCTGATGATGAAACCTTAAAGATCGTAGGAAAAGGGGATGTCCGATTAAAGTTGTCAAACGAGAATACCTGGAAGCTGCAAGGAGTAAGACATATTCCTGGTCTTAAAAGGAATTTGCTCTCTGTAGGACAACTTGATGAAGATGGTTATGGTACAACCTTTAAAAGCGGTGAATGGAAGATTACCAAAGGAGCACTCGTCATTGCTCGTGGTAAGAAAACTGGCACTCTCTATGTAACCTCAAACTTAGAGAATGTTATTTCAGTAGCAGATGCAGACGAAAAATCAAACCTATGGCACCAAAGGCTTGGCCATATGAGCGAGAAAGGGATGAAGACGCTTTTGTCAAAAGGAAAGTTGCCGGAACTGAAAAGTATCAATGTCGGCCTATGTGAAGATTGTATCTTTGGAAAACAAAAGAAGGTCAGTTTTTCAAAGATTGGCAAGACACCCAAGGCAGAAAAATTAGAGTTGGTCCATACCGATGTATGGGGACCGTCTCCAATTCCATCTCTTGCAGGCTCATTGTATTACGTCACATTCATTGACGATTCAACAACAAAGGTATGGGTGTATTTTCTGAAGAAGAAATCAGAAGTCTTTGATACATTCAGAAAATGGAAGGCCATGGTAGAAAATGAAACTGGTTTGAAAGTCAAACGATTGAGGTCTGACAATGGAGGAGAGTACAGAGATAGAAGATTCAGAGAATTTTGCGCAAACAGCGGAATCAAGATGGAGAAAACAGTTCCCATGACACCGCAACAGAATGGCGTAGCTGAGCGCATGAACAGAACTCTGAATGAACGTGCCAGAAGCATGAGGATACATGCTGACTTGCCCAAGAATTTATGGGCTGAAGCTGTCAACACCGCTGCCTACCTAATCAACCGTGGGCCTTCAGTACCTCTGGATGGTGGAATACCAGAGGAAGCATGGAGCAAAAAAGAGGTAAACCTTTCACACTTAAGAGTGTTTGGTTGTATCTCTTACATACATATAGATTCTGCTGGAAGAAGTAAATTGGATGCCAAGTCAAACAAATGTGTCTTTGTTGGATATGGTGGTGATGAGTTCGGTTACCGATTTTGGGATTATGAAAATCACAAGATCATTAGAAGCCGGAATGTCATATTCAATGAGAATGTGATGTACAAAGACAGATTAAATGAAGAATCAAATAGCTCCAAGATTGATGTTGAAAATAAGGAATTTGCTGAGTTCGAGGATATTTCTGGAAATGATGTTCAGAATAGTCCTGAAGTAGAGGAGCCAAGCACGCCGGAATTGAGACGCTCCTCCAGAATTACAAGACCAATCCAACATTACTCGCCTTCTTTGCATTACTTGTTGCTGACAGACAATGGTGAACCAGAGTGCTACGATGAAGCAATACAAGTGGAGGATTCAATCAAGTGGGAGTCTGCTATGAAAGATGAGATGGACTCACTCATGTCAAATCATACATGGGAATTAGCTGAACTACCACAAGGCAAGAAAGCACTCCACAACAAGTGGATTTATAGGATCAAAGAAGAGCATGATGGAAGTAAACGCTACAAAGCAAGATTGGTTGTAAAAGGTTTTCAACAAAAGGAAGGTATTGACTATACTGAAATTTTCTCTCCAGTCGTGAAGCTTACGACAATCAGACTGGTATTGAAAATTGTAGCCACAGAAAATTTACATCTTGAACAATTAGATGTAAAGACAGCATTCCTTCATGGAGATTTGGGGGAAGAGATCTATATGAAGCAACCAGAAGGCTTCATTAAGGCAGACAAGAAAAATCTAGTGTGCAGGTTGAAGAAGAGTTTGTATGGTCTAAAACAAGCTCCTAGACAGTGGTACAGAAAGTTTGATAGTTTTATGAGCAGCAGCGGTTTCACAAGATGCCAAGCAGATCATTGTTGCTACATCAAGAAGTTTGACAATAGCTTTATTATTTTATTGTTATACGTCGATGATATGCTCGTTGCAGGTTCAGACATGCAAGAGATTAAAAATTTAAAGCAGAAATTGTCAAAACAGTTTGCAATGAAAGATCTGGGTGCTGCAAAGCAGATTCTTGGAATGAGGATCAAGAGAGACATGAAGTCGGAGATTTTGATGTTATCACAGGCTGAGTACATAACCAAAGTACTAGCCAGATTCAACATGCAAGATGCTAAATCAGTGAGCACACCTTTAGGTGTTCATTTCAGACTCTCCAAAGAACAGTCACCGAAGACGGAGGAGGAACGTGCACACATGACGAAGGTGCCATATGCCTCAGCAATTGGGAGTTTGATGTATGCCATGGTTTGTACCAGACCAGATATTGCTCAAGCAGTGGGAGCTGTTAGCAGGTACATGAATAATCCAGGCAAGGCACACTGGGAAGCAGTCAAATGGATTCTCAGATATCTTCGAGGTACCACAGATAAGGCGCTTTGTTTTAAAAGTGGAGATACGACACTAGCAGGTTATGTGGATGCTGACTTAGCTGGAAATGTTGACGTTAGAAAGAGTACTACAGGGTATGTCTATACTCTAGGAGGTACCGCAGTGAGCTGGGTCTCTCAATTACAGAAGATAGTTGCTCTCTCCACAACTGAAGCAGAATATGTCGCTGTCACGGAAGCCAGCAAAGAAATGGTTTGGCTCCAAGGTTTCTTGGAGGAGTTGGGCAAGAAGCAAGAAAATAATGTCTTGTATTGTGACAGTCAGAGTGCCATACATCTAGCGAAGAATCCGTCTTTTCATGCCAGAACAAAGCACATACAGTTGCGGTATCACTTTATCAGGTCACTTCTGGAAGATGAGATTTTGAAACTTGAGAAGATTAGTGGAACTCAAAATCCGGCAGACATGTTGACGAAGACGGTGACTATTGATAAACTGAAGTTGTGCTCAGCTTCAGTTGGCCTACACTAGTATCAAGGTCGTAGAAGAGCTGTTGCATTGATCAAGGTGTGAAGACAGATTGAAATCAGTCTTCAAGTGGGAGATTGTCAAAGAAGTAGGCACCAACCATTTTTTGTCAAAAATGGAGGTGCCTAATTAAGGGGATTGTCAAAAATGGAGGTGCCTAATTTAGGACATTGTCAAAAGTGGAGGTGCCTAAATTTGGGAATTGTTAAAGTCAAAAATGGAGGTGCCAAATTTATTGACTAATTTCACCAACCCATGTTTTTGAAGCCTATATAAACCCATCCACTTCATTTGGAAGATACAACTTAAAATTGAAGAAGTAAAGAGAAGAGAGTGTCTTTGAGAGAATTTTGTGAGGAAAAATTCTTGTTCATAATTGAGTGAGGGTTGTGAGTGTTTGTAAACACATTGTATTTTCTCCTTAATAGAAGTCTGCAGCAGCTCCGGAGACGTAGGCATAATTGGCCGAACTCCGTTATCAAATTCTGTGTTATTATTCCGCATTTATTTTCGCTCTCTTACTAATCTGGTCTAAGGGAATAGAGTGGTAATCACCTCAATTTCCCAACACTGAGGACAAATTGCCTTTTACTGGGAAGGCTTTTCGATTAGCCTTTGGACGATCAAATCTCTTTTTTTGCTCCTATGATCAGGTATGACCCCTTCATACTTGTGCCTGCTTCTTGTAATTTTCTCTTTCATTTTAGTTGCACAGATTTTCATTGTTCTCTTTCTACAATGCATCTTTAATGTGTTTGTTTTGATTTTCTTTTTTTCATTCAATGACTTCTTATTCATGGTAAGTGCTTTTGTTGGTTAGTTTGAAATATCATATATGTGAAATGCTAAAATTTCTATCAGATACTCTGAATCATAGAACTATAATGAAATATACGATCAACTAACATTTATCAAATTTGAAGCTTGTTAAATTTGAGAATCACATTTATGCATATTGCAGATTGAGATACTCTATGCCTTGAATTTGTTACTAATATTTTATTGTCATTAATTTTCTTGCTGAAGTAAGGAATTGTGTGAAGCACACTTATGAGAGAAGGAATTGTGAAGATTCATTCATGAGAAAGAGCACAAAGAAATGAGCATAAATCATTGACCGTAAAGCATAATTTCCCATGGAAGTGCTAAGTAGTACCTTCTTTTGTTCTAGACAGAGTTTATCCCTAATGGTTATAAGTTACTAGTTAGATGACTTGGGATTAACTCAGATGCAATGATTGATTGCAAAGCTACATAGTAAATTTCTTAATCTAAAATATGTATCTTTGGAGACATCTACATCAGCAGTAGCCCAAGCGACAATATTGAGCTATATCCTTGATTTCTGGTAGTTAATTAGAGAGGTTTAGCTGTCATATTTTTTAGTTTCTGATATAAGGTCCTTTCTTTTAGTAGAATTCTCATAAGTAATGGCTTACAAGAAAGATAGTTATGGCGCATATAGTTGCATCATTCCTGCACCTGGTGCTCATGTCTCATGAAAAGGTATCTTAACAGTTGGAAGCTTCTCTATATTGCATTATGTTAAAAGTAAAAGATAATACAGGATTAAAGTATTTCTGAGGTAGATGATTGACAAGCTATTTTTGGAAAGAATTTTCCACCAAACATTTTGGTGTTGTTTTCCATCATCAAACACAGGTTCTGAATTGGAAGTTGGAATCAACACCACGAGGCACTACCATTAACTTGTCTAGTTTTCAGATTGCTGATCATTATTAGATACTTTTATATTTATCATTGAAGTAGCTTAAATGAAGAAAAAGAGCTATTGTTTGTTGTAGAATGTTGACACTTTTCAAATCCTTGGTAGGCTAATAATAAGTATTTTGATTTGTTTCTGAGTTAATGTTGTACATTTAGAAAAAAGTTAGGATTTTACTGGTATGAGAAAAAATGAAGTTTCTTTTTTCTTCCCTTTTGACATTACTGTTTGTACTCGTCTTCGTAGCTGCTATATATTTAGTGCTTTCTGTTTAGCCGCTAAATCATCATCTTTAGACTATCATGATGGTTTTGGATGAAAATTCATGATATGAAGCGTTCAATATTCTTTTCAATTTATACAGTGTAAATATGTGTCCCAGTAATATTTTCCGCTTGCATCTTTTTTCATGTGCAGGCACAAAAGAGAAGGGAGTCATTGGCATTGCAGTTCAATGAAAAGCTGCTTGGAAGAGGAAATGTAATACCTAAATGTGTCATAGATTCTATCATGGAAAGATTAGATGAGATTATGGGGAAAGGAAGTGTTGATTGTAAATCGGTCACTCAACATATGGCATTTACCATTTTGGGAACCACAATCTTTGGAGAGGCATTTTTGGCATGGTCTAATGCAACTTTTTATGAGGAGCTTCTAATGATGATTGCTAAAGATGCTTCCTTTTGGGCCTCATATAGAGTTACTCCCTTCTGGAAACGGGGCTTTTGGAGGTACCAGTCTTTATGCACAAAGTTGAAATATTTGACTCAGGATATTGTTCAACAGTGCAGGAAAAATTGTAAACTATTTCACCACGTGGATCACAACTCCAATGATGAAACAATGAAGTATGGAATGAAAAGTGCATCTAGTATGCAACCTTCTGGTGTTGCCATGCAAGATAAATTTTTCTCAAGGGAGTTTGGTGACCATCTTAATGCAAGAGAAGAGCCATTTGGGAATATTATGGGGATGATGTTTCATGGATGCATAGCCACAGCAGGTCTGATGGGTAATATCTTGGAGCGGCTTGTTGCTTATCCAGAGATACAGGATAAGGTATGGAGCTTTTCTTTTCTGTAGCTGCTGGCATTTATGTTGGTGCTATGCTGAGAAATTTGATACTGACCTTTTCTTATTTTTCTTGAATTATTTACCAAGTTTATCTCTATAAAGGGTAGCCCGGTGCACAAACGCTCCCGCTATGTGCGAGGTCCGGGAAAAGATCGGACCCACTGGGTCTTTGTACGCAGCCTTCCCTTGCAATTGCAAAAGGCTGTTTCCACGACTCAAACCCGTAACCTCAGGTCATACGGTGACAACGCTTACCGTTGCACTAAGGCTCCCCTTCAAGTTTATGCCTATGTAATTCTTATTATTATTTCTCAAATTCTTGTGTGAGGCTTACAGAACTTTGTTATTATATTTGTCCTTATCATGATTCACATTTTTGTTCTGTATTTATTGCACAACTCACATGCATTTTGGTTATCTGCTTTATGATTTGTTGTTAAGTAATTATGCATTGATAATATTGATGATTCACTTGCTCTTTCTTCGGCCTTCATAATTTAGTCATGGTGATCTATTCATATTCATACTTGAATTTTGTTTTTAAGTAATCTCCAATGCATGTCAGTCTTCTTTATGCGTGATGAAATTATATAGTTTTCCATCTCTGATGTAATAAGGAGGTACAATTATCAATTATTTTGGATTCTGTTCTGGGAATTGAAGGTCTATGTTGCAATTTACTTGTAAATTTATTTTTGAATCTGTACAGATATACTCAGAGATTATTATGGTAAGGAAATGCTCAGCAAAAGATGTTCAAGATGTTGACAAGATGATCTTGTTATTGGCAACTATTTATGAATCAGCCCTCCTTTTGCCACCTGGACCTTTGTTACAGAGATGCTCTTTGAAAGATGGTAAGATGTTGCCTGCTTATTTTAAAGGCCTTTTGTATAGCAGGAATTTTTTTGTCTTTTATTTGCCTGGGGATTGATAGAAGTCAGCTCGAATAATTAAGTTGCATGGAGTTGTTATACACATGTTTAAAACTTTTCAATGTTGCAGCTTGGTTGCAATATCGCAATGAGCAACTTTGTTTTGAAAACCATGTATTCATGAATTCTGGAGATTCATCTTCAAAGTTCTGTTCATGTACATGCACATGTGCATGGTTGGATGGGGTGAGTGGATAATAAGTGGGCAGTGGAGGAGGGCTTAATGTGGATGTTGGTTGAGTTTGTGGTTATAATGCCATTAGCTTGTGGTGTTAATATATCGACTTCCATTTTTCTCTAGTGAGGAATGTGTGAGAAAGGAACATGTTTTTAGGCCTATATCACACGACTTTGTCGTCTTTATATTTTTTATTGTGCAAGTATTTATTACCTTGTGATATGTTGTCAACTAGAGCAACCAAGTTATAAGAATTATGCTACTAGATTTTCTTTCAAAAGACAAGCTTAAATTTATCAATTGCCTGTGATCATGTGCCTGCTTCTTTTCATAATTGCTATTCTGGTTTATTTACTACCTTTTACTGCATACAGTTAGTTACTGATTCTTTCTCTTCGTCTTTCTTACTGAAAGATCTGAGACTCAAAAATGGTGTAATTATACCAGCTGGAGCGATACTAGTAGTACCTGTGCATTTGCTGCAGATGGATCAATCTTGCTGGGGCAGTGATGCTTGTAAATTTAATCCATATCGGTTTTTGTCAAAAGCTGAAAAGTTTCCTGATTCAGTGCAGGATACATCGTATACAGGTTCCGCTCATACCTGTTTCTAGTGTGGCTTTTCACTAATATAAATACAAGTTACTTAAATCTCAATCATATTTCTGAGAATGCAAGTTTTAATCATAGTTTATTGACTTCCAAAGTATCTACTGTGATGTGGGTATCCCACTAATAATATTTGTTTGCATCACATAGTGATATGCTTTGTAGTTCAATTCATTTTATTCACACCCTCACATCTAGTATACATTACATCAAGTTCAGGAATATATAAACATACATGTGTTATTAAGTTTAAAATTACTGGATAAGTTTCCTGATTAACCAATCCTTGGTAATAATCTTCTCAGAGGGTGCAGAATATGCTGTCAACCTAACTCAAAGCTCATGCACGTTGAATGATCCAAATGAAAATGCAGCATTTCTGCCCTTTGGTTCTGGTATACGTGCATGTGTGGGCCAGGAGTTTGTAATCCGAGGAGTTGCCACTTTGTTTGCTTCATTGCTTGAATGCTACGAGGTTTGTCCGCTATATATATATATAACCCTTGCTTTACTACATTTATGTAGCTGGGTGGCCAAGTGATATGATAGTTAAAGATCCATGATACCTGGCCACCTTCATTCATAGATAATAATTTAGAATTGAATTCATAGAAGTAAAATGAATATTCTCATTTACTTTGCACAGAAAATCTTCAGACTATTGACTGTTCATTCTTTGATACAAAACAGGTAAGAGGTCAAGCGAGATTAGGAAATGATCCGAATTCGAATAATCCAGAAATAGTTTTTGTCAGGAGAAACAGTTGAAAGAACGAAGAAATACGAAAACTGTTGTGTGAATGCGTCTTTTTGTTGTTGTTCACCAAATTGTTGTTGTTTAACCAGAAACCTCTATTTTTTCCCCGTTTTTCGTGTTTCTTCAAAGTTGATGGGGAGTCATTTCCTTATTTGCTCATTAGCCTGTCAGAGAAGAGAAGATATTGGATGAGTATGTTTCGAGTCTCATGCCACTTATTCTCTTCCTGTTTTTAGGAATGGCTCAAAGTGCTGTCTTTAAATTGCCATTGATAATTAGTTTGGTTTTGAAGCACTTTGAGCTCTGTATTTGCTGCTGAGCCCACTGGTTTTCTTCCCCATCTTTGAAGTTCTTATTTTTCTCTATACTTTTTCTTTTGAACTTTGTGCTTTTTTCTTTTTTTTTCTCTCTCCAAGAGAGAGTTTATGTTGCATTCTAGTGCTTATGCAATAATGTGTAATGATACTAAGTTTTTGATTTAATGAATAAATGTTTGGATAATGTATGATTTTATATGTTTCAGCATTTGAGTATGTTACAGAATAATGATAATTGACCATACAGGTTGATTATTAGTGGCTTTTATATCTAAAAAATATTTAAAAAAGATAGGGTGAAATTTATTTAATTATTGTCCATTATACATTTATGTGAAAAGATCTATTAGTTAGACTGAAAATAATTGTTACATATCAAGAAATTTTATTGTCTGATTATACAATTATTATTATCTATTGTTACATATCAAAAATAATTGTTATATAACTATTTAATGAGTTCATAGCTAATTAACATCGACTATCCAATATTTATAAAAAATTATCATTAGAACAAATAATATAGAAAAATAACACGAAATTTTTAGATATACAGCATTGCTATTATGTGACATTAAATGAAATTTATGTAATTATTGTTATTAAAATTTTTGAATACAAAATTAAATTAAAAAATTTTATGAAGTAAATTAAATATAAAAATATTAATAATATCTATAAGAAGAATCAGACAATTTGTGAAATTAATCTTAATTTTTTTTTCTTCACCTACGTTTTTATTAATAGTATGTTTAATTATATAAAAATTTTATAAAAGTTCACTATATAATACTATTTTACTAATAATATTATATTTATTTATAAATAATTTAAATAAAATAAAATACTAATTTTACTGATTAATTAGTCAAATATTTTACTCATATAAAATAAAAAAAATATTTCTTTAAAAAAAATTAAGTGATTCATATATTAAATAATAATTATATGTTTACTTTAAAATATAATAAAATAAAAAATATTATAAATATAATTTATATATTTGTTAAATTTTTTTTTTAAAATATCATTAAATAAGTTAATATTTTTTTAATTTATTTTTTAAATATAATAATATAATATTTTTTTAATAAAATATATTTTTAATAATAAATTTTTTAGTAATTTACTCGTACCCCCAACTTCACGAATAATTATATACTACAACCGTTGTAGCAATAAATGCCTACAACGGACCAATGAGATTCTTACACGTAGATTAAATGATTCATTTCATTGATCCGTTGTAAGCATTTAATCTACGTGTAAAAATTCTATTGATCCGTTATAGGCATTTATTGCTACAACGATTATAACTAAGCAAAGAAAAGATATATTCCCAAAAATAAAAAATAAAAAGCACGCAATTCAAGGCGATTTGATCAACGCGTGTCTACACGTGTCAAAATCTCAGGCCTCCATCATAAAAAAAGTGAAACGAAATAGCCATAGCCAAGTTTATAATGTGGCAACAAGCCAAAGAGTCAGGGAGATAGAAACGACATGGCCAACCTGAAATCTATAAAAGCCATGCGATCCCACATCGCTTCACCACCACCTCCTTCATCCTCTTGTTTTTATTCTCCTCTGCTATTTATAATAACGCTTGTTTCTTCTTCTTTTGTAATCGGAAATTCAGGTTTTTGCAGCGCCATCAAAATGGCCACTCTTGGAGGAATTATCGATTCTCCTGCCACCGCCAACAGCGTCGAGATCGACGGTCTCGCTCGTTTCGCCGTCGAAGAACATAACAAGAAAGAAGTGCCAAATTAGTTATTATTAATTTTACATTCTTATACTTCCTTCTTCTAAAATTTGGCTTAATTGTTGTTATTATTATTTTTTTGAAGAATGCGATGCTGGAATTTGCTAGAGTGGTGAAGGCAAAGGAGCAAGTGGTGGCCGGAACTCTCCACCACCTTACTATTGAAGCGATCGAGGCTGGGAAAAAGAAACTTTATGAAGCAAAGGTTTGGGTTAAGCCGTGGCTTAACTTCAAAGAATTGCAGGAGTTCAAGCACGCCGGCGATATTGATGGCGGTGCTCCTTCATTTACCTCATCGGATCTTGGTGTTAAGAGAGGTGAAATCACTTTATTTTAGCTTAATTTGGTGAATTTGTAAGATAATTGGATTATAAATGCATAATTGAAGCAAAATTAGGTTATTTGAATGAAGATAGTGATTAGGGTTTTGTGAAGCAGATGGGCATGGTGATGGATGGCGAGTAGTGCCAGCACATGATCCTGTAGTACAAGATGCAGCAAATCATGCTGTGAAGACGATTCAACAGAGGTCCAACTCAGTGTTCCCTTACGAACTTCAAGAGATTGTTCATGCAAAGGCTGAGGTATATTAATGCCATTCTCTTCAATAAAACCAAACCTTAGTTCTAATGAAAAAATACCATTAGTGAATTAAGGAAATGGTAATGGAAATTTAGGAAAGCATTTGTGTGGTTCACAACGAGGAAAAAATTAATTATGAATTTATTGCATTGACATGCATGTTATGGGGAGGAATGAATAGATTCTCATTGTGTTGATGTATATATTATGGGGTATAGAGAAATGATTCTGAATTTATTATGTAAGAGAGTATGCATTCACGGCTGTATCTCGGTCTGCAATCGAAATGTTTACACGTTAAATGATGATTGATATTCTCAGTATATAATTCTTTTGTTTTCTGAATGGAAAACCTTTAACAGAACTATACCCATAAATACATGAATGCTCTATGATTGCAACAAATTTGATTTCTTGAAAGTTGAAATGAACTCCCCTTTTACTTTCCTTCCTCTCTCTGTTAAAGATGACAATGTCAATGAGTCTATTTGTGTTCTTTAGGTAATAACTCTTTAAATTGTCAACAGGTGGTGGATGATTCTGCAAAATTTGATATGGTTATCAAGGTCAAGAGGGGTTCAAATGAAGAGAAGTACAAGGTTAAGGTGCACAAGAACAATGAAGGAAACTTCCTTCTTAATCAAATGGAGCAACATCCTTAACTGCCGAAACTTATTGACATGTTTAAGTCATATGTGGATTGTTAATGTTTTCTTATGGTTCAACTATTGTAATTATTAATACTTCTGAAAGTTGATGTTTCCATTTGATGAGTCAAATACAGTTCTATGTTAAGTTTTTTTTATTATACGATGATATTTTAACATTTTATTCTTTTGAATAATTTAAAATTTTAATAGCATATCGACGTATGACTTAAAGGCATAATTGTATATTTTCTTGCATACAACGTATATTTATAAGCATTTAATAGTGGTAGGTATATATTTCCATGCACAATTTTATCTCGTGATTGCATTTAATCTAGCAATAAGTGTATATTTTAATGTAATAAAATATGAGCAGGCACTAGCAATAGAGAATGGACGACAGAAAGCACATGGTCATACAATGGGGTCTAATTGTTTTTCTCACTCAACTGCAACAAAAGCAATATGAACAAGTCTAAATAAAAGTGGCTGATCATTCTAGAGATACTAGTGAAATAAGGTCGGACTAAAATTGGAAAAAAAGAAGCATACACAACAATCTTAAAACAGCAACTTCTACTAAGCCTGCTGTGTTCATTCTACATTAGGCATTCAAATCACACAAAGCTAATTTTCTGAAATTGTCATCAAATCTACTATGGAACGGGTTGTTAGGAAATAGCATAAAACGAGATGGCACAAAGAGAGGCTTAAGTAAATGATCATTTCATTTCAGCTTTTTCCCAGAAAGAATGGCTCGCTACATGCAGCCAGTCTCCGGTACATGGTTTTCTTTCTGCTCTTCACCTTCTGCTGCTTTTCTCCCCTTGTTTCAGACCCATTAATTAGATCCCCAAGCACTAACTGTCTACTAGAAGACTTCACTGATATCATTAAATTAGCCTTCTTCATCGTAATCTTCCTCCTCGTCGAATCTTGTGCCGAGTTGCACTAGTTGAAGAGGGTTAATGGCCATCTTGTCCACTTCAGAGAGTGACCAACCTGGATATTCTTCATGGTTAGTTTCAGTAGTAGGCACTGCTGCTGAATTATCTACCACTGTTGCTGTTGTTGCTGCTGCTGTACCAGCTGCAGCTGCAGCCACTGCAGCCTTATTGTCCTCATTCACATTCACGTCAGCATTCAGATCAAAGTTTCTTTCTGATGCATTGGCACCATCACTGACAATCATATCTTCCTTCGATTCCTTTGACTCTAAATCGTTATCCACCATCATTCCAGGATTTGAGTTACATTTTATGTTTGGCTGAAGAGTTGAACTGGGCTCAGATTCAATCTCACGATGAGCAGACTCCCATTCCACATTTCGACTGCCGCGTCCACGGCCCCTTCCTCGTCCACGGCCCCTCCCTCTGCCACTGCTCCCTGCATGGCTCATCTCATGCTGCAAAGAACATTTAGCGTAAAAAATTGTAACTCCTCTACCAATAATGTGTTTTCTAACCAACCACTCTATCTCAAGACACTAAAAACTGCCCAGGTTAAACTGTGGAACAGTGTGAACATAACATATTTATCACTTGAAGATGCATCCTTTTTATCCCTCTTTAAAGAGAAAAAGCAGGCACTGGAAAGCCGTTATTTCATGAAATTACATCCAGATTAAAATGTCTTATAAAAGTTCAAATGGTAACAAAGACATATTAACTGCCTCTTGAGTTTGCAAATTTGAGGAATCAGAAGCCAACCAACTGACGATAGAAAAAGGCCAGAAGAAAGATTAAACTTGTGTATACTGTAGATGACATCAATGCAATTCAACACAAGCTGATCTAAGAAATAATTAAGGAGGGTTATCTTACCATCCTGCTTCTCTTTGACTCGTCATCGCTGTCATTGCATTCATCCCCACTTGGCTTCCTGGCACAAGATAAATGAAGAAGTTATATTACAGGCGGAGGAGGAGAAAGGAAGGGGTGGGAAAGATTAATGGAGGGGAAAGCTAATATAATTTGTCTAACCACCTCTTTTGTAGGGTTCTATGATCTCCAGAGTTCTCAGAATGACCGTGACCATAGTCAGGAACTCTGCTGACAATTTCTCTCAAGAAATCAAACACATTGTAGCTCTGCACGCAGTGTTTTCTGCAGATCAAACGAGGAATTCAATTAGATGACACTGACTGATTATAAAATTGAAACAAAAGAAGTTCACAATGAAAACAGCAGCACATATTTACTATCAATAGTAAAATTCACTCAAAAGGAAACACCCTGCAAGTTAAGAAAGGAAATAAACTAAGGAACAATTAGGAAATAAAATTAGGAATGCAAATGAAAACCAAAAACATTGCTTTTCTCAAGTTATTTATTTTCTAGAAACATACTCAACAAGGAAAGAGAAAACTGAGATTGAAGTGCAAAATGAGAAGAGAATAATTCCCCAACTCAACTTAACTCAACTCAATAAAGCCTTAATCTCAATTTAATTGGGGTCGGCTATATAGATTTTTTTTTCCTACTCGGTTCGATTTAGAGCTATCTCTTTCGATAGGGGTAAAACTGTAAAATTATTTTGGACCACTTTTGTCCAAATTAATTTGGGTCTACTATAACTTATTCAATTTTTCTAACCCGCGAATCCCTAAGTCTTCGTTTCACATAACCAAACCATCTTAATCTATGCTCTCTTATCTTATAATCGATAGACATTACTCTACTTTTTCTCTAATGAACTCATAGCATATTTTATTCATCGTAGTATGTTTACACATCCATTTTACTATTCTCATTTCCGCAACATACATCTTACTCATGCGTTATCCTTTTATTGCCTAACATTCACTAATATATATCATCGCCGACCGTATTATAATGTGGTAGAACTTTCCTTTCAATTTAATTGGCATTTTTCGATTACATAAAACTCTTATAGCACACTTCATCCAAACAACTTTAATCCTATGATTTACATCTTCTTCACAACTCTCATCATCTTAAAGAATAAAGTCAAGGTACTTAAAGTGAGTACTATGAAGTATTACTACTCCGTCTAAAACAACTTCGCCTCTTTCTCTATTCGCGTTATTAAATCTACAATACATATACGCAGTCGTAATCCTACTTAACTTAAAACCCTTAAATTCTAAAATACTTCTCTATAACTCCAACTTTTAACTTATCCATGCTTGAGTCTCATCTATTAATATAATATCATCTGCAAACATCATACACCAAGAGATATCATCATGTATATGTTTTGCTAGCTTATCCATGACCAAAGCAAAGAGATAAGGGTCAAAACTGAACCTTGGTGTAACTCAATAGAAACAGGAAAATCCTTAGTATCCCCTCTAACAATGCAGATACTAGTGATGACTCTATCATACATATCTTTCAAAACTTGAATATATCGTATAGACATCCTCCTGCGCTCTAGAATCCACCATAAAACTTTTTTAGGGACTCTATCATATGTTTTTTCTAGGTCAATGAAAACTATATGTAAATCCTTCTTCATCTCTCTATACTTTTGCATCAAATTTCTAATAAGAAAGAAAACTTCCATTGTTAATCGACTAGGCATGAAACCAAATTGGTTTAGAGAGATATAAGTGTATAAACGTAAATGGTATTCCGCAACTCTCTCCCATAGTTTCATAGTGTCGCTCATAAGTTTTATACCTTTATAATTTGAGTAATTCCGAATATCTCCTTTATTCTTAAAAATAAGTATCAAATTACTTTGTTTCCATTCATCAGACATTTTCTTTGTACTTAAGATCTTATTGAACAGAGCTGCCAACCACGCAACTCCTATATCTCCCAAACATTTCCAAACCTCAATGGGCATTCTATCCAGTTCACAGGCTTTACCAACTTTCATTCTATTCAAAGCTTCCTTAACTTCAAAAAACCTAATTTGTCTATTGTACTTCACATTTTCTCGATTTTGTCGTCCAAAAAAAAAGTAGCTTGACAAATACATGAGTCAAAAACGAGGAAAAGCAAGTTATAATTAGTAATTTGTGAGATGTGATCCATACAAATCATAAACGAAGGCTTATTCAACATCCAACATCACCAGATAAAATGTCAAAGGATGAAATGCAGCAACAAGTAATAATAAATAATATTCACAATATCAAAGTTTTCATCGGTCTCCTTTTGAGAGGACAAGGAAACTAAATACATTTCATTTGTAATGCACTTTAATGAACAAGGTGTGTGAGGTAATCATCAGAAAGCAAAACTACTATCATATTGGTAGTCCTTGTATTCCATCATCTCCATTTCTATATGCGTTTTGTGGCAACCAAGTGGTTGATGACTTCCCTCCTTGACAGTGACTTCCATCAAGGCCCATCAATTAAGAGCATAATTTACAACTTGCCAATTTTGATGCCTGACTTGTGGGAGAAATGCCTCCAAAAGACAATGGAGCACACAACCAAACCTTCGCAGAAACTTAGCGGAAGCTTGCAGAGAAGGCTGGACCTTACCACAGCTTAGCCTAATTTTTGCCAGCTGAAAGACTCTAGGCCTACTGAACCTCTACTGGGCAAAGGTACTAGACCAGTAGCCTACTTTGGCTGAAAGGTTCTAGAATTGGCTACAAGTGACCAATCCGCTCAAAATCTAAGGAAGCCAAGAAGCGTAACTTCCACCACACATTTGAGGAGGTGGAAGAAAGCCAATCTCCATCACATGTTAAGGAGATGGAAATGCCTATAAATAGCTGACTTTGGCCATTTAAAGGCATACATAGATGCATGCACGGCAAGTAAAAAAGCTTATAGAAACTCAAACTCTCTTGTACTTACTCTTGTGAATAATAAACAAGTATTTCTTAAACTCGATTATGCCTTCTCACTCCGACGCTATCTTTAGCACTTCTCTTAACGCTTACTTAGCATCTTGACATGCAAGATTGTCTAAGCGATGCATGGGTTAGCTAGCGAAAAGACTAATTCCGTGACAATAAGCAATATTACCAAACTCAAAGATTCAGTTTGATATCATCCGAATTCCAGATGCGGAACACAGTGTACACAAAACTTTGACATATTGGAGAGAATGAAGCCAAACTAGACAAAAAATTTAGCCATATTATTTAGGATAGTTTAGTATATGGAACTATATTAGAAAAACCATAGATATAATTCTCCAAATAAGATCACTAAAAAACTTATTTAATTGTCTCTAGCTGACATATATTCAACTGAAATAGTGATGATCCATTGGATGTTATTGCTAACACCAAACTACAAGATTTCTCACGAATCATGAAATACCATCCACATACCCAACTGTTACATTCATTTATTTAACTAGTTTAAAAGTTCTGTTTTTGGAACACTTGAACTTCTTATTCATGATTTAGAAAAGATTTTTGCTCTCTTAATTTTGATTCACATCCATGGAGATTTTCCCATTTTATTTTTAGATTCCTCAAGTTTTTTTCTAAGGACAAAAAATTGTGTACACATCTGGTGGCATGACAAAATTATCAAATGAACTGCAAAGGAGTTTTAAAGGAAAACAAGTCCAAATGACAAATACAGTATCCAAAGTTACTGAGAAAACAACGCCACCATATGGCAGAAATTCTAATGAATAAGGGCAACATCTCACTTACAAATGCAATGCGTTCATAGTTTTTGCTCCTCTCTGAAGGGTGATTTCATATGTACGATCACAAAGGTCTTGTAAAAACAATTCCAATGCTTTAGCTGCATTAATATACAAGAAAGGCATAAGCAACCAAACATATTTAGTTGACATATAATGGCTAAAGCATGGATTTTCACAGCTTCTCACAAACTAAAACAGGCACTGCTAGGGCTATCTTCCCAACATCCTCATCAGCTTGCATTATCTTTTTTATACGAGCCTGCCAAGTTTATATTTTCCATCAGATCACATAATTCAGCAAGCTCACCCATTAACAATGTTTAAGAAAACCACACCCACTAAAAGACCAATTATTTCAGTGCAAATAGATTTTTTTTAGTCAATTTTCCAAACATGAAAACATCAAGTATGACATGCTTAGACTTAAGGCATGCCAGCCTAAGAAACAAGAAGTTACATGCATTAGTAAAAAGCAAGAAACTGTAGGTGAAACTAAATACCAAATCACAGAAGGAAACCTATTCCCAAGACACAATATAACACAGGTCTAGTACCAAAGGATTGACCAACCACAACCATTTCTCATAATAAACAGCATTCATTTTGAATAGAAAAAATGAATAAAAATAGTTAATCCAAAACCTTATAGGACTCCCACTGACTAATTTCGCATCCGAAAGATAGCAAATCCTGCCACTCATTGTTTCCCATGAAAAGCCTTAAAACCAATCCATTCATTTATTGACTTCAACTTTAAACAATCGAGGATGGAAAACTGCAGCAGAATGCAAATAACAAATACAATAATCCTCAAATCTCACAACAGCCCCAGCAACCATTATCTGATTTCAGTGAACAGACAAAACATAGGAAAAATAAACAATCAAGACCATGTATCACCATACAAGCTCCATAAAAATCTGAAGCTAATTTTAATCATTGGCCACAGCAAAACTCACTGGCCATTGGTTGACCAAAAAAAAACTCACTAGCCATTTACAGAACGAAACACCAATCATCTGTTTCGTCTACATGACAATTCATCAATCCATTTCAGTAAACTTGATAAAAGCCAAATTAAGAACTGACCCACGTGGTATACCCTAATAAATTCCCATTCTTTGAAACACCCACCTTCTGATTCTAACCAAAGACCCATCAATCCAAATATTGTAATAAAGCTTCAAAACCAAAAATCAAAACCGAAAAGATTCGAATTAACAATAAACCCCAAAATCAATAGACAGATCGATCAATCAAAACCATTTCATTTCCTAAGCTAAAAACAGTGTAAAAAACAAATCAAGTGAGATAAAACAAATCAATAGAGATAAACTTACAGCCGGAAAACGGGTGTCGAGCTTCTTCCTCATGGCTTTGTCAGATTTGAAGCATTTAAATTAACAAAAAGGGAAAAAATACAATAATTAATTACAAAAAGCTGAAGCAACAAAGAGAAAACAGCCAAAAAGAAAGATCGAAAAATGATTTTTATCAAATCACAATCATTTCTTCATAATTGAATTTGAAAATCGCACAAAAAATCCTCAAGTTATCGTTCTGCAGATCCAAAAACAAGTTAAAAAACAGGGCCTCGTTTCCGCGGAATCTGTCCGTACAGCTTAGGCAAACACAAAAAAAGAGAATTAAATATTTGTTGATAAAGTTACAGGCCCGTTATTTAAATCGTGTAACAGTCCATTCTCATAAATACACGTTTTCACCTATGTAATATACCATGTGAATACTAAAAATAAAAATACGAATTAAGAGAATTGTTTTTTCTTTTTACATATATATATTTATTTATAAATTAAAAAAATGAATATATGTGTCTGAAATGGAATCTTATTTTATTTTATTTATTAAAAAATATATTTTATTTTAGCAAAAATTGAAAATTAAATTAATTAATTTGGACTCAAAAGTTAATTTTGAAAGTGATTGAATCTTTGTATGAAGCACATAAGACTATTTCAATCCTTGAAGCTTAACATTAGCATTAACTGAATAACAATATTAAGAATTTAAGATTTAAATTTAAAATTATTTTGAAGCAGAAAAAAATGTTACTTTTTAGCATTTATATGTATAAGAAGAGAAATCAAATCTAAATTTATTATTTAAAAAAATATACATTTATTTTTTTTGTGTAAAAAATATACATCTATTACTTGATTATACTTTATATGCAAAAATACTATTAAATTAAGTTCACAAAATATTAAAAAGAAAATCAAATAATCAATTTTAAATTACATTTGAATAATAGTGTTAAAACCTAAAAAAATAACAAAAAGAAAATAGGAAGTCAAGTATTAAAAAGAAAATCAAATAATCAATTTTAATTTTTCCTACTTTTCTACAAAGTTATACAAACTCATCATATCCTATACAATCTATAATTTTTTTTAGTATTATTATAAATTATTTTTTGCCTATTAGGTATATGTTAAATAACTCACTTTATAGTGAAGAAAGCATCATAATCTTACATGCTACTTTACATAATATATAGATTAAATTTTTAATTTAATTCAAAAATATAAAATTTGTATAAAATTAAAAAATATTTTTACATATATTTAGAATTAAATAGTCATGAATAAAATAAAAAAATACCGTTGATATTTTTTTTTCAAACAAAGATTAAATTCATTATTCAGTTTGCTAGAGAATTATACGTCATTATATACACACTTTTCATTTCATAATAATGAGAGAAATTAGTTAATTTTATTTAAAAAATAAAATTACATAATTTTTTTATTATATATATTATTTTAATATAAAATATAGTATTAAATATTTTAATAAGTAATATTAAATATAGATTAGAATTTTTATATATCAATTAATTTATTAAAATGATAAATATGTTATTATTTATAAATAAAAAATATACTTATCCACTTAGACTGAAAAATAATTAATAAATAATTAATATTTATAATTAGTATACATTTAAATTTAGAATAATGAGATTTTTCAATAAAGAAAAAAAAATTTCAATTACATTAGTTGAAATAAATTTAATTTGAATGTAGTTAGCTAATTTTTACCAAAATAATTTTTAACTGTTGACTTATTGACAATAAATTGATATGAATAAATTAATAATTTTATTTAGAATTGAGCTTAAAATTATTTATACAAATTAAATTTCTAGCTTTATTATAAATTTTTAAGTTTTTATCTTCTTATGAAAACATACTTGAAAATAAAAATTAAAGACGAATTTCCCTCTTTTGAAATACTAAATAAAATAATAGTAAATTTTTTAATAATAATGTGTATACATTAACTAATATACTTTTTAAAATTAATTTTTTAATCGTTTATTAAAAAAAATTAATTTTTTAATCATTTATTAAATATTATTATGAAAAAATTGAAGTTGGGGGTTATAATGTATTTTAGACAATCTAATATATTATTTAGCTTAAATTTGAACATTTTTTACTGTTTGTAAATGTGATAGAAAAAATTATTATTATAACACTGTAATACTATATAAATTAATGTTAACATCATATAATTATGTTATTATACTCTTTAAATAATAAAAATAAACTAATATATTCAAAAATTTAATTTAATGATAATATTTAATGTTCTGTAGAAAATAATATAGTGAAATTTAAAATATAATAATAAAACTATGAAAAATAATAACTATGAAATTATATTTAATAACTTTTTTTAAAAAAATAAATTTACATAACATAAATTTATATTCAAATATTTTTATAAATTAAACTAAATTAATAAAAATTTATACTAATAATATATGATACTAATAAATTTTTTTATAACTTTAAAAAATATTATTATAAAAAAATTAAACATAACATAATATGTAATAACTATAATTAAAATATATAAAATACAACATAAAAAAATAAATCTGTGCATCCCACGGACTTACGCCTGGTGATATATTTATGTAACAATTACATATAATTTTCATATATAACTGATAAAAATTTCAAATTTAATAAAATTAATTAATTTTGTCCATCCACATATTAAATCAAATAATAGAGATATATGGAAATAATTAAGTTTGAGAGAGATTTTCGTTATCTTAGATAAATTATTACTAGTTTCATGGTTTAATTTAATTATTGTGCATTCATTAAATATTTATTTCAGTTAATCACCAATATTAATATTAATATGAAAAATCAAATAATTAATATAATATTAATTAAGTTTCATTCAAAATTCAAAAAACGAAAACTATATTTATTGTAATTAATTTACGATATATTTTGCATAGTTTTGCATATAATACATTTATGAATACTTTAATTTATTCCTATGAGTTATTTCTCAAATTATAAAATTATGAATTCTAATTTAATTTAATTTCATGACCAAATTAATATAATATGTATATATAAGCAAATCGTGCATAAAAAGGAAAAAAATATAATTGTTTAAGGGTGGATGAAGTATTTATATATGTTAATTATTTAAATTTTTTGGTACGTAGATTAGAGAATTAGAAATTCTAGAATAATGAGAGTGGTCAAAATCTTCAAATCTTTTTTTTTTTTTTTTAAATTTGTAAATATGAAACACACCTAGTAATACTTATATATGTTAATAATTAGTTGTCAGAGTTTTGTACACTAGTAAAAAAAAATTCAAAATTTTATGCCAAAATTGGAAAGATTTGTTGTGATTAACTTCACAAACCTCAAATTTTGAACGACTAATAATAATAATAATAATAATAATAATAATAAAATTGCATTCAAATTGATGCAAATTAAATTAATTAAGTTAAATGTTAAATTTGACTGTATTGAATATTAACTTTGTGAATGCAATAAATAATAATCAGTCATGTCATTTCAACAAAATTTTTAAAATTTTTACATGTTTTACTCAAAGTTTTTTAACTATTTTATAAAATTAATTTATAATAAATTCATTATAAATTTACACGAGTTATATATATATATAATGAACTCATAATATATTTTGTACAAATTAATTATAAGAATGTGATTAATTTATAAATTAATAAAAAACTTTGATAGATTTAAAAATATTAATAAATTTTTTAATTTTTCTCGCAATTTTAAAAAATATCTAAAAAAAAGTTAACTGTTTATTCTTTTGTATTTGTGCGTAAATATGCAAATTTTATATAGCGTTTGTCTACGAATAAATTGGATTAGTTCTATCAAATTTTAAGATTTAAACAATATGAGTCTTTGATCCTGTAATCGATATAATTCGGAGAGATTAATATAATAATATAATTTTTTATTTAAAAAATTAATTAAATTAAATTATATATATATATATATGTGTGTGTAGCAGTGGCGTAGTCAGGATTTTAGATAAAGGGGGTCCAATTCAACTTAAATACTAAACATTAAAAATATCAAATTATAAAAGAAATAAAAAAATTTCAGATTATAAACTACAAAAAAATAATAATTTCAATTTAACTTCATACTACTTTTCTCAAAAAAAAAAAAAAAACTTCATACTACAAAATCAAATTAAACATTTCAAATTTATAATGTCCTCAAGTATTCAAGCCAATTTCTTAATTCATTATTTTTCAAATTTCAATTCATTTTAGCAAGATAAAAAAATTGCAACAAAATAAATATGAGATTAAAAGTAAGTGGTGTACATATTCTTAACTTGTTGCCGCTGCCTTGCTGGTGCCAATCGGTGAAAGAATGAAATTGAAAAAGGAAGAAACTGTTATCTGAAAAAAAAAGAAAGAAAAAGGAATTAACGAAGAAGAAACGTGAGAAAGAAGAGAAAGAGTCACAATTAAGTTATTCTTGTTTGTTTGTAATGGGCAGAGTCATTGACAAATCTTGTTTGTTTGTAATGGGCTTGATTAAAAGGCCCAGTTTTAAAGATTGGAAAAAAAAGGATGAAAAATGTTGGGAGCGTGGATCGAAGTTGCGTGCTCTCACATAGTAAGGCCAAGCTGTTCCATCTCAACCAATGTAATATTCATTCTCAAATATACCTAAAAATTTTTTATTTTTAACTGAGGGGGGAACAGGGCCCCATGGGACCCCCTTTATCTCCGCCTCTGGTGTGTAGTAATTGCTACCAAATCAAATAGTCTAATATGGAAATTTCAAGTTTTTAAGGTATCTAAGCATGTTCACATAGTGGTTAAAAATATATTAGGAATATAATTTGCATGGTTAAGCCTCCTAAATGAAACAAAATCTTTGCAATGTTAGTCATCAGTTCAATTCTTTAGCTGAAATGTTGCATTGTAATAACTTCATTTTAGGATTTCTTTCCATTCTTGTTAAGATACTCTATTTATTTAACCCTAAATATAAACCCTAATAATACCTCAATATTTTCTCATCAAAGTCATTCAAATCTCAAAATCCAATCCAAACCCAGAAAAAATTGTTTCTTTTGCCCAAATTCATGGAGCCAATTGCCTCAAATCATTATGTTCAACCTTGCCCTTCTGATTCTTCAAGCATATCAGAAGGAAATATTATTAGTACTGATATGCAGAAGAAGAAACTCATGAACACCATGAAAATGAAGGAGAAAGCTGTTGTTTTAACAAAAGGGTCTTCTGATTTTCACGAATCCAACAATAATTCTGGTATTTTGCTTGATTTAAAGCTTTCTAGTGATCATCATCACCATGAATCCAAGTTGCAGGAACTTGATCTTTTTAGCAATGTTCATGATCGTGATCATGAGTCTACAGATGATGATGATGATGAGAATAATAATAATAATAATAATGATAACAAGCGTGATCAGAAGATCAAATCTGCAAGAGTTTTTTCATGCAACTTCTGCAAAAGAGAGTTCTCAACCTCTCAAGCTCTTGGTGGCCATCAAAATGCTCATAAACAAGAACGAGCACTGGCTAAAAGGCGTCAAGGGATGGACTTTGGTGTAGCTTTTGGCCATTATCCATTTTATCCATATTCAACTCTTTCAACTACTCATCAAAGTTTGTATGGTTCTCTTAACAGATCTCTTGGGGTTAGAATGGAATCTTTGATTCACAAGCCTTCTTCTTCTTCTCCTTCTTCTTATTCTTTGATGCCCTCCGCCACCCCCGCCACCTCTGCCTATCGTTACAACTACGGTGGAATTTGGTCTAAACAACCCATGATTAGTTCAGAGCCACCTTCTGTTGATAAGTTAAAGATGGAGAGTTTGAATCCTCTTAATAATAATAACATCAATGGTGGATTTGGAATTTTGGGTTCTTCTTCTTCTTCAAGATTTAATAAAAATAATAATTCTTTTCATACGAATCTCGGTGCTTCTTCATCTAATATTACAATGATTAAATTGTCTACAGATAATCATTATCTTCGTCGAACTGATTATTCAATAAGTGACCAAGTTGATGCGAACATCGACTTATCACTTAAACTTTAAGTAATTATTGTTCTATTTTAGTTTTAAAAAGTATTATTATTTTTTATAAATTGTTACTCATTTTTAATTAATTATCACATTAGGTTTAACTTATATGTATAAATGCAAATTAGTTTCCTTTCTTGTTCTTCTTTTCAGTTTGTTTTATAATTAATATCAATTTCCTTCTTGTATTTTAATTTTTTTTCTTATGGATCCTTTTGCTTATAAAATTTTCCCATGAATATTTATATATATATATATATATATATTAACAGGCATGCTTTCCTTCTTTAAAAACTATTAATTAAGATATTAATTAAAATTATATAATTAAGGAGGAATATTTGTCTCTTAATTATGATATTTAACATCATTTTTATGATGGGATATTAAGAATCAGACTATGATTTAAAAGTTGATTTTTCTTTTCCAATTTGCATAATATATATATTCAATAAAATTAATCTATAATCAAATTTGAATTTGATTCGACTAAATAATTTTTAATTTAATGAGATAATAATCGTATTTAAAATTAATTTTTTTTAAAAATTCACATACACAGTAACACAGAGAATAATAACCAAACATATATTTTAATAAAATCATGATAATTAGTAGTTATTAGTTAATAATTTTCTAACACAAAAAAAATGTAAAATTAAATTTATTTCTTGGTTAAATAATTAAGAGAATTGATCAATTAAATGGATAAAGATGTAAAATTTTTCCTTTTTTATTTTTGAATAATTAAAAATTTCATAATGAATTATGATAAAATTTGGATTTGCCCACCTACCCTTTAACCCACAAGCAAAACTTAAAAAGCAAAGACAATAAAAAGGAAAAATATATTTGATTAGGAAGAGACATGCATGATTTTAAATTTATGACCATTTTTAGGTCAAAAAATTAAGATTTCCTTCTAATTATTATTGTAAGCTTCCATTTAAATTTTTTTTTTCGTATTGTTATTTTTTTAAAAAAAAAAGATATTAAGTCAAAGTGACTGAAGATGTGATTATTTATTATAATATGATAATTAGTTCCAATTTTGGAAAATGCAATTAATATTTGAACTGTTAGAATCAAGTCCACAAATAAAGAGGATGATTTAATATTAGGAGGACATTAAGTTCAAGTTTTCAAAAGAAGAATTAACTTTTACTATTATTAGGACATTAATATATATATGGTAAAATTCAAATTTCAATTTCACTATATTAATTGATTTTTTTTTTTTATAATAATGAAAAGTGCATTTTAATATGTACTAAGGTTGAGTATAAGAGATGATTTTTCAAACAAGAAAAAGGTAAAGATTTTAATACATTTCCATTCAATCAAAATTCATTGGATATGGAAAAACTTATTATATAAAGGATAAGATTACTGTCAAACAATACAATACACAGTATGTAATTTTCAAAAATAAAAATAAAAATTAAAAAATTTAAATAGAGTATGTGACTTCATTTATTTTAAAATAAAAATAAAAATAAAAATAAAAATAAAAATAAAAATAAAAATAAAATAAAATAAAATAAAAATAAAAATAAAAATAAAGGATGGTGTAAATAGATTGATGACTTACACAATATGTAGAACTATTTAATTATTTATATAGTGGAATTTTAATATTCTATAAGAGGTAAAGCATATAATATTAATAGTCATTTGATTTATATTATAAAATCATTTTATTTTTAAAAATATTTTACAATATTTATTTTAAATAAATAGGATATACAAAATTAAAATTGATAAAAAAAAATAATTTTAAGTTATTTAGTTAATTGAAATTATAAATATTAGCATATAGAATTTCAAATAAATAATTTTAGAGATAAATTATTATTTCATCCATGAGAACATGCGACTTTTTGTCTCTCTCTTTTTTCAATTTACAATATTTTCATTTTGTCTTGCATTTCCTTTCCTTTTTTTTTGTTCCTTTTTTTCAATTCACAAAATTACCACTTAATTTTTTATATAGACATAATAAAGCAACAAATTAACATGTTATTTACAATTATGTTTTTAATTAATTTAATAATTTTTTTTGGCAAGTTTGTTTTCCCCCTCTATATATATATATTTTAATAAATTCCCTCTCTATATATATTAAAAAGGGAACAAATACTTTTTTTGAATTATGGCAATTTATTTACCATAATCCTTTGCCTTATTATAATAAATCATCTAAATCATATCTACATCATTTGCTTTAGTCTTGGTTTAAATACATTATTTGTTTATAATTATAAGTATTAATAACAAATACTAAACTGGACTGACATAAATAGCAAGATATTTCTTACCTCTTAAGCAAAATTTCAAGTTCGAGCTTTATAAATGAAAAAATTTTTGCTGATCCAACAGTGCTCGAATATGTATCGGATAACAGATAAGTAAAAAAAATATTAATAACAAATTCAAAATTAAGAATTTAATATTGAACCTTATTTATTAAATATAAAAACTAGAGAAAAAAAAAAAGAAAAAATATGATTAACCTAAAAATTAGCATTCTAGTATTTCTATATGTAACATTGATTTTATTGGGTCAATAGGAGTATTAATTAATATCTTTTTAATTTTATATATTTTCATTCTTTTACATATAATTAATAAAAAAATATATCAATTTTATTAAGTCGAATTTGTCCATGATAGGTCGATAAACATATTAATAAAAGATATTAATTTTATTGGGTTGAATTTATCCATGATTGGTGTGGATATATAAAAATATTAATTAATTTTTTATATATTTTTTTAAGAGTTTAAATGTAATTAAAATATCTTATTTTTATTGATATTTTGGAGAGTTCAAAGTTCAAAATGAGATTAGAATATTTTGTTTAAATAAAATTATTATTTGAATAATAATAAGTTATTCAAAATAGATATAGAAATTCTTTCTTCTTCTCCCATTATACTAACTTTCGAAATATTAATTATATACGGTGAGATTCGAGTGGTTTTTAGTATGCAATAATTAAGGTATTTTCTTTCGTAATTATTATCTTCTCACTGACAATACAGTTATATTATATAATAATAATGATATGTATTTAATAATATTTTTTGGGTTTATGCCAGAGAGATCTACTATGGAGGCTATTTATCTTCTAAGAAGACTAATTGAATTGTATCAAGAGAAGATGAAAGATCTACACATGGTATTTATTGACTTGGAGAAAGCTTATGATAGAGTGCCAAGAGAAGTGTTATGGTGGGTTTTGAAGAGGAAAGGAGTCAGCGGCAAATATATCAACATCATCAAGGATATGTATGAGAATGCATCTACTAGTGTGAAAACACCTGGTGGAGACACTAAGGCTTTCCCTATTACTACCGGATTGCATCAAGGTTCGGCCATGAGTCCATATTTATTTATCCTGGTTATGGACGAGCTAACCAGAATCATACAAGACGATGTTCCTTGGTGTATGTTGTTTGCTGATGACATTATTTTAATTGATGAGACTAGTGCTGGTGTAAACCGTAAGTTGGAAGTGTGGAGAAAAACCCTAGAGGATAAGGGTTTTAAGTTAAGTAGGAGTAAAACGAAATATATGCACTGTGAGTTCAGTCTAAGGAAGTAGCAGGAACATAAGGTTAAGTTGGATGGAGTTTTGGTTCCTAAAACCAAGCAGTTCAAATATTTGGGTTCGGTGTTCTAGAATGATGGCCTTATAGATGAAGATGTGGCTCACAGAATACAGGTAGGATGGTTGAAGTGGAAGGGTGCGACTGAGGTTCTATGTGATAAGAAAATACCTCTGAAAGTGAAAGGTAAATTCTATAGGACGGTTGTTAGACCTGCGATGCTCTATGGTAGTGAGTGTTGGGCACCAACGGGACAACATTTGCATAAGATCAGTGTGGCAGAAATGAGGATGCTAAGATGGATGTGTGGACATACCAGACTAGACAAAATTAAGAATGTTCATATTCGACAAAAAGTCCAAGTAGCGGATGTCGGAGATAAAGTGAGGGAAGGAAGACTTAGATGGTATGGGCATGTTTTAAGAAGACCTTCTAATGCTACGGTTCGTAAGTGTGAGAATTTGTTGATTGAGGGGGCTAGAGGTCGTGGAAGACCTAGAACTATATGGAATGAGGTGATAGCAAGAGACTTACGTGCCTTAGATCTTGATGCGAATTTGATTAATGACAGACTTGAATGGAGACGTAAATTTCGTGTCTTGGAAGAGGCCTAAGGCTGGAGTATCTTTTTTTGATGTCTTTGAGCTTATTTTGTTGAGGATCTATACAGCCGACCCCAACTTATTTAAGACTAAGGCTTAGTTATTGTTGTTGTTGTTGTTGTTTTTTCTTCTTCTCCCATCACAGTATTTTTTGAAATATTGATTACATACTTTGAGGCTTTTAGTATATATATGATAATTAAGTTATTCTTTTATAATAATTATCTTCTCGACTAATAACACATTTGTGTTAAATGATAATGATAATATGTATTTAATTAGTAATAAGATAAAATTGATCATAATTAAAATAATAAATAAGAACACAATAATAAAAAAAAAGGAACATGAATTGAAAATTAAATGGAATACAATTTTATAATATTCAATCAATTTAATTTTTTAAAATAATATCAATAAAATCCCAATAGCTACGCCTTTTTTTTCAAACCCATTTAAACGCGCGTACACACCTAAAGATAAGAAACAGAGACGTATAGGTTTCTTAGATTGCAAGGTTTCAAACTTTTTCAAATTTCTGTAATTATCAATTCATCAATCCTCTCTCTATATCTTTGGGTTTCTTAATTGGGGATTTGAATTTCACTTCCTCAATCAATCTCAAAGGTCTGTTAAATGAACTTTCTGTTCTTTTCTATTATAATATATTGGCTTAATTTTGGAAGAGTTTCAGTCTTTTGATAACACTGTTTTTGTAGAATTTCTAGGGTTTTATTAAGTAAAATTTTTATAGTTTTGATATATAAATATATATATATATAACTGCTTGATTAATTAGGGATTATTAATTTGTGTAGAGTAGCATTTATTCTGTGAATTATAAGCTAATTTTAACTAATAGGAAAGTTTTTATATGCATATATAGATGGTTTCTGTGTAGTTTGATGGATCAGGAAATTGCAGGCTTATACTGAGAGTAAACAACAATGGAAGCTGGAGATTGGAGAAGTGAACTATCACCACGTAATCGGCAAAATGCTATTAACATAATGTAAGTTTATATTTTATTTGTTTTTTTCTAGTTTATGTAGAATATCAGTATCTGTTACAAATTATAACACTGATAGAGCTATTTTTTGGCGAATTAGACTGCGTTTGATTTGTTCATTGTTATCTTTCTTTTTCTCTTTGGATGTGGATATACAGATATAAATGAGTTAAGTTACTTGAATTTAGTTTATTAAATATTTGGTGGAACTCAGAAATTGAACCCAAATACTCAATCCATTGGCTCATAAGTTTGCTAGAGTATTTAAGTTTTGTATCATTTTTATATTATTTATAATACTTGAATAGTAACTTGTTAACTCAAGCTTACAAATAAGTTTTACTTGAATTTTCAGATACCAATTGGAGATTCAACATATAAATTTTAATATTGCATTTATAAAATTTTAACTTAATTAATGTGAAAAATAAGCATTAATGTGCATTTTTAGCTAATATTGATCTCTATCTCTCAAATAGGGAGAAAGACAGAAAATCAGAAAATCTAATATTTTTGGCCTCGTCTAAAAGGGTCAATAGAAAAACTAGATGTGGCCCTCAGAAGTTCTCAGAATATAAATTTTTTTCCATATAATTTGTGAGGATATATAAAAAATATATTGCACTGTCCCTTAAAAATGAATAGCCTAGAGCACTGATACTCCCGCAATGCGTGAAATCCAGAAGAGGGTTGCATTGCATTGCATTGTCCCCTCAACTTTATAAAATTTCATTTTTGTCTATAAAATTTGTAGATAAACAATATATCCATTCGGCAATACAAATCTTTATTTTTTTTTTTGTATTGCATGTTATTTCATAATTTTTTTCTTTAGAAGTATTTATACAGTCTCAAGCTATCTAAATTTTACTGTTATCCATATATCATTATAATTTAATATAAATATTTTAGAACATAAGTATTAAACTAAAAAATCTTGAAGTTTTTTTTACCTCCATAAACGTAATTTTCTTGTTCTTCATTTTTACTATCCCTCTCCATTTTTTAAATTTAGTTCAGCACCTAAAAGAGCTGGAGGATGTTCATGGGGTTCTGAGGGAGCTATATATTGTTACAATAACCTCCTATATGGATAATTATTGCTAAAATCTGATCGTCTTGTCTGGAATTGTTGTCGTTATCATTATAAATACTGATCACATTTAATTAATGTTTCACTTTTATTGTTATTTTTCCAAATTTAGTTAACACTTCCTGTCTTAATTATTCCAATGTTTTGTAGTTATTTCTATTTGCTACCATTAATGCAATGAATATATATATATATATATATGTGTGTGTGTGTGTATTAATGGATTATGATATATTTACGAATTGGAAGTTCTTCACTTCTCAATGCTGTGGTAGATAACAATGTTAATTCTGGGATCATTTAAATATGTAGTTTCCACGCAATAAAACAAAAACTTCCACCTTCCTCTCTGCAAGAGTTACAGGAGATTGCGGTCAGGGTAGAGGAGATGATTTACACTAAATCCAAAAGCAAGGTATGTTGATCATTTCGCAGGAATTAAACACCTTGACTGCATTTCACAATCAACTCCTTTCATTTTTTTAAAATAATTTTATTTTATCAAGTCCTTGGTCCTTGAATGATTTATATCCCTTAGAAAGGGTCCTTTTTTCTGATGATTTCTGTTTGAGTGATTGTATCCCATGATAAACAAGTCAACATTCAAGAGCCTCCTCTCTTTATAATTCTTACATTACCAATATGCTGTCTACTGACCATATAGATTCCACAACATAATGCATTATGGGTTTCTATTTGTCTTCGTATCTCCTTTTGATTTGTAATGAAATATTGAAATGCAATAGAGTACGATATATAATGCTAAAATCCTGAAGTTTGAAGTGCTTACGAAGAGTACCTGTGAGTATAAATCTTGAGGAATTGGGAGCAGCTACTTCATGAAAATGTTGAAAATCTGGACTGCTTTCAGAATGCCCTGCTACTTCGAGCTTGGGAATTGGAAAATACTGGCTAAAAGTTGTGAATGAATATTTAACAAATTGCTTAATGATTTTGTTTACAGCAGGCAGTAAAATATGAAGGTTACTTCTTGTGTTGTCGCAGGTTGAATATGGAGTCGGGGTAAAAAGTATGCTTGACACCCAAAACTTTTCATGCTCTACAGAAATACCCACAGACTCAGGTAGTAATTTGATGATAATGTTACTAATTATCATGTCTAGCTTCCATGTTCACACATAATTTTTTTGATGCATGTATTTTTTTTACCATTTGCCAAAATCTAGAGCACCAGAGTATATTTGTTTCTTACTTTTTCAGAAAATGAGAGGATTGATGTATTTTCTGGTATACATTGATTTAATATATGGTACTGATAAATGCAATTTGTGGTTGCCTGGCTAATTTCATTTGGGGAATGGATGTCTATTTTATACTCGGTATTTCAATTAAGGACATCATCCTTCTTGTTCGAGCTCACGCCAGAGAGCTTAAATATAAGCAGAGAGGCTCTAATGCTATATAAGACCATAATGAGCATTGCATACACGTTCAAGATGGTTTTAGTTATCCATTTCCTCCAGCAAGCTGAATGTAACTTCAAGAACCTGATAGATTAGACAAAAATGGCAACAAGCAGTCAAGGCAATATTACAATTTAACATAATAAGATTATCTGGTGACACTTCCCTTGTGAGTACTTCTAGTGCATCTTTTACCTATCGTATAGCTTCTTTGTTTTGCTGTTGACATTGAATAGGATCTCAGAGTAATCAGTCCCAAGCTCCTGAACTTGAACAGTCAACATCATTTCTGTCACACAAACATCCCCAGACAGTCTTTAGGCAACAACAACAGCCACAACAAGCTCCTTTCTTTCACCCAAATCCATCACCTACAGCAGAGCAATTACTGCAGTTGCAGCACCAAGAGCAGTTAAAAAGGCAAAAGTTGTCATTATCTCTTTTCGATGGAGATTCTATGGGTATGTCCGTGTCACATTTCCATTATGTTCTTATTTGGACCAGGATTATCATCTTAAGTTGGGTTAGTGACTTTTATTTTGTTCTATATACAACATTTATCCTCTGCCCTGATAGTTGGTTTTCAGTTAAACTGACATTAATTGGGTGTGAGAACCTTTTTTCTTTCAGAGAATTTTAGTTGACTGATGCCTAGACCTATTTATTTCATAGGGACTCTAAATACCAGTTCTGATACACGACATTTGGAAGCATATCATAAGGTAATAATATCTTCCATATTTAGAGTTTTTTATTTTTAATCCAAAAAATCTTGTTTCTTAGCTTTGGCAGAAACCTTAGGAGGTATTGTTTTGATAATATTTCTTGAACTGCATCTATACTATGATGTTTAATTACATTATTTACATTTACATGCAAATCCTGTTATTATGAACTAATCCAAAGCGAGTGTTTTGACTATGGCTCAAGAAATTACAGCATTGTGCAACTGTATGAAGAATGAAAGTGCAGATCTTGCACTGTTTAATTGCTCAAAACATAAAAACAAACTACTGAGAGTCATTCTTAATCAGCTGAAAATGTGAGTTTTTTGATGTCATATAGCATAATAGATTATTGCCTCAGCTTAACAAAATGTATTTGTACATTCCTTGCAAGATATGTATGTAATAATAATAACAAATCTCACTGCTGTTTGCAATTTTTGGGTGAGATTTTAAGATCAGGGGGATAAGTAACTCTCGTCTTATGTGTATTTTTTCCTGTTGATCCAATTGCTATAATTCATTGAGAAACTTATTCGAGTATTCTTAATGAAGCATGTTAAGGATGACATAAAAAACACTATTTTCTCAGAGTCATTCATTTTCAGTTATTACCTTGCAGGATATAAGAAGCAAGTACTTGAAGGAACTGAAGGAGATGTACCAAAAGACTTCTAATGTACTACAACAGGTATATATATGCAGTTGACATTTTTGCTTTTGGAAATTCTCTGCTCGATTTATCAACCATAACTTTGCTTAACTCAATTCAACTATGCTTCCATTCAAAGCTAGTTGGGATCATTTGTATTGGTTATTTTCTTATACTAAGCTCTGTTGCCAAAATGAGTAGTGTTGTGGTGTTGCGTACAAGTTATAACCTATTTATCTTTATAGTTTCTGTAAAATGTTATATGTGTTTTTTCTTATCTCCAGAATAGTTCTGGTGCTCAAGAGATTAAATTACGGTTGGGTCATGCTATAAATGAGCTAAATGACCCCAAAAGCAAAATAGATGTGGGAAAATTGGATCTTCTTAAGAAGACGATAAACTGTACGCTTCAGAGGGTCATGTCTGAAAATCTAGTTTCTTCACAGCTGCACGGACAATTTTCTTCTAGCATGCACCCTGGACAGAAGCTGCTCCACTCACAATCTCAAACTCCTATAATGACACCTCCAGAAGATCATAGGAATCCACAGCTACAATCAATGAATACACGGAGTTCTTTGATAATGCCGCAGACAATCTGTCTGGATGATTCTGAGCCTTCTTCATTTAGGCCTGCAACACAACAGCTAAAGAACATGAATTTGCAGCAGTATGTTACTAAGCCAGATTCATATCTGGGAAATTCAGCGAAATCAGTGCAGCAGGTTTACATGGGTTCTTTACAGATTCCAATATGCGCTCTTGAACAATCAATTAGTAGCAACTTGGCAACACAAAGCCATGGAAATGTGCCAGAACCAAATGCAAATTCTTTCCTCTCAAGCTCTATTACACCTGAACGTTTAAATCAAATGAGAACAATGGAAGAACGCCATGCACCAGTGCATAAGCTGAAGCAAAATTTTCAACAGCACCAACTTGGGCGACAATTCATTTTACGAAAACAAGAAATTCCACAATTGCAGCAGCAGCTTCAAGGAATTGCAGATCATCTTCCTCAACATTCTCATCTGACTGATCAGCATAATCTGCTGAAATTGCATACAAATGTTGGATTCTCTTCCTGTTCTGCAAGTATTCCTTCGTCAACTCTGGATTCACCCCTTAAGCCAGGGTTTTCTGAGAAACTTTTTGCTAATTCTTCGTCGTTCTCAAATGCTGGTGAAATTAAACATCAACAAACAACTGATTCTCTAGAACCAGACAAGGCTCCTGAGATGTCAAGCTCACCCTTGCCTCCGAAGAGTAAAAATCTTGATTGTGTTAATAATAATGCTTTTAATGCTACTTTTGGAGATAGAAGTGATGCAGAGGGCCCTGTTGACCGTTTAATTAAAGTGGTTTGTCTCGAGTGACTCATTTAAGAAACTTTAAGTTCATTTTCATTCCCCCATGCCCAAGCAAAAGGAAAGGATGATTTTCTCATTCTATTTCCATTCCATGCATTTGCCTTTTCCTTTTGTTTTTTTCCTAAACAAAGCTCTATTGTTTATTGCTTTTTATCATGAGTTATGAAAGTTTAAAAACGTTGCTGATTTTTCAGGTGAGATTAATGTCTGAGAGAGCACTTGAAGCTTCTGTTACTGAGATTGCATCAGTTGTCTGTCTCACTGACAGAATGGCAGGATCAGCATCAGTTTGTGGATCTAAAGGTTTAGTTGGTGAGGATTTAACCAGGCGTCCCAACAAATTGAGAATGATGAAGATGAAGCGATCCATGTTTGCAGCTCCCTCGAATGTTGTTTCATCCGCTGGAATGGAGAAATCTGACTTGGAGTCAGCTACAATTTCTCGTATCAAAAGGCCTAGAATTGAGGTATGAATTGACGACTTCTTTATCATGTCATTTAGTTGGTGTTAAGTGTGACCTGATTTTGCAGCTGCATGAAATCAGCATCATATATAGCTATATTTTGTAGTTATCTTGCAATCTTAGTTTTCACATTAATATGAAAACAATAAACTTCTAGCTTAATGTAGTTTGAATTTTGAGCTTTCATAGAAATTCATTCATTGTATATTTTGCAGGTAAATCATGCTCTACTGGAAGAAATAAGTAAGATCAACAAGTGTTTGATAGACACCGTGGTAGATATCAGTGATGAGAATACCAATTCAACCATAAAAGATGGAACAGGTGGTACGGAAGGAACCATTGTGAAGTGCTCATTCAGTGCTGTGACTGTCATTCCAAAGCCTTGTGCTCAATTTGTGGGTCTTAAAACCCTCTCATATATTCAAACAACATTATACATCACTAATTAAAACTATTTTCACTGACCTTTTGTTTTATGCCCATGCAGCCGCTAATCCAGCCTTTACAATTGCTTGTACCTACAAATTATCCCAATTGCTCTCCTATACTCCTGGACAAATTGCCACTGCAAGTCAGGTGAGAGAATGATTTTCATTCATAACATTCAGCAATCATATCTTCCGCAATTAAGACATGTAGTGTAAGAGGATGTTTGGTATAGTTTGGAGGATCAGCTTATTATTTTAATACTTATAAACATATGCTTATAACTTAGTTTAACAAAATAATTTATTATATTGTATTTATTTATTTTTTAACATCTACTACTTATCTTTCAAAATGCTTAAGACAAACACGTAATGATTTAAAATTTTAAATACTTTTAAACCCATGATCGCTTACAAACACATGATGTGCTTATAAGCTAATAATTTACTAATAAGCTACTTTTTTTAAGTTAGGCCAAACATCCTCTAAATCATAGACCTGTGTGAAGATCATCATTAAAGCATATAATGCATAATTCTGAGTTATTCTCAAATTAGTCCAAGTACATATGTTCGATATTGTGCTGAAATATTTTCATAATTAACAGTGAAGAGAATGAAGATCTTTCATTAAAAGCAAAGACAAAGCTAAGCATGTCTCTGAGAGATCTATCAGAACCAATGTCTGTTGAGCAGATAGCAAAAACCTGGGATATTTGCATCCGAGCAGTTCTTTCTGAGTATGCACTGCAAAATGGTGGAGGCAGTTTTAGCTCAAAGTATGGAACCTGGGAGCAATGCTTTACTGATTCTTGAATCCTTTGTATATTTTCTGATAAATAAAATTTAATAAGCACAGAGGCAATGTAATAAGACTTGGATTAGGCAGCGAATGCATTAATATGTTAACTCACTAGTCGTCATAAGTACCTTTTTATTTTGCATTCTCATAGTTGATTTAATTTCTTTCAAGGAGTATGACAACGGCTATCATATTTATCTTCTTTAAACGATAATAAATGCTCTATTTTTTATTGAAATATATTTATTTTATTATAATTTGCTGCAATAGTTTTGTAGTGTGTATAATTTTCTTATTAATTACTTAAAATAAAGTAATTTTAATCAATTTTAATAAAAATAAAACATATTTCAATAAAAATTAAAGTATTTATTATTTTTTTTAAAGATTTAGTTAGATGATCTCATCAAAAAAGAAAAAACTAGAATTCAATAAATTAATTCTCAATATTTTTTTTATTATTTTAAATTTATAATAAATTTAAATTCATAATAAATTTATAAGAGTTATCGTGAATATAATATATTCATAATAAATTTTAATTAAAAATTCATAAATTTTAAATATATTTTAAAAAATGATAAATTTTCTAATTTTTTAATTTTTTTGGCAATTTTGTAGGTTCAAAATTCGCCTAAAAATAATGTACATTTTTGCCATGTCATCACATGGCCACATCACCAATAAGGTCCCACGCATTATGTTTTGCCACGTCATTCCATAACCAAGTCACCTACTATGTCCACGTCATCTTCTTAGCTTAATAAATCGGTGAAGCCCCGCTAAAATTATGCAACTGATAAGGTAGAGAGAGCGCTATGGCTATGGATATGGTAGCTTCAAACTTACGCTCATCACGGCAACTAACTTTGCCTTTGCCGCCAAAATTATCAACAAATTTGAAAAGATTTAGGGTTCATAGCTCTTCTTCTCAACTCTCTCTGTCTCCGAATCTCGAAAAAACCCTATCTTTAATTCACAATTCTGGTGTTATCGCTTGCCTTCGAGCCAATAGGTGCCAGTGCTCCTTTCTCTTGATTATTGTTAATAGTTGTATTGATTTCTTATAGTAAATTCTTTTTCTGTTTTGAATTTAGTGCAGAGCTTGCATTTGAAGCTGCATCTGCTGCATTGAGTGGTGGAGTCTCAGTAGTGAGTGTTTCTTCTTACATTTTTTTAAAAAAATTTTAACCTCATTTTTATTACGTGCTCTGTCCCACTAAAATTGTTGTTTGTAGTTCATGCATGACTATTAAGATAATGATTATATTCTCTTAATTTTATATAAAATTATTTTAAATGAACTAAAATATACTCTGAAACTTATTAGTATTAAGATTATTATAATAGTGGAAAAAAATTATTATTATTTTTATTTTATAAACTGATAATTTTAGCAGGATATATATATATATATATATATCGCAAAAGTAACAATTTAAGTGAGACTAAAGTAGTATATTTGTGAAATTGGGTTTTTAATTCTTTGTTTTTCTTTTTCTTAATTATGCAGCTAGAGATTGTAATGTCTACTCCAGGTGTGTTTCAGGTGGTTCTGATCTGCCAATCTTTTTGACTTTTTTTAACAGTCTTTTTTCACTCAGACTGTGAATTTATGTGCTTTTGTGGTTTTGTTTTAAGGTTTTACGACAGTTGGTGGAGGATCATCCTTCAGTGGCCTTAGGGGTATTATGCTTTATATACCCTTTTGGTTTCTATAACATTTTATCTGTATGTGTTGTTGAGTTGTCTTACGGGCATTATTTGTTAAAACTTACTTGAATCTCGGAAAATGTATTATGCATTTATGGTTTCTTTTATATGGAAGAGTTGTTCATCCTGTTTATGTTTGTTGTGGCTTATTGATATACTTTCTCTTTTCGTATATTGTCATTCGATACATCTGTAGTTGTTTCAATGGTGCAAGGTCCATTTTACAATTCTTGAATTTGTTGCTGTCAATTTGTATGAACTCACTTGAATCTTGGGATTTTCATGTGTGGTTTTCAATTGTATGGAAGAGTAGTTCATCCTGTTTGTGTTTCGTCTGTCTTGCGTAAAGCCATAGACTGTACCTTGAGTATACCAGAGTTTTTTTGAATATATATAGATTTGATTGTCAATTCACTGTAGCTGACATAAAACACTCTGAGTATTTTATTTATAATAGATATCTCGCAAGAAGGGCTGAAGTACTTTCACTTTTTTGTATGTTGTCATTTGGGGCATTTGTGATTGCTTCAATCTAGCATTAGGCCTTCAATGTGGTGCGTTTCATTTAGAAGTCTTGCATTTGTGGGTGTTTAGGGAGATGCACCAAATAGATTTCAGTAACTATATTTGACTGGGTTACTATCCTAGAGATTTTGCAGTGCTGATGGCGTCGTGCAGGTTGGTACTGTCTTAAATGCTGAGGATGCAAGAAATGCAAAGAATGCTGGAGCCAGATTTCTCATGAGTCCTGCAATGGTGATGGTACGCATTTAGTAATATGGCAATCACTTAGATTTGCTTTATTAAACCAAGTTATTAAGTATGAGGTTTTCTGCATGCTCTTATTTTTCCCCTTTCTCGGCCTCTCTTGCTCGATATGTGTTTGCAAAATACATCTACTTTAAATCTGCACTGCTTCATCTTTTACTAAACTAACATGTTTCTCGTTTAGGGGATTATGGATGTTGTCCAGGACAGTGAAGTTCTGTACATACCTGGTGTAATGACTCCAACAGAAGTAAGAAACTTCTTCACTTAACAGTCATTAATTTTTAAGGTTAGATTTTCTCAAAATAAAAAAAAAGTTATAGATATTTCATCTACTCTGCCTCTGCTCCTTTTTCTATTTAAATAATGATAATTATAGAAGACTTAAATATTATGATTTTTTAGTCTCTGATATTGTATAATTGGACAATTTGAGCCAGTTTTCTTTCAAGGTCATTGTAACCAGAACTTTTTTTTTTACAGATATTATCTGCTTATGATGCTGGTGCTAAAATTGTTAAGGTGAGCATTACCTAGTTTTCATATAAAAAAAATAATGGTAGAGGTATTGTAAACTTGTAGTTGATGGTGACATTATAGGCATAGAGATGTTATCATCATAGTTCTTTATGCACAAGTCAAGGATGCTTTCAATGACAAAATTTATTCACTACTATGAGGAAGCTTTTGCATCTCTGATTGGTTCTTTTTCCAGTTTCTTTTTCTTTTTAAGAATTCTTTATTCTGTGGATATAGCGATTATGTTCAGCAAAAAAAACACCTCATGGATTCTATTTTCATCTTGTTTGGTGGATTAGGTCTATCCGGTTTCTGCTTTAGGTGGCACCCAGTATATATCAGCACTAAAGAAACCTTTCCCTCACATATCAGTGGTTGCTTCTCAAGGCATAATGATAGGTCTCCAATCTGAACACCACATTCTGATTGTTGCATCACTGTATGACTTCAGATTTTGGATGAACACTGTCATAAAGATGAAAAGATGGTCAAAATCTTTAAGCTGGCTAAAAATCTTCTCCTATCTTTAATATGAATAGTCAGAAAGTCATCTTTATTTCCAGTTATACAGTTTTGTTCTCTAGTTTCTAGTTGTAGACAACATTGATTCCCTTGGTTTCTTGTATTTGAATGACATTTATTTCAAATTTGATGTAGAATCTGTAGGTGACTATATATCCTGTGGAGCATCATCGGTTGTTTTATCAGATGCCATATTCAATAAAGAGGCAATGGCTCAGAAAAATTTCAATGTAATATATCAACTTGCATGTCTTTCTGCTTTGCAGGGCAAAGAAGCTGTAATGCAGTGAGTATTCCTTTGGCATGCAGAGGTTCACTTATGCTAACCAAATTTATTATAATTTAAAGCAGAATTAGGCTGAGTCATTATTTGTTGCCTAGTTCTGAATTCTTTCTGGCGTAATCAACCGTTTTCTGATGCGTTGCTATTTAGACATTTTTATATGCTATGGTTAATGTTCATTTATCTGTATCTAGCTGAGGGCATGGTCCTACATGCTTTGAAAAAACAATGCTCATAATGTTTTGGCAATTTGCTTGGTGAGATTTAAACAATTTTTCTAATGTGATTGTTATGCAGAAAAAAGACTTGCATCCCAAAATAAATTGCATCAGCAGAGCATACAGCTGGTTTACAGGAAAGGATTTCTTTTACAGGGCAATGCATTTGGATTGGAAGCGAATTACTGAGATTGGTAAATTAATAAGAATAGAGCCATTTACTTGTTCATTTCTTTAATATTACCTCATCATTAACATTTATTTATTTTTCTTGGCAGGCCTTCACGGAGTCTTGCTAGTACATTGCATATCATCTCAGATTTTATCTGCTGCTCACCCAGTCTTTACGCATGTGGTAGTCCACTGAGTTGCAACTTCTCAACAGAAGAGCTTCCCAAGTTACTATGCTGAAGCCATTAAAAATAGAATGGGTATGATATTCCGTCATGTCAATATTTTTTAATTATATATATATGTATGTATATATATATATATGTACGTGTCATCCTTTAATTATTGGTTCATCATTCCAATTAGAATTTCTATTTGGAATAAATGTAGTACTTTATACTTTCTCGAGATATATGATGGGGGTAATTTATGATTTCTCAAGATATATTACGGTGTTAATTTATAATTTCTCGAGATATATGATGGTGGCAGTTTATAATTTTTCGAGATATATGATGGTATTAGCTTTTAATTTTTTAATATATATGAAGATGATAGCTTATAATTTCTCGAGGTATATATTGTATGCTCACATGCTAATAATAAAGTAATGATAATAATAATAATATTCAATTTTAGAAAATGCAAATTAAAAGTTTAAAGGATGTGATGAGATATTAGAGACTTATTCTTAATAAAAAGTTTGGAGTTCTCTTGGAAAAGGAAGCGTTTTATCTGTGAATCCAAATTAGCTTGCAATTGTCTTGAGTGGTTAGAGAAAAAATTTTGAGGGAAGAAATATATATATATATATATATATATGCTGAAAAAGGGGGTAAAAGACAAAGTAACAAAGTCATTATCAAATTGGATTCTTTCTATAAAATTATAAATATATAAAGGAGACAGGCTTTGAATTTTTAGTCCTTGGTGTCCGATCTGCTAAAGTCAGATACAAAGTTTAATATAATAGAAATGTGGTTAGGTTAGCTAAGCCTGCCTAGTCTTAGCATAAATTGGAGTTTTGTCAACTCTTAAACTTAACTGTTTGGCTACTGCTTTTAGGGACAATAGGTAAACAAAGGTCAAATGACTTTGTCCCCAGATTTCTTTAGTTGGAAAGCATTATTTTAACAAACAAGACATTTGTTAATATTACACATAATACTGACAAATCAATATATGTGTATAATATATTAAATATTAAATATTTAAAAAATAAAAATTATTAATTAGGATTTGGTTTTATTTAGGTGCTAATTATTATTATTATTATATTAGAAATATAAAAAAAAAGTACTCCCTCCGTTTCCAAATATAAGAAAGTTTTTGGAGGCTCCTTTTTTAAGATGGTCTAAGATTTATTTCATTTTACAATTAATATTTAAGTCAATTAATAAAAATAACCTTCCACAAAACTTAAAAAAAACAACCCTTAACGTTTCTTTTTCTCAGTTCTCACTTTTTTTCTTACGTTTTTTTTAATTTTATGGTGGTGTGGGGATATGTTTAAAAGTTTTTTTTTATTTATTCCTTTTATTTTCTTAGAGTAATTAAATGCTACTGTAATTTTTAAGAAATAATTTATCATTATTTATAAATTTAAAATACCAAGAAATAATTTATTATACAGTCATTTATAAAGGATAATTTTGAAAAATTATAGTAAAAAAATACTTTAAATATAGAAACTTACTTATATTTAGAAACACCTAAAAATAAAAAACTTCCTTATATTTAAAAACGGAGGGAGTAAAATTTAGTTGTCAATGACGGATTGTGGAAGATCCAAATTAAGTTGTTAATTTTGTTATTAAAGCTAGTGGTCTAGCATTATTGACAATGAAAATTTCAACTTTTTAACTCAATTATTATATGCATCTCACCAATACCCAGTTAATTTCAATTATTATTTTTCAATGCTCTAATATTTAATCATTGCTATTATTATTATTTTTAAATTTTGGTTAAGAAGGTATAACTATATAAGGTGGAAAATAATTAATTATATATATTCCATATGAAAAATAATACCCCTCATTATAAAATCAATAAAAATATTGTTTCTTAATTCTTTAAAAAATAACACAATATAAGCATATAGAAAAAAGTAACTAGACATATTATTAAACATTCATAAATAATAAAAAATAGCATTTATTATTTAATATTCGTAAATTTAAATATTCATAAATAATGCTTTTTCTTTTAAATATGCATAAATTTAAATTTAATAATTATATTGATTTGATATTTAGAATATATTTTATATTAAAGAATAAATATATAATTTAGTTTTAAATAATATATAATTTAGTTTAAAAATATCACTAATAAAAAAAATTTTGGATTATTTTTCATGAATATATTTGAAAATAGATAAAAATCGCTCCTATTAAGAATAAAATTACTATAAATTAAGATAATCGCTAAAATTGAATTTTTTTTTACATAATTGACTTAATTAATTTATAATTAAGCATTTTAGTTGGGTTTGAGTGAAATTATTATTTAATATAGGATGAATTATTATGATTTTGTCATTGCAATTATAATTTTAAAAAATCTATTTCAAAAATTAATTTTTTAAAAAAATCAAAATTCCAAATAATAGTTTTCTTAATTAAAATTAAAAAACACCCAAAAATAAAAAGAACTCATATATTCAAGCTGTTTGGTAAATAGAAAATTCTAGTAGGCGGCTGTGCAATTTTCCCGGCAATTGTCAACGGCCTTCATTAGAGCCTAGTTTCCCGTTCTACGCGGACCATTAAAAAAATTAATTTTAATTAATTGATTAATTTCTTTTTTTAAAAAAAATAAGACTAATTTTCTCTCTAATCCTTAATTTTGGAAATATATATATATATATATAAAAGGCGGAACTCAAATTCCACATTTAAATATAATCTAATATTAAACCTCGCGCACGATAAGGAACAATCAGGAAAAAAAAACACAGAATTTAGAGAGAGAAACCTTAAAAAGAGCGAAACTTTATTTTCAATTTTTTTAAAAAATACAATTTTAGAGAAATAATCACACACTCAATATTCAAATCATAGACTTCATCTGTTTGTTTTTTTTCAGGTTCGTTCGTTTTCTTCAGATCTGTTTTTTTTTTTTTTGATTTTTTTAAATTTTTTTTGGAGTTTTTGATTGTTATTTGTGTTCAATGCTATAGCAATTTTTAATCTTTCATTTGTTTTTTTGATGAGTTTTTTTTGGTGGGTTTGATTGTGTTCATTGATCTGTTTGTGTTTGGTTTTGGTGGGAGTTTTTGGATTTTCAGAGATCTGAAAAGATGTTTTTTTTTTGTTTTTGGTTATTTTTTTGCTGTTTCTTATTCTTATTCATATGGGTATTAAAAATTTCAATCAATTCTTTTTTCTTTTTTGTCATTTGGAGGTTGAATTTTAAGTTTGTTTTGATTTCACCTGGCGAAAGTGAAATGATGTATGAATTTGTGTTTCAAGTCATTTCTGTTTTCAATGTTATTATTATGTTATGCATGTGATATAAATATTTAAATTTTGATCTGTAATGATATGATTCTCAATTTTATGCAATTTTAGCCTAAGGTTTGTTTGGCTGATAAATTCATGTAGTAAGTCTTTGGAAGTATTATTTAGATTTTTTTTTGGTTTCTCTGATATTGGTTGAATTATTTTATCTGTATTTATGTTATACAGCACTTGATTTTCATTGTAGAAGGCATAAGTATATGCAAATCACTATACAAATCAAAAATTACATGATTCATTTTCTTATTTTTTTTACTATATTTTGTTATCTTAAAGTAATTTTTGATATCAATTTTTTCATTATAGTTTGAATGAGATAGGGAAATCTATGATTATCTGGCTTCACATCACAGGAAATGGTGGTGGCAATAATTGACGTTCGCTTATTTTTCTGATTAATGTTTTGGCTACTTCAGCTCTAGCAGTCTTTTGCTTTTGTTTTTCTATACATTTTGTCAAGCAGCAATAATTGATTTTTCTTTTGTTTGTTGTAGGAGCATCATCTTTTCATAAGTTAGAAAAATGTCTCCAGGATCAAAATCCAAGGCTAAATCCAAGGATAAGGCCTCTGCAAGGGCTGCTAAAGAACAGAAGGCATCTATCAAGCAATCTGGGTCGTCCAATACTACAAGTGGCAGTCCTGCAAGTGCCTATAATCCCATCTCCGGGACATTTCATACCTTGGAGATAACATCAGCTGCCTCTTCCCCACCTTTCCATGACAATGGTCGTTTCAGAAACATAGATGATACAGATGAGCATTCCAGTAGCCCGAATGGAACTGTATCTGAATATGATTCAGTTTCAAACAGTGGGAGTTGTTCTGGTGAGTCGGAAGATCCAAAATCGAAAACCAATTCGACTCAGCAAGAAAGTATACCTGGTTTAGACAATGACAGGAGAGAAAAGATTCGACTAAAGAATGAAAAGAAACACCAGCGTCAGAAAGAGAGGCGGGCACAAGAGTTGCATGAGCGATGTAGTGGTTATCTGATGTCAAGAAAACTGGAATCCCTTTCAGAGCAGCTTGTGTCAATGGGGTTTTTGCATGAGCGTGCAATGTTGGCTCTTGTGTTGAATGAGGGCAGGGTGGAAGAATCAGTGAACTGGCTTTTTGAGGGGAATGAAGAGGAAGCTCGCAATAAGGACAGTAAACTTGGAAGCAGTGGTAACTTGAAAATTGATATTAGTGAGGAGCTTGCTCAGATATCAGCATTGGAGGTGAGGTACAAATGCTCAAAGCAGGAGGTTGAAAGAGTAGTTGTTTCTTGTGAAGGTGATCTTTTGAAGGCAGACGAGATCTTGCAATCACAAAAGCAGGAACTATCAGTCACTCCAACTCCTGATGAGACTATTGATGCCACTGATCTGAAGAGAACACAAGAAAAGCCCAGAAATGGGCGAGATTGTCACTACACCAAAGCAGCAATTGCAGTGCCATTGTATTCAGAACCTGGTAGTAGAAACTTACAACCTTCGAATCAGTCTAAGGCACTAGCAGATAAGAGGTGGACAACAACAGGATCTAGCCCTTCTTTCTCATTAGGTATGGCATCCCCAGCACAAGTAACTCCTTCATCAGCAAAATTAGAGGTCCGGCTTGGTGTTTCTGGAAATGAAGGGAAAAATCATCAAAAACATATATTGAGAGAACCAGTAGTTATGATGCAACGTCCCCAATCCATAAATGCCAAGCAAAATCAAGTTCCTAGCATAAGTGCCTCACCTTCTGTAACAGCTGGATGGTATTCAAGTAGTGTACCAGGTGTTGAAAATGTAAGGTCTTTGCTTCCAAATCGGAGCACTGGATGCCATGGTTTGGTAAATCAGACTTCGGAGCAATTCTATCATCCAGCTTCATATAAAGACAGTCCATACCTATTTAATAGCCCAGTAGATTCCACATCAGCAGGATTGGGAGGTTCATGGAGCACTATGGGTAAATCTCCTGCTTATGCAGTTCCTTGTGAACCACAGGTTTCATATGGTGCAGTAAGTGCATCTTCACCTTCACTTACTGCTCCCTCGTCCCTTGGTCTATTCTCTGGCTGGCGCTCAGCAGGAACTTTAGGCTCATCACATCTGGATTGGAATACTGGAGGGATGCCAGAGTTCGACTATACTAGTATAGATTGGACTTTGGACTCAAATCTGCCATCTTCCAAGCCAAGTGGATTGTGGCTGGGGCTTTCTTCATTGTTGAGGAACACTTCTGGCACAAGAATGAATCGTACGAGTAATTCCTGCATATCAGAGTTACGGGATGGCGGGGCAACTAAAGAAACGTCTTCTTCTGCTGGTTTGCATGAGTGGACGTCTCCTTTTGCTGGGAAGGACATATTCAATTTACCTAGACAGTTTGTTACTTCTCCTTCTCCTTAGATAGGGAGAAGGAATGAACACAATTAGGCTGGTTTTGTGGGTGTTCTGCTCATTGCTATTTCTGGTTTTTCAATGGTATATGCATCTACTAGTTTCTGGCTTTTTATGCTTTTGCCCTTCTTTTTTTTTCAGTTTTGTGCATATTCTGTTGCATTTTGGACTTCCAGGCTTCTAATTTCTACTCTTAACGCAAATGCGCGATGCAATCACCCCACTAGTGTCAGGTTTAGGACATATTTCAACTTTATCGGATCCGACTAAGTACACTAAAAATAAAACCGATGTGCATAATATGTTTTTCTGTAACTGAATAATATGTATCAATCCAACCTGATTAAGTACTAAAAATATCAATCTAAGTACTAACAATATCAATTTGACGTGAATATTCTACTTTAACCAATGGATTTAGGTACAAGTCTAGTTTAATTAATCGATTTAATAAAAAACATAGACAGCTTAACCAACTTAACAAACGAAATAAGCTAAATTTTGAAATGCTAATGCCCATATATACATTTATAAAGCTGCAGCATTTAATTGTCAATATAAAAATCTAATGCTGTTGATGATCATCAGCAACCAGCTTCATTCCCGATTTCAGATCCTCTCAATGTCTCAAATAAGGCAAAACAGCAACAGCATCAATCTTAATCTTTGCTTGGCAATCAAGAGTTTTAGGATAGTGAAATCAAGGATCCATAGACAAGTCTCTTCTACAAGGTGGATTTGGAGCATTCTTACCATTTGTCTTGTAAAGAATCCATGGTTTTAAACCTCCTAAACCTTGAGCAACATACCCAAAAGTAGACGACCCACTAGTCACCAACACATCACTCAAACTCAAGAGATACATTTCAGCCCAAGCTTTCATGTTATGCATATTGTCCCCAAAATGTTGATACTCTTCATGACTTGCCTGGTAAACCCCAACTACTTCACCTGTCACTGTTGCTCTTTGCCAATACATATCACTTTAAGTTTCCATAAGACTCTGAATGTAAACATGCTATTAGAATAGCTTCTGATGTCTTATTCTTGGGTTTGGGTGCTAATACATATTTCTTCTTTGTTTCTACTACTTCTGGTAGGATCTTTTCTGTAAGAGTACATGCTAAAATTTGATCTACGATAGTCTGAAATTTAGTATTTTTAGCATTGAATACTCTGATTTGCAGGCCAACCCTTTTATCTGCCTTTGCTAAGTATGCATCATAAAACCTTGTGATTAGTCCCCATGCCTGATTTGAAGGATTGAAAAGATAATGACCCAAATGATAAAACATGGTATTCTTTTCAGGAAACAATTTACTCACCTCTTCCTTGTAAGATTGGCTCAGGAAAAAATTGGGAGAAAAGTATTGGTCTGATATCAGAAGCAACCAATTCACTTTTCTGAGAAATGCTTCAGTCTTATCACAGTAAAACAGCTTCTTATCAAGATCATAATCACTATGATCTAGATTAAGATATAGATGCGAAGACGATTCTAATGACATGTTTATGATGGCAGTTTTTAACATGCTTCCGAAGCTATGAGCGAGCCTCATTTTCGGTCTCCGAATTGTTGCTTCAAAGGAAAGTTCCGAGGTAATATCCATGTTGTATTAGGAAATGGTTCGCAGAAAAGATCAGCCATGTCGGTTCCATGATCGACAAGCAGTACTCTTTTAGTGAGAAGAGCATAAAGAAATGTTGCAGCCATGCTTCTTATTCTATTCCCCAAGCCATTTGCAGGTAACCAAACAATGTATTTACACCCATGAGTACTCTTTCTGCTTGTGTCTTTAGCTTCTAGTTCTTTTACCTTTTTGTTATAAGCTTTTGTATATGGCCCACAACGTTTATGCAGATGTTTGTACTCGCATAGTTTTGAAAGGAGATGAGAAGAAGGATTATGGTTCAAATAAGTTTTTTGATATAGGATAGATTCGGACCGACTCAAACAAGATCTTTCAACTAATCCTGATGGGTGAAGTCCTTGAAATTTATAATCATTAGATATTTTGACAGACTCATTTCTTGATCCTGATTCTTTATCAATTCTAGGATTTGCAGTTCCATTTAGCAGTTTGACATCGGGTTTTCTTTTGCTGGCAAATTCAAAAGAGACATTTCTTGAACCTGATTCTTGTCTATTTTCAGGATTTACAGTTCCATTTACCAATTTGATAAATTTTCTGTTGCTGGCAGGTTCAAAGGAAGCATTTTTTGAACCTGATTCTTGCCCAATTTCATGATTTACAGTTCCATTTACCAGTTTGACATTTGGTTTTCTGTTGTCGGCAGATTCAAAGGAAACATTTCTTGAACCTAATTCTTGTCCAATTTCAGGACTTGCAGTTTCATTTAACAGTTAACATCAGATTTTCTATTACTGGCATGATCAAAGGAAATATGTCTTGAATCTGATTCATGTCCAATTCCAGGATCCAAAGAACTGGGTTCTGCAGAATTGGAATTAAAGAAAAGAAGAAAAAAAACAATCCAATCGATCATAAAGAACTGAAAATTAAACAGTATCAAGAAAATTGATTTGGCTTACCAATTCTTGAAGATGTAGCATTTTGAGCATTTGAGCCAAAGACTTGACTAAGCTCAAATGTTGAATTTCGATAAATCAACACCACCATGAAAGATTCAGGCAAAACTATGAAGCAGACAACAAAGACAGCTAAAAATTTCTTGGGATCAAACCCCAACTTTTCTTTGGTGACATTAAAGATTTCCATGGTTTCAATGTTTTACCTAAAAACATAAAGATGCATACAAATTAAACTTTAGAAGCTTTAAATGACCAGCAAATTCGAATTCAAGTCAAAACTAAATTAATTAAGACCAAATAAAAACAGAAAAGCATAATAATTTGATGCAAATATGTATCTATGATGTATATAAAAAAAAATACACCGTGTCATAGTCTAGCGATAAACTAAAATCAATTTTCCAAACCCAGAAAAAACATACTAAGTTCATTTCTCAACAGCTACTTGAACTTGGGATTTTGTAAGAATTTTCTTGCTTTTGCTTAAAACTTAATTTGAATTCTCTTCCATATGATAAACTGTGAAAAGCTGTAAAGCCATTATAAATGGAAAGGAAGATCATAATCTCTATATGCTATATAAATTTTGTCACTAAATTTCAATTGCACTAAATATATTAGCAAATTAGGAAGCCCAATAAAATTTCCTAATTCAAATTTTCTTTCTATTAATTTTAAGTTTCAAAGTAAATAAAAACAAGAACATTTCTTCTCTTTATTTGTTTCTCTATTTCATCATTAAGGTTTAGGCCAATAATAATTTTATTTCAAGAAACTAATGCCTTAGTAGTAAATAATGATGTGAAAAATGAAAAAAAAAATCCCAGAAAAAGCAATTAATATACTTACTCCCCACATGCATATTTAATTCTTTCTGCAGTGAATTAACAAGTGGATTAAGTCAAAGTATTTTGACATTAAATTTAAATTTGTTTTTATCACTTTCAGTTAATGATCATGATGGTAGTTTCAAATAATTAAAAAATTATGAACTAACGAATCATATTTTTAAAAATTTAGTATTTTTCAAACTCAGTATGAATACTCAATACTTTCTATGAATTATGGTTTCAAAACCATAATTTTCTAAATTCTAAATATTCCAAACATAGATTAATAAAAATTATATATCTAATTATAAAAACGAGTAGACACTAAGTTTTATTTTATTTTTTTAAGGTTGGAATATTTATTACCTATGGTTTTTACAGGCAAAAATATCCAAATATTTACCTAAAACTTACATATATTTATAAAAACTTAATTTTAATGTATAACTTATGGTAAACATAACCGATATGTAATTTATCAAAAAAAAAACATAACCGATATGCAAAATAAAAATAAATAAATAAATAAAAAGAATTTTCTTCATGAAACCTCACTAAATTGAACAAAATTCTTCAATAAATTTCAATCAAAGAAGCAAAGACAGAAATTTTCTCATCATTGTTATAAAATATTTATGTATAATGAAACTGTAACTCTTGCATGGAATTCGAAGTATAATATTACAACGAACACATTCATGAAAAAACACAGAAGAAGAAGAAGCCATTAACGTACCTCAAAATTCAAAATCTAACTATGAAAAAAAGAAAATGAAGATACAACGGACCAATGAGATTCTTACACGTAGATTAAATGCCTACAACGGACCAATGATTTTGTAGGCATTTAATCTACATGTAAGAATCTCATTGATCCGTTGTAGGCATTTATTGCTACAACGGTTGTAGCATATAATTATTCGTTAATTTGGCCAGCCTTTTTAATTTCCTTAATTATGGCTTCAATATAATATAATTAATATTTTGTATCATTCTGGCATGGATTTTGAATCTTTTACATGGACCAATCCAAATATTGAAGAGGGGTTGTCTTTTCAGACAAACATCCATGAGATTTACGCTTTGTTTTTGATCAATTTTTTTTTAAAAAAATAATATGGAAATGCACAAGGTTTTTTTTTTAGAGTTTTTAATATTGTTTTAAATAAAAAATATATTTTTAAATATATATATATATATATTAGATAATAATTCTTTCCCTTTCCCATATTCATTATATATTATAAAAATTTATATTTTATAATTGGTTAAGAAAACATACATTTATTGCTAAATTGTATCCGATTGTCTGTATATCTAGAAAAGCCTAAGTTGCAGATTTTAGATAATTTTGGAACTTGTCTGCCATCTTTTCTTTCTTTATTTAACTTATGTTTTCTTAAAGTAATTAATATACATTATTATTAACAATTATATATTACTTTTTAATATAAAAAATATCTTAGTCAATTTAAAAATAATAAAAACTATGCTATACTGATTTATATAAAATTTTAATTAGATTACAAAAAAATAAGGATATTTAAAAAAAAATGATGAAGCGACATCGTTTTACGCGGCTCGTTTACAAGGGAGGTATGTCCCATGCTTTGGCTTATGCAAAATCCATGGTTTCAAACCTCCAAGACCATGGGCTACATAGCCAAAGGTTGACGAAGGACTAGTCACCAAGACATCACACAAATCCCAATCTTTCCTTGGTAATTTGAAATATTTCCATGATTTTTCTTGGTGTCTACCTGTAATAATTAAAAGTCAGAGGCAACTGGGACATACATATAAGCGCACCTACATATGTATATGTAGCAAAAGCACAAGTAACAGAACTACTCTTCCCCTGCCTCACATAATATTGTGGATGTTTTCCATAAATTGAGTTATGGTGTTGCTGTACAATGTGCACTGGAAACAAAGGGAGGTTATGAAATATACTGAAATTTTCACATATTTGGAATAGATTCTACAAATGGAGGTTATGAAATATAAAATTCAAACTCTGGGTATTCCAAGAAATCATCATGGATATCCATTAGAATTCTTTAAAAGCATAATAAATAAATTAAATCAACAAACCAATAACCAACTTTGCTTTTCCCATGGACATCAATGGTAAAGCAAAACCTCTGAATCTTGGCTGCAATATTTCATAAATTTCCCACTAAAACAAACAATAATTTCAAGTTCAAGATCCATAGCATTTCGACCCATGAAAATACAGAGATAGCTGATATAAAGATTGAATCTTTAGCTGACATAATATACAGAAAAAAAAAAGGATTTCAGAGAAGAAGAAGACGTACCTTTCCAATTCAAATCGAAGATCAAGCTCAAAAACAGGGAACAGTTGAGTCAGTCACCCTCTTTATGGACTGATAATGAAGATCTTCTCGGTAGTTTTCTTATTCACTTTCGTATTTTGTTTGTCGCTGGAAAGGTCTGCCTTGCAGTTATTAATTAAATATAATTAATTATTCTTTAAACAAATTAATTAATTTTTTTTGGGGGGTAAAATTAGAACGTGGAGCCCTTTGATAGAATGGAATTGGATTTCTTAATTGGCCCCACAATTAATTGAAAATTTATTCGGGGAAAATAAATTTTTTGTCATTATTATTTTTAATCTTTAATTTTATTTATTTATTAATTGATTTTTTAATATACGAGTTACATAATGAACAGCAATAAATATTTTTTTAAATAATTATTATGAAATTAAAAAAAAATGAAACATGTTCTAATTAAAATAAAAATATTTTATAGTACTTATCATCAGTGGTGAAACCAACAACTATATAAGAGGGAGATAAAATTTTCACCGGTGCAGCTTCAAGGAAGGCTCTGTTACAACGGATGGCCAGAGGGAAGAGGGGTCGCGCTTCCTAACTCGGTATATTAGCTTTCGATCGACCGACCATGGAAGTCGTGCGATCCCATCTAATTCCGCCACTCCTTGTCATGTGCCAAGTGAGCACAAATTAAAAAAAAAATCCTTCTTTATTATATATATTTTTTTTCTTTTAAGAAATCAAAATTTCAAAACATATTTAAATTATTTTTTACTTTATCAAGATTGAAAGCAAAAATAGTATTATAAAAAAATATAATTTTTTAACTCAAATGTTTTTTAAATCATAAATTTTTTAAATATATGTCTATGAAAGTTAAAAATTAAATATTTTAAAAAATAAATATTTTTTTTAAAAAAAATTATTTTTGAAATTTTTTTAAGAAGTCCCTCGTTTAAATAAAAATGACACGCAGCAACATTAAGCGAACATGCTTCCTCTTATTGTTTCATTATTGGATCGAAAAGTAAGCACAGACCCATTTTAGAAACTGCCATCAGTGAGAGCTTTACACTTTGTTTTGATGACTGTGGTTGATGTATTATTATTATATAATATAATATTATAATTAGTGTTTATTATATTTAGATGAATAGTATAATATAATATGATTAATTAAATTATTTTTATTTAATTTAAAAATATAATATAATTAAAAAAATAATAAAATGATTAAAATATCTTTTATGTGAAATTAATAATAATTTTAATTAATTTATATAAAATAATATTAAATTTATTTTTTATAGTTAATAATTAATTTAAATTTTTATTTTCAATAGTTAAAATAAAAATAAAAATTAATTAAAATATTAATATACTTTTTACTTAAAAAAATTTAGAGATAAATCTTTTTTTAAATGGATATATAATTCTTTTAAACTATTAAATAAAACCATACATGAGATAAATCTTTTTCTAAACCATACACGAGTATAAAAAAATCAAAACAAACAACTTATTAAATAATATCATACCATACTAAATCATTCCCTACCATAAATTCAACCAAAGTGTTAGAACATTGTCCATGAATAATAATAATAATTATTATTATTATAATAATAGGGATTTCTTAAAAAATATCCTAATAAATTAAAATATTTTTTTCAAAAATCTATTTTCAACTTTGAATCTCAAAAATATTTATTTGCAAAAGTATGTTTTTGATATTATTTAGTATATTAAAATTATACTCTAGCTTTAATTTTATATATCCATTTTTTTAGTGGAAAATTAGTATGATTCATTAATAAAATTCGACAAATAGAACAGCAAGCCTTGGCTTGAAGAAACAAGGCAAACAATATAGACGGACTTCAAGCAATCCCTAGTAATACAAGCAACAAAATCAGCAAAGAGTGATCCCTTATAAAGAAATGGCCAAAATCCAAAGAGGGGCCAACATAGATAGAGAGGGCAGTAGCTTGGAACACAACCAACAATAACCAAGAGTTCCTTACCACCTTAGATATTGAAGAAGATGAGGAAATGAAGAGCCAAAATGGCTAGATCTAGAACTAGTGGATCAGCTCAGAGAAGGCAGTGAACATGAGCTGAAGGGAGATGACCGAACACTCTGTAAAACGGCCTGAAGGCAGGAGGGCCGACCACCAAAGCACAAGGGAAAGAGAACTCGACACAGTATCATGTATAAAACCAGGAAAAAGAGGAAATCTTTTTGTAAACAAAATAGCCACTGTTGGTATTCTTGAGTCACTCGGTTGATTCCTTCGATAGAGAGCTTCTCTGAAGCACCACCGCCGGAGAGAATCCTCCGAACAACTAGAAACATCCTTGGGTGGGAGAACAAAAAAGCCATTAAGGCTAAAACTAGAGAAAAACCACATCAAAGTCATAAAACTACACAATAACAACGAAAAAGCACGAGAAAGTGGTAGAACTAAGGCTGTTGCAAATATGAAACAACTAGTATCCGCCGCTTGGGAGAGACACTAGAGAGAGAGAACAAAAATAAATCTCGCTACTTGTCTCTGAAGTTCTCTCTCTGAAATATCAGAGCTGCCCTGCCGTTTATCGATTTTGCCCTAGATCTGCCGGTAGCCGCACATCTGCAATTTTCTCTCCCGATTATTTTTAGAATTTGGTTTTTTTTATCTCTTTTTTCCTGTTTCTTTTGTATTTTGATGGGATATTCTGGCAACCATATCTCTCAGTTAAAAACACCATAAGACTCCCTATTTTTGGGCTCTATCAAGCTTCATATTGGTGTTTTTCCTTTGATTATGGGTTTTGGAGCTTCAAGAACTCATATTTCGACCCAAAGATTGTATCTTTCTTGTGTTTTGTTCTTCAACCCCCTTCAAGCAGTTGGCACTCAGCTTTCATCCCTTTTCCTCTCTTTTAGAGTTTTTAATTGAAGCTCCTTTAGGAGCGATGGTTTTTTTCCCCTTTCAAGGCCTTTGGCCTTTATCTTCCCTCATCACATACAAGATCTGAGGATGCAAGGGGACACAGAGTCTTTCAATCATTCATCCTTCTCTCAATCAACCGGTTCTGGTGGACTGACTTCTTGGTGGCTTTGTTTTCTTTTCCAGATCTAGGCCTTTTCCCTATGCTTTATGGGCGACAATTGAAGGGCTCTTGCAAGCTGATTTCGTTGTGCCCATCTACTTGGGAGTGAAATGAAGATCTCCTATGCTTTTATTATTTGTTATATTGGTTGCCTCTTCTTTATTTTCTGTTCTGTTTTTCTTTGTACTTGGGGTTTGTTCTCTTTAATTGCTGGTGTTTTGTTTGAGTTCCAAGGATTGTTGGTGTTGTGTTTGTTGATGCTGTTGTTGTTGCATTTGTGTTTTCCCTTCTTCTGTAAGCTCTTCTGGTGTTTTCTATACTGTAATATTAATCTTTAATGAAATCTTTTCTTTTCCGATAAAAAAAAAACTAGACAGACAGAAGTTGTAAATCAATTTATTTTATATGTTAAATATATTTTTGTAGTATATTAACATATATACTACAACATTAAGGTATTTTTAAATAAAAATTTAAAAATATATTATAGGATGTAATTTTTTCTAAATATGTCATATAATGTGATTTTATGGAGATTTATTTACAACATTAAGGTATTTAGTAAAAGAAGGTATTTAGTAAAAGAAACAGTACAATTCCATTCTTCTGCTATCTTCTCTTCTTAAATAGATGTAAATAAATATAAATAAATCTCCATAAAATTTTATGAATAATTTGATTATTAGTAAATTAATAAGAGATGAAGATCCAATTTAATTAAGATGTATATCTGGAAAATTAATCAGATCTTAGAGAAGAAGATAAGTAGAAATTGTTTTGATCCGTCTCCGTCAGATTGCTTTTCATGTGAAAGTCTGATCTCTTTTTAGATCAATGGAAAATTAAAGTCTTGACTATGTTAATTATTCATCATATAAACTATAGCTTAAGAAATAATTAATTTATGTTTGACTTATGATTATTATAATAATAATTATTATTATTATTGTGATAAATCATGCTGTTTATTTTCTTAATTATTTTTGTTAAATGAGGCAATTCATATACAATATGAAATTTGTTTTTTTTTCAAAATATAAAATCTATCAAATCCAATTTTTTATTAATTTAATCTTTGACTGTCGAAAACCTTTTGTCATAAATTAATAATTAATTGAGTGGATTACTTTAATTGATTGAAAAAGACACGAACAAATTAATTGAGTGGTTTCAAAAGTAAAAGGAGAAAATTAATTACAATATATATTACTTTTTTTTTATTTATAAAAATACTTCATTATGTTAATATATTTTTAATATACTAAATATATACTAACATATATACACTTCTTCATAAAATTTGCATTAAAATTTCCTTTTGTTTTGCTTCAAAGCAAAATTAATTTTTTAAAGGTTGTATATATTGATCCATTCTGGTTCTCATATAGACTATCATTAGCAAGAAATAATATCATCAACATTGCTTACAAAATTATTTTATTGAAATCCAAATAGAATCCCAAAGTTGAGCTTTAAAAACCATAATTTTTGACAACTCTGACAATATTTTACATAAAACCACACTACAATTTTGCCCCACAAATGATCTAGAAAATTAAAATATAAGTGCCTTCCATCTTCTATTAAATGCCAAAGGACCCATTACAACCCAAAAGCCTACCACAAAGCCTGGTGCTATGCTTCTATAGAAATAGAACCAATCGATTGCTTCAATCCCATTGCCATCTTCTCTTTTTCACATTTTATGTTATAATCTTGCTGCTGCTTTAGTTCCAGTATATTAGTATTGTTATTAGTTGCTTATAAGAGTGTTAATAAGGCAGAATTTAAAATTTCAGAATAATCAATAATGAGGGATCCTTCTTTGTCTCTTGATTTTTCTATGCCTGTTGGTGTTTGATTCTTGCCTACCAATGAAGAAATCAAATAATTAAATATATTTAACCATTAGTTGATTTCGAGGAAATTTATTTTAAAATTTAATAATATAAATATGGTGTTAACCAAGTATATTAATCGATATTATATTATTAAATTTATAAATAATTTGAGAGAGAAAAGGAAATTGAGTTGAATGAATTTATTGTAACACATTCTCTTATACAATATAACTTCCAGTTGTTATTACTAATTTTGCTAACTGCTCACTAACTCCTGTAAAGTAGCAATTAACTAATTCAAGATTATTGATGCAATCATAAGGGGAAGCTTCTCTAATTTTGTTATTCTTCAGCAGCCACTAGATAGATTTTCTTTCTTCTCTTTTCTAAGCCAATTATCTTGACATCGTATTCTTATAATTTATTATGAGTTTATTATACATATAATATCTTATGTTTAGTATATATTTTTTTACAATGAATAAAATACTCATAATAAAATATGTAAAAATTAAAAAAAAAAAAAAAAACTGGACAGTCTTGGAAGTGATCAAGTGCCCAATTCCACTAGAAAGTAAAAGATAACAAAAGAAAATTAATATAAAGGATTGCATTTGATAATAGTGGCCATGATTTGGTTGAGTGGATAGCTGAAATAATAGCATATGCAAGATCAATTTAAATAATTTCTCCAATCTCCAACTTTGCCTTTTCTGAAGGAGTCTTTTGGAGCTCCCGAAGGTGTTATACCATTCTTGTTCACCTCCAAGCTTTTCAGATTTTCCAAACTACACAGCTTTGATACTTCTTCTACAACACCCTTTTTTTCTTCTTCCACAGAAAAAGGAAAACCCAAGAACTGAGCTATTGTTTTGGTGTGTACTATGATATCTTCTTTGAGATCTTCATATTTCAAGAACAAGACCTTTTCAGGATTTTCAAGACTTGCTTTCCAGTATCCTAACACATGATCCCAAAATGGTCCAAAGCCATGGATTCCCTTGCAATACATCTCAAAAGCTTCCTCCAGAGGAACTTTATCCACCTTGTTGCCTGGAAGTTTTTGAGAAAATTCCCAGTGGGAGATGAATTGGTCCAAAGGGTTCCTACAAACATAAACAATTTTACAATTGGAATCTTTAATGGAAATTGGCAAGGATCCAAAGGGTTCATGGGTACCAAAAATTCTTGGGTGAGGAGCAGATTCAAGATCAGGGGACTGGTTTTTCAAGTAAAGATCCAATTCACAAAAAGGAACAAGGTCATGAGGACTTGAAGTAAGCAAAGGGTTCTCATGGATTGCCAAATGGTTTCTATTTGTGATAAAAAAAAATAACAGCTTTTAACCAAGTAGCGCCTGATTTTGGGATACTGGTGATGAATATATTAGTATCATGAGCAGTGGCGAACCTATTTGTTGGTGAAGGGGGACAACTGCCCCCTTTTCTTTTTTAAAAAATTAAATTTATATATATATTTATTTATTAAAATTTCAAAAAAAATTAATTACCCCCTTTAAAATTTTAAAATACCACCTCAATCTTTTAACTTATACAATAAATTAAAGAAATAAATCCCTATAAATCATTCTTTATCAAATAAATGTATACTTTTTTAAAAAATTAACTAAAAAATTATTGACACTCTTCAAAATTTAAAAAAGAAAAAAAATTAAAAAAAGGGACAAACTCATCCAAGAATAATACAATATTATATTTTTTAATTTTTTTTAATTTCTTCTCTTTGATTTTGATTTTATAATTTATAATTCTAATATTGTGTGATAATTTTTACTTTAATTATTATTTAAGAGATTATATTTGTAATTCAATACTTTTTTTCTTTATTTTATTTTTATAATATATCATTAGGCGAATTTAGGAGCATATATATAATATTAATAATTTATTTAATTATATAATTATTATTTTTTTTTTGAAATTATACATTACTATCAAGATATAAGAACACATAGAGTGTAACTTTTTTTTTGCTTTTTTAATATTTATATATGAAAAATATTTACTTATTAGTTTATAAATATATAAAAAGCTAATTATTTATATTATTTTTAAAATATATATATATATTTGTATATATATATAATATTTTTATTTTGTCCCCTTCTTTTAAATGTCTAGCTTCGCCCCTTATCATGAGTTTGGAAATGTTTCTGAAAGGAGATGAAAGCTTTAATCACAAAAGTTGCACACCAAAAACCTTGATAAAAATAAAGATGATTTCCATCGAACTTTCTTTCTTTAGGAAGTGTAAAGAGGAATTCTTGGAACTCACTTTCATCTCTTAGATTTTCTTCTTCTTCTAATTCTTGTATACTCGAAGTTATGGCTTTGAAAATAATGTTTGTGTTTTCCATGAGAAACAGGGAATCAAAACTAATGATCAATGTGGGGGAGGTTTCTATGCTGAAGAAAAATTTCATATTTGGCATTATATAAAAATTAAAGAATTATTGAATTGGTTTTGCTTGATTATTAATATTTTTTTTCAATCTTCTGCAACTTGCTTTTAATTATTAACGTTTGAAAATAATGTTTTTGTTTTCCATGAATTAAAATATGCTAAGGAAAGATTTCGTATCTTGCATTATATAAACATGATTAAAGAATCAACCAGGGGACCTTTTGAAGAAAAGTTTGGTGATCTTCATAGTAAAAATGTTTATCAAAATCGTCACCGTTGAAAGCTAGAAAAAGATAAACAAGTTTTGGAGAAACTGCTGTTGATACATCGATGAATGATGATGTTGTTTTTCACCATGTTTCCATATCTGTCACGAAATAGCTTATTGAGTCTTTTGGATTCATTCTTCAAAGGAAAATCCTGAGGTAATAACCATGAAGTGTTTGGAAACGGCTCGCGGAAGAGATCAGCCATGTCAGACTCATGTTCAACAAGTAAAACTCTATTTGTAAGCATAGCGTAAATAAATACTGAAGACATGGTTAAAATCTTGTTTCCAAACCCTTCAAGTGCTGTCCAGAATACGTAATTGCACTCTGCTGTAGGACTAGAAATGTTGACAGAATCAAGTGCTTTTAATGTTGCATTGCAGGATTCAAGTAATTTAATTGTTCTGTTATAGGATTCTGTGCAAGGTCCAGAATTCTATGAAGATTTTCGTAATTTTGTAGTTTAGAAAAGAGGTAAGGAGAAGGCTTGTGAGGTAAAGTTTTATGATACAGGACAGATGACACCAGCTTATGCAAGATTCTTGATTGAATCCTGAAGCCAGTAGTCCACCAAGCAATTTATCATCAGAAATGTCAGCAAGTTGAGAAGAATCAAGTCCTGAATCTGTAATCAAATCCATTTTCTGTCACTTTCTCAAGAAAAAGTATTAGTCTTACCAATCATGTAACATTTTGAGTTTTTTCTCCTAGAACCTTGACATTAGCAAATTCGCCGATTAGATCAAACACTTGATGTTGATAAATCAAAGAAAGAAAGATAATGGCAGGGAAAGGTATGAAACAAACAACAGAAATTAAGGTCCTCATTGTAGTGTCTTCACAGCAGCTTGAATTCCATGATTCATTAAACGAGTAGATTTAATAAGAGATTTGAGTAAAAAGAACCAAAGGATTGATAAAGAGAGAAAACTCGATATTTTTGTTAGATCCAAGAAATGGATTTGGCTTGTGAACTGTGGAAGCAACCATATGGGCATAACCATTTTTCTATATGATACCTTCTTTCATAAAAAAGGTGTTTCCTCTATATATGCTTAAGATTATTGTTATGACAATCATTTCTTACACAATCACCATTGCACATTCAAAAGAACACAAAAAAAAGACACAGGATTTAGCATGGTTCAATTAGAGATGCCTATGTCCGCAAGCAAGACAGAAAGTAAAGAACAATCTTTATAATTGCTCTCATTAACCTTAATTGCCCCTTTTAATGCGAGTATAACAATTTCATAGAGTTAAAAATAATGAAAAGTAACCTCTAACTAGAAGTATTATCATTGTTAACAAGTTTTAGTCCTGAAGTAAAATCCTCACAGTGCTTGACATGAGCAACAGCACTACCCATATCAATTTCCACCTTATTCTTGAAGTCATAATTGGGTGGTAAATGCAGACAAGGTTCCATCGACACTGCTCGATTGCAAGCTTGATTAGGAGTTTTCCAATCTTCAGGCTTGTAAAGAATCCATGGCTTTAAACCTCCAAGGCCCTGAGCTACATAGCCAAAGGTTGACATAGAGCTAGTAACTAACACATCACTAAAACTCAGTAAATTCATTTCAACCCAAGCCTTCATATTGTGCATATTATCCCCAAAACGCTGATACTCCTCATGAGTTGGCTGGTATACCCCAATTACCTCTCCTGTTATAGTTGGAAATTTCCAATATATGTTCTTTATATTCTCATAAAACTCCGAATGTAAAGACGCTACTAATATCGCCTTTGATGTTTGATTTTCTGATGGAAAGGCTATATATTTTCTTTCATCTACTCGTGGCAGCAGGTTTTTCTGTTGAATACAAGCTAAAATTTGATCCATTAAATTTTGAAATGAAATCGCTTTTGGATTGAAGACTCTTATTTGCATACCAATTCTTTGATCTGACTTGCCTAAATAAGAATGGTAGAATCTTGTTATTAGTCCCCATGCTTTATTAGAAGGGTGAAAAAGATACCTGCCCAATAAATGGAAAACAGTTTCTTTATCAGGAAACATCCTGTCTAATTCTTGCTTGAAAGATGGGATCAAGAATAAAGAAGGAGTGAAATACTCATCTGATTTCAGGATCAACCATGGAGCTTTCTGAACAACCTGTTGGTGTTCTTCCCAGTAAAATAGCTGATCGTAATGATTAAAACCGGAAGCTATAAAGATATAAACAACTGATGGTGGAAACTCGGTCGATGATGCTTTAATTTCATTGTTCTTTACCAAGTTCCCATAAGTCTGTGGATATCTCTGATCGAATTTTCCAAACTCATTTTTTAAGGGAAAGTCCATTGGCAATAACCATGATGTATTCGGAAACGGCTCGCAGAAAAGATCAGCCATAGAAGATCCATGATTGACAAGTAAAATCCTGTTAGTTAGAAGAGCATATAAAAAAGCTGAAGCCATGCTTATAATCCTGTTTCCTAAACCTGCGATGGGTGTCCAAACTATGTAATTGCACTCTGTGGGCCTGGAAATATTCCTGGAATCAAGAATTCCAAGTGTTCTGTTATAAGATTCTGTGTAATGTCCACAATGCTTATGAAGATTTTCATAATTTCGAAGTTTCGAAAGAAGGTATGGAGAAGGCTTGTAAGGTGAAGATTTGTAATACAGAACAGACTGATATCTGCTTAAGCAAGATTGTTGATCAAATCCTGAAGCTAATAGACCATCAAGTAGATTGTCATTAGAAACATTAATTGTTTCAGAAGAATTATGTTCAGAACCTAAGAATTAAGAAACAGAAAAAAAAAAAAAAAAAAGATTAGAGCAATAAAGTCTATTTTCTGTCACTTTCTTAAGAAAATGATATATCAGTCAGGAGATTAAATGATTACCAGCACCAAAGTAACCAAATCCTCGAAACAGATTAAACATGCGATGTTGGTATGTCAATGTGAGCAGAATTACAGTAGGGAAAGCTACCGTAGAAGCAATTAAAGTAAGGTTCTTCAGCATTTCTCTGAATTGTAATAGAACAAATCGACCTGAAAATATTCAGAATTTTCAAAAACATTATACTTTCTCAACATAAATAATCGTTTGACAATCTTGAGTTTCTCTTTATCACAGTTGATTTAAGTTATTGGAACCATTAACTATCTGACTGTGAACTTATGAAAGATTCTAAGATATACCAGAAATATATATATAAAAACAAACAAATAAAAAACATTGTTCAAAATAATCTGTTAGCTCTACATCTCTTTGATTATCGATTATGTAGAGCATAATTGCTTTGAGTGGAAAAAGCCAATTCATATAGCCAAGCTCAATTAATTTGAGATTAAAACTTAATTGATTTGAATGAGACACGACCTAACGGTCCTGTGATAATGGACTCAAAATCGATTTTGCTCTCCATATATAAATACTAAAAAAAAAGAAGAAGATATATATGAATCACATCACATACCTCAAAAACTAGAAGAAAAAGAGCAAGTGGCACAGTATTAGACTTCTGTCCCAGCAAAAATTGCTGAGTATCTTTCAATGAGTTTGGCAAAACTTCAGAATAAGATTGCTAATCAAGAAATATGTAAATCCTTGTTTAATTAGAAGGCAAAAAGAATTTCATCTTTGAGTGAATTGTTTGGGATCTTGTAGGAAAATCCTGAACTGAATTAAACTAAACTAGTCGTGTTCAGTGCAGATTAGTTGAGGTCATTTCAAATAATTTTTTATAATATGATTTATTTTATGGAAATAAATCTTAGATTTTAATTAAATAAGGATTTAAAATTATTGGTTTTGTATAGTTATGAGATTGTTACAGAAATAAAATCAAAATTTTTACTTAAAGAAGGAAGGCATTAGCAAGTTACATAAGGAAATAAGATTTAGTTTTCTGGTTGAGTAAGGATAGTTTATTAGTATTAGAATAGAACTCATTGAGTCAATATGATATAATCAAGTTTTTCGAGATGGAAATATTAGTAAGTTGTTGAGTTCATTACTAACTAAAATTAGAAAAAAAAAATAATTATAATCTTTAAACTCATCCAATCTTTTTAAAATTGAATTACAGATTTAAAATTGATATAGATAGAATTTTAAATATCTAGTTCAAATGGATTGCAGATTACATAAAATAAGATTTTAAATATTATTTTTAATAATTAATATTTTAAATAATATTCTTAACCAATGAAAAATTAGAAAGGAAGCCACATATATATTCGGATTTAATGGCTTAGTTTTTTTTTTTTTATAATTTTTAATTTACATTGGAGGATGGCTGTAATTATATCATTTCTCAGGACAAAAAGAGTATAAAATTGTTTTCGCCGAATAAATAAATGAAGGGATTTTTTCAAAAATACCCAAAAATAAAATTATTTTTAAATATACCCATTTTTATTCTTCTAAAATTATCATTTTCTAACTTTCAATTTCAAAAACGCCTTTCCTCATAAATACACATTTAATATACCAAAAATATATCTCACTTTCAAATATATACATTTAATTATGTTAAAAATATATCAAAATAAAAAAATATTTTAAAAAAAAATAAAAATAAAAAGTGACATATGATGTGATTTTCTCACAAATAAATGAAATTATGAGCAGAGCTGCTCAGCCTATCACCCACTTGGAGAAATTATAAGCAGTGCCAGTAAAAATAAAGTGAGATATCATTATTATTATTATTATATTTCTACTAAATTAATAGTGATGGAAATACAAGGACATTCCAATTTTCCATTATTTAAGTTTTGAACAAGACAAATAGCAACTATTCACCCACTACTTAGACCGAATATTCATATGAACCTTCCAAGCAATTGTTCTCACCAATATCAAACACCATTAAAATAAAATTTTCATAACTTGACAACAACAAATATGTGAGTTTTCATATAAGAACAAGAGGAAGTGTAATCCTGGTCACTATGAAAGACTCTTGAACTTTCAATATACAACTCTAACTCGACTCAAATAAGTCTTAAACCAAGTTAATTGCAGTCAACTATATAAATTCTGCACAGAAATATGAATACAGAAATTCTGCACCAGAAATACCACACAGATGATTTAACATTGGAATAGGCAAATCATCTTATCGTTGAGTCAATTGAACCATGAGGCAGTATATAAAATGGAAGAATGACAAATTTGTGATTCTTGTTTACTGAACCCTGGAAAAGAAGTAAATTGATTTTATGTTCACATCATTCCACACAAATAATGCACATTGGTATGTTGGTATTTACTTTTGAATGTTCAACAAATCATGGATGAACAATTAAATAGAGAATAAATGTGGGAGAAAACTCCTTTGAGCATAACTCAAAATCTAATCCTAGTTTTACTAGCACTTCAATTACAAGAAAATCACACCAGAAAAATAAAGCAAAAATTGAATCATCACCAAACGCATATGATCTCAAGCAGCCTGGACAGCCACAGCCTCAACAAATGAAAGATTGATCAGCAAATATCATTATCTGTAACAATGATACCACAAAAATTGAATATCATTTTGGTGTCGTTAGTTAGACATAAACATGCATTAATCTAGACAACAAGACTAAGTTATGCTTCTCTATTTCTTTTTTCGCACAAGAATATATATAAGCATTAAGCACATCAAACACAGATCATGAACATACAGATAAGCGAGGCAGGTAACTTGGTACCACTTGAAACACAGATCTGGTGTCCTGTTCTCTAATTGCATCACTATTAAATTATACCAAATACTGCTCTGCCTAAACAAGAGAAGTGGCCTCATTTTACGTCTTTTACCAACGCAAGTGACTTGATCTAAGATCCTTTCCACGCCAAAACCTTTCATAAACTAACGACTCTGTGTTCATTTTTAATATCAAAACTAAACATGTTTTCAGGTATAGAAATAAATATGGAAATGACAGAACATAAAAGGAGTTGACATGGATTGGTAAAGCCACAAGATATTAACAGCCAATCAGTAGCAATACATTAACCCTTTTTAAAAGGGAGAAAAACAAAAAATAAAGATAGAATAAATAAATCAAGAGAGAAAGAAGGGGGGGGGGGGGGGGGGGGGGGGAAGACTTACAGATGAAGCTACATGGATGGCCAAAAGCATCATAAGATCGATATCATATTCAAACAAATGAATAAATATTTATTCCATAAAAGACACTAGAACATTTGTAACACAAAAAAATATAATGAACTAAGTCAACACCATATTTCATAAGTTTGATCACTAGTCAATAATGCAACAGGCAAGATGCAGCATTTTTTGTTTAAAATTATACTCAAGAAGAAAACCATAATCTTAACCCAACATTAGCTTGAGAAACATAACACTAGGGCCAAAATCAGTCAAAATTCATAGAGAAAATAAAATAATATGACTCATAACATGAGTTCCAACAAATCAATTACTGAATGGCAGCGCTATACTTCACAGAAAATTTGTATTATTTTCCTATCAATACAAATCAATAAACAGAAATTTTGACACTGAGGGGGAAAATAAAGGAAAGCAAAAATTATAGAAACAGTTCTTACCAAGAATCTAACCTTAAACTATATCTCTTACAATATCTCTCAAACTGCTACAAAATGTAGCACAAACGTCATTAATAATTCAGTTAGCATAGTGTGGGGCTCTGGCAGCCATACTAGCAACCTGAGCCTGCATCTGCACGGCCCTAACTTTCGCAGCAGTAGCCCGATGGAAAAACTGTTCCCTTGACAACAGCCTTACATTCCTCAAGTACTGATCAAATGGAACTGACCCTTCTTGCACAGCCTTATCTAAGGAATAAACCACATCCTCAATGGCTAAATCCGCCGATGTAGCTTCTAACATCTGCTTTGATAGAGCATCAGTACACTCAAACACATTGTCCACATCCAAATCCCCTGCATTGCCTTTAGTTTTCCCATCATTTTCTGTTAACCACGCCTCCATAATATCAGAATTCATCAATACAACTTGTAATTGCGCCTCTAATCCTTCCTTCTTATCTTGCATCTCCTTAAGTCCTTTACTAATCTCCTCCTCCCTTCTCCTCAAAACAGCCTGCGCACTGAATAAACCCTCCATCTCCGCCTCCCTTGATTTCCGCAATTGCAGAACATCCCCATGAACTGTCTCAACAATCTTACTAATCGCATTCCTCTTATAAACCTCCGTAGCATCATCCGTCTGTGGACGCGTTGGCGCAACTCCAACGCTACCACCGTAAGGAGACGGCGGATAAGGCCTATTCCTCGGACGCGGATATCCATCGTGTCCGGCAGTGGCCCCAACAGCTCCATAACTCGACGAATGAGATAAATTGGACTGATTCGAAGCATAATTGAGAGAAGGGTTTGGGCTAGGGCTAGGACTAGGACTAGGACTAGGACTAGGGTTAGGGTTTGGACGGCGTTGAGAATAAAGAGGAGGATCACGGCCAAAAAACCCACTTAATTCACGAACTAAATCGACAAGATTAGAACTTGGGTAGATCCAATTCTGCAAATAAGGAACAGAAACTAACCCAGAAGGATTAACATGAGGATGAGGCCTTTTGATGATCATATCACGAGTGGGATTGACATAAACACAAGGTGGGTGTCGAGGATAAGACTCCATAAGCCAGATGATTATCGGAATATTATAAGTAACCCCTTGAAACGGCATCGGAATAGTGCCGTCGGCTTGGAGAAGATTAACCGAACGGCCATCGTTATGGGTAAATATTGCAGTTTTGGGTTCGAGAGAAGGGTAAGTGGCGATAAGAGAAAGAAGGTGTTGGCGAATTAACCATTTGGTATCTTCTGTATATGGGAGAGCAGAGGGGCCGCGTTGAGAAAGGACTGATGAGAGAAATTGTTGTGTCGCTTGGTGGTTCGGTGGTGTCGCCGCCGGTGGCACCATTTGGACTATCGGTGACCGGTGATTGGTGATCGGAATTATAGAGGTGAGAGAGAGAAAATGAGGAGCGAAAAGAGGAAGTAAACAAAGCGTCAAACTATAGTTGGAGGAGACCCCAACTTCAAGAAGGTTGCTTAGACGGCGAAGCAATTGCTTCCGCGTTTTTATTTATTTATTTATTTATAGAAATTTAATATATATTATGTATGTGTTAAAAATAAAATAAAAAATAAAATTCTATAAATTTAAAGCTGTAAAATTCTAAATATATATATATATATGGCATTTAAAAAAAGTATTTTATGTAATTTTTTTAAGTAAAAAGTCTGAAAACGGTTAATTTTTGCAGAAAAATGTGTTCATTTTTTATTTTTCTTTTAATTTTTAACTTTTTTTAAATTAAAATTAAAAATATATTATATTATCTAGGCTAAATAATTATAAAATATTTTATATTAGTTGATTTTTATATTTTTATTATCTAATTTTTATATTTTTATATTTTTTTTAAATTACTCTGTCCTTCTTTATAGAATTTCGTCCCACCACAGTTAGTTAATTACTTTATCATTGTCAAATAACTTCTTTGTCATTCATGTTTATCTTCATATTTGCCATCCCACTTGGAAAACTAATATCTTCATATAGGCCATTTTCACTTTAAAACCACTGACTTTCTGTTGTAGTTTCCTATTTTTTACAATTAGATCTTGTAATTCTTCTCTCGCTTCAGTTCGCAAATTGAACAATTCATCTTTCAATCCAGCTACAGTAACTTCATTTATGTTTTGTCATTTTGTCTCATTATAAAATTGATACTTCGGCACTTTGGCTAAAAAAAATTATTGGAGATACGTTTTGTCACCAATCAAAAAACGATCCACAAGCATTATCTCCACTGTAAGAATCTTAGAAAGTAAATTTCTTCTATGCCAGGATTCAATTTTGAATTGAAAACAAATGAAGAAAATGTTTAGTAATTAACCACAACGATGGGTATTTTTGTATTTCCATAAATATTTTACTCAATTAACAATGTTTAAGAAATTAGCTAGTGATAGGGGGACAAAATTCTCTAGGGAAGAACCGAGAATTTAATATAGAAAAATACAGAAATATAAAAATTAGATATTAAAAATATATTGATTGACTAATATAATATATAAAATCTCAAAAATTTTATAATTATTTAACCTGTATGGTTGTTCAACCGGTTTGCAAACTCGGTTTATCCAACCCGATCAGATTAGGTTGGGTCGGATTGGGTCGGACCTCATGCTCGAGGAATATACTGCTGCTATATGCAGTATAATGCAAAAAAAAAATGAGAAACCCGACCGACCTGATCTGTGAGCCTGGCCGGCCTTGCTGACCCGTAACATCCCAGCCCATTTGGGTTAAGATCGGGCTACGAACTATATTTTTCAACCTAAATATTCTTGGACTGAAATTCAGACTATGAGTAAATTTGGCTCAAAAATATTTTTAAATAGTCTATTTTCTAATCGCATGTGTAATATCATGAACCATGTCATGTCTAGTATATATGAGGTTGAATTTCCTCGTATTAGTTACCAATTTATATTTGGTGTTCGAATTTAATTTTCTTTTGATTTCTTAAAACTAGCCTTCGATTGTCCCATTTTTTTTAACAAAAAATCTTGAATTTTCTTTGTTATTAATGAAATGAAGATTGTTGCAAAGAGAAAAACACCTTTTGTTTGGTTGAATTTCTAGAACAAACATGTATTATTTTGAATTTCTTTACGAAGCTAAAAAAAAAACCCATTATATTATGAATTTATATGTTGAGAGGAATATTATTAAATTTATTTAAAAATTTTATCAATTTATAAATTTTATATATTATACATATATAATTTATTATTAGGTTGTTATGATGATTATAAATTTATTATATATTTTTATAAAATGAATAAAAAAATCCTCATAAAAAATACAATTTTGATAAAAAAAAAACATAATTTTTCAATAAATATTTAAATTGATATATTTACTTGTGTAATGCAAAAGCTACACTACTCATGGGCATCAAGAATATGCCTACTCTAAATTGGAAGGTCTCCGTAAACCACACGTATGAAGAAGCAAATATTACTGCAGATTAAATGAGTTTTAGAGGGTATTTTTCAAACTGGAGTTTTTCAGCTTATTGTGAATAAGTGATTTTTAGATTATAATCAGATTAAAAATAAGTAGTTAAGTGTTTCTGTAAACTAGTTAATAATCAGCTGATAATCAGTTTATAATCAGTTAAGTGTTTCTGTAAAATCAGCTTATAATCAGTTTTTAATTGCAGAAACTGTCAAAATGACCAAACTGTCCCTGAATTTATTTATTGTATAAAAATAATTTTTTAAATGTCAATTCAAAATTTATTTTGCAATAATAATAATAATTTTTATTTAAGAAGAAACGTAAAAGAATTTTGATTGGAACTAAAGTGTATAGGGTGAGCAAATTTGGAATATTGAAGATTAGGTAGGGATAGTATGGTATTTTATTTGGTCAAAACTGCTTAAAAAATAAATGCTTAAAAAAGTAGCAAAACCTAACTTTTAAAAAACTGATTAAAATCAGATTATAATCTACTATTTAAGTTTTCAGAAACACTTAAATAAACAACTTATAATCTAAAAACTGCTTATAATCAGTTTTGACCAGCTTTTAAGTTTTGAGAAATACCCTCTTATTTAGAGAGCTCGCATGCTAGAAAACACCTCCCGATGGAATCAAAAGTTGGCTGAAGCATGACATGATCAATGTTTCTTATAATTAGTCGGTGTATATGTAATATTCCAACTATTCCCCAAAATGATGAAAATATTTTTTTTTTCGCAAAATAGTTATTATAATATTATTTAAATATTTTATAATTAATAATTTTATAATTAATAATTTATATTTTTTAAATTATAATTATCTTTAATTCAATTAATAACTTATTTAATATAAATGGATGATAAAACAAGTAGTTTATATAAAAAAAAATTTATTTATTAATTAAATAATTTATTTATTTATTATATATAAAATGAGAAGTGTTCTATCAGTTTTTAACGTAGAAAGTCTCTTAAATTATTTTTTTCTCTTGTAAAAAAGATCTATCTATTTATATTTATAATATCATTTTTATTGCATGTTTAATCTATTCTTATGTATACATTTCTAATTATAATTTGAACTGGATTGTTTAATGCACAAAAATATTATTATAATTATAAATTTAAATATAAATCTCCATTTTTTTCTCCATTTATAGTTGATATTTAATGGCTTTTATTGAATAATAAATATATTATTTAGTGAAATATACATTTAAAAAATATAATTCAAAATTTCTTGGCCCTCCATAGCCGAACTGGTTGTAAAGTGTAATGTTAGAGAAAGCAACAGTCTCATAGTGAGAACGCGGGAGAGAGATGAGCTCGCAGCTCTTACCCTTTCCTACATCACCACCACAACCCCTTCACTGCAAACCTTCTTCTGCTACTTTCCATACACTATCCCAAAGAACCCATATCCCAGCTTACATATATAAGCACCCTTCTGCCATTCTTTTAGAACTCTGTACTTCCATTAAAGAACTCCACCAAATTCTCCCACTTGTTATTAAAAATGGCCTCTACAATGAAGAGCTCTTCCAAACCAAGCTCATCAGTCTCTTCTGCAACTATGGTAGCTTAACAGAAGCTGCCCGGGTTTTTGAACCTATTGAGAATAAATTGGATACCCTTTATCATACTATGCTCAAGGGTTATTCAAAGAACTCATCTTTAGATTCTGCCTTGTCATTTTTTTGTTGAATGAGGTATGATAAAGTTAGCCCTGTTGCATATAATTTTACTTATTTGTTGAAACTTTGTGGCGATAATTCGGATCTTAGATGGGGTAAAGAGATTCATGGACAATTGATAACCAATGGGTTTTCGTGGAATTTATTTGCTATGACTGGGGTTGTGAATATGTATGAGAAATGGAAACAAATTGACGAAGCATATAAGATGTTTGATAGAATGCCTGAAAGAGACTTGGTTTCTTAGAATACGATTATTTCTGGGTACACACAAAATGGATTACCGCAGGTTGCATTAGACCTGTTTTCAAGGCTTTTTGAGGAAGGGCTTATGCCAGATTTGGTAACAATTGTTTCTACTTTGCCTGCCGTTGCTGATATGAAGTCTGTAAGAATTGGAAAGATGATTCATGGGTATGTTATCAGAACTGGGTTTGACTCGCTTGTGAATATTTCAACTGCCCTGGTGGATATGTATTCGAAGTGTGAGTCAGTGAGAACTGCTAGAGTAATTTTTGATAGGATGAGTAGCAGGACAGTTGTTACATGGAATTCAATGACAGATGGGTGTGTACAAAGTGGAGATCCTAAGGAAGCAATGGCGCTGTTTAAGAAGATGATGGATGAAGGTGTTCAACCGACTGATGTTACTCTCATGGAAGTTTTACATGCCTGCGCTGATTTGGGTGATCTTGAGCAGGGAATGTTTGTTCATAAACTAGTGGATGAATTGAAGCTCGATTTTAATGTTTCTGTGATGAACTCTTTGATTTCAATGTATTCCAAATGTAAGAGGATAGATATTGCTGCAATATATTTGAAAACCTGCAAAATAAAACACTTGTATCGTGGAATGCCATGATATTAGGTTATGCCCAAAATGGGCAAGTAAACGAGGCCTTGAATTCTTTTTGTGAGATGCAATCTCAAAATATAAAGCCAGATTCATTCACAATGGTGAGTGTGATTCCTGCTCTTGCAGAGTTTTCAGTTCCTCGTTGAGCGAAGTGGATTCATGGACTTGTTATACGAAGGTTTTTAGACAAAAATGTTTTCGTGATGACTGCTCTTCTTGATACGTATGCTAAATGTGGAGCCATTCACACTGCAAGGAAGCTCTTTGATATGATAAGTGAAGGGCATGTGATAACTTGGAATGCTATGATAGATGCATATGGAACACATGGGCTTGGAAAATCAGCTGTACAGCTTTTCAGAGAAATGCAACAAGGGGCTATCAAGCCAAATGATATTACATTTCTCTGTGTTCTCTCTGCTTGCAGCCACTCAGGTTTGGTGGAAGAAGGGCTGCAACTCTTCACCAGCATGAAGAGCGATTATGGACTAGATCCCACAATGGATCACCACGGAACGTTGGTTGACCTTCTAGGTCGAGCTGGGCGACTCAACGAGGCTTGGGATTTTATTCAGAAGATGCCTATTGAGCCAGGGATTACTGTTTATGGTGCAATGTTGGGTGCTTGCAAAATCCACAAAGATGTTGAACTGGGGGAGAAAGCAGGAAACAAACTCTTCGAGTTGAACCCAGATGAAGGTGGATACCGTGTATTGCTTGCTAACATATATGCAACAGCTTCAATGTGGAACAAACTGGCTGAAGTGAGAACGATAATGCAAAAGAAAGGGCTTCAGAAAACTCCAGGCTGCAGTTTACTAGAATTAAAAAATGAAGTTCATAGTTTCTATTCTGGCAGCACAAGCCATCCCCAATCAAAAAAGATCTATGCTTTTCTTGAGGTGCTAGTTGACAAGATCAAAGCTGCTGGTTATGTTCCTGACACCAATTCAATAAATGATGTGGAACATGACGTTAAGGAGCAGTTGCTGAATTCTCATAGTGAAAAATTGGCTATTGCTTTTGGACTTCTGAATACAAGACCAGGAACAACCATTCACATCAGGAAGAATCTAAGAGTTTGTGGCGATTGCCATTGTGCAACAAAATACATTTCACTTGTGACTGGAACAGAAATCATTGTGCGTGATATGCATAGGTTTCACCACTTCAAGAATGGACTCTGTTCTTGTGGAGATTATTGGTGAATTTTTGGCTTCCCAGGTTTCTTGATTCTTGATTCTTTACATACTACCAATAGCAGTTATAATTCAAGAAAATTACCCTGTGTGTCATTTTTTTGAACTTTTTTTTTTCAAAAATATTTCACTGTTTTGATATATTTTTAATCTGCTAACCATATACTAAGTATATATTTTTAAAAGTAAAATATATTTTTAATATACTAGTGTATGCTTCTAAAAAATGGTATTTTTAAAATTTTATTTTTTTAATTTTTTAAAATACTCCACTGCTTTGATATTTTTTTAATATACTAATTATACATTTTTTTTAATGTGAAATATAACTTTAGTATCCTAGAAGTGTATCTCTAAAAAATGATATTTTTAAAATTGAAAATTAAAAAGAAAAATTTTTGAAAAAAATGAAAGTGAGTATTTTTGAAAATAATTTTATTTTTAGGATATTTTTGAAAAATAGCTATGAAGCATAATTTTTACAAGAATCCTTTTTTGAGGGAAAATTACCATACCTCTTATCATAATATACTATTTTAATTTAGACCTATAAATAAATATTTTTGGATGAATAACAAAAATATTAATTTTATAATAACCACATATATTGCGTGCTTATTACATTATCATATTATTAACTGTCATATATTGCCCGTAATATTAGAGCAATATTCTCCTTTTTTATTATTTTTATTAATCATATATTTTTAATTTTTTTAATTTCCTCTGCAATATTGTAAAAAATAGTTAATATATGTAATAATAATTTTATGTTTAATTTTTTGAAATAATATTTAGATATTTTTATTTCTATGCAATAAAATTAATTTTAAAAAGTTTTTAATAATTAAATTATCGCCTAGTTGTTATTGAAGCTACTCTGCGATCTAACGGCTGGACTCGCATAAAATTTGTATTCTCTCCGTTTTATTTCTATAGTTCAATAATTATTTATATATATATTAATTAAGTGTAGTTAAATTAATTGAAAATTGGTTTTTTTAATATATTCTTATTAAATATAATATTTTTTTATATTATTTTTAATGCTATTTGTAATTATTGTGAGAAAATATATATTAAATGAGGGTATAATAGTAAAATAATAATTTTATTATCAATAAATAAATTATAATTTAAAATATTTAAAAATAATATAATAGACTATAAAAATAAATTTGAAATATTTAAAATGATCTCGTGATTTGCGAGTAGTATCTTTTTTTTATAAAAAATTATTTATATCTAATTTCAAAGAAAAAAAACTGCATTTAAAATATGGATTTGGAATTTTTTTTATTTAATAAAATTATTATAGTGATACTCCCGACAACTAATCAATAAATTTATTAATTTGAGGTTGTTGATTTAGATTAGTTGGAATTTGAGTTTTAAATTTTCTCAATTTTCATATATAATTAATTAAAAATATATATATGAATATATTTTTCTACATAATTAATAAAAAATATGATATATAAATATAATAAAATTTTAATATATTAACTAACTTATTATTTTATTAGTTTTGGATACTAAAAATCTTTATGTTAGAACTATAAGTTTTCCAATACACTTCCATAAAAACATATTCGTTGTTTGATCGATCACGTCAATTTAAACCAAATAAATTAATCGATTTAATTTGTATATTTATTAAAAAATCAATCAAATCTGATAAATTTAATAAAAATTTAGTCAAAGCGATCGAATTGACTATTATTAGTCAATTTTTTTTTTAAATAATTTTTTTTAATTGCTATTGATTAGTCGGATTATTTAAGTCTTGTAACCCGCTGGATGCTCCTACCTAAACTCCATAACACATTTTCTCATGGCTCCATCTTCAAAAATAGTTTCTTTCTTGGCTCTTACCATGGCTTCAAACATATCTTTCATTAGACAAACTTCCCAATGAGAATTTTTGGGATCTTTTCAATCTTCGTCTATGGGTAGGAACTTGGTATCCAGAAGAAGTTGTCCCTGCAACGATGGCAGTAAAATCCCATTACAAAGCACTTGATGATATGTTATATTAACATCATTCATTAAAACTGGCTCAACATCGCTCAACTCCCTCTGTTTTTGCATCTTGACCGGAAAAACTGAAGAAGAAGAAGAAGAAGATCAAACCCATCCAATTTTATCTGTTAAAAACTTGGACGCTCAAGTTTATATACAAGACCATTGTCCTGATCTCTCAAATTTCTCTTCTCCAAGGCTTTTTGATACTCACATGGCATACAATTCATCGCCAGTGTCCATCAAGAATTCCAAGTGCAAGATAGTGTATATAACCAGAAATCCGAAGGATACAATGGTTTCAATGTGGAATTTCTTCAACAACAAGAGAACACCGGAGCAAGGGTCTTTCTGTGAAGAGATTGTTCCTTCTGGGCCATTCTTTGAACATGTTTTACAGTACTGGCATGAAAGCTTGAGAAGACCAGATAAGATTTTGTTCCTGAAATATGAGGAAGCTGAAAGCTGATACAAAAGAGCAGGTGAAAAAGTTAGCTTCATTTCTTGGAAGACCATTTGCTAAAGAAGAGGATGTTGACATGGTCTTGAAGAGGTGTGATTTGCAGAAACTCAAGAACTTGGAGATGAACAAAAAGGGTGTAGCTTATACAATTAATATGCCACTCAGTGCATTCTTCAGGCGTGGTATTACTGGGGATTGGAAGAATTACCTTACTCCAGAAATGGCTGAGAGACTTGATCAGCTTAGACTAACAAAACTTGAAGGGTCTGGCCTTGATCTGTAATAAGTTCCAGACTGATATAACCCTTCTGCCTAAAGCTTGCTGTTACATGTATATGGCAGGTTTGGTTTCTGGGTCACTAGAAGAAGCATGATGACCTGATATGAGATTGTTTTGCTTTGTTCAATAAATTTTTGTTGTTACCAGCTTTTCTTTTTCTTTCCGAATAATTATAAGAAAAAAGAAATCGGTCTTGAATCTATTATTCAGAATAAAATACATTTATCGATAGATTGTGCATGGGTGCTTTGCAAAAGCAACCATACCTGCTAAGTCAATAATCAAGCAAGCAAGGAGTTGTGATTCTTCATGTGTTGCCATGTGAAGTTTTATTAATAGACTAACAAACAAGATTTGCGTAAGATACAACTCAGTTTCCCACTTTTAATGAAAAATTATATAATATAAGCATAATTTCAAGAGACCAAAGCTAATTGAATATTGAATTTTTTTCTATATATTTTTTATATTTTAAATCTTTACAGGTCATTATCTAATTAATTTACTATCATAGTTATGATGACTAGTTAGAATCACATATATATCATCCATTATAAAACTCAAGTTTCATGGGAAATTGACAAATACCTTCTTCTGCAACCTAATCAACAACTTGTGCTTAGAATAATACCAACCTCTTCTTTCTTTTTTATTTGATCATGTGTTTTTTAAGGAGATTATTTAAGAAATTAATATTAGTTTAGATAAAGTTAAATACATAAAATTTAAAAATAATTATTAGATGAGTTAGAATGATTGAAAAAAATAGAAATTTTGATAGAATTGTATTTAATTATAATAATTAACATACTAATTAATAAATCGAAACTAATTGTATTTATTATAATATTAACACACTAATAAATCAAAACTCATTTTTAAATTAATTTTATTATTCTTATATGAAATAATTGTTTCTTAATTATATTTTATTTGAAAGCAGTGCAGTGCAGTTAATCAACATTCTTAGAGAAATTATTTTAAAAAACATTTTTAATTAGTTTAGTTTGTATGCATATACACACACAGATACATATAAATATATCCCAAATTAGAAAAGAAAATATTATTAATAGTGACAACCTAATAAAGTTAAATCTTTTTTTAGTATTAGCTGGAATAAAGAAATTGAATCCATTATTTAATAATTAGCATTTAAAAAATTAAAAATTTCAACACTTAATTATTTTAAATTTTATAAATTAAAATTACATCACTTAAATTATTTAATACTACTTAAATTTTAGTTTTATCAGACTCTATGAAAAGAAAAGATTAACAATGACATTCCAACTAAATCACTTTCTTCTTCCTTCTTTTTATATTATATAAAGTTAGAGACTAGCTTTGCTTTTGCTCATCGCTTAGCATCTTCTTGCCCATCACTTTGTTTTTGCTCTTGTCAATTTCCATGGCTTCACCAAGCACAGGAAAGCTTTTGCTAGAGCAGCTTCCCAAGGAAAAATTCTGGGATCTTTATGATCTTCGTCTATGGGAAAGAACTTGGTATCCAGAGGAGGTTGTACCTGCCCAAATGGCAATACAATCTAACTATGAGGCACTTGGTGATGATATTATATTAACATCATTTATTAAAACTGGCTCAATATGGCTCCAGGCCATTTGTTTTTGCATCATCACCAGAAAAGAAGAAGAAGAAGAAGAAGAAGAAGACCCTCTTGCTAAAAATCCTCCCACTTCCTTGTGAAAAACTTAGTAGCTAATGTTTATCAAGAAAACCAATGTCCTGATCTCTCAAAAATGTCTTCTCCTAAGCTTTTTCACACTCACATAGCATACAATTCATTGCCAGTCCATCAAGAATTCCAAGTGTAAGATAGTATACATAACCAGAAATCCAAAGGATACTATGGTGTCAATGTGGAATTTCTTTTAACAACAAGAGGACACCAAAGCAAGGGCCTTACCCATTTGATTAGTCCTTTGATAGGTTCTGTGAAGGGATTGTTCCTGCTGGGCCATTCTTTGAACATGTTTTACAGTATTGGCATGAAAGCTTAAGGAAACCAGACAAGATTTTGTTCCTGAAATATGAGGAGCTGAAAGCTGACACAAAAGAGCAGGTGAAAAAGTTAGCTTCATTTCTTGGAAGACCATTTGCCAAGGAAGAGGATGTTGATAAGGTAGTGCGGAGGTGTGATTTGCAGAGACTCAAGAACTTGGAGGTGAACAAAAAGGGTGCAAGTCCTTGGCTTATGATGCCAAATAGTGCCTTCTTGCAGCGCGGCATCACTGGGGATTGGAAGAATTACCTTACTCCAGAAATGGCTGAGCGACTTGATCAAATTACACAAGAAAAACTCCAAGGGTCTGGCCTTCATCTGTCATATTGAAAACTCCCCATAAAAGTTCAAGTTTCATAGGTCTCCATAAGAATAAACTGAAAAAATTGACCTAATCAGAGCTTATATGTACATGTAATATATTCATGTTCTTTCAATCTCATGAATGTCATATGCAGATCTTGAATTGAAAGGACAAGAGCTATAACTGCTCGGTTATGCACTTCATATCCATGTATCCATTATATTCAAAAACAAAGTTACAGGAAAAAACTCTGTAAATTAAAGAACTAGGAAACAGAAAAGTTTTATGGGGAAATGACAAACAGAGTGCAAATTACACAATCCATAAACTTTTATCACTGGCAAAAGTAGTGAACGCTTTGCGAAGTAACAAACATTCAACATTTACTTCGCACGTTTGATGGCAACAAGCAAAACATTAAATTCCATTGCAGGCCCATATGATGAAATTTCAGCAGATACAAATTTAGAGAACAAAGAGCAACACCTGACCTCCTTAAAAGGATAAAGCAAGTAGCAGTGATCTTTCATCAAGTGCTAGTTTCACTTTAAAAAGACACAGCAAAGAGGCTGGTCAATGTCTCTACAATACCAGCTTCTAGCTCTAAGTTCTTGTCCTGAGATCATCTAGTCTCTGTACATCATTCACCTCCAAACATCAATTAATCTTCAATGTGTAAACATCCATCAAACAATTCTTTCACAATTTTTGCAAAATATATACGAAGTGTCACTTCCACCACCAAAACTGCCGAAACAAATAAATCCTCTTCATCCGGGCATTGTATGTCATAAAGGCTCGGGCTTTAATGGGGTCAGCATTCAGATATTCAAAAGCATACATTTGTTTAGCCTCTTCCAACCCGTCAATCTCCATTACAGCTTGCAATAGTTCTGAGGCATCAATTGCAGTTTTGCTTAGCTCCATTGCATCAGCCAAACGCCGAATGCTTGATGCCACTGCCAACATTGCATCTTGAAGAGATTCTGATCCACGGGCCCGTTTGGGAAGTTGTCTGATGGGCTGGATCAGAGGAGGTTCCTGACTACCATCTGGCACACAATCTGGTGGTCCAGTATATGATTCTGTTCCATCAGTCTCGCTTACATCTTCTGAACTTTGTGAGACGAATGAAGGAGAATCTTCTTCAAAATTCTTTGTTAGATGACCTCCATCCTTCATCTTAGCCCAACGACTAGGGGCTTGGTAATTTCCACAAACAATTTTTAGTTCATCATACATCTCAATTTGCTTTCCCCGAATTCCTTTTGCCTCAGGATGCGCCTAACCAACATATTTAAAAACACCAAGAAAAAATGGTAAGCAAGACTGTGATATGCCAAGGGAAAAACATCAACATCAAAATCATAAATTAATAAATGAAGGCTTACTGCAATGTATCTCTTCCAAAGATCATCACTATCACATTCAATCATCTTTGTACTGGGGTTCCACCTGAATCCATCTTGACTAACCGTATCAACTATCAACTTAAATCTTTTCTTAATGGTTTTAAGGCGGTTAACAACTTTTTGATTGTTCAAGTTTAAATTGAAGCGCGAGTTTACAGCAATACAAGCAGCAGTGTACGCGTTCTCATTAAAACACTTGTCTATTTTATTTCCATTTCTAGCCTGAATGGCAAGAGCTTCAATAAGGCACTTGTCCATAGCAATAGACCAAACAACATTTCTTCCTTTATGCTTCATCTCCCTTCTCTGTGCTTGTAAGTCATAGTGGTCCATTTACTGGTATGGTAAAAAAACAAATAGCTTCATGAATTTAGTGCACAATAAAAAAATAGGAATGCTGTAAGTTTCTGGCAAGTGTTCAACAATAGAGCTTATCCATAAACAAGAATGACTCATGCATATCTCTCAAATATACAGAAAATACACCACACATTCAAGTTTTGAACATTAAACCAACCATGATCAGATCAAGCAAACATGCTCACCATAGAAAGAAAAAATCATAGATGCACACTCAATTAATTCCACTGTCATCTCAGACTATGGTGCAAGCTAGCTGGTAAATTCTCAGGTTCAGATCACTCCTACCTAACTCCAATAGATGATGAAGGATTTCAACAAAAGATATCGCTCTTCAATATACACAAATACAAGGCAGTCAATGACTGTCTGCCAAAATAACAGAATTGCAGACAAACTACAAGTTTTGGAATGTTATACTGCATGTGAGATAGCAACAGAGCTAAAAATTTGTGTTCAACAGGAAGAGAAAAAGGGAAGTATAGACAGGTTCTCAATGCAAGACAACTAGAAAGATAGTCATAGCAACCATCACTGAGCAGCAACGACACTAATCAAAGACACCCTCATGTCATTGAGAGAGAGATACAGTGTTTAAAGCTTGTTAGGGCATGGCAGCTTGGCTATGGAGGAACATTTATTTTTACTGAACAACACGCAGCCCTAAATCATCATGCATATACCAAATTAAGGCATAAACATTAGAAACAGAGCATCGGTGCTTTTTAATAACAGCCAATTATGTTGCAAACTATTTTAGCTAACAGGTGCACCCAAATTTCAGTGATCACCCAAAAATAAAAGAAGTGGTGATGGGGATGGCGGAGAGTAAGGGACAAACAACATAAGAATTAAATTCAACCACCAACATTGATGATGACATGGATGTAAAATCTTAATCATTTGAACCAAACGTCTAAAAGTCTTTCTTTTTTTTCTCCTCTTGCGTTCAAAACTTGTAAAAGTCCATCATAATCAGGAATACTACAGGGTCAGCATATAATAAATGGTAAAAAGAATAACAAACTAATCATACACTATAAATTCCACATGTACCTAAACATAAATAGCTAACAAAACCCATAATTGGCCAAGATAAAACAGATTATATCTGGTCATAAATAAAAAATCAGCCTCAAAACTAAACCAACCAAACTTGATTACCATTCCTGAGGAAATCTCACTGAAACACCAAAAATGCTTACTTTCCTTGACATAAAATAGCAATATTGCAACTTGATCCTGCTAGCAGTCAATAAATTCACCATAGAAACTACATCCATACCCTTTTAAAGAATGACATGGTGACAATCAATACAACCATTGAATTCATTTTCCACAACCCATACTTATACATGCAGTCACCATCAGTTTTCCACTAAAAGGAAACAATATATCCATCAAAAAAACAAAGCTCAAAATGATTCAAATATTTCATCATAAAAGCTCAAAATAAACATAAATAAGCTCAAAACACAAGCATCAACTTCACAGATATATAAAGCAATCAACAATAAAAGCTTATTCTTGATTAAACGAGAGAGAAAGATAGAAAGACCTGAGAAAATGATTGATGATCTGTCACCGGTCAAATTGGCGACCGGAGGATCGCCGGAGAATGGATCGCAGCCGCTGAGAAAATGAGAAAGAGAAGCTATTAAACTGGGGCATTTAGGACAAGGATTAGGGTTTCTCTATTTCTTTTTTCTCGAGAAAAAGAAAAATAAGAAGTAAAAATTTTCCCGACCTGCGGCACTTTCTCGAATACCAAACGCGTGGGAGAAAAGTTCAATTTTCCGGGGTGCGATATGGTACTTTGGTGATCAGATTTTTTACGTGAAGGACGTATCATCAGCTGCCACGTACACAAATGCTAACTCAAGCGTGAACTTTACCAATGAGCTCCGACGAAACGACAAATCGTTTAGGGTGGTCACTTTCTTCATATACTTTTTTGTTTGTTTGTTTGTTTTTTCCTCTTTTTTAATTTTAAATTTAAGTTCAGAGTTAAATACTCACATGAGTTGGTTAAATAATTTTGTAATTGAAATAAAAAAAAAAGAGTAGAATTTAAATTAGTAAAAAGATGCTTGTATATTTATAATTTTTTTCTTTTTAATTATTTTAAGTAATTAAATTATAATAAATTTTATTATTTTGAAATTTATTCTAAAAATATAAAAAATTTGTCATCAATTAAATTGAATTTTTGAATATAATTTATCACCAACGGTAACTCAAAATCAGCCATAATTGGTTTTATTCTTTTATAAATAAAAAATATTAGCATGTAATATCAAGATTACTGATTACATATGCAATACAATTATATCAAAATCGAGAATTCATACATTTAAATTTATTTTCATCTCATATTTAAATTGTAATATAAAATAATTAATTTTTTTTAAATTATATTTAATGTTCTTAATCCATTTTATCATCAAAGCTTGATTATTAAAATTCAAGATTTAGGATCCATTATTTTGCTTCATTAATAATGATCTTATCAGCCAATGTGAAAATAAGTTGATAAAAAACTATTTTTAATGTGAAAATGAGTCGATAAGAAACTATTCTAGTTTAAAAGTAGGTTTCGAGTTTATCAACTCCATTGCTTCACAATTAATGCTTTCTTTTTCGCCCATGTTAACAATGGCTGCTATGTGAAAACAAAGCTGTAACAGGCCATCACCAAGTTGTTATATATATATACAGATTCTTTTTAAAATGACTGAAAGCAATTTTAAAATTGTATAACAACTTAATATTAAACAGAAAAAAATAACATAGAATATCAATGGAATCTGCAAAATAGAAAACCAGAAGCTATTGCATATATCCCTGAAAATTGACTATGTTTTGCTACTTTCTTCATCAAAGCTTTGGAGTCTCTCAAGGCTGGCTCTGATAATCTTTCAGGCTACCATTATTGAGGTCATCATAAAAATTGATAGCATTCAAGATTGAATCCCAGTCATCTGCTGCATTATTAATATCATCAAGTTCATCGAATATTGACCTCATTACTTCACCTGTACTTTCTTTAATGGTGTTAGTTTCTGGGTTGTACTCTACAACAGAGTTGCTGCAATTTTGTTCAGTTTCTTTGCTTTGGATTACAGAGTCTTGCTCTATCTGATCAGAACCACGCAATCTTTTAGGCAATTGCTGATGAGTTTCTTCCTCTGCTGAGGGGCTGCACTTTCTTGCATGAAGATTCTCGTAATTGAAAGCGTCAAGTTCTTGTAATTGAAAGATTCTTGTAGTGGTTCTTTGATTTTCTTTATCCAAATCTTTGTTTCTGATTCTGCAAATAACATATCCATCTTTTGGATGAATAGAAAACTCATGCATGATCCAATGCCCATTCCCTTTAGCTTGATGATTAAAAGCTTTCGGTACTTGAAAAACTAACAATTTCTTGGACCCAATAGACCGGCCTTGGTGATCTTTAACAATGTCAGTGTTTTGGCCATCCCAAGTTCCCACACCAGCAGTTCTTTTAATCATGGATCCATTATTACTCCTCTTCTTCAACTTTGTGAAAACATAGAAACTCTGTTTAAGATTTTTGCTAAATAACTTCCATGGCTCTTTCTCTCCATACAAATCAAAGTTAAGAATAGGATCATTAGAAATCATCTTTCCATTCAATTTCAGTGGGAGAAAATAATTTATAATTTCTTCATCAGTAGGCAAGAATCGAAAACCAACAGGAAGAGAAAAATCATCCATTCTTGATTATTTTTAAGTTTCTAAATTCTACGATATTAAGATTGATTTCTGCGATATTAACACTCTTGCAAGTGCGTAATTAGTTAACAATACTGAGCGGGAGGCTTATTTATAGCGTACCTTTTTCTTAGATATTATATTTCTTCTACCTTGTTTTTCCTTCACTTTGCCGATGTGGATTGTTAACTAACTAATAATTGTTAATGCATATTGATTTCTATTTTTTTATGGTTTCCTTATTAGATATTGAATCCTAAATATGAACAGAAAAGATGTAAATTTCTCTTAGTCAAAATAGAACTGAAATTGAAGTAACATCAACATTATAACATAAAATCTGAAAGAAAAAAAAACAGAGATGGAGGAAGGTTCTTGTCTAGGTTCTTGTCTATTTTCAAAGATTGATTAAAACTTAGACAAGAACCTTTCAGCTTTTCTTGAATAAGCTTTTCCAAACGCTCTGCCATTAAGGGATTTAAATAATTTCTCCAATCTCCAACTTCGCCTTTTCTAAAGAAGGAATTGTTTGGGGCTCCAGAAGGTCTTTTACCATTCTTGTTCACCTCCAAGCTTTTCAAATTTTCCAAACTACACAGCTTTGATATTTCTTCTACAACACCCAGTTTTTCTTCTTCCACCGAAAAAGGAAAACCCCAGAACTGCTATTTTTTTTTATGTATAGTATGAAATCTACTTTGCAGGGGTAAAGTCAGACTTTGAAATAAATGAGTCAAAATTTTTTTATAAATTTTAATTTTTTCATAATTATTTATTTCTCTTTTTGTTTTAATAGTATTTTATAAATTTATTAATTTATTAATAATATATTTTTATTATTAAAAAATTAATTAATAAAAAAATATTAATATATATGTGTATAAAATTTTAAATTTATAAGATTGTTCATAATAAAAATAAAATAAAGAAAAAAAATTGAATAATGAATATAATTTTTTAAAAAATAATTAAAATAAATAAGTACTTTAATTCATTAAATGAGTTCAAATTAATTTAGTTGAAAAATTTATTTATATATTTATTTTTTTTGCATTTGTATATTATCAATATTTTGTCAATTTTTTAAAAGAGAACTATTGCATATAGAATAAATAATTTATTGTAATTTTTTTGACTTCTTGTAAAAATTATAAAAAAAAAGAGGAGGGTAATTTAAAATTTAAAAAAAAATAATAAATAATTCAAAAATATTTAAAAAATATTATATATAAAAAATTTTAAAAAAAGAGACTGCTCCCTTCTCAATGTAGCTCGTCAATGCTTCTTTGAGATCTTCATATTTCAAGAACAAGACCTTTTCAGGATTTTCAAGACTTGCTTTCCAATACCCTAACACATGATCCCAAAATGGTCCAAAGCCATGGATTCCCCTGCAATACAACTCAAATGCTTCCTCCAGAGAAACTTTATCGAAATAGCCTGGAAACTTTTGAGAAAATTCCCAATAGGAGATGAATTGGTCCAAAGGGTTCCTACACAAATAAACAATTTTACAATTAGAATTTTTAATGGAAATTGGCAAGGATCCAAAGGGTACATGGGTACCAAAAATTCTTGGGTGAGGAGTAGATTCAAGATCAGGGGACTGGTTTTTCAAATAAAGATCCAATTCACAAAAAGGAACAAGATCACGAGGACTTGAAGTAAGCAAAGGACTTTCATGGATTGCAAAATGGTTACGATTTGGGATCAAATGAAGAACAGCTTTTAACCAAGTAGTGCCTGATTTTGGAAGAGTGGCTAAGATTATATCAGTATCAAGAGCTTGGAAATGTTTTTGAAAAGAGATGAAAGCTTTAATCACTAATCTTGGACACCAAAAACCTTGATAACGATAAAGATGATTTCCATTGAATTTTCTTTCTTTAGGAAGTGTTAAGAGCAATTGTTGAAACTCATTATCATCTCTTGGATTTTCTTCTTCTTCTTCTTTTAGTTAAAGTTATGGGGTTGAAAATAATGGTTGTGTTTTCCATGAAAACAGAGAATCAAAACTAATAACCAATGTGGGGGAGGTTTGTTTGCTAAAAAAGGATTTCATATTTGGCATTATATAAAGATTAAAGAATTATTTAATTGTTAAATTTTTATATTATCCTCTGCAACTTGCTTTAAATTATTGAGGTGTTGAAAATAATATTTTTGTTTTCCATGAAAATTAGCAGTGTTGAAGTAGCCCGCCTTGGCCCGACCTAATATGAGGAGTTCGGGCCAGATTGAGCGAATTCGTGTATGAAATGTTGGGAATGTGAATCCCACATCGGTAAGGAATGAGCAGCTTCAGTCACTTATAAGACTGGGCAATCCTCTTCTTGTCAACTCGGGTTTTCAGGATGAGTTAGGCCCAGCTCTAATATGGTATCAGAGCAATTAATGCCCAAACGGGCTAGATCCTGAGCCAAACCCCCACATAACCGAAACTGATGAAGAGATGCCAGTCGGTCCGCCCAAACGGGCTTGTGTTAGCAAGTGTCAACCGAAAGGTCCGGTTGCACTTGAGGGGGGATGTTGGGAATGTGAATCCCACATCGGTAAGGAATGAGCAGCTCCAGTCACTTATAAGACTGGGCAATCCTCTTCTTGTCAACTCGGGTTTTCAGGATGAGTTAGGCCCAGCTCTAATATGAAATAGAGTTAAAACAGTATATGAAAAATTAAAAATAATTTCATATTTACTATATTTATAAAATATTTATTAAAATATTAAAATTTATAAAATATTTATCAAAATATTAAATTTTTATTAGTTTATAAAGAGTTTACCATAAATTTATAAATTTATTATAATTTTATCATGAGTTTATAAATTTTACACAGTTTATAATGAATTTATTATTAGTTTATAATAAAATAACTAAAATAATCCTGATAAAAAAATAAAATATTTTAAAAATACGATAGAGGTATCATTTTCTTAATAGAGTTAGGGTTAGGGTTGAAAAACCTAATCCAAGTTTTAATCGGGTTGAGTTTTGAATTTAAAGAAAAAATTCTTATGTTAGCCTTACTCAATCTAAATTTTTAATTATTTATTTATTTATTTCTTAGAGTTTTAATTTTTTTTTAAATTTTTTCTTAAGCCCTATTTTCATTCTTCAAACACCATACGCCTCTGACCCACAACAGTCCACCCCTCCCCATTTCTTCTCTTCTCTACTCACTCACTCTATTCACAGACCCACCCTCTTTTTTTTTTCTTTCTAATTTATATGTTTTAGGTTTAAAAGATTTTTTAGTTAACATTCCATTAATTTAAAAGATTTTACTTCCCATATTAAATTTTATTAATTTATATTTTTACATTTTGTAATGATATTAGATAAAATTTCATTAGCTTTTAATAATATTAATGATATTAACTTTTTTTTTTGGTTTATTGGATTGATTTCAATGATTTATAACAAGTTAATATAATATAAAATTTATAATAAAACTATTGAACAATTAGAAAGATTAAGTTTAAAAAAATAAAAAAATATGTGAAAAAATGACACATTTCACTATATTTTTAAAAAAAATTTATTTTTTTATAAGAGGTATTTTAATTATTTTATTATAAACTCATTATACACTGTGTGAAATTTATAAACTCATTGAAAACTAGTTATAAACTCACTGTAAACTCTCTGTAAACTAATAAAAATCTAGTATTTTGTTAAATATTTTATAAATTCTGGTATTTTGATAAATATTTCATAAATATGATATATTTGAAATTATTTTTATTTTTTTTCTATTTTTGCCAAAAGCCCAAAATATATATCTAATTTGTAGCCCGACCTATTAGCCCAGTTGACCCGTCCAACTCGAACGGACCTAGACTGACCGGGCCTAGGGTCAGGCCACGAGCTCAATCTTACAACCTGACTCGGGCCAGGCCTTGAGCTGAAAGTAAACTCGGTTCAGCTCGAATAGAGAACACCCCTGATAAAAATGGAGAATCAAAATAATAATCAATAGGGGGAAGGTTTCTATGTTAGAGAAAGATTTCATTAGCTTGCATTATTATAAAGATTAAAGAATTAATTAACTAATCTTGCATTTGTTAATTTCAAATTAATTAACTGATTTTCAAGGATATTCAATTCTTACACGAGGTAGATGGTGTTAACATGTTGCAAGTGATGGTAAGTGGCATTGCGTTTGGTATTTAATCTCTACTAAAATATTAAAGAAAATAATCTATGCATTGAAGTTGAGAATCTAGAATACTCCTCAATCTTTATATATAAACTCAAGAGAGTTGATTGACAACAAATTATACATATAAACTCAAGAGAGTGGATTGATAACAAATTATATAATCCCAACTAAAAATTTTAATTAAAATAATAAACCAGTTGACACGTGGTTTTTTTTTTTTTTTGCAAAAATATAAAAGATTCGCATATCAGGTAAGTTGGAGTTTCTTGAATTCAATAACCGAGCTTGGTGATCTTTAACAATTTTTTATCCACTAAAAGATTAATCATGATGTGCCACTGCAGAGAACTCATTTTAAATATGCAATATAAACCTTCCAATCAATCCAGAGTAGCAATGATATATTATGATCTCATGTAAACAATATCCATAGCAAATTAGCAATTTAGAGCCATTGTTACACTGCTAATTGCTTCTCATGAATGTAATATAATTTACAGTTATAATTAGAGTTGCCACTTGAATTATTTACTATGTTACACTGCAAATAGGCATAGCTGATGATACAATTATATATATTTATATAATGCAAAAAGTACTGCATATAACCTGAAAATTCAACCCTGGTTTATTGCTTCCATTGGCATACTTTTTCCTTCCCTTGCTCTAAACTTTCCCCCATTCAGCTTCTTGGAAACTTGTATTCACTTCACAAGAATCTGTTTTACAACTTTGCCTACAATCAGAGTTATATTCAATGTTAGATATTGGTATAATCAAGTGGATTCAATGTCTATCTACCCAATGCAAATGTGCAAACCTGTTCATGTTGGAAGTTGAACCCATTTGCCATTAATTTTGATGTTTGCAACATGAGAAATTTTTGGCCAATCAGCACCTCTGGGTTTATGGCATCGTTTCGATAGGCGGGAGCAATGGCGAATATTGAGGTGTTGCAATGATGTAAGAGCATGAATACTATCTGGCAATGAAGTTAATCTGGAGCAATAGGAAAGTTTAAGACTTTGAAGCGATGTGAGGTTGCCTATCCACTGGCAAAGAAACCAAGTTATTACATTCTTCAATGTGTAATTCTTGCAGACTGAGAATGTCTTTAATCCAGTTTGGAAGAACCAACAATTTTGGGATATCATTGAGTTCCAGAAAATGAAACTTTTTAAGGTCTTGTAATCGCATGCTGTCGTCTGAAAGATCAAGCTCCTCACAACTTCTAATCCTCAGCTCCTCAAGGGCAGTGAGATGTTGAATCCCTTGAGATAAAGACTTCAGCCCTTCACATCTGTAGATCCTCAGAGTCCGCAGTGAAGTTAAGGCTCTAAAACCTTCCTTTGGCAAAGTCGATATTCGAGGGCACTGATCAATCTTAACAACCTCAAGAGAACTGAGATTTGGCAACCACATCTCTGGCAAAGATTCTAAATTATCAATTCTCTCTAGTTGTAGAGATTTTAATTTAGAAAGTGGAGGTGCAAAAGAATATGCAGGGAGTGAGGGTTCAAAGTAGTAACTGGTCGAGGGAGAAGATAATGAAGAAGGGGAAGAAGAGGCTGCTTTGGGGCTCTGTAATGCTGCCATCATCATCATCATCATGGTCATCCTCATTGTCATTGTGGTGATCATCATCATTCCCTGTTGTTGAAGAAGTTCCTCACTGACTTCATACAGATACAACTCTTCAAGATATGGGTGCAGGGGCATTGATGTCAAGTTAAAACAATGGTGAACTTTTAAGCTAGAAAGACAAGGAAATGAAGGCAGTGGCACAGGCAGTTGTTCCTGATGCTCAGCAAGTGATGTTGATGCTATAGCACTGTTGCTCACAGACTTGGGCATGTCTTCTGTCCTCCACCATCTCTTTAAGTTAGGCAACTCAACAAGTGAGAGTACTTTTAAGGATGGGAAGAATATTACAGAGGAGGAGGGATGGACACTGCCATTATCTATGTACTCAAGATCTGTCAACTCGTGAAGGCTGAGGTGCTTGAGATTTCGAAGCTCGTGTAGAGGCGGCAGATGTTGGCATCGGTTGCACTTCTTTATGGTAATTTTAACAATATTTTTAAGCAGGGAGAGCCAAGTTGGGAACCTCACAGCTCTACAACTTTCCAGATGCAATTCCTTAAGATTCGAGTGTGGTTGCAGGTTTTCCATCAATAGCTCATCAAGTTCATTGTCACCAGCTCCAGTTGGCCCCCAATTCAGAGTCAGCGATCGGAGGATTCTCTTCCCTTTCAAATTTGCTTCTTTGGACTCTAATGCGACATTCCTAACATTTCCAAGGTTTTCAATACATATTTCACCCCTTATATGGTTTAAGCCATTCAAGTCATTAAGCCTAGCACTGTCTGAAAAGCATTCACTCTTCATTGCAACCACAAACCTCGGTAACCTTTGGAGAGAAGTCAATTTTCCCAACCCAGATGGCATGTAAGCCAGCCTATTACACCCATCAATCATAAGATGTCTAAGGCTAATCATTTTTCCAAGGTCCCTCGGTAACTGTTGAAGGCTTGTACAATTTGATAGCAACAACGTCTGCAAATTATGCAGATTGCATATTGAACGAGGCAGGCTTTCCATATCACCATTATAAGAAAGGTCAAGATATCTCAAATGCTCCAACTTGCCAACTGTTTCAGACAACTCCCTAATACATGAGCCATGCAAGTCTAGTGCACGGAGGAATTTAAAATTTGAAATCAAAGTATCTGATACTGATTTATCAGTAAACCCACAGTAATTTGGCAAAAAGAAAGTCCTAATACCCTTTGCTTCCAACATATGCTTAGCCACTTCTGGAGAAGAAAAGGGATGTTGAAAGGAGACATGATGAACTCTTTCATATATATTCTCAGCATTAATCACTGCAATCACACAATCTCTCCCTGCAACTACCACTGCAAGATCGTGAATAAGATCATGCATCTTAAAACTTCTTATGTTGCCATAATCATCTATCTCCACTTCTTGAAAGAAAGACCTTGTCAATAAACCCTTGAAGTACTGATCCCCAAGATCCTCAAGATGCTGGTTTCCACCTAGAGAGTGAATATAACCCTGTGCCATCCATAACTGGATCAACATGTCTTTCTTGATTATGTAGTCTTTTGGGAAAATTGAGCAAAAGGCAAAACATTGTCTTAAATGGATTGGCAAGTGATCATAGCTCAACTTGAGTGCAGGTATTATTTCATTATCGTCTAAAGAAGACCTCCAAATTTCATCATTTTGGATGGCCAACCACTCACTTTCTTCAGTTTTAGTTCGCATTACACTTCCTAAACTTCTTACTGCAAGAGGAACTCCTTTGCATCTCCTAACAATTTCCTTCCCAATCATTACCAAGCTTGAATTTACTCTCTCCTTGTCTTCTCCGAATGCAAGGTGCTCAAACAATGCCCAACAGTCATCCTCTTCTAGTCCTTCCAAAACATAAGGGGTGTTGATTCCCATCACAGACGCAACTTTTCTGCTACGAGTAGTGACTAGAACCTTACTACCTTGAGTTCCAATTGTCAACAGATCTCTCAGACAAAGCCATCTCTCAAGACTTTCATTCCACACATCATCCAAGACAAGTAAATATCTCTTCCCTTCCAAGTTTTCTCTAAGGCATAACTGCAATTGGTCCAGCTCCAAGTTTCCTGGATCAATTTTAGTTACAGACTTGAGAATACTAGCAACAATTATTCTAGCATCAAAATTCTTACCAACACTAACCCACATTCTCTCTTCAAAAGAACTCACAACCCTTGTATCATTATAAACCAATTGAGCAAGGGTTGTCTTACCAAGGCCACCAATTCCAACAACTGGAACAATAGAAACATCTTCTTGGTGGGTTGAACACATTAACAAGTTCACAATCTCTTCCTTATTCCTATCCCTTCCAATTATATCTGATTTTGGTACAAAAGAATGAGTCTGCCCTCTTTCCCTTATACCCAATTTCACTTCAATTCTTTCTTTAAAATTAAAATTAGACATATCAGTTGCAATATTATCAAGTCTCTCTCTAATATCTCTAATCTTCTGAGCCATCTTATATCGAAAAGCAAACTGATTTGACATGGAAAAGAATTCACTTACTTGTTCTTTAATTCTTGAACCAGAATTCTTTAAATTATTAGCTTTAGTTGCAAAGGAGTCTAATACATCATCAGCATCATAAACAACATCTTTAAGCTTCCTTATCCAATCTTGCACCAAAAAGCTCTTTTCTTGCTTCTCCTCAGCATCAAGAAGAGCGGCTTTAATGGTGGAGAGTGTGTTCTCTAGCTTTTGCAAGTCTTTTTTCACACCATAAGTGGATCCAAGTTCTTGGAAAGTTGAGGATCCCAATATCATCAGTATGTTGGTAGCTATGCCAAATGGGACTGCTTCTGCCATCTTTATTTCTTGAAATGAAAATGTTGTATCTATACTGAAATAAAGCAAAACACTATAAAAAGAAAGAAACAAAAAAAGAAGCTGGGAAAAGAAGTGGAACCTTCACAGTTCACATATTGAAAATTATTCCAAGTATTAGGAAGAAGAGTGGCTGCTTACCCAACAGAGATTTCAGTGACTTTTCCTCCTACTGCCACACGTTGATGATGAGGTTTCCTACAAATTATTTGCTAATAAAACTGTGGGCTTTGTTTGTTTTTTCTTAGAATTCCACTTGCATACCATTCTTATCTCCACATTTTGATGCTGAATTTATTATCTAAATAATATAAATTTATAAGCAACTCGTGTCTCCATCGTGTTTATTTTATAAGTAAATACAGATTATTGAGGTCAAAAAAATAAATACAGACTATTGAATCTTATCAATATTAAATTTTCTTATTTAATATTTAAAAAATAAATTAAAAATGAAATGAATAATATTATGAGTAGCATTTCTGCTATTGAACTGGAAATTATAATATAAATCACTTTTTATTTTTTTAAATATACTATATTTTAAATATAATAGAGTAAACTTTAATTTACTAGAAATATAATAAATAAATTTATTGAGCGTATATATCACTTGATAAGAGATATTATAATTTAATTAAAGATTATTTGAGTCATGTATTATGTATATTATATATATATATATTGGTGTATAATGAGAATATAATAATAAAAAAATATTTATAAAAAAAATATAAATTAAATATAAAAAATAATAAAATAAAAATAACGTTAAAAATTATAAAAATAAAAAATAACATATAAATAAATAAATAAAATAGTACGGGCCATGTATTTGAAGACGAGAAACTCAAATCCGGCGGACCGTATAAATTTTTTAAAAAAAAATAATATTTTTTATCATATTTTTAAAAAATTTTATTTTTTTATTTGAAATATTTTAGTTATTTTATTATAAATTCATAATAAATATATTATAAATTATATAAAATTTATAAAATAATAATAAATTAAACTCTGTAAATTATAAAAATTTAATATTTTAAAAAATATTTTATAAATTTTAATATTTTAATAAATATTTTATAAATATAATAAATTATATTTTAAAATATTTATAAATTTAGCTAAAAAATTAAAGGCGCTCTCAAATTTATTAGGTACAAAAAAAAATTAAATTTACGTTAAGCACAACGTTTAATTGCAAAAATATGAAAGTTGAGCAGAGAAAGTCAATTTTGTCAAAAACTGCCTGCTTAGTACAAACAAGTAGGGCTCATGCACTGAATGAAAACTATTTTCTGTATGAAAATATGGACTTTGAGGTCCCACCCAACACCCAAATTCCCAATGCACCTTCGTTTAGTAAAAGTAATTAACATAATATTATTATTAAAAAAGACGCAGTATAAAATTTATTATAAAATAGAATTACTTATACATTAAATAAATTTTAAAAATAAATAATATTAGTTATTGTTAGATAAATATATATTCAATTTAATAAATTTAATTTGTTTATTTTTTAAAAAGAGAAAAAAATTATTTTATAATTTTCATAAAAAAAATATTTATATTTATTTTTTATTAAATAAAAATTTAAAATAAATTTTATTATATGTTATTATATATTATATATAATTGCATATATATAACGAAAAAATTTGAAAACACCAAAAAAAATTTAGTGATAAAATTTAATATGTATATGTTGTTATATGTAATATATATTGACATATAGTTAAACATATATTAATTTTATACTGTTATTCTTTTAAATTTTAATAAGTATATATTTTTATATATAATATAATGACATATAATTAAATATATATGACTTTCAAACTCTTATTCTTTTAAAATTGAACAAATATATATATATATATATATTATATATAACATTTATTGATATATAACTAAATATATAGTAGTTTTATACTCTTATTTTTTTTAAATTTAACATATATATGTTGTTATATGTATTATATTCTAACATATAACTAAATAGATATCAGTTTTATAGTTATATTCTTTTGAAATTTAACTTATATATATTTTCATATATAATATATATCGACATATAATTAAATATGTAATATTTTTATATTTTTATTCTTTAAAATTTTAATATATATATGTTATTATATGTGACATATTTCAACATACAACTAAACATATATTACATTTATACTCTTATTCTTTTAAATTTTAATAAATATATGTTGTTATATATAACATATACCAATATATAACTAAATATATATCACTGTTATACTTTTATTATTTTAAATTTTAATAAGTATATGATATTATATATGACATATATCGACATATAACTAAATATATAATAGTTTTATATTCTTATTATTTTAATTTTTAATATATACATGTTGTTATATGTATCATATACTGACATATAACTAAATATATAACATATAATAATTCTAAACTCTTATTGATATACCCTTATTCTTTTAAATTTTAATAAATACATGTTGTTATATGTAATATATATCAACATATAACTAAATATATAATAATTTTATACTATTATTCTTTTAAATTTTAACAATTATGTGTTGTTATATGTAACATATACCGACATATAACTAAATATACAGTAATTTTATGCTCTTATTTTTTTAAAAATGTTAACACATATATCTACAAATATCATTATTTAGTTAAAATATATATAACATATACTCACATATACCTATAAATATTATTTTTCAGTTAAAGCATATACATCATATACTTATATATATCCACATATACCATTATTTAGTAAAAGTATATATAATATATATATACAAATACTATTATTCGATTAGTATATATAATATATACATACAAATACTATTATTCGATTAGAGTATATGTAACATATACCTACATATATCAATATATATCATTCTTTAATTAAAATATATGTAACATATATCCACGTATACTTATAAATATTATTATTTTCGGTAACATATACTAACATATGTTATTATTCTTTTTGATGTATCTAGTTATATGTAACATATACCCATATATAAATAAATATATAAAATAGTTATATACCAACATATATCCTCATATACCCACATATACCGGCATATACTCACATATATTATTATTTTTTAATTAAAGTATATGCAATACATATTGATATATACTAACATATACCCATGTATATGTAAAATATATCGTTATTCTTTTGCAGTATATACACATATATATCTAGTTATATGTAATTTACACCAACATATATCTACACATATATAATATATATATAGTTATATATAACATACATCAACATATGCTAATATATACTGACATATATTATTATTCTCCAGTTAATGTATATATAACATATACCGACATATATTGTTATTATTTAGTTAAAGTATATGTAACATATACCAATATATATTCACATATATATAACATATATACTCGTCTATAAATAAATAAATAAAATAGTTATATACCGACATATACCTATATATTTTGGTATTATTTAGTTAAAATATATATAATATATACTAACATATACTGATATATACCTATATATATTGATATATACTCATATATATGTAACATATACTATTATTTTTTTATAATATATATCCACATATCTAGACATATATCCATATATATATAACATACACTATTATTCTTTTGCAACATATACCCACATATGTTTTTTTATATGTAACAATACCAATATATAATATTATTCATTTAAAATAATACACTTTTTTAGTATTCATTTAAATTGTATATATGTATAAAATATTTTGTTTAATTATTTTGGTGCATTTTTATAAGTTTTTTTTTAAACTTTTCTAATATTATATGCTTACTTTTATCACATACATGTATAAATAAATTAATATAATCTATTAAATTTGATGAAAAACTTAAAAAATTTAAAACTATTTTTTAAAGCATTTTATCATATATGTAAATTGCATTACATTTGAAAAACAAAAAAAGGAAATCAAATTATTATATTTGAAACACAAAAAACAAATCAAAAACAATAAAAATTAAAAAAAAGATTTATAAATAAAAAAATAAAAATAAAAAATAATTCCAACTTTTTGAATGGTTATAGAAATGGAGAAGGAAGGTTTGGAAAATTGCTACTTGATGAAGACATGATAGGTCGTGGTAATGGTCTATGTACTGCACTGGCTATGTACTGTAAACTATTAATTGTGTCTCTGAAGATAGAATGGAAACTTTATTTCATGAGAGGAAGAAGATAATAATATGAGCACCAAGACATTATTATATAAATAAAATATGACAACTTTATCAGCCAAATAATTTAATAACAGAGGGCAACAAAAATTTTAATATAAAATGAAAATAAAATTGAAAGCTTTATTCAGTTAATTTGGACAGATCTTTTTCAAGTGCCCAAGGGCGGAACCAAGGGGGGCATGGGGTCTATGGCCCCCCTTGGTTCCTATATACATATACATATATATACATGTATATGTATATGTATATATATATATATATATATTTTTTTTCAGATGTTACGGCAGCCAAGGCTTTGGAGGAGAAGCTGAAAGCATCAGGACTTCCCTATGAGGTGCACATTTATCCATGCAATGCACATGCTTTCATGAACAGATCTGAAGAAGGTGTTAAGAGGAGGAAGAGTATGGGAATGCCTGATGAGGATGAAGCTGCTGTTCAGCTGGCATGGTCTCGCTTCAGTTCATGGATGGGCCGCTACTTATCCGCATGAATGATAGGTTAGTTTGAAAAATAAATATCTAGGCTGCTTCCTGGCTAGCTCGAGTACTGGCTTCAAGTGTTACCTATGTTGGAAGGCTTTACACAAATGTATTTCAGACACTTGAGGACTTGTGTGTTCATAAAATGAGTTGGGTTGCTTGCAATAGCTGGCCATATGGTTTGGTATTTGATCTTTGCCTGTTCCTGTAGGCTTCTGTAAAATATATATATATATATATAATTTATAATATTTATATAATTCCCCCCCCCCCTAATTCATATGCATATGTATATCTATATTTATAAATACATAAATTAATAATACTTATATGATTATCTCATTGGTTTCTATATACATATATATATATATATGTATATACAAATGTATATGTATAATTCTATATACATAAAATTAATAAAGCTTAAGTAATATAAAATTAATTTATAATATAATATATAGTAGTTATCATATAAATTTATCAAAAATAATTAGTTTAAATATTTTTTTTAAAAATATCTTAAAATATATATAAATATTATTTAAAAAATAATATATATTATGTAATTTTTGAAAATAAAATTTAGATATTGAAATAAAAATAATAAAAATTTCAATAGTTTATTATTTAATATAAAAATAAAATTGAATACAAATATTAATACCAATTATTTGGTTTAATTTTTTAATATGAAAATAAAATTGAATATAAATTCGTATGTATTTTTTTTTTGCTTGAAAATTTTGCCCCCTTTGCCGATGTCCTGGTTTCGCCCCTGCAAGTGCCCTAAGAAATTTAATCATAAAACTAGGAAAAAATATGTTGAATCAATCAAATTAGCAAATAAAATTTAGCCAAAAGAAAAATTATAACTAAAAAATGCTAAAATTACAAGTAAATTGACCCGCCGGCCACTCATTGATTTTTTTCCCTCTCTCCCTCTATGCAATTAGCAAGTTGCCGTCTCTGTTCATCCTCATCACTGCCACTATATATACTACAGTAACACACATCTCCTCATAGTGTACCAAAAATGAAAAACTGAAATTAACAAAAACCAAATACATAAAGCAATAAACTACTCATGAGCCATATCAAATATGAAAGAAGAGCAACTGTTTTACCATCACCATCTCTATGGGAACAAGAAAAAAGTTTGTTTTTAAAATTTACGATGAAATTATTAAAGATAGAAATAAAAATGAAAATATAATATAAATATAAATAGAAATTATTTTTTATTTATTGGCTCTGCACATGACTAATTTGACAAACGAAAATAAAGATAGAAATTATTGAACAACAGTAAAAAATGACTGAAGAGGAAGAAGAAGAAAAAAATAAAAAGGAAAATGAGGTATTTTTTAAAAAATAAAAAATAAAATAAGATAAAATAAAAAAATAAAAAAAAATTATAGCAATATAAATAAAAATAAAACTTTAAAAATAATATATACTGTAATTTTCCCTTGTATTTTTTGTCAAAAGCCAAATTGCTCATCAATGATTTGAAGCCCAAAATGTATTAGGAAATTACAAATGTCAGTTTTGTAATTTCAACAACATTCCCGAACTATAAAAACCATCTCTGCTAATTACATCTTTACACATTTTTTGGGGTTTTAGGGTTTTCTTGTGTACTCAAAGCTCTCAACTTTCGAACTCTCTCTTCTCTCTCATTCGCTAATCAAGTAGAAACCATGACTGCTGAGAGCCAAGAAGAGCTCGCTGCTCAGCTCGAAGCTCAAAAGATCCTCGATGTAAATCTCTCCCCTTTATGTCTTTCTCTGTTTTTCGATATAAAGCTCTCTTTTTTAATCAGTGGATCCTCTTTTACACTATAATTTGTGTTAGATCTGATGTTATAATGCACTTGTCTATGTAATTTTGTTGTTCAATTACTACATTTATATGAATAATTGATTTTAACGACTTCAAAAGTTTTCACCTTTATTGATTATCGAAGTGGTACAGTGTGAAGAACAAAGGAAACAAGAGAAAGTATATATTTTTGTTTAAATTTTATTTGGGTTATGTTTATTAGATGATGATTGTTGTTGGGTTTTTACGATTTTTGTCATTTCATCCTTTTTTGGGTGTGTGTACAAATGAATTGCATCGACTCGGTTGAAATTATGATGGAAAATTTTGGCCATAAGCTTAAACAATATTTTACTGTTGGGTTATGTTTATTAGATGATGATTGTTGTTGGGTTTTTTCGATTTGCGTCATTTCATTCGTTTTTGGGTGTGTGGACAAATGAATTGCATCTGACTCGGTTGAAGTTATGATGGAAAATTTTGTCCATAGGCTTAAACAATATTTTACTGATTGTTATGATTGTAATGTATCTTATAGTTCCAAGTTCAGAATATGAGCCTTGTGTGGTTTTTCTTTTAAACCATGCTGTTTGACTTGAATTTTCATCTTCTACAATTTATGTAAATGAAGTAAAAAGTGTAACTATGTTTTGAAGTTTCTGTATAGAATCCGATTAAGCCGTTTGGTCTTGCAAAGTAGTTTGCGAAGATAATGTTGGTTCTTGTTTTACTAATGTAATGTAGTTTCTTGGTCTTCTGGGAATATGTACAACAGGAGCAATAATATTTATAGTTTTGTCAGATTCTCATGTTACCATATATTGTTTTGCTGCTTTTATCATTCATAATATTATTACACCTATTGGCAACCAATACCAATCTTGACAGTAATACCTTTGTATGAAGTCTGATAAGCCTGTGGTTGAGGATGAAGATGAAGATGAGGATGAGGATGAGGATGAGGATGAGGAGGATGATGAAGATGATGACAAAGATGAAGATGAAGCTGAGGGTAAGACAGAATGCTTGATTTATTCTTTAATCAGTTCATACTTTTTATAACATTTGACAACTGTGGTTTGTTCATTTATGGTTACATTTCTCCACATTACCTTTGAATTATAGGACAACATGATGGAGATGCAAGTGGCAGGTCAAAGCAGAGCCGCAGTGAAAAGAAGAGTCGAAAAGCAATGTTGAAGCTTGGGATGAAACCTATCCCTGGTGTTAGTCGAGTTACTGTCAAAAAGAGCAAGAATGTATGTTCTTCCCACTTTGATTGATTCATATCGTTTGTTTTGTATTGACTCTGATACCCTTCATATATTTTATTGACTCATACCCTTCATATATTTTTTCTTCCTACCATGATTGGTTCATATAGGTTTTTTTGTATCTCTATATCCTTGATATATTTTTTTTTGCTAACTCTTGGTATTGGTTGCCGCATAATCAGATATTGTTCGTTATCTCAAAACCTGATGTATTCAAAAGCCCAACAACAGACACCTACGTTATCTTTGGAGAGGCAAAGATTGAGGACTTGAGCTCACAACTGCAAACTCAGGCGGCCGAGCAGTTTAAGGCTCCTGATCTCAGCCATGTAATTTCCAAGCCTGAGACTTCAGCCATGGCTCAAGATGAAGAAGAGGTAGATGAAACTGGAGTGGAGCCAAAAGACATCGAATTGGTGATGACACAGGCAGGAGTCTCTAGATCAAAGGCTGTAAAGGCTTTGAAGGCTGCTGATGGAGACATAGTTTCTGCTATCATGGAGCTTACCAACTGATAGGAGCCTTCACTAAATTGTTATGTTATCCAGTAGCATTTTATTATGGTTATCCATACCGTGTACTGTCAAAGTTGGATTTTTTTTTTCTTACCAAATTTTGCCATTTTCCCATTATCGTGCTTTTCTCTGTTGTATTACTAAACAAGAATGAAATGCATGTTTGGTGATTGATTTTGAGTTATTGTCCTAGCTAATCTTATTGCTGTTGGTTCTTCTTTGTATGTTTGTGTGAGCTTGTGACCTCTCAGGATAGAGTTAGCTCGAGAAAAATACAGTGTCTCATTGTTTAATTTTTTTAAAATATTTTATATATTTTTAATATATTAAATATATATATTAACCGTATATATATTAGATGTATATATTGAAAATTTTGAAAAATAATAAGTTAAAAAGAAAAAAAATAAATATTTTTTTTAAAATTAATTTTTATTTTTAAGGGTATTTTTGAAGAAATCTCATTTAACTTTCTTTGAAAAGTAGCGTTGTATTGTATGATGTGGATAAATTAAAGAATAGTTTATCTGTCCCATGGTTCAACATTCTATTAGTAAATATAACAAAATGTTGAGTGAAAGGCATTTATCAGAATGTTGGGTGAAAGGCATTTATCAAAATGTTGGTATAATGCATGTTAATTTTTTTTTTTTACAAAATTGAATTGAAATCAAAATATGCATAATCAATTTTTGAGGGAGCATTGAGCATCACTCACCCTAAAAAAATTATCAGCCAATGTAGATAATATTAAATCGATTGCATTTTAATCCTGCATATTAATATCCCCCCCTAAGCAGCCTGCATATTCTACTCAACGAATGAAATATTTGCAAGTAAACCTTCAAAATTTTTGTTTAAAAAAAACCTTTAATTTGACAAGTTTCTTAAAAAATCAAAAACTGTTAGTTGTTGCTTGGAAAGATCTAGGAACCAAATCCAAGTCAAGTTCTTTTCCTCCCAAAAGTGCCAAGTTTATGTATGAATGTTGATTGGCAGAAGAGAACCCTGCTCAACCTCACATGCCCATGCTACACTGAATCAGAGAGTATTATCTTCATGTATTGCTGCAGATTATGTAGGCTCACTCTTCCAGGTCCTTCTACTTCCATTTCAGCCCAATTCTGTAATTTGTCGAATCAGAAACACAACCAGAGGTTCGATTTATCAGTCAACTGCTTCATGTATTATGAAGAAAAGGGGGAAAAAGTGTAGAAAGTAAAACTCCAGTGTAAAAAGAGAAAACAAAAAATTGTAACAGGAGTAATAAGCAAGATACAAAAGAGTTGGGGCAGCCGGACTTACAGCGTCAAGAATGAGGAGGCTATTGATCTACAGAGACCTGCAAATACATATTTGTATTATTAGGTGAATTTTAAAAAGATGCACTGCAAAACAAAACAAAACAATTCAATAATTATTATTCCTGAAATCTGCTACTTGTTCATGAAAAGAGCACTAATTAATAAATTAACACAATGGTTATCCTGTACTAGCCAATGCATTAACAGAGTGGTTCCTATTTTATATTCATCCCCAAGCCTGCATGCGCATGGCTTCAACTGCATTGAAGATGATGAATCACTCATCTCGTTTTCTGAGTTGCTGACTTGGTCAGCATTTTTCATGCCTGAATCTGCTTAAAATTCTTCCTACCAATCCCCCCATCACGAATCCAAAGCCATAAATGACAATGCCTTCCAATGATATACAATGGAACATTCTCACATGTATCCCACTTCAATACTTCCACGACGCTACAATATTTTCTCTTTTTAGAATGTCCGCTGGAGTCCCCAGGTTAAAGACTGTGAAATCCCTGAAGACTACAGATGGACACATAACATCAGCGGTTGTGGAGCTTACCAAGCCATAGCATCCTTACCTAAAATGTTGGAAGATACCAAATTTCTTTTATCATAGGTTACTCAGCCATGTCTTGTATAAGACTGGGATCTTTGCTAGCCTCATTACTTTATTATTCTCATGCTTTATTCAATTGTATTAGTGAACAATTTAGGAACATAGTGTTTGCTTCATAGGAACCACACAAAATCACCATAAGATAAATGCATTGTAAGAAAATAACAAGATTTTATGATTTCAAAATTTGAGGACTTTGAGAATTTCAGATCGTTACGTTGCCATGTCAATAATGGAAGTTCAAACAGTCTGACTCAATCAGCAACTAAAAGAAGTTCCAAAAGTGCCATACGAACCAAACTAAATCACCATAAGCTAGCATTGTAAGAAAAGAACAAGATTTTCTGATTTCAAAATTTGAGAACTTTGAAAATTAAAGATGGTTAAGTTGCCACGTCAACATTGGAAGTCCGAACACACTGAAAGCGATACAATCAGGAATTAAAAGAAGGGTGAAAAAGTAACAAAGAATCATAGGAAAGATCTAGGAACAAAAATACCATGAAACACCAACATCCAAATTAATATGGGATGAAGTCATAGTACCAACTACATTGGCATAAGTTGAAATATGCAAATATGCAACTAGCTCTAATTTATCAAGATAAAGTATTAATTGGTAACATGTTTTGTATTTGCAGATACAAACTTACTTCTTCGCTTTCAAGAATCTATCGTTTTTCGTGTTTTTGGTAACAGGATACATCTCTAGTAAACCAGGGACCACATCTGCGTGCTTATGAACAAATCTCCTCAGGAAATTCTTCTCGTTTATTGTTAGCAACCACTCGAGCTTCTTCTGCCCTTCAATCAGTTTCTTTGATTCCAAAACCTTCAAAACATTATACCGAGGGCGAAGCCTTTTATCAACTGCATACATAAGAAACTTAGGATATGTAATTATAGTTTGGAGTTCCAACTTCATAGTATTCAAGTAGAAATCCATCACATTCTTGAATTTCTCCTCTGAAACAGCCAAAACAAGTGGATCTCTCTTAAAAGCTAATAAAACCTCCTTTTCACTCCACCCCATACTTTTCATTACCTCAATTTTCTTCTTCCAATTTTCATCAGTCATCCATATCATCACTCCAACAGCATGGATAAACATACGAGAAGTTGGTTCAAGGCCAACATTCTTAACAGCATTCACTGCATGAACCATCCTATCATGCTTTCGCGTTATAGCTCTTGGTTGCAACACAAAAAATTTTTCTATGCTATTAGGAGACACTCCCTCTTTAATTAAGAAATCAATATTTGGTTGCATTGCACCCTTCAGATCAGCGGACAACAACCATGAAGAACGAGTAATAGCAGCTAAAATTTTCTCTCTACTACTAATAACTGACTTCAAAAAATCAAAAGAAGGTTTGATATGAGAATCCAAAGCCCTTTTTAAAATTACCGGATTTGACACAATAAGCTGAGGCAGAAGCTCACCCACAAAGCAATTTTCCTTCAAGTACTCAAATTTGGGCTGCATATTGTGTTTTACTCTGCAATTAAGAATTGCAGGCCGCTTTATGATCAATTTGGTGATCTGGGTATTGTTGAAACCGTAAGATTTCAAAAGCTCCAGCACAGATAGATGCCCCCGGGAGTTCCTTTCGTCGAGCTGAAGGTCCCGTGAGGTTGAAATAGCTGATTCTAATGGAAACCCACAAGATTTCACAAGGAATTGAATTGTATATGATGATGAGAGAGTTGAAGAAGATGTGGGTAATGGAGATTTGGGAATAATTGTTGCAGATGTGTTCAGCAAACGTTTTTGGATTTGAGAAATTACGTTTCTGATCAAATTATTAGCCATTTTAGAAGCAAAATACCTTTAAAAACACAACTTTTAAGCACAGGTTTGGATCTCACGATGTATCAACACAGACAGAGGAAGAGAGAAAGAAAATGACGGTTGACAGAGAAGGGTTTTTGTTAGGGTTTCCAGATAATTAAAAAAAGAAAAAGAAAAAGAAATTCAAATGATAAAACGATACCGTTTAAAAACGACATAAGCAATCATGCAAGCCAGCAACAGTCAAACAACATGTCGTTTGCTCTGAAATTCCGAATTTTCTTCTTAATTTAATTTAATTATGGAGATTCGAAGAAACGAGGGAGAGCAGAGTTTAAGAAGCCATGGAGAGGAGACATCAACGTCGAAACCCTTCTTCTTCTTCTTCTTCGTCTTCTTTGAACGAGTTCACTTCATATAATACAAAAAGCACAAACTTTCCACGCTATAAGCCAAGCATTAGCAATAATCTACGTGATGTCTCCGAATGGAAATTCAGAAGAGGATCGAGTAGCAGTTGCAGCACTACTCACCATGAAAAAGTGAAAACAGAAGCACAAGAAGTTGTTGGAGAAGAAAAGAATTCTTCTTATTTTCCAATTCTAATTGGAACCTGCACTTTCATGTGCCCAGGTATTAAATTATCCCAAATTCAACTATTCTATGCATTTTTCTTCTTCATGTGCAATTATAAGAACTGGGTTAGGTTTGTTTCATGGATAGAATAATGGGTTTAAGCGCAAAATTGTATCTTTATTTTCCCTTCTTCATCAGCTTTTCCTATTCTAGCTTCTGTCCTTTCCCAGAAACTGCAAGCATATATTCGAGAAGATGAAGTGATGAACTTTCGTTTCTTCTTATATAGGAATAAACTTTGCATTAAAAGATTTTGATTTATAATGTGCTTTGACTTATTGTATGTTTTGATGGAATTGGAGATTAAAAAAAAATTAAATGAAATAGGATTTTTTTTGAATTTTTATTATTTGAATGTTTAATTGGGATAAAAAAAATATAATTTTATTAGAAAAATAATTTTGGATAAATGATTAAAATAATTTTTTATTTAAATGATAAAAAATGAAAATAATAAGAGAAGAAAAATACTATATTATATAAAATATCTTTTATGTTCTATTTTTATTTTAGTTTAATAAATGAGGATAAAATTATAAAAATATATTTTATAAATTTATTTATTTATTTAAATTATAGAGAAAATTTTTTATTTTTTTATTATTTAATTATATTTATTAAATATATTAAAATAAATTTAATTTTTTTTTTCTTTTATACCCATTTCCCTCGTTGAAGTAAATTTAATTTACCTTGTGCAAATTAGTAACCAAACAAACGATTAGTTTTCAAATTCAATATGGTGACTTAAGAAGTTAAGATGAAGCTTGCCATCTTTCCTTTTGACAATTAATTTTTAGTTTCATGTGTCGTTAATTTCTTACTTTCATGTTAATCTGTGTTATTAGAGGGTGAAAGGGCCCAAAGGGAGAGGCTGCGAGACTTAGCTGTGTTTGAGAGGCTACATGGAAATCCAGCAAAAACGTCTCCAAGCCTTGCTGTCAAAAAGGTATGATGCGTTTTGGCTCTTTGAGTGGATATAGTAGTCACAGTGCACTTAAATGAGAATATCCCTGAGTGCCATGGCTGTATATTGGAGAGATTTGAGTTCAAGCTTGTTTATATCACTCAGAATGTTGTCACCATTGTGGCATTGCCTTCATATTTCTTATTCAGTATCCAACTGAATCATGTTCTACTTTTCAATCCAATTGTTGTCCTTTTTTTACCTTTAGTAATTACTCTTTGAAGACTTTACAGATATTTGCCGTGCCTGAAAATGCTAGTTTTTTCAATTGCTCACTTGTTTCTAGTGCTGGTCATCTTTCGTAGATTTATTGTAATCATACTTCTCTGCATTTTTTAATGTTTGCTCATCAAATGGCTGCAAATGTTTACCTTTTTGTTGAGGTTAATTCTAAGTTTATGTGCTTTTGGTTAACAATAGAATCAGAAGCTATTTGTGTGCCCTTTACACCTGTCATTTAGGTACTTCTAAAATTCAAAATACATATATATTCAAATTTCAAAGCTCAAGAACAATTCACTTTCCTCTTCTCTCACTAGTTTTGCAGAACTATATCAACCAAGCATGTGCAGGCTTCTGATGTGCGGCCACTCCCGGTATTGGAAGACACTTTGAGCTACCTTTTAAACTTGGCAGATTTAACAGATCACCCATTTGAAGTAGTTCATGATTTCCTCTTTGACAGGACAAGGTCCATAAGACAAGATCTTAGCATGCAAAATATATTTGATGACAGAGCAATCTCTATGTATGAGAAAATGGTACTAAACCTCTGAAATTATCTTCCCATCTTAAATATTCATCTCCTCAGTAGTGTAATTGGTGCCAGTAATTTCTTCTGTAAATATCAGTTTCCTTACAGCAGAAAAATATCTTGAGCAGTAGGCTTGCTCTTTCATGAAGTTTTGTCTTTCAAACTTGTTTGCCATGAATTAGATTCGCTTTTCTCATACCAATTCAATTATTTATGTTTAGCATGATTTATGCATAATGTGCAATAGTTGTGTACCAAATAGTGTTAGATGGATGACCGATGTCAAAATAATCTTGTCTATATGATACTGATAGCATTTGCTTTCGAAGGAGCCATTTATAATCTATAACTCATTAGATCTGAAACTGAATTCATTTGAAAGCACCATCTCTTTCATTTCCTTCCTTTTTTTTTTCAATTTCCTTGCTTAGAGTTTTAGACTTGCATATGATATTCTAACTTACTTTTTGTTATATAGGTTAAATTCCATGTTGTATCTCACCATAAACTTCGTTGTTGTGGTAGCAATACAAATATTTCTTCAGTGCATCACCTCGACATGGAGCAGCTTATAAAGACTGTAACATCTTTATATGTTTTGTATGATGCAAATAGAGATACCAACCCTATTTTCGAAAATGAGGCTGAGTTTTGATCACTTTACGTTCTTCTTCATCTTAATTCAAGAAGCCAACCAACGGTAACTCAACTTCCTCGGTTTGTTGACTTATATTCTTCATTCATAAAGGCTTATAGAACTAGGTCCTAAATATTCAAATTATGATTTTTTGATGCACAGGGGGAGTCACTTTCTTTATGGTTTCGTCGTGTGCCTAATACAATTATCCAGTAGAAAAAAATGTGTTTTGCCCGGAGTGTTTTACGGTACATGCTGAAATTTTTATAAGGTTTTTCAGTATTCTCTCATTTAAGATAATGTCTGATTGTTTATTTTCTATCTCAAATTTGAACATCTTCGAGCAACACTAATATTTTCTTTTTCTACAGATCTTTCCGTTTGGGAAATTACAAGTAATTTTTTTGTACAATAGCTGCTGAGGCATCCTATTTACAATCCTATATTATTGAATCTTACATGAATGACGCGACATGTTTTATTTTAACTTTTGCATTCTGTTTAATAGTGATCTTAATACAATTCTATGACTACCTTGGCCAGCCTAGAACCCAAACCTGAGATCTAAGCAGTAGCAACATGCTCGTCTACCAAACCATATCTTGGTGATTTCATCCTCATTTATTTTCTCAAGAAATATCTGTTATTCTTTGTCCTTGTGCTCGATTTGTTAATTTTCACGTTTCCTTTCGCTTATAAGTTTGGTTTGTGTCAGCATTTCAGTTCTTATATGACATGTTTTTGAGGAATTAGAATTTGCCTTTGGTAAGCTCTTTGGAAAATATGTTAACGGTACCTAATGTTACTCTACTCATTGTTCCTTTAAACAATTTGTTTATCATGAAGGTCCGAGCGCAATCTCTGGCATGAATAAATAACGTTGGCTACAAGCTTCATCCATATCCCTTGGTACATCTATCAAAGCTATTGATGATGAAGGTATGCATTTCACTAATCAAACTCACTGCATTACTATTTCGATGATTATTGTATATATTAGATTATGAAAAGCTGCACATACTTTTAGGAATCAGATCTGGAACTCTTTTGCAATGCTTGTGGTCTTGAGATTTGCACAGATGAAATAGGAAACAAGTTATTACCCACCAAGCAAACAACTTTCTGTGTTCCCAAGAAAGGATTTCAAAGCTATAAATTTCCAGGTTTGGAGCAATTCGAAAGGTAACTTAAAAGTATGCAGTCCTTGTAGGGAGATGAAGGATTCAAATATGCATACTTGCCTCAGCACTACCCTCTTAAGTTGCGTTTGTGGGGCCTCTTGCGTCGGCATCTGTCTTGTACGTCGGGTACGTTAATGCTTCTGCTTATGCCATTAAGCAGTTATTAATATGCTACCAATGTTTCAGACTGCCTTACTCAAAGTTTGTATATACAAAGAATAAGACCATATTTATGATTTTATCATCCAACTTGTGGATCATATTCATAGGCCTAGAAGATGAAAAAGAAGAGGTTTCTTCATTAAAGATACACTTCAGTAGAGATTGACCTCAATCCACTCTTCTATCTGTTGGTGTAATCTATTTGTATTTGATGTTGTGCTAACTTGTCACAAATTAGTAACTTTGAATTCTTAACTTTCATATTGCAGTATCAAATTTTAGATTGTTTCAAAATTTTGTAAGCAATGATGATGATATCATAAATATCAGGTTTATGAGTACAGAAAGCTCTGAGCTGGCAAGGAAAAAAGATGAAACAATAAATAAGCACAAAATAACCACCTTTTTTTTTCTTTTTCACAATGAATGTTAAACTAATATTTTATAATATTTGTATACTGAGGCATAGTTTAGTACTAAGTGTCAAATTATCAGACCTCTGTTAACACCGAGAATTGGCAATTAAGAGAGGATTCTACTGGGTTGTCAGATTATGATATTATGTAATACAGAACAGTTACTTAGCTGCAGATGGATAAAATTGTAACTCTATGCCCATAGCAATGTCATAACCAAAAAGAGGATGATGGCCAGTCCAAAGCAAAATCCAACAACAGCCATGAAAGCCTGGAAACAAGCAAACAAAATTAGATAAAGAAAACTGAACTAAATGAAAACATTTAAGCTTAACAAACGTTGCATGCCTTCGCCTGAGACTCGAACTTAAATCTGACTGTGAACCACGACAATCCTCTGTCAACAAATGGTGCAAGAGCAAGGGCCCTGAACAATAGTAATCTCTTTGAGAAACAGATGCTTCAAATTGTGTATTTGCATTCAAAAATTATAGGTCAAGCAAAACAATAAGAACAGCAGTCGCTGGATAACACAAAATTAAGCATTCTACATACAAATGGCTATTTGATAAGATCATTAAAAAGAGAAAAATATATAACAATAATCATAATGATTCATGTAAGAAAATCAGATTCCAGAACAACCAGCTATGTTCATAACTCATAATTGTCAGATGCTCAATAGTCATCCAAGCTCATCAGCAACACAAATGGTCAAAACACCTTCCGTTTGCCAAGCCACAAAGAGAAGTATTGATGAAATTTACTGAGTCTGGACTAAAAGATTGTGGATTGAAGAATAATAGACAAATCTGCAACAACTTCTGGTTATTTATGGACATCAACACGTTTATATAAGAAAAATAGGATGGGAATTGAGTTCTAGCAGCTTACCCACCAGCTCTCACAAGCTTAGTAACTTGACTCCCAGCCCACACCATGGCCATCATTTTCAGAAATCTGCAGAGCATTTCTACATTGGCCTCATTTTTCTACTCACATTAGCATTTAGAGGTTGGAAGATGAGTGGTTACCTTTCAACAGCAGCTAAGTAACCCATTTTCCCAGGAGCTGGAGAAACATAAAACCTAGCAAGCAAGTAAAATAGTGTTAAACAACCATAGGATCTCATCTGAAAATGCCAAAGACAACCTTGATACAATTACAATCCATGAACAAGATTTTCTTTATTCATCATATATAGGGATGATCTAGTAACTTTGGCAATAATGGGAGGTAGGAGAAGAAATCAATCCTAAAGGATGCTCAAATCTAAATTTAACACCTTTCTCTCTCTGGGTCAGTGCAACAGTGCAATAATTTAATGTTAAGGCCTTTGTATACATTGAAAAGCACATATATAGGTTTATATCAATCAATTTTTACTAGTAATTTCACTCACCACACCAAGAGAAAGGTTGTGAGGTAGTAGGCAGTATTCAAAAGCCCATAAGACAATACTCCAGAGAGTCCATATCTCTTTAGTTTCTTCAATATCCTGGCAATTTAAACCAATAAGAATTTAGCTTGAGAAAGCACAAATAACAGCAAAATGACCAAGAGGATTTCATATTTTAGTGCAGAATCAGATCATTTAACAACAATTCACTTCTAAACCTAAGAATATTTTATTTTAGAGGTAGATGTGCAGTCTATTTCACGAATACATTGAGGTAAGAAGCAAGTACTCGCTGGATGTATTTGATTCTTGACTTGCTAAAGTTTCTTCCCTTGAACCTGAAAATTTTAATAGTAAACTGTGATTGTGAAAGGGGAAATTTTGAAAAAAAAAAATTAAATTTTCTATAAATGTATAAAAAATCAACTCATTATATACGCATATATGAAGAAAATAATATACCTTCAAGATTAGAATTGGTGATGTGAGAATCTGAAGAATCATAAGCCTGACCTTAAAGACCAAATAGTAACTTAAACACTATAAATTAATTTTAACAGTCTCACTGCCAAAACAATACTCCAATATATGTTGAGTAAAACTGAATGAATTTAAAATGGGGTTTTGTAAATTGTCAAAGTTAGCTAAATTTTAAATTTTTTTCAGTGATTAAAAAAATCTAAAACTGAATGAGTTTCGAATGGGATTTTGTAAATTGTCAAAAAGTGGCTAAATTTTAAATTTTTTTCAGTGATTAAAAAAAATCTGACTCACATTGCTTTCGTCTTTAATTGAGCAGAATCGTCGAGCTTGGCTGTGATTTAGCGAGAAATTCTCCAATTTCTGCAATTCAACAAGCCTTGGAAAGCCAGAAATGGAGTTGCAGGGGAGCTCATTGAAACCCTAAAAAATTAAAATGAAAAATTAGGGGAAATCAAACCAGCGAAAATGAAAATAATCAGCAAAAACTGACATACCCGCCGGTGTTGCAAAGACAGTAGAGAGTGGCCGGCGGCGATTTTCGGCGCCAAAGACATTGCTGGTAAGTGGGAACTGGTAAAGTGATAGACTCTAAAATGAATGCCAATTTCTGAATTTCCATCTCCAAGACATACGCAACGACATGTAGTTTATTGGAATACTTCGTCGTTTCAAGTGAAACTTAAAACTTGAATTTTTTAAACGACATGACGACAGCAGAACAATAAAATAAAATTAAGCATGGTTCAAAATTAAAAGCAATTATGTACTTACATTTGTCATTATGAGTTGTTATAATTATTGTTTATAAAAATTAAACTTGTAATTTGATATGTTTATCTATATGAAAATCCTTTCATAAGATTTTATATTGAACTAAATTAGTAAGAATTAAATAAGAAAAAAGAAATTTCTGTCAAAAACTTGCATTATTTTTGTATACTTTTAAATTTCATTGATAAAGCATTAGTTTATTTAAATTTTAAAAATACTCTTTCCATTTCAAATTGGTAGGTTAATTTTGCATTTTTATTTGTTCCAAATTATAGTTCCATTACTATTTTAATAAATTCATTAATAAGATAAATTTTTTTATATCCATATTTAATATTATCCATTAAATATATCTTATAATAGAATAAGAGCAGAATAATATATATATATATATAAATTTACATTTTAAATAAAAATAATTATTTTTATTAATTCTCTTGAAATAAAAAATGTGTCAATTAATTTGAGATAAACAAAGTACTTTATATAATTGTGATGGTTAATTTTATCTCAATCTTGAAAACGATTCAAGTACTAATGAACCAAAGTTATTAGTCATCTTAATCTTTATTATATGGTACGAATCAAATATTATTAATCATCTTTATCTTTATTTTTATTTATTTATAATTCCCTTTGGCCAATGTTTAGTTCATTAACAATTTGAAGAATATATTGCATGTTTATGGTGGCCAATTCTACATCACATTTTTCATGCCTGAGTCTGCCTAAAATTCTTGATACTAATCCCTCCTTTTTGAATCCAAAGCCACAAGTAACCTTCGTATGCCTTGCATGGTGTAAGGCCTCTCCTGAGCTCGTGTCTTCAGGCAGGAGCTCATAGGCAATAGTAGACCTGGCCACAAGCCAGATTTCAAACTTCAATTGGTGAAGAAAATTGCATACGGACAGATCGAACCTTTGGAAAATGAATCCGGCCAGGGCCATATCTAGTCGACAATCAAAACAGAGTAGTACTCATACGGCATGGCGCATGCTATCCCTGACTACGTAGCTCACTCTGTCCATCAGCCAGAAGGATGGCATGGCCGCTAGCCGTATCCCACTTTCAACACTTTCATAACACCACAATAGTTCCTCTTCTTAGGATGTTTGTGAAGCTGATAAGCAGAAGTCCCAATGTTAAAGATTGTGAAAAGCCCTGCAAACTATAGATGGACACATAACTACAGCCGTTGTAGAGCTTACCAAGCAATATAAGTTGGGAAGATATAGAATTTCTTTTATCGTAGGTTACTCTATTGCAGCTTTTCTATTGTATTAGTGAACAAATTAGGAATATAGTGTTTGCTTCACAGTGAAGCATTTGCCTTTAAAAAGATGTCCATTTCATATTGGACATCTCTTTTCTAATTGTTTAACACATTTTCCCAGGGTACAAATAATCTGTAACATGGAGGTCAAAAGTTAGGCAATCCTTCCAAAGGTGTCATAGAAACAAACAAAATCATCACAAGATAAACACATTGTAAGAAAAGAACAAGATTTTCTGATATTAAAATTTAAGAACTTTGAGAATTTCAGATGGTTAGGTAGCCACTTCAATATTCAAATACACTGAAAGAAATGACTCAATCATGTTTCAAAAGAAGGGCAGAAACAAACCTACTTCTTTGCTTTGAAGCATCCATCATTTTTAGTGTTTCTAGTAGTAGGATACATCTCCAATAAACCAGGGACCACATCTACATACTTAAGAACAAAATTCTTCTGGAAATACTTCTCAGTTTTTGTTAGCAACCACTCTAACCTCTTGTTCCCTTTAATATCTCCCCCTAAGCAGCCTGCATATTCTAATCCTGCATATTAATATCTCCCCCTAAGCAGCCTGCATATTCTACTCAACGTATGAAATATTTGCAAGTAAACCTTCAAATTTTTTGTTTTAAAAAAAAAACTTTAATTTGACAAGTTTCTTAAAAAATCAAAAACTGTTAGTTGGTGCTTGGAAAGATCTAGGAACCAAATCCAAGTCATGTTCTTTTCCTCCCAAAAGTGCCAAGTTTATGTATGAATGTTGATTGGCAGAAGAGAACCCTGCTCAACCTCACATGCCCATGCTACACTGAATCAGAGAGCATTATCTTCATGTATTGCTGCAGATTATGTGGGCTCACTCTTCCAGGTCCTTCTACTTCCATTTCAGCCCAATTCTGTCATTTGTCGAATCAGAAACACAACCAGAGGTTCGATTTATCAGTCAAGTTAACTGCTTCATGTATTATGAAGAAAAGGGGGAAAAAGTGTAGAAAGTAAAACTCCAGTGTAAAAAGAGAAAACAAAAAATTGTAACAGGAGTAATAAGCAAGATACAAATGAGTTGGGGCAGCTGGACTTACAGCGTCAAGAATGAAAAGGCTATTGATCTACAGAGACCTGCAAATACATATTTGTATTATTAGGTGAATTTTAAAAAGATGCACTGCAAAACAAAACAAAACAATTCAATAACTATTATTCCTGAAAGCGACAGGAGTAATAAGCAAGATAGTCATGTCAAATAGTTATCATAGGTTACTCAGCCATGTCTTGTATAAGACTGGGATCTTTGCTAGCCTCATTACTTTATTGTTCTCATGCTTTATTCAATTGTATTAGTGAACAGATAAGGAACATAGTGTTTGCTTCATAGGAACCACACAAAATCACCATAAGATAAATGCATTGTAAGAAAATAACAAGATTTTATGATTTCAAAATTTGAGGACTTTGAGAATTTCAGATCGTTAAGTTGCCATGTCAATAATGGAAGTTCAAACAGTCTGACTCAATCAGGAACTAAAAGAAGTTCCAAAAGTGCCATACGAACCAAACTAAATCACCATAAGCTAGCATTGTAAGAAAAGAACAAGATTTTCTGATTTCAAAATTTGAGAACTTTGAAAATTAAAGATGGTTAAGTTGCTATGTCAATATTGGAAGTTCGAACACACTGAAAGCGATACAATCAGGAATTAAAAGAAGGCTGAAAAAGTAACAAAGAATCATAGGAAAGATCTAGGAACAAAAATACCATGAAACACCAACATCCAAATTAATATGGGATGAAGTCATAGTACCAACTACATTGGCATAAGTTGAAATATGCAAATATGCAACTAGCTCTAATTTATCAAGATAAAGTATTAATTGGTAGAAAGGGAGCCTTGGCGCAGCGGTAAGTGCTGTCGCCGTGTGATCTGAGGTCACGGGTTTGAATAGTGGAAACGGCCTCTTGCAATTAATTGCAAAAGAAGGCCGCTTACAAAGACCCAATGGGTCCGACCCTTCCACGGATCCCGCTCATTGCGGAAGCATTCATGCACCGGGCTGCCCTTTTTTTTTTTTAAGTATTAATTGGTAACATGTTTTGTATTTGCAGATACAAACTTACTTCTTCGCTTTCAAGTATCTATCGTTTTTGGTGTTTCTGGCAACAGGATACATCTCTAGTAAACTTGGGACCACATCTGCGTGCTTATGAACAAATCTCCTCAGGAAATTCTTTTCGTTTATGGTTAGCAACCACTCGAGCTTCTTCTGCCCTTCAATCAGTTTCTTTGATTCCAAAACCTTCAAGACATTATAACGAGGGCGAAGCCTTTTATCAACTGCATACATAAGAAACTTAGGATAGGTAATTATAGTTTGGAGTTCCAACTTCATAGTATTCAAGTAGAAATCCATCACATTCTTGAATTTCTCCTCTGAAACAGCCAAAACAAGTGGATCTCTCTTAAAAGCTAATAAAACCTCTTTTTCACTCCACCCCATACTTTTCATTACCTCAATTTTCTTCTTCCAAGTTTCATCAGTCATCGATATCATCACTCTAACAGCATGGATAAACATACGAGAAGTTGGTTCAAGGCCAACATTCTTAACAGCATTCACTGCATGAACCATCTTATCATGCTTTTGCGTTATAGCTCTTGGTTGCGACACAATAAATTTTTCTATGCTATTAGGAGACACTCCCTCTTTAATTAAGAAATCAATATTTGGTTGCATTGCACCCTTCAGATCAGCGGACAACAACCATGAAGAACGAGTAATAGCAGCTAAAATTTTCTCTCTACTACTAATAACTGACTTCAAAAAATCAAAAGAAGGTTTGATATGAGAATCCAAAGCCCTTTTTAAAATTACCGGATTTGACACAATAAGCTGAGGCAGAAGCTCACCCACAAAGCCATTTTCCTTCAAGTACTCAAATTTGGGCAGCATATTGTTTTTTACTCTGCAATTAAGAATTACAGGCCACTTTATGATCAATTTGGTGATCTGGGTATTGTTGAAACCGTAAGATTTCAAAAGCTCCAGTACAGATAGATGCCCCCGTGAGTTCCTTCTATCGAGCTGAAGGTCCCGTGAGGTTGAAATAGCTGATTCTAATGGAAACCCACAAGATTTCACAAGGAATTGAATTGTATATGATGATGAGAGAGTTGAAGAAGATGTGGGTAATGGAGATTTGGGAATAATTGTTGCAGATGTGTTCAGCAAACGTTTTTGGATTTGAGAAATTACGTTTCTGATCAAATTATTAGCCATTTTAGAAGCAAAATACCTTTAAAAATACAACTTTTAAGCACAGGTTTGGATCTCACGATGCATCAACACAGACAGATGAAGAGAGAAAGAAAATGACGCTTGACAGAGAAGGATTTTTGTTAGGGTTTCCAGATAATTAAAAAAAGAAAAAGAAAAAGAAATTCAAATGATAAAACGACATCGTTTAAAAACTACATAGGCAATCATGCAAGCCAGCAACAGTCAAACAACATGTCGTTTGCTCTGAAAGACCGAATTTTTTTCTTAATTTAATTTAATTATGGAGATTCGAAGAAACGAGAGAGAGCAGAGTTTAAGAAGCCATGAAGAGGAGACATCAACGTCGAAACCCTTCTTCTTCTTCTTCTTCTTCTTCTTCCTCTTCTTCTTTGAACGAGTTCACTTCATATAATACAAAAAGCACCAACTTTCCACACTATAAGCCAAGCATTAGCAATAATCTACGTGATGTCTCCGAATGGAAATTCAGAAGAGGATCGAGTAGCAGTTGCAGCACTACTCACCATGAAAAAGTGAAAACAGAATAACAAGAAGTTGTTGGAGAAGAAAAGAATTCTTCTGATTTTCCAATTCTAATTGGAACCTGCACTTTCATGTGCCCAGGTATTAAATTATCCCAAATTCAACTATTCTATGCATTTTTCTTCTTCATGTGAAATTATAAGAACTGGGTTAGGTTTGTTTCATGGATAGAATAATGGGTTTAAGCGCAAAATTGTATCTTTATTTTCCCTTCTTCATCAGCTTTTCCTATTCTAGCTTCTGTCCTTTCCCAGAAACTGCAAGCATATATTCCAGAAGATGAAGTGATGAACTTTCGTTTCTTCTTATATAGGAATAAACTTTGCATTAAAAGATTTTGATTTATTATGTGCTTTGACTTACAGTTTGTTTTGATGGGATTGGAGATTAAAAAAAATTAAATGAATTAGGATTTTTTTTGAATTTTTATTATTTGAATGTTTAATTGGGATAAAAAATATAATTTTATTAGAAAAATAATTTTGTATAAATGATTAAAATAATTTTTTATTTAAATGATAAAAAATGAAAATAATAAGAGAAGAAAAATACTATATTATATAAAATATCTTTTATGTTCTATTTTTATTTTAGTTTAATAAATAAGGATAAAATTATAAAAATTTATTTTATAAATTTATTTATTTATTTAAATTATAGAGAAAATTTTTTATTTTTTTATTATTTAAATATATTTATTAAATATATTAAAATAAATTTTTTTTTCTTTTATACCCATTTCCCTCGTTGAAATAAATTTAATTTACCTTGTGCAAATTAATAACCAAACAAACGATTAGTTTTCAAATTCAATATGGTGACTTAAGAAGTTAAGATGAAGCTTGCCATCTTTCCTTTTGACAATTAATTTTTAGTTTCATGTGTCGTTAATTTCTTACTTTCATGTTAATTTTTGTGTTATTAGAGGGTGAAAGGGCCCAAAGGGAGAGGCTGCGAGACTTAGCTGTGTTTGAGAGGCTACATGGAAATCCAGCAAAAACGTCTCCAAGCCTTGCTGTCAAAAAGGTATGATGTGTTTTGGCTCTTTGAGTGGATATAGTAGTCACAGTGCACTTAAATGAGAATATCCCTGAGTGCCATGGCTGTATATTGGAGAGATTTGAGTTCAAGCTGGTTTATATCACTCAGAATGTTGTCACCATTGTGGCATTGCCTTCATATTTCTTATTCAGTATCCAACTGAATCATGTTCTACTTTTCAATCCAATTGTTGTCCTTTTTTTACCTTTAGTAGTTACTCTTAGAAGACTTTACAGATATTTGACGTGCCTGAAAATGCTTGTTTTTTCAATTGCTCACTTGTTTCTAGTGCTGGTCATCTTTCATAGATTTATTGTAATCATACTTCTCTGCATTTTTAATGTTTGCTCATCAAATGGCTGCAAATGTTTACCTTTTTGTTGAGGTTAATTCTAAGTTTATGTGGTTTTGGTTAACAATAGAATCAGAAGCTATTTGTACACCTGTCATTTAGGTACTTCTAAAATTCAAAATACATATATATTCAAATTTCAAAGCTCAAGAACAATTCACTTTCCTCTTCTCTCACAAGTTTTGCAGAACTATATCAACCAAGCATGTGCAGGCTTCTGATGTGCGGCCACTCCCGGTATTGGAAGACACTTTGAGCTACCTTTTAAAATTGGCAGATTTAACAGACCACCCATTTGAAGTAGTTCATGATTTCCTCTTTGACAGGACAAGGTCCATAAGACAAGATCTTAGCATACAAAATATATTTGATGACAGAGCAATCTCTATGTATGAGAAAATGGTACTAAACCTCTGAAAATATCTTCCCATCTTAAATATTCATCTCCTCAGTAGTGTAATTGGTGCCAGTAATTTCTTCTGTAAATATCAGTTTCCTTACAGCAGAAAAATATCTTGAGCAGTAGGCTTGCTCTTTCATGAAGTTTTGTCTTTCAAACTTGTTTGCCATGAATTAGATTCGCTTTTCTCATACCAATTCAATTATTTATGTTTAGCATGATTTATGCATAATATGCAATAGTTGTGTACCAAATAGTGTTAGATGGATGACCGATGTCAAAATAATCTTGTCTATATGATACTGATAGCATTTGCTTTCGAAGGAGCCTAGGACCCAAACCTGAGATCTAAGAAGTAGCAACATGCTCTTGTCTACCAAACTATCTTGGTGATTTCATCCTCATTTGTTTTCTCAAGAAATATCTGTTATTCTTTGTCCTTGTGCTCGATTTGTTAATTTTCACGTTTCCTTTCGCTTATAAGTTTGGTTTGTGTCAGCATTTCAGTTCTTATATGACATGTTTTTGAGGAATTAGAATTTGCCTTTGGTAAGCTCTTTGGAAAATATAACGGTACCTAATGTTACTCATTGTTCCTTTAAACAATTTGTTTATCATGAAGGTCCGAGCGCAATCTCTGGCATGCATAAATAACGTTGGCTACAAGCTTCATCCATATCCCTTGGTACATCTATCAAAGCTATTTATGATGAAGGTATGCATTTCACTAATCAAACTCACTGCATTACTATTTCGATGATTATTGTATATATTAGATTATGAAAAGCTGCACATACTTTTAGGAATCAGATCTGGAATTCTTTTGCAATGCTTGTGGTCTTGAGACCTGCACAGATGAAATAGGAAACAAGTTATTGCCCACCAAGCAAACAACTTTCTGTGTTCCCAAGGAAGGATTTCAAAGCTATAAATTTCCAGGTTTGGAGCAATTCGAAAGGTAACTTAAAAGTATGCAGTCCTTGTAGGGAGATGAAGGATTCAAATATGCATACTTGCCTCAGCACATCCCTCTTAAGTTGCGTTTGTGGGGCCTCTTGCCTCGGCATCTGTCTTGTACGTCGGGTACGTTAATGCTTCTGCTTATGCCATTAAGGAAGCAGTTATTAATATGTTACCAATGTTTCAGACTGCCTTACTCAAAGTTTGTATATACAAAGAATAAGACCATATTTATGATTTTATCATCCAACTTGTGGATCATATTCATAGGCCTAGAAGATGAAAAAGAAGAGGTTTCTTCATTAAAGATACACTTCAGTAGAGATTGACCTCAATCCACTCTTCTATCTGTTGGTGTAATCTATTTGTATTTGATGTTGTGCTAACTTGTCACAAATTAGTAACTTTGAATTCTTAACTTTCATATTGCAGTATCAAATTTTAGATTGTTTCAAAATTTTGTAAGCAATGATGATGATATAATAAATATCAGGTTTATGAGTACAGAAAGCTCTGAGCTGACAAGGAAAAAAGATGAAACAATAAATAAGCACAAAATAACCACCTTTTTTTTTCTTTTTCACAATGAATGTTAAACTAATATTTTATAATATTTGTATAATGAGGCATAGTTTAGTACTAACTGTCAAATTATCAGACCTCTGTTGACACCGAGAATTGGCAATTAAGAGAGGATTCTACTGGGTTGTCAGATTATGATATTATGTAATACAGAACAGTTACTTAGCTGCAGATGAATAAAATTGTAACTCTATGCCCATAGCAATGTCATAACCAAAAAGAGGATGATGGCCAGTCCAAAGCAAAATCCAACAACAGCCATGAAAGCCTGGAAACAAGCAAACAAAATTAGATAAAGAAAACTGAACTAAATGAAAACATTTAAGCTTAACAAACGTTGCATGCCTTCGCCTGAGACTCGAACTTAAATCTGATTGTGAACCACGACAATCCTCTGTCAACAAATGGTGCAAGAGCAAGGGCCCTGAACAATAGTAATCTCATTGAGAAACAGATGCTTCAAATTGTGTATTTGCATTCATAAATTATAGGTCTGACAGAAGCAAAACAATAAGAACAGCAGTCGCTGGATAACACAAAATTAAGCATTCTACATACAAATGGCTATTTGATAAGATCATTAAAAAGAGAAAAATATATAACAATAATCATAATGATTCATGTAAGAAAATCAGTTTCCAGAACAACCAGCTATGTTCATAACTCATAATTTTCAGATGCTCAATAGTCATCCAAGCTCATCAGCAACACAAACGGTCAAAACACCATCCGTTTGCCAAGCCACAGAGAAGTATTGATGAAATTTACTGAGTCTGGACTAAAAGATTGTGGATTGAAGAATAATAAACAAATCTGCAATAACTTCTGGTTATTTATGGACATCAACACGTTTATATAAGAAAAATAGGATGGGAATGGAGTTCTAGCAGCTTACCCTCCAGCTCTCACAAGCTTAGTAACTTGACTCCCAGCCCACACCATGGCCATCATTTTCAGAAATCTGCAGAGCATTTCTACATTGGCCTCATTTTTCTACTCACATTAGCATTTAGAGGTTGGAAGATGAGTGGTTACCTTTCAACAGCAGCTAAGTAACCCATTTTCCCAGGAGCTGGAGAAACATAAAACCTAGCAAGCAAGTAACATAGTGTTAAACAACCATAGGATCTCATCTGAAAATGCCAAAGACAACCTTGATACAATTACAATCCATGAACAAGATTTTCTTTATTCATCATTTATAGGGATATGATCTAGTAACTTTGGCAATAATGGGAGGTAGGAGAAGAGATCAATCCTAAAGGATGCTCAAATCTAAATTTAACACCTTTCTCTCTCTGGGTCAGTGCAACAGTGCAATAATTTAATGTTGTGGCCTTTGTATACATTGAAAAGCACATATATAGGTTTATATCAATCAATTTTTACTAGTAATTTCACTCACCACACCAAGAGAAAGGTTGTGAGGTAGTAGGCAGTATTCAAAAGCCCATAAGACAATACTCCAGAGAGTCCATATCTCTTTAGTTTCTTCAATATCCTGGCAATTTAAACCAATAAGAATTTAGCTTGAGAAAGCACAAATAACAGCAAAATGACCAAGAGGATTTCATATTTTAGTGCAGAATCAGATCATATAACAACAATTCACTTATAAACCTAAGAATATTTTATTTTAGAGGTAGATGTGCAGTCTATTTCAAGAATACATTGAGGTAAGAATCTAGTAATCGCTGGATGTATTTGATTCTTGACTTCCTAAAGTTTCTTCCCTTGAACCTGAAAATTTTAATAGTAAACTGTGATTGTGAAAGGGGAAATTTTGAAAAAAAAAATTTTAATTTTCTATAAATGTATAAAAAATCAACTCATTATATACGCATATATGAAGAAAATAATATACCTTCAAGATTAGAATTGGTGATGTGAGAATCTGAAGAATCATAAGCCTGACCTTAAAGACCAAACAGTAATTTAAACACTATAAATTAATTTTAACAGTCTCACTGCCAAAACAATACTCCAATATATGTTGAGTAAAACTGAATGAATTTAAAATGGGGTTTTGTAAATTGTCAAAGTTAGCTAAATTTTAAATTTTTTTCAGTGATTAAAAAATCTAAAACTGAATGAGTTTCGAATGGGATTTGTAAATTGTCAAAAAGTGGCTAAATTTTAAATTTTTTTCAGTGATTAAAAAAAATCTGACTCACATTGCTTTCGTCTTTAATTGAGCAGAATCGTCGAGCTTGGCTGTGATTTAGCGAGAAATTCTCCAATTTCTGCAATTCAACAAGCCTTGGAAAGCCAGAAATGGAGTTGCAGGGGAGCTCATTGAAACCCTAAAAAATTAAAATGAAAAATTAGGGGAAATCAAACCAGCGAAAATGAAAATAATCAGCAAAAACTGACATACCCGCCGGTGTTGCAAAGACAGTAGAGAGTGGCCGGCGGCGATTTTCAGCGCCAAAGACATTGCTGGTAAGTGGGAACTGGTAAAGTGATAGACTCTAAAATGAATGCCAATTTCTGAATTTCCATCTCCAAGACATACGCAACGACATGTAGTTTATTGGAATACTTCGTCGTTTCAAGTGAAACTTAAAACTTGAATTTTTTAAACGACATGACGACAGCAGAACAATAAAATAAAATTAAGCATGGTTCAAAATTAAAAGCAATTATGTACTTACATTTATCATTATGAGTTGTTATAATTATTGTTTATAAAAATTAAACTTGTAATTTGATATGTTTATCTATATGAAAATCCTTTCATAAGATTTTATATTGAACTAAATTAGTAAGAATTAAATAAGAAAAAAGAAATTTCTGTCAAAAACTTGCATTATTTTTGTATACTTTTAAATTTCATTGATAAAGCATTAGTTTATTTAAATTTTAAAAATACTCTTTCCATTTCAAATTGGTAGGTTAATTTTGCATTTTTATTTGTTCCAAATTATAGTTCCATTACTATTTTAATAAATTCATTAATAAGATAAATTTTTTTTATATCCATATTTAATATTATCCATTAAATATATCTTATAATAGAATAAGAGCAGAATAATATATATATATATAAATTTACATTTTAAATAAAAATAATTATTTTTATTAATTCTGGTGAAATAAAAAATATGTCAATTAATTTGAGACAAACAAAGTACTTTATATAATTGTGATGGTTAATTTTATCTCAATCTTGAAAACGATTCAAGTACTAATGAATCAAAGTTATTAGTCATCTTAATCTTTATTATATGGTACGAATCAAATATTATTAATCATCTTTATCTTTATTTTTATTTATTTATAATTCCCTTTGGCCAATGTTTAGTTCATTAATAATTTAAAGAATATATTGCATGTTTATGGTGGCCAATTCTACATCACATTTTTCATGCCTGAGTCTGCCTAAAATTCTTGATACTAATCCCTCCTTTTTGAATCCAAAGCCACAACTAACCTTCGTATGCCTTGCATGGTGTAAGGCCTCTCCTGAGCTTGTGTCTTCAGGCAGGAGCTCATAGGCAATAGTAGACCTGGCCACAAGCCAGATTTCAAACTTTAATTAGTGAAGAAGATTGCATGCGGACAGATAGAACCTTTGGAAAATGAATTTGGCCAGGGCCATATCTAGTCAACAATCATAACAGAGTAGTACTCATACGGCATGGCGCATGCTATCCCTGACTACGTAGCTCACTCTCTCCATCAGCCAGAAGGATGGCATGGCCGCTAGCACAGCTGTACTGGGCTTAGATATAGAACGAAATGTTCTCACATGTATCCCACTTTCAACACTCTTATAACACCACAATAGTTCCTCTTCTTAGGATGTTTGTGAAGCTGATAAGCAGAAGTCCCAATGTTAAAGATTGTGAAAAGCCCTGCAAACTATAGATGGACACATAACTACAGCCGTTGTAGAGCTTACCAAGCAATATAAGTTGGGAAGATATAGAATTTCTTTTATCGTAGGTTACTCTATTGCAGCTTTTCTATTGTATTAGTGAACAAATTAGGAATATAGTGTTTGCTTCACAGTGAAGCATTTGCCTTTAAAAAGATGTCCATTTCATATTGGACATCTCTTTTCTAATTGTTTAACACATTTTCCCAGGGTACAAATAATCTGTAACATGGAGGTCAAAAGTTAGGCAATCCTTCCAAAGGTGTCATAGAAACAAACAAAATCATCACAAGATAAACACATTGTAAGAAAAGAACAAGATTTTCTGATATTAAAATTTAAGAACTTTGAGAATTTCAGATGGTTAGGTAGCCACTTCAATATTCAAATACGCTGAAAGAAATGACTCAATCATGTTTCAAAAGAAGGGCAGAAACAAACCTACTTCTTTGCTTTCAAGCATCCATCATTTTTAGTGTTTCTAGTAGTAGGATACATCTCCAATAAACCAGGGACCACATCTACATACTTAAGAACAAAATTCTTCTGGAAATACTTCTCGGTTTTTGTTAGCAACCACTCTAACCTCTTGTTCCCTTTAATTAGTTTCTTTGACTTCAAAACCTTCAAAACATTATACAGAGGACGAAGCCTTTTATCAACTGCAAATGTAAGAAACCGTGGACACCAAGTACTAATTGATAACTTATTTTGCATTTGCATATACAAACTTACTTCATCTTCTGGCGTTGGCACATAAGGTGGATTCACAACCATAACTATGCATGAACACCTTATGCTTCCAGTGTCTCATAAGTGACTCTCACTGCATGAGGATTAAGATCATTGGCAATATAGTAGATACAGGGAATTTGTTGTCCAAGCATAAGAGCAAGAGAGGTAATAACATGACCACTACGACAACCGACTTCCATACAAACTCTTGGACTATGCTTCAACAGCTTAGTTCGATCAGCTAGAAGTGCATCAACTAATGCAAAGGAATCATCACATGGTTCATAAACCTCCAGGTGTGAACTCATGAGGCGAATTTGTGATATTTTGAAAGACATTTTGCATATGCCTGATAGAAATCAATCTATTGATCCATTCAGAGAAAAGAAATAAAAACAATTATGAGAAACATATCCCTAGTTTGACACTCTAATTTCTTTTATCTATTGTGACTTGTGTAAGACTGGGATCTTTGCTAACTTTTGTATATTGTCTTATTCTCATGCATTTTCTATTGCATTAGTGAACAAATTAGGAAAATTGTGTTTGTTTCAGAGTTAAGCTTTTGTCTATAAAAAGATGTCCATTTCATATTGGACATTTCTTTTCTAATTGTTTGACATATCTTCCCATAACTTAGATAATCTGTAACATGGAGGTCAAAAATTAGGCAATCCTTCCAAAGGTGTCATAAGAGCCAAGCAAAATCAACATGAAAAAAACGCATTGTAATAAAAGAACAAGATTTTCTTATATCATAATTTGAGACCTATATGAGAATTTCAGATGGTTAAATAGCCACTTCAATATTCAAGCACACTGAAAGAAATGACTCAATCATGTATTAATCATGTATTAAAAGAAGGGCAAAAAAGTAATGAAGAAATGTAAGAATGATCTTGAAAAAAAAATACCATGAAACACCAATATCCAAAATGATATAGAATGAAGTCATAATAGCAACTCCATTGGCATATATTGGAACATACAAATATCCCAACTAGCTCTAATTCATCAAGGTAAATATAAAGTGCTAATTGATAACTTATTTTGCATTTGCAGATACGAACCTACTTCTTTGTTTTCAAGCATCCATCCATTTTAGTGTTTCTGGTAGTCGGATACATCTCTAATAAACCTGGGACCACATCTGCATACTTAAGAACAAAATTCTTATGAAAACGCATCTCATATATTGTTAGCAACCACTCAAACTTCTTGCCCCTTCCAATCAGCTTCTTTGACTCTAAAACCTTCAAAACATTATATCGAGGATGAAGTCTTTTATCAACTGCATACATAAGAAATGCGGGATAGGCAATTATAGCAGAGAGTTCCAACTTCATAGTATACAAGTAGAAATCCATTGCATTCTTGAGTTTCTCCTCTGAAGAAGCCAAATAAAATGGCTCTTTCTTAAAAGCTAACAAATTATCTTTTTCACTCCACCCCATACTCTTATGCATTTCGAACTCTCAATAATATAAACACAATCATTCCAAACTCAATATTACAACACCTTTAATCATCATCTTAATTTATATACATAATTCACCCATCAATTCAACACTTATATAACTCCAACATATCAATACTATCATCTTATTCAATCAATCATCACTTTCTCTCATAACACGTTCAAAGAAGAAGAAAGAAAAAAAATCTCTTCTATTTCAAACCAACCTTAAAATTATCATTAGCTACTTACAACAACTTCATACATCCCCAAATAAGACATTAAGACATGCTAATGCACAAATTTCAATTTTTTCAAATCATATTCTTTTATAGTATTCCAAAGAGATTGCAAAATTTATAAAAACTTACCAATTAACGAATAATCCTCGAAAACTTCACTTCAATTCTTGAAATTTCTTCAATTCTTAGTGTAAATAAGAAGAGCTTCCTCTCTTCTCATCTCTCTTTCTATTTCACGATAAAGGAACAAGAAGAAGAAGAAATAAGAAACTTCTTTTCCTTTCCATCCTTATCTTATCTATATATATATATATATATAATTATTTTATATGTGTTGTATATATTTAATATATGTATATGTCATATATATGACATACTTATTTTAAATATATTTCAAGCATATATATAACATATACATATATATTACACCTATCATACATATTCATCTTATATTTCATTTATCCATTACACTAATATACTCTTCTTTAATTACTATTTCAAAGTACATCAAAAATTGAAGTATTACACAAAATATTTTAACTGATTTTGAGAAATCAAAAAGGCACGTAAAAGAAGAATAAAAGCATACAATCTTTGCCCAAAGCAACATATTCTACCAACAGATAACATTCATGGAAAATACACCATAAATGCCTAAAAAAAAGTTAGGAATGAAAGCCTTTGCAAGGCTTTCTGCAAAAACATAGGAACAAGGTTGAGTTATAAGGAATCCTCAAATAGCGGATTCCACACATCCTCAAATAAAAAGACAATGAAAATTGAGAGAATTAAAAAACTTGACATCGATTGACTTGCTTTTGATAACCTTAAATAAATGTTGGAGCGTCAAAATTTGTAGTAGGTATGAAAAAAAAAAAAATTAAGTCATAAGAAAATAAAGATAGAAAAATCTCTGGCTTCAAAAACACCCAAAAGAACATATAGAACAATCCGCTGAAAAAATGACGGATTAGACAATAACTAAAACAACAATAAAAATGAAAAAGAAGAGAAAAAAAGGAATAAGATGAAAAATTTAGAGTTTACGTTGGCCTTTTAAATATAGCGTAGAATGGGGAGAAGAATACTCTATAGAAAGAGGAAAAAAGCTTCACAAAGAAAGGGAGAAAGCTTCACAAGAAAATAGTATCACAAGTCAATATATATATATATATATATATATATATATGAGAAAAGTATTTGTAATTTTACATTCCGTTTTTTAAAATATGTCCTTTAAAAAATAAATTACTTCCATATACCATATCATTAAATTAAACAAAAATAATTTATATAATTATGATAATAATTAAATAATAAAATTAAATATGAATTAAATTTAAAAGCCATGATATATTTACATTCATCATTATTATGAGTTGTTATATAATTATTGTTTACCAAAATTAAATTTGTAGTTTTATACATTTTGATGCATGAAAGTCCTTTCCTAAGATTTTATGTTCGACTAAATTAAGCAAGAATTAAAAAGGAAAAAAAGGAATTTTCTATTAAAAACTTGCATTATTGTTATATGTTTTTATTTCTCATTTACCAAGATTTAGTTCGTTAAAATTTGAAGAATGTTTATATATTTGTGCTGTGGCCAATTCTATCTCGCAGTTTTAAAAAATGATTCAAATACTGACGAATTAAAGTTTATTTGTCACCGACGTCAAAGACTCCAATTCAACAAAAGGAATCCAAGTGCGCAGTAATTGTCAATCAAGACTTGAAAATTTTTAAAAAATTGCAACCTTCATAGTTTATTTTAGTTATTTTATAATAAATTTATAAAATTTATTGTATATATAATAAATACATAATAAATTCATAATAAATTTATAAATTAATTATAAATTCTTATAAATTTATTTTTTTTAAAAAATATAATAATTTAATTTTTTTTGACATTTTTATAAAAAAAAACCGAAAATTTTGGAAATAAGGACTGAGACTCAACAAGTGAGCCTGAATATGGCGGTGACAAAATGAGTATGCATTTATCATAAAGCAAATTATATTACATAGCACAGGTTTTTACTTTTTTTTTTAAATATTCTACTTATTTAATTTATCTTAAATATATTAAATATATATTTAATATATATCTTATAAAATAAAATATACACTTAAAAATAAAATATATTTTTAATATATTAAATATATATTAAAAATATACCTCTGAAAAGAGATATTTTTAAAATTAAAAGATGAAAAAAAAATTAATATTTTCAAAATAAAAAAAATTAATATTTTTTTCAAAATACTTCTATTTTTTAGATATTTTTGAAAAAACCCCTCCATCATAAAAAGAGCAAAATGTAACAAATACATATTACTGAAGAGTACAACTCAATTTTTCCTCTTAACTAACTCTACTATTCCTCTCCTCTTATTCTTCTACTCCTTCGTTGCACTGCTGCTACTTCTCCAAATTTCTTCTTCCCCTCTTGGTTGAGCTTCCCTTCAGCCTTGAAGATCCTTCCATGACTCAAGATCTTGACAATTCTACATATAACAAATCTTTATTATATTGTATATGAATCAAAGTTCATTGGATTAGCATTATCTTTATTCAAACTAGCATGTGATATGGGATGAAGTCATAGTAGCATCTGCACTAGCATATGTTGGAACATGCAAATATTCAAACTAGCTCTAACTCATCAAGGTATGAAGAAAGTACTAATTGCTAACTTATTTTGCATTTGCAGATACAAACTTACTTCTTTGCTTTCAAGTATCTATCATTTTTGGTGTTTCTGATGACAGGATACATCTCCAGTAAACCATCTATCATTTTTGGTGTTTCTGGTGACAGGATACATCTCCAGTAAACCTGGGACCACATCTGCATACTTAAGAACAAAATTCTTCTGGAAATTCTTCTCACTTGCCGTTAGCAACCACACGAACTTCTTGCCCAATCCAATCAGTTTCTTTGACTCCAAAAACTTCAAAACATTATACCGAGGCCGAAGCCTTTTTTCTACTGCATACCTAAGCAACTTGGGACAAGCAATTATAGTCTTGAGTTCCAACTTCATAGTATTCAGGTAGAAATCCATTGCATTCTTGAATTTCTCCTCTGACCAAGACAAACAAAACGGATCTTTCTTAAAAGCTAACAAAATTTCTTCTTCACTCCACCCCATACTCTTCATTAGCTCAATTTTTTTCCTCCATGTTACTTCAGTCATCGATAACATCACTCTAACAGTATGGATAAACATAGGAGAAGTTGGTTTAAAGCCAATGCTCTTAACAGCATTCACTGCATAAACCATCCTATCATGCCTTTGCATTATAGCTCTTGGTTGCAACAAAATAAATTTTTCTATGCTATTAGGAGGCAATCCCTCTTCAATCAAGAAATCAATATTTGGTTGCATTACACCCTTCAAATTAGAGGACAACAACCATGAGAATCGCTTAATAGCAGCTAAAATTTTATCATCGCTACCAATAACCAACCTCAAGAAATAAAAAGATGGTTTGATATGAAAGTCTAAAGCCCTTTCTAAAATTACAGGATTTGTCACAATAAGCTTAGGCAGAAGCTCACCCACAAAGCCTTTTTCCTTCAGGTACTCAAATTTGGGCTGAATATTGTTTTTCACTTTGCACTTAAGGATTGCAGGGCGCTTTACAATCAATTTTGCAATCTGGGCATTGCTGAAATTGTAAGATTTCAAAAGCTCCAGAACAGATTGATGCCTCGGTGAGTTCTTCTCGTTGAGCTGAAAGTTTCGTGAAGTAGAAATAGCTGATTCTAAAGGAAGCCCACAAGATTTCACAAGGAATTGAACTGTATATGATGATGAGAAAGTAGAAGGAGATGTGTGTAATGGAGATTTGGGAATGACGGTTGCAGATGTGTTCAGCAAACGTTTTTGTATCTGAGAAATTAGGTTTCTGATCAAGTTATTGGCCATTTTGAAAACAAAATACCTTAAAAAAACACGACTTTCAAGCACACATTTGGATGAATGTCTGACAGAGAAGGGTTTTTGTTAATTTTTCCAGAGAAATAATAAAACAGAAAAGAAATTCAAATTATAAAACGACATAAGCTAGCAACTGCTAAACATGTAGTTTGACTCTGATCATTGCTGAGAAAACCTAATTTCAGGCTCATGTGGAGTTTGAAAGAAACGAGGGAAAGCAGAAAAAGAAGTCGCCGTGAAATGGAGTTGCAGGCGAGCACATTGAAACCTAGAAACTTAAAATTAAAATTGGGGGAAAATCAAACAAGTGAATTGAAAATAACCAACAAAATGACTTACCCGCCAGTGATGCAAAGAGAGAAGAGAATAGCCGGCGATTTTCTGGGCGAAAGACATAGCCGAGCCTGGTAATTGGCAACTGGTGAAGTAACTGGGAGAAGTGATTTGAATGTGAATTTCCATCTTCAAGACTTATCAAACGATATGTCGTTTATTGGAATAGATCGTCGTTTCCGGTAGAACTCGAAACTTGAATTTTTCAAACGACACAAGGAAACAGAACAAGAAAATTGAGCATGGCTCATATTTAGAAGCGATTATGCATTTATATTTGACATTATGATTTGTTAAAGTTTTGCCATATTAAATTACCCAGAAAAAAAAAAGAAAAAAAAGTATCAAAAACTTGCATTCTTATATATATATATATATATATATATATAATTTCCCTTTGGTGACTGTTTAATTCCATGTCTTATATGTTTGTGCTGGTTAATTAATTTAAATACAGATTAATCAAAATTCATTAGTCATTATCATAATTAATTAAATTATTAGCCGTCATCATATTTAATTAAATTATTATTTATCGAAATATTTTATTTTTATCATTTTTTATGTAGTAATAAATGTTCTAATTTTATTTACCAATTAGATTATATAGAACCCATTTGAATATACTGCAGATATTCAGGTTATGAGCAAAAATAACAGAATATTTTGAGGTATTGGCTATGAATTTGAATAAAATATTGTTTAATTAATAAAATTCTTAATTCAATGTCAAATATAAAATGTGTAAAATTACAATGAATTCAATTTGGTTTCTTTAAGTAATATAAATTAGGGCATCTGATAGTAAGAAACAATGCGAAACAAGTAATTATTAAAATCTTGAATATCAAAACATATAATAATAGTAGCATCTTGTATAAACCAATGTTAGTGACTGTGTACACAGTATCTAGTTTTGGATCCTTATGCAATAACTTTTTTTTGACCCATTTAAATAAGAAATACTATAAGATTTAAGATAAATATAGTCAGGAGGAATAAATTTAAACCTAAATTAATATGAAAAAATGGGTCATTCAGAATAATTAAATGACTATATATTTTTTTTAAAGATATAGCTTTATCCAGTTAATTTAGTATTAAGATTCAGAATGAATTAACTCTATATTTTCCTGAAAATATAGCCTATAATCATGGAAAAAAAAACATAAAACTCATCCCATTTAACTTAGTATTAAGGTTCAAGATGATGGAGCCTTAATTACGAAAAAAGAGAACCCATAAAGCTTTGAAGAAGAAAAATGACGACTGAATTAAATCCCTCTTTACAAAAATGTAAGAGAAAACTGCATACGAAATACTTTTGGTAGATTACATTTCATTACATTCATTTTAACTTAGAAAATGTAATTACAAAAATCTACCTTAAGAATCTAAATAAATCAATTTCGGCTGCTAGAACAAGTCAGGAATAGAAGAAAGGTTCTGATGAAACAACCGCAAAAAACCAGCTTCACATAAGCTGTATATATTTTGATATTCAATGTCAGGCTGGATCAAAGCAGAGTCTCTTTCTGCCTTGACAATGAACCCAACAAAGAGCACAAATTAACAAAACATTTTTCCAACAAAGAGGGAGACTTCCTCGAGAGACGAGCCTTGTGGTCATCAGTCACCATCACAACATATATCTTCCTGTCTCCAGGCAACAACTAATAGTTTTCTTGAAAAACAGACATAGGATTGATCAATATATAATAATATTATATTTTTTTGTTTGAACATAAGAAATTCTTAAATTAATACCTCAACACTTATTGGAATCGTCGATTCTAACAAGTAGTATTAGAGTTAACAAAACCTTAGTTGAATGTCAGAATATGCTGCCAAGGCTAATACCTGAGATGCTAAACTTGGATTCACCACCTTCACTTTCCTGTAGAATCTTTATCTGTCTTCCTCTTTTATATGCAGCGGGAATGACCAGGAATTCATTCTGATACTCTTTTTCTAACTCCATCTTTTCACATTTTCAGTTCATTTCCTTCGCATTCTCCTTGTGGTTGTCATGATTCCTTTTTTAGGATTTCATTTTAGCCAACCTGAAAACTCTGTAGTTGTACTAATTCCTTCCTCAGGATTTTGGTTTAGTAAACCTGAAAGCTAAAATCTAGTTGAAAACGATCGAATAGTTTGTCATTGTTTACTTTTAATCCTGGCTTTAAAATTGCATAAAGTTTATAATATTTCATGTTATAGTACACTGAATTTAAAGTTTTTATCTTCACTTTTATGTCAACAAGGTCATCCTGACAGGTCATAGTTAGAGATCTCCATCTTCAACAAGCTGAATAAATCATGTCTACAGAAGGTCAAACTCAGAGAGTAGTGGTGATCCAAGATGTATCGAGAGATATTAGTCCAGGCACAATCAGATGGATAGTCGATAACTTTTCGTTCAAGCCTGGAGATGTGCTTATACTTTTCGGAGTTCTTCACCAGGTTAATAATCCTAGTACGTTATCTTTCATGGGAGCTGGAAAACTGAGTAAGGATTTATGTTTTTCTTTTTTTCATTCAAAGTACAAGAAACAAACAAGTAAGAATATCAAATTATCAATAAGCTTTTCAAATCACATACACAGGTAATGCTTTTGAATCTTTGTAATATCCAATTCTTGTTGCTAATTTTTTGTTCCTTTCCCCTCTCTCCCAACACCCTTTTCTTCTTATTTTAGTGGGATACAAAGTTAAGGTGGATTCGAGTTCAATGTTCGGGGTGAACCCTAAATACATTGCAGAAGAAGTTGCTAAGAAGATAAAAGAATACTCTACAAATGTAGAAATTATGAGAATTTCTCAGCACTGTGAAGCGGAACAGGTCAGGTTAATAAGATCATACGCGATCAGACTCATGCATGTCCAGACTAATTTTCTAGCTATCTGTATGCAATTACACCACAAATTTTAGTCTGCAGTTAAGTTCACTATGTTTTTTCTAGAGAAAATAAAATAACGTACTAATTAGAGAAAATATCAATGTTTTATGTGAACCGAATTGATGAACCAATCTTGTAGATCATTTCACCAGAGTTGTTATTGGTAGAAAACCAAAAAAAGACTGACGATTAGTAACGAAAAGTTCTAGTACCTAACGTTTATCAGCATGCAGCTGATGGGATTGATTTCGTGCTCAAAACTTTGTCAGATCAAGTTCCATATAGAGGTTCGCGCAGGAGCTATTCCAAAGGTGGTTGCTTTGAAAGCTGCTAAAACTTTAATGGCAACATGGGTAGTACTTGACAGGTCTGTCAAAATTTTGAAGCTGTGAATCCTATAGAATAGATATAGTTACAGTCTTACAAATCTTCAAATTTCTAATGCAAGTATCAAATATTCATTCATGTAAGGTATAATGTGCTATATATATGCTGCAGACAAATGAAAAAAGACAAGAAATACTTCATGGAGAAGCTCCAGTGTGGAATTTCGAGGATGAAGCGTGACAATACTGTTGAAATGTTGAGAGGACCGAAAGCAAGACTAAACACGATTATGGCCCCAGAAAGAAAAATGCAGAACAAAGGGCTAGGATATGATGAAATGATACCAGGAAGCCCTGAGGCAGGAGGCTCTTTGCAGAGTAAGTAGTTCATTGCCAGATAATATCTAATAGAGTATATATGGCTCCACAAGAATCAAAACATTAGCCATTGCTTCTTCAGATTGCCAAATGCCTCAGCAAACCAGATCAGGAAAAGAAGTACAGGTTGATCATAGCGAAGAAATCCCATGCCAAAGCTATAGTCGGTCAACTCCGCATCCCAAGTCCTCGTCAAGTGATAAAATTGCGACTTCAAGTTCTGGATATCATGAAGCTTCAGGTTCTAGTCTAACTGAGGCAAAGAACTCCCCCTTCAATTATCAAGATGAAGAGAACACAAATACAGAAAAAGAAACTGGCGGAGAGCAATCCCCATTTTCAAATGCAGAGAGCAATCCTAATCATGGAGGTCAAAGAGAGGTGAACACAGACAGTCCGAATGAGCTGAAGCAGTGTAGGAACTATGATGATTGGATGGGAGGGCCAACAGATGAACTGTTCAGAAATTCCATTTGCTCAATTTGCAAGAACAGGCGACCAAGGATTGGATGGAAGAGCGGCTTCACTTACGCAGAACTCCATGCTGCCACTGAGGGGTTTTCCCCCAAGAACTTCCTATCTGAAGGAGGTTTTGGTTCAGTCTATAGAGGAGAACTAGGTGGACTTACGATCGCCGTAAAGCAACACAAAAGTGCTAGCTTCCAAGGAGAGAAGGAATTCAAGTCTGAAGTGAATGTACTCAGCAAAGCTAGAAATGAGAATTTGGTGATGTTGTTGGGTTCGTGTTCTGAAGGAAGTGACAGGCTGCTGGTTTATGAGTATGTCTGCAATGGATCGCTTGACCAACATCTATCAAGTAAGAATAGCAATACTTCAGAATCTAATTCATCAGAAACCCAATCTAATAATTAGGTTTGCTAAAATGATACAGAACACAACCGCAGACCACTCAGTTGGGAAAAGAGAATGAAAATAGCTTTAGGAGCTGCAAAAGGCTTACGATACCTGCATGAAAACAGCATCATCCACAGAGATATGAGGCCAAATAACATCCTCATAACCCATGATCATGAAGCACTAGTAATAAACACTAAAAATCCATTTATGCTTGTAAGAACCGACAATAATAGTTAGGTCATCTAACATCATTCACTGTGCAGCTAGGAGATTTCGGTCTTGCGAGAACTCAACATGATGATTCGGATCACTCCTGGGAGACAAGAGTTGTCGGAACTCTGGGATACTTGGCACCAGAATATGCAGAATGTGGGAAGGTTTCAACCAAAACAGATGTTTATTCTTTTGGAGTGGTGCTATTGCAGCTTATCACTGGACTCAAAACAACAGACAAAATACTTGGAGGCAAAAGTCTTGTGGGATGGGTAACAGGCTCTAATCCATTTTTTCCCCTTAACCCTTGTATATTAAAGCAGAAGCAGATCCTCATTTGGGTCTGATCTTTATGCTATACAGGCAAGGCCACTGTTAAAAGAAAAGAACTACCCAGATCTAATTGATCCTAGAATCTTGGACTCCCACGATGTTCATCAACTATTTTGGATGGTTCGGGTAGCGGAAAAATGTCTCAGCAGAGATCCTCAAAAGAGATTAACTATGGATAAGGTATAAACCTTTCAGCAAATTACTTTGTAACATCAGTTTCAAACTATAATACAAGAAGAAAACTTTAACAGAATGACAATGCTGGTTTAACTCAAGCTAAAGCAATTTGATAACATTGCAGGTAGTTTATGCCTTAAATCACTTGATGGAAGATAACACAGCATGTGGAATCAAAGACTATTCCCCAACACGATGGAATTCAGTAAGTTGCACTCCCGACTCCGATGATTCACGAGATGATGATTCAAGTTTTACAGTAGAAACGGCGAGTACCACGAATAATCCGGGTTTAAGACTACCTCCATCACCCCCAATGAGGCTTCCATCATCACGGATGCCACCATTACTATCCAGTAGTCATTTCTACAAAAGGAGGAGAGACATCCACGGCTCATAATTGATCAACTTCTGACAGTGAGAGATGGACAAACAAGGGGGAGCATTCATGAGGTGATCGTCATTTAGATATTATATCCCTACGACTTCTTATGATGATTAATACTGGTTAATTATCTTGTTCTTTCTTTTTTTCCAACTTCTTTTTATCTCTTTTGGTTGGTTTTCATGATAAATCTACTTCATAAACTCTACTATAGATAATGCATCAATTGAAAAAAAAAATTCAAGCAAAATTTCCCTGCAACTGCGCAATAACAAAGAAGAACCATAGCAGAACTAAGCAAATCAACAAAAATAAAATAAATCCAAGCCCAAGAACAATGAAAAGTTACAGCAAAATCTAAGTATATCATCCAGAACAATTCAATACATCAAATGACAAAAAATAAGTCGAGTGCATAGTTATTCTACAATTTAACAAAAGCCACAATTCACTTGTATGCCTCACCAAGTTCCAAATCGGCATACATTGTTGCCCTGTTTCACAAAGCAAGAAACCAGAAGCCACAAATAAAACAATCTCCACTTGGACATATTATACCACAAGTCTTACCCTAAGTGACCTTTTTCTTGGTCCAGCAGGTAACAGGCTGAGACCTGACTACCCAAAGATATGATTTGACATAAAGAAGCAATAAAACTATCAAAAGTTCATAATTTGATAGATAAGTTCTCAAGGGAATTCAGACATTTGACAGACAGCAGGCATGTTATTCCATGTACAAGAACCAAGGCCCCAACTTTGATTTGACATAGAAGCTCCAGCAGACATTTGCTTATAATCACTGCTCAAATCATCGCCAAGAAGGCTTGCTATGTTATCTGTCATAATGACTTGGTCCTTAACATAACCAGAACCCTGCCCAAGCCAATCAGAAGCGAGTAAAGCATCAGGGCGAGTAATATCCAATCGAATAGTGGTTTCTTTGTCTCTTTCTGGACTCCAAGCTAGGTCAATGAGTTCTGATTTCACATTGCAATCTGCAGAACATTCAAAATTTAAGTTGAAGAATTGCAATCCAAAAGAACTCCAGACTATGAGTGTGAAGCTAAAATTTTCAACGAGAATCCCAAAAAAATCCCAAATTGGAAAATGAAATAGACTTAAGAATACAAAACGAGCCATATTCTCTCTTTTAAATTGTTTGGAATGATTCCGAGTTTTCCATACAAAGGGAACCTGCTGTGAAATACCAAAAGTACAACACTAGATTTAAACAATAAAAGGGAAATTATTGTCAAAATCCAAGAGTACAGCTCTAGATTTAAACAATAAATTTTACAATGTCAAAAGACAATGTTTTCCACAATGCTTTTGAAGCTGAAATAAATTCATCCTTAATAAATCTACAAGTAACAGATGCTTACCAGTAAATGTCTCAGTAGGTGGTGGTTCATCCAGAGAACTTCCACTTGCACTAATAGGAGTACAATCAGTGAAGAGAGAAGTTGCGGTATGGCCCAATGGGGAAAGGGGGTCGCCATAGTCTTCCCACTCAGTCTCACAAATATTCAGAGTGGAACTTTCAGCAAGTTCACCAGGAGTGACAGTAGACGAATTTGAACTCTTGTCAGATGAATGATTCTTAGCGCTGCTTAAAGTTTTAGCCTCATGAAGCAAAGCATCCAGTAGGCCACTATTTCGTTGAGGAGACTCAATTGTTCCTGTGGGTGAAGACTGTATAAAAGTGTCGACAGTTTCAAGTAAAGGTGGTGGGGATGTCCCCCAGCTACCTAAATCATTTTCTGGATATTGGAGTGAAGGGAGCTCCATCTTCACAGGCCCAGAGGTGGGCTTAGAAGCAGAGAAATCGCCATTTGCAAGGGTGTGGCTACCCTGATTGTCACCAAAGGACTGTGGATTCTTGTTGGTGGGATCAGGATCAAATGGAAAAGACAGCCCAAAGGATTGGGCAACTTTATCACAAGAGTTATCCTGAAACTGGTCAAACAAAGGGAACTCAGTTTTTACACCACCAATGTAACTGGGCATTAAGGTTGTTGATTCTCGAGGACGCTTCTGACGATGCATTGATGGGGACATAAAGCTACCATACTGAGAACCCAGACCCTTCATCAGTAAGCTGCTTGCAGTAATATCAGGAAGTTCAGGGACATAAGGTGAGATGCCTTGACTGGCCTTTAAACTGTCAAATATAACATCAGGTATCTCATAACTGTTGGACCGCAAGAGATCTTGAGGACCTTTGTCTACACTATTGATGCCACCAATATTCATGCCTCGTTGACTGTCCTGCAATGCTTGCAAAGACACTTCAGGAGGATAAAGAGGTAATCCAGCCCGTTGACGCCTCTTAATTCGAGTGTTCCAGTAATTCTTTATCTCATTATCTGTACGACCAGGCAACTGATACACATAAAAGAGGCCAGAATTATCATTAGTCAAGATATGGCATATCTTTGACAACACAAACTCAACAATCTATATGGAAAACAATCACAATTATGCCACATGCAAAACTAGAAACTGATATATAAATATCTACATTTGAAAAACTATTGCAATAAATTCACACATCAACTTGTCATATGTAATATGTTTTGCCTGAAACAAAATTTATTGCTCTGTGGCAGCAATCTTTTTCTTTTTTCACCTGAACTATACCGTCATGTACAACATTTCTTTATTTCCTCAAGGAATAAGCACATGCTAAAGAAAGGCGAGGGGGAGACCCTTATAAGTAGATGATCAAATAACTATTGTCCTTTTTGCTTGTTTACATGCTAAGTAGATAATTGGCCAACTTTTCTACGGAATAAAAGTTTCCTAGAGGTTTCAAGGTAAGACCAGGGCTATAGGCAGAACTCAACTACCAAATATAAAACGTTCATACTAGTGACATACATATACATTCATGGAGATGACCATATGAGTTATGCTATGAATGTTTTACCATTCCAGAACCTCATAAACCGGTTTATGTAATTATTCAATTGCTATACCTCTTGTAAGATATCTACAATCTTGGGAAATTTTCTTTTGAACTTCAGGCAGAACCAGCTTTCAGATTACGAGGCATTTTAGCTCTTCATATTGAACGTAAAATGGCTTCTTTAAGTTTTTTGCGGTTGATCGTGTTATATTTTTACATATTAGAGGGAAAAAAATTGAACAGGTAGTTTGTATAAATGCAAAAATAAATATGGCTGCCAGAGTTGTTCAGACTCCCAAAAATTGGACACAGTTGCACAAGTCCCAGTGAAAATATTATATGCTATTGCTAGCATATAGGCCATGACAGATGCATTTTTATTCACAACCCCCAAATACAGTTAGTTGAAACCACTTTTGGTTCAATAATATTTAGTCAAGCTGTTTTACATTATCAATTTCCACTAAAGTTAATAAGCAACACAGTTTAAAGAAAAAAGGACCACATACACCAAAAGCATCAAACAGAAACAAATTATAGACTTACATGTGCAGCCATGCGTGCCCATTTGTTTCCCATCTTGGCATGGAGTTCAATGATTAGCTGTTCTTCTTCCTGAGTAAATGCCCCTTTCTTTAAGTTAGGCCTAAGGTGATTGGCCCATCGCAATCTGCAGCTTTTCCCACAACGAGAAAGCCCTGAGTGCTTCTGAACAGCATTCCAGTTCCCCTCCCCATGCTTCTTCACATATTCTATCAAAATTGCATCTTCAGCAGATGTCCATGGACCTTTCTTCAGCATGACTCCTCCATTTGCACTTCCAGCACAGCTACCTTCCTCAGCCAATGGTGAGTCAGTCCGATCCTTTGATAGCACCAGATTATCACTCTCATTTGTCGTGTGACTCATCTCCTTGCAATCACACGGCCAATCCCTATTATTCAGCTCAGAACCATTCAATTTGCAGGATAAGAACCTGAACAAAAAAGAAGACGACAAACTAAATCAACACACAAATAAAAGAAGGAACCGGATTTTGATACTTGCACTCCACCTCCAATGCATTCATTATTTTTCCAATACAATCTCTTTACAGGATACAACAAACGACAAGCAGGGTAAAAACAACACCGCTTTACGCAATTATACAATCTAAAAGAAGCCAAAGCATGAAGAAACAAAATTAAGCTATAAAAGGGAATACAACCAATTGGGACAGCCACAAGAATATATATACATAACTACCTTGAAAAGAAATAACACATGTAACAGATAGGAGGTAATAGAAACAGCTTATGCACAGAACCAAAATTAAATATATAGCATTCATCTGTTCAGTGATGATAAGTTCCCAAATTAAAAAAAGTACAAGATCACATAATGATACAAATTGAAAAAGAGAAGGAAACAGGCATTAATATTCCCTCCGCAGAAGTAAATGCTCATTGCCCAATCAAGAAGCCAATAGGCCATGAAAGGGATAAGCTATAAATTGAAACTAAAATTTAAAACAAGCTGGCTTTTAATACAATGAAAAGAGAACATACTCATTATACACAATTCAATTGAGACTAACAGTCTGAAAAGGAAAATTTGGTGTCATTTATTGCAGTATATATTGCATTAATTACTACACATATTGAATTGACAATTTGAATTACGCCGTGACATATATGACAAAACATACTATCAAAGGGCAAAGAATAATCAATCAATACTATCAATAACTCAAAAAAATTGAAACTTTTGCCTCAATTAACCAAAATCTATCCAGAAAAAAAAAGAAACAGAGAGATGAAATAAAGTACTAAAAAATAGTAATAAGAATCTACCAAATGAATTAAATACCTGAATCAAACCTAGATGTCAAAACCTAAAGCTGAAATCTTTGAGTTGCCAAAATTGGAATCCTTGAAAAAGCTCAGATATAGTTCTTGAATGAACTAGGAGCTGAGAAAAGGGTAAAAACAGAATACCTGAAAAAAAAATTCAATTGATTGATCAACACCCATTTCCAAAAAATAAAAAATCTACACTGCATCTTAACTAAAATCAGCTCAAAATTATTATAACAAATTCCAGATTTTATAACACCAAACCGTAATTTTTCCCAAATTAATTAATCAAACAGAGAGAGATCAGCAGAAACCCTAGGTCAAATAACCAACAAAAACAGAATAAAAAAATGAAGATGGAGAAACAGAGATCGTAACCGTAATTTTGTGAAGAAACACAAATAAGATCTGAGCGTATAGAAGAGATCCAAAATTTCAAAACCCACACACACTGTTCAAAAAAATGTGATTTTTCCAAGGAAAGAGATGAAAATGAAAAAAAAATGGAACCAAAATTAAAAAAAAAAATTAATTGAGCTGAGAAATGGCAAAAGAAGAGAAAATTTAGGAGAGAGAAGTGAGGAGAAAACTCCACCTCTATAATTATTATTATTATTATTATTAAATACTTAAATTATTTAGCTTAATATATATATATTATCTTTTACAAAATTACAAAAAAATAAAAATAAATAAACTTTCATTAAAATTATAATATAAAGTTACAAACTTTTTCAGAATTTTTAAGCTCCCATTTGTAGAAATAATGCAAAAGCTGAGATGCCCTTTACTTACTCTTTCTGCTACGAAGAGAAAATGAGAGAAAGAAAGAGAGAGATGACTTGACTTGATCAACCAAAAATTCTCCTCTGTTATTAGCTTTCTGAAAAAATCAGAATTATTATTATTATTTACATATTTATATATATATTTATACGTTTACATATATTTATATTATAAATATTTATGCAAAGGAAGAACCAGAAAACAAAATTGGTGAGCATTTTTGGGGGAAGAAAAGTTGAAGTGGTGACGATGGGGCCCACTGAATTGAGTTATTGGAACGTGGATTACACGCGTAAGAGGATGGTAGTGGGTTTTGTTTTTTTCTTTTATTTTGCATGGAATTTGATTGATTGATTATTGAAATTCTATTTTTTTTTTCTATAGTAGGAAAAATTTACACATGGAGAATGAATGATTTTGATAGCTAATTGGTTTTTATTCTGTGTAGTATAATATACTGTATTATGTTATGGGGGATGAAATAAGACCGTAGGATTATAGTATTCTGGGTCAGCCACACTAAAATCCACTTGTCGTGTGTTGATTTGTTGGCTAGAAACTGGTTTTTGCCTTGAAGGAAATAAATGAGAAATGATTTTTTTTAAAGAATAATAATAATAATAATGGCTTCGAAAATAAATAATAATAATAATAATAATAATATAATTCTCTCATAATTGTAAAGTTGAAAATTTTATTTTTTTTTCTCTCCAAAATATCTATTTGGATAAAAATATTATTTCTACTGTAAATAAAAAAAAATGAAAAGATAGATAAAAAATGAAAATTTAAAAAAAAAATTTATTATTAATTATCTCCAATGAATCATCTATGATAAAATATTTATAGTGGTATAAGTAGAAATTAGATGAGAATAAATATTACAATTAAATTTTAATTTAAATAGAAAAACACTAATCATAATTTTAATAAGATAAGATTAATCTAATAAGTAGTCATCCATATATTATTTAATATTTCTCTTTGAATGACTATCCTTATAAATATGCCTCATTAAAATATTGCTAAGAAAAATTCAGTGGAACAAAAACTTAGCGAAAGATAAAGAGTACAATATTCATAGGCGATTTCCCCTCAAAAATACATTCAACTAAAATATTTTAAGTGAACGCATCATAATATTATATATATGTCTTTTGAGGACTGAAATCGGCAGTGTCTTTGTGAATAAATCTGCTGGATTTTAACTTGAACGAATTTTGCAAATATCAATTTTTTATTTCTTCATTTTTTCATGTGTATAAAAGACATTTGGTGATATATGTTCAGTTCTGTCACTCTTGCGTAGCCTCCTTCGATTTGTGCAATCTATGATACATTATTTTTATGTAATATTATTGGCTTGTTGCTTTCTATAGGTAATCCATTTGTTCCTCCAATATATTCGATTATGCTTCTTAACTACACACATTTACGACTAGTTTTATAAATAGCTAATAACTTTGAATGATTTGATGAAGTAACAGTGATTATTTGCTTCACATATCGCCATAAAATAGCAGTATTATCATACATGAAGTATTATATGTGAAGAGATAACCCATATCGAATGTGTCACATAGGTAGCAAAGAACATATTTCACTCCATTCCAATATTTTCTAGTTGGTGCAGAACTAAATCTTGCAAGCAAGTTAACTGCAAAAGTAATATCTGATCTTGTGTTGTTATCAAGATATAAGAGCGCCTCTATTACACTGAGATATAGTATTTCAGGACCAAAAATCTCTTCAGTATTTTTTCATGAGCTGAAGAGATCTCCTTTTACATCAAGGGAATAAACAATCATTGGAGTGTTTAATGAATAAGATTTATACATATAAAATTATTTTAAGTTTGATAATGTTTGATGGACAATAATTTTATTTAACAAATACTCAACTTGAAATCCAAGATAAACTTATGTTCTTTCAAGATCTTTCATTTCAAATTTCCTTCCTAATAGCCTGCAATAATTAAGATTTCTTCTGGAGTTTTCACTATATTTAAATCATTAACATAAATTGCAACTATAATAAATCCTGTATTTATCTTATAGATAAAAATATATGGGTAAATAAAATTATTTTCATATCCATTTTCTCTAAGTATTCAAATAGGCACCACATCCACCTAGCTTATATCAAAATCTTTAAACTCAATATAGTATATTTATCAAGATATTATATGCTTCAGACATCTTGAATCATTCAGAAATTTTCATATATATGTCATTATCTAATTAACTATATAAGTAAACTGTCATAACATCCATCAAATATATGTCAAGCCTTTCAAAGACTATCAAACTGATAAAAAATTTAAAGATAATAGCATGCATGATAAAAGAATATGTCTTATCATAATTTATACAAGAACTTTGTGAGAATTCTTATACCACAAATTGTGTCTTATATATCATAATTTTATTTAACTCATTTCTCTTAAGAGCTATATGAGTAAATTATTATAATATACTATCGAGTTCTTCAGGGACTGTAAAACTAATTTTAAGAGTAATTGCATTCATAATAGAGAAAATGCACTTTTTTCATAATCTCATATGATTTTTTTTCTTTTACATACAATACCCATGAGTATGACATCTTCTGGTGTCTGGGCTACTGGTTCAAATATTGTATGTTTAGCAAATAAATCTAGCTCGGCCTTGATTACTTTCCATTTTGGCCAATCATTTCGATGTCGATACTTTTAAATATTTTTAGGCTCAAGCATATTTTGATAATTTCAATAGCAACATATGCAGACATATTATTAACAATAATTTCATCTCTTTTTTCACATATTTCTATATTTTAACGAGATCTCATAATTCTTTGTTACCGAAATTAGTTATAGGGTTACTTTTCTATAAATATATAGTTATTGACTTATGTTGCTTTTGACCTCTTTAGAAGTGTCATTTTAAAATTATTTATTTTCTCTTATCTCAAAAATTAATATTTTGAATTAAGTAGTCTACTATGTTTTAAGTGTATATTATATCTATTAGCTGCCACACTAATAAGATGTCCTATAGGGACAATCAATCTAGCAAGAACAAGAGCATTAGCAGCTGAAATATGTGATTTAAATACCTACTGAGTATTTGTAAATATATCTAGTAACTGATTTGCAACATTATACAAACGAATCAGTTTTAAAATTTTCAGTTCACATTGATTTGTGCATGTATCAATATTGGATGGAGTTGGTGTATTCCAACTAATCTATTGTGCTTTTGACCCTTTACTTTTATTTTTTCCTAATGGAGTAAAAACTAACTCACTAAAAGTTTGCTCTAAAAAATTTATCGGTAAAGGTCTATAATATCTAATGTAGATAATTAAAACCTATATATATATCAAAATAATATTAATAATCTATTTTATTTCTTTAAGGGGATGTAATAAGAATATATACACTGCAACAAGAAATTTTAATATCGAAAATTCTGAATAAGACATATTAATTCAGATAAACACAAGTTACAAAATAAAAAACTTGTGATATACAGATGATCAAATACAAATTAAAGGTGCAATATAAACAATAATATGTATCCAAGCATATATTGAAAGTTTTGATTTCATAAGTATAAGAATAATAATTGATCGTAAAATTTTAATAATAATTCAATTAAATCATATCGAGTATAAATATATGCAATAAAATGTTCAATCATAATACAATCATAAAATAATTTTCAAGAGAACTCATATGTATTATCTATAAAAATTATCTTAATATGATAATCAATAATCATTGACCTTAACTTTATAATTTGAGCAAAAAATTTAGTAAAAATAATATTAAGAGTTAACAACAGACAAACATATGGCCATCTAGTTGAAGTATTAATTAAAATCATAAAGTATCTAAATAGTCTACAAGATTGATGGATAGGATCACAAATATTCTCATGTATTTTTATAAAAATTCAGGGGACTCTAAATGTAATTTAGTTGGTGAAGGCCTCATAATTAATTTACCTTGAGTATAAGAAGCACAAAAATAATCATCAAGCAAAAACATTTTCTCAACAATATGTCACATTAAATTTGAACATGGATGACCAAAATGATCATGTCAAAGAATAAAAATTTTGAGATTTATGCACTTTCGGTGTATATAGTGTAACTTATCCATCTTTATTTTTTATAAAGTATAATATAGTTAAGAAATTTAAAATTTCTTAAATATGAACTTCTGGTTCAAATTCATAGAGTTAACACATAAAAATTCAATATCTCTTTTACTTTATTTCAATAGAATATCTATTGCGACGTATTTTTTAAAACTTAATAGATTTCTTCAGGATCTATTTGAATACAATACATTATTGAAATATTATTTTGTTTAAATTCAAAATATAAGATGGACTCTTCTGAAGTCTTCAACTATATTTGTAGAATCAGATATCATGTTAAAATTTATTTCTGTTAATATTAACTATAATAAATATTTTCTAATCATGGAGAATTATGAGAATTATGCCAATATATATCTTTTTAGCGCTTTTGATTTAAAATTGGTAGAATTTTTTTTTCATTACAACTTTTTTTTATCAAGATCTCGTCCATGATATTGAATATATATCACATTCACTTAAAGGAATAATGTCCAAATAGTTGGACGAGCTTGATTATTTTTCATCAAAAACTAAAAATTTTATTTAGCTACAAGCAAATAAAAAAATTAGTTCAAAAAATTTTATAATTTTTTGCTTTCAATATGGCTATTACATGAGCATATTTGAGATATGAAAAATTTAATATTCATAAAAAAACTGTAATAATTAATAATGAGATAATCAATTTTCAATTTTTCATTTAAGTAATCAAAAGAAAAATTATTACTTCTAAGCGATCTTGCGATGATGCTTGATTTTTTTTTATAGTATCTCTAAAATTTACAATATCAAGGTGAATCTCATTATTAAGTACTCATTACAGATAATTTCTTCAGAAAATATCAATGATATAAATATAAATATTATGAGATTTAATATTATAAATATATCAAATTCAAATGTAAATTATAAATTAAATATACTACAGAGCTATCAAATAAACTAAAAATTATAATTACAGTTTAAATATCAAAACTCTAAAATTGTAAATCATCATATCAAGTTATAGTAAATACAAATATTATTTTTTCTCAAAATTTAATTCTTTCAATATGGATACATATTCATATTGCATAAAATAATATTTTAAAAAAATAACAAAAATAACCTTACTTCATATATGTTGGAATAAACAATACGTCTTTAATATATTCATATAGAATAAATAATAGTAACAATAAATAATTTCAGGAATAATATATACTTCTATTATATACTATATTAAGTTATTATATATAAATAAATATTTTATACAATATTTGTTTTATTTGTTTCCAATAAAAAAATATGCATTGTAATAAACTCATATCCATCATATTGTGTATGATATTTGATCCACATTCTCATACTGATATATATAAAATAACTAAATTATATATTATATATTATTAATTAATTAATTAATATTCTTTATTTAGTTTAGAAATCTAATATATATTATATATAGATAAAAAAGTTTTTTTTTTTCTGTTTATAATTTTTTTGAAAATAAACTCTGATTAATTGTTCCATATATTAAACTAATATTTTCTTTAATTAAATACTCTAATATAATAGCAAATCATTAGCTAACATTGTTTCAAATATTGAATTAAATAGTTCATAAGACTTTATCCCATAATTTTAATTAATTAAAAAAATTATAAACACTTTCATAGAATTATACAAAGGAAAATTAAAACAGTTATCTTAAACTTGAATGTTTAGAATGAATAAATTGACAGAGTCTCGTACTGATAACATGTTGTAAATAAAAGAAAAGAGAAGATAGATAGAGAATGAGAAATTAAAGAAATCTCTTTATTATCAATTGTCTCTAATGAACCATCTATAATGAAGTATTTATAGTGGTATAAGTAGAAATTATATGAGAAGAAAAATTACAATTAAATTTTAATTTAAATAGGATAATACTAATTATAATTTTAATAAAATTAAATTAATCTAATAAATAATCATTTATATATTATTTAATAATTTCTAGAAAGAAATATATTTAAAAAAGCATTTTAATAATTATTGCAACTTGTTTTTAATGCACGGGCGTGTATATATATTTACTTTTTTAAAATTAAAATATCTAACTTTTCATATTTTACAAAACTAATAATAATAAATATATAAAAATTTATCCAATAGAACTCTTAAATTTTAAATTTAATAAAATAAAATTTAATTAAATAGGATTCTTATAAAATTTAAATTCTCAACTGAAAAAAAATAATTATACTATATGTATTTTTTATTTTTCTCAAAAATATTTTATAATATTTTATATTTTTAATATATTAAATAGATGTATACTCATGAAAATATAATATATTTTTTATTATATATATATATTTATTTATTTTTAAAATTAAAAGTTATGATGTAATTATTTTTTAAAAATAAATATTTTTAGAAGTTTTTTATTTTTTAAAGAAATCTAAAAAGAAAACGAGAAAGAAAGTGCCTTTTGTTGAATGTGGGCTCAAATCAATGAATATTAAAAAAATATATATTTTATTTGTTTAAAGAAATCCCAAATAAAATGGGAAAAAATAGCTTATTATTGAATGTGGGCTATCATCCATTATTAAGAGGTATACGTAGTTTGGGACCACCATAGACCAGGGTTGGCCTACATCATAAAAGTTCTCCAGGGCGCTCCATAAAGCCCTAATTCCAGTTGATGCTGGGCCTTAGCCCACAAACTTATGGCATCATCAAAATTAGCCTAAAAATAAGTAAAAAACAAAAAACAAAAATAAAAATAAAAGCCAATATTTTCTCAATCTTTTTGCTCCTTTTTTACGTTTTCATAAATCTTTTTTTTTTCTAATTAGGATGATTCCAGATGTCATTGAAGCCTTAATTATTTTGTAAGAAAATTATGTATTTTTTCCTTCTTTTCTGCCCAAAGTTTTCTTCTTCTTCTTTTTTTTTTTTCACATGAAATAAGCTTTAAATCAATGATAAATCAAGAATCTAAATATTAGAGAAGTTAAAAATTTTAATGATAGAATTTGGCTTAGTTTTTAAGTAAGTCAAAATCAATTTATAAGTTTTAAATTTAAGTAAAATTATTTGTTTTGATAATTTCAATGAGTTTATAAAATAAGTTAAAAAGAAAAATAAGTCAATATGAATTTATTATTTTAATGCTTATCAGCTATATTTAATGTTAAAATAACTATAAAAAAATAAAATTATATTATTATGAATATCTATTAAAATAAATAGGAATAATATAGTAATAAATTAAAGATAAAAATATAAAAAAATATAAAAAATTAAAAAATAAATACCTATTTTTGAAGAGACATGAAAAGAATTTATTTGAATTTGTGTGTTCCATTTTATTCGCAGAGAAAATTTATTATTTTTTTTAATTTTGTGTGTTCTATTTAATTAACCAGAGAAAATCTAAATAATTGAAGGCAGCAAAATCTAGCTTCTCGTTTCATTACGTAGCTCATCTTCACACCACCACACTCTTTTAAAATAAGAAACGTCAAGTTAATGAATTTCTGCCTATTTTGAATATGAATTTCACTCATCATTTCATTTTTCAAACCATACTTGCAAGATTGGCTTCCACTTCTAGTTAAGTTTTGATAATGCCTTTAAATTTCCATTTAAAAAAAAAAGAAAATTCATCTATGAATACATGCACGCTTTTGAATATATAAAAATAAATTATAAAATATATATTAAATATATATATTTATGTGGTGATTTTGCTCTTTCCTTTTATTGATCAAATTTTGATTTTTAAATTTAGATTAATACCTAAAAATTATTACTAATAATATATTTTATTTTTCAGATTATTCATATTAAATAAATTCAATGTCGATTTAATTTTTTTATTATTAATAATAAATTCAATTTCAAAGTTAATTTATAATATTGTCTTTTTTTATTTATATAATATTGTCTAATTAGGCAAACAATTTTAAAATAATATATATATATGCATATATATTACATGCAATATTAAATCTAGATATAAAGAGTTAGACCCCATTTAATAAGTTCATTTTGACTTGATAGTTTTAATCATTACACAATTCATAAATTACAAACTAATTTGAATTCTGAATTTAATTTTTAATTCATCAATGAATTAATCAATTAATTCCCACCACGAATATATATATATTGTCTACCTAGATAGTTTATTTGTTTTCTTTAATGGTTTGAAAGTAGATGAAACATATGTAGTACGTAATAAGTTTAACATATTAATTACAGCCATAAAAGCTGACTGTTGTGGGCTAATTTTCTTTTCACACACTTTCTCGTTAACCAAACAGAATTGGATAACATATGGGCAAGCAAGCAGAGCAGGCAACTATAATATAATATATATGTCATCACATCATTATCCATTTATCCATTTTTGTCCAGCGAATATGTGCATCAGTTTCCTGCATGCAAAATAATTATTATTATTACGTACGAGAAGCAGAGAGCACAATAACTGTATAACTATATATTTATTTATATAATAATAATAATAATAATAATAATAATAATAATAATAATAATAATAATAATAATAATAAATCAATGAACATTTCATCAGAATTATATAATATGAATTAATTAATGAGTATCGGCATATTTAAATTGATAAAAAAAACAAACATTAAAACATAATCTAACAGTAAAAAAAATATATATATATATTTTTAGATAATAAATTTAGAATTATTCCCCTTTTTCTTATTAATATTAAAAAATGATAAAAATATAAAAATTAAGAATATTTTTATCACATGTATATATATTAGAACATTACGTCTCTAGCATGCAGTTCATGTCAAGCTTAGCTAAGCTTCATAATATTTAAATTAAGAAAATGAAGGGGTGAAGCTATATGTATATTTGGAAATTAATTAATAAAAAAGTCTTATTGGAAGCCAAAAGTTATTAAATAATATATATATATATATATATATTAGAAAAAATGGTATTTTTTTCGCTTTCTCTTTTGAAATTGAAATACATTGTTTTTGCTCCTCATCTTGTTGATCAACTTGCAAGAAAACCGTGTAAGCATGTCAGAAATGTATGAAAAAATGATTTGATATAAAAATAAATAAATAAATAATATGACAATATTTGGCTCTTAATATTAGGGCTTTTTTTTTCTAATTTTAAATTCATCAACTTATGTGTTATTTTATTCAGTTTTTTTTTCTCGTTTACTGATAATTAATGGAAGAAATTAATCATAAATCTATTATCAAATAAATATAAACCATCAGACTATATTTCAATATATTTTATCATGTTAACAGTAAAATAATAGTAAAAATGAATTTTATAGATTTTATTTTATTTCATATTCTAATTAAAAAACCAAATTAATAAGAGAAAGAACATATAAATTCAATTTTCTTGTTTTCTTTTCACCTCTCTCTTTTTTTTAAAAAAAAAAAATCCCATGCACTATTAAAAAGCAAACATAGATGTACTTCAACAAGATTAAAGTTCTTTCCCAGCATTTTCGTAGCAAACGAGCAATTTATAGTCCAAATCTATATGATTGGAAAATTTTGTAATTAAGTAGGAGTTTATATTTGAAAATTGTTTTATTTTTCCAATTTAAGAATTGATAAAATAAAATTCAAATAATCAAATAATTAGGTCGAACATTTGACGTCAAAATTGATTTTGTTTCTCCTTGAAAATTTGACGTATAATTGGGTAACGGACTTGAAACCCAACAATTACATTTCCATACAAAATATCAACTTCGGCCCACAATTTTTCATTACAAAATGAAATCCACAATTTTCGTTACTACTACACAAATTTATTTTAAAATATTAAATTACAATTATAATTCAATCTTAGATGTTTAAATTATTATTATTATACTTTTTATATAAAAATATAAATAACTGATTGAATTAAATCTTAATATTAACATTAAACTTCACTCGGCTTAATAATAAAAAAATTAAATGTTTACAATAATTAATACATTTGTAACATGTTTTGTCGTTATTAGTTGAAGGATTATTTTTGGAAGGAGAGTAATATATTATAAATATTAATTTTTTGAAGAAAATATTATAAATATTAATTAAATATTATTAAAAATTATATTTTAATTATGCAAAATTTAAAATAGGTCAATATATTTTCAACTTTTTTTTCTGTTCAGCAATAGTAAATATTCCAATATATTTTATTTTTAAAATAATCAATTTCAATTTTTTTACCAAACACATCTTAATTATTTACATAATGTTGTAATTTAACTATGGTCTAGCTGGACAGAGGTTCTTAAGCTCATTTTAGTGAATGAGTCAAGCATAATATATAGTTAGCTTACATAAACCTTGCAAATGTAAATGAGTCTAATTTAAAATATATTTTCTTAATAAATTATATTATTATAGTTGAAAATTTTCAGTTATATTTATATATTTTGTGCTAAATATAAATTTCTAAGTGTTATGCAATTTAGATATTTCTAAGGTTGTAAATGGACCGAGCTCGAGTAATCTCGACTCGGTAAAAATTCATTTAGGCTAAACTTCTTTTAAAATAAGCCGAGCTCAAACTGCCCATTTATTAAATGAGCCAAATCAAATTCAGAAATACTCGACTCGTTAGACTTTTAAGCTGGATCATTTAGAAAGCTCCTAAGCTAATCTGTTTAATATTTAAATATATTAATTTATTAATTAATTCAATTTATATAATTTATTATTATAATTATATATTATATACAAATGAAATAATAAAAAATAATTCTTATAGCACATAATTATTCAATTAGTTAATTTTATATAAGATTGTATCTTAATATATTAATAAAATTATATGTTGAAAAGGTGATTTTGAAATTATATGTCATAATATATATATATATATATAATAGTCATATATTATATATTATATTATATAATATACTAAAACACCCACAAAAATAAATAAAAAATTTTTCCATTTTACCCTTACTCTATATTTTCAAATTTTTTGAACAGTAAATTGCATTAACGCAAATCATTCATCAACAAAGTGTTCAAGTACTGATGGTGATTAGAGCCCCAATCCAATCTCGGTTGTCTATGAGCAATGGCATTGGCAAGCCAATCTGCCACAAGATTACAAGATCTTTTAGCATGAGTAAAATAACATTCCATGAAAGCTAAACTAAGACTTCTGATGTTCTGGATATATCCTTCTATTTCTAGTGGGCAAGATTCCGGTGAGTTGATGGCTTGTATGAGAGTAGAGCAATTAGATTCAAAAATGCATTTTGTGAAATTGTAGGATTTTGCTCGTTGTACAGTTAGTAAGAGAGCTTGAGTTTTGAGAGGTGAAGAGGATCTTATGAGACAAGCAATTCCATCCACTAACCTTTCATTCCATGATCTAGCTACCATTGCCGCTCCAGCCCATTGGTATTTGGGTTTGTATGATGCATCTGAATTGAATTTAACCCACCCTTCAGGAGGGGGTCTCCATTTAGGCATGGGAGTATTCGGCAGATTCACCCTATTGCTACTAGTAAAAGAGATAGATTGATCCGCTTCTGTCATGGTAGCTTCTAAAAAATCCTTGTATAATATAAAGGCTCTATTAACTGAAAAGGAGGGGTCTGGGATAGTACCTTGGAAGCAGAATTCATTTCTGGATTTCCAAATGCTCCAACACATATAAGCTATCTTGGCCAAAGAAATAAGTTTATATGGGATGTTCATAGCATTAGAAACATCAAGCCACCAAACATGAAAAGCTGACTGATTATAAGTAAGAGGATTGAAACCCAAGTTGGATTTGAACCAAGAAGCTCTAGCATGATCACACTGAAAAAAAGATATGCATTTCTGATTCTTCAGCCCTATTAAATATATAACATAGATCATTGCTCTTGAGATTCCTTTTATGTAGATTAACCATGGAAGGAAGAGCATTTACACACACTCTCCAAATGAAGCTCTTAATCTTGGGTTGAATTTTTAGATTCCAAATTGATTTCCACAATAGGGGTCTTGTTGTGGAGGAGCTTTGAAAGCCATCCCCCACAGAAAATGGTATACTGATTTAACTGACAGTTTTCCATGTTTGTTCAGATGCCATATAAAAATGTCAGGGTCTGTATTGGGTTCTAAAGGAATCTCAGAGATAGCTCTCACTTCTCTCTCAGAGAAGATAGAGTTTAGGAGATTAAAGTTCCAAATTCTTTGATCCGAGATCAAATTAGCAATATGAATGACAGGAATATGGGTTGAGTTGATAGAGATTACCTTGAAATTTGGTAGAGCAGGAACCGAAGGATCTGACCAAATTTGAATATTGCTGCCATTTCTAACATGCCATCTACAACCCTTTTTTATTGTGTCTCTGGCAGCTAACATGCTCCTCCAACCCAAGATGGGTTATTCTTCCTTATTTTGGCTTCCTGAAATTTGCAATTTGGAAAGTACATTGATTTCATTAATTTACACCATAGATTGTCCGGGTTCTGGAGCAGTTTCCAGCATTGCTTTGCAACAAGACCTATATTGAAGAATTCAAAATCTCTGAATCCCAGCTCGCCCTGATGCTTTGATTTAGCCATGATTTCCTATCTCTTCCATATTATCCCTCTTTCCTTTGAGAATTGATTCCACCAAAATTTAGAGACATTTTGATTTAAACTCCTGCAAAAGCCTTTTGGCAATAAGAAACATGACATAGCATGAGTGGGGATAGATGTGAGCACTGACTTAATGAGGATTTCTCTTCCTTAAAAGGACAATAATTTATGCTTCCATGTTTGAGCTTTAGCAATAACTTTGTCTTTCAGAAAATTGAGAGCTTCCATTTTTTATTTGCCGCACATAGTGGGTATACAAGTATTTATCATCTCCGTGCATTTCCTTGATCCCCAACAAAATAGAGATAGAACTCTTGACATCCGGTGGAGTGTTGCTGCTAAAGACAATACCTGATTTATCAAGGTTTTTAGATTGTTCAGAAGCTTGACAAAACATACCCAACAACTCTTTGAGAACAGGGGCTTCTTGCAAATTTGCTTTGCCACATATAAGAGTATATCATCTGTAAATAATAAGTGAGATAGTCTTGGAGAACCTCTTGCTAATTGGAACCCATGAATAAATTTCTGTTCAATGGCATTAGTTAAGAGACGAGAGTGCATTAGTAACAAATAGGAATAGATAAGGGGAGAGAGGATCCCCTTGCCTCAAATCTCGAGATGGATCAAACTTATCAATGACCTACCCATTCATCAAAATGTTATATGAAACTATTGAAACACACTGCATGAATAAGTTCACCACAGAAGGAGAGAATCCCATAGTTCTCAAAGTTAGTCTAGGAATTGCCAATCTACTCTATCGTATGCTTTGTTCAAATCTAATTTTAGGGCCATTTGCCAACATTTGCTAGTGGATCTAGATTTCAGTTTGTGGAAGATTTCATAAGCTATCAAGATGTTGTCATAGATAATCCGCCCGGGAATGAATGCCCCTTGAAAAGCATTAATGAATTGGTCTAAAAAAGGCTTCAATCTGTTTACTAAGATTTTATAGATGATTTTATATGCAAAATTACAAAGGCCTATAGGACGAAATTGAGAAATGAATTCAGGAGCAAGTACCTTTGGGATAAGGATAATGTTTGTTCATTAAGGCGCCTTTGCATGATTCCAAAACTGAAGAAAGCTTGTATAGTGTATTTAATGCCTTTTTTGACTGTTCCCCAAAACTTGTGGTAAAAGAAACCTGGAAAACCATCGGGATCCGGTGCTTTAAAAGGCCCAAGACCAAACACAGTTGCATGTATTTCCTCTTATGACGGAATGGATTGCAAACTGGAATTGCATTGATCAGAAACCACCAGGGGAATGTGATTAAGAACCGGGTCTTGCAGACTTATGGATCTAGCTGAGTAGAGCTGATGATAGAAATTAGAGACCATATACTGTATAGTTTTCACATCATCTACCCAGTTACCATTAGCATCTTTGAGCCTTGAGATGTAGTTAGTTTGTCTGCATTGTAAGGTTGTGAAATGGAAAAACTTGTGTTTCTATCACCCACTTGAAGCCATTTGATTATGGAGCGTTGGTACCAATAAAGCTCTTCCATTTTCCAGAAAGTTGTAAGCTCCTCAAGAATCTTCTTCTCCTCATCATGATCATCAACTGAGTCAGGGTGGGAGTACAGCTCTTCCAATCTCAACTTAAGTTCTTCTATGCGCCTGTGAGCATTAAGCTTCTACAGTTTGCTCCAATTTTTTAATTTTGGGGCTGTGAAAAAAAGTTTGTTGGATAATTGGTCTGATCTCCCATTATAAGAGCTTTGAGTCCAAGCCTTCTCTACTACTGCTGCATAATTCGATTTTTCTAGCCATTTGATTTCGAATTTGAAGCTCTTCTTCATGTTAATTTGGGTGGCTTGAAGGGCTAAAACTAGAGTTCTGTGGTCAGATCCTAAGAAACTCCCATGAACTATCCCAGATGACAGAAAAGTAGACCTCCATGCGGAATTGGTAAGGCACCGATCCAATCTCTGTTGAATGTTCATCTGCCCTTGCTGCTTATTAGTCCATGTAAAAATGGGTCCTTTAAAACCCAAATCTATTAGACTCTGATCATCAATCCAATTAGGGAAGAAATTGTTTATACTACTATCAAACCTGCCCCCTCCCTTCTTTTCATAAGAAAACACAATTTGATTAAAATCTCCAATAATAGCCCAAGGGATTGAATATCCAGGATTGAGATTTGAAAGTTTTTCAATGAAAATCTTCTTACCATGTTGATAAGGGCTTCCATAGATGAAAGTAATCGCATTAAAATGAAAATTAGGATGCTATACTGCTGCATGGATGAAGCTAGCTTCCTTACATAAAATTTGTATTAGCCAATTGTCATGCCACCATAAAGAAAGCCTTCCTGCAGTACCTGAGGGTTCCACATATTCACCGAAGGGCAATCCAAATTTTCTTCTCTGTTTCTCCATAAATCCTCTTCTTTGTTTGGTTCTGATAAGAAAATAATGCCAGGTCTGTGAGTGAAGATGCTATCTCTTAATCCCCTTTCTGGTTAACGCCTTGCCAAATCCTTGGCAATTCTAAGCTAGAATACTCATTATAAAGTGTTAGCAGTGATAGTTGACAAAAAAAAATTGTAATGGGACGTATTACAATCCCACATCAGGAATGTAAGAAGAATAGGGGAGGAATTTTCTCTATAAAAAGAAATCAATACTTAAGGTTTTAGATACACACTAAAACACAACAAGTGTTTTATATTAGAGATTAGAGTTGAGCTCTTGGAGTCTCTTGGAGTATAAATATTCGGGGTGTTTTGGGTGTCGGGTAGAAAAATATTTTGTATTTGTGGTTGTTAACAATTTTTCACATAGTAAATATTTTTCTAGGTTGTCGTTAGGCAATGGCCGTGGTTTTTTTTTCATTTGGGAGTTTTCCACGTTAAATCTTTGTGTCTTTATTCTCTTTAATTTCTCAATTGTTATTTTTTTTTTCTCATTTATTCCTGATTAAAGACGGTCCGAGGGGCGAAAAAATAACGATTTTCCCAACAAGTGGTATCAGAGCTTACGTGTTATAATTTTTGTCAAAAATCTTAGTATGCTCTGTGGTTGCAGCTTGGTCTGATCTTCCATATCAGAAAAGATTTTTGTTAAAAAATTATTTTTGTTTTTAAGCTAGTGGAGCCTTTGGAGCTGGTGGAGCTTTGGAGCTGGTGGAACTTTGGAAAAGGTGGAGCTGTTTTGCTTTGGTGTGCTTGAGTATTGGTGGTGAGATAAATAATTACATGTTTAGGTAAATTCTGTCAAACGACACGAATTTAGTCTAAGGCAAATGGATTTTAAGTGAGACCATTGTGACTCCTCCTCTTATTTGGGAATTTACCGGGTGTAATTATTTTTTTCTAGTCATTTATTAGCACAAAGTAAGCATATCGACGATGAGATTTGATATTGAGAAATTTGACGGGAGAATGAATTTTGCACTGTGGCAAGTGCAAGTCAAAGATTTGTTGATCCAATCTGGACTGCATAAGATTTTGCAGGGTAAACCGACAAGTGGAGACTCAGGAAAATCTAAAATTAGTGACGAAGAATGGAGTGAGCTAGATTTAAAGGCGGCAAGTCAAATCCGCATGTGTCTAGTAAAAAATGTTCTTGCTAATGTGGTTGGATTGTCCACGACAAAGGAGCTGTGAGAGAAATTGAAAGAATTGTACCAAGGAAAAAATATATCCAATAGGTTATATTTGAAAGAGCAATTTCACACGTTGAAAATGGAGGAAGGTACAAGGCAATCAGATCACCTGAGTGTCCTTAACGACATCGTTTTTTAGTTGAAAACTCTTGGAGTGAGAACCGAAGATGAAGATAAAGCTCTCCGACTCATCCTGTCACTTCCTTCGAAATATGAGCACATGAAGCCTGTTTTAAAATATAGTAGTAAGGAAGTGGTGTATGCGAATGTGGTTAGTAAGTTAATTACTGAGGAGAGAAGATTGAATGAAATGGAAAATAAAACATATGAAGATTTAGCTTTGTCTGTCGGTAGCAAGAAAAAAAATAAAAGCTCCGGAAAGAGAAAGGTTGTCTACTGGGGTTGTGGTCAAACTGGACATGTGAGAAAGGATTGCCAGACCGGTGAAGCTGATTCGGCTAGAAGCTCTAATGTTGTTGCTACTAATGTGATCTCCTGTGGCGAAGGAGATGATGCGTTCTCTGTAGTTGAGAGATGTGTATCCTCATGGCATAATTGCTACCCGTTGAGATGCCATAAAAGATGACGGATTATTGGTAGTTGGTCCACGAAAATGCGCTCTACATTGGTTGACAGTTGATGCAAGGTGCGTGGTGGAAAAATTATGTCGATGGCTAATGAACTCTCGGTAAAGTCAACAGGAGGGTTGCACCATAAACTATTAGCGGGATCCGACATGGCCGGAGAAAAAATTCTTGGAGTTGATAAAGTAATTCCAAGTGGTGATATTCCAAGTTGCACCATAAACTACTCTTTTAAGAATAATAGGGGAGGGATTTCCTCTATAAAAAGAAACCAATACTTAAAGTTTTAGATACACACCAAAACACAACAAGTGTTTTATATTAGAGATTAAAGTTGAGCTTTTGGAGTCTCTTGGAGTATAAATATTCGGGGTGTTTTGGGTGTCGGGTAGAAAAATATTTTGTATTTGTGGTTGTAACAATTTTTTACATAGTAAATATTTTTCTTGGTTGTCATTAGGCAACGACCGTGGTTTTTCTCCATTTGGAAGTTTTCCACGTTGAATCTTTGTGTCTTTATTCTCTTTAATTTCTCAATTGTTATTTTATTTTCTCATTTATTCCTGCTTAAAGACGGTCTGAGGAGCGAAAAAATAACGATTTTTCCAACATAAAAATTATAGAACAGTAAGCTAGTCTAAGAAAGAGCCATAGATAAAGATCTTCACAAAGCCATAACAAGTTAGCTATAACCTTGGAACAGACATAGAAACTTACAACAATCCTCATAAAAGAGAAACTGATGTTGTACCTGTTGAGAAAACTGATAAATTGATGAATCACCTTGATTGATTCCAATATTTGGCCTAAAAGAGAGAGTCCAAGCAAGAACACCAAAGAAGCCAACCCTAGTAATCAAGTCTGAGAAGCCACACTCGATATGTAGAAAATAGAGTTCAAAAATGTAGTAAAACTCAAATTGAAGAAATCGGAAATGAGAATCAAGAAAAGCAGCAACTACGTGCGAGTACAAATCCGATAAACGGAAAAGCAAGCTCTACTTCGATAGCGGAGAGCATATCGCCTCTATTTTCAATTTTTCTCTATTTTTTATCTCATTTTTTATTTTATTTTCTAATTTTACCTTTTAAATACATAATTCCTCCCTCCCTCCCCCAAAAATACATTATCTCAAAATAATTAACTAATTAACTAATTTAATTTTTATTTTTATTTTTAATTGATGAACCATTATATTTTACTCAATTAATTTTTTATTTTTTCTTTTAACTCATAAATTATTATTATTATTATTATTATTATTATTATTATTATTATTATGCTTTTTGAAGTTACTATTTCAATAATAGTAACTTCTCAATTTTTTATTTTTTATTTTAACTTTTAATGAATTTTATAGTTATAATTTTTAAAATAATAAATTTTTAGTTTTTTTTCTTATTTTACTTACACTTTTGAATTGAAAATATCAATTAATTATTTTAAAAATAATTTAAAATAATCATGTTATTAATTATTTTCAGATATAAAATTTTATATTATTTAATTATATTCTTAAAATTTTTTATCCATTTTTAAGTGAAAAATTAAAAACAAAAAAATATATATTACATCTGACTATTAACAAATAATTTTTTTACCATACTTAAATATATTATTTTACCAACTTAATTTAAATCTTTTTATTTTTCTGTCACTTTTATAATTTTTTTACACATATCATTTTAAGATAAAATTATAATTTTTTTCTCCTCAATTTAGAATTTTTAAAATTAATTTAAGATTTTATGACAAAAATAGTCAAAGTATTAATTTTTAATTGTGTTATTTAATTAAAAAGAAAAATTTGAAAAAATAATTGAAGTAGTAGTTTGAATAAAAAAACTTTAAATTTTGCTTGAAAAGAAAGAAAAAATTATAAATATATATGAAAATAATATTAGTAAAGAAAAATAGAAAAATAGTAAAAGAACAAATAAATACATTGAAATTATAACTAAGTTGTACTATAAAAACATATTTAAGCAGGTAAAGATCTATTAAAAATAATAGTCAAATAATATAAAATTTTAAATCTAATTATAACTAAGAATATACTACTTTTTAAGATAATAAAATTTATTTTGTCAATGTAAAAAATTAAATAATATATAAAAAAAACAAAATTTTAAACTCACTCACTATTTTAAAATTATAACTCACAAATTTTATTAAAATAAAAATAAAAATATAAAATATAAAAAGTCAATTTTATTAAAATAGTGACTTTTAAAAGACATGCATTTATATGTAAAATATTATTTTTTAAATATTAATAATATTAGTACATAAATTATTTTTTGACTTAAAATAATATAAAATTTTTTAAACTGTAATACACCGGTTTGGTTAATATGCTAATAATAGCTATAAAGCATTGAATTTTTTTATCCTAATCATTTTTATTAAAATTATTAGTAATATAATTTATTAAATTTATATTTTAACTGGCATGTATTAGGTCTAAAACTAAAATAACACTATATTTAGATTAAGTTCTAATCTTATATATTTTTTATACATATTATTATATTATATTTATTAATTTAACTATTACACTATTAGCCATATATTTTAATAACTTTTATCTCAAATTATATCTATTAGCACTATATCTTTTATATGATATTACTAACTATAATTTATGAGTATAATAATATTATATAGTTACTAATTAATAGTTATTAATTTTTAACAAAATTTTAATAAATACATATAAAAAATATTCATATAATATTAAATTTAATATATTTTCAATAACAATAATTATAAAAAAAAATTCATGAAAATATATTAAGTATTAATAGTTAGATACATATATGATATATAAAAAAAGTTTGATGCTGTCTTTTATGAACTATTAAAAATAACAATAATATAATAATAATTAACATCATCAATTTGCTATATATCAATGAATATAGTATTAATAATTATTATGTTAATTACACAACTCAATATTTTAAATATCAATATGATTTGTTTATTTTATTTCTTAATCAATATATTAACATTAATACAAACTATATGTAGTTTTAAAATATATATTTTGACTAATCAATGTAGATTTAATTTCTCTTTTAATATTTTAAAATATAATTATTATATTAAATATATTGCTCAATATTTTAGATATAATTGTAATGTATCTATTTTTTCTTAATTAATATATTAATATTAATACACATTAAAATATTATTTAATAATATATAAATATAGAATTTGACTAATTAATCCAAATTTAATTTTTTTTTTAATACTTTAAAAAGTATTATTAAAACAAAATAAAAGCCTTTATAAATTTTTATATATTCCGCTTTTATAAAACTTTATATATTCCTTCTCAAGATTTATTTTAAAATATTCATTTTATTGATTTATATATTATATATTTATATATTTTTATTTAGATGTAATAACGAGCCTGAATTCGAGTTCAAGTTCTAGTCTGAGCTTGAGTTAGAACTCGAGTTTAGCTCTTTTAACATATTAACGAGAAGAATATGGGTCAAGTCAAATTGAGCTCGAGCTTATCAGTATTCATATAAACCGAGATCGAGCTCAAATTTTAAGGTCAAGCTGAGTCTGAGCTTGTCAAGGCTTGGTTATGCTCAATTCGTTTACACTCCTAGATATTTTTATATTATTATTCAACAATAAAATTAATTAAGTGCAGCTACTCGTAAAATTATAAAATATTTGTCTAATATATGTCCTCACAAGTAGGGTTATGCAAATCTTTAAAATTTCATCAAACTAAATGATTTAAGTCAGATTTGGTCGATTCAAAATAAGATAAAAATTATTAAAGTTGATTTGAATTTCTAAAATGTACTTAGATATTATAATTATTATTTTATCATAAAGACAATATTTTATTAAACATAAACACCAAATACAACAATTTAAGGGATACATAATGTCAAAAACAAATCAGGTTATAGCCCTTCAAAAAATACAGTAAAAAAAATAAAGAATTGCAGCAACTACAAATAAACTCTCAAATATGCCAAATACATTACATTTCCCATTGCAGATTAGCATGAAGATTTTAGTATCCCAAATTCAAAAACAGATTCATATCCAAGCTTCTTCCTTCGATTTCTAAGTATGCTGCAGGGGAAACGTACAATTCCTGAAGAAAAAGGCCAACACGGGACAAAAACAAGGCTTATAGCAAGAGGCAAAGCCAAAAACATACTTGCCAACAAATCCAAGCTATGAAGATAGCAAATGGAAATCAAAACTGACCGTAAACCCCAATTATCCTCTGATAAAAAGGTAAATTGAGGAAAAATAAGGATTGTGCATCCTAAAAGGGAATAAAAGATGGCATAGCTTTGATAAATCACAAAGATTAAGCTGTAAATGAAAGGTTGCAGGGACCAACAAGGAGCCATCAATTTCAAAGAAAAGTCGAAGAACTAGAAACCAAAGATTTTTTACTCTTGCAAACTTATAAAGGAAATCCAAGGTCGAGAGTTTACCTACTAGGGGAAAGGATAAACCTCAATAGGCCAAAAACATAAATGAGAAGCCTCTATGTGATACTGATGATAATTTCTCCTGATAATAGAACCCGGTCCTAGACTAAAGTTTGATTGCCAAATGAACCAGAATGAGAGCCTAATCTCATAACAAGAAACCCACATGAGGTAGTTCCTGCTTTCTTGCCGAGTTAGACCTTAGTCAAGATATTCACAGCTCCAAGAGGGAACAAACATCACAACTTCAAGTAGAGGGGGTATTTAACCAGAGGGTGGAGATAAAAAAGGTGAAGAGGAAGAGAAAGGTGGGTGTCTGCGTAAACTGACCGGATCCAGAAATAAAGAATATGGTAAATTTGAAATTAGTTTTAATTTTTCTTATATTTTTTGTAAAAAACACAAAACCCTAATAGCAGAGAGATTTATCAAATAATTGAAATTCATATATACTAGGATATTATCAGTTGGCATGATGAATAACATATATATAATATTATATGTTTATTGTACATATATTTATGAAATACATTATATATATAATATATAAAATAATGCCATTTTATTTGAAAAATTTTATTATGATTCAACTAAATTTAACACAATTTTACAACAACAACAACAACTAAGTCTTAGTCCCAAACAAGTTGGGTTCGGCTGTATGGATTCTCAATAAAATAAGCTTAAAAGACACCAAAAAAGATACTCCAGCCTTAGGCCCCTTCCAAGACACGGATTTTACGTCTCCATTCAAGTCTGTCATTAATCAAATCCGCATCAAGATCTAAGGCACGTAAGTCTCTTGCAATCACCTCATTCCACACAGTTCTAAGTCTTCCACGACCTCTAGCCCCTCAATCAACAAATTCTCACACTTACTAAATTTTAACACAATTTTAAAATACACAATAAAAATATATATAATTTTTGATCAAATTAAGCCAAATTGGAGTTCGAACCAATTCAAATGTGTTATAAAAACTATCATATGCATGTTCTAATAGGAAACGCAAGTTAAATAATAATAAATATTTTAAACAGTAATTATAAATAAAATAAAATACATATATCAATCTCGAAAAGAAGTAACCCAATCTAACGGCCAGACACTGAGGTAAAGCATACTCTCGAATCAGACTGAGAAATTCACCGACTTGTGGAAAACATAAAGAACAAAAGCATACGCATTTGCTCGCCATTGGAGACTCCTCTCCTCATTACCAATAATAATGACAAAGAAAGTAAGCTAAAAAAATAATAATAATAAATCGCCAGTCCCTTCGATGCTCTCAATTTTCTCTTCAAATTTACTTGATTAATCTCCAGTTTTTAGATCTTAGATCCAAAGGTAACTTTCTATATCTCATCGCTGTTATCACTCTCTGTTATTTTTCTTGTAAAAATGGCTTTTCACTGATTTTTTAAGCTTCTAATCATTCATTTACAGCTTCAATTCATTTCTCCGATTCTTTCACTGGTTCTTTGACAAATTCCTGATTTTAAGTGTTTTTTTTATTATTTTTTCTTGAAATCGTTCGTTTGTGTTCGGCGCTGAGACTACTTTGTTTGCGGTGTTTATTTGTATTTGATCTTAATTGATTTTTCAAAAACCCTAGCAGTTTGTATTGTTTGCTTATTTTTTGGTCAAATGAAGCAGACTTCACTTGTTTACTTGATTTTCTTTTTTCTTTTTTAAAGATTTTTTTGAGTTGATCATGTGATTTATTGGTTCTGGTTGTTTTTAGGTAAGATCAAAGAAGTTTTCAATGGAGAGTTTAGCGCAATTAGAAGCATTGTGTGAGAGGCTTTATAACTCGCAGGATTCTGCAGAGCGTGCTCACGCAGAGAACACTCTAAAATGCTTCTCTATGAATACTGATTACATTTCACAATGCCAGTACATTCTCGATAATGCATTGACTCCTTATGCATTGATGCTTGCTAGTTCTAGCCTTTTGAAGCAAGTCACTGAGCATAGTCTCACGCTACAGCTCCGTCTTGACATCCGTAATTACCTTGTTAACTATCTGGCTACTAGAGGACCTGAGTTGCAGCCGTTTGTTATTGCCTCTTTAATTCAGCTTTTGTGCCGAGTTACCAAGTTTGGGTGGTTTGATGATGATAGATTTAGAGATTTGGTTAAGGAGTCTACTAATTTCTTGAACCAGGTATAATTTTTTTCTTCTTTATCTCAAGATCGAGATTCGTTGAGATATACCTTTTTAGTTTCGTTTTATTTTCAGTCGAAAAGGTGTAATGCATGTTAGGTTGTTGCTTTTATCATTTTTTGTTTTTTGTTTCTTCCTGAAATTTGATGTTTCTTTATCGTTCTTTCTTTTGTTATCTGAGCAGGCAACGTCAAATCACTATGCCATTGGTCTGAAGATACTGAATCAAATTGTGTCTGAGATGAATCAGGTTAGTTTATTTTACTTGTGAAAATTTCTCAACATTATGGTTACTAGTTACTTGTTCTGCACCTGAGCATCTAAACTTGTCCGTGGTTATGGAATATTTATAATTCCAATGCCTATGATGTAGAGGTGACCTCTTTCCTGAATTGAAATGGATTACTTAATTCTCTGCATGGTGGGGGTGGGGGTGGGGTTGTGGTCTAATACCTTAGCTATCACATAAGGACCTAATCCTGATGTACCTTTGACTCTTGTTGACATTTTGCAGTACATGCATTTCACCTTGCATCAATCAGAGCCATTGGTTATCCATCTACTTGAAATAATGTAGAAATTTTACTTGTTTTTGGCATTGTACTATACTTTCACTCATCTGTTAATTATCTGTGTTTAACAACACACTGTATGTAGTGCACCCTTGAGTGTACAAAATGAACTTGCTCAGCCACTCTTGGCATGTAGAATTCTATTATAGAATGCTTTTAGTTTTACAGATTGTTTTGAACAATTCATTTGGTCATACTGTGATATGTCATGAGAGCTCCTCCTTTATGGAAATCTCTGGAGACTTACTCTTACCACTGCTTTCTTAGAATGCAACTAATTTTCAACTGGAATGTGAATTCAGTGCTGTGGCTGCTGGTGATGCTATTTATATTGTTTTTATCAATATCTGGTTACTAACATCTGCTTGTGTATTTTGACACTTAAATTCTCAGCCTAATACAGGGTTGCCGTCAACACATCATCGAAGAGTATCCAACTCGTTTAGGGATCAAGCACTTTTTCAAATATTCCAAATATCAATAACCTCATTGCGTCAATTGAAAAATGATGGTAATGGGGTTACATTATTATGATGCATTCGTCTCCTCCCCCCAACCCTCTTCTGGTTGCCCCCTTTGCTATGCCAGTTTCACTACTTTCCTGCTAAGGTTTTGGTTATTTATATTCTGCTAATTCGGATTTTTTGGGTGCAGTTGCAAGTCGATTGCAAGAGTTGACACTTTCTCTTTCACTCAAATGTTTATCATTTGATTTTGTTGGGACTTCAATTGACGAAAGTTCAGAGGAATTTGGCACTGTTCAGGCACCGTTACCTACTTTACTAATGAATGAATATTTTTTGTTATAGTCAAACATGTTTCAATTTTAATTGAGAAATTGTATGTAATAACTTGGTACTTCTACAGATTCCATTATCTTGGAGGCCAGTCTTTGAGGATCCATCAACATTGCAGATTTTTTTTGATTATTATGCTATTACTACAGCTCCTCTCTCAAAGGAGGTTAGTTCCAGCATTTCTTCTTGTCCTATGTTTGGTTCTTTTCAGGTCTAGGTAATTCACTAATATCGTTTTATTGAAACATGCTACCAAACAAAAATTTCCTATGGTCACATGGTTGTTTGCTTTCAATTTATTTTTTCCACATTTAAGCTTCTTAGATCGTTTCTGGTTTAGTTGCCTAGATTGTGAAGTGGCATCTTTTTTGCAACATGTTTATCATTGAGATGTGAGAGCCTGTTTGTCTAATTGTCACCTTTTGGTTTAAATAATAAACCAGCACATGTTTGTGGAGGGTTGCGTAATTTATATTCTTGGCTATTTTAGTAGTTTTGCCTTTGAAAGGTCTATCATGGTTGTTGTGGAAATTCATTGCATGGAACCTTTTATTTGTTTTCTCATGCGTCTGGTGTGTCTATAAAACTTTTGTGTCTGAAATTCGTAATGAATTGAATTCATAGTGTTAAGATATCAGTAATAAAGTAGAAGGCAAAAGGAATTTTCCCCCCAGCCTTAGTTTGGGTTTGAACATTGTCCCGCCTCACAATCTTGTTTCTTTTTCAATAAAGGAGATATTTGGCGATGGCTTCTTCGTTATATATCAGGCACAAATTGATTATGCTTGCGTCTATCTTCAACTCTATGCTTTGAATGACTAACTGTATATTGCTGTTTGCTTTTATGTACATTGAAGGATTGCTTTATTTCATGTATTTGTAGGTCTGAGAGTTAGAGAATTTACTTGTAGTTCTGCTCTTGGTTCTCATTTTTTAGGATTGTTGTTTACCTTTTCTTTCTAGGCATTGGAGTGCTTGGTCCGGTTAGCATCTGTGCGACGCTCTTTGTTTACAAATGATGCTGCCCGTTCTAAGTTTTTGGCACATTTAATGACAGGAACCAAAGAAATCCTACAAACAGGACAAGGTGATGTTGGGTTTGTCAATTTCATATTTCCTTCTTGTATATTACTTTAGTGCTGCTCAGCATTCATGTGTGAAGTTTGTTTTATAAAGTTCCATTCAAATATTTTGTTTTCTTTTGTTCTTAATCTTGGCTTTCTGGCCCCCTTTTTCGTTTTTTGAGTCTCTCTGTCTATATTCATTTGGCTTCTCATTCGCTTATTTGTGGACTGGTAATCAGGTCTTGCTGATCATGATAATTACCATGAGTTTTGTCGTCTCCTTGGGCGTTTTAGAGTGAACTATCAGGTATTTTATCTTCCTGTGTTTTAATATCAGTGTTCACTTTTATCTTGCAATTCATTTTTTTTTATATTTTAAAGCTTTTGAGTTGACATTGAGCTTGTCGATTTTTGTGCATGTACATGCTTGTGAACTTACTCTTTGGCCTACAATTTGTTTTCATTTGACAGCAACGTGAAATCATATGGCTGTTTGATCTAATACCATGCATGTGTATGAATTCTTCATTTGTTAAACTGCTTTGCCGTACAAATCATATTAATACATACATGCTGAATAAAATCAGATTAATTTTACAGTTTATAAAAAATATATATATTTTTTCAATTTCTGGTCATTTGTTTTAGTTGCAAATTGCAATTGCAAAAAAAGTTACATGTAAATCCGTGATTCATTTTAGAGGGTGTTTCTCAAAACTTAAAAGCTGGTCAAAACTGATTATAAGCAGTTTTTAGATTATAAGTTGTTTATTTAAGTGTTTCTGAAAACTTAAATAGTAGATTATAATCTGATTTTAATCAGTTTTTTAAAAGTTGGGTTTTGCTACTTTTTTTTAAGCACTTATTTTTTAAGCAGTTTTGACCAAGTAAAAGACCATACTATCCCTACCTAATCTTCAATATTTCAAATTTACCCACCCTATACACTTTAGTTCTCATCAAATAAATTTTATTATTATTATTATTATTAAATAAATTTTATTATTATTATTGTTATTATTATTATTGCAAAATAAATTTTGAATTGACATTTAAAAATTTATTTTTATACAATAAATAAATTCAGAGACAGTTTGGTCATTTTGACAGTTTCTGCAATTAAAAACTGATTATAAGCTGATTTTACAGAAACACTTAACTGATTATAAACTGATTATCAGCTGATTATTAACTAGTTTACAGAAACGCTTAACTGCTTATTTTTAATCTGATTATAATTTAAAAATCACTTATTCAAAATAAGCTGAAAAGCTCTAGTTTTGAGAAACACCCTCATAATTTTACCAGATACATGAATGTTAAAGTTCACCACATGCATGTATGCTTTGTGCAGAACTCAATATATGGGATTTGTAGTCATGCTGTCGTCATTTTTAATTGTTGGGACTTAAAGAGTCTGGTAGTGTTTATTCCGATCTAAATCAGCTTTTTTCTTCCTTCACATCTCTAGGTATTGTTTATTGCAGCTTTCAGGAGTTGATTAAAGTGTTATCTCTTTCTTTTAAATTGCATTTCCACAATACCATATTTTGGCAATTCAATGTTCCCTTAAAATTTTCACTACGTCAAGCAAATAAAGTTGTTGTTGGCTGATTGTCATCCCGATTTGGACAGATATTTCATGTGTGTATTTTCTGTTATTTGGTGACGTCTTATTCATGAATTTCAGGTGTTATTCTTTAATTTCCTTCTTTCGAATACATAAGTACGACTCTTCATGTTTGCGACTTCTGAAATTGTGTTGCAGTTATCAGAGCTTGTGAATGTGGAAGGTTATGGCGAATGGATACAATTGGTAGCTGAGTTCACTTTGAAGTCTTTGCAGTCTTGGCAGGTTGACTGGCATTTTTAGCTGTCTTTTTTAGTTAAAAATATGATGAATAATCATGTGTAGCTTTGTTTTATGCGTAATTATGTCTAGTTTTTTTATAGATTATCAAGGAACCTTAATTATTTTCTTTTATAGAACCTGGAACCTATATTCAAGTTCAATAATGCATCCTGCTACTTAAACGCTGATTAAGTTAATGTCTTACCAGTGGGCGAGCAGCAGTGTATACTACCTTTTAGGGTTGTGGTCTAGATTAGTGACATCAATACCATATTTGAAGGGTGATGCACCAAGTTTGCTTGATGAATTTGTCCCCAGAATTACTGAAGGTTTTATCACGTCAAGGTTTAATTCTGTGCAGGTAAGCTTTTTGCTGTGGAATGATTGTTAATTCTTTCAAGTTCAGTTAAAAAAAGGTTTTTATTGTTGCTTCTTTTTTGTTCTGTAGGCTGGAATACCAGATGATCTCTCCGACAATCCATTAGACAATGTGGAACTTCTTCAGGATCAGCTAGATTGTTTTCCTTATCTCTGTAGATTCCAGGTTCAATTGCTATATGCATACCCTGTTATCTTTTTAGCATCAATATCTCTAGGTTCGACTCTCCTTTATGGTACTGTTTTTATTACTGAATTGTGTATTCATGAAATTCCTGTTGTCACCAAGTGTATGGTTTTTGTAGTTTACTAAAACTTTATTGGCCTAAAGTTTCCCCTCTCTTTCCCTCTCTTTCTCTCTCTCTTTCTCTCTCTTTTTGCAGTATGAAAGCAGTGGTTCATATATAATAAACATAATGGAGCCTATTCTGCAAGCATACACGGTATGGTAGTTTGTAATAGATTGAAGTGCTTTTAGAATGTTAAAACTTGCGCATTAATAAATGATAAGTCAATCTAAATCTTGATTCTAAATGGCTTACATAGGAAAGAGCTAGAGTACATACAACTGATGTGAATGAACTCTCTGTTATTGAGGCAAAGCTTGCTTGGATAGTTCACATAATAGCTGCCATTCTTAAAATAAAACAATCTACTGGCTGTAGGTAATTTTGTTTTCCCTTTCTTTTTATTTTATCATTTTCTTTTAGGAGTGGCATCATTCTTTGCCGTGGCAATTATAATGTGCTTGTTACCTGTCTAATGCAGTGTGGAATCACAAGAAGTGCTCGATGCAGAACTTTCAGCTCGTGTTCTGCAATTAATAAATGTTACTGACAGTGGGCTCCATAGCCAGGTATGTGATCAGGAACAACCTATTTATGTGGCATGTTGTTTGCATGAACTTTTTTGTGAGATTACCAATTTGCCACACCTGGATCTGTTATTTGATTGATTATGCTTTTCCCTTTTTTGATGAAAACATGGTGAAGCTTTCTTGGAACTTTTCTTTTTGAGATTCGGGAACGGAACTAAATTATGCTACTAAAGCAGTGATGGGCCTACAACCACTGTTAGGGGGACCCTACCCCCTCATCTTCCCTGGTTTTTGTCTATAAAAAATTTATTTAAATCTACTCTAAATTATACTAAATCATTACCTAAAAAAGAGTATTTTGAAATTCAGTTCAAACAAAAATAAATTATTTATAATAGCTAGAAAATGTGCTTTTCTTTGTCTTCAACCACCCTCCCACCCGCTGCGCCCCTCTGTCCTCCTATTTTGACCTCTTCTCCTCTCCTTTCCATTTAAGCATCTTTTGATATTTTACCAATGAATTATATTAAATTCAAACAATAAGAATTCCAAGCAGGGCATGGTTGTGATTTTCTCATGTTGACATGTAGCAGAGATATGTTGAGCTGAGTAAGCAAAGACTTGATCGTGCAATTCTCACCTTCTTTCAGCATTTTCGAAAGTCTTATGTAGGTGATCAGGCTGTGCACTCATCCAAGGTAAATGATGTTTCTTACTCTTCTATATATGGTTCTATTTTTCTTAACATCCTCAAGTCCTTGTCTTTCTTTTGCAGCAATTATATGCTCGCTTGTCTGAGCTTCTTGGACTACATGATCATATGGTATTATTGAATGTAATAGTTGGGAAGATTGCTACTAATCTCAAGTGTTATACACAGGTGATTGTTTAATTCATGATTGTGTATCTTGGGTTTTTGTTCATTATACTGGTTATGGCTGCTAATGTTACGTTTCAATTTATGCTTATTCTAGAGTGAGGAGGTCATTGATCATACTTTAAATTTGTTCTTTGAGTTGGCATCTGGGTAAGTATCCCCCAGCGTTTAGATTCTGGTTTTTTGCCTTTTTATTTTTGATAAATTAATCTATCTGGTTCAACATATTGCTTGATTATCACTCTTTTTTTATTTGTTTGTTTTCTATTTTTTACAGCTATATGACTGGAAAACTACTTTTGAAGTTGGATGCTATTGAATTTATAGTCGCCAATCATACTGTAATTTTTAGTTCCAATATATTTCTTATTTGGTTCATTGTGATGCTTTTAACTTATTTCTTAAAATTTTGATTTTTCATCAATCTTATTTTTGCTCTCTCTTTTAACTTTTAGAGGGAGCACTTCCCTTTTCTTGAAGAATTAAGATGCACTCGAAGTAGAACAACGTTTTATTACACTATTGGCTGGTTAATTTTTATGGAGGACAGCCCTGTGAAATTCAAGACTTCAATGGAACCGCTTTTGCAGGTATGCCTGTGTGTGTATGCATGTGCAAGCTTTTGGAACCGCATCCTGTCTTAGAAGTTGGTTCTGCTGTGACCTCAAAATTGTTAATCTTCTACTTGGAGACTTTCTCTAGTTAGTAGTATTAAATGTGCCTCTATAAATACTTGTGTAACCTACTCTTTATCTAGTTTTGAGAATGGAATCATAAGAATTTGATTTGAAAGGCTTAGTGCCTAGTTGTTCTGTTGTACTTTTAGTTTCATTATTTTGTTGTTACAGCTACAGTATCGCAGGCCCTGTACGGACAGCCTCCAACACTATTTTCCGTATTCTCCAATTTTCTTCCCTAGTTTTGCATCATTTTCTTTTGTTGCACACTTGTAAGACCTGCAGGCCTTTGTGCTGCATTTTAAAATCTTACCTGCTCACGATTTTGCATCATCACCATCATTGATTTATGGTGGTGTATTTATTATTTCTTTAGTGTCCTCTTTGGTTAAATTTAATCATCATGATATTTGTTCATGGGATCGTAGGTCTTTCTCAGTTTGGAATCAACACCAGATTCCATGTTTCGAACTGATTTGGTGAAGTATGCTCTCATTGGGTTGATGAGGGATCTCAGAGGAATTGCTATGGCTACAAATAGGTTAGTTTATCTTTGATATGTCGATTTATTTACTTGTGATGAAGTCTAAATTTATATGTCCTCTTTTCCATATTTTTCAGTCGCAGAACTTATGGGCTATTATTTGATTGGCTATATCCTGCTCATTTGCCACTTCTCTTGAAAGGAATCTCACATTGGGCGGATACACCTGAGGTATGGTGATACCGTTTATTTCTTTATTGATATTTATGTAACTATAATATAATATCAAAAATAGACCTCATTTAATCTTTTGATAGGGAGTGCTTTCACGTTTGCTAAATAGACCTTTTTAATTAGGATGACATGTCACTTTATCTGTTGGCTAAGCATGTTTTTTGCAAGTTTATGCTACTTGTCTGTGCAATATCTGTATATCTTACAAGTGGCCATAAATTATTCAGGTCACTCGATTGTGACATTGCACTAAAAATGCATTAGATACAGATGGTGGCGGCTAATGCATCACTTTAAACATTGACCCTGAAAGATCAGGTGAAGTGGCCAAGGATGACAATTATATTGTTGTCTTAGTGGTAAGCATGGTTAACAAGCTGTAATGCTTGGATTTAAGGAACTCTGGGAAGGTCTTGCAGTTTAGTTTTATATTGCCAATGGTGCTTTTCCTGTTTTTATGTCATTAATTATAGACTTACATGCCTGGTCTTTCCAAAATGATATGTCATACATCATTAGTTATAGACTGTATCTGATTTCATAAAGTTATTCTTTTCAGGCAAATAAGATACTGTATTATTCAAGTCTAGAATCAGTATTTAGTGTTATTTAATGCCATCCGGATATGTTATTTAATGCCATCCGGTAATCAGTGTTTCTTACCTGTGCGCTCAAATGTCTGGTTGGATACTGCAGGTTACTACACCATTGCTGAAATTCATGGCTGAATTTGTGTTGAACAAAGCCCAGCGCTTGACTTTTGACTCTTCTTCTCCAAATGGTATTCTCCTCTTTCGGGAGGTCAGCAAACTCATTGTAGCCTATGGGACCAGGATTTTAGCGATTCCAAATGCTGCTGATATATATGCCTACAAGTACAAAGGAATATGGATTTGTTTAACCATTCTCTCTCGAGGTTGGACTACAAATCTCCTTTTACTTCTGTGAATGTCTGATTTCTTTGAACTATACGTGTTAAAAGTTGCATGTTTTTCATGCTTGCCTTTAATTTGAGCTTATTGTAATTTTTTGCACAATTGAAGTTTAAGCAAAAACTATGCCTTGAGAGGTTTTTGATTTCCCTTTTGCTGATTAATGATGCATTTGCAATGCTCCCACACAAATATTACACTTTTTTCTCGTCACCATAACAATTAACAAATATCGTTGCCCTTCTAATTCACACTGTTTATATTACACTTATTTTCTGTATGAGCATTTTGTGTGTGAGCATCACATATGTTATATTTATTTCTTTTGTTATATAACAAATATCATTACAATTTGAATTCACTGTTCATGTATTACACTTTTAATACTGTTTATGTTTGGTCTTTAAGTCCTTAATATCTATGTTTTTCTATTACCTTGTTTCTGCAACTTTATTTTGGCATCTGCTACTGTGCATTTTTTTTTCTAGGAAAGTTGTGTGCTACTTTGTCAAACAATACAAATTGAGTCCTCATGGATTCCTTGACTTCTAATTTTGGAGAATGTAGTGGGCAGATTTAATTTTTCTGATTTCTCCATTTTTAGTAGCTCTTGTATAGTCTCCATATACATGGATGCGTCAGTCTTTCAGAAGTTTTTCTTTTCCTGATGAATTTGTTATTAATAAAAGAGTTTCTGGAAAGAGACCTCTACTTGAGAGAATAAGCTTGTTGAGAAACCTGATGAAAACTTCTGATAGTTTGTAGGTGGTCATCCAAATTCCAAAACACTTTCTTTGGAGATATTACTTTAGATACTGTTTTAAAAAATGGGGAATAATTACCTTTCCTTTGTGGAAAGGTAGGTTAGGGCCTAGAATTTTATGCTTTTCAATGAAGCCTTTGTTGGGATATTTTTAGTTGGTAAAGGGAATTTTGGAGGGTTGTGTTTATGGCCAAATCTTAAGAAATGTAATCATCAGCATAAGTTCGGTCAGTGTTTCTTGCCTTATCTAAGAAGAGCAATGTGTTAGGTCGTTAGATGATGGGAACCTGTGTCACCATATTTTATTATGTGTTGATTGATCTTATTTGTTGTAAGGTCATATAATTATAAAAAGATTGCTGGAAAAATGTGTTTTAAGCTGAATTTTTTCTGCTTTGCTAATTATTGGCAGCTCTTGCGGGAAACTACGTAAACTTTGGCGTGTTTGAACTGTATGGTGATAGAGCCCTTGCTGATGCGCTTGATATTGCTCTAAAGATGACATTATCAATTCCTCTGGCTGATATATTGGCATTCCGGAAGGTATAATTTAATTTCTTGCTGCAAATGGGGATAGATAGTAGATAATGGATGAAATTTTTTTTTTCAAATTTAAAGTGGTCATACTTTTCAAAGACAAGGCCGCGTATAAAGACCCAATGGGTCCGACCCTTCCCCGGACCCCGCTCATTGCGAGAGCATTCGTGCACCGGGCTGCCCTTTTTTTATATAGTTTTCAAAGAGAAAAATTACAAGTATGATAAACATACTGAAACACCATAACTTAATTTAGCTGATGACATGACTAGTTCCTTATTCAAAGATAGTTTCAAATTCTATTCTAGAATGGCAGCAGAAAATATGTATAATTTTAGGGCTAAAATTAGATTTTGTGGAAATCCTCTCATGCAATTGATCTCTCAACAGTGTATGTTTTACCACAGTTGCTCAATTTTTTCTGTTCACTTTTCAAATTGTCATTCTTGTGCTGTTATTCATCTAATGGCAAGCTGCATGTTTGTTGCAGTTGACAAGAGCTTACTTCGCTTTCTTGGAGGTGCTATTCAGCGGCCATATTAATTTTATATTGAATCTAGATACAAACACCTTCATGCACATAGTTGGCTCCCTAGAGTCTGGTCTTAAAGGTCTGGATACAAATATTTCATCACAGGTATGCATGCTAATGCTACAAATGGATGACATTCTTCTTAACTATCTAGAAGTAGCGACAATTTAAGTGTCTTGCTTGAGAATAATATTCGGTCAATTTTGAATCTGAATATGAAACCATGTGCTATGTTTGTTCTATTGTTCTGATTCCATGTATTGAAGCTGAAAATTTTGAATGTTGTATCAGTGTGCATCTGCTGTTGACAATTTGGCTGCTTTTTATTTCAATAACATCACAATGGGGGAGGCACCCACTTTACCTGCTGCAATTAATCTTGCCCGACACATTGCTGACTGCCCCAGTTTATTTCCAGAGGTAAGCTATTGCAACTCTATCATAAAGATTATTTTTTCTTATACTGTTTGAAGGAGAAAAAAAAAGTTCATTATGGTGAAACAATGTTCACTTGATGGAAGTAAAGTTATTGAATGGTTTCTCCTTGTTTTCTTATGATAAATGGATGTTGATTCTCCACTTCCTAGGTAAGAAATCTTTGGTGTTGGTATATGTGGATTTGTAGCTGTGATATTCCTTGCCCTTGTGTCTTATACCTCGTCCTGTTGGGTGTAAGGATGTGAAAAAGAAAAAAAAAGAGAAAGATTGATGGATAACAGCTAACTCATAATTGGATGGTAAGTAAGAACAGAAAAGGGGAGAGAAGAGAGGCCCTGCACCTTTTAAAAAGTGTTATTCTTTCTTCTGCTTGGCCAAATATTTATACTTATTCTTTCAATTTTACTTTGACCTAGATCCCCAAATGTGCTGTTAGCTGTTCCGTCTAATGATAGCGGAATTAAAAAGGCACCCTTTTATTAGATGATGCTCACTTCACTTTGGATCTATCTGGGGAAAAGGAATCATCGTTTGGAACCTATAAATTTTATTGTAAAACTTTTGATTTCACCAGGAATTAAAAAAAATTCTAAATTGACAGCAATTGAAAATTTTTGCTGGCATTTATTATTATTATTATTATTATTTTATGTGCATTTAAGTCTTTTCCTTAAATTTACAGATATTGAAGACTCTATTTGAGATTGTTTTGTTTGAGCTCACTTCACTTTGGATCTATCTGGGGAAAAGGAATCATCGTTTGGAACCTATAAATTTTATTGTAAAACTTTTGATTTCACCAGGAATTAAAAAAAATTCTAAATTGACAGCAATTGAAAATTTTTGCTGGCATTTATTATTATTATTATTATTATTTTATGTGCATTTAAGTCTTTTCCTTAAATTTACAGATATTGAAGACTCTATTTGAGATTGTTTTGTTTGAGGATTGTGGCAACCAGTGGAGTCTCAGTAGACCTATGTTGAGCTTAATTCTTCTTAGTGAGCAGGTATGGCTAGATTAGAAAAAAATATCGGTACATATGTAATTTATAAATTACAAGTTCATTTAAAAAAAAAAATTCAGTTCTAACTAAACCAGCACCAGTTTATTGTCTACATCTACAATAGTTACTAGTACGGGTACATATTAATTCTTCACCTTCTTCCTCCCCTTCTTGAAATTATATTCCGGGTTCTTGTTATATTATAGTTTGTTAATAATGTTCAGTTGCATTGTTTTTGAAGCACAACCAGAATTTGATATTCTATTTTCTCCTTGTTACTTTTCATTATCTATTAGCCAAGTAAAAATGACATGAAGGATGTATGATATCACTGTTGATTGGGGGAAACCAATTGATATATCTGTTTAGTTTTGGTGTTTTTACTTTTCACTCCTATCTACATACTTAATTGAGAAAAACTCTCATTTGTTTGCAGATATTTTCCGACTTGAAAGCTCAAATTTTAGCTTCACAGGTGACCTTTTTTCCGCTTCTATTACAAATGCCATTACCATAAACAGAACAGTGATTTAGATATGCTTGATAAGATTTTTCTTGTTTACGCCTACCAGTACAAATTCAGTCTAATTGATGCTTATATGTACTATGTTGGGGATCATTGTGTGATGTATAGGTTCAATATAGTATAACTTCCAAAGATAGGTTGGCTTTGTTCGACTTTTGAATTTGTTAAGTTTTATGCTGCATAGCTCAAGTCTGTTGGTTAAACTATGGAACGATGAAGTTTCTTTGACCCTGGATGCCACTCGTTGCATTTGAATATTTTGATTAAGAAAACACTTCCAACTTTGAAAGTATACATAAAACTTTTGCTGGTTGAGTAGACAAGTTGATCGAGGTTGGGTTACTAGAAATTTTTGTTTCCATATGTGGATTCTCTTGTTTGTATAATGTCATTCTTTTGATGACACTGAGCACCATGTTGCAGCCAGCGGATCAACATCAGCGGCTTTCCATTTGTTTTGACAAACTGATGGCAGATGTTACTCGACGCTTGGATTCAAAGAATAGGGACAGGTTTACTCAAAATCTGACTGTTTTCAGGCATGAATTTCGTGTCAAATAACTCCAATCCCGTTTCTTATAACTGCTTGTTTTGGGACTGCACTTCTGGAGATGATGATTGTGGAAGAACCCAGATACCATGCACTGATTAGGCTTCATAGACATAGAATTTGTGGTCATGGAGAGCAACATATTTTTGAAGCAGTATCTGTAATTGTCGTCCAAAATCAATGAGATGTAGATTTCTACAGAAGATTAAAAAAGGTTTGCCGGTGAGTTTTTGTATGAAATCTTTTTGTGGTGTACAGATTACCCTATTTCTTTGTCAAAATTCCCATTTGAGAGGGAAGATACTAGAAAATGTTAGTAGGTGGTATATTATGGCAAGGGCATTAGCAGAGGCTGTGAGAAGCTACTGGTGGATTTGATGATAGTTGATGTTTAGAGTATCGATTCTTTTTAGAACAAAGATGTAAATCATTCATGAGGTGTTTGTGTTTTAGAAATGGGTCAGAATCAGAGATTTTTTGTACATTAACCTCAACATATTCTTTGTATTTGTTGGTAATAGAAAGAAAAAGGAATGAAATTTTAGTACGTCTTTCTCGTTTTCCTTTCCTATTGCTAGGAAATTATTCGTTCTAGTGATTTAAGTGTTTTAACGATTCATTTATATTCGTGATAGTATAAATTTGAATCATTTAATTGATCACTGATCACCGAGTGGATTTAAGTGGATTTAATTGCTATGATTTTATTATGAGATGTGTTTAGTCACTAATTTTGTGCTTATGTTTTTGTTTTATTTTAAAAAAAAAAAGTTGATCAATTGCTTGCTTGTCAGTTTGCTCGTTGTTTTGCTTTTGATGCGATCAGGATAATTTGAAATTTGAAGCCTTATTTTGTTCCTGATAATTAATGTTTATATGTTTTTTTTTTACCAATAATTAATGTTTATGTGTTGACGGTATAGAATGTTTAATAAAATCCATTACTTATTGTGAACCTCGGTTTTCCGCCCGAAAAGGATCCGGGCGAAAGTTCACTCGTTGTCAGGAGTCGCAACTCAGTTTATTTTGTTCGAAGGGAAAAACTAAGAAAACCCTTGTTTGACTCCAATAATGCATCCAATGTAAAGGCTTATAGTCTGCGAACTCAAGGAGGATTCGGGGACTATGTCATGCATTTGACTAACTTGCGAAAAGAACAAATCTAAAAGGAATGAAGAAAAGAGACAGATTATTAGTAAATTGTGGACTTGCTATTTGGGGTGAATCCCAAATATGTCTATATACTCCCGTTTGAATGGGAGATCAAAGCCCATGTAGTTCGGAAAAGCCTATTTAAAGGCGATGAAATTTATGCTTCATGCATGTGTGTGTGTAAAAAGCCTATTTAAAGGCGATGAAATTTATGCTTCATGCATGTGTGTGTGTATGCTTCGTGCATTTTTCAGGCATTTTGCCAAATTTGTGAGATTTAGCACTTAGTGCTAAATGGTGAGATTTGGGTACTTTGTACCAAATGAATGCAATTTTTAGGCCTTTGGCCTGTGTTGTCGGGCTTTTTGCCAAATTTGTGAGATTTTGAGCACTTAGTGCTTCGTGCTGGTGTCGGGCTTCATGCCAAGTATTGATCGGACTTTTTGCCAAATTTGTGAAATTTAGCACTTAGTGCTAAACGGTGTAATTTTAGGTACTTTGTACAAAAATGGTGTAATTTAGGCTCCGTGCCAAAAGGTTGATTTTAATTGTGAAATTTAGGTACTTTGTACCAAAGGGATTCAATTTAGGCTTTGTGCCAAAGAGGCTGATTGATTAGTCCATTAGGCCTTAGACCTAAAAGAATTAGGTCTTTGACCGAGAAGAAATTAAAAAGAAGATTGAATGCTTATGAGATGCTTAAATTGACAAATGATGGATTAGAATATTACCTTGCTTAGGATTTTTCCACTTCGAAGTTTCAGATCTCGTTTTCTTGGACCTTGGATTATGATTCTTGATTACGGATTAAATTCGTCAGCATGAGGCTCGGAGTCTCCACCAGCCAACCCCGTTTTCTGAATACTTGAAGGCTATTTATAGGCAAAATCGGGCTGGACGGCGGCCGAGCCGCCGGTCATGGCGGTCGGACCGCCGTCCACGGCGGACGGGCCGCCAGAATCACGGCGGCCGGGCCGCCGGTTTCGTCCGGTTTTCGCTCAAATTGATTTTTCGGGAGCTAGAGACCTCCAAAAATTATTCCGGAACCATATCCGTGATCCTCACGTCGTCCCGGACATTTCAAGTACCATATTGACATATTTCCGGTGAATTTTACCGTGGACCTCCGGTCCAGTTCAGTCGTCTGCGGTTTAAGAAAATCGGCTTTTCGAGTCTCAAAATTCGAGTGTTCACACTTATACGTCAGTTCCCTCTTTAAATAAAAAGGTTGAATAATAGTGAACCTTACATTGAAAAGTTTTCAGTATTTTTCACTGTGATTTAACAGGTGACTTGAGCGCTTGTATGGTCTTTTATGTTATTTTTGTTGCTCATGTTAATGTGTTGTGGTGTTGTTGATCTTTCGCTTTCTTATCAGAAGATATTTTTCTACAGATAGGATAGACTATCTTAACTTCAATTTTTACATTTCTCCCTAATTTTCTTCAAGAGTCATCGTATCTTTATCTAAATTTTGAAAAATTTTCTCCAGTCCCATGGCCACTAATACGGCAAACGGGCAAAAAAAAAAAAAACAAAATAAAGAGAAAAAAAATCATAAAAGCTAAATATATATATTTATATATATTATATATATATTATGACCTAATAATATATTTATGTTTATTTTTTAAATTTTAAAATGAGTTTAATTTAGTAAAAAAAAACTAAAATAAAATTAAATATGTTGTTATAAAACATTCAACATCAAATTTCATGTATAGACAATACACCTTAGGATTATTATTACCCCAAAGTTATTTCATCCATTTAATGGTTTTATAATTTCCTTTTTTTAACATCAAATTTTTGCCTAGGACTTGTTGAATCAAGTGAATAACTTTACTTGAATTTAATTTAATAAATTAAAATATAATGATTAGCACTTGTTCTTAATTATTATTAAAAAATATTTATTTTTCTTTAATTAGTTTATTTTAAAAAGAAATCAGTTAATTTTAATAAAAAAACCAACCTAGAAAATGGAGCAATTTGAAATAAAATAATAATTGGGGGACTGAAAAAAATTATTAAAAAAAGAGGACAAACATAAACCAGAAAAATCAGACAACTGCAGCTATTTCTAATTTCCTATTCTCAATACGATCGATTTACCATTTTCCAGAAGAAGAAGAAGAAGAAGAAGATGAACCCAATAACACAAATCAACAAAACATAACACAAGATTGAAACTTGAGAAGATTTGAGCATTCTTCACTATATCTTCACACTAAGGTACCCTTCTTTCTCTGTAATTTTTAATTTTTAATTTTCAACTTTATTGTTGTAATTCATCTTTCAAGTTTGAAGTGGTTCGATCAGCTTCACATTCCTTCTTTTTTCTTGAATTTTCAATGATTTTCGTTCATTGTATTCGATGTGATCTGTTAAGCTCTGTTATTTGTTTGAAATTTCTTTGTGGTTAAAAAATGCAGATTTGTTCATCAAGATGACGCCCGTCTGTCCATTTGTGAAAGCTGCGCGACCTGATGATTCATCGTTGAAAAAACCAGGGGAAAATCCGAGCAAACATGGAGTGGCAGAGCATGATGGGAAGGCGAAGAAAGAGTCTGGACCTGGTGACTCTGCTGCTGTATCTTCTCCCAAATGTCCTTTTGGTTATGACTCTGCCACCGCTTCTCCTAAATGTCCTGTTGGAAATGACTCTGCTACTGCTTCTCCCATGTCTGCTAACATTTCTCCTGCTAAGTGTCCTTTTGGATATGATTCTCAGACGTTTAAAATTGGGCCTCTCAGTTGTGTTTTATGCCAAGCACTTCTCTTTGAGACTAGCAAATGCGTGCCTTGTTCTCATGTGTATTGCAAGTAAGATGAAGGGTATTGAATTTTTTGTTTATCTTATGTTTATTTCTTTCCATAAGTTGTAACTTGATTTGTTTAATTGGGCAGAGCATGTATCTCGCGGTTTAGAGACTGTCCATTATGTGGTGCTGATATTGAGAAGATTGAAGCTGATACCAATCTCCAGGCTGTAGTTGATCGGTTTGTTGAGGGTCATGCTAGAATCAAGAGGTCTCATGTTGATACGGACAAAGAAGAGCAGGTAGGGAACAATAACAAAGTGATATATGAGGACGTGTCTCTGGAGAGAGGTGCTTTTTTGGTGCAACATGCCATGAAGGTGAGTTCTTTATCATGTTTTTGAGTTTATATTTTGCAAATGCCATCACTTATTAGTTTCTCAACATGTTCTGTTGAGTGTCATACTTTTGCTGTATTGATAGAAAGCTTCCCTCTAGCTTTTTTGATCATTTCCTTTCTTGGCTTTCCATTTGGTTGTCTACTTAGTTACTTGTTTTATTTCTTTTTTAACTCGTCTTTGATGTTGGCCTCCCCTGTATAGGCATTTCAAGGCCGGAATGTGGAAAGTGCCAAGTCAAGGCTCAGTCTATGTGCAGAGGATATCCGAGCTCAGATAGAAACAACTGGCAACACTTCTGAGCTGTGTTCACAGCTTGGCGCAGTCCTGGGTATGCTTGGTGATTGCTGGTCTGTCCTCTCTCTTTGCCTTTTTAATCTTAGAATCAATTCATTCTTTACTGGTTATGCACATAAGAGGTATGTGAAAATGGGGAATTTGGAGGTTTTAATGACGGTGATATATTGAAGGTATTGGGGAAATGTGGTCTGCATAGTCTGGCTGGAGGAAATGAATAAAAATGACTTGTACTAGCTGACGAATTTCCTTAGTTGAATCCAAGAAAAAAAAATGAGGAAAGAAATTGTTCCTAAAATAGTATTAGGTTTGTTGAATTTTTACTCTTAAGTAAGAAGAATCTTCAAATGATTATAACTTTGGCAGTATGAAATTTCTTTACTAAAACCTGCAAAAATACTGATTCAAAGTATTGGAGGCGGTGGTCCATTTAGGTGAAAAGATGAAATGCCAATTTTGGCCTTCAGCAAAGCTTGAGTGTAGTGGATGAACACTTGATGGCTTGATGACATGTCTTGATCATGCAAAACTGCAGTTGATATGATATTCTCCCTTATATCATAGTCAGCACATACCTTTTATGTCTTATTTAAACATACCATCCTCTTATTGCAAAGAACAGTTGTCTTTGATGCTTATGATTGAACATAATTTTGCTCAAGGAAATGTTTTCTTCCATGGGTCTTACTGCTGGGCAAAGTTTTTAGAGCTGATTTTTATGCCATTGTGTAATTGCGTTCAGTTCTTGAGAAACAATGATAATGGTAAAGTTGGTTGAAGCTACTGGCTTATGATACCATCTGTACCCTGGTCTGCAATGGTGAGCTAGGGAGTTGCCAGGTTTGCTTCCAGGTTGGAGCACTTTAAACAATTATCATATTGTTGAATGGACAGAGGTACCTGATCCATAGGAAGAGTGTCTTGGGAAATTTTGCAATGTGAATTTTATTTGGAGGTTATATATCCTATTCCTAATCCAGATTTTTGCTGAATTCCTTAAAACATACTCTCAGGCAATGCTTTTCCAAAGTCTATAGTAGCTGATGCTATGTCCTCCAGTTTTTATTTTGGGGTAAAATTTAACTTTTAACTACTATTATTGCAGTCGAGCAATGGGAGATGCTGGTTCTGCAGTTGCTTATTTTGAAGAGAGTGTAGAAAACCTCTCAAAATTGCCTACTGAAGATCCAGAGGTTACAACTCCACAATTCTAATGACTAGTTATTCTATGTGTGATTTTAATGTGCCAAGCCTAATTAACTTGGTAACTTTTCCTCTACAGATTACGCATACACTTTCTGTTTCTCTTAATAAAATAGGAGATCTTAAATATTATGATGGAGATGTGGAAGCTGCCAGATCTTACTATTCCCGTTCTCTTAATGTGCGTCGAGATGCCATCAAACAACATCCTAATGTTTCATCCCAGGTTAGCAACATTCTTTTTTGGGGGCATGTTTTCTATCGCCTGTATGTTAGTGTTATTTATGTTATGAACCTTGGGAAAACCATACTTCAAAAACCATATCAAGGGGCTGGATTTACCAAGTTCTGTACCTTTGCCAACTAAGATCCTAACATTTTCCCATAGTTGAACACCCGACGTCCTTGGCAGTTCTTACTCCTATTGATACTAGTCTAGTTCAAATTATTTTTTTTCTCGAGGATATTAATAATTTTAATATAGCTTGCAAGATATCTCTTTCCAAGTGTTGAGTTGTCTGCATGTGTGGGTTTGACTTCGATATCAATTGTTGTAAATTTTGGGCACCACCAAAGTTAGATTAAGGGATTGGAGAGCCCAAAGTCCATATAAATGTCACATTGAAATCCCATATTTTCAATATGGAATTCACCAAGTTCATATGTTGGTGCCAACTGAGATCTTAACAATTTACTAGGTTATTAACTTTAAATGTGCTTTTTCTAAAAACAAATGATTAGTTGGTCCTTTGCTTTTGGGGTTGAGCGAGTAATAGCAAGGTGGCTCTGCTACCATGCATGTCATAAACATGATAGTATTTGTAAAGGATCCTTCTTACTAGTTCTGCCAGAATTTTGTTACCATTTTAATACTGTTGCTACTATTTATTGTTCATGTTTGTAAATGTTCTAACTCCTTACAAGAGTTCTCATCTTTTTCTTTCTCCTGGTTTGAAAGTTGGCTACCAAGTTCTAGAAGCAAGGATGAATCAGGATGTTTTGCATAGTAGCACATTCCAGCCTATATTACCCTTCTTTGTTGGTTTCCTATTTGTTTTCTTGTAGTCCTTACCTGAGAGATTTACTAGCATTTTCATGTCAAGGCTTATTATCACAATTTTTAATTGGTTCTTGATGTGGTCTGGTTTCTTGGTTGGAATTGAGGCATTTCCATATCAAAGCTCATGTATCGCCATTAGGATGGTTCTTGATTATTCCTATTCCAATTATTTTGTGGAGTTCTACTATAAGCCAAAAGGAGATCTTCTCACTGGAATCTCTAATGATCACATCAAAGTAGGGACCTTTTACAATCTGATACCTGGGATGATTTGGCGTTTGAGATAAATCTCCTCAGTTGCCTCTGATAATCATCAAAACTACCTTTAAAATTTCATTTAACAAAACCAAACTCAATAAGAAAAGTCACCGGTTAAATTACTAATCTCCAATAATCTTGTTCTTAACCACATTAATCATTATATTACTAGCTACTGCCTGGTAAACACTCTTCCAAGCATGGCCTTGTTCATCTCTCATGGTCCATATATTGTTTCATGTCATGAGAGAGGTTAAGGATTGATAATAATGGCAAGCCTTGATGTGTGATGATTCTTGAGTGATTCTCTTGCCTTTGATGGCAAGTAGGAATAGGGAATGAGGATACTCTGTGTGTGTGTGTGCATGGAAACACCTGTTTTAGTGTTTTTTGTAGGTGGTGTTGCATTTCAAATGTTGACCAATCTCTCCCTCTGTGGACCATTCTCTTTTCTCTTTAATAAAAAGAACTATAATATTTGAATCTGCTATATTGGAATGTGGAATGCCTATGTTCATGTTAGTTGAAGAAATCTCATGTTTCTGATTTTTCACTGCATTTTTCTACAGACTGTAGATGTGGCTGTTTCCCTAGCGAAAGTTGCCGATGCAGATAGGAGTATTGGCAAGGAGGATGCAGCACTTGATGGATTTCAGGAAGCCATAAAATTGTTGGAATCTTTGACCTTAAAACCTGAAGAAGCTGCTGTTGAAAAAAGAGTAAGATTCCTTTGCTTGACCTCATGTAACCATTTGGATCTCGATAGTACCCTAAGATAGCGATTAAAATTTTTGTTTCCAACTGCAGCGCCTTTCAGTGCTGGACTTTCTCAAAAATCAAATTGCAGAGAAGCAGTCTGATTAAACTCCCTGAAGTCAGGCTCCTTAGCGGAGAACAAAAATCAAGCCACATAAAAGGCTTTTTTCTGTATATACCCAAAACCAACTCCATATCAAATAATCTCCATTTTAGTAGTGATTATTCCCAGGAGAAGAAAAGCTTCCAGAGAATGTTTCAGACAGTACTATAGCACTAGCGGCATGCTCTTGTCATATGTCCTTCGTAGAATTATTAGAGTAGTGGCTACATGAGATTTCACTGCTGATATCTAGTGTAAGTTTGCTAGAGCTCTCAAGTTTTTTATTTTGGAATATCAGCTTCACTGCGTCCCAAGTTGCAACGTTGTTCTTCCACTCTGCTTTTTTCTTCTTTTTTCAACATTCTCCCTTTGTGAATAAGGATTGAGGCATGATCTAAAAGAGTGCAAAAAATATGCCGTCTTGTTGCTAGAAACTGGAAAGTACAAGGGAGTTATTACTGAACATGAAAAATATGCTTGGCCATGTGTTGTGAAATTTGCTATTAAATGATAAATTGTTGTCACAGATGTTAAGAAACATAAAAGGACTATGGATATTATTGCTGCAGGTCTTCATTCCATTATTTATTTGAGTTTGCATGTGCTTGTTCTTGTTTTCCATTATTTTAGATACACAGGAAACTTTTGCATGATCTTTTGAAAGAACTTGATTTTGATGAGATTAAAATTTCAATATTTTACCATGGATTTGCATTATGCTAGATGGATGCTGCTCCCTTATATTCTTGTTGGATAATTTAGAAGGTAAATGGTCCCTCACAAATGCACTAATGTAGTATGATGTTGTCATCTATCTATGAAGTTATAATTTTTTCACTTCATTCTTTCGTTCATTTTTCAGCCATTTCATTAACGAAAAGCAGGCATTGTGACATCATAACATCCTATGTGGATGCCATGTCAGCTCAAAGCTGATATTGTGGCAACATGTGGCGTCTTACATGTCAACTCTTTATTAATTAATTAAAAGGCGAAATGACATTCTTTAATCAGTCCTACATGTATTAATGCATTTGTGAGCGAGGACGGTTTAATTTCCCATAAGAAGCTGTCTGGTTGTACCAGAAACAATGGAATATATAATATCTGTAAATTAAAGCCATGGTTTCATATAATTGGAAAACTATATTTATTTATATTATTAGCTATAGAAGCATCTAATATTAAAAAAAGAAACTATTTAAATATTAAATTAAGATTAAAAATAAAAACAGTGAAGAAGAAGAAAATAAAGGTAAAAGAGAGAAAGAATAAAGAAAAATAAAGATTAAAGAATAAAAATTGTCACATGGACATTGAAGCATATATGTAGAGTTTAGGCTAAATAATTATAAAATTTTTGAGGTTTTGCGTATTATACTAAGCAGTTTTTATATTTTTAATATTTAATTTTTACATCTTTCAGTTTTTTAAAAATTAAATTGTTTAGTCATTCTGTTAATATTTTCATCCTAAAAATATTAGTCAATTACTTTGATATTATAAAATAATTTATTTATTTTTTCTTTATATATATTTTTCTTTATTATTTATTAAGTCATGCTTATTTTTAATTTTATTTATATTTTTACATATAATTTATTTTAATTTTATAAATATTATTAAAAAATAATTTTAAATAATACGAATAATATCTTTTATTATTTTGCAGACAATTTATATATATCATTTATTTTAATTTTATAGGTATTATTAAAAAAATAATTTCAAATAATATAAATAATGTCTTTTATTATTTTGCAGACGATCTATATATAAAATAAAATTAAAAATAAAATAAATTTAATAAATAAAAAAGATAAATATATATAAATTAAGAGTAAATAAGTTATTTTATAATATATTTATCTTAGTAAGAATATATATAAATTAATAATATATTTATCTTTATAAAAATATATATAAATTAAAATAACTTATTAAAATATTTATAAAATTAAAATAAATTATGTGTAAGAAATATAAATAAAATTAAAGATAAGCATTACTTAAAAAATAATAAAGAAAAATATATATAAAGAAAAAATAAATAAATTATTTTATAATATCAAAGTAATTAACTAATATTTTTAAGATGAATATATTAACAGAAGTACTAAATAGTTTAATTTTTAAAAATTGAAAGATATAAAAATTAAATATTAAAAATATAAAAACTGACTAATATAATATATAAAATTGAACTTTATAATTATTTAGCCTAGACTTTATTCTTCTCTTTATCGGAGTTTATTCCTTCTCTTTAGCAAAAGAGAAATGATTACTTGCATTCTAAGTATATTAATATTCACTTTTCTCATTTTATAATAGTCTGTTTTTTTTTTTCTGTTGTCGTTTTTTCAAAATAAAGCTTAAAAACGACAAATTCTGTTATCTCTCCTCCAAGCTTCCAGCTAGATAATATATTGATTTCTTGTCCCGACTCTTATCTACAATGTGAAATTAATTCAATTGTAAAAATTATATATATTGCTCTACAAAAATAAGCTTTATAAAATAAGTTCTATTAATTGGATATTGAATTATGTTATAAAAAAATATTTACTTAAATTAATTGGTTTGAATTAGTATTGAAATAATCTCCAAATCAATAAAATTAAAAGTTTAAATTGCAATTACTTTCAAAATGTGTGATGAAATATTAAAGGTCTATCCTCTCTTAATTAGAGGTCTCGATGCGAGTTCAGAGTTCAGAAAATTCAAATCAAATGAAAGAGAATGATTAGATTTTTTTTTATATTATTACTGATAAAATTTCACTAAAACAGAAAATGATTAATTAGGAGACACTGTTATTATTATTATTTGACTCCGATTATAAATTTAAATTTATTATTTTGAAAACAACTTTAATATTATTATTTATTGAAAGTAAAGAGTTAAATTCTTATCTACTAAGATAATTATAAATCTTTGCTATAAAGGAGCTCCTTTAGAGATTATTTTCTCAAATAATTATCATCTGAAATGCGACATATATGAAAGTGTAAAGAACAAAATTATATTTCTTAATTAATTATGTCTTTAAATCATCAATTTTGTTATCACTACTTATATATATATATATATATATATATATATAGTTGTTGCCAGTTATTCCCTGTATTATATTAAACAGCCTGCAAATTTAGATAGACAAACTTATAAATTAAAACATAAATAAATTCAATAAAGATTATTTATATATAGTATGATAATAATGCCAAATACAAGTAATATATATATATATATATAGCGCGAAACTAGAAATTCATCAAAAGAGGGTAAAATTTACATAAAAAAATACCGACGACTAATTATAAATTTATAATTTCAATGTTATTAATCTAATCACAATTTATAATTTAAATTTATTAATACAATCATAATTTATATTAAATTTTTATTTTATATTTAATATTTTAATTTATAATTTATAATTAATTTAACCTAAAATCCAAAAATACTAAATTAATTCATTATTAACCTAATCACAGCACAAATTAATTTAAATAAATTAAAATATAAATCAAAATTTTCAAGTAAATTTACAGTTTATATAAATGAATATAAAAATATTCAATAAAAATCTTAAACAAAAAATAAAATAAAAAATTCATTATTCTATTGTTATAGTAATAATATATTCTATTAATTTTGATAGTTGACAGATTAAAAAGTTGAGATATTAAATAGGCTAAATAATTATAGTCTCTCAGATTTTACATATTATACTAGTCAGTTCATATATTTTTAACATATAATTTTTGTATCTTTCAGTTTTCAAAAATTAAACTATTTACTCATTCTGTCAATATTTTCATCCTAAAAATATTAGTCAATTACTTTGATATTATAAAATAATTTATTTATTTTTTCTTTATATATATTTTTCTTTATTATTTGTTAAATTATGAATATTTTTAATTTTATTTATATTTCTTATACATAATTTATTTTAATTGTATAAATATTATTAAAAAATATTTTTAAATAATATGAATAATATTTTTTATTATTTTACAAATAATCTATATATCATTTATTTTAATTTTATAGGTATTACTAAAAAAATAATTTTAAATAATATAAATAATATTTTTTATTATTTTACAGACGATCTATATATAAAATAAAATTAAAAATAAAATAAACTTAATAAATAAATAAAGATAAATATATATAAATAAAGAGCAAATAAGTTATTTTATAATATATTTATCTTTGTAAGAATATATATAAATTAATAATATATTTATCTTTATAAAAAATATATAAATTAAAATAACCTAATAAAATATTTATAAAATTAAAATAAATTATATGTAAATTAAAAATAAGCATGACTTAACAAATAATAAAGAAAAATATATATATAAAAAATAAATAAATTATTTTATAATATCAAAGTAATTGACTAATATTTTTAGGATGAAAATATTAACAGAATGACTAAACAGTTTAATTTTTAAAAACTGTAAAATGCAAAAATTAGATATTGAAAATACAGAGATTGACTAGTATAATATGTAAAATCTTAGAAATTTTATAATTATTTAGTCTATTAAATATTATACATGCATATATATTTATATATAATTATATAAATATTATATAGATATTATATATATTTATATATAATTATATATATTATATAGATATAATATAAATTATATGTAAACTATACATGATATATTATATGCATATATATATATGCATATATGTGATGGAAGGGAAGAAAGGGACAATCTATTATATAAATATGTATACTTTATATAATTTATATGTATTTATATATTTATACACAATAAATATATGTATATATATATATACATATATATATAAGACAAAAAAGTAATAAATCAATAGAAAATACAAACAAAAAGAAAAAAAATCAAAGATGGTTTTACTTGTAACAAATAGCGAAGTAATTGCAACAAGAAGTTTTATCTACTGAAAATGCTCTCTCTCTCTCTCCCTCATCTTTTAGCCTACAAAATGGTTGGTTTCAGTACTCACTCTTTCCATTTCCATTTCCATTCTCCTTCTTCTTCTTCTTTCTGTCTTTCATGGCCTCTCCTTTTCTTCATCTTCTCTTCTTCCTTTCATTTCCATAGCTTCTTGTCATCTCCACCATTTCATCAAATGATCAAATTTCTCAGCTATATATTTTACTTCTCATATATGGGAATTAAAAAGAGATCATCATCATCACGGTATAGTACAAGAAATTTACAAGAAGAGAGCTTTCTACTTTTATATTTATTATGAAAATTGGCTTATACCCATTACAAGAAATTAGTTTTCTGCATGAAAAAAAGAAAAAAAAAACATGATTTTTCTTTATTTTGAGCATTAGAAGAAGATTCGAAACGGAGATTATATATACTTACTGCTAGACTGTAATGATCGAATCCTTTAATTTCTTTGTATTTGCAATTATATATATATATATATATATACATATATTTTTTTTTAATTCTTGGCAGAACTATGTAGTTTACATGGGAAGAAGCTCATCAAATATTGGAAATGAAGGGAATATTAAAATTGCAGAGTCAGATCATTTGCAGTTATTATGCTCCTTTATACCAAGGTTATTAATTATTAACTTAATTATAATTAATTGTCAATTTTTATTATTAATAAAATTATGCTATTTACTTTATAATTAAATTTTAATTTAACAGTGATGAAAGTGAGAGAATATTTTTAATTTATCATTATAATCATGCCTTTAATGGCTTCTCTGCCATGCTTACAGAGAGTGAAGCTTCTCAGTTGTCTGGTAATTCTTCTTCTTCTTATTCTTCTTTCTGTATTTTACTTTCACATATTATTTTTCTGCTTCAATAATTAATACTAAAAACTATATAAAAATAAGCATTTATTTTATGATTAATATGAACTTTAAATTCCAGTACAGACTGGACTTGATTGATGATGCTGGACACAGTTTCATTAAAAAGATTTTTTTTAAAAAAAGAATATTAAAAAGAATTAATATATAGCATTAATTATCTAAAAATAATTTGTATAGTATATATAAAATTTATTATATATAATCACTATTGTAAATTTATTATTAATTTATTATAAATTTATTATGTAATTTTGTATAATGATTAAAAGCCTCTCATAAATTTATAAAAGTTTTAAAAAACTTGATGAGTAAAATTTTAAATATGTAAAAATTTTAAAAAATCTTATAAATAATATTTTTTTTAAAGAAAATCAATATATATGTCTAACTAGATTAAATTGAGATTAAATTTTAGTTCAATCAAATTAAATTTTAGAAAATGGAGTATGTGCATTTGAATTTCTAACTCTTTTGCAGTATATAATGGAGTAATATCAGTGTTTAAAGATCCAATTCTAAAACTTCATACAACACGTTCTTGGGATTTCTTAGAGGTAAAATCAAGCATGCAATTCAGCCATAAGTATCCCCATTTTTCAAGTGATGTTATCATTGGCATGACTGACACAGGTAATTATTAGTATAAAATTTCCATAATTACCTCTATATAATTATTTATTTATCACAATTAATAAAAAAAATTCAAATTTTAATATTAAGGAAAAATTAAAAATAAGATCTTAAAAAATAATAATTAAAAGATAATTTTTAAATATATGTTGCTCAAACTCATCTTAAAAAAAAGAAAAAGAAGAAAATTTAATATCGAATTAGACATAACTTAAAGTACTATATAGTTTAAAAAAATATTTATTTACTTTTATCTTGCTTGGAATATTTTTAAAAATTTCTTTTTTCACAGTAGTCACTGTTTAGTATCTTTTATTTTATTATTTATTTATATAAAGAAGGATTTTTTTAAAAAAATATCCTTAAAAATAAAATTATTTTCAAACATATCCACTTTTCTTTTTAAAAAATAACTGATTTTTTAACTTTCAATTTCAAAAATACTCATTTTTAGAAATATATTTTTAATATATATTTAGTATATTTAAAATATACTATAATTTTAGAGATATACATTAAATATATATTTAATATATATAGAAATATAAAAAAGTGAGTTATTTAACAAAAATTAGTTAAAATAGTATTATACAGTGTAATTTTCTCTTAAAAAATAACTATTTATTTATTAATTTTCCTTGAAATAATTTTTCACTTTTTTCTTTTATAGAAATTATTTTTATTTCTTAAAAAAGAGAAAAGAAAATCATATTGGAAAATAGAGTTTATAAACGTAGTCAGTTTGTGTGGGGATGGGGATAGCAACAGTCGTATGAGAGGGTCCCAAAAACTACATATTTGTTGGAAGGCAACAAAAACAGCCACATGGAAGTGGACCAAACCTATATGTATAATCCATGTGCACAAGCACAACACCCTTGTTTCTTTCTCATTTTTTTCAAGATTTTATTTCTATTTTTTTAATTATGTTATTATTGTTATTATTATTATTATATACCACAATTAATTTGAGATTAAGACTTTATTGAGTATAGTTGAGTTAATATTATATTATTATTTATAGAGATTTGGCCTCAGTGGCGGAACCAGAGTCTTGTTAAGAGGGGGGGCAAAATTACCAAGAAAAACCAAGCTGGTGCAGGTGCAGCGTCGACGCCGTCGTCGTTGGTCGGACCACTGCCTCTCCCCCTTGTTTTCTGCGTTGCCTCCCTTTGTTTTGCTCTGTCTGTGTTTCCGCGTTGCCTCTGCCTCTAAATCTCTTTGTCTCTCTTCGCTCGAGCCAGCAGTGTTTCATGCCGCTGACTCTATTTTTTTTAAACAGTGTTAAGTGAAACAACGCCGTTTCACTTAACACGGTTTAAAAAAAAATTAAATCCCAGAGAAACAAAATGATAATTTTCTGTGAGAGGTTGTCTCACGCTCGGCTCGCCCATCGCCTGTTTCTTCTTCCCTCATAGTAAGGTCTCCCGTTCTCTCTGCAACACGGCAACACCCATCATCGGTAACTTCAGCGATGCAGACCTCCCTATATATCGATATTCAGTACCGCCGGTGAGGGGAGGTCGTTAGCCCCACACGACCCCCAGCTCTGCCCCTGTTTGGTCTGAGTCTCCAAATTTCAATAACAAGAGAATTGGTGAAATCCCTTACGATTCCAACTTAGTTAACAAAAAGATTATTGAACCTCTCAATACAAAAAGATTATTCAATCCCCCAATACTTGTTTTTATTTTATTTTCTTTTAACAAAATGATATTATTATGATTTTCTTGTTGAATTCCAGTCCTTAATTTTTAAATCAAGCAAACGACAAGGCGTATATTAAAAAAGGAGGGAGACACGTCGACGAACCCTTTCCAAAGTCAAAGTGATGTTCTTGTCGCTCTAAATAAACGACAAGCGTTTCATATAAACACCTAATTGTTTTATAGAAACTGAAATTATGCTTTTTTTTTAAAAAAAAAACAAATTAACTATAAATGTGTATAATTGAAACTCTCCTGGATAGAAAATATATATTAAACTTGAAAATTAAAATAAAAAAATGTTGATTGTACATTAATATACTTTATATATTTGAAATCAAAGTGTATTCATTTTTATTTTTTAAATAAAAAATACAAAAAAGATAACATGTGATGATGAAATTTTTAAATATTAATTTATTTAATTTTTAAAAAATACCTATTAAAAAATTTAAACTGTGATATTATCCTTTTTTTAAATAATTTTTTTGGATTTTTCCAAAAAATTCATGTTTCATTAAACTTTGATTTTTTTTATTTTATCAAAACTAAGCCTCGGTTAAAAATTTCTTTTTGATATGGTAAGTTAATACGGATTTAGAAAGAGTAAATTAGATTTCCCTAAGAAAAAGTGCAATTAATTGTATTAACTTATTTAATGGCATATATATTTAAAATTTTTAATGAAATTGAAAAAATTTAAAAATTAAATATTTAAACTTTAGAACACTTAATTTTACTCAACATCATTTCTATTTTTCATGCTTAATTACATTATCCATATTTTTATATAATTAATTAAACTTCGCAATAAAAATAACATCAAATTTAAGACCATTTTCTTGTAAATTAATCAAACATATAAAATCAATGAAAAAGGTTTTTATTGGATACTATAATTTCAATTTCAATTAAGTTTAAAATTTATATTTATCTTTATCTTATTTTTTCATAAAATTTATTTTTATATATCAAAATAAATTTTTTTAATATAGATGTAATTCGAAATCTAAGAAAGTTATATGATATTTAAAAACTTTTTTTTTGAGAGAATGATATTTAAAAACTTAAATTAGAACATTCAATAAAATAATTATTTTTTAATAACCGAACACGTAGATTAATCAATACGAGATTATTTTAATTTAAGTTTTTGATACTCTAAAAAGATAATTTATATTAAAAAATAATTATTTTAATATTAAATATTATATTTTATAATTTGAAAGTATGATTAAAATATTAAAAATTTAAAGTTCAAGTTTAATTATCAGTACACTCGTATGATCACTTTTATATGAAAATCTTAATATAAAATTTGTCTATTTATGAATAATGAAATATGATATTTTTATAATTTGAGTATGAATGCAAGTGAATTTGGCTGCTCATCATCTTAGAAGAATATTTTCCTTCTTATGCTAACTCTTAATATGGTCTTTATTTAAAAAAATATATATTGAAATATGTAAAAATTTTGGATAAAATTAAACTCATAAATTATAATTCATTTTCTTAAAAATATAAAATAATGTTTAAATATAATTATTTTTAATTTTTTAAACAATAATTTTTAATAATAAAGCATATTTTATAATAAAATTAAGATAATTTTATTATAATATATTAACTAATATATTTTAACATGCATACACACACACTCTTCTATTGATATTGATATTATACGCCAAACTTTGTGTTCAGACTTATTTCGTGCTAAAATTTATCTGTAACTAATAATAGGAAAGTAGTAATAATAATAAAAAGATAAAATAAGGAATAAATTCAAAAATAGAAAAATAAGATGGAATAAGACAAGACATGCAAAAATTGAATTCAAAACAGATAATAATAATAATAATAATAAATAAATAAATAAATAATATAAATAAATAAATAAATAATAAGCCATTGAGAAGCCTAGGACACATTGGGCAGAGAGCAAAGCACACAGTAATAAGGAAAAATTATATGCATTGAGTAATAAATCATTTAATCTATGTGTAAGAATCTCATTGGTCCATTATAGACATTTATTTAAAATGTAAAAATCTCATTGATCCGTTGTAGGCATTTATTGCTATAACGGTTATAGCTTATAATTATTCAGTAATAAGACTTCTTCACATTAGTAATTCAGACCTCTTTTCGCAATCTCTTCTCTCTCTCTCTATATCTGTAAAGAATAAAAAGAAAAAAAACTTTCCATTTCCTCCTTCATTCTCCGGTTTTGTGCTCTTGAAAAGCCCTAACAGTTCTGCCAATCTTTTTTGCACGGTAAAGTCTTTATCTTTCTGCCTTTTTTCTTTATAATTTGTCAACTTTTTGTTTTGATCTGCTTCTTGATTTTGTACTATGGGTCTAGAAGTATACCGATCTTCAATTTTTTTGTTTAGTTTTCGCTACCCTTTTGATTTTAAAGGACATGCATATACAAATTGTTTTCATTTACATTTTTTTTGTCATACTGCAGGGAAAAAAGAAATGTTCTTTTTTGTTTTTTCTGGGTGAGCAAATATGAAATGAAATTGTGATTAGGGAGAAGTTGGTTTATTTTGTTTTGTTTTCTGTTTTGAATAATTGAGATGGAAGGAGGGTCTGGTAATAATTCTACACCTCCTCCGCCTACGTTTGACAAATCCAGAGTTTTGGATGTTAAACCACTGCGTAGTTTGGTACCTGTGTTTCCATCGAGCCCTCAGACTGCACCCTTTGTTTGTGCACCTCCTTCTGGTCCTTTCCCATCTGGGTTTTCCCCGTTTTACCCTTTTAATGGACCACAACCTACTCCTCCTGACCTCAACCAACAAACTCATGCACCTGCTCCCCTTAGGTCTTTCTGGGCGCCACAGTCCAATGGGGATATGTCTAGAGGTGGGAATACTGATGGTTTTACAGATGGGCCGATAAAGCATTCTGTGGGGCGGCCACGATCTTCGGGCGCCCCTCAAAAGAAGACCAAGAAAGACCTGGATTTTACCTTGTCTGTTGTTGAAAATAATTTTGTTGTGGGGATTAGTTCTCCTCGGAGGGAAGATGGTGATAGGGAAGTGGTTAATAATGTGCTAATGAGGTTTGATGCCCTTAGGAGAAGGCTTAGCCAGTTAGAGGATTCTAAGGAAGCACCCCATGGGTTAATTAAGCGTTCTGATTTGAAAGCAGGCAATATGTTGATGAGCAAAGGGGTGAGGACAAATATGAGGAAGAGAGTTGGAGTGGTTCCCGGGGTTGAGGTTGGGGATATTTTCTTTTTCCGAATGGAAATGTGTGTGGTTGGGTTGCATTCCCAGTCCATGGCTGGGATTGATTACATGGTTGTGAGAGGTGAGGTAGAAGAAGATCCATTGGCTGTAAGCATTGTTTCGTCTGGCGGGTATGATGATGAAGCTGAGGATAAGGATGTTTTAATTTATAGTGGGCAGGGTGGTAATGTCAACAGCAACAAAAAGGATAAGCAAGCTGCTGATCAGAAGCTTGAGAGGGGTAACCTTGCGTTGGAGAGGAGCTTGCACCGCGCCAATGAAGTGAGAGTCATTCGGGGTATGAAGGATTCAATTAGTTCTACTTCAAAGGTTTATGTGTATGATGGTCTTTACAGGATCCAGGAGTCGTGGGTTGACAAGGGGAAATCTGGTACTAATATATTTAAATATAAGTTGGTTAGGGTGCCAGGGCAGCCAGGTGCTTTTTCTGTTTGGAAATCAATTCAGCAGTGGAGGGAAGGGTTTTCTACAAGGGTTGGACTAATCCTTCCAGACCTCACTTCAGGTGGTGAAACTATTCCTGTTTCGCTTGTAAATGATGTTGATGAAGAGAAGGGACCTGCTTACTTCACATATTTCTCTACTGTCAAGTATATAAAATCATTTAAATTAACAGAACCATCTTATGGATGCAACTGTCGCAATGCATGCGCTCCAGGTGATCTGAATTGTTCTTGCATCAGGAAAAATGGAGGTGACTTCCCATATACTGCCAATGGGGTTCTAGTTAGTAGGAGACCGTTGATTCATGAATGTGGTCCCACATGTCCATGCATTCCCAACTGTAAGAACCGGGTGTCACAAACAGGTTTAAAGGTTCGCTTGGAAGTCTTTAAAACAAAGGATAGAGGTTGGGGACTGCGGTCATGGGATCCTATTCGTACTGGCACTTTTATTTGTGAATATGCAGGTGAAGTTAGAGAAAAAGTTAAGGCAAGGAAAGATGGAGAAGGTGAAGATGATGATTATGTGTTTGATACCACACGTTTTTATGAGCCATTCAAATGGAATTGTGAACCTGGACTGGTAGGGGATGATGGTAATGACACCACTGAGGAATACAACATCCCTTCTCCCCTAATCATAAGTGCCAAGAATGTTGGAAATGTAGCTCGATTTATGAATCATAGTTGTAGTCCAAATGTATTCTGGCAGCCAGTGGTATATGAACACAACAGTGAGTCCTATGTCCACATTGCTTTTTTTGCAATCAAACACATTCCCCCTATGACAGAGTTGACCTATGACTATGGGGCTTCCCGCTGGGATGAGGCTGATGGTAGTGGTACGCATCATGGAAAAAAGAAATGCTTATGTGGATCGCCAAAATGCCGGGGTTATTTTCGTTGAAGGTTATCTGTGAAGGAGCATGGTGGCTGCAAGCAGGGTCATGGCTGAAAAGGTCTGGAATCTTTCTTGTGTTTGTGTTTAAGGAAATGTTTGTGTTGATAAATATTAGCTGCTTATCTATGCTTATAATCTTGTGTGGTTTTCTATTCTCTGCATGATGCATGTTTATCATGCGTGTGGGAACACACACTCCCCGCAATGGATATATGGCTGCAAAGTATGTATATACTTGTATAGTTGTACTTTGTGAAAAATTTTGGGGTAGGGAAGGTTCTAAATTACAGAAATTTATATTTTATACCAAATTTACCTGCTAGTAATGTTTCATATATTACATTCTATAATGGTAGTTGTGGTATTTAATTAATGATTACAAAATCTAGTGCGCATACCAAATTTACATCCTAGTATTGTCTTTTTTCTATGTCATAGTTGGTGAAATACTTATTTGTATAGTTGTGAAGACTTAGATCTTATCTTTTGGATAGTAAACCTGTTTCGTTACTGGATGAAACATCAATTAATAACCACCAAAGTGGTCTTAAACAGAACAGACTTATAACCTGAAAATCCTTAATCATATATGTGTGGGGTATCTTGGAGTGAATAAATTGTTAGGTAAGATGAAAGTGAGAGAACATAAAAAGGGATTGCAATAGAAATTTGTAAGTAGAGGGAATCCCTGCTGTGGGTGAGTAGAGGTTAGGTTCATTGTTGTAAATGATTTGGGCCATTTGGCAATATCCAATATAGACCTGTAGACATGTGAGTCCGGAAGACTGGTTGGATTCTATAAGGAATGAGGGCTAAAGAGCTACTGAGCAAAAATTATGTGGGTGGAAGTGGTAAAATTTAACTTAAGTTCATGAGTCACGACAGCTCTGTGGAATTATCTGTATGTAATTTAGTAAAGGGATCTGTGTAGTTGACGTCAACTATTTAATGCAGAGAACCACTTGAAATAATTTTAGCAGCGTCAAGCTTTGTAATTTCTGCTTGTTGTGGGTTTATGTGTCTGCAAAAGGCATTTTTTGACTTGGCCAATTTAATTGGCAGCTCTTCTTGTCAATGAATAATTAAGTATTGTTGCAATATGCTAGGATGCTTTTATCACCACAAATATGATTTGGCTATAATTTTGATCCCTCTTCTTTCTCTCCCCTTCAAATCCTCCTTTCTTTGGTGCCCTCAACCATTTAATGGTAGGGTTTTACAATCCTGGTGTTTATTATTTTACCGCGGAATAAGCATTCTCCTTGTGCGTATTATCTTTGCATCATTTGAAATATAATTGATGGAAAATTTTTAATAATTCAATATTGGAGATAATCGAGCACTTCTTCTACAAGTCAATTGACTTTACTATATTTCCATCTTTACTTGGGTTCAACTGTCTCCTTGCTGGCTTGGATTGGAAATTTTCACTTGACTATTGCAAGAGCTGAAAGACAAGATACTGATGGCCTTTTGACCCTAAAGATTGTGAAATAGATCATCCCTTGTTTCCTTTCTAATGCATCCGCATATGTGTGCCTAAGCAGTTATGCTTTCACTGACCAAGTATCTGTGCAGCTGGTGGGACTCTGTTTCAACTAATTTTTATAGTTTAGGCCTCTAATATGTGCTTATATTCTTTAGTGGCTATTCTTGGTTGCATGAGACTGCTTGCTGGAAATTTGGCAAATGAGGAGATAATGACCTTGAATCTTCTGTGAGAGTGTGTCAGCAATCTTATCCTCTCTCTCTCTCTCTCATTTTCTCTTAATTATTATTTATGAAATAAAGTAAATAAAGTGTGGAGATTTGCTGCCATATGGGAAGCTCAAAGAGCACCAAAACAGTTGTTGAAGGAATGTTTCAAGTGAGACATTGACATTTTTGGAGAAGTGAGAACAAACAAGCATTGCATATGGCGATGTATTATGTCGAGTAATAATCATGTATACCATTTATTCCCCAGTTTCTAGGTAAATCATATATAAATCATGTAAAAGCATATGCTTTGTGTGTCGCCGTCGAGTGCAGACCCTAAAATGTACTCTTAGTTATGTAGTTTATTATTATTTTTTTTTAAAAATTTTTTTAGCATGGGAGTATCTAGTCTTAAAGTGGTCTCACCTTAGCACTAGACTAAGACATCATTTTGTGTTTCTTTTTTGAGTTGCCAAACACATTTCTGCATGATTTATATAATTATTTTATGTAGGAAACTTGTTTCTGCCTGTTATATTAATCATATTGTGGTTAAATTTGACTGCTGGATTTATAGCGTAGTACACTCTGCAGATTTAATATTATAGATCTCACATAAGCTGCCAAGTTGTCTCTACATGTTATTTTCGTGGTTGCTGTATGTGGACACGCATATGGAAAGATCGCTTTTTGATCCTAACAGGCACTCTGGAATTAATCATTTCCAGCTGAGATGTTAAAAAATGACATTAACATTCTGCATCATTTAGCTTTCCATTTTATAGGTAACTTTTATTTGCTCTTGACACTTATTTCTTGTAATGTGGCAGCAATTTCCGGCAAGTGCAAAAAGCTATACTGGCTTGGAGCATAATCATTACCGCAGTGTTATTACTGGGAAAAATGGGCACAACTTTTGGTTTTGTTCTTCTCCAGTGTGCTCAGTCGGGTAGAATAGATCTGCTTCTAAGGGCAGATTCAGGTAGCAACCTCCAACAGAGGGGGCCTTTGCCTTTTAATTTTGTGCAGGACCATAAGTTGACTAAGTGTTACTATGGTTGTAGCGTAAGGCAATGCAATGACTCACATGGAATGTTTTTTTCTGTATCCTCAACCAGCGTTTTTTTCCTTTATAAGTTTTTAATATTATTAACTTTTTCTTATTTTTTGATGTGAATTTTATACAATGTGACTATTCCCAATGTGATTAATTCCCAAAGTATTGACGTATGAAAGAGATATGAAAGAGAAATTAATTCTGAATCTATTATTCAGGATAATACTCACTTTCGCATCATGCAGAAAAATGTTGCAAAATTGAACATATTACATTAGTAAAAGAAAGTGTTCACATCTCTGGGTAAACATGTATCATTTTGTCCAGGGAAACTTCCTACATGAAGTGGTGGTAGTAGTAAATCAAACGAGTTTTACATTAGTTTTTGGTTTTCAGGAAAGTTGCATAGACATGTAACAAAAAGCTTGAAATTAGTCATCTTCCAAGACAATCAATCCATAGCCTCCTCCGCAGCTCTTGTATTAGGTTCTGCCTCTGCTTCGACTTCTTTCTCTTCTTTTGCTTCTTTGATTTCTGTTCCTTCTGAGGAAATCCAAACCACAAGAACAATGTTATGGAATCAAATGCAGAAGCAATTTATACATGTTCAAAAACTACAACAAATCCAAAATGTTCTATATGGAATGTGTAGGTAGAAATTTTGAACTGACAATGACAAGCAATATAAATAAAGAACTCTCCCAAGAAAGGCAACTATTTTACAAAGAAACTCTGACCTTCTTCATCATCGAATTCGTCCATATCATACTCGCCCCCACCCATATTTAATTTCTGCAGGATATTGTTAATCTCAATCAGCAAGAGTGACAATCTAATGAGGAAAGGTTTTCTTGAGAACTTTCATGTCTCTGTCTGTTCATTTAATCTCCTCTTCTCAATACTATTATGTGTGCCTCTCAAAAAAAAAAAAACTATCATGTGTGTATCACATTTGAGCAAATATAAGCTGTTCTTAAACATCAAACAAAAAACAACCAGTAGGATTTAGGAAGACAACTCTGCTTTATAAGGATAGCCTATGCACAAACGGATCGGACTCGTGAGGCTTCGTAAACATAAAAAAAATTTTGACCAGTGTCAAATAATATCCACAACATATCAGTGCCTGTCGGCTGAAAGGCTATGCAAATATTTAGTTCGATAAGAAACAAGAGTCAAGGTTAGCTCAAATATAAAAAGAGTTACAGAAACATTGTTTGCAGGAGGCCTGAACAAGTTGGTGTTGGACATAGCAAAGAAAGAGGCCTAATTGTTTTGTTGATTCTATTGCTGAGAGTCTATAACCAACTTAGGTATTCATTAAAATAAACCATCTCATAGCAAGAAAATTCATATTATCAACAAGTTTTGTTAATGGTCTGAAGGAAAAAGGAGATTAATTGTTTAGAAAATTTAACTACTATTATAGCTTTATACTCACTGAGAAATTCATGCCTTCAAAATCCAAGCGACCTCCATCTATAACAACAATAAACCATTAACACATCAAATCAATTACCATTCTCATCATCTTCATCAACCCATTTGTCCCAGTCAACCTTGAGGAACACAGGAGGCTTTCCTTCCCGCTTAGTCAACCTACTCCACCACTTCTCTGCTTTCTTTATGACATAGACAATACTTCTCACACCAATGTTATACTTGCTCCCCGCACCACATAAAAATATAATATAAAATAAAATAAATCCCACATTTTATTTCCAATTCCCATTACTCAAAACTCAGTTAACGCTTCCAAAGGGTCATTATTGCACCTACCTCTACATTGACCATATCAAGCAATTCAATTTCAACTTCACAAGGGACACCATCTTGAGTAGCAGCAAAGTTGAATTTCCCTTCAGGCTCAAGCTTGAGCTTCACATCCTTAGCATCAGGTAACTCAACAGTGATATAAACTTTGTCACTTCTCTGAGCCCGCTTCACAATTGGGTGGCGACTGCAATAAGCATCATAAGTTCACACAAAACCTCAGATTGAAATAAAAGACAATATCTAACATTCTAAGCTTCCCCACATCCAAAAGTTCTAATCTTGATAGGGAACTTAGCAATAACCATTAAAATGAGATCAAATATACAGTACAAAAAAGAGAAAGAAATGCTAGAATTCACTCAGCACTACATTCAAAGCAAAAACAAGGATAAAGAAATGAATGAGATCAAATATACAGTACAAAAAAGAGAAAGAAATGCTAGAATTCACTCAACACTACATTCAAAGCAAAAACAAGGATAAAGAAATGAACTTTGATAGGAGCCAACACCTCATGTTGTAAAAACAAGAAATTTTGAGAATTGAATAGGCAGATGCATTGGATTAAAATTTGATATTTGGAAGCAAAGGGCGATGGCAATTACCCCTTTTATTGGCAGTTGGGCACTGCACAAAAGTGGTAAAAGAGCTCGAACATTCCAGAGAAGTCATGTATTTTCTTTCCCTCTCTTAATGATTTTATTATTTGTATAATTTAGTTGATAAAATAGGCTGGGCCTACAAAACATTACTGGGCCAATCTGAAAAAAAAGAGAAAGTTATAGATCTTTTGCTAAAAATATAAAAATATATAAAAATAATTCTAAATATATTATATTTATAAAATATTTATCAAAATAGCATAATTTATAAAATATTTACTAAAATATTAAATTTTTATTAATTTACAGAAAATTTATAATTAATTTACAATGTGTTTATAATTAATTTATAAATCTTATGCAATTTACAATGAATTTATTATAAATTTATAATAAAATAATTAAAATATCTATTATAAAAAGTAAAAATTTTTAAAAAATATAACGAAGGATATTATTTTTTCAAAATTATATTATACATTACTTTTTTATTTTTGAAAATATAGTATAATTTTTATATATTTTTAATATATTAAATATATAATAGATATATATATATATATATATTCTTATAAATTTAGCATATTAAATATATATTTAGATTATACTTCAGTTTATTTTTGAAATTAAAATTTTAAAAATAAATATTTTATTTTTTAAAAGAAAATTGAATAATTTTGAAAATTATTTTATTTTTTAAAATATTTTTAAAGATTTCTCAGAAATAAATTAGAAATTTAAAATGACTTAAAATTGAAAAAATTTCTGAGCAAATTAAAAAATTTTAAAACATGAAAAAAGGTGAAAGTATAAATTCAAACCTGTAAAATTTCAAGGAAAAGAAAAGCTATAATTTCCTCAAAAGAAATCTCTTTCTTCTAAATATTATAACAGAGAATCTTGGATTTTTTTTTTCTATTACATTTCATTACATTTTCTTCAAAACCAAATCCACGACCAGACATATGACACTCCTACAAAAACTTTACAAGTTCAGGTGCTCATACAAGCTCTGATAATATTAACGAACTAATAGAACAAAACAGGGCTTTCTAAATAAGCTTAATTGAGACTTGGAAGCACAAAATTTTTGTAAAACATTTTTCAGGGATTGCATTTTAACAGAAAACTTCTCACCTGTACATTGATCTAAGCTAAGTTTCTAGCAAAAACCTCACCCTTTTGGAGCACTTCTTATCCACTTGCCTCAGCATTTTTGATCTTTTGACGCATGATTTTAGTTCTGGCAAGGAGTTATCCTCTTGCTTATGCAAATCTGAATCTTTAAGGCATGATTTTCGATTTGGTAAAGGGACTTCCAGACGAAACTTCACCCTCTTCGTGCGCTTCTTATCCTTTCGCCCACGGAAACTTGAAATTTTGAGGCATGATTTTAGGTTTGGCAAGGGGCCTAGAAACTTGGATCCTCTTCTCTCCTTCTCAAATGGATCAAGCCAAAACAGGATATTTGCTCCACCAAACAAACCTTTCTTCCTCTTTGCAACTGATAAGCGGCCACTGCATCAAGATGGTGCAAGAAAACCACCTGGGCAGAGTCCATACGTGTAAAGATTTTGGTTCCATATGAGTCTACTTTGCCAAATCTACTAAATTTCCTTGTCAAATCCTCCTTGGATGGAAGATTAAAATCCTTGGGGAACTTCATGTGCGGATATTGACAATTGGAAATGGCACTCAGCCTTGATTCCTGGGCTACTTGTGTCTTGAATGATACATCAGAAGAAACAGACAGGCAAGGCTTCTTATTATCCATAAAGCTATGCCTTATAGCTGAATTAATTCTCAGCATTTTGTTGGTTTCAACAGATGTTTCTTCATCATTATTGCTAGGCTGCATATGAATCTGATTCACAATATGTAGTGGCTGGTAGTTTTTTGTCCTTGCACTTGATTTTAGGTTTGATGAGGGAACGACAAACTGGGATCCTCTTCTCTTGTCCTCGTATGGATCAAGCCAAAACAGTATATTTGCTTCCCCAAACAAACCTTTCTTTGTCTTTGCTTGCCGATAGGCAGCCACTGCATCAAGATGGTGTAAGAAAACCACATGGGCAGAGCCCATACTTGTAAAGATTTTGGTTCTAGATGAGTCTACTTTGCCAAATCTACTAAATTCCGTTATCAAATCATTCTTGGATGGGAGATGAAAATCCCTGGGGAACTTCATGTTTAAACTCTGACAATTGGAAATTGTTCCTAGTGTCGATTGCTGAGCAACTTGTGGCTTGAATGATACATCAGAAGCAACAAGCAGATGAAGCTTCTTATTATCCATAGATCTGTCTCTGAAAGTTGTATTAGTACTCAAATTTTTATTGGTTTCAACAGATGTTTCATCATCATCACTGCTAGGCAGCATCTGGATCTGATTTGTAATATGAGGAGATTGTAGATCGTTTCTTGCTCTTGAACTTACATCATCAATCATAAATAATCCTAACTGTGATTCTGATGAGAAGGCACCAGAGGTATTTGCCTCACATCTGAATCTACTTTTCTGCAGATGAGCACCATTGTAAAAGATAAAGGGCATCGTGTGGCAGAACTTCAAAGAAATATCTCGCAAAGTAGGCACTGAGATCAAAGCATCCAGTATACATACATTGAGTCCACGTTTGCCTTTCTGAAAATGAGGATCTGCATTCATTAAGAAGTGAGGCATGGTCTTGCACAATTTAAAAGAAAAGCCTGAATCAACAGGATAATCGCATTGCCTCTTTAACCCCAGTAAGTTAAGAGAGCTTGCCACATTTGGTTCAAGGGAAGCAGACACATCCTTACAATCTTTGTCATCAACCTTGGTTCTTGGCCGACTATATGACCAAGGATAAGAAAATTGAGCTTCATTACTTCCGGGAGAGCATTTTCTAAACCAGAGATTCAAGGTAGTTTGGTGCATATAATTTCTAAACATACAAAAATTCTGCTTCACAGAGTTCAAGCATTGTCCTCTTATATAATTTGTATCTAAAGCCAGATTGTGCAAGTTTACCAGCATCTTGTGTGCTGATTGTGATTGGATTTGTTCGGACTGAATCCATGATCCATTATTAGGTTGATCCTCCTTCAAGAGTTCAAATTCCAGATCTGAAGCATTAGATATTTGAGTCACTGAGCAAGCACCTAAAAAGACATTCAAAAGGAGGAATTTACGAACAAATGAATCTGCCATCCATACAGAAGCACACAAGGGATCAAACAAAGATGGAATACTACTACAAAGAAACAATGCCAAGATATGGTCCATCATAGGGCGTGAGGACAGCTAGCAGGGCCAAGCGGGGAAAAGAATTTAAATACCATTATATTTTTCACCATTCAATCTTAGGTATCCAAGACTAATAAATAACGAAAAAAGAATGTACAACTATAGTTCAAAAACTCACATGCATTATAATTCAAAATGTGATTTTTCTCAGTAACATTCAGTAAGACTATTAACTTATGATTCCTTTGACTTAGAGAACCATCAAGATCAAAAGGAATTTCTAGACAGTCCTCTAAATGTTCATGTTTAACTAGAAATTATATTAACATAACATTTGCAACGCAATCCATTAAAACAGAAGGCTCTCTAATTTGACTTAATATATGCTGAAAAATATCCTTCTAGGTATACAAGTAGAGCATCATAGCTAGCCTAGCTACTACAAATATCCCAGGCAATTGCCAGAACATCCATAGCTAAAGAAAATCGCATATCCTCTGTATCACTCGAACAACCAAGGACTAGCATTACAATATTGTCCAAAGATCCCCTAGTTACCCGCTCAATCAGATTATAAACTGCTGAAATACCTCTAGAAAAACTACCAGACAATCAGAAAATTCAGTAATCCTGATTTTAAGCATTTACAAGAAGATAAATTATCACAGCCAATTACCCACCATAGCACTTTTGAACTTCAATTTTAGATAATGTAAAACAGGCAATTGCCCAAAGGGGTTTTTATACAATACCTGAACCAAGCCAAAAAGATGAACGGAGACACTCGTTCCTCTCATGGCGCTGCCGCGTTTTCTCTTGGCGTAGAAACAACTTCTGCTCACTTACCGAGTAACAGCGAAATACATTAAGCTGTGCAATCGCAGTGACTGCAAAGGCTAAATTCGAAACACCAACAAAGGGTGAAACCGCCGCGCCAAGAACAAAATCCAACACCGCATCTGACAGAAACAAGTCTGTTCTCCTCCTTTTCCTCAACCTCGAAACTGTACCTTCCTGCGGTGTGGCCGGAAAAGGCAACTGCATTTTAAGCTGGAAACGACTTGTCGTGAGAACAATTTGAAGGCAGAATCCAACAATTCCTTACCTTTACAACAGTTTTCTAATGTATTAACCAGTGAAGCGAAGTTCTCTTCAAAAGAACACACTTCTTTTTCCAGGAAATAACGATGGTTCTCGCCGTCGTCTTCGAAGAATGAAACGGCGATGCCTAGTTCGTCGACGTTCGAAACCAGACCAGGCCACCATTTTTTAGGGTATATTACTCTTGCCCATACAATATCTCCCTTTCTCAAACCCATTTTTCGGGTTTTTCTTCTTCACCTTTTCCGGCGAAACATAAAGAAATACGGTCACATTTTCCCGCTAATTTTTTCCCTCTCTTTTTCCGACTGGCGGATATAATTCGTATTTTCTGTATTAACAATTTCTCGAAATCTGGAAATTTATTTAAAAATCTACTTACTGTAGACAAATTTAAATTATTAAAAGCTGAATCATAATTTTTTTTCTTGATTTAACCAAATAAATACCTTTATAAAAATCTTTAATATATTTTAAACTTTATTAATTTTATTTAAATTTTTTTAGATAATATTATTATTTACCGTAAAAAAATCTTTTTCTTTTCTTTATTTTCTATTTTTCACATCTCCTTCCTTTTCTTTTTTTATTTTATTTTTCATCATCTCATTCTCCTCTTCTCTCATATCTCTTTCTCCTCTTTTCTCATATCTTAAACTCATGAACAATATTTTTTTCTCATTTTTTTCTTCTCTCTTATTTCATTTTCTTTTATTCCTCCTAAAAACTCTAACTTCTCTTAAATCTTTATAAAAATATCTAGTCTCTCTTTCTATCTAGCGAAAGGAGCTCTATAACAAAGCAAAACAACCTTAGAAGCTCTATAACGAAGCAAAGCAACCTCTTTTTCTGTTGAAGTTATTGAAAAAGTATAAACATCTCTTTCTCTTGCTCAAATCTATTAAAAAAATATATTTCGACATTCTACGATTTTCAAACAATTATGTTAATGGATTTTTTGCATGTTGATTTTTTAAGAGAATAATGAAATATAAAAGATTTGTTATTGAAGCTTTGAGGTCTTATTTTAATATACTGTCATTTTTTATGATATTGTTAAATTTTTATTGACTGTGTTTATTCATTATAAAATATTGATTATAGGAGTCTTGAAATCTTATTTTAATGTACTGTAAATTTTATATGATGTTAAATTTTTATTGACTGTCATTATTGAAGTTTTTAACTCATATTTTAATATCATTTATTAACTGTCAATTTTTTATGACATTATTAGATTTTTATTGACTGTCATTGTTAGATTTTCTGTTAGATTTTTATTTACTGACATTGTTGGATTTCTAGTTAAATTTTTATTGACTGTTATTGTTGAATTTTTATTGACTATCATCATTAAATTTTTTGTTGAATTTTTATTAAATGTCATTATTTTAATATTAGTTTGTATTGATGGTTAGGTTATAAAATATTGGGTTTTGGATTGTCATTAGCCTTTAGGTTATATGTTAATGAATTATATTATATTGAATTATTTTTTGTTTTAAATGGTATTTAGGTGTGCTAAATAGTCTAAAATTCTGTATTTGCATGTTAATATGTATTGATATAAGTTAATATATGTTGATATGGATTGATATGAGATGATATGAGTTGATGTAGATTGATATGGGTTGATATAATTTGATAATGGACTATATTGGATTAAATTATTTTTTATAAATGGTGTTTAAGAGTGCTAAATAGTCTAAAATTATGTATTTATCTGTTGATATGATTTGCTATGGGTGATATATGTATTAAGATATTATATTGAATTGAATCATTTTCTATTATAAATGATGTTTAGGTGATCTAAATGGTTTTAGCTATGTTAAACAGTTTATAATTATAACACCCTCATACTCTCTATATATATAATACATACACTCTATATGTATAAAATATGTATACAAAATATAAGAATATCACGTATATTTTTTTTATTTAAAAACTTTCAGCATTCCAAAATAATTATTTAGAACACTATATATATATATATATATATATATATATTTTAAAAAAAATAAAGAAAAATATTTCTTAGTAATTTAAATATAAAAAGACATATTTTAAAAGAAAATCTCTGAAAAAAATTCGTCAGAGTTTTATCTGTGTTTTGAATATTTTTAAAAGCTCTATTTACTCAACATGCATTTAAAATACACTATCAAATATTCATTCAACACATTCATTTCTCCAAAATCTCTAACATAATCACATAATACATAAGTGTTTATATATATATATATATATATAATTCATCTCTCAAATTTTCAATATTTAAAAACTAAACATCCTTTTATAATTTACACCATATACATATAATAAACATAATATTCATTTTAAGTAAATTTTACAAAGTTTAAAATATATACATGAGATACATATGGCTCTGGTCCGTGGAAGCTCAATAAACTCCAAAAATAAATAATTATAATCTAGACATGGTATGGTCTAGCAACACTCTCTGAATCAGCAACACTCTCAAAAAAATTATTTATTTTTGCACATATTAAAAATACATCAAACATACATTGAGCCCAAAAATTCTTATATATTAGTCTAGTTTCAAAAATATTATTTTGGGTTAACTCAATCATCTGTGACACCAGCGTGTCTCACCCGAAGGCGTATAAAATCTGTAACACCAATGTGTCTCACCCGAAGGGGTAATAATATCTATAGCACTAGTGTGTCTCACCCCAGAATGTAACAATATCTGTGACACCAGCGTGTCTCACCAAAGAATATAATAATATCCAATAACAACTTTTTGAAACTAGACTTTATATAAGGTGACATGCAATTATATTTTTTATAATTTTCACTTTTAACTTTCTTTTTCATATTTTCAATGCATCTTTAACATTATTATCATATACAATACAAATGTTGCTCGTTTTCACATGTTAGTGCATAATTTGTATTTTTCACATTTTGCACACACATCTCATTTTGCCTTTCTCAAATGACTTATCATGTAATAATCATCACAAAACAAATATTGTTACTCCAAACAATGTCATGCACACACATTCATAAATATCAAGCAACATAACACATTCAACATAACCAATGTGTTACGCTAAAAATTAATTCAATCAAACACATTATACACCAAAATATGTACTAACCTCAATTAAGCTACAAATGGAGTTAAAAAGCCACTCCACTTCTAAAATCTTCTAATATCTTTCACTGCTAGGTTGGTAAAATTACAACATACTCAATATCTATTGAAAATGTAAATGTAAATAATTAATTAGTATCACATTTCTAGGTGTTTAAAGCATAAAATATAAATTTATGCACATTCCTTCAAAAACACTAATATGTGCCATAACACACTCTAACTTTCAAACTTCATTCTAATCAATCCCGATTTTCTTTATATCTTACATACACATTTTATATTTTCGTACTTCTATCACTTTATTTAACCTTTTAAATTATTTATTTAATTTTTTTATTTAATTTTTATTTTAATAGTTTAACAAATTTACGGATGTTACAACTCTCTCCCCCTTAAGTAATTTCATCCTCGAAATTACCTAATATCAATTATGAAAAAGTTGGGGATACTAGCTCTGCATAATATGCTCACTCTCTTAGATTGCCTCCTCTATAGAATGATTCTGCCATAGCACTTTAACTAATGACACCTTTTTATTTCTTAATTCTTTTACCTCTCGTGCCAAAATTGCTACCGGTTCCTCTTCGTAAGTTAGATTTGAATTTACATCAATTGACTCCACTGATAAGACATGAGATGAATCCAATCTATACCTCCGAAGCATAGAAATATGAAAGACATTATGAATCTTTTTCAATTCAGGTGACAAAGCCAATATATAGGCCACTGGTCCTACTCTCTCCAGTATTTCATACGGCCTAATGAACCGAGGACTTAATTTTTCTTTCCGACTAAATCTCAAAATTTTCTTCCATGGAGATACCTTCAAGAATATCTTATCTCTCATAATGAATTCTATATCTTTTCTCTTCAAATCTGAGTAAGATTTTTATCGGTCTGAAGTTACTTTCAATCTATCTCGAATTACCTTAACATTTTCTTCTGTTTCCTTAATCAAATCAGGACCCACTAGCTTGCATTCTCCAACCTCGTTTCAATACAATGGTGTCCTGCACTTTCTATCATACAAGGCCTCATAAGGAGTTATCTTAATGTTGGACTTAAAGCTTTTGTTGTATGCAAACTCAACTAGAGGTAAATGTCTATTCCAACTCCCAGTAAACTCGATAACACAGCTTCTCAACATATCCTCCAAGACCTGAATCACTCTCTCTGACTGTCCATCAGTCTGAGAATGAAAAGTGGTGCTAAAGTTTAACCGAGACCCCAAGACATCCTACAAACTCTTCTAAAATTTGGATGTAAATCTAGAATCTCGATCTGACACTAGAGAAATTGGGACTCTATGCAATCTTATCACTTCATTAATGTACAACACATTCAGTCTATCAAGTGAGTAATTCATCCTAATTGGAAGAAAATGAGCTGACTTCGTCAATCTATCCACTATTACTCAGGCTGCATTATGCTTTCTCTGGGTTAAAGGCAATCCAACCACAAATCCATAGTCACTCGCTCCCACTTTCACTCAAAAACTGATAATGATTGTAGCAACCCTGAAGGAACCTGGTACTCAGCCTTCACCCTATGACAAGTGAGAAATATGGACATAAATTCTGTTATATCCTTCTTCATACTTGACCTCCAATATTGCTTCTTCAAATCATGATACATCTTGGTACTTTCGGGATGTATAACAAAAGAAGATTGATATGCCTCCTCTAAAATCCTCTTCTTCAATTATACATCATCAATAATACATAACCTATCTCTATACCATACACTACCATCATCTTTCACAAGAAAATCTCTGTTCTCCCCTTTTTGGCATTCTTCCATAATCTTCTGTAATTTTAAATCTAACTTATGTACCTCTTTAATCTGTTCAAGTAATAATGGCCTCACTTGCAATTGAGCCATAAGAGTACCATTATCATAAATCTCAAATCTAGTATGCAATGCTCTCAACTCAACAAGCAACGAGAGCGAATAGGCAGTCAAATCTGCCATGAACTTCCAACTTAAGGCGTCTGCAACTACATTTGCCTTGCTAGGATGATAATCAATCAAACAGTCATAATCCTTTATCAACTCTAACCACCACCTCTTTCTAAGATTCAACTCTTTTTGGAAACCCAAATATTTTAAACTCTTATGATCAGTATAAATAAAATATTTCTCACCATACAAATGGTGTCTCCAAAACTTCAATGCAAATACAATGGACGCTAACTCCAAATAATGGGTCGGATAATTTATCTTATGAGATTTCAACTATCTGGAAGTTTATGCAATAACTCTACCCTTATGCATCAACATACAACCCAAACCACTATGTGATGCATCATTGTATATCACATATGGTTTGCTTTCTACAGGTAGAGTAAGTGTGATCGCCCCAAGGTCGTCTCTCAAGGAAGCTAGAATAGCTAATTGATTATCAGATTATAGATAACAAGTAATGAATAAATTTAAATCACTAACAACTAATGAAGAAGATCGATTGAAGTTTAAAACAAATAAAAGTAAACTGGACTGATGTATTGATTCACTTAATAGAATGGTCTAGGGTTTGCACTTCTCTGCTACTTATATGTATGAACGGTTATTCCGCTTAACTAATTTAATTTCAAAGATTAAATCTCAAGCAACTTAATTAATCGAATCAAGAAAATAAGCTCTCGCATTCAAACCTTTCTCAAATAATCTTGTTACAATTGAAATAATCTTTTCCTAGGTTATATCTCTAATTCACCTAAGTCCCTAATTGAATTGTTCCAGCATTAGACTTCATCTCTCAATCCTTCATCTAATACCTTAAAACACATAATTGGTGGCCAATTAATTATATATTAACAATATTCCATTCAATCAAGGCTAAAGAAATAATTAGTTAAGAGCAATAACCAATTCATACAATCATAGCAGATCCATACAAACCCTAGACTAGATCAAATTAGTTCATAATGCTATCAAACATACTCATCTCATTAAAATTCAAAGAAATCAATTTAGACATGATAATATTCTTAAATACAATTCCAATGAAATTAAAGAGATAAAGTTCGAGAACAAAACCAAATTACAAACTTCTTAGCTCTTGAAGAATCTCTTATTCAGAACTTGCTCGAAGAATGTATCAATGGCTAGAACAAATCTAATCTAAGCTAGTTTAATCAAAGTGTAATCAAAAGATCAAAGAAAACAAGATATGAAAACCCTAATGTTCTTTGACGGCTAAAACAAAACTCAAACTCTCAACAACCAAGTGAAAACCGTAATTCTAATATTTATACGAAAACCTCCGCTCCAAAAATCCGCTTTGTCTTTAGTCTATGAGTGACACGGCCAAGTTGGGGGAGACACGGCCGTGTCTGAGGTTCTTGGAGGGACACGGCCACAAGCTTGGCCGTGTCCCCTGAAGGTGTCATCTACTGCTTGATTTTCATCTTTCTTTTGCTTTGGACTTGAGTGTAACACGGCCAAGCTTAAACAACTTGGCCGTGTTGGACAAATTTGGAGGGACACGGCCACAAGCTTGGCCATGTCCCTTGCATGTGTCACCTTCTGTATCTTGGTCTTCTTCCTTAGCTTGGTATGGGACACGGCCACAAGCTTGGCCGTGTCCCCTGCATGTGTCAGCTACTGTCCAATTTTTCCTTCTTCTTGGTTCCTTGGCTTTTTAACCTAAAACAAAACTTGGAACAAACTTAAAACAAGAATTAAATGAACATTAATCAATAAAACATAAACACCACACTAAAAATTTGGATAAAAAAATGATAAAAACACTGAAATAAATTTAAACTATCAAAATTAATGAAAACACTAAATAAACCGATTGAAACTACCAAAATACCTAAAGAAAACAATAATTATCATAACAAATAAGATACAAATCTATAACAAAAACTAATAAAATAATTTGTTAACCTAAAGGGCATCATCAATAACTCATAATGGTCATATCTCGTGCAGAATGCAGTCTTAGGTACATCTACATCTCTAACTCTCAACTGATAATACCACGATCTTAAATCAATCTTGAAAAACACTTTGGCCCCCTTTAACTGATAAAAAAGATCATCAATACGAGGCAATGTGTATTTATTCTTAATGGTTACTTTATTCAACTGCCGATAATCAATGCACAATCTCAAAATACCATCTTTCTTCTTTATAAATAACATCGGTGCTCCCCACAGTGATACACTAGGGCGGGTGAATCATTTATCAAGCAACTCCTGCAACTGCACCTTTAACTCTTTTAATTCAATAGGTGTCATCCGATAAGGAGTAATAGAGATGGGAGTGGTACCATGCAACAAATCGATATCAAATTTCACCTTTTTCTCTGGAGGTAATCCGGGCAAATCATCAGGGAACACATCCAGAAACTCTGCTACTATAGGCATATTGTCTGACCCCACTATCCTGGTATCTGTAACATGAGCAAAATATACCTCACACCTTTTTCGAATCATCTTTCTAGCTGATATAATCGAAATAAATATGGATGCAAGGTGTTTCTGCTCACTAGATACCACTACGTCTTTTTCCATCATGTGTTTTTAAAGTAACACATTTTTATTGACAGTCTACTACAATCCCATGTCTGGATAACCAGTCTATACCCAAAATCATATCATACTCCCTAGAGGGCATCTCAATCAAATTACCTAAAAACTCTTCATCATTTACAGCAACTGGACTATCTCGGTATATCCTACTAACTATCACATTATGCCTTAAAGGATTGGTCACTAGCACATCAAACCCTAACGACTCAGAATACATATCACTCACAGGCAGGATGGATGCACTAAAGTATGAATATGTTGATCTAGGATCAATCAATGCATATACAAAAATGTCAAATAAAGGAAATGTACTAGCCACAACATCCGAAGCATCTGTTTGTCTTTGCATTACATTTACTCTTTGTGATGATCTTGCCTGGTATGGTATACTAGTCCCTGTCATAGGTCCTCCTCTCTAACTAAATCCAAGTCTGTCACCTCTACTGCCACCTCTACCACTACGATCCCCTCTGTCACTGGGTCTAAAAACTGTTGTCTCAGTCCATCTATCTATAGGTGGCACTAGATAATTTCTGAAAAAATGATATGTGGAGCCACACCTAAAATAAGTGGGTGTACCAATTTTCCAACAGACACCCCTATGTGTCCGTCCACACTGAGAACAAATAGGTGGAGGAGATCTCTATGGAACCGGGGTCGAGGCACTAGTTATTGAGGTTGTAGGTCTCTGCCTCTGCTGCTGAAATGATCTATCAGACTGTCCCTGACTTCCAATAAACCTCTGAGAAAAACTCCCTCTACCTTTCTTTCCAAATGAAAACCCTGTCTCAGCCTGAGATCTCCTGCCTTTGCTCTCCTCTACTCTAGCAACTGCTATAAATCTTTGTGCCTTTTTTACATTTCTCGCAGCAGCAACCATCTTGAAAAAATCCTTATAATGAGAGGCTACCACAAGATACATGATAGATGAACTCAGACCCTCCTCAAATCTCCTGCATTTGTCTATCTCATCTGACAATAAATCTCCAACATACTTACTCAATCGGATGAATTCCTTCTTGTATTATGTAACTGTCCTTCCTTCTTGCTTCAGGCTCATAAACTCTTTCTTCTTGGCTTCTTTTATACTCTCTGGGGGTGTACTTCTTCTCAAATTTTCATAAAAAATCAACATAAGTCAACATCGGTAGTTCATCCATCCCATGAGGTACAGTCTTCCACCAGTCGTAGGTATCCCCTACAGAAGAGACAAGGCATAATCAAATTTCTCCTTTGCAGTGGCATGTAGCTAGATAAAAACCCTTTGTACTTTATCAAGCCACTGTTCTGCCTCGGCTGGATCAATGGTGCCAACAAAATCTGTAGTTCTATACTTTCATAACTTGTCACACTTTTTAGTCTGTAGCGGCTGCGGCTGTTGCTACTACTGCTGTACTGGGGCCTGACGAAGCAGCTCCATCATCTGTTGCATCCAAATTGGAAGAATCTCTGGTCCTGCTAATCCAACTGACCCTAATGCCTCCCCAGTAACATCTGCAGACCAAACATCTCCCTCCCCAGAAGTAACACTCTCGGTGCTCCCCTCACAAAAAATATGCTCCTGAGATGCCATAACTGCTAACGTATGTAATTACAAAAAGAATTATCACATCAGTGATCAGATAAAATATCAGTGCAAATACATGTATGTTATGATAAATCACATTTAAAATCTTATTTTCTCTCTCTAAAAATTCACCTAGGTCGAGAACATCAAATCTAGGCTCTAATACCAAAATAAATATAACACCCTCATACTCTATATATGTATAATATACACACTCCATATATATGAAATATATATGCAGAATACAAGAATGTCACGTATATTTTTTTATTTAAATACTTTCAGCATTTCAAAATAATTATTTAGAACACTTTATATATATATATATATATTTTAAAAAATAAAAAAATATTCCTCAGTAATTTAAATATAAAAAGACACATTTTAAAAAAAATCTCTGAAAAAAATTTACGAGAGTTTTATCTGTATTTTGAATATTTTCAAAATTTTAATTTACTCAACCTGCATTTAAAATACACTATCAAATATTCATTCAACACATTCATTTCTCTAAAATCTCCAACATAACCACATAATATATAAGTGTATATATATATCAATACATATTATTAATCTCTCAAATTTTCAACATTGAAAAACTAAATATCCTTTTATAATTTACATCATATACATATAATAAACATAATATTCATATTTAAGTAAATTTCACAAAGTTTAAAATATATACATGAGATGTAGATGGCTTTGGTCCGTAGCAACTCTATAAACTCTAAAAATAAATAATTATAATTTAGACCTGGTGTGGTCTAGCAGCACTTTCTGAATTAGCTCTATCACCTGCGCGATGCATTTCAATCACGCTAAGCATAATGCTTAATGGTACATACTTTAATATAATAAAAAAATTGTATAACACATACAATGTCGTAAATACATTATGATAAAAATGTCAGAAAATTTATTTCTTTTTGCACATATCAACAACACGTCAATCATTCACATGCATTGGGCCCAAAAATTCTTATTTATTAGTCTAGTTCCAAAAATATTATCTTGAGCTAACTCAATCATTTGTGACACCAGTGTGTCTCACCCGAAGGCATATAAAATTTTTGACACCAGCGTGTCTCACTCGAAGGCATAATAATATCTATGATACTAGTGTGTCTCACTCCAGGGCATAACAATATCTGTGATACCAGCGTGTCTCACCAAAGGGCGCAATAATATCCAACAACAACATTTTGGATCTAGACTTTATATAAAGTGACATGCAATTATATTTTTATAATTTTTACTTTTCACTTTCTTTTTCATATTTTCAATGCATCTTTAACATTATCATCATATACAATGCAAAAATATGCTCGTTTTCACATGTTAGTGCACAATTTATATTTTTCATATTTTACACATACATCACATTTAGTCATTCTCAAATGGCTTATCATGTAATAATTATCACAAAATAAGCATTGTTACTCCAAACAATGTCACGTACACACAATCATAAATATCAAGCAACATAACACATTCAACATAACTAATGTGTTATGCTAAAAAATAATACAATCAAACATAGTATATACTAAAGTATGTACTAACCTCAATTAAGCTACAGTAGAGTTAAAACTCCACTCCACTTCAAAAATCTTCTAATGCCCTTCACTAATAGGTTGGTGAAATTACAACCTACTTAATACCTAATGAAAATGTGAATGTAAATAATCAATTAGTATCACATTTCTAGATGTTTAAAGCATAAAATATAAATTTAGGCATATTCCTTCAAAAATATTAATATGTGCCCTAACACACTCCAACTTTCAAACTTCACTATAATCAATTCTAATTTTATTCTAAAGTTTAAATATATCATAAACATCATATTTTAACACATTCCAAGTATTAAAATATAATATACCACTTTTCCATCAAAATTTTAAAATTTTTTCCTAAGACTCTTTGATTTTGGTTTTTCATTCTAACCAATTTCAAATCATAATTTGAGCTCATTTATATTATTAACAACACAAAATAATACAATTTAAATCATAAAACTAAATGCACCATCACTTTTTACCAAAACTCTAACTTTCATACTACCTCTTCCAAACTCTAACTAAACCTTATCAAATCCAATATTTAACTATAAAATCTTTACTTGCTCATCAAAATAACATCTTGCATATCCATTTCAATAATTATAACATACTCTTTCAAAAATTCAATTCATACATATTCATATTCAAAGAAAGCTTAATAAAATTCTAAGAATCCTTACCTATTACTTGAAAATCCTTCAATATCACCTTTAATCCTTAAGAATTTGATGAAATTTTGAGTATTTTGGAAGAAGAAAATCCTTCCCTAGCCACCATAAAATTCGTTCAAAATGAGAGAGAAGGAAGAAGATGATTTTTTTATATTTCTCACTTTCCTAAAATACCCTTCGCTTATATATATATTTACTAAATAATTAAGTATTAAAATAATGTGATATATTTTTTTCTATCAAGAATTATTTTAATTGTAATTTAAATTAATTATATTTAATTTATTTGTTATAATTTATTTTTATTTTTTTTAACTTTTAACCTAACTTTATCTTTTTTTTAAAAGTGTATATGTTAGGTAGATATCATGTATATATTATGTATCTCATGTATATGTTAGGTAGATATCATGTGGATATTATGTATCCAATGTATTTTCTTTATATCTTATATACACATTTTATATTTTCATACTTTCACTTTATTTAACCTTTTAAATTATTTATTTAATTATTTATTAAATTTTTATTTTAATATTTTAATAAATTTATGGATGTTACAATAATTATGTATTTAAATATTGATACGGGTCGGTATAGATTGATATGGATCGGTATAGATTGCTACTGTATGATGCAGGTTGGAAAATATGTATTGCGATCCACTAATGGTTGATCAATTTAAGATTATAATATAGTTTAAGACTAATCAGATTTCTTTGTTGTTATGTGTTAATATGCTTTGATATGTACTAAAGAATAAATGATGTTGTGTTATATATGATGTTTAGGTATATTAAATAGTAAAGAAGTGTCTTTAGCTTACTGATATGGATTTATCTGCCTTGATATGGGTTAAAATACTTTGATATGCTTTGATTTAGGAATGTCAAAGCAGACATCACTTTGTGTTCTACAAGCTGATTACTTATTTCAAATATTAAAGAACTGAGTTTTTTTTTTCTAATATAGATTGATCTTTGTTGATATGTATTGATATGCTTTGATCTGAGACTACTAAAATATGAATGTATTCTATATATTGTTTATATATTTTAAATGATGAAAATTATTTTTGTTGACTGATATGTGTTGATCTTTAATGATATGACTTGATATGACATGATATAATTTGGCATAAAACTAGTAAAATATAAAGTATTTGTGTTATAGATGTCGTTTACATATTTTAAATAGTGAAAAAATATATTTTTATTGACTGATCAGTGTAGAACTTTGATGATATGGGTTGATATGTCATGATATGGTTTGATATGATACTAGTAAAATATAAAACATTATTATTTTAGACGTTGTTTAGATATTTTAAATAGTAAAAAAATGTGATTTTGTTGACTGATCAGTATTGATATTTGATGATATGGGTTGGTATGTCTTGATATGGCTTGATATGTTATGATATAGTTTGGTATGAGACTAGTAAATTTTTTTGTATTTAAAAGTATTGTAGATGTCATTTACATGTTTTAAATGAAAAAGAAATGTGTTTTTATTGATTAATCAGTGTAAAACTTTGATGATATAAGTTGATATGTCATGATATGGTTTGATATGGGACTAGTAAGATATAAAGTATTTGTATTTTATATGTCATTTACATATTTTAAATAGTAAAAAAATATATTTTTGTTGAATGATCAATATAAAACTTTGATGATATGGGTTGATATGTCTTGATATGTTTTGATATGTCATGATATGGTTTGATATGTCATGATATGGTTTGATATGAGACTAATAAGATATAACGTATTTGTGTTTTATATGTCATTTACATGTTCTAAATAATGAAAAAAATTATTTTGCAGGCATAAAATGGCGAATATTTCTAAATCCATATCTAGTTCCAATAGTGAAAAATCTTCTTTACGCAAGAAGCACGAAGTGTTGAAACATACTAACCCTGGGACCATGCCTACAACAAGCCCCAAAGGCTCTAAGCTTAAGAAGTTGATGTCTACTCAAACAGAAGGAAGCAATTCAAAGAAAGTCAGATATGTGCTACTTCCAAAGTAAAACGATGATGAAAAAGAAGATAAAAGAGAAAATGATGAAAAAATTAGATTTGTGTTTGTTGGGATCCCAAATCGATATATGTATTGCAGGTTGAGGAAAGTTGTGAAAAGATATGTTTAATAGATATATTTTGAATGAATATAAAGATATGCAAAATGGAGTGAATACTTTATAGGTTGAGAAAAGTATAATATTATTGGCCTACATATTAGTGTAGAAAGTTGTTGATATTGGGTGTATGTGTTACTGAACAGGTTGAGTTGATATAGGTTAATATGTATTGATATGTGTAGATATATATTGATATGGGTTGATATACATTTGATATGAGTTTATATGTGTAGATATGTATTGATATGGATTGATATACATTTGATATGGGTTGATATGGATATATATGGATTGAAATAAGTTATTTTACATTTGATATGAGTTAATCTATATTGATATGACTTGATATGTATTGATATGGATCTATATGGGTTGATATATGTAGATATATATTGATATGAGTTGATATATATTTGATATGGGTTGATATGGATATATATGAGTTGAGATAAGTTATTATAAATTTGATATAGGTTGATATGGATTGATATGTATAGATATATATTGATATGAGTTGATATACATTTGATATGGGTTGATATGTGTAGATATGTATTGATATAAGTTGATATATATTTAATATGAGTTGATATGTGTTGAATATGAGTTGATATGGATTTATATGAGCTGAAATGAGTTATTATACATTTAATATGAGTTGATCTGTATTTATATGAGTTAATATGGGTTGATATATGTCTTCATTGTTATTATTACATATAAATATTTCAACCTGCCAACCATATCAATACACATTTAAAATATTATCATTCAAAATATACTTTCCTCAACCTATAAAGTATCCACTCCATTTTACATATCTTTATATTCATTCAAAATATATCCATTAAACATATCTTTCAACAACTTCCCTTAACCTACAATATATATATCTATTTGGGATCCTAACAAACACATATCTAAGAAATTTTACACATATATCTATCCAACACACAAATGAATAATAAAATATTAAGAATTTTGATTTTATCTAATTAAAAATATATACATCCAATTTATCAACAATGGTTATGATTCATAATATAAACATTCAAAATGTATACATAGATATTAAAGTAGTCACATCCTTATTAGTTTACAAATCACTTGGCATCACCATCATTGTCATCCTCGTCATCCTCACTCTAATAAGCACCTTGTCTCTTGTTTGAAGCATGAACCCATATAAATATTGTTGTGTTATATATAAATATCTCCATAAGCTGTTGTGTGCAGTGCTAAAAATTCAGGTTCTTCTTTAGTATATAAAATAGCTAAATATTATGTAGAACACAAAATGATTCACGCTTTGGCATTTTCATATTAAAGTATATCAAGGTATATCAACATATATCAAAATAGATCAATCCGTATTGTTATGCTAATCCCTTAACTCACATATTACTATTACTCATATCAATTCATATGAATCCATATCAACTCATATCAACATATAAATTCGTGATTCTAGACTGTTTAGCACACCTGAATATTATTTATAATAGAAAATGATTCAATCTAATGGAATCCTTTAATACATATATCACCCATAACAACTAATATCAACTCATATAAATCCATATTAATACATATTAACCTATACCAATATATAAATATACAAAGACTGTTTACACGCCTAAATATTATTTATAGCATAAAATAATTCAATCCAATATAACCTTTAACACACAAATCACCTACATTAACCCATATCAACTCATATCAATCCATATAAATTTATATCAACCCATATCAATATATAAATTCATAATTTTAGATTGTTTAGCACACTTAAATACCATTTATAATAGAAAAATGATTCAATCTAATATAATCCCTTAATACATATATCACTCATATTAATTCATATCAACACATATCAACTCAAATTAATCTATATCAATATATAAATACATAATTTTAGATTGTTCAATACACTTAAATACTATTTAGAACAAAAAATGGTTCAATATAATATAATCCCTTAACACGTATATCACTCATATCAATCCATATCAATTTATATAAACCTTAACAAACACATATCAATATATATCAAATCCATATCAATCTTTAATAAATACATATCAAACCATATTAACCCATAATAATTTCATATCAACCTATATTGACCTATAACATACTCGAAATTGAAGTAAATCGACACATATCAAACTATATATATTTTTATACTAACCTCAATAAATAGAGTTAGATTAAGTTTTGATTAAAACTCTGGCGAGAACCAAAATTTTCGGCAATAAGTTTTTACTGTAAAATAGATTAACCCAATAAAATCACTTTCTTTCTCTTTTAAAATGACTAACTAAAAAAAAATCTCATTCTTTGAGAGAATTAAAATTTTTTATAGGAGAAAAAATTATTGTAAATGGATTTAGAGCATGAGAGAGAAAAAAAATAATGAAAAAGAGAGAGAGAAATATGAAGAAGGAGGTGTGAGAAAGACAAAAAGAAAAAAGAGATAGAGGAAAAAAAAGAAAAAAATATATTTCTTTTAGATCGATTAAAACTCCAATGAGAACTAAAATTTTCGGCGATATTTTACTATAAAATCGATTTTTAAATCGATTAACATAGTGAAATCACATTCTTTCTCTTTTGAAACTACCAATCCAAAGAAAACTTCTTCTTGATAGAGAGATTAAGTTTTTTATAGGAGAAAAAAAAAGAAAAAAATTGTTAATAGATTTAGAGCATGAGAGAGGAGAAAAGATGATTAAAAAAAGAAAAAGAAAGAAAGAGAAAGAAGGAGAGGTGAGAAAGAGAGAGAGAAAGAAGAGAAGGAAGAAAAAGAAAAGATAAATGATATTTTTATCTTAATTGGTCTATTTAAGATTAGTGGAACCAAAATTTATTATTGTTTTCATTTAGGGCATTTTCTTGATTAATTTTCCACTTTTTTCCTCTCAATTTGATAAACACACTTCTTTTTTCACAAAATAAAAAAAAGTAATTTTTTAATTAAAAATATAAATTATATATTTTTTTTATTCTTATTCTGATATATATTTATTAAATATGTTCAATAAGCAACTTTTAATATGAGTATAAATTGAATGCCGAGATATAATATAACAGTAAAGAAATCAATTCTTTCCCTTTATTTATAATTTAATTATAAAATATAATAAAAATTTGATATATTAATTAATTTATTAAAATAAAAAGTAAATTATTATTTAATACAATTGAAAAAAAATATACAACAATATTTTTTCATAGGATGGAGGGAATATATAAAAGTACAATAATATTTTTCAATTTATTTGATTAGTAATTTTAAAATAACATAACTAATTTGTACAAATTATATCAAAACATACACATTTTAGGCCTTATTTATTTTATAATTTGTCATAGAATGATGAAATATTATATGATTTTAATCTTATTTGTTTTTATTTTTACTCTTTATAGTATGGACTTTCATAGTAATATCTTCATTTAAAAATTATGAATTTTCAAACAATTAATTTGATAATTTTCTATATTTTTATAATTTTATCTTTTAAAAATATACATAATAAATTTTTTAAATATCAAATATATACTAATAAATAATTTTTTTATATCCATAATATATTAAAATTTTAAAAAAAATATTAAATTAAATAAAAATAAATTTACTTGACTATGCTTTGTCATATTATATTTTTAAATATAATAAATATTTTTAAAATTAATTATTTTTATTAAAAAATCTGAATTAAATATGAATATAATTAATTAAAATAATAAGTAAACCGTAATTTAAAATAAATAAAAAATAAAATATATCTATTTATTTGAGACAGAAAGAGTATTTATTAAAAATTTTATAATTAAAAATGCATCTTTAATGATAAAATTTAGAACAAATTACATGACATATCACATATATTTTTTTTAATTTTTTATGATTTTTAATAAATTTTAAAAATTATTTATATTTTTAAAAAATAGATATATTTTAAAATAAAAAGAGAACATTTTTAAAACATTTTATTTTTTAGAATTTTTTTGTATAAATTCCTGAAATTTATCAGTCAAAAATGAAAAAATAAAAAAAAGAGTTAGGTTATAGTTTTTGTTCATATCATTAGATTGACTTCTTGTATTCACATTATTATATAACAATTTCCAAACAAAGTATAATAATTTATTCAATCAGAGAGCATTTTGTACTATTCCTAACTAAACTTAGAATTATTTAATTAGTCAAATACGTAATTTTCACAATTCATATAATGGCAAAATAACAAAGAAAAAAAAGAATTTCAGAATTCATGTATATTATTAAAATATCAAGTTGAATTTAACAAATGAAAATGCTTGGAAAGTTCTCAATTAAAGTTACTTTTTTTAAATTTATTTTATTGCAAAACCTACTTTTTTTTAACTACATAAACATGATTAAAAAATTAAAATTTATAAGTCAAGAAAAGTAAATTCAAAGTCTTCCATTAAAGTCTATTTGACATTGAGATTAAAACAGTGTCTAACTGTTTTTAAATAAGTTTTATGATAAAAAGATATAAAGTTTATTTTAAAATTAAATTTTAATTATCTCTAATCAATATCTTATATTATTTGGTTTAATGATATTACACTGGCCTTATATAATCTATGATATTTTTTAAAAAGAAAATTACACTATTTGTCATTTTAACCCTTTTTTCCCCTTAAAATATCCTATATTATTTGTATATTTTTAATATATTAGATATATATTAAACATATATCTTTAAAAATTAAAAATTAAAAAATGGATATTACTTAAAAAATATTTATTTTTTAAATATTTTTTGAAGAAATCCCTTTTTAAAACTCAATTTCTATATATGTTATAACCAAAGCAACCTCAATAAGCGTATTTGAAATCAAAGAGATTTTTTCAAAACATACCTCAAAAATAAAATTATTTTAAAAAAACCCACTTTCATTTTTTTTTCAAAAATATATTTTTCAACTTTCAATTAAAAAAACAATTTTTTTAGAGACATACTTCTAATATAATTTAATAAATTCTTTCAAAGATATATATATATGTATATAGTAAATATTTAGTATATTAAAAATAATTAAAACAGTAAAATATTTTTGTAAATATTTTATATATTAAAAATAATCAAAACAGTAAAATATTTTTGAAATATATATATATATATATATATATAGTGCGATTTTCTAAAACAAGAAAGAAAGAAAAGTAAGGAAATGAAAATCCATGTTGAAGCCGGCAATTGGACGGACTTACAATTTGGACAAACAACAAAGGCTTGCGAAAGGTTGAAGAAATGTTCAAAAGTACAGATTATAAGCAAAGGACATGACATTACATGGTCTGCTCTGATCAGGTCCAAGTTGACCATTTTTTAGCAGTACAGCAACTGTCCAAATACAATATTAATGGTGTCACTCTCTCTTCTCTGCATCTTCCCACTTGCAAGTTTTGCTCATCTGTTTCATTGCAAATTACACATTATTATTATTATTATTATATTGCAGATAAGTACAACCAACAACACCCTGCCCACAAACAAAAGAAAGATAAAGAACAGAAGAAGAGACTGTTAAACAAGAGGGTGAGATTTAGAGGAGCAAAGTTTCCATTTTTTAAAGCCTTTTTAGGCTCACAAAAGTGTGGATCCAAAAGGAGTTTTTATGGGATTTTGGTCATCAATCAATCTATCAATCAGCATCTTCCAAGAAAGAGTCCACCTCCACCTCCACCACCACCACCACCACCACCACTATCATCAGCACCACCAGCCGCCCAAAAGTAAACGCTTATAAGATATTCATGTTTTCATGATGACCCATCTTTTTTTTTTGGCCAGAAATTAATTAATAGTTTATATTTTGTAGTGCCATTATAAATATCATCAATGACCAAATGTCATGCCCCCACGCACACTCTTTCTCTCCCATTATTCTTGTTTTCTCTTTGGTCAGTGGAGGATGATAGTGTACTGCAATTTCTAAATCTTTTCTACTGTACAAGATTTTCTAGATATATCAGATAATCATGTACTTGTTTCCTTATTTCTCCTTCTCCTCTTACTTTGCCTCGTGTGTTGTTGTTCTTGTTCTTGGTCCCAATGATGGGGAACGATGGTGATGGATGTTAAAGACAAGAACTTTACTGATTTTGCACATTCAGTGATGCCAAGAACAAGTGGAACATCTTTATCATCTTCTTCTTCCTCTGTCATGGTCTTGTCTGGTTTTGTAATCATCTTGTTAATGTTGTTACATCTTTGTCAGTCTGCAGCTGCTTGTAACCAAGATGATCATAATTCTCTGTTACCCTTCTTCTCTAACATTTCATCTTCTCATCCTTTGAATTGGTCTTCTTCTACTGACTGTTGCTTGTGGGAAGGAGTTGAGTGTGATGGAATTGATGGCGGAGTGACTCGTCTTTGGTTACCCTTTAAAGGCCTTAATGGTATTCTCTCCCCTTCTCTTGCCAATCTAAGCCATCTTTCTCACCTCAATCTGTCACATAATCACCTCTCCGGCTCTCTCCCTGCAGGGTTCTTCTCTATCAATGGCCTACAGATTCTTGATCTCAGTTACAATCGTCTTGATGGGGAATTACCAGACAATGACAATAATATTAATAACACTAGCTTGGCTATCCAAATAGTGGACTTGTCCAGTAACCATTTCAATGGGGTGATTCCATCTAACTCATTTCTTCAGGTAGCTGGGAATTTTAGCAAATTCAATATCAGTAACAATAGCTTTGTAGGCAAACTCCCGCCCAACGTCTGTCTCGTTTCTTTTCGCTCGATGACCATCCTTGATTTCTCCAACAATGATTTCAGTGGAAATATTCCCCCTGACATTGGTAAATGTTCGAATCTGCGGATTTTCTCTGCAGGTTTCAATAATCTCTCTGGCACAATTCCTGAAGATATTTACAAGGCTGTCTTGCTCGAACAACTCTCCTTACCTCTCAACAGCCTTTCTGGCACCATCAGCAAATTACTGGTCAATCTCAATAAGCTCAGGATTCTTGATCTGTATTCCAATCAATTGACTGGCTCAATACCCCAGGATATTGGCAAGCTCTCCAACTTGGAACAGCTGCAGCTTCACATCAACAATCTCACAGGTTTATTGCCTACATCTCTGATGAACTGTACCAAAGTAGTGACATTAAATTTGAGGGTGAACTTCTTGGAAGGGGAGCTCTCTGTCTTTGATTTCTCCAAGTTCTACCAACTTAGCATCCTTGATCTTGGTAACAATAAATTTACAGGTAATTTGCCCACAAGCCTTTATTTATGTAGATCATTAACTGCTGTTAGACTAGCCTATAACAGGTTGGGGGGGCAGATCTTGCCTGAAATAAAGGCACTAGAATCTTTGTCTTTCCTGTCAGTTTCTTACAATAACTTAACCAACCTTACTGGAGCTATTCAAAATATGATGGGTTGCAAGAACCTTACTACTCTCATCCTCTCAGTGAATTTTTTTAATGAAAAGATGCCAGATGATGAAAACATCAAAGATTCGAATGGATTCCAGAATCTCCAGGTTCTGGCCATGGGTGCTTCTCAACTCTCTGGTCAGGTACCCAACTGGTTATCCAAGCTCAAGAACCTTGAGGTCTTGGACCTGTCTGTTAATCAAATCAAAGGTTTTATTCCTATTTGGTTGGGTAATCTATCAAGTCTTTTCTACTTAGACTTGTCCAGTAACCTCCTCTCAGGAGAACTGCCCAAGGAACTTGCAGGATTGCAAACACTGGCATCAAAAGGGGCTAATGAACTAGTTAGCCGAAGTTATTTACCACTGCCTGTATTTGCTCAGCCCAATAATGCAACCTATCAGCAGTACAATCAACTCTCTAGCTTGCCACCGTCTATATACCTAGGAAACAACAGCCTCAGTGGTGATATCCCTATTGAAATTGGCCAACTGAAGTTTCTTCATGTGCTGGATCTCAGAAATAACAACTTCTCAGGAAACATTCCAGATCAGATGTCAAAGCTCACCAACTTGGAGAAATTGGATCTCTCTGACAACCACCTATCTGGCGAAATCCCTGGTTCACTAAAAGGTCTCCATTTCTTGTCTTCTTTCAGCGCTGCAAATAACAATCTTCATGGGCATATACCATCTGGAGGTCAGTTTGATACTTTCCCCAGTTCCAGCTTTGAAGGGAATCCAGGGTTGTGTGGTCCAATTTTACAGCGTTCTTGCTCCAATTCATCAGAACTTGTCAATCCTACTGCACCTCATAAAAGAATTGACACAAAACTTATTCTTGGATTAGTCCTTGGCATCTGTTTTGGGACTGGTTTACTTATTGCTATACTAGCACTGTGGATATTGTCCAAAAGAAGGATCATTCCAGGAGGGGACTCTGACAACATAGAGATGGATATAATTTCCAGCAACTCTCACTCTGGATTTCCTTCAGGGGCTGATAAGGACGCCAGCCTGGTTATGATGTTCCTGAACAATACCAATGAGATAGGGGATCTAACCATATTTGAACTCTTAAAAGCCACTGATAATTTTAATCAAGCAAATATTGTTGGCTGTGGGGGTTTTGGATTGGTCTATAAAGCAACACTGGCAAACGGGACCAAGTTGGCTGTCAAGAAACTATCAGGAGATATGGGTCTCATGGAAAGGGAATTCAAAGCAGAGGTAGAGGCTCTGTCCACAGCTCAACATGAGAACCTGGTTTCATTGCGAGGTTATTGTGTGTATGAAGGCTTTCGGCTACTTATATATTCTTTTATGGAGAATGGAAGTCTGGATTACTGGTTGCATGAGAAGGCTGATGGTGCATCTCAACTAGATTGGCCAACTCGACTGAAGATTGCAAGAGGAGCAAGTTGTGGTCTGGCTTACATGCACCAGATATGTGAGCCGCACATTGTGCATCGAGACATCAAGTCCAGTAACATCCTTCTTGATGAGAAGTTTGAAGCACGTGTTGCAGATTTTGGATTGTCCAGGCTCATTCTTCCTTATCATACTCATGTTACAACTGAGCTTGTTGGTACTCTTGGCTATATTCCTCCAGAGTATGGGCAAGCATGGGTAGCCACATTGAGAGGAGATGTGTACAGTTTTGGGGTTGTTATGCTTGAGCTGCTCACTGGGAAGAGACCTGTAGAGGTGTTCAAGCCTAAGATGGCAAGAGAACTAGTTGGCTGGGTTCAGCAAATGAGGAGAGAGGGTAAACAAGATGAAGTCTTTGACCCTCTATTGAAAGGAAAGGGCTTTGATGATGAGATGCTGCAAGTGCAGGATGTGGCCTGCATGTGTGTGAGCCAAAATCCATTCAAGAGGCCAACCATCAAGGAAGTTGTTGACTGGCTAAAGAATGTAGACTCAGACAGAAACCAAAACAAGAGTGAGTGAAAATGCCCTTTAGTACATATTAAGAACAGATACATATGCTTGCACAAAATAGCATGGGTTCATCAATGCAGATTTTTCACATCATTTTACAATTTTTTTTCATCATTTTACAATGTAAATTTGAAATTTTCCATACCATACTGCTTTAAAGATGTATAAAAAAGGAACTAAAATTAAGTAAATTTAGCTGTTTATTGGGAATCTATATGTTGAAGGTAAGCGAAAGTATGACAACTGCAATCTCATATCAATAATCAAACACATGCAACGTGTCACTTAGACATACTTAAAATTGCAGTTCCCTACAATAATATATCATCACACATACTTGGGGGTTAACAACATTGTTTATAACCAAATCCTGTCAATTACCATCTGACTGTTCTAGATCATTGTCATTTGAGCATATCATCTGTAAAACTAGTTTAGAAATAAATAGATGAAGTTCAAGAATATCAGATAATATACGTCTGTGTGAGCAAGCGTAATTGCATGTGTATGCATATGCACGTATTATTTCCAGCTTATGTTAACAGCTCATGGTATGCACTAGAAGATCATTTAACTTGAGCCAAAAAAAAATCTTTTGTGAATTTCTTTCCGGAAATTATTGGGTTGAATCAGATGCTATTGAGTATACACTACTACCCAAAAACCGCCAACAGCACTTCAGCTTAATGAAAAAGACAAGAAAAAGAAGCTCACACAGATAAACTTCTGGTCCCCATTTATGCAGAGAAACAAGCAAAACAACTTTCACCAAATTAATGCCAAAATGCAAATCATATGCAAATTTCAGTAATGCACCAAAGCATCCTTTATACACTGAGTCAAGGACTCAAGGTAATGAGGCCCAGCATTAGAGAGGCATGGACCTGGCAACTTTATGCAGGTGCTAGGTTTTGAGCTTAATTGTCCATCTAGCTTGGGGTGCTTGAATCATGTGCCTCACTGAAAATGGTGTAGCATTTCTCTTAGAAAGAGGGAATGGTCCAATTAACTTACGTAAAATGCAAAAGAAATGTGTATCAATCAAGCAGATTAACCCAATGAATCTTAATAATCAGCACTGACCAGGAGATCAAGGCCATACCTAGACCAGGGGATCAAGAGCACATGGAACAAGTCCTTTTATTATTTCGTCAAGAATTTAATAAAAATGAACCAAGGTCTCTCTAAACCTTACAATGTCTTTAACCCATGGGACTGTGATATGAGTAGCATTCAGTTTCAGGACTTCAAAGGTTTCAGTTATGAAAATGTCATGCATAACCTTGTCATCTCTCTTTAGCTTCCCTCAAGAGGAATGAATCAAAAAACAAAGAAAAGAAAAGCACAATTTTTTTACCAATGAAGCTCTAGCAATGATATTCATGAGGCACAAATTTGTTTAAATGACATTGATGAAGTTCTACAAAAGCAAATGTTTACACATTCATGTAAGACGCGTCTAAGACATGCTCAGTTTGGGATGATTGTTCAATGACATACTCAATTTCCGCTGAGAAACAAAGAGAATTGAACACAAAACCATCCATTATGGCATGGGAATGATAGCAGAGGTAGAAGTGTTGTTGCTTGGAAAGATTTGTGCTATCCTAAGAAGGAAGGCGGTTTGGGAATTAAAGACCTTGATGCTTGGAATAAAGTAGCGGTTGGAAAACAAATCTGGAAAATCCTTACTTCTAAGACTTCTCTGTGAGCTACTTGGGTTACTCAAACAAAGCTTAGAAGATTGAGTTTTTGGGGTGTGTCAAAGCTAGCTGACAGTAGCTGGGCATAGAATGGTTTATTGAAGTTACGTAGTACTTTAAAGGATCACTTCAGGTATCAAATTGGTATGGAGAGAAAGTTCTCCTTTTGGTATGATCCATGGGTTGATGGAAAAACCATTATTGATATATTTTCTAATATTTGTATTGCTGATACTGATGTAAGGAAATCAGCTACTGTTATGGATGTTTGAAGGACAAATCAATGGTGTCTGCCGGATCCAATTAATGATGTTACGCTCAATGCATGGAACCGGGTTAGGCATCAACGCTAATAGCAATGTTGAAGATAAAATTAGTTGGAGGCCATTATCTGCAGGTATGTATACTGTTCATTCTGCTTGGAATACTTTGCGTAATGAGAGAAATGTTGTTGGATGGTGAAAGCTTATTTGGGGAGCTAAACATATCCCTAGACATAGTTTTGTGTGCTGATTGGCTTTGAAAAATAGGCTTGCGGCGAAGAGTAGATTGATAAAATGGGGTATTGGAGGAGATGACAAATGTTGTTTTTGCAAAGTTAAGGCTGAAACTGTGAACCAACTTTTCTTTGAGTGTGATTTCTCTTCTAATATCTAGAGAAATATTTTACAAAGATGTGCAATTAACAGGGAGCTGCTATGTTGGAGGCGAGTGATCAGCTGGTTCTCTCGCAAAGCTAGTAGAAAAAGCCTTTTAGCAAAAATTAGAAGATGTGTTGTTATGGCTCTGTGTATTTTCTATGACAGATTTTTCACAATGATATGTGATGTACAAAAGGCGGCTGAAAAAATTAGAAATAGTGTGGTACTTAATTTGCTATCTGATCACCCTATTGTATATAATAGATTTAGACAAAGGTGGTAATTCTTTCATTGTCTGCTACGATTTGTAACGAGTTTTAAGGAGATCTTTTTATTTTTGCGGGGACTATGTACTGTGGGATGTATTCCCATCCCCTTCCTTTTTGGCAATTATATGAATATTAACAAAAAAAAAAAAAAGAGAGAGAAAAGGTTCAAACTTTCTATGACTAATGACTGAAATATCAACGTAATGGGAGAAGGTATGAATCTTGATTGCATTGGGTACAAGTCTAACATTCAAACAGATGAAACTAATAGGACAAAAGAAAAAAAAAAGTTGTAGAAGAGCTCACCGATTACTGGGTACGAAGCCAATAAAAGCATCCAAGTACAAGCTAGTCCTAGCCTAGGAAGGATTCATGGAAGAGACGGTTCCATTCTCAGTTCCCAGTTCTCACAGAAAAGAGTACAAGCCACTGTGTGAATAGAGAGCCCATTCAGTTAGAAATAAGTTAAAGGGTATTATTGGGTGTACAAGGCCATATGGGATTAAAAAAGCATCCGTCCTTAAAATAAAAATACGAACTTTATTGGGAAGGCAGGGTAAGAGTAAGAAGTAAGAACTACGGGGGAAAATGAAGCAGCATCACAAGTTGACGGTGGCGCTGTGTGGATATTGGCGGCGACGCTTCTTTACGGCGAGATGTTTGCCTTTTGGGTGCCTTCTTTATGGTCTTGTTCATGGCCTCATCCCTCACCTTCCAATTCCACGGTGATTTATTTACTCTCTTTTAATTCTTTCTTGAAGATTTTCATTGATTAAAACTCATGATTAATTAATAAGATACCTTAAATTGTAACAAATTACATTATTCTCTCGGCTTTATTTTGACCTTTTTTTAGGTGCTTCTCCAAATATTTGATTTACACTTGTCAGAAGCCTTTCTATAATTAGTATCAAAGAAAGATCGCATTTTTATTGCACCCTTTATCAGTATTACTATTAATCATTAGGATTAGAATCATTTCTGAGCTTCTTTGCTTTATCCAATAAATGGAAAATTCTTAGCTTAGGAGGTCCATACCATCAACAATGATATTTCTATAGTTTAGATGAGAATCACCCCTTTGGAGCAATAGCTTTTTAGCTATACAAGTAATAGATGCATTACTTTGTACAAAATCTATGCATTAGGAGATAGACATGCTAGCTAAAAGACTATGTCAAAATTATGTTTGTCAAAATTATGTTTCAGGTAAGTGGAGTAGGAGCTCCAAGTGATTAGGTAAAAGTTGCTGTTCTAGCAGACCCACAGGTGAATTTTTCGTTTCTGCTGCACCATTTTTTGTAGTTTGGTATCATTTGTTACTAATATGGGCTTTCTATCCTTAACAGCTTATGGACAGAACCTCCCTTCACCTACCTCCAAAATCATTTGCTTTGGAGACTGCACAATTTTATACTGATATATACATGCGCAGGGCATTCTTTTCGTCCATCCTGCCTTTCAAACCTGATGTGATTTTGTTTTTGGGTGATTACTTTGATGGGGGCTCTCATTTATCAGATCAAGAGTAAGGCAGCCTGGAAATTTCTATCTTCCACTTGAAACTTCAATTAGCTGCTATATATGTGCTGTGCATCTTGCAGTTTTAAAAAATCTATGCTGCTTAAAATGACATCACAACATAAAATCTGTCATTTTTGGAATACTAACAAACCACAGTGTGGAAATTATTCCTGGAAACCTTTACTAGACTGGATATCTCTTTACTTTTTGTGGTGGGTATTTGACATCCAGTTTTCATTTTTCCTTCTCCTCAATTAGGTTTGCAAAGTATTGATTGGATATATGCCATCCTATCACTATGACCAGCTCTAAGCTTCATTTCTATATATAAGTATTCCAATTCTTGTCATAACATTTTCATGTTCCATTCTCGAGATTGTTTATTTCCTCCGCACATCACTTGTTATTTTCTGCTGCCGGATGCCCTTAACATTCATTTTCGAATAAGATGGCAGGAGTCCTTATACCGCTTTTGGCATATCTTTGGTCTGAATGCGAAAGGAAGATATACTGATATGCCACTTTACTATATTCCTGGCAACCATGATATTGGCTATGAAAGCACCATTTCTCACAAACCAGAGGTATTTTCTTGTCTGTTTTTTGTATCATATGTTTGGCAATTATTGGCACACATTCTCATAACTTGATCATGTATCTTATTTTCCATCATGACTCATATTTGTTTGATCAGCCATTCTTTCACATTTCTACAGGTTATTAAACGCTATGTGGAAGGATTTGGGAGTAGAAACTTCCGGTTTACAGTTGGAAAAGTGGAGTTTATTGCTGTTGATGCACAAATTCTTGACGGTAAAGCTGTTAACTCCACTACTCCTATAACAACATAGAAGTATAGTAATTATATGTGATCCCAAATCCTTGTATTAAATTTGTTGGCATGATCTGCAATAGTGATTTGTAAAATAGCCTATCAGTTTACAAATCTGTAAAGTCGAAATTTACTGGATATCTTAAAGAAGATTAGACCTGAGTGTACTTTGACCTTGTCATCTCCAGGTCATTCACAAGAAACTTTTGCATCTATGACTTGGGAGTTTCTAAAAAATGTCTCCACGGCTATATGATTATCAATTCAACTTTATTTTACCAATAAGTATGTTTTATCAATTCATAAATAAGTAATTTTTTTTTCATTTCTGTAGATCCTCAATTAATTGCAAGAGTTTTGTTGACTCATATTCCCTTGTATAGGCTTGATAATTCTTACTGTAGCCCTCACCGTAGATATCCAATCATCAATCAGGTATTCTTATGCCAGTTTTTGCAAAGTGCAATTAAGCAAAATGCTTTCGTTGCCCATAAACAGAGCATAAGTATCATTCTCCTTGGTTGAGATTATGGTTCTGAATGCTCATTGTCCTTATAAGAAAATTCATGCTTGAACTTACATGTATGTTTTTCTCTTTCATGTTCAGCGAATTTCACATCATGGTCAAGAAATAATGTAAGTTCTTGTCCTTTTTTCTATGAAATGGACATAGGAGAGTTGCATGAAATTGTAGAATACAGTTGATGGTTACTGTTTTATGGTTTAACAGTTGGTTAATCCTGCAGGTACCAGAATTATGTTTCTGAGGAATCCTCGAACAAATTGTTGGAGTTGGTCAAACATGTAAATTTTCTCTCCTGTCTTGAATCATCTTACACATAGAATGACTGCTTTAATAGGGTTGCAGTGTTCCATTTACATCTTTGTGCATGGCAGCCAAATGTTTATTTACCATTTGACTTTGAAGTTAAAACGAATGCTTGGGGCAGTGCCTTGTGTCCAAGTAGGCTTTAGGAAATGTCATTGTTTGCAACATTTCACAGGACTCAACTAATGAAGTACTTGTGAACTGGATGACTGGAAAAAAGAGAGAGAGATGGAAGACTACTTGCATGTATCTATATATCTAAAACCACATATGCATATACGTACACAACATGTGTATAAATAGGTTATTGAGGAATATTCTTTTACTAGCTTCTTGCAGGCACTCATTCTATCAGCACATGATCATGACCAGTGTACAGTGATTCATGAATCAAAATCTGGGCCCATAACAGAGGTATCATCTAATATTTTGGCATTTATAAGATTTTTGGGAATATGATTTAAATTGATGATAATAATATAATATGAAGCACACTGTAGGGACCATAAACTGGCAGCAGGGAAAGTTGTATCCGTCTTTCATGCTGTTATCTGTTGGTACCTCTGCAAATGGCAACACTTCTGCCCCAGAAGATGCATTACTTTCTCAACTATACTTTCTTCCAATGCAAACACACATTTACATATGTTAACTATCACTGTAGACCAGCAGTAGTTCTAGTTATCTTGGGAATTTTCCGGGAGGGCAGATAATGCACCAGTTGGCGCCCAATATTTTATGTTATTCTCCCAGTGTTCATCTTACCATTTCAATTTAGTCCTCTACCGACTCCATTTTTATGTCAGGTATCTTTCCCTCTTCATTCTGACCCTCCTTACTCTCCTCTTTTGGCCAGCAAGTGGCATAAGTTTTGGGCATCACTTAAGTGGTTTAATGGCATGCATCAGACTTTACAGCAGCACGTTTAAGGTAACAAAAGAGAAAAACGAAGATGAGAATTGTGAATATGAGATGATGTGGGATGCAGAAGGAACGATGCATCTTGTGAAGAAACCTCTCAATACTCATATTGCACACTCGGGTGATAAAGCTTCAGTTGAAAGGTATTTATCTCTGCATTCTCATCATTATTAATACTGTCACTTGATAAATTTTCCATCTTCTTAATTGACACCTTTTATACATAGTTGAGAAATACTTCTGCTGCTGTTTCCTATCTGATATTGTTTTATGCAATGGCAGGGGTAATGCTATGATACGGCGACGGCAAGAAAAATCATTTCCCAAGAAACTGAGATTTCTTTGAATGTTGATATAAATGCAGATGTTGGATATGATCCTAACAAATTACTGAATAGAACAAGCAAATCAAAGTTAAAGGTCGTTATTCAAAGAGCAATAAGGACATTCCAAATGTTTGTAGTGATTGCAGCTGTAAATGTACCTATATACATGATGTTGCTCTTCAAAGATTGGATAGACCAGTGATATCAGACTAGCACACCACAAAAAGATTATCCTTCTTGTGGCTGCTTCTTACTCCCTTAGTAACACGTAAAAGGTCGACGCCATTGCCGAATTAAGTGGTTTTCTCTAGTGCAGCACCATTCTGGTGAATTCTTGATGCTTCATTGACGTAGCAGCGGCGGCTAAATGTAATCCTAAAATGGGTAGAATTTTAGCCATATTTTTTCTTGTTGTTCTAGAGTCGAGGGAGATTGAAAGCTTTGGAATTGGAAGTTGGAACTTGAAATTGTGAGTATCATGAATGTCAAGCAGGCTTCTAGCATTATTGACACAACTAATTTTCATCATATATTTTGCAAGCTTTATTTAAGCTTGCGACTTGCTATGTTAATGCAGAAATGGATTTTTCAATTTAAATAGTTAATTTTTAGCTTTTAAGATCGGTTCTCACAAATTTATATTTAATTTTGACACTTTTAATTCACAAAATATTAGTGGCTAATGCATATTGTTAAAGTAGAGATTTTGGGAGCAAATTCTTGAATTATATCTTTAATATTACAGCCTTATGAAGATTTTTTTTTACAAGAAATACATAATTCTTTATAATAGAAGGGATAACAAGGGGATTCATATGCATTTTTGACAAGCCATTATTAGGAGTAAAACAAACTGAACATATGGAAGTCTGTTGAATGAAATATTGACTTATCATCAAGCTATGTTTCGGTGTGTGATTACTATTAGTTTATATCTCATTATATAATTTTTAATTTTTTTAATATTTAGTATTATTGAATCGATTTAATTTATTTGCCAAATATATATATATACTCCAATTTCAAAAATTACCCTATATTATGAAATATGTCTATATATATATAGACAATGAACACCTAGATGTCCCCACCATGATGCATGATAATTTTACAAAAGGAAGCTCATCTCCACCATTGTTTTCATGGTCATGCATGCTTTACTTTGCAACTTGCCGCAAATAAATTATTGGCTTAATACATTTTTCATCCTTTTTAACATAGTAATTTTTTGATCATTTTATTCTATATACTATTCAATTAATCATTTTACTTCTTAAATTTTCATATTTCATAATTATTTAACCCTTCATTTATCAGTTTGAGAGATAGATCACGCGCGTCTGACATGACTTATACATCAATATATAGTTAAACACGTGAATGCTATTTTATACATATAATTATAATTTTACTTTCTTATACCTGTTATTTTTAGAGTTTTAGTTTATAGCTCAAAGATATTATTGTATTTTTACAGTTGCTATAAATTCAATTAGAAATAATATCAGATTATTTTTTTCCCAAATCTCATTTTTCTCTTTTCAATATTCTCGTTTTCTTGGCTCAATCCTTAGCCGTTTCACTAATTCGATGAGAGGCATCACCGACAGTTCTCCAATTCTCTTCTTTGTCCTTATAAAACAAGCAAACTTCATATCTTGGTTGCTTGCAAGCTGAAGCGATAAGAAAGCGAGTTTAGTGTGGATTTGCTTGGTATCTGAGAAAGATAGAGCTTTAAGGAATACCCAGAAAGGAGATTACTCACTACACTATAAACAAAGAAAAGAAAATAATTCAATGAGTTCGGGAGAGGGGTGAGGCTATTGAATACGAAAGATGCTGACTCTACTCTTTTGAGTGGACTATTCAATGATCTATTATTGCGAATTTGTTCCTTAGTAGGTGGATGGTTAATTAATTTATTTTTTCTTTCCTTGTACAATTTTGTTTTTCATTTTTTAATGAATATTTGTTTTTATATATAAACTTCAAAAGATTATACAAAAAAAAAAAAAAAAAAACAAAGTCTCTCAATTTTTTACATTTTTCTGTTTCTTTATTTCTTTATTTGTTTTGTTTTTTCCATTTTCTGATTTGAACACAAGATATTAGAATTTCCTGTAAAGTAGAAAATTTAAAAAATGGAATTAAATTAAAATAGAGGAGTAATTGAATTGAATATATATTTCCTATATATTCTTATTAGATTAGACTATAAATAAAATTTTAATCAATGAAGAAAATTATATATTAATAAATTGAATTTTGAAAAAAATAATTAATATTTTTTAAATTGACATCTTATTCATGACAGATTTTAAATTTAATAAATTAGATAATTAATTAAAATTATTATTATTTTACTGCTTATATATTTAAAAATTAAAAATTATATTAATGATGATGATAAAAAGAAATTCAATTTTTATTTTTATTTAATGAATTGAACTTTAATAAATAAAATTTAAAAAAAGTAGTGATATTTTTTTTAAATAGAAAGAGAAGAAAAAAAAAAAAGAAACTACACCCTAAGCTAAGTTTGGTTGGGTTGAAGACTCGATGCCTTGAGCGTGTTTAGCCAGCCACTCTAGAATAGAATCCGGGGGGCTTTCAAATCTGTGAATTCCATGAGGATAATTAGTTCCCACCTTAACAAGGTGATCAGCAACCATATTGCTCTCCCTAAAACTGTGAGTGATAACCATGTTCCGTCTATTAGAAAGCGACATCTTGATGTTCTTGATCAGGGAAGTAAAGTGTGGGCTTTCATGGGGCTGTAGGCATATCAAATCGAAAGCCTCTTTACTGTCAGTTTCCAAAGTGCCTTGTCTGATACCAAGATCCCATGCCAAGTTAAGCCCATGTAATATACCCTATAATTCTGCTTGAAGAACAGAGCATCTCCCAACGTTGACAGTAAAGTCACCTATCCAATTTCCTGACATATCTCTGATCACTCAGCCAGCAGTAGCACGACTTGTGCCTATAATCACTGCTCCATCCGTGTTTATCTTGAAAGTGCCTTGTGAAGGAGGTCGCCAGCTATTACGATTAACCTCTTTATAGTCAGGACTCAACACCTCGTTCAGATCCCAGGCCTTTGAAATTGACACAACTCTATTTCTAATTTCTGTTATGCGACCACCACGATGATCTACAACTCTAGAAAAAATATCCTCATTTCTCTAATCCCACAAACACCAGGCGGTAACTCCAAATGTTCTCGTCCAATCATGCTCATCTTGAATGCTAAATCTGTTTGAAAGATTCAAGAAAGCCAATCATTAGCGTTAAAAGCAAAGAAAGATTGTTTTACCTCTGGAGTCAGTAGCTTATCTCAAATGATTCTGGCAAAGGGACAGTCGCGCAAAACATGGGTAGTAGACTCGCTGTCCTCCTTGCATCTGGGGCAGATATCAGAGAAGGTGTCTCCTTACTCTTTCTCTATTAGTCAACAATTTGTCTTTGTAAGCAAGCCATAGGAAGACGCGAATACGTTGTGGACCAGGTCACTTCCATATAAGCTTCCACATTTTATCTTTGTCTGTCCCTTGAATGTTCATGATTTGTGCATAGGAAGATTTTGTTGAGAAAAGACCATTCGAGGTATAAGCCCAATAAATCTCATCTTCTCCTCTCTCAGGACTTGGTGTCAGTAGGATGCAAGCTTAAGAATTAGAGAGGTAATCTTGAAGCTCCTCCCAATTCCAATGACCCTGAGATGTAACATAATCCACCACTCTTTTTGACCTTAGTAGTGATATTTTAAAGAAAGGGGACGCAAACTCGCAAAGAAGCTTTTATTTTTTTAACTAATAAGGGATAGTTTCATTATTTTATATTCATATCAGTATATCAAAATTCATTCACGCGCATTTTGAAGGTTTATATTACGTATTATGCAACGTATGCAGCTAAGTGATAAATAATTATAAAATTTGCAAGTATAAGAAATAAAATAGATAATCGAATAATATAAAGCGCAAAGTGATTAAAGTTATCAAGGAGGCAAACAGGGGAGAAGTTAGATTTTTAATAGGAGGGGGCAAAATTTTACTTATAATTTTGACTTTATTTTTAATTTTTTCTCCGTATTGTTATCTTAATGCTCATTAAATTAATAAAATATATATATATACATACACTTGCAAATTTATTTGATACATAAAAAATTAAAGAGAAAATAATATTATTTCACGAAGATAATCTTTTAAGAAAAAAGTTGAATAAAAAAATTATCACATAATATTAAAAGTAGAAATAATAAAATCAAAAATAAAAATCAAAAAGAAGAAAATTAAAAGAATTTTTTAAAAAAAAAATTGAAGATTCTAACCTTATGTTATTTTTCAATTTCTTTATTTTTTATTCTGTTTTTAATTTCTTTCTAATCTCTTGATTTATTGAATGAGTTTAAATTAATTTAGTTGAAGAAATTTGTCATTTTTCTTTTTTTTTTCTCCATAAATAGTATATTTTTTTTTCAATTTTTTTAGAAAAATATATTTATTTGATAAAAAAATAATTTACTTGGATTTTTTTTTACTTAATCTAAAGAAGAGACAGAAAATAATTTAAATTTTGAAGAGGAGCAAATAAAAAATTTTAAATTTTTACTATATATATATATACATACATGTATTATTTTTTTTTTTGAAAATAGAAAGGGGTAGTTGCCCCCTTCCTTTATATGTGTCTTCACCATTGGAGGCAAATGATGTATTAAACTTATTTAATCATTGAAACAGAAGATGAAATTGTCTCTCTTAATTAGACTGCCAAACATGGCCCAATATAAATATTTGTCCTAGCTTGGACAACTCGGCCATACATAACTTCTCATCTGACAACATTAGTTGCATCTGCACATTTGCTTGTGTTGCTGCCTACTTACAACCATCACAAATATTCCATTTATACATAAATAAATAAATATATATATAACAAAAAAAATTACTAAAATTAGCTAGAAGTAAACATTTTTAGAACTAATAATAATAATAAAAAAATTATTGCTATAAATTTATATATCAGCCAAAAGAAATAAAAAAATATTGCATAATATCACTAAAAAATTAGTAATTAGATGAGACATTATGGTTTTTTATAACAAAATTTATTGCCAAAAAATTATTAATGATGTTTATAAATTTATATATATTTTTTATAATCATTTAACAAAAAAATACATATGCATAACTTTTAAATCTTGCTAATAAATAAATAATACCTCCTTCAATATTCAAAAAAGATAATAATAAATAGTACGTAGTTTTTTTTTTTATCAATTTTTTAGCAACAACTTTTCATGTTATTACCTTATTTTTTAGTTGCAAAATGACTTTACCGCTATTTTTTTGGCAAATTCTACTTAAATTTTTGGCAATTCTTTTTGAGTTTAATAAAAAAAAATCAATGGTTATTTTGATTATGCAATTATGTAGCTCAACAATATTTCAAAATAAAGAAAAAGAAAGAAAATAATAATAATAATAATAATAATAATAATAATAATAATAGTAGTAATAGTAATATTAATAATCCGATCCATTAATAATAATAATAATAATAATAATAATTACACATATCCAATTACAGCATGCATATTCTCCCTTTTCCCTTTTTCAATTTTTAGCGGGTAATAACATGTAATTATATACATGTTATTCCCAAAAAGACTAATAAGAAGATGAGAATAAAATTAAGGAAAAAAAAAGAAACAAAGGCAGAAGCTATAGCCCACTGCAGGCAAGTAGTGTACATGAGAAACCCAAATAGAAGTTCTAATTATAACCCTTACATCAAAAGGCGAACACAACAAAGCTTTTGAAAACATAACAACATGGAAGGACTCCATCGAGACACAGTCTAATGATAAGTGCAATTTTCACTAGATAATAGATTTAAGATTTATTCTCTCACATAACAATATGGGAGACATCCTTAATTATTTCAACACACACAACTCCATTTCTTACATTCCTGGCTGGTGAAAAAGAAATAAGGTGAGGTGAAGCTCTATCAAGCTCTGATAATTATTATCTTTCTTCTTGTACTGCTCCAAAAACCCAATTACGGATTCCTCTTAATTGGGTAAAAAAAATGGTGGAATTGCACTCAAGAAGAAGATTTCAAATAAACCACACCTTATTAGCCCAATAAACCAAGCCAGATGATCAAAAAGCTTATTTGTCAGGATAATGGAAGCTAAAAGCTCAAGCTCCAGCTATGGAGTTTAAGTTTTAAGAAAAGAAAGTGTAAAGAAGAAAGAGAATTCAACAGAATCAACACATAATATATAGGAGAATATATACGTGCCCTGAAACACCCTTTAATCATCGCCATGGATATACCAGCAAAGAAGCATGGTGGCACAACGGCGTAAAATAAAAATACGGGCACGTTGCTTTTTAATTAAAGAAGCACACTTGGTGGTGAAACCACCATGACCCTTTCTTCTTGATGATGGGTTTTTGCCAGATTGAAGCTTAAGCTCACCAGCCATGGTGAAAATATATGATATAATTAAAAATTAAGAAGTGAAGATTGTAGTTGAAAACTAGGGTTTACTAGAAAAAAAGCTCAGCGAAGGAGCTTGAGAGGTGTTGTAAAGGGAAGGCGAAGTATATATACAAAGGCAAAGCTCAAAGGCCAAGAAGGGGTTAACTGGTTTTTGAAGGAAAAGCTAAGGGGAACAATGAACATGGTCAGGTTCGAAAACTGAGGGATTTGCATGGAAATTTACAGTAAGATTTTTATTTATTTTTCTATTGTCATATAAAGGGTGTGAACGTGGGATTTGAGCTTTTAATACGGTACGGTACGTGTGTAATTATATGACTAATTAAATTTTATATCATTTTTTAAAATATGAATCATCTTTAAATCTTGGGAGAGAGCGTTCTACCGTTTATTCACTGTAAATCAAAATTAATCTGTAAACTCTGAATTGAAAAATATTGATGGCTAAAATAAAATAAAAAAAATCTTATACCATTATTTTTCATAAAATCAGTAAATACAACTTTTCAAAACTATCTAAACATGAGCCGAAATCATAAATTTTTTTCACTAATTGATGTCGCATTCTGGTCTGTATGCAATGGCGAGGCTATATATAGTGGAGCTGCCCCCTTCTTTTTTTTAAATTTTTTTTATATACATGTATATATATTACTAAAATTTTTAAAATATTTAATTGTCCCTCTTTAAATTTATAGTATTTTTAATATATATATGATATTTTTATTTTGCCCCCTTTCACTAAAAATTTTAGCTTCGTCCCTGTCTATATGTGATATTATAATTTTTATAAACAGAAATAACATATATTATTTGATCAGTATAAATTTTAGTCTTAAAATTGAAAAACAAAGTCAAGAAAAGCAACTAATACGATCAATTAGTTTAGCTGGCAAATGATTTGTTTCTATCTTTTTTTTATCATCTAATTAGAGTAAGCTTTACTGTTTCAGCATATAATATATACACACTAATGACTAATCTAATCTGATATGTAATAATATGAAATATAAAAGAGTACTGATATTTTCATTTTTTACAAAAAAAAAAGTAAATATAAATAAAAATATCTTATCACTTATAGGTTTGAAGTATATAAAATAATAATATACTATATATTCCTAGTATAAACAAGAATTTAAAATATTTTAATTATCAATTGTTGATTCAGAATATTATATAACAACATACTTTATATTTTTAATGTAGGCAAAATTTTTTTATTAACACTTAAATTTTAAGCTTAAATCAGAAAAAAAAACACTTTTAATATAATTAATTTGTGAATGTTTCAATTAATTTCAACATGAAATAATATATATATATATATATATAATTAAACTCTACCTAGCTATATGCTTATAACACTACTTGCCATTATTATTATATTCATCAAAATAAGTGATTGAATATATTTATATTTATATTCATTCACTTACTTTAATGAATTAAGGCATGGAGTGTTATAAACTTAATTAATTATATATAGCTAAGTAGGGTTTTAATTATTTATCAATATATATATTATATATAATATATAGTATTGTATTATTATTAGTTGGGATAAGAGATGATGAGAGAAAGATCAATAATTTTTTTTTTTTAAAAAGGAAAAGATTGGAGAAGTGGGAAAGTTGAGCATGAAAAGTGGAGAGTTGTTTGAATGAAGACAAGGCAAAGGTTTTGGTCTATGGGAACATATTTCCGGCAAGTTGGCCTCAGTTTTGAGGTAGGAAGTTGGTTTGGTCGGATTCTCCTCTCTTGCGTCAACCCAAACGAATTTAAAAAAAAATCAATTTTTTTGTTGATTGAAATACAGTCTAATAATGAGCACACTGAAATAGACTTCAATCTCTTACACATTGAAATACAGTCTAATAGGGAGCACACTAAGCACAAAATCTAATATCTTATTTATTGAAATATAATTGAATGAGGAGTGTATAATTTTCTTAGTAATAGATTGTGGATATATTCTTCTCCCATACCGATACTCGAATCTCTCACTCTTTTTTTTTTTTACTTTCTCTTTTTTTTTTCAATTATACAATATAATTATAATTCTAACTAGAAATCTTATTTAGAGTGACAAACTAATTAAAAAATAATTTAAGATAATATTCTTACAAAAATATATCTATATTTTTTCTAGTTAATAAAAACTATAACTTCTTTTATTATAAAATAAAAATAATATGTTACTATTTAATTAATTTATCATTCAGGTATAATATTTAATTAATGTCACGATTGTATTATATAATTTCTTTTCATAATGAATTCCTTCTTTTAAGTACCAATTAAAAAAAAACGTTGAATCTCTTAGTCTCTTATTTAATTTCTGCTTCACGTGTGCACAGCCACACAAACTTACACATATACTTTCTATTGATAAATAAATAAAATTATTTTAAACCGGAGAATATAATATAATATGTTTACGATAATTGAATGTATAAATAGAATAGAAAGTAGCTTAATACGAAGTAGGTCAAAGAAGGGTATAGCTGTAAAAGGGAATGATAATTATACATTGAATATGCCACTCTGTGAGTGAAAGTTGAATCGTAGAGTAAATCTTTTTTCTCGGAAAATTCTTAGTGTAAAATACCTTTTTTCTTGGAAAATTTCTTGGGTAAAATACTATCTTAAATCTCATACGATCCTGCTTTTCCAATAATTTTTTTGTAGTAAATTAATTCGAACCAGTTATGAAATTGACTCTAATATTATTAAATCTAGAGTTTATTAAAAAAAAATTTATATTTCTTTCCAACCAAACAAATTAAGAGAAAATCGAAATATTATATTTTCAGGTCGGTCAATGCAGACAACTCTTATCTCCATAGATATGGCGGTTCTTGTTTTTTCTAGCCATGCTTGTGTATTTAATGGACAAGAGAGTTCTAAAGATATATAAATATCAAATTTATTTGTTAATTATGTTGATAAAGTTAAATACGCATTGAAGATTGAACAACCAATTATAACATTTTGTTAAGTTTTATTATATGAAATAATTAAATAATTTAAATTAGATTAGCATTCTTACTATGAGTCAATTATACTTTTATTTTTATGCTTAATTAGTATTAGGAAAATTTATGTCACTCACCATATTGTTTTAAAAAAAATTATATTTTTATCAGAGTTTTTTGGTCATTTAAAAAATTTATGTGTATAATAAATTTATAATAATAAACATTGTATATATACAATTCAAATTAATACATTTACAAATTAATAAAAAATATAATAAATTTAAAAATATTTTAATAATATGATATTTTTTTTTAATTTTTTCAGATAATTTTATAACAAAAATCTTACGTGCACATTTTATTCTATAAATACATTTAATAGAATCATATATAAATTTAATTTAATCACACTCGTACAAATATATATGCATGTGTATTCGCAATACATATAGATATATAAAGATATATTTAGTAGTTAAAAATTTCAAATTGAAGTAATAATATTACTGAATCATCATATATATTTGAAGAAAATTTCAAGTTTGGATTTATTTTCTTAAAATAATAATAATAATAATAATTAATGTCAATAAGAAAAGGGGTAATGTTTCTTCGAGGAACATCCCCATAGAATTTGTATAGAAGTTGTTGAGTTTATAAGGTAGAGAAATTAAAGGTGATGATCCATGTCCGATGTATGCTTATTAATCAAGTAAACTACAAGTCGTCTATGTCTAATTACTCTGAAAAAGGTTTCGAACCAGAGGAAGCATACGACATGTAAGTATAATACAAATGTACAAATACTAATTAAGCATTAATTAATTAATTAATTATATAATAATAATTAAGAAGAATAATACTTAGATTTTGTTAAGAATCATCGTCGGGACTACTGGCTTTTACTTGTATAATTAATCATCAACGTACCACCAAAAAATGTGTGAGATTAATTGTATCTGTTCATCAATATTCTGATAAATTATTATTTTAAAAAAATATAATTTTATTTAATTCAATATTATTATTAAAATCATTTTGAAATATTAAATTATTATTATTATTATTGAATTGAGAAAGATTAATAATTATCTAAAAGTATTAAGATTACAACACACGTATATTAAATATCTAGCATTAAATATTCAAGTAGTAATTTTTCATCATATGTTAATTCATATATATTTTTTATGCCTTATTCCAAAATTCCAAATCCATGTGAGATTACGTTAATAAGAAAAATCAAAACTCATACCAATAAAAGTTTAACAAGCTTACCTTCACATGCAAAATGTATAAAACATTTATGGCGTAGCCAGGATTTTAGATAAGGGGGTCCAATTTAACTTAAAATTTATAATTCACAAAAATAACATTTATAATAAAATAAATAAAACAAGAAAAATGTTGGATACAAAGAAAATTTAAAACATTAAATTACAATATTCCTCGCCTATTTTTCATTGATTGAAATCTATTCATAATTGTTTCATTGTCAATACTTGCAAATACATCTCTTTCAATATAGGTAACTAAACAATCATTTAGCAGTTCATCTCCCATATTATTACGAAGTGAACTCTTAATAATTTTCATTGCGGAGAAAGCTCTTTCCACTGTAGCTGTAGCAACTGGTAAAAGCAATGCCAATTTGATTAACAGATACACTAAAGGAAAAACTTTATGCTTTTTTATAGAAGAGAAAGAGTCACAATTAAGTTATTCTTGTTTGTTTGTAATGGGCAGAGTCATTGACAAATCTTGTTTGTTTGTAATGGACTTGATTAAAAGGCCCAGTTTTAAAGATTAAAAAAAAAGGGATGAAAAATATTGGGAGCGTGGATCGAAGTTGCGTGCTCTCACATAGTAAGGCCAAGCTGTTCCATCTCAACTAATGTAATATTCATTCTCAAATATACCTAAAAATTTTTTATTTTTAACTGAGGGGGGAACAGGACCCCATGGGACCCCCTTTATCTCCGCCTCTGCATTTATGCATGTTCTAACAATTTACTTGAAAAAGTTCATTTCTTAGCAAATAAAATAAATGATACAAAGAAAAAGGGAAAAACTATGTCATCATATTTCGTAAATTTTTTTATATATTTTATCAAGGTTTTTTAGTTATTTTAATAAATATATAATAAATTTATAGAAATTATTATATGTACAATAAACTCATAATAAAATATATAAATATGATAATTATATAAATTAATTATAAATTTTAATAAATTTAAAAATATTTTAAAAATATGGTAACTTTTATATTTTTTTTATTTTTTCTGACACATTTATAAAAAAATCCAAAAAAAAAACTTTGGACTCTGTTATGAGACACAGAGGCCAACAATGGCCCATAAAATCCAAACTCTATTTGGGCATGAGATTCATAATAAAACTTGTTGAAATAAAAAATCATTTCTAAAAAAGAAAAATGATATCCTACATCATATTTTTAAAAAAAAAATTATTTTTTTACCATGAGTATTTTAGTCATTTTATTATAAATTCATAATAAACTCATTATAAACTATGTAAAATTTATAAACTCATTATAAACTCTTTATAAACTCTTTGTAAACTAATAAAGATCTGGTATTTTAGTAAATATTTTATAAATTTTAATATTTTGATAAATATTTTATAAATATGATAAATTTAAAATTATTTTTAATTTTTCTTATATTTTTGTCAAAACTTCCTCTAAAAATGGTTCTTAAAGCATTGGCTAAATGGGCCATTCTTAAGTAATCTTGGCGGCCTTTAATCTTCACGTCAAAGCATTCTATTATTTTTAATTTTTTTTTACAAAATTGTAAGAAAACTTTGTAATATTATAAATTTATCAATTTAGAAGAATATTATTAAATTTACCAAAAATTTTTTTTTATCAATTTATAAATTTATCAGCTCTACATAATATATATATATAATTTATTGTATATATAATAATTTCTATAAATTTATTATTATATTATTATGTACTTTTATAAAAAAAAATTAAAACATTCATGATATATATATTTTTAAAATCTAATAAGATTCGTGATCTCCTCATTAATTTTTACGTAACAATTAATGATAATTTATATAATCAATCAAATAAATAATATTATGAAATTAACAAATATAGTTTAATCAAATGATTAATGTGGAAGTGGAAAAATTGAATGGTTCTTCCCAAACAAAAAAAGAGTGGTACGAGCAAGACAATTTCAACATCAATAACACCTAACTATTTAGTTCCATAACGTCAAAAAAAATAAAAATAAAAATAAGATTTGAAAATTGGGATATGAAAGTTTGATATGGTGAATTGGGAAGCCGCCACGTGTGACATATCAATCTGTTTCTATTTAGTAAATAATAAAACATCATATTGTAGCATTTATTAATAATTGAAGATTTGGAGGGAAATGAAGAAGGGACCGTTAGGTTGGAAAGAAGGGTAAGTTTTGAAAGGTAGTTATAAGCAAACGGTCTTCTTCTTCTTCTTCTAATTAAAGACAAAAAAAAAAAGTATGAAACAATCTCAAGATTTTTGGAAAAACTGCAAAAACCCAATTTGACAACAGGTGTGATTATTAGAATAATCAACTGTTCTTCGTCCTCTTACTGAACTGCCAACCAACAGTCAAGCTTATTATACAGAATCTAATTGATTGATTGAAACTATTATTATTTGTTTCTCCACCTTTTATTGACCACTCGTCCTAGTCTTTTTTCCTTTTCTTTTCTGGATCCTCTCTCTCTCTCTCTCGGTCTCCTCAGCATTTCTAGTTAAAACAAAGTAAGTTGAGAAATGTGATTGATCTTTGACTTGATTCATCTTTGCTTGCACTTCTTGAAATGTGATTGTCACTTTGAGAAAGTTTAATCTTGTAGTTAGCTGACATTATCCCACATGAGATTGATTACTGACTAGAAATGGAGGTTGCAATTCTTAATGTTTTGTTTCATGATAGTTAAGATAATGTGGGTTGTCTGGGGATTTTAGAACTTCAATCAAAAAATACAAAGTTTTTGGTTTTTTAGTAGAGACGAATTAGTACTTGTTGAAAAATCTATAACATAAGTTTGATAATTTGCAAGATATGGAATTGGTAGGAAAAGAACTGAATTGCATTGATTTGGATTTAGTCGAACTCGATTATATTAGATGAGATTTATTTATATAATTTAACACAAAATGTGATTTGTCTTTCTCACTAACTTAATCTCAAAACTTGTTAGATTCTTAGAACTTCTTGATAATGAATTGATCCCATTACATTTGAAACAATGTTCAAAGTTAATTTCTGGGTGACTTCAGGTTCTGAGGCTTGAATCATGGCTGAGGAGCTAGAGAAGCCATTGCTGGATCCTGAAAACTTAAACAAAGATGGGGTTGATTTGGTAAGTAAGCAACAGATATTAAAACATATAATCACATTTTCTGGAATATTCACTTCTGATATTGAACAACTCTTGGAACGTTGTTAAACAGGAACGCTTGCCACTAGATGAAGTTTTTGAACTACTTAGAACAACACGACTAGGACTTTCGTCTGAAGATGCAGAAGTCAGGTTGCAGATTTTTGGCCCAAACAAACTTGAAGAGAAGCCAGTAAGTACTAAATTTCCGTAAACATTCTGAAGCAAATGAACCTCGAAGTTCTTGAAATTCCATATCGATGAGTTTCGATTATGTTGATGCAGGAGAACAAGTTTTTGAAGTTCCTAAGTTTTATGTGGAATCCCTTGTCATGGGTTATGGAAGCTGCAGCAGTAATGGCAATAGTCCTTGCTAATGGTGGAGTAAGTAACTTAATTTTGCTTTCGTTAGTACTTCGTTATTCAACATTTTCTTGCATTCGTTTCGAACTAATACACTTGTTGCTTTGGTTGGAACTGTGTTTCAGGGGCAAGGCCCTGATTGGCAGGACTTTGTAGGAATTATATGTCTACTGTTAATCAATTCAACCATTAGTTTTATAGAGGAAAACAATGCTGGGAATGCTGCAGCAGCACTTATGGCACGGCTGGCTCCTAAAACTAAGGTTTGTACATTTTGTTTATGCAAGTGTACTTGTGTTTGCATAAAATAAATTCTGAGTAATGCAGAATCTGATTCATTATCACTTTATGCAGGTCCTCAGGGATGGACAGTGGCAAGAGCTAGATGCATCAGTTTTAGTACCAGGCGATATAGTCAGTATTAAGCTTGGCGATATCATTCCTGCTGATGCTCGACTGCTAAAAGGAGATCCGTTAAAAATTGATCAGGCAAGTGCTTTTTATAACCTGATACAGTATCTGATATGTTTTGTTTTTGCCAGAATCTTCTGTTAGCCTCGTGGAAATAGAATACTGTAATCAATTAAAGCATTTTCTGATGCAGTCAGCTCTTACCGGAGAATCTCTCCCGGTCACCAAGAGGACAGGTGATGAAGTGTTTTCTGGTTCAACATGCAAGCAAGGGGAAATTGAAGCTGTGGTCATAGCAACTGGAGTTAACACCTTTTTTGGAAAAGCAGCACATCTAGTTGATTCAACTGAAGTCGTCGGGCATTTCCAGCAGGTGATCATTTACTAGAAAGCATCAGCATTTGGCCAGAGAAAGTCTCATCAGAAACAAACCTTGCCCATTAGTCTACCTGTTATGACTTAGTCCATAGAAGTTAGAACAGAAATGACATGACTCTTGTTAAAATGTGTTCTGACAGGTCCTTACCTCCATTGGGAACTTCTGCATTTGTTCTATTGCTGTGGGAATGATTCTTGAAATCATTGTAATGTTCCCGATACAGCATCGTTCATATAGAGATGGAATCAACAACCTTCTTGTTCTCTTGATTGGAGGAATACCCATAGCTATGCCAACAGTGTTGTCTGTTACACTTGCAATTGGTTCTCATAGGCTATCTCAACAGGTGCATATCTTAAATTAGCTGCAATTGTACAAATAACATTCCTTGCAAACCTTTTACTGTTGTGTTCGTTTCTTTTAGGGTGCCATTACAAAGAGGATGACTGCAATTGAAGAAATGGCTGGAATGGATGTCCTCTGCAGTGACAAAACTGGCACTCTCACCTTGAATCGCCTTACAGTTGATCGAAACCTTATCGAGGTACAAATGAAATGGTTAATTTCATTTTCCATAAGAAATACTCAGAAACAGTCTATTTCTAATTTTCATGGTTATCACAACAATGACTGGCCATTTCTGTCATTAAAATAACACCATATATAAGAATACTCTGTTTCTAAACGGAATGTCTTGTTTCTGAACAGAGTACTTAGTCAGCAGCAATCAATTGCTTTCATAGGAAATGATAATTCTTGAAAAATATCTGGTAAATATTTTATCAATAACAAAATTTGAACATGATTATTCAACTCAACAACCAAAATTAAATGTCTAAAGCTTGGTTGTCCTATTATGATATCGTCCAAAAGCTTCTAGATTCTGAGTTGATTCTGCATTCTCCATTGTTTCAGTTTATAGATGAACATAATGATTAATATTACATCTAAAACAGGTTTTTAGCAAAGATATGGACAAAGAAATGATCGTCCTTCTTGCTGCTAGAGCGTCAAGGATGGAGAATCAGGATGCTATTGATGCAGCCATTGTTAACATGCTTGCTGATCCCAAGGAGGTAAAGACAATAGATAAGACGATTCATTGTTCTTGTGTTAGACTGTATAAAATTGTGCAGCTAAATTATTTCTCCTTCTTAAACATAGGCACGGGCAAACATCAAAGAAGTTCACTTTCTGCCTTTCAATCCTGTGGACAAACGTACTGCAATTACATACATTGATTCTGATGGAAACTGGTATCGCGCCAGCAAAGGAGCTCCTGAGCAGGTATCAATTCAACTTCATCATCATTTTCTCACAAACATGCTTAGGACACTAGACCTCATAAAGTTTTCGGTAGCATTGCATCATGTAGTAACTTTCTCAGGCAGATAAATTTGTTCAATGCTAGATAAAACACTGCACAAGAGTGAATGTTTATGGGGTTAAGAAAGCTAACTTAGTTTTCTGTATTTCCATAATCTCAGATCCTAAGTTTGTGCCAAGAGAAGGATGAGATAGCAAGAAAAGTCCATGTCATCATCGACAAATTTGCTGAAAGAGGCTTGCGATCTCTTGGAGTTGCCTTTCAGGTATGCAGCATGTACAAAGAGTGAAAATGAAAACCATGACCATGATTTCAGCTCTCAGTTATAACAAAAAATCATGAAATTGTCTTTCTGATCCACTTCATTTCATATAACTATCCTTGCAGGAAGTACCTGAAAAGAATAAGGAAAGTCCTGGAGGTCCTTGGACATTTTGTGGGTTGTTGCCCTTGTTTGATCCTCCTAGACATGATAGTGCTGAAACCATCCGTAGAGCACTTAACCTTGGAGTTTGTGTTAAGATGATTACAGGTACCTGCAAATTTCTGGTAATATTGAAGAACATGTATATATTTAACATAAAAATTTCATGGGATATTATTTAGCATATATCTTAATTAGTGCTACATACATTGATGTTTCTGTTGAGGCCTAAACGATCGCCTTTGGTAGATATGCAGAAGCAAAAATTTAGCATTGTTAATTTGCCAATGTAGGTGATCAGCTGGCAATTGCAAAGGAGACAGGAAGACGACTTGGCATGGGAACAAACATGTATCCTTCTTCTTCACTCTTGGGACGTGATAAGGATGAAAATGAAGCTCTTCCAGTTGATGAGCTCATTGAGAAGGCAGATGGCTTCGCTGGTGTATTCCCTGGTATTATATCAACAAAGCTATAACATTTCTTTTTATGTAAAGAATGTGAAAATATGGCCTGGATTGGATATGTTTTCATGCTAGTAACTATTCTGCATTTTTCAGAACACAAATATGAGATTGTTAGAATTCTACAAGAAAAGAAGCATTTGGTTGGGATGACTGGAGATGGTGTAAATGATGCACCTGCTTTAAAGAAAGCAGATATTGGTATAGCAGTGGCAGATTCTACAGATGCTGCAAGAAGTGCTGCTGACTTGGTCTTAACCGAGCCAGGCTTAAGCGTGATTGTTAGTGCTGTCTTAACTAGCAGAGCTATATTCCAAAGAATGAAGAACTATACAGTTAAGTATCAATCTTTTCTTATGAGTAAATCAAAGCTAGAACCAACTGCAATTTCCTGGCAAAGGATATGTAATGTTACAGAAGTAACACTTGGTTTTTCATTATTTACTGAATTCTCTTTCTTTCGTATTTGGATATTGAATTCATTTAATTGAAAAGAAAACTGATAACTGTATGAAATGCGCAGATTTATGCTGTCTCCATAACCATTCGTATAGTGGTAAGTTTTAGTTTCAGGAAAGACTGTCACAGTAAAATTCTTGAATTTCAGCTTTAGATTGATGCTTGAAATATAATGTCTTTGCAGCTTGGTTTTGTGCTTCTAGCCTTGATATGGGAATACGACTTTCCACCTTTCATGGTTCTGATTATAGCTATACTTAATGATGGTAATTGTTTTCAGCCTTGTAATGAGTCAAATTTCAACAATAAGTGGTGGATTATTGCATTATGTGCATTTTCAGCTGACTTGTTTCACATGTACTTAAGACTATAATTGTGTGTTTGTAACTAGGGACTATCATGACTATTTCAAAAGATCGAGTTAAACCATCTCCAAGGCCTGACAGTTGGAAACTGCCTGAGATATTTGCAACTGGTATTGTCATTGGGACATATCTAGCTTTGGTTACTGTCCTATTCTACTGGGTTGTGATTGACACTGATTTCTTTGAGGTATCAAACTCAGACTTCCTGTTCTTCGACAATGCATACAATAGTTACCATTTCTGCAACAGAAGTTTGTTATTACTAATCATCGTCTTTGCTCGCAGAGAACCTTCCATGTAAGATCTCTATCAAGCAGTACTGAAGAAGTTTCTTCTGCTGTGTATCTGCAAGTCAGTATCATCAGCCAGGCTCTTATATTCGTTACACGGAGTCAAAGTTGGTCATTTGTTGAGAGGCCAGGAACTCTTTTGATGTGTGCATTTGTGATTGCTCAATTGGTAAGTTTTTCAAGAAATGGTTCCATAAACAACTGACATTCATCAAGAAATCTCTTGAGTTCTTTTCTCCTTTTCTTGTCATTGTACAGGTAGCAACTTTAATTGCTGTCTATGCACATATTAACTTTGCTTCTATTAGAGGCATTGGATGGGGATGGGCTGGTGTTATTTGGTTATATAGTTTGATCTTCTACATACCAATGGATATAATCAAGTTCATAGTTCGTTACGCCTTAAGCGGAGAAGCATGGAATCTCTTGTTTGACAGAAAGGTTAGTATTGCTATTGTTGTTTCAGCACTTGTTATTATCATAAATTCTTTAAGTTCAGGACTAGTTCTTGGCTTGAAATGTTAGTTTCTGAACTTCTTTTTCTGTTTTATTGGTTTCAACAGACTGCTTTTACTTCAAAGAAAGATTATGGAAAAGAAGATCGAGAAGCTAAGTGGATTCTGTCTCAAAGGAGTCTGCAAGGATTGATGGCTGCAGATTTGGAGTTTAATGGAAGGAGATCTTCTTTGATTGCTGAACAAGCAAGGCGGCGAGCCGAAATAGCTAGGTACTTCTGAAACTTCATTAGTTTTTTTCATTGAGTTTTGGGTTTTCAACAATTCCTACTAAGCAAATTCCATTGAAATTTGCAGGCTTGGAGAGATCCACACCTTGAGAGGACATGTTGAATCAGTAGTAAGGCTTAAGAACTTAGATTTGAATGTGATACAATCAGCTCATACAGTTTGAACAAGGCAAGAAATGAGAACATTAATTTCTTCCAATTTTCTACTCAAAGAAAACTTAGCAGAAACTGCTTACATGATAGATTTTGAGTATAATCTTCTGCTAAAAGAATTGAAAATTATTAGCCAAGAATCATTTCACATGGCATTAGTAATTCCTAAAAAAAATACCCTCAATCTTTTTTATTTTTATTTTTTTAACTTTGATCTCAATAATCAATCTCCATTTCAAGAGGGTATTTTTTTTTAGGAAATAATTCATCCTGTTTCATAGTATTTTGGACACAGAGAGGAATTAATTGTATTGAACTTTTGAAATTCTTATTCTTGTTTGCAGAGATTTTCATGTAATATTTATGTAAATTTCCCGATGTAATAATAGTGTGTTTGGTAAATTACTGAGATTATATTTTATAGAGGTGTATTACTGAAATTATATTTTACTGAAAAAGATTATATTACCTTAATATTATATTTTACTGAAAAAGATCATATTATTTTATTTGAAAAATGTAATAAAATATTAAAAATATATATTAAAAAAAATGTTAAATTATTTGGTTTCAAAGTAACTTTATAGAAAAAATTTAAGTAATACCTAAACTACCCTTATAATATTTCATTTTTATTTTATCATATTCTAAAGTAAAGATATGATTGTCTTTTAACATGTGGCACTTCAATTTTCTTTTTCAGTAAAATATTTTTTTTACTCTTTCTAAATAAAATATTTTATTAACTGATTGGTAAAATTTAATGAGCCTAGTATTTTATTTTATATAAATCATATATAAATAAATATAGTATTATTTGTTAAATAGAATTACGTATTTAACTTTTCTAGAATTTTTGTACAATCAAACGCACTATATATTTACGTAAATTTCCCAAGAAGAGTTGAAGGCCTCTTTTCTTATTTATTTGGCCGATTTCCAGGAAGGATTTATCGGTAGTTTGATTAAAGCTTGTATATGTTGGGGGTAGGTTATTTTTCGATATGTATTCTATGCCTTAGTTTAGCAAGGCTTACTATGCCTTTCTTTTAGTTTAATGAAGTTTTCATTACTGATCAAATATATATATAAATATACATATACGTTAAACACCTATGATTGATGGAGAATGGCTTGGATCAAGTTTCGTAAATATAATAAATTTATAATATTATTAGCTTTTTCTGATAAGTTTATAAGAAGCACAAATTAAAGTATCTAATTTAACACAAGACAAAGCTCTTATTATCACTTCCTTTTTGTTTTTTTTCAAATAATAAGATTCTAATAGTGAATATTGGACATGATTAGCACATGGGAAACAAAAAATAATTTTAAAAATACGAACATGGCCTGCCATAGACATATCATTATCTAAGGTTTTATGATGCCTATATGGAATCACAAGTTGTCGCATATTCATAAATTAAAGTCCTTATCTTATGAAAATTAATGCGACTCTAAATTGATGACACATATTAGTCATACTTACTGTACCCACCTAGCTCAGGATCGGGCTCCGTAGGTCTAGACCGAGTTCTCCAAGAGACACAAGATCAAGTCATCAAGCTATCAAATGTACAGATAAAGAAAACCGAACTCTTTACCAATAAAAGTAATATGACTGACACAAATATTATACTGATACATTCATAATTAACACTAATATTTTATTAAAGAATTTTTTTCTCATCTTTTATAAATAGGGGTCAGCTCCACAAAAAAAAAAAAAATTCACTTAAATTCTTTTATCTGTAGATAAATTAAGTTGACGTAGACATTAAATTTATTTTTTTTTAAAGTCTGATCATATTTTTTATCTTATATATAGATGAATTGAGTTGTAGAATCTAAACTCGAACTCCAAAGACAGTTGAAATCCACCTTATCATCAATATTAATAAAAATTTATTATATATTTTATGTTTTCATAATTAATAAGACAGAAAGCTCAAGAAACAACATCATCACGTGGAAGGACATTTGGCATTTGCAAATACAACCAAAAATTAAATGCTTCTTATGGAGGCTATGCCATAATTCCATTCTTGTTCTTACAAAATTTATGCAGTGTTGTTCTTTGTCCAATTTGTTGTATCGAGGAAGAATCTATAGTTCATCTTCTATTCAAATGCAATCATGCGAGAGCCACGTGATTTGCATCTAATATTGGATTTCGTCCTTTATGTTTTAATACATCATCTTTTCTAGACTGGTGGACCGACGTTTGCAATTATTTTAAAGGGAGTAATAAAATTCAGATTTTATCAAGGATTGGTTGCTTGTGTTGGCAAATTTGGAAAACCAGGAATATGTTTTGTTTTGAAGTTATTCTTCCACAGCCAAGAGAAACTCTAACTAAAGCCTGGTTTTCTTTCTTTGAATTTATTGAAGCTCAAGATGATACAGTTGATCAATCCTCTATGCAGAGCTCAAATATTCAGCATAAGCAACTCCCACATCCCAAGGATAGATGGAGCTCTCCACCAGTCAACTGGATCAAAGTTAATTCGGATGCAACTTTCTCTCCTTTGAATAAACTTACAGGTATTGGGATAGGTAAAATTCTTGATGGGGTTGCTAGTTTGATTACCTCATATTCTGCCATTAAAAATGAAGTCCATGCTCTATATTTGGTTGTGCAGAAGGCTGCTTCTTTGAATTTAGATTGTTGTTGCTTAGAATTTGACTGTCTTTTACTTATTAATTCTATCAACAATCTTGAATCTTGTCCCTGGGAAATTAAGGCAACTGTTCTCAATATCAGAAAGCAGGCTGAAGTTTTTAGATTCTGTAGTTTTAAATATATTTCTAGAAAATATAATAAGGCTGTTGATTGGATTGCCTCTGTTGGTGTCTGACTGGTTGGTTAATCATCCTCCTCAGTTGGAAGCTATTATCTTGTATGATGTTCAATTATCTTGAATGAAATTCACTTCTTTACTGTTCAAAAAATTTATTTTATATCTTTGGTGAACTTTCTTCTTATAAAATATAAAATAATAAAAAAAAGGAGATAGAAACTCGATAAGTTAATTAATTTTAAATTAATTTTATCTTTAATTATTATTTACTTTAAATTATATGGTTGGTGTATAGTATTAATTATTATAAATTATATTAACTTTGAATTTTCTATTTATAACTATTTTACATATTATACTCTACATTTTCACTATTTTGTTATCTTATTTATATATATTTTTTAAATATTCAAGGCAAATATCAATTTATTATTTAATAATTAAAAGGAAAATTACTCTGGAACCAACTGGTAATCATCTATTGTTATATATATTATTTATTAATTCTTGTAATTATTGCAAGTCATATGATAATCGATTTATATATGGAAATTTATGTCATGACGTGAACTCATTATTATAATATAATAATATGATAAAAAAAATTTCAAGAATTGGTGCAATCTTTCATTAATTTTCTTCTTTCATGTCAGAGTTATTGAGCCGGTGTAAGGCTTGCCTTTGCCACTCTTACCTAAATTTTGTGTCGTATATAAATATAATTGTATAAATCTTAAATTTTTGTGTTGATATTCTTTTTCAATTTAAAATTTTGATTATATTTTTATCTTAAATTAAATAGATAATAATAAATTAATAATTTCATATTAATTTAAAAGTAAAAATAATTTAATATTTTGATTCCTCTAGAAATTGTAATTAGTTGAATTCTTCAAATTTTGTAAATTTGATAAATTACGCATAATCAAATTAGTTACTTATCAATTAGTTAAATTTGTGAAGTTAAAGAGTTCTATTAATTTTAATCAAAATTTCAAAATTAAATTTGTTAATACGATATTATAAGTTTAAGAATCAATTTGATATTTTTATTTTTAACTAATAATTTTTTATAATTATTATAATCTAAGATGGAAATAATTAAATTTTTAAATGGTTTATTGTTTAAGAAACAAAAAGCCAGATATAAATAAATAAATAAAATAAATCAGTGAAAAATAAAAATTTAGAAATGATAATAATTGCAACCAAATACAACTCTAACGAAATCTTTTTTTTTTCTCATTCAACTTATTTATATATTAATTTATTATATTTATTTCACACAATCATTTTTATAGCTACTTGCTCTTAATTAACTAATACTTTTTAGAAAACTCTTTAAAAATTTTGAATTTTAAATCAAGATGGAATGATAAAAAAAAAGATTAAAAAAAATAAAAGGATCTACTCTTTTTTTTGGATACAGAGGAGGGGTTGACCCGAATTAAGACCTTACATAACGTGGCCAAGCCACCTATTGCACATCCTGCCAGAGCAAAGTTCGAACCTCCGGAGGAGGAACCTGTAACCAATGATGATATTGCATCTGATCCACTGCCAAGTTAGCCAAACAATCCGCAACCTTGTTGCCCTCTCTGAAAACATGTTGGAACTTGATTTCCCAAGGAAAGACCAACCATTGCTTTATAGAAAAAAGCAGACCTGCAAAACGTGGATTATTATTTTTATTGCCATCCAGCATGTGAAGAACCTCCATGGAATCCATCTCAAAAATTATCCTCCTACAACCATGATGCCATGCTAATTGAAAACCACCTAGCAAAGCATGGAGCTCGGCAACCATAGAGGTACATACACCCAAGCCAAGAAGAAGAACCCCCAGCCATTTGCCATTACTGTCTCTTAAGACAGCTCCTGCACCACCCCGCCCCGGATTACCTTTTGAGGCCCCATCAACATTAATCTTAAACCAGCCATTAAGAGGCAGCATCCATGAAACCAAAGTAGCTCTCCTGCAGTGAAGATTAGAGTCATTTCTAATTTGATGAAGAAGCTGCTCTTTGGACTGATTATCCATGCGAAATACATGGCCATTCCGCCATTTCCAAATGCACCAAAGAGAGATCCCAAAAACCACCCTAGCATCCTGCTCAGAGAAGGAGAAGAAATTCCAGTTTTGTACTTGAGTTAGCCATTCAGATGGAGGCGTAGCAAGAAATTCCGTCCAAGAATTATGATCCATAAGTTGCAACCACAACCAAGTAACACAAGAGCAATCTCTAAACAAGTGTTCAACACTTTCATCAGCAACCTGACAGACAGGACAAGCCGCAATTGCTGTGAAGCCTCGCCGTCGACGTTCTAAATTGGTCATCAGTTTATTTAGCTGAAACAGCCACAGAAAACAACGGATACGCTGTGGCACTTTGAGTTTCCAAATACTCTTCCACAATGAAGAAATAGGAGATGATCCAGCAGAAATAACAAAATCATATGCTGAGGTGACAGAAAAGCTTCCATTAGAAGAACCAGCCCAATATCTCAAATCACCACACTCTGGGTCATCTACCACCAGGACTGACCTCATACGCTGAAGTACAGTTGCAGGTAAATAAGGCTGAAGCAAGTCCCAGCGCCAACCATTAGAGAGCCAATAATGACTAACTCTTTATTAATTGTTCTGCATCGTATTTATATATTTAATTATTGTTTTTAATCTGATTGCAGCACACTTTTATATTTATTATATAAAAATTTTAAATAAAATAATTAATAAAATTCTAAGTAAAATCTAAACCAACCTAATCAATTAATAATTTTAATTATATAACATAATACTTATATTAATTAGATTTATATGTAAGAAAATAGAGAAAAATATAAAATATTTAAAAATTAATATAAAATATTTTAATTATTAATAATTTTAATTAATTACATGTGTGAGTGGTTGGGATCAGAAAATTATTGGTATTGTCTACGGTTTATATTGGCTGTTTTGGATTTCATTAGATTGGCAAGAATCTTATCTTACTAATTGATGTATATATAAATATATATATATATATATATAATTTAATCTTGTCAACAAAATATATATATATATATTAATTACCATCGATGAGATAAATATAACTTTATTTTAATTGAATTTAAGTAATCTTTTTATTATTATACTTAATTGCAACTTGCCCATATCAATTAATGTTGTTTTCTCAATTAATTTTTAATAATATGTATATATATATATATTAAATTTAACAAGCCATCGATTATTAAAAGGAGAAGTTACAAAAAAAAAACTCTTAATATTTTTGCGTTGATATATATTAAATTTAATATTTATTTTAACTCATTTATGCTCTTAAAATTAAAAAAAATGATAAATTAGGTATTCTACTAATAGAAAATTAAAAAAGTAAAAAAATAATAAATTAGACCTTATGTTAATAGAAAGTTAATTGCATTAACTTTTTGTTTAATTGTTTTTACAGGTATAAATATACTCTTTAAGTTTGTGTGAAAGTATATATTAGAACTGATTTTTTTTTTCTTAATTATGCACTAAAATAATATTTTTTACCTAATGAATTAAACATATTTAATAGCATTTTATACTAAATAATATTTTAATTAAAATTATTATTTAATACTTCTTCTAATAAATTTTTAAAATCATTAATTTATATTATATATATACATATTGTATGTGTTATGTGATCGTTATAATATATTTAAGTGATTTCTTAAAATTTTTAAAAAGTAAAAATATTTTTAAAAAATTATTTTTTAAAAAAATTACTTTTAATTTTCAATTTCAAAATAAAAAAATTGATATTTTTTAAATAAAAAATAATTTCAATTGATTTAATTATAGGGTTTATTCTTAAAATTAATTAAAATTTGATATTTTTAAAATAAAATTTAATTTCAATTGAAAATTATGAGCAATTTTTTTAAAAGAATTGATATTTTCAAAATATTTTTATTTTTAAATTTTTTTAAAAAAATCTCTTCAATATATTCTCACAATGACATAATATATCTGATGCAATATATATATATTGTGAATTAATAATTTTAAAAGTTTATTAAAAGAAATTCTAAATAATAATTTTAATTAAAATATTATTTAATATAAAATATTCTTAAATATGTGTGATTTATTTATGAATAAGTAAAAATATTATTTTAGTCTATAATTAAGTAAAAAAAATTGTTGTCAATTCAAACTCTCTTGTAAATTTAAAAGACATTTACATATTTTAATAAAAACTTAAACATAGTTAATAATATATGGCTTTTTATTTGCTTGAATTTATAGTCTCACATAAATTTTAGAAGCATTTTTATATCTTTTCTCATTATTAAATCAATGAGTTAAGTCGACAAGCAATCCGCTAATGCCAATATATGTATATTAATATCAATTTTTTATGAGTAACTCTTATTATTATTATTATTATTGTTATTATTATTATTATTATATTTGTGTTATTTTATAATTTAGTTTGATTATACAAATTAATAAAGAACAGTTTTTAATCATAACAATAAAAAAAATATCAAAGATCAAAGTTGTCATGTTGTGACCATTTGATAACTTTTAAAGATAAGATAAATTTCGTATAAATATCTCATTTCACCAAACTTAGCACAGTCTAGAATTAATTTTTTTTTAAATGTCACCAATAGTTTTTTACTTTTTCAGCTAAAGCATTTATATTCTCAAATTCTAATTTATTGTGATAATTTTTTTAATTTTTATTTTTATTAGAATTTCTACGAATTATTATGTACTTTACATGATGCTATGTGGAATTATGTGTCTACAAATTAAAAAAAAAAAGAATTATGTCATTTTTCCCAAATCCTAATTAAAAGTAAAGATATTTTTTCTTAGAAAGTGGAAAAATAATAATTATTTTTAAATATGTGACGTTCACGTAATTATCATCTGGCATAGTGTTATATGAAATTCATGTGGTGTCATGTGCCTTACGATTTTATAAAAGAAATTGAAACTAAAAAACTTTATAAAAGTAAATTAAAATTTAAAAATATTAATGTTAAAAAAAATCGATGCGGTGTTATGATATTAATGCATGGTAGGGGCTTTTTTTTTTGAACCTTTATGGCAGGTTCGATCATCCCCCTCCCCATTGTTTTTTCCTTTATATTTATTTTATTTGTATTCAGTGAAATCCATGATTAATATTAATGGCTCCTCTTTTTTTTTAAAAAAAATTCAGAAATTAATGAAAACATCATATATATGTTGAAATTTTATAATAAAAAATAAACATTTAGTCCCTAAATTATTAGTGCATTCATATGCAATATTAGGTGCATATACTTCACTTTCATAAGAGAGTCGTATAATTCACTTTTATAATTCTCTTAATTAATAATTCTGAGTGTATTATAATTATGTATTAGATAAAAAATTTTATCTATTGATTTTATATATTAATTTTAATGGTATTTTCATTTTGTTGAAGATTATTACAAGTTTTTTTTTATTGCAATTGTTTTCTTCTTTAGTGAATATTGAAATAAGTATTAGAGGCGATGAATTAATAAAAGAAGAATATTTGTCTTACTTTGATAATTTCACTTGTTTTTCACTTGGAATATGATCTGAAACCAATAATGGATTGCCAAATCCACAAATCCATAAGCAAAGCAAAACCAAAATTATAAATTAAACTAATAATACATCTTTTTACCCAGCATTTCTTTTGTTTACATTTTATTCAAATAAAACATGAACAAAAACTACTAATATAATATGCAAATCACACACTGAACCATACTCTAATAGTAAATGCATATTCCTCTTAATAGTAAATGCATATTCCTCTGAATAATAGACTCAGAATTTATTTTTCTTCTTTATATATAAAATACTAAAAAAATACAAATCAAAGCCTCCAAAAAAAATAAAAAGCAAAGAATGAAAAGAACATCTTTCTCCGGTGAAGAACTCCACTAAAGATCTTTGCTTGATCTTATAATTTATTAGCAAAGCTTTTCAAAGATGACAACGGAGCTGTCCGTTCTCTTCCAAGCCTCACTGAATTGACATAATCAACGGGACTATGAGCAGAAATTCCAGGAAACGCCAGTCCCATTACTCTAAACATTGTACTGCACCAACTCTCTTTATACTCTGGCCCATAAGTATGGCTAATAATAAAACTTCTGATAATTTCCCATATTGCATTGATGCACATTGGTATAATATGTTTCAATCCAAAGAAATTTCTGTTTGGCTCATCATCCATAAACTATAAAACCCAAACACAAACAAACAAAACACAAATAAGTTGATGTGATCCAATATTATTAAATAAGTTTTTAGTTTAGTGATACTAAAATCAATCTGTATAGTTTTATGAGTTCAAATATTAGTTATGACCTATAATTCGGATTGTCCATGCAGATTTTTTGAACTTGATCAAACCGAATGATTTGAGATGGGTTCAATTGATTCTGAATGAAATACTAATGGAAATAGGTTTGAATTTCTAAAATAAACTCTATATTACCGGTTAAGTGGATTGAAATTTATTTTAAATATTTCAATCGATTCAACTCAACCGATTATAAGGTAACTTGAAAATATATAAATCGATTAAAAATATATATAATTTCAAGCTCAATATTTTAGTATTTAGTCATGTTTGATCGAATTAAAATATATTTGTCCTAAACCTAATTGAACCCAGCCGATGCCACAACCCTACCTATAATGCAAAGACAGACAAAGAATTAGGTACTTACTCGGCCAAAGTATCGACTGTCATAGTAAAGGCAAGTTCCGAAATGCTTAAAAGCAAAGATTTTATCATCCAAAGGTACTCTAGGCACCATGTCATTGCAGTAAACAACTCTGAAGTATCTAGCAGTTGGATAGTTCAAATGTGCTTCCATGAAATTCCCAAGCTGTGCATTCCCAATTCTTGGTTGCCCAAATGTGTATATATTTAGCAACCTACTAAGAACCTCTGTTTCTTCCTGTATTACAAGAATGCAAGGGAACAATATAGCAAGTGCTCCACCTAAGCTATGCCCTGTAACTACAAATTTAGCATTTTTGTGCTCTTTTAATAAGCTCTTGAGTTTCAATGTTACTGCATAATAAGCACTCTGTTTTAGTTCTTCCATAGCCCTCTCAGAATCACCACTTAAATGAAAGAGACTTGTGTGCTTTCTTTGAAGGTGATTCTGAAAAGTGGCAGCTTCTCTTCTGTTTCCTAAACCCAAAGCTTCTAAAAACCCAATATGGATCTTTCCCACTTTTGGAATTTCAAACCATGAGAAATCAAAATCTGTACTCCAATCTTGTGCACAAAATGGCTCTGTTCCTCTAAAGCTGATCAATATCAAGTTTGCATCTTTTGGCTTGTCACAACATATGAACACTTGGGTATTGCTTTCCTTTTGATATTCTATCAAATCAAGAATTACCCATTAATTAAAATCATCAAAAAAATTTTCAAGAAAACAAGAAATGGGTATTTCATGATTTGTAAAAACTCTGTTTTAATCAAGAAAATTTCTTACCATTCCAGCAGGTGTAGAAGGCAACGAAATGCATCTGTTTTTTTTTTTTTTTTTTTTTTTTGTCAAAATTGCAATAATTAATTAGCAATTATGAAATTAAAGTTCATAAATGTTAATTTAAGAGAGAAAATTAATTCAAGAATGATCAAAATTGCTTGCCTTCCAGTGCCGATCAACAACAGTTTGAACAACTTTCTCATTCTCATAAACAAGCTTTGAAGCCATAATACAAAGGTCCATGAGATATCGATTTCCTAATGCTGATTTTGTGTTGTTTGCATCCGTAGAAACGGAGTCATCGACTTTCTCTGCCAAATTTACAGTTCTGTAAAGGTCAATTCGCCCATCCAATTGCCCAATTGTACTGATAAAATTATCTGTTCCTCTTTTCGGTATCATAAGCGTTCCTGCAAGTTTAAAATCATATTATTTTTGCAAGTATTAGAAGAATAGTTTCATTTTATCAAACACCAAACCAAAAATTAAAAAAAATTAAAATGAATATTACATAAATTTAATATTTTCCTAACATAAAATGATATTTCAAAGAAAGACTAAAATAAGAGTAGTTCTATTTCAAATAGAATAAAATTTTACATTATGTGGTAAAAAATAACCTAAATAATAAAATAAATCTCAAAAATAAATATCGAACGAAATTTTTTTTTAAAAATCTGAATAAAATAAAAATATATATATATATATATAAATCAAAAACTTTTTATGCATATTTTAATTCGACTCAATTCTATTTTAGTCAATTTTTTATATATTCAAACCACAATTTGATTAGTTGGGTTAATATTTGAACAACCCTACCAATCATTAGCACCATAAAAACTAAAAAATATAACGAGTAAACATAATGAAGCTCAAAGTTGTCATATTATCAAAATTAAATTAAAAAAAGCACATGGAGACATAATGTAGCACTAAATATCAGTTTTCTCTCCTGATAATAAACTCAGGATAGATTCTTTCTTTCCCAGAATATATTAAACGTCAAAAACTTAAGAAAAAAAATGAAGAAAAAGAAAAGTTGGTGATTCAATTAGAAGTAGTAGTGAATTATATATATGTACCATGAAGTAGGTTATGGAGAATGCCAAAAAAGCCATCATTTTGAGAAATGAAGTTGAGAACAAAATCAACCAAATAGCCAAAGTACTTCAATGGAGTATCAATAAAGTCAAGAACTCTTCTGATGAAAATGGAGACCAGCAAGATAAACCAATGATCAACAGCTGCTCCACCCTTTATTCTCTCTTCTGAACTATCCAAAAAACTCATTCCACTCTTTGTGTTCTTTGTTGCAAAGTACTTAAACAAATCTCTCTTTCTTCCCTTTTTAGGATCCACTATAAGAAAAGATGGAGGAGGAGTTGCAGTAGCAGTAGCCATGGCTGATATTAATGGCTTCTTGTTCTCCTGGTTTTTTTTTTTTTTTTGTTCAGAACTTTGATCAAGATAGATGGGGCGACAATGGAGAAGTGTATGAATACTGTGTTAATTTATAGGTGTATTTGCTATAAAGAACGTGCTTGTATAATTATAATTACTGAAATTATAGAAAGCATATGTATTTAGCTTTGATTATTTAATTTAATTTAATTTCAACTGTGATATATATATATATAATTTCATTCATTAATAAGAATATTAATTTAAAAAACAAAATTTAAATCTAGCTAGTTGTTTATAGTATTAATTTAATGTGCCTCGTGGTTATTAATTTATTTTAAAAAATTCAATATGCATCATATCCATCATGGTTGTTAATTAATTTAACAATTATAGAATTAAATTGATTTATTATTTTAAGAATAATTAATAATTAATATCAGAATTCTAATATATATATCAATTTGTATAATCTGATTATCGGTGAAGTTTATTAAATTAAATTCTTAGTAAAATTAACTTACATGATAAATAATTTCTTTTTTACATGTTAAATTTTATAATTTCTATGATAAAGGCATTTTATTTCTTGTTTGAAATGAGCAAAATTATTACTTGTTTACTCAATAATTAAAATCCTAGAAATTGTAATTGACGGGGATATATAGTAGCTGTTTTGATAGCGATCCAAGAAATTCATCATTCTTTTCATTTATGTTACACATCAATATATGTAACATAATATATATATATATATATGATTTTCAATATATATATTTTAGATTAGTAGACAGATCAAATCTAATCAACTTGTATGGGTTGAAAATGGTTAGATTGATTTAAATCTTGAATCCATTCAATTTTGATAATAGAAATATATATATTAGATATATACAATCAATTAAATTGAGGTAGTTTTTAGTGTTCAACCAAATTTTTTATAATTATGTATATATACTAAATGACTTTTTTTTGGTCTTGTATATACTAATCAACTCGATATCGATTGAACTTAAAATTAATTTGAATTAACTAAAAATATAAAAGATTCGGTCGATACTGATTTGATATTTTTAACTTTTGGTCGGGCTGAGAAAAAAAATAATAAAGCAAAGCACTCCCTTCATTTGATCGAATTTGATCCATACTCTGCCATAATTAGTATAATTAGAGGAGGAAAATTTGATCATTAGTATTTTGTATAAGAAAATATATTATGGTTGAGTGGTTGAGAGGATATATATATATATATATTATTGATTCGGTAAACGGAGAAACATGTGCAAATGACAGGAAATGGGAAGAAAATAAACATTACTGTATTTTTTTTTTAAAGAAAATAATTCAAATTAAGAGAAGACTTGGGAATGCGTGAAATTGGGAGCATGAAAGAAGATTGTCTTGAAATCTACATAAATTAATTGCTTGTGAATTGTGATAAGATATAAATATAATATTGTTACACTGATCTACTGACTGTCACGGATTTATTCTAGATATTCATTTAAATTAATTATTATTATTATTATTATTAGCATTATTAAATAATTGAATCTTATATTATACATTTATATACTACAAACTTGTTTATTTTATATATTTTTTGCCCACTTCAATTGGGATATTGATATGAAGAATCAATTTTGAAAATTGCATGCTCTTTTATAAAATATTATTATCTTCTCAATGTTTTTAGGTTTAGAATTTTTTTTTAGAAAAGATATTCTATAAAATTCATTAATAAATTCAAAATTGTTTCAAATTAATTGGATTTGGACTATATATTTTATAATCTTTTATATTCCAAATATATACTGTCATTTGATTAATTTATTAGATATCTTGATCTCTTACAATATAAATAAGCATATTAACTTATGCAATTAAATATAATTTTATTAATTTTTTTTAAAGAATGTAGAAAAGTACTGCAATTTCAAGTTAAAATGTTTATTTCTGTCATTTCAAGTTACAATGTTTATTTCTGTTAAAAAAAAGTTGCAATGTTTATTTTCATTTGATTTGATACTTATTAAAGTGAAAAGCTTTATTTTTTTTATTTATAAATTTAAGTTAATTTTGAATAAAATTTTAATCATTATTAACCCACCCCAGGTAGATTACAGCAAAAGTTTTATTTCTATTGTGAATTGGTGTATATTTGGAAGCAAATCTGAGTTTATGGTCCTTACTTTGGATTTTAGCTTTTTCCCTGTCTGTTTTTGGCCTTTATTTACATAATTGCTTTGTTCTATCTCCGTAGCTTTTAGCTTTATAAGGAAGATTATTTTCTTCTTCAATCTTCTTTTTCTAAGTTTTTTTTCAACTGATTGTAATCATTTGCTATTTTAATGATATCTATCTTTTCATGATAAACAAATTTAACATTAATGGTCATGAAATTCACTATCAAATAAATATATATATATATATATATATAATTATAAAAAAAAATATTAAATATCTCATACTGATTAAATATAATAAATATATTGAACAAATCTTAATTCATAAACTAGCTTTTGAGATTTAATTATGCCCAAATTTATTTTCTCAAAAAAAAATATAGCTTCGTTTTAATTAATTAATTAATATTCAGCTTATTTTGATTTTCAATTTTTCATATATCTAAAAAATAAATTAATTAAATTCTATCATAGAAAGTCTTTTCCATTTACCTACCATATTTTACCACATTTAGCATGTTTTACATTTTTTTTTTCAGCCAGTCCACTCTCAACTTTTTCATTTATTTAACATCATCTAATTTCAATTTATTTTACTAAAATTTCTCAATTTCAATTGTTCACATTAAAATCTTGACTTTATTTTTTCCAAATATTATTTCCAAGTGCAAAGGTAAAATATAATTTTTTTTTTCCATATTGGTGTTGAAAAATAATGTAAAATAAATTTACTTTGCACAATTTCATGCAGCGTCATGTAAAATCTGCATAACCAACTTTTAGTCTAAAAATAAAATTAAAAATTTTAATAAAAAGACGTTTTCATTAAAATTAAAAAACTTTCAGGATAAATTAAAACTTAAAACTATTAATATAAAAAAAAATGAAAAAACTCAATTTCAAAGTATTTTTGTCTTTGTATAAGAAAATTTTGCCCATATTATAGGAAAGTTCATTCATACTCTCCTCACTCTTTATTTTATTTTATGTTATGTTATATATAGCGAACTCCATGATTAATATTAATTAATGGCTCCTCTTTGATTTTTACTTTAGAAATTACTAAATTCATTTATAATATACACATTTTTTTAAAAAAATAAATATAATAAAGATCGTTTGATGTATTCAATTTTGGTTTAGTCGGTCCAATTTGGCATATATATATATATATATTGAAAAAGATTTATATATTATGTTTTTTTCTCCATAATTCATTGGTCCACTGAATCTTGTTTAGCGTGTGGATCATGCACATGTTTTTTTTTAATATATTTTTATACGAATAAAGGCCAAAACGGCAAAGTTTCTAATCAAAGTTGTTCTGTTGCTCAATTGATTCAAAGAAAAATACGAAATCCAAAAAACAAAAATGGACGAAATTGGAATTTTCCATATTTTTGTTTGAAGACAAATTTCGAATTAATATCTCATTTTACCAAACTTAGCAAGTTGTACAAATTTTTTAATACATTTTTTCCATCGCATCAGAAAAATTTTGCAATTATTATTTTATTATAATAATAACAGATATTGATAATCTAACGATTAATGTATCTTTTAGACTAAGGATTGATTCTTCTTTTTCATTGTAATACTAAAAAAATAATAATAACATGAACTTATTTTAAAATTATGTACATCAAAGTTTAAATCTAACTAATATTAAATTAAAGGAAAAAATTTCAAGTGCATATACAATTGGGAGCACATAATTCACTTTCAGTATTATTAATCAAATGGTCATTAATATAACAACAGAAAATAGAAAATTAATATGCAGTCATATGTTGAATAAAAGAAATTAAATCTATTGATTTGAGTGTATGAATTAAAAAAATATAAACATAGAATCAATATATTAATTAAAAAAATTATCTATTGATTTTTATATATTAATTATATTCATGATATAGGTAACAACATTTTGTAATCTTGGAAGAGTAGTGCAAGGTTTTGTATTGGAATTGTATTCTTCTTTAATAAATATTATTAGATGTGATGAATTAGAGGAATTGTCTATTTTGATAAAAAAAAAAATTTTACTTTGAACATATAAATTTGAAACCAATAATAGATTGCAAATCCAAAAATCATCTGCCAATTAAAAATGACATACTCCCTCTACTCTAAAGAAATTGTCACTTTTAGAAAAAATTATCCCGTTAAAATTATAATTTTATAAAATTTAGAAAAATTAATTAATTTTTTTAACTATACTCTTATTAAAAATGAGTTAATTAATAAAATAAAAATATAATAATTTTAAATACTAATAAATTAATATAGAATATTTTAATTTATTTAGAATAATTTTTTATAAAATTAAGATACTGTAATTATTATTTTAATATTTGTGCACGAACTAAAGGAGAAAAATTTATGAAGCAGAGATAATATATAAATTGCATTGATATATATTAAGATTTATAAATAATGGATTTCCCATAAGCAAGATAAAAAAAAATAGGGCGTATCTGTTTTCATTGTAGATTTTTAGGGTGTAGTCATCTAGGTTGTAGATTTTTAATTTTTATTTAATTTTTTTAAATTTAAAAATTATTTTCAGTTTTTATTTTATATTTTTTAAAAACATATTTTATATTTTTTAAAAAATATATCATAATTCTTAAAAATTAAAAAATTAAAAAAAATAAACTATAAAAATTGACTTTTAAGAAAAAGAAAATAATTTTATTGTTATAAAATGTCGTATATATATATAATGTTTTCTCAATATAAAATATTTTCTCAAATTTAAAACTCTTAAACCCATAATATATGGATTCCTTATTTAGTATCCCAAACATAACCTTAGTTTTTTAATTTTTTTTAAATCAAAAACTATTTTTTAATTTTTATTTTATATTTTTTTAAAAACATATTTTATATTTTTTAAAATTATATCATAATTATAAAAATTTTAATTATTAAAAATTAAAAAAAAAACAAGGGTCAAAAACTGATTTTTATAATAAAGAAAAGAGTTTTCTCAAAATCATATTTTATGAATTCTATAATTAGTATAAAAATAGTTTTATTTAAGCAGAAAAATTTAAAACTTAATAATATTTTCGGTCATGTTTTAATATTTTTTTAAAAAAAAGTAAAATAAAAAAACAAAAACGATCTTAAACATAATATTAAATTACATTATATTCAAATAAAAGATAAATAAAAACTACTAATACAACACATGCAAATATAAAGCTTTCAAAAAGATAAAAAGCAAGAGATAGAAGGAACAACTTTCTATAGTGAACGACTCCATTTAACATCTCTATTTAATCTTATAATTTGAGAGCAAAACTTTTTAAAGATGATAATGGAGCTATTCGTTCTCTTCCAAGCCTCACTGAATTGACATAATCAATAGGACTATGAGCAGAAACTCCAAAAAGCACCAGTCCCATTACACTGAATAATGTACAGAGCCAACTCTCTTCATATTCTGGCCCATGAGTATGGCTTATCATAAAACTTCTAAAAATTTCCCACACTGCATTGATACGCATTAGTATTATATGCGTCAATCCAAAGAAATTCCTGTTTGGCTCTTCATCCATAAACTACCAAATCAAAACACAACAAACAAAATGAAAATTATAAGTTGCTATGATTCAATATTACTAAATAAATCAATGTGTATGATGTTGTGATGAGTTCAAACATCAGTTAAAAAGACAAATTAGGGTTGTATAGATTTTTTTAAACCTGACCGATTTCTACCATTATTTCATTCAAAGCTGATCAAGTATGCCTTGAATTATATATATATATATATATATATATATATAACCATGCCATTTTATTTAAAACCATGCCATTTTATTTAAAATATTTCATCGGATTCGAATGAATTGATTCTGATCTAATTTAAAAATACACTGATCGATTAAAAAAACATACAGTTTTGGTCAGGTTCAGTTAGATATTTTTATTATTTTGCCAAAATCACCAAAAATTAAAATATTGCCAAAATCACCAAAAATTAAAATATGTGCTAAACATGATTGAATCCAACGGATGCACAACCCTGACTGTAATGCAAAGACAAGCAAATGATTAACTACTTACTCGGCCAAAGTATCGGCTATCATAGTAAAGGCAAGTTCCGAAATGTTAGTGTATGTGCCCTAGGCCATTTGTTTGGATCTTTATGTTATACATTCATTATTAATAAATGAGGTTTTATTATCATTATTGTTGTTTGCATGTTACACAATTTTGATATTTGTCCCTGGTTTATTATTGTTATAGAGATAAAAAAAAAATAATTCTTAACCAGTATGAACATTGATTTGATGATCATCAGATGGTTATGTGTATAGTGATACAAATCAATTTCATAAATACTTGTTAGAGAACAATGTATTGGATAGACCCATCATGAGATTACTACATGGGTTAGTGTCATAAGTAAATCTCATGATAGTTATGTAATAATTCTTTGACTTGAGATTGTCATAGTTTCCAATATAAGGACTATTATATTTTGACATGATCAAACATTATCCGTAACTGGATAGTAATAAAGGTTATGTTCATATATGATAGAAATTATGTAGAGGATAATGAACAATCAAGATAGAATTTGTCCCTCTCTTTGAGAGAGATATCTTTTGGGCCCCTCGATAAGTGAGACTGTGAAATGCATGGCCGTGCTCAAATGAATTGATAATGTGATCAATTTCATTTGTTTTTATCAGTCTACTTGGAGATCGAGTAATCATAAGTTTGGACAATATACGTATGACGTTGACCATGACTTATGTTCAAGCTAGATATCGTGTGACAAAGGGATTAATGCATATACTATTATTAGGCAAATTGGACATTCCTTATATTAATTGGGTAGTTGTAACGCCTTGCTAGAGGCCAATTATGACTTGTTGATTTAATAGAGATTAAATTGACTGCCAATTAATATGGGCCTATCGGGTCACACACAAGAATGCGTTTTGGGCTGGATATAATATTAATAATATTAATATTAGATATTAATATTTATTATTATTATTATTTTCGTTTTTATATATATATATTATTAGATAATATATTCAGAATCCTAATTAGATTTGGATTCTGAATTTGACTTACCTTATCCAATTATATTTATTATTAGATAATGTATTCAGAATCCTAATTAGACTTGGATTCTGAATTTGACTTTCCGTATCCAATTTTGAATTGGATTCTGGAGTGATTATATTCACTCCAGACGTTAAGTCTTCTCAGAGGTAACAATAAAAACAAAGAGGAACGAAAAAGGTAACCCTAATACGTTTTTAGAGAAAACGTTTTTCCAGCCTTCGCTGTTGCAGAGAGCTAGCACTCCAAACGGTAGCATTCGTGTGGATACGCGATAGAGGGTGTTTCGCGATCGAGGCATCTCTTCAAAACTGTGATTTCGAATCATCAACAGGTTAGTTCTTTGAACACTTTTGTCGAATTAAACGAACAGCATGGATCCTGGTGGGAAATCAGAGATCAAATATTTTTCCGCTGCGTGTTTTTGTTTGCAGTGATCTCCTTAATTTCCTAACAGTGGTATCAGAGCCACTTGTTGTTTTCGTTTAAGTCGAAAATGCCATGTTGATATGATTACATGAGATATATTGATTTCGTATGGCATGTTAACTATAAAACCTTAATGCGTTTTTCATATGATGAGAAAGGATTGGTTTTTGGTTTCGTTTCTGTAAAACCTTAATTCGTTTTTTATATGATGAGAAAGGATTGGTTTTTGGTTTCGTTTCTGTAAAACCTTAATTCGTTTTTCATATGATGAGAAAGGATTGGTTTTTGGTTTCGTTTCTGTAAAACCCTAATTCGTTTTTCATATGATGAGAAAGGATTGGTTTTTGGTTTCGTTTCTGTAAAACCCTAATTCGTTTTTCATATGATGAGAAAGGATTGGTGTTTTTAATTTCATTTTCATGAGATGATCACGTATATATGATTGGTTGATTAAAATGATTTTCATATGATGAAAACGATTAAGTTTATATGTGATATAAACATTTGGTAATGATTCTGTAATGGGTTGTACATATTCGAAATAAAACAGTAAGAAGGTTAATGAGATTAACGGTTCTGTTTTAGGGTTTCGCCAAAGAAAAATGTTAATGAGATTAACGTTTCTGTTTGGCTTCGAGGGGCGCTGCCCCTCGACCCCGCCCAGGGGCGCTGCCCCTTCGGAACCCCGCCCGCTGACCGGCCAGCGGGAGCCCCGCCCGCTAACCGGCTAGCGGGACCGCCGTATGTTCGCGCCCTATAGTTCGTTACCGCGACATTAAGAATGTCAATATATTTGTTTCTATTTAACATGTTGGTGATGAATATGTTATGTTTATTTGATGTCTTGGCATGGTGCATAGCATGGCCTTATGACCTATGTGATTGGTTTATTCATATCTTTATTTTGGGTAAATACGGCCTGCGTGTCGTTTATTTTGTTGTAATTTATTTTACTAGTAGTTAGATTTTCTTTTATTGTAATATATGAAGATTCAAGCTACAATGTTTGTGATGGAGATTCATACCAAGGAGAAGATGGTTCCATGGTGATGGAAGCACAAGCTCAAGTTTTGAAGATATGTAATATTGCAAGTGTTGTAATAGATAGGTTTTTCACCTAGGGTTGCCTTTATGATCTTCATTTGGTCTCTTGAAGATCATATTTAGTTTGGCCATGCTATGTCACGTTTACATATTTTGTCATTTGGTATATGATGCTTATGTGATAAATTATATATATGCATATAAGATGCTAAAATATAATGATATGTAATGCAAGACATGATAATAATTTAGTTGAACCCTCATTAATAATTTAAGTCTAAATGCCATCCACGTTTTGAACACCTATCAAAACTAAGATTGCATTAAAGTAGGTATTGCCAAAGCAATATGCTTTAAACATTCCTAGCTAAGTAGGATGAGTAATAGTGCTACTCATATGTTTTAAAATTGGTTAGACTTAATTAGGCTATCAAAATGGTTTTGGGCCTAAGGCATTAGATGGAATTCAACATGCTATGATATATGATGTCAATATTCCATAATTACTAAGAGTTACATGAGATGTAATTGGTAAAGATGTTACCTACCTAAATAACTTGATTTTAAGCGTCACGCCAAAGCTGAGTTTAGAATTAAGTGAAATACGGATCTTAGCCTACTAAAATATTTCTTAAGAGGGTTATATTTTTTAGTAGGAGTTTAAATAATTTTAACCTCATTATTAATTAAAATTTGACTTTGCATATTTATCAACAGATGGCTGCTAATAACAATTCCACCTTATCACTGCGATCTATCCTTGAGAAGGAAAAACTGAAAGAATGTGGGACTAATTTTGTTGACTGGTTTAGGAACCTGAGAATTGTTCTCAAACAAGAGAAAAAGTCCTACGTGCTTGATGAAGCTATCCCTGACCCACCTCCTGCCGATGCTTCTAATGCTGCTAAGAGTAAGCATAAGAAGCATGTAGATGATTCCAATGACATAGGATGTCTTATGTTGGCTACTATGTGTCCAGGACTTCAGAAGGATCTGGAACACTTAGAGGCTTATGAGATGAGTGTGCATCTCAAACAAGCTTTCCAACAACAGGCTAGGCAAGATAGGTTTAACACCGCTGTTGCATTATTTGATTGCAAAATGTCTGAAGGTGAATCTGTTAGTGCTCATGTTTTGAAGATGAAAGGCTATCTAGATCACCTTGCTAGACTTGGATATCCCCTGAGTTTAGAACTCTCCACGGATTTGATCCTACATTCATTGCCTAGCAGTTTCTCACAGTTTGTCATGAACTATAACATGAATGACATGGAGAAATCCATTCCTGAGCTACATGGTATGCTCAAAACTGCTGAGGGGAATATCAAAAAGCCTACCCAAATATTGAATGTCAATATTAAACAAATGAAAAAGAAAGCCAAAGATACTAAAGGCAAGGGTAAGGCAAAAGGTGCTAAAGGGTCCAAGGGACAAGCTAAACCAAAACCTGTACCTAAGGCTAAAGTTCCTAAGGAAGGGACTTGTTTCCATTGCAACAAGCCTGGGCATTGGAAGAGAAATTGTCAACTCTATTTGGATGAGTTAAAGAAGTTGAAGGGTAGTGCGACTACATCTTCAGGTATTTATGTTATAGAAATTAATTTATCTATTCCTTCTTCCTGGGTATTAGATACCGGATGTGGATCTCATATTTGTACAAATATGCAGGGACTCAAAAGGAGTAGGATGCTGAAGAAGGGCGAAGTGGACCTACGTGTTGGCAATAGAGCAAGAGTTGCTGCTATAGCTGTAGGAACTTATGAGCTTGTTATGCCCAATGGGTTTTTGTTAATTTTGAACAATTGCTTTTATGTTCCTACTATGAGTAGGAATCTTATTTCAGTATCTGTTTTGGATGATGAAGGTTATTCATTTTTGATTAAGAATAAGAAATGTTCTATTTTTGATAAAAATGATCTGCTTTATGGTATTGCAAATTCTTATAATGGCCTTTATATCCTTAATCTTGATGATTCTAATGGTAATTATATCTATAACATAACTTCTAAGAGAACTAAGCCAAATGAGTTAAACCCTACTTATTTATGGCATTGTCGCCTTAGCCATATAAATGAGAAACGCATTTCTAAGCTCCATCAAGATGGATTATTAGATTCATTTGATTTTGAATCATTTGAAACATGTGAGTCTTGTTTGCTTGGTAAGATGACAAAGGATCCTTTTACTGGTCATAGTGAAAGGGCTAATGATTTATTGGGCTTGATACATACAGATGTATGTGGTCCTTTTAGCATTAGTGCCAGAGGAGGATTTCGATACTTCATTACTTTTACTGATGATTTCAGTAGGTATGGCTATGTCTACCTAATGAAACATAAGCATGAGTCTTTTGAAATGTTTAGAACTTTTCAAAATGAAGTACAAAATCAACTTGGTAAAACAATTAAACTACTTCGATCAGATCGAGGTGGTGAATATTTGAGCCAAGAGTTTGATGATCATCTAAGGGATTGTGGAATTGTTTCACAACTGACTCCTCCAGGAACTCCACAGTGGAATGGAGTTTCTGAAAGGAGAAATCGAACTCTATTAGATATGGTTCGATCAATGATGAGTCAAGCGGATCTTCCTTTATCTTTTTGGGGTTATGCCTTAGAGACAGCTGCATTCATTCTGAACCGTGTACCATCTAAGGCGGTTGAAAAGACACCATATGAGATATGGACAAGTAAGACACCTAGTTTATCTTTTCTTAAGATTTGGGGTTGTGAAGCTTATGTGAAAAGACCAGTTTCAGATAAGTTAGCTCCAAAGTCTATCAAATGTAATTTTGTGGGGTATCCTAAGGAAACTAAAGGATACTATTTCTATACTCCTTCAGAGAACAAAGTGTTTGTTGCTCGAAATGGGATCTTTTTGGAAAGGGAATTTCTTTCTAAGAGAACTAGTGGGAGTATAGTAGAACTTGAGGAAACTCAAGTACCACAAGAAATCATTGAGCCGTCTATAGAGCCTATTTCAGAACCACAAATAGTTGTGGAGTCTGAAGATGTAACACAAATCCCTCGCAGGTCTGATAGGACACGTCGTCATCCAGAGAGATATGGATTTCTTGTGACTGATGATAGTGAAGTAATGCTCATAGATCAAGATGAGCCTACTACCTATCAAGAAGCTGTGTCAGGTCCAGATTCAGACAAATGGCTTGGAGCCATGAAATCTGAGATGCAATCTATGTTTGACAACCAGGTTTGGTCTTTAATTGATCCTCCAGAGGGTATTAAGACTATTGGTTGCAAATGGGTTTTCAAGAAGAAAACTGACATGGATGGGAATGTGCAGACCTATAAAGCAAGGCTTGTTGCAAAAGGTTTCAAGCAAACTCATGGTATAGACTATGATGAAACCTTTTCACCAGTTGCTATGCTTAAGTCTGTTAGAATTCTCATTGCCATTGCAGCATACTATGATTATGAGATATGGCAAATGGATGTCAAAACCGCTTTCCTTAATGGAAACTTGCTTGAGGATGTGTATATGACACAACCTGAGGGTTTTGTAAATCCTGAGAATTCTACAAAGGTTTGCAAGCTTCAAAGATCCATTTATGGATTGAAGCAAGCATCTCGAAGCTGGAATCTTCGTTTTGATGAAACAGTTAGGAACTTTGGTTTCATCAAGAATGAAGATGAACCTTGTGTTTACAAGATGGTTAGTGGGAGTGCAGTAGTGTTTTTAGTCTTATATGTGGATGACATATTACTCATTGGGAATGATATCCCTACCTTGCAAAATGTTAAGACTTGGTTAGGGAATTCTTTCTCAATGAAAGACTTAGGTGAGGCTGCCTATATCCTTGGTATAAAGATCTATAGAGATAGATCTAGAAGGATAATTGGCCTGAGTCAAAGTACATACATAGATAAAGTGTTGAAGAGGTTCAACATGCAAGATTCCAAAAAGGGATTCTTGCCTATGTCTCATGGCATTCATCTCAGCAAGAGTCAATGTCCTATGACATCTGATGAGCGAGATCGAATGAATAAGATTCCTTATGCTTCTGCTATAGGATCTATTATGTATGCCATGTTATGTACTAGACCAGATGTCTCATATCCATTAAGCGCAACTAGTAGATTTCAAGCTGATCCCGGTGAAGGTCACTGGACAGCTGTCAAGAATATTCTTAAGTACCTTCGAAGGACTAAAGATGTATTCTTGGTTTATGGAGGTTTGGAAGATGAGCTAGTTGTAAATGGTTACACAGATGCTAGTTTCCAAACTGACATAGATGATTTTAGATCGCAGTCAGGTTTTGTATTCACATTGAATGGTGGAGCTGTTAGTTGGAAGAGTTCAAAACAAAGCACTGTGGCTGATTCTACAACAGAGGCTGAGTATATAGCAGCATCAGATGCAGCTAAGGAAGCAGTCTGGTTGAAGAAATTCATCACTGAGCTAGGAGTGGTGCCTAGCATTGCAAATCCTGTGGACATTTATTGTGACAACAATGGTGCCATAGCACAGGCAAAAGAGCCTAGATCTCATCAAAGATCTAAGCATATACTCAGGCGTTTTCACCTCATTCGAGACATTATCGATAGAGGAGATATCAAGATATGCAAAGTTGACACAAATGATAACATAGCAGATCCATTAACAAAGCCTCTCTCACGGGTCAAGCATGATCAGCACACTAGATCTATGGGTCTTAGAAATTTGTAGGCCTAGTGCAAGTGGGAGATTGTTAGTGTATGTGCCCTAGGCCATTTGTTTGGATCTTTATGTTATACATTCATTATTAATAAATGAGGTTTTATTATCATTATTGTTGTTTGCATGTTACACAATTTTGATATTTGTCCCTGGTTTATTATTGTTATAGAGATAAAAAATAATAATTCTTAACCAGTATGAACATTGATTTGATGATCATCAGATGGTTATGTGTATAGTGATACAAATCAATTTCATAAATACTTGTTAGAGAACAATGTATTGGATAGACCCATCATGAGATTACTACATGGGTTAGTGTCATAAGTAAATCTCATGATAGTTATGTAATAATTCTTTGACTTGAGATTGTCATAGTTTCCAATATAAGGACTATTATATTTTGACATGATCAAACATTATCCGTAACTGGATAGTAATAAAGGTTATGTTCATATATGATAGAAATTATGTAGAGGATAATGAACAATCAAGATAGAATTTGTCCCTCTCTTTGAGAGAGATATCTTTTGGGCCCCTCGATAAGTGAGACTGTGAAATGCATGGCCGTGCTCAAATGAATTGATAATGTGATCAATTTCATTTATTTTTATCAGTCTACTTGGAGATCGAGTAATCATAAGTTTGGACAATATAAGTATGACGTTGACCATGACTTATGTTCAAGCTAGATATCGTGTGACAAAGGGATTAATGCATATACTATTATTAGGCAAATTGGACATTCCTTATATTAATTGGGTAGTTGTAACGCCTTGCTAGAGGCCAATTATGACTTGTTGATTTAATAGAGATTAAATTGACTGCCAATTAATATGGGCCTATCGGGTCACACACAAGAATGCGTTTTGGGCTGGATATAATATTAATAATATTAATATTAGATATTAATATTTATTATTATTATTATTTTCGTTTTTATATATATATATTATTAGATAATATATTCAGAATCCTAATTAGATTTGGATTCTGAATTTGACTTACCTTATCCAATTATATTTATTATTAGATAATGTATTCAGAATCCTAATTAGACTTGGATTCTGAATTTGACTTTCCGTATCCAATTTTGAATTGGATTCTGGAGTGATTATATTCACTCCAGACGTTAAGTCTTCTCAGAGGTAACAATGAAAACAAAGAGGAACGAAAAAGGTAACCCTAATACGTTTTTAGAGAAAACGTTTTTCCAGCCTTCGCTGTTGCAGAGAGCTAGCACTCCAAACGGTAGCATTCGTGTGGATACGCGATAGAGGGTGTTTCGCGATCGAGGCATCTCTTCAAAACTGTGATTTCGAATCATCAACAGGTTAGTTCTTTGAACACTTTTGTCGAATTAAACGAACAGCATGGATCCTGGTGGGAAATAAGAGATCAAATATTTTTCCGCTGCGTGTTTTTGTTTGCAGTGATCTCCTTAATTTCCTAACACGAAATGCTTAAAGGCGAAGATCTTATCATCGAAAGGAACTCTGGGCACCATGTCATTGTAGTAAACAACTCTGAAGTACTTAGTAGTTGGATAGCTCAAATGTGATTCCATCAAAGTCCCCAGCTGCGCATTCCCAATTCTTGGACTTTTATTTAAATTTTTATTTATCGTAATAATAATTAGCTTTTAGCTATAGCATTATTGGTACAGTAGCAAATCAAATGTTTTAACTATGAATGTAAAATCTTCGTGGCAATTGTTTTTATTATTAGCGATGAAAAATTAACTTGTGGTAAAAAAATATGATAATAGCTATAAAATTTTTATATTAATTGACATTATTTAAATATTATAAGAGGAATTTTACATCCAAAAAAGATGAATATATAAGTAGAAAGTATTCATAAACCTATTACTTTAAATTTTCATTTAAAATATAGAGTCAAGTCAATAAGTATGTTCTCTCATAAAGCTCATAAAGAATCTCTCAAATAAATTAGTCCCTCGGTGTCAACAAATGATAACAAAACTGATGGTTTGACTAGAATAAATATGAAGATAGTAGTCAAGTTTAATGAGATATCGATAAAAAAAAACTTGATATATTTATAATAATTAATATTTGCAATATATTTTGACTTTACAGTAAAAAATATGTGCATTTTACTACAATAAAATAATTTAGTAGCAAAATATCTAATTGTTTTTAGTCACTTTATATATTAATGTGTAGCTAAAATAAAATAAAAAACTGTGAAATAAGTAAATTTCATATCTAAGTTTTAACTGCGTCATTTATAGCTACAATACGCTACGAATCAAAGTTTTATGAAAAAATTATTTAGCTCTAATAATTTATTATTTTAACCACAATATTTTTCATAGATATAATAGATATATATACTATAAATTCTATAGTGTCTACTCCTTTTGTATTTTTTTTTGTTACAAAGTACATAAGCTAATCTCTTTTTCTTCCCCTTTTAGGGTCCACTATAAGAAAAGATGGAGTAGTTGCAGCAGCAGCAGCAGCCATGGCTGAATTAATGACTTCTTCTTCTTCTGGTTTTTTGGCAAAGTGTTATTCAGAACTATGCTCAAGACTGCAGGGTGCTGTTAGCTTGATAAAGAACAAAAAACAGAAATTGAATGGGGACATACTGCAGTTTCTCACAGTCTCCAAGAATCTTATATATTTATAGCTTTGATTATTCAACTCAAAAAAAAAATCTAGTTATTAATTTAATGTACATCATGGTTATTAATTTAATGTTAATTTATTATTAAAAAATTCAATTTGCATCATGTGCATCATAGTTATTAGTTTAATATTTGTTTTACCCTAAAAAAAATGTCACTTTAAAAATATCTCACTGAAATTTTATAAAATTTTTAATAATTTAATTATTAAAAATAAAAATATAATAATTTTAATATATTTACTATCCTGCTGAAATTATTATTTTTGACAAATTAAAAATTTATATCTTTTGAATTTTTATTTATACAATACAAAAAAATTAAATAATTTTTTAATAATATCTTTTTTTATTAATGAGTTAATTATTAAAATAAAAATATAATAATTTTAATATTAATAAATTAATAAAAAATATTTTAATTTATTTAAAATAATTTTATATAATATTTAAAAATTTTAATAATTTTTTAATAAATATATATAAGGTGAAGATAACGATTTTAAACAGAGTAATTATGAAATGATTAATGATATTTTAACTTATTTAGAATAATTTTTTTTAATATTTGTTTATAATTTAAAAGCTACAATTTCCACTCTGCTCTGGTCTTATGTGGGGGCACACCCAGTCAAAATTCTCCGTGCTAGATTCTTGGTCTTGGGTGGGATGTAACGCATTAATAATATATTAATATATATATATATGATTACGAGTAACACATTAATTAATTTATTAAAGTGAGAATTAGATTATAATTTAAAATAAATAAAAAAATGTGTTTATTAATTTAAAAGAGATGGAGTATATTAAATACATTATTATATACTTTTTTTAACAAATATTATTATGTACTTACATCATATACATATATTTTTTAAAAAAAAAAATGGACGGCATCACCATCAAATTTTATTAAATATCAAAAAAGGACGAGAATCTCATAAAAATATTTACAAAACCGTCGTAAATAGGCATATGAAAGAAAAACTATAATCTAACATAAAAAATGGTTGAATTATCATAAGTAAAAATGCATCTAAACAAGTGAGGCAGCGAATTAAAATTCCAAAATATATATTTATAAATATATATTTATATATATTTATAATTCACTTATAAATTATACTCATTTTTTTGCTTAATACATAAATCTTTACATATAAGAAAGAATTCATCCTTTTTTTTGTTTAATATATAAATTTATACATATATTTTTTTTTTTTTGAAAGTAAAATTTATACATATATTTATAAGAAAGAATATATTAGACCTCTCTTTTCGGACATCCAACTCTACATTCTTCAAGTATTATTAATATCAATGATCTTACGTGAGCTATTTCTCAGCTCATCCTTGAACGTGAGATACACGCGCTACAGACATCAAATATTTATTTTTTTTTTTATCACTTTATCGAACTTTTTCGATGGATTAGGATATGATGAAGATGAAGACGCTGATTGACCATCTCTTTGCCTCTTGCTCTTTATAAACATTGGATGTCCTAAAATACTAAAATTCTCTTCCTCTTCACCCTGATTTTCATCTATCTCAAGTGGGCTATCCTCTTTTTGATCAAGCAATTGCAAAGAAATTGGATTCAAAGATGAGTGCGAGTGAAACCCAAGAGACCCGATTTATTCTGCATTAAATCCATTTCACTAACTTACCAATATACAAATTGGGTTCAAGGAAATGTATAGAAGCAACAGAAACAGCGACAACAATTTCAAGTGCCCTTTAATTTGTGTGTGTCAAAATTTGGGTGAAGCGTTCAGAAGAGTGAGGGAAGGACTGAGATTTCGACGGCGCTTAACAAAATGAAGAAAGAAACACAGGTTGAGTTCCAAGAAGCTGTGAGAAATTAGGAGAAGCAAATGGAGAAGCTGAAAAAGAAAAAGAAAAAGAAAAAAATTGAAGTTGAATTGCAAGAAGATTTAAGCAATTGATGTCGATGTTGGGAGAGAAGAATCATCCTTTTTCAATTTGATTCCAAACCATTTTTTTAGGTTTTTTCATTTTTTTATTATTAAAATTTATTTATCGATTTTTTTTAAAAAAAATTGTTTATTGAAATTATATTGTGTTTCTACTATTTATAAATGATAACAGACCCTATTATCCACGCTAAAAGCACGTGCATTTTTTCAGTTGAGTCAAGGGCACAAAAATAACACTCTTAAAATTTAGTGGGGGTGTTATAGGAAATATGCAAAAAGTATGGAAATTTAATAGGTTATTTCCTACAAGAACATGCGTCAATTTAATAGGTTTTTTCTGCAACTGTTAAATTAATACCAATATCAACACAAAATATAATTTACTTATCAAAAATTCAAAATATAATACTACCTCCGTTTTATTAACATAGAAAAATTAAAATAAACACGAAAATTAAGAAAATTTTATTTTTTCCATCTCTATTGGCTTAAATACTCCTGAAATATTGGAAAAAAAATATTTCTCAAATTAAACTTTTAAAGCAAGGGTATAAATAGTATTTTGTCTCATTTCACTCCCCAAAATTTACCTAAAATGACATATTTTTTATATAAAAGATATACCAAAAAAGAAAATTTTTTCTATTTTAATAAAACGGAGGAAGTACTATAATTCATGTATATTGAAATATGTAAACATTACAAATTAATAATGCAAATTAATTAAGACGAGACTTTGGAGTGTGTGAAATTGGGAATATGAAATAAGGTTTTGCATGCTCGCTTTGAATTGTTATAAGATATAGTAATAAACTCATTTACCAATGGCTCATGGATTTACTATTTTATCCATTATTAGATAGTTGAATCTTATATATATATATATATATATTTAAAAACTACAGTTGGGATATAATTAATATCAGAATCTTTTGAAAATTTCATAGGCCTTTATAAGATATTTTTTAATAACCCAGAAATAAATTTAAATAATTTATCAATATATTAATTTATTATTTTTTGTTTACTAAGGATGTAGAAAAGAGAAGTTTCAATTTTATTTTAATATTAATAGGTAATGAAATCGATTTTAAATCTATTATGTAAAAAAAATACACCTACTACTATACTGTACTTCTTTATACAATAGTCTCAAATTAAAATCTTTATTTTTATTAATTTAATACTTGATATTAAAGCCCCCCAGCCAAAATAATAATAATAATAATAATTTCTCTAAAAATAATTATTATTTATTATAATTTCTCTAGCATCACCTAAAAACCAAATTTATATTTTGACTTAATATATTTGTAACCTCTTATATTTATCTATTTTAGTTATTTTACCTAACATATTTATACATTTGCTAGATTATCTCATATATTCATCTAATTTATTTTAATATATACTTATATAATCACATATTAATTATTTTACTCTTTATACTTATCTATTTCATACTCAATAAATACTTAAATAAAAATAATATTACATGTACATATAAGCGTATATTTGATATAAAATATTTAATATAAATAATAAAATGGTTAATATGTAATTATATAAGTGTCTATTAAAATAAAATAGAGTAATATAAAAAATAAATAAATACAAAAAATAAAGTGATTAGTATAAGGGTCTATAGATATATTATTCTTTATTTTTTCTCTATAAATTATTTTTTATATCCATTATTCCTTGTTTTATACATCTCTTCCCCCTTTGATTTAAAGAAATTGTAATATATAAAGACCATACGATAATTTTAAAAAAATATATACTTTATAACTTTTTAGATGAATCTTATAATTTTAAATTATAAAATATAAAAAGATGTTATTATGTAATTGGTTTATTATTTTAACTAAAATATTTAATTGGAATCAGATTTCAATTGTACAATTTTCATGTTTGCTATGGGTTTATGTCTATATATAGCAAGTGTCATATAACAAATTTTTTTTTAAAAATAGACTCTATAATTAATTCTTTAAATAAATTACCTAATTTGCTTAATGATAAAATATAAAATATATATTATCATTCAATTAATTTATTAATATTTCAACTGGACTAAAATGACAAGTTGGAATTCGATTAATATTATATTATTTTTCGTTTCTATGACCTACACAATATGTGCCAACCTTTTATGTGCCAACTTTTTTTTTCTTAAAAGTATATATATGTATATAATATATATATATATATAAGCTTTAGCTATTCAAAATAGATTTACTAGACAAAAATATAATAATTAAGACTAATAAATAGTCTTTTATCCATAAAAATCCATTTCCACCTCTATAAATAATGACGAAAATAATAATTGAAAAATTCAACTTATTGCCATTCCTAATAAATTAAGTAAACCAAACATCTTTTTAGAATATACTATTTTAACCTCATAATTCATAATTTTATTTAATGAATAAATATAAAATCAGATCTCATAATAATTTTACACATGTTATTATTAACATGAAAATCCCAAATTATTTTTTTAATATTTTTCATAATTTTTTTTTGCTTTGTATTTTTTCTTTTCCTTCTTTATTTTTCTTTCAAAAATTATCATTTTTCATTTGTTTTCTGTTTTCTGTTTTCTTTTTTTTTTTCATTTTTCTACTGATTCTTTTGTTTGGTTATTAAACCCTCTTATTTTTTCTTTTTTTCATTATTATTATGGTTTTTATTACTTGATAGCCATTTTATAATCAAGTAATATTTTAAATTGTGTTGAAATTAATTGGACAAGTCTCTATATTTACTATATATATACAATATATGTATTGCATGTTTATAACATACACAATATATTTATACTATTCATAATAGTATTGCATATATTCTCACTCCAAATTTAATATAAGGATAATATTTATACAATATATATAATATAATTAAGAATAATATAAAAAATAATATACATATGCACAACATATGTAAACCATATGCAAAATATATTCACAATATATGCATGTTATGTGTCAGAGTCCACAAAATGGTGAATCTTTTACAAAAATGATGTTGCACCGTACTTTTGTAATTTTAAAAAAAAATTCAGTATTTTTATGATTTTTTAAGGTCCTTATTTTTTATTTATTTTTCTTTTTTTTTTAGTTTTGCAAAATTCCCTATGAAATCGCCCATTTATAATTATAAGCCCATTAATTAAGAAAAGCCCAAATTTTTTATTAAAAATTACATCGTGTCGCTTTTTAATTTTTTTTAGATGTTTTTGTATAACTTTAATATACTAAATATATATAAAATGTATATGTGTGAAAGTGGAGCATACATTTAGTATATTATATATATATATATATATATTAGATATATATCTTTGAAATATAGTATTTTTAAAATTGAAAGATAAAAAAATGAGTATTTTTAAAAGATAAAAAAGATAATTTTTTTAAAATATTTTATTTTTAGAGTATCTTCAAAGAAATCCCAAATTTTTACTATCAAATTAGAACACTAATCCAAGCCCAAAACTCAACAATATGTATAGAAATTTTAATTTAGTGGTACATTCACAAAAATTCACAGTTCCAAAAATATATAATTCATATACTATTGTATATCAGAACTCATTAATGTTAGTATTTAATATATTCATAACATACATTACCAATATATACAATTCAATGGCATTTCAATGAGGCGATGAAGGAGCTATACAAGCCAACCCAAATTGGCATTATTTGTGTAAGAAGGTTTTGATGCAGGAACCTGAGAAGGACGTTCCATTCCAAGCCTAATAGAATTAACATAATCTCTGGGGCCATGGGTAGAAATGCCAGGCAAAACTAAACCAGTTATTCTGAAAATTATGGAGCACCATCCTTCTTTGTACTCTGGTCCATAAATATACCCCATTGCTATAATTCTAATCAACTCCCATGCTGCATTTAGGTGCTGTGGGATGATGTATCTTAACCCAAAGAAATTTGGGTTTGGCTGCTCCTCCATAAATCTCTTTGAACATAAAAACAAACAACAAATTAGGTTACCCAATAACTTTTTTAAAAAAAAATTGCTACTAAATGTAATCATACACATGATGCCATGACATGTTTTTTAAATATTTCCATTTCAACTTGAACATGAATAATATTTTTTTTATTACACATATATTTATAATATATATTATATAATATATCAAACGATCTCATTATTTTTAAATATTTCACCTGCTCCAATCCGAAATCGGTTTGATATTTTTAATATTTAGTCGAATTCGGTACGATTGAAATATGCTTTAAACCCAACTGATATACAACCTAATAGAAAGAGTGAGGCACACAAAGACATTTTAACAGTAAATGCATCTTTTTTTAAATAAGAGATTTAAAGGCAATTCCTCTTCCTCATAATATAGACCTGGTCATGTATAGGTGGAGTTTGGGTTTGAAAAATATTAAAAAGGCTTAGTCTGTTTGTCCTCAATTTCTTTCACTAATTGATACTCAAGTTCAGCTCATGGCTCAGTCTACCAGAATGCATTACATGTTAAGGAAAATAATAGAAAAAGAGAGAGAGAGTAGTGCATACTTGCAGGGAGTAGCAGCTATCATAATAAAGGCAGACTCCAAAATGTTTATAGGAGAAGATATGTTCTGCAAAAGGCGTCCTAGGCACAATATCATTACAATAAACCACTCTAAAGTATTTAGGAATTGGATTGTTCAAATAAGCTTCCATGAATTTCCCAAGTTGTATGTCCCCAATTCTTGGCTGCCCAAATGTATATACACCAAGCAACCTTTCCATTAATTCTTTCTCTTCTTGTATCACTAACACTGTTGGGAATAAAATAGCAAGTGCTCCGCCTAAACTAAATCCTGTCACTACAAACTTAGCATTCTTGTGCTCTTCCAATAAGCTCTCTAGCTTCCTTTTAACTTCATAGAATGCACTTCTTTTCACCATTCTGAATTCGCCTTTTCGCCTGGTTTTAGTACTAATTTCCCTTTCAGAATCAGAAGAACTATCCCATATGCCTTGTTCCTGATCAGAATCAGTACTCGATGAATAGTTGAAATCTCTGTTTTGCCTTTGGAGGTGATATTGGAAATTTGTAACATTGGCTCTACTGCCCAAGCCCATTGCTTCTAAGAATCCAAGTTTAATTTTTCCAACATTTGGGATCTCATACCAAGAAAAATCAACATCTTCACTCCAATCACAAGCATTAAAAATTTCTCTGCCTCTGAAACTAATCAATATCAACTTTGCATCTTTTGGCTTGTCGCAAAGTATGAACACCTGGGTGTTGCTTTTCTTTTGATTATCTATTAAAAAAAAAAAACAATATCAGATGAATAGTGAAAATTAATTAATAATTCCAAGTTTAATTAAATCAAGAAAAATAAACTCAATAAAATCTTGTGTTTCTTACCATTCCAGCAGTTATAGAAGTCCACAAAATGCATCTGCATATATTAACATAATTGAATTAAATTAAATTTTATATAATTTGACAGTAAACTGAACTACTGCAAGATCAAATTCTAAATAATAATTATACAAGGGGAGATTGAGAAAGAGAAAGAAATGCTTGCCTTCCAATGATTATTAATGACATTTTTGACAACTTTGAAATTTTCAAAAGCTAATTTTGAAGCCATAATGCAAAGGTCCATGAGAGCTTTATCCCCTAATTCTACTTTGATGTTTGTTTCTGCAGAAACAGAATCATCCATTTGTTTCAGCAAGTTTTCAGACTTCTTGTATAAGTCTATTCTCTCATCCAATTGTCCAATGGCGCTTATATAAGTTTTTGAACCTCTACGTGGTATCACCAACTTCCCTGCATTATTCCCCCACATCATCATCACAATAATAACTCACAGACAACCCATGCAAACCCATAAAATAAACTGCATAATCCATCAGCTAAAATAAATAGTAAAGAAACTGCAGATCGAGGCAGTAAGTGCATGTTCTCATGTACATAGAATCAGAATCGATTTTTCTTTTCCAGAATGTATTAAATGTCAATAATAATATATGATAAATACAAAACAATAGCAGTAGCAGGATATATTAGTACAAACCATGGAGAAACTTGGTAAGCAACCCAAAGAAGTTACCATTCTCAGAAAGAAGGTTGAGAAAGAAATCAACCTGAAAACCCGTGTACATCAATGGCTTGGAAATAAAGGCAAGTGTTCTACGAACAATAATAAATAATATCACAAATCCGCGATGGGAAGCTACCCAGTTCTTTTCTTCCTCATCAGAGCTATCCAGTAAGAGCTTAAGACCTCTTGTTTTTTTACCCAAAATAAAGTACATGATCAAGTTCCATAGTCCTCCTTTATCTGGGTATAGTATCAGATACTTGAATCTGTTGATGTTATCATTAGTATTGTTGTAATTTTCTTTAAGATTTGGTTTTATGGTAGACATTACTGACATATAATTAATAATAATTTATGTCTAGTAATTATCTCTCAGTCTCAAATATATTTCTCGTTCCAACCCTAAGACACTCTCTCTTCCTGTTTTCTGCACCACTTGGGAGTTTCCCATTATCTATTTATAGAGGTTTTTATATGGGTACAAAAATAAAAGTAAACTATAAAATGGGTATTTTATTTATTCATAAAATGATTACAACTAGAAATTTTGATAGTTAATTCTCATTACTTTATACAAATTAGATAACAACACTTGTATTACAACAAACTCTCATGTGGTGAGACCCCAACACAACACAACACTAGATATCAAAATATAAGTAATGAAAAACTCAGCACAATTCACTACAAGAAATTCAAAGATTAGCGATAAAAAAAATCTATTTCTAAGCTTCGAAAAATCCATCGTTAAACACAATTAGCGATGGCATTACGTTGGAACAAATGTAGTAGCTATTCAGATAGTCGCTAACATTTGTAACAGAATGCATAGCCCAATGCAAATTTCGCAGCGGAAACAATTGTTGCTAAACAAGAAAAAAGAAGAAATTCCAAAAATTAGCGAAAAATTCTCAATACATTTATAATTCGCATCCATCGTTTAGTTTGCAACGGATACTTACCCGTAGTAAAAGCCGTATGAAATCTACGATGGCTTATTGCAAATAGGAGAATGAATTCTAAGAATTAAGTAAAAATTAATGTTAATGCTGTGATTGTCTTCGAGAAAAAGTCAGAGCATATAAAAAGGTAAAAATTTTGCAATCACGATATGACCGCTTCTCGTTGCTACTTTGCGAGAAACCTTATTGTGTTTTATATCATACCATATTTTGTAAATTAGTGACGGCATAGCAATCCGTTGCTAAAGTTGTAATTTTTTTAAAAAAATAATATAGTAATTTTGGCTTAATAAAAAATAAAAAATATAATAATTAACAAAATTTAACAAAATCATAAAATGTACAAAGTTATTTAAAAATAATTATCCCAAATAATAACAAAATCTCATAATGTACTTAAATTAAATATGATGCACCTAAAATAACAATAATTTACCTAAATAACAATAAAAATAACATATAAAATCCAATCATATCATTTAACTATCAGGGGTGGGGAGCACTGAAGAAATGTTGTTAAGAAGCGTCACGAAAAAGCTGATCTATGCTTTTAAATTTTTGGAATAGCTCCGTACGTATATTAACGAGCCGATCTTGAAAAAATTAATAAATATCATTTATATGTAATTTAATTTATATATATATATATATCAAAACTAAATTTATAAAATTAGTATATTATTAAAAATATATATAAACAAATTTTAATAGATTAACCAAATTAATTAACTTAACTATAAATTTAATTGGACTCAAACAATTTTTCTCTAAGAATCTATATTTTTGAATTTTTTTTGTATTAGTATAAAAAGAAATTGAAACGGAGATGTTATTTTTATTATTGCTTCTTTTATCATCACTTGAAGTTTTCAAATTCAATAAAACAAGTGATTTTATAATCTTTTTGTTATTATGCTCTTAAAACTTTTCAATTATGCATTATTAGTAGCGCAGCTTAAAAAAATACGATATACATAATTACATATGTGTGTATATATATATGGTCCAAGTTGGTCACATGCATGTGTTGTTGTAAAAACGGACCAGATAAAGCAAGAACACAGCTAAAATTTTGAGAAAAATAAAGATAAAAGAGACACAGAATTTACGTGGAAAAATCTTAAACGAATTAAGGTAAAAACCACGGACAATGATAGAAGAATTTTATTAGAAGAAAATAATAGGAATTACAATATAACTCTCTAATTTTTCCTCACTGCCTCTCTCTTTTGGGATACCTCATATGCTTAACATCCCTTGCCTATTTATAAGCAAGGGAAAACGCGTAGCAGAGGAGAATTTCATTTTGTCTTTTTTTTTTCAAAAATTTTGGCGCCTCCAACAAAATTCTTCAATTGCTGCACCTTAAAAAATTTCGGCGCCTCATTGGTCAAAGTTTGTTGGCGCCTACAATCTCCCACTTGAAGATTTGATTGAGGATCAATCATATCTTCACACCATTCTTTCTTCCTTGTCTTTCCATGCTGCTTATGCTTCCGTCAGGCCACTAGAGGATTGACACCAAATAAACTTGTCAGTGTTAACTGATTTTGTCAAAAAATCTGCTAGGTTGTCTTTTGTATGAATTTTCTGCATATCTGCAATGCCCTCTTCCACTTTCTCACGAACGAAGTGATACTGGACTCGTATGTGTTTTGATTTAGAATGAAAAGCTGGATTCCTTGCAAAATGCAAGGCACTCTGACTGTCACAAAATAGAGAAATTTTCTCTTGTTCATGCCCGAGTTCCTCCATGATTAGTTTCAACCAGACTGCTTCCTTACTAGCTTGCGTAGCTGTAACATATTCTGCTTCTGTTGTTGAAGTTGCCACAACTGACTGCAGTTTTGATACCCAACTTACTGCTCCACCAGTAGGAATGAACAAATACCCTGTGGTAGATTTACTTTTATCAAGATCACCTGCATAATCTGAGTCAACATATCCTCTGATAATAAAATCTGATCCTCCATAACATAATGCAACATCTGAGGTTCCTTTAATATATCTTAGGATCCTCTTTACAGTACTCCAATGCTCTCTACTAGGATTTGCCATGTACCGACTTACAACTCCCACTGCATGTGCAATGTGGTCGTGTACAAATCATTACGAACATCAAACTCCCCACTGCTGATGCATACGGTACTCGAGACATTTCCATCCTTCCTTCTTCATTGCTAGGACACATACTGGAGGATAATTTGCAACTAATAGGAAGTGGGGTAGAAATTGACTTACAGTCTTGCATATTGAAGCGTCGTAAGACCTTCTTTAAGTAATTCTTCTGAGAAAGCCAAATCTTCCTATTGTTTCTGTCTCGGTGAATTTGCATCCCTAGAATCTTGTTTGCTGGTCCCAAGTCCTTCATTTCAAATTCCCTAGCCAATTGTGCCTTCAATTCTTGAATATGATCTTTGTTGGGGCATGCTACCAACATGTCATCTACATACAACAACAAAATAATGAAATCACTTTTATCAAATCTCTTAAAGTATGCGCAAGGGTCTGCATTAAGTCTGTTGTATCTAAGGCTCATGATGAAGGAATCAAATCTCTTATACCAACACCTCGGCGCCTGTTTTAAACCGTATAGAGATTTGTTCAACCTACAAACCAAGTTCCGCTTTCCTTTTTCTTCAAAACCTTTTGGCTGGAGCATATAGATTTCTTCCTCAAGATCTCCATGAAGAAAAGTTGTTTTCACATCTAGCTGTTCTAAATGTAAATCAAGTGTAGCACACATTGCCAAGACTACACGAACTGTTGACAACCGAACTATAGGAGAAAATATTTCGTTGAAGTCAATCCCTTCTTTCTGAGTACACCCTTTTACCACCAATCTTGCACGATACCGCTCCACTTGATCATCACTATTTCTTTTGATCTTATAGACCCACTTATTGCCAATAGCTTTTCTTCCTTGCGGTAATGGCATAAGCTCCCAAGTCTTGTTCTTATGCAGGGCTTCAATTTCCTCTTGCATTGCTGCCATCCACTGAGACGCATCTGAACTACTCATTGCTTCCTGGAGAGTTGATGGTTCTCCTTCCTCAGTTATAAGACAATAAGCAACATTGCTGCCCATAACATAATCCTCTTGCCAGACTGGTGTATATTTTGTGCGCTTTCCCTTTCTAAGCTCTGACTCTTCAGACTCAGTTTGCTCTTCCTCCTCCTCGTGCTCTGGTTCTGCTTCAGAAGAATCTTCTTCTGTGGACTTCTTTTCTACCTGTACCATTGTAGTCTCTGAATTTTCTTTCAAAGTACTATCACCTTCTTTTTTCAATTCATCTTCTAAAAAGATAATATTCCTGCTGACTATAACCTTGTGGGCAGTGGGCTCCCATAGACGATACCCCTTTACACCATCAGCATATCCCAAGAACAAATACTTCATGGATTTTGGATCCAACTTCGTAGTTTCTTGGGCATTGTACATCACATACACAAGACTTTCAAATATATGGAGGTTTGAATAATCCACTGGCTTCCCTGTCCACATCTCCATTGGAGTCTTTAGATCAATTGCTATAGATGGAGACCGGTTAATCACATAACAGGCGGTGTTGACTGCTTCTGCCCAAAATGCCTTATCAAGACCTGCAGCTCCCAACATTGCTCTTGTTCTTTCTAACAGAGTTCTGTTCATCCGCTCTGCTACTCCATTTTGTTGTGGAGTGTACGCCGTAGTGAACTGCCTTTTGATGCCTTTTTGTTTACAAAAGCTATCAAATTCATTCCCAGTATATTCTCCTCCATTATCTGACCTTAAACACTTGATCTTACTGACTGAATCAAGTTCAACCCGCGCTTTGTATATTTTGAAAGTTGCAAATACATCTCCCTTGCTCTTGATAGGATACACCCAACATCTTTTGGAGTAATCATCGATGAAGGACACAAAGTATTTCGCTCCTCCTAGTAACAAAACTGGTGCTTGCTATACATCAGAGTGGACCAATTCAAGAATATTTGTGCTTCTAGAATTAGATATACTGAACTTTAGTCGATGCTGCTTGCTTGTTGTGCAATGCTCACAAAAGGGTAATGACACCTTTGTAAGGCCTGGAAGTAATTTTTTCTCAGCAAGAATTTTCATACCTTGTTCAGACATATGTCCAAGCTTTTGATGCCACACCATTGCAGATCTTTCACTCGAACTGTTTGAAGCAACAGATGCTTCTGCTTCTTGCACAGTCTTTCCCAAAAGCATATATAACTTTGCATCAATCTTTTCTCCTTTCATAATTACAAGCGCTCCTCGGCTAATCCTCATGATTCCTTTTCGAACTTTGATAGTACAATCAAGATCATCGAACTCTCCCACAGATAACAAATTCTTCTTCAGACCTTCCACATGTCGCACTCTTTGAATAGTGCAAACTGTACCGTCATACATCTTCAATTTGATGGATCCAATGCCTATGATCTTTAAGGCATTATCTTCACAACTATACACATATCCTCCTAAGATAGGTTCATAATGATGGAACCATTCTCTTCGAGAGGTCATATGATAAGTTGCTCCTGAGTCAAGAAGCCACACATCCGCAAATTTCTTCCTGCTCTCTGTTGATATTGCTGCTTCACAACACAACACGTTTCCATCTTCTGAAGTGCTTGCCACGTTCCCTTGAGAATTGAAATTCTTCAGACTCTAACAATCCTTCTTCAGGTGACCTTTCTTGCCACAGTGGTGGCATTTAAAATTCTTCTTACTCCTTGATTTTGATCTCCCATGATTGTAACTCCCACTTAAGCCACGTTCTGTAGATCTTCCTCTCATCACCGTCAAAGCTTCCACTTGTTGTGAACCTGCCTGCTTGTCCTCCTTGTTCTTCCACCGATTCTCTTCTTCCAAGATAGCAGATGCTATATCATCAAAGACCAGAGAATCAGGCTGAACATTATTTGTCAAGTTGATGACGAGTTGATCATACGAATCAGGTAGACTTTGGAGTAGAAGTTCTGCACGTTCTTGTGACTTTATTTTATGATCCAAAGATGTAAACTGAGAAAATAGAGTATTCAAGACATTAAGGTGCTCCGTCACTGAAGTAGATTCTGATATCCTCAAGGTGTAAAGTTTCCTCTTAAGGAAAATTTTGTTATGTAATGACTTGGCCTCTTACAGTTTGATAAGGTGATCTCATATCTCCTTTGCCGTTTTTTTTTCTGCTAAGCTGGACAAGATCTCATCTGCAAGTGCTAGATGAAGGTTTGCAATAGCATTCCCATCTATCTCGTTCCATTTAGTGTCATCTGTGAATTCCTGCGGCCTTTTACTGATTGCCACTAGACAACCATCTTTTCTTAAGATAGCTTTTATCTTTAATTTTCACAGTGAGAAATTTTTCCTGTTGAACTTTTCAATCTCAAATTTTTCCACCATCTTTTTTATCTCCAAAAATTAGCTCCCACTATTTCACGTAAACAGTACCTCTGCTACAGTGATCCGCTACAGTATCTGCTACAGTGATCTTCTTCAGTTCTGCTACAGTTCTGATACAGTGATCTGCCACAGTTCCTCCGCTACAGTTCTGCTACAGTAATATGCAGTTACTATTCAAAAAACTACGTGAATAGTGATTTACTGCTTACTATTCACAAATTTTGCATTTTTACGCCCGTTTTTAAAATGGATCACACCAAAAAACTCCACGTAATCTTCTCTTCCTCGTGGTATATTTTGTTTTTCAAAATACCACAGCTCTGATACCACTTGTTGTAAAAACGGACCAGATAAAGCAAGAACACAGCTAAAATTTTGAGAAAAATAAAAATAAAAGAGACACAAAATTTACGTGAAAAAACCTTAAACGAATTAAGGTAAAAATCACATACAAGGATAGAAGAATTTTATTAGAAGAAAATAATAGGAATTACAATATAACTCTCTAATTTTTCCTCACTGCCTCTCTCTTTTGGGATACCTCATATGCTTAACATCCCTTGCCTATTTATAAGCAAGGGAAAATGCGTAGCAGAGGAGAATTTCATTTTGTCTCTTTTTTTTTCAAAAATTTCGGCGCCTCCAACAAAATTCTTCAATTGCTGCACCTTAAAAAATTTCGGCGCCTCATTGGTCAAAGTTTGTTGGCGCCCACATGTGTTTGCTTTAGGTCAATGATTAATTAATAATTACAGAAATAATAATAATGGTTATGTCTTCGCATTCCATGTGAAGAATATTCGGTTTTGGGTGCTTTAAGATAATTATATAATATAATTATTATTTTAATTACACATATTCTATTTGAAATGGCAAATTTATTATATAATGATAATTTTTTTATATTTTATATTTGAAAAAATGAAATTAGGATTCATTTGAAAAAATTATGGGATATATTTTTTGAACGATGCTAATTGCCTATTGTATGTTAATTATCAATTTGTTCACGAATTGGGTGTGGGTAGGAAGATTAAAATTTTAATTTTTTTTTCAAATTTTCTCTTTTTAATTTTTTTTAAACTTTTTCTCCAAAGAAAGAAACTGTAATTTCTCGTAATTGAACAATCTTACAATAAGATCAGAAGAATTTAAAATTTTTAACTTAATCTTTAACCAAATCCATAATTTTAAAAATTGAGTTTTAATTAGTTTCAATAAGCTAATGCATAATGGATTTCAATTATGAAATTTTTATCTTGTGAGATTTATTAAATTTGCATATTTTTTAATTAATAAAATTTCAACTGTTTGTTTTGTTAGAATTAATTTTATATTATTAAAATTAATCCTCTAATTAATCATAAGTGTGAGCTAAATATATTTAAATATTAAATGTGTATTGCAGTCAAATTAAGATAGTCAAATTAAAGTTTTGATCAAATTAGGATTGTTGACTATTGAGGTGTCTTATTCGTAATAGGATTATAAGTGTAGAGACCGTTAAGTATTTCTATTTTGTTGAAGGACCAAAATAGAAATTAATCAATTTATTCAGTTATAAATAAGGGGTCGTGGTCTCCGGAGGAACATAATAATTTTGAGAGAACATTACGTTCATTCAGTAGTGCTTCCGCTAAACTTAAGGTGTGTATCCACTGGAAGGCGACAAACCCCAAAATCGTCTTCAGCTTCAACATACGATGATGTCAGGTATGCAATTCAGCCCTTTGTAATTTAATTTGAATAATCTAGTGATCTATGCATATTTTATGTTTTAGGGGAATCAGGTTTTCTCCCCCTTTCAATTGGTATCAGAGCCCTGTGCTAGGTTGCTAGATTTTCCGATTAAATTGCGGTATTGACTATTTTTTTTATTCTAGAAAATTAATTCGGTGATTGTAATTTTCTAGAATTAATTTGGAATCGAATTTAGTAATCTGAAATTAATTTTGGTTTGATTTGGTTTGGGTTAATTAATTATGTAATTAATTAATTAATTAAAAAAAATTCAAAACTGTTCTTTGAAGAACAGTTTCTTGAATGGTGAATTTCTTGAATTGGGGCTTTTGATTTGGGCTTGGACTTCTAGCCTTGGGCTTGGGCTTGCGCTTAAGTTTGGGCTTCTGGTTGTTCAATTTCTTTTTAATCCTTCAATTTTCTGAACAATCCGATATTGAACCTCAAAATTTCTAATAATCCTCTTTTCACCCTAAAACTTTAAATTTATTTTAATTTAGCCCGAAATTTCTTTGCGAAATTTCTTTGTAAATTCAATTTAGCCCCAAAATTTCTGGTTTTATTATTTTTTATCCAGAATTTAATTTATTGATTATGTTGGCCCAATTTTATAATTTAGTCATTAAATTAGGTTTGTTAGTGACTAAATTATTTTTTCGGGGGCAAATTTATTTGGTATTTAAAAAAAATTGCGAATTTTAATTGTAATTTAAAATTTAATTTTATTAAATTGAGTTCGAATTTTTGAATTCTAGTCCTGATTGTGTCTAATATTTTTTTTTATAATAAATTAATTGAAGCAAAAAGTTACCAAAGTAACCTCTATTGTGTAAATTAATTTATTTGGGATATTAGACAGCAATATTAAAATTCATTGCGGGTAGTAAACAGGCCCAAAGGAAGGTTGCTATCTGGCTGAATTGAGAATACATTGCGGTAATAAATATGTGATAATTATTATGTGTTCATCCATGTGGATAATAAATCGGCCCAAAGGAATGTTTATTATTTGACAGGACTGAATTGTCAATATTTGATTACTGCGTTGAGATACCAATTACAGTTAATATTTTATGTCCAAATATGAGAATATTAATGTTGAGCCCAATATCTTGTTTTCAATATTTGAACTCTACTTTTGTATTTTGTTTCATTTTGTGGATAGTGAGCTTATTTCATTTATTTATTATTTTATTTATTTTCTCTGAATTCAGCTAGCATGCCGTATAATCCTAACACTGTCCCTATGCTTGAGAGGTCAAATTTTGGTTCATGGATATCAAGCATGATGATATATCTGGGTTGTATGTACTTTTTTCGTTCAGGATGGACGAACCTGCTCCTCCTACTGAAGTGAGCACGGATGCTCAGAGGGTTCAGCATGAGAAGTGGGAGCGTTCTAACCGCTTAGGTCTTATGATCATGCAGCAAGGAATCCCAGAGCATATTCGAGGAGCCATTTCTACTGAGGAAAGTAATGTTAAAAACTATCTTGCTGAGCTGGAGAAGGTCTATGTCAAAATGACAAGGCCGAAGTGGGGACGCTTTTAGCAAAACTCACCTCCATAAGGTATGCTGGCAATGGTAGTGTTCGGGAGCATATACTGAGCATGTCCCAAATAGCCAAGAGTCTAAAGGTCTTGGATTTGGTTTTACCAGATGACCTGTTAATCCATCTAGCTTTGAATTCTCTTCCACCGTAGTATGGGCAGATCAGGACTTCATATAACTGCCAGCCGAGCAAATGGACTCTTAACAAGCTCATTGCTCATTGTGTGGATGAGGAGGAAAAGTTGTTGGCTACTAAGAGGGAAAGTGCTCATCTGGTCTCTTCAGCAGATAAGGGCAAGAACAAAAAAAAAGGAAGAAGACTGCTGAGAATAAGACTGCTGATAAAGGTCCTGTGCAAAAGAAGCCTAAGGAATTAAAATGCTTCTTCTGCAGCAAGTCTGGACACTTAAAGAAGGATTGTTCTAAATACGCCACATGGCTTGTCAAGAAGAGTAAGTACCTTGCTTTAGTCTGTTCTGAGTTTAATTTAACTTCGGTACCTAGAAACATTTGGTGGATAGATTCTGGTGCTACTAGTCATATAAGTGTTTCATTGCAGGGTTGCCTGAGCTATCGAAAGCTAACTGACGATGAAAGATACGTTTATATGGGAACTGGCGAACCGGTAGAAGTAGAGGCGATAGGACATTTTAGATTGCGTTTAAGAAATGAAAATTTTTTGGATCTAGTAGATACTTTTGTTATTCCGTCTTTTAGGCGGAATTTAATTTCTGTTTCCCATTTGGACAAATCTGGTTTTACTTGTTCATTTGAAATCAATAAAGTTACTTTATCTATGGATTCAAAAATTTTAGGTACTGATTTCTTGTATGCACTTCATAATCTATATATGTTAGATATCGATGCCTCTTATAATGAGACCCTGCAAGTTAGTACTATAGGTACCAAAAGGAAGCTGAATATGGATAACTCAGTTGCTCTATGGCACAGACGTTTGGGTCACATATCCAAATCTAGAATAGAGCGTCTTGTGTCAGATGGTATCATAAATACACTTGATTTCACAGATTTGGACTCCTGTGTTGAGTGTATTAAAGGTAAACAGACTAAACAAAAGAGACTATGTGCCAACAGATCATCGAATGTCTTAGAATTGATACATACGGATATTTGTGGTCCATTCCCTACAGCAACAAGGAATGGCCAAAGATATTTCATATCATTCATAGACGATTACTCACATTACGGGTACCTATATCTCATTCATGAGAAATCAGAGTCTCTGGACGTTTTCAAATCTTATAAGGCCGAAGTTGAAAACCAACTCGGAAAGAAGGTTAAATGCGTTAGATCTGACCGTGGTGGTGAGTACTACGGTAGATATGACAGTTCAGGTGAACAACGTCCAGGACCATTTGCTATTTTCCTACAGGACTGTGGTATAGTCCCTCAATACTCCATGCCTGGTACACCCAGCATGAATGGTATATCTGAGAGACGTAACAGGACTCTTATGGATATGGTTAGAAGTATGATTAGTCATTCTTTTTTACCTGAGTCTCTGTGGGGAGAAGCATTAAAGACAGCAGTCTATCTTCTTAACAGAGTACCAACTAAAGCAGCTACAAAAACACCTTATGAGCTTTGGACTGGACGCAAGCCCAGTCTAAAGCACCTTCATGTTTGGGGATGTCCTGCTGAGGCTAGGCCTTATAGGCCTAATGAGACAAAATTGGACTCCAAAATTGTTAGTAGCTACTTTGTTGGTTATTCTGAGCGATATCGGGGTTTTAAGTTTTATAATCCTACTTTCAGATCTATTTTTGAGACGGGAATTGTAAAATTTTTTTAGGATGTTGAGTTTGGGGGGAGAAGCAAGGTTAGAAACATTGTCTTTGAGGAGGGATAGATTCAGGAACACTCAGTGTCGATTCCTATCATTGCTCCTAACAGTGTTCTGGTTCCTACGCCTGTCACTGTTCCAGAAGCACATCAAGTTTCAATACAAGACAATGTTGAACAACTTCCTCAAGAACAAGCTCAACAACCTCAAGAATTTGAGCCAGAACCTGTGCCTTTAAGGAGGTCCACTAGAGAGAGAAGAAATGCTATTCCAGATGATTATGTAGTATATCTTTAGGAACATGAGGACACTGTAGACATGGTGGAAGATGATTCAATCAGCTTTCATCATGTCATGCAGGATTCCAACTCTCATAAGTGGATTGAGGCAATGAGTGAAGAATATAAATCTATGCAAGACAATCAAGTTTGGGATCTTATCCCATTACCTGAAGGAAAGAAACCTATTGGTTGCAAATGAATATTTAAGACCAAGAGGGATTCTAATGGTAATGTGGAAAGATATAAGGCTCGTCTTGTAGCTAAAGGCTTCACTCAAAAAGAGGGGATTGACTATAAAGAGATCTTTTCTTCGGTTTCATCGAAGGACTCTTTTAGGACAATCATGGCTCTAGTTGCACATTTTGATCTTGAGTTACATCAAATGGATGTGAAGACTGCGTTTATCAATGGAGACATTGATTAAACCATCTATATGGTGCAGCTAGAAAACTTTGTGTCTGGAGACACAAAGCAACTGGTATGCAGATTAAAGAAATCCATTTATGGACTCAAGCAAGCTTCTCGTCAGTGGTACTTCAAGTTTCATGAAGTAGTTGTCTCTTTCAGTTTTGAGACAAATGCTGTGGAAGATTGTGTGTATCACAAGTTCAGTGGGAGTAGGTTTATCTTTGTGGTCTTATATATGGATGACATATTGCTTGCTACTAACTGTAAGGACTTGCTGCACGAGACCAAAGTCTTTCTTTCAAAACACTTTGAGATGAAAGATTTAGGTGAAGCTTCTTTTGTATTAGGGATTCAAATACATCGAGACCGTACTCGAAATATTCTTGGATTATCACAAAAGGGCTATATTGAGAAAGTGCTCAAGAGATTTAGTATGCACAACAGTAGACCAATTGATACCCCAGTTGCTAAAGGAGATAAATTCAGTCTTGATCAGTGTCCAAAGGGTGAACTTGAGATTCAGGAGATGCAGAAGATTACTTATGCGTCTGCAGTTGGGAGTATGATGTATGCTCAAGTTTGCACTCATCCAGATATTTCATTCATAGTTGGCATGTTAGGGCGATATCTCAGCAATCCAGGAATGGATCATTGGAAAGCAACCAAAAGAGTCTTGAGATATCTTCAGAGAACAAAGGAACATATGCTCACATACAGGAGATCAGATCAGCTTGAGATCATTGGGTATACTGATTCTGATTTCGCGGGATGCCAAGACAGTTGAAAATCCACTTCAGGCTACATATATCTCTTGGCTGGTGGTGCTATTTCTTGGAAGAGTGTGAAACAAACTCTAGTAGCTACCTCCACCATGGAAGCAGAATTTGTAGCAAGCTATGAGGCATCCAATCAGGCAATCTGGCTGAGAAACTTTGTCACAGGGCTGCACATTGTGAATGGCATTGAAAGGCCATTGAAGTTATACTGTGACAATAACTCAGCAGTTTTATTCTCCAACAACTACAGAAGCTCTTCTCGATCGAAACATATCGGGATTAAGTTTTTGGCTGTGAGGGAGAGAGTACAGAGTGGACAGATATCCATAGAGCATATTGGAACGAACTCCATGATTGCGGATCCGCTCACTAAGGCTGTGATACCAAAAGTTTTTCATGAGCACACTGCTCATATGGGTGTCACATTATTTGAGACTATTTAGTTTCAGTGGGAGTTTGTTCATTATGGTTACATTATATTTGTGTATGTTCTATTTTGTAATGGATATATTTTGTTATTTACACTCAGTTTCTGCAGAAAATAAAGTATTTATTTTGTTACACTCTGTATTATTATTGATTGATCTCACCAAAGTGTGACCAGTTGGAAACATGCATGATTAGATCACATTACATGTAGTTTCCATGCTACACTCCTATTATTGATCTATGTCATTTGAGAGTATCGGTAATGTGATTGATAATGGTTTGAGTCACGATGAATGTGGTGACTGGCCCTTCAGTCCTTTATCGATATAATCAATGGACAAGATTGTTTGAGGCACCTTCAGTATGACTGCTTTTATGAGCTCATTAAGGTATATACATTTACATTTAATATATGTTAGCCCAAATGGGAGATTGTTAAAATTAATTTTATATTATTAAAATTAATCCTCTAATTAATCATAAGTATGGGCTAAATATATTTAAATATTAAATGTGTATTGCAGTCAAATTAAGATATTCAAATTAAAGTTTTGATCAAATTAGGATTGTTGACTATTGAGGTGTCCTATTCGAAATAGGATTATAAGTGTAGAGACCGTTAAATATTTCTATTTTGTTGAAGGACCAAAATAGAAATTAATCAATTTATTCAGTTATAAATAAGGGGTCGTGGTCTCCGGGAGAACATAATAATTTTGAGAGAACATTACGTTCCTTCAGTAGTGCTTCCGCTAAACTTAAAGTGTGTATCCCCTGGAAGGCGACAAACCCCAAAATCGTCTTCAGCTTCAACATACGATGATGTCAGGTATGCAATTCAGCCATTTGTAATTTAATTTGAATAATCTAGTGATCTATGCATATTTTATGTTTTAGGGGAATCAGGTTTTCTCCCCATTTCATGTTTAGTATATCAGATTCGCTCCATTGTAGAAAATTATTATAAACTTTAATTGCACATACATATTTTCATTCAAAATTCACCTTGTGAGTTAAGTTAATTTCATTAATTTCAATAAAAATATTAAGTTAAACAAAATTAAAATCTAGTTGTTAATTTAATGTGCATTTATGTTCATCACAGTTGTTAATTAATTTACTATCTCCAATCAATTAAATTTGATGTATTTAACTAGTATATAAATATTAAAATAATCATTATATTATGTTAAGTTTATAAAAATTTATTCTAAATGTACTAAAACACTCTTAATTAATTTATTATCATTAAGATTATTATATTTTTACTTTATTAATTAACTCGTTAATAATAACAGTATAGTTTAAAAAAATTATTTAATTTTTTTTAAATTTTATAAAGTGATAATTTTAATTGGACAAATTTTTTTTTATCAAAATTATCAATTTTAATGAGACAAAAAATTAATATTTATTATTAAAAAGTCAATGCGCCTCATGTGCATTGTGGTTACGATTTAATATTTGTTATTAAAACTGAAATATATTGCACATTAAGACTTAGTATAGCAGTATGTATATTTTTTTATAGATAATTTAGGATTAATTTTCCTCTCTTCATTTATAATATTAAAAAAACTGAAATATATTAAATGCTGTCACATTTGATCACTCTTTAAATAGCAATAAATATGGTGATCACTAATCAAGGCGTTTAATGATGATGATCCTGCAGGAGCAGTCTTTAGCGGGAGAATCGCTGATAGCGTTGCGGAAAATAGCGACAGTGCTATTTAGCTTTGTTTTGTTGTTGTTTTATCCTTTACAAAAAAAAAGAAAAAAAATTTATTTTTTTATTAAAATATGTTTTTAATTGAAATTTATTTTAATGATTTTATAATATGTATAATTGTGTATTAACCACTTTAAAAAAGTAATTATAAGGTTGTCTTCAAGTGTAAATAGATTGCTCTGTTTGCTTTGAATTGTGATATAAAATATTTTACATTCGTCCCACTAAAATTATTGCATTTAACTTATATATAATTATTTAAATGATTGAGCTACAACGGGTAGAAATATATGATAAACATAATATAATTTTTCTTAACAACATATAACATACGAGACAATCAACTAACTGAATGCATTAAAATTATAGGTAAAATATATTTTAATATAATATAATTTATTATTTTCTTTGATCAACAGATTTAATTATATTTCTTTACTTAATTTATATTTTTAAAAAATATTTTTAGTCCACGAGTATTTAGGGTTGTAAATAGGCCAAGCTATTCGAGTTCGGTTTGGATCTCGCCTCAGTAAAAGCTTGTTCAGACTCGAGCTCAAACTATTCATTTGTTAAATGAGTCAAGCTTAAGTGAAGAAATACTTGGCTCATTAGCTCGTGAGCTAGCTCATTTAAAAAGCTCGTGAGTTAAGCTCGTGAGCTAGCTCGTTTAGTGTATTTAATTAAAAATATATATAATTTAATTTTTATATATTAACTATATATGTGAATATATTAATTTTTTTGACTAATTTAATTTATATAATTTATTAATATATGTTATATATGATAAAAAAATTAAATAATACATAATATAAAATAGATTAATAATTTATAATAAATATAATATTATAGTAATATAATATTTTATTTTGTTAATATATAATCAAATTATTTATCTTTCATAAAAATATTAATTTTAGTATATCATTTATGAAAATGTATAAAAGATTAATAAAAAATGAAAACTGAAATAAGTTCACTGAGTTCGTTAAACTTATTTAAATCAAGCTCGAATTTAAACTCGGGATACATGATATATGAGCTGCCTCGATACAAGTTCAAACTCGACTCGGGCTCGATTTGAAATCGAGCTCAAACTCGAATATTTTATAATTAGCCGAGCTTGAGATCATAGCACTACATGTGTTATTATTATCTTATTAAATTTAAATATAATTATTTTATATAATTTTAAATATTAATATAAATATAATATAAAAACTATTGAATATATTAATTTATAAATACTTTAACTAAAATATATAAAAATATATATATGGTATAGAAAATCAATTAAATCCTTCATTTTTTATTTTATTTGATATATAACTTCATTTTTAAAATTAATAATCCCTTAATAATAAAAACTATTAAGTTTAATTAAAAAATATTTTTAATAATATTTTTATTTTTAAATAGATTTTAAAAATTAAAATCAACATTAAAAAAACAAATTTTAAAATATCTCTTTATATTGAACTCCCGCATTCTACATTAATAAATTAATTTAAGACTGTTGAAAAATAAAGGAAGAGGCAAGAGACAAGAGAGAAGAGGATAAAAAGAATATAGATTAAGAGGTATGAGCGTAGTATTAAACTGATGGAGAACTCCTCTATTTATAGAGTAGAAACCCTAATACATGTATGGACTGTGTGACCCAATAGACATTCATTTATTTATAACACTCCCTCTTGAATGTCTTAAAAATATTACAAACTACATGAATACGCGATAACATACTGCCTCATTAAAAACCTTTATAAGGAAAAACCCAATGGGATAAAAAACCTTGAAAGGGATAAAGAGTGCAGTGCGTATTCTACTTCCCCTCATGAAGACATTACTTGAGATCTTTGAGTCTGCGCATTCCGATTTTGTACACCAATTTCTCAAAACTTGTTGTAGGAAGCGACTTCGTGAATAAATCGGCAAGATTGTCACTTGAGCGAATTTGTTGAACATCAATATCACCATTCTTTTGAAGATCGTAAGTGAAGAAGAATTTTGGTGAAATATGCTTTGTTCTATCCCCTTTAATAAATCCTTCCTTTAACTGGTGTATACATGCAGCATTATCTTCATATAAAACTGTTGGGAGTTCTTTTTGAGGATGTTGACCACATGTACCTCAAACATATTGAATTACTGATCTCAACCAAACACATTCTCGACTTGCTTCATGGATGGCCAAAATCTCTGCATGGTTAGAAGAAGTAGCAGCAATAGTCTTTTTTGTAGATCGCCATGATATAGCTGTACCTCCACATGTAAATAAGTAACATGTTTGAGATATACCATTATGTGGATCTGATAAATATCCTGCATCTGCATAACCAATCAAAACTGACTTTGATGTGTTAGCATAAAATAAACCCAAGTCCATTGTACCACGAAGATATCGAAGAATATGTTTAACTCCATTCCAATATCTTCGTGTTGGTGAAGAACTATATCTTGCTAATAAGTTTACTGCAAATGCTATATCAGGTCGAGTATGACTAGCAAGATATGTCAATGCTCCTATTGCACTAAGATATGATACTTCTGGACTAAGAAGTTCTTCATCATCTTCTCGAGGTCGAAAATGATCTTTTTTCTCATCAAGCGACCTTACAACCATTGGAGAATTTAATGGATGTGCTTTGTCCATATAAAACCGCTTTAACACCTTGACTATATATGTGGATTGATGGACTAAAATACCATCTGCAATATGCTCAATTTGCAAGCCAAGACAAAACTTTGTCTTTCCGAGATCTTTCATTTCAAATTCTTTTTTCAATAAATCCACAGTTTTAGATATCTCTTCTGAAGTTCCAATGATATTTAGATCATCAACATAGACAGCAACAATGGTAAATCTGGATCCAAATCTTTTGATAAAAACACATGGACATATAGTATCATTTTTATAGCCCTCTTTCATTAAATATTCACTAAGACGATTATACCACATTCACCCAGATTGTTTTAATCCATAGAGAGCTTTATTCAACTTAATGGAATAAACTTCTCGAGAATTTAACTTTTGTGCTTCAGGCAACTTAAATTCTTCAGGAACTTTCATATAGATATCTTTGTCAAGTGAGCCATACAGATAGGCAGTCACAACATCCATTAAATGCATTTCAAGACTTTCATGAATTGTCAAACTTATTAAATATCTTAGTGTAATTACATCCACCACAGGAGAATAGGTATTCTCATAGTCAATGCCAGGTTTTTGTGAAAAACCTTGGGCAACAAGTCTTGCTTTGTATCTCACAATTTCATTAGTTTCATTTCGCTTTCGTACAAAAACTCATTTATATCCCACTGGCTTGATATTCATTGGCGTTTGGACAACAGGTCCAAAAACTTTACGCTTTTCAAGGGATTTCAATTCAGCCTCAATTGCATCTTTCCATTTTGGCCAATCAATTCTGCATCTACATTCATCAATAGACATAGGTTCAAGATCCTCGTCTTCTTTTACAATACCTAGCGCTATATTGTATGCAAATATTTCGTCGACGTTTACTTGGCTTCGATTCCATTTTTGACCAGACACGACATAATTTATTGAGATCTCATCATTTTCAATATTTTCAGGTACCTGAGTTTCTTCTGGAAACTTTTGCACAATGTCAAGTGTCTTTTCAAAAAATTGCTCTTCAAGAGCATTTTCTCCAGAAATTTGGTCATTTTGAACATTCGCTCCTTTTCTTTTTCTAGGATTTTTATCCTTGGAACCGGTTGGTCTACCACGTTTTTGGCGTGCAATAGACTCACTAGCTTGGGCAACTTGTCCTTTAGGGACTACAAATCTAACAGGAGCATTTTCAGCTGGAACATAAGATTTAGTTACTCTTTTTGGATCAGTAAATGAATCTGGTAATTGATTTGCTACATTTTGTAAATGAATTATCTTTTGAACTTCTAATTCACATTGCCCAGTGCGAGGATCCATATGAGATAAAGATAATTCTTTCCAACTAATCTGTTTTTCCAACTGTTTATTTTCTCCCCCTAATGTTGGGAAAACTGACTCATCAAAATGACAATCAGCAAATCTAGCCGTAAATAAATCTCCAGTTAAAGGCTCTAAATATTTAATTATTGATGGAGATTCATACCCAACATATATCCCTAACCTCCTTTGAGGGCCCATCTTTGTGCGTTGTGGTGGAGCAATTGGAACATAAACCACACATCCAAAAATTCGAAGATGGGATAGATTTGGTTCCTGACCCAAAACCAATTGTAGAGGGGAGAATTTATGATAATTTGTTGGCCTGATGCGAATAAGTGATGCTGCATGTAATATAGCATGTCCCCAAGCAGAAACAGGAAGTTTTGTTTTCATCAGTAAAGGCCTTGCAATTAATTGCAATCTTTTAATGAATGATTCTGCCATACCATTTTGAGTGTGAACATGAGCAACATGATGTTCAACTTTAATTCCAATTGACATGCAGTAATCATTAAAGGCTTGAGATGTAAATTCACCAGCATTATCCAAACGAATTGTTTTAATAGAATAATCTGGAAATTGAGCTCTTAAACGAATTATTTGAGCAAGCAATCTCGAAAATGCCAAATTTTGAGTTAATAATAAGCAAACATGTGACCATCTTGAGGATGCATCAATTAGGACCATAAAATATCTAAATGGTCCACAAGGTGGATGAATTGGTCCACAAACATCTCCATGTATGCGTTCTAAAAACGCTGGTAATTCAATTTGAATTTTACTAGGCGATGGCCTAATAATCAACTTCCCTTGAGAACAAGCTGGACAAAAAAAATTCATTTGATTGAAGAATCTTTTGGTTCTTCAATGGATGTCCACATGAAGATTCTATAATTTTTCGCATCATTATTGATCCAGGATGACCTAATCGATCATGCCAAATAATAAATGCACTTGGATTTGTAAACTTCTGGTTTACAACCATATTAATTTCAATTGTGCGAATACAAGTATAGTATAAACCAGAGGAAACTGCAGGTAGTTCCTCTAATACACATTTTTTGTTTGATATGGTACTTGTAATACAAAGAAATTCTTTAGTATCCATATCTTTTATCTCAATATGATATCCATTTAGGCGAATATCTTTAAAACTTAATAAATTTCTGTGAGACAACGGGGAATATAATGCACCATTAATATTAATAATCGTTCCCCTTGGAAGTATTATACTTGCTCTTCCAGAGCATTTAATAATTCTTTTCCTTCCAGATATAGTATGAACAAATTCTTCTCCCATTTTCAATTGGGAAAAGTATTTTCTATCTTTAAGAATCGTGTGTGTTAATGCACTATCAGCAATACACAAATCTTGATTTTCTTTTTCCACTAAAATTTGTGTAGCATCCATAATGTCTTTACAAAAATATAAGAAGCAAATTAATATAATACTTAAAAGAATATAAAATGTCACAAGTTTAAAATAAAAACATAATAAAGTAAAATCCAAATAATTATAAAAGTTCAATACAAAATATGATAGAAATATTCATAAAGGAAAATAAAATTGAATAATCAAAAACTAAACTTAGGCATCAAGATTGCCATTGCCAACTAAATGATCAATATTTCCATTTGGGTCTGAGAAGAAATCAGCAACATCAAGATGGGTGACATCAATCGCAGTATCATCTAGCCCATCATTGTAGGAAAAATTTGTCTCAATATTCTTTCCTCCATTTTTCAAAGATGCTTGATAAAGATCAACAAGATGTCTTGGCGTACGACATGTAAGTAGCCAATGTCCTTTTTCACCACATCGATGACAACTAACATTAGAAGATGGATTAGATCCATTATTCTCATTAGTTCTTTTTCTTTCATTATTCTTCCCATTTTTATGATATAGTGTATTTCTATAACCACCACGACTACCATTGCGATTGCCACGAGAGTTATTTCGACCACGACCTCGTCCACGACGATTATACTCTTGTCTATGCCCATATGAAATTGCATTCGCTTAAGGGAATGCCATAGATTTATTTAAATGGGCTTGGCTTCCATTTACTTCAGGGAATGGAGCAGATCCAGTTGGGCGAGCTTCATGATTTCTCATCAATAATTCATTATTTTGCTCAACCACAAGAAGACAAGCAATTAATTTAGAATACCTTTTAAAGCCCTTTTCACGATATTGTTGTTGTAAAACAACATTCGAAGCATGAAAAGTAGAGAATGTTTTCTCTAATAGGTCATGATTAGTAATATTCTCTCCGCATAATTTTAGCTGAGAGCTAATTCTAAAAAGGGCAGAATTAAATTCGCTTACAGATTTAAAATCTTGCAATCGCAGATGCATCCACTCATAACGAGCTTTTGGGAGAATAACAGTTTTCTGGTGATCATACCTTTCTTTCAAATTGTTCCAAAGAACAAGAGGGTTTTTAATAGTCAAATATTCAGTTTTCAATCCCTCATGTATATGATGGCGGAGAAAAATCATCGCCTTTGCTCGATCTTGATTTGATGCTTGATTTCCTTCCTTAATAGTATCACCAAGACCCTTAGCATCTAGATGGATTTCAGCATCCAAAATCCATGATAAATAATTCTTGCCTGAAATATCAAGGGCTGCAAACTCGAGTTTCGCAATATTTGCCATGCTTAAAAAAATAAAAAAATAATAAATAAATAAAATAAAATATACTCATATTAGATAACACTATAATATAAAAACATAATATATATATATATATATAAACATAAAATAAAGTAAAACGTATGAATGTTAATAGTTACAGAATATTTGTTCCAAGCTCATTAAAACATATTACAAAAATCTAAATTCTTAGTTTGAACATCACTGGTATGATATAAATAAGACAAAATATATGTGTTAAACTTTGACAATACCCAATAAAACAACAAATTGGATTTCTATCCAAGATAACGTGGAATTGATTACAAAGTAACAATAATAATAATAAAATATGATGTATATAATCATACTGATATAATAATCTTTGGATAATGGGTAATCATTAAAATTGAAAACGAATTGGCATAAGAAACATTAATATTGAGAAACGAATAGAAATCTCATCCCAGATCCAATGCAAAAAAAAAATAATTATATCATGCCGATTAAAACACAAAGTATGTTTAAAAGAATTATTCACAACCATGAGATTACCTTACACCGAAGCAATTTTAAACCAAAGCAATCGTGCTGATAACGTGTTGAAAAATAAAGAAAGAGGCAAGAGACAAGAGAGAAGAGAACAAGAAGAATATAGATTAAGAGATATGAGCGTAGTATTAAACTGATGGGGAACTCCTCTATTTATAGAGTAGAAACCCTAATACATGTATGGACTGTGAGACCCAATAGACATTCATTTATTTATAACAAAAACTATTAATTACTTCTGAAAAATTGTTTCAGCGGCCCATTTAACTAAGAAACAAAAATATCGATTAAAATTTTTTTTGCTCTCATTTTAATCTTAATTATCAAATTGAAAAAATGATCAAGTTGGATATAAATATAAAATATATTTGTTATATATTAGTTTTCTATTTTAAATAAATTTATTTGAATATGTTTCATGATTATTTTAAATTTATTTTCTAATTGAATGAATTTTTTAAATGTATTTTTTGTTTAAATTGGTTTGTGATTTTTAATTGAAATTAATATTTATTTCACAAAAGAAATATGATGTTCAAGTATTTGTTGTGTAGAATCTATATATTATTATTATACTAAATAAATAAATACTTAATAATATAATTTTTCATTATATGTTTCATTCTCATATTTCTACGTGTCCTAATTTTTTAAACTAAATCAAAATATACATGTTAAATTTAAATTAAATTTGCTAAGTTGCTATTTATGACTATTTGTATTATAATTTTGATTTTTAATATTATTTTTTATTTGTTATTGACGGTGTTGGTGTATTTGCTTTCGCGAATAATTTTTATTATTTATATAAATTATTATGATAATATTATAGAGTCACAAATCGCCTTATATTTTTTATTTGATAATTAAATATTATTTGTTTTAGATTTATCACATATTTATTAACTTTATTTTTTTTATTTTATAACTATAGGTGAATAATAATTTATTTAAAAAATAATTATAGCATCGTGCAAATTTTTTTTATAGTAAAATAATAAAATGCTTATTTATTAGAAATATTAACAATTCAATTAATTTTAACTTTTGTGAAATTACAATCTTTTCCTTTGAATCGTTGATTTTAAAACCAAGTGATTATTTCTTAAAAGACATTTTAGTCTTTATACTATTAAGTGAGACTAACAAGCCATTAGTTAAAAGAAAATTATCAAAATGAATATTTTTTTCCTATTTTTTAAATGGTAATTTAGTTTTTATTTTGTTCAATGTGTCATGCTGATAGTGAATAAAATTAAAATTATTAAAATGGAAATTTATTTTTCAAAAATCCATAAAAAAATGACTTGTTTGATATCTTACATTTTAGTCTTTATATGCTATTGTGCTTCTAATATAATTAGAATTTTGGGCTATTGAGTCTTAGAAATATAAATTATTTCTAATAGAGTAATTTTAAAATTTAAAATGTTCAACAAATTAAGCTGGATATGTATTTTTTTCGGTCAATTTGTTGATATTCTTTGGTGGTGTATGCTTTTTTTTTTTCATGTTATTAAAGAAACAAATAAATATCTATTTTTTTTTTGAAAATTGAATTTAGTTTGGTTTGGATAATAAATTAAAAATTAAGCTATTTGAATTAAAAATATTACTTTTCATAATAAATTCATTTCAATTCTGTTTTTAGGGTTCATTGATTTTTTTTTGCTCACTTTTATTCACTTTCATTTACTTTATTTTATATCAAGTAATAGAATATTTTTATTATTATATTATGAATTTTTCTTTCATCTTTTTTATGCGTATTGAACTTGAGAGTTTAATTTATATAGATCTATTTTTGAGCGATTTTTTAGAGAGAGAATATTTAAAAAAAATAAAATTAGAGATTTTAATGAGAGTTAGTGTTTTTTTTTATAAATTTAATTTTTTTAAAATATCTAAAAATTCTTCTCTCTTATAAGCGGATGAAGAGAAACAAGATTGAAAATTTCTCTTCTTTGCCCTCCTGCGAGTTGATTAATTTTTTTTTATGAAATTTTTAAGTTTTATTTGGTAAGCTTAGTGATTGCAAAGAGATTATTGTTTGATCGTAATTTTAAGATATATATATCAATTTCATGTTTCTATGCCTAATATTTATATCATTAGTTAAAAAAAATTAATTACAAATAATATTTTTAATATAAAAATATAAAAAATAACATAATATTGTAAAATAAAAATATTTAGAAAAGAAAAATTCTGCAGCAAAACACTGGTTATAGACTAGTATATAAATATATGTATAGCTGGAAAGGATCTATAAGGGTTTTTTTGGTTTTTTTTTTCTTTTAATACAAGAGAAGGCAAAAGCCTTAAATAATGCCTTCCCTAGCCTTGGATAACTCACTCCCATAAGATCATCCCTCAGCTTATAACCAATACGAGTAGGTGCTTGTGATAGAACATGCAAACCCCTTATAGGGAACATCTTTCCAACTTAGTGGCGGAATTAAAAATTAAATGACGATAGATAAATTTTAAAAAAAAATTGCAAGCGAATTAAAGCTAATTGAACATTTATTATTATAGTAAAATTTAAATTTTTGTTATAAATTTTTATAAAAAAAAACTTTTCAATAAAAAAATTATATTTTTTTATTAAAATTTAAAAATTTATTAAATTTTTATATATTTTTTCATTCTAATTCTTGGATTTATTAATTTATTTACAAGATTTTAATAAAAGTCAAAAAATTAATATCTAAAAAATTATTAATATATATAATTCAAAAGGATATATTAAAAGCATATACTATTATAAAAAATGTATAATTATATATATAATTTTAATTTCATATAATTTATATATAATTTTATAATTTAAAAGTATATAATTATATATATAATAATTTTAGAACATATTAAAAGGATATAAAATTATTAATTATAAAATTATATATATAATTTTATAAAATTATATATAATATATATTAAAATTTATATAAATATATATAAGGTGGGGTGGGGGAAGGGGGTGATGTTAGAATTAATTTTATATTATTAATATTAATCCTCTAATTAATCATAAGTGTGGGCTAAATATATTTAAATATTAAATGTGTATTGCAGTCAAATTAAGATAATCAAATTAAAGTTTTGATCAAATTAGGATTGTTGACTATTGAGGTGTTCCACTTGTAATAAGATTATAAGTGTAGAGACCAATAAGTAATTTATATTTTGTTGAAGGACCAAAATAGAAATTAATCAATTTATTCAGTTATAAATAAAGGGGTCGTGGTCTCCGGAGGAACAAAACAATTTTAGAGAACATTACGTTCTTTCAGTAGTGCTTCTGCATAACCTAAAGTGTGTATCCCCTAGAAGGCGACAAACTCCAAAATCGTCTTCAGCATCAACATACGATGATATCAGGTACGCAATTCTCCCTTTGCAATTTAATTTGAATAATCTAGTGATCTATGCATATTTTAGGTTTTAGGGGAATTAAGTTTTCTTCCCCTTTCATTTAGGGGAATTAAGTTTTCTCTCCCTTTCAATTGGTATCAGAGCCCTGTGCTAGGTTGCTAGATTTTCTTATTAAATTGCGGTATTGATTATTGTTTTAATTCTAGAAAATTAATTCGGTGATTGTAATTTTTTAGAATTAATTTGGAATCGAATTTAGTAATCTGAAATTAATTTTGGTTTGATTTGTTTTTGGATTAAATTACTGTGATTATTTAATTGATTCTGGAAAAATTGAATTTATAGACTTGAATTTGTGTTTGTGATTATTTCTGAAATTAATTAATTTTTGGTTGATTAATTATGTAAATTAATTAATTAAAGATTAAAAAAATTAATTAATTAAAGTTTATTTTTTTATTGCAATATTTGATTTTAATTATCTTATTGAGTTTAAATTTAATTCATATAAATATTGCAATCAATTTATTATAATGTGAAAATTTTATTGAGTTTAAATTTTGGTATTTTAGTCCTGATTGTGTCTAATATTTTTAATAATAAATTAATTGAAGTAAAAAGTTACCAAAGTGACCTTTATTGTGTAAATTAATTTATTTGGGATATTAGACAAGTGTATTAAAATTTATTGCGGGTAGTAAACCGGCCCAAAGGAAGGTTGCTATCTGGCTGAATTGAGAATACATTACGGTAATAAATATGTGATAATTATTATGTGTTCATCCATGTGGATAATAAATCGGCCCAAAGGAAGATTTATTATTTGACAGGACTGAATTGTCAATATTTGATTACTGCGTTGAGATACCAATTACAGTTAATATTTTATGTCCAAAGATGGGAATATTAATGTTGTGTCCGGTATCTTGTTTCCAATATTTGAACTCTACTCCTGTGATTTGTTTCAATTTTTTGTGGATTGTGAGCTTATGTCATTTATTTATTATTTATTTTCTCTGAATTCAGCTAGCTTGCCGTGTAATCCCAACTTTGTCCCTATGAATGAAAATATTGATAATAAAACTGCTGATAAGGGAAAATATTTGGTTTTAGTCTGTTCTGAAGTTAATTTAACTTCGGTACCTAGAAACATTTGGTGGATAGATTCTGGTGCTAATAGTAACATAAGTGTTTTAATGCAGGGTTGCCTAAGTTACCGAAAGCTAACTGACGGTGAAAGATACGTTTATATGGGAACTGGCGAACCGGTAGAAGTAGAGGTGATAGGACATTTTAGATTGCGTTTAAGAACTGAAATTTTTTTGGATCTAGTAGATACTTTTGTTATTTCGTCTTTTAGGCGGAATTTAATTTCTGTTTCCCATTTAGACAAATTTGGTTTTACTTTTTGATTTGGAATCAATAAAGTTACTTTATCTATGGATTCAAAAATTTTAGGTACTGGTTTCTTGTATGCACTTCATAATCTATATATGTTAGATATCGATGTCTCTTATAATGAGACCCTGCAAGTTAGTACTATAGATACCAAAAGGAAGCTGAATATGGATAACTCAGTTGCTCTATGGCACAGACGTTTGGGTCACATATCCAAATTTAGAATAGAGCATCTTGTATCAGATGGTATCATAAATACACTTGATTTCACAGATTTGGACTCCTGTGTTGAGTGTATTAAAGGTAAACAGACTAAACAAAAGAGATTAGGTGCCAATAGGTCATCAAACATCTTAGAATTGATACATACGGACATCTGCGGTCCATTCCCTACAGCAACAAGGAATAGCCAAAGATATTTCATATCATTCATAGACGATTACTCACGTTACGGGTACCTATATTTCATTCATGAGAAATCTAAGTCTCTAGACGTTTTCAAATCTTATAAGGCCGAAGTTGAAAATCAACTCGGAAAGAAGATTAAATCTGTTAGATCTGACCGTGGAGGTGAGTACTATGGCAAATATGACGGTTCAGGAGAACAACGTCCAGGGCCATTTGCTATTTTCCTGCAGGACTGTAGTATAGTCCCTCAATACACAATGCCTGGTACACCCAGCATGAATGGTGTATCTGAGAGACGTAACAGGACTCTTATGGATATGGTTAGAAGTATGATTAATCATTCTTCTTTACCTGGGTCTCTGTGGGGAGAAACATTAAAGACAACAGTCTATCTTCTTAACAGAATACCAACTAAAGCAGCTACAAAAACACCTTATGAGCTTTGGACTGGACGCAAGCCCAGTCTAAAACACCTTCATGTTTGAGGATGTCCTGCTGAGGCTAGGCCTTATAGGCCTAATGAAACAAAATTGGACTCCAAAACTGTTAGTAGCTACTTTGTTGGTTATTCTGAGCGATCTCGGGGTTTTAAGTTCTATAATCCTACTTCCAAATCTATTTTTGAGACGGAAATTGTAACATTCTTTGAGGATGTTGAGTTTGGGGGGAGAAATAAGGTTAGAAACATTGTCTTTGAGGAGGGATCGAGTCAGGAACACTCAGTGTCGATTCCTATCTTTGCTCCTGGGACTGTTCAGGTTCCTAGAATTGTTAATATCCCAGAAGTAATTCCGGATCCAATACAAGGCAATGTTGATCAACTTCCCCATCAGGATGAAGAAGTTGTTCTTCCTCAAGTACAAGCTCAACAACCTCAAGAATTTGAGCCAGAACCTGTGCCTTTAAGAAGGTCCACTAGAGAGAGAAGAAATGCTATTCCGGATGACTATGTAGTATACTTCAAGAACATGAGGACACTGTAGACATGATGGAAGATGATCCTATCAGCTTTCATCATGCCATGCAGGATTCCAACTCTCAGAAGTGGATTGAGGCAATGGGTGAAGAATTTAAGTCAATGCAAGACAATCAAGTTTGGGATCTTGTTCCATTACCTGAAGGAAAGAAACCCATTGGTTGCAAATGGATATTTAAAACCAAGAGGGATTCTAAAGGTAATGTGAAAAGATATAAGGCACGTCTTGTAGCTAAGGGCTTCACTCAGAAGGAAGGGATTGACTATAAAGAGACCTTCTCTCCAGTTTCATCGAAGGACTCTTTTAGGACAATCATGGCTCTAGTTGCTCATTTTGATCTTGAGCTTCATCAAATGGATGTTAAAACTGCGTTTCTCAATGGAGACATTGATGAAACCATCTATATGGTGCAGCCAGAAAACTTTGTGTCTGGAGACCCAAAGCGACTGGTATGCAGATTAAAGAAATCCATTTATGGACTCAAGCAGGGTTCTCGTCAGTGATACTTCAAATTCCATGAAGTAGTTGTCTCTTTCAGTTTTGAGACAAATGCTGTGGAAGATTGTGTGTATCACAAGTTTAGTTGGAGTAGGTTTATCTTTTTGGTCTTATATGTGGATGACATATTGCTTGCTACTAACTATAAGGACTTGCTGCACGAGACCAAAGTCTTTCTTTCAAAACACTTTGAGATGAAAGATTTAGGTGAAGCTTCTTTTGTATTAGGGATTCAAATACATCGAGATCGTACTCGAGGTATTCTTGGATTATCACAAAAGGGCTATATTAAGAAAGTGCTCAAGAGATTTAGTATGCACAACAGTAGACCAATTGATACCCCAGTTGCTAAAGGAGATAAATTCAGTCTTGATCAGTGTCCAAAGGGTGAACTTGAGATTCAGGAGATGCAGAAGATTCCTTATGCGTCTGCAGTTGGGAGTCTGATGTATGCTCAAGTTTGCACTCGTCCAGATATTTTATTCATAGTTGGCATGTTAGGGAGATATCTCATTAATCCAGGAATGGATCATTTGAAAACAACCAAAAGAGTCTTGAGATATCTTCAGAGAACTAAGGGACATATGATCACATATAGGCGATCAGATCAGCTTGAGATCATTGGGTATACTGATTCTGATTTCGCGGGATGCCAAGACAGTTGGAAATCTACTTCAGGCTACATATATCTCTTGGGTGGTGGTGCTATTTCTTGAAAGAGTGTGAAACAAACTCTAGTAGCTACCTCCACCATGGAAGCGGAATTTGTAGCAAGCTATGAGGCATCCAATCAGGCAATCTGGCTGAGGAACTTTGTCACAGGGCTGCGCATTGTGAATTGCATTGAAAGGCCATTAAAGTTATACTGTGATAATAACTCAGCAGTTTTATTCTCCAATAACAATAGAAGCTCTTCTCGATCGAGACACATTAGGATAAAGTTTCTGGCTGTGCGGGAGAGAGTACAGAGTGGACAGATATCCATAGAGCATATTGGAACGAACTCCATGATTGCGGATCCGCTCACTAAGGCAGTGATACCGAAGGTTTTTCATGAGCACACTACTCATATGGGTGTCACATTATTTGAGACTGATTAGTTTCAGTGGGAGTTTGTTCATTATGGTTACATTATATTTGTGTATGCTCTGTGTTGTAATGGATATATTTTGTTATGTACATTCAGTTTCTGTAGAAAATAAAGTATTTATTTTGTTACACTCTGTATTATTATTTATTGATCTCACTAAAGTGTGACCAGTTGGAAACAGGCATGATTAGATCACATTACATGTAGTTTTCAAGCTATACTCCTATTATTGATCTATGTCATTTGAGAGTATTGGTAATGTGATTGATGGTGGTTTGAGTCGCGATGAATGTGGCGACTGGCCCTTCAGTCCTTTATTGATATAATCAATGGACGAGATTATTTGAGGCACCTTCAGTATGACTGCTTTTATGAGCTCATTAAGGTATATACATTTATATTTAATATATGTTAGCCCAAGTGGGAGATTGTTAGAATTAATTTTATATTGTTAAAATTAATTCTCTAATTAATCATAAATGTGGGCTAAATATATTTAAATATTAAATGTGTATTGCAGTCAAATTAAGATAGTCAAATTAAAGTTTTGATCAAATTAGGATTGTTGACTATTGAGGTGTTCCACTTGTAATAGGATTATAAGTGTAGAGACCATTAAGTAATTTTTATTTTGTTGAAGGACCAAAATAGAAATTAATCAATTTATTCAGTTATTAATAAGGGGTCGTGGTCTCCGGGGGAACAAAACAATTTTAGAGAACATTACGTTCTTTCAGTAGTGCTTTCGCATAACCTAAAGTGTGTATCCCCTGGAAGGCGACAAACGCCAGAATCGTCTTCAGCATCAACATACGATAATGTCAGGTACGCAATTCTGCCCTTTGCAATTTAATTTGAATAATCTAGTGATCTATGCATACTTTAGGTTTTAGGGGAATTAAGTTTTCTTCCCCTTTATTTAGGGAAATTAAGTTTTCTCTCCCTTTCAGGTGACCCTTCCATATATAGATTTGCCACAATCCCAACTCGATATTATTATGAATTGAGGGAGGTTGACAAATATGTAAGAGTATTAAGATAATAATCACACACATATTAGTAATAGTTGATAATCTCTCATAATATATTCATTCATGTATTTTTCATCTCAAATTCATGTAAGATTACCTTAATATTTTCCTCAAGTGATAATTAAGAATATACATTCAATTGTTACTTAGATTAGACACTGGGCTGACTAAGGCTGGATATCCAACTTAAAAAATTAGAAAAAAAATTCAAATACTTCCCTTTAAATACTAGGCTGTGATTGGACATCCAGCTTGGAAAAAGTAGAAAAAAAAATACAACAGTTGAGACTGGACAGTCAACACAAATATGTTATGATTGAATTATTATTATTATTATTTGATGAAGGTTAGCAAATATGTGAGAGTATTAATATCACAAATATACACATACTTATTAGTATATTATATACTATTATAATTAAAATATCTAATACTAAATACTTAGGTGATAAGTATATTAATTCATATATTTTTTTTATCTCAAATTCATATGAGATTATCTTAATAATATTATTTACGTAAAAGATAAAAATATCTCTGGTAAAAGTAAAAAATATTGATAAAAGTTGATAAAGAATATAATTAATTATGGCCATGGGCCGATTTACCTGGCCCATTGGTTTATATGTCAATTTTGGTTATTGAACCTGAATATTAATCGGTAAAAGCCGGTTTAATTTACACCCACATTGTATGGGCTGTTTTAGGTTCTAGTTAGAGTTTGAAATGTTGGTTTAACCGATTTTATTTTTTTAATTTATTAGTTTTTAATAATAATATTTTTCATAAAATTAAATATCGAAGTCTTAAATTTTATACTATCCTAGTATTAATTCCAGTCCTGATAATGTGAAAAATCTACGACCAATTGCTCCATGTAATGCCATATATAAGATTATGTCCAAAGTCTTGGCTAATAGACTTAAAAAAGTTTCTCCCTTCAATTATTTCTATGGCCTAATCAGCTTTCATCCCAATAAGACTTATAACTAACAATGTTATGGCAACCTTTGAGGTGGTTCACTTTCTTAAAAGGAAAACTAGAGGTAACAATTGTGAGGTAGCATTAAAGATCGACATTAGCAAGGCTCATGACCGTGTGGATTGGGACTTTTTAAGATTAGTATTGTTAAAAGTGGGGTTTCATGAATACTGGGCGAAACTCATTATGCTTTGTGTTTCTTCTGTAAGGTATAATGTTTCCTTTAATGGCACTGAGGTGGGACCAATTATTCCTCAAAGAGGATTAAGGCAAGGGACTCATTGTCTCCTTATCTGTTTATAATTTGCGCAGAAGCTTTGTCTGCTCTGTTAACTACAGCTGAAAGATTGGGAAAGATTCATGGCTGTAAGGTTTGTCGAAGATGCCCCGGTATCTCCCATCTTTTGTTCGCTGATGATAGCTTTCTCTTCTTTAAAGCAGAGGAAGAAGAATGTAGACAAGTGAGGAGGATTCTTAGATCTTAAGAACTAGCTTCGGGCCAGGCTATTAATTTTTAGAAATTAGGAATTATGTTTAGTGCTAATGTGGATCAGGAGATGAGAAATCAGGTTCAACAGATTATGGGGGTTCATGCACCTTTAACTGTAGTAGATACTTGGGTCTGCCATCTCGTATTGGGAGAAATAAAAAAGCAAATTTTTTCTTTTCTTAAGGAAAGGATTGGTGCATGCATCACAAATTGGAATAATAAGTTTTTATCTAAAGCTGGGAATGAAGTCTTGCTCAAAATAGTAGCTCAATCAATCCCTACTTACTGTATGGGTGTTTTAAAAATTCCTATCACTATGTGTGATGAACTCCAAAAAATAATGAATTTATTTTGGTGGGGTTCGAAGGAGGGTCATAGTAGGAATTTGCATTAGTTTTCCTGGAATCATTTGTGTTTTAAGAAAGGATATTGATGCCTTGGATTCATGAATCTTTATTGTTTCAACTTAGCCATGTTAGGTAAGCAGGGGCAGAGGCTGCTCTCTACTCCAAGTACTCTCTCTGCAAAAATCTTCAAAGCTAAATATTTTTCAAGATGTGGATTTTTAGAAGCTACAGAGGGCCATAACTCTTACTATGTTTGGAGGAGTCTCTTGCATGCCCAGGATGTGTTGAGGACATAAATTTGGTGGAGAATTGGATCAGCTACCTCCATCATCATATGGCGGGATCCTTGGATACCTAGTAATCCAAATTTTAGAGTTACTTCTCAAAGACTTCAAGAGAGAGAAGAGTTACTGGTTAGTGATCTCATTATTTCACATTCAAGAAGCTGGAATGTTGAGGTTATTCAAGAGCTTCTTGAGGATGATGTTAATCACATTGTTCAAATACCATTGAGTAAGACAAGAACATAGAATCGCTTGATTTGGCATGGCACTAAGAATGGAAATTACTCTATTAAGAGTGGATATCATTCAACCATGGATATTATTAATAGTGCTGGTGGGTTTCATTAGATTGATATATGGGCTAAAATTTGGAAGTTAGAAGTAGCCCCTAAGGTTAGACACACAATCTAGAGAATAATTCATGGTATCCTTCTACAAAAGCAACGCTGAGACTCAAAGGGATAGATGTAGACTACGGCTACCCTATTTGTTCCCAAGCAGAGACATCATGCATTATTTATGTGTCATAGAGCTAGTTCTTGTTGAAATTTATTAGGGGTTCAAAATACCTTTGATGATGTTATTAGTTTCTTTTCCTAGCACTTATCTCACTCAAGCAATAATACAATGGGTAGAATATGTTATCTTTTGTGGTTAATGTGGTTTTGTAGGAACAAATGGATTTGGGAGAAAGCTTTTTTTTGACTCTTCTACCATTGTTCATAAAGTTGTCAAAGCTTGGGAGGAGTGGGAGAGTATGAACTCTCATATGTTGGCAGGTTTGTTGGTGGCAAATCAAGCTGTCCAAATCGAGCACAAACTGTGTAGAACTGGCAGACTCCACCTGTGAAATTTCTAAAATGTAATGTTGATGCTGCTAGATTCCAGAATCAAATGAAGTCAAGTATGGGAGCCATTTTGCATGATCATCAGGGTTGCTTCATGTTTGTTGTTTTTAGATCCTGGGCAGTATGCTTTGAGCCATGAGTAGTTGAAGTGTTGAGCATTAGAGAAGCCCTCTCATAGATGAAAAGTAATTCTGTTTCAAATGTGATTATTGAGACTGATTGTTTAAAAGTCTATCAAGCGATTATATGAAACAATGCGGATATTTCTGAGTTTGTTTCATTGATTCTAGATTGCATTGAGATTAGAAAGAATATCAATGGCCTTTCCTTCTGTTGGTCATGTAGGCAAGCTAAAAGTGCTGCCTATTCATTAGCAAGAGCAACTCTTAACTATGCAAGTCCCTATGTTTGGAGTGCACCTCCATCTTTTCTTTTATCTATAGTAGACAGACATTGTGAGGACCATAGAACCAGGGTCAATGTTTTATCCTTTTCTATGGTTTTGTTCTTCTTGATTTATTAATAATACTTATTCTTTTTCTTAAAAAAAGTTTTAAATTTTATATAATATTAATTGTTAAAATTAACAAACACTTATTATTAATACTATTAATAATAAATATCATTATTAATAACAATAATAATTATTGCACATCGAGATATAACCTAGCGGTAAGTGTACATTCACTGAAGTTAATAGATAAAGAATTAATTCTCCATCCCCAAATATAATATTAAAAAAATATTAATAATTATTTATAATGAAAAATTTGAAAATATAATTTTTCATTATAAATATATGAATTTAAATACATAATTATACATATTTAATATTATGATTAAAGTATAAAATTTTTTTAAAAAAATTAATTCAAAGATTTTGTTGTAACACATTAATTAATTTATTCCCCGATTACATACATATATATATATATATATTTTTTTTTTCTGATAAGGGAAACTAAAATCTCTATTAAGACTTTTACACCCACTTATTAATTATGGTTTAATTATTAAAAATCATATTATAAATGATTATTTTTTCTGTGAATTAAATATGAATATATATCAAATTAATTCTGATAATTGGAATTTTCAATTGGTTTCAAGAGCAGCTAGCTAGGTGGTCCAGAAATGGCCACATCAAAATAAAGTTAGTGCTTTCTACAAACGATATAGGCACTGGTTTGTTTTGAAGTTGGCACAGAGACAAGTCTTTGCAGAATGACTGAATGCATCGGCGAAGGCAGTTGGATGGGAAGGGGGCATTGCCCCCCCTTAATTTTTTTTTTTAAATATTCACATATTTATTTTTTAAATTTTTAAATTTTTTTATTTGCCCCCTTAAAATTTTAAATTATCTTTCAATTTAAGAAAAAAAAATTTCAAAATCTTTAATAAATTAATTTTAAATTCATCCAATCAATTAAGAGATTAAAAATAAATTAAAAGTACAATTAAAAAAATTAAAAAAATTATAAAATTAAAATCTTTATTTATTTTATTTTTTAATTTCTTCTCCTTACTTTAAATTTACATTTTATTATTTATAATTCTAATATACTTTAATATTTTTGCATCAATATTATATGTTAAAATTTATTTTTCATATTTTCTTTGATTAATTTTTTTTACAAATGAAAATAGCTTATTAATAGGTTAATAAATTTATAAAATAATTATTATATATGAAAGGTCAAATATCAAAATAAAAAAATTTAAAAAAAAATTTTGCTCCCCTTATAGTTAACTATGGACTTCGCCCCCTGACTGAAAGAGTATGGGTTAAGGGTGAAGTGCAGATTCTTAAGAGGATTCTTGCAGTCCCACGTTACCCACTTATTTTGTCAAAGCCAACTTTCATATTCTCTACTATTATGATGGACAACACACAACTAATCGAATGAATGGCTTGAGACGAATTTGATCTGTTCAAAATGAGAATTTAATTGACCTCAATCTAAATTCTTAAAATAAATTTGGATATTATCCATCGAGCAAGTTAGAATTCAGTTTTTTAATTAAATCCAAACACGATCAATAAACTTATATAATAATATATAATATTTATAATATATTATTTTCTTTAAAATATTTCATTTGTTTGAACCCAAATTTGCTCTAATAAAAATTTACGTGAATGGATAAAAATATATATATATATTTTTGATAAATTTTGATTTGATGCTTACAGTATTTAAATAGTTTAATCGTGTTGACCGTTGTACATGCTGATATAATTTAACTGTAAATACATATTTTTTTTTAAATAATAAACTTAAATTAATTCCTCCATCTTCCATATTGGTATTCAAAAGAAAAATTATTGTAATGAAAAAGTGAAATTATTTATAATAATGAAATAAAAAGTTGACTTTATTTTCATTATGGATTGAGGATATGGGCATATATAGATGAATTATTAATCACAAGAAATTTAAAAAGAGAGAGAGAGAGAGATTGAGAATGATTGTAAGGAAAGCTGTGATGGCATTCAGTTTGCCATGTGACAGATTGAGTCAGTGTTGTTTCATTCTGTCCATAGATTAAGGAAAGCTGCTCTGAGTCTCACTGCCTTATCCCCACTTTACTTTCATTTATTCATGATTGTAGCATTGGACAATTTGTGTCAGTTATTTAATAATTGGACCAATTTTATCCTTTTAGTGTTGCAGATGCTTCTTTTGTGGCCTTCACTTCTCCATAAATAAATAAATAAAAATTTCTATATAATTCAATCCATTCAAATTAATTCTTTTTAGGCAAATCAAATATGAATAAAGGTTAATAAAATTACATAATAACTAGCTAGTGGGTTAAATTGCATATTGATAGGTACAATTTTTTTTTATTATAAGTGATGTTTGATTTTGATAATATCCTAATTAATTTAATTTCTAATTTCAATGATCATCACTTAATCTAACTCATGATATTCAACCTGAATTTAAGCGCTAATGATATCAATGGCGAAATTGGTTTCGCCATAAAATAATATATAACAACAAAAATAGTAGCAAATTCATATTAAAATTGCAAATTTTTGTAATGTGATATATATGGTTTTTGTTAATTTTTGATTCTCATTATAAATACATAGAATATGAGATTATTCAATTATTCAAAAAAAAATGTAAAAATGATTATTCATTACTATCATTTTAAGTATAAATTAATAATGATTATTAATTATAATAAAAATATATGTGCCTATACCCATTTTCTAGTTTACTTTTATTTTTGGACCCAAAAAAAAACCTCTATAAATAATGGGAAACTCTCATGTGGTGCGGAAATCAGGAATAGAAAGTGTCTTGTGGTTGGAATATCAAGAAATACGTGCATGAGACTGAGTGCATGAGACTGAGAGATATATATAAACATATATAAATTATTATTAATTATATATTTTCATTAATGTCTACTACAAAACCAAATAATCTTGAGAAAATAATAATAATAATAATAATAATACTCATAATGATAACAATAATAGAATCAAGTATATGATATTATACCCAGATAAAGGAGGACTACGGAGCTTGATCATGTACTTTGTATTTACCATAAAATTGTGCATGGTCACATGATCCTTTTTTATTGGCATTCAAAAGAGAGAAGATATTTCTCTCTGGCAGCTAGTCACGTGATTTTAAAATTTTAGTCTCCACACAGACTGAGTTTCTAAAGATTGCAGCGAGGGGTCGAAGAACTCCTCCTTACAATAATTTTTTTTATTATTTAGCTTCTAGTAAAATGGCGTCATTTTGCCAAGAGTTAAATTATTTTTATTTTAATTTGGTCTCTGGCAAAACAGTGTCATTTCATTCGGGATTAAATTTTAAAAAAAATTAAATTTTTCAGCGAAGCGACGCCGTTTCACTGGGAAGGTTTTTTAAAAAAAAGGTTGTGTTTTTGCAGCCCCCTCTTCCCTCTCTCTCTCTCGGAGCCCAAATCTCTCCTCCCCTAAATCCAGCCAGCCACTGCCAGCCCCCATCGCCTTCAATATCAAGCTACCGTCAGTGCACGCCGCCGACCCCCTCAGTAAAATTCTGGTTCCATCATTGTTTATATTGGGTAAAACAACAAGAAGTCTCAAGCTCTTACTGGATAGTTCTGATGAAGAAGAAAAGTATAGAGAGATTCAAGCAGGTTATAAGCTCTTACTGGATAGCTCTGACCAAGGGGTACGTTAAAAGTTGGAGTTATAGAGAAATACTTTGGAATCTAAGGGTTTTAAGCTAAATAGGACTAAAACTGAGTATATGCATTGTAGATTTAATAGCGAGAATAGAAAAAGATGCAAAATTATTTTGTACAGAATAGCAGTGTCTCATAGTACTTATTTTAAATACATTTTCTCTATTCTTTAAGAAGATAGGAGTTGTGACGAAGATATAAATCATAGGATTAAAGCTAGTTGGATGAAGTGGAGGGGTGCTACAGGAGTTCTATGTGATCGAAAGATGCTAACTAAATTAAAAGAAAAATTTTACCGCACTGTAATACGGCCTACGATGATATATGGTAGTGAACGTTGGGCAATAAAAAGGCAACACATGAGTAAAAGGCATGTTGCAGAAATGAGAATGATAAGATTGATGTGTGGTCATACTAGAATGGATAGAATCCGCAATGAGTGCATTAGAGAAAAAGTGGGGGTAGCACCTATTGAAGATAAGATAAGAGAGCATAGATTGAGATGGTTTGGCCATGTGAAATGAAGATCTAGTGATGCGTCTGTTAGAAAAATTGAACAAGTTAGAGTAGATATAGCTAAGAGAGGTAGAGGTAGGCCTAAACTGACTTGGTCAAAGGTAGTTCAAAATGATCTTATAATGTTACATCTATCATAAGAGATAACCTTAAATCGTATTGAGTGGAAAAGAAAAATCCATATAGCCAACCCCAATTGACTTGGGATTAAGGCTTTGTTGTTGTTGTTGTTGTTTATTATTGTTAGTAGAACGCTTACCTTTGTTTCCAAGCCATTGATGTACACTGGTTTTCTGGTTGATTTCTTTCTCAACCTTCTTTCTGAGAATAGTAACTTTTCTTCGGGTTACTCACCAAGTTTCTCCATGGTATGCACTGCTATATCCTGCTACTATGCTATTGTTTTGTATTTATCATATATTATTATTATCATTTAATACATTCTGCATGAGATGAATCGATTCAGAACCTATTGTGTAAGAGAATCGATTCTGAATCTATTGCATAGGAGAATCGATTTTGAATTTATTATATAGAAAAATCGATTTTAAATTTATTGCGCAAGAGAATTGATTCTAAATCTATTGTATAAAAAAATATGCACTTACTACATCGGCATGCAGTTTCTTTACTATTTATTTTAGCTGATAGATTATGCAGTTTACTTGATGGGTTTTTTCAGGTTTGTCTGTGAGTTGTTGTGATGATAATATGGGGGAATAATGCAGGGAATTTGGTGATACCACGTAGAGGTTCAAAAACTTATATAAGCACCATTGGACAATTGGATGAGAGAATAGACTTATACAAGAAGTCTGAAAACTTGCTGAAACAAATGGATGATTCCAGCGGCGGAACGACCATGGGGTCGAGGGGGGTCACACGACCCCCCTCGCCGGCCTCCAGACGTGGAGGATACCTGTTGCCGGCTGCAAGTGCTGAAACTCAGCCCCCGCTGAGTTTCAGACGAGATTGCAGCGAGGGGTTGACGAACCCCTCGCTGCAATTTCATTTTCTTTTTTTTTATAAAATAGTCCCTGGCGAAACGGCGTCGTTTCGCCAGAGACTATTTTTTTTTATAAATAAACCCCTGGCGAAACGGCGCCGTTTCGCCAGGGGTTTAACAAAAAAAAAATAAACCGGCCCAAGCGAAACGGCGCCCAAGCGAAACGACGCCGTTTCGCTTGGGCCGGTTCAAAAAATAAAAAGGGCTGCGTTAAAACGCAGCCCTTCTTCTCCATCTTTATTCTTCTGCTGCCTGCCCCGCCCCCTCTCCCTGTCCCCAAACCCAGCACCACAGCCAGGCCAGCCGCACCGCCAAACGCCGCCACAGCCAACCTTGACCCCCCCTCGGAAAATTCCTGGTTCCGCCACTGGATGATTCTATTTCTCGTTAAAATCAGCAACATAACTTTTTTTTTTCACTTGATTTGATTTAGAATTATCTCTTTTAATAAATTTAAAATAGTTAGATCAATTTGTATCACTTTTATTCAGATTAATTTAGATCTACTCATGTCTCTCTTAAATATTTTATTTAGATTAATTATTATTAGCATAAAAAATGAAAAAAACTAAACCAGCTTTTAACTCAATATTTATATATTTTCAAATTGATACAATGAAAAGTAAACTATCAATATTTATATATACAACTCAATTCAACTTAACTCAATCAAAATACAGCGATAAATACAGCGATAAATGCATACTTCTCTCAATAATAGATTCATGATATATTCCTCTCTCCCTATACTCTATTAAATATATATATATATATATTTTTTTTTTCTTTGTCACCTTTGTTTCTTATATGATATTTGAACTCAAATGCATCAATCATGATGATCACTTGAGGAGATCTGCTGAATTCTTTCCCTTCCAAGCCTGACAGAGTTAACATAATCTGTAGGGCAATGATCAGAAATGCCTGGCAATACCAATCCCATTATCCTGATTAACATAGAAAACCATCCCTCCTTGTATCCTGGTCCATACATGTATCCCATCATCAAGCTTCTTATTAATTCCCATGCAGCATTCAAGTACAATGGTATCAGAAATCTCAACCCAAAGTAATTTGGGTCTGGCTCCTCATCCGTTTTCTTTAACAAGAACCGAAAAAAAAATATCAATAACTGTGCAAGGTATAAATAATTAAATGTCTTAATGACCCCAGAAAAAAAATCAAACGACCATACTTGGTTGCTCAGAAGAAATTGTGGGCTTTGTAAGTCTTGAAAAATAGGGTCCATCAAGGTAATAGGAAACTGAGATTGAAAGGGTGGCAGATGGTGACAAATTACCAGGAAGCTAAGCCTGGTAGGATTTGGTTGCTGTATAACCCAGAGCAGTTCAAATACAAGTAGGCTGCTGGTCACTAATCAGTGTATTCATTATAGCATTCCTAAGGATCATACTGGGTCCTACTGTTAATAGTGCTGAGGATTGAAGGAAATTAGGGAGGTTTTGGTGCAGATTGGTTCTGGTATGGAGAAACCTTGGCTTGTCTAGGGTGATTTCAATGCTATCATCAATAGTCAGGAGAAAATAGAGAGAACTAAAGTAGCCAGGAGAGATACCTGTTCATTGTAGCAGCTGTCGTAGTAAAGGCAAACTCCAAAATGCTTGTACAGAAAGGTTTTGTCATCATAAGGCAATCTGGGCACAAGGTCATTGCAATAAACAACTCTAAAATATTTAGCAACTGGTTGGTTCAAATGGGCTTCCATAACCTTCCCAAGTTGCCTATTCCCAATTCTTGGCTGCCCAAATGTATATACGCCAAGTAACCTTTGCAGCAACTCAGTCTCCTTGTGAATCACTAGCACTGTTGGAAACAATATAGCAAGTGCTCCACCTAAGCTATGTCCAGTTACTACAAACTTGGCATTCTTGTGCTCTCTAAGTAAGCTCTTCAGCTTCCTCCTAACAACATAGTATGCACTTTTTTTTACCATGTCAGGTGGGATTTTCGCCATCTGGGATGATTGATCCCACATTTCAGAATCATCAACATCATCGTTGGAGTCCTTCACGTTCTTGTTTTGATCAAGTTGATTCTTGAAGGTGATTGTGTCAATTCTGTTACCTAAGCCTAATGCTTCCATGAACCCCATATGAATTTTTCCCAGTTTTGGAATCTCATACCAAGAATAATCAAAATCAGTACTCCAATCATCAGCATCAAAAGGTTCTGTTCCTCTAAAACTAATCACTACCAAATTTGCATCCGTGGGTTTGTCACAGAATATGAACAATTGGGTAGAGTTTTCTTTTTGGAAATCTATCAAACAGTTGGCATACACCAAAAAACACAATCAATATAGGCCGTTTACAAGAGAATATGAACAAACCAAAATTGCATTTGTTATCCTTACCATTCCAGCAGTTGTAAAACTCCAAGAAATGCATCTGTTTTTAACCAAAATCAGAACTATAAAATTTGTCAAAAACAAAGGTAACTGAATGAGCAACATTTATATATATTATACCTTCCAGTGATGCACAACAATATTTTCAACAACTTTGGCATTTTCATAAGCTAACTTAGAAGCCATAATACAAAGGTCCATTAAAGCTCTGTTACCCAATTTAGCTTTGATGTTTACTTCTCCAGAAACAGAATTCTCCATTGATTCCACCAAGTTTTCAGCCTTGTATAGGTCTATTCTTCCATCTATGTGTCCTATGGTACTTATAAATGTGTCTGTCCCTCTTTGTGGCGTCACCACCTTTCCTGCACATTCAAAACATATACGTATATCTACAAATATAAGTGAAAGATATGAAATGATGAGTGTGAATATACCATGAAAGAAGTTGCAGAGTAAACCCAAGAAGCCATCATTTTCAGAGAGGAGATTGAGAAAGAATTCAACTACATGGCCAATGAACTCCAATGGCTTGCCAAAAAAGTGAAGTATTTTGCGTAAAATGATAGAAACCAAAATCACCAGTCTATTATCAGCTGCTTCCCCATTACTAATTACTTGTTCATCCTCTGAACTCTCCAAGAACCTTACTCCGCTCTTTATATCAGCCAACACCAAGTACATCCATAAGTCCATTAATCCTCCTTTCTCTGGCCTCACTATAAGATACTTAAATCCTTCACTATTGCCACCAAATTCTTGATCGTCAGCCATTGATAATATATATTATTATCTTTCTCTCTTAATTATCAAGAAAATTCAAGCTTCAAGAACCAAGATTGTAAGAAAAAGTCAAGATTCAAGATAGTAAGAACAATTCAAGATGATTCAAGATTCTTCAAAAGAGGATTGTTTCAAGGAATTTGAAAATGAGGGTATTTAAAGATTGGATTGGAATATGACATATGTTAATCAATTCAATTATCATGACTTGCCACTAGTTGTGACCGACAACAAACATGATCTAAATATCTATCCTCTGGTGTCCTTTTTTATTCTACTTTTTCTTTTTCTTTTTCTTTTTCTTTTTCTTTTTCTTCCAATTTAATTTCTATATGATCCTAGTTCATCTCATGACAAATTTATTTTTGATTTTATATAATATACATACACATATATATACATACAGTAATCAAAATTTTATTGGGAGACAAAATTTAAAAAAAATTATATTTAATATATAACTTCATTGTGAATATATTTAAGATAAAATTTAATAAAATATAATAAAATTATTAAATATATCAAATATATTAAAATATACTGTAATATCATCCTAAAATTAAAAAAAATCATATTTAAATTATGAAATTGTACAGTTTATAAAACATATTCTTGAATTATTTGTTATAAACATATATAATATTGTTAAATCTATTATTATTAATATCAATTTTAGAATACAAATTAAAAATAATTGAAGATAATAAATAGGTAGAGTAAATATATACATACATATATTTTTATATTAAATTAAATAAAATATAAATTTATATATATCAGTATTATCATAATTACTAGTAAATATTTTTTTATTAAAGTTGAAGTTATAATCTGTAAGGATTAAAAAAATTTAAATATATTTTTCGTGTTATTTTCTTATTATTTTTAATTTTTCTTTTAATTTATCATACAATTTGATATTTTAATTCTCTTAATCTTAAATATTTCTCAAAATTATTAGGTAAAAAGTTTTATAAAAAAGAAAAAAATTATATCACAATTAAAAGTATGATTAAACAAAAATTAAAATAACAATAATTATTTGAAAAAAAAATTAAGTCTAGAATGGGAGGGTATATTTGAAAAATAATAATAAATAATAATTATCAGCTATTATTATTAGAAAAAAAAAATTAATGTGAAAAGTTCATAGTGAAAAGGTAAAAAAAGAGAGGTTAATTTATTAAAATGACTAAAATTATATATATATATATATATTTACATTGTAGGCAAGGCGAGGCTAGGTGTTGTAGAAGGGGGGCGTTATGGAAAAAAAAAATATCTATATATATATACTTGTAAAATTTAAAATTTCTTATTTGTCCCCTTCAAAATTTAAATTGTCCATCCATTCTCTTCTTTAAATTAAGTGAAAAAAACAAATCCTAATAATTATTTTTCCCCAAATAAATATGTTTTTCTAAAAAATTAACAAAAGATGATACTCTTAAAAACAAAAAAAGGAAATTGAAAAAATAACAAACTCTCTAACTAAATTAAAAAATTAAAATTAGAATAAAAAGAAAGGAAATTTGAAAAAGAATATAAGGTTAAAATCTTTATTTTTTAACAAAATATTATGTTTTATAATTTTCTTTTTTTTTTTACTTTTGTTTTTTATTTTATTATTTCTATTTATAATATTGTGTGACCATTCTTTTATTCATTTTTTTTAAAAGATTATTTTTATGATCTATTTTTTTCTTTTTATTTTTTATGCATCATATGCATATATATTATTATTATTATTAATTTAGCTGAGTATTAAGACAATAATTAATGTAGAGAGAATGAAGCCGAGACTATAAGAAAAAAGAATTCCCCCCTCAAAGGTCCATGAACTCTCTTCTCCCCTCCGGTTCCGCTTCCGCCCTGTATATGTATAATTTTATTGCCACTTGTCATAAAATGTCAAGAAACTACAAATGGCTATATATGCATGAAATTACGTCATACATGCATGGCCATTAGTCCATTTGTAATAAGAAAGTGCAATTCATGATTTGAAAAATTAAAAGATAATAATAATAAAAAAAGGGGTGAAAAGAAATAATTTTATTCTGTTATTCGGATAAAAGGAAGGAATAAAATTATAATTATAAAACACTTTATTTTATTTTATTTTATTTTTTGAAGGAAAATATCAATACTTTTATTAAAACACAATCAAGCAAGACAGCCAGCTCCCAGCTGGGATTCTATCCCAAATACAAAAGCTAGCATATGTATGAAAAGCTTTAACTAAACAATAAGACTCCTAAATCATTTAACCTAAACAATAGGTCTAGAAGAAATGATATCTCTAATAATCAAACCCAACTCATTAACATCAGTTTTATTATTGTTTATATCTACAGCTAGAACAATAGAAAGAGCATTTGAATAAATGCACCCTTTTGTTTATATCTACAGAAATACTACCCACCACATTTTCCATCGACAATTCGACATATTTTTATAGTGACTTTTATTGTTTGTGAGCCTTAAATATTATAAAATTAAATTTCACATATATTTATTAAAACTAATAACAATATATAACAAATTCACTTGATTAAAAACTGAGTTTCAATCTCCCCTAGTTAGGCTCTAATGTATATTTTCTAATATTAGTATTAAGAGAGGAGGGAAATCGATTTTGCATATATTATTCCGGAAACAATATATTATTACATTAGAATATAACTCAATCTGCAGTATATATTTTTTAATATTAAAAAGTAAAAACATAACTTAATTTCCATAATTTAAATATTGTCAATAAGCTTACCATGTTAATGGAAACCCTAATTAATAAATATGATATAATGAGGAGAAACCTTAATAAAAACGAACTATATATGAATATGATCCCCCCCTTTTTTTTTATCTCATGCATGTTTCTTGAGAAAATGAAATTGTAATTGGCATTTGACTATATAAATATATTTGGACTTTGGCTTTCCATTATTCAGTAAAGAAAAACTCTACCTACTTATTGCAGAAGTCATCAACGTAGCCTTTGCTTGTACGTATACATTTGAATTCCTTTTTGCCATTCTACGTCATATTTTCAAAGCAAAATCAGAAAATAATAATAATAAACCATATATATATATATATATATATAGCAAAAACTTGTAAACCAGGTTTATATAATTATAACAAAATTAATTTGAAACTAAAATTGATCAAAACTGAATTATAAAGGTTTTCTGTATATCAATCAAGAAAATTGTACAATGTTTATATACAAGAGGAAAAGAAGAAGAAGTTGTTACTAATTGCGGCTGTCAGTAAAACTGATTCTACTAAGCATAAGTTACACGTACATTATTCATCAGAAAACACCCCTACTTTGGCCTGAGTTTTGACATTTTGACAATGACATAACTTATATATTATAAATCGAAAAGCATACAACAAAATATTTCATTATGGGAATAAAAATTTTTATTTTCTTTAATTAATCCCCACTTTCAATTATTGAAGGGATTGGGTATGGGATATGCGTGGAAGAGTGGAAATCAGAAAAGATAAAAATGGACTGACCATTAAAAAAATAATAGCAACTCAAGTTTGTTAGAAATAGAGTGTACTTTGGTATGATTTCATAAATTTCTATATGTATTCAATATGTATACTAAAATCATAAACTGACCAAGTACGTGCAGATTTTCTTTATTAACAATAAATAATCTTTTTTATTAATTAGTTTAAAATTTTCAATTTTGTCTATGCTTGGAGAAAAAATGCATATGATTTTTTATAAAATTATCAGAAAAAGTCTACAATATTACGAACGATAAAATATTATTAAATTTATTAAATTTTTTTATTAATTTACAAATTTAGTAAATTTATATGATATATAAAAAAATCTATTTTGAATTTAATTTTTTAAAATTATTACATAATTTTATAAAATTATAAAAAAATATATAAATTCTTAAAAATTTGTGCATTTGACATAGACAGATAGGCTTAGAGCCAGGAAGATTCTAATTTGAATTAACTAATTTGGGGCCTAATTCAGCCTCAAACTTGAAGTTACAGCAAAACAAAAGCTGGCAATTTAGAGAGACTTGGCCCCAAGCCAAGTGTTTTGGATTCTCACCAAATTAAAAGTCTTAATTTCTTATTATGATTTTTTCATAAAATTATAAAAAAAATTAAAAAAATTAAAATTTAAAATATTTTTAAATGATCAGAATTTTAATCAATTTACAAATTCATCGTGTGTATAATAGATTTTAATAACTTTTATAAATTTATTATAAATTTTTTATAAAATATGCAAAAAAATCCTATAAAAAACTTAAAAATTTTAATTTAATTATATTAAAATAATATCTAAAATTAACAAATCATAATTCAATCAATAAAATAAATAAATGAAATAAAGAAATTTAAGATTTTAGCTTAATAGAATAAAATAAATGTTAATGTCGTTAAACCTAATGCCTCACCTAACTGGTCAAAAAAAATATGAGTTTTTGTTAAATGCTATTTAACAATTCATCATGTCATGGACACCCAATTATTTTGGTGGCTTATATATATATATATATATATATATATATGACTTGACTCTAGGTGGCCTTTTTTTATTTTTGCATGAAAATTGCATTTATATCTTAACAAAAATTTAAAAATGAAAATTGACATATTAATATATACTTTTATTAAATAAATGAAAATTTCCTTATTTTTCCCTAAATAAATATATTATTAACATAAAAAAATACTGATTTTTATCAATGAATTAAATTCAGAAATAGATAGTTAGAGTGTATATAATTAATAATAATGTGAAATTTAGAGAGACATTCAGCCAATTTTATAACTAAATAAACAACTATAGCTAGCTATTTTATATTATGTTAGGCTTCAATCATATAATTTTTTAATATATTTTCATTGATTTTCAACATGAAACTTTTTCAAAATGAAAAGGAAGATCTACTTGATTTGTTAGAACCATCAACAAATTAAATTGTTGACCATGAATAATTATCAAAACATTTTATTATTTGATCAATAACATAATAATTGATGTGTGGCTGTAATATACATATATATATATATATATCTGTAATTATAATAAATTCATTCTATTTAAAAAAAATATTGATGTGCCAAAATAAAAATTTGATAATTATTTTTTTAATTTATCATGATAATTAATATTATTTTTTTAGCATTGATATAGCAGAGAAAAATTAATATATTTGATACTCATATCTATTTATCATTAGATTATATTATTAATGTATTATGTTATCTATTTCTTTTATCACATTTGAATTGATAGTCTTATTTTTCTTTTTTCATATATTCTAAATTATAGATTATTTATTATTTTAATAAATTTATTAAAAGTTAAATTTCTATAATATTTTTATTTAATATTACTCATTAAATATATATCATGTAAAAATAATGATATAATGAAAAATTATTATGTAAATTTATATTTATAATAAAATAATTAATTTTTATTATTATTATAAAATAAAAAGTGAGATTATTAATTTGAGATGAAAGAAGTATTTTTTTAAAGGGATACATTAATCGGTATTATGTTGTTATTTTTTAAGGAGCAATAATTATTTTATTTTTGTTAAGGTGTGATTTATTTTTATTGAAATTTAATAAATTTATAATATATATATATATATATGTAAGTTTCGCATTAATCACTTTAAAAGAAATTATTACAATAAATTTTCTTATCAATCACTTTAAAATTTTATTACAATAAATTTTAATAAAAATAAATTGAGCTCAATAAAAATTATATTATTTATGGTTTATATAATATTAATATAATATCTACTAAAAATTAAAAAAAAAAAAAATTAAGATATAAGTGGGGACAAAAATAAAATCATATTTTATAAATTTGTGGTTGCTGTCTACCTACGGATACGGAAAAGATGGCAATTTTTTTAAAAATAAACGCGTCATTCATAAAAAAAAAATAAATAATAAATAACACCGACAAGACAACCGACGAGATTACCAAAAAAATAAAAAAGTACAAAAATGCAGACGTGGACTTTTTGGACAAGTCTCATCTTTATCACTTCACACATGGCCGTGACACGCATACATTTTTCTGGATACTACAAAAAATTAAAATATAGCTTTTATATTTTTATATATTTAAATTAAAATATATTTATATATTAATTAATATTTTAAAAATATAATTTAACTATAAATATATTTTTTAAAATAATAAATTATTTTTTTAAATATATATTAGATATTGAAAAAAATTGTATAAGAGGAATTGGTGGCGCCATAATTCTCAACATTAAGCAAGAAAATTATCATATAAATGGAAGAAAATGATTTTTTACCGACTTTAATTGCTATTTAATCTTTAACTACCACCATCAAATCTAATAGTTAAAGATATGTTATATTCTCAAATCCAAATTCAAATAAATGAAACACACGATTTATATTTTTTTCTTTCGAATTAATAAATATATTTTTATTTTATAAAAATTAAAAAAATAATTAAAATATTTTATATATTTTAAATTTATATTGCATTTGTTTTGAATTAATAGAGACATATTTATTTTATAAAAATAAAAAAATTATTTATTTTTATTTAAAATATAAATTTATATGTATTTTTTTAAAATAAGATTTATTTGTTAATATTAATATAATTTTTTTTGGAAAATTATTAATATGAATATAATAATAATTTAATATATTAATTAATTTATTAAAATGGTAAATAAATTATAATTTAAAATAAATAGAAAAATATATTTATCAATTTAAATTAGATGAAATATATTTTTTTAAATATTATATATTTATTAGTACAAAGCACAAATTATTTATTACAATAAACTTATTATACTTAATAATTATTTTTTTAAAAAAAATTATTTATCTGCCCGGTGCCCATCTCTATTTTCTCCTCGGTGCTAGTAAAGTTCAAGAACACAGTGGTCAGGTTTCTAAACATATCAGGCTCTGAGAGTTGACTGTCACACATTCTCATAATCCTAAAATATAATATATATGCTTTTTGCATGATTTGCTTTTATTTTATTTTTTCCTTAATATCATTTACATTACACTATTATATATAATATTTATTTAATGTGAACTCAAATAACAGTTAAAAAAATGAACTCAAATACTATTACACAAATTCTTTTAACTATTAAAAAATAATAATATATGTCCAATAATAATAATAATAATATAAATATAATTAATTTTGAATTTTTTAATTTCAATTTTCATATGTTATTGAGTTAAACTAAAGTTTCATTTACTAATCAATTTGTAATATTCTTTTCATTTTATTTCAAATATCATTTTAAAAAATTATTTTATTTTAAATGTTAATTTTATAAATTAAAGTAATATTAATTAACGAATTTTAAATTTATCTTTATTTTTAAATACTTTTAGTGCTGAAAAGGTTAAAATTAAATAAATTACTACTAATTTTTTATAAAATTTATAATTATTAATTATTATTTTGATATGTGTATTTTATTTTTAAATAATGCTTCAACTGAAATAGAAAGAATATGCATAAATTTTAATTTTTATTAAAATATATTTAATTTTTATTAAAATTAATTACGATAACTATGTATACTTATCTTTATCAATCACTTTAAAAATAATTATTATAAATTTTAATAAAAATAAAACATATCTCATAAAAGAATAATACTTCCATGAAGAAAAAAATACTGAACCTAACTCCAACACAATACTAAAAATAATAATAATAAATAAAAATAATTTTACATCCAATAAAAAAATAAATTTCTCACTTAAATGAAAAAAGAGAAAAAAAATTGTTAATTTACTTGAGTTTAATGACCTTCCCGTGAAGTGTGGCCAAAATGACGTGTATAAAAGTGACATTTTAATCACCATCACTACTAAAAATGATAGCTATTATATATATATATATAATATTTTAATTGTAATGCGATAGTTATCAGCAGAATCTTATTCTTGCCAGATAATTATTAGCTTAATTTTATCATTTGACAATTTTTAAATGAATCTTGTAAAATGAAGAAAATAAAAGTTCTATAATTATTTGTAATAAATAATCTTTTTGTTGAGAGTAGCTTTTTTTTTTTTGGAACAGAAGAGCAGCTGTTTGATATGTACAATTATAGTTATTCATTTCTTTAAAGGAAATAAAAGATAAAAAAAATTATACAACACCAACCAAAACAGGACTGTTATCTTTTCACCCTTTTCTTCTTCTTTTTCTCTTGTTTTATGAGTGAGAAAATGTCAAAGAAAATCCAAGAAAATTAACGCAAGCAGTATAAGAGAGAGAGAGAGAGAGAGAGAGAGAATGTGATAAAATAATAAAATATAGAGAAGGGCATTCTGTGGCTTTGGATTCTTCTGGCAAATCGTGCCCGCCAGCTTCACTTGGACTAGAGAAGAGAAGGGCATGGCTAAATAAGAATTAAAAGAAAAAAAGATCAATCTTTTTCTTGAAAATTAATCAAAGAAAAAAAATTTAATTAAAAGGGTAGCTAGTCATTGAGCCAAGGCCTTGTCTTGGTTTGTTTGTAGGTGAGGGATTGACGAGGAGAGTTTGAAAGAAGCTGATGATGGAGATTTGGAGAAGGTGTCAGCTGTTAGTGACAGTGATAATCTGCATTCTGGGTTGTATCAATGGTGACACAGATCCAAATGATGGTAATGTTGTTTTACTTTACTCTTTTTTTCTTCTTCTCTGCCTTTTTTGATTCTTTTTTTTTTAATTCTTTTTTGTGTTTCATTGATAGATTTGCATGTGCTGATCTTTGTCACATCTGCATTTTTTATAGCTCCTTTCGTGTTAGCTTCTTCTTCACTACTTGGTTTTGACTGCTGGTTGTGACTTGTTTATGACCACAAAAAGCTCCTCTTTTGTTGATCCATTTGCAGATTTCTCTTTCTTTTTCTGTCCATTTCTTTTATTCTATTACTTGGATTTCATTAAAAAGTTTGTTCACTGCTTTATAAGACAGATTGGCTTTAAAACTGTAAAGATCAGTTATGGGTTGGGGAAAGTGCTCTTTGTACTCCTGTTTTGTAGTACAGTCTTCAGTTTTAGGCAGCCAGATTGAATTTTAATGGGATTTTCTCGGTACCCAAAAGAATATTGATGAGAATTTAGTGTCTGCAGACTGCAGTTACGGGATGGGAACTTCACCTTCAATGTCTATCATTTATAACACAATTTTGTGTCTTTAGCGAGAGAGAGAGAAGAGGGGGATTGGTGTTGGTTGCTGTAAGGCCTTCTGAGATCTTGATTTACCCAGTATCAGTTAGATGGACATAGGTGAGTATTGTATTGTAAGGAAAAATTTTCACCTTGGCGCTTATAATTTTCATATCCAGCTACTTGTAACAGTTTGTCCATTGGTTTTGCAATTTCCTTGGATCCTAAGTGTATTTTGTGTGGATTGAAGGGGCTACAGTTACGCGGATCCTTGAGACTGATTGATCCAAACGAAGTGCTTGTTACAAGTTTCTTGTAGGTGACTGTTAAATATCAAATCTTAGCTCTGTTTTTGGGTTCTCTGGACTTCATAGCAGCCACTGACCCATTTCGAATGCTAAAGAGACTCCGGCTTCTTGGAAGCCATTGCTTCCTTGGATATAGAATTACTCATTGAATTGTTACCTTACACACCAAACTATAGTTGATGACAATCACCAATTGTATGGAGAATTCAAGAGTCTATATGTACTATTGCACTTGAGGAGATGTCTATGCTAATTACTTGCTTGCCACAAGCCTAAACTGCTTGTCATTATGCCCTACGCTTTTTGTTTCTGATTTTTGAATAAGTAGAGTTACTTAGGAAAGGGGGAAATGAAACTCAGGGACATGGAAAGTTTGGGAATTCAAGATCAAGAAAAGAGGAAGACAGAAGAAAGATGGTACACATCCCTAAACTGTTTTGCCTGACCAAACCTTACTATAACAGAGACTTGGATGGAATCTTTTTTCTGTTTAAAGTTGGAAGCTTGGGTCTTTGAGAAGTCCTATTCATTTCTTTCCAATGCAGAAGTCGTGGTGAATGACATTACTTTCTGAATGATTCTACAGTGATGGATTTTGTTTCTTCTACCTAAAGAGAATGATTCAGTGCTACTGTATTTTCCATGTTGCATGGTAGCATCTATGCTTAAAAGAGACTGAAGACTGAAGTGTGAAATATCTATTATGAGCGCTACAATACCCTATGCATTCCCAGAATCAGTTACAATGAATACACCTCCAACTTGGGCTGTAAAGAGAACTGATGTTGCTGTTGCTCTAGACAAGTACCCAGAAAAGTTGCTTTCTGTGATAGGGTTGATTTTCCTAAAACCAGATGTAATGATAATTCCTCAATCCACAGTCCTCTTTACTTGAGATGCAAAAAACTCAATTGATTGGCAAAGATCAATAGACAAAGTGAATATATGAGGGATGATGAACCTCAGAATGTACTATACGAATAAATTTTATCTGCAAAATTAAAGATTTTTCTCTACACTAATTTCAAGGTTGAAATCAATGTTGTAATGTGCATTCTTTTTATACTCTATTGTTTTTTGTTCTGCAAGGAAGGCAATCACTTCAGCAAAGAAAGGCTTGTAGTCCATGTCTAGTCTTAACCAATTGACCTGAGAGACCAGCGCTGCACAGAAGTAGTAAAATTTTAATGTATAGAAATCAGTAATCGTCTAAATCTGCCTCGCACTATTAATGATGCTAACATGCTGTGGATTGTTAATCATCCTTTTACATTCTGCTTCTGATAGCCTTTATCCATTGTTCTGTATATTGAAATTCAGAAGACTATCATTGGAAAATTTCAGGTTTTCTGCAAACACCATGTTGATGATTATGTCACTATTAAATGATACATATATCATATTTGTCATTTGTTGATTGCAGCTACTGCTTTAAGAGGCATGTTTAGCAGTTTAGGTTCACCCGGCCAGCTATCTCAATGGACCTCAAACGGTGGTGATCCATGTGGAGAATCCTGGAAAGGCGTTACTTGCTCAGGCTCTCGAGTCACAACAATGTGATCTTCTATTTCATGTTTAATTCTTTCTTGTATATTACTCTCAGGCATTGCCACAAGCACTGATTCTTTTAATATTTTTATTGCTTTTTCACAGTAAATTATCTGGTCTTGGACTTTCTGGATCAATGGGTTACCAACTCTCAAGCTTGACAGAATTAACAAATCTGTAAGAGCAACAGCCTTATTAATTGTGTTGATACTATCTATTATACATTTATTAATCTTGAGATACTGACCTGTTTTTTTTTCTGCAGAGACTTGAGTAATAATAATCTTGCAGGTGGTATAACTTATGGACTTCCTCCAAATCTGACACAATTGTATGCTTCACACAGAAGTTCTATTTATTTTTTCTTCTTTATTTATTTTATTTTCTTATGATATATAATGGTCGCTCTTTTGTTTGCAGAAATCTTGCCAATAATCAATTTACTGGAGAGATCCCTTATTCTGTTTCAATGATGACTAAGCTTACATATTTGTAAGTGACTCCCAGTTATTCATTCTCTGTTGCCGCTTATCCACAGCTCAAAACTAATACCCTTTTTCTTATTGATTCTTTCTCTGGTAGGAACCTTGCACACAATCAACTTCAGAATCAGTTGAATGACATGTTTGGAAAGCTTTCTTCTCTTTCCACACTGTGAGACATTCTTATGCACTTCCTTCTGTTCCTTTGTCATATTGTTATCTTATTATGTTTTTCTAAGGATTTTATTTGTATAACTTTTGTAATTGCATTATCTCCTCTAGTGTGTGGTCTGAAATTTTTCTACAGTGTCATTTTTTTTCCTTATTGGGTGACAAATTGTGGTAAATGCATCAAGCTGGGTTTACAGAATTAAGTGACCACAATCAGCAATTATTTCTATTCTTGCTACAGGGATATCTCCTTCAACCAAGTGCCAGGTAACCTGCCTGAAAGTTTCAGCAACCTTTCAAGCATGACTACACTGTAAGTTTCTAATGGTTCATCTTATTCGATCATAATTCATAGTATACTGTTTTGCTATCTTCTGCTAACTTATCATTTCACAGGAATCTGCAAAACAACCAATTCACTGGCACCATTGATGTCCTTGCCAATCTTCCTCTTAAAACTCTGTGGGTAGCCAATATAAAGTTAAATTTAGTTGGCACATCATATTATTTTTCCTTTTTATAGTTACCCACTGTATGGCTTCTCATTATATTTGCACTTGTTTGCCAGGAATGTTGGAAATAATCGTTTTACTGGCTGGGTTCCTGAACAGTTGAAGGGCATTAATCTTCAGTAAGCATATTACAGTATCAATAATTGTTCTGATTGACATAATGTTTTCCACAAAGAGGTACTTCTCACAAATTTAATGAGCTATTTTCATCATAGGATGGAGGGTAACAACTGGAATTCGGGGCCTGCACCCCCACCTCCACCTGGTACTCCTCCAGCTCACAGAAACCCAGGACATAAATCTGGTGGCAATAACAGTCCATCTGATAGTGATTCTGGTAGTGGCAGCAAAAATTCAGGAATAAGTGGTGGTGCCATAGCTGGAATAATCATATCCATTTTTGTTGTTGGAGGAATATTAGCATTCTTCTTTGTGAAGAAAAGATCAAAGAGGTCATCTACAGATATAGAAAAGCTTGATAATCAGCCATTTGCACCTCTTTCTTCAAATGAAGTACAAGGTAGCCAATATTTTTTGCATCTTGCAATTCAGTTGAGCATCATTATTTTATCAGCTATATCTTTTTGTTTCATTTTGCTCCTTATCCTGCTACGTCGATAATGAGATATGTTTGCCATTTTCTATCCTGGAAATGAGAATACATATGCTATTTAAATCAGTGAACAGCTAAAATGTTATGCTTCTGAATACTGCCTTTATATATCATCGAACAAGTTGGCTGCTAAATCTGACAAAAAATGCAACTTGAAAATTTTAAACATACGTAGTACATGATGAGATATTTGAAATTCCAAGAGATTGGTTACCCAAGCATGCCGTTTATTTTAATAATTTTAAATTCTTTTATTATAGTATTGTCTTGTATGGGGAACAGATAATCTTTACTCCAATAGAGTTTGTGGTCTTGGTTCAACTGAAAGAAACCTTTTAAATAAATATGTTGTTGGTTTCTCAATAATTATGTGGTTGATGAAGTTTTGAATCACAATGTAAATTGTTTTTTGCTGGAGGTTAATGTTTTATTGTCTCTGTATTGTAATGCAGAAATGAAGTCTATACAAACTTCCTCCACAGCCAGTACAAAGACATTTGATTCCTCAGCCTCTATAAATCTTAGACCCCCACCTATCGATCGCCACAAATCATTTGATGAGGAGGAATTTTCAAAGAAGCCTGTTGTTGTCAAGAAACCTGTTACAGCTCCTGTAAATGTGACGTCATACTCAATAGCAGACCTGCAGATAGCAACTGGCAGCTTCGGTGTTGACCATCTTCTGGGTGAGGGGTCTTTTGGACGAGTTTATCGAGCTCATTTTGATGATGGGAAGGTATACTTTTCTCACCTGTGAGACCGACTTGAATATTTCAGTTTAAGGATGCAAAATAGTCTTCTGGGTTTTATGTGCTTCTCTTCACAGTTAATGCAGAAGTTTCCTTTCTTTTCATGAGTAATATATCTGTTGATAATTGCAAGTAATTGCTGCGCTTAGAACAACGAGAGTCTGTAAAGCGTAGATTATTGCAAAAGTTTATATCTTAATCATTGTATTTTTGTAACTGAACCTGTGACGTACTTGATCTTCATTCCAATGCTCCATGCTTTTGAAAAAATTTAATATTTTAGTAACTTCTATTTCTATTTTTTTGTTTGACAATAATGTAGGTTCTTGCTGTGAAGAAAATAGATTCATCCACTCTTTCCAGTGGCATGTCTGATGATTTCATAGAGGTGGTTTCAAAAATATCTGAGTTACATCATCCAAATGTGACAGAGCTCATGGGTTATTGTTCTGAGTTTGGGCAGCACTTGCTAGTGTATGAGTTCCACAAAAATGGATCGCTCCATGACTTCCTGCATTTGGCAGATGAATACAGCAAGCCTTTAATATGGAATTCCCGTGTCAAGATAGCTTTGGGGACTGCCCGTGCATTAGAGTAAGTTAATAAAAACAAAATAAACCTGATTTTTCATTTTCTGTCTTCCAATTCTCTCCTCCCCAGTTTTTATCATTTGCTGATGGTGCAATAGAGGGATGCTATTACTTGCTTGACAAATGGTAGCACCCTACCTCCATTTTATTAGAAATAACATGGATGTGAACTTCATAGCAATATACTTGCTCATAATATCAAGTGAGGACTGACTTCAGTATTAATATTTGTAGTTGATACGCATCGCAGTTGCACCAACAGTTTTTAAAAGCTTCAACAGTGAAATTTAGAATCTGCACACTTAAAATTTTAGCAACTTTGATCTTTGATTTTGTTCTCTACATATGATTTTCATGAATAGCCTTCTGGGTACTAAAGACAGGATGTTTTCAGGTACCTGCATGAAGTATGCTCACCATCGATTATTCATAAAAATATGAAGTCAGCAAACATACTACTGGATTCGGAGCTCAATCCTCACCTTTCAGATTCTGGCCTCGCAAGCTTTCTTCCAAATGCAGATCAGGTGATTTTAAGAGTTTTCTGCAGACTGACTATTTCTTTCTAATTGTGAAAAATTAGGCTGTCCACGACATGAGCATCACCTAATTATCTCAGTAAAGTCCTACTAAGTGAGTTTACATGCAGATGCACACTTATAAATGTGTTTGTTGTATGGAAGATGGGTTTTTGTGCGGTCGATCGTTTTGCCGAGTAATTTTAGTTTTGATGTCAGTCTTGTGATATATGCTGAAATGTTGAAATTTCTTTTCAACCATGCAGGTACTGAATCATGATGTGGGATCTGGATACGGTGCACCCGAGGTGGCCATGTCTGGTCAATACACTATCAAGAGTGATGTTTACAGCTTTGGAGTTGTCATGTTAGAGCTTCTCACTGGACGTAAACCATTTGACAGGTGAAATGTTGGCATAGGATAACATGATCATCAATCCCTCTCTCTCTTCCTCTCATAGTTTGACAGTAATTATTATCTTAATTAATCTAAGAAACAAATTCAGTTTGTTCCTGATCCTACTGTGGCAATATATTACAGCTCAAGGCCAAGATCTGAGCAATCTTTGGTTCGATGGGCGACACCTCAGCTACATGACATTGATGCTCTATCTAAAATGGTTGACCCAGCTCTCAAAGGACTTTACCCTGTCAAATCTCTCTCCCGATTTGCCGACGTTATTGCTCTCTGTGTCCAGGTAGAATACAAGTTTTTATTTTCAGCATGCACGAGTTTCAAATGAGCAGGAAAAAGTGTCCGTATAGTTCAGTTTTGATGCATTATTCTTTCTATGTTGTGGCAGCCGGAGCCAGAGTTTCGACCACCTATGTCAGAAGTGGTTCAGGCATTGGTTCGTCTAGTGCAGCGAGCTAACATGAGCAAGAGAACAGTTGGAAATGAGCAGGGAACATCCAGGCAATCTGACAGCTCAGACACCACTGATTACATGTCTTAAAATGGCAGCAATACTCAAGGTTTTACTTGTTCTGATGTTAAATACAATCCCCATCAAGTGGTGCTCTCATCCCTTATCACTGCACTATCTTCAAGTTTATTGAACATAGATTTTTTGTTTAAATCTTATTGGATCGGATACATGATAGAATTGGGAGTAACACAACTTTGTTAAATATTTTCTCTGGTTGAGCTAGTTTTATTCTTGTTACATTCTATGAAGATTTCATGTTCAGAGTTTGATACCTTCCCTTCTACTCCCCCCCTTTTTTCTGTCGAATTTCCATCTTTGTAAATGCAAACAAGTAATAAAAGCTTCGAGAGTGGATTCTTTTTCAAAAATTAAAGAGCTCCATTTTTTTTTTCTACTTTGTATATCAAACATTTTGAAGGAAAGTTTTGGCACAACGGTAAATAAAGTCGCTGTGCAACTTGAAATTACGAGTTCGAGTCGTGAAAAAAGCTTCTTATAACGGCAAGAGAATGCCATATATAAAGACTCAATTGATCGCATAGCGAAAGCGTTTATACATCGGGCTATCCTTTTATATATCAAACATTTTAAACTAGGGGTGTCAAAACTCAATATTCATGATGAAATCAATGATCATAACATTTCAATCTTTTAAGCACCAAATATCATAAAAATGCAGAACCGACCATTGAATCATTCAACTCAGCTGGTGCAAGGTAATAGAACATTTCAAAATCAAAAAAGTATCAGAAGTCTATGAATAAAGTCACATTTGAAGCAACAAAAGATGAAGTCCATGAAATCACTCTTCATTCATTTTCACTTGGATATGTTTATAGGCAACACCTAATTGTAGACCATGTATTTTGGCGTTGCACTAAACTTCTGGTATCCTTTAATTACTTTGTTCACCGCATCAAGGAAGTCTTTCTCTGTTACTGTCTTCCTCCGCGCTCGAATTGCATACATTCCAGCTTCAGTACATACACTCCTAATATCAGCTCCTGCAAAGAAATACATATCAGAAAAACAATATCTCAAATAAATTGGCTCTCATTTTATCAATCTAACCATAACAATGCGACAAAGAAAAAGGTGTTTCAAAATTCCAAGTACTAACAATATACTTGTAGCAAAATAATAAAATAAAATGAAGGAAACAATCTTTACCAGTTGAATTTGGGCAAAGCCGAGCCAAAAGCTCAAATCGGATATCTCTTTCACAATTCATTGTACGTGTGTGGATCTTAAATATCTGCGTTCTACTTTCCAAATCTGGAAGGCCAAACTCAACCTTGCGATCTAATCGTCCAGGGCGCAACAATGCTGGATCTAGCGTGTCAGGCCTGAAATAAAAATTGACACCCCACAATATTTAAGAATCATAGAGAGACAATACGGTGCAATTTATGAAAAATTTCAGATTTTGCAATTTTTTGAAAAGCGCATGGATAGAAAAATAAGCAAAGAAAAACAAAATCGACTTAAAATGTACATTTATTACAAAGATTTGCACAAAAAAAATACATTGTTATCAAACCTGTTTGTGGCCATAAGGACTTTAATATTTCCACGGGCATCAAAACCATCAAGCTGATTCACAATTTCAAGCATTGTACGCTGTACCTCATTGTCTCCACCCACACCATCATCAAAACGTGCACCACCTATGGCATCAACTTCGTCAAAAAATACGATGCATGCCTTCTTAGAACGTGCCATCTGCAGCAGATAACATTTTAGTTAACACCAGTGAGGCAACACGCAAAACCATATAATGCATGACCAGAAGGAAACATAATTGGAACATGCAACAACTTTTAACCTGAAAAAGCTCGCGAACCATCCTTGCTCCCTCGCCAACATATTTCTGAACAAGCTCACTTCCAATAACTCGAATGAAACAAGCATCAGTTCTATTAGCCACAGCTCTAGCTAGAAGTGTTTTACCAGTTCCAGGGGGACCATAGCAGAGAACACCTTTAGGAGGATCAATACCGAGCTTGACAAATTTCTCAGGGTGAAGCATGGGTAGTTCAACAACCTATGGAAGATTCAAAAATGTCAGAGCATCACATACGATGTCAGATATCTAATCATGCCACATTTGACATAAAATGAAATTGAAGGGTTAAAAGGAAAAAGTATTCCATTAAAATACAAATAGATTAGAAAGGAAGCTTTATAGTATTCCATAAAAATACAAATAGATTAGAAAGGAAGCTTTATATACTTCTCTCATCTTTTCTATCTGCTCCTTACATCCACCAACATCATTATATGTGACATCTGGTTTCTCTTCCACTGTCATCATGGTCACACTTGGATCAATTTTTGGAGGCAAAGGAATCTGAATCTGATATTTATTGCGATCAACCCTGAAATGAAAAGACATGACAATTAATGCACTGGCCACCAATCCAGTGGAATGCTTATGGATATGATGACTAAAAATTATAAATAAGAGGACGAAGACAATTGGCATTGGAAAAGTTTAGAAAAAAATAGCACAAAATGGTAAAACATTAGCAACACTTGTTTAGCATCCGGCATGGTCCAAAGTGGCAGTATGCAGTCAAATTTTTTATTCAGATTATATAAAGAAAGCCTACCCAACGCGCATGCCTTCTTCAATGTCAGTCGGAGAAACCTTGTCGCCCAGTCCAACAACAAACTGCAATTGAGACAATAAAAGTGATATCAAATAACAACTTGCATGAGATAAAATCCATATCTATTCAGTTTTGTAATAAATAACATTGAATGATAATTCATGTAAAACACAATCCTACCACATAGGAGTATCAGAGAGAAAGCGTGTGCGTAATGTGTAAAATAAATGAATAAGGAAGAAATAAAACAAAATTATGGCTCAAAATAATTCTCTCCCCCTCAATATACTCATGTATTCTTCTTAAAATTCCCAAGCACCGAAAATTAAAAAGAATACCTTTGCAATTTGTTTCACATTTATTACATATTTGGCATCTTCAGTATTAGGGTTTATTATCTTTGTACACCTTGCCACCTAGTCAACAGAAGTAGTCAGTGGTCTAGAAAAACATAAGGTAACTAAAAACTAAACCTCATCGGTAAATACTTACCTGAAGAGGCTGCTCTTCCTGCATCATTTGCTTGTCAGAAACAAGATCCCATTGGCTAGGTGCAGCTAAGCCAGTGTCAGACTCCTTGATACCTTAGATAATGAAAATAAAATAATACAAATATAAAAATTAATGACCAAAAAAATATATAGATTAGTCAGTTTTGAAGAGTATGCTATCATCTCGCTAAAGTATATCATACACGTAGACACCTTCAATACACTTATTTGGAACTAGCAATAGAATTCAGTTATAACATCATTTAGCATTGCAAATGATTGGTTGAAACATGCCCCATTTTTAGGGAAAACCTTAATCACTTATTAAACAAGTAGACAGCAAGTCCTTTCGCAATCACACAGCAAAGGAGAAACATATATTATATCGCATTTACAGTTCCTAGTTCCTACAGCTTCTTAAAATTATTCAGCAAAATGAATTGAATATACAATTTACAAACAACCAACAAGCAAAGGACGGAAAGGAGAAACATACCACATAAATCATTGACTTTCTTAGCCATTTCCTTAATTTCCTTCTCCGCTTTTTTAATACTAGTAGAGTATGGTCCTAAACCCTACACACACAAAAAATTATTAGCTTTGTTCAAATAAATACGTTTTCTAACAATGTTAAAACTGAAAAAGGGATCAAGATTCAAGTGTAACGTTAAATTCATATAGCAAGAATCTATAATGAGCATGTAATAAACAATAAAAGGACACTAAATATCGGTCACATAGTTAGGAACTTAAAGATTTTTAAAGAAAATTGAAGAAATTAATAATCCAATTACCAGTCAATCATGAATATTTGCATCCGCAAATAATTAAAAAAAATAATTCAAATTTGACTACTCAGCTTACTATGGGCATATTAACAGTGTTAAAACCATAAAGTAACGGCAAAAATCAATTGAGCAATTGAATCGGAGGTTCATGAGAGGTGTTAGGGTTTCGAAAAAGCAAAAAATTGCAGAAACATAGAGATACAAAAAGAGAGAGATGTTACATAAGTTTTGAGAAGAGCGATATCGTCTTCATCAAGAGGACGAGGGTTCTTCTCATCCTTGATCTCATCCTCCGGCTCCGGCGCCATTTCAAAATTTTCCGATTGGCCTATTGGACCCTGCTCTTCACCGCCCACACTTGGCTTCAGTTTTCAAGCTATTTCTTCAGCTTTCTTCTTTCACAAAGATTGTAGCAGAAAACAACATGGGCCTCATCATCCTATTGGGCCTTCTCCTTAAATACTGGATATTTACATGTATATCCACAAAATTACGGAGGCAAAACAATTTTTTCACTTTTAACAAAGCACGCGCCCTCGTTTTACAAATTTATGTTAAAAATGTTATTTTTTATTTTTGTAATTTTTGTAATTTATTTTATTTATATTTTTTATTTAAAAAAATTTTTATTGACATATTTTTAATATGTACATATATATATAATATATATAATATATAAAATATATATTGAATAATATAAATTATATCTATAATATTTACAACACTTCTATATAGTATTTTTAATTTTGTTTAATTTTATTTTATTTTTTATTTTCACAACATTCACACAATATTTAATAATTTTTTACATAAAATATACATAATTTAAATAACAAAAATATAATATACATACAACATCTATAAACACATCTACAACATATCTATTACATATATACTACACATCTAAATAATGAAATTGTGTGTATTTTTTTATATGCATAATATATAAATTTTGTTTAAAAATAAATTTAATAATTTTTATTAATATATTTTTATATATTTTATTTTTTATGTTAGTATTATTTATTTTTTAAAATTAAATATAAAATTTTATCTTTTATAAAAAAAGTATAATTTTTATATAATGAAAAATAATTTAAAATATTAATTTTTAGTATTTTATTATAATATTATTATTTAATAATGAATTTAAAAAAATAAAAATTGAAGTAAAATATTGATTGTAGTGTGGAAAGAGATATTTAAAAAAAAATTATTTTAGCAAATGATGATGTATTTTTAAAATTTTACTCTATTTTTTTTTATAAAAGTATAAATAGTTTAATTTTTATAGTATTTTTAAAGTAAAAGTTATTTTTTTAGATAGTTAAGTAAATGTCCATATATATTTATTGGTTTTGTTAGAATTAATACTTGATAAATTATAAAAATTTATGTAAAAATTATTTTAATTATAATAAACTCATAATAAAATTATAATAAATTATACAAATATAATAAATTTATAAACAAATATAAATTTTAATTTTTTCATTAAAAAAAATCATAATTTTTTTTAAAGGAAAAGGGTCGTATTATTAGGAAGAAGCCAAAATAGATGTGTCAATATAAGAGGGAAAAGAATTCCACAACTGGAAACGAGCAAAAAAAATCGATGCTCTAGCGAGACAGTGAGCAATCAAAATCGCTTGTCTCTTGACCCAAGAGAAAGAAATATCACTCCTTTGTTTTAAAAGCATTCTACAGTCTTCCATGATAGATCCAAAGTGAGACCTATCTTCAGCTGAGGAAAGTGCACCAAAATAAACTTCCTGCGAATCAATCCTTATGATGCCAGGACCATTGAAGTGTTCACACGACCATTCAAGGGAATTACGCAGGGCATTTGCTTCAGCTAACTTAGGAACACGAAAGCCTCTTTGATAACCTGAGAGAGCAGCAAGAAATTGTCCATTGATATCAGATATTACAGCACCAAAACCACTTGAAGAAAGATCATTAAACACAGCTCCATCTACATTGCAACTCTATACTGCAGATAAGTTAACGGGCAGCCCATCCGTAGTAATATGGACTTCATGTGACTGAGTTTGCAAATTTTGTGATGGAAAGATCAATTTGTTAGCCTCCTTCCAAGAATTAAGAAAAACAAGTGCATTATGGACCACCTAAGCATCTGCTATAGATTTGCCATTCCATAAACAATCGTTTCTCTCCTCCCAAATTTTCCAACATATCATAATGAATTCTCCTAACCTGTCATCTGACAAAAGGTCAAAATTTCAGCTTATCCAGTCCAAGAAGCCACTCAAATTCAGCTTGCTTTCCAAATTCCAAATTTGCCAACAACCGCGTGCAAAAAAAAAACGATGTAAACACATGTGACTTGTCCTCCCGAATCTGACATCTTGGGCAATCAAGACTTACAAAAACTCTCCTTTCATTCAATCTAGTCTTTTTTGGCAATATGTTCATAATCAATCTCCAACAGAAATGCTTAACTTTGGGAGGTATCATAATATCCCATAACCTCTTCCACAAAGAAGTAGATAATAAAGAAACATTACCCGCTCCATCTGAATGTACTGCATGATAAGCCAACTTAACTGAATACAAACCATTCCTTGCATGATGCCAAACCCAAAAATCATCACAAGAAAAATCTTATGATCGGAATATTTAAAACAATCCCAGCTTCCCTATCATTAAGAAGAGATTGAACCATGTCACTCTTCCAACAGCGTTGATCCTCATAAATTAAAGATGAAACTTGAAGATTATTTTGAGAAATAGAGATTTGACCATCCACATAGAAATTATCATTCACTGGTAACCATGGGTCTTGCCACACCTTAATGGAATAACCAGTACCAATTCCCCTTCTAATACCACTTCTCAACAACTCTTGGGCTGCCAACATACTTCTCCAGGTGAAGCTAGGACAACTACCCAATCTAGCGTTTAAAAAATCCCTATTTGGATAATATTTAGCTTTGATTACTCTTGCAAGGAGAGAGTTAGGATTGGTTATAAGCCGCCATCCTTGCTTGCCCAACGTCTCTAAGTTAAAATGGTGAAGAAGATTTTTTTTTTCCACATAGCCTGTCCCAAGCAAACCAATGAAGACCCCACCAAAGAATCCATCATACGTTAGAGCTCATCATATAGAGGCGTCCGAATGAGAAAAGTGCTCATACAAAAAGATGGGGGCACTTGGGCAACTAATTTTAAAAGAGTTTCTTTGCCTACTTTGGACAAAAATTTTGCACTTCAACTCCGAACTCGACTGCTTAATCTATCCCTCAGAAAGTTGAATACTTGCTTCTTATTTCTGCCAATAAGAGATGGGAGCCCAAGATAACGCCCATGATTAATAGTTGCAATAATATTGAAAATATCTGAAATATATTACCTTAAAACCTCTACAACATTTGTGCTAAAGAAGTTGCTAGATTTATGAAGATTCACTGCTTGGCCTGATGCTTGTTCATAGAGATGCAATATATGCTTCACCTTTGCACTCTCCATAGCATTAGCTCTGAAGAAAAGAAGAGACATCTGCAAAGAGCAAATGTGAAATAACTGGACTCCCTCTTGCAACTCTACACCCATGTATAGCATCAACAGACTGTGCTTGTCTAAAAATAGCATATAAACCTTCCACACAAAGAATGAATAAATATGGTGAAATAGGATCACCTCGACAAACTCCTCTACTTTGAAGCACTAGACCCATCTCAATTCCATTTAAAGAAATTGTATATTTAACAGAAATAACACACATCATTATCAACTCAACCCATCTTGATGCAAAGCCCATTCGAATCAAAATCCCACGTAAATAATCCCAGTCCACACGGTCATAAGCTTTGATGATATCAATTTTGAGGGCTATCTCACCTACCTTACCCCTAAACTTACACTTCATATTGTGAATTATCTCAAAAGCAAGTATAAAATTGTCAGTGATTAATTATATAATATAAAAGGATATTAAGCTTCAAAAACAAGCTTTGGAAGAATACATTTTAGTATATTAGCAAGTACTTTAGATACAATTTTGTAAGCCACATTGCACAAAGAGATAAGTCTGAGATCCTTAAGAGAAAAAGGATTATCCTTCTTAGGTATTAGAACCACAGTGGTATCATTTAGACCCACAGGCAAAGAGCAATTAGACAACCAAAGCTTACAATTATAAATAACATCAGGGCCTATAATTTGCCAAAACCTTTGGAAGATAGCATCATTCATATCATCCAAACCAGGTGCCTTGTCTGAATGCATTTGAAAAATAGCTTTATTAATTTCCTCATTCGTAAAAGGTGCCAATAATTTCCTATTATCCTCTTCCGAAACACAAGGTTGTATAAGTTCAGTCACTTGATCAACTCTCATTCCCGAGGAAGAAAATAAATTGTTAAAGTATTCTAGCACCAAACCTTCCAAGCTCGTATCACAAGACACCCAGTTCCCTTCTTCATCTTGCAAGGCTCTAATATGATTCCTGCGCTTCCTAGAAGAAAAATTTGATGGAAATAATGAGAATTAATATCACCACATTGTAGCCAAAAAGTTTTGGCTCTTTGTTTCCAAAAAAATATTATGCTGCTCTAAAGTGACCACTATCTCTTTTTTTTAATTTTGACACCAATCTCCCATTATCCATGATAGTTCCGCTATGGGCTTGTGAAAGTCTTCTATAAAGGTTAGCTAACTTCTTGTTAAAGTTACTCGTGTTGTTCCTACCCCATCCATATAAAGACTTTGCGCATCTCTCTAACTTATCAAGCAAACATGAACCACCATCCTGCCAACTGTCTCTAATAACATCAGGAATGTCATTACGTAGAAACCATTCATTCTTGAAACGAAACTGTTTGCGAGAAGGCATAAAGATATTCTTAAGAGTACAAAGTAAAATGGGGTTATGATTAGAAGATGCAGCAAAAACAATCATGAAGAGAGTGATTGGGAAACACATAGCCGAAAATCAGAAACCACATACTTGTCTAGTCGCTTCTGTACCCAGTGATCAGAACCAGCACCTCTTTCCCATGCGAAAGAACCAACAATAAGATCTAGATCATGTAAACCACACCTATCAAGAGTTTCTTGAAATCCACTAATCAACTGAGTAGGATGCAAAGCTCCTCCATGTTTATCTGAGTGGGACAACATGTCGTTAAAATCCCCAATGACAGCCTATGGCAAGGAATTTAAAGATGCAAGACGAGAGAGCATATTCCAAGATTCTCTACGTTGATTCCTCTGGGGGAGGCCATAAAAGAAAGAACAACGCCAATCAATACTATTATTACTTGGCAAAATACAATCAATAAAATTTTGGCAGTAGCTAGTAATGCTAACTGTACATGAAGAACTCCAAAAAATAGCCAAGCCATCACCTCTGCCAAGTTTATCAATAAAAAAAACAAAAGTCGAAACCATTAAGGGAACAAATAGCGTCAATTCGAGCTCAATGAACTAGAGTTTCTGAAAGAAAAATAATATTTGGTTTATATCTCTGAACCAACACTTTGAGAGAGAGAATTGTACGAGGAGAGCCGAGACCTCGACAGTTTCAACTAAGTAGTTTCATGGCTCCCGGCAGGCTTGAGAATCAGGACCCACCGATTAAACATTATCCTTTGAGGACTGGGGAAGAGAATTGTTTTTTGAAAAAGACCCATTACTTTGCGCCTCCAGCTCAAGTAAAAAAGAGCGATTGCGCTTTTTGCCATCATCAACCTGCATTGGAACATTCTCAACCAAAGCAATATTAGGTGTAACACCAATTGAGATCTGGCTCCGATTTAAAGGACAATTCGACTGCAGATTTTTGGCATAAAAAATCTCCTTTGATTTCGATAACTACTCACCATTATCAGCTTTAAGCCATGCACTAACTGGAGCTTGATTTCTACGTGAACCAGCCCTCAACTCATCGCTCCATTCAACACACAAGCTCCTGAGGAGACTTCAGAATTCTAATATCACAATAGGTCTCTGCATGACCTAACCTACCACAGAGAAAACAGAAAAGAGATAATCTTTCATATTTAAATTTAGCACACACCACAAAGCCATTAGAAGCAATCAATTTCTTCTTCCTTGCAATAGGCCTTCTGACATCCAAAGCCACTTTGACTTGAATATACTTTGAAAACCACCAGATAAACCTTTTGAATCATAAGCAATGAAAGAGCCCAAAAAAGTTCCAAAGTTCCGTGCCATAGTTTCTGAATAATAACCTGGAGGGAGGTCATGAACTTGCATCCATATTTGACTAAAAAATAAAGGCAGCTTCATCGAAATCTCCTTATGCAATAGATGTGTAATCAAAAGGTGATTATTGAAAGTCCAGGGTCCACCATCAATAACTCTCTGAATATCTGCCTTACAGAAAAACCGAAATAAAAAGATTCATGCACTGATCTCTTTACTATTAACACCACCAATAGGCTTCCAAATATTTGCCAATGTATGACGCATGGCAGAAAAATGAACAACAGCCCTAGTAAGGAATCTACCCACCAAACACAAATTGTAATTATGATCTACAACACCTTAAATATCATCAAGTTTTCATGCTTCCTCTTCATTATCTCTTATAGAGAGATCCCCAGCATTAGGTACACCCTCCATGGAAAGAAAGCATAAAAACGATGGCACTGGTTAAAAGAAGTAAAGGAAATATTAAAAGAAAACCGAAAATGAAGATGAAAACAAGAAACCCTAGATCGCTACACGAGCAGACTGCAAAGAGAAAAACTTGCCATTAAAGGCAGACTACATGTTCATCTTCTATGTTTTTTTACGTTAAATTTTGTTAAATTTATATTATTTTATAAACTTTAATTGTTTATCATCCGTGAAGATTCGAATTAAGTTTGAATTTTTATTATTAGATATTCGTTATCTCAATTCAATTATATATTTTAATTATATATTTATTATATTTTATTTTAACTATAATATTATGTAGTATGAAATTATTTTAATAAAATTATATTAATATTAAATATTTATTTATAATTATTTAATTGAGATAATAAAATTTAATAATTTAAATTTTATAATATTTTTAAATTTTTATATTTAAATAGATAATTAAATAAATTTAGATAATAAATATATAATATTAAACGAATTTAAAATGAATAAAAATATAACTATAATATAATTTAAATAAATTTAAATAATATAAAATTAAATAAATTTAAATTTAAATAAAATACTTTTTACATATATTTATCCATTATCACTCTTAATATTATAGATAAAAAAGTAAATTTAAATTAATTGTGGTGAAAATAATTTAGAATTATTTTATATATTTTTTAAAATATATTTATAAAATAGAAAAAATTATATAATCAATACTAATTAATTTGAATAAAATAAATTTTTTTAAAAAAAATAAAATTGATAATTATTTGATAAAAATACTAAAATATCATTTATAATTTTTGATTTTTCAAGCCACAAAGTAAAGCGGGAAGAACAAAAGCTTGGGGGCGCCAAATCTCAATTTATTACTCAGCTTTAGGGAAACTTCGAGAAAGCCAAAAAAAATGATTTATTTATTTTTTTATTATTAAGTAAAATTTTATTTTCTTTTTAATATTAATATATATATAATGCCCCAAATTAAAAATTAATTTTTTTTTCACTCTCTTTCTTTTCTTTTCTTCTCTTCCCTTTTTTTCCCTCGCTCCTCTCACTCGCTCTGCAAATCTTTGAAAATCAGTTCTTTATTTTCAGGTAAAAATTTCTATCTTTGTCTTCAGATCTTCAAATTCGCAGTTTTCTTTTTCATTTCAAGTCTATGTTTTGATTTGTATTTTTTTCTCCTTTTTTCTTTATAGTCTTGTCATTTTGTTTTTCTTTGTTCCAAAAACCCTAATCCTAACCCTAGCTTTTCCTTTTCTTCTTTACTAAATATTATGCGCCGCCACCGCTATCACTTGCTTGAATACTAATTGGTTATGTAAATTATTGCCTTTTTTGGTTAAAGATTGGTTTCTTGAAGAGAAGTGAGGACCCAAATGATTGACCAGCGAGACCCTAGCAGAGGGCAAAATGCTTATACAATTAACACCGATAAGTTTAAAGTACGGCTCAGAGCTTTGTATTCAAGTTGGAATGAATATAAGAATGAATTGTGGGGATCGGCTGATGCTTTTGCAATTGCTACGCCGCCGCCTTCTGAGGATTTGCGGTACTTGAAATCATCGGCTATGAATGTTTGGTTGTTGGGTTATGAGTTTCCGGAAACTATTATGGTTTTTACGAAGAAGCAGATTCATTTCTTGTGTAGTCAGAAGAAGGCTTCTTTGCTTCAAGTTGTTAAGAAGCCTGCTCAGGATGTTGCTGGAGGTATAGATGTTGTTATTCATGTTAAAGCAAAGGGTGATAATGGGATTTCGTTAATGGAAGCTATATTTGGAGCTATTCGTTCTCAGACGAATGGTGATGTTGTTGGATGTATAGCTAAGGAGGCTCCGGAAGGTGTTCTTTTGGAGACTTGGGCCAAGAAATTGAAGACTGCCGGTTTCAAACAGATTGTAGATGTTACAAATGGGTTTTCTGACCTGCTTGCTGAGAAGGATTCTGATGAGCTGTTGAATGTGAAGAAAGCTGCATATTTGACTATCAGTGTGATGAACAATGTTGTCATTCCCAATGTTGAGAGTGTTATTGACGATGAGAAGAAGGTCACCCATTCTTCTTTGATGGATATAGCAGAGAAGGCTATCATGGATCCTACCAAAGCTAAGGCAAAGTTGAAGGCAGAGAATTGTGATATATGCTACCCTCCTATATTTCAGAGTGGAGGAGAGTTTGATCTTAGACCTAGTGCTGCCAGCAACGATGAGTACCTCAACTATGATCCTGCTAGTGTCATTATAGTTGCCATTGGAGCACGATATAACAATTACTGCTCAAATCTTGCCAGGACATTCTTGATTGATGCCAATTCAATGCAGAGCAAGGCTTATGAGGTTCTTCTCAAAGCCCATGAAGCAGCAATCGTCGCATTGAAGCCTGGGAATGCAATCGGTGTGGCATATCAAGCAGCTCTTTCTGTGGTTGAGAAAGAAGCTCCCGAATTAGTTCCAAATCTGACAAAATCTGCTGGGACAGGCATCGGTCTTGAGTTCCGTGAGTCTGGACTGAATCTTAATTCGAAGAATGATCGAGTCTTGAAGGAAAATATGGTTGTTAATGTTTCCCTCGGTTTTCAGAACTTACAGAACCAAACGAATAACCCAAAGATCCGGAATTTTTCCCTGTTACTTGCTGATACAGTTATTGTAGGTGTGAATCAAGAGATTGTAACTTCTAAGAGCTCCAAGGCTGTCAAGGATGTGGCTTACTCATTCAATGAAGAGGAGGAAGAAGTAAAACTAGAAGCCAAACCTGGGGTTAATGGTACAAACACCTTTACATTCAAAACCACACTGAGGTCTGATACTGGTGAGATCTCAAAAGAGGAGATTCGAAGGCAGCACCAAGCAGAGCTGGCCCGTCAAAAGAATGAAGAAACTGCTCGACGACTTGCTGGTGCAGCAGGTGGAGCTGGAGATAACCGTGCTACTGCAAAGACTTCAACTGAGTTGACAGCGTATAAGAATGTCAATGATATTCCACCTGCAAGAGATCTGATGATTCAAATAGACCAGAAAAATGAGGCTGTGCTTTTGCCTATTAACGGGAGCATGGTGCCTTTCCATGTTGCCACAATAAGAACAGTTAACAGCCAGCAGGATACGAACAGAAATTGCTATATTCGCATTATATTTAATGTTCCAGGAACACCTTTTAATCCACATGATGCAAACTCACTGAAGCACCAGGGTTCCATTTATCTGAAGGAGGTTTCATTTCGTTCAAAGGATTCCAGGCACATAAGTGAAGTGGTACAGCTGATCAAGACACTAAGACGGCATGTTGTGGCCAGGGAGTCCGAGAGGGCTGAGAGGGCAACCTTGGTTATGCAGGAGAAACTTCAGCTTGCTGGGAACAGATTCAAGCCAATAAGGTTGCATGACCTTTGGATTCGTCCTGTATTTGGTGGCCGTGGAAGAAAGCTCCCTGGTTCCCTGGAAGCACATGTAAATGGGTTCCGTTTTTCAACAAGTAGACCTGATGAGAGAGTGGATATTATGTTTGCAAACATCAAGCATGCATTCTTCCAGCCTGCAGAAAGGGAGATGATCACACTTCTCCACTTCCATCTTCACAACCACATCATGGTGGGAAACAAGAAGACCAAAGATGTGCAGTTTTATGTTGAAGTGATGGAAACAGTTCAGACTTTGGGAGGTGGAAAGAGATCTGCTTATGATCCAGATGAAATCGAAGAAGAGCAAAGGGAAAGGGACAGGAAAAATAAGATCAATATGGATTTTCAGAGCTTTGTAAATCGGGTGAATGATCTCTGGAGCCAGCCTCAGTTTAGAGGACTTGAGCTTGAGTTTGATCAGCCTTTGAGAGAGCTTGGCTTCCATGGGGTGCCCTATAAAACTTCATCTTTCATTGTGCCTACTTCAAGCTGCTTGGTTGAGCTAATTGAAACACCTTTCCTTGTGGTCACCCTAAGTGAGATTGAGATTGTGAACTTGGAGAGAGTTGGTCTTGGACAGAAAAACTTTGATATGACCGTTGTGTTCAAGGACTTCAAGCAAGATGTTCTCAGAATTGATTCCATTCCATCAACATCACTAGATGGCATCAAGGAATGGCTTGACACAACAGACATTAAGTATTACGAAAGCAAGTTGAATCTGAACTGGCGGCAGATACTGAAGACAATCACCGATGACCCCCAGAGTTTCATAGATGATGGAGGGTGGGAATTTTTGAATTTGGAAGCTAGTGATTCAGAATCTGACAACTCAGAGGACTCAGATAAGGGTTATGAGCCATCCGATGCAGAACCTGAATCTGAGTCGGAATATGATGACTCTGACAGTGAGTCGCTAGTTGAGTCTGAGGAGGAGGAGGAGGAGGAGGATTCAGAGGAAGACTCTGAAGAAGAAAAGGGCAAGACATGGGAAGAGTTGGAGAGGGAAGCCAGCAATGCAGACAGGGAGAAAGGGGATGAGTCCGACAGTGAGGAGGAGAGGAATAGAAGGAAATTGAAAAGTGCTGGGAAGTCCCGAGCACCTCCTAATAGCAGCATGTCCAAGCGATCCAGGTTCAGATAGATTTGCAGGAATATTTTATTTTCTTTGTATTTCTGTTTTGTGTTTGCTCTAGTAGTACTAGCCGCTGCTTTAGAATGCAGTTTCATCACCTGGCATTGGAACCATTAGCTGATAGTAGTTCTTAAGGTTAAAATTTTCTATTATTGTGTCCTTTGGACATTTGAAGTAGGAGATTGGAAAATAAAATTTTGCTTGTAACTTGTTTACATTAGGTTTAATGGAATTAAAAGTACAATAATTATCCACAAGAATTTTCTTTAAGGAAATGAAAATTGATCTCGTTTTTGTCTTCTATTCTTTTAAGATGGCATAATTGCTTTGAGATCAATCAATACACTGAAAATTTTGAATTTGCTCAACTTGCCCTCTGTCTTGACTGCCATGAATAAACTTAAGCATGCGAGAGAAGAAAAATAACAAACATCAAGAACGGCCTTTTGAGCTCATTTATCAATCATTTATAGTTCGGGGGGGTATGTACCTCGTACTTGTCTACATTCAGTTTTAATGGTCATATTGTTTGAGACTCAGTTTTCTCACGCTCGGTAATGTTTGTGCATTGCCTGGATGTTAGTAATGTTGCAGGGTGATGGAATGAGAATCAGAATGGGGTTGATTCTTGCAGCTGGGATTTGCTCTGACCTGCTGGTGTTGCTTGTTACATTGAACTGATATGCTTTTCCGCTAACTAGATTGCCAAATATGGAGTGTTTTACTTTCAGTTTTAGTTTGTGTTTGGCTTTTCCTTTTTCTTTCTCACTCTCACTCATACTTTGGAGGCAGTTTTACTTAAATCTTTGTTCGTTTCTTAGGGAAATGGATGGAGATGGGGAGAATATAAATTTTATTGTGTTTTTTTTTTTGGGATAATAATAGTAGGAAAAAAATAGAAGTAACTTTCTCCGATTTCTTTCAAATCCTCTAAAACATTTTTTCCCACTAATTGATAAAAAAAAGATGAAATTAAAAAAATTAAAAAAGTCATAATCTTGGAAATTATTTATTTAGTTCTTTATCAATTTAAAATTACAAGGAGATAATAGTAAAAATAAATTTTACGAATTTTAGTTTATTTCATCTTTTAATTAAAGAACCAAATACAACAACTAAGCCTTAGTCCCAAACAAGTTGGGGTCGGCTGTATGGATTCTTAACAAAATAAGCTCAAAAGACACCAAAAAAGATACTCCAGCCTTAGGCCCCTTCCAAGACACGAATTTTACGTCTCCATTCAAGTCTATCATTAATCAAATCCGCATCAAGATCTAAGGCACGTAAGTCTCTTACTATCACCTCATTCCACACAGTTCTAGGTCTTCTACGACCTCTAGCCCCCTCAATCAACAAATTCTCACACTTACGAACCGTAGCATTAGACCGTAGCATTATGAGGTCTTCTTAAAACATGCACATATCATCTAAGTCTTCCTTCCCTCACCTTATCTCCGACATCCGCTACTTGGATTTTTTGTCGAATATGAACATTCTTAATTTTGTCCAGTCTGATATGGCCACACATCCATCTTAGCATCTTCATTTCTGCCACACTCATCTTATGCAAATGTTGTCTCGTTGGTGCCCAACACTCACTACCATAGAGCATCGCAGGTCTAACAACCGTCCTATAGAATTTACCTTTCACTTTCAGTTATCACATAGAACCTCAGTCGCACCCTTCCACTTCAACCACCCTACCTGTATTCTGTGAGCCACATCTTCATCTATACGGCCATTATTCTGGAACACCGAACTCAAATATTTGAACTGTTTGGTTTTAGGAACCAAAACTCCATCCAACTTAACCTCATGTTCATGCTTCTTCCTTAGACTGAACTCACAGTGCATATATTCCGTTTTACTCCTACTTCACTTAAAACCCTTGTCCTCGAGGGTTTTTCTCCACAATTCCAACTTACGGTTTACACCAGCACTAGTCTCATCAATTAAAATAATGTCATCAACAAACAACATACACCAAGAAACATCGTCTTGTATGCTTCTGGTTAGCTCATCCATAACCAGGGTAAATAAATATGGACTCATGACCGAACCTTGATGCAATCCGGTAGTAATGGGGAAAGCCTCAGTGTCTCCACCAGATGTTTTCACACTAGTGGATGCATTCTCATACATGTCCTTGATGATGTTGATATATTTGCCGCTGACTCATTTTCTCTTCAAAATCCACCATAACACTTCTCTTGGTACTCTATCATATGCTTTCTCTAAGTCAATAAATACCATGTGGAGATCTTCCTTCTTCTCTTAATACAATTTCATTAGTTTTCTTAGAAGAGAAATAGCCTCCATGGTAGATCTCCCTGGCATAAACTCAAACTGATTCTCCGAAACTCTTGTAAGCTTCCTCAATCTGTGTTCAATAATCCTTTCCCATAATTTCATAGTATAGCTCATAAGTTTGAAACCTCGATAATTTGTACAGCATTGAATGTCTCTCTTATTTTTATATATGGGTACCAGAATACTCTTCCTCCAGGCATTCGGCATCTTACGTCCTTTCACAATAGCATTAAAGAGTTTAGAACCAGGCAACTCCTACCTCTCCAAGGTTCTTCCAAACCTCTATAGGAATATCATCTGGGCCACAAGCTTTACCAACTTTCATATACTTCAAGGCTTCTCTTACTTCACTATGCAAGATCCTCCTAGGCCAGCTGATAAAATCATTTGTTGTATGAAGACTTTGAAAATTTTGTTCATGTTCAGGGTTGAATAACTGCTCAAAGTAAGCATTCCACCTCTCCTTAATCTCAACATCTCCTGTCAACACCCGTTGATCTTCGTCCTTTATACATTTGACTTGGCTTAAATCTCTGCTTTTCTTTTTTCTCATCTTTGCAATCTTATAAATCAAAATCAAAAGGTGAAGGAAAAGAAATGTTCTTCGTTAGATTTTCCTTTTCCAATTCTCATGTATTTTATCAGTTTTTTATTATTTTATAAAAGTGTACAATATACTTAAAATTTATCGGATAAATTCTGCAAAATTTTGAATTTTTTTATGGCAATTTTATAAAAAACCCTTAACTATTTCTCTCATTTCCAGGTATCTATATTTAACTTTGATTATTTAATTAAATCTCAATTATGAGATACAATTTCATGCAAAATTCACAAGTACGGTCATCAAAATATGTTCATTTCATTTCAATAAGAATCCTAGAATATTAATTAAAAGTTATATATAGCATATTTCCCATAAAATTAATAATTTATGGGCAGAAAATAAATATTTCAGTTCAATATGGCAGAAAGCAAATTCAAATAAACTAAGTATACAACCCAATATGGGCATAAATATTGCAATGAGGTACTTCAATATGGGCAGAAAATTAATTACAAGGCGACAAGGCTTGGAAGTCCCATGAGTTAATTTGTCAAAAACAAGTATCTTTTACAACGTGCAAGTCAAATCCTGGCTTTTGAAAGGGCACAAAAAGGAGATCAACATTTTCAAATGATGAAGTTATAGCCAATCAATTTAGTATCAAAAATAGCAAAGAACATAAAACTGCTCGATTCCCATACATTCAAAATTTTCTTCCAATGTGACCATACAGTGTATAAATATGCAACAACTGTGGAAAAAAAATGGTATGAATGTCACCTACCTATGTTATTTCCAATGGAAAAATGCACATAGCAATGTTGAACTACATCATATGCCTATACTTTATAACATCATTCATATTTAAGTTAAAGATCTTGCAGATTTTTGAAATTGCACATTGGTTGAGGCCATCATCTTCATCTCTGCTGTGAACAAGTTCCTCAAGCTCCTTTGATGGCTGCAGCACCTATTCACATATTTCACAATAAGAAAAAGGAAGTACTGCAGTGAGTATGCAGAAGGATTTCACATTTTACATCTCAACGCTAAACATCTATTTATTAATCGGTCAATCTTGAGGATGTTATAGATAAAGGAGAAAAATAGTTGACCATTAAAATGTATGTGCACCGGCTGATACTTAACAAACAAAGGGAAAAGGTGAAACGAAAAGGATCACCAGCTGTAATATATTTTTTAAGATAAAATATCAGTTTAACACAGCAGAGGTGGATATCCATGGAGAAATATGGGCTTAATCATTTCATATTAAAACCGACATCCAAAAGCTCAAAGCAACAAATCTTGACAGGAAAATTCTCTGATATTTCAGGAATGAAATGGACAAAGAAAATTTAATTGCAACAATTTGATTGTGACCTCTACTCTTGTATGGAGACCAATAGATGAGGCATCAACATAAATTTGAAAGTTGCATAAAAAGAATTACCCATGGAGGTCTTTTGTTCACTTTGTGCTCATAGTCGTCACTCTCAGTTTCACTTTCCTTCATATTTGGAGCACGTGAACTCTCAGCTGTAGGATGATCAGACACCAGCTTAAGGAGCTTCTCACTTCCCTATAGTATCAGTATGCAAAACCAGAAGGGAAGAACAGTGGAGAAAACGATTAATTGATGATGATATACAACTAAAAAAACATAAGAACAACCTTTTCACCTATCTATATTATGCTCAGGGTGAATGCAATGTGGCCTATTTACCAATAGCCAATTTTTAAAGGTAAGGCTGATTCTCAGTCACAGATGAATTAAATCCGACCTCAATTTATCTGTTTGAATTATCTCAAGAACACATCACACACCTGAAGAGCTCGCCAGTGAGAATAAGTGCGAAATAAGACCCAAAAGAATGGGATGTTTGGAAGGGGTAGAACCTACAGAGAATATAGAAAAAAGAATGTAACACCAAAAGAAATTGCAAAATAATGCAGGCAATGCAAAGCTGATAATGAAATCTTACGTTTGCAAGAATATATTTGAGAATTAACTGGAAATGAAATCAAAATGAGAGTTGATATCATGTAATGAAAGCACATACGTACAGTAAATGCACTTGTCAGTGGAAGTAAATAAACTGAACCATAGAAATATCTCTTGTGTATGACAGCTCCCCTGATCATTGGAAAGCACTTGTTTCAGAAAATGTCCACCGCTCAAAAGTCAAAGAACCCAAAATAATAAATATAATGAAATTAGATATAAGCCGGTCATTAAATAAAAACAAAAGCTGAGAGATAAATAATCTGTCAAAATGGAAGCCAATAGGTTTTGAACAGGCAATTTTCCTAAAGGGCCTAATATCTTGCATGAAGCTTATCACCACTATTTGAATCTTTGGTGCCCAAATTGTGGAATTATGTGTTCAAGCCTCTTTCAGTTTTGAATTGATCACAATAAGATTTTCTTGCTAAATGTGACTTTCCATCAGATTTCCCTTTTCCTAAGTCAAAACTCAAAAGTGCAATAAATCAGATCACTTCCTCAATGATAGGATCACAAGAACATACATAAGAACAAGATATTGCATTCGGTGGCGATGGTGAAAAAAGCAACTGAAAAAGGAATGCTTCTAATCCCTAGTACAATAAACAAGCACAGTAAATGCAATTACCTCATCGCAATATGTCGTAATCTTCGGCGCACAAGTCTGGCATTTAAACTGCAATGTCATGAGACTCAATTACAATAAGAATACCAACTCTTAACTTTGGTTTCTTCTCCACTCTTCATTTGTGATACAATATATGATATATAGTGCAAAGGACATGAAGATACAACTTGTAGAAAACACATAGATTCAGGGCCGTAGATGAATACTTCATTAAATGAGTACAGATTCTTTTCTATATCATAAGGTAAACAAAAGTTTTATTTTCAATGTCCTTTATCATTATATGTGACGCCTTAACCTGAGAAACTCTATTCTTTTATCATCTTCAACATCCTCCACCCAAAATGAGGACCCTCTCTTCAACATCCAAAATGAGTTTTGGTTTAAATTCTAATAATCTACAATCCAAGTAGGTCTAGCATTCCACAGTCAACATGCCTGGCTTGATTTATACACAAACCAAGGGCAACCCCAACACAGGGATATTACAATCGAAAACTAGTAGACCTTGCCAAACATTCTACCACCCTCATGATAACAAGAAAATGATTCCCAAGGACAAAAGACATTTTCAAGAACTAATTGATTTTATAATGCACTATGTACGTGCCCTCGTCCCAGAACAAATAAAAATGTATAGGCAATTTACGAAAAATTCTTGGTATGCATTCATCTAGATATGTTTATGGCAAGATTGGTACCGACTAAAAAACTGAGTGCATATCTTTACAAGATTAATTGATTCATGATTGTCATTTCCATAGTTTTCCTCTTAGTAAATGAATTTGATAGAATGACCAATGTGATTAAATGGAGCTTAAAGTATACATCATAGAAAAAAGAAAGATAAGAAAACCTGAAGGGGTAAGTAATTTCAACATTGGTGACCTCCTTGGACATAGATTTTAAGAAAATTTCAGATGGCTTAACCCGTGCCAAAAGCTTCAAACCCAACCTACAGGCATCAATTAATTTCAAGATCAAGTAAACCATAATATCAACAATCACTGATTGTAGAAGCCAAAAGGGCAAAAAGGGGGGAAAAACAAAAATAAAATACCCATGAATCTTATTCTTCAATGATCCCTCTGGCGCCTTCTCCAGAATCATCCATGCTCTATTCATCTATTTAAGAAACAAAATAAGAAGAAAGAAAAACACATTAATCCTGTAATAAAGGGATAGAAATAAGAATGGCGACCTTATTGGAGACAAAATCAATGAGAAGCTCAGCATTGTGGGCATTAGAGTTGGAAGATGATATGTTCTTCCAGAGTTCCTTAAGTGTGGAAGGAGTGTAGGCTGATGCAACCTCCACAGTAGAAGGGTTAATGGATCTGGTAAAACACCAGTTCCTCCCTTTCACTGGAAACACAACCAATCTAGCTCTCATGATTCTTGATTTGATTTTTAAAAACAACCCACTTTCTTGTTTATTAAAAAACACTATACCCAGTATTTCATTCTACATATAAATTGAGACCGAGAAAGAATCTATCAATCAAAAAGGATGTATGTATATTCTAAGTCAGTGAAGGCCAAGAATAAGAATCCTTTATCACCCGAAAAAACCCAGTAAAAAAAAAATTATAACGAAACAATCTTTTTTTCTTATTTTGGCTAAAGAGGTTTGCTTTGAGGAGAGAACTCTGAGACAAATGGGGAAGAAGATGGATGCGGCAGGCTTTTTCCCAGGCTAGTAATAAAAGGACGGGGAGACAGGGATGCGAGGCTGACTCGGCTAATAATTTCCTCATCTACTACCCACGTGAGTTTTTTTTTTTTGAGATTTTATTACTTTTTTTTTTAATTCTCTCTCACATTTGATTTGTTATCTCATTAGTATTTTAATTACATTTATAACTTAGGTTATTTTTAATTAATAAACATTATTTTAAGACTTAAAAACCTTTTCCAAATAACCGTATAACTAACTACTATACAATCTAATGAGCATAACTAATACATATATATATATATATAACTATGAATCCAAAATCAGATTGAATACAATCTAATGAGGATAATGAATACATTTTTTAAACAAAGATCCAAATCAGACTGAATGCGACAGTATAATGAATATATTTTTTCCGGGCAATAGATTCAAAATGAATTACTTCTTTCTGTATGTAACTGGAAGCACTTTTGCAAGATCCAAGCCTAAAGTATAATCGTAAGTAATTCCTTTTCAAAGCCATAACCATGATGATAAAGTTGATCAAAGGATTATTTTATTTAACCTTTTGTTTTAAGACGCCTTTTGCTTTAATTGTCTTCTACAAATCACAAAACTTCATGGTTTCTGATCTGATTCTGAGCAAATAAAAAGAAGAAATTTTGATTTAATGAATGGCAACATGGAAGAGCATTAGCAAACAGTTTCTTCAGCTTTTGTACTTTAAGCATTACAAAAATAATTCGCAACCATTATGTGCAAAACATAAATGCCACTATCATACACTGAAGTACAAGAAAATGAGCATCAATAGCCATTCAGGCATCAACCCAGGAAGGATCATTTCCAATCTTGATAATACTTCATGATAAAGCATATTCCGTCGTGGGATTTCACAAGGAATGACAGTGTGAAGCAGAAACAAAGCATCAGCATACTTTCTGTATCTTCATTCGTTTTCGGCTATGTAGTGTGGCAATTCACCTTGGCAGAGGTACTCGTCACATAAAGATGCTGATTCCCAATCCTTGCGCAGTAGCAAAATGTCCTCGGTGAAAGTGGATCCAGAGGCTCCAATGAAAACACTAGACATAGCACAGATTGTTTTATCGAGCATAGCTTCCACCTGCAAGATGAAGAGTTGATAAATGTATGTAACTGCAAGGATGTTTCAACAATAAAGATGGCAATTTCTGCTAAAAGGATTTTTCATGCAATTGTTGTATGAACTTTGCAGATTCTAGGATTCAGAATGTCACTGAATGACAAAATTAACAGGCTACAAAGCTCAAACTGCGTTGAGGAGTTCTTTCTCTGTAGGATTCAACAGAGATTTTTATATAAACAAATTTTCCTTGCAGGAGTATAACAATTACATCACAACTGCAAGGTCTACTACATTATCCATTAGAATTTAAACACCTAGAATATTTATGAAATGAAACTATTTCACTAATAGTTGGATGGCCAATCACCTTAGCAAAATAATAAATTTATCATGGGAATCAAAAGCTCGAAGCAAGTAAGGATCCCTAAATGTTCTGATTTACTTACACAAACAGTCACTAGAATTTCTTTTATCTAATGGTATGATGTCTTTAATGAGAGAATGGAATATATTAAGTTGCGAGTCCTCCTTCATTACCATTTCAAGTTTCCATAAGGAAAAGAAGAAAAAAAAGAAAGAAAGGTTCGATGGTTCATGAACTGTAGATCTGAATTATAAATTAACTAGGGAAATATACACTGCTTTTACATCTTCAGTGAGATCAGACCAAGAGCAAATGTTTAAATCCTTCTCCCTTTATCATGTTTGGAAAAGACCAATGCTTGATGCATTTTCAAATTCTTTAACATATTGGTCAAAATTCTGGCTATAAACAGTGAAATGAACATAAAAAGGATGTTATACTCACAACAAAATGAAAGGATAAAAGAAAAAATAAAATGAACACAAATCTCACCTGAGAATCACCCTCAATGCCATGTCTGGATAACAAAGCATCCCACTTCTCGACTGAAGTATGAGATGGACGTTTAACAAGTGGCACAATTTTCCCATTCACTACAACTAGTGACTGCAACAAATCAGTTTCACTTTCAGCTGCATCAGTGGAGAGATATATGACTGGTGCATTGGCCCTTTCAACCACACGTGCAATACATTCTGCAGCTTGAGGAATGGGATAAAAGCAACTAGGCTTCTTAACATTGCTGGAAAAAGAGAATTGTCAGTGGTATCATGATGTCCAAGTATTCCTAGAAATCTAACCAAAAAACAGATATGCACAGCATGCTCAAAAAGAACAGCAAGCACTCCACAGCATGAGGATGCAAGGCCTGGAACCCTATTAGTATTAAGGACATAAGGAGAAAAAATTAAATTAAACCAAGCAAAGCAGTTGCATGTACCAAATGGACATTCCATTCACACATATACATGTTGAAAAGCAAGTTGGTTATATGCTATATCTATATAAAAACAAACTACATGTGTAATTTACTACTTAGTCGTAAAAGAACAGATAAACTATGCAATCCCCCAACTAAATCACCAAGAATATACTAGATCACCCTTTCGAAGAAAGACTAGGGACTTAAGTGAGAACAACTTGAAACAATAACTTTAATCTTTGTGCATTGATCCCAGATAAATATGTTAGAGGTTTAGAAGTGAAATAAATAAAATTTTCAAGCAGCAAGCTAATTCCAGCCAGTTGGCAATAACATACCAAATATGACAATTGCATTCATAATATGATTGCCTAAGATTGACTTCCATCATCCAACATTTAATAAATCATGTTATCTAGGTGGCTTTGGACTGTTTACAGACACAAACAGATTATGCCCTTTTTGCTCATCCTCCTAATATAACATGGTGTAGATTCTTTAAGATACAAGCTACTCTCACATACAGAGAAAACTAATGTAATGAAATCACCCAATGCAATAAGCATAGCCAACAGTAAGAAAAGCATGGAAAAGAAAGAGATACCAGAACTTCAAGAAGCCATGGCGCGGAAATGGAGGGTAATGAAGTTCTTCCCCAAGAAAGTTTGAATAAATCGTTGGGCAGTAAGCAATATAAGCCTACTTGGTTCAATCAAAGTTTTGCATTTGTGAGCAAGAGGACCGCCAGGCTGCATCACCCACTGCTGCTCTACATCAGCAAAAAACACATCCCCAATAGTAATAACATCATCAATGAAAGTAAACTTGGCCTGAACATCCTGAACCGTCTTTTTAGTCGGTTTTTTAACATCCTCCTTCCAAGGAGACTCAAGCTTACTCATTGACATCCCCAATCCCTTCAACTTCTTGACATGGTCTTCATCCACATAACACGGAGTAGGCAAAGAAAAGTAGCAAATGAACTTATCAATATGCACGTGATTCTTCCTCATTTGAACAAACTCTTCAAATGAGACCACCACCTTTCTTCCCAAACACTGACTTATATGTTCAATATCCAACACTCTACTATACTGATAATCAAATTTAGAACTTGGTATAACCAAAACCCGATTCAACAAAGCTGCGAAAAACATATGCTTCTCCAAACAAATCAAATGATTACTCATCTGCCCAGATAAGCAAACTGCAAACAAGAACTTATCTGATCTGGGTTTCCAATCTATAGTCTTCCTCTCCGGAAACCTCGACCCAACCTTTCTACACCTGTCGTAACCAAACCCAGAACCCATAAAAGTTCCAGAAGCATTACCGAAATCTGAAGTAGACACATTTATGTTCCCAGACTTATGAGGAGACAAAAGAACCTTTTGAATCTGTTTATTTAGAGAAATCTGGTTGAGAAGGGCAGATCTGAAATCCTCAATCTTGAATCTCAAACCATCTTCATCTAAATTATTTAATAAAAAATCGGAATTGGAACTAGAATTGGCATTAACACTTAAATTGGAATTGGAAACTGAAATGTTGTTCCTATCATTATGAATAGGAAACGACTGGTTCAATAACGACAACAAAGAGAGTTGCTGTTGGCCAAGCCAGTAAAGAGCTTGCAACTCAGCCTCTCTCATTCGGTCAGAAACCGAATCGAACCTAAGAACAGAGAGATTTGAAGAAAAAAGATTCCGCATATCGGCGGAAAAAATAAAAGATGACGATCAGGGCGAAGTCAAATTTATTAGTGAAGGGGGACAAAATAAAAATATTATATATGTATTAAAAATAATATAAATAATAATATTTTTATATATTCATAAACTAATGTGTAAATATCTTTCATATATAAAGAATAAAAAAAATTACAATTTCATATATTCTAATCTTGTCTTCTTCTTTCTTCTTCTTCTTCTTTATTTTTAGAGAATGTCAATTACTTTTGGATTAATTTTTTAAAAAAGATATATATTGATTTAAAAAATAGTAATTTATATTGAATTTGTTGTTTTAACTTCTTATAGAAGTTGAAGGATAGAGCGGTATTTTAAAAATTTAAAGGGGGGCAATTAAGTATTTTAAAAATTTTAATAATATATATATATACATATAAAATCTAAAACAGAAGGGGGCAGCTGCCCCCTTCTTATACAAGTGGCTTCGCCACTGACGACAATTAACAGAGAAAGAAAAATGGCTAACAAGTAATAGTAGTACCTCTTATTGAAGTTACGAAAAAAACGACGATGTATTGAAGCTCCAACAGAGCGAAACTCCTCAATGTGGAAGGTAGAAGAAGTAGAAGACAAACGCTGAGGAGAAGAAGTGGGTAATGGTTGATTGTGATTGTGATTATTGGGGTGATTTTGTTTCCTCTCATTTTGCTCTATTAATGTCTGCAGATCATCGTCGTCGTCCGATGAATCTCTGTCCATTTTTTTTCTGGGTAATTTGAGAAATGGGTTTTGAATTGGGTAATGTAAAGACTGAGAAGTGAAAGTGGTAAAAAGATGAGAGGAGGAAGACTAGAGAAGAAGGAAAATGAAAATCGTCGAGCAGCAGTCGGTGGATGAAGTTAGAAGAAAACGACCTCGTACCCGCTTTTAAATAATTATAAAATCTATAAAATTTTGCATGCTATATTACAGTATTTTTAATATTTAATTTTTAAAAATTAAATTGTTAATTAATATTTATATTAATATTTTAATTCTAAAAATATTAGTTAATTATTTTAATATTATAAAATAATTTATTTATTTATTTTATATATATTTTTATTATTTGTTAAATATTTTTATTTTTATTTTTATTTTTTACACATAATTTATTTTAATTTTATAAATATTATTAAAAAATAATATAAATAATATAAATAATATATTTTATTATTTTACGGACAATTTATATATATTATTTATTTTAATTTTATAGATATTAATAAAAAAAATAATTTTAAATAATACAAATAATATCTTTTATTATTTTACAGATGATTTATATATAAAATAAAATTAAAAATAAAATAAACTTAATAAATAACAAAGATAAATATATATAAATGAAGAGTAAATAAATTATTTTATAATATATTTATTTTTGTAAGAATATATATAAATTAATAATATATTTATCTTTATAAAAATATATATAAATTAAAATAACTTATTAAAATATTTATAAAATTAAAATAAATTATATGTAAAAAATATAAATAAAATTAAAAATAAACATGATTTAATAAATAATAAAAATATATATATAAATAAAAAAAATAAATTAATTTATAATATTAAAGTAATTGACTAATATTTTTAAAATAAAAATATTAATAAAATAATTAAATTATTTAATTTTTAAAAATTAAAAAATATAATATTAAAAATATAAAAATTAAAAACTTGTAAAATCTTAAAAACTTTATAATTATATAGTTGTATGCGTGCCCGCTTGTGTGTTTCTACCAAGTTTTTGGGTTTCTTTGGTTAGACTCAGTTTATATTGTTGGGAGTCGATTTCTGATCTTAATTTTGGGCTTGCAAGGGCATTGTTTCGTGTCGTGACGGACCGGTAACTAATGGTGTGTATGAATTAGGCTTAGGTACGATTTGGTTCAAACTTTCCAATCAAAAATAGAATTAGAATAATATCGAATTATAATTAGAATAATTATTTTATAATTTTATTTAGTTTACTTTAAAATTAAAATAATTATTTTTTTATTATTTAAAAATTTTAAAAATATTATAATTAGAAAAAATAAATTTATTTTATTTTATTTTAAAAATTCAAAAAAACTAATTTTTGTTTTTATTAAGAAAATTAAATTTATTTATTTAAAAATTTAAAAATATTGTAATTGAAAAATGATATAAATTTATTAAATTAATTATATGTTATTTTAAAATTTTAATTTAATTTTATTAGAAAGAAAAAATTAAATTTATTTTATTATTTTTATTTTAAAAATAAAAATATGTTTTTAAATTTTGATTTCAGTCAGAAATCAAATCTAATTAACATCGGATAGCATGAAATCACTTATTTTTTTTCTTAAAATAATGTAATTTTTATTATCCTCTCTATTTTATCAAACTAAATAATATCAACTTTGAATAATTAATTCCCATTTTCATTTCCGCCTCCCACCCCTTAATGTTATTCAGGTTATAATCTTGATGGGAGACTTAGGAAATTAAGCACAACTAGGGCGCTCACCAAAATTTTTTTATTATTTTATTAAAATATATAATAAATTTTTATATATATTATACAAATCTAATAATTTTGCAAATTAATTAAAAATTCAAATAAAAAAATTGATAAATTTGTTATAGTGTATTTTTACAGAAATTTTATAAAAAAAAATCTAAATTAGAAGCACAATTTTACTCAAACTTGAAATCTCAAATTTTTTAGTATTTATGCACATGAAAGAGAAAATCAATCTTAAATTTATCATACAAAGGAATATATATTTATTATTTGATTAGAGAATATTTAATCTAATTAAAAAAATAACTTATAAACTAAGTACATATAAAATAATATAAATATTTAAAATTTTAACAGCTGTGTGTTTATTTTAAATACTTATAGATAATAAAAAATCCTAGCCATCTCATTTTTCTCTAAATTCTTATAGATTTTTATTCTTTTTTAGTCTAAGAGCGAGGCTATCATCAATTTATTAACAGACAATAGTACTTTCATCTTTTTAATCCATTGTTTAATTTTGTATTTTTTTTAATTTTATTTATTTTTTATGTGGTTTTTTCTTAAATAATTTTTAGATCATAATAGATATAAAAAATTATATATTTATATTTTATTTTCGTGTTTCTTCATTTTTAGAATAAAATTAAATGTTATCTAAATTTTTATTATAAATTTTTATTTTTTTTACTTAAAAGTTATATGTCATTTTCAAATAAAAATTATTTGTCATTCTTTGATGAAGATTTACCATTATCTAATGGAAGTTGTTTATCCTTTGCAAATGAAAATGCCATTTTCATATGTAAAATAATAAATGACAGATGAAATAAATATTTTACTGAAAGTCAAATTGCCAGAGTATATTATCATTATGCATTATTTGTATCGAAAAAGTTTAAGGAGATTCAATTTTATTAATTTTATTAGTTATATATATTATGTACTTTAAAATTTTAAAATTTTATTTTTATCTTGCAGACGTATTTTTTGACTTATTAATGAGAATTTATTTTATATTAAAAAATTTATAGATAATTGTAAAGTATCAGACACACATTTGATAAAAATAACTTATTTTGTCAATAATATTTATTGAAATAAATGGGAACAGTATACTAAATATTTTGATTAAATTAGCTTATAAACAAAATATAAACTGATCTCAACTTATTTTTTTTAATTTATAAATTTAATTTACTTGAAATCTCAAATTTTTTGATAGCACGTAATATAAGAAATTATTGAAAAGTTGTAGACACGTAGCAGAGGTGCGTGTCTTACAGTCAATAGAGTGCAAGCATTTCCAAGCAGTTACGTGCAATAATATTTAATCAACACCCACATGATAATAATAACAAAAACACATGCATAATAAATCATTAAATCTCAGAGTTAGTTGCCACCCAAATTTAAAAGCTCGATAAAAATGGAGGGATCAAAGTTATTACTTGGTTGGTTATGGAGAACCCAAAACATTGCAGATAGAGTTAATAAGAACAAAGATCATCATCATCATCAAGTTGTGAACAGATTCATCACCAGTAAAGCTTCTAACAGAGCTTCTGTTCATGGAACCAAACGACCTGTTACTGAAACTATCGATGTAATTAAGTTTTTATTTATTATTATTGTTATTGTTAATTTGTTTGTAAATTTATTAGAGAGATTTTTAATTTTGCAGAAGGAGGAAGCAGAGAATGAGATTAACAGAGGGAAAGAAGAAAAGGAAAAGAAGAAGAAAGAGGTTGAGAAGATGGTGGCTTCTAATCTCAAAAATCACTATGATGATCGTGTTGATAAATCTTAATTAATTAGTTAAATTTCTATTAAATATTTAGAGCTCTTAATTATATATATATGTATTGGTTATTTAATTAATTATTAGTTGTATAAGTTTTAATGTATGGGTCATAATTTTGCAATTTTATCAGCTTTCTTTACTTATATAATGTTGATTTTCATGGATATTTGTATATATACGGACATTTTCATTTCTATCTTTCTCATTAAAAAAAAAACTTTTTTATTATCTCATTTTCAATCTTCCCAAAAATATTGAATTAAACATGTAAAAATTTCTATGAGCATATTTGGCGCAAATTTATATTAAGCTGTAGTCGCATATAGAATATTTGATGATTAATATAAAAAAAACATACAAATTAAATAAAAGATGAAAAATTGTACTTATGTTTTTGCCACTCACATAATCAAGAATTAAAAATTAAAAAATAGAAATGATGAAAATTATAATTTAAATTAATTATTGCCTCGTTAGTTTGAGGTGAAATATAAAAAAAATAAATTTGAGATGTAGAAGCAGAACTATTATGGGTCATGCGAGGTCGACAGACCCCCTTATCCCATAGTAGTTATATATATAATATTCTAAATATATATATATTTTAATATATATTATATATAATTATATATAATAATATTATATATATAATTAATAATATATATTATATATAGTTTATAAAATAATATTATATATATAATTAATCATTTTATATTCCTTTAATATATTTTAAAATTATATATATAATTATATACTTTTAAATTAAAATTATATATATAATTATATCCTTTTTATAAAATTATATACTTTTAATATATCATTTTCAATTATAAATATATATAATTATATATATTAATAATTTTTAGATATTAATTTTTTAATTTTTAATAAAATTTTATAAATTAATTATTAGATTCAAGAATTAAATAGATACATGAAAAAAAATTAATAAATTTTTTAAATTTTATAAATAATATAAAATTTTGATAAAGAATTTTTTAATAGAAATTTATAATAAAAATTTAAATTTTATTGTAATATTAAATATTCAATTTTATTTTTAATTTATCTATACCCCTTTTATCTTATTTCTGATCTCACCACTTGAGTTGGGTTTGTCTCGTTTAAAACTGGAAAAAAAATTTGTAATTAAAGGGGAAGAAGGAGAAAGAGATGATGGTAGGAATTTGAGATGGGTTTAAAATGTCAAAACTCAAAAATAACTAATATTTTATTTAAAAATAATTAATATATTACTCTTTGATAGATACATTTTTCTAATATTTCAAATTATAATCCAATTATATCATATTCTTTTATATTCACATTTAATTTTATTTATTAAAAATAGTTAATAAATATATTATTATATATTTAAATAGGATTATATACATGTCATTATATTTGATTTTTTTTTGTAAAATATTTTTTTAAAGTCGAATTGGATAAGACTATAAAGACGATAAAATTTTTACTACCAAATTTTAATATAATTATATATCTAAAAAATTAAATTTGAAACATTTAGTTAAAAATATATATTACTCATTTCGTCCCATAAATATATGTTTATTTTTTATTTCATAAAAAATAAAAAAAATATAATTATTTTTATTAAAAATATAAATATATATATTTTTTATTATATTTTTATTATATAATGAGATATATTTAATAAGTAATATTATATATGAATATTATAAAGATTTAATATGTTAATTAACTTATTAAAATAATAAATAAGTTATAATTTATGATGTATAGAAAATGAAAGTAAGTTTTTTTATTTAGAAGGGAGAAAGTAAAATGATGATATAAATTTATATTTTTTTCATAAAAAAATAATTTTTATAAAATAAAATCAATCAATTTAAGACAAAAAGAGTATTATTATTAAACACTCACTATAAAATTTAATTTATTTTTATTTGTTAATTTTTAATTATTAAAATTAGTATTACATATAAATAATGGAGTTTGGGAAACGAAGAACAGAATTGGCAGATTCTTTTAAAAATTTTGATCAAACCAAAATTGGGGTCTGGCAATAAAAGGATTTCATTTTCACTATCTCCATTTGTACCTAAATCAAATGGCGACTATCACCTTCACTGACTTATCTTCCTCCGCCGCCGCTCGGCTTCTTCCCTTTACCCGAACCACTTGCCGCCAAAGTCATGGCGTCGCCTTTCTCCGCCGGTTGGTGGTCCCTCTCTCCATTCGCACTAGCTCTCTCAGAAACCTCACTGCTGGTTCTTCTTCTTCAACTTCTTCAACAATAGCTATCAATGGTATCCATGGCCTTTTTTATTTCCCAGAAGAAAGAAATGTCCTTTTCTTTTTTCAGCATTCAAAGTTTGGATATTTTTTTAATTTTTTATGTTATTGTTATAATGTTTCATGGCTGTTAGTGGTTTGGATTATGCTTTGCTTCTCTAAAGCATTTTATCAAATATCTGTGTTGCTTTTAATTAATTGCTTTTTCAGCTGCGGCTGGTAGTGATGTAAGTGCTAAGGTGATTGATGGAAAGTTGGTAGCCAAGAAAATAAGGGAGGAGATAACTGCCGAAGTATCAAGGATGAAAGATGAACTTGGTGTTGTTCCTGGGTTGGCTGTTATTCTTGTTGGAGATAGGAAAGATTCTGCAACCTATGTAAGGAACAAGAAAAAAGCTTGTGAATCTGTTGGGATTAATTCTTTTGAAGTAAAATTGCCTGAAGATTCCACAGAACAAGAAGTGCTCAAGTTTATTTCAGGTTTTAATGATGATCCTTCAGTTGATGGCATTCTTGTGCAGTTGCCTCTACCTTCTGTATGCTTCTAAATTTGAACATTTTTTTTTTGTTTTTTTGGTTAACTTTGTATGCTACAAACAAAAAGTTATATCGATTAACATATGCTGAAATCAGAACTTACAAGGTTAGATAGTGTTTTTCTTGAGTCTTTTTTCTTATTGGCTTAATCTTTCTGTTTTCAGCATATGAATGAGCAGAACATCTTGAATGCTGTGAGCATTGAGAAAGATGTGGATGGTTTCCACCCACTGAACATTGGCCGACTTGCAATGAGAGGAAGAGAACCTCTCTTTGTTCCCTGTACCCCTAAAGGATGCATTGAATTGTTGCATAGATATGGTGTTCAAATCAAAGGGAAGAGAGCAGTTGTGATTGGTCGCAGCAATATTGTTGGGATGCCAGCTGCTTTGTTGCTTCAAGTAATTCATAATTTCCAGATGAGCTGAACCATTTTCTTCTATTACTTCTATTAGTGGTATATGTTTTACTTCTTTCTAACCTCTTGTTTATTGACTGGTAGAGGGAAGATGCCACTGTAAGTATTGTGCATTCTAGAACCAAGAATCCTGAGGAGATCACCAAACAAGCAGATATCATAATCTCTGCTGTAGGACAACCAAACATGGTGAAGGGGAACTGGATAAAGCCCGGTGCTGTTGTAATTGATGTTGGTATAAATCCAGTTGAGGTGAATATATTCTCTCTGATTGTATGGTTGCATTACTACCTTCATACATTCTCCTATCTTTTTGGGTTAGTTTTTCTTCAATTTCAAAATATTAAGTTATTTGTGGATATGTTGTCTGATGTTTCAAGTGCCCTTGTTTTCAAAGAAGTGGGGGATGCCGTTGGTGTTGCAGAGTTGTTACCTATTTTTGTGGTCAAATGTTTAGCTTTGTGACTGTTTTTGTGTGTAACCTTGCATGTGCTAAAGGATGCAAAAAGCCCTCGAGGCTACAAGTTGGTCGGAGATGTTTGCTATGAGGAGGCCTGCAAGGTTGCTTCAGCTGTCACTCCAGTTCCTGGTGGAGTTGGCCCAATGACTATAGCAATGCTTCTTTCCAATACCCTCAGCTCAGCAAAGAGGAGATACAACTTCCAGTGACTAAAAAAATTTCAAGATTACTGGTTCCGCTGGGGAAGAAGATGACTTCTTAGGGACTGACAGTCTGCTATGTTTTGCTTAAGCTTAGTTTGCCACATCAACATAGTATTTGAACATGTGCTCCCACATTAGCTTTGTTGGTTTAAATTTAGAATAGAAGTGTGATTTTAGAACACAGTTTTGAGGCACCATATTGCCTAGACTTCTTATACAATGAGCGGTGGGAGTTCTCTTTACTGCTAAATGTACTGTTATTTGTTCAAATTATAAATTTTCAATCGAGCCAAAAGCTCAATTAAATCAGTCGTTTCGTTTCATTTTCTTGCTGTGTTATTCAAGGGACTACCTTATTCTTCCTAGATACGACCATGATTGGTTAAGCAAAAATTATCTGAATTGGTTAAGCAAATTAATGGTGGACAACAGTAGTACCGTATTCCCTGAAATACAAAAAATATATTTTGATTACTCTCTTTAAAGATGAGACAATCTATAGTTAATATCTAACAACAAAACCCATAATAGAAAAGATGGCTAATATCTGTTGTGTACGCTAGCCAAAAATTCTTTTAATATACAGCCATAATATCATAAGATTCAGAGTGACAAGCTGATATGACCAACATGGTATGAAGCAGGACTTGCAGGCTTTTGGATCAAAAAGAGCCATGATGAGGGATCAAAGATTTTACCGTCCCCAAGTTGAGAAGTTGGTTGCTGACATCAACTTTAGTATTTCAATGAATTAACAGTCGATCTTCCTCTGTAACTCCAACAAGCCTTCCACGAACCCATTTCTTGGTGCTGGTGACAGATGTAGAAGATGACTCCTCTTTCACATGCTGAACTTTGGATCCATTCAGTTGAGGTTTCATTTCAGGATTAAGATTTCCATTTGGTTCCAATCGCTTTGGTGAATTTGACTGCTCTATAAGACTCTCCAAATTAATTGAAGGCAAACTATAGCTGCCGGAGTTTGTAGAGACAAGTTCATTCTCAACATTCAGTATATCATGCAAGTTATTGAAGTTGAGGTCCTCATCTTTACTTGATGCAAGGATTTTGGTCCCATTTGCTTCCTTTAACTCTGCTTGACTGGAGCTTCCATTGCCAATATCTGTTTCCTTCTCAACCTGGCCAGCCGATTCAGTTGGAGCATGAGAAGGGTCCATCTCAGTCTTGCTAGATGTGAGATTCTCAGTATCTATGGATTCAATTAACTGGATTGCTTCAGCTATAAGCTTTCTGGTTTCTATGAGCGAAGCTCGAGCAATGGGGCTCTTCGTTGCAGCAATCTCAAGAACTGCAGCAGCCTTTTCAGCTTCAGCAATTAATAACCTGCAGCATGTCGGACAACATGAGCATAGTTTCTGCCAACTAAACAGTATAATATGTGGATGGGAAATTTAGATCACTGTAAAAGGAGTAATTATGACGAAGCTCAGAAGAACCAGGTATCCGCCATCTCTATGATTTTCTTTTTCAACAATAATTTATAGGATTTAATAATATTAAACTCAGAAAAGCTCAACTCTCTTAAGCATATTGGACCAGACAAGATTGGGAAAAATTGTGACTGGATAGGCCATTTTACTCAATAACTTCAGCAGGTAAGTAAAATCATTTGTTATTTGTGTTTTAAATTTTGAGTCCGAATTTCTTCTTCTGTAGTTGACTGACCTTGCATGTTCAATTGCTTCGGTTTTCTTGGTAGACATGGCAGCTCTTTGTGCTCTGATGTTCTTTATCATCTCCAACTTTGAGCTTGCCAAAGGATCCTTGTACAATGGTGTCTTACTTCTTCGCAACCTTGGCCGCTGAATTGGCCTTGCAGTGTCAAATCCAGAGAAATTGTCCATATCACTAGTTTTTTTCTGTGATGGACCCTGTTTCTTTGATTGTGATGGTCTTCGCCTTGACTTCCTTTCAGCCCCATCAGTTATGCCATGATATTTTGCAAGCGCAGAGCAAACTCGTTCCCGATATGCCTAGTGTGACCATAAAAATAAATTAAAGGGAAAACAAAAGCATGCAGAAAAATGTCCAGCTCCCACGAAAGAATCAGTTATGGTGCGTACTTCTAAGAGTCACAATAAGTGAACTGAATACTTACAGGATCAGCCCATTTGGCAGCAATAGCTTCAGCAATTTTTCTTCTTTGCTCAGGGGACTTTGGTGCTCTCCTGCTACCCTTAGGCCTAGGCATTGTTTTCCTTTGTTCAACACTCTCTGCCCATTCAAGCTCAAGCTTTTCACTTAAGATCTTGTAAGAATCCCACTGCAGCTCCTCCTCCCCAACATAACCTCTCCTAGAAGCTTCTGCAATCAAGTTCTGCCACTGAAAATAACAAGTTTCCTGCAGAGTCTTCATCTCATGACGCTTTTGCCACCGCATTTGTACCCCAATTGCAATTTTCTTCCTTGTCTCTTCACTGCAAGATGATTACAAATATTCCAAATATTTTGTTATATGGCCTGAAGAAAGTGCGGAAGCCAAACTTTTAACAAATTAAGAACTTCTATCAAAATCAATAATGACACAAGTAAAAAAAACCAGTACAGGAAAATTTATCAAGATTTTATGAACAATACAGTCTGCTAGCATTAGTAAATAAAGATCGAAATTCAAAATAAGCTCTTGACAATGAGGTAAAATGGAATACTCCAACTAGTTTTAGAGTAAGGCTTTGTTTGGTAGAGTTGAAATAAAATGGTGCAGCACCCACCTCTGAGCATGTCGAAGGTTGGCCAACTTCATCTTGATCTGCATAGCCAAATTTTACATTGAAAATGAGTAATCAGAAACATAAAAAATAAAGCAATTATTGATCTCTCCTTCATTTTCAACATATGCATAATCTGTTGGCCAAATCATGTGTGAATCCTTTCTACGAGCTAATGAAAAGTGCAAAATCTGGACTATTAACGCGAAGGGATTAAGAATTTCATTCAGAATATGAGTGAACCAGAAAAGGGAAAGTCCTCTTGGATGAGATAAATAAGCTTGCTGAGATCAAGTATCAAATCAAAAGTGCAGCCAAAACAACCAAATTTCTCAAAGGAGATTCTATAAATTTTTAATTACAACACAAAAACTTTAGATACTAAATCCAAATGTCAATCACTGATCAAAGCAATGATGCTTCTAGATGACTGCATTAGTTTCATTCAAGCATACACCACTTATGAGTTATACTGACCAATTCACAGCAGTGAAGCTGAGAGAGTTTTATTCCCTGAAGCAGTAATTGTGAAAATGATGATGCTTTGACACCACCATTAAGATGCTAACCAGCAAACGCAAGTTAAATAAAAGAATCATTTAAGAGTTTCATAACGTTGAAAAGTGCTAGACAATTAACGGAATTACATAGACAAAGGGATGAAGTGGGGGGTTTTTCTTTACACTGACTGAATGTACTCTTCACATCAACTTGTCTGTTTAAGCATATATTATTTTTGTGATTAGGACATCAGCTCTAATTATAAAGTATATTTTATTTGACATGCTCTAATTCATGCCAAAAGATTATGCAAAATTATTCTTACATGACATCACCTTAGGATTCTGCATTGCAAGCTTTGTTCTTTCTCTAATCCGTTGAAGGGTTTCTGCACACAGATCAATTGGTTATTCTGTTATTAACACAGAACCAAAATGCAAACACAAAATAAATCAGAAATCATGCTAAATAAACGTTTAGCCAACACTTACCAGGACTGTGCTTCCTGCCTTTGTTCCATGGTGTGTTTCCTTTATTTGCTTTAGAAATCCTCATTCGTCTCAACCGTTCTCTTTCACCCACTTCTTTTGAGTCTGCACTTGAAGACTCAGGCTGAACAGTTGAGACATCTGAGTTAACATCAAGTTGTGCAGTTCCATTACTCCTATATCCATCTTCCTTGTGAACTAAAGGCTTGGGTTCAAGGGTAGCAACTGCTTTGACATGAAGTTTACTCCTCTCATGAGCATTTAATTTTTTAGGAAAGTGAAAAGATTTTGATACAGGTAAAGGTCTCTTATCATCCCCAGAGGTAAATGGAAATGACAAAACCTTACAATGAATGAGGGACTGAGCCCTAAATGGACTTAAATGGTTTTGCAAGGAAGCCTGAGCAATTGCAATATCTACAAACAAACACATCAAACACGCCCATGAGATAGCGATTGACAAAATTCACTTAAATCTAAGAAAGGGTTAAAAAAATTCATCAATGTCAATTTATATAAGGAGGAGAAAATGTAAGGTAACCAAGGCTAAATTCAATATAAAAGCAACAAAGAATAAATCTTTTTCATCTGTGAAGCTTTCATCAGTTGGTTGCATAACATAAAATGAATTTAGCATCAGAACAAGTATACAAATACATGAAAGATTCAATAGCAAGCAAAGGGGTAAAAACATGGGGAAAAATAAAGAAAATGAAGAGAGCACCTAACAAAGGCATTGATGAGAGCTCATTCAGCCAAACCCAGATAAGAAAATCTCAAATAAGAACAGAAGATGCATGACAATAAATCATCCAGCCAGCAGCTCCAAAATCAGTGGCCCATTATTTCATTTCTTGAGGAGACAAGAAGACTCAAAAAAGTTTTTTTCTTTCTGAAAGAGAAAGATTGAATCTTTGGTGAAATGTTTCTAAGAGGACAAGAGAAGCTCTGAGTTACAGATTCACGAAAGAGAGAGAGAACCACAGACACACAAATAGTTGATTATTAGTTGCAGAAGTTCAAGAATTTAAGATAACGAAATGGCAAATAAACATCTGATATGATTGTCATTATTCTTCTGTAGCCCATCAACTATCAGTATGTGACAATCTCTTCGAGCCTCTTTAGATATTTCAGTTAATAAGATGGCCCATTTAATAATTGGATAGGCCCTGTTGCTCCTTCCAAAACCCAATGTCAATTTCGAATTTGCTTAAAGTTTAAAAAAAATCTTCAAAAATGCCTAAAAATAAAAATATTATTTAAAATACTTAATTTTCAAATTTCACCTTTAAAAATATCTCATTTTTAGAGCTATATATTTAATATATATCTAATATATAAAAAATATATCTCGGTTCCAAAAATATAGATTTGATATATCAAAAATATATAAAAATATATATAGTTTAATTTTTTCAAAAAAATTATATCAATAACATTTTAAAATATAATATTTACTTATTTAAAATTATAATTAAAAATTTAAAAACTTAAACTTTTCAATTGTTAGGGATGAATTTAAAAAAAATAATTCCTATTTGTTAGCCTTTAATTGCAATATAGTTGAATTAAATAATAATATTTAATAAAAAAGTTAGACTATAACTATAATTTATGAACTATAAAATTATTTTAATATATATATATGAATTATATAATGTAATGTAAGTGGTACAGAATTTTTTAAACTTAGTAAGAGATTTTGAGTTTGAGTTTTTAATTACCGTTAAAATTTGGTATGAATAATTTTATTATCATTGTGGTTCTAATCAACTCAATTTGACTAGATTTTGAAAAAATAATTCACAAACACACAAGAAAAATTTTGCAATGATGAATGTTATGAATATGATTTGCTTTGGCATGTAGAAAGTATTTTTTATCCGCTTTCTCCCATTAATGATATTTCCTAAATAGTAATTAACCTAAATAACCAATAAATAATTAAATTACATATTGCCTTTTTCTATGCTTTTCTTAATAGAGAGAGGGCAAATATCATTATTCCAAATTCATCATTTTGTCTTAGCAGATACATGCATAAATATTGACTTGATTAAAATTAAAAGCACAAAATTATGGCAAATAATCATGAGGAAAAAAATTATAAAATTGATTTTTTTACATTATAATTTTTAAATGAAATTAATAAAATTTTAAGTTGAAATCTTTCACATCTCATCACAATGCATATTTAATTTTTTAGAGTATTAATTTGTGAAAAAAAAAATCGATATTAAATTTATTGCCAATAGAAATATACCTTACGGTTTCATTATATTTGGACATACACATATCTACTTGAAAATTATAATAATATAAAATAAGAGCCAAACTTATATTTTAATATATCATATAAATTAAGATTTTTTTGAAAAAATATTGAGGGGCAATCCCTATTTTTATCTTCTAGATTATAGTGTAACATAAATGTAATCATTTGATGGATAAATCCATTCTAATTAATTGATGAGTTACATGATAGTGTCAAAAAAAATAAGGATTTAAAAAAAAAAGATTAGTTGATTAAAAAAAAATCCTATAAATTGCTCAATGTCTTCTATCCATTGTGTGGAATAGACCACTAAAAAAATATAAAGAAAATAGGTCTTATTCAAGTAGTAACTCAGAAATTTGAATTTAAATTTAAATTTAAAAAATATATAAAATTGAAATCAAATTTAAGTGATAATCACCCATTTTTCTGGACAAATAATTGAGATTAAAATTTTAATTTATTCATATTTGTTTCTTAGAAGTTATGTGTTGGGAAATATAAAATGCTTATAATGATGCTTACTATTTAAATAAATTATCTTTTCCATATGAATAAAAATGTCTTAATTATTTTTTAGATACGTGAGAGTATTAATAAATATACAAATTATTTAAATGATAAAGAGTTTATTAAATTATTATTTTATTGTGTTGATATTAAAAAAATTTATGAATATTAATTCTCATCTTTAAGAATTTGTAATATTAAAAAGAATTATTTATTTATGATTTATATTTCTTTAAGTCGTTATCATTAATTAAAATATATATAAACTACAATTTTTTTTTATTGTACATGCAATTACATCATATACATATTAAATCATATATATTTTTATTTGACGTTTATAATTTAAAAAATAAAAAATAAAAGAAATCAACGTAATATGATGATGGATATATAGTTGTTGGCCTAATAATATGATGATGGTGATGGATACATACTTTTCAAACGTCATTTGAATTTCAAAATAATAGTATTAATAAGTTATTATTTAATCTCAAACATTACTTAATTAAAGGAATTGAAATTGATCAATATACAAATATATAGATAAAATTGAAATTTATTTAAACAATAAAATATTTTCCATATTAAATAGTATATAAAGATATATAAAACATGGAAATTAAGTCAAAATAAAAACATTTTAAAATTAATTTTAACACAATATTTATCAAAAAATTTATATCTTCTGGCACGCTCATAAATTTAATTAATTTTAATAATTATTTTTACATATTTTTTAACTCATCAATCCACATTTTTCAGCTCAGTAAGTGTTTTACTTTTTTTTCTACCATAATTCAACCAACTAATTTTCTACTTAGTTTGAATTTTTTTATTTTAGGTGCAGATAGAATATTCATTTTTATTTTCGTAAAATAAAATTACTCAAATATAATATTTACATTGGGAGATTTGTATTATGATTATAAAAATCAATAATATTTATATACATGCAAATTTAAAATAACAACAGAGTAATTTGAATAAACATTTTCAATTCAAATATTGACTAATTCAGAGAAAATGGTTGAACAAGCCATATCGTCGGCTCAAAGCTCTGAAAGCAGACTTTGAGGTTTTACAAGTCAAAATTAAAACTTTATAGAATTTGATTTTTATAAAATTCAAAGCTCCTTATATCCTCATATAATATATTATTATTTTTATTTTTATTTTTATTTTTTTTCAAAAAAGTTCGACCTCGGAAATATAATTTTTATGGGAATTGAACCCCTATCCTCTCAATTGAGAGTAACAATAAGTGGCCAGCTGAGCTAACTCAGCTGGTTTATTATTATTATTATTATTATTATTATTATACAAGTCAAATTAAAATTATAAACTCTTCAATTTCAAGATGAATTTAAAGACCTTGAATTTATATGGTCATGAAGGCAGACATAGATTTGGTAGCTCACCTTTAAACTTCAATTTCTATCTATTTGTTTGGTGTATAGTCTTTATTATTATTATTATTACTATTACTACTACTACTGCTCCTCCTAATACTGCTGCTGCTGCTACTGCTATTTTTTTTAAAATGACAATTTTCTAAAATAAAGTTGGATAATTTCTTTCCTAAAATTGTAGTATTATTTAAGGAATAAAATAATTTAAACTATTTCACTCATATTCAAAATATTTTTGAAAAAATTATGAAATTTAAAAGCATAAGATTGGTTTGATATAGTAAGTGAAAATTACTATTTGAGTTTTTAAATGTTATATGAGATATTTAGTAAATATAATATTTGGAGTAATATTTTTTTTTAAAATTAGTTATTCTAAATTATAATTAAAATGCTGAAATTTTAACTTTTAAATCTATATTATTTATATAATAAAGTACAATCAAACAATAAATATATTTTTTATTAAATAATAAATTCAAAATTAATTTTTCTCACTATATTAACATTAAAAGAATATAATGTTTAACAATTCAAATTATTATAATTGATAATAGATTCAACTAATAATTTTTAAACTGTGCTTCAGGTTTAAAATTTTCATTGTGACTACTAGATCCAAGGCTTTTGTGAGGTGAGGTGAAAATGGGCTATAATTAAAAAAAAAACAATAAATAATAAATCTCAAGAAAAAAAAAAGTAAAAAACATCTTCAGAATAAATCAGGGGAACATGATTTGATTTCTCATCATTGTCTAAGATTCCTAGTAAATTGTTTGAAAACATGGTGCAAAGATATAAAAAGGTAAACTCTTGTTGGATTCTGATCCAAAATATAAAATAATAAACAAATAAATTATAAAATTTATTTTCTTATTTACATTTTTTCTTAAGGATATGTTCAAGTTCAATTATTCAATTATTAATTTTATTACTATATTTAATTATTTAATTAATAAAATAAGTACAAGAATTCAATTTGAAATTGAATTTTTTTTCAAGTAAATTTGAATGTTGAAAAAAAAATCAACATTAAAATATAAGAGAAAATCATATAGGAGAAAATTATGAGTAGCAGTGTCTCTTTTTTGAGACAAATATAATTATAATTATTAAAATATAATTATTAATGTTTAATATTCACATACCTTATAAAGCAAGTAATGATAAAAAAATATAATAAAAAAATAAAAAATAGTAATAAAGAAAAGTAGATGCATGTGAATTCTATAATATCACTTAATGATTTTTTCAAGCATGACACTTATGATTCAATTTATAATTTAGAATCTTTAATTTTATTTTGTTCCTTGTAAAAATTTTCTTAGCATGTGTTTTAAGTAAAGTTGAATAATAATAAATATTTTAATTTTTATTAAATTATATTTTTATATTAAAATTTATTATAATCACTTGATTAATAAGAAAATTACTATTTCAAATTAATTAAAATAAATTTTAATAAAAGTACTGTAAATATATATATATAACATATATTTATTTATTTTTAGCGAGTAAGATAAGGTAACATGAATTGTTTATCAATAAATAAAAGATTTTGAGATAATTTTTTTTAAAATTTAAAAGATAATATTTTATTTTTTAATAAATCCATATAATGTTAATGTCAATTAATTTATAATTTATGACTCGTAAGATAATGGAGATTAGAAAAAAAATCTTATAATAATAAAAAAATAAATTCTAAAAAAATTAAATCAAATTAAAAGCATAAGTAAAACGGTGGAAAATACAACTCAACTTTGAAAATAAAAAAGCGTCAAGGCCACGAGAAGAGTCAAAAGAAGAAGGAAATGAAGGAGAAAAACCCATAAACGGAACGGTGAGTAAAGAGAGTGACAGAGTAAGAACAAATTCGCAAAAAGGTGAAGCATTTAGCTTTCAATTTCAATTTCATTGCTTGTTTTTAGACCAAAATTTCGTCATCTTCATCATCTCACAAAGTCCAAGTCTCCATTATTTATTTACTTCAATTTCTCTTTCTATTCCTATATATATATTTATAACTTCATTTCTTCATTTTACCCATAACCAAAAAAATTGATCTGTGTTGTCAAGTTCTTATCTTTTTTCTTTGGTTTTAGACTGTGATTTTCTAGAATCGAAGAAAAAGAAAAACCCATTTTGGGATTAGCTGCATTTTCATAATTTCTCATCTGGGTTTTCTTGATTTGCATTTTTTTTAGAAGGTGAGTTTGTGGGAATCAGATATGGGGGATTTAGATGAGTCGACAACAGTTGAAATAACAAGGAAGATCATGGTTATAGCTATAATAATTCTATTTATGGTGGTGGTTTTTGTTCTATTTCTTCATCGTTATGCAAAATGGTTTTGGTGGCGGATTGAAGAGCCGAGTGGTCCACCACCTTCTCGCCGGAACCGCCGTCGCTTCGTTTTTACCCCTGGTCAAGACCCAGTGCGTAGAGGGTTAGACCTCTCTGTACTCAGATCCTTACCAGTAGTTGTTTTTCAGTCTAAAGAGTTTAAAGATGGATTAGAATGTGCAGTTTGCTTATCTGAAGTTACAGAAGGGGAAAAAACCAGGTTGTTACCGAAATGCAACCATGGATTTCATGTTGATTGTATTGATATGTGGTTTCAATTTCACTCAACTTGCCCTCTCTGTAGAAATTCAGTAGCTCCAGTACCAGAAAGTTCCAATTTTGATCACAATGATTTGCAAGAGAATATTCAGTCTCCAAGGGAAATTTTGGCTTCTGGGTATTCTTCAGAATCTCCAAATTTCCCCACAAATGTGCTGTTTTGGGGGGATCAGACTCAAGTAAGCACTGGTGGTAATGGCGGGTTGGAAGAAGGAGCTTCTAATCAAACACCTTCTTCTTCTTCATCTTCTTCTTCTTCTAATAGGCAATATGAGATGCTGGTTATTGATATACCTTTGCAAGTGCCTGAAAATTTTGCAGAGGAAGAACCCAAATCACCAATGCCTACACAAAGATTGAGGTCATTGAAAAGGCTTTTAAGCAGGGAAAAAAGGGTGGCTCCTAGTAGTTCAAGTACTTCTGTTGATGTCTAACCAATGAAGAGAAGAAGATATATGTACAGATTTTGAAAGAAATTGGCAGTGTATGACTGAAGAAATTGCATTATCTCGTCAACACTGGCTTTTCTTTGGTTGGAGTACATGAAGTTGAGTGCTTTCATCACTTATCATCCTTAAAGAATTGGTGCTTCTTTTAGGAGGTAAAGAAAATGACAACCTCTCTGCTTGATTTAGCTCATTATTGTATGATTCCTGATAGTGAGAGATGGCCAAGTCTGTTATGCAAGATGTTGCTGGTAAGTGGTAACTGTATGTATTTAGAACAGATTTTAGTAAAAAAAATGCTGGAATTGAAAATATTGTTTGGGGAGAGATCATTAGGGTATTTGGCAAAGCTTCTCTGTTTAAAGAAGGTGGAGCAATCCATCTTTTACAGAAGATGTATTTCTGAAACATTCTTGTTTCTTCAATATTGATTCATCTGTTGTAGAGCTGTTAATTCATTTGCTTCCTTTACAAAAATATTTACATGCCATGGATTGAATTTGCTTCAATTTGTTAAAGTACATCAAGTATTAAGCGAGTTTCAATTTGATTAAGAATAAAGAAAATTGGTAATCTATTGTTTGGTTTGCAGTCTTAGGCTAATTACAATATAGAATATAGTGCTCTGGCCAAAGCAGTGGTATTCTTTTAGGCTTCAAGATTTTAAGTTTAGCAGCCAATTACCTGCCAAAAATGGCATCCTCCATTCCAAAATACTATTTTTCTAGAAAATAGTATGTAGAATATCCAACTCAGCCCAACTAAATTTTGATCACGGATATCACGAAGCAGTTATATGAATTTTCTTTTTTCCTATATTTTCAAAGAAAATGTAGAGCCATGATTATTCTAAACATTTTTTTATGGGTTTAGATCTATTTCTACCTCTCCCACCTATATCTAGCTTGAAATGTTCAATTTTTCTTACAGGAGTAGGGGATAATATGCAAAATGGAAAAAAAAAAAAATATTTTCTACTCTGCTAAGTTTGCAGGACAATATGAAGGCTAAGTTCCAAATTGTTGTAATTCAAGGCGACTATTAACCTTTGTGTCCCTATCGACAGTCAGCATAGTTGATCTGATTGGAAACTCAACCTGTAGTTTCCTTCAATGGATAGCTCCAAGTAGTGCACATCTTTGTCAAGCCTGAGATTGGCTTCAACTTCCTCCAAATTATTTGCAAAATATATTATAAGTCTTGGGCGCGTAACGTCTTGATCACTCGCTAAACCTACAACTACAGACTTTCCTCCTTTCTTGAAGTATTCTTTTTTCTCTGTTCTATCTTTAGTCTCTTTTTCCTTTTGTATGCCAAGTAGGAGACTTCCTTAACATGTCACGACAACATTTGAAGATATAGATAGGAGAATTTAAAATAGAGCTGTGCATGGGCCGGATTTGGTCGGGTTTGGGCATTTTGCAAACCGCCCGAGCCTAATGACTGAAGGGAAATTTAAAGCCAAGCTCGACCGAATAACGGTAATCATGGGTGTGTAACTGAAAAATGTGGGGATCTAGTGTGACAGACCATTGCAAGATTATACTGCTATGCATCATTCAATCACACAAAATATATTCAAAATTTAGACAAAGATTCCCCAAGAAAGCAGGGATCTGGAATTGAACTTTCAATAGGTTACTTATAACAGTTATTCTGAACAAACAAGTAGCTAATTAAACAACAAGAACACAGCTCGTCAAGTCTAGATCGTATTTCTATCAGACAATCAAATTGTATTGACATTACAGCTAGTCCAGATTCAGATTGTTTCAGCCTGTTCAAATGATCTATCGATCAATCGACTTTCTTGTCAATTATCATTCCTCATTGTCAATCAGAAAAATTTATTCTTCGCCATGCAAATTGAATCTCCCTCGCATAGTTTCTTCATTGAAACATTCATGTCACCAAGGCAGAGGCGGAGATAAAGGGGGTCCCATGGGGCCCTGTTCCCCCCTCAGTTAAAAATAAAAAATTTTTAGGTATATTTGAGAATGAATATTACATTGGTTGAGATGGAACAGCTTGGCCTTACTATGTGAGAGTACGCAACTTCGATCCACGCTCCCAACATTTTTCATCCTTTTTTTTTCCAATCTTTAAAACTGGGCCTTTTAATCAAGCCCATTACAAACAAACAAGATTTGTCAATGACTCTGCCCATTACAAACAAACAAGAATAACTTAATTGTGACTCTTTCTCTTCTTTCTCACGTTTCTTCTTCGTTAATTTCTTTTTCTTTTTTTTTTTTCAGATAACAGTTTCTTCCTTTTTCAATTTCATTCTTTCACCGATTGGCACCAGCAAGGCAGCGGCAACAAGTTAAGAATAGGTACATCACTTACTTTTAATCTCATATTTATTTTGTTGCAATTTTTTTATCTTGCTAAAATGAATTGAAATTTGAAAAATAATGAATTAAGAAATTGGCTTGAATACTTGAGGACATTATAAATTTGAAATGTTTAATTTGATTTTGTAGTATGAAGTTTTTTTTTTTGAGAAAAGTAGTATGAAGTTAAATTGAAATTATTATTTTTTTGTAGTTTATAATCTGGAATTTTTTTATTTCTTTTATAATTTGATATTTTTAATGTTTAGTATTTAAGTTGAATTGGACCCCCTTATCTAAAATCCTGGCTACGCCACTGCACCAAGGAAACTGTTCCATAGGCTTTGACACCATGAGGATTGTTGATCTGATCAAGACACATATATGCTATCTCATTCTCTGTTCTCTTTGTAGGATTGAAAAGGTTAGTAAGTGGCCCGGAAGTTTGTCGCCGGTGCTTTGCATGGACGACAACTCTGCCACTCCCGTATAGTGGACCTGAAACATGACCCTTTCTTGGATTTGAAATGTGAGACTGAGAGCTATCTGCAGGTTCCTTGCTAGCTTCATTCTTTCTAGTATCAGACTTCCACCATTTGAAAAGAGAATTTTTCCATGATTTTTTACTCCTTTTCTCTTCTCCGGTTGTTCTTTTTCCAGCTTCTTCTGCATTTGATATTGAGTTCTGCCGATTCATTTCTCTTGCATGCTGTCTTGCTTCTTCCAAGAACTGATCAAAAGAAACAAACAAATAACATTACCATTGAAACATCAATATCAGAAAAGTTCACACAGATAAGGACAACCTTAGTTTTGTAAATCAATTCTTGTCTTTCTCCATATCACATCATAGAACTTTCTCTGCAAGAAACATGGAAATAGTTCACAAACATATGCAACAAACAATACTTTTCCTTCTTGAGAGGATGGAATTATCGATTTTTCGGTTGATAGTACACAAAGATTCTGTAATTTCTCTATCATTTAGAAGAAAACAGAGCAAATTTGAGAACTGAAACAGTAGAAAGGTTGTTGAATTACCTGTGTAAAACCCACTTGAGGATCAAACTCATAGTCACCATAATCACTTGATTCATAGTTTGGATATACTGAAAATTTCTTCATTGTTGCCTGAAATTAAATTGGAATCACTATAACGGATTAACAGATAGACTAAAACCAAGATTTAGAGATAATTATATAATCAAAGAATCACGAAGGAAACATCCACATGAACAAGTAAATTATTAATCTATGTATATGAAAAGAAAGAAAGAGTGGGAAATAAATGAAAACATAGGCAGTTGGGGATGATACTAAAAGAAGGGTATGAAGAAGTGAAGTTCACAATTGTCTTCTTTCAATTATTTCTTTAATAAATGAAAAGTAATAAATAAAGCAAAAACTAATGAGCTTTTGGTTCATTAGTATTGGAGTAATTCTCAAGACTATGATATCTCAAGTTTTATATATAAAACTCAAATTTATTCAACTAAATCTTAATCCCAAGTTAATTAGGTCGGTTATCATTTTAAACCACTTTTTTCTAATATTAAGCAAATGTATAAATTCAATTAAACCAAACTCTTAATTTTAAGTTAATTGAGATTAAGTATGTAGATTGTTTTTTCTAAATTATCATGTATATATTTTCGGAGAGACGTAAGATTATAAAATTATTATAACTTTTTTTTTTTTTCAGAAACCAAATGTATCAAAAAGAAAAAGAAAGAGAGAGAATGGAAAGAAATCCTATAAATTATAATCATTTCAAATATAGTATCTTTCCTAGTGCAAAAAGGGCAATGGCCAACTACCAATGTGATAATTTATCAAGTAAAAATTGCAGAGTAGAGAAAGTAGGACCTCATTGGTGGTTGAAATGGCATTGTTATCCCTTTTATTAATACTTATGCTTGGAAAGTATAATTTATGCGGGGATTATTTTCTTTTTATTATTAATTAATGTAAGGAAGGAAATATTAAGGATTCAAACCTAAGCGAGAATAACAATGCTTTTGGCTATTAAACTATAATTTAGTGGTTAAACTTAATTTGAAAAAGGTAATTTATGTGGAGGTAAATGAAATAGTAAAATTCTGTTCATAAAAGCATTCCATTTATACTAAATATAGATTGATAATACTAAGGGTTATAATCAGACACATATCAGGCCAGCTAATGAACTTTAAGAAAAGAAAGAAATTGGAATAATGATAGCTTTGCTCTCAATTTAACTCTACTAATTAAAAGGCAAAAGGAGTTTTAAAAATTAGCAAACAAGTTTAGGGGTTTGTTAGCAGCAATCATACTTCAAAGACCAAAACCCTCCTTTTGCGTCATATGAATATGAACTTCTAGGGGTTAAAAAATATACAAATAAAAAAAATTAATAGGAGAAAGCTATACTAGTAGTAGACTACATAAGAGAAAAATGCACATAAATTGGAAAATAATAATTTAAAAAAAGTAATTATAGCATAAGTGGCAGAGACATGAAATGGATCATTTTGATTGGTGTATATATAAGAGGTGCCGCATGTTTCGCAAGTGATCAAGGCTTTCTTTTTCTGAAGTTTTGGGAGGAAAATGCCTATTGTTCAAGTCAATCAATTTTAATAATAACATTAAGGTGTGTTAGGTTTTTATTTATTTAATTCAAAAGTTAAGTATGTTTTTAGATTTTTTTAAATTACTATATATATCATTTTTTTAACATTTTTTAATATCTTAATATTTATATATATATTTAATATATTAAAAATATATATTTTTGATGTACTAAATATATCTTCAACATGTACCGCTTAAAAAATATTTTTAAAGTTAAAAATTAATATTTTTAAAAGAAAAGAAAAGAAAATAAATATTTTTAAAAATATTTTTATTTTTGAGAATATTTTTGCAGAAATTATTTTTTTATTTTATATTTAATACATTCTAGACATTCAGATTGGAACATTAGATATTGAGAAATCCATCATCAATCTATTATACAAAAGAATATCTATAAGTTAACTGAAATAAATGTATCAGACAAAAACAGGACCTTCAATTAATTCTCTCTATGAATTTGTCGACCCCTACTCTATTGCAAGTACAGTATTTACTGCTGGGTTCCAGCTTTACCTCAAATTTTGCCAATCATTTTGGCCAAAAATATTGACTTCCCATTGCCTCATTTCTTCATTTTTCCTTTGAATAAAAGATTCAAATTAAAATTTAAAATCAACATATTAAAACAAAACAAAACAAAAAAATGATTGAGGAATATCTAAGCAAAATTAAAGTTGGAATAAAGAGTCGAACATCAAAAAGAATTGGCCCTCACAATCAATCAATCCTATATACAGTTACCCGAGAAAACAATATCATTAACAAACAGCGAAGGCATGCATCATAGCTTTCATATTTACAGACAAAAACAAAACAAAAGAACATGGTTTCGCCTTCTCTTTCGGCCAGTCAACTCTAATTCGTTTCGCGCCCATTTTTCATCGAGCAACCAATGAATCAGTGACAAAAGCAGAATGTCAAGATTACATGGGCAATTACAGTACCACACAGTTTCTGCTAGGATTTAGTAAATAAAGCCATAATCAAGTAACTTTTTAGGCATTAACTAACAAACTGCCAATAACAACATAAAAAAAAAAGACCCTAACGAGCCTTTCCACGCATCAACCTCTATACAAGTTCTGTTTAATACAGGGCAAACCTAGAGCACGTTATCGGAGTTCTTTGACTAGCAAAAGCTTGTATTCTGCTAACTGTTCTAGAAGATATCAAAGTTGAAGCAGAGGTAATGCCATTACGATACCAAAGATGGAAACAAGCAACAACATCAGCCATGTTGGGAATGTCTGCTTCCTGTTTCTTCTTTGGCCATTTGGTGTATCTACTCTTTTCACATCTCCTCCCAAAGAATAAGAATTATCAAGTTTTTCTTTTGCAGATCTGGATTTCTCCTCCTGGGTCACATCTAGTGTCGCCTGCTCTGAGATAATCTGCTCAGAATGCTGCTGCTGGTTGTACTTATCCACATACTCGGGAAACAACTTCCTAAATGTTGGGCTGCTCGTAAAAGTATACCAATTAAAAAGAGGTGACGAAGTGTTGCACAAAGTAAGACATTGTATTGCACCCATCTACTTACTTCTTACAATTGAAAGCAAGAGATGCCTTAGCAAGACGTTGCTTCTCAGCAGCAGTTGTGTTCACACTGCCTGTGGTAGGACTATTGTCCATCTGCATATTAAAAAAAAAATCATCCTTGATGAAAAAGCAACTCTAGAAATGATATACAAATTTCAGGCATGCCTCAAAGGCTCCACTAAGATGCCATTAAATTAGGATCAGAGCCCTGGGTTACTAAAAAAATGAAACAAATACACAACTAAGACATTCTTTAAATCAATACAGTGAACAAGAAGTAAGATATCGACCAATCCCTTGAGACTAAAAGGGAGCACAGTGCACAGACCCACACCACAGATGGGATTGCAAAGCCAGATACAATCACCCTTGAAATTAATTGGTAAACTGAATAGTTGTAATGAACTCACCATGAAGGAAAGAAGCCCTGTCAGGATGCTGCATTAATGGAAACAGAAGAATGTTAAGGAAATATCTACAGTAACTGCTGCTTTATTAATGTTAAAAATAGCCAACAGACAAACAAATAAACAATAAAGACACACTAAATATCAAATTAACTGAGATGCTTTAGAACTAGAATTTGTCCTACCTTGATGTCGACCACATTGGGTTCCAACTTTCTGGATGAACTGCAATGCCACAATATCAAGGTGAAAAACAAAATCAGTTAACAGTAGTGCCAATTTTGACTTTCTATAAATAACACTCTAAATGACTTACAATCACTCATAGATAAGCAGATTTTCTTTTGAGTTGAGAAGCGTCCATTGGGAGTGATCATGCTGTCAGTAAATATTAAAAAAATTAAGAAAATTAACAGAAAGTTCATTTCCCTTTTAAAAGGAAACCCACAGATATTCTTGAAAAAAGATAAGCAGCAAGCAAGGACATTACGTGATTCCAGGAGGCTTATAGGGATAATCAGGAGGAAACTTGATCTTTCCATAGTAGTATCCACCTTATCACCACAACATTCGTGGATTCCAATTATACCAACCAAATAAGTGACAATCAGATTTTCAATTGAGCTAGACAATCATTATCATAAATTAATTCAGTAATTGCATAAACACCATATGAACAACAAAGATAACAAACCTGCAAAAGGTGTTCCTTCACTTCCCTCCAACACATAATCTGTATTGTTGAAGTATAATAATCAGCAGTCAAATTTGTAATTTCAATAATAAATGTAGTCAAATTGTTTGCTTCCATCTATGTTTACTAAGAGTACCATGGTGCCTGACCATTATTTTTTTGCATTCCTTCAATAAATTGATTACATGCCAAAAGGGGTAAAAAGTATAGATTGCACACCATAAGAACAAGCAGCCAGCCATTGGATAAAATTGTCAAGATTAATAATCTCCAACTCCATCCAATGGATGGACACTCATTCACATCATCTGAATATTCACTTTATTATCATTTATACAAGACATGTGCATGCTTCTGTGCTTCCTAGTGCACATAATGAAAGTTAACAGGGAAACCTACCAAAACTAATGCATAAGTTTAAGAAATGATGCAAAGCAAGTTTTACACAAGTTCTTTATGCATATGATGCAAAAATCAACTAACCATATTATAGAGATTCTTACGTCCAGAATCTCTATCCAAGGGCTGAATGATCATTCATATTTTGTGCTTGTTCACTTCATTTCAGTTTTCCACACAAAAGATATACACATGCCTGCTTAATAAGTTCAGACCCTTATCTAGGGGGCAAAAATATACTTAAAGAAGATGCTGAAGATTAAGCATGAACTTACGCCATTCAAGAATGTCACTTGGGGAAGGGCGTGCAACGACATGGGAAACTGGCTCCTACATTTAGTTTATAAACATAGTCAGGTAAAAGGACAACTCAAACAAAACTCCAGGAGAGCATCAATAACAAATTGCATTTAACTATTTTGAACAAAAAGGCTAATAAGCCAAACAATGGGAGAAATTCTTCTTATTCTTCATATGCATATATGACCAGCTAGAAGATGCATTCCCCTGAAATAACTAAGTTAGAAGAAGGGGAAAAAAATCCTCAAGATATGATGCAGACCAGACCAAGAAGCAAATAAAACTTTGCAATCCATCATATGGGACTAAAATATTGATGTACTATTGTGCCACAAATTTTTGTTGTAATCCCACCTAGACAAACTAATATAACTGTTACGACAAATAAAATAACAGAGACATAAGAAAATGCTAAGCTGAGTTATAGCCGTGAATTCAAATAACATGAATAGATAGCAGGCTCACAGCATATTCAATTTGGGGGAAAATGCATAAAAACGTACTTTACATAGTGCTCTATATTCCTTCTGAAGTCGCTTGACACACCATTTTTCAGCCATCCCACAACTTTAAATTTGAACTAGTTTTGCAGTACAAACGGTAAAGCCTTACGTATTCCTTTTGAATAAACTCAAACTCCAAAACCAAAATATGTTGGCTGCTAGGCAAAAAAGAGGGAATAATAATAATAAATCATATGCAATAATCTCATAACAATTAAAATTTAGTAACAATGCCAGCATTGCTTTATATCTCCTAATTTAACAAAAAAAAATTGAATAAAAAAATCTAATCCAGAAAAAAAAATTACAGCAAAAATAAGGAACTGCCCTATAGAAGCACTTAATAATTAAGAATTGTGATTAACAGAGCATACGTAAATATAAATAATAGAAAAGAAATAAAAAATAAGCAAAAACCCTAACCAATAATGAGATCAATGTAGACGGTATAAAAAACGATTCACTTACAATCGAAGCTTTTATGGATTAACCAATTCGCATATACAAAATTAAGTAAAAAAAGCAATAACAATTAAGTAGAAAAACCAAAAAATACAAAGACAATACCGTAAAGATCTATCCAAAACACCGATCGAAATGCTCGAAAAAATTTAAAAAATAAAAAAACAAAAAGCTAAAAATGGATTTATAATTACATTATAAAGAAGAAGAAGCCATTACCGTTATATATATATATACGTGAATAGGCCGAAGAAGACTGGAAGGAGAAAGCGAATCAGAAGAAGAAGAATCGAACAGAGATAAGACACGGTAATGAGAAATTGTAAACGAAAGAGATGGATTTAGAAAATTTACCTGTTCATTATAATTTATTATTGAATTTATATATATATATTAATTAATATGCTGTTGTGATTGGTCTGTCACCAGAGATAAATGACAGGCAAATCTACTTAGTAGGTTCTCGAAACGGAAACGCATCGTTTTGTAGTCAAAATTATAGTGAAACTTTCTCGCCGAATGTCTGCTCGCTAGCGGGGGTTTCAATGCTGATGGGGTGGGCCTGTTGAAATTACAGACTTGACTACACAGACGGAATTATCTGATATTTGAAAAAAGAAAATTATGGTTCTCATAAATTTTTTTAAATTTTTATATATTTTATTAAGGATTTTTTTATCATTTTATAAAATAGATAATAAAAATTTATTATGTATATAATAAATTCATAATACATTATATTTTTTTAGAAATTTAGTAAATTTATAAATTAATGATAAATTATGATAAATTTAAAAATATTGTTACATGTTATAAATTTTTTATTTTTTTAATTTTGTAAAAATAAACCATTTGAATATTCCCTATCTATAGTTTTTTGTATGTTTTAATATATTATATGCATATTTTTTATTATATTACATATTTTTAAATATATTTTTAATATACTAAATATATATTTCTGAAAGTGAGATTTTTAAAATTAAAATTTTAAATTTAAATATTTAAAAAAAGAAAAAGAAAAATAGATAGTTTTTAAAATATGTTTTATTTTTAAGATATATTTTTTGAAGAAATCCCATTATTATGTTAATATATACCATATAATATCAATTTTTTTTTAATATAAACAAATCAACTCAACTCAATAAAATTTTAATCTCAAATTAATTAAAATTGATAATATAATTTTTTTTTCACTCTACGCTGTTTAAAACTATATTTTAAAAAAATGCAAAACTATAGCATCAAATTATTTTTTTCTATATATATGCATAAAAAAATTGTCATTTGAGATTTTCTTTTCTTATGCATTGTGTTATAAATGAAGAAAGGGGGAAAGATTCAAGAAGACATTAGGAGCTTATTTCAAGCTGAACCAACATCTGCCTAAACACAGCTGTCAATACTAAAGCTATCATGGAGACTTTAAAAGGATCCAAAGACTGTTCTTGAAAAACTTTCAGAACAGAAATATAATAACTTAATCCCTTTCTACTTAGCTTAAAAGAATTAATACTAAGATCACGTGATTAACCACATGATCTTTCTCATAATATAAGTCATCAGTCATCGATATCTGAAGCTTAGCTTAGTCAGACATTAGCTTGATACAGTCAAACTACAGTATATGATACTGTAGACATGATCCCACTTGACATCATATCCCAATTTAGATTTTTACAAGTTTTGCTTTAATATGCAAATTGAATTAAGTAACAGATTTAAAATCGATATATATTAAATATCAAAAACAATTCTGCTTTAGTATACGGCTAGTTATAAATCTAAACAATGCTTACCTCTTTTCCCCATATTCACTTCACTATAAACAGTTATATAATATTATATATTTATATACTTTCATCAGTTGAATTCACATTAAAACCAAAAAAGATAAATCTCAATCCAACTTACTAACCGAATCTAATCAAAATCCATTCGGTTCAATTAGATTTGAAAAATCTGCACACCCTAAGTGTAAGATTAGGTATAAAATCATTGCACTATTTAGACAATTCTTACCTATTTCTCCAAGTTCACTTCACTATATACTGCAACTTAATTTACCTTCTAAACCTGTCCAAGAACTTCAAGTTAGCTCACACATGAACATAAACAGAATGAAGGCTTACTCTGTATCTATGGCTGCTCTTGTTCTTCTGGTTTCAGTTCTTCTACTTGGTTGGTTAAATAGGATTCAAGTAGAGGCTCGTCCGGTGCCAAGAAGACATCCCTCTTCAGTACCAGCCATGGCTGCTTCAACTACTCAATCTTTCAGAGCACAAGCTGATAAGAAAAATCCATTCAAGCAAGTTGATTCCAGCTTTAGAAGAATACCTCCAACCACTTCAAACCCTACACAGAACAAGTAACCTCTTTTGTGCAGTTTGCTATCGTTTCCACGATTGCAAGTTTCATGATGTTTGATTAGATACTCTGTTTTTGTACCTGGTGCACACCTCCATTAGATGGCTGAAGGAATACAAAATAGTACTGGGTTTTTGCAACATCCCTTGAACTTTCTCATTTTCCCCCTTGTTCTTCTTTAATTTATTCTCTAATATACTCTTTGCTCATGTAGAGTAGTATAGTTTTAGTGTTCTGTTTCAAGTTCAATGGTGCAAGTGTAATAGCAGTTCACAGTTTTTACTTCCACAAACTACTACTTTTATAAAATATAGACTTCTTAATTTCTTATGTATAAAGCTTACAGTAATTTCCATGTATACTAAACCAAATACAGAGACTCAGAAAGCAAGAAGAAAAATATAATAAAATAAAATTGCTACTCGAGAATATCACAAAAATTGCCATCTCTATAATGCATAATCTGAAAAAACAAAATTTAGGAGTTGGTATTACAAGCCTGAGTGAAAATCAGCAAATGCACATCATCACACTTTTAACTTCTTCTTTGAAGCTTTTGTTGGCTTATTCTTTCTGTGCCGTTTCTTCCCCTTCATTTCAACTGATAGAAATGGTATCTGTTGTATGCTTTCCTCTGCTTTCTTAGATGCTCCAACAATCTCAGAAGAAGCATGACCTTTTTTGTTTTTCGCCATGGCATGTTTGACATATTTCTCAGATGCTAGATGATCATCAATCTGTTTCCTCATTTTCTTTAACTCTTCTGGGTGTGATTTATTCCTGGAAGCTTCAGTAAGAAAGGAGTCATTTGTTGATGACTTGGTTTTCTCACTAGATCCGAATGCAGCATAAAAATCCTTGTAAGTTGATTGTTTTGATGCTTGCTTGGACCTCCACTCATCAGGCCGATTAGCATATCTGTTGCAGTAGAGCAAACAATAAAAAGGTCAACAACAATAATAAAAAGCCAAATTCTAACTCTTTGCAAGTAATTTTAAATGTGATATGGTCACAGGAAATTTCCTCAATCTCTGTCCCCGCAAATGCAGAGACTGGAAATTAACTTGTTGAGTCTTAATTGTTAGTAACTGAGAGACAATGAGGAGAGTCCAGCAGAATATTATGACAATTCTGTCTCTCAATGTCCACGAACAACAGCAATGGAATATGCATCTTACCTGTCAATATCTAGCTTCCTTAAGAGATAAGGGCCGTGCTTTGTCCGTGATAGTTCAGTTTGCACTGCTAACAAATCTGATGCTATGGCTTCACGTAGCGATAAATTACTTGCAGAGAAGCACTTCTCAATTGTAAATGAACCAGACGGGTGCATTGCCAGCTCCCCAAAATGTCCTCGTAGCCTTCAGAAGTTACAAATAATCAAATACAAATCAGAAAAAAAGATTTTGAAATAAACCAGCAAGCAAATAAAAAATCCAAGGCATTCAGAACCGTTTCCAGATAGTAGTTCCATATTGAAATCCAGAAGGAAGTGTTGATATATATGCACTCAAAAGCTTCCATAATAATATCCCTGATTATAAGATTTGCTTCTCAAAAACAAAAATACCATTTTTAATATTGACTTGAACGTTAAGTATAATTCTAGATGGGAAGACTACGTAGTAGTTCTCAGATTGACCTTGTCCGAAGAGCAATTGTTTCTATTCTCTCTCTCTCTAATATAAGAACGAGAAAAAAATGTTAAATCTTACTAAGAACGTGGAAAAATACATGCAATGTTAATAGCAGTCTAAATTTTCACCAGTTCCATAGAATAACCATATTATAGCTCCATCAGAATAAAATATAAACTTGCACAGAGATCAAGACTTCCCAAAAATAAAGTTAAACTACCAAACATTTTAGTATGACCTACTTCATAATTAATCTGTGCTTCTGTTTTCCAGAAGCATTGGAACTAAGAAGAGCTTCAATAACACGTGCTCCCCCAGCATCTTTTGCGGCTTGAAGGACATGATCAATTTCCATGGATATAAGACTATTAATAAAAGGCTGAATGAGTTCCTGTCAAACAGAAACAGAAAATATGCAACAATTGCATGAGAAATTAAAAAAAATCAAGATGTATACTAACAGCAACTGCAGTATCTTACCTCCACATGCCAGAATCATATTTTTAACATTGGGTTATCTCCCCAGAATTCATAAACAATTAGTCTCATTACTAGTATATGAAAAGAAGCTATAGTGCATATACTCAAAAAGACAAACGGTCCAAATTATCTGATATTTCACCTTCATGATATCAAAAATTAACTCAAAATGTTGGTGTATTTTGTCTTTTCCAAAGGTTGAACTTACATACGCATTCATCCATATGGTATAAGACCATCCAAAACATATCATCCCAGTATGTATGAACAACATTTTTAGCATCCATTTGGAATTCGGTGATAAAACTTGTTACCACAGATATAAAAGATGAGCAGATGAGAAAATAAACTATATACAAGAAATACAACATACACTTCGAAATCTGAAAATTGCCTGGAGAATCAGAGAACCCATGATATGCATCTTAACACCATTTGGCCAACTCCAATTGGACTTGTCCTCACAGGCAAAGTAACTTTCAAGAAATAGAATGTGGGGAACAATGCATCTTTGAGAGTCGTTTGGTGCGCATACAGCTGCAGCAAGGGCCTGACAGCACTGCCAAACAAGGAATAAAAGGATAAGCATTGGTGGAATAATGATTTGCCCTTCTATACAACAAAATTTTGTTCACTAAATTCATTCATCTTAATAAGATATTTCTAATTTTTACTTCCATCTGATTTCTGAAATTAAAAGATGTAAACATTCAAATAGAAGAACAGCAAAAGACAACAATGTTAATTAATAAACCTTATGTTCATAGGCATGAAGCCTTTGACTTGCAGCAATAAGAGATGCAACAACTCCTGATCTCCCCATTTCAAGAATATCTCTGAATCGTGGACCAAGTTCCCCCCAGATCACATCCATCTAGTAGGCAAAATAAAAATAGAAAGAAAAAAATGGCTCAATTATCAGTCAGAGATACTATAATTAAACAAACAATTCTAATGCATGTAATATTCTTAATAACAAGATGATATTAATATATTCCAATAATTTTTACCGAGTTACATAATCATTACAAAAGACAACGAGAATATTTAAGATTTTTCAAGCATAGAAAATAAAATGCTATAAGACATACTTGTTCTTGATTTCTTGCATGAGAAACTAATGCTTGAATGACAAAGTTGCCACAATGATGAGATGAAAGCTCAAATAGCGAATTCCTAAAAACTTTAGTGAACATCTCATCATACAAGCTTTCAGGTGTCACTCCCAAGACTACCTGCATATTTAGAGAAAATTCAAATAATCAAGGTTAGAAACAGCTTCTGACCAATAGCACAATACTGAAAATTGGCACATTGTAGCATATACAGTAAGTAGCAACCAAATGCCCTTCTATGACCACAACCAATTTTTGTAGGTGAAAGGCATCGATGAGGAGCATGCACGATACTATGTGCAGCAGCAGCGTAAGTGTTATTCTAAAATAATCATTACAAAATCTAGGATAAAGGATTAGTGCTGGTCAATGTCATCAACTACCCAAAATAATAACGTTTTATTCTTCTAAAAGAAAATAATAAGAAAATGGTTTCTCAAATGGTGGGCACAAGCTGCAAATAGTAGTAGCTTGGATTTTGTAAGAGGGCATTTTTCAAATAAAATATGTGTTGAAGTTATTAGTGAAACATGAGAAACATCCATTTTGAAGATACATTTGTAGTATGGTAATTTTGTTATGAAGGAAAACAATGCATTGCTTAAGATCATTCCATGAAAACATAATTACCAGTATGAATCTTTCTTGCAGCATAATTAATACAAAGTTATAAGTATAATTTGTTAAAATGACACCATTAATGAAACGGAACGATATGCTTCTCACCTCCATTAAGTGGCTGTATGCAGTTTCTTTCATCAGTTCTAGAATTTCACCAATGACTGTCTTTTCTATGAAATCATCTTCTGTTGAATTATCTTTTTTGTGTCCAAGTAAAATAGGAATTATTTGCATCAACTCTTGCTCTTGCCCAGCTAATAACTTCAAAGCTGTCTGCCAAGAGTTTAATGTTAATCAAATAGAACTTTAAGTCAATTGATTGCAACTTCATATCAACTAGTGTGAAACCAATGAATACAAATTTTGAAAAATTCGCATTACTGGACAAATACACACTAAAAAATTGCAAGAGATGGAAGTAACGACTGAACAAGGGGATACTTAAGTTGACCAAAGGCCCCTTCCCTCAGAACATGTCCTATTCTAATAAAAACAAATAAACTGACAGAGAGAGTATATTCATAAACACAATAGAAACTAACCATTGAAAAGGTAAAATTTTCCAAAATAATAAGAACTGAGCAAAGAAAAGTCATATGGGCTTCAGAATATTAGTAGACAAATGGAGAGAAATTTCAATGAACAAGAAGCTCCCTAACTTCAAAGTTATTATCCCAACTTGAAGTTAGCAATACCAATTTAATAGTATATATCATCAAGTTTATCTACCCACACTAGTAAAAAGTGCCGTAAGAAGAAAGATATAATAAGAGGGGAAGTTCAAACATGCCTGCAAAACCAAACTGCTGTATTGATCAACTAGCAGGATTTTAATGTCTTCATTAGAGCATTTCAATATTTCTGATACAAGAAACTTCAACAAACTGGGAAATCCTTGCTGCCGATGTACTAAGTCATTCCCAAACGCCCGAGTATCCTTGAGGTTCAACCGCTCTGCCAGAACTGTTGATGGCTTTGCTCCATGGACATCTGGGGAATCTAACGGCACTCCTCCACAAAGACTAAGAAGACTTCGCAGAACATGAGACCCATAACAGTTGCACATCATATCAACAGGATTTGTGACAATCATCTGTGGGGGATCAAATAAATTTTAAGACAGTAAACATAATGTGAAATTGAAATTGAAAATGTACAGGCAATTTGCATGAACAAAATGAAATCCAAAAGGCTATCTGCTATAAGAATAATAAAAAAAGAAATTGCCTCCTCAATACCTTGCATAGCATAGTTAGAGTTTCTTCAATAACATTATATGCCTCGTTGTCCTGAAGATGTGTGGCTAAAGACTTCAGTGCTGTCTCAGCAACATGAGAACCGGACCTATCCATTGCAATTAAAGGGAAGACTTTTGCACAGCTCTGAAGAAAACTACAAAGGTGGTCAACATCACAGCCCTCAAGTAGACATTGCAAAGTATGGCTTATGATATAATCAGTTGCCAGTTCAAATTCTTTCCCTCTAGCTTCTTCAAGAGCATTACCACAAATAACTGATCGCTCCTCCAAATCAACCTCATTACTTTCAAAAAGATTTGCAATCTCTGAAAAGTATTTTATAGTCTCAGGATCAACCTGTTTCCTACAAGCATTATTCAAGTCAATTGCATGCTTTACAGCTACAATTCAAAATTAAAAATTACCATAGCTTAAAACATGGGAAACAAAAAATAAGTAGCCAAAGTAAAAGCAAACACTGCAAATCCTCATTAACTTAGCTTTACAAATTATATTACCTGACAACCAATAGCTGTGGATCATTAGCATTTTGATGCTTCAAGCTCTTTTTGGGTCTGAAAGTTCCAGACACACTTTTGTTAGAATTATCTCCATCAAAACCAAAACTTTCTTTCTTGGCCTTCCTTCCCATGCCCTTTTTCTTTCTACTTTGCATATCATATGATATATCCTCTCCACCCATTATGCTATTTTCCACCAAATTACAGCTTATGCGTGGTCTTCTTGATGTTAAAGCTTTTGAACCAACAGAAACCATACGCAATCCAGCAATAGCAACAACAACAACCACAGTTCGCTATCACAAATCTAATACGATAGATATTAGAAGCTCAATAGCTGACTGAAATCGATTACCCAAAATCCCCAATTTCCAATTAACAAAGAATAAATACCAAAGGAATGGATTGAAGTAATCATTAAACCTACCTTAAACCCTAACTGGTAAGGTCGCGCAGAGAAACAGACAATAAAGACTAAAGAGTGAGGTTTAAGACAGGGAATTGGGCCCACTACACTTATTTGGGCTTCTATTTATGGCCCAATTGACCAATTTTAGTTAAATATTAAGAGAAAATTACGTTGTGCGCGGCAGAAAAGTTGCAGTTTTCAAGAAATAACCCACGCGTGATTTTATTTACACTTTTACGTTAAACAAAGGAATTTCTTCTTCTTCTTCTTTTTTTTTATAGTTTTTTATAATTTTCATTTTTATTTTATTTTATTTATTTAAAAAAAATTCATATCATATTTTTAATATACATAAAAATATATATATATACATAATATATACACAGAATGCACACTCAACAATATAAACTCAACAATATAAATTACATCTGCAATATTTACAATACATCTATAATAAATATGTAACACATCTATATAATATTTTTAATATTTAATTAATTTTAATTTTTTATTTTAAAAATATTTACACAATATTTATAAAATATTCATATAATATTGAACAATAATTATATAAAATATATACAATTTTAATAAATATACACACAATATTTATAACATATATAATACATTTAAAATATATCTACAACACATCTATATAATATTTACATAACGAAATTATGTGTATTTTTTTATGTGTATGATATGTAAAATTTGTTGTTTAATAACATTAAAAATTTTCATTTGTGTAATATGTAAAATTTGTTTAAAAATAAATTTAATAATTTGTATTAATATATTTTTATATATTTTTATTTTATTTTTAATTTTTTGTATTATTTATTTTTTATAATTAAAATTAAAATTTTTTATTTTTATAAAAATTTATGATTTTTATAATGAAAAATAATTTAAAATGTTAATTTTTATTATTTTATTATAGTTTTTTATTTAATAGTGAAATTTGATAAAAAAAAATAAAAATTTAAAGTAAAATATTAATTGTATTGAAAAAAGAGATATTTTTTAAAAAAAAATTAAAAATAAAATATTTTTAAAATTTAACATAATATTTTATAAAAGTATAAATATCTTTAATTTTTATAATATTTTAGTAATAATTTTTTTTTAAGATAATTAGGTAAACATTTCAAATATTAAATCCAGTCCGTGTAGACTCATGGCAAGTCATATAATTTTGGCCCATTATTCAAAGCCCGTTACTCTTATTAAAGATATTGGTTATTAATTTGAGATTTTTCAAAAATACTTCAAAAGAATAGAATTATTTTTAAAACTATCACTTTTAATTTTTATTTTAAAAAATATAATTTTTTTTCTGAAATATATGCCTAGTATATATCTAATATGCTAAATGTACATTATATTTTTAAAGTTTAAATATATTTATTAAAAATATATTAAAATAATAAGACATAATTTTTTCTATTAATTTTGTGAAGCATCGTGCCTAATTCTTTTAGAAGTTACATATCTAATAAAAAAAAAACAAATAACTCAAAGCTGGAAACTTCTTTTAAAAAGGGAAAATTCTAATACAAACAATGTGTATTTTCTTTTAAGCAGTATTGTTTTTAATCATCAGTTATGTTATTTAAATATTAAAATTATATTTTATTATTTAAATTCTTTTTAGACAATCATGATTATTTGCCTTTTTTTAATTTTAAAAAAAAAAGTTGATGCACGTAACACTTATCATATAGCGTAATGGCAGCAAAAGGAAATGAAGAGAACTTTTGGCCCTTAATTTATTTGCTTTTAGAAAAGGCAAAAAAATAAAAAAAATTTGGAAGCATAGTGAATCTCTTTTTCTATCTTATTTCTTTGAAGGTTGTTTTATTTTATTCCTTATTAACTAATAATTTATTACTTTATGGCTTTTTATAAATCTTAATTTTATAAATAACTCTAATATTGTTAAATAAAAAACATATTTAATACTATTTCAATTTTTATGAATAAGATTAAGATAAATATGGATATAACTGTTAAATATAAAAAGTTTAAATTAAATTCGACTGAAGTTATATATATATTTTTATTGATTCATATATTTTTAGTTTCGGTAGAATTTAATCAAGTTGAATTGAATATACATATATATATTATATATATTATAAATATAATTAATATATATAATATCATGTATAAATAAATTTATAGTTTAAATAGGGTTAGTCATATTATAGGTTATATATTATAAATATATATATATATAAGTATATATTTATGGATAAAATTTAGATTTAAATAAAAAAAAATTTAATTTGACTTTTTAATTAAATTTAAATTTTTTTTAAATATAAATTTAATTTTAACCGAATGCATGTTATAAATAGATAAATTCAATCATACCACATTTTGCACACCCTTACATGTGATTTAGACATTAATAAAGAACTCTGCAAAAGCAAAAATCAAAATCATTTGCATGTGACAAAAAGATATATTTTGATTATAAAGTTGACCACTTGGCATAAAAAAATTAAAAAAAAAAAGATTATTAAGAAAATAAAAGGGAGTAAACGTGAGAATGTTAATTATAATTAGTTGAGTGGACCTCAACATTCAGACCACAATTTGGGGTAGCCTACCATAAATTAATTAGGTGCTAGTTTTTATGAGTTCAAATTCAAAGACTTGACAAACAAATTATTAACAAGTGAACCATTTTGCCGAAATTAGTGCTATTTTTGTGGTTATCGGTTTGATTTTATTTCAGTGGAGCCATTAATAATAATTTAAAATTTCAAAATATCAATTAAATTAAGGTTTGAGAAAATTCATTTTTCTAAATCATGCATAATCTTTTAAAAAAAATTTATCACAATTCAAAATTCATTTTATATTTTTATTATAAAATATATACTTAATTCTAAATATATATATATATACTTAATTATTGAACTATTATTTTAATAATTAGATTGTAATCTAATAAATTAATTATGTGAAGAAAATATCAAATTTATAGTATCGACTTTAAAAGCATAAATATTTAGCAAGTAACATTAAGTTTTTGTTTGATTTCTTAATTGTGTAATGGAATGATAAAAAATTAAATAAATAAAATTTTTTAAAAAGTCTATTTTTTTATATTGTTTGGTCACTTTAATTTAAAAGGAAATAAAAAATAAATTATTTATTTATTTATTTTCAATTCCATCCATTTCATTTAAATTGGAGAAAAATATTTTAAATATTTGAAAAAATTGAAAAATCAAAATTTCATTTTTTACCCTTTTCTTTATTTAATTATTGTCTAAAAGAAAAAAAAATCAGAAAATATATTTTTCTTTTTTTTATCCCATTTATTTCCTTTAAAACAAATAACTTGTAAAATTAACTTCCTCGTGATTAAACTTAAAAATGGAAATATTATTTTCCTTTGCAAGTCTATGAGTTGAAGGACTATTTAAAATTTTAATTTTAAAGTAAACACTCTTATTATCAAACAAGTAAATTTTTTTATATAAATTATTCTTTTAAAATTAAGATACGTAGTATTATACGGATGATAAAATTTTTATAATTAAATTTTAATATAATTATGTCTAAAAATTTAAATTTAAGATATTTAATTAAATTAAAATAATATTTTATTATTAACTATATATACACTAGACGTCATTAAGTCATTATACGATTGAAAAAATAAGAAAAAATTTTCTATAACTAGATAGCAGGCAATTTTGAATTACTCCGTGGTAGGCCCTTCAAGAGGGTACCCCTCCTACTCCCTAACCATATAGGCAAAATCATTATATCATAAAATTTATTTTTTAAAAATTTTTGTTGTAGGTTTGATATTAAAAAAAATTAATTTATATAGTACTTTTTTTATTAAATTTTATTCGAATTAATATCTAAAGATAAAATAATAAATTTTTTAAAAGGACTAAATTTTTTAAATTATAATTTATATCACTATATATTAAGGTAATAATGTGGCTAAAAATAAGAATAGACCTTAATTAGTACAAAAAAAATAAATGATTTATAATAATTTTATATTCTTTGAAAATACAATTCATATTTGGCTAAATAAAAAAAAAATTCATATCACAGATTTTAATGGACCAACCGTATGTTATATGCTTATGCTTCCTTATATCTGTGATTATATAGCTGGATATTCTCATGTCTTTTAGTCATAGCTAATTTGCTTTATTTAAACAAAATTAATAATTGTAAAAAAAAATAAGAAATAAAAAATAATTATGTATCAGTAGCAGACACTTGACTATTCCAGATTGTTAATTGTCTTGATTAAATCGTTAAAAGTTACTTATATTATATTTATAGTAAGCAAATTAATTAATTAATTTAGCCCATGACAAGTTGTAAATGTTTGCGTTCATGGCTTTAAATGATTAAAGTGGATTATACATGTTGTAATTAATTAAATATATAATTCACTATAAAGTGAGGACGCCTTTATTCTAATTATTTGTATAATTAATGTAGAAAAAGATAGATGCCAGATTATAATTAATCTTAAATTAAGTGGTTTTCAGGAATTAATAACTAAACTTAAATTAACTTATGGGCAGGATGTTTCATAATAATAATAATAATAATAATAATAATAATAATAATAATAATAAAACTTGATGGGTACGATGAGTTTGTTTTAAATGTATATATTAAGTGTGTTAATGTGAATTATCCCTTCTAAATTTAATTCAAATATATTTACTGTTTATGAAAAATAAGTTAAGCCTTTGAATTTTTTTAGTTAAAAAAATCTTAAAAATGAACCTTATATTTTTTTTTTGTTAGATTTTTTTCTGAAAAAAAATTAAATTATAAATCATTCATCAAAGCAAATGAACGGAGGAGAGACAAACTCTAAAACTTGATAAAATAAAAAATAATAAAACTCGAGCAACAGAAGAGCAACAATATTTGTTGATCGTTTAATATGAGAAAACATAATAACAGAAATGTAAAACGAAACATCATAACAATCCTCCAATATGAATCCTAATAGAAAACAAAAACTTCTTTTCTTAAAATATATATAGTTGACTTCAATTATTATTTAAACATTGGATTCTACTTTAATGTTCTACCAGTCCTCGCTCTTAATCCAACTTAAGTCTTCTCTAATTCTAATTAATAACCCTAATTTTTTTAATTGTTAGATTCAACTATTAATTAACTTTTACAAACAAAGAAAGTCTACATGCTACCATATTATTCATGTAGCATATCTAATTGCTCTTTCCTTGAGTTATTCTTTGAGTGGTATGATGTACTTTTGGCACTTAAAGTGATATTCTCGTAAAGATTATATATATATATATATATATAGCATGGTTAAAATTAACAATTAATAAAGGTAGATTGTAATGCCCTACATTTTGTTCAATATATTATTCTTTATGTTATTGGTTGTTGATAAAAGTTCTAATAAGAATGCTTTAAATCATATATATATATATATATATTATTTTTGCTAAAAAGATGGGCTAAATTTTATCTATCGTTGCTGGAAAATGTACTAACGCATGTTATCGTCACTGGTCTTTCAAATATCTGCTTGTCGTCACTCATCTAAGAGCCTTTATAATAAAATCGTCACTATGTCCGTCTGCCGTCAAAGTCATTGACAGAATTGTGATGTAGCACCATATAATTGATCCAGTCAACGTCCACGTCATTCCCATAGCTCTCACCATCGACCAGTCATCTTGGGGACTAGCGTGAAAACCAAGAAACCCCTTATTTCACTCACCAATTTCTTTCTCCTTCGTTCCAAAGGGCCACACTCGTACAGTCACCAATTTCTTTCTCCTTCAATCCCAAGGGCCACACAGGTATAATTAGCGGTTTCTTTCTCCTTCCTTCCCAAGGGCCACACAGGTACAACCACCAGTTTTCTTTCTCCTTCGTTCCCAAGGGCCACACAGGTACAACCACCAGTTTTCTTTCTCCTTCGTTCCCAAGGGCCACACAGGTACCTTCTCTTGCTTTCTATCTCTCATCCCTATCATATTGATAAGTTATTTTTCTGCCAATGAAACTTTTCATCTAAAAAAACTGAGATTTCACAACTTTTCCACGAAAATGGAGTTTGTCTTGAAGTAAGGTTTTTTGCCTTAGAAATTGGTCGGATGGCTCTCATTCTGAAGGAGATTAACAACGTATAGACTTTTCTGCACTTACATTTATAAAGGGAAAAAAGTGGGTATGGTTCTCTCTCTTGCAAATTTTTGGCGTTTACTGAATTAAAAGTATTCTTGGTGGACTAGAGGAACAAGAAATTTGGTTGTAGACCAGCACATTGATATGGCAACATCACGTTCTGGTAATTTAATTTTTCAATAAATTTCATCTATCATCATTGGTATATAAAAATGACTAGGGTTGTTTATATTTGTGATTAGCACTATAATTTGTGTTTATAGTTGTGAATATCTCTAAACTAATAAGAAATGCACATTATAGTCCCTATATCATTTATTATTCACAAACCAGATGTGAATTATTCTAAGTTATTTTATTTTGATTTTACTTTTTTTTTCAGGGTCTACTGAGTACTTTACTATCATATTGCATTACAACGATGACAAAGGTGAATGGGATTCTTCAATGAGTAATTGCATTACACGTGGGACTGTCGTGCTGATAGGCTTTCCCTAGTCACTATTAATTGTATGTTGCAACAAATAGGTCTCAAGGGGTATACGAGGTATTGGTGGAGGCTTTCATCCAAGGATTATAAGGATAGACTGAGGCCATTAGAGAATGATTCCCATGTTTTGGAGATTGTCTTTCATGCTACAAATGCCGGTGAAGTTGATGTTTATGTTGAACATATGTCTAAGAAGACCATTTTGGAAGAAATGAACAAGTGAATGAAAGAGATTGAATCACCACCAAGAATATCAACAGTAGTAATTGAGGAGATTGAGGAGTCTAAGCCTTAATAAAAAGCACCCATCCCAAGTAAAAAAAGAGCCAGAGAAAGGGAAACAAATGCACCAACTGTGCAAAGTAAAGTGCATACTGAAGTGCTACAAGACCATGCACTAGATATGCAAATTGAAAGTGTCCAAGAACATGCAGCAAATGTACAAACTGAATTGGCCTAGGAACATGCAACATACGCTGGTAATTTATATTTTGGTGAATTTGGTGGTGATTTTGCTGCTGAATATGATTTTACACCATTTGATGATGGTGCTGCAGATGTTGGTGTAGTTAATGCTGGTGCAATAGAAATAAAAGATGCTCATGGTTCAATAGATGGTGGTGCAGTAGAAATAGAAGAAGCACATGGTTCAAAAGAAGCTAGTGATGTTAATGCAAATGAAGATCATGCCAATAACAATGATGATGAGGAAGAATATGAAGATGAAGACTATAATGTGGCTGACATGGATGATGACCTTCAAGAGGTACTAAGGGAGAATAATGATAATGAAGCAAGTGATATACATGATATGCATAGAAATCTAGAAATACACATGATTCACACATTGATGTAGTTGGAGTTGAGCAGGAGGTTGATTCTGAATATAATTCCAGTGATAAGTTACATAGTAAACAAGACTCAAAAGATGAATGGAAGGAAACATGGCCTGATTTTAACCGTGATAGAGATATAAATGATCCATCATTTTGAGAGAGTATGAAACTTAGAGACAGAAATGAGTTTAAAGCAACAATTAAGAGTTGAAGCATAAAACATAGATTTTAATCTTTGTTTAAAAGAAATGATAAAATAAGGGTTCAGGTTGCTTGTGAGGTAGATAAATGTAAATTCAGAATGTGGACATCACTAATTGATCAAAAGGACAGCAATGCAGGCAGTGATCCCACATTCCAACTGAGGGTAGCCAATTTGGTTCATACATGTGCTAGAGTATATAAAAACTTCTATGTATCTTCAAAATGGTTAGTTGATAAGTACATTGATGACATTAGTAAAAATCCAAATTGGATACTCGGTGCTTTCATTACAAGAGTACAAAGAGATCACAAAGTTATAATTGTGAGAATGAAGGCATGAAGAGCAAGGAATTTGGCTCTCAAAAAAATAAATGGGGATGAAGCTCAATAGTATGGAAGGTTACATGATTACAAGTTAGAACTTCTAAAGTCAAACCTTGATTCTACTGCTGTGTTGAAGGAAGAAAAGGGGCCACTTGAAGGGATATACATTTGCCTTGCGACTTTAAGGGAGGTATTTAAATCAGGTTGCAGGCCTATTGTGTGCTTGGATGGTTACTTTCTAAAAGGCATTTATGGTTGCCAATTTCTTATGCAGTTGGAATCGATCCCAATGACTGCATCTACCCCATTGCCAATGCTATGGTGAAGGTTGAAAACATAAAAAATTAAGGATGGTTTTTAAAAAATTTGAAGGCAGACCTGTGCATGCATAACTCCTACCATTGGACATTTATGTCAGATAGACAGAAGGTATGTACATATATAAAAGGAATCTAATTGTATTGTATACTCTTTCAATTGCTCTAACTTTTATACTTTTTTATTTATAAATGTAGGGTTTGGTCAATGTCATTGCTAATATGTTTCCTCACTCAGAACACAGAATGTATGTTAGGAACTTGTGGGCTAATATGAGGACTTTATTTAGAGGTAAACAATTTAAGGATCTCTTATGGGCCTGTGCAAGGGCTACATACCCACAAAAATTAGAAGATTGCCTTAAAGAAATTAAAGAAAAATAAGTGGATTGTAGGGAGTGGTTGCAGGGTAGGCCTTGTGAAAATTGGAGTAGATCTTTGTTTAGAACTAACTGCAAATGTGGCATCCTCCTCAATAATTTGTGTGAATGCTTTAATAGATACATATTAGAAGCCAGATCAAGATCCATAATCACAATGCTTGAGATGATAAGGAATCAACTAATGCAAAGGGTAGCAAAGAAAAAGATGCAAATGGGAAAGATTTAAGGCCTATTATGTCCAAAGATACAAAAAATCTAGAAAAAGCTTGAGGATCTGTCTGCAGATTATTTCCCATCTTTTAGCAGATCAAACAAAGTGCAGTTACATGGGAATGGGCAACAATTTGTGGTTGACTTCTATAAAAGGACATGTAGTTGCAGGAGGTGGGACTTAGCTAGTATCCCTTGCTCACATGCCATTATATGCATTGTTGGCTAAAATGAAAGTCCTGAGCAGTATGTTGACTCTTACTATCATGTATCTACAACAATTTCAATTTATAGTAACACAATAGAGCCAACAAATGGACCTAATATGTGGCATGTTGCTAATAGAAACAACATTATCACACCTCCATCAATTGTAGTGAAGAAAAGAGGTACGAGGCTAAAAGTAAGGAGAAAAGAAGCAACTGAAAAGGAAAAAACTGCAATAAAAAGTATAGCAAAACCAATAGAGGAAGGTACAAGTGAACCACAGGAAATATCTTCTGTAACCTGTTTCAAAATTAAGAGACAGGTGAAAATAAGGTGCAATCAGTGTAGTCAAATGAGCCATAACATAATAACACATAAATTGGACCAAAATGATCCAAATCAGTAGGTAATTAGATAAACTTAAAACTTATATGGCCTTCAAGTTATGACTTTTTATTTTTAGCTTTTGCATTTAGTTTCTGTAAAAATCCTTTAGTATTGAGTGCTTGTTATAAATTGCAAATGACTGACTTTTTCTATGTTGGAGCAACAAGAATAAAGTGGAAGTGCATCCCAATCACACCTAACCCAAGCCACCCAGTGAAGTACATAACTAACTCAACAAAGTACCATCACTGGGTGACAAAATTAACAATTTTTGAGACTAAAGTCTTTTTATTATGCGAATGCAATTTAATTGTAATTTTTATCTTGACTTCAGTTTGTATTTTGTAACTTTGTAAGCAAACTAATTGTATATTATGTTACAAGTAGATTATTCCACAACTGGTTTTATTTAAGGAATAATTGTTGTAACCAAGTAATGTAATGACCAAAATAATTGTTGTAAAAGTTAACCAAATGCCATTAAAAAAACTTAGAGCTAAAAATTGGATCTACATTACATTAACCATAAACTAGATTACAACAAATATCCCTTACATCAACCATAACTAATAGTAAGGGAAATAAAAACTATTATCCTTACTACACTTGAACCCAAAAATAATAATACCTAACCAGAATCTTACTATTCATACTTTCTTTATGGCCACCTAGGAAGCCAAAATTGGTATACCAATAGTGGCAATACAACCCCATACACAAAAATCTTACCCAATTATATCACAATATTTCTTCTTGATAATTCTTTTTTCTCCTTCTTCAATATGTCAATCTTCCTCAACAAAGCATTAATGACCACTTTAGCTCGATCAGGGAACACTGGATCAACCCAAACGAAAAACTTGCAATGCCTACGAGGGGTCTGCATACACAAAAAATAAAGAAAAAAATATTTACACCTAGATGCAACAAATATAACAAAAATAAAACCATACTTAAACTTACGCCATAGTATTTGCATCCATACAATTGCATCCCTGGGTAACTTTTTGTCCAAGATGTGCGAAGCGGAGCTAACTCATCGCACTCACAAATAGGGGCAGAAAATTCGCCTTGTAAGTTTGAAATTATGGATAATTTTATAAATTTGAAGAATAATCAAGCAGAAGAAAAAAATGGTTTAAGGCTTCAACGAGAACAATGAGTTAAGGGAAGAGGAAAGAAATGGAATGAAAAGAATGAAGGAAAAAGAGAGATAGATAAGCTGAGATTATTTCTTGGTTTTCACGCTAGTCTCCTAGATGACCGGGTGATAGTGAGAGCTATGGAAATGATTTGGACACTGATTGAATCAATTATATGGCGCCACATCACAATTCTGTCAATGTCTTTGACGGCAGGCGGACGAAATGATGATTTTGTTATAACGACTCTTAGATGAGTGACGATAAGCAGATATTTAGAAAATTAGTGACGATAACGTGCGTTAGTATATTTTTCAGTGACAATAAAATTTTGCCAAAAAGATGTTATCCAATAACTTTTATGGGGTAGATTCCTTCCCAAATTTTTTATTTTTTTTTGTTGAATTAATAACAATAATATATTTTTTCTGACACATCTGTAAAGTTATCATAAAAATTAATGATATTTGTTTTTCGCAACAAATAATTATATTTAAAATAATATTGATTAATTTGAAATTATAATTTCAATTTCTTGCCAAATAATTGAATACAAAAGTAAATGTTGCCAAATACATTTCAAGTGAATTTAAGGTGAAGCATATGGATTATGATATGAGATGATAAAGAAAGATTCTCACCAAAAATGCTCCCGTTTTCTCTGGTCCTTATCACAGTGATCTTCGTTTATCCAATTGATAAATCCATCACTATTCATAAAATAAGCGGCGGAGAAATTTTTTTTTTAATTTGTCAATATAAAAATAAATAATTTTTTTTGTATAAATGATTATAAATTTAAAATTTACATATGAACTAAAATTTATTTATATCGACATCTTTAATGTTATATAAATTTAATTATATCTCAATTAAATTATATGAAAATTAAAATAATATGTATATATATATAAATTGCAAATTAATAAAACTATACAGTTAAAATTATTTTTATTTAAAATAAAAAATTAAAATCTTTTTTTTTCTTTAAAGTGCCTAACATTTTATTACATTAATTATTTATTTTTCTATTTCGTTTATGTTAGCCAAGGATAAAAGTATATGATGATATAAAAACTTCAACATGAATTATTATTTACTTCCCTAAGATGTTAAGAGGATTAACAATTATAATCTATGAAATTAACTAAAATAAACTAATCAGAACTAGTATTTTAATAAATTTTAAAGACTGAATAATGATTTATTATTTAAATTAATGAAAGTTTTAATGAAAATACTAAATAATTAATCAATAAAATAATAAAAACTTATTATTTTAATTTTTTGAAATGGAGATATTATTTATAAATTAAATTAAACCATAAGAAAAATATATAAACAAATACAACCACGTGCTGCAAATTTAATTGGAATTGCACTCCCCAACGGTAATAGACTAGAGGTCAAGAAAGTAGTGTAAAAAATTTATGAAATTATTAATCACACAAAATTAAAATAATAATGGCAGGTTTACAATGACTTGTTGAGTTTATGATTAGATAAAAACATGTCATGTGAAAGCATAGACAGAAATGAAATATAAAAAGGAATTTTATTTAAAAAAATATTTTAAAAATAAAAAAAAATATTTGAAGTAAGTTATATAAAAATAAATTCATATTATTCTGATAATAAAATTATATAATTGTATAACATACAATATGTTATGGTTGATACATTAAAAATTTATATGATATATACCTATATAATAATATAATATACAATATGTTATAGATAATATAAAGTAAGTTAAATTTTAAAAAAATATATATTTAATTTTTTTAAAAATAATAAAATATTTGAAGAAAGAAAAAGGCATACCATGTGATTTCTTTATATAAAAATGCAAATTGGAAAAAAGAAATAGAAACTGCAAAAATTATACCTAATTCCTAAACGAGGTAGAATGTTTTGTCTTTTCATTGCAAGTTGCAAGTGTGCCTTATATTCAAAAAGGGAAATTTAATTTAATAAGATATGATAAGTTTATCAAAACATTAATAATATAAAAAGATATAATATAATTATATGCAAATTTTAAAATAAAATGGAATATAAGACTGGCCTATTGATGTGGGCATGCATAATTATAATTTTTAAATATATATAACTAAAATTAAAATGGGGATAATTCATTAATCAAGATTTTTATTATAATAATTAATTCTTAAATTATGAAAGTTTAATTAAAAGAAAATATTTAAATTTTGATAACATCACTCAGCACTTAATTTTCAATTTTATCAAATATTACTTAAATAATTAAATTAATGAAATATAACAATCTATAAATTTAATTTGGAAAATAAAGATCATAATTCATAAATCAGGTAAAATATAAAATCTAATAATAATAATAATAATTAATAAAAATAAATTTATCAATAATTACTTTGTAATTTGTTTTGTTAGAAAATGATAGAAAAATATATAAAAATATGCTGCAAATTTTATTGAAATTACTGTTAAAATGCACCAACAGTACCAAGAGACAAGGGAGTAAAGAGGTACACAACAAAGTACGAATACATTGAGTTAGTGAAATTATTATTCACACAAAAAACAAAAAAAAATGATAATAATTTTATATAGAATTTACATTTTTTTAAAAAAGGAGTTATAATAAATAAAATAATTTTAAATCAATTGAAAAACTAAAATTGATATAAATATTTAAGGTAACTTGCTTTCTTTTGGATTTTTCTGACATATTTCTAAAATATATTTTTTTATCAATTATAAAATGAGAGTGAGAAACCTAGAATTTAAACTAAAAAAATATAGCGATAACAGAACACATTTTTTTCTATCAAATTATATTTTAATAATTATCTAAAAATATATTTTAATCAATAATAAATATTTTAATTTTTATTAGTATATTTTCTATATTTTGATTAAAATATATTATGATTACTTTTTTGAACCTAAACACTCAGTGGTGGCTTTCCATCCTCTTTATAAATCCATCCATAGATAGTTGCAAACACTTGCACTACAATCTCTTTTTTTCTTACTTCCCCTAAAAACAAACAATAATGACACAAGATAAGGAGAGGTTGACAGGCATGGAAAAAACGAGCACTAACAGCAGCAAGAACATAATTTCCATGTCCAAAAAACACAAGAAAAAACTATTTTTCTCTCTTTTTGCTTCCCTACTTATAGTTGCTACAATAATTGCCATTGTTACAGGCACAAATTCCCACAAAAACAATGCTTCAACATCTCATACAATACTCAAATCTTCTTGCAGTAACACAAGATACCCAGATTTGTGCTTCTCAGCTGTAGCTTCTGTGCCTGGAGCTGCCAATAACTTGGCAAGCCAAAAAGATGTTATTGAAGTTTCGATAAATCATACAATTTCAGCTGTTCAACACAACTTTTTCACAGTGGAAAAGCTGATAGCTAAAAAGGGTCTTACAAAGAGAGAAAAGACTGCTCTCCATGATTGTTTGGAGACAATAGATGAGACTCTTGATGAGCTACATGAAGCTTATGAAGATCTTCAAGAATATCCCAACAAGAAATCTTTATATCAACATGCTGATGATTTGAAAACATTAATGAGTTCTGCAATAACAAATCAAGAAACTTGTTTAGATGGGATCTCCCATGATGGAGCTGATAAAGAAGTTAGAAAAGCATTGTTAGATGGGGAAGTTCATGTTGAGAAAATGTGTAGTAATGCATTGGCAATGATCAAGAACATGACAGATACTGATATTGCCAATGAGCTTAAGTTAACTTCCACTACAAATAGGAAGCTAAAAGAAGAGAAAGATCATGAAAGTGGGTGGCCGGAGTGGTTGTCAGCCGGTGACAGACGGTTGTTACAGTCATCATCTGTGACACCAGATGTGGTGGTGGCAGCTGATGGAAGTGGAAAGTACAGAAAAATTCAAGAAGCTGTTAATGCTGCTCCTTCAAAGAGTAGCAAAAGGTACATTATTAGAATAAAAGCTGGTGTTTACAGAGAAAATGTGGATGTGCCAAAGAGTAAGACTAATATTATGTTCTTGGGAGATGGAAGAAAAACTACAATTGTGACAGGAAGTAGAAATGTTAGGGATGGCAGCACAACTTTTCATTCTGCAACTGTTGGTAAGTTCATCAAATCTAAGTTTTCCCCGTTTTAATTATTATCTCTTTGAATAACATATATAAATCGATTTGACTCCAAAGTACTAAAATCCTTTTAAAAAATGGTAATTAAGATGATTAGTTGAAAAACCTCAAATCATATTTTATTTAAAAAAGCTCTTTTTTTTACTTACTTTTTTCACGTGAATCTTCCAGATTTTTTGGGTATGACTAATTCAATGAGTCTAATTGAAGTGCACAAAGAAGGTTAAATAGGGATTTTAGCATTTGAAATGGATAAGATAGAGCTTGTGTTTAAAGAATATATTAATTAATATATCATAATAAAATTATCATTTACCGTAGAATACTTCAATCATTTTTTTTTGTACCTATATTGATTAATGAAGTTTATAGTTATATAAGAAATCCGTGATTTCACTTGTCCATTGAACATTGAACAAGATGTTAAAAATTCAAATGCATATACAATTTTATAATTTATAGTAATAAATACAAAGATTTTCACATGGGTTGCTTTAGAAAAGTCAATCATCATCTCAAATACAAATTTTTTAGAACACGCAAAGAAATTAATTCACTCTTCTAAAACAATTGTACTATTTTCTGCTGCTTTGTCTCTTATTCTATGATTACAACACCTGTATATATATATATATACATACCAAATTTAATTTAAAAAATTCAGTAATCAGTAAACAGAAAATTCAAAAAACCTGTCATTTTCTGTCCTTATTTTCTACTCCATTTGTTGGAGTACAGCTAAAGCAAAGTTGAAGTCTTTCTTTTTTTCTTTCAGTACTCATGACTAGTAGAGCTAGGAAAGCACTTCAATTTATTGCTTTATGTATGTTAGCATAAATTATTTTTTCTGTCCATTGTATGAGTTGGATACATTCTAGTAGGATCCTTCCCTGATCCTTCTTTTGTTTCTTTGTCCCATTTTTCCTCCATTATTGTTTCTGGGGAAGTTGTCATTTTCACTTTTCGGAAAAAGGAATAGTACAATTGACTAATAGTATATTTTTTTACTGATATAAAAGGCTGAAATCCCCTATCCAAACTCTCCATATAAAATTCAGATCCTTCAATCAAACTACTTAATAAGAAGCATTAGATTTATTCTCAAGCTAGTCAGAAAACATCAATAATGAAAAATTATGGGTTAAAGATCGAAATTTTTAAAAATTTAATATTTTTCAAATTTGGCGAGTATGATGATGATGATTAATAACATATTAAGAGAAAGCACATGGGGGCCTAATTCAATTATGCAATTCAATTAGATATATAGTCGAGTTATTGTTTTATAACATAAAAATTTGCATGTGATTTTCAGCTGCTGTGGGCCAAGGATTCCTAGCCAGGAGCATAACATTCGAAAACACTGCTGGTCCATCAAAGCACCAAGCTGTAGCACTAAGAGTTGGTTCAGATTTATCAGCATTTTACCAATGTGACATGTTAGGCTACCAAGACACACTCTATGTCCACTCCAATCGCCAGTTTTACATAAACTGCTTCATTTCAGGCACAGTAGACTTCATTTTTGGCAATGGAGCTGTTGTTCTCCAAGACTGCGACATCCATGCTCGTAGACCCAATTCAGGCCAGAAAAACATGGTGACAGCACAAGGCAGAACAGACCCAAATCAGAACACAGGAATTGTAATCCAGAAAAGCAGAATTGGGGCAACTTCTGACTTGACAAATGTTCAAAGTAGCTTCCCAACTTATCTTGGCAGGCCCTGGAAAGAATATTCAAGAACTGTTGTTATGCAATCTTCAATTACTGATGTGATTCACCCTGCTGGTTGGCATGAATGGACTGGCAATTTTGCTCTGAATACATTGGTTTACAGAGAGTATCAGAACTCTGGTGCTGGTGCTGGAACTTCCAGGAGAGTTAATTGGAGAGGATTTAAAGTAATTACTAGTGCAAGTGAAGCTCAAGCTTTTACTCCTGCAAATTTCATCGGTGGTAGCAGTTGGTTGCGTGGCACAACTTTTCCATTTTCTCTTGGCCTGTAAAGCTTTGAGCAAATGTTAATTTTCTTGGAAAATATTGTTTACCTGCTAATGTTTTTGACATTAATTTTACTGTGTTTTGTGGCAATTAATATATGATGCATCTGTATGTTTTTTTGACAAATCAATAAAAGCATGCTAATGATTTCTTAATTATTGTCTTTAATTCAATTGGATAAGTCTAATTGAGCATTTGGCCAAATTTATAAGCCTGTGAAACCAATTTATAAATTTTAAATTTTATAATTTGTGTGTTTGTTTATAGAATTCAATGAGAAGTTCTAAATTTGAAACCTGTGGGTTTATTTATAAAATTTAATGAGCTTATAAACTAGGTTTACAAGCTAAAATAACATTTATAACCTTAAAAAAACAAGAGCAATTAACTTAAAATTTCGGTAGTTATTAGCACTTTTTTATAAATTAATTTGATCAATCAATTTACTATATTATTTTTATTTATTTTTTAAACTTCATTGAATATTCTTTGCACTTTGTATAATATAAATTTATATTTTTTAAATTGTTTTAACAATAAATTTGTTTATATTTTTTTTTTACTAAACAAGTCAATTTTTTATTAGCTATTTATATGTGCTCAAGACAAACATGCTTGTGCTTATAAGCTAAAGTTTTTTAATTTAGGCAAAATATCCTCTAAGTAACACCGTAAGAGTAAATTTTGTGTAGATTTTATTTGAAAGCAACTAAAACAAATTTATAATTATTCTACTTATCTTCAAATTGCCAAAATTTTAAATCGAAAAATAAAAAAATTTGAATAAATTATTATATTTTTTTAATAATGACTTTAAATTATGATTAAAATCATTAAATGTTCCCATCAAATCAAAATGGAATATTGTAAGTAGTCACATTTCTTTGAATTTGTAGGAACTTTTTGCAAATATTCACATTCCCACACCTTTTCTTTTTCTAGGAATTGAAGAATATAATTATTTGAATTTTAAAGCCACTTGTAAATATTCAAAGCAAAAATCATAAATAGAAAATTGGAAATTTCAAGTCTCCATGTCAAGTGTTGATACCTTGATCAGTGAGCTCTTGTTTTTTGAGTTCAAATCTTGTCTTTGTTTATAGATTTATTGGATGGACTTTTCACAAAAAAAAAAAATAAGAAAAATTAAAAATAATTTTAAATATATTATATTTATAAAATATTTATCAAAATATTAAAATTTATAAAATATTTATTAAAATATTATATTTTTATTAATTTACAGAAAATTTATAATAAATTTATAATAAGTTTATAAATTTTAAATAATTTATAATGAATTTATAATAAAATAATTAAAATATTTTGATAAAAAAATATACTTAAAAATAAGATAGAAATTATCATTTTTTTTATTTGACGATTCCTTTCTTTAACCAAGAGAAGTTTAGCTTATCAGGCTCAGTATCTTAAAAGCCCAAAATTTAGCCTAGTGGGCGAGCATATGATAATAGAATTAGACTTTCGATAAAAATATAAAAAAATTATAAATAATTCTAAATTTATAATATTTATAAATTATTTATTAAAATATTAAAATTTATAAAATATTTATTATGAGTTTATAAATTTTACATAATTTATAATAAATTTATTATGAATTTATAATAAAATAATTAAAATATATACGATAAAAAAATAAAAATTTTAAAAAATACAGTAAAAATTATCAATTTTCCAATAAAATTTTAAAAAAATTACTTTGTATACGTAATTTCCTCACCAACTTTGTAAATATACAGAACACTGCATTTTTTTTTTTTGCAATTACAAGACTTTAGCTTTTTTTTTAAAAAAAAATTAATCTTTAAATGTTAATTTTTTTTTTCTGATTTTTGTATTTTTTTTGTTTTTATTTTTTTTATTTTATGTTTTTTATTTAAAAAATTTAATACCGTATTTTTAATATACACACAATAAATAAATAAATATATACATAATATATATGCAACACATATATAATATATATATATAATACATACTAATCAATATAAATTATATCTACAATATAACTACATAATATTTTAAATATTTTTTATTTTATTTTTTATTTTCACAATATCCACATAATATTTACACAATATTCACATAACATTTAATAATTTTTACATAAAATATATACAAATTAGATAATAAAAATATAACATACACATAATATCTATAACACATCTACATAACGAAAGTGTTTATATTTTTTTCTATTTTTTTATATATATGATATGTAAAATTTATTTAAAAATAAATTTAATAATTTTTATTAATATAGTTTTGTATGTTTTACTTTTTTATTTTTTTGTGAGTATTATTTATTTTTTATAATTAAAATTAAAATTTCTTCATTATAAAAATTATAATTTTTATATGATAAAAAATAATTTAAAATATTAATTTTATTATTTTATTAGAATATTTTTATTTAATAGTAAAATTTGAAAAAAAATATAAAAATTGAAGTAATATATTGATTGTAGCAAGTAAAGAGGTATTTTTGAGAAAAAAAAAACTTTTGTTTTAGTCAAGAATGAGGTATTTTTAAAATTTTGATTATTTTTTTTAAAAGTGTAAATATTTTTAGCATTTGTAGTATTTTTGAAATAAAATTTATTTTTTTAGATAATTATATAAATATTCCTAGAATTTTTTATAAAATTATCCGAAAAAATTAAAATAAATACAAAATTTATCTGATTTTTAGAATATTTATAAATTTATCAAAATTTGTTATAAATTTATAAATTTATTAAATTTACATAATTTATTATGAATTTATTATAAATATGATAATTTTCGTAAATTTAATATGAATTTATTATATACTATTATAATAATTAAAATACACATAAAAAATATGTAAAATTTTACAAAAAATAATGAGGGTGTAATTTTTCCATGATAATTTGGGAGGTAAGCATTCAAGTAATTTTGGGAAAATCATTAATTAAAATCTTATTTTCCCTTTCAAAAAGTCAATTATATGTTATTTTATTTTTACTAATTTTTACATTTCATAAATAATAGATTCTAGATGAAAGGTATTAATTTAGTGTTTTAAAAACAAAAGTTTTTGCTTTTCTCTAGAAAATTTTTTCTTTCTGGTTATTTTTTTATGTTTAATTTTATTATTTAATAATGTTTTTATTTGAAAAATCAAACAAATATAAGAGTATATAAATATCATAAACATATATTTATTAATGTTATATTAACACAAATTATATATATAATTAAATTTTTACCCACAAAAATAAAATTAGATAAAAATTTATCAAAAATCAAAACTAAAATGAATATTGAAAACATTTAAAGGTGTCAGTTACATGAATTCTTTTCGAAGTGAATGGAATAATTCAATAATGTAGTTTTAAACCAAACAATATTATTCTCCAATTATTTAGGATTTGATAATCTAATAATTTACTTTAATTTGAATAAATGAGGAGAATAAAAAAATTAAAAAAGTTTTAAAGAGAAAAGAAAAAATGGCGCAATTAGCGGCTGCGCGTCGTGAGACACGTCAGCACTCGCCAGTGATCCAATCATCACTTGGAATTGGAAGCCCATACGAAACAGTGGTAGTGAAAAGAATCCAACTCACGACATCTCTCCTTTTTCTAATTTTTAATTTATTATGCATATTTACTGTTTAATAATAAATATATATTTTTTATTATAAATATAAAGAAGAAAAATAGATAGAGAATGAAAAATATTAAAAAATTATTATTAATTATATATAATATATTATCTATAATGGAGTATATACAGTAGTATAAGTAGATTTTTAATAAAAAAAATTATAAAGTTAATTATAATTCTAATAGGAATCTAATTAAGTAGTCATTAATATATTTCATAATACTTCTTTTTAGATGACTATCCCTATGAACATGCCTCGTTAAATTTTTATTAAGAAAAATTCAATTAGATAAAAACTTAGTAAAGGAAAAATAGTACAATATTCATAGGTAACTTCTCCTAAAAATTATAACTAAGACATATCTTTAAGTGAATACATTTTAATATTGTATATATGCTTTTTGAAAATTGATATCGGAAGTGCCATTGTAAACAAATCTACTGGATTGTCACTCGAAACGGACTTTGCAAATATCGATTTTTTATTTCTTTAGAAGTTCATGAGTGTAGAATTTTAGAGATATATGTTTAGTCCTATCATATTTTATGTAGCCTCCCTTGATTTGGGCAATGCACGTTACATTATCTTTATATAATCGGTTTGTTGCTTTCTATAAGTAATCCACATACTCCTCTAATATGTTCAATCATGCTTCTCAACCGTACAAATTCTCGATTAGTTTCATAAATAGCTAATAACTTTGAATGATTTAATAAAATAGCAGTAATTGTTTGCTTCACATATCGTCATGAAATAACAATATTATTATATGTGAGACATAATCTGTTTGGGATCGAACTTTATGAGGATTAGAAAGATATCCAATATCAGCATATCTAGTAAATTTAGACTTTATTCCTTTCAAAAAAAAATAAATACATATCGGATGTGCCACGTAGGTAGGAAAGAATATGTTTCACTCCATTTCAATGTCTTATAGATGGTGCAGAATTAAATCTTGCAAGCAAGTTAACTGCAAAAGCAATATCTGGTCTTATGTTGTTAGCAAGATATAAGAGCACCCCTATTACACTAAGATATGGTACTTCAGGACCAAGAATCTCTTCATTATTTTCTCAAAGGAGAAAAGAATCTCCTTTTATATCAAGGGAACGAACAACTATTGGAGTGCTTAATGGATCTATATAAAATTATTTCAAGATTTTTCGATATACGATGCTTGATGGAGAAGAATTTTATTTGACAGATATTCAACTTGAAATCCAAGACAAAATTTTATTCTTTCAAGATCTTTCATTTCGAATTTATTCTTTAAATAGTCTGTAGTAATTGAGATCTCTTATGAAGTTTTTAATATATTTAAATCATTAACATAAACTGTAGTTATAATAAATTCTGAATTTATCTTATGGATAAAAAATACATTTGCAAATGGAATTATTTTCTTATCCATTTTCTCTAAGTGTTCAAATAGGTGATTATATCACATTTGTCTAATTTGCTTTAGTTCATGTAAGGATATTTGGAGCTTAATATAATATATTTTTCTAAGTATTATATGCTTCAAGTATTTTAATGCCTCATGCATCTTAAATCCTTCAAGAATTTTCATATATATGTCATTATCTAATGAACCATATGAGTAAACTATCACAATATCTATCAAATATATGTCGAGCTTTTCAGAGGCTGTCAAACATTTCAAAAATCTAAAAGTAATAGCATTTATGACAAGAGAATATATATCATCATAATCTTTATCAGATCTTTGTGAAAATTTTTATATCACAAGCCGTGTATTATATCTCATAATATTATTTAATGCGTTTCTCTTACGAGCCATATGAATAAGTTATCATAATATATATTGAACTCTTTCGGGGTTGTCAAACTAATTTTGAGAGTAATTACATAATAGAGGAAAATATGTACTTTTCATAATCTCATTTGATTTATTTCTTTTACATACAATACCCCATGGGTATGACATATTCTGGTGTCTGAACTACTAGTCTAAATATTATATGTTTATCAAATAAATCTAGCTCGACCTTGATTACTTTTCATTTTGGCTAATCACTTCGACGTCGATAATTTTAAATATTTTTATACTCAAGCATATTTTGATAATTTCAATAATAACGTATGCAAACATATTATCAACAATAATTTCATATGTTTTCTACATATTTCTAGATTTTAATGAGATTTCATAATTTTTTTATACTGAAAATATTTATTGGCCTACTTCTCTAGAAATATATGGTTATTGGTTTATGTTACCTTTGACCTCTTCAAGAGTGTCATTTTGAAATTATTCAATTTCCCTTATCTCAAAAATTAATATCTTAAACCAAGTGGTCTATTACGCTTCATGCATATATTATATTCATTAGCTGCCATACTAATAAGATGTCATATAAAGACAATCAATCGAGCAAGAGTATTAGCAGCTATAATATGTAATTTGAACACCTACTGGGTATTTGTAAATATATTTGGTAACTGATTTATAATATTTTACAAACGAATTAGTTTTTAAACTTTTAACTCACATTGATTTGTGTGTGTATTAATATCGGATAAAGTTGGTGTATTCCAACTAATCTCTTGTGCTTTTGGCCATTTTCTTTTGTCTTTCCTTAATAAAGTGAAAATCAACTCACTAAAAATCTTACTTTAAAAAATTTATAATTAAAGGTCCATAATATCTAACATAAATAATCAAAACCTACATAGTTATCAATATAATGTTGATAATCCTTTTTAGTTATTTGAGTGGATACAATAAAAATATATATGTTTTAACAAGAAATTTTAATATCATAAATTTTAAATAAGATATATTATGTTAGATAAGTACAATCTATAAAGTGAAAAACTTATAATGTATATACAGTCAAATATAAATTAAAGGTGCAACTTAAACAATAATATGTATATAACCATATATCCAAACTGATATAAAAAGTTTTAATTTTATAAGCATAAGAATAATTTATTCAAAATCTTAATAATAATTATACTAAACAATATTGAGTATGAACATATATAACAAAATATTCAATGGTAATATAATCATAAAAGAGTTTTTAAAATGAACTCATATGTATTATCTAAATAAATTATCTTAATTGGCAATCAAAAAATATTAACATTAACTTTTATAATTTGAGCAAAAATTTAGCAAAAATAATATTACAAGTTGACAATAAATAAATATGTGATCATCAAGTTGAAGCATCAATTAAAAATATAAAGTATTTAAATTGTCCATAAGATTGAAAGATATGGCTATAAATATTCTCATACGTTCTTTGTAGAAATTTAAGAGACTTTAAATATAATTTAGATAGTACGAGTCTCACAATTAATTTACTTTAAGCATAATAAGTATAAAAGTAATCATCAGACAATTTTTTTTTAATTTTTCAATAGATGTCCATTTGTATTCTCAATAATATATCGCATCATATTTAAATCTGGATGACCAAGATGATCATACCAAAGTATAAAAATTTATAGAAAATTAATCATCAGACTCTTCTGGAGTCTTTAACTATATTTGCAGAATCAGATATCATATTAACATTAATTTCTGCTAATGTATATCTTTTAGCACTTTTATTTTCAAAATTGGTAGAAAAAAATTTTACCATAATCATTTTTTATCAAAATCTCGTCTATGGTCTTAAGAAAAATATTACATTCGCTTCAGGGAATGATATTAAGATAGTTGGACCAGTGTGATTATTTTTCATTAAAAGTTAAAAATTTTATTTAGCTACAGATAAATAAAATAATTAGTTTAAAATATTTTGTAATTCTATGATCTCAATATTACTACTACAGGAGCATATTTGAGGTATAAAAATTTTAATATTTATTAAAAAAACTGTGATAAATTATTAATAATAAGATAATTAATTTTTGATTTCTCATTTGAATAATCAAAAGGAATATCATTATTTCTAAGTGATCATGCGGGGATACTTGTTTTCCTTTTCATAATATCTCTAAGATTCGCAATATTAAGGTGAATCTCATTATCAAATACCCAAAATAGATAATTTATTTAGAAAATATCAAAGGTAATAAATACAAGTTGTACAAGACTTAATATTACATATATACTAAATTTAAACTTATAAATTAAATAGATTATAAAGCTCATCAAATAAATAAAGATTAAAAATTATAATTAGAATTTAAATATTATAATTCTAAAATTATAAATAATCATATCAAATCATAGTAAATATCAATTTATTTATTAATTTCACTTAAATACATAAATATTTACTCATAATTTTATATCTTTTTTATTTTCATAAACTATATTAATTTATTATATATATAACCATAAACACAAAAATAACTATTAAATTTAAATTCTACAAATAAATTTTTAAAATTTATGTATTCTTTAATTTAAAGGTATTTATATGTAAACATACACATACATATATATACACACACATAATCATAGCCACAATTCGATTAACCGAAATTACCGATTATGGTTTATGATTTTTGTGAACCTTAATCTTAACCGGTAAGAGCCGATTTAGTTAAGGTTTGGGTCCTTAAAAATCAGTCTGATTTCAGTTTTGGTTTCGGTTTGAACTACCGGTTCAAATTAATTTTTTTAAAAAAATTATATTTAAAAGAAAAATACTATTATTGATATATGATAATATTTTTTTATGAGATTAAACACCACTTATAAAATTAATAATATTATTTAAGTTAAATCAAATAATATTATTTATAAATATTTAATATTACAATTAAAATATAAAGAAAAAATTAAAAAAATGCTTAAACATAATTACTAAAAATTAATTAACTGCATAAATTATAATTATAAATATTTAACATTACATTTGAAATATTTAATAAATACAAATAATTAAAATATTCACAAACTACATAAAAAAGTTTAAACTTAATTAAAAAATTGCATAATTGTAAATTATTCAATATTAAAATTTATAATTGAAAAAAAAATGCTTGAACTTAATTACAAAGAATTAAGCTGCCTATGTATCCTCTTGGGGTTCAGAGCAACCAAAGCCAACACGTAGTTCTCTTGCCTTAAATTTAGTAGTGTCTCCTTATTCGCTTTCACCATTTTCACTTTTACCGTCCGTTGTACTTCCGTTCGTTGCATCATAATCAAACCTTGATCATCATCATCATTATACTTTAAATCTTGTATACACATTGATGCTTTAGACCAATCATTAATGCACATTTGAACTTGAAATGAGTGGGGTGTTAGTCTTGATCGGCACTCATCCAATACACGGCCTCCAGTGCTAAATATTTGCTCCACTGCTACTGTTGATGCTAGAGAACTAAAAATTTTCTTAGCCATAATAGACAACACTGAAAATTTTCTTGTATGTTGACTCCATCATTACAAAATAGAAAACTTATAGTCTCCAATTACACCATTAAATTCAAATCTATATGATAAATATGCATAAAATTTAATATTACTTAAGGTAGTAGTTTTAGATTTCTTATGTCTTTCCATTAAAAATTTACCAGCTTTATTTATATTAAATGATGAATCTATATCCTTATTTTGACACCAATGTGATGTAGGAATCATTGATGCATATATTGATTCTTATTTTCTATATAAGTTCAAGATAATTCTTTTAACCCCGTCAATTATTCCAATAATATTAACATCTTTTAAATCTAATAGAAGATAATAATTGCCTAAATAATTAGTTAAAATTTTAGTTCGCACACAAAGATCCGATACACAAGTAACAAGATTAAGAGCAGAAAAAACTTTAAATTAATTAAGCTATTTATTCTTTTGCAATGACAGTTTCTTTCAATTCAATATCATTTTTATATTCATAAAAAATAATTACAATATTCAAAACTTCAAATACTGCTAAATAAGATGTAAGATAATAAACACTAGACAAATATTTAGTAACATTATTAAAAACTTATAAAAGATCAATCATTTTTTCACAATAATTCCATTAAGTAGGATATAATGTAATAGGTGCAAAATTAAATTTAAAGAATCCACATAATAATTCACGATATAAAAATGAATCACAAAGTAAATTATAAGTAAAATTTCAACGGGTTGAAACATCTCATTTGAATCGTTTAGAAGGCATATCATATTGCTTACAAAATTTATCTCAACTTTTATAGAATTGAGGATGTGACCATAAATAATTTAATACAGTTTTAATTGGTTCATACAAAAAATTTAAATTTCTCAAACCACTTTGAACACATAAATTTATAACATGACATATATATCTAACATGAACAAATTTGACTCCTAAATTTAGTCTACAAATTTATTCTAAATTATTAATAGAAGCAGTATTTGCAGAAATATTATCAAAAGAAATTAAAAAAAATTCTTTGAACTAAATTATATTCTTTCAAAATACTTTTTATTAATTTGTATATATTATCGATAGTATGTCTATCATCAAAAAGTCAAAATGCAAGTAATCTTTTTTATAAATTTCATTGATCATCAACCCAATGACATGTAATACCCATATATGAATGTGTTTGCCAATGATCACTCCAAATATCACTACAAATTGAAAGACGAAAATGATAATTTGAAAATAATGTGCATATTTTTTTTTCTTTTTCATAAAGCTCACGCAATATTCGTGATAAAGTTGAGCGAAAAATACGTTGAAATGCAAGATTCACAGATTTTTGAATAAAAGTAGTAAATCTTATTTTCTCATTAAAATTAAAAGTTAATTCATCAACACAAACACATCTTGTTAATTTTTCTTTGACCACATTTTTGTCATAGTGAAAAAGACCTTATTTTTTAGTTAGTACAGATGATGAGCCCGATTGTACAAAACCCGCCAATTGTGTTTAGTATTATCTATACCCACTTGGACAATATATTTTTTGTAGAAATGTTTCCATAATATCCATAACCTCCTCCGTCTGCAAATTTAAATAAAGAGGAGCATTAATTGTGATGTGCTTTTTTTTTTACCTTTCACATTTATCTGTTTAGAAAAATGTAAAAAAAAAAATATTAGATTTTAATTTTTTATTTTACTAGATTGATTTTGATCAAATGTGCCTTGAACTTAGTAATCTACTTATTCCTCATTATCCAAAATATTAATATGTTGTTGTAAAATTTGTTCATCGTCACTTATATTATCAAGATGACTATAATTTGTCATTTTGATATAAATTGACAATAATAAATAATAATAAAAATAATTAATAATATTTTTTAACAATGATAACAATAACAATTAGTAATAATAATAATAACATTAACAACAAAATGATAATAATTAACAACAAAAAATAAATATTACTAGTAATACTAATAAATAATAATAATAACAAAATAATAATAATTAACAACAAACAATAAATATTACTAACAATAATAACAAATAATAATAATAATAATAAATAATAAATATTACTAATAATAATAAATAACAGTAATAAAATAATAATAATAAGAAGAATTTAAGATAGTAAAAATTAGAGAATTGAGAGTTAGATTACATGATTAAAATTTGTCGATTAAAAGAAATTGTATAAAAATTAGAAAATGAATTAAAAAGATGGTGTATTTATAGATTTTTTTATTTTTTTATTTTCATAAAATACTCCTCAAAAAATTTGCTATTAGTGGGGACAAAATAAACATTAACTAAAAAAATTTTTTAAAAATAAAAGAAATAGTTGTCGACGGCACAATGTGTTGTTGTAATAGTGCCACTGCACATGGCAGTGTGTCGCCATGTACATATGGTCAGCCAATGGCCACTTGCTAGAGCAGCACTAGGCCTGTTACACAGTTGCTAACCAATTTTTTTTTTTCGGTTTTGAACCGGAACCGAACCGTCTGTTCGGTTCCGATTCAAATATTTTAGAACCAAAATCAGAACCTTAAAAGAAGGTTCTGATTTCGATTTTGAACATTTAATTATGGTTTACGGTTTATTTTATTGAATTGAACTGAAATCGTCGATCTAGTTCAACGGTTCAGCAAAATCTTGGCTATGGTTATACACACATGCATACAAACATCAATCGAACATCAAATTACTTTATTATTATAGTGATGTTAGCAAATACAAAAAAAATTGCACAAATGTCCACTTTTATTGTTTATGTGTAATATAAATTATAGCCTTTTAGGTGATGTTAAATATGAGTCCCTTGAAAAATAATTTAAAAAAAAATTGTATCAATTATTAATTTATCAATTCCAAATACAAAGTTCCAAAAAACTAAATCGAGAATTCATTGATCGTAAAAATCAATTCCAATTGTCAAAGCTTTTAATAGTGAACTACTATTAACAAAACTCACAAATCGACAATTGTCATGGATTATTATTATTATTATTTAAAAAATCAAAACTAGCCAAGAAAAATATACAAAAAAAAACCATATACTATATATTAAGCTAGCTAATTGTAATATATATTCAAAATTTCACAATCATAAAATCTACTTGGTGATTCAATATGAGTAGCTCTAATATTATTTATTAGAAAAAATTCTAAATATAAGCTAAGATCAATTATGTTCAATAATTAAAAAATATAAATTAAATGTGTGGAAGCGTACCCGAATCTATATTACTAACAAAAATATTGAATATTTTGATTTTTGATCTTCCAAATTGATACATATGAATTTGGAAGAATGATTTCTCTCTTTTATAATAATTTTTAAAATAAATAAATTGATAGAGTCTCGTGTTGATAACGTATTATAAATATAAATAAGAAAATATACAGAATGAGAAATATGAAAGATCTCTTTATTGTCAATTATATATAATACACTACCTATTATGGAGATATATATAGTAGTATAAGTAGACTTTTGATAATAATAAAAAATTAAACAAAAAATTATGAAGTTACTCATAATATGAATAGGATAATGCTAATTATAATTCTAATAGGAATCCAATTAAGTAGTCATCAATATATTTCATAACATTTTTAAAAATTTTATATTTTTATTAAATTTTTATATATTTTATAAAAAGTATTTTAATTATTTTTATAAAAGTGTGTAATAAACTAATAATAAATTTATAAAAGTTACAATATACATAATAAACTCATAATAAATTATATAAATATAATAAATTTATAAATTAATTATAAATTCTGATAAATTTATATAATTTTTTATTTTTTAACAATTTTTTCATATTTTTCTAAATACTAAATATAAAATTGATTCCCCTCCTTTATATATAAATTTTAAAAAAATTTCTAATCTATTATCGATTCTAAGTAAATATTATCATAATTTATATTAATATCATTAGTGCGAGGCATATACTTAACATCACATTTTTCATCACAAAATAAATATTATAATATATATAGCAATTCTCAAACATTCTATTAATTTATCAAGTTAAATCATACATTATAACTGAATGCATTTAAAAATTTATTTGACAAGTAATCATGAATCAGCCTTTACCATTTACCATTTATAAAATCTCACTTCTACTTTGAAATAATTAATAAATATAACTATCAAAATTATATTTTAAATTTTAATAATTATTTATTGAAATTATCATTAATATAAATATGTCAACAAGTCTAGATAATATGGGTTAAATTAGTATGAATGGAAAACATTACTATTTATTTAGACTTTGAAATTTTCATTTGATAATATGGGTTAAAACATTTGATGAAATCATTATAGAAAAATTAGCATAATATATAAAATAAATTAAAGTAAATATGAAACATGGCAACCACTTTCTATATGTGCAAACTTCAATTAATATTAATTAAATTTTGGGGCTTGAGTTTGACCTAATCTTTGTGAGCTTCCTTGTTATGTTTCCTAAGGGGACATTGGTTAGATATCATTTTCATCAATTTATTTCTTTTGTCACCTAAAAATGATGAAATGGAACCCAAATAAAATTCAATGATTATTTTTTATTCTTAAAAAAATATATATATATCAAATGTGTTTCTTTAAGTCTAAGTATTTATCAGTTCGGAAAAAAAAAGAAATATCTATTTATTAAAATACATGCCAGGTTAATAATTTAATTTTGAAGCTCCATGAGGATGAATTTGTAAGTTTATTTTTTTTTCTCTAATTTGTAAGGTTTTCTCTATTGGTTGAAAAGGTCTATAGAGCGAGGATCCATTCCTTAACACACACAAATCTTATAATTAATCTAATTAAGAATAATAAATAATTAAATGATGAAAAGGACATTTGTCTGTGCATAATTATAGTGATTAAAGCAGTTCCCATAATTATATAATTAAAGAATTGGTCAATTTTGAATGTATAAAACTGCCTAATTTCTGATAGAAGAAGAGTTGACATGTGGAGATTTTTTTTCTTCTTTTTCTGTCATTTGTTGTTGTGTTTTAAACGCGTCATGGAAAGGATTTGCACATCCTTACACGTAACCTTATTTAATTAACATGATTTCCCTTACATTAATATTTTTTAAACAATAATAGCTATTTTAATTTTTATTAAAATTTACCCTCTTTATGTTACTTTAAATATCACGAAATATATAAATCAAAATAATAATTAATAATTATAAATTTTATAAAATTATTTATCTATTCATTATTTTTCAACCATTCTCTCATTATTAATTATTAAAATTAAAAAATATAATAAATAAAGCAAAATTGAAATTGTAGAATTAATAATATATTAAATTTATAAAAACGGTAATTTAAATAAAATAAATTTTTTTTTATTAAAAAGACACTTCATGTGATACTATGGAAATATTATAAATTTATAATGATATTTTACAAAGTGATTAATAAAAAATATTTTTGTTATAAAATTATTGTAATAAATTTTAATCAAAATAAAATATTTATTGTTTTGAAAAAGATACTAATATGATATCCATTAATATATTGATATTTAATTTGCACATTGTTAGGCTAAGTGCTGCTTCTTGATACAGCACAAATTTTCTGTTATACATTACTACTCCAGCTATGCAACTCAATTTGCCGAACGCTCAAAGTACTCGGAATCGTGTTCTATTTTCTAACACGCAATGCAAGTTTTCATAAATTCTTTTTATTAGATTTTAATATTATTAAGAGTTTTTTACAAAATTTTTAGAAAAAAAATAAAAATATATATAATTTATTAATATACTTTTTTATTTATTTAAAATCTTTTCCAAATTTATATAATATATATAATTTATTATGAGTTAATTATTTACCTAATAACTTCTATAAATTTATTATATATCTTTATAAAATAATAAAAATATTTTGATAAAACATATAAAATTTTTTAAAAAAAAATCATATGAGAAGCGTTTTTTCTATTATTAAACTAAAATTAGTAAGTTCAAAGAGTATGCTTACGTGACAGACATTATTTATGATTTTAGTTGATAGGATATACTTGAGGAGTTACCACATCGGCACATCCCAATCTAAAATTAAGGTATTTAATATATAAGTCATTTTTATTTATTTATTACTCAATAAATTTATATTTTTACTTAGAGGGTATTTGGTTTAGTCTAAAAAAATTAGCTTATAAGTATTAAATAATTATAAATTAATATGAGTTTATAAATATTTAAAATTTTAAATAGTTACATATTTATTATTAATATTTATAAGTGACTGATAAATATCTATATATTTAATAAAAAATAATTAATAAGTATGTTTATTATTAAAATAACTAAAAATAATATAAAATTATATCAAGATAAATATTTATTTAAATAAATAAAAATAATATAATAAATTGTCTAATCATATTAGTTATAGACTAAATATTTATAAATATTATAATAATAAACTGATATTTTAAGTTATTATTTTAACTTAAAAACTTTTAAATTAATAAAATTATATAAATAAATAAGTTATTTTAAATTCAAATAATTATAAGATTGATAAAGAATTTATGCCATTTGATAATTTATCTATATTCATAAAAGATTTATATTATTTATAGTTGATGATTACCAAAAGATAATACAATGCCAATCCGCCGTAGAAACAAAATTAGTATCCTATATAGAAGACAAAAAATGAAAATCTAGGGATAAATTTGCCATTTTAACTCTATTACTAATCATCCACTTATCTTAATTTATTAGCAAACTAATGAAATCAAACCAAATAAGTACAATAATTAAAAAGACAATGATTATGTTTACTTGTTGATTGATTTTATTAATCTTAACAACGAAGCATCAAAAGTTAGATATTATATTCCTCCATTCCTTTTAGCATTTAACATTTATTTTCTAAATAAGTATCTATTTAAAATATATATAATTATCTATTTTATACTAATATTATTACTTATTTAATTACCAATAATAAAAAAATAATTGTCTTAATAATTTATGAAATGATATTTTAGAAAAAAATATATCAATAAATGATATATTTTTTAATTAAAATTTTATTAGTGTTTATAAATTTTAAAATATTTTTGATTTATGATTAGTGACATTTAAAGAGTTTTAGAACAATAACATATTCTCAAGGGATAAGGTGAGCCTCTATTCCAATTTTTATATAAGAAGGCACCCAGACGGCCGTTGGGACAAAGTTCACAAAAACACACTAACAATTTCACACCTCAGCAAGGGCACATGCCCTTCCCAAGGACAACACCCTGTCCCTAAAAAATTTTTATATCAAAATCCTCTGGCTCTGAGCTGTTCATCATCAAAGAAATGGATTCTATCAACTCCTTCAAGGGCTATGGTAAAGTGGATGAGATCGAAGAAAAAGCATTCCGGCTAAAGACACGTAAGCGTCTGATCATCGTAATCCTTTCATCAATCATTCTCGTTGCTGTGATCATTGGTGCTGTTATAGGAACAGTTTTACACAAGCGAAACAGCGGATCATCATCATCTCCTAACTCGGTGGTTCCAACTGAGTTAACTCCAGCTGCTTCACTCAAAGCTATTTGCAGTGTAACTCAGTACCCACCTTCTTGTATCTCTAGCATCTCTGCTCTTGAAACAGCTAACACCAGTGACCCAGAAGTTCTTTTTAAGCTTTCTTTACATGTAGCGATTAATGAGCTTTCCAAGATTAAAGATTACCCTTCTAAGCTTATTCAAAGTACTACTGATCCTAAGCTTAAAGCTGCTTTGAGTGTTTGTGAATCAGTGTTTGATGATGCTGTAGATCGGCTTAATGATTCAATTTCTTCCATGGCAGTTGGGGATGGTGAAAAGATTTTAACTTCATCTAAAATTAATGACTTGAAGACTTGGCTTAGTACAACAATTACGGACCAAGAAACATGTTTAGATACTTTGCAAGAATTGAACACTACAGCAAAGAATTTCAACAGTAAAGTTGTTGATGCTGTGAGGACAACAATGGAGAATTCAACTGAGTTTGCAAGTAATAGTTTGGCAATTGTTGTAAAAATTCTGGGTTTGTTGTCAGATAACATCCCAATTCACAGAAGATTACTGGGATTTGAAACACCCAGATCAAGATTTCCAAGTTGGGTTAAATTGGGAGATAGGAGGCTACTTCAAGAATCAAAGCCAACCCCAAATGTGACAGTGGCTAAAGACGGCACTGGACAGTTCACCACCGTCGGAGAGGCGGTGGCAGCGATTCCAAAGAAGAGTGAATCAAGATACATCATTTATGTGAAGGAAGGAACTTATGTGGAGAATATTCTTTTGGATAAGCATAAATGGAATGTGATGATTTATGGAGATGGGAAGGGAAAGACTGTTATTTCTGGTAGCAAGAATTTTGTGGATGGGACTCCCACTTTCTCTACTGCTACTTTTGGTAAGTTCTTGATCTGTTTCTCCATTTTTACAAGTTTAAACATCTAACATCTGTGAATTCTTGAATTGAAACTATGGTTTTTGTTGATAATCTTGAAATGAATTTATTACTTCTTTTCAATATCTACAAATTATAGAAGTGCAATTATTGGAGGATTTAGATTTTGATGATAGGTAAATTTTGCTGTTGCCTCAAATTAATCTGTGAAAAAATTGATGCTAATTCATGTGCCATGTGAATCCTTCTGCTAAGCATTGGTAGCAATCGTTTAAAAAAAACACAGAAGCAGGATAGCTATAGGCTGTAGATTGCTTATCTTCTAAGAGGGTTTTTTGCATAGCTTGTAAGCTGATGAAATAAGCTTGTAAACTCTAAATTTAAGAGTACATGTTTGTTTAGAAAATTTTATTAGCTTATTAGTTGAATTTGTAGCTTAAAAAACAATTAGCTCATAAAGTCATACGATCAATTTATTATTTTAGTATTTATAAACACTTTGCTTGTAAATTAATTTATTCAAATAATTTATTACATCGACCTTATAATTGTTTTATAATTTCATATATTTTTAGTCATTTTAACAAATAAATATATTTATAAGCTGTTTTTTTACTAAATATGTCAACGGTTCATGAGCTAAAAATTTTCAGCTATTTATAAATACCAAATGGTTATAATCTAATTTTTTTAAATTAGACCAAACGCCCTCTAAGTTGCAATGACTGGATTAAAGAAGGCACATGGATTATGATTCTCTCATGCATAAGCGGATCTTTGCAGAGATACAGAAGGTCATGAACTCCACAAAGTTTAAGTTTAATAAATATTACTATATTTAAATTTTCTTATTAAAAAATTTTAATTATACTTTCAATATTTTTAACCTTTTAAAATTGGAAATATTTATCATTACTACAATGAAATATTTGTTTTTTATTTTGACCCTTCACAAAAAAAATTCAAACTCGGGCCCATGAAATTGATTGATACGTTGTTCTCTTACCTAAAAATCTGTTAGTCCCCGTAAATGTTACTCTGAAGAATATTAAATCAGATTGGATTGTTGGTGCCCACCATATGCTCAACTGTTTGCTAAATTACAAGCTTTCTAGTGGCCCCAATTTCTCCAATATATAATCCTAGTTGATACCTGCAGTGTGTTTTAATGAGGAATTTCCTGGAATTTTAGATGTCAAAATACACAGTTTATCTGAGAAGCTTTTATGATTTTGGTGGGTGGTAAGTTATTGATTAAGAAAGTACTCTTCTTTTGAATTCTCAAGGTGAGAAGAGATTGGTAGGAATCTCTTCTCCTTTAACTAAATATTTCGAGTTCAAGCTCATGGTATGGAATATCTTCAAAACTTAGGAGAAAATGCTTTCTTTCTTAATGGGTCTATCCATCGTGAATTCAAATTAGTCTACAATCTCTGAATTGTAGAATATTAGATAGTTAAAACAAAAAAAAAATACTCTTCTTTGATGAGAAGTCTTTAACATTCAATTGAAATCTAGAGAGGGGTCTTAGGGTGAAAGGTATTTTCAGCAAAATATAGTTTGTTCTTGGGGAGTTTTAATGCTATCTTGATTCTGAGTTTGAGAAAGGCTTGTGAGTTGTTACTTGATACGTTTGATGTGTAAATGGTTGATGAACATGGGTTTTAAATTTTATGTTAAGATGAATCATTGGCAAAACTTGAGAAAGAACTAAATGCAATAATTTTCTGACTAAAAATGGCACCACTTGCATTATAGTGGATTAGGGAATCAAAGTCTACTTGTGTTAAAGAAACTAAACTGACATCTGCACATGATATGTTTGTAGTTTTAGGTATGTAGTTTTGATGGCCTGCAACAGTTGCAGAAGAACATGCTTTTTCTACTTTTTGTTGTGTTTTAGCCCAAAACAGGGCCTTCCGCCAATGGCAAACATTGAATTGCAAGTTGATTTGTTTCATTTCTTCTGGGAATTAGTTAATGTTAGGTTACTTTCACATTGTTCTGATCAGTAGAAGAGCTGTAGGTTTGTGTGCGCATGCATGCATATTTGTACATTGAATGATTGCTGAATATATGATTATGTGATTATCAGCTGTGGTGGGCAAGGGCTTCATGGCAAAAGATATAACGTTCATTAACACAGCAGGAGCAGCAAAGCACCAAGCAGTGGCCTTCAGGTCTGGTGCAGACATGTCTGTTTATTACCAATGTGCATTCGATGCATTTCAGGACACACTCTATGCTCACTCTAATCGACAATTCTACCGTGACTGTGACATTACCGGCACCATTGACTTCATTTTCGGCAATGCTGCAGTCGTTTTCCAGAACTGCAACATTCAGCCCAGGCAACCTCTACCAAACCAATTCAACACCATCACAGCTCAAGGGAAGAAAGACCCTAATCAAAACACAGGCATTTCGATTCAGAAATGCAAATTTTCTGCTTTCAACGTTACAGCTCCTACATATCTTGGCAGACCCTGGAAAGAGTTTTCAACTACTGTGATTATGCAGTCTGATATTGGCTTGTTCTTGAGACCGGAGGGCTGGATGTCGTGGGTCAGTGGCATTGACCCGCCAAGTACAATCTTTTATGGTGAGTACGTGAACACAGGACCTGGAGCCAGTGTGGAGAAAAGGGTTAAGTGGGCTGGTTACAAGCCAAGCCTAACAGAAACTGAAGCTGGGAAATTTACTGTTGGATCATTCATTGAAGGCACTGCTTGGCTACCAGCAACTACTGTGGCATTTGAATCCAACCTGTGATTCCTTTTTCAGTAAATTTAACTCATACTGAGTGTTCCAATTTGCAACTCAAAAAGTTTGAAAACTTCACAATATTTACTCCCAATTGTGTAGAAGAGTGTTTTTTTACCCTTTTTTATAGACAATTAGAAGATGAATTTGTTTCTAGTGTTCAAATACATTTTCTTTTATAAATAGTAAATTTGTTATACTAATTATTCATTACTTTTTTTCTTCATTTTGTCAGAATATTTTACAGTAAATCGTAATTTCCAATTATGCTATGATACGAAGTACAGATATGAATTGAAATTTGTGTCCATTTTCCAAGAAATTTCTGATGGACCTTTCCACATTAATTGATTAATTTTGGTTATCTTCTGAATTCTGATCGCTTTTTCATGGGGGTCACGATCCAATTTATAATTTGTTGATTTCTTATTAATATTTTGCCATGTCTGGTTGAGTCATGAAAGAACAATTTTGACTTTTCTTCTTAATAAAAATTTGAAATATATAGTCCTGAAATTTCCTTTTTTTTTCTTTTTCAAATTAAGAAAAAGGGTAATGAAAATTTTCAATATTTTTATTAGGTTGACCAGATAATTTTCATGAACTAATAAACAAAATAACTATCTAATCTTAATTAGCAGTCGAACTAACTTTATAAATATAATTATTAGCATTTTATTTATTTTAAATTGAGAGAGACACTTTATTTTTTTCTTTCATTTATTTTAAATTATAATTTATTTAAATAATTAAAAATATTTAATATATATCTCATACTAAAATAAAAATATAATAAAAAATAAATATAAATAAATTATTTATAATTAAAATTAAAATAAATAATTTTTATTTTTTAGTAAAATAAAAAGTTGGCTTATCAAGTATTTAATTAGTCATAAAACAATTTAAGCAGAAAAATAAATACAATCTTTTTTAAAATATATATATATATATATACTAGTATTTATATCAAAACAGAATAAAATTAAGTTGCATCACTACTTTTTTTAATTTAAAGAAAAAAACTAATATTTTTTATTTTAATAATTATTTTTAGACGATTGAAAAAAAAAATAACAATAAATATATATTTTTTGAATAATAAATCTAAAATCCATTCTTCATATCAATATTAATAAAAAAATATTTTTTATATGAATCAACGCCTACTTAACATTCATAAGTGATCACTCAAACTAAAAAAATTCTCCAAGAAAACCCAGCATTTTTTTTAACTGAAAGAAAACCTACCATTGATATATTAACAATTTAGATAAAGAAAAAAAATGAATTTTTTCCTTAAAAAATGAATCTAATAATAATAATTTTTCGTTTAAAGAGTCTGAACGGATATTCAGGGCCTGTTTGGTTTAGCTGTTCATAGCAGCTGATAGCTGATAGCGGTTGCTGACAGCCGATAGCTGGTGGCGGATAGCTGGTAGCTGATTCGGGTTAGTGTTTGGTAGAAATACAATAGCTGTTGCAGTTTGAATGTAAAATTACCAATAAGCATATCATTATCTAATAAATATTAATTTTTATTTTATTTTAATAGGGTTAATATAGTTTTAATATGAATCAACTATCAGCTGATATGAAAAAACTCTGAGTAGGAGCTTATTGAAACAGCAGCTGTTTGGGGTTCCTAACAGCTATCAGCTGCTGTTTTAAAATTTTACCAAACATCAAATTTTACCAAACAGCTGCTGTTTGGGGTTCAAACCTCTATCAGCTGCATCAAACAGCTAAACCAAACACCCCATCAGTTAGCTAAAGCTAAAGAACAAATTTAATTAGTATTTTAACTATTGGTATTACCGTTTAATAACTCTGTTTTAAGAAACAGAGCCCACCTAATTTGAAGTTTTGCAAGAATCAAGGAACAGAGAGTCTGTGGGCACAAGCAACTTCCAGGAAGAAGAAACAGAGGGCCAAATTCAAGAAAAAAAGAGAGAAACTTTTTTTTTTTAATTTTTCAGTCTTCTCTTCAACAGGCAGTTTCGAGAAAAGCGCCAATCTTTATTTAATTCCTATTTGGGAAATTTTATTTTTTGAAAAAAATAAAGAAAAGGACGTCAAAATCTTCTCTTTCTTGTGCAATCGACATCTGTGGTGTGTACTTATAAAGGATGCGGAGATTCGTGATTGGCAGCGCTAAAAGCCTTCTCAACCGTTCCTATCAATACCAGCAGCTACGCTCTCCTCTTTCCTCTTCTCGTTCGCGTTTCTTGAGTTCTAATTCTGCTATTGATTCTCCTTATTCGTCTTCTTCTTCATCCATGGCTCCTATCTCTCTTGATACCATTAATCCTAAGGTGCTTTTAGCTTTTTTTTTTCTTTGTTGATTTTGATTGAGATTTACTGTTTGATTAGTTGTTATTTGTTAAATTTGAGTGAGTTGTGCATCTGGGTTTGCTTTGTTTTTGTATTTTTTCTATAACTTTTGTTCATGTTTATGCACCAGGATGTTAAAAGCTATTATCTTGTATGCATTTTTTTTTTAAAAAAAATCCCTTTTGGGCTATCAGGTTTTTCCCATTTTTTGTTTCATCTATTTAATGGTAATGTGTTATATGCTTTTCTTCTTCCCGTTGCCTTTTGCTGATTGGGCGTTAATGCTCTAATTGAAGACGACTAAGCAATGTACCTGAGCTCTTTGATGTTTCGCATTTTAGTTTTCAAGGAAATTAGACGTCTTTGTTCTGATTCAGCTTTAAAATGACTGTTATTTTTATTTTTATTTTATAAATAACTTAGAACTATGTTATGTTTGATAGAATGGCATTTAGAATTTGCAAAGCTAACTCTATGATATGCTTTTGCAAAAAGGCAAGCTTTTTAATTCCAATGCATCTGCTGAAACAAAAAATGTACTCGAAACTTGTCAAATTATGATTTTTCTCCATTCTACAAAATTCAGTTTGCTTCTCAAAGAATGATTTGTTGGCAGCCTAACTTTTGTTCTGGTTTGTATTTCCACTTCTTAATTATTGTTTGTTGTAATTTCAGGTTTTGCAGTGTGAATATGCTGTCCGTGGTGAGATTGTCACCCTTGCACAGGTAATGCATATAGCCAGTTGTTTTATGTATTCTTGCTTCAAACTTGTTTGAAGTTTGAATATTTGCTGATCCTTGTGATTCCGCAAAAGTATACCATGTTGACAATTTGATAATGGAAAATATCTATATTTTGGTACATAAGAGGTTGCAAGAAGAGTTAAAGTCGAACCCCGGTTCTCATCCATTTGATGAGGTATGCTTCTTATATGAAGTAGTTTTAACTCATGGGTGTGTATAGCTTCGTTGTTGCTTTTGTTAATTATGCTTGACGTTTATCAATTTAATTAGGTTGGAATTTATTAAGCTTGCTTGATATTGTGCTGTTTAATGAATAAGCATTCTCTTCGAAAATGAAGCAAAACCAATATCTTAAATAGATGGACTTCTTAAAAAGCTAAAGAGTAGACTTTATCCATACATGTTCCCTTTTAAGTGGATGCTCTTTAAAATATTCGTGGTGTTTTGATATTGATTTTTTTTAATCATATAACAGATACTTTACTGCAATATTGGAAATCCTCAATCTCTTGGGCAGTTGCCAATCACATTTTTCAGAGAGGTTCTTGCGTTATGTGACCATCCCACGATTCTGGACAAAAGTGAAACACAGGGTTTGTTTAGGTATTTACTTTTACGATCTTGGTCATTGAACTTCTCTATTCACTTTGTTTCAAATCACCTTGTTTCCAGTCCAAATGTAGAAGACAGCCTGTTGTACCTTTTCTTGCTCGGTGAAAACATTTGATGATTAAAATATCACTCATCCTCAAATTCTGTAAACTAAAACTGAAAACTATTGAATAATTTCTGAGATTTCTTTCCAAATATATGAATTGATCTTTAGCTTTTGGCCTCTCCTATGTCAAGATAAATTTCATATTTTCTTTTGAGAACTGTAGATTTTGCTAGGAAATCCTTCCTCTTTGATTAATCAGATGAAAATAGAGAGAATATCACCCTTTGCTATTTTCTTTCTTCCTGCAGAATCTGTAAATAAGGTGGTCTTTCAGGTATCCTTTTCACAACACTTTAATAACTAACATTATGACTTGTTACAGTGCTGATTCCATAGAGCGAGCTTGGCAGATTCTTGATCAAATTCCTGGTAGAGCCACTGGTGCTTACAGTCACAGCCAGGTTATAATGATAGCATCCACTTCCATGGACTTTAAAATGTGAATTAGAATACTATAGCTGTTGTGATGATAAAGACATTCCTATTTTTCTTCTCATTTCAGGGTATCAAGGGATTGCGTGATACAATTGCTGCTGGAATTGAAGGTCGTGATGGTTTTCCTGCTAATCCAAATGATATTTTCTTGACAGATGGTGCAAGTCCAGCGGTAACAGTCAATCCTACATACTTGTCATTTGAAGTTGACCAACTTCTAGTATCATGGGCAACGTTTGTGCATATAGATTTCATGTACACGCGCTTGTGGGCTGAGACAAACATGTATACATAAGAGCATGCATATGACTAATATCTTATGTTTATTACCAGGTGACCGCCTGGAACATAATAACAAGCAATCCAACTCAGCGCAAGACAAGCAAAGGCCGGCAAAAGATAGAGATAAAGAAAGTGGAGAAAGAAAATAGACGTTATGTTACGTTCTCAAAACGCAAAAATGGGATATTTAAGAAAGCAGCTGAAATCACTACCTTGTGCGGTGCTGAAGTCGCCGTGATTCTCTTTTCGCAGCACGACAAAGTGTTTTCTTTCGGAAACCCAGATGTAGAAAATGTTGTTGATCGATATATTGCGGAAACAGAAGAAGAAGAAGAAAACAATAATGATAGTTCTTGCTTAATAGAAAGTAGTATCAGTAACAGTAATAGCAGTTTGAACCAGAGCTTGCAAGAAAAAGAATACAAGAAATCGCTTTGCAGATTGGAAGAGTTAAAAGGGATTGTTAAGATAATAGAAACGAAGAAAAATATGAATATTGATGAAGAATTTTGGTGGGATTTGCCCGTCGATAATATGGATAAAGAAGAGCTCGAAGGTTTTATAGGATCTTTACAGGAGTTGAAGAAGAATGTTCTAATAATACTCGATGAAATGGCTTCTCATAAAGCTTTAGATGAGATTGGTATTATTAATCAGTTTACTGATGAGCATCAGAATGAAGTTTTGAATGGTTTGAACTTTGAATATTAGAAGTGGTGATGATTAGTTCTTTTAACTATGAAGATTTTAATTGGGTTTTAATATTAACTTTCTTTTAAGTTAATTATAGCTTAATTAGTAGTATAGATTTTAATATATAATATTTAATACGTATTTTAGAATTGATTTTAATATTATTGAATGAAAAGTATTGTTATTGATTTGAGAGGAGTGTGCTACGTAACTCTAAATTTCAAATGCTGCTTGAATATGTCATTTGATTTCTTAATAGAATGAAGTCTATTGTTTATATTTGAAAAAAATAGCTTTTTAAATATTTTAATGATATAATTATTTTAATATATGCTTGATATATCAAAAGTATGTTAAGTTTATACCTCTGAACTTAGTTTATATATTTCATATATTAGCTTTATATTAGACACATATTTCTAAAAAATATTTGACTTTTGAAAATAGTTGTATTTTTATGTATTTTTTTTAAAAAAATCCCTGCATATTTTAGTGGAAAAGTAATTAAGCTGACGATTCATTATTTTCATTCTTCGTTTTGAAGGAAAGTATTAAACCGAGAAATTCTCTTCCTACATTACCAATATGCAGTGACTAATTTTCATAAAAAAAATGCAGCGACTAATTGGAGCAAATTTTCCTATTGTGTTTTTTTCCTTTTTACTTAAGTTGTTATATATATACTTTGGAATATAATAATAATAAAAATAAATTAATTTCTTTTATTTTCAATATATATACTCAAAATGCAAAATTAAATAAAAATAAAAAAAATTCTAAGGTAATATTTTTTTTACAATTACAGAATTTCTATTTACTAGCTACTAGTTTTAATATTATGTATGTTGCATGTTTATTATGCTTTTTATTAATATGTAAATATATTTTCTATTATAAAAGATGTATATTATAAGAAGTTATAATTTACATTATCATTAACCATGCAAAAAATATAATGAAAGAAAATAATGAAAATAATTGGGCAGCAATTATTTTGAAGTTGTTATCAATCAATTTTTCAGCCAGAAGAATCTTTAACTTTTAAAAAAAATCTTAATTGTGGGCAGTTCAATGACGAATTCATTAAGGTTTGTGTAATCGTTTTCAATTAAGGAAATTAAGATTTGATTAATTTCAATTATATAAGAGTGAATACACTAGCCATGTGATTTGCTTTAATAAAATTAAGTATTAATGCAATTGCTTTATGAGAAGCCAATGCATAAAAAGGAAAATCAAGATTGTGCAAATCTATCATTGCTTGAAAGATTTCAGCATTGAAGGCTTGATATACATCATTAATTCAAAAATATCTTAAATCTAATAAATTAATCTAAAATCTATATATATATCTTGGTGAAGATATCACAGATAAAAACAATCGTGTCAAGACAGAGATAAAGCAAGGGAAAAAAGAAAAATATCTAAAGGATAAATAGCATTAAAGATTGTCAGTGCTGTTTCCAACTAAGACGCTTCACTCCAAGCAATAATGGCTTCTTACTATAACAGACAACAACGATAGTGATGGGCCCTGGGGCGGAACCAAGGAGGGGAGCATGGGGTTCATTGTCCCCCATAGTTTCCATATACTTTTATATATATATATATATTATATATATATATATATATATATTTTGGTGAAGGTGGGTGGAATGTTTATATATTTTGGAATGTTTATTAATAAAAAGTATGGAAGAGTCCTTTTATAAAACCCTTATAAAATGGGCGGTTATCAACTATATCTAATATAAGGATAAAAGCTATCGGAAAGGATAACCCCTTTCAAAAAATGAGGCAAAGATTCAAAACTAATAAATTTACAATTGACGTTATTGAGACGACCATAGAGAGAAAAGAAATGAGCAGATTAGTTGGCTTCTCTATAAGTATGTTGAAGAGCAAGATTAGAAGAAGATAGTAATTGCTTAGCAAGGCCAGCTGAAGAAGCAGGACGCAGATTATGAGATGAAGTAAGAAGCTTGACCAAGACTTTGGAGTCCATCTCGACCACGGTACAATTAAAACCAGTAGAAAGACACCACTGTAAACCATCTTTGAGAGCTTGAAGCTCAGTCTGCACAGCATTCTGTGCTGTCATAGTGAAGGAGATTCCCCTAACAAATTGACTGGTGAAAGTTGCGTCTACATTAAGCTTATAAGTACCTGGAGCTGGTTTAGACCATTGAACAATCCTCGGCTTTAGATTATCCACACCAAAATTAACCGGCAGAAAATCTTTGAAGCAAGAAACGGGACGTGCAAATGGAGCTCCTGACTTGCTAATACCTCAGTTGAGGATGTCAGCTGATATTTGGGCCATTAATGTTGGGAAAAATAATTTCTCCTCACCCCAAACACAGTGACAATAGGATTTCCAGATAGAAAAAATAATGGTTTGAGAAACAAGCCTCTTGAGACGACCAAGCATCGAGAATGACGAAGAAGAAAGCCACCATGTCATTAACTCGATTTGCAAGGATCTTTTCCTGCTTATATCATCAATTAAGTAAGCTCCATAAAACGTCCAAAGCTGCAGCATAATGGGACAAAGATAAAAAACATGGTTAAGAGAGGCTTCACTGCTGTAGCAAAAAGGACAGCATGAGGCAAGATGAATGCCCATTTTTTGAAGCCGATGTGGCAAAGGGAGCACATCATTCATCGTTCTCCATGAAAGGATGGATAATTTCAGGGGGATCGCCTTATCCCAAAGCATATTAGAAACAATGGATTCTGATCTGCGGTTCCTGGTTATTTCATAGGCTGAAGAAAGGTTGAAAGAACCGAAAACAGAATGCTTCCATATAGCAGGAGAAGAATCCAGGATGAAATGATTCGAGTAAGCAGAGTAGGCGCTACAAATTCTTTTCCAAGAACAAGTATCCGTTTGCAGATATATATACTCACCATTTCTATGATATTTTGCATGCATATAGGCGGACCAAACTGAATTATTATTCAAATAAGACCAAAGCAGTTTGATTGAGTATGCCTTTTGTAGAGAAGTGAGAGATCTCAATCCCAGGCCATTTTCAGCAAGTGGAAGGTATAAATTCTCATACTTCACCCAATGCCTTTTCCGAGTTGAAGTATCCGATCCCCAAAAAAAAGGATGCAAATCTGGATTCCAAAGCTCTAATAATGGAAATGGGAAGCAACGTAGCACCCAAGATATAAACCGGAATAGAATTCAACACATGCTTAATGATGAGCAATCTACCACCAGGAGTTAAGAATTTCTTAGACCACCCTTGTATTTTTAAGTTAACCTTCTGTACCAGTTCGTGACAATAGGAGAATATATATATATATATAAATATAATTAATAATATTTATATTTATATAATATAAAATCAATTTAAAATATAAACATAGTATTTATATATATTTGTATGTGTTTGTATATTTATTTTTTATAATTAATTTTTAAATATTAATTATTTTAAAATTTAAAATTAATTTATTATTTATTATTTTGATAATATTATTGAGTATTATTTTGATTATTAGATTAATTATTTTAAAATTTGATTATGGATTGGAATTTAAATTTTAATTAATAGGTTAATTATTTTTTAATTTAATTATAAATTAGATTTAGAGTTTTGTGATTAGGTTAATTATTTTGTAAAATATATTTTATTATATAAATTTATTAAAAAATAATTAGTTTAAATACTTTCTTTAAAATATCTCAAAAAATATATAAATATTATTTTAAAAATAATATATATTATATAATTTTTTAAAATAAAATTTTAATATTAAAATAAAAATAATAAAAATTTCAACATTTAATTATTTAGTATGAAAATATATTATTTTTTAATATAAAAATAAAAATAAAATATATTTATATGTAATTTTATTCTCCTCTCATCCAAATTCTGATTCCAACACTGGTGATGGCAATGAAAATCAGATTCAAAGCCAAACCAAATCAAATAACAAAAACAAAAACATTGAACACATCATCTTCTTATCTATTTTTCTTTATATATATATATATATATATATATATATACTCCACTCAACTAAAATATAGTTGAAATATCTTAATACTTACAATAATATATTGATCCTAATCATATCGCGAGAGTGAGTTAATATAATACTGAGACAATCCATCCATCTGTTTTAACATTTAACTTAATTTTACTCTTAAATTAAATTCAATTAAATTCTGAACTTTAATAAATTAAAATATGACTATGGATTCTTTTTTTTTTTTTTAAGTCTAAGCATACCATTGTTACTCATAGAATTGTCAATCTCTCTTGTAGCCCATTGAATATCTTTGAGGTCCACTAATGCTTAACAAAGAGGAATTAATTAATCAATAAATTTCAATCTAATAACATTAAAATTGAAATTATTATCTCGAAAATAAGGTTGCAGGGTAAATATATATATTATCTATGAATTTTTGTTTTCATTTAAATTTCCTGGTATATAGTATGTATATATATATGAATCAGTTTTATTCCTCTAATATTAAAGAAAAATCAGATATGCCAGTTGCCGGAAAATCAAGAAATTTGTGAAGGGGAAGCTTTTTTTTTTTTTTCGTTTCTAGTTTGGCTCAAGAATCGAACTATCAAAGAAACCTATGAAACTATTGCCCATTGCGTTTGATGAGCATGATGAGTAACTGGTTTATTATTATTTCTCCGGCGAAGCACTTCTAGGAGTAGACAAGTCTCATTCCGGCCGGCAGAATTACTATAATTCCGATAAGATTTCTCATTTGTTTAGTAGATGCTTCAAGTTCTCTCATTTCATCCAAAACAATTTGCCTATTTCTGCATTCTATGCTACAAAACCCTTGATCACCCCTGCAATTTCATCAACAAAAATCAAAGATTATCAGATCGAAACATTTTCAAGATTCGCAAATTAATAAAGCTTAGCGTGCCAGACAGAGCTTAGCAGCAAGTGCATCTTTCTTAGGATAATAAACCTACCCAATAAATAATTAATAAGCTTCAATAAAAAAGAATTACCTGTACATGTAGATGTCTTTGTCTAGGCTCAAGTTCTTGTTGCATAAATAACAAGATTTGAGATAGCAAGACAGTTCAATGGTGGTGGTGGGTGGTGGAGGATACTGGTGGTGGTGGTGGTGGTTTGCTATGTTCATTGCAGATTTTATAATAACATTTGATTTTCCTTCTGAAATCTGCAAAAGGGTTTGCAACCCAACAACCATTATCAAACCTTTTCTTGAACTTCTGCAATCTTGAGAGTAGTAACCTCTTAACATTTCAAAAGGACTCTTGAATTTTGTTAACATTGCAAATTATAATTTACAGAAAAAATAAAAGAAAATGAGAAGAAGAAGAAGAAGAAGAAAACAAGAGAAGAAATTGACAAATTGTGAAGCGTTGGATGAAAGAATAGGTGGATATTTATAAAGCATTATCTTGGTTAGATAGAATTTTCAAATTTTTTAAGAAGTTTTTATTTGTTTATTTATGTATTTATTTTTAAAAAAAGTGCAAATTTTGCTTTGATGGGTTATGTAATTATGTTGTTTTTACTGTGCCAAAAAAATGTTGTTTTTGGTGAATCTCACATGTTGAAATTTCTTTTTAGCATATATTAATATTTACATTTTACTGTATAATTTGCAACTCTCAAAGATCTTTTATTAAAAAATTGAAATAAAAAAATATTCTACCCCCATCATCATATATTAAAATATTAATGAATATTTTAAATTTACTAACGTTATTCATTAAAATTAAAATTTTTAAATAAATAATAAATGATAATTAAATTTTAGTTATATTTCCTAGTTATAATTAAAGAGATAAATTTAATATACGATGCATGAATATGACTTATATATTATTTTATTTAAAAAAATAAAAAAATAATTTTTTTGAAGCAAAAAAAATTAAAATATTAATCATTTATAATTGAAATTGTTGGGAGTCCATAGTTTCATAATTAAACAAGAGCACGTGCGAATTTGAGTACATTTCGTTTCACTTCAATATGGTGTGATATGGCCCACCACAAATATAAATATAAACTTTTTTAAAATAATATTTCGTAAAGTTTTAATCTTAATTTATTTATATTACTTTAAATAAATATCAATTTAAATAAATCCTAAAAAAATTCAATTATTAGAGTTAAATTATAAATAAAAAATATTTTTTATAGATTTCTTAGTTTCAATACTTCTAGAGGAAAAAAAATAATTGCTTGAGAATTACACATATCCTAAAATTTAAAATCATTAAATATGTTTCTATTTTATTTAATGATTGAACTAAATTTGAGCCAAACAGTACACCGAAATATAATTTAATAGTAAATATATATTTTCTTAAATAATAAAATTAGAATGGATTCTCTCTTTCCAAAATATATTTTATATTTTCTTAAAAATTAGTACAAAAGTTTTTGGAAAAAGATTAAAGAATTTCAAAGATGCAAATTAAAATGCTAACTTATCTCTTTTCTCATTTAGAGACATGGGTAAAAAAATAAAAAAATAACGTAAATTTTCAATTAGAGTCGAATTTATAAAAATATAAATATAAGAAAATAAGAAATTTTAAAAATTGCGTTAATAAGAAAAAAGTAAGCATAAAAATACTAATGCTTCATACATGAAATTCATTCTTTGAAAAATAGACTATGAAACAAGTTCATATTAAAATCAAAACAAATAATAGTACTCCCTCCATTTCATTTTAATTATCTATTTTTACTATTTTACCAATATTTAAAAAATTATTTATTAGAATCATATTTCATTAAAATACCCTTTCACAAATAATAAAAAAACATTTAATAAATAATTGGTTAAAACTTAACAAGTTTTCTAAATGGATACTTATTTAGAGACAAATAAATTTTTTTAAATGGACACTTAAAAGGAAATGGAGAAAATATAAATTTATAATGCAACTTATTATCAAGAATATTAAAATTCATGCACTTAATTTAAGAAAATTACAATTTTTAGCATTCTAATTGAAATTTGCAAAAAGTTTAATGCACCATTAATATCATTATCCCTGTCTTAAATTAAACAAAATCATCTCATTCCCACGTGTCGAAACAACACCATTAGTGATAAGTATATATTTTTCCAAGTAATAGTCTTCTTTTCCTATATATAATACTAAAAAAAACCTTTTATTTTTTGGTATGTTATGAGAGTTTTTTTTAACAAAATTGTCAGAAAGAATTATAAAATTTATCAATATTTTTAAATTCATCATAGTTTTTTATTAATTAATAAAATTTTCAGATTCATATAATATATACAAAATTCATAAGATTTTTTTAAAATGGCTAAAAAACTTGGGTAAAATATATAAAAATATATTAAAAAAATTCTGATGAGAGCATAATTTTTTCTATTTTTTGATTTAAAAAAAAAAAGAACTGAAGAGCAGGAGCAATAAATTGTGGGTGAGGACACATAAGATGAGACACCAATTTCCAATCAAGTTTTAATGTTTGCTTAACATTGGGAGAATAATTGGGCTTTTTTTGCAATGTGCATTTTCAGAATAAATTGGCAAAAATTCCTATCAATGACCCAAAATCAGAATCTTGACCTTTGAGAACTCTTTTGAGGTCACATTCAGTGATTTCTTCCGTTAATCACAATGCAATGTTTATTTATTAATATTCTTTAGAGCATATTGAATTGTCATGATCAATATAATTAACCCTGCCACATAATCAAGGAATATATAAATAAATATCAATTGTCTTCATGGACAATTAGCATTTTTCTAGCTGTATAGATTCTACACATAAATCAAGTGAATATGATATTTATTATATAATATATAAAATAATCTTATAGGACTATTTATAAATTAATTATTCATATTAATACTTGCAAAACAAAAGCAAACAAATATAAGTCTTAATAATTATATTATATATTAGTCGTATCTTTTTAACTGTAACATTCCAACGGCCCTGAATTTACGGTCCGGCCATTTCACTCAGCCCGCTTTAAGAAACTATTACAGTGTCATTTCTTCTCACGGTTCCACAGTAAAATTTGCCCCTGAGATTTACGACCCAGTCATTTTACTCTAGGTATTTGGCCCAATTAAGGATCGTCTTCTTCGTTTCGATCCCAAGACTTTCTTAAGAGAGTCTTTTTCACTAAACGAGTATTCAAACATTAAAAAGATAATGGCACTGTAGCAGTTCCTTAAAGCGAGCTGGGTGAAATGACCGGACCGTAAATCCAAAGTCGTTGAAATGTTACAACGCAATTTAATGATAAATATATATTTATTAAAACAATATATATAGAATCGAGTCCTCTATGTATTAATACTCAATAGGGTTTGATTTCTTAAATATATAATAAATAAAATATGCTCCAAGTTAAAGAAACTTCGGTTCGTAGAAACCAAAAATTATTCAGAATTCAAATTTTTCATAAATATCCAAAAAGGTTAATGGGTCTTTTCAATTATATTTATCTATTCATAACAAGAACTACAACTATTCGCAACTTCAAAAAAATAATTTCAATTACTAAGATTCTTCAAACACCTATAAAACAGTCTCACCCTACACGGGCTACACATATCTAAATGCAGAAAAGAAAAACCTACATTTCATTGTTACTATAGGCCTCTCCTTTCTTCCATCTAAGCATGGACAAGCTTCAACTACAAAAATTTCTGCTTTTCAGGTATAAAATTATCATATTATTCATGAAAACTCATATCTCTACTACTACTACTATTTTTTATTAATTACATGTGGTGAAAAAGGAATAGTTAGGAGTCAAATATAATACCTAAAACACAAGGAATAATGCTTCTGGCCACCAAGCCAAGACTTTTCGTTATTGCTACTATTACTTATTTGTGTTCTTTTGTATGAAAATATTTACAGTAGAAAATCATATGCAATTGCAGCAGAAAATATAAGCATGCAGCCCGTGCTGAAGTCAGTGATGAATAAAGGGAAAATTTTGTTTGAGAAGAATGTGAAAGAAGAAGAAGAGAACTTCTGGATGAAAGATCCAAAAACAGGTAATTGGATTCCTGAAAGTCATTTTGGTGAGATTGATGTTGCAGACATGAGAAAGAAAGTCATAGCTAAAAAAGGAAAGTTTTAAATCAATTCCACTCACTGTTTCATTCGGAAAAAGAAATATGACTCCCATCCTTATTCTATGTATACCCTACATGTTTCTGTCTTCTACTAATCAACTAAATAAAATTTATATCCTTTTTAGGGTACTTATTCAGCTCTTTCTTCATATCAGAAAATATTAACCATTAAAACTATCAGGTTGTGAAGAATTTCCTTTAAAATTCACATATTTACATCACTTATTCAAAAATTTTCCCTTAACTCTGCCTATATATGAGTTTTTCTTAACATATCTAGTCCCAAATCCGTTTATATATGAGTACCTTTTAACATATCTAGTCCCAAATCCGTTTAAAGGAGGAGAGTTGTAGTGGATAGCAGTCAACGTAAGACTTTGTCACGTTGTTGACCTCAATTAATTTGGAATTAAGACTTTATCAAGTTGAGTATTCTAGAATTTTCTCTTCACTCCATGCTTAGAAAGAAACCAATCATAATTGATGAAACAAGCTTCCATATGATACAAGCTAGCCATATCTAATGAAAAAAATCCATATTGCATTATGTCTATTTGGACCCTGGCCTCTATGCTTCACATAAAGTGACTAAAATTTGTTTTCTCATATTTAAGGTTTCTTTATGGCTTAATGTAAACTAATCGAAGTTAAAGGGTATAAATAATATATACTAAGTTCACGAGCTCCAAGATGATTCTTTTTCATACTATATACACGGCCAAAATAAATTTTTATGCATTGGATTCAAAATTGTTGAGAAACAATATATATCATGTATTTTACAAGTACAGTAACAAGTTTCTAGCAAAAAAAAAACAGTGACATTCAAATATCACCTACAAGTATAGCTGAATCAGTTCATCGCTGACTACAGATGGAGTCAGGACACCAAGATCAGTAAAAAGCAGTGCCAGATATTGAGGAGGTGTATAATCCCTGGCAGATGTTTCAACCTCCACCTTAAATGGGATAGGTACCACAAAATCAATGGGGCATAAGGCAGGAGCCATGTCTTTCCGGTCTAACGGATAAAAGACGGGCAAACTGCAAAGTAAAGAATCTATATGTAACTATTCATGAATTGACAAAACTAAATAATAAACTGAACACTAAACTCCTATGGTGAAGTTCTGTTGGTTAAAAAAAAATCTGTGATGACAGCAAGTGGTGTTCATCAAGTGAATTAATTGACTGATTTATATATTGGAATGAAATTTCATCCTGAATAAGCACGATTGAGCATCCATACCTTATAGCTTTCAGCAGCCACGTATACAGGTTTGTTCATGCTGTGTGCCACCAGTGCAATCTAGTATGTTCCCATCATGTTATTTATACCTCCACTTTCAACGACTCCATCTGCTCCAACAAATACCATGTCTACTTCATCCATAGTATATGCCACAGCAGAGTTTATGAGAAGTTTCACAGGAACATCAAGCTTGGCCAGTTCACTGGACAATCGTAATCCTGTCCCATCAGGCCTTCCCTCTGCAATTTTAGAAGCATGAAAAAATATTAAGAAGGGAGGAGATACAGGAAGAGTAATTTGTTGATTGATCATAGATTTAAGAACTACAGTAGGAAAACTTAAAAAAACAAACTAATAGCTAATGCTGCTTATTGCCAACAACAGAGCAACACTATGTTTTCTTGAGTCAAACACCACGCTTGATGGATGATCATTAACTCATCACTGTTGATGATGAAAAAAGAATGTGCTTTGTATGTCTACTGTTATTAATTACTTTTAAAAAAAAAAGAGACAACCTGCAATATATAGTTATAAAACTGTGTTAATTTTAGATAGAGTCATCAAGGAGGTCAAAATCCCATTCACACAATTCAAAACAGGTCTAGATTATACATAATTTGAAATCTGGCTAGCAAATGCTTCAACACAGATGATAGTGTTCTGAAACAAAACCTGTGCAGAAAACTCAAAACAGTTTCTTATTCTGAGCAGCTGTTTTCAAGACTTCTAACACAACTCTGGAGAAACCATGCACCAAAATAGTGCAGCCATCAAAAATAAAATCTTGACTGAGCATTGCAATGATTCTGCGTGCCTGCAACATAAAATAAAATTCCTTTTACCATGAGTACTCACATGAATAATAGAACAAAATGATCAAGTAACTAACAGGCTTGGTGGAGCTATAATAAGCTAAAATACCTTATAAGATATCTCTTCAAACTTCTCTGCTCGTTCAATCAATCGAGATTTAGCTGAATTGAAGTCCTCATATTCTAAGGCCGAAGTTCTGGTTACATAACGCATAAACAGATCACAGCCTGCTGTCAAGGAGATGGAGGTTGTGTCCCAAGACTGTTTATCATATATAGGGTTAGCCATCTCAATGAAAATAAAAACTAACCATAATTATAGTTTCTATCATTTGCATTCAAGTACATTATTTTGCTTAAATAAATAATATAAAGAAGCAATGCTGATCAAAGAAAATACAATACGTTCCCCAATTTTTGCAATGAGGAAGGTCCAATACATATAAAAACTTCTAAATTGCCTTCGGAACTTAGTGCATAGATGAATCAATACATTCAAAACTTTTCAATGGCTGCAAATAATCAAGCTTTGTCATCAACCTTTTTTCTCAATAAAACTATCTCATTTTCCACCCAACATTACTCGGCTTTCAACCCTCCCATCAACGAAGAGATTCATTTTCTAGAACTAATGTTGAGAATTTAAGCTCCACCAGTTGCTAGTCCAACACATCATTAAACTGAATTCACTATTTGGATTTAAACAATCATTTTACTACATCAATGACCAACACTGGTTACACATTATTCAATTTCAACTCTAATGCACCATTAAATTCTAAAATTTATCATACAAAACATTTGTCTCTAACACATCAAAACCTTTTACAACAACTAATTGACAGAAATATAGAAAAGGAAAAAAAAAGCTACTCACTTTGAGCGAATCTGAAGCCTTCTTAAGCTCAATCTCAAGCTCCATCATTGTAGTCGCCTCACTATTCCTAATCACAGCCGCGAGTGCTCTAATCGCCGTGACAGCTTCCGCCAAGTCCGGTTGCTTCCTCCAATTATTGAACTCATCAATCACACTAAACGGATTTCCAGTGACTTCTTCAGTTTCCGGAGCCAACACCTCATCCGAACGGTGACTGACGGCGGCCTGTGCCTGGGCTAGCCAGTCACTAGTGACAACTCCATAATGCGCCGCAGAAGTCTGATAATAAGCAGAGATGTTATTCTTAGGGTTAGGATTAGGGTTTTGGAGAGTGTCGGTCATGGAGAGTGGTGGAGGAGAAAGAACGAGGTTGTCTGGAGCGTTATGCTGTACGGTGTCGTTTTCTCGTTTGTCGAGGATGAAATAGGCTGATCTCCACCACATCTCAAGTTAATTGTATTTTTGTGGCGTTATTGTGTCTAAAATCGTAAAAACTGACGCCGGAGACGGAACCGGATTTTTCTTTACGAGACACATTCCGGCTGTGTTTTGCGGCGTTGCGTGTTTTTATTTATTATTATTATGCAAAATTCCGATATTAGTATTTTAGGGCTCTGTTTGGACCGAGGATAAGAAAATCAATTTTACTTCTAATGTATATGACGGCTCAACGACACCGTTTCATGGCTTTATAATTCAGGAAAAAAAACGTCTTACCCATAAGGCCTTTACACGTGTGACATGTTTAGTCGCTCGTTTACCGTTGGCTAATGGTCATACTCATGTTATAAAAAAATCCCACTTGTGACATTTATTTATTGGCTTGTCGTAAATAAATTATTTACATCAAAATTAAAAAAAAAATAAAATAAATCATTATTTGCGTATTGACTTGACTTGAGTAAGCTAGACCATAAATTTTAACTCACTTCCAAAAAAAATATAGTTAATATAATTAAATTAATAAATATTTACCAATATTTTCTTAATATATCTCTTTGCTAATATTAAATGATTCATATACTTTATTAAAATTAAATTACACATGTTGATAAATATAAATATTAAATAAGAGAGCATGAGTAAACTAATAAATTAATTATTATTTTTAAGAGGAATAATAATAAAAAAAAAAGTTAACCTATTAAATAAAGAGAGTAATAAAATTATACAATTTTTATAAAATAAATTTAACACTTTTCTAAATTTACATATGTTAAAGTTTGGCATATGTTAAAAAATCCATTTAATTATAGTTTTCATGATGTATTTAATTTCAATTAATATATATTTAATTGAAACTAAAATTTCAAACTTAATAGACATTAATATTTGTGATTTAAAAATATTCATTATATATACTTTTATGTGTGTATAAATTCATTTATTATTAAATATATAATTAAAATTTTGTTTAATATAATTTGTAAACATTTATCTAGTTTTATTAAACTTCTTATCGATTGATCAAACTATATAATCCATAAATTTAATAATGAATAATTTTAAATTATGAAATAATTTGGATTTTTTATTCAAAATTAATAAATCAATTAAGTTATAAATCATGATTCATTCTTTCTCTGTACTATACTTTGAGATTATAATATGAATATATGACTATATCTCGAAAAAATATAATTATCAAGTTATTATATGCTCCCATATTATTTATCCAACTTGTGTACAGGGCGGACGCACGGGATCCACGAGGGGCTCTGAACCCCCCTTCATCTATATACATACATATATATATATGTATATATATGTATATATACACACATTTTATATATATAATATACACACACATTTATTTATATATTTATAAATTTAATATTTATGAATTTATATATATTTATTTATATATTTAAATTTAAATAAATTATATATATAATTTAAATGAATTATATATATGTATATATGTGTATGTATTTGTATATATATACACACACATTTTTTTTTCGAAGCAATAATTTATATAGATAAACTATTTGTAACGAATATATGGAGAACCCATATTATCCGAGTTTACAATGCACTTAAGAAAATTTGGCAAAAAATTAAAAGACAAATAAACAGCAGGCTTTATACTCATTCTACAGTCTATGGCAAGAAAATTTGCGACTTGATTACCCTCCCTGAATGTATGTAGTATAGCCGAGTTTGAACTGTCAATGAAGCTTTTAATGTGGCTGACCATTATTGTTGATATAGAAATCCGGAGGGATGTGATTTGATGATGAACCCATGCTGAGTCGGTCTCTATTTCCAGCGGCAAGTAATATTTCTGAATACACCATTGGATTCCTTCAAAAGCAGCTTGCAATTCAGCTTGGTTGGGATTAGAAGTCCGTAAGAAAAAACTGAGACCTGCTATAAAACATCCATTGCAATCCATGACAATAGCTCCACCGATCACTATATTCACAGTCACTGAAGCGTCGACATTAAGCTTGAATCTTGGTGCAGCTGGTTTACGCCAATATACGAGAGTTGGCTTTAATTTGCATCTTTTGCCAAATTGTTCTGGCAAGAATTCTTGAAATAAAGCCATGGACTTTACAAATTTGGCAGAGGAATGAGCTACTCCCCAATTAAAAATTGAGGTAAGGATGGACCTGATAATGCTTGGACTATATACCTCATCGCCACCCCATGTAATTTTACAAAAGGCTAGCCATATGTGATAGAGAATTACCTGAGGAATGAAGGCCATGACTTTGCCTGCCAGCGAGTTAGGAGAGAATTGGGACCACCACAACATGAATTTTTGTTTAATTGTGCGCTGGACCGAGGCATTGTATTGCAAAGATTGTTTGAAAAACTGCCAGATTTTCATGATTTCAGCACAGAGGTAGAATATGTGAGATGTAGTAGCTGCAACAGATAAGCAAAATGGACAGCAGGTGGCCATTTGAATCCCATCATTTGAAGTCTTTCAGGCAACGGCAGGGCATTGTGCCATAATCTCCACGCAAGTATTAAATATTTGATGGGAATTAATGAATTCCAAGTCATCTTATACGATAATAGCTCGCTTTTCCTTTCTCTCACAGTATCATAAATTTCTGCCAAGACAAAGAACTTGGAGCTTGTCTTGTTACTAACCCAATCTCCATTCTCTTGCTGCGTAAAAAGAGAAGAAGCAGTGGTCGAGATCTTGCAAATTTTCTTCCATGTAGAGGAGTCAGTTTGCAAAAATTTCATATGACCAGCTCTACTATATTTTTTTTCTCATAATCCTTGCCTAAGGAGTATCTCCCTTTTGATAGTTCAACCAAAGCTTTATTGAGTAGGTTTTTTGCAAAGATACAAGCGATCGGACTCCCATACCACCTTCAGAAGTGAAGTAGCAGAATTTTTTGAATCTGGCCCAATGATAGCGTCGTTCAACACCTGAATGCCAAAAAAAAGAAACAAATTTTCATTCCAAAGCATCAATAATTTGTTTTGGCAGTTGCATAGCCCCCAATGTATGAATTGGAATTGAACTCAAGACATGTTTAATGAGCAGAAGACGGCCACCAGTTGACAGCAACTTTTTCATCCAACCATGAAGTTTTGTATCCACTTTATGTAAAAGATATTGACAGTAAGTGGAACGGTTAATGCCTTGATATATAGGGGCCCCTAAGTACATGAAGGGAAGTGAATGCCACTTGATGTCAAGAATCTGTGCTATCTTGTCTATAAAACCATGGCTAGCTTTTTTCGAACAATAGAAAGAACACTTCCCAAAGTTGATGGATTGACCGGATCCTTGTTGAAATGCAGTGAGAAAGGCTCTAAATTGCTTAGCACTTTTAACATCATCATTCAAAAATATAAGCAGATCATCAGCGAAAGCAAGATGAGACATCACCTCACATCCTCTAGTAGTCTTGTATGGAGTTATTTTTCCCTCCCCAATTAGTTTGTTTAGCCCTCTTGAGAAACATTCCACCGCTATAATGAACAAATACAAAGAGAGAGGGTCTCCTTGCTTGACACCACGCTTAGGATTGAAAAACCCACAACTGACTCCATTCACCATAACCGATAATCTTGTAGCTTTGAAATTAGACATTATCAGATTGACAATCTTGCTTGAAAATCCGAATTTAAGAAGAACCGACTGAAGGAAGCACCATGAGACTCTGTCAAAGGCCTTAGTCATGTCAATTTTGATTGCTAAGTTATGTCCCCTAGTAATGAATGCTAATATCTGTGAAGAGATCATAAAATGATTCATTAGCCATAATTCGATCCAAGCGCTTCCAGACCCTTCCGGAATATCTAACTCCTATCTAAGTGAAATCACAACCCTTGAAAGGAATATCGATAAGGCCACAATCATCCGAACATGTGACAAAGTCTTGCATACTGCTTAAGCATGGAGTGGCATTGCCTTTGTACTATGTTGGCGATTTAATTACATTAAAATCCCCACCTACAATCCAAGGCCCTGAAATGCACTTTGAGAGGCTAATAAACTTATCCCATAGCATTTGTCTACCCGACCTGGAGTGTTTACCATAGACTGCTGAATAGGTAAAATCTAGATAAAGTGAATGAAATTGCACCGAGCATGTAAAAACCTGAGACACATCCGAAAAATTCATAAGTTAAACATATTGTTCCTTCCAAAGGAACCATATTTTATTATCTGATGAACACTCAACATTGTTGAATCCAAGCTTCAAAGCAAAATAAAAAATTTTAGATTGATTCACCATAGGCTCAATAATAATAAGAAGAAAAACTTTATGTTCACGATAGAGCTTGAATAATCTAGAGAAAGAAGAGTTTATATCATTGATGGGAATCAGAATTAAGAGCTAGAGAATGTTTATCCTGTTTTGTAGTCCTGTGAACTTGTGATTTCCGTTTTTTACCAACCTTTTTCCGTAGGACCATTGTGAAAGCCTATTCTGGGTCCTCCCCTTCCAATGAAGAATTTAAAACATTCTGCAGCTTCTTATTAAGGACTCGCTTTGAAATACGCAGCTCATCATTCGGCAAAACAATTTCAGGCAAATTAGAATCAGAGTTATGCTGGTACGAATCCTCATCGTCATTAGAATTTTGTTCCGGTTCAGAATTATATGAAGCAAAAACTGTTGTCGAGTTATTCATTTCAACCTCGGGACCAGAATCATGATCAGGAATATGATCCAAATTAGGTAAGGAGTCGGTAGAAGACTCGTCGCCATCAGGATTTTGTCCGAATTTCTGAGTTTTTGCTTGTACAGTAATCTCGTCGCTAGGTTTTTGTGCTCTAAATTTAGAGAAGTATCATGCGGTTGTGAGACATTAGCAACTGCGTTATTATGAGTTTCGTTGGGAGTACCATCAGATTTATCTAAGGGTTTAGTTTTGCTAGATTCTTTTGGAACCCAAACCTTCTCAGGATTCTTCTTCTCGATGATCACAGGAACAGACGATGATAGCTGTTTAGCTAATGATTGGCAATTAGAATTGTCATGGCCCAACTTGTGACAATGAGTACAAAAAGCCGGTAAATTTTCATATGTGACTGATTGGAAAAGGCAAATTTCGTCGTCATCAATCCAAACTTTGGAAGGGAGTTCATGTGATAAATCAATTTCGACACAAACCCTAGCCACAGATGGTCTTGTTAGTGTTGCAGTAGCTGCATCAACTTTAAGTGGCGGTCCAACCAAATTGGTAATAGGGAAGAGAGCCGCTTTTTTAAAGAGATGAACAGGTAAACCCTCAAAAGAAATCCATACAGGAATGATGGAGGTGACTCTATCAGATAAAAAATTCCTCGTCCATTTAGAGACTCGCATAGCAAATCCATTAAAGTACCAAACTTGCTTTAACCAACATCTATGATAATCACTTTTCAAATCAAACTTAATCAGGACATGATTGGGATCAAGCAAGCCAAGGGTAAAATATCCATTGAATCCAATCTGATCAAGGTGTTTTTTCAAAATTTTCATGGACAAACGGCCAGATTGAAAAAACCCAATTAAAGCAAAACGAAAAGGCTGCACCAAGAAATCCGATTCCTCTTTGGAAAAGGAGATAGCAGGAACTCCCTTAAACATACTGGGATTTTTAGCATCCATAAGAGGAGCTCGTGTGAAAGCAGGAGCTAATGATTTATTAACATTCTTCAAATCATTCTTCACAATCTGAGCAAAAGAACGAGTTATTGGTGCGACCGGCTCTGGTGGAGCTGTCGCAGGAGATTCACCAGCCGTGATGAACAAGAAACGGAACCCTGTAAGTCTGTACGTAATATACACACACATTTATTTATATATTTATATATGAATTTATAAATTTAAATTTAAATGATTTTAAATATATATTTAAATTTAAATGAACTATATATAATTTAAATGAATTATATATATGTGTGTGAATTATTTATATATAATTTATATATATGTGAATTTAAATAAATTTTATTTTAATTCGTAAATTTTTTATCAAAATTTATATATACATAGATAATTGACTACTCGTGTATTCTGTAAAAAAATATTTTTAAAAAAAATTAAAAATGAGATTATTATGCAACGTATTTAAAATATGTAAAGTTGTAAGATATAATTATTATAATTATCATTTCTTAAGTGTAGTTAATATAATTGTACAAATTAATTATTGAACTATTATAATATTAAATATTTAAATTTATAGTAAAGTCATTTATTTTAAAAAAAAATTTAGACTTCTCGATAAATTTCTGATTCTGCCACTACAAGTGCGGTTGCACGACAAGTGATAGAATGACAAGCAACACCGATAAAAAAGTTTTTATCAATCACAAATCGACTACCATATTTTTTTTTTATAAAAATTGAGCCTCACCTTTCAATAAATTTTTGCGTTGCGTCCGTCACTGCCTGTGTATCAAATAAATTATTTTTGCTCATTGTCAAATTGTACACAATTTGATGTCGGCAAATGATATCATCATACCAATACTCTTCCCATTTATAATTAGCATGGATGGTACTCATTATACAAATAAGTTATAATATAATAAGTTATCTAATTAAGCCTTTTTTCGATTATTATTATTATTATTATTTATTTACTATATGTAATATGTCCTTACTATCTTATTTCAATGTTGTATCAAGGAGAATTTGATAACATATCTCTAACATTTAATTAATTAAGTGTTGCATCCTAATATTACTAATTAAAAACATAATCACTTATATTATTATTGCTTTGATTAATTTTTTAATTATTAGCGCATATATTTTTAATAATATTGTGCCACGTCACCAAAAATATTGACATGACATATTAATATTAGTACCACATTAGCTAATAATAGCACATCATTATTAACGGTATTAACAAGAGGTTAATGGTAGAATGACTATCAGTGTGAAAAATGAAGCTGAGAAATTACCAATACAAAAAATAAATTTGAGGAACGATACTGAATACTAGTGAATTCCTGAGAAAGACGGTTGAAAATTATTAAGAGTGTTAAACTAAAAACTAGTTTATATATGTACAAAAATTCTCATTACTTAGTTAAAACTTCAAATTTTACAGTTGATAAGATTATAAACAACAAGAAGTCCCATGATAAGAGAATGATCCAAACAAGGCTCCACCACCATTGCTAAAACATCTTCACCTAACACAGCTCCATTTATTGATTGTTTTCTCTTCACCTGTTTTATCATACATTAAAATTCAATATTTAATTAAACAATAATAATAAATGGGTTTTTACTTATTTATTTAATTGTCATAAAATTAATTAAAGATTAATTAATTAGCTCACTTCTGTAATTAGGCCTCCTGACTTGTCTACTATTCTGCAAGTTGACTTGCCAGTCCAGCTTTCTATCTTGTAATGAGATGGTCGATTTTGGTCTAATCCCACAATAACTCTACACAGTAACCCTCCTCTTAAAGGTCTGAAGCTTTTTCTTACTTGAAAACTAGGTGTTTTCTTGTCAATTTTTGGGCCTGTAGATGTATAACCCTCCCAACATCGCAACAGCTTGAACTTCTATAGGAAAAATTTGTCATAAAATTAATTATGCTAATGAAACTTAACTAATTAGTAGGATTATGTATTGGTCAGGTCTAATCGAGTTTAAGATATATTAGAAACTGAATAAATATGTTCAAAGTACTAAAAGCGTCAAATTGAATTCTCAAATAAGATTATATATATTTTTCGACTCATATTTTTATATTTAAATATAATCGATCATATTCAAATGGGTATATATATAATTATGTCAGTTGGATTCAGATTCAAACGAAAAAAATAAACTTTAATCCGCTTAGTTTGGTGGATTCAAAAAATCTACACAACCTATTAGTTAGTCTTAATTAATTTCATCACTAATCACCTTTCTTAATATGGTGAACAAGACCTTGCCTCGGCAATCCATGAGAAGAACTTCATCGCTAGACTTGCAATTGTAATTATCAACTCTGTAAACGACATGGCCATTTGAATCAAAAACAGTGCAGCCTTTGCCACTTAAAACCAGAGATTTCATCCAAATTGTGAAAGTTTCTTGTTCAGATGTGAAGTAATTGGGAGGTGAAATTAGTGTTTGGGGATGCACTTTTGCCATTTTCTTAATTATATGATTAGAGAAAGTTTAGTTTATAATTTCAACATCTTTAGATGAGATGCTTAAATAGAGGATAGATGATGCTTAATTAAACATAGTATTATATACCAACTTGGATTAATTAGGCAAAAAGCCGTTTAGCCCAATTTGAGAAATAATATTTTTAATTTTTTTTTTTAAATTTTGAGAAAAAATATGTGGGTTGATCAATGGGTCCAACATATTTGACTTAAAACTACAAAAGTACATAAGATAACGTAATTAAATATATTTTTTAATAAAATTATATTTATAAATGAAAATTAATTGCATACATAATATATGTTATATAATTGAATGTAGGGATGGATAAAATTTAGATAACTGACCATAAATTAATTTTATCAATTCGGTTAAAGAGTTTAGATAAATTTAATTTTTAATTCAATTAACGATTAATCAATTCAATTCAGTTGGTTAATCATTAATTGAATATTTTTTTAAATTATTTAATTATTTATTTAATTCTTTAATTATATAAACATTTTATTATAAATATATATTTTATTACAAAATAAAGTTATGTTTTATTTAATTTTTTAATAAATTTTGTTTAGTTAATAAATTTTTTTATTATTTTTATTAAAAATATAATTTTTATTATAAAATTAAAAAAAATCGATCGATTCGGTTAATTAAGCAAATTAATCAATTTTGTCTGGTTAATTAACTGAACCGATCGAAATTAAAAATTGATCGGTTCGGTCAATAAATTTGACATTCAAAATTTCGGTCAAAGTAAAATTCGATCGGTCGAAATGCCCATCCCTAATTGAACGAGAACCCTTAACTAACAAGTTAAATATATTTTTGATATAATATTTACCTTTTTTTCAAATTGATAAAATATTTACTTTAAAAATATACTTATTTATGTTGCATTACATTACATCACATTATAGTCTATCAAATATAATCAAAGTGTATTAACTAAATTTTTTCGAATTGGTGTATACTAAAATGATGTACTCGCTTTGCTTCGGGGATATACATATTTTATTTTATTTTATAAGATAATTTTAGTCATTTAGTTAGATAGATAAATATTTAAAATATAGTATAACAATTAAAAGTAAAATTAAATAATAAATAAAACATACAAGAAGTGGATGTCAAGATCATATATAATTATAATATTATATGAAATGTAATTAGGTGCCGTAATAGATTGATAAATTAGTTGATAAATTATATGGTTATAGCAACAGAGGTTTTAATTCTATAAGTGATGATACACTTGAAACACATATAAATTTCACGTGATGAATGTAATATTATTTTTCTACATAAAATTATTTTAATAACTTATAAAATAAAAATAATATTTATTTGTTAGAAGAGATAAATATTTTACTATTGTAATAATCCAAAGAGCTTTCAAAGAAGATTTTGGCCGATTCCGACATCCTTTTTTGGCAATGTGTTTTTTCATCGTTAATCCATATTTCGAGGAGAGTTATTGAATTTCGTCTAATGTGAGTTATATAGATTAATATAATACTCCGCTCCCCTAACTTACGTTCATAGCTACATTTGCATAAATGCATCGACTACTAGTGTAATATATGTACATTTATTATTATAAGCTTAATATGTGTTGAACATAAGTTGATTGTGCTTGGTGCATATTCTTCGTATTTGTTGTATAAGGTTAGAATGATATGGGGCCACACATGATCTATGATATGGGTTATGACTCAATGATATTATATAATGATGATGAAATTTAGGCTGGTGTGACGGCGAGGGCATTCTCATGCTCGGTGCTGCTTGTCAGTCGAGTAGCGCTACTGAGCTAATGTTGTGAAGACGAATCCTATGTATTGAAATCTAAGAAAAACGTGTGGACCAAGAGAGCAAAATAAGGGAATCAGCTCCCCAATTTGAGGTTTAATGTAACTCTATTGACTTACTCCTATCCTTGTATAATTATGTGATTTGTTTATCTGGTTGTCATTGTATGAACATTGTTGGCATGAGAAAAATGTATTATATTAATTGCTATATAGCTCATTGAGTCGAACGCTCATTCAAGTTCACAATTTTTTCCAGGTTGAAGGTTGAGCCTAAGAATATTGTTTATTCAAAACATCATGCATTTTTAATCTCTCGGCATGAATTATTCAATTATTTATATTATTATATATCTATTTCACCTTATTATATTTTAGAATTCCGCATGATACTTATTTCATTATTTATCTTTTTATTTAAGTCAGCTGTTTGGTCTGATGTATTTATTAAGCAATATTTGATAATGAGATATTATATTAATAATATAATATTAGTAGGCTTATGGACCCAGTTTGAGATAGTGATTGTTGTTATTATTTAGATTTCTCGGAAAATGAGTTATCAGACTGACTACGGATTCTGAAAGCTACGTGTTTTCTCGTTCTCTAGTGTCTATCACGTGCCATTGAGTTTGGGTAGTGACAACTATTTTATGAGTTTAATTTTTTTCTTTAATAAATTAAAAATGGTTTCTTTTTATTTCTTTTTAATTTTTAAAAACACACTGAGATTTTATTCAACTCATACAATAAAATAAATATAAACACTCATAAAAAATATTTTAAGTTAATAAACTTGCTAACACGATAACTCATAACATGGTTAGAGTAATCGTTCTAAGTGCAAGTTTTCAGTATTAGAATCTTACTCTTAATTGCATTGTAAGAGTTTTAAGTTATGATCTTCAGTAGTAGGTGTGCAGAAATAACGTAATCGACCAATTTTGACCAAACTAAATGGTTTTGGTCGGATTAGACCGGTTGATGAGATTAAAGAGGTCGGCATTGGATGAAGTTTCTTAAAAAAAATTTAAATTCGGCCCGGTTTCAGGTTAGGACTCAAAATTTTGCGTTAACCCACACCCAACCGAACATAAAACACTTATATTATATATTACATAAGTGAAATCGCGTTGTTTTCTCTCAGAGAAAATTATGTCATTCCTTATACTTATATGAGCATAAGGATGAAAAATTTTAACCCTAGCCACGCAAGTCACAACAAAAATATCTCTCTTTAATTTCTTTAGACTCTTCTTCTTTGATACTATGAAAATCACCCTCTCTTCTCTACTCAAGTAAAGTCTCTCGATTACTGCTACCGAAATTTCTCCTTCTCTGATCTTTCTCTATCAGTCTAACTCTTCTTCGATCACTCAAAGACAAAGCAAAGTGTTTTATTTTAGGCGAAATGAAACATTAGGCTATGAAGATCGAAACAAGGATGCTCATTCTTGGACTCTGATTCTATCTCCCTTTCTCTTAGTTTATCATTGATTTTTCTCGACCTTGAGATTGTGCTTGTGTTTATGTGAAGATTTTGTTGTGATTTTTAGTTTTATGATTTGTATTTGTTGTGTTTTTTTGGTGAGTTTTTTTTTTTTTTAATATCCACCGATAATGGTTCGGAGTTTTTGAATTTGTTTGAAAGTTTTTGTCTTGAAAACTCCTTTATGATTGTTTATTTGTATAAATTCTTGATCTATGATTGAAGGTGGATCTTGGAATATACGATATAAGGTCTATATGTTAGTTAATGTGGTACTGATGCTAAAGAATGTGAAGATCAATATGTAATTTGCAGGTTTATAAAAAGTGGGTACAGGGTTTGCAGTTTGATTTTAACAATTGTACAGTTTGAGTGGATTACTGAGTTTCTTTTTATTTTGGTTGTTGAATTCTATATGATTTAATTGGATACAATTGTACATGATCACTTTTGGCAATAAAAAGATAATTGACAAAAAAAAGTTTTGGATTTGTATTTTGAGTTTTGGAATGCAAATTTTTTTTTTATTTTGATCATCTCAATCAAAGTGTATTCATTTTCATCTGACCGAAATCGAGATTGAGCGGGTTGATAAAAAAAAAAGTTATTATTCGATCTACGTCGGTTGCAATTTTTTCTATTACATTGGGTTTGGTCAGATTGAGAAATTTCTCAAACCCGACCCATGTACGCCCCTAGCTTTCAGTAATAAAGTATTATTACATAAAAAAGGTTTAAGTTTAAAAATAAAAAAATATAATAAAGTTATTAAAATATAAGTGATTTATTAAATATATTTTATGGAATTGAATAAATAATATTAAATTATACTAAAAAACTAAAAAAATTGAAAAAAGTTATATAGTAAAAAAAAATTAATTAATTAAATGAATAAAATTTAAAGAATTGCATATGCATTTCACCTAAATATTTCATTCAAATCATCAAATGCATGTTGAAGTTTATCAAATAGAAGTGGTTGTCTTTTAATTTTGACTTAATATATTCATTGTACTTTAAATTTAGCAGTTTTAATCATTTTATCTTATACTATTCGAGTAACCATTTTACCTCTTAAACTTGACTTTTTTTTTTAATAATAAATTGACTCTTAGTTGCTAAATTGACAAGATATTTATAATACACTCTTTAGAGGGGCGTGAAACAGATTAAAACAGCAAATTTATAATATAAAATATCAAAAATACTTTCCAATAACTAAGAAATTCTTAGTGTACACTATAAAATTAAAATAATATCCTTAAACTATTAACAAATTTTTTCTTCAAAATTTTTAATGACCGGCGCTGAAAAATAATAACTTTTTGTTGGAAAATTTGATTCAAAATTTATGTTTTGAATCAGAATTTCTGTCAAAAAATCTAATAAGAATAATTTTTTTTTACAATATGAATTTTTTGTTTTTTTTGTAAAAAATTATATTTATTTCTTAAGAAAATGGATAGATTTGAAAAGAAAAAGAAGAAAAAGAATGACGATATAAAATTTATGGCTTTTTCTAAAAAATTATGTTTGTTTATTAAGAAAATGGATAGATTTGAGAAGAAGAAGAAAAAGAAGAAGAAGAAAAGTGTACGTATCAAAAATTTCTATTTTTTTTGCCGAAAATTTTTGTTTGTTGATCAGAATGAGAGGATGGACGATCGAAATTTTTTATTTTATGGTGTATGTAACTCACACATCATTAAAATTTAGATATATTATATTAAATGTCAATTTATTATGAAAAAATTAAATTTAAAGAATAAAATAATTATTTAAATAGTATAAAAAATAAAATTATTAAAATTATTAAATTAGAGAGAGAACGGACATATTAAGCGTTTAATTTTTTTAATTTTTATTAGTATCGCATGTATAAAATTACACACGGTACAGACAATCAGTCATATGATCACGCGGGTAGGGCTGTAAAAGAGCCAAGATACTCGAGCTTGGCTTGGATCTCGGCTCGGTAAAAGCTCGTTCAGGCTCGAGCTCGAACTGCTCATTTGTTAAATGAGCCAAGCTCAAGCTATAAAAAGCTCGGCTCGTTAGCTCGCGAGCTAGCTCATTTAAAAAACTCGTGAGTTAAGCTCGTAAGCTAGCTCATCGTTTAGTGTATTGGATTAAAAATATATATAATTTAATTTTTATATATTAAACTATGTATGTGAATATATTAATTTTTAACTAACTTAATTTATATAATTTATTAATATATGGTATATGTGATAAATAAATTAAATAATATACAATATAAAATAGCTTAGTAATTTATAGTAAAATATAAAATTATAGTAATATAATATTTTATTTTTATTAATATAAAATTATATTATTCATCTTTCATACAAACATAAATTTTAGTATATCTTTTATAAAAATTTTAAAAAAGTGAATGAAAAATAAAAATTAAAATAAGTTTATTGAGCTCGTTAAACTTATTTAAATCAAGCTTAAGTTCAAGCTCGAGATACATGATATATGAGCTGGCTCGATACAAGTTCGGGCTCTGCTCGAGCTCGATTCGAGTTCGAGTTCGAGCTCGATTCGAGTTCGAGTTCGAGCTCGATTCGAGTTCGAGTTCGAACTCGACTATTTTATAATGAGTCGAGTTTGAGCTTTTCAAAGCTCGGCTCGGCTCGATTACAGCCCTACACACGGGGGTGCGGACTGTTCATATTGCTTCTTTGAAGATGGAGTAAAAAAAAGGTTGATAAAAAAAAGCTAAAAAAAATATATATGAGTAGGAATATGGGAAAGAGAAAAGGAAATTCACTGTATTCTCTTTTAAATTATAGATTCCTTATATTCTTTTATGAAAATTGACATAAATAATTTTATTTTCATTTGACATATTTTATAATAATAATTTTTCGAATAAAATCACGTCCTAACATTTTTTTTGAACTGAATCGCGTCCGAACATGCATAAACAACATTATTTTCAATCAAAATTTTTATCTTTCAATTATAATTTTTTACAATCATCATAATAACTATATATTTGATCAACCACTAAATTATAATTTGATAACTAAAAATATATTATTTTTAATTAAATAATAAATTCAAATTTTAAATATTTCATTCTTTATATATAAGTAATAAGAAAAAACTATATTTTAGATCGAATTAATAAAAATACATCTTAATACATATAAGATATTAAAAGTATATTTCACTTTTAGATATATATATATATCTAATATACATCTAATATAATAAAAATTTATAAAAAATATATAAAAATTGTAGGATACTAAAAAAATGAGATATATTGTAATTTTATAAAAAAATATATAAATTGACTCATAGTACAAATTTTTTATAAATAATTGTCTGCACTTGGCAAATGGTTTTTTTGTATTTCTAAACGGTGTTCTTGATGGATTATTATATTATTGAAATTTTTCTTTTTTTCTTTTTTATTTTTTATTTTTGGTTTTTCTGTGATTCCATTAATGGATTCTTATGACTTTATGACTATTCCCATACGGAGATTTCGCCAGGTCATCTTCTCCAAATCCATTCTAATAATATACTTAATTAATTGGATTAGGTACTTAAAAAGATTAATTACCTTAATTAATCCTTGTTTGTTTTATTTGTTTCTTTTGCAATTTGTTATAATGTAAAGGAATAAAATGAAATGTGATTAAATAAAATTCAATTTTTTTAATTTACTTTTTGGAATCGTAACATATGTCATCGAATAAAATTATAACTTTATAGAATATATGTTAAAAAAATTATTAGAATAAAATTATAAAAATACTTAAAGGTTGCATTTTTTGTTTTTATTTAAATTTAGAGTGATAAAAATTGAAAAGGTGTGATATTATATATTAATTAACTAGAAAAAAACCCATGCGATAATTAATATATGTATATATTTATTAATATCTAAAAATTTTAATTTGAAACTTACTTAAAAAGAATTTAATTTGATAATATATAGATTGCTCTCCCATGTTTAAAAAAAATTATAATTAAACGAATAGATGAATCTTAATAGTATTAATTTTTTTATTATTTAAAAATATTTATAATAAAAAAATTATAACCATCGATCATTTTTATTTATTTATTTACTATTAAAACTATCCCTAAAATTGTGAATTTTCGAGTTCACAATTTATGTTTTAATATAATTATATATAGATGGTATTAAATATTTTATTAAATTAAAGAATAATCAACTTATTATATAAAAAATAATTAGAAATATGAAATAATAATTAAAAAAAAAACAGAGAAAAGCATACTACAGCCTACATTACAAGTAAATATGAACTTCAAACTAAATGGTTAATTAAAAATAAGAGCATAACAGTGACATGATATATATATATATATATATATTTTATAAATATTCATTAGTATAATACTGAATTCAAAAATTCTAATTTTAATATTTTATATTTTACTGAATTAAAAGTTATAGTTTTAAAATTTCTAATTTAATATATTGTCAATTCTAAAAAAGTTGACGTAGTTTTAAATTTTCATTAATATTTTACTGAATTAAAAATTGTTTTTATATCTATGGCGGCTGTAGAATTACTAAAAATTTGTATGATGTCTATTGTGGTTTTAGGTTGAAGCTTTGCCAAACATAGACCTTTCATTTAATGTATATTTCTCTTTCACCTGCCCATTGTTATGATTTATTTAATTAACTAACTTGTTTTAATTTGTTTAAAAAAAAACTTGTTTTTAATTTACAAAAATATTATATCTTTTTTGAGAAGCATTTTGCCTTCTTTTTTAACTTATTATTATTAATTCAAAAGGTGTTTAGTATCATTAAAAATTAATTTAATAATTTTTAAAACTTCATAATAAAATCCTGCTTTCGAACAATATTCATAACTAGGTTGATTTTTTAGCATTGATTTGAGGAATGAATGATCAATTCTATATTTATTTTTTTAAAAATATATATTTATCGTTAAATTATATATATTTTAATATAAAATTATGTTGAATTTAGATAATGTTAGTTATATAAACTACATTATCCTTAAATTACTTATAAATTATTTTTTTATTGTTGTAATTAGAATTTCATAAAAAATAAAAAGTAATGAAATATTATAAAAACACAATATCTATATTACCCTCGCAAAATTACTGTGTAGGACTGGTCTTTTATCCTATGTGTGTGTGTGTGTATATATATATATATTTATTTTATTTTTTTTATAAGCAGGAGATTTTTATTAAAATATGACAAAAAGGTTACAGCAGAAGCATATTGCAATAAAGAAAGAAACTATTGCAGAGATACTACGTAATAGCACAAAGATAAAATAAAAATCCTGATAAATTAGAAACAAAATAGACTAGATATAACTTTTTTTAATTCCTCGGGTGACCATTTTTCTAGTCTCGATCTGATTGATTTCCTTGTTCTTCTTGTTTTTTTTCTTTGAGGTCACCAGGGTGAAATCATCTTCTATTGGATATTCAAGATCATTAGCTTCTATCTCCCTGATGTCTTCATCATCCACTACAGGGGTTGGAAGAGAAGAATTGGAAGTTGAGGCTGCAGGGATTCTTTTAGCTTCAATGGTAGCCAAAGATTGATTTATAATTTGCTGGGAAAGTTTGAGGTCTTTTTTAAATTCTTCTAATGAAGAGTAATCCTTATATCTTGATTTCTTTGTAGATTGGATATTGGTGGCAGCAGTTTTTGGAGAATCTATATTGGGACTCATGGTTGCTTGGTCGCAGGGTTAGGAGAAATATGCTGCTTTTCTGTGTCATTTAGCTGAGTGCTTGATTCAGTTACCGTTTTATTTCCTTGATCAATATGATTAGTGAGGCCAACATTATCAACCATAGAAGCTGTAAAAGCCTAGTATTCAAGCTCAGCACAAGTTTCATGCATTGAGACATCATCCTGAACTTTAAGATTAGATGGACTAATTTTTGCTACACAGTAAGAGTTTAGCACCCCATCTGGTACTGATTTAATTGTTGTGTCCGGTACTGAATTAATATCTTTCCCAATGATTTCCACAATTTCATCAATTGTAGCAAGATTTGGTGCAGCAGCAGAAGTTGTAGCAGCAGGATTTGAAATATGAGCATAATTCTGAGTATGAGCTGATTTCTTATTATTGAGGATAAAGGGATTATCATTAATAGAAGCATCTAAAGCCATAACAGGATCTTTTGGAACCCAAACTTTAGAAACTAGGGCAGAAGGATTTTCTAAATTAAGTGCAGCAGTTTCTTCGATATTCTGATCATTGAGGGTAGGCTTATTCTTAAGTCTACAAGATTGAAAAGCATGACCCAACTTATAACATTCCTGGCAATATGAAGGAAGATTTTCGTATTCCACGGCCTGAAAGAAGCCTTTCTTGCTATTACCTATCCATATTCTCTCAGGTAACTCCTTGGAGAGATCAATTTCAACACACACTCGAGCAACAGATGGCCTAATCAAGGTAGCTGTAGCAGCATCTACCATCAAAGGAGAACCAATCAAACTAGCAATAGGAAATAGGGCAGCTTTATGGAAAAAATGAATAGGCAGTCCCTTCAACAAAATCCAAGCAGGAATGATTGGATTATCAACATATGGTTGGAAATATGGGGACCATTTAAAGACTTTCATCTCAAATCCATAGAAAGACCATATTTGACGAAGCCAACATCGCAAAAAATCTTCCTCCAGGCTAAAATTTATAAGAACACGTTGAGAGTCAAGTAAACCCAATGTGAATTTCCCTTGAAAGCCCACAGCCTCAAAAACCTTGTGTAAAGCCTTCATATTAGGTCTACCAGAGTTAAAAAATCCAATCAAAGCATATCTAAAAGGATGCGACAGGAGACTAATCTCTTCATCCGAGAAAGAAATTGCAGGAACGCCTCTGTGCTTTGAAGGTTGTTTATTGGCTATTTGAGGAATATCTGCAGAAGCATCCACAAAAGAGCGATTGATGGGATTGGGAACCACGCCCTGTTTGAGAGCATCGATAAACGACCGACCGGTCGACCCATTATGGGTGGCCGGAGATGAAGCGACAAGATCCGTGGGGGTCAAGCGGAGTATAATATTCACATACTAAAACACTGACCCAAAATATATTGTCCTCTTGTAGGAAATAAATCAAACACTTTATGGGCAACCAAGAGCAACCAACAATTTAGACAAATCTTAATCAGTTTAACCAGATTGTTCTAAACCAATCACCATAAATCTCAACCAGCAACAAGTAAATAAAATAAGAACTTTGGATATGATAAGGTATTCTCCACAGAGATTCGCAATAAATACTGACCTATAAGTGCAGAGCTTAAGGAAGCAATAGAAGAAGAAAATGGCTGAATCTTCACAATGTTCAGCAGTGTAGTCAAAGCAATCAAGAACCAGCTCAGAGTATGATGATTTGAATTTGTTGGAGTCGATTCAACAGTTTCTTCTTCAAGATGATAATTTTGAATCCCTTTTCAGCAATTTAACGAGCTGCCATGTGAAGCGAGCATTTGCATTGATGATCTATTAGGTGGTGACGATGAAGGCAAGCTTTGTGATGATACAGTCGCCGATGCGGCTACTCCGAAAGTTGTGGTGGAGGGTAAGAATGACGTGCGAAATAAAGGATTGCAGTATAGAGGATTGAGGCGGAGGCCGTGGGGGAAGTATGCGGCGAAGATTAGAGATCCGAAGAAGATAATTCTCCTTTAATTATTTGGTACTTGGTGGAGATTTTCTCGAAGAAGAGGATTCCCCCTTTCTCTTTCAAGCTTCTTTGTTAGCCTTTATATGTATATATATATATATATATAAGAATTGCAATATTCACTTAAAAAAATAATACTAATTTTATTATTTTTCAATCCATACAAGTATACATTGCATGAAAAGGAAAACTAATATTTTTTTTATCTAATAAACTATAAGGAATAAATTATGAATAATACTTCTTTGTTCCAAATTAAAAGGCTTATTTTTCTTTTTCATCCCTCCTAAATTGTAGCTTATTTATTATTTTAATAAATTATGAAACATTAAATTTTTGTAAATTTTTATTTAATATTATTTATTAAATATATATTTAATGTTTTTTTGAGGATAAATATATATTTAAATTTAAAGTAGTGATATAATAGAAAAAATATATAAATTTATATTTTTAATAAAAAATAATTAATTTTTTAAAATTTTTGTAAAATGAGAAGTGTGGGATACGAATTATAGTAACTAGTTTTTGAAAGCTACTTCTATGGGAATACTAACTCAAACTTTAGGTTGTCTAATAATAATAATAGCATTATAATATTTCCCCTTTTTCTTTTTTATTGGATAAGTACAATAGATTTGCTTTGTATGAGACAGAGTTGGCATTGATTCATCTTATTTAATTAGTACAATGGATTCATCTTATTTAAATAAATAATGTCCATTCAATTAGCGGTGGAGGAGATAGAGTTTATTGGACCGTTCATTATTAAGTATAATATGTTGAAGAATATAAATAATTCTACGCTGGACAAAAACAATAACAAAAAATGATAATGTATAACCTCATTGTATAAGGCAATTGATTTTGTATAAAATGAAATTTAACCTCATTTATTTAGCCACTAATGCACATTAGGCAACAATCCTAAAACTCATGTAGTTTATATACAATGAACTCTTATCTCTTCCCTTTTTACATATAGTATTCATTTATTTCATAAATTATGAATTTAATTGTTTTTCAATTTAGATTTTAAGACTAAAAAAATAAAAAAATAGAATTTTTCTTTTTTGTTTTAAGGTGTGAGTCATGGTATAGAGGTGGAAATAGTTTAATTATTTAAATTATATATAAAGAAAAAAATATTAAGAGGAAATTCATTTTTTAAAGTAAAAATTAAGATGTAAAGGTAAAAAAAAATAACTTTTTCATTTTAATTATGAACATAATATAATATAATTTTTTACTTTAATGTAATTGTAAATAAAATTGTAAAATAAGACAAAAACGAACAAAATAAAAAATGCATAAAATTATATATATGATCTAAAAGTATGGTAAAATTAATTTATAAATAAATATTACATTTCAATTAATAAATTAATTTAACAAATCTCTTTTTCTATTCAATATTTAAAAAACACTTTTACATAAGATAAACATATACAATAATAATTACCTCAATATATATATATATATATATATAATAATTCCATTTTTTATTTCTATTTTTGTAATGAATTGTAATAATTGCTAACTATTTAAAATAAAACCATATAAATTTCGATACAAATTAATTAATATTTCTCCCCATGTGTATTTGGCTATGGATTGGATATAAAATAATTGCAAACTGGCAAGCACAAAGTGTCTGTTAACATTATAATTCATACTCAATCTCCGATGATTTTTTTTAATATTCCTTTTTTTATGAGGAAAAAGTATATTATTTATATAATAATCTAATTTAATATTTTTTTATGTATATAATAACACATTTCCTAAAAACACAAGCTTGTTCTGTCTCTAGAAATAATATGTCATTAAATGATGTGTATATATGTTTTTTTTTGTTCTACACAAAATCAAATATATTTATTCAAATTATTATTTAATGTTTAGATTTTACTCAAATTATTTCAAAACGCATTTTTTTATTTTTAATATATAATTGTAATTTAATATTGTCAAAATCAAAATTAATTAATTAACTAAATAAGTTGTTCACAAATCACAATAATTTATATATATATTTAAATCAATATATATATATTGATTTATATTGTAAATTCTATGTTGCTTCGTTAACTTATTATATTTTTTTTATAAATTATACGTATGAAAAGAGGATATTTAGAATACTTGAATTTAAAATATAGATGTAATTAATATATATTTATTATCACCAGACTATTTATTGATGGTTAATTTTAAGTCAATTTTTTAATAAATAATATATATATATATATATATATATATTTACTTTGGCAAATAGTCTAAAATAATTTGGCTATAATTTTTATGTCATATTTCAAAGTTAAAACTACTATCCAAAATAAAGAATTTTCTTTAGAGAAATGAGTACTCTTTTTACTTAATGCTTAATAATTTTTGTTGCAAGTTTTTTTTTTTTAAATTTTTTTATTATACACGTATTTTATTTATATTAATAATTAGAATATTAAAAATAATATTTAAATTAATAAAAAAGATAAAAAATACAAATTAAATAAAAAAATATAATTAAAACCAACACGGTTTCGCTACGAGTAATAAGATAAGGAACACATTTGAGCCTTTACAGTTGTCAGAAGTCAACAATCAAAAACCCAACAAAACCCTAACTCCTACAAACTGAAACTCTCTTGATTTCAAGGGCATTTCGGCAATATCAGATAAAAGCACCGTTATTTTAGAATGACGTCGTTCTATAATAAACGCTGTCGTTTTAGACAGTCGAGTCTATGAATGATAACGTGTACTTGTATGCACGTTATCATGACGTCTGCATCATTATCAATGCCAGTGAAAAAGCAAACAAATTAAAAAAATATATTTTAATTAGCAATATATTGAAAATAAATAATAATAATAATAATAATAATAAACTCTTCAAAAAATAATAATAATAATAATAAAGAAAGGAAACATTGCTTTCATTATTTGGAAAAGGGGGAAAACAAAAGAAAGGAAAGGAAAAGAAAAGAAAATATTGACTAAAATAAATTGTTTTATTATCAGAGGATTTTAAGTTTATCATATATATATATTTTGAAGAAGAAGAAGAAGAAATTTAATATCAAAGGCCAAAATTGTTGGAGGTTTTATACATGAAAAAGCAAGAAATTTTGCGCCTTTTTGTTTTATTGTTTTTATAATTTTGTGTGAAAGGGGATGAAATTCACGATCATGAATTGGATCGAATCGATTCTTAGAAGAAAATCGCTATCTGGGTAGGCGGGGCCTTTTGCAAAATCACCACCTACCCGTTTCTTTTTGTCACGGATTCAATTTGACTTACGTGGCGCCAGTTTCTTGGAGAACAAAAGATCTTGATTCTGATGTTTATTATTTGATGCTATTGATGATGAGGTAACATTTGTTTCTCTATTAGAAATTTGTATCAAAATGAAAATGAACTTCTTGTAGGAAAAATAGATATTTTTTATATCTTGGTGTTGCTGGGATATTGCTTTTTGTTTTTTATTTTTGAATTTCATTGAATATAGTTGTAGAATACAGGTAGTTGTTGGTTTATTGAAATAGAATTTTCTTTTATCTATAGAGATGTTTTTTCGTGGTTTTACACAGTTTTGAGTTGTGGGTCATTTGAATTTAGTAACTTAGTTTCTGTTTGAGGTCATATATTACCATTTCTTTTTTCAAAAGTTGGAAGAATAAGATTGAGGTGTAATCGAGGTTTACTAGAGAAGGCAGTGGTTTTAAAGAGGATTTAATTTTTGGATTTTGAGAAGAAAAGTAGGAGCTGCTATGCTGATTGGCTTTTGATCATTTGAAGTTTCAGTATTGGAATTTGTTAATAATGGCAGCATAGTTTTGTTTTGGTCTCTGTTTGGATTTTGTTTCTTGATTGAAGCTGAAATTTTTTGGGATAAGGTTTATTGAGGGTGGCAAATGAGTATAGCATGATGAATGGGGCTGTAAGGATTATTTGTAGATGGATTCTCCTGACAAGACATTATCTGAGCTAGTTGGGATATTCAAATCTTGGATCCCTTGGCGATCTGAGCCACCAAGTGTGTCAAGGGATTTTTGGATGCCCGATCAGAGTTGTAGGGTATGCTATGAATGTGATTCCCAGTTCACAATAATTAACCGCAGGCACCATTGTCGAATTTGTGGCCGTGTTTTCTGTGCCAAGTGTACAGCCAACTCAGTTCCTATCCCATCTAGCGATCCAAGGACTACACGGGAAGAGTGGGAGAAAATTCGGGTGTGTAATTATTGTTTCAAACAATGGCAACAGGAGATAGCTACTTTTGATAATGGAATCCAGGTTCCCAGCCTGGATCTTAGTAGTTCACCTTCGGCCGCAAGTTTGGCCAGCTCTAAATCTGGTGGCACTGCTAACAGTAGTAGCTTCACTCTTGGCTCAATGCCATACTCAGTTGGGCCCTATAAACGTGCTCAACAAAGTGCGGGTATCGGTCCACATCAAACATATGAAATGGAAGCAAATTCAGATAAACAAAAGGAAGTGGCATCAAGAAGGAGCAATGCCCTTGTTGAAGATACATGCTATCAATCTCCAAACCAATATGCATTTTCTACAAACAGGTTCGATAACTCATCTCCTGTTAAGTGCTTCTTGCGCTGTTGTTATCTAGTGAAATACATAGCAATATAACAATCAAGTACTCAATTTTGTTAACGCATGTAGGTTGCAGAAATTGACACACCATTTATCAAATACTGAAATTGCAGCTTTTGAATGTCATAAAACATGCATTTGTTTGGAATAGCTGCCGAATGCTTTATTATCAAGTGAGATTAGATATTGTGGTTGCATTATATTTAGTATGCTCCCCACCCAAAAAAATAAAGAAAAGAAAATATGAGTGGTACATATGTAAGATCTTTTTGTTAATATAATAATACGTAGTTGTTTGATGATCAATTATTGTTTGGCACCAGGAGTGATGATGATGATGACGACTATGGTATTTTTCAGTCTGATTCTGAAACAAGGCACTTTCCCCAAGTCAGTGAATATTTTCACCATGCTGAGTTTGATGACATGATCAATGATGAAGGGTCACATAAACCTCATTTTGATGGGGAAAATATTGACTCTAAAAGTTTAAGAAGCTTTCCGTTAAACCATAGTTTTGGTTCACATGGTTTAGAAGGAAGGCCACAACCTATAAAAAAGGATGAGCATGATGCGGATGATGAATGCGAGCCATCTTCCTCTGCCTATCCTGGGGAAAACTGTGATGCAGAACCTGTGGATTTTGAGAACAATGGACTACTTTGGCTTCCGCCTGAACCAGAAGATGAAGAAGATGAGAAGGAAGTTGGTTTGTTTGATGATGACGACGACTATGATGATGGGCATGCAGCTGGAGAATGGGGCCGTTTACGCTCCTCGAGCAGTTTTGGAATTGGAGAATTTCGTAATAGAGATAGATCAAGTGATGAGCACAAGAAAGCCATAAAGTATGTGGTTGATGGGCATTTCAGGGCTTTAGTAGCTCAGCTATTGCAGGTGGAGAATATTCCTGTGGGTGATGAAGATGATAAAGAGAGCTGGTTGGAAATTATTACATCTCTGTCATGGGAGGCTGCTACACTATTAAAGCCAGATATGAGCAAAGGTGGAGGAATGGACCCTGGTGGATATGTAAAAGTAAAATGCATTGCCTCTGGACGCCGCTGTGAGAGGTAGTTGCCCCAATTATTTATGTTGTCCATGCATGGTACAGCATGTTGTTTCATTTTGCATACTTAGACAATACTCTATTATGAGTTTTCTTATAATTGATTATCACTGAGAAAAGCTATGACACTGCTCTTAAAATTGGTTTTGGACTTTTTACATAACTTTGGTTGAAATTTGTTTTTCTGTTGCAAAGTGGAAACCAAGTATCTGAATAAAATGTCATGGCAAACAGTAACCATTGAAAGAATATAAAAAAGTTTGCGCTAGAATAACCTCAATTCTGCTAAGCACATTTTGAAAACCAATTATGTGACTCCAACCCTTCCAAGTAAATTGTTCTCCCTGTTGGTGCCACATTAGTGAAGAACACAATTTGATAATTTTGCAATCATGGAGAAAACTTAAGGAGATTGGTGTGTGAATTGGTGCATCAATTGCAATTATAACTTTTTTTTCTTCTAGCTCAGGTAGCTGCACCATCACTCAACCGAAAACTTTCTTGATCTTTCTTTTTCTTCCTGCTGTCATCGTATAACTGGAAATTACAAGTTGAAATATTTCATAAAATAACCAAACTAGTGTACAATAATATTATGCAATTGTATTATAGTCTATAAATGGCATTTGCTTATCACACTGAACCTTGTTTTCTTCTCCTCTATTTTATTGCAGTCTTTCTAAGTTCATTTTTTCACTTGGCTTTTGTTGTTTCTTTTTTTAGTATGGTGGTCAAAGGAGTTGTTTGTAAGAAAAATGTGGCTCATCGCCGAATGACATCAAAAATAGAGAAACCTCGATTGTTGATCCTTAGTGGGGCTCTCGAGTACCAGCGTGTATCTAATCACTTGTCAAGTTTTGATACTCTGTTGCAGCAGGTTGTGATCTTTTTTTGTTTATTTATATTCAAAAGTAATTATGTTCATTTTCTTGAACTTTTTCTCTCTCTCTTTTTCTTTTCTTCCTCATGGGTTTGCTTTCTTATCTAGGAAATGGACCATCTAAAGATGGCAGTAGCAAGGATAGATGCTCACCAACCTGATGTTCTTTTGGTAGAGAAATCAGTTTCCCGATTTGCACAGGAGTACCTTCTTGCTAAAGACATCTCTCTTGTTCTTAATATCAAGAGGCCACTTTTAGAACGCATAGGCCGTTGCACAGGTGCACAAATAGTTCCTTCAATTGATCATCTCTCTTCTCCAAAGTTGGGCTACTGCGACTTGTTTCATGTGGAGAGGTTTCGGGAAGACCTGGGTACTGCTGGACAGGGTGGGAAGAAAATGGTGAAGACATTAATGTATTTTGAGGGCTGTCCAAAGCCATTGGGTTTTACTGTAAGTCCTTGAAACTTTCAATTTTTGACTATACAATGATGATGATGATGAGATATTTTGTATTATCTTATGACAAGTAGACGATGTTGAAATTTTTGGCTGATGCATGATCAAGTTTGCCAATCATATGGTCATATGAAAATTCGTAATTCATCTCTTTCTAGAGATATTTTTGTTCTTGTCCCGTCCTCTTAACAGCATGGAACTATACAAATTCTGCAGCTATGCCATTCATACATCATTTTGTTGATCTTGTAAAGGGCTTGGACATAGATCAGATGGGTCTACTACGAGTATTTATCGCTTTTGTTTTCATTGGTTTCAGATTTTACTTAGAGGTGCTAATGGGGATGAGTTGAAGAAAGTGAAACATGTGGTACAATATGGAGTTTTTGCAGCATATCACTTGGCTTTGGAAACATCTTTCCTTGCTGATGAAGGGGCATCTCTCCCAGAACTTCCATTGAACTCTCCAATAACAGTGGCACTCCCAGACAAACCTTCAAGCATTGAGAGATCTATATCAACTGTACCTGGTTTCACTGTCCCTTCAATTGAAAAGCCTCAGGGACTGCAAACTAGTAGTGAACCACAAAGATCCAACAGCATCCCTGCTACATTTATTGACTCAACGATCAGCCATTCTCCTGTTGATGAAGTTGAAACGCAACCACTAGCTGATGGTCCTATCTCTCATTCAACAACACCCACTTCAGCTTTCATCAATTCAACTACATTTCTCTCTACTGTTCCTTCTACTGTGAAAGCCGTTTCAGATTCTTACTGTACTTTTGAGCCGAAAAATAAAATGGGATATGTAGGCTCTCTGGTATCAGCAGTAACTGCAGTCAACAACAGGATGGCTGCCCTCAGTGATCATCTTACTGTTAATGGGTTTGGGCATACAGAAGACATTATGGAAAAACATTCCCATAATGATCTTAGTGAAATGGTTCGAATTCAGTCACCCAATTCAGATGTATCAACTGCCCAACAAGAAAATAAAAATACTTTTGAGGGGCAGGGACATTTGAAAGAAGAATTTCCTCCATCACCTTCAGATCATCAGAGCATTTTGGTTTCCTTATCTTCCCGGTGTGTGTGGAAGGGGACTGTTTGTGAAAGGTCTCATCTTTTTCGAATTAAATACTATGGTAGCTTTGACAAACCTTTAGGTCGGTTTTTGCGAGACCATTTATTTGATCAAGTAAGGTGTTTTTTTTTTCAGTCTTAGATTTGTTTATCTTCTGTATATAAAATATTGACATATGCTTTAAAACTAACACTAATTATTTCTCAGACCTACTCTTGCCGCTCTTGTAATATGCCATCAGAAGCACATGTTCATTGTTACACTCATCGACAAGGAACTCTTACCATATCTGTTAAGAAATTATCAGAAATACTCCTACCAGGTGAAAAGGATGGAAAGATCTGGATGTGGCATAGATGTCTGAGGTGCCCCAGGAATAATGGTTTTCCTCCATCTACACGGAGAGTTGTGATGTCTGATGCTGCCTGGGGTTTATCTTTTGGGAAATTTTTAGAACTCAGTTTCTCAAACCATGCTGCCGCAAGCAGGGTGGCAAGCTGTGGTCATTCTTTGCATAGGGATTGTCTTCGTTTTTATGGGTATTTTTCTTAATCTCTTTATTTTATAATGCTGTTCATATTTTATAATGCTGTTCATAATATAGCTTTATCAGCATCTAAAGTTCCTCATGTTATGTGGAAAACTTGGCAATCATGACAGTGGTATTATCTTAGTCATGAAAATGAATTATATTGGTGTTATCTTGGTCATGAAAAATAATTTACGGTACATTATAGAACCAATAGAATACATCCTTTTTGGATAGCCATGTACTTTAAGTTTGATGAATGAAACTGATTACTAAGTTCATTCTCATAACTTCCCCAAACAATATGAACAATAGTACTACTCGTCGTTTTTAATAAATCCTCTCTTTGTGCGCGCGTGTGTTTCTCACTGACTTTGTATGTGCAGATTTGGGAATATGGTTGCTTGCTTTCGGTATGCATCAATTAATGTTCTTTCTGTATACCTTCCACCCTCAAAACTTGATTTCAGCTCTGAGAGCCAGGAATGGATACAGAAGGAAACAGATGAGGTGAAATGGTCACCATTTTGGAGTTTTTATTATTTCATGTGAAATCTCTGTATATAGGTCAGGTGATTAAGTTACCTTTTTGTAACAGGTGGTTGACCGGGCAGGGCTTCTATTTAATGAAGTAATCCATGCTTTGAGTCGAATTGCAGAGAAAAGGTCTAGTACTGCAACACCTAATGGTGGAATGAAACTTCCTGAATCAAAAGGCCAAATTGGAGAGCTTGAAGCAATGTTAAAAAAGGAGAAGGCAGAATTTGAGGTGAGGCTTTCTACTTGTATTAACTTTTCTAGGCCTTAGCAATGTCATTTTAGATGCATGACTGCTGTGTTCACGTAGACTATTTAAATAATGGACATGTATGCAGATGAATTGTGAACTCCTATTCTAAGTAGCATTTTAATCCACCATCAAGTATGAAAACTTTTAAGTCGCTAGGATGAACTAAAATTTACTTGCTAATGCTCTTTGAATTTATGTGGAAATACAGTTTTCACTGTGTTTTAGTTCATTGTTACTTTGTTAGGCCAATAGATTGTTACTTTTCTGACTTACCCACAAGTTTATTTTTGTTTCTTAAATGATAGGTAGTTGATATCCTTCTCATTGAGCAGACCTAGACACATGATAAACATAGTTTTTTGCGTAGTAATATTAAAGCTTCTCAAGTTAGTTCCTTTTTATCTCATAAATGAACCTCATCACAAAATCAGATCTACATAAATTCTCAAAGTGCCCTTGAATTTCACATTAATACATCCTTACATGCCTTCTAATTTCATATTAATATGTGCGCAAGAAATTTTGGCTTCTACAGAATTTTCATGGTTTTTTTATTCTCAAACAAATATTTTTACATTAAATATTTTCTCTACCAAATATGACTCAATGATCCAAAAGTTGATTATAGTTTTTGTTAGGATAATTACAAACAAATGATTTGGACTTTTTTTAAAAAAAAATTTAAATTAATGGATGGAAGTTAGCCGAATCTTTTATTAGTTTGATTTATGAATGGAGATTAAATTCATGAATGCAGTTGATAAATCATTTGGAGGTGGATTTGGCCATTTTATAGGTATTTCAAGTCCACACTCATAAACTCATACTCATAAAGTTATATCTACATTCCTAAACTTAACCTTAATTCATGAAATAATCAAGAACAGAGCCTATGTGTTATTACAAATTCAATTCCATTGAACTTTAACTTTTTTCTATATATTTTTTATGTAATTTCTAATTGTTCTCAATATTGTTTTAGGAATCACTCCAAAAAGCTTTGAACAGGGAAATGAAAAAGGGTCAGCCTGTTATTGACATTCTTGAGATTAATAGGCTACGGAGGCAATTGCTTTTTCAATCTTACATGTGGGACCATCGCCTCATTTATGCAGCCACTTTAGATAACAACAGCCACCTTGATGATTTGAATTTCTCAAGTCCAGGACACAAGGAAAAACCCCTAGCTAATTCCGAGCAGATTGCGGAGATGAATGTGAATGACAAACCAGAAAAAGTTTTTAGTAGTGGCGCCTCCCTCCTTGTAGATACAGAGCTGCATAAAATCCCAGATAAGCAAGGAGAATTTGACAGCAATTCTAAGCAGTCTGATGCAGCCCTTCCAGAACTACATATGGTTCAAGATTCTAATAATGGAAAGGAAGGCCATGCTAACCTTTCTGCTGCCTCACCCATCTGTAATCGACCTGAGAGTCTGGAAGGCAGTGGAAATGTTCGCAGGACACTTTCTGAAGGACAGGTTCCTATCATGTCAAATTTGTCTGACACCCTTGATGCTGCATGGACAGGTGAAAATAACCCGGGAATTGGAATATTAAAGGATGATTCTAGTGTGTTTTCTGATTCAGCTGTGGGAGATTCATCAACATCATCTGCCGCACTGGAGAGTTTAGATTTTCATAAACGAGTGGAAGATCAAAATTGGCCCAAACCCAGTTATTCACCTTCACCTGCATTGTCCACCAGGGGCTTTGATATTACTGAAGATTCTGTTAGCTACTTGAGGATGCCCTTCTTAAACTTCTACCGTTCATTGAACAAGAATTTCTTAACAAGCTCTGAGAAGCTTGATACGATGGGCGAGTATAATCCAGTCTATGTTTCTTCCTTCAGGGAGTTGGAACTCCAGGGCGGGGCTAGGCTACTCCTGCCCGTTGGTGTAAATGACAGTGTCATTCCTGTGTACGATGATGAACCTACAAGCATTATATCTTATGCTTTAGTATCATCCGAGTATCATAGGCAACTGACTGATGAGGGGGATCTCAGTTCTTCCTTAAATTTATTTGATCCTTTTGCTTCTCAGTCGTTCCTCTCTGTTGATGAATTCACCTTGGATTCTCATAGAAGCCTTGGGTCTATAGATGAGAGTATCTTATCAATTTCTGGATCTCGTAGCCCTTTGATTTTAGATCCACTTACTTATGCAAAGACTCTGCATGCCAGAGTTTCTTTTGGAGATGAAGGCCCACTTGGTAAGGTGAAATATTCTGTGACTTGTTATTTTGCAAAGCAGTTCGAAGCCTTAAGGAGGATATGTTGCCCATCTGAGCTTGATTTTATAAGATCTCTCAGTCGTTGTAAGAAGTGGGGAGCTCAAGGTGGCAAGAGCAATGTCTTCTTTGCAAAAACCTTGGATGATCGGTTCATTATCAAACAAGTCACAAAGACAGAGCTGGAGTCATTTATAAAGTTTGCTCCTGAATATTTCAAGTACCTTTCTGTATCAATTAGCTCAAGAAGTCCAACATGTCTGGCAAAGATTCTGGGCATTTATCAGGTACTTGATCTTAAAACCTTAAAATGCAAACTAGGAAAGCTATCCTAGTTATTTGATTTAACCTTACGGCTTGCCAAGTGGTAATTGATTAACATGTAGTTTATCACTCTTTATTTTGTGATTATATTTTCGACCGAGCATCGGCTCCCATCTTTTAAACATAGATCGAGGGTGGGTGTGAAGTGTTAAGAACTTTGGTAATTTTTATGTAAGCGAATGGCATTTCATGCAGCTATTAAACCTTCTCTATCTTCACCCGAGCGCCACACACACCCTGCCCCTGCCCCTGCCCCTGCCCCTGCCCCCCAGTGCAAATTTTATGATTTCTTTCAAGTAAACCATGTATTAAAACTGATGTCAGAAGTTGGTGTTTCACCTCTTTCTCCACTATTAATTGCCAGAGGATTGTGCCAGCACTTGGGCCAAGTGTTGCATTAGGCTCCTAGGTGGCATGCTCTTATACTACACTTATCTAAATAAGATTTTTAAAATTGCGCCAGGAGGCTTGGGGAAATGAGCAAAGCAAGATAAGAAGTGGCTTAGGACTACCTCTTAATGTTCTTTTTTTTTTTGTGTGAAAAACGGCTGTATAAAACTGATTAGAAATAAGAGGAATTTTATATTGTCATCTTTGCATCTAAGCTTGGTAATTTTATATTGAACTTCTCCATACAAAAGATTGTTTTTTGTTACTAGAACTTATTTGTTCTTGCCTTTATGTTGGAAGGTTACGTCAAAACATCTGAAAGCTGGGAAAGAATCGAAAATGGATGTTCTGGTTATGGAGAACCTTCTGTTCGGAAGGAATGTGACCTGCCTTTATGATCTTAAAGGATCTTCCCGATCTCGATATAATCCTGATTCTAGCGGTAGCAATAAAGTGCTGCTAGATGAGAATTTGATTGAAGCAATGCCAACTTCTCCTATTTTTGTTGGTAACAAGGCAAAGAGATTGCTGGAGAGAGCTGTGTGGAATGATACTTCATTTCTTGCGGTAAGTGTTATAAATCTGTTGATGTGTGCTTAGATGAGTGGCCTTTCCATCCCCAAAACACATGCACGCACACCCTTCTCACAACACTCAATTTTGGGTGGTGGGAGAAGGATAGACATTGGAGGAAGCATTTTCATACACTGAAAAATTACACATCAAAAGTATTTAGTTGTACCGGCCATTTGAATTTCTGGTAAAAGAAATACTTCCATTTTTAATTTGTTGTGTTTGTATTTCAGTCGATTGATGTAATGGATTACTCATTATTGGTTGGGGTGGATGAGGAGAAGCATGAATTAGTTCTTGGAATCATTGATTTCATGAGGCAATATACATGGGACAAGCACCTGGAAACATGGGTGAAAGCTTCAGGCATACTTGGTGGGCCAAAGAATGCATCCCCAACTGTTATTTCTCCCAAGGAATACAAGAAAAGGTTCAGAAAAGCAATGACTGCATATTTTCTGATGGTCCCAGATCAATGGTCGCCTCCCTCTATCATTCCAAGTAAATCCCAGTCTGACTTATGCGAAGATAACGCGCAAGGTGGGACTTCAGTTGAATGATTCTGGAAGATCTTGTGCTTGTACATTTAACATATGAATTTTGGGACAATCGTCCCACATGATTTTTCCCATGTCCATATCTTATTTCTCTTATATTTTCATTCTTTTTTATAGGAATTACATTGTATGTTTAGATAAAAAGGAAAGCTCATAATTATTTGGTAGGACAAGAAGCAGGAGGCTGTTAAAAGCCATAGGAATTTCAGGAAAGAGGTTTTAAATTGGATGACCTCTTCATGAAAATCTCTGCACAATGTATTTGTTCATCTATTTACTGTTTCAATTTCTGCTATCAAGGGTATATTACATTTTGCATTTTAGTACTTAGATTTTTGATTTCCAGATAAACAAAGTTCTGGTTAAAATCACTTTACATTGATGAAATATATTTGAAAGAGATTGGAAGAGATTTGAGTTCTGGTTAAACTCATTTTAGTTTTAGATTTTGGTTGGAAGAGAATTACAGGAAATATATTTGAAATGCATTATTGAAATCAACATTTTCTTTCATATCAAACAAAGAAAAAAAAACATAAAATGTCAAGCGAGTTCACATTTTTTTTGGAACATTTATACGTAGCAGAATTTCAGTCATTTATCAGCAGAATTTGTTAAAGCCATTCCATTTGAAGTCGAAGTCCTCCTGTATAGCAGTAAAACCACTGCGACTGTTGTTAAACTCACTGCCATGAACAACTTGAATCAATCTTTTTTGAAGCAAATTGATAATCTCAGCATCCCTAGATTAAATCAAAATATGTGCAAAATTATATTATGGATATTGCGTTTCAGGATAATAATCGGATACATAGAACAGTGACCGAATACATCTCACCACAAATACATAAAGACTGCAATGGAAACTGTCAGAATATAATTTGAAAACCTGCTTGTGTTAGAATAATTTACCTGGAATTGTAAACTGTTCTTGGAAGCTGCTGATAAAATCGAGGACCTTCATCAAATCCTTCACAAATGATCTCCCCACTTTCATCTCTATAACAAATTATACCCTCTGATTGATTCTCAAAAACCTGTCAAGAAAACAAGAATATAAGAAATCAAGAAACTCTGTTTCTTATTATAATTCATTTCTTGAATGAATCTTGATTATTTTCTTGGAAACAAAAGGGTGTTTGTCTCAGAAGAAATACCTTATTCTTGAAAGATGATCTGACTTGAAGCCCTGCTGCTGTTTTCTTTAATGGAAGTTGACTGTGTTTGAGCACCATAATTTTGCTTCTAAGCTTCATAATTGGACCAGATTTTTGAACTAAGATGTGATTAGGAGAAGAAAGGCAATGAGTTATAGCCATTGATCATATGCAAGAACAAGAAGAAAAGAAAATAAGGAAAAGTTTCCTTCTTTGAGTTTCCTTGATCTTGGAGATGAAAGTGATTAAATCTTTCGCTATGAAAGAAACGAATAATGGCAACTACATTACAGGTTCTTTGTTGGTTAATATAAAATTCCATTATTGACAAGGGGGTGTCTTGTCATCAAGCATTATATAGTTAAATATAAGAAAATGGACCCCATTTTGCTTATCTTCTAACTGTTGATGCTGGTAGGTTGAATCTTGATGAATTTTTTTTCGTTAGCAACATTTCTGTTTAAATCATCTACACACAAACACATAATTTAAAGATAAATATATATATATATATATATTTGTCTAAATAATATATTCAATATAGATTATCTTTTTTTTAAATATATTAAATACCAAAAAAAAATAATGTTTAAATCACTTATAGCAAAAAAAAAATCATATAATCAACCAAATTTAAAATTAAAGTTTATTTGAATTTAGTTGAGTCGTCGTTAATAATGCGTCACTAAAAGGGTTAACACCAGAGATGATTTTTACCTCTTATTGGGCCCAATGACACCATAATTCCCTTCCACCTATCATTTCAATTCAACAATGGCTAAGTTATAGCCTAATAGCCGATAAGGTATCATATCAAACATCACTTCTCACAATATGTTAGCAATTTTTTTTTTAGGTAAAGTATTATTGATTGAATATAATTTTGTTTTTTCAGCACTAACAGTTAAATGTTGAAATTGATAATATCTTTTTGCAGTCTTCTTATTGTCTATTACATTGAATTGAATTTGAATTTAAATTCAATTTACTAATGACTTTTATTAATTTAAATCCTCACTTAAATTTATTGAACTTATTTCTCAACTAAAGCTCAATTTAAGTCAATACTAATTTAAACTTAATAATTAATGATATATTCTGAATTTGAAGCTTATACATGGAATTCCGTCAAATAATATATAAAATCGAAATAAATTAATAGGCTAATATTTAATTTAAATAAAAAAAATATGTGTGTTATATTTTTAATAGAAATAATTAATATTTTTATAGTTAAAAACTGTTAATGCAGGAAAAATTGTAAGATAAATGATCTCATGAGAAGTATCTGTCCAAGAGCATCAATAATATAAGGCTATCTTTTTTGCTTACAAAAATTTCCCTATACATAAAAAGGAAAGAAAAAAGCCATCTATTAATTTGAGCTAAAAATAAAATAAAATAATTGTAATAACCCACTTCTTTTTCATGAAAGTATCATTTTCTTTAAAAGTTTCAAAGAAAAAAACAGATGAAATGATTTTCAAAATAAATGGAATTATGAAAAAAAAAATACTTTGTGATTATAAAATTTTCATTGTGTATTTATTTTATTTTTAAGAGAAGAGTAGAATTAACCTTTCAAATGTGACTGTCTCCTCTAAATCTCAAAGGTTACTTATCTACCAAATTGAATACTAAATTTATTATTATTAATACAGTACTTGATAAATAGACTTTTTCAATAGTGATTTTATTGGTGGAACCATTTATCAGATGATATATAAATAAATACTTTCATTTTTTTAATTATTATATGTTACAAAAGACAAATAATTGAGCTTCAAAATTCCCCTGTGTATGTTTTTTTTTTATTATAATAAAAATTATTAACAAAACAATTTCCATAGTTATTAGAGATTTTTCAAGTGTTTTTGGATTAATTGGGAAGACCGAGAGTTAACTAATAGAGTTTAACTTTCTTTTCCTCAAATTTATAAATATATTTTGTATTTTAAAAATAAAAAAATTATTTTTTTATTAAACATTTAATAGAAAAATCTTATATTAAAATAAATATATAATAAAAAAATATATTAAATGTTTCTAACAAATAATATTAAATATAAAAATAATAGATATTATATATATATAAACTAATTTATTAAAATGGTGAGTAAATTGAGAATATATTAAAAAAATGTCTATTATTTTGAGATGAAAAATATATTATTTATAAACAGTTAACGGTGTTAAATACATTCTTAGTGTGTAGAAAATTAATAAATAAAGGGTTTAATGTAAATACTTAAATAAGAATTTATTTAAGCGAGGGTCCAATATGTGTCTAGCCACGAATTTAATATACTTTAAAGCTTAATCATGGAAGTGGCGATATTCAATATTCATGCGGGCATGCGGCGTTGCTTCCACGTAGTCAACGCCACATCACAGCTACAAATATACAATAATTAAGAAACAATTGTTTTTGGGACAGTTTTACCATATATATACTTATTAAATTAATAGGTCCTTTAATAATACTAAATGTATTGATTTTTTAGTATTATTAACTTAAATTTGCAATATTTCAAAATATTCTTCTTTTTTCTCTAATTAATAGGCCTAATTTTAATTTTACAGATAATTTTAATATATATATATAAATATATATGTATTTTTTATTATAATCTTATTAATGTGTTATTGACTTTTTACATAAATTAAAATTAATTAATTATTTATTTAAAATTAGTTAATTATCTTAATATAATATTTATTCTCAATTTTCAAAATAATTATCAATAAATAATGGATTGAAAATAAAAAAATAACTAATAAAAATAAAAATATTTTTAATAAATAATATTAAATATAGATATAACAAAAATTTAACATGTTAATTGAAATATTTAATATATTAATCACTATATTTATCCTACTAAAATTATCAATTTTATAAAAAAATTATCACATAAAATTATTATTTTATATAATAAAAATTAATTAATTTTTTGACTATACTTTTATTATTATTAAGTTAATTAATAAAGTGGGAGTATAATAATTTTAATATTAATGAGTTAAAATATAATATTTTAATCTGTTCAAAATAATTTTATATAGTGTTTTGAGAATTTAATGTTTTTTATAGATGTCTACAGGATAAAGGCAACTATTTCACTTAGACAAAGAAAATAATTTATTGAAATAATAAATAAATTATAACTTAAAATAAATAAAAATAAATATTTTATTTATCAATTTTAGGAGGAGAGAGTGGATGTTTATTTATGATTCTCATGACAAAGGGAAAAGAGGAAAATTTGGAATAAAACTCATAATGTAATTCAAATAAAAAAAAAGGAAATTTTACACACAGCAAAAACAACTTCACTTTTCAATAGTGACGACGCGTCCATTTTATTTTTATCATGTTATTTTTTTTATAAAAAAATTGTAATTTTATTTTTTCTATTTATGTTTATTTATTTAATTTTATATTTTTAATATACACAAAAATATATATATATAACATATACAAAATATATATAAAATATACATTAAATAATATAAACTATATTTACAACATATTAATAATAGATTTATAATAAATACACAACACATCTACATAATATTTTTAATATTTATTTAATTTAATTTTTTTATTTTTTTATTCTAACGAAATCTGTATAATATTCACGTAATATTTAATAATTTTTTTATAAAATATAAATAACTTAAATAATAAATATATATCATACACATAATATCTACAATATATACAACACATTTATAATACATCTACTATATATTTATATAATAAAATTATATATATATTTTTTATGTATAATATGTAAAATTTATTTAAAAATAAATTTAATAATTTTTATTTATATATTTTTATATATTTTATTTTATTTTTTAAGTATTATCTATTTTTATAATTAAAATTATTTTTTTATAAAAAATTATAATTTTTATATGATGAAAAATAATTTAAAATATTAATTTTTATTATTTTATTAAAATATTTTTTTAATATTAAAGTTTAAAAAAAATAAAAATTTTAAATAAAATATTAATTATAGCGAGGAAAAATTATTTAAAAAAGTTTTATTTTATTAAAAAATAAGATATTTTTAAAATTTAATATAAATTTTTTATAAAAGTATAAATATTTTTAATTTTTATAATATTTTTATAATAAAAATTATTTTTAGAATAGTTTTGTAAACATAAAATAAAAAAAAAACCGCAAAAGCCACGTGTACTGTTGATGATGTATGGGTATGGCACTATTCAACAAAAGCCCGCCCACTATGACACGTGACATTCACGTGTTTTCCTCTGTTTTCCCAATACTGAGGTCAATCTGGTCTGGTCAAAGGAGGAATAGACTGTCCATGGCAAAGAATTGCCAAAGTCTATGAGAGTTATTATTATTATTATTATTACAGTTATAGATTATGAACCATAGTTTATGATGAAGCTTTCTCTAACTAGGACCAAACCAAGATTTGAAACTACACTAGCAAAAATAAATATATATTTTTTAATTCTATGAAATACTAAATGTTTATCTTACTCTATTAAAAACATTTCAAATAATTTATAAAGCGATGAGGGAATCAATGTGTTCATTTTATTGCAAGAATGGTTGATTTATATCTCATAATAATGTGAAAAAATGATGTCTCACCATGCATTAGATATAAAAATTCATTTAATTATGTGTTGTTCTAATAAGATAATTGGGAGAGTTTTTTTTTTTTTGTATATGCAAAGTGATTGGCAAATTAATTAATTCGCTTATTCTATTGCTATAATGGCTGATTCTATGGCTCATTCTACTATCCTTCTTTATCACCTTGTAGTTGCAAATTGATTTGCTGCCATACATATTCTTCCCCAGCTATGAAAATGGTGCTGCACTACCTCTATCAGCTTCTTTGTCTTTCTTCATAATATAGTCTGGTCAGAGACTTTGAAATAGGTTAACACTTAAGACCCCATTAAAATGTTCTTGTTTAGCATTTTAAGAGTTTGATTATTAGCCCTTTTGACTTCCAAACAATGACAAATTCTTGACTGGATTAGGCCTGAAATGCTTGTAAAACCAAATTTAATCAGCAATATCAAATTATTATGAACAAGCAATTATATATATATATGTATATATATATATATATGTGCAGTATAGTACCAGTTTCTCATTGATTCATTCACATTTTTCATTTATAATAACATTAGCCATTAGAGCATCAACTTGTTTCCAATATTAATTTCTTGTACAGAGCGAACATCATACATATATACACATACACGCACACTAAACTCTATTACCATTAAAATTATTATTATTATATATAAATAATTATAAAATTATTTATATATATAATTATATATTTATATTTATAATATATATATATATAAATTATTAGATTTTTTTATTATTGTTAGAATTTTACAATTTGATTATAAATTGGGTAAAAATAATATTTTCATTTGACATACTATTTTTATAAAAATTAATTTAATAAAATCATCTAAATAAATTAATAGATCCAAGAATTAAAATAAAAAGATCATATAAAAATTTAATAAAAATATAAAAAATAAAAATAAAAATTTTATTGTTATATTAAATATTTAATTTTATTTTTAATTCATCTGTAAATTTATTTTTATTTAGAAAATTTATTCCTCATTTATTATGTTTGTGGTTCTGACTAGTTATATATAAAAAATTTATATATAGACAAAGATATATATATATATATATATTAAACTCTATTACCATTAGAATCCGTATAATGATATATCATGATATATGATAAATTTTTTATTTACCACAACCTACTGTATCCCGCCTTATTTATTTGAGTTGGGACTAGTTATATAAAAAAATTTATGTATTGGCAAAGATACATCATACACACACACGCATACATATATATATATATATATATAAACAAAAGAAATTGCTAGAAAATAAAGAAAGAACTACTAAAAGCAAGAAAAAATGAGATCATGTGTGAGCTGTGATGTGTGCACACACACACTTAAGAGAACTGAGAAGGATCTAAAGTTTTCAAAATCAATAATAAACTTCCCAAATAAAATATCAAAGTAAAAAATAGAAAAAAAAAAAGAAGAAGAAATGTAGCCAAGAACAAGATTTTTATAAGTCTATCATTTTTATGTTTTCTTGTACACGTAGTCAGTACCCGTGTATGTATGTTCTTTTTTTGCACCTCCCAAAGCACTCACTCTTCTTTTCATGAAGTACTCTTTCGCCAGCTTCCTCAGAGAGAGACCAATGGACTAATATATTATATCCATCCATGTCACTGTTGTGAAGACACTGTGCTGCCTGTGGCGTCATTTGTTCAAACGAGTACATGACTGGTTTAATTTGTTATAGACCCACGTGGGTCGTCCAGTATCTTAGACCATGGTTCCTTCCAAGTAGTAAATTTAATGCCTTTTTCTCATTCTCCTTCTCAAGACAGTTTTTGTGTCAAAAAATGGAGGAGATACATAATAGACTAACATTGTAACAAGTGAGTTAGCAATTTACAAGAGATTCCTCAAGTGCATCTTAATCATTTTTCCCAGAAAGCTCTCACTGCCATGGATCTCACAAGTTCCAAATACTTTCAAGCTCCTCCTATTTTTGCTACTAATGGGGTAAAGAGATTTGGCTCTTTTTTATTCATTGCTCACATTTGGGGTTTGATTTGTCTCTGTGTTTTTTCTGTTTTTTCTTAATTTGAGCGTTTTCTTGTGATTAGGAACCAGCATTGGAGACCAACACAGGCTTGTATGGGAAAAGTAAAGACAACCCATTTGCACACTCTTTTCAAGACCCACTTTGCAAGCTTAATCTCAAGGAAACATCTGAGTTTGTCAAGTCATTTCCAATGTCAAATAGTATTATGGAAAGCAGAGGGTTTCTTGAAGTACCACCTCAAAGAAGAAGAGAGGGAGTGAACTCAGTTACTCAAAGGAGAGTAGAAGCTCCTTCTACACCTGGTAGGCCACTATTTAGCTACAGTATTGGTAATCTTGCAAGAAAGAACTTTCCCTCTAAGTGGGAAGATGCAGAGAAGTGGCTAATGAGCAGTTCTTGCCATGAATCTCCTGCTCATACCTTTAAGCCATTGCCAGAATATTCAAAGATTCAGAAACAAAGTGAGAACTTTAAGCCGCAAGTGGAGATTTTTGCGGAGAAATCAAGAGTCACAGAGGAAAAAGTTTCAAAACTTGTTTCCAGCTTTCAGGGGTCAATGGCTTTGGACCAACACAACCCTGGAGTGGCTTTCAATGGGGTCTCAGTTTCTCCAGATGTGCTTCTAAAAGGTAGGATTTTTTTCCTTCAAATTTCAGTGAAATCTTGACCCATTTTTTGGCTTTTATTTCTCAGCTTGTCCCTTTTTGCTCCAGTATTATCCTCATGATGGGGCGGAACCAAGGGGGGGCTTGGGGGGTCTATGCCCCCCCCCCCTGGTTCCTATATACATATACATATATATACATGTATATGTATGTGTATATATATATATATAATTTATAATATTTATATAATATTAGTTTTATATACATGTATATTTATATATAGTAGTTATATAGATTTGTGTGTGTATGTATATTTATTTTTTTTCTTTAAGATTAATTTTTAGTTTTTAATTTATTATTTTGATAATGTTATTATAATTATTTATAATTATTTTTTAATTTAAAGTTTAATTTTTTAGTTTTAGTGTATAGTTTTAATGATTAGATTAATTATTTTAGAATTTGATTATGAATTAGAATTTAAGTTTTGATTATTAGGTTACTTATTTTATAATTTGACTATGATATGAAATGAGAATTTAAAATTTTATTATTAGGTTAATTATTTTACAATTTGGTTATGAATTGGGTTTAAAGTTTTGTGATTAAGTTAATTATTTTATAAAAAATATTCTATCATATAAATTTATCAAAAATAATTAGTTTAAATATTTTTTTTAAAATATCACAAAATATATATAAATATTATTTAAAAAATAATATATATTATGTAATTTTTGAAAATAAAATTTAGATATTGAAATAAAAATAATAAAAATTTTAAAAATTTCAATGGTTTATTATTTAATATAAAAATAAAATTGAATACAAATATTAATACCAATTATTTGTATTAATTTTTTAATATGAAAATAAAATTGAATATAAATTCGTATGTATTTTTTTTTTCTTGAAAATTTGGCCCCCTTCGCCGGTGTCCTGGTTTCGCCCCCCTGATGATAACCCTTTTCTTGTCTTCTAAAAGCTTTACAAAGCTTTGAACTTTTTCCTCTGCTGTTTGCTATATCTGTTTTGAAGCAAAGTCCACACACGGGTTTCGTAATTTCAATGCAGAGTATATATCACACAATGTGGGTAATTTTTTTTTCTCATTTTTTATTTGGTTTGCAGCAACTGAGAAAAATGTACATTAAGCCTCAATTTCTGAAAAATTCCTTTTACCTGTATGACAATTTCAAATGCAATGAACAGAGTTCTTTGTGAATGATACTTTACATTTACAGTGCTGATGCCTTTATATTTATTCAAAACTGTGCAATATATATGTTATAGTTATATATTAGTATTGTCAAATTGTAATTACTTAATCTAAACTTGCTTGGCCTTTCTTCATTGAAAGTCTACTTTCTATGCAATTCTTGGATGGTGAAATTATGTTCATAATTTTTTTGAGCTATTCTTTTGTTGGTGACTTCAGATAAGTTCACAGATGAGGTAGAACCAGTTTTGCCAAATTTTAGATACTCAGAGCCATCGAAAGAAGGATTTCTGTTTAGAAACTCAGCCAATGAAGCAATGAAAGATGCAGGCACTGAAGTAATTCATGGGGTGAAACACAGAGATGTTGGGACAGAAATGACTCCTCTTGACAGTTCTACAACTTCCATATGCCACACACCATTCAAAATCTCATCGCCTGCTCGCCATAACACGCCTGCCGATAGGTCAGGACCTTTACCCTTGGAGAATTCTAGCAGCACCAGCAACACCACCACCATTGACATTTCCAAGCTAGAAGCCTGCCATTTGGCTAAGCTACAACTTGGGTCACAATATGATTCTGTGGCATCAAATTGGAGCTCAAGGGAGGAAGAGGAAGAGGAAATATCAAAGAGCCTGAGACACTTCGAAACAGGCATTACTTGCCGGAGAAGTGTTTCAGATTCAAAAGCTGCTTCATGGGAAGAAGAGGAAAAGACAAAGTGCTGCCTTAGGTAATTTATGGTTAAAAATTTGCATTATTTGTGGGCACTTTCTTGTTAAGTGTTGTAAACCATGTCTTAATTTTGATTTAAACTATAGGTATCAGAGAGAAGAAGCAAAAATTCAAGCTTGGTTGAACCTCCAAACTGCAAAAGCAGAAGCTCAATCAAGAAAGCTAGAGGTTCTTTCTTTATTCTCTTTTCTTTTAAATTACCCTTTCTTGTTTCTTGATTTCAAAATCATGAAAACAACCTCCTTGCATTTCTAGATAATGGCTATGTAATCTGACTCTCCCCAGAGCTCTCAATGTGAGAAACCCAGATGGCAACAGTGAGGGTACCCGTAAAAATCACCCTACCTGTACCTGAAGCTGTTTAATTTTTAACTACCTATACGATTCCAACTACTTTGGATGCTCTAAATTTTTGCTTTCTGTAGATTTTCCAGCATTATAAGTTATGCACATTCATTCCCTTGCAATGGAATTCAAGAAAATTGAACATGAGAACACATGGAACTTGATACTTGTCTTTGTAATAATGAACATGAAAACAACCTCTTTGCATTTCTAGATAATGGCTATGTAATCTGACTCTCCCCAGAGCTCTCAATGTGAGAAACCCAGATGGCAACAGTGAGGGTACCCGTAAAAATCACCCTGCCTGTACCTGAAGCTGTTTAATTTTTAACTACCTATACGATTCCCACTACTTTGGATGCTCCAAATTTTTGCTTTCTGTAGATTTTCCAGCATTATAAGTTATGCACATTCATTCCCTTGCAATGGAATTCAAGAAAATTGAACATGAGGACACATGGAACTTGATACTTGTCTTTGTAATAATACTCCAATCTCTGGCTTCTAGCATGGTATACTAATGATCTTATAGCATGGTATAGCATGTTTAGTCACCATTAGATTAATGTTTTTTTTTAAATACAATAGAAGGCATCGCCTTAGAACTTGAGCCAAAACTATTCTGAAATTGTTAAATCCCACCAGATCATCCTTAAACCATGGAATGAAACCATTCGGCTTCTGTGTGAAAACATGTACATCCAAAGGAAGCTTAGAATAAAGTTTTTAAAGTAGCAGTAAGTTACTATATTCCAAAGAGTTGGGATTGATGTTAATGGAGGCCATGTGAAGAAGCAGTATTTTCTGGTATAGAAAAGTATAGATAATATAACTTTTTATCTTTATCCAGTTGTGTATATCTATCATATGGCTTTACAATGTGTAACTATAGTTGGCATGGTTTTTGTCTGGTTTATTGCATGCTTCGTGCCTCGAGCCCCTCATTGCTCTTGAACACCAATTATCCGCTGTTTCTTGACTGGTCCCCTCTCAGAATTAGAAAACTTTATGCAGGGGGAGAATAAAAAAATAAAGATTTTATATATGTGTGTGTTACAACGAGGGAGGCACTAGTCTCAACATCTCACCATACAGCTGTATTGAATTCCAATTACGTGCTGTTCAATTCAACTTTTAAGTCCTGTCGGTATTGTTTCTAATTTATGGTAACTCATCTCGAACTGAGTTGCTTATGGAGTCGTCCAATCTGCAGCAAAAGTTTTTATATGTATTTTTAACATAAAATTTGCCACCCCATTAATTTGAAGTTTGAAAATGGAAGCAGGTGAAAATACAGAAGATGAGATCAAACTTAGAAGAGAAGTTGATGAAGAGAATGGAAATTGTGCATAGAAAAGCTGAAGAATGGAGAGCTGCAGCTCGCCAGCAACACACTGAGCAGATTCAAAAGGCAACAGAACAATCTAAGAAGATAATGAACCGACAATTTCCTAGCCATACATCTTGTGGTTGTTTCCCTTGTAACAGCCATTCTTGATAGCTCAAAAACAAAAAATATTATAGATGCTTGTATCTCCATGTTCTTTCCAAGAAAATTAACACCAAAATACAGTCTTTTTCATATTTTATTTTTCATAGCCGCATGGAGATTATCTGACAATGGACGGCCACTTTGTACAAACTTTGAATGTGCCTTGGCATGGACTTTGCTGTGGGGATATAATTGAGTGAAGTAGACCTAATGGAGCTAGGGATTGTCTGCATTCCGGATAGGGCCCCACCTCCTTCTAAAGATTTAATTAGCTTAGCTTAATTGACATTATTATTTTTCCCATGGAACATAATTAGTTAATTTGCAAATGACTATCAGAATAATATTTACTGAAAAATTAAAAAATAAGCATGTTATTATAATAAATATATATTTTTTTAATACGAGTATCAAGCCAGAACTAGCCTCAAATCCACCAAATTATCTTCCAGAGTGGCATCGGACCATCATAAATACTTGTCATCTGAAGAAGTTCAAAGCATAATTAATTAGCTATTCTGCAGAGAAATTTAATTCTTTATAAATATGAGAGGTTTTTACTTCTCAATCTAACTTCAACAATTCCTTAATTCAAAGAATGAAGGTTGTATTAGAAAAGCTAAATTATCAACCTCCACTCCAGTATAATCTTGCGAACACTGGAGACATAAGTCATTGCAAGACCATTATAGGCCGTCCATAGCTTATTATAATAAAAATTAATGAAAGCATTCTAATAAAAATTAAATATTTATTACTGTTTAAAAAAATCCAATAATAAAAAGAAAAAAAGAGAGAGAAAATTAAGTTGAAGAAACCAGACAAAGTATGTTAGATTTCTCTTTCATAAAGGGAAGCAAAAGTTTTGAAAACAAATATTTGATTATTCTGCTGGTTAATTTATGGTATTAGATTTTGTTAGGATTAAACGTGGAAATGAAATATTTATCTGAAAAATGAGATAAATAAAATAGAAAAAATAAATAATAAGACATAATTTACGTGGTTCGGCGTTAGCCTACGTTCACCGGCGAAGAAAAGATCAAAATTCACTAATGATCTGAAAGTAGTATAAAATAAGAGATAATAATTACTCTAAATATTTAACCAAATATACCAAATTATCTCTTATCATAATATTATAAAAGAGAAGTGAAAATATTCATAAAATAGAAGAAATAAAATGGCTAAGGTAATTCTCTCATAAAACTCTCTCTTTTCTCTTAATTCATCCCATAAATCTCTAATCCACGCCTCTGCACAAATGAGTTGCACATATTTAGGTTGGCTATTTGCATACAAAAATTTGTCAACATTCATGGCCCAAAAAATTATCAAAAAATTTCACCAATGGTTGGTGACCAACTTTCATTTTATCAATAAAAAACTACTAAAGTTTTCAACAAAATTGATTTCATCATACGAATCAATTTTGGTTGGCTATAATTGTCAATAAAATTGGCTTCATTATTTTGTTAAAGATTGTCAACTTACTAAGAATTTAAGGCACATTTAACAAATCTCTACCTTGACTTGAATTAATTGTATCAAATTAGAAGATTTCTCTCCACCTTTTCCAAATAGCCCCTAAGGGCAACATCAACAGTTATCAATACTAATCAAGTCTAAGCAATGTCTAGACTTGATCAATATTGTCAAGCTCTTCTCATTCTTGTGTCCAAACCTCATATACCACACATTTGAATCTAACGTAGAAGAAGAAATTGTAGCTAAACCTATGATAGTAGATCCTTGCAATCATACAATCTACCAATTTGGTTAGTTTTCATAACAATAATAGCAACTTTTAGAACCTTCAAAACTCCACCTCCACTAAAAAATCTGTAGGCAAGATTATCCAAAGCAAATAAAAAGATAAAATTTTCTTCAAATTAAGAACATATAGAATGTTAGTCAATGTTCGAATCATGCCATCATGCATTCTAACTTTGACAGTGCCAATACCAACAATCTTACAAGGATGATTATTGCTCATGAACATAACTCCTCTGCATATAGATTTATAAGAGGAAAATCAATCTCTGTGGAGACTATATGGAATGAGCAAGCAGAATCTAAAATTTATCATTGTTTAGATTGGACACCATTTTCAGTCACGACATATACATCACTGTCTTCCTAAATAATAATGGCTTCAGTAGGTTTTTCAACTTTATTTTTATTCTGAAGTTTGAAATAATTGGCTTTAATGTGCCTTTCTTCTTACATTAATTATAAGTCAGATGAATATTTTTCGACGGAGAGGACCTTCTTCTAACAACCAAACCCTCTGTTGAATTGTCAGAATGACTACTGGAGAGTTCCTTATCAAAGAGCTCTTTAGAATACAAAGACGTTTTTACATCCTCCAACTTTAGAGACTTGTTATTGTAAATCAATATTTCTCTAAAATTATTAAATGATGGAGATGACGAACGAAGCAACATAAGAGCCAAATCTTTATTTTTATACTTAATCTCCATATTCACCAAGTCTAAAAGAATGGAAGAGAATTCATCAATGTGAGACTTAATTGATAAAAAGGGTATACAAATGGTATTTGACAATTAACTTGGTGGTGAGATTTTTTGTGATATATAAAGACTTCAATTTGTCCCATAAATTCTTGGTTGTCTTTTGATCAAGGACTTCACGCAAAGCTTCATTAGACAAGCATAGCTGAATCACAGATAGGGCATTCTCATCGATCCCTGCCTTTTTATTTTCATCCATTATAGTAGGTAACTTATCCTTATCCAATAGCATTTTATACAAATCGTTTTGCGTCAAGATTGATTTCATCTTGATTTACCACATAACAAAACTCATATTGCGCTTAAATTTTTCAATATCAAATTTTATTGTCGTCATAACTAATTCCAAATAAATATTAACCTGGCTTTGATACCAGCTTGTTAGGATTAAATACGAAAATAAATATTTATCTGAAAAATGAGACAAACAAAATAGAAAAAATAAACAAGAAGACACAATTTACGTGGTTCGGTGTTAGCTTACGTCCATGGGTCAAGGAGAGATCAAAATCCACTAATGATCTGAAAGTGATACAAAATAAGAGAAAATAATCACTCTAAACCCTTAACCAAATATACCAAATTATCTCTTCTCACAAAGTTACAAAAGAAAAGAAAAAATACTCATAAAATAGAAGAAATAAGATGTTTAAGATAATTCTCTCATTAAACTCTCTCTTTTCTCTTAACTCACCCTATAAATCTCTAATTTACATATCTATATAAATGAGTTGCACATATTTATAGAGTGTTGAGGTTGACCATTTGTATATAAAAATTTGTCAACATTTATTGGCTCAAAAAATTTCATAAAATGGTTAGTGGTCAACTTTTATTTTGTCAACAAATAAAATTGGTTTCATCATATGAATCAATTTTGGTTGGTTATAATTGTCAACAAAATTGACTTTATCATTTTATCCAAAATTACCAACTTACTAAGAATTCAAATTACACTTAACAGATTTAGATGTATTATTATTTTTGGCCAGTCTGCAATTTTCAGAGTTATAGCAATATTTTTTTTAGTAATTCGCTGCCAAAGCATCAAAATTTTGATATTGTGCTCTTAAAGGTAGACACAATAGTTAATAATTCATATATATCCATACAAATATATCTATCAAGCTGACCATTCAATACTTTATATTGTTGAAATAACAGAAAGATGCACTTTTTATTTGTCTGGTTGCGCCTAACCTTGTCCTTGGAAAACATTTTAAAAAAATTTCAATAAAAAACCATGAAAATGTAATTTAGTCTCATTGTTTAAATACTTATACAATTGGAAAACGGCAGGTCGGTCATTCACTCTTATCAAGTTTTGTCCCAAGATTATACACTAGCAGTTAAATTATGTCTCCCCATTATTACAAGCTATCTATACCTCTACATTATTTCATTTGGATATGATAATTAGGACGGAGCAAATTTTCCAAATACGACGGATCCATATAGTTGAGGTAAGTTCGATAATTTTAGAAATAAATTATGGATCGATTCAATTTTAATAATTAAAAAAAATTTGATATATACAATCAAACATGTTTGGATAATTTTTTTGTCTGACTTGAATTCAACCGATTCTTTTATAATTAAATATAAATATATATAAATATATATTAGAAGATGTTATTTTATTTTATTCTTTTAACCTATTTCAACCTAACAATATTAAAAGCGAACCCAAACATAAAAGTCTAATATTAAAACATAATCCGTTTGAAACCGAACCAACACAATTAAATTTGAAATTGACTTAGATCGAAAATATAGAAAATTCGATAGATGTTGAGTTAGTACTTTTAGTGTTTGATCAAGTTTGGTCGGATCCGATATGTGATATGCTCTAAAGTCAACACACGAGACTAGAGAAAATGTCAAAATTAGATTTTTTATCTAGCTCAATTTAAGAGGATATTTACAAAACTTACTAAAAATAAATTTCATTTTAAAAAATACTACACCTTAAAACAAATTTTAAAAAATACATCACTCTTATTTAAAGCAATTTTTTTTAAAATACCTCTTATATTATTTTAAGCAATATTTTACTACAAATTTCATCTTTTTTTCAAAATTTATTATTAAATAAATATATTTCAATAAAATAATAAAATTTAATATTTTAAAATATATTTTCAACTAATAAAATTTATTAATTTTTAATAAAAAAAATATTAATTTTAATCATTAAATTTATTTTTAAACAAATTTTACATATTATAAATATTAAAAAAAAATTTAAAAAAATATTAATTTTATTATAAAGATGTTATATGCATGTTGCGTATAAGTTATGTAGATGTTGTGTAGATATTATGTTTATTTTATGTGTTTGTTATATATATTATGTGTATATTATATACATATTATGTGAATGTTGTGTGCATGTAAAATTAAAAAATATTAAATAAATTATGTAAATATTATATAGATGATGTATATATGTTTGATATATATTATATATATAATACTGTTTGTTATGTATTTAATATGTATATATTGTATATATATTATATATATGTTGTGGATATATTTAATTTTTTTTTTATGTATATATTGAAAATATATAAATAAAAAATGTTTATAAATAAAAAATTAAAAAATTTACAAAAAACAAAAAAAAATCAGCGTTCTTTACTTAAATTTGAAAAAAAAAATCAAAACCGTACTTTTGTAAACAGTAAAAAAGTTGGCCGTAGAAACGAAACGCAAAACGGATTTTGGGTTACTTCATGTAATTTCCTCCAACTTAAGACCAAACCTAGATTCCACCAAATCGAACCAAACCTATACCCATATGCGCAGACCCATATGAGAAAAAGTCCATTGGATATAACTATAAGGCACTGTCTATTAAAAAATGGGCCGAACCTAATAATACACATTGAGCTAAAAAACAGAAATGGAAAAAAAATATCGAAACGTTTCGGTACCTGTCTTGTTTAACAAGTCGAGCTCTAAAAAAGCACGAGAAAAACCAGAAGCAAGCAAGACCTACTGTGCCCCCTCTTTGTTCTCTCTCGAATAGAAAGATCTAACCTTTGGATCGAATCGACTAAAATGTTCCTCACTAGGTATGATGATTTGTACTATTCTTTTTTCTTGATTTGGTTTTTAATTTTTTAGTTTCTTAATTTTTCTATGTGTTTGTGTTTTTTATTTGAAGGACTGAGTATGATAGAGGAGTGAACACTTTCTCTCCAGAAGGGAGATTGTTTCAGGTTGAATATGCTATTGAAGCCATCAAGGTAATTTAAAACAATCCTCCCGTAAAAAATCCTGTTTGTTTCCCTAGAGTGTGTTTTCGACATTTATTTTCTTTTTCAGGAAAATTTTGGATGTTCAATCTTTATTGATTCTGTTTGGTTAAAATTCTTTTGTCAGGCATTGTTTGAACTGAGTCATAATCGATTGTTCTTTGTTTGAGAAATCATGAGTAATGTTCTATTTACTTTTTTTAAATGTTTATAGCTAGGTTCTACTGCAATTGGGTTAAAGACGAAAGAAGGTGTTGTGCTTGCAGTTGAGAAACGTATCACTTCACCGCTGCTGGTTTGCCTCTTTATCCTTCCGTTTTTTGGTAAATTGTATGCTTTGTGCGTAATAATGTGATAAAACCATAATCTGCTCAACTTGGGAAGTGTGATTCATGTGTTTCTTTTAGTTGTTGTGTAATGATAGTGACTCTGTGAAATTCCATTTGTATGTGTTTACTAGTATTAGATAACTAGACCTTATGTGCAGCATTCACTCAGAAAGTTATGATGAAGTTGCAGTCCTATGTATTTGATTGTTGGGGAACAACTTTTTTGAACAAATTATCAAAGAAGTCATGGACTCAATCATGGACGTTGATACTTGTAGTTATGAAGGAATGCAACTGCTTAAATGACTTTTTTCTTTTTCAATTCTCTTTCAGGAGCCCAGTAGTGTGGAGAAAGTTATGGAAATTGATGAGCACATTGGTTGTGCTATGAGTGGATTAATTGCAGATGCTCGCACACTTGTTGAACATGCACGTGTTGAAACCCAGGTACTATTATCATAGTTGCTGCTGCCATGACTTTTTACTCATGGGAGAATACCTCCTTTGCTGATTTATTAAATTAATTCTTCAGAACCATAGATTCTCTTATGGTGAACCTATGACAGTAGAGTCAACAACACAAGCGCTATGTGATCTTGCTCTACGATTTGGTGAAGGCGATGAAGAATCCATGGTATTATCTTTCACTTATTGGAGGAAAAATTTTACTCTTTGATCATTTTATTATACTTGTTTCTTTTCATTTCTTTGCAAAATGCAATAATAACTTTACATTCATCCTATAACCTTTGATTGCATTGTACTACTGTTAATTTTCCACTAAAGTGCTAATATGAAAAATCTCTACTCTCCTTTGTCTTATTCATTTTTCTTTTCCCATTCTGACCAAATATGTTCATGACTCGTCTTCAAGTCGAATATTGCAAGCATGCATCTTTCGGATCCATTGCTGTTATAATAAATGTAAAAGCAGCCTGTACTGAATTGTTCTTGTTATGCTATATGCTTGAGCACAAATTTAGAAAGATAGAAAAACAAGTTTCTCATACTCACTTTTTGCTGTTCAAGTGGATCATATAATGTTAAACCCTGGATTTATAATTATTTGTACTATTATTATATGCTTATGCGATACTATTTTTCTGCAGTCTCGTCCATTTGGGGTGTCACTTCTTATTGCTGGTCATGATGAGAATGGTCCTAGCCTGTGAGTATTCAATTTTTTTATATGTGTATATGTACTGTTGATTAAATGTATATATATGTCTATATAAATATGATGATTACATATTAGTTGTTTTTGTTGTCTAAATATAATGTCTTTAAATTTGATTGCTTCTTCATGAACCACTAATGATTTTTTTGTCCGTCAGTCTTCCACAAAGAACTATAGCCAAAATGGAACAGTGATTAAATTTTGAATAAATGTCAGATTTATGGAAAGAGATTTATTGGATGCTTTTCAGAATTTAAATCGCTGGATATGTATGCCGTCTAATGGTGTCACTAGCTCTTTTTCACTTTTGAAATTGCTTTTGTACTCTGATTGAAGTTCTTCACCATGAAAGAAACTGATTGTCTAGATCATACTTTTCCTTATAACATCATTTGGTGTAGTTTGGAATTTTGTGTACATAGAAAAGATTATTTGATGTAATGCATAAAGCTGTTAACAATAAATATAAAAAGGGGAAGAAGACATTTTATTTTTTATAAACATGAAGGTAGTTTGGACATTTTAAACTCTAAAAAAAACGTCTTTGTTAATTTGATATTGCCAATTTAATTCTAAAAAGTAAACGTGTAGTGAATAGTGGCACCCCGTGGATTAGCTAAAATCATACAGCAATGCCCTGCGTGTGTGCATGGAGAATTCATTCAACAAGCACTGCATAAGGATTTTAGTACTCAATGCTCTTACTAGTTGATGCTTGTACCGGTAAAAGTTAGTTGAATCAACACTGTGAAATTGCAATAATCATGTCCCACATGAACCTTGCTTAAGGATTTAGAACTCATTGCTTTTATTTGTACAAATTAGTACTTGTAGCTGTATAAATTAGTAGAATCGACCCTGTAGAAATGAAATGATCATGCTACTGCCTGTTAATAGCGTTTTCCTATTCCATTAATAAAATGTGATGGTACTGTTTCCTGGTTATTTGATTAATGTGAAGTTCTATGTGCACAGGTATTACACGGATCCATCTGGCACATTTTGGCAGTGCAATGCAAAGGCTATTGGATCAGGTTCAGAAGGTGCAGATAGTTCCTTGCAAGAGCAATATAACAAGGTATATATCTCTCTCCCCTCTATCCCCTACTTCCCTCTCTCAATTTGTTACGTTTAAGTATGTGGTCAGATTTGCCAAATATATGATAGGTTGCCAGCCGTTCTGATTGAGCATATCATTAAGCATTTTTACCATCTCATGCTTCACATTTGATTTTGGTGGATTGCTGATAGCACTTGCTAATTATCTGCAGGATATCACTCTTCAAGAAGCCGAAACCATTGCACTTTCTATCTTGAAGCAAGTCATGGAAGAAAAGGTAAAGCCTGATGTTGTAACTCAACATTTATGCATTTCGTTTATTATTCAAACTATTTAATTTCATTCCTTTAATATCACTCGTTGAACAAACTTTTATATGTTTGTTTTTCTCTCATTTCATAATTGCCAACGAAAATGTGCTATATTCCATTTCAGGTGACTCCAAACAATGTTGACATTGCAAAGGTGGCTCCAACATATCATTTGTATACTCCTGCTGAGGTCGAGACTGTCATAGGCCGCCTATAAGAAGACAACCTAGTCATGAAATTTCCTTCTCTCAACGTAATTTGTATTCCCTATTGTTGCTTGAACTGCTTGTCATTTACATTAGTTGGGGATGCAGAGGATTGGACCCATTCAATCTTTTTCTGGCATGGTACTAAAACGATGCTACTTAATTCAGTTGTGTAACTTGGATTTAGTCGTGAAAATGGAACACAATTTTTCCTTTTTTTCTTCTTTTACTTTCTAATGAGTTTGCTTCCAATTGATACAACGATCTTTCTTTGGCTCAAAGATTTAGCATAAGTTAAGTTGCTGTATCTTTTGACTGCATTCACACTCGAAGCAAGTTTATATGAGTTGGGAACTTATTTCATATTTGAAAAATGGCAAACATTAGTGATGTAGGAAGAGTCCGGGGGGAATTATACTCATTGTTTCTGACAAATACATTAATACCCATTGTCGTCTTCACAAACATTATCGTTTTTCGATTGACAGAAGGCTAATGTGTCAACATTATATTTATTTATTTATTTCTTCTCCAAAAAGTTATAATTTTGCTTTTTATAAAAAATAAAGTAATATTCTTAATGCATAATGTGTGTAAAAAACACTTATATATTATTTTAATGTATTATAATATATGCATTCAATACATTACCGGCTTTGTAACAGCACGTCTTCAAAGATAGTGAATGAAAACATGATTTTTAGTTAAATATGACGACAACTAAAAAGCGGAATAACTCGTGTGACATAAAGAAAATACTCGTATTCTAGGATTTAATGGAAGAGAGAATATTATTAGTAGAACAAAAAAAAGATGACGTCAAAAAGACATAAATATGATAAATAGTCTATTTGAATAAAGTCTACAATTGGTTACACTTTGCTGAGGATATTTTTCTCTCGCTATTTGCCGATATTAACCGAGATGTTCAAATGCCACAGCCTTTTCTATGGTAGAGGTACAAGGTTCACAAATTAAAGTCGGAGAACGACTAAAAGAAAAATTATTTCAACTGATATGGCACACCTCAAAAGCCATGAGAAAGCAAACTCAAAATTTAACTATAAATAATAATAATAAAATGCACATGAGCAATACCCATATATGCGTTTTTACAATGTTCTGCATTTTATTGGTGCAATTTTCATAAATGCCAAGAGGTATCGATGCTCAATGCTGTCCATCAGTCGCGAAACTCATTCATGAAACTTTTGTGGAACTCTGATAGGCGGGAGACAATGGCCGGAATCTTATCCTCCTGAGGCAATATGGTGCACCGAAAGTGCCAAGTTCCCGGAACCTTTTAACAGAGCATCACAAACACAAAAGAATCAGTCAAGAAAAGTTTAAATGCATAGAATTACTTAGCATCACAGAACTACTCATTAGATTTTCCAGAGAATTTAAGAGAAGGAATAGCATCAATTAGTCGGTAAAAGACTTGATGGCATTCAAAGAATGCCAGAGAAATCAGAATAACGCTACTAGCAGGAAAAACTAAGACTCGCCTGCCTGAAACCTGAACCAGGAACAACAACAACTCCAGTGGCATTGAGGAGACGCTGACAATAGAATGCATCTGGGGCTTTTTTCGCAGCTTCTGCCGCCTTAATTGCCTTCTTAGGCAGAACAATACGAGGAAAGAGATACATTGCTCCCTCAGCCTTGTTGCATGTTACACCCTCCAAATTGTTGAATGCTTCTTCTAGAGTCTGGATTAATCAACAAAGGAGGATCAATATCACCACATGACAATCACAGAGGAACGGAAATCATCCATGGTTACGATATAGGTCAATATTGTCAAGTCTGTCGATATAAAAATGTCAGCATACACCCAATCATGCAGCATGCATACATGAATATCACTGTATACATGGAATAGCACATATAATTCTAACACTCCACAAGATTTTCATTGAATCAACAAACTCGGCAGCCACACTATAACCCAACAACCTCAAGTTTTCTTTTCATCTTTTCCACTACCTTAACACACAAAATATATTGATTTCACTGAACCAACAATAAATTGATTTCATTGGACCAACCTTTGCACGCCTTGCAAGGGATGATAGAATTCCTTCTTTCTCAGCGGAATATGATTCATATGATTCATCTCCAACCTAAATACATTTTTCAATCCAACAAGTAATATCAGCATTCCAGTCTCCTTAATAATACATTTTAAATAAAGTTTAATAAACTGAAACTGGTCCTTGTTCAAAAAAAAAAAAACTGAAACTGGTCCATCCTCGATCATAAATTCAAAATAAAAATAAAAGGTAAAAATTAAAAAAAAAAAAGCACATGACATAACCTTGGGTGGACTCATAACAAGACTAGCAAGAATTTGACCAGAAATGTTGGAACAAAGATTCACTGATGCCAATTTGTATATTTGCTCCCTTATTTCAGGACTAAACCCAGTGACCTCCATGTATCCTCCTCTCTTTCCACACTCACCATAATATCCTGAAAATATTAAAATAATAAGTATTAACAATAAAAGTGGTCGTTATCCTCCTGTCTAGAAAATTGTAAAAGCTTTTCCTATTATCTTGATAAAACTCATACAACCATCTTACCTTTAGAGACTGACTGAAAAGACACTAGAGATATATCCTCTTCGCCATACCCCATAGAACAAGAAATTTTTTTAAATGAGTGAAACTTTTTCTCCGGAACATAAACATTTTCTTGATAAACCTGTATGGAGTTCATATAAGATTATATTTCAAGCAAGATTCATTTTGGAGAAATGTCAAGAAGGTAAGGTTCATTCTAACAACTGGCATCACCTACTTCATCTGCCAAGAGAACAAGACCTTCTTGCTTGCAGAACTCTACAATTGCTTGTTGGTTGTCCTCAGAAAGAACCTACCAGCAAAATCAAGCTATTTAACAAATCTTGTAAGCAATTACATCCATCAAAGATACATAAGAGTCAGTTATGCTTACCTGCCCTGTCGGGTTGCCTGGATTTATCACAACCAAGGCCCTGACCGCAATACCTTCAGACTTTGCATCTTCCAGTTGCTTCTTAAGCTCAGAAATTTCCAATCCCCACCCACTTGCTTCATCAAGATAGTAAGGAACCTGCAGAATCAGAGTTCTACTTCAGACTACAAAGTAAAGAAAAATTATATTCCAGACATTTAGTTTCCTACTCTTCTATCAGGTAAAGTTAGTTTTGATTCTATCCTACTAGAATAGTTGAAGCAGCCAGCTAGTTACGGCCAGTAAATTATCAAATAATGAGAGCTAAGCAACAAATTTGAATCAAGTTTGCACCCGAGGAATTTTTTTACATACCAGAGTGCCACCATGGAGAGCAATCGAAGCAGAGTACAAAGGGTACTGAGGAATGGGACAAAGTATACCGTCCTTTTCTGATCTTATCAATAACTGCATCATCATATGGACCTGGTAATAAACATAAGATATTAGTCATATGCATGCTCTTATGTATACATGTTTGTCTCAGCCCACAAGCGCGTGTACATGAAATCTATATGCACAAACGTTGCCCATGATACTAGAAGTTGGTCAACTTCAAATGACAAGTATGTAGGATTGACTGTTACCGCTGGACTTGCACCATCTGTCAAGAAAATATCATTTGGATTAGCAGGAAAACCATCACGACCTTCAATTCCAGCAGCAATTGTATCACGCAATCCCTTGATACCCTGAAATGAGAAGAAAAATAGGAATGTCTTTATCATCACAACAGCTATAGTATTCTAATTCACATTTTAAAGTCCATGGAAGTGGATGCTATCATTATAACCTGGCTGTGACTGTAAGCACCAGTGGCTCTACCAGGAATTTGATCAAGAATCTGCCAAGCTCGCTCTATGGAATCAGCACTGTAACAAGTCATAATGTTAGTTATTAAAGTGTTGTGAAAAGGATACCTGAAAGACCACCTTATTTACAGATTCTGCAGGAAGAAAGAAAATAGCAAAGGGTGATATTCTCTCTATTTTCATCTGATTAATCAAAGAGGAAGGATTTCCTAGCAAAATCTACAGTTCTCAAAAGAAAATATGAAATTTATCTTGACATAGGAGAGGCCAAAAGCTAAAGATCAATTCATATATTTGGAAAGAAATCTCTGAAATTATTCAATAGTTTTCAGTTTTAGTTTACAGAATTTGAGGATGAGTGATATTTTAATCATCAAATGTTTTCACCGAGCAAGAAAAGGTACAACAGGCTGTCTTCTACATTTGGACTGGAAACAAGGTGATTTGAAACAAAGTGAATAGAGAAGTTCAATGACCAAGATCGTAAAAGTAAATACCTAAACAAACCCTGTGTTTCACTTTTGTCCAGAATCGTGGGATGGTCACATAACGCAAGAACCTCTCTGAAAAATGTGATTGGCAACTGCCCAAGAGATTGAGGATTTCCAATATTGCAGTAAAGTATCTGTTATATGATTAAAAAAAATCAATATCAAAACACCACGAATATTTTAAGAGCATCCACTTAAAAGGGAACATGTATGGATAAAGTCTACTCTTTAGCTTTTTAAGAAGTCCATCTATTTAAGATATTGGTTTTGCTTCATTTTTGAAGAGAATGCTTATTCATTAAACAGCACAATATCAAGCAAGCTTAATAAATTCCAACCTAATTAAATTGATAAACGTCAAGCATAATTAACAAAAGCAACAACGAAGCTATACACACCCATGAGTTAAAACTACTTCATATAAGAAGCATACCTCATCAAATGGATGAGAACCGGGGTTCGACTTTAACTCTTCTTGCAACCTCTATGTACCAAAATATAGATATTTTCCATTATCAAATTGTCAACATGGTATACTTTTGCGGAATCACAAGGATCAGCAAATATTCAAACTTCAAACAAGTTTGAAGCAAGAATACATAAAACAACTGGCTATATGCATTACCTGTGCAAGGGTGACAATCTCACCACGGACAGCATATTCACACTGCAAAACCTGAAATTACAACAAACAATAATTAAGAAGTGGAAATACAAACCAGAACAAAAGTTAGGCTGCCAACAAATCATTCTTTGAGAAGCAAACTGAATTTTGTAGAATGGAGAAAAATCATAATTTGACAAGTTTCGAGTACATTTTTTGTTTCAGCAGATGCATTGGAATTAAAAAGCTTGCCTTTTTGCAAAAGCATATCATAGAGTTAGCTTTGCAAATTCTAAATGCCATTCTATCAAACATAACATAGTTCTAAGTTATTTATAAAATAAAATAAAAATAACAGTCAGAACAAAGACGTCTAATTTCCTTGAAAACTAAAATGCGAAACATCAAAGAGCTCAGGTACATTGCTTAGTCGTCTTCAATTAGAGCATTAACGCCCAATCAGCAAAAGGCAACGGGAAGAAGAAAAGCATATAACACATTACCATTAAATAGATGAAACAAAAAATGGGAAAAACCTGATAGCCCAAAAGGGATTTTTTTTTAAAAAAAAAATGCATACAAGATAATAGCTTTTAACATCCTGGTGCATAAACATGAACAAAAGTTATAGAAAAAATACAAAAACAAAGCAAACCCAGATGCACAACTCACTCAAATTTAACAAATAACAACCAATCAAACAGTAAATCTCAATCAAAATCAACAAAAAAAAAGAGAGCTAAAAGCACCTTAGGATTAATGGTATCAAGAGAGATAGGAGCCATGGATGAAGAAGAAGACGAATAAGGAGAATCAATAGCAGAATTAGAACTCAAGAAACGCGAACAAGAAGAGGAAAGAGGAGAGCGTAGCTGCTGGTATTGATAGGAACGGTTGAGAAGGCTTTTAGCGCTGCCAATCACGAATCTCCGCATCCTTTATAAGTACACACCACAGATGTCGATTGCACAAGAAAGAGAAGATTTTGACGTCCTTTTCTTTATTTTTTTCAAAAAATAAAATTTCCCAAATAGAAATTAAATAAAGATTGGCGCTTTTCTCGAAACTGCCTGTTGAAGAGAAGACTGAAAAATTTAAAAAAAAAAAAAAGTTTCTCTCTTTTTTTCTTGAATTTGGCCCTCTGTTTCTTCTTCCTGGAAGTTGCTTGTGCCCACAGACTCTCTGTTCCTTGATTCTTGCAAAACTTCAAATTAGGTGGGCTCTGTTTCTTAAAACGGAGTTATTAAACGGTAATATCAATAGTTAAAATACTAATTAAATTTGTTCTTTAGCTTTAGCTAACTGAATATCCGTTCAGACTCTTTAAACGAAAAATTATTATTATTAGATTCATTTTTTAAGGAAAAAATTCATTTTTTTCTTTATCTAAATTGTTAATGTATCAATGGTAGGTTTTCTTTCAGTTAAAAAAAATGCTGGGTTTTCTTGGAGAATTTTTTTAGTTTGAGTGATCACTTACGAATGTTAAGTAGGTGTTGATTCATATAAAAAATATTTTTTTATTAATATTGATATGAAGAATGGATTTTAGATTTATTATTCAAAAAATATATATTTATTGTTAATTTTTTTTTTCAATCGTCTAAAATTAATTATTAAAATAAAAAAAATATTAGTTTTTTTCTTTAAATTAAAAAAAGTAGTGATGCAACTTAATTTTATTCTGTTTTGATATAAATACTAGTATATATATATATATTTTTTAAAAAAGATTGTATTTATTTTTCTGCTTAAATTGTTTTATCACTAATTAAATACTTGATAAGCCAACTTTTTATTTTACTAAAAAATAAAAATTATTTATTTTAATTTTAATTATAAATAAAAATTTATATTTATTTTTTTATTATATTTTTATTTTAGTATGAGATATATATTAAATATTTTTAATTATTTAAATAAATTATAATTTAAAATAAATGAAAGAAAAAAATAAAGTGTCTCTCTCAATTTAAAATAAATAAAATGCTAATAATTATATTTATAAAGTTAGTTCGACTGCTAATTAAGATTAGATAGTTATTTTGTTTATTAGTTCATGAAAATTATCTGGTCAACCTAATAAAAATATTGAAAATTTTCATTACCCTTTTTCTTAATTTGAAAAAGAAAAAAAAAAGGAAATTTCAGGACTATATATTTCAAATTTTTATTAAGAAGAAAAGTCAAAATTGTTCTTTCATGACTCAACCAGACATGGCAAAATATTAATAAGAAATCAACAAATTATAAATTGGATCGTGACCCCCATGAAAAAGCGATCAGAATTCAGAAGATAACCAAAATTAATCAATTAATGTGGAAAGGTCCATCAGAAATTTCTTGGAAAATGGACACAAATTTTAATTCATATCTATACTTCGTATCATAGCATAATTGGAAATTACGATTTACTGTAAAATATTCTGACAAAATGAAGAAAAAAAGTAATGAATAATTAGTATAACAAATTTACTATTTATAAAAGAAAATGTATTTGAACACTAGAAACAAATTCATCTTCTAATTGTCTATAAAAAAGGGTAAAAAAACACTCTTCTACACAATTGGGAGTAAATATTGTGAAGTTTTCAAACTTTTTGAGTTGCAAATTGGAACACTCAGTATGAGTTAAATTTACTGAAAAAGGAATCACAGGTTGGATTCAAATGCCACAGTAGTTGCTGGTAGCCAAGCAGTGCCTTCAATGAATGATCCAACAGTAAATTTCCCAGCTTCAGTTTCTGTTAGGCTTGGCTTGTAACCAGCCCACTTAACCCTTTTCTCCACACTGGCTCCAGGTCCTGTGTTCACGTACTCACCATAAAAGATTGTACTTGGCGGGTCAATGCCACTGACCCACGACATCCAGCCCTCCGGTCTCAAGAACGAGCCAATATCAGACTGCATAATCACAGTAGTTGAAAACTCTTTCCAGGGTCTGCCAAGATATGTAGGAGCTGTAAAGTTGAAAGCAGAAAATTTGCATTTCTGAATCGAAATGCCTGTGTTTTGATTAGGGTCTTTCTTCCCTTGAGCTGTGATGGTGTTGAATTGGTTTGGTAGAGGTTGCCTGGGCTGAATGTTGCAGTTCTGGAAAACGACTGCAGCATTGCCGAAAATGAAGTCAATGGTGCCGGTAATGTCACAGTCACGGTAGAATTGTCGATTAGAGTGAGCATAGAGTGTGTCCTGAAATGCATCGAATGCACATTGGTAATAAACAGACATGTCTGCACCAGACCTGAAGGCCACTGCTTGGTGCTTTGCTGCTCCTGCTGTGTCAATGAACGTTATATCTTTTGCCATGAAGCCCTTGCCCACCACAGCTGATAATCACATAATCATATATTCAGCAATCATTCAATGTACAAATATGCATGCATGCGCACACAAACCTACAGCTCTTCTACTGATCAGAACAATGTGAAAGTAACCTAACATTAACTAATTCCCAGAAGAAATGAAACAAATCAACTTGCAATTCAATGTTTGCCATTGGCGGAAGGCCCTGTTTTGGGCTAAAACACAACAAAAAGTACAAAAAGCATGTTCTTCTGCAACTGTTGCAGGCCATCAAAACTACATACCTAAAACTACAAACATATCATATGCAGATGTCAGTTTATTTTCTTTAACACAAGTAGACTTTGATTCCCTAATCCACTATAATGCAAGTGGTGCCATTTTTAGTCAGAAAGTTATTGCATTTAGTTCTTTCTCAAGTTTTGCCAATGATTCATCTTAACATAAAATTTAAAACCCATGTTCATCAACCATTTACACATCAAACCTATCAAGTAACAACTCACAAGCCTTTCTCAAACTCAGAATCAAGATAGCATTAAAACTCCCCAAGAACAAATTATATTTTGCTGAAAATACCTTTCACCCTAAGACCCCTCTCTAGATTTCAATTGAATGTTAAAGACTTCTCATCAAAGAAGAGTTTTTTTTTTTGTTTTAACTATCTAATATTCTACAATTCAGAGATTGTAGACTAATTTGAATTCACGATGGATAGACCCATTAAGAAAGAAAGCATTTTCTCCTAAGTTTTGAAGATATTCCATACCCTGAGCTTGAACTCGAAATATTTAGTTAAAGGAGCAGAGATTCCTACCAATCTCTTCTCACCTTGAGAATTCAAAAGAAGAGTACTTTCTCAATCAACAACTTACCACCCACCAAAATCATAAAAGCTTCTCAGATAAACTGTGTATTTTGACATCTAAAATTCCAGGCAATTCCTCATTAAAACACACTGCAGGTATCAACTAGGATTAAATATTGGAGAAATTGGGGCCACTAGAAAGCTTGTAATTTAGCAACAGTTGAGCACATGGTGGGCACCAACAATCCAATCTGATTTAATATTCTTCAGAGTAACATTTACGGGGACTAACAGATTTTTAGGTAAGAGAACAACATATCAATCAATTTCATGGGTCCGAGTTTGAATTTTTTTTGTGAAGGGTCAAAATAAAAAACAAATATTTCATTGTAGTAATGATAAATATTTCCAATTTTAAAAGGTTAAAAATATTGAAAGTATAATTAAAATTTTTTAATAAGAAAATTTAAATATAGTAATATTTATTAAACTTAAACTTTGTGGAGTTCATGACGCTCTGTATCTCTGCAAAGATCCACTTATGCATGAGAGAATCATAATCCATGTGCCTTCTTTAATCCAGTCATTGCAACTTAGAGGGTGTTTGGTCTAATTTAAAATAATTAGATTATAATCATTTGGTATTTATAAATAGCTGAAAATTTTTAGCTCATGAACCGTTGACATATTTAGTAAAAAAATAGCTTATAAATATATTTATTTGTTAAAATGACTAAAAATATATGAAATTATAAAGGTCGATGTAATAAATTATTTGAATAAATTAATTTACAAGCAAAGTGTTTATAAATACTAAAATAATAAATTGATCATATGACTTTATGAGCTAATTGTTTTTTAAGCTACAAATTCAACTAATAAGCTAATAAAATTTTATAAACAAACATGTACTCTTAAATTTAGAGTTTACAAGCTTATTTCATCAGCTTACAAGCTATGCAAAACACCCTCTTAGAAGATAAGCAATCTACAGCCTATAGCTATCCAGCTTCTGTGTTTTTTTTAAGCGATTGCTACCAATGCTTAGCAGAAGGATTCACATGGCACATGAATTAGCATCAATTTTTTCACAGATTAATTTGAGGCAACAGCAAAATTTACATATCATCAAAATCTAAATCCTCCAATAATTGCACTTCTATAATTTGTAGATATTGAAAAGAAGTAATAAATTCATTTCAAGATTATCAACAAAAACCATAATTTCAATTCAAGAATTCACAGATGTTAGATGTTTAAACTTGTAAAAATGGAGAAACAGATCAAGAACTTACCAAAAGTAGCAGTAGAGAAAGTGGGAGTCCCATCCACAAAATTCTTGCTACCAGAAATAACAGTCTTTCCCTTCCCATCTCCATAAATCATCACATTCCATTTATGCTTATCCAAAAGAATATTCTCCACATAAGTTCCTTCCTTCACATAAATGATGTATCTTGATTCACTCTTCTTTGGAATCGCTGCCACCGCCTCTCCGACGGTGGTGAACTGTCCAGTGGCGTCTTTAGCCACTGTCACATTCGGGGTTGGCTTTGATTCTTGAAGTAGCCTCCTATCTCCCAATTTAACCCAACTTGGAAATCTTGATCTGGGTGTTTCAAATCCCAGTAATCTTCTGTGAATTGGGATGTTATCTGACAACAAACCCAGAATTTTGACAACAAACCCAGAATTTTTACAACAATTGCCAAACTATTACTTGCAAACTCAGTTGAATTCTCCATTGTTGTCCTCACATCATCAACAACTTTACTGTTGAAATTCTTTGCTGTAGTGTTCAATTCTTGCAAAGTATCTAAACATGTTTCTTGGTCCGTAATTGTTGTACTAAGCCAAGTCTTCAAGTCATTAATTTTAGATGAAGTTAAAATCTTTTCACCATCCCCAACTGCCATGGAAGAAATTGAATCATTAAGCCGATCTACAGCATCATCAAACACTGATTCACAAACACACAAAGCAGCTTTAAGCTTAGGATCAGTAGTACTTTGAATAAGCTTAGAAGGGTAATCTTTAATCTTGGAAAGCTCATTAATCGCTACATGTAAAGAAAGCTTAAAAAGAACTTCTGGGTCACTGGTGTTAGCTGTTTCAAGAGCAGAGATGCTAGAGATACAAGAAGGTGGGTACTGAGTTACACTGCAAATAGCTTTGAGTGAAGCAGCTGGAGTTAACTCAGTTGGAACCACCGAGTTAGGAGATGATGATGATCCGCTGTTTCGCTTATGTAAAACTGTTCCTATAACAGCACCAATGATCACAGCAACGAGAATGACTGATGAAAGTATTACGATGATCAGACGCTTACGTGTCTTTAGCCGGAATGCTTTTTCTTCGATCTCATCCACTTTACCATAGCCCTTGAAGGAGTTGATAGAATCCATTTCTTTGATGATGAACAGCTCAGAGCCAGAGGATTTTGATATAAAAATTTTTTAGGGACAAGGTGTTGTCCTTGGGAAGGGCATGTGCCCTTGCTGAGGTGTGAAATTGTTAGTGTGTTTTTGTGAACTTTGTCCCAATGGCCGTCTTGGTGCCTTCTTATATAAAAATTGGAATAGAGGCTCACCTTATCCCTTGAGAATATGTTATTGTTCTAAAACTCTTTAAATGTCACTAATCATAAATCAAAAATATTTTAAAATTTATAAACACTAATAAAATTTTAATTAAAATGATATATTTTTTACTAAAATATCATTTCATAAATTATTAAGACAATTATTTTTTATTATTGGTAATTAAATAAGTAATAATATTAGTATAAAATAGATAATTATATATATTTTAAATAGATACTTATTTAGAAAATAAATGTTAAATGCTAAAAGGAATGGAGGAATATAATATCTAACTTTTGATGCTTCGTTGTTAAGATTAATAAAATCAATCAACAAGTAAACATAATCATTGTCTTTTTAATTATTGTACTTATTTGGTTTGATTTCATTAGTTTGCTAATAAATTAAGATAAGTGGATGATTAGTAATAGAGCTAAAATGGCAAATTTATCCCTAGATTTTCATTTTTTGTCTTCTCCACATGTCAACTCTTCTTCTATCAGAAATTAGGCAGTTGGCACGTTCTCACCCCCACAGTTTTATACATCCAAAATTGACCAATTCTTTAATTATATAATTATAGGAACTGCTTTAATCACTATAATTATGCACAGACAAATGTCCTTTTCATCATTTAATTATTTATTATTCTTAATTAGATTAATTATAAGATGTGTGTGTGTTAAGGAATGGATCCAGGGGCAGAATCACTATGGGATTATATGGGGTCATACGATCTCTTCACTGTCACCGGTACTCAGAAAGAAAGATGCTGGTGGATAGCAGATTTTGCAGCGAGGAGTAGACGAACCCCTCGCTGCAAATAACTTTAATTTTTTTTATAAATTAGTCCCTGGCGAAACGGCGTCGTTTCGCTAGGGACTAATTTTTTTTTATAAAATGACCCATGGCGAAACGACGCCGTTTCACCAGAAGTCGGTTTAAAAATAAAAAAGGAGTTGCGTTTTATGCAGCCCCTTTCTCCTCTTCCCCTCTCCTTCTTTCCTCTCCCCCTTCCCTCCCCAAGCCAAGCCAGCAGCCCCACCATCGCCGGCCCACCGACCACCACCGGCCATCGCTCGGAGCAGCCATCTCAGTAAATTTTGACCCCCTCAGTCATTTTCTAATTCCGCCGCTGGATGGATCCTCGCTCTATAGACCTTTTCAACCAATAGAGAAAACCTTACAAATTAGAGAAAAAAAAATAAACTTACAAATTCATCCTCATGGAGCTTCAAAATTAAATTATTAACCTGGCATGTATTTTAATAAATAGATATTTCTTTTTTTTTTCCGAACTGATAAATACTTAGACTTAAAGAAACACATTTGATATATATATTTTTTTTAAGAATAAAAAATAATCATTGAATTTTATTTGGGTTCCATTTCATCATTTTTAGGTGACAAAAGAAATAAATTGATGAAAATGATATCTAGCCAATGTCCCCTTAGGAAACATAACATGGAAGCTCACAAAGATTAGGTCAAACTCAAGCCCCAAAATTTAATTAATATTAATTGAAGTTTGCACATATAGAAAGTGGTTGCCATGTTTCATATTTACTTTAATTTATTTTATATATTATGCTAATTTTTCTATAATGATTTCATCAAATGTTTTAACCCATGTTATCAAATGAAAAATTCAAAGTCTAAATAAATAGTAATGTTTTCCATTCATACTAATTTAACCCATTTTATCTAGACTTGTTCACATATTTATATTAATGATAATTTCAATAAATAATTATTAAAATTTAAAATATAATTTTAATAGTTATATTTATTAATTATTTCAAAGTAGAAGTGAGATTTTATAAATGGTAAATGGTAAAGGCTGATTCATGATTACTTGTCAAATAAATTTTTAAATACATTCAGTTATAATGTATGATTTAACTTGATAAATTAATAGAATGTTTGAGAATTGCTATATATATTATAATATTTATTTTGTGATGAAAAATGCGATGTTAAGTATATGCCTCGCACTAATGATATTAATATAAATTATGATAATATTTACTTAGAATCTATAATAGATTAGAAATTTTTTTTAAATTTATATATAAAGGAGGGGAATCAATTTTATATTTAGTATTTAGAAAAATATGAAAAAATTGTTAAAAAATAAAAAATTATATAAATTTATCAGAATTTATAATTAATTTATAAATTTATTATATTTATATAATTTATTATGAGTTTATTACATATATTGTAACTTTTATAAATTTATTATTAGTTTATTACACACTTTTATAAAAATAATTAAAATACTTTTTATAAAATATATAAAAATTTAATAAAAATATAAAATTTTTAAAAATGTTATGAAATATATTGATGACTACTTAATTGGATTCCTATTAGAATTATAATTAGCATTATCCTATTCATATTATGAGTAACTTCATAATTTTTTGTTTAATTTTTTATTATTATCAAAAGTCTACTTATACTACTATATATATCTCCATAATAGGTGGTGTATTATATACAATTGACAATAAAGAGATCTTTCATATTTCTCATTCTGTCTATTTTTCTTCTTTATATTTATAATACGTTATCAACACGAGACTCTATCAATTTATTTATTTTAAAAATTATTATAAAAGAGAGAAATCATTCTTCCAAATTCATATGTATCAATTTGGAAGATCAAAAATCAAAATATTCAATATTTTTGTTAGCAATATAGATTCGGGTACGCTTCCACACATTTAATTTATATTTTTTAATTATTGAACATAATTGATCTTAGCTTATATTTAGAATTTTTTCTAATAAATAATATTAGAGCTACTCATATTGAATCACTATGATTGTGAAATTTTGAATATATATTACAATTAGCTAGCTTAATATATAGTATATGGTTTTTTTTTGTATATTTTTCTTGGCTAGTTTTGATTTTTTAAATAATAATAATAATAATCCATGACAATTGTCGATTTGTGAGTTTTGTTAATAGTAGTTCACTATTAAAAGCTTTGACAATTGGAATTGATTTTTACAATCAATGGATTCTCGATTTAGTTTTTTGGGACTTTGTATTTGGAATTGATAAATTAATAATTGATACAATTTTTTTTAAATTATTTTTCAAGGGACTCATATTTAACAACACCTAAAAGGCTATAATTTATATTACACATAAACAATAAAAGTGGACATTTGTGCAATTTTTTTTGTATTTGCTAACATCACTATAATAATAAAGTAATTTGATGTTCGATTGATGTTTGTATGCACGTGTGTATAACCATAGCCAAGATTTTGCTGAACCGTTGAACCAGATCGACGGTTTCAGTTCAATTCAATAAAATAAACCGTAAACCATAATTAAAGATTCAAAATCGAAATCAGAACCTTCTTTTAAGATTCTGATTTTGGTTCTAAAATATTTAAACCGGAACCGAACAGACGGTTCCAATTCAAAACCAAAAAAAAAAAAAATTTGGTTAGCAACTATGTAGCAAGCCTAGTGCTGCTCTAGCAGGTGGCCATTGGCTGACCATCTGCACATGGCGACACACTGCCATGTGTAGTGGCACTATTACCAACAGCACATTGTGCCGTTGACAACTATTTCTTTTATTTTTTAAAATTTTTTTTAGTTAATGTTTATTTTGTCCCCACTAATAAAAAAAATTTTTGAGGAGTATTTTATAAAAATAAAAAAAATAAAAAATCTATAAATACACCATCTTTTTAATTCATCTTCTAATTTTTATACAATTTCTCTTAATCGTCAAATTTTAATCAGGTAATCTAACTCTAAATTCTTCAACTCTCAATTCTCTAATTTTTACTCTTTTAAATTCTTCATCTTATTATTTTATTACTATTATTTATTATTATTAGTAATATTTATTATTTATTATTATTATTATTTATTATTATTGTTAGTAATATTTATTGTTTGTTGTTAATTATTATTATTTTGTTATTATTATTATTTATTAGTATTACTAGTAATATTTATTGTTGTTGTTAATTATTATTATTTGTTGTTGTTATTATTATTATTATTACTAATTGTTATTGTTATCATTGTTAAAAAATATTATTATTATTAATTATTATTATTATTATTATTATTATTTATTATTGCCAATTTATATCAAAATGACAAGTTCTAGTCATCTTGATAATATAAGTGACGATGAGCAAATTTTGCAACAACATACTAATATTTTGGATAATGAGGAAGAAGTAGATTACCAAGTTCAAGGCACATTTGATCAAAATCAATCTAGTAAAATAAAAAAATTAAAATCTAATATTTTTCTTTTACATTTTTCTAAATAGATAAATGTGAAAGATAAAAAAAAAAAGCACATTACAATTAATGCTCCTCTTCATTTAAATTTGCAGACGGAGGAGGTTATGGATATTATGGAGATATCTCTACAAAAAATATATTGCTCAAGTGGGTATAGATAATACTAAACACAATTGGCGGGTTTTGTACAATCGGACTCATTATATGCACCTACTAAAAAATAAGGTCTTTTTCACTATGACAAAAATGTGGTAAAAGAATAATTAACAAGATGTGTTTGTGTTGATGAATTGACTTTTAATTCTGATGAGAAAATAAGATTTACTACTTTTATTCAAAAATCTGTGAATCTTGCATTTTAACGTATTTTCCGCTCAACTTTATTACGAATATTGCGTAAGCTTTATGAAAAAGAAAAAAAAATTATGCACATTATTTTTAAATTATTATTTTCGTCTTTCAATTTATAGTAATATTTGGAGTGATCATTGGCAAACACATTCATATATAGGTATTATATGTTATTGGGTTGATGATCAATGAAATTTATAAAAAAAAAATACTTGCATTTTGACTTTTTGATAATAGATATACTATCGATAATATATACAAATTAATAAAAAGTATTTTGAAAGAATATAATTTAGTTCAAAGAATTTTTAAAATTTTTTTTGATAATATTTCTGCAAATACTGCTTCTATTAATAATTTAGAATAAATTTGTAGACTAAATTTAGGAGTCAAATTTTTTCATGTTAGATGCATATGTCATGTTATAAATTTATGTGTTCAAAGTGGTTTGAGAATTTTAAATTTTTTGTATGAACCAATTAAAACTGTATTAAATTATTTATGGTCACATCCTCAATTATATAAAAGTTGGGATAAATTTTGTAAGTAATATGGTATACCTTCTAAACTATTCAAATGAGATGCTTCAACCCATTGAAATTCTACTTATAATTTACTTTGTGATTCATTTTTATATCGTGAATTATTATGTAGATTCTTTAAAATAAATTTTGCACTTATTACATTATATCCTACTTAATGAAATTATTGTGACAAAATGATTGATTTTTTATAAGTTTTTAATAATGCTACTGAATTTGTCTAGTGTTTATTATCCTACATCTTATTTAGCAGTATTTGAAATTTTGAATATTGTAATTATTTTGATGAATATAAAAATGATATTGAATTGAAAGAAACTGCCATTGCAATGAAGAATAAATGGCTTAATTAATTTAAAGATTTTTCTGCTCTTAATCTTGTTGCTTGTGTATCGGATTTTTGTGTGCGAACTAAAATTTTAACTAATTATTTAGGTAATTATTATATTCTATTAGATTTAAAAGATGTTAATATTATTGGAATAATTGACGGGGTTAAAAGAATTATCTTGGACTTATATAGAGAATAAGACTCAATATATGCATAAATGATTCCTACATCACATTGGTGTCAAAATGAGGATATAGATTCATCATCTAATATAAATAAAGCTGGTAAATTTTAAATGGAAAGACATAAGAAATCTAAAACTACTACCTTAAGTAATATTAAATTTTATGCATATTTATCATATAGATTTGAATTTAATGGTGTAATTGGAGACTATGAGTTTTCTATTTTGTAATGGTGAAGTCAACATACAAGAAAATTTCCAGTGTTGTCTATTATGGCTAAGAAAATTTTTAGTTCTCTAGCCTCAACAGTAGCGGTGGAGCAAATATTTAGCACTGGAGGCCGTGTATCAGATGAGTGCCGATCAAGACTAAAACCCCACTCATTTCAAGTTCAAATGTGCATCAATGATTGGTCTAAAGCATCAATGTGTATACAAGATTTAAAGTATAATGATGATGATGATCAAGGTTTGATTATGATGCAACGGACGGAAGTACAACGGACGGTGAAAGTGAAAATGGTGAAAGCGAATAAGGAGGCACTACTAAATTTAAGGCAAGAGAACTATGTGTTGGCTTTGGTTCCTCTGAACCCCATGAGGATACATAGGCAGTTAATTCTTTGTAATTAAGTTCAAGCTTTTTTTTTCAATTATAAATTTTAATATTGAATAGTTTACAATTATGCTATTTTTTAATTAAGTTTAAACTTTTTTTATGTAGTTTTTGAATATTTCAATTATTTATATTTATTAAATATTTCAAATGTAATATTAAATATTTATAATTATAATTTATGCAGTTAATTAATTTTTAGTAATTATGTTCGAGCATTTTTTAATTTTTTTTATACTTTAATTGTAATATTAAATATTTATAAATAATATTATTTGATTTAACTTAAATAATATTATTAATTTTATAAGTGATGTTTAATCTCATAAAAAAATTATTATCATATATCAATAATAGTATTTTTCTTTTAAATATAATTTTTAAAAAAAATTAATTTGAACCGGTGGTTTAAACCGAAACCAAAACTGAAATTGGACTGATTTTTAAGGACCCAAACCTTAACTAAATCGGCTCTTACCGGTTAAGATTAAGGTTCACAAAAATTATAAACCAGAATCGATAATTTCGGTTAATCGAATCGTGGCCATGATTATGTGTGTGTATATATATATGTATGTGTATGTTTACATATAAATACCTTTAGATTAAAGAATACATAAATTTTAAAAATTTATTTGCAGAATTTAAATTTAATAGTTATTTTTGTGTTTATGGTTATATATCTAGTAAATTAATATAGTATATGAAATTAAAAAAGATATAAAATTATGAGTAAATATTTATGTATTGAAGTGAAATTGATGAATAAATTGATATTTACTACGATTTGATATGATTATTTATAATTTTAGAATTATAATATTTAACTACTAATTATAATTTTTAATCCTTATTTATTTGATGAGCTTTGTAATCTATTTAATTTATGAGTTTAAATTTGGTATATATGTAGTATTAAGTATTGTACAACTTGTATTTATTACCTTTGATATTTTCTAAATAAATTATCTATTTTGGGTATTTGATAATGAGATTCACCTTAATATTGCGAATCTTAGAGATATTATGAAAAGGAAAACAAGTATCCCCGCATGATCACTTAGAAATAATGATATTCCTTTTGATTATTTAAATGAGAAATCAAAAATTAATTATCTTATTATTAATAATTTATCACAGTCTTTTTAATAAATATTAAATTTTTCATGCCTCAAATATGCTCTTGCGGTAGTAATATTGAGATCATAGAATTACAAAATATTTTAAACTAATTATTTTGTTTATCTGTAGCTAAATAAAATTTTTAACTTTTAATGAAAAATAATCACATTGGTCCAACTATCTTAATATCATTCCCTGAAGCGAATGTAATATTTTTTTTAAGACCATAGACGAGATTTTGATAAAAAAGGATTGTGGTGAAATTTTTTTTCTACCAATTTTGAAAATAAAAGTGCTAAAAGATATACATTAATAGAAATTAATGTTAATAGGATATCTGGTTCTGCAAATATAGTTAAAGACTCCAGAAGAGTCTGATGATTAATTTTCTGTAAATTTTTATACGTTGGTATGATCATCTTGGTCATCCAGATTTAAATATGATGCGATATATTATTGAGAATACAAATGGATATCTATTGAAAAATTAAAAAAAAAATTATCTGATGATTACTTTTATACTTATTATGCTCAAAGTAAATTAATTGTGAGACTCGTACTATCTAAATTATATTTAAAGTCTCTTGAATATCTACAAAGAACGTATGAGAGTATTTATAGTCATATCATTCAATCTTATGGACAATTTAAATACTTTATATTTTTAATTGATGCTTCAACTTGATGATCATATATTTATTTATTGTCAACTTGTAATATTACTTTTGCTAAATTTTTGCTCAAATTATAAAAGTTAATGTCAATATTTCTTGATTACTAATTAAGATAATTTATTTAAATAATACATATGAGTTCATTTTAAAAACTATTTTATGATTATATTACCATTGAATATTTTGTTATATATGTTCATACTCAATATTATTTAGTATAATCATTATTAAGATTTTGCGATAAATTATTCTTATCTTATAAAATTAAAACTTTTTATATCAGTTTGGATATATGGTTAGATACATATTATTGTTTAAATTGCACCTTTAATTTATATTTGACTGTATGTATATTACAAGTTTTTCACTTTATAACTTGTACTTATCTAATATAATATATCTTATTTAAAATTTATGATATTAAAATTTCTTGTTGAAACATATATATTTTTATTATATACACTCAAATAACTAAAAAGGATTATCAACATTATATTGATATCTATGTAGGTTTTGATTATTTATGTTAGATATTATGGACTTTTAACTATAAATTTTCTAAAATAAGATTTTTAGTGAGTTGATTTTCACTTCATTAAGGAAAGATAAAAGAAAATGGCCAAAAGTACAAGAGATTAGTTGGAATACACCAACTTTATCCAATATTGATATACACACAAATAAATGTGAGTTAAAAGTTTAAAAACTAATTCGTTTGTAAAATATTTTAAATCAATTATCAGATATATTTATAAATACCCAGTAGGTGTTCAAATCACATATTCCAGTTGCTAAAACTCTTACTCGATTGATTGTCTTTGTAAGACATCTTATTAGTATGACAGCTAATGAATATAATATATGCATGAAGCGTAATAAACTACTTGATTTAAAATATTAATTTTTGAGATAATGGAAATTGAATGATTTTAAAATGATACTCTTAAAAAGGTAAAAAGTAATTAATAACAGTAGACATACAAAGTACATTCTTTTTTCATCATCAACAGTGATGAGTTAATGATCATCCATCAAGCGTGGTGTTTGACTCAAGAAAACATAGTGTTGCTCTGTTGTTGGCAATAAGCAGCATTAGCTATTAGTTTGTTTTTTTAGGTTTTCCTACTGTAGTTCTTAAATCTATGGTCAATCAACAAATTACTCTTCCTGTATCTCCTCCCTTCTTAATTTTTTCATGCTTCTAAAATTGCAGAGGGAAGGCCTGATGGGACAGGATTACGATTGTCCAGTGAACTGGCCAAGCTTGATGTTCCTGTGAAACTTCTCATAGACTCTGCTGTGGCATATACTATGGATGAAGTAGACATGGTATTTGTTGGAGCAGATGGAGTCGTTGAAAGTGGAGGTATAAATAACATGATGGGAACATACTAGATTGCACTGGTGGCACACAGCATGAACAAACCTGTATACGTGGCTGCTGAAAGCTATAAGGTATGGATGCTCAATCGTGCTTATTCAGGATGAAATTTCATTCCAATATATAAATCAGTCAATTAATTCACTTGATGAACACCACTTGCTGTCATCACAGATTTTTTTTTAACCAACAGAACTTCACCATAGGAGTTTAGTGTTCAGTTTATTATTTAGTTTTGTCAATTCATGAATAGTTACATATAGATTCTTTACTTTGCAGTTTGCCCGTCTTTTATCCGTTAGACCGGAAAGACATGGCTCCTGCCTTATGCCCCATTGATTTTGTGGTACCTATCCCATTTAAGGTGGAGGTTGAAACATCTGCCAGGGATTATACACCTCCTCAATATCTGGCACTGCTTTTTACTGATCTTGGTGTCCTGACTCCATCTGTAGTCAGCGATGAACTGATTCAGCTATACTTGTAGGTGATATTTGAATGTCACTGTTTTTTTTTTGCTAGAAACTTGTTACTGTACTTGTAAAATACATGATATATATTGTTTCTCAACAATTTTGAATCCAATGCATAAAAATTTATTTTGGCCCTGTATATAGTATGAAAAAGAATCATCTTGGAGCTCGTGAACTTAGTATATATTATTTATACCCTTTAACTTCGATTAGTTTACATTAAGCCATAAAGAAACCTTAAATATGAGAAAACAAATTTTAGTTACTTTATGTGAAGCATAGAGGCCAGGGTCCAAATAGACATAATGCAATATGGATTTTTTTCATTAGATATGGCTAGCTTGTATCATATGGAAGCTTGTTTCATCAATTATGATTGGTTTCTTTCTAAGCATGGAGTGAAGAGAAAATTCTAGAATACTCAACTTGATAAAGTCTTAATTCCAAATTAATTGAGGTCAACAACGTGACAAAGTCTTACGTTGACTGCTATCCACTACAACTCTCCTCCTTTAAACGGATTTGGAACTAGATATGTTAAAAGGTACTCATATATAAACGGATTTGGGACTAGATATGTTAAAAAGAACTCATATATAGGCAGAGTTAAGGGAAAATTTTTGAATAAGTGATGTAAATATGTGAATTTTAAAGGAAATTCTTCACAACCTGATAGTTTTAATGGTTAATATTTTCTGATATGAAGAAAGAGCTGAATAAGTACCCTAAAAAGGATATAAATTTTATTTAGTTGATTAGTAGAAGACAGAAACATGTAGGGTATACATAGAATAAGGATGGGAGTCATATTTCTTTTTCCGAATGAAACTGTGAGTGGAATTGATTTAAAACTTTCCTTTTTTAGCTATGACTTTCTTTCTCATGTCTGCAACATCAATCTCACCAAAATGACTTTCAGGAATCCAATTACCTGTTTTTGGATCTTTCATCCAGAAGTTCTCTTCTTCTTCTTTCACATTCTTCTCAAACAAATTTTTCCCTTTATTCATCACTGACTTCATCACAGGCTGCATGCTTATATTTTCTGCTGCAATTGCATATGATTTTCTACTGTAAATATTTTCATACAAAAGAACACAAATAAGTAATAGTAGCAATAACGAAAAGTCTTGGCTTGGTGGCCAGAAGCATTATTCCTTGTGTTTTAGGTATTATATTTGACTCCTAACTATTCCTTTTTCACCACATGTAATTAATAAAAAATAGTAGTAGTAGTAGAGATATGAGTTTTCATGAATAATATGATAATTTTATACCTGAAAAGCAGAAATTTTTGTAGTTGAAGCTTGTCCATGCTTAGATGGAAGAAAGGAGAGGCCTATAGTAACAATGAAATGTAGGTTTTTCTTTTCTGCATTTAGATATGTGTAGCCCGTGTAGGGTGAGACTGTTTTATAGGTGTTTGAAGAATCTTAGTAATTGAAATTATTTTTTTGAAGTTGCGAATAGTTGTAGTTCTTGTTATGAATAGATAAATATAATTGAAAAGACCCATTAACCTTTTTGGATATTTATGAAAAATTTGAATTCTGAATAATTTTTGGTTTCTACGAACCGAAGTTTCTTTAACTTGGAGCATATTTTATTTATTATATATTTAAGAAATCAAACCCTATTGAGTAATGATACATAGACGACTCGATTCTATATATATTGTTTTAATAAATATATATTTATTATTAAATTGAGTTGTAACATTTCAACGACTCTGGATTTACGGTTCGATCATTTCACCCAGCTCGCTTTAAGAAACTGCTACAGTGCCATTATCTTTTTAATGTTTGAGTACTCGTTTAGTGAAAAATACTCTCTTAAAAAGGTTTTGGGATCGAAACGAGGAAGACAATTCTTAATTGGGCCAAATACCTAGAGTAAAATGACTGGATCGTAAACTTTAGGGGCAAATTCTACTGTGAAACCGTGAGGAGAAATGACACTGTAATAATTTCTTAAAGCGGGCTGAGTGAAATGGCCGGACCGTAAATTCAGGGCCGTTGAAATGTTACAGTTAAAAAGATACGAGTAATATATAATATAATTATTAAGACTTATATTTGTTTGCTTTTGTTTTGCAAGTATTAATATGAATAATTAATTTATAAATAGTCCTATAAGATTATTTTATATATTATATAATAAATATCATATTCACTTGATTTATGCGTAGAATCTATACAGCTAGAAAAATGCTAATTGTCCATGAAGACAATTGATATTTATTTATATATTCCTTGATTATGTGGCAGGGTTAATTATATTGATCATGACAATTCAATATGCTCTAAAGAATATTAATAAATAAACATTGCATTGTGATTAACGGAAGAAATCACTGAATGTGACCTCAAAAGAGTTCTCAAAGGTCAAGATTCTGATTTTGGGTCATTGATAGGAATTTTTGCCAATTTATTCTGAAAATGCACATTGCAAAAAAAGCCCAATTATTCTCCCAATGTTAAGCAAACATTAAAACTTGATTGGAAATTGGTGTCTCATCTTATGTGTCCTCACCCACAATTTATTGCTCCTGCTCTTCAGTTCTTTTTTTTTTAAATCAAAAAATAGAAAAAATTATGCTCTCGTCAGAATTTTTTTAATATATTTATATATATTTTACCCAAGTTTTTTAGTCATTTTAAAAAAGTCTTATGAATTTTGTATATATTATATGAATCTGAAAATTTTATTAATTAATAAAAAACTATGATGAATTTAAAAATATTGATAAATTTTATAATTCTTTCTGACAATTTTGTTAAAAAAAACTCTCATAACATACCAAAAAATAAAAGGTTTTTTTTTAGTATTATATATAGGAAAAGAAGACTATTACTTGGAAAAATATATACTTATCACTAATGGTGTTGTTTCGACACGTGGGAATGAGATGATTTTGTTTAATTTAAGACAGGGATAATGATATTAATGGTGCATTAAACTTTTTGCAAATTTCAATTAGAATGCTAAAAATTGTAATTTTCTTAAATTAAGTGCATGAATTTTAATATTCTTGATAATAAGTTGCATTATAAATTTATATTTTCTCCATTTCCTTTTAAGTGTCCATTTAAAAAAATTTATTTGTCTCTAAATAAGTATCCATTTAGAAAACTTGTTAAGTTTTAACCAATTATTTATTAAATGTTTTTTTATTATTTGTGAAAGGGTATTTTAATAAAATATGATTCTAATAAATAATTTTTAAAATATTGGTAAAATAGTAAAAATAGATAATTAAAATGAAATGGAGGGAGTACTATTATTTGTTTTGATTTTAATATGAACTTGTTTCATAGTCTATTTTTCAAAGAATGAATTTCATGTATGAAGCATTAGTATTTTTATGCTTACTTTTTTCTTATTAACGCAATTTTTAAAATTTCTTATTTTCTTATATTTATATTTTTATAAATTCGACTCTAATTGAAAATTTACTTTAATTTTTATTTTTTTTATTTTTTTACCCATGTCTCTAAATGAGAAAAGAGATAAGTTAGCATTTTAATTTGCATCTTTGAAATTCTTTAATCTTTTTCCAAAAACTTTTGTACTAATTTTTAAGAAAATATAAAATATATTTTGGAAAGAGAGAATCCATTCTAATTTTATTATTTAAGAAAATATATATTTACTATTAAATTATATTTTGGTGTACTGTTTGGCTCAAATTTAGTTCAATCATTAAATAAAATAGAAACATATTTAATGATTTTAAATTTTAGGATATGTGTAATTCTCAAGCAATTATTTTTTTTCCTCTAGACGTATTGAAACTAAGAAATCTATAAAAAATATTTTTTATTTATAATTTAACTCTAATAATTGAATTTTTTTAGGATTTATTTAAATTGATATTTATTTAAAGTAATATAAATAAATTAAGATTAAAACTTTACGAAATATTATTTTAAAAAAGTTTATATTTATATTTGTGGTGGGCCATATCACACCATATTGAAGTGAAACGAAATGTACTCAAATTCGCACGTGCTCTTGTTTAATTATGAAACTATGGACTCCCAACAATTTCAATTATAAATGATTAATTTTTTAATTTTTTTTGCTTCAAAAAAATTATTTTTTTATTTTTTTTAAATAAAATAATATATAAGTCATATTCATGCATCGTATATTAAATTTTTCTCTTTAATTATAACTAGGAAATATAACTAAAATTTAATTATCATTTATTATTTATTTAAAAATTTTAATTTTAATGAATAACGTTAGTAAATTTAAAATATTCATTAATATTTTAATATATGATGATGGGGGTAGAATATTTTTTTATTTCAATTTTTTAATAAAAGATCTTTGAGAGTTGCAAATTATACAGTAAAATGTAAATATTAATATATGCTAAAAAGAAATTTCAACATGTGAGATTCACCAAAAACAACATTTTTTTGGCACAGTAAAAACAACATAATTACATAACCCATCAAAGCAAAATTTGCATTTTTTTAAAAATAAATACATAAATAAACAAATAAAAACTTCTTAAAAAATTTGAAAATTCTATCTAACCAAGATAATGCTTTATAAATATCCACCTATTCTTTCATCCAACGCTTCACAATTTGTCAATTTCTTCTCTTGTTTTCTTCTTCTTCTTCTTCTCATTTTCTTTTATTTTTTCTGTAAATTATAATTTGCAATGTTAACAAAATTCAAGAGTCCTTTTGAAATGTTAAGAGGTTACTACTCTCAAGATTGCAGAAGTTCAAGAAAAGGTTTGATAATGGTTGTTGGGTTGCAAACCCTTTTGCAGATTTCAGAAGGAAAATCAAATGTTATTATAAAATCTGCAATGAAAATAGCAAACCACCACCACCACCACCAGTATCCTCCACCACCCACCACCACCATTGAACTGTCTTGCTATCTCAAATCTTGTTATTTATGCAACAAGAACTTGAGCCTAGACAAAGACATCTACATGTACAGGTAATTCTTTTTTATTGAAGATTATTAATTATTTATTGGGTAGGTTTATTATCCTAAGAAAGATGCACTTGCTGCTAAGCTCTGTCTGGCACGCTAAGCTTTATTAATTTGCGAATCTTGAAAATGTTTCGATCTGATAATCTTTGATTTTTGTTGATGAAATTGCAGGGGTGATCAAGGGTTTTGTAGCATAGAATGCAGAAATAGGCAAATTGTTTTGGATGAAATGAGAGAACTTGAAGCATCTACTAAACAAATGAGAAATCTTATCGGAATTATAGTAATTCTGCCGGCCGGAATGAGACTTGTCTACTCCTAGAAGTGCTTCGCCGGAGAAATAATAATAAACCAGTTACTCATCATGCTCATCAAACGCAATGGGCAATAGTTTCATAGGTTTCTTTGATAGTTCGATTCTTGAGCCAAACTAGAAACGAAAAAAAAAAAAAGCTTCCCCTTCACAAATTTCTTGATTTTCCGGCAACTGGCATATCTGATTTTTCTTTAATATTAGAGGAATAAAACTGATTCATATATATATACATACTATATACCAGGAAATTTAAATGAAAACAAAAATTCATAGATAATATATATATTTACCCTGCAACCTTATTTTCGAGATAATAATTTCAATTTTAATGTTATTAGATTGAAATTTATTGATTAATTAATTCCTCTTTGTTAAGCATTAGTGGACCTCAAAGATATTCAATGGGCTACAAGAGAGATTGACAATTCTTGAGTAACAATGGTATGCTTAGACTTAAAAAAAAAAAAAAAGAATCCATAGTCATATTTTAATTTATTTAAGTTCAGAATTTAATTGAATTTAATTTAAGAGTAAAATTAAGTTAAATGTTAAAACAGATGGATGGATCGTCTCAGTATTATATTAACTCACTCTCGCGATATGATTAGGATCAATATATTATTGTAAGTATTAAGATATTTCAACTATATTTTAGTTGAGTGGAGTATATATATATATATATAGAAAAATAGATAAGAAGATGATGTGTTCAATGTTTTTGTTTTTGTTATTTGATTTGGTTTGGCTTTGAATCTGATTTTCATTGCCATCACCAGTGTTGGAATCAGAATTTGGATGAGAGGAGAATAAAATTACATATAAATATATTTTATTTTTATTTTTATATTAAAAAATAATATATTTTCATACTAAATAATTAAATGTTGAAATTTTTATTATTTTTATTTTAATATTAAAATTTTATTTTAAAAAATTATATAATATATATTATTTTTAAAATAATATTTATATATTTTTTGAGATATTTTAAAGAAAGTATTTAAACTAATTATTTTTTAATAAATTTATATAATAAAATATATTTTACAAAATAATTAACCTAATCACAAAACTCTAAATCTAATTTATAATTAAATTAAAAAATAATTAACCTATTAATTAAAATTTAAATTCCAATCCATAATCAAATTTTAAAATAATTAATCTAATAATCAAAATAATACTCAATAATATTATCAAAATAATAAATAATTAATTAATTTTAAATTTTAAATTTTAAAATAATTAATATTTAAAAATTAATTATAAAAAATAAATGTACAAACACACACAAATATATATAAATACTATATTTAAATTTTAAATTGATTTTATATTATATAAATATAAATATTATTAATTATATATATATAAGTATATGGAAACTATGGGGGACAATGAACCCCATGCTCTCCTCCTTCGTTCCGCCCCAGGGCCCATCACTATCGTTGTTGTCTGTTATAGTAAGAAGCCATTATTGCTTGGAGTGAAGCGTCTTAGTTGGAAACAGCACTGACAATCTTTAATGCTATCTATCCTTTAGATATTTTTCTTTTTTCCCTTGCTTTATCTCTGTCTTGACACGATTGTTTTTATCTGTGATATCTTCACCAAGATATATATATAGATTTTAGATTAATTTATTAGATTTAAGATATTTTTGAATTAATGATGTAAATCAAGCCTTCAATGCTGAAATCTTTCAAGCAATGATAGATTTGCACAATCTTGATTTTCCTTTTTATGCATTGGCTTCTCATAAAGCAATTGCATTAATACTTAATTTAATTAAAGCAAATCACATGGCTAGTGTATTCACTCTTATATAATTGAAATTAATCAAATCTTAATTTCCTTAATTGAAAACGATTACACAAACCTTAATGAATTCGTCATTGAACTGCCCACAATTAAGATTTTTTTTAAAAGTTAAAGATTCTTCTGGCTGAAAAATTGATTGATAACAACTTCAAAATAATTGCTGCCCAATTATTTTCATTATTTTCTTTCATTATATTTTTTGCATGGTTAATGATAATGTAAATTATAACTTCTTATAATATACATCTTTTATAATAGAAAATATATTTACATATTAATAAAAAGCATAATAAACATGCAACATACATAATATTAAAACTAGTAGCTAGTAAATAGAAATTCTGTAATTGTAAAAAAAATATTACCTTAGAATTTTTTTTATTTTTATTTAATTTTGCATTTTGAGTATATATATTGAAAATAAAAGAAATTAATTTATTTTTATTATTATTATATTCCAAAGTATATATATAACAACTTAAGTAAAAAGGAAAAAAACACAATAGGAAAATTTGCTCCAATTAGTCGCTGCATTTTTTTATGAAAATTAGTCACTGCATATTGGTAATGTAGGAAGAGAATTTCTCGGTTTAATACTTTCCTTCAAAACGAATAATGAAAATAATGAATCGTCAGCTTAATTACTTTTCCACTAAAATATGCAGGATTTTTTTAAAAAAATACATAAAAAATAAAACTATTTTCAAAAGTCAAATATTTTTTAGAAATAAGTGTCTAATATAAAGCTAATATATGAAATATATAAACTAAGTTCAGAGGTATACACTTAACATACTTTTGACATATCAAGCATATATTAAAATAATTATATCATTAAAATATTTAAAAAGCTATTTTTTTCAAATATAAACAATAGACTTCATTCTATTAAGAAATAAAATGACATATTCAAGCAGCATTTGAAATGTAGGGTTACGTAGCACACTCCTCTCAAATCAATAACAATACTTTTCATTCAATAATATTAAAATCAAGTCTAAAATACGTATTAAATATTATATATTAAAATCTATACTAATAATTAAGCTATAATTAACTTAAAAGAAAGTTAATATTAAAACCCAATTAAAATCTTCATAGTTAAAAGAACTAATCATCACCACTTCTAATATTCAAAGTTCAAACCATTCAAAACTTCATTCTGATGCTTGTCAGTAAACTGATTAATAATACCAATATCACCTAAAGCTTTATGAGAAGCCATTTCATCGATTTTTATCAGAACATTCTTCTTCAACTCCTGTAAAGATCCTATAAAACCTTCGAGCTCTTCTTTATCCATATTATCGACGGGTAAATCCCACCAAAATTCTTCATCAATATTCATATTTTTCTTCGTTTCTATTATTTTAACAATCCCTTTTAACTCTTCCGGTCTGCAAAGCGATTTCTTGTATTATTTTTCTTGCAAGCTCTGGTTCAAACTGCTATTACTGTTACTAATACTACTTTCTATTAAGCAAGAACTATCATTATTGTTTTCTTCTTCTTCTTCTGATTCCGCAATATATCGATCAACAATATTTTCTACATCTGGATTTCCAAAAGAAAAAACTTTTTCGTGCTGAGAAAAGAGAATCACGGCGACTTCAGCACCGCACAAGGTGGTGATTTCAGCTGCTTTCTTGAATATCCCATTTTTGCGTTTTGAGAACGTAACATAACGTCTATTTTCTTTCTCCACTTTCTTTATCTCTATCTTTTGCCGGCCTTTGCTTGTCTTGCGCTGAGTTGGATTGCTTGTTATTATGTTCATGGCGGTTATGCTGTTTAGGGTTTCAAGAACAGTAGTATTTAATTTTAGTGTATTTATAGAAAGGTTTTGAATGATCTCGGCCCTTAAATTTTGATCCAACGGTTGTAGTTTTCTACAATTTTAATTTCATAATTTTGGTATTATATTTTTTTATATAGAAAGTTTGTTCCCCAATTAACCGGCAGTTTATGCCCTAATGAAGGAAGAATATTCTTTGGAATATATGGAAAGTATTGAATATTACGTTAAATTTTGAAACATAAATAACGGGAATTTTCTTTTTATAAAAATGAAAAAAAAAATTAAAAATTTAATCATATTTTCGATTTTTTTTAAAAAAATTGTTAGATTTTTTTTTTATCAATTTATCAATTCATTATATTCATATAGTATATAGAAAGTTTATTTATTATAAGTTATTATATATCTTTGTAAAATTATCAAAAAGCTAATAGTAAAAAATATAAATTTTTTTAAAAAATTCTGATAGGGATATAATTTTTTAAACAAATAAGAATCTCTCATAAATATAAATATGGTAATTAAGATCTTCAAATATACTCTAATATACTAATATTCTTTGTCTAACAAAATAATAAATAGTAATTGAATGAAATTAAAATAATATTTAGTAATTAAATAAAATTAAAATAATAATTAGTAATTAAATAAAATTATAATGAGAAACAACATTCAACGCTTCAACGACAAAATTCCATTGCAAAAGGAAAAAAAATAATTGAAACATTTCACCTCAAATCCGAGTCAAGTGGATTACACTAAAATTAATTATTAATACAATTTGAAACTTTTGATCTCACCTAAACCTTAATTACTAAGCTTTGCTTGTTCTTTAGTTTCTTGTTTCTTGTATCCATTAATTATATTATTTAAAAAACACGAAGAAAAGGAAAAATACTATTGGTTTTTTGTATTTATAATTAAATTATTAATATATAATGCTGTAATAAAAATCCAAATTCTATAATGATAATAATAAAAGTAAATTACTTTGATTTAACCTGTTTAGGATATTAATTGTTATGCTATGGAAAAATTAAATAAATTTACTTAGCATTATATAATTATGAAATATTGAATGTTATACTGTCCTAATAATTGCATTTGCGCTAAAATAATTTTTTTGAAATTTTAATTACCATCTCTAATTTCTTTTATATATTATCATATTTGGAATTTTTTTAAAAAAAAAGAAGATAAGATGATTTATTTAGAAAAAGAAATAGGATATCAAAGGCTGGTCCAGCCCAACTTGTGTTGCGGATTGAACTCGTGACTCGGTCCATTCACTGCGAAGGTGAATTATTCAATGAGATAATTACACTGCTTACGGAAAAAAAATTTGGGTTTTCAAGAACACTGTATACGGGATTGTTTCTTCACTTTTACTTTATGATGTCGTTTTTTTATTTTTGTATTTTTTTTATTTTAGTTTTTTTATTTATAGTTTTTTGTTTAAAAAAAATTAATGTTATATTTTTAATATACACATAAAAAAATAAACATACATATAATATATACACAATATATATAATATACACATAATATATATAAAATACAACATTTAACAATACAAATTACATTTGTAACACATATATAATACATCTACAACATATTTATATAATATTTTTAATATTTTTTTAATTTTATTTTTTTTAATTTTTATTCTTACAATATCCATATAACATTCACGTAATATCCACATAACATTTAATAATTTTTATATAAAATACACATAATTTAAATAATAAAAATATAACATATACACAACATCTATAACACATGTACAATATATCTACTATACATCTACATGATAAAATTATATATTTTTTTTATTTTTTTATGTGTATGTTATTTAAATTTTATTTAAAAATAAATTTAATAATTTTTATTAATATATTTTAGTATATTTTACTTTTTTAATTTTTATCTGTGTATTATTTATTTTTTTATAATTAAAATTAATTTTTTTTAAAAAATTATAATTTTTATATGATAAAAATAATTTAAAATATTATTTTTTATTTTTTTATAATATTTTTATTTTTATTTTTTTATATAAGAAGAAGATTAGACAATAAGAGACTGTTAAATAGTTATGGTCCTTAAAATAATAATTCTTGTAAAATCACCAAACAGAATTTGGGAAAGGTCTTGCGGAGGTGACGAATGCCAATGAAATCTTTTCGTCTGACTGAATCCAAAATTGGCCATAAAATATGCTGTAAAATCAGCTTCACAAAAAATGTGCTTGATACGAACCTTCTAACAATGGCTAAGTAGTTCGCGAATCCGAATGACCAAATTTCGGTAAGCAGGTTGAGGAGCAGATGAACCTGTAATAGTCTTTACTATACTATTGCTGTCCACTTATAGTTCAACCAAAAGCCATTGTCTATTTTGAGCTTCTGTTAGCCCCAAAAATACATCTCATAGCTCTGCATAAAAAGCATTACACGCATGCAATTTAGTTAAGAAGCCACCAGTCCAGTGACCAAGGAAGTTACTAAAGACCCCACCAACAATTGCTTGAGTAATACTACGTCTGAAAGCACCATCCGAGTTAAGCACCACCCATCCCTCACAACCAGGCTTCCATCTAACAAAAGTGCAAGTTGAGTTACCTGTATGACCATTCAAAACATTTGCAGCAGTAGTAACTTACTGATAAGAAGTCACAATAGAACATAATGAGTCCACTCTAACTCGAATAGACAAGTAAGTACCATTGATATCATTCTCATTGCACCATTTCCAATTATACCAGCATATCAATCCAAAAAGCAAATTTCAATTAAAGTTGGGTGTAATATGAATATTATTCTTTAAGTTATATAGAAGCCAATTTCTTAACGAAGCCCCAAAAAAGGTCGAATGACTAGTAACAGGGAGAAAGCATCTCCAAACATGCAACTCTGATTCATCTTCCCTTATACAAACAAAATAACAAGTATCAACCCCTATATGACGTCTGTTTCTCTCCATGTTCGTTAAGAGTTTGTTATGCAAAGCAAGCCAAAGGAAAACTTTGACTCTCTAGGGTCTTTGTCAGGACCAATAAACTTTCCAATCATTATTGCCATCACCTTCACAACCTATCAACTTATTATACGTGGCATTTTCAAGCACCCTGAGTTTGAAGCTAACCAGATAGGCGTGTCTCGTTCAACTTCCTCAGAAGGATTAAGATGAAGTTTAACAATCTCAACAATCTCCTGGAGAATGATGTCTGCAAAGAATTGCATCTTCCAACCCATAATGATGTCATACATTTTATCCACTGACCAATCCCAAGAGTGAGCAAGGGCCTCCACTTGTTGCAAAGAAAGGTTAGTCACTTTGTCAATAAGGAAATCTACATCTATCCAATTATTATGCTAAAATGCAATTAGTTTACCATTGCCCAATGACCAACTGTAATTCTCTCGAAACGTGTCCCACAATTTAGCAATGTTGCTCCATAAAATAGAGCAATTTGCCCGTTGTAGTATAGCGGGGAAGGTTGTAGAACCAAACTTGTATTTGCTGCACAAAATGCTTGCCCATAGAGCATCCCCATTAGTCAACATTCGCCGAATAATTTTCAATATAAAAGCATCATTCCATACCTTTAATCTAGGGATACAAAAGCATCATTCACTATTAAAATCTTTGAGGGGTGGTAGTAGATAGATATAGAACTGTTTCCATATTTAAATCTTTGATTTATAGATCTAGAAGTGGACTTAGTGTTGTCTAGGTATTGGATATGCAGTAAGACCCGTGTTAGCCGACGGACAGGCGTTTAGGGCAGTAAGTCAGTGGTCGCTACCAAAACCAACATTAATAAACTTTAAAAATCTATTTTTCAAATATTTAAAAATGGAACCTTTTCTGTGTAAATCTGCTAGTACAACTAAATCAGATAGTTCTGAGTCATCAGAAGTTAAAAGGATAGTTAACAGAAATGAAGTAATTTTGGAAGATTTTAATAAAGCAATTGATAATTGGGTAATACCAAAGATAGATAAATAACAGATTTATAAAATACCAAAATTAAATATATTTAAAAATGATTACATAATTAAAGCTGAAGAAAGAGATGTACAGTTAAGTAAACCTTTTGAAAAGATTACTTTACTTTCTGCAGAATCTATAAAACATCATAAAGCTAAAAAATACAAGTATATACATATAGGATTAGTACAAATAGGTATAAAACCTTTAACTAGAGAAGGATTAAATACTAGTATTCTGGCAGTGGTCAGAGATGCTAGGTTTGTAAATTTTAATGACTCACTTTTAGGAACTATAGAAACCAGTCTGAGCAGTGGTCCAATTTCATTTGACTGCTTCCCAGATATAACAATTTCATTAAATGATCCAAATATATTAAAAAGTGTAGTATTAGAAATTAAAACACATAATTATAAAATGCTTGAAGGATCTATTCCTGTAGCATTAATGTATAAAATAAATTATAAAGCTATGATATCTGCCTTTGCTACAAAGTATATAATGCAACCTAAACTAGGAGAAACTAAATTTTTACAGACAGATTTAAGTAAAGCTAATACAGTAATTCCTAGGACTATTCAGTGGAAAGATATTAGTCTCCCTGATGAATGGATCTTAGAGGATGCTGTTCCTCTTCCTGAACCTAAAACTACAGTTAAACCTAATATAGAACTTAGTAAAATTGAACAGTATGAAGACGGTAAAGTTAAATTAAAATTTAGTAGACATAGTGTAAGCAGTAGATATTCGGACTCTTCCTCATCTATCTCAACAGTAGACTTAGGTAGAGCCTCACAGTTACCTTCTGTAATATATGCTTCATATAAGGAAAATGAGCCTAAACCTGTATTGCAAACAGTAGTAAAGCCTAGGCATTCTACATCAGATATACCGGAATCTAGTAATAAATTAAAAGGTATAGATTATAGTACAACAGTTCCACACTTATATTATAATCCAACAGGAACAATGAACCCTTTGGAACCAAACCCTAATTATAATCAACCTCAGAATATAGAACATTCACCTTCTCCACCTATGTCACCTACAGCTTCCTTCATGACAGGAAATGTAGAAAGCATAGATAGAGAATTAAATGTAATTAATAAAGAATTTGTTTTTAATTATGATAGATTAAATAAAGAATTGACAGCAATTAAAAATAAAGATAAATTAGAAAATGTAATAAAAAAGGTAAAAGATTTTGAATCAGTTAAAGAAGAATATGTTGACTTTATAAAATATTATGAAGTTAATATGAAATTCTTTGATTGGTTTAAAAGAATTTATAGAGGAAAACTTAAATTAGAAAAATCTATAAACCCAGTAACTATTAGAAATAAAAACACAGAATGGAAAGTAAAAGATAAAATCATACAAAGTGGACATCCACCTAAAACTTCAAGTGTATTTTTACATGGAGATAAAGAAATAAATATAGCACCATTTAAAATAATTTCTGAAGATGATCCTAATAGGAAAATCTTAGAACAGAATAATTTCAGTAATGCACATTTAGTAACTATAGGACAACAATTAAATAGAATAGAAGATACTATTAAAGAAAGTAAAATAGTAAAAATTGAAAAAGAAGTTAAAGATAAAAAACTTAAATCACATGTTTTTAAACCTTTCGAAGTTTCTAAAACAGGACAAAAAGAAGTAAAATCTAAAGATTCAGATTTTGTTAAGGCAATTAAAGAACAATTAAGTAAAATTGAATCTTCTTCTGGGTCAAAACAGGTAGTACCAGAAACACCCCAGTCTAGAGATTCTAAAACCATTAGTATAGTCACCCAAGAACAGGAATCAGAATCAGTTGAGGATTCTCAACCTGAATCTGAAGATATAGAAACCTTTAGTAAAGCTTTAGAACCACAGATAAATCGTTCAACACATAATCAATCTATAGTACCTAGAATGTCTGCCCCAGACTTAGGTATAGCAGATAGACCAAATGTGTTAACACAATATAAATATAATGCCTCCTCAGTTTATGAATGGAACATAGATACCTTATCAGAATATAATATCCTGAGTCTTCTTCAACAGATGACTATGGCTGCCAATGCCTATAGAACCCAAACAGGAACCTCAGATAGGACTATAGCTGAACTCCTTATAGCTGGCTTTACAGGACAACTTAAAGGTTGGTGGGATAATCATCTCACTGATGAACAACATTTAGAAATTTTAAATGCTGTAAAAACTTATGAGGATGTAATACCTATTTTAGATGAGTCTGGTGATACTATTCAAGATGCAGTGGCATCACTAATCTTGACTATATCACTTCATTTTATAGGTGATCCTACTCATTTAAAGGATAAAAATGCAGAGTTACTAAGTAACCTTAGATGTAAGAAACTTAGTGATTTTCAATTCTATAAAACAACTTTCTTAACTAGGATAATGCTTAGAGAAGATTCCAACCAGGCTTTCTGGAAGGAAAAATTCTTAGCAGGATTACCCTTCTTCCTTGGTGAGAAAGTTAGAAACCATATAAAACAGGAATTTGGAAACCCTATTCCTTATAATCTTTTGACCTATGGACAACTGTTTAGTATAGTTCAAAAAGAAGGATTAAAACTTTGTCAAGATATAAAACTACAAAAATCGTTAAAATATGAAATGAGAAAAACTAAACAAGAATTAGGATCTTTCTGTAAACAATTTGATTATAGTATAACACAGAAACATAAAGATTGTAATGGACAGTGTTCTACTACAAGAAAATATAAAAAACCTTATAAGAAATATCACAAAAAGAGTTATAAGAAAAAATTAGATAAAGATGATTATTATAAAAAACAAAAACCTTATAAACCTTATAAATATAGAAAACCTAGTAGAAAACCTTATAAGCAAAAGGATAAAAAATTCACATCATATAAAGACTTAACATGTTATAAATGTGGAAGAAAAGGTCACACATCAAGATTTTGTAAATTTGATAAAAATTACAAGAATTAAATTTAGAAGAATCTATAATTAATAAAATTCACGAATTATATTTAGATTATTCAGATTCTGAAGAATATTCAGATTCTGAAGAACTAAATCAAATAGATGATATAGGATCAGAATCAAGTTCTGACTATAGTAGTAAATCATTAAATGTATTAACTAAAGAACAAGAATCTATATTAGAAGCAATAAAATATATAAGTGACCCTAAAATTCAAGAGAAAATGTTAAATAAAATTTTAGAAGATGATAGACCTAAACATTCTATGTTACCCAGCACTAGTAAACAAACATATGATTTAACTACAATATTAAATAAAAATAAAACAATAAAAAACAAACCAACTATAAATGATTTACAAAAAGAAATTAAAGAAATTAAACTAGAATTAAAAGAATTAAAAAACAAACAAGAACATGATTCACAGATAATAAAATCTTTAATGAACTCAACCTCTTCTTCTGACGAAGAAGTTGAAGAAAATATTGAGCAAATAAATGGTAAAGAGACTGATAATGAAATTAGTTTAATTAATAAAGATAAAATTCCAGATAATTTAATTTTTATGTTGCATGAAATAACATCTAGAAAATATTTAATAAAAATAAAGTTAAAATTTTCAGATAATTATAATATAGAAACTATTGCATTATTTGATACAGGAGCTGATTTAAACTGCATTAAACCTAGTTTAGTACCAAAAAGATTTTGGCAACAAACTAATGAAAGTTTATCTGCAGCAAATAAATCTAAATTAAATATACTTGGTAAAGCAGAAGCATCAATTATAGATAATAATTTAGAAATAAAGAATATATTCATTTTAACTAACATTCATCATATGGTAATCTTAGGAACGCCATTTATGAATTTAATTACACCTTATTCAGTAAATGATGATAGTATAAGTTTTAAAGCTAGAAAACAAAAGATAATTTTTCCATTTTTAGAAAAACCTAAAAAGAGGAATTTAAATCTTTTAAAGGCACATTCTATAAATGAGTTACAGATAAATGCACTTATAAAAGCAAAGTCTGAACAACTTTGTAATTTAAAGAACAACTATCATTTACAAAAAATAAATGAACAGTTAAATAATAAATTTACGCAAGATAAAATTGATAAATTAAAATCTCAAATAGAAAAAGATTTGTGTGCTGATATTCCAAATGCATTTTGGAACAGAAAGCAACACATGGTTGATTTACCTTATGAAATAGGCTTTGATGAAAAGTCTATTACAACTAAAGCTAGGCCCATTCAGATGGCGCCTGATTTAATTGAATTTTGTAAAAAAGAAATAAATGATTTAGAAAATAAAGGATTAATAACTAAATCTAGAAGCCCTTGGTCTTGTGCTGCATTTTATGTAAACAAGGCCTCTGAAATAGAAAGAGGTGCACCTAGATTAGTAATAAATTATAAACCTTTGAATAAAGCTTTAAAATGGATTAGGTACCCTATTCCAAATAAAAAAGATTTATTAGGAAGATTATATAAAGCAAATGTTTTTAGTAAATTTGATATGAAATCTGGTTTTTGGCAAATTCAGATTAACCCTAAAGATAGGTATAAGACTGCATTCACTGTTCCATTTGGACAGTATGAATGGAATGTTATGCCTTTTGGTTTAAAGAATGCACCCTCTGAGTTTCAGAGAGTGATGAATGATATTTTTAACCCTTACACTAAATTTTGTATTGTTTATATTGATGATGTTTTAATATATTCAACAACAATAGAAGAACATTTTAAACATTTAAAAACATTTTTTATGGTAATAAAACATAATGGTTTAGTATTAAGTAAAACGAAGATGTCTCTGTTTCAGACTAAGATTAGGTTCTTAGGACACTATATAGAACAGGGAATTATAGAACCTATAGAAAGGAACTTAGCTTTTGGAGATAAGTTTCCTGACCAAATAGTTAATAAAGCCCAGTTACAAAGATTTTTAGGTTGTTTGAATTACGTCATAGAATTCTTTCCCAACCTAAATAGGACTATTAAACCTTTGCATGATAGGTTAAAGAAAAACCCAGGCCCATGGACTGAGGTCCACTCTGGCATAGTTAGACAGGTTAAAACCCTAGTTAAAACTATTCCTTGCCTGCATATAGCTGATCCCTTAGCCTCCAAAATAGTTGAGACTGATGCATCAGATATAGGTTTTGGTGGGATTTTAAAACAGGTCAAAGAGGGTAGAGAAGCCATAGTCCAGTTCTATTCAGGACATTGGAGTCCAACCCAATTAAATTATTCAACTATAAAGAAAGAAATTTTGAGCATTGTTTTATGCATTTCAAAGTTTCAATCTGATTTATTGAATCAAAAGTTTTTATTAAGAATTGATTGTAAAAGTGCTAAAGATGTTTTACAAAAAGATGTTAAAAACCTTGCCTCAAAACAAATTTTTGCTAGATGGCAAGCTATTTTAAGTATTTTTGATTTTGATATTGAGTTTATTAAAGGAGAAAATAACAGTTTACCTGATTTCCTTACTCGTGAATTCCTTCTCAGGAATCATGGGGAGAAAGAAGAAAAACACCAATAAAGCCAAAGAAACACTAAACAGTGACTCACCTAAAGCTCTATCTGACCACTCAGATAGTATTTTGAACCCTAAACCCATAAAGTCTTGGGCAGATGCTGTCCAAAAAGAGGATGATAAAGCTAAAATGGATTTATGGGTCTCTCAGCTGGCCCAATCTCCAGAGGTCCTAAAAGTTCTTGAAAAGATGGGCTTCCCGCCTCCTGAAGCCCCAGGTATGAATCCTTCAATCCCTTTAAAAATGGAGTTAGGTCAGTCTTCAAAAACCCTAACTCAAAATGTTTCTAAAGACGAGTTGAATGTTTCAAACCCTTCAACTCAAATTGTTTCTTCAAATTTCTTTTTAAAGTCTAAAGCTTTTTTGGCACAACAAAAATTTCTGGTCTACAGAATTAATTGCTGATTTTGGGTCTGCTCTAAAAAACCCATGGTCTATAATTGAAACTGTTTACCCTAAAGGATGGTTTTTCAAACCAAAAGAAACCTCAAAACCCCAAGAATATTATCTTCATATTCTTGTGGATTCAGGATCTTTGTTTGTAAAGCACAATTATAACCCACAAGAAAAGACTGTTATATCTCACTCTTCTTTTAAAATAAAGAAAATTCTCCATCCTTCTGAATAGGGAAAACCGTTGCACGTTCCTGTGCAGTTTAAAGCCCTTCCTTCCTTATCCTGTTGTTCTTCATATAATTATTGGGATTATATAGAAGCCTGGACCAAAGCCTTGTTTTTCCAAAACCCGGCTAAAACCCATTCCTGGCTAATCTATTGTGAGACCAATTTTAAAGTCAATAACCTCCCATCATGGTTCGTTGATTGGTGGTACTATTGCGGTAATGATGAAAATTGTCTTCCTCTTGAAGTACAATTGGCTTACCGGTATTATAAAGTTCACTTAAACCCTAATCCTGTTGAGAAGAATTTTCCTCCTCTTCTTCTTTTCAGTTTAACTTTCAATATACCTTGGGTATATCAATGGTACTTCGAATCTTTTATTCTTCCAGGTACCAATATCCCTGTGGTATTAAGAAAATCTAAAGTTAAGTGGTGGTCTGCCTTTCGTATTTCTACCACTGAGGAGACTGTTAAAGAATGGCTCCTAAAGAGAAACCATGGTGGTCTTGACCCAAGGCTACAGGTCTCTTTTGGTGCCCAAAGAGCCCAAAATATTGCCCTTCTTGCAGCTGCCAAGACTGCAGAAGATTATAGAGCCTTAATGGAACAGATGATTGGGTCTCTTCCCTCAACATCTGAGCCCGTTAAGCCCAGTAGAACCTGCTCTGCTGGATCTTCAACTAAAGCCCATTCTAAAGTATCTAAAGCTCAATCCAGAAGGAAGAAATCTCTTTCCTCTTCCTCGGATTCTTCTACATCATCCATGACATCATCCTCCACCGAGACATCTGACTCGGATTACTGTCCCAGTAATGAAGATGATTGCTATGGTATATTGTCCCCCATCAGAATAAAGAGTAAAAGTAAAAAGAAAAAGAATAAAGAAAAAGAAAGAGAAAAAGAAAAAGAAAAAGAGAAAAAAATTAAAGAAAAAGAAAAAGAGAAAGAAAAAGAGAAAAAAGACAAAAGAAAAGAAAAGAAAGATAAAGAAAAGAAAAAAGAAAAAGAAAAAAGAAAAAATAAAGAAAAGAAAAAAGAAAAGAAAAATAAAAAGATAATTGAATCAGAAGTTGAATCTGATTCAAGTCCATCTGGTTCGTCCAATTAAAGGCAGGAGAAACCTCATTTCTCCAACTCAAGTTGTTTAAAGTCAATAAAGGCGGTGCCCACTGACAAGATACTGTTCATCCACAGTATTCACCAGAGGGAATCCAACAGTAAAGTCAGAAGAACTGTTCATCCACAGTTCTCCACAGCAAAGCCAACAGTACCAGACAAGGTACTATTCATCCACAGTTCCAGACGCGTGAAGGTACAGTAAAAGCAAATAGTAACGACAGGTTACTATTCACCTACAGTGCCAAAGCATGTGACAAGAACAGTGGAATTTTAAAGCCTCTGTCTATATAGTGAAGCTGATTCTGAAGGTAAAAGGAATCCGAAATACTTCTCTCTCAACTCAGAAGCCATTGAAGAACCCTCAGCCTAGTTTAGCTTCCTTCTTCCCTTTCCTCCTTCACCTATATTTCTACCATCACTGTATCCCATTCCTTATTGATTCTCTTTTAAGGTAGTTTATAGTTTATATTTTATAACTTATATTTTATAATTTGTATTCTGTTTTAAAGTTTTTATTCTGTATTGTATTTTGTTTTCATTTATTTAAATAAAGTTTAAATTTTTATATCTCTTCTTTCATTCATTTATAAGTATGCTCTGTTCTAGTTCTTGCAAGCAAAAAACGAGCAAGTTGAGCTTGATCTGGAACTAAAACATCAGAAATATATTGCACTACTTACAGACTGAAAAGGACCTCTAATTCTATCCTTTTCTGTCTTTCTTCTCCCTCTATTCAGCGCTGTATATTTATACGGGATCCGTATATCTATACCAGACATAGTATAATTAGGAATACTAAAAGATATAGACTTAAGAGTGTGTACTGATTAAAATATTCTAGACTTAAGATACAAAATTAACTTAATCTTTAAAATGGTATATAAGGCTGGAAACCCAAATATAAATTGGAGCAACGTCAGACTTGCACTTGTCTGAAGTCCTCCTCTGTACCGGGTATGAAACAACGCCGCCGTACCTTTTAAAAGATTATATTTTATTTATATGTTATTTATATTTTATATGTCTTTTATTATTAATTATTTATTATTATTATATGTTTTTAATATATTCTTTTATATTCTGCTCAATATTGTCATATTGCATAATTAAGGAGTCTTTAACACTTGAGGCCGGAAACGGTTCTGTGATACTGAATGTTGTTGATATCCTTAATTCATCATTCTTATTATTATCTGTTTATATCTTTGCTATTTATGCTTAATTATTTTATTGTTTTTATTAATTCTTTTAAAGTTATTTTATCCCCTGTAAACGGATAATAATAAGAATGATGAATTAAGGATATCAACAACATTCAGTATCACAGAACCGTTTCCGGCCTCAAGTGTTAAAGACTCCTTAATTATGCAATATGACAATATTGAGCAGAATATAAAAGAATATATTAAAAACATATAATAATAATAAATAATTAATAATAAAAGACATATAAAATATAAATAACATATAAATAAAATATAATCTTTTAAAAGGTACGGCGGCGTTGTTTCATACCCGGTACAGAGGAGGACTTCAGACAAGTGCAAGTCTGACGTTGCTCCAATTTATATTTGGGTTTCCAGCCTTATATACCATTTTAAAGATTAAGTTAATTTTGTATCTTAAGTCTAGAATATTTTAATCAGTACACACTCTTAAGTCTATATCTTTTAGTATTCCTAATTATACTATGTCTGGTATAGATATACGGATCCCGTATAAATATACAGCGCTGAATAGAGGGAGAAGAAAGACAGAAAAGGATAGAATTAGAGGTCCTTTTCAGTCTGTAAGTAGTGCAATATATTTCTGATGTTTTAGTTCCAGATCAAGCTCAACTTGCTCGTTTTTTGCTTGCAAGAACTAGAACAGAGCATACTTATAAATGAATGAGAGAAGAGATATAAAAATTTAAACTTTATTTAAATAAATGAAAACAAAATACAATACAGAATAAAAACTTTAAAACAGAATACAAATTATAAAATATAAGTTATAAAATATAAACTATAAACTACCTTAAAAGAGAATCAATAAGGAATGGGATACAGTGATGGTAGAAATATAGGTGAAGGAGGAAAGGGAAGAAGGAAGCTAAACTAGGCTGAGGGTTCTTCAATGGCTTCTGAGTTGAGAGAGAAGTATTTCGGATCCCTTTTACCTTCAGAATCAGCTTCACTATATAGACAGAGGCTTTAAAATTCCACTGTTCTTGTCACATGCTTTGGCACTGTAGGTGAATAGTAACCTGTCGTTACTATTTGCTTTTACTGTACCTTCACGCGTCTGGAACTGTGGATGAATAGTACCTTGTCTGGTACTGTTGGCTTTACTGTGGAGAACTGTGGATGAACAGTTCTTCTGACTTTACTGTTGGATTCCCTCTGGTGAATACTGTGGATGAACAGTATCTTGTCAGTGGGCACCGCCTTTATTGACTTTAAACAACTTGAGTTGGAGAAATGAGGTTTCTCCTGCCTTTAATTGGACGAACCAGATGGACTTGAATCAGATTCAACTTCTGATTCAATTATCTTTTTATTTTTCTTTTCTTTTTTCTTTTCTTTATTTTTTCTTTTTTCTTTTTCTTTTTTCTTTTCTTTATCTTTCTTTTCTTTTCTTTTGTCTTTTTTCTCTTTTTCTTTCTCTTTTTCTTTTTCTTTAATTTTTTTCTCTTTTTCTTTTTCTCTTTCTTTTTCTTTATTCTTTTTCTTTTTACTTTTACTCTTTATTCTGATGGGGGACAATATACCATAGCAATCATCTTCATTACTGGGACAGTAATCCGAGTCAGATGTCTCGGTGGATGATGATGTCATGGATGATGTAGAAGAATCCGAGGAAGAGGAAAGAGATTTCTTCCTTCTGGATTGAGCTTTAGATACTTTAGAATGGGCTTTAGTTGAAGATCCAGCAGAGCAGGTTCTACTGGGCTTAACGGGCTCAGATGTTGAGGGAAGAGACCCAACCATCTGTTCCATTAAGGCTTTATAATCTTCTGCAGTCTTGGCAGCTGCAAGAAGGGCAATATTTTGGGCTCTTTGGGCACCAAAAGAGACCTGTAGCCTTGGGTCAAGACCACCATGGTTTCTCTTTAGGAGCCATTCTTTAACAGTCTCCTCAGTGGTAGAAATGCGAAAGGCAGACCACCACTTAACTTTAGATTTTCTTAATACCACAGGGATATTGGTACCTGGAAGAATAGAAGATTCGAAGTACCATTGATATACCCAAGGTATATTGAAAGTTAAACTGAAAAGAAGAAGAGGAGGAAAATTCTTCTCAACAGGATTAGGGTTTAAGTGAACTTTATAATACCGGTAAGCCAATTGTACTTCAAGAGGAAGACAATTTTCATCATTACCGCAATAGTACCACCAATCAACGAACCATGATGGGAGGTTATTGACTTTAAAATTGGTCTCACAATAGATTAGCCAGGAATGGATTTTAGCCGGGTTTTGGAAAAACAAGGCTTTGGTCCAGGCTTCTATATAATCCCAATAATTATATGAAGAACAACAGGATAAGGAAGGAAGGGCTTTAAACTGCACAGGAACGTGCAACGGTTTTCCCTATTCAGAAGGATGGAGAATTTTCTTTATTTTAAAAGAAGAGTGAGATATAACAGTCTTTTCTTGTGGGTTATAATTGTACTTTACAAACAAAGATCCTGAATCCACAAGAATATGAAGATAATATTCTTGGGGTTTTGAGGTTTCTTTTGGTTTGAAAAACCATCCTTTAGGGTAAACAGTTTCAATTATAGACCATGGGTTTTTTAGAGCAGACCCAAAATCAGCAATTAATTCTGTAGACCAGAAATTTTTGTTGTGCCAAAAAAGCTTTAGACTTTAAAAAGAAATTTGAAGAAACAATTTGAGTTGAAGGGTTTGAAACATTCAACTCGTCTTTAGAAACATTTTGAGTTAGGGTTTTTGAAGACTGACCTAACTCCATTTTTAAAGGGATTGAAGGATTCATACCTGGGGCTTCAGGAGGCGGGAAGCCCATCTTTTCAAGAACTTTTAGGACCTCTGGAGATTGGGCCAGCTGAGAGACCCATAAATCCATTTTAGCTTTATCATCCTCTTTTTGGACAGCATCTGCCCAAGACTTTATGGGTTTAGGGTTCAAAATACTATCTGAGTGGTCAGATAGAGCTTTAGGTGAGTCACTGTTTAGTGTTTCTTTGGCTTTATTGGTGTTTTTCTTCTTTCTCCCCATGATTCCTGAGAAGGAATTCACGAGTAAGGAAATCAGGTAAACTGTTATTTTCTCCTTTAATAAACTCAATATCAAAATCAAAAATACTTAAAATAGCTTGCCATCTAGCAAAAATTTGTTTTGAGGCAAGGTTTTTAACATCTTTTTGTAAAACATCTTTAGCACTTTTACAATCAATTCTTAATAAAAACTTTTGATTCAATAAATCAGACTGAAACTTTGAAATGCATAAAACAATGCTCAAAATTTCTTTCTTTATAGTTGAATAATTTAATTGGGTTGGACTCCAATGTCCTGAATAGAACTGGACTATGGCTTCTCTACCCTATTTGACCTGTTTTAAAATCCCACCAAAACCTATATCTGATGCATCAGTCTCAACTATTTTGGAGGCTAAGGGATCAGCTATATGCAGGCAAGGAATAGTTTTAACTAGGGTTTTAACCTGTCTAACTATGCCAGAGTGGACCTCAGTCCATGGGCCTGGGTTTTTCTTTAACCTATCATGCAAAGGTTTAATAGTCCTATTTAGGTTGGGAAAGAATTCTATGACGTAATTCAAACAACCTAAAAATCTTTGTAACTGGGCTTTATTAACTATTTGGTCAGGAAACTTATCTCCAAAAGCTAAGTTCCTTTCTATAGGTTCTATAATTCCCTGTTCTATATAGTGTCCTAAGAACCTAATCTTAGTCTGAAACATAGACATCTTCGTTTTACTTAATACTAAACCATTATGTTTTATTACCATAAAAAATGTTTTTAAATGTTTAAAATGTTCTTCTATTGTTGTTGAATATATTAAAACATCATCAATATAAACAATACAAAATTTAGTGTAAGGGTTAAAAATATCATTCATCACTCTCTGAAACTCAGAGGGTGCATTCTTTAAACCAAAAGGCATAACATTCCATTCATACTGTCCAAATGGAACAGTGAATGCAGTCTTATACCTATCTTTAGGGTTAATCTGAATTTGCCAAAAACCAGATTTCATATCAAATTTACTAAAAACATTTGCTTTATATAATCTTCCTAATAAATCTTTTTTATTTGGAATAGGGTACCTAATCCATTTTAAAGCTTTATTCAAAGGTTTATAATTTATTACTAATCTAGGTGCACCTCTTTCTATTTCAGAGGCCTTGTTTACATAAAATGCAGCACAAGACCAAGGGCTTCTAGATTTAGTTATTAATCCTTTATTTTCTAAATCATTTATTTCTTTTTTACAAAATTCAATTAAATCAGGCGCCATCTGAATGGGCCTAGCTTTAGTTGTAATAGACTTTTCATCAAAGCCTATTTCATAAGGTAAATCAACCATGTGTTGCTTTCTGTTCCAAAATGCATTTGGAATATCAGCACACAAATCTTTTTCTATTTGAGATTTTAATTTATCAATTTTATCTTGCGTAAATTTATTATTTAACTGTTCATTTATTTTTTGTAAATGATAGTTGTTCTTTAAATTACAAAGTTGTTCAGACTTTGCTTTTATAAGTGCATTTATCTGTAACTCATTTATAGAATGTGCCTTTAAAAGATTTAAATTCCTCTTTTTAGGTTTTTCTAAAAATGGGAAAATTATCTTTTGTTTTCTAGCTTTAAAACTTATATTATCATCATTTACTGAATAAGGTGTAATTAAATTCATAAATGGCGTTCCTAAGATTACCATATGATGAATGTTAGTTAAAATGAATATATTCTTTATTTCTAAATTATTATCTATAATTGATGCTTCTGCTTTACCAAGTATATTTAATTTAGATTTATTTGCTGCAGATAAACTTTCATTAGTTTGTTGCCAAAATCTTTTTGGTACTAAACTAGGTTTAATGCAGTTTAAATCAGCTCCTGTATCAAATAATGCAATAGTTTCTATATTATAATTATCTGAAAATTTTAACTTTATTTTTATTAAATATTTTCTAGATGTTATTTCATGCAACATAAAAATTAAATTATCTGGAATTTTATCTTTATTAATTAAACTAATTTCATTATCAGTCTCTTTATCATTTATTTGCTCAATATTTTCTTCAACTTCTTCGTCAGAAGAAGAGGTTGAGTTCATTAAAGATTTTATTATCTGTGAATCATGTTCTTGTTTGTTTTTTAATTCTTTTAATTCTAGTTTAATTTCTTTAATTTCTTTTTGTAAATCATTTATAGTTGGTTTGTTTTTTATTGTTTTATTTTTATTTAATATTGTAGTTAAATCATATGTTTGTTTACTAGTGCTGGGTAACATAGAATGTTTAGGTCTATCATCTTCTAAAATTTTATTTAACATTTTCTCTTGAATTTTAGGGTCACTTATATATTTTATTGCTTCTAATATAGATTCTTGTTCTTTAGTTAATACATTTAATGATTTACTACTATAGTCAGAACTTGATTCTGATCCTATATCATCTATTTGATTTAGTTCTTCAGAATCTGAATATTCTTCAGAATCTGAATAATCTAAATATAATTCGTGAATTTTATTAATTATAGATTCTTCTAAATTTAATTCTTGTAATTTTTTATCAAATTTACAAAATCTTGATGTGTGACCTTTTCTTCCACATTTATAACATGTTAAGTCTTTATATGATGTGAATTTTTTATCCTTTTGCTTATAAGGTTTTCTACTAGGTTTTCTATATTTATAAGGTTTATAAGGTTTTTGTTTTTTATAATAATCATCTTTATCTAATTTTTTCTTATAACTCTTTTTGTGATATTTCTTATAAGGTTTTTTATATTTTCTTGTAGTAGAACACTGTCCATTACAATCTTTATGTTTCTGTGTTATACTATAATCAAATTGTTTACAGAAAGATCCTAATTCTTGTTTAGTTTTTCTCATTTCATATTTTAACGATTTTTGTAGTTTTATATCTTGACAAAGTTTTAATCCTTCTTTTTGAACTATACTAAACAGTTGTCCATAGGTCAAAAGATTATAAGGAATAGGGTTTCCAAATTCCTGTTTTATATGGTTTCTAACTTTCTCACTAAGGAAGAAGGGTAATCCTGCTAAGAATTTTTCCTTCCAGAAAGCCTGGTTGGAATCTTCTCTAAGCATTATCCTAGTTAAGAAAGTTGTTTTATAGAATTGAAAATCACTAAGTTTCTTACATCTAAGGTTACTTAGTAATTCTGCATTTTTATCCTTTAAATGAGTAGGATCACCTATAAAATGAAGTGATATAGTCAAGATTAGTGATGCCACTGCATCTTGAATAGTATCACCAGACTCATCTAAAATAGGTATTCCATCCTCATAAGTTTTTACAGCATTTAAAATTTCTAAATGTTGTTCATCAGTGAGATGATTATCCCACCAACCTTTAAGTTGTCCTGTAAAGCCAGCTATAAGGAGTTCAGCTATAGTCCTATCTGAGGTTCCTGTTTGGGTTCTATAGGCATTGGCAGCCATAGTCATCTGTTGAAGAAGACTCAGGATATTATATTCTGATAAGGTATCTATGTTCCATTCATAAACTGAGGAGGCATTATATTTATATTGTGTTAACACATTTGGTCTATCTGCTATACCTAAGTCTGGGGCAGACATTCTAGGTACTATAGATTGATTATGTGTTAAACGATTTATCTGTGGTTCTAAAGCTTTACTAAAGGTTTCTATATCTTCAGATTCAGGTTGAGAATCCTCAACTGATTCTGATTCCTGTTCTTGGGTGACTATACTAATGGTTTTAGAATCTCTAGACTGGGGTGTTTCTGGTACTACCTGTTTTGACCCAGAAGAAGATTCAATTTTACTTAATTGTTCTTTAATTGCCTTAACAAAATCTGAATCTTTAGATTTTACTTCTTTTTGTCCTGTTTTAGAAACTTCGAAAGGTTTAAAAACATGTGATTTAAGTTTTTTATCTTTAACTTCTTTTTCAATTTTTACTATTTTACTTTCTTTAATAGTATCTTCTATTCTATTTAATTGTTGTCCTATAGTTACTAAATGTGCATTACTGAAATTATTCTGTTCTAAGATTTTCCTATTAGGATCATCTTCAGAAATTATTTTAAATGGTGCTATATTTATTTCTTTATCTCCATGTAAAAATACACTTGAAGTTTTAGGTGGATGTTCACTTTGTATGATTTTATCTTTTACTTTCCATTCTGTGTTTTTATTTCTAATAGTTACTGGGTTTATAGATTTTTCTAATTTAAGTTTTCCTCTATAAATTCTTTTAAACCAATCAAAGAATTTCATATTAACTTCACAATATTTTATAAAGTCAACATATTCTTCTTTAACTGATTCAAAATCTTTTACCTTTTTTATTACATTTTCTAATTTATCTTTATTTTTAATTGCTGTCAATTCTTTATTTAATCTATCATAATTAAAAACAAATTCTTTATTAATTACATTTAATTCTCTATCTATGCTTTCTACATTTCCTGTCATGAAGGAAGCTGTAGGTGACATAGGTGGAGAAGGTGAATGTTCTATATTCTGAGGTTGATTATAATTAGGGTTTGGTTCCAAAGGGTTCATTGTTCCTGTTGGATTATAATATAAGTGTGGAACTGTTGTACTATAATCTATACCTTTTAATTTATTACTAGATTCCGGTATATCTGATGTAGAATGCCTAGGCTTTACTACTGTTTGCAATACAGGTTTAGGCTCATTTTCCTTATATGAAGCATATATTACAGAAGGTAACTGTGAGGTTCTACCTAAGTCTACTGTTGAGATAGATGAGGAAGAGTCCGAATATCTACTGCTTACACTATGTCTACTAAATTTTAATTTAACTTTACCGTCTTCATACTGTTCAATTTTACTAAGTTCTATATTAGGTTTAACTGTAGTTTTAGGTTCAGGAAGAGGAACAACATCCTCTAAGATCCATTCATCAGGGAGACTAATATCTTTCCACTGAATAGTCCTAGGAATTACTGTATTAGCTTTACTTAAATCTGTCTGTAAAAATTTAGTTTCTCCTAGTTTAGGTTGCATTATATACTTTGTAGCAAAGGCAGATATCATAGCTTTATAATTTATTTTATACATTAATGCTACAGGAATAGATCCTTCAAGCATTTTATAATTATGTGTTTTAATTTCTAATACTACACTTTTTAATATATTTGGATCATTTAATGAAATTGTTATATCTGGGAAGCAGTCAAATGAAATTGGACCACTGCTCAGACTGGTTTCTATAGTTCCTAAAAGTGAGTCATTAAAATTTACAAACCTAGCATCTCTGACCACTGCCAGAATACTAGTATTTAATCCTTCTCTAGTTAAAGGTTTTATACCTATTTGTACTAATCCTATATGTATATACTTGTATTTTTTAGCTTTATGATGTTTTATAGATTCTGCAGAAAGTAAAGTAATCTTTTCAAAAGGTTTACTTAACTGTACATCTCTTTCTTCAGCTTTAATTATGTAATCATTTTTAAATATATTTAATTTTGGTATTTTATAAATCTGTTCTTTATCTATCTTTGGTATTACCCAATTATCAATTGCTTTATTAAAATCTTCCAAAATTACTTCATTTCTGTTAACTATCCTTTTAACTTCTGATGACTCAGAACTATCTGATTTAGTTGTACTAGCAGATTTACACAGAAAAGGTTCCATTTTTAAATATTTGAAAAATAGATTTTTAAAGTTTATTAATGTTGGTTTTGGTAGCGACCACTGACTTACTGCCCTAAACGCCTGTCCGTCGGCTAACACGGGTCTTACTGCATATCCAATACCTAGACAACACTAAGTCCACTTCTAGATCTATAAATCAAAGATTTAAATATGGAAACAGTTCTATATCTATCTACTACCACCCCTAAAAGAAGATGGTTCTCTGATACCAACAAAAACAAAGGGACCGTTTACAGGGGATAAAATAACTTTAAAAGAATTAATAAAAACAATAAAATAATTAAGCATAAATAGCAAAGATATAAACAGATAATAATAAGAATGATGAATTAAGGATATCAACAACATTCAGTATCACAGAACCGTTTCCGGCCTCAAGTGTTAAAGACTCCTTAATTATGCAATATGACAATATTGAGCAGAATATAAAAGAATATATTAAAAACATATAATAATAATAAATAATTAATAATAAAAGACATATAAAATATAAATAACATATAAATAAAATATAATCTTTTAAAAGGTACGGCGGCGTTGTTTCATACCCGGTACAGAGGAGGACTTCAGACAAGTGCAAGTCTGACGTTGCTCCAATTTATATTTGGGTTTCCAGCCTTATATACCATTTTAAAGATTAAGTTAATTTTGTATCTTAAGTCTAGAATATTTTAATCAGTACACACTCTTAAGTCTATATCTTTTAGTATTCCTAATTATACTATGTCTGGTATAGATATACGGATCCCGTATAAATATACAGCGCTGAATAGAGGGAGAAGAAAGACAGAAAAGGATAGAATTAGAGGTCCTTTTCAGTCTGTAAGTAGTGCAATATATTTCTGATGTTTTAGTTCCAGATCAAGCTCAACTTGCTCGTTTTTTGCTTGCAAGAACTAGAACAGAGCATACTTATAAATGAATGAGAGAAGAGATATAAAAATTTAAACTTTATTTAAATAAATGAAAACAAAATACAATACAGAATAAAAACTTTAAAACAGAATACAAATTATAAAATATAAGTTATAAAATATAAACTATAAACTACCTTAAAAGAGAATCAATAAGGAATGGGATACAGTGATGGTAGAAATATAGGTGAAGGAGGAAAGGGAAGAAGGAAGCTAAACTAGGCTGAGGGTTCTTCAATGGCTTCTGAGTTGAGAGAGAAGTATTTCGGATCCCTTTTACCTTCAGAATCAGCTTCACTATATAGACAGAGGCTTTAAAATTCCACTGTTCTTGTCACATGCTTTGGCACTGTAGGTGAATAGTAACCTGTCGTTACTATTTGCTTTTACTGTACCTTCACGCGTCTGGAACTGTGGATGAATAGTACCTTGTCTGGTACTGTTGGCTTTACTGTGGAGAACTGTGGATGAACAGTTCTTCTGACTTTACTGTTGGATTCCCTCTGGTGAATACTGTGGATGAACAGTATCTTGTCAGTGGGCACCGCCTTTATTGACTTTAAACAACTTGAGTTGGAGAAATGAGGTTTCTCCTGCCTTTAATTGGACGAACCAGATGGACTTGAATCAGATTCAACTTCTGATTCAATTATCTTTTTATTTTTCTTTTCTTTTTTCTTTTCTTTATTTTTTCTTTTTTCTTTTTCTTTTTTCTTTTTTCTTTTCTTTATCTTTCTTTTCTTTTCTTTTGTCTTTTTTCTCTTTTTCTTTCTCTTTTTCTTTTTCTTTAATTTTTTTCTCTTTTTCTTTTTCTCTTTCTTTTTCTTTATTCTTTTTCTTTTTACTTTTACTCTTTATTCTGATGGGGGACAATATACCATAGCAATCATCTTCATTACTGGGACAGTAATCCGAGTCAGATGTCTCGGTGGAGGATGATGTCATGGATGATGTAGAAGAATCCGAGGAAGAGGAAAGAGATTTCTTCCTTCTGGATTGAGCTTTAGATACTTTAGAATGGGCTTTAGTTGAAGATCCAGCAGAGCAGGTTCTACTGGGCTTAACGGGCTCAGATGTTGAGGGAAGAGACCCAACCATCTGTTCCATTAAGGCTTTATAATCTTCTGCAGTCTTGGCAGCTGCAAGAAGGGCAATATTTTGGGCTCTTTGGGCACCAAAAGAGACCTGTAGCCTTGGGTCAAGACCACCATGGTTTCTCTTTAGGAGCCATTCTTTAACAGTCTCCTCAGTGGTAGAAATGCGAAAGGCAGACCACCACTTAACTTTAGATTTTCTTAATACCACAGGGATATTGGTACCTGGAAGAATAGAAGATTCGAAGTACCATTGATATACCCAAGGTATATTGAAAGTTAAACTGAAAAGAAGAAGAGGAGGAAAATTCTTCTCAACAGGATTAGGGTTTAAGTGAACTTTATAATACCGGTAAGCCAATTGTACTTCAAGAGGAAGACAATTTTCATCATTACCGCAATAGTACCACCAATCAACGAACCATGATGGGAGGTTATTGACTTTAAAATTGGTCTCACAATAGATTAGCCAGGAATGGGTTTTAGCCGGGTTTTGGAAAAACAAGGCTTTGGTCCAGGCTTCTATATAATCCCAATAATTATATGAAGAACAACAGGATAAGGAAGGAAGGGCTTTAAACTGCACAGGAACGTGCAACGGTTTTCCCCATTCAGAAGGATGGAGAATTTTCTTTATTTTAAAAGAAGAGTGAGATATAACAGTCTTTTCTTGTGGGTTATAATTGTGCTTTACAAACAAAGATCCTGAATTCACAAGAATATGAAGATAATATTCTTGGGGTTTTGAGGTTTCTTTTGGTTTGAAAAACCATCCTTTAAGGTAAACAGTTTCAATTATAGACCATGGGTTTTTTAGAGCAGACCCAAAATCAGCAATTAATTCTGTAGACCAGAAATTTTTGTTGTGCCAAAAAGCTTTAGACTTTAAAAAGAAATTTGAAGAAACAATTTGAGTTGAAGGGTTTGAAACATTCAACTCGTCTTTAGAAACATTTTGAGTTAGGGTTTTTGAAGACTGACCTAACTCCATTTTTAAAGGGATTGAAGGATTCATACCTGGGGCTTCAGGAGGCGGGAAGCCCATCTTTTCAAGAACCTTTAGGACCTCTGGAGATTGGGCCAGCTGAGAGACCCATAAATCCATTTTAGCTTTATCATCCTCTTTTTGGACAGCATCTGCCCAAGACTTTATGGGTTTAGGGTTCAAAATACTATCTGAGTGGTCAGATAGAGCTTTAGGTGAGTCACTGTTTAGTGTTTCTTTGGCTTTATTGGTGTTTTTCTTCTTTCTCCCCATGATTCCTGAGAAGGAATTCACGAGTAAGGAAATCAGGTAAACTGTTATTTTCTCCTTTAATAAACTCAATATCAAAATCAAAAATACTTAAAATAGCTTGCCATCTAGCAAAAATTTGTTTTGAGGCAAGGTTTTTAACATCTTTTTGTAAAACATCTTTAGCACTTTTACAATCAATTCTTAATAAAAACTTTTGATTCAATAAATCAGACTGAAACTTTGAAATGCATAAAACAATGCTCAAAATTTCTTTCTTTATAGTTGAATAATTTAATTGGGTTGGACTCCAATGTCCTGAATAGAACTGGACTATGGCTTCTCTACCCTATTTGACCTGTTTTAAAATCCCACCAAAACCTATATCTGATGCATCAGTCTCAACTATTTTGGAGGCTAAGGGATCAGCTATATGCAGGCAAGGAATAGTTTTAACTAGGGTTTTAACCTGTCTAACTATGCCAGAGTGGACCTCAGTCCATGGGCCTGGGTTTTTCTTTAACCTATCATGCAAAGGTTTAATAGTCCTATTTAGGTTGGGAAAGAATTCTATGACGTAATTCAAACAACCTAAAAATCTTTGTAACTGGGCTTTATTAACTATTTGGTCAGGAAACTTATCTCCAAAAGCTAAGTTCCTTTCTATAGGTTCTATAATTCCCTGTTCTATATAGTGTCCTAAGAACCTAATCTTAGTCTGAAACAGAGACATCTTCGTTTTACTTAATACTAAACCATTATGTTTTATTACCATAAAAAATGTTTTTAAATGTTTAAAATGTTCTTCTATTGTTGTTGAATATATTAAAACATCATCAATATAAACAATACAAAATTTAGTGTAAGGGTTAAAAATATCATTCATCACTCTCTGAAACTCAGAGGGTGCATTCTTTAAACCAAAAGGCATAACATTCCATTCATACTGTCCAAATGGAACAGTGAATGCAGTCTTATACCTATCTTTAGGGTTAATCTGAATTTGCCAAAAACCAGATTTCATATCAAATTTACTAAAAACATTTGCTTTATATAATCTTCCTAATAAATCTTTTTTATTTGGAATAGGGTACCTAATCCATTTTAAAGCTTTATTCAAAGGTTTATAATTTATTACTAATCTAGGTGCACCTCTTTCTATTTCAGAGGCCTTGTTTACATAAAATGCAGCACAAGACCAAGGGCTTCTAGATTTAGTTATTAATCCTTTATTTTCTAAATCATTTATTTCTTTTTTACAAAATTCAATTAAATCAGGCGCCATCTGAATGGGCCTAGCTTTAGTTGTAATAGACTTTTCATCAAAGCCTATTTCATAAGGTAAATCAACCATGTGTTGCTTTCTGTTCCAAAATGCATTTGGAATATCAGCACACAAATCTTTTTCTATTTGAGATTTTAATTTATCAATTTTATCTTGCGTAAATTTATTATTTAACTGTTCATTTATTTTTTGTAAATGATAGTTGTTCTTTAAATTACAAAGTTGTTCAGACTTTGCTTTTATAAGTGCATTTATCTGTAACTCATTTATAGAATGTGCCTTTAAAAGATTTAAATTCCTCTTTTTAGGTTTTTCTAAAAATGGGAAAATTATCTTTTGTTTTCTAGCTTTAAAACTTATATTATCATCATTTACTGAATAAGGTGTAATTAAATTCATAAATGGCGTTCCTAAGATTACCATATGATGAATGTTAGTTAAAATGAATATATTCTTTATTTCTAAATTATTATCTATAATTGATGCTTCTGCTTTACCAAGTATATTTAATTTAGATTTATTTGCTGCAGATAAACTTTCATTAGTTTGTTGCCAAAATCTTTTTGGTACTAAACTAGGTTTAATGCAGTTTAAATCAGCTCCTGTATCAAATAATGCAATAGTTTCTATATTATAATTATCTGAAAATTTTAACTTTATTTTTATTAAATATTTTCTAGATGTTATTTCATGCAACATAAAAATTAAATTATCTGGAATTTTATCTTTATTAATTAAACTAATTTCATTATCAGTCTCTTTATCATTTATTTGCTCAATATTTTCTTCAACTTCTTCGTCAGAAGAAGAGGTTGAGTTCATTAAAGATTTTATTATCTGTGAATCATGTTCTTGTTTGTTTTTTAATTCTTTTAATTCTAGTTTAATTTCTTTAATTTCTTTTTGTAAATCATTTATAGTTGGTTTGTTTTTTATTGTTTTATTTTTATTTAATATTGTAGTTAAATCATATGTTTGTTTACTAGTGCTGGGTAACATAGAATGTTTAGGTCTATCATCTTCTAAAATTTTATTTAACATTTTCTCTTGAATTTTAGGGTCACTTATATATTTTATTGCTTCTAATATAGATTCTTGTTCTTTAGTTAATACATTTAATGATTTACTACTATAGTCAGAACTTGATTCTGATCCTATATCATCTATTTGATTTAGTTCTTCAGAATCTGAATATTCTTCAGAATCTGAATAATCTAAATATAATTCGTGAATTTTATTAATTATAGATTCTTCTAAATTTAATTCTTGTAATTTTTTATCAAATTTACAAAATCTTGATGTGTGACCTTTTCTTCCACATTTATAACATGTTAAGTCTTTATATGATGTGAATTTTTTATCCTTTTGCTTATAAGGTTTTCTACTAGGTTTTCTATATTTATAAGGTTTATAAGGTTTTTGTTTTTTATAATAATCATCTTTATCTAATTTTTTCTTATAACTCTTTTTGTGATATTTCTTATAAGGTTTTTTATATTTTCTTGTAGTAGAACACTGTCCATTACAATCTTTATGTTTCTGTGTTATACTATAATCAAATTGTTTACAGAAAGATCCTAATTCTTGTTTAGTTTTTCTCATTTCATATTTTAACGATTTTTGTAGTTTTATATCTTGACAAAGTTTTAATCCTTCTTTTTGAACTATACTAAACAGTTGTCCATAGGTCAAAAGATTATAAGGAATAGGGTTTCCAAATTCCTGTTTTATATGGTTTCTAACTTTCTCACTAAGGAAGAAGGGTAATCCTGCTAAGAATTTTTCCTTCCAGAAAGCCTGGTTGGAATCTTCTCTAAGCATTATCCTAGTTAAGAAAGTTGTTTTATAGAATTGAAAATCACTAAGTTTCTTACATCTAAGGTTACTTAGTAATTCTGCATTTTTATCCTTTAAATGAGTAGGATCACCTATAAAATGAAGTGATATAGTCAAGATTAGTGATGCCACTGCATCTTGAATAGTATCACCAGACTCATCTAAAATAGGTATTCCATCCTCATAAGTTTTTACAGCATTTAAAATTTCTAAATGTTGTTCATCAGTGAGATGATTATCCCACCAACCTTTAAGTTGTCCTGTAAAGCCAACTATAAGGAGTTCAGCTATAGTCCTATCTGAGGTTCCTGTTTGGGTTCTATAGGCATTGGCAGCCATAGTCATCTGTTGAAGAAGACTCAGGATATTATATTCTGATAAGGTATCTATGTTCCATTCATAAACTGAGGAGGCATTATATTTATATTGTGTTAACACATTTGGTCTATCTGCTATACCTAAGTCTGGGGCAGACATTCTAGGTACTATAGATTGATTATGTGTTAAACGATTTATCTGTGGTTCTAAAGCTTTACTAAAGGTTTCTATATCTTCAGATTCAGGTTGAGAATCCTCAACTGATTCTGATTCCTGTTCTTGGGTGACTATACTAATGGTTTTAGAATCTCTAGACTGGGGTGTTTCTGGTACTACCTGTTTTGACCCAGAAGAAGATTCAATTTTACTTAATTGTTCTTTAATTGCCTTAACAAAATCTGAATCTTTAGATTTTACTTCTTTTTGTCCTGTTTTAGAAACTTCGAAAGGTTTAAAAACATGTGATTTAAGTTTTTTATCTTTAACTTCTTTTTCAATTTTTACTATTTTACTTTCTTTAATAGTATCTTCTATTCTATTTAATTGTTGTCCTATAGTTACTAAATGTGCATTACTGAAATTATTCTGTTCTAAGATTTTCCTATTAGGATCATCTTCAGAAATTATTTTAAATGGTGCTATATTTATTTCTTTATCTCCATGTAAAAATACACTTGAAGTTTTAGGTGGATGTTCACTTTGTATGATTTTATCTTTTACTTTCCATTCTGTGTTTTTATTTCTAATAGTTACTGGGTTTATAGATTTTTCTAATTTAAGTTTTCCTCTATAAATTCTTTTAAACCAATCAAAGAATTTCATATTAACTTCATAATATTTTATAAAGTCAACATATTCTTCTTTAACTGATTCAAAATCTTTTACCTTTTTTATTACATTTTACATTTTCTATTTTTATTTAATAGTGAAGTTTGAAAAAAAATAAAATATTAATTGTAGTGAGAGAAAAGATATTTTTGAAATAAAAACTTTTTGGTATTTTTAAAATTTTGCATCAACCTTTTATAAAAGTATAAATATTTTTAATTTTTGTAGTATTTTTAAAGTAAAAGTTATTTTTTTTGAGTATTTATGTAAATATTCCTTATTCAATTGGATTTCTATATTCTAAAAAATTAAAATATTTTTAAAATATTTTTTTTATTTTTTTTAAATACTCATTTTTTTTTCAAATTTTGATTTCAAAAATACTACATTTTAAAAATATAAATCTAATTATATTTATTGGTATGTTAAAAATATATTCCACTTACAAATATATATACATATGAATACATATTTAATATATTAAAAGTATATTAAAATTAATAATAAGATATAATGTAACTTTTCCTAATTCCAATGATTTAATGGATTCAATCCACTGCTGAAATAATAATAATAATTATTATTATTATTATCAAATAATTTTTTTACTTTTGATAAAAATAATGTATTTTTTTTTTTTGTAAATTTACCTAACGGAATAAATTATTTGTGTTCCTTTTGCTTTTTTCTTTCTTTTTTTTTGTTGGAAATATTTGACTAAAAATTTGATAAATTCAACTGACCTTTGACGAAAGAAAATGTTTTTAATTTGCACTCTGCCCACAAACACATTGGTCCATTTGTATAAATAACTTTTTTTCCAATTTTTTATTCAATTTCTTATCAAGCATGCCATAGCATTGTGTTTTTGTACTATAGTTCAACTAGTAATTACATTCGTGTAAAAAAAATATTAGTATTAATAGGGTCTTTTAAAAATAATAATTAAATAGAATCAAAAATGAAAAAAAATTGCCAAATTGAATTAAACTAATTATTTTTTACGCTATTAGTTATAATCGAATCGGTTTATAAATTAATAATTATTGATCTATATATTTATTAATATAAAAACAAAATTATTTTAAGAATATTAATATTATTAAAAAATTTCATGAAAATAATATATTGTTGCAAAAAGTTATAATTTATATACTAAAAGTTATAAATTCAAATATTTTGATTAGTTCTATTACTGATTTTAAAATAATTAGACAAAAATTGAATTTTTTTTTTAAATAAAAAGCTATACAAAAAATCAAAAATCAAAAATCTCATTATTAAAATAACCAAATTTCATCAAGTTAGTTTAATTTTTTAATTAAAACCGAATATGGCACATCTTAATATTAAACTTGCTTAACTAATTGAGTGCATGATTACAAATCCTTCTAGACAACCTTGATAATAATTTAGCATTTCATGTATATGTAGTATAATACTTAGCTCATTGAAGCTTCGTCATTAATTAAAGGATTCTAACAAGCCAGAAAATGAGGACAACTTTAATTAGGTTTGATGATTAACTTGTTTTTAATTACTACTCCCACCATTCTTTTTTAAGTGTCTATATAATATTTTTTAAAATAAGTATCCATTTAGAAAAATAAAATATAATTATTTATTTCATTCTAATATTATTTTTACTTGTTAATTTTTAACTATTTACTTATTAAATATTTTTTTTATTATTTGTGAAAGAGTATATTAATGAAAAATAATAATAATAAATAAATAATTTTTTTAATATTAGTGAAATAGTAAAAATGAAGGGGATAATATTATTCTTTAGTTAATAAAGCTAGTTAACTATATGTACTGCCTTTTATTGTTGCAGCGGCTATATTTAATTTTATACTATAATAAGCCATAATTAAGAAGGGAATAACTCATGCTATACTGGTCATAAAGCCCATTTTAATTAATTAGTCTCCATCATAAAGATGATTATTTTGTAAGAATTATTGTTAAATTCTTGCTATTTTAAACCCTAAATTGATAGGTGAAAAGCTGTTTTAACTTATAACTAGGGCGAAACGATCACGTTGCTTCAAAATATTTATAATATGTATTAAATTATAGTTTTAGTTTTTTTATAAAAATATAAAAAATTTAGTGTAAAAAATAACAAACAAATAATATATAAAAAATAACAAAAAAAATGATATATTTATTATGTCATTACATCATAAATAATATTTTTTGCTTCACTTTTAATTTATATAGTAAAAATATAAAATTTAATAAAGATTAAATTTTATACAGAATTAAAATATATAATGCATAGTTTAAATTCAAATATAATAATTATAATATCAACACAAAATTAAAATACATATAATATATTTATAATTTAAATACAATAAAAGCATGATTACTATCTTAATTCAAAAATTATAAATTACAGCTTAAAAGCTAAGTTGTTTTAACTATTGTCTAGATAAATAATTGCTTAAATAATTTATGCCACTCGTAGAGGGATATATAGGATATTTAATATAATATTTATATTTAGTTTTTTTCTTGAGAATTTTTATCATTATTTAATTCAAAATGCTTCCAAACATATGATATTTTTCTTTTATTACTTGCATTGGGTGGTTTTATTGCATTTTTATAAATATTTGCCTTCATCCAACTATCATTATTTTTTTGAGGGGCAGCACTTGCACTATCAATTATAATTTTTGAATTATCTCCGGTACTTGACATCTATTCAAGTAAAAAAATAATTATTTCAAAGTATTAATTATACACATTCATTATATACATTAATTATATAAATTTTATTTAATTTAATTATTGCCAAAAAAATATTACTAAAATACATCATCGTTGGATTTCGGCCAAAAATAAATAGGGTCTAAATTTTGTAAATTATATATCAAAATAAAGTTTATAAAGAGAAAATCTTAAAAATACCAATTTAGTAAAAACAAATGAAGTTGAAAAACAAATGAAAATTGGTAAGAAATGGCTAACAGCGTTAATTATCATGGATGCTTCGGACGGCGTGTGGCACGTGTTCTAACAGCTGATGACAGTGAAATCGGTGGTGATACATTCGTTGAAAGATGAATTTTTAGATAGTATAGGCGCTAAATGCCGAATGTGACCGGAGAATGATAGATCGAAAAAATCTATCAAATTTAAATAATAATTTATATTTTAAATTATTACTTAAATAATTAATTTGTTTTAAATTAATAAATTATAAATATACAAATTTTAATTTATTAAACTATCAATCATTAGTTATACATATTTGTTATATACATTAAATATATAAATTTTATTTAATTTAATTCTTGCCGAAAAAATATCACATGAGTGCATTGTCGATGGATTTTGACCAAAAGTATATGAGGTCTAAAATTTATAAATTATATAATAAAATGAAACTTATAAAGAGAAGATCTCAAAAATACCAGTTTAACCAAAAAAGAAAGTCAAAAAACGAATGAAAAACTGATCAGAATTAGCTGACGACGTTAACCATCATATATGCTTTGGACGGCACGTGGCACTTGCTTCGACTATCAATCACAGCGAAATAAATGGTGATACACTTGTTGAAAGATAGACTTTTAGATGGTATAAGTGGTGACGGTCGGAGGTGACCAGAGAATGACATATCGAAAAAATAAAAAGTCGAACCTCTCTCCTCTATTATTTTCTCTCTATTCAATTAATAATCTCTCTTCTATAAAATAATTATCCGACATAATCTTTTTTTAATTTACTCTTTTGTCACTGTAGTATAAATAGTAGATTTTTTACTGTAGCACACCGAATAAAATTATAGTATGAATTTTTTACCGCAGTATAAATAATATTTGTTATTTTTTACTGTTGTATGAATAGTATTTTTAGTATAGTTTAAAGATTGATTTAAAAATGATAAATTTAGAATTTTATTATTTTAATTTTAAATTTAAAATGATATATTTAATATTTTATTATATTATGAATAATATTTTTTACTTCAATTTTAAATTATAAGATAAATATGACTCATATATTAATTTTTCACTATGTATATATATACATATATCACATAAATAAATGTATACATTTAATATATATAATATTTACTCAATATTATTAAGTTAGTTTACTATTTTGAAAGATTTAAGAAGATAGAAATTAATACAATAGATGAAAATAAATTAACTTATGAGTCAGGTTTAAATTTAAAAAAAATTAAATTCTACTTATTTGATTCATAATTTTCTTTATAAATTTATAAATTTTCTATATATATATATATATAATTGAAAGTTTAAATTCTAAATCTCATAATTTTAGTATAATTAAATTAAATTAAATTAAATTATTTTACAAGCATTTGAATACGGTTAAATAAATAAAATACGAGTATATATTTAAATATTTATATTCATAGAAAGATATTTAAATAATAATTATTAATAAAAATTATCGGAGTTGTCACATTACTCTCTATAAAAAGAATTAATCACTAGAAACCAAAAGTTTATAATAGATAACAAAGATATGAAAAGCATCAAAATGGTGTAGGTATATGTATGGGTACTCTCTTTATAATAATTTAGTGATTTCCTTTCATATTTACTTTGTCATCACTACCTAAATTCTTGTGCTTAACAAAAGTTGGTAAAGATTAGAAGACAATAATTGAATTAAAGGGGTCGTTAAGTTTGAAGATGAAAGAACCTTCTCACAAACCCTATTTTTTTTTTCTCTCTCTCTCTCTTTTTTCTTTTTCTTCTTCTTTTTCAAAGGCATTAATTTCAATTCTAATCAAACATAACCTTTTAATAGTCTTAGAAGATCATAAGATCATCAAAATATTTAAAAAAGTTTTATTAAAAATATCAACACGAAAGAGTTTTACTTTTGATATTTAAAAATGAGATTTTTTTCATAAATATCTCCAAAAAAATTATTTTTAAAAACATTTATTTTTTCTTAAAAAAATATTATTATTTTTTATTTTTTAAATTTTAGAGATATATGTTTAATATATATAATATTAAAAAAATATAATAAACTTTAAGAGATATATAATTTTTTTAAATATTTTAGTAGAGATGAGAGAATTGATCATGTCATTCTGCATATATTATTTAGCAAAAATATATTTATTATTATATTATATCTCAAAATTTCACTTAATATAAATTTAATATATTAAAAATATGTTAAAATAAAAAATATTTTTAAAAATAAAAATAATATATAATATAAGTTTCTCTTTGAAAAATATCATAGCCAATGCCCCCACATTACTCTTAGACTTGGACTTGAGGCCTATTCCTTGCCTTATTTAATCTTTACCACTCATAATGAACAACTCAATAATTGCCATATGAACTGTCCCAACCCCACTCTTTCTCTTTTGCCTTCTTCTGCTTCCTTTTGGCTTATTTTCTTTTTCTTCGTTTCTTTTTCTTTTTAATTAATTCAATGAATCATGGGGTCTCATGTTTCCTTTCAAGTTTCAACCTTCCAAATTCAACCTTAATTTTTTAATTATTATACTATAAATTCAAATTCAAAGTCATAATCTTATAGTTAAAGGAAATTACAATTTCAACACTACTAAATTAAATTTTTAAAAGTTCTAAATTTTTTAAATGAAGATAGTTTTTTTTTTTTGTAAGAAATGAAGATAGTTTATTAATTATCCATGATTTTGAATTGTTGTTATAAAAATATTGTGTTAAATATATTAACTAAATATCACTAATTTATTCTAAAATAATTTCATCTTATATGCTTTGATAGCATATCCCTAAATGACACTTTATTTTTTGCATTCAGTTATATTATTTATTTTTTAAATATTAATATAAAAAATAAATAATCTATTTTGAATCTATTTATTTAAGTAAATACATATTTATTATTAAATTATATCTCCATATATATATAATTTCATTTGAGAAAAATAATTCAAAATTCAATGTGAAATTATTAGTGTAATTTATTGAAATTTTAGCCTTTCCCCCTGTAATTGGTTTAAAATTCAAATATAATATATAGAAAATATCTCTCAAACTTTGTCCTCTGCTGAGTCCCTATCATTATCGACAATTGTTTTGTACAGTGTGGGAAGGGGGGAGAAGAAGCAACGTTTTTTACCAGTACTTGACTTCATGATCCAAAAAACAAAATTTTCCCACACTTATTTCAATAATGATAATCATAAACAACTGTCCTTGCAATGCTTATATATCTTTTTAAATATATATATATAAATCAATATCTAAATTAATTTGAAAAATATCAAATGAAATTTTGAGAAATGTTATAATAAGATATTAAGTAACTACAATATGCATAATCAAGTGACAAATATTTATTTTTTGAAGTTAATAGATTTAGAATTGATTTTTTTTGTCTAATATAATATTAAAAAAAATATTAGGTAGATTAATTATAAATCAAAATATGAAAAAGATATTTAAAAATTATTTAAAGTAATAAATATGATAAGTTCATATTTTATAGATTTTTAAGTATTATAATAATATATTTTATAATAATTAATATAATGGGTATATAAATATTTTATAAAAAAATATATACAAACAATTAGTTAACCACATTATAATAATATCCTTGATAAAAAAAATTATTTTTTGTATGATTCAAAATCATTCATTTTATCATTTATTGAAAGATTTTGATAACAATTTATCATAAGCTAATTAATAGATAAACAAATAATTCTCCGCGTAAGGCGTGTAGCCGTGTACTCATAATATATTAATATACTTTGTCATCACCTAATTAGCATTATTAATTATGGTTTTTCTTTTGCCAATCTTTTCCTTCACAATTTATAATAAAAAAATAAAATAAAAAAGCCTAGACTAAATAATATTAGATTAGGCATATAAAAATTTAATTTTTTTTATTAAAAATAATAAATTATTTTATAAAGTACAAAAATGTAAATTTCAAGGTCACAACTATAGTTTAGGATACTTTTTTTCAATATATTGAGCAAAATAGCTTGATTATATTGTTAAATTTTTGAAAAATAAAGATTTTTTTTCTCTGGGCTAGGTGTGTGTGTATATATATATGTACTTATTCAATTTTCATACATATAGTAAGAAATTAATGAATAATCTAAAAATTTATTCATTTGAAATTACATTTACTAGTGAAAAGATACAATATTCACTATATGTAATTATGATCAATTGAAATTTTAATTATTGAATTATTAGCTTTATAATTTTTTTTTACTTTATAAGCCTGTATATGACAAGTGACACTATTTTTTTCCCAACTTGAAAATAAATCAACTAATAATATTTGTGTTCTTAGCATATTTTCGCATCTGAAAGTAAGATTTTTAAAATGCATTTTCATAAGATAATGGGGAAAATAAAAATTGCAATATTATCATTAAGACCTTATCATTTTTCAATCTTTTGGTCAAGTCCAAGAAATTTAAAGAGAAAAAGAAAAGCAAATCACAATTAGTAGGTTTTTGGCGATTTTTGCTTCTTCTTTTTTCCCCTTCACCATCATTACTTTATATTTCTATTTTTTTTTTTTGAAAAATGACTTGGAAAGCAGAAAATTAACTGTTAGAATGTTGCAACTTTGTAAAGTTTCTTTTTTTTAATCATTTTAGCAATATGGTTCGAATTTCCAATATAATAAAATTGATATTAAAAAATAAAAAGACTTCATTCTATTAAGAAATCAAATGACATATTCAAGCAGCATTTGAAATTTAGAGTTACGTAGCACACTCCTTTCAAATCAATAACAATACTTTTCATTCAATAATATTAAAATCAATTCTAAAATACGTATTAAATATTATATATTAAAATCTATACTAATAATTAAGCTATAATTAACTTAAAAGAAAGTTAATATTAAAACCCAATTAAAATCTTCATAGTTAAAAGAACTAATCATCACCACTTCTAATATTCAAAGTTCAAACCATTCAAAACTTCATTCTGATGCTCATCAGTAAACTGATTAATAATACCAATCTCACCTAAAGCCTTATGAGAAGCCATTTCATCTTTTTTTATTAGAACATTCTTCTTCAACTCCTGTAAAGATCCTATAAAACCTTCGAGCTCTTCTTTATCCATATTATCGACGGGCAAATCCCACCAAAATTCTCCATCAATATTCATATTTTTCTTCGTTTCTATTATCTTAACAATCCCTTTTAACTCTTCCGATCTGCAAAGCGATTTCTTGTATTCTTTTTCTTGCAAGCTCTGGTTCAAACTGCTATTACTGTTACTGATACTGCTTTCTATTAAGCAAGAACTATCATTATTGTTTTCTTCTTCTTCTTCTGTTTCCGCAATATATCGATCAACAACATTTTCTACATCTGGATTTCCGAAAGAAAACACTTTGTCGTGCTGTGAAAAGAGAATCACGGCGACTTCAGCACCGCACAAGGTGGAGATTTCAGCTGCTTTCTTGAATATCCCATTTTTGCGTTTTGAGAACGTAACATAACGTCTATTTTCTTTCTCCACTTTCTTTATCTCTATCTTTTGCCGGCCTTTGCTTGTCTTGCGCTGAGTTGGATTGCTTGTTATTATGTTCATGGCGGTTATGCCGTTTAGGGTTTCAAGAACAGCCGTGTTTAATTTTAGTGTATTTATAGAAAGGTTTTGAATGATCTCAGCCCTTAAATTTTGATCCAACGGTTGTAGTTTTCTACAATTTTAATTTCCTAATGAAGGAAGAATATTATTTGGAATATATGGTAAGTATTGAATATTAAAACTACAATTTTAATTTCCTAATGAAGGAAGAATATTCTTTGGAATATATGGTAAGTATTGAATATTAGGTTAAATTTTGAAAAATAAATAACGGGAAATTTTTTTTTATAAAAATGAAAAAAAATTAAAAATTTAATCAAATTTTCGATTTTTTAAAAAAAATTTGTTAGATTTTTTTTATCAATTCATTATATTCATACAGTATATAGAAAGTTTATTTATTATGAGTTATTATATATTTTTGTAAAATTATCAAAAATCTCAAAGTAAAAAATATAAATTTTTTTAAAAAATTCTGATAGGGATATAATTTTTTAAACAAATAAGAATCTCTCATAAATATAAATATGGTAATTAAGATCTTCAAATATACTCTAATATACTAATATTCTTTGTCTAACAAAATAATAAATAGTAATTGAATGAAATTAAAATAATATTTAGTAATTAAATAAAATTAAAATAATAATTAGTAATTAAATAAAATTATAATGAGAAACAACATTCAACGCTTCAACGACAAAATTCCATTGCAAAAGGGAAAAAATTAATTGAAACATTTCACCTCAAATCCGAGTCAAGTGGATTACACTAAAATTAATTATTAATACAATTTGAAACTTTTGATCTCACCTAAACCTTAATTACTAAGCTTTGCTTGTTCTTTAGTTTCTTGTTTCTTGTATCCATTAATTATATTATTTAAAAAACACGAAGAAAAGAAAAAAATACTATTGGTTTTTTGTATTTATAATTAAATTATTAATATATAATGCTGTAATAAAAATCCAAATTCTATAATGATAATAATAAAAGTAAATTACTTTGATTTAACCTGTTTAGGATATTAATTGTTATGCTATGGAAAAATTAAATAAATTTACTTAGCATTATATAATTATGAAATATTGAATGTTATACTGTCCTAATAATTGCATTTGAGCTAAAATAATTTTTTTGAAATTTTAATTACCATCTCTAATTTCTTTTATATATTATCATATTTGGAATTTTTTTTAAGAAAGAATATAAGATGATTATTTAGAAAAAGAAATAGGATATCCAATTAATGTAATATTTTTATTTCTGGTTTAAATAATATATATTATTGGCTAAATTTAAAACAATTTTTAAACACGTTAAAGCTTAAAAAATTGAACTAAATCAAAGCACGTAGAGTTAAAATTTATGAAAAAAACTCATTTTAATTTAATAAAATTATTTTATTATTTGCTTTTTTATTATTATAATTAATCTAATCTAATCAAATCATTTTATTGTTTTCTTTTTTAATTATAATGTTTTTCCTATTATTTATAATTGTTGATTTGAAAGCTGAAAAATATGTAATTAGAATTACATTATTTAATGTATAAATTGAAGGAAAAATTATACCTTCAGTGTCTTAACTTATTTATTTTTTAATTTTAGTGTTCTTGCAATTTTTTTTTAGTTTAGTGTTTAAAATTTAGTAGCGGGTAATATTTTAGTATCTCATGCTATTTTATTCAAAATTTTAGTAATAACTAAGCTAAGTGTATTTTATTTTTAAATAAAAAATTTATCACATCATAAAATACCATTAATAACATATTTAGCCCAAAATTACTAAATTAAAATGAAGCATATGCCCTAAATAAATTTTTTTTTCTCTTTCTATTTTGGCAGCAACGAAAGAAGAATAATTAAAGAATTAACCAATCTTTCAATCTTTATTTGAATGTTGAAGTAAATAATTTGAAATGAGAGAAAAGTAAAGAGTTTTATAGACTAAGACCATATATAGATTATTCTTATTCTAATTATTCTTTTTCTTTGCTTTTCCTCCTAGAGTTTCACGTTGTTGTCATTTTTTTATATTAAATTTATTTTATTATCAATTTTTTATATATGAGTACCAATTTAGATAATTTATCTTTTATTTAATATCTTATAACCCATTTATTATAGTTATTTTTTTTATTTCACTTGAGTCTATATGAAATTTGGAATTTATAATATTTATAGAGTAAAATTTTTTCACAAATAATTACAGCATAATTACAATAAGCATTAGTCTTTCGACTATAATTATTTTTAATTATTCTTTATTCACTTTGCTATGCACTTTTGTTGTGAATATTAAATTTTTTATTTGATTTTTATTTTTATGAAGGATTTGAAATATTTTTAAAATTGAAATTCATGATTCTAATGAATCAAAACTTGTTAATTTCAAAGAGATGATTATATTAAAAGATAGAGATTGAAGAAGAAGTAGAAAAAAAAAAGTAGAAAAAGATTGCAAAAAAAGAAGAAGAACTCTCACGAGCAAAAAGTATGATGTGATATTTCGATGAGAAAAAAATCATCAGAGCAATCAAAATAATATTAAAAAGTAAAATTTATATACTAAACTAGCAAAAAAATAATTATAAAGACACTAAATTTTTTAAAAATTTTAATAAGTTCAGACACTAATTTTATAATTTTTCTAAAATTGAATATGAAAAAGGTGTATAAATTTTGAAAATAAAAAATTCATAAAAATAAAAAAATTATTCATGATAAGGCATGGAACATCAAACTCGAATTGATTTAATTAGGAGGTGTTAAATTTATATAAATTTTGAAATTGGTTAGGCATGCAAGGATATCAAAAGTAAAAATTTTTATTAATAATTTATTTTTTAAAAGAGAGCAATGGTGAGAATTAAATTTTCATTTTTTTTATCACTCTAAATAAAAGTAATTATATCAAAAGTTTAAATTTTTTATTAGTTTTTTTAATTTAATTATTCAACATCTTAAAAGTTAGAGATTACATATTAAATTGGATTCACATCTAATAATTATATTAAGAGTTCTTTTAAATTTTAAATGTGCTTGGTATTTAATTAAACCCTCTAGTTAAAGGGCAAATGACTTTTACTATCTCATGCAACAAATAGCATTTTTATTAGTTAAAATTTAACTATTCTTTAGTATAATGAATTTTAAATTATTTTTTCCAATTCCAATTTCAAAAGGGAAGAAATCTATAAAAATTGACATAAGATGATGAGGCAGACCAAAAATCAACAATTTTCAAATTCTTTCGCCATCGCCACCCCCACTAATATACTTTTTTTTTTTTTTTAAATCATAAGTATTCTACTTCTCTAGAATTAATCCTGTTTCATATACCACAGACATTAAAATGATCTTTCTAACAGTGTTTTTTTTTATACACAATCCCAAAACCGAAAATCACTTTCCTCATGAAAATTTAGATGTTCGTTCGTTTGGATCAATGCTCGTTGATACCACCAATATACTTTAATATAATGTTAATTGTACTAAATTATCACTACTCATTAGCCCACCACACATGTACTCAGATCCATTGCGCCATTACCAATCTTCTCTCTTTCTCTTTCATTTTAAAAGCTAGCCAGTGACAAACCAGAGACAAACAAACAACCATAACCTCTTCTTCTATCTGTTTCTCTTCAATGGCTCTTCTTATTTTCTTCTTTCTTCTTTCTTTATTTTCTTTTTCTTCATCTTCTTCTACTAATGACCAACCAAGAACCTTCATTGTTAAAGTTCAGTCCGATGCTAAACCACCCATTTTCACTCTCCACAAGCACTGGTATGACTCTTTTCTTTCTTCACTTTCCTCTGCTAGACCCCCACCTGCTGAGTCTCGTGTTATTCATACTTATAACACTGTTTTTCATGGCTTTTCTGCTAAGCTTTCTCCTGTTGAAAGTCTCAAACTTCAAACTCTTCCCCATGTTCTCGCCGTCATCCCTGAACGTGTCCGGCACTTGCAAACCACGCGATCTCCTGAGTTTCTTGGTTTAAAAACCACTGACAGTGCTGGGTTACTTAAAGAATCCGACTTTGGGTCGGATCTTGTCATTGGGGTTATCGACACCGGAATCTGGCCGGAAAGACAAAGCTTTAACGACCGGAACTTGGGTCCTGTCCCTGCAAAATGGAAAGGAATGTGTGAAACTGGTAAAGATTTCAGTTCATCTTCTTGTAATAGAAAGCTTATAGGAGCTCGTTACTTTTGTAATGGCTATGAAGCTACAAATGGGAAAATGAATGAATCAACGGAGTACCGATCTCCACGAGACTCCGATGGCCATGGAACTCACACAGCTTCCATAGCGGCCGGACGTTATGTGTTTCCAGCTTCAACACTTGGCTATGCTAGAGGTGTTGCTGCAGGAATGGCCCCAAAAGCTCGGCTGGCCGCTTACAAAGTCTGTTGGAATGCTGGATGTTACGATTCGGATATTCTTGCAGCATTTGACGCTGCTGTGAATGATGGGGTTGATGTGATTTCACTGAGTGTAGGCGGTGTTGTGGTTCCTTATTACTTGGATGCAATTGCAATTGGGTCATTTGGGGCTATAGAACAAGGTGTATTTGTCTCTGCTTCTGCTGGTAATGGAGGCCCTGGTGGGCTTACAGTAACCAATGTTGCTCCGTGGGTTACTACTGTTGGTGCTGGAACTCTTGATAGAGATTTCCCAGCTGATGTGAAGCTTGGAAATGGTAAAATAATTTCTGGGATGAGTGTTTATGGTGGACCAGGACTATCTCCAGGGAAATTATATCCATTGATTTATTCAGGTAGTGAAGGAACTGGAGATGGGTATTCAAGTTCATTATGTTTAGAAGGTTCTTTAGATCCTAAACTTGTGGAAGGAAAAATTGTTGTGTGTGATAGAGGGATTAATTCAAGAGCTGCTAAAGGAGATGCTGTGAAAAAAGCAGGAGGTGTTGGGATGATTTTAGCTAATGGGGTTTTTGATGGTGAAGGTTTAGTTGCAGATTGCCATGTTTTGCCTGCAACTGCTGTTGGTGCTTCTGGTGGTGATGAAATTAGAAGGTACATTTCTGCTGCTTCAAAATCAATTTCACCACCAACTGCTACCATTGTTTTTAAAGGTACCAGACTTGGTGTTAGACCTGCTCCTGTTGTTGCTTCTTTTTCAGCTAGAGGTCCTAATCCTGAATCCCCTGAAATCTTGAAACCTGATGTTATTGCTCCTGGTTTGAACATTCTTGCTGCTTGGCCTGATAAAGTTGGACCGTCTAGTATTCCAACTGATAATAGAAGAACTGAATTTAACATTCTTTCTGGTACTTCAATGGCTTGTCCCCATGTTTCTGGTTTAGCTGCCTTGTTAAAGGCTGCACACCCAGATTGGTCTCCAGCAGCAATAAGATCAGCGTTGATGACAACTGCTTATACAGTTGATAACCGCGGCGAAACAATGCTTGATGAATCAACTGGAAACACTTCAATTGTGTTAGATTTTGGTTCTGGTCATGTTCATCCACAAAAAGCTATTGATCCTGGATTAGTCTATGACATGTCAACATTTGATTATGTTGATTTTCTATGCAATTCAAATTACACAGTTAGCAACATTCAAGTAGTTACTAGAATGAAAGCAGATTGCAGTGGAGCAAAAAGAGCAGGACATGCAGGCAACTTGAATTACCCTTCAATGTCTGCTGTGCTCCAACAATATGGGAAACAACGTAAGATGTCTACACATTTCATTAGGTCAGTAACTAACGTTGGGGATGCAAATTCTGAGTATAAAGTTACAATTAAAGCACCCATTGACACTGTGGTGACAGTGCAGCCAGAGAAGCTTGTATTTAGAAGAATTGGGCAGAAATTGAACTTTCTTGTTAGAGTTGAAACTATGGCAGTGAAGCTCTCACCTGGTGGCTCAAGCATGAAGAGTGGTTCTATAGTTTGGTCAGATGGGAAACACACTGTGACTAGCCCAATTGTTGTGACAATGCAACAACCTCTTTAGGAAATTTTTGCTTTTCTTTATTGGGTATTTATAGGTTTTAATTATATGTATAATTTATCTCTTTATGTATAATTAAAGAGAAATGTATTGTATTTGAGGAGTTTTCTATATCAGAAAGCCAAGGTTTGGTGGAAGTTTGGGACTCGGGTTTGTAATGAAAAAAAGTTTTTTAAGTAATTAGTGTATAATTTTGGGTAGCAAATGGGATGAGGAAGAGAAGAAAAAGAAAGAGAGGTGAAATTTGATCAAGAATCAGAAAATGTTCGTAGAAATGTCGAGAGTTTGCGTGATTGTCTATGTTTTGACTAAGAAGCCAAAATTATAATGAAAGATCTCTTTCTTTTTAAAGAAGCTCATAGGTGAATGAATAAATTTGTAAAAATGAGATAATTTTTATTGATCAATAAACTGTCTATAAATACATGTTACAGCAGAAATTAACTTCTCAAAGAGGGAAGCACGTTGGCTATTGATACAACAGATATGATGAAATAATATTTCACAATTAAAGGGATAACAAAAGACTATCGACTAAGTATATTATACTAAATATAGTATGTGTAAATATAGTATGTGTTAATACGCCCCCTTCAAGATAGGCTGCCTTTGATAACACCTAGCTTGACTAAGTGAAAATTAAAAGAAGAAGAAGGAAGGGCCTTTATTAGAGTATCTCCATGAATGTGAACAACTTTCACCAATCCTTGTTGAACTTAATTGCGTGCATAGTCAAAATCGACTGCAATATGTTTCATTTGGCTATGGAACATCGAATTTTTACAAAGATATATGGCTCCAGCATTATCACAGTAAATAATCGAAACTTGTGTGAGGGAGATGTGAAGTTCACGCAACAGGTTTCCAACCCAAGTTAGTTCAGCAAGAGCAGAGGCTACTGCCCTGTATTTTGCTTCAGTTAAGAATTTAGCAATAGTTTTTTGCTTTTTAGATGGCCAACTAACCGGTGTCTTTTCGAGAAATAAGAAAAATTTCGAAGTAGATGCACGATCAATAATATCTCCAGCCCAGTCCGCATCAGAATACATATGAAGATTAAAACTGAAACTATTTGATAAATTTAGCCCAAGTTGAACAATACCTTTGAGATATCTTAGAACACGCTTAACAGCCTTCCAATGATTTTTCGACGGAGAATGCATATATTGTGATAATTTGTTTACTGAAAAATTGATGTCTGACCTTGTGAAAGAAAGATATTGAAGCTTTCCAATGATTCTCCGATATCGAGTTGCATCAGTTTTATTCGCACCATCATTAACCAAAAACATGGAATTGGAGCTCATTGGAGTTGGAGCTGAATTGCAGTTAGTCATGTTTTCGTTCTTTAATAGCTCATGTATGTAACTAGATTGAGATAATATAATACCAGAAGAGTTTCGATGAACTTCAATCCCCAAAAAATAGTGTAGAGTACCCAAATCCTTAATAGAAAAACGGGCAGCAAGAGAAGAGATGACTGAATTAACTACCTTGTTGTTACTGCCAGTGACAATAATGTCATTCACATAGACCAGAATATAGACTGTGATTGCATTTTTATGATGAATGAACAAAGAATTTCCAGACTCCGATTTCAAGAATCCCATGTAAAATAGATGCTCTTTCAATTCATTATACCAAGCCTGAGGTGCTTGTCGAAAACCGTAAATGGCCTTTTTCAAACGACAAACATGAGACAAAAGTGTTTTTTTTTGTCATATCCAAGATGTTGGGACATGTATACCTCTTCAACAAGGGTGCCTTGAAGGAAGGCATTGTTGACGTCAAGTTGACGAAGCGACCAATCAAATTGAACTGCAATAGACAAAATCACATGAACAATTATTGGTTTTATAACAGGACTGAATGTTGAATGAAAATTAACTCCAGGCCACTGAGTGTATCCCTTTGCTACAAGTCGAGCTTTGTAGTGATCGATTGTGCCATATGCATTTTTTTAATCCTGTACAACCACTTACAAGAGACAATATTTTTAGAGGGGTCATTTGGTACCAATTTTCATGTTTGATTTTTCAGTAAAACATCAAATTCAGCTTGCATAGTTGACAGCCATTCAGGTATTTTAGCTGCCTGTTTAAACGTGAAAGGGGTAATGGTGGGAAAGGTGTGAGCTAGATAATCAAATATTTTTTTTGGTTTGGCGATGTTGTGTTGAGAACATGTGATTATTTTATCTCTGATTTGTTGGCGTGATAAGGAAGTTTGTTGAGCATAGGAAGGTGGTGGAGGTTGTGTGGTTCGAACAGTGGTGATTGGTGGAGATTTATTTGGGATAGAAACAGGTGTGGTATTAGGAGTCTGGAGTGTTGGAGGAGACCCAAGATTGGTGGACTGTGAATGAGTAGCTTGATGAGGTTGCCTCTGACGTGAAATATCTATGGGTTGAGGTAATTGTGAGTCAATGTGAGGAGGAGGTGGAGTTGGAGTTAGTGTATGATGGAGTAAAGTATTGGCCACGTAACACTAACATTATGGAACTTGGAAAAGATGCTTTTGTATGGGAATACATGTTCATGAAAAATAACATAACGTGAGAGATAGAGTTTTGAAGATATTGGATCAAAACACTGATGACTATGATAAATAGTAGAAAAAACCCAAATAGACACATGGTGTTGACCTAGGCTCTAGCTTATTTTTTGAGTATGACTTAAGCCAAGGGTAACATAAACTGCCAAAAGTTTTTAACGCCGTATAATTCTGTTCCTGGAATAATTTTTGAAAAGGTGACTCATTATTTAAAAGTGGCGTTGGCATGCGATTGATTAGATAGACAGCATGGCGACAAGCAAAAGGCCAAAAATTGGAAGGAAGAGATGCCTCATGAAGGAGTGTTCTTGCTGTTTCAATGATACATGATATGTCGATGACGACGTTCAGCAAAAGCAACCCGTTAAGGTGTATATGGGGGACTTAGAAGATGTTCAATGACATTGGAACTTAGATATGAGTCTAGGCTCTTATATTCAGTGCCACCATCTGTATATAGAGACAAAATTTTGGTTTCAAAATATTTTTCGATTAACAGATGAAATTTTTGAAAGACATCTTTTACGTCACTTTTATTTTTTTAATGGATACAACCAGACATAGTGGGTGAATTGATCAACAAAAATACAGTAGTATGAATATTTATCAATAGACAAAACTAGGAATGAACCCCATAAATCACTAAAAATAATTTGCAAAGGTCTAGTACTAGACAAGGTGAAAGTCTCAAATGGTAGACGATGAGCTTTATTAGACAAATAAGAATTACAAGAATTAAATTTATCATGTTTGGCAGCAGGTAAAGAAAATTTATTTAAGATAAATTGCAAAGTTCTAAAATAAGGATGGCCTAGACGCCGATGCCAGATTTCAATAGATATAAGAAGGGATATGTGATAAGCCTGAGGTTTGCTGTAATAGGAAGTCTTTGGCCACTCATATAGTCCATTTTTACTCTGGCCTCTTACCAACGATTTTTGAGTTTTCAAGTCCTTGACCAAAAAATAAGAAGGGAAGAATTCAACAGAAGTTAGATTGTGTAGACAAAATTGGAAAACAGAAAGTAAATTACGTTTAATAGCAGGAGCACATAAAGTATTAGACAGCTTAAAGATATAATTTGATGCACATAACTGAGATGAACCAGTATGAGTTATAGGGATTTTATTACCATCACCCATGAAAATATCCTGATTGCCACGATATTCCTGCAGATTTTGAGGATCGGAAGTGATGTGATAAGTTGCACCGGAGACCTAAGGATCTGATTGTGCCTGCAAACCTGAGATATAATTTGCCTTTGCTTCAAGATGATTGTGAGATCGAGAGAGAGACACATTAGCAGTATGGCCCGGTTTGTTGCAGAGTTAGCAACGTGGGGTATTGTTAGTTGGAGTGCGCCATTGAGATAATTGATTGGTGTGATTGTTGTAAAGCCATGGTTGGTTATTGTTGTTGGAATTGTTTTGGCTGATTGTATTTTGACGATAATTATTATTGGAAGATCTTGAATTGTTGTTTAGATTGTGGGGTCTATAATTATTTTTGGTGGTAATAGCAGCTGTGATAGGAATGGGTTTGGACTTGGATTGCTCATGATGAAGAAATAACCCATGATCAAGCAACTTGTCATAGAGTTCTTCATAAGAGATGGTGGTGTCTCAGGCTCGGATAGCTGCAGAAATTTTCCAAAATTCAGGGCCAAGGCTAGTGAGAATTTTAACTACCAGTTTCGATGTGGAAACTGGTGCTCCGGCAGTGGCAAGTTCATCCGAGATAGAGCGAACATGTTGTAAATATTTTGTAATCGGGCTGGACTCCTTTGTGAGGCAAGCAACTTGATCACGGAGACTGAAAATCCATGTTTGAGATTTGTTTGCGTATGCAGTATGTAGAGAATCTCATGCTTGTTTTGTTGTTTGTGCGGCAGCAATTGTGGATGCAATTATAGGATCAACTGAGGCCGCAAGTGCATTTTGAATAAGCTGGTCCTGGCGGAATCAGAGTTGGAAGGTATTTATGGAATTATCGTCATTGGTCGAGGTAAGTGGGGCTGGTCGTTTTTCATCTAAATGGCCAAAAAGGTCATAACCATGCATAAGCATTGAAAATTGAGCTTTCCAGGTTGCAAAGTTATGACTTCCGCTGAGTTTGATAGGTAATTGAGAAGTGGGATTGAATTGGATGATTGTGGTGTTTTTGGTAGTGTTGTCGGCATTGACAATGGTTGGATTTGTTTCTGAACTGGAAGACATTTTGTTTGAGAGATTAAGCAACAATGCGGATCGAACTCATTAGAGTGTTCTTAGGTACGCTATGATACCATAAAAAAGCTTATAGCTGAATGAATAAATCTGTGAAAATGAGATAATTCTTAATGATCAATAAACTGCCTATAAATACATGTTACAGCAGTAACTAACTCCTCAAAGAGAGAAACACGTTGGCTACTGATATAACAGATATGGTGAAATAATATTCCATAATTAAAGGGATAATAAAAGACTATTGACTAAGTATATTATACTAAATATTGTATGTGCTAATACTTTTCTTTTGGAAACTTTGTATATGAGAAGGATTTTTAAGGTTCTTTTGTTCACATTTAATACATTTTGCTGGAAGAAATTCGTTTTAATCATTATTTAGAGTATAAACTTGTAGATTATGTCTCCATGTGTAATTTTTATTGAATGCTCCTAATAATGAATTGTAGGGGCACATATTAAGTAATAATAAATGCTTTAATTTTATTTGTATGTATTTTATTTTTATTAAAATATTATAATAATTTTATAATGTATGTCAAATTTTTCTTAATATAAAATAAAAATGAAATGTATTTTAATAAAAATTAGTGTATTTATTATTATCTAATATTTGCTTTTAAAATACATATTAATATATATATATAATATGATAAGAAATTTCCTAGTCAAAGTAACCGAATTTGTAATAAGCTTAAGAACAAAGGCATATTAATAATGACAATGATTAGGACAAAAATCATGTGGGGGTTGTGTTTTACTTTGATGCTATAATGGCTTTACATTACTGTTGTTTTGTATTTAGCACGTCATGTGTAAGAGAGCAACAAAATATTTAGTAAGAGTCGAGATTTGAAATTGCGTGTCTTTCCATTACAATTCAAATAAAATAAAATTCCATTAATCTTAACTTTTTACATGTAAATGAGGTAAAAATATCTGATTTTACCTTATTATTAATTTTTTTAAATATATATATATATAATGAACATTTATCTCGTAATATAAAAAAAATTTATTAAATATTTTATAGAATCAAATAAAATAATAAATCATAAAATTACAATTTAACAGTAAACATATATTTTTTTAAATTATACATCCATAATTGAGTAAATTATATTCATTATTTTTTATAAATATATTAATATACGTTACCTTCTTTAGTTTTAATGTATGATATTATTGTTTTCTAACTTATAGATTATTATATGAAAATCTCTTACCTAATTTTTTTATTTACATGACTAATAAAAAGCAGACATAATTTTATATGCAAAATTAATGTAGCCCTATATTATATGATATAATATCAGTTTTCTACTAATGTATTCTATGATATAGCATCACATCAATTTATAAGTGCAAATTTTATTATTTAAATTATATCATTGGTGAAAAAATACACTAACTAATATAAGGAAAATTTAAAATTTTTATTTAAAGTTCTATACATATATATATATATATATTCTAATAAAATGGTGGGGAGCTATTGATTAATAGAACATAATCAATGCCTAAACCCTATATATATATATATATATATATATATATATATAAATATATACCAGCATCTTCTCCTTCTTCTTCTTCTATGGATGAAAGGAACTTTAGGTTGAAAACACTACTAATCATGATTTAGAATTTTTACAACTAATAGACCATTAATTACAAACGTGGTTTTTAGCTGTCATTTCTGGTTCTTGCTATTTCATCAATAATCATGTCTCTTTCTTCCTCCTTTCTTGTTTGTTCTTTCTATTTTCTGTTTGTGTAAATTGCAAGCAAAATAAAAAACAAAAACAAAAAGTGGGTTGTCTATGTAATTTCTTAATTAGCAATTAATTATATAAAGAAAATCAAATAATTAGGTTAATAAATATAGAGAACATAGTCTTTAGGCAACAATTATTGGATATAGATAACGAAATTTTATTGAATTTTTTGGGCACGTAAAAAAGTATGGTTGTTCTCTATATATCCATTCTTCTTCTTTTTTTCTCTCAAAAATACTTTTTTTTTATACTCAAATTCGAATTTTCACTTCCATTTGTAATAGATACATCAAAAATATGCATTTAATATTACTGAATAATGTAAAATTTATTATGAATAGCATATTTTTTTTAAATAATGAAACATTTAAAAAATTTGAAAATCATATTATATTATTTTTTCAAAATAATATTTACAATTCAATAATTGACATAAACAGGCTTCCCAGGACGAGGAACAGAGGGTTTTTAAGGCCTAACAACAACAAACAACAGCCCATTTTTAATGGATTGTTTTTCTGTTCCATTCTGGGCCCAATAATCTTAAAAATATGTAACTTTGCACAATTTTCGTTCTCTTTTTTATTTGGGGTTTCTTTAAAAATACCCTAAAAAATAAAAATATTTTAAAAATATTTATTTTTCTTTTTTAATTTTAAAAATATTTTTTTTAATTTTAAATTTTAAAAATACGACTTTTGAAGATATACTTTGTATAAATATTTGGTATACTAAACATATACTCAATTTTTAAAGATATCCTTTTAGTGTATTAAAAATATATAAAAAAATATAAGATATTTTTAAAAAAAAGTTAAAAAAATAAGCTATACAGTGTAATTTTCTCTTTTTTATTTTTCACAAAATTATCAAAAAAAAATTAAAAATTACAAATTTTTAAAAAACTTTTAAATTTATCAAAAAAAATTATTAATTTTTAAATTAACTAGATTTTTATAATATAAACAAAATATATTATGAATTTATTAAATATATAATAACTTCTATAAATTTGTTACGAGTTTATTATATAATTTTATATAATATAAAAATTTTAAAAAATCTAATGAGAGATGTAATTTTTTATGTTAAAAAGACAGAATCCCACTTTAATCAATGTGCAATTGGTTTAAGTTTTGGTGAATTTTTAATTTCTAAATCGATTATAATTTTTTTTTAAAAAAAATAATTTTAAGAAGAAAACAATAAAAGCTCATAAATGGGTTACTATTTATTTCAATTAATTGAGAAGAAATGGTGATTACAATACTTTATTAAGATTAGTGATTAATATCTTAATTTAACAATAAGTTAAACTTAATACCCAAGGCATTGAGAATTGTTAGGTTTAATTATAATAAATTTCGAAAATTGAGATTGATAACACATAGGGAAAATATCAATTTCATCACTGGCTGTTGCATTTGATTGAAAATGACGCCACTCTTAACAGATTCATTGTTTCTGTTCTTGTTGCCAACCTGACACTTCCGTTACTCATCCTAAATTCAAAAATTCATAGAAAATATTTAAAAATTAATATTAACAATTTAAATCTCCATATCTTATACAATTTTTTTAATAGCAAAATTAATAAAATTTTAATGAATATCAATTGAAATCTTTAATTAACTCTATTTTTTTTTACAAAAAAATGAACAAAGTTATAATCTAGCAAGTATAAAAAATTCCATAAAACATCAAAGTTGAAGTTCAATTGAATAGTTTTATATATTTTTTAAATATAGTAGTTTTAATACCAAAATTCTTAATTTAACCTTTCATATGCAACTCACAAAGAGATCAATACATCACGAGGATTAATAAGTTAATATTGTTAGGCATAAGGAGATAATTATGAATAGTTAGGCACTAATTAGATGTGATTTGGGCTTCTAACCCCTTAAAATCTGTATCCAAATCTGATTCTTTTTATTACATTGATAAAATTTAACATGTGGGTGGTCGGCAAAGTTGTCTGTTCTTGTAAACAAACAACATTAAAAAGACAATTTTTTTATTAATTATATTTATATTTTTTATTAATTATATGTCAAGAGAGAATATTTAATACTCAAATTTAAAATCTAAATTAGGGTAACACATACTTTTATTGTATTTATTTTATTTTTTTATTTTAAAAATGTATTATTTTATTGAATTTAAAAAATTGATAAATTAAGGTATAATTTGAATATTAGTATAATTGAATAAAAAACTCAATATATAATTCATGTAATTACTTCTATTTTTGTATTTTTACATTTATTAGTTTTGTTAATAATACTATATTATATTGTTCAAATGGTGCTTATAACGTCATTCAACATTTTGAATTAAAATTTTCAACATTTTATCGTTTCTAATTATTTAATAATATTTATTTTAAAAAATTAAAGTAAATATAAAATAATAATGATAAATTAAAATTTTTAATTTTTAATTTATATTTAATACAATAATTAATTAATTTAATTTTTTTGAGAGTAATTAATTTAATTCAACCATGAAAATTAAATATTTAAATTTTTTTAATGACCAACAAAATGATAATAAAAATAAAATTTTTTTAATAGTGTTATGTGAAATTCTATTTTACTTTCCATCCGACAGAAAAATATGTGATGGCTTCTAATCATCATTGGTCAAATAATTAGTTTAACCTGCAGCCATAAAAGTCCAAAAATACAATTTATAACTAAATGATTTATCTCTTTTATTTTCTTGCAAATTTTTTCTTTATCTTGACTTATTATATGAGTTGTAACTTTGTCTTGTATAATTCAAATTAAAATACATATTTTTAAATTAAGCTATAAAAAATATTTTAAATTAAAAATTTAATTTTAAAAAAGTAAAATTAATATAGATGAACAATAATTTTATTTTTTTTATTTTTATTTTTTATATATATAAAGTAAAATTATTATTAATAATTAGTAATTTTATTATTTTTTATATTATTTAATATAAAATATTAGTCTCTATCAATAATTTTCATTTATAATAAAATAATATTATTTATAAATAAATATTAATAATAATTATAAAATATTATCAAATAAATATAAATAAATAAATAATATAAATATTTTATATTTTATAAATATTATTTTTATTTATTATATATTTTATTATTAATTATTATAATATATTTTAAATGTTTCACTAATATAATTAAATTATTTAACTAAATGAATAATATTATTTTATAAAAAATAAAATATACAGTAATAAATTAAAACTCTGTCAGTCAAAAAATATATTTAAATTCATGTTTACTTGTTGCCCTGTCTGTCAAATAGGGAGGCAGGTGGAGAGAAGAAAAGTGTCTGAAATAAGTCCACGTGGAAATTAAATGTCTTGATTTTGATCAATTACAGAGCCGATGACTATTCAAATATCAGCCGTTCATCAATTGTACGGTATATGTTTCTATAAGATTGACCGTTTGGAATCGACATGTCCACATGGACTTTGAAAAAAAAAAAGAAAATTAAATTAAAATTAAAGTAGCTTGTAATTATCTTTGAAAATTAATTATATATATATATATATATTTGGAATTTTATCGCTCTGGATCGGGTATGCCACAAGCCTTCTGTCCTACCTAATAAATAATTATCAACTAATCATCTTCTTAGCCTCATTTTTTGCCATTAAAAATATAAAATTTTAATTCATAATTTTTTTTTCTAATGTCAATATAAAAAACTTAGATTGATTTCTAAATTGATGTATGTATATTTAAATTATTTTTTTATTAATCAAGAGAAAATTTTTATTCTCATACTATTCAAAATATTATAATGAAGCCAATCAATTAAGCCTCTACCTAAATTTTTTTAAAAATTTTACTTTTTTTATCACACATTTGTAAAAGTATATAATAAATTCATGATAATATTTAAATTTACATAAGTTATTATATTTGAATTTAGTGTATAATGGATATTCATAAAAAGTTTATAATATACGTTATATAGAACTGGTAAATATATAATTTAATTAAATAATTTCAATAAGTTTAATAATATTTTTTTAGATTATTAAACTTATATTAAGAGTTTTTTTTGGTAAATTGATAATTTTTTTAATTTTTATAATAAGGTGATATTGTAAATTAAAATTTACACAATTTTAATGAAAGTTAATCGATATTAAATTATATTGATAATTTGAGATTCAAATTAAAACTAAAACTGTTGACTACAAAGACAAAATTATATAGGAGACAAAAATAGGAAAAAGAGACACATTTGTGTAAATGACACATTGTTAAAAATAATTGGCATTAAAAATTGCAACTTGCAAGTTGGAGTGTCCTCCACTCTATCATCCAGAAGCTTGAATTAAAAATATATATATATATATATGTGATTTTTTGCAAAATGAGATTATAAAAAAATTAAAGTTTATGCCTAATAATGTTTTCATTGAACATCATAAAAACAAGGACCAAGTTGTAAATTAAAAATATCTATATATGTTTTAAAAAGGACCAAGTTAAAAGGATCAAACCTAATATATATCTTTTTTTTTCTATAGAATTTAAATTAAATTTATGTTGGAAGATTTTTAAGTTTGAATATAAGGTCAATTTGGAGGATATTAATCAGAGGGATGTCGGTAAAAAATGGAAACATTTAAATAACTATCTAAAAAAAATTTATTTAAAAAATATTATAAAAACTAAAAATATTTATATTTTTATAAAAATTATAAAAAATATTTTACTTTTCACTATTTTTTTTTCAGAAATAAATCTTCTTTAACTGTAATAAATATTTTACTTCAATTTTTATCTTTTTTTAATATTATTATTAAATAAAAATATTATAATAAAATAATAAAAATTAATATTTTAAATTATTTTTTATTATATAAAAATCATAATTTTTTATAAAAAAATTGATACTAATTATAATAAATAAATAATATTATAAAATAAAATAAAATAAAAATATAAAAATATATTAATAAAAATATTAAATATTTTTAAATAAATTTTACATATTATACACATAAAAAATAAAATACACATAATTTTATTATATAGATATTTTGTATGTTTCATAAATATTATATATATTTTATATAAAAGTTATTGAATGTTGTATAAATATTATGTGAATGTTGGATGGATATTGTAATAATAAAAAAATAAATTAAATAAATATTATAAACATTATATAGATGTATTATATATGTGCTGTAAATATATTGTGGATATGTTATAGATATTGTAGTTATATTTTGTATTATTGAGTGTTTATTTTATATTTATTGTGTGTATATTTATTTTGTTATATATATTAAAAATATGATATAGAATTTTTTTAAAAAAATAAATTTTAAAAAATAAAAAAAACCGTTAAAAAATTGTAAATAAAGAAACGCGTGTCCATTTTTTTTTTTTTGAAAATTGAGACTTTGGCTTTGTATACAATGTAATTATCTATAAAAAATGCTCTCCATTAATGATGCAATAAAATTGGATTATTATAATTGAGTTCACCCACCATAAATTTTTTAGAAAAATTAATTGGAGGTTAGTCTAAAATTAAATTTAAACATGAGATTATTTGTCTTTTTAATAAGATTATTAGAAAGTCCTATTGAAATTTTATTTTCGCAACTTTTGTATTTTAAAATCAAAAGTTAAAATTTTATTAATTTTATAATTGAGTCACTTTTAATTAATTATTAAATCATCCTCATCTTTTATAAATGCAAGCGTTCTCTTTCAGTTTTTCTTTTAATCTTTGATAAATATATTTTAAATTTAATGAATGAATTGATATCCTAGACAGTAATCATAATTATTTTTCTTAAATTTTTTGCTATTAATGGGAGGATATATATATATATATATCAATGTTAAAAAATAAATATCTTTTAATTTGCTAGAAACATGAAGAGAATTGGCTAGATTGGAAAACATGTTATTCAAAAACAAAAAATTAATTTATTTTTATCCTATACTATTTAATGTCGGTTAAATCAATGTATTTTTTTTAGATGAATCTTATATAACATATATATATATATATATATATAAACATTAAACCCGACATTTTGAAAGAAAAAAAAAAGAGTAGAAAATTTGAAAAAAGACAACTGAGTTCCCATTATAATTTCAAGTTGGCAATAACAAACGCTAAGTGGATGTTTGTCACGACCTGAATAATACGTCAACTCGGATAAAAAGCCTTTGTGCCCATTCAACTATTATCTAAATATGGATAAAAAGCTTTTGCCCATTCAACTATTATCTAAATACATAATTTTAAAAAAATGTAAAAATTTAATTTTTTTTTTTTGAGATACTAAGAAAAAAATAAATGTGGCAGCAAGGTAATATCGTCTCCAATCGAAGATGACTTGAGAAGCTCCAAATCAAGCAAACCACTGGTGTAGGAGCCAAGGAATAGGCGGCCATAAAGGACCATTATTGGACAACGATGGACAATGTCCATCCAAGGTCAAAGAGAAACCGAAACAACCAAACCCAAATTCCTAAACAGAAGAATTACAAAGCTTCTGATTGAAGCTCGCAAGCTTCAAAAAACTGGAGGTTGAGAAGGTGCAAAGGCCGACGGTGAGATGCTTAGTAAGGACCGTTCCACCATCAGGATAAAGCCACCAAAGCTGTGAAGAACAAAAAATCACCAAAGCAGTGAAGAACAAAAAATCAAACGGTTTGGATCTAAGATTTTTATATCCAAACCATAGATTTATTAACAAGACTAAAGATCATTACGTGAAAAAAAGTGAGGATATAACGCTGTCATTAGCTTGGTCATCCACAGCCTTAAATCAAGCAAAAAGGAAAATCCTAGAAACCCTAAAGAGATAGTCGCCAAGTAATGGTGAAATCTCCAAAACCAAATTGAAAATTAGAGATTTCAAAATTACTAAAATGAAACCGAGCCGAATATATAAAATATTCGTATTGTATTATTTTGAATGTTTAGTATGATATTTAAGCGATTCCAATTTTAAACGGAGACAGATATTCAGAGATTTAAAATTATTTTTTAAATTTAAACTATATAATAATATTTAATTTTTTTAGCTAAAAAAAATAAAAAATTAATTTGAACTCCAACATCCACATTACAAACTATTTATAAAATTAAAATTTTCAACATCTAGGATCAAATAATATTGTCTAAACTGTTGGATTTAATTTTCTATTGTGGGCTAAATATGTGAAATTAAATACATACGGCAGTCTTGATTATATATAGTCAATTTAATTGTAGTCTTAATTATAATTTATTGACTATTGAGATATTAATTGATTATAGGGATTAAGTGTAGAGACTTTTATATAATTACTATTTTGTTAAAGGACCGAAATAGGAATTGTACTAACCCTACAGATATATATAAGGTCGTGGTCTCCAGGAAAACAGAATCAATTTAGAGTTTTACTTTCCTTTGGTAACGCTTCCGCTAAAATATTGATTCTGGATTCTCTGGAAGGCTGCAAACCTATTTTCTTCTTTGTAATCAAGATTGACGAACAATGATGCCAGGTACGCCATCTATCCTTGATTAATCTAATTATTGAGATCTAGTGATTTGCATGATCTAGGTGGTTGGAATAATTCAGATATATTCCTAACAAGTGGTATCAGAGCCTACTGCATAATTGCTAGATTTTTTTTTAGATTGATTGTATTGAATCTGTTGATTAATTGTTGTTGATGAGATTCTGAAAATTGTTATTGTTGTTTAAATTTTCTGAATCAATTATTTTGTGAAAATTAAATTATGTTGATTGGAATTTAATTTTCGGAATAAAAAAAAATTCCGTTCTTCGAAATTGAAGAACACACATAAGGGGTTTTCAAATTTAGTCTTGTTTTTGTTGAATCTTGGAACTAAGGGCGTCGGCGGACCATATTAGTTTATTGCCCAATTAATTTTGGTAGCCGGTGACCAGGACAGACGGTGGAGATCATTTTTTTTTAGGCTGTTTTTCGAGCTCAAAATCGCAGTTTGAGATTTTGCGATTTTGAGACTTTCCGGCAACCATTCATTGCTGTTTTGGGTGATTGATCGTGGCGGAAGGCCTTCGTGGCCCTCTGCTGGACGTCGCCGGCTATGGATAATGGCAGGGAAGTCTGGTTCGACGATTGGCAGTGAGGCGGCTTGGGTTGGTCTGTCGAGAGGTTAGGGGAGGACCTGCTGGGCTTTTCGGGTCAGATTTTTGGGCTTGTTTTTATTTTTGGGCCCAATACTGGCCTGAGTCGGCTGGACTGCAGTGTTGCGAGCCGGGAAGTGGTTCTTGAGCTGGGCTTTGGGCTGTTTTGGTTATTTGGCCCAAAGTCTGGCCTGGCCTTGCTGGACTAGTTTAAAATAGTCCCTTTAGGTTCCAGATTTTGTATTTAGGCCTTCAGAACTTAGAATAAATTATTTTAGGACCCCGTAATTTTATTTTTTGATTAATTTAGCCTAATTTTATAATTTAGTCTCTAAATTTAGTTGCTTAAAGACTTAGTTATAATTTTTTGGGCTGAATAAATTTAAGTATTTATATTATTGACAATTAATTTTTCAATTGTAATTATTTTGTTTTAATTGCAATTAATTAATTTTAATTTGTTGACTTGAGATTGAATTTTGAAATATTTAGTCCTTATTGTATTTAATATTTATAATAATAAATTGGTTTGGATAATAAGTCAACAAAGTGACCTCTATTATTTGAATTAATTTATTTGAAATATTAGACAGGTGTATTAAAATTCGTTGCGGGTAGTTAATCGGCCCAAAGGAAGGTTGCTATCTGGTTGAGTTTTGAATACACATGTGGCAATAATATGTGACAATTATTATGTTTTCTATCCATGTGAATAATGAATCGGCCTAAAGGAAGGTTTATTGTTTGACATGACTAAATTGTCAGTATTTGATTACTGCGTTGAGATACTAATTATAGTTAATGTTTTGCATCCAAAGATGGAAGTATTTAATGTTGTGCCAGTATCTTGTTTCCATTATTTGATCTCTACTTTTGTGAATTGTTTCATTTGTGGATCGTGAGCTTATGTTTGTTATTTTTGTTTATTTTCTTTGATGCCAGCTAGCATGCCGTATAATCCTAACTGTGTCCCTATGCTTGAGGGGTCAAATTTCGGGTCTTAGAAATCAAGCATGATGATTTATCTGGGTTGTATGGATTTAGACCAAGCATTCAGGATGGACAAACCTACTCCTCTTACTGATAATAACACCGATGCTCAGAGGCTTCAGTATGAGAAGTGGGAGTGTTCTAATCGCTTAGGTCTGATGATCATGCAGTAAGGAGTCCCAGAACATGTTCGGGGTGCTATCTCCGCTGAAGAAAATAATGCTAAAAACTACCTTGCTGAGGTGGAGAGAGCTTATGTCAAAAATGACAAGGCTGAAGTAGGGACGCTTTTAGCAAAACTAACCTCCATGAAGTTTGCTGGCAGTGGTAGTGTTCGGGAGCATATTCTAAGCATGTCTCAAATTGCAAAGAGACTAAGGGCGCTGGATTTGGCTTTACCAGATGACCTCTTAGTCCATTTGGCTATGAATTCTCTTCCTTCTCAATATGGGCAAATTAGGACTTCCTATAATTGCCAGCCGAATAAATGGACTCTTAACGAGCTCATTTCTCATTGTGTTGATGAGGAGGAAAAGATGAATTCTACTAAAAGAGAGAGTGCTCATTTGGTTTCTTCAGCTGGGAAGGGCAAGAACAAGAAAAGAAAGAAGTCTTCTGAAAAGACTGCTGTAAAGACTGTTGAGAAAGCTGCTGTTGTGGATCCAGAGCAAAAGAAGCCTTATATTCCAAAATGCTTCTTTTGTGGTAAGACTGGACATTTGAGAAAGGACTATCCCAAATACGCTGATTGGCGTGTAAAGAATGGTAAGTACCTTGTTTTAGTCTGTTGTGAAGTTAATTTAACTTCAGCTCCTAGAAACACTTATTGGATGGATTCTGGTGCAACCACTCATATAAGTGTTTCCTTGCAGGGTTGCCTGAACTACCGAAAATCAACTGACGGTGAAAGATACGTCTATATGGGAACTGGCGATCCGGTTGAAGTTGAGGCCATCGGACATTTTAGATTATGTTTAAGAACTGGTTATTTTTTGGATCTAGTAGATACTTTTGTTATTCCCTCTTTTCGAAGGAATTTGATTTCTGTTTCTTATTTGGACAAATCAGGTTTTACTTGTTCATTTGGAGACAGTGTATTTACTTTATCTATGGATTCAAATATTTTGGGTACTGGTTTCTTGAATGAATGTGATAATCTATATATGTTGGATGTTGATACTAGTTATCATGAATCTCTGCATGTTACTACAAAAGGTACCAAAAGAAAGTTGAATACTGATAACTCAGCTGTACTTTGGCATAGACGTTTGGGTCATATATCCAAATCTAGAATTGAACGTCTTGTTTATGATGGTATCTTAGATACACTTGATTACACAGGTTTTGATTCTTGTATTGAGTGTATTAAAGGAAAACATACTAAACAAAAGAGATTAGGTGCCTTTCGGTCTTCTGATGTCTTAGAATTGATTCATACAGATATTTGTGGTCCGTTCCCTACTGCATCTAGGAATGGCCAAAGATATTTTATATCATTTATAGACTACTATTCACGTTATGGGTACTTATATCTCATTCATGAAAAATCAGAGTCTTTGGACGTTTTTAAATCTTATAAGGCTGAAATTGAAAATCAACTAGGAAAGAAGATTAAATCTGTTTGATCTGACCGTGGTGGTGAATACTACGGTAGATATGACGGTTCAGGCGAACAGTGTCCAGGACCTTTTGCGCTTTTCCTACAGGAATGTGGAATTGTCCCTCAATATACAATGCCTGGTACTCCCAGCATGAATGGTGTATCTGAGAGACGTAATAGGACTCTTATGGATATGGTAAGAAGTATGATTAGTCATTCTTCTTTACCAGAGTCTTTGTGGGGAGAAGCATTAAAGACAGCAGCCTATCTTCTCAATAGGGTTCCAACTAAAGCAGTTGCTAAAACACCTTATGAACTTTGGACTGGACGTAAGCCTAGTCTAAAGCATCTTCATGTTTGGGGATGTCCTGCTGAAGCAAAGCCTTATAGGCCGAATGAAATGAAATTGGACTCCAAAACTGTTAGCAGCTACTTTATTGGATATTCTGAGCGGTCAAGGGATTATAAGTTTTATAATCCTACTTCTAGAACTATTTTTTTAGACGAGAATTGCAATATTCTTTGAGGATGTTGATTTTGGGGGGAGAAATAAAGAAAGAAACATTGTCTTTGAGGAAGGATCAAGTAAAGAACATTCAGTTTCTATTCCTATCATTGTTTCTGATAGCGCTCAGATTCCTGCTCCTGTCGCTATTCAAGAAGCAATTCAAGATCCAATACAAGACAATGTTGAACAACCTCTCCAGCAGGATGGAGAAGTTATTCTTCCTCAAGAACAAATTCAACAACCTCAAGAATTAGAGCTAGTTCAAATGCCTTTGAGAAGGTCTACTAGAGAGAGAAGAAGTGCTATTCCAGATGATTATCTAGTATTTCTTCAGGAACATGAGGATACTGTAGATGTGATAGATGATGATCCAGTCAGTTTCTATCATATCATGCAGAGTTCCGACTCTCATAAGTGGATTGAGGCAATGAATGAAGAGTATAAGTCTATGCAAGACAATCATGTTTGGGACCTTGTTCAATTACCTGAAGGAAAGAAACTCATTAGTTGTAAATGGATATTTAAAACCAAGAGGGATTCTCAAGGTAATGAGGAGAGATATAAGGCTCGTCTTATAGCAAAAGGCTTTACTCAGAAAGAAGGGATTGACTATAAAGAAATCTTCTCTCCAGTTTCTTCGAAGGATTCTTTTAGGACAATCATGGCTTTAGTTGCACACTTTGATCTTGAACTTCATCAAATGGATGTTAAGACTGCGTTTCTCAATGGAGACATTGATGAAACCATATATATGGTGCAACCAGAAAAATTTATATCTGGAGATTCAAAACTGTTGGGAAAATCGCTATTTTCCCGCCCCTCGGACCGTCTTTAAGCAGGAATAAATGAGAAAATAAAATAACAATTGAGAAATTAAAGAGAATAAAACACAATGATTTAACGTGGAAAACTCCCGAATGGAGAAAAACCACGGTCGTTGTCTAACGACAACCAAGAAAAATATTCACTATGCGGCAAATTGTTACAACCACAAATTACAAAATATTTTTCTAACCGACACCCACAAAACAACCCCCAAATATTTATACTCCAAGGAACTCCAAGAGATTGATTCTCTAATTCCTAATATAAACTATTTGGTATTTAATCTATAGCTCTCCTTAAGCTATATTTTGTGTTTGCTTGGTGTATTTACAAATGGAGAGAATGAGCCTATTTATAGGCTTCAAATGCAAATAAATTGTCAAACTAAATTAGGTGAAAATTAGGCTAAATTAGGCACCTCCCATTTTCACCTCACATTTTTGACAATTTTTTCATTGTTAGGCACCTTGCATTTTTTACTTTCTTTATTTTTATTTTTCAATTTTGGTGTGCTACCACCAACAATCTCCACCTTAAAAAATAAAAACACAACATTGTCTGTTACCGACAATTATAATTCTTAACGTCAAGAATTAACATACTCCACCATAAAAGAGTATCGACACTTGGAATTATTTCGCCAACTCCAAGAATTTTTCATCGGCCATGTCGGATCCCGCTAATAGTTTATGGTGCAACCCTCCTGTTGACTTTCCGAGAGTTCATTAGCCATCGACATAATTTTTCCACCACGCACCTTGCATCAACTGTCAACCAATGCAGCGCGCATTTCCGTGGACCAGCTACCAATAATCAGTCCTCTTCCATGGCATCTCAACGGGTAGCAATCATGCCATGAGGACACACTTCTCTCAACTACAGAGACAACTCATCATCTCCTTCGCCACAGGAGATCACATTGGCAGCAACAACGTTAGAGCTTCTAGCCGAATCAGCTCCACCGTTCGGGCAATCCTTCCTCACGTGTCCAGTTTGACCACACCCCCAGCAGACAACCTTCCTCTTTCCGGAGCCTTTATTCTTTTTCCTGATACCGACAGATAAAGCTGAATTCTCATAAGATTTATTTTCCATTTCATTCAGTCTTCTCTCCTCAGTAATGAGCTTACTAACCACATCCGCATACACCACTTCCTTACTACCATATTTCAGAACAGGCTTCATGTGCTCATATGTTGAAGGAAGTGACAGGATGAGCCGGAGAGCTTTATCTTCATCTTCGGTTTTCACTCCAAGAGTTTCTAATTCAGAGATAATACCATTGAGGACACTCAGGTGATCGGACAGCTTTGTACCTTCCGCCATTTTCAACGTATGAAATTGCTCTTTCAAATATAACCTGTTGGATATATTTTTTCCCTGATACAATTCTTCCAGTTTCTCCCACAGCTCCTTTGTCGTGGACAATCCAAGCACATTAGCAAGAACATTTTTTGCTAGACACATGCGAATTTGACTTGCCGCCTTGATATCCAGCTCCTCCCATTCTTCGTCACTAATCTTGGATTTTTCTGAGTCTCCACTGCCACCGCCTTTTTCTGAATTTCTTCCGCTGACTGGTTTACCCTGCAAAACCTTATGTAGTCCAGACTGTATCAACACGTCTTTGACTTGCACTTGCCACAGTGCAAAATTCATTCTCCCATCAAATTTCTCAATCTCGCATCTCATTGCCGACATGCTTACTTTGTGCTTAATAAAGGACCAGAAATAAATATTACACCAGGTAAATTCCCAGGTAAGAGAAGGAGTCACAAAGGTCTCACTTAAAATCCACTTGCCTTAGACTAAATTCGTGTCGTTTGACAGAATTTACCTCGACATGTAATTATTTATCTCACCACCAATACTCAAGCACACCAAAGCAAAACGGCTCCACCTTTTCCAAAGCTCCACCAGCTTAAAAACAAAAATAATTTTTAACAAAAATCTTTTCTGATGTGGAAGATCAGACCAAACTGCAACCACAGAGCATACTAAGATTTTTGACAAAAAATTATAACACCTAAGCTCTGATACCACTTGTTGGGAAAATCGCTATTTTCCCGCCCCTCGGACCGTCTTTAAGCAGGAATAAATGAGAAAATAAAATAACAATTGAGAAATTAAAGAGAATAAAACACAATGATTTAACGTGGAAAACTCCCGAATGGAGAAAAACCACGGTCGTTGTCTAACGACAACCAAGAAAAATATTCACTATGCGGCAAATTGTTACAACCACAAATTACAAAATATTTTTCTAACCGACACCCACAAAACAACCCCCAAATATTTATACTCCAAGGAACTCCAAGAGATTGATTCTCTAATTCCTAATATAAACTATTTGGTATTTAATCTATAGCTCTCCTTAAGCTATATTTTGTGTTTGCTTGGTGTATTTACAAATGGAGAGAATGAGCCTATTTATAGGCTTCAAATGCAAATAAATTGTCAAACTAAATTAGGTGAAAATTAGGCTAAATTAGGCACCTCCCATTTTCACCTCACATTTTTGACAATTTTTTCATTGTTAGGCACCTTGCATTTTTGACTTTCTTTATTTTTATTTTTCAATTTTGGTGTGCTACCACCAACAAAAACAACTGGTATGCAAATTAAAGAAATCCATTTATGGACTCAAGCAGAGCCGTCTCGGATATTTTAGGGGCCCGGAGCAGAAATTAAAATATGGGCCCTTAAAAAACAGTGTCGGAAATTATGCAGAAATTGTTCTTCTCTTTTAAGTGTAATTAAGATGCTAAGTGGGTTTAAAATGAGTAAGCTCCATTTTATTGGAATTGTTGGGCATTGAGTAGATTGAATTCAGAAAACAGGGCAAAACAGAACACTGAAGCAAGAAGAGAACATTCCATGTCATTTTATTTATGTAGATTGAATTCCGAGGGCCTGGATGGGCGTGTTGTGAGCAATTTCATAGCCCAGGCACTCCGGTAAGTTGTTTAAAGTTCAGGTCCAAAGGTGATCTTTGCATTACTTTTTGCTGTTGTATTCTTGCCATGGCTTTTCAACTTATTGTCCCTTGATTTGTCAATAATTGCAATAATGAGCCCTTGACTGTTCAAGCACCAAGAACACAAACACGAAATTTCTTGCTTTATGTAGGCCCGGCTCAAGGGGGGGCCCTGAGCGGTTGCTCAGGTTGCTCCCCCCTTGAGCCGGGCCTGGACTCAAGCAAGCTTCTCGTCAGTGGTACTTTAAGTTCAATCAAGTAGTTGTCTCATTTGGTTTTGAGGAAAATACTGTTGAGGATTGCGTGTATCACAAGTTCAGTGGGAGTAGGTTTATGTAACACCCCTTCCCAACCTACATATGTAAGCTGAGTAGAGGCGCCACACTAACCTAATGTTGCTACCAATTTTACTTAGTCAAATTTTAGTTCCGATTTTTACAAAATTTTTGCCATAGTTTCGCCTAAAAATTGAGTCCTAAGTGTCGACAAAACCGGTTTTTTTCTTATTTTTAAAAACATTTTACACAAACCAATGCAAACAAAATCATTCTCAGTACACTCCCAATAAATCCCCCTTGTAACCTCAACTACAACCTGCAAAAAAGATTTACACTTCTAGTACAACATAAAATAAAGGTTTTGTGACAACCCCCATATTTAAATATTACACAGCGGAAGTTATAAAATATTTACATATTTACAAATTCATATACATCAAAACTCAAGTTTTACAACACATAAAATTTATACATGATTGGCAAGTCTGCTCTGATCTTTAAGCTCCCAAAATGGATTCTTCAAGGTCTACTCTCACTAGGTCTTGATGAACTCTCGGGTTCAACTCTATCCACACTACTACCTGCGCGATTAAACACTATCGCGCTAAGCCAACGGCTTAGTAAGATAAAACATGCTAACGGTATGCTTTAATGAAATGCAATGCCACATATGTTATTGATAAGATCAACATCATAAATATAAAGTTAACCACACAATTATGCATTTTACAAATCATAGTCATATGAGCATACCACATTTCAACATCTTTTCACATTCAACATTAATCAATCATACTCCATAACCAACATCTCATTTCATTAAACTCATAACATTATTTAGGACATTCATATAACCTTGACACCTATGGGCCCAACAAGTATTTAATACGATATTCAGAGTTCAGAGTTACTGCTTTGGTTCATAGTCTTAATTCTCATAGTGTAACAGACCCAGTCTCTTGGACCATCAACTCAACACATTTGAGGAGATCCTCAACCCGGCAAGACTGTTACAAATCATATATTTCATATTCACAATTCTCATAGTGTAACAGACCCAGTCTCTTGGACCATCAACTCAACACATTTGAGGAGATCCTCAACCCGGCAAGACTGTTACCTTTCATCATTTCTTAGGCATGCCACCCAAATCCAGAACTCTGAAACTGAATAACATATTAAACAAACAATTCATTTATTATATACTTACCATTTCCATTCTCAAATTCTCATCACATTTAGGCAAACATGCCTTCTTTCTTTCAATATCATCATCATAGCCAATCACAATGGCATTGTCTCATATCATGTCTTATTTGAATTATCATTTCAATTTCAATGTATATCATTCATGAAACACATAACCATTCACAATGCATAACATACCATTGCTCAAACTCAACAATGCAATTAGGGCAAAGAACAATTGATATGATTCATATAAATAATACATTCTGGTTTTAGACTCCATTTTATCCTTATTTTGAAAAATTGTATAAAATAATCTACTTGACTAAAAATTCTAAAATTTTTACAGAATTTAGTTTTGTATCTTAAAATCATCCCTTTAAAATTTCAGATCAAACTGAACACAAAATCTTGGTCAAATAGTTCACCTAACCCGACTGCCCCAATTGCCCTGCATCCTGGCAGCAGTTCTGAACTTTGTGAATTCCATAAATCAAATTCAATCAACGTGGTTCCAAATTATTTTTATAAAATACTAGACTCACTAAGAAACAACATATCCAAAATTCAATTGAATATGATTTTTCTACATTTTATTAAAAATCCCGAAATAGAGCTGTCTCAGTTAAGGTACCTGCTGGAACAGGTCTAATAAAAATAATTTTTCTAAACTCATAACCATTCCAAAATCGAATCAAAATATTTTTCAGTCATTCTAGACTCATAGAGGCACAACATATCAAAAATTCACTTCAAGAACATTTTTCTAAAATTAATTAAAAATCATACAAGTCACAGCCTTTACTAATCCTAAAACAGAAACAATTTCACTAAACACCAATCTTACTCTTCCATCACCAACACCAACCCAACTTCTCATCTATCAAGCAAAATCAATACTTACAATCATACCATAAGCAACTTAATCATACCACTTCAAAAGAATTGAAGAAATTAGAGAAAAGATCTTACCTTAGTTAAAAACTTCTTAAATCAACACTTGAACACTTAATCTTTCTTCAATTTAAGCTTGAAATCATCAAAACCATCACTTGTCTCTTTCTTTCTCTTTGGCTATGGAGGGCCGGCCATCAACAAGAAGAAGAAGAAGAAATGATAAAGAAAACACAAGTCAAACCTTCTTTAAATATCCACCATGTGATTTTATCCAAGCAATTACCAAAGTGCCCTTATTCACATAATTATCTTTTTGTCTTATATGTGCCCAATTAAGTAATTTACCAATCTCAAATAAATATCTTCTCTTGCATTGACCAAGCCTTTTGACCACTTTATATGTCATATATATTAACATATACACAACATATAAATTTATCTCTAAACCCTATTTCTTCCCAAAATACATATACATATACTTTCTCTTCTCAATTTCTTTTCTCTTACAATTTAACACATATATTCAATCCAATATATAACAATAACAACAAAAACAATATGCAAAACTTCTAGGGCATAAATGAGGATATTACAATTCTCCCCCTCTAAAAAGAAAATTTCGTCCTCGAAATTACCTGATATCAACTCTGAAACAACTGCGGATACTGTTCTCGCATGGATTGTTCACTTTCCCAAGTTGCTTCTTCTTTTCCATGATTTTTCCACAAAATCTTCACCAATGGCACTCTCTTGTTTCTCAACTCTTTTACTTCCCGTGCCAAGATAGCAACTGGTTCCTCTTCAAATGTCAAGTCTGGGCTCACTTCAATAGATTCAAATGGCAACACATGAGATGGATCCGACCTATATCTCCTCAACATAGAAACATGGAATACATTATGAATACGATCCAACTCAGGTGGCAAAGCAAGTCGATATGCAACTGGCCCAACTCTTTCTAACACTTCATACGGCCCAATGAAACGAGGACTCAATTTTCCTTTCCGATCGAACCTCAAAATCTTCTTCCAAGGAGATACTTTCAAAAACACCTTATCTCCAACATCAAACTGAATGTCTCTCCTCTTCAGATCTGCATAAGACTTCTGTCAGTCTGAAGCTGCTTTTAACCTACCTCGGATCAACTTCACTTTTTCCTCAGTTTCTTGAATCAAATCAGGTCCAACCAACTTATTATCTCCAAGCTCATTCCAACAAAGAGGTGTCCTACACCGTCTGCCATACAATGCTTCAAACGGTGCCATACCAATGCTGGATTGGTGACTGTTGTTGTAAGCAAACTCCACAAGAGGTAAAAACCTATCCCAACTTCCAGAGAAATCGATGACACAGCTTCTCAACATGTCCTCAATAATCTGTATCACCCTCTCTGACTGTCCATCCGTCTGTGGATGAAAAGCAGTGCTGAAGTGCAGTCGAGAACCCAAAGCACTATGCAAACTCTTCCAAAATCTGGAAGTAAACCTGGGATCTCGATCAGACACTAAAGAAGTTGGAACACCATGCAGTTTCACAATCTCCTGAATATACAGCTCAGCCAATCTCTCCAAAGAGTAATCCATCCGCACCGGAAGGAAATGAGCTGTCTTCGTCAATCTATCCACAATCACCCATATAGCATCATGCTTCTTTTGTGTCAATGGCAAACCAGACACAAAATCCATTGTCACTCTTTCCCACTTCCATTCTGGCACTAACAATGGTTGAAGCAACCCGGTTGGAACTTGATGCTCTGCTTTAACCTTTTGACAAATGAGACATTTCGACACAAAATCTGCAATGTCTCTCTTCAAACCAATCCACCAATAATGCTGTCTCAAATCATTATACATCTTCGTATTACCCGGATGCATAGCAAACATTGACTGATGAGCTTCTTCCAAAATGACCCTTTTCAAATCAGCATCATCGGGTACACACAATCTGCTCTTGAACAAGAGACTCCCATCATCTCTCACAACAAAATCTCTAGTCTTTCCATCGTGACAATCTGAAATAATCTTCTGAATCTTCATATCAGTCAACTGAGCCTCTCTGATCTGATCCAATAAAACTGGTTTCAAATGCAATTGTGCCAACAATGCACCATCATCACAAGATACAAAGTTAGCACGCATAGCTCTCAATTCAACAAGCAACGAGAGCGAATAAATTGTTAAACCAGCTAAAGACTTCCGACTTAAGGCATCAGTAACAACATTTGCTTTACCTGGATGATAGTCAATCAAACAGTCGTAGTCTTTAATCAACTCCAACCATCTCCTCTGACGAAGATTGAGTTCTTTCTGGACACCCAAATACTTCAAACTCTTGTGATCAGTGTAGATGAAACATTTCTCCCCAAACAGATAATGGCGCCAAATCTTCAATGCAAAAACAATGGCAGCCAATTCCAAATCATGGGTCGGATAGTTAAGCTCATGCGGTTTCAATTGTCGAGATGCATAAGCTATAACTTTCCCTTCCTGCATCAATACACACCCCAAACCTCTATGTGAAGCATCACTGTAGATCACATATGGTTTGCCTTCAACAGGTAAAGTTAAAACAGGCGCTTGAGTCAACATTTCTCTCAACTGCTCAAAGCTAGCCTGACACTGATCCGTCCACACAAATCTCACTCCCTTACGAAGCAATCTGGTGAGTGGAGTAGCTATCAAAGAAAATCCTTTCACAAACCGCCAGTAATAGCCTGCCAAACCCAGAAAACTTCTAACCTCTGTCACTGATTTAGGTGGATTCCAATTCAATACAGCTTCAACTTTGCTCGGATCAACTTTAATGCCTTCTACTGAAACAACATGTCCGAGAAAAGCTACCTGATCCAACCAGAACTCACACTTCGACAATTTAGCAAACAACTGCCTCTCTCTCAAAATCTGCAACACAATCCGCAGATGCATATCATGTTCCTCCTCATTCCGCGAATACACCAGTATATCATCAATGAAGACCACTACAAACTGATCCAAATAGGGCCTAAACACCCTATTCATCAAATCCATGAAAGCTGCAGGTGCATTCGTCAGACCAAAAGGCATAACTAAAAATTCATAATGCCCATACCTGGTCCGAAAAGCGGTCTTAGGAACATCTTCAGCTTTGACTCTCAACTGATGATACCCAGAACTCAAATCAATTTTGGAGAACACTGACGCTCCCTTCAACTGATCAAAGAGATCATCGATTCTAGGCAAAGGATATTTATTTTTAATAGTCACCTTGTTCAATTGCCTATAATCAATACACAACCTCATAGTACCATCTTTCTTCTTCACAAATAGAACAGGAGCTCCCCAAGGAGAAACACTGGGGTGAATAAATCCTTTGTCCAACAACTCCTGTAATTGCACTTTCAACTCCCTCAATTCTGCTGGTGCCATTCTATAAGGAGTAATAGAGATAGGAGTGGTACCAGGCAACAATTCAATACCGAACTCCACCTCTCTCTCGGGAGGCAATCCTGGCAACTCCTCTGGAAACACATCTGGGAACTCTGCAACTGTGGCAATGCTATCAATGGGAGAACTTCTTACTCTAGTATCTACCACATGAGCAAGATAGGCTTCACATCCCTTTCTAATCAACCTACTGGCTGCAACAGCTGAAACAAATAAGGAGGCTAGCTGTTCCTGCTCATTAGATACTATCACCTCTCTACCATCAACAGTTTTCAAAGAAACAATTTTCTTCTTACAATCTACCACAGCTCCATGTCGAGATAGCCAATCCATACCTAAGATCACATCATATTCCTTAAATGGCATCTCAATCAAATCCCCTAAGAACTCCTCACCCTGCACCACTACTGCACTATCTCTATGCACCTTACTCACAACCACACTATGCCCTAACAGATTTGTCACCAACACATCAAATCCTAGGGACTCAGCATTCAAATCAGAGACAGGCAAAACAGATACACTAACATATGAATGCGTGGAACCCGGATCAATCAAAGCAAGTACTGGAGTATTAAATAAAGAAAAAGTACCAGCTATGACTGCCGATGTATCTGGCTGCCTCTGCATAACATACATCCTCTGGGAAGATCCAACCTCCTCTGGTCTACCCTCCCTGGATTTAGCACCTCCTCTAGAACTGAATCCTGGTCTACCTCCTCGGCTGGCACCTCTGCCTCCTCTGCCTCCCCTCACACTAGCTCGAGAAGCAGCAGAATCCACTGGCATCTGCTCCTGCCTCTCAGGACAGTCTCTCACAAAGTGGTCAGGTGATCCACACCTGAAGCATACCCCTGATCTACTATGCCTCCAACAAACGCCCCCATGTCTTCCACCACACTGGTCACACACAGGTAAGGTGGATCTCTGAATTCCATGAGTAGGAGCACTCGCTACCGAAGCTGCAGGTCTAAATCTCTGCCTCTGGAACTGCACTGACCTACCCGCTGGTCTCTGGCTCCTACTACTCCGAGGAACAAAACTTCCTCTACCCCTCTTTGCAGAAGAAGACCCTGCCTCAAACTGGGGCCTCCTAACCCTAACCTCTTCCTCTGAAACAGCTGCAATAACTTGAGCTCGCTCTACACTTCGAGCTGCTGCCACAAGCTGTGAGAAATCCTGATATCTGGATCCAGCCACTAAGCACATGATCGAGGGTCTCAATCGCTCCTCAAATCGCCGACATCTATCAATCTCATCAGCAATGATACCCCCAGCATACTGACTCAGTCGAATAAACTCAACTTCATATTCAGTTACGGTCCGATGATCTTGCTTCAAATCTAGAAACTCTCTTTTCTTCCCATCTTTATACTCCCTAGGAGTATACTTCAACTCAAATTCCCTCAGAAAATCAGTGTAAGACAGTGTTGGAGGATCATCCATAGAATGGGGCACTGTCTTCCACCAATCGTAGGCATCCTTCTGTAGTAAAGATCTTGCATAGTCAAACTTCTCCTCTGAAGTGGCTTGCAACTGCACAAATACCCTCTGAACTCTATCAAGCCACTGTTCTGCTACAGCTGGATCAACTGTACCAAAGAAATCCTCTGCTCCATATTTCCTTAGCTTATCATAGTGCCTTACTGGTACTGAAGGCTGAGGGGGTGGTAGCGGTGGCTGTGGTTGCACAGGTGCTTGTCTCATAGCTTCCATCATAGGCCTAAACCAGGCTGGCAGAACCTCCTCCCCAGCTGGTCTACCCGACACCGAAGCAGGTGCCTCCTCAACACTATCAACCCTAGCTCCCTCAGCAGGAGCAATACTCTCGGCACTACCCTCAATCGACTGACGAGAGTGAGAATCCATCACAACCTAAGTCTGCAAACACAACAGAATACCTCTTATTAAAGATCAGAGACTGCCAATCCCAAACATGTATTTTTGTTCAAAAACTCACTTTTTAAGTAAAAATAGTCTTTTTCTTACATTTTACCTAGGTTGAGAATCTCAAACCTAGGCTCTGATACCAAAACAATTGTAACACCCCTTCCCAACCTACATATGTAAGCTGAGTAGAGGCGCCACACTAACCTAATGTTGCTACCAATTTTACTTAGTCAAATTTTAGTTCCGATTTTTACAAAATTTTTGCCATAGTTTCGCCTAAAAATTGAGTCCCAAGTGTCGACAAAACCGGTTTTTTTCTTATTTTTAAAAACATTTTACACAAACCAATGCAAACAAAATCATTCTCAGTACACTCCCAATAAATCCCCCTTGTAACCTTAACTACAACCTGCAAAAAAGATTTACACTTCTAGTACAACATAAAATAAAGGTTTTGTGACAACCCCCATATTTAAATATTACACAGCGGAAGTTATAAAATATTTACATATTTACAAATTCATATACATCAAAACTCAAGTTTTACAACACATAAAATTTATACATGATTGGCAAGTCTGCTCTGATCTTTAAGCTCCCAAAATGGATTCTTCAAGGTCTACTCTCACTAGGTCTTGATGAACTCTCGGGTTCAACTCTATCCACACTACTACCTGCGCGATTAAACACTATCGCGCTAAGCCAACGGCTTAGTAAGATAAAACATGCTAACGGTATGCTTTAATGAAATGCAATGCCACATATGTTATTGATAAGATCAACATCATAAATATAAAGTTAACCACACAATTATGCATTTTACAAATCATAGTCATATGAGCATACCACATTTCAACATCTTTTCACATTCAACATTAATCAATCATACTCCATAACCAACATCTCATTTCATTAAACTCATAACATTATTTAGGACATTCATATAACCTTGACACCTATGGGCCCAACAAGTATTTAATACGATATTCAGAGTTCAGAGTTACTGCTTTGGTTCATAGTCTTAATTCTCATAGTGTAACAGACCCAGTCTCTTGGACCATCAACTCAACACATTTGAGGAGATCCTCAACCCGGCAAGACTGTTACAAATCATATATTTCATATTCACAATTCTCATAGTGTAACAGACCCAGTCTCTTGGACCATCAACTCAACACATTTGAGGAGATCCTCAACCCGGCAAGACTGTTACCTTTCATCATTTCTTAGGCATGCCACCCAAATCCAGAACTCTGAAACTGAATAACATATTAAACAAACAATTCATTTATTATATACTTACCATTTCCATTCTCAAATTCTCATCACATTTAGGCAAACATGCCTTCTTTCTTTCAATATCATCATCATAGCCAATCACAATGGCATTGTCTCATATCATGTCTTATTTGAATTATCATTTCAATTTCAATGTATATCATTCATGAAACACATAACCATTCACAATGCATAACATACCATTGCTCAAACTCAACAATGCAATTAGGGCAAAGAACAATTGATATGATTCATATAAATAATACATTCTGGTTTTAGACTCCATTTTATCCTTATTTTGAAAAATTGTATAAAATAATCTACTTGACTAAAAATTCTAAAATTTTTACAGAATTTAGTTTTGTATCTTAAAATCATCCCTTTAAAATTTCAGATCAAACTGAACACAAAATCTTGGTCAAATAGTTCACCTAACCAGACTGCCCCAATTGCCCTGCATCCTGGCAGCAGTTCTGAACTTTGTGAATTCCATAAATCAAATTCAATCAACGTGGTTCCAAATTATTTTTCTCAAATACTAGACTCACTAAGAAACAACATATCCAAAATTCAATTGAATATGATTTTTCTACATTTTATTAAAAATCCCGAAATAGAGCTGTCTCAGTTAAGGTACCTGCTGGAACAGGTCTAATAAAAATAATTTTTCTAAACTCATAACCATTCCAAAATCGAATCAAAATATTTTTCAGTCATTCTAGACTCATAGAGGCACAACATATCAAAAATTCACTTCAAGAACATTTTTCTAAAATTAATTAAAAATCATACAAGTCACAGCCTTTACTAATCCTAAAACAGAAACAATTTCACTAAACACCAATCTTACTCTTCCATCACCAACACCAACCCAACTTCTCATCTATCAAGCAAAATCAATACTTACAATCATACCATAAGCAACTTAATCATACCACTTCAAAAGAATTGAAGAAATTAGAGAAAAGATCTTACCTTAGTTAAAAACTTCTTAAATCAACACTTGAACACTTAATCTTTCTTCAATTTAAGCTTGAAATCATCAAAACCATCACTTGTCTCTTTCTTTCTCTTTGGCTATGGAGGGCCGGCCATCAACAAGAAGAAGAAGAAGAAATGATAAAGAAAACACAAGTCAAACCTTCTTTAAATATCCACCATGTGATTTTATCCAAGCAATTACCAAAGTGCCCTTATTCACATAATTATCTTTTTGTCTTATATGTGCCCAATTAAGTAATTTACCAATCTCAAATAAATATCTTCTCTTGCATTGACCAAGCCTTTTGACCACTTTATATGTCATATATATTAACATATACACAACATATAAATTTGTCTCTAAACCCTATTTCTTCCCAAAATACATATACATATACTTTCTCTTCTCAATTTCTTTTCTCTTACAATTTAACACATATATTCAATCCAATATATAACAATAACAACAACAACAATATGCAAAACTTCTAGGGCATAAATGAGGATATTACAGTTTATCTTTTTGGTTTTGTATGTAGATGACATACTTCTTGCTACTAACTGTAAGGACTTGTTGCATGAAACCAAAGTATTTCTTTCAAAGCATTTTGAGATGAAAGATTTAGGTGAAGCTTCTTTTGTTTTAGGGATTCAGATACATCGAGATCGTTCTCGGGGTATTCTTGGATTATCACAAAAGAGCTATATTGAGAAAGTGCTCAAGAGATTTAGTATGCAAGATTGTAAACCAATAGATACCCCTGTTGCAAAAGGATATAAATTTAGTCTTCATCAGTGTCCTAAGGGTGAACTTGAGATTCAGCAAATGCAAAAGGTTCCATATGCGACAACAATTGGAAGTCTTATGTATGCTCAAGTTTGTACCCGTCCAGACATTTCTTTCATAGTCGACATGTTAGGCAGATATCTCAGCAATCCAGGAATGGATCATTGGAAAGCAGCCAAAAGAGTCTTGAGATATCTTCAGAGAACTAAGGGACATATGCTCACATATAGGAGATCAGATCATCTTGAGATCATTGGGTATACTGATTCTGATTTCGCTGGATGCCAAGACAGTAGAAGATCCACGTCAGGCTACATTTTTCTCTTGGCTGGTGGTGCTATTTCTTGGAAGAGTATGAAACAAACTCTTGTAGCAACCTCCACTATGGAAGCTGAATTTGTAGCATCTTATGAGGCATCCAATCAAGCTATTTGGCTAAGAAACCTTATCACTGGGCTGCGTGTAGTAAGTGGAATTGAAAGACCACTGAAGTTGTATTGTGACAACAAATCAGCCGTTTTATTCTCCAACAACAACAGGAGCTCTTCTCGATCAAAACACATTGAGATTAAGTTCTTGGCTGTAAGGGAGAGAGTACAGAGTGGACAGATATCCGTAGAGCATATTGGAACAAACTCCATGGTCGCAGATCCGCTTACTAAAGCAGTGATACCGAAAGTCTTTCATGAGCATACCGCTCATATGGGTGTCATTTTGTTTTAGACTGTCTAGTTTGAGTGGGAGTTTGCTCTTTATGTTTTCATTATGTTCGTGAATGCTCTATTTTGTTTTGGATATGTTTCTTATGTTAATGCAGTTTCTTGAGTACTCATTTTGTTCTTTATTACACTCTGTATTATTGTTGTGATTGATCTCACTTTTGTTGTGACCAGTTGGAAACAGGCATGATAAGATCACATTGCATGTAGTTTCCATGCTACACTCCTATAATGAATTTATGTCGTTTGGGGGTATTGGTAATGTGATTGATGATGAACTTAGTCATGAGATATGACGAATGTTTCTTCAGTTCTTTATCAATATGACCAATGGACGGGATTGTTATGAATACCTTGAATGACTGCATTTTGCGCGCACTTATGATGTATGTATTTTATTTAACATATGTTTGCCCAAGTGGGAGATTGTTGGATTTAATTTTCTATTGTGGGCTAAATATGTGAAATTAAATACATACGGCAGTCTTGATTATATATAGTCAATTTAATTGTGGTCTTAATTATAATTTATTGACTATTGAGGTATTAATTGATTATAGGGATTAAGTGTAGAGACTTTTATATAATTACTATTTTGTTAAAGGACCGAAATAGTAATTGTACTAACCCTACAGATATATATAAGGTCGTGGTCTCTGGGGAAACAGAATCAATTTAGAGTTTTACTTTTCTTTGGTAACGCTTCCGCTAAAATATTGATTCTGGATTCTCTGGAAGGCTGCAAACCTATTTTCTTCTTTGTAATCAAGATTGACGAACAATGATGCCAGGTACGCCATCTATCCTTGATTAATCTAATTATTGAGATCTAGTGATTTGCATGATCTAGGTGGTTGGAATAATTCAGATATATTCCTAACATAAACTACAACATCTACACTACAAATAATTTATAAAATTAAAATGTTCAACATTTAATATTAAATAATATTATCTAAATTCTAAATAATTATAAATTTCAAATAAAATACATAAGTTATTATAAAAATATAAATAAAATAACCTCATAAATTTTTAAAAAAATCATAAATCCCAAATATATATTTTAACACAATTTATGAAAAATTATTATTATCAAATAATTTGTAATCTAATATTAATTTTCATGTAAATTTTTATTTATTAATAATACATAATTATAATATATATACATATATTTATTATATTTGTATCATTTATGTTCTTCTTAAATTCATTCACTATTATTATTTACTAATTGTTATTACTCATATTCATAAAAAAATATATCAATATTATTTATCTTCACTATCATTACTCATTAATATTAATTATTATTAATATTCATACTCATTAAGCTACTGATATTATTATATTAAATTATTTTATTAGGTACAAATTATTATGATTAGCACAAATTACTATGATTACTATAAATTACTATCACTAATACTAGCAGTAGAAATTATTCATATAAACATATTAATAAATTATAATTAGTTATAAAATTTAAAATTAAATTATAAAAATAATTATTTAATTGTATTTTTTATTGACTTATATTTAAATTAATACTTATACAATTAATATTATATATTTTAATGACATCTGTATATTTAATTAATAAAATATAAAATAAATAAATCAAGATATATATATATAAAGTATAATATAGAAAATTAAAAAATTAAAAATGAATGTATAACATGACATAATATAAATTAATAAGATAATTATAATATATTTTAAAAATATCAAATATTATATAATAAATTAATAAAATATAATATAATTTTATATTATTAATAATAAATTAGTTATTATTTTAATTATTTGATTCGTTATAATTTTTGGTATAGATATTATTAAATATTCAAAATTATCTTGTATTAAAAAAATTAATTTAATTTAATTTTAAAAAAATTAAAAAATAAAAAAAAATTAATTCTAAAAATTTTAATTTAAATATTCAGATCGTTATAAATATTTCTAAAATGTACGATCAAACCTATCATCGAGTGTATTCCTTGAGACTTTTAACTTTTATTTTCGGTTATATGAAAAAAAAAAAATATATATATATATATATATATATATAAATCTATATATATTTATATAAGCATATTTTATTTATTTTTATTTATTTAGTACGCGTAAGACTTCTGTAGTCAGCCAAAGGCCAAAGCAATAAAGTGGGCCCATATATATTTTTTTAATTAAACAAAACGTTTTTGTTTTTGTCGTTTTGTATTATTTCGGGATTTACGGCAGATTGGAGTGCATGAACCTGCCTTTTCACCTTTTTACCACTTTTTTTTATTACCTTTGCTTACGTTTTAAAACTAAGCTGTTAGAACTTTCTAAATCATCATCAGTAATTCGGTTTTTGCTATTTTGCCTTTTCCCGTACATTAGTCTACTATTGGCCATCCGATATCTCAGATCTGACGGTCTATATTAATACCGGCCGCTTGGCCCATATTTAAGCAATAAAAAAGATACGTTTCTTATAAGATTTTTTAAAATTTTTTTATTTTTTATCAAAATTTTAATTATTTTATAAAATATATAATAAAATAAAAATAATGTAATAATAAATCTATAAAAATTAATATGCATATAATAAACTCATAATTCTTATATATATATATTATATAGAGCTGTTAAATTTATAAATTACATCATGAAATGATAATTTTACAATGTTATTAACTTTTTTTTTGATATTTTTGTAAAAAAATTAATAAAAAATGAAATCACTGTTAAAATTTTTAAATAATTTATCTTTTTTTGTTATTATTATTATTATTATTTATTGATAATAACATACATGATAATGAAATTAGCTTTCTAAATAAAAAAAAATAGTGATTAAGTCTAGAAAAATGTATGCATATGAAAAATAAAAGTTTGCTATTTCTATTTCATAAATTTAAAAATTAGTAAAAAATGTTCCTTTTTAATAAATTTTAGAAATTAGTTTATTGTTTTAAGAGTTTGAAAGTTATTGTTCAAAAAATATATATAGTTTGAAAATTTTAAAAGCATTCGTTAACTTTGAACCATAAATTTAATCATTTCCGTTTTGATTTCCAAATACTTTTTCAAAGATTCAATTGAATATATAATTAACACATGAAAGATCCAGAAAATTTCAAGACCATAAAATTCAACGATAACAAAGCAAGGGGACCACAACTGCCCTTACATGCCCCTCAGATAAATTAATATTTAATTTAAATTAATGTATTTATTTATAAATAATTATCACTTTTAAATTTTTACACATAATTAAAAAATATATAATACTATAATTAATATAATTATTTTATTACTATTTTTTTAATTATTATTTATTTTATTATATATTAATTATATAGATATAAATCTAGAATAAAAATATAAAATAATTTTAATTTTTACAAAATAATAATTATTTATAAATGAATAATACTTCAATTTCATTTCAAATATCAAATAAAAATAAAATGTATAAATCAAAATAATGATCTATGTTCGTAAATATTATATAAAATTATAATAAAACATCTAATTACTCAAGCATTTTTTGCTTCCTAACGACTAAGAATAAATAATTTAATAAGTAATGATAAACTTAATATTTTTTTAATTAATTTTATAAATTTCTAAAAATGACATCTAAGAGGAGAAATTAAAATTGGTAATTAATTTTACTTTGGCAATGGTAACAAACTTGGGTATGTGTTTATAAAGGAAAATATTCACTTATATCAAGTGTATATATTGGATAATGTAATAAAAATATAAAGAAAAAATTTATATTCAAAAATTATATAAGAATATGATTTTAATTATTTTTTTAAATTATTCACATTTATTGGGAATACAAAAAATTAAAAAATGATTATAAATGAATCAAAAAATTATAAATGGTTAGATATTAAATTTAATATGAATCAATTAGTTTTGTATAAGTTAATTTTAATATTTAATTATATATATAAGTACCGAGTTCGTGAATATAAAATATCATACGATATCATTTCAAATTAAACTCTTAATGAATGAAATTTTATTTAAATTTATAATAAAAAGTTGAAGGTTTCAAATGGAGATAGTCATCATTGAAATTAAGTTATAATTGTTGTTCTTTAAGATTTTTAATGATATTTTTCATGAATATATTATAATTAAAATAAAAAAATATAAAATATAAAAGTATGCTAAAATTTAATTTAGCAATAAGTAGAGCTGTACAAAAAATTCGTGGCCTAAAAAATTTGGCTCGAGTCAGATTGGGCTGGCTCGAACCTATACTAGGGTCGGGCCACGGATTTTAAAGTTCAATCAGAGCTATGCTCGGGTCAAGTCTCGGGTTGAGATGAAAATTATTAGGCCGGCTCGACCAGGCCCGAGTTATTAATTTTTTAATTTTTTTTTAATTTCTATTTTGGTAATTTATTTTTTTAAAAAAATTTAAAATATTATATATAAATATTGATATAATAATTTATATATTATTAGATATAATTTAAAATAATAAAATTTTAAAATAATATTTATAGGTAAATTTTATTAAAATTTAAAAAAAATTATTAAATTTTTTTAATTTTAAAAAATTTAGTCGGTCCGACCCGGTCAGGCCGGTCATACCCGAAGCGACCAGGCATGATCGGGCTTTCGTGCCGGGCCATGGGCTGCAAAGTACAGCCCGAAAAAAAGTCGGGCCGAACTTCGGGCCAGGGTCCAATTCGACCCGATCCGGCCCGTGTACGCCCCTAACAATAAGTGTATTTTTTTAAAATTTGAGATTTGAGATGAATTTTTTTTTCTCTTATTATAGTGTTAAAATGGAAAAAAAAAAGTAAAAAAAAAAAAAGGGAAATGTGGAAAGTGGAAGTGTCCCGTGAATTCAATAAAGGTTAGGTGATTATTGGAAATTTAGCATAGTCAAATAAGGTGAAACAACCCTATTTGTTAGGTAAAGCTAAAGTGGGGGGCATCTATATAAATATAAGGCTTTTTTGAACATCATTCATTCGTTCATTTAGGGTCGCACTTGGAAGGCCAATAAATATTTCCAAACTAAAAAAAAGAAGAAGTAAAATTACTCATTTACAATACCAGAATCTATATATTATAACTAATTAAATTAATTCATCCACAGCACACCCAATGACGTTAAATATATATTCTGTTGGATAATAAATTAATAATTAATTTTACTTTTTCATATTAATATTTAAAAAAATTATTGATTCATAATTCACAATTATTGTTATTTAATTGTTTACTTAAAGTTAGAAGTTAGAGAATTAAATTTTTAACAGTGTCATTATTAAGTACTATTTATTAGTTAGCATATGCTGTGGTGATAAAACTTTTTATTTTATTAGAAGTTATTCAATTGAAACTATATTACATTGATTTATTTGCCTTTTTTTTTACATATTTCATTTATTTTCTTTTCTTTTTTTTTATAAATCATTAAAAAAATTATTCTTGTAATTATTTTCATTGCAATTTATATTTGATTCTGTATATTTGTGATTTGAATCTATACATAAATTTTAAAATATACTAGTATTTATTTACATTAATAACAATATCCTTTCTTATCATGCTATTTTGATAATTACATATGTATGTCTGATAAATGGTACTATTATTAAAATAATTATTATTTTAAAAATTTATATTTATGCATAAAATTTAAAATCAAATCAGAAATATTTATGACCGTATCCTATATTGATAAATGATAAAATTATAAAAAAACTAATTTTACTTTGAATATTCATATTCATACATGGAATTCAAAATAAAATTATAAACATTTATGTTAAAAATATCAAATTATGCGATGCTTTTAATAATCTTATTCATGTATCAATAAATAATATTATCATTAAAAATAATTTTATTTAAAAAATTTATAGCTATATACTATAAATTATAAATATTTCATTAATAATATAATTTTTATAACAGTATTCATATAAAGATGACAAATGGTACGACCGTTAAAAAAAAGCAATGCTCTTTAAAATGGATTCAAAAATGGATTCGATATAATCTCTATGATAAATATTATTTATTAAAATGTAATTGAATTTACACAATTTTTTTGTTTTTGAAAATACAAAAATTAAAACATTTGTTGAAAAGAAAAATTTTACATATTTTCCCTTTTTTACAAGTGATGAAATAATCCTACAAATGGACGAAATAAAAAAACACCATTTGTCCAAAATGTTAATCAAAGCATCCACAAGGGTATTATGGTAAGTTAAATAATACTCAAAACGGAGGATAAAATGGTAATTTCATACTCAAGTTTGTCTTTTCTTTTTTGGTGTATATATATATATAAAAACCTCCTCCCAAGTCACAAGCCAAGGCTTCTCAATTCTCGCCCATTACTTGCTAAACCCTCCAAAAATCATTTATTTTTTTTGCTCTCATAATTTTCCCCACTACTTCAATCAACTTTTTCATTTACGTCCCTGTGATTATTATCAGCAGCTACTGCAGCAGCAGCAACAACAACAACCACCATGTGTGGCGGTGCTATTATCTCCGGTTGCATCCCTCCCACTGCTGCTGGTCGATATTCCCGGCGATTGACGGCTGATTTTCTTTGGCCTGATCTGAAGAAACACGTTGGAAAAAAGTACTCGAAGCCTGTTGTTGTCGATCTCGACGATGATTTCGAGGCTGATTTCAAGGAGTTTAAGGATGAGTCTGATGTCGATGAGGATGATGATGTTTTTCTTGATGTCAAGCCTTTTGCTTTCTCTGCAACTCCTTCCCCTCCTGCTCGCAATCGCAGTGTCCCCCGCGGTAATGGCTTTTACTTGCTTCTATTTCCTGTATTACAGTAATTTTTTTTGGGTTTTTAATTTAATTGTTGTGAGTTTTTAATTTAATTTTAATTTAATATTTTTTGAAGAAGAAAAAATAAAACTTTTCAATTGTTACTTTTAGTCCTTTTTTCATTTATCTTTTGTTTGATTGTCTCTGATGTGAATATTGGTTATGGGTTGTGTTTTTTTTTTTGTCAATTAATGATATAATTTTTTTTCTTGAAAAAATTTCCATTTTTTTTGAACTCGCGGTTTATTTTTCTGTTTGAGAGAGATGTATTTTCTTGGTTGTTTTCCTTGTATGATTAATTTTTGGAAAATAAAAAAATTTCCCTTCAGTTATCAGTAGTGGATTTTGTGTGTTTTGTGGGATTAAGAGGGAATTATTTTTAGGAAATTTGTGGTTTGTTGAATTGTCTTAATGTCTTATAATTTTTGTGGGATCTTGTTTTTTTTTTTATTTAGCTATGAAGTGTAAATCTTATTGTAATATGGTCTTGATCAAAATAAATACTTTTGTGCTAAGTGGTGGTAGCTACTTTGTCAGGCTTCTGGATATTAAATCTGGGATTTTGATATTTGAAACTATTTTTTTAAGGTTTTATTTCTCAATTTGTCCATTGGTAATTTTCTATTGTTAGATTTTGTTTCTGTTGTGGAAATGGGTATCTCCTATTTCTTTTTTTTAATCCTCTCTTAATTGACTCGTTTTTATACCATTGTGGTTGTGATATAATTGTGCGTGTTATTTAATATTTGCTTCTTTCAGGTTTGATTGATCTATGTATTTTGAATAGATTGTGGGGTTGTAAGTTACTGGTATATGCTATTTTAATTTTGTAATCCTTTCTCAGCAGTAAAGTTAGATTTTTATATAAAAATGTTTTTATTTGATCTTTTTTCAAGTTTCAAATATTTTAGCAGTTAAATTTCTTTATTCTGATTTTGATTTAGATCTTGCACAACTAAAAAAAACTATATGAAATGCTTTTATTTGCTGATCTTGTCAAATAAACCCAAATGAGGTCAATGAAATCAAATTTCCTGTTAAAAGAAAAGAGAAGTTAGGTTTCAATCATATAATTCTGTAGTGTCTTTAAATTGTTCTTTGTCTTGAAAACTTGATCCTATCTTGACTTGGAATTTTTTTCCCTAGGTTGTTTCATGAACCTAAAGTTAATTTATAACAGAAAATACGCTAATGTTTTTTTTTTGTGGGTGGTAGATGTTTGCACTTTGTAATGGGATTTTTGCCTAATTTGCAGTTTTATTCTTTTATTATGCAATTGGACTTTCTATGCTGGGTATCATGGCTATATTTTGATGCCTTACTGTGTGTAATATATATATTTAGTGGGTATCGTTGTTATTTATTTAGTGTATAATATCTTTGCTTTATGATATATTGAAGACTCTACAGCTGTAAAATCTGTGAAATTCAGCGGGCAAGCTGAAAAAACCGCAAAAAGAAAGAGAAAGAACCAGTATAGAGGAATCCGGCAGCGCCCATGGGGAAAATGGGCTGCTGAGATTCGCGACCCCAGGAAAGGGGTACGAGTCTGGCTAGGAACATTCAATACTGCAGAAGAAGCTGCTAGAGCATATGATGCAGAGGCACGCAGAATTCGTGGCAAGAAAGCTAAAGTGAACTTCCCTGAGGAAGCTCCAGATGCTTCACCAAAGCGTCCAGCTAAGGCAAACTCTCAAAAACCACTTACCAAAACAAACGTGACAGAGAATTTGAATTACTTAAACAATCCAGAACAGGACTACTATAATACTATGGGCTTTATCGATGAGAAACCACCAGTGAGCCAGTTTGGTCTGATGGACTCTTTTCCTGCTAATGGAGATGCTTCAGTCAAATCTATTACTCCATGTGACAATGTTCCCATATATTTCAATTCTGATCAAGGGAGTAACTCATTTGAGTGTTCTGATTTTGGATGGGGAGAGCAGGCTGCAAAGACTCCTGAAATATCATCTGTTCTTTCAGCTACTGCTGAAGTTGATGAATCTCTATTTGTGGAGGATGCTAACCCTGAAAAGAAGCTGAAATCTGACTCCGAAAATGCTATCCATGTTGAAGAAAACAATGGGAAATCTCTGTCTGATGAGCTGTTGGCCTTTGACAACCAAATGAACTATCAGATGCCATATCTTGAGGGGAGTTGGGAAGCTTCGCTTGATAGCTTCCTTAATGGAGATGGAACTCAGGATGGTGGAAACCCAATGGATATCTGGAGTTTTGATTACCTCCAAGGATTGGTTGGGGGAGTTTATTGAGCAAACTCTCCATTACTGCTAGCTTCTGTAAATAAGGCTACATGTTAGTGAGTTTTTCTATCTCTATAACCTCTCATTTACTTGTTTATTGTCTAATCTGTTGATAAAAAGCTTGAATCTTTTGTTACTCATCATCTAGCTTTATAACTAATCTTTCTTTGTGCTTTGTAGGGATGGTTGTCTGTCTGTTATGTTTGTGCAAGCAAATCTGAACATGCTTAACCCTTTGCGGAGAAGTGTTCCAAAGAGCTTATGGTACAAGAGTAGTACCTAGGTATTTAGGTTTCCTTTTTTTTTTTTTTTTTCACATTTTAAGATATTATTGGACTCGGGTGGTTGAATTTGATGACTGTAATTGACAATGTTGTGTGATTTGTGTTGAAAACTGAAAAACCATATAAATTTTAACTGTTGCAGTTGTTTCTTGTTACCATGGTCTTTAGGCTTTGGTTGGCCATCATTTTTTAATATGTTCATTCGTGCTTTATGGTGAATACATTTAAATGATTTTTTCCCCTTTAAATGGGTCTAAAAGTTCAATTACTTACCTTTTCAATTCCTGTGACTTTTAACTCCATTTTTATATTCTGTCCCCAGTCTTTCTTGCACAGCTCTGGATCTAGTCCCATTTCATGTTTTGGCAGGATTAGGTTAGCGTCTGACTATTCTATATATTGAATCTGATAATACCATTACATTTTCAATGCTTTTGGTGAATAGGATGCAATTTTTGGGAAAAACTTGGGGTTTTTTTTTTCCTTTTTTAATATTTTATTTAACATTATAATATGACGATGTAATTCACGGGCCGGGTTTAATCGGTTTAAGGTGGTAAAAGTGTTTAATCGGTCCCAATGATACCCAAATTTTTTTTAATATTATCATATCGTGTTGGATAAGGTTAAAGTAAATTGAAATTATGCCATTTAGTATATGTATTTTTATATATAATTATAAAAGAATTGATTGGGTTCAATTTTAGATTAAAAAATTATCTAAATTCGATAAATTGTAGGAATTTAATATTTTTTTATTATTAAAATTGAAACAATTTGTGATTTATTTTTAAACTAATTGAATTTATTTTAACTCACATAGGTTGGTCGAGATGGGTTAGTTTGGAAATTTTGCTTTGTTTTATAGTTCATTATCGCCGAATTGAAAAAAAAAAAAGAATTTACGTAGTGGGTTTTAATTAATTTAGGATTAGAAGATTATTGAGTTTAAAAGTTTTTATCTATGTAAAGTAATGAGAAGAGGGGCAGTGGTGGGAGTTTGATTCATTGTGAGGTTGTATCTTATTTGTTTTGTTTTTTTGTGTAACACAAGTTTATTCAGTAATACGGCAGCACATGGATAGTCAATGGAGTGCTTAATTATCTCATCCTATATCTAATCTCTATTTTTTTTTTAATGGTTGATTTTTGTAGTTTTGTTGGGATCAAAGCCGCACGTGATATGCCAAGCTGTGAAGTTTGATTAGCACGTGCGATAGGTTTAGTTAGCCACCATGCACTATTACGGTCCGAAGGGCATCGGTTGTGTCCAAACTCCAACCTATCACAGAACCTTTAGGCCCGTGTAGTTCCAAAATTGAGGGATCTCTCAAATGGGTCCCATATTTTGGGATCACAAAACCTAGAAATGTGAGCCTTTCACAGTATATATACTTTCATAAAACTAAAATAAAAAATAATTTTTTTATTAAACATTTAAAAATTTATATATTTTTACCATTCTCTTATTTTAATAACTAATATTAAATAAAAATATTATAAATATTTAATATACTAATTGACTTATTAAGATAATAATTCTTCTATCAGGTCAAAATTGTTAGTTTTATAAAAAAATTATTTTTTTCAAATTATTATTTTATATAATTAAAAAATTATTTAATTTTTTTAATTATACTCTTATTATTAATAAATTAATTAATAAAATAAAAAATAGTAATTTTAATATTAATAAATTAATATATAATATTTTAATTAATTTAAAATAATTTTATATAATATTTATATAATTTAATAATTTTTTAATAAAAATATATGAATTAAAAATGATAATTTTAGCAGAATTAAAAAAATATATTTTAATTTGAAATAAAAAAAATAAATATATAATTTAGGATGGAGAGTAATTTTGAACATTTATATAAGAGAAATTAAAATTAATTTTAAATTTATTATTTATAAAATATACACTTATCATTTTATCTCCATGTCTAATATATATGTTTATATTAGAGATATTATTTCACTTAATTTCTAGTCTTATGTCTACTAAATTATTCACTATTGGATTAATCTTTTGATTATGAATATAATTTAGAAACGGAAGAAAAGAGAGAGGAAAAGAGAGAAAAAGAAAAAGGAAAGAAAGAGAACTCCTACAAGGAATAAAGAAAACTTTTAATTTTCTTTTATTTTATATTTTAATTCTTGTCGGCTTCTTGAATTATGAAAATTTATTGGTATAGCCTATAGATATATAGGTGAGCTGTGATATCACGAGTGAAGGATGTGTTTGGTGGATAGTGACAAACATTACATTAATGTTAATTTTCAAAAATTTCTAATATTATTGTGTACTAAATACATTGAAAATGACTATTTTAGAGGAAAACTGCATAAAGTATTATTTTTTTTTGTCAAATAGTGCTTCATTTTCTTTTATAATTTGTAAAAATATTATTTTTTATATTAATAGGATATATATTAAATATGTTAAAATATGCTGAATATATATTCAATATATAAAAAATATGTTAAAAATAAAAAGTATTTTATAACTTTTTTATTTGTATAGTGTATTTATAATTTTTTTTATCTTGCAAAGTATATTTATAATTTGTATAGTATATTTATAAATTTTTAGAGATTTTAAATGGGCCGGACCTCTTTTCAAATCCAAATTCAATCCATAACAAAGTCTATTTGAAGTTAAAGAAATGTCTTATAGATTGGGCCCATTACACTTTGGATAATGAATTGCCCAGAACGTTTGGGCATAAAGTTTTACAATTTTAAGTGGCCTGAAAGAAAGGAATAAAAAAAAAATCTATACTTACAGAAGTAAACTTGAAATTCCTTCTTTAGAATAATACACAAATTAAAAAACTATCCCTAAATTTAAAAAAAAAAAAGAAGCAATCTTTAAATTTTAATCTAATTCTTTTTTTCCTTACCCCAAAAATGAAAAAATTCCATGAATTTTCCCACAAAAAATTCATCTTCCTTTTCTTCCCAAGAACATGTTCTATAATGCTTCTTTTTCTTTCAAGAATTGTTGCTTAATTGTGTTCATTTTGCTTCTATTTGTAGCCATAATAATTGGGATTATTTCTTTAATTGTCATCTTCATTTTGAGGCCTCAACAGCCAAAATTTTCTCTTTCAACCGTAAGGGTAGATTCATATAAACTCCATGTTTATTCATCAAGTTCAAGTTCAAATGATCTTCTTGTTTCTTCTGTTGTTTCTTTGACTCTAAATGCTCAAAATCACAACAAAATTGGTATCAAATATAGCCCTTCTTGCCTTCATCTTTACTTCAATAATGGAGTTCCAATTGGTCTTATCAGAGTTCCAAGTTTTTACCAACCTGCTCACAGTGAAAATGTCACTGTAACAACAAAAATTTCTCTTCATTGTGTTAATGTTTCAGAAATTATTACTGAAAGTTTATTACAAGCAAAAGCAAGAAAGAAGAAAGTTGTTCAATTGAAAATAATAGGTGATATTAGAGTGAAATTACTTCTTTTTAACCAAGCCTCACCAAAAATCAAGGTTTGTTTCTCATTAAATTTAGTCGGATACCTTGTTTTTTAGTATTGATATGGAAAGGAAAAATCAATTCTGAATCAATATTAAGAGAATATATATTTATTGCTAAACTGTGTTTCATTGTGTAACTTATTTTTTATTTAGTGTAAATGAATTTATAATATATAAGTTATTTTAAATTTATAAAATTAAGTATAATTATATTTATATCCATGAAATTTAACTAGTTTAAGATGAACTGAATCCATTAAATATGTTCCCTAACCAGTAATTGCTAACCAGAAACATTTCTTGTTTGTAGGTTGCCTTGGAATGTGATGTGGACTTGGATTATTCAGAACTTCCATTAAAGAATTATCAACTCTTTAATATGGATGTAAATCAAGATCATCTTGTATGTATTTTTGTGTTAATTTCTTTTTTTATATATATACTAATATATTTTCTTTTTTTTTTTTCAATTAACTTTCTTTAACTATTTGCTTTTTTGTTTCCAGGGATCTTTATTTCATGTCAATTCTGAATCCTTCTCTAAAAAATGTACATTAGCTTTGTATTTATAGTTAGTTTGTATGAATATGGTAAATTTCAAGGCTTGATATGTATATAAATAATCCTTCCAAGTTTATTATTCTGTTTATAGAAAAAGATTATTATTTTCTATTCTATTCTAAATACTGAAAAATAAATTTCAAATTAAAAAATCAATATTGTAATCAAACAATACTAATAAAATTCAATTCAACCAACTTTAATCTCAAATTAATTAGAGTCAGTTAAATAAATTTTCTTTGTTACTCTAAATGATTATTAACTATACTTTCAGAATTATTTATTGCAATCAAACAATAATCAAAACACAAATTATTTATTGAGAGAATTAATTTCATACATAGTAGTATGTAATATATATATTGCTCCACTACTGAAGGAATATATATATATATATATATTAAAATAATAAAATAAAATAAAATAAAATAAAGAACTGGAAATTGATGTTTATATACTTGAAATTATGAATATTGTTTGGTAGTCTTACAATTTCATCGTCCGAGACTTTTGCCATTAACATCGCCTATTAATTGTGATCTATTTTATTCAACGACCATACGATGGTTTTCAAGGAAATTAAATTTAAACACATATTACTTTATAATTTTATCGAATTAAAATTAATTAATGATTAAATATTTAATTCATATTATCATATATTTGAAAATTGATCTTATAACAGACCTTAAAATTCTCTTATTGAATCCATGACCCCCTATTCCTTATTTTAGTATAATTTTCAACAGATTTTGTAATATATATATATATATATATATATATTATTTATATGCTAAAGTAAACCATGGACTTGGTCATTAAACATTTAATTATTCTCAATTATTATTATTATATTATATTATATTAGGAGTTAATTTTCACATATTATATTATTTTAATTTCTCTTTTATTCGAAATTAAGGGGGGTGTATTCAATAGAGACTCTATAAGATTTTTTTGTATTTTAAAAATCTATGGGTATTCAATTAGGATTTTAAAAAGTCATTTAAAATCTCGGGGTATTCAATTAGGATTTTAAAATATCCTTCTAAATCCAATGGTATTGAAAATTCTATGGATTTTCAAAGAATTCATTGAATAATGGATTGTGATGGATTCTAGAATATTTGGTATAAATAGAAATCCATCTACAAATCTTCTCACAAACCTAAAGATTTTGATGCTCACAAAAAAAAGGGGAGACGAACAGACCACTACTCTAGCTTTTCTCTAATCAACCAGGTTTTACTTTCACATCTATGAATATTATATATTGAGATATTGTTGTGGATTTTGTGCGTCTTATTTTTATTTGCAATATATTTTTGATTTTTCATATTGTTAGGGTCTTTTTGAGTTTGCTTTTTGTTCGAAATTTTTACTGTTTGGGAATATCAAATTTGTTTCATGAATTGAAACCGAATTTGTTTCATGAATATCAAATGGTGCTGTTCTTGGTAACTCATTGATGACTGTTGGATTGCTGCGCTTTAGCATACTGACTCGGCACCATACTCAACCCACAAATATAATTAATAAATTACAAACACAATCACATACTGTTAATTTTATTGTTAAAACAACTAACTAGTACTGTTTCAAGCCCAAATTTATCTCCCAATAGTTTAATTTTTTTAGCCACACAAATTTTCAGTTCTTAGCTAGCCTATATAAACAATCTCGATTGTATAGTTCTTTGCCTTTCACACCTCAGGCCTCGGGCCATTTCTTATACCCTGTAATCATCTTTTTTCTTCTATATATATATATATATAATTTTTTATTTTTAATTTTTAAAATGGGAAAGCAAGGAGAAATATTTTTGTTAGCCTTTGGAGTTTTATTTGTTTCTAACATTCAAAAACATATAGTAGGAACACAAGTGCCTTGTTATTTTATTTTTGGAGACTCATTTGCAGTAAATGGTAATGATAATAATCCTGATACTTTGAAAAAAAAAATCTTGATACTTTCAAAGCTAATTACTTGCCCTATGGTTGATATAATTGGTCTGTCCTAATTCACTTATAAGTATCAGGCTCTCTGTTGTAATAATCATTGCTTTCCCATTTGTTATATTTATCACCCATTGCTTGACATAATATTGAACGAGAGTGCTCAAAATGAAGTAGAATTTGTTTGTTTTTTTTTTTAACAGAAACATGTAAACTTTATTAATAATATCATAGAGTATTACATACAGCAGAATTTGCTTGCTGTAAATTCTTTCTTGCTGTAAACTTAAACAAGTAGATTTTGCTTGCTGCTGCTTGGTCATCAAGTTGTTCTTATTAAGTAATTATTATTATTAGTAATGAAACATGGATAATGGATTGTTATTGTATAATATAGTAATATCATCATGGTTGATCAACAACAAGATGTCAAAAAAAAGGGAACATATGAGCAATGGACCAAGGAAGAAAGCGACTTATTGTTAGAGCTCATGGTAGAAGCCGCCAGTCGGGGATGGCGTGACAATAGTGGCATTTTATCAAAGCAAATAGTGGAAGAAAGGATACTTCCTATTCTTAATGAAAAACTTGGGTGTCACAAGACCTACAACAATTACCAAAGCCGGTTGAAATGGTTTAAAAATCGATGGATCTCTTATTCAACCCTTATGCGTTTTAGCTCTGGTTTTGGGTTTGACTCTACTACAAAAAAGTTCACTGCTAGTGATGAAATATGGGAGGAATACTTTAAGGTGAGCTTCCTAAATACTATATGACAATTTATTCTTATAAATAAATCTATTTTAAAGATGTAATGCAATAATAGTTTTAAAATTTATGTTTTTTTTTTCTAGGCTCACCCAAAGGACACCGACTTACGTTACGAAATATTTAGGGATTATGAGGACTTGGAAATCGCCATTGGGAACGGTGTAGCTGTTGGAAAAAACTCAATTGGGTTGGGTAGTGTTACTGATGCAAGAACATTAGGTGTTGGAGAAGGTAGAGATGTGCGCATAGAAGACTTTAATTATGATGTAGACAATGATGCATTCATAAGACAACCTCAGAATAATCCATTATTTCACTCCACATCACCACTCCAATCTCCTACAACTTTTGAGGTTCCCATGCAAAGAACAACCCAGAACAAAAGAAATAGAACCGAGTATGAAGAAAGTAGCATTATAGAAAGGCTTGATCAAATTTCCACTAGTTTTCAAGGAATCTATAACCTACTAGAGAAAAGAGAAAGGGAGAGAGAATATACAATTTGGGATGCCATCAAGGATACCCCAAACTTAGAAGAAGATACTCGGTTTAAGGCGGTTGAGTTGCTTGATACCAAAGCCAAAAAAGATGTGTTCTTGAAGATGTCCCCTGAAGAACGATCAAATTGGATACGCCACAAGATGAGAGGATTATAATTGGTTGGGAATGAATGTCTTATGTGACTTTATTTTGAATGTCTTATGTGATTTTATTTTGGTTGGGAATTTAGAATACATTTGGTTTATTAAGTTGTTTTGAATACTTTTGGTTTAAATTATTGATAATTAGATGACTTTTGTTTATGTTGATGTTGAGCTTTAAATTTCAAATCTTTTTAATATCTTTTTATGGTACATAGTCGTATATTAATTTGTTAGTTAATTGAGCTTTATTTGTCATTAATCATAGATAAATGGAAGAGGAAGAGATAGAGGGAGAAGAAATAGGGGGAGAAGAAATAGATGAAGAAGAAAATGAAGAAGAATTTTATGAAACAATCAAGTACTTATTGATGGCAATTCAAGCAATAATCATTGTGTTAAGAGAGACTATAGTTACCATGCCTCAACGTATTGAACGTCCGCTCAAACGGCGACCAGTTACTAGAAAAGGATATTATTATATACATGAAGTGTTGAAGGAAAACCCACAAAGTTTTCGAGAGTTGCATAGAATGTATCCAGATGTGTTTCTAAAGTTGTGTACTATTATTAGAGAAAGTACGCCTTTAGAAGATACAAGGTATATTTGTGTTGAAGAAATGCTAGCAACATTCTTACTAATTGTGGGTCACAATGATCGATATTGTAATGTTCGTCAAAGGTTTGGTCGTTCACATTTCGCTACTAGTCAAAACTTTAACAAAGTTTTGAAGGCATTGAACACTATAGCACCACAAATGATGGTCAAACCAGGATCCGCTGTGCCTTCTAAAATAAGAGGAAGCACAAGATTTTACCCCTATTTTAAGGTATGTTTTTTCTTTTTTAAAAAAAATTACTTTAAAGTTGATTAATGAACCTTGTTTGCTTACTTACATTTTTTTAATTGTACAGACTACAAAATTTTTTCTAACTTTTCTTTATTAAAATTTTATTTTAATTTAGGATTGCATTGGTGCTATTGATGGCACTCATATTCCAGCAATGGTAAAAGGTCGCCAAGTAAGCAGCTATCGTAATCGTCATGGAATTCAATCCCAAAATGTTTTGGCAGCTTGCAATTTCGATTTGGAATTCATATACGTACTTAGTGGGTGGGAAGGTTCAGCACATGATTCAAAAATGCTAAGCGATGCCTTATCAAGGAGAAATGGACTTGAAGTGCCTCAAGGTAATTAATTTTATTTATTTTTTTCTTTATTTCTCTTTTTATTGTGTTGATTTCTATGAGCTTAATTTTATGTGTATGACATGCTAATTCATTTTTAGGAAAATATTTTCTGGTGGATTGTGGATTTGCTAATCGACGCCAATTCTTAGCTCCATTACGAGGTGTTCGATATCATCTCAAAGATTTTGGTGGTCAAGGTCGCCATCCTCGAAATGCAAGTGAGTTATTCAATCTTCGCCATGCGTCGTTGAGGAATGTGATTGAGAGGATATTTGGTATCTTTAAATCGCGGTTCACAATTTTCAAATCCGCGCCTCCATTCCCATATGAAATACAAGCAGAGCTAGTGTTAGCTTGTGCTGGACTACACAACTTCCTTCGCAAAGAGTGTCGTTCCGATGAATTTCCTCCTGAACCAGAAATTAATTCATCATCTTCATCATATCTAGACATGGAAGAAGAAAATCTTGAACTACTTTCTCAAACTCAACAACAACAAAGAGCGGAAGCTAATGCTTGGAGACTTGGCATTGCTGAAGCTATGTGGGCTGATAGACCACAAAATGATGATAATGGAAATCAAGAGGATAATAATGAAAATTAAAACAATGGCAGTGAAAATAACGAGGAACAAAGGGATGAGGAGAATCAAGAGGGTTATGATGATAATGAGGTTGGAATGGAAGACTATGCTTTTTTATAATTTTATTTTTTAAAGGGAGATTTACGATTGGGTCCTCGTATTTATAGCCAATCTGCCCTAAGGTCCTCACAAAATTGTAAATATGCTCTGAGGTCCCTATCGTTTTGACAATATCTCCTTTAAGGTCCTTCCATCAAATTTTGCCGTTAGCTTGTTTAAAAAAAAATTACAATTTGATTCTCGTAAATGTCATTTTATTTCTACACTATAATATATTTATTGGAGTTTTACGTTTGGGTCCTCATATTTATAGTCAATATGCTCTAAGGTCCTCAATGTTTTGTAAATAGGCTCTGAGGTCCCTATAGTTTTGACAACATCTCCTTTAAGGTCCTTCCGTCAAATTTTGTGACAAAATACTATTTTATTACAATATAGATAAAATGTTGTGACAAGTGAATTTATCACCTAAAATAATTTATTTTTACAACTTATTTTTTAAATAAATATTAATTTGTCACATTATAGAAAAAAAATCCTATTGTGACAAAATTTTTTGTTGAAAAATACAATGTCATTGAAATAATATAATTTAACAAAAAAATGAAATCTTCAAACAAAATTTTTTTAAAAAAAAACTCATACTCCTTATTAATATTAATGTTAAATAAATAAATAAATAATTATTAACATTTTCCTTCAAAAATAACATACTCCTTATTAACATTAACTTAACAAAAATAATAAAATCTTCAAAAAATATTCTATTTTTTAAAATAATAATGCTGTCAATATTTCTTCCATAAAGAGAGATTAAAAATAAATTATATGGAATAAACCTTATTAAAGAACATGATTTCCATATTTTATGTATCAATATTTCCTCAACAAGTTCTAGAATCGGCATCACAATAATAATTTGTTAATCCGAAATAATGTTTAATACATTTTTATTCGGTTTGGTTTCATAATTTTTTTCTATTAGATGAATATTTAATTCTCTTTAATATTGCAGGATTGTAGAATTAATGAAAATTATGTATATTTTTAATGAAAATTTATTGCAACTAACGATATAAAATATTTAAAGTAAATAAAAATATAAATTTATAGTAATAATAATAATTTGCGAAATTTAATTTTTTTTTGCAAAATTAATTATTTTCATAAAATTATATTATTTCAATGACATTGTATTTTTCAACAAAAAATTTTGTCACAATAGGATTTTTTTTTTTCTATAATGTGACAAATTAATATTTATTTAAAAAAATAAGTTGTAAAAATAAATTATTTTAGGTGATAAATTCACTTGTCACAACATTTTATCTATATTGTAATAAAATAGTATTTTGTCACAAAATTTGACGGAAGGACCTTAAAGGAGATATTGTCAAAACTATAGGGATCTCAGAGCCTATTTACAAAACTGTGAGGACCTTAGAGCAGATTGGCTATAAATACGAGGACCCAATCGTAAATCTCCCATAAATATATTATAGTGTAGAAATAAAATGACATTTACGAGGATCAAATTGTAATTTTTTTTAAACAAGCTAATGGCAAAATTTGACGGAAGGACCTTAAAGGAGATATTGTTAAAACGATAGGGACCTCAGAGCATATTTACAATTTTGTGAGGACCTTAGGGCAGATTGGCTATAAATACGAGGACCCAATCGTAAATCTCCCATTTTTAAATTGTCTTTGCATTTTGAGTAATGTGTTGCCTTTACATTTTCATTGATGCATTTTGACATACATAAAAAATAATTTGGAGATAATAACTCTTTTGGTTGCTAAAAATTTTGTTACTTATGACAATGATCGATGTATTATTTTGTGTTAAACTCTTTTGTTTCAAATCGTAATTATTTTTATTTTTATTCTATAATTTTTAATTATTCTATAATTGATGTTAGAACAATCTATGGACTTTTTAGAATCTAAACAAATCCTTATAATAAAATACATTAAAATCTATCCAAGTCTATGTAGAATTAAAACAATCCATGGATTTTACATAATCCATGGATTATAAAAAATCTGACATAATCTTTTAAAATCTGAATTGAATACACCCCCCTAAATTTACATGTTATATTAATGTAAAGAGAAACTACCCATGTAGCAGACTGGTAGTTTTACAGTTGACGAATCCCCTGATGATACAAAGTACTAATTAGAACATGATATTGTAAAAAAAAAATTTATCCCAAATTAATTGTCTTATAGTTTTTGAGGGATTGCCACATACATAAACAAAAAAAAAGTTACATATTATATTTAGCATTATCGAGATATAATATAATGAGCAATAAATGAGTATTTTTTTTAGCTAATAGATTCAGTTTTGATTTTTCCTAAAAACAAATTACGTATTTAATTACAAAATATTCACGATTGATAGTAAAAACTCCAAATTGAAAAATGCCATTTTAACATGTACTTGCATACCAAAAATATAGCCGTTAAATCCTTTTGGCCACAATACAAGTTATTAATTTTTTAATAACTTGCTCCTGTCAAATGTATATAATTAATTAGCTTAAATTTGGGCAAAATATCGATGAATGGGCTTTGCCAATTTTTGAGACCATGTGAATCACAAGTTTAGTGTTTATCTATTATTACTTAATGTTGAAAATACATTTAGAAATATATAAAAAAAGTGAAGTTTATATGCTTTTTTTTTGTTACATATGCTTTCTTTATTTTATAATTAACTTAGGCCTTTTGATTTCTCATTAATTTTATGCTTAACTTTTGTATTTCTTTCTTTTATTTTTTATCTTTCAATTTTAATATATTTTTAAACTCAGATACTTACTGAATTCGTTGTGAAAAATATCTATCTAATTGAAATATTCGCATGTGTTGTCTGCTTTCTAACTTTCATAATTTTATAGTTTTAGAGATTACCCCTTTATTATTATTGAATCAAAATCCGTTGGTGGTGACTAATTACCCTTTAATATCATAGTTATATTATTATTATTTTTTTCTTCTGCTGCAACTCATTTTGCATTCGCACAACATGACAATTTATAAATTCAGTATTTTACTAATTGCAAACATAATTGATACACGATCCTCTCATTTAAAACAAATAATAACAAAGTTATTTTCATATATATTTATTTATATGGTCATGAGTCATGCACTATATAGAGGATTTTGTGATTAAGTGTCAAGCAAATTAGAAAGTCAGCCATGGCAAGAAGGCTGATAAGCTTTCTCTTTCTTTTCTTTCTTTCTTCTTCTTGTTCATAGTCTACTTTTCATTTCTGCAACAAAATCTGATCAGCCCAATAATTGTTCCCTTCTTTATCTTTGGTGACTCATATTTAGATGCTGGAAACAACAATTATATAAACGCCACAACTCTTGACCAAGCTAATTTCTTGCCATATGGAGAGACATTTTTCAAATTCCCCTCCGGCCGTTTCTTGGACGGCCGGTTGTTGTCGGATTTTATTGGTGAGATATTCTAATCTTTTATAATTTTCCTATCTTTCTTTTTAATTTTATCACATTATTTTCTTGTCTAACCTTGCACATTAATTATTTTTTCATTTCTGTTTTAGCTGAATATGCAAATCTTCCATTAATTCCACCATTTCTGCAACCTGGCAATGATCAATTTTTTTATGGAGTGAACGTTGCATCCGGTGGAGGGGGAGCTTTGGTTGAAACTTTTGAAGGTGTTGTAAGTATTGCAATGAAAATTATCTTATTTTTTTTTTTAAATATTACACTGGAGAAGGAAGAAATTGATCTTAAATTTTTTATCTAGTAGAAATGTGCTTAGCTAGATTATATATCAGCGTGCTGAAATTATCTATTTATAATACAATATATATATATATATATATATATAATTTTCATATATATACATGTTATTTAGGGAAATCTTTTTACTTATAGATTGCTGAATCCTGCCTTTCTTTTCTTTTAATTTTTAATTTATTTTAATGGTGTTTTGGAAAGCAGAGGATTTGTTGGAACTTTTCAAAAAACTTGGTTATGATCTATGAAAAGAAAACAAATGGGAAAAAGGTTGAAAGAGAAGAGAGAGATACTGATGAGTTGGGGCTTTAATTAAGTGCAAATTGATTTGTCTAAAAACCTGTATATATTAATACTAATTGACAGAATCTTGTGGGTGATGTAAACTTAACTTTTGAGAGTTTTTTTTTTAATTTTTTAATATAAAGAAGGGGATATTCGATTACACCCTTATGATACGAGGCCAAACAATTTACTGGTAATCTGCTTCTAAAACATCACGAACTATAAAAGGAGGGACGTCGAAATACTCATCAACATGCGTTGAAAGAGTTTTTCTTTTTATTTGTTGGATGCACCTAACGTTTTGGGTGATTGGGTCCACTAGTTTTTGAATGGCATTGTGTTGCATGATTGATGTCTCAAAATTAATGTTTTTAAATTCAGACTGAACCAACTATATTGATAATTTATTCATACTTTAATGGGTTTAACTTTATTAATTTATATTTAATAATATAGTAATATCATGATTTTTTTAAATTTTTATATATTAATAAAAAATCTAAAATTATTGAAAATTTAAAAAAAAAGTTTAAAAATAATAAAAAATATACTTTATTAATTTAAAAATATCACATATTAAATCTAATACACATAAAAAATTAATCTAATTTTTTTTTTATTTTTATTAAAAATAGCATGAAATTTAGAGAATCAATTATGTCCGATTCAATCAATTTTGACCGGTTTTTATAAAATTAATTTTTTAATTTTTTAAATTGGATCAACCTTTGATTCCTAATTTAACTGGTTTGGCTAGTTGGTTTGATCTAGTTTCAAAAACAATAGTCAAAATCAAAGGAAGAAAAAAAATTAAGTTTTTATAAAATTGTCAGAAAAAATAAAAAAATTACAAAATTTATTAGACTTTTAAAATATTTTTAAATTTATAATTAAGAATTTGTGATTAATTTATAAATATACCAAATTTGTATTTATTATGAATTTATTATATATATGATAATTTTTATAAATTTATTATGAGTTTATCATATATTTTTTTAAAATAATTAAAATATCTTTAATAAAATATGAAATTTTTTTATAAAATATGGTGAAAGACGTAATTTAAAAAAAATTATTTGCTTATGGTTACACCTTGTCATGAATCGGACTTAAATTTAATTTCAAAGATTTAGCCATTAGTCTATAGCTGTATCTACTTGTGGCTAGATTGATTAGATCTAATAAATTAAGAAAACAAAAGAAAAAAAAAAAAAGAGAAGCTCCCAAAATTTAATGGCATCTTCTTCCACTTCAATTTTTCCAATTTCAATCAAATTAAGAAAAAGACATAGAACTTGGATGGGTTATTGGCAATTAAAATGAACAACGATAAGAAACATATGAGTACTCATATGCCAAAGAAAATGAAAGATTTCATTTACTACTAATAATGGCACCAAATATTCAAGCCAATATTGTTGTTGTTTTAGGTGATTGATCTTAATACACAACTGAGCTACTATAAGAAGGTGGAGAATTGGTTGAGACACAAATTAGGCAAAAATGAAGCTAAGGTGACAATATCAAAGGCTGTTTACTTATTTAGCATTGGAAGCAATCATTACAAGAGCCCTTTCTTGACCAATTCCACTGTTTTAAAGTCACTCCAATTCTAGATATGTTGCCATGGTCATTGGCAACTTGACTACAGTTATCAAAGTAAGTTATTATTATTATTAATAATTTTTATGTAATTTTTTTAAATTGTTTATAATTATATATTATGAAGCACCGATACTTCAAACAATATAAAATATTTTTATCAAACACTTTTTTAATATAGATACGTGTCCGTTATATGTCGAATATGATTCTACACGGGATATGCATGAATTAGGATATGAATATATTTTAAGGTATTTTAGAACATATTTTATTACAAAACTTCTTGTGCATGATATATTGACAAAATATTAACTAGATAATTATGATCAATTTTGATTATGAAATATGACCGCATCATATTGTATCCATATTTATCCGTGCTTCATAAGTTAAATGTAATTTAATAATATCTCAACTCAAATAATCCTAAATTTCAAGTTAATTGGAATAGTTATATATATTTTCTATATATTTTCGGGGAAATGTAATCATAATCATACTAGAAAACTAAACTCTGTAACGTAATTTCTTTGATTATTATTCGTTTTGGCAGGAAATTTATAAGGGAGGAGGTAGAAAATTCGCGTTTATGTATTTACCAGAATTGGGTTGTCTTCCTGGTATGAGAATAATCAAACCTGATAATAGTGGCAGATGCTTTAGAGAAACTTCACAGTTAGCAGCAATACATAATAAAGCTTTGTCAAAGGTCCTTTTTAAACTTGAAAAGCAATTGAAAGGGTTCAGATATTCACTCTTTGACTTGAGAAGCAGCCTTCTACAGAGAATGAAGAATCCTTCCAAATATTGTATGCACTAAACTAAAATCTACTCATTTCATTTCATTGATTGAAATGGCCAATTATTTGGGAAGCCCGGGGTTTGTGGGCACTACACAAGCTGAGAGAATGATTAAATTCCTATTTCATGGGTAAAAGCTAGTACGGTTTGGTAAATGCCTGACCTATAGTGTTTTTTTTGAATTACTATAAAAAAAAAATCTCGAACTTTTGAGCATAGAGAGTTGACTACCATAAGTCTCTAAAAAAATTATTATGTTGTCACATGATTAGGGCTGATAGATGTTGATTGTCCTAATCCTTTCAATTTTAATTGTTCAAACTTTTTCTGATTGCCTCTTGAAGTGAGTTGCCCTAGACGCTCAGCTTACTGGGCTTACCCTAAGGCCGACACTACAGATATATATGTATGTAAAATTTTATACTGAATCAGTATTTTGATAAAGTTGGAAGTGGTTTGAATAGGTTTCAAGGAAGGGAAGAAAGCATGCTGTGGAACAGGGGAGTATAGAGGAGTATATAGTTGTGGAGGGAAGATAATAGTAAAGGAGTTTGAGGTTTGTGAAAACCCAAATGAATATGTGTTTTGGGACTCTTATCATCTTACTCAAAAGGCTTACAAACAATTGGCTGATCAAATGTGGAGTGGTTATGCCAATTCTCTTGCTGTTGTCGGGCCTTACAATTTGAACCAACTCTTCCATTATTATTGATGTTTAGATCAATATTTGATTATGATTATTTTCAAGTACATATATCTTTTTTTTTAATTATATCTTTATAAGAGTTTGATAAAAATTGCTGCTTTGTTTTTTTTTGTATGTTTAATGAAATAGCATACCAAGACACAGTTTAATATTAAATTTATATTCTTTTGATTAATAAATTTAGAATTAATTTTTCTCTTTATATCAATACTAAAAAAATAAACTCTTCATCTTAATATTCAAAGAATTTTTAGATTGGATTTGAATTTTTTTGAAATTAGATAGAGTAATATGAAATTGGCATTATATAAAAGGAAATTTTTTAGAACATGAATTATCAATTTTCATTCATTCAATAATGCGATGCTAAAATCACCAAATAGAAACCTTGCATTTTAAAATAAGAACTGATCTTATCCTTGTGAGATATATTATTTCAATTAATAAACAATTATAAAAAAAATGCTAGTTTGATTAATGGCATAAAAATTCAAAGAAATCTCCATTAAAATAAAAAATTCTTTATCTAAAAATAAATAAAATTTCTTAAAAATACTCATATATACTTAAATAAAATAAAAATATTATAGAAAAATTTTAACCTTATCTTTTTATACACCAAACCATTTATAAATTGATTGTTTTGTCCAAATTATATTATATTATATTTTACAATTTAATGTCTGCCAAAATAACTTGAAGAACCTTATAATTAATGATGGAAAATATAGATAGCAAGAGGACAATTTAAAATTAAGCTAAAAATAAAGACATGGCGAGTTCAAGGTTCTATATTTGTTACTTGCTGATTTTATATGCAATAAGCCTTTTTTTTCCACCAAGCATCCTACTGGCAGATTTTCAGATATTCGTTTAGCTTCAGATTTTATTGGTAATTTTTCTTCTTTTTCTCTCTAATGGGTACTTGATTTTCAGATAGTCATTTAATTTCAGATTTTATTGGCCCTTGTAATGGAAAACTGAAACGAACTCCAATTTCCCAGTTTTTTTTTTCATTGGTGATCTAATTTGAAATTGGATATGCTGATTAGTTTCTTATTTGTTTTTCGACCTTTCTTTTTCTTCATAGTTAGGGCGATATAGACATGAAAACACATACACTATTTGTTTAAAGACTGAAAAAAAAACAATTTCGACATTTCAGGAAATTGTTACCAGGCCTTACAATCTTAAAATTACGCTACAAGATAGGGTTATATAATCACTTTTAATAATAGCCATGTGTATATATTAAAAAAAATCGAATATTAACTTCAGCTATCTACCATATAAATTATATAATATATACAAGTGGAAGAATCTCATATATATAGTTAACTAAACCAGTTAATTTTAATATAATTAAGCATGGCAATTTCAAGGTTCTCTTATTATTTCATGTTTTTCTTTACATTTCTTCTCATCCCTGCAACTAGCAAGCATAATAATGTTGCCTTGTTCATCTTTGGGGATTCACTATTTGATGCTGGTAATAATAACTACCTCCAAAATCCTGCAGGCCGGGCTAATTTCTGGCCTTACGGAGAAACATTCTTTAAGCATCCTACCGGAAGATTCTCTGACAATCAAATTATTCCAGATTTTATTGGTATGTAAAACACCTTCTTCAAACATTTTTCCCATTCTTGATTTTATTAAATTGTTTGACAAAGTTGATTCCTTTTTTGCAATTTTTTTTTGTTGTAGCTGAGTATTTGAGATTACCATTTATTCAACCATACCTTCAGCCAGGTAACAATCAGTTCAAAAATGGTGTGAATTTTGCATCAGGAGGAGCTGGTGCTCTAATTGAAACTTTTCAAGGACAAGTTTATGGCTTAGTTAATTAAACCCTTTTAATTAAGTTTAAATTCCAGGTTTTTTTTTTATCAATTGTTTTGATTTCTGCAATTTAATTAAACCCTTTTAATTAAACAGGTGATAGACCTTAAAACTCAGGTTAGTTACTTCAAGAAAGTGGCAAGGAGGTTAAGGCTTGAACTGGGTGATACAGAGACAAAGGCCTTATTGTCCAGAGCCATTTGCTTATTCAGTATTGGAACCAATGATTATGCAATAGCTTTCTTCACAAACTCCACTTTACTTTATAACTACTCTAGAAAAGAGTTTGTTGGGATGGTCATTGGCAACATTACTACCGTGATTCAAGTAATTAATTTTACGATCTTTTTGTTCCTTAATTTGTCTTCAAAATTAATTACTTGCAGTTTGTGGTAATATTAATTATAGTTTGGTGCTTGTATCAGGAAATATATAAAAATTGTGGAAGAAAATTTGGGTTTATAAGCTTGGCTAAATTGTCTTTAGCACCTACTGTGAGAGCACTAGAACAGAACATTCCTGGCGAAGAACTTACAGTTTTAGTTAAAAAACATAATAAGAAGCTCCTTTATAAGTTTTCTATGACTACCAAACACTAAGTTTAACTCACAGTGCCTTGCACACCAAACTTGTATCATTTCCAATTAGCTCACAGAGCATTGCACACCGAGCTTGTATCATTTTCTCTGCTCACAGTGTCCTGCACACCGAGCTTATATCATTTTTAAAAAAATCAGTGCCTTACACATCGAGCTTATGTCATTCTCAAAACAGCTCACAATGTCTTGCATACTGAGCTCATAATATTTACAATACAACTCATCGTACCATGTGCAACAAGCTTGCAATACTTGAAACAAGGTTCAACTAAATATGCAATATATCTTTAACATATTATTTTGATAGTTGCATGTTACGCTCAATATAGTTTATTCAACGAAGCATGTAAACTGAACTAAATATGCAAATAAACAAATACTCAAATCACATAAAAAGGTTCAACTAAATATATTCTTTTAATTTCAAAAATTATATATAAGTGCCAGTATATATATTAAATATTCTACAGTTAACAAAAAATTATTAAGCTCCATACCGAGCTACCAAAACTCATTACTGAGGTACTCACCTCTTTATTAAACATAAAAAAGAAAGAAGAGTCTCGCTTTAATCTTTACTAACTTTGTCTTGAGTGATGAACTATTCATCATCTACGTTGATGGCTTCATCAAGAACTTGATCGGGGTCGACATCAAAAATTCAGTCGAACTACTCTTTAGGAGATTGTTTCTTTAGTTTAGCAACAATGAGCTCTTGGAACATCACAATCTCTTATGCTATTTGATCATCCGTGTTGTCCTTGAGCTCGTTTAATGCCACTTCTTTTTTAGTCATCTCATTTTCCATCTTGCCTTTAAGCTCAATTAATACATCTTGCTCTTTCATCAGTAATCCTTGAGCAATGGCGAGATCGCCTTTCATTTGCTTGAGCTCTTTTTCTACTTTTTTTAGTTCGGAGCTCGGCCTCTATAGCCCTTTTTCTACTTTGGCCAGGCGATGCTCTGTCTCAATCTCTTTCTTCTTTTGAGATTCGACCTCTTCCTTCATTTCCTTATAGGCAGCTGCTATCTCGGCATACCGATCTCCAACGTGTTGGCAAAAGAGGTGGTGCTACAAAACCAATACAATCAATATAATTATTATGTTATAACATCAAATATGGTTAGGTTTGTTTCAATTGATTACCTCGGTTACTTCAGCTCGATATCGACTTAATAGTTCCTTTGGGTTCAAGTTGTTTAATTCATTGTTTTCCCATGAAATATTCCTCAAATATTCTCTACTGAAGTACCCAATCTCTGGTTCATGAACAAAAAAGTCATTTTCATATCGGGATGTGAACCCTTTAACCATCGCCTCGATCAGTTCTTTAGGATCCATTTCATGCTATATTTCTGGACCCCTAGAGTGATTTTCTTTCCTCTGGACCTCTTGAGTTCCTCCACCTTGACTTGGTGGCAATGCAAGATTATCTCCGATATGATATGGTGAAGTTCATATAGGAGATATCAGTTGAATGCTACCTTTACCGGTTGCAATTCCTTTTCCTTTTTTTTCCTTTCTCTTTTTCTTTGAATGTTCTCCTCCCCTCCCTATGCCTGAATCCCCACTTTTTCTTTTATCCCGTGCTTCTGCTCGAAAGCCTTTGTCTGTCTTGGCCCTTATTTTTTTGGAGTGCTTTTGTACTATCTTTCATTCTTTTTTTCTTCATTTCTGCACAAACATAAAAAATCATAATATTATTACCTAACAAACTTACCATGATATCAAGAAGTATTACCAGCCCGATCTTCGGGGTGTGGTTCAATTGGGTCTTTCTTTAATGGAAAGTATTTTGCAATTAAGTGCAGGACATTCAGCTTCTCTCTCTGAACGTCCAGCGCTATCTTATCAAAGATAGCTCAGTCATTAGCATACAAATTTTTCCTTCTTATGTTTGGCCAATTTCTTCCTCGGCTCCATTTCGTCAGGCATTCAAACCCCCCAAACCCTCTCCAAAATGAAAAATCGATCTTTACACCCTTTCATAGAACCTGGTTTCCCGGTAAACAATACAAGTCTTGGTCAGGCTTGAAGAAATAAAAAGTTTTCATTGGACTTTGGTCGAGCTTTGAAAAAATATAATGCGGCCAACACTCTAGGAGAGACTTCTACACCAATCAGTTTACAAAGAAGCCTAAACCGTATAACAATTCTCCAAGCATTAGGACTAAGTTGCCCTGGAAAAATATCGTTTATATTCAAAAAAACTTATTATAAATGGACTTAGAGGAAACCACATTCTTTCTCTTAAATCCTCTTCGTATAATATTAATTGATTTACCTTTGGGGTATCATGGCCTCGTACAGTCCTGCTCGAAAGTATTAATTTATACTCGACAGGGATTTTATACTTTTCTTATATACCCTTTAGATCTTCTTCGGTTAAGGTTGATTCAATATCCTTAACACGTGCCCGATTTGAAACCACCCGCATATTTGAGACCCCCTCCTCTTCTGTTTCCTCATCCAATAGGGTGAGCTGAGTTGGTGTATATCTTTCTTCTATAACAATAGCCATCTCGATATTTCTCAAACTTTTTCCATTGACCGAGCTCCCAATGCCATTATTAGAAGAGTCACTATAATATACGTACTCTTCTCTCACTTTTTGTTCATTTATAGACACATGCTCGCTCTCCAAACTCATTTTATCTAAACTACCTAATTCTAAATACAAAATTTAGATAAAAATAGTGCTCATCAAATCTCGTTGTTTTGATATCTCAAGTCTTTCAGAACACCCGAACTATCACAGTATTTGAAAGTAGTAAATGATCGCCATTCCCTTCTCCTATTTATAGGCACATAACATTTACGGTGCTTGGCGAAAAATCCGGTTACTTTTCCCGCTCACTTAACTTTGGCAACTGAAACATCATATCCTTTTAACATACGACACGTATCCTTTCGAACTCTGTTATATCTCTTCCTGACATAAATATCAATTTATTTTGGGGGGAACTTGTGGTGTTGTAGATAAATCCAAACTCCATGGCCGAACTATTCAACTAGACTTAAGTATATATATACTAGATAATTTACATGGCCGAACTATGATAAAATACACTTTGATGTGATAACACTACACCGACACATCCGGAAAATCTGCCCACTACGTCGACACTCCCTGAAAATCTGCTGACCTTTGCAAAAGTTGCCTCAATTTTCCAACTATAATTAGATATAGATTTTCATAGGTAAGGGGTTCGAATTCTATTGCTCTTTAACCTTCTAGAGTTTGGTTTTTCTTAATTATTGACTTAAGTATCGAAAACTCTCAACTAGAGCCCTGTCCTTTTCTTGATTTTGCAGGCCTAAGAGTTGAAGTATATCAAATCTGAACTTGAATCGGAGTCATTGAAGTCTATCCTTTCATTAGTATTATATATAGATGTAGATATAGATAGATTATTACTTTGGTGTTTATTAGTTTTGGTAACTATTGTTTTTGTTATTTTATTTTCCCCTTTGTTTAATCTTGAAATTATATCTTTAAATTTAATTAATTTACCTACGAATTTTACATTGTTATGCTGCTAACACAATTTAGATTATGTTGTTGAAGCAATTGTAATCTTTTGTGTCATGTGAAAAAAAAGATATGTGGTGACTCTTAAATTACAGGATAATGTTGGATTTGTACCTATGCAAGAAGTTTCCTATTTTTCTCCCCTTACATGAGAAAGGGGAGAAAATAATCACAAAAATACCCAATTCAATTTAATAAAATCAATATCAAATTAACTGGATTGGGCTATATAATTTTTTTTTTCATATTTTTTAAGAGACAGAAAGCTATAAAATCATTTTAAATCACTTTTATTCAAGAAAATAACATTCTTAAAATAATGAAAGTAAATTAATTAATAGTAGTTAGTACTAAACTAATTATTTCATAATATAGACAGTAAAAAAAATTAATTTTAATATTTTTTTCATGGTATAAGAATACTTATTATACCATTAAACCAAAGAAAAAAAATTAAAGAAAAATTTTCTTTTCCTTCCAATCTTAATCCAACAGAGAAACATAATTTTAATGTCCCTCTAACATACTACTTGTCACATAGTTATTATTAATTTCTAATTCTAATTAATCTAAAGTACCAAATTCAAATTCTTAATTTATCAAGAGTGAAATTTATTTAAAAATTTTCTCTAAAAAAATTACTAATTAATTATACTAGAGTCTTGAGTAGTTTAAATTAACAAAGTTGAATTCAAAAAAATAAAAATAGTAGGGCTTAAAAGGGTTTCACAAGACTAATACTAGGGCTTTATATAAAACTATTGTAAAAAATTATTTTTAAAAATACTAATTTTTCAACATTATACACAGATAGTATATCAAAAATATACACATGTAGTTAGGGCTGTAATCCAGCCGAGCCGAGCTTTAGAAAGCTCAAGCTCGGCTCATTATAAAATAGTCGAGTTCGAACTCGAACTCGAATCGAGCTCGAGCCGAGCCCGAACTTGTATCGAGCCAGCTCATATATCATGTATCTCGAGCTTGAACTCGAGCTTAATTTAAATAAGTTTAACGAGCTCAATAAACTTATTTTAATTTTAATTTTTCATTCACTTTTTCTAAATTTTTATAAAAGATATACTAAAATTTATATTTGTATGAAAGATGAATAATATAATTGTATATTAATAAAAATAAAATATTATATTACTATAATTTTATATTTTATTATAAATTACTAAGCTATTTTATATTGTATATTATTTAATTTATTTATTACATATACCATATATTAATAAATTATATAAATTAAGTTAGTCAAAAATTAATATATTCACATATATAATTTAATATATATGTATTAAATTATATATATTTTTAATCCAATACACTAAACGAACTAGCTTACGAGCTTAACTCACGAGCTTTTAAATGAGCTAGCTCACGAGCTAACGAGCCGAGTATTTTATAGCTTGAGCTTGGCTCATTTAACAAATGAGCAGTTCGAGCTCGAGCCTGAACGAGCTTTTACCGAGTCGAGATCCAAACCGAGCTCGAGTAGCTTGGCTCATTTACAGCCCTACATGTAGTATACTAAAAATACAATATTTTTCACTTAAATTTTAGAATATTTTTTAAAAATTTTCACTTAAATTATAAAATTTTTTTGAAAATTTTTTTTTCAAAAAAAGTAGACGAAATTACACCATATATTACTTTTTAAATTTTATTTTTATTTTTACTATGTCTACTTTTTTTCACTTTTAATCTTTTATCTTTTCATTTTTACATTTTTTATGTTTTAATTTTGCAAAAATACAGTGATGGAGGAGTGCTAAGTGCTAGGTGTGATCCCGTTTATATATTTTTTTTGTTTTCTATTCTCTTTTTGTTGTAGTTTTGATGGAGCTTTTTGTTGTGGTCTAATTAACAAGAGTTTCTCTTTTTTAATAGTATTTTTGCAATGCAAACTAAGTTTCATAAATATATAATGTACTTTCTATATTTCCTTTAATTAATATATTTATACTAAAAAATAATATTACATTTAATATTATTATAATTAAATAAAATATTTATCATGATATATTTAAATTTATTTTATTATTTTTTATTAAAAAACATTTCCATAAAATTTTTGCATTTATATATGAAAATTTATAATATTTTTGTTATATTGTACTGTTTGTTTTTTTCTTTTTTATCATTAAATTTTTTATTTTAATATAAATATTGAATAGTCAATTATTATTATATATACTTAATATACTAAAGATATACTCAATTTTCAAAGTCATGCATTGAATATATTTGATATATTAAAGGTATATATTTAGTATATTGAGTATAAATGTGGTGTATTAAAGGTATACATAAAAAAAATTTTAAAAAAAGGTAAAAAGGGTATTAAATAGTATAATTTTCTCTGAGAATTTGTTTAGAAATACTCTTAAAAATAAAATTATTTTAAAAAATATTCATTTTTTTCTCTATCAAAAATACTTATTTTTTAACTTTCAATCTCAACAATATATCTTTTTTAGAAATACATTTATTATATACATTTGATATATTAAAAAATATATTCTATTTTTAGAATTATACATTATGTATATATTTGATATATTAAAAATATATTAAAAAAGGGATATTTAGAAAAAATTAAAAATGGTGCTATACAATATAATTTCCTCTATTTTGTCTCAGTATGCTCATATTTATTTTGGTCATTTGCAGAGAAAAACGAATTGAAAATAGGTTCTTGGCTCATCATGGTCAAGGCAATTCCAATAAAATCACTTGTATTTGTTATTTACAATTTAATTATTTTGAATGCATATATATATATATATATATGTATATGTACGCAGGCGTGTGTGTGATATTCTCTTCTAAATTATCTGTCCATTGAAATATTACTCCAATTACAATTTGGCTTTTTTTTTTTTTTTCCTTTGTGACGTGGTTTGGGATATTGGGTTGGAGTTCTTGAGCCATCAGGCATCAAAATTGCTTTAAATTTGCTGCTTTTAGCTTAATTTTAATCTAATATTGTCAGTACATTATCCATTATCTGAATTTCATGCATGGTGATGTCATGATTTATATTAATACTAATTTAATTTGTCAATAACTTGCCTTATTATTGTTCAGTGTTTCCATCAATCCTTATTATTCTTTCACAAAAAACCAAAAAAAAAAAGGAAAAAAAAGAGAGGAATATAGGCAAAATGGATTACAATATATTTGTTTTTCTTCATATTAGTGGCAAATTTAATTTAAAGAAAATACTCTTTTTTCTGTTCACATTTCACTTTCAATTTCAAATTTACGAAAAAAATAATATATTAGTTAAAAAGTAAATTTTAAAGTATTTATTTTATCGAAGGATGAATTATATATAATTAATTATGAGTTAAGATTGTAGTCTTTTAATCCTTTGAGTTAAGAGTTTGTTATGTATAAATAAATTTTAAAAAATTAAAAAAAAATATTTGCAAATATGTAATTAACATGTACTCATTTCAGTATCATATAAAAATAATATGTACAGATAAAAAAATAATTAGTCATTATAAATTTTATAAAAATTTTATTATAATTGCCCTAAATGTCATTTTTTTATCTTTTTTGCTGTTTATTTTCTTTCTTTAATTAATAGGGATAATATTAAAAAATTTTAATTAATATTTCAATGACTTTCTAAAAGCGATATTTGAAGCAAAAAAAAATTATATGTGACTTTAAATAAAACGAAGAAAGTATTAATTTTTTATTTTATTTTTTATTATAAAAGATAACAGCCTTAATAGAATTAAAATTCAATCGTTTTTTTTGTAAAAGAGACTCCAGTTAAATCATTCTAAAGACACACTTGTAAACCATGTAAAATCATATTGACTTGTATTATATATACATTTTTTAATTTTTAGTAGAAGATTAATTTTTTTTTAAAAGCAACCAAAAAATAGCCAAAGCAAAAGTGAAACTAGTAATGACAACAGTACACCTGAAGCAAAAATCAACAGCTACTACACCTTACAGCCCATAGTAACCAAGAAAAAAAGAACTGAAAATGCCAAAACAAGAAAAACCTCTGCCAGAAAAAAAAGAACAAGCTAGCTATAAACAAAAGACCAACAAACAAGCTTGACATATGGCAATAAAACTAGAAATTAAAACCAAAATTTTCTTATTTGTTTTCAATTTTTTTAGCTAGAAGCATGGGTCATGGAGGGCAATGGACCCCTTCGGCCCCTCTCATCCTATATTCCCATATACATACATATAAATATATATATATAATTATAAGTTATATATTTTTAAATTATATTTATATTTATAATTATAATTATAAATATAATTTATAATTATATAACGTATATAATTTATATGTATTATAACTATATATAAGTTAAATTATTATTGACTTTTTGTATTATATATATATTTTTTATTTTTAATTAGTAGTTATTTAGAGTTTTGTAATTATGTATCTAGGTTAAAGTTAAAATTCTACAATTTAAATATGAATTGGTTAAAACTAATATTTTTTTAAAATAGTATTTTTATAAAATTTAATTTAATAAAATTCTCTAAATAAATTAATATATCAAAAAATTAAAATAAAAGACATGTAAAAATTTTCATAAATTTTTAAAATTTAATAAATAATATAAAATAAAAAAATCTAAATTTTATTATAATATTAAATATTTTATTTTATTTCTAATTTGCCTATAATTTTTTTCTTTAAAAAATTTACTTCATTTAATTTCTAATTCCTTTGCTTACTAGAAGATGAATTAGAAGTCAAAATAGAGAACGCATCAGAGCATCCCACACCTTTTCAATTTATTGTGTATATATTCACCCCTCATATTACAATTTGAAGAATACTAATATATAAATAAGAATAGAATTATTAAATGGTTGAGACAATATGGCCAATTTAAGATCAGATTGCCAATTCTTGGTTTTCTTCTGCGCAATTTTTCTCATCTTAACTTGCAGCTTATGTCATTTATGTTTTCCAGAGAAGCATTCTGCTTTATTCATCTTTGGAGATTCATTGTTTGATGTTGGAAATAATATTTTTCTGAAAAACACAACTTCTAATGCCAAGTTTTGGCCATATGGAGAAACATTCTTTAAGCATCCCACCGGAAGAGCTTCTGATGGTCGACTAATTCCAGATTTTATTGGTATTTTTCCCTGCTTAATTTCCGTGATTTCATTAATTCTCTTTTAATTAATAATATATTATGAATTGTTTATGGATTTCTTGTTGCAGCTGAGTATGCAAAGTTACCACTAATTCCACCATATCTCCAGCCTAGTTATCATTCGATTACAGATGGAGTTAACTTTGCATCAGGATGGGCTGGTGTCCTAGCTGAAACTCATCGTGGAAAAGTATGTAAATTTCAATCAGTGCAATGTTTTGGTGATTAATTGCAAAAAATTTCTAAAACTTGATTAAATGTACATGTTGATGCAGAACCTAAAGAAATTTTTATGCTATTAAGAGAATTTTTTTTAATTTTATACATTTTGGGGATGAAAAATCGATAATGAGTTTATTGTCCAGGCTGATAAAATTAACTGTTTGAGTTTTCAATCTCTGATTTGGTTTTCATGATAAATTTGTAGACAATAGACCTTAAAACCCAGATCAGTTATTTCAAGAAAGCGAAGAAGCAGCTGAGAAAGAAACTGGGTAATACAGAGACTAAAGCTTTACTGTGCAGAGCTGTTTACATATTTAGCGTTGGAGTCAATGATTATGCAGAACCCAGTTTGATTCATTTATACTCTAAAGAAGAGTATGTAGGGATGGTTATTGGGAACCTAACATCTCTGGTCAAAGTAATATTAACACAGCTTCATTATTTTTTTTTGTTCCTGTTCTTCCCAAGTTTATCAAGAGCTTAATTAATCAGGATTATGGGTTTTAATGCTTTTTCAGGAAATATATAAGGAAGGTGGAAGAAAATTTGGAATGTTAAGCTTGGGGCCAATGGGTTGTTTACCATCCATGAGAGCAAGAAATTCAGGGAAATGCAATGAACAAGTTACAGTTCTAGTTAAACTTCATAACAAAGCACTTGCCATTGCCCTGAAAGAGTTGCAGAGTGAGCTACAAGGATTTAAATACACAAATTTTGATTTCTACTATGCATTAAGTGAAAGAATTGACAACCCATCAGAGTATGGTAAATATCTGATACAATTAGGCCAAGATTTTGTTGTTTCTTAATATATATATATATATATATATATAGGTCAAGATTTTGATGATCTTTGTATATGATTGTGAAGGTTTCAAGGAAGCGAAAGCTGCTTGCTGTGGCAGCGGACCTTACAGAGGATTGGGAAACTGTGGGGGAAAATTAGGAGATAGAAAAGAGTTTGAATTATGTGAGGATCCCAGTGAATATTTGTTCTTTGATGCTCACCCTTCAGAGAAGGCTAATTATCAACTTTCCAAGCTGATGTGGAGTGGAAATCCTGATGTTATAAGCCCTTACAATCTTAAACAGCTATTTGATGCATAAAGAATATATATATAGCTATTAGCTAGATTGGTGACCAAACTTTGTAAGCTTCTCTGTGTATATATATATATATATGTTCAATATCATCACAGTCACCATCTTCAGTGTGCTTTGGTTTAAATGAATAACATGTTTTTATAATTTTCAAAATTTATTATAAAAGTAAATTTCACATCAAAAGAGCTGGTAAGAGGTATTATCGGATCAATTTATTCCATAATTTCTTGTTGAGAATGCACTCAATTGGATTTATGTATTTAAAATACCCACCAAAGGTAATTTTGACTAATCTATAAGAAATTAGATCAAGTTAATCCAAAAAGCCACGAAAGAATGGGCCTGCAGCCTAGTTTTTTAATGGGTAATTAAGGAATTGCAAATTTTGATTTTAAACCATATAAATTCCATGTATTACCAGACAAAAATTGCAGTATTACACTATGATTCAATAACATTGTTAAATTTTTTAATTTTGACATAACCCTCAATTCTTGTACACACATGAAAAATTATATAAATTAAAATAATCAAATAATACCCACTTAAAATTATATTTTATATACTACCATACACACTCAATTAAAGAGTTACAAGCATAGTACCCACCACTTAAAATAATGGAACAACATAAATAAATATTATGAAAAACAAAAATAAAAATAAAAACAAAATCGTATTAATTGTGCTTTTTTAATATTTCGGTGTGCATCCATTTTTGTGTTTTAAATCTTGGCTTTGGAAACTACCGAGGACATTGGAGGAATGCTTTGTTGATGATTGAAAACATTATCAGGATCAACAAGCGTTTTAGCTTTCACCAACCTATTAAAGTTTTTCAAGAAATACTTTTCACCCCAAACTCTAGCGGCCTCTACAGCATCCCCAGATGGAACATTATTCATGTTGTGCAAATCCATGGTTCCAAGATCAAAATCCATGTAATTTATATAAGCAGCTCTTGGGCAACAAGACACAAATGGTGCCATTGCATTATAAAATTCTCTTATCCAATTTATATACTCTTCACTTTTGTTGTTATCCTTTTGTTTCCATTCCACCATGTACTGAATTGAAAATATGTTGCTATTTCTATGAGGAAAAGCAATAGCTTCACTACTTATATGATGCATAAACCCACCATAAGGATCAAAAATCACATACCCTTTTGGCTCTTTTTCAAGAATTTCAAGAGCAATTTTTATACCATTTAAAGAAATTTCACTTCTCACATAATCTGATTTACCCTTGAAGTAACTCCTCTCTTGTGCATACCTATTTTTCAAGTCTGTTTCAGAACTTCCATTAGCTAAACCGGAGAAAAATAGAACAGACTCAATCCAATTCATTTCTTTGCAATCTTTTTCTGAAATACCCAGTTCAGGAAAAGCGTTGTTTATCATAGACAAAGCTCTAATTCTTGGACCTAAATAAAACCCTTTAAATGTTGCTGATATTGAACCTATACTTTCACTCTCAGGCAAACCAGCACCTATAAAACATGACAAATAAAAATCTTCAGTTAATTTAGGAGCAACATGTTGCCATTTATTTACTAAATTAGCTATATGGGCTTTTGTGCTAGTACTTCTAGAGACTATAAAACTAGTAACAATTTGAGGAACTTTCAATAATTTTATTTTCCAAGCATAAACAATACCCCAAACACCACCACCACCACCTCTAATTGCCCAAAAAACATCTTCTCCCATCGAGTTTCTATTCAATAAATTGCCATTAGCATCAACAAGAATTGCATCAATTACATTATCTGCAGCAAGTCCATATTTTCTTGATAATAAACCAAAGCCGCCTCCACCAATATGGCCACCAACTCCAACTGTTGGGCAAGAACCAGCTGAAAACCCATAAAAACTACTTGCTTCAGCAATGGCTGCATAGACCTCACCAAGTGTTGCACCACCTTCTACTATTGCCATTTCAGCTTCTAAATTTACTGAAATTTTGTTTAAGTTCATCATATCAATAATCACAAAGAAAGCTCCATTAATTGCTACTGATGATGAAGTTCCTTCATAACTATGCCCTCCACATCTTAATCTAATTTCTAATAATCCTTCTCTGCAACATTTTACTGTTTGTATGAGTTGGTCTAAACTTTCTGGTAAAACAATAGCTATTGGTTTAGGAACTTTAGGTTCTGTAAACCGAAGATTTTGAATTGAAAATTGGAGAAGATTATAGTAAGTTGTGGAGTCTTTTGTTGTAAAGTTGGTTATATGATTTTGTGTGAAACAAGAAGTTAATTGAAACGAAAGATCAGTAGCTACAGAAGAAGAAAGAAGAAAAGAAAATAAGATGAAAAGAACAAATGGGTTTATAATTGTAGCCATGATCGTTAATTCGAGTGATGACAAATTAAGTTGAAATTATGAAGAAGAAACATTGGGTTTATATTGAAGCAGAAGAGATTCTATTGTCAAACATTGAAGACAAAAATAGACGGAGAAATCAAGGTTTGTGAGAGTTACATTACATATACATGGCCGGCCATTTTATATGTGTTATTATTCCTTGTTTAGCTAAAGTGAAACTCCATATATTTAATGGCCCAAAACTACCATTGGAAGGGGACAAAAGTTTCATAACATCTTGTTTAAGGTTAGCCCCAGTTAACCATATCAGCTAGTAAACGGCTACTTTAACTTAATTAAAAATTTTAAATTTAAATTTTAGTTGTAATTGTATTAAAATTTGAATGAGAGAATTTTATTATTTTTATAGTTTTTTGAAAAAAATAATTTAAATAAAAAAATCTAATTGAAAAATAATTTTTTTTTAAAATAATTATATATAAGAAATAAAATTAATATTGAATCTATTATTTAAAAAGATATATATAAATAAGTACGTACTTATCCCTAAATTATATATAAAGTTGAGTAAACTCCAGGGCATGCATATGAAACAAGCTAACTAGAATGTGAAAGCAGATAAGCATAGAAAAAGAAAAACATGATGAAGATAGTAAGGATATATAGAACCGGCCAATCAGAAAATCCAAAACCTGCCTACGTTCTGATTGATTGCAAATTAATCAACTTTTTATTATTAATTGATCTAAAGGAATTGTATAAATGGAAATGACCCAAGTGGGTGTCTTAATCCAATTATCTATATATAATATAATATATTTATGGTTCGATGGGGGCAATGGTATTAAATTTGCATGTCAGCCAAATTCAATGTGTATAAGGCAGGACAAAATCCTACTGGTTATATATAGACGGCCCAAATTTAAGTTTCAGCTTCAGAGTAGACAATTTCATGCACTAGCCAGAAAAAATCAGATCAGACAATTTTTAGTAAAAAATATATATATATTTATTTTAGACCACCCAAATCTATACGTGCAACGGTGCATTAATTTCAAGTAGTGGATAATCTAAATTCTAAATTTATATTTATCTTTGAGTTATATATATATATATTATTAAATTATTTATATACAATAATAATTATGAATTTTAAATAATGAATATGAAAGCTGGTGAGATTTTAATGTAATTATACGATTTAAATTAGGGTTTTTGATAAAAAAATAAAAAAATAAAAAATAATTTTAAATTTATCATATTTATAAAATATTTATCGAGATATCAAAATTTATAAAATATTTATCAAAATACCAAATTTTTATTAGTTTACAAAGAATTTATACTAAGTTTAATAGTTTATAATGAGTTTATAAATTTTATACAGTTTATAACGAGTTTATCATGGGTTTATAATAAAATGACTAAAATATTCTTGGTAAAAAAATAAAAATTTTAAAAAACATGGTGAATGGTGTTATTTTTTCTTTAAATTAATATCTTGTAAATTTTAAATTTAAGAAATAAGTCTATATATATATATATATCTAAATTAAATATATGTTATAATATTTGATAATTTTATTTGTTTATTTGTTTTGAGTTTTTCTATCATAATTTTAAAATAATATTTTTTTGAAAGGAAAAGAAATTAGAAGAAGAAATGAGCTCATTGTGAGATAAAGAAGAAATGAAGACAAAGAATGGCAAAGAAGAAATGAAGAAAGTGTCTTATGCTTCTGCAGTCGGTAGCTTGATGTATGTTATGATTTGCACAAGTAAAAATGACAAAGAAGAAATGAAGAAAGTGCCTTATGCTTTTGTAGTCGGTAGCTTGATGTATGCTATGATTTGCACAAGTAAGAATGACAAAGAAGAAATGAAAAAAGTGCCTTATGCTTCTGCAGTCGGTAGCTTGATATATGCTATGGTTTGCACAAGGCCGGATATTACTCATGTTATTGGAGTTGTAAGCATATTCCTTTCTAATCCTGGAAATGAACATTGGCTAGCGGTGAAATGGATACTTAGGTATCTTAGAGGCACCTTCAAAATTTATTTATATTTTGGTGATGGGAGATTTGTGTTAGATGGATAAACAGATGCAGACATGGCTGGCGATGTTGACTCCAGAAAATCTATTTCTGGATACTTAATTACTTTTGCAGGGATAGAAGTTTCTTGGCAATCAAAATTATAAAAATATATTGTCTTATCCACCACTGATGCTGAATATATTATAATTACTGAAGCAAGCAATGAGCTGTTTGGATGAAGAAGTTTTTGCAAGAGTTAAATTTTAAGCAAGAGAAGTATGTGTTGTACTGTGATAGTTAAAGCGTTATTCATTTTAGTAAGAACTCTACTTTTCACTCACGATCAAAGCATATTGATATGATATATCATTGGATTCGAGACTCACTGAAAATGAAGTAATTTTGACTTGAAAAGATTCACATAAATGATAATGATTCTGACATGATGACTAAAGCTTTACACACGGAGAAGCTAGTTGTTTGTAGAGAAATTATCGGTATGGAAGTCTCACCCACTTGAATATGAGGGAGAGATTTATGGTGGTGTCGCACTCAAGTGGAACCCACAAGTTGAAAATTTGAAAGAAAAAAAAGGAAAGAAAAGAAAAGCAATTGCAACCCGTCTTTGACGAGGTGGGAAGGTCTATAAATAGGTCTTCCCCCATTTATTTTGAAAAATAACCATTTGAAAGAAAATAGAGAGAGAAAAAAAATTTTAAGAGAGAAAATTATTTATGTGAGAAAATAATTTTTGTGAGTGATAAAATAGTGAGATTTTATTTTAAGTGTTTGGGAAACACTTACCACTATTTTAGGTTTATCTTATTTGTGAGTGTTGTACTTTTAGAATAATTTTTCTAGAAAAGTCTCCCTTGTAATCCTACTATTAATTAGTGGAAGAAATTATTAGGAGTTTGTCCCGTGGACGTAGCCCAAATTAAAAATGGTGAACCACGTTAAATTCGGTGTGTTATTGTTGTCTCATTTTTATAACTATTATCAAGTGTAGTTGTTTTGTTATATTGTGTTATTAATTATCCTAATAAAATTTTATCTAAGGAGACTGAATTTTAAGTGGAACTGTATATGATCCCTCCAACTTTTCTTGAAAATTTTTATAGTATTTATTTTTAATATAATATTTCATATTCCATTTACTTGTATAATAGCAAACAATTTGTGTATTATTAACATCCGCTGTGCAACATATTTATTATATGGGATTTTTTAAATTTATTCTCTGCTTGATTTTTTTTCTAATTTAAGCTAGATATAGGTCGAGGAAGGAGCAGGCCTGAACTAATTTTGAAAAAAAAAAGTAGTTCAAAATGATTTTATAACTCTATATCTCTCTGAAAATATAGTTGATAATTGCTCCAAGTAAAAAAAGAGAATATATATAATGGATCTCAATTAATTTTCGATTAACAACTAGTTTAGTCAAAGTTTTATTGTTTCTAATTTAAGCCTATGAATTTTTTTTAGTATTCATATACTATTTGCATATTTCAGATGAATCTTAAAGTACAATTAAGCAATTTCAAGAAGATGGTGAATTTACTAGTGCAAAAAGTAGGTGAGATAGAAGCTAAGAAAGAGTTGATGAGTTCTGTTTTATTGTTTAGTCTTAGAGGTAATGATTGTTTTAGGTTTAACTCTAATTACCCAAATGCTACACAAAAAGAGAGGAAGGATTTCATGCATATGGTGATTGGCAACATTACAAATGGATTCAAGGTACAATATTTACAACCAGATAATGTAAATTAATTACTATTATTCATCGAAAGTATCATACATAGTCTACCCATACTAATAATTTTTTGTTAATTAATTAGTTAATTGCAAAACAATCAACTTTGTTTTGACTTTTGATAGAGCGAGATTGGAAATTTCAATTCTAATCTGAGCTTCATTAACTTTTTTTGAATATTGATATGGGGAGGGGAAATTGATTGTATGTTTATATCTCAGAAAATATGCACTTATCACTAAGTTATGTCTCAGCATATAAAGTTTAAGTTGTTGTGGTGGCATGAATTGTATGAAATTGGATTAAGTAAAATAGCAATTCAGAATGCTAGACCATTGGGTTGCTATCCAACACTTAAAGCAATGCACCCTGAATTGAATGATAGTTGTGTTAGAAGCTACTTATTTTAAAGAATATTTAAATTTATTTTTTATCATAGTTTTTTTTTTTTTTTTGAGATCATTGTAATATAATGAATTCTTGAGTTAGTATGTATCACCAAGATAGTAAGTTACTTAATTATATTGGGATATGATTTGAAAATTATGCATATATATATAATTAATATATATTACTTTTAGCGAGATGGAGCGTAAGACACACTCGTTTAGATAATTAAGGTGGAATGAAACATAAAATACATCTACTATATATATATATATATATATATATAAAATAATAATAACAATGGGATAGAGCATAAAATGCACTCATTGAATATATAATAATAATAATAATAATAATAATAAATACATAGTTCTTATTTATCCCAAAGTTATTATGAGAAATTTGCTACTTAGTGATACTTGCTATATTTTTGGACTATATTCTTGGATTAATGAAGTTATAATAAACTTTTTATGACTATGATTTTACATGAAAGTTTTTGTTATTCACTTGATGTATAAGTGTGCTTAGTTTGTGAAGTTGCTTGAAGTTATGATTCTTTGAAGTTTAGTGTTTGAAGTTAAGAATAAATGATTATTATTTTTCTTTGGTTGATTGTGTTTGATTAATTGTTGAGATTTGACTTAATAATGTTAATTTATTTGAAGATAAGCAAAAGTCAAAGTGTGAGAGAATTTGATAGGAGCATATTAACCCTATATTTTTTTATCATATTTAGCATAAGATTGACTTAAATTAATTTATTCTAAGCTTATTTATGTGCTTTTATTTCATTATTCTTGAATTAAGCTTAGTTTAAATTAATTTCTTAAAAGTGTGTGTAAACTGAAATTTTTAGGTATAATTTGACTTTTAAAGCTTCAAGTAAAATTTTGGTTATATTAAAGTGAAAATTTTGAAAAGTATCTTCATGAAGTTGATATAAGACATCTCAAGCTTTTCAGAGAGTCCTGATTCTTTAAATTTCGAGTTCGTTTGGGCCTTTAACTTTAAAATCGAAATTGGGCTTAAAATTCAAAAGCAGAAGTTTGAAGTTTGAATTCAAATTTGGAGAACAAAAGCTAGGTAGGAGGAATCTAGTTAGAAAAAAGGAAACAAATGATAGAAGAGGGATGTGAACAGTAACTGAGAGTATCCAAAGGTAATTTTTTACTACACATTTTTATCTTTCAAGTGGAGATTAGTTTTTCCACCATTGGAGACTGAAGGAAGAAGAAAATTAGACTTAAGGATAACTTCATCATCTCTATAAGACTACTCATCTATCTGGTTTGAAATCTTTATTTTGGTTTATGTTTTATTTCATGTTTTTATTCTATTATTTATTTGAATATTGAAATTATGAATTTCATATTTAGTTTCTTAATTTCTATGTTCTTTATGTTCAACTTAGCCATGAACAACTAATCACATTGGTGAGATTAGGTGGATTTAGGATTGTGAATAATGAGTATTGATTAATTTGATTATTATTAATTTCTTGAAATTGAGGTTTTGTTAAATTTATTCTCAGTGCTTATGATTGGTTGGCCACCAATTGCATGATCAATTGAAATTGTATGATTAGCGAGAGCTAGGTATGATTTTAGATTAAGAATTCAACAACTTAAGAAAATTCTATTTAGAGATAAAAGAATAATTTTAAGACCAATTTAGTTCTTTTGAGCTTTATAGGTTGTTTTAATTTATTGTTCATGAAAATAAAATTAATAAATTATTTCAATCATTAATTTTCTTGCTTGAGAAAGAGAAAAATTAACATTTAAGAAATTAGTAACTTTGATTCAAGAATAATTTAAATTAGTTTGAAAATATGTTTTTATCCATTTGAAATAATCATAATGAAACCTAATCCTACTAGTTATCTTAATTATTTGAATTTCATAATTTGAATTTGAATTTTAAGTTTGAATTAATAGATTAATATTTTAGATTATTTCAATTTGAATTTGAATACTATTTTGAATTTAAATTAAAGATTAAGAATTTAATTTTTAAATATTAATTTAATTAATTAGTTTTTAAATAATAATTTATTTAAATTCCGGTTAGTTAAATTATTCCTTTCCCGTGTAGATCGACTTTTAATCGACCAAGAGTCTTCTTGCTTGTTTGAACTCAAATTAAGTATTTAAATTGTCCTTCCTTTTCTAGATAAGTCTGAGAAAGCAACTACAGTATTTTAAGGATATGAAGAAATCATTGATCCAGCAACAAAATATTGCAGAAGCTGAGAAAGTCTTAAGAAAGGCTGTTTATTTGTTCAATATTGGAGGCAATGATTACTTCAGTTTTTATTCTTCGAATCCTAATGCCATTCAATCTGAACAAAGAGCATACGTAGAATTGGTGATTGGCAACTTGACATTGTTGATTCAAGTAAGAATCTTTTTATGAAGATGAGCATTAATTTGGGTTGCATATCATGAAATAACAAAATTTAATACTGGCTGTCATTTACTGTCAATTACTGCAATTCTCCTCTTTTACTGCTAGCTTGGGACTGGCTATATAAAAAAAATCCTTATAGCTAACTCTAATTAATTTGGAATTAAAATGTAATTGAGTTGAATTGAGTTGTAGCATTAATTTTGGTTATTATATGTTTTAATCATTTTATTAATTTCTTTTGCTTTATAGGAATTATATAGCTCAGGAGCAAGAAAGTTTACATTTCAAAATGCAGGGCCTTTAGGTTGCCTACCAGTAATGAAAACAATGAATCCTGAGCTTGGGAGCAGCTGTGCTGAAGAACCATTAGCATTAGCAAGATCACACAATGATTATCTATCCATCACTCTTAAGAAGCTAGAGAGCCAATTACCAGGATTCAAATATGCTATCTTTGATTACTACTATTCACTTGGTGACAAAGTGACTAACCCCACTAAATATGGTAGGCTAATTACATGTTTTTGACAATCTTTAACTTGATTTTTAAAAGCTTTGAAAGCTGTTTGCTTTCCGATGCTGAAGTGGTTTCTAAAACTGTTCTATGTATGTGTGTGTTCTTTTTGATGTTGTAATTTAGGCTTCAAGGAAGGGAAGGCTGCCTGTTGTGAAGAGGAACATACAGAGGAATTGGATGTGGAGGAGATGGAAATGAACCATATAAATTATGCAGCAACGCAAGTATGTGTAGTTTGATGGTGCTCACACTTCTGAAATGGCCAATCACCAATTGGCTGAGCTACTTTGGAGTGGAAACCAAGTGTTACAGGACCTCACAATATGAAACTGTTATTTGGACATTAATAGTTTCAGATAGTTCTGATTGTGATTTTCTAAACTCAGAAAACCAGACTCCTATGGCAATGCCCTATTGATTCGTTGTAATATAAACAAATGGTGATTAGTAGCTTCTTAGGAATTGTAATATAATTGCCAAAAAAAATTAAAATAATACAAAATTTATCTATATTTTCAAATATATTAAAATTTTTTATCTATTTATAAATTTACCAAATTTATATATTATAAACAAAATGAGTTTATAATACAAATGATAACTTATTTAAATTTATTATGAGTTTAATATATCCTTTTGTAAAATGATTAAAAAAACTCATGATAAAACATGTAAAAATTAAAAAAGAAACTAAAGAGGGGTAAAATTGCCATGGCGCAACAGTAAGCGTTGTCGCCTTGTGACCTGAGACTATAAATTTGAGTCATGAAAAGGACCTCTTATAATTACAAGAGAATGCCGCGTACAAAGATTCAATTTTTTTTCAAACCTCCTACATTACTGGAGTATTTATGCATCATGCTGCTCTTTTTTTTTTTTAAGATTGAAGGGCTGATTTAAATTGTCATTTTGTTTGTTTTAGTGCAGGCGTATTAGTTAACAGTATCCTAATATATAATTATATTATGGATCCCTCTTATGATCTATAAGAAAAATCAAAACAAAGCCCAACCTCTTAATGCATGCTAATACCACAAATGATACAAGAGTCCTCAAGTGCAATGGTCCTTGCCACTAAGAATGGGCCATGAATAATGGGTAAAGTACATAAGTAAATTGAATTTTGAGAAAATTATATGAATATTTATTTTTTTTTCAAAATTATTTTATAATTATAGAAAATTTTAAAATTATTTGTTTTACATTATCGAGGTGTGCTTTTTTAGTTAAGAAAAATCATGATGTATGTCACCTTTTTAATTTATTTTTCAAAAGTATTCTATAATTTTTTATATTTTTTTATATATTAGATGTATATACTTTCAAAAATTTAGTTTAACTTTGGTATATTAGATGTACACTTTTAAAAATTATGAAATATTTTTGAAAATTAAAAATTAAAAAGTACATGCTTTTAAAAGAACAAAAAAATATTCTTGAAATATTATTTCGTTATGTATTTATTAAGATAAACTCTAGCCAACCCAAATAAGTAGACATACTGTTTTGAATTTTAACACATCACGCCCAAATAAATTAAACATTTAAAACTCTAAAGCCTAGCTAGAAGCTAAAATTGACACTATAATTTGGGACAAAACCTAACCAATGAAATTAGGTTATATAGGGACCATGGTTTTAACCATAAAAATAGTTATTAACTAATGTTAAATTGAAATGATAGAGATGATGGGAAGGGATCTTGGAAGAAGAAGAATCCATGAAATTGGAGAGTGAAAACAACTTAGACAATTAGTTGATAGTAGCCTGTGAGCAAACAAGCCAAATATATATATATATATTTATTTATTTATTTATTTTATATGTAAATAATTAAAAGCTTAAGATTGAATTTTTGGTTGGCAAGTACTAAAAGCATAATAATGTAAGCCACAAAAGTATGGGAGTAGATAAACAATAACGTAAAATAGTATTTGACAAAATGAATACAATTATTGATCCCAATGATAAAGGCTTTTTTGAATAAGAAGTGAACTATAGATGCAAATTCAACACATGAAATACTAATTTTGTATGTGTCTATACATGTCATGTTTTTATACTCTTGGAGAAAAAGGCAAAATAAATAAATGAAGTGGCAAATTTTAATACCCACAAAATGGAAAAGAGATATATATCCTTCGTCTTCAATAAAATATATTAAATATATTGTCATTTTTTATTTTTAATTTGTAACGTTACATCTCTTAAATTTTAAATTTTTATATTATCATTTTTTGTTCATTTTTCATCCATTCAACTAATGCTAATGAAAATTAAAAATAATTTATTTATTTATTTATTTTTGTGGAGAATCCAAGAATTGAAAGTAAAGAAGTCATTACACACAACATAAGATGATTGGAATCATTAAAGAGCTTTCTTTGACAATTTATCTTCTCAATTATTGCTCTCTCTCTATCTCTTTCATTGCTATATGGATAAAATCACTACAATATGTTGAATTAAACTTACCAAAATGCATTTGTCAACCTCCATGATTTTTCTACGAATTGCATAGCAACAAACTACTCCATTTGTGCTAAGTCATGCCAAATAAAAACCATCAAAATTCTTCATTTTCACCATCTCCATTTTCATCTCTTTGACAGGAAAATGTTTTTTTTTAAATATAGATAAATTTAGATTCAAAATTAAAAATATAGATAAATTTAGATTCAAAATTAAGTATAATTGTTTATATAATTATTTTAAGATATATTTATAAATACAAAAACAAAATTGAATGAATTTATCTAATAGTGTTTTTAGATATTAGTTAAATAACAATAAATATTTTAGTTTCTATTAGAATATATTTATTTTTTATTAAATTTATTACAATTACTGTAGAATATGTATAGTTTATTATAATTAATGAAAAAGCTGATGCGGGTACTGTGTATGTATGGATTAAAATTATAATATTTACTGTTATTTAAGGTAGAGTAAATATTATATAAATTCTTTATATATTGTGGAGGAGATTTAACCATAGTTGGCAAAAAAATGGAGATTTTTTTTTTTTTTTGATAAAAAAAAACAGGGAGATTTGACAAACCCAGACGGCAGCCAACAGTAGCGCCCAGTCGAGAAGCGCTGCTCCGACAAATGTTAGTACAATAACAAATGGGGCCCACCATGCCCTCTAGGATCCTCTAATGTAAATCTTTTTTGTTTTTTAGACCTATTAGAGACAAGACACATGGCGTCACTGTCGGCTAGAGAGAATGCTTCAATTCACATTTCACGTGGTTGTGGAGATGAAGCGTCCACATTGCCACGTCATTCTGTTAACTTGCTCCAGCTAAACCCCCTTATATCTGGCCACGTTGAAAGCCTTATTTATTATCTTATAAATAAATAAATAAAACTTATGTTATTTTATTTATTATAATATCTATAAATTCCTTTTCCTCATTCTCTTTTATTATTGTTATTATTATTAGGTGGAAATAATGTAAAAATTGGCTCGCTTTTTCCTACTTTCCCACTCTCTTATGTTATATAGTATTTTATTTTCTAGTTTTTTAAAGTGTAAATAATGTAAAAATTTAAATAATTTCATTTTTTAATTAACCTAGTGAAAATTTTATTTTTTAAATATAAGTATAGTTAAATCTTTCATGATTTAATTATATTTTAATTGTAATTGTAATTTTAAAATTCAATTATAATTATATTTATATAATCAAAATTTTTATTTTTATTATTGAAAATAAATTGAAAAATTATTATAATATCAGTGCTTAATGATGAGCGACTAGAAAAGAAAAATAGATATAATAAGTGACAAATTTAGAAAAAATTACATGTGAGATTAATATAATGCCACATTACATAGATACATATATTTACATGCGAGTAAAAATAAAAAATGAGTGTGTCAATGATTTAAAATAAGTTATTTTTTTATGCTAAAATTGTAAAATTAAAAAAAAATGAATTGACTTGAGTTAATTTGTTTTGAAATGTCCCTGTTCTTTTCATTTTTTTTAATAATTTCAATAAAAAAAGTATAAAAAATAGTTTTCTAGTATAATACATCATAATTTTTAACACATAAACTATAAAATTTTATGAACTTTTAATTATTTTAAATGTGCTTATTGAAAATCATATAATTAATTTCATATCCTGTTAAGTAAATATTTATTTTTTAAAGTTAAGCTAACCACATATGTTTAACTTTAAGGCGGTCAATTTCAAGCATAATAAAAAATATTTGGCCACCATAAAAAGTCAATTATTCATAATAATTAATATATATATGTGTGTGTGTGTGTGTGTGTGTTTGGTGGACGGGTTAATGTGTTTTTTTTTTCTACTTTTTCTAAATATACATTTATATTTTTGTACCTAAAAATTTCATCAAAATCACATTTTTCTTTCATTTCTTTTTTTTATTTAATTTGTGGTTCTTAATTAATACCCATGTGTTGTTTCCATGTTCTATTTAATGCATAATCAATTTATTTCTCAAATCATTTTCACATCATGACATGGCGTTAATTACCTACACATATTTTAAAATATATACTCCATTCATCAAATAAAAATAAACTTATTTTTTTTATTTTTTATTAAAATATAAATTTATATATATTTCATATTATATTCTTAATTTATCATAAAATATATTTAATAAATAATATTAAATAATAATATTATAGAAATTAATATGCCAATTAACTTATTAAAATAATAAATAAACTATAATTTAGAACGGACGAAAAAAAAAATAAATCTATCTACTTAGAACAAAGAGAGTATATATATATACATGAGAATGATTTATCTAGACTGATATATATATATATCCAACCAATAAAATTATTTATTTTTCTTATTATCAGCCTTTTAGTGATTTATTAGGTAAGAATTTTTTATACATGTATATCATTGAAAAATAAAATATTAATTGGCCACTTATATGAAATAAAATTAATTAGCAAATTCAATGGTCAATTTTCAGATATTTTTAATTTCTTTTAGTATTTCAACTCTAATAATCTCTTACATGTTATTAAAAATAAATAAACCTTTATCATTAAAAAAAATTATCTTCCATTAACACAATAGCAAAATAAAATTTATATCTTATATTATGTGTATGAACAAATATATATAAAATAAGATGTGGTGAATTCAAAAAATAGTAAATATTTATTATGATGTTATTTAGAATATTTAAAATAATTTGTATATCTATATATATAATAAAATATATAAAATAGTTATATAAAAAATTAAATATAATGAATATTTTTATTTTCATAACATCTTACAATTGAGATGAATATACATATACATGTGTAATGATAATTATATTCATATATATAATTATTAATTTTTTTATCAAATTATTTACATGTATCGAAAAATAAATTTTGAATATTAATTTTGTTACTTCCAACTGCTGCATATAAAATATAATTTTAAATATTAATTTTGTTACATAATGCATAGAAAGTGAAAGTGCAATGCATTGAGAAAACAATAATTTTTTCATATATATAGAACCAAATTTATGTGTCCATATGATTGAAGACATGGCATCTGCCTTTCAAAATCAGGTTATCTCCCTTTTACACCTTCATTTGCAAGTTTAATTTTAATGTGATTAGCTGTACCTTTCATCAAAATCATATAAATTAAATATTAAAATATTTAGTTTTTGTAATTAATTTTGTGTCCCCACCCCCAACCAATGAAATTTTAGGCTGCAATCATTATGAGAGAAATTTTTAACAAGTGTCCACACCTCTATAGCCACCTTGTGTCCACTCACATGAGTCACATCTCTCTCTCTATATATATATTTATTTATTTATTAGTTCGTGGAGTCAACTTGTGTTGCTGCGAATCACTCTCTTGGGGTTTTTCTAAACTTTATATGTATTATTATAACTATATATATATATTTTTTGTATAAGAAAAGACCTAAAAAATATATATATATATATATTTTTTCATTGGCTATTATTTGTCTATGTTAGTAAAAGAAAAAGACTTACATATTTATGTCTTAAATGTTAATTCATTGTTTAATGAATAATAATGTATATGTCAATTAAATTAGGTCAATGTATAGTTGAGATGATTATTCTAATTTTGATATTATTTTTTATTGTATAGAAGAAATATTTCTATAGAAGATAAATTTTAATATTTTTATTAATGATTGTATAACTTTATTATTTCCGTCAAAAAAGATTTCTATAATTTGAATTAGGAGACAAACGAATTTAGTAATTTATGATTAACTAAAATTTGGAGTTTTTAAACTAATATCAGAGGGATTTTATTCTCGAGTCTATTACTTTATTACTAAATTTTGATATTCAGCTAAATTGCTTTTATTTTTGTAAAAAAAAAAACTTCGTTGTGTGATGAATGGTAGTATTAGTATGTGACAATTGAATTTGGTCAATAGTTTAGAATATTTATGGGGTTTGTGATGAATGTGTTGATCTTTTGTAAATTTATTTAAGGTAACTTGGTTATTTGAAATATTTCTTACAATCATTTTAATTTTCTACATATTTTATTTTAATATGAGACATTTTATAATTTTTCTTTGTAATTTTTTTTCACTTTAGAAATAATTTTATTTTAAACCTTTTTAGATTACATTTTAAATTCAATTTGTGTGTACATATATGTATATATATATATATATATACCTCAATTAGGTAATGATGTGCACATTGTGGCGAAATCAATTATTTTGTCCCATGATTTTTGGCCATGAATCCAAAGTAACAAGCATGATTATATCAAGAAATATGTGAACATCAAATTTTCTAATTATATATAAATATGAGTTTCTAACAGTCCTCAACAAAGGATCATTGACAATGAAATTAATGGTTTATATATTTAAAATAATAATTAACAAGTTGTTAACCTACCTTCCCAAATCTAACTGCACCATTATGACATTTTTTCCCATTTAATAAAAATTATTTAACAAAAAAAATATTAATCATTGTCTCATTCAATTTCAACTATTTATTAGATATTAATATTAAAATTTAACTGTTATTATTATTCACCGTTTATATAAAAAAAATTTAAAGAGATTCAATAATTTTAATTAGTTATTTATACTTAATGTATTTTAAAATTATATAATTAATTTATTTATAATATATAGATTATTTTTTAATCTATTAATAATAATTTATTTTGTATTAAAAATTTTTAATTGAGAAAAATCCAAACATAGTTATATTTTGTATACGTAATTATCACTATCACGTTTACTCATATTATAAATTTATAAATATATTATCTGCGCAAGACAATAATATTGAAAGTTTTGAGAGAATTTATTATCAAAATTCAAAATTTATCATTTAGCCGAATCCGATAATTAAATTGAATTATCACAAATATACATTAATATTTTGGCGTAAACAACTAAACATGTTTGTGTCTAAAAATTATTATTATTATGTGATTAAATTTATATAGAAAATTTAAATGTATATACAAATATGCAAAGTCGAAAAAAAAATGGCAAATTGGCTCGATTGCTTGAGCATGAAGTACACGACTGTTTTGCACAACTTGAATATATGAGTTTGGTGCTAATATGAGGCAAGTAAATTACTATGAATAATTAAGTCCCCCTAGCTAATAATTTTGAAACTTCATCAAAATTTTTACGTCATTATTCAATAATTACTAAAAATAAAAATAGAAACTTTAAATAAAAATAATATTTGGAGATTTTATAATTCCAACACATATATCAATTATAAAGCGAACAATTCTATTTACCAACCAATCTTAACTAGCAATGGCTATTTTATTTTTAAATTTTTAAAAATTTAGTTTTTTTTTTCTTTTATATATATAAAATATTTTGGCGATAATTTATTAGTATTTAATAATAGATTATTAGTATTTAATAGATTATTAGTATGCAAGCTTACTAAAAATCCTCAAGTTTATGACAGCTTTATTGCTCTCCCTAAGTTCATTAAAGGCATTTTGGTGAACGAGAGCATTGAAATTCCATATATTCGCATGAGCTGATATTATGGGTTACTGATTTTTTACACTTCCCTCCTTTTTATCCTGTTTTTGCCGTTCATGGTTTTTCGGCTGCTTGCTGAGCTGATGTTATGGGTTACTGATTTTTTGCACCTCCCTCCTTTTTATCCTGTTTTTGCTGTTCATGGTTTTTCAGCTGCTTGCTATCTCTTCCCTTGTTGTTTTGTTGTTTGGTGGTTTTTGCTCTTCTGGTTTCATGCTCATGGCCACGCCTCTCTCCAGTTTTATTTTGTTGCCTCTTGTTTTATTTTAAATTTATAGATTTTCTTTTTTGGACTCTAATGTCTCGGGGCTTTTTTACTGTATTGCTCCTTATACTCTTTTAATAGGCTTGTCTATGATAGCCTTATATCTTTTTTGGGATTTTTAAGTCCCCTTTATCAATAAAAACACCCGGTAATATCGCCCACCTTTAATAAAAAAAAATAATAGATTATTGTAGGTCGATAAATTATGTCTATAATTTGCATATTTCTTACAATATTAGTATTGATATTGAAAAAAATGAAATATAAATATATTGTTGAAGAGAATATGTACGTAAAATATATAATTTTATGGAATATTATGATATTGATAAAATTACATGCTTATAAGCAAGTTGAAAAAAAAAATCTGCTAAAAAAAAGGAAGTTGAAAAAAATGGAAATTAGCATTTTCTTATTCACCATGACATGAGCAATAATATGTGCTACTTTTCAATTTATTTATTTACTTTTGAAAAAAAAGGTTGATGATTGTTGGGAAAGAATAGGATTCTTTTTAACCACCGAGAAAATTGTAAAAAAAATGATATTTTAGTACAATTAAATATTGATGAAAACAATATGAATTAATAAATTATTTTTTTCATATGTTTTTGAATAAAATAAATTTAATATATATTTTTAATAATTTTTTTCTGAATATTATAATAAAAGAAGAGAAATCTATCATAATTTTTTTATTATTCACATATATATTTATTGTTAAACTATGTTTCAATATATTAATTTTTTTCAATAAATTTGGTTTCTAACCTAACTGGAATTATAAGATTTATTTGACACTAATAAAAAAATAATTAATTATAAATTTAAATATAAGTGTAAAAGGAAAAGTAATAAATATAATTTGAAAATATCGTAATATAATAAATTAATAATTGAAATTATTTTAATTACTTTCATTAAAATAAAGGAATCTATAGACAAATAGAAGTTCGTTTCAGGACTAAAAGTTGTTGCTCGTTATTACAGTTCTAAAGCAAAACGTTAACCTAACAAAAACTAAAAAAATTCAGTTCAAAAAAACAAAAAATAAAAAAAGAATTTAAAAAAACAATAATTACAGCTCCGTCTATTAATTTAACTAAAAAAAGATAAAAATAAATAAAATCACGGCTATATTTTCGTGTATAATTCCGTAGACAAATGCCCTTTTTTATGCCCATAATTTTAAATTTTATTTATTATTAATAATAAATAATAATACTAATAATAATTTTATTATTATATATAAAATGATTAAAACAATTTTCTATTTTCAATATTATTGTTATTTTTATTTTCTCTGTATCTACAGCCTCATCTTTCTTTCTCTAAGCCTCTGCTTCTCTTATCATCACCGATCTGCTCTCTCTCTTTCTCTCAAAACGCTCCGTTTTGGATTCGTTCTCTGGCTCGCTTCACTCTCAACAAACCTCCATCGTCTTCTTCAAGATAACAGCTCTCTGTTTACTTAGTTTCTAATTTAATTTTTAAAGCTTTTTGTTCTGTTTAGTGTCATTGTGTGTTGATTTTGTTTATGTACTTACATATATATGTAAACTGAAAAACGGCTAAAGAGATTTATAAATATATATAGTGTATGTATAGATTTGTGACGTTTTGATTCAGTGGAGTTGACCCGAGCCAAGGAGTGCTCGGGAGAGAAGAATAGATCCGAATGAACATGGAAGCTAATCGGAATGGCAAGGAACCCGACCCGAATAACTGCTATTTGCAGAAATTCCGACTTTATGAGACTTGTTCGGTATATATACTATACTATATATGTTTGGTTATATACTGATTTTTTAATTTTTTGGATTTTGATTTGTTAGTATAAATTTAAATTTTGTTATTGTTTGCTTGCTCCAGTTAAGAATATTTGATGATAGTTTGAATTTATTGCATTGGATTTTGGTTTAGGTGATTTAAAATTGAGCATTCAGATGGAATGTTACATTCATATACTTGCTATTTTTGTTGTATTATTGAAGATTAGTTGCTTGATTTAGATTTTGAGTTTCATATTTTGTTTTTATTTGTTTTTATTTTTCAGTTCATTTATTAAATATTTATTATTTGAAGTTTGTTTTATGATATGATCTTTAAATATTTATTTTTGGATTCTGAGTACTGTTTTTCGTCTTCTTTGACATTGTTGTCTTGTGAAGTTATTAAAAAGGAGTCCTCTGCTTCTTTCTTTGATACCATTATTGAAATTCCTAGGTATGTTGTCAATTAATGTAATTTTAGTTCAAAAATGGCTAAGACGTGTGGCCTGCATTGTTTGCCTTTATTATTATCATTTTAGTTTCAATTTTTCCTTTCTCTTTTGTCTATGTTTGAGATTAGCGTCTTGATCATTCATTAGCAGAATTTAAATAGTTTTATGATGCCAATTTGATCCAATGTTCATTTCTTTTTATGTGCAACAGAATTTTTATATGATAGGAAGAGACAAGAGCAGAACTTTTTGGAGGGTTTTAAAGATTGATCGGTTAGAGCCATCTGAACTGAATATTCTTGAAGATCCTACTAGATACTCAGAAAGTGAATGTTGTGACCTCCTCAAGCGAATACATGAAGGGAATAAATCAACTGGTGGACTGAAATTTTTAACTATCTGCTATGGCATAGTTGGTATATATAGTATATGTGCATTGTTCTCTACATAAGCTCTTGCAATGTTTTATTATAGAAATCTGATGTGTTACATTTTATTATATAGAAAACTCATATTTTGTTTTTTTTTAATTAGGTTTCATCAAATTTTTGGGACCCTACTACATGCTTCTGATAACAAAAAGAAGGAAAATTGGCGAAATTTGTGGTCACATAATATATGCCATCACTAAGAGCGAGATGATTCCTATTCCAAATACTGCAGTGCGATCCAATATGACTAATTCTAAGAACGAGAACAGGTCTTTTGTTCATTCTGCATGTAAATGTAATATGTACTTGATACTGTTAAGGAGACCTATGATTTAGCTAGCAAAAGCTGTGCACTGTTCATTTGTAATTAGATGAGGATATTGTCATGGTTTTTTTTTTTAATTCAATTAATTTTTGGGACAAATAATCTGAGTTGGGCATCCTCTGTTAGAAGTAGACAAGTTCAACACTGTGGAGGTAATCTCTGTATTATTTTTGTCACTACACCCTTCAGTGTTAATTAATGATGTGAGTTTATTCAATTCAAACTTATTCGAGTTCTTCTTATGGTATAGTTATATTCAATTTTTTGTTCCTTCCAAAATGGATATAGTAAAGGATCTAATTCCACGTTATGCATTTTAATATTACATGTTACTATTGCATCCTTCTTAGTTGATACTGTTCTGTAGCGGCAATTGCCAGTTTATTTCCTGCATATGTACAGGGGCAAACTTCATTGCTGTTGTGATGATGTTAATATAACATGTTGAATGAGAAAAGGTATCATCCGGGTTTGTGGGGCAGAAGTTACTTTGCTTCCTTTTTTTCTTTTTTTGCTTCTCTTTTTAAGTTCTCCTTTGGCTTCTTAGTTTAAATTTATTGAGCTATTACCTAATTCAATAATATTCTTCTTCCACTGATAATATTGCTAACATTTGGTTTGCAATGATGATGTAGATACAAGAAGCTCTTATGCTCGGTGGATCTTACAAGGGACTTCTTTTTCAGCTACTCATATCATGTAATGCATTGTCTTCAAAATAATTTATGCAACAACATGACGGAGCAAGCTCATTATGAAACAATGTTCGTTTGGAATGAATTCTTAACACGAGGAATTCGGAATAACCTCCAGAATACTCTATGGACAGCGGCATTAGTACATGGCTTCTTTAAACAGGTGCATTTTATTTTAATCCATTGCTTGTATATAGAGGCTCAGAAATATTAGATGCACAAAGGGATAGTGCTTTGTTTTTTCTTTATATGGAATTTAAATAGGTCACTGATATTTCAATTTCTGTCACATATGGTGGCAATACAATATTTGTCAAGCCTCATTCAAAGCTATCAAAGTTTTTAGTTACATCCTGGTTTGAGTTGGGAGCCACTGGAATTACTTTAGCAATGATAACCAAACTAGAAACATAGTCCTTTATGACTTGAGGCAATGACAAGGAGGTTAACTTCAACATCCCAATTATACATGTGGCTTTGTGGCTTTTGCTTGTTCTTCAGTTTTTTGGTAAATTCTAAGCAACTGATCAAGTGAACTTTGAGCTAACTTTAAATCTCTCTCTTTTTTTGTGGTTTAATGCTTTGGTATCCAGGTCAAACATTCAGTATCTGGTAAGGACTTTAAGTTGACTCTCATAGCCAGACGCTCACGCCATTATGCAGGCACAAGGTAATAGTCTTTTGGGGCCACTGGATTATGTAAATAGTTGACACTTGTCTTTTTTTTTTTTGCATTCTCGCTTTTTATTCTCTGCACCAAATGTTATAAACTTCGAAAATATTACATGAATTAAGTTTATAGTGAACTTTATTCTTCCTTGTCTTTCCTTGTATAGATATTTAAAACGTGGTGTGAATGAGAAGGGTAGAGTGGCAAATGATGTTGAGACAGAACAGATTGTGTTTGAAGATGTTCCTGATGGATATCCTGTGCAAATAAGTTCTGTTGTACAGCATCGGGGTTCAATTCCACTTTTTTGGTCTCAAGAAACTTCGCGACTGAATATTAAACCTGACATTATATGTATGATTTCAGCCCGCTAAACTGTCATATCCTTTGTGATAGCTTCTCCTAAATATGCTTCTTTCTTGATCCTTTTGCAGTGTCAAAGAAGGACCAAAATTACGAGGCAACTAAACTTCATTTTGAAAATCTTGAAAAGAGATATGGAAACCCAATAATTATTTTGAATTTAATAAAGGTAGGTTCCTATCAATCATTATAGATGTACATGTCCATATTTCTTAAGCTACTTGCGATGAGAACTGGTTTATGATGTCTTTGTTGCTGTCATCTTTTTGCAATTATGTTGATGATTGACAGACACATGAAAAGAAGCCTCGGGAAAGTATACTCCGTGCAGAGTTTGCTACTGCTATTAGATCTATAAATAAAGGCTTATCTGAAGAGAATCGCCTGAGGTTTCTCCACTGGGATCTGCATAGACATTCTAGAAAGTAATAAGCTTGTATTGGTCTCTCTTATTAATTTTTTTCTCCAATTATATTTAACAGTTATTAACAAGTCTAGTATTTTTTTGTCTGAACAGAGCTACCAATGTGTTGTCACTGCTACGTAAAGTGGCAGCATATGCATTGAACTTGACTGGCATTTTTTATTGTCAAGTTACACCAAATTCAAGGCCCATGGAATTGTTCTACTCTTCCTACTCTGAGTAAGTGAATTATTTTGTTGCCAGCTCTTGCATAACTTTTTCTGCAATACCCTCCCTTGTGACAAAACATAAAATACAGTATTCTGTTTAAGAATGGGAAACAGAACTAAGAAAATACAATTCTATTGACAAGTTGCTTAAAGAGAATTATACTCGTTGGCAACTCCCCATTTAGCCAAATTGCTATTATCGCACTGTTTAATTTTTTGCTTGATTCCTGCTTGCTACTAATACTTTTTGAAATGTAAAAATTTTCCAGGAAAAATGATGATGGATTCAGTCTCAAAAACCCTTACAATGAAAGTGACTCTGGAAAGGATTTGGATCCACAATTTGGCAATGTTGAGTCTGAAGCAAATGGAAATCAGACTATCAGTGTCCCGACATTTCAAAATGGGGTTCTTAGAACTAATTGCATAGACTGTTTAGATCGTACAAATGTTGCTCAATATGCCTATGGTTTGGTAGCTCTTGGTCGTCAGCTGCATGGTCTTGGATTTATAGATTCACCAATCATTGATCTAGATAATCCATTGGCGGAGGATTTAATGGGGATTTATGAGACAATGGGTGACACACTTGCACTGCAATATGGTGGTTCTGCTGCACACAATAAGGTAACCCTTTCTGAATAAGGTGGAACTTGCGTTTCTAGATACTACTTCTCTAGATATGATAAATGCAAGTGGAAACATATATCTTTATTTCTAATACCTTTTTCCAGTACGGACAACAACCATCTTTCAACTTTGTCACATTTTAATGGATTCGTTAAAATGTGGGAGGAAAAAAATGTGTAGAATTGTAGAAATGGCAATGGAATCGTGTAACATAATTTCTGTTACATAGTAATCTGAAAGGTCAATTTGGGCCATAGCTTATGTTGAAGTGACGTTCAAGGATGCATTTTGTGTTTGCTTTGTGAACTATTCAATCAAGACAAACTAGTGGCTTCAAAGTAACTTCAAATCTGATGTTCTGTGAGGCTGTGATGAGATAAGAATGAATTTAGTTTGGGTGTACAAACTTGTGCATACTGACTACAGAGAGGAAGTAAGCAAGCCGAGGAGTTAAGAACTATTTTTAATATAAGATACAAATAGGTGTTCATATTATTTGTTAGTCACTTTAGAGGCTAAACAATTATATGCTTCTCCTAGCTTTACACTTAAAACAATTGATTTAGCCACATCCTTAGTGTGATTGTAAACTCCTTTGTGTAGGTTCCAAAAAATAATTTTTCCATTTCTTTGTCGAGGAGGTCTCAGGCATTATAAGGCTGGAACGAGTCATTTCTCTTAGAGTGAAATGTATTTGAGATCAGGCAACAAATTTCCAGCTGGCATGCCAGATGACTTTCCTGCTCTTTTCTAGCTTGGATGCTTTTTAATTAGCTTGACAGGAATTTACCAGTGCCCATGTATCACTCGTGCATTGATGTTAAACAGATATTTTCAGAAAGGAGAGGCCAGTGGAAAGCTGCAACTCATTCTCAAGAGTTCTTCAGAACCCTACAGCGTTATTACAGCAACGCATACATGGATGCTGAGAAACAAGATGCCATTAACATGTAAGTGAGGTGGGCTCCGTATTCCAGAAACATCTTTAGCTGTTTCTGGAAAAGAAGCTTCAAGAAGTTTTTGATCTTTGGATAGTAGGTGCACTGGAATGGAAAAGGCAACTCATTTTTTGTACATCTGACATAATTTTAACAGGTTCTTGGGTCACTTTCGGCCACAACAGGGAAAGCCAGCATTATGGGAATTGGATTCAGATCAACATCACAATGTTAGAGAGGATTCTAGGTACAGCATTCCTCATGATTGCAAATATCTTCTATTGTTTTGAGAAATTTTTGTTCAATAAAAATATCTTTTGGTACAATATTGTGGTTTTCTTGGCAGAGATCTCTAAGGATATACGCCTGTGTGGTAAGATCCGGTTGTAGTTTTGTATTACAGATAAACTTGTTAGCTTAAAACTATTTGTTGTCTGTATAAGCAGTTTCTTCCAGGTAGTTTCTTAAAATTATACTTGCATCTTATGAAGTCATTAATCAATTTGTCTTAAATGTTTGAGTTGATCGTTCCAGTCTGTTCTTTTTCAAAGCTTAGGCCTGCTTTGGTTTGATGATAGGATATAATATATAAAATGATAGTTTTATGACCACATAATGATATTGCAAATTGATTATTACACTTCAATAGTTTGCCGATACTCAAAACCTTTAAATATCTGTCTTTTTAGGTCATTCATTAAAAGATCACTATCAGATGGCAATCTTCTTTGTGAAAGTGACTCCCTTGTAGCAGCTTCAAGTGTTGGACATAATAAGCCATTTTGTGGAAATGAGCAAGGAGTTAATAATGGTCTTTCAGATTCAACTCCAGAGATCTCAACCTGTGAAAGTGACATATCTTATTCCAGGTCTGCTAGAAACACATCCCTGTACTTGATACATAATTATACCGTTTTTGATACAATAAACCCATGTTAAAAATTGTGGTAACATAGCATTAAAGAACACCGCTGCTTTCAATTGGACTTTTAAATGTTAAATATAAATGTAGATGCTAGCTGCTGTGCCTACATAATATATTGGTAAAATTTGATCGTCATGGACTGCATCTTGTGCATTATAGCTGATTAATTGTTAACATTATTTTAGATATACCCCCTCAATGCCTCGAAGGGACCTTTTTAAAGATATTGGAGAAGATGGGTACTTAGAAAGTGATCATATTTGTTACGATGAACATGGGAATACTTGTAGCTGCTCAAATTTTCTTGATTTGGACTGGCTTTCGTCATCGGGGAATTCTTGTGAAGAAGATCCTTTTGATAGGTAGTTTTATGGTTCTACCATGTTTTTTCAATGCGTTGGTTTACAAATAATTGTTGCATTATCCAGTAATGGTTTAATGTCTTCAGGTCGATTGCTGGTCTATCATCTGAATATCTTGCTAATGAGCTAAAAAGCGAAACATCTGCCAGTGAGTCTGGATCAAACATGAAGGTTAGTATTGAGAATCTTCGTTTTGTCTGATCACTGCTTTTTTGCTACCAACTTTGTTCATTACATTTCCGCAGAATTCTTTCTGTGGTTGCATGTTAAGTAATCTGATGTAAAGAAATTTCACAATAACTTGATGATAGGCCTTTTTCAACACATTTCCTTTACTGCTATAACTTGTCAGGATGTTTTCCAGCTTTGAACCACTTGCTTCGTTTGTTGAAATCTTATAGTTTACTTTGATGATGTTATTACATTAATACAACAATCCCTTTTACTTCCAGGGAAGAAGCCAAACCGCGACAGACCTCTCTTCTGACGACCTCATGGGTGGATTTTCAGAGCGTTTCTTACACTGGGTAGCACATGGGGAGACACTTTTCCAATGAACAGCTAATAAAATCAAGTTACCATCACAGTATTTATTCAGGGGTATCATCTTTGTGATCTCATCCGAAGGATGTGGATTACCAAACAGGAAATAAAGATGAAAAAATCCTTAAGATACACAACGATTTCGCCATTTCTTGAAGAAAAAAACAACTCTAAGCTCATCTAAGAATTGCAGCATTTTTATTCTATTGTGTAGCCTCCAGAGTCCAGAAGGGTAATGATTGAGGAAAGCACAAGGGAAAAATCAACCATAGTTAATTCATTTTGGAGCTCTTAAATCCTTTCATATTTTAACCTTTGTAAATATTCTTTTTTTTTTTTTGCTTAAATATACTTGTGACTAAAATTTAGGCTAAATAATTACCATGTTTAACAATTGAGACGGTTAGCATTTTCCTCTTATATTTAATTAAATACGGACTAAGTAATGACACTTAGATTTTCTGGTTCCTATATTGGCTTAGTCTTTGTTTGGATGAGAGTAAATAGAGGTAACGGATGAGAAAATAAATTCAATTTCCCTTTCTCTTGTTTGTTATACGAAATAATAGAGTAAAAAGAAAGAGTAAATTTAATATAAATTCAATTTTACTTCTAATTTACCCTCCTTTCTTTTATTAGAGTAAATTTAATTTATCCTCATCCAAACATAAAGTTATGGTGCTTATAGATGAATTAGAACTTTAAAACCACTAAATTGTGTTCAAATGGCTGCTTTGATTTGCAGTGGCAAAGATTGAACAGCTTTTTGAAACATTGATTTTGGAGATGTAAAGAAGCAATCAGTCTTATGGTAAACTGCTGTATTTGGCAAAAAAGAAAAAAGAAATCATCCAGGTATGCCGAGAAGACTTCGGTTTTCATGACCAATTGATATTATTTCAGGGTGAAATTGTTGGGCGCTACACAAAGTACAAATCCCATATAAAAATGGATGGATTTGAGTTCAAAATTACGGTATCGCAATTTTTGATTTGGTATCAAAATTTAATACCAATGTTAAGCGTAAATAATGGGCATTAACTGAAAAATACTACACAGAAAACTGTTAAATAAATTTAATTAGACAATTTGATGATCAAACTGATTATAGAACGAGTTAAATGAAAAAAAAATGAAGATTTTGATATTTTTATTTCGCTATAATCACTATTATTTCAAATATTTAATTGATTTTATTTGAATTAACCAATTAACAAAAAAAATCCAAAATTTAAAAATAATTTATGAAAAACAACATTATTTTTATGTTGTGTCACGAACCCATTAACACTTACGAATGCAAGAGAATTTTTTTTATCCTTGTTTATTTCATGGTTTGTTATAATTTTACAATATATAATATGATTTAATTTTTTATTTATTTCCACTTTCATCTTTATAATATAATTTTTCCGTCGTAATTTAATAATTTAAAAATTATAAAGTTCCAAACCACCTATTTGATGACTTTTTATGATTTAAATATTTATCTTTTAAAAAGCTATTCAATAAATTTTTTAAATGCCATATATATATACTTAGAAAATATTTTTTTTACTTTCATAACCTATTAAAATCTTAAAAAAACATCATCAAATCAAATGAAAAAATTTTATCTAATCACTCTATACAGTACTCCAAACAAAGCCTTAAAGAGAAATTTGCCATTCTCCATTTCCAAGTGACATTGTTGATTCTTTTTCTCATATTAATAGAAATTCTAAACATTAAACTTGTGCATGCTCTGACATCCATTTAATAATAAGGTAATGCAGGTTTGAATTCTCAACAATTTACCCTCATTTTTGTGACTTTAGTGGGCTTAGTATTTCTGGCAATTGCAATGACTTCTTTATCTTTTCATGTTCTTATTACAAAAATTGTGTTGATTTTTTGAATTGCAACTTTTAGTAAAAGCATAGAAGCAAATGGGAAATAAGTACTCAAATTTCTTTAGAAGATTAGTCCACATTAAGATTTTAAGATCATTCACTTCAAAATGCTAGACATCACAATTACTGAAGACAAGAAAAATAATATCATCACTCGCTACATCAACAAAAATGCCAAAAATTTTAAAATTCAAAGGTCTAGAACTAAACTATGACCAATATGATAATAAAATAAAAATGTGTCCATTTCCCACTTTGTTCATACTCTCTCAAAGAACAACTAATAATACAGAACATAAAACTAAGCCAGTATTACCTTTACTCGTCCCAGCCAGTAGCTGCAGCAGGCACTTGTGGTTGTGGTGGAGGAGCCGCAGCATCCCATTCTGTAAAGGAGTGGATTAGAAGAATTAGCAAAGAAATAGTGATTGAAAAAGAAACATGGTATTGCCAATTGAACATATGTCGAGTGAGTTTTGCTGGCGAATGGATGTTTCGAAAGACATGATGAAGCAACAGAAGCAAATTGCAGTTTGGTTGACTGCTTACCTGGCTCTGGATAGATGGTTGTAGCAGGAACAGCTGCAATAGGTGGTTGAACTGTTTCAGCAGGCCACTGACCATCAGGAATTTGGTTGCCCCAGTCAGAAGCAGGAAGCCCGTAATCAGCACCAGGAACATAATCAGCAACTGGTGCTGCTTCCTCCTCTTCCAGTTGCTTGGCTTCCTCAGGCTCCCTATAGAAAAATAAGTCCACCTGCAAATGGAAAACAAATTAATGAGAACGAAACTAAAGTGAAATTGAGAAACCCTGATCCTGTCTAGCGCAAACATTTAAGCTAGAACTGTAAGAACTTATACTGCAAATGCTACAACATAAGAAGGACAGGAATACCATATGATATCTGCACACACATTATGAAACCCCTGCATCTACTAAAGGCAAATATACTATACAAGTCCATGGATGAAAGATATAAATTTGGGTGTACAGTCAATTTGAAAAGCACAATTTGAAGTACAAAAACAGCAATTTGATAATATGGAGGTACCATAACATCCCACTTGTGTCCTTGGGGAATTGTGCCACGCATCTGAAGAACCATTCTTGCCAACAGCCAAAATAGACATCCAATACTGTGCTTCCCTTTGTTATTAGCAGGAATACCAATATCAACATATCTCATAGGAGAGTCAGTGTCACAGAAGGCAATAGTTGGAATATTTCCAAGAGCCGCTTCTTTAATAGGCTGCAAGATGTGTAAAATAAGAAAAAATAATAAGTATTTGGATCAAAATTTATGAAAGAAAGAAAAGTGTCTCAAAAAAATGGCATCAAAGTAAGCCTAAGATCATCATCGAGCAACAATTCACCTGGTGATCAGTCCTTGGATCAGTAAGGATAAGGAGACGAGGCTCATTGAACGATGTTTGGAGCTGATTAGTGAATGTACCAGGAGTGTGCCTTCCAGCAATGGCATGAGCCCCAGTATATTGTGCAAACTTGAGGACTGCTCTTTGACCATATGGCCTTGCAGACTGAACAATAATGTCCTGGGGGTTCTCAATAGCAACAATAACCCTAGCAGCAAGCATCAGTTTTTCCCAGGTCTTCCCAAGATTGATGATATAAATACCTGAAAAATGAGTATAAAATAATTGACACTAAAATCCATGACATCTAGATAATAAATTAAGACCACCATTAGTGCACTGGCAAAGCCTCTTTAAATCAAGGCAATACTAATAATAAGAATGTTACATAAAGATAAAATCTTTATCAAGATTTTCAAAAAGTTAAAATAAGCAAAATTACTACTTAAAAAACAAATCAAATTCTTTTTAAGCAATTGTAAAGTCAAAGATCTAAGTTTTCAAATCAGCTACTAATGTCTCAATCATACAATCAAATACAAACAATAATTCCTTAAAATCTAATCATCCAAAGACAATAACTTTGCAAAAAGAAACTCCACATTTGTGTGTGTGCATGGAAGAGAGAGATAATTCATACCATCGTTCCGGCGCTTGAAAACATAGCGTTCCATCTGAAAGTCGCAGTTTTTGGTGCCGAGGTGGACTTCGGCGGCCAACATCATCTGTATATCCAACTCCTTCTGGGACAGAGCCCGTGGCGGTGCTGCTGATGCTGTACCCGTCGCCATGGCTGATAGCTTCTGTGTGAGACGCAGCCAAACACAGTGGCCAGAGAATGAGCGAGGAAGCAAAGGGGATGAGTTAGGGTTTTCTTTAACTATGTGTAGAGAAAACCCTCAGTTTTAAAGGGCTAACTAAATTACGGGCCGGGCCTGGGCTTAACTTCACATAATATTAACTTAGGACTAAATTAGTCTTAAGTTTTTTAAAAAATAAAAAAATATATATATAAATTTTATCAAATTTTAAAACTTGGGAATTAGACAAAAAAAAAACATCGTTGAGCAATACACTAATAAATTATAGATTTTAGTAATTTTAACTAGACTTTATTGAATAAAAATGTCCCTCTCAATCCCCTAAAAAAAATGCATAAATAATATTTTCTCTTTCCTAAGCTCTCTTTTTCCTAAGCTCTCTCTTTCTCCATGTCTTCTGTTGTATTCTTTTCTCTCTCTTTTGTTTTTTTATCTCTTCTTGATCTTTTTCTTATTCAATCATTTTTCTCTTTTTCTCTTTATCGATCTCATCTCTATCTTTCGTTGTGTCGATATTTTCTTTCCTTTGCGACTTTCATTTGTTGGCAACTGATTTTTTTTGTCTCACCTAAGTAAAAAGGTAAATCAAGTTAGTTTCTTTTTTCTTTAAAAAAAATATAAGAGCTAATATGGAAAGATGTCGAGCTAACATTTAGGGGTTGAGTTTCGAAAAAGACGTAGGCTTATACTTGAACAGTAATATAATTATTTTTTATTTTCTAAATGACATTATTATAAATCTTTGTCTTCATCCGTCCTTCATTCCTCCTTTTTTTTAATTTGTATATATGAGTTATTTTGGTGTGAATGTGAATTTGATATGAGTTGGTATTAGTTTGATATTAGTTAATATAATTGAATTGAGTATATTTTTAGTATGATATGAGTATATTTTCATTGATATGAGTTTGATATGAAGTAGTGTTATTGATATGAGTATATATGAGTTGGTACTAGTTTAAATGAGTTTGAAAATGAGTTAGTATTATTGATATGATTTTAATATGAGTTAGTATTATTGATATGAGATTGATATGAGTATATTTTTATTGATATAAGTTGGTATGAGTTAGTATGAGTTTTGATATGAGTTGTTATGAGTTAGTATAATTGGTATGAGTTTGATATGGGTTAGTATAAGTTGATATGAGTTTGAATTAGTTGGTATGAGTTGATATGAGTTAGTATGAGTTGGTATGAGTTTGATATGAGTTTGTATTATTAATTTGGGTTTGATATGAGTTTGTATTACTAATATGAGTTTGAAATATTATTGATATGAATTTGGTATGAGTTTGGTATGACTTGGTATGAGTTTAATATGAGTTAGTATGAGTTGACATCTATTTGGTATAAGTTGATATGAGTTAGTATGAATTTGATATGGCTTGAAATGAGTTTGTATTATTGATATGAGTTGGTATGTGTTAGTATGAGTTTTGATATGAGTTGTTATAAGTTAGTATAATTGGAATGAGTTTGATATATAATATTTTAATTGAAATACATTTGATATTAGTTGTTGTCATTGATACGAGTTTGATATGAGTGAATATGAGTTGGTACTAGTTACATATGAGTTTGATATGAGTTAGTATTATTGATATTAATTTTCTCTGTGGTTAATATAAGCTTGATATTGATAGTTCTGACTGTAGGGTATTAATGGATAGCATGAAAGTTATCGGAGGACAAATCCAATTTATGGGTGAAATAATTATTCTCATCTATTATGGTGAAATATTTGATGTCAGCATTGGCAAATATGTTGGCAATTATGCTGAATATGTTTTCCTGAATAGAATGATCGACTTCAACGAACTTAAAAAATTAGTATCAAAGGCACTTCATATTGAAAATACATCAAATATGGAATTTAAATTTGTTACTGGTAATGACCCATATCCTCTTTATGATGTAGTAGATGATAAGTCACTTAGGATATTTATGAACATTGCAATGGATGATAGACTTAAGCATCTATTGATTATTAGTGTTGAAGAAGGAACATATAAATCCAGACATAACAGTAATAATTCTCTCAGTAAAAAAAACTGTACAAGTAGAGGCACCGAGATTTTGTTCATAACTAAAAGATGCAGATGCAAGGGTTGCACCAATTACTAAATTTATACATGTAGCCCCGGAATATTATAAAAATGAACCTGGGCCAGAGTTTCAGCATACTGGGGTAGAACACAGTGATGACATTCATTTTAATTGCAATAATGAGACAGAAAATGTGACTACTGACAATGAAGAAACGGTGACAAACTTGCTAGCATACAGGAGCAATCCAGAATTGTTAGGAAAAAGTTATATATCTGAAATGATTGAGGAGGAAAAAATATTAAAGTCAAAAGATGATATTAAGACAATTGTGTCCCTCGTTACAATTAGAGAGAAATTTCAGTTTAAGGCATTCAAGTCCAATACTTCTTTCTTTGTTGTGCGTTGTATTGATAAAAGTTGTACGTGGAGATTGCGAGCGAGAAGTCTTAGAGACTCGAAGGTTTATTGGATGGCGACAAAACATGTCACTCAGCATATATATCGACCGATTTTGATTAGTAGACACGGACAAGCAACTAGTTGGGTTATTGCAGAGTGTGTAAGAAGCGACTCATAAATCCTGGAAGGGTTTTCAAATCCAAGGATATTATCGAAGACATGCATAATAAATTTGGTATTGAGATTAGTTATTCTATTGCATGGAGGGGAAGAGAGTATGCGTATGAGAATATCAGACTTGGTACTCTAGAATAATCTTTTTCAATTCCACCAACCTATTTGCATATACTAAGCAAAACTAATCCGGGTACGGTTATGTATCTGCAATGTAGTGATGATAATCGATTTGAGTATCTTTTTTTACTTTTGATGCTTCTATAAAAGGTTTTTAAAATTGTAGACATGTAATTACTATTGATGGTACTCATCTGAAAGGAAAGTATCGATGTGTACTTTTCACTGTCGTTTGTCATTATGCAAACCAATAAATATTTTCTTTGGCATTCGGAATTGATGATTCTGAAAATTATGCATCATGGACTTGGTTTCTTATGAGGTTGAAGGAAGCTTTCGGTAAAAGACCGGATAATATTATTATATCTGATAGATACTTAAGCATTCAGAAGGCTGTAGCAAAGGTTTTTTCAAATGAATTCCATAGAATTTGCATGTTTCACTTGTTAAATAACTTAAAGTGCAAATTTAAACATATAACCAAGAACCTTGAGAAGCATTACTACAAAACAGCTAAAGCTTACATAATAAATGATTTCACTAAACTTTTGGGTGGATTTTACATTAGTATTCTCGATGTGAAAGAATATCCAGAATGTGTTAGGCTGGATAGGTGGATGTGGTCTCATATGCATAGAAAGAGGTTTAACATCATGATGACTAACATATTCAAATCAACCAAGGCAGCGCTTGTAAAGGCGAGAGAGTTTCCTATTACAATTTTTGTCGATGAAGTCAGAAATATGTGTCAAAGATAATTTTATGAACTACAAAATAAGGTAGAGCAGCCCACAGATAAAATATCAACGGATGTAGAAAAAAATTTGAGGAATAGAATGATGAAAGCATAAAAAATGAATGTAAGTTCTTTATTTTTTGCAGTGTTAAGATTTTTAATTTTTTTCATCAACTGCCATTATTTTATGATATTGTCATGTCATCTCATTATTTATATTTCACAGATAGAGCCTGCTAGCAATAATAAATATGACGTTAAGGACATAGATAAAAATTATGTTGTTGATATGGATAAAAGGACTTGTTACAGAAATTTCAGTTAGACCAAATCTGTTTTATTAGTTTTTGTTATAGATTTGTGTCTTGTTTATGATGATAATTATTATTTTATTTAGGTATTTTGTTAGTTTTTATCGGTTTGTTTAGTGTTTTCATTAATTTTGGTAGTTTTAGTTTATTTCAGTGTTTATGTTGTTTTTGATTTAGTTTTTAGTATGGCGTTTATGTTTTGTTGGATATTATTTATTTACTTTTTAAAGTTTGTTTGAAGTTTTGTTTTAGGTTAAAAAGCCAAGGAACCAAGACTGAAGGAAAAATGGACAGTAGCTGACATAGGCAGAGGACACGGCCAAGTCACTGGCCGTGTCCCATACCAAGCTAAAGATGGAAATCATGCACAGAGAGGAACACACTCAAGGGACACGGCCAAGTCACTGGCCGTGTCCCTCCAATGAAGCCCAGACACGGCCAAGTTACTCCAACTTGGCTGTGTCTCACTTAAATCCAAAGCATAAAGAAGCAACTCTCACAGTGGAAGACACAGGCAAGGGACACGGCCAAGTCACTGGCCGTGTCCCTCCAAAAAGGACCAACACGGCCAAGTCACTTCCAAGACTTGGCCGTGTCACTCAACCAAAGAAGAAAAAGAAGAGATGCAACAGTAGGTGACACATGCAAGGGACACAGCCAAGTCACTGGCTGTGTCCCTCCAATGCACTCCAACACGGCCAAGTCACTTCTGACTTGGCCGTGTTCCTCATGAACCAAACACGCAGCGAATTTTAAAGCGGACGTCTCATATAAAAGGAAAAGAAAAGCCAGGGTTTGGGGGACTGTTGACGATTTGGAGAAGAGTTTCAGCCGTCAGAGAAAGTCTTAGGGTTTTGACAATTGTTTTCTCTAATTTTGATTACACTTTTGATTACTTTAGCTTAGATTAGATTGTTCTAGCCATTGATGCATCCTTCTTGCAAGATTTGAACAAGAGATTCTTCAGAAGCTTCAAGGAGTTGTAACTTGGTTTTGTTTTCGAACTTATTCTCTTTATTTTCATTGAAATTGTATTAATGGATATTATCATGTCTAATTTGATTTCTTTGAACATTAATGAGATGAATATGTTTGATTGCATTATGAACTAATTTGATCTAGTCTAGGGTTTGTATGGATCTGCTATGATTGTATGAATTTGTTATTCTCTTAGCTAATAATTTCTTTAGCCTTGATTGAATGAAATATTTTAATATATAATTGATTGGCCACCAATTATGTGTTTTAGGTATTAGATGATGGATTGAGAGATGAAGTCTAATGCTGGATCAATTCAATTAGGGACTTAGGTGAATTAGAGATATAACCTATTGAAAAGATTGTTTCAATTATAACAAGATTAGTTGTAAGAGGTTTGAATGCGAGAGCTTATTTCCTTGACTCAATTAATTAAGTTGTTTGAGATTTAATCTTTGAAATTGAATTAGTTAAGAGGAATAACCATTCATACATATAAGTAGTAGAGAAGTGCAAACTCTAGACCTTTTTATCAAGTGAATCAAAACATCAGCTCTTGTTTACTTTTATTGTTTTAAAATTCAATTAAACTTTTTCATTAGTTAGCAATTTAAATTTATTCATTACTTGTTACTTTTAATCTGATAATCAATTAGCTACTTTAGCTTCCTTGTGAGACGACCTTGGGGCGATCACCTTTGCTACAGCTACCTCGTATACTTGCGAGTGACGCTTTGTGGTAGAGTTAATTCGAGCGCAACAAGTTTTTGGCATCGTTGCCGGTAAACATGAAGAACCATATTTCTTCTAATGAATTTGAAATATAGTATTAGTGAGATGGTCAGTCAAATAGCTGAGTTGACAATGCAGGTTCAGATGCTAAACATGAAGAACCATATTTCTTCATCTACTCAAGAAGTGTGTGGAATCTGTGGGACATTCGGGCATGGAGCAAATAATTGCCCCTCCAAATATGAGTCTTATGGGAATGAAGCTGAGCAAGTCAATGCTATGGGAGGATTTCAACCAAGGACCCGAAATGATCCTTATTCAAATTCATACAACCCTGGTTGGAGGAATCACCCAAATTTTTCATGGGCAACAAATAATTCTCAGCAGCCTTTCCATTTGCTTCAAAGACAGAACCAAGAGCAGGGCCAATCCTCAAATCAAGGGCAGTCTAAGATAGAGAGCTTGGAGGAAAGTTTACAAGCTTTCATCAAAGTCAGTGCTCAAAATCAAGAGATGACTAATAAGAGGCTGGATTCATTAGAAGCATCTTTTAAAAAAGTGGAGACTCAAGTAGGACAACTTGCACAACAGATGCAGATTCAACAAAAGGGAAAATTTCCAAGTCAACCTGAGCAGGCACAATCAGTGACTGTTCTTAGAAGTGGTAAGGAAATTAACAATAATGTTGAAAATGATTCTGTGAATGCAGGTGACAAAGAGAACAAGGAGGAAGGAGAACCAGAGAACAAAGGTGTTGGAGATATATCAATGGAGAAGTCCCCTTCAGCAGATTTACATAGGGCAAGCAATCCATACCGGCCTCCTATACCATTCCCTAGCAGGTTGAAAGATGATAAAAAAGATAAGCAATTTTCTAATATCTTCAACATGCTGTCTAAGGTAAGTATTAACTTACCTTTACTTGAGGCAATAAAGAACATGCCGGCTTATGCCAAATTTTTCAAAGAGCTGATCACCAAGAAAAAGAGGTATGAGACGAATGAAAAGGTGATAGTTTCAGAGATAGCTAGTGCTATTCTGCAGCATAAACTACCTCCCAAGCTAAAGGATCCTGATAGCTTTCTAATTCAAATTACTGTGGGGAATGGAAAGGGGACTGAAGGCATGTGTGATCTAGGAGCTAGTGTGAATTTAATGCCTTATTCTGTGTTTAAAGAATTAGAACTAGGGGAGCTAAAACCGATAAAAATGGTGTTGCAATTAGCGGATAGGTCTTTTAGATTCCCGAAAGGGGTTATAGAAGATGTGTTAGTTAAGGTTGGAGGGTTGATAGTACCTGTGGATTTCATAGTACTTGACATGGAAGGAAGTAACCCTTCACCATCTGCACACACTATTCTACTGGGTAGGCCTTTCATGGCTACTACCAACACTTTAATAGATGTTAAAAATGGTAAGTTGTCAATGATTGTCTTAGGGCAAACTGTTGAATTTTCTATTTTTAACACTTCTCCTATTCCTACAACTGCTTTATATGAGGAATGTTCTTTAATTAATAGTGTTGAAGCAGTTGTTTCAGATGCTTTCTTGCAAACAGGTTCATCAGATAAATTGGAGCTGAAACTGACCTTAGAAGAGGGGGCTAAACTAGTGATGGAGACCCAAAAGTGCCTTAACCCAAAGGCATATGAGAGCTCGAGGATTTACCAGGATAGCACAAAAGCAATTCATGACAGATTTATTGTGCGACAGACATTGAGTCCAGGTATGAAAGTTTTACTTTTTAATTATCGACTCCGTCTGTTTCCAGGTAAATTCAAGTCTCGATGGAGTGGTCCTTTCGAGGTAACTAAGGTATGTCCTTCTAATGCCATTGAATTGCTTAACTCTAGAACCAATAAGATTTTTAGAGCAAATAGACATAGAGTTAAACTATACAATGAAGGATTTCATGAAGTGAGGATCATTGACAGCACTTTGATCCATGATCCTTAAGCCTTGCATGATGTCCAGCTTTATGACATTAAAGAAGCGCTACATGGGAGGCAACCCATCGGTTTGCATTTCTTTTTTCATAGTTATAATTTTATATTTTGCAATTTTGATTTTATGTTTAGTTAAAATAAATAGAAACCCTAAGCTCTCTTGCATCTTATTTTTGAACATTTGTGTTTATGATAAAAGATAGAGTTTTGCCTCACCAGGGGACGATGGAAGACAGGTTGTACTTAATTCTTTCTCTTTATTATTCTTGTTTTCCATTGAGGACAATGTAAATTCTAAAGTGTGGGGTAATCTTTTAGCTTTTCTTTAATTTTTGTTTTGGTTGCCTTGGTATGTTTTATTGTGTTGTGCATGGTATAATTGTTGAAAATTTATTGATCTTTTCTGTGATTCTAGCATTATAGTTGAGACTTTAGTATCAGCATAGAAATGAACATTTGAATTCATTCAGGATCAATTTTCACATTCTGCGGTTCATGACATATAAATCTTTGAGAACCCACCGTTGTGAGTTTTGAACCTTATAGATTAAATTATTGATTTTCTTTTCTTAAGTGTGCACCTTCATGATTTTGCATCTCTAGAGTTTGCTTTTGCATACTAATTGAACTCACATTATGATTTAATCTCAAGTTTTAAGATGATGAAGGCAAATTAGGTTAGCCATTTAGCTTAAAAAGACCTCCCTTAATATTTAATTCCTTAGTGAGCCAAGTTGAGCCTTTGACCTTTTTATTGTTTGATCAACACAATTCTCAACTTAACATGTTCTTATTATCATCATATCTGTATTAAGGAATGGAGTTTTATGATATGACAATAGGGTGGTTTATTTCAAAGTGTGGGGTAAGCAAGTAAAATAAATAAATAAATAAATAAAAATGGTATTGCTATTTGGGGTTGAAATGCATACTTTGCACATTGTATTAAGAGTTGATTATTCTTTTCCTCTACATTTTAAGCTAGATGTTCCATGCAAGTTTATATTTTGTATATATATATTAAAAAAATGATGAGAAAAAAAAGATATATATATATACAAAATCCAGATATTTTCTAGCATTGGAGGAATGTTGACTCGTTATTTTTCTTGAAGTATGCAAGTATGTGAAGTATTAATGGATTGTGAGTATGCCATTTGAGGGAGTTATGAATTTCTTAGCAAGAGTATTGTCTAATTTAGATACTCCATTTCTTGATGCTCCAGCTTAAATGTCTTTTCTCACACCTTCACCTTAACCCCATTACATCCAAATAAAAGACCTTCGGATTATTTCTTGAGAAAATCAGTGAGGGAGATTGGATAATTAAGCAAGTTTATGGTAGTATGCAGTCATGAGTGGTTTGAGTGAATTAACCTTTGAAATCGAGTGAAACACTTAGAAGAGAGATGAGATTTGTATGTCTGGATTAATGAATGAGTTAAGAAAATCTTGATTGAAGGAAATTGCAATTATTTATGTCTGAGTCTTGAAGGATTTCATCTTATATGTTGGAATTATAGTTGAGGTTGTTTGGGTTTTTAATTTATGCCATGTGAATTTGCTTGAGGACAAGCAAAGTTGTAAGTGTGGGGTAGTTGTTTTATTAGTTTTTGTTATAGATTTGTGTCTTGTTTATGATGATAATTATTGTTTTATTTAGGTATTTTGTTAGTTTTTATCGGTTTGTTTAGTGTTTTCATTAATTTTGGTAGTTTTAGTTTATTTCAGTGTTTATGTTGTTTTTGATTTAGTTTTTAGTATGGTGTTTATGTTTTGTTGGTTATTGTTTATTTACTTTTTAAAGTTTGTTTGAAGTTTTGTTTTAGGTTAAAAAGCTAAGGAACCAAGACTGAAGGAAAAATGGACAGTAGCTGACACAGGCAGAGGACACGGCCAAGTCACTGGCCGTGTCCCATACCAAGCTAAAGATGGAAATCATGCACAGAGAGGAACACACTCAAGGGACACGCCCAAGTCACTGGCCATGTCCCTCCAATGAAGCCCAGACACGGCCAAGTTGCTCCAACTTGGCCGTGTCTCACTTAAATCCAAAGCGTAAAGAAGCAACTCTCACAGTGGAAGACACAGGCAAGGGACACGGCCAAGTCACTGGCCGTGTCCCTCCAAAAAGGACCAACACGGCCAAGTCACTTCCAAGACTTGGCCGTGTCACTCAACCAAAGAAGAAAAAGAAGAGAAGCAACAGTAGGTGACACATGCAAGGGACACGGCCAAGTCACTGGCCGTGTCCCTCCAATGCACTCCAACACGGCCAAGTCACTTCTGACTTGGCCGTGTTCCTCATGAACCAAACACGTAGCGGATTTTAAAGCGGACGTCTCATATAAAAGGAAAAGAAAAGCTAGGGTTCTCATATAAAAGGAAGAACCAAATCCCATGCGTGCATGCTTTTGTGGTTGTTAGAAATAGTAGCTATGACATTTATGAGTTGTGTTCTCCATATTACTCATATGAGTATTAGTTTCAAGCGTACAAATAAGTCATAAACATAATTTTTCATATCAGTGATTGGTCTATCCCAGATCACATTTGTCACACCCCATTCTCTCAATTCTAAAGGTGTACATATCTTACAATCTATCATAATAGTAGTCTAGTAATTTAACATTACTCATAAATTAATTACTAAATATTACTTGCTTACACAATCTCATAGATATTAATATTCTTAAATATAACTTATTATTATTTACTATAATAATATAAATAATTATTTAATAATTCTAAAAGACAATCATATTGGTCTGATCTTAACTATACGCTGAAGAAAAAAATTATAGAGATGTTTTACTGCTTTATTCTTCAATATCTGAAATGTTATATATATATATATATATATATATATATATATAAGGGGGTGAGTCCAACTACTCAATGAATAGATAAATATATAATAAGGGAGAACAAATAAAGTTTGATAATATATGTAATATAAATATTATAGTTCAACTTGATAAATATAATTGTATTCTCTGTTATTTTTTATATACACTCAAATATAAATCATTACTATTCTAACTTCAATCCAAGAGCGCATGATTACTTACTTCACAAGTCCAAGAAAAAATAACTTCAATACACATGTGCAGAATAATTACTCAACCAAGAATAATTTTATAATATCATTAAATTTAAACACCCGTCATCAATGTGTGATCAGAAATATTTATAAAAAAGTATATATAAACTAATTTACCAACATAATAAAATCAATTATTTACACATATAATAATTTAAACTACTATTATTTGTTCTTACTTAATTATAAAATAATTAATATTCATAAATGAATTATCACTGTAAATAAATTTATTTAATAAATACTTTTTTCAAAACTATATATAAATATAATACTTTTAAGAAAAATACAATGTTACATATTTATCCACTCACCTATGTTAAATATTGTATTTGTTTATTCAATAGGATTCTCTTAATATTCTATATCTGCAATTAGACTCGTCCCTATAATAATATAAGAATTTTATTGAATTTAAATTATATCCTATTCACTATAGATATATGTTATGAATATGACGTAAAATTTCGAGTTCTTAAATTCTAATGATGTTTTAAAAATTTTGTGACTTTTAAATTTTCTAAAGTAATATTACAATAAGTATTTATTTAATTTCTAAAGTATAATTATTTATAAAATTTTTTAATAAATATTGTCAACAATAAAATTTTAATTGTAAGAATTTACTAAGTATTTATAATAATTTAATACTCAATTATATTATATCATTTTAGTTTATTCATTTTAATGGTTCATTACTATTAATGATATTTATTTATTAACGAATTTATTCATTTACTTATTATATGTTATCAATTTTAATATATATATATATATATATATTCTTAGTTTTTAATAAATAATTTCGTGCTAATAATATCAATACTAGAAAAAGAAATAGTAATAATATTATTTACTTAATAATATTTTATTTTTATTTTCTAACAATTACTTATAATAAAATTACTAAAATAATAATATTATTTAAATAATTATTTAATTATCTTCTTAGATTAATAACTTATATTAAATTTTATTATTCAGTTATATTAATGATAAAAATGTAACTATTTAAATATACATTTAGTAGACTATTTATAATAATAATAAATTTTTGGTAGTTATAATTATATTTCTAAACATTATTATAATAGTAAGCATTTAATTATAATAATTATTATAAACTTTTAGTTATATAATCATTTAAATATATATATATATACTTAATATTAATAAAAACAGTAGTGATACTAATAATATTAATTATTATACAAATTTTAAAAATTATTAATATTTATAAAATTTTAATTATAATATTTTTACTACAACACTAACAATATTACTAATTAACTGTTACTTCATGCAATTTATATTTTATAAATTATCATAACACATGCTTAAAAATAATAACCTAATTATTATATCTATAATAATACAAATCTTAATTAATTAATTAATTTCATGAAATGCTATAAATTTTTAAATCATATTTTATTTAATACTCAATTTATTTATTTAATAATTAATTAACTCATTTATAATAATATGATTAACTTATTTCAATATTATAAATAAAATTATTATATAATTAATAATTTAATAATAATATTTAATATAACTTAATTTACTAAACCATTTACTTATTATTTTTTAATTAATTTACTTATTTTATAAATATACATATTTATATCTTTATACCTTAATTACTATAAATTTATTTTGTAATTTACTAATAAATTTATAATTCAAGAATTAAATTTAATTTAACTATCAATATATTTAATCTAAGCATATATACATATACTATTCTAATTAATCAATTATTAAATAACTATATATATATATGATTCTTAAAAATAATTAATAATATATTTAAATTTATTAAATAACAATCATCTATTAATTCATAATTTCATTAATTCATTATTTATATTAATTTGTTCTATAACTTAATAACTATAATTAACTATAAGTAATTAATCAATTAACATTGCAATTCCTAATTTACTATTTTCACTGATTTTTTTACTAATTTCTTTTTAGTTTATCACTATATAAATTTTACTTATAATAATTTAAAATCTAATTTTCTTTATTTATTTTTAATTTATCATAAATTCTACATATAAATTAAAATTCTAATTTCTTTATTAAATCATAACTTAATTAATTAAAAATTATTTTATTTTATTTTATTTTTTTTAATTTTATCTAATTTATTATAATACATATATATAGTATTTTTTAAATACTCATCAATAATTCTCATATGATATACTAAATCGAAGTTTAGAATGATAATATTCTAAAAATATTCGATTTGTCAAAAAAAGTCTCCGAAAAATGGTCAGAAAAATTATCCGAAGGTGCGCCGGCATGAGCTCCGGTAAGGTAGTAGGACGGCGTGTGCGACGACTCCCGATGGTGGATCACGGCGATTTTGATGGAGTTGAAAAGTTCGGCGAGTTTGCTTCCTTGGTGGTCGGCGCGTGTAATAAGTAATCTACCGTAAGACAACGAACGAAGCAAAAAATAATTATTGCTCGAAGTTCTTTCCCTCTCCTTTTTACTGTTCTGATTTTTTTATTATTTATATTTGAAATTTTCTTCTCTCCCTCTCTCTCCATTTTCCTTTCTTTCTTATTTCCTTTCTTTTTAACAATTTCCTTCTTAATAAAAAATACCCTAATGGTTTATTCACCAAAATTCACTAAACCAATTTTAATAGACCAAAATAAAAATTTTCTATTACCTAATTTATGATTTAATTTTTATTTTTATCATATTTATTTTATAATTTTATTTTTATTTGTATATTTTTATTTATTATTATATATATTATATTGATATTACCACTATAAATATATTATTATTATTACTATTTTACCTAATTATTCCACTTATTATTATTATTATTTTTTTTAGTAAAGGTGGGCGGCACCACCGGCAAAATTTATTAATATCTCAAATAGGGATAAATATTATCAGTCAATACAAAGCCCTTAATAAATTTGGGCAAAGATATGAATGTGTCAAAAGTTCTAGAAATCTTATTAACACGAGAATAATAAGTTAAAAAATGGGCAGATTGGTTACCCTCACGATAAACATAGGAGATGGTAACAGAAGGGGGGAGCTTGATCAGCCAAGAATATTCAGAGGGGATAAAACTTTGGCGGTTGGCCATATCAACCACCTGGATGGAGTCCACTTCAGCAACAATTTGATTGTAGCCCAAAGAAAAACTCCATTAGAAACTGTGAAATAGAGCCTCTATCTCAGCATTGAAGGGAGAAGATGCCTGCAAAATAAAACATTTTCCAATAATAAAGTGACCATTATCATCACGCAAGATGGCACCACCTGTGGCAAAAGAATCCGAGTAAGATGCATCAACATTCAATTTGACATATCCATTCTTCGGCCTCTCCCACCGGACTAGGGATGGTTTCCGAATCCACTTCCCATAATCAGATGGAAGAATGTCTGCCAGCATGGAATTATGGACTGCAAACTTCTGAGAAGATGTAGCCACTCCCCAATGAAGAAGAGTCTTAGAAATGAGAAGTTGCATAGCATTCATATCAACGGCAAGACCTCCCCAAACCCTTTTGCAATAAGCTAGCCAAATATAATACATAACAACCAATGGAACAAGACGGCAAAGCTTGCTGCGAAGATTATTCGAAATAGCATTCAGCCACCAACAAGTCAACTCACCCCGAAGAGTAGAGGAACGACTCCGGTCGTGAGGAATGATAATGGAGCTGTAAAATATCCAGATTCTATAGATCCAGTCACAATAAAAGAAAACATGATCTGCAGTAGCCTCTCCTTTTAGACAGAAAGGGCAAGCCGAAGCAAGCTGAACCCCTATGCGCTGTAGCTTAGCAGGGAGCGGTAAAGCAGTATTAACAACCTTCCAACCAAAAATAGAATACCGCAAAGGAATAGAAGAATCCCATAAGGATCTAGAAGAAAGAGACCTATTTTTCTTAGGCCGAATAATATCATAAACATCACCAAACTTGAAGTTAAAATCAGAATCTCGAAAGCAATTGAAGAGCAAATCATCATTCAACCTCACATTTTTGTATTTGTCATAAGTCCGACATATACGTTTCCATCCATGGGAATTTACAAGGAGAAAAGACATGTTACCTTTTCGTTTATATTTGCTATGCATGTAACGGGCCCATAGAGAATCGGCCCTCCAAAACATCCATAGATGCTTGAGAGAAAAAACTTCCTGAACCAAACTCAAAGTCCGAACACCGATTCCTCCCTCCTCTGTAGGAATAGTAAGTCTAGAAAATCGGATCCAGTGATGCTTGGTGGTGTCGCCTCCAGACCCTCAGAAGAAATTAGCAAACTTCTGTTTTATAATATCAATCACTGGCTTTGGAATCAACACCGAGCTCATCACGTGTAAAGGGAAAGATGCAAGGACTTGCTTGATAAGGACCACTCGGCCTCCTGGTGAAAGAAAGCCCTTTTGCCAACCTGCAAGCTTTGCATCAATCTTATCAAGCAAATCCTGACAATGAAAAGACTTATGCATACCTTGGTGGATAGGAACACCCAAATAAGTGAAAGGAAAGCTTCCTCTTTTAATAGCCAAGGCACGCTCATAGTCCGCAACAGTAATATTATCAGCAGAATCAGAACAGAAAAATGAACTCTTCTCAAAATTTATCAACTGACCAGAGGCACCCTGATAAGCATCCAGAAATTCCCTAAACTCCTGAATAGAATGGCTATCACCATTTATAAAAGCAATGAGATCATCAGCAAAAGCCAGGTGAGTAATAGTAGGACAGTTACGGAAGAGCCTGTAAGGAAGAATGGTACCAATGTTAACCAAATGTTTCAAACTCCTCGAAAAAGCTTCAGACGCTAGAATAAAGAGAAGAGGAGAGAGGGGATCTCCTTGCTTCACCCCACATCTAGGTTGAAAAAAGCCATAATTGATACCATTAACACAAACAGAAAATCTGGAAGCAGAAAGATGAGACATGACTAAATCCACCAGCTTGACAGAAAAACCAAACCGAAAGAGAACCGACTGAAGAAAGGACCAAGAAACCCTGTCAAAAGCTTTGGCCATGTCAAGTTTTATGGCAAGATTGTGTCCACAGGTCTTTTTATCAATGTTATGAATTAATTCATTGACAAGCATTACTTGAGCATGTATTGATCGACTCTTCATAAAACCGGCTTGCTCTTCAGATATTAATCTACCCAAAACCTCAGAAAGTCTGTTTGCTAGAATTCTGGTACAAACCTTGCTGATAAAAGTTGCCAAACATATGGGCCTGTAGTGACTAAAAGAAATGGGATTATCTTTTTTTGGTAGGAGAATGATTTGAGCACTTCCAAAAGCTACCGGCATAGGAACCCCAATGAAGAATTCTTTGACTGCACTGCACACATCCTTCCAAACAATGTCCCAGCAATGGCGAAAGAAAAAATTGTCGAAACCGTCAGGACCTAGGGCATTATTAGGATTAAGCTGCCATACAGCGACTTTAATTTCACTATTATCAGGAATGGCGACCAATTTATCATTGTCGTAAGAGTTGACTAAAACAGGAATAGAAGACAGAATAAAATCCATTTATTATTATTATTATTATTATTATTATTATTATTATTATTATCATATTTACTTTAACAATAAATTTTAACTTTTATTATATTATCATTATCAAAATTACAAGGTATTATATTCTTCTCCCTTTAAAAAAATTCGTCCCCGAATTTTTACTAATTCATAGTGAAAATTCGTCCCCAAATTTTCACTAATTCATGGATTGAAATAAATGAGGATATCGAGTAATCATATTTTCTTCTTTTTTCCAAGTTGCTTCCTTTCTTGAATGATTATTCCATAAGACTTTCACCAAAGGAACAATCTTATTTCTTAAAACATTTTCTTCTCTGGCTAAAATTACAACTGGTTCTTCCTCATAAGTCAAATCTTCTCATAATTCCACTGGTTGTCTCTAAAGTATATGCGAAGAATCACTTCTATACTTTCTCAACATGAATACATGAAAAACATCATATATTTGAGATAATTCTGATGGTAGTGCAAGTCTATAAGCAACGGGACTGATTTTCTCTATAACTTCATAAGACCCGATAAATCGAGGACTTAACTTTTCACATCTACCAAATCACACTACACTTTTTCATGGAGAGATCTTTAAAAATACCTTATCCCCCACATCATACTCAATATTCTTTCTCTTCAGGTTTGCATAGCTCTTTTGTCTGTATTGTGCAACTTTTAATCTATCTCTAATCAGTTTGATTTTAACAACAGTAATCTGAACCAATTCTTGGCTCACCAATTTTCTTTCTCTAACTTCATTCCAACATACTGGAGTTTTACATTTTCTTCCATATAAAGTTTCATAAGGTGACTGATAAGTACACAATTAATGATATTTTATTCCCATTTCTTAATATGATTATTATCAAATTGAGTTTAATTTGTTTGTTCAAAGTGCAATTTAAGGATAATTTCAGGAACTCTTGATAATTTGAGGCATTTGGTTATTTCGGAGCAATTACGGATGAAAGTAGAAGAAAAGAGCAAAATCTGTCAATGGACACGCCCACGCACATGGGCGTGTCGTTAGACGTGCCCCTGTTACTGCATCAGTGGATATGACACGCCCAGTTGCATAGGCGTGTCACCAATCGTGCCATTTGTCCAGAGTCACAGTAGCTGCGACACGCCCAGCACCACGGGCGTGTCAATGAGCGTGTAATTCATCCAGACTCACAGTAGCTATCACACGTCCAGTACCACGGGCGTGCCAAGGAACGTGCCTTTTATTCAGACTTACAGTAGCTATGACACGCCCAGTAACACGGACGTGTCAGTGGACGTGCCTTTGGTTCAAGATCACAAGTGCCTATGACACGCCCAGGACCACGGGCGTGTCAGTGGTCGTGTCACCTGTCGAAAAGTGAGATTCTTTGCACTGATTGGGGAATAAGTGGGAGACAACAGCTGGCCTTTGTCAAAAAGAAAGAACAAGAAAAGAAGAGCTTGCCTAAATCAGGGAAAAGGGTGATGAACCAAGGGAAGTGGTAGACAATGGATGGGTGGAGTGAGCTGGAGGTATGGGCTGGAGATTTGGAGGGAAATAAAAAGAGAAGAGGGGGAGAAGAACAACAGTTTTTGCTGGAGCATTTCTGGAAACAGAGAAGAAAGAAGAGAAGGGAGAGCCATCTGCTGGAGCAAGGAGAAGGGTCTTGAGCTGAGATTGAAGGAAGATCAACACCATACTCAAGCCCTAAACCAAGAATCAAGAGCTCAAGTGAAGAAATACAGATTCACTGCCATGAATTGTTTGGTTTCTCTTACTCATTTATCTTACTCTGTTTTTTTTAGCTGTTAATATGAACTAAATCTTTCTCTATCTAGATATTGATGAACCCTAGCCAATTTGTATGAATTGAACAATTGTATTCAGTTGAATCAATTAATTGAGTTGTTTTATTCTTATGATACTTGTTGTTATTTCCAATTGATAATAGCATGCTTGTTGATTGGTTATTGTTTTCATATTATTGACTTGAGAAAGCTTGATGTGAATTGAATTCTCATAAGGATTAAGGATTGATTGGGGTGCTAGAGATAGACCTACAAGATCCTTTGGTTTATAGTTCCTTGTCATTAATGCATGATCTATTTAATTGTGTTTTGAGAAGAGATTCCAGTACTCTACTTAGTGATTAGGGATTAATCCGCTCGAGAGAGGCTTTAATCTAAGTTAGAGGAATGCCAATTCAATTTGATTAAATGATTTAGCTGAATGGATTGTTTATAAATATCATTGAGGCTAGGGGGATTCAATATCTGGATAGTTTTATCATTATAAATCTTTTTGTGCACAACATTAAATTTCCTTTCATTCATTAATTAGTTGATTTTAGTTACAACACATCACACAACTATTAATTCACTAAACAACAATTAAGATTTGCACTAGTACTTGGCCTTGTCCCTAGAGGAACGACATTCACTCACTATTATATTACTTGAGCGACCCGTGCACTTGCGGTAATTGCATATAGCATACGGCACGCATCAAGTTTTTGGCGCCGCTGCCGGGGACAACGGTTTCAATATTAGTAATATAATTAAGATTGTTGATTTAGTTTTCTTTTTAATAGTTTTTAATTTTAGTTCTTGCTGGTTTACTATCATTGTAGGTGTTTCTTATTGTTTATGACCAGATCTAGCTCATCCCAACTACTGGAGTTAGACCCAGAACTAGAAAGAACATTGAGGAGAAAGCAAAAGGAAGAAGAGGAGGCAGATCTGGAAGATGTAAGTTCAAGAATCAATCTGGAAATTGAACAAGAAGAAGTATTCGAAGTGATGGAAGGAGCTGGACCAAGAACGATGCAGGAATTTGCTAAGCCTAATTTGAATGGGGCTGAATCGAGTATCCGGAGGCCGACTGTTGCTGCAAACAACTTCGAGATTAAGGCGAATGTGATTCAAATGGTGCAGCAAACTTGTCAATTCGATGGGTTCCCTGATGAAGATCCTAATGCACATCTTGAGAATTTTCTGGAGATTTGTGATACATTTAAGATAAACAATGTCTCAGAAGATGCAATTAGGCTGAGATTGTTCCCATTTTCTCTTAGAGACAGACCAAAGAAGTGGTTGAAATCCTTCCCTCCAGGAACTTTTACCACTTGGGCTCAATTGGCAGAGAAGTTCTTAGAAAAATATTTCCCACCATCAAAAACTGCCAAGTTGAGGAATGACATCTCATCCTTTTTGCAACAAGATGGTGAGACTCTTTATGATGCCTGGGAGAGATTCAAAGATTTGCTGAGAAGGTGTCCTCATCATGGGCTTCCACTATGGCTCCAAATTCAAACATTTTACAATGGATTGAATTATGTAAGTAAACAATCCATTAATGCAGCAGCTGGTGGTACCATCAACAATAAGACACCTGAACAGGCAAGGGACTTAATTGAAGATATGGCCATCACCAATTATCAATGGCAAGCACCAAGAGAGCAAGGGAAGCTGAAGGCCATGGGATCACACCAATTAGATCCGGTGGTGGCATTGACAGCTCAATTAGAAGCATTAAATAAGAAGTTTGATTCTTTGGCTTCTTCTTCATCTGGAAAAGTTATGCAGGTGATGTCTTGTGAATGGTGTGGAGGTGGACACCAAAGTCAAGATTGCCAAAGTGGCAACATGTTTGCCAAGCAAGAGCAGGTAGATTATGTTGGAAATATGCCAAGGCAACAACAAAATAATCCATACAGCAACACATACAATCCGGGGTGGAGGAATCATCCAAATTTCTCATGGACAAATCAAAATAATCCAAGACCTCCCCCTGGATTCCAGCAACCCCAACATCAACAAGCTGCTCCTCCAAGAAAGAGTAGTTTGGAGGACATGATGGAGAAATTTGTAGCAGCTTCTGAAACAAGGTTTCAATCAACTGAAACCTCCCTTAGAAATCAACAAGCCTCCATTCACAATTTGGAGAATCAGGTGGGGCAAATTGCCAAATTGCTCAGTGAAAGACCACAAGGAAGTTTACCTAGCAACACTGAGGCCAACCCTAAGGAGCAACTTAAGGCAATCACACTAAGGGGTGGAAAAGAAATCAATAGAGATGTGGAAAAGAAGAGGGCTGAAGAGCAAGAAAAAGGAAAAGAAGATGATCCTCCTACCACTTCGGGAGAGAAAACTGCACTTGAAAGTGAAAGAGAGGAGCAGCCACAAGCAAGCAGCCCCAATTTGAAGGAATACCGACCTAGAGTACCCTATCCGGCAAGGTTGAACAAGGACAAGATTGATGCTCAGTTCGGTAAGTTCCTTGAACTCTTTAAACAATTGCATATTAACATTCCATTTGCTGAAGCTTTGTCACAAATGCCTAAGTATGCTAAATTTTTGAAAGATATTCTTTCTAACAAAAGAAAACTTGAGGAAGTGTCTTTAGTGCATTTATATGAAAAAAGCTCAGCAATTTTGCAAAGAAGATTACCTAAGAAGTTAAAAGATCCAGGTAGTTTTACCATTCCATGTTTTATAGGTAATCTAGAGGTTAAAAGTGCTTTAGCTGATTTGGGGGCTAGCATAAGTGTTATGCCCTATAAAATGTTTAAAGAACTAGGCATTGGTCAACCTAAACCAACACTCATGACCATCCAACTTGCCGATAAATCGATAGTCCACCCTCGTGGCATAATAGAAGATGTGTTGGTAAAAGTCGGGGATTTCATTTTCCCCAATGATTTTGTTGTCATTGATATTGATGAGGATGTGGATGTTTCGCTTATTCTTGGTAGGCCATTTTTGAATACAACCCGTGCCCTTATTGATGTTCATGACGGCACATTGACTTTGAGAGTGGGTGAGGAGAAAGTAATTTTTAGGATACATGATGCCATGAAACATTCACTTTCACTTGATGAGGCGGAATCATGCAATGATGTTGTTGAGCATGAGACCGTAAATTGTTTAACTAACATTGTTTCCAAGGATCCCCTTGAGTTGTGTTTATTGCAGGAAAATATCGAGGGTCAAGAAGCAATGGAGCAGCTTGCTTTTCTGGAAGCAAGCAAATCATTCAAAAGCAGGGCATATGAGACCATTGAAATGCCCAAGGAAGAAAAGCCAAAACCATCAGTGATTGATCCACCAAACTTGGAACTGAAGCCTCTTCCGGATCACCTTGAGTATGGGTTTTTGGCAGAGAAAAAGAGATTGCCCATAATTCTGAGTTCCCACCTATCTTCTAAGCAGAAAGAACAACTCATCCAGTTGTTGCAGAAACACAAGCAAGTGATAGCTTGGAAGATAGCAGATATCAAGGGGATTAGTCCATCCTATTGCACTCACAAGATACTGATGGAGGATGAATTCAAGCCAGTAGTACAACCACAGAGGAGACTGAACCCAAAGATGAAGGATGTTGTTAAGGCTGAAGTGATAAAACTACTTGATGCAGGGATTATATATCCGATCTCGGATAGTTCTTGGGTGAGCCCAGTTCAAGTAGTGCCGAAGAAAGGAGGGATGACTGTGATCCCTAATGAAAATGATGAGCTGATTCCAACAAGAACAGTTACTGGTTGGAGGGTTTGCATTGACTACAGAAAATTAAATGATGCAACTAGAAAGGATCACTTTCCTTTACCCTTCATTGATCAGATGTTGGAGAGGTTATCCGGCCATGAATACTACTGCTTTTTGGATGGCCTTTCAGGCTATTTCCAAATTCCCATTGCACCGGAAGACCAAGAGAAGACTACATTCACCTGCCCATATGGGACATTTGCATATCGAAGAATGCCATTCGGGTTGTGTAATGCACCAGCAACTTTCCAAAGGTGCATGATAGCAATCTTTGATGAACTCATAGAAGACATTATGGAGGTGTTTATGGATGATTTCTCAGTCTATGGCAGCTCATTTGAAAAGTGTTTGGAAAACCTTGAGAGGGTTTTGATGAGATGTGAGGAAACAAATTTGGTGCTGAATTGGGAAAAGTGTCATTTCATGGTTCAAGAAGGAATCATGTTGGGACACAAGATTTCTAGCAAGGGCATTGAAGTGGACCGGGCAAAGATAGACATTATTGAGAAGCTACCACCACCCACATCTGTGAAAGCCATCAGAAGTTTCCTAGGGCATGCAGGTTTTTATCGAAGGTTCATTCGAGATTTCTCTAAGATAGCCCGTCCATTGACAAGACTCCTTGAGAAGGATGTCGATTTTGTTTTTAATGAGGAATGTCTGAGAGCATTCACGACCCTGAAGGAGAAATTGACTCATGCTCCAATCATGGTAGCTCCTAATTGGAATCTACCCTTTGAACTGATGTGTGATGCAAGTGACTTTGCAGTAGGAGCAGTCTTGGGCCAACGCAAAGAGAAATACTTCCAGCCAATCTACTATGCGAGCAAAACCTTGAATGCAGCTCAAGCCAATTACACAACTACAGAGAAAGAGCTGCTAGCTGTGGTTTTTGCCTTTGACAAGTTTAGATCATATCTAATCTTGTCAAGGGTGATTGTGTATACAGACCATTCAGCTTTAAGGTACTTATTCGCGAAAGTTGATGCTAAACCTAGACTAATCCGATGGGTTTTGTTGTTGCAGGAATTCGACTTAACAATTCAAGATAAGAAGGGAGCCAAAAATCTTGCAGCAGATCATCTCTCTCGCCTGGAGAATCCAACCCTAGAGAGACTTGAAGAAGGGGACATTGATGATCACTTCCCCGATGAACAGCTATATGCTATGGTAAGTGAGGTAAGTGGTTTAAATTTTGAAACACCATGGTTTGCAGACTTTGCAAATTACTTAGCTGTTAGGGAACTCCCTAAGAACCTAACTTATCAAGCAAAGAAGAAATTCTTTTCTGATCTAAAGTATTATTTTTGGGAGGATCCCTTTTTGTTTAAGTTATGTAAGGATCACATGATCCGAAGATGTGTGGCATGGCCCGAATCAATGAACATACTTAGTGAATGCCATGCCGGACCAGCTGGTGGTCATATGGGGGCAAATAGAACTGCTCAAAAGGTGTTAGAATCAGGATTCTATTGGCCCACTTTGTTTAAAGATAGCTACGAATTTGTAGTTCGCTGTGATCAATGCCAGAGGGCTGGAAACATTTCATCTCGTGATGAGATGCCCCAAAATGGGATCCTAGTCTGTGAAATTTTTGATGTTTGGGGAATTGACTTTATTGGACCATTTCCAAACTCTTTTGGCAATAAATATATTCTGGTAGCTATTGATTATGTGTCTAAATGGCCTGAAGCTCAAGCTTTAGCAACCAATGATGCTAGAGTTGTAGTGCAATTTTTAAAGAAATTATTTTCTCGATTTGGCACTCCAAAAGCAATTATCAGTGATAGGGGTACTCACTTCTGTAACGCTCAGCTTGAAAAGGTTTTAAAAAGATTAGGAGTTACACACAGATTTGCTACCCCCTATCACCCCCAAACTAGTGGCCAAGTCGAGAACACAAATAGGGAGATCAAACGAATTCTGGAAAAATCTGTTGAGCGATCCCGAAAGGATTGGTCCAAGCAATTGGACAATGCCCTATGGGCTTTCAGAACTGCTTTTAAAACTCCCTTAGGCACTACACCATTCAGATTAGTATATGGAAAAGCTTGCCATTTACCTGTTGAGGTAGAACATCATGCATATTGGGCAATAAAACAGATTAACCTTGATCTAGCTTGTGCAGGTGAAAAGCGAAAATTACAGGTGAATGAACTAGACGAGTGGAGGTTGCAAGCGTATGACAATGCAAGGATGTACAAGGAACGTACCAAGAGATGGCATGATGCTCACATAAAGAAACAGAAAGAGTTTCAAGCAGGAGATCAGGTATTGCTGTATAATTCAAGGCTCCGACTCTTTCCAGGTAAGTTGAAATCTCGTTGGTCCGGTCCTTTTACTGTCAAGGAAGTTTTCCCTTACGGAGTGGTTGAAATAAGCCACCCGGAAAAAGGAGTTTTCAAAGTCAATGGGCACAGGCTCAAATCTTATTTTGGAGGGGAAATACAGGCCTTCAAGGAGGTTTTACACCTCCAAGATTAGGGACATTCGTCCAACCGTCCAACTAATACGACGTTAAAGAAGTGCTGGGTGGGAGGCAACCCCCCGTTTTTATGTTTTTGGTTTGTTTTGTCATTTTGTTTTAACTTTCTTTTATTGAATGGGTGATTGTTGTTTTGCCTAATTTGCAGTTGCAGAGAAAAGTTGATTTTTGGTGAATAAATTGAGAACACGCCCACGGACACGTCCGTGTCTATGGGCGTGTCATTATGTTTTTCAGGCAGTAGCTATTACACGCCCATGAACACTCCCGTGTTATTGGGCGTGTAAATTATCTTTTCAGACAGTAGCTACCACACGCCCATGGACACACCCGTGTCAATGAGCGTGTCGTTTCATTTTTTAAAACAGAAGCCATTACACGCCCATGGACACAACTGCGCCCATGGACTTGTCGCATTTATGAAAAAAAAAATTTTGAAATTTGAAATTTGAACTGGGCACACCCCCAGGAACACGCCCAGGCTAGTGGGCGTGTAGTTTGAATGAGTGTCACAGAATGAATGACACGCCAATGAACACGCCCGTGTTTATGGGCGTGTAAATTGAAATTTCATCCAGTACCTGTGACACGCCCATAAACACGCCCGTGTTCAAAAGCGTGTCACGTAAACTGGCTTTTAAATCGAGGGACACGCCCATCAACACGGGCGTGTCTATGGGCGTGTTGACGTTTTCTATATATAGCCCCACGCCCATTTTTCCGAAAAAACAAAAATTTTCTCTCATTCTCTCTCGTTTTCTCTCAAATTTTCTGCGTTTTTCTCGGCTAATTCACACACCCATTCAGTTTTGACCGATTTTTACTCCCGGGCGTGCATTATTTGTGTGTGCTCTCTCGTTTTTCCATCGGATTTGCGATTTCAGGTACGAAATCTAATTTTTTTTCGATTTTTGTTTGTTTTTCTTCGTTTTTCTTGCGTTTTTCATATATAATCTTTGTATTTGCTTGTGTTTACCATGAAATTTGAAATGTCGTGATTTGTTTGCTTTATTCCGGTGTGTTTTAAAATTTTTTTTGTGGCGTTTGATTTTAATTGTCATGTTGAACTACCGTTTAATTCGAAATTTGTTTGTTTTTAGATTTGTTTTGAATTGTTGATTAATCAAATAATATGTTGTTTTAATTTTAGAATTGTTTTGTTAATCATTTGCGTTATTCCGTTGTGTTATTATTGCGTTGAGTCTCATTACTTATGATTTATGAACAATATGTTGATCGAATAATCATTTGTGTCATTTTGTTTTGTTATTTGAAATTGCATGAAATGTTGGTTTTGAAATTGTTTGATTAATCCTATTTACTTGTGGTTTATGGATAATATGTGGATTTGGTGATTGGCTTTAATGTGTGTTTATCGTTCGGGTTGGTTTATTGCTTGCAATTAATTGAGGTATTTGGTTCTAGGTGGTTTGCGTTGTTTAGCCTGCATTTTGATATGCTTTCGATATTGACGAGCCATTTAATTTCATCTTGCAGATTTATCGAAAATGGGCCCTCGCAAGCAATCATCGTCCCAGCTTCCAGCCAAACGGGCCCGAGGGGAGGGCAGTTCCAGCCAGCCTGCTACCCGCCCAACTTCTAAATTCATGGCGGGACATAAGTGCCTCAAATTCTCAAACGGCGAGGAACGGAGACGGTTCGAGTTGTTTGGCAACAAAGAATGGTCGGCACCTCGGTATTTAGACTGGGAGGCTATGGAGATGGTTAATATTGCTGCAGAAGTGAAAGAGATGATTGATCAACCAGGGTGGGGTCAGCTCTTCTCTATCCACGAGCCTTCATACCGAGAGCTTACACTTGAGTTTTACTGCACCTTCCAGTACCAGAAGACCAAAATCTCCATCACTGAGCCGACAATTAAATTTCGACTGGGAGGACAGAGGTTCCACATGAGCATCAACGACCTTGGGGTACATCTCGGGTTGTATACTGAAGAGGAGGTCCAGACCACCGATTACCTCGGTTCCGAGGTGGATTTTGCTGAGTATGATGTTGTTCCACCTCGGGTTTGGCATGACTTTGCGCCCACTGCAGATAGATATCAGCCCAAAGTCTCCAAAGCATCCAACTTCAGTTCTTTCCCCTGCCGGGTGGTGCATAATTTGTTAGTTCACACACTTACAGCCAGACTGAGCAGTACAGGGGTGGTGACCTTGAGGGATCTGTTCTTTCTGCACTGCATGCAACATAAGACCCGGTGCAATGTGGCCCATGCCATCACCCATTTCTTCCATGAGCAGTCTCGGAAGGGAGCTTCAGGTGCTTTACACGGTGGCATGTATGTCACGAGACTTGCTCAACGGCTGGGAGTGTTAGATGGTTGCCTCCCGATGACGGTGGACGGTATGCCCAAGATATTGGGTATGGACACACTGAAGAGGTTGAACAGGGAACAGGTAGCTGGGTTGCGGGCTGCTCCTATGGATTCAGATTTACCAGAGCCGGTTCCTTGTGCTCCTACTGCCGATATACCACCTCCACCGTCACCTTCTGCTGCTGGACCATCTGCTGCTGGACCATCTGATGCTGCTGCACCTTCTTCTTCTGCCGGGCCTTCCTTTGTCCAGCCTCCTGCATTCCGAGATTGGCGGCAGTCAATTAATGAGGAGTGGGTTGATGACAGGAAACCCACCGAATTTGAGCGCCAGATGTGTCGGATGGAAGGTATGATAAACAATATAGCTCTAAACCAAAATATGATCCTAATCCAGCAGGAAGACTTCCAAGCCCAGTTAGATCACGAGATCTTGAGGCGGCAGTGGCTAGAGCAATCCATGTTGGAGTTCTGGCGGTATCAGGGATTCCACCCTTCGCAGCCACCACCTCCACCCTATCAGCCACCTGCCCGTGCACCGACACCTGCTCCTGCACCTGCACCTGCTCCTGCACCGGAACCCTCTCCACCAGTTGATGTCTCCGATGATGATGAGACCAGCAGTGATTAGCCACATTTATATTTTATTTTGATGTCGTTCTTTATTTCTTTATTTATTTACTACACTTTTTCGTTTTTCTTCTTTTACGTGCTTTTGGATTAGTATTATTATTATTTTCTTTCGCATTGTTTCGTTTCTTTATTTATTTCTATATATTAACCTTGTTTTGAGTGCATTGTAGAATACTATTTTGCTGCAATACCTCCTTCACCGCACTCTTGGCACCGTACTCATTTTCACCCACTCATGGACTTGAAAAAGGGCAGTCATTATCTCTCCTCATTGTTTCATGTTTTGCGCACACATTGAGGACAATGTGCATCTTAAGTAAGGGAGAGGTATAATTTATTGAATAAATTTCTACTTCATTTTTTTTGGAATTCATTTTTCTCAATAAATGCCTGCTAAGTAAGCTAAATTGTTATGATAAGTATAATTTGATGTGATTTCCCTTTACATGTTAAACTAATTTGAAATTTCATAAATGACAATTTCTTGTTGAGGTTAACTTAGTGATTTCGATCAATTGTTGAGGATCGATTGTAATGGCTATAGTTAAGTTGTGGATCGATGGAAATTGGAACATTACTAGAGTTTAAAACCTTAGTTACATTTTTTAGCATAATACAATTCCGTAGATTCTTGAGTCGGACTTGGTACGACCCTTAAGTCTATAACCCTTGAATAAAAATAACTAAAACAAATAATTCTAAGGAGCTTTGAAAATTTTTCCCTGTTCCGCTGATTTTGACTACAAATAAGTTAGAATCATGAATAGTGCTAGTAGCCATTTGAACGGTGATTCTGGCTGAGTAACCGGGGGTCGGCATCACAAATGTTTACCTTCGCGTCAAAAGGCTAGTATCAGTTCAAACAAGTCGGGCTCCTTAAATCGTAAAAAAAAAAAAATTGAGGGTTAGAATGCTTAAGAGAAAACTCACGTTTTTCGCACTTTGTTCATGGCATTTGAATTTGCTGGAATTTTATGCTCAATTTTTTAACTCTGGATTTTTAGGTTTTAGGTATGTGAAATTTTTATTTTGAAACTTCTTGATTCAGCTGTTATGATTGTGAATCATTTTGATTGAGAAAGTGAGGTTATCCGATTCGAGCATTGTCAAAACTTTATTCTTCTTTTTGAATATAGAGGGAGTCCGTCATTTCTGCTTATTACAGTAATTTAGTTTGCTTGAGGACAAGCAAAAACTCAAGTGTAGGGGAATTTGATAAGTACACAATTAATGATATTTTATTCCCATTTCTTAATATGATTATTATCAAATTGAGTTTAATTTGTTTGTTTAAAGTGCAATTTAAGGATAATTTCAGGAAATCTTGATAATTTGAGGCATTTGGTTATTTCGGAGCAATTACGGATGAAAGTAGAAGAAAAGAGCAAAATCTGTCAATGGACACGCCCACGCACACGGGCGTGTCGTTAGACGTGCCCCTGTTACTGCATCAGTGGATATGACACGCCCAGTTGCATAGGCGTGTCACCAATCGTGCCATTTGTCCAGAGTCACAGTAGCTGCGACACGCCCAGCACCACGGGCGTGTCAATGAGCGTGTAATTCATCCAGACTCACAGTAGCTATCACACGTCCAGTACCACGGGCGTGCCAAGGAACGTGCCTTTTATTCAGACTTACAGTAGCTATGACACGCCCAGTAACACGGACGTGTCAGTGGACGTGCCTTTGGTTCAAGATCACAAGTGCCTATGACACGCCCAGGACCACGGGCGTGTCAGTGATCGTGTCACCTGTCGAAAAGTGAGATTCTTTGCACTGATTGGGGAATAAGTGGGAGACAACAGCTGGCCTTTGTCAAAAAGAAAGAACAAGAAAAGAAGAGCTTGCCTAAATCAGGGAAAAGGGTGATGAACCAAGGGAAGTGGTAGACAATGGATGGGTGGAGTGAGCTGGAGGTATGGGCTAGAGATTTGGAGGGAAATAAAAAGAGAAGAGGGGGAGAAGAACAACAGTTTTTGCTGGAGCATTTCTGGAAACAGAGAAGAAAGAAGAGAAGGGAGAGCCATCTGCTGGAGCAAGGAGAAGGGTCTTGAGCTGAGATTGAAGGAAGATCAACACCATACTCAAGCCCTAAACCAAGAATCAAGAGCTCAAGTGAAGAAATACAGATTCACTGCCATGAATTGTTTGGTTTCTCTTACTCATTTATCTTACTCTGATTTTTTTAGCTGTTAATATGAACTAAATCTTTCTCTATCTAGATATTGATGAACCCTAGCCAATTTGTATGAATTGAACAATTGTATTCAGTTGAATCAATTAATTGAGTTGTTTTATTCTTATGATACTTGTTGTTATTTCCAATTGATAATAGCATGCTTGTTGATTGGTTATTGTTTTCATATTATTGACTTGAGAAAGCTTGATGTGAATTGAATTCTCATAAGGATTAAGGATTGATTGGGGTGCTAGAGATAGACCTACAAGATCCTTTGGTTTATAGTTCCTTGTCATTAATGCATGATCTATTTAATTGTGTTTTGAGAAGAGATTCCAGCACTCTACTTAGTGATTAGGGATTAATCCGCTCGAGAGAGGCTTTAATCTAAGTTAGAGGAATGCCAATTCAATTTGATTAAATGATTTAGCTGAATGGATTGTTTATAAATATCATTGAGGCTAGGGGGATTCAATATCTGGATAGTTTTATCATTATAAATCTTTTTGTGCACAACATTAAATTTCCTTTCATTCATTAATTAGTTGATTTTAGTTACAACACATCACACAACTATTAATTCACTAAACAACAATTAAGATTTGCACTAGTACTTGGCCTTGTCCCTAGAGGAACGACATTCACTCACTATTATATTACTTGAGCGACCCGTGCACTTGCGGTAATTGCATATAGCATACGGCACGCATCAGTGACATACCTATACTTGAATGAAAACTGTTATTATAAGCAAACTCCATTAATGGCAAATGTTTATCCTAACTTCCTTTGAATTTCATGATACAAGCCCTAAATATATCCTCCAAAGTTTGAATAGTGCGCTCTGATTACCCATCAGTTTGAGAATGAAAGGAAGTTCTGAACTTCACTTTTGTGCCCATAGCATGTTACAAACTAGGCTAAAATCTAGAAGTAAACTAAGGATCTCTATCTGACACTATAAATACTGGAGCGTCATATAATCTCACAATTTTCTTCACATAAATCTCTATAAATTTATCTACAGAAAAATTCATTCTAATGGATAAAAAACGAGATGACTTCGTCAATCTGTCTATAATAACCCTAATAACATCATGACCTTGTTGGGTACGGGGCAAACCAGAAACAAAATCCATAGTAATGTGTTTTCATTTTTATTTTGGAATCGAAAGTGGTTGCAGAAGTCCGGAAGGATGCTGATATTCTGCTTTAACTTATCGACACACCAAATATTTTACTACAAAATCTGCTACATCCTTCTTCATACCCTTCCACTAATAATTCTCCTTAAGAGTTCTATATATCTTAGTACTACCTGGATGCATAGAATAAGTAGATCAATGAGCTTCTTCCATTATCTCTCTTCTTAAAGCATCAACATTCGGTACACACAATCTGCTATCAAGTACCAAAGTACTATCCTTCCTAGTAGCATAGTCTGCAAGAGTTCCTGCGTTATCACCATTAAGAATCTTCTTCATCTCTTCGTCTAAAACTTGAGCCTCTCTGATTCTTTTCACTAAAATCGGTCTGACTTTAAAAGTTGTTAATAGTGCTTCAGAATCATTCATCATCAAATCTACTCCCAAAGATCAAATATCCAATAGCAAGGGAAGTCGTACAATCATAATATGAAAAAGACTACCATGTAATTTTTGACTCAAAGCATCAGCTACTACATTAGCCTTCCTAGGATGATATTCAATAGTACAATTATAATCCTTTAGTAACTCAATCCATCGCCTCTGTCTCAAGTTTAACTCCTTCTGAGAAAGAAGACACTTTAAACTCTTGTGATCTGTGAATATCTGACACTTTTCTCCGTAAAGATAATGCCTTCAAATTTTTAAATCAAAAACCATTACAGCAAATTCCAAATCATGAGTAAGATAATTCAATTTATGTGGTCGAAGCTATCTAGATGCATAAGCTATCACTCTTCCATGTTGCATCAAGACATAACCCAAACCTTTTCGTGAAGCATTATTGTATACCATAAAATCACCATTGCCTTCAGGAAGAGTAAAAATAGGGGCGGACATCAAACAAGCTTTTAATTTTTCAAAACTTTGCTGACACTCCTCAGTCCAGTTAAACTTCATATTCTTCCTTAGCAACTTGGTTAATGGTGATGAAATAATAGAGAAATCTTGTATAAAGCGACGATAATACCCTGCCAAGCCTAAGAAATTTCTCATCTTCGTAGCAGTTGTTGGAGGTTCCCAGTTCATCACTGCCTCTATCTTTTCAAGGTTAACATAAACTCCCTCTATTGATATGACATGATCTAAAAATATCACTCTATCTAGTCAAAACTCACATTTACTAAGCTTGGCATACAACTGCTTATTCTTCAAGATCTGTAATACAATTCTCAAGTATTTTTCATGCTCCTCTTTACTTCAAGAATACACCACAATATCATCAATAAATACAATTATAAACCTATCCAGATAAGGGTGAAATATCCTATTCATAAGATCCATAAAATTAGCTGGAGCATTAATTACCCCAAATGGCATCACTAGAAATTTATAATAATCATATCGAGTCCTAAATGTTGATTTAGACACATCCGACTCCTTGATTTTCAGCTGATGATATCCCGATCATAAGTCTATTTTAGAAAAGACTTTAGATCCTTGAAGTTGATAAAAAAAAGATCATCAATACAAGGCAATGGATACTTATTCTGGATAGTGACTCGATTTAGTTACCTATAATCAATGCACAATCTCATGGATCCATCTTTTTTATTTACAAATAGCACAAGAGCTCCCCATAGTGAAATGCTAGGTCTAATAAATTCCTCATTCAATAGTTCTTGCAATTGTACTTTCAGTTCCTTCAATTCTGTAGGAGCCATTCTGTAAAGAGTTTGAGAAATATTATTGATATGAGTTTATGAGTTTGGTATGAGTATACTATTACTGATATGAGTTAGTGAGTTTGATATGAGTGTATTTATATTAATATGAGTTAGTATGAGTTTGACATAAGTGTATTTTTATTGATATGAGTTAGTATGAGTTTGATATGAGTGTATTTATATTGATATGAGTTAGTGTGAGTTTGGCATGAGTGTATTTTTATTGATATGAGTTAGTATAGGTTTGGTACGAGTGTATTTTTATTGATATGAGTTAGTATGAATTTGGTATGAGTATATTTTTATTGATATGAGTTGGTATGAATATAATATTATTGATATGAGTTGGTATGAGTTTGGTATGAGTGTATTTTTATTGATATGAGTTAATATGAGTTTGATTTGAGTATAATATTATTGATAGCAAACTCATACCAAAATCAACAAAATTTTGAACATCTTGTGTCAACAAACTTTGGAACATCCTGTATTAATAGACTTCCACAACTCATGCCAAACTCATATAAAAATAAGTATCCTGCATGAACTCAGAGCAACATTCAACATTCGACATCAAATAATAAAATTCTATATCAATAAATAATTGCTTATTTTTATTACGAACAAAATAATTGAAAATAATATTTTTTATATGTACAATTTAAGCTATTTACAATATTAGTACAAAATATCAAAATGTTATTCGCTATAATAAGTATTATTATTCTTATTTGTAGCATGCACCCATAAATGAACTGTCATATTATATTTAAATATTTTCATATTTTGCCGATTGCAGTCCCATAAAACTCAACAAATTTTGCAACAAACATTCCGCAATCTTCACGGTTATAATATATTAATATTAGCAACTTTAAAAGATAAATAACTATCATTACATAATGACTGAGAATAGATAATTTTGTATAGTTTATCCATCTTGGCCCGGATAAATATTCTTATCATAATTTATTGTCATCTTCGTACTCTTTTTATTTTTAATTTGGGCCTATGGTTGAAAATTTTAACATCATTCAAAGCATGAGGCAACATCTCTGCAATTGGCTTAACATATTTTGTTCTATCACTTCTGCGGGAGTCTACATACAATGAATCATATATCTTTATTGACCACTCAAATAAATTTATTTCTATTAGAAACTAGTGGTGTCCAGCTTGGTTCATTAAATAATGTTAACATCTTTGATATATTTACAATACTTGTGTTTGCCCTCAAGAAAATCCATTACATAACTGAAAGTCCTCCGGTTTTTCTTTTTGAACTCTTCATGACATGACATAAAAATTTGATTGACATAGCAAGACCTATATATCTTTCTTTGGTCAAAGAAGTCTGTATATATTTTTATTTTTGTCATACATAATATAATATGACATCAATTTCCTATAATTCAATAAAAACACATTAATATTAATATGATAATACATTGATTTGCAATGTAATATCCATCAAGATGCATTTATATTAAAATTCTTACTTCGTTTGACAGTCAAATATGGGGTACTCATAATTGATACCAAAAGTCCTTGCAATTCGTGGAATGCACTGTGAAATCATAAATTTCACCCTTCGGCAATGGTTGTTCCACTTTTGGATCACTGTAATAAGTTAAAATACTATTATATTTATTTACTTGGAAGAATAATTTATTTATATTTAAATATAACTATGTGAAAATCAAAATATGTAATTAAAGTGCAGCTTACTACTTATAGTTATCAAAATGCATATGCCACAAGTTATCAAAACTTCGGCACTGATCAGCAGATGGGGGTGAGAAAGGATCTAAGAGCAGAATATGTGCATATGTAACTTCATCCGCCATCTTTCGGTAAAGAGCTTGAAGACGTTTGCTCTTTTTTCTATGCTGACCTCTTCCTTCATGAGTCCACTCATCACTAATGCATTTAGTGTTTGACATGTATAAATGTTTCTTTCTTTGTTCCTCATACGTGGTCTCTGTCATTTCAACCAATGGCATGCTGAGCTGCAGCATATCCTCGGCCACCATTAAAATATCTTTTCTGCAAGTAGTCATATTTTAAGTGATTAGATATAAGTGCATTTATAAAATTTTATAATAAATAACTTTGATTTAGTATAATTGTCATACTCAGCCAGAGGTGCACAAATTGTATAATCCAATCCCAGTGCTTCATTTTCATTTGCTTTTTCTTCCACAGCCTCTTCCGTTTCTTCATCTTCATTGTCTTTTTCTTTATGAATCTTTTCCCTTTCATCATTTGCCTCTTCATTTTTTTTTAGCTATAGCTTCCTTATTTTCTTTGGTTTTTCTTTTCTTTGCTACTCTTTTATATTCATTTGCTTCCAAGGCTGTAAGTCTGTCAGTCAACCGAAATATGGTAGCATTCCACTCTTTATTCAATTGAGTGTGCAGTGCGTTTTCACTTTTCTAATACACTGCATCTATACTCGAGTTGCAATATGCGCAACTCCATTTTATTCTTCATCATATCTACATCCACTTGCATTTTTCTTTGATGTACGACGCTTGAAACTTTCTTCCTTTTGCTCCTGCATTCAAATATTTTGAATATTTTTTCTTCAGTTTCACTAACTGATTTGCTATCAAATTTAATTTTCTGAAAAATGATATACTAATCAGAATAAAAAACCTATAATATTGTTAAGCATTATGATACCATAAACAGAATGAAATATCAGTAATACCTGAGGGTCAGTATTTTTTTCCTTTTTTGAGTGTCTGTGGGTTTCCTTTTGGTAAATTTCTTGTAGATTAAGAGACTCAGCCTCAACATTTATTTTTTTTATTTTTACAGTAGTCAACCCCTATATATTATTCAATATGTGTAAATAAATAATAGCATTGGTACTGGTAAATTTCAAAATATCAAACTCAAATTAAGTAAAATACCTGCTGCAATAACTTCGAATAAATTTGTGATTATGGATATTTTAAAGATAATTTTTAGTTCATTAATCACGAAACCCAATTTCGCACCTCTTTACCCCTAGCTCTTATAAATTAGGAATAATCTTCAGTCCAAATATGGTCACGACATTAAAAAAATCAATGACAGAATAGCCACCCACCACTTTGCTCTTTAATTTATCTAGGAATTCTTTCAACTTTGAATACAGGAGTTTTCAACTCATAAACCCCCCATACAACGTTGTTGAATTCCTCAACATCGTCTACAAGAGCTAATATTTTGGGATTAATCTTTGTAGTCTTATCATTTTCTAAAGCCAACTTGTCAACCAAGCAAGCTACTCCTAATTTGATTTGTAACTCAGCATACTTGCATTTTTTAAATTCATCGTATAATCTTTTCTATGTCCATCCATCATAGAGATGAACTAAGAATTTTGTCCCTCCAACCATATTTTTCAAGCCATAATATTTCAGCTACGTTATTAAACAATACTTAACAATTTCAAACTTTAGGACTGACTTTTCAAATTTAAATGAAAGCTCATTTTTATTTTTATTTGAAACTTGATGTATGAAAAGCCAATGAAAGAGCTCAAACCAATGAACAAAATTTCCTTCATCAAGCCCAAGAAGGTTACTGACATTGTATCGTTTAAAGATAGCCATCTACACCAAAATAATAAAAGAGTGTTATTAATAAATGAAAAGAGATTGAACACAATAGTACTATAAATCATAATGAGTCACACATTGTAAATCATACAAACTTTTTCTTTGTTAGAATCAATTATATTCTTTATCGGCTAAATTATTTGCAATCCACGGCCTACCCTATTAATCTGGTGGTACCTCCAATCACTTGAAGGGATGATATAATCAACATCCTGGTATATATTCTATTGATTAGTTACTCAATTATTGACAAGTTGCAGTTTCAAATAAAATTGGCCGAAGTAGACACTTTTTAATAATTACTTACTCCGATACGTTCTTCATTAGTATGTTCACCTCCTACTTCCTTCTTATCAATGGGTATGTCATCATTAAAGAACACCACGAATCTTGTCTTCTTTGCCTTACCAGCCACACCTGGTTCACAAGGCATTCTTCTTTTTATCCTTCAGCCTTTAAGAGAAGTTGACGACATTACTCATGGATTTTCATGGAGCGTTATTGGCTTGTCCCCATACAAGGGAGATTGCTCACTTTGAGAAGATGGGCTAGTATGAGAACCTGTTGCCATTTTTTTCTGTAATTTTTTTTATTATAAAGTCAACATCAAAACAGTTCGTAATAAAATCATACACATCTCAACTCATAGTAATTCAATAATACTCATACTAACTAATTTTAAACTCATACTAACTCATACCAACTCATACTAAACTCATACAAACTAATTTAAAACTTATATCAACTCATACAAACTCATACCATACTCATATCAAACTCATACCAATTATACTAACTCACAACAACTCACATCAAAATTCATACTAACCCATACCAACTCATATCAATAATACAAACTCATATCAAACTCGTTTCAATAATATAAACTCATATCAGCTCATATCAAATTCATACTAACTCATAACAACTCATATCAACTCTTACCAAACTCATATCCACTAATTTCAAACTCATATCAACTCATACTAACTCATATCAACGCATACCAATCAAACTGACCTATAACAACTCTTATCAAAACTCATACTAACCCACACCAACTCATTTCAAACTCATATCAATTATATAAACTCATATCAAAATCATTTCAATAATACAAACTCATATCAAATTCATACCAACTCATATTAACTCATATCAACTCATACTAACTCTTACCAAACTCATACCAACTAATTTTAAACTCATGTCAACTCATATTAACTCATACCAAACTCATATCAAACTCATACCAATTAAAATAACTCATAACAACTCATATCAAACTCATATCAATAATACAAACTCATATCAGACTCATACCAACTCATACTAACTCATATCAAGCTGATATCAACTCATACTAAACTCATACCAACTAATTTTAAACTTATATCAACTCATACTAACTCATATCAAACTCATACCAACTCATACCAAACTCATATCAAACTTATACCAATTATACTAACTCATAACAACTCATATCAAAACTCATACTGACCCATACCAAGTCATATCAAGCTCATTTCAATAATACAAACTCATAAAAAATCATATCAAATTCATATTAACTCATTTCAAACTCATATATATAATATTTCAATCTCATTTTAGTAATATAAACTCATATTAAACTCATATCAACTCATATCAAATTTATACCAACTCAAACTAACTCTTATCAACTCTTACCAAACTCATACCAACTAATTTCAAACTCATATCAACTCATATCAAACTCATATTAACTCATACCAAATTCATATTAAACTCATACCAATTAAACTAACTCATAACAACTCATATCAAAACTCATACTAACTCATACCAACTTATATCAATAATACAAACTCATATCAGGCTCTTACCAACTCATACTAACTCATATCAAATTGACACCAACTCATACCAACTAATTTCAAACTTATATCAACTCATATTAACTCATATCAAACTCATACCAATTATATTAACTCATAACAACTCATATCAAATCTCATATTAACCCATACCAAGTCATATCAAACTCATATCAATAATACAAACTCATAAAAAATCATATCAAACTCATTTCAACTCATATATACAATATTTAAATCTCATTTCAATAATATAAACTCATATTAAACCCATATCAATAATATAAATTTATATCAAACTCACACCAACTCATACTAGCTCATATCAAACTCATACTAACTCATAATAACTCAGATCAAACTGATATCAACTCATGCCAATTCATGCCAAACTCATGTCAAACCCATACCAACTAATTTCAAATTCATATCAACCTATACTAGCTCATATTAAACTCATACCAACTCATATCAAACTCATACCAATTATACTAACTCATAATAACTCATATCAAAATTTATACTAACCCATACCAACTCATATAAAACTCATACCAATAATATAAAATCATTTCAAACTCATTTCAACAATACTAACTCATATCAACTCATATCATATTCATACCAATCATACTAACTCATATAAACTCTTACCAAACTCATACCAACTAAAATCAAACTCATATAAAACCATACCAAACTCATATCAAACTCATACCAATTAAACTAACTCATAACAACTCATATCAAAACTCATACTAACCCATACCAACTCATATCAATAATAAAATCTCCAAAAATTCATTTCAAATTCATATAAACTCATATCATACTCATACCAACTCATATCAACTCATTTCAAACTCATATCTATAATATTTCAAGCTCATATGAAACTCATATCAATAATACAAACTCATTTCAAACTCAAATCAATAATAAAAACTTATATTATACTAATGTCAAACTCATATCCCCTCATATCAACTCATACTAACTCATATCAAACTCATATCAACTCATACCAACTCGTATTAAACTCTTTTTAACTAATTTCAAACTCATATTAACTTATACCAACTAATCTCAAACTCATACCAAATCATACTAAACTAATATCAAACTCATACCAGTAATAGTAACTCATACCAACTCATATCAAACTCGTATCATACTAATTTGAAACTCATATCAACTCATATCAAACACATACTAACTGATTTCAAACTTATATCAACTTATACCAACTCATCTCAATAATACAAACTCATATCAAACTCATACCAACTCATCTCACTCATATCAAACTCATACCAACTCATGCTCACTTATATTAAACATATAGCAATAATATAAACTCATACCATATCATATCATACTCATATCAATAATACAAATTCATATCAAAATTAAAACAACTAATTTCAGCTTCCAAACTTACTCATATAAAACTCATATCAAAATATTATGAAACTCATCCCCAATAACATCTTATATGTACAATCATCTCTACTGATTATAATAACAACATGTTCACATCTACAAAAAAGAAGGGCATATTTTATTAAAATAGTGTAACATGCACAGTTTGTTCTTCCATATAAAGTGTTTATATTACCACAACAGTAAAAGCGAAAATTACTAATCAAAATCATAAGTTTCACCGAAAATCAAACATTCCACAAATAAATTTCCATTCTTGCAATCAAAATAAGTACGACGAGTTAGAAGAGAGAGATCGAGAGAGAAAGATGATAAATACCTTTAGATCGCAGTGAAGAATAATGAAGAAATAGAGGCTACAGTAGAGAGAAGACATCAACTTCGACTTTAAAACACTAAAATAGAAAGAAATAGAGAAAAAAATAGTCAAAAATGCTTGACGGCGAGGGTTTCTTACTTCGACAGAGAAATGACAGAAGAATATAAAATTTGAGAATGGAAAGAGAAAAAAACTGCTTCTAAAAATATGAGTAGACTTTTATATTTTTAAGGATATTTTTATCTAGAAGAGTATAATTAAGAATATTAGAGTCTAAAATTTATTAATATTTTGTTGGAGGATATTTATCTGACAAATTCCCTTAAAACTTATTAGAATTTGTGATTTTTATTTTATAAATATATTAGTTTATTATACACATATTATCTTTATAAATTTATGATAAATATTATGAATGATTGAAATGTCTTTAGGAAACATGTAAAAGTTTTACAAAATTGGATTTCTTGCTTTTTTGCTATCAAATTTTTAGGGGATATTACTCACTCCCCTTATCAATTTTTTAAATTTTTATATTTTTTATTAAGAATTTTTTATTATTCTATAAAAATATATAATAAATTCAATAAAATTATAAAATTTATTATGTATATAATAAACTCTATATCAAACTTATAATATATATATATATATATATATATATATTGACAATTATGTAGAAAATTCAAGTCTTTTGCATGGTTCATGTCCAATAATCTCATATAACCGCCTAAATCAGTCTTGAGTTTTTTTTTTGAAAATTTTGTAGAAAAAATTTACAATATTGTAAATTTACCCATCAAAAAAATATTATTAAATTTGCTATAATTTTAAATCAATATACAAATTAATTAGTATTTTTATTATAAATTTATACAATTTATTATTAATTAAGCCCAACAATCTTATAATAAATCAAATTACTCTTGTAAAGTGAAGCCTAGGCCCAGCCCATAATTTAGTTGGGCCTTAAAAACCCTAGCTTCTCACACATGTTGAAGAAAACCCTGGCTCATCTCCTTTGATTCCTCCCTCCCTCTCTCTCCTTCTTCTCCTTGGTTGCGTCTCAAGCAGAAGCTATCAGCAATGGCGACCGGCACCGGTACAGCATCACCAGCACCGGCACGGGCTCTCTCTCAGAAAGAGTTGGATATACAGATGATGTTGGCCGCTGAAGTCCATCTCGGCACCAAAAACTGCGACTTTCAGATGGAACGCTACGTTTTTAAGCGCCGAAATGATGGTTTGCATTATCTCTCTCTTGCACACACATAAATATGGAGTTTCTCTTTGCAACGTTTTTGTCTTTGGATGATTAGATATTGAGGTATTTTTTATTTGTAATTGGTTGTATGATTGAAGTATTAGTAGCTATTTGAAAACTTAGATCTTTGGCTATCAGAATTGCTTAAAATGAATTTGATTTGTTTTAAGTCGTAATGTTGCTCATTTTAACTTTTTGAAAATGTTAATAAAGATATTATCTTTTATGTAACATTATTATATTAGTAGCTTCCTGATTTAAAGAGTCCATGGTGGTCTTAATTTATTATCTACATGTCATGGATGCTTGTATCAATTATTTTATGGTCATCTTTCAGGTATTTATATCATTAATCTTGGGAAGACATGGGAAAAGCTTATGCTTGCTGCTAGGGTTATTGTTGCTATTGAGAACCCTGAGGACATTATTGTTCAGTCTGCGAGGCCATATGGTCAAAGAGCAGTTCTTAAGTTTGCCTAATACACTGGTGCTCATACTATTGCTGGAAGGCACACTCCTGGTACATTCACTAATCAGCTTCAAACATCATTCAACGAGCCTCGTCTCCTGATCCTTACTGATCCTAGGACCGATCACCAGGTGAATTCTGTCTCAGTGATATCTTAAGCTTACTTTGATGCCATTCTTTTGAGACACAATTATTTCTTTTATGAACCATGCCCCAAATATTAGTTTTTTCTTATTTTACACATCTTGCAGCCTATTAAAGAATCTGCTCTTGGAAATATTCCGACTATTGCTTTCTGTGACACTGATTCTCCTATGCGGTATGTCGATATTGGCATTCCTGCTAATAACAAAGGGAAACACAGTATCGGATGTCTATTTTGGCTATTGGCAAGAATGGTTCTTCAGATGCGTGGCACAATTCCCCAAGGACACAAGTGGGATATTATGGTACCTACTTATTGTCAAATTGCTGTTTTTGCACTTAATGTCTATAAATGTTGTGCTCTTCAAATTGGTTGTACACCCAATTTATATTTTACATCCTTACTTGTGTGGTTTGTTTGCTTGTACGAGATGTAGGGGTTTTATAATGTGTGTGTGCGTGAAGAAATCATATGGTATTCCTGCTTGCCTTGGGTTGGAGCATTTGCATTTTCAGTTTTTACAGTTCTGGCTGAAGTGTTTGTACAAGTCGGGATCAGGGTTTCTCTATTCCAATTTACTTTCATTCCCATTAATTTATTTTTGTTTTTTTTTCTCAGGTGGACTTATTTTTCTACAGGGAGCCTGAAGAAGCCAAGCAACTGGAAGAGGAGGAAGCAGTACCAGTTACTGATTATGTTCCTGGTGCTGATTATGGGCTTCCTGCTTCTGACTGGGGCAACCAAATTCCAGATGGTCAATGGCCTGCTGAAACAGTTCAACCGCCTATTGCAGCTGTTCCAGCTACAACCTTCAATGCAGAGCCAGGTAAGCAGTCGATCAAACTGCAATATGCTTCTGTTGTTTCATCATGTTTTTTGACCTCTTTATGCTTTCGAAACTTGATGTTACCATTTTTTCTTTTGCTTCAACACTATTTCTTTGCTAATTTTTCTGATCCACTCCTTTACAGAATGGGATGCTGCAGCTCCACCGCCACAATTGCCTGCCGCTGCTACTGCTGTTGCTACTGGCTGGGACGAGTGAAGCAATGTAATCGCTAAATGTTTTTGTGCGGATTATAAAATTATTACTTGTGCTTTGAGGGATTACGAACAAAGTGGAAATGAACAACTATTTTTTTCTGCCACACATTGTTCATAGTTTAGTTCTAGACATCTGAATTTTAAAAATTTTGGCATTTACAGGTTGACCTTAATGTAGCCAGTGATGGTATTAATTTGATTGTTTGGTCGAAATTTTAAACAACAAAGTTTTATTGTCCAAAGCGAATCCCTCGCAAAAGAGAAATAAATAGTTGATGGTATCCAAAACTATTTTATGTTTGATAGGTAAAATCGAAATAAAAGTAACCAAATTTCATAGGAGAAAAATCGATTCAAATTACTAGCAAAATGTATTAAAGTACATTTCAACTACATTCATTTTCAACTAAGCAAATTTGCAAATTTTCCATAATATATTAGACACTTTGAACAGAATCTCTAGAACAAAACAACAAAATGTGCAACGACAGAAACAGAACCATCAATTTCCTTTTCCCCCATCCTAAATTAAGAGACAGCAATCTCAACTTTTTTAGGCTTAGATGGTGGAGGATGCTTTTCAACAACAACATTCAGAATCCCATTTTCACATTTAGCAGTAATTGCAGAAACATTAGCATTTTTCAGGCAGCCTGAACTTCCTCACAAGCTACTTGCAACCTTCTTCTTCCCCATCTTCCCGTTTCCTCTTCCCTCCACTTTTAATCACCAGTGTGTTCTCATCTTCAACAGTCACCTATAAAACACCCTAATTATCAGTCAAAAAAGGATAAACAATTCATAATGGTAAAAAAAAAAAAAGGGAAATTGCTCTGTTTTTTTACCTGAATATCAGACTTGGACAAGCCAGGCACATCCATGTAAAAAATGTAATCTTTAGAGGTTTCTAAGATGTCTGCTGGAATATTACCAATACCCTTGTTTTCGTTTGTGTCATTAGACGGAGAATGGATCAAAAATTTCTCAATGCTCTCTGGAATATTGAACAATTGACTCACTGCATCTAACACATTTGACTCTGCTACTCTGTTCATCTTCTTAGTTTCTCAAATACTAAATCTCTTGAATCGATAGAATCTGTCATGTCCAAAACCGTAATTTACAAATAAATTTTGTACTTCACATTCATTTTCAATCTCATTCATACAAAATTGACAGTTCAAAGTGTTAAGTACCGAGGAGAAAAATAAAATTACGAAAACAGAGGAATGAACGGTCAACTGATGATAAAGAAGTGGAAATCTCACCTGCAAAGGGCGTGCTTGTTTCTCAGGAGAGTAGATGAGAAAACTTGAGAAAGAGTGGGAAATTTGCTAAGCTCGAGAACTTGAATTATTATTTGGTGAGGAAGTAAGCGTTGGGATAATTATAATGGCGAGTAAGGAAAGTGCTAGAGGAATTCAAGAAGAGTCGTGAAGGATCGCAAGCCTTATGGAGTTGATCCAGTGTCCACGTGTACTTCTTAAAAGCATTTTTAGATATGACGTGGCAGTATCTAATTAGTCACAATTTTTGAATCTTTCATCCAAATTTTATTCAGTATTTAATAGTTTGGAACCCTATAATAAATGATTTAAATCTTACTTAATCAATACTTAACTCAAAAATTATTGTATTCAAAATGTTTTTTTAATTTAAGAATTTCTTATATTAATAAAATTTCATTTCATTTAAAGTAAGCATTAATATTCTAATTTATGACTATACAATGTATAAATTATTTAAATATTAGACATTATTTCAATTTATATAATTCACTTTCTGTTCAAAAAAAATATATATAATTATTTTAATATTAATATTCATTTATATATTATGAGCTTTGTATAAAACTATAATATAAAGTAAAAATATTTAATTTTTTAGAAATATTTCCTTTTCAACTTTTAAATTTTAAAAATACTCACTTGGCTATCATTGATATATCAAAAGCATATATTTAGTATATAAATGATATAAATATAATATATTTTCAATTAAAATTAAAGAATAAATACTTTTTAAAATTATCTAAAAATTATTAAATATTTTTAGAAAATGAAAAAAAAATACCATATAATTTCTTCGATGTACATTTGCAATTGGGTGAATGAAGCGATGGCCCAAAAATGGAAATCATGCAAATGCTACTAATAATTCTCAAACTAAGGAAACTCAAGTTGAGAAATTTATAAACCTTTTCAATTTCCCCCTTTTTCAATTTCCCTTTTTAAATATACTACACTAATTTTTTTTAATTACACTATATTTAAAATAAATAAATTTAAATTATAAAATTTATTTATAAATAAATTCTCATATTTGATATATTGCAACTTAAAACACATAATTCAATTGAATTTCATATAATTTTATTTGAAATAAATTCTGAATTAAAAATTTATTTATCTTTTTTTAAATATATTTTTATTATGATAATTTTATATTTAAATTTTGTACTCAAATAATGTCAAAATAATTTTTTTAAATTGATTGCTATAAATTAATAATAATGTATTTCTTGATTAGATAATTATTGTACATGAATATTTTATTTTTTAATATTAAAAAATATTTTTTAGTTTATATGAATTTAATTGATCGAAAATATTTAGATTTAAAATTTTTTATTTATTAGACTATTATTTATATTTATAGGAATATTTTTTATTTTGATAATCAATTTCACAAAAGGGCTTATATATGTAATGAGAAATTTTTTAAAATTTTAAATAATTATTAAAGATAAAAATTTAATAAAATATTAAGATAAAAAATATAACTATTGATAAAGTTAAAAAGATAAATATATAAACTAGATATTTGGCTTTAAAAAATTAAAAATTAATGACATAATTCTATTAAAAATTAATTTTAAAATTTTAAAATAAGAGAAATAATAAATTTTATGGAATTGACATATTAAAAAAGAGAAAAAATTAGAAAAATATTGTGAAAAAAAAGAGATATAACTCTAATCGAAGGTAATTTTATTAAAAAACAAAATTTATTAATTTATAAAATTTATTTATAAATTTCACCAATTTTAATAAAATTTAGCTTACACTAATTGAATTCTATAGGTTTAAATTTACAGAATTGAATAAGTAAAATATTTTATTTTAAATAAATAATTCTTGAAATTAAAATAAATTTCATAAAATTTTATAAAATTTATTTATTTCAAATAATACGTTAAACTACTTATTTTTTTATTTTTTTAAATTAAACTACTTATTTTTTATTTTTTATTTATTTTTACCTTTAACTCTTTATCACTATTAAGAGGGTGTTTCTCAAAACTTAAAAGCTGGTCAAAACTGATTATAAGCAGTTTTTAGATTATAAGTTGTTTATTTAAGTGTTTCTGAAAACTTAAATAGTAGATTATAATCTGATTTTAATCAGTTTTTTAAAAGTTGGGTTTTGCTACTTTTTTTTAAACACTTATTTTTTAAGCAGTTTTGACCAAGTAAAAGACCATACTATCCCTACCTAATCTTCAATATTTCAAATTTGCCCATCCTATACACTTTAGTTCCCATTAAAATTCTTTTATTTTTAGGATTCTAATTAATATTTTTAGGATTCTAATTAATTTGGTAATATTTAAATGGTAGTTTTTTATTTATATAATTCATTGATAACACCAATATTATTATTATTATTATTATTATTATTATTAAATAAATTTTATTATTATTATTATTATTATTACAAAATAAATTTTGAATTGACATTTAAAAAATTATTTTTATACATTAAATAAACTCATGGACAGTTTAGTCATTTTGACAGTTACTGTAATTAAAAACTGATTATAAGCTGATTTTACAGAAACACTTAACTGATTATAAACTGATTATCATCTGATTATTAACTAGTTCACAGAAACGCTTAACTGCTTATTTTTAATCTGATTATAATCTAAAAATCACTTATTCACAATAAGCTGAAAAGCTCCAGTTTTAAAAAACACCCTCTAAATCTCTCCTATAAACTCTCATTTTTTTTTGATGTTAATCTTTGCTTTTTTTTTACATTCAAATTTTTTTACATTTTTTTAACGAAAAATATTTTTCATACCATATTATTACAAATATAATATATATACAATATAATTATAATACATCAAAATATTTATCATACATCAATATTATATTAATACTATATCAATATTTTTATTTTATATTTTTATAACATATATAATATATAATACATCAATAATTTTACTAATACACAATATTTACAATACATAAACAATTTTATTTTTTATTCTTTTTATATAAGTATACATATACAACATAAAAAAAATATATCTATATTTTTATTTTATAATTTTTTACATAAATAAAATATATATTATATATCGGTAACATATGAATAATTTTATTTTATATTTTTATTTTATATATTTTTTTATATATGCTAAATATTTACAACACAAATTCAATATATCAACAATTACAAAAATTAATATTTTGATTGAAAATCTGGTGTGCTAAAAAGAACACCTACCACAGTGAAAGAATTGGGAAGCAAACCCGATATTCTCATTTGGGAAAATAATTTCATGGATTTTTTATGAAACCTATTAATGGCATATCCACGAATTGCAATTGACCACGAAACTATGTTTTTCTGAGGCAATTTATCAAACAACTTCTCCGCATCTATGATTCTACCGTATTTAAAGCAATTGCTTAACAGTTTTGTGAAGTTATACGAATCAATCCTAGATCATATATGTTGGCATGAAGTAGACAAATTATTGGTACTGAAAACAATAACTGAGTTTCTCTGAATTTGTCTCAAAAATCATTAAAATTCATGTAGAAAATTTGACGTTGAAGTTCAAACCATCCATATATGTGATGCCAATGGCGATGAACACATCTAGCCAAAGCCAATACCAATTAGCACTCCGGCCATGGTCTTAGAGGCGATGGCAAAAACCTGATATTCAAAACAGATCTAATGAAGATGCAGAGAAAAGCGTGAGTAGTTTTGATTTTTGATATTTGATTGCCTATTTATGTTGATGAAGAAGAAGGAGGATGATGATGGCGATGATGAAGGAGGTGGCGATGATGATGAAGAACAAGCAAATTGATGATGGAGAAGCAGCAGTTAACGGCGCTCCAATGAAAGGATAAGAAGGAGAATGAGAAATAACGCGTGTTATTTTTGTTATTTTGTGGATAACTTTTTTTAGATTTGTAATTATTTTTAAAAATGTTTGTAATTTTGTAAAATTTTTTATTTTTTTGGGTTAGTTTTGTAAAAAGCCAATCATAATCCGAGAAATTATACGATATAACCTATAATCGTAATTTCAACTAAATATTTTAATTTAAATTATAATTAATTAAATAATAATATATGATATTTATTAACAGTTTTCGGAGCTGGTTATCACTGAGCCGCTCTTTAAATTGTTAAGTTTGTTCAGCCTTTTATAAAAATATATATATATATATATATTTAAAAATTATATTCTATAATTTCTCAAATGAACTTTTAATTTCTTTAGTTATAAAATATAAAAATATCATAGTGTGAAATTAATTTATTATTTCAAATAGAATAATTAGTTGAAATCACTATAATATTATATAATATTTTCTTAATTCCTAATTAATCCTTCCTATGGGCAGCAAAATGAGATTAACATAATGCTAATATAAAACTGTTGGAATCCACATCGTGGAGGAAGAAGAAATTAAAGTTTTTAAAAGAGTAGATGGCGCCTAAAGGCATTTTGTAGATAGATTAGACATACCATTTTAAGTTCACGCTAATATGTAATTGGGCCTTTAATCTTAAGCCCATTTGAAAAATAAAAAAAATGAAGATCAAGCTAACACTCTAACACATATCTTGGATCGAGCCCATACATACATCAATCATAAATTTCAACAAAAGCATCATATTCTCTGCAACAAAACTAATTTATGATCATAAAATATATTGCAAACATTCGAATCACCATGTTAAGTATGTGTTTGATCCTATCAAAGTTTATGCTCCATTTTATGTCTGCTTTAAGGCACACAAAAAGCATAACATGCATTATGTTTTCTTCTAGGTATTGTCTTAATTATAGAAATTATTAATTAACCTCAATCATTATAATTAATTAATCTTAATTATCGTTAAGCATGAAAATATGATGATTAGTTAGCTAACACATGACATAAATCCCATAAAATCTACAAATGTTTCTTGTAACTAATTTCTAATTAAGCACACATGATATCATGCCATGTTCCAAAATTGTGGGATTGATTCTTGTGATCTTAATTATGATTAATTAGTCCACTAAAGCACATGCCATGACACCTAACAAATCCTACTCGTTAAGATTTTGTTTGATTAGTTACCAAAAAAAAATTATTTCGGATATCCATATATATATAATTACGATAATTATTTTTTTTATTTTAAATAATTATGCATTATATTTTTCAGAGAAATGTAATTTCATACAAATGAGATGTAGGATGACGAGAAACAAAATAGAAAGGATAAAGAGGTTTTTTAAAATACTCTAAAAAATACAAATATTTTTCAAAATATCTATTTTCTTTCTTTTTTTTTAATTTTAAAAAACTCATTTTTTAACTTTTAATTTCAAAAAAATCCCCCTTTTAGAGGTATATTTCTACCATATATTTAATATACTAAAGATAAACTCAAAATTTAGAGGTATACATTAGATATAAATTTAGTGTATTAAAGATATACTAAAAAAATTTGATAATTAAAACAAAATTAAATGAGGTTATATGTAATTTCCTAAAAAAAATGTGTAGTTTGTAGAGTTTATAATTAGGTAGGTTGGCACCTATCTAACTAGCTATAGTAATAATACATAATTATATTTTTTTAAAGCAAAAATGAGAAGATTATATTAAAAACAAACCTATAGTACAATACTATCTCCATATGAGAGTAGAAAACTAGATGAAGATTTTACATCAAACAAGAAAAAGCATAACCAAACAATCTCTCAAGGAGGAACCCATAATAACAAGGGAAAATTTTTTAGAAAAGCAAGAACCCAAACACAGGCCAGATGAAAGATTAAATAGGCGAAAGAAAACCCCAACACAAAATAGAAAGAGAGAATCCAAACCATATCTACAGTGCCATGAATTATGATTATAGAAGATCTAGAATGAGAGCCATAGATAAATTGCAAGGTGAGGCTCCAAAAAGGGTCGGAGAAGATGAAAATCATTCTTCTTCGTAGGACCCAGGCTAACCAAACTTGAAAAACGGATATCCATTAGAATTTAAGATGTCTCCAGCGTAATCTTGATGGATAAAGAGAGAAAAGATTGTTATAGTCCTGCTTTTCTTGAGTCTTCAACACTGTACCAAGCTAATAAAAGTCTTGGCAATAAAATAGAATGAGCCATTGAAGGCTTAAATGGGCAAGCTAAATAAGCCATTCCACTAATTATTGAAGGCTTAAATGGGCAAGCTAAATAAGCCATTCCACTAATTATTGAAAAGCAACTGTAATAAAAGTAAAGAGAAATGAAAATCTCTAAAAAAAAAAAAGTAGATCTTAACAAATTTCAACTCTAAGTAACAAAATAAAATTAAGTAAACTAAATCTATTTGATTGGTGACAATATGAATATTATTATTTTTATTTAGATCTCAAGTTTGGGTTTTAAATTTTTTTTTTTCGCACATAATTAATAAAAAAAAAATGTATTTGATAAACTGAGCTTTTTGGTTGTTTACCATTGACTAATTTCTTTATACTTTTCAATAGCAGTGTATGTAAAGCTGGTCATTTAATATTAGAAATTAAGTGTCCTGATGAATTGGAACAAAATTAATTTAACCATTTACTATTTGTTTACATAACAAAATTAATTAATGTTAAAAGTGTTTATGGCATCACTTGAGAAAAAGATAAAGTTTCAAAACTTCATGGATGGTTCTAATTAAGTACAGAAAAAGTATAAATATGAATTAGAAAAATCCAAATTAAGAGCTTTGTTTGGTGAGAAAAAGCTAATTAAAAAGCTTAGTAAGCAAAGACAAATAAGTAGTAATTGTAAAGCAAAAATAAAATTAATAAAAAGAAGATGCTTTTGGGCATGTAGTTACTGTTGTTTGTTGGTTTGCGATATAATTTTAAAACCATACCCACACAGTTGCAGTTGGTGTTGCAGATGGAAGCCATTGGTTGCTTACCCTCCAACAACTCTTGTTGCCGCTAGTCATATACTAATACTACACAACCAATATCATTTTTTTGTTACCTAATTACCCTTTTTTTAATATTAAACAAAATAGGGACAAATCGTTTCTGAGTATATTATATAGAAGAATATACATTTATTACTAAAATGTATCTAAAAAATCCAGCTACAAATTGGATTTGAACATGAAAAATATTCAATTTGCAAGACCTAATCCATCCTCCTGCAATTTCATTCATTAATTGAGACCCAAAACTGAGCTTGCAGTCAATGTTAATCCACTTTCAATGTGTTAATTATGTACTCTTTACATTTGAATATAAATCAATCCTCTAGTTTTATGATAGAATGTAATTTGATTGATTTTTTCATTCATTTTGAATATATGTTTATATAATTGAAATTAAATTATGAAATCAAATTATATGTCTATTTATCAGAATTTATTAAGATTTTACATTCTGAAAATGGTTAAAAATGCAAGGATTATATATTTCAATTTAGTTCTAGTGAAATGCAAATTATCTATTTTACTGTTAATTTGTTTGCATGGTAGCCAATAATTAATTATTAAGCTGGTTCAGGACATGTATATAAATGTGAATGAGAAAGTATAAAATTAGAAGAAAAAAAATATGAAAAATATTGTAGAGAAAAAAGTTGGGAAAGTCGATGCCTTTTGAAGCATATATAAATTTGAAAATGGAAATGTAACACCCCAGGCTGTTCACTCCCCCCCCCCCCCCCCCCCCCCCAGCTGGGCCTCAGGCCACTGCCAATTCCAGTCAGACCCACTGAGCATGCTATAGTACTGGATTGCACTCACGGGCCCTCCAGCAGGATTTGTTTATTTGGCTCCCTAATGAGTCGCCTCCCCAGATCGAACACCTGACATCTCCCTTAAGAGAGCCAGCGAGCGCAATCCAATACTAATGCAGTGGCCTGAGGCCCAGCTGGCAGGTTGGTGGGGGGGGGGGGGGGGGTGAACAGCCTGGGGTGTTACAGTTAAAAAGACGCATTTTTAACTGTAACGACCCTACCCCCGACCAGGTCGGCTGTCCGGCCCGGCCTTTTCACCAGCTGGGCTCGGAGTCCGCAGGAGGCAGTAGCGATCGCACAGTACTGGATAGCCCTCGCAGCCCACTCAATAGGAATTTGTTTATTTAGCTCCCTAAGGAGTCGCCTCCCCAGATCGAACACCTTACCTCTCCCTTAAGAGAGCCAGCGAGCGCAATCTAGTACCAATTCTTCTTTGAGCCGCTATATGAGATTTGTTCAAGTCCAAATGATATGACCCCTCATATGATAAGGTGTGCTGCTCCATAATTTTAATTAATGAAAATTAGAGCAAAAAGTGTTTTATAGAATGTCCTATTAAATACAATTTAAAGGGTGTTTCTCAAAACTTAAAAGCTAGTCAAAACTGATTATAAGCAGTTTTTAGATTATAAGTTGTTTATTTAAGTGTTTCTGAAAACTTAAATATAGATTATAATCTGATTATAATCAGTTTTTTAAAAGTTGGATTTTGCTACTTTTTTTAAGCACTTATTTTTTAAGCAGTTTTGACCAAATAAAAGACCATATTATCCCTACCTAATCTTCAATATTTCAAATTTGCCCACCCTATACACTTTAGTTCCCATAAAAAAATTTTTACGTTTCTTCTTAAATAAAATTTATTATTATTATTATTGCAAAATAAATTTTGAATTGACATTTAAAAAATCATTTTTATACAATAAATAAACTCAGGGTCAGTTTAGTCATTTTGACAGTTTTTGCAATTAAAAACTGATTATAAGCTGATTTTACAGAAACACTTAACTGATTATAAACTGATTATCAGCTGATTATTAACTAGTTTACAGAAACGCTTAACTGTTTATTTTTAATCTGATTATAATTTAAAAATCACTTATTCATAATCAGCTGAAAAGCTCCAGTTTTGAGAAACACCCTCTTAGTCTTTTTTTTTATTTGTCTTAAATTATGACTCACTTATTCTTTTAATAAATTAACTATTATGTTAAATATTTATTATACCTTGTTTATTGAAAAAACTATTTAATAAATATCTCTCATAATAAAATATCTGTGAAGAAAAATATATATTTATATTTTCTATTAATTATTTTTTTATATAAAATATAAAATATATCTTCAATTTATAATGGAGAGAATAAATAAATAGATAAATAACTAAATTTTTTTAGTATTGGTACAAAAAGAAAAAAAATAATTTTAATTTTAATTTTATTATTAAATAAAATATATATTTACTGTGAGATTATATATGTATATTTATTTATATAAATATGAAGTTAAGTATATGGTGGTATCCATGTACATATAGAGGGGTTTGTATGTAATTAGACATTGAATTAAGAAAGATCCAAAAGCATCTTCACCTTCCACCAAAGCCTAAAAAACCAAAACAAAAGTAGCAATTGGTTTTTTCTTTTTTGCAACTTAAAATGTCTCTCTCTTAGCTGTTTTGTATCAAACAGTGGGCCATGCACGTCCATGTCTTCTTCTTCCTCTCTCTGTCCAATTCGAAGTCTTCACTCAGTCACCATTGCTCTTATATACGAACCTTCTTTGTTCTTTCTCCCCAACCAAACAAACTAATCTCTTCTCAAAAAAAAAAACCCTTTTCAATCTCTAAACTTTCCATTCAAATTTCAAAACCCATTTACATAAATAAAAAGAAAATTCAAGAAACATGGCAAAAATCGGAAAGTTAACAAAGCTCAAGTCAGCAATAAAGAGATGGCCTTCTTTCACAAAACTAGCAGCTGCTGCTCGCACTAACAGCTCCATTGCTGCAAGTAATGACTCTGAATCTAAAGAACTTCACGTAGTTTATGTGGGGAAATCTCGACGGCAATATTGTTTAAGCTCTGATACCATTTGTCATCCTCTTTTTCAAGAACTAATTGAAAGGTCAGGTGGGTTTGATCATGATGGTGAAGTTGTTGTTGCTTGTGAAGTTGTCTTGTTTGAACATTTGTTATGGATGCTTGATCAAAGTGGTGTTTCTCAGTTAGGATCCATGGAAGAGCTTGCTGAGTTTTACCACACTAGATAAGATTTGAAGGAAAAAAAAAATACTATTATAATTAAGAGACTAATTAATTATTAGTATTTGTATGGTGAGGAGATTATCAGCATTTTAACCCATTAATTGTGATTTAATGGTGGCGTATGTTTGGATTTCAATTTACAAGCTTCATTTGTTTGTTGTTAATTAATTAGGATTGTAATATTTTAATTTCTTTTTTTTTTCCTAATCTTTAGTTATTATTAGGAGTCTTATTATGTTTCTTTTTTTTTTTTAATTCTATCTATTTACAAATTTATAATGAGAAAGAAGATGACTCTGATTTGAAATTTGGGTGAAATTGAAATAAATTTCAACGCGTTTGAAGATTATTATTAATTTATTTGAGTATTATGATGAGAATGAAAAATCGATTTTGAATTAATTTTTCATGACTCGGTGTAGATTGTTATTACTTCTTATCAAACTTTTCAATGAAAACATTAAAATCAGGTGCAAAATTCCATATCATTTTGTTTATGTTTTCACTTTGATTTGTCCCTTTTCTTGTATTTTTGTTAAATTGGACAAGTCGCTTGAATTTTAGTGCGTACACTTTACAGGTTGGAAATGAAATGAAATCCATAAATTAGGATCTTCAATTTAGACCACAAAATTCATGAATCAATCTGAAAAATTATAAAAACAAAAAACAAAAAATAAATCCACTCTAAAAATGGAACCAAAGATATCCTCTAATTATATGTATTTTTTGAAAAAAAAATTCAGGTTAGAAAATACGTATACATTATACACATTTAAAATTCTGCGTTTGATAGCTAGAAAAAGAACTATCCAATGCACGTTTATTAAAATTATAATTTTTATTTATTTGATAAGAATTGTTAGAAATTTTTTTTATTTTAATTGTGTAATGCATATTATTTTAATCCATGTAACGTCCTCGTCAATAAAAAAAAAGTCCTATATATAACATTTAAATTGACACATATATACAAATATAATTATAAACTTATAAATTAATTCAATCTCGAATTAGATAAATAGAATCAAACTTATGATTTTAAAAATTCCAAATTTTTAATTAGTTGTTTTTAATATTTATATTTTTCTATACATAAATTTTAATGAGCTATTGGTTTTTACGGTTTTTGTGTAAAATATTTCTTTTAATGTCAAATCGGACAAAAATCACAAAAGCAATAAAAAAAAATTTTATTCAAAATATAAACTCAAAATTTTTAATTAAATTAAAATAATTTCTTATGTGGTGTGCTCGGTGGTAGTTTCTAGAGTGTAATAAGTGTACACGTTGATGGAAATGGTACTAAAATATTAATTGAAATTAAATTATACTTCTTCCGTATTATTTAGATAGAAAAAAAAAATTTTTTTAGTATATTTTTTATATAGAAAATATGTCATTTTAGATAAATTTTAGAGAGTAAAATGAGACAAAATATCATTTATATTTTTGTCTTAAAAGTTTAATTTGAGAGATATTTTTTTTAGAAATATTTAAGTAAATAGAAATAAAAAAAAAAAGTAAAATTTTTTTAATTATTGTGTTTATTTTATTTTTTCTATATAAATAATTCGAAGATAGTACATTTCTTTCTCAGTTTTGATTGTATCAAACAGTCCAATCAATCAATATGTCTCATCACAATCATAGCTATTTATTCAGAGTTCATATTCGCACTGTATCAGCAACTAATTGTGCAAGTGGAAGTACTACAAAAGGTATTAGTTTCATATATATATATATATATATAAAGTTTTATTATCTAATTTATGTATTTTATGCGATAAATAAAAAATTAATTCCACTTACAAATCTATTAATTATCATTAATGTGCGTGTCTATTTATAAAATTGAAATTCATTTAAAAATGTTAATAAGAATCGAGGTATTTAATTTTTTTATATTATTTAGTGTTTAACATTAAATTAATTAAATTAAATTGGCACAACTCATGTAAATGACTTGGGATTATAATTAGAAAATAAATCAGAATATAGATTTGTGTTAGGAGTAAGAGACAAGAATAAGATCAGTGAAAGACTATGCAAAATTAATTAATTAATTAAGTTTGTTGAGTAAAATGTAGACCTCAATATATAATTAGTAATTTTACCTAACAAAAAAGAGTTAAGGAAGTATATAAATTAAGTGCAAAATGATTGGGTAGTTAGAGATGCTTTGACACTTATTATTATATGTTTTGTTTATGTTATTTATATTTGGTTGGTGATATTTTTTTTTTTCATCCATGCAAATTTAGCTTACCGACAAAGATAAATATTAAGAGTAGTTTATGAATTAAAAGATACGAAAAGAAAAAATGTGTTTACAGATGGGATTAGCCGAGTTATTATTATTATTTTTTAAAAAAATTATTAGTTAAAAAGCCAACCTTAAAACAAGCAAAAGAAATAAACTATTTAATCCAAGCCAATAAATTTACAGTGAATCCAAATTAAAATTTTTGTCTCTTCGTTGCTATAATTAACAGTGTGAATATCTAAATCAATAATTGAAAAAAAAAGATAAGAGTAAAATTCCAATTACAAGGATTAATTTGCATAAGATCGAACTATCCTAACTGTCTTATTAGCATTTCTGTTTATCGACAGAAAGTATATATATATTTTGATACTAATTTTTCAAAATAATGCAATATTAAATGACAAAAATAAATTTGTAAGAACTCAATTTGGAGTCTTTAAAGTATGAAAAATTTCGAGACAATTCATTTTAACTTTCATCTTATCGACTCTTAGGTGCTAGTTGCTTGAGCTGCGAAAGCAAATTTTTTTAACGAAATTGCTTATGCAATAAAGGTTCGAAAATGCATGAGTAATATTGCAAATAATTATATGACATAATATAATTATTAATTTGAATCTAAAATTATTATTTTTTATATTTTTTGGAAAATAAAATAAAATAAAATCCAATTGTATCATTTGAAGGAAGAGATAAGTTTTTTAGTTCAATCCACAAAAAGATAATGGGTGTAATGAATCATACTCTTAATGCTTATCTCCAGCTTCCTGTTGCCTGCCTTTTCCAAATTTAAGGTTCCATGCTCTGAACATCATCACTTTGCAACTTGGAAATATATATATATATATATATATATATGTAAATGACTTAATTGGGAAATTTTATTGAAAATATAATAAAGAAGAACAAGATCCAAGTTATGATTTGGAGTCAAATATTGGTTGACAAAGTGATGAAAATGACATTGTCTTGTAAGGAACATGAATACAAACCTTAATAGAGATATGTGATGGGGCTTTTATGTTTTGTTTCTGTTTTTTTCTCAAGAAAGAAATAGAAATAAAGGGCTCAAAGCACCAAGAATTGCTTGCCAGTCAATAATCAATGTGCCCTCAGCCTACAATAACAATGGGCTTTTGCCCACAGTCTCTTTCCTTGCCTCCTGATTTGCAGCAAAACCAAAGACAATTTTGTTATAATTTGAGAGAGTGGGCCAATTTGCTGAAATGATGGTTAGTGATTGGATTGTTGATTTTTTGTTCTAAATTTAGTATGAGGTGAAATTTAAATTCAAGATATTTCAAGAATAAAATTATTACTGTTTAAACTCTGGAAAATAATTGTGTTAAATTTTTTGATATAGATTTTTTGTTCATATATTTAATATTCTTATTAGTCTCCTCAAGTGATAAATGGATCAAGTATTTAGTATAAAGTAAAAAATGAAATTCGAGATTTTTTAAGAATAAAAAAAATACTATTTAAACCCTGAAAACACTACACATCAAGGGGTAATTATATTATTGAATTATTTCATTTAAATTAACTAACAAGTGAAATTTAAATTCAAGATTCTTCAAGAATAAAAAACCACTATTTAAACCCTGAAAACATCACCTAATTAAAGGGTATAATTGGATTATTGGATTTTACTCTTCTAAATTTGACCCATCACTAGCTATTATATGTCTCTTTTCCATTAATTACAATCATGGAGAATAGGATAACATTTTCTGAGGAAGAAAAAAAGAGATCTGATAATGAATTTAGGCATAAGATCCTTTTTTATTAAAAATCAACCTTAATCATAGTTTAAGCTGTAAATATTGAAATAATGGCATACTGTATACAATGAATTAATCTTAGACAATAACATTACTAATATAAACAAAAATCTAAGAAAAATACAAAATAACATCAACAACAATGACAAATAATTCAATTTTTTCTTTTCTTTTCTTTTTTTTTTCCTTTGATCTATAATTATAGTTTCAAATTAAATAGCTATACATATGGGAAACTATATTATATACATACACAATTGGAATAATCCCCTAAATTGCTAATGAGGATATTTACAAATTCAATATAAGATTAATCTACATTCATTTTTTTCTTTGGTATTCTTATATAAAAAAATGATAAATCGATTTTGAATTTATTATTTAAAAAAATATATACTTATTACTAAATTACGCGGTGTAGATTTGCAATAAATTATAAACAAAGCAAAGATATATATAAGATTCAACGACTAATTATATTGATTAAACGTGACTAATCCTTAACTTGCCTCTTTTAATCATCCAATCTTCGAAATCTTTTGCCTCGTATGGAATCCTAAGAACACCTTCATTACAAAACCCATATTCTTCAGCAGATTTGCAGAGAAGGTTCAAGAATTCTGCATCACGAAGTGCTTTTCTATGAACTATAAATCGCTTAGTATTATCATCTACACAAATTGGCACATAACCTCGTGGTGTCATTAATGGAGGATTAGTACTTCCTAATCTCTTATAATTAACATTCCCAGCTCCAATTAATCTTCCCAATTTACTAGCTCTCACTGCCATTATTTGACCCTCAACTAGTTTTCTTTGTGAGTTATTGTATATCAAACATAATTAATGGGTATATATATATATATATATACATATTTTCTTTCTTATTTAATGTCCTGTTAGATGTTGATTAGTGATATTTTCCAATTTAGTTGTAAGTTGATAGTGATTTTTTGAGTATTATAGTAAAAGAGGGGAAACAGTTCTGAATTTATTATATAAAAAAATTATTTATTGTTAGATTATGTTTCAATATGTAAATTAATAGTGATTTATTAATAGAAATTTCAACCCATGGCCTTATAATTAATTGCTAAATTTTGTCATGGATGTGGACTTCTTGCCGTGACAAGAAGGTATATATACCTAAGTTAATTATTTATTTCTTTTTTTTTTAGTCTGAAATCATTAAAATTACCATATAATATTTGTACTTATCATGAATTTAATAGGAAGAGTTTGTCCTATGATTACGGAATTGAGTGCAGGCTGAAATTCATCCATCAACCTCAATGTACTTATTAGAAAACTTTATAAGTTTTATTTATTTATTTATTTATTTTAACAGAAAATAATTCATTAATAGATCAAGAGAAAAACAATTCGACTAATTTACATTTTAATCATGAATATTTGGAATTTATATAAGTATGTATATTTCTCCATAAATCAGTTATTTTAAGATTTATTGAAATATGTATGAATTCAGAGAAAGGATCTCTCTAATATTGGATAACAATCATTGAACAAGGCAATATTCTTAAATCATTTATATTCTTAAATTAAAAAATAAATAAATAGATTTTTTTTCTTTTATTTCAGGTTAAGAGTGGAAGATGATGTACAAATTATGTACACGTACATTTCGTACATAATGGTCTAAAGGTGTTAATTTAATTTTTTTTAATTAACGATGTTTGATTAGGATATATGTTACCTTAATTAATTTATTCATTTCTAGAAGTAATCTGTCGTTAATTATATGGACTTTTCATGCACATTTCACTTTGCTAAAAATTTATAACGGAGCAATAATGGATTTGTTGTTAACGGATTTGTGTCTGTTAATGAAATATGAAAGGAAGTTTGGGCGCTAAAAATTTTCTCCAATTTTATAAGCAGGTAAGATTTCATTTAAAAGGCGTTTTTAATTTATAAATTAAAATTCCGTATATTTTACTGTGTAAATATTTTAATTAAATTGGCTTCATTTCCGTTTATATTTTAGAATATATAAGCCAATGTGTTTCTTTCCCTTTTTTATTTCATCATCTTTTTTTTTTTTTTCTGAATTTCTTCTCTCCCTCCCTCGTCGCTCTCTCTCTCTCTGTCGCTGTTCCCCGACATCTCACGCCACCATCATGCTCTCTCTGTCTCACTTCTTGAAAACCTTAAGCCCCTCTGTGTCACTTATTTCAATCGGAGAAGCTTTGTCTAAATAATCTTTCACTGGTCAGTTTCATCGAAGAAGCTTCATCTTTTGGTATGTTTTTATTTTCAAAATTGTTGTTGCTTTCTTATGTTAATAGTGCACGATTCTTTGATTGTTTAAGGGTTTTGGTAATTTATAGTCAGTATCTTTAGGTTTTGTTAATTTCTGATAAAAAAAAAAATTAGGCTTTTTATTATGCGATTTAGGGAATTTCTGTGTGATTCAACCATCAAACGCCTGCATACTATTTACTCTTTTTTTTTTCATTACACTATAGACAAATACAGAAGGAAAGAAACAAATCCAGCAAAAAATGGATACGCAGAAAGAGTTTGAGAACAAAAAACAAATGAAAATTGGAGATATCGAGAACTAAAAACTGAGAGAACTCAGAAAAGATAATGTCAAACAGATTAGAAAACTTCTCTTCAATGAATAATACAAAATGTTAATGAAAAGCCAAATACCTAACAGATAGAGACAAACACATACAGAAAAAAGTTGAGTAAAATTTTAGGCTTTTTATAAGGCATCAAAACTGCAGCTATGCTCTTTCTTTCCCTTTATAGTGGATTTGTATGATTATGTGACGTTGATAACAAAAGGAATTAAAAGACAAAATAAAAGATAAGTACAGACAAGTTGAAAATAAATTAAAAGCAATAATTAGCTAAACTCTATTCAGTGATCAATAGACAATATATACAATATTAAATGCTAATCGTTAGATAATTAGTAACATTTTGGTCGCACCTCATTAAGGATTATTTCAAATTTGTAGTTTTTGTTGGAGAAAAACTTTAGATAACATTTGAACATAACTTGCAATTGTATTAAGCCAATCCCATATTAATCATTGATCACAACTAGATAAATTTAAAGAGATTGGGTACTTTCATGAAGTGGAAATATTCTCTTATTGTGTAGCCAAGTAGGCTTTAAGCAATTTCTATAATATACGTTTGATAATTCAATTTCACAGTGTAGTCTAGTGCTAGATTAGAAAGATTATAGTGCTTCTGATCAAGACTCCGCCGATGATCAGACTCCTAATTTGTAGGTTATTTCTTCTAGCTTCTTATTTTTGTACATCAATTATGATGTTGATATATTTTATCTATATATTGTGAATATTTTTGAGAATTTTAATTTATCGTGTGACGCTTAGTTGTTTGGAAGAGCTAATATGACAATTTCAACCTTTGTCATCCTCCCAATCTCACATAGATGACGGTACTTCTGATCAAGACTCTTTTGATGATCAAACTCTTTTATTTTTAGGCTATATCGTCTAACTTTTCTTATTTTTGTACATAGACTATGATGTTGATATATTTTATCTATATATCATGAATATTTTAGAGAATTTAAATTGTTGCGTACAAATATATATATATATATATGTGTGTGTGTGTTCATTTTAGAAAGTTACAATTTCACTTCATATTTCAACTTTTTATATATATGACTTGCTTATTTCTACAAATTACTAAAATAAAAAAATATCACATTGAATATAATTTTTAAAATAGCAATGCAATATAAAAAATTAAAATAATAAATAATGAATATTATAAAAATTGAATTTTAAAAAAGGAAAATATTATATAAATTATATAAATTAAATAAATTAAAAATTCAAATTATTAGCAACGGATTATTTGGTTTCTGATAAAATGTTTATTTTTACACTACCATTCTATTTGTATCATCTATAATGAATCTTGTAACGGATAATTCATTTCAAACAGAAATGAATCTAATCCGTTACAAATGGAAAAGAAAAAATTAGTTTCAATTATAGTTACATTATATGAGTCTAGCTGCTAATTATTAATGGAGTATTCCGTTGCTATTAGGAATGGATTATTCCGTTAAATAAACTAATTTTCCACATCAAATCTATCAACTTCGCAATGGAATATGTTATTTCTATTAAAAATCGATTTCTTTCTGTTTCTATTGGTAACAAAATATTTTGTTTCTATTAGTAACGGAATATTTTGTTTCTATTAGTAATAGAATATTTCATTTCTAATCCGTGCTAATTCGGTTGTCAAACCGGTACTGAATTATTAACAGAGTAGTATTCCATTGTTAATGAAAACCTTTTTTTCGTTACTGTTTCGTTGCTAAATAGCAACGGATGCATTTTTTTCGTTTCAGGTTTATTTGCAACAAAATTTTTAAAAACAGTTTATTTTCGTTTTAAATCTGTTTTTAAATTGGATCAATAACCAATTTTTTTTTGTTTTAATAATGGAAATTTCCTTTTCTAAACTAGAAAATTCTTGTAGTGAACTAAAGCCCTCTCTTTCAATTTTTAAAAGTACTCAATACACAAGATTTGAATTTTTGAGACTTCTAATTCAGGGATAAAAAACATCTATCATTTCATTTCACTATTTGAGAGTATTTATTAGTATGTTTTTTATTAAAACAACTTTTTATAATATTTAATAGATAAATTGTCAAGTTTTTTAAACAATGATGTTTGAAATATTTTGTATATTGAACAAGTAAGAATAATATTGAAATAAAATAAATAATTATATTAAAATTTTATAAATAGACATTTATTTATAAAAAAATTAAGTGGACACTTAATCAGAAATAATTTATTGAGTTTTTTTTGAATACTTATGTCTTTAATTATCTTCATAAGAAAAAAGTAATAGTTGTACACATTGCAAAATAGAAAAACAAATTTAGTAACATATCATAGATTGCAATCTCCAACAGCTATTTCGTATATACTTATCAATTTATAATCAAACAATTGAAATGTCATAATTTTATTTTACTAAATATTATATTAACAATAAAAATTGTATCTAAATATTATTATATACTATTTCATATATTAATATACATTTTAACTAATTCAGTTACTATTTAAAATAATCGAATCATGTTAGCTATTATACTATTCGATTACGACAATATTCTCAAATCATTCATATTCTTAAATTTTTTTTAAAAAAATTCTTTTATTTCATGTTTTTTTTTATCAATTCTTTTTATTTCATGTTAAGAGTGCAAGATCATGTACAAATTATGTACACATTTGGTACATAACGGTCTAAAGGTATTAATTAATTTATTTTTTAATTAATGATGTTTGATTAGGATATGTTACCTTAAGTAGGGGTGAGCAAAATTTAATTAACCAACGGAATTTTTAATTAATCGGTAAAAAATTCGGTTTAGTTAATCAAATTTATAATAATTCGATATGTTCGGTCAAAAAATTTATATAAATTTAGTTTTTAATTCGGTTAACAGTTAATCAGTTCGATTCAGTCGATTAACTGTTAACCGAATTTTTTTTTTTAAATTATTTAATTATTATTTTTTAAAATTTTTAATTATATTAATTTTTTTACTATAAATATAAACTTTTATTGTAAAATAAAGTTATTTTTTAATTTTTTTAATAAATTTTATTTAGTTATTTAATTATATTAATTTTTTATTCTAAATAAAATTTTTATTATAAAATTTTTTAAAAATAGCCGTTCAGTTAATTAATCGAACCAACTAATTTGATTTGATTAATTAACTAAATCGATTAAAATAGAAATTTAATCGGTTCAGTTAAAAAATTTTAAAAAATCGATTCAGTTAATTAACCGAACTGGTTAATGTCCACTCCATCTTTAATTAACATATTCACTTCTATAAATAAATTGTCTTTAATTATATGGAGCTTCTTTTCCATTGAATTATATATATGAATAATTGAATGTCCTTCTCTATCTTACATGTTAATTGTTGTTATATATATATATATATATATCAATCTTCGTACAGCGTTAAAATAATTTTTAATTATTTTTAATAAAAAAATAATAGTTGTTCCCATAAAAAAAATAAAATAAAATAAACAAATTTGGTTCCATATCATTATATATACATTGCCGTCTCCAATAGCTTTTTTGTAGTTACTAATCAATGTAAAATCAAATAAGTGAAATTTTATGATTTTATATTATTAAATATTATATTAACAATAAATATTATAATTTGATTGCCATTTAAAATAATTTAAAAATATTACAGGTTAATTTATCAGCATCAATTAACGACTAATTACAGATTTGAACTATCACCTTAATAATTTTAAATGACTCTAAATTTTATTTTCAAATAATTCAAAAAGTGCATCATAGATAAATTAATTGAGAATTTTAAATCAGTAGCCCAATCAAAAAATCAAATTGATTGAAATCGAATAGCGCATATGCACCCTAATTTTATTCCAAACGACAAAGACATAAATAAACGGCAACTCATATGAAGGGGAGAAGACAACGGTACCGTTTGATTATGTATATCAAGGGAGCACACATTACTGAGGAGTTGAGTAATGCGTCTTCTTGAGATTTCCCATTGTTTCATTTTGGTGACGGTGACCGGGGAATTGTGATCGGCGACTGAAGCTACCTCCGGGCATTATCGCTACTTGACAGCGAACTACACACTCTGTTCCTCTTTTGCTATAATCTGCTAAATTCAAGATTTTTAATTGTTCAAGATGAAAACTTTTTCCAATTGCTAATTGTTAAAATCAGTTAGAATTAATTTTCTTCACGTGGGTTCCTTGTTTTTCTTCGTATCTTAGAAAATTAAATGTTTTTTTGAGCTTCAATTGGAATTTTAAGACACAAACTATCCTTGCGAAGGATTCATTCGAGTTAATTTGCACTACTTTTTGAACTGTTTGTTATAAGATTAAATTTTCAAAATTTTTGCTTTTAAGCCGAGAACTGATTGCCCATTTGCTATTCGAGTTTCCACTTCCAGATAATGGAACTTCTCTTTTATTATTTAATGGTTTTTGATTGATTTGTATTATATTTAACCATAAAAATTATTGCTTTGAAACACTTCCGGATCTTCTGTGTAGGAAGGTTGAGGTGCAATAGTGATGTCCAGGTTTCGAGCAATTTGGCAAGCTTCTCTGAATGCAACAAAGAAAGGTATTTTATTGATAACCTCTGTGATTATTTTTATGTACTGTACAGAAATTGAAGCCTCTTGAATTTTTTGAGGATATATCATTTTGGATAGAAAGTGTGTTTTTTTTCCATTTTATATCCTGTGTGATTTCAGAATAATTTGTTATTCCAGTCGCTCAGGTGGTCAACCTGCAATTGAAAGCTGGAACTAGTTGAACCAATCTATTTTGGTTTGATCAATTGTCTTGGAAAATCTATCAAATGACCAACATTAAAGGAGTTAATTGCACATTTGCACTAGTCCATGTATCATGCAGATATTATTTGTGTGGGACAAAGCTCATGTAAACTTAATAAATGGAAGAAGCTGTGTGCTGCTTCATTGCATAAGAGGCACCAAAAAGTTTTGGAAAATTAATCAATAGATTCCAATGTACATCATTTCCCCAATCATTCCCTTCAGAGGAATGCATCTTTTCAGACTAGATGAAGTTAAGATAACCTCAAACCAAAGAAGTGAATTTTTGGTAAAGACAAGATACACTTGGACTAGAAAAACTGTGCTCGGAAAAAAATACACTAGCTAATAGGATATGAAGTGTGAAAGTATGCTACATTTCTTCTTTTATATATATATATATATATGAGATTTTTTGTTTGCCTTTATGAAATGATATTTCAGTCCAACATATTCAATTCTTATTACACATTATTCTTTTATTATTTACTTTATTTTGCCTTTTGTGCTATGAGTTTATATTTTAATAATTACATATGAATTGTAACACTTTTTCCCTTTAATGTCTGCTGTAGCTCTCACATGGAATGTTGAAGATTTGATGCCTCCAATTGAGAGGCTCATTTTTAATTTCAATTCAAAGGAAGAGCTAAAAAATTGGCATCTATATTCTGATTCTGAGTATGGAGGTATTCAGGCTTTCAATTTCAATATCTTTTATTCACGTCTATTCATCTGTTTAAGAAACATACTTGAAGGGAGAAAATTTTTCATTATCAAATACATTTTGAAATCATGGAAATGGATTTTGATTTTCCATAGCCTTTTCTTTAATTAATTTTTTGGATGATTATGACTAGTACAATGTCATTCATTCAATAAATGACCAAGGGATTCATCAATGCATTGAAGCATACTTTTTCCCTAGAAGAAAACAAATTTTGAGCTTGAGCTCACAGTAAAACTTTCCAAGAGACTGATATATTGATTGATGTTTTAATCATTTCTCTATTGTTTCAGGTTTGTCCTCGGCTTCCTTAGAGATCAAAGATGCTGGAAATGGACTAAAGGGTATTGGTCTATTCAATTTCTCAGAACATACCATTATAGTTGAAATAGTTTGAGACACAAATTTTTACCCCCTTGGATGCTAAGTTTTCCATTTATAAGAATGTGATGCTTATAAGTAAAATTTATCAGATAAGAAAAGATGAAAAAGTCAAAATGGACAGGAAAAGTCGTGTTTCAACATTCTCAAAACTTACCCTTTGAATTAAAGTTGTTGATTTTCAATTGAATTCAAGGAAAACTGAACAATCTTTCATATTGTTTGGCAAGTTCTAGCAGATTTTATTCTTCTACAAAAAGGAATCCATTTCCTTCATGTCATATTTTCTTTTGATATGTGTCCCTCTTCCTTTCTTTTGTCCTTGATCTGATTTCATTTGCATGTCAACTGTGGGTTCTTATCCAAAACCTGCTATAGAATAAACTTTTTCTTTAACTTCTATAATTAACTTTGGGTACATTGATTAGTTCAGCAGACTATTGAACCATTATATATGTAGTTCTTTACTTTTAATAATGGCGTTGTGAATCCAAAGACACATATTTCTTGATGAAGCCATTGCGCAACTAGAGGGGACAGACAAGAGTCTCCACCTCACCCCCCAACCTACTTGAAAACGTTTATATTACTCCTATGTAATTAGCCTAATTTTGTAATTAATTCTCTAAAAACTTCTAATTGGCCCTCACAAAATTAAATTTTTGTAAATAGTTTCAAATATTAAAATTATTTAATTAATTCATCCTATAAATATGGAAGATCAATAATAATTTATTCAATTAATATATTCTTTTGACCATTATTCAAAACAAAAATTTATTAAAAGGTCAACCTTTTATTTTTCTTTTTGTTCTACTATTAGTTTCGACCCCCACAAATAAAATTTTCTGGTTCTGCCTCTAGATGAGGCAATCTATTTATTTTTATGTTTAGATTTTATGCATCCTTTTATTTATTCACTTACTAAATCAAGGAAGCTGAAATCACTTCTTAAGTGGGCAAGAAGCCAGTTTGTTTATAGGGGCATAGCTAATTCTACGATAGCATCTGAACGCTTCAAATACTGCAAGCTAAAATTCTTCAACTTGTTGTGGTCACTTCATTTTGAAAAAGTTGTTTCTTCGTATTTCGTCACATGATGAATATTACATTTTGCATAAGTTTTTTCAGTTTTTTGCCAAATCCATTGGTTAAAATCCTCGCTTCTCTTGGATTATACCCTCTCGTATCTGGAAGTTTGTGCTTTTAAATGAGTAAAGTTTTCATGCAGCAGATTCTTGGGTAATCTCTTTTTTGCTGTTGCTGATGGATATACATCTTATACGCTGGTACCACTCAATGGCAATTGATGCTTCTCTCAAAATAGCACTATAGAATGATCGATTTCAACTTTTGCAAATGAGAACAACATAATCGTTTTTCTTCATTAAGAAATGCAGTTCTTAATATCTCTATTTATTCAATTTTCGGTCTTTTAAATTCAAAAACTTGATAATCTTTAATCTATTAACAGGTCTTTTTTCTGGAAATCTATCACTGGATGTATCTGAGGGCTCGAAATGGAATATAACTTGAAGTGGTTTCTGTGGGATGCGATCCAGGAAGGTATACAAATCAAGAGTGTGATTATGGAAAGTATTATTTGATAATCCCTGCAATACTGAATTGTGTTATCATGTTACTAATTGAATGTAGAAAATATTTGTTGGCATTAGCATATATACCTTATTAATTTTTATCTTCTGTAGTTTGATGGTTTTATTGATTTGGATGCATATGATACAATAGCTTTAAAGCTTAAAGGTGATGGAAGATGCTACATATCCACTGTGAGTTTTTCGTCTCTTCATTCATGTAGCTAAACATAGAGCATAAACAGAGTATTGCTATTTTTGAGGGCCCTTTTTTTTTAATTGACATTTTAAAGGTTTCTCCATTTCTGCAAGTTTTCTGCTAAGGCTTCATATAATTCTGATGATACAGATTTATACGGAGAATTGGGTAAATTCACCAGGACAAATGGAAGATAATTCATGGCAAGCTTTTGTTTTTGTACCCAAAGACAACTGGTATATTGCAAAGGCAAGATCTGTTTCTGTGTGATATCTGCATTGATCATTGTTTGAAACCATTCATTCTGCATATGCCTATGCATGATTTCTATATCATTGGCCACATCTTTTTGATATTTTTTGTGATCAGTTTGAGTCCAGAACTTATGCTTTTACAGTTGTAAAGAGCACATAAAATATGCTAAATTTGTTCTAACCATGATTGAATACAGAGTGGTTTTGCCTTTTTTCTGAAGTTCCTGCTGGTTTAACATGAAATTTACTGCTAATACCAGTACAAGAGGACATGAAATATGCTAAATTTGTTCTTGAAATTGATTTTCTCTACTTGTCATCTAGTAAGAATAGAGTGCTATTGTAATATGGAGGATAAAACACCATGCCTTTCTCGTGCATTTAAGTAGAGGTTTTATGTTCAAGTACATAGAATAAAATTTATCATATTAGCTAATTTCCAGCCACTTTTCAGATTCCTCTCACTCGATATTTGCCAACATGGAGAGGAAATGTCATAGATGAAAATCTGGAAATGAATCCATCTCGAATTCTCGGCACGTCCCTATCTGTTAATGCAGAAGGGCGGTGTCCCAGGTGCTAGATCTGGACCAGGTGATTTCAGTGTTGAAATTGATTGGATCAAAGCCTTGAGAACACAGTGAGTCACTGTAAACTGCTTTCAAGAATTTTGAAGATGATCATGCAGCCCTCTTTTCTCTTTTCTGTTTAATGCTGTATTTTGTGCCAGCATGCATAAATGTGTAGAATCTTCTGATTTATGGCAATGTTGCAGAATTTATTCTGTTTTAGCAACAATATGGTCTTTCTTTTTGGTGGTCTGCTGTGTCTGATATCTTGTTAACAACAAAGATTTGATGTATCAGTCAGAATATCTTTGAGCCAAAACACACTTCCTAATCTAATTCATTGTTAAATATGCTCTGATCTTTTGGTATGTCTATTTTTTCCCTTATCAAGATCTCTAAGGCTCAGTCTGTGTCACACACCTTAAGTTCAAGGTCTGCCATTATATTCAACAAAGATTTAATCTTTTTCATCTTGGCATGGTTATTTGGATAAAATTTGAGAGATATGGCAGCCTTCTGTAAAAGATCCAAAAAGGCAAAAAAGAGAACTTGATATGATTATGCTTTATTTAGTTGATGTACTTGGATATTATGTCTGCTCATACATCAGGAAAAAACTAGATTTTATCTGTCAAAAGTAAAAAATTGTTCTAATTAGGAAGTAAAAAAAGAAAAGAAAATTCCAAATAATTTATATGGTTGAAAAAACTGAAAAGATTTTGCTGGGTGGGGTATATTATGTAACAGCCAGCTTGTCGTTGGACCTACAAAACACTGTTGATTCCTGAAGCTAAAGATTTTAAAATGTATCTGTAAGGTGACGTGAAAACGACCTTTCAAATTGTGCAGTTAATCAATCAAAAAAAGACTTTCCTTATCCAATTTCTATTGCCTCTCTTTGTTTACAACCGCATGACAGTTAATATCCATCACTGGCTAGAAGCTAGCTGCAATTGGGTACTTGTTAGGTACGTGCATATTTACATTTATTATCCTTCCTTTCTACCTTAGAAAATAAGGGATAACGGATATGTATTGAAGTGATTTGGTGACGTGAAATAAATGCCTAATAATGCATTTTTCAGAAAAATTAAACATTTTAAGAAAAGAAATAAGAATAGATCTAAATTAATTTGAAAAAAAATTATTCAAAATAATTTTATGACCATATATTCTCTGAAAATATAGTCTATTATCATTTTTGAGTGAAAAAAAAAATTACATTGGCAATCCTAATTAATTTGAGATTAAGGTTTAGTTGAATTGAATTGTGTTTGAGTATTCTTCTTTTTCTACATTCCATAAGTGCAAGTAAATGATATGTTAAATAGTTGTATGTAGGTGAAGTGCAATTTGTGCTGTTTTCAAACACTTGCAATAGAAAAAGCTATGAATCTAAAAGAAAAATATGATGAAGAAAGAGAACCCACTTGTACCAAATTGCCTCTTTCCATTTCTAATCATAGCTAGTGGCAAAAATTGGATAGTTTCTCTTTATAATTGCTGCAAATGGGGCAATGAAGATAGTAAAAAAAGGCTAAGAAAACAACAGGCCAAGTTGTAATAAGAAGAGAAACTGTGACTTTGAAAGGTTACATTACTTAGTATTAGTACAGTGGTGTAAGCTTATGACGAGACTTTACAGCTTGAATATGTGTAAAATAAAACAAGAAAAACAGCATCAACAAATGCTCTGGGGGTTTTTGATGTGAAAATCCTGCTTGGAAGATTGATGGATTTTTTATTTTGATGGACATATAGTCATTGGTTTGGGACCATTAGAATATTGACAAAAGGGTCCCACTCGCTTTTTTGTTTGGAAAAGTTGATAGCTGACGTGGACAAATAGTTCCCAAACACGCACTTTATCAATTTCCATCACCTCTCTCTCTCTCTCTCTCTCTCTCTCTCTCTCTCTCTCTCTCTCCAGTCTCAGCTGCTGGCCATATGAACCCACAAAAAAAAAAGAGGAATTTATTTAACAATATTTTAAATAAGTAAATCATTTTAAAATATTATATTTCAATTTTTAATTTTAAAAATCTCTTTTCTAAAGGTTGATTGATATATATATTGGTTATTAAAAATATTATTTTACTTTTTTATTTTTATTAATTATATATAAAAAGAAAAAATATATTAATTAAATTCTAAAAATTTAAATAAAAATAATACAGACTTCTTGTTGTTAAGATATACTTTAATATTAGGCTTATCGCTATTAAAATATACTTTAAAGTTAAGAATGTGTGCACATAAATATATTTTGGCATATTAAATATATATTAAAACAATAAATATTTTGCATGTCCAGGTAAATTTAATGAAAAGTGTATTTTTATAGATAATAAATTCGAAATTAATTCTTTATTCTCAATTTAAGTAATATTTAAAAAAAAGTGAAATATTAAAAAATAGAAAAAATATATATATAATATAAGTTTTTCCTTAAAAAAATCAGTAATTCTAGAGGAAACTATTCACTCTTCTAAGCTATATGTTGTCTACTTGCTTGTGGTTGGTTCTTCGTTGGTAGAGCTATGGCTATTACGAAGCCACCGCCCTTACCTTTTTTTTTTTGTAAACCACTCGTTTGCTTGTTTCTTTTAATTTCTCTCCTTTTGTTTTTAATTCAGAGAAACATGAACATTCCATCCTGCAATCTTTGAGCATTCCATCTTGCAATCTTTTCCAAATCCAGTTTAGCTCAAGACAATAACAGAGAATCTGCGTTTCATTTTTAATTTAAAGGATCCAATTCACTATTATTTTGACATGTTTCTGTCCCAATTCAGATTCAAATGCATTTTGTTAGTGATATTGTAGAAATGTATTATTATATTTGCTATGTGATCAGCTAATTTGCTTTTTTTTTTGTCATAAAAAAATCCATGTCTCACTTTAATTAATTAATCTTAGTAAAATTAAATCTATAAACAAAATCTTTTATTCATATTCCACTGTTTAGTGGATAAATGAGTATCTAAAATTTTTGTTTAAAAAAAAAGCTAAACTTTCAATAGAAAGAAAAAATTAAAAGAAAAATTAGACTGAAGTTAAGAAGTATAATTATTTAGGATTGGAGGATAGCTAGATAGAAAGTGATATCATTTTATTATTGGAAGGTGTGTATAAAATAGTTTCCATTATCTTCTAAAGATGAAGAAGAAGAAGAAGAAGAAGAAGAAAGGAGAAGAAACAGGAGATTAGGGTTGTCATCCATGCCCTGTGGAAAATGCATGGACATTGTTGCACTAACTGCCAATCACCCATTTGTCAATTGTCAGTCGTCCACTCACACCCTTCAACTCTTTCAAAAACACCACATATATAAAATTGCTCAAACTTGGTAAAATCAGATGAACCAAATCAAATCAAATTAAATAGAATCCATTTTTTAAATACTAAGTTTATTTTTATGTAAAAAAATAAAAAAAATTAAGTGATACTTAATTTAATCTGAATATTTATATTATCATATATTTTTTAATATTTATATTATTAAACTCGAATAAATACAAATGAATTTAAAATTTTGATAATAATCATACTAATAATTAATATTCTTAATATTAATAAAATAGCCACCAAATTATAGATAGAGGAAATATTTCAATTCAAACTTCATGCATATTAATAGTGAGGAAGAGGCACGTGCTTTAGTTTCGAGCTAATTCTAAAATAAAATGTACAGCTAAAAAAATTCACATGGGGCTTTGCCATTTCTAATTTTTCTTTGATCGAGTAGGTGCTGGTCAGGCCTTGGATTATTATTCCAATGTATATACATTTATTATTCACACACTAAATATCTTTTATATTAAATTTATAATAATTATAAAAAATAATTGTTTTTTCAAAATATAAATCTGTATGCACTTTTCATATTATACGTTTGTTTTAATATGAAATATATTTAGTAGCATTTTTCATTAATAATATTGAGTATAATAGAAATTTAATATTTATTAAAATAATAAGTAAAGTTTATTCGTCAATTTGGAGCTAATAATGATATGTAAATTATTATTTTATTTTATTAGTATTTATATGTAAAGGAAAAAAGTTGATTTTAGATCTACCGCTCGTGTCTCGATATATAATTATTATTTTTTAAAACAAATATATATATATATAAGAAATAATAATTAAATAAATTTTATAATTAAATCATAATAATTCTTTTATATATCTGGGCAAACCTAACTCATAAGAAACATAAATCATCTAACATCAGAGATACTACTCGTATCATATAAAAATCATGATAATTTTTTTTGTGATATATGAATTAATATTTTCTTTAAATACACACATTTTTACTAATGTGATAAGAGATCAAAACTTATATTAAAATATTATAATAAATAATATAATATTATTTTTAAAAAAAAAATAAATATGCACATAAAATAATAATATAGATATACCTCATTATAAATTATGATAATTTTAGTATAATATATTAATTAATATATTTTTTAAATACATAATTTTTTTTATCAAAAAGGGAGGAGAAGTACCATGCAAATTTAGGTAAAATATGTGTGAAATGCATGAAAAATATATAAGGAGCATATGTAAGATTGAAGGACGTTCCTATCCAAAATCCAATTACGGAACCCATAAATCCAAAATTAAGAAAGTCTACGCTTAAAAGTTAAATAAAATAAAAAAAATAGTGGGACCATTGTTTACCCTGTGCCGTCAAAAAGGAAAACAGTAAACAAAGAACCTTCTGGACACTCTCCTTCCTCAATCCCTACCGTCCACAAGACACCTTATCTCACACATAGTTTTATTTCTCAATACATTTTTATTATTATAAATAAAATTAATAAAAAATTTTCTTTTTTTTTTCCTTTTATACACATTAACTAACAAACGATGTAAATGAAATAGCCCTGTTTCTGGATACTTCTTCAGCCCTTTATTCTTTTGGTAACAGAGGAGAAACAGGAAACTACCCTTTTTTTCTCTATCTTTTTTTTTTAATAATTTTCTCCTCTCTTCAATCTTGAATTCTTTATTATTGTTGTTGTTATTAGCCCTTACCCAGATGAAGAAATTACTGTAAAATGTAACTTTTTTGTATATTTTTTTAATTTTTGATGTATAGCATTCATATATAGACATGGGTTTGTGTCTGGTTTGCATTTTTTAGGTTCTGGGTTAGTTTAATTTGACGACAAGAAACAATCTTTGTGGGTTTTTTTTTTGGTTGCTGGGTTTTGATTATTTGAGAAGAAGAAGAAGAAATGGCAAATGGAGAAGATAAAAGCAAAAACAAAGATTTCTATCAAGTTTTGGGGTTGAATAAGGAATGCTCCACTGCAGAGCTCAAGAATGCTTATAAGAAACTTGCAATGGTTAGAGACTTTTAACTTAATTTGACTTTGCTCTGTTTTTTTCTCTGCCTACCTATTTTTTCTTTATTGATCCTCTGTTTCTTGAACTCCTTTTAAATCAACTGACCCTTCTCTTCTTTCTCCACTTCCAATTTCCAAAACAAACTTAAATTCTCCTGTTTTGATGGATTTTTTTTATCTTGTACATAATTTTTTTCTCTTTTATAGAAAATTAAGTTGATTAAAGTTAAAATTTTGCTTTGATTTGACAAGAGTTACACAGAAACACCCTGTTTTGGTGTTAATAAGCATAGATTTTCTGGGGAAAAGAAGTAAAATTTTCCTGGAAAAATTGAACACGATGTAGTTAAAAATTAGATTTGTGTTTGTGTCTGGGATATAGATATGGCACCCAGATCGCTGTTCAGCTTCGGCGAATTCAAAGTTTGTTGAAGAATCGAAACAGAATTTTCAGGCAATTCAACAGGCTTACTCTGGTAATTTTCTTCAAAATTCTTCCTTTTTTTAAAAAAATTAATTTTACTGATATTCTTAAAATTAAACAGCATACCAAATTGCCAAGTTGCATTATTAAAATAAAAATCAAGAAAAAATATATAAAATTCTTAATTTTTGTTAACATTTGTGTTGTGTTACAGTTCTTTCTGACGACAACGAGAGATTTTTGTACGATGTAGGTGCTTATGACAGTGATGACGACGAAATTGTATGCTACTTTGTTTCGTTTCTTGGACTTTGCAATGATTCTCCTTTTTTTTTTATTTACTTAAAAACATTTTTTCTCAAATAAAATTTAAAAAAAATAGTGCCTACAATTTGCTATTTTAATTCAATCTATATTAGCATTTTGTTTTCTTTTTTATTTTTGAACATTTGATCTATTCTAAATTTTGGATGTGTGTCCATTGTAATTTTAAAAATGTATATGATATAAATGAAATTTTTAAAAAATAATCATATTCTACAATTTTATTGTAATTTTTTTTCACATTTAGCTTATAATTTTGTTTTAAATATTTATATTCTGCAGGAATCCCCGATAATATTGGTTATTGACTCTTTTCTTTTTTGGAAATTGTTATTGACTGTTTCATGATTTATCAAGAGTGATTTAAATTAATTTTTGTTTGTTTTGAATTTTATTCCCTATTTTGTAAAAAAATGATTGAAAAAGGTATAAACTTGATAGTAATATAGCACAGAAGAAATATTAAAATTTTGTTTTTTTTCCCAAATTCTATGAATAGGTATTTTTGCTGAAATTGTTAATTAAATGCATATAATTCCATGCTTGAAAATTTATTTATGAAAACCTTAATAAAATGTGTTCATCGTTTATGCAGGGAATGGGTGATTTTCTAAATGAAATGGCAGTTATGATGAGCCAAACAAAGCCTAACGTGAGTAATAAATTATATTTTTTACTCTTTTTATTTTATTAAAATTGTCACTTTAAAAAAATATTATTTCACTGAGATTATCATCTTATAAAATAAAAAAAATAATTCATTTTTTAAATTTTAAAAAATATTATTTCACTGAAATTATCATCTTATAAAATAAAAAAATAATTAATTTTTTTAATTTTAATATTAATGTGTTAATTATCAGAGTATAATAATAATTTTAATAATATTATTATTAAATTAATGAATAGTATTTCAGTTGAGCTATTATATGTACTCAATTTGTTGTAATATAAATAAATTAAGGAGTAGAATTAGACTCTAACTTTATTTTTTGTGAATTCCTACGTTGTTTGCCTCTAAATCAGTCTTATTAATGGACCTAACCTTGTTTAGTTGACAAATAAGAGTTGGTGGACTAATTAACAACTAATCAGTATAAGAATAACTGTAATTTGACCCTTTAAATATTTTTTTAAAAAATATAATTTCTATTTGATCCCTCTACACTTTATGAAATACTTTAAACTCAATAACTTTAGGTTTATATAAGGTTTGTTTGGAATATTACTATAAAAGTAAAATTATCATAGAATGAGATGGAGGGTAAGTTACAAAAATACAATTATGTTATAATACATATGAGTGTATGGTATAGTTTCGATCAAATGGGCCCTTCTCTATAGATAGTGGACCCCAACAAATCTAGCCTAATTATTCTTACTTGTATTGTATAATTATCTATTTCATAGTACTTGTTTTTTAAGGAATTTCTTCAAAAGAACTTCTAAAAATAAAATTATTTTAAAAAATATTTATTTTTTTAACATGTCACATTTCAACTTTTAAATTCAAATATATATATATATGTAAAAATATTTCAAAATATAAGTTAGTATATATTTAATATATTAAAAGTATATTCTATATTTATATTGTATATAATTGATATATTAAAAATATATTAAAACAGTTGGATATTTTTTTAAAAAAAAAAGAAGAAGAAGAAGAAGACTTAAAAAGTGACATGTAGTATAATTTTCTAAAATTTCAAATTACAGACTCGAGTATTAAATTATTGTCAAAATATGTCACTTGCATGAGAATTTAAATCCCGTTCATTGCAAGCATAATGTCACTAATGATGCTTTTTTAGCATATATTGAATGAATGATGTTGACAGGAAAATGGGGAGGAGAGTTTTGAGGAATTGCAAGAATTATTTGAAGAAATGTTTAAAGAAAACATGGAATCATTTGGAGCTGGCTATCAAGTTAATGGTACTAGTTCATCAATTTCATCTTTTTATGCATCAAGTTATAGTGAAAGTTCAAGCTCAAACAACAGCAGCAGCAGCAGCAGCAACAACAAACGTAATTCTTCTGATATGAAGAATTCCATAGAGTCAAAGTTGGAAGATTCTTTTGGCTTTGGATCTCACTCTAAAAAATTTACTTTAGGGGTAAGTACTTTTCTCATTAGCAATTAAATTATGATCCTTTTATCAATAAATTTTAATTCAACAATATTGATTTTTCTTCAAGAATATATGATGTCACTTTAAATTTTAATACTCATCCAAATACGTTTTATTTTTATTGAAATTTATTGCAGTCATTTTGTAATTTGTGCATTTCATTGAAAATGAAATGTATTCCAATAAAAATTAGATCATTTAATGGTTCTTAAATCTCTACATTAATTGATGGGTTGGGTTTAATGTCTTGAAGACAGGTGGAACACAAACAAAATTCCAAGAAGGTGAAAGGAGCAAGAGGAGGAGTTCAAGGAGAAGCCGGCGGTAGGAAACATGGCAGGAAACAAAATGTTTCAACTAGTCTCAAGGCAATGACCATGGCATTTCTGCTTCATGAATCAAAGATGCATTGTGGCTGAAAGGATTGTCTTTAGCCATTGCAGCTGATTGGCAAAAATTGTATAATCTCAGAAGGGTATGTAAGAAAGAAAGAAGCCAACGCCAAACAACAAAGGCTTTCTCTAGAGGGTCGTGTTTAGAAAAAAATGGTAAAAGATCATTCTTTATTTGGTGGCCATGAGCTCCCTCTATTTTGGATTCTAAAATGAATCCCTCTTTGGTTGTCTTTAATGTTCTTTGAATGACTGGTAATGTAAATTTGTTTTTTTTTAAGTAATTCTTCTAAAATCGCATACTAGTAGAGGATCTTGTATGGCTAATCGTGCAATTTTTTATTGATAAAGTGCAATTAACTATGGTTTTGAGCAATTCGATTCTGAATCGTGATTTTGACAATTTCAGTTCCGAGTCATAGTCGAAATTTAGCCACTTTTAATTAAATCATTGTCAAATGATTTTTTTTTTAATATACATATATAAAGAGGGAATATTTAATTTTAGGAATTTACCATTTTGGGACAATGGGTCCCACAAAACGTGGGTAGCGGAGCCCCGGCATGCACTAAGTTTTGCAACCACAGAGCAGAATGAAGACGAAAAAAATGTCTAATTCGTCTGGTTTTTAGGTTTTGACAGCGAGAGGTAGAGATTAGAAAAATTAAAAATCCTCAAAAGACTATTTCTCATCCACTTTTGGCTTTGAAGAGATGGGCCCCAATTCCCATTTGCAATTTGCCAAACACTTTTTATTCTTATTATTATTTTTTTAATTTAATGAATCATCATTTTTTTAAGGTGGGTCCCAGCACTACCTCCATTTGGGTGGGCCATCATTTTTATTATTTTTTTTACCCACATTTTCCGTCATCAGACACACAAACTTTGTGTGCTCACATGCATCCCTTTTCTCCATATTTAATTAACTTTGTATATACAAAGAGAAGCTTAAGCAAATTTCAACCTACATTGTTCAAGAATGTTCACATCATTTCACTAATTTATGATTATAATTATATAATTTTTTTAAATTTCATGTTTTTATGTTTCAAGAAAATTATATTTATTTCAATTTTATTAAATTGTATTTTAATTTTAAAAAATTAATAAAAAAAATTAATAAAAAAATTATGGACAAAAATACTTTTTCTCGTTTAGTTTAATTTTTTTCTCTATCTTTTCTCTTCAAAATTCTAATTATAATTTTAAAATTAAATATTGATTGTAAATATGTTTGATTTCTTTTGGTTGTATTACTTCGACATAATATAATTATTATATTATGTAAATTTTAGAAAATAAGAAAAAAGTATATGTTTTAAATTTATTAAAATATAAAAACTTCAAATTATTCAATTAAATTTTGTTTTTAAATTATTTTATTTGAAGTATAAAAATTCATTAATAAATAAATTACATTTAAAAAATAATAATGTTTATATTTTAAATTTATTTTTTTTTAAAAAAACGTGTGATATACGAAAGAAACTTTTATATTATTTATTATAAATCCTTAATGTTAAGGTAATGTAATACTTAATCTATAATTTAAATTATTGGATTTGTTGTTCTAAATTTTTAATTGATTTATCAAAATTAATTTTTTTATAAATAATTTCAATTATTAAACTTATTTAATTAGTTCTCATTATATAAATGTGAAATATTAATAAAAACTTATTTAATTAAATTGTCTTCTTATGAAAAATCTAATTAGTTATTGTTTTTTGAGACAATTTATTAAAAAAATGAAGTAACCTTTACATTTTATTCTCTTATTAATTTTAGTCTTTTAAAATAATTTTTTTTATTCTGTTCTCGATTATTACATATGTTGTATAGTTTGTGATAATGATTGGAATGTTAATGTTATCCCTAGCAAATTGCTTATCTTTGTTTTCACCCTAGACATGTGAGACATTATGAACAATTTATAGGATAATTTTTTGAAGAAATTAGTAAGTAAATAGAGATTTTTTTTTTCTTCATCTGGTTTGAATAATAAATCTTTATACTTATATATACATTTATAAATTATTTTCTAAATATTAATTTTAAAAAACTAAAATTAGATTAATAAAAAGATAAATAAACTCTCTTAACAGCAAATCAAATTATTTTATTTCTTAGAAACAATATCTAGTTGATAATAATAATCTGCAATTTGTAATTTTAAATAGGTATGACAACAAGTTGATTTAGAATAACATCAAAAGAATAATACTTAATCTTGGAAACTTTCCTCATTTTCTGAAAAAATAAATTTTAGGTTCATAAAAATCAAATTAAGTTTTTGTCTATTAATTTTTGAGGATTTTCTCTCTTATTTTCTTATTCAAAGTCAGCTATTTGCAATGTATTTTTTATGATAAAATTGATTTGTAAGAAAATATGATTTTTTTCCTTAAGATCAACTTTAAATGAAAAAGTTATATTATGTCACTTTTTACCCTTTTTTTTCAAAAATATCCTGTATTTTTTTATATATATTTTTAATATGTTAGATATATAATTTTGAAAGTGAAATATACTTTTGGTATATTAGATGTAGACTTTTGAAAATGAATTTTTTAAAAGTAAAAGTCGAAAAGTGAGTATTTTAGAAAAATTGTAGAATTTTTTTTTTAAAAAAATTATTTTTTAAAATATTCTTGAAAAATAAAAAATATTGACATAAAATTCTTACTTTTGGTCCAAAAATTTCAAGTGGCCTAAAATTTTTTCCGTGAAGCCCAAAATTTTATCCATCCATTAATATAGGCCTCAAAGAGTGAAAGCCATCTTCTTTTGTCTAGATATTTGAATTAAGGGAAAATTACACTATTTATTATTTTTTATAATTTTTTTATTTTTATCAAAAATATTTTAGTTATTTTACTATAAATTTGTAATAAATTATATAAATTCATAAACTCATAATAAACTATATAAATCTGGTATTTTTATAAAAAAAATTATAAATTCTTATAAATCTAAAAATATTTTTAAAAATATGATAAATTTAATTTTTTTTATTTTTTTTTATTTTTTTTTGTAAAGACCACTTGAATTAATTGAGAATAAATTACATGATAGTTACTTTAAAATTTTTAAACTATATAAATTTTAAAAAAAATTTATTATCATATTTAAGTATTACAAATTCAAACGAAAATATATTTGTACATATATTTCATATAAACTGTTATAAATTAAAAATAAGTATTTTTTTAATTGAATATTTATATTTTAAATAAATTTGAACAAATAAGAAAAAAATAAACATTTTTAAAAATATTTTCTCTTTTTAATTTTTTTTATAGAAAGCCCCCTAATCTACCTCCCTTAGTTTGTCCAGAAAAGCTCAATTCTTTCCATGGTCACAGTTTTCAGCCATTTATGGGGCTGCAAAAGCATTAGTTTTAAAAAAAAATTAGTCAATCATTATATTATTCTTTTATTTTTCAAAAATACTATCTACAAATTTGACTCAAAAAAATTAAAAGAGTTATAAAAGTCTTAACGTTAATTTTTACCATTTGATAAATGGCCAAATCAATGTAATTACTAACTTTAACCCAGCAGGAAATTAAGTGAACTTTGTAAATATACTCTTTGAAAAAGAAAGAATATAATGTTTTAATAATATCACTATCACAAACCCAACCAAAATGAATTATAAGATTCATGTATAAGCTATTATAAGGCCACAGCTCCTATATAAGTCCTTTTAAGTCTTCATTGTAGGGCCATTTTTACCAAATTTGATGGATATTTATGAGCAATGCTGAAATTGATTGATTGGAGCCTTGCCTTTTTTTAGGAAATTACATATTTTATTTTTTTAAAATAACCTATTTTTTAATATAATTTTAATATATTAAATATATATTAAATATAATGATAAATATCAGTTGGGTTCGTTCGAAATTATATATATTTTTAAATGACCCATATATTTTCGAATTTAGACAGATTAAATTAATTTATACAATATATATAATATTATATATATTTTCGTATTTGATCGGATTCATTCGGTCAGATCGGATTACACAATATATATTATAAATATATATATACAATATATATATATATATATATTTATCGGTCAAATTCGAATTTAAACAAAAAAATAAATCTCAATATGATCATATAGCTGAACTTAAAATTTTTTAAACATATAAATCCGATTTTATCCTATATACAATATAAACCGATTAAATTCGACCAAAATTTATTCCGTTTGATCAGATTTTGTCGAATTTGAAAAATTTGAACACTCCTAATTAAATGTATGTATTTTATTAAATATAATATATTTTTTAAATCATTTTAAATGTTATTTGTAATTATTGTGAGAAAATAAATATTAAATAAGAATAAAATAGTAAAATAATAACTTTATTTATAACAAGTTAATTATAATTTGAGATATTTAAAAATAGTATAATAGACTATAAAAATGAGACAAATAAAATAATTAATATTAATATAATATTAAAATTATTTTTTTTCCAAATTTACAATGAAATGCTAAACATAAAGCAAAAAATATATACTATACAAAAGAAAATATAACTCTGTATATAATAAAATCCGATACTCGAATTAAAGTATGAGTTATCAGATTTGTTTATCATTTAATCTAAATCAAAAATACATTGTTAATAATAATATAATATAAAAAAGAAAATTTGAGATTTTTTAACTATTAGTTTCGAGTTGACATATAGTCAAATAGTTGTGGGTGAATAAGAATAATAATAATAATAATAATAATAATAATAATAATAATAATAACAACAGCTAAAAATAGCATAATTTCAAGTCAAAAATTGGAAAAATAATTCAGCGGCTTCAAAGAAAGCCAGAGGAGCCAAAAAAGTACAGCCATCAGTATGTGAGAGTAATCTTTCATCTTCTTCTTGTTCGTCGATATAAAAAGCTCAAAATCGCCATCTCGATGTCAGAATAGCATTAATTATAATAATAATAATAATAATAATAAAACCTCTTATCTTCCCTCTATCAGTGTGGCAAAATTAAAAATTTATTAAGAAAATATCAAAATTTAGGTTTAAAAAAAATTACAATTTTTCATAATAAAATTAAACATTTAATATTATAATATTAATAATTTAATAATTAATTTATGCTATTAAATTGACCGCGACTAAAAGACGATAACTATATCTCACGAGTCTGTATTTTTTAAAAATATTGTATAACAGTCTCATTTTTAATTTTTATAAAAATATCTCTCTCCACATAACAAACCAAGCAGTCAGATAAAAAATCATCTCTCATCTTATTGCACAAATCCATCTTGATAATGTTCATTTCTGAAAAAAAAAATTTGACAGTAGCAGTTACAACAAATAAGACTAAAGTTAACTTAATCAGCAGATATATCAAAAGAAACATAGTGTCATAACATGTCTCAACCATTTTCTGAGCAAGAGCCCAATATCATCAATATCAGAGAAATCTACGTTTCTTCTTACATCAGCAATGTAGGTTTCAAGTTGATCTTCAAGTATCATCCGATCGGTGATTGAAGAATCATATAGATATAGTTCAGCGAGACAAAGTAATTTGGATAGCTAAAAGTTGAAAAATGAGTTCATAGGAGAAAGACAAACAATGCATAAAAATAATTTTGTACTTGATTCTGTAAAATGATTTTTTTTATTTCTTGAGCAATGAAATTAATAACCTATAATTGAATAAAAAATAATTAGGATACATCATAATAAATAGTTAAGTGTATTATTAATTTAAAAAATAGTATCTGACAAAATATTTCTACTCAAAAGTGATGGTAATAAGTAATTGGAGTACCAACACGCTTAGATCTTAGATAACCTGCATTATTTTTCATATTAGATACCGTGACATCATGATCTATGCAAAAATCATTAACAACTTTCAATAATTTATCCCATCCATTCTTCTTGAAAATTTGCAATTATTGTTTAAAAGTTGCAATAAAATGAATTGCCTTAATAATATTTTGATCATTTCTTTGTAAGACTTGAGATAGATCATTTGTCATTTCTAAAAGTTTTCTCATCAAGAAAGTAATGAAAATAAGTTCATAACTTTCCATTTTAGAAAGTAAACCCACAACTACCCATCAATTTTTAAAATCAGAACCATCCTCAAAAATATTCTTAATAACCTCTTTCACAGATGAACAAATAGAAAGAAGACGCATAATTATTATATAATGAGAACTCCAACGCATGTCACCAGGTCGAGCTAAATTTATTTTTTAATGCAAGCCTCTTCCAGTTTAAATACCACCACTATCTAGACGTTGAATTACTTCATCATGTTATTTTTGACAAAGAGCACCCCTTCATTTATATGAAACACCAACAATATTCACAACCATTGCAACATAATCAAAAAATTACTCACAAATCTATTGTTCCTTGCTACTGCAACAAGTATTAATTGGAGCTGATGAGCGAAGCAATGAATGTGCCATGTTGAAGGATTTTCATTTAAAATTATAGTCTTTAACACATTAAATTCACTTCGCATATTAAAACTTCATCATAATCTTGGCCTCTAACTCTATTTAATGATAATCCATGTTTCGCTAAGAAATCATCAAGTGCACTTTTTAAAGAAAAAACAGATGTGTCACTTATATGTACTACTCTAACTAATCACTTCACCACTTGTCCCAACTTGTTAAAATATCTCAACACAACAGTCATTTGCTCATTTACAGAATTATCTCGAGTCTCATCAATTAATATAGAGTAAAAGTCATCTTCAACATCCTTAATAATAGTTAGTGTCATCTCTATAGCACAAGCGCTAACTATTTATTTTTAGATACGTAAAGAAGTGAGCTGATTATTTTTAGGAGCATTTGAATTAACTATATTCTCAACATCAATATTACGTTCATTGTACTAATTGAGAAGTTTAAAAAAATTACCCCGACTAAGTAACCTTTTTGACTCATCATGTCCTTGAAAAACTAACTCATTAGCTAAAAGAAAACATATACAGTCAACAATTACTGTCAAACGTGTCCGGTAATGCCTCTCTTGCTCTTGACTGTGAGAAGATAATACATGAGATACACTTTGTCTTTGATTTTTGAAATCAACATATAGTATTCTAGCATTATTGTGTGAACTTCTGGGACCGTTAACGTATTCATTAAACCTCCCCATGATTTTTTTCTAATTGTGAAATTTAATTTATGTGAAGATATTATCCCTCTACTTATATCCTCTATTCGAGCTAAGAAGATAACATAAGAAATAAAATATTGCATTTTTGAAAATACTATAACCACTCAAATTTAGAGTACCAACTCTCTCTAAAACTCTTTATTATTTTTTCAAATTCTATTTGGAAAAAATTATGGCCACGTGGTTGGTAAGGTCCTTTAGCTACATATTGTCTTTCAACATCATCCCTAATCTCTATATTAAAATTATCAATAGGTTTATGCAATGTCGGGTCACCACAATATCATCAAAACTAACGCTCGGACATTCTATTTTATCATTAGTTTCCTCCTCGATTGCTTAACTACTTAATGTAGGGATCGGTGTTGTAATCAAAATATTTGAGGATTCACCATATTCATTCTGCATTCTTCTAGTCTTGATCACAAATTTATCCATATCTGTTTAATTTAGAATTAGTTTAACCTAATTTACATTCAATATTTTAGATACTAGCAAATTATTAAATTACATTTTATATTTAAAACCTAGTAACAATTCACAAAACACAAACAAAGCCAAATAATCACATTCTATATTTATCTATATTCAAATTACTAATTTTTTTTTGTAAAACTAAATAATCACAAATTCACAAAATAAAAGTAAATTCAATTAATTCAACATAATTAATAAATTATATTTTATATTTAAAAACCAATTGAATAAACTATATTCTATATATAAAAATAAAATCTCTAATTTTTTTTACCTAAAAGAACAATTATAACAAACTCACAAAACACAATAAAATTAAATAATTCAACTAATTAATAAATTATATTCTACAATTAAAACCCAATATATAATCTATTTTATATTTAACAAACATAATCTCCAATTTTTTACCTAAAAAATTATCAACATCTCCAATTTTTTACATAAAATATCAATTATCATAAATTTACAAAATACATTAAAATCAATTAATTCAACTAATTAATAAACTATATTCTATATTTAAAACTCAATATATAATTTTATTTATATTTAAAAATTAAAATTCCTAATTTTAATAACGTAAAATTAAATCTAATAAAAATAAAATGATTAATAAGCAAACTAATAAAATTAAAAAATTAATAAAATATTAAAAACCTGAACTTTGCTCTCTGGTCGGTGGTCTGGTCGGTCGCCGGTGGTCTAGTCGGCTTGCCGCTCGTCCTCCTCCCTTGCTCTCCTCTGCGTGCCGTGCAACGTTTCTCTAATCCCTGTCTATGCCTTTCTCTCTCTGTTTCTCCTTCGCTCGGGCCAGCAGAGTTTCACGCAACGCTGCTGGCTCTTTATTTTTTTTTTGAATATGTGTTAAGTGAAACGGTGCCGTTTCTCATGAAATTAAAAAAAAAAAATTAAGCTCCATGGCTGAAACGACCCCGTTTCAGCTAGGGGTAAAATAGTAATTACAGGTGTTATATGTTGTCTTTAACCTCTCACGCTTGCTGCATGTCTCTCGTTTTTCAGCACTCACTGTCGCCGGTTAGATGGGGTCATCAGCCTCCATCCGACCCCCTAGGTTCGCCACTGCTCTCTGCGTTTCGCCCCACTTCTCTCTTCTAAAATTATATGTAAAAAATTAACGGTAATAATAATTAATCAAAGAAATTATGGGATTTCTTGATAAGCTGTGGGACAAAACGCTAGCAGGGCCAATGCCGGAAACAGGGCTGGGCAAATTATGAAAGTATGATTCATTACCGGCAGAAACGGCGTCGCCGATATCAACTCTGGCAACAGCTGATTTGCCTCTTCAATATCATGAAGGCATGCCAATCACTCGAAGCAGTACTATTCTTAGGACTCATTCCAATAATTTGAAGAACTTTTCTGTCGATGCTGCTCCTGACTCCCCTTCCACTCCTGCCACCCCTGCCACTCGTATGTTCTTTTCTTCTGTATTTACTAATTATTGGGTTTAAATTAGAACAGAGCATATGGTTTGGATTCAGTCGGGTTAAGCAGATTTTCTTCAGTTGAATCCGATCATATACTAAAAATGTTAACCTGATGACACCGATTGAATCTCTTATATTTTCGATCGATGACTATTGATTTTTAATATGTGAAAATTGATGCAGCTATGACACCAGGAGGGGAATTCAGGAGATTCACAAGGAGAAAATCTTCAGCTGACGCATTCGAACGTGTTTGTCTCTAGAAACTATATATTTCCAGTTTGTTTCTCTTTATTATTTTGAAAAAAAAATCATCAAAGATTTATCTTTTTTCTTCAAATTTTCATTTTCATTATATTATATTTTTTTAAATATACAAAATACTGTTTTTTATATATTTCTAAGATATATATTAAATAAATAACAATATACTCAATATATGTTGAAAACGAATTGTGTTTTCGTAAAATTTTTTATTTATAGAGTATATTTGTAACTTTTTATATTTTAAATTATTTTTGTAAATTTCCCATTTTGCTATTATTTTTAGCTGAAAACTATTTTTTTTTAAACAAAGTTAGCTGAAAATTATTAATTAGTGATGGTTTATGGTTAATTGTTGCAGGATGCTATTATTAAGTGCTTTGGATCGTCAAGAGAGGAAAGTGGCGGTTTTGCTTGAAGAAATTAATTAATCAGCAACAATTATTAGTTTTAATATTAATATAAATTAATTAAATTCTTGTGTGTGCGTATACATATATATACAACTTCTGATAATTATTTCTTTAGAAATGATGGCAACTTATATAAATATTACTTATACATAACATATAATGTTTTAATGGGTAAAATAAGATTTTGGTTCGATTCAGAGAAAGAACCAATTGGCTTAATGCTTCTACGAGTTTACGAGAGAGGAATTACTATTTAAAAGTACGTAGGAAAAAACCGGCCGGCTTGGTTGATTTGGATTTTGAGCTAGAGCTGTGGTTTTCACTATTTCTTCTTCATATACTTGTATATATAATTTGTCTTTTTTGGTGGGGGGGGGGGGGGGGGGGGGGGTTTGTGTGTATTATAATTGTAAATATGGGTTTTTCCATGTTTCTTGTATATATTTGGAATTTTTGTTTTTGTTATACTTGTGAACATGCAAGTATATTATCTTGTATTAAATCCTCTTTCAATGAAACTTATTATTGGAGCTTACGAGTAAAAAATTTCTATCCTTTCTAACTCCTCAACTGCATTGTTAATTTTTTATTAATAAAATCAACTTATTATTAATTTGATTTTATATATTAGTACTAATTACATAATTTTTATCAATCCCTCGGTATTAACCTCAAATTGATTTGTATCAATATAAATAGAAGCAAAGGGTATATTAATTTTCATGGATGATAATAAAAAGGAAGGCCTCAAAGCCTACAAGTGATCCATGACAATGAGAGTATGAGGCTACACATACAGTAATGAAAATTGTCCACTTATCAACCATAAGACTTTGAATTGGGCAGCAGCAAACACATGCATGCAAAATTATAGGAAAAAAAAAATCCCAATTACGAGAGAAGCATACAAAAGAGGTAACATATACATTCAACACCGTGATTGATTTCAATGGCATCCTACTTCAAATTGTATATTAATTGATACTGATATATTGTAATATTTTTATAAAAATATACTTTATATTTTTTTATATGTTATTATCAAATTAATTTATCATTCTAAAAAGAATTATTACTTTGACTCTATTTAGCTAGAGCAGTTAACAGTCTATTGATCCTATCCAACCTATTGTTATATGACAAAATGATCAATTCAAACTGAATTAGATTGAGTTTTTAAAATATTGAATCGAGTTTCAGATTGAACATAAAAAATATAGAAATTTCTAGTAGAATTTTAAATTAAATAAAATTTATCTAGAACTAATCCAAAATATTAAAAAAATTAAATATCATACTCAAATAACTTAAAAAAAAAATGAAATGAAACCAATTTTTCTTTTCTTATGGATAGAGAAACCACAAAATAACTCTTTAGGATTTAAGAAAAAAGAAGAAGAAGAAGAAGAAGAAGAAGAAGAAGAATCATAGTATGGTCGGCAATTGTCCAAATAAAAGTCAGACAAATGCACCAAACCAAAGAAATTTTTTTTAAGTCGAAATTGACGTAATAAGCTAACAATGACGATGATTTTTTAGATTACCGGCAATTACACGTCACCAGTCACCTTCAATTAATCCCTTTTTTTTTTTACTCACCTACCGTGCATTCACTGGCATAGCCAATTCACGTGCTCTCTCTCCCCCTCTTTTCATCTACACCTGTCCGTTCTATCGGCGGCATTAATCTCACCTGCTCACTCTCGGTTACCACTGTTGCATATTTCTTCAGTCGACACGTTAGCAAATCTGCTCTTAAAGCTCACCGGTTTCTTGTAATCTCCGAAGTTGGTTCATGTGTTCTTATGTGTAATTTGATCTAATAACTATATTATCCCCAACTACTAATAAAAGGTTAATTATTATTTTTTTTCTTTTTAAATATTATATCAGTGGGATTAATTAGAGGGTGTTTCTCAAAATTTAAAAGCTGGTCAAAACTGCTTATAAGCTGTTTTTAGATTATAAGTTGTTTATTTAAGTGTTTCTGAAAACTTAAATAGTAGATTATAATCTGATTTTAATCGGTTTTTTAAAAGTTGTGTTTTGCTACTTTTTTTAAGCACTTATTTTTTAAGCAGTTTTGACCAAGTAAAAGACCATACTATCCCTACCTAATCTTTAATATTCCAAATTTGCCTACCTTATACACTTTAGTTCCCATCAAAGAAATTTTATTATTATTATTATTATTATTATTAAATTTTATTATTATTATTATTATTATTGCAAAATAAATTTTGAATTGACATTTAAAAAATTATTTTTATACAATAAATAAATTCATGGACAGTTTGGTCATTTTGACAGTTTCTACAATTAAAAACTGATTATAAGCTGATTTTACAGAAACACTTAACTGATTATAAACTGATTATCAGCTGATTATTAGCTAGTTTACAGAAACGCTTAACTGCTTATTTTTAATCTGATTATAATCTAAAAATCACTTATTCACAATAAGCTGAAAAGCTCCAGTTTTGAGAAACACCCTCTTATTATAAATAAGCAAAATATTAAGGAAGTAAAAAAAAAATTACGCGCGCAATATTTTAGTATTATATAAAACTTAGATATATTTATTAAATTTATAAATCATTCATTAAATTTAATTGCATGCCAAAATATAAATTGACGACAAGTATACATTTTTTAAATAATATATCAATTTCACTTTTTTTATTTAATTAGAATCAAAGTAGATTTAAATATTTTGAGAATTAAATGAGTAACTAATAAATAATACGAGTTATTATACATTTATTCAAACATCATTGGATTTCATAACTCAAAATTTCACGAAATTTTTAGATTAATTTAATGTTTTCTAATTTGACTATAAAATTCAAACAAAAAAAATTCGATCTCTAATTCTACATTAAAATTTTAAATTATAAATAAATAATTCGATTATTAAGATAAATTTCAAACTCAATCATTAAAGTCTTATTTCTCTCCCTTTTTTTTCAATCACAATTCTAACTTCTATATATTATTATATCCTAATAATATAGTTAAATAATTAAAATATCCAACTTCAATTTTTAATTTATATTTTGAGAGAGAGAAACAAAAATTCGACATTCATTTAAGGTTGTCAAGAGAGAGGGTAGTTCAGGGAAAATACAAATCACCGGAAACTGGGAGAGGCAGCTGCGAAAAAGGCAATGACGTTAATTCCACATAAACACCATGGTGTTTTCCGTCCATTCATATCCTCAGATGAAGTGGACATTCTCCACCTGCCAAGCCGGCAACTCTCTCCGTCTCCCTCGTGACGCCGGTGACTGAGATCTTTACGCTTGTCCAATCACCTTCCTCCACGTCACTATTCTCTCTCCACGTGTCCTTCTCCGCTTCTTCTTTCCCCCCTACCCCACCGTTCTTCTCCGTCAATCCCCAGTTTTCTCCGTCAACGTTTCTTTTATATAAATTTATAGAAATCTCTCTCTTTCATATTCTATCTCCGTTTCTCTTTCTCTATCTCTTTGTTGGTTTATCAGAGTTATCAGATCTGAGCCGTTGACTTTCTGATTACTTGTTGATGGACGATGATGAAGAGATTCAGTCACACGCATCGGCAGCCACCGGATCTCCGTCGCCGTCTCCACCTAATGGAAGAAGTACTGTGACGGTTGCCGCCGTACCGGTTCCTTCTCAACAACCGCAACAGTCACTGCGGCAGCAGAATAATAATAATAGCTTAGCGTTGGTTCTTCCGGTCCAGCAACCTAAGAGCAACGGCGGCGGGAGAGAGGATTGCTGGAGTGAAGGAGCGACGGCTGTGCTAATAGACGCTTGGGGAGAGAGGTATTTAGAGTTGAGTCGAGGGAATTTAAAGCAGAAACACTGGAAAGAAGTTGCAGAGATTGTGAGTTGTAGAGAGGATTATGGAAAAGCGGCGAAGACTGATATTCAATGTAAAAATCGAATTGATACGGTGAAGAAGAAGTATAAATTAGAGAAAGCGAAGATTGCGGCCGGTGGAGGTCCGAGTAAGTGGCCGTTTTTCGATCGGTTAGACCAGTTAATCGGTCCAACAGCTAAGATCCCTGTTACTGCTGCTACTGCTTCTTTATCTAGCAAAGTTCCAGTAGGAATTCCAGTTGGGATTCGCAGTGGTGGAGGAGCTAGTGGGTCTAATCAATATCAATTTGGGAAAGCACAAATGAAGAACAACAACAATCAAGTAACAAAGAATACTCAGAATGTGAAAGCACAATTTCGAAAACGAAATCAAGTGGAAACAGAGTCATCTTCCGACGAAGAAGAGGATATTTTTCCAGACTCAGATGATAGTTTACCACCGGAGAAGAAACCAAGGTTGGTGGTGCAGAGAGGAGTGAATACAAAAGTAACTGGAAAGGAAAAGAATAAAGGGTGGGGGAATTCAATTAGAAAGTTGACACAAGCAATACTCAAATTTGGTGAAGCATATGAACAGGCAGAGAGTGTCAAGTTGCAGCAGGTTGTGGAAATGGAGAAAACAAGGATGAAATTTGCCAAAGAACTTGAATTGCAGAGAATGCAATTTTTCATGAAAACCCAGATGGAAATTTCCCAATTGAGACGAGGGAAAAGAGGAGGAAATGGAAGTAATCATCACAATGGTAATAATCTTATTCATAATAATGATAACAATAACAATAGTGATAGTGATAACTAATAGTAGACTTGTTGATTACTATAATTTAAGTTTAGATTTTTTACATTTAGTTTTAGATTTGTAGGTTTTAATTCTCTGCGTTATGTGGGTATATAAAAAAAAAACCAAAACCAATTGATTATGGATTGGCTGTATCCTTCTTCTTAGTGGTTATGAAGCTTAATTTATGGCAGCTTTTAAACTGTTTCTATAAGAAAATTCAGTGACTACATTTCTTACTTGAAGCATGTAACTCCAATAATTATATAATACAATCTTAATTTCAACTAGATATCTTGTTCAGAATTCGGAATGACAACCCAATTGGATTAGAAAAATTATGGGTTTATCTAGTAATTATAAGGTATATGTTTATAAAAATATTGTCATATCTCACTCCACTTTATCATTCCAATTAAAATGTCTACTTCATTTAACTTTATCATTCCAATTAAAATGTCTACTTGAAATCTATGATATAATTTCTCATGTAACTCTTGTAGCTTTTTCTAAAATGTTGGGCAGTGACTAGTGATTGTTAGCATCATCTGGCTTTGGATTATTGTAAGATAGTTTTTATAGTGATTCAATGTCAAACAAACACATAGGCTTTGTTTGTTTCAAACTCCTTAATCTGAATCAGAACTGAAAATAAGTTTCTATAAATTTTACTGTTAATGGACATGCATATTAGCAATACTATTTTTATAAATATTATCATATGATCATATATTTAAATTTTTAATTATTTTAAGTAGTGAAAAATATTTCAATTAAGTATTTATTTTTTATTTTTAGCATTATTTTGATATTATTTTAATTTTTATAAATATGAAATATTTATTTATTTATTTTAAAATTTATTTAGCTAATGTTTAATTTTATATTTTTATTAATGTTTAATTATTTCATATTTTATTATATTTTATACTAAATACTAACATTTTAAATAACTATATTTGATTAAATAAAATAAAATATTTGATTTGCTTCATATAGAAATGGATATTTAATTTCTTGGGGATGGTGGGAATGAGTGATTCTCCCAACTCCCGGACTTTTTTTTTTTAATGAATCAGAATCACTCTTTCTTATTTCCATTTCAAATCTTATTTTCGAAACAGTCTCAAATCAAATTAAATTCACAATTTTTTTTTACATATTGAGAAAAAAGAATCGATCTTGAATCAATTATAAAATTAATCATGAATCAATTGTTCATAAGAAAATATATACTTACGGATAAATAATATTTCGATGTGCAAATCAGCACATATTTAATGGAGGAAATTGCGAACACTTGGCCAAATCAGAAATGAACTGCAAGGCTGCAACAACAAACTGGATATATGAGAACCCGGGCAAAATTAATGGAAATTGTCTGTCTGTAACTAGCAATAGATAAATTGCTAATGACAGCATCAGGCCTACCTTTACTTTGCCCTTCACATTTTTATAACTATAAGATGGTGTATATATCGGCACGGCATGATTTGACTTAGGTTTCCATTCATCAAATTCTTAAAAACAGATTGAGAACGAAATGCAGCTCAAATCTTCTAAACAAACTGAAATCTTAATTCACAAAAGAAAAAGGCATTATTAGTTGTTACATTTATCATAAAGCATAAATGCAAGCAAAAGCTTACATGCAGAGCCATTTAAACCATTCTAAATTTTGAGGATTGAAGAACGCATGAAACTCATAATATGGCATGTAAATATAGAGTAACATACATGTAATCTTGCATTATATACACTAAAAACTGTATTTTTAATTATGAATTACAATGGGAACGACAAACCATTCAAATCATGATTTAAGTAGTTTGTTATTTCAAATAGAATTTCTAATTAGAATCACGGTTATAATATATAATTTCTCCCCTATACATACCTTGCTTGTTTTAGTTTTAGTATATTATGCATAAGGATACAACTTCCATTCCAAGTAGCTTGGTTAGAAATTCATTCAACTCCAAAAGCCAAACATTGTTGATAGCATACCTAGTTAAACACTCATTACATACCATTGATAAGATGGAGCATTTACCAAACAAAAGGTACAATAAAACATATGTAATTGCATGAACGTAAATTAGGAATATCAATCTCAATATCTGTCAGATTCATGGGGCACTTAATATCCAAAAGTTATAGGCTACTACTTGAAATGTTCACTTTTTCCATTGTCTTCCAGGGAGAAATTTAAGAATCTCAACGCCAAGAAACTGTGAGTGATGCTGCAATGGCTGTTCTATAAGAAAAAGATCTTCAATATGTAAACTTTTTAGAAATTTGCAAGTACCCAATTCAAGAATTGCAAGGTTTATGCGAGTTTGGAACCGAATCAATACTTTCAAGACAGGGTGACACAATCTGAATGCTCTCCATGGGCTTAAATTATTTCATGCTCGGACATTAAAGATCACTACTAGCTTCTTGAGTTCAGAAGTCCAAGAAAATGTAAATTTGTGAAACCCCAACAATTACATAGAAAAATTATCCTCAATCAAAGGGCAACTAGCAATAAGTTCCCTGAATATATAACTCTGTAAAGAGAATGCTCCATAAGCGAGCCAAATCTTATACATGAAGACTCCTCAAGCTTCAAATTGCAGCCAAATGAAGTCAACGAAATTATATTGTTGTCTAAGGTTAATTGAACACCTCAAATGATCACCTGAAGTAATGGAAAAATCAAGCTCTTTGTCGCCATTCTCAACAGACAGTCCAATCCATTTGCCTAAAACAAAAATCAAGACTATCAAGGAGAAATATCAAAAGTCAAAGTTTATGCAAGCAGAGGTTGATTTTGGAAAATCTAAGAAGATACAAGTTCACTTAATCCATGAATTTCTTAACAGTTACAGAAAATTCAAGAGATGTTCTTGTTCTATTCATATGATAAACATCGTCGAGCAGGATTATCAGTTCTTGCTTTCCCATATTGTCACAAATTGAAAAAAAAATCTAAAAAGGGATAAGAATCTACCATTTATTTCCACGTTTTGGACAAAATACTGCTACGAAACAACTCTTTTTGCGGGAATGAAATGCAGAGTTTTACGAAGGATGGGTCCGGTAATATTTGATAAGCGATCCACAGAAGCATTAAAAATCTTCTTCATGGTATCAATACGTGATGATTTAGAAGATCTGTTCCACTGTTTTGAGAGAGCGTTTCAGTGGGGCATTTCGTCGACCAGCTTACGTGCAACTAATGAACTGCAGTTCGAAAATCGAAGCTGCGACAGGGATTTGGAGAATGATAAAGAGACCAGAGAAAGGTTTTAAAGCCCTATCATTCTTTAAAACGAACGTTCATGTTTTAAAGGATCTGCCGTTTCATGGCGTGCTGGGCTGTTGGGCTAATTAAATACAAGAAATTAAGAATATTTCAAACGAAAAATTACATTCTATTATAACATATTTTTTTAATTTTTTTAAAATATTCTATATTTTTAGTATATTTTTAATATACTAAATATATATTCAATGTATATTTTTAAAAATTGAATATACTTTTAATATATCAAATATATATTAAAAATATATCTTTAAAAAAATGGTATTTTTAAAATTAAAAGTTGAAAAATATATATTTTTAAAATTAAAATTAAAAAGGGTTATTTTTTAAAATATTTTTTATTTTTAAGGTATTTTTGAAAAAATTCCTATTTCAAAATCTATTAATGGACCCCTTTTTAGTGGTTGCCAATCCTTTATTTTCTGCAATTCGAATCACGAGCTTTGATATTAATTTTGCTTCAATCATCTTAATTTGGCTGTTAGGATTGATTAAAATAACCCAAATTTTTATTTTTATTATCAATTTTAGTGAATAAATGTGAAAATGTGATATAAATTCAATGGATGCTATCACAAATTAGGATTCTTTTGATATGCGACTTTATAATTACTTTTATCGAGATGAATTTCATTTTCATTTTAAATTTGCTGTAGTCATTTTGTAATTTATATACTTTTTTTTTATCAATAACTTAAATAAAGTGATTATTAATTTTAATAAAAATATAATATATATTGAATAAAAATTAGAATATTATTGCTATTTAGCATGTATTTTCAAGGCTAGAGAAAATCCTAGCATAAATTATGCTTTCATCACAAAAATTGAATAGTGATTATTATTTATTATTATGAAATATAATTTAAATTTTTAAGTCGACATAGTTGCTAGTATTATATGTATTTTTAGCATACTTGTGGATTTGGCCTGTAAAATGTTAAATTATCCAAAAACTTAATCTGTCTATTCACAATTTTCTTTAATAATTGAGATTCGAAGTCTGATTCGTAGTTAGGTATAATTTTTAATATTTATTTATAAAATCTTAATATCTTTGTATTATAATCTCTTCTAATCAATAAATGATTCAAATACACATACAAGGGAGAGAAGTGACAATTAGTAGAGATTTGTCACAATTATTACTTCCAAAATGCAAGAATGAACCAAATTCCTCACAACAAATGGTCATAACACAATATCATAAAAATAATGTGTTATTCCAAAAAAAAAAAATTTTAAAAAGAGTATTGTTGGATTTTTTTTTTCTTTTAGAAAAAAAAGTGTTATTGGACTATTAGTTTTATTGAATGTTTGTTTGTTATTCAATACATAAAATTATGTATTTAAATTTTAATAGTTTACATTTTTAAGATAATTTCAAACATTAAATTATAATGAAAAGAAAAATATAAATTCATAAATTATATTATATTTCGATGAAGTTTCACAATATTTAACACTTTGAAAATATATATCTATACGTTGTATATTATGAGTCATAATTTTATTTGGAAATTTTTTAACATTATCTAAATTTATTATTTAAAATATATATTTATTGATAAATTGTGTCGAAAAATTCTATTTAATATTTTATATATTTTATTTTTATAAATGATAAAAACTAAATAAATAAACAAGCAGCATCTATAATTAATTATATTAAGGAATTTTTTTTGTTTATGAAAAAGAGGAGGCAGAAACCTCAAGTTCTTACAGAGAGAAACCTATTATAGCTAATACCAGTAATATCATGGTCAAGCAACATTTTTAAACCGAGAAGAATATCGTTTAGAGTATGAAAACCAGTAGGAAAAGTTGCTGCATGTGAGGCTAACCAGTCAGCAGCCCAGTTGGCTTCTCTATACACATGCTTGATCTGGATGTTCCAGTCTAACCTCAGCAACCTCTTAATCTTCATGATCAGAGGACTATTACCACAGCTAATAGTGTTTTCTCCGTTTATAAAGTGCACTGCACACATACTGTCATTTCCAACCAGCAGATTCCTAATGCCCAAGTTCCATGCTAAAACCTACCTTAGAGCACTACCCATAGCTCGGCCTTGGTAATGGAACAGGAACCCAGATTCATCACAAAACCTCCTATCCACCTTCATCCACTGTCTCTAATGAGGACTCCTGCTAAGGCGCTGTTGGATAGTCCCTTGACTGCATCATCTGTGTTCAACTTGTACCAGCCTTCTAATGGGAGGGACCAACTAATATATATTTCCCTATGTTCAGATCTATAGGTGGAACTAACACACTCCTCCATTACTGAGTTGGAGTGGTGGACATGGGCTTTGATTCTTTTAACCAAAATTGACGGTGTTATTTTATCACCTTCAAATATTAGCTCATTGCGAGCTTTCCACAAAATCCAACAAGTAGTAGAGAACAGGAGGTTCCAAGGCACCCCCGTCTGCATTCACAATCTCACATGATAAATTTTGCATAATCCATTCGTAGAGTTTAAAGTTCCAAAATTTACTTTCTAACAAATGGTTTCCCACATTTTCGAAAAAAAAACAACTGGTTTCCCACTTGGCACTAAACCCATCTAGCAAAAGGGCAATCCCTTAAGACATGAATTCGTTTTTCTACAGGATAATTACATTGGAGGCAGCTAGTGTCTTCAGTGAGATGTCTACGCATTCTTTCTTCATTAGTCAGAAGACGGTTTTTAGCAGCTAACTAGAGAAAAGAGCACATACGAAAGGGGGCTCTTAGCTTTCAGGCCTTTTTCCAGTCACTATTTTTCTCCTCCCACATCTCGTCACAAAGAGCTGAGTAAGTAGATTTGAAAGAGAAAGCTCCACTCTTTGATAGTGCCCAGAAAAACTGTCTCGCTCCACTAAATGATGGCGGTAAGATTGAAGCTATCTACAACAATATGTTTTGGGGAAGGTATTGGGCGAAGTCCGTCCACTTCCAACCACCCTTTTTGGCTGACATAATCTCTAATTGATTTTTCTAAATGAGACTCGGGGATACAACCCACTGCATTCTCCTGGAGCGTACTGCCATTATCCAATAGACACTTCCATTACATCCAAAGTCATTACTGGCTACATCTTCTTGCCCCACCGACCATAAAATTTAGTGAGCCAAATTCTAAAATTCAAAACCTAAGGTAGTTGCGGAAAATTAGAAATAGGGGGAAAATTTTAGGAAAATTTACAAAAATAATTTTAAAAATAAAAAAATTACAAAAATACCACACAACCAAAACATTTATAAAACACTGTATACATGTTAATTTTTTTAAAAAAATATAATATATTTTTAGTATATATTAAATATATTTTTGGTATATATTAAATATATTTTTAATATTTGTCATAAAAATATAAAAAATAAAAATATTTTTATAAAGTGAAAAAATAGTAAAAATGAAATTTTAAAGAAAAAATATATTTTATGTAATTTTCTAAAGATTTTATAATTTGAGAAAATATACTCATCATGCAATTTGGACCCTTGGATATAAAAATGGACCCACTCCATCACCTTTTTTTTTTTTTTTGATTGAGGAAACCCACACCATCACCTCAAATTTGATAGCTTGTGGAAGCCACATAAGCCACTTTATCTCAAGTGAAGGCTTAATGGTGGGGTCCAACTACATGTGTAATCACAGCCGTCAACTTGATTAGTCATGGGAAAAAAAAGAAAGATTATTAACATTTGTGGGCTACCCTCAAAATTAAAAAAAAAAGAAGTTATTTTTATGTAAATTTCTTCTTATTGATAATTAAATCCCAATCAGATGTTAATAATTGTTATCATAATAATAATAATTATTATTAATCACAAAAATTTGGATAAAAGTGTAAAATACAGAACTTTTGGCGGGCAAATCAGAAATATCATTAATTTTTTTCCACGTGTCTGTCAAACACTAAATACCAAACTTTAATGATTTACAATGATTATATTTACTTTATTTTATTTCTTTTACCACTTTTTGAAGTTTTGGACATTTAGTTAAACGACGTAGCATCGCAAGTCACTTTTTCCTCGTGCTTGGACTGGGAGATGAAAATTTGTCAAAATTGATGTCAAAAAACTAATTATTTTATTTTATTTTTTCCTTTAAAAATAATTATTTTTATAATTTATATATTTTTTCGTGAAGAAGATTTAGCTGTTATCATTAAAATAAAAGTATTGTGATAATAATTATTTAATAAATAATAGTAATTTAAAATATAATAGATTGATGAATTCTGATTTTATATTTATTTGCCAAAATTTATGTCAACAAACTAATCATTTTCTTTTTTTTTCCTTTAAAAATAATTCTTTTTTTAATTTATATATTTTATTGTGAAGAAAAAATTAGTTGTTATCATTAAAATAAAAGTATTGTGATAATGTTTATTTAACAAAACAATAGTAATTTAAAATAAAATAGATTAATGAATTCTGATTTTAATATTTATTTAACAAATTGATTAGTTTAGTATTTGATAAAATTATCATATTTATGTATATTTTTTTATTGAAATAATAATAATAATATAATAAGTACACAAAAATACAGATTAATAATAAATGCATACTTCTTTAAATAATAAATTTTTAAAAAAAATCTAGATTTATTGCCATTCTTTTTCTCTTTAAATTTCTAGATAAATTGTAAAGTGGAAGTGGTGAGTGACAGTGAGAAAAGGAAAGAGGAAATTGCAAATTTTGAATTAAAAAATGCATAATTTGATATGCTTTTGGGGGATAATAATTGTATTTTTGTTAATGTGGAAATGAATCTATCACATATTCTTAATTCCAATTTGATACTTCTTTCTCAAATAAAATGAAGAAATTGGAATTATTTAGTGGTACTTGATGGATGTGTCAAAGGGATAAAAAGAAAGGAAACAACTTTTTTTTTATATGATCTTTATATAATTGAGTATTTAAAAAAAATGCAATATTGGCACTCCTCAATAATTTTTTAATACCCCCATTACAATTTTTATACTTTTAATTGGGTATAATTCCCTCTAATTTTCATCATATATATATTTTAGAAATAATTCTCTAAGAAATTTTAATATTTTATAACGAGTTTTTATTTGACTTTTAAATCATTATTAAAATTTTAAATTAGAATGCTGTTATTAATTTTCATATTTGTTTCTGAACTGTTAGCACATTTTGAACTCTTTCAGATGTAAATATACTTTATGAAATGAATTTGATTTTTTAAAATATTATATAATAAAAAATTTATAATTAAATATAAACCTTTTAGTCAAAGAAAAGCTGTTATAGAAAAATCAAAGATAATTTAAAAGTTATTATTTTAAGTAAACAAATTATAGTGTTAACTTTTTGTAAGTTAATGTTTTATAGGTTATATAATCAATTTATGAGAAAATAAATTCCATTAAATAGGTTTTCAAGTTTTATTAATAAATATTATTGAGGAAATTTATACACTAACATCACTTTTTTCACAAGCTATGGAGAAAGTTGTGTCATATAATAAAAATATATCAAAACTATTTATCAACAATGTTTTTTTTTTGTTAAACAAAACAATAAAATATTTTTTATAGTGTTATGTTGAAATAAAAAAAAAATTGGCCAACTATAAGAATAAACCATTTTATTTGGTGAATTATAAATTATAATTAAACATTAATTGATTGAATGGAAAATTTGCAACTTCTTTGACAGCTATTATATCTGAAAAATTAATAATATTATTATTTTATGATGAGTTTAATTTTAATTAAAATTTAAATAAATCATGATTTTGTGGTGAGAAATATTATCATTTTTATTTAGATTTTGGATTAGAAAGGTTATTTTCTTCTCTTATATATAATTAATAAAAAATAAAATTAAAAATTTTCAATTTCAACGTAATTTCAGTATTGTTAAATTAAAACTCTGGGGATAATAATATTGATTTAATTAAATATCATTATTAGGAAATATAAATTCCAAGTATTTTATTGACAACAAAATCAAAATAAAAAAAAAAGGTCAAAATGCAATTGTAATGGTCCTACCATGTGAAAAGCTAACAAGCAACTTTAGTCTAGTCATGTGTATGTATTTTCTTTTTGTCAACAAAGGGAGCTTGTGAACAAAGAATTTTTATCATTTTATCACAATTTAAAAAAAAAATCCAAAACTATAATCAATTGAATGGTTGAGATTTAATTGAAAAATATTTTTTTCTTGTTTTTTTCCTTTTTCCATGATGAGTTGAGACGGCGAAGGCTTTCTAATTTAAGGGATACTTCACTTTCAATTTTCCAATCTCAAAAAAAATCTCTGAATTTATTTTACTTAAAATAAAAATTGAGTTTAATTGATTAATCATTATCTTTCTATTATTAGAAAAATATAAATCATAATTGGGAAATTTCTCACACAGTAGGCTTTAAATTATTTGGATTCAATGCTTTGAATGTTTGTTTAGATATTTTCTAAAATTATCATAGATAAAAAATTTATTTTTTTATTAATTACTTATGCGATAGAGAGATTTAAATGAGAATAATATACATAAAATCATGGTTAAATAAAAAGTTTAATTAGTTATTAAAAAAATGGAATTAATTTAATTTATTTCTTTATTGAATTAATTTTAATAAATATGTATTTTTTTCAATTGATACTTCAACATACAGTATTCCCTAATAATAGGGTCAAAACATATCATTTTTTTAAAAATTAGTTAAGATATTCTAATCCAAAACAAAACTTAAAAATGAAATCTCTAATCCGTGACTTTTTCCTTTTCTTAAAATGGTGATTTTGACTTGCAATTTCAATTCTTAACAAATTAGAAAACATCACTTAATTTCAAAAAATTAATGACATAATGAAAGTTTTGACTCATTATTTATTAATTTGATATCTTAAACTAAATGCTTGAATGTAAAGAAATTTTTAAATAAATTAAAAAATGGAAATTCATTAACATTCTTGTTAAGTAGTTTTAATTAATAAAAAAACTAATTTTTTTCTATATAATCTATTGAGATTTTAAAAATTCATTTATTTACCTGTATATGAACACGTCAAAGGATGAAGGGACTTCTTAAAAAATATTTAAAAAATAAAAATATTTTCCAAACTACTTATTTTTTAAATAGTAACTTTTCAAATTTTAATTTCAAGGTTATTTCAATTTTAGAAATAAATTTTGGTATATAAAAATAAAAAAAATATTTAATATATTGAAAATATATTTCGCTTTCAAAATTATATATATTATTATTAAAATATATTAAAATTATTTTATTATTTAAAAATTATATGGTGTAATTTTCTCGATAAGGAGTGAAATAATACATAGAGGAGGGCAATTTGGTAAAATAATAATTTATATAAATTGAAAATTTTAAAAAATTAATAAAAAGTATGTGCTTGAATTGCACGATTTGCCCATCCCTCGCTCTCACTTTCAAAACTTTATTATAAAGGACCGTTAAATTTTAGAATCTCTCTATTAGCGCAAAATGTAGACAGTTGACCTCCCCTTGATTTTGCTGCGAAATTACTGAAATAACCTTCGTTCCATATGCTATTCTATCAAGGCTTTGACTGCATAGTTTTTGGACAATTATGTCCTTCTAAAATTACCAAAATTTTATTTTATTTGGACAATGTTTTTTTACCCTTCCCTTCATATTTAAGCTGCTTCAATTAGAAAAAAAAGTATAAAAGAAAAAAAAATGCAAACTGATATATCCCCGCTCCCGAGCTCCCTTACTGAGTTTCACACTCGAGTCTTGCATGCTATCATATAATATCTTAGTATTATGGGCTCATCCGAGCTCATTTCAATGATACGACTGAGTCTTGCCATAAATGTTAAATGTCTTGAGTATGATTAATAATGTTATCCCTCATTTAATCGAGCTCTCCATTAATTGAGCTCTCCAGTCGAACTCCATATTCGATCACTCTTATGACCGAATTCTCTAGAGAATTTCAAATCTCGATTTTGAGTATTCTCAGTGAAACCGAACTCTTAATATTCGATAGACACTCCATTGACAAAAGCCATCATACTGCTCTGGCATACCTGCAATCAACACTGATACAACATCAAAAGTTATCTCGCTACATCAACTATAAATTGGGGTTACCCTCACAGGTTCTCTCTTTATATATATTTTCTTTATTCAGACTGACCGAGTTTTGATTTAAGTATCGGGACTTCATCCTTGGAAATCCAAGCTCTTTCTTTCTTATCTTTCGGGTAAAAGAGTCACAGCAGTAACAATACCCGAATTCAAATATGCAGAGCTAGGACCTCCTCCTGAGGATCAGCCAGTCACCACAAACAAAATGGAGAATCATTTAACTCATTTTATTTTAGATTTATAAAGATTTAAATAAAATAAAATTTGTGGTATTAACTCATTATATTAATAAAAATTTAAAATATAAATAGATTTAAATGTTTTCACATATTATATTGTTGTTAAACTTAATATGAAAATATAAATACTAATATGAGAGATAAATGGATTAAAAAAATCAAAATTTAAAAACTTTGAGCTAAAAATTCTAAAAACACCTTCTCAAATTTTTGTTATATAATTTTTTTTAAATTATAAATCAAATTTAACATATAATCTTTGTACATAAACTAAAATTTTTTGAAGACAACCAAATTTAAGAAGAGAAATTGAGATTGAACATTTTTTTCTTTGAAAATTAAAATAAATATTTTTCTTATATACATGTATTTTAATTAATTATCTAACACAATTAAAAAAAAATTAAAAAACTCAAAAACTAGCTAGGTAACAAAAATTCCATTATATATTCATTGCATCTCACATACTTTTTCAAATGACTTTATTAAATTTCAATTATTTTTAGATGCACAGAAAATGGTAATGAAACTTTTATTATTAATTAATTCTATATATGCTTCCTATTTCTAAATTCATAATTTGAAATAATATATATAAATATATTCAAAATATTATAAATTCTGTATGACAAGGCATATTCAGTGAGAAGTACATTTTTAAACAGAGTTAAGACCCATTATCTTTTTTTTCATTATAATATTAAAAAAATATTATAAATTCTATTCACATTCATTCTTTTAAATTACTTTATATTTTTGTAATATTATATAAATTAAATATGAAATTTATATTAAATTATTTTTCATATTATTTAATTTTAAATTTAAATTTAGAACTATATGACTGTTATTTTATAAAAATTCAAAACATTTGATTTTTCAATATTTCAATTTAAATAATTTTGTTTCTTTAGTCATTCTATTGTAGAAGATTTAACTAATTAGTATTAATTCAAATAATCACTATTGTATCAAATGTAAATAAATTTTTTTGGAATATTTACAAAAATAATTTCAAAAATAAAAAATTATAAAAATACTATGCAATAAGAAATTTTACAATACATTCTTAGTGATGTTGAGTGCATTTTTGATATATGTCATAAAAATATAAAAAAATAGTATTTTTATAAAATGAAAAAATAATAAAAATTAATTTTTGAAAAAATAATATTTTATGTAAATTTCTCTTAAAAAAAAGAAAAATGGTAAGGGCAGTATAGTAATTAAATAAATGTCTACTGGAGGGCTTTTGGTAATTTAGAACAGTAGCCGAGAGAGTCTTTGTCTTTCAATTGTTGTTAAAATTACTCAACAAAAATTACTGACAAAAACTTGGTTTTTTTTTTTTTGGTCTGAAACAGAACAGTCTCCTTCACTTTCTCTCTCTACTGTATAGTGGAGAGAGAGAAAGCAAGCAAAGCCAAAGAGGAGGGAGAAAAAGAAAAAAAAAAAAAGAAAAGATTTTTGGCATTTGAGAAACGAGTAAAGCAAAAACTATCTTGTCATTGTTCATCAGGTTTTCTTAGAGCTAAAAGAAAACCCCAAATTTCGAAAAAGCTAATCTCTTTAAAAGAACACAAAAATAGAATACCCAGAATGCTGCTGCTACCCATTTGATTGAAGAACCCGAAACCTTGGATCCTGTTCACCAATTTGAGATCTTATTATTTGGTTTATAAGGTATGATCTAACCCACATTTCTCTCAAATTTTGGGTTTAAATGGTTAGGGTTTTTGGATCCTTAAAAATAAAATTTTGCATCTGATGTTTTCAGGAATTTGCTACTCTCTCACTGTATATAAAATGGGGTTTGTTTTGTTTTGTTTTGAATTTGGTTTTTATGAGTGTTTTGATAGTGGGGTTTGGTTTGGTTGGGCATTTGTGGTTGGATTTTGATGGAATCAGATCTGGGTTTTGTTTGTTTACTCTAGATGAACTACTGGATTCTGTTTTGGAGTTGCAGTTAATTTCAGGTGCATTTTTGTTTTTGAGTTGGGTTTTAGGATAAAGATCGGCGGATGTCTCTTGGGAAGTCTTTAGGTGGAAAAATTAGTAAATTTTGACCATTATCTACTTATTCACATAATTATTTATTTTTTACTTCTTCCATTTGGATTTGTAATGTGGATTAGTGAAGTATTGGTTTCCTCGTTGATTTACATATATGGAGTTAACTTACATTTTAATCAACTACAGTCAATTGCCTTATTGGTAATTCATTTCTCTTTTCCTATCTTTTTCCAGAATTTGTATGGTGAGTTTGGGTTTTTCTGAGTTGACGTTCTCCCACTTCTGGTACTTTAATAATCAAAGAATTGGAGGATCTGGGAGTTGTGCATAGAGAATATCTGGTTATATGAGGAGGTTAGAGAGCAAAGATATTTTGTAAATATAACTAAGAGAAAATGAAATCGGATACGCCACTTGACTATGCTGTGTTTCAACTTTCACCGAAGCATTCAAGGTGAGGATGCCTGCTTATTGAGTGTTATTTTCTAGTTGTCTATTCTATTTGATATTTATCCCTTTTCCTTTTTTGCTAGATGTGAATTGTTTGTGTCAAGTAATGGAAATACAGAGAAGCTTGCTTCAGGATTGGTAAAACCATTTGTGACTCATTTGAAGGTTGCTGAAGAGCAGGTTGCACAGGCAGTTCATTCAATCAGGCTTCATGTTGAAAGACATAGAAATGCTGGGACGTGGTTCACGAAAGGAACCCTTGAGAGGTTATTTAAGTGCCCATAGACATGTTATATCTCTGTTGTAGAAAGAAATGATTTCATTTCAGTTCAGTTTTCAATATCACTGGAGCTACTTGTTTTCAGGTTTGTGCGTTTTGTCAGTACACCTGAGGTTTTGGAGATGGTCAATACATTTGATGCAGAGATGTCTCAGCTGGAAGCAGCACAGAGAATCTACTCTCAGGTAATACTGCCATTTTATCTAGCAGATAACACTTATATGGTAATATAAAAAACCATCGACTAAATTTAGAATTTTTTTTTCAGGGGACCAGAGATCAACTTTCTGGTGCATTAGGTAAAAAACTCTTTCTTTTCTTTCTTTCGTTCTTTTCACCCTTGAGCAATTCATTCATTATGTTATGTTATCCTGGGTTTATCTGGACTGAAGTAAGTTATATAATTTCTACATAGTGGATTAAACATTTAACAATTGCTTAGTAGTCATATATATAGCAGGTAAAATACCCTAGTCTTGAATCCTGATAGTTGTTCTCTATAACAGTTGATGAATTTTGAGTGGTTTTGGAATCTTTCAAGGACATTTACCATTTCCACTGAAAATAAAATACATTTAAAATACTATTTATGGTTGTAATATCCAAATTCATAACAGGTGTAAAAGATACAGCTGAGTTATGCTATATTCTGTACCCATAACATATTTTTATTTTATTTTTTAACGATTTTTTGCTTATTATTATAGAGAAATTGATACCAGCTATAGAAGCAAAAACAATGTACTCTCTCCATTCCATTTCAATTGTTGTGTAAAAAATTTTTTTTATTCCACTTCATTTGTCACTTTTATAAATTCAATGTAATATTGATTATAAAGTTTCAAATTTACCCTTATAAGATAAGATTAGTAATTAATAAAGAGAGAATAATTGAAAAGGGTAATTAAATAAATATTATATTTTTTTTTGTAAAATTTATAATAACTAATGATTATCTTGGTATGTGTAACTATTCTTAAAACTACAATTGAAGTGGAATGGAGGGAGCATATTGCTACTGCCTATATTAATATTTACTTAGACTCCTCTTAGTGGGCTTTGCCATTGTGAAGAGGTGTGTTGAAAGCGTGGTTTTAAATAACAGTTTTGGAATCGGAAATCAGAATTTGTTAGGATTGCCTTAATCATATTGAATTTCCACTGCTACCATGATTTTTTTCAATTAACTAGCACATGATTAAAATCAGTATAGGATAAAAAAAAAGTCATTAACTTTACAATAAAATATGTAAATAACTAGTTGAAATAATTATAAAACTAAGAATTTAATAAAAAATACAACGCAACTGTTATCTTGCAAAAGGTTTACTTCTTGCTTCGCTTTATCGTAACTAAAAGAATTAATGTTATAAATAAAATTAAAAGTTTGAAGTGGTGTAACAATATTGAAGCCAATTAATTGATTTCGTTTGTTGCCCAATCAAAGAATAGTTACTCACTTGCTATTTCAGAATTTTATGAAAGCAAAATTATTTATTTTTAATTTTTTTTTACTTGTGAACATCTTCCTCTGAAGATTAAATTATTTCCTTACATGTGCATCATAGTTTATAAATGTCTAGATTCTATAAAAGGAGAAGAACATGCATATCTTTAACTCTAGATTCCGAAAGAGTTTCCTTAAACTATTTCCTTGGATTCTTGTTGACACTTTTTCTTTTCACAATTGTGCCAAAGAGAATGCTACTGGAAATTCATAATGAAAAATAAGAAAATGCCTTCTCTACCCAGAAAGAAAGAAGATTCTTTAGATCTTTCTGTTTACATTCAGCAAATTCTTCGCAAGGGAACTTTTTTTTTAGCAATAAGTACGTGGCTTCTGTTGATTGTTAAATCTTAAGTGTTACAGTTCTTAGTTTAACAATTGAAACATCTTATTTGCAACTAAGTTTAGGCATATTTGAAGCATCAATTTAGATATGGAGGGAGGATAAACGTAATCATACTAGGCCATTTTGAAATGTGTGTAAGGTGAATACGCCGGTGGTATTCTGTGATAGTACGAAAAAGGTACTGGGAGAGCTTTTCACATACTAGTTTATCTGGAAAGCATGAGGAACACTTAGTAGGATTAGGGAATCCTTCATATAGGTGTTTATCTCTTTTAACCTGCATCGGCAGTATTTGGATCAGAGCAAAAATTATTGTGAGTCGACTATCTGTTTGTTTGTGTGAGGGGATGTAGTATGTGGTTATTGTTAATTTTATTGTAAGCATGGTTGTCGAAAGTCAAAGTCAGGAAAGGGAGAGAGAGAGAAGGGGAAGGATGTTTTGATGGCAATGTTTATGGATTGGGTGGTCAATTGTTCAATATTTATATTATTTGCGAATTATATCCAATGTTTGGCAAAGTTGGAATGAAATGGTCAATGAGAATTTTACAGGAAAGGTCCATGTTTTGGTTCATGCCATTTTGTGGCTCGTACCAAGGAAAACAGGCTTACATATCTAAGCTCCTTGTTTAGACCAACAAATGCACCATTAGGAAAGGTTGAGCATATTGTTGCAAGTGACAAGAAATTGTGAATGGGATGATCTAGGTGAAGAAGTAAGAAAGAATTTAGTAGCCTTAAATCTTTTTGAAGATTTAGACCTAAATTGGGTCAAATGGAAGAAAATAATGCATATCTGAGCCATCTAGTTCAAGATTAAGGTTTGGTTGAATTTTTGTTATTGAATATGTGAATGTGGCATAAAGTTCAAATGCACTGAATCTACAAGAAAAAATGAATAATTTACTCCCTTTGACAAGCATAGACACAAAAGAGAAAAGAATAAAAGAAAATGCTGAAATCATAAGTCCCATTTTTCTCAGAAAAGTTATGAACTCATTCTCCTTAGTCCTTATGCTAATAAATATCTGAAATTTTATAAAATTTAAAATTTGAACTCTCTGCAAAATCTGATAAAGTACATATTGCTCATATACTGACTCAGGATTTGGATAACTTGCTCCAGGTGGGGATGGAACAGGACCAGTGGCAGGAGCTGATGCAACAAAGTAAAGTTCCTTTTCTATTTTTGTTTTTCTGTTTTGAGGTGTGAGTGGGTTGTGGTCCTCTATATCAGAAGTTAAAACCTTATACCTGCTTGGCTGTTGATTTCATCTTCTGTTGAAAATTTGGAATTTCCAGCTATTGATGGATTTGCTTTGGAAGTAAAATGGTTTAAGTAGGGGCTTTTATTGTCATATTAGGCATCTAATAGAAATGGGAGGTCATAACATGCAATTTGGTAGTTGAATGAACTATTGAGTTATGGAACTCATTTTTTTTAGTGTTTGGTTTGAGATATTTCATGAACACAGTTATTTCCTGCAAGAATTTACTATATTGCAGATATCATCTTAAAATTGTAAAGTTTAAGAGCTAGAGGCATGATATTCGGAGGTTTGACTGTTATGAATCATTGAATGGATTTTTGACATGCTTCATCTTTCTCTCAAAGTTGCTTCTGATTTTGTTTTTTGTTTTAATTTACAGGAAGGAGCTTCTCCGCGCAATTGATGTACGGCTTACTGCAGTTAGACAGGATTTAACCACAGCCTGTGCTCGTGCATCAGCTGCTGGCTTTAACCCTGATACTGTACCAGAGCTCCAACTCTTTTCAGATTGCTTTGGTGCCCATCGTTTGAAGTAAGTGTGCTGGCAAATCCTTCTAACCTAGTTACCTCTTAATTGTGTGTTTGAGTGCACCTATTTGTGTATGGCCCCTTGCCTTTTGTGGTTTCAATTGAACCATCTGTTGCAATGCTGTAGTTTTGCTTTAGATAGAGCTGATGGGAGAAGAGTAGATTTTCTTTTGTTTGGTTGAGTGGCAAACAGACAAGGGATATGAAGTGAGGGGGAAAATATTTAAGAACTATTTTTAGGCTCTTATTTCCTCCCTAAAATTGCAGCAAGCAAGCAGGAGAATGTAGTATCAGTTTAGAGTTAGGCTGTTTTTGTATTTTACAACTTTTATTTTTTAGTCATCAATGGCTTGTTTGTAGGACCAGCTCCAAGTACGGAATTGAATAGCTGACAAGCCACTGAGGGTAAAAAGAAGGTTGGATATGACTCGATGGCAAATAGGTTTACTTCCCTTGCATATTTTGACCACTTAATCTATGGTCTGTGGAGAACTTATTAGCCAATATCCCAGATTAAAATTTACTGCACTTGATGTTCTGCTATTCCCTTTCCCTACCTTGACTTGTCTACTTTGTCAATACCATCAACTAAGTTGCTTATTTTGGTGTGGCGTCAAAATTCCTGGAAAAAAATCATCAGCCCTAAAATTTATTGTGGTCTCTCAACCTTAAGATTAAAATGCATTTCTCATGCATCTGTGTGTTGTTGTATTAATAATGAGTGCTGATATGTTGCAGCTTCAGGGTACTACATATTGCCTAAGATATAATATGACGTTGTCTGATTGTTTAACTTTTCAGAAAATGAAGTCTCACCATGTAATTTAACCTTTGATGTAAATTTTGATGCACTGGCTTGACAAAGATATAGTATTTAGCATTCGTTGTTTCAGATTTATGGCAGTGAAAAACAGGGATGGATAAAAAACTTCATGTTTTATCTTGATACTGTTGGGTAGTACTGCATTATAGTTTCCTTTGATGTGGCACAGGCAATCATGTTTGAGCATGTGAAAAGAAGCCTCAATTTTTAGATAGTTGTAAATATTAGTGCTCCTTGTTCTTAGCTTTTCCATTAGTGGGAGTAGGTTCATAATTAAGTTTGATTATCCATGGCCTCATGATGCTCTATGCAGAGCCCTCTTATGAATATTCATGATAATTTATCACTATATTTCCAAATGTCTCAATTTTCCGTATTAAAAATTGACTGGGATCAGATCAATGTTTGGATTTTTTTTTTTATCTTCTTAAGCTTTAAGATTTCTCGTTATTTATTTCTCATCTCAATTTTATATTTTTTTTTCTTTAAGTTTTTAGGCTGGAGCATAGGGATCCCTTCATGTTAGTCAAAATGGGTCAAATAGAAAAATATGAAGGACACTGAAGAAAATTCTTCATGATTGTGCCGAGTGTCCTTGAAGAAAAAATGGGACCAGTCATTATTAATAGTTCGCTATTGGGAATTATCTAAAGTACTTAGCGTGGTGGCTATATATTTGTTTACTAAATATGTCGTTTGACCTGACCATTTAGGACAAAGATGGAATCTTTGTGGAAGAAATTAGGAAGGGAAAAAGTTTCCTATCATGTTGGAAGCTTATAATAAAATTTGAGATGTAAAATAGGTGATCTCAGATCTAAATGAGAGAGCCAAAAAAATAAAATCCTCATCTTTTCAACTTTCCCTATCACAGTATGGCAGGTTTAGTAGTTACAGGGTTGTTTTCTCTTTTGTCCAGGCGCCAACTTTCTTGTACCTCTCACCTTTTTTTCTTTTTATTTTTTGTCGCAAATATTTATTTTTTCCATAAATGCTTTTTAGTCCTCTTTCGCCCCTAAAAGTGACGAACTTTAATTCTAGCGTTACATATTTTGTGCAGCGAAGCTTGTACCAAATTTATCTCGGTGTGTGAGAGAAGGCCAGACCTGTTCAATTCATGGAAGCCAGATGTAGAGGATCAAGTGGTCCGGGCTTCATGGGGATCTGATATGTCAATTGATGACCCCACAGAAGACTCAAATGGGTCCCATGATGTCAAGCCCCACCATTCCTCATTCCAAAATAAACACCAACGTCAGCAAGCCGGCCAAGAGCATCAAAAACCAGACTTAACTCAAACCCAGCATCACCTTAACCAATCTAAACCTTCTAATTTTCATCCCAATTCCTCCCTCCCTGCACAAAACGAGAACAAAGGAGGAGAGAAGAAAGAGGAGTCTTTGACTGAGTCATCACCTAGTCAACCAAGCCAACCTGCTAGGCGACTCAGTGTGCAGGACAGGATCAACTTATTTGAGAATAAGCAGAAGGAGAATTCAGGGGGTAAACCTGTAGCTGTGGGAAAATCTGTAGAACTGAGGAGACTCTCCTTTGATGTGTCTTCTGCTCCTGGAGTTGAAAAGTCTGTATTGAGGAGATGGAGTGGCGCAAGTGATATGAGCATTGACTTGGGCAATGACAAGAAGGATGGTAACAGTATAGATAGTCCTCTGTGTACACCCTCTTCATCTTCTGTATCCCAAAGCAAAAGTAACTTGTTTCCTAGCTCATCTGCAGATAATAAGGAGCAAAAGGAGTTGAATGACACTGTGGGTTCAGTTAAGACTGAGGCTAAGAGTGTTTCCGGGTCCAAAGATCAGGGCGAGTTGGAGGCCCGTGCTGGTGGATTTGTAGGGAAGGATGAGGAGGTGGGATTGAAGGAGAAATTTAACTGGAAAGATCAAGTAGGGTCTCAGGCCCAATTGAAGTCATTTGCAGGTAGAGGTGAGCAGGTTGGGTTTGATCAGGGCATTAGGGATGAGAAGTTTAAGGGTACCTTAGGCGGGGATGACAAGAGTAGCAGTGTAAAAGATCAAAGAGTTTTTGGGGATAAGTCTAGCAGTTATTTAGGTAGAGTGGATACTGTTGGAGCAAACAGCCAGGCTGGATTTCAGGGCCAGGTTGGAAGTTTTGCGGGCAAGGTAACTGATGTTGAATCTGGCAATAGAGCTGTTGAAGAGGTTAAAGTAAGGGATCAGCCACAGAGTCAGTCGCGATTTAGGGGTTCTCAGATTCATAACCGATCTCTTTCAGGGCAGTTTGAAGGTGGTTTTGGAGGGAAAGTTAAGGAAGTGGCATATAAAGAGACTGAAAATGACCAGTTAGATTCTCAGCCACAGTGGAAATTCTTTACTGGAGAAATCGAGCAATTGGGAAAAAAGGATATTGCAGTTTTTGCAAAGGAATCGACAAAAGTGGGAGATCTTGAAGGCCAAAAAGTGAAGGTCCAGAAGCCTCCTTCTATTGGTTCGGAACAGAGTATGAAGCTACAAGGTAGAAGAGATAAAAGTGGCTTTGCTTATGGAAGTAACAGGTCAGTTTTTCCCAGTAAGAAGGTTTCTGAGAGTCAAGAGAGCTTTGGCACTGCACCGACAGCATCAGTAGAGCAAGCTCAGAGGATAAGGCAGTCTAAGGGGAATCAAGAGCTAAATGATGAGCTGAAAATGAAAGCAACTGAACTTGAAAAGCTTTTTGCAGAGCACAAGCTTCGGGTTCCCGGGGATCAATCTGGTTCTACTAGGAGAATCAAGCCCCCTGAGTTGCAGGTTCAGCAGGCAATAAGTTCAGAGCATAGAAAACCAGAAGCAGTGGAGATGTCTTCTCTGCAGGTGCAGGATGAAAAGACAGAGGTTGAACCAATCGTGGTTGCTAATGATAATGCCAATTTTAGCACTCCTCCACCAATGAAGATGGTAGATCATCGGGACCATGGTAGTTCTTTGAGACAGAATTTCTCTGAGCTCAGTTTTTCAGATGATTCTAGAGGAAAATTCTATGAGAGGTACATGCAAAAAAGAGATGCAAAACTGAGGGAAGAGTGGGGCACAAAAAGAGTAGAGAAGGAAGCCAAATTGAAGGCCATGCGCAATTGCCTTGAGCGGAGTAGTGCTGAAATGAAGGCCAAATTTTCTGGGTCTGCTGATAGACTGGATTCGCTATCTAATGCTCGTCGTGCAGGGAAGCTCAGGGCATTCCATTCTCGTTCGAGCATCAAGAGAAAGCAGGTATTCAACCTTTTCTGCTATGTTTTTGAAAATTAAATTCTGACTGCTGAAGTTCTGCTTTCATTTTATTTATTGGAATTTTGGAGCTTCCTAATTTGGTAAGGTTCTCTTTTTCTCTTCAGAGTGAAGAGGATGAAGATCCTTCAGATTTTCTGGAACAGAAATTTTATAGACAAGACAGATCATTAGGCGATGCGTCTTTAATGGATGGTGCTTCTAAAAGCTCCCAAAATAAGAAGTTGCTGAACAGAAATTTGTCTTCATCAACTCCTCGTACAACAGCAGCAGCATCAGTTCCTCGGTCATCATCCAAAATGTCCAATCCCAGTTCTGGTAGGCGGAGAGGGCAATCAGAAAATCCTCTAGCTCAATCAGTACCAAACTTCTCTGATTTCAGAAAAGAGAACACAAAGCCCTCTTCTGGAGTCAGCAAAACAGCAAATCGCACACAGTTGAGAAATTTTGCCAGCAGCAAGAGTACAACTGAAGAGATACCTCTTGTGAAGGAAGAAACGCCCCGACATTCTCAGTCCTTGAGGAAAAGCTCTGGTAGTCCAGCTGCATTCAAGGATTTGCCTCCTTTGAACTCTGACGATGTTGTTTTGGCACCTCTGAAGTTTGATAAAGAGCAAGTTGAACAGGGCCTATATGAAAATTTTCCGAAGAATGTGGAATCAAAGACTTTTCTGAGGAAGGGTAATGACATAGGTCCTGGTGCTGGAACTAGTATTGCTAAATTGAAAGCTTCAGTAGCATCTGAGGCTCTGAAAAATGAAGAATTTGAAGACTCGCCCTTTGAGGCAGAAGATTCAGTCAATGTTACGAAAGAAGACGATGAGGAGAAAGAGGAGCTCGAAACAACTGAGGTTGAAGATTGTGCTAACATTGAAAATGGAAAACTGAGACTGAGCCAGGAGTCTGACAAGATGTCTGAATCTGAGAATGGTGATTCTCTAAGATCTCTTTCTCAAATTGATCCTTCTTCAGTCTCTGTTCCTTCTACGTTCTACACCATAGGTTCCTTGCAAGACTCCCCTGGGGAAAGCCCAGTGTCATGGAACTCTCGCATGCATAATCCATTTTCTTACCCACATGAAATCTCAGATATTGATGCTTCCGTGGACTCTCCAATTGGAAGCCCAGCATCCTGGAATTCTCATGCTCTTTCCCAAACAGAGGCTGATGTGGCTCGGATGAGGAAGAAGTGGGGAAGTGCTCAGAAACCTATCCTTGTTGCTAATTCATCCCATAATCAGGCTCGCAAGGATATGACAAAAGGGTTCAAACGGTTGTTGAAGTTTGGAAGGAAAAGTCGTGGAACAGAGAGTTTAGTTGACTGGATTTCTGCAACAACTTCTGAAGGAGATGATGATACAGAGGATGGGCGAGATCCTGCCAATCGGTCGTCAGAAGACTTGAGGAAGTCAAGGATGGGATTCTCACAGAGCCATTCTTCTGACGATGCTTTTAATGAAAGCGAGTTGTTCAATGAGCAGGGTAAGCTACATATCTCTTTTCTGGAATGTTAGTTGTGTTGTTTTTGTTTGTTAAGTACATTAATCAAATATATATCAAAATTAAATTCTAACAACCATTGTTTTCCATTGAAAAATTTCACCCTGTAACAGCTAACTCTGTCAGAATGTTCACATGCAATTCTTTTTTTCTATTTCTGTTTGATTGCTGTAGAGATCCTAATGAGGACCAATTTTGTTGATAAGCTGAATCCCTACTTTTACCCTCATGTTCTTTTCTTGATATTATTCAACTATTTTTCTGCCGTGGTGTTTCCAATAGTTCCAGTGACTTTAAATGTCAACCATCATCTGAGTTTTCTGCTGTTGTGCACCGGGCTGCCATATATATATATATATATATCTGAGTTTTCTCTTTTCTTAGAGGCCTTTGTAGCACACTAATCTCCCATTTTGTCTCTTCCCTCCTTTTGAGTTGTGATATTGATTAATATTTTTATAACCTCTTAACTAAACCTGTTAAGCCAATTGGGTTGAATAGTTTGGCCCATGTAAATGATAATCTATTGATATTCGTATGCTAGAAAATGAAGTGACATAATTGGGACAGTTTTATCCAACAAACAAGGGAGCATGCTGAACTTGTTGCGCCCCTGCTTTAAATCTTTTGATTTGGGTTATTTATGTAGTTATAACTGTTCTCTGTTATATTTCTTCACCAAACGCAATAGCCTTTTTTTTTCTCTCTTTTTCCTTTTCCTTTTGGCCTAGTTTTACAATCCTCGAGTAGATGATGATATGCCTCTTCTCCTACAGTTCAAGCTATTCATAGCTCCATACCAGCACCTCCAGCTAACTTCAAATTGAGGGATGACCATATGTCTGGAAGCTCTATTAAAGGTGACACTTCTTTTTTCAATGTTAATATAATTATACACATTTTTATTGGCTGGAAATCTTATGAATGTGTTGCTATATATAATAATAGTGTCTTTAAAGGACTTTCTAAAATGTATCCAGTGTGTTTCTATAGGGCTTGGCTTGTCCATGTACAGCATAACTTGACCTGAGGCCATATTTGGCAAATAGCACAAACGTTATTCTTCCTAGCTCAGACAAATTTGAACCTGAAACTGTGAAGGGAAAACTGGAAATTGTCTTGCTACTGAATTAGTCTAGGGGTACAAAAGGCCTGAGCCAAGTTGGGCTGAATGACTAGGCTATTTGATCCATTCCTTGAGTTGAGCTCAAGACAAGCCTGAAAGAGTTGGCTTTCAATTTATTGACTGCATGGTGAGCTTACAGAGGTAAACTGGGTTATTGAGCCATTAGAAAGCTAAGTGGGCACCAAGGCTAGCTGTTGATTAATATTTCCACAATGATATGGGCCAATTAAAAGACTATCTCATATGAGAGGGAATAGATCCGTACTGATAATCATTCTTCCCATCTAGTGAATGCGTTCTCATGCTTGCTTGCTAAGATACTGATCTGAGCTTCACTAGATTTTGCTTCCAAAGAGGCCTAGTTTTGGTGATGTTTTTGTAGGATGAGCTGAGCCAAGCCAAATGTAGATCTTAAGATTTTGTTTCAAAAATATTTCAGTATGGTCGTTGCAATCCTGTCGATAACAAGCATTCTCCAGTTAACATTAATCTTGTGAAGACATGAAATAATGAATTGAAATGTTGTCTCTTTTGGAGATTGGCCTTTAATGATGGTATATTTACACATATGACCAAATTTTTTACAGCACCACGGTCATTTTTCTCTCTCTCAACATTCCGAAGCAAGGGAAGTGACTCAAAGCTCAGATAATTACTTCAGCGAAAAGCGTAGCTGCTGCTCGGAACATCTCCAGTGATAGGGTGTAAAGGATTATATATATAGGATACAAATGCTTGTGCTGAAATCTGTTGTATATTGTATTGAACAAAATCGCCTATTGTCATTCTTGTGATTTTGGTAGTTTAGGAGCATTCTTTCTTTTTCTTTTCTTTGTGTGATGCGTATGAGCAATCAGACTCTTGGCAGAAATAGAATTGGTGACAGTTTTAGGAAGAGTGATGTGATTATGCGGAGTAATAGCATTGTAAACAATGACTACATTTTATCATCTTCTTCACTGTCTGCCTCCCCACTGCTGCTTTGAAACGTTTTATTATTTCTCTAATGCATGTGTAAATGTTTATTTCAAACCTCAAAAGAATTTTTCTTTTTTCCTTTTAAATTTCTATGCATGGAGGAAGAGTGAGATAGTGTAATGACTAAATGTGTTTCTCTACCAAGGCTCCATCCTTAAATGGTGTCCGAGATATATATGTACTGAAGTATTAGAAATTACAGCTATGTGCAGTAAATTTTTCTGTTTTATGACTTGTAGACTTTAATATTATTGTTCAACTTATTCGGAAAAATATTGTTGAGAGTATTAATTAAATCTCATTAGATTTTTTTTTTTTATATTATAAAGTTAAGTTGATTTAAGTACAAAAATTTGTTAAATGTTAGGATCTTTGGTTAATGTTTAGGATTTGGTGAATATCAATTGAAAGTACAAGAATGTGGGGTTAAGGTGTGATTTTATCAAAGATTCATGATAAATTGGTTTAAGATAGGGAACAACTCGAAATTCGAAAAGAGGTATCTGACATATTAGATTAAAATTATTAGCAACTTGAGAAAGGGAAAGTTCAAGATAATTTTATGTGAGGTGTTTAACCATGTGAAAATATGTTACTGGATGAATCTGATATTAAGAGTATAAAATATTATTTATCTTTTTTATATAGTCCAGTAGTTATTTATATACATATTAATAAAGTATAGTTAAATTAGTTAAGAATTAATTTTTTTTTTCAATATATTCTTATTAGATATAATATATTTTTTAAACTATTTTTAATGTTATTTATAACTGCTGCGAGAAAATATGTATTAAACAAAGGTATAATAGTAAAATAAAATTTTATTTATGAAAAATGAATTATAATTTGAGATATTTAAAAATATTATAATGCACTATAAAAATAAGATGGGGTGAGCATAAGAGTTTAATGTGAGATTTATATGAATTGTAGACTCTTTCAACTTTATGGCCTTGACTTTTGGGGGTGTAATTGTGCAAAGCTTTATAACAAAATCTCTTTAAGTAATTAATTAGTATTAGGAAGGACAAATGAGGCGACGGTTGTAATTGATAATGCTGTAATGACAGTTGAAAAGTCTATTAACAAATAACAGCTGCTTAGTTTGAACATTGAACCTTATTAGTCTTAATAAACATATATATAATATAATAAAAAAGACAAGATTAATGTTTTATTAATTATCAGAAGACTTGATCCTTTCATCTTAATTTTGAGTTAAATCATTAACTATTATGTACAAATTTAAATTAATGGCCGGCTCGGTCTATGGTCTCCTGCACTGTCCATATGTCCTTGGCTTAATTATTCTTTTATATATATATGTATATATATATTGCATTTATATGTTTGTTTATTTAGTTAAAAATAAACATTTAAAACTCAATTAATTGATGTTTAGTACATGAATTCCTTTCTGTCTATAAAATTTGTCAAATGTGTTGTAATGAACAATCTTACACTAAAGGTTTAAGGCATAATCTATACATATTAGTACAAAGGGACAAATAGAAGACTATGTCTAAAGTCTCTCTCTCTCTCTCTCTCTCTCTCTCTCTCTCTCTATATATATATATATATATATATATTTCTCTCAAACTGATATGCGAATTTTTTTTTATTTTATAAAAATTAATTATTTTATTTAAAATATTAATTTATATCTATTTTTCTTATTATATTCTTATTTTAAGATGAGATAATCATAATATTAAATAATATTAAATATGAGTATAATAAAAAAGTGTGTCTATATATCAATTTGTAACGAAGAAAAATATTTAAAATATTAATTTAACCACAATGCATCATTCTCATTGTAATCCAGCTCCCCCTTGTGATCATGGAACTGTTCTTATTGTTTCTAACTAGTTATTGTAAATAGCGAACAAAGGACTAGAAATTAACGAACACTTGAGCAGTAAATTTATTCTTTTATAATTTCTTTTCTGTATATTTTTAAACAAAAGCAAGCATTGTGTATAGGAAACACATACACAAATCTAATGGAAAAATATTAAAATAATATGTGAAGTAAAAAGTATCATAAATATATTTTTTCATAAAAAAATGAACATTCAAATCATATATGTGTATTAACTAAATTAAATATTTTTTTTTCATAATAAATTTCAACTAATTATAGATAGCTAGTATGAGATTAAACTGAATTTATTACTCAGAAAAATATATACTTACTTAATCTGGGTCTATTATTCACAGAAATATATACTCACTTGATTATATTTCAGTGTCAACCAAATTAAGACTCATTCTTTTTTTGTTTTTTTACAATAAAAGAGACAGCTCTCTCAAGATCTCTCAGCCACCATATGACAGTTCCATATTCTGGTTCATCTAACTTTTAAGATTCTTCATAATTGCTTTTAATTCATAGTAATTCATCAAAAACCGAGCAGCATATGATGCCAATCAATCTATAACAAAATTAGCTTCACAACAAATTTGTACTTCTACTAACCATTCTCAACAATAATATTAATATATGAATAGTAATACATGACTCATCTTTAATATATAAATATGTATGCTAGAAAACAGGCGGCATGTTCAATGTCTTTGAACTTTAAACAAACCAATGCTACAACTAAGCTGAACTTTGCTCTCTCTCATGTCCTAACAATTTTTTTTTTTGAATCTCGCTATACAATTCTTCCATTCCATTAAACACTTTCATATCAATGGCTGATTCCTCCTTTGAACTTGAAAAATACTCCCAAACCAGTCACTCACCAAACTCTAATTACCGCAGGCACAGGCAAAACAGGCACACAACTACACCTGTTAGTTCACACTATGCTTCTCAGTCATCTACACAGTTCAGCTCTACTGATACATCCAGGAGTTTCACTCCAAGAAGAAGGCCTCGTGGAGCTCTTCTTTCCACCCCTTTTGCTTCTGACAATGATTTGTCATGGCAAGGTGAACTTTCATGGCAATTTGAGCCCTCAGGATGGCAAGATAATCACTTTTTAGGTGCTGTTTTTAGCCCATGGACAGCTAGCACACCATTGAACACTCGAGTTTTTCGAAGATCAGCTAATGATTTTTATCTTTCTCGTGCTTATGGTGGGTTTAGAACTTTTTCTAATCCTTATTATGACTCATTTTCTAGCTATAGTGCAGTGCCTTCTGGTAGACTTGAGCTACAGAGTCATGCTGCTAGAGAAGATGATCAAAGTTTAGTAGTTCATGTCAAGAACTATAGTTCAGATGGTTTTAGTAGCAAATCAAGATTGGAAGCCAAAAAGAAAGAATCAATTGGAAAGTTTAGTCCTTTGGCTACACTTGATGAACATAGTGTGACTGATTATCACACAGCAGAGGATGTTGAGAAAGAAATTAGATCGTCTGAGACTGAATCATATCTCCATGGAGTCAAAGATTCTCGTTGGCTTTCAGTCTCTCATGCTTATATGGATCTTGACCATGATGGTATTAGTCAAATAAGCCATGGCATTTCACATGGAGGGCATCTTCAACATCATCATTATGATCATATGAGTCATCATGGTCATGAAGGCTATAAATCAACTAGCACTCATATTGTGGGTAATCAATCTGATCATGGATATGTTGATATTGAACGAAATTTGAGGGATGATGATGATGATGATGGGGAAGAAGATGATGAAGAACCGCCGAGACAAGTTGGTTTGTTTGGCCTTTTCAAGTACTCAACAAATTGGGACATTGTGCTTGTGATTTTGGGTTGTTTAGGAGCTCTCATAAATGGAGGTGCTCTTCCATGGTATTCATATCTTTTTGGAGACTTTGTGAACAAGATTGCTAAAACAGATAACAAAACCCAAATGATGAAGGATGTAGAAAAGGTAAAAACTTTCACTTCGTGCATTGCAAATTGTTTTATATTCATTTCATTAACCTTTAAGTTAAAATTACAGATTTGTGTCCAAATGGCAGTACTAGCAGCAATAGTTGTGATTGGAGCATATTTAGGTGAGAAAGATTAGACTATTATGACAGCCTTTTTTTTTTTTCAAGAATCCATTTTATGATTTTTCTTTGAATGAAATATATGTATGGAACAGAAATCACTTGTTGGAGATTGGTGGGGGAAAGATCAGCACATAGAATACGAACTTTGTATTTAAGAGCAGCTCTTAGGCAAGATATCAGCTTTTATGATACGGAAGTAAGTACTGGTGATATTATGCATGGAATTTCAAGTGATGTTGCTCAAATCCAAGAAGTAATGGGAGAAAAGGTCAAATCTTTGCTCTGCTTTCTTTTTAATTCCTTTTTCTTTAATCTTTTTTGACATTTAATATATTTGGGAAGAAGAAATCGATTCTAAATCGAAAAATATGCACTTCCCTCTAGGTTATATTTCATGCACCCCTTTTCCTTAATTTTTTTTGCAGCCTAATAGCATAAATGTTTGCATTTCAATAGTTATGATATTATTTAATTATGATTAAGCCCGCAATGTTTTTTAGTATAATAAGCAGGCCAAGTTTTGAATAAGATTATAATGGCTGAACTCTTCTTCTTTTTTTTTTTAATAACAATTGCAGATGGCACATTTCGTCCACCAGATATTTACATTCATCTGTGGGTATACCGTAGGGTTCTTAAGGTCATGGAAGATATCACTAGCAGTTTTCTCAGTCACTCCATTGATGATGTTCTGTGGCATTGCTTATAAGGCCATATATGTAGGACTAGCCACAAAAGAAGAGGTATAAATGATAGTAACTTCAGAAGAATTGGCTTTAGTAAAAGAACTAAGTGTCATGGCTCCTAATAAAAAGAATCTGATATGCATTTTCTGCTAATTGCTCAAAGAAAATTATTTAACCTTTTCTGTTATTCTGCTTGTTATAATTGAAGGTTTCATATAGGAAAGCTGGTGTCGTTGCCGAACAAGCTATTAGTGCAATTCGAACTGTATTTTCTTTCGTTGCTGAGGATAATTTGGCTGCGAAATATGCTGAATTTTTGGTGAAGTCAGTGCCTATTGGGGCAAAGGTTGGGTTTGCTAGAGGTGCAGGAATGGGAGTTATTTACTTGGTTACATATTCAACATGGGCATTGGCCTTCTGGTATGGCTCTATCTTGGTTGCAAGGGGTGAGATCAACGGAGGTGCTGCAATTGCTTGTTTCTTTGGTGTCAATGTTGGTGGAAGGTCTAATGAGCTGTTCTCTTTCATTTTAATCTTTCCAAAAGTTAGATCTTTATTTCAACCAGAAATATGAAACATTATCTTCATTTTTTTTAACAGGGGCTTGGCATTGTCATTGACTTATTTTGCTCAATTCGCTCAAGGAACAGTAGCAGCCAGCAGGGTGTATGGAATAATAGACAGAATTCCTGATATAGATCCTTACAGTTCCCATGGGAGAACACTGTCAAGTGTTCGCGGAAGGATTGAGTTTAGAAATGTTACCTTTGCTTACCCTTCTCGTCCTGATACTCTAATTCTCAATTCTCTCAATCTAGTCATTCCATCTTCAAAGACTCTTGCATTAGTTGGTGCTAGTGGAGGTGGCAAGTCCACCATTTTTGCTCTGATAGAGAGATTCTATGACCCCATCAAAGGTAATTCCTAGTAATCTGTATTTACATATCTATGAGTACTGGAATTATATTGATTCCAAATACGATTTGAGTTCTTTACATTATTGCAGGAATAATTACCTTAGATGGTCATGACTTAAGGACACTACAAGTGAAGTGGTTGAGAGATCAAATAGGTATGGTTGGGCAGGAGCCAATTCTTTTTGCTACTAGCATACTAGAAAATGTGATGATGGGGAAGCAAAATGCAACGGAAAAAGAAACAATTAATGCTTGTATCGCTGCCAATGCTCACAGCTTTATTTCTGGCCTTCCATATGGCTATGACACTCAGGTACTATAACGCAATCCTCTCATAACTGGAGGCACAGGGTTATACACACACACCACAAAAGGGCTAACTATTGGTACCTGGGCTGTATGCAGGTTGGAGATAGAGGAACTCAACTTTCAGGTGGGCAAAAGCAGCGAATTGCGCTAGCTCGAGCCATGATTAAGGACCCTCAGATTCTTCTTCTAGATGAACCCACCAGTGCTTTAGATGCAGAGTCTGAGTCTATTGTCCAGCAAGCTATTGACAAAATCTCCACTGGCAGGACAACCATTGTAATTGCTCATAGGATAGCAACAGTAAGAAATGCCAACGCCATTGTTGTTCTTGATCAGGGTTCTGTGGTAGAAATTGGTAACCATCGCCAGCTAATGGAAAATGCCGGTGCTTACTATGACCTTGTCAAGCTTGCCTCTGAATCAGTTTCAAAGTCTACAGAGAAAGATATGGATCATATTTTTAAGGAGACAGAATTTTCCATATATGGAAAATCAGCTCATGATCAAAGACCAACGAATGTGGAGGAAACACCAAGATCAAGAAATTTAAAATCTCTGCATATAGAAAACCAAGCAGAGGAGGAAATGCAAGAGATACCAAAGCCAAGAAAGTATAAACTCTCTGAAATATGGAATCTCCAAAGACCAGAAATTGTCATGCTTCTTTTTGGCTTCCTTTTGGGTATGCATGCTGGCGCAATTCTCTCAGTCTTTCCTCTCCTTTTAGGCCTAGCCCTTCAAATCTACAATGATAAGGACCCTTCAAAAGTGAAGCAAGATGTTGGATACATCTGCCTAGCACTTGTAGGCCTTGGAATAGGGTGCATTCTTGCAATGACAGGGCAACAAGGCTTATGTGGATGGGCAGGAACTAAATTAACAATGAGAGTAAGAAGCCTGTTATTTAAATCAATACTAAAACAAGAACCTGGTTGGTTTGATTTCGAGGAAAATTCGACAGGAGTACTTGTTTCAATGCTATCAACTGAAACATTAAGTTTTCGATCAGTTCTTGGTGATAGATTCTCAGTCTTGCTAATGGGATTAAGTTCAGCTGCCGTTGGTCTTGGTGTGTCATTATTCTTGGAATGGAAACTTGCCCTCTTGGCTGCTGCTCTAACTCCTTTCACTCTTGGTGCTAGTTACTTGAGTTTGATCATAAATGTTGGACCAAAATTAGATAATACTGCTTATGCTAGAGCCAGCAATATTGCTGCAGGCGCTGTTTCAAATATAAGAACAGTAACAACCTTTTCTGCTCAAGAACATATTGTTAAGTCCTTTGATAAAGCAATAGTTGAACCCAAGAAGAAATCAGTGAAAAGATCACAGATTTCAGGATTAACAATTGGTTTTTCTCAGGGAGCAATGTATTGTGCATATACCTTGACACTTTGGTTTGGTGCATACCTTGTAAAACAAGGGGAGACTGATTTTGGTGAGGTATATAAGATTTTCCTCATTCTTGTGTTGAGTTCATTTTCTGTTGGACAATTAGCTGGACTAGCACCAGATACTTCAATGGCTAGGACAGCAATTCCTGTTATTTTTAATATCATTTATCGCGAGCCATTGATAGGTAATGATAGAGAAAGAGGCAGAAAAATTGACAGATCAAAAACATTTGATATTGAGTTCAGGAAGGTAACATTTGCATACCCTTCTAGGCCTGAAATTATTGTGTTGAGGGATTTTTGTTTGAAGATTAAAGGTGGTAGCATGGTGGCACTTGTGGGTGGTAGTGGTTCAGGCAAATCAACAGTTATATGGTTGATACAAAGGTTTTATGATCCTAATCAAGGGAAGGTGACAATGGGCGGGGTGGAATTGAGGGATCTTAATGTCAAGTGGTTAAGAAGGCAAATAGCTTTGGTGAGTCAAGAACCTGCTTTGTTTGCTGGAAGTATAAGAGAAAATATTGCATTTGGAGATCCACAAGCTTCGTGGGCAGAAATTGAAGAAGCTGCAATGGGATCTTATATTCACAAATTCATCAGCAGCCTCCCTCAAGGCTATGAAACACAGGTATGCTTAAAACAATCCAGTCCTCAACCCAACTCAACTCATCCTTTAATTAGGATCGACTATATGAATCTCTTTTTTCACTCAAAGTAATTATAGACTATATCATTCTGAACCACGTTATTAGGCACCACTCTATCTCTCATAGCTATATCTGCCTTAATCTACACTGCCTCCGCAGGACTTTTTTCCACGTGGTTAAACTACCTCAATTTGTATTATTATCTTATTTTATACTGGGAGCTACCTATGTGACCCAAAATTTTAGTGCAACAAAATTATGCGTTTTTAGGATGAATCTAATTACTTGCCTTTTCTTTTAGGTTGGTGAGAGTGGTGTCCAGCTATCAGGTGGTCAAAAACAGAGAATAGCAATAGCAAGGGCAATACTGAAGAAATCAAAGGTACTATTACTAGATGAAGCAAGTAGTGCATTGGATTTGGAATCAGAGAAACATGTTCAAGAAGCACTAAAGAATGTGTCGAAGCAAGCAACTACTGTTGTAGTAGCCCACAGGCTATCTACAATAAGAGAAGCTGATATGATTGCTGTAGTAAAAGATGGTGAAGTTGTGGAATATGGCAGTCATGATGCTCTCTTGAATTCCCATCTTAATGGCGCGTATGCTAAGTTGGTGAGAGCTGAAACTGAAGCTACTGCCTTTGCTTGAGTCTTTGATTCATATAACTTGTATTGGGTTATAAAATTCCAGCCTTTTTTCTTGACCCAGAAAATCTAAGATCTTTTTTCAGTGATTTTTTCACATTTCTGAATGGATCCATAAAATCACTGTGTTAAATCCTTTTCAGGAATACTGCAGCCAAGAATTTATTTTTGAAAATTACACCCCTTACTAGATTTTTTTAAATTTTTATATTTTTTATCAAAGTTTTTTTTTTTCATTTTTCAAAAAAAATATAATAAATAAATTTATAATAAATTCATAAGTTTATTATACAAATATGTTAAATTTGTAAAATGATCAAACAAAATAATTTCTGTCGCATTTAAAAATATTTTGAAAATCTCATAAGTTTGTATTTTTTTGATCTTTTTGACGATTTTATAAAAAGCCCACTATCAAGCTATGGTATGAAATGATATGAATTAGAGAATGATTATAGACTAATGATTATTTCAACTCTTCATTTTTACTCCAAAAATTATTAATGTTGATAAAGATATTGAGACATACATGGCACATAAGCATGACAATTTTTTTTTTTTTCCACGAAAGAAAGAATAACACACATAAAAATAGTAATTGAATATATTTTATAATAAAATTATAATAATTTTTATCATAGCATGTTAATCTATTTCTTAAACACATATTCTTTTCCATCGATATGAGAGATATACCTTAATCCAAATTTATTTAATAATTTAAATGAGAGAAAAAAAATAAAAATTTCATAAAAAAAAGGTTGGAATGTGGTGGGGGGTTGGTTCAAATAATTATTAATTTTAGTGAATTTTACGTCTTTATGATATTTTCAAATCAAGGGACTATTCAAGATTATCTAATACAAAGAACCATAATCAAAGAGATCAAGTAATTAGGACTATTTTCATGTATGCTTAATTCTAGTTGGTGAATATGACCCAACTTTGGCATGCAAGAATAAGACATCAAAATATCCCTTACCTTTCTAAAAACTCCATCCCCTCTAACTTCAAAAGAGAAATGCGACCACAAATCCCATAGACCAAAATACCCTAAGAACAAATATAATTATATATAACAAATACTTAAAACTTGAGATCAAATTTGTCATTTCATGTTAAACAAACATAATTAAATGAGCACAAAATTTCTCATATGTAATTAAAATCATCTCTTGGCTTTCAAGCCAAGTGAAGTTGATGATTGCCTGCCTGGCATGCAAAGCTATAGTGATTTTAGGCCTTGCCAATAGTTTCTATACCATCAACACAAACGACTTTGTTTTCGGACTATATTGTACTTTTCCAACATTTTTCTATCACTTCCTTTCACTCAAGAACCCTTTAATCTCTATCTTTCACATTCTTTCTTGGAATTTGTGTATTTCTTCTCTAAGGTATTCTTTTCGTATCTCCCAATCTGTGCGTCAACTTCCTTATATTTTTCCAGACTACAAATATATTTTCTTGGACACATCAATATTATGCTTTAGCATTATCAAGATTTAGCTTCTAAACTGTTTTTTTTCTTGTTCATGCACCATTTTTTGATTTATAAATAGTTCTTTTTTCCTCTTAGTTTTTTTAGTATTACATCAGAGAGAGGAGAATCGATCGCAAATCTGCCTAGCAGATATGCACTTACTGTTGGGCTATGATTCAGCGTGATTTCTTCTCGTAGTTAATTAGACTCTAATTGAGGTCAAACTTGCAGCCATCTTCTATGCCTAGGTCAAACCTCAGAAATAGTGTTAATAAACTTGAAGAAAATTCAGTAATTTGTAGGATTAAATTAGATATTCTTATATAGGGTCTAAAAATCAGCAATTGGGTATTTATATTTAATATTTTAAGTGTTTAAATACCTAAAATTCTTAATATTTTTGCTCTTCTTGGTTGTTGATGTAGTGTATAAGATATAAGTCTACTACATTGAATAATCTAACACTAAAAGATTTGGTGAATCATTCAGTTCAGCTTTTCAAATTTGGACAAAGAAAGTTTTGAAATTGGGAGAGAAAAAGAAAATAAAAAGTATGGCATCTCTTACACCAGGAGTGCTACTAAAGCTTCTTCAGAGTATGAACTCAAATGTAAAGGTTCGTGGAGAGTATAGGTCCGTTCTGCTACAAGTTATCAGCATTGTGCCTGCTTTGACCGGCTCAGAACTCTGGCCCAATCAAGGATTCTTTGTTAAAGTATCAGATTCTTCACATTCAACTTATGTATCACTTTCCAAGGAAGACAATGAGCTGATTTTGAATAATAAGTTACAACTTGGACAATTTTTCTATGTTGATAGAGTGGAAGCTGGAACACCAGTTCCAATCCTAGTTGGTGTCAGGCCAGTTCCTGGAAGAAATCCCTTTGTGGGGAATCCTAAAGATTTGATGCAAATGTTAGTGCCTTCTGAGGGGCCAATTCCTGTTGATAATGAAGGAAATGGTTCAAAATTGAAGGACTTACTCGAAGGAAAAGAAGAAAATTCAAGACAAAAGATTGTTATCAAGGAGGAAAAAGCTGCTGTTGCTTCTAGATATATGCAGGGTTTTTTGACAGCAAGTAGTAAAGTAGGAGGGTTGGATTCGTGTGGAGGTGGGAAAAGTAATGAGATAGAGAACACTGGAGCAAGTAATAAGAAGAGTGGATTAGTGAAAGGCAAGCAGCAGCAAGAAAACAATGGTCAGGTATGAAAATCTTGCAGTCTGGAGAAATACTGTAAATGTTAATGAATTGACAGTTATTGGCATTAGCATTGCAGGCAAGTCCAATTATTCCTCTTCGAAATCGATCTGATTCAGTTGTATCAAAGCCAGAAGTTGCTGTATCCAATGCAAAAGAGACTGCAGTGCTTTCCAGGAGTACGTCTGCAAAACTCTCATTGAATAAACTGGAAAGTACAAACTTGAATCCCTTGTCAAGTTATTCAGATAAAAACTTTGCTTTTGAGACAACATCATGGACTTCTCTGCCTGCAAGTCTCTCAAAGCCTGGAAAGGTGAATTTCCTGTTTTCTTTGCTTTCCTCGGTTTTTTTTTGTCGTCTGTTCAGTTAGCTTAGTGATTGTTGGGAAAATTTTATCAGTATTGATATCATGCTGTCACCATTGAGGATGAATACTGGCAATAATTATTTATGTACAAAATTTCCAACAATTATTTAAAATTTTCAAAATTCTTGTATTGACACTACATAATTTTTTTTTCTGTATTTCTTGTAATCATTTTCCAAGGGAATGCTTAAAAGGAGATATTTAGCTTCTCTGGTTGCAGCAGAAGCTCAGAAAGAAGCATCTAATGCTGCAACTCTAATCAAGTGTCTCAAGTAAGAATACATTTGCTATGCCAAGAGAGTTTTCAACTTAGCATCAAATGTCATTTCTCGTAAAAGTTTCTTATTTTCCATCTTTTCTTTTAGTATGTTTGCTGAGCTTCGGTCTTCAGCCTCACCAGAGAACCCCCATCTCTATTTGACCAAGTTCTTCACACTGCAACAGCTCATCGACCAACCAAATGCAACCACCCCATTAAAAGATAAATCACTTCAAATATCCACTAATTTTTCATTTCAAGAAATAGAAAAAACAATCAAAAGGACGAATATAGGTCACACTAAAAGCACAACAAAGACTCCAAAGTCTGCAAAGGAATTAAACACAACTGAGAAGCTGGAGTGGGCAAAAGGAGATAGTGCAAAAGACATCAAAGAACTAAAAGAATCTCTCTTAAATGAAACTAGAACTTGGTTTTTGAAGTTCTTGGAAGCAGCCTTGGACACTGGATTTCGTGTTTCTCCTCAGGAAAAGAAGGGTAAAGATATTGCAGGGCGGCGAATGGAGCCAGAGACCAACCATATTGCTGTCACATTGTCACAGCTCAAGCATGCAAATGTATGGCTAGATAAACTGAGAAACAACTTGAGCTCAGAAAATAATAATGGATTGTTGGAGACTGTTGATCGGTTGAAGCAAAAGGTTTATCCTTGTTTGCTATCTCATGTAGATTCAGCAGCATCAGCTCTTGGGAATAATCGTTCTGATCGAGGTTGATACTGAAATGGAGCTGAAGTTTGAATTTTATATATATCCACTGTCCAAAAATAATTAGATTCATTATCTATCAAGGATAACTTGAACCAAACTATTCATTACAAGTTTGGTCAATCATATTAATTTATCAATGAAAATCATGTATGTATTTATATATTTATGTAATAAGGCCATTTTCAGGTCTACAGAGTGAGATTTGTTGAAGCAGATTGATCCTATTTCTCTGAAATAAAGATAATCTAACAGCAATGATTATTAATCCTGAATATCAGAATCACATAGTAATTAAAAGAAATTGTTACCCTGCGGCTGCAATTCTTCTCTTGAACTTCATAGTCTGAAGAGATAGAAACCAAGCCGGAGAACAAGGGCACACGCGAAATATTCAGATTTTCTTGCTGATAGATTTTGCATGTGCCCTGCTTCTCCAGCATGGCTAAATCTCTCTTTCCCTGCCATTTTCAATTGAACACTCTTAAGACTTACTCCATAAACTTCAAAAAACAAATACATTGTTATTTCTAAATGATGAGTTAAGTATATGTTTATCATAGATGCTGATGAATGCTGAAAAGCTGACTTGGATCCCACGAATGTGTTTAAGAAGCATTTTCTTGGTGAGTGACTAGTCAATGGTTGGTCTTGTGGCTTTACTTATAGCATAAGCATGTTAATTTATATATATATATATATATATATATAGTTCTTAAAGCAGCAAATGGAATGTCATGGACCTCATGGTGAACCATACAACATTAGCTTAAGAGAGTGTTGGAAGTTAAGCTGCCAAAAAAGGATTGCCCATTTCTAGGAAATATGAGGCCTACCAGAAGCCAACAGAAATCTGCCTTTACCAATCTTTGGCAGCCCACCCACCATGAGCTACTAGGACTAGGAGATCTAAAAAATTTCAGAAGAAAATCACTTCACACATAGCTATTAAAATATGATAATATAATAATAATCATCGCATATGCAGCCTCCAAAACTAAAAAGTCACAATAAAAATTATTTTTAAAAAGAGCTTTCCTAAAAGATAGGATTGCATTACATCAAGAAATCTCCTTTTGTACCATTCTAACCATCCACTGATTTATGCTTGCATTACACATGAGAAAACAGTTTACATAATTTTTTTCTAACATTAGATTAATAATAAAAATAACATTTGCTTCATTCACATCATATTCAACAGAATACGTTATGGCCTAACTATTAAAATATAAAAAAGTTGTATGTTCTTGCAAAAGAAACTCATTGCTTCCCTAGACATTATCCATGAGTAAATGATGCTTTGCAACAAAACTAAGAGAATCCAAAATCAATATTACAATCGCTTGAAAAATTTTCAAGCATATATAACATTTTCAATACTGTCCGAAAGTCAGATTTAGTCGGCCTGGACAAAGATTCGTTTCCTCAAGTAGAGATTTGGGTGCAGTGTTTTTTTGTATAGCACGTCCACCATGAAATATATGTCTTGACTTCCCACCAAAAATCAGAACATCTCCTGATTCCAGTAAAATGTTTTTAGCATTCTTTTCATCCCTAGTATCAGAATACAAGAACTCCCCTGCATCTCCAATGGAAAATGATACAACAGGTATTCCTTTTCTAAGACTTCCATCTCTTTCATCTTTATCCTGCATGGGTATAAATCGTGAGTCGTCAGCAGTCTTTAACTAAATATGAAACGTGGGAAAGGTGAATATCAACCTCAAGGGCAAGAACACAATTGTGTTGAATGCACATGGCAACAAAAATGAGTTCACATCAAATCAACCATAGTTCAATTTAATAAGATACAAGAGTTCACATCAAAACAATTGGAATAATGAGTTGCATTTCAAGTTGTTGAGTAGATTAAGACTACAGGAGTTAATACAGTCTGGCATTCAGGTGGGCTTGAACAGCATATAATTTGGTAGAATAAGTTGGTAATAACAAAAATTTAATGCAAGTTTTCCTATAAAATTTTTCAAATTCCCCGAGTGCCAAAATTACATCATTCAATCCTTTGAATTGTTTCTGGTCAGTGAACAGTGCATGCACACAATGAACTGTAAAAAGAAAAACTAAATCCTCCACCTCACCACTGTCCTAATTCTCTTCTGAAAGAAACCATTGAAGAAATTATTCCCATCTTCAGTATTGTTAAAAGAGAATAATAAACTTGAGTTAAAGCAAATTTTAGTAAAAGGAATAAAGACTAAAGAAAGTTCTTAATGCGAACCTGATGGAGACCAAGCTGCCCATTTGCTGAGTAAAAATTTACAATGCACAAATCTGGTGATATACATGGAATAGTATCTTCTACACCACTGGTTTTAGAGACAAATGCACAGAATGTTTCATAGCACTGGTTTTAGAGACAACTGATGAAATTCAAGAGGAATATTGGGTGGTTTAGCACCATCAATAGACCGATGTTCTCCATACATACCAGTATCAGGGTCCCAATCCTTACCGGACACATCATTTTCATTTGCAGTTTTGCACCATTGCGGTAACCAGGTTGGTAGAAACCCCCAGGACCTAGCCCAATGTCTTGGCAAAGCTATACTATTTTAACCTGAAATTATTTTGGAGCTTAAAACAAATAAACGCAATAACAATATACATATTAACAATAGGAAAAATATACCAAAATTAAAGAGAATAAAAAGTAGGGAGACTATATTTATTTCAGCCGATCATCAAGCTAAACCTGGTCATCTGCTGATAAAAAGCCCGTCAGAAGAACCATCCCTGGTCTTAATATCTTTTCCTGTCCTTCTAAAGCTAGCCGCTTGCTCTCATTTCTCTTGTCTTTATTTATTGAAAACAATGAAGATTTTAGCATTACAGGAGCTCCAGTCTTGGGCAGGCAAATGTCAAAAGTATCAATCACTGGCAAATGTGCTGCATGCGTTAAATCCCCAGTCCATTCTATACTCTTATCGCTTTGTTCTTGGGATGGCCGATCTGCAGTGCCAGACTGCAATGATAGCTGAGACTCAGTAATACGTGAGATATCAAGATTTACAACTTGAAGTTTTGTCTGATCAAGATGTGTATCCTGGGAACTCCAAGCAGATGAAGAACAATAATCACCCTTGAAGGCAGAATTTGGAGCCACATAAGATACCGAATGTTTTGACTCACAGTCACTAGCACTTAAGGTGTTTAGATCCTGCGTGATATGGTCTGTATAGGAAGTCCCATCTCCTAATGGCTTCTTTTGCCTATGGTCAAAAACTGGGGTAGGTGAAATATGGGGCATATTTCCCCTCCGGCCATGTGGGATTCCATCAAGCAGTGTATCCTGAGCACTCGAACAAGCAGATAAAGAAGTAAAATCACTCTCAGAGACAGATTCTGAAGCTGCAGAAAATATTGGTTGTTTTGATTCACAATCACGGACATTTAAAGCATTTATATCCTGCTGGACACTATTTGTAAGGGAAGTCCCATCACCTATTGGCATCTTTTGCCAAAACTAACTAGGTCCATGGTTGGAACGCCTAGAATAACTACAAGGTGAAATATGGTGTGCATTTCCTCTTCTGCCATGTGACATTCCATCCCTACTGCTAAATTTGCCATCAGATGAAGCCCCAACCGCACCATTCGTCTAGTTGGAAGAATAAAGTAAATCAAATACTAGCCTCACACCATATATTATAATTCACTAATTTATCATTAACAATCTAGTAACTGAAGAAGGGTTAAAGAACAAACTAGGTAATTAATACAATAAAACATGCTTAAATCAAACTTTATAGCAAAAAGAACATGGTAATTTAATATATTAACCACTCAACCGATACAATTAGGATCAATTCGCTGATTTTTTTTTTCAAACTTAAAATAATTGTTTCCTATTAACACAAATTTATGTTTCACAATTAAAATAACGACAAATTGAATAAAACCCAAAATGCTTCTCTATAGTTAATCAAATATTATAAAAAAAAGTAAGAAAATAAATTGAACTTAAAAATATCAAATTCAAAATGAGAAAAGAGGGAAAAGAAACTTACACGGCGGTTACTATAAGAAGAAGGGCCAGCAGACTGCGACGATCGTCCTCTGGGACTGTAGTTAGCGCCGGTGGCTCGACCTCGGTCACGATGCATGATTGGTTGAAGGCAAGTTTTGGCGGGGAAAAAGAAAAAAAATTGAAGGATTCTTTGGGGTTTATACAGAGAAAAATGTAATTAAAATAGCAAATAAAAATTCTAAAAAAAATCGGAGATAATTGCGTGATTTGCAGATTTAATAAAATGAAAAGATTGAACAGAAGAGGGAATAATGAAGGTCAAATCATTATAAAGAAAGTGAAGGAGAAGAAGGAAGTTTTACAAGTAGGGTTTATTAATAATTAGTTTTACAGTCGGTGACGTTTAAATATCATTTCTTGTTTATTTTTTTCTAGTAGACTGGTCAATCTTTATATATTTTTTTTAATAAATTACACGTATAAAAAAAATACCTAAAATACTCAAATTAAATATCACTAGCCAACATCTATATTTTTAATATAGATTTTTTACATCTTTAAACAATTAAAAATTTAACTACTTAATCTTCTAATCAATATTTATATCAAAACAGTTAGTCGATTTTAATATTATTAAATAAATTTTTTATTTTTTTATACATATTTATCTTTATTACTTGTTAATTTATTTTATTTTTATTTTTATTTTATATATATATCATCCATAAAATAATAAAAAAATATTATTTATAATATTTAAAATTATTTTTAATAATATTTATAAAATTAAAATAAATAATGTATATAATTTGTTTGTAAAATAATAAAAGATATTATTCATATTATTTGATATTATTTTTAATAATATTTATAATATTAAATAAATGATGTATAAGAAATATAAATAAAATAAAAAATGAGAGTGACTTAACAAATAACAAAAATAAACATTTATTATTTACCAAATCATTATTTTCACAAAATGAAAAACTTATAATAATAAACCTTAATGAAATTATATATTTTTGTTTGAAATTTTGAAATTTTTAATATTTCTTAATTTTTTATTTTATTTTTAAAATATTATATTTGCTATTTTTTATAAGTTGCGAAATATCATTAATTTTTTCATAAAATGCTTATACTTTTTGCAAAGAAGTATTTTTCACATAGAATGATAAGTTTAATTAAAAAATAATGGATAATAATTAAGTATTTTTTAATTTTTGTGAAGTGCAACAATATTTTTCGTTTTTTTTTTTTTGCAATTGTGATTTATGACCATTGAAATTTTTATCTTTGTATCAAATTTTGAACCTTAATAGTTATTATTTACTAGGGTAAATTTTACTAGTAATCCTTACAAAACAAATTAATATTCATTATTGTTTCTAAAAATTTATTGGTCATTCCATTGTCGTTCTCCATTATCAATTTATCACACCATAATTTTTTAAAATATGGACTTAACTCATGCTATCGTGATTCCTAAAACAAGTCATATTTGTTTTATTTTATTTTAAAAATATTTTATTTGTTCATTTTGTTTAAAATTTTTGTCATTAATTTTTTACCAAAGAATATGTAGTTTTGTAAAACTATTATTTTCCATGATAAACATGTTTCAATTTTAAAAAATAATATTTTTTTTGGTGTAATATCTTCAATTTTATCAAATATATTTGTGTTATTTATGGTTTTATTTTAAATTTTATACCACCATTATCCATTTTTTATAAAAGAAAAATATTGTAAAATCTATAAATAGGTTAATTATATTAAGAGTCCCTAATTTTTCATCTCCGTACTATTAAAATCTATAAACTTCATTTTGCAAAAATAAAATTTTTAAAATTTTAATTTTATCTCAATAAAATTCTTAAAACTATTTTTTCAGTAATTAGAATGTGATATGACAGTCACGTGTTGTCATATGATATAAAAAAAATTAATTTTATCTCGATTCTCATCTATATTTTTTTAGTAACTCTAAAATTATATTTTCAGTATTTCTAAAATCACTCGTTATACCTTTAATTCTCCACATATGAGTATACAATGAGGTAAAATTAAATTTATTTTAATATTTTTTTGCCACGTGTTAATATTTTATTATTATATCATATTTCGATTAACATAAAATGATTTCATAAATTTTATTGGGATAAAATTAAAAGTTTAAATATTTTATATTTATAAAATAAATTTTAGAAATTTTAATGAGACAAAGATAAAATACCAGAAACTATTAATGTAATTAAGCCTATATTCTATAAAAAATAGTTAGATTAATTAATTAGAGAATAAAAAATAAAAATTTTAAAATATTATTTCTAGCAACAGCTTTAAAAGATATATAAAAATTCCTTAATCAATTGATTTTAAATATAATGCCCTTAATTAATAACTCCACCAAAATAAATGTAAAGAGTTGTTATTATTACATTAAGAAATATTAATTACAGTCATTTTAGAGAGTGATTGTTAAATAATTCATTGGTTAGAAAATATTTATTACTTACTCATTTATTAAGAGAGATATTATAATAAATATTTTTTAACCAATAAAAAGAAAATTATTAAACAGTTACTCTTTAAAATAACTGTAATTAATATTCCTCTAATAACTCATTTTATTATTGAATGAAAAATGACGTGCCGTAATAACTCTAAATAAAAATTAAAAGAAAAAAAATAAAATGAATATTTACATAAATATTTTTAAAAAATAATTTTTATTTTAAAAATACTGTAAAAAATAAATATATTTACACTTTTTTTTTATACAACGGGGAGGAAGATATAAAGGATTCAACTACATACTATCATTGAGTATGTAACCCCCCAATAAATCATGAAAAAATCAATTGCACGTCTCCTCATGTGGTTAAATATATTTATATTTTTATAAAAAATTTATGTAAAATTTTAATAATACTTCATTTCTCACTAAAATATTTTTTTTAAATATTTTTTCTCTCATTACAATTAATATTTTATTTTAATTTTTTTTAATTTCACTATTAAATAAAATATTCTAATAAAATAATAAAAATTAATATTTAAAATTATTTTTTATCATATAAAAATTATATTTTTTTCTAAATAAAAAATTTAATTTTAATTATAAAAATAAATAACACTAAAAATATAAAAAAGTAAATTATACAAAAATATATTAACAAAAATATTAAATTTATTTTTAAATAAATTTTATATATTTTACACATAAAAAAGTAAAAAATTATACATAATTTTATTATGTAGATGTATAGTAGATATGTTGTAGATATTGTGTGTATATTATGTTTTAGTTATTTAAGTTGTATATATTTTATGTAAAAATTATTGAATATTGTATGAATAATGTGTAAATATTGTATGGATAAAAAATTAACAAAAAATAAAATTAAATAAATATTAAAAATATTACGTAGATGTGTTGTAGATTTAGTAATATAATTTATATTATTGAATGTATATTTTATATATATTTATTTTTTATATGTGTATATTGAAAATATAATATTAAATTTTTTTAAATAAAAAATATGAATAAAATAAAGAAAAATAAAAAATTACAAAAAAAAATAATATTGAAAAGTTAATTTTGAAAAAAAAAAAGTGAAACCTGTATCTTTGAAATAAAAAGAGGGCCGTACATTTGTAAATTTAGCGCGCGATTGATGTAGACAACCTAAGTTCTCCCAAAAAAAAAAAATGAGGGATTTAGATGCAATACACTTTTTATAAGTGCAACTTCAAAAAAAACGATCCACATCTTTTTTTCACAAATTTAAGGAGCCATATTTTTTTTAAATATTTTTTAATATTTAAATATTTTTTATTACTATATTATTATTATACACATAAAAAAATAAATATAACTATAACATATATATAACAAGTGACGGAATAAAAACTTTATCGAGAGGTACAAAATTTTAAATAAAAAAATTATAATAAAATATTATTTTGATAAATTATACCATATACATTATTTTTAAAATAATTTTATATATTTTTAAGATATTTTAATTATTTAATATATTTTTAATATATTTTAAAGAAAGTATTTAAATTAATTATTTTAAATAAATTTACATAATATAATATATATAAATAAAATATTGATATAATATATAAATAAAAACATTAAGACTTATATCAAAATATAACTTCATTAGTCAATATTTAATTAAAAATAAATTTTTATTTAGACATTTAAATTTTAAAAAATTAAGTTCAATTCAATTTTATTATACTAATTTTCATATTTAAAAAATATAATTATCAAAATTTAATACTTTTTATACAAAAAATATGAGTTAATTTAAAAATAATAAAATTATGTCAAAATAAAAATATATTTTTTAAAAATTTTATTTATTTAGTTAGGCCCATTACAAATAATTTTATCCATATTTAAATTAGACATTAAATTTTTTATACAAAAGTAAAATGAGAAATTATTTTTTTTATTTTTAATATATTATAAATAAATAAATAAATAAAATATATATATATATATATATGTAAATATGTAGGAACGAAGGGGAGGCTTAGTTACCTAATGATTAGGAACCAAGGGGAGGCTTAGTTAATTATAGTGTATAACAAAAATAATAATATATCTGAAATATATATAACATATCTGTAAGATATCTAAAATATATACATTATAATTAATTAATATATAAAGACTAAAAGACATATATTTATAATTAAAAAACATATAAATATTGTATAATATATAATGTCTAAAATATAATATATGCATAATATTTATATGACATATCTGTAACACATTTTTAGTATATTTGAAATATATAAAATTATGTTATAAAATAATATTTTTTAAATTTTTTTAAAAAATTTTTATAAAATTATATTATTTTCTCTTAAAGTTATTATTTTATAAAATAATATTAGAAATAAATTTAATTTTTATATTTTTTAAAGAATTTTATAATATATATGTAATATATTTATAATATATATAAATTATAAAAACATGATGATGTAAGTTATTTTTATAATTTTATAAATTTTTTAGATACTTTTGAAAATTTTTTTATGAAAAAACTTTTGATTTGTAAAAAGTCCAAAAAAAATCCCACTGGTGGACCTTAATCATTAGATCCCATAGCTTAGCCCGGCCCAACAGAAATGCTATTCCTGCATTGTACCTTTGAAACGTCAAAACAGCGCGCATAATAATAATAATTAAATTATTTATAATTTTTTTTTGTTTTTTTAAAAGCTGTAATAAAGGAACCCTTTTATTATTTTCTTCTCCATTTCCGATCTCTGTTTTTCCTTATAGATTTCACCACAGGCGTCTCTCTTCTCCAGATCTCTAACACCATCAAATCCAAAATCCCAGATGCTATAATCAGGTGCTTCGCAGTATAATTGCGTGTATTTAGGCGCTTATAGATTTTGATCTAATAAGTATTTTTCTGAACAGGTGATTGATTGATTTCATCGGGTTTGTATTTCATATATAGAGATAGATCATAGGATTTCGTTTTCTGGGTTTGTTTCATTTTTCGTCATTCATGGTTAATTTCAACAGTTTTGTCAAAAATTAAGAACTGGGTCTCTTTCTCTCTCTTTTGGTTTTATTTAGGGATCAATTGTAATATGCGGAGAACGCGAAAGCCTTGAATTTCATTTATTTGTAAATGGGAAGGGGAGTTATTATTTCTGCTTTGATGATTGAAGAAAAAGAAAAAAAGGGGACTTGTTTTTGTTTTTTCTTTTAATTTTTTCAATGTCGTGTTAGTGATTCATTTGGTTTACAGCTGGGGGCTTTTGCTTGAGAAATTAGAGTAAATTTCAAAGTACGTTACTGTCGGATTTTAGTGGGTTATATATTGTTCGAAAGATATAGAGCACAATTAGTGGTGTTTCGAAATTTAGCAGTGCTTAAATGTGACTTATTGTTGCAATTAAATGTTTATTAATTGCAACTTGATTTTAATAATGAAAAGTTATGGAGAAAGTCTAAGCATGAAACTAAAGCAGTGGCTTGATATAGTTAGATTGGATGCTATCTCATGTATGTGGCATTTATTTTTTAACATTATGCAGTTATTTTGAATATCTGAGGAAGAGAGAGAGCAAACAATGGTGAAGCTGACAATGATTGCCCGTGTTACTGATGGGCTTCCGCTGGCTGAAGGGCTGGATGATGGCCGTGATGTGAAAGATATTGAAATATACAAACAGCAAGTTAAGGCACTGTTTAAGAATCTTGCAACAGGCCAGAATGAGCCTTCAAGGATGTCCATTGAAACTGTTCCTTATGTCTTCCAGTATCCTGCTTATATTTTGATTTATTTATGCCACCAACTTTAAATTTTGAGCTTAATAAGTAATATTTACTTTCAACACTTGCATAATGGAACCATGTTTCCATGTTATTAAGATCAATTGTGCTGCACATTATGTTGCTTAATGAGTTAATTTAATGCTACTTGATATTGTTTATCTATCTTGCCTAGTTCTTTGATTTAAATTTCATTTGTTTATGTGCTGCTGTGTGTGTGTGTCTATGTGTCCTTATGTAGTATTCCATGGTTTCCGTGAAATCATTAAAATGGTGAATGAAAGTTCACATGTTTCAAGCATTTCCCTTGACGTGAGAACTTAGTTATATCATTGAAGGACGTGTTTGCTATCTCTCAATGTGTGACCGTTCTTATCCTAAGAAGTTAGCTTTTCAATATTTAGAAGACCTTAAGAATGAATTTGAACGTACCAATGGGGCTCAAATTGAAACTGCTGCTAGACCATACGCCTTCATTAAATTTGGTAGGTTTTTTTTTAGTTTCATTAAATTAGTTTTTTGCACTTTTTTTTTTATTTTGTTAATATCGTTTTTTAACACTTTTTCTAGGCTTGATTTTGTTTTCATGTTTATTTTTTAAAGATACTTTCATACAGAAAACAAAGAAATTGTACCAGGACACTCGTACTCAGCGGAATATTGCAAAGTTGAATGATGAACTATATGAAGTTCACCAAATAATGACTCGGAATGTGCAAGAAGTACTTGGTGTTGGTGAAAAACTAGACCGTAAGTTTCTCCTCCTTAATTTTCAGTATCAATTTTGGTTATATTGTTTTTCTTCATTTTGAATGAATTCAGAAGAAGATAATGCTGTACATCACAATTAGGATGTAAGGAAGATCTGTGCTTCAAATAAGTACAAATTAGTATTTAAAAATAAAAATATATGTATGATTGTGGGATTTGATGAGTTTGATGAATCCATTGAGATGTGAAGGTGACTGGATAGGGATAGGTCAAAAGTTAGCAAAATTTGCATTTTTTTTTCACATTATAGTACAAGAACTTAAACTTCAAGTTTGTTGGGGATGCTTTCAAGAACTCCATTATTTTCTACCTTCATAGGTTACTTGTAATGGGATTGGGGCATGCTTAATGGGTGAAAACACTGAAAATTGCCTCCTTTTAATTCCAGTAATTTAATTTATCATAATATCTTTTAGAAGGCTGCATTTAATGCATGCATATCCCCTTGTTAAATTATGGAATGGGCTGGTCTTACTTTTGGAAAATAATAATAACCGAGTATATCTAATGCATACTTGTTAGACTTTCATTTCTCTGCAGTCATTGTTTGCAAATTGCCATTCCTGGGTCAAGGTTTCCTAAGGTAGAACGCTGTATATATCACTTCTTATGGGAACTCCTGTTTGAAATCCTTTTGTACTCTGATTTTCGCTAATAAATTTTTACTCAAGCTCGATGGTGTTATGTTTGTCTTTCCTTCTCTTTGATCTTGCTTATCTGCTCCTGTTTCCTTGGTTTGTCAGAGCATTAACAGAAAACAAATCATGTTATTTTATTTTTCATAATTTTTGTTGAATAATGGTGCTGATCCTCTCTTTCTATTAAATTTGCCTTTCATTTTCCCATCCAATGTAATGAATGAAATGTATTTTGCACTTTTGGTGATAATGCAGAGGTCAGTGAAATGTCAAGTCGTTTAACATCAGAATCTCGCTTATATGCTGACAAGGCAAGAGATTTGAATAGACAGGTTGGTTCCACAGGACTCCTATTATCATTGCCAATCATAATCTAAATGGCACATTTGAAATTTGCTTTATGTTATTGCCATTATGCTGTAATTGGTGAATACTATTGCAAGTTGATGCTGAAGTTGAAAGTATTTTTCTATCAAAGGAAAATTCCTTCCTATCAGTATAATGCTGCTTTCTTTTCTTGACCTTCTTGGCACTCCACGAAGGATCATGGTATAATGCTGCTTTCTTTTCTTGACCTTCTTGGCATTCCGTGAAGGATCATGTTTCTGTGATACAAGTGGATCTCACCCAGTAACCATTCAAGTTTGTCAATTCTGTTCTGACAAGGTCCATATAAAATGAAGTTCAAAAGAGACTTTTATTTGCATTCCATGGTGAAGGATAGGTTTTTGACTCCTAGTTGATTGGGTTAACATGGATATGTGCTTATAATTTTGGTCAGATGTTATGGCTATTGCAATTGGATGAATTAAGATCAAACTCTTATGAAACCAGTTTTTTCTTCATTTATAGTGTTCCTCCTCTGCTTTTGGAAAATAGATTTAAGGTTTTCTTTGCCATGCAGGGTGTAAACTACAATTTCTGGTTGGATTATAATATTTGACCGTTATTGCTTGTATCTGCACTTAGTGACTTGCATGGAGTAGATAGGATTGAAATTTAATTATGATCTGCTTTATACCTTTTTGAGTGCAGGCCTTAATTAGAAAGTGGGCTCCTGTTGCCATTGTGTTGGGAGTTGTCTTCCTCCTTTTTTGGGTTAAGACGAAGATCTGGTGATCCGAATGCCTGAGAATTGTTGCATCATTTACCTGGGTTTCTCTTCATTGCTGTCAGTTACTGTGTTCATGTTGAATTGTCTGAACTTAAGGTAACTTCTGAGTGGGACCTAGATGGACAGAAAGATCTAAATCATTTTTCAAGCTGGACTGTAGTTTTTGTTCACCTTACACTGTTTAGAAGGACTTGTGCTTCAAGTGCCTCCCAACAACTACGTGGGAATGTGAGAGAGACCCCTTACTTTACAAGTTAAAGAACAAAAATACATTAGATACGGTCGGATTTCTACATTATCAATACTTATATAGAGGCTTTATTGGTTACTTGATTGTTGCCATCGACTATGTGATTTGGACTTGCATTTATAACACTTCCTACAATTCTTAAATTACTCGATTATTTGTGTGATCCTTGTCTTTTTTATATTCGTTAGTTTGTTGCTAGTACTCTAGCACGAAAGAGTTTATGCTATTGGTTATTGGGTGCCATACTGTCACAATCTGATTGGTTTTTGCCATGAATTCTGTTAGAACTTGAGATGGGTTGTGTTTTCACATGGAAGGGTGTGGTGTGCTGCTGCTGCCAAGCATCACTGGCTAGTCTTCTAATCTTGTGTTTGAGACTGCATTGCATATTGATCATGTGTTTTAGAAGTTGCATTTGATGGCCTAATATCCAATGATGAAACCTCTGTTCAATTATCTTTAAAAACCAGTAGTTGAATGGACGATAATAATCAAGTAGAAGGAGACGGCAGGCCTTTGAAGATCTGTCGTTTTGACATCCTTCGATTTCTGAACATACTTTTTTTTGTCAATAAATCGATCTAATTAAGCGACCAAACGTTTCTAGACCGTACGGTCAGAAGGATGCGCAATACGCAAATTCTAAACGACGCTTTATGGGCCGTTTTATAGTTTTTAGGACCTGAACTAGTCTTGTTAATAAAGGAGCTATCTGGCAAAACGACCTGACGTTTCTAAAACCACACATTTTACGCAACGTCAATGTCATCAAAGTACAGAAAATTTTTCCCCCCAAATTATTGAAAAAAAGCTATCTAACGGTTATAATTTTTTGAATTTCTTTGGTAATCGGTTCTTTTAATCAAGGTTTTTTTTTTGTTGATCAGTAGTTAAATCAAGCTTCTTATTACACATAAAGCCTTCACCCATATCAGAGAAATAAGAAGAAGATTACACTGATAATGGATCCAGATTATGATTCGGATATGGATCCAAGTTATTGCATTCTTGACGAGACTCAAGGCAAATTCTCAAATCTCTCTATCAAAAAGAAATCAAAATCTAGGTAAAGTTTCAAACTTTATATAAAAATCTTATCATCATACGATAGAATCAACAGTAATAATCTTTGTTTAATTATTTTGTCCAGTTTTGGCAATGATTTCGATATGGATGTTGAGATAGATCCAGAAGAGGCGAAACTCAATGCGGGAGAAATTGATGAGAGAAGTTTTCAGCAAGTTCAAGAGATGATAGAAGGTAAGCACTCAGTTTTTAATTTTTATATATTGTAATTTGCATTATTAAGACAAAGGTTATGTTTTTAGTGCAAAAAATAAATTAAAGGAATGAGAATTCTCATTTATTATAAGTTATTTGGGATATAAGCGGGGAAATTGTGATTTTTTGTGGTCAATTTGGTGGCAGCTGGGAAGCTAGAGAAGCTGAAAGTGGAGCAATGTAAGGTTTATTTGAGGAAGAATGGGTTGAGATTGACTGGCAATAAGGATGCACTCATGCAGCGCATAAAGGAGCATCAAGATTTTTTTTTTTTTTTGTATTTTCTTTGACGATACTGACTATTTTTAAAAAATCATATTTACATTTTTCCTGATGTCAAATTTTGTTTTCGGTAATTTTAGGATTTTGAGTGGTGGAGGAGAGAAAAAGTACCCAGTATCTAGCTTTGTTTTAAATTGCAAAGGTAAATTCATTAGCTTTGAATATATCTAGCTTTGTTTTGAAATGCAAAGGTAGATTCAGTACCTTTGAATTTATTATTAAGATTAGTTTGTGGGGGGATAAGTCTTAGTTTCAGTATATTGGGTTATGCCCCATTGAGCAGCTTATGTAATGGGTTAATACCAGTTCTGTGAAATGATCTTCGGTTGATATGCTTGTGATAGGTTAAAAGGCATTTCCATTACAAGTCTCCTTTATGATTTGCAAGGATGAAAGTTTTCCTACTTGTTATATTTAATCATATTTCTATTGTTTTTAACAGCTTAAAGTATCTATTTACAGTTTCACTTTTTTTTCATGCTTATGTTTTGAAAATTGATGGATGTTTCTTTTGCAGGCGATGCATGTATGGGTGATATTTTATGTTTGAACAGAATGTTTATGAAATATAAGTCTTTGGACTATTTCTGCGTGCAACAAGTATTGTGCATATGATTGGATTGGATATAGTTATCTGAATGGCTTTTACTTATGTTGCATCCGATCTTTAATCATGTCTTTCAGCGGAAGTTCTTCTGTAAACTAAATTATTACACTTTTTTCCCCACGAGTCAACTGTGTTTATTTCACAACCAAAAAATTTCTATAATTTGGGCATCTTTACTGACATGTTACTTACTTTTCAGGTACAATATAGCATCACGAAGTGCCAGTGACCCTCCTCGTGCATCGAGGGATTATATACCACATAATATGATAAAAATATTTCACCAATGCCCTTCACAATCTCCTAAGACACTTAATTGCATTTATTCCGTTTTAATTTGATATTCGATCGGTTTGGTCGGTGTTATTTTAACCTTTCACAATATTCAAGATGCAACACCACATGCCTAATAAATTCTTTTTTCATATTATTGTGCGGACTGGTTACAATTTAATATAAAATTTCTGCCCAAATATTAGAATTGTTACTATCACAATGTTGTTTTCGCTACTAAAATAAGCAACAACAACAACAACTATGCCTTAGTCCCAAACAAGTTGGGGTTGACTGTATGAATCCTTAACAAAATAAGCTCAAAAGACACCAAAAAAGATACTCCAGCCTTAGGCCCTTTCCAAGACACAGATTTTACGTCTCCATTCAAGTCTGTCATTAATCAAATCCGTATCAAGATCTAAGGCACGTAAGTCTCTTGCTATCACCTCATTCCACACAGTTCTAGGTCTTCCACGACCTCTAGCTCCCTCAATCAACAAATTCTCACACTTACGAACCGCAGCATTAGGAGGTCTTCTTAAAACATACCCATACCATCTAAGTCTTCCTTCCCTCACCTTATCTCCGACATCCGCTACTTGGACTTTTTGTCGAATATGAACATTCTTAATTTTGTCCAGTCTAGTATTTCCACACATCCATCTTAGCATCCTCATTTCTGCCACACTCATCTTATGCAAATGTTGTCCCGTTGGTGCCCAACACTCACTACCATAGAGCATCGCAGGTCTAACAACCGTCCTATAGAATTTACCTTTCACTTTCAGAGGTATTTTCTTATCACATAGAACCTCAGTCGCACCCTTCCACTTCAACCACCCTACCTGTATTCTGTGAGCCACATCTTCATCTATACGGCCATCATTCTGGAACACCGAACCCAAATATTTGAACTGCTTGGTTTTAGGAACCAAAACTCCATCCAACTTAACCTCATGTTCCTGTTTCTTCCTTAGACTGAACTCACAGTGCTTACATTCCGTTTTACTCCTACTTAACTTCAAACCCTTGTCCTCGAGGGTTTTTCTCCACACTTCCAACTTACGGTTTACACCAGCACTAGTCTCATCAATTAAAATAATGTCATCAGCAAACAACATACACCAATGAACATCGTCTTGTATGCTTCTGGTTAGCTCGTCCATAACCAGGGTAAATAAATATGGACTCATGGCCGAACCTTGATGCAATCCGGTAGTAATGGGGAAAGCCTCAGTGTCTCCACCAGGTGTTTTCACACTAGTGGCTGCATTCTCATACATGTCCTTGATGATGTTGATATTTTTGCCGCTGACTCCTTTCCTCTTCAAAATCCACCATAACACTTCTCTTGGTACTCTATCATAGGCTTTCTCCAAGTCAATAAATACCATGTGGAAATCTTTCTTCTTCTCTTGATACAATTCCATTAGTCTTCTTAGAAGAGAAATGGCCTCCATGGTAGATCTCCCTGGCATAAACCCAAACTGATTCTCCGAAACTCTTGTAAGCTTCCTCAATCTGTGTTCAATAATCCTTTCCCATAATTTCATAGTATGGCTCATAAGTTTAATACCCCGATAATTTATACAGCATTGAATGTCTCCCTTATTTTTATATATGGGTACCAGGATACTCTTCCTCCAGGTATTCGACATCTTACGTCCTTTCACAATAGCATTAAAGAGTTTAGTTAACCAGGCAACTCCTACCTCTCCAAGGTTCTTCCAAACCTCTATAGGAATACCATCCGGGCCACAAGCTTTACCAACTTTCATATACTTCAAGGCTTCTCTTACTTTACTATGCAAGATCCTCCTAGACCAGCTGATATAACCATTTGTTGCATGAAGACCTTGAAAATCTTGTTCATGTTCAAGGTTGAATAACTGCTCAAAATAAGCCTTCCACCTCTCCTTAATCTCAACATCTCCTGTCAACACCCGTTGATCTTCGTCCTTTATACATTTGACTTGGCTTAAATCTCTGCTTTTCCTTTTTCTCATCCTTGCAATTTTATAAATGCCCATTTCTCCCTCTTTAGTACCTAACTTTTGATAAATCCCTTCTAAGGCTCTGCCACGAGCTACACTAACAGCCTTCTTTGTCTCTTTCTTAGCTCTCTTATATTCCTCAAAGGCCTTGCTATTAACCGCATTCGGTAACTTTTTATATCATTCCCTCTTAGCCTTAATAGCCTTTTGAACCTCCTCATCCCACCACCATGCATCGTGCGGTCGAGGCCCTGCCCCTTTAGAGATCCCAAGCAATTTACTACCTGCTTTCTTAATGTCACCTTCCATTTTTGTCCACAAGTCCTCTGCACTAGTCTCAAGGTTCCAAATATCTTCCTTTAGTAACTCCTCCTTAAAGGTACCTTGAGCTAGGTCTTTCAATTTCCACCATCTTATCCTTAGTTCCAATACTTTCTTATCATTCCTCCAGCTACTTTTATTCTTAACATCTAAAACCACAATACGACGTTGCGCCGTCAATGCTTCACCCGGAATGACCTTGCAATCCTTACACTTACTTTTGTCCCGTCTTCAAGTAAGTATGAAGTCTATTTGACTTTGGGTTCATCCACTCTTAAAGGTAATCAAGTGTGACCCCCTCTTTTCAAAGCAGGTATTTGCCAGCACTAGATCATAAGCCACCGCAAACTCCAAAATGCTCTTTCCCTCCTCATTCCTGTTGCCAAAACCATAACCCCCATGGACCCTGTCATAACCATTACTGTCCTTACCAACATGCCCGTTAAGGTCCCCACCAATAAAAATTTGCTGATTATCCGGAATACTTTGCATAATTTCATCCATATCTTCCCAAAACTGAACCTTGGATGCTCCGTCCAAACCTACTTGGGGAGCATAAGCACTAATAACATTAATAGTGTCATCTCTCAAAACAAGCCTCAAAGAGATAATTCTGTCTCCCTTTCTCTTCACTTCCATCACCTTGTCTTTAAGCGTAGGCTTAATAATAATGCCCACACCATTCCTATTGTTATCCAAGCCACAATACCACAGCTTATATCCTGAGTTACCAATCTCTTTTGCTTTATTTTCCTTCCACCTGGTTTCCTGCAAACAAGCAATACTAACCTTCCTTCTTTTCAAAGTATCCACAAGCTCTATAGACTTCCCAGTCAGAGTGCCAATATTCCAACTACCTAATCTTAATCGGCTTCCTTGGACTTGCTTCTTTAGCCGCATTCGTCCATAATGCGGTAGCCCTTTCCTGTCTGACACCACATCCGGGCGCTGATATGGCGGGACTAACTTCTTTACCCATACTTGTCCATGGCATGGGAACCTTTGCTCATACTCCACCACACCCAGGCGTCGATGTGATGGAACCCCTTGCTCATTTAACACTACATCCGGGTGCCGATGTAGCGCGTGCCTAAGTGAGTACGTCCCAACGGTATAATGATAGCTTTGAGGATCCATAAAAAGTTTGGCAAAATTTTTACACTGACCGCCAACCTACCGCAACCCTCCTCCTTTATCTGGGCTTGGGACCGGCTACGATACTCGCAGGCGGAGTTTACGAAAATAAGCAAATTTTACTAATTAAAACTAACCATGGAAATATATAAAATCACAACCAATCAAAGTGCATACTCATAACGGAGGTACAACAACATACCAAGCCATCTATCCCAATCTCATGTTGTTGCATCAAGTTAATCATGTATATCCCACAATCATAGTTATAATGAATTAATAAAAATATTACATTGACAATCAAATACTTATGTCGAATAAATTATGATTAAGACATGAGGACAAAGTCATAAATCTTATGAATTTTTATGGTTCTTAATAGGAATCTCCTCCAAAGTGAATGTTGATAGATCGTGTTTCGTCATGTACGGAATTGGAGACTTGAAGGATGGATGTTTAAAAAGTGTGTTAAGGCTACCAAGCTATAAATTCAATGTAACAGTAAATAAAAATACATTCTTCTACATATTTAGAAATAAAAGAGTAATAGATAACCCATTATCAGTATAACTACATTAACTTAGACATATCACTTACAATTATTTTGCAATCCGCTAAACGAGGGGCCGAATCAGTTGCAGGCAAACTGTCAAATATACAGCCTCTATCATCAGAATAGAGTACTACCAGTAGATACCAGTGGAATAGTCTATCGTCAAACATCGGAATAAAAATTTGTATTCACATATTAGTAAATAATTTAAAGACGCATAAAAATATGAAATAAAAGTGACATTATTTTGAAATTAGAGATGAAATCAACAAAATAATCATACATGAAGAAAAAAATGTAGATTATTATTATACCTGTACAACATACCCCAGGTCACCAGTCCAATAAGAATTATGGTAGTATGAGCGTATAAGTGAATGCAAGTCCAAAATTTTTTCCAACTTTGCATTGTTTAAAATTATTGTCTGATTAAAATATAAAATACTTAGTATATTTGATTAACACATACAAATCTGTTATTCACAACACATACAATTATAATATTAGACAACTAAATATAATTTAATCATACTCTAAAAAATATCAGTAAGTTGTAGAAACTCACAGAGAAATGTGAAGGGAAAACCAATTAAGTTGTGCACTTTTAAGCTTACTCTCGTCGTGAGTCAAAATGTTTATTGAACTACCAGTCAATCAACTGTCATCCAAGGGAGAAAAAAAAGTTATTGAACAACATATTATAACATACAAAATACCAATTAAGTAAATTATAATTATCATATCATGAAATTCTAACATTTTGTTTTTTGGACTTTCTATTCTTACCCATTGTAGCTGCTCTCTTTACATCAACAATCATTTCAATCTCGGCTTGTTCGTTTGAAGAAACTGACCTACTTTTCATGATTGGAGAACCAAAAATAATTTTTTTTTATTTTGGCAAATTTTACTAAATATTTATGAAATACTAAATGATAAATTCAAAGTAAAGAAAAGAAAATGATGCATACATTCACAATTAAAAAAAGTTTTAAAAAGTCAATTTAAAAAATGTACATGGGCATTTGTCAAGTTAAATGAAGATATAACCAAAATCAATATCCCTTTTCCTTTTTCCTTTAAATGTATATGGGTATTTGTCAAATTAAATGAAGATACATACAAAAATGTACATGACTAAATATTCTAGTAGGTCAATTTTTAGAATTTTGTTTATCAAATTTCAGACATTTTATCCAAAATATTAGAATCTTAACCAGAAATTTCAGAAAATGAATGTAAATTACGTAATTTTTAATAGATATTAAGTAATTTGGAATAAAAATTCTGTTAGTTTGATAAAAAATTTTAGTATGTGAATTTTTAGTATTTTTGAATCTCAAATAATGATCATTTCAGTAGATTGACTAAAATTAAAGTAGGTCAAATTTTAATATTTTAGTTCTCAAATTTTAGAAATTACACTCTAATTATCATAATTTGAACTACAAGTTTCACAAAGTAATTAAAAATTTTGTAAGTTTCAGTATACTTTTTGTAAACACCAAGGATAATTTCGGTAGTTAACAGAAGATTATAGTAGGTCAAATTCTGATTGGGTTATTAAAACCTTTTTAACAGCACAAAGACACTATCTAAATTTGACAAAAATTTTTAAAAAAATTATGAAATTAGGAGAAAATTAAAAAATGGATGCCTAATATGATTTAATCTATAAAAAAAAAAAAGCTGAACTTGTTAACCAATTGGCCAAAAGCACCATAGGATTAATACCAAAATTCAAAAGCTTTGTGTTATGACATAAAATAAACAAGAATTAAATTTAATCCTACTTTGATCAATAATGACTTTGCAAATTTTACCTTCATGCCCTTGTAATTATAACATATTTATTTATTTTTAAATACATTCTCAAGTGGTTGTATATATTATTTCATGTACTCGTGTATATACGATAAAAAAAACTTCACATACATACATATATTTATGTATATATATACATATATGGTAGTATTATAAATCAAGAAATACAGTAGCCATCAATTCAGTTGTCTAAGCCCAAATCAAAACACAACAAAAGCATAGTATACAAATCTCAAATTATAACCTAGTTATCAATCAGTTGCAACCCAAATAAAAACCCATGAAATACAAAACTCAAATCAAAATGAAAAAAAATTCAAGAAATATATGAGCCAAATCAAAACATAGTAACAACGTAGTATAAAAATGCCAAATTAAAACTCAGTAATTAATTTCCTTGCAACCCAAATAAAATTTCAGAAATATAAAACCAACAAGAATAAGATTAAAAAAATTCTAAAAATACAAAAGTCAAATAAAAAATCAGTAACATGTTGAAAGACTCTTGTTGAAAAACTCTGCTTGGTTTTGTTAAATAGCTTTATATGTAATTGCAAAGAAGCCCCAAAGAGCTTCTCAGCACCCATCCGTCATCAAAAGATTACTCCATTAAAGATTAAGAAATATAAACAATAATAGACTTACAGCAGCTGTAATTTTATACAGAATACCATCCAAACACCCAGCCATTGATGAGAAATGTGAAGCTATACCAGTCTTCAAAAGGTCAATCCTTAAAAATTCCTATGCAATTCTGCTATAAGACTCCTAGCAAACCACTCATCTCAATACAAAGTCTTAAAAACCACAATGATTCTCCTTGCAACAACTAATCTAAAAGGAAATAGATTAAGGCTCAAGCACATAGGAATATTAAAAAACAAAACTATAGGATTCAAATTAATTCTCATTTAAATAATTATATCAAATCATATGAACTATTTATAAAATTCTTTGAATTTTATTTTACTAATAGAACTAAAACGAATTACAATACAAGAATTGTCTAACAAGTGACAACTTGAATAATGCCTAAAGCTATATAGTATGGGCTTATGTTTATGACAACATTCTATATGGTCAAGTGCTAGTTCGACCATTTTTCATGTTAGTTAAAATTTTTTAGTTTGCAACCATATCAATATTTACCAAGAAGAAAACTCCAACTTATCTTATTTAGACTCAACTTAGTAAAAATATTGTTCAAAACAACTAGATAAAGTAAGATAAAAGGAATTCTTTTATCATTTTGAAATTGTTAACAAAAACACATAGATTCAACCTAAAAATATTATATTCATTTATTCATATATTATGTAACAATTATTAATGATTAATATATTTGACCAATAAATATCTCTTTAAAGCCTGCAAGATGAAGGATGCTAATAAAAATAAAATATTCAAATATGATTCCTACAAAATCATTTCACCACTCATCTCCATTGTGAATGCTAACATAAACCAATAGAATCTATCACACTACAATACCAAGAAGATGCATGAACAACCAAAAAATTATAACAGCCTTAGAAAATTACAGTAAATTACAAAATTGCAGCAAAAAATTACAATAAACTAACCAGAAATTGCAAAATTACAGTTGAAATATGCAGAAAAATATCAAGAATATTGCAGATTTGCAGCAGAAATCTGCAGAAAATATTAGAATTATAGTAAAAATTTACAAAAAGTTACAAAATTACAGTAAAATATTGCAGTAGATAGCAGAATTGCAGCAAAATTTTATAGAAAATTAAAGAAAATAACAACCAAAAGATTGCAATGTAATGTAATATATATTTTTTTTAAATGTGAATGCTTGTTTATGCTAAACATGGACAAATGAATATAATATATGTTAAATTTAGTGAAGAATGGACAAATAAAGAATCAAATAATATTATTAAGTCACTAAAAAATAAAATTAAATGGAAAAATAAAATTAATAATTGACCAAATGCACAGAAATAATTTAATTCAACCAAATGCACAAATTATTTTGGCAAACACAGCAAATTCAAAAATTAATTGGGCACATATAAACAGTAATTACAAATCCAAAATCCCTAAATCAACAAAACTCCTAACAAATAAGCCCTAACATAGAGAGAAATTCATATAGAGAAGTAAATAATGCAATAACAAGATAAATACCTAGTTTGCTATCTGCTGACAAAGAAACCACAACCAAATCCACTTCTTCAACGACAATGGTACTTTTTGACATATTGAGACTGAGATTGAGAGCGATTGAGGTTGAGAGAAACTAAGAAAGGAAGAGAAACAAAGAAAGACACCGAGAAACAATGGGAGAAATTCTATAACCAAGCCAATTTACAAGAGAAATTGTTGTAGTTGCTTGTAAATAAAAAAAATTAATTTAGAAGACCCTAAAACTCCAGCAACACAACAGAAAAAATAAAGGTCAAATCCTAAAAATACTGACCTAAAGTCCAAAAGAAAAAATAAAAAACAAATTAAAGACCCTAAAACTCAAGTAACACAACAAAAAAAATAGAGTTCAAATCCTAAAAATACTTACCTAAAGTCCAAAAGAAAAAATAAAAAACAAATTAAACTACAATATATTCTATGAGAATCTCCTTCTCCATCTTTTTAAAGAGCTCGATTATAAAAAATTTCTCCAACAGACAAGAGATGTATCGGCAGAAGAGAATGAAAATGGTAAAATTAGGATTCATTTTCCATTTTCTACCCCAAGTTAATGATTTAGTGCATTTAATTTCACCATATACACCATTAATATCAATGGTCTAAATTTTTTTAACACATGACCCATAATATTTTCCCCAAAAATAAAATTAGGTGATTTCATTTCAAATGTAGTCACCCACTACCCTCAAATCAAATCATTAAACTTGTTTATTATATGACTGTGATATAGATTTGTATTTGTACAGTACTCTGATCTCAGTTCACTCAATTTTTTCAGGTTGATAAGCCCATTTCTTTACTCGGAAACTCTTTCTCACTGCTTTATTGGTTGCATATGTATGATATGATTTATGGATTCTTTTGTTCTTTTCTTTTGATCATGTTATTATTTTTGCAATCTTTTTTTTTTTAAGTTGTGCTCCTGAATAACTGTAGAAATGTAAATGCGTTTTCTTGGGGCTTTTTTTACTGGCTTTGATTATTTTAAAGTATATACTTGCGTTGTCTTCTTGATGCTTTTTGTGATGAACAATGATCAAGTTCTTGATTCTTGATTGTTTTAAAGAACCATGAATAAACATTTAACAAAAGAGTGAATTTTTGGAGCGTGTAGGTAACTGGGATATGTCTTGAATCTTGAATGGAGAACCCCTGGAAGTTTTTTTCTTTTTTTTTATTATTTAATAAATGGTTGTTCTTATTCTTGTGATTTCCAAAAAAATTTTAGTGGTATTTGTAATACTAGATTCTGATAAATATAGATTATGTATTGGATAAAAAATTTACTTGCTTGGTAACTCAAATTCTACTTCAGTCTTGTTTTGATGCTACACAATGATCTAGAATCTAAGGGTTTAAGCATGATTGTTGAAGGATGCTACAATAGAAGGAAATTCATACTGCTAAGGTCTGCTATGACGTAATTGAGTTGTCTAGTGTCACTATAATATCTTGTATGCTTGTTAGCTATATGTTTGTGTTTTCATATAAGTTTGTTAGGGGTTTGGCAGTTTGGTGTGAATCGATTGATATTTGGTGATTCAGAACAAATGGGGAGTGAACCATTGAATGTTAATGAGTTTCAAGAGTTGGCCAAGCAAGCCCTTCCTAAAATGTATTATGATTACTATGCTGGGGGAGCTGAGGACCAGCACACACTGACGGAGAATGTGGAAGCATTTTGTAGGATCATGTAATGTGTTGCGATTTTTAATTATTAATTCAAGAAGGGGAATTTTAATTTTTTCTGATAAGTTTCTTGGTTTTTAGGTTTCGGCCAAGAGTTCTTGTAGATGTTAGTCAAATTGACATGTCAACTACTGTATTGGGTTACAGAATATCTGCACTTATTATTGTTGCTCCAACTGCTTATCACAAGTTTGCAAATCCCGAAGGTTTAAAATGTTCTGAAAAGAGTTCTCGTTCATTATATTTAATACTCGTATTTAACTTGTTATTTGTGTTTCTTTCAGGTGAAGTTGCCATAGCTAGAGCTGCTGCTTCATGTAACACAATTATGGTATTGAAATAGCAAAAGTTTAAACTCATTTGCTCAATTTATGAATGTAAATGGTAAGGTAATTCTTCAATGTAGATTTTATCCTACATGTCTTCCTGCACGGTGGAGGAGGTTGCTTCCAGCTGCAATGCTATTCGGTTCTATCAGTTATATGTACTCTTTCCTGCTCTTTCTATTTATTTGCAGAATCTTGTGTCTTTATCAGTAATGATGTTCTTCTCTTTTTCTCTTCACATGCTATCTATCCTTCTGTTCAGTTATATAAGATACGAGACATATCTACTCTGCTAGTGCAGAGAGCTGAAAGAAATGGGTATAAAGCTATTGTCCTAACCGTGGATGCTCCTAGACTTGGTCGGAGGGAGGCAGACATTAAGAACAAGTGAAAATATCATCTTTTGATTCCTTTCCTACACTCTGTACACAAATTTGCTTTCGATGTTTGATCTGAGCTGCCTTGTATGTTGGGAGATATGAGAAATTTCAGTTTCTAACGTCAAAAAGAAATTTCAATACAACATTTTATCTTTCACTTGGTACGAGAAGCCTCTCTATGCATATCTTCTTAAATATACTTGTAATAATCTTTGCAGGATGGCAGTTCCACAGTTGAAGAATTTTGAAGGTCTGATAACAACTGATGTTGCTTCTGTGAGTGGAGAAGTTCAATTCTCTAGTATTGCATTTAGATGTACAGAGTTATGATGTATGAGATGATTCTCTCATTTAATTTTATTAATTAGACCACATACAGAATCCATCAGACCATGTATGTTTTTGTAGATCTGATAAAAGAAAAGAATATTTAGAACTTCTCATGGAGCAGTGAATAGATAAAGTTGAAATGCTTTTTTGAATGAATTCCTTCAAAATTTTGGTATCTTTGAAAGTCAGTTCTACTGTTGCTTCATCATCTTTGCCCTTATGCATTTATGAATCATACTTGGGTTATGCCATGTGCCACTACTATTATTAATCATTACTGGGTGCTCTTTTTTTTTTCCTCCTCTTGTCAGCATTTTTTATATTTCAAGGAGGCAGCAGGAGAGAGTGGGGGTTGGCTCCTCCCTCTCCACGTTGTGCAACACTCACTGATACTGGGTCTTTCCCCATTCAGTGACTGATAATTGATCAATTTTATTTCCAAGGTTATTGCAAATTGTTATAAATGTGACCAATAAGTTTATCTGTATGATAATATTAAACTCATTCGAAGAGTGGATTTTGGCAGGATGAAGGTTCAAAGTTAGAACTCTTTGCCAAAGAAACATTTGATGCTTCTTTTTCTTGAAAGGTATGAATTATTACATTGTTTTATCGACTTTCACTTGGCATTTACAAGAAGTGTGTGGAAAGATACTACCAGGCTACAATTTCTCCTTTGCAATGTAATATCGTTTGAGAAGTTTCTAAATTAAATAGCTTCTTAAGATATAACTTAGAATGATCATGTAGTTTTTGTGGTTATTGTCTTGCATCGTGGTGTTAGGGCACAACATTGAAAGAGCATGCAATCTCTCTAAGCACTCCCTGGGAAAGTTGTTCACCTCTCCTCCTCCTCCTCCTCCTTTTTCTTCTGTGGTGCCTGCAATACAAGAACCATGTTTTCTTATTATTCTAATTTGATCAGTGCTTGTCTGCAGGACATAGGCTGGTTAAGATCCACTTCAAACTTGCCAATTCTTATTAAGGGTGTTCTTACTTGTGAAGATGGTAAGATCAAGGCTCCATCTTCTTATAATTGTATCCCTTCATTTTCTATTCACAATATGACCTATGAAGTATAAACAAAAACGCAACAGCAGTTTACAAGCTTTAAAAATTGACTATTGGCTTTCCCAATATCAAGAGACATTTGTACAGGAAGGCATTGAAACCATGAAAATATCCTAAAATTTTCTTTTTCGTTTGTTTTTTTTTTGAAAAAAAAATTCCATGTATGACAGTAAACTTTTTGAATTCATTTAAAAATTCAATCCAGGAAGCCGTTTTCATTTTCATTAGACATCCCATTCTTATCTTTGTTATAGGAATAATTATTTATGTAATCATCACTTAATATCTTTTTTGCTGGATCTCCCACCCGGGAATATTCATTTTCTACTAAGGTCTCTAGACCCTTAAATACATATGTTCAAATGCTGTCCCTCAGTAGTTTATTGGGTGATAGAAGTCTTGAATTTGGATATTAGAGTGTCGCCCATCTCTCCTTGTGCTTTCAGTTTCTTCAAAAACGCATTATATATGATGGACCACTATTGGCAGCGATAAAGGCCGTGGAAGTAGGTGTTTCTGGGATTGTGGTCTCTAATCATGGAGCTCGCCAGCTAGATTATAGTCCAGCCACTATCACTGTTCTGGAGGAGGTAACTTTCTATTACTTCTCATCATGTCTGTCGGTTTAAGGTGAAAATATTGGATTCTCAAGTACGCAATCATTGATAGTCCACAATAATGAACAATGTTTTCATGGTTTTGTAATTAAACAAGTAAAAGGCACATCCAGCGTCATGAATATGCAAATTTAATTCTTAGACGTGTTACAAATGAAATGCTCATGTATAATACATAAACATGTCCTTTCTGGTTCTATGCTTCTTGTTTTGTAGCTTAACACTATCATAGTTTTAATAGATGCTCTACTGAATAGGCATACTCAGAATATCATGTTAGACAAATGACTTCTCTTCCCTTAAGAAATTAATTGTTATGTGGTGGCCTAGATCATTTCAAAGTCATGGGAGATTGCCTTCTAAAATCATCAGTTTCTGTACTGATGTTGCAGGTTGTTAATGCAGTTGGAGGGAAAATTCCAGTTCTATTTGATGGGGGAGTACAGCGAGGAACTGATGTTTTCAAGGCCTTAGCTCTTGGTGCACAAGCTGTTCTTGTAAGCTCTCAGTACTCAGATTGTCAATATAAGAGCTCACTGAGCTAATTTCATGCTTATAGGGTGTATTCTGAAGTACACGACTTCTTCTTGTGCGCTATTTAATGGCATGTGTTAATGCAGATTGAAAGGCCAGTTGTCTTTGGACTAGCAACGAAGGGAGAATATGGAGCAAGGAGGGTAATTGAAATGCTCAAGGATGAGCTTGAACTAACGATGGCGCTTTCAGGCTGTCCTAATCTGAAAGATATTACAAGAAGTCATGTGAGAACTGAGCGTGAGAGACTCCAATCCATGCTTTAATATTCTTTTGAACCCTGTATTAAAGAAAATTTCCAATTCTGTAGTAGAGCTCATCTGGATAACAAGATACCACAGACATGAGCTTCATATAGTGAATTTGTAAAGCTGTTAGCTATAAAACCGCCTATTATTATATCTATCTCAATTTCAAATGAAGTGCGTGCTTCGTTTAGCTGCATTTTTTTTGTGAAGGGCTTGGGGAATTTATTACTTTGAGATTGTTAAAATGCATTAACTTGACTAATCGCTTTAAAATTTTTTCTCTTCATATAAAGTCAGTATTTGGTACATTTATTAGGTATAATTTTTTACTATATTTGTTTTACAACAAAAATAAATTATGCGAGTACCTTTGGAACTGCGAAACAAAATTTTGACTGATCAAACTAATAATAACAATCCCATGAATAAGCTTAACACTTACATTACACTACAAAAAGTTTCTGCATACCATGCTCCAGAGCAAGTTGAATATGCCACTGCAACCTAAATATGGAAATTTCCTCCATGGTGGTAGCAGCCATTAATCATTACAAATCACTATTTTATACCTCATTGTTAAAGGAACAACTATACATGAGAAGAATTTTCTTCTTCCAGCTGGCTTTGATCACTGAGATGAAATTCCATCCCCTGTTCTGTCCGCATAGCTTTTTTTGTTTCTCTAAAAGAATAGCTCATGGTGGACATAGCTCTGTAACATGTATTCAAACTTTACTATGCATTACTAACAGAATTGCTTATATTTACACCTTGGAGCTCCATTGGAGAATTTGTGATGCTTCCAACTGGGCCAAGGGTCTGAGAACTCAGCTGTGGACTGGCAGGACAAGCTTCGAGATTACCAGCACTCATTGCATGGATTGCTCCAGAACTTATCTGTGGGCTCATTGGGGTTCGCTGGCTCATTTGCTGTGGACTAGGCTGCTGCTGGGGTTGCTGTTGTGCTTGTTGGTTCAATTGTGGGATTCCCATGGTTGATGGTGAATCTACTTGTGAAGGGGAAACAACGGCCTGTAGTGATGATGACGGATCTTGCTGTTGCAGTTGCTGTTGCTGCTGTAACTGCTGCTGTTGTATGTGTTGCTGCAATTGCTGCTGCTGTAATTGCGATTGCTGCTGTTGCTGCTGCTGTTGATGTTGCTGTGGATTCATATAGAGATTCATTCCTGCCATCAATTTTGGTGGACCCATAGGCCCCATTGCACTCCGTTGCATTTGGTTCATGTTAGCTCGGTTCAGAGGTTGGCCTGGCATGGAAAGCCCAGTAGAACCCAGTTGCATCTGTCTAGCTCCAGACATCCCAGCAATGCCTGACTGCGGGTTCCCTAGCATACTTGGCCTGTTCACCATCCCAAATTTTGACGTCAGCAAAGCAGCATCTTCCCGAGTCATTCCAACGTGGAGACGCTGACTTATTGCATTGGTAATATTTGAACTTTGGCACAGATTCATTGGGCTTTGACCCACATTACTCAAACCAGATATAGGTGCCATTGGTCCAGAGATCCCAGGTCCTATTCCCCTTGCACCTCCAATGCCCATGGTATTTCCCAGGCCCCCTAGGCCAGCCATATTGTTGCCCATATTTCCCATGCCCATTGCTGCTCCAAGTCCCATCATCATTTTCCTCTGTTGCATCTGTGGCAACTGTTGCTGCTGTTGTTGCTGCTGCTGCTGTTGTGGTTGTAGCAGCTGTTGTTGTTGCTGCGGCTGCTGTAACAGCTGATGCTGGAGGTGAGAAGGCTTGTGGACCATATGATTACCTAGCTGCATATTAGAATTCTGCCCTAGTGCATTCAAGTGAGAGAGAGAATTAGAAGGAAGCACCATTGGTGACCTCTGGAATTGTGAATGTTGTTGTTGAATCAATGGATGTTGATTTTGCTGCTGCTGCAGCTGTGATTGTTGTTGCTGCTGCTGCTGCTGCTGCTGCTGAAGAGCTGGTTGAGGGTCTAGCTGTTGAGGTCTTGCAGGCATTGAAACCAAAGTCAAGAGACCTTGAGAAATTGGCAAGGCTTGTGGATTTCCAGGAAGTAGCATCCTAGCATTTGCTAATAAATTCTGGGATGGATTGATTGATGTATTACTGCTAAGACTTGGCTTTACTTCACTGGATCCCTGACCTGGAACTGCTTCACTGAATTGCTGCACTTTAACAGCTGAATTACTAGGAGGCATTCCAGCCATATTTGGTTGACTACTTGAGACAATATTCATACGGGTAGGCTTTGGTTGAATATTATCTTCAACCAGATATCCTTCACGTATCATCTACACAAGCAAATTGAATCACTCAAGTAAGATTGCATATTGCATAGCACACCAGTAATCGAAAATCAACATTTTTAAATAAGAAATCCCTTTCTTTCCCCAAAACATACCAGTGAACAAAATTGTGCTGCCAGCAAATCCGCAAAATGCTGCAACAGAAATCAATCAGATACAAATATAACAAAAGGAACATACTTGTCAGGATAAGCAAAGTTTAATATGATAATTCAAAACTCTATGGTTGTATGAATATGATGCCAATATAGGCTTTTCATCCCATGCAAATGTCAACATCAATTTTCCACTCTACAGGCCTCAAAAATCACTGTTTTGATCCATGCAATCCTAGTCGAAGAAACAGAGAAATGAAATCTGATTCGTGGAGAAGCCAAGTTTATATGATCAACCAGCCACAGGAATTCGTAGATTTGTAGTAGCATTTACACTATATGAAAGAACACTGAAGGAAAATATTAAGATTACAATTTCAAATATGATCCAAGTGGTAGTTATGACATTTATGGCGGTATAAGCTAGAGGGAAAAAGGAAAACATATAAATACAATTGAAAAAATGTTTCCACAAGACAGTATACTAATCGCTGAGACTGAACTTCTTCATGATGCTATATCAGAGAAGACCTCACAAATAACTCACACACATTGAAAAATTAAAAACTATTCCACAGAATTTATTTTGATTGCTTCAAATAATTGGGAACATATTGAAGCTAATGGAAAATCTAAAGGAACATTCCTCTTAGACTAACATGCAATTGTGTCAAGTGAATTTAGTCTGCATAGCAAACTCACAGTATTAGGCAATGATGGAAGATAATCCTCTATGGACAGAATATCCCCTTCCTCTGGTTCTCCATAATGCAATGATACAGTACCATCATTCGGCTTCTCTGACAAGAACAATCTAGTCCGTATTCTAGGAACAATAGAAACAGCATTCCCTGTGCAAATAGAAGTACTATTAGGCAAGAAAGGTAATTCAGCTAAAAATTTACATAAGGCAAGGGATCATACAAACAAGGCAAACCTTGAACTAGTCGATCTGCCTGCAGAAAATTTATAATTCTCATCTTGCAGATATTCATGCTTCCACCTACAATTGACTTTGATAGTTGTCTTGCACTAGCATCATCTTTCAAATCCTCACTATTGGGTAAATTTGACAGACAAACCATCAGATTTTGATCTGAATATGTGGTGGCTTTCCGGCAGGAGTAATCATCAACCTTATCTTTCTTGACGTTGAGTTGATGCCTGGAAAAGCAGCCAACAGAACATGAATAACATCAATATGAATTAAATCATATTGCCACTTCAAATCACAAGAAAAAAACCTAATCAAATTGTTAAAAAGAAAAAAAAACTATGCAGTTTAGAGTAATTTAAAAGGCAATCCCTGAAATGAAAAGGAAAAATACTTCAACTTGGCTTATGCTCAAATGAAAAGGAAAAATAAAATATAACTGGCTTGATTCAAACATTCTTGAGAGATCATATTCTTATCCAACAAGAAAATATGTTTGTTATATCTAGCAGACAAATTTGCCATAGAGTAAAGGAGGGAGGGTTATGAACAAAAAAACCAAAGCATTAAACTGAAAAACTAGTGTAATGCTATTCTAGCGAGCATATACCTCATAGTCACCACCTCAATCTTTGAAAACCTTTCAAGAATAGTTTGATCAGCCATAGGCGGGGTTCCAACTGAAGGACTACTTGCATTTAATGGAACACTTATATTACTAACACTTGCAGGGGAGCCAACCCCGCTTATTACGGGGGTTTTGGGGAGGGAATTGGATCTTCGCTTTGTGGCAGCCTGGGCCTGGTGTTGCCGTTGCAACGAATCATTAGCACTGGAGGCCAATGATGGGGTTCCCCCAACAGCAGGAACTGAAGTAACAGCCAACTTCTCCTTTTGTGATGATCCAATTGGAGCATTTGCTGCAACTGCTCCAAAGTGGGGCCCAGCAGAACTGCTAGAAAATTCCCCAGATTTTGATGATAATGGTGATTGAGGCAAAGCCCCAGCAGATAACCGTGGACTTTGCACTGTTTTCCTCTTTTGGAGCTGTTCCTCCTTCCTTGAATCTTGGCTTAGATTGTTCCAGCCTGCTTGGTGGAAATTAGATCTCATGAGATGAGGTGGTAATCTTTGCTGTAGCCTTGACTGCTGTGGGTCCAGATGGCCTATTTCTGTCTCCATTACCTCACTTTTACCCTGACTGAGCTCTGAGCCATCCAACTTTTCTGTTTCGAACTGTTCTTCCTTAGGACCAAATCTTACACCTGGCTGTCCAGCAGAAAATGATGTAGGCACAGCATTTTGGTTCATAACCCCTTCAAACATCTGCTGGGGATACTTCTGAATGCCTGCATTGGCATAGTGAATCCCTCTTGCCATTGCTTGCTGCTGTAGCAAAGAATTCTTCCAATTCATATCTGATGCATGAAGACCATCCATATGTGGCCCTATTTGCTGCTGTTGAATTCCATCAGCACCCAATGAGGCAAGCCTTGCCCTCTTATTAAGAGAGGATAAGGGTGACATTTGCCCATCTTGATTCTCCCTCTTACCAAGAAGAGGAGCACCAGTATTCATAAGGTCACCATATGTGACCATCATGTCCTGCCCAGTAGGGGTAGCTCCTGGAATGTTAACAAGAGACCCTGACCCTTGATCCTGCATACTTCTTGGGGTTCCCACCCCCATCTGATACCTTGGTTGCTGTGACACCAAAGGTAGTGCGGGAACATTGCCATCAGGTACAAAGCTTCTTGCTCCTAGAGCTAACATGTTGCTTGGAACAAGGTTCTGAGTAGTCAGATTCTCCTGGACACTCTGTGACATCACATTGCCAGAAGCCATTCCTGAATCTGCTAACCTGCTGTTAGAGCTTTCTGGCACTCGATCTATGCAAACTTTCTTCCCATGGATTCTGCTACTAGATGTCACTGTAACTTCAGGCATCTGCCTCAATCTTTTTCTTCGCAAGCTGGTCAGACCTAAATTGAGCTGCAAATGATGCTCAGCAGAGTTAAAAATGATGATGATGATGATAATGACGACGACGACGACTACAATTCAAGAAATTCCCAAATTTATTACCTTTGTGTGTGACGGGTCATTAGAAAGCCTATCAGTGGGATCTAGAAAAAGCTGCGGTTGCAAGGCTTTCAATATCCGGGATTCCACTTCCTACAATCAACAGTGAATACAAATATGTGACCTATTGAGAATAGCAAGGCACAAAAATCCATTTTCCAACAATGAGTTGAGTTAAAAGACACTTACCATTAAATCACCATAAGTCCAAGAATTATCTGAGATCAATGGGATATCCTTCACTACATTCTCCAATGACATCCTAAGGCGAACTCTATTTACAATAGGAAGCCCATTCATTGGTGGAACACATGATCCTTGCTCAGGAACACATTTTCGATAATCTCGTACCTGCAAGAATTTTGATATTGGTAAGTTTGAAAGCACTGTACATATTTCAGCTTCAACAATTTCTTTTCTTTCCTCCATGCATATACAATCTCATATGCATGCTTGCATATATATATATAAGGTAATTGCCCACCGAGTTCATACTTATTATTTATTTATTCCTGACAATTTTCATCGTGCTAACATTATTCAGTAAACATAAAGATGCATACTTTAAGTACTCACCTCACAAATGAGAGTGCCATTAACATACTTGCATGGTATATCCTCAAGAATATCTCCAGGCAACCGGCCAGACTCAATTGCCTCCAAATACATTTCCACATAAGAAAGTTCAAAGAAAAGTTAGGGAAAGAGGTAGTGAAATCTAAAGCATTATTGTGATGCAGGTCACAAGAATTTTTAAGGATAGAAGGTATTGTCTTTATCATTTACTCTTAAAAAAGTGTTACAGTGAATTTCTTTTTTAATAATGGAAGATGCTTTCGCAGACAATTCAATTGCATAAATTATACATCAACTGGTTAGCAGAGAAGTAACCTTTGAATAAACTTAATATTAATTAAACCATCAAAATTAGCAAAATTACTTGTTCCATATTGTTCCAAAATTAAGCTCCAAACATGGCCAGGACATCCCTCCACACTAGGCGAAGCACATAGAATATCTCATTTCACATAAAGCTACTTTTCGAGAGTAATCAGAATAAACCACAAGCAAAGAGTAGAATTAAGATTTACCGAAAAGAGAGTTTCAGATGTCTTATCATATGGATGCAACAACTTTGAAGCATCTTGAAGCATGGCTTGCTGCACATTCTCATTCTGAAAATCCATAAAGTAAATAGTTTCAAAATCAAACCTAAAAATTTCATTGAAAGGGATAATCTTTTACCCCTTCACTTTCTCAATTTTATTTCAGAAAAATAATGTTCTTTTGACCAAACCTCTGAAGGCTTTCCAATGGAATATCCATCTGGGTAGAGGTTCAATGTGAATGAAACTTCATTGTCTGGAAAAAGAGGAGATGGAAAAAAGTTATACAATATGAACATGAAAAGACAAAATGAGTAAAAGAAATTGTAAATCCAACATGCAGGTACACTAAATCCTTTACCAGAGATGGTTGAACTTGAAACACCAGAGACATCCTTACTGTCCTCAACAACATCAACCTGATGTCAAAAAAGCATTTCAAATTATCACAGATTTAAAACAGAACATAAGATATGGCATTGACACTGGCCATGTAGTCCACATACAAATCACACAAAGGCTCTCAATTGAAACGAAAAATGAGCCCTTTGCATTAAAGGAAAAAGAAAAAAGACAATAATTAAGGAAAAATTGGTTTGCATTTATAACACTCTTTGCAAATACAAAAGCAAGTACATTTAATAAATTCAATTCAACTTTCCAGCACCAGATCCTAAAAAGTGAGCACAAAAACAATAATACTAATGCCACAGGTTATATTATTTATTTAGCAAGACTCTATACTTAACCATGCGCAACTATAAAGATCTAAAGTTAGAGATGTTAGTCATCTAAAAATCAAAAAACGCATTTTATAAAAAGTATACTGCTCCATTTGGTAAGTAACAAACATGATAGACGACAAAGAACACAATACTGGATCTGCTGTTTTGCATCAGTGCTTTCATAAGCTAGGTGGAGTCAGTAGCTAGTAACAAGTGTAAAAATTTAACACACATGAATGATCAAGAGAACAAATAAAAAAAAAAGGCAAGAAAGAGTAGCAAGAATATAAAGGTCTAATAAGTTTAAATATTTAGATATTCCTTCGGTGCTTTCTTCAACTTCCAAACTGAATCCAATAATTAGAGCAAAGTAAAAAAAAAAATTAATCCTTAATTTAGTTGCAATAGAAAATTAAACGAAATTAGGATTTAAAATCTATAAATCATATATTCCTGCCAAAAAAAAAAAAAGAAGTGCTCAACTGAGATTTGGTTGGCAATGCTTAACAAAACTTAAAAATACTCAACAGAAATCCACTTGTTGTTGGAATTAATTTTATATTGATTAAAATTAATCCTAAATCTGGGCTAAATATATTTAAATATTAAATGTGTATTGCAGTCAAATTAAGATAGTCAAGTTATAGTTTTGATCAAATTAGGATTGTTGACTATTGAGGTGTCCTATTCGTAATAGGATTATAAGTGTCGAGACCGATAAGAATTTATGTTTTGTTAAAGGACCAAAATAGAAATTAATCATCATCATCAGTTATAAATAAGGGGTCGTGGTCTCCGGGGGAACATAATAATTTTGAGAGAACATTACGTTCCTTCAGTAGTGCTTCCGCTAAACTTAAAGTGTGTATCCCCTGGAAGGCGACAAACCCCAAAATCGTCTTCAGCATCAACATACGATGATGTCAGGTATGCAATTTAGCCTTTTGTAATTTAATTTGAATAATTTAGTGATCTATGCATATTTTATATTTTAGGGGAATCAGGTTTTCTCCCCCTTTCAATTGGTATCAGAGCCCTATGCTAGGTTGCTAGATTTTCCGATTAAATTGCTGTATTGATTATTGTTTTGATTCTAGAAAATTAATTCGGTGATTGTAATTTTCTAGAATTAATTTGGAATCGAATTTGGTAATCTGAAATCAATTTTGGTTTGATTTGTTTTTTGGATTAAATTACTGAAATTATTTTATTAATTCTGGAAAAATCGAATTTCTGGACTTGAATTTTGTATGTGATTTTTTCTAGAATTAATTATTTTTTGGTTGATTAATTATGTAAATTAATTAATTAAAGATTAAAAAAAAATCGTTTTGGTTTTCGAAAATTTGGGGCTTTTGTTTTGGGGTTGTTTGATTTTGGATTATTTTTTGTTATTGTGGCCGGCGGTAGTTTAATGAGGGTGGATATCCTCATTACGTGGTTGCCGGTGGCAGAATTGGTGGCAGAGAACGGAAATCGGGCAGCGGTTTCCGGTGTGAATCGCGTTTGGTTTTTCGAGCGATTCTTGAGAATCAGTCACCATAGCCACCGGAAAACGTCGGCGGAGGTTGATTCGATCGTTGCGCAACCATCAGGGGGCCACGCCGGAGGTGGACGGCGTTGGATCGAAAATTTGGAGCGAGCGGCGGCGAAGCGTTCTGCTTCGGTTTGGAGACGAAGACCACACTCCAAAACGTCACCGTTTTGGGCAGAGCGCTGCGTTTTGAACAGTTTGCGGCGCTAGCTCAAAATGGCGCCGTTTTGATCCAGAACAGCAAGTTTTGAAGAGACGAACCGCGCGTCTTTGGACCGGACTAAAGCGCAAATAAAAAAATATTTTTAATATTGCAAATAGGTCCTCCAACTTCTGATAATCCGATTTTGACCTAGAAAGTTTTGTAATTTCTGTTTTCACCCATAAAACTTTTAATAATTTATTTTTTGGCCCAAATTTTCTGTTTATTCATTTTTTGCCCCAAATTTTTTATTTTATTTTATTAATTAATTAAAGTTTATTGCAATATTTAATTGAGCTTAAATTTAAATATTGCAATCAATTAAGAATTACAGTTCAATTAAAGTTTAATTTTATATTTATTACAATATTAAATTTTAATTGAGAATTTATTAAATTGAGTTTAAATTTTGGTATTTTAGTCCTGATTGTGTTTAATATTTTTTTTAATAAATTAATTGATACAAAAGGTTACCAAAGTGACCTCTATTGTGTAAATTAATTTATTTGGGATATTAGACAGGTGTATTAAAATTCATTGCGGGTAGTATACTGGCCCAAAGGAAGGTTGCTATCTGGCTGAATTGAGAATACATTGCGGTAATAAATATGTGATAATTATTATATGTTCATCCATGTGGATAATAAATCGGCCCAAAGGAAGGTTTATTATTTGACAAGACTGAATTGTCAATTTTTGATTACTACGTTGAGATACCAATTACAGTTAATATTTTATGTCCAAAGATGAGAATATTAATGTTGTGTCCGGTATCTTGTTTCCAATATTTAAACTCTACTTCTATGATTTGTTTCAATTTTTTGTGGATTGTTAGCTTATGTCATTTATTTATTATTTATTTTCTCTGAATTCAGCTAGCATACCGTGTAATTCCAATTTTGTCCCTATGAATGAAAATATTGATAATAAGACTGCTGATAAGGGAAAATATTTGGTTTTAGTTTGTTCTGAAGTTAATTTAACTTCGGTACCTAGAAACACTTGGTGGATAGATTCAGGTGCTACTAGTCACACAAGTGTTTCAATGCAGGGTTGCCTAAGTTACCGAAAGCCAACTGACGGTGAAAGATACGTTTATATGAGAACTGGCAAACCGGTAGAAGTAGAGGCGATAAGACATTTTAGATTGCATTTAAGAACTGGAAATTTTTTGGATCTAATAGATACTTTTGTTATTCCGTCTTTTAGGCAGAATTTGATTTCTGTTTCCCATTTGGACAAATCTGGTTTTACTTGTTCATTTGGAAACAATAAAGTTACTTTATCTATGGATTCAAAAATTTCAGGTACTAGTTTGTTTTATGCACTTCATAATCTATATATGTTAGATATCAATGCCTCTTATAATGAGACCCTGCAAGTTAGTACTATAGGTACCAAAAGGAAGCTGAATATGGATAACTCAGTTGCTCTATGGCACAGACGTTTGGGTCACATATCCAAATCTAGAATAGAACGTCTTGTGTCAGATGGTATCATAAATACACTTGATTTCACAGATTTGGACTCCTGTGTTGAGTGTATTAAAGGTAAACAGACTAAACAAAAGAGATTAGGTGCCAATAGGTTATCAAACGTCTTAGAGTTGATACATACGGACATCTGTGGCCCATTCCCTACAGCAACTAGGAATGGTCAAAGATACTTTATATCATTCATAGACGATTACTCACGTTATGGGTACCTATATCTCATTCATGAGAAATCTGAGTCTCTGGACGTTTTCAAATCTTATAAGGCCGAAGTTGAAAACCAACTCGGAAAGAAGATTAAATGCGTTAGATCTGACCGTGGTGGTGAGTACTACGGTAGATATGACGGTTCAGTTGAACAACATCCAGGACCATTTGCTATTTTCCTACAGGACTGTGGTATAGTCCCTCAATACACCATGCCTGGTACACCCCGCATGAATGGTGTATCTGAGAGACGTAACAGGACTCTTATGGATATGGTTAGAAGTATGATTAGTCATTCTTCTTTACCTGAGTCTCTGTGGGGAGAAGCATTAAAGACAGCAGTCTATCTTCTTAACAGAGTACCAACTAAAGCAGCTACAAAAACACCTTATGAGCTTTGGACTGGACGTAAGCCCAGTCTAAAGCACCTTCATGTTTGGGGATGTCCTGCTGAGGCTAGGCCTTATAGGCCTAATGAGACAAAATTGGACTCCAAAACTGTTAGTAGCTACTTTGTTGATTATTCTGAGCGATCTCGGAGTTTTAAGTTTTATAATCCTACTTCCAAATCTATTTTTGAGACGGGAATTGCAATTTTTTTTGAGGATGTTGGGTTTGGGGGGAGAAGTAAGGTTAGAAATATTGTCTTTGAGGAGGGATCAAGTTAGGAACACTCAGTGTCGATTCCTATCATTGCTCCTAACAGTGTTCTGGTTCCTACGCCTGTCACTGTTCCAGAAGCACATCAAGTTCTAATACAAGACAATGTTGAACAACTTCCTCAAGAACAAGCTCAACAACCTCAAGAATTTGAGTCAGAACCTGTGCCTTTAAGAAGGTCTACTAGAGAGAGAAGAAATGCTATTCCGGATGACTATGTAGTATATCTTCAGGACCATGAGGACACTGTAGACATGGTGGAAGATGATCCTATCAGCTTTCATCATGCCATGCAGGATTCCAACTCTCAGAAGTGGATTGAGGCAATGAGTGAAAAATTTAAGTCAATGCAAGACAATCAAGTTTGGGATCTTGTTCCATTACCTGAAGGAATGAAACCCATTGGTTGCAAATGGATATTTAAAACCAAGAGGGATTCTAAAGGTAATGTGGAAAGATATAAGGCTCGTCTTGTAGCTAAAGGCTTAACTCAGAAAGAGGGGATTGACTATAAAGAGACCTTCTCTCCGGTTTCATCGAAGGACTCTTTTAGGACAATCATGGCTCTAGTTGCACATTTTGATCTTGAGTTACATCAAATGGATGTGAAGACTGCGTTTCTCAATGGAGACATTGATGAAACCATCTATATGGTGCAGCCAGAAAACTTTGTGTCTGGAGACCCAAAGCGACTGGTATGCAGATTAAAGAAATCTATTTATGGACTCAAGCAAGCTTCTCGTCAGTGGTAATTCAAGTTTCATGAAGTAGTCTCTTTCGGTTTTGAGACAAATGCTGTGGAAGATTGTGTGTATAACAAGTTCAGTGGGAGTAGGTTTATCTTTTTGGTCTTATATGTGGATGACATATTGTTTGCTACTAACTGTAAAGACTTGCTGCACGAGACCAAAGTCTTTCTCTCAAAACACTTTGAGATGAAAGATTTAGGTGAAGCCTCTTTTGTATTAGGGATTCAAATACATCGAGACCGTACTCGAGGTATTCTTGGATTATCACAAAAGGGCTATATTGAGAAAGTGCTCAAGAGATTTAGTATGCACAACAGTAGACCAATTGATACCCCAGTTGCTAAAGGAGATAAATTCAGTCTTGATCAGTGTCCAAAGGGTGAACTTGAGATTCAGGAGATGCAGAAGATTCCTTATGCGTCAGCAGTTGGGAGTCTGATGTATGCTCAAGTTTGCACTCGTCTAGATATTTCATTCATAGTTGGCATGTTAGGACGATATCTCAGCAATCTAGGAATGGATCATTGGAAAGCAGCCAAAAGAATCTTGAGGTATCTTCAGAGAACTAAGGGACATATGCTCACATACAGGCGATCAGATCAGCTTGAGATCATTGGGTATACTGATTCTGATTTCGCGGGATGCCAAGACAGTTGGAAATCCACATCAGGCTACATATATCTCTTGGCTGGCGATGCTATTTCTTGGAAGAGTGTGAAACAAACTCTAGTAGCTACCTCCACCATGGAAGCAGAATTTGTAGCAAGTTATGAGGCATCCAATCAGGCAATCTGGCTGAGGAACTTTGTCACAGGGCTGCGCATTGTGAATGGCATTGAAAGGCCATTAAAGTTATACTGTGATAATAACTCAGCGGTTTTATTCTCCAACAATAACAGAAGCTCTTCTCGATCGAGATACATTGGGATAAAGTTTCTGACTGTGAGGGAGAGAGTACAGAGTGGACAGATATCCATAGAGCATATTGGAACGAACTCCATGATTGCGGATCCGCTCACTAAGGCTGTGATACCGAAAGTTTTTCATGAGCACACTGCTCATATGGATGTCACATTATTTGAGACTATTTAGTTTCAGTGGGAGTTTGTTCATTAAGTTTGCATTAAGTTTTATGTATGCTCTCTTTGACATTGGATATATTTTATAAAGTACATTCAATTTCTGCAGAAAAATGAGTTTTTCTTTCATTTTATTATGTGTTTTACACTCTGTATTATATTTATGTTTGATCTCACTTAAGATTGACCAGTTGGAAACAGACATGATTAAAGCACATTACATGTAGTTTCCATGCTACACTCCTATTATTGATCTATGTCATTTGAGAGTATTGGTAATGTGATTGATAGTGGTTTGAGTCACGATGAATGTGGCGACTGGCCCTTCAGTCCTTTATCGATATATTCAATGGACGAAATTGTTTGAGGCACCTTCAGTATGACTGCTTTCATTAAGGTATATACATTTACATTTAATATATGTTAGCCCATGTGGGAGATTGTTGGAATTAATTTTATATTGATTAAAATTAATCCTAAATGTGAGCTAAATATATTTAAATATTGAATGTGTATTGCAGTCAAATTAAGATAGTCAAGTTATAGTTTTGATCAAATTAAAATTGTTGACTATTGAGGTGTCCTATTCGTAATAGAATTATAAGTGTCGAGACCGATAAGAATTTATGTTTTGTTGAAGAACCAAAATAGAAATTAATCATCATCAGTTATAAATAAAGGGTCGTGGTCTCCGGAGGAATATAACAATTTTGAGAGAACATTAAGTTCCTTCAGTAGTACTTCCGCTAAACTTAAAGTGTGTATCCCTGGAAGGCGACAAACCTCAAAATCGTCTTCAGCATCAACATACGATGATGTCAGGTATACAATTCAGCCATTTGTAATTTAATTTGAATAATCTAGTGATCTATGCATATTTTATGTTTTAGGAAAATCAGGTTTTCTCCACCTTTCACTTAACATACACAAGTATAAAATCAGTTAACAATCTTACGTTTCAGTTAACAAAGACTGATTAAATTTCGATAATTACCTCGAGCTTCCTCGTAGAAGATTCATTCTTCGAGCTAATCGCAGAGCTTTCCTTAGAATTCCCCGAAGCCTCATCGGGAGAAAGCTCTGGTAGAATAAAAGGCTTTGGATGGAACCTAGCACCAGTTTTTGAGACCTTAAAAGAAACCCCCATTTATAATTCTCCCCTTCTATTATTATAGGAGAACTAGAAGCCTTACACAGGTACTTGGATCATAAGAAATTGAAGGAAAAACACAGACAGAGAGCCATGAGAGGAAGGGATCGAAATTAACCTTTTTGAGAGATGAAATGAAATACCCAGATGGAGTTTTTGTTAAATTAAAGAGTTCAATTGAACTTTTATGCGAAATTCAGGTTTTATAGATGGCGTTTTGAGTGCCAAGAAAATAGATGAAAATAGAAGGAATTAGAAATTATTCTGTTCCAGAAACCTCAATTCAGACACCAACATGGGGTTCTTTGAGAAAGTTTTGAGATTCAATGTTGGCGAGTTTGATCTCAGGAAACCAAAGGAATGTATAAGAACAGTACCAGCTTAGGAAAACCTTAATAAAAATAAAAAATAAAAAAAATAAAAAAAAGAGGACTGGCGAGAGGTTCCTTTCAAAGAGATTTGAGGTGTTTGGATGCAGAGAGAGTGAAGGATTCGGGCTCGAGAAAATCTGAGTTTCAAAAAGGAAAACAAGATTGCTATGTACACGATGGTGGGGAACCAAAGATTTTTAGCAGAAGCTAAAAGGAGAAAAAAGGGAGATTCTATGTGGAATTTGAAGCTTACACCCCTTCTCACATTTATGTCTCCTGCTCTATGCTCATCGTTGGGAACCTTAGATTTTTTTTTTATTTTTTATAAATTATTTATATTTTACTAAATTATCAAATAAATAAATAAATAAATAATTACCAATTTGCTTTATTTTCAAAATATTTTTAAATTTATTAACATTTTTTAATCAATTTATAAATTTACCATGTCATTATAATATAATAATTTTTATAAAATCATTACATATTTTTATAAAATATTTCTAATAAAAATATATAAAAATTATGGATAAAATAATTTCATAATCCTTTATTTGCAATGAAATTATTGCCAATAGTAAAGATTATTACAGGAAAGAAAAAGCTATGATATTTTTCACCAATTTTTGACAAATTTAAATATCAAATAGAAGATCCCTCAAAAAATTTAAAAGGAAAGACTATATAACATAGAAGTTATTTTTCATACTATTCTTTTTTACTTCGTTAAGAACAATGAAAGCTGCTTTGATCTGTGGTGAGGGAATAAGAGAAGCAGAACAAAGCCACATCTGTTTATAAAACTTCAACAGTACTATATTTAACAAGCCATAACCAATCAAATATTAATACAGAAGGTTCCATTTTCATTTGGAAAAAATTGTACTTGTTGCATACAGATTCAATAAATACAGTCTAACAATAAATATATATTCAATCGTTTAGACAACAAATTCATATTCAACTTCATCTCTACACTACCAATGCTAAAAAAAAGTACTTTGCTAATCCTTGAAATTAAAATCATAGAAAGACTGTCAATCCATTTTGGTTTTGCTACCAATTAATGCAATATTACACTTTGCACACAATAAATTATCCATATATAAGCTCAGAACTGATTTCATGTGTCATACCGAATATCATTTATGCAGACAATCATAAGATCAGAGTAATGAGCAACGGTCAGTGCATAGACCAAATACATAGTCTAAGAAATACAAAAATTGCATTCATATTATAGGTTACAAGAATGTCAGAAACTGGAAATAGAGCTAATATCAGACCTTCACTGAACTGAAAAATGTGAGGGCACAAAAAGAAACCAGCTTTTCCGCAGCTATGAAAAGCTTGCATGGGAATTTCCAGTGAAGTGGTGGGATTCACAAATTAATGAATAATTATCACTAGAAGGATCTTGTTTTACTCTATACGGCGCAGGAGTAGAGATCTATACAAGACGAGAATCTGATCTGCTCCATCCATAGATGCATGTGCCATAGCAAAAAGATGCAATATTGCTAGTCATAGCATCTTGTGCTAAGCACATAAATACTGACCTTATATCTCATGGTGCAATGATCTACACAAGCTTTCCTCTTCATGCTCCATTTTGCATATTGAATACTCCCTCTCGAATAATAGAAATTCCTGGAGATAGGACAGCAGTTGAACAACATCAGTTCATATAGACTGTTTGTAACCCTCTCATTCCATGGTCCAACCCAAAAATACAAAATTTTGGGAAAAAGCAAGTTAAAAAAAAAAAAAACAGCAGCTCTAAGGTCAAACAGATTAGTTTCAGAAAATGCTTGATGCAGTTCTAAGAATGTACAGTTGCATTGCAAACAGTATGGTAAGTCAAATAAAGTTCCAGTTACCAATCCTTAAAACAGACATTCATATGCGGCACAATGCAAAGTGCAAGCCATAAATATTGTGGCAGATAAACTATAAGAACAATAGAAAACCGGGAAATAGGAAATATTGCTGCATTTACAAGCCTCTCTAGCTAGTGTTTCTTTTCACATTAACATATGATCAAATTGATCATTAACTTACCTGCAGTTGTTGCTGACTAAACAAATGGAGGAGCTCTGTTTCTGGCCAAGCAACAAGTTCAATCAGCTCATCATGGTTTTCTGGAGGATTGCCCGACTCCATTAGTGAAACAGAAACCTGAGGAATAGCAATACTGTTAATTCCAATATAGAAACCGCACCAATGGCAACACAGTTATTTGTGATGTAGGCTATGTTTGCCGCCATTTTATAGTTTCAAATTGCATTATTTGGCTACTTTTTTCAACCTGTGCTGGAACAGAAGCCATGACTGTCCAAATAAAAGTTATGTTAGTGACTATTAGATTAAAAAAATTGGCAAAGCGTAAGTTAAAATAATTGAAGTCTCAAGTCTCCAGTAATATTTCACAAACTTATTTTTACAACCAATATTCAATTACAACGCTAATCTCTATAATATATATAGTATAATATGTTATACACTTAAAAAATAATGACAATAATAAATAGCTCAACATATCAAACAAGTAAATCAAATAATGTATCATTCTTATATTGATAGGTGAAATAACAAATAACTATGAGTTGAAATAATCTGAGATTTCAACTTCCACTTTTAACTTTTAATTTGCCAAATCAAAGCACAACAGATGACACTACATTAGCATGTCAGTTATATAGCCAAAAGAATGAGTGGAATTTCATTTCATTTCACTCCTTGTCTTGTTGTATAAATTTTGCATTATACACATGAGAATAACTTCAGCTATTCCGAAGAAAACATTTACCTGCATACATCGAAGAATGACTTCAGGGAGACAACACTTGCGACAAAGACCCTGTTCAATATATGTTGCTGGCCCTTCCAAAGAACCATCTGCACTTGAATACCAAGCATCTAATCTTGATATTTCCATTGTAACTCCTCCTTGAAACCAAACAAGCTCTCCTGCATACATAATTTCCAATCTAATCAGCAATAAACAGCACCAAGGTCTTTGTAGATGGCTTTTTTTCTGCATTATTTGCAGATGGCTTTTTTCTGCATTAATGTTCCATTGAATTTGTATGTATATTTTTGTCTCCATTACCAATAGCTCTTTCAGCTGTATAGTTTGTGGAGGAAATCCGCTTCCGTTTCTTATGCACCATCATCAACAATACATGAGATACTTGTGATATCATCATTTTTCATACGTTTTGACCATTCTAAATGGTAGTAAGGAACTAAATGGTGGCACGATCCAAGTAACTATCAGATGTTTCACTAGATTAAACTCGTTTAATCGCCAGCTTAGAGAACACCCACAAGTATATATAGTGTACAACCTATGTTTCATTATAGTAATTTGTGCTATAATGCATAGGTGAATTATGAATTTTTCACACTATGCTTCTATAGCACAATTGCACCCTGTACAGCTGGGCAAGAATGAGATTCCATATTGCTTTTTACCTTTAAATCCAGCTGCCATGATGGTACCAAGAATACCACCATCATTAGCTTCGTGTAAACCAAGGCCATCACCCTCTACTGCCAAACAGCGAAGAACAATCTCAATGCAATAATTGTTGCTTGGTGAAATTGACACATTCACCTGCTCAATAAAAATTCAGGTCATGAACAAGGCTGCTACAAAAAGAAAATTAAAAGAAAGGATGATCTCCTTTGAGCAAGAAACAAGAACTAATCATTATCTTAACTTCATTATTGATGTATTTACCATTTGCATTTGAAGATGCTTCCATGCTCCTCATAAAAGACCAAATGAACTTTATGGTACCCCATTAAAGATACAAAAGTGTGAATAGTACAAAAATATAGTGACATTATAGATGACTCCACAACAACCCAACTACCTCCTCACCACAAAACCAAGCATTAGTATTGTCCTAAGAAACAATTTGTGCCAGTCTAATAGTTTAACCATAGCATCATACTGAAATAATGAACTTTATTTTCTTCCCAGTTCTCATTCTACTTCGTCCTAGGACTAGGTTATTAGTCAAGCACCAATTTTACTCGATAAAATATTCTAAGGGGCTCAACCTTTATTCTGCAAGGGATGATCTCTAAGAATGTACCATTAATCAAATCCAAAAAACAGCACACAGTCCATGCCATTAGATTTATGGACAGACCAAGAATTAAAATTTCACTTGAAAAAGGTTTAGAAATTAGAATATATGATGTATGAAATTAATATCATCAAATATCCTAAACCTAAATATATGAAGAGCTATATTCAATCCTTTTTCAGTGTTAACTAATAACAAAAATATTCACATAGACATACCATTAATTGGCGGTGTAACACAATTTCCTCACTCACTGAAGAGTACAGAGCACTCATTAATGCAGTACAAATGGTGGCATCCGGACACAAACATTCACCAGAAGGCAAGCAGAGCATAGCAATGGCATGCAGTTCGAGAAATATTGGTGCTGCTGATTCATACACATGATCTTCAGCAGAAGCCAACCAAGGGTTTTCTTTCCCTTTTGTAAGCAATTGAAGTAAATGTATTAAAATATTAGTAACTGCTCATGAATGAAAGAGAATGACTGGAAGCATAAATCTACCACCCTCAGTGAAGCAATAATACGAGGGGCATTCATTAGTCATACATAAATGAAAAGAGAATCATGTTTGACTTACGTAATAGCAAAGATGCAGATGAACTCAATGCTTCCTTGGCTGCTGTAATGGCTCTTTGTTTTTCCTCCACTGAGAGTTCAAGAGGGGGAACCTCTGCATTCTCTAATTCAATTTTAAGCCAGCTGCGATATGTTGCGTCACAAGAGTAGTACTCATTCTAATTAATACAGGGAAAAAAAAGTTACAACATAAAAGCAAATAAAATTGTCAAAATATACGAGATCGAGAAAAACAATATGGAGATATTAACATGTTGCATACCCAATCTTGAAACTCTTTCAGATTCTCAGACACATAATCCTCATGGTTATCAGGTATTTCTGAAAGCTGCTTCAATGGCTCAGCAAGTAAACTAAGCAACGCATGTGCACCTATTGGCATTGCTGGTACTCTCCACATAGAAATCAATGCAAATTCTCTGAACAGGATATTGCTATAGAAAAGAAACCCGGTATAAATTTCAGATAAACAACAGCAGGATAAAGAGTGGCCAGAAAGGCAAAGAGCACATTCATAATACAAACATACACACACAAAATAAAAGAGATGCAGCCTTCAAGAACAGTGGTACTGAAAGGTTTTCTTAGGCAGCAATTGAATACTTGAGAGCAAGCTTTGAGACAATGATAAGGTCGTTCACAAGTTCAAGTCATGGAAAAAACCTGTTTGCAAGACAAAGGGACAAGGCTAAATACCCTAGAAAACCCTCCTTCAACCCTCTCATAGCAAATAGACTTGTCCATTGAAATTTTGAAAACTTGATTACAATTTTCTCCACAACCCACAACAACACAGTAATGGAGATTTTCTCACTATCTTAAAGAAGTTCAGATGCCATAATTACAGCTTGAGGATCCTCTCTAGTAGCCAGACATCAGTCTGTCGTCATGTAAAAGTACTAATCATGAAGAAATCCCATTTAGCACATCAAAATGATGTTGACCAATTACCTGTGCATTAATGCCCGCAGAAGAAGTTTGACACTAACATCTTTAACATTGGTAATAGTCGATGGTGGTGTAAAGCACAGCCATTGGATCAACATAGCTTTCTGAAGACTCTGCAAACGATGCTGCTCTGCAACCTCTGAGGACTTATCATATTTTCCAACATTGACTTCACGTGATCTTGACAGAACCCTATTGTAGTACATGCAATTAAACACAGACTAGACAACAGTAATCACATAATTTGCACTTGTTCTCAAGAAAACACAAGTCCAATTTGCCTATTGCTTAGTACCTCTCAATGATTTCTTCAAAACTGCCTTTTGATTCATCATCTGAAGAAAATGGCAAGTACTCCATTGCAGAAAGGAAAATTTTGTATTTGACATGCACACTATTTATAAGGCAAAAGAGCCAAAATTAGCATATCAGAATAATAAATGAACACAGACTCAGACCAATATGACAACATAAGAGATTTCCCTTCCAGCTCAATATGCACCCAACAACAAAAAGGTCATACCAAGCAATGAAAGGATGCTATCAGATTGCACGCAAGGGTTGTACACTTGGAAAAGTTCAGTATTGCAAATCTCAGTTGATTATTTTTAGGGGAAATTTGTTAGCAAACTTGTTTGCAACAAGTTGCAAATAGTATTTTGTATCACCACCCTCCACAGCATATATAATATCCCCAGACATCAAATAGCCACTGATCTAGTTTTTCCTATAATACATGACCAATTTCAATATCAATGTTTGATTAAAAGCATGGGGATGCAACATCAACAGAGCAAGGGAGCACAAGGGAAGACAATATTAGAAAAAGGTTTAAAGAACAAAATCCAGTCTCTCTTCTCTTTTTACAGAAATGTAAAAACAGCCAATATTACCTGCTGTTTAGCCTTAATTCCATCATGTGCACGAAAAGGTCAACGCAGCGGTAACCTGCAAGCTGAGAAGCATAAATTCCAACTAATTCTTCATGTTGCTTTGAGAAGAGAAACATCACATACCTGAAATTTGGATTTGCAAACAGGAGATTATGACAGACCAACTTTGACTTCTCAATACAAACCTCACTTACCAATAGAAAACACATACATGGGTAAACCACACAGCACAGGGGCCTCAAAATCACTCAACTTCTATGACCATGGTTCTGTCATATAGGCAGGGTGGGTATGCATATAGTCTGAAGAGCGATGTGTGCTTGTGCACCAGTGCACATGTGTGCAACTCTCCTCTCTATCCTTGTTCTAGTGTAATCTTTACTGAACTAGAAAATTGTTTTTAATCTTGGAATAGCCAATTTTCATTGAACATAGACCATCACAGCATAGTGTGAAAGATTGTAACTTGGAAATTACTTACATATGTAGAATAAGATCACCAACATTCATAAGCCTCTCCCTGAAAGAATCCTGCATTACCTCAGCAAGTAAATACCTAAGTACAAGAACTAGGTGAGCACCAAACCGGATCATTTGAGGATCACCATGAGGCCTGACAGCAAGCAAAATTCATATTGGTCAAGAATCAACTTACAAGTAATTCATCAGAAACTTAAAATGCACAAAAACAAAAGGAAATATTCAGGACCACACTTTTCCCACATAGAGCCTTACTAATGAATGAACAATGCTGTAAAAGATAACTAACCACAAGAAATCAAGTCGTTCAATCCCAATAGATTACCTGAAGACATTTTGATCATCTTCTGAAGGTGCTATCCATGACCAGATCATATCCAGCAGATGTGGCAAGTTACCCAACATAAGATCCATCTGCAAGACACTATGTGGCTAGAGAGAGATTGAAAAAAAAATTAAGGTAAACCAGAACCAATTCTACTCTTATTGAATGAGTAACAGAAACAGAAGTAGCATGAATTTATCAAAGAAGTGGTTTTCTTTTCCTTTTACTGTGGGCAATATCAGAGGACACAATTATTTTTGAAGAGTGAAGACAGGAATTCAGTATCCAATGCCATTTATAATAAATATTCAAGTGTAAATTGAAACCTCAATTTGCCGTTGTTGTTCCTTGCACGCACGAGTAACAGCTTCATTAACCATTTCACTAAATCATGCAGAAAAGGTAGATATATCACATATTAAAGTATACAAGTACCTATACAAGAGTGTTGAAATAGCAAGTCATAAACATACCCTGATTGGAGTTTCTGAAGAAGAGCAGAAAGGTTTTGTGGTTGCTGGTTCAGAACTTGGCGTGGCCAATTTTCTGGTCCATTAGAACGGTCGGAGGTACTATCAAGTTGTCCAGGACTTCCATCAATGGCATCACCATAGATTTTAAACATATCCATTTTCCGTGGTTGTATGCAAGCTAGCTCTAAATCCACCTGAACATCAAGCCAAGACTTTGCCATTGCCCAGCATGCTGACTACAAACACATTTGAATACAAGATTTCAAGCCACTTTCAGAATTGAAAAAGATAAAATAGAAAGGGCAAGAAAAGGAACATAAGATTAGCAAAAAAAAAAGGCAAACATACAGCAGTATCAAATTTTGATGCAACCACCTAAAGCAGCAGAGAACACTACAGTGGTAATGGCAATTCATGGTAGGTCTTGATTCATTGACTACAACTCAGAATTGAACAAGAAATGATCAGAGAATAAGGCAACAAGCACCATAAAAGCGAAGCAATGAGTTCTGACGTAAGTCTGTAACAAATCTTTGTCATCTCTATGCAAGGTATGCAACAAGAGATAGCATATATGCTAATGAACCCAAAAACAGAAAAGCTGTAGGACCAAAATATTTTGAGAACACCAACATAATGAATTCTGCATGTATAAAAGATAAAAAGAAAATGCATTTCCAGGATTTTGAATCAACATTCAACATTAAAAAAAGATACCTCCCAGTCTGTGCAGATCGGAAGCATACGCTTTAAATCGCTGCATTGTGCTGCATACACAGCTACTTCATATTTTCCGCCATTTTGCTCTGCAATTTTCTTCAAAGCAACAAATAAGAAAAAAGAAAAAAGAGTAAACACTGAGAAATTAATTGAATCATTTGCATAAGCAATGAAAAAAAGACTGCCAATTGGCATCACGTTATTCTATTAAGGTAAAGAAGTCATGAATCTGCATAGAGACAAAAGCTTTTCTAATATGAATCTGCATGGAGACAAAAGGTTTTCTGGTATGAAGATGAATAATAAAATAGGCCTTTTTCAAACAAAAAAAAAGACAAAAAAATAGAAATGCAAAAAGTGCATTTAGGTAATCCTGACTGAAGACATTTGGAACCGCTCCATATGCATATAGGAGTGACAAACAAAAAAATATTAGACATTAAGAAGCAAAAGAAATAGGCATGGAACACGTTAGGTTTTGAATGTAAGAATGCAGGAAAACTTTTTTATTTTCTCCATTGAACCTTACCTCTGAGGCACAATAGGAAGCCCATTTCCATAGGCGCCATTGGCGACCAATGCCACTTTCTAATTCAATGGATTGCAAGGTTCTATTTTTCCCATTCTTCACCAGGGCTTCAACAGAAGGAGCTAGGTCCAGACCCGCAAAAGGACATAAAGTTGCAGCTCTCCATGGCTGAGCAAGCACATATAGAGAATGGGCAAGATAAAACATAAACTGAAAAAATCTGATACCTTAAACTGAAAATTTTTTTAATACCTGTCCAGCAGAGCAACAAAGGTCACATGCCTCCTCTAGTCTTCCTGCCCTTAAAAGAGTCCAGACATCCTCCAGAAGAGATTCATCTTGGTTCTGAAGAGGTAAAATGCAAAGAATATTATGATTGTTCTTATTTGTATTGCAAGCAACAATAGCTAAAGTTCTCTGTAATTCTTTAAATTCAAGAAAATAAAAATTATGGCCAAAGTTAAATCCAGTAACAGAAACGATGGTAGCAGTTAACTGCACATAATTAAAACAACAATCCCAGCATTTCTAGAACAGTTAAATATGCAAGAGTACTTTATCATCTGGTAGCTGATGAGCATGTTCGCGTGTTGGGGCATCAAAATCCAAGTGGTGAACAGTATTTGTACCGGAGGCACCTTTCTTCAAAAGTTGTTGAGTATGGTGCCAAATTCCAGAATTTGGAAGATAGGTACCAACATGAGATCCTCGCACCTGCAACATAAATAATACGCATGTTAATATAACGGATGAACTCCCAGAATTTTCCATACCATTCTATGGTGATGTTTTAATACAATCTTAGAATACTCATTGAAAAAATAGTTCAATATCGAATTCCACCAAAGCAGTCTAAAAGATATGGTCAATCAGTTCAGGAAAAAGGGGAACCCAGCTATTTTCCCATATTTTAGTCTTTCCAAAGGAGTTAAAGTTGCAATTGTTAAATACATAAATGCTACAAGCACATGTCCACATGGCAATCCATAAAGCTTTTATGATGCGGCAAACCAATCTGAGAAACAGGATGATCTACAGCCAAAATGTTATTTTTCTCTTTTATTTACTTTATTTTGTTTTTGCAGGTTGTGACAGCTGAAAACCACTCAAAGTACCAAAACTTTTTCCAGCTCTTATAGATAAGGACAAGCAAGACAATCTTGGCAAACTTCCTATAGAATTCTTACAATTTTTCTGGGATAAAATTCTACGGAAGAAATTCCTGTAGGAGGAGAGTTTGCTAATCCTCCAAAATAAGGACAATATGAAAGACAATAATACACCACATATTAGTTAACACAAATGAAGCTAAAGAAATTTGAAAAGTAATCACCTTGCTTTCTAAATCAAGGGCTTTAGAGGCTAATCCTTCCAGCCATTGAACAATTCGGAGACATAACTGTGCTTTGTGATCATTCACAACGAACTGACAAGCCTCTAAATGTGATGTTGAAGGTGACTGGCATGAATCAATCACACTTAAATGAGAATAAAGACTTCTGAATCATATAAAACTGAAGTGCATGACATTTTGAGAAGATTTTTCCAATTAAATAACACATCAAAAAAGAGGAGAAAAATACCACAATAAGCTCTTCAGGGGGTTCCTCCGTTACTGCAAGAATAATGAAAAACCATCAATGATAAAACCAAAAGCCCAACTAGGTAAGGTTTAACACAAACATAAATCTAGAAACCTAGAAAAAGAATAAAAATAGCATAGCAATAAAAGTTTAAAAATAAGAGGAATGCATTGTAGGAATCAGAATTGGCATGTAATAAACAAAAAAAAAAAGATTTTTCATGATGTAAAAAAAAATATCCAGCGATGATAATAAATTTATAAGAGTATCAGGAAGTATGGAGAACCCAAAAGTAATATTACTACAATACATTATAAACATGCATCATTGTTTTAAGACAGCGCTGCCCTTAAAAGTATAATGAAGGATTGCAAGATTTGTAGGAGAAACAGAGACAATGGAAAGGTTTATATTACCATTACAATAACATAAGATATGCTCAACATCATACAAAATATGAATTTTAGATGTACATCCACGCATCCATAGATGTGTATACACAATACCAAATGAAGATATATATACATATACTCAAGATCTAAACATACTAAATCTTCTTTCGTTGTGTGCACATCCACACATCCATAGATGTGTATGCTCAATACCAAATGATGATACATATATACTCAAGGTCTAAACATACTAAATCTTCTTTCCTTTACCTGTGTGTGTAATTTGCATCAAGGATATGCATGACATTTATAATGATGTTCACACTTCTTACTATAAAATAAGCACCTACGAACACGATCCACCCAAAAATAATAAAACACTTGATCATCTCAGACTCTGGCTATAAGAAAAAATAGTGGAGGACAAAGATTCATTGCCTTTCCCATATAGGTACCAAAGAAGAGACCAGGTAGCAGCCTCATCAAGCAGAAGTTGAGCCTTCTGTCTCATCAATTTGTCTTCTATAACCCGGTGTCGTACATTGGGCCCATACCTAGAGAAAAAATGCACAACTTAGCAATCAAATACTCACTTAGGCCATTGATATTACATAATTCACGAAGAAATTTATTGTTGCTCTAAAATCCAAGAACCTCGAGAAAGATCAATCATAACTTGCACAACATGGCTCAATCTTTTGTCCAAATACAGTCATTTAATGCGATAATTTTCCATATCAGAAACCCATGTTTTAGTAGCACAATTCTTAGATTATAAAAGGCCATTAAAGGATCACAATCACTATATTGAGATAAACTCGACAGAAATAAGAAATTCCTTCAAATCTAAGCTTCATTATCATAATATAGTCTACTCCAGCTAATAAATTTAGAGCACATATTTAGATGATATAAACTTGGGAAAATCCTCCATAATTTGAGACACACCTGATAGACTCTGAAACGTTCCTGCATGATTTCTCAAACCTTGAAATCAAATCAGGAATTGGTATCAACCCTGCAAAAAGAAATTACCATAATAAGTTAATAAGCACAAATTATTCTCAAGATTTGTGCAGAATAAGAATAAAATAATCATGATAACAGTGTTAAGAATATGAATGGTAGGAATATTTTTCTAAATCATGTAACTCTCAAGAAACAAGATTTGTATCTCTCCTTACACTTAGCAAAGTCAGTAGACTCACTCTACTCAGAAAATATTTTCAGTGTCAAATATGGAGTTTAATGCATTTTTCTTCTTTAACATCAGAAGTGAGAAGTCTTTGGTTATTTCCCTCAACCATTTCATAATTCAATAATAAAGGAAACAACTTCCTGGATAATCTCCTTATAATGAACCAAGCAAACTGATAGCTCTGTTAATATTCTAACATGTCCCTAATCAGTCTCCTCTGAATTGATCCTCAGGTAAAGTTGCTTCTTCTGGCAGTCACACTTTTCACAAGTTCTAGAAAAAAGATAACTTTAAAAAAAATTAAAATATTTCAAGGACCTTGAATAGCAGAATCAAGAAGAGATGCAAATAGACCAAAAATCGTCTCTCCAATATCTGTCAAAGAATCATCCTCAATCTTGCAAGCTTTAAGCGATTCACTTCCAAGTCGTCGTATTGAATCGACACCAAGATCAACCTCTGAGATGCCATGACTATCAACAGATGATCTCCTTTTAAAAGTAGAATGTGTCCTTGCAGGTGTTCCTTCAAAGTGATCAGTGTAGTAAATACTATCAGCCTCTTGTTTGATATTCTCAAGAAGAAGTGCAGCATTTGTTGGGCTGTGGATCCTCTGCCCCTCATACAGTAGCCTGGACTCCTTGAACTTGGATAGCGGAGTGTCTTGATGAGGTGATACACTTGAAGTAGAGTGCCTTTTCCTGCACTTAGTCCATGTTAAATACCAAACATATACAAGCTAAGAGTTAACCAAGCACAATTACAGAAAGAAATAGCCAAAGTAGCAGCACTGCAAGGTTATTATTTATTTTCTAATTGTTTACATGGCTCAAAACCCTAATTTGTGTCCTGAATTTATCTTCTACAAAAAATTTCCGAAAATATTCATCATCAGTCTGAACATTCACATTGAATAACTATTTATGATATTTCAATTCAATTCGACTGACTACACAATTCAAAGATAACGATAAATCCTCATTCATAAATTGTGTACTTATTTGTTTTTCCAAAATGAAAATCTCAAAATAAGCTCTCAACAATTCAGACAATTTAGCAGTAGAAAACCCGAACAATCACCTAAAAATGGAAAAAATTAAAAGAAAAGCAGTAGAAAAAGAGAGATATAGAGAGAGAGCAGAGAAATAAGGATTATTTTACCCGTAACGGCGAAACCGTTCTCTGGAAGTGAGATCTTCGGGATCGAAGTAACTAGGAGAAGCCTCCATTTCAACATCCATTTTGTGTCCCAAAATGAAAGCAGTTTCTGATAATCGAAATTTATGAGTAGAAGAAAATCCCTAGAATTTCAGTACACTGAAGAAGCTGTAACCCATTGATGCTCTCCAGCGCGGGAAAACGAACGGAAAAAATGTTTTCGTCACAGAACCCTACAATTTTGAACCAAAAACGACGAAGTTTTTTGTGAAACGCCTCGTTTTCTTTATTCATCAAATCAAACGGATGAATAAAATTAAAATACTACGCTATCCATCTTTTTTTTAATTTTTTTAAAATATCTTACTGTTTTGATATTATTATTAGGTATTAAATAAATATTGTACACAAAAAGGAAAAAAATCTTAAATTTTCTGTAAATTAAGAAGCTATTTATAAGTACTAAAATTAAGTCTTCATGTTTATATAAATAATTTTATTAACTTATAAATTTAATTTATAATTCAAAATATATAAAAAAGACTAACTTATTATTTTAACATTTATAATTTAATTTGATTAAATAATTTATTATATTTTTTATTTATTTTAATAAGTATTATAGGTATTTTTATTAAATATATTAATTATTTATTAATATTTAAAATAAAAACATAATTATTTAAAATTTTAAATATTTATGAACTCATATTAATTTATAAGTTAATTTTTTTTAAAATTAAATTAAATATCCTTTAAGTCGGATTAAAAATATAGCGATAGTAAACAAATTTTTTTAAGATTTTTTTAACGTTATTCATGTTAAAATCGTGATAATTTTAATTAAAAAATTTTATTTTCGAGGAAAAAAAAGATTATTTTGTTTTTTTTTGGGTAAATAGGTTTCAACGACAATTCTCATAAGTTGGTCGTTTTATCCATACTTATTATTGTCGTTCGATGACAAAACGGTCGTTTTGGTTGATGAAGTGGAACGTCTTATCTGCTCAGTGACAAAGATTACCTTATTGTTTAAAAGCCAGCACACTAAAACATTTTTATCCTCTTAAAAACCAAATGGCAGTACTAATCCGTTGCTCTTGCTTCCTTCCTCGTTCATGCTCTGTCTCTTCTCCGCCGTCCGATCTCACCTTCTCCGGCAATTCTCATCTTTCCGGTCAGTTCTTCTTCACCCTACGAGATTTCCTCTCCTTTATTTTCGTTTCTTGAGGCTTGAATTTTGGAATCTGCATTTTAATTTAGACTATTTTGCTTGAATTAGGAAAGCAAGTGAAAAAAATTTGTAAAAAATTTTGAATTTCTATCATGTTTTCATAATTTCTGTAAATTTGATTTTAATAGTGGAAATATGTTGTAATCAATCAGTTTTGATCTTTGCATGATTTGTAGGATGCCATTGGATCAAAACCTGCTAGTATTTGCTCATTAATTTAATTAAGCTAAATTGTGATTCTGTTGAACCAGGGAAATTTTTTTCACCTTTGATTAAAGTAGAAAACTTTTCATCATCAAATGGAGATGCTTCTACTGTACCATCTCTTTTTCGCCACAAGTTTATGGCGGGACAGAGTACACATCTAAGGCCTTCTATAGAAGGATGCCCGTTCCTCATTCAACTACCATCTGTTTATGAGAAATTCTTTCAACAATTTTCAGTTCATCAGGTATGATGGTGAGTCCTCTGCTTTCTTTTTGCATTTTTTAATGAGTTTTTAGTTGCTTTATAAGAATATAAATGTTGAGGGGTTTGACAGGGAACTATTTGACATCCATTTTTAGACTAAGTTATTTCAAGTAATATTTACTAGCAAGTAGCAATCCTGATAAACCCATCCATTCTGTTTTCCCAAGTTTAACTACCATTACAAGTTGCACAAAATGGTAGGTGCTGGCCTCTGTATAATTGCCTCAAATAGAGTCAGTAAGAAGGATAAGTAGGACAGTATGCTCTCCATCTGTCATCTGAGATGGCTGATGATGAAAGCAGGGAACACGATAAAAATAAATGAGTTACAAATAATTGGAATTCCATATGGATATTCTTGCTTTATGTTGCCTTCGTATATCTTAGTTTCATCATGAAGATGTCTTTGCTTTCTCCACAGCAGTAACTAAATTTACAACATGAAGGAAGTATTTGTTCCCATTGAAATGACAGTTCCGTCTGACTGAATAATATACCATTTCCTTTTGCAGGGCAATTTAAAATCGAGATCCTCAGCAATGGCATTTCTTGTTACTAATGCCCTGATCTGGAGTACACCTTTTGAAGCTTTAGCTGAAACATGTGAGGCTGATAACTCCATTTTCAACATGCCTTTACTGCTGTTTGTGGCTCTTGTTGGAGCAACTGTTGGAGGTATGCCTTTGATGTGAGAGCAAGTGCTATACTGCAATTTCTGATACAAGGTCTTTGCAATCAGTATGCAAGCCCTTCCATTCTTATTTTCTTTTGTTTATTTTTGCACTCATTTCCAAAAGAACTAATGCAATAAGCCCTTCCATGCTTTTTTTTTTGTATTTATTTGGACCAATTTCAAAAAGATCAATGCGTTCTTGAAGTGTTCACTTAAAGCTATATGATATGCACTATATATGATCCCATAACTCTTTGCTTGTACAATAGGGATGCTTGCACGACAAAGAAGAGGAGAATTGAAACGGCTGAATGAACAGTTGCGCCAAATCAATGCAGCTCTAAGACGACAAGCAAAAATCGAGTCCTATGCACCTAGCTTGAGTTATGCTCCTGTTGGTAGTAGAATAGCAGAGAATGAAGTAATTGTTGATCCAAGAAAGCAGGAATTGATTTCTCGATTAAAAAGTGGAAAGAATTTTTTGAGGAATCAAGATCCAGAGAAGGCATTTGCTGAGTTTAAGTCAGCTCTTGATCTTGCTCAGAGTTTGAAGGATCCAATAGAAGAGAAGAAGGCTGCAAGAGGTTTAGGTGTGTTTCACTCCTTTTCTATATGATATATCATTAAATGAAATTGAGCAACAAATGAAAATTTTCTTTGGATCTTCGTAAAAGATTTTGGCCATGGGCTGCTTGGCTTTTTGTTACTCCATTGATGGTCTCATATGTTCTGCTTATTGTGGCAACTTATCGTGCTTCTCATCTTTATTTCTGTTTGGGCACGAGGGAAATAAGCTTTTATAGGCGTCAGCCATTATCCATGTTTTAGTTGTGATACTACTCCAATTCAAATTGGAATATTATCCCTTTAATTACGTTGTCTTATCCTTTTTATTTTCATATATATATATATATATATATATATATATATATATATAACTGAACTTATGATTACCTGGTCTGTACCTTCTATCCTGAATCTACTTTCTTCAGGAGCCTCACTGCAAAGGCAAGGGAAGTATCGCGAAGCCATTAAATATCCCAACGCCAAGGAGAGGATTCTGGTAACACAGAGGCTTTTGGTGCAATAGCTGACTGTTATACTGAACTCGGAGACCTTGAGAAAGCTGCGGATTTCTATGACAAATACATTGCAAGGTTGGAGGACTGATCAGTTCCCATGACCCAAAGTTTTACCTTCATCAGTGCAGCACAGTAGACAACGGTTACAGATTCGTATGGAATATGGATTACCAATTCATTAGCTTTCTTCTGTACCTTTTTTTGCAACTTTATTAGTCAACCTAGAAAATATTGTTATGCTGAATCATTTTTTTTCTGGTATTTATTTGATTTTCTTTCTACTCTACTTCGATATGATTTCTTGATCAACCATGGATTGCAGTTATGCAACTTACCTGAGAGACTCTTTTCAACCCCTTAATCAACGGTATCATGTGACATTATAAGTCGACTGAGCATTTCAATTCCCCCACAGGCCATTGATAGCTTCAACAAAGCCATCAATCCTTTTGGCAGACAGTGTTACATAGTTCGGCGCTATAGTTCCTTATCATATCAATTATCGCGACAGGAAGGATGAAAGCAAATAGACCACATTCTAGGCCTCCACAAACGCATGATGCAAAATAACTCTTAATAAATTCAGATACAACCGAGAAATATCAAGATAATCTAATAAAGCAAACTAGTGTTCAATCTACATAACCCATTCCCTCACCACAATCACTCATCCCTACTTGGTAAACACTCATCCCTACTTGGTAGAGAACAGGAAAAAAACCATCCATACAAATGGCAAGCATATGATGTAAATATGAGGGTAGCAACCTCACCGCAGGATAAAGAGAAAGACTTCCTAATTGTTTGAAACTCGAATAACATCTGCAAAGGCAGGAAATAAAAAGGTATGACGTTAACTCTTTTTTATCATTACTGGTAGTACATGAGTTGCTGGGCTGCAGCAACATTCTGGAACCCGCCATCATATATTGCCTGGCTTGCTCCAGCAGCACCAATTCCCATGGCTGCTTGTTTAAGAGGGTGCTGCCCCTGAGGATGCATTAAGGCATGGACACCAGCCATCTTGCCCATCGCTAATTGCCGCTCATATGTCAAAAGGTCAGTAGCTGAGAGGCCTGGCAATGGAGCAGCTGCAGGTGGTGGAAGTGGGTTTGAACTTGTTCCTGGTGGAGTAGGCTTGCTACCCCAAGAGCACTATAAGGCAAGACAAACATTTGAATGTTAGTTTCCAACTGCAAAGGAAAAAAGCCTCAAATTTTCTCATGCATAAAAATAGCTACTCTCCTTGATCTCATCAAAACTTAACCTAGATAAATCAACATACAAATCATAACGGCACACCTTTATTTGTTTGCCACAAAGAATTGACTGGGTGTTTCCCATCTGAATAGCTAGAGCTGCCTCAGCACGAGTACTGTATCTCACAAAACCAAATCCTTTATCCCTCTGGACTCGGACCTCCTCTATAACTCCAGCACCAAGAGCATGGAAGTGGCGGTGGAGATCAAGCTGGGTAACCTGCGAAATAGAAGAACAATAACAAAATCTCAGAAAGTTGGTGTCTAATATTTCATGCAGACTGCATGCTTCTAGACATCTGATTTTCATTTTTCCTTTTTTTTTTTCTGGTATATTGGAAAGATCTAGATATTCCATAAAACAAGATCATTTTCCTTCCAAGGCAACACATTAAACTACCACAAACCCAAACACGCTCATACACAACATTATCAAAGAATAGCTAGGAAGAAAATCTTCTTGCCTCTGGAGAAAGATTGCCCACATAAACAGTTGTATACTGAGGATTGTTTTCAGGAGCCTCGTTATTAGTCATCTCTTTGCCCTCTTCTGCACAAGCAACCAAAAAATATAAGTTTTTCTTTCAGAAGTTTAGTTGTTTGCCAACATGATTGGGGAATAATTTATATCAAGCCCCAACATAGACAATAGGATGATGTAAAAAAAAATTATTGTTACAAACAAAGAAGTAGGTGTTAGTGCATTCAACAAGCTAATAGCTATTCCCAAATTCCAAAACAAAACATTGATGATCCACATTCCACACCCATATGACAAAAATTTTATAATACTATTGCAATATAGAATAAATTCTCATAATTCAGATCAGCACAACTAACCTGATGAGCCATTTGTTAGTTCCACTACACTTTTGGCATCAGAACTTTGTTTGTCATCATTGGAACCAGTACCTTTTGTTGCCCAGTTACAACGAATCTGTCTGCTCCCAAGCCATTTCCCTAAATAAAAGCGGACGAGTAAGCATTATTGTTATATAAATGGATGGAAGTAAATATCCAACAAAAGTAATAGCTTGTACAAGTAAACTCCACCAGTTAACATAATAAATTCTCTATATCTTACACCCAAAAACTTTCAAAATACCCTTTTTCAATATGAAGAAGGAGATGATGGAAGCTCAAATTAGTGTGCGTGAGTTTGTATGTGTGCAGCAATATCGCTAGTACCGAATCCTTTGTCATTACACATATATTCATAGACTAGCAAAATAATTGACAATAACATACAAATGCAGAGGTGGGAATAACACATTACTTCTTTTCTATTTAAAATAGTGAATAAACAGAACGTAACGTATCAAATTAAAATTGCAATCAAGTAGAAAAAGAATTCTCCTCGCATCTCTCTGGACAGTTTAGATGTGAATTTTGATCTAGAGCAATAATCCTGAAGCTATTACACAATTTCAGTAAACCTCATCATCCATACCTGTTAAGTCGTTTATCGCACTTTGAGCATCCTGAACACAGGAGAATGTCAAAATCATGTTAAGGTCCAATTCAATATAGAGAAGAAACGTAAAAAAAATGGGGAAAAAAATGAAATAATACTTGTTGATTTCTGAAAGAAACAAATCCAAACCCTCTTGAACGCCCAGTCTTCTGGTCCCACATAACCCTTGCATCTCTGAAACCAATACAAGGTCAGCGATGGTCCTCAACCTCATAACACCAATTAGAATTGCATCATAAGTCGTCGCATATGCATTATTCAATTTTTTTTCTTTCTTTCAGATTTTCACAAAATTCATAAAGTCAACAAAACAAAAAGTCGTCTGTCAAGCACACATAAAAGGAAGTGAAAAGACTTACGAACAACTGGGATAAACTGAAAAGCAGGCAAACAGTGTTGCATCAGTAACCTCGGGACTTAGATCTCCAACAAAAATGTTGAAATGACCTGTGCATATCATAATGAAAATTAAGTATGACTTTATAAAGAACAACAAATCATAGCAAGAGAGTTAAGTATGAATAATCAACTCAACCAAGTACCAACCTGATGTATCTTCTCGCTGACCACTAGCGTATGCCCAATTAACTTTGATAGGCTGCCCAAATCTGCCAATCACATAATAAAAAAGATGTAGGGTTAAAATAAACTAACAGAATCAACAAGAGATCAAAGTAACAAAAGTCAAAAGCAAACTACATACAGATGCCTTCCATTAAGAGATAATATAGCAAGAGCAGCTGATCTGCCATCATAGTAGTGAATAAAACCATATGATGACTGCATAAGCAGATACAAAAGAAATGTCAAAAACATTGGAAAAGACTAGCATATAGAGTCAAAGAGGCAATTAAGTCTTGCATACTAATACACACCAATAAAACATTAAACCCATTTAGGCAAATATCAGCCTTACATTTTCCTTCCTAACAAGTTTGCAGCCTTCAACAATACCAGTACTTGCAAAAACTTCTTGAAGAAGTGGTTCAGTTACCTGTCTGTGGATATTTCCAACATACCTGCATTTTTTCATAAATGAAGAAACTAGAAGTTTTAAAAAAAGAAAAAGAAAAAAGAAAATAAATAAACTTATAAGTGATCTTCCGTCAATTATCCAAAAAAAAAGTGAAATCACACAAGTAGCTATCAGATTTTTATGCCATATGAAAGATTTCTAAAAACCAAACATTGATAGATAATAGTAACTGCTAATAATAGAAGATGGCTATATGTACAAAACAACAAATTCAGTGCAGAAAGACACTAACACAGCATAGATACGGAAAATATAAGCTATATGAGCCATTGCATAAGTAAATGGGTGAGACGGAAAACACATGGGAAACAAAAAGAAGTGAAAAAAAATAAAAGGAAAAAATGTCTGGACAAACACTCACACACTGCGACAAGTGCTTGGATCAAAACCAGGAGGCAGATTTCCACTGGGAATTGGCTCAATCTGCAAATGAAAATGTAAAAACGAAAAAAGAATAACGAAAGAAATGAATTAAGTACAAGAAAATGCCCTCCTTGATCTACCCAAATTTAAAGCACTTTAACCAAAAATAGAACAATATGAAGTATTAATTACTACATTAAAAAAAATCAAAATCAAATAAACGAAAGTAACATTACTTCCACATAAAAATTATGTAAGTTGAAAAAACAGAAACTGAAATGAGAAGACAACATGGTTCTCAACATAAATCTATATGTTGACTGAATGATTCGTACGTAGAAAGGAAACACAAACAACAAACTCTACATTAAATCATTATCAATTGCATTCCACCATCCCCTTTTTTATTTTCTGTAACTGCAAATTAATTGATCAAGTTAAGACGGCAAACTTCAAAAAACTGATTTACCAGATGGAAACTTAAAGATTCAGAACTTAAACCCAACATAACATATATCTAGCGCCCTCTATTGAGCTTTTCTAATGAACTCCAAAAGGCAGATGTAAAAAACTTCACTGTTTTTGTATTTTGAGCGGATAACGTGAGAAAGAAAATTTTTATGCTGAAACAAGAAATCATGGGTAGAAAATTTTTATGTTGAAACAAGAAATCATGGGTGAATGTGGTCTCCATTAAATCATACAAAGGCTAAATAGACTGACGTGTGTTATAACTGTAATGACAGAAAGAGAGGGGAAAAGGAAAAAAAGAACCCCAAGTTTTGCATTTTCACGAGAAGAAGCAATTGAGCTACTCAAGACAAATTGTGCATATCAAGTTAAATTGAAGCACTCAAGCCTAATGCAAAATAGTGAAGTCTACTACCAAACATTATCACTGATTCACTGGCAAAGTTAAACTTCGTCTTCCCATATTCTTGAATAAATATTCCCCACCCCGATAAAGAAAATGCCAAAAATACATTAAAAGGAAATAAAATAAGCTAACAATAGCACCAAATTCAAAATCCTAGCATTTCAATAATCCTACACCGATGAACTGGAAAAAAAAAAAAAAGAACAACCCAACATTCGAAATCCACAAACCACTAAAAACCTAACCCTAGCTCCAGCTAGCAACCCCGAATCCAGAACAAACACAAACCAAAAACATAAACAAAATCGAAATCAAGCAAATAAAATTCGAAAGCGAAAACACAATCAATCGAATCAATGATTCAAAAATTACAGAAATTGAGTGTTATAAAGAAGAAACACACACAGAGCTCGAGAAAGAGAAGGAACCTGAGGAGGAGCGAGAAGACTAGGGTGATAAAGAGACTGTTGCTGAAGAAGAGCTTGTTGCATCAGAGCTTGCTGTTGCTGTTGCTGTTTAAGCCTCTGGTGCTGCATTTTTTTTTTTTTTTTTGTAATGTAAAAATTAGGATATCAGTCTGTTTGTTTCCCGCGAAAAGTTCGATGCTTTCTTTTTTTTTTTCTTCTTTTTTGTCCTTTTTTTCTTTTTTTTTTTTAGGGTTCGAAGTAAAATTGGGGCATCAGAGGAAAAAAAATAAAATAAACAAAGAGAGAAAACGAAAATGAAAAAACGAAAGAGAAAGAAAGAGAGAGAGGCCTCTGAGAAAAAAAGAAAAGAGCGGCTAGGGATTTTTTTAATTTTTTATTTTTACCAGCAAATGATAAAATCACTGACTGTTTTCCAAGATATCATGAAGCTAACAGTAAAATTCTGACACGTGTCAATGATATATGAGTATTAATATTATTGGTTGGTGATTTGTTTATTTGGAGGTCAATGAGTGCAATTTTGTGGAGGGATAATTTCTTTTTGTATTTTATATTACTTAAAAGTATTTTAACTTAGTAATAAACTCATTTTTTACTATCTTCTGATATGAAAATAATAATAATAATAATCAATACTAAATCTATTACTCCAAAACATACCATCGTATGGAATTTTTTTAAAAATATTTAGAAAAAATATTATTGAATATAATATAATATGCTAATATGTTACTATCTCTAATTCATTGAAATTGTTTAGTTAACTAATAAAATAATTATTATATTTTTTAATTTTATAATAAAATATTTTAAATAGATTAATATATTCTCCATTAATTCATTAGTATTTTCTTTAACACATTGAAATTATCATTTAAAAAAATATTTTACTAAAATTATCATTTTATAAAATTTATAAAAATTAATTTTTTTAATTATACTATTATTATTAATGAATTAATTAATAAAGTAAGAATATAGTAATTTTAATATTAATAAATATTTAAATCTATTTATAATAATTTTTTATAAATTAAAGAAAATACAATGATTACCTAAAATTATTACACTATCGTTTTATTAATTAACTCATTAAAATAGTTAATAGTTAACATACATTTAAGGAAAATTCAATAGAACCATTTTCATGGGACGAATGGATTTTTTTTTTTTTCACTTCAAGCACTCCAAAGAAACGAAGTCTGTGAAAAATTAAAGCTCTAAAACTTTCGTTTCATTATGATATACATTTAATTATTAGCCTAATAATAAGACTAGATTAGCATTCACATAATATTAAATTTTTCAATTAAATTTCAGCCAAATAAAATAATAATAATAATATATGTATGTATGTATATATATTTTTATAATTTTAAATAATACATAAATTTGAAAATTTTAATTAAGATTAGGTTATTCGCACATGATAGATAGATGAAAAAATGAAAAAATATTGCTTTCTAAATTGACTATATGCATACCAAATAGTACTTTAAACAACAATGCGGAAAATAATAAATAGATTTATTTTGGAAGGTAGGAATTATGATTTATGTATTTTGAACATTAATATTTAAATTTATTTTGTAACGTTGTTTTTAAGTGACAATGCAATATTGTTAAATAAATAACAAAAAAAAGGTTATGACGATTTTTTTTTAATATTATATATGCTAAAAAAAATGAGAGAAATGACTATGGATTTATTATTTAAGAAAAGTAAAAAAAGTTATATTTTTTTTTTGTGAAGCTTTATCTCTACAAAGCAATAAAGTTATTCTGCCCTTCATCAATTCATGCTTCATGTCTGGAGCTATAGCCGACGAAATCTCTTGTCCTTTCTCCCTTATGATCTTAGATTTTGTTTTTCTACATTATTTTTCTTGTTTCCTTTATTTCCTGATGGAAAGTTTATCTCCTTGTTAAAAACACCCTTAGATTCCCTATTTTCTGGCTTTCTAGAGCTCCATGCCGAAGTTTTCCTTTTAGATATGGGTTTTGGAGCTTTAAGAACACATGTTTCGACCCAGATATTTCATCTTTCATGTGTTTTGTTCTTCAATCTCCCTCAAATAGTTGGCCCTCAGCTCTCTTCCCCTCTTTTTTCTCTTTTTTAAAATTTATAGTTGAAGCCCCTTCAGAAGCTCTGGCAAAACCTTCCTTTAGGATTGCTGGCTCTTCTCTTCCCTCAACATATTTAAGATATGATGATGTATGGGGTAGCAGAGTTTTTCATTCTTTCACCTTTCTCTCATTCTATTGGTTATGGTGGACTGACAACCTTTTGGCTCTTCATATTTTATTAGATTTTGACCTTTTTCTTGTTTTTTATGGCTATCCATTGGAGGGTTTATGCAAGTTGTTTGCGATGTGCTCTTTACAAAGAGTAAGATAAGGATCTATTGTGCTTATGTTGTTTGTTGTCTTGGTTGCTTTAATTTTATTTTCTGTTCTGTTTTTCTCTTTTTATTTGGGTTATGTTTTTTTATCCCATAAATTTCTCAATTCTATTTGTTTAACGGTCTAAATATAAAATTAATTTTATTTAAGATATATAGCTTGCAGATTAAGATATTTTCACCCCTCTTTAAAAATTTATTTAATAAGATTCTAAATCTTATCTCTTTCCACTTATTTAGCTCTGCTTCAATCAACAATTGAGCTATCACTCGGGTGGTTATATTCTTTCTAATTGCTATATTTTGTAATTATGTTATTAGATTTGTTTATCTTTTGTTTATTCTTCTGGTCTTTGTTGTATTGGTACTATAATTCTTAATGAAATCTTATTCATCGTGATAAAAAAATATTTATGAAAATTAAATATATTTACCACTAAAAAATATATTAGTGTGCATACGACAAATTAATATAATTACAAGTTAAATTAGCATGACGTGAACAATTCAGGAAATCTTGAGGAAATATTGGCTTTTGGAAGTGAATAAAAATTGTAATAGAATATCATTATTCTTATAGCTTTGTATTTGGAAAGCCTATTATGCTAACTATTCGATAATAAGTTAAAAAAAGAAACTATTCGATAAGGAACCATTTGCTTCTCTTTTTAATTTATTTGTTATTTCTATTATGCTCGTATTTTATTTTATTTTCTTTAAATTTACAATGGCATTATAAGTTATCCACGTAGTTATTTTAATAAAGTATTATCATATAATACAAAATTTTTATAATTTAAATTTATTATTCTTATTTCCTTTTAACTTCAAAATAAAAATTTTAAAGATATTAGAAAATTTTATCGAATTAATTCAAATATCGCTCCTTTGGAAATTTGCATTAAAACAATTCAACTTACTCGAGTCTTCTTTTATCTTTTTAAATTAATTTTTATCTCATAATATAAAATTCTTCATATATATTTAAACTATAATTTATTTTATTTTTATCCTTCATACATAATTTAATAAAATTTAATATTTTAAATATATTTTCGTCTAATATTATTTTTTTATTTTTCTATAAAATATGTTTACCTAATAATTCAAACCGATGGGATCAATTATTCAAATTAAATTTTAATAATATTAATTTAAATAACTTATTTTCAAATGGATCCAAGCTCTATTCCAAGTTATCTAAGGGGACAGTGAATTACCTCGAACTAAAAATAAATGCATATTACCTTAAATAATATATTTAGAATTGATTTTTATTTTTATATTAATATTAAAAACTAAATAATTTATTTTTTATTGATATAATTTTATTATGAATAATTAAAATTTTTAATTTTAATAATTAAGTTTTAAAATTTAATCAATATATTTCTTCAATAAAAATTAATATAGGGGATAAGAATTTCAATTAACTAAAAATTATCCTTGTTGTAGATCTAAAGCCCATTGAGCCTCTTCTCAAAACTTTCAAAATAATATAATTGCATGATTTTTATTATTCCTATTAAACCTAAAAATGAGTTTTTTTTTTTTTAAATCAAGAACGAATAAGAAATTAAATGTGAATTCATCAAAAAGAATGTGAATCTGACTTTGTTTTATTCTGAAATTCAAGATGTGGGCCGGGCTAATCCGTAGGGCTGATGAGCTTCTCCTTGGGCTTTTAGTCTTCAAACAAACCACGCTAGAATTTCAATTAGTTATTGAAAAATATAATAAAATAAAGAGAAAATTACATATGCACTTTTTTATTTTATTTTTTAAGTTAAATAATATTTATTTTTAAATTTAACAGAAAACACACTATATATATATTACTCTAGTATATTGGAGATATATATATATTTATTACTAATTTAATAATTGAAAAGTGAATGTTTTGAAAAAAGAAAAATAGAGAAAAAAGAAAATTAGATATTTTTAAAAATATTTTTATTTTTTATAATATTTTTATATAAAACTCTAAAATAAAAAATAAGTAAAATTTGTCTGCATGATGCTTTATAATTTCTAATGTTTTATGAAAATTAAAGATTCACCACCAAAAGTTTAATTCCTTGAGATAATTTAGCTTAATAGTGTTAAATTTGTCCCTACAATTCTGAATTTAGATGATTTTAACATTATTATTATTAATTAATAAAAGGTGTAAATTTTTGAAAATTTAAAAATATTTATAGTTGCATGCTAAGACATATCTTAGTAATAAGTGCACATTTCTTAGAATAAGTATAAATTGAATTTATATTTTCTATTAAATTTAAGATGAAATTGATTTGAATTAATTTATTCTAAGATTTACCACCAAAAGTTTAATTCCTTGAGATAATTTAGCTTAATAGTGTTAAAATTGTCCCTAAAATTATGAATTTAGATGATTTTAACATTATTATTATTAATTAATAAAAGGTGTAAATTTTTGAAATTTTAAAAATGTTTATAGTTGCATGCCAAGGCATATCTTAGTGATAAGTGCACATTTCTTAGAATTAATAGTGATAAATGCAAATTAATCTTATATTTTCTATCAGATTTAGTATATAATTCATTTTAAATTAATCTATTCCAAGCTTGTTTATGTACTTTTATTTCATTATTCTTGAATTAAATTTAGTTTAAATTAATTTTTTATAAGTGTGTGTAAACTGAAATTTTTAGACAGAATTGGACCTTTAGAGCTTTAAGAATAATTTCGGTAGGTATAAAGTACAAAATTAAAAAAAGTGGTATTTATAAAGTTGATAGAGGACATCTCAAGCTTTTCAGAAAGGCATAGTTCATTAAAATCCAAGTTTTTTTGAGCTTCCATCTTAAAAGTTGAAATTGGGCTTAAATTTTAGAATCAAAAGTCCAGTCCGAGCTACCGATAGTAATTAGGTCAAAACTTGGGTGTCTGAAGTTCGAATGAGGTAATTTAAAAGCCTAAAATTATCTCTCTTGTGGGGTTATAATTTTTCTAACAATGCCAATTCAACTTCTATCTAATAAAAAATTGGCTAACAATTTTGAATTTAAAATTTTAAATAGAAGCTGAATAGAAGTAGGAGTCTAGTTGAAAGGAGTTAAAAAATACAACTTAGGGAGGATGTGTACAGTAACATAGAAAGGATCTAGAGCCAATTAACTACAACCTTTTCATCTTTAACATAGAAAGGATCTAGAGCCAATTAACTACAAATTTTTCATCTTTTCAAGGAGAGATTAGTTTTTCCATCATTGGAGATCAAAGGAAGAAGAAAATTGGGCTTGAAGAGGATTTCGTTATCTCTACAAGACTCTCCATCTATCTAGTTTGAACTATTTGTCACGATCACGACAGATGTCACTATCGAGCTCGGCAGCGCGAGCCTACTGCTCTCGAGACAGCATATGTCGTGATTGCGACAGTCAATCAGTATCACTGCAAGCCTCCACTAGAGTTTCCTCTGGCTTCGCCCCGCTCAGGCATAGTTTACCATCTTTTCGGTCCCAACAGGCATGCTCGCACTCGAACCCTTCTCAAAAGATCAAGGTCGGTCAATGGTGCAACCCTCGAGGGGATCCAACCAATCAGCTTCCCTGTGCCTTACGGATTTACTCGCTCGTTGACTCGCACACATGTCAGACTCCTTGGTCTGCGTTTCAAGACAGGTGGAATGGGGAGTTCGCTGGCCGAAGTTAGGAGAGCACGGGTGCCAAGGCACGCCGTGACTACACCCGTTGTGGTCCACGATCGCTGTGACGGCGTCTCCAAGGGCATATCGATGGCCCGGGGCTTGGGCCGCCGCTGCGATCTGCTTCGGTTTGCGCCCCAAACAGATCGACGGACTGAGTTGTGGTCGTTCCACATCCCACCGGGGCTCATCGTCGGCCCCCGTCCGCTTTCCTCCAGACAATTTCAAGTACTTTTTGACCCTCTTTTCAAAATTTTTTTCATCTTTCACTCGCGATACTTGTTCGCTATTGGTCTCTCGCCCGTATTTAGCCTTAGATGGAATTTACCTCCCGATTTAGGTTGCATTCCTAAACAACCCAACTCGCATACATCATCTCATAGTGCAACAGGGTCCGAGCACGACGGGGCTCTAACCCTCTCCGGCGCACCCTTACAGGGGACTTGGGCCCAGGTCGCCGCTGAGAACGTTTCTCCATACTACAATTCGAACGCCGAAGGCGTTCGATTCGCAAGATGGTCTCTTTCAGGTTCGCTCGCCTTTATTGGGAGAATCCTAGTAAATTTTTTTTCCTCTGCTTATTGATATGTTTAAACTCAGCGGGTATTCCCGCTTGACCTGGAGTCGTAATAGGAGCGTTCGCTTTGGCACGCAAATAATTGTTGAACACAATATGGTGTCTCACTAATAATATTTATATGCGAAGATATGACACAAATAATTGGAAAATTTTTGAAAAATTATCTGGATTCTCATATTTATAGGAAAAATTCATCTTATAAATTAGTGTAAATATTTAAGAGATTTATATACTAAAAAAAAGAATTAATGAATCATGTAATGTACAATAAATCATTAATAAACTTTTTTTTACATTCTCAAAATAATGAGAAAACATATATATTTTTAGCAAATTATTGAAGGATTAAAACTTAAATATCTCGCACATTGAGATGTAGCATGGCGACATAATACTGAAGCGATGAAAATAAACAAATGAACTAATTTGTTTATCAAATTTCTCTAGAGTATTTTTTATATAATAAACATCGGTTAGCAAAGAAAAATTGATAGTAAATAAAATTAAATTATCAAGATCATTAATATATAAATTTTTATATATGATCGATTAATCAAATTAAGTACAAAAATACCTAACAAGAAAAGTTAGGATTTTGAAGCTAATTCACTGTAAAAATTATAATTAATAAAGCTGTAATTAATTAATTAATTAATCAAAATGGTAATAATATCATCAAACAAATCAATTATAAGTTAAGATCAAGCTGTTTGGACGATTGGCCTTCTTCTATGTGAAGCCAATGATCATTAATCCTTTCTTCTTCAGATTTTTGAGGCCTTGCTGGTGATGATGGGTTGTTTATTTGATATGGTGCTTTTGATGCCACCCTGAAAAAAAAAAACAAATAAAATTTCATTAGTTACTAATTTATTAAAATTATTCGTTGTTTAAGACTGCGAGTTTAAATCGCAGTTAAAACTAAATAAATAAGCAAAATATTTTGTAATTCATTATTAGATTTTAAAATTTATCCCTTAGATTTTAAGATTACAAGTTTAAACCCAGATAAAAATTAAATAAATTAGGAAGATATTTTATAATTCATCGTCTGATTTTAAGATTGCGAGTTTAAATCCCAATTGAAACTAAATAAACAAGTTTAATTAAAAAAAGAAACTAAATAAACTAGTAAAATATTTATAATTCATCCCTTCGATTTCAAGATTATGAATTCAAACCAGATAAAATTAAATAAACTAGTAAGATATTTTATAATTCATCATCTAATTTTAAGATTAAGAGTTTAAATCACAGATGAAACTAAATAAACTAAGAAGCTTATTTTGTAATTCATCCTTCGATTTTAAGATCGAGAGTTCAAATCCCATATAAAACTAAAAAAAATAGTAAAGGAATTTTTATTTACCTGTCTTTCCTCTTCTCAAAGAATCGATGAAGTGAGGCTCTTCTAGCAATTGGTAAATCAGAACCATTATCTTGATGAGGTCTTAATTGAAGACCTCTAGCAGTATTTGAGGCAGAATTAGGAGCAGCAATATTAGTTTTATTACCATCAATGGCAGAAGAAGTAAAGCCCTTATTCGTAGCGTTAGAGCTTCCTTTACTTGCTAACGCAAATATTTCTTTAGCCTTATAAGCTGGAAAATCATCAAATACTATAACTTTGCCACCGTAAAATATTGTCATTTGGGCAGTTGCTGCTGGTTCTGCTTTTGAAGATTTCCTATTATCATCAAAACAAAATAAATTAATAAATAAATATTTCAATTTTAAACATAATTAATTAAAATAATTTTCTAAAATGTATCTATTTACTAAATAATTGCTTAATTAAAACTATAGGATTAGAATATGCAGATGTATAATCTAGCAATAAGTGTAATCCCTCTAGATAGATTTAGATTCGACTATCCCCAACTATATTATAATGGTAAAAAAAAACTATAGTAATAGAGACATTTTATACAAACATGCATGTATTTAAATCTATTTCATGAATCATATCCTTAATTAAAAACTGAATTAACTACAAGAAAATACTAATTAGCGACGAAATTTATCAGAGTGAAAAATTTAGTCGCTAATTATGGAGACCAACAGTATTATATGGAAAGGTATTCAAAGTAATTTAACTACACACCTCAAATCTGCAGCAGTCTTGTTAGTGGAATCTTCCAAGTGATTTGGAGAACCAAAACCCACAAATTTTGGGAAAAAATCCATAGGTTTTAAGTTTGCAGATGTTGTTGATGCCACAGAATTTTCAATGCTAGGCAGTAGATTCAACGTCGTCGCAGGTTGTTTACATGCTTCAGAACCTGAACATTATTTCAAGAAAAATTTTTATTATTCACTTATATTTTTATAAATATATTTAATAACCCAATAATCTCTTTTCTTTAAATAATTTTTATGAAATAAATGTTTCTATTTATCACAAACCTAATACCCATTTCTCCTTTAAGAAGTACAAATATACATTAACATTAAAGAGAAAAAATTATTTCAAGAAAAATAAAATGGTAAGTGATAAACACCTTTATTAGCTTCAAGATTTGCATTGATTCCAAGATTAATATCTCCAAAACTGCTTCTTTCCTTCAAATACTGACTTAAAAGATTACAAGTCTGAGCAAAGTTTGATTTTTCCCGTGCTCCCTTGCCGGACTTGGCCGGCACTAAATTTGCCATAATAATTTAATTTCTTGAAAAAAAAAAAAACCCAACAAAGCTATTCAAAAGAATTAAGTGAAATTAATATCAAGAAATGTTTTTGATTTTGTTATGATTGATAAGTGAAGAATAAGAAGAGAAAGAAAAATAACATATATGTATATATATATGAAGAGAGTTTGGGTTCGTTGAACTTTATTATCCCATGAGCTGTATGCGGTTTCTTTATCTTTGAATTTAAAATATATATATATATATTATTGTTATTTTTTATTTTGAGCACGTTTTAATTGCATTTCAAAAAAATTAAAATAAAATTAGTACATTTACTATAAGATAATTTGTGGTGGAGGAACAGGTCAAGTTGGAACGACAGTGAGAAATTTCTTTGAAATTGCTCCTGCTTTTAATGTTAAATTACAATATTATCCTTTGCGCTCTAATTATAAAGTCAAACTCTGCGACTTTTTTGACTAATCAATTGCGCGACGTAAGGGTCAAGGACTAAGGATAGGAAAGTGCTTGCCGGATATGCAACTAAATTTAAATTTATATTTTAGATTATTTTCTTATTTATTTTTTTATCATTACAGACTAAACGAACAAAATCATCTTACTATAGGTAACATTTATTTATTTATTTGTTAGGAGGAATTCTTGCTTAGCAGGACTCACAATTTTTTCTTAGGACGAGCATCAATTAATAAGTTAAATATCGAAAGAGCTAATTTAGTATATCACCGTTAAAGTGTCTAACTGAATATATAAATCAATTAGTACTTAATTATTCTTATTTAATTAGAATTATATCATTGTTATAGTTTTATTTAACTCAATTTTAAAATAATAATTTATACAAAAATAGTTTCAATTGCATTATTGCTCTCTCAATAAATATAATAAAACTAGACATTTTACTCTCACTTTAAAATTTCATAATAAAATAAATAAGATAAGCATTAGAGGAAACATCTCCATAAATTTTATTATTCATTTAATCATTTTTTTACTTTGTATAGATGAATGACATACTTTCGTACATATAAATGAAAAAAAAAACATCAGAGGTTATAATTGAAAAAAAATCATAGTTATAATTACAAAGATTATATCAAATAAGTGGTTTTTTTTTAATTTCATTTATTATCATCTTTTTTTATTTTTATAATATAAAACATGTTAAAATTATTGACAGATTTAGTCTCATAATGAAATTAATATTAAGTTTTGAAGGTTGAAAATCATTTTTCAACTTCTCAATGTGCATTAAAAAATTTTAACAGTTCTTGAGATAATTACTATATCACTCTTAATAATTCACCACTTATTAAAAGGGAGAAGGTATAAATAAAATCCTAAAATTTTTACTTACAGGCCCTAAAAAATTTTAGGCTAAAATATATATGAAATTTGTTCAATTAATATTAACATAAATTAATAGGTCCCACAAAAAAATTAAAATTAAAAAAATAAAAAAGAAATAAAAGAAAACCCATTTTTGGATTTCACGATGAACATGAACCCATAAATAGGTTTTGAATTTCAAGATAACCATCAACACCCATTTAAATAAACAAAAACTCTAATTACTATTATCATTATTGTTCTCACCCTCAATTTTTTTTTTCTGTTTATATTCCTTCCTCTAAAAAGAAAAACCACAATCATTTTTATCTCTTCTCCATTTTCATTAAGACATTTTCTCTTTATCTGAATGTTGCTTATAAAACCCATTAAGCTCTCTAGAACACTTAAAAGAAGTGAATCCAAAATCTCCAAATGCATCAAAAGGGTATCAATCATTCGTTCCAAAATGCTATCTGTTTGAGTAAAAAGCTTCGAATTGCATAGATTAATTGCTAGAATTGAAAGGGAGTAAAGGTTTGGAGGAATGCCAATTCTATAATAGACCTAATTGAAAAAATTATAGAGGTATTTAGGATTATTTACCTAGTTTTGTTTGAGAACAGTGAATATCACGTCTGAATTTAGCCTATTTGGTATTAAAGAAGAATCTAAGAGATACTGCTAGTTATTTTGCTTCAATAATCTTATAGTATAAAATAACATATTATTAAAATCAATTTGTAAAGCGAGTTATCATAATTTAATGGAGTTTGTTTATAGTTTTTCGTTTTTTGTTAATTTTAAAATTCGAAAAATCCATTTATGGGTTAATCGTGAAACCTAGAGATGAGTTTTCTGATTTATCTATTTTTTTAATTTATTATTTTTATAGGGTCTGCTAATTAGTGAGTCTTAACAAAAATATAAGCTCAGTTATTTTTCTATCAGGGTAAGGGTCTAAATAGTTTATAAAAAATTATTATAAATTTGAGTCTAAAAATTTTTTAAGGACTGATGTGTACTTAAACAAAAATTTTAAGAGTTTATTTCTATTTTTTTGTTTTATTAAAATAATATTTTATCAATTTTAAATTAATAGACGCGTTTTGTTTATTTATCTTAAATTATAATTTATTTATTATTTTAATATATTAATTTTCTATTATACTCATAGTTAATATTATTTATTAAATATATCTCATATAAAAATAAAAAATATTAAAAAAAATTTGTATTTATAATAAAATAATTAATTATTTTTAATTTTTATAAAATGTAATATGCATATGACGAAGAAAATATTAATTTTTAAACATCGAGAATTACTTTGTATTATTATTTATATCTGATATTTTTTTAACGTTTAAAGCTAAATTTGACATTTCATCGAAAAAAAAAGTTAAATGTGACATGTGTGTCAAAGCTTTTATGAGTAGTGGATTAATTGTTGGATGCAAGTCTTGATTCTAATTAAATAGCTTCCCACTATATTTTTGGGTTTATATGGCATACCATGAGTCATATTTTTAACAAGTTGAAATAATTATTTGAAATTTATTAGTATATTCCTTTAAAAAACTGATCGCATATTATTATTTTATGAAAATTTAACATAATATTATAAAAAAGGAATTTTTTTTATACAAATTTTTCTGAAATAAAATTTTGTATACATAATTAATTTATTAGCATTTAGTTAATTCAATTAGGTTGAATTAAAGATGCACTATCAATCTTTTTTTTTATTAAATATATTAGCTCACAATTTAGAGAAATTACTAAATAAATTCAGTGGATAAAAAATAATACATTTGAATAAATATTTCACAGAAAAAGATAAAATAATTTGACACGTATAAAATAAGGTAAATTTAATAATTTATGACCACTCAACTTATCAAATTACATAAGGTTTTAATGATATTATTTCTTATATTTTTTGTTAAATTATAATTTTACTTATTTTATAAAAAAATACTAATTTTTCTTCATTTTTATTTTTTACATATATTTATATTTTTCTATTTATTCATCATACATACTAATTCTTGAAAAAAAAAATTTAACTCAAAATTTAATTTTTAAATATGCAATTGGTTCATATATTTTATTTATTCTATACCCAATTAATTATTTTTTGTTCATTATTACAAAAAAGAAAAAAAATAAATTTAACTCAAAATATCTGCTTTATTTGCGGTGTCATAGGGGTAAATTTGTAATTATAAATGAACACTGTGTCCTTTAAAGTAATTTAAAAAAAAGGAGACGGTCGGTTGACACGAGTACTCAGTTACGTGAACGGCAATTGCGCACCGATTAGACCGACAAGTCGGTAGGACCCGCCTATCCTCCGATTAATATTCCACTTTTGACTTGTTTTAGTATTTATATTACATTTTATTTTATTTTATTTTATTATTATTTTTGTTTGAGCACGTGATAAACAACTCCTCGCGGCGGTTAATTAGGTGATCTTGCAATCATAGGTTAAAACGTGGCAAGATCGTGTGGGATTTCGAGTTGTGTGGTAAACAATAAGCAGGTGGCTGACGAAGCTAATGTCCGGGTGGAATAAGATTCACGTGACTCCACTTTCTCTCTCTGTATGCTTATTTAATTTATGAATATTTGACTCAGCTAATAAGTTAATAAATTCAGTTTATAAATTTAAAATTTAAATTAATATATTTATTTAGATTTTTTTTAATTTGTAAATTTAACTTATAAATTATAAAAAATAAGTTAAGAATAGTAATTTATTATTTTAATATTTATAAACTAATTTAATTAAATAATTTATTATTTTACTTATATTTATTTTAATAAATATTTTTAATGCTATAATTTTATATTTATTTTAGTTATTTTAAAAATAAATATACTTTTAAATTATTTTTTATTAAATAAATTAAGTACTCATCAGTCATTTATAAAAATTTAAAATAAAAATATAACTACTTAAAATTTTAAATATTTATAAACTCAAATTAATTCATAATCACCAGTAACTTTCATAAGTTTAATCAAACATCATCTCAATAAACTTGATCTTTTCTAATTTTTTTTAATATACCCAATATAACATATTCAAAACTTAGAGATTAATCTAGATTAGTATAAAGTGGCTCATTAAAAGAGTAAACTATTTCATTTCCAGTTTTAAAATATTCTATGACTAAAATGCAAATTTAAAATCACTAATTACCATCTCATCGACCTTTTGAAGATCGACAAAACTCTTTTTATGAGAATATAAATTTTTATATAATATATTAATTTGTATTTGCTTGTATATATAAATGGAGAGAAAATTACAACTATTATTTGAGATTAATTATTTTCATGTGAAAATATTATATAAAAATATAATAATATTATTTATTTAAATAAAAAAATAATTGATGGACTATAATTTATTATGATTGGATTTTATTTTCTCAAGTTTACATTGATGAAAATATTTATTATTTATAAAATTAAATTTTGTAAATCTCAATATAATTTAATCAAATTTCATTATTTAAAATTAATTTTGTTTATTTCAATTTATTTATATAAAATAAACCATGCATGATGCTCAAATTGCTTGAGCTATTATTATATTTTAATAAACGACATAATGTTTTGTTTATATAATTAATGTTGAATTTATTTTAAAAAATATGAGATTTTGAAACAAAACAAAATATTTTAGTTTTTATGCTCATAATATATGAGTGTTTCTTTTCTCAAAAAAAAAAAACAAAAAAAGAGAGAGTGTTTCTAGAAAATAAATAAAAATTCATGTTGTATTATTTTTCCAAATTTTTTTTTGGGAATTAAAACTCACCCTGTATATGATGAGTTGTCATCCACACTTTTTGATTTTTGATTTTTTGATTTTTTTCAACGACGCGTTTAATTTGCATTATGTTTTTCCTTTTGGACGAAGCATTGTATAATTTTCTTTTTAAAAATACATATTAAAAAAAATTATATCAAAATGTTATAATAATAGATAAAATTTAACCATTCAAATTAAATAAAATTAAATTTAACCATTCAAATTAAATAAAATTAAATATAAATAATCTCAACAAATATTAAAATGAGAAATGTGATTTAAGTTTGAATTTTCTTTACTATATACTGTTAATTTTCTTTAAAATGGATATTTAAATCTCCAAAGAAATAACTATTATACTAATTCAGCTAAAACTCCCATTTTAAAAATATAAGGCTACGTGACATGAAAAGATAAAAATTTTATGCAAATTTTAAGATTATTCTTTGATGTACAAAATTTTCAAAATAATTTTTTTAATAAAATCATTAATTATTTCATTTGGCAATGTAATCAAGTTCCTATTGACATACATAATGTAAATACTCCCTCTATCTCAAAATTATAGTCTCATTTTTTTCACATAGTTTAAAAAAAAGTAATTAAATTAATTTAACTATATATATTGTTATATTTTTTCATATATATCCCTAATTAATTCATAAACTTTATTTAGTAAAATGAAATTATGATAGAAATTTTATCATAAAAATAATAACCAATTTAATAGAAATACATTCGACAAGATTAAAAAAAATTCAAATAAGTTTTTTTGATTTGCATTATATTCAAACTTTATTTATTTCATTTATCTTTCTTAATTAATGAATGGTAATAAAATTGAAATTAATAATTTTATAGAAAATGATTATCAACATTAAAAATACATACTAATTAATTAAAGGGTACAATTGAAAATAAATATAATATTTAAAATTAAAAATAGAAAGTAGACTACTATTTTGAGAAGCCTAAAAAAGAAAATGAAACTACAATTTTAGAATTGACGGAGTAATAATTAAATGATATTCCCTTTGTTTCAAAATTGTAATCTTACTTTCCTTTTTAGGCATCTTAAAATTACAATCTATTTTTTATTTTTTGTTTTAAATATTATATGTGTTTTCAATTGTGCCCATGTGTGTTTTTATTGTTGAATTTTTTTTTTTATAAAATTGTTAATTTTAATGTTATTATCATTAATTAAGGAAGATAAATGAAATAAATAAAATTTGAATATAACGTATATCAAAAAAATTATGTTGATAAATGTATTTTTATTAAATTAGTTGTTATTTCTATGATAATATTTTTACTATAATTTTATTTTATTAAATTGATTTTGTGAATTAATTAGGGGCATATATGAAATAATATGAAAAAAATATAGTTAAACTAACTTAATTATTTTTTTTATTAAATTGTGTAGATAATTTTGGGATGAAGAGAGTATTAAATTAATATATATATTTAAAAAGGTATAAATACAATTTAGTAATAAATATATTTTTAAATATATATATATATATCTAAATAGTAGATTCTTATACTAATATTTAACAAATAAATATATTTTTATTTTCCAATAAATAAATTATGTGGTGTTTTCTAACAAAATTTAACCGATGCTCTTGAACTAGAATAAAAGGACATTTGATTCTCATATATTTGGGAATAATTATATGCTACAACCGTTGTAGCAATAAATGCCTACAACGGACCAATGAGATTCTTACACGTAGATTAAATGATTCATTTCATTGGTCCGTTGTAGGTATTTAATTTACGTGTAAGAATCCCATTGGTCCGTTGTAGGCATTTATTGCTACAACGGTTGTAGCATATAATTATTCTATATTTGGCAAGACAAAAAAACAGAAGTGACTTTTCAATTATGAAAATACATCCAATTCCAAATAACTATTATACAATAAAAGTGGCTTTCCTTTTTTTTTATTTTTATTTTTATTTATTTTATTAGGCAACCCATTCTAAAACCGTGTTCCAATAATTTCACATTTTCAAACCATGTGCTAAAACTAGGAAACCAAACAATGAGAGCTTGTAGTACAGAGGTTTCTTGTTCTACCAAATTTATCTAATTTATTTAGTATTATTATTCCTTATAAATTCAATGGTCCTATCATTTAAATTTCTTTTACTTCAATACTTAATTCCACTTAATATTTACCTTTCAACAGTACTATTTTAAAATTTTATTTTATAAAATAATGTTCTAAATGAAATAAAATTTTTCTTTAAAAATAATTATTAACAAAAGAGAATTAATAAATAGGGGAATATAATTACAGATTGAGTGTATATACATATGATCATTTAATAAAAAAAATAAATAAAATTAGTTTTTTTTTATATTAACATTTATTTATTATTTAATTTTTATTAGCCAGTGTATATATATCTCGTCCGTATAAGAATTTCTTTTAATATATATTAGTTTTTTAAGAAATAAATAATATATTAGTTTTGAAAAAAAAACCAAATATTTCACAATTAATTCGTAATTAGAAAACCATAGAGAGAAGTCGCATAAAAAACGTGGGGGTTTGGAACCACTAGTCAACTTTTAATTGTCTAGCTTTATAGATTGACAAAATATTATTTTGTATTAACTTTGCAAAAAAAAAAATACTCCAAAGACCAAAGTTCAAGGCATGTTTTAACCATGTTCTTTGAAAATTTCAAACCACCACCAACTATCAAGGCAAAGCTAAAAATGTATTCCGTGCGCTTGCTAAGCAAAAATATATTATAGAGAGAGCAAAAATATTTAAAATCTTAATTAAGAAAATACATTATTAGTTTTTTACATTCTTCCCTTTTGATAGTGGTTCTCTCTCTGGGTTTCACCTAGAGTTTTCTCTCTATCTTTTAGACTAGGGTAAAAGTTGTGATTGTGTGTAACCTTCATTCATCTAACGTTATTTTCCATCAGTATGGCAGAATCTAATGACATTGATAATCTTTTCTCCTTTTTGCATCTGACATTAGAAGAGGCTAAAGTTATAAACGTTTGTCAGGATGAGGAGGCAACCATTAATCAATGATAAAAAAATTTCCTTTTGTTTGATAGTAACCCTGTTAAACTTTAAGGATTTTAATGTTAATGCTCTTTGCACCACAATGCTAAATAGCTGGAGACTTCAGAAGGGGTTCAATTTTAGAGAACCGGGTAATAATGTTTTCGTCCTTCAATTCTTTTTAACCGTAGATCGTTAGAGAGTTCTAGAACAAGGGTCATGGTGTTTTGATGACCAATTAGTGTTATTGACAGAGAGACTGATATTGCTGTATCAGTGGAGATTTCTCATGTGGATATATGGGCTTGGGCATATGATGTACCTTTTTTGTGGCATGCGAAAGAGACGATAAAAACTATTGCCTATGGAATTGGGAAGATTGTAGATATCGATGATGGTGATCATATTGGCTGGACACCGTATCTTAGATTTAGAGTCTCGATCCCTGTGATTGAGCATTTCCGACGTGGTGTGTTGATTGAATTAGATAGGGGGAAAGTACAGTGGATCAAACTTAAATATGAATGTCTCCCTAATTTTTGCTTTTGATGTGGAAGGATGGGGCATAGAATTCAAGATTGTAAGTTTGATGGTGTGCAAGAGGAGTGTGGAGAGTGGTTTAGGGCATCACCATGGAAAATAGATAAAGTGAGAAACCAAGCAAAAAAGGAGCATGAAGCCATAATGTTTGCTCAGTTATGCAAAAATGTTGAATGCGCAAAATCCAAGCCTACATGTTCAAAATCTCTCAAAGAGGTTTTATAAGATTTAAGGACTTGTAATTCAAAGAATGATGGGTAGGTCAATAGTGTTGAGGTTGTGGAGGGAGGGGACAATATTCAAGCAAGTAAGGGGAAAGGGGTTAAGATGCATGGCACTGTTCACGTGACATAAAGGGTACTGCATGGGAGTATGAAGGCTGGTTTAGCAGATGCTATTAATGGAAAATACTGGGGTCCTTTGAAAGTAGGGGAGGTGACTACTGTACAAAAATCTTTTTGAGGCAACAGTTTATGAGGCAAATAGGTTAGATGAGATGGAAGATGACATCTCCATTACTATGTCGGAAGTAATGTTGTGATTACTAAAAGGGCAGGCTTAGGAGGTGATAACTGATCGGGTAATAAAAAATGGAAGAGAGTGGCAAGAGAGGGGGAAAAAAGTTCTAAAAATGAAGATGTTATTAGAAAAGGTGTTAAGAGGGGACAGAATGAAGTAACTTCAATTAAGGAAGATGGCTTAGTAGAGGGGAAGAAATGAAGAGGGGACAAGAATTTTATGATATCAATAATACCAGAGGTGATCGTGGGCAATTCCCACGGTTGCCTATTATAATGAAAATCCTATCCTACAACTACAGGGGTTTGGGAGCTCGCTCTGCAGTTGGTAATTTGTGACGTCTCATTAGATCGCAAACTCCCAATATCCTTTTCCTTATGGAGGTTTGAGCTTCAGTGGAAGAGGTGAATTTCATTAAGTGTAGTTTGGGTTTCAAAAATGGTCTTACGGTGCGTGGGATGAATGGAGGAGGGGGACTGAGTTATTGGTGGGATGAAATAATTTCTTTGCAGCTACTATCATTTTCACACCACCATATGGGTTTTTCAGTCACCCAAAACACAAATGTGCTTGAGTGGCGTTTTACAGGCTTTTATGGTTGGGCTAAATGGAGGAATAAGGGACTTTCATGGGACTTAATTTGTAATTTGTCTAGTAAATCCTCTCTTCCTTGGTTAGTTGGCGGAGATTTTAATGAAATTTAGAAAGATGAGGAAAAAGTTAGGGGCAAAGGAGACCTGACGGGTATATTGATGCTTTTTCGCAAGTTGTAATGGAATGTAATTTGACTGATCTGGGATTTGTTGGTTATCCTTTCACAGAGGATAATTGTAGACAGGGTAACCAGTTTATTAAAGAAAGGATAGACAGATTTTTGGCTTCACATGATTGGGTTCAAAGTTTCAAAAATTCTAAAGTTTCACATGTGCTGCATTTGGGATCAGATCATCTTCCGATTGTTATGGACTTAGAGGGGGATCAATGTATTCTTTGGGGCAAAAAATGATTTAGGTTTAAATTTATGTGGACTAGGGAACCGGCATGCTCGAATATTATCAAGGACTATTGAAATTTGATGTAGGGTGATAGTTGGAACTCAAAGGTTGCTTACTAAGGAATTGCAACATTAGGGCACAAATTTCTTTGGGAATATTACCAAATAGCGACAACGATTGGTTTCTCGTCTAAATACAATGATAGATGAGTTGGTTGGTGATGTGGTCCATGAACGTGGTGAGCTGAAGAAAAGAATTACGGAGTTGGATTTTAAGAGAAAAACTTATATGGAGCCAATAGAGTAAAACATTGTGGTTGAAAGAGGGAGATAAGAACACAAATTTTTTTCCATGTGGCAGCTTCAAGACGCATGAAAAATAATTCTATAAATGCTCTCTATGATGAAGACAATAAGGATCTTATTGGGTTAGATTTAGAAAACCATATTGTGAGCTTTTCTAGTGAGTTATTCAACTCTAATGGGCAGTATGTATCAGAGGAGTACTTATCCTTTATTTCAAGAAAAGTGACTAGTGAAATGAATGAAATTCTTTGCGAGCCTTATACTTCAAAAAAAGTGGTCAGGGCAATCAAGCAAATGCATCCTCAGAAGTCTCTAGGACCAGATGGTCTTCCTCCCCTCTTTTACCAAAGATATTGGCCCATTATTGGTAACAATGTCACTCATTGTGTGTTATCTATTTTGCATGGTGAGGATCAGCCAAATGATTTTAATCATGCTTTTATATGCCTCAGTCCAAGACTCAGAATCCTAGATCCATTACTGAGTATAGACTGATTAGTTTATGCAATGTCATATGTAAGATTGCTACCAAAGCTATAGCTAACCGATTGAAACATATTTTGAACGAGGTGGTAGATGAATCTCAAAGTGCTTTTGTCCCAGGTAGAATTATCACTGATAATGCTTTGGTGGCTTTTGAGATTTTTAATCATATGAAGATTAGGAGGGCATCTAGGAAAAAATTAATGTCTCTTAAGTCGGATATGGCCAAAGCTTACGATCGAGTTGAATGAAATTTTCTAAGAGCAATTATGTTAAAATTGGGGTTTAAGCCAAATTGGGTATCCTTGGTGATGCGCTTTGTTACCACTGCTAGTTATTCCATCCTCATTAATGGATCTCCCTTAAGGAAGTTTTCGCCTTCAAGGGATATTCGCCAAGGAGATCTATTATCTCCCTACTTATTCTTGTTATATACAGAAGGGTTGACAAGTCTTATTAGAGATGCTATGAAGTCTGGGGGTTTGCAGGGAGTACGAGTATGTAGGGGAGCCCCATCAGTTTCTCACCTTCTATTTGCGGATGACTGTATTATTTTCTCCCAGGCATCTATAAGTAATATGAATGCCATTTCTGAAGTTCTACAGAGGTATGAATGTTTATCTAGACAAAAGGTTAATTTATATAAGTCAGAGATTAGTTTTAGTTCTAATACTGAAGAAGAAACAAGAAGAAGTTTGGCATCACTAATCAAGGTCAGAATAGTGGACAATCATGCATTAAATCTGGGCCTGCCAATAGTTGTGGGGAGATAAAAAAAAATGGTGTTTAATTGTTTGAAGGATAGATTATGGAATAGGCTACAGGGTTGGAAAGAAAAATTTTTGATTTGGGTTGGGAAAGAATTGTTGATTAAGGCCCTAGCGCAAGCAATTCCATCATTTGTTATGCAAATCTTTCTGCTGCCTTTATCTTTATATCATGATTTCAGATCTATGATTGCACAATATTGGTGGGGTTAAAAAAAGGATGAGAGGAAATTACAGCTATGTAGCTAGCTGGTTGCAGTTGTGTAAACCTAAGGAATTAGGGGGTATTGGATTTAGAGACTTTGAGAGTTATAATAGAACACTTCTTGCTAAACAAGGATGGTGCATTCTTACTTTTTCTGATTCTTTAGTGGCAAAGGTGTTATAAGCTAGATACTTTCTGAAATATGATTTTATGACAGCCACCCTGGGTTCGGTACCTAGCTATACTTGGCGGAGTATTATGGCTGGTAGAGAGGTTCTTAAGAAAGGGGTTCCCTGGCAGGTGGGGGATGGTACAATGGTGAGGATTTGGGGAGACAAATGGATACCTGAACCAAACACGTTCAAAATTATTACTCCTCTAAGACTTATATCTCAGGATGATATGATTTTCGATCTTATTAACCACAGGGGCGGAGGCAGGTGGGGTCGTGTGGGGGCTGACGACCCCCCTTGCCGGCCGCCGGAGATGTTAATCTCAGCCTTCAACTCCCTCTCAGCCCTTCAATCCCTCAGTCCCAGCTCCCCCTCAGCCCCCCCCTTCAGCCAGATCCCCTGCCAGTGCCATGCACCTCTGTTTTTCCCTCAGCCCCCCAGCCCCCCCTTCAGCCAGGTCCTGGCTCCGCCACTGATTAACCATGATACAGGTGATTGGAAGTGGAGTTTAATAAATCAAGTTTTCTTCCTAGTTGATGTTGACCTAGTTGATGTTGACAGGATTCTTAAAATCCATCTTTCGTACTTTGCGAGGGGAGGATTTTCTGGTATGGCATTATAGTAATAATAGAAATTGCTTGGTGAAATCTGGGTATTGAATTGCCTTTGATACTTTATATTCGAATAATGGTGTTGGGTCTTCATTAACACAGAGGGAAGGGTTCTGGCACAAATTATGGAAGATTCCAGTTCAATCGAAAATACAAATTTCGAACGTTCTCCCTACAATGGAGAATTTAAGTCCTCGGATTAATACTATTTCTCCTTATTGCAGCTGGTGTCCTCACTCTAAAAGTACTGTTCACCTTTTTAGAGAGTGTGTGATAGTAAAGGAAATATGGGCCTCATTCTCTATGCTATCAGTCTTGTCAGTTCCTGGGCTCAATTTTTGTTTGTAGTTTATGGCTTTATTGGAGAAGCTTTCAACGGATTCCATGGTTAAGGTGGCTCTTATTTGTTACGCCATCTAGTTTTTAAGAAACAAATGCAGGTTTGAAGGTGTGATATTCAATGTACAACCAATTATCTCTTTTGCTAATCATTTGTCTGCAGATGTTATGGCAATGATGCAACTGGATGTAGGTTTGAAAAATCAAGGGAGCAATAACGTGGTGAATAAAAAGTGGCAACTTCTCCACCAGACACCATCAAAATTAATACAGATGCAGGTGTCTTAGATGTTGGAAAATTGGGTCTGGGAATTATTTGTAGGAACAGTAATGGTCTTGAGATGGCCTGTGCTTCAAAAATAATTCAAGGAGACTGGGACTCATTAACTGCAGAAGCTACTGCAATTGTTTTCGGTCTACAAATGGCAATGGAACTTGTTTTCACATCAATAATAGTTGAATCTGATTGCAAATATTTGATAGACAGGTTAGAAGATGGATCAAGTTTGAGGAATGGCCTAGGCTTACTATTGCAGGATTGTCTTTCTCCTCAATAAAATTTCTATTCCTGCTCCTGGTCGTGGACTCATAGAGATGCAAACCAACCTGCTCATTTCTTAGCCAAAAATTATAGTGATTACTCAGATTTCTCAGTTTGGATTGAAGAAGCTCTTAGAGGTCTTTCTTCACTCATTGTTGCAGACTCTATTTCTTAAATTCAATGCAGTGCTTTTTATCAAAAAAAAAAAAAAAAGAAAAATACATTATTGTTATTTATAAATTCTAATAATAGAATAATAGGGGCATTATATTGCAATGTATGGATGGCTTTGAACTATTGTCCACCTAAATAATTTGATTTTTTAGAGAGATCTATTGTTTGCATAAGAGAGATTTAGATAAATTTAATAATTTTATTAATTATGTATATTTTAATTGCTTTAACTATTTAAATTTAATTTGATAGTTAAAAATATGCATTGCTCCTGCTTAAATCTTGAGTTTAAATATTAATAAAATATATATAATTTTATTTATATCTTGTGAGTATATTTTTTTATCTTTTCTTATATAAATATTTATATAAGAAAGATCAAATTATTCTAATGAAAAAAAATATTAAAATAATAAAAATTTTAAAAAATAGATTAATAATGAAACTATATTTATTAAATATAATTATTTAAATTGAGTGAATAGAAAGAAACCATTGCTGATAACAAAAAATCATCAGCGTTTTAAAAAAAATTAAAAATAATCATATTCTACTAGAGTTTAAATACAAAAAAAAAAATAACATCCTCTTATCGTTTACATTCTTTTTTTTTTAATTATTGTTATTATTATTTTACTTTTTTCCTGGCTCGTATAGCTAAATTACAGTATAATTTAATTATTGCATACTATATAATATATCTAAGAAAGAATGTGTATTTTTTATCCTCATATTATAAAAAGAGTGTAAATTTATCCTTAAACAAAATTTTAGAACAAATATGTCAGAGTTTTGAAGAAACTAACTAATTTTGCCCCTCCATTGACGGGGCTCATTAACAGATTTTTTCTCTGTTAATTACATTGACGTGTCATAGAAAAACAATAAATTTTAATTGATTGGGCCCATTTTGTAAGTTATGAATTTATTAAAAAATAAATAAAAATAAAATACAAAAACTTGAAGAAGAATAGAAGCACGATATGGGAAATCTCTCTCTTCAAACTGATTTTCTCGGCAACAAAACATGATTTTCTCTTTAAATCTTTCAATCACATAGTCTGCGATGTTAAATACCCAAATTAAAACGCCTCTATCTTCTCTTCTTCCCTCAATAAAATACCACTTCTCATTCTTTTTGGCAACTCTTTGATCAGTGAAAGAGTGATATAAGGGAGCATATTAATATTTGTATTTGTTCACAGTCGGATCCAAAACTCCAGCTAAGGGGGCAAAAGTATGCATTTTCCCTGTGTCTAAATATCTAAGGGCAGGATATAGAATATTTCATCCATTGGGTCCATGATATTAATTTATAGCTTTTTTGACATCTTAGAAGAAGTAAAGATTTTTTACAAAAAAAAAAAAAAGAAAAAGTAAAGATTTTATAAAAAATAAAATTAGTATGTATTTTATTCATATAATTAAAATACTATATTTTAAAAAAATAATTATTTATACACCTTAAAACATTACCAAATAGTAATTACATATTTTCTAAATAATAAATTTAAATTCGATTTTTTATTTTATATATTTGTATAGAAAATGTGGGAGTTATTGCTCTCTTTGGCTGCCAAAATTTTCAATTCCACAAGTTGAGATGTCAATTAAAAACTTAATATAATATTTATTTCAGGCAATTATTTATTATGTCTTCCTTTATATATATATATATATATATATAACCACTGGAGTTAGCCCAATGGCCACATAATGTTATTCTTCACGAAGAGATCGGGGGTTCAATTCTCTAAAAATGATTTATGAAGATCGAGCTTTTTTTAATATATATATATATATATATTACATAAAAAAAGTTTCATCCGCAGTCAAAAAAGTTTTATCAGCAGTCAGTAAGTCATTGAATAGCTTAATAGTCCATAATAAAATTATGAAAATAATATTTAAAAATTTATTAATTTTATGAATAATTTAATAATATATTTTTTTCAAATTATATATTTTTAATAATATGTAAAATTCATGAAAAATATTTTTTAAGACCATGACAAAATAATAGGAATAATTACACTCTATAGAACACTTTTTAATTTTTTTTTCAAAAATATCCTATATTTTTAATATACTTTTAATATATTAAATGTATACTCAATGTATATTTTTAAAAATTAAATATACTTTTAATATATCAAATGTATACTAAAAATATACCTCTAAAAATAATATTTTTGAAATTAAAAGTTGAAAAAATAGTATTTTTGAAATTAAAATTAAAAAGGGATATTTTCGAAAATATATATTTTTTAGGATATTTTTGAAAAAAATGCCAAAATAATATCATAGTGTTTAAATGGGCCAAAAGGCAATACAACATGGTAGAAATCTCTAGGGATTTCTTCAAAATTGCCAAAAAAATTTTAAAATATACTTTTCTTTTTTCTTTCAAAAATATTAACTTCTCAATTTTCAAATTCAAAAGTACCTTTATCTAAATATATATAATATTTAATTTACTAAAAATATATTATATTTTTAGAGTTATATATTTAATATATTTTTATTATGTTAAAGATATACAAAAACTGTAAGGTATTTTTTGTAAAAAAAATTAAAAGCGATATAAAATTTAATTTTTTCAAATATCTATGCAAATGATAATTTTTTTGGGCCAAAAACCAGAAAAGATTTAATATTTATTTTAGAATTTGGGCTAGAAATTCAAATGTGCCACAGTCAGAGACCTTACTTCTCTTGGGCCATCAATAGGCAATTGGAGTCTTTGTAAATAGCCCATTTGCTAAAATTTTCAAAGAAAAAAAAAATACTATATTGATTGTGCAAATTTTATATTTAACATCACTAAATTATTAGTAGAATTATAGCATTTTGGGTAAATCCACTTTTAGAATTATTATTATTATTTTGATTATAAAATGCATCAAAAGGCATGAATTAAATAGAATATTCTAATTTAACTTGCTAAATGATATTAAAATTAATTCATTATTTTTAAAATTATATATATATATATATTCCAAAAAAAACCCTCTAATTAGTTAATGGTAACAAAATATCCAAATAAAAAGCATGTTTTAAAAAAGCAAATTAAGAAGGGGACAAGTTTTTTTGTGTTGACAAATATGCCCTTGAAATATTTGATTTACAAGCATTACAACCTCAAAATGGATACATAATAAGGGAAGGTTGTTTTAGAAAAATAAAGAAAAAAACCAACTGTAATAACGGTTTTTCAAGTTGACCATGTCAAACAGAAAATAAAAAATAATAAAAAATTCCTCTCTTGTCTAAGGCTTATAGCTAAAGCCCTTATGCATCTTTCAAATTCTAAGGCTCTCTTGCTTTTGATAAAAAACAAACACCATGAACAAGACAACAGAAATCAAGGCAAAGAGCGAAAAACAAGCAAAAACAACAAATACCCACAAAATTTTTTACAGAAAAAATTACATTGGCAAAGTTTCTCGTCTCTTTGCACCCAAATTATGGCCTTGGATTGTCTTCTCCGGCCAATTTTTCATCTGTTCGTTCTCATTCTCATGCTACAGTTTTCATTTTCATCTTCGATTTCTGAATCTGAAGCATTGATTCATCTCAAGAATTCTCTTAACAACTCAGGTACTGCTCTTAGTTCTTGGGTGCCTGGATCAATTCCTTGTACAAATGCTACTAAATGGAAGGGAATTATCTGTAACAATGGCATTGTCATGGGTATTCGTCTTGAGAAGATGGGTTTATCAGGAAAGATTGATTTTGAAGCATTGGTTAATATGTCAAGGCTTAGAAGTATAAGCTTTGCTCATAATTCTTTTTCGGGTTCGATTCCTGAATTGAATCGTTTAGGCTATTTGAAGACTATTTACTTAATGGGAAACCAGTTTTCAGGGGAAATTCCATCAGATTTCTTCTTCAAAATGCAATCTTTGAAGAAGATTTGGCTTTCTGATAACAAGTTTTCAGGAGAAATTCCAACATCATTGATTCATTTGTCTAATCTTATGGAATTGCATCTCGAAAACAATCAATTTAGTGGGACTATTCCATATGTAAAGCATTCAAGATTGCAATCATTTAATGTGTCAAACAATAAATTAAGAGGGCAAATTCCTGCTGGTTTATTAAAATTCAGTGCCAGTTCTTTTGATGGAAATGTGGGCCTTTGTGGAGAAAAAATTGGTAAAGAATGTAATCGTACAACTGATGCAACTCCACCAGCAGTTTTTACTGCTGCTATTAATAGTTCAAACAACGGTGCTAGTGACATTAAGAAGACAGGTGCAGGGATCATTACATTGGCTGCAATGTTACTTTTTATTGCAGTTTTTGTTATATTTAAAATGAGGCAATCGAATAAAAATGATGATTTCGAAAGGCGTGAAACGGATAACAATATTGGTGAGAATGCAGTTGAACCAGCAGATGTGCAAGTCTCAATGCCAGTTAGACAGAAAGAAGTTGACTTCTCCAAAAAGTCGGGATCGAGTCGAAAAAGCTCAGTAAGTGCTAGTAGCAAGGCTGGTGGCATAGGCGAATTAGTAATGTTGAAAAATGAAAAGGGTACTTTTGGTTTAATTGATTTGATGAAAGCTTCTGCAGAAGTTCTTGGAAATGAGGGAGTGGGTTCTTCATATAAAGCTGCAATGGCTAATGGCGCAACCGTGGTGGTTAAGAGATTGAGAGAAATGAATGCACTTGGAAATGATAAATTTGATGCTGAGATGAGAAAGCTTGGAGCTTTAAAGCATACTAATATTATAACACCATTGGCTTATCATTATCGGAAGGACGAGAAGCTTTTGATCTATGACTACATAGCTAGAGGCAGTTTGCTTTATTTGTTGCATGGTACATATTATATGTTTATCTTAGAATTGTATTTCATTTGCTTATGTTACTATTTGGTTCAGGAGCAGTAATAGCTTTTGGCAGAATAGCAGTCGAAAAACCAAAAACTAATAGCTAAAATTCTTAACTTTCTTTATTTCAGTTATAAGTTTTTTTACAGCTCGATTATCTCATGATTTTTGACATTGCATTTATGAATTGAACATTTGATAATGTTTCAGGTGACAGAGGGCCATCACATGCTGAGCTAAATTGGCCTGCTCGTCTAAAGATTATTAAAGGAATTGCAAGAGGGTTGGGTTATATTCATACTGAACTTGCTTCCAGTGAGTTGCCTCATGGAAATCTAAAGTCCAGCAATGTTCTTCTTCGTCTGGACAACGAGCCACTGCTTGCAGACTTTGGATTCAGTCCATTTATCAATCCTTCAGTTAGAGAAAAAGCTGTGTTTGCTTATAGAGCTCCTGAAGTTGCTCAATCTGGATTATCCCCGAAAAGTGACGTGTACTGTTTAGGCGTCATCATTCTAGAAATCCTGACAGGAAAATACCCTTCTAAATGTGTTAAAGAAGGAAAGAAAGGGATTGACATTGTTCAATGGGTAGAAACTGCAATTTCTGATGACACTGAGACTGAACTGCTTGATCCTGAAATTTCAAGTTCCTCAAATTCAGTTGGGGAAATGAGGAAGCTACTACTTATAGGAGCTCTTTGTGCTGAAACTAATCCTGATAAAAGGTTAGACCTGAGAGAAGCTATTCAAAGGATAGAAGCTATAGAATTGGAGAGTGTCGCAGATAGTCCACAGTCTAATCCATCTAGTAATACTCGAAAAGACGAAAACTCGAGTCGGGGAAAGAAAAAATCATACAGCTTTACTGATAGTGATCAATTTTCTTTACCATCTCCTAATTCACTTGAATCAGTTAGCCATGATAAATAGGAGCTGTCTTTGTAAACAAAAAAGAACTTATATGAACTTTCGAAAAATGGGTTCAAATTGGACATTGCAAGACATTCATTTGCAGCAGCAGCAGAAAGGATTTTCTTTTCTTCTTTTTTTTCTTCTTAGGCAGCATTTTCTGGGGAATTCGCCCGAAAGAAAATTAGTTAAGTGGATATAATTAAGAATTTGCAATTGTTCTATAGGTTTAGCTTAATCACATTCAAATATCATTGTATAAATTTTTCTTGTTATTTGGCTACAGAGAAAGAACACTTACTACTACTTTCTTTGACCTTTTTTAAACCTTTTTTGAACATGTTCGTACATGGTGGTTCTGTTAGAATAGTTTTGTATAGATTTATACATATTCTTGTTTTTTGCAATATATTTAAGATAATCATTTGTATTAGATTCTATGTAAAATTAAGGGAAAGTTTATTAGGTGTAATAATAGATTTATGTTAAGAAACCCATTTTATTTTTATCTTGAGTTAAAGGCCTAATTAATGTTGTTTCTGAGATACAACATTTCAAGAATCCCATTGGGAGTCCCAAAATTTCAAGTTTACAACTCATTGACAGATTAAAAACAAAACAAAAATCAATAATTAATAATAATAGTTGAGAGTCAAACCTTTCTGTACATCATATGATATTAGCTCACAACTACAGCTGGAGATACCAAAAATCAAGTAATTTATAAATGTTTCAAGTTAATAGAATTCTCACCTGGCATACAACATTAGCCCACCTTTTCATTTATCTTAACAATAGCGCACCTTTTGCCCTAAATATTGCATACAGAAATTGTTGAGTTTTTAATATAGGTTTAATAGTGTCAACTTTAAAAATTAATTGTTAAAATTAGAGAATCAATAGGAGACTTGTTTCCCATATATTCATAATAAAACTTTCAATAATACTCAACTCAACTAAATTTAAATTTTAAATTAATTGGAATCGGTTACATATTTTTTTTTCATTCAGAATGATTACGAGTTATATTTTAAAAAAAATATAAAAATATAAAATTATTTTAAACTATTTTATTTAAATTAATTTAGATCTAATTTATCTCTCCTAATTATATTTAACTTGATGTATTCAGTTTTTTTTACAGACAGACTATTAGGTCTTCCTTTCACATATGAAACTACCTCTGAGTATGTTATCTTATAAATTCATGTGTTGAAGCTCCAGCACAATCATTATGCTCTCAGATCATTTACTGTAAACTAACTGTCAGAAATTCTTGGATAACCAAACTGCAAAAAGAAAGCATTTGGCCAGCTCAATTATATAATAATTGTATATATATATATATATAATCTTTCTGGTCAGAGCATAATCAAGATTAGTAATTATGTCAATGCCATCATCTTTTTGGAGGTATTTGCAGAAGTTTTTAATAATTTCATAATATACAAATATTATTATAGCCAGCCAAGATCTTGAATTTCTTCTTCTTCTTCTTCTTTTTTAATAACCTGCAACACTCGTGCAACTCCATTTTAATACTATTTTCTTCTCCTCTAGATTGTTGTTAATTTATTAATTAATTAACTAATAATAATCAATTGTTATCATTAACTAAAACTTCAATGCCATCCCACTCTGCACAAGATTTCACACAAAATCAGACTTCATAAAAAAAAAGAATGTGATTATTTCAATCATGATATATTATATATATAATTGATGGGGAAATATTATAAAACTCAATGTAAAAATTTAAGTTTAATGAGAAAAAAAGGAATTTTTTTCTTAAAAATGATAATTATTATTAATAATATAATATAGGAAAAGATTATACATAGCTTAAATAAAGATGAATTCCCAACCAAAATGAGCTCAACCCGAATAGTTAATTTTTAATATTGAAACTATCAAATTTATATTAAAATTTTAGCATAATATCATAATATTATTAATCTTTATAACTCTCACAGTGAATTTCTTTAGTCCGTTGTGTTAGGTTTTAGAGTTTACTCTTATTTGAAAAATTCAATATTTAAGCCTATTTTCATTTGGTCCAATAAACTATTAATATTTTAGCATTTATAATGATCTTATGTTGCAAGTGAGAGGTCATTAGTGTGTCAGCCACCAAAGGAGAAAAGAGAGAGAGAGAGAGAAAGAGAGAAAAGAGAAAGAAAAGAAAGTTTTTTTTTTCCGTAAAAGAAGTCAACAGAGCAGTCTCGATTTTTCAGTGATCGGATTGTAATTTGTGCTCTGATCAGGCTGAAATTTGGATAAAAGTTAGAGGACTCATCATTCTTTATTCTGAACGGTGAATATCACTTTTTGACAGTTGGATTTTCGGTATTTGAAGCTCGAAGTATACTGTTCACGTACATTTCTGCAACAACGATCAGTTTGTCTTTCTCCAAAGATCGGACGGTTATTTATGATCGAATTTTGCTGAAATTTGGTGAGCAAGTTTAGAATTTTTTGTTCTTTAATATGGACGGTGGAGATCGGATTTGAACAACTGGAGCTCATCCATTGGCATGAACAATAGCTATTTTGGGTATTTTTCTACATTCTCTTGTTTATTTCTTTTTATTTGGTTGATTTGGTGTTGCTACTTTACTTGAGGATTGTTTTAGTAACTTGTAGTTCTTGTAAACATTAATTTTGATAGTGAAACTCTTTTACTTGGACCAAGAGAGATCCTGTAATTTTTATCCTTCACATTGAAGGGGTTTCCATGTTAAAAATTGTTGTATTTATATGTGATTGGTTTTGTGCATCTTGAGGCAGATTGTTGATTGGTTGTTTGATGAATTTTACTTGATCACTCCACATAGATTCATTCAAGTAAGGGAGAATTAATCTTGGCTCCTTCCCATCAAAGTGGTATCAAAGCTAGTTCGTTAGTTCATTGTGTTATTTGCTTATTTGAATGATGGAGGTGAATGTGAGTAAAATAATTTATTTGGATGATACAAATTATCACAAGTGAAAAGGAAAATTGAAAGATTTTCTTATTGTAAAAAGATTGCATTTATCTGTATTTGCTTCTCAAAAACTTGAGTCTAAATCTAATGAAGATTGGAAATTTGAGCATTTTCAAGTATGTGGTTTTATTAGGCAATGGATAGAAGATAATGTGTTGAATTATATTGCTAATAAAACAAATGTCAAAACCTTGTGGGAAAAGCTTGAAACTTTGTATGCTTTAAAGACTGGTAACAATAAGTTAGTTTTGCTTAAACAAGTTATACGCTTGCAATATAGAGAAGGCAGCTCTATACTTAATCATGTGAATGAATTTCAAGGTATCTTTGATCAATTATCTGACATGGGTGTCAAATTTGATGAAGAGATTATTGGACTTTGGTTATTGAATACACTTCTTGACTCATGGAAAAACTTTCATATATCTTTGACTAATTCTGCTCCTGAAAGTGGTGTAACCATGTCGTATGCAAAGACTGGTGTTTTGAATGAAGAGATGAGAAGAAGAAATCAAGGGGCATCTACTTCACAATCAGAAATTTTGATTACTGAAAATAGGGGAAGAAGTAAAAGTAGGAGTGAAGATCAAAATAGAGGCAAGAGCAGGAATAAATCAAAATCAAGGTATAAGAACCTTGAATGTCATTACTGTGGTAAACCAGGACATATTAAGAAATATTATTTCAAGTGAAAAAAAGAAAATAAGGCAGACAAAGGGAAGCAAGAAAGGAGAGGCAATGATAACAATACTGATCGTGTTGCCACAACTACTTCAAATGATGATTTGGCTATAGTTTATCAAGAAAATATGGTCAATGTAGCCTATGATGATACTGTTTGGATTCTTGATAGTGGTGCATGCTTTCATGTTACATCAAGGAATGAGCTCTTCACATCTTATACTCCGGGTGATTTTGGAGCTTTAAAGATGTGTAACGATGGAGTGTCAAAGGTAATAGACATTGAAATTGTTTATTTGGAGATCCAAAATGGAACAAAATTAGAGCTGAAAAATGTTAGACATGCACCTAACAATAGGTTGCATTTGATTTCCACCAGCAAGCTTAATGATGATGGCTATTGTAGCGTTTTTTACGATGAAAAATATAAAATCAGTAAAGGCTCCTTAGTTGTGGTTAGAGGAAAGAAGGCTTTGGGTTTATATTGGTTGCAAGCTTTAATCTCTACAGATCTTGTTAATGCAGTTGAAAGTGATAGCTCTTCAGAATTATGGCATAAGAGGTTGAGTCATATTAGTGAGAAGGGACTTAATTGTCTAGCTAAAATGAATTTGCTTTCGAGATTGAAAGGTACAAGGTTAGACAGATGTATTCATTGCTTGGCTGAAAAACAGAAGAGGGTTTCTTTCAAACATCATTCTCCTTCTAGAAAAAATAATTTACTTGAGCTGGTACATTCAGATGTATGTGGTCCTTTGAAGGAAAAGTTATTTGGTGGTGCACTTTACTTTGTAACCTTTATTTATGATAATTCTAGAAGATTTTGGGTTCGTACCTTAAAGTCTAAAGATCAAGTTCTTCATGCATTTAAAGAATTTCAAGCTTCTGTTGAGAGATAAACTGGAAAGAAGTTGAAATGTATTCGCACTGATAATGGTGGTGAGTATTGTTAGCCTTTTGATGCATATTGTAGAAAATAGGATATCAGACATCAGAATACACTTCCCAAGACTCCTCGGCTGAATGGTTTGGCATAAAGGATGAACAAAATATTGATGGAGAGAGTCAAATGTGTGCTTTCAAAGGCTAAATTGCCTAACTCCTTTTGGAGTGAAACTTTGTACACTGTTGCATATGTTATTAATCTAACTTCCACTATTGCATTGGAAAATGATGTTCCAAATAGATTTTGGTATGGTAAGGATGTTTCCTTCGACCACGTATGAGTGTTTGGTTGTAAATATTTTGTGCATATTTCCAAAGATGAGAGGTCTAAGTTAGATGCCAATACTAGACAGTGTATCTTCATTGGCTATAGGCAAGATGAGTTTGGTTATAGATGCTATGATCCAATTTAGAAGAAACTTGTCAAAAGTAGGGATGTAGTATTTATAGAAGATCAGACTATTGAATATATTAACAATGTGAAAAAAATTAAAGCCTCATAATAGTAGTTTGATTGATTTAGACCCATCTCCTACAACTCATAAGCCTGATGCAGTTGAGGTTCAGAATCATGGTGATGTGCAAAATGATAATCATAATGCAGATGAGGTTGGTGCTCCTGAATATGAAGCAGCTGATGATCAACAATAGACACATGTTGAGGAACCTGAAGTTCCACTTAGGAGGTCTACCAGAGATCGAACTCATTCTACCAGGTATTCACCTAATGAGTATATACTCTTGACAGATGGAAAAGAACCTAAATGCTATGAAGAGGCTATTGAGAGTGAGCAAAAGGCAGAATGGATTGCAGCTATGAAAGATAAAATACAGTCTTTAGCTAATAATCACACCTTTGAATTAGTGAAGCTTCCTAAAGATAGAAAAGTCTTGAAGAATAGGTGGATCTATAAAATAAAGTAATAAGAGAATTCATCATCTTCATGATATAAAGCTAGACTAGTTGTCAAGGGCTTTTTTCAGAAAAAGAGAGTTGACTTTGAGAAGATTTTCTCACCAGTGGTCAATATGTCATCAATTCATGTTATTTTGGGATTAGCTGCTAGTCTTGATTTAGAGGTTAAGCAAATGGATATTAAAACAACCTTCCTTCATGGTGACTTAGAGGAGAAAATCTATATGAAACAACTTGAAGGTTTTGTGATAAAAGAAAAAGAAAATTATATTTGTAAACTGAAAAAGAGTTTATATGGGTTGAAACAAGCACCTAGGCAATTGTCTAAGAAGTTTAAGTCAGTTATGGTTTAACAAGGCTACAAGAAGACTACTTCTGATTATTGTATTTTTGTTCAGAGATTTTCTGATAGTGATTTTATCATTCTGTTGCTATATGTTGATGATATGCTCATTGTGGGTTCTAGTTCTTCAAGAATTGATAGCTTGAAGAAAGATTTGAGCAAGTCCTTTGCAATAAAGGATTTAGGGCCAGCAAAGCAGATTCTTGGCTTAAAGATCATTCGTAATAGAAAATGCAAGAAGCTGTGGCTATCTCAAGAAAAGTATATTGAGAAAGTATTGCAGTGATTTAATATGGCTAAAGCTAAATATGTAAGTACTACTCTTGCCATGTCTTTCAAATTGAGTGTCAAACAATCTCCTTCTAGTGAGCAAGATAAAGAATATATGCAAAAAATTCCTTATGTAACTGCAGTAGGTAGCTTGATGTATGTTATGGTTTGCACTAGGCCAGACATAGCTCATGTAGTTGGTGCTGTTAGTAGATTTTTATTTAATCCAGGAAAAGAGCATTAGGATGCTGTGAAGTGGATTTTGAGATATCTCCGTGGCACTACTAGTTTGAAGTTGTGTTTTGGGACTGAAAAGCCTATTCTCAGTGATTATATAGATTCTAATTTGGCAGAGAATGCGGATTTAAGAAAGTCTACTTCTGGGTATCTGACCACTTTTGCAGGGGGGACTGTGGCATGGCACTCTAGGTTGCAGAAATGCATTGCATTGTCTACTACAGAAGCCAAGTTCATTGTAGCAATTGAAGCATGTAAAGAATTACTTTGGATGAAGAAGTTTGTAAATGAGCTTGGCTTTATACAGAAGAGATATGTCTTATTTTGTGACAGTCAGAGTGCTATTCATCTCAGTAAGAATCATAATTTTCACGGTAGATCCAAACACATAGATATGAGGTATCATTGGATTCGTAATATTTTAGATTCTAAGCAGTTTGAACTTGAGAAGATACATACTGATGATAATGGTTCTGATATGTGCATAAAGGCTTTGCCAAAAGGAAAGTTTGAGGTATATTGTAGAGTTGCTGGTTTGGCAAACTCCTTCACATAGTCGGAAAGGGGGAGAATTGTTAGGTTTTTGGGTTTTCTCCTATGTAAAAAACTCAATGTTTGAGCCCATTTTCTTTTGGCCCAATAAGCTATTAATGTTTTAGCATTTATAATGATCTTATGTTGCATGTGAGAGGTCATTAGTATGTCATCCATCAAAGGAGAGAGAGAGAGAGAGAAAGAAAAGAAAGTTTTTTTTTGCAAAAGATGTCAACAGAGCAGTCTTGATTTTTCGGTGATCGGACGGTCATCTGTGTTTGATTAGGCTGAAATTTGGACAGCATTTAGAGGACTCATCGTTCTTCATTCTGAACGGTAGAGATCAGTTTTTGGCTGTTAAATTTTTGGCATTTGGAGATTAAAGTTTACTGTTCACGTGCATTTCTGCAACAACGACCATTTTATCTTTCTCCGACGATCGGATGGTTATTTGTGGTCGGATTTGGCTGAAATTTAGTGTGCACATTTAGAATTTGTTGTTCTTTAATCTAACGGTGGAGATCGAATTTGAACAATCAGAGCTCATCCATTGGCATGAACAGTAGCTATTTTGGGTATTTTTCTTCATTCTCTTGCTTATTTCTCGTTATTTAGTTGATTTGGTGTTGCTACTTTACTTAAGGGTTATTATAGTAGTTTATAGTTGTTGTAAATATTAATTTTGATAGCGAAACTATTTTACTTGGACCAAGAGAGGTCCCATAATTTTTATTCTTCATATTGAAGGAATTTTTCACGTTAAAAATTATTATGTTTATGTGTGATTGATTTTGTGCATCTTGAGGCAGATTGTTGATTGGTTGTTTATTGAATTTTACTTAGTCACTCCTCATAAATTCATTTAAATAGGAAAAAATTAATCTTGACTCCTTCTCATCACATTGATGGGTGTCCTTCCAACTCAACAATTATATATATACACATTTAATAAAAAAAAACTACACCAATCGTTAATATAATTATTACAAACTTATTAAATATAAGTAAAAGGAGAGGTTTATATTAATTTACAATGATATAGTTTCTCTCCTTATTTTAATTTTTTAAATTCAATTATAAATGAATTTTTTTAAAATTATTCTTTTAAAGTCGAATAGAATAAAATTATAAAAATAATAAAATTTTATTCATCAAGTTTTATTATAGTTATATATTTAAAATTAAAATTAAAATTTTTTAATTAAATTAAAATAGTATTTTATCAATTAATCTATGCATTAAACTAATTTAATGTTCATAAGTGTTGTTAGCTATAACTTTTTTTTTTTGGTTAATTTGACGTGTAAATGCTATAATTATAAGCTATAATTATCTCCAGTTATTATAAATGCGTCGGCCTAAATTGGCAGTAGATAAGTTGACTTCATTAATATTTGTTCAGTGAAATTTGAATAAATTAATAATGAATTTTTAAGTATATGGTTTAAGCAGCAGATATAGTACATGTCCTCGTGGTTTATTAAGAGTAATTTCATGTTAATTGATCGCTGCGTTTTAGAAAAATAATTGAATTTTTAATTTTCTAGCTGGATATCAGTAAACATAATTTCATTAAGCCCTTTGCTAATGCCTGCCTGTGTTTTACAGTTGTGTTGTCCATTGTAAATACTTGTTATGTACGTTGGAACATCTTGCTCATATTTAGAGAGTCAATTTTGTTTTTTTTTATTTTAAATTTAATTAACAAATTTTACAAATTTTTAATGTATATTGTTATATATATTGCCTATTGCTATTTTAAATTTTATCACTTATTTACAAAATTTAAAATGAATTGATTCTTAAGATATGAAGAATTAAATTTGCTTTCATTTTAAATTTAAATAGTAAAAAAATTCATTGAAATTTTATTTTATTATTTGTTATAAATAGAATTTAAAATACATAAATTCTCTTATAAATGCTTTCACTAATTAACTTTTTTCTTACCTTTTTATCTTTTTTATGCTAAAAGCACCATATAAAAATTCAAAATATTAATTGATGAATAAGATTTTTTTTTACTTTTTTATTGATAGTAGTTGGATTTTAACATTATATTTTTTTAATTTATGAATTTTCTAAGTTTGAGATAGTTGATATACTTTGCAGAAATAAATTCAATATAATGTAATGGTGATATTTATTGTTAAAAAAAAAAAAAACCATACGAACGTCCTGCCACCCTCATGAATCATAACAATTTAAATCTTCATTACATCTTATTTAGATAATTAACAGTTATAATTTATTAGTACCAAATGGTATACAAAAAAAGGGTATAATTTATTAGTATATGATATAATATTGTAAATAATATTTATGATATTTGAAAAATTATTTTATTAATTTGATCATATTTTATAATATTTTAATAATATATTATAAGTATATTTTTATATTCAAAAAAAAATTTATTGAGCATATTTTTAAGAGAGAAAATTTTAAAATTATGAAAAATTAATAAATTAACAATTTGAAAAATCATTAAAATTTGTGATTTTCAAATCATGAAATTATATGAAAATTTATACAATGCAGATAGAATTTAAAACAAATAAAAAGTTAAATTATACCATAGTTCATAAAAATATAACAAACCATAAAATAAACAAGGTTTAAAATGCCAATTTTTTTACATTGCAAAATAAAAATAAAAACGATTGAGTTACTCTTATTTATTGTCAATTCTTATTAAATCTTTTGATAAATTATATATATATATATGTATAAAAAGAAAATAAATGGAAAAATATGCATCACAATTTGGTGGAGCCGTAGAGGCAGGGACACAGACACCTCTCACTTTTCTCAAACCTCCTCGAAATGGGCTGTGGGTATAGAATTTTACTCATTTAGCCCAAAAAATTTAAATTAATTAAAATATATATATAATACTATTTTTATTTTCAAATTTTTATTTTTGTTCTGTTTTATTTTTTATAATTTTATAATTTTAAATTTGTTAAAAATATTTTTTATATTTTTATAATATATATTAAATTTATAAAAATATACTATATGTATAACAATATATAAATATACAAAAAATAGATCATATTTTTATAAAACTTTTTTATTTGTGTAATATTTTTACATTTTTTTATTGTTGCATAATATATTTATAATTTTTAAAAAAATAACTTTTGTAAATTTCTTTAAATTAATTATAATACAAAATTAAACATCCAAAAATTAGGGAAAATGAAATATATACATTAGTATGATAACCGATTAGAAATGATATTTGCGGCAATGTATCGGAATATACTAAAAAGATCCCACGGAAAGTCAAATTGTCAGAAAATTAAGCATATACTTAATTATTTCATTAATTTAATTTTTTTTAAATTTAATTAATATTTTCCATTTTTTTTCTTACAAATATTATCATATTCAGATAAAATCATCCTCCCAGCTGCCTTACAAGACCTTACCAATCAAAACTTACTGTTAGATGATTGAAATTTGTACATACAAAACAAAAGCTCCTTACCCTCGAAATCCAAATCAACTTCTGAATTTCATAAAAATACTCTTCTTCTCAGACCCACCACCACCAAACCACCTTAAACCGCCGCCGCTACCACCACCAAAAGCCCCCAACTTTCCAAGATATTTCCAGCTTTAACAAATACCCATCAACTTTGTTTTCTTAAAAAATGATTTTAGAGTAAGCAAAACGTTTTTGGTATTTTGAAAGAAAAAACTTTACTTTTCCATATCAATTAATATTAAATCTGCTGTTACTTCAATCAAGATTTTTATTTTTATTTTTATCAATTATGTTTATGTATGCAAGATTTGAGAGAAAATAAATAAAAAAAGATTATTCCTTTTTAACTTTCCTTGTTCTTCTTCCCATTTTCTCTGCAAAAAAGTTTGATTCTTTAAGCTTTCAAGAGAGCCAGGTTGTGTCCAATCATGGAACCGCCGGAGAATAGTGCCGCTAGTGGTGAAGCTGTAGCCTTTGAAGATGCCCAGAAGATCATTTTAAGGTGGGATTCGACTGCTTCAGAGGAAGCTAGAGAAAGGATGATCTTTGAAGGTGACCGTGATGAGGTGGATCGGTACTTAAAAGCCGTCGATGAACTTCAAAAATCTATTTCGTCGACTTCCATCTCCGATGATCAAGATACAGTCAACTCTACCACTATCCAGATCGCTATGGCCAGACTTGAAGATGAGTTTCGTAACATACTTCTCAACCATACAACTCCAGTCGAATTAGATTCACTTACCGCATCCGATCCCAGCTCTTCTGTCCACTCCTCTGCGGGAGTTGAATTTGAAGAAGATGATCATGTGGGTGATGAACATATTCAAGATCCAATCCAAAGAGCAGATTCATCTGAGAGTAATAGAAGTAGTAGCTATCGATCCACTAGCAGTATTCGTGAGATCGATCTGATTCCAATTGAAGCAATAGCTGACCTCCAAGCCGTTGCTAAGCGCATGATCTTTGCTGGGTATTTGCGCGAATGTATTCAGGTGTATGGAAGTGTTCGAAAATCAACTGTAGATGCTAATTTTAAGAGACTTGGAATTGAGAAGCTGAGTATTGGGGATATACAGAGACTTGGATGGGATGCTTTAGAGACCAAAATCAGGAGATGGATAAGGGCAGCTAAGGTTTGTATAAGGATTTTGTTTGCTAGTGAAAAGAGACTTTGTGAGCAGATTTTTGATGGAATTGGAACTGCTGTTGATGATGCTTGTTTTATGGAGACTGTTAAGGGTCTGGCGATTCAGCTTTTTAATTTTGCTGAGGCTATTAGTATAAGCAGGAGATCCCCAGAGAAAATGTTCAAGATTTTGGATTTGCATGATGCTTTAATGGACTTGATGCCTGATATTGAGGTGGTTTTCGAATCAAAATCAGCTGAGTCTATTCGAGTTCAGGCTGCTGAAATTTTATCAAGATTGGCTGAAGCTGCAAGAGGGATTTTATCAGAGTTTGAGAATGCTGTTTTGCGTGAGCCTTCCTTGGTTCCAGTGCCTGGAGGGACAATTCATCCCCTGACCAGGTATGTGATGAATTATATAAGTTTGATTTCAGATTATAAGCAGACCTTGATTGAGCTTATATTGTCGAAACCATCAACTGGTTCAAGATATTCTGGTGATTCAACGACCCCAGATATGGAATTCGCTGAACTAGAAGGGAAAACCCCATTAGCCCTTCATTTAATTTGGATTATTGTGATTTTGCAATTCAATTTGGAGGGCAAGTCCAAGCATTACAAAGATGTATCATTAGCACATTTGTTTATGATGAACAATGTTCATTATATTGTTCAGAAGGTTAAAGGGTCACCTGAATTGAGAGAAATGATTGGAGATGATTACTTGAGGAAGCTAACAGGGAAATTCAGGCAGGCAGCCATTAGTTACCAGAGAGCAACTTGGGTGAGAGTGTTGTATTGTTTGAGGGATGAGGGGTTGCATGTGAGTGGGAGTTTCTCTTCTGGGGTGTCAAAGAGTGCTTTAAGGGAGAGGTTTAAGACTTTCAATGCTATGTTTGAAGAGGTTCATAGGATTCAAGCAACATGGTTGATACCAGATAATCAACTCAGGGAGGAGCTTCGAATTTCTATATCAGAGAAGTTGATCCCAGCTTACAGGTCATTTCTTGGGAGGTTCAGGAGTCATATAGAGAGTGGAAGGCATCCAGAAAACTATATGAAGTATTCAGTTGAGGATTTAGAGAGTGCTGTCTTGGATTTCTTTGAAGGGTGCCCTGTGTCTCAGCATTTGAGGTGGAGATCCCAGTAAAGAAATGGGAGTGAATTTTGCCAGCTTATGAACTAGGATACATTCTTTGAATTTTTTGTGAAGTGTTTGGGTGGATGTGATGCTGGTCACTTGAGGGCTGCTCTGTGCTATCCAATTCTTGAAGCATTACTGGTTAATTTTCTGCAGATTGGAAGGAGTCAAGTTTATTTTTAGGAAGATCAGGTGTAGCTCTTCAGAATAGCCAGGTCTCTAAACCTGAATGCTTCCGCACTGTAAGCATGTTGTTTGTATTGTTAGCCTTTGTTACCACATTCTAGATTATTTTTCTTCCATTTGTTCATATGGGAATTGTTTTTTGTGTGATTTCCTTAATATCTATGATATGATGAAGCATATTTTAATTTTTTTTTCTTTTGTAGACTCAATTTTTTTGGCCTAAGTTAAATGCATTATTGAAAGATAATCTGAATGAGCAGTTGATGATGTTTATATTAGTGCAGTTTAGGTGTTGGCTTGAGTTTTGAGTGTTAGATTAGAAGAATGCAGTTCCATTCAGGTTGATGAACCAAGTAGAAAGATGACTGTCATAATGTATTCAAGGTTTTTCTTTTTTTTCCCCTTGTAAAGATATTGAGATATTAATTTTTGGATTATGACATTGGTGGTCATTATTCAACTAATCTATCTAATTAGAACTTTCAATATCAGATTGCTGTACTTAGTTATGGTTTTTCAAACTTCTATCTGTTAATTGTTGGAATACACCATCAGTGTGTTTTCTTATTCTATCATAATCATCACCGGTCTAACTGGTGGATTTCATATGAATGTGAGAAAATGGAAATGTTATCCTTGCTGGGAATTTCCCTATTTTCCTTGCACTTGAATCTTTGTATGGTTTCTATATTGTGATGGGTCTGTCAGAAAGATTGAATATATTAAGAAAATGTTGCTAAGAGGGATAGGATGTGTCTAAAATTATTATGGGAAAAAATGATTAACAGCATGATATTAGGTGGTACATCTCTTTGAAAAGGTCATCTATAATTGCCTAGAGTGAAAAAAGAGAATTTGTATAGTTGATTTCATTGAGTTGAGTTGAGTATAAGAACGGATCAAACATCTTAAGAATTGGAAGGCTGGTTTCTGTCACTTCGTAGCTGGATATGACTGATAAATGTACTACCAAGAATATAGTTGGTAGTTTATCCTAAAAAAAGAATGTACTTGGTAGTTAGTTGTTGTATCCTTTAATAAATGGAGGATTAAAAAAATCTGATTAAAGAGAATTAAGACAAAAGACGAGATTGGAAACAGACATTATTCCAACTAATCAACTGTCCATAACCGAATCTGTGGGATATTTAGTATCTATATATTTTTGGTTGTTTATGCCAACTCTTTCTTAACCTGGCACAGTGTTGAACCACCTAACTTTAGCTTCTGTCCAATTGCCATCAGTCCACTTCTTAATTTATAGCTTATACAACATTATGAAAATTTGACCGTAATTATAAGAAAATTATGGTCAAAAAACATCAATGGTCATTTGTATCTTGTTGAGCTTGGCCAAGTGCATTTATTATATTCTTAAGATATGATAGCATTTGAAATTTTCTCTTTTTTTTTCTTCGTAAAAATGTATGAATTTAGACTTGAATGATTTTTTTTTCTTAATCATCCACTATTTTATAATATAAAAATTGCAGATTAATTTAGATTTACATTGAATAGACCCTAATATCATATGATTTTGAAATCACTTTCTATATTTGTATAATGATTATACTGTTGCTTGCACATGCGGTTAGAAACATAAAAGATCGAAGATGATTTTTGTTGCATAAATGTTTGCTAAAAGCCTAAATTTCATTTGGGGACCCCAAATCTTTGATAATTTTTTTTTTGAAATGAAATCTTTGATAATTCATTAACCTTGGTTTGCAAAGATAACTTGTCCAGAAGACTTGAGCCAGAACAGCCATCAAAGTGTCAACTCATGGACCTGATAGACCAGATGACCAGTCAAATTTTTCTTCATTTTAGCAAATTGACTTGACCTTTCCAAGTCAAGAAACTTGTAATGACAGCTCAAGGGTTTAACATACTTTTCCAAGTTTCCAATTAGAATTAATTGCTTGACCATATACAAAAAGCAAGCAAGATCTAATCTGATATTTATATAGTCTAAATTAGATTGCTTGCACTCTTTCCATCTTCACCCAATTGCCCTTACAAACATGAATGATTTGTAAAAGATAGATTTAAATTCGAAAGGCAGTTTATTAGCAAATGCACATCTCCTAAACAAAACAATAACCTAAAATCTCCCCCTTCTCATTATACTACCCAAAAGAAAGTTAAGCTTAAATTCTAAGATCAAAACTTGATTTACAAAAAAAAAAAAAGAATAAAACATAATGGGGGATAATACTTGATCACATAACTTCTTTTTGAATCGTGTTAAAATGAAGGCAGAACAAGAACAATTATATTTGCTTCTTTTGTAACATTTATGAACTGCTGCTCAATCAATAAATTAAACTAACATTTACATGAGAACAACATGAACAAAAAAAGGCAAAATATAATTTTTTTTTCTTTAAAAAAAAGCTCTCCTACTGCAGTCCTGAAGTGGACTTTGCCCTTGCAGTAAACTTTGCTCCTAAAACTTTTTCAATGAAAGATTCAAGGAATATGACAAGGATTACTGCAAACATAAAAGGCCACAAATTAAATAATTAAGCCAACCTTCAAATATTACATTCTTTGTTTACTGTCTTGTCTTCTTCCAAATCTCCATTACGTGCTGTATTGTTGGTTTGTACTGGTCTAGATTCAACCACACTTCGCACATCCTTTGAAGGTAAGTTGGATGGTTTAACGAGTGTCAAAGAACTATCATCTCTGCCAAACTCTTCACCCACATCATCTGAGTAAGCGTACCTGTCAAGGAAGGAAGAATCTATCATCCGGGAACATAGCAAATTAGCAATTAAATCATAAAAAACTTTCCTAAGAAGTTCTCGATGGCATGGTTGAACACACTTGTGCATGATCAGTTTGCACACAATTATTGTAAAGTTTTCAATTATAGTTCATTTGAACTCGGGTGGCACCTACCTAAATCTCAATAAGGAATAGAAAAGGAACCGAAAAACTACATGTGATATCGGCTAAAATGACAAGGTAAAATGAAGACCCAGTTACATAATTCAGCGAGTCCAAAGGTGTGAGAGAGAGGAAAGAAGAAACTGATAGCACAAACAATTCTAGGAACAAGAAGATAGAATGCAAAGGTTACTTGCACTTTGTTATTGCAATAAAATTCCTCGTTGTCGAGGTTCGAGCTAGTTTTACTTGAACAGCATAGGGCATTTGTAAATTATCATATAGATCTTGTGATGATTAACAGTCACAAGCTTCATGATAAATTGCCCACTCGAGGACCAAACTCCCATAACAGAAAACAGTAACTTTAACCTACATAAGTTTCTTCTGATAATGCTACTAGTTTGTTCCATATTCACTCTGATCTGCACATGTAAGTGCATCAATAGGTCAGTTCTACAATTCTATGCCTAAATTTAGAGTATCAGAATATAACACAATTCGCAGTTCTTAGCAGCTTTTTATTGTCAACATATACAAAGTGTATCTAATCCAAATGGATGATAGAATCAAACATCATCATAACTTTAGATCTCCTATAACCCTCAAAAATATTATAATAATGACCAAAGGCATTTCTGAAGCTGCTGGTAGCTGGACTCTCATCACATTTGAAAAATGCTTTGCTGAATGTTAAGGATTTGCGAGGATCAGAACAGAAATTATAACCACAACTTTAAAAGAATGCAAAATGAGGAAATTTTAATACAAGAGCTAGGTCTTACCGCATTGAGTTCTGAGAGGGAGCCCAAAGAACACAAATGATACATAGAAGGGAAAAGGAAAGTACTTGCCAGAAAGCTGGGATGACCCAAGCATTCTGCCAGTGCTCATTGTAAATGTCATTTGACTTGAAATACAACTGCAAGCACAAAATTGCAGATTTGGTGAAAAGCATATTAGTAAGCATTACAAGAATGAAATACTTTGTTGCTGCTTCAGGATTTTGCAGTAAATTTTTTGAAAAATCTTTCCCAGTGATAAGAAACCTAAAATATATTTGCAGCAAAATAATTGATTTAACTCGCTAAACTTACCTCATAGCATATCCAACCCACTGACACAACAACTGCTACTGCCAAAGCAATTGTAAATTTTCGATACACGTCCAGCTTGACCATCATCCTCCTAGCCTGTGATATTAAACATGGAGGTAAAAGTAATTAAATTTTCTTTTTATTTTAGTTAATACCCAAATAAAAAACAGGGATGGCTAATAAAGCAGTACACATGAATTACCAGCGTAAATTCACTATGTTTATTGTTCAGGCTCCATGTGATGATTGAAACTTGAAACCGAAAAGACAGAAAATCAAGTATGTGCAATAAAAGATGGAGTACCAGATGACACAAACAATCAATATGGATAACTCTAGCATTAGAAATACTATAAAGAAATCCATTCACATTGTTTAGCACATCAGAAAACATTATTTGAGCAATTAGCCACTTGCACTTTTTCAGACCATGCAACATTAGCCTTTCTGGTCAGCTCAACAGTTGTCAATTTGATTGGAAGTCTGCAATTTCCTTTAGTGTTTTTTCCTTTTTCATTTGAAATGAAATAGGAATGTAAGTTTAAGTACTCTGAACCAATGATTCTATAATCATTAGCATTAATAATTCTCTTTTCCCTAATGATGATCAAGACAGTGATTATCAAAGATCCCATATACATGATGATATTTTAATAATCTATCATCTGATGCTTCTACTAAAAAAGCCACCTCTCACAGGGGGTGCCACTATGCATCTCCATAAAAAAAAAACTTAAACAGACAGCTTCTCAAAGTTTACTTACAGTATTTCTCTTTCACTTCAGCTCTAAGTCTGCATCAGTTAAAATTGCAATCCTAACTAACGCATAATTTATCTTCTTCACTATTTGAAAGAATATAGCATGACACTAATGCATATTTTCTGGTTTGGTCATACCTATCCAGAATCCAGTCTTAGTCTGAAGAGTAAGTTTTATCAGATACTATGCTATGCTATCTGATTAAGTCCACATCAAAAGTAGTACAAAAACTTAACTGGAGATTTACAGTTACTATTCATTGATTAATACCAAATTGAAGTCCGTGAATAAAAAAAAACAGAAAAGAAAAAGAATAAATAGCTATCGTGCTTTGGAAATCATAGTTGCAAGCACCTGTATAATTAAAGATATCATTCCCTATCTTACATCCACCACAAGCTAAGAAAAGATGTGCTTAATAGATCTCACTCAGAATGGAAGAAGAAGTAGTACCTGAAGCTTATTTAAAGTGGCAGAAAGGGACTTGAATATCCAGAGAATGAAGAAAGCATCCAAGATCGCCACCGGAAGAACCAAAAATAGTCTTGCTTTCCCAGAAAGATCACTGACAGCACCCACATTCTCCACTATCTCAAGCACTTCAGAGGCCAGAAAAAAGGTCACTCCAAGCATGATCACTTTTGATGTGAGGCCACCCAGAGTAGGTCTCACGACACCATAACCCATTAAGACCATGAGAATTATGAGGCGTGCAACAGTATGTTTAATTGTTCCAAAAGTAACTGCCCAGATAGTGATACCAGTTGGTCTAACTCCAGTTTCATTGAATTCAGCATAGTCAAAATACCAGAGAGCTATTTCAAACATGCCTAGTGTTATGACTACTGTTATGCAATTCAGCAACGGAAAAACTTCTCTCCAAAATCTTGCATATTGATAGAACCAGAACACTCCAAGGATAACAAAAGCAAGGGATATGAACCCATAGAAATTCATCAGAGGTGCCATTCTACCAGGCAGATAGCCAGTAGGATTTTTCCATATAGTTTTTCCATCTAAAAATACTTCTTTAAGATTGAGATCACAATGCATGAAATACAAATTATACATCCCTGTTTTAGCAACCTGTATCGATCTTGATGGCTGCGTGGCAATTAGCTCATCTACATTGAAAGGAACACCAAAGACATGGGGCCAACTCGGATCCTTTATTGAAGGCCGATGAATGATTTCTCCTTGGGAGCAACACCCAATTTAGCAAGATCAGTCGTGCAGCAGATAGCTCTTTGACCACCATAGGCTGAACCTCCAATTGTCTCTCTATCTTCAACTTCAAAAAGGATAGCTTGGATCAAGCCCGATGCGAAGTTAGCAAATTCCTCAGTTCTCCTGAACGTAATCTTTTCAAAACTGATGAAAAATGACCAAATAAAATTAGTCAATTGAGTACACAAGTCTACTAGACAAGCTTTTGTGATAAATGATATACAGGAATTAAGATCATATGCTATTATGAATGTACAGGGAAATCAATTTCGCAGAAATAGGAGGAAATCAATTTCACATAAATAGAACTTTATTTCTAAATCACATTGCCCTCACCAAAAGCCCCAATTATAAAAACTTATTTAAACGATAAATTCAAAATAGAACATTTACATTGAAGCGTCCTATGGACATATTTTTATCAATCATATACTCCCTATAGAAGATTGAAAAACTTGTGAAACATTTCGTCAATCTCATATCCATAAGATATCATATAAGCCAAATTACTCCTGAAACCAATTATTTGATATCAAATGAATTATAAGCTTCAATTATCATATTTGACCTAAAAGAAAATACCAAAGATTGAATTATTGAAACAAATTAGTAACTTCAGAAATATCAAGAGCTGTTCTTCTTGGCGAAAACAAATTTCATACTACTTCGTAAATGACTGGAGTAATTAGCACAAAAATCATTTAAACCAAGAAAGACAAATGCTTTTCTAGCCACAAAACCAGAAGATCTCATCTTTATAAAGAACCAGACCAAGAAAATTGAACTGCAGAAAAGAAATCGGTATTACCGTATATAAGAGTCGCCATTAGCAGGGGCGGAAGTGGTCTCATTGAGATTTTCAACAGTAGAAGAGTAAATCCCTTCACTGCAACCATGAACAACAAATGCATTGCCTCTTGCCACAAATCTTTCACCTTTATACTTATGAACTGAGCCTTCAACAATAAAGCTCAAAAACAACCACACACAAATTGTAACAGATAAAACTGAAATCAAACTGAATAATCTAACCATTTCTTCAAAACGGTATCAAGGAAGAGAGAGTTTCAATGTGGGTTTTAGTGTTTTATTTTTGGATCTGCTTGTTGAGATCTCGCCGTTGGGAAGCTAAAAAGAGAGCACAATAGTGAGAAAAATGGAGACTTGAACAGCGAAAGATCCACTGCTGTGATAGTGACTTTTGGGTTCGAAGAAATAATTCTCTGTTATTGATTAACTAGAGAAAAGGGGTGTGTTCACAAGATGGATGAAGCTCACAACCGTTGGATATTATGACTTTTGGAATCAGCATAAATGGAGCAACTACGTTTATGGTTATGATTGATTTCAGAGCTTGGATTCTGTGTTTGAAATTGTATTGAACCAGAAAAAGCTGTCGGCTTTTGGGTCAAGTTCGCTCGTTTTCGTGAAAATTTATATTCTCTATCTCCACAAATGTTTAATTTCTTTTCCTATAAATTTTTAAAAAATACAATTAATATATTATTTTTTTACCCTTATTTATATATTTATTTTATTTTAAAAATAATTTAAATTATTATTAATTTTTTATTTAAAATATAAATTAATAAAAGTATAAAATAAAAAAATATGAAATATATTTTATAAATAAAAATAATTAATTATTTTAAAATATTTTAAAATAAATAATAGACAATTATTATAAAACAGAGAAAGTATTTATTTTCTTTCATTTTCAGAATCTTCATGCATATTTAATGTTTACACCACTTTTTGGAAGCAAGTCGAAGTTCTATTAGATGCTACTTTCATTTCCTTGATTGAGTCATTAAATTTGATAATTTACTAATTAGATTTTACTAGTACTAAAATTATTTCAAAAAGATAAAATTTTAAATTTATTAAATAATATATGGATGAATATTTATTAGATTAATTTTATCCTATTAAGATTATGATTATTGTTATCCTATTCAAATTAGAATTTAATTGTAATCTTTCTTCTCATTTAATTTTTATTTATACCACTATAAATACAATATTATAGATGTTTCATTAGAGATAATTAATAATAAAGAGATTTCTAATTTTTCATTCTCTATCTATCTTCTCTTTTTTTTTATTTATAACACGTTATCAACACGATAGTCTCTATAAGTTATAATAGTGAAGGAAGAGAGTTTTAGTTTTTCTAATTTACAAGATAATTTTTATATCTCTCAAATTAAGGTATATTTTTGCATATTTAATTTATTTTTTTTATTCTTAAACATGATTAATCTTGACTTAATTTACATTTAAAATTTTTCTAACAAATGGTATTAGAACCACTCATGTTGAATCATTAAAAAAATTATAAGATTATATTATATATATATATATATGTTCGGCATACAAAATGAAAAGGATTATTCAATTCATATAGTCATATTAATGTTATTGTTATATATATATTCTTGATACAGTTTTACAAACAATAATTTATATATATACGTGAATGGTTTGCCTTTGTTACAATATACTCATTGTTAATACATATTGATGCTGATATATATATATACATTATTTTATACAATAATATTAACATTAATTATTTTTGCATGTTGGGTTTCAATTTGCTAATATAAATTAATGGTCATTAATTATTTTTCATGTTGGATTTTTTATTTAATTGAAAAAAATATATATATTTCAAATAATTATCTATAAATTTCATTAACATTTAAGAATTGTTATATATTATATTATGCTTGATTACAAATTATGTTTCTCAATTTATTATTTGAAATAAATACCTATCTAATTTAAGGTTCTTATTTAAAAAAAAATAGCGTCTTTATCATATCGAACCTTGCAAAACTTGAATTCATTGCCCTCGATATTTGCAAAAGAAATTATCTATCATAGATACTTGATACCAAGATTCATCTCAATGCTATAAATCTTGAATACACCATTAAGGAAGAAAACAAATCATCCCTACAGGATTGCGCAAAAGCCATAATTTTCCTTCGGCATCACTTATATGAAGAATTAAAAATTGAGTACCTTACTATTAAGAATCCATTAGCTCTTTAAAATTTCTTAAAAAAATATATAAACACCAAAAAACGGTGATTCTTCCAAAAACTCGATATGAATGGATTCACTTACGATTGCAGAATTTTAAAATTATAAGTGAATATAATTCAGTCTTATTTAAAATTATCTCTCAATTAAAATTGTGTGGAGAAAAAATTACTGATAAGGATATGTTAAAAAAAACATATTCTACCTTTCATGCCTCGAATGTGCTCTTGCAGCAGCAATGTCGAGAGTGCCGATTTAAAAAATATTTTAAGCTAATCTCTTGTTTACTTATGGCTGAGTAAAACAATGAGCTTTTGATGAAAAATCATCAAACTCATCCTACTGGCTCAACACCATTCTTTGAAGTGAATGCAATATTTTTTCAAAGCCGTGGGTGGGGTCGTGGTAAAAGAGGTCATGGTAGAAAATTTTTTTTGAACCAATTATGAAAGCAAAAGTGCTAAATATATATATTGGTATCACTCCCATAATTCTTTATGATCAGAAAATATTGGTTATAGTTAATATTAATAGAAATCATTATTAATATGATATCTGATTCTGCAAATGTAGTTAAAAACTCCAGAAGAGTCCACCTTATATTCTGAACTTGAACAAATGATATTTCGATGATATATTGTATTCAAGTAGATTCTAAAGAAATCTACTAAGTTTTAAAGAATACGTCGCAATGGATATTCTATTGAAACAAAGTGAAAGAGATATTGAATTTTCATGTGTTAACTATATAAATTTGAATCAGAAGTTCATATTTAAAAAATTTTAAATTTCTTAAGTAGATTATACTTTATAAAAAAAATAAAGATGGCTAAGTTATACTATATGCACCGAAAATATATAAATCTCAAAATTTTTATCATTTGGCATGATCATCTTAGTCATCTATGTTCAAATATAATGTAACATATTATTGAGAATACAAATGGACATCCATTGAAAAATTTAAAAAAAATTGTCTGATAATTACTTTTATACTTCTTGTACTCAAGATAAATTAATTTTAAAACTCTCACCATCTAAATTATATTTAGAGTCTCTTGAATTTCTGCAAAGAATACATGGAGATATTTGTGGTCATATTCATCCATCTTGTGGACCATTTAAATACTTTATGGTTTTAACTGATGCTTCAACTCGATGGTCATATGTTTGTCTATTATCAACACATAATATTGCCTTTGTTAAATTTTTTGCTCAAATTATAAAGTTAAAGTTAATGTTTTCTGATCATTCTATTAAGACAGTTCGTTTAGATAATGCATGTGAGTTCGCTTCAAAAGTATTTTACGATTATTGCATGTCAATAGGAATTATTGTTGAACATTTTGTTGTACATGTTCACACTCAAAATGTATTAGTTGAATCTTTTATAAAGCATTTGCAATTAATTGCTAGACCTATGCTTATGAAATCAAAACTTTCAGCATCTGCTTAGGGATATGCTATACATGCTGCATCTTTAGTTCATATTCAACCATCTGCAAATCATAAGTTTTTACATTTACAACTTGTGTTTGACCAACAATCAAATATATCTCATCTTAGAATTTTTTTTATTGTACGGTATATGTCTCCATATCACCTCTCCAAAGAATAAAAATGGATCTCCAACATCGTCTTGGTATCTATGTGGGTTTTAATTATTCTTCTATCATTAGACATCTTGAACCTTTAACATGTGATCTTTTTAGAGCAATATTTTTAGATTGTCAATTTGATGAGTCGGTCTTTTCACCATTAGAGCAAGATAAAAAGTAAATGGCTGAAAGCACAAGAGGTTAGTTAGAATATACCAATTTTGTCCAATTTTAATACACGCACAAATCAATGTGAACTATAAATTTAAAGAATAATTCATTTATAGAATATTATAAATTAATTATCAGATATCTTTACAGAAACTCAGAAGGTGTGTAAATCATATGTTTCAGCTGTTAATACTCTTGCTCGCTTAATTGTCCCTACAGGACATCCTATTAGTATGGCAGCGAGTGAATCTAATACACGCATGAAGTGTGGTAGAACAATTAGTTCAAAAGATATTATTTTTCGAAAAAGAAAAGAAGTAAAAATTTTACCAAATGACTCTCCTAAAGAGATCAAAGCTAACATACATTAACAACTTCATATTTCTAGAAAAGTAACCCTATAAGTAGTTTCTGTATTAAAAAATTATGAGATCTCATTAAAATATAGAAATATGTGAAAAAAAATATGACATTGATGTTGATTATGTATTTGCATATGTTGTTGCTTGTAAAATAATTAATGATGATGAACCTGAGCCTAAAAATATTAAAGAATATCGACATAGAAATGATTGGCCAAAATGGAAAGATACTATTCAGACTGAGTTAGATTCATTATCTAAGCATAAAGTATTTGGGCAAATAATTTTTACACCAGAAGATGTCAGGCCTATTGGATACAAATGGGTATTTGTCCGTAAGAGAAATGAATTAAATGAAATTATGATATACAAGGCATAATTTGTGCTATAAGAATTTTCATAAAGTTCTTGTATAGATTATAATGAGACATATTTTCCTATCATGAATGTTATTATCTTTAAATTTTTATTAGTTTGATAACCTTTAAAATGCTTGACATATATTTAATAGATATTATGACAGTTATATAATTCATTAGATAATGACATGTATATGAAAATTTCTGAAAGATTCAAAATGTTTGAAGCATCAAGATGCCTGAAGCATATGATATCTTGATAAATATACTATATTGAGTTTAAAGATTCTGATATAAACTAGGTGGATGTGGTATAATTACCTATTTGAATACTTAGAGAAAATAGATATGAAAATAATTTCATTTGCCCATGTATTTTTATCTGGAAGATAAATATAAAATTTGTCATAGTTGCAGTTTATGTTAATAATTTAAATATAGTGAAAACTCCATAAAAGATCTCAATTACTTCAAACTATTAACAAGAAAATTTAAAATAAAAGATCTTGAAAAAATAAAATTTTATCTTGGATTCTAAGTTGAGTATCTGTCAAATAAAATTCTTCTCCATCAATCATCATATATTGAAAAATCTTGAAATAATTTTATATGGATAAATCTTATCCATTAAGTACTCAAATGGTTATTCGTTCTCTTGATATAAAAAGAGATCATTTTCTCACTCAAGAAGATAATGAAGATATTCTTGGTCCTGAAGCACCCTATCTCAGTGCAATAGGGGCACTTTTATATCTTGCTAACAATACAATACCAGATATTGCTTTTGCAGTTAACTTGCTTGCAAGGTTTAGTTCAGCTCATACTAGAAGATATTGGAATGAAATGAAACATATTTTACGCTACCTACGTGGCGTATCCAATATGAGTTTCTTTTTTCAAAAGGAATAAAGTTTGAATTGGCAGGATATGTTGTTGCTGAATATCTTTCTGATCCTCATAAAGCTCGGTCCCAAACAAGTTATGTCTTCACATGTAATAATACTATTATTTCATGGCGATCTGTAAAGCAAACAATAACTGTTACTTCATCAAATCATTCAGAGTTATTAGCTATTCATAAAGCTAGTCGTGAATGTATATAGTTGAGAAGCTTAATTGAACATATTAGAAGAACATGTGGATTACCTATAGAAAATAACCAACCAATAATATTATATGAAGATAATGCAGTATGTATTGTACAAATCAAGGAAGGCTACACAAAATGTGATAGAACTAAATATATATCATCAAAGTTCTTTTATACTCATAAGCTCATGAAGGAAGAAAAAATAGATATTTGTAAAGTTTGTTCAAGTGATAATTCAGCATATTTGTTTGCAAAAGTATTACCAACATCAATTTTTAAAAAATATGTACACAATATTGATATGCGTTCAGTTAAAAATATGTCTTAGTCAGTTATATTTTTAAGGGAAAGTTACCTATTAATATTGTACTCTTTTTTTTTTACTAAATTTTTATTCCACTGAATTTTTCTTAGTAAGATTTTAACGAGACATATTCATAAAGATAGTCATCCAAGGAAAAGTGTTAAATAATATGCGGATGATTACTTATTAGATTAATCTTATCCTATTAAGATTATGATTAGTATTATCCTATTTAAATTAGAATTTAATTATAATTTTTCTTCTTATCTAATTTCTACTTATATTACTATAAATACCCCATTATAGATGGTTCATTAGAGGCAATTGAAAATAAAGAGATTTCTCTAATTTTTCATTCTCTATTTTTTTTATAACAAAATTTCAATTTTAATAATAATTAAACTTATCTAAAAAATATATAATTTAATACACATTGAAACCTATTAATAATTTTTATATTAACCCAATTTAATAAAATCTTAATCCAAATTAATTAGAATCACTAAGAAGGATTATAAGTTACGTCTTGGATATAGTGGTATAATCATTTCACTCGAAACAATTATAAATTCTCTTCTTAAAAATACAGAGTAGCAAAATCTATGGAGTAGTAAAATCAATTTTAACCACTGTATAATATATATATAATAAAAATTAAAACACAATTATTTAAAAAATATTATAGATTAAATAAAATTTTTAAAAATAACGCTTCGATAAATCTTTTTTATAAGAAATCGTATTTATTTTAAAATCCTCTCATAATTTGGGAACCTAGGCTACAACCAGGTCACAATTTTCAAACAGAACATATATAACATGAATATGAATATTTTTTTTTTGGAATTATATGAATATTAATAATTACTATTTCTATTCCTTGAGATTGACCCACCACCGCACCCCTCACGGCTTACATTTAAAAATTAAAATTCAATAATTGTATGCAGGTGATAATGATAATAATAACAATAATACAAATTTCAAAAAAAAAAACCATAACACATAAGTTAACCACAAGCTCAGCTCAAAAAAAAAAAGAAGTTAACCAAAATCACACCAACACACAGCATAAGCATAAAAAAATAATAATAATTACATACTTTTCTAAATAATAGACTAAGAATGAATTTCTCATATTCATATTACTATTAAAAAAATAAAAAATAAAAAATCAACCGTAGCAGCCTTTCTTACCATATACAGACCACAGGCATTTACTAAAGTTCATGGCAGTTGAATTACCCGCCATCCCTGTTATTTAACCGTCATTCATCTCTCTGTTTTTTTACTGGAATTCAGTTTCCAGGTCTCTCCAAGATGATGCAAGACTCAAGGTTAATGATGTGTGAAAGCAAAGATTCTAATTTTTCTTGATTGTACAGAGCCATTACAGCTTAAAATTCCAAATACAAGTATGGAAGCAGAAAATGGAATGAGTGAAGATCTAACCTACACCCCATCAGAACTAACAGAAATTTCACAGAACCAAGTCCTGATACAATTTGTCAAATACGTTTTCTTTTGAAAAATGTTACAGAAGAGAAAGGAAGAGCATCCAACCTAAATCAAATCCCTACACCAATCGACCGCTAAAATATGTGCGGACCATGTAGCCTGAGCCTGGTTGCAAGGATGAACTAATCCAAATCAAGAAACTCCATTCTCTTCCTCATTGTACCTTTCAGGTCTGTAGCCTCCCTTTCAGCTTTCTGCGCCTGAAAAAGTTACAAACACCATAAATTAACAACAGAGAGCATGTTTGAAAAGGTGAAAGTCCACCAAAAGGCATGCATCTTTAATCGTGAAAAGACAGTAAACCAATGACAAATTTGAAGAAATCAAAGGCTACGAAATTCCCCATACCAGTTTCTTTCACATAGCAAAATATCACTTACCCTTGTATAAACTAATCTTCGTGTCTATATTATAATTTTACAATATGCTAACATTTTAAAAGAAAGAATATCCAGTTATTCGATGCTGCAGCAAACAGAAGTTACAAGTCTTAGTACTGTTCTTTGTGCTGAATATGACTGTACATGTTGGACAGTTTTCACCCAGATTTTGCACATTACGTGCAGTCTATGTTATAGCACCAGGTATCAGTTCCCTCAGTCTTAGGCTAAAAGAGAGGGGCTTTGGCATCATATTCTGTGCACCAGGAAAGAAATTTGAATGAATGGCAAAGAAAATTGCCCATCATTGACACAATCCTTTGTCTACTACTTACAAGAAAATGGCAGTAGTTATCACCAACTACTGCCAAATCGGTCTTCAACAAGGTGATAGAAGAATCTGCCACTAGATGATCAATAAGCAGATTAATAGCTCATTTTGGAATATTCTGTTGAATACATATCTTGGATAAAGTACGGATAAAGTAAAGAGTATGGTGTATCAATTATCCAGCAAGTCACTGCTTGTAGCTATCACCGCAACAGATGATTTTTTTTCCTCGTACTGAAGAAATAGAAGAAGTGTTGCAAGGGAGACACGGGACAAATAGATGAAACACGACCAAACCTAAGCAGTATTAAGGAAACCACCGAAATTACATCCCCAAAGAGAGTAGTAAAATCCCATTTCACTCAACAGTAAATTTTAAAATTTCAAGTTGGAAATAAATGATTAACATAAAAAGTAGTGTTTCAAAAGGAAGTCTGACATGGAGGAGCTGAAACCTTCACAGAAGATTATACAACTTGATAATGTTCAAAAACAAATTAACTTATTTACTGTAGCCGATAAATATTCGCTTCCACCATTGACATATCAATTAGCTTATCGACTAAATGCCACTCTTATTTCATTGCAATTCCGACTAGAGAATGGATAGTAATAGTAGAAACTTATTGTTGAATTTAACAACTAAAAACAAAACCAACTACAATGCACTGCATATTTGATCTATATCCTACAGTAATTTAATACTGACTTTGCCCATGATTTAATGAGAAAGCAAGTTCATAGCATAATACCATCAAGGTATTTAAAACTACACAATGCTCTTCTTCAAGAATAATGCGACATCATTAAGTAAGCTTCATGAAGCAAGTCCTAAGTACTAATATCTAAACCACAAAGTCCAACCAGCTAACACAACTTCCAAATTTTTACTTCACTCTTCTCCTTGTCAAAGTTTACTAAGATTCTAAATCATCTTGAACAGCACCAGTTAGGTCAATGAATAATACAGTGAAAAAGAATATGGAACCAAGATAAGACTCCAAATCAAATGCTACAAGATTACAAGACACAGTAATCATATTTTTGAGCACCTCTTCCAAATAACCATCAACCTGGTACGCATCCAGCCTACATATAGACACTTCTATACCATTTGGTCTCTACTAATTAAAATGCACAACGCCGTATGTTTAATATGCCTTCCACAGAGATTATTTTTAAATTAAGTCATGCCAAAAGTGTTCCATTCCAATAACTCCACAGGGTAACAGTCAGGAATTTAAGTCAAGATCAATAAGCACAATACAAGAAAAAGCTCAGAAAACACTCTCAGTCATGTTCATAGAAAAACGCAGTATATTTTCAGGAAGTTGATGTGTCCAGAACCTTTTGTTCATATGATCAAATGACAACATAAGACCTGTTTTCAGTTCTAGAAATCACTAAAAACAATTAATAATGATGTTCAGACTGTATACATGAAAATGTGTTGCAACAAGAATTCCTAAAACAACAAGCAGATGATGATGATGCACCACGAAGGCTTTCAAGTAATACTAATAAAAGAAATACTTTACTAATGCAATGAAAGAACAACAAGACATACCCTTCTAATTTCTGCTGCTGAAACGCGAGTCATATGTGAAGGAAGTTCCTCCCTCTCCAAATCCTGGTATCCAATTTTCAAAGTATATCAAAAAGCATGAAAATAAAATATATGTTTACAAAAACCAAACAAGCCAACCACTTCATACCAGCTCTCCAATTAAGACAATATTCTCGCCTCTTATAACATATAGACCTAAAGGGATATCACAATAGAGGTCGCCAACAATAACTCTTTCACATGCACCCTCCAGAACGGCATTAGCTGCATATAAAAAGATGTATAATGTAAATTGCATTTTTTTTCCGGACATGTGCAACAAGGATGTAAACTCACAAAAGGGGAAAAGAAAGAAAAAAAAAAAAGATACCAAATTGGTCAAAAGAACGAAGTATTCCAAGGAGCTTCCGCCCATCTCGCAGAAGTACGAGTAGCTTCTCTGAAACAAAAGTAAAAGCACAATAACAAACAATTAACAAAGAATCCATCTTTTAAATAATTGTATCTGAAAACTACGTAAGCATCCCCTGCTACAGCTATGTTATAGACCAAACAACATTTGTATCACCGCCCATGAATATCACGATTTTGAACAAGTGACAACAGGAAAGAGGAATATAACACTGCAAATAAAAAAAAAGACACCAAAACACCGTGGAATTTCAGCAATCCGAAAACAGCACAATACTGAAAACGAGCCAGATGACTCAAAGGATATATTACTGGAAATTGAGGTATTAGCTCATACATAAGGAACAACTGTCTTTCCGCCTTAATAAATTTCTAAGACAAACTCTTGAAAATTGAAACTTTTTAACATAGTAACATCCAGAAAAAAGCAAACAATCCAAAGAAGATAAGGATGAGATAAGAGCTTACTATCCAGATAGCTAGCAAGAGAAGTAGAAAGGTAGATATCTTCAGGGCCTGCCCAAGACATGGATAAGTTCAAGCTCTAACCTTTTCGGTACTGCAAAAATCACCGAAAATTTCGTCGAACACCAATCCAGAAAATATGGCATTGGCTGCTCGCTATTCCTCCTTTTGCCCACCCCACCCAGAGTCCTACTACTCCAATCAAAGAATAGCAATTAACTCAAAAAACCAAAAAAAAAAAAAAAAGAACAAACCCCTGATCTTAAGATTAAACCAAAAAAAAAAGTCAAAACAACTGCTTCGATCCCCAATAATTTCCTAATTGCTAAAGGAATCCCCAAATTAAGGCTACAAACCCTAATTACACCTACAATCACGGAAACAAAGAAACAAAATATTAACAAAGTGCTCTTGTACAGATCCAAAAAATACTGAAGACTGAAGTTTGGGGATTTCTCTTCCGGATTGAACGAACCCAGTGGGATTTGTAAAATATAAGTCACTCAGATCCAAACCGCACCGGAAGAGATCAGAAGATAAACGGGCAGAGAAAATCTTGCGAGAAAGTGCGAGAAAATGTAGGAAAATTATTGCTGGGAAGAAAGCCAAAGAAAATTTTTTTTTGTTAGGGTTTCTCGTATTGCATGGTGGGAGTTGGAGATGTGTTGGGTGGGGGTGTAGCTGAGGGCGTTGGTTCTTTGATCCATTTTGTTATTTTTTTTTAATTTTTTATATTATTAATTAATTAATAATCTAAATCCTTTGAAAAAATTCACCAAATAAACACTCAACTACCATTCACTAATAAAATTTAGATCCATTCATTTTAAGTAGACTAATTTTAACCATAAAAAAAAAATACAGTAAACTTTAGTTTTTCTTTTTTCATTCTCTTCTTTATCTCTCTCTCGCTCACTGTTTTTTCTATCAATGTTCATTAGATGGTGTCCGGCCGCAACTTAGCCGACTTAGATGATTTCTCTTAGCCTGCAGCCCGTTTCTTTCTTCTCAAAAACTAAATCGAGCTCTTGCTTAGTTCAAAATAATAACTATCAAGCATCATCTAAAATACCCAGATAGAGAAAAAATACAAACCTCGTAGTCATTACGCTGAGCGCCAGATATCTCAAGAGCTTCAACATCGAACGAGTCGATGCGAGGTCTAGTACGAATCAAACGCTACTCAACATTATCATCACCATCGTTAGAATCTACATCAGTACGTTGTCTAGCAGCATCTTCTTCCTCACATTCATCTTCATCGCAAACGCTGCAGCCCTTTAAGAATTTTATTATAAGTTTTCTTCGCTTTATTTGATATATCGTTTAAAGTTATCATCTCGTCTTATGCTCTCATTTTATCTTGCGTATCCATCTCTTCTTTCTTTTTTGGCGACTTGATCTGCATTGTCATCAATTGAAATCGGTAAACTTTAGTTTTTTAAGCTATATGTATGTTTTTATTTAGTAAAAGAAAAACTGAAGAGTTTAAATATTTTTTATTTAGTTTATATGTTTTATATGTTTCTTAGCTATATATATATATATATATATATGAAGTCTTGAAGAGTTTAAATGAGCGTAGTTTATTATAAGCTGTCATATTTTGCTATATAATAAAATAGATTATAGTGTGCAGTATATGTTGATATGGGTTTAAATGAGTCAAGTTTTTTGTTCTTTATGTAGTTTAAGTGTTTTTCCTCTTAATTTTATTTTAATGAGGTTTTAGGTGTTTTAAACCTTTAAGAAGTTTATAATTGTAGATTGATAAGTGTTGATATGGATTGATATGTGTTGATATGTAATTATTAAAATAAAATAATAAAATAGATTATATAATAAAATAGATTATAGTGTGCAGTATATGTTGATATGGGTTTAAATGAGTCAAGTTTTTTGTTCTTTATGTAGTTTAAGTGTTTTTCTTCTTAATTTTATTTTAATGAGGTTTTAGGTGTTTTAAACCTTTAAGAAGTTTATAATTGTAGATTGATAAGTGTTGATATGGATTGATATGTGCTGATATGTAATTATTTAATATTGAATATTTTTTTTGTATGTTGTTTAAGTGTTAAAGTGTTATTCAGTGAGTATTTATAGATTTTTATAGGCTGATATTTGTTGATATGGGCTGATATTTGTTGATATGAGCTTTTTTGAGTTTGTAATGATTTATATGAATTATGATGTAAGTACAGTTTTGAGTTAGTTATGGTTTTCATGGATTATGATGTAAGTATAGTTTTGAGTTTGTTATGGTTTCTATGGATTATGATGTAAGTATAATTGGTTATTGTAATTGTAGGGTATCGATGGACGAATTCATTTGATGGACAAAAAAATAATTCTCATTCAATATGGAAAAAAATTTGATGTGAACATCAATAAATATGTTGGTGGGGGTGGTGAATATGTTTTCTTGAATAGAATGGTTGATTTCAATGAACTTAAGAAATCAATATCTGAAGAACTTCATATTAACAATACATCAAAAATTGAATTCAAATTTTTGACTGGTCACGACGCACATCCTATTTATGATGTCGTATATGATAGGTCGCTTAGGATATTTATAGGCCTATCATCTATAGCGATGCCCATTGATTGGTCAATATCCATTGATTGTTAGTGTTGAAGAAGGTGCATATAAATCCGGACATGATAGTAATGATCTTCATGGTGTGAAAAAAGGTGTTGAAGTAGAGGTACCAGAACATGCAGATGTAAGATTTTCACCAATTACTGATTCTATTAATGTAGGCCCGGAATATAATGAAAATGAAAATGATTTACCTAATTCATATGCAAAGGAACGGGCAGAATATAACAATGAAATTCCTGTAACTTGTAATGTTGGACAGAACATATTAATGATGATCATGTGGAATTTCATCATACTGGGACATAACATAATAATGACATTGATGTTGGTTGTGATAATGAGGTAGATCATACCATTACTGACAATGAAAAAATTGTGACAGAGTTATTTATATCAAGGAGCAATCCAGAATTGCTAGGCAAAAGTTCTATATCTGAAATAATTGAGGAGGAAAAATATTTAATTCAAGAAATGATATGAAGACAATTGTATCCCTCATTGCAATTAGGAAAAAATTTCAGTTTAAGGTCTTTATGTCCAATACTTCTTTTATGGTCGTGCACTATATTAATAAAACTTATACGTGAAGATTGAAAGTGAAAAGTTTTGGAGACCCAAAGGATTGTTAGATGGTGACAAAATATGTGACCCAACATACATGTCCGACTGATTTTGATCAGACTAGACATAGACAAACAACTAGTTGGGTTGTCGCTGAATGTGTTAAGAAACGATTCATAAATTCTGGGAGGGTTTTCAAATCTAAGGATATGATTGATGACATTTGTAATAAATTTGGTGTTGAGATTAGTTATTATATCGTATAGAGGGGACATGAGTATATATATGAGAATATTAAATTGGGTACTCCAGAATAATCTTTCTCAATTCTACCTGCATATTTGCATATGTTAGGCCAAATAAATTTTGGTTCAATTATACATCTATAATATGGTGATAATAATAGATTTTTGTATCTTTTATTCGCTTTTAGTACTTCAATAAAGGGTTTTCAATATTGTAGACCTGTAATTACTATTGATGACACTCATTTGAAAAGAAAGTATCGAAGTGTGCTTTTTACTGTTGCTTATCATGATGCAAACCAACAAATATTCCCTTTGGCATTCGGGATTGGTGATTCAAAAAATTACTCATTATGGACGTGGTTTCTTATGAGGTTGAAGGAAGCTTTTGGTGAAAGACCATATTATATTTTTATTTTTGATAGACACTTAAGCATTCAGAAGGCCTTAGCAAATGTTTTTTCTAATATTTTTCATAATATTTGCATGTATCACTTATTAAACAACTTGAAATACAAATTTAAACATATAACCAATGACCTTGAGAAGTACCACTACAAAATAGCTAAAGCCTATAAAATAAGTGATTTCATCACACTTTTTGATGATTTTTGCATTTATGTTCCTGGTGTCAAAAAATATTTAGAAGATGTTGGGCTTGATAGTTGGACTTTGTCTCATATGCATAGAAGGAGGTATAACATTATGACAACTTACATTTCTGAATCAGTCAATGTTGTACTTGTAAATGCTCAAGAGCTTTCAATTACTGCATTTATGGATGAGGTCAGAAAGATGTGTCAAAGATGATTTTATGAACGTCGAAGCAAAACAGAAGAGTCCACGGATAAAATGGCAATGAATGTTGAAAAAAATTGAGAAAGAGAATGATGATATCACAAAAAATGAATGTAAGTTCTTTATTTTATTCTTCCTCATTCGCCATTAATTATGATATTATCATATAGCCTTGTCAATGCTTCTTTGTAGGTGGAGCCGTCTAGCAGAGGAAAGTACAACATTAAGAATGTAGATAAAAATTATATTGTTGATATGTCTCAGAGCACTTGATGTTGCAAGAAGTTCCAATTAGATCAACTCCCACGTGTGCATGCTCTTGTGGTTGTTAGAAATAGTATGTATGACACTTACGAGTTATGCTCTCCATATTACTCACATGAGTCTTGGTATGAAACATACAAAAAAATTATAAATCCAATTCCTTATATTACTGATTGGTCTATTCAGGAGCACATTCACAATATTACTCTTCAACCACCAGATGTGAGCACATCAACTAGTCGACGAAAAAAAATATAGAATTTCTTCTTTAGGTGAGAAAAAATCTCAACCAAAGTGCATTCATTGCCGTGAGCGTGGCCATAATAGGTCTACTTGTTAAAATCTCATCTTTTTGCAAACCATGTCAGGATCGAGTGTTAAAAAAATAAAACATTGTGTTGTATCATTTGTTGTATGCGGCTAGAAGTACGTTAAAATTAATCATATGACTGATTATTGAATATTGTTAGATATTGTTGGATTATGGTGATATGCGTTCATATGTGATGATCTTTAAAAATATGGGTTGATTTGACTTTTAGTATGGATTTATATGGATTGATATGGAATGATATGTATTGATATGTGATGATATGGACTGATATAGGATGAAATAGGCTTTTATATGGATTTTTATAGACTGAGATGGATTGATATGTATAGATATGTGATGATATGAACTTTTATATGAATTTATATGTGTTGATATGTAATGATACGTATTGATATAGATTGATATGGACTGATATAGGATAATATGGGCTTTATTATGGATTGATATGGATTAATATGTGTTGATATATGATGATATGTGTTGATATGTGATGATAGGGACTGATATGTGATGCAATGGGCTTTTATATGGAATTTTATGGACTGATATAGATTGATATGTGTAGATATGTGATGATATGGACTTTTATATGAATTTATATATGTTGATATGTAATGATATGTGTTGATATGGATTGATATAGGATGATATGGGCTTTTATATGGATTTTTATGTGTTGATATGTGTTTATATTGATTGATATGTCTTGATATGGGCTTTTATATGAATTTTTATGTGTTGATATATAATTATATGTATTGATATGGATTGATATAGATTGATATGGGATGATATGTCTTGATATGAGTTTTTATATGGATTTTTATGTGTTGATATGTGGTAATATGCGATGATATGTGATTATATGGGCTAATATAGGATGCTATTTCATCACATAATACTCAACAATCACATATAAAGTTCAACCTACTAATCTCAACTTGTAAGACATCCATTCCATTTCCATTATCCACATCCATCATCATAGCTCAATATATCAATCCATATCATCAGTCACAGAACAACAACCTTGAGAAATCTCAATTACATATCATCAGTGGCGGAACCAGGAAATTACCGAGGGGGGGTCGTCGTGGATGGCGGTGGTCGGCGGTGCTGCGGCTGGGTGGGTGGGTGCTGCTGCTGCGGGCGCTGGGCTGTGTTTTAGGGTTGGGGAGGGAACAGACAGGGAGAGGGAAGAACAAGGGCTGCGTAAAATGCAACCCTTTTTATTTTTTGAACCGGTCCAAGCGAAACGGCGTCGTTTCTCTTGGGCCAGTTTATTTTTTTTTAAGTAAACCCCTGGCGAAACGGCGCCGTTTCGCCAAGGGTTTATTTATTAAAAAAAAATTAGTCCCTGGCGAAACGGCGCCATTTCGCCAGGGACTAATTTAAAAAAATATAAAATTATATTTGCAGCGAGGGGTTCGTCTACCCCTCGCTGCAAATACTCTGAAACTCAGCCCCCCTTCAACGGGGGCTGAGTTTCCCAAGCCTCCACGCAGACCACGCCTCCCTCCTTCTGGAGGCCGGTGAGGGGGGGTCGTGTGACCCCACACGACCCCATAGTGGTTCCGCCACTGCATATCATCACATAATGCTCAACGGTCACATATCAGTTTAACCTATTAATATAAACCTGTAAGACATCCATCCCATTTCCATTATCAATATCCATCATTACAGGTCAATAAATCAATCCATATCATTAGTCACAGAATAACAACCTTGAGAAATCTTAAATGCATATCATCATATAATACTCAACAATCACATATCAGTTCGACCTGTTAATATGAACCTGTAACACATCCATCCTATTTCTATTATCAATATTCATTATAATGTTCAATATATCAATCATAACATTAATCACAGAACTGATATCCTTGAGAAATCATAAACAACATATCATCACATAATGCTCAACAATAACACATTCACAACAACCTGTAACACATCCATCTCAACTTGTAAGATAAATAATAACTCGACATTCCAACATGTGATAACCCAATAAATTGGAAGCATATATAATAACTATATCAACATTGAAATTAACAAATGTTTATATTCACATATAAATCAACAAAAGTTTATATTCATAATATACAATTATAACATCCTTGTTGGCTTACAAAAAATACTTGAGATCTTCATCATTTTCACCTTTACTATAATAAGCGCCCTCTCTCTTGTTAGTTGCATGTACCCATAGGTGAACTGTTGTATTGTATCTGAATATGTATATAAGTTGATGTGTGCAGTGCTGAAAATTTAAGCCTATCGTCATGAAATGCTCTATGAGCTTCATAATGAACATCCCATAATCAGTTCTGTAATAACGTATAAGTATTAAAAAACTAAAACATACAAATTTATATGTATAGTAAATAAGGCATCAAAATAGGGTATATTATCCCTCTTGATGCAAAAAACATTTTTCTCATATCTGATTTTTAATTTGCACTGCTTATATTTCACCAATTCTGGCCTTTGAACAAAAAAGCTAACTTTTTATAGCACAGAGGACAATATTGCAGCTATCGGCACTATATCATTAGTTCTCTCTTCGGTATGAGAATGACTGTATAGTGAATCATATATCATAATTGTTTATTCGAAAAGATTAATCTCGATAAGGAACAAATGCTGGTGTTCATGAATTACTGAAAGATATACCAGGTCAACGCCTTTAAAATGTTTTACATATTGGCTCTTACCTTGTACAAATTTGAGAAGAGTTGATGGAGGGTCTCACTTCTTCTCCTGAAATCTTTTATACCTGTAAAAAAAATATTGTATTTATGTTGCATGATCCAGATGTCATACGCTAGTTGAAGTATTCATCACAATACTTCTGCTTTTGGAGCACATAGTAAAGGATGACGCCAATCTCAATCTCCTGCAAGTCATAGAACAATATATTTAGTTTGATATATATATACATTATTAGCAAATATGATCAACAAAATTGAACAAATCTTACATCATTTGAAAGTCATGCATCCTTCACCCTCATACAATACCAAAATAATTTTGAGTTTGTTTTTCGAACAGTGAAGTAGTACATTTTGTCCGATGGCAATTCATCGTATTTGTTACGCTCACTGTTATAAATAAAAATCCAAAACTGTAAATAACTGTGTAATTAAATTATATTGAATAATGGAGAACTATAAGTATAAGGGACTTATAATTTATATTTATGAAAATACAATTTCTACCATTCGGCAAAACTTGAAGATTGTTGCGGAGATGAAGAAGATAAAGGGTCCAGTGGAAGTATAGGAGTATAGGCACTTTCATCTGTCACCTTTCAACATTCTACCTGTAAACGTTTGGTCTTATCCCTTTGTCCTTCTCTACCCCCAGGTGTCTATTCATCTCCAAGGTACTTTTGATTTGGAATGGGCACCCTTTTCTTTAAAACATGAATCTTTTTCTTTTTCTCTATCTCAAATGCGGTATGCAAAATCTCCACTATCAATTGGCTGGCCAGTACAACATCTTCATCTTTTCTTTCCATAAAATTATCTTTACTGAAAAATGGTCATTATTCAGGCTACTTATATATTATAAATGCAATGACATAATGCTAAATTAATACAAATAATTATAATTTCATTAACAAAACGTACGAAGTGTAAGGTGTGAAAATGGGAGTGATTGGACTGTCCTTTTCCTTCTTTTTTCTACCTTCTTCCTCCAAGGCTATAATTTTGTCGCTCAGTAATCTGATAGTAGCCTTCATATCTTTGATCGTGCTTGCGTTTACTTTATTTTCATCTTTCAAATTCTTGCACTTTTTCTCCAGATATATCATCGTTGTTCAAGTGCATCTAATTTTATCCTTTTTGAATCCTAAAAAATTAAATGTTAATAAAATTAAATTTATCTTTACAATATGACAACACCACCTGCTATATTATAAATATTTGAAGGGTTATCTCGGGGCTTGAAACCCTTTTGCTTGGATCAATGGGTTTTTCTGTCTTTGAGGCTGTTTCAGTTTTTTCAGCGTTCATCTTCTCTTTATGCTTAAGAATGCACTTTTTTTTTATTATGTTCGTCTTCAACTTTAAATCCTAGCATAGTAGAATGTGCTGATTCGAAAGTAGTCATCTTCATAGACACCGCATACAATTCCTATGCACTGATATTTGAAATTAATGTAAATAATTTATATGGACTAATATGTATTGATATCAAATATATTAAAACTTAAGAGAAACAAAATAGAGAAAAGTTGTGTTTACCTGACCTGCCAACAAAATTCATATCTTAGCAAATGCATGTTTCTTATTAAAGCTTCAGTTATTCATCCGAATAAACGAAGAAGCTATCTTCTTCACCCAAATAGTGAAAGAGCCGGGATGACCTCCATTGCATATATAGAGATGACATCAAAAAATCCAGTTAAGGAATACCCACTGCCAGATGGTTTTTCCTCCAACCTCTTTAACACTTCCTTAAAATATGGGCATAAAAATTTTCAGTCCGCAGACCCCCAAGCAATGATGTTAAAGGCCTCCAAATCATCCATATGGGCCATTATTTTTGGGTCTATTTTTGACGTTTTATCCTTCTTAAGGATTAGAAACTCAACGAAGTATGCAACACCTAGTTTAACTTGCAATTCTGGATCCCTGCAAGCTTTGAATTCTTCATATAGTTATTCATGGGTTAATCCCCCATATTTGTCCTCAAGAGGTGAACTATCCATATTTATATCCTCGACGCCGGAGTAATCCAATCCAGTTATTAAGCAATACTCTTTGAACCTGAAGTGAATTATGGATTGTCCAATTTTAAATGATATTTCATATGGCTTTGGATTTGGCACTTGCTAAATGAAAAGCCAATGGATTAATCTAGGTCAATTCCGAAACTTTGAATGATCAACACTTATTAGATAGCCTACTTTATATCGGTAAAAGGACGCCACCTAAAAAAAATTTAAGGCATTAAACAACTTACATGGAATAGTCAAGGCCAAACAATGTTTTAATTTAAGTAAGTTGTAAAACAACTGATAATATAAAAACTTTCTCCTTGTCATCCCTGATGACATCTCTAATTATACTAAAGGTCTTCAAGCCATAACCTACAGTGTTGGCTTATTGATGCTTCCATGTATTTTCTGCAATAACATATTCAGGCACTTGTAAAAAATTTAATTATTAAATTATAGAACACCAGCAAAAAATGGCAAATTAAAGTATTGATATTTACTTACATCTTCATCATCATTTCTTTTAGATTCGTCTTCATCATGTTTTGGCTTTGGAAGTAGCACACATCTTACTTTTTTTTCCTTTCGTACCTTCTAGTTGAGTATATATCCTCTTTTTAAGTCATGAGCCTTTGGACCTTGTTGTAGACATCACTCTGGGGCTAGCATTTTTCAACATTGCATTATCCTCTCGTACAAGAGATTGTTCACTGCTGGAATTGGATATTGATTTAGACAAAATTTTTATTTTATGCCTGCAAAATAAAATTATAGCCTAATTTTAACATATAACTAACATGTAAAAAAATAAAATTTTATTAGCAACATATCAAGCCATACATCACATATCAAGCTATATCATAGAAGATCAACACATATCAGTCAATAAAGCTCTTTTATTTACTGTTTAAAATATCTAAACAATATATAAAGATCAAATCCTATGTATTATAGAAGTCTCATATCAAGACATATCAACCTATATCAAAAATATTATCAAATATCAAAACATATCATGAAATATCAACACATATCAGCCCATAAAATCACATTTATTTACTGTCAAAAATATCTAAACAATATATAGAAGTCAAATACTATGTATTATAGAAGTGCAATATCAAGGCATAGGAAATCATATCAACTCATATCAAGACATATCACACCATATCATCAAAGATGAACACATATCAGTCAACAAAATAATTTTATATACTACATAAAATATATAAACAACATATAGAACTCAAATGCTATCTATTTTAGAAGCCTCACATCAACCCATACGAAAATATATCAACCCATATCAAGATATATTAACTCATATCATGATATATCATCACATATTAGTCAACAAAATACTTTTATTTACTATATAAAATATCTATACAATATATAGAACTCAAATGCTATATATTTTAGAAGTCTCATATCAACCGATATGAAAATATATCAACTCATATCAAGACATATCAACCCATATCAACACATATCAATCAACAAAATATTTTTATTTACTATATAAAACATCTAAACAATATATAAAACTCAAATGTTATCTATTTTAGAAGTCTCACATCAACCCATATAAAATTATATCAACCCATACCAAAACATATCAACTCATATCATCACATATCAAAATATATCATAGAATATCAACACATATAAGTTCAAAAAACCACATTTATTTACTGTTAAAAATATCTAAATAATATATAAAAGTCAAATCCTATGTATTATAGAAGTCTCATATCAAGGTATAGGAAACCATATCAACTAATATCATCAAATATGAATGCATATCAGTTAACAAAATACTTTTATTTACTATATAAAATATCTAAACAATATGTAAAACTCAAATGCTATCTATTTTAGAAGTCTCACATCAATCCATATGAAAATATATCACCTCATATTAAGACATATTAACTCATATTAAAACATATCATCACATATCAAAATATCATAGAATATCAAAACATATAAGTCCATAAAATCAAATTTATTTACTGTCAAAAATATCTAAACAATATATAGAAGTCAAATCATATGTATTATAGAAGTCCCATATCAAGGCATAGGAAACTATATCAACCCATATCATGCCATATCATCAAAGATGAACGCATATCAGTCAATAAAATAATTTTATATACTATATAATATCTAAACAACATATATAACTCAAATGTTATCTATTTTAAAAGTCTCACATTAACCCATATAAAAATATATTAACCCATATCAAGACATATCAATATATATAAGTCAAACAAATACTTTTATTTACTATATAAAATATCTAAATAACATATAGAACTCAAATTCTATCTATTTTAGAAATCTCACATCAACTCATATGAAAATATATCAACCCATATCAAGACATATCAACACATATCAATCAACAAAACACTTTTATTTACTATATAAAACATCTAAACAACATATAGAACTCGAATGCTATCTATTTTAAAAGTCTCACATCAACCCATATGAAAATATATCAACACATATCAAGACAAATTAACTCATATCAAGACATATCAATCAACAAAACACTTTTATTTACTATATAAAATATTTAAACAACATATAAAACTCAAATGCTATATATTTTAGAAGTCTCGCATAAACTCATATGAAAATATATCAATCCATATCAAGCCATATGAAAACATATTAACCCATATCAAGGCATATCACTCCATATCATCAAAGACCAATACTGTTCAGTTAATTAAATCTATAACAATGATGACTTATATTTTAGAAGTCTCACATTAAGTAATTTCTAATCATATTATGACATATTAAGACATATAATCAAAGATCAACATATATCAGTCAACAAAATCACAGTTCTTCACTATATAAGATATTAAACAACATATGGAACACAAATGCTATGTGTTTTTGTAGTTCCATATCAAACAATATCAAACCTTATAAATTTAGGTCAAAACATATCAATCATATCATAGAAGATCAAAATATATCAGTCAACAAAATATAATTATTCAATATTATAGTATCACAAACACAAAAGATATGTCATTTAAATAATAATGATTCATAAATGTGTTCATCAACATCACACTTTTTATTCTCCATAGAAAAAGAACTTTCTGTTTTTTGATATAAAACTCATTTCTCATTCATTTAACAAAGAAAAAAAATAAACAAACTAGTACAACAACACCATTTATGACATATCAAAAAGCACAATAAGCCAAAGTGCAAATCAGAATTTTTTTATTTCTTAAAATTAATTGCACCATAAATTCCAAGAAAATGACCTTTTCTCTCTCTGTTTTTTTCCCTATCTCTTTCTTGATTTAATGGTGAGAAATTAAATAAGGTGAGTCAAGAGTGCTTAAATAAACCTGCAAAATATGGGCATCTCCACTAAAAAAAGAAATCAAAATCAAAGATCATATTATTACTTCTACATTATATAACACTGAATTGAAGAGCACCCAAAATCATAAGTTAATAGTAAATAAAATACAGAGAAAATAAGAAAAGGAAACAAATAAAGACTTCAAAGTACGATTAAAAATTCAAACCAACCCAACTCTATAAACTCTATTTTTTTTTCACTTCTTCTTCAACGTGGTATCTGTTACCGTATTATAACTTATGATTTTTATTTCTATTATATTCATTTTTTATTATTTATTTTTATTTATGTTATTATATTTAGCTAAGCAATTCCTAACTTTCTTTCATTCTCAATCTTTTCATTTCTTTTTTTAGCATTTTAAAAATTTATTTAGACAACAATAACGATGAAACACTCGACGGTTGACGGTCTCGCTCAATGACACAATATCGGTGTAGAACTTTTAGAAGAAAGAGGAGAACAGTTTATTTCAATCGGGCAAATGAGCTAGAGATTTTTAAAAATAATTTGACAGTAGCAGCGTGTTTTTAGAAAATAGAATGAGCGAGTTTTTTTTTCATTAAAAGCTACTTTTGTCAAATTAGGTTTATTTAAGGTGAGTATAGTCTAAAATTTAATAGTGATTTATGTAGAAATATTTATTTGGTTAATTCCCATCCTTTGGATTAATATTCTTATTAAAAAATTAAATTAAGTTAAACTTTATATATTTATTTTTACACTTAATTATAGTTTCATAATTTTCAATTAATTATACAAATTAATATATAATTGTTTTGTTATTTTTTTTTGTTAATTTGTATATGATAATTCAACCATTTGTTTTTTTATATTAATATTTAAAAGTAATATTTAATAATAATTATTATATATATTAAGATATTTTAAGTAAATATAAATTGAAAAAATATCATTCAGAATTCACATACAATGCACTTGAAAAACTAATTTCTAATAACATCAATAACAATATTATTATTGGAATGATTTTAGAGTGTAAAATTTGAGCTTTTATCTATCGTTGCTAGTAATCAAATTTTATTTGTAATCATTTATCAATGATTGAAATAGAAAATAATTTATTGCATTATCATCTTAAACTAAATTTAATCATGGTCAAGATGCTGCCATTAATTAATGAAATATTTATAAATTGATCAGTTAAATCTTTGAAAAATTTTAATATTTTCTAAACCCAAATCCAATTCATAACAAAATCTTCTAATCATTAAGAATACAAAGGATAAGACACACAGTTTTTACATTGAATTTTTAATAGCCAAACAAATGAAACCCAGGTAACTTAGTAGATGTAAAAAAACCCATTATAATTATGAAATAAGGTAACTTATTGAGAATTATAAATTTTTATTGCACATTAAAATATAATTTAATAATAAATATACTTTTTTTATAATAAATTCAAAATTAATTTTCTCCTCTTTCACTGTAATACTATAAAGGGTTTTTTGGCAAAAATATAAGAAAATGTGAAAATAATTTTTAAATTTATCATATTTATAAATTATTTATTAAATTATCAAAATTTATAAATTATTTATCAAAATATCACAATTTTATTAATTTATATAAATTTATTATGAGTTTATAAATTTTATATGATTTACAATGAATTTATTATAAATTTATAATAAAATAACTAAAATATATTTGTTAAAAAAAAGTGAAAAGTTTTAAAAAATATGATGGTGATTATATTTTTTTTATTATAAAAATAAATATTTTGACTTTGTAAACTCATCATTCATGAAAAATTAAATAAAAAATATAATTATATATATATATGTGAATGCAATATAATTATTAATAAATTAAAAATATATTACAAAAGGAGCAAACTTAGCCACTGAAAAAAAGTATATATTAAATAGGACAAAAAAATGTAGAAAATTAATGTCTAGCTTTTGCCAGTACATACAACAGATAAAAATCAATTAATATTTTTCTGTTCATAACATGTATTGCACTGATTTAGAAAAATCAAATGCAGCCATGAAAAAAAGGTGTATAAAACTGTTTTTTATAAAGTCTTTTAAGTGCTCATCTTCAAGATCCACACTGTTTTAGCTGTTGTGGTTGATGCATTTATGTATTAATTAGAGAGTTCCCAAATCCAAATTTCAATCTGCAAAAAATTCAAGGATGAAATTAGATATCAAGGCATTAATAATCTCAATTCGGATAATTTTTCCAAAATAGCGTTTGTCCTAACTTTAAAAAATTTACTGCTTATAAATATTTAAAATTTTAAATAATCATGTATTTATTTTAAATACTTATAAATAACTAATAAACAACTATCATATAAGCTAAAAAATAACTCATAAGCACTTTTACTCTAAAATTATTAAAAAGAATATACAATTATATTATAAAAGGTATTTATTAAAATAAATCAGAATAATATAATAAATTATTTAGCCATATTAACTTATTAATCAAGTCAAATTTATAAAGCGGTTATCCTTTTTTTTAGCTTATAACTTAATAACTCGGACTATAAACTAAGCTAAACACCCTTTAAATATGCCATAATTAGGTTTATTCGTACACCTATGTGATCTTAAAATCGAGCTTATAATTTTGATATCTCATAAGACTACAATCAATAGTAAAAAAAAAAAATGAATATATATGAATTTATTATACACATGAACAAACATTAATTTCTTACCTTACAATATAAATTCTTGTAAGTTGCAGGTCGTCTTAAATCTCTAGAACAATGTCTGCAATAGGAAGGAAAAAAGATACCTATTAATCACAGAAATATAATGAGTATTTTACAAAATTGTAAAAAAATAATATTATTATAAATTTATCAAAATTTATTAATTTATAAATTTACCAACTCCATATAATATATAAAAAATTTATTCTAAATTTATTACGCACATTATAATTTCTATAAGTTTATATTATATTGTTATAAATCTATTATACACTTTGTAAAATAATAATAATAAAAATCTCGATAAAAAAATAAAAAGTTTAAAAAATATGATAAATGATGTAATTTTCACAAATAAAATTAAAAATGAATTATAATATTAAAAAAAAAACATTAAAGAAAGATACACAAGAAATATAAAAACCCAAAAAATGGACTTACATTCAGAATCTGTTTTGACCCATTTACATCCATCACAAGTCTTAGTTCTCTTGTGATCTTCATTTTCTTCTTGATATTCCTCGTTTGTAATTAGCCTGTTATCTTCAAGATATTTCTTCATTGATGATGCTCGAGAAGAATTTTGATGGTTAATCATCTTCTTGTGAAGCAATGTTCTCAAAAGCTGTAATAAATTTTTTTAAAAAAATCAATCATGTTATATGCATCACACATACCACATTTCAAATAAAATTAAGAAAATTATTCGAATTTCAAAGAAAATTAGCAATGAACATGTCGAGAGTCTTTGAAAATTTTAGTACTTTATAAGTCTATGCCCAACCCGTGGCCAAATATCCAATTAAACTTCTCGTATAATGGACTTGAGTTTTCTAGTTAATTCACATATAATCCAAACACCTCAAGTTTCATTTTAGAAAGTTGGCATGATCCGTTATATTTAAAAAAAAAATTTATTTTTCTATCAAAGTATTTTAATTATTTTATTATAAATTCATAATAAATTTATTATAAACTGTATAAAATTTATAAATTCTTTATAAACTCATTATAAACTCATTGTAAACTATAAAAATTTAGTATTTTGATAAATATTTTATAAATTTTGATATTTTGATAAATATAATAAATTTAAAATTATTTTCAAATTTTCTTATATTTTTATCAAAAATCCTTTGATTTTTGGAGACTTGGCCCCTTAAAAAGCTTTTTTTAGTTTCTCTCCTAATTAACGGGCCAAATTTCACACTTTTGGGAGATTTTAATTTAGACTTTTGATAAAAAAATAAAAAAAAATTTAAATTTATTATATTTATAAATTATTTATAAAAATACTAAAATTTATAAAATATTTACTAAAATATTATATTTTTATTAGTTTAAAAAAAATTTATAATAAGTTATCATAAATTTATTATGAGTTTATAAATTTTACATATTTTACAATGGATTTATTATAAGTTTATAATAAAATGATTAAAACATTCTTGATAGAAAAATAAAAATTTTAAAAAATATGGTGGAGTATGTTATTTTTTCTTTTTCTTTTTATTTTTTTGGGATTCCTTAAAAAATATCCAAAAAAATATATAATTTTTCAACTTTTAACTTTAAAATTACCCTTTTTAAGAAGTATATATTTAGAATATATATAATATATTAAAAATATTCTTCACTTTCTGGATTGTGTTTAATATATATTCAATATATTAAAATAGTGGAATATTTTAAAAAAAGTCTTTAAAAAAGTGAAATTTAATGCAATTTTCCTTTTTTTTTAAATTATCAAAGTGTAAATTTTTCATGTTCGTTTTGAAAACTAAAATTAATATATAGAAATATAAAAAGCAAATGTAGAACTCACTTTCCAATTATCCTTCATAATTAAAATCAAATCGAAAAAACAATGAATTAAATCATTGATGAGCCTAATTCATATATAATAATATTTTAAAAAAAATTAAATTAAATTAAAAATTTTTAAGTACCTTTTCCATTCTCGACTGTGGAAGAGGATCCCTCAAACTTGGTTGGGGTGAAAAGCCATTTCTACAAACAAACAGTTTCTTGAGAAGGAAAGTGATTGATTTTTTCCCAATTGATTTCTTTTTATTTTTCTCGCAAATATCTTTGCATCTTCCAAGTATTACACTAATTGTTCTTTCAATATCTTCTTCATTTTCATCCATATCACTTGTAATTGTATTACTTATTCTTCTATCAACTTCCAAGCTTGATGGACAATTCAGAAATCTATCCAGTGGCAAGTTTTTAGTCACTTCTTTTTCTTTATCAGAAGTTGGTTTTCTTGATAATAGTTTCGTTAATTCTTTTTGTAGTTTTCCAATTTCGTCAGAAGTAAAATCTTGTAAATCTTCATCGGAAGAAGATGGATCCCCTTCTTGTTCTTGTTCTTGATGATCTTCTTCTTCAATGTTTTTGATCTCAAGATTATTTGATGATGATGATCTTATAATTTCATTGTCATTGCCAAAAGTTCCAATTGCTAGCAATCCATGAGGCCAATCACTGAATTCTTCTCTAGAATCTTGTTTCACATGATCTACACATTAATAATAATAATTAATTAATAGGAAAAAAATGAGAATATTGTTAAAAACTTATATAATAATAAGTCACGTATACACACAAAAATACAATCTAACAGTAATATATATATATATATATATATTTAAAAATAATAAATTTCTCATTCTTTCATATTAATACTAAAAAAAGTCATATATAGAAATATTATTAAAAGTGGATAGAAAATATATAAACTAAAAATGCTTGAAAAATCTGCTTATTAACAAGAAGAAGAACAAGAAGAGAATATGTAGAAGAAGGGAGAAAATAAATAAAAATAAAAAATAAATAAAATTGCAAAAAATCAGAAATTTTATAATTAAAAAAAATAAAAGAATTATTGGAGGAAAAAATGCTTACGAGTAGATGATGAAGCTGTATTTGATTTTCTAATAATCCCTTGTTTATTGCCATTAAGCTTATTTTGCATCCAACTGAAAAGCTGCAGCCATTAACCAAAATAAAAAAATAAAAAAATTAATTAATTATATTATGCAAATTTGTAATTATTAATAAAAATCTGTAATAGATTAACAATTAGAAACCAAATTAAATTGTAATTACAATATAAAAAGAAGCATTAAAAATGACTATATGATCTTACCTTCATTTTTGAGCTAATTTTGTCTTTGTGGAACTCTGAAAAAATGAATGAAGAAAGCTTTTCTAAATGTTCAAAAATGGAGGTTTTAAGGAGAATTTAGCTTTGGAAATGACAAAAGAAAGATGGGATTTTGATGAATTTGATGGAAAATTGTTAATTTTTAGCTATGAATTGAACTGAACCTATTTAGCAGATTAATTTCCACAGGCTCAAGTTCCCAAATACAGCTTAGTGCTTTATATCTTAGTATTTGTATTTATCAATTATATATATATATATTATATATTTATTCATTTGTTTTTTAATCTTAAATCTTTAAGATCTTCACCTATAGGATATAGACAAGTAATATAAGTCCATACACTCATATCCCACTAACCAAAAGACATTCCCTTTTATATTTTTTAATATAAAATGTAACTTTAATTAGTTTTTTGTCCAATTATTATTATATAAAAATTATAGTTTAATAATGAAATATAGTTTCATATATTGTATTAAATGTATTTATTAATTTTAATTAAAAATAAATCATTCGCATTAAAAAAAATTTATTTGTAATAAATTTTACTTTGATTAATATAAATTATTAATATAGAAATAAAATTTTCAATCTAAGCTAGTTTTTAAAGATTAGTTTTTTCAAATCTATATTAAAATTCATTGTGATATTATCCAATAGCATGAATGATAAAAATGGGAAGTGTAATAGATTTTGAGCTTTTTAACACTTGCAGCTAATTTTTATATTATAATTAAATATGAACTTTTTAATTTTGAAAGACTAATTTTTAAGATTGATTGTTCTAAACTTATATTAAAACTCAATAACTTGATCTTGAAATTTGGATTTTGATTAATAAAATGTGAGGTTAAATCTTGAATTTTTTTTATTATTCTTATTTTAACACATTGGTTTTGATGGATGACTACTTTGAACAATAACCTATGAAGATTGCTTCGTGGCAGTAACATTGCCCATTCGATTAAGGTATGGAAATGCATAAACAAGTATAAAGTTTAATTATTAAAAAAAGAAAAATAAAGGAAAAAATAGTATTCAATCTCTATACATTTTGTAATCAAACGATCATGAAAGTGACACCAAGTGTAGACATTCTTATGAATTAAATTAATGTCCTCTCTATTTTCCTTTAGCCTTTGTGTAATTATTGTAATCAAGATCGTTTTTTTTTACATTTAATATATTTCGAGAATAAAGAATTGATTTTAAATTTATGTAAAATACTATATATTTATCACTAAGTTATAATTTGACGTACAAAACACATTTAATTCATTTTCAAATAATACATCAAAATCATATAATCAAGAAAAAATTCAGTGATATGTAATTAGACTTTTGTGTTATGAGTTATTTCAAATTACAAAACAAAATAAAATTGGTTGCGAGAACTTATTTTTTATATTTTAATTTATTAAGAAAAGTATTATTTTAGAATGAATAAAAATCTCATGTTATTTTTGTAATGTTAAGAATATATGGGAAAACAAATCCTACACAGATTAAACATAAACAAATGAAGTGATAAATATAAAAAATAACCTTTTTAATTCTAAATTTATATTAAAAAAATTTAATATAATATCAAACTACATTTAATTCTTATAATCCCATTATTTCATAAATTTAGATTATCGTTGTGGGTATAATAATTAAATTAAATAATATATAATATAAAATAAATTTATAATTTATAGTAAAATATAACATTATAGTAATACAATATTTTATTTTTGTTAATATATAATCATGTTATTTATCTTTTATAAAAATATTAATTTTAATATATCTTTTATGAAAATGTAGAAAAAATAAATAAAAAATTAAAATTAAAATAAATTTATTGAGTTTATTAAATTTATTTAAATTAAGCTTGAGTTAAAGCTTAAGATACATGATATATATAAGCTGACTCGGGCTAGGCTCTGACTTGATTCGAGTTCGAGTTTAAATTTGACTATTTTATAACGAGATAAATTTAAATTTTTCAAAATTCGACTCGGACCATCTCGATTATAACCGTAATTATATGCGTATAAAGAGAAATTATTATGTTATCAACTAAAATGGTATATACTAAGTGTGTTGCTGTAAGGTTCGTTGGATTTAAAACCAATTAAACTATTTATGTGTGTATATATATATGTATGTATGTATGTATATCAATCTAATGATAATTGGGTATAACATGTTTTCCTTTGTTATACGTTATTTATGCTGATTTTTTTGAACACGTGCATTTTCATTTTCAGGATTTACAAAAATGTTTTTTCTTTTCAATGTAAAGATGCTAATATATTTTTAATTTTTATATAGCGTACCTAATCTCGATTTTCTTAATTTTTTTTAAAAGCTTGTGACGAATATTTTATTAGACGGTAAGCTAAGAGGACATATAAGGGAGAATATGATTTCAAATATAGCGATTAGTGTATAAATTCGATGCTACACTAAAGCATGAGCTACCCAATTTGCTTATCGTTTAACCCACCATAAACTTACATTATCTATTTAATTAAGAAGAATTTTACAATCTTCTAACACAGAGGCTGTATAAGTGATTTATTTTTCAAAGGCTTCATAGTAAATGATTTGTAAATTAATTTTTTTGTGTGTAAATTATTCTTTTCGAGTCGAATAAAACTATAAGAATAATAAAAAAAAATTTATCGGGTTGAATAATACCTGGACCAGTAAAATATTAACATAACCATTTCAAAAAAAAATTCAATATCAGAACTTCAACAAAAATTGCATTTAAAACATATAGAATATGACCAGAACAAATTGCAAGAAAAACACTTTTATTGCTACACACACCAGCTTGTTTTCTTAATTTATTTTTGTATAGTATTTAAAAAAAATATTACAATCAATTTTCATTAATAATAACTGTAAATTTTGTGCAATAAAATTATAAATACAACTATTTATTAACTCAATTACCAATTTGAATTATAATTCTTAAATATTTTATATTACAAAATAAATATTTAAGTATTCATCTCCTCATTAAACGAAAAATAAACAAATAAAAAGACACCTTTTTTCGATGGAATATGGCAAAATGGAAACATACGGTGATGGTAACCTCATCACCGACCAATTGGCTTCTGTAAAGCAATCCCAATATTTTCTCTAGAGATTATATTATATGCTTTCAATCCCATAATATATAGATTTATGAAATTTTTATATTAAGACCTTTCCAATTTCCAACCAAAAAGTATATATGTTTGGTTGTGATCCAATTCTATTTATTTATATAATTTTTTATCATTAACTTTATCTTTTTAATTTATTTAGAAATAATTTTTTCTAAAATTAAAAATTTATCAAATTTTTACAAAATTCCAATTCAAATGAATTTTATTTTATTAATTTTCACATTTGGAATGAAGATTTTAGTATAAAAAGAAAGGGATTTCAAAATAAAAATTATATGTCATCCCTCAAATTTTAAGATTTGATTTTTTTATTAAATTACTCAATTTTAATATTATTTGTTATTGTTAAATAAATATAAGTAATTAAAAAATAAAAAAAATTGAAATTTATTATCAATATAATATATAATATTAGAAACAAATTTACACAATAATTTAATTTAATTTAATTTAATTGATAGAATCGAATTTAATTCTTTCAAATTAATATTTTTTTAAATAGAGCCAAATGCCATTATCCACACATTGAAATTATAAAATTAGTAAATAAAATCAAACCTATAAATTCATTTACCAACTAACTACTTATATCTTTAATGTTTATTTTTCTATATGATTAAATTTTAGCATATCATTTATATATAATTTTATAAACACCAAACAAGATATAGATTTAATAATTTTATCAAATTAAAAATACTAATTTTAGAATTAGGACTAATTATATTACAAAACAACCTCTCACATAATATAATACAGAGAGTCTTTTTTTTCTCCTTATGTAATATAATCTTACTCTCTCTAAAGATTACATGATAAAATTGGACTGAAATTTTGAAAATAAAACTTCATTCTGTCTGTGTTATTTCTTCAATGCATAAACGCAAACATTCATATGTGCATTTTTCATATATTAGATATGGTAGATATGTCTTCTTTATATGTATTAAAAAAAAAGAAACGATAAATTCCATAATATAAAAGAAAGGAAAAGAAAAGAAAATGTTGTTTAGGCATTGACCAATCAACGAAGAAAGATTTGGCTGTTTTCCAAGAGATCACTATCATGTGTGCTAAGTAAGCACTAAGCTACTAAGAAATGAAACAATTTTCTTTACAAAATGTTCTTCAATTATATGAAAATGACATGTAAAAAATTTAGACACTTAAATCGGAAAAATATTCAATTAATGCATATCTTAATAAATAATATTTAAATATGAAAAAATATCATTTAAATTAATTTGAATTATGTTATCATCCCTCATCCCTGATATTGTTAATAAAAAATAATTTCTCCTGATTTAAAGTAATTTATTGTAAAAATAAAATAAAATGCAAAAAAAATAAAAAAAATGTATCTTATAACAAACTATAATCAAATACGGTCTTAATTATTTCTTAATCCTCCATGTTTTTCCGAAATTGTAAATCATAACAATATTATTTTTTTTTTGCCATTTCATGAAATTAGCAATTACAAATTATTTTCAGGGGCCCCATTAGACATCACTCTATCAGATGATTGGTCCAATAAAATGGGTCCCTACCACCTCAGTCTTATTATGCTATTATTATTTTAATTTAGTTGTGCTAGGTTACTACAGTTGGCTACGTGTCACGACAAAGTACATCCCATGATCTCCTGTTGGTTCAACACGTGTTCCAGTGGGGTCGGTTGACTTTTCTGCAAGGATCCTATTTGCAATATATATTTTTATTTTAATTATTATTTTTTCTATAAAAAAATTTTGAATGCACACAATTTCTTAAATCACTTGCTTATTTATAAAACATGATTGGATCATGCAATTATCAATGGTATCTTAGGCAAAACCCCCATGTTTAAGTAAAAATGGGACCATTTTAGTTAGGATAGAAAGGTCGTTTGACCGACAACTCTCATTGCATTCAAATACTAAATTATAGTTATATAATAAACAAAACATAAAAATATAAAATTTAAAGTAATTTAAAATTTATCATTTATGTAGACAGAGACAAATGCCATTAACACTACCCATAATCTCACCTTATACAAATCTTTATGATTGAAATTTCACTTCATCTTTTTGTTTTTTTTTTTTAAATTTAATTCTTGATTCTGATGTTAGCACTTAGCTCTGTTAAGTATAGCAACGAAAGATAAGAATTTTAATTTGAGGGTATAAAAACTTAACTCAGGTTAGATAATTCTTTACTTTTTTTTTTCAATGGCTTTTTATTTAATTAAATTTTAGTTCCGAAAAAAGGTGGATTTTAGATAATCTAAACAATGTGATATAGGGATGAGCAAAAATCAAAAATTGACCGACAGATCACGTCGATTTAAACTGACTGAATTCATCATTTTTAATTTATATATTTATTAAAAAAAAATCGATCGATTCCGATAAAAAATTCAACCAAACATACCAAATTCATCATTATTTATCGGTTTTCAAAAAAAAAATTTCGATCGTTATTAAGTGATTAGATTGATTGAATCCTGAAATTCGATCAAACCGATCAATGCTTGTACCTAATGTGATTGGTGAGTACGAATTGTATTAGAATCACTTAAACCTAATGTGATTGGTGAGTACGAATTGTATTAGAATCACTTAAATTGCACATTTGTTAGAGAATGTGCCGCCTCCAAACAAGGGTGTCCATATAGAATTTGTTTAGTATTTATGTGGTGCATGTGATTCTACGTGCGTATAATTTTTACTTGCTCATTTATCACTGAAATTAAGCAAAAGTTTAAGAACACAATGAGCTCAATTATCAATAAGATAAAAAGCTATAAGTTTAAAAGAGTTTTGAATAACACAATGAGCTATGTGTAGGATGTTCTTTGGTTTATAATATCAAAATCTTAAAAAAAAAATTACACCCACTTCATCAATGCCTAAATCTAAACTATAATTAAAGATAAAAAAATATCCTATGAATACAGGTTTGTATATATTATTTATACGGTCACCCATCTCGTCACTGTAATTTGCTTAAAACTTAATTTTTTTTTATAAAATCCTCGAGATGCAAGTAAGAAAGCAACGGAAATAAAAAAGAAGAGTCAAGAATTCACTAACACCAAGATAAAAAGAAAAAAGAAAAGAAAGGCCATGTGAGTCATAGCACCTACTAGATGTCTAGGGTTTAAAAATCTGACTAATTCTTGCAAAGGGGCTTACCAATTCTGGAATGATATAAAACTTCGGCCAATCCTCCATAAATTAAGACCTTGTGTGATGTGGATTTCTCTCATCCAAATAGGTGGTGGCCATCATTGTTTGACTATACCTTTAACTTTCATTGGATCTTCCTTCCAGAAAAAAAAAAACTTTCATTAGATCCACAGATGGCTACCTTTTTTTTTAGTATTATAATAGAGAGGAAAACATTGATTCTGAAATCTATTGTTTAGGGAATATGCACTCACCATTAGACTACGTCTTGCTTTGGATGGCTACTTAGTAAACTTTAACTCTGAAATATTATGAGTCTATGACTGGGCAAAATGTTTCGTCCTCAGGTCCCTGAAAAATTCATGTATCAAAAATCAAAATATATCCTCTTTACTATCATGGAAGTAAAAATTTTGTAGCCTATGTCTCTCAAAGACAACGAACCAACCCTTCAATCCTAGCCACTAATTAGCAACAACTTGGTAAACATTTTTCCTCATACATATAAAACAATCAGTCACGTAGTTTTCATTTGTAGGTTTAAATCTAAATGAGGAACTAACGAGCACTTCACTAAACTGCAGAAACAGAGCCCATAATGGAAACCACCATTCAAGCCATAGTTTTTAGTTCTTCTTTCAGCTTCATCATGGATTAACAAATAAAGAATCATGTCATGTCTAACAGAACATTGAGGTGATAAGTTTCTATTCTCGGACAGACCATGTACCCAGTATTTTTTACCTGAGGTGATCAGACTACTCAACTTAATAATAATAATAATTTCCATAGACTTGAATTCAGAAAACACTAACAAAAAGAAAATGCTAACTGAAGTCAGATTAAGATGGCACAGAAATTCACATGCCAAAGTGTACTGAACGAAAGAAAATGACAATCTTACGCCTTCATTGAGAAGGTGAAGTTTACACATGTACACAGCTTGCCCAACTGTGAAGCTTGGAAAAGCTAATGAACAACAGAAAATTATAGAGATACATGCCATGTCTTTATCTTTCCTTCTTGGATTGTGCCTAAATTGTACCTTAAGCCTATCGTTTTAATTTAATAAGGTGGATGATCCCTGCAAGTGGCTACTATTGATTTGAAATGTATTATCTTTCGGGACACGTTCACCCTAATCTCTTAGAACTGTAGCAAGTTGACTTATGATGCATACGATTTGATTGCATAATTCACAGTTTAGGGTTTACATATTGTCCATTTATGCATGCATTTACTCATTTATTTAGCTATGCTTAGCACACACACACTAAATACACATTCCTGTGCCATTGACAAAAAGAAATTTTCTTCTAATGAAATAGAATCCATATGGAGTGCACAAATTGGCTCATTCTGAACTTTAGTGTAATACTCCGCGGTGGAACTCTTCCAATTTAATAATATCATCCTCCATTGAGGTTAACTCCATTCTCAAATTTACTGAAGCACAAGTTCTGTGCACTTGTGTCTGGAAATGCAAGGCAACCATTTCATCCATGCCTTTGATTTTTTGCTTGTTCAAAACTAGAAACTTAGAACTACATTAATAACTTGAGTATTAATGCAATGCTAAACTAATACGAAAACCTTATCACACATCCAACCACGATATGTATTATTTCAAGATTCTTAAGGTCACTCATAAAGGCCCAAAAACCAATGAAACTTATCATCACAAACAATCAGCCTAAACCTAGAAGCGAACACAAAGCTATATCACTTTCATGGGATTTTTAGCATTTTGAAAATTTCCAATATCCACAATCAAGGCTCCAGATATTATTCTTCAAACTGAAATTATAAAGTTCCAAGTTATGTGAGACCGAAATATAGCAAGTAATCTGACACTATTATTATTTGTAGTACAAATGTGTGCCAAAATAAATGTAATTCAGTTAAAGGAAACAAAAACAGATGAGAAGGAAGTACGATTGGAAGCGCAAAAACGAGATTGAAATTAAGCTTTTTTACAGCATGTGGCCTAAATATCATAAATTATTTGCAGTGCTTCATTCTGTAAGATTTGCGGCCAATAAAAACAGTAAAGAGACTTGTACTAACATGTAATTTTGCTATGAGTGCTTTATCATAGCTAATGTCTGACCTTCCTACATTAAGAAGCAAGTACTCAACCACTAAACAACTAGAATAAAAATATTTGTATCCCTTGCATAGTAAACTTAAACTAATCTATAAATCTTTATCTTAATCATTTAAGCAGTTTGCAAACCTAGTAATATAAGTAACTTTATTATTGTTGTTTTACAAGTAAATATTTTTTGTTTATATTTGCCAATTATAATTGTAAGTCAACTCATAGAATGATTAGAAATGATTTCTGTCTATGCCATAATTTCTAATGTAAATGGTGCATCAGCGGAACTATACATATCAAGCCTCATTAATAAACACTCCACTATGCAAATGACACCGCATAGGTCTGATGTTCCATTGAATGCCTAGGAAGTACAATGACATACATGCACTGTCATCATATAAAACAAAATTGTCTTTTTATCTATAGGTTACTGTAAAATTAACAAGTTTTCTTCTTCGATTTTGTAGAGAAAAAAATTATATCGGCGAGAAATATCATTGTATCATCTTATTTTTGTAATCCATGGCCTAATAGTAAAATTGTTCATCTGTATAATTTCACAATATTGAAACTAAGACAATGCCAGTGTTGCCGTTGAGCATTACTGAAGGTGCCAAAAAAAAAAGATGAGAGATGGGAACTGACCTGAGGATATATCTCCAAAGAAAAAGGAGATTTCCCTTTGAGCTGATTCAAGAGAGTCTGAACCATGAACACAATTCTTTTCTTAATCAAGCCCACACATTGCTCTGATGCTGAAAGCACCGTAAGTAATTTGGAGAAAAAGGATAAAGTAAGTGAGATGGAAAATCGATATTACAAGGTATAAAATGAGACAGACTTGAAATATAACAGCTTACATGCCATAAACACTAAAAAAAACGAACACAAACAACCTGTTAGGGTATGTCATTTTAATTTTTCATGCATCAGTTGGTCCAATCAGAGTACGCCAATCAGCAACTGCATTTTCCTTCTTTAATACCATAACTAACACCGGACCACTGACAAAAGCTAATCAACATTAAAGAGCCATACAGATTATGAATGAGGGTATAGATGATACAACAATACAATGAGGAACTAAAAAATATCGAATAATCTAATTAGGAAGTAAACAAGATTAAGCAACAACATGACAATTGAGTTTAAATTCAATCGAAGTGAAAAGTGAAGATACCTTGTCATGTATTTGATAAGACTTGAAAAGAAGCTCTTTGAAGAGTGCTCAGCATAAAATTTCGAAGCACAATCTTCATCAAGTTGAGTGACCATTTCTCTATAGATGCCGAAACCGGAATCCATAATAACCTCTTTTATCCTTTCCGTGTAGTTACCTAACAATCCATCAGGTTTTATCATAGCTAATGTCTTCTCTAATTGTTCACTTCCATTGCTTGAAGACCTAAGCTCCATAAAGCACTTGAGTCAGATATCAGAAAAAGTATTTGTAAGTACAAAAATTAAAACCCTAGCTCAGCTATTTACCTGATAGATAAAGAAACAGATACCAGAAGGAAGAAGAAGAAGATAGAGCGAACAATCATTTGAGGCTGTACAATGAAAAAAAAGTAAAAAAAATCATATAATCATATACATAAATATCACTATATGATATTTATATCGTCGAAATGTAAAATTGCATATAACAGATGAACGGATTTAAAATCAAATGAATCGAATGATTAGCTTTGTTAATAGCAATAAATGTAGCGAGAATCTGGAGTTTTGAATAGTTTTTGTACTTAGTTCGGTAATTTTGGTGATTTTCTTGCGAAACAAACAGAAAATTTACCTGGAATATAGAGGGAGAAAGGCGGGAAAAAGAGAAGAGGAGAACACTTGGGCAGAGAAGAAAGTGTAACTTGTAAGAAATTGACTTCCATGAACGACAGACCGTTGATAACTGGTCCTTCAGTGTAAACGACAGAAGAAAACGCATAGTCGTTCTTATGGATATAAAAATTCACCTTTTTTCTTAAACAACTCATTATTATATTAATTTATTTAAAATTATAATTTTATAATCATATTTTATTTAAAATAATTTTTTTAATATATGTTTTCTACATTAATTTGTGGAAAAATCAATTTATTAAAAAAATAGAAGGCAAAATTAATAATAATAATAATCAAAATTTCTAATTGCTACCACTAATAAATAATCTCTCAAATGCCGTCATTAACTAATAATAATAATAATTATTATTATATACCGATCGATATAATAAACAATTTTCCTTATGACAGTTATATTTATGTTATAAATTGCCAAATTAGTGTCTAGTGGTATGATATCAAATTTCAAATTGAGGCTTATATTCACAATTATTCTTTCAGAAAATGAATGGGCTTTTGAATTGCTATATTTGTAGTGCTAAAGCCATCTCCATAACTGTTAACGTTAATCAAATTGGTTGCTGTTAAAAGAGAAGGAAGGCTATAATAAGGCATGATGTTTTCAATCTATAGGATATCATGTATTAAGAGTGATCTCTTTCCACATTGTTGTTAAAGCAAAATTCTGGGATTGCAGCTTTTAATGGCAGCGACGACATCTGTATCAACTTTGCTGTCTTTTTCATCATCGGCAACCAATCTAGAGGCGAATTCTTCAAAGAGTTTTGCTTCGGCAGCCATGTTTGCTGCATTAACAATCGTTTGTTCGCTTGCCATGGCCTGTTTTCAATACAAAAATATAATTTATCATGAAAATAATAATAATAAAAAAAAGAGATAGGATAGTAAAAATGACAATGTATTGGATTTCTTGATATCCGATTAATACTAAATGGATCAAATTAATCTGAATTAAAAATTCTTTATGCATTAAATGCATTAAAAAATAACTATTCTATTAGGCTTTTCTAATAAATACAAAGTTAGAATAATTATTTCTCTAATACATTTAATGTATAAAGAACTTTTAATTCGGATCAAATTGATCCATATAATATTTTTATTATAATAACTCTTCTACTCGTAATCATTCTAAATTCATTTTTAATGTTAGTTGTATCTGTTTAACTATTGATTAAATTGTAAATGCAATAAAATCTATTAAAATAATTTAATATCAAATAATTTTATACTTAAAACACAATACAATAAATTCACAATTAAAATTTAATAGAATACAACTAATATATAGAAATTAAGCTCCCCATCCCTAAAGAGCATCAAAAGCACAATATTTATGCAGCTTAATAAAAAATTGAAGTCCATAATTACTTAAATGTTTTTCATTTTATATATACATCACTGAATAAATATATAAATAAAACTATAAATAAAATTATAATATATAAATATACATAGATAGAGTGATTGCATCTCTTCGATATCACCCTGCAAGACAAATCCAAATACAACTTCAATAATGCAACAAAAACAAAAACAAGGTGTCATCCCTGTTAATCTTTTGATTAGAAAGAATAGTTTTCTCTGTAAAAATCTATATTCCATTCAATTTACACTAAGCTTAATATAGTATTACACTGTCACTATATATGGTAAGTATTAAATACAATATTTTCTATTGATCTTCTTCTTGATTAGGTGCAGATTTGGAGAATCAATCACTGGATCCTGGTTTAGTCAACACTCCCCCTCAAGTTGAGTAGTGGGATCTCCAATACCCAACTTGTCAAGCGTAGAATGAAATAACCTTCCACAAACTGCTTTAGTTAAGATGTCTGCCAACTGGTCCTCTGATCGAATAAATGGTAGCTCTACTATGCCTTCTTCAATCTTTTTCTTGATAAAGTGTCGGTCAACTTCTACATGTTTGGTTCTATCATGCTGTACAGGATTCTCGGAGATACTTATAGCAGCTTTATTATCACACTTTATTCTGCATGGAAGACGTGGTGCAAAACCAATCTCGGTCATTAATTTCCTTACCCACAAAAGTTCTGTTAAACATTTTGCAATCCCACGAAACTCAGCTTCTGCACTGGATAAGGATACAACCTTCTATTTTTTACTTCTCCATGTTACCAGATTACCTCCGACTAAGGTAAAATATCCCGAAGTAGATCTTCTGTCGTTTGGGTTACCAGCCCAGTCAGCATCTGTGTAGACTTCAATATCCAAATGTCCATTTTTTTTGAAACACAATCCCTCTCCCTATCGTTCCTTTAAGATATCGAACAATTCTCAAGGCTGCCTCCATATGATCTTCCTGTGGTTGATGCATAAATTGACTTACTACACCTACGGCATATGCAATATCTGGTCGTGTATGAGCTAGATAGATCAATCTCCCAACGAGCCTCTGATATCTCTCTTTGTCTGCCAAATCTACTCCTTCTCTGATTTGAAGCCCATGGTTTATTATCATAGGAGTTTCTACCGGTTTGCAATCAATCATGCCAGTCTCAGCTAAAAGGTCAAGTATGTACTTCCTTTGAGATATAAAGATACCCCTTTTTGATCTTAGCACCTAAATACCCAAGAAATACTTTAGTCCCCCCAGATCCTTCATCTCAAATTCAGAGAATAAGTTTTCTTTCAACTTGTCAATTTCCTCAGAGTCGCTCCCTGTTATAATCATATCGTCCACATAAATAATTAAACAAGTTATAAGATTATCTCTCCTCTTCAGAAACAAAGTATGATCTCCATTACTCTGTCTATATCCGTACTTCTTCATCACCATAGTAAATCTACCAAACCATGCTCGAGGAGATTGCTTCAAACCATATAGTGCTTTCTTTAATCTGCAAACTTCATCTTTATGAAACTGTTCTTGAAACCCTGGAGGTGCCTCCATGTAAACTTCCTCTCTCAAATCCCCGTGAAGGAAGGCATTCTTAACATCAAATTGATGGAGCGGCCAGTCTTGGTTTGCTGCAACGGAAAATAGGATCCTGATTGTATCAATTTTAGCAACAGGGGAGAAGGTTTCCGAATAATCAATACCATATGTCTGTGTATAACCCTTAGCAACCAGCCTGGCTTTATATCGCTCTATTGTCCCATCAGCTTTGTGTTTGATGGTAAACACCCATTTACAATCAACTGGGCATTTTCCTTTTGGAAGTATGCATTTTTCCCAAGTTTTATTTCGTTCAAGTGCCTCCATTTCATCATTCATTGCCTGCCACCATTCCCTTTTTTGTTTTGCCTCTTCTACAGTTCTTGGTATTGATTCTGAATATAATATAGTGGCAAATACTTTTGCTGCATTCGAGACACTCCCCCTGACAGCATTACCTACTGGATACTTTGAAGCTCTAGGCACATGTTCTGGAGAATATCTCCTAGGTGGTACTCCTCGATTAGCCCTTGGAGGTAAGACATATGCTTCTGTTCTTTCTGTTTCAGATAATTGAAGTTCATGGTTATCATCAAAAGAAAGTGATCTAATCGGACTTACCTCTTGTAGGACTTCCATAGAGGGTGGGTCACTTGACGGTGTACTTGACTCATTGATCTGTTCCATATCACAAGATAGCTCGGTGGTCCTGAGGCAAGGCTCTTTTGGGACTCCTTCTGTGACAATTAGGTTATCTAACCAAGCGATGGAGTCACTCTGTATCTCCCCCTGATGACTAGGTTGGTTATCATAGTAAAATTCTGTTTCAAGAAAATCACAGTCCATAGTGACATGAATGCGACGTGTATCAGGATGATAACATCGATAACCCTTTTGATTAATGCCATACCCAACAAAAACACATTTACGGGAACATGGGTCAAATTTAGTGCGTTCATGTTTTGGAATGTGAACATAGACAGAACATCCAAAGACACGTGGAGGAAGGGTTAGGGTTTGTGGTATATCTGTGTGTGTGGAGAAAAACTGGAGAGGAGTTTGGTGGTTAAGTATTTTTGTGGGAAGTCTATTGGTTAAATAAACCGAGGTGGCAATAGCCTCAGGCCAAAAGGATTTCGGGACTCGGGATTCAAACATCAGTGACCGGGTCATTTCTAGAAGAAACCGATTTTTTCTTTCTGCAACTCCATTTTGTTGGGGTGTATTGGGGCAGGTAGTTTGGTGAACAATACCATTATCAGTAAAAAACCGCTTCATGGTATGATTAACATATTCCCCCCCATTGTCATATCTTAAAACTCGGATTTTTTTGTTGTATTGTGTAAGAACCATATTGTAGAAGGCAACAAATTTTTCAGGAACCTCTGATTTTTGTTTTAAAAAATATATCCAGGTCATCCGAGAACAATCATCAATAAACAATACAAAATATTGAAATTGACTACTAGAATTTGGGGCAGGACCCCATACATCAGAATGAACTAAAGAAAACAACGAATCGACTCTAGTATTAGTTGCCAAAAAAGAAGTCCTATGACTCTTTGCCAAAATGCATGTTTCACAAGAGAACATTTCATTATTATTTTTGAATAAAGCAGGAAAAATAATTTTAAGATAATTGAGAGACGGGTGACCTAGACGTCTGTGCCAAAGCCATATTTGCCTGTCAGGTGTCCCATGAGCCAACATTGCAGTTCCGTGTTGAGCCACCTTGTCAACATGGTAGAGACCACCGCGTTCAGTACCACGCCCAATGATCATCCCCGTAGGAATGTCCTGCAAAAGGCAAAAATTTGAAAACATGAGTACCACACAATTTAATTCTTTAGTTACTTGACTAATCGATAGCAGTTTACAAGACAACGACGGCACATAAAGACATTTGGATAATTTCAATGTTGGAGATATAGAAACAGTCCCAGCTCCTTTTACTTCGGATAATTCCCCATTAGCTGATTGAATATGGGTTCTGTGAGGATTTCTGGGCTCAATTATGTCTTTTGGATCATGGGTCATAGTGTCAGTGGCCCCACAGTCGAATATCCAATTAGACATTTTTTCCGGAATTTCTGTTACATGGTAAGTCTCGAAAATTGGTGGGCCAAGATTCTGTTGCTGGGCTTGTTTAAAAACTGCTGATGGGCCAAGTTGGGATTGGGCTAAGTCTTGTTGGGCTTGGTTTGTTCCTTTAACACTACAAAACCCATACCCTCTTTCATTTCTTTTTACCCTTTCCCGATTACCATTAGAGTTAGGGTTACCTCTCTCTTCCTTTGCTACAGCCGCCATGCCTGCACCTGTCTGGTCTCCCCGTTCCATGCGCCTGCCGTGGCTCTCATGACCGCCGTTGGTGTTTTCGGTAGCCCCATGGTTGCCAACACCAGCGGCAGTCTTCCCACTCCCCTGTGTTCTGTGACTGTCGTCCCACCATTCTGGGAATCCGATGAGTTTGAAGCAATTTTCCCTAGTATGCTTCTTCATCCCGCAGTGGCTACAGACCAGGTGAGATTTATCCTCGCGCTGTGATGATCGATGATCTGAGCGCTTCTGTCCATTTGGATTCTACCCCTTTTCTGTGTTTCTCAAAACGAATCTGGATTTCTCTTTGGCTGCTAATCCAGACCCTATGCCCGATGATGATGAATCTTCTGGGTTGGTTGCCGGTTTCATAATTTGGAGCCTGGCGGCCTCCCTTCGTACAGTGGCGTAGGCCGATTCAACTGAGGGCAGGGTATCTTGTTTCAAGATGTCTCTTCGGATATTATCAAAATTTTCATCTAGGCCTGATAAGAACTGATACAATCTGTGTTCTTGAATTATTTTGTTATATTTTGTTATTCCCTCAATGCAACAGTTCATAGGGTTTGGTTGCTTTCTATCAATGTTCATCCAGATTGCTTGTAACACGTTCCAATATTCTTCCAATGATTGAGAACCCTGCACTTGCTTATTTGCCTTCATGTGTAGATCGTAAATCTGAAGGGAGTCAGTGCCACTCCCATAAGTAATGGCCAGCCCATCCCATAGGGCTTTTGCAGTAGGGTATTCTGCTACCCTGTTAACTAACCTTGGTTCAATGTTTTGTATGAGCCACGAAAACACCATTAAGTCTGCTTGCTCCCATGCTGCAAATGTTGCATCTGATTCTTCTGGTGGTTTTGGTTGCCCACTGATGTGTTGAGTTCTGCCTCTACCTCCAATGGCAACTCGCATCAATCTTGCCCATAAGGGATAATTATCCCCATCGAGTTTTAGCCCCAGATTCAAATTGTCTGAATTAATTTGAGTTGACTGTCCTCCTGAATTGGTTTTGAGCAAATTTGCAATTTGCAATGATAGTTCCTCAGAAGTTGCCATAGCCTGTCAGTTTTGGAATAAAAAAAAAAGGTTTGTTTATTGGTAGATGATGAGCAATTTTAGAACAGTGATCCCTGGATCATGAAACCATGCTCTGATACCATGTTAATCTTTTGATTAGAAAGAATAGTTTTCTCTGTAAAAATCTATATTCCATTCAATTTACACTAAGCTTAATATAGTATTACACTGTCACTATATATGGTAAGTATTAAATACAATATTTTCTATTGATCTTCTTCTTGATTAGGTGCAGATTTGGAGAATCAATCACTGGATCCTGGTTTAGTCAACAATCCCAATTACTTTGAAGATTCATTTAAAAATCCATTGAATTGAATAATAACTAATTTTGCCATGTCATTTAAAAAAACAACATAATTCAATTTTTAACAATTTTAAAGGATTTTTAATTCAATTTTAAAGGATTTTTAATCAAGTCCAATAAATTAAACTAATCAAACTAATAATATTAACATTACTAGGCTAATATTTTTTAAATTTTTTTAAGAAATAAATGAATAGGCCTTACTTTTTTTTGTAACACCCATTATTTTATTTTTCAAAATAAAAAAATAAAAATAAATTGACAATTCAGCAATATATCTAGTAAAAATAAATTCAATTGTTCAAAAAATAGTTTTGAACGAAAAAATAAGTTTATGTATTGATTTTTCAGGAAAAAAAAGTTTATGACGAAAAGTGAAAATTGAGGTAAAATTTAAATATTGTTTTGATATTTTTATTTAATTTTTTTTTACAAAATAAATGAATGAACCTTACTTTTTTGTAGCTCATGTTTATTTATTTTTGAACTGATACGTCAGCAAAATATCCTATAAAAATAAGCTCAACCAATCAAAAAGATAAATTTGAAAAAAAATAAGTTTATGTACTAAATTGTGAAAAAAAAAATTATAATAACAGTGAAAATAAGAATAAAGTTTAAGTTTTTTTGATATTTTTTTCTAAAAATATAAAATTTGACAAAATAAAATTTAATTGAATTCTTGTAAATTTTGAATTTTTGGATAAAATTAAGTATAATAAAATCTTAACTTTCACATGTCGTTGGTTGGATGATTAAAATTAGAAATTAAAATATTTATTATTGCTTTCTCTTATAAATTCAGTTTATCTAAGGCTATGTCTGTCAAACCAAAATCTATTTTCAATTTTTGTTTTATATTTTTAAAATTTTACTTTATATTTTTAAGAATTATATCATAATTTTTAATTTTATCTACCCAAATGAAAATAAAAAAGCAAAAAATATATACAGAAAATACAAAAATATATAAAAAAAAGTTGTTTAAGTTATGGTGAAAAGGAAAAAAAAACTGATATTTACAATGAAAAAGAGTCTTAAAAACTGATATTAATATTAAATATCTTCACAAAATCAAGAGTCTCAAGACATATTTTATAAATTTCGTATTTAGTCAAAATAATTTTTATCTAATAATTTTTTTTTAATTTTAATGGTATCATTGAGACTGATCTAGAGGGGCTGGATAGTCCATAGCCTCCTTTCTTCAGTCCTTAATATTGGATTAAGTGTTTTATGAGCAATTCTCAAAAAATACATTCAGTTTTAAAGTTTAAATATTAAAAGTTTAAATATTAAAATCCGCTACTGTTTTTATTTTTATTTATTTATTTATTTTTATTAAAAAGATTCAAACCCCCGAAAATATATTTTTGAGAGTTCGAACCCGCGATCTTCTCCTAATGGATTGAGTCGCTAGCCCGTTGGACTAACCCTAGCGGGTTACTGTTTTTATTTTTATTATATATATATATATATATATGAATCTCACATTAGTCGACTTAAATTTTTATATAAAAAAAAACACTTTTTGAACTTCAATTTTCACATTTTATCTGTTCACTTTCTAACATTTTATCTGTGAACTTCAAAAAGATAAAGATAAAGATAATAATAATAATCATAATAATAATCATAATAATAATAATAATAATCCTGAAGGCTCTTCAAATCGACATCCAAAAAACTGAAACGATGGACAAATAGGGAAACAATACTGCTGCTAATAATACATCAGAATATATATTATTCAACAACAGATCCTCTGTATCTTTTGTTTAACAGCCATTTAGATTATAATTCAAGCATCTTAATTTATATTTTCAGCAACAATTTACATCATTATAATTAACTACATTCACAAAGCTCATAACAGCAGTTCAGGCATTCAAAGCAAGAGAGAGCAATACAGAGTTGTGAGAGAGTAATTGAGCATTGGTTATTCATATATGAACAATTCTGAATGAAGCACATGCAACAGCACCTATCAAGCACCCTGCTGCAACAATTTGAGGCTGCCTTAACTAGCATGTCTGTCGCCTCAGGTGACTTTATTTCCTCAGTCCCTGGAGGAATGTTTGCTGCTGTTGCAGCCAAGTTGCCGAAGCCGACACCTAGACTCCCCAGGAAAATGATCTTCTGCGCTTCTGAGTTCACTTGCTTAAGTGGATTGATTTTGTTGAATACCTGGTTTAATAGATTCTTTCAGGAAACTAAATAACTGAGCTCCATCACATGTAGATATTTTTCATCACTTGAAAATTAATAACTTCTATGATAGATGGTGATCTGGAAATAAATAAGAGGTGTTCTAGAACCATTACGTATTTCTTATATATATTATCACCTTTGTGGATTTGCAATGTGAAACGAACTCGGGAGAAAGATGAGGAAATTTTAAATTCTTCATACAAATTGTGTAAAGTTAGAAGTTAGGCAGAAGCATACCTCCTGCATCAGAATTGTTTCTGGTGCTTTCTCCACTCTATCAGTTCGATGCAAAATCATACGGGTATATTCAGATGGGACCCCAGTTTGAATGCTCAATCTCACAATCTGCAACAGAACATATAATGCACATAACATTTCTGAAAGAGAAAAATAATTATTTTCATGCATATTTACTACCACAATATCATATCCTCTTAATTATATGCTTATTAGTCCTTGGCAATGCCATGTTTGTAGTTTTTCTTTTCTCATTGCAGTTTAAGATAACCTATCTCCCATTCAAACTAAATATTTTGATAAATGATATCAATGAGTAATAATATAAATTTCAATAGCAAACCTTCTGCTCTTGGTCTTTGCTTTCTGACATCCATGCGTTAGCTGTGAGAATATCAATTTGTCTCCTTGCAAGTACCTGCCAAATTGCAAGGTAAAAAATTAGAGAACCACAAATTTTAACTGCAGTAATCTACAGTGTATTAATATGATCCTCCACTCTAGAGGGTGAAGTAACTGAGATCAATTATGGCTGTGACTCCTTCCTAGAGGATGGACAAATTGCATGCTTGAAAATTTGGAACAAATTCATTTCTGTGTAGATTTGAAGAGCACTACATGTATTAGACAGAACTAATCCTGTTGGAGATTCAAAGCCAAGCATATTTGTGGGAAAATAACTCCATATAAAATATAAAGGAAGTCATGACAATATTAGAGATTGAAATTTTCAGGCTTCAAAGCAACAGCTACATGACCTCAAATTATGAAATTTGATCATCCTAGAAGTTAGGAATTCAGCCTCCCTCTTGAGAAGATCTAAAAGCATATAAGAAACCAGATGCTACAGTCGCATCAAATGATCATCCTTGTCAGACAAAATGATTACAATTTTTGGCTATCTGCAAAACATGTTGGTGATATCAAATATATAATTTAACAGATGCACAGAAGAAAGATTACTTTATCAAGTTGGACATCCTTTGCCTTTCTTGTTTTTAATTCTATTGTGAAATTGCTCATATCTGACAAGATACCACTAATTTTAACAGAGTCCGGGAAGTTTCCATTATATCTGCCTGATACAACCAATGGACTGCCACGCGAAAGGTCTGGAATTCTAAACGGAAGCAACTGCAAGGAACTCACATAAAGGCAACATGTCAAGCACAGAAAGAAATCAAATGACACAAATGAATAGAATGTTCTCAGACTAAACCGAGTATTAGCTACTATATCTCGGTACAAGAGACTGCCACAAGGAACTTAAAGAATATTGGACATCATGAAGTTTACCTCAAATGAATCGAGTTCCAAAGCTTCTAAAGTTATATTGGTCAGAATGACTGATGAAGCAGTGGTAAATAACCGCTGCATTCGGAAATCAACTGAATCTGAAAACAAAATGAATATAGGAACCTAAAATGTCAAATCTATATAGCTTCAGAGGGTAACTAAACAAATCCCAAAAACTCCTCCCTGAACATAAACACAACTAACCTGCATCATAAGCACTATCAAAATATCCCCTTCCAATTTGTGCTAGCATTTGCAAGAAATGGTGGTTGCAATATATACCTGCAGAGTTTGCATTAAAAATTTGTTAAAATTTTGCTATAGAGGTATTTTTAAGTGCCCCGAGAATGAAGTATGCCTAAATACTTCTATATGTAAAGCAATGGGACTGCTTTGTTGCCAATTCTTCCATGACAAATGACATTGAGACACCAATGATTTTGTTGATTTTTCATAGCCTAACACAACCTCAGCTGCCGCTAAACCTCAACCTTATAAGTGGATGATCATTTGAATGACTCTGATTGCCATGACCTGTGGGAAACTTAATAGGCAGATTTGATTTGAATTCAATAAATTACAAAAGCACCAAGTCTATCACACCAACTGTTAGAACTGATTGGCAAGAATTCATTCTTCAAACAAGTCATAGTTAAATAAGAGCCATCACATGGAAAGACTTGATTTTTTTCCCTTCTTTTGGTAATCTGGGTGCCAATAAAGAGAAATTTATTAAGCTTGTAACAAGCCATGATTGATCTTATTCTCCAAGAATGGTTGCTATGAAAATAACAAGCAAAAGGCTAGTTAATCCAGAATATTCATTTCAATAACAAGATAGATCAAGGTAAATTATAAATTGTATTTCGAGTATCACTACATTGAATCTTTATAAGCATGTATATGCATTTAATTACTTACACAAGCATAATTTGTACATATACTGCACAAGTATCACATCAAAGATTTAAAGACAACAGGTATCCGCAACTAAATACAGAACTGGAATGCCAAATCCTTACCAATGCCAAATGTACATATCCGAGGAGAAATTGATCCTCCACTTGTAAGGGAGCTTTTTACAAAATTGCAAATATCTCTTTCATCCTCAACAGCTCCATCAGTGATGAGGAAAATAAGAGGAGTTGAATCAGTAGTTTCAGCCAACAGCTTCATAGCCTAAAACAAATAACATATTTATAAAGAATCTCATTTATGGAAGTGAAACATACAGAATATGGTCCACGGAGAAACAAGTTAATTAGTGTCATATATAGAGTAGGCCACTAATTTACATGAACAGAAAATGGGGTAGAGGAAAAAGACGAGAGAAAAAGGAGTAGCAGAAAGAGAACACCATAGGACAGTACATATCCTATTTCCTTATTTCAGAAAATGGAGCTCCTTGTAGAGATAGTGATGAAAAGAATACAAAATATAGAACTAGCATATAGAAGTATGTTGAGAAATAAATCATAAAAAGAATGTTAAGAATATATGCCAAACATGAACTTTAGCCATTAGAACAGTTTTTTAGACGACATATTGGCAATTTATATACACCTGTTTCAGAGGATTCAAAATGTTTGTACCACCAGCTGCAATTAAATTATCATTCAGCCACTGAGTAGCTTTTGAAATCGCTCCTTTGGTTGCTGGTTCCATTAATGATGAAAATAAGTGGGTCTCTTCATGGAAAGCAATAATGTTGAAAGAATCTTCAGAATTGAGTTTAGACAGTGATGATGTTAATGCACTCTTTGCATTCTCAAGAGGATCCCCCTTCATGCTTTTACTCATATCAATTATAAAGATCACGTCCTTCCTGAAAGCCTAACAGATTCAAGGGGAAAAAAATAAAGAGCCAATTGAGAATGGTTTTAATGAAGAAAAAACCTTTATTTAAAGACATGGATGTGTAATGCTCTGAGCTCTCAGAGAAGCGTGACCCAAAACCAAAACTAGTACTGGCCAGTGTCTCTCTACCAAGAAAATTCAAATCCCCATGTCTCAGTAAACTTCTTTCTAGCCTATTTATGTTTAGAATTTCATCTTTGGAGAAAATTATTTTATCCACTTTATTAGAGTCAATGTTCCAGTGAATATTTCTATCTACTTAATTTGTGCTACAAAACTCTGCCATCTGGTTTTGATTGATTTCTTTCACACTGCGTCATACACTTTATTCTCTAATGTGATCATTGATTCTTATTAGAGGAGAAGTCAAGACTATCAAAAAGTAACTGCTTTATCATTATCATCCTTTTTCAGAAGGGTAACTAAATGAAAATGCAATATGATCCCGTGGAGAGGTCAGATGCTAGAAATATAAACAAAATGGAGAAGCAAACATGCATAATCTAATGATGATTATCCTTCTCCTGAACGAAATGCATTTGAAAACAAATTTTTGGAGGCAGATTAATGATAACAAACCTTCCTACTCCGGTTATTTCCAGGGAAAAGATAGAAGCAGAACATCTGCCGTTCATCAAATTCCCGCAAAAGTGGGGATTGCAAGAACACACTGCCAAATAAGTCCTCTGCAACGACCTATAAACACAGCATTTAATGCTGTAGCTATTAACCTGAAAACTGCAGATATGCTACATGTCGCAAGAACGTGAAAATAGTATAAAAAAATTAATTTGTGGTGCAAAAACAGGCAATAGTGAAAGGACGTACAGCATATGAAAAGTTGAAGTCAACACTTGACCAAGTTGGTACTTCTGCTTCATACAAGAAACCCATTTTTCCAACCTCGCGCCTTAGCTCCTAGGAAAGACCATAATACTCGTGTCAATTCCTTTGCATTTTAGAAGCTGCTTTGGAACGTGAAAAGCAACAAGAATGATATATACCTTTAGAGCATGGCTAGTACTCTTGCATATAATTTCTTTGCCAACACCAGAATTCACATTCAACACTATCTTCTCTTTCTTGGGAGTTTTTTTGCCAATGGGATCGACAATAGCTGGAAAACTAAATGGTAAATTGAGGCAGAATCGACCCTCGCTATACTCTAGCTTTTGACTCCAAGTCACTTTAACTGAAATTGTTGTTCCTCCACCAACCTAAAAGGTAAATAACACGCAAAATATCTTGAAGAAAACATTAATTAATTATAAAACAAATGCATTAATTAATAAACACAATTGAGCATCAGATGTTTTAAGCAATCACCTGTGGGATTTTAAAAGTATAAATTCTGCCTTTCAAATAACGTCCAACTCCTCCTTTATTTATTTTTTCCTTATCTTTTGCTTCTTCTACAGTGATCAACTGGCTATGATATGATCTTCCAGTCACGTCAACCTCAAGACCTAGAATTGAACCCTGTTAGCCAAATCATCTTTTCTTGAGAATTTCAAGAGTTGCTTCAAACATGTTACCATAAAATATTCTCTAATACAAATTTATTAACAAAAGGCAAGTAAAAGACAATATCTTACACCAACATGAAAACACGCTGAATTTCCATAATCATGTCTATATTATATATATCATGCAAATATAAATGACAAAAACAAGAAAATTTCAGCCCGGCAATTCCTTTAGAGTGAAGAAGCAAAATTAACTATGAAAAATAACGCATTGAGGCTAAAAATCAAAATTCATATTTCATAGAATATATTAAACCTCCATTAAAAGAGTAACTATGCTTGGATTTCGCCTAGTTCAAGACATTGTAAAAGTGAAGAAAAAATTTTAACTTGAAATAAAATGTAAAATTATTGCAGCTGTTATGATTATCTTCTATTGTTTTCTTCACTATTTTTCAAAACTATACCGTATCACACACGTCAATTATGGCGAACAATGCGTTAGGTGTCGCGTCTTTTCCAATTATCAATAAAAATCGTGTCTTTACTAACAAACTTAATCAGATACTAAAAAATTAATTAATTAGTTATCTAATATAATCTAATCTAATCTTAATGATGCATTATCTCTAAGATGCTTAATTTAAAGAAAGGGGAAAAAAACCAATAGAAATGTTCTTGTTACTAATACATACATATATATATATATATATGCACTGCAACTACCTGGTCTCCCACGGGTATGGCGATGCGGCAATCACACTCGCTACTCGCCTTAGTGCAATGCACGCGCCACTTCCCTCTAAAACAAACGTTTACATGATCTAAGCAACACTCAACTTCCATAGCTACTTCATGCACCATATGCAATGGCATTAACGCTGGCGGGTCACATCGTCCATGAACGTAAGGCTGGTAACTTGGTACGTCTGGATTGTCTACTACTTCTGGCTCTGGAACCACCGCATATACCATCACCGCTGTCGGTAACAAACTCTCCGATGACCTCGACATTCCAAGTGGCGCCGGCGGCAATCCTTTACCATAGTAAATTCTCTTTGAAAGTTTAATACCGTAGTCCACACTAGTTTCAAACTCGTCAGCCATGTCGCGACGGCCTGAGAAAATTTTTTTTCCGGTGAAAAAGGAGGTGGAGAAAAGTTTGGACTGATGATGACCAGAGAGAAATGAAAATATGAAGAGATCGGGTTGGCCTTTTTAATAATAATAATAATACTTATTTATAGCGCAGTAGTTATGAATTGCATGTGGCTTGATGTTTGGCAGTGAAATTCTTGACTTCGCTGTATCTCGATGTATACTTTTATTTATTTTTTATTAATAAAAATATTTATTTTTTTATAAACTGGATAAAAAATTGATTAATTCGAAAATTAAAATAAAACCAATTAAAGGGAATTAAAAATTATAATTAATTAAATTAATAATTAAATTTAAAATTTTAATTTTATATATTTTTAATTTTTAATTTCAATTTAAATTTAAATTTTTTTTAGTAACAAAATCATTCTATTTGATTAATCAATCTAGCAATTTATGTGCTTATATATATTATAAATTCACAAATTTCATAATTATATATTTTTTTTGAAAGGTAAATTTCATAATTATATATATTACATATTATATATAATATATAGTAAATTATATATTTTATATATATAATAAATTATAAATTTTATATATAAACATGTATATTAAATTATTTTAATAGAATATATTTAGATCTAAAAAATATTTTTTTATATTTTAATTATATATTTGTGTTATGATTAATTATATTTGAAATATTTTTTATTACATAAAAAATTTATTAAATTTAATGGTTAAAAATTAAAATATTATTTAATAGTCAATTTTATGCAATACCACGAATAATTCAGTTTAATAGACAATTTATTATTACTTGCAGCTCTAATAAAATTATTTTATTAATCAACTATGAATATCGTTATTTTTTTTCTCTATATATTCATATTTTATTATATTAATGTATAATTATTGGCCGGCGATGGCGTGCCTTTTTCTTTTGAAAATATTAATATTTAATAATGATTTACAAACCGTTAAATGACACGTGTAAAATGTAGTCCTTCTGAAGACGTATTAGTAGAGATTATTTGATTATTGATGTGAACGAATCAGTAGCAGCCAAGCAGTGTACTTTTGCTTGCTCGTTGATGTCAGATACAGCGTGGCTCCTTAATATTTTTTTGTTATTATTATTATTATTATTATTATTTCATTAAATTTTCTTCAATTCATTTTTTTATATGGTGTTGGAGTGAATAAAAAACGTTTAAAATTTTCTTGTTCTTCAATTGAAGTTATATTTTTATAATTTATTTAATTTTTATTTTAAAGTTACAAAATTACTATAAATAAAAAAAGAAAAAAAAATTCAAATATAACCATGATGTTTAAATTTAGAGTCAAATATACATTTCATATTGTTTTTCATCTCAAAATTATATGCAATTTGTTAAGTGAAGCAAAAATACAGTAAGTTTGTATAGTGAAACAAAAATATATAATAAGCTTATAAAGTGGAGTAAATATATATCTCATGTTCTACAAATATGACATGAATTTATGTTAATTTTTGTATATATTTGCTCCACTTCACATATGTGATGATATTTTAAAGACCCAAAAAAAAAAATGAGGTAATGATATTTTAAAATACAAAAAAGAAATGAGGTGCATATTGATGGTAGGTCGACCTTAAAGGACTTTGTAACTCAGGTTCATGTGTCAATGATAGGCTCGCTTATCTATAAAGCAAGAAAAATGGATCAGTAAAAAAATTATTATGATTAAATCAGTTTGATTTATCTATAAATAAAAGAGCAATATAGTGAGGGAAAAGATTATTTATATGTAAATGTTAACCCTTATTTATAATTAAAGAGCATGAGACAATATCTAAATATGACAATAGATCTTTTAGATTATCAATACAGCATGATAACTATATTAAAAAATATGATTTCATGATAAAAAGAGCTTAGTTAACTTCAAGGGCTCAGTATTGAGGCCTAAAATCTTCTAATAGTTTATTTTTGGCTTTGGTGAGGCATTAATAAGGCTCACTTATCTATAAACACAAGAAAAAAAATCCGACTCTCGTAAAAAAAAATTTTAATTCTAAGTTAGTTCGGTCTATCTGTAAATAAAAGAGCAAAATAGTGAAAGAAAATATTATTTATATGTAGAGATTCACCTCTATTTATAATTAAAGAGTATGAGACAAGTTGGTAGGATGCGGAGGTCTCGGGTTCGATTCCTGCCGACCACACATTCAGCACCATTATGGTGCATGCTAGTACCTCTATGGTGCTTAGGGGAGGGCTACCCCTGCTGTGTAGCCCACAATGTTATCCGGTCCGTTAGTGGCCTCCTTGGTATCCAAAAAAAGAGTATGAGACAATATTTAAATATAATAACACATATTTTGAATACGTCAATACTGTATGATAATTATGTCAACAATTTAATTTCACGATAAAAAGAGTTCAGTTTACCTCAAGGGCTCGATGCCAAGGCCAACAATCTTTTAGTAGTTTTTTTTTTTGCTTTGGTAAGTATCACGCTTGATATGTGAGTCCAATAATTAGGAGATAGTATCACATATATATTCTTTTAGGGGTGGATAAATTTCGGTTAACCGACTAAATATTCGGTTTGGTTAACCGAAATTATTATATATTGGTTACTTCGATTAATAATTTTATATTATTTTAATTTTTAATTTAGTTAACAGTTAATCAATTCTGCTCGGTCGATTAATCGTTAACAAAAAATTTAAAATAAAAATTTATTTAGTTATTAATTTTTTATTTAATTTTTTAATTATATTTTTTTCTATAAATATAAACTTTTAGTGCAAAATAATTTTTTGCTGTTTTTTTTAATAAGTTTTGATTAGTCATTTAATTATATTAATTTTTTGTTATAAAATTTAAAAAATTAGTCGATTTAGTTAAACTAAACCGATTGATTCGATTCAGTTAATTAACTAAACCGATTGAAATTAAAAATCGATCGATTCAGTTAAAAAATTTTAACTAAATCGATTTTGTTAACTAATCAGTTCAATCAGTTAATTAATCAACCGATCGAATTCTTATCCCTATATTCTATAGTCTAAACACGAAGATTATATTTACACATTTACTCAATAAACTAGTAATTTAAATAATTAATCTAACCATATTTAAGTTTTGAATTTTGTTAGTGTTCTTAATATATGGCACTTTTTTTTTTTCATAATATATTGCACTTTCTCTAACATATGTTTTGGAGCTTTAAATTAATATAACCAAAAAAGACAAACAGATCTTTGAATTGGGAAATTGAGATTGTCTTTAACTCTCTATATAAAAAGAAGTACCAAGTTGCAATGTTAAAATAGCCATGGATAATATTTAATTTTCATATCTTTTAATAAATAAACACCATGAAAAGCATGCCTTATAATATTTTTCTACAAATATAGTAATGGCCATTGATTGAGAAAAATTAATTATTGCAAAAGACTTTTTATGACAAAGGTTAAAGCCATAAAAAGACTAAAGTATAAAAATGTTAAAAAATGAAAGCAACATTATCAACATGTTTTATTAATTAGTGGACTAATTTGCACCCAAAAAATTAGTTAGTGGACTACTTGATTGGATTATGTCTGCCACTTATACTATATATATATATATATGTATGTATGTATATAGTCTCAAATTAGGATGGTCCATACTCTATCAACCAATTTATTGCATCATTGGTTGTTTGAAGCAGCAATTGAAATTTTTTGGTCCAGCTATTAAAATCAAAATTGATATTTTGATATAATCGTCTGCATAAGATAGGATAATTCATGAATTTCAAATTAATTGATGCATTTTTTAAATTATAAAAAATAAAAAATAAATATTTTAATTTGAAACATAAATCTCTATATATATATTGTATTTTTTATTTTAGTATAAAATATATTCAATAAATATTTTTAAAAAATAATATTAAACATGAATATGATAAATATTTATCGTATTAATAGACTTATTCAATCATCAAATTGTAATTTGGTGGTTAAGTGTTGTTATTTTGGATAAAATTTTGAATTTAAATTTTAAATGTTCACTCTTTTCTAAAAATAATTAATAAGAAAATATTTTATTAAACATTTTTAATGAAGAATAATAAATATAAATATAATAAAAAGGTTTATCATATTAATAAAATTATTAAATAATTTAAGACAAATTAGATAGAAAAATATATTTATTAATTGAGTGTGAAAATGAATATATAATATCTAAAAAATCATACTTAATTTGATCTCCATCATTGGATGATGGTCAAAACAAGATTTGGGAGCTCTATTATAAATAGCGGTGACTTGAGGATAATAATAATAATAAAGACAAGCTTGATTTTATGTTTTCTTGTTATTTCTTTGACACATAAGTGTAATGGATTGCAATTGTTACCAACACTTTTTGACAATTGAATCTTTTTTTTTTCTTTCCAATATTGACAAAATGTGATTAATGTGGACATAAATTGTAGGTCCGTATATAAGTCATTTTAATTACAGCAATTAAATTCGGGGATCATCATAATTAAAGTTTTTTTTTTTTTTATAAAATCATAATTAAAGTTTGATTCTTTATAATATGGCATTTACATTGACGTAATGTGGAATTAAGTATATACAACAAAAAATTTATTCACATATTTTTTTTTTGACTGAGCCTAAAAAATATATATTGTTATTATTTATATCTCAAATTTGAGTATTTTATTCAAATATATAAATTATATTGTTTATTTTTTTCTTATTATGAGGAATCGTAGTAGTAGGAGTTCTATGAAAATTATTTTCATATTAATCATAAAAATAATTTAATAAATCAATATTTAAATTCAAATAAAATTTACTCTTAATTCAAGTGATCATTATGTTCATATTAATTCAATATAATGAAAATAACTATAACATCACTTTTCAACTTAAATATATTAACTATAACATCACCTTTTAATTTAAATATATTACATTTTATTTACAAAATAATATTTTTAGTATTAATATATTATTATATTAGCCTTGGTACAATTTAATTTAAAAACCATTACTTATTCGTAATTTCCAGCATCTCTTTTTTTTTAGATTCCTATTATTTCACGTTTTCAAAACACAATATCAACCTAATTATTGCAATCGGACACTATCAATTCTTTTATAATGACTATTATAACCTTTACTTATTAGAACTTTTATTATTATATAGTAATTTTTCTTTTTTTTTTAACAATTTAATATATTCATTTTAATATATAATAGTCATTATTATGGTAATACATTCATTTTTATAGATGTAAAACTTATTTTCCAAACTACAAGTCGTTTTGATTAATTTCGCGGCATAAAATAAAACTCTTTATCGATAATTGAAACAAAGTTTCGCCATAAACGACGTCGTTCCTTTCATCCTGTATTGTTCCCCCTGCTTGTGCAGAAGGCCAGCCTTCTCTGTGTCAGTTTTGAACTCGTAGAAAGCTGAACTGAAAGACCTAGCAATTCTTTTGAACTGAAAAGCACGAAATTGAGCTAAAATGAGTAAAGGAAGTAGAGGAGTATATGATCGTCAAATCACCATTTTTTTTTTCACCAGATAGCATAGCCGTCCTTTTCAATTAGGTATGTAATTTTGCAACATTTACAGAATATTACCCATATCCATTGATATTAATTATATCGAAATTTGAATTGTATAACAGTTATTGTAAGCTTAATTGGTTTTAATTATCTACACTAATGGATTGATTTCTTGTTGAATACATGTAGAGCATGTATTTAAGGCTGTTGGGATCACTTCTTCCTTACAGTTATGAACGATCCCCCAATTATTGCACTGGTTATCATTTTGCGATTGTATTTTAACCTCAATTTTTCTCTTTCGAACTGTTACCTTCACTGATATTTCTTTTTTCCATGATTTTTCTATTTTTTGCTTTTGGAAGTTGCTATCGTATTGGGCATTGATGATGGTATGTGCAAATTTTTCTTTCATGTCATAGATTAGTAAGGTGTTATCAAGAGTTTTGCATGAGGAGGACAAAGAATTCACTCCATTTGAGATTTAACATCCTACTTTAGGAAATTCTCTTTTTAAATTTTGTGGTTTCTACATGGGCTAACACATTTTTCTTTCAGTCTGGAGCTAATTAAATATGTCCCACATGGGTTTTCTTTTTTATTTGCTTAATACTAGCCTGTCTCAAACACATAGCATGCATTCATTACTATACCTATCTAATTGGAAATGACATTGCAATTAACATTTGGCATTTGCTATGTGATATTAAAGTTGCTCATAATTTGAGTGGATGTGCAAAGTTGATGTAGGTCGTCAAAATAAATTACAGAGAGTCTACAAATGTTTGGTATTTAATATCTACTGTTTTTGGAGTCTTTCATGAACAAATTCACTTACTTTTCTTTGTGTTTTAACGAAGAATGGGAGCTTGTTGATTTTTTAACGTCCACTTAATTCTGTGAATATATTTGTGCAACATTTTGTGCCCAATCTTATTTATTGTGATGCAATGACATTGATGCATATTAAAATTTGCAATTGTTCTGAAAAAATGCTACCTAACCTCCTATGGGTCTCTTCTGCTTTAATTTTGTTATTTTTTGTCAGATGAAGTAAACTTGCATGCTTAATAAATATGTATTATAATTTTAGGCTACAAGTGGGGATTAAAAGAGCAAGAAGCTGCTAATTTCTCGGAAAATAAAATGAAGGGTAATCCTGCATTTACATATGAGGAAACAGTGCAGGCATGTAGTGATTTATGACTCATATTGTGCAGTGATTGGGCTGAAATTTTTTACTTCTGCATGACTGTTTGAAGTTCTTACTCCTGATATCTTGGCCTTCTACATAAAGTTCTTTAGCAAAAACTTTACCTTTCTCCAGGTTTTTCCCTTTCCGATAGAAAACTCTATTAATAGCCTTTTGACATGAGCAATAACATCAATAACTAGCAGGTGTAGTTTATGTACCTGTTTGCTCAATAATGAGCAGAAACTATATTCTTATGTAATGTTTTGACAATCAGATTGTTTTTGTGAATGTGTGGACTGACACTAGGATTATTTTATGAATCATGCTGATTTGGTTAGTCATCAAGTAGTCTAATCCAATTACTTGCCCTGTTTTTTATTGTCTTATTTCAACGATTACCATAATGGTTTAATAACCAGTTCTAGACTTCTAATCGTGCAACTTTGTCAAATGAGCTACAGAACTTCAACTTCTTGACTCAATATTAAACTTGACATTTAGATGCATCCTTATTTTTTTGATGCCTAGCTTTGATTTCCATTCCCAATCTCTGCTGCAAAAGAGACACTTTTGAGCTCCTTCATGTGCATGCATTCATCTTTCTTTTTATATATGTGTCAGTATGTATGCGTGCTTAGGGATGCTGTTGTATCCTCATTATTTAGGGAATCTCTTCTTGCGGCTAAGTGCTGATCATTGAAAAGACAGTCAAGGGTGGCCAACCATTTTACAGTCAGGTTTCCACTAGATATCCATGAATGCTTATCCCTTGATATAATTTTACTGTTTAAAATACTCTAGGCCACATGCCATACGACAATAGTCTTGGTGATTTTTATGTGCCAAGTCCAATATTATCAAAGTTGCTTTCATGTATAGACTGCAATTTTCGCCTTCTAATCAGTTCGATAGGAAGATTTTGAGGCCACTGAGAATCTGAGTTTTAGGTGCGTACTAATATCCCCTTTATTTGATTCAGATGGGTGCTATAGTTTTACTGTCAACATACTCATGGTTCTTTAGTGATAATAAGAACAACACCTTGGCCACATATCTTGTCTTGACTAACAAAACTTTATTATAGAGTTCCTTCATATAACTTTGCTTCCCTCTGTACCAATTAAGTTGCTCTTTGTGATGTGACCTTTAATTTATCTCTTCCTACAATTCATTTCTTTCCTTTTTTTTATTAATAATGTTTGTGGACTATCACATGTTCTGTTGGTTGATAAGTGGTATCTACAAGCTCATGTTACAGAAACATATCCATCAACTAATATAATATTTCAACCATTGCCTTGATAGATCCCATTAATTATCTACAAATACACAATCATACATTGCCATGCCAGCATCTGACTCTGTTGTGAAAACTTGGATAAATGGACAGGTGATAATGATGATACTGTAAAACTTCCATTATAAGTTAGGTTGTGAGATCAAAGAATCCAACCTTCAGAGTCTTGTCCATTACGGAGACACTACAAGAACACACGCGACATTCACATTGCTGACAACTTCCTAATCAAGGTTTATGAACACTTGACTACTATTAGCAAGATGAGATTAGTGGTGACTTTGTTGGTAAACAGGAGACTGATGAAGAATGAATGAATCATTTTAATCTTGCTGCACAAGAATGAAGCAAATTGATTATTGAAGAGCTTGAATTACTGTTTAACATTATTTTTAGGGACACACTGTTATTGATGAATTATGATTAGCCATTTTTACTTACAAAGCTTATGTGTTAATATTGTGAACTAGCTTTAACCTCTCATCAATCTTGAAATCGCTGGTCAATGTTATGCTTTTGATTTCCACATGAAGAATTCTCCTATTCAGTTTTTTTTTTTAATAATCTGAATTTAGATTTCATAGCTCTCCTTTATTGACTCAACTCTATATTTTAAAGTATCAAACTTTTCTTTCTTTTTTTTTTTATGTCTTGATGGCGCATATCAAATAATACTAAATATTTTAATTGTTATTATTTTAAAAGTTTCACGTTCTAATGAAAATAATATGCCTTAAATTTTTATTAAAGTATTTATAGTTATTTAATGTATGTCGAGAGGATATAAATTAAAAAATTCTTCTTATTTTTTTTTTATAAAAAATAAGTTCTTGATTTGACTTTTGAAGATTAAATTTCTTTGTACAAAAAATAATTTTTAGATGTTATTTTTAATAATTAAACATTAATTTTTATCTTTTTACTATTTTTTTTATTTGAAGCTAAGATAATTTTTTTTATTTGAAGCTTAAAAAAATATATTTTCTAGGAGTCAACCAGAGCTTCTAGATATGTAAATCTTAGTTTTCCTCCAAATAATAATAATAATAATAAGAAGAAGAAGGCTTCAGGAGTGACTAGACAGGCAATTGAGAAGGTGACTGAACACACGGCAACACAGATACAGATTTATTAAACTATGATTAAGAGAGTCACTCAGTCAGAGATCAAGTAAGGTCGGTTTCAACTCTCAACAAAAACATTCTCACTTCTATCCAATCTCCATCATCCACGTGTCCATTCAGGCCATTTTATTGAGCAATTGGGATCAGGTCAGGTCGGTTTCAGTTCTTAACAAAATATTCGTCATTCTCTTCCAATAGCTATCACCCACGTGTTTCAACGTGTCTATTAGATACAGAAGAAAACTTTGTGCAAAACAAAGGTTTTACTGAGCTCGAAAACCCAGAGAAATAAATAAATAAAAATTAGAAAAAAAAGAGGAGAAAATAATAAGAGCGATCGTGTAAACAGAGAGATGCTATGGTACATAATCTTTTGATTCCTTAGAAACCTAACTAAAATCGAGTTCTTCAGGTTTGTGCTTCAAATTTTTTTTTTCTGGAAAAATATTTTAATGTCCTTTCCATTATTTTTTTGTTATGTTTAGGTTAATCTCAATTTCTTTTTTTTTTTTCAATTCGGTGTCGGAGAATCTGTGGCCAAAATGGCTTCCTTTTTGTTTCATTAATAATTAGATTATATTGCTTGATTTCAATTATAGGCTTTTAATTTGAAAGGCGATATGGTTGGTGGTGTGATTTGCGTTCAGAATTTTGTTTCTTTATAGGCTTCTATTTACTGGGAGTTTAGTTGCAAAATAATAAAGGTCAAAATTTTATGAATTTATTCACCGAATTAAAGAAATTAAGCTATTTTCATTGATGCAGTCTTGATTTTATGTCCTCTGGGTCTCGATACGCTATTTTCATGTTGCACCTGGCCTGAGACCTCTCCTGGGTTTGTTGTTGTGAACAATTTGTACCCAATGCAGATGATTGGCTAGCCTCTCCTAGGTTCTCTTCGAGTTCTTTGCTCTATAAGGTTCCCTTCACCTTATCAGAGTTCCACTTTTGAGTAATATGAATATCATCCTTTCTGATTAAAAAAAATGGCATTAAACTGTTCTATGTTTAATTTGATGTATTTTTTTTTTATATTTTGGAGGAAAAGGTTTAATCTTTGCTGTTCTGCGTTTATGGGTTTCTGTAATTTTAAAAATTTAGAAGTTATGTTGTAATGGTGAAGCATTAATAAAGCTAGTTATAGCTTAATTTGATTTTTTTTTTCTAAATTAGGGATAAATTCATGGCGACTGCTACTATGGCTACTGCTGCCGGTGCAGCTGCTCTTTTGTACTATACATTGAACCATAAGTTACAGTCAAGTACATCTCATGACGATGATGGCAATGCGACCAGTAATGTCCCTTTGGGAATTGAACGTGTATCACATAGGATGATTGAAGCCCCTGCAACATGGTTGGAGACTATCTCAACTTTGTCTGAGACTCTTAGATTTACATACTCTGAGACACTAGGAAAGTGGCCTATCGGGGACTTGGCATTTGGGATCAACTTTCTATTGAAGAGGCAGGTGAGCATTTCTATTCCTAGATTTAATATATTTTGTTTGCTGTGGTTTTTGTATCAGAATCTCTAATTGTATTATTTCATGGATGTTCTGCTAGTATGCATGATAATCATGGCCTTGTTACTTCTAGGAATGAACTGGTTATATATCTTTGTTTGTAAAGTTGGTTCATGCAGTCGAAATGAAATCAACAGCTGCATTTGTAAAAAGGAATGCTGGATAGATATATCATATATGAGTATATGCAGTTATATCCTAAAGCTTTCTTGATTCTATGTGATTTTTGGTTTGCTAATGTAGACATTCTGCGACTGTTCATCTACTTGTATTGCTGTCCAATTCCTTAGCTATTAATTATTGGATTGATGGAATGAATGAAAGTTGCAGTAGGATTGAAGTTGGGGGGAGAGGATATCATTCACAGAGTCGAAATGAAATCAACAGTTGCATTTATAAAAAGGAATGCTGGATAGATATATCATATATGAGTATATGCAGTTATATCCTAAAGCTTTCTTGATTCTATGTGATTTTTGGTTTGCTAATGTAGACATTCTGCTACTGTTCATCTACTTGTATTGCTGTCCAATTCCTTAGCTATTAATTATTGGATTGATGGAATGAATGAAAGTGGCAGTAGGATTGAAGTTGGGGAGAGAGGATATCATTCACAGAGTGAGTAATTGTTTTTGCATGAAGGCCATTATTCTGCATGGTTCAAATGAAACTCCATATCTGAATTTTTGCTGAATTCAAAAAATTATACTTTTGAAAGAAGTAATTATTCCATTAAGCATATTTATGGCATTTGGCAACTCATTGCAATAATTATTCAACAGGATACTAATGCTAATAGGAATATCTCAATAAGCCTGATTTAAAATTTTTTATGAAATGGTAAGCAAAAAAAAAACTCAAATCTTTTGCCATTATCTTCAAGCTATCTTTTATTGGTGGCACAGTGATCGTTGATAACTGGATATACCCTTGAACATTTGTTGTTTTGTATTTTTCATGTCAGTAACCTGATTCTATCACTTGATATGCAGGGAAACTTGCATGTTGGTGGCGTGTTTGGTGGTAAAGAGAGTATACGGCTAAAAGGGTCTGAAATAACAACTGAACTTAGATATCTCTTAAAGTTGCTGACCTTGTGTTGGCATTTCTCCAAGAAACCATTTCTTTTATTTTTGGAAGAGACAGGGTATACTGAAGAAAATGTTCTTCTTCAAGAACCCAAAGCTGGAGTAAGTCATTTTGATCTTGAATAATGCCATCTATTTGTTGATCTACCTATTTGATTACATTTCTCGAGAGAAAGATGGTAGTATGTGCTGATGTTATGACCAGAAAAACTCTCCCATGAAGTGGGTGATTCTTGGGAGGGAGGTTAACTAAAATAATACGATATGGATTTTTGCATATCCTGTTTATGAAGTTGGATAATCCTTGAATTTGTGGTCAATTGCATGCCTTTTGATTTCTTATGTTGGATTGGCTAGTGCTTAAAATATAGACACAGCATCTGCATTTGGTTCACGTTATTTATTCATCTACATACTCTGCAGATATTGAAGCCATCTTTTACTGTAATAGTTGATCACAAGACAAAATATATTCTCTTACTTATTCGAGGGACACATAGTATCAAGGATACTTTGACAGCGGCAACAGGAGCTATTGTGCCATTTCATCATACTGTTGTGCATGAGGGAGGAGTCAGCAACTTAGTTCTAGGTTATGCACATTGTGGAATGGTTGCAGCTGCTCGGTGGATTGCAAAACTAGCAACTCCTCGTCTTAAAAAGGCTCTTGGGCAATATCCTGATTATAAACTAAAGGTAAATATGTATTTTTAAATTTTCCTTACCTTCGTCACGCACTTAAAATATCTGGGGGCTCAAAAGTTGATTTTGTTTACTTCAACAAATCACAGATAAAGAAGATAAAGTTGGGTTAGAGTTTAAACCGAGTTTGAACTAATAATGAAGGAAAAGATACAGTGATTTTGTTGGTTAATGGTCTAACTCAAAACATTGCACTCTGGGTCATGCTCTTTTAAAATGTTTCACCTGTGTGTTCTGCAGTAGCTTGCAACAAGTGTTTGCAGGCCTCCTTAAGTTGGCTGTGGCATTGATTCTTTTCATTTCATCAAAGCCTTTAGCATCACCCGTCATTTTTCAACCCTTCTTGTGTGGGACCAACAAAGATTGGGACCAAAGATATAGGCATAAAGCAACTCCCTGCTACCACTTCTTTTACCTAATTGCCAAGGCTAACTTTATCTTCTATGATAGGTTTTCCTGCTGAATATGCCTTAAAATTTTTTGCCTTCAAACATGGTATGCTATTTTAATTATGTTTTCTTGTGAAGCTGATGACATGAATTTGCAAGACTTTATAATTGTTAACGTTTCCTCAAGATTTTCCTGTTAAGTATATCATAAATTTAGTCCTTTATTAATGCGATTAGAGCATGTGTATACTTGACCTTTTGGAACAATTTCAATTAATTTGCAAGCATTAATTTTTTATGAGAAGCATGCTTCTTTGGAATCTCTTGCTCCTATCTTCTCCTCTTAAGATGTATAAGATCTAGTAAAATTCCATTTTTTGAATCCAAAGATTGTAGGACACTCTTTGGGCGGAGGCACTGCTGCTCTTTTAACATATGTATTGCGGGAGCAGAAAGAATTGTCAACGACTAGCTGTGTTACGTTTGCTCCAGGTACTTACTTATTTTACATAAATTCTTAGTACTTTGGATTAATGTCAATGCCTTTTTCTTCTATTTTTTTTTTATCTTCTGGGTGTATGCTCACAGACCACATGTATGACAGTGTGAGCTTGATGTTTCTTTGACTTGTTTTACATGCAGCTGCTTGTATGACGTGGGAATTGGCTGAATCGGGCGATGATTTTATTACAACAGTTATAAATGGAGCTGACTTAGTGCCTACATTTTCAGCTGCTTCTGTAGATGACTTGCGTTCAGAGGTACTTACCCAACAAGTTGTAGTATAATTAGTGTTTTTGCTTGCAAATGATCTAAGATTTGAGGGTTCACAGGTGAATAATTTCTTATCCATGTGTGCTAAAAGGTTTAGAGTTTTTATGATTGTGTTTGCCAAAATTTTCTGATGTTTTATCAAATGGACTGGAGTTGGTTCTAATTGGTTTCAGATTTCTCTATGGAGTTGCATAGCATCTGTTAAAGGTTGTTCACTGAATGTAGAAGCTCTTTCATTATTTGGCCCTTTTTCCCCTTAGAAATTTAACTTGTGAAAACAACTAGTGGCTCTTCTAGCCCTATAGGTACCAGCCATACTTGTTATTCTCTCTTTCACTTGAAGTGATTATGGTGTTTTCTTCTTCCGGTTCTGCTGCTCTCTTTTCAGGTAACAGCTTCTGCATGGATAAATGATTTGAGAAATCAGATTGAGCGAACAAGAATTCTTAGTACTGTCTATCGTTCTGCATCAGCCTTGAGTTCCCGTCTCCCATCCATTGCAAGTGCTAAAGCAAAGGTTGCAGGGGCTGGGGCAATTCTGCGTCCAGTTTCCAGTGGAACACAGGTGCAGTCTTTTATGCTATGGCAAACTAATATCTGCCAAAATCATTTAGTTTCTTGAAAAAAATTTTCCCTTGACATTTAACTGAAGTAGCTTCTCCCTTGGCACTGGGACAAAAACACTGCAACTTGAGCAATAATAATTGATCATTGTTTGAAACGTTTTTGATTTGTTGTTTTAGTCTATAAGTTTGTTTAATTGCAAAATTAATAATTATTAATTGTGAAGTTCAATTTTGCTTATGATGTCCATAGGTTGTGATGAAGAGGGCCCAGAGCATGGCTCAGGCAGCATGGACAACACGTCCTGCCCTTCGCCTGTCTTCATGGTCATGCATTGGTCCCCGTCATCGAGGCACAAGTGCACGTTCCAACTCAGCAGACGGAAGTTCCCCGGCATCTTCCTCCCAGATAGAAACTTCTGAGCCTTTTTTATCTCCTAACAATACCACAACCATCGTAGAGACCATTGAACTTCCTGTAAGTTCTGAAGGGGCAGAATGGACTTCAGAAATTGATTGTTCTACAGATGACATGGCCAAACATGTCGATATAGTTGCTGATCTTGATGGTGTTGAGGACATCAGGAGTGTTACACGTGAAGACCGAATGAATGAAGTTGAACTGTGGCAACAACTTGAGCACGAGCTTTACAATAGGACAGACAGTGAGGCTGCTGATGTGGCAAAGGAAATAAGGGAAGAAGAAGCAGCAGCCATGGCAGAGGTAGGTGAGAGCCAGCCTGAAAGCTCGGTTCCCGAAACAAAGGAAGCACACAGGTTCTTCCCTCCTGGGAAGATCATGCATATTATTACTCTTCTACTTGACGGTGGTGATAGTGAACCCGATACCCCTTCGAGCAGTGATTCAGACAAAACCCAGGAACCAAGTGAAGTTAAAGTTGGGATTTTTCTTACCCCAAGATCTCTTTACAGTAAACTGAGGCTTTCTCAAACAATGATTAGTGATCACTTTATGCCTGTCTATAGGAGACAGATTGAAAGACTAATTAATGAACTGGAGGAAGAAGCTGATGATAATCATTATTGCAGTGTAATGTTATAGTCACATTCTGATATTCTCACACACCTGAAATAGAAAGTAATTTGAGATTTTTTCTTTTTGATCCTGACTATCCAACTGCTGCTTTGGAAGTTTCAGTGTTTCATTGCCTTGACGGCACGGGAAAAGAATATGAGTTGGTATCATCTGGCTCGTCAACATACCTTAATTCATTGCACTTACCCATAGTTTTCTACTTTTCTTGGAAACCATTTTTCATTGGAAAATATGATTTTGACCTGTTCTGTAAATATATATATATATATATATATATATTTTTTTTTTTTTTGGGGGTGGGCGGTGCGTGTGGGGTGTGTTCTCATTCTAATAAGATGGCCTGTACATATATCATTGACTAATGATAAACTTTTTTTTTTTTGGTAAGTTCAATAATTTGCGCATATTTTATACAATGAATTTTATGATCTTATAAAAATATAGTTTATAATCACGAAGAATGAAAAAAAAAATCATATAATTAATTCTAATTAACTTGAAATTAAGGATTTATATTTTGAATTTGGCAAGTCAAGACTCAATATCACCATTGATTATTTAGTGCATTTTATAAAAGTAAATTTCATGTGAAAATTCTACAATTCATAATTTTTGTTTTTTGAAATTGATGATAGACTTTAGCGAAGGTCTTCCTAATTAGGAATTCAACAAAACAGAAGAAAAGTAGAAAAGTTAATGTGCCGTCAAAATCCCACTTGTCAGCTGCTACTATCAAATACAATGACATTTAACATCATATTTCAACAATTTGACTCAATGATAAGTCTTTAAATTAGACGTGCCAAATGGATATTATTTTCACTTTTTATAAATGTCGAAAGGAAAAATTCAATATTACAAATTTATCACTCCAAAAAAATATTATCAAATTTATTAATTTTTTTTACCAATTCCATATAGTATATATAAAATTTAAACTAAATAATTATAAAGTCTTTAAAATTTTACATATTATACTAGTCAGTCTTTATATTTTTAATATTTAATTTTTGTATCTTTCTGTTTTTAAAAATTAAACTGTTTAGTCATTCTGTTAATATTTTCATCCTAAAACTATTAGTTAATTACTTTGATATTATAAATAATTTATTTACTCTTTCTTTTTATATATTTTTCTTTATTATTTATTAAGTTATGTTTATTTTGAATTTTATTTATATTCTTTACATATAATTTATTTTAATTTTATAAATATTATTAAAAAATAATTTTAAATAATACGAATAATATCTTTTATTATTTTACAGACAATCTATATATATCATTTATTTTAATTTTATAGGTATTACTAAAAAAATAATTTTAAATAATACAAATAATATCTTTTATTATTTTATAAAAGATTTATATATAAAATAAAATTAAAATAAAATAAATAAATAATAAAGATAAATATATATAAAGAAAGGATAAATAAGTTATTTTATAATATCAAAGTAGTTGACTAATTATTTTAGGATGAAATATTGATAAAATGACTAAACAGTTTAATTTTAAAAAATACAGGATGTAAAAATTAGATATTAAAAATGTAGAAACTGACTAGTATTATATATAAAATTATAAAGACTTTATTTTTATTTAGCCTAAAATTTATTATTAGACTATTATAAGTTTATTAATATGTTAGGTAAATAATATAAAAAATTTTAAAAATCTAATAAGAGGTATAATTTCCTCAAATTATTTGGTGTTAATATATAGAACTTAAATAAAATAAAATAAAATACCAAAGAGAATTTAAAAATGGTATGCAGTCTACTCATACCAACTTGATGGGTCACAACTCAGCTTCTTACATCAATTTTCGATCTTAGCCCCAACCCAACGTCATAGTATCTTCTCCATTAATTATAATCATAACTATTTTTGTCTTTGAAGATATTTGGATATGCTCTTGAAAAATTTTCTATTTCACATTTACAGGTATTTAATTTAGTTTATAAATTAATTAAATTGATTTATAAATTTTAAATTTAAGCTAATATATTTATTTTAATAATTTTATAAATTTATAAACTAGACTTACAAACTAAAAAAATAAGTTGGAGATAAACATTTTATTATTTTAATTCTTATAAACATCTACCTTATAAGCTAATTTAACCAAATAAATTACTATATTATTTTTTTATTTAATTTTAGTATATAATTTTGATAATATAATTTTATATATTTTTTTAATTTTTTATCAATAAATATGCTAATAAGTTATTTTTTATCATACATAATAAGAATTTATCAATTATTTATAAGCACTCAAAATAAATATATAACTAGATATGAGCATCGGTTGAATTTTAAGACTCGATCAACCAAACCACTTAATAATTAACAAAAAAAATTATTTTTAAAAATTAGCTATTATTAATTAGTTCGATCAATTTTAGTAGTAAATGTATAAGTCGAAACCGATCAATTCAGACGGTTGATACCGACATAATTAGTTGGGTGGCGGTTGAATTTTAAATTTTTTATGCATCTCTACATATAACTGCTTAAAATTTTAATAACTTATAAGTTTAAATTAGTGCTTATAAGCTAATTTTATAAGCTAAGTCAAACACCCTCTTAATATATATGCGCACAATGGAAGAGTAAAAAAATAATGACTTTCTTAGGAAAATAATTCCAAAATAATCTATGAACAAAATTAAGCTCAAAATCCAAAAGAATCATGTAATGTTAATAAAAAAAAACTGAAAAAGTAATTAGCCAAAAAGTTGACAATTAAATTGGTCACATGATAAACATGGCAAATATATATTTAAGAATTAATTAGATTTATTATGTATTATATATTTTAATTCATATAAAAAATAATATATTAAATATATCAATTAAACTTATTGCATTTTTATAAAATTTTATATTTTTTAAATTCAGAATCGACAAAGAAATGTGGTGATATGTTTATTAAGATCTAATATAGTGAAAGAGCCATAAAAGGTATGCGATAAAAAGACTATATTGAACTAAACATAACATAATTTTCTCTCAATTATTAAACTAATTGCACAAAAGAGAAGAAAGTAGGTTTAGTCATGAGGGAGAATGTGATATACCAAAATAAGAAATCTAGCTAGAGAAAGTCTTAAGAAAAAAATGGGAGAGACCCACAATCTCTTCTCTTACAATATCCATGGACTACTAGAAACTGACACAAAACCAAATGCCTTAGTTCTTTACCAAAAGAAGAGATATAAAGTCACAGATTAGTGTGTCAATCTTTCTTCCATTTCTATAATTTAACATGTGAGTTGTTTCTTGTCACTCTCAATCATAATTATTTTCATACCCATTCCATATTATATAAAATTACAAAGAAATTATATTATATTATATTATTTTTTTTTTCAAAAATATCATATTTTTTAGTATATCTCTAATATATATACATTTAAAAATTGAATATAAAGAAAATTTTTAAAATATTGAAAAGTTGAAAATGAGTGTTTTTGAAAAAAAATAAAAATAAAAGTAAATATTTTTTAAAAATAAATTTATTTTTGTTGGTATCTTCAAAAAAATTGCTAAAATTGTTATTATAATAATATAAGTATAGAAACTATATGGACCATAAGAGTATTAGACCAAATATATATTAGTGACCTATAAATGGAGGTAATTTCTCATCTTACATAAAACCAATTAACTTATATCAATGTTCAATCTATATTACTTTATATGTCACTATATTTTTTTATATTTTCTCAATGTAAGATTATACAAACTTGACTTTATATATATATATATATATAAGATAGTTAATTTGATGTACATTTATATGCAGGCCCGGTTCAAGAGGGGAGCAACATGAGCAACCGTTCAGGGCCCCCTGATTTTGATAGGGCCCCAAATTTATAAATATATATACATATATATAAGAGGTAACAAAATTTTGATTTGCTGTGGTGGTCTAGCGTGTTGTATATGATCAAAGGGTGTGGGGATCGATTCCCACCATCATCAACATTACATTTTTTTCAAACATTCATTGTACAATAAAATTTGGGTCCAACGTTCATCATACAATAAAATTTGAGCCCCTCAAGTTTTACATTGTTATTTTTAGGCCCTTAAGTCCTAAATATTTATTTTTGGGCGGCCCCTCAAATCCAAAATTTTTGCTCCGACACTGTTTTTTAGGGGCCCATATCTTAATTTCTGCTCGGGACCCCTAAAATGTCCAAGACGGCCCTGTTTATATGCATACATACATGTATATGTAAATATACAATTATGTATAAATGTTTATATATATATAAATGTTTATTTATATATACATATTTATATGTCATTATATTTTCTTATATTTTCTCAATGTTAGATTAAGCAAACTTGACTTTATATATATATATATATATATATATAAAAGATAGCCAATTTGATGTACATGTATATATATGTACACGCAACCTATATATTATGATTAGCTCATATCACAATTTATTATGAAAGCATTTTTGCATGTGTTTTAAGCTTATTTCTCAAATTCAATCAAAGATAATCCATGTGAAGATTAAAAAATTATAAATAATTTTATTTTTCGTTCACATATATAAGATAGTCAATTTGAAGAAAATGTATATATATACGCAACCTATTATGATTAGCTCTTATCATAATTTATTATGAATGTATTTTTGCATGTGTATTGAATTTATTTCCCAAATTCAATCAAAGATTAAATAAAATTTCATTTATAAAAATACATATCATCTACAAAAAAAAAATCATAGCTGAGAATTTTCTCGTTTATAATGTCTAATTTACAAAATTTATCATTGATCTTAAAAGAGATGAATAAATTCTCTTATTAACTAAATTAACTTTTTTAATAAAAAAAACTAAATTAACTTTTAATTTTCATAATACCCTTATTTAGTCCAATTAAAATGTTTTATTATATTATATTCCTGTGCTATATAGTCAATTTTAGCTGTAAAAATATATTAATTAAAGTCACTTATAATTTATTTAATGAAATGATATTTTAGTTTCTTGTATGGTGTAAATATAATTCAAAAATTTTTATGATGTTTTAATATAATATTTAGATAGTTTGAATTGTATTCTTTAAATAAAAACTTAATGTTGAATATAATCTATATAATTATCAATTAGCTTGTAAGGCGGAATAAAATTTTGCTTTAAATTGTCTAAATTCCAATGCTAAAAACATTTACATCAATCAACATCATATATATATAATTCTTTTTTTTTCTGATTAATTATTTTGACTTTCTTATTGATATTAACAGGTCTAATCTTCTTGCAAATCAAAATTTGTTATATGATATGGTACTATGCATTTAGAATTTTTGGTTAACCAAGTAATTAAATAAGGAAAATAATTTTGATTAAGACGATATTGATAATAACTTCTAACAACTTGGAAGATGTTTATACACATCTAACATTTAAATATATATTTTGTTCAATTAATGTGCACATGAATTCATTTTAATTATTAAATTCCTGATAGCCATAGGTCAAAAGAAATATGCATTAATTAGTCAAGCTTATTTATTTTTGCAGATTTTTTTGTTGATATTATTAAGATATTTCATCACGTCAATATCTCAATTAATGGAAATATTTATATAAATTATGTTGCAATTAATATAATTCATTTTTTTGTGGTGTTAAATTGATATAAAATCTAAACTTTTGTGTTGATAGTTGATTGATTAGTGAAATATACACTATATATTTATAATTCATTTAATTGCTTATGATGAGAATTATTTTTCTAATGCTCAGATTTTATTTTCATAGCAAACTCAAAATTTTCGTTTGAATAAAACGAATGTGATAATTGATTGATTAGTGAAACATCAACTTGATTTTTTTCTTGTAGCAAACTTAAATTTTTAGCTTTGGATGTTATAATTGATTGACTAATGAGATATCGAATTATATATATATATATATATATATATATTTAAAAAAGCTCGATCTTCAGAAATCGTTTTTGGAGGATCAAATCTCTGACCTCTCCGTGGAGAGTAACATCATGTGGTCACTGGGCTAATCCCTTTTATATATATATATATATGTATCATTTAATTATTTATGATGTATTTTTCTAATGCTCATTATTTTATTCCTGTAGTAAACAAAAAGTTTTTCATTTGGATTTATCAGATATATGGAATAGACCTGCTAGTTTAAATTTAGTCAATTCTAATCAAATATTTTTCTTATTTTTTTAATTTAATGAAAATTAATTATATATAATTTAATAAAATTAGAGAAAAAGAGTTCTGTACGAACAATATAATTTAATATATATATATATATATATATATATATAACCTGAAACCTTTAAGACCATTTGTATGAACAAGATTGATATGAAAAAAAAATTACAGTTTTTTTTTAAAGGGTTTAAAGAGAACCTGAACCTTCTCAAAGAACTTTCTCAATGTCAAAGGTACAAATAATAATACAATTTTTGCCGGGTGTTTTCCCAATATCTGGAATACCATTATCCAGCTTTCAGATATTAGGGAAAAGGAAAAAAATTAATATTATTCAATGTGGTGCATATGCTGCATATTTCTAATAATTTCCAATCATTGACAAATTCATATAATGCATTAAATCAAATAAAATATGAAAAAGGATGAAGGGATTTTCACATTCTTAAACAAGAAATTATTTTGATTATCTCTCTCTTTATTTCTAAATTTAATGTAAATTATTAAAGAAAAAAGTTGAGTTTAACATGTGTAAAAGGTATCCTATAATAACATATTAAATTTAATGATATTGTAGTTGTTCTATGGAGAGATTTTAAGTTTGAATTTCAGGTGAAATGAAATTTGTTTTAAAAAATATATATATAATAGAGATGATTAAACTTTAAATTTTTATTTTTTAACTATAAAAAATATTTATGATTTATGAATTAATTACCTAAAAACAAAATATACATATATATTAGAATATACATATATATTAGAGAAAATTACACAATCTATTACTTTTTAAGTTTCATTTTCAATTTTACAGCTTTTACTTTTTTTTTTCAATCTTAACTTTTTAACTTTAATATTTTTTTATCTTTTAATTTTTAAAAATACGGCACTTCCTTCTTTTCATTTTTTTTTTCTATCGTTATGAATTTAGTGGATATCTGACCAAAGGGAAGCGATATGCAGAATAAGAAACAACTAGAAATTGATTCTCTTTTACACTTTTTCTCCTTTCTTCATCTCCGATGTGTTTTTTCTTAATAAAATTTTCATTCTTAAGTAAAGTCCCTGAAGAGAGAATTGAATCCCTAAATGTTGAGCCATATATGCTTACCTTAGGAGCCATGGCCCTGTATTTACCATACGAGTCAGCATCTGATATAGTATTTTGATATAAATAGAAGACTATTTTTTACAACATGGCCTCTAATTATGCAAAAAGAACAATGAAGATACTTGTAGATCAAGAATTGGGCCATCGCTATTTTCTATTCTCAAGGAAAAGACAGTAACGATAATTGTTTGATTGTAATATTTTTTTTTATTTTGATTGTTTGATTGTTAATTTTTTGATGATTATTTTTGTTTTTTAATCTGTACTACATGTTTTAAAGAGAGTTTTTGAATTTATTGATGGGAATTATCTTTTTTTTTTTAGTTTTTGATTGATTTTTAGATTTTAAATATAATGATTAGAGAGTTTTTTTATTCTCCAATCTAAATACACGCTAAATATTTGATGAAATGTTTAAAATAAAATTTTTTTATTACAGCTATATATTAATTTTTTTTCAAAGAAAATAAATAAATAAATATATATATATGTTACAGATACCTTTATATATCTTGGTATTTTTATAGTTATATTTTAATTTTTTTTGAAAGACAGTAGATATATATAGTTTATATTTATCATACATCATTATATTTATTATACACTCACAAATATTAAAATATAAGACCTGCATGCTAATATTTTTTCTCCAAAATAATAGGTATATATAAATATACGTTATATATTCCTCCATATACTTTTATAGAAAATAGTTATATATGAATATATATTATATATATTTTAACTAAATAATGATATTTTTATAGATAAAAATTTTGTATATTTCATATCATATATGATTATACGATGATATATGTTATATATATTTTTATTAAACAATAATATATAATAGTATATATTATATATATTTCTATTAAATAGTAATAAATTCATAATTTTATTAGTTCAGTATTTTTAAAGTTCAAGCTGACACATTTGCTCTGCAATTTATAATTTTGAAAATATTATTTTCAAAATTAAAAAAATACTGTAGTATTTTTAAAATTATAATTTTATTTTAGGTTAAATTTATAATTATCCCTATATATTATTGCATAATATGATAGATATAAATTAAGAGAATATATAAGTATGTATGTATTTCTTAACGATAAATTTGAAATGAATTTATATTAATATTAGAAATAAAATTTAAGAGGGCATATACCAAAATGGTGGGAGAATATATATAATTTATATAAATACTTTATATGAGCAATTATGGATTGTAAAAAATAAAAAGAAGATAATTAGCGTTAGACACGTAATTCCTGACTTAGTCTGCCACCTCAAATTAATTACATTATCAATTTTAAATAATTGCCAATTGTCCATAGTCACCTCTTTGACACTTATATATATATATATATATATATATATATATATATATTAAAGTGTTTGGGTCAAAAAATAAAAAATACATATATTAAAGTGTTTGGGTCAAAAAATAAAAAATACGAAAAATTAATTATCTTAATTGCATGGTCGGCTCTCTTTGACCCAAACACTCATTCCCCACCAATAATCAAGCCTAACAAGAATGAAATATGTTCAAAAAATGAAATTTGTAATGTATTTTCTTTAAAACATTTAATTAATATTTTGAAAATTATATGAGTTGAGGAATTTGTTAGATTTTATTAACCCAATTATAGATGGGATGGAAATTTCCATTAATAATATCTATCGGTAATTCGGTATATTTTTATAGGGTAAATTCAAATTGTAAAGTATTACTAATTTATAAAATAATAAATTTTAAAATTAAATTTTTAACAAAAAAAAAAAGACTAATCATAATTGTATTTAATTTAGATTGTAGATTTATTTGTTGTCATCACAATTTAAGACATTTTACAAAATATATGGATCTTTAAAACACCATTAGTTATGCAAAACAAATTTTATCTTATAGAATCATAATAATTATGATAATTTTTTATTCTATGAGAGTCTTAATAGGCTGACTATTTGCTATTGTGTTTATTTTTTCTATACTATTAATAATTTGTCACATGATTTAGCGGCGTTTTAGTTTTTAAGTAGTGTATAATATAGATCAACTGACTTTGTTAACCTCACCTCTAAATCATATTTCTACCCTCTTTTTAATATTAATAATAAATAAATTTTCTATAAAAAAAATATTACACATAATGAATTATTTATTGGCATGATCAAATGTGAATCAAATAAATAAGAGAATATATAACACATATGTAGTTCTCTATATTTGTTTATTTTGAGCATTTTACCTATTGTATTTATATATTTATAAATTTGCTCTTTATACTTATTTATTTTATCATAATAAACACTTATATAAATATATGTTGGTCATTTTATCTCTTATATTTATACATTTTATATCAAACAAATACTTACATACACATATGTAATATTATCTTTATTTGGATATTTGTTAAGTATAAAATAGATAATTATAAGGGGCTAAGTTTTTAATATCTACATTTATATATATATATAAGTATTTGCTAGCATGAATTAGATAAGTGGAGGGATAAAATAATAAATGTATAAATATAAAAAATAAAATGATCAAATAGATAAATATAAAAGACTATATATATATATATTAAACTAATAATTGAATATATTTTTACGATTGAATCATTATCTTAACATGGACAAATTACAACTTATTTTGGTGTTGGTCTAATTATTAGAATATTAGTGCTATGTTGAAATTTTAAGGCATAGTTCACATGGGTGAGAGTGTGAAACACAAGTCTTTGTATTTTTAAAAAATGTTAGTACAATTTTTTTTTGGGACAAGAAATGTTAGTACAATTGTGCCCACTCTAGATAGGACACATTCATTCACTAGACCAACACATTATATAAAACCTTGTTTTATTGAAGGGAAAATTTTTCAATTTTAATGAGAAAGAAAGTAACAAGGAAAATAGAGAGTGGATTGTCCTTTATGATCAATAGTGCAAGTCTCTATCACAATTGATGCCAATAACAATAATAATAATTTCAGTCTCTTGCTATCTCATACTTTAGCTTTGGCAATGGTTGGTCCATATATAATATATATATTATATAAATTTTCATTAAATAATAAGATTTATAAATTGACTATATGACATGTTTTTGCCTATGAACCCATATATGAATAATAATTTATTATAATTTTGATGGGTATCATTGAGGAATCCTCAACAAGGTGTATCCTCGTGCTTCAAAATTAATTATGTAATGGAAACTAATATTTTTTTTATTAATTATATTTGATAAGGAAAAACACTTAAAATTCGAAGGGAGATATGAGCCAGAGTAACAATATTTTTGACTAATAACTCAAGACTTAGTGGTTAGTGGGGAATAATAGTATCCCTACATTTCTTTTAAAGAATTTTTTTTTTCTTCAATTTCACAAATTCAATTATTATAAAAGTTTTGCATGATAATTCCCATAAGCTAGTTTTTGCTTCCACGTGGATTGCCATTCATTTTAATTTCAAGATATTTCAATTTTTTATTTGCTATTTTCTAATAACTATTTATGAAAGCTGTATATATATATATTTGAATATTGAACTAATTATATCATATATTATATAAATATATCACTTATTTATTTTATAGCGCAAAATATCATTAATTTAAATTTTAATATCTCGAATTATTTTACAAAAAATCCTTTCGATTTACAATATATTAAGAAATGTAACATTTATCATTACGGATTTTTTTTAAATAAACAAGTTTTATTATTTTAAATATTTACCTATTTCATTTAAATATAAAACCCACTGATACTATTGTAAATTTATTAATATATATACATCACATTAGTCTCATGCCCAACCTTATATATATATATGTGTGTGTGTGTGTATTTAGAACTGAATGCCCAGCCTAAAATATGAACTATATAATTAATCTTTCGTTAAATGTGAAACCCATTACTGCATTTTGATATAATATGAACTTAAGAATAATACATCTGAATTTCATAAATTTTGTGTCCGTTTAATAAAATAATTTTGTTTTCCATTATAATTCAAAGTTCCAAGCCTTAATCTTTTCAATTTTTAAAAATTAAAACAGTTACTTTTTTTAAGAGCTATTAAAAGACAGTGCAAATTATTCTTTCAAACTATAAGAAATACATCAAAGTCTATATAGACCCTTATAATTTCAGAAAAAAAAAATTAAAAAAAATTCTCATCAATTCAGGAATCTGTTCAAACTGCTGGCATAATAATTAATATTTTAGGAATAATGAAACTCCTCATCATATTAATTAATTATTAAATGGTTGAAATTTCATTCTTTAATAAATAACTATACAAACAACAAAGGTATAACGTGATAATTATGAGTGTATATTGTTCTCATTTAATTTTCAAATTTGAATCTAAATATTTTCTCTTCTCCATACATATATATATAATTAATAGTAAGAAAAAAATTTATAAAACTATATCTATCTATCTATCTATTCACAAGATTTTCAAACATCTGAATTTAATTAGAGCAATAATAGCCTTATAGCTCAATTAAAATCAAACTGCCCTAACAGTCACTTGCAATTAATAGACCACTCTTAAATGGGATGGTGAGTGATGGTTAAACCTATGTATGATAATTAATTAGGCTTTTAAAATAAAATATCATAAATTAATTTTTATAGTGATGATTAACCTATGTATGATAATTAATTAGGCTTTTAAAATAAAATATCATAAATTTATTTTCATATCTTATTATAAATTTTAATTTTTATTTAATTAAAAAATTTTCTTTTTTATATTAAGATTAAAAATATTTATAATATAAGAAAATATATTTAAATAAAAATTAATTTTTTTAAAAAAATTGCTTTGATTTCATTGATAGGACGTAGAACTTATATCAAAGTTAATTAAATGGATAACATAATGTCAATTTATCATTATTATTATTATTATTATTATTATTATTATTATTATTATTATTATTATTAAATTGAGGAAGTTGACAATTACAGAAAAATATTAAGATCATAAATACATCCATATATCAATATATTATATATTATTATAATTAAAATATCTAGCTTTAAATATTTAAGGAGGAGCTTTTTTTTTTAAGAATTAAGCTTTAACGCAATTTTACGATCAAATTAAAATTACAGAATTTTTTTTTTGAATTTAGTTATTTTTCTAAAAATGAATTTAATATTACTGAATTAAAACGAATTATTAATAAAAGACATTGAAAATTTGAAATAGTCTCATAATTAATTAGTTAATTTAAGCCAAAATTAGTGCTAATTATTTTGCTTTGCTATAGGCAATACAAATCTACATAACTACAGAACAGTATTAAAAACTGCTTAGCCAACGTAAAATCTATAAAGCTGAAACTTACAAGTATACACTATACACGTGGCAGTAATCAATTGGGTTGAGAATGAGAAAAAATAATAAAAAAAAGCCTCCCCAAACAGCACATTTTAGTTAAGAATAGCCTTGCAAAATGATAAAAATGCTTAGCTGGCAATTTGCAAATCAACGGTCAGAATTAAATGACAGTATCAAGTGCTGACGTGGAATTTGCACTTTGAAGTTTCAATCATTGGTTCTCTCTCTACTATTTGATATATATTATATGGTTTCGAGTGGAGACTTTCGTGGAGCGGAGAAACAAAAAAGCAATCTCTTGGTTTTGTTTGTTCAATTTTTAAAAAGATTTTTGAGTTTCTTTGAAAGTTTTCAAGAAAAGGGTGTTCTTGAAATTTGCAGTAGTTTCAAGGAAACAGAGGATTTTTTTTACAAATCAAGAAAGTAAAGAAAACAGGGGAAAAACAAGGGAAAATAAAAAGGTTTGTTTGAAATGTTTTTGACGTACGAGATTCTATTTACAGAGGAAGAAAAGGTTGAAGATGGAGAGTGGGAGAAAGAAAGATAGTAATATTCAAAAGCCAAAGTAGCAGAAGTTGATAGAAGAGCTTATATATATATATATATATATACATTCTTCTATATATTATATATATAAAGAAAAGAAAGATTCATCGAGTTCATTTTGATCTGCTTCTGCTGGTAATTCTCATTAAGATTAGATTAATTTGTTCTTTTCTTTTTTTTTTTGAACTTGTTTTTTGATTTGGCAAATCAACAGTTCTGTTGTTGTTGTTTTATTTACATGAGTTCCTCTCTTATTTTCTTCTATTTTTCACTTTTGAAATGTTTTGATTTTTTTCTAGACTACGAGCTGTTTTCGAGGAAAAAAAATTTTGGTATCCAGCTAGTTTCCAAAATGATTTCTTTCTGCGCCTAACGCGCAATCATCATGTTCTCTTTCTATATATATTTTTTTCTTTGCTCTGTTTTCAAAAAAGCTTTTTCAAAACAGAACAAAACGCAGTCTCTCTATACAAGAAAACAACTTTTTACATAAAAAAAAAACTTTGATTCTATTATTTCAAACCCAAATCATTCTTAAAAAAGGTTAACTAATTGATGGGTTGGTTTCAATTTTTACAGGGAAATTTGGCAAATGTCTGCAGCTATAATCAGTGATCATTCAATGGTGGTCTCAGCTCCAGAATCTCAACCAGCAACAACAGGACTAATCACAGCAACTCAAAGCACAGAAGTGGAGTTTGCTAAATGTGATTGCTGTGGTTTAACAGAAGAGTGCACTCCAGCTTACATAGAAAGAATAAGAGAAAGATATCATGGAAAATGGATATGTGGGTTATGTGCAGAAGCTGTAAAAGATGAGATTGTGAGAACAACAGATAGGCTTATTAGCACAGAAGAAGCTATGGCAAGTCATACGAATTTTTGCAAGAAATTTGCATCTTCTGGGCCTCCTCCTGACCCAACTGTTGATTTGATTTCTGCAATGAGACAAATTCTTAGAAGAAGTTTGGATTCACCAAGAGGGTTAAGATCAACTCCAACTAGTCCTACCAATAATGGCCAATTAAGAGCTCCTACTCTTACTAGGTCTGAAAGTTGCTTCCCTACTGTGTCTGGTTGATACTGTTTAATGGTGAATTAATAAAAAAAAAAAAAAGAACATTTGGTGCAAAAAAGAACAAGAAGAAACAAGAAAAGGGCAAAAAAAAATTTGGAATTTAGGTGCGCAATGTAGTTTTTAAATTTTGTTGTTGTTAATACAGAACTTTTTTTTTTATCAGAATATGAAATCCCAATTTTTCCTGAAACTTTATGTTTCAGTTGTTTCTGTATAATTGTCTTATTTAAATTCTTGCTTTTTGTTTATCATTAATATATAAAATAATATACATATATATGTATGTATTGCTCAATCTTTGAATTTTTTATTTATGTATTGCTCAATCTTTGAATTTTTTATTTACAGAGGGCAACAAGAGATCAAAATTTTAGTGATATGCCTAACAATTTTTTTGGAAAATTTTTGTGGGGTTTTGACAATAAGACAGGCTGAAACTGGTTAAAAATTGAACAAAAATTTGTTGGTATTTGGAAACAAATTTATTTGAAGAATCTAAAAGATTTGTAGATATTTCTATTGATAATAAGAGATCCAGAGAAGGGTTCTAAGCCAGAATGGAATTGTTTAATGGTGGAGACCAACCTTTGGAGTATTCTCTTTAAGTGTGTAGATGCCATTAATGGGTATATTTCTTTATTTTGATTCTCATAGAAAAGGGAAGATATAATATGACAAATTTTATTGAGTTGTTCACTTGTTAAAAGTTTACAGATCTTGGCTGTATTGGATGTAAAACGACTTGTAGTTTTTATGCTTCTTGTTTTGTTTTGTTCTTTTTCTCTTGTGGTTTTTTAGTGTTAGTAAGAGATATATGTCTCACATGAGCTTTTTTGATTTTGTTTAGATTGGAAGAGTAAAAGAATTGCATTAGCAACGAGTTTCATATGATGGTTTTGCGTTGGAATGACAAAAGAAAATTTAGAAATCTATCGCCATGGAATCTGTTAATGTTCCTTTTCTTTTCTTTTCTTTCTTAGCCTAGAAATATAATTTAAAGAATCTAAATAAGTGGAAATTCTCTATCAATTATGCTAAGTTCATGTATATCCAAAGATTTCATTTCAAGAACACCACTTAAGCATACTGATAATCCCACTTGAAATTTGATTTTAGTTTTCTTGGTCCTACTACCCAATTGATAAAAAGTACAAAGATAAAAACTTATTAGAAAAAGGTTACAACTGACAAGAAGATTAAAATATTATGTGTCTAAAAAGATTAAATTTTTTGTTTATTCTTTAAGATAAAAATACTGTACATATACCTATAATTTAGCATCAACAATAAATTTAAAATTTAATTTACTTTTCATATTAATACTAAAAGAAGGTGAAAATAATGCATATATTATTTCGGTAATAAACCCAGATTTTTATTTATTTTATTAATAGTAAAAATAAAAAATAAAGTAGACTAAATTGATATTAGTAGTGTTTGATGAGGATAAAAGGGTTAAAAGGAGGTTGTTTTATAGGAAAGAACAATTTTTTTACTTAGCAGAATTATTGTATAATGCAGGAGCATCTAATTACAGTTCATTTTCAGCAACAACAAAGAAACATCAATTATAACAAACACTGCGCCATTTGTTCGCAAATATGGGATGGGATTTGCATAAGGCGACCTGTGCTGTGAGAGAAATGATGGCAAAGGAAAAAGGTTTCAATAAATCTCACCAGCAAAGCCCAGAGCAGTGACAACTCAGACAGCAACAACACTCCACACATCTATGCTGTTAAGTGAATTGCCAGACAGAAAATTCTGGACCATTTGGGCAATTGGGCATCAGTCATCACTGCTCAGTTGGTAAAATGTCTTATAATTTTGTATGGATCAAGTGGGTCTTATTTGCCTCTACTTGGATCACCACTAGGACAAGTCATCTCAACCAGGCATAGATCCACTTAACCAATTTTGATTATGATTATGTTGTTTCCTTTTTATATATATATAATTTTGATTACGATAATATATGGTGTTATAAATCTCCCATTATTTTGCAATTTAATAATTATAAATGATTTGCTTAGATTTATCAAAATATGTATAAATTTTATTTTTTATAGTTGCAGATAAATAATTATTTATTCAAAATTATCAAGGATTCAAAAAATAAAAATACCCATAGTATCGTGCGGAGTTCTAATCTTGTGTGTGTATATATATATATATATATATATGTATTAATTTTGAATATAATACTATGGTATTGCATTTTCCTATTATATTTTATTAACTTCTTTTGAATTATTTTGTTTCTTTTTTTTGTTCTTAGTCTTGAATTATGAATTTGTGATATAACATCAGATGACAGAGCCAAATTGCGGGATATAATACTATGATATTGCATTTTCCTATTATATTTTATTAACCTCTTTTGGATTATTTTTGTTTGTTTTTTTTTCTCAGTCTTGAATTATGAATTTGTGATATAACATCAGATGATAGAGCCAAATTGCACGGTGATTAATTTTTTGATATATATATATATATATAAAGAAAACTATTTTCTTTTTCTTTGAAAATGGTGATTAATATCCTATAAATTTAATCAAAGCATCAAAACCAACCCTTACAAGCGTCTATACTCTTCCATCAATATCTAATTTACCTAATTTATATCTTATATAATTATTGTCTTTTTCTTTGAAAATGGCGATTAATTTCCTATAAATTTAATCAAAGCATCAAAACTAACCCTTACAAGCATCTATACTCTTCCACCAATATCTAATTTACTATTTACCTAATATATATCTTATATCTTATATCTTATGAATAAAATAATATATTATATATCTTTCTTGTTATCAAATTATGGATCACTTGAATTGATATAGTCCAAGGGTCAAATGATTCATTAATTCCCTTTAATTTCTTTATCATAATCTTCTTCTTAATATCATTTTTTAATTAATTGGACTCAATTAAGATCAATTGCAATGATTAAAACCATGCCCGATAAGTGGGATTTTGACATAATTAATTAGATGAAACTTACCAACAAAATTTACAAAAATAACTTAAAAACCAAAAAGAATTATTACAAAAATGTTATGAAACCAAAAAAATTATAAAAATATTGTGCATATATCAAATTTGCAAAAATACGTTATATTTTTAATACATGTAGTAAAAAATAGTATTTTTATAAACTGAAATAAACATAATAAAATAAAATTTTGAAAAAAATAGTATGTTATGTAATTTAAAAAAAAAAGTTAAAATGAAAATTTCCCATGATGTTATATTATCATTCTATTGCTTTTAAGAGAGTGATTTGGCAACTAGTTAGTACATGAAAGTAATTAATTATATGATTAATTAAGGATAGCCAATAAATGACATTAATTAGATATAGTTAATTATTAGCTAGTTGAAAAGATAAAATTCCACTTCTATGATGACTCACATTAGATTGAGATTTGTGAAGGTTTATTATTATGGTAAGGAACTATTATAAGGTCATACTTAGAAAGAAAGAAATGTGGCTTCTACTTGGAAGCTTTTGCTTTCTCACTCCCATCACTTTGTAATAATTGTTTGTTCAATTATTTTTTGGGATTATAATACATATATTGAATGCTATTTTTGACTTTTTTCTAATAAAAAAATGGAGGATAATTAAGTTGGGTTATAGCATCACTATGTTAAAAAAAATAATTTGATCTTTTACACATCATGTATTAAACGAAAATTCCAAACATTTTTGTATTCAAAAGATTTTTGAAGTTACTGCAATAATTATTATCTATAGCTATGAATATTTACTATAAATTTTTTGATAACTAATATATAATATTAGTTATAAAATATATTATTTATAGCTAACTATAATTTCATTAATTATAAAAAATAATCTCTCAAAATAAATTTTTAATTTTTATTTAAATTTTTATTTATCATAGCAATAATTAACTTTTAACTATAATATTTTTGATATAATAGTAAATTAAATATTTTAACTATAAATGTAAAATTTTCATAGTAATTATTTTATTATTAACCATTAAAAATGAAATTGTGGCTAAAAATATAGGATAATAACTATAAAATTTGTATATTCATAGCTAATTAATGTTATTCAAATATTACAAGAGAAATCTCACATCGAAAAAAATAAATTTAAAGAGAGATATATAAGTAATAATGATCCATACATTTATTGCTTTAAGGTTTCATTTAAAATATAGAGTTAAGTCGATAAGTGTATTTTCTTCCAATACTCATAAAGAATCTCTCAAATAAATTATAGCTCTCCAACGTCAATAAGTGACAACATAGTTGATGGATTGACGAAAAAATATGAACATAATGGTCAAATTTCGTGAGCTATATCTAAAAAAAATTGACATATTTATAATAATTAATATTTATTTTACAATTTAATTTTCGTAGCAAAAGATTCGTGCATTTTACTATAATAAAATAGTTTAACAGCAAGTTTAATTTTTTTTAGCCACTTTATATGTTAATGTATAGCTAAAATAAACTAAAAAAACTATAAAATTAGTAAATTTTGTAGCTGAGTTTTACCTGCGCCATTTGTAGCTACGACAAACTACGAATTAAAATTTTATGACAATATCATTTAGCGACGGTAATTTATTATTTTAGGCACAATATTTTTTATAGCTACATGATGAATTTTGTAGTACTTTTTTTCATGTCATATTTTTAATAGCTCTTGAAATAGTAATAAAAGAAAAGAAATTCATCAAATTAATTTAAAAGTTTCCTATTAAAATTAAATTTTTATTTTTATATTAATCACTTTATGATTTTTTTTTCCATATTATATTTTTAATAGTTTATCTTGCTTGAGAAGAGTATTAGAAGGTGATGAATACACGCAATAAGCTAATTAAGCAACAAATTACAATTCCAAGTTGTGGGAGATCAAACTGTATATATAATAATAATAATAATAATTATTATTATTATTTTATTATATAATATATGATATTGCTAAAAGACAACTAAGCAAAATGTCCAATGATTTGAAAGAATCAAGACTAATTAAATAAATTAAGGAAATTATATACAAGCCAATGTAACTTATGACAATAATATGAGCAATTAAGAATAAGCAATATACGCCTGCGGATATTTCAGAATATTTTCTTTGATAAGCAACTTAAATATATACTTAAAAATGAAAATATATGTCTTTATAAATACACAATTAATTGGATCAACTAATAATACATTAAAATGAACAATATTTTTCTAATAAGTGTTCTGAGAGTATTAGTTAAACAAATAATAATCTAAATAAAATTAAATAATTAAATTTTAAAATAAATCAAATGAGTGAAAATAATTTCCTTTTGATATATTAAAATTTTAATTTATTTATTACTTCAAAAAATATTTATTAATTAATTAATTTTTAAATTAATTTAATTCTTTTTTCTCTTAAACGAAAGGCAAAAATTACGACAGCGGCCTTTTTTTTTTTCTTTTTTCAGCAGTGCAATGGAAAGAACTAGACAAAGAAAATAGAATTTTAAAATAGAATTTATATCAAATATAATTTATAAAAGAAAATAGAATTTTAAAAAATAAAAAATAAAATAAAATTTTTAAAAATTTTATTACAAGATTTATATCAACAACTATATATTATCTCCTTAATTTTTTTTATTTTTACTAAATTTTAAAACTAAAATATAATACACACTTATTATTTATTTCCTATTAATTGTGCTATATATTTTATTCTTTGTGTATTTTAAGAAATTTTTAATATATTTATATTTTAGAATTATTTTAATCATAATTTTATTATATTAATAATTTTTTAATGAAATATTTAAAAATATAAAATTATTATAAATTAAAATTATTATATGAGTTAAACGATTTGTGTCGAATTATGTAATTCATATATAACTTATTTAATTAAATGTGTTATATATATTATATTTATATAAATTATTTAATTTTTGTGTTGTATTCATATCGATACGATTAATAAATAGATTATTTTCATATTGATTTTAATTATATTATCAGAGTGAATCGATCCAATACGAATATGACACGACCTGCCAATACATTTGGACACTCCTATTTCCAATGGGAAAAATACAATGTATATAAATTTTATTTCCTAAAACCTCACTTGGTTATTATGTAAAATACAGAAATTTCATTCCTTATGATGTATGCTTTTTCTGGGCTTAGCAATATACAGAATCCAAATCCCAGTACTCATCAAGTAGTTATATATATATATATATATATATATCCCAGTACTGATCAAGCAGATACATATATATAATGAAGTCCTTCAACATAATTTTTTAAGATTTTTATATTTTTTATTAGAGATTTTTGACCATTTTATAAAAATATATCATAAATTCATAATAAGTTTATAGTAAATTCACATAAATTATCATATGTATGTTACACTCATAACAAAATTTGTATATATTATAACAATATGATAAATTTATAAATTAATAAAAAAATTAAAATAAAATTAAAAATATTTTAAAAATATGATAAACTTATGATTTTTTTTTAATTTTTTCAAGTAATTTTATAAAAACCCTATGTAGTACCTAATTCTTGTAAATACATAGATTTCATTTCCCAAAAATCCACATCGGTAATTGATTTTGTTAAGCTGAATTTTTGTATAAATTCTTTTTTAACATTACATGAATGACCCAAAGAGATAAATTGTAATTATATAATGCAATCAAAATATAATTTAATAATAAAAATATTTTTTTAAATAATAAATTTAGAATCAATTTTTTAATAACTAATACTTATACAGTGATCCTAACGCATTGTCGATAGTTAATGAATATAATGAAAGAAACTCTGAATTGATTGTCATTATCTGCAAATAATGGTAATATATTTTTGATTAGTTTACCAACTTCTCTGTCTTTTCCTCTCTTCGGTAGAAGTTTACCTAATATTTTTGTTTTATTTATGCCTTTAACTTTGCTCTATAATCATTATTAATTAGTACTCTATAATCATTATTAATTAGTACTTAATTGCATGCAGGATTTATAAGCCTACATTATTCATTCTTTATTATTATTATTATTATTAGTATTATTATTGTCTTTTTATAAGAATCATTATTTAGCACCAACTGCAATCATTAATGTCAAAATGGGTTAAACAATTATTTAATGACACCTAACATAAAAAATGTTAAAATATATATTGAAACTGCTCGTTAAATTCCCTACGTAATTAAATTCCACACGTATTAACTATAAAAATATGTTTTAATTAATATATAAATAATTTTTTTAACTTTAATTATTAGTTTTTAATATTAATACTTTTAAATTATATTAATAAATTTCACATGATATAGAATGCATAATTTAGCCTCTAGCTATATATAAATAGACTGGCAAAAATATTAATTAATATTGTTGTAATCCAATATTTAAAATCTAATAATAGTAATAGTAATTTAAAAAAAATTAAACAATAAAATATTTACAATATTCTTCATATGCATTAACTCCAAATATAAAAAAATAAAATTTCAATTAATAAAAAGGGGCAAAAGAAAAATACAGTAGCTTCATAATAGGTATTTTTAGAAATGACAGTAGCTCCATACTAAATATTTTCTACAGTACCATTAACTTTATACCTGAAAAAAATAAAAAATATATATTTTTCATTATAAATAAAGATAAAAATTTATACAGAAAGAGATAAAAAATTTACAAGAAAAAATAGATAGTAGGAGAGAAATTTACAGAAAATTCATAAAAAAACACAGAAAAAAAGAAACATTGAGTGAAAGTTTGGAGTAAAATTTTAGAACAATTTCCTAGTGAAAGTTTGGAGTAAAATTTTAGAACAATTTTCTGGAAGAGAAAATTGTAGAGAAACTTAAATTTTTATTAAGTACAGAAAGTTTACTTAGTAAAATTTGAAGATCAAGACAATCAGTAACACAAATTCAATCATTAAAGAACGCACAGCCAGATAAAATTTAAATTTTTGAACAAAGTTAAACGAAATCATTAATATGGTGCATATATTAGTAGATTATAGAAATACACATATGATTAAAAAGCAAGAAGTAAATACCAAAAACTAGTTCTATAGGACTAATTTACTTTTACACTGTTCACACAAAATAAAAAATATAAATTTATAAATTCAAAAATGAATAAAGACATAATATCAAAAATACTAATATAATGAAATAAAAAAACCAGAAATAAATATATGTAGCTAGAATGCATTATTACTGTGTGAATTTTTTTTAAAAAAAGTAATATGTTGAATGATTTAATAAAAAATAAACTAAAAAAATAAATAAGGAATTTCTTTTATCTTATAACTCGTTGGCAAGTATGATATTGAAATGATTGCTCTGAGTCAGTGAGTGTTGTAGACATGAAATTAAATCAAGAGGCATAAAAATCTTCAAGGGATAGATAGATTTTTTTCCTATTTGTGTAAAAAAAAGGGAAGATGATTTTTGTTAAAGAGAAAAAATGAGGGAGATGGACCACACAAAAACAGTAAAGATGAAAAAGAGATATTTATATTAGAAACCATTAGGGTTAAAAGGATTTTTGTCGAAATAGTAAAGTTTTGGTCTTATTTATTTATTTATTTATTTTTTTACTATTTTTAAGATGATGGAATTATGCATCAGTTTGCTCTCCTGGGTAAAAATATCCTCGGCCTCATAGACGAGCCCATGACATTAACTCATACTTTCTTTTTAGTTTTGTTTAATTGTTTAAATATTTAATTAAATTTTTTTATTCTTTCATTAAAGTAACCAAAAAAATGATAAAAGCAAAAATAATACAAACAATTAAAATAATTTTGCATTATTAAATTTGTAATAATGATCATTACAATAATTCTTTTTAATTCATCCATCCCAACTATCTTAATTTTATTAGTGTTCCTTTATTTAACTGTCCTCTTATAATTTATTCTAACCTCGCAACTAAAGAGATGATTTTATTTAATTAGTCAATTAATTGGATATGATATGACAAATACCATATTAAAATCAAATAATAAAAATAGTGAATATAATAATTAAATAAATTTAAAATTTATATCTAAAAAATAATTATCAAAATATAAAAATGATAACAACTATAAAATAAAAATAAAAATATTAAAATGGTTATGTCTAGACAATCAACCTAATAATAATAATAATATCAATAGTAATAATAATAACAATAATAAAACTTATCAAACTATAAGAATTTTGATTCCGTCAAGTAGATACATAGATAATCGAAATCAAATTTCAAATTCAAGTCCATCTTAAAAAAATAATTTTTCTCAAAAAAATATATATATAACAATAAACATGAACTAATTAATGAATAGCAATATAAAAGACAAAATATTTAATAAAAAATATGAAATTATAATAATTATGTCTAAAAAATAGACATAATTTTAAAAAATAATAATCATAAATTCAGTAAAAATTAAACTATAAAATCTTCTGTATTCAAGTAGTGAATATTTAGATTAAATCACAAAATAATAAATTGTATCCACGAGGGTAATAAAATTATTAAAAATAATTAAAATTAAAATAAAATTAATAAATATTTTATGTCAAGATAGTGAATATAAAAAATTAAATATAAGAATAATTAAATAAAAAATATAATTTAAATTTATATTCAGACAGTGAATATAATTTTTTATAATAATAAATAAATAATAAATAATAAAATATTACAGTAATTATAGTATCAATTTTGAGCATTGAAAAGTATATTTTTTTTCTATACGTAATCAATCCTTCGAACATTATCTTTAAAAATACAGATTATTATTAGGTGTCTAATTAAATTCTATAATTGATTGGTGACGGTTTCTAATATATATATATAAAAAATAATAAAATTAAAAATAAGTCAATCAAAAATTAAATTAAATCTTAAATATTTGCTGGCTCCGGTCGTTTCATATGCGACAAATATATTTTAACTTCTTAAGGATAATAATTGATCATTGTTAGATAAAAAAGAACCCATTATTTCAGACAACTTTGCTGGATATATTGGAATTAGAAAAGGTCTATGATTACATTGGTGTCCATATAATTAAATATAATTGAATATGTAACACCTTTTTGCAATTTTCACAATGAATATTGGTGTTGCACCTAATAAACCGAACTCCTGGATCGAATTTGAACTCGCTGACTGAACTCGTTGCATGTGTATATCTGGATTTCTAATACTCGTGGTTGGCCGAACTATCCTATATTCGGTAGATGTGATAAAGAGTACTATATTGGTATTTGAAAATTTTGCTGACGCTCCATTCTTTAATTATAAACATCGATAGATCTTCATAGATAAAAATAGTCTGCCGTTTTTACTTTCTAAGCCCCCCTATTCTACATGCTTATAATTGAGTCTCTCCACTGAAACACATCTCCTTCCTGGTTTTGCAGGTAGAAAAATTGATAGCCGAAGAATACAAATTCGAACCGAAATTTTGAAAGTTCACCTCATCATTAAATATGATTAACTAAATTATTCACTATTTGTTAATGATAATTATTTTATTATATGATTACTACGAAACAGTGGCAGAACCAGCGGCTATGCAAAAATGGGGCAAAATTTTTACCGGTACAACTGCAGGGGCTCTGTTACAGTGGACGGCCAGAGAAGAGGGGGTCACGCTTCCTGATGAAATTTAAGATTGAAATTGTTTGACGTGCAATTAAGAATAAAATTTATAAAATATAGTTTGACATAAATAAATTTTATTATTTATACAAATTATAAACAGATTAAATCACAAATTTAAATATTTAGATAAAATTTGCGATTGAAATTGTTTGACGTGCAATTAAGAATGAAATTTATAAAATATAGTTTGACATAAATAAATTTTATTATTTATACAAATTATTTAAAAAATTTATTGTTTCCATATTTATCAATAAATATATTCACTTCAATATCATGGATTTAATTTTGTGGAATTTGATATATAATTATATATGCTGTGAACAAATTTTACATTAATTTCAAATTTATTTGTACTATGGATAAGATGGGATAATGAACAATTTAAAAAAAGAATGAAGAAATAAAGAATGAATGAGCTAAACAATAAGATATACACAAATCCAAGTTATAGAAAGTTAAGGTATTGGGGAAGTAAAATCACTAAAATTTAATTTCATATATAAACTGTTATTAGCGGACAGAAAAAAGAAAGAAAGAAAGAAAGAAAATTCATAATTAGAAAAAATAAATTATATTTTTTTATTTTAAAAATAAAAAATAGATTTTGATTTCATTATCTTAAAAATAGATATTTTATAATTTTTTATTCCCTTTGTAAATCAAAACTGATTAACAGGAGAGAAATAAAAAATTACTCATTCTCTTTTCTCATTTATTTTATCTAACCAAATAACATCAATAAAAATACTTCATTTCCATTTTTATTGACACTTTTAACCAAATGCCATCTTAACATTATAAAATATGGATTTTTTCAAAAGTACCCTAAAAATAAAATTATTCTAAAAAATATCAACATTTGTTTTTGTTCAAAAAATACTCATTTTTTACCTTTTAATTTTAAAAATACAATTATTCACAGATATATTTTTAATATATATTTAATATATTATATTTTAAAAAATATATATTTAATATATTAAAAACATATAAAAAAACTTAAGAACGCTATATAATCTAATTTCCTCATTATATTTTGCGTTTTAATCCCATTTTGAAGTTGAGCCCAATATACCAGTTATATCTGTAAGATAAGTATTGGATGTTCTTTGGGCTGAAATTGTACAAAAACAAAGCCTAAATATCCAGTCTAAGTCCGAAATGAAAGTAGGCCTATATAGCCCATCATAGAACTTAGCTAGTGTATTACAATGAAAAAATGACACCCTGCTGTATTTTTATAAATTTTTACTTTTTTTATCAGATGTATTTTAATTATTTTATTATAAATATATAATAAATTCATTATAAATTGTGTAAAATTTCTCATTATAAATTATAAAAATATGATATTTTGATAAATATTTTATAAATATAATAAATTTAAAATTATTTTTAATTATTTTTATATTTTTATCAAAAGCTCTATTATAACGAGGAAAATACTTTTTTTTATCAGACTTTCCAAAATGCAGTAAGATTTTTAAAAAAATTCTGTTATTTTAATGTAAGATTTAAAAAAAAAAATCTGTTATTTTAATGTATAAGAAATAATACATAAAAAATAATATTGAATTTAATCTACTAATTTAATGATTTAGCAATTATTGGTACGCACATACATTCTGTCAACTATTTATCTATAATTTTATTTATACATTTCTCATTTTCAAAATTCATTATATATAAAACCATACTTGTACTTTTTTACTTTCCTAATTTTAACAATCTTAGATCTTTCTAGTCACATTTATTTTTTAATCAAAATTTGCATGAATTTGTCATGTAAACTTTACTAAGAAAACTAATTGTGAATGATTAAAAAATATCACAAATTTAGATTGAAATTAATTTATTTTACATTCATGTTATATTCACCTTATTTGACTACATATTTAAAATATTCTATTAATTTATAATATACTTTGATAATTTTATTATATTATTGAATTAAAAAAATATATATGTATTGAGATATTAGAAGTAAATTAATTATAATAATTATTTTATGTTTTATTAGAGTGAATAAAAATAATAAATGCAACGTGGACCAAATAGGTAGTGGATCAAAAGCACTGCAGATTTAATCATCTTCTCAAATCTTCTGTAAAAGAAACTGCAGATAGATCAAACTCCTTTAAATCTAGAAAGAGGGAATGTTCAAGTCCTGTTTAACTTTTTTTTTTAATAAAAAAAATAACACACAAAACATAAAATAATAATTGACATTTCATATTAAAAATGTAATAATTTTATTATGATATGCTAATCAATATATTTTTTTAATAATCTCTTATTTTTTGAAATGTAAGGCCAAAATTTCTATTCAGATTCTCTCACACTTAACCAGACCGACTAAATTCCTGTTTAACTTCTATTAATATCATAAATAGAAAAAATTTCTACTAAAAAAAGCTCAACTACACAAAAATTATCTTGATTTTCATAAAATATAGTCCCATTGTTTAATTTTAAACTTTTAATTAGTTGCTTTTAAACATTTTTTAATAATATAAATGATTAATATTGTGAATTATCTATCAATGCAGTAGGCCAAAAAAAAAAAACCCTTCATGAGAAGGTTTTAACAGACACAACCCAAAATATAATTCAATTAAAAGGAATTTATATATTATAAATCCCTCCTGTACTTATCATGTTTTTGGTATATTTGTATTCTTACTATTTTTTTTTTTTGGATATTTATATTCTCACTTTTAGCTAGTGATTTGAAGACTAAAATTAAAACAACTATAAAAATTCATAAACTTGATATTGAATTTTTTTTTAAAAGAAAAACTAAACCAAAAACTAGAAGCTCGTAATTTGTTGCAAGTAATTAAGCAAAAAATAGAACCAACTATATTATGCACCTAAATTTTATTTTTTGTTGACAGCCTACATATCATTGGATCACACACAAAAATTATTTCAAGCACCAGACCAGCTTGTACCATATTATTGTGCATACATGTGAATATGCATTAGATCTCCCTATTACTAAAAATTAGAATTTCCCATTCTCTGGCCAGAGCTTTGCTGCCAACATTTAGTAACAAGGCAAGGTTCTGCAAAAATAAGCAACAAAAAAAATTGAACTCTTAATTGGCAGACCAATGGAGAAAATAGAATTGAGAAAGGAAATTCATATATACTATAAAGTCAACATACTTACGTTAATGTATATCTACTAGCCAAAATTAATGCCTTGTGCCAGTGGTAATTCATTCCCATAATTGATTGTACTGTCGATGATTAACAAGAAGATTAGGAAGAAATATTTTCAATGGAAGGTACTATATAGTTAGATTTTCAAGATGTAGAAAGTGTGAAACCCAGTTCTCTCAGTCCTATTTTAAATTTGTGGAGTGTATGTACAAGCATTCTAACTAAGCCAATAAGGTAAAGGTGTTACATTAAAGGAGCCAAATTAATCGATATAGTTTACCAAGTGGAGCGTCGCATGTATTGCTTCCAAGAATCGCTTCCAGCTTCACGGCCACCACCTGTAGCCTTTTCACCACCAAAAGCACCACCAATCTCAGCACCGTTTGTTGGAATATTAACATTCACAATGCCGCAGTCACTTCCTTGTGGCCTGCAAAATGTTGAACCAAGTAAGAAACAAAATTAATATTTTGGAGAAAAGCTGACATGTAAAATCCCAATTCAAGGATTTTGAATGTAATATTGATCATTCAAACTTGCCCAATCCACTTGAAGATAGCCTCAGGTTTGCGAGTGAAGATAGAACTACTTAATCCTTGAGGCACTGAATTGTTTATTTCAATGGCTTCTTCTAGAGTCTGTACAATTACTCGATGTTCAGAAATCAATTCAAACCAAAACAGTAAATATTTAAGAACAATTATATGATGCCCTCTGTATCAGTAAACAACTTTTAAAAATCATAGAAGGAAAATCTCATATATATTGACCGGTGCTCACCAAAGAAAAGACCTCATGAAGAAGTTACCTGAAATTTCATAACATAAAGCACAGAAGCAAATAACTCTTCCTTGACAACATCTGTTTTAGGAGATATCTCAACTATTGTGGGCTGCACAAAATTCCCTTCAGATCCTATAGTAGAACCACCTGTTAGAATCTTCCCGCCCTGTAAAAGTATACAACAGCAGATTAAAAACGTCAAGCCATAGGCCAATCCCATGACAAGTAACAAGCAACAACAAATGGAGTTTACTAATACAAGATCTTCAAAGTACTACTAAAAGCTTCATGACTAAATCATAACCATAAGAAAATGACAAACTAAGAGACCTCTCAAGGGAATGGCAGGAAGAAAAAGAATCTGACAAGGTTATCAGATGACAAAGACAAACTAACCAATTGGTTATCAGATGACCCACTAATCAATTGGTTTACACATCTATTGGTTATCATATGACCCATTGATCAATTAGTTTACACATATAGCCAAAGGAAAAGCGATAAGAACTCGTTCATAAATTCTTCTTTGATTACACATCAATTGGTCTGATTTTTGCAATGACTCCAGCAAAATCTAACAATTTAAATCTCCGCAAATATAAAGAATTTTAATGGCGTAGAAAGCTTATACCCCTGAGAAGAAATTTTTTGTCTGAAATATTTGAAATATAGGTTCCTTACATTCGAAGAGCATACCTGGGACTTGATGACCTCCATCCCCTTTTCAAAATTCTTCCTTGATTCAGAAGTATGCAATGGCCCAAGTAATGTACCTTTCTCCAATGGATCCCCAATTTTAACTTGATTGTACACATTAAGTAGCTGATCAAGCACTATCTGATATATGCTCTCATGAATAAGCTTCATCCATGAGCAACAAAAGTTAAGTACAAACTTTGGCAGCTGTCAGCATACGAATTCAGAAAAAAAAAAAAAGCAGTTCTATTAATACCAGCCTACGACATGTTGTACACCGTTGACCAGCTGTCCCAACAGCAGCAAACAGAATTGAACGAACAGCTAGCTTGATATCAGCATCATCCATTACTATTATAGCATTGTTTCCACTTAATTCAAGCAAGCATTTACCATATCTTTGATTCACTGTTTGTTGTACCATCAGACCAACCTGTAGAATTTGCATAATTTCTTTAAGAAAATGTGTTAAAAGATAGATTATCCAGATCATCCTACCCTTCTACTAAGAACTTTTATCTTGTTGCATTTGTAGAGTTAATTCATATAAGCGTTGCCCAAGTATGATAATTATATTCTAGCGATTGAGAATTTGTTGATTGAGGGGGCTAGAGGTCGTGGCAGACCTAGAACTGTGTGGAAGGAGGTGATAGCAAGAGACTTACGTGCCTTAGATCTTGATGCGGATTTGATTAATGACAGACTTGAATGGAGACGTAAAATCCGTGTCTTGGAAGGGGCCTAAGGCTGGAGTATCTTTTTTGGTGTCTTTTGAGCTTATTTTGTTGAGAATCCATACAGCCGACCCCAACTTGTTTGGGATTAAGGCTTAGTTGTTGTTGTTGTTGTTGTTGATTAGAGTGGACAAGATGAAAAGAGAATGGAGAAAGAAATTTCTCAAGTAAAATTTCACAAATTTAAGTCAACAATCATAGCATACAGGAAACTCAAAGTCAGTTAATAAATTGATAATACCATAAACAATGCATATCCCAAATGTATTGTTGAACACATGCATTATTTATGGGATATTTATACCACAATTTCATGGATAAAAAAGATATATATACTTTCAGTGCCTTAAAATATCAAGAAAGAAGTACTTACCATACAAGACGAGTTGCATAAATAAATCGACAAGCACAAACGTGTCTCTCACACAAGAAAAACAGTAAGGTAATATCTAGAAGGCTCAAGACTAATACCTTGGAACTCCCAGTGAATGAAACCAGAGGAATGCGAGTATCTTCTGCTATTGCTTGACCAATATCAGCACCACCACAAAAGGATGTGAAAATCGCAGGAGGCAAGTTGTTCCTCTCTAACACGTTAGCTACCAGCTTTGTCACTGCTATGGTGACCAAAGGAGTTGTTGGAGCACCTTTCCTATAATAATATTTAAGAATAAAATTCAAGAAAACAAAAATAATGACATTCCTTATCTTTTACCTGAATATCTAGAAAAAGGAAATCTGAATGTTGACATTATACTTGTTCTAGTGCAGAGTTAAATGAACTGCATGTTGTTTGGTAGCACTTAATGTGTAAATGAATGTGTCAACAAAAATAACAAATAATATTTATCTAAAACTTAAGACACAGTTACGACTGTGTACATAATTTATAATGAAATTTAATCCCATTCCAGATTAATTACAACTCACCAAACAACACAATTGCCACAGACCAAAGCAATGCATGCATTCCATCCTACAAAACAATATCAGACATAATTTCAGGAAAAAACTGCAAGAAAAATAATTTGAACTTCAATATACACACACAGTTGATACTAGCACATGGTAGATTAAAATATGTAATGCAAGATTGTTGATTTCAAGTAGCATTTACTTCACTTTTGCCTAGCTGAAACCAAAAACTATTGTTGCCAGAATAGTTCTGAGCCACGACATGCAAACAAACATTCACAAAATAGTAAGTCAGAAATTGTGTGTAGATGTGGAGATATAGGAGAGAGCATCTAAAGCAGTAATCAGAAAAAAGGAAGCTCGCAACAACCATAACTGCCATACCAAAAAAGGTAAAACACTCACCGAGAACAGCGCATGGGAAGTTGAAAGCTGTGATGACACCAACTATTCCCAGAGGATTCCAGGTCTGCACACGAAGCAAGCATGGAAAAGTGTATAAAATAGTAAAAAGAAGTAATAAAGCAATACCAAGCAAGAGCACAGAAAAGTAGGATACCTCCAACATCACATGATTTGGACCTGTTAAAAGAACAAACATAGTTATTCTATAAAACAGGAGGAAAAAGGGGGAAAATTCATTATTGAACATCAAGCTTTAAAGCCACAAGGAAATATTTACTGAGATGATAATCAAATTGCAACATGTACAAAAATTATACACAAATTTGAGATGCATATTAAGTAGGGTGAGAGGGAGAGAAAGAATAATATTTTGACAAGACAAATGAAAAATACGAAAAATGCACAGAAAAAGAAAGACTAATGTTAATCTCACGTTCTGAAGGTATTATTGATCCATTCAGTTGCCGGCTTAATCCAACAGCAAAATCACACATGTCAATTATTTCCTGCAATTGTGCTTGTGGAGTCATATAAGCAGATAGCAAACACATCATAGTATTCATATAACAATAACAATATCAGTATATGTAGCAAACATTATATGGGTGTCCTGCGAATGACATGACAATTCTCTGCACCAATTTCAAAAACATTAAACTTTAAATTACACTAACATACCTGAACTTCTCCAATGCCTTCAGGAAGTATTTTCCCCATCTCGAGTGAGACAAGACGACCAAGCTGCTGAAGCTTCACTCGCAATGCATCACCAATGTGTCTAACAATCTCACCTCTCTTTGGTGCAGGAACCTACAAATTGCCAAAACAAAATCACTATTAAATCTCAAGCATAATAGGCATCAAAGATAATAAGAAGCATACTCTATCTCACCTGCATCCAAATCTTAGCGGCTTCACTACAAGCCCGCATTCCTTCTTCATAATCTTCAATAGAACCCTCCACAACTTCAGCTATTGCCTGGTTATTAGCAGGATTCAAAGTAGTGATCACAGGACCATGTGCTTTCCACGTGCCATTCACATAACAACCAAAATTGCGTGAGCTCAAACCAACCTCGTTCAAGAATTCATATTCTTTCCTTGCAAAACCCATTTCTGCAAAACAAATGTACAAAAACAATTCAAAATCAGTGTTCTATGAACAATTAGCATAAGAAAAAGAACAAAAAAAAAACGCAGCAACAAATCAAAGAAAACTTAAATATTTTTCCGGGCAACCAAACAGATCAATCGTTTTTGTCTAAGCTGATGAATTAAATCAAAAAATACCTATATAAAATGCTAATTTAAAGATAATTAAAAATGATAATTTGCTCTGATTTTGTTTGTGAGCTGAATTTTTTGGTGGTTTGACCGGAGAATAGAGAGAGAGAGAGTTCAAATTAGAAGAGAGTAAGAATCCGAAGAGACAGAGAGACGTGGAGTGATAAGCGAACTGTTTGGATTAGGATGCGAACGGAACACTTTTTTATGAAAAATTTGTATTGTATCTCACTTTTTTTGTTTTTCTATTTTTTGGATTTTTCTAACATGTACACGTGCTAAACCACATTAATTTTTTTTTATTGAAATATTTATCATTTTTATTAAATTTTATTGTAATTATTTTATAGAGTGATTAATATCTTCTGTCGCAATAAAATGCAGCCTTTAATATATTTGTATTAAAAAATTATTAAAATTTTTAAATATTATATAAATTTATTTTAAATGAATTAAAAATATCATTATTAAATTATTAATGTTAAAATTATTATACTCTCAATTTATTTATTAACATAATAATAATAAATATATAGTAGTTAGAAAAAAAATTGATTAATCTTGATTACATAAAATATCAATTTTAGTATGATATTTTTTTTAGATAAAAATATTTATTCAAATTCTATTGTCTAAAATATATAAACTCAACTATTATATGACTTAAACTAACTTAATTACCCATAGTTAAAAAATAACCTAATTAATAAATTTCTATTAATATGATCGTTAATTACTTTATATAGGGAATACAAATACTTATTAAGGATTATTAAATGAAAATTTTTAATTTTTTTAATTAATTAATTTTATTATTAGAATAATAAATAATTAATGCTTATAAATTTGATAAAATTAATTTTCCTTTTAAATTTAAAGCATTAAATTTCTAAGATTAAGATTCATAATTTTATAAACTAACTTCAATTATCTTAAAGTACATTATATCAATGAGCAGTAATAAATATAAAATTAAAATAGTTATGACTCTAATATAATTAATTCATAAATACTTTTAATTTGGATCAATTTAATTCATATATTATTTTTATATATTAATATACTAAAATTAAAAATAAATGTGAATATTAATTTTTAATTTTTTAAAGTTTATAAATTTCATTTAAAAAATAAAAAATAAAAACTAGAAAATGATAATATTTTATAAAAATTTTTCTTCATTCCTCTGTTTATCGTCCAAGCAAGAGGAATTCAAATTCAAATAAAATTGAAATGCATTATTCAATTAAAAATGTAAATTAGGATTTTTTTTATATATCTATTATTATTGTAATTAAAAAGAGAAATAGATTTATCCTTTATTGCAAAAAATAAATAATAAAAATTATTTAAAAAATCTATTAAGACTATAAAAAGCAAAAACTTATCTTTGAAATTTAATAATGATGCAAGCGAATTATTTTGATTTTAATATTTAAGCTAATATTTTTATTTTAATTTGGTTAAAATTTTATAATTTTAATATTTAATAATATGAAAAATAAATAATCAATTAAGACTATTAGTTTTGCTTAACAAAAAATATTAAAAGGGTATATTAAATGTTGATTTATAATCAGGGTGAAGCCATATTTTTCAATGAAGATGAGTAAAATAAAAATATCATATATTTTTTAAGAAATTTAAAAAGAAATAATTAAATATTTTAAAATTTTTAATAATATATATATATAATTTTAAAATAAAAGGGGTAGCTGTCTACTTTTATTATAAGTGTCTTCTCCAACATTCACAGCGTGGAAAAGGAAAAAATTAATACAATTACGGTTATTTATTTTATTTAACAAAAAAAATAGTATTATAAGTGAAAGCATTAAATGTTGTTTAATAAATAGCCCCTATGGCACTTGTTAACCGAATTAATTTTAAAATGATGGTTTGAAAACATTAAAAAAATAAAAATAAAATTCAAATTAAAAAGAACAATTTAAAATTGATAAAATTTAAAATTTTAAGTGTTGGGTATTCAAAATTCTCTATATATATTAATTTTAAAAAAATGACACCTTTTACTATATTTTTTAAAATTTTTACTTTTTTATCAGAAATATTTTAGTTATTTTATTATAAATTCATAATAAATACATAATAAACTCATTATAAACTATGTAAAATTTATAAATTCATAATAAATTTATAATAAACTCATAATAAACTTATTGTAAACTAATAAAAATATGATATGTTGACAAATAATTTATAAATTTTGGTATTTTATAAATATGATAAATTTAAAATTTTTTTAATCTTTCTCATATTTTTGTCAAAAGTTCATTTTTATTGCAATAGGGAGGAACGTATAATTTAAGCTTAGCGAGTGCTTTCTTTTTATTTGATTTATATTTGTAAAATTTTTATTAATTATAATGCTTACAAATATTTCATTCTAAAAATAATATATTTTTTAATATATTTTAATTTCATCCACTAATAATATAAATTAATGAAAAAAAATATAAAAATAAAAAAAATTAAAATCTTAAAAATTTCAATCTTCAACATGATCAATGACATAGAATCATGCAATTGCAATTTTGCCTCTATAACTATGTATCTCTATATGTATAAACAGAAAAAAAAAATTTAATGATATTTATAGATTTAGAAATAAAAAAAATTGAGAAATTAATACAAATAGAGTTTGTATACCCTTTTGAAATTATACCAAGAAAGAGAGAAATAAAAGATAAAGAAATGTACTGAAGAAAAATTTGCAGTGTTTTGTATTAAAAAAAATGGGTTAAAAAAAAGAGAAAGATAGAAGAAAATTAAAAAATTCGTACAAATGATTATTTAAAACATATTTTTAATGATGAGATAATATTAATTGAATTAAGAGTAAATTTTGTATATATAATTTTTTATCAACCCACAAAATAAACTTTTATTAACCAAAAAAAATACATATATATTTTAAATTTAAATACCTAATATAACAGTAGCATATTTTGATTTCAAATACGCTTTGTGGGGGGCTACCGGGCTAATATATATTGAGTGCATGTAAAATTTTCAATGGGGACTAATGGGTCTGCACCTGATAAATACTCATTTGATCATTTACTTATATTATTAATTCATTATATATTCAAAAGTAATTAAATTAAAATATAATTAATTATTATCTTGTGTCTATCATATTAAATGAAGACTTTTAAAATAATTTTATTATAAATTTATCAATTATTTTATTTAATATAGAAATATCAATATATTTTTATAATTACACTAGTACTCTTTCATTTATTAGATAATTGATAAAATTAAATATTTGAAGAAACCTTTTAAATTTAAATCAGTATAAGCTATTAATGAAGGATTGGAACCATCAATCTAGTATGACTTCACTAATTATACACTGTGAACAAAAAAGCAAAGGAAAATAATCATTAATTGATATTTTTCATATTAAGGATATAAGTGACTTTTCCATTGGTTTTTACAGATTTTATATAACAGAGTTTGTACAAATAACAGCACCCATTTTTTTTTTTTTACATAAAATAGATAATTTCACGAGAATATAGATAATAGTAAATGCACACACATTACAAAATAATTGTAATAAAATTCAATAAAAATGACAAATATGATAGTAAAAAGTAAAATATTTAATATATTAAATGTATATTAAATATATATCTATATAAAATATAGTTTTAAAATATAAAATATATAATAAATATTTGTCTAAAAAATAATATTTTTAAAATTAAAAATTAATATTTTTAAAAGATAAATTAAATATTCTTAAAAATAATTTTATTTTTGAACATTTTAAAGAAACAATACATATTTTCACAATATGATAAATTCATGATGGGGAACAACAATTAATATCAATAAATATATTAAAAATATATTTTCTCATTTCACTAAAACATCATATTTAATTTATATATGTCTATTTAAAAGTTAATAATTTTTTTAAGTATTATATAAAATTATTTTAAATAGACTAAATACTTTCTATTAATTTTCTAATATTAACATTATTATATTCTTATTTCATTAATTGACTCGTTAATAATACGAGAATAGTTAACAAAATTAATTAATTTTTTTAATTGTATAAAATAATAATTTTAGTGAGTTTTTTTTAAATTGATAATTTTAATGGGGCATATGAGGTATTATTCAAAAAAAAAAAAGAATAGTAGTATAGATTTGCAATGCAAGCCTATAATATGGGCTAAAACAATGAAAATTGAAATGAATGAGATGCATATGGACTATGCCTAAGTAAAAAATAGATAAAATTACACTGAACAATATATTTTTAAATTTTTTTTTATATATTTTATATATTTTTGATATATCAAATATATATTTAATATATATCTTTAAAAATTGAGTATACCTTTAATATAATAAAAGTACACTCAAAATATACCTCTAAAAAGAGATATTTTTAAAATTAAAAATTAAAAATATATATTTTTTAAATTAAAAAAGAAAAGTGAATATTTTTAAAAATATTTTAATTTTTAGAGTATTTTTACAGAAACCCCATATGAATATGCAACTCAAGCCCATATCTTGATCGGAGCTCCCATGTGGCAATCAAACGGCGCACATTTGGTTGACCGCGCTTGGCGCTGCTAAAATGCTCATTGCTGATTGCTCATCTCCCGCGATTGACACGTCATCAAGCTAACTTACAAATGCATCCATCGCTTGAATGGTTTCGTCTTGTCCCATGTCGTTAGCTATTTCGGAGGATGAAATCGATAGTTATGACATTGTGCTTATTTGGCTTAATTTCATCGGTGATTTTTAAATTTATATTATTATAATGTTAATATTTTTAAACTTTAATTTATAATTTTATAATTTTTAAATTTATAAAATTATAATATTTTAATTCTTTCGCCAATTTTTTATCTATATTTACAAACAGAAAATTAATATGATAACACATCAACTTCCATTTCACTAATAAAAAAATAATATTACGCTGCTTTAATATTCTATTTAATGTTAATTGAAAAAAAATATTAAAAGTGTTAAAATTTAAAATTTATATTTTATATTTTTTATACTTTTAAGTCATTTTTTTTATTATTGTGTTACACTAATAATAATATCATTAAATTTTTTTAATATTTTATCTAACTATAAATGTTAATATAATTTATAACATTAATTAATAAAATAATTTGTAATTTTGATTAATAAAATAATTTATAAAATTAATTAATAAAAAAATTATAATACATATTATTAGTATAATTTAATAAATTATAAATTATATATATTATTAGGATAATTTAATAATTTGTAAATTATTTTATTTAATATATATTATTAATACACTACATATTTATATAAAAATTATTAATAAAAATAATAATTAATATCATTTTTAATATATTAATAATATATATCATCAATTATTTTATTAATTATTGTTATAAATTAATTTATTAGTTAATGTTATAAATTATATTAACAACTATAGTTAAATAAAATATGAAAAAAATTTGATAGCATTATTATTAGTGAGCTCAATTGTAAAAAATGACTTAAAAAATATAAAAAATATATGTTCAAATCTTAATATATATTTTTTTCATTTTAATTAACACTGTATAGGATGCTGAAGTTGTGTCATATCACATTTTTATTACTGAGGTGAGCGCTGAAGTGGCATAATATGGTGCTATATTAACTTTTCATTAGTGAATATAGATGAAAAAATAATAAAAGGACTATATTATTATAATTTTATAAATTAAAGGATTTTAAAGTTACAAATTAAAGTTTAAGGATATTAACATTATAATAGCATAAATTTAAATACTATGAATAAAATCAATTCTACATATTTTTTTAACCTTTTTGTCCCTTTTCCACATATTTATTCACACTCCTACCTTAGGCAAATTCTAATTATAAATAAATAATCATAAAAAATTACGCCATTCATATATGAACTTTTAATATTTTTAATTTAATATTTTTAATTTTTTATTAATTAGCGTCTCAACTTTAATAAATACTTATAAATGATTTATTCTAATATATATTTATTATTATTTTGATCATAATTGATACTGACTGAAATAATTAATTTATAAATATTAGTTAAAATTGAAATATTGAATTAACTTAAAAAAGTAAGATATTAGAATATAAATTATGAAAAGTTAAAAACACCAAAAGTGTAATTTTTCTAATAATCATATATATTAATACTACTACATTATATTCATAAAATATAATCCAAGTGATAATAATTTTATATGCTGCATCCATAAAAGTTTTAAAAAATAAATAACACCTTAAAATTATTGTTCTCAATAATATTCAAAAATAATATTTTTAATAAAATAACTTCAATTTCAACATCATTACAATTATATCAAATTTAAAAATTATAATTAATATCTAATAAATAATATTTGGAACATATAAATAAAATATATAAAGTGTCTATTGTTTGATTAATCTCATAAGAAAATTTAATTTCCAAATGTATATAAGTTAACATTTTCCTTGAATCCATTTGAATAAAAATTCTAATTATGTGAGAATATCTCTAGTTATTATAATTTAATTTTTTAAAAAATTATATAATGTAGATATTTTTAAAGATCAGCCGATGTTGTATCAACTCGACCTTATTATTGTTTCAACTAATCTAATCGATCACATCGATTAAAATTAACTAGAATAGTCGATTTCAACTTAAAATTTTAATAAATCGATATTATTGGTTTAATTTTAATTTATATATTAAGAAAACCGATCAAAATCAACTAAACTTGATCTATAACGGTCAATTTTGTAATTTTTTTTATTATAAATAGCCAATTCCATATTAATGATAATTGATTTAATAAACTCCTAAAAGTATAGAACTGACCAATGTACATCCTTAGATATTTTACTCAATAGACTCCAATTTTTTTTTTTTTTTAAATTCAATGTAGTAATAATTCTAAATTTGGAGTTTCTAATTTTATGAAGGGTCCATCTGTTGGCAAGAAAGAACAAAAGTACAAAAGTATACTCGTGGAGTGAAAAGTACAAACCAAACCAAAACTCAACCAAAACAAAAACAATTTTGTGTGTGTGCGCTAATTGACAGTCACGTGTGATCTGCAACAATGGCAGCGTCTCACTTTTATAACCACTCTGTCAACCCACGTTGTTGTTCCTAAGTTTTTTTCACAGAGAACCCAATAAATACTCACACTCCTCTTTCTCTGTACTTAGTTAGTGCAATGTCTTTTAACGTATCAAAAGACATTAACAACAACTCTGTCGTCTTCAATCTCAATGCTTTTCTCTCCGTTTTTTATTGTTCTTGTTCTTGTTGTTGTTGATTAGATGACAATGGATGGTGGGTTCAATTCTTGTTCTTCATCTTCGTCATGTGGGTCTTCTTCTTCTTTGACGCCGCAGCCGCCAGTTTGTCCAAAGTCGCCACCTGGAGGTTTGGATTTGTTTGGTAAAAGAAAGCAGTTGGTTAAAGTGCAAATCTTGGAAAGAGAGATTGGCTTGCTTCAGGTTTGTTAGTTAACTTCACTTTCTTTAATGATTTTCCTGTTAAAGATTCTTGATAGGCTTCATTTTTCAACTAGTAATATTACTGTCTTCATATAGAAAATGCATTGTTCTAAAGAAAAATCAGAATCTTTGCAGAGTTTTGCTATTTATTGATATGATTAGTGTAAATTACAAACTCCATTATTTAGTTTTATGCCCAACCCAGTTCAGTTTGTGATAAATATAGGTATAATGTAATTTTAGCTCAATGATTAAACTATTCAGTTGCTATATACTTGATATTGCTAAAATGTTGCTCATTGGAGAAACAGAGAATTGGTTTGGATTTGTACCAATAAAGTTTTTTGGCCCAAATTTCAGTGATTGAAATTTACCCTTTTCAATTTTGCCATCAATTTATGCAAATTCAATTAAATCACATGTTTTGTTTTGGTTAGGTATGCACTCTCTATTTAGTTAAACACCATTAATTTTGTAGATCGCATTTCTAAATTTTGTTACTGTTTCATATAAGAGCAGACAGTAAAACCTTATTACCTAGCATCATCTATTCTGCTATGCAATGTTTGTTGTGTTTGATGGCATGTTCTTTGCTTATCATAGAGGCCTTTATAAAATGACTGAGTATTTATTAAGTTACACACCAAACTACCGAAGCCTAGCAGCAAGTATATTTTTATTTGGATAATAGATTCAGGATCGATTATCTTCTCCCCACAATGTATTAAATTTCAAAGGAAAAAAATTATCTATTAAGTTGGGTATTGAGGACGTAGAAACAATGATATCTGACTAGTTATGGTAGTAGTATCTATTATTGCTCCCTTTCCTTTATATGAAACCTATTTTTGAACGAAAATGTAACAAACAATTTCTTCTTAGAAGATTGGTATAAATGATGTGCTCACAAAAGATTCTTTTATGAGCAGGAAGAGTTAAAAACTATTGAAGGTCTTCAACCTGCTTCGAGATGCTGCAAAGAGTATGGCTTCTATATTACAAAGAGTTAGCTGAACCATCATAATATGCTTATTAATCAATATGTTTTTATGTTCCAATCTGACCCATAAAATTTAATTGACAGGCTTAATGACTTTATTGGCGCTAAACAGGATCCTCTCGTGGCAATGTATCTCTTGTTCATCAAATTAACTTTTATTATTATTTTTCTAAAATATGATTTCTTATGCGAAGTTTCGTTCACTAAAATTGCACATTCATTTTCTTTGAAGCAGAAATGAGGAGGCACATAAATCTCGAACCCACTGGAAGAAGCTCTGGTACTTTGACATTCTTTTTTTTCTTTTTTTTGGTTCCCTTCTCCTTTGGATTCTGTGGTAGTTTAAGTTATATCTACGCTTTTGGCAAGATGAGCTTATTCAATTTCTTTATCCACGACTATTATGCTGCAAGTTAATATGAATTTTTCACAACCAAGAAGCTGAAGAATAGCTGGTTTTTTCAATTATGATATGTTCTACTTATATATTAGATTCAAAAACATCTTACTGTTGGGGTAGAAATCAGAAAAGTTCTATAATCTTTGGGCTTATTGCTTTGTTGTTAGTACAATTGCTTGAAAATTGATCACTGCGAGTGCTCGGCAAAGAGCCAAAATTAAGAATAGCAAAAGAATCGATATCAATCGACCACCATCATGCTAGTTCAGCATTTCACATTATTTTTGTTTTTCAGCTGCACTTGTACTAAATATTCAGATTGTGAAAAGATGCTTTATGTCCTTTTACTAGACAGAATGAATTCACTTGTAAATAAGTTCTCATTCAACTACGAAAACCAATTTTTGATGCTGATCCTTGAATAAAATCTCTTCCTATTTGTTTAATTTTCAATTACTTTCACACCATTATGTATCAGAGGTTTTGGTAGAAGCTTTGATCCTTTGATATGTACTGATGCTAACTAGGTGAAAATTTGTTTCCAGTTATCCATGGACTTGCAGCACGAAAGGCTGTCAACCTCATTTACAAATGCCAAACTGCTGTGCTTGCCGTTTACCGAGAACCTCCAAGCTGCACATATGCTGTTTGCATAAAATAGCTTGTCAAAATTGTTGCAGATTTTCAGGAACTTCATGTCCATGCTTTGGTTATTGCTGTTTCAAGTCATCCCTCTGTAATTGTACAAAGATGAATCTTTACTGTTGTTGCTCGAAAACTTGTAATAGTTCATGTTGATAATCTGGCAATTTCTTAAACTGTTACCTTCTTCATCCTCATTGAGTTAAAAATTAATCTGATATTTAATAGTATCTTTGAGCTAAGGTAGACTCAGATATAGTAATGAAATCATATAATCTTTTTTCCAGTTCATGTTCTGAGTTATTGCTAATCATTTGATGTGAGTAATTCTTCCATTCTCACGAAAAACCTCTAACATTATAATATATAAATATAGAAATTAAAGTAAATGTCTTCTTGTTAATTTAGGCCTATTCCCTTCACTCCTAACAATGTCTAGTTCCTGACAACCATAAGTCACCTTAATCTGAAATAAATAAGGCTAAATAATTATGAAATTTTTGATAATTTACATATTATATTAGTCAGTTTTTATATTTTTAATATTTATTTTTTGAGTTCATATATTTTTAAAAAATAAACTACTTGGTCTTTCTATCAATATTTATATGCCAAAATTATTAGTCAATAAATTTAGTATCAAAAAATGACTTTTTGACATTTCATTATATATGTCTATGTTTGTCTTGTTAGCCGTCATTGTTGACAAAAAAAAATAAATAAATAAGGGATTTCAATCCCACATCGAAGAAAGAAAGGAAATATGAGGGTATTCCCCTCCTATATAAGTGGCTCAAATCCTTTAGTTCAAAACACACCAAAACACAACAAGTGTTTTATATTAGAGATTAGAGTTGAGCTCTTGGAGTCTCTTGGAGTATAAATATTTGGGGGTTGTTTTGTGGGTATCGGATAGAAAAATATTTTGTATTTGTGGTTGTAACAATTTTCCACATAGTAAATATTTTTCTTTGTTGTCGTTAGGCAATGGCCGTGGTTTTTCTCCATTTGGGAGTTTTCCACGTTAAATCTTTGTGTCTTTATTCTTTTTAATTTCTTAATTGTTATTTTATTTTCTCATTTATTCCTGCTTAAAGACGGTCCGAGGGGCGGAAAAATAGCGATTTTCCCAACAAGTGGTATCAGAGCTTAGGTGTTATAATTTTTTGTCAAAAATCTTAGTATGCTCTGTGGTTGCAGCTTGGTCTGATCTTCCACATAAGAAAAGTTTTTTGTTAAAAAAAAATTATTTTTGTTTTAAGCTGGTGGAGCCTTTGGAGCTGGAGGAGCTTTGGAAAAGGTGGAGCCGTTTTGCTTTGGTGTGCTTGAGTATTGGTGGTGAAATAAATAATTACATGTCGAGGTAAATTCTGTCAAACGACACGAATTTAGTCTAAGGCAAGTGGATTTTAAGTGAGACCATTGTGATTCCTCCTCTTACCTGGGAATTTACCTGGTGTAATATTTATTTTTGGTCCTTTATTAAGCACAAAGTAAGCATGTCGGCAATGAGATGCGAGATTGAGAAATTTGATGGGAGAATGAATTTTGCACTGTGGCAAGTGCAAGTTAGAGACGTGTTGATACAGTCTGGACTACATAAGGTTTTGCAGGGTAAACCAGTCAGCGGAAGAAATTCAGGGAAAGGCGGTGGTAGTGGAGACTCAGAAAAATCCAAGATTAGTGACGAAGAATGGGAGGAGCTAGATATCAAGGCGGCAAGTCAAATTCGCATGTGTCTAGCAAAAAATGTTCTTGCTAATGTGCTTGGATTGTCCACGACAAAGGAGCTGTGGGAGAAACTGAAAGAATTGTATCAGGGGAAAAATATATCCAACATGTTATATTTGAAGGAGCAATTTTATACGTTGAAAATGGCGGAAGGTACAAAGCTGTCCGATCACCTGAGTGTCCTCAACGGTATCATCTCTGAATTGGAAACTCTTGGAGTGAAAACCGAAGATGAAGATAAAGCTCTCCGGCTCATCCTGTCACTTCCTTCAACATATGAGCACATGAAGCCTGTTCTGAAATATGGTAGTAAGGAAGTGGTGTATGCGGATGTGGTTAGTAAGCTCATTACTGAGGAGAGAAGACTGAATGAAATGGAAAATAAATCTTATGAGAATTCAGCTTTATCTGTCAGTATCAGGAAAAAGAATAAAGGCTCCGGAAAGAGGAAGGTTGTCTGCTGGGGGTGTGGTCAAACTGGACACGTGAGGAAGGATTGCCCGAACGGTGGAGCTGATTCGGCTAGAAGCTCTAACGTTGTTGCTGCCAATGTGATCTCCTGTGGTTTTCTCTGTAGTTGAGAAGAGTGTGTCCTCATGGCATGATTGCTACCCATTGAGATGCCATGGAAGATGACGGATTATTAGTAGCTGGTCCACGGAAATACGCACGGCATTGGTTGACAGTTAATGCAAAGTGTGTGGTGGAAAAATTATGTCGATGGCTAATGAACTCTTGGAAAGTCAACAGGAGGGTTGCACCATAAATTATTAGCGGGATCTCGACATGGCCTGTGAAAAATTCTTGGAGTCTGTGAAGTGATTTCAAGTGATGATACTCTTTTATGGTGGAGTATGATAATTCTTGTTATTAGAATTATGATTGTCGGTAACAGACAATGTTGTATTTTTTTTATTTTCTTTTGTCAAGGTGGAGATTGTTAGCCGTCATTGTTGACAAAAAAAAAATAAATAAGGGATTTCAATCCCACATCGAAGAAAGAAAGGAAATAGGAGGGTATTCCCCTCCTATATAAGTGGCTCAAATCCTTTAGTTCAAAACACACCAAAACACAACAAGTGTTTTATATTAGAGATTAGAGTTGAGCTCTTGGAGTCTCTTGGAGTATAAATATTTGGGGGTTGTTTTGTGGGTGTCGGATAGAAAAATATTTTGTATTTGTGGTTGTAACAATTTTTCACATAGTAAATATTTTTCTTGGTTGTCGTTAGGCAACGGCCGTGGTTTTTCTCCATTTGGGAGTTTTCCACGTTAAATCTTTGTGTCTTTATTCTTTTTAATTTCTTAATTGTTATTTTATTTTCTCATTTATTCCTGCTTAAAGACGGTCCGAGGGGCGAAAAAATAACGATTTTCCCAACATGTCTTTATTATTTGTTAGTTCATTTCATTTTTTATTTTACTTTATATAAAAATTATTTATAAAATAATAAAAGATATTATTTGTATTATTTAAAATTATTTTTTAATAATATTTATAAAATTAAAATAAATGACGTGTATAGATCATTTTTAAAATAATAAATTTTATTTTTTATATTATTTGAAATTAATTTTTAGTAATATTTATAAAATTAAAATAAATGATGTGTAAAAAATAAAAAGAAAATTAAAAATGAGTATGATGTAATAAATAACAAAGATATACATATATAAATAATAACAAAAAGTAATTTTATAATGATAAAATCATTGATTAATAGTTTTGAAAAGAAAAAAATGACTAAATACCTTAGTTTTTAAAAATACATAGACTAAATAGTTTAATTAAAAAATATAGACTGAGTAGTTTAATTTTTAAAAATATAAAAATAAAAAATATATATAGTGAAGTGGAATATGTAAAATCTCATGGACTATATAGTTATTTAACCAATAAATAATTAATAATGCATTTATCAAAAAAAATTAATGTATTAAGATAATTGCCAATAGGAAAAATAGGAATAGGCTTAAATTAATATGGTAAAAAGTGTCACAAAAATATTTTATAGTACTTTATCTAGAAAGTGTAATTATAGCATAAAATTAAAAAAATTATATAGGAGATTCTGATTAATTTAGAATTAAATTTTAGTTAAGTTGGGTCTTTAAAAATATTAAATTAAAATAATTAGTACGTGAAAAGAGTATATTTTGTATAGATATCCAACATTGATTGTGATAAATTTTGTATTAAAAAACAAAAATTTGGTGCAAATCACGAATCAGCCAATTGAATGGATAGAATTGAATTTCTGAAGAGCTCAATATTATATTGGCACGGTCACGTGATGATTAGATTCAGATCTGTTTGTAGCCTTTTAGGTGTGATAAATAAATTAATACCATAAACAAAACGTGTTATGCCAAATTTATTTCTTTATTATTTTTAAAATATTTCCTTGAAATGCAATTTGGTTATTGATAATTCAGGAAAAATGAAATCTAAATTGGGCAAAATCTAATTATAATTATTAATTTCTAATATTTTTAATTCTCAAATGAAGATTTTGAGTTTTAATATATAATTATCACAAATTGACACTATTTATGTTGTAGTTTTGAACTATTTCTTGTGTAGATTTTGTGCTTATCATTTTTTTTTTCCTGCAAAATTCATTTGAAAGTTATAAGCAGAAATTTCAACTAAAATTTTTAATTAATAAAATTATTTGAAGCACCTTTGGAATATTTATTACTCCCTCCGTATCATTTATATAAAAAAAAGTAAAATGGACACGAAAATTAAGAAAATTTCACTTTTTCTATCTCTATTTACTTAAATACCCTTAAAAAAATCCCTCAAAATCTACTTTTAAGACAATGGTATAAATGGTATTTTGTCTCATTCCACTCCCCAAAATTTACCTAAAATGGCATATTTTCTATATAAAAGATACACAAAAAAAGAAAATTTTTTCTATATAAATAATACGGAGGAAGTATAATTTTTTCTAATCATGGCTGTTGCTGGGGACCCATCTACATTGTCATTCCTATAAAGAATTCAAATTTTATAAGAAAACATTAAAAAAATATATCATCATTTTTTCCCCTGGGAAATTAATAATATCTTGAAAATGGAAATAAGGCAAGTTGCTAAAAAATAAAATAAAAAAAAACATGTAATTTTTTTTAATATTTTAGTGAAAAAAATATGAACTTAAAAATGAAATTCCTTATCACTTAACCAAGTTCTTAAAAACATATCATTAAAAATAATAAACTTTTTAATTCAATGATATTAGTAATTAATCTTCAATGTAAGATTGTAAAATTAAAATCTTATTTAGCAACATTGATATTATATAATATACTAAAACACTCACACAGATATAAAATAAAATTCCAAAAAAACTAACTTTATTTTTTAAATTTTAAGCTTTACTCTTTTTTTTTTGTTTTTATTTTTTTTTTATTTTTCATCTAATGAATTGTGAAATTTTTTTTAAAAAAAATCAACCATTTTTTTGAATTTTCAGTTTTATTATTCTTTTTTTTTAATTTCCTTTTTTAATTTTTAATTTTTTAATTTTTAATTTTTTAACCTTTTAATACTTGAGAAATATTTCAATAAAAAGTATTTAAGATTTCAATGTAATTTTATAAGATAAAATATATCCTTATTTTAGTTATATATATATTTTTATCTTCTTCTCTTTATATTTAATCATTTAAATATAAAAATAATTAAAAATAATAAATTTTAGATATTGTATTTATATTTTTACTCTTAGTTGATTTTTTTCTTTTTTGATCTTATGAGTATTATATTTTTTTATTAATTGATTATATTTTTCTTTTTTAACTCATAAGTTTTATTATTATTATTTAAAAATTATTAATTTTTAGGGCTTTTAAAATTTTAAACTTTTTATTATTATTTTATTTTAACTTTTTAATGGGTAATATAAATTTATTTATTTTAAAAATAATTTAAAATGGAAATTTAAATAAAATTTTTTAATACATTATACATATCTTATTATAAATATTTTTATAATATATAAATTAAAAATTTTAACATTATCTGCATTTTTATGTAAATAATATTATTTTTATGTATTAGTTATTTAATAATATAAGAATTATAATTATATATTAATAGATAAATTATTTCTTTATATGTAAAATATATTATCCGCACCATGCTTATCATATACTTGTTTAACACTGTTTATAAATATAAACTGGTGATTGTGAGAGAATATGTTAATAATGCTATTAAATAAAAGAGAAAAATAATTTTTTTTGGTATTTTCTCAATTAATAAAATAAATAAATTATTAACTCCAAAATATGCGAACAAAGCTGTGTTGGTGATATTTTTTAGTAAAGAAATAAAAGGCGAGAGCAAAATTTTGACTCTATTCTGACGTGGACCAATAAGGTTAAAGATTCCACTATTATTTTACTTACTTTAGGAGCTTTATCCCAATAAAGAGTCGAATTTCCGACCCCAAACGAGAGGAGTCTCCACTTTCTCAGGAACCATACAGAAAATCTCCAGTTTCATGGCTATTTCCTCTGTCTTTTTTCCTCACCTTCCTTTCTTTCTCTTTCTTTCTCTTACCCCTCTAATCTCCTCTTCACCGTCATCGGACCTTCCACAGACATTCATCGTTCACGTGTCCAAATCCCACAAGCCCTCCCTCTTCTCCTCCCACCATGACTGGTACACCTCCATCGTCCGATCACTTCCTCCTTCCTCTCACGCCACTAAGATTCTCTACACCTATGCTCGGGCCATTAATGGGTTTTCTACGCACCTCACTGGCGATCAAGCAGCGAAACTCCGGCAGATTCATGGTGTTCTCTCTGTTATCCCAGACCAAATTCGTCAGCTCCAAACTACTCGTACTCCTCACTTTTTAGGCCTTACTAATGGGTATGGGCTTTGGCCTAATGGTGCTTACGGTGAGGACGTGGTTATTGGTGTTCTTGATACCGGGATTTGGCCGGAACACCCGAGTTTTTCCGATTCCGGTTTATCCCCTGTTCCGGCTAGTTGGAAGGGTGTTTGTGAGACATCGTCTGATTTTCCTGCTTCTTCTTGTAATCGGAAATTAATAGGTGCAAGAGCGTTTTATAAAGGGCTGGTGTCGTATCAAGGGAAACCCACTGATGAATCGAGAGATTCAGCTTCTCCTCGAGACACAGAAGGTCATGGAACCCATACAGCGTCTACTGCAGCTGGGTCTTTAGTTCATAATGCGAGCTTTTACCAATACGCGAGAGGTGAAGCTCGAGGTATGGCTTCAAAGGCAAGAATTGCTGCTTATAAGATTTGTTGGAGTCTGGGTTGCTTTGACTCTGACATTCTTGCAGCCATGGATCAAGCAATTTCAGATGGTGTTCACGTGATTTCATTATCCGTTGGTGCCACTGGTTATTCTCCTCAATATGATCATGATTCGATTGCAATTGGGGCATTTGGGGCAACCCAACATGGTATTGTTGTGTCTTGCTCTGCTGGGAATTCAGGTCCTAATCCATTTACTGCTGTTAATATTGCTCCTTGGATTCTTACTGTTGGTGCTTCCACCATTGATAGAGAGTTTCCTGCTGATGTTATTCTGGGTAATGGAAGGATTTTTGGTGGGGTATCGCTCTACTCCGGTGAGCCACTAGTGGATTACAAGCTGCCTTTGGTATATGCCGGTGATTGTGGAAGTAGATATTGCTTTATGGGGAGTCTCAGTCCATCAAAAGTTCAAGGGAAAATTGTGGTATGTGATCGTGGAGGGAATGCAAGAGTAGAGAAAGGAGCGGCAGTAAAGCTTGCTGGTGGGCTTGGAATGATCATGGCAAATACAGCAGATAGTGGTGAGGAGCTCATTGCTGATTCCCATCTTATCCCTGCTACTATGGTTGGAGAAATTGCTGGCAATCAGATTAAAAATTATGTCAAATTGGGACAATATCCTACTGCAACAATTGTTTTCCAAGGAACAGTAATTGGAAGTTCACCCCCAGCTCCTAAAGTTGCAGCCTTTTCTAGCCGAGGGCCAAATCATTTGACACCGGAGATTCTTAAACCAGATGTTATTGCCCCCGGTGTTAATATCTTGGCTGGCTGGACTGGAGCTTCCGCACCAACAGATTTGGACATTGATCCCGGAAGAGTTCAATTTAACATAATCTCAGGTACTTCAATGTCCTGTCCCCATGTAAGTGGAATTGCTGCTTTGCTTCGAAAGGCATACCCGAATTGGTCACCTGCTGCTATAAAATCTGCTCTAGTGACTACCGCTTATAGCTTGGATAATTCTGGCCAGGGCATTCTTGATCTTGCTAGTGGCAAAGAATCAGCCTCCTTCGTTCATGGAGCTGGTCATGTGGATCCCAATAGTGCTGTTGATCCTGGTTTAGTGTATGACATTGAAACTAATGATTATATTACATTTCTTTGCTCAATTGGGTACGATTCGAATCGAATTGCAGTTTTTGTTGGAGAGCCTGCAAGTTCAGATGTATGCGATAAAAAATTGGATAGTCCAGGCAATCTCAACTACCCATCATTCTCTGTTGTTTTCGAATCCAACTCTGCTGTTGTCACCTACAAGAGGGTGGTGAAAAATGTTGGAAGTTCTGCTGATGCAACTTATGAAGTTAAGGTGAATGCTCCTGCAAATGTAGATGTCAAGATCTCACCAAGTAAGCTTTTGTTTACTGCAGAGAACAAGAGCTTGTCCTATGAGATCACGTTCTCTAGTGCTAGCTTGGGTTGGTCTAGCACTGGTTCACAAAGTTTTGGATCAATTGAGTGGAGTGATGGAACTCACAGAGTTAGAAGTCCCATTGCTGTTAAGTGGCTGCAAGGAGGATCATCTATGGCTTCCATTTGAGTTTCAGACAGTATGGGGATTTGCATTCTTGTCTTAAAAACATTGGATTATAATAGGAACCTGAATTTGGATTGAATTTGTGTGGTTCTCTTAATATATGCAATGTATCAGCTTTTTGTACAAAATTAAATGATCCTTGTTTAGTTTCTTTGTTTACTTCACCAAGATTTCAATGGTGTTGGCTATGAATGTAGGATGAGTTCCAGTTAAATGTATGGGAATGCAATAAAATTTTCTTTCTTCTTTCTTAGTTGAAACTAAAACTTCAATTTCAGGATATCCTCTGCTAGTTTAATGTGAAAAAATTCCAGAAGTATAGGAATTTTCAATCCCCCTTCATTTACCAAAAGGTTGTGTATATATACAGCAGAACAGCAAAGCTAAATATAGAAACCTATCACCATTCTATCTTTTGTACATGATCTAAGGAAATAAATAACAACTAAAAAAGGAAACAATAATTACAAGATCAGTGTAGCTAATAGAGAGAAATTGGTGCAGCTGATTAAGGTATTAGCTGCACTAATACCGTTACCCAATACCCCCCCTCAAGTTGGTGCATTGAGATCCAAAATGCCCAACTTGCTAAGAAGAAAATCAAATTGATATTGTTCAAGAGCCTTAGTGAATATATTAGCTGGTTGCAGAGAAGATTTCACAAAGGATGTTTGTACAGTACCATTTCGAATCTCATCACGAATGAAATGGCAATCGACTTCAATATGCTTTGTTCGTTCATGATAAACAGGATTAGCAGCAATGTGTAAGGCAGATTAATTGTGACAGTGCAATCGCATGGGAGCAGAATGGTTTACTCCAAGAAATTCCAATAATCCTTTCAACCATTTAAGTTCACACACTGTAGCAGCCATGGAACGATATTCAGCTTCAGCTGACGAGCAGGTAACCGTTTGCTGTTTCTTTGTTTTCCAAAAGATAGGAGAATTGCCCAAAAGAACAAAATATCCAGTTAAAGAACGCCTCGTCAACGGGCAACCAGCCCAATCCGAGTCACAATAAGCATTAAATCTTAAATCAGAATCAGCCCGAAGCAGAATTCCTTGACCTGGATTTTTCTTTAAACCCGTAAAGCAGCAGTCATATGTTCCTGTTTTGGATGCTGCATAAATTGTGCAAGAATATGGACACAATAAGACAATTCTGACCGAGTGATAGTCAAGTAAATAAGTCTTTCAACCAATCGCCGAAACTGATTTGAATCAATAACGTCATCACTATCGGTAAGTGCCAACTTATGATGTTGTTCAAGAGGAGTATTAGTTGGCTTAGCTGCTAGAAGTCCTGCTTCGGAAATGATGTCGATTGCATATTTGCGTTGGCACAAGAAGATCCCATCAGAATTGCGCGCAACCTCAATGCCAAGAAAATATTTTAATTTTCCCAAATCCTTTATATGAAAGCATGAACTCAAATATTGCTTAAATCTTTGAACCGCCAACTCATCATTACTAGAGATTATTAGATCATCCACATAAATGAGTATATTTAACTGAACATGACCTTCTGTAAAACAAAATAAGGAATAATCTGAAGTAGATTGACGAAATCCATACCTTTTCAAAGAATTTGCAAGCTTAGCTAACCAACATCGTGGAGCTTGCCGTAAACCATACAAGGATTTGCGTAGACGATAAACTTTCCCTTGTGTTTGAGATAAAAAACCAGGTGGCATTTTCATATACACTTCTTCGCCTAAATCACCGTGCAAAAATGCATTTTGCACATCCATTTGGTGAAGTTCCCATTTCTTGACAGCCGCAACAGTGAGAAAAGTACAAACGGTAGTCATTTTTGCTGTAGGTGCGAAAGTCTCGTGATAATCAATTCCTTCAACTTGATGATTCCCAAGAATCACCAATCGAGCTTTATACCGTTCGATACTTCCATCTGATTTGTGCTTAATTTTGTATACCCACTTGCTTCCAATAGCTTTCTTCCCTGGAGGCAAGAGTGTCATTCTCTTCTAAGGCTTGTATCTCATTTTTCATTGCCTCTCTCCAACAATCATGTTGTACTGCTTCAGCATAAGTTGTAGGTTCTTGGCCTGCAGTAATTCTGGCCAAAAAATGCAGGTGTTGCAAGGAACATTTATCACAGTTCACAAATTGAGTTATAGGATAAGGAGTACCTGAGGATGACGATCGTAGCGGTAAGTGTGGTGAGGGGCTGACTTGAACAGTATGAGTTACATAATCTTTCAAATGAGTAGAAGATTGTTTGATTTTGTGTCCTCTACCAAGTTGTTCCTCTTCACTACCAATCCGAGTGTCAACAAGATCATCATTTGTTTCCACATTTTCGAATTGGACAGCCTCCACAGCATCTTGTTTATCATTGTCATCTTCTTGTGAATCTTCTACACCATTAAACTCTGGATTTAAAATCCCTTGTTCTATTGCCATCAAATTATCACAGTCCTTTGTAATATATGGAAATCTTGTTTCAAAAAAAAAACAACATCTCTTGAAACAAAATACTCACCACTTTCTAAATCATACAACCGCCGTCCTTTCTTCTCAAATGGGTATCCAATAAAAACACACTTTTTACTTCTACTGGCAAATTTATCTTTATCACGATTTAAAGTATGAGCATAACACAAACAACCAAATGTTTTAATATGCTTATATGAAGGACGCTGGCCAAAAAGAATTTCATATGGTGTCTTACAGTCCAACACCATTGAGGGAGTCCTATTAATTAAATAACCAGCAGTAAGAACACATTCACCCCAAAATTCAATGGGTAAATTTGCTTGAAAACGTAAGGTTCTTGCCACAAGAATGTGACGATGTTTACGTTCCACTCGCCCATTTTGTTGAGGAGTATAAACACATGATGTTTGATGCAAGATGCCAAGTTCGTCAAAATAATTTCTTAGACACAAAAATTCACTCCCATTATCACTACGAACAACTTTCACATTTTTCTCAAATTGTCTATTGACCATTGCTACAAACTTTCGTACGGTAGGAGCAACCGCATTTTTCTCATTCAATAAATATATCCAAACAGCCCTAGAACAATCATCAACTATTGTTAAAAAATAAATTGCACCACAAGACGTCGGAACTCTATAAGGTCCCTACAAATCACAATGTACCAAATCAAAACACTCTTTGGCTTTATTATTGCTAGGAAGAAACACATCTCTAGTCTGTTTGGCTCTCAAACAAATATCACAATTATGATTACTGCTACCATTCTTAATACAACTACCAATTTCAGGAATTAATTCTACAACTGTGTGAGACGGATGCCCCAACCTTTTATGCCATACTTCCAAGGACGAGACTGCAGATTTCGAACAGGCATAAGATGATGCAACTCGTTTAAGAAAGTATAGCCCCCTACGTTGCTCACCCGCTCCAATCAGCCTCCTCGAAAGAAGGTCCTGTATAACACAATTTTTATCAGTGAATAGAGCCACCCAATTTGAGTCACAAAGAAGTTTTGAAACAGATATTAAGTTGCAATTTAAATCAGGTACAAAAAGAACATGCTGCAATTTCAAATTCCCAAGAGTGACAACTCATTCTTTAATAGCCGTTGTTGCTTCTCCATTAGGCAAACATATTGCCCATGCTTCAATATCACAAACTTCTTCCAAACACTCTAATGTTCCTGTCATATGATGCGTGGCACTTGAGTCAATAATCCATGATGAGATATTTTTCTTACCAGATAATTTTTCATTGACATCATTCTTCTGAGAGTTCAACATTCCAACCAGCTTACTCCACTGCTCATCAGTAAGTCCAGTAAAAACTTTTCGATCTACTTCCACACCAGCCCCTTGTGCTCCTTCTCCTCTAGTTAGTTGAGCAGCATTAGCATGTGGATTTCCTCTTTTGTCATGATTAGCTCCATTCCCACGTTTGTGGATTCCACCACGTCCAGATGTGCTAAAGCGAGGCCCATTTCCCCACCAATCAGGATACCCTTTGATTTGAAAACAATCCTCAACATCATGGCCTTCCATTTTGCAGTTTGAGCTTACCATGTTTTTATTTTTCCCATCTCCCTTTGAGCTTCGACCACCAGCCTGCGTTAAAAAACTCATGGGACTGCCTCTTTCCTCCTTTATTCGTGTTATAGATCTCGCTCTCTCTTGTTGAACAATCATAGCATAAACACGATTTAAATTTGGTAAAAGTTCAGTGCTCAAAATATTTGAAACTACTGTCTCAAAACCTTCATCATCCAAGCCCATCAGAAATTGATGAACTTATTCCTCTTCACGTTTCTTCTCCAATTCTGCAGTAAGATTGCATCTGCATTTGCCACACTTACAAGTGGGTATTTGATCATAGTTATTCAATTCATCCCAAATAATCTTGAGTCGCCTATAATAAGCAACTATGGCCTGTCCATTTTGTCTACAATTTGCAAGATCTGATTTTAATTGCTGCACTCTTGGACCGTTTCCTATCGAGAATCGTTGCTTTATGCCCTCCCACAAGTCTCTCTCATTTTCTATATGAGATATCGTTGAACGAAGTGTTGGTTCAATGGTATTGAAAATCCAAGAGTCGAGCATTGAGTTGACAGTCCACCAATCTTCAATCTCTGCTGAATCCTCTTCTGGCTGTGTGATAGTTCCATCAATAAAGCCATATTTTTTCTTGGCCCGTAGAGCCATTCGAATTGCCTTTGCCCATTCTTCATAATTTTCTCCTTTCAACTGTATCTGGGTAATAATATTACCTGTATTATCATTTGAATTCAAGGTATATAGATTCGAAGAGGGTTTGGCAGAGGTTGTGGATGTCAATTTTGTTTCTTTTTCAGTATTTGTCATGGCTCTGATACCATGAAAAAGTTCCAGAAGTATAGGAATTTTCAATCCTCCTTCATTTACCAAAAGGTTGTGTATATATACAACAGAACAGCAAAGCTAAATATAGAAACCTATCATCATTCTATCTTTTGTACATGATCTAAGGAAATAAATAACAACTAAAAAAGGAAACAAGAATTACAAGATCAGTGCAGCTAATAGAGAGAAATTGGTGCAGCTGATTAAGGTATTAGCTGCACTAATATCGTTACCCAATATAATGCAAACTTGTCTTCTTTTCAAATTCATAAAATTTCAATTTCCAAGTGTTGAAGTGTAGCAGTGTAGAGAACTAAGCATCTGCTTCCAGAGGTAGCTCTTTATCTTGATGGGAAATTGCATGTATGAATAATTAAAACTATTTAGTATTATTATAAATAAACTAAATTAGCCTGCCTAAATAGTATATTATTATTTATTTGATTTTCCTTTTTTTCATAATTGATTCAGAGATGTATTTTTTGAGAGAGAGGAGAAACATATATACATGAAAAAAGTTAAAATTTTTATCAATTAAAAATTTAAAAATAAGTTTAAATAAAACTATTATTTTGGTTTGAAACATCTATTATGAGTCTATAGATAAAAAAGTATATAATAACTACTGTTATTTTAACTTATCATTATTTGAACTCTATTATTCATTAATTAATAATTAATAATGGTTAAAAATACCAAATTAAGGATACTTTTAATTCAAAATTCAATAAACAAATCAAATTAGAAAATTAGCTCTCTGCAAATGACATTGTTAATTAAGTCGCTTTGGCCGAGTGGTTAAGGCGTGTGCCTGCTAAGTACATGGGATTTTCCCGCGAGAGTTCGAATCTCTCAGGCGACGACTTATTTTTGTCAAATTTACATTTAAACCTATAAATCAGTCCACATTTTCATTTAAGCCCTTCAAATGAGTCTATATTTTGCGCTGCGAAGCCCGCAAACCTCTCCCTATTCTCCATTTTCAGGTTAAATGGACTCAGGCGACGACTTATTTTTGAACCATTTAAAGCTTCCATTTAAGACAATCTAATAAAAACATTCAACCTATTTGAACCAGTCCATATTTTTACATTAGAATTTCTTCAAAAATATTTCAAAAAATAAAAATATTTATAAAAATATTTATTTTTTTAATATTCATTTTTTAACTTTCACTTTTAGAAGTGTTCCATTTTTAGAGGTATATATCTAATTTAGTGCAAATTTTCCTCTCTTTTTTTTTTTTCACTTTAAGATGCTTCTATTTGAGATTTAAGAAATCTAAAACGTTAATTCAAGTCTTTTAACTCATTAATGTCCAGTCACTCCAAATTACAGGAAAATCATATTGACATACAAGAACGGATTATATACCTTGTGGAAAGAATTAGATTGTGAATCAGACGGGCACGTAAAAAAATTCAGATCAGTTGACTCATATAATCCACAAATTGACACATTAATCAGGTTGTACATCAGACTGACACAGAAAATTCAAACTCGAGTAAATGGACCTCAAATTCTCAATATATTTGAATTATTGCAGTTCAAAATCACTTCTCAATTTATGCAAATTTAATTGCCCACATCAATAAATATTCTAATATAGGCTAAGGATTCTAAAAGATAGGATAGCATTTTTGTAATAAAAAACCAACCACAGCTCCATTCTGTGCAATATAAGCCTTGAAGCTCTCATATCAGGCTATAAATATTTCTATAATACCAATAGCATACTCGAACAGGAAACAGAAAGCCATCTTGACAGGTCAAAATAATATTATCCCAAACAAGTAAAAGAGAACCTCTCATAAGCATCTTAATAGTTTAAGATTAGCAATCATGGTGATCACAACTCCAGTTTGTGCTTTAAGCAATCACAAATCCAAATCATAACATCGCAGCACAAAATGATATTTCTCGGGCACAAAGAAAGACTGCACATCTAACCCTAATTGAGTCCAAAGACTGCTAAGGAAAATTCAGAAATAAACATATTGTTGCACTAATATGCTACTAACAAATACCAAATACAATTTGAGTAACTGGACACATATCTCTGCTTTTAAGCCCTTTTTGAACTTCCAGAAGTTGATTTAAACAACTTCAAATTTTGACCCAGCTGCTCCACTTGCTGCCATAGATCCTAGTGCCCATACTTTTGGAATTCCCACTCGCTATTATCTACAAGAATGAGACAGCTGCATAAGAGGAACTGTCAGGTTAAAACATGAACTATGTAAATTGAATTTGTGAAATCATACCGAGAGGGCAAACTTGGCGGGTTTTAAGCCATCGGCTAATGCAGTGGAAGTGGAAGGCATGGTTGCAGACACCTACCTAAGCAGAAACCAAGTTTTTTCAATCATGTAAGGAGATTGGAAAAAACAAACAAAGTAACTAACCATATAAGATAAGACAGAGTAGTTTATCAGCATTACGCACATAATAATGGATCAAGTTCAAATCCAATCACTAAATTGCACCTAGATATTAAGTGGCATTGAATAATCCAATGACAAAGCTAGATGTGTCATTGAGAGTAAAGTAGCACAAAATAGCACGCAAGCATCCAAAGCTTCAATTAAAAACCCATAATAACAGAGTAAGAAAATATAAAACCCGAACAACAGAGTAAAAATCAAAAACTTAAAAAACCAAATTAGACAGACAGAAAATCCCAGCACTGACTACCAAAAATAAGATTCTCAACAGCAGCAAGCTAAGAATTACAACCTCTACCTTATGTTTGATAACTAAAAGTAGCTACACTCTGATCTCCATGATTCCAATAATTCTTAGGCACATATAAAAAATTATGTGGAGGAACATTTACCAATGCATTAGTCCTCTGATCCACGAGAAACTTTCCTATGTGGAGCAGAAACTCAAAAAGTCATCTAAGAAAAATGAAATAGCGATCCCCTCAGATTGATCCCAATTCACAACCATATTCCAAAATCCACTTGGCCTGTCTCAATTGCCACTCTATATATTAAACCTATCTAGCACTCGTGAAAGACAAATTTCAAACTAATTGAGCAATGAACTTATTCTTCATTTAATATTAGACTCTAATATACAAAGTACTGATTGGATTAAATGTGCCTAACATCAATGTGTTAAACTATGTCCTCGAAAATTTTTGAACCCAAAAACCAAAAATGCACTGTTCTAAGTACAATAAATTCCCACTCAACTATATTGCACCATTTCTGGAAAAAAAAAAGCTACAGGTGATAATGAAAGCATGCTTAACGCAAAATATTGTCAAAAATTACCCAGTGATCAACATCCAATATAAAATCAAAGTTCCAAGTTCAAATAAATTCACAAGAATCATAGACAGAAAAACCCCAAAAGAATTAAGATTAAGGTTTTAAAGAAGTAAGATCAAACCCCAAGCAACAGTGCACTCCTCGCTTGTAGCACTCGCTTGATTCGCTTGGCACTCGATGCCTAGCCAAACCAAATATATACCACAATCAAATCGCCAAAATCCAATTATATATTTATAATGATATACAAATCAAACAATTAAAAAAAAACAGAGAAAGTAAATCGAAAGAGAACATATGACTCACAGAGATCCATAATATGGTTCCTACAAATTGCACAGTTATCCACAACAATATCTGTAAATCATCAAATACGAATTAATTCATAAACGAAACCGATATAATAATTTATTCAAATAAATTCAAAATTAGGGTTTTAGAAGTGTAGACACATACCCCAAGCCCAAAGGGCGACAGCATTCCACTTCTTAATTTCGAATTGCTTGGGTTTCTTAGTAGAGGATGACGGTCCGGCGGCACTGTAGCTGGGTTCGCCAGCAGGGACCATGGCCACGTCTGTATCCATCGCAGTTCAGATACGAGAAGATCGAATTAGGTTCTTTTGAGAGAGAGAAGTGAGCTTTGTGACTTGAAAGAAGGAATTATGAGGGGTAATATGGGAATTCTAAATTTTATTATGCCAATAAAAAAAAATGATTGTGTTTGGTTTAGCTGTTTGATGCAGCTGATAGAGGTTTGAACCCCCAAACAGCAGCTGTTTGGTAAAATTTAATGTTTGGTAAAATTTTAAAACAGCAGCTGATAGCTGATTCATATTAAGACTATATTAACCCTATTAAAATAAAATAAAAATTAATATTTATTAGATAATAATATACTTATTAGTAATTTTACATTCAAACTGCAACAGCTATTGTATTTTTACCAAAAACTAACCCGAATCAGCTACCAGCTATCCGCCACCAGCTATCAGCTATCAGCAACCGCTATCAGCTACCAGCTACTATGAACAGCTAAATCAAACATCCCTAAATTTTAATTGTTTTTGGACCATTAAGGTGTTACCTGATGTTGTAAATTGTTTTTGCTTAAATTTAAAGTTACAGCTGTTTTCTCTCCCTACATATTAATTTTTTTTAAAACACGGTAAATCAAACAATACTCAGAATTAAATTTAATTAATTAAAACAATATTTCATCCGTCTTATATTAAAATTTTTTTTTAATATAAAATATATTTATTAAATTATTTTTAACAAATAACAAAAAATAAATATATTTACTAATTTATTAAAATAATAAATAAATTATAATTTAAAATAAATAAAAAAATATATTTATTTATCTGAAATAAATGGAGTAATTTTTTATTTATATTTATATAATTAAGTTGGATGGTATTGACAGTTTTTTTTTCCAGAATTATGCAATATTTTGCTAGAGACATTTATATTTACACTTTATATTTATTGTCTTATTTAGGATAGATTGGTAATTACATTATTTCAAAAAACTATTTATTTTATTATACCTTCAGTTGTGTTACTAATTGTAATTGTTTATTCAAAAATTAATTTTTAATTATAATTTTAAAAAATAACATTTAAAAATACATTTTTAGACATTTATTTTTTTTCTACTAAATATTCTGAATCAACATTTAATTTTTATTAAGCTTTGCAGCTGTTGGACCATTTTCTTCTGAATTCTGGACCAGATAGATTATGTTATTTGTCATGATCAATGTGATTAAAATTAATAAATAAATTCAATGCTTCAAATCTTCACATGCCATGCCTTTCCAGCATTTTTACACATGTAATAATTTATATAATATGATTTGAATTAATTTTTATATTTATGACTTTGTCAATGACTTTTTATTTGAATTTTATTTACTGATATAAATGTCCAATAAGTTAAAATAACTAAATATTTAAAAATCATTTAACATTACTTTATAATTAAAATTTATATTCATTTTAATTAATCATGAAATTTAAACTTTTCCCATCTATTCTTTTAAAAAACATTAATATATCGAGACAAAAAAAATCTAAAATTAATAATGATTATCAATCAATATGAAGAAAAATATACATGTGAATTGAAAATTAAAAATAAATAAGTGAAGTTTGTTGCCAGGAAGACAGTATCAGTAATCTCATGAATCATGATCTTAATTTCTTAATTAAGGTTCTAAGTACAAATTTTATTTTTAATCATGTTATCATCATTGTTTGCGTAAAATATTCTATCCAAGCATTTTATTTTTATTTTTTCATACACCTGATGCAGTTTTTTTTTTGTCAAGTACAATAGTTAATTAAATATATCTTAAAGCTATTATAAAATTTTATCATTTTTTATTTAAAGGTTATGTGTTCTCTTTAAATATAAATTTTTTGTCAATTTCTAAAGGAGATTATTTATATTTGATAAATAGAGATATCTTTCTTATATAAAAGGTGACATGTAATAGATGGACATTGAAAGTCAGATTGCTTATAACATACTATAAATATTCACTATTTATATTAAAAAATTCAACAAAATTCAGTTTTAATAACTTCATTAGTTATGTATATATTATATATTTTAAAATTTTAAAATTTTATTTGTCTCTTATAGATATATTTTTAATTTATTAATGAAATTTTATTTTACATTAAAAAAATAAGTTAGAATTTTGGTAATTATATAGATTTACATAATATCTATATTTTGATATACCCATATAAATAATTTTCCTTAAATAATTGAAAGAATGGAAATTATCCTATATATATACACTTCACTTTTTTAGTTTCTTTTTCAAAAATACCATATAATTTTTATATATTTATTTTTGATATAAAGATGTGAGCAAAACTCATAAAAATATCATAAAAAGGCCAAAATTAAAATCCAATTATTATAAACTATACAAAAATGAAATATATTTTTAATATATTAGTTTAGTACTATATTTTTAATATATTATATATACATCTGAAAATGAATTATATTTTTAATATACTAATTTAGTATACCTCTGAAAATGTTATTTTTGAAATTAAAAGATGAAAATTTAGTATTTTTGGGAAAAAAAATGAGAGAGAAAAGTAAATATTTTAAAAATATTTTTATTTTTTATATATTTTAGAAAAATTCCTTAAAAATATGAAAATTAAGAGGTCATCATAATGCCAAGAAAATAAAAATTAATTAAAAAGTTAAAAACTCCTCATGCCAATGTGGACCTAATCAAAAATTAAATTCCCAAGCCTACAAATTTCCCAATTACCCAAAGATACCTTTGTCTCTATATGGTCTAACTCTATACCCTCTTATCATATATATATAATTTAATCACTTATATAGTTATATTTTTAGTTCTCATAACATCACCTCCACTCCTCCACATACTCTCATGGCTTCTCTTCTAGCAGAACATGATGACACCTCCACTCAAACCCATCTCACCACCGTCTTCCGGTGGCTAATTACTCGCCGGAGAGTTTTCTTACGGAGGCGAAAAATAATGGCGGTGAGGTTAGGAGGGAGAAAAAGTACTAGAAGGGGATTCTTTTTATTGAGAATGCTAAGAAAGGTTAAGCTAAGGTGGCTAAAATTACAGTATACATGTATGTTAAGAAAGCTGAAAGAATATTATGGAAAATTGATAAAAGATGTAATCGAAGGTGGAGCTACTATTGAGTGTTATCAACAAAGGTTTGTAATGGAGACCAGTCTTGCTGTTCCTGTTATGGGTATTTCTTTCTCTAGCTATCCTTCCATGGCTGGATCAGATCGTCCTCGATCCATTTTCATGTAATAATTTCAAGTTTTCTTTGTTTTCGAGTTCATGTGTTTGTTTCTTCTTCTTCTTCTTCTTCTTCTTCTTCTCCTTCTCCTTCTTCTTTCCATTCTATTTTATTTAAGTTCATTTGAATGAGTATAAGAAGAAATGAATATGCACAAAAGAAAATTTCATTGAAATTTTTTCTATGGTTGGAAAATATTTATGAAAATTTAAGAACCGAGAATCTATATATTAAGTAATTGAATGAGGTAAAAGAGTTTTTATTTCTTATTGGCGTTCATCATTCACTTTTAGTATCTTGTAAGACAAATTGCATATTAATCTGAGTTACAACTCAAATTTGAACCTTTAAATAAAGAAGAAAATACCTCAACAATCCCATTGAGATAGTTCATATTCTTATAAGTTCTTGGAAATCAAGTAATTAATTAAAACTTATTACAGAATGGATCCATATTTTGATTAAGAAGGCTAAGATATATTGAGATAGGTGAAGTGTCAATGGCATTGTATTGTTTTTGGTAAATATTGTATTATATGATTTTTTTTTGGAATTATTTATTCTCAGGGGTGCAAGTTTGATTTTTTTTATGCATGTAACAATAACAAGATATAAAACTGATTGTAATTAATTAGTTAATCAATTAATTTGTAATGGTTAATTATGATTTATGGGGAGGTTACACTTTCATGTGAAATTTTAATTGAAAGGCAACATAAACATAAATTCATAATCACTGAAGTCATTTAATTTTTTTTTTTAATGCTTTTCATTATTCCTGACATAATATTCAAGATGGTTAATTAATTACTATACTTAATAAACAAACTGACTAATTACGTGCTGTTGAAGGTTATAATTATTAAATTCAATGTAGCTGACTAACAATATTAGGTAATAAGGCAATTTTATCTATCTGTATATAGTAACAAAATACTATAAATCATATATATCCTCTTATTTTATTGCAATTTTTAAAATTTTTCAGATATATTTTATAATATAATTATATTGTTAATCCTCATTCTAATTACCTCCTTCATCTCATAAAAATAGGCTTATTTTTCTTTTTTTTATTATCTTAAATTATAGTATACTTACCATTTTAATAAACTAGTTATCATGTAAACTTTTTATAATATTTCTATCTAATATTACTTATTAAATATATCTCATACTAAAATAAAAATATAATAAAAAATATATATATATATATAAATTTATATTTTTAATAAAAATAATTAATATTTTTTAGACGTAGGGAGTAATAAGTTGGGTCGAAATGCTTAAAGAAAATTAAATGACTTAATTCATACCTTACTTATTTTAAGTAAATTAATTGTATTGTGGATATTGTATTTGATCACTCTAACAAAATTTTAAACCCTTTTTGTTGGAATATCTCTTTTTTTTTATATTTCCTAAAATTCATTTTTTTAAAGTATTAATATCGATGAGAAGATAATTGATTTTAAGTATATTATTTAAGAAAATATGTATTTTTTATATTTATCACTTGATTGTATGTCGGTGTTTATTACAATAGAAAAACTTACTATTTTTATAGTTATTAATTTAATAATAAGCATTCAAAAAAAAACTTAATATTAAGATAAATATTTAGATATATATAAAATCAACTAAGTTGAAATAGTTTTAATAAAACAGCTGTGGAAAAAGGACATTTAACAAACATGCAAAAAAGACAAGAAAGCTCATGTGATAATTAACTATTAAATTTAAAATATATCACAAGGATAGACCTAAATTACAGATGCCTTCTCATGAGTTTGAGATCCATAAATATACCATACAAGAAAATAAAATAAAATAGAAATGGGAAATCAAATTATTATTTCTTTATATAATTGGTATTGTTAATTAATTAATTTTATATTGTGACGTGTAAAAGATTATTGAATTTGTCATGTTGTATAAAATAAAACAAAATTGCTGAGAATATTGAGTTTGTTTGATTACTACATCTGTAACATTCCATAACTAAAACAATATAATATACCTAAATGACATATACTAATCACAATTATTTAATTTTTTTATTAAACAATTATTTAATTTATTGTTACTTATATTCATTACACTATTTTACTTAATCTTGTGATGATATTTTTTTTAGAGAACTGAAAATATGAAATAAAATATATAATTATTTAGTTGTCATAAATCCCACATTTTCTAAACAAAGATTGAATATGATTCAAACTTGACCTCCTTTTTTTTTTTTAAATATTCACTTTGGTAATTAAATAATTGAGTTTTTCATCAAGAAGATGCACTAGAGCTAAGTGGGGCAAATACTAGATTTTTAATTGTGGCATTAATAATTTATATGATAATAATAAATTAAACATATATATGCATTATTTAGACGTCAACTTATATATATATTTAAGTTTTTCAATTTATTTTTATTCATCATTATGTAAATGCAGTGACTCAGTTTCATAAAAACTTTGTATTTTATGTCAAAATGCGGAGAATAAATAAATCGTCCTCTTTTTTTATTGTTCATATTTTAATTCATGATCAATAATATTCAAATTTTCCTTTAAAAAAAATAAGTAACAATGAAGAAGAAATTTCTGAAAAAAAAAAAGAAAAACAAATGAAGAAGAAAATATAAGATTGAGCAATAGGTTTAAAGTTTGGCCTTTTGACAAAAATATATAAAAAATTAAAATAATTTTTAATTTATCATATTTATAAATTATTTATCAAAATATTAAAATTTATAAAATATTTATTAAAATATCATATTTTCATTAGTTTACAAAGAGCTTACAATAAGTTTAAAATGAATTTATCATTAATTTATTATGAGTTTATAAATTTTATAGAGTTTATTATGAGTTTATAATAAAATAACTAGAATATATTTAATTTAAAAATAAAAATTAAAAAAAAAACATGGAGGACATAATTGGTTGTAGACACGGACATAGTTGTCAGCCCATGTAAGTCTCTTGGGCCATCAAAAAATATACATGATACACTAAGTATACATCCAAGCCCAAAGGAAATAAACTTTGTCTCCTAACTATATTTTAGAAGAAATTACTTTGTACAGTACATTAGCATGCTTTTAAACTTTTTTTTTCAAAAATATTTTTATTATATTTTTGATATATTAAATATATATTAAATATATATTTTTGAAAATAAAATATATACCTTTGGAAATGGAATATGTATAATAAATATATATCAAAAATATACCTCATATATATATATTTTAAATTAAAAATTAAAAAAAATTGAAATAGAAAAAAGTGGATATTTTTTAAAATATTTTTATTTTTTAAGATATTTTTGAAGAAATCTTATTTGTGATTATTTTACAAGTTTTTTCTTTTTATATAATTTATTACATGAATTTACTATGAGTTTATTTTATACACGATAATTTCTTTTATTATTACATATTTTTATTAAACAACAAAAATAAAATTCCCTGGTAAAATATGAAAAAATATTAATCAAATAATAAAATATGTTAATCCTGGCATTAATTTGGATCTAATTGAAAGGGGGAGAAAATCTGATTCCCCTAAATGAAAGGGGAAGAAAACTTAATTCCCTTAAAACCTAAAATATGCATAGATCACTAGATTATTCAAATTAAATTGCAAATGGTAGAATTGCATACCTGACATCATCGTATGTTGAAGCTGAAGACGATTTTGAAGTTTGTCGCCTTCCAGGAGATACACACTTTAAGTTTAGCGGAAGCACTACTGAAGGAATGCAATGTTCTCTTAAAATTGTTATGTTCTCCTGGAGACCACGACCCCTTATTTATAACTGATGATGATGATTAATTTCTATTTTGGTCCTTCAACAAAACAGAAATTCTTATCGGTCTCTACACTTATAATCCTATTACAATTAGGACACCTCAATAGTCAACAATCCTAATTTGATCAAAACTTTAATTGACTATTTTAATTTGACTGCAATACATATTTAATATTTAAATATATTTAGCTCATACTTATGATTAATTAGAGGATTAATTTTATCAATATAAAATTAATTCTAACAATCTCCCACTTGGGCTAACATATATTAAATATAAATGTATATACCTTAATGAGCTCATAAAAGCAGTCATACTAAAGGTGTCTCAAACAATCTCGTCCATTGATTATATCGATAAAGGACTGAAGGGTCAGTCGCCACATTCATCGTGACTCAAACCACCATCAATCACATTACCAATACTCTCAAATGACATAGATCAATAATATGAGTGTAGCATGGAAACTACATGTAATGTGATCTAATCATGCATGTTTCCAACTGGTCATACTTTAGTGAGATCAATCAATAATAATACAGAGTGTAACAAAATAAATACTTTATTTTCTGCAGAAATTGAGTATTAATAACATAATATATCCATTACAAAACAGAGTATACACAAATATAATGTAACCATAATGAACAAACTCCCACTGAAACTAAATAGTCTCAAATAATGTGACACCCATATGAGCAGTGTGCTCTTGAAAAACTTTCGGTATCACAGCCTTAGTAAGTGGATCCGCAATCATGGAGTTCATTCCAATATGCTCTATGGATATTTGTCCACTCTGTACTCTATCCCTCACAGCCAGAAACTTTATCCCAATATATCTCGATCGAGAAGAGCTTCTGTTGTTGTTGGAGAATAAAACCGCTGAGTTATTATCACAGTATAACTTTAATGGTCTTTCAATGCCATTCACAATGCGCAGCCCTGTGATAAAGTTCCTCAGCCAGATTGCCTGATTGGATACCTCATAACTTGCTACAAATTCTGCTTCCATGGTGGAGGTAGCTACTAGAGTTTGTTTCACACTCTTCTAAGAAATAGCACCGCCAGCCAAGAGATATATGTAGCCTGATGTGGATTTCCGACTGTCTTGGCATCCCGCGAAATCAGAATCAGTATACCCAATAATCTCAAGCTGATCTGATCGCCTATACGTGAGCATATGTCCCTTAGTTCTCTGAAGATACCTCAAGACTCTTTTGGCTGCTTTCTAATGATCCATTCCTGGATTGCTGAGATATCGCCCTAACATGCCAACTATGAATGAAATATCTAGACGAGTGCAAACTTGAGCATACATCAGACTCCCAACTGCAGACGCATAAGGAATCTTCTGCATCTCCTGAATCTCAAGTTCACCCTTTGGACACTGATCAAGACTGAATTTATCTCCTTTAGCAACTGGGGTATCAATTGGTCTACTGTTGTGCATACTAAATCTCTTGAGCACTTTCTCAATATAGCCCTTTTGTGATAATCTAAGAATACCTCAAGTACGGTCTCGATGTATTTAAATCCCTAATACAAAAGAAGCTTCACCTAAATCTTTCATCTCAAAGTGTTTTGAGAGAAAGACTTTGGTCTCGTGCAGCAAGTCCTTACAGTTAGTAGCAAGCAATATGTCATCCACATATAAAACCAAAAAGATAAACCTACTCCCACTGAACTTGTGATACACACAATATTCCACAGCATTTATCTCAAAACCGAAAGAGACAACTACTTCATGGAATTTGAAGTACCACTGACGAGAAGCCTGCTTGAGTTCATAAATGGATTTCTTTAATCTGCATACCAGTTGCTTTGGGTCTCCAGACACAAAGTTTTCTGGCTGCACCATATAGATGGTTTCATCAATGTCTCCATTTAGAAACGCAGTCTTAACATCCATTTGATGAAGCTCAAGATCAAAATGAGCAACTAGAGCCATGATTGTCCTAAAAGGGTCATTCGATGAAACCGGAGAGAAGGTCTCTTTATAGTCAATCCCTTCCTTCTGAGTGAAGCCCTTAGCTACAAGACGTGCCTTATATCTTTCCACATTACCTTTAGAATCCCTCTTGGTTTTAAATATCCATTTGCAACTAATGGGTTTCTTTCCTTCAGGTAATGGAACAAGATCCCAAACTTGATTGTCTTGCATTGACTTAAATTATTCACTAATTGCCTCAATCTACTTCTAAGAGTTGGAATCCTGCATGGCATGATGAAAGCTTATAGGATCATCTTCCACCATGTCTACAGTGTCCTCATGTTCCTGAAGATATACTACATAGTCATCCGGAATAGAATTTCTTCTTTCTCTAGTGGACCTTCTTAAAGACACAGGTTCTTGCTCAAATTCTAATAATAATAATATATTAATAGTGTAATTTTTTAAATATACTTATTAATAATAATATATTAAGTTTTTGTCTAATATATATTAATTAATTATATAAATAATAATACAACAAAAAAAATATAATATAGAAGGTGAATAAATCTTGAATTAAATAAAAAAATGAGTAGTAATTTGAGATTGAAGAAATATTACATATACAATATTGAATCACAAAATTAATTAATTGTTAATCAAAATTTTAATATATATATTTTTTCAGAAAAAATCTTTGTAGTGGAGGCCAAGCTTTTCTGCTTGGACAAAGTGGAACAAGAAGATTTTCAAAATTGACACTTTTTGGTTATGAACAATCTTCCACTCAACAAAAAGTTGTTGTGGCCATGAATAGCCAAAATAACTATAATTTAATTGCATGCTTATGTGGACCTTAGATTTTTTTTAAAATATGGTTTAAAATGGTCCATTATATTATATGGTTGTAGTAAAACAAATGCAATACAATATCCAAAATCTATGCATCAAAATTAAAAAATCTCCATGATTTGATAATAATGGGAAAATATTAAAGTTTTGAGGTATGTGGATATAAATAGAATTGGCGTGATATTTACTTTTGTATTTATGAGCATTTCTCTTATGGTCTTTTCACATTAAAAACTTTTTTAAAAAAGTGAGATTATTATTACAAATTTACATTTTTAGATAAATATTTAATTACTGAATTATTTTAGACTTTTTCAGCTATAATTTTTTTCATATATTATAAATAGATTTAGCTAAATAAATATTAAAAAATAATAAATTATTAACTATTGAAAATTAGTGTGAAATTAAATAACAAGAAAATATGATTGTATTTTAAAAATTGTAAAGAATTAATGCTTTTTGAGTTCTTTTTCCACACGTCATGATTTTATTGAAATTAGAAGGAAAGTCTTTGGATAAAAAATAAATATCAACCCAATATGAATAGCTCAATTGGTTAAATAGAACTGAATAAATAAATAATATTAAATAAAAATATTATAAAAATTTACTAAATACTTCATTGGAAAGGGACAAAGAGGCTTAACCTATTTATTTATTGATTTGATAATAAATTTAATTTTGATTTTCTTTCCCAATACATTTTACTCTTTTTATCCGGTTGAAATCGTCATTTTTGCAAATATATATATATATATATATATATCAAATTGTTATTTTATAAAATCAAGAAAAATTAATTAATTTTTTAACTATACTCTTATCATTAATAACTCAATTAATGAAACAAAAATATAATATTAATGAATTAATAAAATATATTTAATCCATTCAAAATAATTTTATATAATATTTAGAGAATTTAATAATTTTTTAATTGATGTATACGAGTTGAAGATGATAATTTTAGCAGAACAAAAGAGAGCATTAATTAAATCAATATAATAAGATGTTTGAAGAAGACTATGCCCATGGCAAAAAGTCACAGATTTTAAAACTATATATAATTAATGAAAAAATTAATAATCATGTTAAGAAAACTAGGCAAATGGCATTTTATATGCCTTAAAATGCACGAAAAAAATTAAACGATAATTTTTAGTTTTTTTCTAAAAAAAATTATTTATAACTTTTTTTTTGTTATTATTGTATATTGAAAATAAGATGTTTAGAGAGCTTTTTAAACACCCCCTCAGTTTGGATTCAAATATTATTTTAGAATTCTAATTTTATTTTAAAATATTTAACGCTCAATAATATTAAAATAAAGGTTTAATATTATTTATTAATTTATCATTTATATTTAATGTTAATATTGATGAGTGAGAAAGCCAATAAAATATAAATATTAGAAAAAGAGATTATTCTTTTTGTTCTATAAAAATTGTCTACAATTTAATTTTAGAATATCTTAAAATAATTATCTAATTTTATTTATATTATATTTTTAATATTTTTTTTCTATTTTATTATCTAATAAATTTATACTTTAAATAAAAAAATTAATGATAGTTTGAACTATTTTTAAATAAATTAAATATATAAACAAAGGTAAAAAAAAAGAGAAACACAAAACTTGTTAATATATTAGTTTCTTTTTCTTAAAATTTGTAAAAAAAGAAACGTGGCATTCTTTTTAAGACAGAGAGAGTATTAATTAACGGTAAATTAGTAATTTTAGTTAGTTTTTTAATATGAGTAAAATTTTTAAAATTATATTTAAATTGAAACAAATGGAGTAGTAATTTTATCACTCCCTCCGCTCTAAATTTATAAACTCACTTTTCATATCATAAAAATTAAAAAAATAATTATTTTTATTATAAATATAAAATTGCATGTAGTTTTTTATTATATTTTTATTTTAGTACGAGATATATTTATTAAATAATATTAAATAAGAATATTATAAAAATTTAATATACTGATTAATTTATTAAAATAATAAATATATTATAATTTTGAATGAACCAAAAAAGAAAATGAGCATATTATAATTTAGGTTGGAAGGAGTAATTAACATTGCTAAATATTTTCATAAATCAATCCTAAATCAAAACCCCACCTAATTAAAATTCTACCACAATTGACCATATAACTATAATCACCCACATAAAACATGCTTTATTGAATAAAGTTGATATTTAATCTATTATGGTAATTTTAAATTTCATATAAATTTAAATAGATTAGTAATTTGAATTAAATTAATAATAATATAATAAAATTTAATTATCGCTCTAATTAAATGAGAAATTTATTATGACATAAAATAAAAATAAAAAAATTGAATTAATTATGTTCATTATGAAATAATACATTAATTAATCATATGGGTAGGTGATTAAGTTATTTATATATGAAAATGGATTTATTGAAATTGGACGGTAAAGCAAGTGGGTAATTGGATGTCGAGTCCAACACTAGCTTGTTTGATTTTGGTTGTTATTTTGGAGTCAAACAAAGCAATCTTTCGACTTTCAAAGAATAAATGATTTTAGAATACTTTCTAATCTTTAATGAAAAAACCTAATTGTCTCATCTCTTCATAGAAATAAACCAAATTTATTGTCTTTTTAATTCTATATCAGTACAGACTAATACATATAAATCTATAATTGTCTTAAAGGCATTGTAATTTCTGACTCCTCCGGAATTCCTTATTTACATTATAAATAAAAATATCTGGCAGTCTTAGTCGCTTTCAGAAAAGAAAAAAACATATAAATCCATATATAATTTAATGGTAAATGTATTTTTACTTAACAATATATTTTAAATTGTTTTTTCACTCTTTATTATAATATTCAAAAAATTACCAATTAATCACATTTTACACAAACGACGACAGAACCGTAGAAAAATTTTCTTCAATTAATAAATAAATAAATAAAATTCAGCCTTTTATTTAATTATTTTGTATTTATAAAAATACACATTTATGATTTATCATTTGAATTAAGCATAGTCAACCAAAATTCAATATATTCTTCCACAATCGATTATAGATACGTAAAGTTGCGATGTGAATCACACTTTGTTTGAATTTATTTAATTTTATTTATATTTATTAAATAATTAACGAAATATATTTAAATTATAGAGAAGATAAATGAAAAAATATACACATTTAACTTATAAAAAATAATCATATCATTTGATTAAGAGATGGTAAGTATATCCCAATAATTATTCTAATACTTTTAGTGAATTTATTTTTGTTGTATATATTAAATTTCAGTAAAATTTAATTAATAGTTCGAATAAGAAAATTAAAAACACAATAATTAATTTACATATGAATATTAAATTATTATGATATTTTTTTTATAGCGAAAATTATTTCTTGAGTTGACATGATGAACAAGATCTTTTAAATGTTCACTTGAAAATGTACATATATCATTGTATAGTATATCCCTAAAGTCCTACACACCAACGGTCGATGAAAATCTTGAGGAGTTTAGTACCAGCAGTTATGGTAATGGCTGAAGATTATGAGGTCTCGGTGGCCACTAACTGCACTAATGGGAGTGGAGGCGAAACAAAACAAGCAGGAACCAACAGTTTTAAGAGAAAAGGAAAAGGGAAAGAAGACCATCAACTCTAAAACAAACAAAATTCAATCTCCTTGTAACTAGTTTAGGAAAATACTGCCTTTAGTTGTAGAAATCAAATCAATTTCTTTAGTTTGTCAACTAAATTGTGATCGGAACTGTTTTAATTAGTTTGTCAATATGTTATATTTGTGAATCTCTCCATTATTCAAGTTTTCAGTAGATAGTTTAAAAATCTCTGTAATTTGAGGATGAAAGTGCACTATTTCTCTGTGAATTCATCAAAGTTTTGCAAGTGAATCGTCTTAATGTATATTTTCATCATTGTTATTCCATTTTCACTTTCTTGATTCAAAAGATATGAACATTGCTGTGAAATTCAAATGAATCGTCCAACAACATTATTTGACAACCTTTATTTTCTTTATGGTCCCTAAGAAAAATTACAATTACTTAGAAGGCTTTATTGCAAAAACATTCTTCCATTAAGACCAATGATATTATTCACTAGGCTTCAGGGAAACATAAATGCATTCACATAATTTAATTATTATAATTATCTCATGCTAAAAAATTGCTTAGATATTCTATGTTATTGAAAATAACATATCTAACATGAAACTTCGAACTTATTAAATTGAAAATATTATTTGAAAGTATATTGAAACAAAGTCTATAATTGATTCATTATTGATTTTTTTTTTCATAACGAATCAAATAAAAAAAAGGGATGACCAATTAAAACAATTTGCATGTTTGGATTTAAATCAAATACTACCATTTAATTTTAAATGTTTTCTCTGTGATTAAAAAAAAGTTTGAAAATCAATTGAAATAATTGAGTGCATTACTTTATTTATAGACTCAACCGATAAAAAAGTTCAATTGAGTAATAATATAAAGAAAAATTAATTTTATTTATTTTTATTTTTAAATTTAAAAAATTATTAATTGGATTTATAGGTGAAATTATACACCGATCTCTAGTAATATTTTTCTGATATTTCATCCATAAAATTCGATTGATCTGTCGTGGGTCCTAATAAAATAATGGTGGGTTCCACAAATAATTGAATAAAAGGTGCTCGCTGCTCGGCAATGTACAAGTACAACTAGTAATGCGTAGGCCGGTGGGTAAGAGCTAGGCCACAGTTTGGGGCGTGGTGGAGCTTCCCACACCATATCAAATTTCCCATTTATGACACGTGTGCAGCCGTTATTCATTTCCTTGCGTTCGGTAAATTTGTTTTTCATATATTTGACTTTTCTCGTCAGTCCAAGTGAAAAATCCACGTCAAATTACCAGAATATGACTCTTTTTTAAGTCATCGAATGCAACTATTAAATAATACTATATTATTTCTTCAGATTATTTTTTTTCTTTAAATCTATTTTGAATGTTTTCTAAAAAAATAATATATATTTTTTAATTTTAATCGTGTATACAATTAACTATATTAAAAAAATATTCATCCGTTCATGTAACTTCTTTTATTTATTTAAATTATAATTTATTTATCATTTTAGTAAGTTAATTAATATGATATATTTTTATTATAATTGCATTTAAAATTATTTATTAAAATATTTAATGAATGTATTATATATTAAAATATAGATATGTGAAGAATATTATATATTTTAGTTAAATAATTAATTTTTTTATTTTCATAAAATAAAAAATTTGTTCTCAACAAAGGAGGTGTTTTAATTTGGATCCTTTTACGAGCCAAATTGACTTATTTATTAAATAACATTAAATAATCCAATTTTTATTTTAATATATTTTATTTTCATTTGAATTTATTTATTGTAATATTTTTTCAAATGGTTGGTAAAAGAACACATTATAAATTATTATAATAATAAATTTTAATAAAAATAAAACATAATTTAATAAAAAATAAAATATTTATTGCTGTTTAAAGCATAACATTCCTTTGTTTAATTTTATAATGTGAATGTAAGGGGTGGTCAATAGCAAGCTACGACACTCCAATGAATGGTCAATATATTGGTCAAGGAACTCAAATGAAAGAAGAGGCAGTTTCATAATCAAAATACAATATTAATAAGTTGTTGCAATTTGTTGAATTTACTCCATATTGGGGATGACGACCATGTTTCATATAATCTTATTAAATTATTTATTACTTGAACTCTAACCAAATTAACATTAATTGTTTACCTTTGCTATCAAAATTTCCCTTTACTATTATATGTAATATATATTTATATATACATGGAATACTATAAGATTTAAAAAACCCATGTTTTTTTCTTGTTTTTTTTTTTTAGAAAAGAAACCCTTTTTTCTATTTTGTACATTTTTCTAATATCTGAAAGACAAAAATATATATATCATTATTTAGTTTGATATGCAATAAAATCCATGGTTTCAACCCATTATTTTATTTATTTCATTCAATACTAGCATGTAATTTAATGCCTCGTTTTATGGCAACAACTATGAATGCTCTATTGATGGTTATTCTTCTTCTTCTTCTTCTTCTTCTTCTTCTTCTTGTTATTGTTATTGTTGTTGTTGTTGTTGTTGTTGTTGTTGTTGTTGTTGCAATCGAGAGAAATATCTATATATGGTTGTAGACGAACTTCACTTGTTTTAATTTACTGATATATATTTATGTAAAATAATTTTATTTAATATACTCATTAAATATAAATATATATATATATGCACGATTAAAATCTATAAATTTACCATTAAAAAAGTAAAATTGTCCCAAAGAGAGAGCATGATATATGCAAATCTAGCTATAATATCGTACGTTAAATATTGATGGCTATATATATTTGAATATGTTCAAATTACTTTCCTTATTTTGACTTTTTGCTTGCCTAACATTGAATAATATTATAGATATAATAGTCTAATATTCAAGTTGCAATTGACTGATAAAACTGTTCTTATCCAAGAAATTTCTTCACAAAATCTAATAATTCAAGTTTTTATATATTTTTTCGAAAATATATATGATGATTATATATATATATATATATAGCTATGTGAATTTTGAATTTATTTGATGTTTATTAATATATATGACATATTTATTGAATTTCACATCTATTAAATATAAAAATATATTTATTTAACATAAAAATAGACTCTTCAATGCTCGCAACTAGTTTTTGAAATTTATATTCTCAGAAAATTTAACAATATTTCACTTTAATATTAATAATTTGCAAATACTTATAATATTCTTTTATTTTTATAAAAAAATTTCAAGATTTCTGCTTAATATATCAGAAAATTGTACGAGCCATTTTGTGAAAAAAATAAAGCCAATAGTTGAATTTTTTTTAAAAAATTAGAAAAAAATTTAGCTAATAGTTGAATTTTAGAAAAGTAATTTGAATTGTTTTCTAAATAAAAAATACACTCTTAAAAACTATAGCAGTTTATTTTTCACTTCAATTCTCAGAAACTTGTTTTTAATTTTATTTTTAATTTTATTTTTTATTTATAAAGTAATTAGAAAATAATTTTTTTAAAAAATTAATAAACAAAAAAATATAAATGAAAATGGATAATATTTATCATAAGAAAGTCTTTTTAATATTTAAATAAATAAATATAATTGATGAACGTTAATTTGGATATTAGGAAAATAAATAATAACAATAATAATATAGTATTAGTAGTGCATGAAGGTTAAGTTCAAAATTATGCCTCTTGTGAGCTTTATTTAAACCAATAGTAAAATAAGTGTTGCTTTTTTAAAATTGAATGTTATTTGGATTAATATTTAAAAAGTAATTTTAAAATATATAGACTAATCATATGATTATTTCAATAAAATCAATTGAAGAGTTTTGACAAATGCATATTTTTCAAAAGTTAATCTCTTTTTTTTTTTTGTGCAAATTCAAAAGTTAATCTCATTGATAATCAAGTTTATATCAAATTTAATCTTTGTGGTCAATATCGGTTATTTAGATGATAATGTATAGACCAAAGAATATGACAAGTGCACTCCAGAATAATTTGTTGGAAAAATAGATTTAATCTCGATTTATGTGTAATTAATCCAAAAATACTTTTAATTAACTTAAAAAATAAAATAATCTCATTTATAATATATCATTAGATTAAGCTTATTTTAATAAATTATAAAATAAATTTAATATTTAATTATAAAAGAAGGTAAATATATCACTATGTTATGAGTTTAATTTTTTAAATGAATAAAGAATAATTTATTTTTATTTTCTTTAATTTTTAAGGCTCAATAAAATTTTATTCCATCCATATAATAAGAAATATAAACTCTTATATTAAATATTTTGAATTGACGTTTTCCCTCTTTAATTATTTTTTAAAGTTACAAAATAATAAATATTTCAACTAAGATAACTATCAATTATTTATTCATTATTACATAGAAGCACAAAAAAATTAATTTTGATTTGGTTACTTTTTGTAATGCTTATATATGCAAAGAATAGTATTATATATCAACATAATTAATAAATCAAAAATAGTATTATACGTATTAATATATATGTATATATATTAAAAATTTCATATTCACATTATAATATGATTTATAATAAGATATATTTAATGAATTAAGATATTTTTTTAATTGATTTAAGAATTTATTAATTAAAAGGAATGACTGAGAAATTAATTTTTAATTTTATTGTTTTAATTAAAAATAAAATTTTGAAAAATAATTAAAATTAGTAATTTGAATACAAATGAATAAGTAAAAAATAATTACCTATTAAATTTTTTTGAATAGAAAAAAAAATTATAAATTTACTTTAAAATGACATGAATAAATGAAAATATAATATCTATTAAGATTTAATATATTAAGATTTAAATTAAGTGGCTGCAATAAAAATATCTATCTTTAAGTAAAGTAAAAAGATATATTAATACACTCTTTATTTTTTGAATTGTAATATTTCACTTAAAAATTAGAAAAAAATATATTAAAATAAAGTCAAATAATATAAAATTCTAAATTTAAATACAATTAATAACATGTTATTTTAAAATTATTTTTAAAATAGTTAAAAGTTTATATTGTTAATTTAAAAGTTAAAATAAAATAATAATATAAAAAATCACTGTTATAAAAATGATGACTTATAAAATTCATTAAAAGTTAAAAATAAAAATGTATTAAAGTCATTCTCATTGAAATATTGATTTATCGAGCATTTACAATAATAATATATATATATATATATAAAGAAAAAAAAAAGAAGATATTTCAGTGGAAAAAAAAAAAACAGAAGACGTTTCAGTGGAAGAAAAAAATCCACAAACAAAACCAACCATATAAATTCATAAGAAGGAAATAAATAAATAAAAGATAAGTAAAACAAAAAAAAAAGTAAGGTAAAATGGAAAAAAAAAAGAGTGTGGTTTTATAGGAATTTTACTATTCATATTTGTATATAATTTCACCCACACTTGTGTTGCAGTTTATATATTTTACATTACATTATAAAAAAATAATTATAATTAGTACATAACAATAATATTCTATATAAATACATATAATATAATTTTTTTATATTTATATATTTATAATAAGATATGCTTAGTATATTAAAATATTTTTAAAATTAATTTTAGATTTAATAAAAATTAATTAAAATATTAATTTTAATTTTATAATTTTAATTAAAAATTAAAAAATAATTAAAAATAATAATTTGTAATCAAAATTGGAAAAAGATAAAATTGGAATTTCAAAAAGGTTTATTTGGTTTTTGGAAACTTACTATTCATACTGGGGGTTGTTTTAGCATATATACTATCATATTAACTAATCGGTTCTGTGTTATGGTTTAAAAATTTTAATATTATTTTAAATCAAAAATATTTTATACACCAATACAATAATATACAAAAAGTAATATTTTACTTATAAATGTGTATTCTTTAAAAGTTACTATTTTAAGATTGACTTTTAAGTTTTTATTTTATTTTTACTTTTCTTATAATTTTTAATAGATTTTGTGAAACATAGTTTTAAAATAGTAATTTTAAAATTTGTTTTATTCTTATATTATTTAATTTTTAAATTGACAATATAAATTTAATTATCTTAAAAATAATATATTCTTAGTTATAATTAGATTTAGAATTTTATCTAATTAGATTATTATTTTTTATAGACTTTTTACTTGCTCAAATATATTTTTGTAATACCAACTTAGTGTTAATTTTAATATATTTATTTATTCTTTTACTGTTTTTCTAATTTCTTTACTAATATTATTTTCATGTATATTTATAAATTTTTTCTTTCTCTTCAAAAAAATTTTAATGTAATAAATTTTCACTTATATTTTTTCAATTTTTTCTTATTTTTCTTTTTAATTAAAGTAATAGAATCAAAAATTAATATTTTAACTATTTTTGTCCTGAATTCTTGAATCAATTCAAAAAATTATAAATTGAGTAGAAAGAAAGATTATAAATTTATCTATATATGAAAAAAAAGTGGAGGAAAAATAAAAAAAGTTTAAATTAAGTTGGTAAAATAATATATTTAAGTATAGTAAAAAAATTATTTGTTAATATTTAGATACACTATTTATTTTTTGGCTTTTAATTTTTTATTTAAAAGTGGATAAAAAAATTTTAAGAATAAAATTAAATAATATAAAATTTTGTATCTGAAAATAATTAATAACATGATTATCTTAAAATTATTTTTAAAATAATTAATTGATATTGCCAATTTAAAAGTTAAAGTAAAATAATTAAAAATTAAAAATTTTCTATTTTAAAAATTATAACTCACATAATTTTTTAAAAGTTAAAATCAAAATAAAAAATAAAAATTTAAGAAGTCACTCTTATTGAAATAGTAATTTATTGAGCATAATAATAATAATAATAATAATAATAATAATATTTTATAAGTTAAAATAAAAAGTAAAAAAGTAATTAAGCACAAACTATAATGATCCATCAATTAAAAAGAAAAATTAAATTAGTTAATTATTTTAAGATAATGTATTTTTTTATAGAGAAAGATTAAAGAAGAGAGAGAAAATCGTGTATTTAAAAGAAAAATAAAATTTAAAAAAGGCAAAATTAAAAATAAAATAAAAAATTGGATAAAAGAAATAGAGGAAAATTTGAAATAAAAACCAATTGTAAAATGGGAAATTTACTATTTTATTTTGGTGGGTGTTGGAGTATATTCCAAGCAGATAAATTTGCTCACACTATAGTGTGATTTATAAAAGATTTTATATCATTTTAAATTAAAAATAATTTATATATTAATATAATTAGTATATGAAAAAGTAATATTATATATATAATATTAAAAAGATTATATTAACATATTATAAAAATATTTATAATAAGATATGTTTAATATAGACATTTTTTTGAAGAAAATGAAAAAAAATTATAATTTTATCTGAAAATAACGAGGAAAGTAAAAAAATTATAAATTTAGCTAAAAATTATTACTTGTTAAATTTTTAAGTAAAAATATTAATTTTATAATTGAAGATAAAAGAATAGTAAATATTAACTATTTGATTTGTATAATAGCATTTTATTTCTTTTAACAAAATAGATATAATTTAAATATACAGTTCAAGTTTTCAACTGTAATTTTATAATTATACATATTTTAATTAAAAATACTTATTTAAACTAAAAAAATTTTTCTAACCCTTATAATCATATTTTTTTTAATTATTACTACCTTAATAATTTTAATAATAAGTTAATTAATAAACCTTAATATTTTAATGATAAATTAATTTTTATTAATGATAATTGTCTATATCATTTTTCGTTTAAAAATAGTATATTTGATTAAAAAAATATTAAGTATTGAGTCGACATATTAATAATATTTGAGAAACTTACTTGAACTGTTAGTCTATATACTTAATAATATTATTATTTTTATCTTATTTAAATTATATCTTTTAAATTATATACATCAATTAAAAAATTATTAAATTCTCTCAATATTATAAAAAATTATTTTAAATTAGCTAAAATATTTTCCATTAACTCATTAATATAAAAAATATTCAACTTTTACTTCATTAATTATTATATTAATAACAAGGATATAATTGAAAAAAACACTATTTAATTATACACTAACAGTATGAATAGAATATTTTTTTATTGTAAAAATAATAATCTAAACAGGATGGATGTATTAATAAATAATTTAATTGTCATTAAAATATATTTTATTTTTATTATTTTTTTAGAAATTTAATAAAAATATATTCTCAAAAAATTAATATAAATAAAATATATTTTAATGAGAATTAAATTATTTATTACTCTTTCTATTTCACTTCAACTATCATATAAGAAAAAAATTTTATTCCACTTTAATTATTATTTTATAAATTCAAGGTGTTATTAATTATAAAGTTTCAAATTTTATCATTGAGTATTAAATACTTTTAAGATTAGTAATTAATAGTAATAAAATACTCCATCCGTTCTATTAACATTTTTACTTTTGCAAAAAAAAAAATATTTTTCTTAAATTATTACTTTATAAAATTAAAAAAAATTAATTAATTTTTAACTATATATTTATTATTAATGATTCAATTAACAAAATAACATTATAGTATTAAAAAATTATAGTATTAAAAAATTAATAGAAGATATTTTAGTTCATTCAAAATAATTTTATATAATATCTAAAAAATTTAATAATTTTATTAATAGTTATGTATGAACTGAAAACGGTGATTTCAACGAGACTAAGAGATTAATTAAAAATATAAATAAATAAATTGTTACTCATTCCATCTCATTTTTATATGATTAATAGTTATTTATACACATATTAATAATTTATGGTTAAGTTAATTAAGAATTATTTTTTTAAATATACTCTTATTAAATATAATATATTTTTAATATTATTTATAATTATTATGAGAAAATATATATTAAATGATGATATAATAGTAAAAAAAATTTTATTTATAATAAGTTGGCTATAATTTAAAATATTTAAAAATAGTATAATGGACTAAAAAAATAAGATGAAAGGAATATAAAATTTATAATTATTAATAATTATCTTAATATATATAATTATTTTTAAAAAGAAGCTTAAAATGGAAGTGAGGGACTATTATTTAAAATGTGATTTGAGAACAAATATTAGAAAAATAAAAGAAATACTAGTATTTTTCCTCTCTCACTTTCCTTTTGCCTTTCCTATAACCGCGTCTTGTACTCGTTTGGTCATAAACGAGGAAACTCGGTTTGACTCGGCGGCCCTTTTTTTTTAATTAACTCAATTATGTTTTAAAAAAGAAAAATACAAAAAACAAGTTAAATTAAATTATTATTTTTTAAAAAAAACAGAATACACAATTTGGAAAACGTGTGGCCGGTGAAGACGTGATGTATATATATATATATGTATTAACCAGAAACAGACCAGCACCAGATCACTTGCTCATACATATTTTCACCTCTTTTTTTTTTTAATTTTTTTTCTAATTTCTTGAACTACCATTCCTCCCATCTCTGCAGAAAGATCAAAATTTTAATCTTTAATCAGAGAGAGAGAGAGAGGAAAATTAATTGATACTCTCATTCCTCTCATCTTTGCAAAAAATATTAAAGTTTTAGTCTTTATATAAAAAAGAAGAGGAAAATAAGATGGCACTTTGTAAAGAAATCATGGGTAGTTCTTTAATTGATAAATCATCATTGATATCATCTTCTAAAGTGTTTAGCTTTCATCAAAAGAATCAGTTTTTGGTGAGTCCAATTTTGGTTCCTTTGCAGCAGAGAATGATTAGAGTGCAGAGAGTTGTGAGAGGTCCTGTGGCTGCAATTAGTGAAGATTTGATCAGAGCTAAAAATAGCATCAGTGAGATTGTGCCTGAAAAAGCAGTACAGTTTAAGGTGAGAGCTGTTGTTACTGTTAGAAATAAACATAAAGAGGATTTGAAGGAGACTATTGCCAAACTTTTGGATGCTTTTGCTGATAAGATTGGGACAAATGTTGTTTTGGAGCTCATCAGTACTGAAATCGACCCAAGTAAGTCTTTTTATCTCTTTCTGTGTAATGGGTATTTTAGAATGATTAATGTTAAGGTTTTAGAATAATAGATGTGAAGGTTTTGGTTTTTTTGTTTGTTGGTTTCCTGTTTTATGCTACTTTTGGGTTTTTTACTCTGGGTCATTCTCTTTTCTGTTTTCTATTTGCTATTTTTTTTTTGGTGGAGAACCTAATTCTCAGTTGGGTCTCAGATTTCCTCTTCTGGGTTCTCAAAATTATGTGCAAAAATGAGGGAAAATTTATTAATTCATTTATAATCAGTACTTGTTCGGCAAATTGACCTTGCTTAAATGGATGAATATGAATATTGATATTGAAAATCTTTTCTTGTAGAAACCAAAGCACCAAAGAAAAGCAAGGAAGCTGTGTTACAAGACTGGTCCAAAAAATCAAATGTTAAAGCTGAGAGGGTCCATTACACTGCTGAATTTTTAGTGGATTCCAATTTTGGAGTGCCTGGAGCAATTACAGTGAGCAACAAGCACCAAAAAGAGTTTTTCTTGGAGACAATCACCCTTGAAGGTTTTGCTTGTGGTCCAGTGCATTTCCCTTGCAACTCCTGGGTACAATCTAAGAAAGATCATCCTGGAAAACGGATATTTTTCTCTAATGAGGTACTAATCGTTGACTTTTCTTCTTTTTTATTGTATTTTTTAATGTGTGTATCATTTGTTGTGCTTTCGAAAGATTTCTGTCAACTTTAAGATTTCAGAAAAATGCCAGTCAGATTATTTTTGTATATTGTTGTTCAACAAAATATTTTACAAAAGGTCAAACTTGAAATATTTTATACTTTGAATTTTTTGCAAATGACAAAAATAAAGTTGGAACAATTCAAAGCCTGATTTTATTGACACACTTGGTTCCAATTTTTTTCCTTCTCCTAATTTGTCACTGCTGTAATTTTTTTTTTCACTTGGTTGTATTCGATTAAGAATTTCCACCGGGTAAATTTAGATTTTATAACTGGAAGTTGATATTTGCTGAAATAAAGTTTATCTGCGTCTTGTGTCAATATAAAGACGGTGACTTGTAATGGAATGCTCACTTTAAAGTTACATGGCAATTGACAAAGAAAAGAAAAGAAAATGAAAAGGACCATTTATTGACAACAGTATGTCTTTATTGAGATTCCCTCTATAATTGGATGGACCATCTCTCCATAATTCACCATCACCATGGACCCATTAGCTTGAAGCAACTAGAATATGAATGGCTTAATTTGAGTTTCTTGTTGTGATAATTAAAGTTTTATTGTAAATCAACTTGCATAACAGTTAAAGAAACAACTGCACTGTAGCCTGTAGAATTTGATTCAAAATCTGAACTTTAATTTGTGGCAATTTTTTATTTGAGCAGCCTTATTTACCGACTGAAACACCAGCTGGTCTAAGAGCATTAAGAGAAAAAGAACTAAGAGAGATTAGAGGTGATGGCGTCAGAGAAAGAAAGTTATCCGACAGAATTTATGACTTTGATGTGTATAATGATTTGGGGAACCCTGATAAGGGTATTGAGTTTGCTAGACCAAAACTTGGCGGTGAAAATAAGCCATATCCAAGAAGGTGTCGCACTGGCCGCAAACCTACTGATACAGGTCAGTGCCACGATTCCCATTTCTTTTCACTGCATTGCTTGTAATTTTTGTGTAATAATGTGAATGTATTAATTCTTTAACACGTTCAACGCCACAGATATAAATGCAGAGAGCCGAGTAGAAAAGCCCTTGCCAATGTATGTGCCTCGAGATGAACAATTTGAGGAGTCTAAGCAAAACACATTCTCAGCTGGGAGGCTCAAGGCAGTGCTTCATTCTTTAATCCCATCCTTAAAGGCCAGCATTTCTGCTGAGAATCATGATTTTAGTGCATTTTCGGATATTGATATTCTCTACAAAGAGGGTTTGCTTCTTAAAGTAGGGATTCAAGATGAAATCTGGAGAAGACTACCGTTGCCAAAGGTAGTTACTCAGATTCAAGAATCTAGTGAGGGACTTCTCAGATATGATACACCGAAGATTCTTTCTAGTGAGTACTATTTCTAATTTTTTCCTTTTTTCTGTGTCAAATGTTATTTTGGTGGCATGCTAAGTTTCAACCTGCCAATTGGCCAACTAGTACCATTAGCTTGAACTGATCAACTAGTTGCATGTTTCTAGTTAGACTTGAACCGATCAGAACATTGCCTAGACAAAAGTATGGCGATGAGATTCACTTGTTAAAGTCATGGTGCAGAATCTGTTGGTGCACTGCTCATTTATCTGTAGTGGCGGCCAAGTCATATACAAATTTCAGAATAAAAATCTGAGCCACTTTTACAACTTTTGATAAGAGGAATATACATGTTTTTATCTGAATACCAGAGAGTGAAACATTTGCTTTTTCTTGTCGCTTTCCCCCCACTACCTGTTGCCCATGTGACCCAAGACTTGATTTTTGTAATAATTTTTTGCAATGTGTCTTCTTTACCCTGTGCATTTTCATTTTCCATTAATGACATATATATCAACACATTTCTCATGTGGGCATAATCAAATAATTATTCAACCAAAATCTGAATTACTTTTCCTAATATGGATTTTTTTCACGTGCAGAGGACAAGTTTGCCTGGTTAAGAGATGATGAATTTGCCCGACAAGCAATCTCAGGAGTTAATCCTGTCACAATTGAGAAGCTCAAGGTTTTTCCTCCAAAAAGCAATCTGGATCCTGAAATCTTTGGTCCATTGGAGTCTGCTCTCAAAAAAGAGCACATTATAGGTCATCTGAATGGCATGTCTGTTCAAGAGGTAATTATCACCTATTCTTTTTCTTCCTAGTAAATACTTTTGGTATTAAAAATGACTTACGAGGTAATGCTAAACATAATAGTTTGTTTTGTGAATATTAATGCAGGCCTTGGAGGAAAAAAAACTTTTTATAGTGGATTATCATGATGTATATCTTCCATTTTTGGACCGCATAAATGCCCTTGATGGTAGAAAAGCATATGCAACTCGTACCATATTTTTTCTGACCACTCTTGGGACACTAAAACCCATTGCTATAGAGCTTAGTCTGCCACCAGCTGGACCGAATTCCCGATCAAAGCGGGTAGTTACGCCACCTGTTGATGCAACTTCCAATTGGATATGGCAACTTGCCAAGGCTCATGTTTGCTCCAACGATGCTGGGGTTCATCAGTTGGTTAACCATTGGTGAGAATGAAATTTCAATCTCTGAACTGAATCTAAAAGTTGATAATTACGGTTATTTATTTTTTTCATTTTGTTTAACTAAATTAATTGAAATGGTGATTATAGGCTACGCACACATGCTTCCCTGGAGCCATTTATTCTAGCGGCACATAGGCAATTGAGTGCAATGCACCCCATATTTAAGCTTTTGGATCCACACATGAGATATACCCTTGAGATTAATGCCCTTGCCCGCCAAAGCTTAATTAGTGCTGAAGGTGTTATTGAATCTTGCTTCACTCCTGGCCGCTACTGCATGGAGATTAGTGCAGCTGCATATAAGAACTTTTGGCGATTCGACAAGGAAGGCCTTCCTGCTGATCTCATTCGCAGGTATCTTTCAAGTAACCAACTTGTGAAAATATCAGCAATTAGTTCCTATTCTTGTAGCTTTCTTGAACTGGGAAAACAAAGTCATCAATCTATGTAATAAAATATTATTACATTGTGGAGTGAAGAACAGGAAAATAAAGAGCAAAATTACATGATCCGATGAGGATCTTCGGTTCTTTCTTCGTATGAAATTATGTTTTGGTCATTTTGGTGTATTGAAATCTTAAGTGAATCTAATAATTTTACTTGTTATCTTGCAGAGGAATGGCTGTACCTGACCCAACACAACCACATGGCCTAAAGCTTCTAATTGAAGACTATCCATATGCTCAAGACGGGCTTCTAATCTGGAATGCAATAGAAAACTGGGTTCGCACGTATGTGAATCGGTATTACCCAGATTCAAGCCTAATTTGTAACGACAAAGAGTTACAATGTTGGTATGCCGAGTCTGTCAATGTTGGACATGCTGATCTCCGCCATGCGAATTGGTGGCCCACATTAGCCAGTGTTGATGATCTTGTCTCGATTCTCACCATCATCATTTGGCTTGCGTCGGCACAACATGCTGCTCTCAACTTTGGGCAGTATCCATATGGTGGTTATATTCCTAATAGACCACCGCTAATGAGAAGATTAATCCCAGAAGAAAATGATCTTGAATATGAAAGTTTTGTAGCTGATCCGCAAAAGTATTTCCTGGCAGCATTGCCAAGTACATTACAAGCAACAAAGTTCATGGCTGTGGTGGACACCTTATCGACACACTCGCCAGACGAGGAATACATAGGTGAACGACAGCAACCATCGATTTGGACAGGTGATGCAGAAATAGTTGAATCGTTTTATGAGTTCTCAGCGGAGATGAGACGGATAGAGAAGGAGATAGACAGAAGGAACAGTGATCCTAACCTTAGAAACAGGTGTGGTGCAGGAGTTTTGCCATATGAATTGCTTGCACCTAGCTCAGAGCCTGGGGTAACATGTAGAGGAGTACCAAATAGTGTCTCTATTTAAGTTAAAAATGTTGCTTGAAATCATCAAATTCAGTTGCTTCTTTTAGCTTATTAGGCCTTTGAATTGGCTGTAGAATGAAGTCTGTTCAGGGCATAGGAACTATTCTGATATGATTGTGAGACTTTTAACATAGAATTGTATATGCAAATAGAGTGCAATAAACATAGGTTTGTATCATAATCTTAGGCTAATATGCTTTTTTTTTCCCTCAAGAATGTTAAGCCAATTGGAATTATATATATATATATATATATTAATAAAGAAAATTGGTTAAAACAAACGCAAGAATAAGAGGAATCAAAGTAAAGAACTGAGTTCTATAGTTAGCAAACTAACTTCATATAACTGTTCCTATTAGTTATTTTAATTGTTTCAATTAAACTTGATTCTATTAAAATTTATTCTTATTTTTTTTTATTCTGGAATTCTTTTAAAATTCTTTTTCATGGTAATAAATATATAATGTAATGTTAATGTCTTGGAAAATTAAAAGTCTAATACGATAAATAATTCCATTAAATGGTGTTCGAATTAAGGATATATTATTTTTATTGATTCAAATTAACTAGTCCTAAGCTTGGCGTGTAATATTAAAATATTTTTTAATTAATTTTTTATCTCATAAAGTAAAAATATATAAATATTTGGGCTTTTGACAAAAATATAAAAAATTAAAAAATAATTTTAAATTTACCATATTAATAAAATATTTACCAAAATATCAAAATTTATTAAATATTTATCAAAATATCATATTTTTATTAGTTTACAATGAGTTTATAAATTTTATATAGTTTATAAAAAGTTTATTATGAGCTCATAATAAAATAACTAAAATATTTTTAGTAAAAAAATAAAAATTTAAAAAAATACTGTGGAGAGTATTATTTTCTCTGAATATTTTCTTAAAGCATGTAATAGTTTATTATATATTTTGTAAATTTTCTTACTCTGGGCTCAAAAACAAAAGACTTTTGGGCCTTGGCTCTCAACTTATGAACACTTACTTGAGTTTGTGAACAAAAAGATAATAGAGAAAATTGTAATGTATAACACATTTTTTAATTTTTTTTAAAATTCTATATTTTTTATGTACCAAATATACATCCAATGTATATCTTTGAAAATTGAATATACTTTTAGTATACTAAATATATATTTAAAACATACCTCCAAAAGGAGTATTTTTTAAAATTAAAAATTAAAAAAAAAAGTATTTTTAAAATTAAAAAAGAAAAGTGGATATTTTTAAAAATATTTTTATTTTTTAGAGTATTTTTGAAGAAACCCTAAGATAATAGGGTTTGACAGAAATACAAGAAAAATAAAAATAATTTTAAATTTATTATATTTATAAATTATTTATAAAAGCATTAGAATATATAAAATATTTACAAAAATATTATTTTTTATTGATTTACAATAAATTTATAATGAGTTTGTCATTAGTTGTTTATAAATTTTTTATAGTTTATAATGAATTTATTATAATTTTTTAATAAAATAATTAAAATATTCTGGTAAAAAAATAAAAATTTTTAAAAACATGATAGAGATAATGGGATTTGCATAAAAATATTCTAAATGTGATACAACATTTTTCTTTTTCTTTCTTTCATATATATTTCCTTTTTCCAATTACTTATGTGAATTCCTTTCAAAAATGCTCACTATCTTTCTTTTAATTTCAATATATTTGTCTTTAATTTGCAATAATTGGTTTATCAAAAATATATATCTAATATATAACTGCATGATATACAATACACTAGAAATATGCATAAAATATATCTTTTATTACATTAAAAATATAATAATATTGATTTTTTAAAAAATTATATAATATTTAAAAAAATTAAAAAAATGATAAATAATATAATTTTCTTAGTGATAATTCTCAATATATGATGAAGGCTTAAATAATTTAAAATATTATTAGACGGTCCTCTCAACTTAAAAAAAAATGAAAATGAACATTTTTCTTATTTAAATTTTTTTAATGATTAAAAGTCTTACAAATTACTTTTATTTTTCTGTATTAACTTTTCAATATATAAATCAAATAATAACTTAACTCATCGTTTTTCAATTCTTAAAAAATTGTATAAATATATAATTTTGATTCTTTTTCTTTAATACTAAAAAAAAACTCAAAAACTCATATTTTATTAAAATTTATTAGTTGTTAATTAGTTGTAGATTTTGCATTTGTTTAGATTTTTTAAAGATTCCAGAACCTTAATTTCATGTTGGCAAATTGAGATTTGTAAAACTTCAATTTAAAAAAATTAATTTTATTTCATGCTAGGAAAAATAATTTAATAAATTCATACAATTATTTATATACATAATATGTTTTTAAAATAATTTTTGAGTGAGACTTTAATATAAAACAAAGTGGGGGAAGGTATAAACATGCTTCTAGTATTTTAGCGAAATGTATGAATAAGTCCTCAAAAAAATTTGAGATTCAATCATACATAAAATTTTGGAAAATTTTGATTTGTGGTAAGTAAGGAGATCTAACGGCTAGCATTGTTGGAGCCATTTTATTCAGTTATACGCATTATTCGTGATTCACCCATGCGTATAAGCAGTAGTCTTTCGTTCTTAATTTTAATAATTAATCTATATTACTTAAAAATAAGAGCCGGAATAACCATGGAATTATATGAGGTCACACAATCTTTCTCACCGGCGATCAGAAGAAAAGATGCCAATAAAGACGTGGAGCCGATCACGATGAAACAAAACTCAGCCCCCCGTTGAAGGGGATTGAGTTGAAGACGTTTGCAGCAAGAAGTAGAAGAACCTCTCGCTGCAAATAATTTTATTTTTTTTTATAAATTAGCCCCTGATAAAACGGTGTCGTTTCGCTAAAGATTAATTTTTTTTATAAAATATCGTTTCGTCAGGGGTTAATTAAAAAAAAAGTCCAGCAAAACGATACCGTTTCGCTTGAGCCAATTTAAAAATAAAAAAAAGATTACGTTAAAATACAGTCTCTTTCTCTTCTTCCTCTCTCCTTCTTTCCTCTTCTCCTTTCCTTTCCAAGCCAAGCCAGCAGTAGATAATTTCATCATTATCGGCCCATCAGCCACTGTTTAAAGCAGCCGTTGATCTGATCTCTCAATAAATTTTTGGTTCCGGCTCGGTTAAAAACTTACATATTAAACATATTTTTTACTAAAAAAAAATTACAGAATCTGTCAAATCAAAGTTATTATACATGTAATGTAAAAGTCAACTTTTCTAAAGAAATCTTTTCAAAAGTTAATATAATTATGATATTTACTACCTTTCAACATATTTTTAGAAAATATTATTTGAAGATCAAAAGCACAAAAAAGATTTTTTAAAAAGCTAATGTTTGATTGATAAATGTCGGCTATAATATATTCTATAATTTAAAGTTGAAGTAAATTTCTACAAATACATTTTATATAAAATATAAAATATATCCTTATTTATATTAATAGTTTTTTTTTAATTTACATTACAGTATTTTTATATAAAATATTAAATTTATTTTTATTTATATTATTTTATTCTATAAAATATTTTTTTATTTATGCCACAGTTAGAAATATTAAATATATCCTTATTTATATTAATAAAATTTTTTATTTATATTACAATATTTTTATGTAAAATATTAAATATACTCTTATTTATTTTAAGTTTTATAAAATATTATATTTTATATAAAATGTTAAATATATCTTTATTTGTATTAAATTCTTTCTTAAAATAGTTTATTTTTTTTCTTTTTCGTCTGTCTATTTATTCTCATTAGTAAATATAATAATTAATAATTTTATATAATATTTTATTAATAATTTTACATTAATAATTTTTTCTATTGTCCAACTAATAAGATAAAAATTTACTTTAACATAAAGAAATTCATACTTCATTTCTATTAAAGAATAACAACAATAAAAATATAAAAAAATATATAGACATTCTGAAGTAATTTTTTTCTAGTAATTGATTAAAACTGAATCTGAAACTTAATTAGATTTTCCCTTCAAATTAGGTGCATAAAATTAGGGAGAGCAGTGGTAAAATTGAATATATATATATATATATATATAGAAAAATTGCTCTCTATAGAATAACTGCAGGGTGTGTATACAAAATCATACATAAAAATATATAAAAATTTGATTGAATCAAAATTTTGCATTTTCCACGATTTTGCCTTTCTTTCATTTTTTTTTCTTTTCTTTTCCTTTCCCCCAAACACAAATCAAAATCCAGTGATACTTTTCTTTTATTTTCCTTTCTTTTCTCATCTTTTTATTTTTCTCTCACGCCTTCACACCATAAATACACACACCAAACAAATTTTTCAAAAGCTTCCATTTCTCTCTGTCTAAAAAAAAATTCTCAAATCAAGTAAAAAGAAAAATTTGTTTTGAAGAATTGTGTAGAAAAATTCTCAAAATCAATTATGGATTCTTGAAAGCCCAACAGCTCAAAATCTTTGTTCTAAATGTTACTGCCAACTCTAACTCAAAAAGCAACAGTCATCTAATATTATGCTTGTCTTAAATCAAATGCTAAACAAACTGAAAATGTAACTTCATAATTGATACAAAGGATAATGTTCAAATACACCCATTAACTATAGTAAAAATTTCACTTGCACGCTTAAATTTTTTTTTTATTCCGTTAAGACCCTTTTTTTTTGTCAAAAAATGTTTAATTGAACTCTTACCATTATGACAAATAAATTTAATAGTTAACTTTTGATTACGTGGCATGTGAATTTTTGTTTTTACACATGTTCTAACCTAATTAATTTGAAAAAGTAAATAATAAATAATAAAAATAAAAGTATTAAATATTAAAAAATAATTATCTTCTTCCTCTTTGGTGATGAGTCATCACCGTCAACCACCACCACCTTTCAAAAACTCAGCCAAATCAAAGTTCCAAAATCCAAATTATCACCACTATCCTTATTTCAAGACCCAAATCAAAACCACCATCATCGCCATTCCAAAACCCAAATCAAAGACACTATTATCGCTGTCTTGAAATCCAAATTACCACCGCCATCGTCATTTCCAGTGGCGAAGGTATGTTAATAAGAAGGAGGCAGTTGCTCATTCTCTTTTTAAATATATATATATATAATATTTTTTTAAAAAATTTAAATTATTTATTAATTTTTTAAAAAATTTTAAATTACACATCTTTTTTTTTAATTTTTACAAGAAATAAAAGAAATTTATAATAAATTATTTATTCTATAACCAATAGTCCTCTTTTAAAAAATTGATAAAATATTGATAATATATAAATGAAAAAAAATAGATAAATTTTCTAATTAAATTAATTTAAACTCATTTAATTAAATAATTCATTTATTTTAATTATTTTTAAAAAATTATATTCATTATTTAATTTTTTTCTTTATTTTATATTTATTATGAACAATTTTATAAATTTAAAATTCTATACACATATATATTAATATTTTTTTATAAATTAATTTTTTAATAATGAAAATATATTATTAATAAATTAATAAATTTATAAAATACTATTAAAATAAAAATAAATAAATGATCATGTAAAAAGTCAAAATTTACTAAAAAAAAATTTTACTCCCCTTCCATACGAAATCTGGCTTCGCCCCTCGTCATTCCAAAATCCAAATCACCACCACCTATTTCCTCCATAGATTATCTATAAAAATTCTAAATCAATTTTGTTATCTGCCAACATTTTTTGAAAAGTTAACATAGTGTTTAAATAAGAGTTTCGCAATAATATATGGGTGTATTAACCTTTATCTCGTGATATAATAATTAAACCAACAAAGCCAATAACTTAACTATTCTAAAACTGCATACACATGAGCATAATGCCGGCTTAAGGGTGGAGCATCTAAAATAAGGGCTTTATATCCTAAAAAAAATTGATTAATGCCCTTCTTTAAATAAAAAATTGAGACTAAAAATAAAAAATTTGATGATAATCTTCCTAGCCGGTAAACAATGCTAACGTGAATTAAAAATTTTGATTTTTTTTCCAAATGCATGTATTGCTTATAGAACAATGTTAACAAATTCTATAATTGTTGCTTTAGCATAAAAAAAATTTCAAAATTAAAATTAATAAAATCTTATTTAAGATCAATAATGTCTCAACAAAGACTTAATGAATTGGTTCTATTATCAATAAAAAAAATTATTAAGAGAAGTTGACTATGAAAATCTAATAAATAATTTTATATTTTAAAAATCTAAAAAAATAAATTTTAAGTAATAAATTTATAACTTATATAAAATTTATGGGAAAAGACTTTATTTTTTAAATTTGTTTTAAAAAACCCATAAAATAATGAGAAAAAAAAAAAGCCCAATTGACTAAAGAAAACCCATAAAATAATAGGAAAAATGTCAATTCAAAAATGGATCTGGATTCATAAAGGTAACGGTGAAATAAATTGACATAAAATAGACCTTCGCAGGAGGACCGAAGAGCAACAATCAGCAACAACTATCTTTTTTATTTTTTCTATTTCTCTCTTTTTATCCATCTTCTTAAGGATCTGAAAACCCATCTTCCAAATGGCTTTAGTGGTTGAACATCCATGCTGAACGCTCTGCTCCTTGTTGTCCTCGTATATATCGACATCATATGGAGGATTTCTCTCGAAATAGTGAAAGTTGGTGAAATTTTCGATTTGGTTTTGTGATTATTGGTTAAGCCAACATGCATAAGGAAGTTTTGAAGGAATGTGATAATCAGTTGTGTTATGGATTTTTCGCCAGACAAATTGGTTTTAGTTTTCTGTAAGGAATTTAGTAGTCTAAAACTATGGTTTTTTTTTTGTTCTGTTTTAAATTTTTAGTTTAAAATTTTCTAATTATTAATTTTTTAATTTTTAATATTCAAAAATTAATTTTTTAAACAACATTATTGATATTCCGTTAGGGAGGGGCTTAAATATTTTATTTAAGTAAAAGTTATGTTTAACTGAGTCTAAATATTTTTTAGAAGCTTATTTGCATCTTCACGAAAATATTAAAAAAATATTAAGAGCTTATTTGTATTTTCACAAAAATATTTAAAACAAAATTAAATTAAATTAAATTAAATAGCACCAAAGCAATAATTTTAATTAGTTTTTAGATAATTATTAGATTAAATAAAGCATAGTGATGTCAGATTGGTGTTTTATGGATTGCATCATTTTTTTTGTCGAACGGACATTTTGTGGAGCCATGGAAACAATTATTGTTACAAATTCAGATTCAAAACAAAAAAAAAAAAAAGGAAATGGGAAGATGTTTGAAGAGGTAAAATAAAATCCAACAACTCCACTTGTAATTAATTAAAATATTGATTTATTACATAATCATACACTGGGGAAAAAAAGGACGGCACTGTGGGGTCTTTTATGTTTTTTCAACTTTTGAACAAGTTTTTTACTTTAAGAAATTTATCTTTTTTTAACTTTTTTATATTTAAATATTTTCCATTTATATTGAAAACAATAAATACTATTATAAAGTATTGATTTAATTATTTTTAAAAAATATGAAATAATATAATAATTTGATTCAAGATTGTTAAAACTATCCTATAAAAATAGAAATATGGATAATCTTACATCATTCAAAATAAGAATATGATATGCTTAATAAAAAAAAATGAACTCTTCAATTTTTTAATAGTTAATTTTTAAAATTAATACTCTTAAATTTATATTAAAAAAAAACTTAATCCAAAATTATTATTAAAAAAATTAATATGATATCAGAACTGGTATCTTTATGCGAATAATGAGCATTGAAATGTGTTTAAATAAGATGAAAAAAATCTAAAATGTGTAATCACTTAACTAACATTGTATATTTATGAGTGTATATATATATACATATATGTATAAAGAATGTTTATAGTGGGGCTTGGGAGTGATTTTGTTTTTTTGGAAACATTAAAGAAATTTTGTGAATTTTAGGGCTCATGGATGGGGCCTTACACACCAACACAAGACTCACTTTTGTCTTCAATAACTTGGAACTTTGATTTTTTTTTTTTTTATGTCTCACTCTCACTATATGAGTATATGTATTGTGATCTAACCCACATTGCAAGTTATTGATAAACTCTTTTAGTATATGAAAACTAAATTTGGTATTTAGCCAATACGTAATAAAATTTGCTTCACCATAGACATGTCACATATTAATGTGAAAATTGTTTGTAGACATTTTTCAAATCGAGAAAGGACAATATCTGAGAATTCCTTTAAAAATATTAAATAAAAATATAAAAATATTTACTTTTTCAATTTTTATTTTAAAAATATATTATTTTCAAGATATATCTAATAAATATTTAATATATTAAAAGTATAATTTATTTTCAGAGATATATATATAATATTTTTAATATGTCGAAAATATATAAAGACTATATGATATATTTTGAAAAAATAAAAAAAAATGACAGTGGAATTTTTCTTGATATGTATGTATGTATGTATAATTTGTTTTTATCTTGCAGTTGACTTGAGGAAATTACCAGGTTAATTTGTTCATTAATACAATAAATTAAATTATAATACATATTTTTAAAGATTAGGCATAGTTTGAGTGATAAAATAGTGAAAGATTTTAAAATATTTTCATATTTTCATATTCCAAAGAACAACAACATTTATTCTTTTAATTTATTTAATCTTATTATTACATGAAAGACACTCAATTAACTAATATTCTCATATTACTTCGTAATATATATATATATATATTAAGAAAGAGACTCAATGATTAAATTATAAATTAATGACGTTCACTAATTTATAATTTAAACGTCGAGTCTCTATTTTAATATAAATTATTATAAAATTTAGATAATTTTTTAAAAAATAAAAAAGAAGCAATGTACAAAAGTAGTTAAGTAATAATGTCACGGAACACGCTGAAGGCAAAAAGAAATAATGCACGGTGAATGAATGGCTGAGATTCATTCACCGTGCGACAACCGGCTGCGGAGACTCTAGTCAACTTCCCATTAAACTTTCTTTTGATTTCTTATTTTCCGAGAAAATGAAGAAGAATTTTCCATTTATATAATGACTTACTAAAATAGGTTGTGTAGCCGATGTCCGTCGGTCAATTTATACTATTTTATTCTTTTTTCTTATTCCTTTTTTTTTATAGCCATCAAAGCAACCAAAGCATTTATGATTTTCCTTTTTCTTTATAATTTCATCGTTTTATTTAAATAAATTATAATAAATTTACATATAAAATTAATAAATTAAAATTAATGTTTAACGAATTAAAGTTATAAATAGATTGATATATTTATAACACAAGTTAAAACATAGATCATATAGTAAATCCACATGCAAATTTATTATAATTCATTTAATTAATCAATGAAATTTTAATAAAATATAATTATGTTTTTTTTATTACTGTTTAATATAAAAAAGAAAAAATAAATTTTATAACTAATTTAAAAAAACGTTATTATGAAACTATATTGATTTTCGGCTCATATATAATCTACTTCATTATTTCTCTTTATTACTAAATTTTAATATTAAAATCTAATATACGCATCCATTATCTATAGTATATTAGATTTTTTCTTTTTATTTTTTATGTATTTTGAAAAATATATTTCTTTAATATATTTATATTTTAATATTATTTTCACCATAATTTTATTTTATAAATAATATTTCAATTAATTATGTAAAAATATAATATTATTTTAAATAATAAATATTATAAAACATTAAAGTTAAATAGATCATATCATGCATTAATAGTGTCCAATTTTATGATTTATATGTAATTTATTTAAATAAACATATTATATATTTTATATTTATTTAATCCGTTTATATTTCTTATTATGATTGAAATGTTTTAACATCAATAATAAATATATTGTGTTCATATTAATTCTAATTATATCATTGAAATGAATTAATATGATACCCATGAATTCATTTTTACACCCGCTAATAATAATCCTACAAATTATAATTTCACTTGTATCTTATTTTTCAAATATTGTTTCGAGCAAGTTTTTTAATCCCGCGTTTCTACATGTATGGTTATGAACTTCCCAGGAAGAAGCTTGCCACTCTCCCATGATTTTCTAGGCAACGCCATTTACAATTTCTTGTAAAAAATCAACAAATTTCCATGAAAACTATGCTAGAAACTAATTATTTAACAGTCAATGTCATGAGTTTGATTTTTAAATACCTACTAGGGATATAATATGTATACTTGTTGGTTTCTTTTTTAAAAAATAATTTTTTTCTTTTTAATTAAAATTCGACTTTCAAGGCTAACAATTGACTAAAAATTAAATCTTAAGTGCAAAAGATATAATATGTCACCGAAATCAATGCTAAAAGTTTTTTTTTTTAATGAAATTGCAAGGAAAAAATATGTAAAAATGAAGAACTAATCCATTTAAAATAGTCAACACCAATAGAGTCGCCAAGAAATTATTTAATGCAAAATACATAACTTTTAAGTTGCAACAAAATTTCTTTCATGAAAGATATGTGAAGTTATATACTCCAATCTCGTTTCAGTAACTTTTTTTTTAATACTCATAAATAAATAAATATAATTTTATCATGAAATATTTTATGATCGTAACTTAATCTATTCTAATATTTAAAAAATAAATAAAATCACTACAGATGAATAATAATTTTATTTCTCTTTTATTTATTTTATCTTTATATATATATTAAAAAATATATTTTTATATTTAATATAAAATATTATAGATTGTTGCCCTTACGTTACTTCTGGAATATATATATTTTAGTTTTTTTTTCTAAATTATATAAAAAACTATATTTTTTTAAAGGAAGAAAAAATCAGAAATTAAAAATATGATATTATCAATTTAGTAAGAATAAGTACATTATTATTATAATTATTATAAAATATTATCAATTGAGTATAAATAAATAAATAATATAATTATTTTATAATTTTTTAAATATTAATTTTATTTTTTGCATATTTTATTTGCTCTTTGATTTTAATCTTAACTGTTATAATATATTTTAGATATTTTTCATGAATAACTAAATAATTAAAATTATTTTATAAAAAAATATGAATATTTTTAAAGCATCATGATAATATTATTTTAGTATTAATAATATTAGGTATTAATAATATTAGGTTTGTTTCTAACTCAAAATAATTTAATATTAAATTTTCTTATGTGAACTCATGTTTAAATTTTCTTTTATACTAAAAAAACTTAGATATTTTGCCAAAAAAAAAAAGATGATAAGACAAACTCAATTTCCATATGACTATAAGCTCCATTACGTTGCACATGAATAGAAAATTACAAATCAATGGCAACATGCCAACAACCAACAATAAATTTTTTTTTTAACCTCAAAATTTGTGACTTTTTCCTCCTACAAATACCCATCGCTTCTTGCACTTCTCATCACTTCTAAACACACAAAGCCACTCCATAGCACAGAATGGAAGCTCCTACTTGGGTTGCTTACGCCGCTGCTTGGGTTGCCACCGTAGCTCTAATTCTTCTCTCCCGTCGTCTCCGCCGCCGTAAACTGAATCTACCACCAGGCCCAAAATCATGGCCCATAATTGGAAACCTTAATCTAATAGGCCCGCTCCCTCACCGTTCTCTCCACTCCCTCTCCCAAAAATATGGACCAATTATGCAACTTAAATTCGGGTCATTCCCTGTAGTCGTAGGCTCCTCCGTCGAAATGGCCAAAACTATCCTAAAAACCCATGATGTAACTTTTGCCGGCCGGCCAAAAACCGCAGCTGGAAAGTACACAACTTATAATTACTCAGATATTACATGGTCCCCTTATGGACCTTATTGGCGTCAAGCTAGAAAAATGTGTGTAATGGAGCTTTTTAGCGCAAAAAGGCTCGAATCATACGAATATATAAGAGTAGAAGAGCTTCGAGCACTGCTTAAAGAGTTATACTTTTCAAATGGTGAACCCATTGATGTGAAAAATCATCTTTCAGATTTGAGTTTGAATGTTATAAGCAGAATGGTATTGGGGAAAAAGTACACAGTAAAGGGTGAAAGTGACAATGAAATTGTGACTCCAGAAGAGTTTAAAGAGATGCTTGATGAGCTTTTCTTGCTTAATGGAGTTTTGGATATTGGGGATTCGATTCCTTGGCTTGCATTCTTGGATTTACAAGGGAATATTAAAAGAATGAAGAAATTGAGCAAGAAATTTGATAGATTTTTAGAACATGTTCTTGATGAACATGATGCAAGAAGAAAAGCTGTTGAAAATTATGTGGCTAAAGATATGGTTGATGTTCTTTTGCAGCTTGCTGATGATCCGGAGCTTGAAGTTAAGTTTGAAAGAAATGGAGTCAAGGGATTTACCCAGGTATGAACAGTTCTTGATTAATTGATTAGATTTGATTTTTCTGAAAATAATAATAATAATTAAGATTAACATATCGTTTAGTTTAATTAATGCTTATCAGCTGTTTTTGATAAAGAAATTTGCTTGTTTTTATGTATGGTATCAAAATTTGATTTTTGACCTTTTTTTTTCGAGAAATAATAAACAAGAACACAGGGGATATTGATTTTTTTACCAAATTAATTTAGAGTTGTTACGCTTTTCAATTCCACCTACCATTTTGTTTTCTTGAAATTTTTTATGACATTTTTAGAAGAAATTTTATAACTTAATAATGATTTTTTTTTGTTGAAATACACAAATCAATGACTTTATATGTTAAATTCTTTAATAAAAATCATCCTTACATATACAAAAATCGATTCAATTCTAGAGGTTAATATAAAAAAATTTGTTCATTCAACTATTAATCAAAATTCGATTATTAAATTTAATATGATATATAAAAAATAATAATTTGCCATGTCACTCTATTATTAATAATAAAAAAAAAGAATCTGTCTCAAACATGCGGAATCTCATATTAATTTATAATAATAAATGAATATTTATTTTCATACTTTATAAATTTAAACCATGAAAAAAATTATATATTTTTTTCAAATTATATTTTTAATTGTGCAGTCTGTTTTATTTATTTTTTAAATATTTTTTATTGTTTGAACTTCACAAATCACAATAACATTATAGATAATAATAATAATATTTTTTAATAGCTAGTGACCAACTTAAATATAATTGATTAGTTGGATACTATTCATTGCTGACTTAATAAAATTTTAATTCTGAATCAATTAGAATAGATTATATGAATTATTCTTTTTCTTTCAATATAATTTAGGGGTATTTTTTTTTTATAAATATAACATTATAAAATTATTTTAAATCACTTTTGATCAAATCAATTTAGATATATCTCTGTCTTTTTATATTTACTCTAATTTATTTAATTTTTTTAATCGGTGGATCACTGAATAATTATCAAACCAATATATGAATATAATTGATTTTATTTTGTTTGCTCGTGACTTTTTTAAGGACATGATCGCCGGCGGAACTGAGAGTTCAGCAGTGACAGTAGAATGGGCAATTTCAGAACTACTAAAAAAACCAGAAATTTTTAACAAAGCAACAGAAGAATTAGACAAAGTAATTGGAAGAGAAAGATGGGTAGAAGAGAAAGACATTGTTAATCTACCATTTATTACAGCAATTGTGAAAGAAACGATGCGATTACACCCAGTAGCACCAATGTTAGTGCCAAGACAATGTCGAGAAGACACCCAAATAGAAGGTTACGACATTCTTGAAGGAACTCGAGTTCTTGTCAATGTCTGGACAATAGGAAGAGACCCAACAATCTGGGAAAACCCAGATGAGTTTTGTCCTGAAAGGTTCATTGGTAAGGAAATTGATGTTAAAGGGCATGATTTTGAGCTATTGCCATTTGGTGCTGGAAGAAGAATGTGTCCTGGTTACCCACTTGGAATCAAGGTGATTTTAGCAAGTTTGGCAAATTTTTTACATGGGTTTCTGTGGAAATTGCCTGGAAATATGAAGAAAGAAGAGTTGAATATGGAAGAAATTTTTGGACTTTCTACTCCTAAAAAATACCCACTTGTTGCTGTTGCAGAGCCTCGTCTTCCTTCTCATGTTTACTCTCTGTAATTTTTTTTTTTTTTACGTTTTAGTGGTTGATGTTTGTGGGGTTTTAATTTGCTTAATGTATAATTAGTGGTTAAAATTAAATAATCATCTTGTAGTACAATAATTAGAGTTAAAAAGTTAAAACTTTTGTCAGCTCATTTTATTTCTTGAATGAGAGAAAAAAAATAATGAGTGGTTTAATGTTGCAATGGTATTCTATTAGTGTGAATGCAAAAAGAGGAATAAAAATAAAAATAAAAATTTCGTTAGTATTAATTTTACGAGAAAAGGTATTGAAGATGTAATATCGCAATTAAATATGAAATTATATTTTAAATTTCAAATCTATTTAAATTAAAAAATTAATCATTTTTATAATTAAATAAAAAATTACATTTATACATTGTGCGTACCAATGATTAGTTTATATAACTAAGCAACTTAATATGTTGTATGAAAGCTCAATACTTCACTAAAAAACTTTGCAAAAATGATACCCTCCCCATATTTTTTAAAATTTTTTATTTTTTTATCACAAATCTTTTAGTAATTTTATTATAAATTCATAATAAATTTATTATAAATTATATAAAATTTATAAATTTATAATAAACTCATTATAAATTTATTATAAACTTTTTGTAAACTAATAAAAATCTAATATTTTGATAAATATTTTATAAATTCTAATTTTTAATAAATATTTAATAAACATGATAAATTTAAAATTATTTTAATTTTTTTTATATTTTTGTCAAAAGCTCAAAAATTTTTATATTTATTTTAATATCTGCTGTTATTTTTATTTCTTAAATACAAAATTAACTCATACTAATAAAATATAATTATCTTTATTATTGAATATTTTACTTCCGAATATACATATATTTCCAAATTAGAAACTTTACAAGATAACATAAATAAAAGGAAAAAAGATAAAAACGATACTAAATAGTCCCAAAACTTCTTGCTATCATTAATTAGATATACATTTTCAAAGAAATAGCTAATGTTCTCCAATTGTTTACTGTAATTTTTAATTCATCCACAATTTATTTCTTTTAAATACATGATACATTATATAATCTAAAGTAAATTTATATTAACTAAATTTTTTTTTTTGTGTTCATCGTGTGTATATTAATTTAGTTTTTGGTTGATATCAAATTTGCTCGCTTGCTTAGACCGTCAATGGGTTAATTAATTGGAATTTGGCAGAAATTAATTAAATAATTAAAATAGATCCATCTTTTTAGGATCTATTCTACTTTCTTTATGTGATACTGATAGAGTATAAGATTTGGAAAAATCTCTCATTTATGATAAATAAGAAAGATGAATGATTATGAAAGATTTACAATAGAAAAGAGGCATCAAATCAAAATAGTTCAAACTTTATTAAAATATGTCTAATTTATTATCATTTTAAGTATTTAATAAATTATGAATTGAATATAATCTAATATATTTGTATGAGGATAAAGAAAGCCACTCTCTATATTTATCATTTATCGTCTACAATTTTTTTTACTTTTTTAAATATAATTTTAAGTATTTAAAATGATTAATAAATATAATATGATCAATAAAATATTTAAAACGAAAAAGTTTACAATTTTAAAAAATATAGAAGTATTATTTAAATAAATTAAAGAAAGCAACTTATAAAAAATAAATAAAGAAAAATAAGAAGTAAGATAGGATAATATTTTTAATATATTTTAACTAATTTTATTTTTATTGTATACCGAATTATAACTTAACGATAAATATATCTTTCATGAATAATAGATTTATAAATAATTTTTTTTAAAAAATAATATTTAAAAATATATATATTTTTATTTTTATTAAAATAAAAATTATTTAATGGAAATAAATAAATAATTTTTTTATATTTATATTCTTGCTTATAAATATTTTTAAAAATAATTATGTTAAATCCACTGGCGATTAACAAGTAGCCAAGTAATTTCTGTTTTTTTTTTGGGTTCTAAAAGTCTAAAATTTAAGATCATGGCAGACAATATCCAACTTACAATAATTTTAGTTAGGGCCTACTTTATAAATAATTGGCAAATTGGTAGAGTACCATATTATATCATATTAACTAATTAAATTCTTATATGTCATTTTAAAAAACATTATGAAAACAATTTAGATATCAATCAATATTAAATATTTTATGAGGTTGAATTTATTTTTTTAACCAATATTAAAAAATCATTTAAATTAGGTATAATGACTTATCTTTCATTGACTTTATTTCTTAGTTAAGATGGATATAATCACTTGTTAATAAGGTTTATTGTTTTGATAAACAAAAATTTAATCACATGGATCTGCGTTATCTATCTTTATTAATGTCAAGGGTTTTTTTTATAAAATTGTGAGAAAAAATTAAAAAAATAAAAATTATTAAAATTTTAAAATATTTTAAAATATATGATTAGTTTATAAATTTACTACATTCATATAGTTTATTATGAATTTATTATATACATAATAAATTTATTCATATTATATAATTTTTATAAAATAACTAAAATATTCTGATAAAATATGTAAAAATTTTAATAAACTTGACAGGGATCATTATTTTTCCAAATGTTTTTATGCTCTAATTGGATATATGGGCTGGATATGGGCTAACAAAATGTATAGATCCTACCTATTTGACAAAGATTTGGGCTCACAGTTGCTAAATATAAGTAATTGTGAATGGAGCTGTAATGAGTTATTATATAAAAAAAAATGATTTATGTATGGGATCTTTTATAGACTTAAAATTGATTCACACCAAAAATCTTATATGATAATTTGTTTAAAATATTAGAAAAATTAATTAGTTAATTTGTCACTCATATTTGATATGTTTACTAAAAGATAAGTAGCTATTATGAAGTTTACTGCTTGTGTTTAAACCAAAAGAAGTTATTTTCAAAACAAGTTGGCATATGACTTTGTCATCCAAATAAATTTTATGCATGCAATAAGAATCATTTTATGCGGCTTACGTTTTGACATTATATTAAGCTATGAATATATCTTTATTCATATATTTGAAATAATTAAAATCTTTAACTTGAAATTATTATTTTTCAATGTTAGTTCATCAATCAATGCCTTGTTATATATATCTGACTAAAATTTTTGGTGGGTTGGTGAATTTGTGACTTTTAATTGAGGGAAAAAAAATAAATATTTTACTTTCATATGATTTGGGATTTATATATATTAATGTTGCTTAAATTTTAAAAATTGAAGTTTTAAGAATGATAATCACTACATCTTCTTCTTCTATATGCTTAAGAACTTGAAAATGAACATTTTGGACACATTCTAGCTGGCTAGTCCTGTTGAACAAGGAATGTTGACTATGAAATTTTGACTGTATAAAAAAATGTGAAGCACCAAAAAAAATGGATTTAATTGGCCAATTAATTTTATTAATTTTTTCCAAAAATAATGTAGGTATAATTGCACTTATTTATATAGACTTTCTATCTTTTAATTAATTGCAGTTAGAAAAATTGATCTTAAATTTATTATCTAAAAAATTATATATTTATTATGAAATTATATCTTGGCTTATAATTGTAGTCAATTTATTATAATTGTAGAAATATCAACACATTAGGTAGCTGTCAATTGAATTAGATGTAAATCATAAAGGAGCAGACTAATTTGCCGAAATCCCAAGTCCACAATTTTGGCTAAAAACTATATTCTTTAATCTATATCTGAAATTTTTAGGAATACAATTTAATAAAAATAAAATAGATAAAAACGTATTTATTATTTATAGCAACTAGCATGCAATAGTTACAACTATATTTGATATCTCAACTGCTAAAATAGATAATTTTTTCATAAAAATGAAAAAAAAGGTAACAAATGTGCAATTACAATATGCATTTTTTTTCTTCTATTGTTTCATAGAATACAAGCCAGTTCCTAAAGTTTTATAAAGAGCAGTATCAGAATAAACAGCTCTTGAACTCAATGTCTTAATTCGTCGCCTATGTCGTAAACCCTTTTGGCGACGATTAGTTCCGATGCCCTTTTCTTCACATGTTTCTTTTTCTTTCTGTTGTTCTTTATTATTTTCACTAGGAACAACATAAACAAAAGGTCCAATTGGTATGTCATTTAACTCTAATAGAGACTCTAAGGTCTTGACCACAGTGCTCATCGTTGGCCTAGTTTTGCAGTGATATCTCAAGCATTGGTAAGCCAATGCAGCTGCTTTTCTAGCCCCTTCTGTTGAGTACTGTCCTTCTAATCTTGGGTCCATTATTTGGTCAAGTTTATGATAGTCCCTTAACAATGATCTTGCCCATTTTACAAGGTTTTGTTCTCTTGAAGGTCTGCTCTTATCAACAGATCTTCTGCCTGTTAATAGCTCTAAAAGTACCACTCCAAAACTGAATACATCACTCATTGTTGTTAAGTGACCTGCAACAATTAATTAATGTAATTAATATAATCTTGGTAATTATTGTATAAAATATATTTGTTAAATCTTGCATTTACCAGTCATTATATATTCAGGAGCTGCATAGCCTTCAGTGCCCATTACACGAGTTGTAATGTGAGTATCATCTCCTTGTGGACCATCTGTTGCTAACCCAAAATCTGAAAGCTTTGCATTATAGTCCTGAAAAAAATAAAAGATTGGGATCTTAAATTACAGAAAAACCTGTTTAGATACTTTTGTTTTAGCTGTTTTGAAACTTATAACGTATAAAAATCACTTTATAAATGCAAAATTTCAATGACCCTTAACAACAATTCAAGAAAATTACTGAACAATAAGACACAGATTAAATGATTACCGAGTCTAAAAGGATATTAGAAGCCTTGAAATCTCTGTATATGACTGGTTTTTCTTCTTCATGGAGAAAGGCCAGTCCTTTTGCTGCTCCAGCTGCAATTTTTAGTCTTGTTAACCAAGGCAAGGCTGCAGAGTACCCTGCATTAACCAAGAACATAAAATTTTCACCAAATTAGACAAAAGAAACACTTTTTCTACAATCTTCCTTTCAAGAACTTGAATTCCAAGATTCAGAATCTTATGTAGAAATATATACTTTTGAACAATTGGGTCTCTAAATTGCCCCTTTCCATGTATTCATAGACTAGAAGCCTGTGCTCATCTTCACAGCAGTAACCAATCAAATTCACAAGATTGGGATGTTTTAATTGCCCAAGAAAGATCACTTCAGCCTATAAAAATGATATAAACCTCTTGTTAGTTTACTTATAATTTTGATTAATAGCAGTTCTTGAAATGACTTTATTAATCACTTACCAGCCACTCTCTATGACCTTGAGAGCCATCTAAATTCAAAACCTTGACAGCTACAGGCTGAGCCTTTAAACCAGGCCTGAGTTTATCAGGAATAAACCCTTTGTAAACAGTTCCAAATCCACCTTCACCAAGAAAATTACTTGTGTAGAATTGATGGGTTAGTTTTTCTAACTCTTTGTGACTAAAAACATGGAGATTAAAGATAGAACTTGATGATAAATCGCTAACTGATAATGGTGAACCTGGGTAACTCAACTCAGAAAGAGACAATCTTTGGGAAGTAATTTGATTATTATTACAAACTTGAATTCTTGGTTCTGAAAATGGGTTCTCAAATTTGAAACAAGAAGAGAAAAGTAGCTTGAAAGTGATCTTCTTGGAAGCCATTTTCTGCTGAAAAACAACTGCAATGCACACGCTATTCGCTATAGGCTTATTCTACCCCAAGTCTGTTAATATATACATATATGCACACAGAGAGGAAGAGAGAGTCTTTGAGTCCGTGTAAAATCTTGTCCCTATTTAATGAGAAAAGGACAGAAAAAAAAAAAAACAAAAGTTGGAAAAAGGTGCAATTTGCACCTGCACTGTAGCGTGTATCGTCTAGACTCCATTAGCTATTAAATATTTTTTTTGAACTAAATTTAAATTTTTTCTATTAAAATTTATTCAAATTAACTTTTTTTAATAAAATTATTAAAAAAAAATTAATAATTATTGACGGGACAGCTTATCAAAATTTAATATGAATTTTAGACATATATTAAGGTCCAAATTAAACCATAAATCAAAATTTATAATTCATTAATATTAAAAATTATATTATTTTAAAAAATTATTAATAAATAATTTTTTAATATTAATAATTTATCACATTAATAAATAATTTTTATAATATTATAATTTATAATAATTTTATTAATTTATAAATTATAATATATTATAATAATATTAATATTTATTAATACTATAAATTATATTATTTTAAAAAATTATTAAATTTTTTCAGATTTATGATCTATTTTATTTTTATATATATTTTAGAAAATTAGTTAATGTTTATGTAAATTTTTAAAAATATTTGTTGCTCTTTAATATTAATAAATTAATTTTGTATTTTTTAAAATTTGTTAATTAACTTTGTATTTAATTGAGAAAATTAACAAAAAAATAATACAAGAGTCTTCTAGTAAAAATGATATTTAAAAATAAAAATTAAATTAAATATTGGGATGAACATCGAAAAATAATGCATTATCAATATATAAAAATAAATAAATATAAAAATAAAATTTTTAATTATCAGTTAATTTATAATTGATGCATAGAATATCTATCTAAAAATATTTATATATATATGAAGTATATATTTTTATATGAGAAAGAAAAATTCATTTATTTTGAAATATTTTAAAATCTGTAAATTATGTTAAATTATAATAATTTTAATTTTTAAATATATTTTTTATTATTTAATAATTATTTAATTTTTCATATTACATATTATTTTTTAAAATTAAATTGATATTATAAATTATAATATTAATAAATTATAAAGTTATAATAATATATTATAAACTATAAATTATTTATTAAAATTATAAATTAATAAAATTATTATAAATTATAATATTTTAAAAATTATTTATTATTGTTATAAATTATTGACCCCAAAATTTATAATTTATTAATAATTTTTTAAAAAATTATATAATTTATAATATAATAAATTATAAATTTTAATTTAAAATTCAATTTGAACCTGAATCTATACCTAGAGTCTATATTGGACTCTAATAAACCGTTATGCCAGCAACCGTTAAATTTTTTTAGTGGTTTTATTAAAAAAGAACTAATTTAAGTTAATTTTGATAAAAAAAATTTCAGTTTGACTCAAAAAAATATTTAGAAACTAATATAATTCGAACGTTATAGTATATAGTTTAAATTAAAATTTTGTCCAAAAAAAGGGTTTGATAGTTAAAATGTGTGCTAATTTCAAGAATTTAAATAATAATTTTAAAAAAATCTATAGATATCATTAAGTGTATATTACATTTATAAAATAAAATCAGAGCTGAATCTGTCATATATAAATTTTTAAGAAAAAATATATGGTTGAAATATAAATTAATGATAAATATATATTATTTTTTAAATAATAAAATTAAAATAGATTATTTTTTTCAATACACAAATACTAAAAAAGAAAGTCAATGATTTAGTGATAACCAATGACACGTCTTTCCTTCCAGGAAAATATTATGGGTTAAGTACAAGGAAATCTTCTGACTCTTGAACCAGGGCATTAATTATTAATTATATGCATATATTACAAAAATTATTCAAATTTTATTTATATATTTAAAATTCTCAAGTCATCCCTCTACTGGTTAGAGACAACAGAGTTAGAATCTTCATGGCTTCTTCTTCAACTTTGGAAGCAGGAAATTAGAGTAAATATATTACTTTTGGAATGGTTCATAACTTCAAATATATTATAATATTATGAATACAAAATTAATATTTTTTTACTTTTGGTTTTGTTTTATTGATTTCGTTATTGGGTGTTTTATGCACTTATAAGACTACCATTATCAATATCTATGTAATATAAATTTTAAAATTTAAAATTATAGGTTACAATTTTTATTTTTTTCCTTCATTCACTTTTTTTTAATAAATTTATATTAGCTTAATTTCAAAAAGATTGACATATTTCTTTTTTTTTTTACACAAAAATTAAAAATGTAATAAATAAAATGATATTTTTTTCTTTTATATCCTTAATGATATAATAAATACACTTAATTTGATATTATTAAGACATTAATACATTTTTTAAAGATCAGATAAAAATAATAAAATATTAAAAATATATCATATTTTTAGAACATTCAAAATAAATAAAAAAAGATCAAGTTTTTTTTTAGAAGGATGTAATAATAATTTTAAATGTATTAATTAGTAGTTAACTAAACCATTGATTTAAATAATTTTGGATGAGTATCGTTAATTAAGGCTCAAGGGTTGTATTGTGTAGTGAAATTTCTTTGTTGTTTCATTTGCTGGTCTTTTGTGAAGTCTGAAATTAAAAATAAAAACTTAAAGGTCTCATCTTATATTTCAAATCACACGCTCATCCTCCACGGGAAAATATGAAAGCATTCGTTCGCTATTTGTATTATACTTTAGATTTTCTTTTTACTATGTTTTTTAATATATATATTAAACAATACCACATAATTTATTTAAAATAAGCTAAAATTTTTGAATAAATTAAGCGTACGTATATTCAATTAATAATTTTTTTAAAAAATATATAAATAATTTTATTAATTGGATATATATATATACCATATTCAAGTAAAAATGATTAGCTTCGGATGATGAATAAATTTTTTATTAATTATTTTGAAAGAGTTAATTTTAATAAAAATAAAATACATATTAGAAAATTATATATATATATATATATAGGCAAAGTGTGGAAAGCACGTGTATAGCTTTCTCATGATAATAATCTTTTTCAACTCATAACTTTGTTGACTAAGGCACTACTCGGTTTGGTTATAATGTTAAAATTGTTTTTGTGTTTCTCTTTATATTTCAAAAAGAAAATTCCGACGTGTCCCAACGTGGGGTCCTCCCACCGGCCACCAGGAGTAGCCACGGCATCACAGAATAGCTAAATTTTTATTTTTTTAATTAGTCAACTTAAATTGTTGCAAAAAAAAAATAATTTAAATATATTTATAAGATAATTCTCTCGTAAAATAAGAAATCTCATTCAATACAGACTTATAAATTTTTTATTTATAAATGGATTTTTGTTGTTTATATATTATTTAATTATTTATAAATATTAAAACATTATCATGACTAAACAAAAAAAAAAGATAAAGAAAAATTAGATATGGTCATTTGATTTTGTATTATAATTTATATCTTCCAACACAAGAATTATTAGGTTTCATAATAGATTTTTACCTTCATTAATTTTTTTCCCAACTCTTTATTAGGTCTTTATTGAATAAATATACTTGGAATTCAAATTCAAATTTATTAATTTTCAAATGAATTCATTATGATTAGGCTAAATCCGTAAGTTCTATAACACTTACATGCATTTTCAAAAAAAAAATTATCACAATCAATATATCTTTGATTTAAATGGGAATTTCTTTTTCAATTAAATAAATTATCAAAAAAAGCACGACAAATGATAAAATAAATTGTAGCATACCTAAACAATATTAATAAATATATATATACAATAAATAATTCAAATTTTATTATCCTTTTAATATTAAAAATAATTAAATAGCTAGTAATATTCCTATATAATGTTAAGTCACCAAGACGTACTAGGTATAGTAATTAGTAATTATTAACTCATCACTATCTATATATATCCTAAGCATTTTTCTCGATTGTGAATAATAGTTGTATAGTTTATATTACAGTAATAATGATTATGATTTCGGGAAATGTTTTTTTTCTAATTAATTTATATTTTTTAAAATATTTTAATATATATGAATTATTTTTATCTTTATTAAATTTAAATATTATTTTTTATCATTTTGAATATTTTTATATATAAAATATATGGATTGATTGAAAATAATAAAAATTTATATATGTTTGTTTGTATAAATTTTTAATTGGAGCCTTTTATAATATAAATAATATAAAGAAAATCAATACAATGATTTTATATAAAATTAATTTTTGAGAAAATTATTTGATATTTTTTGAAAAAAATTTCTAAATCATATTCTTATTATATATAAAGAAAGCCATATACTTAAAAGTAAAAAAAAAAACATTAAGAATATAAGAGTTATATAAATCTATTAGAATTATTTAAGTAAAAGAATGTCAAAAAAAAAAAGAAATTTCCTATGAAACAAAAGCAAAAAATAAAAATAAAAATTGTATTCTGAAAATTCCGCTTCATTTTCAATTTCAAAATCAACAAAATATGCCCAATAAATATTCTTTTAATTAAGGGGGAAAAACAAAAATTCATGTTATTTATGAATCCCATAAACATACAAAAATATATATATATTTGATATTTTAAGTTCTTATGTATTACAAAGAAATTCCCATGAACATTTACTTTTATAATATTTTATACAATTTTTTTTTTTTTTGGGGGGGGGGGGGGGGGGGGGGGGGAATATTAATATCTCATGAGGAAAGACACATTGGCAAATGCCTAAGGCCAAAGTAAAGATAAATAATGAAAAAGAAACTACATATTAATTAGGAAAGAAATGAAGTAAGGGTCAACTCATGCAAAATATTTATATAAATATTATTTGGCAATTGGCATGAAATTCAAACAGTAATTCTTGCTTGACGGAATAATTTATATATATATGTATTATATTATAAAGACTATGAAGCTAATTTTTTCTTTTTTATCCTTTTTTCTAAAGTTTTTCTAAATTATTATAATCGAAGTCTTCTGCTGGTGCTAACTTTGGGTAACATAACAAAAAACTCTACCACTCATTCTTCCATATATTTCAGAACTATTATTTTTGCTGACGATAATTTATATACCTAAGCATGACATAATAATAATAATAATAATAATAATAATAATAATAATAATAATAATAATAATAATAATCTACATATGCCAGAAAAGCAAATTATAATGATGGGTTTTTGACAAATTAAAATGCTGAAGGCCGATAATTGTGAAAAAAATTAAAAAGATAGTAATTGATGTTTAACGATTTTCTTGCTTGTTTCTATTAAGTATTATTATTACGATTATTTTTTTAATGAATTCATATCCTAATAAATCTTAATCAACAACAATTATTTTAAATAGATAAATATATATTTTTTCATAATAAATTCAGAATTAATTTTCTTTTTTTTATATCTATATTAACAGTTATTTAAAATAAAAATTTAATTATAAATTATTAATTTTTAATAAAAAAATGGTCAATAAAGGGTTAAAAAATGTTTATTTAATAGTTATTTAAATTAATTTGGTTGAAGGGATATGAATGAGGATGAAGATAGTGGGAGGGACCAATAGAGACTATAACACAAAAGTGGGCAGATTACATTTACATGTAGAATTATAGACTTCTTCAAATTCAAAGTCTACAAGTCCTTTCTCTTATTTTCTTCGCTTTCAAATGCAACCATCAATCTATCTTTCTTTCTTCCTTCCTTTTTTTTTTTATAATCACAGAAGAAAAATAATTTAAATTTGAATTAATTTCAGATTCAGAAACATATATATTATTTATTATTTGCTCAGTTATATATATATATATTATGTGATTGTTGGTATCTAAAATTATTCAATTTAAATTTAAAAATATAAAATTTAATCGGAGAAGTATAGAAAAAAAAAAGATTGAATCAAAATAATCTCTTTTTGTTATAAATAAATGAATGTCTATTGGGTCCCACAGTCCATACATGTATTAGGGTTTCTATTCTATAAATAGAGGAGTTCCCCATCAGTTTAATACTACGCTCATATCTCTTAGTCTATATTCTTCTTGTCCTCTTCTCTCTTGTCTCTTGCCTCTTCCTTTATTTTTTAACACATTATCAGCACGATTGCTTTGGTTTAAGGTTGCTTTGGTATAAAGTAATCTCATGGTTGTGAATAATTATTTTAAACTTACTTTGTGTTTTAATCGGCATGATATAATTTTTTTTTTTGCATTGGATCTGGGATGAGATTTCGATTCGTTTCTCAATGTTAATGTTTCTTATGCCAATTCGTTTTCAATTTTAATGATTACCCATTATCCAAAGATTATTATATCAGTATGATTATATACATCATATTTTATTATTATTATTGTTACTTTGTAATCAATTCCACGTTAACTTGGATAGAAATCCAATTTGTTATTTTATTGGGTATTGTCAAAGTTTAATACATATATTTTGTCTTATTTATATCATACCAGCGATGTTCAAACTAAGAATTTAGATTTTTGTAATCTGTTTTAATGAGCTTGGAACAATTTGAAAGAAAGGTATGATCACCAGAAAACTGTTATTCTCCCAAAAGCTCGTTATGAGTGGATGCATCTGCGATTGCAAGATTTTAAATCTGTAAGCGAATTTAATTCTACCCTTTTTAGAATTAGCTCTCAGCTAAAGTTATGTGGAGAGAATATTACTGGTCATGACCTATTAGAGAAAACATTCTCTACTTTTCATGCTTCGAATATTGTTTTACAACAACAATATTGTGAAAAGGACTTTAAAAAGTATTCTGAATTAATTGCTTGTCTTCTTATGGTTGAGCAAAATAATGAATTATTGATGAGAAATCATGAAGCTCGCCCAACTGGATCTGTTCCATTCCCTGAAGTGAATGGAAGCCAAGCCCACTTAAATAAATCTATGGCATTCCCTGAAGCGAATGCAATTTCATATGGGCATAGACAAGAGTATAATCGTCGTGGACGAGGTTGTGGTCGAAATAACTCTCGTGACAATTGCAATGGTAGTCGTGGTGGTTATAGAAATACACCATATCATAAAAATGGGAAGAATAATAAAAGAAAAAGAACTAATGAGAATAATGAGAATAATCCATCTTCTAATGTTAGTTGTCATCGATGTGGTGGAAAAGGACATTGGCTACGTACATGTCGTACGCTAAGACATCTTGTTGATCTTTATCAAGCATCTTTGAAAAATGGAGGAAAGAATATTGAGACAAATTTTTCCTACAATGATGGGCTAGATGATACTGCGATTGATGTCACCCATCTTGATGTTGCTGATTTCTTCTCAGACCCAAATGGAAATATTGATCATTTAGTTGGCAATGACAATCTTGATGTCTAAGTTTAGTTTTTGATTATTCAATTTTATTTTCCTTTATGAATATTTCTATCATATTTTGTATTGAACTTTTATAATTATTTGGATTTTACTTTATTATGTTTTTATTTTAAACTTGTGACATTTTATATTCTTTTAAGTATTATATTAATTTTCTTCTTATATTTTGTGAAGACATTATGGATGCTACACAAACTTTAATGGAAAAAGAAAATCGAGATTTGTGTATTGCTGATAGTGCATCAACGCACACGATTCTTAAAGATAGAAAATACTTTTCCCAATTGAAAATGAGAGAAGAATTTGTTCATACTATATCTGGAAGGAAAAGAATTATTAAAGACTCTGGAAGAGCAAGTATAATACTTCTAAGGGGAACGATTATTAATATTAATGGTGCATTATATTCCCTATTGTCTCACAGAAATTTATTAAGTTTTAAAGATATTCGCTTAAATGGATATCATATTGAGACAAAAGATATGGATACTAAAGAATTTCTTTGTATTACAAGTACCATATCAAACAAAAAATGTGTATTAGAGAAACTACCTGCAGTTTCCTCTGGTTTATACTATACTTGTATTCGCACAATTGAAATTAATATGGTTGTAAACCAGAAGTTTACAAATCAAAGTGCATTTATTATTTGGCATGATCGATTAAGTCATCATGGATAAAAAATGATGCAAAAAATTATAGAATCTTCATGTGGACATCCATTGAAAAACCAAAAGATTCTTCAATCAAATGAATTATTTTGTCCAGCTTGTTCTCAAGGGAAATTGATTATTAGGCCATCGCCTAGTAAAATTCAAATTGAATTACCAGCGGTTTTAGAACGCATACATGGAGATGTTTGTGGACCAATTCATCCACATTGTGGACCATTTAGATATTTTATGGTCCTAATTGATGCATCCTCAAGATGGTCACATGTTTGCTTATTATCAACTCGAAATTTGGCATTTTCGAGATTGCTTTCTCAAATAATTCGTTTAAGAGCTCAATTTTCAGATTATTCTATTAAAACAATTCGTTTGGATAATGCTGGTGAATTTACATATCAAGCCTTTAATAATTACTGCATGTCAATTGGAATTAAAATTGAACATCCTGTTGCTCATGTTCACACTTAAAATGGTATGGCAGAATCATTCATTAAAAGATTGCAATTAATTGCAAGGCCATTACTGATGAAAACAAAACTTTATGTTTTTGCTTGGGGACATGCTATATTACATGCAGCATCACTTATTTGCATCAGGCCAACAAATTATCACAAATTCTCCCCTCTACAATTGGTTTTGGGTCAGGAACCAAATCTTTTCCATCTTCAAATTTTTGGATGTGCAGTTTATGTTCCAATTGCTCCACCACAACGCACAAGGATGGGTCCTCAAAGGAGGTTAGGGATATATGTTGGGTATGAATCTCCATCAATAATTAAATATTTAGAGCCTTTAACTGGAGATTTATTTACGGCTAGATTTGCTGATTGTCATTTTGATGAGTCAGTTTTCCCAGCATTAGGGAGTGAAAATAAACAGTTGGAAACACAAATTAGTTGAAAAGAATTATCTTTATCTCATATGGATCCTCGCACTTGGCAATGTGAATTAGAAGTTCAAAAGATAATTCATTTACAAAATGTAGCAAATCAATTGCCAGATTCATTTACTGATCCAAAAAGAGTAACTAAATCTTATGTTCCAACTGAAAATGCTCATGTTAGAATTGTAGTCCCTGAAGGACAAGTTGCCCAAGCTAGTGAGTCTATTGCACGCCAAAAACGTGATAGACCAATCGGTTCCAAGGATAAAAATTCTAGAAAAAGAAAAGGAGCGAATGTTCAAAATGACCAAATTTCTGGAGAAAATGCTCTTGAAGAGCAATTTTTTTTAGAAGACACTTGACATTGTGGAAAAGTTTCCAGAAGAAACTTAGGTACCTGAAAATATTGAAAATGATGAGATCTCAATAAATTATGTCGTGTCTGGTAAAAAATGGAATCGAAACCAAGTAAACGTCGACGAAATATTTGCATACAATATAGCGCTAGATATTGTAAAAGAAGACGATGATCTTGAACCTAAGTCTATTGATGAATGTAGACGCAGAATTGATTGGCCAAAATGGAAAGATGCAATTGAGGCTGAATTGAAATCCCTTGAAAAGCGTAAAGTTTTTAGACCTGTTGTCCAAACGCCAATGAATATCAAGCCAGTGGGATATAAATGGGTTTTTATACGAAACTGAAATGAAACTAATGAAATTGTGAGATACAAAGCAAGACTTGTTGCCCAAGGTTTTTCACAAAAACCTGGCATTGACTATGAGGATACATATTCTCCTGTGGTGGATGTAATTACACTAAGATATTTAATAAGTTTGGCAATTCATGAAAAGTTAAATTATCGAGAAGTTTATTCCATTAAGTTGAATAAAGCTCTCTATGGATTAAAACAATCTGGGAGAATGTGACATAATTGTCTTAGTGAATATTTAATGAAAGAGAGCTATAAAAATGATGCTATATGTCCATGTGTTTTTATCAAAAGATTTGGATCCGGATTTACCATTGTTGCTGTCTATGTTGATGATCTAAATATCATTGGAACTTCAGAAGAGATATCTAAAACTGTGGATTTATTGAAAAAAGAATTTGAAATGAAAGATCTCGGAAAGACAAAGTTTTGTCTTGGCTTGCAAATTGAGCATATTGCAGATGGTATTTTAGTCCATCAATCCACATATATAGCCAAGGTGTTAAAGCGGTTTTATATGGACAAAGCACATCCATTAAATTCTTCAATGGTTGTAAGGTCGCTTGATGAGAAAAAAGATCTTTTTTGACCTCGAGAAGATGATGAAGAACTTCTTGGTCCAGAAGTACCATATCTTAGTGCAATAGGAGCATTAACATATCTTGCTAGTCATACTCGACCTGATATAGCATTTGCAGTAAACTTATTAGCAAGATATAGTTCTTCACCAACACGAAGACATTGGAATGGAGTTAAATATATTCTTCGATATCTTCGTGGTACAATGGACTTGGGTTTATTTTATGCTAACACATCAAAGTCAGTTTTGATTGGTTATGCAGATGCAGGATATTTATCAGATCCACATAATGGTAGATCTCAAACAGGTTACTTATTTACATGTGGAGGTACAACTATATCATGGCGATGTACAAAACAGACTATTGCTACTACTTCTTCTAACCATGCAGAGATTTTGGCCATCCATGAAGCAAGTCGAGAATGTGTTTGGTTGAGATCAGTAATTCAATATGTTCGAGGTACATGTGGTCAAATCTTCAAAAAGAACTTCCAACAGTTTTATATGAAGATAATGTTGCATGTATACACCAGTTAAAGGAAGGATTTATTAAAGGGGATAGAACAAAGCATATTTCACCAAAATTCTTCTTCACTCACGATCTTCAAAAGAATGATGATATTGATGTTCAACAAATTCGCTCAAGTGACAATCTTGCCGATTTATTCACGAAGTCGCTTCCTACAACAAGTTTTGAGAAATTGGTGTACAAAATCGGAATGCGCAGACTCAAAGATCTCAAGTAATGTCTTCATGAGGGGGAGTAGAATACGCACTGCACTCTTTTTCCCTTTCAAGGTTTTTATCCCATTGGGTTTTTCCTTGTAAAGGTTTTTAATGAGGCAGTATGTTATCGCGTATTCATGTAGTTAGTAATATTTTTAAGACATTCAAGGGGGAGTGTTATAAATAAATGAATGTCTATTGGGTCCCACAGTTCATATATGTATTAGGATTTCTACTCTATAAATAGAGGAGTTCCCCATCAGTTTAATACTACGCTTATATCTCTTAGTATATATTCTTCTTGTCCTCTTCTCTCTTGTCTCTTGCTTCTTCCTTTATTTTTCAACACTTTTAAAGTTTTTTTTTTCTATTCTATTTCAGTGAGAGTATAATAAATCATTGTTGCCACTAAAAAAAGAGCAAAGAAAAATCAAACCCTTTTTTTTAATCCAAACTAATTGTTGTTGTATATGTAATTTTATGAGCTAAAATAAGCAAAAAATATTGACTTTTAAAATTTTCACTTGATAATTATTAATTTCACAATTAATAACATTTTTTATATAGTAATTATTCGTACATTTAGTCTTTGATCCTTTAATCCTTTAATGCTTGAGCTTCTCAAACCTTTCCCCAAAATTCATATTAGCCCTTTATTTTTTTTAATTATATTTTCGATAATATTTCCATTCAGACATATTTAACAAAATAATATTCAACAATTTTTATTTATAATAATAACTTAAATATATTGTTCAATAATTAACATCAATTTCAAGTAATACATCAAAAATTCAAGCAATTTTTATTTGCATTGTTAAGAATTGACATTATGCTTTAAAGATATATTTGGATGGTAAAGCCAGACAACCCATTATAACATAAATGCGTCTTGGCAAGATTTTGAGGCTAGTTTGGTGAAAATGATAGGAAATTTAAGTAAAACTTAGAAGCCCTTTCTCCACCCCCAACAAAAAATAACTATAATAATTTATGTCTACCACTGGAAAAAAACACAACTGATGCGACATTTGGAAGATCAATTGCTCAAGGAGACTTGCATATTATCTATAGCCATATCAGACAAGGGAAAGGCAATCTTTTCAAAAAGGCGAAAACTATCCTCAAAAAGAAAATTATGACATGCATGATCAAAGAAATTGTATTTCAAAGACAAAACTTGTATTTTCCTTTCTGCACAATTTTTTTTTATCCAAATATAATCTCCAGCCATTTTCTTTTGATGCCTTCTGCCAACTACAATAAATATTTGATTACATACATCCACCAAAAATGGAAAAAAAAAAATTATTTTTTTCTTTTTAAAAATGAAAAAGATTATCGCTGCTTTCAAACCAACTTTTTTGCGATAAAGAAACCTGTTGCCGGAAATATACAAACTGCAAGAAAATTATTAAGAACCAAATTAGTCATCATACATCAATCAATTAATTCAAAAGAAGATATCCAACTACAGCTTTAACTTTATTAAGAGTAAGTTCAGAAAATAAATACCTCATCGTCCACAAAATAAAAGACAAACATGATATTTACATAGGGAAATCCTGCAGCATTGACTTCTATAAGAACACAATATACAAAGGATAGGTTCTGATAAGATAAAAGAAGATCGGAAGTGCTTACACACCTTCGCTCAATCAGAGTGGATTGCGACATAAAAAAAAATCAAAGCAACATTTACGTATAACTATGACATTTGTTTGCAGAATACAACCCGGTTGGTTAATCTTTGATGCTGCTATCTGAAAACAAGGCTTCCATTCTGTTGGAGCCTTAGATTTTCAATAAGTGACTGGTAGAATGATTTCAATGCCTTGAAATCACTACCCTGCATAGACAAACATCAAAAGTATAGACCAGAGAAATTAGAGCACGTAAAAACAGTTCATATCTATGCTGCATATCTAGATTCTAGATCTAAGATTTCCAAAGCACAGACTATAAAGTATTCAATCTCGAATGATCCAAAGCTAAATTGTTACTCAGCCCAAGTCTAGGAAGAATGAAGATTTTATATCAAACCAAGACATTAAGAACCAAATTAGCCTTCCATCTAAATTACCTATAGATTGAAATGAGATTGGTCTTAGAAAACCTAGCCGATATTAATGGGAAAGCAGAGGGCGGAAATCCAGAATTTATCAGAATATATCACATGCAACTACTTGAAACCAAATAAAATAGCTCGAGAGATTCTGTAACCTGAAGATTTTTGGCAACAAAACTACATTCCAAACATCTCAAATGTTAAATGACCAACCCCAACCCCCCACTGCCACCACTCCATACAGTTTAACTTGAACTTCTTACCTGCAACTTTTGGCCATATTCCTGTGCCAAATCTTGAGGGCAATGTGCAGATGGAAAACCTTTTGATACAAAATGAACAAGAAAATCATCACCAAACTTCTCATACATGACCTTCTGTGCCTGTACAATTTCTCCAAACAAAACAAGCTGCCACACATATCAAATACAATAGTAAGTACAAAGTATTTGGAAAATAAATACAACTTTTATCTGGTAACCTTTTGCAAGCTGAAGTTCTCAGTTACTGATCCATATTTCATATCTTGTTTTTGTGCTCTCAATCAAGGAGAATTGTAAAAAGGTGGCAACAAAAGAAGAATAATGACAATCATATTTGCTCAATAATTTAAGAATCCAGATTTAAATGGAGTATATGATGCAAATGACAGAGAACCATGAAGCAGTAGAACATGCCACACACATCATTAATTGACAAAGCAAAGAAATAAACTATAAGATACGGATTCCAATGAGACCAAAAAAATTTGATGCATACACTCACCGTATTTGCATCCTGAAACTCAAAGGACTTGTCAAGCACACTATACAGGCAACAATTCATGGCGAAGGCCTCAATTATGAAACTTTGAAAACCAGGCACCTGAATGCATTTAATCCCATTAGAGCAATAAAATCTCAACATAAAACACCAATAAGAATTAGATATTAAGGAGCATACATACCTTTTCTTCACCATAAGGTTTGGCACACCAATCTTTAATTAATCTAATGAATATCTGTACACATGCCTGAATTACAAACGTACAAAAACGTTACATCTAGTTCATGACAATTTTAATGTTTCAGAAGAACCAATCCAAAAAATGGCTATAATGAAGTGCCAGACACACCTTTCTTACAAGAATATCCTTGTGATGGCAAGCTGTGTACAGTAGCAACTGCATCAATGAATCCAAGTAACCCCTACTTTTGGGCGAAAGGAAGACTGAAGATAGATCATGTGTAGTTATCACATGAAGGAATGTATACACTGTTTTCTGAAGTTCTTGTAGTTCACGGACTTCCTGCAAGAAGCCAAGGGATGACGAGAAAAAAAATTAACGGCATAATTAATTGTATAACAACATATATTCATGTAATAAAAGAGAAATAACCGCGTGCAATTAACAGTTAAAGTCTGATGGCATATGAATATAACATATATTCATGTTATAACTAATGTCTGTGCAATGCAGATGCTTCTAGCAAGAAATCTAGTTGATTAGAAGCTATAGATTAAGAAATAGTGATGGAGCAGTAATTCCATACCTCGGTATTGGCTCCAGGTCCTGAATGAAATGCATCCTTTGGGATAACATTAAATATCCTGCCAGCAATGGCTGGAAAAACTTCCTCTAATATGTCATGAACTGAGGTGTTGAATTTGCAAATAAGTTGATTTAGCAGTAAAAGAAAACTAACCATTTCCTTTGGCTGCAATAGAAAATATTTCAAAATCAGATCTGCATGTATTATCAGTTTGTCACATTAGGAATTATGAGAGAAATGGAAATTAGCATGGTTATAATGATTTGCGAAATGTATATAGAAAATCCCATAGAGTCTCACACCCTGCCTTGGCAAAAAGGCAAATATTCCATTAACATGCAAAATATATCACGATGGAACCAAATTAGCTTCAAAAATCTCATATTTCAAGAGGAGGATGAAAGAACAGGTAAAGAGGTTATGTCTTGACTAAAAAAATTTAACTAGGATTTCTTTGGCATTGTTGTCACAATTATTGCTCAAAAAAGCGCCAATATTTTGACTATGATAAACTAGAGTTTCCTTTTCAGTGCATTTGAAACATTTTGGCGAAGGAACCCCAACAAAATCAAGAGCATTTTCTAATTGATTTCTGCACAAAGATATAGAAGGGTGCTATGCCGAAAAATGCTAAAAATCTGTTTCAGATACAATGCCAGAAAGGCCCATAATGGCTACAAACTTGCATTATAATCCTACAAAGTTGCACTCACAGCCATCAATAGAAGTATTGCATTTCTAATCTAACCATACAAGCACCTTTAATGAGCAGAAACTTGCCTTTTATTGCAGTGCCATGATGTATATATTGTCAAATGCATAAGCAATCATAAGAATCACAACAATAAGGGAGGTCAAATTGTGTTTCCATTACCAGACACTCCTAAAGAAATTGATATTACACCTATCCTCCGTAACAAATCAATAGCAGATTGAAGGCCAGAATCCTATCAAAGAATATTAAAGCCGTCAAGATCTCTAAAATATATGCCTACAACAGATGTTACCTCACTACAATAGGAATGGAAACCAAGAATTCAGCAACTGTGTTGCAAACCGTAAAGTCCCATATTCCAAAGATCATAGGAACTTTGAATTGCTATTATTTATAAAAAAAAAATACTGTTACTTTGAAAAATTGGTTGCACTTTCCAAATTATAATTTTTTTAAAGAAAATAAAAGGAGAAGACGAGGATCTACAATGCTAGAGAATTATGCAGACACATTTTTAAGCTATGACCAACCAAAATTATTGAGCTGCATGTAGACAGTGCATCACAACCAAAACTTGCCCAAGACTTGATGTGGTTTTTTTTTAATCTTTATTTTCCATTCATCCTACCCATGTGCACTAACTCCAATTCCAGAATAAGGCCAGGAGAGGCAGAGTAACAATCCCATCCCATTATCACTCCAATGACTACAGAGCATTACTTTAAGTAAAGAAAGGCATTAACTGTGATCAAGAAAACATCAGAGAAGTCGTTTTAAGTTCATTGGATCAGAAATTGTTTTACAATTTAAAATGGATAGATTTATATTTACCTCACATTCTGCAAGCAATTGTTCCAATGCCTTTGGAAGGTAAGGAAATACAGATGTTCCTAAAGTGTCCACCATCCGATGAATAAAGGATGTAACCTGAATGCCAGGATGCTAGCTTTAGGCTTTATAAGTACTCTATAGAAAGTAAAAAAGTAAGAGCATTCATTGCTGCAAATGTTACTTACCTTAACCCGGAGAGGCTCTATCTTTGGAAATACAATGAGAATTTGTAAAAGAACATCCAACGTCTGGATCATAGGGAATAAACCAAAATTTTAAATAGGAAGAAAACCAAAATTTAACATACTAATTTTAGAGAAATGACAAGGCTTTATGCAGGTATCATTCTAGAAGCTGCATACTTCTCACCAAGAGTACAAGATGATTATCTAGTCACTTAAATTACATATTCAGAGTGCAGGATAAGATTAAACTGAAGAGAAGAATGATCAAATAGACCTATCAATAAGAAAAACCTTCAGGCCACCACTTTAAAGAAATAATAACAAAAAAAATGCAAATCTACGATAAATAACAAATATGACCAAGATTCTGAATCATAATAAAGATGATACAATGTAAAAATGAATTCATGAACTCAGCATTTTACAATTTTCAGCAGGGATCCACAGGCAGAATGTGGTGCACAACATAAAATAAATGATATTGTATACCAACCTGCTTAAACATGAGGCCTAATGAAGGACGACTAGCATTGACAAGACGCTCATTGAAACCCTGGATTAAAAATTGAAACTATGAGGATGAACAGCATAGTATGGTATCAAAATTTCCCATGAGCAGTTAAAGAGCTTGGTAAAGAAGCTTCAGTTACATGATTGATATGTTTATTTATGTTAACTAAATAAATTAATGCAGAAAACTCAGCAGAACCTAATACAAAGTAGACTACAGTAATTAAGATAAGATGAAGACATATCATATCATAATTTAGTGATTCAGTCTACTAAAATAAATAAAATGAGTTTATCTGAAAATGAAAGAAAAAATGTCAAAATGGAAAGTTTGCACCAAAGTAGCATTTTAAAAGAATAAAGTACAGGAAAGAACCTTGCTAAGAGCATTAATAGCCATGATTATTCGCTGAATATTTACAATTTTCGCAGGAGATTCTTCTGAATGCAGGACTTTGGAATCCATAAGCAAAATCTCAACCTGAATGAAACACACAATCAGAATGAAACAAGAATGATTGTAATATCAAACAACTATAAAATTTCAATAAGCTTCAAAAAGTTAGTTATAACCTGGCGACAAAGAGATGTGAGCAATGAAGATAGGTAATCTGCTTGTTTTTGCTGCGGAACATCTTCCATGCCAATCAACAAACCAATTGCCTGTAAACAGTGACCACAATCATTACAACAAAGCAACGTCATGAAATTTTGTACCAATTTATTTTCTTAAAAGACCCAACATTTGCATGTCTATTCATGCAACTGAGGCTCCATATTTCAGAGTGATTGTGCATGTTCAGGAATATCATGTTCAGGAAAGAAGAAAACAAAAAGAGGAAGTGAGTATGAACCTCAAAAATGTGGCTACCATCTTCAGATCCTGAAAATTCATTTGTGGTATAATCCATACTTGTAAACCGAGCAACTGTATCTTGGAGGCTCTGCCAATAGACAGCAACAATCCAAAAACTTCAAGTTTAAATATGACTTTGCTACATGATCCATTATCAGAAGAAGAACAGATGATTTGTTCAGTACCTGCAAAATTGTCTCAATGAAAGGCACAAGCTTCGCTTTCAACAATTTGACAACCCTCATGAACAAATAACTTGCTCTACGACTCACATGGACATTTGGATGGTGTATACCTCTCTCATCTAGAAAGGCAGCCAGAACCATGGGGATATATTGCGTGTTCTGCTGAACAAACTTCATATATCTAGTCATTGTCTCCAAATACACAAGGGCAACTAACCTATTAGAATGGCAAGGAAACCTTGCAGAAAGAAGCATAGGCACCAATTCACCTAAAAGTCCACTTCCACTTCTCATGGCTTCGTCACTTAATGATTCTCCAAGTGCATACAAAAGAGAAAGTGCAGCTTCCACCTCTTCAACATTTCTTTCTGATGAAGATGCAACAGCACTAGCTAAAGAGTTTCTGATAAATATTTGAGTGACCTCGGGTGCCACACGACCAACACTTCGTAGCAGCACGAACAAGTCCTTTCTAAATTCAATCATTCTATCTTCCTCTTCTCTTCCAATCTTATCCAACACATCAAGATTATTGCGGTATGTAGGATCATAATGAATTTGTGTACGAATAACTTCCAAGATCTGACCCACATAATGCGCTTGCTTCTCTCTTAATGGAGAAAGGCTCTTCATAGTGGCAACATAACCTGAAAGAAATTGCACAATACTAAAAGCTGTATCCACTTCACAGTTCTGCATTACATAAAAAACTGAGGGCAAAACCTCATTCAAAAGCTCCAGTGAAATCCCCTTTGCATCTTCGGTAGTCACCCGCTTATAGCACTCCAAAACCTCTGCAGCATAGCCAGTAATTAATGCAGCTATTTTTGTGACTAACTCAGAGTCACTATCCCCAGTGACCAAAGCAAAAACCCTACCGATTTGAAGGGACTGCAATATTGTTAACTTTGATCGCGGGTCCATCCGCTTAAAAACCACAGCCAAAACACACCCAGCAGCAGCACCCTGAAGCTGCTCAAATTCCCCATCAACCAATATCAATTCAAATAATAACGGAATAAAAGCATCATTCACGATCAATCCAATATCAATCCATGAAATATACCTCCTCATTGAATCTAAAACACTAGAACATAGGTCAGGATCAGAATTCCTATACATAGTTATAATGTCATACCATGCCCTTACAATTTGACCCACGCATTGCTGCCTCATTGTGTCCTTAACCCGCCCTGCCACTCCCAATTCTTCAGGAGACCGAGGATAATCTAAACTAATTAACTCATCATCCAATGCATTTAAAACCCGACAAAATACATCAATAACAACAGCCCCTTTACTTAAATGATGCAAGAAATCAATAAAAACTGAAGACCAAATTAATGGATATTCAAAATAAATCAAAGTAACCAAAACCTGAGCAAGTTTATTCTTTATAAAAGCAGGACCACCTTCTAAAACCCTAACAGCATTGGTATTATCATCAATCAAATCAAAACAGCACATGGAAAAAACCGATTTCCTAACAAAATCTCTCTCTTCTAAACTTAAAACAGCATATTTAACCTTAATAACCTCATGTAGAGTCTGTAAACACCAAAACTGAACTTGAATAAGATTGCAAAAATACAACTTCTCAATACATATCCTACAAATTGTTTGGGTTTCCTTAATTTGCTGACAAAAAGAAATTGCTTGTGATTTTAGCGCCGAATCAACAGTCCCCGATTCATCAAAACTTATAAGTATTGCTTTCTCAAGATCATCCATTGGAGCACCCAAAACTCAGTGAACTGATTTTTATTAGTTCCCGTTTTTGGGGAATTAAAGAGGGTTCAGAGAAATCTTACCTCTTCAGTTGAATTGATTGATTGATAGATGTTTATATAATGAATGTGAATGTGATTGTGACTGGGAATTTAGGGTTAGGGTTTTAGAGAGTAAGAAAGAGAAAGCGAAAGCCCTAAAAGGAGTGTCTGAACTGAGATTAATTTGCTTATAGTTTAGCGAATTGACAGAGGAAGGAAACGTGTGGAAAGCGGAAACGAACCAAACGGTAAATAGCAGAGAGAAGAGAGAGAACGGAGAAAAAGAGAGGAGTATTTGTCTTTCTCTGATTTTTTAAATTACTAAAATAGCCTTGTCTAAGCGGTGATGGGCTCGGTGGCCCATTTTATCACACCCCAAGATGGCAAATTGGCAATGATTAATTTTAGACGATATTACTTTAAATTGTTTTTTATTTTTTAAATGTTTATAATTTTTTATATATTTTTGATATATCGAGATATATTTTGACATGCTATATGTGATATTTTTAATTTTCAAAAATTAAAAAGTTTATATTTTTAAAAATATTTTTATTCTTCAAAATATTTTTGTTGAAATCCCCTAATTTTATGTCAGAAATCTAAACTGTAAGAAAATTTTGTATTTTAAAAGTGTTTTATATTATAAAAAAAATCTTCATATTTATATATTAAATCTAAGATATACCCTAAAAAAGTTAAATTACACAGTAAAGTGACATAAAAAAAATAAATAATAAGAATATTTTTTTTAAAAAAAAAGTATAATAAAGTGGTCAAGGGAAAACCCATTTACACGAAGTTGGTACCAAAAGGCAAAAGAATTGTGAAAAGCTTTAAGATTTTCCAAGAAAAAGGTATGGATGGATTTCCAGTTTTAATCTTTAATCTTTGAAAAGATCAATTAAAAAATATTATTATTACGAGGTTGGTGAGTTTGTAGTTTTGCAAATAAGAAAATGAATAATTTTTTTTAACTGAATAAAAAACTATATTTTGAAAGAAAAAATTTATTCTGAATGGGTTTATTATTCAATTTTCCTTTTATAAACATAAAAAAAGAGTATTGATTTTGAATTTATTATTTAAGAAAAATGTGCATTTAGTGTAAAATTAAGTTGCGGCATGCAATGAATTTTGACAGAATTAATCTATCATAATCATCTAATTAATGAAAATAAATTATTTTATTAAAGAAATTAAATTAAAAATGAAACAATAATTTATTTATAGAAAAAATAAGGTGCCAGAGTTCTATCATTTCCGAGGACCAGTCGAGATGTCAAAAAATAGAATCATATAATCACCTTTTTTATTTTTAATTCAAATAAAATTCAGATATCAGTTTTTTAAATTTATTTTAGAAAAAAAAAAGAAAAATAAGAATATCAGCCTTAAAAATTCTAAACCCTATTGTTTTAGATTTAATTAAAAGTATAATACACCTTAAAGTATAATAAAAATCTCATTTAAATACTTAAATTTTTTTTATCCTCTTAGCTCTTTTTTTTGTTATTGAAAACTTAATATTTATATCCCTGCTATTACAGAAGTTTATTTAGTCATTAACTAGTGTTTATATAAGACTCATAATTTATATTGGATAATGATGGGACTGAGATTTTTTAAAAAAATATTTTTTGATAATAACAAATATTATCAAAAATTAAAATTAAAAAAAAAAATGAAATCTAGAAATCATCTTCACCATCGAGGATATCAAGTCATACCAGCTGGCCATCCTTAAAAGCAAACCCTTCACCTGCCGCTGGACCTCACTATCAGGCTACGCTTGCTATCATTCTCGAGCACAAGTCTAAGAAGACAACGAACCAACGAGAAGAAGATGATCTCAGTATCTCAAAGAACACAAACACCACCTCTTTTGCCGCTAGCCTAAGAATAAGCTCCAAATTTGGAATTTTTTCCAACCCATTAACACCTTATTTTCTATCTCAAACTGTATTAAGCCCAAGTCTACAGTACAGAGTCACCACATCCTTAGTTTTTAATAGTCCAAAACTCCATTGCAAAACTTCCAACACCAAAAAATTTCAACTTTTTTTATCCCTTCTCCCCTAAATTTTCTTCTAGCTTTTTCTTTCTCAAAGCCAACCTCCGTTTATGGAGCAACAAATTTTTTGAGAAAATTAAGAGAAAGGAGGTAAGAAAAAAAAGGATCTTAATTTAAAAAAAAATCAAAATTTCAAATATTTTATGAAAAACCTCAATTTCCGTGGATGTGGCTGTGGAAATCTTTTAATTTTACAACTTTCTCATCTTCCATTTGTATGTAAATTTAATTGATTTGTTATGGTTGTAGAGAGAATAAATTTTAAAGGTGTTGGCTTTCTTCAATGAGAGAACAAATTTCTTTAATTGATCTGTAATTTTGGTTGTGCAGGGATGAGGTGTCCCAACAACAAGAAGATAAAATTTTTTATTTTTAGTTTATTATTTTATCAATATTTAATTTAATGATTTTATTATTATTTTACTTTTCTACTAACCAATGATAATAGTACATATGTAAAGAAAAAGACTCATAATACCACACATATAAGAATTAACGGCAAAACAAATTGTTGTGACAGCAAGAATGTGTTTAATCCATTTTTGACGAAAAAAATGAGTTAAAAGGATAAAAAAATTTTGAGTGTTTAAGTGTAATTTCCGTTATATGTCGAGAGTGTATTTTAACTTTATCCCTCTAATTAATCAATCAAACTGAATTTCTTATCATAATTGATCGATTATCCAAGTTAAACGTAAAAAATTTCTAAAAGCATTTAAAAGATCAAAAATACTATATATATCAAATTAATTATGGTCAAAAGCTTTTTATGCATTAATTGTATTAAAAAATAACTATTTTAAATCATTTTAAATTTGTATTTATTATTTTATAATAAATGTAACGTTATAATAATTATTTTAAATTTGTATTTATTATTTTATAATAAATGTAATGTTAGAATAGTCATGTAATTAATTTGATCCATTTAATATTATTATGAAAAGATTTAGACATTAAAATGTATTAATTATTTTTTTTATAAGTAGAAAATTTCATCATTAAATTAAAAACAAAAGATATAAAAACCCAAATATGATTGGATAACAATCCAAATAGGCAATCACATAAGTAAATATTACATCAGAAATAACAAACCCATAAGACATAAAAATAAGACTAAATAATTACAAAGTCTCTCAAATTTTGTATATTACATTAGTCAATCTCTATATTTTTAATATTTAATTTTTATATTTCTATATTTTTAAAAATTAAACTGTTTAGTCATTTTATCAATATTTTTATCCTAAAATCATTAGTCAATTACTTTGATATTATAAAATAACTTATTTATTATTTCTTTATATATATTTATCTTTGTTATTTATTAAGTTTATTTTATTTTATATATAGATCGTCTGTAAAATAATAAAAGATATTATTAGTATTATTTGAAATTATTTTTTAGTAATATCTATAAAATTAAAATAAATGATATATATAATTTGTATGCAAAATAATAAAAAATATTATTTATATTATTTAAAATTATTTTTAAATAATATTTATAAAATTAAAATAAATTATTTATAAAAAATATAAATAAAATTGAAAATAAGCATTACTTAACAAATAACAAATAAAGAAATATATAAATGAATAATAGATAAATTATTTTATAATATTAAAATAGTTGTCTAATATTTTTAGAATGAAAATATTAACAGAATGACTAAACAGTTTAATATTTAAAAATAAAAATATATAAAAATAAGATGTTAAAAATTTAAAAACTAACTAGTATAATATATAAAATCTAAAAAATTTTATAATTATTTAGCTAAAAATAAACACAAAGTCATCAAATACATAGCAAAGATCCGTATCACAGACACAAAAATCATACAAAGGCCCATGAATACATAGCAACCAACAAAATCCACAAAGCAATACATCAGATAAAACTTAAGACTTCAATTAATCCCTTGGATGAGCCACCAGTAGAAGTCATAAAGAACAAAGCCATTAATACCGGCCGTAATAGAGCATGGAATAGGCCAATAAAAGTGCAAATCAGCAGCACTATAGAACTGCGAAACCAAATGAAAAGATTGCGAAAGAAAAATAAAAACTTGGAATGGCTCAAACCCCACACATCCTCAAATATGAAATCGATTGAGGGAAAGGTAAAACTAAACATCTTAGAGAGGGGGCTAATAGGAAGGAGAAAACCACCAAAGAAGCTGCACCCAAACGGTAGTGCTGTAGAACTCTTAAAACATAGTTCTTCCTCAGAGAAAACCAGAGAGAATAGAGAGGGGGTAAGTAGTATAGACTGAAAATCCATGGAGGGGTTGAAGGCCTTTAGATTTAGGAGCTGACATTCCGGGGAAAGGAAAAGAAACTTTGAAGCACCAATACCACCCCATATATAAAAGAAACACCAATAGAAAGCCGGAAAGAGCTTGCAAACCATAGGAATCAAAGTATTATCTACTGGAAATCTTGGTTGCAAAAGATTTCCAACAAAAAAATAAAATATCTTTGCAGTAAAAAAAAATTTATTGTTATTATAAAAGATCTTTTCAAAATTAAATTTTATATATTATATATTAATAAAAAAATATAAATTTAGCCATATTAATAAATATATTTTAAATTTTTTAAAATAAAAGTCAAAATCGAAAAATAAAAACTACCTGGAATATATTCTGATAAGTAGTAGCCATAAGAAGGTAGCTATTAGATTTGTGTTGCAGACAGCCCAATCCAAATGCACAGCCAAATATTTCGCCATATTTTATTTGGGCCTTTTCCATGTACTAATTGTTTGACCAGTAAGCGAGCCCAGCAATTTGGATAATATCATATCATATGTTAAAGGGATTTGTGTAAAAATATTTTTAAAAAATATACTTTTTTTTACATATCCACTTTTAATTTTAAAACTTATACATTTAATATATATGTAATATAAAGTGTATATAAATTTTATTTTCAATTGAATTGAAAATAAATCTCTTGAAAATTACATTGCTATTAAAAAATAAAAAATTATAAACCATATGATTTTCTCTATTTTAAATTAAATTCTACTATATTGAATTATATCATTTTCAATTAGCAGTTATTTTTTCTTTTATTTGTGATAAAAAAAATTAAATATTTTATGAACTAATCAAAGTAATTTTCTATTTAAGAATAAAAGTGATATTACATTCTAATTTTTATACCTATTTGTAGGCCAAAGTACAAATTACTAAATGATGAAGAAAAATATTGGTTGAATAAATTAAATTATTGTAAAATTTGGCATTTTTCTAATTCATACTCAATTTTTAAACAAATAAGGTTTATATACATTATATTAAACTTATTTTTTTTTAAAATTTTATAAAAATCAAAATATTTATGTCAAAATTATAAAAATTATAAATAAAATGTCTGGAAAATAAAAAATAAATATTTTTTTATTTATAAAAAAATATTTAATATAGATGAGATACGTATATGAAAGAATATGGTAATTGAAGTGTGGCGTGGCCGCAAAGTACACAATATAACGCATAGTTTTAGCTTGCACGTTTTCAAGGTTGCAATTTTAATTCCATTACGCAGAACGTGCTTGCCTTTTTTATCTTTAGTAATTTTGTCTGCATGTGATGTGATGTGATGTGATTTTGTCTTGCCTACACATTTCCATTGCTTATTTTAAGGCCATAACAGTGTGTAGACATGGCGACCGTTTACAAGTCGTCGATTTTGGTTCAAAAATCCGGCTCAAAAATTATTGATTTCAATTTAAAAAAATTTTAAATCTAAATTGTATTTTTTATAGGACGATTTAAAGATAATTTACAAATTATTTTTTTAATTTAAATTTCGATTTAAAGATGGTTTAAAAAACGATTTGAGAAAGGAGTTCAAATAAACAATTTAAAAGCAATTTATGATAATTCAAAATAATTATAAATAATTTAGGAGATAATTTACATATAATTTTAATTAAAAAATTTTTAATTAAATTCTTTTTAAAAATAAAAATATTGAGATTAGTTTACTAAAAAATAAAAATATATATACACAACTTAAAAAATAAGTTATTTAAATATTTTTTTGAACTTTAAAGAGAAATTAATGTTCTCGTATTTTTTTATCTTATATTTATATAATTATTGAATATTATCATCATAATTTTAATTTTTTTCAATTATATTTATCTATGTCAATTGATATAAAATATTTTTTTCGGTTGAGCAAGCCCACCATAGTACCGAGGGAAGTGTTAGTGGAAGTATTCCTGTGGTCGAGCTGGTGGATTCACAAAAAAAAATTATTGTAGCTCGATCGGGCCTTGTTGAGAGAAGTAAAGATTAGGAAGATTACCCAATGGCAGAAAATGCTCGAGTTAGGAATATTCAATCTTTCTCAGCACCGCAGATCTAGATAGCATCTGAGACAAGTATTAAATACCTATCAAGTATAAGATGTATGTTCTTGGTGATCGCACTCACACAATGGAGAACCCTCCAACCGATCATTTAATACTGTACGAAGAGGATCTAAGGTCTAGTGTAAGATTCCCACTTCGTTCGTTCATTCTAGAGTTCTTAGAATTCCATGACCTGGCTCTGGGGCAACTAAGCCCAAATGCCTGGTTGACAGTAGTGGGATTTGAGAATTTGTGCTGGCTGTTGGGGATCTCCCCTCTGTTCAGGTGTTAGGTGCCTTCTCAGTTTTAAAGCTGCGATTCCGAACAGATGAAGATTTTTTCTATCTGCACGGGAGGCCTTGGCGAGGACTATTTTTTAAAAAATCAGACTCTGTGAAGAATTGGAAGGACCGATTTTTAATTATGGAAAAAGAGGGGGGCTTTAGGTGCCGGGCCTACTGGGTGTATTCTTGCAACAGTCGTGTTATAAATGCAAAAAACCTCAGCTCCGAAGAGCGGGGGTACTATGAGTAGATTAGGCAGGATGTTCTGAGAAAGAAGAGGAACGTCCTTCACCTTGTGAGAGAGTATTTTCCCCTGTCTGAGGCAGTGAGGGAGGCTCAATCCTCCGATCGGGCCGGTATACTTTTATCTTTTGAGTTTCAAGTATGTAATGATCGAGTTCATTTACTCATCTTGTTTTTTATTTGGGCAGAAATGGCGAAAGGACCTGCTTTGGAGGAGCTAAAGCGAATCGCGAAGTAAGTCGCTGAACGCAAGGTGAGGAAGAAGGCTCGCCATGATAAAGGGAAGGGTTGGGAGGCCGGTGGTCCTAGTTGGGAACAACTGAGGGGGAAAGAGCCCGAAATTGGGACCATAGGTCCGGTCAGCCCTTCGATCGAGATAGTGCTCTGCTAATACAGTCCGATGAGGCTGGCTGTTGCCTTGATGGATAGGCTCGGAGATCCTCACAAGTCTGAGTTTTGCGTGAGAGATTCCTCCGTATAATGAGTTCTATCAGTCATTCTCCGGGGAATGGTCCGAGAGAGGTGGGAGCACCTTTAAATGGATGCAACTACTTTAGCTTCCGAACTCCGGGTTTCTGCTATCGCGGTAAGTATGTTAAATAAATTCTCGATCATAGTTGTGTTGGTTTTTAATGATCCAAGATAATTTTTAATTTTTCTTTTTGTAGCTTGCTCAACTTTTCCATGACACCTCCGAACGACTGTTGAATGTGTCAATAAACTTTTATCATGCTCGTTAGGAGTCTAAGCGAGCATGCAAAAGAGCAGACGAGCTTAAGAATGAATTAAAGTCTGAGCGTGAAGCTCACCGAGCAGCGTAAGAGTCTCTCAAGAACGTTCTTGAGGAGCTGAAGTGAGAAAGGCAAGAGAACAATGTGCAATATGCCTAGGGTGTGTATCGTTATAGCCAGGCTATGTCAAAGCAACTCAAGGAGGAGAATCCAGACATAGACTTGTCTTGGATGATCAATATTGACATAGATCGGCTGGCTGATGAACAGCCTGAAGAGTATGAAGAGGAGGCTATGGGAGATACTATTCCAGATAATGCAGGAGACAACGACGCCTAGCTGAGCCTTCGTCCCTTATGTTCCACCTCGTTTTTCTTTGCTCATTTTTTTTGGCTCTGTGGAGAGATTTTTTATAGCCTTCAGAATGCTTGTACATTTCTTCCTTATAATAAATAAAATTGAGTTTAATTTCAAACAACCGAGTATTCTAGTTACAATATTGATGATGCGTGGTAGGAATGTTTTTGTATAATCGAAGTGTTTTTAGAGGGCGTATTTGTAGCACGAAGTTCGTTGCTCGGTTGACTGTTGAGGGAGGTTGGACAGTTCGTGATGTAATGTAGTTCGGATGGCCAGTTCATTTTCACCTGAATATATATATATATATATATTTACTAAGTATATTTATAAGTGCATGATATTTTACATAAGTGATGACTATTGAAAATACTTCTTCAAGTTATTGGCATTTCATGCTCTCGGTACTTCTTTTCCGTTTATAGTCTGAAGCTTGTAGGCTCCTCCCTTTAGTATCCTGGCTATTTTATATGGGCCTTCTCAATTTGCCCCTAGTTTTCCTAGGCCTGCCACTCCATGTGTGGTAATAACCATTCTGAGCACCAAATCACCTTCATTGAATTGCATATGTCGGTCTCTTTTGTTGTGAAAACTTGCAATCCGAGCTTTATAGGCCTCGGCTTTAATCGTAGCTTGCTCTCTTTTGAACTCTAGGATGTCTAGATTGTATTTGATGTCTGAGTCTTGGTTTTCTAAGTAGCCAATGGTTCTCCTTGACGGAATTCCTATCTCGATAGGGATGACGGCCTCTATGTTATAGGCTAATACGAATGGGGATTTGCCTGTGGCCATCCTGGGTGAGGTGCAGTAAGCCCATAGTATAACACTTTTATATCCCATATACGTATAATATACACACATTCTGTATATATAAAATACGTGTATATGGTATAAGAATGTCACAATTCAGTTTAATAAAAATTTTCTTGTTCCCCATTCAATCCTTAAAACATTTATACAAATACATATATATATATATATATATCAAAATATATAAAATCTCATCTTACTCAAATATACAAACATTCTTTATAATTTACAATATATATATTTATACTCCAAAAATATAATATACATAATATCAAAAAATACTATGACATAAAATATATACATGCTGACAAAATGACTCTGATCTTGATGTAGCAGAAATGCTTCAAGCTCAATAAACACAACCCTATACTTAACCTGGTTTAGTAGAACTCTCCCGCTTTACCGGATCACCATGTCACCTGCGCGATCGATGAGTTACAATTGCGCTAAGCCAAAAGCCTTGAAGTACAAACTTTGATAATAACAAAACTTTAAAAACAATGCCAATACAAAAATGCTTATATGTTATGTTATAATGTGACATTCAAGTTCATTTTTAGATATATACTTTCATCACTTAATAATTCACACAAACACATACACAAGCATGGGCACAAACAAACTAATATATAATTTAAATCCCAAAATTACTGTTTTGGTCTATAATGACAATAAGTGTCTAGCCCCGAAGATAAATCAAGTAATGCGTAAAAGCTAGTCCCGAAGATAATTCATATCACAGTGACGCCAAGCGTCTAGCCCTGAAGAAAAATATTGAGGATAACCTCATAAGCATGCCACCAAACATAGAACTCTAAAAATTGAATAACATACTAGGCACACAATTAACTCGCATTTTATATCATCAATTTCTTTCTCATTTCCAATTTTTTTCTCCTTCATATCAATATCATTTCATTCAAAATTTCATTACAACATAGGATATTTCATAACGAAACCACATTACCCAAACACTTTTGGTCATTTTCACATTTTGCATATAATTCACATTTTATTCAATCTAACCATTAATAATGGTTTTTCATAATGCATATATAACAATTTACATGTCACAATACAATGTTCATGTATCAAGTAGCTTAACACATTTTTCATCCAAAAAATGTTAAACCCAATCTAATGCCAACATATCTAATTTATCAAAAGTTAATACTTACCTTAAAAAAATTCTAAAATAAGCTTCAAAACTCCCTCCAGCCTTCTCTTCCAAGTTTTCCTTCAATACTAGGGTTATGCCAACTACTCTCTCTCAATGCCTAAGCCAAATATGATCATAAATAACCATTTAATATCATATTCTAAGATATTCTCAATATCAAACAATTTAAATTAGGAATTACAAATAAAAATAAAGAAAAGAGTTATTTTGGGCAATTTTCTCAAATAACACGCCCAATAATATGAGCGTGTCAATGACCGTGTCATTAACCTACTCTTACAGAAGCTTTAACACGTCAAATGACATGAGTGTGTCACTGCCTGTGTCATTAATTTTGTATTACAAAAACTTTGACATGCCCAACAACACTAGCCGTATCAATTATTTTACCTTACAGTAGCTACAACACACTTAGAGACATGGCCGTGTTACTAGTCGTGTTATCAACGTTGAAATTCAGCACCGTTGACATGCCCAAAGACATGGCCGTGTCAGGCAAAATTTTTGCATTTCATACACTTTACCATTTCAACACAACCACTTCAAAACTCAACTTAAATTCAATTGCTTCTTCAATCCAACCTTAAAATTATTATTAACTACTCACAACAACTTCATACATACCCAAATAAGCTATTAAAGCATGTTAATACACAATTTCAAAATTCACATATCATATTCTTCAATAGAATTTCAAAGAATTTGCAAGATTAATAAAGAAACTTACCAATTGATGAAGAATTCTCAAAAACTCCACTTGAATTCTTGAAATCCCTTGTAAAATTGGTGTATGGTAGAAGAAGAAAGCTTTTTACTCTCTCTCTCTCAATTCGCGTTCAAGAAAGAAAAAGAAGAAGGGAAAAGAAAATTCTCTCCTTTTCAATCCATCCTTATATATATATATATATATAATAAGTCACTATACACTTAATTATACAATATATATATATGTAATGTATATCTTAGGTATATGTATATGTCTTGTATATGTCATGCTTATTTCAAATATATTTCAAATATAAATTCTACTTTATCACTTAAAATCCTTTCATTTTTCATTTATATTATTTATTTAATTTATCTAATTTATTTTTTTTATTTTATTTAATTTTTAAAAATTAGGGGTGTTATACATAGTACATTTTAGAGCTCCTTCGTCCACGACCCCTTGGCATCGTCGAGCCTCTCTTTAATTCCGCGACGATGGTGCGGTTTGTCACCTCTGTTTGTCCATTTGATTGGGTATGATATATCGATGTGAACCTGAGATCTATCTTCAGCTCGGCACAGTACTCCTTAAAAGGTCTGCAATCAAATTGTTTGCCATTGTTAGTTATCAGGACATGGGGAATGCCGAACCTGGTGATTACTGATTTCTAAAAAAATTGATTATGAAAGCTGGAGTGATAGAGGCCATAGGTATTTCTCTGAGCAAATAATCTCCCTCCTCCTCAGATATGCACCTGCTCTAAGAATGGGAAAAGTCCTCCTGTATAAGACCCCATCACAGATCAAGTACAAGCTGGACTTTCTTACAATTTTCTTGGCATATAGTGGATATGTTGGAAGCTCTCCGGAATCAATGAGTATGTGGATCGGCAACCGCCATCCTTCTAAGGGTTCGGTGACTATAATAGAGATTGCATTATAGCTGGGTTTTGTAATGGTCTCTGTGAGGAATCTATAGTCGGGGCTTCCCTCTTTGGCAACTGTAGCTTTGGCTAGCTATCAGTGTATTCATTATCCGCCCATACCATCTGACGAAACTCCCAAGAACAGTCTTGCCTCTCTAGAGCCGAAAGGAGCTCTGCTATGTGTTCCTTGTAACGGGTCATGTTCACATCCCTGGGTCTCATACTTTCCTATTAATTGGCTAACGACCAGTTGAGAATCAGATAGGATTTGGAGACAGTTGGGTCAAACTTTCGAGGTGAGCTTCAGACCTAAGCAAATAGCTTCGTACTCCACTGCATTGTTTGAGGCCCTAAAATCAAGTATGGCTAAATACCTGATAATACTTTTTTCCAGGCCTTTGAGAAAATCTCAGATGCCAGATCCTTCAGTGCAGGACACTCCATCTATGTTCAACACCTAAGCCTTTTAGGGGGGTTGAGTCGCCAGGTTGCTCGTAGAGCTCAACAGCAAAGTCTGCCAAAATTTGTGCCTTCATTGCTTTTCTTGGCTCATACCGGATATCAAATATTCTCATATGAGTTGCCCATTTAGTGAGTTAGCTTGAATTTTCTAGCCTTTGAAATATCTTTTTGAGGTAGGAGTTTATACGCATGATGATAGTGTGCGCATCGAAGTATGACAGTAGTCTTTCTGAAGTGGCTTTAAAGGATAGCGCTAATTTCTCCGGGGGGGGAAGTACCTTAGCTCAGGACCCTTTATGGTATGGCGGGCATAATAGATCGGGTACTGCTGGTTACCTTCTTCCCTGATCAAAACTGAGCCGACCGCAGCTAGCGAGACTGAGAGATATAAGAATAATGGCTTCCCGTGGATCGGCCAACTAAGGATGGAGGAGAACTCAAGAACTTTTTAAGCTCGGTAAAAGCCTGTTGGAACTTCGTGGTCCATTGGAATTGCTTCAAACCCTTCAGGATTTTATAAAACGGTAGGCATCTTTTGGCTGAGCAGTAGATAAATCTGTCGAGGGTTGTGATTCTACCATTATGTTTCTGGACCTCTTTGATGTTCTTGGGAGGATCCATCTCCAAGATAGCTCAGATCTTCTCTGGATTAGTTTCGATTCCTCTCTTCGAAATCATGAATCCCAAAAAATTTTTTTACCAAACCCTAAAGGCACACTTCTCTGAGTTGAGTTTTATGTTTGCCTTCTGCAATATTTCAAAGACCTCTGAAAGGTCTTGGGAGTGCTCTGCCGAAATCTTAGACTTAATAATCATATAATCAACATATACCTCGACCTTGTAGCCTATCTATCCCTGAAAGAGCTTGTTGATAGCCTTTGATAAGTGGCTCCAGCATTCTTAAGGCCAAATGGCATGACTTTGTAACTGTAGGCGTTATTATTGGTCACGAAGGAGGTTTTGCTCTGGTCTTCCGCCTTCAAGGTGATTTGGTGGTACTCGAATGAGACATTGATGAATTTTTATTCCTCATACCCTGAGGTCGAATCTACCAGATGGTCAATGTTTGAAAGAGGATAGGAGTCTATAGGACTTGCTCGGTTTAGGTCGGTGAAGTATATACACATTCTCCATTTTTCATTGGACTTTCTCACTAGTACCACATTGGCTAACCAGTCTGGGAATAGGATCTCCCGAATGAACCCTGCTTTCAAAAGTTTATCCACTTCCTGCTCGGCTGCTAGCTATTTCTCCAATCCCAGATTCCTTCTCTTTTGTTTGACTGAGGGGGCGTGAGGATTTAAATGCAATTCGTGCACCATAAGCTCAGTTGGAATACTTGTAACATCAGTTAAAGTCCAAGCAAAAACATCCTCATATTGTTCTAGTACCTGTTTGAGAGAAAGCACCTTTTTGAGGGTTTGATGAACTCGCGATCTTCAAGGCTCATCCTGATGTAAGCTCAACATCCTTCAGCATATTCCCAGGCTCTACTCTGGGATGTGAATCATCTGTGGGCTGCAGGGAGTCAACAGAGAGCACCATATTGGCATTTTTAAGGAGCGCTATATAGGATTCTCGTGCATCCTGCTAGCTTCTCTTTAGGACTACCACACCCGTCCGGGTGGAAATTTTTAATAGCAAACTTTTTATAGAGATACAAGCGTTCACCCCTACAAGCAATGGTCTGCCAAATATCACATTATACGCAAATCTCATATCCACAACAATGAAACAAACCTGACAGTTTTGAACAACCACATCATCACCCATCTAAACCTCCAGCATTGCAAACTCTGCCATCGGTATTGCCTTCCCAGATAGGCCTACAAGGGGAGCCAAGACCGGCTTGAGAATATTAAGTGATAGACAGAGCTTCTTATAGGCATCTAGAGTCTACAAGTTTACCGCACTTCCCGTGTCCACCAAGATATGTTGAACAAGATAGTCTTGAACCACGACCTCTACCTCTAAGGCATCAGCATGGGGACCAGACAGTTGGTTGGATTCTCTAGCGCGAAAAGTAACAGCGAGCCTTTCGCCTTTATGACCTTCAGCTACAAAAAAGACCTCCTTGGTTCTGCGCTTTCTAGAGGTACCTGTTGTGTCATAGTACTCTCCTCCTGCAATAACATGTATCACTCTGGTGAGGGATTTTTCTCTGAAATTAGGAAGAAGGCTCAGAATTATTGTCTGATCTGCCGCGGTTGCCAAATCCCTGGCTTGTATCAACCTCTCTATATCCTTTTGCAACTTGGTAGAGTCGTTGATTTTATGATCAGTGCCTCTGTGAAAACTGCAATATAGGCTCTGATCTCGGTTAGGATCTTCTCTCATTGGCCTAGGCTAGTTGACATCTGTGTTGTCCTACAGCCAACGCAAAACGGTGGTAGGTGAGGCATTCAATAGGGTTAGTCTCTCATAGGCCTCTGCAATGTGATAAGCTTTCTAGGAGTGCTGCTGACCGGATGGTCGGACAACACTTCGGTTGTGTTCTTTCCATGAGCTGTCTGGCTTTGAAGTCTTAGAGTAGTTTGGTTTATGAGTACTTGACTTCAATGGCCCGACTGGTGTCTCTGATAGTTGGTCCTTCCTGAAGGCTCTAAGTTCTTCCAATAACTGCTCATTTTCATCCATGCGAATATACTTATAGGCTTAGTCCATCAGGTCAATGAAATTCTCCGGAGGGTTCTTACTCAAGGAGTTGGAGAACTGCTTACACTCAGTATTTCGAATCATCACCTCTAAGGCTAGCTTGAAGTTTACCTTAGGAATCTTGTTGACAGTTCGGTTAAACCTCTCAACATAATGTCGGAGTGTTTCTTTAGGCTCTTGCACTATTTTCAGTAGATCTGCTAAATTTCATCCGGAGTCAATGGATGCCACAAACTTATTAATGAACAACTCAGTAAGCTGCCCAAAATTAAATACGGAGTTTGGTTCTAGACTTTTATACCAGATCTGTGCATTACCGATCAAGGTCTTGGGGAAGAGTTTGTACAAGGCCGAGTCAGAGGTGGTATATACCAGAGCAGTATTGTAGAAACTGTCGATATGTGTTCGGATATTAGACAAGTTGTCATACTTTTTCAATTTTGGTATGTGGATACTCGGGTAAGTGTCTGTTAGGATCTCTTTGGACAATAAGGATTGAAAGGTAGTATCGTATTGTAGTATGATTTTTTTGTTCATCTTCTTGATTCTTTCATCAACAAGGGTATTGAGATCACCCTCAGATGCTTTTGCTTCCTTGCGCTTCTGCCCGGTATGGTGTTGGGTAAGGTTAACCTCTGACTCAGAATTAGTGTCTTCCGGATAATAGAGTCTCCTTCTAACTTAGTTTTGTGGTCCAAATGAGTCATCTCTTACGGGGCACTGTTCAATTTCATTAGAGAGGGTTGGGGATAGTAGGGCGGGAGATAGTGTTTGAGGATGAGTTGGTTGAGACGGGGCTTGATTGGTAGTTGGACGTTCATGGTCGGGATGAGGCTGCTCAGTCTAGTGTCTTATGATAGAGATTAGATCTTTGATAGAGGCGGTCAGGTCTTGAGCCATCTGTTCCATCAGACCCTTTGGAAGCATTGGTATTTGGCTCATTTGTACTAGGGGAGAATGATGCTGAAGCAGGTTTGTCATAGAGGGTCCGGCTATGGGGGCCGAGATTGCTGAGGGTCCAACGGCTTCTGGCTCTGGGTGATTCGAGGTATGATCAGACGAGGTGTTTTGGGGGACATATTGGCATTGGGAGGTGTAGGAGACTGAATGTGTTGGTTTATGGTGTGAGAGTATGGTTTGGTCTGGAATGAGTTGGGGTTTGGGTTCTGTTGTCAATCTTCGAGGATTAGCCAGTTCACGCTCATCGCACCGGTGATGTGAAGGTGGACTTCTGAACTCAAAGCTCGGTTGGGGCTCTTGGCTTAACATTCACGCCGGAGGACCTGTAAGATAAAAAGGAGGCTCAAGCTCCAGTGGGGAGACTCCGATGCTTAAGTCAGTATTCGGCCTTGTGGTGAATATGGAAAATCAGAAGTTGGAATTTAATGAGGATCCCTTACATGTACGTTTTAGCTCCCTTTATACATGGGGGATAGTGACAGACAAACTCTGCTGGTGGTGGAAGATAGGTTTTGCAGGACGTGGGAGACAAACTCTGCAGATAGTGGAGTGTAAATGAATATTGTGAAAAACGATGTATTAGTCAACAAACCAAGCCTATATGACAAGCTCGGTTGCCAAGAACTATCGATCGTGTATCAAGCTCGTTACAAGAAGCGCAGCTTTTTTCGAGCCATGTGTGTCAAGCCCGATACAATCTGGTGATTCAGCTCGATTTTTGATTATTGATCTATAGATATATACCATTAATATTATTGGTTAATAATATATTTTTAAATATTATTTAATGTATTATAATATTTAAAATTAAAATATAAAATACATACTGACCATTGAAATTATCATTATCCAAGAGGCTAATTATTCATATTTTCTTCTAACTGAAAAAAGAAAGTGCGAAAAAATTCATGAAGTTTTATTTTATTTTTTCTTTTGTAATACATAAACATGAAAAATAAAATAATATTGTTATTTTCACTAATTTATTTCTTATTAATAGTTTATTTATTTCCATGCACTGTTCTTTTAGCCGCTAATGAGCTCGAGCTGTCCCATTTGACCAAGTTAACCTCACTTTTGACCATCCAGATTCAGTGACTATGTCACTATAGGACACGCAAATCCAAACCGTTTATATCATTGGTTCATGTGGTTCCTTGCATAGATTCCCAAAAAGTGAACGGCTCAGATTCTTTCTGTCAGTGTTTGTAAGTATAACAGTACACACATAGAATCTCTCTCTCTCTCTCTCTCCCTCTTTTGCTGATGCATAGTTTAAGATAAAGTAAATTATGTTGATTTTTATTTTATTTATAGTAAAGTAAGGTTTTATGTTAAAGTCGAAAAATATTTTTGTTAGAATAAACTGTTTTGTTGAAAATTAAAAAATATATTTTAATTAAAAATATCTTATTTAATTTTACATTTTCAATTTACCAAGAAAAAATAGACTTTTTTAAGGATTTTTTTTTAATTTTAGAGAATTACATTTTATTTTATTATTTTTTAAATAAATAATTATAACTTTCAAATTTTACAAAATTTCTCAATTACCCTGGAAAAATTTCAATTCAAATAAAGTATAAAAATTTTACTCGATTAATGCTGAATAAATTGAATCACATTACATGGCAAAATACATTTTCAAAAAGTATTTTATAGTGTATAGTTTTAATATAATTTGTAATCATTTGATTAGTATATATTTACAAAATGTAATAAAAATAATATAAAATATTTTTAATAAAATGATCAATTATATTTTACAATATATAAAATCGATCAAATTTCTTATTACCTACACCTTTTTTATTTCCATACTTCATTCAAAATTATATATAAAATTAAATTTTATATTTTAATAAATAAATGACAAATTAAATGAATTAGATCACTCACATTTAATTTGTTAAAATTTCAAATTGATTTTAATTGAGTTGATTTGTATTTGAGCAACTCATTTAATAAATCAAGTTGAATTTAAATTTAAAATATATTATAATTTTTATTTAAATGTCTCACAAAATTAATCTAAGTTAAAATTGAGCATTTAAATATTATTTCATATTTATTTGAATCAACATTTAAATTTGACCAAGCCAAAGTCGAGTCGGCACGCAATAAACTCGTGCGGTGAGCGTGACATGCTGTGATGGTAGCCAACAAAATCCGCACCTACCCGTCAGTCCGATACAGACAAGTGTTGGTAGCACGAGTTGACCATGTGGCATTGGTGGCTGCTCTAGTCACGCCACGTGGAGAGCACTGTGCTTCACGGAACCTGAATTTTCACTTAAAAAAAACAATAAAAGAATGAAGAAATTGAAGAGAAAAGTCATTATCATGTGAATGAAGTTGGTAAGTTCCAGAGCCCTACTCGAAGATGGTGAAGTAGAGTGAGCTCTCACCCTTCTCCATTTTGAATTCTCAATAATGCCCCTTTTATTTCAACATGGCAAAATACATAAAACACATAAAAACAAAAGAAAGTTCAATCAAACTATAATCTTTTTTTTAAATATCATGCTATTAGTGAATTAATTTATAAAGTAAAAATATAGATCTACTAATAATTTAATAGAGAATATTTTAACTAATTTAAAATAAATTTATAAAATTAAAAATTATAATAATTATTTTAATAATTGTATGAACATAAAAAATAATATATATTTTTCAAACAATAAATTCAATTTCAATATCCTTTCCTCCATATAAATATAAAAAATTAAATTTATTTTTAAGAAAATTGATAAAATAATTATTAATTATTTTGTAGCTCGTTTCTTTTAATAAATTTTGACAATTGAATTTGAGTTTGTATCAACTCCCTCGAATACAAAACACAAATTAGCCGATTTAAACATAGACTTGCATCATGATTAATTATTCAATTTAATAAAAATAATTGTTGAATAATTATTTTACAAAATAAGACAGTGAAAGACGGTAGAATCAAAATAATAAAGCATTTTAAACTTATCTAAATAAATAAATAAAGAAAAAAATTAATCTCATTTGACGAGTAAATGATTGAAAATTACTTTAAAAAAATCATCTAAATAATAAATAAATAATAAAATTATTATAGTATAAAGTCTTAAGATTAACATTGCGAAGATATTAAATTCATATTAAATAAAAATTTAATTTTATTAATATATCATTCGTTTATAAATATAAATTATTTTAGGATGATAATTTTTAACTATAAATAATTATTATTTTATAAAAATTAAGATTATTTTTTAATCTATTTCAAATTTATCTTTATATAATTTTTAAAAAAATAAATTTAAAATTTTAAAATTTTTAAGTTTTATAATTTTAAATGAGTAATAAATTAAAAATAATGCTGATTTCAATTAATGCTATCTATTAAAAGCCTATTTTTTTTTTTGAAAGAATCTATTAAAAGCCTATTGGTTGCCTTAAAAGAATTAAAGTTGAAAGTACATAAATTTTCTTATTTCAGGAGCCAAACTCGAATAAAATCTTCTTAGTAGTGCTCAAGGAATCAAATATTTTATTTATATTATAAAATAAAAAATATTCAGTATATTTATTATTAATATATGATTAATTCCTTTCTTTTTTTTTTTCCTCGTAGGCCTACGCCCATATAAATAAGTAAAATCCAGGATCTTTTTTCAAATAGAGATTCCTCATCCTCAAATCGAATCTTTTAGGTAAAATAATTAAAAAATAAAAATAAGAAATATCAACGTGTAGGGCCCAATCCAGCTAGGATGTCGCCTAAAAGCAAAATCTAATCAGGAGACAAATCTTTTGATTTGTAAAAAAATAATAATTTCTTATTTGAGTTCCCATGTTATTGCCATTCCAACAACACATTATTAAATGATTAATTGTGGATTAAGAATTAAGATAACTTTATTTAGATAATGTAGAACATTTATCCTACTCATTTTAATTAAATTTTAATTTTAAATTAATTAAAATATATTATATTAATTAACTGCATTTTTAAAAAAATATATAATTATTTTATTTATCCTATTAAAATTGTTGATTTTAACTCATATAAAATATTAAAATAATTATTATATTCTCCTAATTTTTTAAAAAAATTTCTAAATTGATTAAAATACCATCTATTAATTTATTATTATTAAAATTATTATGTTCTTAATTTATTATTTAACCCATTAATAATATACATATAATTAAAAAATAATTTTTATATTTTTTAAAATGATAATTTTAATTAAATATAATTTTTATAAAAATAATAATTTCAGGGATATAATATAAAATTAACTAAATATTTAATAATAAAATAAAAAAGTAAAATAATAAAAATAATTTATAATTGTTGCATTGAAATTGGATACAAAAATACTAGAAAGAACAAATCATTTCAATTCAATTTATTAAATAGAATTTGATGGTGCTGTGAAGTTCATAGCAAGTCTGATTTGCTGACATTGAAATTATATTTGTTTAAGGGAGTCATGTTTTTTTTTTCCTCCTCAGAAGGTGGCTTTATCCAAAAAAAAAAAATCAATAATTGATTAGATTAAGTTTATAATATTGTAATAAACAAATAATTGTTATGTTGTAATCAACGTAGCAATTTGGCTTTTTGCAACCCAGAAAGGTTAATCTATAATTAATTTTTGTATGCTCATGGTAGAATTTTTTTTAATTTTTTAAATTTTTTTACAGATAATTAATTATTAAATTATTTTATTCAACTATTAATCTAGAAGTTTCATTTTAATTATAAAAATTAATATTTTATTTAAAAAAATAAAATATTAAATAAAAAAAATATTGACTTTCAACTTCAAGATAAAATTAGATAAATAAGATAAAATTAAGTATGAATATTTATTATTTAAAAATTTCATTCATTTCGTTCGTTTTTCAACATATATAGACTTTAATAAATATATAAAATTAAACATTTATTATTTAAAAATCTCTATACAATTTAATGTATTTACTATGTTTCATAAATGTTATTTACTATCTTATTTCAAGATATTCAAAAAAAAATTATTTATTTTTATTTATAATATGTATTTAAATTTTTTTATTTTACCGTATAATAAATTTATACTTTAAATAAAAAATTAATAATAATAGTTTATATTTATTATATAAATAATGATATAAACAAAATACGTATATTGTCAATGTATTAATTATATTTTCTTAAAAATTTATATAAAAAAAATATCTTAATAAATATAATTATTAATATTTTTATTTGAAAAAATTGACCTATTTTAACTTTATTTTAATAAGCTAATTAGATTTCAATAAATATATATAAATATTTATTTTTTAAAAAATCTTCATAAAATTTGATTCCGTTCTATTAGGTTTTGCATTAATATGCACTAATTTAATTTTATCTCTATAAATATAAAATATAATAGTGTATTCATCCCATAAATATAAGCTTACTTCTCAGTTCACAAAAATTAAAAAAATACTCCATTCGTTCATAAATAATTGTCATTTTAGGTGATAAATTTTATTCATGAATAACTATTATTTTATTAAAATCAATATTATTTCATATTTTTATTCTAAAGTTACCTTATTTTGTACTTTTATCTTAAATCTATTCCTATATAATTAATATATAATGAAATGGGTAATAAATCAAAGAGAATAATAATTTAGTAAAATAATTATATAAAATAAATGATTAAATAACTTTCTTAATGATTGTACAAAACATAAAATGATAATTATTTTTGAATGAAGAGAGTATCAATTATTTTTATTCGAAATATAAATTTATATATATTTTTTCTATTATATAATTATTTTAGTAAGAAAAATATTTAATAATTAATATTAAATAGAGATATTATAAAAAATTTACATAATATCTAAATTATTAAAATGATAAATGGGTTATAATTCGAGGTAATAAAAAAATAAAAAAGAGTTTATCTTTATGGAATAAAAAATAATAAATTTTCTATACATGTACTTTCTACATATTGTAATAAATTTTCTACATATTGTAATCAAATAATATATACTAAGCTCTGTTAGCAAATGGTTTCCACCACCTATCAAAGTGAGCAAAATCAATGTTGACGTTAATTTTAAAGCTAGATCAAATGTTGTAGGCATGGTGTTCATAATAAGAAATACTTTTGAGAGACTAATTGAAGGAGTTGCTTGTCTGATTCCTTTTTATTTTCTCATGAGGAATGAGGCACAAGTTCTACTGCTGGCTTATTAGAAAGCAAAATCTTTTGGCTTTAACTCTTTTACCTTTGAATTAGACAATATGCAACTTATTCAAGCTATTAACTCTTAAGAAACTTTTCCTTTATAAAAAAATATTTTAATTTTGAAGAATAAATCTCTTGTTGTTTTGTTTAATGACTATTCTTTTTGTGCATGTTAATAGAGACTGTAATAGATCTGCAGACTCGTTAGCAAGTGAGGTACTAAAGGGAGACCTTTGATCTAATCGGGCTGTTTGTCAACTAAATCAGTTATCCAAATTGTTAGCCTCTGATGTATATATCTCTTTTTGAATATTAATGATATTTCTATTGCATTTGATTAAAAAAAAGGGATATACACTATATATACACTGAGGATTAGCCCAACGGTAAAAAAAAAAACCAGAATCGATTTTCCATTCACTAAGTTGTAATACTAAAAAAAGGAGATATACATTATATAATTAAAAAAACTACTATTTAATATAATTTATCAATTTTATAACATAGGAGGTGGTTTCAAATCCTAACAAAAAATTTTATTTTTTATATAAAAATCCAAAAAGTAAAAATCTGTTTGCTTATTAGCTTATATTAAGGAAAAACATTGGGCATGGACGGTAATTAACAAAACAATACAACTAATAAATTACAATTATTATACAATTGAAAAATAAAAAGGTTGTTTTGATAAAAAAAATTACTTTTAATAAACACGGGAAAAACAAAAAAAATGATAAAATAAGGAAAAATAAAATCGATTATTATCCTAACAACAAAATAATTACTTAATAATAAAAAAAATAAAAATCCAGTCGAACAATACCGTTATTTTTGTTATTGATAGAGGACAATCCTGTACTTTTACTATTGCTTTCCATGGCCGTTAAGCAATTGGGAGAGAGAGAAGAGAGAGAGATTTGTCACAGAAAATCAAAATAAAATGGAAGCTCCTTTCCTTGCTCTTTCTCTCTGTCTCTCTCGCCTTTCGTAGACTTTTCTTTGGATTTTAGTTTTAGGGTTAATTTTCAGTAAATTCTCTCTAGTAATTTTCTCTCTAGTTTACATCTCTTTCTGGGTTCATTTCCAAAGTCAAAACAAAAAATTCTCCATAAATTTTTACATACTGTAGCTCTTCTTCTTCTTTTTCTTTTCCAAAGTAAGAAATTTTCTCCAATTCTTTTATATTTTTGCTTCTTTGCTGGTGTTCGTGTAAATATACATATAAATAAGTATACTGTGTTGGGTTATGTGGGGTTTTTTTACCCATCAGCATCCAAATCGATCTCTCAAAAAGTTCAGTTTTTCTTTGTTAAAAACATAGAATTTATTGGTAATATTTTCTGGGTTTTTGGGGAAAATTAGTGGGTCTTTGTTAAAATTTGATTTAAGCGAACAATTTGCTTGATTTGGGGTTATTGTGGGTTTGTGATCTGAACCAAAAAAAATCTGGTTTCTTTAGAGCTATGGCTGTCTCAACAATAGCTTTATACGCGAGCCCACCAAGCAGTGTTTGTTCTGCACCACACCCATGCCAAATCAATGCTCACTCGACGTATGATTTTGACTTGAACTCGAGATCTTCATCGACTGCTTCGTGTACTTCATCTTCTTCACAGAAATCTGTGATTGGTGGCTTGTCGTGTTTGTTTTCGTCTTCAACAGCAAAACATTCGTCGTTTTCAGGTGATAGAGAGGAGTTAGGGACTTTGTGGCATGATAGAGGAGAGGATTTGAAGGAATTGAGCAGTTCATTTCGATTTTCACCTAGTAAATATCACGGTGGGTCTTCTTTAAAAAAGGATCAGAGTCCAATCTCGGTATTGCAAGGTCCAGTTTCGTGTTCTAGTAGTCCTCCCATGAGGATTGCTCGTGAAAGGAGTGCTGATGTGGGTTTTCAGAGCTCAATTCCGGTCTTATTTCGCGGTGGGGCTAGTGGGTTATTTAATGGGTTTGTGAGGCATGCGCTGGGATCCTGTGTTGATTATGATTCGCCGACTTTTGAGGTTCATAAAACTGGAGCTGATGTTGGTTCTTCATCAATTGCTGTGGATGAATTAACATTTAATATGGAGGATACTGTTGTGGAGGATTCTTATGCCAAGGAATTGTTGTTAGGTGCACAATTGAGGCACAGAATCTTCTACGAAGATTTTGTTATGAAGGCTTTTTATGAAGCCGAGAAAGCACATAGAGGACAGGTAAAGTTGGAGTTTTAGACTTTGATTGGATTTGTTGTTTCATGGTAGTTTTGTGGGCCTGAGAATATTTATTTGATGTTTTCTTATAGATGCGGGCAAGTGGAGATCCATATTTGCAGCATTGTGTGGAGACTGCAGTCTTGCTCGCAATGATTGGGGCTAACTCTACCGTGGTTGCTGCAGGGCTTTTACATGACACTCTTGATGATTCTTTTTTAAGCTATGACTATATATTTAGGACATTTGGAGCAGGAGTAGCTGATTTGGTGGAAGGGGTAAGGGGCACAGCTCTTGTTGTTTAATCTGTTGTGAAAAAAGTTGCTATTTATTATTATTATTATTATTTTAAATTTAGATAAAATAGATGATACATAATCATTCATCTTCCAAGCAGTTCTGTGCTTCAATTTGAATGTTCGCTTGCCAAGCTATGTGCAACTTGCTTCATGCTTTTCAATATGTTTCAATATAATCTGCATATAACCAGTTTAACGCGCATTCTAAATAATTAATCTTGGAATTGAATAGTTAGTCCAGAATTTAATTATGGAGTTGAGATTTGGTATTTTATCTAGACTAGAATGTCTTATTTAGTCAGATCAAGAAATTTACTGCTATTTATAAGAGTTTAGGTTGGTTTATTGTAATCCAGTAGTTTGAATGGTAGAAATTTTTTTTTACCCTTCATACCGTTCAAAACTTGTGTAAACTAGGCATGGTTATGGCTATCACACTGTGCTTTGAAATTTTTTGCAGTCTAAATTGGCTGTACTAATAAGGATATTCCTTCTGTTTGGAACTCCATCTATACTTCAAATTGAGCTAGACTTGGCTTCCACTAAAAATGGCCTTTTCTGTTTGCCCCTTGTTGTCTCTAAGCATTGTAGATACTACTTTGCCAACCCATTAAAATTGGTCTAAACGGTATGTTCTAAAAGGAGTGCTGATAGTTTTCTTGGAAGTCAAGAAGCTTGAGGTTGATAAATCAGAGCTCTTATTTCACTTGTCTTTTTAAGACCCATCAAATGAAACATAAAAGAAAAAATTGAAAGAATTTTTTTTGCATCGTTATTGTTGATGTAATTATTGATTATCTTATAATCTTCTCATGTGATTTATCTGTGGCATTCAATCAGGTCTCTAAGCTTAGTCACTTGAGTAAGCTTGCACGTGAGAGCAATACAGCAAACAAGACAGTTGAAGCAGATCGCTTGCATACCATGTTTCTTGCCATGGCAGATGCCAGGGCTGTCCTGATAAAATTAGCAGATCGATTGCATAATATGATGACTTTAGATGCCTTGCCTTTGATCAAGCAACAGAGATTTGCTAAGGAGACTCTGGAGATATTTGCACCATTGGCTAACCGTTTAGGAATCTCTAGTTGGAAAGAGCAACTAGAGAATCTCTGTTTTAAGTATCTCAACCCTGATCAGCATAGAGATTTGTCCTCTAGACTTGAGGAGTCTTTTGATGAGGCGATGATTACTTCTGCAACAGAGAAATTAGAGCAAGCTCTCGAGGATGAAGCTATTTCGTACCATGTTCTGTCTGGACGGCATAAAAGCTTGTATAGCATCTATTGCAAAATGTTGAAGTATGCTTTCTCTCTCTCTCTTCCTTCTGCCTCTGCATCTATTCACTCACTGTTTTTCTTGGAAATGGGAGACATGTCTCTTAAGAGATGTGCAGTATCTAATAAGAAAGAAAAAATAGGAGTAAACAGTGCTTGAAAGAATCATTGTGTATTCTGCTCGACTGTTATATTCAATCAAGCAGGGATGTAGAATTAACACACCGTGGTGCTGCAGCTTCTGCATAAATGCTAGATTATGCAACTAATTGGCTGGCCCTAGGGTGATTTGATTAAAGTAACGTTCTAACCGTATTGCATGTTTCTGGACATACTTAAGATGGAAAGAAAAAGTCATGTTTCTGCATGTTTCTAACTGTATTGCATGTTTCTGGACATACTTAAGATGGAAAGAAAAAGTCACACGATGAACCCGTCAAGAGCTTTTATGTGCAAACATTATTAAGCATTTATAATTTGCATATTGACACGATGGTTTTTAATTTTGTGCAGGAAGAAGCTGAACATGGATGAGATTCATGATATTCATGGACTGCGTCTGATTGTTGAAAATGAGGAAGATTGCTACAAGGCATTAAGAGTTGTTTGCCAGTTATGGTCTGAAGTACCTGGAAAATTCAAAGACTATATAAATCACCCCAAGTTCAATGGGTATGCATTGACTTATTGTAGTCTGTTGTAGAATATGTTATTCCTTTTTTTTTAACTTCAATTTTGAATCTGTAGGTATCGGTCTCTCCATACGGTGGTAAAGGCTGAAGGTATGGTGCCACTTGAAATTCAAATTCGGACAAAAGAGATGCATTTGCAATCCGAGTTTGGGTTTGCAGCCCATTGGAGATACAAGGAAGGCGATCGCAAACACTCCTCCTTTGTGCTTCAGATGGTTGAGTGGGCACGATGGGTTATCACCTGGCACTGTGAGACAATGTGCAAAGATCAATCTTGCATTGACTATGCTGATTCCATAAAGCCACCCTGTCAATTCCCTAATCATTCTGATGATTGCCCATATTCTTACAAGCCTGGCTGGCGCCAGGATGGACCTGTCTTCGTCATTATGATTGAGAATGATAAGGTTTGATTCCTTCATTTCCACTGGCTTAATTTAATGATACTTATTGGTTCCAGGCCAATGCAACCTAATTTAAGCCGGGAGTACAAGTCGATTTTCTTCATATTTTTCAGGCAATAATTGGAGTTTTTGGCATTTAAAACAATGATTATCAATGTGCTGTCGATGCTTTGTATAGGCAAAACGAAGTGTTGCATTAGGCAATTTGGGTCATTTATACTTGAGGGAGCCAATGTTTATTAAGCAGTTCTGTGTCCTTGTTATCTTTTAACCCAATTTACGGCAGTACCGAGAGCAACACACTTACGTGTGTTTTTGTGAATGTTGCAGATGTCGGTGCAAGAGTTTTCTGCAAACTCAACTGTGATGGATTTGCTGCAAAGGGCTGGGCGGGGAAGCTTGAGATGGTCCCCATATGGGTTCCCTGTGAAGGAAGAACTGAGGCCAAGCTTAAATCATAAGCCATTGAGTGATCCCACATGCAAGTTGAAGATGGGGGATGTAGTGGAGCTTACTCCAGCCATACCGGACAAATCTTTGACGGAATGCAGGGAAGAGATCCAGCGCATGTATGACCGGGGATTGACCACCACACACCCACAGCAACAGCCGCTAGTGGGATGGTTGGGTGGAGAAGTTGACCGATAATTGATCGTCCTGCAAGTAGCATACCATTTAATGACAAGTGGTTATTCTTGTACATACACATGTTTGTACAGAACAGCTAAAAATGGTTCTGGTAATGGGACACAATGACCAACTGTATTAAAAAAAAAGGGCCAAATGATTGAATTTAAAGTCATATTGACCCCTTTATGCTTCCTCTGTGGACGTCTGATATATTATTTGGAATTTGGACACAATGACTAACTGTATTAAAAAAAAGGGCCAAATGATTGGATTTAAAGTCATCACATTGAATGTTGGCTACTGTATTGACCCCTTTATGCTTCCTCTGTGGACGTCTGAATTATATTATGTGGAATTTGGCCTCTTGGTTTTAAATGGGAGTTGCATTAAGCTTAACCCTTTCTTAACATTGAGCTTTTAAAGCCACTGAAGCTTCAATCGTTTTAACGAGGCAACCAAGAACAAAAGATTTGCGCGTAAAAATGAACGAGAAAACAAGTGAACAACATCCCATGTGTAACAAATTTTCATAGAAGTGAAAATGATTGCATATATAAAGCAATTACATGATCAGAAAGGGAGTTTGAAATTGATACATACACCTCTTAGTTTCTCTGAATACAGATTCAGGACATTAATAAAGGGTCAATAATGTTCTTATGTGAGAGTGGAATCCTCACTTGGGTCGTTTAGTAAGGGGAAAAGATATCCTTTGTGGAGTATTATGCTGGACATCTGTCTTTGGTTCTTGAGATGGATTGGGATCAGCACTTTCTTCATCATCCTCTATTTCTTCTACTGCCTGGCCAGGCTGCTTCTTTGGGATAGCCAGTTGGTAGTTCGGGCTAATCAAGGTGTCCTGCTCTGGTGGAAGTGGAATACCAGGTCCGGCTATTGACTTGGGCAATGGAATTTTGTTCCTGTTTCTCGCCAACTCTAGTAAAATCTGATGAATTGTAATTTAAAGATGTTAGACCTAATTTATTATAATCTTCCAGAGAAGCAAGAGGAACAAACACAATATCCAATCAAAACAAAAATAATGTCTACGTCCACAAATTAAAATCAATTTCAAGACTTAAAAGAACTAGTCGTGACTTGTGAGGAAGACAATGGAAAGATGAATTCACCTACATTACTAAGCTGATATTTCATCTAACTGCAACACCACATCAAAGCAAAACTAAGCAAAACTGAGGGTAGTCAAACCTCTACAATAGTAATAGTGATGAATAAAAAATTCCAACTCTTCATGTCTGCATTGAAAAGGAAAAAGAAAAGGCATATGGTACTACAGACGGCTGCTTACCTCTCTTGGTGGTGGTTGTGAGAAGCTGAAATTTACTTTTGACAGAATAGCAAGCTTAACATCATCACAATCAATTGCAGATTTGCCAGCATGCTCTGAGTAAACCTGAGCATCTGTCAATACATCAACAGCATATCGATACCATAGCTCCAGAAACTGGTGAATGACACAAGGCTCATAGTCCTCAACACCCATCGATTTCAGAAGTGATTTGACAATCTTTGCATCTCTTGGTAAGTCCTCATCTCCCTCTGCCATTCTCTAAACAAGATTTTAAGCCTACATCAAAAACCAACGTTAGACATCTAAAAGAGGCATCAACTAAATTGGGTTGTTCACATGGCGCTTGAGCCGAAAACAAGAACATGTAGCGATAGCAAAGGAAATTATGCTGGATTACAAAATACAAAGATGAAAAATACCATGAAAAAGCTTCTAATTGATGGCTGCTATATAATAAATGGTGATTATTATGCAAAATCAAACAAATTTTATTTCATACTAACAGCACAAAATATCTAATCTAATAAGAACATAGCATTAGTTCATAAAAGATTTGCATACTCAAATTCTTAAAACATAAATTTAGAAGTTCTTCTCAGATTAAATAAATTCCATATTCAATGGTTCCCATAAAGGACCAAATTGTAATAGAAATTTTCTCAAAAGGGCACAAATTTTTGCTATTCAAAATGCAACAACTCCATTCTAAAAAATATTGAGACCAAAAAACATGCAATCAGAATTCATTGAGATGATAATTTATTGAATTGTCACTCAATAAAATCAATCTTATCAAGTCTTCGATTTGAAAGTGGGAATCAGATACACACCTACTTAGAAGAAACGGCGAGTGGTGGCTCCGGTGTGTTCGTTTTCGTGGCTCTTCGGAAAGTTACCAAGCGAAGGGATGGTCGGAGGAGCAGTACGGCGACGAGTCACCGGAAATCGGTCAGAAAAAAGAGAGAGAATTTCAATTAGGAGGACCGAGAACAAGTGAGAGAGCGAAGGAGAGTAATAGAGAAAATTGGTTTTAGGGCTAAACTATTGCTTTGACTAAAACTACGTAGTTTTGAATTTGGCTCCTCTCTATTAAAAAGAAAATGTATAAACCAAAACGACATGTCCCATTAATTACAGGATGAATACGACAAGCAGAAGGATTTCTCGTGGAACGACCAGGGAACAGGCGTCTGCGAAATAGAATTAAAAATATAAAATTAATAAATAATTTTATTCATATCAAAAACATTACACTTGTAAAAAAAAAATTTCACTTTACCAATTAGCTTTGATTGGATGGTATTTTAATGGTTTCTTAGCTTTCAGGTATTGAATTCTAACTTTTAATTGTAGATTTATAAATCAAAACCAATAATAATTTATACCAGAACAAAGCTTAAATTTCTAAATTAGTTTTGCTTCGGAAATATCTTTACAAGGCTACTATTTCTGAAAATGTTGGTTGATATTTCAGATTCATAATCGATTTTCTCTTTATAGAATGTGTTGAATATGAAAAAAAAAGACTTTTATTGCAGGTTATTATTTTAGCATATAGAAACCACTTCCACCATTGATGGAGCTACCTATCCTTAGGATATTCTTTAACACATAGTATAGCAGATCAATTTGCGGGCAAGTCTCTAATATTTTTTAATAAAGAAAAAAAAGCCTCACCACCACCATCATCTCTCTAATTGCAAAATTGAGATTCACTAAAAGGATATGAAAAAAGAATATAAAAACTTTCAGTTACTGACACCATTTTACATTATTTGGATAATGGCTAAAACAACCTAAAAAAAACATATATGATAAATCCTGCTTCGTTGCCTATCGAGATATAATTTAATAGTAAATATTCATCCCTCTAAATAATAAATTTAAAATCGATTCCTTCCTTTGTACATATTTTGTCAAAGGATTAATTTTGGCACTAAATTTTCCCACAAATGATTTCTTTGGGCTTGGATCATATATTCTATCTCCAGAAGAAATCTTGGACATGTTCTTGCCATGAAAGAACAAGCATGAGCATCACCAAGATTCCGGCTAGTCCCCAAGATGAGCTCCCAATTCTAAGAACCCAAGAAGGATCTGGAGAAGGGACTAATGAAGCTCGTGTTTGAACTGATGATGTTGATGTAGAAGTAGTTTTAATGGCGATTATTAGTCCACCAAGAACCATTGGAAGAACAAACCCCGAGGTCCATTTAGTATAAAAAAATGGCGAATGATCATTGCTTCTTCTTCTAACATATAATGGTGATAGTACTAGTGCTGATACTAGAGCTAACACCATGGCTAATCCTCTTTGTGATGATGAGTTTTGGCTACTGTAATTATTAGTATAGATAGCCATTGGTTAAAGACTCAGTTTTGAGAATTTGTTGTTTAAAGTTGAGTTCATGTATGGATTTATAGAGAGGAAGAAGAAAGAAAGGAAAATGAAGGAATCTATGTGGAAAGCTTTGTGTAATTATTAATAGACAGCCGTCCAAAAAGTGAAATGAGGAAAGGTAAGATAAAGAAGCTAAAATTATGGAGATAAATGTGAAAGTATAGTAAAAGAAATAAATGTTAAAGAAAGAGATAATACAGCTCTGGAAGTAAGGTATCTTTCATCAATTATTTGATGTTGTTTTCATATATTTAACAAACAATTTTTTGGGTTCCAAAAACCAACAGTTTCATTCATTAAGATTATAATTCTTAGGATCAAATCATTAATAAATGATAATACTATATCATTGATTGAAGCAATAAATATTCTTAATTCATTTATAAAAAAATAAAAATTAATTTATATTCATTTTTTATATTAATTTTTTTAAAAAATAATAAAATTACGAAAAATTCAACTTTTGGTATTCTCTATTATAAAGTATTTATTTAATCATACTTTTAGTCTAAAATTTCGTAATTCATTGTTGAATTTATTCTAATTTTAAAATCTGGAATTGAATTCCTATATTAATATTGATTCCATCTAAAATCTCTGAGTACTAAATTTTGCTCATTCAATGAGCATTCTCAATGTTAGTGAATGGTTATAAATACTATTTATGATTTAAACTACGAAATTTTAAATTTAGACTTGTTAAAAAATCAAATTTGGCTAAAAGAAAAAGGGAAAAGAAGGCAATCCTGAGCAATTACAGCTAAATAAAGGAAACGAATGGTATACTAGCTGTAATCAAGTATAAGTCCAAAGGCACTTGCTTGCAAAAAAGATGTGATGTTTATAACGTCTCTAATCTAAAGATTTAAACCTTCAATTCTCACCTCCTTATGCATAATATTGTTATATGCAGCTTTCTACAATTTTCCTGAATTTTCCCCACAATTTAAGGTGAAATTTTTATCTTTATATTTCATATAATGTAACATGCTACGATGCACAATTGATTTAGAGGATGGTTGGTCTAATTCATAAAAATTAGTTTATATGTAAAGTGCTTGTGAGCTGAAATAAGTTTAGCTTAAAATTTTACATGTTTGTTTTAAATACTTATAAATAGCAAGTTGATAAGTACTTAATATATATGAAAAAATAGTTTATATATCTATTAGTGAAATGACTAAAAAATATATAAAATTATAGTACCATGAACATTTATTAAAATAAATAAGGATAATATAGTAAATTATTGAATTAAACTAACTTATAAGTTAAATGTTTATAACATTAAAATAATACTTTATTTATTTTTTTAATTTTTAAATTAAATTTATAAACTTATAAAATTATTTAAATAAATGTGTCAATTTAAATTTAGATTTAAAAGCTGAAGCGTGAAGGGTATTTAATTGTCTAAGATTTCTTGTAAGCTCTAAATCAATCAAGCACCCTTTAATTTTTTTTTTTTTGTACAAAAGAGAGAAACTAAAGATTACCAAAGATGAACAATCTCCACAATATTATGTGATAATCAGCCTCTAACTCCACGAGGAAGATCTTGAAGAACATGAACTCCAGGGCTAAACTCATAAGCTATATGGGATAGGCAACCAGTCACATTATATTTGCTTCATGGTGGATGTGAGTAACTTCAAAATGAACAAAAGAGCTCAACATATTCTGTATAGACTTCACCAAGGAAGAGCAAGCTGCATTAGAATTGTAGCGCTGTAGAATCATATTAACAGCAACAAGATTATGACATTCAACACAAACTTAGGATAAATTCATATTCCTAGCCAATTCTAGACCATAAAATGTTGCCCACAATCAGTGGCAAAATCAGAAGATTATGGAGGAGGGGGAGGCGGGAGTGCAAAATTTGTAAGAAAAAAAATTACAGATAAATTTAAAATAAAAATTAAACATTTAATATTATAATAGTTCAACATTTAATTTGTACTACTAGATTAACTACACCTACGAGGTGCTAATTGTATTCTACGAGTTTTCATTTTTTGAAAAGATTGCATAATAGCTTCATTTTCAATTTTTATAAAAGCATATTTCTCTACATAATACATCAAACAGTCAGTCAAAAGAACATCTCTCATCTTGTTGCGCAAATCCATTTTGATGATTTTAATTGCTGAAAAACTCTCTCAACAGTAGCAGTTGTAACAAATAAGATTAACGCTAACTTAATAAATAAATATACCAAATAAAATACAATGTCGTATCATGTCTCAATTATTTTTTGAGTAAGAGCTCTAATATCATGCAAATTAGAAAAAATTTCATTCCATTTTATATTAGCAAAGGCCTTAAGTTGATTCTGAAGTATCATTTGATCGGTGATAGAGAAATCATGTGGATATAGTTCAGCAAGATAAAATAATCTAGATAAATTAAAGTTAGAGAATGAGTCTCTAGGAGAAAGACAATCAATACATAAAAATAAATCCGTACTTAATTCACAAAAATAAATTTTCATTAATTGTGCAATAAAATTAATAATCTAGTAATAATTGAAAGAAAATAAGATTATAGTATAATAAATAGTTGAGTATTATTAATTGAGGCATCATAGTTAAGCTTTATATAACCAATACGATGGCAATTCCAAGAGATCATATGAAGATGAGCAGGCCAATATGGCGATGAAAAATGATAAATTATAGCATAACAACTTTGGCTTGAGCAATAATATCATTTATAAGAGATGTGCTGGCTTGATGAATGAATACCATATTATTTCGATATTTCTACAAAGATTAGACAACCATTCCAAAAATAACAGGCCATGCCACAGCAAACACCCATTCGTTACACGTTTTTAATTTGGAAAGAATCTAGATTTGGATGAAGGCATCGGGATTAATTAAAAAGCCAATCCAAGAAGACATCAAAAAGGATGGAAACCCATATATTATGTGCCATGAAGCAATCTCTCAAAAGGTGGAAGGATGTTTCAACATGAGACTTACATAGATCACATAAGGAAGAGGGCGCAAAATGCCTCCAGCTCTTTAATTAATAAACCTAATCTACTGTTAATTAACGGTTATGATGGGCATTCACTGTGGCAATTTCTTTTCTTCGCCACTTTGATCCTTCATATCACATGTGTGACTCAATATTCATTCTTATTCTTAAAATTTATAAAATGAAAATCATATCAATATTTTTTAAACATTAAAAAATTAATATTGATGATTTAATCAGCTAACTATTTCAAATTTCCAATTAAAATATGCAAATTCATTTCAATGACATCATCTAAATGCCTATTTTGTTTTTTTTTTCTTAACTATAAAGCTCTTGCCCTTCTTCATCTTCTACCTTTCAACAACACTAGCTCTTCTTCAATACTTCATTACTGGTTTCTTCAAGTTATTTCGTTTTTCGATCCTTTTCACTCTAGTTGATTCACGTTTCACAGTCTACTTCAGATCATGCGGTCTTACACCAGTCACCGTCGATTCAGATGACCAAACCACAATGCATTTTTGGATCTCCGTTCACCGGAGATTCAATAAGCCAAATCTAGTCATGATCCATGGCTGCGGCGCCGATGTACTGTGGCAATTCATCTATCTAGTATGTTACCTTTCCCGGAAATTCAATCTCTATATACCAGATTTATTGTTTTTCGTTGAGTCTTATACGACTAGGCCTGAGCGGTCCGATTTCTTTCAAGCTAAGTGTTTGATAGAAGGGTTGAAAAGATTGGTTGTGGAGAGATTTACGGTGTACGCAATTAGTTATGGTGGGTATCTGGCGTATTGGATGGCTGAGATTTGTAGAGAAGAGATATATAGAAAAATAGATTAATTATTGCAATATTATATATATAGCCACAAAGTTATTATTAATTACTTGTTTAGTTTAGGGAATTTATCTAACATATGATTGAGCGTACATGTTTAGTTTTTATTAAAATGTATTTAATTTTCATTAGAATTTATTATAATTATTGTGTAATTTTCTTATTAATTATTTTTTAATAAAAGTGATTATAATAAATTACAATAAAAATAGATTACATTTCAGTAAAAATCAAAGTATTTATTAATGTTGAAGATGCTTAATATATTTAGTAAGTGGATAATTTAGGGCAAACAAATAAAATGAAAGTATATTTATTAATTTGGGACGGATTCTGCAAAAAGCATGTATTAAATCAAGGATAAAGAGAGACTAATATTTACTCAGCCAAATAAAAGTGAAGTAAACATTCTAAATTTTGTTGATTCTCTAGGTGATGGGTGATAATAACAGGAAGGAGAAGTTAGAGTTGGTGGAGCACTTGTTGACTAAAAAACCAGAAACACAGCTTCCCATTAATCTAACCCAGGTATATATATATATATATATATATATAACTCAATCGGCCAAAGTCATTAATCTGAGCATGGAATCTTTAATTTTGAATTTGAATTATTTTAATTATATCTCTAAGTATGCATTAATTAGATTCCAACAATTAATTATTAGTTATATATGTAGATGATTATGATATTGCTTGTGTATTTTGTGTATCTAATAAACATTACTACATGTGGGCGAAGGAAACTCTGCTAATATGGGGTGACCAGGACAATGTCTTTCCAGTATATACTTGGCTAATCAGTTGCAGAGGCACATAATATTATATATGTTCTTCTCCATTAATTAATTTCAAGTCATCAAGTAATTAATTACCAGTTTGAAGTGATTAGAAAAATTAAATTGTTTGATTACAGGCACTTGGGACCAAAATCAAGAGTAGAAATAATCAAGGAAACAGGCCATGCTGCAAGTATTGAATCCCCTGATATTGTTAATAGTTTGATAACTTCATTTGTTTTAGGTCACTCTTAACGCTGAGTTATTTCCGCTTACGTAAATGCAAGTTGGTTTCATGTAATTTCCCAGTAATCGAAATGTTATAATTTTTAAGAGATTAAAATTTTTAACCCTTTTTTTTTAATTCTAAAAAATTTCTTATAAAATGGACGTGCTTGATCTATATATTTTTTATACATTAAAATTTGTGATAGTTTCATATAGAAAAAGAGAATTTATACAGCCGATCATAATTAATTTAAGATTAAGATTTAGTTGGGTTAACCTGAGTTATGATCATAATAGTTGTTTTAAAAATTCATGATGGCCACTAAAAAAAATTAACTATAACAGAGTATTAATACTGTACTTTACAAGACATTAAGTAGATCAAATCAGTGATAAAATGCCATTATATATTTTTTAAAAAATCTCTTATATGTTTGTACCAAATTAACTTGTGGTCCTATTTGCAGAAAAATAAAAAGAAAAAAAAATAAAAATTTGAAATCTCCATTTGTTTTTTATTGTTTGTTCATTCTATTTCCTGGCTTCCCAGTCATTTTATGGTATACTATAAATGATCATGTTTTACACATGAAGATCAATTACACTTTATTTTTGAGAAATCAGTTACACTCTTTGTCTTATTCAAATGTTAAATAAATTCACAACATTAAAATTTTACAGTCTTTTATTAATTTTATCAATTCTGATAAGATTTATTTCAAATATAATTTAATTATATGAGACTTCATTTGAATCTACTTATAAATTTCCATTTAAAACACATAATTTAATTTTTTCAAATCTATTATCAAATGAATTATTTTTTTAAAAAGAAAACATAAGAACACACATGCAAAAAATAGTAAAATATATTTCATAATAAAATTATAATAATTTTATCTTGATATATTAACTAATATAATTTTTAAATATTTTTTTTATGGATATGAGAGGTCTAAACTCTTTGAACAAATCTAACAAGTCAAGATTGAAAGGTCTAAAAGAGGCACACCACAACATATAATCCAATGTTATTTTTTTAAAACAAATTATTCAATACATATAAAAATAAAATGTATAAATTTGCAAATCAATTTTATCCAATTTCAGGAAATTCAATGACCCCATCACAATAACCAAAAAATTCTTTAAAAAAAAGTCAGAGAAACGATGTCGTATTGTTAACTAGAGCAGACAGTGTAAAATACCAAAACCGCCATAAATTTTGTCCCAAATTTCTTTTACGTGCCCATGTCCTCTGGTTCGATGCTTTTCAATTTTGCCTTACCCTCCTCACTTCTCTCGCTCGATCGAAGTATCGAACTCAAGCGCCATCGCCTAGTGTCTACAACGCCGAATTAAATTAAATTCCGTAAACAGAAAATGTCTTCTCACGAGCAAGCCCTAGCCTCGTTGGTCTCCCAACTCGCCTTCTCCTTCGACGGCGCTATTCTCGGTGTCGTACTTGCTTACACGGCGGTCCGTTCCTTCCTCAAATTCACTTCTAATTCCAAGGCCTTCCGTAAAATCCGAAAAGCTCCTACGCTCGAGGTCAGTGATCTCCGCTCCCTCCTCGATCTTCCTCAGCCGTTAGAAGAAAACCAAAAGCGGAATGTTGACCAAGACCAAACTCAGAAGCTCGTGATTGTACGCGGCCAGGTGGAGACCAAGTCTTCCGTGGATGGTAACTGGAGCTTGAGGCGTAATGTATTGGTTGCTCGTGAATCTGGTGATAAAGCCGTTATTGTACAGAGAACTAAACCTGTATGTATATGGATATTTACATCTAATTTTTCTGAGTTGATAGTTTGGAATTTGAATCATAATTGCTGTAGGTTTATTTTATTTGTAGTTATTCAGTTGATCTTTTATAACTGTTTTGAGTAAATATTTGTGCTTATGCCAATGTGTTTTGATGGTAAAGCTTAAATATTTGAGTATCTTTTTGCAATTGTTGTTTCGCGTGTTTTTTTTAAAGTTGAGTATGTTGTTGTTTTGCATGTTTTTTTTTTAGTTTATTATGTTGTTTGCATGTTTTTTTAAGTTTATTATGCAATGCAAAGGATATTTTATTGGGAGATTTTGTTTGGGGAAATTGTTGAGAGTATTTGCAATGATATGGTGTTATCAGCATAACATTGTTAAAAGAGGATATGGATTTAATTACGGAGGCATGTTGGATGTTGCAGTGTTATGACATCTTCGGGGCTCCACTGTTCTGCAGCATTATTAAAATGTTGATCTTGCAGGAATTTTGTAAATAGCATGTTAGCAACTATTAGGACTGTTTAGGGTTGATCACAGATGGTTAAATTAAAGCTCTTCCAAGTTTACAAGCAGTGAGCTTCTAAAATGAATTATGAGGTGCAGTTGAAGCCTGTTCTTAGGTTGGAATATTCTGACTTTGGAGATTGTTAGACAGTGCCTCAATAGTTTTGGGTGGGATATTTTAGGTTTTAGAGTTATTAATTGATGGGAAAATAATTTTGATTGCTTGAGAGGAAAACAAATAATGGCCATCAATATAAAGGTATTAGTGCTTTTCTGAGCTTGCTTGCAGCATATCTATAAAAATCTTGCCAGAAAATTAAAACTACGTGGGTATTTTATTGATAGGGTCTTAAAGAATGAAATTAACATAGAAACATGAGGCTATTTGAAAACGTTATATATTTTGATATTATGAATTTTGTTGGAAATAGCTTCTGTTTGAAGTGGTTGAACTAATTTTTCTTTCAAATCTATCTTACTGCTCTGTCATTATTCTGAAGTTTGAAGTAATCTAATATTAATTTTGTGGTTTTATGTGCTGTGAAGTGTATATACAATGAATGGAAGGGGTTCTTTGGATGGACTTCTGATCTATGAGTTATCTTTGGTAGATCTTGGAGAGAACAAGAAGCAACCTCATTGCAGACGGTGATTTAATTCTCCTTTTTGTTAGTTTAATTGATGTTCTTACTCTTCACATTATTCGTAGCCAAAGAAATGGTATGGAATAGATATTATTTAATGTTGGTAATTAAATGCTTCAGCAATGCCTGTTTTAATTGTTAGAACTGTCTTGTATAATAGCAATTGATATTTGATCTGGAGGCTATATATAAATGACTCTACTTTGACATTTGAGGCTCCGCAATCTACCAAGTACTTATGTTAAAACTTTTTGTTTTTTCCTGTTAATTAGATACAATATATACTGGACTCTAACACTGTAATATGACTACAAATCTTTAGTGCCATGTTAAGGCCGTGACTCTGTAATATGAGCTATGGCTTTACTGATTTGAATTGCTTATGAGAAGAAGATAGGCAACATCACATCTATTCTTGTTGCTGCTATTGTTGAATGTTATTATTATTATTATTATTATTTTTAATTCAGCAACATTTTTTTTTATTAAAACTGAGTGCCTTTTTTTAAGATAGCAATGCTTTAATTCGAGTTGTAGTATTTGATTTGTTGTATAAAGCTGAGGGCCTTTCAAGTGAATTTTTGTTGATATATTTCAAGTAAAATGCATGTTGCGGAAATGAGAATGATAAGATGGATGTATGGTCATACTAGGATGGATAGAATCCGCAATGAGTGCATTAGAGAAAAAGTGGGGGTAGCACCTATTGAGGATAAGATAAAAGAGCATAGATTGAGATGGTTTGGTCATGTGAAACGAAGATCTAGCGATGCGCCAGTTAGAAAAACCGAACAAATTAGAGTAGATATAACTAAGAGAGGCAGAGGTAGGCCTAAACTGACTTGGTCAAAAGTGGTCCAAAATGATCTTATGATGTTACATCTATCAGAAGAGATAAACTTAAATCGTATTGAGTGGAAAAGAAGAATCCATATAGCCGACCCCAATTGACTTGGGATTAAGGCTTTGTTGTTGTATGTGATAGAGGAGACTTGACTCGTCTCTTTGTACTTATTTTCCAGGTCCCTTTTGTTCTTGTTGAAGGTGGTCGATGGCCATAATCATGTTATGTTATCATAAATATGGATGGTTCAAGACATCCTTTACCTCTTACCACAGTTTATCATCAGTTGCAACCTGTTGATGCTTCTCCATATACATTCCTTCAGGCACTTTTTGGTCATGAATATCCTGTAAGCTAAAAAGTAGTAAATCCTAATAATCTGCATATTTATGTCCTTAAATGATTTCAATAGACGGTGAACATTTTATCCTTTCCATATTCTCCTAATACTGAAGTTTTATTCTTTTGACACACTTATGTTTCTTGATCTTGACATCACTAATTTGCTTTGGTTTAAAAGGTTGGTCTGCTTGATGAGGAGAAAATCCTCCCACTAGGGAAGGAGATAAATGCTGTTGGCATTTACACTTCTAAAGATGGAATTCCTGAGATAAAGATCTCCCCTATTTTCTGTAAGATGGCTTCTTCTTGAGCATTCTGTAGGTCTTGTAGTCAGATATGCAAAATTTAACAAATCTGATGTATGTCTTCCTTGCTGCATTTAGGATTTGCAACGTCTGTACTTGAATTTACTCTGTTATTTCTCATGATGGCAATCTGAAAAATGCCAGTTAATATGTTAAATGGTAGGTTTCTCGTAAATTATTCTAGGTTGTCCTATGGGACCAAGCTTGGTCATCAACTTTCAGTTTCTGTTGATTTTTTTTTTGTCTGGCTTGGCATTATCTTCTGCTTGAATGTGGGGCTCTGTCTACAAAATAATGGAACATATACCTATTAATTTATTCTCTTCTCTACATCTGAGACTTCTATGAAGTGCTAAATATTGTTGATGATCAGACTGGGAGGTAGTTTTTCAAAGATGAAGCATAGGATATCATGTGGACTGCCCCCAATAATCATATGTGGACCATGTAAATAATGCCTGATATCTTTCAATTTTTTGAAGAACCACGGTCATTTTACGGCCTATGTTTCATGGAGCACAAAACTTGTAATTTCATGAGTCTGTATATGCTGGATAGACACATAGTATGTTCCATTTTATATTATTTAAAAATCGGTTTTTGTTTAGTTTTGTGTTATACATCCAATATCTGGTTTTGAAACTTTTACCATATAATTTCTTGAGCCCTTGTTTTCATGGAATAGCTTATACTTGCCAGTACTTGACTCCTTCCAATGATATAACATTATTGCATTATTAAGAAGCTTATTGTGCATCACTTTAGAAGCATATTTTTGCGCATGCAACTTTGAAAATATATCCGCAATGAAATTCTATTCTCTGGGTTGTTGCAGGTCAGATATGACTAAAGACCAAATGGTGGCAGATCTTGCCTTCAAGGCAAAAGTTTTGTTGTGGAGTGGTGTTGTTCTTGGTTCGCTGTCAATTGGTATTCTTGGCTATGCTATTGTCAGGTAGCTTCTTTTTCCCTGTAAAATGCATTTACTGAATGTTGTGAATTATATATGCTTGTAAATATATTTCTACTTCAGACAAGTGTGGTGATAAAAGTTTGTTCAGTTTAAACAATCTATTTGAATTGATTATGGAAAGAAAGAATGAGTCAGTATACAACAGTAAATATTATTCACTTCATTGGACAAAAAAAATCAGTTCTGTTTCCATTAATCAGCAAATTTGTTTTCAGGAACTGGAATAAATGGAAAGAATGGAGGCGACAGAGACAGTCTGAGCAACAAAGCCATATTCTTACTGATGAGGATGTCAGTCAAATAGATGTAGAGGAGGAGACAGGAGACGTGCCGGACAGACAGTTGTGTGATCTGCTTGATGAGAAGAAGACGTTCTGCATTCATTCCATGCGGGCATCTTGTCTGTTGCCAACTTTGTGCAATATCAGTTGAAGGTGAGGTATCAGCCAAGTGTCCTCTCTGTCGGCAGGTGGTTCGGAGTTCTATGAGGATATTTGAATGTTGATTAATGAAAAGTTACTGTTATTTACGAGGATAGATACTCTGAATTAGAATCAATAGTGTATTTGTGTATAACCTAGGATGATTACTGATTGATAATCACTAATTTTTGCAACTTGAAGTTGCTTTTTTGAATTTCCAAATGGTTGGCTTTTGGTTCCCTTGGTAATATCTGACTGAAAATTCCAAATCTTGGCATTGCTAGCTAAAATTGTTGGCATCTTTTAGTTTTTATCTAAGCCAATGGTGGTTCGCAAAATGCAAAATGCAAACCAGCACCGGTGCACTGTACTTCTGCAATTTTGCTTCTAAGCCAAGCCAATTAAGATTTTGTTCATTGCATGATCAAATATAAATAAGAATTAAGAAATGGTATTTTTTTTTGGGTATGAATTAAAGCCAAAAATTTTCCTATTTCAACAAAAAAGATATATCAAACAAAATCAAGCATTTAATAAAAAACGACTGCCAAAACCATCCTCTACACATCTAACTTTTTAACTCACTCGAATTTACATAAAAAGAGGGAAGCTGCAACTGTTTTTAACTGTCATTTCCTTTGATTTTCATATCCAACTTCCACAATGAACAGAAAGAAACAGGCTGCCCTTTCCACCATAACCCCACATTCCCATCTTTTTCTTCAATTCTTATTTCCCAGTTACTATCAGACTTCCTTAACAAAGCTCGACCTCCATCAATGGCGTCCTCTCCAAAAGCCTCGCCCACAAACCCAACTCCTCTCATTCTTTCGCACCATTTCTCTTTCCTTTCATTCATTTCTCCACGATTAGTTATTGCCTTGGCTGCTTCTCCTTCCATCACTCTTCTTTCTTCACTTTCTCTGCCTTTAAAAGCTGCACTTGTTGAATCCAAAAACTTCCATAAGTAATCCACTCTTCTTGAAAATCCTGTTGCAAAATCCCCACAACTGTTGCAGCTACAATCTGTATTGTTTTCACTAAGTATTACTCCTTTTGGCTCCAAGCTTCTCAAAACTTTCAAGAACTCTGTTCTTTCATCTGGGCTATTGTGATTTAGATGATGAAGTCTAAATTGAGCACAAACTATTAAAGTTTCTTCAGGATTGGTGTTAATAACTTGTGAATTGAGATTCTGTAATGGGTAATTATCAAGTCTATTGATTTGCAAATTGATATTCATAGACTTGGCAAAATTAAGCAATCTTGTTGAAAAATTATCTCCTGGAGGACCAACTGAAAATGGGGTTTCAATATTTTGATCATTCTCAATGGAGGAGGCAGTGATGACTGTGATGCGGACTAAGAGAGGAGGTCCGCTGGACCGGCGAGTCAAGGCCTCAAGAAGTGTAGGCCATTGCATACCATGAGAGACCCCAATATCAAGAATATGAAGATTGCGCTTTTTATCTTGTTCTTGGCCAAGAATTTGAAGAATTAAAGAGTTTGCAATATTATTAGGAAATGTAAACCAAGGACTAACCTCATAAAATTTCAATAAGGATCTTTGAAAGAACTTTGGCTGTGTTGAAGCAAAAGAAATAGGACCAATAGAAGAAGACGAAGAGATTGTTGAAGATGATAGATGCTGAGTTAAAGCTTTAAGACCATAAAAAGCTAGTCGATGATTGGCATCACCAGTTGATGAAGCAAGTTCATGAAGAACATAAAGAAGGTGTTGAACACGAGACAAATTTCCAGTAGTTATAGCAGCTGCACAAGGATTTAGTAAATGCTCTGCCCATCTTCCTTCTTTGCTATTTTCATTATTATTTCCGTTGTTTCCTGAGCTTTTATTACTATTTTTCTTGTTCCCATTTGATCTTTTCACTGTCACCACTTCACCAACTATTTGTTCACCTTCTTGCCTCTGATTCTGATTCTGGTTCTGTTTCTTTCTCTGATGATGATTCTGTGATGTTTTAGGAACTGGGTCATCTTGAGCTTCTCGTTTTCTTGAAGAATTTGAAGGTTGTTGAAGATTGAAAATGGTGGGATTTTTTTCTTCTATTAAACTGGTTGTGTTGGTGTTGATGGCAGTGAGATTATTTGTATTAGTAATAATTGGATCTTGGGAAATTTCTTCTGTTTGATTCCACCATTGATAGCTACTGATATCACCAGAGTTGTTGTATGGATCATCCAAGAAGGATGGAAGAAAAGATACTGAATCTTCTAACCAATCTAGTATCTGATCAGAAATCTGATTTGGCTCTGATTCTTCAATAGTCATTTCTCTGTGTGTTCTTGTGAAAGAAATGAAAAAATTCAGAGAAATATAAATTGAAATTTTTGTTTATTCTTTGACTAAAAAGAAAAATGATAGAGCATTTAGACTTAAAAAAAGAGGAGTTCATAACAATGAATTGAATAGCTAAGGCTTTTTAGAATCAGACAGTAGAGAGCATATTTGAAGGTTTTGATGTGCTTTCATTTGGAGGATTTGACGTATTTCTTAAAAGCCTTTATTAGGCTATATAATGAGAACTATGCCTTTTCTTTGTTTTTTGTTGAATTAGTTTATTATTTCCTGCACCATAATATAACATAACAATAAATATATATTTTCTTAAATAATATATTAAAATTCAAATTTATATTTCTACAAAAATATAACTCTAAATCACTCGAGAAAAAAATTTATATAGTCGGCTTTAATTAATTTATAAATAAGATTTTATTGAATTAAATTAAGAATAGATTCATGATTGATTTTTTTATAATAATTATAATATTTCAACTTCTTGTTCTCTTGTATGTCATGGGTTGTTGGGATCTACAAATAGGGTTTGGAGAGAGAAGTTGGGGGATTGTGACGGGTTGAATTTGAATTGATAATAAGCCGGCAATGGCATGCTCTGTTTACTAAATGAAAAAATTATATTTGTTTTTGTTTGCTTGTGCTTTGTGCCTCTTCAAGACTCTGTGAATGCATTGAAATAGACATATCTACAACCAAGTTTCATGTTTGACATTGGAATTGCAATTCTTTAAAGAGTAATATTATCCGAATAGTTTATTATAATGATATTCTTGTTTTTAGACCCCAAAATGGACTCAACCTACACAGCACTGCCAATCTATTCTTTAATTTTTCTTTTCTCTTTGTTATTTTCCTCTTAATTAATATACATCAAGACACAATTTAACTGTAAATATATATTTCTTTTTCTTTTGCAATAAATCCTTGATCAATTCGCATATTTTATATCAATAATAAAAAAACATTTTGGTGTCTTGTGGTAACTTCTCATGTCCTTTTCTTTTATTTTTCTCTTTATACTTTACTCTAGACATTAATTTCTCCTAGGATTTGATAAAAGATTTAATCCATATTTATATGCATATATATGTTTGTTTATGTGAACATTTATCCAAATTTGCAAGTGAATAGTGTTTATTTTGAGTCAATAAAAGAATGCAAGTAATGTAAGAAAAATAAGGTTATGTTGTGTTGTCTCAAAAAATTCAGAATTCAAAGATTGACAACCTTCACTCACATTATTTTACTACTTTTAGCTAAGCAGTCAATATTAACTTGCTACGCCTGAATTTTGATTTTGAGCTTAGTATTCAACTTTAACTGACCTTGTAGTAGCCTTTTGTATTTGCCAACCCAAAATCAAACTTGGGCTTTTTTAAAATAGGTTGTCCAATAAGAGTCCAAACAAAAAAATATTGGGCTAAGTTGAGCCCAAAAAGCACATAATTGGGCTCAAATCAAAGCCAACAAAATTGATAAAGACCACAATCAATCACCTTGGTCTCTTGTTTTTCCTTTTTCTTTCATAGTTGTGTTTGGAAATCATTTCAGCACTGAATGTGCCTTAAGAGACATGGCAAATAATCAAAGCTTGTTAAAACTTCACCATCCTTTTAAACAAATGCAAGCTATAGCCTATAGGAGACCATCTCAAAATAATAAAAGAAAAGTAATGAAGCAAAACCAACTAGATTCTTTGTTTTCCTCCAAGTATAGGGAAGTGAAAGTTAGGTTAGTTATTCGGTAAGGTTACAATTTTGCTTAATACATAACAATTTTCAGGAATCTCACAGTAATTTTTTTTGGGCTATATTTATAAAGACAGTACAATTTTTTCCCCCTGCAATTCACCTCTTAATGTAGATAAGAATTTCAACCACTGGAAGAATGGATAAGATAAAGGAAAAATGGAAAAGATTATTTCTTTAAGCATTTCCTGTTGAAAAACTTCAAAATAATGGAAATTAGATTCAGTTGTTGTGTTCAAAATTTTAGAGTGAAAGCTCATATAAACACTAACAGAAGTTTTGCATTAGGAATTGGAACAAATAATTGTATAAAAATTCACTTAACATACATCAAAACCACATTTTTCCAACTACAACACACACCAAAGAAAGGATCTTATGCAAGAATCTTTTTTTTTTTATCAAGTTCAGCCAGTACCACCAAGAACACTCTTGAGCTTCTTCACTTGAGCATCATCAAGAAAAGTTGTTTTCTCAATCAATTGAGAAGGCAAGGAGTTTCCAAATAATGCAAAATCAAGAATTTGCAGACCAGGTTCAGGGCTATTGAAGCTAACAATAGCAAGTGCTGGCTTCCCACCAGCATTTATCTGAAAATGAAGCAACCCTTGTGGAAACAACATAACATCACCTGTCTTAAGAGTCTCTACATAAGGAACATTTGCAGAGGAAATGAACCCAGCAGTTATTTTCCCATGAGCCACATAGAGAAGTTCAGTAGCAGCTGGGTGAGTGTGCATTGGCACAACACCTCCTGCTGCAAGGTCTAATCTTCCAGCAGATAGGCCAAGACCGTTTAAACCCGGAAATTGCTGCACAAAAGCTGGGGTCACAGCAGCATTGATAATATTTGTAGTGTTACCAGCAATGCCTAGACCACTGAACACAAAATCACCAACTGTTACATTTGCAGGGTTCCTGCAGGCGTATCCTGAAGGACTTCCTGCGCCTTTTAGTTTTGCGACGCAGAAATCTGAAGCATCAGAGGAGGAAAATATAAGAGCAACAAGAAAGATAATGTAAAACATTTTCACTAGAATGTTATTGAATTAGTGGTGTTTTGGTGTGTAATGTTTTGAAGATGGGATTAGTTTTTATAGAAGTGCTATGTGGTGCAATTTGACGTCAAAAGCACCAACTAAAGGACCACAGCTTGTAGATGTGTTAAATTCGGTAGAGAGAGCTACATCGCTCTATTCGACTCAACTCCAAATTTATAATAATAACAAAAAAACAAACAAAAAAAAAACAGAAAGGACCACAACTTTTGGTACTGTTAAACATTATGGGCCATTGGCGAGGCCCTCCCTTCTTGATTTAGCAAAACAAGTAGACTCTTTTACAGTTAACTATGCCTTTGCTGCTTTGCACTCACAGCACAAGCAAAGTTAGTTATTATCATTAGGTTGCTCCAACAAATGGAATTGCCTAAACATCTAAACTTGTTACGAATGCAAAGACATAAGTTTGAAATGGTAAGAATTGTAATTCAGTGCTGATATGTCATTTTTGTTATTGGGATCATTAAAATTAAGCGACCAATATCAGCATTAATTTGTTAATTAAGAGTAGGCAACAACTTTTCATTACCAGCTGCATTTAAACTCTTAACCTCATACAAACATTCAGCTTTACTTGCAAAAGAATGTTATCTTAATAAAGTTGATAATTAGTAGTATATTATTAGCTTTTGAAGAAAATATAAGAAAAATTGAAAATAATTCTAAATTTATTATATTTATAAATTATTTATCAAAATATCATAATTTTAAAATATTTACCAAAATACTAAATTTTTATTAGTTTATAAAGAGTTTACAATAAGTTTATAATAAGTTTATCTTGTATTTATTATGAATTTATAAATTTTAAATAGTTTATAATGAGTTTGTAATAAAATAATTAAAATATTCTGATAAAAAATAAAAATTTTAAAAAATACGGTGGAGAATATCATTCTCCTTATATTTTTTAGTGATAGTGGCATATCAAATAGCTATTGCCACACCACGAGCTTGTTAACTTGGCTTGCCAATTTTAGTCCATGATAATAAGGCTGTAAAAGACCAGTGGATTTTGATTTCTATTCCGATTTGAATAATTATTCAAATAGATTTTTTTAATTTTTTTTGAAAGATAATCATAATTACTAATATTTTTCATGAAATTAAACTCTTGATTTATAAATTTGAACCAAATAATATTAATTATTAAAAAATAATAACAAAATGATAATTATTATTTTATTAATCTATCATAATAACAAATATTATTATCATTAATGAAAAAAAATTTCAAATATATTTTTTTATTATAAATATATATTTAACTACATAATTATAAATATTTAATATTGAAATTACGGTGTAAGAAACAAATTAAAAAGAATTTAATTCTAAAATTTTAATTTTTGAACTAAAATATATATATATATTTTTCAGACCCTAAATTTGCTGGTTTTGATTTTGGCTTAAGAAACTATGAATCCAAACTAGACAATAAATAGGTCTTTATTTTGATTATGACTCAATTCTCTCGGTTTCGGTTCAATCAGTAATCCAGACTGGTAATTTACTATTTAAGCCGCGATTCACAGTGAACCCTTATTATGGTTATTATCAAGATTTTGAAAAACTTTTAATATGCATTGAAAAATTATCTATTTTTTTTAAATAAAACAAAACCTAATGATGCCCCTCTCACAAAAACTAAATATGTTAGTATAAAAATTGTTAAGAGAAGTAGGGGTAATTTCTAAATTAACATGAAAAAAGTGATTTAAAATAATTCTATAGTTCTATATCTCAACCAAAATGTAGATTATAATAGTTTATAATTAAAAAAAAGAATCTATACAGTTAACTCTATTAAATTAGGATTAACACTTAATTGAGTTGAGTTAGTGATTAATTAAGTTGAGTTGAGTCCTAATTTTACCTCCTTAGACTCTACCTATATATGATGCTATATATGCCATTATAACTGTACATGATTTCCAAGTACAAAACTTGATTGGCGGCAAGAGGAAAATACGTGGTCCAGTAAAAGCACGCGGAAGGAAAGAAAGTAGGATGCTAACAACACAATTTGACAGCAAAGAGCACAATTGAGGAAGAATCACAATCTTGCTTGTCCTTCGAATGGCTGCCATAGAACTTTTGTGTAGCATACAAGAATTCCCTTCCTGCTAAGCTTTCTGTCACGCAGAATGTGCAGAAATTAATAAACTCACTAATTTAGCTTTGTTTTAAAATTCTTCCACCTTAATGTGACTCACTTTGAGTTCAAACAAGATAATATTTATGATTTCACATAGTCATCTAGGGGTTTACGTGGATCGAATTAGGCTGGATTTACTCCTAGTATGAATCTGGCCCGAGTAAGCTTCAGGTTAAAAAAATTGGCCAGTAGCCCTACACTAACCCGAACGAGACGGGCTATTTCGGGTTAGGATCGAATCGGCGAGTTGGGCTTTTTTTGTATTCTTTTCTTCTTTTTTTTTTAAATTGCTGCAACATAATAATGCATATATTATGTAATATTATATGCAGTATTATGTATACTGCATAAATTATGCAGTACTTATATCAAATATAATTTTATGCAGTATGTATACTACATAATAATATATATATTATAAAACATAATTTTATATACTAGTAATAAATAAGTAATATATTATAATTATATATTAATTATATTATATACTATAAAAATACTATATATAAAATATAATTAATTATATTATATATTATAAAAAATATTATATATAAAATATAATACCTCAAGTCGGGCCGAGTTGGTTTGAGTTAATTCACCTCAGGCTCGATATCTGACCCGAGATACCTCGGGCTTTATATAAGAGATCTGACTCAAAAATATTTAAATATGACCAAGCCTGATTGCTAGGGTTGACAGATTTTTTTAACACTCCTACAATCATCTCTCAAAAAGGGGCAATAGGAAAATTTTTTAAGCAACACTGCAGACTCAAACTTGACATTTAAGTAGGAGCAACACTCTCTTGGCCATCAAGATGGTTGGTTGAGAGCAGAAATTGGAAATCGAAAAATCATTTCTGATCTTATTTTTGGATATACTTTTTAATTTGGTTTGGCTACAATTATGATCTCAATTAGAGGCCTTTTAGTTGTTAAACAAGATGACTTCAGTATCGCTGAATAAAAAATTTATTGGTAGTTATTAGTTAAAAGAGTTTTTCAGGTTTTTTGAAGCAAAGTTCTAATCTTTTTCTAGTTATGGTGCAAAATTAAATTTGAAGCTATTAACATATGTAAATTTGGATAAGAAAATGATTGGAGAGAAAAAATTTGCAAAAAAATAATTGAAAGCAACTAAATGAGCATCATAGGTATAGGAAAAGAGAAGATATCGATTATGAATATATCGCAAGTGAAATATACATTTATAGCTAAACTATGTCTTGCCTTAGTGTGCGAAGGATTGATAACTTAATATTCTAACATTAGTACTATGCACTAGGTAAAATGTGTGTATTTTGGATGGATTTAGATTCAGACAACTTTTCAAACCAACAATTGTAAAATCAGTAAACAAGCTTACCTGCGCAAGAGGGATTACTGAAACAACTCAAAACATGCGTTATTGCAGCTCTTACATGCAAGGGATAATTCTTAAATGAAACCCACTGATTCTTGCAGGTGTAACATTTAAAAAATGTGGAGTCTTCTTTAATGAAATTATGCATGCAAACAGTCTAATATTATAACAAGACTGGAAACAAATTGGGCTTTTGCTTTAAGGCACCAGACTGACTCTAATCAGTTCACAATTGATCTGAGAGTTCTTAACTGGGCTTATAAATTGAGTTTAAGCTTGGCCCTTATAGCTTCGTAAAGTAACTACATTTGCCCATTGGGCCTTCTATAAGATTTTGCCAATAGTAAATAAAAGCAAACAAACAGTAAAAAAAAAGAAGAGAAAATTACTTATATTTTTTTAATATTTTACTATCTTGATATATTTTGATATATTAAATATATAAATGAATAAACTTGAGTTTACAAAAAAATAAATAAATAAATAAAAGAAAGGTGGTGGAGAGTGAAGCTGCAAGTTCCCAGTGCAGTGATAAACAAACCCAGTCAGTCTAGGACTGAGTTAAAAGCTAATATATATATATATATGTCAGTTAAAACTGAAAAGGGTCTGTCAACAAAATGGTTAACAGTGAAAGAAGACTATGACTAATATGGAAAGGGATGTCTTCAAGAAAAAAGTACAATTAAGCAAACAAATATTGGGTTTATCAATGAAGTATTGGAAGAGAAGAAGGGTATGTGCTGTTGTTTACTCGTCTCTGTAAGGCAGCAAAAAAATAAAAAAATTTAGACCCAAATCTGTCACTTCAATTCAACCCAAAGTCTTAATTCCAATTACATTGATTATATGGGTTTTTTTTTATCATTTGGGGTAACTGAGAAAATTAAGATGTAAAATTGTAAAGATAATTTGAATTACTTTTGCGCAATTTAATTTAAAAAGAAAATTAGATTAAAAAAAAAGTGAAGCCAGACCACTTCCAAAACCGCATCTCTCTCCTCAGAATGCACTTCCTCTGACACACTTCATTTGCCAACTTTCAACAAAAGAAGGAAGAAAAAGAGCTTTCAATAGCTAACAGACAATTCTCGACCTCCTCACCTCCCTTCTCTACCCAATAGACTTTCTATTGCTATATTATTATCACTCCTCACACTCTTCACTATACTAACCTTTTTTATTTTGTCATTTTTCATTTTCAAGAAAAAACATTATTCTTTGAAGAGAAAAATATGAAAAATATGATATTTTCTTGAATTTTTTAAGAAAATCCAAGCTTAATTCTTATCTTATTTATATTCACATGTATAATCCGATAATAAATATATATTATTTTGAATAATAGATTAAGATTTAATTTTTCATTCTCATAATATATTTAATTTCTGACTTGAATTCGATCATCATCAATATCACAAATCCAAATGATGCATGTTTAAGGCACATTTTTTGGAAGTTACTCCCCAACCACTAATAATTCTTTCTTTTAAAGTTGATAATTTTGAGTCAGATCCCAATAATCAAGAAAAAACTTAAGTATGCATTTGATGATATCCATAGCATCTGCTTTTGGAATATTATCTCAGAAGCAGCAGCAGGAAAGGTAAAAAATTGAAGATAGCTATATTCACTTCAATTATATATATATATATATATATATGCAGGTTCAAATGAAATAATGACAGGCACTCATTTCCAAGTCCATAATTTGGAGCCAAGGAAGCAAACAAGGTTAGGGCTAATATTTCTTTTCATTGCATTTATATACACCCTTTTTATTATTTATATTAAAAAAATAATACAAAAAATAAAAAAATTTCACTTTTTTTATCTCTATTTACTTAAATATTTTTAAAAAAAATATTCCTCAAAATCTACTTTTAAAGTAAAGGTATAAATAGTATTTTGTCACATTTCACTCTTCAAAATTTATCTAAAATAATATATTTTTTATATAAAAAATACATAAAAAAAAATTTTTTTCTGTGTAAATAATACGGAGGGAGAATTTTTCTTTTTCAGTTTTTTACTATACTTCATTTTGTACAGTACTGTATGGATATATGTAAAGATGTCAGAGACAAGAGCAAGTAGCAGAAGAGCAGCAGCAAAAACGACAGACTTGCAGTCATTATAAGAGCAGAAGAGCCACTCATCAGCACTACTACTCTCTAGAGAGAGATAGAAGAAGAGGTGGCACTGGCAGCACAGCTCTAGTTATATACTATATTATGGCTAGCTAGAGCCATTAGCTAGTTCATATTCATGCATACAAGAACAAGAAGATTCTGCGGCATCCAAATGGACACTGCAAAAATACCCTTCAATACTTAAATCTTTGCAAGAACAAGAACCAAGTCTTTTTTACTTCTTCTTTTTGAACTTTCTCTAATTTTCTTTTTTTAATTAGTCTTTGTCAATGATGTTGAGCTCAACAAGTACAAGAAATAGGTCTCCTTTCACACCAACACAGTGGCAAGAACTTGAACACCAAGCTCTCATCTACAAATACATGGTCTCTGGTGTACCAGTTCCTCAAGAACTTATTTATTCTGTCAGAAGAAGCTTAGAATCGTCTTTGGCATCAAGACTATTACCTCATCAAAATAGTAATTGTTTATCTTTTGCAATCTTTTCATTATTTCTTTTTATTGCTTGTTTATAATATAAATTTTTCAGAAGGGAGGTTGAAACTGTGGATTTTGGTGGGGTTTTGCAGATGGGTGGGGTTGTTTTCAGGTGGGTTTTGGAAGAAAAGCAGATCCAGAACCAGGAAGGTGTAGAAGAACAGATGGGAAAAAATGGAGATGCTCAAAGGACGCATTCCCAGATTCTAAATACTGTGAAAGACACATGCAAAGAGGTAGAAATCGTTCAAGAAAGCCAGTGGAACTTACTTCATCTTCAACAACAACATCTACTGTTACTAACAATACAATAACAAATCTATCACAATCTATTAATAGAAATCTCTCCAGTTCTACAAATTCACCTTCTGGTTCCTCGTACACTTTCTCTCCTATTTCTTCATCTCTTGAATCTGAATTCCATGTCAATCAAAATAATAGCCATGGAACTATCATTAATCCTTTCCTTTACCCTCAATCTTCATCTTCTAGACCTCCTGATTCAGTTTTTTCACATCAAAATAGTACTACCCTGTTTTTGGACTCCGCCTCTTCTTCTCAAGCTGATAAAGACTACAGGTTTGTGTAAAATTAGAATCTTTCTTTTTAAATCTTTTTTCTTGTTTTGTTTGATTGATTTTTTTGAGATTTTCTTTTTAGATATTTTCATGGAATGAGAGAGGGTGTAGATGAAAGAGCTTTCTTCCCAGAAGTTTCAGGAAGTGTGAGAAATTTTCAGGATTCATATCAGCAATTGACAATGAATTCTTATAAAGACTACTCAACAAATCAACAAGAAGATCAGAACCAGCAGCACTGCTTTGTATTGGGTACTGATTTCAAGTCATCGTCGACCACAAGGCCAAACAAATTAGAAAAAGAAACAGAAACCCAGAAACCATTACACCATTTCTTCGGTGAATGGCTACCAAAGAACTCAAACTCTTGGCTTGATCTTGCATGCAGCAGTAGCAACAATACTTTAAGATTGCACACTGGTAACAATCTTTGTACATATCTACCATTCAGATTTTTGTCTACATGATAATTTCTTTAAAAAATGATATATGATTTTCATTGCAGATAGTTGAAGAAAGAGTTTTTTCAATAATGAATCTTCTTCATATTGTTGCCAAAAGAGTACTACTTGTTGGTGGGTCAAATGTGATTGCTTTAGATATTGAAATTTGTGGGTAGGGTAACTTTCTCTTTCTTTTTTTTTCCATAATTTTTGTGGGATTGATTGATATTTTAGTAGTAGGGACACCAGGAGGATCCCTGTCTTTTCTTTTGCTTTCTTGATGATTAAAAAAAAATTTCTGTTCCCCTTGGAAAGAAACACGTTTGTTATTTGTACAACTTTGCTTGCTTGCTTGTTTGACTGGAAGCATCTTCTTCAATATATAGCTAAAGGTACCTCCTCCATAGTAAATAATGCAGAAACTAAAGTCCATACATTTGGGAAATTGGGGACCCCGACAATCTAAGAAAATGAGTTGGGGCTTGGCTCAATTTACTACTATAAAGAAGAATTCTGCCAAATTTCAGCTTGGGAAATCTGTGAAAGAAAGGACTTTCTTTTCCTGTTCATGAAAGAGGACAGACAATTAAAATAGGGAAAGATAATCAATTCTGCTTTTATTATCCATTTTATCGTTCATAAGAGAATACACCATTTAAATTTATCGTTAAGTTGTATCGGTGTTCTCTGTTAATATCATAATTTGTAGTATTATTTTAAAGTTTAAATCCTTTTAATTAATGGTATTGGGAAAAACAGTCTTATTATTCTAATATGCTTTTTCTCATATAGAAAGTACTGGCTGCTGCTTCATGACTGGTTTCATCGCACGTAAATCATAAGACTTTTTCATATATATATATATATATATATATATATATATACACTGCCATGGCTGGCTTTGAATTGTCTGCTATAAACACAAACCGGTTTCCTGAAGTTTTAGTTGTATTTGTTGCTCTATGAAATTCATGAAATTAAGAAAGATTAGCTCAGTTCCTATTGGTCCAGAGCTGGACTCTCTTTGATATCAAAAAAAAAATCAGAATCAACATCAAATTCTACTAATTAATAAATTTTGATGTGCTGGGAAAACCAACATTAAAAAAATATTTGGTTTTTGTATTGCTTGTATTTCATTAGCATATGAAGTAATAGTGATTAAGATATTTCAAAATCTTTCCTTCAAACAAAAAAAGATTTTTCAAAATCTATCAGTAAATGTATTTTTCTCTTTTCCTGAGTAATATTTTTATAATTGATTCTTCTTTTCAATGTAATATTAAAATAAAGATGTATCAATATAATTTTACTAATTTAGTATAATTTTTATTAGAGAAAAATAAATTGTATCACTTTAATTTTTTTTCAATTGAAGTATATATTTAGTGTATCATTTCTATATTTTTTGAAGGGATGTTTTTTCTTTAAATTGAAGGTAGAAAAGAAATTTTTTAAAACTTCAAAAGTGAATTTATTTTTAACATATTTTTAAAAAATTAATTGTAATTACTATGATATAGTACGGTGTACAAGAGTGTATGTTGTTTTTATTTATATCTTGAGTTTTAGTTTTTTCAAGTGTTCTTCTTGTATGTATAATTTATATATAAAAAAAGAAACTAATTATAAAGTTTGATTTAAAATAAAAATTAATTAAAATATAATAGAATTCCCCTTTAAAAAATTTATATGCTTTGATATATGCCTTTTCCTATGGCATGTAAGCCACGTTTCCGAGGCACTTCATGACAACTCTACTCGTGGATTGGGTCTGACTCGAAATTGGTTAAGATTTCTTTAAAAATATTTTTAAAAATAAAATTATTTTTAAAATTTTAAAATTTAAAAATATCTATTTTTTAAAATCACATTTTGCTTAGAGATATATATTTTATAATTTAATAGAAAATTTTTTTATTATAGTATTAATCGATTCAATTTTAAAAAAATAATTTATTGAAAAAGAAGTCAAAAATTTTTTAGCGAATTTTACGAAAATCAACAAGTTTCAGCCAAAAACCGATTGGAACTCTGCGAGACTTAATTGGAAGGGTGGCGATCCTAAATTTTTATGAAGATTTTCTTTAAATATAAAAATTAATTATATATATCATATTGATGCAATTAATTGTATTAAAAACTTTCTAATTCCTTGTTCATTTTTACACTGCTAGCCTAACATTAAAATGATTAAACTCTAATTCGATTTATTTTTATTATCCATGTTAGAATTATTTAGTTCTTTATATATATATATATATATATATAATAAAAGCTTATTTATTATGCGTCGTGTCGTGTTGAAAATTGCAAATCCTTCTTAATTATGTTGATTAACTTGCAATTACATAATACTAATACATTAAGCATAGATAAAAGAAAAAGTCAACCTCAATAAGCAGTCTCCAATTTTTTTTTTTTGGAATATTGGTACGGGGAAAGGGTAATTGATCCTATATTACTTACTCAAAAAATATATAAATATATTTATTTATTATTAAACTATATCATAATATGCGATCTGCAATTTGATTATTGGTCCATTTCTTTAAACTTGAATAATATAAAGAGTCTAATTAACTAAGCTAAATAAGAAATATTTTAAAATATTATTAGAGATAATTAGTTTTTAAGTATATGGGAAGAGTTGTAAATTTTTTTAATTGATAAAAGGAATTATAGATTAAACATAAACCCCATATAACAATAGAACAGGAGAGAAATCGTGAATGGGCTATATTCAGAAGCAAAAAAATATGATTCTCCTAAAACATATATTTAGAAGCAAAAAAATATGCAAAGTCACATTTAGCGACGGAACTAAGATATTACTGGAGGGGAAAAATATCATATGACTTCGGGTGATCGATTATCAGCATTGCTCGTTGGAGTTACTGGTCCCCCTCCCCCAAGAACAAACACCTCTCTATTGATATTTATGATTGTCGACGAGGAGATGTTGTCAGTCCCCACACGATCCCGCACCTAGATTTGCCACTAGTCACATTCTAAGATCCCAAAAAAAAAACCCAATAAGATTCGAGTCGTAGATGACCATAAGTGAGGGGCTTCAAAGGATGTCATCTCCAAAATAAGAGGCCTAGAGATACCCCAAACATATCGTACCACAAATATAAATACAAGGAAATAGACAGCCAGAGAGAACCACAATGTACAATAAAAAGATATGAAAATAATTTCACAACATCCAAACAGTGAATTTTCCAACCATAACCATAAGCTTCAAAAAACCCTAAAAAAAAGAGCCAAGATCGGCAACATCGTGCAGCCAAGCCTGAGAGATTCAAATGTTCTCTGAGTTATGATTATTCAATACAATAACGGTTGAATTGTTTATTTATAGAGTTATTTTTATTTGTGACTATTCATGAAAAATTGTATTTATTTATATGTGACTATTTGTGAAAAGTTGTGTCTAAGATAATCGAAAATTATAAATATATAGCACCATTCCTAATCAAAGATTTTTTTTTCCACTTTTCTCTTCTAAAAAATTTATGTGTTCCATTGTGAATTACTCGTCTTGAATTTTTTATTTTTGACTTTCTAAAATTATGGAGAATACTAACATTAAAATCTGACGGCAATTTATAGTGGAAGTAACTGAAACACTCTTAGTCTATATATTTCAAATTTTAATTTGTTATTTAAAAAATATGTATTACTGAATGGGAATAATTTTCGCATAAATACTACTTGAATTAGTGATGTGTCCACATCCATAATTCCTCATATAATAGACCCAGCCAACGGTCAAGTTGGGGACAATTCACTGAACAGGGAGATCAGATCTCAGCCCTCCACTACATAGACTTTTTTTTTATCTTTTAAAAACTTTTATCATTTTCCTGACAAAATTAAACAGCAAAAAAAAAAAAAAAAGGAATCCATTCAGCTTTTTAATATTTAGTCAATGCCTCGAACAATCTTTCAAAGCTAATAGTAAAAAAAAATCAACACAAAGTGGGTTCAGCTTCTTATAATGATTTTTCACTGTTCTATTAGTCTTATGAATTGATTTAACCAACTCACGACACAAACAGTTATACAGTCAGAAACTCAGTAATAAGAAAAACAACTCATTATCTTCTTAAGATAAAAAATAACATTAAGCAAAAAATACTTCAAATTTCAAAGATTAGATAGGTCGACATAAACCTTCAAATTCTACACACTCACTGCCAGCAAAACACCAATATAACATAACATGTAATTTCTCATTTGATATTTTCTCATTAATTTCAATTTTACCTAAAAAATAACAGATTTCAATTTTTTTTATATCCCCAATTCCCTTATTATTACTAATCACAACTTGCAAAAAAACATCATCTTAAGCCAACCACGATATGCAAAATTGATCAATATTTCAAAAATGCACTGCAGAATAAATTAAAATTCTAATCTTTTTGTAACTCTTATTACAGCCACTTCTTAAAACTATAAATTCAATAACGGTGTATAATAGTTTTAACAATAAGCATAATTGAAGAGAGCCAAAAATGTAGAAATGCAAAGAAGCATGTACAATATCTAATAGAAAATTAAGCTAGCAAAAACCCTAACTCAGAAATACAGATAATTTCAAGCACCATTTCAATTGCAATTGAGCTCTGATTAGTCAATTTGGTTGCTAATTCACAGTTCTAAACTCAAAGCCTCTATTTCAACCAACCTCTATACCGCTGATCAAAGAACAAATTGATAAATTTGACAAGTCACAACTCGAATAGATCAATAAAATTCACAGAAACCCCAGATTGGAAAATGCAAGAAAAGCTAAACCAATAACAGAGAATGAATACAGAAACAAACTTTAAGAATTATCAACTTATTTAGATGAATGTGAACAAGAAATTATCATTGGAATCCTTCCAAATTTCCATAATTTCAGGCATCGTTGTTTACATGTATGTTATCACATGGCAAAATGACTGACTCTTCTCCGGATTGTAAAGCCGTGTGGATTAAACTAACATTAGAATCAAATTGAATAGCAAGAAGAAGATCAAGAAATTATGTCAATCAACAAATACCCCTTTTTACAGAAGAACTCAATAACCTGAAAGGAGGGAGCAGCCAGCCTCCCCAATCTTGCTCTTGTTCATCAATCTTTCATCTGTATCCACAAATCAATGCTTTGTATCCTTCTCCTCCACCAACCCACCAAAGAATATGAACAAAGAATTTCAATTTTAATAAAATCCTCCTCTTTGTGCAATGAACTTGACATTACTGAAAATTCAAGAAGAGCAAGTTTCATATCTATCTTGAATCTTCCATAGCTGACTTCTTTTAAAAATCAAGAACCCAACAACGCCAACCTGCAAAATGGCTGCAATTCCTGCAAATAGAAACCCGATCTTCTTCCCTGGGTTCATTTCTTGATTATTTTGCGTTGATGATGATGACGATGAGGGTGGTTGATCCCACTTTGAGGTATTCTCCCGTACGGCATGCCTTGGTGGCGGCGGCGGTGGTAAACTGCTCAAATGTTGTGGCGATGGAGGTGGAGATGGTTCTCGTGGCGGGGGAGGTGAGAATTCGGGAGGAGTTGCGGATTTTGACGATGGTGATGGTGAAGGTGATGGCGGAGGTGGACGTGGACGTGCATCAGATGGTGATTCCAGAGGTGTCGTCGGTGGAGGCGGCGGCGGCGGCGGAGGTGGCGGTGAAGGAGAAGGTGGCGGCGGCGGCGGAGGCGGAGATGGAATTACAAATGCGGGTGATGCCACAACATTTTGTTGCTCTTGTTGCTGTGACTCAACAAGCAAAACACAGAAGTTGCATACAAACCCTAAAATCAGAAAGGTAAGGATTGAGAACTGTGTTTCCATGAAACAAAAGAAATTAAGGGTAATTAAGAGATTGATCAGAGGATTCAAGAGATTTTTGCATCTAAAATTTCGAACCCAAATTCCTGAATTCCTATTGCTTAGTTTTAAAATTCAAGAATTTGGGTTCTTGAACTTGTCGAAGATTGGGCACCAAAAAACTAGGGCGAGAATTTCTCCTTGTCAAAGATCAAAAATCAAGAAAAATAGTCAAATGGGGCAAGTAATTTTCCCCCAAAACCTTGTTTCCTCGATTTGGTGCCAGAGTTCTACGACATGGGCATTTGGCAAAAGATACTAATCCTGAAAAAAAAAATTCTTTTTCTTGCGGGCAGTCAAGAAAATGAATCAAATGGGTTAATTTTGTAGATATTTCAAAATAATCAAATTCCCATTCTTGGTTTTGCATCAAAATCAAAGAGAGAAAAAGGGTGAAAAGAAAAAGTTACTGGGAAAGATCCGTTGATCTCCAAGATTAAACGAGCGTTACAACCATTGTTAATCTTGTTGAGAAAAAAAATTGCAGAAGAAGAAGAGAAACAGAGAGAAAGAAAGAAAGAAAAAGGAAAATAATGAAAAGGGTAGGCTGGCTTCAAAGGTTGGCAGAAGCTAATTAGAGTTATTTGAGAACTGAAAACAGAATCCAAAAAAACAGAGAGAAACAGGGGAGCTGGTTTTTAGCTGTTAATAAACTAAATCTACTTGATAGATTGAGAGAAAGAGAAGAGGAGAGGAAGTTTTTGCGACTTGTGCTGTCAAAAATGAAAGACATAAACAGAACCTGTAGGATGATGTGGGCCCTTAATGTTTGGGTTTTATTATTATGGGATTTGGACTTTTTTACGTACAGTGAAAATATGCCCATTTTGGGGCCCATTTTCTTCTCCTTCTTCTTTTTCTTATGTTATATGATAATGTATTTGGTGTTATTACTTACAATTAGGGTTTGCTTAAGGCCCACATTTGTTCATCACTAAATTTCAAAACAAGATTATATCATAAATGGATTTCTTCACAAATATCCTAAGGTCTTTTCAAAAATATTTACTTTCTTTTTTTTTAAAAAATTTTAATTTTTTTAGTTTTAAAAATATTCCTTTTTAAAAGTATATTTTTATATACATATTAAAAATATTAAAAATATATTTTAATTTCAAAAATATATATTTAATATATATTTGATATATTAAAAATATATTAAAATAATAGAATATTTTTAAGAAAAAAAGTTGAAAAATGATGTTATACAGTTTAATTTGTTTTAAATTATATATATATAAGTCTACGAGTAAGGCCATCTTATTTTCTTGTCCTTTTGGGCTCTTACTTGCACCAAAACACTTTCTTCTTAGTTAAGAATTTTCACTTGTGTGTGTATATTTGCGAAGGATGGCCACATGTTGGTTTTAGAACCAGTTTTGTCAAAATATGAATTCTACCTTTGAGAATGATTTAAAAATAACACCTTTTCTGTCTAAAATTTATATACTCACATTCTTTTTTTTTATTTATCTTAAATTATATATATTTTTATTATTTTTAATAAGTTAATTAATATATTAAATTTTAATAAATATATTTAATGTTAAAATAAATAAATAACAAAAAATACATATAAATTTATATTTTCAATAAAAGTATTTTTTAAATTTTTATAAAATTAAAAATGCATTTATTATTTCAAAACTAAGTAAAAAAATGAACATATTGTAAGAGTTCTTTTTGTATTTAATGGTATTGAATTTTTCCCATATGTATAATAACTCAATAGATTATTACAAAATAGAAGTATAGTTAATTCCCTGTATATAATAATATAATTAAATTCTAAATTCTTAATAAGGAAGAAAATTATATTAAAAAAAAAAGAGGAGAGAGAAAGAGAGAGAAAAAAAACTATTAATAGATTAAATAAAATAAGAAGGATATAAATAAAAAAAATAAAATTAAAAGAAAGAGCAGAGAAAGGCCAAGAAAAGATCACATGGAGAAAGAGAGAAAATAAATAAATAAATAAAAGCAGCTCTCTCCCATATGAAGCAATGAAACATTGTTTGGCTTCTTCTTCTTCCTCAACTCTGTCCAATTTTTATTTTTCTGTCAGCAACAAAACTGTCTTTTAGCCGCAGAACCTAATAAATAAAGGATCTAACCCCTCAAACAAACCCTCTCTTTGCTCTTGTCCCATCATTTCTTTACTTACTTACACTGCTACTTCCTTCCATTTTTTTCACATTTCATTTAAATTGGAATTTTTAAATTTTAAATGATTCACTATGGGAAAGCTGTAAATTTTTAACTCAGTTTTATCAGAGAGATATATATTTTTATTTTGACATGGATTATTTACCTCTAAACAGGGTTGGGAGCCCAGTTTAAATTTAAAAAATATTATTATTTTTTTAAAATTCGGTTAATCTTTTACAATTTTTCTCATTAATTAAAATTCGAAATTCGACCGTGGTATGGTCTACTTGCCTCTAATAGAATTAATATAATAAAGTCACTAACATTACCTAATCACCACTAAAAATAATAAAAAAATGATTAACTGTGTTATTAATTTTTGTTATGTAGATTTATATTTGACAGTATTTTCATTTTTCGAGCTCCTTGTATGATGTCATTCAAAGGAAGGATGGACCTCAGTCTCCAGCGTTGCAACCCTAGCTCCTAATATTTGGATAGACAATCTTCTAAAGCAGCTATCATAGGGACACATTCATTATTAGTACTAACTTCGTTCAGATATTATTTCATATCCTTTAAATATAAATAGAGACGGACTATAAAAATAAAAGAGATATGTCATTCTTATTTTCTCATTTTATGTTTAAATTGACTGAGCTCTGATTTAAATATAAGAGTCTCCTTTAAAAGAATTCGATTCCCCTTCTTTTTTATCTTGAAGGTGGAAGAATCACATCAACAACAGCACTAAGACTCGAGCTTAGAAAGATAGGACACCCATGAGAAAGCGTCCGTGTCAATATTATTAAAATATTTTCAAATAAATTGACCCTTTAATTAAAACTAAAATTTTTTAAAATGAGTCTAAATATGTATTTTTCACATTTTATTCGTGTATGCATTCATAAATTACATTATAAATGTTAATCTAAAAACTTAAAGTTTAATATTTGATAAAAAAAAAAGAGTAAAATATCATATTCAACATACTAACTTATTAACATAACAGAAGTATTTTTTTTATTTTCTTATAATTTTTTTATTTTCTTATAAATTAATCTTCATATTCAGTTCCAGAATTGAAATAAAAAATCTATGGATAATTAAAATTTTCAGAAAATTTAACTACACTAGAAAATTTTCTTAAAAGGACAATTTCTTATAATCGCATTTAAACTTATGTATTTATTGTTAAATTAATTTTAGAGTCTCTCTAGTTCTACAAATGGTTTTATTTTTCATTTTCAAATGTGTGCTTTGACTGAGAGAAAAGGCTCAAGATGCTGGAATTGCAGGTACAGTAAAAGAGCATAAATGGAGGGATGGGCGCAGAGCCTCCTTTTATGTATATTCATCAAGGCTTTTTTTATATATATAATTTATTTATTTTTTACATTAAATCGGTAGTCATAAAAATAAAAATAAATATCAAAAATTATAAATTTTGCCTCGAAAATTGTTGCTTTCTTTCCTTTTGATGTTAAAACTCAGAGCCTGTGTTGAGGCACGCGAGCTACCTATTCAAAGGAACCTTTGTCCAAACGCATAAAAGGAATTGCTTTATTGATAGCTACTTGTCTTAGAATTAGATCATCATTTTTTTTTGTATAACCTTGTCTCAAAATTTATTAACAAATTCATTTATTAAAAGATAAAATATTTCTAATATACGGTGATTTTATTTATAGTGATTAAATTTAAAATATTTTATTTAAAAAATGAGAGTGTTAAATTATTCACACTAATTACTTTTTTTAGTAGAATTAGATCATCATTTTAATTCAATATTATTGTTCACATTATATATATCTTTATATATTAATCATAATGTTAAAAAATTAATAAAATCCCATTAAGTCGAAATCGGGAGGAAGAGGTAATCATAATCTTGCATGCAAGTTCCATTAATGGCCAGTACGCAGTAAAAAGAATATTATTCAACTGACTTTGTCAATGTTAGGGTGTTGAAGAAGGATTATGTGTTGAAGATGAGTGAGCCAAGTTATGGAAAATTGTATATTCCACCAAAAATAAAACATATTTTGTGACTATTTTTGAGAAGTTTGGAAGGAATTTTTATCTTTCAAATGATGATATTGCTATATATGGGATTGTGTTTCATGGTTGTCTTGGTCTCTTTAGTTATGCAGAATTGAAGTACTGGAGTTGAAGAACAGCCGGAGGAGATAGGATAATTGGGCAAGGTTTTGATTATTTGCAGGCATGGAAGACTGCAAAGTTTACCTATCAAATAGCATTGTAGACGACAGTCATCGACTGCCAAAGATTGTTAAATGGCAAAAGCCCTGGTGTGGGTTTGGTACTAATGTAAAATTGATGCGGCCATTTTCAGGATATCATATGACGATTGGTCTTGGACCGGAGACCATCGAGGAGAGTTTGTTGTTTTTTTTTTAATCAGAGTTTTTGGTTGGTTTTGCTACTATGATAAATGGGTTTAATGTAGTAAAAGAAGCATAAGTAGTTACAATTAGAGAACTTATATAATTGGCACATGAATAGCCATAAATGTATATTTCTTTTGATAGATATAAGATCGATTTGTTAGGTTTTCTTTTATTTCTTCCTATGTAAAAAAGTCAGTATTTGAGTTTATTTTTTTTAGCTCAACAGGCTATTAATATTTTAGTATTTATAATGACCTTATATTGTATGTGAGAGTTTTTAGGGTCAACCACCAAAAGAAAAAAATGAAAAAGAGAAAAGGGAGAGAAAAGAAAGAGAGAAAATTTTCTATTGAAAATTCATAACAGGATAGTTTCAGGTTTTCGGCTATCGGACGGTCATTCTTATTCCGATCAGACTGAAATTCGGATAGTAGTTAGAGGACTCATCGTTATTCATTATGAACTGTGGAGATCAGTTTTAGAGGGTTGAATTTTCAGCATTTTTAGCTCGAAGTTTACTGTTCATGTACATTTCTGCAGCAACGATCAATTTGTCTTTTTTTGGCAATCAAACGGTTATTTATGGTCGAATTTAGTTGAAATTTGATGAGCACGTTTATAATATATTATTCTTCAATCTAGACGGTGAAGATCGTATTTGAACAATCGAAACTCATCTATTGACATGAATAATAGTTATTTTTGGTGATTTTTATCCGTTATTTTATTTATTTCTTATTATTTGATTGATTTGGTGTTGTCACTTTACTTGAAAGTTGTTGTAGCAGCTTGTAGCTGCTGTAAATATTAATTTTGATAGTGGAGCTCTTTTACTTGGATCAAGAGAAGTTTTTTGATTTTTATCTTTCACATTAAATGGATTTTCTACGTTAAAAATTATTGTGTTTATGTGTAATTGATTTTATATATCTTGAGACAAATTGTTGAATGATTATTTGTTCAATTTTATTTAATTACTCTTCATAAATTTATTCAAGTAAGGAAAAATTAATTTTGATTCCTTCTCACCACGTTTCTTTATATTTTTTCTGATATGTACTAGAAAAAGAGAAGTTTTATCGTGACTTTGTGAGAGTATTATTCTTAAATTCGATTATCAATTTGTATTAAGAAGCCTATAAATTGCCAATGAAGATATATTATTTGATTTTTAGACATATCATTATTGGGAAGCGATTTTGCTCATATCTTGATTATGTGTTTAACGAGCTGGTTTATAAAAGCTCTCTTTTATCTAAAAAAAATGTAAAAATTATTTTTAAAAAAAGTTCAAATATGATATGTTGTTTGCATGCATGACGTGAGTAACAGAGCAGAAACAGAGAAAGCAATTGTGATAAAGCATAGCTAGTAAAAAAACCATTAATTAAAGTGAATCCAGACTGTAACAAAATCCCAAAACCATGCAACAATATCCTCTAAAACCCTAAACCCTAATCATCCTATACATCTACCTACCATTACATATCCTGTTATAGCTTCTATATAAATTTATAATATATATAAATATATAGCTATCTCTCTCTATTAATGTAAATTTTATTTTTTATTTTAAGAAAAAGAATATCATAAAGTAATGGAGAATTGGATTTGTGTGAAGTATCTTTAATATATGTTTATGTACTTCTGTGCTCGATAGATTCTTTCTGTCTCTTCTTCTTCAAATCCAGCTCTAAATTTTCTTTCTGCAAATTAAGGCCACCGCCTGAGCTTCCTTCCTATATGTTTTGCTCTAGGAAATACACTTCATTATTATTAGGCTTAAATTTGAAAAATAATAATTTTTTTAAAAAAATTAATATATTAATTTATAATTTTTTTCATTAATTGAGACTGATTAATCAATGTATAGCTAGATTTATTATCAAGTAGTAATATATAATTACTGTATTATATTTGAAGTTATTATTTATATTTATCATTCAAATGTAAAATTGTAAAAATTATATTTATATTCAAAAAAATTACTATCGCCGCTCAATTAAAAGTATCATTTTTATAAAAAAAAAATTATCTCATCAAAATTATTGTTTTATGCAATAAAAAAATTTATTAGGTTTTTTAAATTATACTCTTATTATTAATGAGTTAATTAATGAAATAAGAGTATAATATTTTTAAAATTAATAAATTAATGGAAGATATTTTATTTTATTTAAAATAAATTTATATAATATTTAGAGAATTTAATTATTTTATTAATAGTTATTCATACCTTTTGAACTAATTCTTTCGTATGTACATTTTGAAATAGTTATAAAAAATATTTGCAGCAATAAATTAATGGTTAATTATATATATATATAATTATTTTGGAGTAAATAGAGTAAAATTATAAAAGTGATAAATTTTTTTTATTAAATTTTAATATAGTTATAAATTTAAGATTTAAATTTGAGATTTTTGATTAAAATAAAATAACTTCTTAACAATTGATTTGCGGATTTAGCAACAGATACAGGATAAATTTAAATGAATAAGACTAATTATTTAATTATTATGAAATATTGACACTTTATTCAGAATGAAGTGCTGTTGGTGTTGGATATAGTAGGGAATATGGATATGTGGTCGATAAGTGTCCATATGTATTTTATTAATTTTTTTTGGACATGGTTGGAATATGGCTGGAATACCCACAGAATACAGCAAAAATGTATTTTAAAATATATTTTGATATAAAATTTTATTTATACAATATTAGTAATAATAAAATATTAATTAATTAATTATAATTATAAATTTTATTTTTTATTATAAATTTATTTATATATAAATAAATTAATATATATTTATTTTGAATATTTTGCTATCTCTTATTATATTTTTATAATTTAAAATAAATATATATGTATATAAATGTCTGGTCTGCATCGTGTCTATATTTTTTTTGTCGTGTTAATATTTTTTTAAAATTACCATATGGATATGTATGTATAGTATAGAGTGTATGTCTGTGCTCCGTAGCTTCATTATAGTAAGGCGAGTGCATGATACGAGCCTTGAAAAGGAGTTGGGCCAGACACAGAATAAAGCTATGAAATGACTGCAAGAGAGAGACAGACAGACATAAATCTATTGAGGGCACGCAATTTAAGACACCTCTTCGTTTGTAGGGCAGGCTTGGATTCTTCCTGTAAAGCACTGCCCATCTCCCACTCGAGATATTAAATAATATAACCCTAATTTTAATTTTAAATTGGAATATGATAAATTAATTAAAAAAATTATATAGGATAATTAGATACTTTCAATTTGGTATTTTTCTTTAAAATATTGAAACGCAATCCAATTGCTATAACAATTTGAATTTTGAAATTCCTACAATTTTTTTTATATTTTTATCGTATGTGAATATATTAAAATATTGGATGCTCAATCAATTAAAATGTTAAAACTTTTTTTAGACAAATTTATAAATAATAATGACCACATGAATAAATTTTATTTCTTTAGTTATTATCCACTGTTATTTTTTAAGAAATAATTAACTTATTAAAATTAAAATGAAAAAAATTGATTGAATAAATAAAAGGTATATTTTAGTGAAAATTACATAAAATGTTTATTTCAAATACTATTTTTTATTTTTTTCTGATTGAATAATAATTTAAAAAAAGATAACGAAAGTTAATATTCTTCAATATATATTACTGTTATATGCATGCGGAAATAAAATATGCTTTAACAGTTAAAAATATTATTATGATAATAGTTTAAATTATTATTTGTATAATATTATGATTTTACATGTCATACTAATAAGTATTTAAATTATTTATACTAAAAAATAAATATTTTTTCCAATCAAATTTTATTTCTCGCATTTGTAACAATCTTTCAAGCTATTAATTTTAATTGTTAGAACTTTTAATATTTAAGGAAACTACGTGTAGAGAAATTAAACCAAGAATTAAACAATTTAGTTGTGTCGCTCTTAAGGGAAGCAATGTGCATGAAAATGGTTTCTCTATATTATGCCAATCCATGGGAATTTGATGGTCCCTATATGTTGGCAACTTGTGAGAGTGGAGATATTAATTTATTTATAATTTCTTAATGGGATATAAAATGTTTTGTAGAATATAAATAAATCTCTCATTATAAAAATATAAAAAAATATAGTATGGTTCAACACTCCAAAGTTCATATAATTTTTATATAGTATTAGATGATATATATAGTTTTGTAGAACCTACGCAAGCTAATTTATATATATATATATATCTCGGGCGCTGAAATTGCTTGCAAATAATATATCAGACAAGTCAACAACAACCTCATTCCTGAACAAGAATCTCCATTTGACGAGAAAACCAAACTCCCAACCTTTCTGTTTAGTTGTCTTTCCATTGCTAGTTTTTTTTTTTTTTTTTTTTTGAGGAATCTTTCCATTGCTAGTTGAAGCTGTGACATGCAATTCATTGAATCACTTTGGACATCCGACTAAATTATTTAATCTAATTATTCATACAAACTTAAATTTTACTTTATTCATACTTACAAAAATAAATGTATATTGATTGAAATAAAATAAAAAATAAAAACTTTTAACTCATTCGGCATAATTATCAGAAAAAATTTATTAATATTATATTTTATATATTTAATTTTAAATGTATAATTTTTATTAATTAAACACTCAAATTAATTTTTTAATATTAATTTTATTCAACATAAATTTTATCCAACACAAGAATAATAATAACAATGAAATAATCCATTTTTCCCTAGAAATAATAATAATAAATATATATAATATTCATTGTGACATTAATTTTGATATCCTCGCGCACAAAAAAAAGAGTATCACAAACACACTAAAATGCCTATTAAAACTATATAACATAACCTCATTTTTCAGCAGTTCTATATATTTGAAATGATGATAACTAGAAATAAATTAAAACATGTTGTAACATACTGTTCAAGCTAATAAATCTCTCAAATTTCAAATTCCATGTTTTCCTACCATCCATCTACCCCTTTTTTTTTAAAACTAAGTATTAAGTAATTTAAATTAATAACTTCCCTATTTATTGAAAGCAGATGATCAAGCTCAAAATAAGTTGTAATTCCTACTCATTCCACAATGCAAACATGGGGACTTGATGAACCAACCCCAAATTACAAATTCTATCATTACTTCCATTATGACCATCTTCAAACGTTGAACCCTGCAATGAGGAATAACCTTGATTAGTATAGTTTCCAACACTACCATTGCCACAATCACTACCTATACCGACCGAACATCTCAGACTCACAGGGTTCGAGGAGTTCCTGCTACTTGAAGCCATGAAAGTTGCATTATTATTATGTTCTTGCTGATGATGTTCATCTGTATTTGCATTCCACATTATATCAGCCAATTCATCAGAGACGACGGATGCTTCGCCGCTTGTCATGGCAAGAAGGGGTTGAGGAGATGCTGATGAAGCACAAGAATTATCATCTTCAAGAGCAGATGAGGCTGGAGCCAAACCTTTCGATGAACGTTTAGCAAGGTCACTAGCAATGAGTGTAGAGCTTGAACAAATTCTCTTCACATCATACCTACTTATATCAAAATTGGTAACAGCGCTTGTACCCCTAAACTTAATGGCCGCGATATCATAAGCCTCAGCAGCTTCTTCTTGTGTGCCTATATATGTATAAATTGAAGAGTTAACATTCTCAGGTTTTTAAAGAAAATTAAAATTTTGTTTGAAAGGAAGATTAAGTACCAAAAACAATAGGAAAATGACACCCTCTATTATATTTTAAAAAATATTTACTTTTTTAATAGGAATATTTTAGTCATTTTATTATAAATTCATGATAATCTTATTATAAACAGTATAAAATTTATACTCATAATAAACTCGTTAGATCATTGTAAACTATATAAACTAATAAAAATATGGTATTTTGATAAATATTTTATAAAATCTAGTATTTTAATAAATATTTTATAAATATGGTAAATTTGAAATTATTTTTAATTTTTATTGTATTTTTGTCAAAAGTCCAAAAACAACTCCAAGGTTGAAGGAAGGTAATTAGCTTGAAATATGACTATTAACAATATATTAGTGGAGCCGCGATTTGCGTATTAATTGATTACACTAAGTTGCACCGTTAATGGCCTTTAATTAATACTATCTCATAATATGTTCAAACTTATGCAAATTAATTATCACAAGAAGAATATGTCGGTAACACTATACTTGCAGTCAAACCCATTATTAAATAATTGGGAAAAAACATATAATTATGATACGTAAATTACCAAAAAAAATTCATAACTCAAATACAGTCGAACCTCCAACATCCCACAGTTATGCAAAAAAAAAAAGTCCATAACCTTAAAACATGCATGTAGTGATTATGAATTATCAGGACCACTAAATCTATCAAAGATCACAACTTCAACAGGTGGTTTTATAAGTTCAATAAAGGCTTTCTAACAAGCAATTAATAATAAAAATATAGCTATAGGGCATGCAGAGGAATTAAAACATTTGTATGAATTTAGAGAGAGAGGTGAATAAGCTTACTAAATGTTCCCAAGTACAAGTCCTTGTTTCCAGCAACCCTTCCTATTCTAGCTTGCCATCTCCCATGTTGATGGTGCCTGCCAGAATAAAGAAAACAACTTAGCAAATAAAAGGAAAATTAGGATTTTTGATGGATGATCTTCAAAGTTATAAATGTATGTGTAGTTACATAAATATTTCTTTTAGTATATAAATCATATTTTTGGATTCGAGTTGGGTAAAATTATAAAAATTATAAAATTTACTGAGTTTTAATATAACAGTATATTTTGAATTCAAATTCAAAATCTTAAATTAAATTAAAACAGTTTTTTATCAACTTCTCTGTACACTTGATAGTTATATAAAATGGTGGATCTATATTAATTAACATCATCAAATAATTAAGCACATGCAATATATATATATAACAAAATAATGTTTGCCTATTATTAGGTTTGATAACTGAAAAGGCTGCAAGAAAAGCAGTGAATAATGGAAAAACTTTATGATTAAGGTCGCTTTCGTAGCATCACCTTGTCACTCCTCTGTACATAGAAGCTCCTCTTGAAAACCCACTACTTTTCCTGCCAAAATTTTAAAACAAAGCAATCAATCTTTTTCTTTGATACCCTCATTTTCCTTTTTTCTACTTCACAATTTTAATTTTGAATCAAAGAACAGTACAGGAGGGAAATTAAAACCTTCTCAAATTGGCTACAAATTCTTGCCTTGTCATGTGCTTCATCTCTTCAATCTCCTTCCCATAAGAGCTCAACTATAACCAATATATCATATAAATTCAAGAAACTAATTAATCAATTAATGTTTTTTTTTGCAGAAATGAAGAAAAACTTACAGGGAAATTTATATGAGTTGTTGGTCCCCAATATTTCAAGGCAGCTAAGTCATAAGCTCTTGCTGCTTTTTCTTCTTTATCATATCCACCTGATAAACAATAGCAGAACAATTTAACAAAAAGAATGAAGGAGAAAAAACATGCACACCATCCAATGTCACAAAATTAAACATATATATATAATTTATAAACATAAAGAAAGTAAATTATTTTTTCCTATATATAAAAACTAAAGATAAAAACAAGAAATTGGACATAAGAATTTCACTTACCAAGGTAAACTGCACAATGTTGTGAAAGTAAAAGGATCCCCCAAAAAGTGCATGAAAACTCAACCGTTAGTATATTCTTTTGGGAAAAAAAATCATTTAAAAAAAATACATCCCAAAAAACTAAAATTTCTACTAACCTTGCCTTCCTTTCCTTGTTTGTCCTTCTTTTCTGCAGCTATTATCCCACAAATGGGCTTCATATCTTCCAGTCCATCTATGCCTATTACCATTAAAAAACTTGTACACATTTATATGATATTTCAAGTTAATTTTATCATTATTTTAAGCTAATTTTGTTGGGCAGAAGATAATTCATATAGTGGAACCTAATTAATTTGTTATTGAAATTCAGACTTATATGAGTTGAGTTATAAATATATATTATATAATCACAAATAGTTTAGTTACAAATAAATTTTCACTTAGTATTTTTATAAAAGAAAGAAGAAGAAATTACTATGTATACCTTGTGACTCCTCTGTATTGAGAAGTTCTTTGACCAAAAGTGTCAATAGATTTACGAGGAACAGGTTCTCTTGCAAGAGATTTATTAGCAACAGTAGTAGTAGGCCTTTTACCAATGACTCGCAATGAAGAAACTGCAATAAGTCCATTTTGAGTAGTTGTAGGACTCATAGTGAGTGATAATGGTTGAAAACTATAATTACTATTATTATTATTATTTTCTGCTTCACCACTTGAAAGTTTCTTATTATTATGATCACCGCTTGAAAATGGTGTTTGCCTTAGCCAAGACTTCAACCCAGAAACTGAACTAGTAGAACCACCACTGTTATTCTCAAATGGTACTATTACATGATGATACATGTTAGGTTTTGGATCACAGTGTTGGAGACTACTATTGTCATGATCTGGGATTAGGGTTTGTGGGTTTTCATTGTAATGGTGATGATAAGATTGGATTAAAGAAGATTGGTTGGTAAGATTATTATTGTTCTGTACTCCTACAGTACTATTATCTATATGAGGATGATCTCCATTGTTGTTAAAGCTACAAGGTGCAGGTGCTATGTTAACATTGATTCTATTGATATGGTTTTGGCTATAGCTATGGCTTTGGGTTTGGGTTTGGTCTTCTTGACAATAAACTTTGGCATCATTATCAGGTGAGTCTGAATAACAGCAGCCTAAAAAATCTTCAAGCTTTGGACCTTCTTCACTTGCACTAGTTGCATCCATGCAGCTGTTCTCATATCTCCAATCTAAAAGAAAATACAAAATTAACTGACAATACAAGATTATGGGTTCAAACTCTAATTAAAATCAAACTCTCCCTTTCTCAAGAAAGTGGAGAAAAAGAAAAGAAAAAGAAAGACAAAGAGCTTGTATGAACAAGAAGTATAAACCTTGAGAAGCATTGGTGGAGCGTCTAAAAGGATCAACAACACATAAAGAACCATCTGAGCGTAAAGGCATAATAGAGATATTATCATGATGATGAGAAAAAGAGAAAGGTGCATGTGCTGCTGCTGCTGCTGCTTCTTCTTCTTCATCTTCTTCTCTACCAAACTCTTCATCAATTCTCAAGTGTGGACTCAGAGAAAATCCCAACCAATTACTCATCTTTTTACTATTTTTTTAAAGAAATTGAAATATTATCTGAAAAACTGTGATGTGGCTTTGGAGTACAGTATGGAACTCTGACTTGGGTTTTTGGGCTTAGAGCTCAAACTTCAAAATTTTTGAAACTATAAGATCTTTCTTTCTCTTTCTCGTCTTATATTCCGAGTCTCTCTGTAAATCTCTATCTGTTTTGCCAATGCTGCTTTGGTTTCTGTGCCTTTTTTCTTTCATTTCATTTTCTTTTCTCGCAAGTCCGCCCTTTTAGCCGGGCTGGCCATTACTCCATCTATAGCGCTCACACTGCACTCACCAGTATACACACACACACGCATTCTTACACATCAAATTTGATCAAAACACATCAAAATTTAAATTTCATTAATATTAAAATTTTTTCTTTAATGTTAAAAAATATACTATATTATATTATCCATGATCCATCTATAATTAGTTAAATTTTGATTGTCACAAATATATATATATATAATTTAATTATATGTATAACAGTAATTATACTTAAATATTTTCTTTAATGTTAAAATATATATATATATATTATATTATCTATCTATAATTAGTTAAATTTTGATTGTCACAAATATATATATATATATATAATTTAATTATATGTATAGCAGTAATTATACTTAATATACAAAAAAATAATAATTAAATATTTTAATTACAGTATTTATTAATGATTGAGAATTACAATATTAATGTATTTTTATAATTATATATCTCTTATATTTTTAATATTAAGTATTAAAATTGTAAATTATTCTTTTAATATTAATAATCCATGAAAATTAATATAATATCATCTATTCAAAAAAATATTTAATTGCAAAAATGATTTCATTGTAATTAACAGGAGAATACTTTTCATCAACTGAATAAATTACATATGAATTTTAAATTATTAAATTAAATTTATTTTTACGGTCTAATTAAAAACTAATGATTCTTATTTTTCCAAAAAAAAATAGTAATTCATATAAAAAATAAAAAATTTTCATTTATAATATATGCAATTTTTATTTCTATGAAGTTAAGCCATCAATATTATATTGTGAATCATGTAATCAAATTACGATATTTTTCATTTTCCATAACTCAAAACCGATGAGAAAATCATAAAATAAAATGTTTAAATTATAGGAAACGTATTCCAAATTTCTATTCAGTAGATATTTGACTTTTCTTTGATTTAACCAATGGATGGCTTCAGAATCAACAAATCTAAATCTTGATGTCCTTTCAACGGTTAAGATTTGTTCAGACCAATTAGCGCTACTCTATAACCAAAAGCACCAAAACTGGGCTCGTCCAATTTCACAGTTGAGGCATGCAGAGCTAGAAAACGATACGCGCCGCGAGTACATTAATAAGGATACTCGCTATGTTGTGATAAAACACTGGAGATTCTGATTACTGACGTGAGCAATATAGGGATATTCTGGTAATATTACAAAGGACTTGCCTTTAAGCTCCGCTGGAAATAGTGAAATTACCAAAATAGACAGGAGAAATGATCCAGTGTGTAATAATTATGATAAGATCAAATTATTGGACTTGGGTTGTACAAATAAGAATGAGTTGGACCATAATTTTTTTTTTAACTGTTTGGTCCAATTTCTAAGTAGTGTTATTATTGCTAGTCCTTTCCATTTTTGCCATGTCTCTCTCTTTTGGGCTTATACTGTACTTTGTAATGAATAAAATTTTTAAGAGTGGGGAAGACTTGGTACCCTTTTCTAATTTTTATTTTTTATATATAATAAATTTAATTTTGATTGAAATTTGATTTTTATAACTTTATAATCTTACAAAAAATAGGATTTATTACAAAATTATAAAAACTATAATATTTTAAATTTATTAATTTAGAAAAATATTATTAAAATTTTTAATTTTTAATTAATTTATAAATTTACTAGTTCTATTATATATAAAATTTATTATATACATGATAATTTTTATAAGTCTATTGTTAGATTATTATGAGTTTATTTTATATTTTTACAAAATGACAAGATAGTCTCTATTAAAAAAGTAAAAATTTAAAAAAATATATGATAAGGAGCATATTTTTTCTAAATAATATCAATTCCACTTTTACTTATTAAAAAAATTATTTTTAAACTTCAATTGGAATTCCTTTTGCAATTATTTTTAATTGTTATTTATATTTATATTTATATTCAAAGGTGAATGATGTAGTAAAATAAAAATGGTGTTAACAATGGTGAATTTGATGAAAGGCAGAAATTTGTAGAAAATGAACGATATAAAAATGGATCCTTTTTGTGGATTCAGGGGCTTTTGACATAATTGACAGAAAAACTCTCCACTTTTACCAAAATACCTTCCCTTATAATCTATTACAAAAATACCAGATTTTTAAATAAATTAACATAAAAAACTAACTCCTCCAAATACTAAGAAACATCAAGAAAAGCAAATAAGAAAAAAACTACTTCAAGCGCAAAGAAACAACAAAGAAGCAAATTAAAAGAAAATCAAATCTTCAAATTCAACCAAACAAAATAAAAAAATTCAAGTAAATCACAATATATTACTTCTCCATTCAATCAAAATATAAATATATATATCCTAAAAATTTTGTAAAATTTCTTGATAAGTCCGAGAGTTTGGAGGGTTATGGATCAGGTTCGACAAGGTAAAACATAAAGTCGAAAGAAACTGATGAACCCATGTTTAATCCAAATAAAAAAAATGAGTGCACTTTGCTGACAGCTTAAACTTTTGGTAGAAATGGTTAGTAATTTTTTCGATTAAGCGTGCTGGTACATGGTAAGTACTAGGATAGGTGACCTCCTAGAAAGGGTTTGGTCTAGCCGCATTATTAGTATCAAAGTCTATTTATCGAATCTGGTCCCGCTGCTCCAGATTCGAAGACAAACCTCCTTAAAGAGAGAGAGAATAATAAGTTCGAGGGTTTGGAGGGTTGTGGATCAGGTTCGACAATGTGGCATATAAAGTCGAAAGAGACTGATGAGTCCATATTTGATCCAAATTAAAAAAAAATGGGTGCACCTCTGCTAACAGATTAAGGTTTTAGTAGAAATAATTAGCGTTTTTTTTTGTTAAGTCTGCTGGTACAGAATAAATACCAGGATGGATGACCTCCAGAAGGGCTTGGCCTAGCCGCATCATTTCTTCATCTTCTTCGTTAATGATTTTTTCAATTTCTTAAATTTTTATAACCAATTCCTATTTCTTGTTTAAAATACGAAGAACAATCACAATGAATTTGCATTATTTCAAAATTAACATACATTAAATAAATTAATTTTTTTAAATTTATAATGATTTTATAATAAGTTTATATTGAGTTTTTGGATAAATTTATTTATAATAAGTTTATAAAGAGTTTATAATAAATTTACACTGAATTTATAATAAGTTTACACTGAATTTATAATGAGTTTATAGTAAATACACATTAAACTTTTATACATATTTAAAAAAATTAGACAAATTGATTTATAATAAGTTTAAAAAGAGTTTATGATAAGTTTACGTTAAGTTTTTAATAAATTTATATTAATTTTATAATAAGTTTATATTATGTTTTTTATATAAACATATTTCATCAAAAGATTGAAGTATCATAAAAGCAAAACATGAACTATCCTTGTAAAACTCAACACTCGCTTCTTTCAATTCACCAATTCCTTCCAATCTGAAATTCAATTAAACTGAAAATCTTAGACCATAAAAACTAAAAATGTGTGTGCATTTGCTAAATTCGAAGGGGCAGATATTTTGATTTCTTTTTGAACAAAGAGGAACTGATCTACGTTTCTCATCCTTTGTAACATTAAGGTCAAGACAGAATCTCAAACTTGAATAAAAAAATTTTCATGTTGTCCACAATCGATGGATGTAAAAAATCTAATTTTTTTACGTGGCTTCATTTCCATTTACGCTTCTTCAACTTTTCATAGAAATTTTAAACAAATCATCATAGATGCTACAATAAAAATCTTATTGGTAAAAGAAAAAATCACAAGAAAAATAAAAAAAAAATTCTCATATCTGCAAAAAGCAAAGCTCTCTATTTGCTATGATATATGAAACGAAGCTCGCCCCTCTCTCTTTCTGATAGAATGCAGAAAAAATTGAGAAAAAATAATAAATTGGAAGCGATGATTGTGTGAAACGATGATTAAAGAATGGAAGCGGGGGGCAAAAGGGAGCGTGATGAAACAAAGTAAAATATGAGAGAGAGATTTTAAATGAAGGATTAAAATCTGGTAAAAAAATAAAAAATATTGTACTTTTGTAAATAACAAAATAAACCCTTGTATAAATGTAAAGTTTAAAAAAAAAATTGGCAAGGGGGTAATTTCTCTTTAGAGTTTTTTGTTAATAGATTAAGCCTGATATTTAGGGCTTTTGACAAAAATATAAGAATTTATAATTAGTTTATAATAAGTGTTATAAATAAATGATTGTCTATTGGGTCTCACAGTCCATACATGTATTAGGGTTTCTACTCTGTAAATAGAGAAGTTTCCCATCAGTTTAATACTACGCTCATATCTCTTAGTATATATTCTTCTTATCCTCTTCTCTCTTGTCTATTGCCTCTTCCTTTATTTTTCAACACGTTATCAGCACGATTGCTTTGATTTAAGGTAATCTCATGGTTGTGAATAATTCTTTTAAACTTATTTTGTGTTTTAATCGGCATGATATAATTATTTTATTTTTTATTTTATTTTTTATTTTTTATTTTTGCATTGGATCTGGGATGAGATTTCGATTCATTTCTCAATGTTAATGTTTCTTATGCCAATTCGTTTTCAATTTTAATGATTACCCATTATCCAAAGATTATTATATCAGTATGATTATATACATCATATTTTATTATTATTATTGTTACTTTGTAATCAATTCTACGTTATCTTGGATAGAAATCCAATTTGTTATTTTATTGGGTATTGTCAAAGTTTAACACATATATTTTGTCTTATTTATATCATACCAGCAATGTTCAAACTAAAAATTTAGATTTTTGTAATCTGTTTTAATGAGCTTCGAAAAAATATTCCGTAACTATTAACATTCATACGTTTTACTTTATTTTATGTTTTATATATATATATATTATGTTTTTATATTATAGTGTTATCTAATATGAGTATATTTTATTTTATTTTATTTTTTATTTTTTTATTTTTTTAAGCATGACAAATATTGCTAAACTCGAGTTTGCAGCCCTTGATATTTCGGGCAAGAATTATTTATCATGGATTTTGGATGCTGAAATCCATCTAGATGCTAAGGATCTTGGTGACACTATTAAGGAAGGAAATCAAGCATCAAATCAAGATTGAGCAAAGGCGATGATTTTTCTCCGCCATCATATATATGAGGGATTGAAAACTGAATATTTGACTATTAAAAATCCTCTTGTTCTTTGGAACAATTTGAAAGAAAGGTATGATCACCAGAAAACTGTTATTCTCCCAAAAGCTCGTTATGAGTGGATGCATCTGCGATTGAAAGATTTTAAATCTGTAAGCGAATTTAATTCTGCCCTTTTTAGAATTAGCTCTCAGCTAAAGTTATGTGGAGAGAATATTACTGATCATGACCTATTAGAGAAAACATTCTCTACTTTTCATGCTTCGAATGTTGTTTTACAACAACAATATCGTGAAAAGGGCTTTAAAAAGTATTCTGAATTAATTGTTTGTCTTCTTGTGGCTGAGCAAAATAATGAATTATTGATGAGAAATCATGAAGTTCGCCCAACTGGATCTGCTCCATTCCCTGAAGTGAATGGAAGCCAAGCCCACTTAAATAAATCTATGGCATTCCCTGAAGCGAATGTAATTTCATATGGGCATAGACAAGAGTATAATCGTCGTGGATGAGGTCGTGGTCGAAATAACTCTCGTGGCAATCGCAATGGTAGTCATGGTGGTTATAGAAATACACCATATCATAAAAATGGGAAGAATAATGAAAGAAAAAGAACTAATGAGAATAATGGATCTAATCCATCTTCTAATGTTAGTTGTCATCGATGTGGTGAAAAAGGACATTGGCTACATACATGTCGTACGCCAAGACATCTTGTTGATCTTTATCAAGCATCTTGATGATGGGCTAGATGATACTGCGATTGATGTCACCCATCTTGATGTTGCTGATTTCTTCTCAAACCCAAATGGAAATATTGATCATTTAGTTGGCAATGGCAATCTTGATGCCTAAGTTTAGTTTTTGATTATTCAATTTTATTTTCCTTTATGAATATTTCTATCATATTTTGTATTGAACTTTTATTATTTGGATTTTACTTTATTATGTTTTTATTTTAAACTTGTGACATTTTATATTCTTTTAAGTATTATATTAATTTGCTTCTTATATTTTTGTGAAGACATTATGGATGCTACACAAACTTTAGTGGAAAAAGAAAATCGAGATTTGTGTATTGTTGATAGTGCATCAACGCACACGATTCTTAAAGATAGAAAAATATTTTTCCCAATTGAAAATGGGAGAAGAATTTGTTCATACTATATCTGGAAGAAAAAGAATCATTAAAGGCTCTGGAAGAGCAAATATAATACTTTCAAGTGGAACGATTATTAATATTAATGGTGCATTATATTCTCCATTGTCTCACAGAAATTTATTAAGTTTTAAAGATATTCGCCTAAATGGATATCATATTGAGACAAAAGATATAGATACTAAAGAATTTCTTTGTATTATAAGTACCATATCAAACAAAAAATGTGTATTAGAGGAACTACCTGCAGTTTCCTCTGGTTTATACTAGTATTCTCACAATTGAAATTAATATGGTTGTAAACCAGAAGTTTACAAATCCAAGTGCATTTATTATTTGGTATGATCGATTAGGTCATCCTGGATCAATAATGATGCGAAAAATTATAGAATCTTCATGTGGACATCCATTGAAGAACCAAAAGATTCTTCAATCAAATGAATTTTTTTGTCCAGCTTGTTCTCAAGGGAAGTTGATTATTAGGCCATCGCCTAGTAAAATTCAAATTGAATTACCATAGTTTTAGAACGCATACACGGAGATGTTTGTGGACCAATTCATCCACCTTGTGGACCATTTAGATATTTTATGGTCCTAATTGATGCATCCTCAAGATGGTCACATGTTTGCTTATTATCAACTCGAAATTTGGCATTTTCGAGATTGCTTGCTCAAATAATTCGTTTAAGAGCTCAATTTTCAGATTATTCTATTAAAACAATTCGTTTGGATAATGCTGGTGAATTTACATCTCAAGCCTTTAATGATTACTACATGTTAATTAGAATTAAAGTTGAACATCTTGTTGCTCATGTTCACACTCAAAATGGTATGGCAGAATCATTCATTAAAAGATTGCAATTAATTGCAAGGCCATTACTGATGAAAATAAAACTTCATGTTTCTGCTTGGGGACATGCTATATTACATGCAGCATCACTTATTCGCATCAGGCCAACAAATTATCATAAATTCTCCCATCTACAATTGGTTTTGGGTCAGGAACCAAATCTTTCCCATCTTCAAATTTTTGGATGTGCGGTTTATGTTCCAATTACTCCACCACAACGCACAAAGATGGGCCCTCAAAGGAGGTTAGGAATATATGTTGGGTATGAATCTCCATCAATAATTAAATATTTAGAGCCTTTAACTGGAGATTTATTTACGGCTAGATTTGTTGATTGTCATTTTGATGAGTCAGTTTTCCTAGCATTAGGGGGAGAAAATAAACAGTTGGAAAAACAGATTAGTTGGAAAGAATTATATTTATCTCATATGGATCCTCGCACTGGGCAATGTGAATTAGAAATTCAAAAGATAATTCATTTACAAAATGTAGCAAATCAATTGCCAGATTCATTTACTGATCCAAAAAGAGTAACTAAATCTTATGTTCCAGCTGAAAATGCTCCTGTTAGAATTGTAGTCCCTGAAGGACAAGTTGCCCAAGCTAGTAAGTCTATTGCACGCCAAAAAACTGGTAGACCAATCGGTTCTAAGGATAAAAATCCTAGAAAAAGAAAAGGAGCAAATGTTCAAAATGACCAAATTTCTGGAGAAAATGCTCTTGAAGAGCAATTTTTTGAGAAGACACTTGACATTGTGGAAAACTTTCCAGAATAAACTCAGGAACCTGAAAATATTGAAAATGATGAGATCTCAATAAATTATGTCGTGTCTGGTCAAAAATGGAATCGAAGCCAAGTAAACGTCGACGAAATATTTGCATACAATATAGCGCTAGATATTGTAAAAGAAGACGAGGATCTTGAACCTAAGTCTATTGATGAATGTAGACGCAGAATTGATTGGCCAAAATGGAAAGATGCAATTGAGGCTGAATTGAAATCCCTTGAAAAGCGTAAAGTTTTTGGACCTATTGTCCAAACGCCAATGAATATCAAGCCAGTGGGATATAAATGGGTTTTTGTACAAAAGCGAAATGAAACTAATGAAATTGTGAGATACAAAGCAAGACTTGTTGCCCAAGGTTTTTCACAAAAACGTGGCATTGACTATGAGAATACATATTCTCCTGTGGTGGATGTAATTACACTAAGATATTTAATGAGTTTGGCAATTCATGAAAGTCTTAAAATGCATTTAATGGATGTTGTGACTTCCTATCTATATGGCTCACTTGACAAAGATATCTATATGAAAGTTCCTGAAGGATTTAAGTTGCTTGAAGCACAAAAGTTAAATTCTCGAGAAGTTTATTCCATTAAGTTGAATAAAGCTCTCTATGGATTAAAACAATCTGGGCGAATGTGGTATAATCGTCTTAGTGAATATTTAATGAAAGAGGGCTATAAAAATGATGTTATATGTCCATGTGTTTTTATCAAAAGATTTGGATCCAGATTTACCATTGTTGCTGTCTATGTTGATGATCTAAATATCATTGAAACTTCAGAAGAGATATCTAAAACTGTGGATTTATTGAAAAAAGAACTTGAAATGAAAGATCTCGGAAAGACAAAGTTTTGTCTTGACTTGCAAATTGAGCATATTGCAGATGGTATTTTAGTCCATCAATCCACATATATAGCCAAGGTGTTAAAGCGGTTTTATATTGACAAAGCACATCCATTAAATTCTCCAATGGTTGTAAGGTCGCTTGATGAGAAAAAATATCATTTTCGACCTCGAGATGATGATGAAGAACTTCTTGGTCCAAAAGTACTATATCTTAGTGCAATAGGAGCATTGACATATCTTGCTAGTCATACTCGACCTGATATAGCATTTGCAGTAAACTTATTAGCAAGATGTAGTTCTTCACCAACACGAAGACATTGGAATGGAATTAAACATATTCTTCGATATCTTCGTGGTTCAATGGACTTGGGATTATTTTATGCTAACACATCAAAGTCAGTTTTGATTGGTTATGCAGATGCATGATATTTATCAGATCCACATAATAGTAGATCTCAAACAGGTTACTTATTTACATGTGGAGGTACAGCTATATCATGGTGATCTACAAAACAGACTATTGCTGCTATTTCTTCTAACCATGCAGAGATTTTGGCCATCCATGAAGCAAGTCGAGAATGCGTTTGGTTGAGATCAGTAATTCAATATGTTCGAGGTACATGTGGTCAACATCCTCAAAAAGAACTCCCAACAGTTTTATATGAAGATAATGCTGCATGTATACACCAGTTAAAGGAAGGATTTATTAAAGGGGATAGAACAAAGCATATTTCACCAAAATTCTTCTTCACTTACGATCTTCAAAAGAATGGTGATAATGATGTTCAACAAATTCGCTCAAGTGACAATTTTGCCAATTTATTCAGGAAGTCGCTTCCTACAACAAGTTTTGAGAAATTGGTGTACAAAATCGAAATGCGCAGACTCAAAGATCTCAAGTAATGTCTTCATGAGGGGGAGTAGAATACGCACTGCACTCTTTTTTCCTTTCAAGGTTTTTATCCCATTGGGTTTTCCTTATAAAGGTTTTTAATGAGACAGTATGTTATCGCGTATTCATGTAGTTAGTAATATTTTTATGAATATTTTTAAGACATTCAAGGGGGGGTGTTATAAATAAATGAATGTCTATTGGGTCCCACAGTCCATACATGTATTAGGGTTTCTACTCTATAAATAGAAGAGTTCCCCATCAGTTTAATACTACGCTCATATCACTTAGTCTATATTTTTCTTGTCCTCTTCTCTCTTGTCTCTTGCCTCTTCCTTTATTTTTCAACAATAAGTTTATAATGAGTTTATAAATTGTACACAATTTATAATGAGTTTATAATAAAATAATTAAAATATCATTTGTAAAAAAGTAAAAATTTTTAATTATATGGGAAAAGATGGTATTTTTTTCTAATATTTATATATTTATAAATTTTGATTGACTTAGATATATATATATTTTTTATGTAAGTTTGGTATTGTCTGAACACAATAAATATTTGTATTTTTTTTCCGGACAATTCTAAACATATCTATGTTTTAGAAATGTTTATATAAATGTCCTAAAAATAAAATTTATTATAAAAAAACTATAAAAATTAAAAAGATATATATTTTTATAAAAAATTGATATAAAATTTTTAAAAAATCTCATTCTCAATAAAATAAAAGTTTTTTTTTCAAAAATACATTTTCCTTCACTATAATCCATATTTTACTTAAATTTTTAATTTTTTTCAAACTTTAATATTAAATAAAAATATTATAATAAAATAATAAAAATTAATATTTTAAATTATTTTTCACCATATAAAATCACAATTTTTCATAAAAAAATTATTTTTAATTATAAAATAAGAATTATAAAAATGTTAACTCTCAAAAAAAATAAAATATATTAATAAAAATTATTAAATTTATTTTAAAATAAAAAATTTATATATTATACACAAAAAAAACTAAAAAAATACACACAATTTTATCATGCAGATGTATAGTAGATGTGTTGTATATGTTATGTGTATGTTATATATTTATTATTTAAATTGTATATATTTTATGAAGAAATGATTGGATATTATGTGAATATTGTGTGAAAGTTGTGTAGATGTTGTGAGAATAAAAAATTAAATAAATATTAAAAATATTATGTAAATATGATGTATATTTATTGTATATGTGTTGTTAACGTGATATAGATGTATGGATATAGTTTATATTGTTTAGTGTGTATTTTATATATATTGTGTATATGTTATGTATATATTTATTATTTTTATGTATATATGCAAAATATGATATTAATTTTTTTAAATTAAAAAATATAAACAGAATAAAATACAAAAATATAAAATTAAAAAAATACAAAAAGAAAAGAAAAAAAATAATTTGGCCGTAATTTTGTAAATAAATACACGCTATCATACTATTAAAAACTAAAACTTTAAAATCGTATACAGTGTAAATTTCTCTATTTTTTATGGACTGAGCCTAGCCCGCATATATATATATATATATATATGATATTTTAAATATTTTTAGGGGCATTATTTAAATAATTATCATACTATATAAATATAATTATTCATTGTTTCTTATAAATTAAATCAATTTCAAATTTTTTTAATACTTATAAATTATTAATTATTAATTCATTACATTAAAATCTATTTATTAGTTACTAAATATTTAATATATATATTTTATTTTAATTGGCCTAAATATAGGCCAAGCAGGCCGGGACTTAGACTATATAAATAATTTATTGGCCATAATTAAATAAAAAAATATAAATTTTTTAAATTTTTGACAAAAATATTAAAAAATAATAATAATTTTAAATTTATCATATTTATAAAATATTTATTAAAGTACTAAAATTTATAAAATTTTTATTAAAATATTAAATTTTTATTAGTTTATAAAAATTTATAATGAATTTATAAATTTTACACAACAGTTTATAATAAATTTATTATAAATTTATAATTAAATGATTAAAATATTTTTAATAAAAAAATAAAAATTTTTAAAAATATAATAAAATATATCATTTTTTTTAAAAAATTTTCGAGCTGAATTGAGCTCGTAATTAACCATATAAAATTTTACCTATATCAAATCCGGTTCAAACTCGGCTAACCTAGCCCATAGCGAGGCCTAGTTGTGAGCTGATGGTTGGACTTCAGCATTTCCGATTATTTTATTATTAGAAACTTTCTACTTTTTTCACATTTAATGATAAATTTTGAACATAAAATTTTTTACCAAATTTATATAATAAAAAAAATAAAATTTATAAGCATAGTAAAAACATGAAAATAATATAAATAAATTTTAATATAAAAAATGTTAACATTTCTCTATATATTTATTTATATGATTTCTACAGAAATTTTTAAGTTATAATCATTGAAATAATATAAAATTTTTGTTATTAATTTTGTGAGATTTTTCATATTGCATACTGGATGAAATTAAATCTAATTAATGGCAAGTCAAATTTTCCTTTCAATATTAATATATATATATATAATATTTATATCAATGAGTATTTTAATGATGGGGATATTATAAGTTTCAACTTTAGTGAAAATTATATATATATATATATATATATATAATGGTGTGGGCATATTGATGGCGGGCTCAATTTTCACATAAAATTATTATAGTGGTCGGTCGAAATTTTTTCACCGGTGCTACTTATCATCTCATCGCTCGTTGCCGTATTTATATTTATAGTAGTAAAACTAGAAATTCATCAAGGAATGACTAAATTTTTATAAAAAAAAATAGATAAATTTATTATAAAATTAAACATTTAATATTATAGTAGTTTAATAATTAATTTATATTGTTATATTAACTACATTTAAGATGTGGTAATTATATTCTATAACTTTATATATTTTAAAAACGTTACACAATAGCCTCATTTTTTATTTTTTAAAAAAATATTTTTCTCCACATAATATACAAGAAATCGATTATTTATGTATATATGAATTTTGACAAAAATTTTATAAATTAAAATGAAATTCATTTAAATTAACATATATAAATTATATATAATTTAAATTTAAATATATATAAATTCATATATACATATAAAATATATATATATATATAAATGTGTGTGTGTATATATACATATATATATATATAAATTTATTTAAATTTAAATATATAAATAAGTATATATAAATATAAAATTTATAAAAATATAAATGAACGTGTGTATATTATATATATATATATACATACATATGTGTATATATGTACATATATATATCTATATGGATGAGTGGGTCCAGGGCCTTCCCTTGGATTCCTAAATCTGCCTCTGTATATATATAACGATGATGATGATGATGATACCTACCTTAGATACCTAGCCCTGTACCAAGTTTCAAGGATGATTCACTCACTTTTCATTATGAATTATCAGTCAAGATTGGAGTTCTTAGAAGAGGCAAGATCACCATAACGAGCTATGGAGAGCATATGAAGCACAAGTTGAGCTCCTCGCAAACAAAAGACAAACTTCTAATATAGTTGTAATACGATACTGATATACCTGTAATTTTCGTCACCATAATCAGCCATAATAAAAAATTATCCCATCACTCTTCAACAAAAATAGAGGTAAACTCCATAGATAAAAAATATTTTCCATCATTTAAATTTTTTTACTCATAGACGAACTGAGTTGATTTAGTTTACAGTCTCTTCATTAGAATTTAATTTCTCACTTTACTTTGTAAGCAGGCGAACTGAATCCAAACCCGTATTGTCAGTAGAGCATCTGAGGTTCACTTGTCATCAAATAATAATAATAATAATATGAGTTGGACATTTGTCTTATAACTCTCAAAACAAAAATAAATTTCCCACGTTAAACGTGAATGTTTGACATATCTAAAAAAGAACAAAAATAATTAGGTCCTTATTTCATATTGCGAATTGTAATTAATTTTGAGAGTGCAAGAGTCTTTCTTTTTCAATGGCGTAAGTCAAAATCAAATTATTATTAATAATAATGATGTTTTCCTAATTTTTGTATACAATTAATATAATTATTCTTCTCAACAATATATATAAATATAATAATTAAGTCCTTTTCAATATAGGGCAAAAAAATTTAAATATTTGTTCAAACAATTAACTTATAATTAATATCTGCTATCACTAAAAGAAGAAATAAATAGTAGTAATAATATCACAACTCTTTTTGTTATTTGCTAATTATATATATATAATGCTTGCCATGGAGGGCCAAAGGACAATATTATTAATTGCACCAAAGAAAATCAAATATTTCGCTATCTATAAATATAAAGAAACATCAAAATAATTTATTTTTTAGTTTTAATATGGTTGGTAAATAAAATTGGTTATTTCTTATTAATTAGAATTTCATTCTAAAGATTAATAATTATTGAAGTATATGTCTAAATGCAAAAATTGAGTATGGATGTGCATTTTCAAATTTATACATATAAAATCTTTAGTTTGCATCCATACCTTAACTAGATTAAAAATATACTTTTAAACTAAATAAAAAAAATCAATTTGAGTTTTTTTTTTTTTAAATTTGAGTTAGTTAATGTTTATACCTATTCCAAATGCCATTAAGATTTTTTTTATTATTCACATTTATTGGTGCATACAAAGGGTGCAGTGGGGGCACTTGCCCCATTGACCTTTTTATTTTTATTTTCAAGCATATTTGTATATTAATTTTTTTATCCCCACTAAAAATGATATTTGATAAAAAAAAATTATTAATATTAATTAAAAATATATATATTTCATGGATTGAGTAGTTAAATATAAATTGAATTTGGCTAAATAAATAAAAGTTTGATTTTGTGATAAATGATAAAATCTTGGCCCATTAAAATATTTTATCAAATAATTATTTTCTTTAATATATTTTACCATAAAATCACATGTGAGTTAATACATATCATACATCTTTCTTTTTCTCTCCTCTCTCATATTTTCTACTTCACAAAAAATAAAATAAAGTATGTAAGTTTGTCATTACTGTAATTGAATTCTGGATCCACCCTTGCTCACATTTATTTGAAATTATATTAAAAAAATACTTATATACTATTTGAATCCATCCAAATAGGTTTTTTTTTTTTTATACCCGATCCACACACACATATATAGTGTTTACTTACATAAGAGTTATAACATTCTATTTAAAAGTATGGATTCTAAATTTCTCAAACAAAACTAGTGGTTTCTACTTAGATTAAATATTTTTAAGATATGAATACTCTATATATGCATCTTAGTATACAAGCAAGTTTACCTATAATTAAGGTATTCGAGATTCTATACTAAATTCTATCCCAGTGCTGAATTCTATCTAAATTCGACTCGAATATTTAATTATAAATTTGAATTCTTTTAAAATCATATTATATAGCGTTCGAATATAATATATTAATTTTAATCATGTTGAATAAATTAAAATGTAAAAAAAAATAATAATAATAACCCATTGCTATCCCTATTTGTATATAAAAGCTCATACTTGTATCCTTAACAAAGAGGAGAGGAATATATTGTTATATGAATCCTATTAGCTTGGCGACCATAAAAGGGAAATAGATTAGGTCTAGCAAATGCATGCGTAATGCAAGTTGTAAATATATATATATAAACCTTGAATATATAGGTTTTGTCTATGTTCATTTTTCTAAAATTCTAGTTTAAAAAAATTACTTTTCAGCAAAGGGTAATGATTGTTTTTTTTTTTAATTTATAATAATTGTGATGTTCACTTAATTTGGCCTTTTCATGTTAAAATAGAGCACATGGATTGATTATTTATTCATATTTTAACACATGGTGTTACTTTTGAATTTAAATAACTTTCTTTTTTGAATTCAATTTCAGCATCAAATTTATTCAAACTGTTGTTTGAATAAGTCAATTTTGAAACAATTTTGTTAGATAAATTTTATTTTGATTGAAATTTAAATTAATTTGAATTTTTTTTAAAAAAAATTTCAAAATAATTCTAATGTCGCTGAATCAATGGCATTGATATTTTGTAGGGGCTTATTAGTACGTTTGATTGATGTGATTTTATTTTTCTCCTAAAATATTATATTATTCATTAGATTATGTTTTGTTAGCTATTTGATTAATGTGATTTTATTTTTCTCCTAAAAATATATTTTTAATATTTTATTATTTTGGAATGAATTTGATCAGAATTATAAGCTCAATTGCTTGGTTAAGCTACTTTAGGCAAAAAAAAAATCCAATTTAATTAATTAGCTCAACTGGCATATTAAACAGGTCTTTTTAATGATTAAAAAAATATTATTTTAAATAATATAATTTACTATTTTACATTAAAATATATATATATATAGTCATTTCACATAATCTGAATATATTATCAATTTAACTAAGTAATTTTAAAGCCTTAATAATGATTAATGAAAACTGACAAAACTAGTATTGAGTATAAATATAGTCTATTATGGAGAAAATGAGTTTTATAGATGGGTTTCCTCTCAGTGTAGAATAATTAACTAGTGTTAATGATTGGATTAGAACAATTAATTATTGGGTTAATAAAGCAGAACCATAATTCACCACCACAGTACAGTACAGTACACAACCAAAAAATGTCATTTCAGAGAAAATCCAACGGGCAAATATTACAACTTGAAAACGAAAGCCACTTTGCCTCTATTATTTTTGTATAGTTCACATATTCAATTGAAAACTTTTATTTATCATTATTTTCAAATTTATATTTTTATCTGTTTATAAATGTACTAGATTTATATAATATATATAATTTATGAGTATACATAATAATTTTTATAATTTTATTATGATTTTATTGTATATTTTTAAAATATGAGCAAAAAATCTCTAATAAAAAATATTAAAATTTTAATAAATCTTGTGAAAACCATCATCTTTCCTAACTAGTATAAGAGTGAAACTGAAACGGTTAATTTTATTATTAAAATAAAGTGTAATAAAATGCAATTATTTTTTTATTTAAATAATTACTAAATAAATAAATAAAAAGAAAGAATGTGTGGGGAAAACGAAATCCCGAGGGAATCTCAGTCTTAATCAATTGGGGAAATTAAGTTGAGAATTTTAACAGTAATTAGTAATATAATAATAATAATCAAAAGGAGATTTTATGTTTGGTTTTATGCAGACTTACATTCCATAAAACTTTGTCATTTTGCCCTTTAATTATTCTTAATTATTAATCAAATCCTCTTATGCTTAATTAACCAATTAACAAATTTAATTATTAATTAATTACTAATCATCTCCTTAAACTAGGTAGATCAGATTCCACATGTGGTCATTCTCTCATTCAGTGTCAGTTATAATTAAATCGCACCAACAAAAAAAATTAATAAAAAAAAAATAACATGTAATATCACCGTATCATTGTTTCTCACCTTATCTATTCAAATTGATCAAATTAAATTAAAAACTATAATAAATTAAAATTATAAAAATAACATCCATATTTTTAAAAATATTTATTTTTTTTATCAAGAATATTTTAATCATTTTATTATAAATTTATAATAAACTCATTATAAACTGTGTAAAATTTATAAATTCATTATAAACTCATTATAAACTATAAAAATTTTATATTTTAATAAATATTTTATATATTCTGATATTTTAATAAATATTTTATAAATATGATAAATTTAAAATTATTTTTAAATTTTTTAGATTTTTATCAAAAGCCCATCAAAATTGATAAATTGAAAATTATAATTAATTGAATTGATGATTTAAATTTAAAATTTAAAATTTTAAAATTTTAATTTTTTTTACATGATTTTAATTTTTTATTTTGATTTCAGTTTTAATTAGTAAAAAATCATTCGACCCGTTTGATAGAATAAAACAATTTATGTGCATATATAAAATTATATATATATATAATTTGTAATTTATTATATTTAAATTAAATTATTTTGATGGATTATATTTATATTTAGAATATATATTGTATATTTAATTTGTGTGTTTGTGTTAAAGATTTATTATTATAATGAATTAGATTTAAAATATTTTATTATGTATATGAAATTTATTAATTTTTTTTATTTTTTTTATATAATGTGATGATTAAAAATTGAATATATTGGTTAACTTTTCATTTCATACAGTTAACTAATAATTGATTAACTATTTATTTTTTATTAAATTTAATTTGAGATTTTTTTAAACTGAAATTGACAGTTTAAATTTTTCTTTTTTACGGTTTAGTTAATTGAATGGTGAGCATCTCTCCTAGTATGGAAAGTTAAAAGTTGGTTAACAAATCAAACGATTTGATGAATATGAATACATATATATATATATATATATGGAGGTTAGCAACCTAATTTACCCAATTCCAGAAGATCCTTAAAGCCACGTCATTCCATTAGAATAGAATGCAGTCCAATTTGTCAGTATATATATTAATTTCCCTTCAATTATACCTAATCCTTAAGTAGAATTAACAAGCTTTTAACCTAACTCCCACTTTTAATTAACCTTTCTACATGTCGCATTTGGTATAATTAATATAATAAACATATGGTTATTTATTTAGGATTTATAAATGTATCCATATATAATAATTCAACGGTTATTTAATAATTTTCTTATTCTTGGATTTTCTATACGCATGCAATATATATATATATATATATAATATTAATTATGTACTTATAAATTTATATATACTCTATAATCTATTTGTATTTAATTTGGTATTCAAGTTGATATCGAATACATCTATGCATTGAAAATCTTTATAACACATGATCTTATGTGTAAATATCATAAGAAAACAATAAGAAAAAAAAGAAGTAAGCTTGCATCACTGATAATTAATTCATCTTATTTATTATTATTATTATTATTATTATTATTATTATTATTATTATTATTATTATTATTATTATTATTGTTGTTGTTGTTGTTGTTGTTGTTGTTGTTGTTGTTGTTGTTGTTAATAATAATAATAATAATAATAATAATAATAATAATAATAATAATAATAATAATATAACATCTAATTACTTTATGTAATTTAGGACATAATAAATCAAAATTTAATGTTAACATTGATACATGAGGAGTGTAGAATAAATCCTGAATCTATTGTTTAGGACAATTTACACTTACTATTAGATTATATTATGATGTATCCAATTTTAATATTAGTTTTGTAAAAAATAATAATCGTTTTAATATATATGAAGCATCATTCTGCAATATATCATAAACTTAGCAAGTCATTTTTTAAGTTAAAATTCCTCAAACAAACACGTTTAGATTTTTGGAATGATACATTTAATTTTGATATAAACATATTCAAAGACTTCTAGAATTTTAACCTAAATTAATGAAGCACAAAGTCTGGCATATATCATATATACCATTTGAATGCAAGACTAAATTATATGTCAATGTGTTTCATGATCACCATCAGCATACATGTAATTCCAAATTTTCCATATAAGTTTTTGTCTCTGAATTTTTATAATAAAAAAAGAAACACATATATCATTATTAGATACAAAAAAATTTTAACATTCAGACTATAAATATTGACGTCGAGAAGCTTATTTTATTCGAAAGATCTATTTAATGGATCTTAATAAGAAAATATACTTACAAACTTAATATCGCATTCCAACCTAATATAAAATTTCTCTCACACTTAATATATTTCAACAATAAACTCTATATTTAAGGACAGCAGAAGACTTTATATATATATATATATATTCATTTGGCCCAGTGCACAATTAAATTTTCTTCACATTCCATCAATCTTCTTTGCTTTTTGAACATAATAAATACTTCAGCCATCATTGTCATCTTTATACAATTAATTTTGGTTTGAACATAAGAATAAATAGAAAACTTATTCAATTAATATCATTAATTATCATCATTAATTTTTTAGGCTTCCTGCAACTTATATTCCATGAACAAAAGTCAGCAACTTCAAGTTCATATTATTTAAAATGAGATCCATATTCTTCAAGTTTTGAGTTTATTATTTTAAAAAAAATCATAATTTTCAAGTTTTTAATTTGAACTTTTCTCAATTCTCCATTTCGATTTTAATAATTAGAAGATCATTAATGATTTCTCTAAGTTTCTTTTGAAATATATATCTAGATTTTAACCAAGAAATTTGTGGAGAATTCTTTTGATTTTAAAGAACATTATTTAACAAGACATATAACAAGAATTATTTATAAAGAAAAATATCATAACATGTTATAGTTGATGAGCTAACGGTCAAAAATACCATAACATCTGAAAAAAAAAATTACCTTTCATTTTTTTTTTCAGTGGCTAGAAGTCTAGAACTAAGTTGATGATTTAACAGTAAAGTTTATTGAAAACGTTGATGATTTAACAGTAAAGTTTATTGAAAACTCGGTGCATTATTAAAATAAATCAATAATTAATGAATTATTTGCTATCATTTTTGATAAAAAAAGTTAAGGTTTACAATAATAAACAACAACAAAACTATATAATTTCTTAATGAAATTAAAGTGGCAGAGTACTGCTAATCTTTTAGCTGGGGACCGAGTTTGATAAGATGCAAACAAAGATTACAAAATAATTGAAATATTAATTAAAGGTAAAACACGGTAATTAATAGAATAGGCAAATATACCATAATTCAATATATTATGTCAAGTTGCTTATAATTGATCCTTTTCATGACACCCATAATTAAGCATATAATAATAATACTAATAATTTTTATTTTAATCATTTAATATTTTATAGCTAAAAAATTATAAACTAATCAAAATTCATGCCAAATAGATCCTTTAGAAGATAAAACATTCTCTCTTAAATTTTGAAGATATTTCATATTCAAAATTTGAATTCCAAGTCTTTTATTAAAGAAAAAGAAATTTTTTTATATTATAATAATAATAATCTTTAGTTTCGGTGGATAATTAAATTATTGGATTGATTACAACATAATTCGTCTACATATCCATAGGCAATTAATAATTAATTTTACCTTTTGCCATTAACCCTTTTTTTACATTAAAAACTAATGCACATGCAAAAAGAAAACCTCTCTATAAAAAGCATGCCGCCGGTGAATGACAAACATTGATCCGATAACAATTTTTTTTTTTACAGCCGTCTGATTTGTAGACCTTTTTAGTCCCTACCCCAAAGCAAAAAGCTTTTGTCATCCTGCAAGACTTTCCTTTAATTTTTTTTTAAATTTTTTAACAAAAAGCAGGTGTACGAGCACTTAGACATATAAAACCCTTTCTATCTCATTTCTTTTATTTATAATATATATATATATATATATATATTTTACAGGGGGCACAGATACGTTAATGAGAAGAAGGACAATTGCCCCTTCTCTTTTTAAAAAAAATGTATATATATATATATAATATTTTTAAAAAAATTTTAAATTATTTATTATTATTTTTTTTAAATTTTAAATTACCCTTTTTTTTAATTTTTATAAGAAGTCAAAAGAAATTATAATAAATTATTTATTCTATAAGCAATAGTTCTCTTTTAAAAAATTGATAAAATATTAATAATATATAAATACAAAAAAATAAAAAAAGAGATAAATTTTCTAACTAAATTAATTTGAACTCATTTAATAAATTAAAGAACTCATTTATTTTAATTATTTTTTAAGAAATTATATTCATTATTTAATTTTTTTTCTCTTTATTTTATTTTTATTATGAATAATCTTGTAAATTTAAATTTTTATACACATATATATTAATATTTTTTATTAATTAATTTTTTAATAATAAAAATATATTATTAATAAATTAATAAATTTATAAAATATTATTAAAACAAAAAAAAAAGATAAATAATTATGGAGGAAGTTAAAATTTATAAAAAAAAAATTATCCCTTTTTATTTTAAAATCTGATTTCATCCTTGTATATCTATCGTACTTGTAAATTTCTTTCTATCACATTAATGCCACACTCACACAACCAAATGTTATCTTACTTGTAAATTTCTTTCTACCACATGTGAATAATATATATGTGTATATATTTATGTATATATATATAAGTGGTAGTTGAGTTTCTTCTCTCCTACCAAGGAAGGAGGTTAGATGTCACAGTGACCATTGATCATAGCATCGCCCCTTGAAAAGAAACACATATACATACACACTCTCTCTCAATCTCACCAGAGTAATACAAAATCAAGACAAAGCTCTGATCTGATCTTCACCAAAGTCCCACAAAAATTAAGACAAAAAGCTTTATAATGATGATGATAGCTCCTATTACACAGGAGTCGACAAAAAGAGAGGCTAATAACAAGGGTACGGAAACAACCCAGAAAGTGGTCAACAAAGGAGCTTGGACACCCGAAGAAGATAGAAAATTGGCTGATGTTATTTCAATTCATGGTGCTAAAAAATGGAAGATAATTGCAGCTAAAGCAGGTATTTTTCTAGATTTTTATTTGTTTTAAACCAGTTTTGAATTGAATTATCATAAATTTTGATGTTAGAGCTTGATTGGTATTTGTTATTTTCAGGTCTTAATAGGTGTGGAAAGAGTTGCAGACTAAGATGGTTGAATTATTTAAGACCAAACATCAAAAGAGGCAATATGTCAGATCAAGAAGTAGACTTGATTCTTAGGCTTCATAAACTGCTGGGAAACAGGTTCCTATTAATTACTCCATTAAATCAAAACTTTTTCATAATAAAACTTATTTAATTGCTAGTTTTTTATTAATTGATCATTTGAATCTAAAATTTTGTTTAACGATTAGATGGTCTTTGATTGCTGGAAGATTACCGGGTCGAACAGATAATGAGATAAAGAACTATTGGAATTCTCATTTGAGCAAGAAAATGAAAGAAAAAGAGAAACAAAGTGGAGCTTTCATGGGAGAAAAATCCAAAGCTGTGAACAATCTTGGAGAGGTAATTATAAGAGAAGAAGAAGACACGTCTAGTTGCAGTAACAACAACAACAACAACAACAATAATAATTTTAATGTAGATGATTTCTTTGATTTCTCCAATGAAGATCCTTTCAACTTGGAGTGGATGACCCAGTTTCATGAACTGGAAGATGGGAGCTTCACTGCCACTGCCATGTCGTAAACTCATAATAATATTAATATTATTAATAAAAAACATTTGGACTGTGCAAGTTTTCTGTAATGTTCTACTCATTATTAATTAATTGTAGTAGCTCATTTTAATTGTTATAAATATATTATAATTAATTTGCAACCTCTTTAAGAAATGAAATATTATAATATATAGTTTATTAATGTGAATAAAAAGCAACATTACTCGAATTATTTTCAAAATTATGATATATTAAATTTAATTAAATAAAAGAAAATTTTTTATATTTATTTGAAAAGAAAATTAAGTAAAATAAAATAGTGAGAAAGGACAGTACTAGTAGTAGTGTAAATTAGAGAAGCAATAATATTTGGGCACCGCAAGTTTTTGGGATTTAGTCTTCGAAGGATTGTGCAGATTATTGATGATATAAAGGATTGCGTGACAGATGGTAAACAATGATAGGTTGCAAAATTTTAAAAAAATTAAATTAAATTAAATTTTAATTAATAACTTGTCTGATTTTTTTTTTTTTGAAAGAGAATAACTTGTCTGATTGATCATATTTATTTGACAAGTCGACATTAAGACCTACTCATTGTTAGTGTGATTTAATTACATTATTTATGGTGGGGTTGTGATTGTGATTTGTTTGCTTTATCATAAATTTTATTATCTTAATAAACTAATTAATATATTAAATTTTTATTATATATCTCATAAAGAAATAAGATATAATGAAAAAAATATAATATAAATTTATATTTTTAATAACAATAATTAAAACTGTACTTATTAATTTGAAACGATTAGAGTATTATTTCATATTTAAATTTTATTATAAAATATTTGAAATGTAATTATTTTGATATATTTATATATATGGAATTTGCTAGAAATAATTGGTAGGAAGAATTTGATACATGTATGTATAGAATTTTATTATAAAATATTCTAGCTTAATTAAAAATTTTAAATTTAATCTCTTATAATATATAATTATATTAAAATTTGATAAAAAAAATTTGATAGTTATTGTAGTACTACTATATTTGACTACTAAAGGATTATTAAAAAAAAGAATTTGCTAGAATAATTGATAACTGTAGACAATTAATAACGTGATAAAATAGTAAACTTTTCTCCACATATATATATATATATATATATATATATATATTATGTTGTTTATGAAACGGTGACAGCATAAAAGCACCAAAAATTCTTCCATGCAGAATGAAAATACTTACTCAAATGCTAAAAACCCTACGAAGAAGTAAAAAAAAAATAGATTGATAATTAATTAATTTTGGTGAAGAATTAGAAAGCCAAGAAAATTTGATTTTATGTTAATTTAGTTATGTTTTATTCAAAATGCAGCCAAAGAAGATTTATGGGGAAAGAATGACTTTTGAAAGCTTTTCTAGATATAGACAGAGAAGAATTAATTGCAGAAAATATTCACATTGTAACTTAGTTAATAATAATAATAATAATAAATTAATGAATCAACTGCATGGTAAAGAATTAATGAATCTAAAGACAAATCATATATATGTATATAGTACGAAGAACAAAAAAATAATAATTTTTTAGATGCAAATTCAGAAATAGCAATTGAAAAAGAAAAATTGTTTTGTTTTTATTAGCGCATGAGTAGACGTAACCCAAATTTTGACATAGATAAATTCTTCTTTTCTTATTCTAAATTTTGAATATTCCAATTTCGTCACGTTGCATACACACATAAAAATAAAATTGGGTTTGTAATTTATATAATCCCCGGCTTATGATTAGTTGTTGATAATATTACAGTGATTATTAACCAACAATTACTGTTATATTTATAATAAATCATTATCTTCATCCTAAATTATTAAATATAATTTCTTTTTTTATTTATCTAAAATTATAGCTTACTTGCCATTTTATGATAATATTATTTCATTAGTACATTACTGTATCTCGTATTAAGATAAAAAAAAATATATCAATTAATTTAAAAAATTTATGCTGTATATCACTTTTTAAACTTATTTTTTTTATAAAAATAACTATGTATACTTTTAATAAATTTAAAATTATACTAAATACATATATCTGAAAATAAAATATTTTTTTTAATATATTAAATTATATACTAGATATATACACGTAAAAAGTGAGGTATTTTCAAAATTAAAGAGTAAATATTTAAAAAAAATAATACTTTTAAAAATATATTTTTTAATATTTTTAAAGAAATCTCTAATATTTTTGGCCAAATAAAAATGTTGGAAGTGATATAACCATACTAAATGATGATGTGCCAATAATTTATATTTTTTATTTTAAAAAATAAATAAACCCACGTTAATTTCATACTTTGCAAAAGTAACATCAATTCATTTCTTTAAAAAAAAAAAGTAAGAAAATAAAATGAACGAATGTTGCTAAAAGTACTGCTTAAATAGCACTAACAGTAAAATTATCCTTCTAAGAATACTCTTTTTAATTAATTTGTTTCCTATGTGTTAAGAATCGAATGGATTGTTGCAACTATAATACCATATATATGTGTGTATACGTGGCACTTGCTCAAACCATTAAAGAGTAGTAGTGTTGGGCGGCAAACGCAATAAGAGGTAATTATTATGACCTTACCAAGGCCAACTACGCTCCATAGCGGTCCACTTAATAAATAAATAAATAATGACAGATCATTTTACGCACATTTGGATCTAAAATGACTTTACCATGCATTACATTGTTGCACTTATTTAAACTACATTTTGAGACCACAATTTCAAATCCGTAATGCCCATTTGGCCAATCCATCAGAAAATGATCAAATATCACCGACCTTTAAACACTATTCTAAGAATATCATAACTTAAAACTCCTTATTTTTATAATTAATTACTGAGAAATAACACTTAAAACTTGAATATGAGACTTAAAGCGAAAACATCATCTCAGCTCACCACCAAGCCAAGACTCGGTGATTCACTTAAATCTTCTTATTATAAAGGCTTTTTCTTTTTCTGTTTAACCCACTTTTCTTTTGTAATTGAGTACACACAAATTTGCATTCGAAATAGCAACAGTAAATAGATGAATTTCAATGCTTTCACCTACCTAATGACAAAAAAGATTTGGAAGTGTTAGTTGTCAAGGCATCTTCTGTCGCCCCACAAGCTTAAATGCATTACATGTTTCAAGCTGAATTTCATGTAAGTGAAAACAAGGATGCACTAACGCAAGAATCCAAAAAAACTCTAATCGAATTTCTCAATCTTCTCTAGCAATCATCCATAAGGTTGGATAGTAATTACATAACAATTAATCAATGCCATGTGCTAAAAAAAAATGCAAAAAGAACCTTGGTTTACCAATGACCTTTGCAAGTCGATAACCACAGCAATAATTCAGGTATTTAGAGAGCATCGGATTTAACTCTTGATAAAAGAAGCATAGCACTGATAGCTTAAAGATTCTCCGCGGAAACAAAGAAAAATAGTAAAAGTTGAAGCAGAACATAAAATTTATGTCAATTCACATCCAAAAGTTAAGAGACCAAATGATTTTTAATCCAACCATAGGAATATTACAAATTTTGTACACTCAAATCATGTTGGAAGAAAAATTCAATGAATCCAACTCTTCAGCGCACTACAATGAATAAAGGAAATGAAATAATTACCCAAAGGAAAGAAATAATCCTGGTGTGAAATTCATGTTAATCTTCTTCTTCTTCTTCCATATGATGGTGTTATCAGAATATTCAGCCTGTCCACCAATCATTGATCCTTGTATGGAGAAATATGCAGAAGCAATCCACGATAAAATTGGTAAGTAGAATCTATAAGGTGAAAGTTGCTAAAATAATTCCCCTTAGTACGAAAAGTGATAACTCATGCAATAAAAAGTTCTTACAGTACAAACAGTGACAGCGTATCAGTGACTTGTAACTAGCCCCATGCCATGGAACAAGCATAATACACCAGCAGTTTACCACCAACTCCAAAGTTCTGTATCATTAAGGTAGAAACAATACATAAAGAAATACCAAAAATGGAACCAAATTTGGAGAATTTAGGCAACTGGAAACCATCCTATGGAACCATTTATCAAATAAATTCATGCAACAACAAAGATCTAAACTCTGGTTGGTTGTTGATGAAAAACTAAGAGAAATTTCATAAAAGCTTTATGGAAACGAAAAAACCAACTTAACCCATTGCCTTGTATCGTTCAAACTCACATGCTACTAATTCATATATTCCTTTCTTAGATGTAAAACATGCAACAACATTTGTAACAGGAGTATCAGCTAGCTGAATAGAGATTAGGACATATTTGGAACAGGAAAAGACACTAAAGGTGGATGCCACAGAAAATGTCAGACAGAATCCATTATCATTTATATGAAACATCTATGATCAGTAGACAGCTCAGCTCATGGGCAGTCAGGTGTAGCATCAGAAAAATAATAACTATTTTATCATGTTGCCATCTCAACTGCCTCACTGTCAAACCAATAGAATGCTTCATGCTTGAGGGCGATCACACATTGAAAAGGGTTTTCCTTAAATTAAGGCAATATCTGATAGACAAAAATAGATTAGAGAAGGTGTCTCCCAACAATTGATCATATAATATAAGCCAATGCCAATAATTAGATTAATGACAATGCCATTACTTGATATTCATAATTTATCACAAACAAAGTACAGTATTTCATAAATGCTCCTCTAATGCACTTGGGTTAAATTCATCGAGGACTAAAGAAGGAAATGACAATGTATCTGAGTCGAAAACTGAACATGTCTAGATGGTTTTCCAAGACCAAACATGCACTATTATCAACTAGACAATATTTTCTTTCTTTCTTTATTTTTTTGGATCAAAGACTCGGCAGTGTTTTTCTTTATAGCAGAAAACTATACACAACCACAGGCCTAGAACTGCATAGGAAACATAAATCGAAAGAAACAAGATAATTAGAACTGCAAACACTTACATTAAATAGATCAATAACCAATTCATCAGGATTTGGTGAGAATGAACTGTTGAGGTATACAAACTAAAAAATTGTGTTAGTACTCTGAAACCCATAGATTATACAAATTATTACTATTATTATTGAGTGAACACTAAAGATAAGCTACCACTGTCTCCCTATGAAGTTGTCTCCGCAAGAAGTCAATCACTTTAGCAAACTTATCAGTTCCTGGTATCTGCCACCACGTTGAGGGATAATCAAGAGATGAAAAAGAGAGCGTCAGTAGACAAAAATCAATCCCAAAAAAAAGCTAAACCAGATGTTATTCATGAATTGTAAAAAATATGACTCCCAATCATTGCCAATTCAAAATCCTTCCTCGCTGATTATGCTTTTTCTAGTCAATATATCTAACAATCAACTTTGCTTCCTCTTTATTTTACAAGTATGTATAACAGTAAGTGTACTTAAGAAGGAGAAATAGAAAATAATCAAAATATTAATTAACATGGTTTCCAATTCAACAAGGCAATTTTCCATGCCAATTATTCTTTAGCTTCAAGTTTTTTGCAGTTCAAACATATACTCAACTTACAATTTTATAAATATCAATTAATTAAAAAGTGATCCTTTTTCCCAGAATATATAGCCATCTAGATTCAAACTTACATTGGGCATTTAAATTTAACCTAATTTCGCTAACCCAAAACTTTACTCATACAGATATAAAATACATATATATTACATCAATCTGGTGCAAAATATCAATTAAAGAACATGCCCTGAATTTGTCTTGCTTTAGTATGGGAGCATCACCAGTTGCTTTTAACTGAACAATCACTGCATCAAATAAAAAATCCCAAAACACAACCAATTAAATTGATTAAGTAAATAAATACAAAACTGAATCAATAATTAATGATTCTGAATTTTTTCCATGAGTAAATCGCTTAACTCGCCTTTTCTAACAGAACTCGGCGAATCAGCTGCCATGGCTGAGTGGAAAACTCGATGCGATTAAGGGATTTGCGACTTTTCAATATTGAGATTAGTTTAGCTTGAATTAGGGCCTGAAAAGCTTGTTTTATTTGTCTTATATATATATATATATATATATAGATTGAGAATGAGTCTTCTTATAACGTAACCGAAAGCCCAACCAGAGTCCAATCTAGCTCCCACTGTTTGAACTCCTTACAAATGGCCACTGTTTAAAAAAAACAATTTGCAATTTGTTTTTTTTATCTTTTAATTTTAAAATATTATTTTAAATATTAAATTAAAATATTTATATTAAATTTCTATTTATACAAAATAAATACCTATATATACTCATATAAATATTATTTTAATAATAAAATTCACATTTTTATTTATATTAATAAATTTTTTTAATTTATATTTTTTTAAAATCATTCTAACACACACTATAAAAATTATTTAAAAATATTTTTTTAATATATAACATAATTCATATATTAGCTATTATATTGTATTATAAAAAGAATAAATATATATCTATTATTATTTTAATATATAAAAATATATGTAACATATACCTATATATACATATTAAATTAGAAAAAATATCAGTATGCAGTTATATTTTAATATTTATAGGTATATGACAACTATAACTATATATATTGATTATCTTTCAAAAAAGAATGTCATAAAACAATAGCAATATCTTAACATATAAATGTATCTATAGCATAGACCAATTATCTTAGATAAATAATATCATTATGTAATTGTTATATCTTATTATATTTAGGTATATACTAATTATAACTACATATAGTTATTACTTTTTTAAAAATATTAATATACAACTGTAATATCTTAGTAAATGAATATATATATATCATATACCTATTGTATTAAAGAAAAATGATCAATGTATAATTGTTATATCTTATTTTATTTAGATATATATATTAAATATAACTATATATATATCCATTATCATAAAAAATATGTCAATATGCAATTATAATATATTAGTATATAAAGATATATATACCATATACCTATATATATATATTATCTTGGAAAAAAATATTATTATACAGTTATTATATTTTAGTATATGTAAGTATATATTAAATATACCTATATATATCTATTTAAAAATAATAATATCAGTGTACAACTATAATATCTCAATATATATATATCATATACTTATATACACTATAAGAAAAATACAAATTAAAGACATATTTTTATCCGTCGATAAATAGGGATATATTAGCGATGGATTTAGCAAAAAAAAAAAATCAGTTGCTAAATCCAACACCAACCATTGACACCTTGCATAGGATGATATTAAATATTCGCCGCTAAAATTCATCTCTAATAAATAAAAATGGCGACAAAATTTATTTATATCATTAATTAATGGCATAAATTATTTTTGTTGCTAATTTTATCGCTAGTTATCGACATAACATATATTTGTGGCTGATTTTATTAGAATTAGTGACAAAACTATTTTGCTGCTAATTTTTAAATATTTTAAAATTACAAGCAATGTTTACGTCCTCTAATTAGCGACGGAGGTCATCTCCGTTACTAATTTTATCTTTAATTAGCGACGTAATTTAATTTCAAATATTTTCAAATAATTACGAGCTTTTAAGGATAAAATATAATTTCATCGCAAATTTTAAATATTTTAAAATATAGGCAGGGTTTTATGCTGAATTTTAGCGGCAAAATTTAATTTCATTACTAAAAATTTGATATTTATTCTTCTCAACTTTTTTTGGCCATTTCTTTCTTATTTTTTCCCTCTTTCTCCTTCTTTCTTCTCTTTTTTTTTTCTTCTTTTTTTTTTCTTTCTTTCTTCTTCTTTTTTTTCCTTCTTTCTCCTCTCTTTTTTTCTTCTTTTTCTTCTTCCTATTCCTCCTCTTTCACTTATTATCTTGCATTTGGATTGAAGGTATGCATTTTTTTGCATATTTATTTATTTATATTTTTATAATTAGTAATAATTTTTAGAATAAATATCATATTTATTGCGATCCCACATCGGAATGGAGTGAGGAGATTCAGTCAAATATAAGGCTGGGCAATCCTCTTCTTATTAATCCGGGTTTTTAAGATGAGTTAGGCCTAGTACTTCTTCATGGTATCAGAGCAGGCCTCACTCCACCGATGTGCAGGGCCACGACCCGCATTGGACCCGTGATGTGCCTCCGCCCGCAAAAGGGTGCCCGCAAAATAAATGGGCCACGACCCCAATAGCTGGTCGTGAGGGGGTGTATTGCGATCCCACATCGGAATGGAGTGAGGAGATTCAGTCAAATATAAGGCTGGACAATAAATATAAGGCCTCACTCCACCGATGTGCAGGGCCACGACCCGCATTGGACCCGTGATGTGCCTCCGCCCGCAAAAAGGGTGCCCGCAAAATAAATGGGCCACGACCCCAATAGCTAGTCGTGAGGGGGTGTATTGCGATCCCACATCGGAATGGAGTGAGGAGATTCAGTCAAATATAAGGCTGGGCAATCCTCTTCTTATTAATCCGGGTTTTTAAGATGAGTTAGGCCTAGTACTTCTTTATGGTATCAGAGCAGGCCTCACTCCACCGATGTGCAGGGCCACGACCCGCATTGGACCCGTGATGTGCCTCCGCCCGCAAAAAGGGTGCCCGCAAAATAAATGGGCCACGACCCCAATAGCTAGTTGTGAGGGGGTGTATTGCGATCCCACATCGGAATGGAGTGAGGAGATTCAGTCAAATATAAGGCTGGGCAATCCTCTTCTTATTAATCCGGGTTTTTAAGATGAGTTAGGCCTAGTACTTCTTTATGGTATCAGAGCAGGCCTCACTCCACCGATGTGCAGGGCCACGACCCGCATTGGACCCGTGATGTGCCTCCGCCCGCAAAAAGGGTGCCCGCAAAATAAATGGGCCACGACCCCAATAGCTAGTCGTGAGGGGGTGTATTGCGATCCCACATCGGAATGGAGTGAGGAGATTCAGTCAAATATAAGGCTGGGCAATCCTCTTCTTATTAATCCGGGTTTTTAAGATGAGTTAGGCCTAGTACTTCTTTAATATTTTGTTAAAAAAATAATATTTAGAAAAAAAAATTTAGAAATTATTTGGTAGAATAATTTTGAGAAATTGTTAGGTTGAATAATTTATTTTTAGATTTAATTAATTATTTGATTGAATAAATAATTTTTAGAATACATTTTTGAAATTATTTGATAGATTGATTTATGTTTTAGAGTAATGTTAGAATAAATATTTTTTAGAAATTATTTAGTGAAATGATTTATTTTTATATTTAAAAAATTATTTGTTAGGATAATAATTTTAGAGTAAAGAAAATATTTGATTGAATAATTATTTTATTGATTAAATAATTTTTAAAATAAATTATTTCTTAGAGAAATTAGTTAAAAAAATAAATTAGTTTTTAGAAATTATTTGGTAAATAATTTTATTTTTTAAAATAAATTATTTATTAGAATAAATTATTTAATAGAATAAATAATTATTGAGAATATATTATTTTAGAAATTAAAAATGAAATAATTTATTTTTTAAAAAATAAAAATAATTTTTTAAAAAATAAAATAAATTATTTTTTAAAATTAATAAATAATTTAGCGACGAATCTATCATTAAATTTGTTTTCACTAAAGAACGGCAAGATTAAATAATGACGAAATATGTATAATTTTCCATCGCTAAATACCAATAAATTCAAACTTTTGCTAATTTTTTAGTGACAACATGAATAACGATAAAATTAAATCCATTCCTAATAACTATCAGCTAATTTAAAAAAATGTATGTTGCTAATTCTTTTTTTATTGATATATTGTATATGTGATATATAACTACGTAATAAAAAAAATTAAAAAATACTACAAAATAAAAATTTTAAAAAGATACTGCATAAAGAAAAAAATTAAAAAATATCATAGTTTATGGACGTTTTAAAAATAAAAAGAAAAAACAAACAAATGAAAAAATAAAAATATATAAAAAGAAAAACAAATAGATAAAAGAAAAGAAAAACAAACTAAAAATAAAAATAAACAAGAAATGATTAAAAAAAGAGAGAGAAAACTAAAAAGTAGGGAACTATATGCTTAAATTATTAAAAAGTAGGGGATAACATGCTCAAATTATTGTGGAGAGAGAGGAGGAGATGGGACTACACAGTAAATAAAAAAAATAAAGAAAAAGTTAAACATAAAAAACAAAAAGAATAAAAGTGCAAAAAAGTAAGAGTAATAAAATTGTAAATAAAATTAAAAAATAATATATGATATAATTTTCTATATATTATTAGCTTAAATAACATAATTAAAAGAGAAAATTATACTAAATACGGCAATATAAATTACCTTTTTCATAAAGGAAAAATACCATGTGGCTTTTTTTTTTTCAATTCTACATAGTACATATGTAGATTTTTTTTTCTAAGTTTTTTTAGGGTGATTTTAAATTTTTTCTTATATTTTATTTTTTTAAAATTTTAATTTTTAAATTTTATTTAAATTTTTTATTTATAAATAATTTTTTTTAATATCATAATCTTATAAATATATATCATACACATAACATCTATTAAATATTCATAATATCAGCAAAATACATATTAATTATATATAAAATATTCATCAAACATATACATAATATTTATAGAATTTATTTAATATTTTTAACTTTATTTTTTTATTTACATAACATCCACGTAATATAATAACAAATATATAATATACACATAATATCTACTAAATATTTATAATATCTATATAATATACATTAAAAATACATAAAATATTTATCAAATATCTGCCCAATGAAGTTATAGTAAGTGATTATGAATATAAACGTCCTAAATTTATATACCAATACAGCTGGTTATGGTCCAAAATGGATCAGTGTCTATATGGTAAGTATAATTTCCTTGTTTTTAAGTTTGAAGTAGTCATGTAAAAAAAAAAAAAGTTAGAAGCAGTTAAATTTGGAAGTAATTGCCATAAATATTAAAAGAACAAAAAGTCAAATATAATTTCAACTACAACTAGGCCACCTCCTATCTATTTTATCTTATTATAATCATTTTTATAATTTAGAGTGATTCCACTTAAATTAAGTATGGTTACTGAATTTATATTTATTTGCACAGAATGAAACTTGTGATTTGATTTATGAACAAATTTAAATTAAATATATAAAGAAAGAAAACAATTAAAATGTAACAAATTCCAAATAATATAGCTCATACATATAATATTATTTATAAAGATAATAAATAAAATTTTAATTTAATACTATTGATTTTTTTTTTAGTTCAAACTCAAATTTTATGAAACGATATGTGAATATGAGAAAGAATGAATAAAATTAGGAGGTTCAGTTTTCTAAATAAAATAAAAAATAGATTTAGTTGTTTTTGCTAAGGTATGAGCCGCTGAAATATTAAAATATATTTAAAATGTAATAATATTAAAATATTTTTAAAATTTTTAAAATTTGAATTCCTATTTCTAAATTTAAATTTAAGAGGAAAATAATTTATAGTAACAAGACATTTATTGAGCATTCTTTGTGAGTTGTACTTTCCTCCAATAAAGTCTAGGAATTATTTAGATTTAATAGTTAGAAAAGGAAAAAAAAAACTCTAGTCTACGGGCATAAATGGATACACGTAATATAAAAAAGGGATATGAATTGGTGTTGATTGTTCAACAACTCCAGTCTCTGTGTATCATCTTGGCCATGCATATCATGGGCATATATATGTATTTGTCTACAATAATGGGTAGTAATAAATATATGCAATAAATAAATTAATAATTAATTAATGTTGAGATAAAATTACAGTTATTTTTATTTTATTTTTTCTCTTAAATGATTGTTTATATGAAATTAAATAATTAAATTTGCGAAGAATTTTTTAATTAAAATTTTCTTAATATTAAGATGAAATTAGAGAGTTATTTTTTCTTGTATTTTTTTTCTTTGAAATGATTGTTTTTAATTGATTAGTGATTGTCTTCCAATTAATGCATAAAATTCTAATATTTCATATGTTCTAAATTAGTAAGTAGTTTTTTTTATTTATTATAAATTACAATATATTTATTATTTTAATAAGTTAATTAATATATTAAATTTTATATTATACTCATATTTTTATGTTATTTATTAAAAATATTTAATAAATATATATTATATTAAAATAAAAAAATATATAATAATATATATATATATATATATATTTAATTTTTATATTTTAATAAAAATAATTATATTTTTTATTTTTATGAAATAAAAAAATGTGTTTATAGGAAGCATTTAGCAAGAAGTAAATAATAAATACAAAATCCAATTAATAGGATATCAATTATAATTAGTTTTATTGATAACGCTAATAATACTCCCTCCGCTATACTGAAATTATTAATTTTATAAAAAAAAATTATTTCTCTCAAATTATCACTTTATATAATTAAAAGATATTAATTAATTTTTTCACCGTACAATTATTATTAATGGCTTAATTAATAAAATATGAGTATAATATTAATAAATTAATAGATAATATTTTATTTATTTAAAATAATTTTAAATAATATCTAGAGAATTAAATAAATTTCTTAATAGATATGCATGAGCTGAAGGCGACGATTTTAGAGAGACGTAGCGTGTATAACTTTCCATCCATCTTATAAATATAGGTTTATTCATTTCATAAAAATTACATAATATTAATTATTTTTATTAAAATTTTAAATTTATATATATTTTTCTTATTATATCATTACTTTAGTATATGACATATTTAATAAGTAATATTAAATGAGAGTATTATAAAAATTTATATAATAGCTAATTTATTAAATTAGTAAATAAGCTATAATTTAAGACGATAAAAAAAAGTAAGCTTATAGTTATGAAAGAGAGAGTAATAAATTTATTTAATAAATTAGAATAGAACCCTACAAGATGCTGTGAGTATTTTTATTTTTTAATTTTATGATAATTTTAAATAAATAATTATTTATCCATAGTTATAAAAAATAAGTACATATAATGATTAAATATAAAAAATAATATATAATTATTAAATTACAAAATATAAAAAAATTTGTAACACCATGATATTATCATAATATTTCATATAAATAATAAAAATTATTTATTAAACCAAAAATACTATTAATAATAAAAAAAATACTTACAACAAAAAAAAAAGTAATACCAATAGTGAGCAGTCTTAGTAACTTCAAAAAAATTTACTAAATCCAGTGAATGTAAAATATTTATTTGATAATAAATGAAATTGTGCCTCAAGTGAGTTTAAGTCAACTGAAGAATTAACTTGTATATTAATTACTGTAAAAAAATAGAATATGAATTCAAATCAAAGATAAATTAATTATTATACAGAGGAGTAACTTAAAACAATTTTGCATATTTAACTTTACTTTCTCAAGTGGAATAAATAAATTCTTTAACTTCATATTTAACTTTTTGAAAAATCAAAGACCATAGAATCTCAAATAATAAATGAAAAAAAATCAAAATTTCAATATTCTATCAAAAATAGAACATGAATTTAAATCAAAGATATGTCAAAATATTTTTTAGATTAGAATAATATCAATTGTCTTGATAAAAATAAAAATATGACAAATATAATATATCACCTGCACAAATAATAAAATTGAATAGTATTATATTAAAATAACAGTTATGGTTTTCGTTTTTTATATAATATATAGATGACTAATCATAATTTTATATCAAATAGGATATTATAATTATATTTAAACTCTTCAAATAAATATAATAATTATTATCAATTATAATTCTATTTGAATTCTGTAAATAAATAAATATCTACTATAGTAAATAATAAATTAATTTAAAATAAATTATCAAATTATTATAATTTAATACTAAATTATTCTAAATATTTTAAATAAATTAATTTAAAAGGGATAAAGATGAAGAATTAGTATGAAATTTGATAAGCATAATTTCTCCTAATTTCTAAATAATAACGGATTAGTAAGAAAATTTTCTAAATACAATAAATAAATTAATTTAAAATTTTAACAAATTAGACATGTTATATAATATTATATTAGTATTATCTATTTTAATATTATATATAGATAGATGTCCTATGTATCTTTATACTAATAATTATCTAACTACTAGTATCTTATTATAGTTTTTAAATACCCAATTAAATAATAAATCTAATGCACTCAAAAGGGACAAGAATCATAATGAGAACAAACCATATAAATACTCCAACTAACTAGCCAATTAATTATTAATTTTTCACGTTATTATTATTATTATTATTATTATTATTATTATTATTATTATTATTACAGATAATAAAATTCAATTCCAAGCCATGTTAATTAATCAATCAACAAAAGTTACAAATATAAAGTTAGAAAAAAAATTAATTTTTATTATAATGCTGCTCTTTCTCTCCATCTTCATCTCCTAATAATACTTGCTCTAGAATATTCCAATTGAATTCACCAAATTCGATTAAGACAGAATCCATAAAGGAATATTCTGAACCCTGCAATAGATCTTCTGAATTCGGGAGATTTTTGTTAGAATCTGAATTATAATTATAATTATTTAGTGGAGAGAAATTTTCTGCATTGAGTAAATCGGATAGAAGAAGTTCATCCGTCTTGAAATCTAACAATAATTCAGATGAATTCTTGTAATTCTCTTCGGAGTTTAACTTCCATTTATTGTCGTTGTCATTGCCTTCGCCGTCGCCGTCGCCAGATAAATTCGCCATTATTGAAGGTGGTGAAGATGAAATATTTGGTATGTTTACTACTTTGCTGCATCTTGAAGCTTTAGCCCAGAAAACTTTTTTTGGCTCAGGATTTGGAGAAGATGACGATTTATTAATGGTGGGACATGGACATTTTTGTTGAGAGTGATTCAGTGAATTGTGATTTGAAGATGAAAATTTTGAATTTTGTAATTTTTTGCCAATATTTGTGTTCCAGTAATTTTTTATTTCATTGTCTGTTCGTCCTGGAAGTCTTCCAGCTATCAGAGACCATCTGCATTCACAAATGAAATACAATAATTATTTTAAGAAATAATTTTCTCAAATTAATTTTTTTTAATTAAACTTTACTTTGAATGTGAACTCATAATATATAATATAGAAATTTTTTTTTTGTTATTCTTTGTATAATTTTTTTAAAAAATAAATTTTATATAAAGTTAATTTATCGATTTGTTTTAAACATTAATATATAGATAATAAATGGATTCTGACTCTATTATATATTTTATTGTTTTTTAATAAGTCATATTTTATAAAAATATTTTAAATTATTAAAAGGTAATTTTAAATTTAATAAAGAATAGTTTAAATAGAAACAATAATATTTGAAATAGAAAACAACCATCAATTATTTTATAAGGTTGAAGGAAGACCACAACAAAAACACAATGTTTATTAATTTGACTTGTAAGAGTGCATTAGAAGTCGTTGGAGATGCTAAATGCATACTATTTTAATAATTGATTGAAAACAAAAGGAAGCAATTTTTTACCATTCCCCTATGGACCAAAATAACAAATATATAAATAGAAAAAAAATATATTATTTAATACTCTTTTATATCATTGTTTTCTTGTTTTCATAAATATAGTCTTTTAAAATTTAACTCATCCAGAGATAAAATTAAACTTTTTAACGAAAAGAGACAAAATAAAAATATTATATATTTTTTTAAAATTTTAAAATGAACAATTAAATATTTTAAAAATTTTAATAATATATATATATATATTTTAAAACAGAAGGGGGCAGCTGCCCTCTTCTAATTCATGTATCTTCGCCCTGATCCCATCACATATAATATCAACATTTTTTTTATTCCTAATTATTATAACCTTTTTTGATATTTAATATATTATAGAAAAAAAATTTATTTTAAATTTATTATTTAATAAATATGCACTTATCATTGTATCTAGACATAATTAAATTTAAATTTAAAAAATACTAAATTTTTTATAAGCCGTCAACTCATCCACCAGCTTATAATTTTTTTTATTAATTGAAATTCAAAGTAAAGTCTATTTATTGCTAGACTAATTTAGACTAATTTTCGGAAAACAATAATTGCAACTTTCAGAGTAAGCAAAATGAAAAGGAAAGGAAATTAAAGAGAGAGACTCTTAATTTAACCAAACTCCATTAAATATCTTAAGTTAATTTTCCTTTTTGGACCCTAACCCATTATGATTAAACAGAAAGAGAGAGAGAAAAAAAGAAAAAGAAAAAAGAAAAAAACCTGTTTCCGAGGAGTTTGTGAAGTCTGATAATGAGCTCTTCTTCATCATCTGTAATATTTCCTCTCTTAATACCAGGCCTTAGATAATTCAACCACCTTAACCTGCAACTCTTGCCACATCTCTTCAGACCTGTATATACATATATATATATATATACATAATTCAATACATTTTTTTTATATTCATTTTGGGTAAAATGTAAATGTTGATAATATATTCAGGTTTTGCAAGTAATTTAATAATTTAAAGCAATGAACTTCAAATTTTGAACAGATTCTGAAGATGCTGAACTCACCAGCTCTCTTGGGTAGGTTTCTCCATTTGCCTTCACCATGGATTTGAATATAATCAGTAAGAATCTTGTCTTCCATGGCAGTCCATGCTCCTCTGTTCAACCCTTCTTTTACACAGCATGGACTCCTACCCATTTCTGATCTCTCTAGCTCTTTCTTTCTTTCTCTTTAGTGTCCTTAGTTTTTGGTAACAAATTGCTTTGTCTTTCTTCAATTTATGAGTGGCTTTTATAGTAGAGATTTTGAAGTATCTCTCTTTCTTCTTTTTATTTATTTATTTTTTTTATTTGACTTAATTTCAAAATTTTAGAAAAAAAATTATAGTACCATTAAATATCATACTACGAAAATATATAGTAGTATTATTCATACACATTTAATGTTTATTTATTAAATATTATTTTTTATGGTGGGTGGCTTTAATTTAGTCCACACATATATGGGTAAATTAAATCTTATTCCCCAAAATTTCCTTGCCATTTTTTTTTTTTGAAAAAAGTAGGTTTCACTATTTTTTTAATAAAGAGTTTATTATATCCTTCAAATGGTGTTAATTATTAGAACATATTCGTCCCATAGTGATACTTTTTAGTTTACAAGAATTAATTAATAGTTATTATAATGGAAAATGTAATTTATATATAATTTTTCTATTATATTTTTATTTCAGTATAAAATATAATTATTAAATATTTCTAATAAGTAACATTAAATACAAATACAATAGAGATTAATATAAATAACCTTAAATATAAATGTAATAAAATTTTGATATATTAATTAGCTTACAAAAATAATAAGAGTTATAATTTAGTATAAACAACAGCGTGTCTATTAATTTGGGATGAATGAAATATTATAATAATAAAATAAAATTAATAATTTTAATTTTCATGGTTATAAGGGAAAGAACAAAATTCAAACTTGTCCATATATATAAATATAAGCTATGTCTTAAGATATGGAAACTAATAAATTTATTTAATTTATTACGTTAAGTTATTATATGTGTAACACCCCCACATCCAATGCACACACACTACAACCACAACAATGTAGCATAAGTGCACCAAACATAGGGATGCTACGGTTTTCTTCAACATTCAAAACATTTAAATAGATACAATACTATTATCATTATATAATAAAGAAAAGTAGATCATTTACTTTTAAATTAAAACACCTTATATATATATATATATACATACATATAGTTATTACACAGCGGAAGTCATAAGATATTTACATATTTGAAAACACTTAATTCCATATTTACAAATATACAAATATGTACATTTAATCAATACTTTACAAAATATAAAAAGAGTTATACATGATTGGCAAATCTCCTTTGATCTTTAAGTCTCCAAAATCAACTCTTCAATGTCTACCCTCACTCGGTCTCGAAGAGCTCTCGGGTTCGATTCTAACAGTTCTATCACCTGCGCGATTAAACACTATCGCGCTAAGCCAAGGGCTTAGTAAGATAATTATGCTAATGATATGACTTCGTGCAATGCAATGTCATTTCTCAAACCATAATATATATGTAACATCATATATGCAAAATTAACAATATACTTTCACCTTACATATCACATATTATTATCTTTTCATATACCTCATTAGTATTCATTTAATCATCAATACAAAGCAAAACAACCATCATTCATGACTCACATTAACCATAGACAAGCATGGGCCCAAGACACACTAATATGCCATTCAATTTTCAGAGTTAATGTTTTGGTTCTATCATCACATTTATCAATATCAATATCATAGACCCAACTAGGCTTCAAGGATTAAGTTCAACCAAGCTTCAAGGGGAGCAAAGCATGCTAAGCTTCTACCCAACTTGGCTTCAAGAACTAACCCAACCTAGCTTCAAGGGTTGTAACATCTCAATTAGGCTTCAAGGATTCAATCCAACCTAACTTCAAGAGATTGTTACTATCATTAGGCATGCCACCAATAACATACTCTGAAAATGGAATAACACATTAGCCACACAATTCATTTACATATCAATTATCATTTCCATTCTCAATTCTCATCAACATTTAGGCAAACATGCCTTCATTCTCTCAATATTATCATCATATAGCATCATTCATCATAGCCAAACACAATGGCATTGTCTCATATCATATCTTATTTGAATTATCATTTCATCTTTGATACAACATTTCAAGGTACATTACTCATAAAATACAATACCTTTCACAATGCATAACATAACCTTGTTTAAATCTCAACAATGCAATTAGGGCAAAGAACAACTTATATGATTCATAAATATCAACATTTCATTCCATATTAATCATGAAACACATCATCACTCACAATGCATAATATAACAAGGCTCAATCTCAACAATGCAAGAATAATATATATATAATTCATAGCTTTAGGATAATTCACAAGTGTTTTTAATTCATCCCTTGGTTTAAGTATGTTTATGTTTAGGTTTAGAGGCCAAACTACCTTTGAAGAATCTAAACTAAGCAAACAAGAACAAAGAAATCAAGCAACATTCAATTCATTTGTGGGACACACCCAACTCACTTGAAGGACACGCCTAACTTAGTTGAGGAACACGCCCGTGTCTTTAACAATAAATGAGGCAGTAGCCAATTCAAATAATTGACAAGCCCAGCACCTTTGATGGACACGCCCGTGTCACTAAAACCAAAAGAGACAGTAGCCAATCCAAATAATTGACACGCCCACTCCCCTAAATTGCTTTTGGCCGTGTCACTAAATCACAAAACATTAACTAAAACCAACCCTTTCTCAATTGCACTCAAACACAATATTCATTATATAACATATTTCACATGAACATAATCAATGTTCTAAACACATATTCATCATAAAAACTACTTCATCACACATTAATATCACAATTAAACACATAGTAACTCAAAAACCCTAAAATCAACATCCTTCTCCATCCATCCAAATCAACAACCATCATTTCCAACAACAACCTTCAATTAAACTCATAACTTAAAATCAATTTAACACTTGAAAACACAACCAACACATCTCAAATCCACCAAATCACAAAATCATCAAACCCTACTTTACTTCCAACACAACTTCCAAATAAGTAAAGAAAACAAGAAAATACTTACCTACAAAGAAGAAATTCCACAAATCTTCAACTTGATTCTTCAATTCTCCCTTCAATCTTGATCTTACTATCAAGAACACTTCTCCTTCCCTTTTGCTAATGGAGAGCCGGCCACTACCATCAAGAGGAAGAGAAAATGATCAAGAATCACAAAGTCAAACTTCATTAAATACCCATCCAAAGGAAAATTACTATAATACCCTCATACATATCTTAATTCTCTTTGTTATCTCTTGCCCATTTTGGTAATTTCACATGCCCTAAAAAAAATATCTCCTCTTGCCTTGACCAACTCTTTTGACCAATGTATATGTTATATATATCACAATATACACAACATATAAACTTGTCTCTAAACCCTAAATTCTTTCCCAAAACACTTATACTTTTCTTTCTCAATTTAAACCAACAATACAACAACAACAACAACAACAACAACAACATGCAAAACTTCTAGGGCATAAATGAGGATATTACAATTCTCCCCCTCTAAAAAAAAATTTCGTCCTCGAAATTACCTGATATCAAGTCTGGAACAATTGAGGATATTGCTCTCGCATAGTTTGCTCATTCTCCCAAGTTGCTTCTTCTTTTGCATGATTCTTCCAAAGAATTTTCACTAATGGCACTCTCTTGTTCCTCAATTCTTTCACTTCCCGTGCCAAGATAGCAACTGGTTCCTCTTCAAATGTCAAGTCTGGGCTCACTTCAATAGATTCAAATGGCAACACATGAGATGGATCCGACCTGTACCTTCTCAACATAGAAACATGAAACACATTATGAATACGATCCAACTCAGGTGGCAAAGCAAGCCGATAAGCCACTGGCCCAATTCTTTCCAACACTTCATACGGTCCAATGAAACGAGGACTTAATTTCCCTTTCCGACCGAACCTCAAAATTTTCTTCCAAGGAGATACCTTCAAAAATACCTTATCCCCAACATCAAACTGAATACCTCTCCTCTTCAGATCTGCATAAGACTTCTGTCGGTCTGAAGCTGCTTTCAACCTGCCCCGAATCAACTTCACTTTCTCTTCAGTTTCTTGAATCAAATCAGGCCCAATCAACTTGCTATCACCAAGTTCACTCCAACAAAGAGGTGTCCTACACCGTCTGCCATATAATGCCTCGAATGGGGCCATTCCGATGCTGGACTGGTGACTGTTATTGTAAGCAAACTCCACAAGAGGTAAGAATCTATCCCAACTTCCAGAGAAATCGATGACACAGCTTCTCAACATATCCTCAACAATCTGTATCACCCTCTCAGACTGTCCATCCGTCTGTGGATGAAAAGCAGTGCTGAAATGCAGTCGAGAACCCAAAGCACTATGCAAACTCTTCCAAAATCTCGAAGTAAACCTGGGATCTCGATCAGACACTAAAGAAGTTGGAACACCATGCAATCTCACAATCTCATGGATGTATAGCTCAGCCAACCTCTCCAAAGAGTAATCCATCCGAACCGGAAGGAGATGAGCTGTCTTAGTCAATCTATCCACAATCACCCATATGGCATCATGTTTCTTTTGTGTCAATGGCAAACCAGACACAAAGTCCATTGTCACTCTTTCCCACTTCCATTCTGGCACTGACAACGGTTGAAGCAACCCAGTTGGAACTTGATGCTCTGCTTTAACCTTCTGACAAGTGAGACATTTCGATACAAACTCAGCAATGTCTCTCTTCAACCCAATCCACCAGTAATGCTGTCTCAAATCATGATACATCTTCGTGTTACCCGGATGCATAGAAAACATCGACTGATGTGCCTCTTCCAAAATGACCCTCTTCAAATCAGCATTATCGGGTACACACAATCTATTCTTAAACCATAGGCTCCCATCATCCTTCACAACAAAATCTCTAGTCTTTCCACTCTCACAATCTAAAACAATCTTCTGAATCTTCTTATCAGCTAACTGAGCCTCTTTGATCTAGTCCAACAAAACAGGCTTCAATTGTAACTGTGCCAATAATGCACCATCATCACAAGGTACAAAACTGGCACGCAATGCTCTCAACTCAACAAGCAACGAGAGCGAGTAAACTGTTAAACCAGCTAAAGACTTCCGACTTAAGGCATCAGCAACTACATTTGCTTTACCTGGATGATAATCAATCAAGCAGTCATAGTCTTTAATCAATTCTAACCATCTCCTCTGCCGAAGGTTGAGCTCTTTCTGAACACCCAAATACTTCAAACTCTTGTGATCAGTGTAAATGAAACATTTCTCCCCAAACAGATAATGGCGCCAAATCTTTAATGCAAAAACAATGGCAGCCAACTCCAAATCATGGGTAGGATAGTTAAGCTCATGCGGTTTCAACTGTCGAGATGCATAAGCTATAACTTTCCCTTCCTGCATCAATACACACCCCAAACCTCTATGTGAAGCATCACTGTAGATCACATAGGGTTGGCCTTCTACAGGTAAAGTGAGAACAGGCGCTTGAGTCAACATATCTCTCAACTGTTCAAAGCTAGCCTGACACTGATCTGTCCACAAAAACCTCACTCCCTTACGAAGCAATCTGGTGAGTGGAGTAGCTATCAAAGAAAATCCTTTCACAAACCGCCGGTAATAGCCTGCCAAACCCAGAAAACTTCTAACCTCTGTCACAGACTTGGGTGGACTCCAATTCAAAATTGCTTCAACCTTACTCGGATCAACTCTGATGCCTTCTGCTGAAACAATATGTCCGAGAAAAGCTACCTGATCCAACCAGAACTCACACTTCGACAATTTGGTAAATAGTTGCTTCTCTCTCAAAATCTGCAACACAATCCGCAGATGCAAATCATGTTCCTCTTCATTCCTCGAATACACCAGAATATCATCGATGAAGACCACTACAAACTGATCCAAATAGGGCCTAAACACCCTATTCATCAAATCCATAAAAGCTGCAGGTGCATTCGTCAGACCAAAAGGCATAACTAAAAATTCATAATGCCCATACCTGGTCCGAAATGCAGTCTTCGGAACATCTTCAGCTCTGACTCTCAGCTGATGGTACCCCGATCTCAGATCAATCTTAGAGAATACTGACGCTCCCTTCAACTGATCAAAGAGATCATCGATTCTAGGCAAAGGATACTTATTTTTAATGGTCACTTTGTTCAATTGCCTATAGTCGATGCACAACCTCATAGTACCATCCTTCTTTTTTACAAAGAGCACAGGAGCTCCCCAAGGAGAAACACTGGGGCGAATGAATCCTTTATCCAACAGCTCCTGTAATTGCACTTTCAACTCCCTCAATTCTGCTGGTGCCATTCTGTAAGGAGTAATGGAGATAGGAGTGGTACCCGGTAACAATTCAATACCAAACTCCACCTCTCTCTCTGGAGGCAATCCTGGCAGCTCCTCTGGAAACACATCAGGGAACTCCGCAACTGTGGCAATGCTATCAATGGAAGAACTCCTCACTCTAGTATCTATCACATGAGCGAGATAGGCTTCACACCCCTTTCTAATCAACCTCCTGGCTGCAACAGCTGAAACAAATAAGGAGGCTAACTGTTCCTGCTCATTAGATACTATCACCTCTCTCCCATCACCGGTTCTCAAAGAAACAATTTTCTTTTTACAATCCACCACAGCTCCATGTCGAGATAACCAATCCATGCCTAAAATCACATCATATTCCTTAAATGGCATCTCAATCAAATCTCCAAGGAACTCCTCACCCTGCACCCTCACTGCACTATCTCGATGCACTTTACTCACAATCACACTATGCCCTAAAGGATTTGTCACCAACACATCAAATCCTAGGGATTCAGCATGCACATCAGACACAGGCAATACAGATGCACTAATATAAGAATGGGTGGAACCCGGATCAATTAAAGCAAGTACTGCAGTATCAAATAAAGAAAAAGTACCAGCTATGACCGCCGATGCATCCGGCTGTCTCTGCATAACATACATCCTCTGGGAAGAACCAACCTCCTCCGGTCTAGTCTCCCTGGATGCAGCGCCACCTCTAGAACTGAACCCTGCTCTACCACCTCGGCTGGCACCTCTGCCTCCCCTCACACTGGCTCGAGAAGCGGCAGAATCAACTGACATCTGCCTCTGCCTCTCAGGGCAATCTCTCACAAAGTGATCCGGTGACCCACACCTGAAACATACCCCAGCAACACCAGCTTTCCAACATGGACCACCATGGGGCCTCCCACAATGGATGCAAATAGGTAAGGTGGATCTCTGAACCATAGGGGTTGGAGCACTTGCCACTGAAGCTGCAGGTCTGAATCTTTGTCTCTGGAACTGCACTGATCTACCTGCTGGTCTCTGGCTCCTAATACTCCGAGGAACAAAGCTTCCTCTACCCCTCTTCACTGAAGAAGACCCTGCCTCAAACTGAGGCCTTCTCACTCTGACCTCTTCCTCTGAAGCAGCTGCAATCACTTGAGCTCGCTCCACACTTCGAGCTGCTTCCACTAGCTGGGAGAAATCGTGATATCTAGACCCGGCCACTAAGCACATGATAGAGGGTCTCAATCCCTCCTGAAACCTCCGGCATCTATCTATCTCATCAGCAATAATGCCACCAGCATACTGACTCAGTCGAATAAACTCAACTTCATACTCAGTAACAGTCTTGTTATCTTGCTTCAAGCTCAAGAATTCCATCTTCTTCATATCCTTATACTCCCTAGGAGTATATTTCAACTCGAATTCCCTCAAGAAATCTGCATATGACAAAGTTGGTGGATCTTCCATGGAATGTGGCACAGTCTTCCACCAATCGTATGCGTCTTTCTGTAGCAAAGATCTTGCATAGTCAAACTTTTCCTCTGAGGTGGCTTGCAACTGAACAAATACTCTCTGGACTCTGTCAAGCCACTGTTCTGCCACAGCTGGATCAGTGGTACCAATAAAATCCTCAGCTCCATATTTCCTCAGTTTATCATAATGCCTTACTGGTACCAAAGACTGAGGGGGTGGTGGCACTGGTTGTACTGGCGCTTGCCTGAAAGTCTCCATCATATTCACAAACCAAGCTGGTGGAACCTCCTCACCAGTTGGTCTCCCCGACCCAGAAGCAGGTGCCTCCCCAGCACTCTCAACTCTAACTCCCTCATCAGGAGCAACACTCTCCTCACTGCCCTCAACTGACTGTCTCAAATGAGAATCCATCAACACCTAACACTGCAAACACAACAGAACACACCTTATTAAAGATCAAAGATTGCCAATCCCAAACATGTATTTTATTTCAAAAACTCACTTTTTAATTCAAAATATTCTTTTTATAACATATTACCTAGGTTAAGAATCTCAAACCTAGGCTCTGATACCAAAACAATTGTAACACCCCCACATCCAATGCACACACACTACAACCACAACAATGTAGCATAAGTGCACCAAACATAGGGATGCTACGGTTTTCTTCAACATTCAAAACATTTAAATAGATACAATACTATTATCATTATATAATAAAGAAAAGTAGATCATTTACTTTTAAATTAAAACACCTTATATATATATATATATACATACATATAGTTATTACACAGCGGAAGTCATAAGATATTTACATATTTGAAAACACTTAATTCCATATTTACAAATATACAAATATGTACATTTAATCAATACTTTACAAAATATAAAAAGAGTTATACATGATTGGCAAATCTCCTTTGATCTTTAAGTCTCCAAAATCAACTCTTCAATGTCTACCCTCACTCGGTCTCGAAGAGCTCTCGGGTTCGATTCTAACAGTTCTATCACCTGCGCGATTAAACACTATCGCGCTAAGCCAAGGGCTTAGTAAGATAATTATGCTAATGATATGACTTCGTGCAATGCAATGTCATTTCTCAAACCATAATATATATGTAACATCATATATGCAAAATTAACAATATACTTTCACCTTACATATCACATATTATTATCTTTTCATATACCTCATTAGTATTCATTTAATCATCAATACAAAGCAAAACAACCATCATTCATGACTCACATTAACCATAGACAAGCATGGGCCCAAGACACACTAATATGCCATTCAATTTTCAGAGTTAATGTTTTGGTTCTATCATCACATTTATCAATATCAATATCATAGACCCAACTAGGCTTCAAGGATTAAGTTCAACCAAGCTTCAAGGGGAGCAAAGCATGCTAAGCTTCTACCCAACTTGGCTTCAAGAACTAACCCAACCTAGCTTCAAGGGTTGTAACATCTCAATTAGGCTTCAAGGATTCAATCCAACCTAACTTCAAGAGATTGTTACTATCATTAGGCATGCCACCAATAACATACTCTGAAAATGGAATAACACATTAGCCACACAATTCATTTACATATCAATTATCATTTCCATTCTCAATTCTCATCAACATTTAGGCAAACATGCCTTCATTCTCTCAATATTATCATCATATAGCATCATTCATCATAGCCAAACACAATGGCATTGTCTCATATCATATCTTATTTGAATTATCATTTCATCTTTGATACAACATTTCAAGGTACATTACTCATAAAATACAATACCTTTCACAATGCATAACATAACCTTGTTTAAATCTCAACAATGCAATTAGGGCAAAGAACAACTTATATGATTCATAAATATCAACATTTCATTCCATATTAATCATGAAACACATCATCACTCACAATGCATAATATAACAAGGCTCAATCTCAACAATGCAAGAATAATATATATATAATTCATAGCTTTAGGATAATTCACAAGTGTTTTTAATTCATCCCTTGGTTTAAGTATGTTTATGTTTAGGTTTAGAGGCCAAACTACCTTTGAAGAATCTAAACTAAGCAAACAAGAACAAAGAAATCAAGCAACATTCAATTCATTTGTGGGACACACCCAACTCACTTGAAGGACACGCCCAACTTAGTTGAGGAACACGCCCGTGTCTTTAACAATAAATGAGGCAGTAGCCAATTCAAATAATTGACAAGCCCAGCACCTTTGATGGACACGCCCGTGTCACTAAAACCAAAAGAGACAGTAGCCAATCCAAATAATTGACACGCCCACTCCCCTAAATTGCTTTTGGCCGTGTCACTAAATCACAAAACATTAACTAAAACCAACCCTTTCTCAATTGCACTCAAACACAATATTCATTATATAACATATTTCACATGAACATAATCAATGTTCTAAACACATATTCATCATAAAAACTACTTCATCACACATTAATATCACAATTAAACACATAGTAACTCAAAAACCCTAAAATCAACATCCTTCTCCATCCATCCAAATCAACAACCATCATTTCCAACAACAACCTTCAATTAAACTCATAACTTAAAATCAATTTAACACTTGAAAACACAACCAACACATCTCAAATCCACCAAATCACAAAATCATCAAACCCTACTTTACTTCCAACACAACTTCCAAATAAGTAAAGAAAACAAGAAAATACTTACCTACAAAGAAGAAATTCCACAAATCTTCAACTTGATTCTTCAATTCTCCCTTCAATCTTGATCTTACTATCAAGAACACTTCTCCTTCCCTTTTGCTAATGGAGAGCCGGCCACTACCATCAAGAGGAAGAGAAAATGATCAAGAATCACAAAGTCAAACTTCATTAAATACCCATCCAAAGGAAAATTACTATAATACCCTCATACATATCTTAATTCTCTTTGTTATCTCTTGCCCATTTTGGTAATTTCACATGCCCTAAAAAAAATATCTCCTCTTGCCTTGACCAACTCTTTTGACCAATGTATATGTTATATATATCACAATATACACAACATATAAACTTGTCTCTAAACCCTAAATTCTTTCCCAAAACACTTATACTTTTCTTTCTCAATTTAAACCAACAATACAACAACAACAACAACAACAACAACAACATGCAAAACTTCTAGGGCATAAATGAGGATATTACAATATGGAATCTAAAATTACATCTTCTGATAGATAAGTGTAATAAAAGCAATTAATCAGGTTATGTCTTGTAGTAGTCTTCAATAACAGAAATTTTCAAAATGGATTTTTGTATAAAATAAATTTAGAGTATAGTTATGGTATATATCTCTAAGTTGAGGGATCATAAATATAATTTAGTATTTATAATCACAAATCACACTAATTAAGTTATTATTATTATTTATTTAATTCGATTTTTTGCCTTTGACATTAAATATTATTTACCTGGTACTGACAATGAACTGTCAGCTTATGCAATACGAAAATCAACTTGCCTTGGCGAATTTTAGTAATATTTTCAACTATTAAAAAAAGAAAATGAAAATTAATAATGACTAATCATAGAGGATATATTAAGATGCATCCACGCACAGATAAATATATATTTTCTTAAACAATAAATTTATAATTAATTCTCTCCCTTTCATATATAAATACTTAAAAAACAAGTTAGATATGCAAATTAAATTCGATTTTTGAATAAATATTTTTGAGATAATTTATGAATGTATAAATAGAGTGAGAAGATATATTTTTTTTAAAATTAATGATAATTTTTTTGAATAAATATATTAATTGAATAATACTTTGATCTTGATATATATATAATTATGTAATAAATAAGTATTAATTAAGAAAATAAAATTGGTGACTAATTAATTCACCTGCCTTTCTAAGTAGCCATGGCAGCTATCCATCTCCCAAGCTAACTTTCTCGAGTATTTTTGAATGTTCGTTGGAAATTTTACACAAGCCAATAGAGGGCAATTGAAAGCAATCACAGAAAAAATGTCAGTGCCCCACCTTATCGCAAGGTTTATATATTGGATTAAATGTTTCTAGTAGAGGATGCATAATTGAAAGTCCAAACTTCATTCATTTTAAGTTTTAAGCTCGAGACATACTCTAACAGTAAATACACTTTCTTTGTATTCATCTAGATTCGATTTTTCACTCCCCTATATTATAATGCTCAAAAAAAAATTAAGTATAATTATTTTTTTTAAAAGACACATAAATAAATTACAAACAAATTACTCTAGAGATAAAGAAGTCCACCATATATATATATATATATATATATCTCAAAAAATAAATTATGAAATATTATTTAAAGTTTTAGTGGCAATAAAAATTGACGTCTTGAAGAAATGCTAGATTCGTATGTCTTATATGAATAATCTAATTAAGAGTTAGTAAATTTTAAATTTTCCAAATTAAATTTATATCCACAGCGGGATAAGAATTGTCTCGACATAACACATGAACTACACTAGAATTATCCTGTTTTCAAGTATAATTAATTTAATTTCATAACATTAATTTTTTAATTAAAATTTTAATTCACATTAGATAATAAATATTAGTAAATAATATAGTATGACAAGTGAAAATCATTCATGTTCATTGAAAAGTTAACCTTATATATATATATATAGATTATTAGACTCCTAATTATGTCGAAAACTTAATTATTATTGGATGTGTATATATTAATATTAATTAATCCACCTATTATTAGTATTTATGTAATCTTTTATTCTCTTAAATCAATTATTAATTACTTTAGTGTTATATTTATAGACAATCATCCCTATAAAAATTTTTAATGCATATTGAAAAATAATTTTTATTTTTTCAATTTTTTTATGCAGTTAAGATATTCAATATGCCACATCTAATCATATAATATTATAATGTTGAATAGTTTACATACAATACAATATGTATAATTTTATCTACTAAAGAAAAAGAAAAAAAAATTTCACTAATTATCTCTTAGCTTTTTATTTTATATAAATATATTATTTAATTTTAATTTGACCCCACAAAATTATTTTTAATTTTAATTTTTTATTAAAATTTTTCATTCTATTTAGATAATTATGTGGAATTCACATAGTTTTAAATGGATTTATATGTCCAAAAATATAACAAAAAATGATTTTTTTTAATGACATTTTTCATACTCAAATTAAAATTAACTATATTTTTCCAACACGAGTGTGAGGTGAATTTCTTTTATTATTATTATTATTATTTTTATTTTTAACATATAGCTCCATGTGGTATTATATGAAGTCTATATAATTATTTTTTATTAGAAAATAAAATTAAATAGTTTTTTAAAAATAAAATTAACAAATATTTTATTGGAATAAATTGAAATCTAAGGACATCATCACATCAATGAAAAAATTTCATACAGTCCTTGAAATTAAGCCAAATAGGAGGAAATAATTAAAGTGCTCTATTGTACAATTTCCGTAGCCAACTTGTTTAGCAATATAATAATGACGAAATTATTAATTTTTCTCTTTTAATTAATTATTCAATCTTATTTTTTGATTAAGGATTCAATAATGGGTGGGGTTCAATTAAAAAAAATGAAAAGAAAGAAAATTAGTGGATTAACTTTCTAGTGAAAGTAACATTTCTCTTAAAAGCTGTTAAAATAATGTCCACTGGTTAATTATATTATATATTTTTTATAATAAATTTGATAAAATTGTTGTATTTATATATTAAATTTGGGTTTTGTAGTTAAATAAAGTGAAAAGTTAGGCAATTCATGGACCAAATAGGAATCAAATTTGGATTTTGACACGGAATTAATTAGGATTTGATTTGATTGTTTCATTTTAAAATACGTAGTTTTGATTTAAAGAATAGATTATCTAATATATTATGCTGAAATAATTAGTTAAACTTGAACAATTAAAAAATATATAAAAATTATATAACGCCGTGTGTAAGAATACTTGAAATTTTAGTATATGTCATAATTTTTTATTTCTTATTTATGGCTTAATCGTAAAAAACTTCCATGAGTTATCAAATATATGGAATATTAGAAAATTTATTAATCTAGTTTATATTTTCACACCCATATCAATTTTTCTAGTGGCGGAACCAAAAATTCTATGAGAAAGAAGGAGGACTAAATTTTCATGAAAAAAAAATTATAGGCAAGTTTACTATAAAATTAAATATTTAATATTATAGTAGTTCAACAATTAATTTATACTATTAGAGTAACTACGCCTATGATATAGTAATTATATCTTATGACTTTATATATTTTAAAAACGTTACATAATAACCTTATTTTTATTTATTTAAAAAATATTTTTCTTCCCATACTACATTAAGCAATTAATTATTTATGTATATATGAATTTAAGCAAAAATTTTATGAATTAACATAAATTTTATTAAAATATATATTATATATATTCATATATATATATTTCATTTAAATTATATATGTATAATTATATATATAATTTATTTTAATTTAAATATATAAATGAAAATATATAAATTTATATATATATATATAAATGAATGTGTGTATATATATTTATATACATACATATATATATATTTACATTTAAATATATAAATAAAATTTATATATATAAATGAATGTGCATAGATATACATATATATATATACACATATATACATACATACATATTTATATATATGTATATATATCTATATATGTATATATATGGCTGAGGGAAGGTCCAGAGCCCTCCTGAATCATCCTAAATTCGCCACAAATTTTATCTAATTAATGTATAAAAATATGCATGCTGAGATTGGTGACTATATATTTTATAATAAATTCGTGATATGAAAAAATTCGTCAAATCAGGAATTCCCTCACATTCACAAATGACAAAACTTGAGTAGATGTGTAAAAAAAATACTCATAAAATGAAGAAATAATTATTTATTTATATATATATATATATATATTCTTAACATTTTATTTTATTAACACTTTTATTTATATTTTTTTAATGAAAAAAAATTTATTATACTTTACTAAATTTAAATATTTAATATAGAATATTTATAATTAATTTTAGTAATAATTTTTTAGTCTATTTGATAAATAAAATGGACATGCTACTCTTTTTTTTCCCAGAATCAACGAACTCAGCCCTGAATCTAGAGATGCTTTTCAGACGGGGCTATACATACACTAAATGATAATGTCTCATCAACCGTTGTTTTCTTTTCTTTCTTTCTTTCTTCTTTAAAAAAAAAGAAAAAGAAAAATAGACATATTATCTCACCCAAAATTATATTATTTTGTTTATTTTCTTCTTTTAAAAAAGATATTTAGAATCAAAGAGTTTTAAGTTAAATAGAACTAAAATTTAGTATATACATTATAGACTTAATAATACGAATAGAGAAGTAGGTAGAGTTATTTTAGATGGAGCAACAGTGTCTCATAGTTCTCATTTAAAATATCTTGGTTCTAGCGGATGGTGGTTGTAAAGAAGATATAAATCACATGATTAAAACTGGTTGGATAAAATAAGGAAGGCTATAAAAGTGTTATATGACCGAAAAATGCTAATCAAATTGAAAGAAAAATTCTACCGCACTGTCATATGTCCTGCCATAATATATGGTGGTGAGTGTTGGACTGCAAAAGGACAACACGTGAGTGAAATATATGTTACAAAGATGAGAATTATACGATGAATGTGTGAACATAATAGAATGGATAGAATCATGAATGAGAGCATTAGAGAAAAAATATAGGTAACATCCATTGAGGATAAAATAAGAGAACATAAATTAAAATGATTTAACTATGTAAAACATAAACATAAAAATACATCAATAAAAAAAATTGAACTAGTTAAAGTAGAAATACAGGATAAACTTTAATTAACTTTGACAAAAATGATATAAAATAATTTTATTATTTTAAATTTATCAGAAGACTCCAAATTGAATTTAATAAAAAAAAAATTCATATTCTATAGCTTAGGATTAAAACTTTGTTATTGTCTTCTTTTAGAACACAAATTATTTGATGGTTGTTTGATCTAATCATAAAATTTGCAAATTCATTTGCTATACAAAATTACTGTACACAAGCACCAAGAAAAAGAAAAAATATATGATTCAACAATAATTTCAACAAGGCATTCTCATTAAATTGACAAACCAATTGAGTTATGATAAATTTTTTTATTATTTATCTTTTATTTTTCACCTGAAAAAATTTAAATTATATTTTTAAAAAAATCACTATATGTTATAATTTAATTAGTTTATCATTTTAACTATAATATCTAATTAAAATCACTGTTATACTGTATAATTTCTCAAAAAAAAAAGCAAGAATGATTGAATGTCATCTATTAGGACAGAAAAATCTTGAAACTAAAAATTTGATTGAGGTACAAAGAATAATAACCAAATCCTTACCCCAAGGAAAACAAAGAAGAAAAAGAAAAAAGCTTTATGTAAGAATTAATAAAATAATAAACACCACAACTTCAGGGCATGTCAGTGTCACTCAACCCAGACAGGTTGAACAGGACGCCAAATCTGTAAATTTATGGGCACAATTGACCTCCCCAAAGGGTACCTTCCCTTTCTTTTTTATGACTGCACCAAGCCTGTGGTATTATGCACTTAGAGATCAAACAATCATTACATTAATAATATCTATAAAATTAGACGTCATTTGCTGCAACCTTTCAGACCAATTTTCAGGTCTCTACTGCTTTTTGCTTGCCAAATAATTACATGTCTGCTGCCTCTGCTGCTAATGCTTCTGTCAATCCAAACTGTGAAACAAAAGCAGTGAGTACAAGGGTCAGTAACAATGGCAATAATACAAATATATATATAAAGCAACGGTGGTGGTTCGTATCTAAACTAAATGCACCAAGAAATCCATGCACTAGAAACAAGTCTTTGCACATCCAAAACAAAAATAACCCGCCTCCCCTGCCCTTGATCCTGTATCTCTTCCCCCCGAGTATCCCAGCCGTTGCAATAATAACAGAGAAACTTGAAAATTTGCCCTTGCAAGCACAAAGTGCACACCCGTGCAATGGCAATAGCCAGAGTCTTTAGGAAGATAAAGAAGATAACCAAAGCATGCAGATCCAAAATCAGGCAAATAATCACTGCATCTAATACAAAACTAACAGACAAGATTTTGGGCATTTTAACAAGAATGACAAGGAAACTAACATATAAAGACATTCTTCAATGCATTTTCTTGCCAAAATAATGTTCAAATTAGTTGGAAAAAAGCAACGCTTATTAAATGTAATCACCAAATTCCTTTAATATTCATCACCAACCAACATCAAATGAATGATTAAAAGCTCGTGCCACCTATTAATCAATGGATAGTCCACTGTCTCTACATTCAGGCAATCTTTACTAAGAAAAGTTTAGTTTTTAGACCCTTCTCTATGCTACTTATCAACAATAATATAGAACACCAGCACTGAGCACTGTCTACATCAGTCCAACCTTTTTATCATATATGACTAGAATGCCTAAAATGGACCATACTTTTTAGCCTTAAGCAGATCAATCAAGTCTTTGATTTGATAATCTGCCCCCTATCCAGCCGCAATAGTGGTAAAGAACACTGGAAAACAAATACATATGTAATTCTCAAAGCCCCTTGGACCAGATTCCAGGATTCAGATTTCAGACAATGGGATACTTCAAAATTTTTTTATTCTCAAGATCTCATTTCAAGACAGCAAATTTCATTCCTAAACAAGAATCTGGCTGCACCTGGTATAGCCATGTCAATTTCACTTTTTGTTTTTGAGAAGGGGGTTTGGGTGAATATCATTGTGTTGAAATCTTGAATGCTCACCACCAAAGTACCATGCTACAATCAACTAGCATGGAGTCCTTATCAGAAATGAGAAATATGTCCATTAAAATCGTGTGATCTGCTGCAGCATTTGAGAACTTGTTGACTGGGAAACCAATTGCTCTGAACTTGGTGAAGGTCTCATCAGATGGTTAGTAATGACTGGGCTGCCAAGCCCTTGTCCGATCATTTCTTTAGGATTATGATCATTTGTTTCCAAGTGAGAGGACTCCCTCAATGCACAAATCTGACAAGATATGTAAATTATGGGTTTTTGCACCTTAAACGAAAAGGATTTAACTAAAATGTGTAGAAATTTTGCTTACCATATCCAGACGCTTCTTGTGCAGATCACTTGTTAACTGCACATTTTAAACTCGAATTATCAAAGTGCATTACTTGAAATATTATTTAGTTAAAACATACTGATGAATTTTGCATAATATGACTACAAGAATTACGGCCCAACATGACATGCGGCGTCTGGGTGGGTGCTTGTCAGAGAAAGTACCAAGTTGAACTACTTGAATAGAAAATTTAAAAGCTTCATACGGACAAAATGGGATTATTATAATTATTAGTTTTTGGTACTTTGAAAAATCAAGCATACAACAAACATTTTGAATTAGATATTTCCATCAAATTCATCTTAGCCTGCACGCCATCTCTAGATAGTTATTTGACTTAACAAAGCCATAACAATGCACCCATTTATTAATGCTTGATAGAGAAGGTCAAATGCTTACAGGTTTTCTTTGGAAATTTCTCTCTTCAGCTGAAAATCCAGGAATTGTCAGATGCCAATTCTTCTCTGCATACAATTTTCATATTCAGTTCATAAGCAATTATAAGCAAATGTATCAATGCCGCTCTTAAGTCTAACTTGGCCAATTACTAAATTCAGTTGCAAATCAATTGACATTATTAACAATAGTGCCCTTAATATGAACTAAAAGTTCTGCCATCTAAAACTTTCCTACACATCTTCTATGTGATTATATTTCTTTTCCTTATCTTAAGCAAAAAGCCCAAGTAGATTAATCTATTTTCCCACTACCAATACCCTCACACAACACAAGAAATATGCTGATGAAAATACAAATGGTACAGTGCAAACCTAAGTGCAACAATAAATCCTTGGACTCCAATGTTGAAGATTTTCGATGCTTGGCCAAACTGCAAGCAAATGTAGTTACCTGCATTTTCATACAAGAATCAAGAAGTCAGTCAAATGTATTGGTATGATTAGTAATTTAACCAAAGAACAAGATTAGTTGACCAGAGGAAAGCATCTCTTAAGCGGGGTAGTTATAGCACAACTATAGTTAAATAATAAAGAAGACATGCCAGTTGAAGCATTATATTATGATAGAAGCTTTTCCTTCTTGAAGAGTGGATAATTTCAAATGGCAACGGCAGAAAATGTCAACACAATGAAAGTAAGTCAAGTATAACAGCCAGGAACTAGCAAATAGGGATGCACATTTAACCAAAATCTCATACAAAATGACATTAGCATGTCATGATTGGCATAAGCTTTTATTTTTGATTCTGATGCTCAGAAGTAGTTCTATATCAAATGAAACTTCCCAATGAATACACGTGTATCCATACATATACAAGCATTTGGGCACATATACAGATTATACTTATATTTTCAGTAGGGATTCAAGGCACGAACACACACAAAGAGAGAGTTACTCACAGAATCAATAAAGTCATCAGCAATCTCTAAAAGAAGATCTTCAACTTCAGGATCTAGTTTTCCCTGTGAATCCACCTGAACACATCCAAAAAGATGAACAGTGTGATACATTTATCATTATAAGAATCGGAAAGCATTTAAGAGCATGATACAGCAGTAAAAGACAATTATTAGTTGACAGAATCAAATGCTGGGAAGACCTGTGACACCAAATCCTGTATTTTTCTTTTTCCAAGTAGTTGATTAGTTGCTTCTGTTCCTTGACTTGAACTTCCCCCAGGTGTAGTTGCACCAGAAGCTGTTGCATCTGGCTGTGATCCTGTCAAACTAAGAGATTTCTGGCCTGCGGGCACTTGCATTCTGGGAGATTGCTGCTGCTGCTGCTGCAATGGCAATTGTTGTTGCAATTGCTGCTGTGGTTGTTGCTGTAGCAGTAATTGCTGTTGCTGTATGTGCTGTTGTTGTTGCTGCTGCTGCTGCTGCTGCTGATGCATTTGTTGATGCCCCATAGGTGGCTGCTGCTGCACCAGCTGGGTTAATTGTTGTGGGTTTAATGCCATGCTATTTTGATGCAACTGAGGGGATGAAGCCAATTGCTGCTGCATGAGAACTTGTGACTGCCTTTGCTGTTGAAGACGGTATGAAGGTGAAGCAGGACCAGATATTGCTGGCATTTGCTTTAACCACGGCTGCTGTGACAGGGAGTTCTGCATCATAGCTGGCTGTGCATTCTGAGCCAGTCCAGGCAGCTGAGTGTTCATAAATGCCAATGACGATGTCCTTGATAGGTTTGGAACCTGGAGCTTTTATAGATGATTAAAATCAAAAATCAAGCAGACATATGCAGCAAGTGACTGTAAAAATGTATAAAATCTGCATAACAAGTGGCAACCACTAAGAACATTATCGTAATTTCAGACTATAGTAATGATGTCAAAGTTGCAAGTCCAACAATGTTTTTCTCCACATGCTAAAAGAAAGAAGAGAACAAAGAAAATTTATTGGTGACTAAAAGGAACAACTTATTGCAATACAGGCCCATGGCTATAATAAATAGAACAATGCTGATAATCAACATCCAACATGACATACCAAATAGCATAAGAATGTAAATCAGGTCTATAAATGTTACAGATTGCATTTTACTGGATATATATACAGTATCCACCACTCTAATCAGAAATATCACAAAATTGCACAAACACTAGCGACCTGATAAGCCTGACAAAACCACCCAACACAACAAACCATTATCCGTACACATTGTCATCATAGGAACAGGAACCACTGCCATAACAAGGTTAATGTCATCATTTTTGAAAATATCAAGACAACCAGCATAACATGAAATTGCTCAATCCCAAGTAAATGAGTCATCAAGTAAAAAATGAAAAAGCCATGGGATTTGGGCCACTATTCTAAGTGTGTGTTAGGTGTTGAGTTTAAAAAAAACTGCTTATGGACTCTATAGGGTTTAGGAAACTACGGTTTTGGAAAAGCTAGATTTTCTAGCTTTTTCCAAGCCATGGTTTATAGAAAGCAATTAAAAATAAAAAATAATTCAAAACAGAATTTTCAAAAGCAGGCTAAAATTCAATCCCAAACACACTAAGGCTCCAATCAAGGCACAATCAAAGAATGCGTAGGAAAGACCCCCAAGGATATAACCTAATTTCTCACCTGATAAGAAATGTTCATTTAACCATCATATAGAATCTCGTAAACAGCTAATGAATTTTAAAGAACAAATATAACAGACTCAGACAGGAAATCAGAAATAAAATTCGTTAAAGAACACAAAGACATGTATTCAGCATTATAAGATGAGTAGTTAAAACACCGGGATGGACTTACATATGAAAGGTCAACTAATTAAGAAACTTAGTATCAGGATAGACCATGCCCTCAACATATAAACTAAAAGCAATTTCGTAAGAAATGATTACATGAAATTATATCATTTAAAGATGATAATTTATGGTTAATACTGTACCAATCCAATGATAAGACGCAGAATGATATCATGATAAAAAAGAATTTATACCTGCGATGAGGTGAGTGAATTTTGTTGTGCCAGTTGCTGTCTCATCTGTCCAGCAGTCATCCTTTGTTGAGCACATGCGAGAGCACCATTAGGCCTTAGTTGTGAGGTCAAATTGAGCAACCCCATCACTCCCATTGCTTGCATTCCCTGCAATGATGGCCCTGGAGAATTACCAGGATGGAATTGGGACCCCTGGACTAATCCAGCTTTCTGCCTCGGCTACATCCAAAATCTCACTTGTTTTAGAGAAAATTTTAGCTTTCATTATAAAAACAATAAAAGACAATTATTTTAGAATCTCAATCATAAATGTGATCCAATACCTATCAAGCAAACAAATTGCACCAGTCCCATCAAAAGTCGAAATCCAGTTATACAGTTGTTAAAGAGAAATTTATCAACAGAAAATCAATTGTTTGCATTAATATACTAACTTATACTATTAACTTATACTTCCAAAATAATTAAGCATCCATTCAGAATTTGTGAACTTTATTACTTTTAATTTAAAGATTACAGGCAATACAGGTTACACATCCCAAAGCAGGTGCAAAGATTATGCTAGGACTCCATTATTTCCACTTTTCCTTTCTTGACGTTCACATCAGTCATAGAACAACTCCTCCAGCGAACATGTAAACTCAGTTTACACTTAAGTCAAACTACTTTGAATCCAATTTAAAACAGTTGGCAAACAAGCATATATATAAGCCACCGATACTTAGTAAACTGAGAATTGAAATTTTTTAGACTAATAACTTCCAAGCAATAGAAACACCTTAATTTTCAACTCCAAAAAGAAAAAATACAACTGATGTCACTAATACATAATTCAGTCAGTAGTTTCCATGTGATAAAAAAAATGTCTATCCATAACCAAACAATATCAAAACGAATCTAACACTCTCGCTAAAACCCTTCCACTAACACTGACACTAACCAACAACTAACAACTCTAAAGCATAATTAGTTATTACCAAGACTAGTTGTTGCATTACAAAAACTATTGAAAGTTTTTGACTTTTGACATTCTCTCTCTCTCTCTGTCACAGACACACAACACACACACACAGAAAAGAAACGTGCACACAAGCATTTCCATCATTACACTAGTGCTCAGAACTTATATTGAAGCTAACAACCATTTCGAAAGGATGATTTGCAATAACACCGATACTTCAATCACTGATATATCAACAATCCATCAAGCAAACGAGAGTGCACGTTATTCAATAATGCAAAACTGACAAATTCAAACCTTTTTTAAAGTTACTTTTATAAGCAACAAAATCAATGCAAAAAAGTGTCGCTTGTAAAACACAGATTATGTTTCAGCACATCTCCAACAACAGAAGAAAAAAGAAGTTCAGAGGCAAATTAACAAGAAATTCATTTTATTTTGAGTTGAATTCTAAATAAAAAGTAATCTCAAGCTCAATAAAGCAATTCAATTCATACCGAGGCCAACAAGTTCAATTGAGCCGCAGCTGCTGCCGCAGCCACTGCTCCGTTCAGCATCGGCAGGTGCCCACTCTGTCCAAGAAGTGCAGACCGCGACAAGTTGGTGCCGCCCATTTGCTGATTCTGTGAATTCTGCTGCAAATTCTGTTGAAATGAACCCGGCCCACCAAAATTCACTTGCCCATATAGCCCCTGTTGCTGCTGCTGCTGCCTCAAGACGCCACCATATTGATTCTGCTGCTGTTGCTGTTGATTAATTTGGCTTAAACGAGACATAGAAGGAGATCTTTGAAGGGTTTGTGGAATTTGATAGCTGGACATTGCTGCAACATTCTGTTGTTGCAATTGCTGCTGGGTTTGTTGTTGTTGGTGTTGCTGCTGTACAGTTGGTTGCTGTTGCTGTTGCTGTTGAGAAGATAAAGCCGGCGAGGAAATTTGTGGGTCAAGAGAAGGGGAAGAAGAGATTTGTGGGTTTTGAGGTAAATTTGACATATTTGTTGTTGGTGTTTGTACTTGTGGTTGTTGTGGAGTTAAAGCTGTCGTATTTGAGTTCGCCGTCGGTGGCGGTGGTTGCGGTGGTGGCGATGGGTCCATTGGATTTGGAGAAGGGATAGGTTTAGGTGAAGAAGCTGCAGTATCAGCCATGGTGAACTTTCAAAGGATATAACTTTTTGGGGCTTTTAGAGTTTGTGAATTAAATCCATAGGGGGTGTTTGATGAATTGGGTTTTTTTTTTGCTGATCAGAACCTTCAGCCATAAATTATTTTTCAGCGACAGAAAAAGAAACGAGACACAGAGATGTCGAGGTAGACTTCATAGGAGGAGATGATCTCAGCCGTACACGTAAGTAACAAAGAGGTTTATTGCACGTGTCATGGTGGGGTTGGCTCCTGATAGAGACTAAAGTCAAACACACGTGGCATGATACAATTGGGGGAAAGATTAACATTCAGACAACAGGATTTGGGCCGTTGTAACTAATTGTTCATAAAATTATGTTTTTTTTTCCAAATCTTTGTAATAACTAATAAGATGATGTTTGTTTAATTCAAGTCACTAGATTTCAATTGACGATTTGGTTAGTTTGTACGTTATGGAGTTAAATAACTACCTCCAGCACTTAGGGGCTTAATGTTATGAATATTTATATCATAAGATTAAGATACAGCTTGTATTTTTAACCATATTTAACAATCTAAAGTAATTAAACATAATGAATATTTATAAAAAATTTAAATATAAAATACTTATTTTTACATCACATCATACAAATTATATGTTTATAATAACAATATATTAATAATTTATACGTGATTATACAATGAATAAATGGTTATTTTGTATCTTATATTATAATAAGTGATTAAATTAGTCTTTAAATATTTTTTTAATCAAAATAATTTTTTTTTTGTCAAAATTAAGCTCAAATCAGTTTTTTTTAATGGAAAGACTGATAGAGGAGGATGGAAACTGATTTGACAAGTGTGGAACCACTAAATTATAATAATTAATCCAGCAGTATCATTCACTTACCCCAAATTTTAATTATTCTATTATTTTTGTTGCATATCAAAAGTTTCAATTTTTTTTTTAAATTTCAATTTTGCTTTTTAGTTTTAAACCCAACTCTTCATACTCTCATCAATCAGCATTAATCTTCAACTTCTCATTAACATTTAATCATCATTTCCATCTCCTCTTCTCTCTTTTTCTTACCCTCCAACAGAACCCAAAAAACCTTCAACTTCTCATAAATATTAATCATCTTCTCAATCTCTTCTTCTCTTTCTTTTCCCTACCATTCAACGAAAACCAGAAAATCGAAAGCAATAAATAACACATATGCATCATAAACATATTATTATTATAAGATCAAATAATCAATTATTTATCATAAAAAGAGTTAACCTTCAAAACCCAAAAATAAAAATCAAGATCAAATACGAAAAAGGACAAAAGCTTGCTTCTGTTCAGTAATTTCAGTGGCTAAAACCTTATTGTCTTCATTGCGAACACTCTCCCTTTCGAAACATTATCAGCAAAAATCACCAACACAAATAAGAAGAAGAAGAAAGCCTCGTTGTCCTCATTGCAAACGCTCTCCCTTTTGAATCATTATCAGCAAAAATTCACCAATACAAAGACGAAGACAAAGAAGAAGAAGCAGTAGTTTACTTTCGAAAGGATTGATAGTAGCTTGATTTTCATTTTGTGCATGAACGACATCTCCAAATAAAACCAGAAACACCAGAATCCATGGCGATGAAGATCTCTTGAAAAATATGGATGGATATTCAATTTACCTTTAATTTTCCCAAAAAAAATCTCAAGATTGATTTATTATTAATCTATTCCAAATAAAACTAGAGAGAAAGAGAGGGAAGAGTTATGTTTTTTGAATTTGATTTGCTCTCGGGAAATTTGAGGAAATCGTGAAGATTTGGAAATTTTTGCTCAAAACCAACTAGCCATGTAAATGCACATTCAAATAACTAAAGCTGCTTTAGTGAGTCCCACACGTGCAGTCATTTTCCATCCTCCTCTGTTAGTCTCTCTGTAAGAAAAAAAGATTGATTTGAACTTATTTTAACATAAAAAATTTCTTTTTGATTCAAAAAAAATACTTAAGATCCAATTTGATTCACTTGCTATAACATAAAATCCAAATTGTACCTTTGTCCTTAAACAATTGACACACAACATAATAGCATAACAGAGAGACAACGTGATGCTAAAAGTATATTTCTCTGGATAAATAAATTGAAGATCGATTTCCTCTTTTCTTATTAATATTAAAAAAAATACATGATTAAACAAAATTTGCACTAATCTAAACCAACTTCTATTAATTTCCTATATGGATAAATTTATTTTGCTACAAATAGTTCCAAACCGTGAATGCTAGAACAAAGGCTATACATGCATTACATATATTTACAACTATCATAAAATAATTCAACTTCTATCTTTAAATTAAGGACTCTAGCTGAGCATTGGCTCATTCCCAAGAGCTGTGACCAATCCAAGTTACAGCTTCGATGCGCTCATAGGACTGGCAAATAAATGCTTTCGATATACTGACTTCGGTTCTTTGAAGCTGCTTCCAAGTAGGGATCCTAGCAAGGTAGGAGGTCCAGTTGATGTAGATTGATGCATATTTCTCACAATCAGGTGTTTATCCAAAATCATTGACTCCAAAAGAGTCCGACAGCTCTGTAGAAAAGATGAACCGGAAACAATAAATATCGATTATGGATGTAAAGTACAATAAATGTAGTCAACATTTGGTCATGTATATCGATAATGCAAAAGAAATATCGATGGAGATAAAAGTCTAAGAACTGTTATCAGCATTAGCGTCAAGTTTGTGGTTATCACAGCAACTCAAGTAACTGGATGAAAAATGAACAAAGCTGCACCCTGATCAATATTATTTTCCTTTCTCTAGCAGACATGTATACACACGATAAACAAGAATCAAGGCCTTCACTATAAATAACACAATCAGTTTCTCTACCAATCACTACATGAGATCAGAACATTCTAGTAAATACCAGGAATTGCATATCAGCATCCAGATATGCCAGCAAAACAACAACACTATGCTGTTGATTGATAATAAAAAAATTTAGCATGAATAAGTATTGGATTTACTTCTTTCTTGGCGTTTTTCTAAAGATTATAACACAGAAGTGCTTGAGACGTAAATTCTCCAAAAAGTAATAAGAAATTTGAATTTTGATCATCAGAAGTTGCAATACAGTGAGCCACTGAATGGAAACATTGTGTTAATCAAATGATAGACTACATGAAGATGAAATTCCAAGCTCTAAGAGGTATAAAATAGATGGAAAAGGTAATTAAATTAGTCCAGCTCTCTTTCATCAGCTGTCAAAAAATTGCAAAGCATATAACACTACAAGATCAAGTGACCAAACTATGTAAATTGATAATTCTTTTATGTATGGGGCAAGTACTCATCTTAGTAGAAACCTGCCAGTAACAACTAATGAGTACTGAGTGCACATAATTGCCAAGGGTCTACATGGACGTAGGGAACATCCATTGTTTGAAATGAAGTTCAACACTTTAAAGCAGATGTGAAACATAATCAGGCCTAAGTTAACAGCTCAAAATACCTGCTTCCCAACAAACCTCTACTCAACTGTCAAACTTATTAAGGATACAACAGCATACCTGGGGATTCAAGGCATCCATCTGATGGATAATGTTGTCCTATCATGAAAAAAGCAAGAAAGGAAGAAAGGGTGAGCAATTAAATGTTGAATTTCGTTAAATATTACATACACTTCAAACTAAATTCCCATCCCAATAAAAGCCAGCCATAAATCCCAAATGGTTACCTATCAACCAACTTGCCAGAAAAAAAATTGAAAAAATTCACACACATATTGTCAATCTGAACATGTCAAGAAAATCAGAAGTTACTTTGAAACTAAAAAATCAACGATACTTTTTGTCAATATTGAACTAGGGTGTTGCAGAAGCAAGGATTTCTCAACAATCTAAAAATTTTAGAGCACTTAGGTCAAACAAAAACTGCTCTTAGGACTTCCAAACACACGGGGAAAAAATCATGTACCTCTAGAATCCCAGGATTTTGCATCACCATACCAAGAACACGGCGTACAAGTCCATTGTAGACAACTTTATTGATGCTCCCATCTCCATTTATCCATGGCAATATATGCACACATAACCCATTTGAGGAAAATTTATGGGCTTCACCATCATTATTTTGCTCTGGTAAAATGACTTTGTCTCCTGGAAGATTAAGAATGGTAACTTTGTGCACCTGGTGATTGCTCGTGATTGTGTCTTTCTCTGAACTAGACCCAACTACATCATGACTTCCCGACTGGGAAACTGGAAGACTATCATTACTTATCTTTAAGGACTTTGTCATTGAATGTGGATCAAGATCTTGATGGAAATCAACCAATGAGATCAAAAAGTACTTGGAATGATATAAAGCATCAACAACACGAATAGAATCAAATGCATTGACCTGCACAATAAAGAAGTACGTTAGAAATTTCTTGAGGTCCTAAAATCATCTAAGCTAACCCCCCCCCCCCCCCCCCCCCCCCCTACTCTCAAGTATTCGAAACTAGAGTGAATTTCTGAGTTGGAATAAGAGAAAAACCATCAAGATACCAACCTGTTCCCTCATCTTCCACCAAAAAAGACGAGATAAATACTTGCCTATGACTATGAAGCCCAAAGTAAATTTAAAAAAGAAAACTACATTCAAACAAAATTCTCTCAGATAGTGTCAAACAATGACCATTTACAATATCAGATAGTATCAGACCACGTGAGGAGGTACGATCATGATCAAAAACAGAGAGAGAAAAAAATAAAAGAAAAAAAAAGAGGCAAAATTACTCAAATTCTTACCTAACATACATTTGACTAAGTAGAAATTATGAGTACAATAGTTTGAACGGATTACTTGGTACAAACAGTAATGATTTTAAATAAATTGACAGAAGCTTCATTACTCAAATTGATATGATAAAAGTGACAAACAAGGGTTAATGCATAAATGCCAAGTCAAAATAAATAAGCTCTGGAATCATGCTTATGTTAAACATGTAGGCTGCAGGCTTATCAATATGCAAGGACTGCCAATGACAAAATAAATAAGAGTCATACTTGAACTGTAAAAGAAGAAAACCTCCATTAGATACTAGGTTTCAAGAAAGAAAAAGGACAGAGCATCAATCCACTCAACTCCAGCCCTAGGTATGCCTCTCCTCCCTCTGTTCTTTCCCTAAGGCAAAAGCTGTTCCAGCCATTACATATCAATACAAATCAGGAATAAAAAAATGTGTCCGTATACTGATTCAATGTTAATCCAAATTTTACAATCTAAAACAGTGAATCTCATATCAGTAGGCTAAAAATCTGACATGCAGACAAAATTCAAACCAGCTCTTGCTCTCAAAGTATGATTATCTAGAAACTCACTACTTTGTCTTGTTGTATTTAAACAAACATTTAGACAACAGAAGAAAGAAACAAGGAAACATTATGGAGGACAGACCAAGAGATGTTGAAAGGCGGAACCCACCCACCTTTACATGTGCCAAGTGTAAGACTCCCAGATAACAGATATTCATTCAATTAGAAGAGCGTAATTTAGGAATCAACAATAAGACTAACCTTCAACACATATCCAAATGCTTGGAGGACATCAATGATACGTTCATGCCAATTTTCTCCTGCAAGGAACACCTAGAAATATTCAATAAGATGAAACCCAGATAGAATAGAAGCATTAATTTTCTTAAAATTGAAATATATGCCTATTTTTTATTTTCTTTTTCTGGGATCAAGGAGGGAGGGAAGGAGAGGGAGAGGGAAAGACCGAGAGAGCAGGGCTCATAAAGTGCATACCCACAACTTGAGAAATTTCTTCTAAACTCAAACCTTGATCACCAGCCCTCTGAATGGCCATGAATGTAGTCCTGAATATCTCTGGATTAAATATACTTAGTTGTTTTGAATCAGAAGGTTTCATCATCAGACACTGGGCATAACCTTCCATTGCTTCCCAAGGCGTCTCACTAGTCCACACTGCTGTAGGAACAACATTGTTGAAATTGGGAAATTCTAGAGTAGTATCACATCGAGAGGAACTGGAGCTCATTTTCTGACCCAAAACATCCTTGAATTTATCATTCTGATGAAGTTCACTTATACAAGTCCCCCAATCTTTGAACATTTCTGCAGCACTAACTGTCGTAATTTTTGCACGATGCACAAGCACCTCGATACCAGGAAAGCCCTTTTCTCTGCGAGAAATGAGTTCACTATCTAACAAAGATTTCATTTTCTTAGACTTATCACCATTACAAAGTTCATCCTCTCTCTTACGTTTTAAGCTTCTTAAATCTTCAGCCTCTCCAAAACCTTCATTTGGCACACAGGGAGAAATGGACAATTCGCCAGAAGAAACTAGAGCAAGCAACTGAAAAATATCTCCACAGTGCAAATGTGCTGCAAGATCACTTCCCCCTTCCATCAGATCTTTTCTCTTTCAAGAAGCCAACCAGAAAATTTAGCAGCCTTTTTACCAGTATTAGATGGAAATGAAGATTTAGAAATTCTTTGCAAGAATTGTTGAGAAAGCTCAAAAGGTTGATCACCATCACCACCAATCTGCCAAATGGTGAAGAAGCGTCAAAGTAAATACTTACCTATATCTAACACAGAACAAAAAAATTAAAATGGACATGGAGGTGGTCAGGAAGACCCGAATAAATCAGCAAAGGAATTTGTGCAGGTAAAGGAGATATTAATGACCAAACACAAGCAGATTAGAGACCTCAAAGTGAATTGTCAAGTAAACTATCACCTGGAGAATATCAATATAGAACATGCCATTCAGAGACGCACTTTTGGCACTTAAGAATCAATAAGAAGTATGTCAAGAAAAGTTGTCACAAGAGGCAACCATGGAGTGCGGACTTTCTGGCATATGAAAAAATATGCAGCTTAACATTGACCTAAGCTGAATGTTTGGCATGCCTGTGTAATACATAATTTGATTCTCACAAAAGAAATTTTGCTCAAAGTTTAAGTTTAAACAATTCACATCTGGTGACATGGAAAAAGTCTAGTTAACAAATCTATAAGAGGTACCAGCCTACTAGTGACCTCAGTGCTTAAATTTTTAATGGATCAGCACCCTAAATTTTGAATATAAGATGGCATGGTTTCATGCCTCAAAGGCGACTCATGCAGAGATTAGTCTTTTCAAATTCAGAACTAAGAACTGGATAGCTTTTAAAGTTTACCACCCCCAAAATCCTATGTAAACCCTATCCAGAAGATTATCGCACGTATGGATAGAGAAAGGATGAAAAATGGTCCGGCAAAATCACAAGACCATTGAATAATTCAAAAATGCAAGGAACAAAGACCAAAACTGACACAAATCAAGGAACTTCCGTTCAGTTCAGAAAACATGGATATGTACCCAATGGTTTATCCATGATCGAGTATAGCCCATAGTCAGCGGCAATATAAGAAAAGAGAAAATAAGAAATTCATACATTTATAAAAGCTTCATGTAGTGGTGCCAGTTAAAAACAGATAAGACCATGGAGAAGTCATTTAAGAATTAAGATCAATCAATCAATCATGTACATAGAAGACCAATGACTGCTAAGAGGATGTTAAATGATTCTTACAACAAAAAGGATAGCACATGGAAAAGGTAAAATCCATCATAAATAGTAATGATAAGCATTTGGTCCTTGTTGTTAAATGATTTATATATGTCACTGACAAGTACCATATTCAGATCACAATTCACATGCATATCTCATCAAGATTGCTAGCAACAAATCAAGAATTAGAAAATATGTGCTACCATCATTTTCTTCTCTCTCAGGTAGCTAAAAGCTGCAAAAAGATCCTGTTCTGAATATCGCCGTAAAGTTTCCGCTATATGATTTTGCAGTTCTGGCGCTGCTGAGGTGCTCAAAAAGACAAGCTTCAAAAGCTCTACTGCATTAGAAATCGCCAACGATTTATGCACTTGTGTACCGAAGAAAGTCCCTTTATTCATACACTTAATAAATTTCTGATGAAGACGGTGACGTCTTTTTCTTCGCCCAGAATCTTTACTTTTACCCTGGCCATCTTTACGGATATTTACATGACTAGCACTAGAAGAAACCAGCTCAGGTTCAACAAAGTTCTGAAAGAAATTTAAGTAATCTTAGCGATCCAGCTCTGCAGAAGTAATCAATGATGATGGAATATTCTTAGAAAAGTAATCCTAAAAATAGCTGTTACATTAAAAGGCATGAAACTGGATGGAAGCCAGAATTTTTGTAACCCTTGTATTTGCTAAAAAACTTAAATAGATTGGATTTGTTTGTTCAAATGCAGATTTTGTGAATCTCTGGAGGTAGTCCTTAACCAAAATAAGGTTCACATGACAAAATACTGACTGAAGTCAGAATTTTCTTTACTCTTGCATTTGCTAAAACTAAGACAGATTAGAGCGTAGAGCATAGTCATTCTGATGCAAGTTTGTGAAATCTATGAAGGTAGACCCCTAATGAACATAATTTTTAGTTCTAACATGTTTGATGCAATGAATGTCATCAGAATGAAAGACTGAACATGGACGGACATATTCGAAAATATTCATGTTAAACTGGACAACCCTTCAAGGGCAGTTACAAGTTCCAACTTACCATTCTCTTGCAAAAAAGAACACCTTCAAAAGCTTTCTTAACGCTTCTATCATTGAAATCATCCCACTGCACTTCCTCAAAACTTACTTCCTTAGCATTTTCATCACCATTAGAGAACTTGGTAACACCTTCACTGGTTGAGCATCGCGCAAGAACTCCACAATCATTGTTGTTAACAGATACTCTCTGAGTTTTCTCCAGCTGCTTTGCAAAACGTCTACTGAGCATGGTACAAAATTTCATGAGAGCTTTTCTAAATTGTTCATTTTTTTTCAAGAATGATATTCTTCTACGGCATCTACTTGGAGAAGCTGGTAGGCCCGGAAGATGATTCAAATCCACTCTATGAATATTAGCCCCAAGAACTGCACGATGTCTTGCATATTGGATCAACAATTGCCTGTTAGAAGATAAACACTGATGTAAAATGGAACATGTAAGGATGAAATAAAAGGAAATATGGCAAATCTCACAAATGCTGAAAAAATAAATATACATGTTCAATATCTTTCTCCTTACTAGTAGCATCATTTCATCACATAGCATCATTTCATCACATGTGGAAGACAACTTCCTTCATAGGAGGTACACCCTTCACAAAACCAGCTATTGACAATTCTATTGTGCCACACCTTATAAATTTGATAGCCACAGGGACATGCTTTTGACATATTGTTCTTATTATCAAAGGGACAGTTTCCTCTTACCTATCACCTGCATCTGTCCATAAAAACCTTCTTTGACGAATTGCTGGGGACTTAGATAATGTGTACTTGCTGATTACAGAATCCTGTTCCTTGTCTCGATTTGATCCTGGCTCTTCTGCAGATTCAAGACAATCATCCTCACAATTTTCTGGCAACTGATCATCATGTTGTCCTGATGCGGAAACTTCCTGTTCGTCAATGAATTGGTCAACATTATCAGGTAATTTCATGTGCCCTTGCTCATCCAACTGTTCATTAACTCTCCCATGCTTTACTGAGCTTGAATCTAATGATCTCTTTCTTTTCATAGAACGGAGTCTCTTTTTTGGTGCTTAACCCTCATAGGCATTCACAGTACCCTGAAATATATTAAGATGCAGCTGGTGCTTATAATAAGCACGAAGCACCTGCATGAAGTTGACAAGCAATCAGAAAGGAAATTATTTCTTAAGTCGCCTTCGAACCACTGGCTAAGTGCAGAATTAAAATCAAGTTAAGCAACAAGCTATGCACAGGAGAAAGAAAACCACTACAAGCACACTAACCTGTTGTAACGTCAGATTAAGATCCCCAGCAATGTTCGCACACTGTTGCAATGAAAGTCTTCTGTCCAAATCATCCTCTACTATATGTCTCAGAAGCTCATCACGCTGATGAGCAGACATTTTCCTGATAGAAGTCCAGAAATGGGGATGGAAAACCTAAAAAGAAAAAGATGGACTAAGAGAAACTTTCAAGTTCAAGGTGATCCGCAAAGTCAACTTATAAGAAATGCACATCATCATAGGTTTAATTGCCAAAATAATGGATTAAATGCATGTAGTCCATGCCAGTTAGCACATCATAATCTGGATTTAGTGACTTATATTAATTCATAACAGGAACAACTTCACAAATAAGCAATTAAGCACATACCTCAGGAACTGTGGATCCAGGAAATGCACATATGGCAGCTCGTCGATCAGCTGCAGCATAGCAATACTCCAAAGTCTTCCAATATTCATCAACAGCTTCTCTGTTTGATAGGATAAAATCATGTCTGATCCTTGGGCGAAGATAAAGAGATCTTAAATTAAATGTTGCTACCACTGATAGTGGTTCTTCTATGTAAGGTCTAAGTTCCATTACACGCATGAAAGTCTCATGAGGGATTTTGACTTCATCCTCTGAATGCCCATTGCATATCAACCGAATCAGCTGCACCACAGACCCCACAATGAGGAATGATAGTTTAAAAAAAAAGGTTTAAACTGAATGCAATTCCTGTTGATCAGAGGAGGAAGGACCCACAAGCATGAAAGCAAGAAGCCCTCCCCCCAACTGTTCTCAAAGTAGCTCAAGCCGGAGCTGTTAACAAGAACTTGATTCAATCAAAGATTCAAACCCTCACGCCTGAGGTAAGAAAATCAGCATAAGAACAAAAGAAAGAGAGAAAAAACAAGACACCAGGAATTTTACAAGGTTCAAAGCCTATGTCCATGGATAGCTAAGTCCGATTTTTCACCATGAAGGATAAGGTTACAAGCCTGTACTCAGGCACAATGGTCATAATTGCAGAATTTGATCATTTATGAAATGTGACCAAGAATTTATACCTTCAACCGTTGTAAAATGTCGATTATCAATGACAGTCTCCCAATTGCATGAGTATCCATCAGGCAGTTGTATTCTTCAACAGGGAGATCAGTAAGACGCAAACCACTCTTGCCCTTTTCAGTCATATGATCAATGTTTTTAGTACTCCCTACAACCTGTAAGAACAGCTCAATTGGCAGACCTTTAATAGCTTCTTCAAGTGAGAAAGATCTGTAAGACCGCTCACATGGACCAGCAGATAAAACATCATCCCATCCAGGAAAACTACTGAGGTAACCCCATAAAAAATTATGGATCAGCTTTGCACGAACCATTTTAGCCATCACAAAACCATTGGCACACATGGCTTCTATTTTAACATTCTGTTCATTTGGACCTCTATCAATCTGAGTTCTCACTACACCATTCAATACAGGAATTGATTCATTGTATTTCAACTTGGATAATACCTGAATACGAATTTCTTTCTCAAACAACCTGAGTCTTTCATGAATTTTTTCCATTAGTTCTGGAGGAAAATTTTGAATAGAAGGGTGAAGAACAACTATCTCAGGATGCCTCTTGGTACAGTTTGTGACATCAGGAAGGTATATCTCCACACATTTGCAATGCCCTTCTTGCTGAAGCTTGTTTAATATTCGCTGAACAGTCCTCCTGTCCATTACTGTGTGCTTGTCCCTCTCAAAACTCACAAGCCACCTATGAAGCTCTTTTTTCAAAAGGAATTTCTCATCCTAGAGGAAAAACAAAGAATCAAAGAATGAGCTTTTTAGAAGAGCAAATACAGAAAAAGATGTACAGAATACAATAGTAAATTTCAAGGTAGGCTGTCAATGGGGTGAATGACAGAGAACACCTGTAAGAGTTCAAGAATCCTCTGCTACCTCAAGGCAGCATCAATAGTTGAAAATGGATTTGGATATGTCTGATATGACCCAGAATTAGGTAGCTTCAATGAAGCAGTTTCTGATGAAGCAGCCTTTGTTTTCATTTCTACAGTCACAAGGTCAAGATGGAGAAACCCTGTGCCCTTTTGAGGACAGTGGTGTTCAAGATTAGTTTGACCATTGACAGGAAAGCCATGACATAGTTCAGCATCAATTTCCACATTATTTGGCTTTTTAGAGGCAGCAAAATCAACTTCAAAAGTAGAATGATTATACTCTATAAGGGCTTGAGTAGATCTGTCTCTAACATCATGATTGCCCACATTAATATTAGAAGTGTTGTTTCCACCAGGGACAATTTCGGACTTATCCAGAAATGGATTTGGCTCCTCAGGATTATAATTCTCAGAAGGCATAACTCGAAATACTTGAGTTTTGTTAAGGTTTTCTCTCTTCAAATGCATACCAAACCTGGAGACCAAATTATGCAACCGGGAATCATCTTTTTTGCTACCAAGTCCAAGCCTCTGACACAGCTGTGATACCAATACAATGCACAAGAAAAAATTAACAGCCAGAAGACAAGATGTTTGTAAAGCTACTGTCAAATAAAGCTGCAAATATCCATACACCATAAAAATATGCGTAAAATAGTAAAAAAATTATAGCAGTAAGTCGTACTCATTTGAGGAAAGCGATGCTGCCAGCTAGTCAACTACAACGGGGAGATAGTCACAACTTCATATGTAAAAACAAAGTGTAGCACTTCAAAGGTAAGGCTAAATTCATCATTGTGGTGGTGAAAAACATTTTTGAGATTTTGTAATAAGGACAAAAGAAGTCACCTTAAAATGTAAATCTAATGGAACAAGTGACAGAGAATTGATAAGGCAGTGGCAAGAATTAAGCTAACCTCAATAATTTTAGCCCCTTCTTCTTTAGCATTAATCATATCATAAATTTGATGGTCAATAGGGAGTTCTACAAGCTGCTCAGTTTGTTGAAACCTCCTTCCAAACTTCAATGTTTTTACTGTGTGACTGTCATTTCCACATCCCAGAGTTTTCAACAAGCGTAAGCAAGGTAGAACCTGCGAACATGGAAGCGTGAGAATCTATCATGTAAGCTCAGGACTCCTTGCACAGCACCATGTAAAATCATCGCTTAAAGGAAGGATTCTTTACCAGAGCTTCCCATTCACTGAAGTAACACACTCTTCAACAACGCCAGCATCTTTCAACCTAGCACATACCTAAAAGTACAATGTGAAGTTAACATTACAATGGGGAAAAAAAGAAGGAAAGAAAGAAAGAAATAACCAACAAATATAACAGTAAACTCACATTTCTCCAACTCCTGTGCCCTGGCGTTCCAGTATAGCCAAGAACCTTTTTGACATCAGACACAACAAGTACCTTCAGACACTAAAAAATCAGCACAATCCAAAAAGTTAAACGTTGCACTATCTAAAGTACTCGACAACAAAAATGTTCACCTTGTTATCAGCTTCTTCAAGTTTATCACAAACAGCTTTCATTGCAGGTAAAAAATCCTTTACTTGCACATCATCTTCAACAGTCTCTCCTTCAAATCCATCTTCACCTACATCAATTTGCTCTAAATTCCCATTATCCCCAAGATTCCGTTCTTCCATGGTAATCTCAAGTCTCTGTTGAACACCTAATTGCTTTGCATAACGGGATAGATATAACATATTGGTATGTACGTTGAGACTGTTGTCAGCTTGGTTCTTCTTTACATTAGCCTTTTGTCTTACAACCAGACCTCGGCATTCAAGGTTCCTCACTCTATAAAAAAAGTTCCTCCCTTCAATACCCAACTCCTTAGCTAATTGATCTTGTGTCATTCTTTTAGTTCTGCAGCCATTATTTTCAACAATAAACCACCGTACACTGAGAAATTTATGAAATTTAGGAGCAAGAAAGCTTACCTGGCAGCGGCGAGCCGTTAAAGGATGTCCCGCTGTCCTGGAAGAAGACCAGTCGAAGAATTTTCATAAACGCCAAAGAAGCAATGTCTTAAATGCTCATTAGCCACAATTTTCAACTTGAGCTTCTCGGCATCTTCAAAACGTTGGATTTTAGGGACGGTACAGCTAAACGGCTTGGAGTTTCCAGGGACAATGAAATGAAGAGAAGGAACAGATAGAATTTGGTTCCACAATGAAGGTTTAATGTAGTCATCAGGTGTTGAGTTAGAACAGACCAGAGAGAGAAAGTCACGACCCTCTCACCGGCGGCCAGAAGGATAAAGCCAGTGGAGGAGTGATGATCGAGTTAAACTCAGCCTCCGTTGAGTGAAGGGCTGAGTTGCAGCCGATTTGCAGCGAGAGGTATATAAATGTTTCGCAGTAAATATTTTTATTTTTTTTTATAAATTAATTCACGGCGAGATGGTACTGTTTCATCGTAGACTATTTTTTTTATAAATTAACCTCTATGGGTAAATTAAAAAAAAATAGTCCAAGTAAATGATACTGTTTTATTTGGGCCGATTCAAAAATAAAAAAGAGGCTGTATTTCTTTACTTTCCTTCTCCTTTTTCCCTCTCTCCTTCTCTCTCTAAGTTGAATCAGTCACCAACAGCTCAGGCAGGACAGCTCTACTATCGTCGGTGCACGCCGCAGACCCCTCACTAAAATTCTAATTTCGCCACAAAAAGTGAGAGACCGATTGCGTCACGGATATAGATTTCCTCGAGTGCTAAAGAGATAAGATTCTCCATAGATGCACATGAAATTAGAGTGTTTAGCTGGAAAAAAAGCTTGTTAGTAGTTTTCCAGAAAAAATTTTTAGCTAAATAATCATAGAGTAGGCGAGGTTTTGCTTATTATACTGTTTAATTTTTATATTTTTAGTATTTAATTTTTATATTTTTAATTTTTAAAATTTTAATTATTTAATTTTTTTATTAATATTATTAAAAAATAATTTTAAATAATATAAATAATATTTTTTATTATTTTACAGTCCATCTATGTATAAAATAAAATTAAAAATAAAATAAATTTAATAAATAATTAAAATAAATATATATAAATAAAGAGTAAATAAATTATTTTATAATATATTTATTTGTATAAGAATATATGTAGATTAATAATATATTTATCTTTATAAAAATATATATAAATTAAAATAAATTATGTGTAAAAAATATAAATAAAAATAAAATGACTTTAATAAATACAAAAAAATATATATATATAAATAAATAAATAATTTTATAATATTAAAATAATTAACTAATATTTTATTATAAAAATATTAATAAAATAACTAAATAGTTTAATTTTTAAAAATTAAAAAATATAAATATTAAAAATATAAATACTAATTAGTATAATATATAAAATTTTAATAAATTTATAATTATTTAGCCAAAAAATTTTAGTGTCCACCCGAAAGAGAGAGAGAGAGAGAGAGAGAGTTATGAAAAATAATTTGTTTGGTAGAAGGGTGTTAGTGTGACGTCGTTTATAAAATATTAGGGTGTTAATGAACGGCTGTGATTGCTAGGGTGGAGGTTTTAAAAATAATCCACGTCGCAATCCGCAAAAAGAAAACCTAGCTGCGTCACAGGCGATATCATAAATCATATAAAAATATTAAAAGGGCGACAATGCGACGTCGTTTATGGAAAATAAAAATAGACGGCTATGATTACTACACTAAAATAGTCAACGCCGGAATTGCAAAGAATAAAACCTACGCTGCGTCATACGCGATATCATAAATAATATAGTTTAGGCTGTGGAGCCAATCCCCCCATCCTCGTCTCGTCTTGATGGAGATTTTTTGCCCCGCTATTCGTCAGAGAAATAGGGCAAATTTGTCCTATTTTTGTCTCCATGGGGATCCTGTCCCTGTGGGAATTCCAGCAAATTTTTTTAATTAAAATTTAAAAATATAAAATAATAATAATTCATTATAATTATATATTTAATAAAAAATAATATAATAATTATATGCAATAAAAATTTAAAAAATACCATAAAATAAAATATATTAAATTAAATTTTTTTATATATACAAATAATTAAAATATAATATACATAATATAATATATATATATATATAATATAAAATGTATTTAATAATATGTATAATATATATATATATTAAATATTATATATATAGTATGTATATTATATAGTATGTATAATATATAATATATATTTATTTTGGGTCTTTATGGGGATGGGAATTCCCACGGAATAGGGAATATACTCCCCCGTTTTCATCTCATCTCATCCAAAAAAAAAAAATTCTCTCCGTTCTCATCTTTACAGAGGATGAATTTGAAAAATTTCTCTCTCATTGGGGATAAATTTTTGCAGAAGGCAAAAATTTTTTATTTCACTGCCAATCCTATACAGTGAACGAGTTTTATTTTTTCAAATATATGATGTGAAGGTTTTTTTTTCAATTATATTGAAGTGCTTTTTATATATTTTTCAATGCTAATTTTTTTTTTAATTGTATGTATATATTATTATTCATGAATAATTTTTTTATTCTTATATTTTCATTGTATACACAGAAAAATAAATATATATATAACATATCTGCAACATATTCACAATACAAATAAAATAAACAACATATATGTAATATATCTATAACATATATGTAATATATCCACACATATACACTATAATTAATTAACATATAAAAAATTAAAAGACAAGAGTCTATGGTAATTAAATAATATATAAAGATTTTAAAAATATATAAAGGCTAAAATATAATATACGCACGTAACATTTATATAATATATCTAAAATATATAAAATTATGTTATAAAATGATGATGTTTCTTAATTTTTTTAATAAATTTTTATAAAATTATATTATTTTTTCTTAAAAGTATTATTTTACAAAGCAATATTAAAAATAATCTCAATTTTTATATTTTTTTGAAGAATTTTATAACATATACATAACATATATATAACATATACATAACACATTTATAATATATGTCAACAATATTTAAAAAAAACTTTTATTTTTGTAGTTAGTTTTATAAAAAGCTTAATAATATATATATATATTTTTTAATATTTAAAAGTAGAATAAAATCACTGTAAATAAACAGTATTTTTTTATCTTTTTACATTGTATAATATTAGAAAATAAAAATTTTTTATAGTTAATATAAAATATTATCTCAAATCACTATAGATTAATAGTAATTTTGCTTTTTTTTTTACCAATATATATATTAAAAAATAATTTTTTTTATATTTAATATGAAATATTAGTCTTTATTATCAATTTTAATTTATATTATAATAAGGCTTTTGTGTTGTTTAGAAAATATATATATATTAGTTTATTTTAGTTTTTTATAAAAAATATAAAAATTAATTAATATTTTTTAATAAAAAAATAAATTAAAAATTAAAAATAAGATATTAATTGAGTACAAATAAATAAGGTATTCATATAATTATTATAAAATATTATTAATTAAGTACACAAATAGATTGTATAATTATTTTATAATTTTTTAAATATAATTTTTATTTTTTATATATTTTATATATTTATTAATTTTATTTTTAATTATTATAATATATTTTAAATATTTTTTATATATAATTAAATAATTAAAATTATTTTATAAAATATATATATATTTAAAATAACATTCATTCTAATAAAAATAATTAAAAGGAAGTTAATGGGACGGCGTTTATAAAAATGAAAACGGACAGCATTATAATCCACGCAGCAACTGCAAAGAAGAAAGCCTACACTGCGTCACAGGATATCATAAATAATAAAAAGAATAAAATTAATACAAAAAAAACAGAACCAAAATTACTGCAGCTGAAGTAAACGAGGAGAGCAGACGGGAGGAGAGGAGAGATAGGACTTGTGGTAGAAGAGAGAGAAGCAATACACAGACAAAAACGTTGTATTTTGTGTGTTTGTGTTGTCCTCTCTCTCTCTATCTCTCTATCAATCAAATATTGTTATACAAAACTCTCTTTTTCTCTTCTCTCTCTCTATCTATCTATCTACACCATTTTCATGATTTCTTAGCCTCTGTTCAAATTCACACGAAGACCCTTTTTAATCCCTTCTTCCATTCACCTCTTCAACTCATTTTCTCGAGAAAAATTCCCTGTTTTATCGAGAGAGTTTGAATCTTTTTTCCACTATTCATCCTTTTCCTGATTAAAAATGTTCCATTTTTTCTTCAAGGTAAGACGATGAAATGGAGCTGCTCTGCAGACAATAGATTTTCTTATTTCGGTTAAAGTTTTTTATAGCGTTTTCTGAGTCGTTTGAATTCATGGGTAAGTCTTGTTTTTCTTTTATTTTTTTGGTTCTCCTTCTTTCTCTCTCTCTTTCTGCGCCCCCCAACCCCAATTTCTGGTTTATTAAGTTTATTGAATTTATGGGGTGTTTTAAATTTCCATGGTAGAATGACAATTTTGTGATCCTCTAAGATGAGCAATGTGAAGATGAAATTTTTGTTTATTTTTCCTGTCATTTTTTGATGTTTTGAGTAATTAATGGGCTTTTCTTTTCTTTTTTCATTTAAGTTTGCGAAGTTATTCTTTTGTTTTCTACAAATACAAAAGATTTTGCTTGTGCCTTTGTGTTTATTTCTTGGAAAGTTTCAATATGCTCATCAAAAACATTTGCTTTTGTTTTTCCCCTCTGAGAAACAAATATGGATCTTTCTCTTCAGCCAATTATGGTACTGGTTTCACCAATTTTATTCATTTTCTTTTTTTCCCTATCGTTCAAAGTTTAACTTTGACCCATTGTAATGTTTTTGTTGTTTTATTGTGGGAGGACTTTTCTCATGCATTCTGTGATTGACTGAATGAATTTTGGGAATTTCAGAGTGGGTATTATTCTCCACTAAAAATCTTTAACTTGGGATTGCCTTTTTTTTTTAAATGTTCCTTTCCATGTGAAAAGGGTTATGCCCATTTTCTTTTTAATGTCATAAAGCAATCTATATACTTCTTTCTTTCCTTTCCCTTTTTTCCTCTCTGTTAATCCCATTGTCTTGGACCCCAAAATGTATCGAAAACTCTCAGCTCAACTAAGTTCGACTATTGGATTAGATTAGGCTCCACTAAATGGATGGCTTTTGGATGGATGATGAAAGTTTTAAGTTTGAAATTTTAGGATCCTTCCCATATTTTTTTCATAACCAAAAATAGGCTAAATGATTTCTTGGGTTTTCTGAGCTACACTATTTTTATTGTAAAAGCAAAAAGAGATGAGATAAAATATTTGGGGTTTTTGAAAGTTCATATTAGTAAAGCTTGCCTATTGATTTTAGCCTCCATTTTTTATTATTTGGTGCATAACCCAATTATTCTTGATTCAGGAACAAGGACTATGTTTGAGTGATTGAAGTGAAGCTGAAATGGAAGGTGATTTATTTTCTAGCATAGGCAATGGAACCCGAGTAGATGGCAAGGTTTTGCAAACATTTCAGAGGAGTTTTATGCAAGTTCAAGACATTCTAGATCAAAACAGGTTGCTAATCAATGAAATAAACCAAAATCATGAATCGAAGATTCCTGATAACTTGACTCGAAACGTGGGGTTGATTAGAGAGCTAAACAATAACATTAGAAGGGTGGTTGATCTATATTCTGATCTTTCAAGTAATTTCACCAGGTCAACGGAAGCTTCATCAGAAGGGGAATCAAGTGGGATTTTGAAGTCCAATGGAAAGGGAAATCAAAAAAGAATTAGATCCGGGTAATTGATCCAACAAGCTTTTAATACAGATTCTGTAATTTCTTTCATGGTAGAATAAGAAAGTATTTAGATATTGAAGGAAACGAACGAACTTGATTAGCTTTCTTGATGAGTGATGTGTCTGAGGCTTTAAAGCTTTCAGTATAATTTTCACTATATCCGCTGGAGTAACAATTTAACCAATTATAAGTTTGTATAACTGTATCATCTTGTTGAATGAAATATGCTTCTACTTTCACATTTTCCACATTTGAGTACCATACTGATTTCATAGAATTTATGCTTTCTTTTTTTCCTTTCTTTTTCTGGCTTAAGATTTGATTCATCATTTCTTGATATCTGATACTTCTTTTCTGATATGCTTGATTTCTTGATATCTGATACTTCTTTTCTAATATGCTTGATTTGTTAATGGATGTATTATACATGGGCTTTTATCATCAGTAGTTTATGTGATCTATAGAAATTGTTTAATGACTCAAGCTTGATCTCCTAACTGTCATTGTTGAGAAAATCTGAAACATGTAAAGACCGCTTTTCTTTTAGGTTGTTAGATATGGCCAAAGATTATTCTATCTCAATTTATGATCATCATTATCACCATTTTTCTGATGATATCTCATTATCTCCTTTTGATGGGGACTTTCAACAACCCACTTTATTCTTTTTCCTCATGTTTGTCAGAAGATTCCTCATGATGTCTGAATCCAATATGAAAATTACTGTGAAGATTTAATGTATTTTTTGAAGCTCTTCTGTTAGTTCTCTCTGCCTTTTTGACTGTGTGAGGAAGTGGGAACATGCATTTCTATTTTGGCCTTGAGAATCATTGGCCTTTTTTGATCTGAAGATGCTTTAGGACAATTGGTGAAAGCAGCAATGTTTAACAGCACTGTGCAGATTTTTAAAACCCGATTGAATCAAATGGTTTGAGGCAGGTTTAATTGGTTCGAAATGAATGACTGATTGAAATCGGTTTGGGTTCTTGAAATAAATTCGGGTATTACCGGTCGAGCAAGTTGGGATTCATTTCTTCATGTCCGACCAACGGAAAAAAACATATATATATATAGAGAGAGAAAGTTGAATTCCGTTTGATATTTTCATTGTTTAAACAATTCAATCGGGTTGAAATTTGTTCTTAAACTGACCGATGCACAATCATAATATTAACAATATATTTTTCATTTTGCATTAAGCACCTCAAGTTTAGAATCAATGCTTGATTATTATTTTGACCATTATTTTCTTCCAATTAATGGAAATCTCCCTGTTGTTAATTATCATAAATATTAATTTAGCAAAAGAAAGAAGATGCTACCTTAAGTACTTAATGAGTGAGAGATAATTATGGAACAGAACAAGGCCCTACTTAACTTTTTCTTGTGGGGTGAACTAATTAAACTTTTCCTTATCCTTTGAGATTCGGTTCTTTTCTTCTCTCAATAATAATCTGATATTCCTCTTTCAACTTTTAAGATATTTAATTCTGCAATAGCCTTTCATAATTTTTTATTTTAACGTTGTCATTACAGTTCATTTCTCCACAAACAATGATAGAAAAAGACAATTAGATCAAGAAAGTGCTTTCTGGTGGAGCCTGTAACTTGTGTATTTTCTTGTGTTATTCATGGAACTACTCATTAGTTTTCTGTATCTCTAGATAAACATGTTAGTGGTTGCTGTAGTAAAATTAATATGTTAGATTGTTAATTCTTTTATGTTGATTTTGGCGTTTTGATGATATAGTCATTTTCCCCAATTATTGATGCTGCTTCAGTGAGTGACTATGCTAACTTCGCTCTGGTTAAGTACTGTCTATTATTTATTTTTTTCGGGAAGATACAAATATGACTTTCAACTATTCGTGATATGACACATTGAATTTAATTTTTTTTTTAATTCAAATGTAATTTTTTTCATCAAAATCAGTTCATTTTGAACCCGGAACAACATATGATCTATGCTTGATCCTCGTAGTCTGTCATTACTGAATAAGTAGATTTCATGAAGCCAGCTCATTAATTATATATGATAATCTGTTATCCCATTACGTCGCAAATAATAAAGACTCATATTTGTACCTTTTCTCTATTTTTTTTAGCATTGGAGAAGATGATTCAAACTTAGTTGTATGCTCAAATCAGAAAAGATATCTGTTCTTGCTGCAAACCTGTTCATGATGAAATATGGATTGAGAAAATGTCAATTTTTTTAAAGGATCAATAAATGATAAATCCACACTAATGAGTAATGTGACATCATACAGGCAGATCTTACAGGCATGAAAAATAAAAAGCCCTGAACCATCTAATGTGAGGCTATCTCAGCAGCATTCACCGATTTCTTGGCTAAAAGACAAAAATAGGAAAATTTTGAAAAGGAAGAACAACAGTGACGCAAATGTGGTGGGGGAATCTCATGGAAAGGATGGAGCAGAAGATTTTGGGTTTTTATTTTTCAAGAAAAAAATAAATTGAGATGCACCTGCACATGAAGTATGGGTTGGAGAATCAGACAGTAAAAAAGTTTATTAGATCGTGTGTCCGTACTCTAACGTCTTTTTTTTATGTTTCTGTTCTTAGTGATGATGATAATCATTTGTCTTTTGATCATTATTGAAGGAAAGATTGGATGTTCATGTGGGTGTGATGACTCTGCTCAACATAGTAATTTGCAGAGTTTGCATGTTTAATTGTGAAAAATATTTTTTGTTTTTATTTTTATTTTTTTCTTAAAATAGATTTATCCAAATTAAAAAAAAAACCATCTTAAAAATGGAAGCAAAATTTAAATATAAAAAAATAAAAATAAAAAAGCAGTTTGAATCAAAATCTATAAGACTACTCAATTAGTAATTAATAAATATAAAAAATTATTATTTAATTTTTCACGATTAAACTGACTCTATAAAAAGCAGCACATTTTCTAGTGACAATATCTCTGACCCACATTGTGCTTCAATTATGCTAGTCATGTTCTCTCTTATTCATAAGCAGCCATTACTGAACTCTCAATAATTGGCCCTCAACTTTTCACCAATGATGCATATATATTACCCAAATTTAGAATATAAATCCTGCCTATAATTATTTATTTATTTATTTATTCTTTTTTATTAGATTTCTTACAGAGAAAGTACTTGATGCCTGAGAAAATATGCTTTTCTAACATTCAATTTCAGAAATTATTGAACTTTTTTACTATTGAATCTGAAAACAATATTGGCATACTGTAAAGCTCAACAGGGTGGGTTACAGTTTGAATCATGAAATCAGAAACGTCCTCCAATCAAACAAATGGCAAATGCACCTAATAGGATAAAAATAGTTTATGCTGCTGGAAGAATGTGAACAATAATGTTTTATTTTGTTTCGTTGTTAGATACATAGTTTTAATGTAAAAACAAAGATATTTGTATAACCTATTGCATAATTGAATTCTGAAAGCAACACCAATCAATCACAAGTGCAAAAAATAAAATATAAAATATGAAAAAGGCCATGCCTTATGTGCTTTCTCTGGAAACTTCTAGGAAGCTACTGCTCTGCCTTTTCCATCAATCTGCTTAAACGCTCTTTCCAATTTGAAACCTTTTCTTCTCCATTGACCACCTGTTATTTATCCAACAAAATTGGCAATATTAAAGAAATAAAACTTGACAAGGTTTAAACAAGGTTTTATTTTGGATATTTCATTGACAACAAATGTTTACATTATCATATTAATAATTACAGCTTCTTAAAAAAAGTAGAAGAATTCACAGCTTCTTTGAGATATGAATCATGCCAACAAATGAAAGTGAAAACAAACTACAATGGCTATATTCTACCGTTGACTCTGATTAAGGATATCCTAGAGGAATCAACGTGCATTTCACACTTGGCTGTTCTGACTTTGCCAAGGCCACTGGCAACATCCCTTGCAACTTCAGCGAAACAATAACAAAGAAAAGTGTTGCTTATACATGCCAAAGGCAAAAAAGGCATGAAATATTCACCAAACTCAAGGATGAATCCTGCTTGTGGGACTACGTTAAGAGCTTCAACGCAAACGAAGGCAGCATCCACTTTGCTAAGACTCCCCTTCTCAGCACAACCCTGTCACAAGGAGTTTTGAACTGTTTAATTGTTTAACCACATCCGCTATACTGGAAATTTATGCTCATTAAATCAACCAACGTACTTGGGCTACCATAAAAATTAGAAGTACTTAAGAACCAAGTTTCATCTGATAGTTAAATAGGGAAGGGAGCAACTAAGAACAATTTGGGAGCCAGCTGCTGTATAGAACAAACAATATTATTCATTGCCCTGTGTCTTTTTTCCTCCCCTAGAATTTTCTTAGTTCTACCAAAAAGTTCTACCTGCTTGGTCATTACCATCCATCTGTGTTGGCATTATGAAAGGATATCTTTTTCTTTGTCTTGAATCCTTTTGTGTGTTGAACTACAAAATATTTTTAAAATACCTTTTCAAAGTTGAAATCTTGTGTTCCACCAGGAGTACTTTGTAGCACGCAAACTCTGATGATGGTGTGAGGAATGCCTGAGGCTAGGAGTGTTAATTCATCTTGTTCAGCCAATTTTGCTGCATTGCTTTTCACGATAGCTTGAATGCCACCGCTACCTCTATAAACAGACAACTGCAACCTTATTAAACCAAAATAATGTACTACTGCAATTGCTTTATTGCCTGTAAAATAAAAAAAGACAAATAGCTACCTGAGACAATAGGATTACATGTTTTACACCTTTCAAGCTTCCAATACTAGACAGGAAGCCTTCCTGTGAAGAAGAAAAGGATGAAGTCATAGAAAATTTAATGTCCAAGAAGATCATCACAAGGAATGCCTTTGATAAAAAAAAAAAGCATCTTAAAGAGAACGGGTTTTATCAAATAAACTTTTAAAGCATAACAGTCACAACTTCCTATTTTATAAATAGAAAAGTATCCGAGCTTGTTATTTTTGAAAATTTTGCAAAGAATTCTGTTTTTTTTATTCCTAACTAACCAGATTTTACATATAAATGATAACTGACATTTGTAGTTGCAGTCTTATGCTGTGTGGACATGCCTGCAACTGCAAGCACATCTGTACAACAAGCCAACAACAAGCTCTAGACGCCAATTATTTGTTTTCCACTTCCTTATTTTTTGTCCTCATTCAATTTGATATCTCATTACAATCTTATAATTTGACGCTTCAACTATAGACAGTAGCCTGACAGCCAATCACTAAAGATTCAAGTTTTTTCCAGAAATTTAGCACATTCCTGAAGTTGAAAAAAAAAAAAAGAAATATCATATCCTAGATCAAAATCCTTTAGTCACTGAGACTGTTGTGCTCCAGGTCAGCCTATAAGGCCCTTTGAATTTCAATTTTGATACTCCATTCACTGCAGCATTTCCTCCTCCAATAAGTTATATAAATAGCCAAATCATCATAAGAAAAGAAAACCAACAAATTTCGTAATTGAATTTCACTTATTGCAGACAGTCTCTAGGTAAAAATTCTAATTTACTGATGCGGACATGAACAAGCATAGGAAAGTACAAAAAATTAAGAGTCGTGATACATTCATTAACATGAAAACTAATGTTTATGGTGGGAGGATAGTCAATAACAAGGACAACTAGTTACTAGTTGGAGCTTATGGTTGGTATATAGCTAAACCTTGTAAGAAAAAGAATTGGACATGTCAAATATATAATTATATTATTGGTGCAGTTAAACATATGCAACTGTTTAGAATGGAAAAAATAATATTGATATCAGGAATACATACATTTGGGCATATAACTGCACGAACACCTCTGAATGCTTTCTTTAGGAATACCTTGTTACGTGCATCTCCAACCATTGACTTTGCAGAAAAAAACATTAAAAACAATTTTAGCATAAGAAAGAAAAAACAGCTATACCGAACATAGAAAGTAATATTTTCATGGACTATATATATATACACACACCTCAACATATGTTCCAAAAGCTTCCATGGCTATCCGCTTACCCTTCACCAATGCTTTAACTCGTGCTCGTTTGACAATTAAAGCTAATATTATCTACATAAGCTAGAATCACAGAGTTCAGATTAAAGTAATTAACAAATTGTTCAACAATATGCAAGACAAAAAAACTTGATTAGCCCCTCAAAAGGTTTGAGATATAAAAGACAGAAGCCATCTAGTTTTGGGAGTAATGCATTATAAACCACAGGTCCATAGCCATAGGCTACAAAGCATATATCTCTCATTTAGCAAAAAGGGAGAAGAGATTATTGAAGGCGAAACACATACACACACATTACACACCTGACCAATCTCACTATCTCCGTCTGTGACTAGAATTGTATCCCTTACTTCCTCTTCTTCTGCAATTCTAAAATGAAGGCAATTTTAAACACATAGAAAGCCAAAAACATCCAAACATACAAAAATCCACAAATTAAAACATCAAATTACCAGAAAATTCATCTTCTTCTTCTGTAGTAGATCCATCTTTTGGAAGAAGATCAGGTGCCCCGTACCATTTTCTCAACTTGGGACCGCCTAAAATTGAACAAGCAAACATACACACGTTTACCTTAAAAATTGTTGATCACCTAAACTTTCACTTCGATATCGTCAAAGATTATGGAACCATGAATGGTACCTACCTTCAATGTAGTCAAGAATTTGATCCAAGAAGCTTATTTTCTTCTTGGACGAGCAGCTAACAAAAGCGCGAGCGCGATCTTTAGTGGCGTAGAAGATGGAACACTGATTCAGTGTTTTACATGGATTTTGAGAAGGGAAAGATAAAAAATCTTGGCAATGGAGAGTCGAAGGAACCATGACCGCCACTAATGAACTCTGTGGAACCTTCGCGGCCTTTCATTCTTTCAGAATTGGATAACCATATTAAGGATTACGTACCACATGGCATCCAAAAAAAGGGAACGATGCAGCCACGATATTTTACGCTGCCGTTTCGTTCGACTACTAGCCTTTGTTGGGATTTAATTAATCAAATCATTTTTATTTAATTTAGCTTTTTATAGATAAATAATTATAGTTTTTAGATAAATAATTTAAATTAATATATCTTTTTTTTTCTATTATCAACTCAAACAATAATCATCAAGTTTTTTATAAATGGATGCATCACATTTTTAGTTTTTGTATTTATTTATTTTAATCACTATAGCTTCATATAGAGAGATACTTACAATTACATGCAAAAATATTAGTCATTTAATCACTAAACTTATTTATTTTCGTATTCAATAGAAATGAATTGGTATGAAAAGAGGCTCGTAAATTAGTGACTTGGACAACCAAGACTAGAATAGCAAAAGAATTATGATTTTTTTCAAAAAATATATTTAAAAGATAAAATATTTTTAAAATTAGCATTTTTTTTAATTTTTAATGTTAAAAATATTCATTTTTTTTAAAAAAATATTAAACTTTTAGAGAGACATACATCTAATGAAAAATTATAGAATATATTTGAAAGATAAATTAAATATATATATATATGATATAATTTTCTCAAAAATTAAATAAACACTTAAATAATAATTTTGACCCGATTTACAGTTTACACGTTTAATTTAACCGTAATAAAATAAGTAAAATCTTGTTTATTTATAAATATATAAATGTAAAATTTGTTTTTACATATATTTGTTTATATCATAATTATATATTTTTTAATTAAAATATATATAATAACACATCTTGTAAGTATATTTATATAAATATATTTTGTATTTTTTCTATAAAATATATATTTTTATATATATTCCCTATAAATAAATATAATTTTTTTTAAAAAAAAAGTAAAATGAGTATCCATATCTCCCCAATATGCAAATACAAAATGAGTAAATACATAGATATTTGTCAAAAACCATTCCATATTCGAACCGTACCAGCCAAAGACGGCCAAAGAGTAAAACAAAACAAACAGGAATCCACGCGCTTCTATAAATTGTAGTCCATAGGAAATTTCGAATCCGGAACCGTATTGCATTTACAGTAAAATCAGCGTACTGGAAAAGCGAGCCAAAAAGCAATAACAAAAAAAAAACTCTTAAACAAGCACACAACAATCCCTTCTCTCTCTAAAACTCAAGCTCAGAACTTTCCATTTCGTCTCTCTCTCTCTCAACTCATATAAGCTTTGTTTGATTACTTAATCTCTTAGAATTTCCTGAATTAGTCTTTTCTTTAAATCAGTTGCATCGAACAGGGTTGAGTTGAATCATCACAAGTCACGCAGTCCCATGGTGAGTCTTGATTTGCTTTATTTCATTTCATCTTTTTTAATTTTTAGAGCCCGTCAAGTTGGATTTTTTTTTTGGTTTAGAATATGTACAAATTTGGAAATTTACAGATATTTTTAATGAGTTCAGTTTAAATTGAGCTTAAATTGCATTTTTGTTTTGTTGGTATTTTTTACTTGCAATTAGGTAATCTCTGCTTATATACAAAAAAAAAATAAAATTGTAATCTTTGCTCAAGTATTGTGTCTATGTTTGTTATTATTGTGTTAAGTGTCAAATGTCATTTTGGGGGATAATTCACACATATTGATATTGACAGGAAATTCAGTTCCTTGGAGAGAGTTTAGTTTCGTTTCGTTTTAAAATATTTGGAAATATAACTTGGAAGCCATTAAGTAGGTGAAATTTATTTATTTTTGGGATGGTGTTGATTCTAATTTGTCATAGGGGTTATCATGATAATTGCATTTCTGTCATTTTCTGGACTTATTTTTATTAGTTTTATGTTGTTTAGATAGTTGAGCCCTTTGGTGTGAATTTAGAAATAGGTGAACATCGTATTTATGGACTTGCTTTATTGGAAAAGTGATATCAATGCATAGAATTAGTCATTATTTTGGTGAGTTTGGTTCTATGTTCCATTTGCATGTTCATTGAATTTACTAGTTTAAAAGGAAAAAAATTAACTATTTATTATATCTTGTTTATTTTCGTTTGGGGCTTTCAGTTTGTATATTTGAGTTGCATGTGCTGGGTTTTCCATGGAAACAGAGGTTGAAGTTGAGGGGAATGATGAAGGGAAGTTTGAGGAAGCTAGTTTTGGGAAAAGTTACTCTTCTCTGTCCTCAACGAAGCAGCTCAGTGATCCTGTTGTGTACAAGCTTGTTCGGGTGAATTCTAAAATTTCTATATTTTTAATATTGATTTATAATCTCATATGGAGTTTGCATGAAGAGAATTTGGTCTTGTTTTGGTAGCAAACAGTCAAATGAGGTTTTAGTCAAGTAGCAACTTTGGTTAAAACAATAACAGAGGGTGTGGGTTTATTTATTTTTGCCTGTGCTCAGAGTTCATTTAACTTCTTGTGGAATGAAAATAGTCAAGAAGTTTTTATTTTCTTAATCTATCATTCTGCTGTAGATTTATGCTCTCCTAATTCCTTTTACCTTTTTTTGGTTGAGGAAGCTGCTTTATACATTTGCAAGAAATCGAATGCCAGGTGTTTTGTTCAGTTGGTAGCTGAAATTTATTGCTTGCCACGATCCTGAATGACTCTTAGCATGTATTGACAGTTCAATGCCAGTCTTTCTAATTCACTTGCATGATCAAGGGACTAGAAATGCTAAATGCCTTTTTTTATTTCTTTTCATTTTTGTGCGGTATGGAGAGAGCTATGAGTAACACTCTGATTATCTGATATTCTGGATGGGTAATTTGACAACTGACAAGGGGGTGATATTGCCTGTGGCCACTAGTTCACTTGGTCTAATAATTGATAGTGGGTTGTCATTAAACTATTTATACAACTGGTGTAATTTAGAGATTATGATATGCTCTTTTCATTAATTAAAGGAATTGAATTGGGCTTTCAGCTCATGTTTGCAATGATGCTTCTAAAAGAACCCGGAATTTGAAGGAGCAAATCAATTTGGAGCACATTTTCCCTTTTGTGTTGTCTAGATGGTTATTGTATGATAATTGATCCTGGTGTTCTTAAAACTGAACAAGTGGAGTTCAGATTTCTTTTTTTATTCGTGATTAACTTCTTTGTCTTTCTATGTCCCCATTTTTCACCTCTTTCCGCCATTTTCTTTCCTCCGCTATCCCTTTAAAGCTGGTCCATGACCAACTTCTTTTTTGACTTTACCCCTTCCAAACCCAGAAACCCAAATATGAGCCAATAGGAGTATGATGTAATCATTTGTGCTTTTTGTTGGAATTTACATTAAAACAATTCAGTTGTTATTTGGTATTTTGAGGAGGTCGAACTAAGTTGTGAGGATAATATTTGATTACATTCTAACTTTGGAGCTTTTGTTTGACAGAAGTAAAACACATTATGACATTATAACTGTATCATGGTTGTGACTATGATTATCATTACTGACAGTTTACTAGAGTGGAAAGTTTTTTAGTCCGGGGCTACTTGTTGACATTTTCTAATCTTGAAGCAAATAGAAGCCGAATCCAGTAAATTTTATGCATAAGGTTTTTGTGATCATATATGTCACTTCCAAACCTTGTCATTTTCCCTTCCATCTTATACATTTCTCATTTTTAATAGGCTTTAAAGTTCTTATGTACTGATCATATTGAATGCACAGGTGGAAGGAGATGGAAGGTTAGTGCCTGCTACAGATGATGAAGTTATGGAGGTTAAGGGCTTGCTTACAGATAAGAATAGTGAAATGCATATTGTTACAAACACTGGGCAGGCTGTTGGGTGTATTTCCAATGCAGGATCTTCCTATGGCATGCTACTTCAGTTGGAAAGCTCTGAAGGTTTTTATTTATTTATTATGAATATTGATATTATATATGCCATGTGGAGTGTGAGAGATTTAAAGATGAAATTAATTTTTTTAGTTTAGACTATTCTGGATTAGTTTAACTTTGTAATATGATAGTTTTCTTGAGCGTGTAAAGTTTCAAATACTTGATTTGTTAGGATGTTTCTTTCAATATTTGGTAGGATGCTTGGTTACTATAACCTTCTAAGCCTTGTTGGTAATTACAGTTTGGTTCATTTCATCATCAAATCTTTATTTTATGAACATTTTTTGTTTTTAACTATTAGTCTTATTCCATTTAAGAAGTGAATTATCCGATATTAAATATTTTCTGTTATTGAATTTCTTGTTACTTGGATTATTTGAATTCATTTAAAATCTGGTGTGCTTCTAGATTTTTATTTTATTTTTATCAAAGTGCTCCTAGTTTTTTCCTTGTTAACATCATAATGTCAGATCAATCTCGCCTTAATTGATGTTTTTCGTTCATGTATTCTTTTTTCTACTCATATCTGAACAAGCAATATGTGCCAGGTTTATCACAATCTGAGAATACAGAAGTTGATCCAGATAAATTAAATGCACGGCTTGAGGTACTCTCCAACTCTCTGACCACATTACTTCTAATTTGTTTCAAACATGTTGGGATTAGTGCTTTCCAATTGCTATTCATACTTACGCTTGCACCAGTAGTTTACTACTTTTGGTACTGAATCCACCTTACATAATTAACTTGGCATTGATGGAAGTGTAGTGCAGCGTTGTAATGTAGACTTCCAATTATTGAGGTTATTATGATGAAATTTCTCCTTTGTATTTTGTTTTTGAGAATCCTTTATTACTAGTCTAGGAAGTGTGCATTTCCTGCTAAAGGATTTTCATGCAGAGGTTGAGCAACACGCTTAAAATTTTACGTGACAAGGGTTTCTCTTTTCAGTCCCTTTTCCCTTATCATGTGTTGTTAATTTCTTATGTTTGTTATTTTAAGGTAACCAATACACTTCAAATTTACCTGACAAAGTTACTGATAGCGTTTCATTTAAGGTATCATTATCTGATATATATTGCTTTATCAACCAGCAACACTTTAAAAAGGGAGAAGGAGTGGGAGAGGGAGAGTGTTTTCTTAAAATATGAAATTAATGGTCTCATACTTGGAAGATAGTTTCTTCATGGTGAGTTAGCAAAGATTGTTAATTGCAGTTAGGGTTCAAAGATGTTTAGTAATTCTTTGTGGGAAGGCATCCTTGCTTGTCCAAGTGTCTGCTAATCTATGTCAGCAGTTAATTTTCCATGTTGGTTTTCTTATTTTGTGGTATATCCCATATTAGGTTTCCATCCTATTTTTTATTTTTCCTGCTTGTGTTTTTTGCTTCTTTTTGATACTTTGTTTTATTTTCAGCTGTTTTCTCATCGTACATTTTTGTATAGATATTCAGACGTGATTGATTGTAGCTTACCTAATAGTAATTAAACCACTAATTCCCTTGGATCCATCTCGGCCGTTACAATCTCATGTAGTACATTGAGGAGATGTTGCAAAAGGTGAAAGAGGAAGAGAGGCTCCGCTTAGCATGTGGATCTCCTGATTATTCTTCTGCATATTTTATTGTAGACAGCCAGTGTTCTGATCAGCATGATAAATTGTCTGGTATTGATGAGAAGCTACAATCTGAAATTCCCTTGCAGGAAACTGCCCCTTCCTTGCGACCACGTTTAAATGAAAGCCATATGCATCAATCCAGGAGCACTGGGGACTGCTCAAATCCTCCCGAGAAACAGACAGAAGGCATATCTTTGACTTCCTTAACTGTGACTTCTTCAACACCTGATTTTTCCAAGTTAAAAGGAGAAATATGTTTGGACAATTTGTCAATTAAAGAACTTCATGAAACTTTTAAAGCAACATTTGGGCGAGAAACTACTGTCAAGGACAAACAGTGGCTTAAGAGAAGGATCACCATGGGATTGACCAATTCTTGTGATGTTTCAGCAACTACTTTCATAATTAAAGATAACAAATTGGTTAAGAAAGGCAAAGAAGACGGTTGTGATAATGTCTATGTAACCATTGCCAGTGATTCAGGAATAGGAACAATAAATAGCAATCCGGAAGCTGCACTAATTAGCCATGATAGCCAACTGGAAGATCAAGTTGTTTCTGAAAAGAGAAACCATAGCATAGGTGACAATTCTGGAAGTGAAGATCATCATACAGAACAAAGAGCTGCCAAACGAGTTCGAAAGCCGACAAGACGGTACATTGAAGAACTTTCAGAAGTAGAGTCCAAAGAGTCCAGTGGAAGATTGAGGACCTCAACAAAAAATTCTGGAATTGGACAGGTGTCCTCAAAATCTCATGTCAGGCCTTTTAGCAACGTCTCTTCAGATGGGAAAAGTATCATCACAAGATTGGATTCTCTTGGAGGATCTGGGATTCAGATTCCATGTGTTTCCCGGGTTCGAAGAAGCCGTCCGAGGAAAAATTTCATGGCTCTTCTGGTGGGTAAATCCTTTCTTCTTGAGATGTTTAGTTTGCTAGATTTTGAGTTGTTTCAAATATTTACTTCTTTGTTATGAAGCATATCAGTTCTGCAAAATTATTGTTCATTTTACTTCCTGTTAGAACTTCTTATAACATGGTGTTTGGAAATGTTCATGGCTGTCTGACATAAACAAAAAAATGAATTTTATTCTGCTAAGCAGTTTGAGTTTGAAGGATAGGAATGGCATGGTGTCCTGTTTACTTTTTTTTTTTTTACATTCACCATCTGTTGCTTATGTTTGGGGTCTGTGTCCTTGTATTTATGTTTATTTGGTTTGATATTGTGGTTGGATCTGTATTGGTTATAAATATTATTATATTGTATAATTTAATTTGCATTTACAGAAGTTCAATCCAAGTAGCATGGGCATGACAGCTTCACTGGTAAAGAAGGCACTTGGTGCACATAATTTTCTATCAGATGCTGATAGTGGGAACAAAGTCTTGAAGGCTCAATCTGCTCCTGCACAGGTACAGCACCAGGTAAGATTAGTTAATTTGATATGCTCATACAATAATCTGTTCTTTTTTTTTAATGATTCTTATGGTCTTAAAGTGGTATTGTGTGCTTTTCAATATACTTTTGCAAGCATGACGAAATAATTTATGGAACCATGGATACCATTTCATTACATTAAGAAACCCATTTAATAGGCAAAGATACAAAGCAGAAATGGACCACTAGGTCCCTAAAGAGAGCCTGGCCTAAGTACTGAGAACCTATAACAATAAAACAAGATCAAGCTGGAAATTAGTCCTCTGCAGACTACATAGAATTTATGAAAGGATAGAAAGATCTTTAGATAGGTAGAAGATGGAAATTAGTCAAAGAAGAGGCAAAGATAATCTAAATGAAAAGATAAAGAAAGAAGAAAGGTAGTGGTATTGTTGGCTGAAAAGCCAGTAGGTGCTTAATCTAAGGTTCAGAGGTTCTCTCCAATTTAGATAGGGAAGACTCTAGAATTTTGTTTTTCTCAACATTTTTATATTGGCATGCTGATTGGAGTAATTATGTTATTATTCAGTTTCTAGGTATAACAGACCAAGATAAACAGTTCTCATCAATGGGCACAATTACGCTAGGACATCATAAGGTGCTGAAACAAGTGGATTCATCTGGGGATGCAGATGATAATGTAGTTACTGTGCCCACATCAAAATGTGGGATGAGAAGGAAACACCACCGAGCTTGGACTCTGTCTGAGGTTATGAAGCTAGTTGAGGGTGTATCTAGGTATGGTGCTGGAAGATGGTCTGAGATCAAGCGGCTTGCATTTGCATCCTATTCATATCGCACTTCTGTTGATCTCAAAGTATGTTATTTCGGCTGTTGAATTTCATACAACAAAGAAATACCTGTCAGCATAGGATTTTAGTTTCCTGCTCAACTATTTTCGCATTAGATGGTGGCTAGAGTTTTGAACGATAACAAATTTTATTTTCAGGACAAATGGCGGAATCTACTGAAAGCTAGCTTTGCACAGATACCTGCTGATAAAGGGGTGAGTAATCACATGCATTATTTTCTTCATTCATGTTAGGCATTGATTCATGGTTGATTTTCTTTCATATATCCCCTTTAATGTGTGTACTTTTTTGTGGTTAACGTTATAGATAAATACTCGAAAAAATGCCACTACGATGCCCATTCCTGAATCGATTTTATTGAGAGTTAGAGAGCTTGCAGAGATGCATTCACAGGTTCCAACTCTAAATTCAAGCAAGGTGGCTGGGAATACTGGAAATAGTGTACATGAAAAACAATCAGGGTACTTGTAACTACTGTATTTTAGATTGTATAAATTGCAAAAAAATGCATTTCAGTTTGCAGATATTTTATTTTGTCATCTGCTGCTGCCCTTTATGTTGGGGCCATGGAAAGATCTGATGTCTAATCTAAACACTAAACGGACCTGTGCAGTAGTGGAAAATACGTTATGAGAGAGCCTACAGATCAAAGTTGAGAAATTATAACCTGATTTTTAGCCAACTGAAGAGTGGATAAGTAAGAAAAATGATTCATTTCCATCTCCTTCAACTGGTGCATGTTCATGACTTGCCTGGGGGTTTAGTTTCAGTGTCTTAATTCAACCAAATAACTCATTTTATTGAGGAATATTCTGCATTAGACTTAATCATGTTACGATTCATGGTCAGATCTGCCAGATAGTACTTTGTGTTGTAAAATGTGTTATTAGAAATTTAAAATAAAGATTTCAGGAACATTTCAGTTTAAAACTTGTAAATCTTCATCTAAATCATTTAACAACGTAAATGAGTATTAACACTTTTTAGCGTCATTATAGACGTAAAAGAAATGCATTTTATGTACTGATGCTAAAAAGTGATACATTTAATTATATATTTAGACAACACTGGGAATGCTTGATGCTAAAAATAGAGTATTATCAATTTAGGTGTTTTTTAAGTACCAAAATAATATTAACAATATAATATGCAAAAAAATAATATTAAATATAAACATATAAAGTGATTAATATATAAATGAATTGGACATTTCTAAATCTATACAGACTCATAGGCAACAGTGATAAAAACAATAATTTTATTTTTTATGCATTTTTAAATAAATCCCATTTTAGTAATAATAAAGATTTAATGGGCTGGATTTTTATGTTCCAATAGATGGGCTTTTCAAGACACACTTCTTTAAAATAAAAAAATGATACTTTTCGTTGTATTTTTTAAAATTTTTATTTTTTTTATCAAGAGTATTTTAGTTATTTTATTATAAATTTATAATAAATTTATTAAAAATTTTATAAAATTTATAAATTAATTATAAACTTACGAAAAATTCATTATAAATTCACTTATAAATTTTTCATAAACTAATAAAAATTTAATATTTTAGTAAATATTTTATAAATTTAATATTTTAATAAATATTTATAAATATGATAAATTTAAAATTTTTTTTAATTTTTTTTATATTTTTGTGAAAGGCCCAAAATCTTTTCAAGCCCTAATTATTTTCTCCTCGCCTGAGTTATTCAATCATCATTCATCAATATTCTACTGTAATTGGCACTCTTTTCTCATCTCAGCACCTGGATCGGCCTCAACTCAGTTCTGGTGCAGTGAGTCATCCATCAAACGAGTCAACATTTGTTTTTTTTTTTTTTCCCGTTTATCAAAACTCACGTGCTTTAATATACGCACTTCTATATGATGTAAAGCAGTGTTTGAAGATTGAACGTAGTTTTTCTTGTCTTTGTAATGTTGATTGATAAAGTTGAATTACAGTTTTGCTTGTTGATTTTGAGCTTTAAATCGGTTGATTGCTGACATTGCTAGAATCGAAGCCTAAGTTTTGAAGCTTTTTTGTTGTTTGCATAGGCGGTGTGGCAGCTGACATCAAGCCAAAATGGGGATAATCGAGAAAATTAAAGAAATCGAAGCTGAGATGGCTCGAACCCAAAAAAATAAAGCTACAGGTTGTTTACAGTAATACATTCAACAATTCACATGTATGTGTTTATAAAAATACACTGATTATATAATATACTAGCTATCCAGGATCTTGAAGTGAATTTTTTTTTTCTATTTTTGTGAAATTAACATGCAGAGTACCATCTTGGTCAGCTCAAGGCAAAGATAGCAAAGCTAAGGACACAATTGTTGGAGCCTCCTAAAGTATGCAACTTTTTTATTAATAAGATTAATTGTGTCTTTTCATTTCATTGGAATTTGTTGGAACATTTGGTTGCTATTGCTTTTTGAATCAGGGTTCGAGTGGAGGTGGATATGGTTTTGAAGTTACAAAAAATGGCCATGGACGCGTTGCACTGATAGGATTTCCAAGGTCTGCCAACTTTATGATTTTTAAATATTATATTTGTGTGTGTTTATGACTGATGCATGTGCACAATCATGCAAGAGTCGTAGTTAGAATGATTGGGAACTATTTACACTCTGGAATACAGCTTTTACCTTCGCTAACAAGGATTCGAAGTATAAGAAAATATTATTCTCATTCTGGGATTTCCAGTGTTTAGCTGGCTCTATATTGTGTTGCTTGTTTCTGAATAAAAAAAGTATGTGATGTCCTGAAATTCATAAAAGAAATGCTGATGCTATCACCATTAATCCCCTGTATGCTCGTATGTAATTGTTTCTATTCTTTGTGCAGTGTTGGGAAGTCAACTCTTTTAACAATGTTAACTGGGACTCACTCAGAAGCTGCATCATACGAATTTACAACTCACCTGTATTCCTGGGATTATACACTATAATGATACTAAAATTCAGTTGCTTGACCTTCCTGGAATTATTGAAGGTGCTTCAGAAGGCAAGGGTCGTGGGAGACAGGTACAACCATCTGCTTATTTTCTTTAACGGATTCTTCACTGAAGGTTATGATGGTTTTGAAATGAATATGGTTCTTTCGGCTATGTATTATGGGAACTCAGAAAGTGTTGATTTTTTTTTCTGCTCAGGTTATTGCTGTTTCCAAGTCTTCAGACATAGTATTGATGGTTCTTGATGCCTCAAAAGTAAGTGCTTATGTACCCTATATGGTGTTTTTGCTAGCATGCAAACTGATGAATTGATATGGTAGCTCTTGTGATAAGGTCTACGGGTTGCATTTTGGTTACTTGTCCCCGTAACACTTTCTTACTATTTCAAATTCCATATCACCCTTTAGTTGAGAACCTTAAAATGAGGTAAGTCTTTAAGGGGAAGCTTCTTTTTCATTTTTCTTGAAATTTATAACAAAAACATAAAGATCCATGAAGATCCAGTTTTAGTCAGCCATGAGTCCTTTTTGAGGTGATGCTATTCCCAAGAAATTTAGATTTCATGATCAAACAACTTCCTATCTGTTTCTACCTTTTTTGTAAAGCTTAATGAAAAAAGAGACTTTTTAGTGTTTCTTCATTTTATTCCAAATTCCTTGCATGCTGGAAGAATGTGTTCCACCTTTGACATTTCATGTTTGTTTCAAATTATATTATTTGCATCCTGATCAAAGGCATAAACTATTTATAGTTTATTTTATTTCCTACTGCTGCATTTATATCTGGCAGTTGTACCTTTCAATTTCTACATCAGTCTAATCTGTTTTTAAATGATGTTTAGAGTGAGGGCCATCGACAAATATTGACAAGATAACTGGAAGCTGTGGGTTTGCGCTTAAACAAGAGACCACCTCAAGTAAGTTTGTTTACTGGGACCAGAACTTAAGTATCAATGACAACTTAAAGGATGATCGAAGAATTAATATTTAATAGAAGTACATAGGAGGATCAGAAGATCTTCTTCCCACCTTAAGCTTTTCAACTCCCTGTGATGTTTTATTTCTTAAAATATTTTCATAAGCGTGAAGTTAGACCTGTCAATTTGATGTCTCACTGCCGGAAAGGTCTGATGTGTTGCCTTGGAGGTCATTTCCAATGTGACCGATCAGCATTTGCCAACAGCACTGTAATTCATTTTGGTATTGGATTTCTCTTTTTTTGTCAGATTTATTTCAAGAAGAAGAAAATTGGTGGCATCTCTTTCAACAGCACTGTACCATTAACTCATGTAGATGAGAAGCTCTGCTATCAGATTTTACATGAATACAAAATTCACAATGCAGAGGTACTTTCTACTTCAGGTCGATGACAGTCATGCTTTTTCATTGGTGTTAGTACAATAGAATCACAGGACACATGATTCTATTGGTACAACTGATCAGGCTATGCAATGGTTGATTGTAATCAACTTCTACTAATCACAGTAGTGGCATAGAAGAAACACAGATGGGCTATTGGGACTTGCTATTCTACATGCTGTAATTTGCTATCTTTTTGGTTTGTTTTCAGTCTAATTAATACTTCCCTTTTGTATACAAAGCTCTCTTTTGGAGAAGTTAATTTTTCTAAAGCTTGATTCATCACATAATAATTTGTTTTTTTGCCACATTGCAAATTGAATGTTAGTTTAGATAATGCAAAATCTCTGCTTATATACTATCTGTTCCTCTTACTCTTAATGTTTTTCATGTTATTAGACCATGTATAGTAGATTTCTTTGCTACAATGCTGTGCATTCTATGTTCTTGCCTTTTGGAGTGGACTTATGGAACGATCAATGTTGAAGTTCCCTCAACTTTGTGTGTGTGTGCAGCTGCAATATGATACTTATTTGCTGATGAATTGACTGTAGGTGCTATTTCGCGAGGATGCCACAGTTGATGATCTCATTGAAGTCATTGAGGGTAACCGCAAGTACATGAAATGCATATATGTTTACAACAAGATAGACGTTGGTGGTATTGATGATGTGGACAAGTTGGCTCGCCAACCAAATTCTATTGTCATTAGCTGCAATTTGAAGGCAGGTTCTGCATCTCATTTCTGATATTTTACATGTGGCAGCAACAGAACATAAGTGAGCCATGTCAAACAATGATATTAGCTTTCATGAGTAATGTTTGTAATGGCTGTTTGCTAAGTGTTCATGTTTCCTTGTGCTTCATGTTGCAAAAACATGTTATCAGACGTCACATTCCTATCTGGAAGCCTGTTGTTAGGCTAATATGGTCTAAAGAAATTATTTTATGTACTGTGTGCAATATTCTTATATGATGTGAATAGCTTGAGAAATATTAATTTTTGTTTATGATAGTAATCTTTGTTTATGTTTCTTAAACAGCTCAATTTAGACAGACTACTTGCAAGGATGTGGGAAGAAATGGGGCTAGTGAGAGTCTACACAAAACCACAAGGCCAGCAACCTGATTTCACTGATCCTGTAGTTCTTTGTTACATATCAACGAAAAGGGAAACGAGGAGTGAAGGGCAGGCAACGGAATATGGTTAATTAGCTGTATATAGGACAAAAGGAATGTGCATATCAGTATTGTAGGGTAGCACATGTCAGTATTGTAGGTAGCACATGCTGAGAGTATTTTGTTTGTTAGTAGTGGCTGAGCTATATGATTGTAAGTAATGTCACAGAAGAATTAATGAATGAATGAATAAAAATATTCCTTCCTTACATTCTCTGTCTCTTTCTCTCTTATTCTCTCTTCTCCCTCTTCCTAATCTCTTTTTCTTCTTATCTATTCTAAACTCTAAACATCTATTTCTCTATAACTAGTTGCATCAGTAGCTCATCGGCTACAATTTGGTATCAGAGATGTACGAACTGGACCATTTTAATACAATGAGTAAACTAAATAAGAAGGGCACCAAAACTGTTGGGAGCAATGAAACAAATACTGGCAAATTAGATGAAGATGAAAAACTCACCTCTTGGTAGGACAACATGAATCTCCGTTTTGAAGCCCTTCAAACAGACTACCAAATTGCTTGAGTTGAGCAACAAAAGACGGTCGATCAACTTGTTTCTGAGCAACAAGCAGCTCATTCTGAGCATCAAACGACCTACGACCAGTTGCGTTCAGAACAGATTAAAATGGGTCTTCAACTCAACCAACTGCTTGAACTTATGAAAAATCTAGGGAAGGGTAAAGAACCTTTGGTAGAGGAACAACCAATACCACCCATAGCCAAAGGCCTACTGCCAACGCCTCAGGTACGAGAAGCTGATGACTTCTTTGTCGCACAGCCACAAGCAAAGAACCAACCCAGAGGATTTTTGAATCGGCTACTGCCCAAGATGGATTTGCCCCTTTTTGAAGGTAAGGATCCTTGATCGTGAATTTGAAAGTGCAACAAATACTTCCAAATCTATGAGGTCCCAGAAGAACAAAAGATGGAGTTGGGCCCATTTTTTTTGGCAGCTGGAACCCCATAAAATTGGTTCTCAGGGTGGATTATGACTCATGAAGGAGCGACTTGGGAAGAATTTACAACAGCCCTCATCCAGCGATTTACGGATTCGCCAGTGGAAGATGTTGTAGTGGAATTCAATAGACTGAAACAAAAAAGCACAGTTTTGGAATTTCAAGAAGAGTTTGAAGATAAGAAGGCGCGTCTGGTAAGAGAGAACCCTTATCTCACTGAAAATTATTTTATCTCGAGTTTTATTGGAGGGTTGAGAGATGAAATCGCAGCTCCGATCAGATTGCTCCGACCGACCACCCTTTACCAAGCCTTTGAGCAGGCTCGGTGTTAAGAAATGGCGATTGAAGCTAGTCATAGAGCCTTTCGAGGCTTTAATAACCTGAGGCCCAGCAACCTATCCAGCAGCCCAAACACTAAAACCATACCCAATGCTACTCAGACCTAAACCCAGAAACCATCTACCACCTATCCCCAAAAATCTCAACAAAACACAGCCAAACCACCGATCTACCCGTATCAGTTTCAACAGAAAACTTCAAATAATTGTTTTCGTTGTGTTGACCGATTCTTCTCCGGTCACAAGTGCCAACCCAAGGAATAATTATACAATGAAACCGTGATTCCACGTAGAAATAACAGTTGGAATAACAAACAAATAACATTTAGACACATATCACTTTTAAAATAATTAAAAAAATAAATTATTTTTTTTAGAGAGAGACAATGTGATTTGGAGAGAGAGACAGAATAATAGAGAAAGAAAGTTTTCTTTATAAGTTTGCGATTTTCAAAAAAAATAATTTATTTTTTTAATTATTTTAAAAGTGATATGTGTCTAAATGCTATTTGTTTGTTATTCCAACTGTTATTCCTACGTGGAATCACAGTTTCATTGTATAATTATTCCAACCCAAGGCTGTACTAAAATTGATGGAGCAAGAAGATGAAACCAAGATGGAAGGAGAGGAAGAAGAATGACAGGAGGTTGAGAATGAGTACGACCAGGAAAATGAAGCCGATTCTGAGAGAGCTACACTATCCCTCCATGTGATTGATGGAACTATCTGACAACACAATCAAGATCAAGGGGCAGATAAAAAACAGAAGCTTACTCATGTTAATTAATAGTGGGAGTACCTATAGCTTTATCGACACTAAACTAGCAGAGGAGCTAAAACTTCCGATGGTGCAAGTCAACCCAGTGACTGTTACAGTAGTTGATGGGCGTAAGATCACTATCCGAGCCAAATGCTTTGGGTGCACTTGGGTTATGCAGGGACACAAATTCCAATTTGATGTCAGGGTAGTTGAAATTGGAGACTACGATATGGTGTTAGGCGTCGATTGGATGCAATCCTACACACTCATAACTTTTGATTTTGAGAATTGTAAGCTGGTGTTTAAGAAGGATGGTAAGGCGGTTGAGCTCAAAGGGGTGACTGAAATCGCTTTTTTTAAAATGTTGGGTGGAAGGGAATTCTTCAAATTAATTCAAAGCAGATGGAATGAGCAGCCCCACACTTTTTTTGGCAATGACAGTGACACCAACTACCAAATTACTTCCAATCTTGATTTCAACTCATCCTAACCTAAAATTTCAGAGCTCCCTTCAAGGCTTGCTCCAACAATACCAGGCCATTTTCCAAATTCCAAGCACCTTACCTCTTTTTCCCTCTATCAATCACACAATACCCCTTAAGCCAGACATAATCCCTATCAACGTAAGACCCTATCAATATCCACACTACCAAAAGGGAGAAATTGAGAGGCATGTTCAGGAAATGCTAGGGGCTAAAATTATCCAACCTAGTCACAGTTCTTTTGGTTCCCCTGCCTTACTTGTGAAGAAGAAAGATGGCAGTTGGCGGTTTTGTGTTGATTATTGGAACTTCCATATCTCCAATCTTCCTCTTAAGAAGCCTTACTGGATGAATTTAATGGAGCTGTCATTTTTTCAAAAATTGATTTAAGGGCTGGTTACCACCAGATAACGGATGGAATCGGAAGACATTCCTAAAACTGCCTTCAAAACTCATTCAGGCCATTATGAGTTTAAGGTAATGCCCTTTGGCCTATCTAATGCACCTGCAACTTTCCAAGCACTCATAAACACCTTTTTCAACCGTATTTGAGGAAATTTGTACTCGTATTTTTTTTTATGATATTTTGGTTTATCTGAAGTTACAGCCCTACCGTTAGAATTCTGTGGCTCTAAGACGACACTTGAAACTAGCAGCAAAGTTTTATGGACCGTTTCAAGTCATTGAACGTGTTGGAGCAGTAGCCTACAAGTTACTTCTACCACCTGAAGCTAAAATTCATCCAGTCTTTCATGTTAGCCTTCTTAAGAGGAAGATTGGAGATATGGAAGTTCTAATGATCACTCTTCCAGCTATGCAAGGTGATCAGTTCTTGGTCGGGCCAGATAAGATTTTAAATTCTAGAATAGTAATGAAAGCAGGGCAGCACATTCAACAACTTTTGATCAAGTGGATCAATTTACCAACTGTGGACGCCACTTGAGAGGAATTATCTTTCATTGAGAAGTAGTTCCCAGAGTTCATGCATTCTTGCGGACAAGAATGGCTTGAAGGGAAGGGAATTGTTACATATCAGCGAAAAAGGAAACGAGGAGTGAAGGGCAGCAACGGAATATGGTTAATTAGCTGTATATAGGACAAAAGGAATATGCATATCAGTATTGTAGGTAGCGCATGTCAGTATTAGGTAGCACATGCTGAGAGTATTTTGTTTGTTAGTAGTGGCTGAGCTATATGATTGTAAGTAATGTCGCAGAAGAATTAATGAATGAATGAATGAAACTATTCCTTCCTTACATTCTCTCTGTCTCTTTCTCTCTTATTCTCTCTTCTCCCTCTTCCTAATCTCTTCTTCTTCTTATCTATTCTAAACCCTAAGCCTCTATTTCTCTATAACTAGTTGCATCAGTAGCTCGTCGGCTACATTCTTTCAGCTGTATGTTGCATACCTTCATTTATTCCTTCTGCACATGTGTGTGATCAGTGCTTTATGTGTGAAACTAACAATTTATAGTTTTAACAGATTCTTATTCTGCATACAGGATAGAGGTGGCTGCTCAGTAGAAGACTTCTGTAATCACATACACAGGAGTTTAGTGAAGGATGTGAAATATGTGCTAGCGTGGGGCATGAGTGCGCGGCACTATCCTCAACACTGTGGCCTTGGCCATATCCTACAGGACGAGGATGTGGTTCAGATTGTTAAGAAAAAGGTGACGGATACTTACTAAATTGATCGTACAAAATTTCCATTTGCACAAGTCTGAATTAACTTTCACATTTCTTGAAATTCAAGGGTTTGGTAATATGAAAGCACTCAATTGTTTCTAGACTTTGAGATGTACTTTCGCCTTGCTATTATCTTATGCTTGGATTTTGCATTGTTTTGATTTTTGTATGCAAAAATAAAATTGTTGCTCTTGCATTTTTCCAGGAGAAGGAAGATGGAGGCAGGGGTCGTTTCAAATCACATTCAACAGTTCCTGCTAGAATATCTGATAGAGAGAAGAAGGCTCCCTTGAAGACATAACACCATTTGTCTTTGGCATGATCTGCTGGATCTTGTGCTTTATTGAAGGCAGTGACTGCTGTATAATTTTGCTAAAGCCCCTTTTGGCTTTCCTTTTTTTTTTTTAATATTACAATTTAGAAAGTTACAATTTATGAAGGGCTGTATCTTAGGGGTTATATTATCTGAAGAACCGTACTTAAGGGACTATGAATTTCTTCTTTTGAATGATGATGACATACACATTTTTTGCTTGCAAACATACAACATTAAATTGATACATGAAGCATCATAGACGAAACCAAAATTGCTGTATTATTCTCTTTAATTGCGATTTTTGCTGTATTTCTTATTCTCTTTGATAATAAATCTTTTTTTTGTGCTTATTACGTACATACAATTTTTGTTGTATTTGATACAATTGATCAGTTTATCTTCCTTTATTTTCATTTTAACCATTTTAATATTTCAATTTGATTTTTTCATAGTTCAATCTGATTAATCGTGTTAAATACAGGCGGCTATATGACATTTAATTTTTTTTTTTTCAAGAGATTATATCAAATGCAAAATATAAGCAAATATCAAATAGACAATGGATGATTCTCTGTTCACCTCAGCTTTGATCAATTAATAATCCTTTACAGGTCCATTATTCCTTGAGCAATTCCTAGGAAGTTTTGTCTCGAGAAAAATCCTTCAATTGATAAACATCTTCTCGATTTTGCTTCTCAAGCGGAAGCCAGTCTCTGCATGGTTTTCAACCTTTCAAAGTTATATAGGGCTGTGAATTGATAGAAAAATTGATAGCTTATTTTGATATTACCTTCCAATATCAAAATTAATCTTCCAATTTTGATATTAGAATAATCAATTTTAGCAGGAAGCAGAGTCTCTCCATGGTCACAAGTTGCAAGTATCTCACCTAATTGTTTTCAGCACAAATAAATCCATTATTAATTCATTAAACATCAATTATTAAATTCAAATCATTAAAAAAAAATTACAAGAAATCAACTTCTTGTAGTTTTTGTAATAATAGAATTTACTAAAGAGAAAACAAACTTATAAGTTAACAATTAAGGTAGATTATTTTATATGAGAAAAATTAAATAAAATAAATTTGAAACAGGTTGTGAATAAATTAAAAAAAAAACAAATTCTAAGCGTTTTGTGGTGTTACCGGTCCAACAAGAGTAGAATGGCCCCATATCTTATAGGAGCCAGCAGAATGTCGAGAGGGTGAACATGTTGCTACTAATAACTTTCCTCCATAACATATCAACTTTCATGTTAGTTAATTAATAGAACTTCTCTTTCAGGCTCAATAAATTAATTTCAGTAGACGAAAATCACCAGAAAGTACCTGGTTATCAGCTGCCCTGGAAATTTTCAAGTAATGGCATTTTATTGCTGCAAGTAGGTTTGTAAATTTGTAATATCAAGTATATATAAAAATATACATATTCTCACCTTCCTCTCTTAACAAGCTCCCACAACATTTCACCTGTGCTCATGTTGAATGCTCCTGGATAGCATATCAAGTGGTCACCTGCAGCAATTTCGCATTGGAAATTCTTTTTCAAAAAAGTTTGAATCTTGATTTTTTTTTATATTACAAAACAGATACTCGACTATTGAATCCTCATATGGTTACTATACTACTACTGAAAAAAAAAATTTGACTACTAAACTATTCCCTGACAAAAAATAAATTCATGATCAATTCTCCATCCCTAGAAAAAAATATACATGTCTAAAACCTTTTGTTCTGTAGACCATAGCTAGCTCAGGGAAACGGATATCATGGCAGATCCCCACTCCAATGCAGCCAATGTCAGTCTCTACAATGGTTGGATTTTCTCCAGCTGTGAAAGTGTCAGATTCTTTGAAAGAAATATCTCCTGGAATTTCAATATCAAACAAATGAACCTACAAAAAACAAAATTTCACCAATTAATTTCTTTTTATCAGTTTAAATGACAAATCTTTAATTATCAGAATCTTAATAATTATTACTTTTCTATGCTTGGCCTTGAGCTTTCCATCTGGTCCAAATACACAGCAAGTATCCTAGAGCAACCCTTTGTTCATTTCAGGCATAGACCCACCGACAATTGTAATTCCATGGCAACAAGCAGCTTCTGATAACATTGAAAAAGATCTGAAGTGTCTTCTTCATCAAAATTTTCAGCAAATTTAGCAAAGTAATCACTTGAATAAAGACAGTTCCACATTTCCTGTTGCAAAACATGAATCTTGGATTCAAATTCTTGATATTCAAGAACTTCACAATTTACAGGAATTTTTTTTGCAGAAGAGAACATTAAGATCAATTTAACTTGCAGGTAATACAGCAATTCTTGCACCTTGCTCAGCTGCAAATTTAATGGAGTTATAGGCATGAATTATATTTTGATTCTTGTTTGAAGCAACTGATAATTGGCATAGAGCAATCTTGAACTGTTCAATAAGCAAAATAAGATTAATAATAAAAAATCTAAAAGCAAATCTTAGTGATGACAAATACATCTAATTTTCATCTTGCATACTCAAAAATCTATCTTAAATGCAAATCTATAAAGAAGAGATGTATAAAATCATCACTTGGGTAAGTTAATTTGAAGAATTTGGAAGCAAACCTTGGAAATAGCAGGTAATTTTAATGGATGATAAGAAGCATCAAAGCTACTGTTTAGTTTGGTGCTCATTGAAGTTGCCATCAGATTCCACAAACAGAGAGTTAGCCAAGTTGCTGAATTAGTGTGCAGATGTCAATGTGACCATTGAAAGGTAGCAAGGCATCTACTGCACAAGTGTTCAGCAACAAGAATATTACCTTATTAAAATGTTAAATGGTAAATTGTTGTTATACACACACACACACACACAAATGCATCATATGCAGTGAATTGCTTATAATAAGAAAATTTATTCAATTCAATTTACGTAATGAAAATTAGTTAAATTCTTTATACAGATTTGGGATGTAAATCTCAAAAATTAATGGTTAAAATTAAATATTTTATTTATATATTAATAATTATATTCTTATATTTAATAAATGTAGAATTTAATAAAATAACATTTCTTTTGTCTCACTAAAATCAGACTTATTTTTTTATTTATAGTCCTTAAACTTATATTATTATAATGATAATAACTTTAAACTTTAATTTATCACTTCAAAATTTTCGAGTCTATATTTTTATAATAATATCGTTCTTTTATTAATTCTCTATCCATTTCTTTTAACCAAAAACTGACATAACATCACATGGCATCACATTAGCTCACGCCATTTTATTATGATAAATTATAAATTATATTAATAATTATAATAAATAAAATCCAAAGCAAAATCAATTACATTATTGTTAGGGTAGCATAATAGTAAGCAGTATATTAATATAGTAAGCAGTATAGTATTAATATGGAAGGCTTAGGGTTTAAACAGTATCAATTATTTTTAATTAACATCAGAAGAAGGTGCTTATATGACACATATATCATAAAGGACCGCGTCAATTTTCCGTCAAAAAAATGGATGGAGATTGGACAAAATAACGAAATTATTATAAAAATATAAGTTTAAAAATTTTAAAATAATAAATTAAAATTTAAAGATATTAAAATTACAATGGTATAAATTTAGAAACTATGAAAAAAAAAAAAGCCCCTTCAATTTATGCACATCTATTAAAAAAATTATTAAATTCTATAGATATTATATAAAATTATTTTAAATAAATTAAAATATCATCTATTAATTCATTAATATTAAAATTACTATATTTTTATTTTATTAATTAACTCATTAATAATATAATATAACTAAAAAAATTAATTATTTTTTTAATTATATAAAATGATAATTTTAGATAGATTTATTTTTTTTTTACAAAAATAATAATTTCAGCGTTACGTATCATTTTTAAAAACATTAAAAACATTATAGACATGAGATTATTCACACTACAAAAACTATGGCCAAAAACATCAACAGATAAATTTGACATATAAAACAAATTAAATCTAAAAAATTTTGGATTTGAAGGCATTATTTTAAAAACAAACATAATGATGCGCTAAGAAGGCAATTTTTATTGTGCCTCTGAAGAGAATTATGTTTTTAATTTATGGAGTCCCCAATTCTGCCATATAAGCCATAGACAAGGCAGGAATCTACGAAAAATTCCCATTTCTGCCAACAAGAAATTTTGTTCCCTACAGTTCGTGATTGTCCATGGAAAATCTGTGATACTTTCATGTGATAGCATTTAGGTTCCAATATGATTCATGTCTCAGTGGCTTCAGCTGATTCCAGATTCTGAACCGGCCAGCTCTATAAAATAATTTTATGGTATCTTGCAAGCACAGAGGCTTCTCATGTCATGAAGCTGTCTTGCTGCTATGCTCTTTGGAAATTCCACAGTTTTGGCTGGGGCTGGGAGATGTTTTCAGCAACAATGATTACAGCAGCAAAAGTAGAAATGATGAAGCTCCATTAACATCCTTCTGAGCTTTGAAATCTATCAAGAAGAAAGTGGTAAACAACCATGTCCATTCTCTGGTATGGCGTTGTGCTGGTCGGATCGATTGTCATTGAATTTGCTGTGTACACTCTGGTTATGATTGGATGGCAGACAACCCATCACCACCCATCTCATCCAGGATTAACCGGCCCTGCAGATCAAAGAGACTGTGTTTCACTGAACATGAGTTCATATTCAGTTCAACATTCAAGTTTAAGAAAAGGCATAGCTAATTCAGAAATACCTTCAGAAACAGAGTGTGTAGTCCTGCCTGTCAGATTTTGAGGATGAAGAATATGTTCAGCAGCTTTCAGATTGCAGGCACTCATTTCATGCTCCTTGTATAGACATGTGGCTTTACTCTCATTCTGACTGTCCACTTTGTTGGATTCTGATCACATTAGATTGACAATAGAGAACTCCATAGAGGGCCTGATATTGGGATTTCATCCCGAGCTTTCTCCTCCACCTAATTTCTTACAAGAACAATAAATCATGAAAAACAAATCATTTTGATATTTTCACTCAACGATAACAAACAATTACAGTTCTTGGAAGGTACAAGATTTTTCATGTTCCTGCATAATCATGAGCTCCTCCATGTTCAAAGCATTTTCTTGGAAAGATTCCATTAAAATATCATATAATCATTCCATATTTATCCAGATACATAAAAGTTCAACGGGACAGCAACAAACCTTAGAAATGCAAAAAAATTATTAGAAGCGCCAAATATACTATCTACAAAAGAAATCTAATTCTTTCGCTGCTATACCAACTATGCAATTAAGACACGCGTGATACATAGCCCATGTTGTCATAACCAACCAGAGCTATTCTTTCCCATCATCTCCAGCATTACATCCTTCTTAAATTATCCAATCTTGCCTGTAAATCATCATCAATTCCACTTTCTTCATGTGCCCCAGTTGATTCAGCTTGGGCAACCTTGTTTTTTGCAGCTGGTGCAGAGACAGCAGCTGAGGGTGCATTCACAAGCTGCATATCAAAGAAAACATACATAAAAGAAAAATTACAGCAATGCCTTCAATTTTCTTCTCTGGATTGCATCATAGTATAACTTCCCAGAAGATAAATTCAGTTGATCTGAGCAGGAAAAGAAAAACAGTGAGAAGAAATGGACATACCTCATTATTGATATTGATTCCAATCTCATCAAGCACTTGATTTACAAGCTCTTCTGTTTCTTCTTCTTCCGCATCTCCTTCCAAAGCATCATCAATAGCATCCCCCATCACCTCAGTAACCATTTCCATCTTTTCATTTTGCATCTCAAACTCTCGCATTATCTTCTGCAGCGATGGCAAGTTCATCTGCCTATTCATCTGGCCCATTGCTTTTGTGACACCTTTCATGGCCTCACCCATTGCTTGAGTTGATTTCAATGTCTGAAACACAATGCCATATTTCTAACATCAAATAGCTGCAAAAGGATGCGTGTGCATGCACATGTTTGTCTCTGAAATCATATGGGAAACTGGGGAAACTGATTTTGGCGATTGGTTCAACTATCAAACGAACTCTGTATTCCAAAGCGTATAATAAATAGACAGCATCAAATATGTAGCAACAAAATAGGTAATTCTGTTTCTAAATAGCAGATAGGAAAATCATAATATTTTCTATTTTTTATCAAGCTTTATCTCTGAAATCCTCATTTACTGATAAAAATAAATAAACACTCTTTTGAGTTGCAACTCGGATATAAGATGCAGATATATTACCAGCAACATTAACAAATGTTAATAAAAACACGTGTAATTGTCTGTCCATAACTGAAGATACTTGTTGTTGTGCTTGGAGGAGTACATAAAATTAGAATTAGAAATTTAAAAGGAAACACTGAATCCAAAATGATAATGATTGAGAAGTTGCTGTTCGCATTGCATTCATAGATATGCATAAAGCATGGGGAATGCCATTGCAAAACAAACCTGGATTCTTAAAGCCACACCCTGGAGTTGTGATTTAAGCTTATAGAACTTTTCAATCTGATGTCGTGTTCTTATAAGGTCTTTTGCCATTACTTTCACAGCTCCCTGAAATGAAATAACAAATCCCAATTAATCAGTCAAATAGATAAAACTAGCTACCAGGACCAGCTAGAAATTTTATATGTAAATATATACCTTCAATTGTTTCAGTGGCACAGAGGACAAAGATAAAAAATGTGGCAAAGACAAATATGCAAATAAGCATCTATATCTTATATATTTATTAAAAAAACCATAATGTGAACTTGAGGCATGGAAAATAATGTGTTTATTCTACTCAGAAATGCCTAATGTAATTGCTTAAGAACTGACAATGGCAAAAAATTATACTAACAAATATCTGATACATGATCAATACCAAGAAACCTAAAAAGGTAAACTCAGATAGCACCCTCATCGCACCAGCTAAAGACAGCACCTTGTCTCCACATTACCAAAGCATGGCAAACTGGTAATTGGCAATGCAAGCACAACATCAATCAATGATTTTCTTCTATCATAATGTAAGCCCCAGTTTGGCGTCATAGACTTTTCATGTCTTCATCCAATGCAAAAAGGTTTGTGCCTATTCCCATACTTTAAAGTAATCAAAGGACAGATAATGTGTCATGTCCAAGTTTCATCACTCCAGTGTATACCTTCATCACCTCAAAATGGAACCCAACACGTCTCCAATGAGCAATGAATCCATCAAACCATTCTCACATCTCCCACGTCTCAGGAATTATTATGCCAGAAAAAAGGAGATCCTTAAAATGGTCCTTCCCAGCAATTTCCAAACAAAAAGGAAGTTCGCCATAATTTCAACCATACGGCCCTTCCATGCTACAACTCCAGATTCCAGAACTCTGGTGAGGATCCACCCCCTGTCTGTCAAAACGTCATTGACAGCTTCCTTAACTACTTTCTCAAAACATGTTCCCTAATATCCACTGGGTACTCCACTTTTCACCTCTCTCTTTCTCTTTCTCCAGATAAATATTGGCTGAACGGATCAGATTAATAACGACAAGCGGCCCACTATTTAACCAAACGCCTGCTTGTGCATCTTTTCTGCTATTTAAACAAAGTTCTTATAATTGGCAGCCAGTTTTATATATACTTGTAGAAACTATTTATTGTATGCAACAACCCAAGGATAAGCAATATAGCAGCACAGGCACCAAAGAAAATGTTCCCAGCACTTGATAATAGAAAGGTACCAGCCCATCAAAGTAGTTTTTCAAAACTAATAAGTGATAACATTTGTTAACTGCATAGATGATAAACTTCATTGCAGTAACAAATAAACCCAGAACAGAAAAAACAATAAAATGAGAAAGTGAGCAAATGAGGTGAAAATCATATAATTCAATCCATTAAAAAAAGTAAAAAAAAAAAAAACTTAATTTTACCATCTGGCCTTGTTTAGCATTCTTCTTAATTTCAACAATAAGCTTCTTTTCTTGAGCTTGAAGACCTTGTCTTTCCCTTTCTATTTCTCTAATAGACTTATCTATCATCCTCTTATTTTCCCTCAGAAGCTCTGCACCCAAAAAATAAACAAAAATGAAACACAAATTACTTACTCAAAACCCTAACTCCGAATGCATAATCAAATCAAGTCAAGCATGAAAAAAAAATTAAAATTCGAATTTCAGGAAAAATACACAATAGAATTCAGAAATACCTGCAGGGGTTTTCTTCTTTCCAAAGAGAAAACTCATGTTTGCTTCTGTAAAATTTCAATTTCAATCTCTATCTCTGTTCCTCGCTTTCTTTCTTCAATGGAAGATTTGCTAGGCCAGGTTGAAGTTTTGAGTTTGTTTGTTCTCGTTTCGTTTCAAAGCGACTAGCTAGTTCCGAGTTGCGTTAGGAAAGAACGCTGGGTTGGGCCAATACTTTTTCCAAACCAGTCCATTTTGGGTCTGCTTCGTGAACCCACTTGCTCATATCATCTTTTTTTAGGGGCATTTACAAAATTATCCTAAAAAAAATTATTTTTAAAAATACTACTACTTCTTTTAATTTTTAAAAATACCATATTTATATATATATTTTTTACAAAAAAACATAAATAAAAATTGTGCGGGCCGTTGCTTAAACACTATTTCAGCTACTGTTGTTGCTTTTAAAACAGATATGCTATGAAATAATGAACATTTTGTTTTCCTTTTATTTTTTTATCCTTTTAAATAAAATTTTAAAATATTAAATTAAAAATATTTATATTAAGTATTTATTTATATAATAATAAATATCTACATACACTCTTATTTTGAAAGTAAAATTTTAAATTTTAAATAAAAATATAAAATAATTATATATCTATTTATATCTATATATATATTGACATATATTGACATATATTATTATTTTTTAATTAAAGTATGTGTATTGTTATTTTTATATTTTATATTTTTTGTATTTATTTTTTTGTGATTTTTATGATTTTTTATTTTTTTATTTATATTAATATATTTTATTGACTTTATACTTTTAAAAATAATTTTGTAATATTTTTTAATATAAAATTATAAAATTATCATTTTATATGTAATATATATTAATATATCCATACATATTTATATATATAATTATATATAACATATATCCATATATACTAATATATACCGACATATACTATTATTTTTTAGTTAAAGTATATGTAATATATATCGACATAAATATACTTATATGTAATACATTTATATATATCTAGTTATATATGCTATATACCAATATATATTGACATATATGTAATAAATTTTTTTTTTGCAATATATATCCATTTATATTTAGTTATATGTAAAATATACCAACATATATTATTATTTTTTAGGTATATTTAGTTATATGTAAGATATATCCACATATAAAATAAATAAATATATAAGAATAGTTATATATATACTGATATATATCCTTATATACCAACATATATCCATATATACTGTTATTCTTTAGTTAAAATATACATAACATATATCCACATATACTACTATATACAAACATATATTGTCAGAAACACTGAGCCTATATTTATAAAAATATCATTTTGCAGCTAAAGTATGTGTAATACAAACCCGCATATACTTAAGTATATCTACATATAACATATATCTACATGTACCTATAAAAATTATCAGTATATATAATATATGCTCATATATATCATTTTTTTAGTTAAAATATATGTAATATATACTTATATATATCTACAAGTATCATTCTTCAGTTAAAGTATATGTAATGTATACCTACATATATCCACATATAACATTCTTTAGTTAAAATATATGTAATATATACCCACATATACCTATAAAAATCATTCTTTAGTAAAAGTATATATAACATATAGCCACTTACATTCACATATATCATTCTTCAGTTAAAGTGTATGTAATATATACCTACATATATCATTCTTCAATTAAAGTATATATAACATATATCTATATTTTTCAATTAAAGTATATGTAACATATACCTACAAATACCATTTTTCAGTTAAAATATATATAACATATACCTATATATATCCATATATATTATTCTTTAGTTAAAGTATGTATAATATACACCTATATATACCTACAAATATCATTTTTCAGTTAAAGTAAATGTAACATTTACCTATATCCACATATACCATTCTTTAGTTAAAGTATATATAATATATACTCATATGTATCATTTTTTTTATTAAAGTACATGTAACATATATGTATATATATCCACATATATCATTCTTTAATTAACTTAGTTTTTTAAAATTTAATTTGTATATGTTGTTACATATAATACATACCAACGTATAAATTAACCATATATCATTTTTTATTTTTTTATTTTTTTAAATTTTAATAAGTATATATTATTATATGTAACATATGCCAATATATAATTGAATATAATAGTTTTATACTCTTATTTTTTTTAAAATTTACTATGGAGTCTCATAAGTTGAATTTACATTATTCTACGCCTAATTTTTGGGATGATTATGAAAATAACTTAAAAAAAAGTTAAATATAAAAAAAATGCAGTAACAAATAATACAAAAATATTTTTAGACAAATTTTTTCAAAAATAAGGGGATGATTTTAACATTTAAAATACGGAGTCAAATATTTATAACAATATCACGTTTTAGTTAAAGTATATGTAACATATACCTAAAAATATCATTATTTAATTAAAGTACATATAACATATATCTATAAATATCTAGATGTACTATTCTTTAATTAAAGTATATGTAACATATACCCATATATACCTACAAATACCATTCTACAGTTAAAATATATTTAATATATACCTATGTATATATCATTACTTAGTTAAAACATATATAACATATAGTCCTATATACCTATAAATACCATTATTCAGTTAAAATATATGTAATATATATCTACATATATCCGCATATATCATTTTTTAGTTAAAATATATATAACATATACCAACATATACCTACAAATATCATTATTCAATTAAAGTATATGTAACATATACCTAAATATATTCACATGTACCATTCTTTAATTAAAGTATATATAACATATACCCAAACATTATTTAGTTAAAGTATGTATAATATATACCCATATATATCTACAACTAATATTATTGAGTTAAAGTATATGTAACACGTACCCATATATGTCGACATATATCATTCTTTAACTAAAATATATGTAACATATATCCACATATTTCTGTTAAAGTATATATACCTACATATATCAACATATATCATTCTCCAGTTAAAGTATATACAACATATATCCACATATACTTACAAACACCATTATTCAGTTAAAATATATGTAGCACATACCTATATACATATCCATATATACTATTTTTTTAGTTAAAGTATATGCAATATATACCCACATACATCTACATACATTTATATATATATCCACATATATCATGCTTTAATTGAAGTACATATAACATATACCCACATGTATCTAAAAATATTATTCTTTAGTTAAACTATAGGTAGCATATGCCTACATACATCCACATATATCATTCTTTAGTTAAAATATATATAACATATAATTACAAATAATATTCTTCAGTTAAAGTGTATGTAACATATACCTATATATATTCATATATAAATTTTGTTAGTAAAAATATATGTAACATATACCCACATATAATATTTTTTAGTTAAACTATATATAATATATATCTATATATATTCACATATACTACTCTTTAGTTAAAGTATATATAACATATACCAACATATACTAACAGATACCAACATATACCTTCATATATGTAACAAATACAAGTCTAGTTATATATAATATATACTAACATATATCTATATATGTTGCATATATAATTAATATATGTTGTTAATAATTTTAATTTATATATATCAATACTAACATATAACTACACAATAAAAAATAGTTTTAAAAAATACTACAAAATCAAAAAATAAAAAAAATGCTGCACAAAGAAAAAAAATTCAAAAAAATACCATGATTTATGGATACTTTAAAAATATAAAAAATAAAAATAAAAACAAACAAATAAAAAGAAAAGAAAAGAAACATTATGAAAAAGAAAAAAAGAAAAACAAATACAAAAAAAACAAACATTATGAAAAAAAATAAACACAAAAAAATAAACGGTTAAAAAATAAAAGAAGAAAAGAAAAAAGAAAATTAAATAAATAAAAAGAAAAAAAAGTGGATCACAAATATGTATTACGTAACTTTTGTATAAATGAAAACGAAAAAGTATAAAACTAAAAAAGTAAAAAAATAAAAATGTAAAAATAAAGTTTTGGACATATTTTTAAAATTAAAAGTTAAAAGATCGTGTATGATGTAAAAAAATTCAAAAAATACCATGATTTATGGATACTTTAAAAATATAAAAAATAAAAATAAAAACAAAAAACAAACAAATAAAAAGAAAAGAAAACAAACATTATGAAAAAGAAAAAAAGAAAAACAAATACAAAAAAACAAACATTATGAAAAAAAATATAAAAATATATATAAAAATAAAAGAAGAAAAGAAAAAAAAATGAATAAATAAAAAGGAAAAAAAAAAGTCGATCACAAATATGTATTACATAACTTTTGTATATATGAAAACGAAAAAGTATAAAACTAGAAAAGTAAAAGAATAAAAATGTAAAAATAAAGTTATGGATATATTTTTAAAATCAAAAGTTATAAGATGGTGTATGATGTAATTTCCATTTTTTTTAAAAGGAAATTACACTGATTACTTTTTTTTTTTCTTTCTATTTCAAGAATAAGCACCCAACCCTTTTGTTTTATGGGCGTTATAGAATCGAATTAGGCTGAATTTATTTATTTTTTTAAAAATTTAGCTTATAGTCTGATTTTGACTCAAATGGGCTAGATTATTTTGGATTGGTCAGGCAATTAGATATTTTATTTCTATTACATTTTTTTTCTTTTTTTAAAATTTTTCTTCAATATAATGCATATATATGCAGTGTTAATATATTATATAAAATATAATTTTATATATTTTATAATATATAAAATACAAATAATATATAATTTTATATTAAAAATAATATATTATATATATATATTAACTTTTAATTTCAAAACTATCTACTTTCACACATGTATATATATATATCTAGTATATTAGAGAAATATTAAAAATATAAATATAATATTCTTAAGTTAAATTTAAAAATGAATATTTTTAAAATTTCTTAAAAATATAAGATTTTTTATGTTAATGTGTAGTCTATAATTAAACATAGTTAATTAATTTGTATGTTAATGAAATCATTTAACAACTACATTGGTTTTTAGTCCAATGTTGATTAAAGATTCATCCTAATATGCATTGTCTTTGTACTAATTTGGTAGTAAATTAATGGCGTTAATGGAGTTGGTTAAACATATATTTTTTTTCAAAGCTAAAGTAGGTTAAGGTTCACAATCAGGAATAATAACCTAAGTACATATAAAACTTATAAATAATAATAAACTCGGATTTAAAATAGGGATATTTATAAAACTAACCTAAAACTAAAACTACTTTTCAAATATACATTGCTTAAAAATAATTTTCAATTATATGCTAACATGACTTCTAAACTTGGGCCGCTCTAACACAAAGTCGTACTCTATACGCTGACACAAAGAGTGATGGTGAACTTTGGCATCGGTAACCTTCTGAGCTTTATTGGGACGCATGAGCCAAAGTTTATAATTTTAATTCAATATTGTAATTAAAATTAAATATTATATTTTAAATTTTTTATATTGATAATGATCTATCAAAAATAGTTAGATTTAATCACTAAAATATAATATGATAGTTTAGAGTGTTTGTTGATCTCATCTAAATTTTAATTATTATAATATATATTAATATATATTATTAAAATATATATAATATATACTGTCATGACTAAATCTAAGGATACGTGACCGGTATTAGAGAACAAGAAAAACACGTGACTTTCAGAACTCGTAGTAAGCCTAACAACTCATTTTTCGATAAATATAGATTGTGTCAGCAGTCACTATCTCGAACTGGATCCACTAGCCTACTTATATTGTATTTTAATATAATATAACATTATCATCATCAGACATTTATTAACAAAAATATTCAATTAAATCGCGAAATTAAATGAATAAGAAGATACACTATAAAAAAATAACATGTGGAGTTTTGAAAAATAATTATAACATAATTATACAATAAAATATATACAATTAACACTCATGCTGAGAAATAAAAAGGCAGAATGATCTGAATAAGCAGTACTCTTATACTTAACTTGCAACCTAGGAAAAATGGTAAACAAGAATGAGCGTCCGGCTCAATGAGCTATATAATAATTAATATAATACAATTATCTCATACATACCGTGCTCATACAAATGTCAATCAACCAACAAATCATATAAGCAAACAATGATAGGAGTAAATTAACAGGGTCACACTAAACCTCAAACTGGGGAGTCTATTCTCCTATCTGGTTCTCTTAATCCATACATTTCTCTTAAAATTCAATATATAGGGTCCATCGTCACAGTCATAGCCAAGCAGCGCTACCCGACTGACAAGTAGCGCTGAGCATGAAAATGCATCTGCCGTCACGTCAGTCTTAATCTCATCGTCCAATATTCTCATATTATAAATCGTATTTTCGATCATGTGTAATTTTATATCATCCTATCTCTATTCGGTATCACACGTTACATTAAACACAATAAACTCTTACTCAATACACATTATGTATATAATGATAATAATTTTACATATATTGCACAAACAGTCGATACATTATGGAAATGCAATTATAAATATAAATTAGGGGAGCAAGATATTATATTATTTTATATAACTTACTGTAGATGGAACCCAATAACTCTTCTCGAAGCATTCGAATCATCTGACTGATGATGAAAAAAATGCTTGAATATTATTTTTCAAACAGTAACAAGAACAATTAGAATATAAATAGAAGAGTAACTCTAAAGATTTTATCGAAATTTTGACACAGTCTCCTATATAATTAGAATATTTTTTTCTGAAATAAAACATGTAAACAACACTTCAAATAGCTCACAATTATCAATATCAATCCAATCTCTCCATCCGAGCCTCTAATCAAACTCAACATTAATTTTGCTTATTTAATTTACTTACAAAATATCCCTTTAAGATTTTAAAATATATATTAAATCAATTTAAAGAAAATAATTTTATAATCGTCTTTCAACTATAATTAATTAATATATAATTTATTTACCGTCACAAATAATAACTTATTATAATCATGATAATATCGAATATATATATATTCGATTAAACACTAATTTTACTTAATTAGCTTTAGTTATAAAAATTATTTAAAATTTTAAAATACATTTTAACTAAATTTGAATAAATTTTTCAAGTAATTTATCCAATTATCATATAAATAAAAATTGTCATTATTTTATTTATTCCTTTAATTATATTTAAAATTACTATCATAACTCATAATTTATTTTATTATATAATTATAAATTTATACCAATTAAATACTAAAAAAATTAATAATAATTAATCTTCAATTATTTATTATTTATTATATATTTTTACTATTTTTTAAAATAATTGAAATAGTAATCTGTCATCGAAATAGTGTCACCGTCACCAAAAAATAGTAACTGAAATAGTATCACAGTCACTGAAAAATAATAACAGAAATAATGTCATAGTCACTAGAAAACAGTAACAAAACAGTCATCGAAAAATGGTAATCAAAATAGTGTCTCTGTTACCGAAAAATTATAACAAAATAGTGTCACTGTCACCGAAAAACAATAATAGAAATAGTATTACCGTGACAAAAAAAATGGTAATCGGCTTCCGGCCAAACTAAAAAATGGTCTAAAATTTAAAAATGATATACCAAAATGAAGCTTATGAAGAGAAAGTTTCAAAAATACTAATCTTACTGGGAAAGAAAATCGAAAAGTGGCTGAAAAATTATTCGAAAGGTCACTGTAGCAGTACATCTCCAATTGACTTTGATCTGCGAGTGAGGAAAATTTCGGTGTTGGAAGGCGATGATTTTGGTGGTACTGGACTCATCGGACGATAGACTTTCTAATAATGCCGGAGATGTCGATAGTTGATCACAGAACGACTATAGATCTGAAAAAAACTAATCGGTATATTATTTCTCTCTCCCGTATCACTTTCTCTCCTGTCTTTTATGCTCTTTCTCTATCTTTCTCTTTTCTTCTTTTTCTGTTTCTTTTTTTTCCTTCTCTTATAAATATATGCATATATATATATATTTTATTTTATTTTATATTTTTTTAATTTTAAAATAATTTAAAATTTAAATTATTATATATAACAACATATATCAATATATACTGATATATAACTAAATATATAATAATTTTATATTTTTATTCTTTTAATTAAAATTTAATACGTATATATTATTATATATAATATATATCGATATATAACTAAATATATAATAATTTTATATTTTTATTCTTTTAAAATTTAATATGTATATATTATTATACGTAATAATTTTATTTTTTTATATTATTAGAACAAAGATATAAAACATCCTAAACTCACGCGATGAACTCCCAACGTATGACTGGAATACTGTCCCTCAATTCCACAAGCTTTTATATCTGCGAAAAGAAAATTCAATCAGCACGTGGCTACTGATTTAATACTAATACATATGCACTAATTTCTGATGGTAGTTCTAGGAGCAAAGTTTTTCACTCATAGATGCAAATCATGTTTTGTGGCATGGACTCACAATTGAAATGAATTAGAACATTTTGCCCACAATCACGAAACCAAGCTTTAAGGTTCATAATCAAGAAGATGATGCCATATACAAAACGAGCTTGCAGGGATGACTTCTTTTCCTGTGAGTAATCAGTGCCCTGTCTCATAACTATTACACATTCACTTCCATTTTCAAGAGAAAGACCTTAAATTTTTTTAATAAATATGCAGATATCAACATCAACCCATTAGATATATTGGAATTTTCTGTACATAAAATTGAGACTCAAAACTCTATTGGGCTCAAGCTATAAAGATTTAACAGAATTAACGCCATCATCATGAAAGTCATAGCAGTAGCCGCAGTACTATAAACCAACCGTAAACAAACCCATTATCTTATTAGCTATTTCAGCTTCCAGCATATATTTGTCGGAAGAGTTGGTAGCCACAATCATATGTGATAATATAACAATGCCGGTGACAGGAAATTTTTTTAGAAAAACACTGGTAAAAAAAAGGGACAATGGAAAAGAAAAGGAAAAAGAAATGGAAGAAGAAAGCCTACTTTTTAAAAAATAAAAGATAAAAAAAATTAAAAATTAAAAATAAAAAAATAATAATAAATTTGAAAATTAAAATTAAAAGCAGCATATCATACCTACTCAATGAGATAAATAAAAGTAAAAATAAAATAGAGAAAATTACGTTGTTTACGTCGTTTTGTCTGTTGATATATAAGTTTATGTGTCTGGTAGTTTTTTTTTTTTTTTAATTTTATGATTTTTGTTTTTTTAACATTATCCTTTGAACGTTGTTTTTTTTTTTTGTTAATTTTTTTTTATTTTTTCGGAATTTATTTATATTTATGTTTTTTTATTTAAAATTTTTTTGATGTCATATTTTTAATATAAATAAAAAAAATAGACATATACACAACATATACAAAATATATACTCAACTATATAAATTACATCTATAACACATCTGCAATATATCTACAAAATATCTATATAATCTTTTTAATATTTATTTTATTTTATTTTAATTTTTTATTCTCACAATATTTATACAATATTTAATAATTTTTATATAAAATACACACAGCTTAAATAATAAAAACATAATATATACACAAATCTACAATATATCTACAATATCTATAATATATCTATAACGTATCTACTACACATCTATAAAATGAAATTATGTGCATTTTTTTATATGTAAAATATATAAAATTTGTTTAAAAATAAATTTAATAATTTTTATTAATATATTTTTGTATATTTTACTTTTTATTTTTTGTATGAGTGTTATTTATTTATTAAAATTAAAATTTTATCTTTTATAAAAAATTGATTATTTTTATATAATAAAAAATAATTTTAAATATTAATTTTTTTTATTTTATTATAATATTTTTATTTAATAATGAAGTTAAAAAATATAAAATTAAAATAAAATATTGATTATAGTGAAGGAAAATATTTTATATCTATATATATTTATTAATCAGAAAAATTGTATGATATATCAATTTATTAATTTTTTAAAATTTTTTTATAATTTTTAGAAAATTTCAAAAGTATCTGATATTTTTTTTACGTTTAGTTGAAAACATGCATATTCAATATATACTTTTAATATATCAATGGTTGTAATTAAATTGAAATAAGCATTTTTGAAATTGGAAGAAGAAAAATAAATATTGAAAAAAAGGTGAGTATTTTTATGAATATTTTTTATTTTTGAGTAATTTTGCATATGATCCATTCTTTATTCTCTTTTGGTTCTAAAAAAAATTAGAAAAGCAAATTTAAAAATATTACTTTCAATTTGAATATTCAATAGCTTTTTAAATTGTTAAGAAGCACACAATTTTCTTTTCTTTTTTAGACAAACAACAATTTTCATTTTATGATATACATAAAAGAGAAATCCAAAAAACTTTTGAAAGTAATGTGTTCCTATTTCTACTGCATGATTATAAATTTCTAACATGGATTGAAAATTTTATGGATCGAAAATTTTGAATGAATTAACTACCAATTTGCTAAAAAAACAAAATTAAGTGATTATATACACACACACACACACGTATATGCTATAAAATATGAAATATAGATTTATTTTTTTCTACAATAAAAGTCATATAATTAATGATAAATCAGGCCTTTATGATATCATTCATTATTGATTACCGTCGATTTACTTATTAATAATAAGATTCTATAATTAACCTGTTCTAATAATACTCTAATTTAATTAAAATTTATAAATATTAATTAGCCTTCTTAATTATAGTTTTAGCTTGTCCTAAAATTTCTATACATAAAAACGATACTCTAAACGAGATAGATCATAGAAAAAACAGAACACGCCATTTCAATTTTTTTTTTTATCATTAATATTTTTTAAAAGCACCATATCAAAGAAAGATCTCATCAAGTATTATAATTTCAGTCTATAAAAAGGTTTCATAGAAAAAATGAATGTAGGTATTATAACTGAAATACTAGTAATTTGCTCTTCTAATTTTCAACCTCTGTTCGTTGGAATTATAAGTTTTGTTTAGCGATGAATCCAAATCATCCATATTGGAATCAATTTCAACGACGGGAAATAGTAGAAAATTCAAATAGTAATTTATCAGCAGGTACATATCAAAACCCACCATCACATCAACAAGTTCCATATAATAATATGGAAGAAAGTTCAGGTTCGAATGCTATTGAAAGTTCTCCACCTCCTTGGATTCAAGATGGACCATATTACGTTCCTCAATTTCAAGATGCATCTCAATTTTTTTCTTTTTCACCTCGTCGAATTCAAGATGCGCCTCAGTATTTTTCTCCGACTGAAAATGTACTTCAATATGATTTTAATGTTCGACCACCAAATGTTGTTTCTGCTCCACCACCAAATGTTGTTGCTCCTCCTCCTACTCCTTCTCCAAACAAAAATAGAAAGAAGAAGATAAAGGGTTTAAGAGAGTTGTATATGATGGAAAGTCGGAAAAATTAATTCATTCAATCCACTGCTCTTATAATTCTAATTCCAATAAATAAAAAAAGCTTAATACATAATTACATCCTTGTATTTGTAAGAAAGAATATATTGGCACTCTGTACTTTTTAGGTGTTCTATCACACACCTCAACTAATTAAAAATAATATTAATAAACACCTGGAGCATCTGTTGTCAGCTTATTATTTTGCATGAATTACACGCACGTTGCAACTCATTTTCTCTAGAACTTTAGCTCGCCTCGTATAATTGCTCATCAGTTTGTCTAAAACCTAATTTTTTCCCTTTTCTCCAACTCGTTAACTCTCTAATCTATTAACCCAAGTTACTGAATCCAAATTTTATTCCTCAAAAATAATTTCAGTGTCAATAATTCCAATGTCTATTGCAAGTGTAATCGAATCACGATAATAACTTAATTGACCTCAGTTTATTAGCGATTTGAAATAAGTATACTGTGTACAGAACTTTTATGGTGTTTACTCCAGAAAAGGTTAGTGATTTTGTGAATTGCATGAGCGGCATGTTTTCTGTGGTTTATGAATTTGATTTTTTAGGTATTTTGTAAGTTAATAGAGTTTTGGTTATTAAGTGGGAAAGTGAGGGATTAATGTCTGCGGTAGGATTTATTATTTGTTAAAGGTGAAAATTTAATTTATATAGTTTAGGAGTTACAATTGTTATGAGCAGTGGGTTGTGTTATACATGGCTGACGTACGAGTTCAAGTAAGATAGCACCATAGGGGCTGATTTGTGCGTAAGAATAGAAAATATAGTTATGTGGGTAGAACAATTAGCATGGATGAAATCGATATTGATAAAATGTTTGTATGTTGAACTTGGTGATTATCTAAGAGGTTATGATTATAATGTTGTGAACTCTATGTACTGTAAGACACCAATAGGTGAAGATTTCACAATATTGAGTGATAAAGTCCTGTTAGAAATGACTAAAAGTTAGAAAAATGGTGAGGTGGTTGATGTCTATGTGGCCTATATGGTTTCTCAACTAGAAGTGTGCCCACCAAATACCAAGCTGGCATATGGAGCAAATGAGCCTAGTCAAACTTATTTTATTGTAGGGAGTTTGAGTGGTCTAAAAGAGGTGGAGTCCACTTTAAATATACCTCTTAGACAAACTAGGGCAAACACTAATGAAGGGACTAGCAACTTAAATGCTTCAGCCGAATCTCCATTTGAGGAAGGCAGTTTCTTTGGTATTGAGGATGAGAGAGGGGCAAAAATAATTAGAGAGGATTTGGATAATGAGGGTGAGAGAGATGAAGAAATGATTAGAGAGGATTTGGTAATGAGGGTGAGAGAGATGCAAAAATAATTAGAGTGGAGGTGGGTAATGAGGGTGAGACAGATGTAGAAATAATTGGAGAGGATTTGAGTGTTGAGGTGGATAGTAATGTACATGAGGCTGAGAATGTTGAACCTCATCTATCTGAAGAGGCAGAATCAAGTGTAAATTGCAGTGACTCTGAAGATTTAAATTATGGAGTTGAGGTTTAGATGTTTCACAGAGTTCAACTGACAGTGCAAGCTATTTTGAAGATGATGATGCTAATGTAGAGGAAGATGTGTTAAGGGATTGTAGTAAGGATGATGAAGAGCTTAGGTCTTCCAGGGAGACAGTTAGGAATAATAGAAGAGGCAGAACAAGGAAAGAAAGAATCGATAACATTGTTCAACTTAGAGAGGTTTGTAATGATCTTGGTTTTGAGGACTTATAGAGAGAAAGAAGAAGGTCTAAAGGCATGATAGGAGGAGATGAACCATTTTATGGGAGTTGAGATCCAGATAGTTGTGAGAGTGATATAGAAGTTGATGAGGATGATATATCTAATAGGAGAAAAGTAGGAGATTACATTATGATCCTACCTCTGAAACTTCATGGTTTCAGTTAGGTATGGTATTTGAGAGTGTCAAACAGTTTAGGAGATCTATAACTTACTATGGTAGGAAAGTGGAAGTCCAATTAATTCTTAGGCCAAATGAACCAAAGAGAGTAAGGGTTAAGTGTTTACATGAGGGTTGTCCTTGGTTGATATTTGTAAGTACTGGTTGATATTTGGAACTAGAATGGATAAACCTTCTGGACAAATACTTGAGTGTGTAAGCATTTTATTTGTTTGAATTATATTCAACTACAAATTAATTATATTCAAATGATTAATGATTAATTTGTCTAATACTTTAAATGCATTATATAGAGTAGCAACACAGTCAGAGTGATTAAGGCACCAATAAGAATCAAGAATGCTGCTAAACTGAATGTTGATTTAGGCTTTAAACCATATGGCTTGAAGTGGAAGGGGAAATAAACTATGACCTCAAGGCAGTTGAGAGAGAAACAAACCAATACACAAATATTTACAAGACAACATGCAAAAAGTATGAGAGAAATGCAACAATCTGCTACCTAAGATAGTACAATTTGAAGGCCATTATGTCTTTTTGTTTTATCTTTTTCAAACTATTAAAGTAGTTGGTATTATGAACATGTCTTAATGTTAAGTTTGTGCAACATTTTGGAATTGCCTTGTGTTAGTTATGTCTAAACTAAGGCAAGCAATTCATGTATGACAAGGGTGAATTTTTGTTTGGAATGGAACAAATCTTTTGAATGTTAAATTCGTTTTTTGCTGATGTTAAACGAATACTAGATAATTTGTGAAAAATTTTCAATTTTCTCAATATCTGTTGTTGTTGTTGGTGCTGTATATTCTCATCAGCAGCTGCTGCAAAGAAACAAACACAAATACTTTGAAATTATACATAACCAACACTCACAAACCAAACCACATAATAATCACATTAAACACTCCAATTTGCTCATCACCATCAAAACAAAACTACATTCATTCACATTACAGCAAAATAAAGCCAATAAAAAAATCATCAAATATTTTTTTACTTAAACCAAATAATTATCATACACATTCAACTGAACTAAAATTTCATTTCTTACAAAAGATTCAATCTATTACTACAAGTGAGCTGAACAAAATAGTCAAAAGATAGATCCCCAAACCTTAACAAAAGTGTTTCCATATTCTCTGGAAACCTAATAAAGGGAAATATACATTAGGGATCCATAATCAGCATTTTCTACAACTAATCAGAAAAGGAACAAGTAAGTGAACAAAAATACAAGAAACACAGTGACTGCTAAACACTTCATTCTTCTCTGTCTCTGCTCCTCAAACCTGTTCACGCTTCTTAGCAAACCCATGATCACAGTCTTCAAATGCTCAGGTGTAGGAGGATCAAACCACAAAAAGCATTTATAAGCACTTTTCTCCTGTGACAAAAATAAATTGACAACAAATAGATTTTGCCCCAAATTACAAATTTTTACAAAATCAAATTGCCAAAACAAAATAATTCCAACAACTACACTTACCTCATACGTCTTGTATCTAAAAAATCTCTTGTCAGGATTTGCCGACGTCCATGAAAGCTTGAGAACACATTTCGAATCACATTTGCGGCGAGGAAAATCATAGCTCATTAACTTGTTATCATTTGTAAGTAATGAAATAAAGAAGATCGGGCAAACTAAATTTTCAGAAAATAAATCTAATTATGCCAGACTATATGAACAAGTGAATATGAGAAGAAATTTTATCGAATTTAACCTAACTCCCTCTGCATAAATAACTTTGATTTTTTTATACCGTTGAAACAATCAAGAGAGAGAAGATGACTATTGACTTAATGACTCTTTTTGTAATGAATAAAAAATATAATTAATGCGTTTTCAATATACACTTATTTCACTCGCCTTTAATAGGTGCTCTAGGTATTTATTAATATCATTTTTAATTAGTTGATGTGTGTGATAGGATGCTCGAAAAGTATAAGGTACCAATAAAATCTTTCTTATAAGTACAAATGTGTAATTATATATTAAGTTAATAAAAAAATATTATTATTAGGTTAATGTAGTTACTACACTACATATTCCATATTTTATAAAATTATTACACTATATATTAACATATTTAATAAAAAATAATTGATTAAAATGGAATAAAAATATATAATTCATTTTTAAAGTACATATACTTGAGTTTTACTTTTATTAATTTTGGCTTTATTTCAGGTACCACTGTATATCTTCATTACTTAATAAAACAATTATAAATGTTAAAACTGATCATTCATTAAATAAAATAATACTTTTTTTTATGTCATTTAACTTTTAAAATTATTTTAGAGTATCTTTGAATATAAAGTACATATTTATATACGGGAGAATGTGTAAAAATATTCTTGAAGCTTATATAATGATATGAATTGACTCTCAAATTTTTATTTTTTTTTTTGCTAATTTATATATATATAATTTAAAAAAAATAACAAATTAGCCATTATTTTAATGGAAAGCTGATTCTTGTTAACTACATATTTAATTTTTTGTTAAAATATAAAAATATATTTCTTAAGTTTATACGAAATTATGAATTGACACTGAATATTTATTTAGTTCAATTATGTATTAAAATGATATTTTTATTTATTTATAAATAAATTAAAATATTTAAGAGTATTTATAATAAATAAAATTTTAATTAAAATTAAAATTTAATATTTTTTCTAATGAATTTTTAAAATCATTAATTTACATTGTTTATACATATTGCATTATATGTATTATGGTATTAAGAAGATATACTTAATAGATTTTTTTAAAAATATCTAAAAATAAAAATATTTTAAAAATATCCATTTTTTAACTTTTCTTTTAATTTTCAATTTTAAAATTAAAAGGTGACATTATTAAAATAAAAAATAATTTCAATTGATCAATTGTAGGATATATTTTTAAAACTAATCAGAATTTGGTATTTTTAAAATAAAAAATAAATTCAATTGAAAATGGAAAATACATTTTAGATTTTAATTATCAACGAAGTCCCAATATATATAATATTATAATGATATTTTCCATTATTTTTTTCATTTCCCTCTCTTAATTAAGATCTAATATGCAATTATAATTTATAGAACACATGCATCACATTTTATTGGCATTTTTTTATTTATAAACTTAACAATTTCAATATCTTAATTACGAATTGATTGAGATTAACATAGATATAAGAATTTTTATTACTTATTTTACAAAATTACCAAAAATACATTTTATTCATAAATCAATAATTCGCTCTCCAGAGAATTATTGGTTTGCAGCCAGTTTTCCATATACTATTGATTCAGCCTATGCAGCTAACTTTGAATACATAATCAAATTACTTACTCAAAAGCATATCTTTGAATACATAATCAAATCCAAATCAAACATGAATAAAAACCAATAAAATAAAATAAAATTTGAAATTTCAAGAAAAATACACAATACAATTGAGAAATACCTGCAGGGGTTTTCTTCTTTCCAAACAGAAAACTCAATTTTGAGTTATATATTTTTTCTTTTTAAAAAAAATATACATTTTTCATTTTCAATTTAAAAAATATTCACCTCTAAATATTTACATTTGTTTTTAGTAATTTGGTAGTAAATTAATGGAGCTGGTTAAACTTTTTTTTTTTTATTTTAAAAAAAGCTAATGTATTCTTTAATGGAGTCTATGAGCAGTATCAAAAGCAAGCAAAGGCTCACAATCAGGAATAACCTAAGTACATATTAGACTCATAACTAATAATAAACTCATATTTGCAATATCTTCTCAAAAATCAACGAGATAAAAGAGATAAATAAATAAAGAGGAAATTATATTGTATCATACTGTTTTTTTTAATATCTCATTTTTTAAATATGTTTTTAATATATCTAATATATATCTAATATATATCTTTAAAAATGAAGTACATTTATATTAAATATATGCTGAAAATATACCTTTGAGAAAAGATTTTCTTTAAATTTTAAAATTAAAAATAGGTTTTTTAAAAGAGAAAAAAAGAGAGAATATTTTTGAAAATAATTTTATTTTTAGGTTGTTTTTAAAAAAATACCATAAATAAAAGCTAAAATGATCAAAGTGGTAGGTCAATTAAATGAAACCCAAGGCCTTAGCCCAGGGCTGAAACATTGGGTCTTATTTGTTCTGTTTGGTAATGGATTTTTGATAAAAATATAAAAAAATTAAAAATAATTTTAAATTTATCATATTTATAAAATATTTATTAAAATATCAAAATTTATAAAATATTTATCAAAATACCAAATTTTTATTAATTTACAAAAAATTTTATAATGAGCTTATAAATTTTATACAGTTTATAATAAATTTATTATTAGTTTATAATAAAATAATTAAAATATTTATGATAAAAAAGTAAAAATTTAAAAAAATATGATAAATGGTATATATTTTTTATAATTGGTCCAAATTAAATATCTGGGTCTTTGGAATATGCTATTGCTACGTAACCTACTCAAGTAGTTGTATTTTTAAAAAATAAAATTAAGAAAATTATATGTTAATTATATATATATTTCAAAATATCATATAATTTTAGATAATTTTAAAAAATATATTTTTTAGTTTTAATTGAGTATAATTTATGTATATATCCAGTATATTATATATATTGTCTAGTTGTCTATTAGATGTATATTTTTGATATATCAACTTTTGTAAATGGGAAATGACAATTTTTAAAATTGAATATTTAAATTTCGAACAAATTTAATTAGCAAATTGAAAAATGATACTTTTTAGAATATTATTGAGAATATTTTTATGAAAATGTAAAAAATCCAAAATATTTCTTGTAGTGGGATACATATATATATGTTTACAATATTATTGTTTGTTGAAGCTGTTTATTATTATCCTATATATCCTTATTCCTTGCACCGACATAAATTAAATCTAAGTAGCTTTTTTTGTTGCTTTGTTTTTCATATGGACATGACATAAGATTCTAAAGAATATAAATTTTAAAATTTTAAAATATTTATAGTGTATTTGATAAATTATTAAAAAAATTAATTATTGAAGATATATTTTATAGAAATATATTATTAAAATTATATTTTATTTAAAAAATTATATTACAGTATTTAAAAGATATAATAAAATATTAAAAAATGAATTAAAAAATACTTAAATTTTTTTTATAATTTTTTTTCTTGATTTATTATATATTAAATTAAAAATATGATTATTTTTTGATATGTGGACCTTCTAATTTATTTTTTTAGTAAAATAAAAAAAAATATTTTATTTTAGTGAATCTAATATTTTATTTTATATAGACAATTTATAAATAAATATAATATTATTAATTAAATAAAATTATATAGTCAATTTTTTTAAAAAAATTTATGCAACTAATATACTATTAAACATTATTTAAAAAATACAGCATACATTTATCACATAGTAAATTATATATATATATATATATATATATTACTACACATAATTTTTTATATAAAATTTTAATGCTACCATTGAAATTCAAAATTGCAAAAAAGAAAGAAGTAAAAAATATATTAATTATTAATCAATAAAAATGTTTATTATTAGCAATTGAGAAATATTAAAAAAATATAAAAATAAAGTTAAAATTTTATTAAAAAGTTAAAGACACAATTAATTAGAGTTGACAAGTGCCCTTATATATTAACTAATAATATTTGTCCCTTGATGATCGAGCAACAGCAAAAGCTACAGTAACAGTACTTTATATAACTTCGTTCTCAGGCTAACCGCCAAAAACTTCATTTTCAGTTCATTCACAGTACAAAATCAATTCCATGATATTATTATTTTTCTATTTGTTTTATTGGGAGTTAACATGTTAGCATCCAATTAACTATTATAGAGTCAATCATCCAGCAATTAGGAAAAATAAAAAATCTGCAAGAATTCAATTTTATTCACATATTTCATACAAAACATATGTTGATGTCTAATTCCGTGATTTTAATTATTCTAATCCATTTAATTTTAATTATTCATTTATTAATAATTAAATATTAAAAAATAATATAAAGTCCTTTTTTTTCAGAATCAAAATTATATTGTGGATTTTATTTATATTCTTATCTGTGTGTTATTTATGTGTTTCCTTCTATTTCTATGTGTGTGTATATACAGTGGCGAAATCAGGCGGGGTCGTGTCGGGTCGCACGATTTTTTTGGCCGGCCGGCCGAAAGCTAATATATGTTAGTCTGGAAGCGCGATCCCCCTCTCCTCTGGCCATCCACTGTAACAGAGCCTCCTGCAGCTGCACCAGTGAAAATTTACCTCCCTCTTACATAGCCGCTGCTAATGTTATAAAGATTTGTACAAAAAAAGATTTTGTTTTCCTAATTAACCTTATTAGATCAAAACTTATAACATTTTTCTGACTATCACTACAATATTAATTATATATATAGTATAATATAATATAAGAAATAAACATGATTTACGATGATCGTGTAGATCAATTAATAAAAAAATTATTCTAGCTTAACTAGAAATTTTAAATTTAATTGTCTTGATATGCAATTATATTAAAATTCAGTATGAAAAATTTTATCGCTCTTATAGTTATCCTCGGCTCTACTCCGAACTAATAATTTACATTAAAATACATGATTTAGTCATTATCAGAATATCACTAAATATTTGCTATAGCTAGTTACATAGTGATAGTATTATTGCAATGCAGAACTATGTCAATCATCAAAGTCGCCATGAAAGGACAAGCGTGAAATATGCATACATGTTCTTCAAAACAAATCTTAGCTTTAATTTTGCAAGATATATACAAATATATATTTTCAACTTCTAATTTATTAGGTGTTGGTCCATATATTTACCTAATTGGTTGCTTTATTTTTTAACCAAAACTATATACTATTAATTGATCAGTGACTGGATCCTAACTACACTATTATGTGAAATTTTATTAAATCTTCACTCTATATATACAAGAAAATTATTTATTTTATAGTTATGATTAAATACATATATACGTAGATGCCATTTGTAATTTGGAGAGTAAATTTTACATGATATATGTTATATCGATCGAAAATCATTAATATTTTAAAAATAAAATTTTGTGACTATCATTGCCGTCTTTGGCTTTTGCCAAATATTCGATTTCTAGTATAGTCATTTCCATTCTATATTTTAATTCACTCGTTAAAGATATGAAAACTCCATATATTTACATGGCCGAAATATTAAATACCCTGCATAATTGAATGAGAAAAATGTGCTATTATTTAAATTTATAAAAAATAATATTTCACTTGACACTTAAGCTAATTATAAACTAACCCAAAATATATATTTTTTTTTCATTTTCAAAAATATAAGATAGAATTTGATAACATATTACTTCATTTCAAATTGATATATAGACATACTTTATTTTTATTGGTCCTAAAATTATAATCCATTTATCATTTTAATTTAATTAATATATTAAATATTTATTATACTTATATTAAATATTATTTATTAAATACTATAACAAAAATATATTTAAATTTATGTTTTTAATAAAAATAGTTATAATTTTTTAATTTTTATAAAATAAAAAATTATTTTTATCAATTCATAATTGAAATATTAATCATTACTCAACTTCTTTTATCCACCCAATCACGTGTTGTTTATAAAGGAATCTACGTTTCAACCTATTATAATGCATGGTGTCTAATCTTTCTAAAACAAATGAATAAAAACGAAACATTTGTAATAAATTTGTAAGCAGAAGAGATTTTTAATGGGTAGGCTAGATGCAATGTGGTGACTTTGAGGGTGTTTCTCAAAACTGGAGCTTTTCAGCTTATTGTGAATAAGTGATTTTTAGATTATAATCAGATTAAAAATAAGCAGTTAAGCGTTTCTGTAAACTAGCTAATAATCAGCTGATAATCAGTTTATAATCAGTTAAGTGTTTCTGTAAAATCAGCTTATAATCAGTTTTTAATTGTAGAAACTGTCAAAATGACCAAACTGTCCATGAATTTATTTATTGTATAAAAATAATTTTTTAAATGTCAATTCAAAATTTATTTTGCAATAATAATAATAATAATAATAATAAAATTTAATAATAATAATAATAATAATAATAATAATAAAATTTCTTTAATGGGAACTAAAGTGTATAAGGTAGGCAAATTTGGAATATTGAAGATTAGGTAGGGATAGTATAGTCTTTTACTTGGTCAAAACTGCTTAAAAAATAAGTGCTTAAAAAAAAGTAGCAAAACCCAACTTTTAAAAAACTGATTAAAATCAGATTATAATCTACTATTTAAGTTTTCAGAAACACTTAAATAAACAACTTATAATCTAAAAACAGCTTATAAGCAGTTTTGACCAGCTTTTAAGTTTTGAGAAACACCCTCTTTATTTTCCGTTGCTAGCTTTTCTCAATTTTTAATTAATTCAACCTCTAAATTATATATACTCTAGTCACTTTCGTAAATTACAACTTTCACAAAGCTAGATAATCTATCTATCTAGATCTATATATTTTTAAAATTTCTTTTTTTATTAGAAATTTAAAAAAAAAAAGAAAAAATCATTTTCAATCGTTTTCTCTATAATTGTTTAGTTTATCAATAATATAATTATTTAATCTTTTTATGTATTGAATAAATGTATAACTTGATACCTTATGAACAAAAACCTAGAGAGTTGATTAAATAAATTTATATGTTCTAAATTTAAATCAATATATTTATTTATAAAATTTTATGAGTTTATAAATATTTTATTTATAAGTTCGTTTGCTAAAAAAAGTTTACTATATATAGTATCTCTATTTATTTTTAAAAATCTATCAAATTCTTATTATTATACCCTTTTATTTATTTGAGCAATAAATGCACTACTAAATTATTTTTATCAAATATATCATCTATTTATCAGCTATATATAAGTGCTCATAACAAATATATTACCGTTTAAAGTTTTAAATATTTATATTATATTATTCATAAGTAATTAATAGCTATAAAGTTAGGTGAGTAAAATAATTAATTAGATTAAATATAAAATTAATTGATATATAGTTTGGTTTGTCACAGTAGAGTTCATATTCTTTGCTTGGGATTTAGTTTGACAAGCCGAAAGATAATAAAATTTGAATCTATACATTAATTTCTTCAAGAAAGCTCCCTCTCCCTGCCTTAATAGTAAATATTTTTTTTTCTTTCTGGCCATGAGTACTTGTGATGTGATGAATAAATATGCCTTTAGATCAAGCCAGCCGGCCATGTGAAATCACACCTATATTTTACCTATAAAAATGACTTTCTTTTCCATTCTTGAAAGCAACATTTATATAAATATTTTATGTTCTTTTCTTTTCTTTTCTCCCTTTAATTCAAAAGATAAAGTGCATGCATATATATATCTTATATGAGTTTGTAATTTAATTAATTGATTAACAGCAACAACCCTAATGGAAAGGCTTTTTGGTTAATTTCATTATATTAATGCATCCAGACAATCATTATCATTTGATGGCACCCATGCCTGCCAGATCTTCTCAATCATATAATATAAGACTTGTATATTGTTTGTCACTCAATAATTTTGTATATTGAAATACAATTTAAAATATATCTTTCTGAACAACAACTTCAAAATTGATTCTCTATGCCTGTATATAAATACTAAAAAAAACTCATACAGTTATAAGTATTGAATTAATTGGTTAGGGTTAGGAGGACGTGTTATTTATTATTGAAAGCTCTATATGGAATTTTGTTCACAAGTACCTTAATTTCTTTTGTAACAATTTTCAATCACATCAAGAACAAAAAGTCAAGCAACTAGCAAGTTTCTTGATTGAAAATACAGACTTGTCTTTGTTTTATCTATAATAATAAAAAGAAGAGAAAGGCTTCTATATATAGTGCAGGGGATTCTTCCAGTGCTACTTTTCATGCACATATTGCCAAAAATTTTGAAGCAGAGCCAACTCATAAGCTGAAGATATATATATATATATATATATATATATATATATATATGGCTACTCGTTTGTTTACATGAAAGAAAGATAACACAAAAAGTAAGGATGAACCTAACCTAATTGGCTCATTTTCTTGGAAATAATTTCAAGATTTTCCTATCTTTTCCCACAATAATATTCAAGAAAAAATAAAAATTGACATTATATATATATATATATAATAATCATTCGATCTTAATATTTATAAGAGCCCAAGAACAATTTTTGTAAATTGTTTTTAAATAGATTTAGAAATAATGTTAAGAGTATAAACGAGCACAAACTTCTGACTAAAATAAATAAGAATTATTATGTTTAGATTAAAGTTAAGAAATATAAATATTACATTTAATTTTTTACTATAGTATTGATAATATATATTAAGCTCTCAAAATACATATCAAATAATAATAAATACTCTAATTTTTATTGGGATATATTTCATTTTTATTGAAATTTGTCACAATAATTTTATAATATATGTCGTTTGTATTAATGTAAGACATTTAAATGAGTCTAAGTGATAAGTGCATATATAATTTAATAATAAATTTAAATATAAATATATCATTTTTCTTGATATTTAATAATTAATGTTGCTATTTCTAAATTTGATTTAAAATTATTCAAAGACATTCTAACATGATTTAATTTAACAACACAATTTTTTTAATTAATTATATATGTGATTATGAAAGAGAATTTTTTATCTTTATAGCGTTAAAGTTCAATTTTGAAAAGTAATCAAAGTAATTAATTAATTAGGTGCTATATCTATATCTCTGTATTTGTCCATTTTAATAATTTCACTCCTTATATTTATATATTTATCATTTTACTTATAATTTAAAATATTTATATATTTTAATAATTTTATATTTATCTATTTTATATTAATAGACACTAAATTATTAAGTATTAGTTATTTCATCTATTATATTTATATCAAATAAATATATTAGTGATACGTGACTCATTAAATTTATATTTATAAATTAATAAAAAATATAAATTTAATATAATATATAATATATAAAATTTTAAAAAGTAAACTGACTAAATAAATAAAATTTAAAAATTACTTATATATTTAGCCAATTAATTAATTAAGAGTTTAAAAAAAAAGAATTAATGGGTTCTCATCTAAGTTCAAATTAATATGCATGATTATAATCTCTAGCCCCCTCTCTCTCTCTCTCTCTCTCTGCAAAGAGGAAATCAAATTAAAAAGAAAAGCTGCAAACTGTTAAAGAGTTTCCCCCCACAAACAAATAATAATCTTCTTGGGATCACCAAAAAACTCTTTTATTTCACGTTCTGTGTTTTTTTTACTCTTCACACGTCCATTAAAAAAAAACCATTCTTTTCTCTTTTACTAAAGCTTATTATACCTTGCATTGCATGCCTCTTTTCTTTTTTCTTTTTTTTTTTATTTATTTTTACTTTAATACCCATGTCAAGAGAAAATTCCAATTTAACAAACATGGGCATTTTCATCATTTTCATTGATTAAGCTAAGATGACGTGGCCACACACGTGACGGAAGAGTACACGTGTCAAGTTATGAATGGTTTTGATTATTTTGCTAGGCGATAAGGGGGCAACGGCAAAGTTTTTAATTATCAAATAGGTCCCAATATATAATATTATAGGTATATTTTCCATTATTTTATTTCCCTGTCTTAATTAAAATCTAATATGCAATTATAATTTATTGAACACATGCATCACATTTTATTAGCATTTTTATATTTATAAATATCTTAATTACGAATTGATTGAGATTAATTAACACAGAGATATGAATTTTTATTACCTATTTATCAAAATTCTAAAAAATACATTTTATTCATAAATCAATATTTTTATAATTCATATTGTTCAACTATCTTATAATGATAGACGTATAGATAATCTCACATCTAAATTATAAAAATGTAATCCAATGTTTAATATAAAAATGAGCTTTCAAACTTTAATAATTAAATTTTAAGATTAACACTCTCAAATTTATAATAAGAATAATTTACTTCAAACTAATATTAAAAAAAATATGATATCAAAGTCAGTATTTTTAATTTTTATTTAAATTAGAAAAATTATGTTATTAGTATCTCAATTTTTCAATTTTTTTATAATGATGTATTTTTTCAATTAGTTCAGTATTTTTTAGCATAATTTAGGGTTTAAATTTTAGTTAATATTTGCAAATGAATTATTTCGGTGAGTATTTATTATTATTATATATATATAGCATAATTTAGTGTCTCAATTTTAGTTAATACTTGCAAATGAATTATTTCGGTTAGTATTTATTATTATTTCTATTATAATCAGAATAATTTATTTATAAGTATTTATTAAAATTAAAACATTAATCTAAAAAAATAAAATATTAAAATTAAAAAATTCAGAACTTATTATCATAATTTTTATTTAAATTAAAAAAGATGAGGCATTGGCCAGTCCATCACGTGCGTTCAAAAGTAGAATGTGGTTTCTGTCATTCTGTGTAGTCTGTATTGTACATTTGCCAGTACGAACGATCCACTTCTCTGGCACGCTTGGATGCCACTGTGTGTGTATCGATCATATGTGGGACCAATAACACCATTGGCCCACATGCTTTGCTTTTATTTATTAAATACACAAATAATTTGAAGGAATAATTTACATCGAAGATATATAGTCTTTGTTTGGTCAATTAAATTATAATTTACCAAATCTCATATTTAAAAAATATATAATTTTTAAAATTTTATTTTAAAATAAATTTATTTATCCGGTGAGCAAATTTAGGCTATTATACATGCACGGTGTATTAGAAGGTTATTGATTTTCCAACCAAAATAGGCGCAAATTGAATTCTAATAAAAAACGGTAAATGCAATTTTTTTAAAAAAATGAAATTATATCAAAACAAAAGATTTATAAGACTTCAATTAAGTTAACGAATATATTATTTTTTTTAAATCTGGAATAAAAAACTATCATTATAATTAACTCTTTAATTCAGGAATTCAATCGATTGAAATGACATTTAAAATTTTCAAATAAAATTGACATGACAATTAGAAGGTATACGCTATAAAATAATTAAGATCATTATTTGCTTAATTAGACACATATACAATAGATAATTAATTGATTAATAATCTAGAAAGTTCATGATATACAGCATTTGAAAAAGAAAAGCAAAAAACAAAACACAAATGACAGCTTAAATATGTAAACCGATCTCATTATCTTGTCCTTTGCCTCCCATTTCGTCTAATAACTACAAAAATAATTGAACAACAAAGATTAATTAGCAAAAACATTAATAGCTACACTTGTATATGAATCAAAATTAAGGGGTCAAGTCTTTAAATTTCAAGAGACAAAAACAATGTTAGAACATAAATTATTTGAGTTAATGTGACCCCATTTTGTGCCCTTGTATAAAGACACTTATAAAGTGAGTTTGATCCAATCATAAATTAAATTTTGTGGTTTACAATTAAACCCTAATCCAAATTGGTCTAAAAAAAAAATAGCTAGGCTACCCATATAATTAAGCTTTGGTTGCATGCTTGCTTATACATATATGTATCAACTATTTATCTATGCATGGCTGGTAAGCAACAGTCTATGCCCATTTCAAGCTTCAAAGCTTGCTTACTAATTATAATAAACTGCATTAAAGTTATACATTGATGATTATATTTTTTACTCGTATCAAATTATAGTATTTAATATAATTACCAGCTTCATGCTGTGAAATTTTTCTTCTTTTTTACTTTAATATAAATTTAAAAGTGTTAATTTTAAAAGCTAACTATTAATATTGGAAAGTTTATTTTTATATTAATTTGATTATTTATTTGTATTTAGATGTTAGCTAGATTTCTAATATTTGTTTTTGTATTGTATGTTATTGGGTAATTTTAAGATAGAGTTGATGATTCATACACTTTGAGAATAACTCATATTTATACTTTATATATATAAATAAAATAAAATTTTTGGTGATATAATGTTCTCCTCTACAGCATAGAAATTGCCTTACTAAAAGTTTTGAGTATTAAAACACTTATTATTGTTACAAATTTGTTGCTCCAATCTTTAATTTAGAGGTGATTTATTACATTATTATAATTGAAAGAAAATTCAATTAATAATATAGTAGTAAATTTGTTTCTAGTGGCATGAGTTGGATTTTCGAGGAGTGGAGGATAGATTATAAACTAAATATCTTTTTTTTAGGATAAATTAAAAATCATTCGATATAGTAAATATTGACTTAATTCATAAATTCAATCAACCAGCATTTTATCCTAATTCACATGAAGTGTAGAATGAGGTGATGGATTTAAAAATCATTCAATCTGTGATGATTTAAAAATCTTTAAAATGAGGTGATGCATGGATTTTTTTTTTCGGATATTGATTTGATACAATTTAAACTTGCAAGATATATATATATATATATATATATATAAGAAAAAATTTCGAAGTATCAAATTTGCAATTCGCAAGAACTCTCTAATTAAAACTCTAAGAAAATTTTCAAGGAAGAATATGAGCATTGAGAAAATATTTAAATGAGAAAAGCATTGAGAAGTTATAGGATGAAACTTGAAAATTTAATATTGCAATGTATATATCATAATTCCTCAATTATATTTTTTAAAAAAGGAAAAAAAGAGAAAAATGCCTAGCTATAGTCTTTCTAAAGATTATGGAATCCAAATTTTAATTGAGATATTATCATTGAAAAAAAAAGAGAAGGGTTTAAATTTTGCTTATACTAATTTCTACGTATATGATTATATTGTAAAAATATACTGACGGCCAAACCCAAAAGAAACAATTAAAAAATTTGAGAGATGATGATTAAGTTCATGATCCTCTTAAAAAATTAGTTGTCAACTCTCAGGGGTTTGGTGGTCTCACACGCCCACTGTTCCACTATTTTCATTATTGTTATCTAGCTTCCCACTACCACCAACCATATACATATATGGGAATATATCCTTAGTTCTTTTAGCCTATACAAAAATAATTAATTAAACATATGATGATTTATTATTTTCTTTTATATTACATTATACGAGGGAGGAATTGGTTATAGATTTATTATCAAAAAAAGATAAAATTATCGTTAGATTATATTTCGAAATATATTTTATTACGACAATTACTTGTTATTTAATCAAAACAAATTACATATGATTTATATTTTTTTAGCATGAGTATGAAAGAGAGAATCAATTTTAAATTTATTATTTAGAAAAATATATATTTATTATTAAGTTGTATTTTGATTTAACGTGAATTTTTAAGTACAACTTAATTATTTATTTATCTTAATTAATCAAGTAGCAAATTTCCAAGCCTTGACAATATCATTTATTTAATTGGATTTGATTTTATATAATTTGCTTTTGAAATTACATGTTAGGATTAGGTCCCCCATAAATTATTTTCTAAACCTATAGCCATTTTGAACCTATAGCATACTTTTGACTATGTACAGATTAGCCTTTTCTTTTCCTACAGTCCAAGTCTCCAAACTATAACTTTGTTTTTTTCTAAAAAAAAAATTAGCCTCTTAATTAATCAATTAAGAATTAATAAACTAATTATATATTATGATAACTTAATTAGCATATCAAACTGTTAAGATTTAGTGGTCCTCTTAACTAATTAAGTCTTTCTTGACCTAGCTCTATATTGTTGATTAATTCATATAAATATTATTAATTAATTATTTTTAGAGAAAGGATTAAAGATTTAATTAGAGCCCACTAACTGTTATCGATAAGAATGCATGTCCTCAGAATGTTTGATTAATTTAAGATTAGGGCCTACTAAACAAGATTAGTATCTAATATGAGATTTTGTTAATAATAATTGCTTCTTTTGCAATACAATTATTCTAGTGTTTACTCATTTTTACAAGAAAATTGTTTTTACTAATTTAAACCTTTTCAATCATGTAAATTCTGATTTTTTTATAGTAATTTTACACAAGTTAATTATAAGGGAAAAATTTTCTCAACATAAAAATAAAATTGTATCTAGAGTCTAATATAATATTAAATCCTTCTTGTTAAAGAAAATTTTGAAGCTCAAGCAAGCAATAAATAGTATAAATTAACTAACTTAAACTGTATCATTAGCTAATATTTGCTTTTCAATTGTTAAAGATTCAAAATTTGGAATCCCTTTTATTGCAAGAATTGGTTGCCAACCAATTCACAACAACAACATTAAAATACTAAAATTATTTTGAACCTATATTTGCTTCCTTGGTTCAAACAAATCTTTAACTTCTAATAAAGTTAGTGTTTCCTCTCGTCCTTTAATATTCTTTAATATGAGAAAAATAAAAATATATATATTCTTTCACCATTACAAATATCATTTAGATTCAAACATAATGGACTTTTCGTTATCGAAAAAAAACTCAAATTGATTACCCACTCTCTTTTTTAAATTAATGGAGTGGATGGCAAAGAGCTTATTAATTTGACTCTTGAAGAGTATTTTTTTTTTTGAACCTATTATATATATATATATATATAACTTTGGAGCCACAAATTAAATTTTATTGTTAAAGTTCTCTTCTTTTTTTTTAAATTTTTTTGACATTTTGAATTTAAAGATCCAAGACACTTATCATCTTCAACTTTAGTCTTCTGAAGACCACAGTTCCTAATGGTTTGGTGAATAGGAAGGATCCATATATATGTAACTTATATTGTTGTGACCACAACATGAATAGAAGCCTAAACTATCAAAGGCAAAAAAAAAAGTTCAAAATTACTTCAAAAGGCTTCATATTCTGGTCCTAACCTGCTTGAGGCATGTGTGAATATTTATACTAGCTATAACATTTTTAAAAAAAATTGAATATGTAGGGATATTCCATTCTTGATAGCTATGGCTATTTCCTTTATAATTAGTAGAGGTGGACAAAAAAACCGCAAAAACTGAACCGACCAAAAATCGACAGAAAAATCAGTTAATCGACTGGTCAGTTCGGTTTTCGGTTCTAAATTACATCAAACAAAAAATATTCGGTCGGCCAGCGGTTTCATTGCTTAAAAAACCGAATCGACCGAAAACCGACCGAATTTTTTTGATCTAAGCCAAAACCTCTGATTTATAATGAAACCGACGGAATTTTTTTGGTCTAAACCGAAGCCGACCGAATTTTTTTTGTCTAAAACAATTTTTTTGGTCTAAACAGAAACCGACCAAAATTTTCGGTTCGGTTTTTTCTCGGTTTCTACTTCTGTCGGTTTCGGTTACTAATATATTTGATCGGTTTTTGCAAATCGGTTCGGTTCGGCCAACTAAACCGAAAATGTCCACCCCTAATATTTAGAAAAAAAAATCGATTTTGAATACGTTACCTGTATTATATTTACCATTAAATTATATTTGTATGTGTTACTAATAATTATTTTTAGTTGTATTTTAATTAATAATTAAATATTAATTATATCAATTTCAAACTTTAATCATATTATTTTAAAAATAATTTTAATTAATATAATTGATTATTCTATTGAGAATTAACTTTATAAAATCAATAAAGATATATTTAATTATAACTAAAAACTATCAATGGAGTAATAATAAGAAAAACAACTTATTTTATTTAGCTTTTATTAGTTTTGTATATATATACTCACTCCGTGGTAATATTTTCCATGTAATAATAGTCCTAAACAGATTTTGATTTGCAAATTAAATTGATTAATGATTTATTCTTAATTAGTTCATGTGAATGAGACAGAAAATTAACGAGAAGTTAATACCAAAGAAAATGTCACAAAATGGTTAATTAATTTTTGGTTTATATGTGAAAATGAGATTAATTAGTGGACATACATACATCAATCTTATTGCAAATTGGAGAAGACATATCAAAAACTTTAAAATCCCATTCTTATACCTTAGAAGCCAACCAAATTTGACATCAAGCACTTAGAGGATCAAAGCTTAGATCCTTTTGTCTACTTCTTTGGCGACCATATGTATCTATCTTCCCCTTCTTTTCTTTCCACTATCATCATCAATATAATTCACCCTTCTTTTTATTTGCTTATAAGTTTTTAATTAGTTACCATCATCAAAACAATGCCACACCACTCCAAATATATTACATTCCCAAAAAAATTAATTAATTAATTAATCTAAATTCCAATTATTAATTAAATTTTTTTATAAAGTGACGAGAAAAAATCCCAAAAATTAAAGTCGAATTTATCTAGGATAACCAACACTAATAGAATTATGAAATAACTAACCACCTAAATCAGCAGACATTTATTCAAGAATTTGCATACCAAAAAAAAAAGGAGTAGCATAAAAGCTAAAATGATTAGCACCAAAATTCTAAATAATTTGATAATTAAAATGAATTTTTACTTAGTTAATTTTTTTCTTCTTAAATTTAATAAGATAAATTGTGAGGTGAGGTAGTGTTGGTTTGAAGCAAAATAGAGACCCCACTTTGTGACTCATTAGAAAATAAAGAAAGGAAAAAAAAAAGCTCTTTATTCTTTCTCTAACTATGAAGAATCTCATGGGTAGAAAATCTGCCTTTGTTTTAACCTATCATCTTCTTCACCATCTTTAACCCTTTAATTTCTTTTTCCCATTTTGTGTTTGAACACAAATTGCAGAACCTTTATATATATATTGATCACAGTTTTTCATGCATATGTGTGTCCCTCTCCTTCTCTTCGAAGATCTGTCTCTGTTTTTGATTTCATTATTAATTTATTCTTTAATAAAAATTATTATAAACAAACAGATAAAAGTTAAAGAATTATAACCAAAAGAAAGTAAAGAATAATAATGATTGAATAAAAGAAAGATGATCAAATCTTATTATTCTTTTGATGTAAACCCCCACACCATTCATTAATATAATAAAAAGCTAATTAAAATTTTTCTTTTCTTTTCTTGGAAAATAATATTACAAGATTAAGCCATTAGCAATGGCTCGATTTGTATCAAGATGAGTTGTTTCATACACAGGCAATTCTTGGCAATACCTTTGATCAAGCCCAATAGCAGAAAGATCATCTAATTCAAATAAATCAGAACTTGCATAACTTGCTCTATCATCATCATAATCATAATCATCAAGTTCTTGATCATCATTACTGAACTCTCCATTGCCATTAATATTATTGCAATGATCTCTTAAACAAAGCTCTTCTTGCTTCTTCTTCTGATAATTCTTTAAAAGATCTCTTGCAACTTCCTCAACTCTGCGACTTTCTTTCATCACATGAAACTTAAGCTCTTCGTTAGTTCTAATTTTACTCTCTTCTTGATTATTTTCATACACATTTTTATGCCCACAAGGTCTTGAATCTTCATCAACAATTACACTAACTGGGTAAAATCTTACTGACCTTTTTGTTCCATTGTTCAATTTATTGCCTCTGGTAGAAGAAGGAGTCTTACTCAGACAAGACCTTGAAAATGAAGAAGCTGAAGAACATGTTGATGTTTGCTCTGATATTGATGAAGAAGATGAAATCTTTGCCTTCTTTGCATTTCCTGTAGTAAAAAGAGAGTTAAGAAAGCTCGCAAGTCGCCCTCCAGGTGAAATAGGCCGCTGCACCTTTTTTAGATCACCATAAATTTTTAAAGCTCTGGATTTGGTTTTCCCAAAACTGCCTTCATTTTTGGCCTTCTGTGTTGCTGTTGATGTAATCTTTCTTTCATGATTATAATGATATAACCCAGTTTCATCCATTGGACCAGCTGAAACACTGGTTCGAATTGGCTTAGGCCTTTGCATAGTACTACTGTAAGTTGAAGATGATTTTGTTGAACTAAGACCACCATAAAAAGACTCAGATTCTGAAGAAGAAAACCCACCACCACAGCTAGATTCTGAAGAAGTAGAGCTGGAGTTAAGCAACATAGCAGAAGAAGGCTTATTGAAACCATTTTGGTGAACCCTTATAATATTTTTATGGAAATCTGCCATGGATTTTCGATGAACAGAAACCTTTTCATAGCTAACTTTCTCTTGCATCCATTTCTCAATCATGCATGCTTTCTGCAAACTAGTTTCTTCACTGAAACCATTGTTGTTATGCTTCTTCCTCATACATTCTCTATACAAAATCACCTCTTTCTCTTCCTCTCCTTTACCATTCGATTCATCTATCGAACGGTAAATTGCATCAAGCAGAGTGGAAGAGAAAGATGGGTTTGTGTTGTCTCTCTGGTGGCATCTCTCCATCTCTTTATAAAGAAGAAGAAGAAGAAATGGTTGCAGTTGTGGACAAGAAGAATATGAAACAGTGAGTTTTAAATGATTTTGTTGTCTTCTATATAGCTTCAAGAAGATAGTTTCAAGAAAGAAAGAAAGAAAGAGAAAGAGAGTGTGAAACAGTAATGGAAGAAGAAAGAATTAATCAATCATTTATATATGTAGAAACATGGAAAATTAACAATCTTTTTGCTCCCTCACTATATAAAATATATATTAGACAATTAGTAAAGAAACCAGAGACATGTTCATTGATGGGTTCTTGATAAAGAGAAGGAAAGAAAGAGAGTAATGAAAGCCAAAAGCCACGCCTGTGAAGAAGGAGAGAAGAGAAGAGAAGAAGATGATTATGGAGAATTTTAGAGAGAGAGAGAGTTCTTAATTTTTTTTTAGTGAAATTTCATTTCACATGCTCTTATAAGGCAGTATAGTAGGGTCCAAGTGCCAGATCGGCGAAATTGATGACGTGGCAAATCAATTCTTAATTAATTAATTATTAATTGTGATTTTTTAATATATATCCTTTCAATATATGTTAAGTAACATTAAATGTTATAATTTTTATTGACATATATATTATTTTTATTGAAATTTATTATAATTATTTTATTATACATGTAATTTTTTTATTAATTACTTTAAAAAATAATTGTAATAAATTTTATTGAAAATGAGACACATCTTAAGAAAAAGTAAAATATTTACACTATATTTAAAATGGATAAATTTAAATTATAAAATTTATTTACAAATATCATTTATAAATAAATTCTCATATTTGTATAGTGTAATTTAAAATAAATAATTCAATTAAATTTCATATAATTTTATTTAAAATAAATTTTAAATTAAAATTTTATTTTTTTTAAATATATCCTTATTATGATAATATTATATTTAAAACTTATGCTAAAATAATGTCAAAAGAAATTTTTTTTTTGGATTTATTGCTATAAATTAATAATAATTTATTTCTTGATTAGATAATTATTATATATATATATTTTTAATATTAAAAAAATATTTTTTATTTTATATGTATTTAATTGATTGAAACTATTATAATTTTTTTAATAATTTTTATTTAAAATAATAAATTTTTTTAACATAATTGTAGATGAAAATATTCAGATTTAAAAATTTTTATTTATTGAACTATTATTTATATTTATAAAAATATTTTTTATTTTGATAATTGATTTCACAAAAGAGCTTATTTATGTAATGAATAATTTTTTAAAATCTTAAATAATTATTAAGAATTAAAATATAATAAAATATTAAGATAAAAATATAACTATTAATGAAGCTAAAAAGATAAATATTCAAACTAGATATTTGGCTTTAAAAAATTAAAATCAATGAGATAATTTTATTAAAAATTAATTTTAAAATTTTAAAATAAGAGAAATAATAAATTTTATGGGATTGATATAATGGAAAAGAGGAAAAATTAGAAAAGTATTGTGAGAGAAAGAGATATAGGTCTATCGAGGATAATTTTATAAAAAAAATGAGTTTATTAATTTATAAATTTTACCTATTTTAGTAAAATTTGATTTAAACTAATTAAATTTCATAGATTTGAATTTATAGGATTAGAATGAGTAAAAAATTTTCGTTCCAAATAAATAATTTTTGAAATTAAAATAAATTTTATAAAATTTTATGGAATTTATTTATTCTAAATAGGGTGTTAATATTATTTATTATGTATTGTGAGGGCACATATTAAAAAAAATCTTTATTATTATTATTATTATTATTTTATTATTATTATTATTATATAGTAGTGTTATTAAATCACTTTCTTTTCTTTACTGTGTCTTCTTGACTTAGCCTCTCCCTATTCACATGAAGTGACATAAAATACTTAAATTTGCATACTTTTTTTCTTTGCATTTGCAAAAAGATACTAAAAAAGAAAAGAATTGAAGGTAAAGCTTATTAATATGTATGATAGTTATGTATACAACATATGCAGTTGCCTAATTAATGTTATTTTCTTTTCAAAGAAAGAAAAATAGATATTTCAACTCCTGAGTTATTAGCCTAAACATCAATGTATTAATTATTGCACCTTTTTTCCCAATTTGAAATAAAATTTTTTTTCTAAAAATTTAAAAAATTAGTTGTTCTTATTAAAAATATAAATTTATATATTTTTTCTTATATACTCTTATTTAATGTAAAAAAATATATTTATTAAATATTTTAATAAATAATATTAAATATATATATAATATAAATTTAATATATTAATTAAGTTATAATTTAGGGAACATATAGTATCAATTTAGAATGAAAGAAGTATTTTTTTTGACGCAGAATGAAAGAAGTATTAATTATATATATTGAATACAATACAAACTATTTATTTTTTTTCTTTTTTTTGAGTATTGAAAATTTTAACACAAATACATTTCCAAAAAGGCCACTTGTAAATTATTATATAATTATGATATAAAAACATTTCTCATTATATATTTATTTTTCTTTTTTTTTATAAAGTATTAATGATTTTTTTAGTGTAAATTATTTTCTCAGAGCTGAGCAGAATAAGACTAAAAATGATAAAATTTTTCTATCAAATTTTAATACAGCTACAGTAAAGTATTAATGATTTTAATAACAAATAAATGAGATGAGTTCAAAAAATATTAGCAATGAGTGAGAGAAAAATCAATATATAGCTTGAATTAAAGAATTATAGCAAAATTTAAAATAAAAAATAAAATTAACTCTCTAAATATAAACCCTCCCTAACCTCCTCAACCTTAATTTTAAATTAATTAAAGTAAATTATATGATTTTTTTTTACTCTGAGCGATTATAAATTACATTTTTATAGTGATAAAAGAGTAATAAAGTTTATTTTAAATTTAAATAAAAAATTTCCTTGGAGTCATATTAATTTTCTTATACTCACTTTTTATCCTAGAAAGTTTGTAACATATAAAGACTTCATTTTGAGAAGTTATTAGAGAATAAAACTTGAATTTGTTGAAGAAAATTAGGAGCAAGAATTAATGAATTTGCAAGTTGGAGACATATGAAGAACAAAAGAACTATTGAAATTATTAGAGCAGCAGCCAGCAAATGGATTTGCTGTGAATTATTATCAGTAGCGTAGCCAGCATATTGATAAAGTCTGAACAAGATTAGTATGTTGATGAAATTTGAGCAAGATCAGCCAGCATATTGCAGGTCTTTTTCGCCGCTCATCCACCCACCATCCCAGCCCAACTCCAAAATTTTTGGCAGTTAAGCTTGGGCGACGGCTCACTCCTAAGTACGCCCCTGATTATTATTGTATGCTGCGCGGAAATATGATCATTTGGACAGTCAACTAATACGGCTCCTTGGATGCTTTGACTTGCTACCCTATCAACCAATCAAAAGAACACCAATCATGCTCCCTTTTTCTATTAATTTCACTCTATTTTTTAATTTCCTATTTTAGCTTTTTTCTTTTTTTCTTTTTTTGTTTTTCCTTTTTGAGATAAAACAAAAGGATTGTTGAAATGGGCTGGCTAAATGGATGGTGATGAAATACTTTTATTTTACACAGATTAAAAATATATAATAAATAAGTGATAATTTTCTTTTTATGTTTTTTTAATAAAGTTCCATTTTTATTTTTAAGCTGAAATTTCTTTTTATATTTTTGATAGTATAATTATATTTAATAATTGTACATTTTTCTGGATTATAAATCTAAATTAATTCCCTTGTCCTATACTAATACTAAAAAATATATATTTTTTTAGACTGTAAATAAATTAATAAAGAATAAAAAATTGAGTAAAATTTTAAGAAACGTAGTACAGAATAAGTTTTTAATAAGTTTTACCAAATAAAAATTTTTATTAATACTTTATTTGGAATGAATAAATTTTATAAAATTTATTTAATTTTTAAAAATTACTTATTTGGAATGAAATTTTTTATTTATTCAAATTTTATGGATTCAAATCTTAGAATTCAATTATTGTAAACTAAATTTTATTAAAATAGGTAAAATTTATAAATAAATTTTATAAATTGATGAACCTATTTTTTTATAAAATTATTCTCAATAGATCTATATTTTTTTCTTCCACTATATTTTTTCAATTTTTCATCATTCTCACTGTGTCAATCTCACAAAATTTATTATTTCTCATATTTTAAAATTTTAAAATTAATTTTTAAAGAAATTATGTCATTGTTTTTTATTTTTTTTAAACCCAAATATCCAATTTGAATATTTTTTCTTTTAGCTTCATCAGTAATCATATTTTTATATTAATATTTTATTGATTTTTCATTTTAATCATCATTTAAAATTTAAAAAAAAATTGTTCATTATGCATAAGTCTTTTTATGAAATTGATTATCAAAACAAAAGATATTCATATAAATATAAATAATAGTCCAGTGAATGAAAATTTTTAAATATGAATATTTTCATCCAAAATTATATTAAAAAAATTTATTGTTTTAAATAAAAAATTATTAAAAATAAAATTATAATACTTTCAATCAATTAGATTCATATAAACTAAAAAATATATTTTTTTATTAAAAAATAAAACATTCATATACAATAATTACTAACCAATAAATATATTATTAACAAATTATAGCAATAACTCTAAAAAAATTCTTTTGACATTCTTTGAACATAAATTTTAAATATAATATTATCATAATAAGAATATAATTGAAAAAAACAAATAAATTTTTAATTTAGTATTTATTTTAAATAAAATTATATAGAATTTATTTGATTATATATTTTAAGTTAGTACCATACCAAATATGAGAATTCATTTATAAATGAACTCTACAAAAAATTCATTTATAAATAAATTCTACAATTTAAATTTATTCATTTTAAACATAGTATAAAATAAATAGATAACGAAATCAAAATCTAAAATTTCTTACTCTATATATATTACTAAAAAAAAGCAAAGAATTTAATTAAGATTTCTTAAGTGCATCAAGGATGAAAAGAATAGAGCATTGGCTCAATAACAAGATATCAAGAAAAGATGAAGAAGTTATTTTGAGGAGCTTTTTTAATAGTAATCATAATAAAATCATTAAGAGTTTGGACGACGACATAGCCAAGAAAAATATGAAGTATACTAGACGGATTAGGTTATTCGAAAAAAAAAAGCTTTGAAGAGAATGAAAATCGATAAAACATTTGGACCGGATGGAATACCTATTGAGGTATGAAAAAGTTTGGGAGACACAAGAGTTATATGGTTGACGGCCTTGTTTAATAAAATTCTAAGTACAAAGAAAATTCCTAATGAATGGAGACAAAGTATTCTGATATCTATTTTTTAAAAATAAAGAATATATTCAAAATTGGTCAAATTACAGATATTTTAAGCTTATGAGTCACATCGTAAAATTATGGGAGAGAGTTGTAGAATACCGTTTACTTTTAGATACTTGTATCTCTCCAAACCAATTTGGTTTTATACATAGTCGATCCACTATGGACGCTATCTTTCTTATTAGAGATGTGATAAAAAAAAGTATAAAGAGATGAAGAATGATTTACATATGGTTTTTATTGACTTGGAAAAGACGTATGATTGAGTTTCTAGAGAAGTTTTATGGTGGATCCTAAAGCGTAGGAAAGATTTCTATAAGATATATCCAAGTCTTGAATGATATGTATGATGAAGCGATCACTAGTGTCCAACGATTACTAGTGTTCGCACTGTTAGAGGGGATACTAAAGGATTTTTGTCACTATTGGATTACATCAAGGTTCATTTTTGAGCCCTTATCTATTTATTTTGGTTATGAATGAGTTAACAAGGTATATACAAGTTGGTATCCCTTGGTATATGATGTTTGCAGACGATATTGTGTTGATAGATTAGATCCAAGCAGGTATAAGTCAAAAGTTAGAGATATGGAGGAGTGATTTTAAGCTAAGTAGAACTAAGACTGAGTATATACATTATATATTTAATAATCCGAATAGATAAGGAGGTGAAATTATTTTAGACAAAGTAGTAGTACCTTATAGTACTCATTTTAAATACCTTAATTCTATTATTCAAGCAGATGGTGGTTGTAAAAAAGATATAAGTCACCGGATTAAAGTTGACTGAATAAAGTGGAGGAATGTCACAGGAGGGTTATGTGACTGAAAGATGCCAGTTAAATTGAAAGAAAAATTTTACTGCACTATCATACGATCTGCGATGATGTATGGTAGTGAGTGTTAGACTGTGAAAGGACAACAAGTGAGTAAGATGCATGTTACAGAGATGAGAATGATAAGATGTATTGTGGACATACTAGAATGAATAAAATTAGAAATAAGAGTATTAGAAAAAAAAATAGGGGTAGCGTCTATCGAGGATAAGATAATAGAGCATAGATTAGATGGTTTGGTCATGTGAAATATAGACCTAAAGATATACCGGTCAAAAAAACTAAACTAGTTAAAGTAGAAATACCTAAGAGAGACAGATGTAGATCTAAATTAACTTGGACAAAAATAGTATAAAATGATCTTATTATTTTAAATTTATCAGAAAAGATAACCCTAAATCGAATTGAGTAAAAAAAAGTCATATAGGCGATCATAATTAACTTGGAATTAAGATTTTATTGTTATACATATCTAATAGATACATTAATCAATTCAAATTGTGGTATGATAATATAAATTATTGCCATTTACCTCTATATATATATATATATTATCATGCATGTATATGTATTTGTTAGCCATTTGAATGGCAAATCAAAAAATATAATTATGTTCTTGATATGGTAAACAGGGAATTAATGAACATGGAAGCATCAATTTTTTTAATATATATATATATATATATTAAATATATCTAATTTACCAAGATTATGATTGAGTGTTTATGATTATGAATCAGAAATTTTAACACCAAATAAGAAGCATGAGGATTATGGAGTGAATATGGTGCACATTATCTTAATTAATTAATTAGTACGTATATTCTAATCTAAATTACTCAAAAAATAATAAATATCTTAATTATTAAGATGGATTTTATTATTAATAATAATTAAACAAGTTCACATTCTCAAGTAATGATTCTTGATGTTTGACGTTTTAGCGCTAATGGTTCCAATCCAAGTTTTCAGTGCGTATCAAACTATCAATGTTTTATTAGCTTGATTAGTTTCTAACACTGCTTAAGTTGGAGATAAAATAATCATATGTTTGGTTTATTAATTCTTTTTCATGTATTAATTATTAATTATATGATCAATCTTTCAAATTAAACTTTAGCTTATATATATATACAATGAATAATTAACTCTCTCAAATTTACAAAATATTATATCTCTTATCTTACAATATTTAAAATTTAAATCAAAATTAATTCATAAATCAAAATATACTCTTGCAAAACTACTTTTTTTTTTATTTTACTTTCATATAATTCTCATGATACTTTTTTATGAAGAATTAAATCTTTTTTGCACCGCAAGGCATAGTCTTAAAATATAATCTAACAGTAAATATATATATCTCTCCTTGATAAATTTATATTCAATTTTCCTTCTCTCATATTATAATTCTCAAAAAGATTTAAATTATTTTTGACGCACATATGAGATATTTTTATCCTTTATCAGAAAGTATAACTTATATTATCATTTTCCATCTTTCATAAATTAGTAAGCTTTACCAAAAAAAATCTCCATAAAACACTATCATATATATCCGAAATGAAATTCAATCTCAAATGCAATATAATCTCTATATTTTTCATTATTAAACTCAAAATTAATATATAATAATATGTAAATTAGTAGCAATTTTGCATTTAATTCCCTCCTATATATATAATTAATAATTCAATCCAAAATTCTTACAATTAATTTTTGTTTTTGTTTACGAGTGTATTATTGGAAATAAAGAAAGAGCCTGTTCATAGTGGGAGGTGCTTATTTGTACAATCATTACACTCGTGGCTCTCTTAGAACTTTTTGGAGAGAATGAAACTAAGAAAAACAAAATCAAATCAAATTAAAAAATTAAAAAAAGCAAAAGATGTGATTTCATTATAATTAATTAATTAATTAATATATATTTAAGAAAGTTATATATTAATTTGAAGAATGGAATGTCATGTTAAAGAAAAAAGTAAATATAGTGATAATGAAGATTGAGATTATTAAAATTGATGTGATTTTATTATAATTAATTTAAAGTAAAAACAAGAAAAAAAAAAGAGATTAAGGAGAATAGAATTTTGTGTGCTATAAAGAAGAAAAGTGAGATTTATTTAAGCAAAGCTATATGCACCAAAGAAAAAGCTTCCATAAAAAGTAATAACATGCGTGTGCAAGCCAATCTTCATCTTCTTCATTCTATACCTTTAATAATCTTCCTTCAAAAACACGAAAATTTTGCATTATTATTTCATACAATTATAATATTGTAATAGATATGAGTTTTTTAGTCATTTTGTAAAAGTATAATAAACTTATAGTAATCTTACAGAATTATCATGTGTGTAATAAATTCATAATAAGTTTTGTATTAGCTATATAAATCTGGTAAATTTATTAATTGATAAAAAAATTGAATAATTTTGAAAATATGATAAATTTATAAATTTTTTACTTTTTTTTTTGTTAATTTTATAAAAAGCCATTAGATTTCTAAAGTATAGTAATTAAATTTGACCATGAGCCGAACTTAAATTCAAAAATATTAAATTTTTTAAAAATTTGGTTCATCAATCTATAATTTTTTTTTATTAATTAAGATTTACAGTATGAGCTATAGTTAGCTTTAGTAATGATAATTGAGAGATCTACATATAAGTTGATGTAGGCTGTATAATGTATGGAAGAGTAGATTCCATTTAGATCAATGGAATGACTAATTTAGGGACCCAAAATCCACCCAAATATACATTTGACGAGTCCTAACCAATATAAAGTTATTAAACTATTTCCCCACTATCATCAGGCCTCATAAGAATGTATCAAAAGATAACCATTGGTGGATGTAGACTATAGCCTCCACCATATCCCACCCATAGGCCATACAAATTAGATTTGACATATCACTAAATAATGTCATTAGTAGAATTGTCCAAATGCTCATGAATTTCTTCCATGCATGAGTGCTATTAATACCATGAAAACAAAAAAGTGCTTTTACATAGAATTTGAATGATTAAATTACTTTTTTTATAAATTTAATTTCAACCCAAATTTAAATTCGAGGTCTTTTGATCTTAAAAACGACTATAGCACCATTAAACAAAAAAAAATGATAAACTAAATAGATTTTTTATTTAGTTCATAGTTAACTTGGTAATTAATAAATTCTGGTTTGGTGGTAAAAAGTGTTGTTAATATCGAATTCTAAGTATTAATTTAATAAAAAAAATTAAAACAATCAAGAAACAAGGAGTTAGAGTTAGAGTAGTAGTCAATATGGGCATACGATAATATCATCAAGGTATGCACTTGGAATGAAAAAAGTAAAAAAGAAAAATATTATAATAAACATATCATAAAATTATGAGTCATGAATGAAGCAATAGAGAGAATTGAGTATATAGTGGTAATGAATCCAAGGGGGGCAAGAAATGAAATGAAAAATAGCCTATTCTAAATGGGTGTTTGGTGGCTTCCACAAATTTTTGATACAAAAGTTGAAAATGCCTAATGCATAGATAGCACCCTACAAACCCACACATCTCCATTAATATCTCTTTGCTTAGAAATCATATATAGTTATGAAGGAGAAGGACCATATATACTTTCATCATTTTAATTTCTTCATCTTCTCCATTTCAATATATAGTGGGTCACCCTTCTCGCCCAACCCTATTGCTCTCTCCAATCAACACCCTAAATTCTTAATTTGTATTGCCTCTCTTCTCTTTGAGTTAATAAATTATCGTTGGTTTTCAAAAAATAAAATAAAATAAAATTATTATTATATAAAAGATAAATACATAATTATATATTAATTCTTTAATTGAACTTAAAGTTTAATATTCCCTCCATTTCAAATTGAAAAATATATTTTTTTATTTATTTTAAATTATAATTTATTTATTTATTTAATAAGTTAATTAACGAATTAAATCTCTGTTATATTCATATTTAACATTACTTATTAAAAATATTTAATAAATATATTATAATAAAAAGATAATGAATTTTAATTAATTGCTATAAAAAAAGTCTATTAATTCAGAATAGAGCGAGTAATTTTTTTTAATTTATTAAATAAAAATAATTCAAGTACTTTTATTATGAATCTGTCTCTTAATTAAAATACTGTGATTAAAGATATTGAGTTCTTATAACTAAAATATCTCCTTCTTTTACCAAGCCCGTGCCGAGGATTATCATGCATAGTCTTTTTCTTTTTTTAAGTTTTTTAGTTTGGGTCATAAATGGCTGAACATAGTTTTAAAATTTCATGTAGAGAGCTCTTTTGTGAGATGTATTTTTCATTTCCATCCATGCAATTTTTTTTTTCTTTTTTCCTAATAATAATGACTTGAATTCAAAAAACCAAGTTGGAATTCATTACTTGTTTTCATTGTTTCCCACTTTGGCATTGCGTTTGCCTATCACTGCTACTGAATCTTTGGAAAAGAAATGATAATAATAAATAACCAAAAAAAGAAGAATAAAATGGTAAAATTAACCACAACCCACAATTGAAAATCATGCACGAGTGTGAATTAATAATTATTTTTGTTAGATTTCCATTGGAATAAAAGCAAGCTATGAAATGAAGTGAAGGAATATATATATAATTTTGTTTAAAATTAATATTGTTTCTTGGGCAATTTATTTGGACTTTGTTCAAGATTAATTTTAGATCAAATAAAGTAAAGAATAGCTATTGCTCTTATGTACTTTGTAGAAATTAACTTTTTAAAAAAAATAGCAATACTGAAACCTTGATCTTTTTTTTTTTTTTGATGAAATGCTGAAACCTTAATCTTAAATCCATAGATTACATCAATTATTGACTGATATTTATTACAAATCACACAATTAAATTTTATAATAGAAATAACATTAACATTATTATTAATCCTTTCATGAATATCTTTCAACTCAATTTCTAAATTAGTAATAGGCTTCTCTGATTTGCAGTCTTAACAATAATGATATTATCGTTATAATTTAACGGGAAAAAAAGTTTCAGAATGAATAATTGTTCAATCCCTCAAATTACAGAGTTCATTAATAAAGAACTGTATTTTCACAAATATTAGCAAGTAATCCAACATTTATATATATATATATTAAGATCCCATTATGTCAATAGTCAAAATAAGAAACATAATATAAATTATATAAACGGGCAAATATTAACAGTTGGCAAATATTATGAATTGTATTTTCATAAATATTAGTGAGTAATCCAAAAAATATAGCAGACTTTCAATTTCTATAATTAACAGTTGGAAAAAGGGACTCTGCTTTCCTCAGTTTCAGTATATCCCTAATTCATTCTGAAACTGATTCAGGCAATCACATTTCTCATAAATGCCCACAGAAATTCAGATTCATAAGTGTTGCACATTCATCCAGAAAGCAAAAGCATATTATCATTAGCTTCAGATTTTCAGAACAAAAATTTAAATGAAATAATTCAAAAAATTAGCTTGCGAAGAGTGCTAAATCATGAAATAAAAAAGTGTAATTGTATGTTTATGTTAGTTCTTGATGACATCATACAGCGAGCATCATCATATAGAAATCTCATCTGTATCTGTATAAAAAGGCTCAAATTATGTAAAATGACATGTAAAGCTTACCAATGAGTTGGGAGTTGCATTCACATTAAGATAATCATAAACTTAACATGTGCCAACAGGCAAAAGAGGGAGAGGCACAGAGAGAGAGAGAGAGAGAGAGAGAAGCTTTCCTTAGCAGATAATAAAGGAAGGAGCTTAGCAAATAATAAAGGAACGGCGTGCTTTATCCAAAGTGGGGAGTGGGGATGAAGATGGTGACAGATGAGTTGTGTGCAGGTGAAGTGCTTGAGCATGAAACATGAAAAGTTGAACGCATCAGCGATCCCGAGGAAGAAAGCAGATACGTCTCTAAAGAGAACAAAGATATAACACAATGACTCTCCTTTCCCTTTTTATACTCTGATAAAGCAAACACTAACAACCAAAACATTTCTCCTTTGTCTCCTCTTATATACCGCATAAAGAGAAGAATAAAGCAAAGGTAAACATTAAAACTTTGCTGGACTAAATTCGGACATGATTCAGAAGTTGATATTGTTTAAAGGCATGGCTATGTGCATTCAAATAGGAAAACAATTAAGACAGCTTTTTTGCATATCCAAGCACTGTAACCAGAAAGTCTAATAAACCTGGTTGCTGAGTGCCAGGATTAGCACCTGGGAAAGCTCCCAGGATGATTAGAGTGATTAGTTAGCGTAATTAAAGACAAATGACAATATTGAAAATCGGACAGAGGATATGCATTGAATAGAAAAAGATTATGCGGGTTGCTCATTTCATAAGGAAAATTAAACTTTCTATAACTACTTCAATCCCTTCCAAGCAAGGGGTTAGATTGACATTTACTTTTCAGAAGTTTGTTGTCCAGTTGAGATGACCCAATTGAGGCTGCTGATAAGCACCAACTTGTGCACCAGGAGCAGCTGGGGCAACCCCAACTCCAACATTACCTCCCATAACAGGACCCAAGTGATGCGGATTTGCCATTGCAGCAGGTGTTGGAGGAGGGGGAGGATATAAGCCTGGGAATTGCATGTGAGAAGATTGTGCTGCAGCTGCATTAAAGGATGCATGACCAGTATGGGATGGTATGTAAGCAGCATGAGGCATTTGCCCAGGAATGTTGTAGTATGGAGCTGATTGCAAGCCTGGAAGGTCCCTCGGATTCTGAACCCAGATTTCTGATGTCTCAGCCTGCAAATTAAATGCAATGTCAATTTTACATTCTTTTGTTCAACAAAGAACACAACCTAAAAAGAAGTGGCACCATAAAGGGCCTGTAGACCAATTAAAATCATTAATTGAAGATCATAAAAGCAAAAAATTAAACAAATTTACACTCATTTTATGACAATCACAAGGAAGACGGAATGAAAACATCTCAACTAACTACAATCTGCATGATCTCTGTAACAGAGTTGCGCAGCAATAGACATACTCAATAATACAAACCATTAAGGTCAAGCAGAAAGACTTAGACCAACCATTTCTCATTATTCAACTTATTGGAGATGTACCTGTGGATTAGGAACATATAAATTCCCATCTTTATACTTGATCCGAGATGAATCTTCAAGGCCAGTTGCACTTCCAACAACACCAGGAGCATTGATGGCATACCCACTTGGACTGGTAAAGTTTCCAAACCCAGTGGGACTGCTGCCAGGAACCGATTTAAACTGCTGAATTCCATACTTGAGGCCATTTGCACTCATATGGGAACTACCTCCAGGCATCAGCAGGTAACTGCTGCCATTTGATGGATGCGGGTATGCAGGGTTGCTAGAATAGCCAGGCATTGCCATCTGTGGAACATACACTGGAGAAAGGAACTGGCGATATGGCATAAGATTGGCAAAATGTGATAGATGAACCTGCGGGTACATTTGGGCAATTGGTGGCTGTTGCTGCTGTTGAACCAAGGGTATTGTTGAAGCTGGCATGTTGTTGGCTGTATGTGATGTTAACGCCTGCATGCGATGAAAGAAAAAAGAACAAAAATTACACTTATACTGGCATTTATGGTCACTGAACTTGAGCAGTAAGTATGATGAAAATAGGTCTTCAGACGAGTTCTTTTACACTTGGGTTCGCCAAGCATTAACAACAGAAATTTTAGCAATGCTGAAAAAAACTTCTTACTTGAAAACTATTCATAAACTAATATTGATTGTCTTTTGTCCAAACCAAATATCATTAGGAAAAGGAAATGAAACTACCCACCTCCTGTGGAGATGGTAGACCCTGTCCACGTACAGTTTCATCAATTGGCGGTCTGAAATATGATATATCATAACCAGTTTGGGGATCATATGCCTGCTTCACAGAAATAGATCTCAGAATGGTTAAAAAATAAAAGTTGAAAGATGAGGAATATAATGAAGATATTTTAATCCAAACAGAAGCTTTATGTCTCATCAAAGGAATGCACTCACTGAAAAGCTTGGTAATTCAGGAGGATCTTGCTGCTGTTGCGACTCTGAAGGGGCATATGGTGGACTATTTTCTCGAACTAAACCAATATCAGCATAATTGTCCAAATTAGGAGGATTTGCAGACTTATCAGGCAATTGATGCTCGGACATTTCACCTGACGCTGGAGAATCAGATCCAGAATTTCTAACTTGTTCATCTAGCAACTCTCCCTGCTTGTTGCCGGAAGCATCATCGCTGGAAGACTCCGGTGAAGATACTGCCAAACTGCCATTGATATTTCACATTTAGCCTAAATAAACACAGACTTAATAATCTCATTTGCTAAGAAATAAAGTTTGATCAAGTTTAATGTACAACTGTGTAGATATATGCATAATGCATGGAATTCATACTAATTGATATTTGACGACTATACTTTTCATTCTGTTTCCCCCCTCCAAAAGTCATGTCCAAATGTTGCAAATAATTGTGATATAGAATTCTGCATTACAATTTGTACTGCAGTTCAACGCAACAATTACATGAAAATAACAAACCTTGCAGCAGATTCTGCAATTGATTCGTCTGCAACAACTGCTTGAAATCCAGATGTAATATTCCTGGAAGGATCAATATCCACCCCAAAACTGCCAAAGGTCAGCCTGCACCTATCAGTTTCAGGGACTCGAATATGTTGTGCTATGATCACATTCTGATTTTCATAGATGTTTACTCGCAAAAGCTTATCCTGCAAATCAACAGCATCTGATTCCAAGTCCTTAGAATTATCAGCAGGAAGTGAACTAGATTTTGTAGGTGTTCCAATCACTCCAGGGCTACCAACACTTGATTTCTGGCTTGATTTAGGTTTCCACTCCTTATTAAGCTGAGCAGCTGCATGAAAACATCATGGTCACTGGTCAGTTATGCTCCTCTTGAAACACCCGGTTGCCTACACTGCCCAACTCCCCCCCTCTTCAGTTAAGTTAAACGATATCCAAGATGTTTGAAAAGGCAAATATGAACTCATTTTGAAGATATGGCATTTGAAAGACATGGCAAATATTGCAATTTTTTACTTCCACGTTTCCCACTATTACAAGTTGAAACGGATGCCATTGTAATGCAAAAACATGCAATACAGACTAATCACTTTCAAAACTCGAACAGGGATATGAAGACATTCTCTTGCAGTATGACAAGATACCAAACTAGCAAGTAAAGACGCAGAGACTAGAAAGAGTCCAAAATGTTAAGAAAATGCATTATCATAATGCAAAATGTTCAGAAAATGCATTATCATATGTGAAATATTCTTTCAGAAACAAAATCCACTTTCGCATGAAAGACCAGTCAATATCTTTGAAATAAAAAACAGAACACAGATGCAAACAAATTCTATGGCAACTCTAAAAAACTGGCATCTAACACCAAACGCCACAATATCCAGAAGAAATAGCACTCCCATAATCCCACTGAAACCAGAGTTGTGAAAAAGAACCATGAACAAAAATAACGTTAATTCACTAATAAGGACAGACAGAACAGAAGTCCTACCTTTCTGATGACTCACAGCTGCTTGATGCGGCCTGCTATACTGATTGCTTAAGAATGATCTGCTGACAGAAATACTGGGCACAACAGGCTCAGTTGCAACAGTTTGACTGACTTGATCAGTCTTGGAAATTGCAGGAAAAGGTCTAAATGATTCTGACAACGAACCATCCCTTCCTAAAACAGAATTTGAGAAAGAATTGCTAGATGCAGATGAATTTTTTACTGCATTTTCAGAAGATTGCCTGCGACCACCCACTACCCCAATCTCACGCTTAATAGCTCCAACACCAGTAGATGATCTGGATTCAGGAGATGGCACATGAACAGGATCCGTTGAAGAAGAATAAACCCCAACCACATAATTGCTTGATGCCAGTGTTGCAGAATAATGTTGAGACTTGGATTTTATTACTTGTACCTGTGAAGCTGCACTGTGAACTGCAGTCCGCTTTTCATCAGATACTACCTTCCTCTCCGTGGTATTTGGGGTAGCATCTCTGGTGTGTCTAGAATGTGAATCAATAGACCCATTAAAAGCTTGAGATGAACTTCGTGAACCATAGGTTTTTACGTTGCCTGAAGTTCCTGATGAGCTGCTGAAAAGAAACAAGAATCACATTCAATACAATAATATAACAAATTGCTGAAAATCTTAAAGAGAGTTTAAATACACACTCAACTTATGTGTTGTCAAAAGAGAAAAATATCACCAAGTGCATTGCTCAAAGATGAGCTCATTAGAACCAGTACATTAACAATTGCAAGTATTCAAGGCATACTTCAGATCAATAACAGCATAACCAACACGTAAACAAGAACTGAGATGAAATGCCAGCCTTTTTTATGGCAACATTAAGGTAATTATTCTAGTAGCAAACACAACGACCAGCATTGGCATTAGGCAACCTCGCGGCGCTAGGACCTCCTACTGACCAAGGTGAAAGGCGCCATGAAAGGTGCTCACCAAAGCAAAGCGAGGCACTATGAAAAAATATTAAAAATATAAACACATCATTTGAAAACACAACAACAAAAATAAATTAGTAAAACTGAAATAATCATTTTAAATCCATAACATAAGAGAAATTGCAGTAATCCTAATTTTTTTCCCACTTCCTTACTTTTCTCCCTGATATTAGTTGGACTCTTAGGTTTCCTATGATCCAAGAAATTATTTTGACAAATAATTGTGGTAACACTATTTTTTTTCCACTTCCATATTTTTTTCCTATTCTTTCTCTTTTTTCATTCCCCTAAATTTTTCTCCCTATTATATTAACTAATGTCTTTATGAGTTCCTACAATTTAAGAAAACAATTTGACAGCTAGCTCTCACTAAAAACTAATTAGGCATACAAAAATAAAATTCATTTAAATACTGAAAAGCTTGCCTTAATTGTTTAGTGCCTAGATGCGAGGCAAGTGAGTAGACAGCACCTCCTTGAAGGAGCTTCGTATTAGCAGGAGTAAGTCGACAGGGCACACCTCGCCTCAGGGCCTACGCAAGTGCATTTAACAACACTGACAAAGACAATCTTAAATTGAAATCTAATGAAACTCTAGCGATGCAATACAAGCTTGCTATAGTTTGAGATTCTCACATCATAAGATGAGAAAGCTTGCACTGATTAAGCTACTCATCAATAAACTAACAGGAAACCCAACTAAGTTCATCCCAACCATCGGTGCCACAAGCTTAATACATTCACATAGTTGTAGAAGTCTCAAGGTGTACTTTGGGTTAACATAAACATGACTAATATGAAGGCCATGCTAAGTATATTGCCCATATCCACACAAGCCAGTGACAGCAAGACTTTCAAAACATCTTTATCCCTTTTTTTCAGAAAAAAGGCCAAAAAGAATGGGTACTTAGCACAAGTAGATAGCAATCAACTACTGTACTTCGATAACATTAAAGAGATTTTACTTGTAAGGCAGATACCTAGGACTTCAGTCTTGTGCTCAACTCATGTATGTTTGCTACAATTACACACAACCACTCAAATGGGGTCAGGGATCACTAGCTAACACCTACTCATCATAATTCTACCTCAATCCAGGAAACACAGATGCTGATATGTCAAACATTAACAAATTGTTTGTGTCAACCACCAAGAACAGAATAAAAATAAGAAGAGGAAAGGGCATAGAGTAACACAAATAACCGTACCCCTTATCAGTAACAACCGCAACAGCTTTATCATTGCTATATGCTGAACCTTGCTGCAATACAGGTTTTGATACTCTAGTTGTATTTTGGTTAATTCTGTTGTCCCTCATAACTCGGAACTCTCTATTGATCCCTGCATTACCGGGTACAGCGGATCGTGAGTAACCTCCTTGTCCAGCATTACGATCAGAAAATGTACAAACTTTTGCCCCTTGACCCAAATTCTCAGAATTTTTTCTTGAATCCACATAACTCCTGTAACCCATGCTCTGAGGACATAAGCATATAAGCAGATGAGTATAATGTCAGATCAGAGCAAGTTCTTTCCCAAAAAAAAAATAACACAGTAACATTAACATGAGTAATTGAACTTCAATAGCGCTGGAATCATAAACTGCAAAACACAATACGATGTCTAAAAAATCATCATATAACTTAAAAAAATAATTTGAAAATTTGTAGTTGACCATTCAAAAACATTTATTACGTCACCTAAAGACATCTCACAATGCAGAAACAAATTTAAAAGCAGGAATATACAAAAAATACTTTAAAGGATGACTGGACTCTAATTAAACTTTTTCACTTATGAGTAAAAATGAAAAGGCGAGTAATCATTTTTCATTTTGGCTTCTGAAAACATAAAAGAAAAAGTTATTTCAGCATAATTGAAAAATGCTATATAATAGATTTTAACAATTTTCAGCAAGATTATAAAATTGAAATCTAAGCACAGAACACGTAATGCTACTTCCACAAAAGCATGCAAGGCCACATTAAACAGTAGTGTAGATATCCACACACACACAGCCCACACTGCTAAAAAAAAAGAATAGCCCGGTGCACAAACGTTCCCACTATGTGCATGGTCCGATAAAGGGTCGGACCCATTAGGTCTTTATACGCGGCCTTCCCTTGCAATTGCAAGAGGCCGTTTCCACAATTCGAACCCGTAGCCTCAAGTCACACGGCAACAATGCTTACCGTTGCGCCAAGGCTCCCCTTCTACAGCCCACACTGCTAAACAAGAAAAATATGAACAAAGATAGAGGGAAGAGGAACCAATAGCATGTGGACAGTAAAGAAAAAAAAGATATATATAAGATTTATACCTCTTTCTTCTTGTCTCTTTTTCTCCTCACCTCATGAAAAGGATCTGATGAATGCCAAGTAAGAATGCAAATAAAAAATAAGAGTCTTATAAATGACAGTAGAAGGAAAGCAGTAAAGCATGTGCCATCTTCACAATTTAAACCCAACTTGACAATTTAAACTCAACTTGCCCATTCACATTCAACTTCCACAGCCATGATAAGCATACAGCAATAACCTCCAATTTGTCACAACAAAAATATGAAAAATATTAATGGTGTTGGATTTGTTGAGGTTTTTTTAAGCACCAAATGTGCATAAAAGGAAGAACTAGAAAGCAAATGGAAAAAATAACAATCACAACCAAATAAATTAACCAAAGCCTAAGCCTAAAACCCTTAGAAATACAAAAACCTCCCTGCCAAATTCACAATCAGCAGCAAGAACCAACTATCCATTTCCAAATTCACAATCAGCAGCAAGCACCAAATATCCATTACTCTGAACGCCTACAAACACCAAAATCCAAAAGCAAGAAAACAACCATAGCAAAACCCCAAAAGACCCCATTATTCTTCTTCTTTCGAAAATCAATAAAACTGGCAATAGAACACAAATTACACATTTCTCATAATTCAAAAAGGCAACAAAAAGCCCAAAACAAAGAATTAAAAAAAAAATCCAAATAAACCCAGAAAATAAAGATAATAGAAAGCAAACCTTGATTAAGCAATTTCTGGGTGGTCTCATTGGGATCCATGTTGGTCTCTTTAAGGACCATATATATATCAGCATCAGAGAAATTGCCAACAATTTCTTTGATTGATTGTATCGTTTTCCTCACTCTGGCTGAGAGTGTATGTGTCTGTGATTGAGTCCCAGCAGTAGTAGCAGCAGCAGCAGCAGTACTAGTACTGGCAGGGGCGACCATCTCTCAATAACACACTCCACGGTCAAAATCAAAAGAATTTTATATCAATATCACCTTAAAGATAACAGCTTTACTGTCTAATAAAACGCTTTTTTATACTCTATATATGTAATCTTCAAAAGAGTACGAGAGAAAGATTAGGGTTTGCATTTGTAGAGAGAGAAGAGAGAACGGCTTTTGCTTTGGGCGGAGAAAAGGGGTTTGCCCAAGCGAGGGTTTTGAAATCGTTTTTACCCCTCAATGACTTCGTTGCTCAATTTGGTTTTATGCTATATTACAGATTTACCCTTATTCTTTTCATTTTATCCCCTTTTTATCCTTCTCTTTAGAAACTTTTGCTGCTGCTTCCTCATAGAGGCATATTTTATTAGGAATTAATTTTGATTAGGTTTTAATTTTAAACAGTTGATGTAATTGGCAGAGTTGACGAGCGAGTGTATAGACCCAATCATAATATAATTTTCTATTTTATTTAGCATTAATTTACTTATTTATTATTTCCTTTGGCAAATTTATTAACAAAAAATTATGTTCTTAAAAAAATGACTTTTATCTAATATTTTTAATTTAGAACACAGAAAATATATCATATTTTTAATATAAATTTTGTAGAATTTAGTTTTATTTACATTGTGATTGTACCGTACAATAGAAAATCAAATATAGTTTAATTTTAATTTTTTATTTTAATATTTCATTTCTCTTTAATAATTATAATTATGAGTTGATTTTTAATTTTATTAAATACAATCAATCATAATTATGAATTAATTATGTATTCAATATATTAATTTTACCGATAAACCTACATGATGACGAGATAGATTTCAAAGATTTTTTGCTTAGGTTCAAATTTAATTAGTTTTCGTATATGCAAGATAAGAGAATGATCTGAATTTTAGTGAAGATATTCTAATGCTTAAGTCAGTGATCAATTTATCTGCAAATAGACGAGCTTAAAAAATTAAAAAAAAAATAATAATATTTTATTTATAGGAATCCACTCTTAATTATAATTAAGGAATAGATGACAACATTCATTCGTGCTAGTAAATCTTCAGATTTTATTCATATTATATATTTACTGTATTAAAAGTTTGTCTTTTGAACATCAAAAAATTTAGGGGGTGTTTGGTTTAGCTGTTTGATGCAGCTGATAGAGATTTGAACCCCCAAACAACAGCTGTTTGATAAAATTTGATGTTTGGTAAAATTTTAAAACAGCAGCTGATAGCTGTTAGGAACCCAAACAGCTGCTGTTTCAATAAGCTCCTACTCGGAGCTTTTTCATATCAGCTGATAGCTGATTCATATTAAGACTATATAAACCCTATTAAAATAAAATAAAAATTAATATTTATTAGATAATGATATGCTTATTGGTAATTTTACATTCAAACTGCAACAACTATTGTATTTTTACCAAACACTAACCCGAATCAGCTACCAGCTATCCGCCACCAGCTATCAGCTATCAGCTACCAGCTGCTATGAACAGCTAAACCAAACAGGCCCTTAGTAGAGATATCAAAATCCAAACATCAACAAAAGTTGGGTCTAAGAGCTTAGTAAATAGGAGTCGCACCACTATATTTTATCATGACATAAAATTAAAAAATAGCTATAGTATTTATAATTTTATTCTTATTTCAATTTTCAAAAATATTATTCTTTCATCTGCACTAGCTTGAGCCAATACGTTCTTTATAATATAATATATGATATTGTCTTGGAATTTTTTCAAAAATATTTAAAATATATATATTAAAATATATTTTTTTTTCAAAAAAACAGTTTTAAATTTTTTAATTTTAAAAATATTATTATAGTATATATACCTAATATATATTTATAATACTAAAAATATGTTCTGTATGTATTTAATATATTAAATACACAAAAGGTTATTAAATATTTTTAAAAAATAAAAAATAATATATAGTGTAATTTTCATGTTTGTCTCTTGGAAAAAATAAAAGGAAAGGAGTAATTAAATTGATTGATTGTCAGTTGCAGACTGAGTGAAGGACGGTATGGTCATTTGCGTTTGTTGATCGAAAAACAGTTAAAAGCACACTGAAACTTTGATTTGTTACGTCAGATAAAGCAAACTTTATAGTGTCAACTCCATAGTCACTTATTTAGATAATTTCAAATATTTATGCTAAAAAAATTAAAATATAAAAGTTTTATTCTAAATCAAATTCAATTTTTAAATTTTAAATTTTAATCAAAATAAAATTTATTTATTTATTTGAAATTAAATTTATATATATATAAAATATTAATCGGTATATGCATAAAATTGAATGAATTAATTACCAAAATGGATAATTTTTTTCCATTAATAGTCACTCGGTGGCAAGTGGGTTCTCCCTTTCTTTTATTTTTATAATTGAGGAAATTGCATAAAATATTTTTTCTAAATTTCATTTTTACTGTAATTTATTTTTTTTTACAAAAATATTAATTTTTTTATATTTTTACAATATACATCAAATACATTAAAAATAAACTAAAAATATACTTAACGTATACAAAAAAAAATATTATATTTTTACAAAAAAATTTATTCATATCATATAAGTTCATATTTATATTCAAATTTTTTTCATTTGTACAGTGTTTATAATTTTTTTTTCCTTTTTAAGGTAATTTTTTAAATTTCTCTTTAAACCTTTATAATTTAAAAATGGCCCAACTGGGGTAAGAACTTGTCATTGTCAAAATGACCTTCTATGTACTCTGATACCGGTAAAAACCGACACTATATATGCATACATGCTGATATGGAGCGGCGCTGGACTAGGAAAATATCCAACAACCCAGCCCATCTTCCAACAAACTTCTTTACTAATTGAGACCCGAAGCTCGGCCTATGACCAAGTCTACTGCAATAAATCAAAGCCCATGTATTTGTAGAAGTGACAAGCAATTGCTACTACTGAACTTCAAAAAAATTAGAAAAAAAAACAAAGGGAAACAAGCATATTACAAAGAAAGAGAAGTTAGTGAGACTGGTCTTTCTGAAGTATGTTACTAAAAAGACACGTATGAACATCATAATTAACACTTCCACCACCTTTCCAAGTCTGCACCCTTTAACCAAACATCAAAGCATCCAAACAATTGCTCATCAGTCACCGCCCCAATTAAAAGAACAGATATAGAGGAAAAGAATCAAGGAAGATATTTTTAAGCAGACTAAGCAAGTTGCTTAAGTGCAGTCAATGACAAACTTTGTCAATGAAGGTCTTGTGAGGACATAAAATGTTTAAACTATATTAGTTAAAAGGACTAGACATATGCTTTATGAGCACCACCTCCCTTCGTTAGTTCGCTAAATCATAAGTATTGTTCTTGTATCCTGGCTCGATTCTCTTCCCACCATAACCGCGCATGCATTTCTCCAAATCTTTCCCGGCTATGCCAAAACATAAACAAAAATAATATGTAACTAGGAAAATTCACTCATATGATTTTGCAGTTGGCGCATAATGTTCATAAATTGTGTAATAACGAGAAATAAACAAGGAAAACTGCACGTCCAAGCATAGTCTATCAGTTAAGTGCATATGGGCATAGTATCATCTGAGTCATATAACAATAACAAGGTCCATTACTACTTCATCCATGAGGTGTGCACAAGTCCATTACAACTTGTTTTTGAGAACAAAAACAAAACTAAGGTTAAAGATGGCATAATTACTATGAGAAGGATTTTCTCAACTCTTGATTGAGAAGGATATGCTCAAACCCGCAATATAGAATCTTCTGAACAGTAATCACAAATTCTGTTTACTAAAGGATCAACTATATAACTGTTGTTCAAGACAGCACACATTTCCATACATTTAACAAGTCCCATTTTCTGAACAACTAACTTGTATAGTAAAATGTCGATGTTAACATCTTTCTTGAACTTAAAGTTAAAGGCATAATCAAGGAAGCACAGGATAACTATCATAAGCAAACCAATTCCATTCCACTTATGTAAATTATAGAAGCCCACTAACCTGAACCTGACTCGCCTTAGTTCTCGAGTGCCACCAGGCAGAGCTCTAATTGTGATGTATACTCCTGGTTCATCCTGTTCCACCCACTCAGTTTCCATATCGCTTGCATTACTGACAGAAAGCTCTCCTGAGTGATCTGCATCTCTTGATGAACTAGTCCTAGCAGAACCCCCTACTGATGATGCCTCGGTTTTAACACCACTAATGCTAGAGAGCTTTGGAGTTGAAGCAAGACTAGCTGAGTCATAATATTGATGGGACTGCATTGGATGGTAGTCAAGTGAATCTGACAAAGAATAGGCCATTCCAGCTGGGCGATAGAAGTTCCGTGGCCGCTCTTTGCCTAGTGGTGGAGTCACAGGGCTGTCCTTGGCAGATTCAGGCTTTGAACTCTGGCAAAGAACGGAAGAGAAATGCAATCCAATACCAAAATTAGTTCTATCATAAAGCGCAATTAAATGATACTGCATTCTATACGGCTGAAGGCGGAAATCTGTTCATGTGGTCACCCCATAAGGCAATATAAAGATAAACAGTAGTTGACATGAAATACTAAACATCAAAATTCATTGAAAGGAACAAAGACCCTGAAGGAGACTTTTATTGTAATACAGTAGAATTCCTGTTAAGCGCAATAGCACATAATTTGTCAAAAGCAAGCATCAACAAGCAACTTCATAATCATCACATAATCACAGTGCAAACAGAAGTAGTGTTAAAATTTTGATCTGGGAGCAAGCTTACTTCATCTTCAGATCGTGGTGGAGTTGGAAGCGGGACTGCTTGCTGATTGAACCGTTGAACATTGTATAGTTCCATGACCTTATCATAGTTCTCTGCCCACCACCTTTGAGCTTGCCATTTGTTGAACATTTCTCGACTGATTAAAACATCATTAAAAAAAGGATCATGTTTCTTAAACATCTAAATAAAATTGCCTTGAGAAAAATCAGAAAATAAGTATGCAACTTTTGCAATATTATTAAAATTTCAAGATCTTTAAGATAATAAAGAAAAACTGGATATATATGGCTGGTGAACTAATTGGTTTGCTTGACTGGTCCATAAGGAAAGCCGATTTATCTTGGCGAAAGAGCTAAAAAAAATGATGATTTCACACAATTCAGGTACATTATATGTATGATTGACAATGTCTCAAACATGAACTGCTGTATAATAATTATCAGGGTCAACACAAAATGACAGATGAATCTTTCTTTTGTAAATAAAAAAAAGGTGGTGGAACCCCCCTAGTAAATAATCGGACAACAAGAAAGCATCAAGAAAACAAGTGAGGGGAAGGTTATTTTTTGTATAAACCCGATACCCCAAGAATCCTAAAGCACCCTAAACTAGATCTAAGCGGAAGATAAGAATCAAGAGAACAAACTCCTTAACATCACTGTTTTTATGGCTTTTTACAAAAGTTTCTACCTTTGATGTCTACAATTTCTCCGAGTCCATTAATACAAAAGCAAATGAAACTTCCAAGATGTGAGGCTCTCGTAGCAGTGGGCTTGTACATTTTTCTGTTTTCAGTCAAATCTTAAAATCTATACTACTTCACATATGAACTTCAGATCAAGAATTTATTACTGAGTAAAGTATTTGTGGCCAAAATTTCGCAGCTTTTACCAGTCCGCATGATTTCAGCCCTACATGTGTTAATATGGCACTCTCAAATTGAAGTGCTACAAAAATAACGCCACAGGAATCCTAGTATGTGCTAAGGTGTACAATAAATATCGAAGCTTGCATTTGTGTGAATTATATTCTCATCGGTTATATGTGATGATAACTGATGATGATGATTAATAAGTAGACATAATCAAATAGAGACCAGCCAGAAAAAGAGGTAGAAGTGAAATTTCTGCTAAGCTAGTTAGTTCTTCAGTAATCACCAAACAATCCAACAAGATTTCTCCTCCAAAAGTGCACATGTTATAAGCTGAAAATGTTAATGATTATTAAGGTTCCTGTCCTTTCTCTCTTTTTCCTTTCTTTCCCTTGGAAAGAAAGGGTTACTCTAAACGCAGATAATATCAAATAGATCTTATAACCTTTTGGTATATGAAAAAAACAACTGCAAAATGACAAGCAAATACGAAATGCTTGTACAATATGGTAAAATCACTTCTAACGGCTCGTATGTCACTTTCAACAGGTAGTCTAATTCTTACTCAAAAATTGCATGGAGGAAGCACAAGATATTGGGTACCCATATGCACATGCACAGCAGACATATCTTTGATCTTTATGCTTCACTTCTGTCCTACATTTTACTGCCATCAAAAAGGTGCCACACAAGTTTGCCCTTTGCAGCATCTCAAATTTACAGTAAATTATGACATTTCTAAATAAAAGATAGGATCCTATTGTTCAATGGCTAATCATTTAACTTCATTGAGATGCTCTTCAGGGGTTATGACAGAGCTCTTTTCTTGTACTGCTTTTCCAGTTATCACAAAGTTGCAAGACAGTAGGCCGACGCCCTAAAGTAAGACCAGTACCCTACTCTTGATATTTGGACGCCACTCCAATCATAGTAGAAAGATGACAAAGAAAAGCCTCGCATTCAAATTTAGTGCAGTAGATCAATGACACGATAATAAATGAAAACGCCACAGATCAGCTTCAACTAACATCAATAAATCAAAGAAATTTTGTCACGTTCAAACAAATAAAAACTTTCAACATCATACTGCAAACAAGAAAGAGTCCAGATTGCAATGGGCAATCTCAGGAAGACCAATCCAGTTCTCTTTTTAAAACCAAATATAAGTGACTACTCACAATCAAACAAATCAATGCCCTTCAGCATCAAGAAAGAGACTAAAAGGTCACTATCAACATGGCAAAATTCCAGTTGACATGTCCACTTTATAGAACAAGTGACCTCATGCAAACAAACCAGAACCTTCGAAATCAGACTGGCAACAAACAAACAAAGTTACCTGAATCGAATCTGCTTGAGATTATTTCCACCCTGCGGCAAAGAAACAAAGGTGATGAGCACACCAGGCTCCACTTGTGCAACCCATTCCTTAGGTTCATCTTCCTCCATAAACGCCACAGACTCTGTTCGTCCACTAACTGATGCAGGTGTGCCTTCACTACTTGATAACACTTTTACTTTTGCCTCCATCTCTTTCCTCCACATTTTTGGGGTAGAATTGGAACTTCCTGTTCTACGATATGAACAGTGAAACCTTGCTGACTCTGAGGCAGCATCAGATTCAGTATAGTTCCGATTACGGTTATTGTTGGATAGTCCAGAACAGGGCTTGCAGTTTCTATGTGCTCCTGATGCCTTTAACGCCATGTCCTTTATCTGAAAAACAAAATTATTACTATCATTTAGCAAGAAAATGGAGAGAAAAAGAAACAACAAAATAATACTTTCAAAAATCTGAAAAACAAATTTAGAAAAGCCATTTATTTCGTATGGATTAGTTTCCAGATAATGAAAACCTATCCGTGAATTAAGCAAAACGGATTATGGAGTAGTTCTTGTTCCAAAAACAAGTTATAAGCAAATAAACCATACAGTAAAATTGAGTCTATCTTCCAGTAGTTCAATTCTTATTTGAATGTTTTTGTTTCCATAAATTGCCAATGTAATAGAAAGTGGCCCCTCAGCTTGATAGCCATTTGGGGTTTTGGGTATATCGCTTTTGTATCCAAACTTTGAAATCACACCCTCACCCTCTGTTTTGGTTGCCCAGAAAGAGGACAAAGGGAAAGCAACAAAAGATCAATAATGGGTATTTAGTTTTTTGACCCAAAAATGAAAAACTAGTCGCATTGAGGCCAAATTGTTAGATTAAAAAACAACATAATTGAACTATTTCTTTTTTTCTTGGCCTTTTTCTTCCATTTCAGCTCCTTGAGAAAAGAACAAAAAAAAAATCAAAACTCTGATTCCGTGTCTTTTTCACTTCATTTTATCAGTACGCGAACAGAGACTAAAGCTCAGGAGCTTGTGCAAGAATGTAAAATACCTGAGCAGTAATAGCCTTGAGAGCCTGCTTAGTCCTTGGCGTCTCCAAAGCATCATCCTCTTCCTTCTCTCTCTGGTGTAGAGATCCATTGTTAAGCTGCTTTGAACAAGCTATACAAGTCAACATCCCCAACTCCCTAACTACAATCTAACCCAAAAAAAAAAACACAAGCCAAAACCCAGATCAGAGTCGGCATAAAACAACTGAATCAAAACAACCAACATACAAACACACACTAAAATATGTGCACATACAAATAACTATAGAACTGTAAAATGCTTACATAATCTAAAATTTTAAAACGGGTTCAGCTCCTTTTAGTTTCAAAACGTGCCTGACTGCCTTCAATTTGAGATCCCAGTATAGAGAAAGAGAGAGAAAGAAAGAGACCTCAAGAGGATGTAGGGAATGTTTATATTTACATAGCTATAAATGCAAGCGAGAGAGAGAGAGATGAATTGACCGTTAACGGAGGAATTAAAACAGGGTATTACAGTATTTTGGATTAAAATTCTCCCCTTATTAAACAAAACACTTCATTGCCAGATAGAATGAGTAACAGCTAAGAAAATTACAGTACACTATAAAGAAACTCTTCTTCTTCTCTCTTGTACACGAACAAAAAAGAAAAGAAAAGCACATTCCCTTATTCTCTTTCTCTGTATATAAGAATCTTAAACAAGGCTCGATCGATCGAATATGTGAGCAAGTGGCAGAGCAAAAGCTAAAGTTTAGAAAAGGGTTTATTTAGGCCTTTGATTAGATAGGTTTGTGCGTAGTTTCATAGAGACGAAGTATTATGTACACCCAGCCAGAGAGTCTGTGTGCTTGTGTCCTTTGTAGTGTGTGCGCCACCCTCAATGAGAAAAAGCTAAAAATAGAACAAAGTAATTGATTTGATTCAATTTATTAATGGGGCTATGAGGTATGAGCTGTGACTCTGAGTGACTGAGTGAAGTTTGCAAATTTTTTGATATTTACAACAAATTTCTGCGCCTGAGATTGCACGGTTCTCTATCTTTTCTTTAGCAGGTAAAAAAAAACTTCAGCCAATTGGCAATTTTGCTGACTGTTAAAATCCGATCAGTTCATCTTTTTTGTGATTCTATTTTCATTGCCTTGCAAATTCGAAATCTCTCATCCACTGATATACGCACTGAAGGTGGCTCAGTAATGGCCATTATTTTTAACATTTTGGCTTTTGCCATAATAATTTATTTTTTTAAGGATAAATAAATATAAACTCGTTTTCGGCTTGTCAAAAACTATTCTAAAGTAGAACTCTCGACGATATGCTTCTGCATTAAATAAATACATTTTTAAATTATAATTTTATATGACTAGAAGAATATTCCTCACTTAATTGGTTATGGTAGGAGAAGAGTTATACTTATTCTTAGATGTTCAGCGTATATAGAAAAATTTTAAAATACCCTTTTCTTAGAATAATTTCAAAAATATCCTTAAAAATAAAATAAAATTAAAATAAATTTATTTTTTTTCTTTTTTAAAAATATTTATTTTTCAACTCTCAATTTCAAAAATATTCTTTTCAAATATATATTTATTCTGTATATTTAATATATTAAATATATATCATTTTTATCGATATAAATTGACATAAATAATAAGAGATTTATTATTCTTTAAGTAAAATCACGTGGAAGAATTGTCTTTTATAAAATTTAATAATATTTAAATTTAGATTAATCAAATAATATTTAGAATACATGATGATTAAATATATATATATATACTCTTTTTTAAATGTATATATAATATATATATATTTAATATATTAAAAATATATAAAAAATTATTTTTTAAAAAAGTTAAAAATAATGCTAACCAGTGTAATTTTTTTAAAATAGCGAATTGAGTCGAATTAGTTGTAAAACAATTACATTTTATTTTTTATTAAAAAAAAAGACAAATATATATATATATATAAGTAATTACTAATTGATTAAAAATACGCATGTAAGGAACTATTGATTGAAAACTCAATTATTAAAAAATAATTCTCAATTGCTCAGTCAAATTAGTTTTCATAGGACAATTTCACTATCATCAACTTTCATTTGTTTTCACATCAATACATGTTGATTATACATAGCAAAACACATGTATTTGGAAAGATTATGTCAATCACATCAATTCAATTTCACGTTGCAATTAAAAAAATAAAATTTAAAATTATCAACTTATTAAAATATTTATGAAATCCCCAATTTTTTTTTATAAAAAAAGTTCCTAAATTATTATTACTTGCTTTCCCGTATGATCTCTAAATTAAACTATCATTATAATTATAATTTGGAATGGACAAATAAAATCACTATGTGGCAATGGGTCAATTCACAATGTTGTATTATATTTCTTGTAAAAACATATTTATACAATTTTTTATTTTATATAAAAATATAAATTATTATATAAAATTTAAATATTAATTTTATTATTTTAATTAATTGTATAAGATTATCTATGCTTTAAAATAATAGTGAATGGTCAATATATATTTTAAATCAAGATTGTAATAATTAAATTGCACAAAAAATAATGAAAAAATTATATTGTATATTGTTTTTTGTAATTATTTTTAAAAGATATTTTATAATTTTTGTATGTCTTTATTATATTAGATATATTTCTCTTAAATTGGAATATACTTAAATGTATATCCGATCTATAACTCTAAAAATAAGATACTTAAAAAATTAAAAATTGAAAAGTAAGTATTTTAAAATAAAAAAAGAAAGAAAATTGATTTTTTTAAAATTTTTTTAAAGAAATTGCAAAAATAATTAATGTGAAAGTAAGAATTTTTAAAATAAAAAAAAGAAAGAAAATTGAATATTTTTGAAATATTTACGCATAAATAATTAATATAAAATTGTTTAAGCATATATATGTGATATTACATATACTAAACCGAACTATTGAACCGGACTTAAATACTAGTTCTGAACTCGTTATATTGTAGATCTCGGTTCCTAACATTTGTGTTCGGCAGAACTATTGTATGCCTATAGGAAGTATATTGATGTGATAAGGAATACTATTCCGACACTTGAAAAATTCGCAAGCTGATAGTTTATACTTCGAAAAATCTGCTGATCCTTACAGGTGTTGTCCCCCACTCTTCAACTATAAATAGGAGTAGGTCTCCATATATAAAGGATATTTTTTTTCTTCTTGTTATTCTTTTTCCACTCTAAACTCATCTATTTTGCTGATTATTGATCTAGGCATCGGAGTCTCCCTACTGGAGCCTGATCCTTTCCTTTGTCTCGCTGATAAAGGAGTTGATAATTGCAGAACCCGAACTCGAATTGGAGTCTTGAAGTCCATATTGTCATCACTGGTGCGGTGAGCATGGACTAGATAATCCCTAAAAATGGATAATATCACTCAATATCTAACTCCTGATTCACAAAATCACACTCAAACTCCCAATAACATACTACCCCCACTTCCACCATTCACACCTCAATGCCACACATCTCAGGACACTATAAATAACTATCAGACCGAACCATCAACAACAAGATCTTTACCTTTTGGACCTTCATTAACCAGTCTAATGGCAGAATCAGCCTCTACCAAGTCTTTTATCCCTTTCCTCATTAGCTTGAATGGCCTTCATAATGTTACAATCCTCCAGTCCAACCAAACAAGCAATCAAAGATCTCACCTCCACCCTCAAAGATTTCATCACAACTTTTGGACCACAAGCTATTAGAAACACACAACGGCCCCCAAACACAACCTATACCATCAGAACATGAACCTACTCCTCCCCTCCGATATACCATACTCCACTGCCTCCACCTACAACTTATCAAACACTGCCCCCATATTATCTCCCACAGTATAACCTAGAGCCTAATCAACAGTACAAACCTATAGATACTTCCTCAGATTCGGAGATGCAAGCTCAGAGAAGGCATCACTCACATGAACATTTAACATCTCATGCACCAACCTACCCAATATCAACCCTTGCCCCAACTCAGCCCAAGAGGAAAGAAATAATGATGACGGTGGAGGATATTAATGCCTTGGTTAATGATAAGATTAAGCGTGTGCATAGGGGTATAACGTTACAATATGACATTGCTTTTCGTTCCCCTTTATTTAAACAGATTCTCAGTGATGTTTATCTGAGCTTCCAAGTACCAAAGTTGAAGGAGTATAATGGAACAACGGACCCTTGCTCGCATGTTGATAGTTTCTAAAACATTGCTCTCATATATACGACTTTAAATGCCGCTATGTGTAAACTCTTCCCAAAGACTTTAAGTGGCAATGCCCATATATGGTATAAGAATCTGGAGCCTCACTCCATTCATAATTTTACCCAATTTATCAAGCTATTTATAAATAAGTTTGTGGCTTCTATCAACCCTAGTCAAACTTCAGCAAATTTGTTTAAAGTCATACAAAAGTCCAAAGAAACATTGCGGCAATATGTTGACAGATTTAATGAAACTATGGGCCAAATTCCAAAGGTGAACTTTGAGATTGCATTAGAAGCATTAATTTCGGAACACTGAATGTGCTCAGTTTTCACAATCTTTGAGTAAAAACTTGCCTCAGGATTTTGTAGAGCCTATGGCTTAATCATATAAGTACATTCGTGCTGATGAAAGTGCTCGAGTATGGGAGAAGCTTCACCCCAACCACAAAAACCAAGACCAAACACACACAATCTCTAGAGGTATAAGCCTGAATCATCAAAGCAAAACCCCACCAACCCAGATGGCTCTAGATAATTTAAGCCAAACACTTCTTAGAGAACCCTAATTCAAATCCAACAAGGCCATCAAGCCAACATTATCCCAATCGCACTTACCATATCACTAAAACTCCTGAACAATTCACACCTCTAACTGCTTCAAAAGCCAGCATCTTATGTTGGCTCAAGTAAATACAGAAGTGAACTGGCCTCAGTTGATGAAAGATGACCCAAATAAAAATCAAGAGTTATACTATAGTTTTCATCAGGGTCATGGCCATAAAACTAACGACTGTACCAAACTGAAATGCGAGATTGAGCATTTAATTCAAGCAGATCAATTGAAACAGTTCGTTGTTGGTGCCACTGAACATGATGATTGAGCCGAATTAAGCTCTTAACCCCCTGCAACTTCTAAAAAGGCTCCAGCTTGAGTGATACATGTTATAGCAGGGGGTGAGCACTACGATGTTACATTTCCATAGTGAAAAGTGGAAAGCTAGAGAGGTATTCTCTGTAGCAGAGATTCCAAAGTGTCAAATTCTGGAGATCACTTTTCATCCTGAAGAGTTTCATCAGGTCACCGAACTACACACTAATGCCCTGGTAGTTGAAGCTATGATTCAAGATTACTTGGTTCAACGAATCTTGATAGACACGAGTATTGCAATAAATCTATTGACGTTAGATACTTACAAAAAGCTCAGCTTATCACTTAATGCTTTAAAAACTAGTTATTGCCCCTTTGGTTGGTTTATCCAGGCACATAGTACCTATGTAGGGATCTGTTGTGCTAGATGTACAGCTGCGAGATGATCCAATTGTGAGAAATTGCCAAGCTTGCTTCATGATAGTAGATATGAACTTAGCCTAAAATGCCATTTTTGGAAAACCATTATTAGTAGGAGTGGATGCATACATTTTAATGAAAAGTCTACTTATGAAAATCCTAAGTCGCCAAGGAGTGGCGGTCATGAAAGAGAATCAGTAGATAGCTCAGGATTCTTAGGTAGTCCTCTTTAATGACGCGAATATGGTGCTCTTAGTAGATTCCCTTAATCTTCCTAATAATACAAAATCCCATGCTGAACCTGTAGACATGTTAAAGGAAACACAAATTGGGGAAAATAAAACATTCATAATTGTAAGATCCTCTAGGCATGAGAAGGAGGTGGCCCTAACTCAAGTGTTAGAAGAACATCAAGATGTTTTTGTCTGAGATTCAACTGGCGTTAAAGGAATTTCACCTAAGCTTATAGTTTATGAGCTCCATGTCAATCCTAAGGCTACTCCAGTGAAGTAGAAGAAAAGAAACCTAGGACCAAAAAAGCAGTTGGTTGCAGAATAAGAAATTGAGAAACTCCTACAATCATGCTTTATTAAGGAGGTTTCATTTCCAGATTGGTTATCCAATGTAGTGCTAGTATGAAAACCTAACGGCAAATGAAGGATGTATATAGATTTTACTGACTTGAATAAAGCATGTCCCAAAGAGTATGGCAGGCTATGCAGAGTACAGTTTTATTGATGCTTCATCCGGTTATCATCAAATTCCTTTGAAAGTGGAAGGTCAGACTAAAACTTCTTTCATAACAGTAAATGGAATCTACTGTTATAAAGTCGTGCCATTAGGCCTAAAGAATGTAGGAGCCACATATCAGAGGCTTATTAATAAACTCTTTTAGAGTTAAATAGGTTGAACTGCAGAAGTATATGTCATTAAATATGATCATTAAGTCTCAGACCTCGGCCGAACACCCCGAAGATTTAGCAGAAGTCTTTGCAAGACTCAAGTAGGCGAATATGAAGTTTAATCCAGAGAAGTGTGCCTTGTAGTCCAGTCTGGAAAATTCATTTGGTTTATCATATCATAAAGGGGCATTAAAGCTAATCTTGAGAAGATACAGGCAGTGATGGAAATAGAGCCACCCAAAAGCATTAAGGAAGTGCAACAGTTGAATGACAGAATTACTGCTATGGAAGATTCATATCATGTTTGGTAAAGAGATGCCTACCATTTTACAAGCTTTTGAAGAATTTTGAGTGGAATGATGAATGCCAGGAGGCCTTCCTCGAACTGAAATAGTTTTTGAATTTTCCCCCGCTTCTCAGTCGACTTGTTCAGGGAGAAGCACTTTATTTATACCTATCAGCATCTCCTATAGCTGTGGGCTCAGTCTTTGTTAGGGAAGAGAGCGGTCAGTAATACCCAATCTATTACACTAGTTATTCCTTGAAGGGACTTGAACTTCGGTACCCTCCATCAGAGAAGCTAGCTCTAGCACTTCATACTGCTTTGGAGATAATTTTCATGTTTTGATGCATATACCATTATTGTGTGCACTAATTTATGTTTGAAGAAAATTCTTAAATGGCCGAAGACCTCTGGATGCCTGAAATAATGGGTGACACGATTGTGGAGATTTGATGTCAGATATGAGCCCAGGTGGGCATAAAGGCATAGATTTTAACAGACTTTGTCACATAACTTTACGAACAACCTTCTGATTCAGCCCCTAAAGAGGCATGGATTCTTAATGTGGATGGAGCCCCAGGAGTTGAAGGAGTTGGTATTAGGGCAATCCTTATAAGCCTAGGCAAGATACAAGTCAAATATTCAGCAAAGCTTGACTTCTCAGCTTTAAACAATGTAGCAGAGTATGAGGTTATCTCTTTGGGGTTGAGGCTTGCCCTAGAAATTTAGCCAGAGTTTTTGCAAATTTTCTCCAACTCTTAGTTAGTAGTTATTCAGTTAACTAGGAAATATGAAGCTCGAAAGCCAAGCATGATCCATTACAAAGATCACACTGAGCTCTTGGCGACCCTAGAAAAGACTGGTTGCTCTTAGGAATTTCATTAGATAGTGAAGGTAGAAAATGAACAAGCCGCTGCTACCAGGGAGGGAGCCCCTGAACAGGGAGTTCTTTTTTAGATTATTCAAAGCCCAAGCTATAAGACTTTATTGATAATGATAGTCGACACAATGGAGGGATGGAGACTTCCAATTTACAAATTTTTTAGTTATGGTGAGTTATCAGAAAACCCAGTGGAAGCTAAGAAAATTGTCAGAAAGTCTAGCTCATATGCCATGCATGATGAAATTTGTACAAAAGGTCATTTTATAATCCATGAGTAGATGTGTTTATGAGGATACTATCTGCTAAGGGTGATTCATGAGGGAATTTGTAGAGCCCATGAAGGAGCCCGGATGATTGCTCAGAAAGCGCTACTATAAGGTTATTTTTAGCCCTCCATGGATAATGATGTAAAAAGCTTAGTGGAAAATGGAGAGAGATGCCAAAAGTACATGGCCTTCTATAAAATAGAGACCCATCAGAAGTCTATGGCCTTTTGCTCGGTGGGGAATGGACTTCTTAGGTCCTTTCCCTCAAGCCTCGGCTTAGAGAAAGTTTTTGGTGGTTGCAACTGATCTTTTCACCAAATGGGTAGAAGCAGAACCCCTCGCCTCTATCACTCCGGCTACAATCATTAAATTCCTTAAGAAGGCAATCATCACTAAGTTTAACCATCCCTCATACCCTGATTACTGATAATGGTAAACAATTTAATTATAGGCAGTTCAGAGAATATTGTGCTAAACTTAAGATTGATCTCTGGTTTACCTCAATTTACCACCCTTAGGCCAACGGTCAAGCCGAGGTCACCAACCGAACAATCTTAATAGAGTTGAGGAAGAGACTTGATGAAGCCAAGGATTTATGGGCAGAAGAATTGTATAATATTTTATAGACATACCACACTTTCGTAAGGACTGTCACTGGCCTATAGCACCATAGTGGTTATCCCTATAGAGATTGGACTCCCATCAACCAAAACTCTTAATTTTTCAGAATAGCAGAAATCATATTTCAGGTATCACCTTGACATGTTAGAGTTTAAAAGGGAGCAAGCTAGCAGCAGAGTTGAAGCCTATAAGGCTTGAGTGGCTAAATTTCATAATAAAAGAGTTTATCATAAACAACTGTGCAAAGGAGACTTGGCTATAAGGAGAAAAATTTCTACACACGGATCTGCTGGATCAGGGAAGATTGGAGCAAATTAGGAAGGACCATATAGGGTTTCCGAGGTACTTAGGGGAGGTGCATACAAATTGCACATTACAAATGGTAAGGAGGTCCCATGAGCATGGAATACCAACAATCTGAGATAGTACTTCCAATAAGCCTTGCTAAGTGATGATGTCATTTTTTGTGTTTTTACTTTTCTTGCACTCCACATACACAAGAAATATTTGTATCTATATTCATGAAAGACAAGAAAGTGAAAATATGCATCACCAAAGTGCCCATATAGTATTGTTATTTAATACTTGACTGCAATGAATACACACACATGAACACACAAACACCGAGCTAATTAGCTCTCGTATTAAAAATGAGCTTAAAGTTATACACATATATCTAAGCTTGCAAACAGTTTTAGCATTCATTTTGCAGCTCACCATGCCTCAAGCACCGAGTATTATAGTACCTCAGCCACATAATAATTTTTAGCACAGTTGTGAAGCTCACCGTGCCCTGCATGCCAAGTCTTATAGTGCCTCATCCGCATAATGATTTTTAGCACACATTGTGTAGCTCACCATGCCTCGTACACCGAGCATTATAGTGCCTCAGTCTCATAATGATTTTTAAGACACATTGTGCAGCTCACCATGCCTTGCTATAGCCATCCCTTACCCCAGTGTACCGATATTCCATACTCTGACACATTAGGTCAAACTGCAAAAAGCAATGCATTCATTTAATATAGATTGTAAATTCAGTATCAACAAAATTGCAATCTGACCCTTGTTACCTCAGTCGTTGTGGCATGATACTTATCCAGGAAAGTTTTTGGGCTTATACTATCGAAGTGCTTATTTTCCCGGGGTACACTGCTCAAGTACTCTCTGCTAAAGTAGCTGATCTCTGGCTCATTCGCAGAGAATTCATCACCATACCGAGATGTAAACCCCCTTACCAACTCCTGTACCAACTCTTTAGAGTCAAGCTCGTGTTCGTGCTTCTAACCCTTAGATTATGTTTCTTCTCTCTGACCTCCTGAAGAGGCTCCCCCTCCTTGACCTTTAGCAAGGATGAGGTCACCTCTAGTGTCAGCCTCTCCAGCAACTTGGCTCTCCAGTATCGATGGGGTGCTAGTATCCATCTTGACTTCTGCCTTCTTTCCTATATCTTTGTCCCTCCTCTTTATTTTGAAGGGCTCCCCATCCTTCCCTTCATAATGAGAATCGACACTCTTCCTTTTTTTCCAGGGCAGCCTTCTTTACTTCGGCCTTTATTTTTTAGATTGCCTCCACACGATCTTTCATTCCTCTCTCTATTTATACTTATAAATAAAAAAATCATAATATTATTACTAAACAAACCAAAAAAAAATAGAGGCTTTACCAGCCCGATCCTCTGGACGTGCCTCAATCAGATCTTTCCTGCTAGGAAAATATCTCCCAATTAGATGCAAAACATTCAACTTTCCCTCTTTGAATGTCCTGTGTTGCCTTATTAAAGATAGTTTGGTCATCAGTATATAAGTTTTCCCTCTTTATATTCATCCATGTTCCTCCCCGAATCCACTTAGTAAGACAATCGAACCCCCTGATTTTCTCTAATATAAAAAATCGATCCTTTCAACCTTTCATAAAATCTAGCTTTTCTAGTAAAGAGTGCAAGTTATGGCCGAGAATAGAGGAATAGAAAATCCTCATCCAATTTTGGCTGAGCTTTGATAAAGAAAAATGCTACAACACCCTAGGTGATGCTTCCATGCCTAGCAGCTTGCTGAGCAGTTCAAACCCCACCACGGTTAGCCAGGCATTCAGACTAAGCTGCCCTGGAGCAATATCATTAATATTTAAGAACCTTGTTAGGAATATGTGAAGGGTCCTGCCCTCATATCCTCTTCATATATTATTTTTTGATCCATTCCAAAGGTATTGTGACCTCGTACATTATTCCCGGGTAGCAGCACCATGTGATCCGCGAGTATTTTATACTTTTCTCGAATGCCCACTAGATCTTCCTCGGTAAAGAAGCATGGGATATCCTTGATATAATCCCGGTCGGTAGTACCTCAAATGTTAGAGCCACCCTCTTCTTCCTCATCTACTAGAGCAGGATGGGTTGTCATATTTCTACCCTCCACGGCTTTCTCCATCTCAATATTCACCGAGCTTTCTCCTTTGGAAGAGCTCCCAACATTCTTGTTAGACTCAAAAGAGTCGTTATATTGCACATACTCCTCACTTACTCTCTATTCATCTATAGATATATGCTCACTCTCCAAACTCATTCAATCCAAACTAAATAAAAAATAAAAAACAAAAATAATCAAAATCTAAAAAGCAAAACTCACCGTTTGTTGCTATCACCACATACTTCTGTTAGAAAATCTTGTTTTACTCTCTCACTAACCTTGCGAAATTGAGCAAAACCTAAAAACTATTAGAGCAGCCAAACTCTCACCAAACAATTGGCAAACGATCGGTTCCCACTCCCTTATTTATAGGGCTCACTGCATTTACTGCACCTGGCAGGAAACCCGGGTTCCATTTCCCACCCATCCAAGTTTGGCAAAAAAGTGTCACTAACTTCAATGAATGACACGTATCCCTCTGACCTTTGTTATCAACACTCCTTCCTAATATAAATGTCAGTTACTATGGAGAAGTAGTGGTACTACATATACTAAACTGAACTATTAAATTAGACTCAGACCCTGGGCTTGAATTCATTACATTGTAGACCTTGGTTCCTAATATTTGTGTTCGGTCGAACTATTATATGCCTAGTAGGAAATACTTTGATGTGACAAGGAGTACTATTTTAACATCCAAAAAATATGCATGATGATGGTTTCTACCCTGGAAAATCTGTTGATCCTTAAATGTGTTGTCCTCCACTCTTTAACCGTAAATACTGGTAGGTCCCCATAGATAAAAAATCTTTTTCTTTTTCTTCTTTTTCCACTCTAAGCTTGTCTATTATGCTGATTGTTGACTTAGCCATCGAAGTCTCCCCATTTGAGCCCGGTCCATTCTTTTATCTCACAGGTAGAGGAGCTAATAATTACAGAATCCGAACTCGACTTGAAGTCCTTAAAGTCCACCTCGTCACCGGCATTCATACACTATGTGACCCAATGGAAGCTCTAACTTCTAATGCAATTCTTGAGCCACTTTAAATTACTTAAACCAAGAAGATAGAATATGCTCTCAATTAAGAGTCAATATGAGGTAATTGTAAATTATAAAATTTGATTGAAAGTTCTGTCCATGAATACTTGGTAGATTCTTTTTTTATATGACTTAAAAGAATATATATTGTTTAATTTATATTTTATTTATATCATTTATTTATTTATTTGAATTTTTATTTAGGTCGAATATAAATTTTAAAAAAATAAAAAATTATTATTATCCAATTGTATTATTATTTACGAAGCCATGAAATTCTCATCAAAGAAAAAAGTGCTTCTTCTGATTTATTTGCTAACTTTTATACATTGGTTGAAGTCAGATTTAAGTTCTTGAAACAATTAGAGTAAGAGGTGGTCCAAATGAGCTAAATTAAGATATTTACTAAGATTGGTATTTGGAATATTATTTTAAATTTCAATAATTGCAATATAAAATCACACATTAAATATTATAAAATAAGATTCATAACTTATAATTATTATTTTTTGACATGAGCTTCGGCCTCACACATCGAAAGTGTATATATTTAGCGAGTATATTACTTAATATGCCGCAATAAAATTATTATAATTTTATTATGAGATATTTCAAGTTACTATTCTTGATATACGTGGATTCTTATGCGTTATTCCTTAAAAAAATATTTGACATTTTAACAATTAAAAAATTCAATCACTATACATATCATTATTAATTGTTAATAGTTATAAATTTATTGGAGTCACAAATTTAAAAAAGATGTATATCACTAATTATTATTTATAGTTTTTTTAATACAAAATAAATTTTCAATAACAAATCAAAAAATACTTTTACAATGTACAAATAAAAATTATAAATAAGTAGTAAAATTATTAAATCTTATTTAATTTATTTGATGCAAACAGTGAATAATAATAATATATTGCAAGTAATACGGCTAATAATAATAAATATACATCGAAACATAGTATAGTGATAAATTTATATTTCATTAGATAATCATAACAACAAAATCAAACTAGTTGCTAATAATTCCATTTTTTTTCCTTTTTCTATTACAAGGGGAGCAATCTTGCTTAAAAAGCTAGCCATAAATTATCCTACTATTGGCAATACATATTTTATCATGTTTTAACCAACATACCACGCATAGAGGAGGATCATTTAACATATGATAACCCGGAGAAAAAAATGCACAACATAAGAGGTGAGACAACTAATTGCTTTATTACTCTCCATATGAGTATGATAAAGCCTGGAATAGGTATAATTGTATTAATATGTCAAAATTAAATATATATATATATATATATATATTAAAATTTAAATATGAAACAATATAAATTATAATTATAAGATAATCGATTTTTGTTAACATTAAGAAAGAAATTAATTTAAATTTATTGCTTTGAAAAATATACACTTATTAAAGTAGTTGATTTTGTGTGTGTATCAAGCATTAAATTATTTATAAAAAAAACAGCAAAATTGAATTTTTAATTTAATAAAAAAATTTAATGCTCACGAGAGAACATTCACATCGTATAATTTCCATAATTATTTAGTAGTATTTATTTATGAGGAGGGATTTTTAATTAAAAAAATGACTCTGTTTTTTTTTTTTTTTTATTTGCGCATTCAACTTGTAGTAATTTATGCTTAAACACTCGTTAACAATTTAAAATTTTAAATTCTACATTGTATAGTTTAGTGATATTATATTATTAACTCAATAAAAAAAATTAAATATAAATTTTTCTGCGATGTTAAAATATAAATTAATTTTTTTTTATTTTCTTTTAGAAATAAATTTAAATTTTAACAAGACAACTCCCCCTGCTTGTATTACAAACTTTTGAAACACAACATTCATACTAAATTGATAAATATATTTTTTTTATTTCATAAAAATTAAAAAATATATATTTTTTTTATTAAAAATATAAATTTATAATTTTTTATACATTGAAACATAACCTAATAATAAATACATATTCTTCATATAATAGGCACATAATCAATTATCTCTTTTTATTATATTGTAATATTAAAAAAAAAACACATTTTTTATATTATATCATTATCTTAGTATGAGATATATTTATTAAATATTTATAATAATGAACATTAAATATTGATATAATAAAAATTTAATATATTAACTAATAACTAATTATAATTTAAAATAAATATAAAAAAAGAAATGTGTGTCCACCCTGTGGATCAATTATTAAATTATAATTATATCAAATATAATTAATACTAGAAAAAAAAATTCGAGTTGCTTCGAGATGTCTATATATATATTTTATATTTTTATTATTGTTATTTTTATATTAGAAATGTAATATGAAATTTTTTTACATTAAAGAAAATTTGTATCTTATTACTTAGACAATAGAAAAGAATAAATTAATGTAAAATTGTTAATAAAAATATCATGTAAAATTATTAATTGTTATGTTCACTGGTATGAATAAACAAACAAAAAAGAAAAAACTCAAACTATTTCATAAAGTAACCCAACTTAATATAAATAAGAGTATATTTAACATTTTAAATAAAAAATATTTTAGCATGAACAAAAAATCACAAATATAAAATAAAAAAATTTCAAACTATTTCATAGAATAACCTAATATAAATAAAGTATATTTAATATTTCAAATAAAAATATTATAGCATGAACATAAAATTTTGTTTCAGTTTTAAATTATATAATAGATAAATTAAATATAAATTTGTTAAAATTGAATTTGAAATCTATTAAACTTTTCGTTTTAATCTCATCATTAAATAAAGTATCATCCTTTAATTAAAGACAGCATGACATAATTGTCAAACTCTTGACAATAGGATGTCCTTTTAGGCTTAGATGGCTTACAAAATATTATCTTAGTAAAAAGGAGTAATTAGTGTAATTTTTATATATAATAATTTAAAGGGAAAGGAAAAAAGTTGAATCTTCCATTGATTAAATCAAAACAATGCACTTAATTATTATTGATATTATTATACTTTTATTATACTTTTGAAGTGTTGGCAATAATAAAAATATGTTAGTTTTTATATTTGCTTATTGTTTAATTTAAATGTTTTCAAATTGATGTACTCTTTTATTTCATAAAAAATAGAAAATAATTAATTTTATTAAAAATATAAATTTACATATATTTTTATATCATACTCTTATATTTATCAACATTTTTTAATAAATAATACTAAATATAAATATAATAAAAATAAATATATTAGCTAACTTATTACAATTATAATTAAGTAAATTATAAATTGAAATAAACAAAAATCACGTAAGATGTGTTTATCAATATGATACTAACAAAGTAATATTTAAATAGTCGATGTATTTTTATAAAATATTTTAAATTGAAATATATATTAATATTTAATTTGCGTTTGGGTAATTAAGATGATATGATAATTAACAATTTAAAACACTTAAACAACTTGTTTTATTTTGGTGAGTTTTTTTTTAAAAGCACTTATAGTTGCCAACTTGCCAATATATATATTAAGGATTCCCATCTAATTAGACAACATATGGGACTAAGTTAATAAATAATTTAGATCTTAATGATCTTTACCAATCAAATATAATAATAATATTGCAAATGATTACAATTTTTTTTTATTGATAGAATATTGCAAAAGTTTACATTTTTTTTAAATGAGTTTTAAGAATATCTTATTCAATAAAACTTACTAAATAATTTTTATAAAATTTACTTAAAATATTCATATTTTATGTGTTCGACATGCAAATACATTTTGAAAGAAAAATTAAAAAAAAAATCACTTTTACATATTATATAAAAAATTAACTGCTTTGGGTATGATATAAGGTGCAGTATTTGCTGATCTTTTAACAAATTATTTAATTATAAATTTATGCTTAGATATTTTAATTATAAAGCTGAAATATTTCGAGCAAATATATTTATTTATTATTTAATTTTGAAAAATTATAAATACAATTTATCTTACCTATTTTTTTCATAAAATGAAATTATATCAATATTAATAAATTAAAAAAATAAATTATAGAATTTTCTGTTATATTTTCTTTTGAACAGTGTTATATTATTCCCCGGTTGTTGTATTAAAAAATTTTAATTGAAAATAATTGTCATATTTAAAATTTGAATATAAAAAAAATAAATATAAACTTTTGGAATGCGATTCCAACGGTAACCCAGATACCAAATATAACAGTACAGAGTGCAGAGTCAGTGGAGAGAATTAGTTAAAGGGTTTAATCAGGAGAGGAACAGAGCACACGCTCATAGTGTGAACCCCCATGTTCTGGACCCCACAGATTGGGAGTGGGTCCCCTTTCATTCGTGTCCTCCTTAATAGGGGTGGCCATTTTTTGTTCGGTTGGCCGAACCAAACCGAACTGCAAAAACCGATCAAATATATTAATAACCGAAACTGAACTGACCAGTCGATTAATCGAAAAAAAACTGAATTAAAAATTTTAGGTCGGTTTCGGTTCAGACCGAAAAATTGATTTAGACAAAAAAAATTCGGTCTGTTTCGGTTTAGACTAAAAAATTCGGTCGAATTCATTATAAACCAGCGGTTTTACATCAAACAAAAAAAATTTAGTCGGTTCGATTTTCTGAGCACTGAAACCGCTGGCCAACCGAATATTTTCGATTTGATGTAATTTAGAATAGAAAACCGAACCAATCAGTCGATTAATCAATTTTTCAGTCAATTTTAGATCGATTTCTCGATCGATTCGGTTTTCTCAGTTTTTTTGCCACCCCTACTCCTTGATCCCAATTCCCCGTCCATGTCCTCTTCCACGTCCTGTCCTGTCTCCCAGCCCAATCTTAAGTCCATCCATGTTTAGATACCATTTATCATTCAATAAGTTTTATTATTTTTTTAATATTAAAAAAAAAACTGATTTCGAATCTATTAATCAAAAAATAAAATTTTTAAATTATAAAATTTATCTATATTTTTAAATGTATTTAAAATTTTTTATCAATATATATTTCTGAAAATGGTATAACAAATATAAAAAATTTATTAAAATTTTATTATATATATATAATAACTTCTAGTTTATTATATATTTTTGTAAAATAATTAATAATCTCGTGATAAAATTTATAATTAAATTTTAAAAATAAATATATACTTGTAGCTAGATTGTATTTAGATTTGATTAATAAATTTTTTTATTAAAATTAAAAAAATATAAATTTAATATAATATATTTTATAAATAAATAACATACTGTTTATATTCAACATATATTCAGAATTTAAATTAAATATTTTTTAATAATATTTAGATTTTTTTTAATAAAATATTATATGTTAAATAATATGTGGATGACTACTTATTAGATTAATTTTATCCTATTAAAATTATGATTAATGTTATCTTATTCAAATTAGAATTTAATTGTAATTTTTTTCTTATCTAATTTCTACTTATACCACTATAAATATCTCATTATAGATGGTTCATTAGAGACAATTAATAATAAAGAGATTTCTTTAATTTTTCATTCTCTATATATCTTCCCTCTTCTTTTATTTATAACACATTTTTTTTTATCTTAATACATTAAATATATCTTATTATAATTTTGTTTTTAAAAGAAGTATCCACCAAAACTAAGAAAATAATAAATTTTCTAAAGTAGGTATTCTGATGACTAAACCCTCAATAATTGAGCATTTTCACATTAAGCCTTCAGTAGTCGAACTGCCAAGTATCTGGACCAAAAATAAGAGAGTATAACAATTGATTCATTTGAGTTGGCGAGGTGGTTTAACAATTCTGGAACATAAAGTACATTCTCCCCTTTGGTACAAACAATGTCTTCTGTGTTCCTCAACAAAATCTGCAACATTATTTAATCTTGCTGGTTTTCTTCTCCATTCAGTGCAGCCACGGTTTATTTCAAGCCCATCACTTGACAATCTGAGTAAATGTAAAAAGTTACGCCTGTCTTGCTCAGCAGCCGATACGGTAGCAGATCCATTTATTGCTTGAAGCTCTGGACCAGCTTCAGTACCCTCTATAGATTCCACACTTGTGAGTGAATCAACTACATCATCATGCTGGCGTTCCCTTCTGTAGTCCAAGGTGATTGTTTGCAGTTCGTGGGTGTCGATGATTTCCTGGGGCATGCTCTCCAGAACCCATCCAATATAAGTTACATTATTGGCATGTTGATTCATGTCCAGATCTGCTCTTCTAGGCACAAGTCCAAGTTTGGAATGTTGAGCAGGATCTTCTAGTTTTGCAATTTTCTTCAAGCTCCGGTTATTCTCCTCTGGAAATGCCAATCTTAGTTCTGGTGGGCAGAAAACTAAGTACTCATCCCGAACATCATCAGTTACCTTTTGAAGCCTCCTAGTATCTTGGTTCATCATCACCCACTTACTAGTAGCTCTCCCAATAATTTGCCCAGTGGCATAGTCCTTGAGAATCCAGTCACGTCTGGTTCCAATTCTTCCTTCACTTTGGCACCATGTTTCTATTTCCACAACATCGCTCCAGGCAGGATATTTGTATATTTCAATATGCATGCGTGCAGTTACCCATATGAGATGCAACTTCCTCATTGTGTGGGTTGTAGCAAATCCATCAGTTGAAAATCCAACACTCTGAGCATGATTGCAGCCAACCTCCTGTAAGAAATTAGCAATGGTCTCTACAGTAGCAGTTTTATTAATCCCAACTTCATAGCTTCTGACAATAAATTTCTCCTTATAGGAAAAACCATCCTCCGCCAAGCTACCTAATCGGAGGCGATTACCCAACTTTTCAAATCCAGATTCAACTTTGCTAGCACCTCCATCAGAGACAACAGCCTGAACAGAACAGTCAGCGACAGGAGAGCAGAAAAAGACAGAATTTTGGCGGCGAGTGAAATGGGACTTGGTCTGGTGATGGGTAAAGAATCTACATTGAGGTAGTAGGTCCGCCGCATTGCACGTTACCTTCAACATTTCAATGAAGAAAAAGAACAGAGCATGTCCAAAACCAGTTTATGAGATCCAGAGAAACGGCTCTAACTCTCACTAGCTTTGGAGCATGTAATTTATTTATAAGACGTCTATTCAAATTATAATAATAAAAAAATAAAGATTTAATTTTTTAATTTGTAAGAAAAATTTTATATATTTCAAATTAAGATACGCTTTTATATTTAATTTATATTGTTTTGATGATAATTAATTTTGATTAAATTGAAATTTAGGATTTTTTTTCAATAAATAGTATTAGAGTTATCGTATTGAATCATTAAGAAAATTTTATTTTTAATGAAGTTATAAAATATATATTATTTAGCTTTATTGTATCACTAGGTTTCGTATATATAGTATATAATATTAAATTTTTATAAATTTTATTATTTTACTGTATATAAGTAAAAAAAAATTAACAATTTAAAAGTTGCTATATCATTGATTAAGTATATATAAGTATCCATATTATAAATTGTTATTGGCTAGTATTTGTGCATATATAAAGATAAACTTGACTTTTGATTAGTAACATACTCATTCTTTATATACAGTAAATACAATATTGCAAAGTTAATTTTTTTATCATTTATTTATTCAAATTAAAGACTTGAAATTTGTGCATACTTGATTGAACAAATAAATATTTATTAATTTATTCAAGTTGAAGACTTTAATTTTACACAAAACAATATATATATTCTTTGATGGCTATAAAAAATTATTTTTTACTCGGTTCTTTATATTGTTTTGCAATATAATTTTTTTAATAAATCCACGTTATTATTTTTGTTGGCATCATTTCATTTTGTACATATATATAATGAAGTTCTTGTTTATGTATACATATATAACATATTGATTCAAGAATATATATGTATATATTGAAGATAATATATTTAGTATATTATCAATATTTATATATTGTTAAAATAAAGAACAAATAAATTTTAAAATTTTATTTGTGAAATTTAAATTTGATATGTTTATATATTAAACCTCATAAAACTTGAATTTATTACCCTTGATATTTTCTGATGAAATTATATATTATGGGTACTTAATAATGAGATTCACCTTAATATTGTGAATCTTAGAGATATTATGAAAAGAAAATCAAGCATCCTCGCAGGATCGCTTAGAAGTAATAAATTTTTTTATTACTTAAATGAGAAATTAAAAATTGATTATCTCATTATTAATTATTACAGTATTTTTAATGAATATTAAAATTTTCATGCCTCAAATATGTTAATACAGTAGCTATATTGAGAGCAAATAATTACAAAATATTTTAAACTAATTTTTTTATTTGCTTGTAGCTAAATAAAATTTTTAGCTTTTGATGAAAAATAATCAAACTCATTCAACTATTTTGACATTATTTCCTGAAGTGAATGTAATATATTTTCAATATCATGAACGAGATTTTGATAAAAAAAAAATTATAGTGAAAAAAACTTTTTTCCTATCAATTTGGAGATCAAAAGTGCTAAAAAGATATATATTGACAATCTTCTCATATTTTTTCATGACTAGAAAATATTTGTTATAGTTAACATTAACAAAAATTAATGTTAACATGATATTTGGTTTTACAAATATAGTTGAAAACTTCAGAAGAATCTACCTTATATTATGAATTTGAGTAAAATAATATTTCAATGATGCATTATATTCAAATAAATCTTGAAGAAATCTATTAAGCTTTAAAGAATACGTCGCAATAGATATTCTATTGAAACAAAGTGAAAGAGATATTGAATTTTTATGTGTTAACTTTATAAATTTGAACTAGAAATTCATATTTAAGAAATTTTAAATTTCTTAGCTAGATTGTACTTTATAAAAAATAAAGATGGATGAATTATACTACATGCACTGAAAGTGCATAAATCTCAAAATTTTTATCCTTTGACATAATCATCTTGATCATCCATGTTCAAATTTAACATGACATATTGTTAAGAATATAAATGGATATCCACTAAAAAAATTAGAAAATAATTTTGCTTGATGATTACTTTTGTGCTTCTTGTACTCAATGTAAATTAATTATGAGATCTTCACTAACTAAATTACATTTAGAGTCCCCAGAATTTCTATAAAAATACATGAGGATATTTGTGACCCTATCCATCAATCATGCAAACCATTTAGATACTTTATAATTTTAATTAACGGTTCAACTAGATGATCATATGTTTATCTATCGTTAACTCCTAATATTACTTTTGCTAAATTCTTTGCTCAAATTATAAAGTTAAGGTCAATAATTCTTTATTATCATATCAAGATAATTTTTATAAATAATGCATATGAGTTCACTTGAAAAGTATTTTATGATATATTATCATTGAACATTTTATTACATACTTGAAATAGTTTAGTTTAATTATTATTAAGATTTTAAAATCAATTATTATTCTTATGCTTATGAAATTAAAACTTTTAATATACGCTTGGATACATGTTATTATACCTTTAATTTGTATTTGATTGTCTGCATACCATAAGTTTTTTATTTTGCAACTTGTGCTTATCCGAATTAATATGCCTTATTTAAAATTTGTGATATTAAAATTTTTTATTGCAGTATATATATTCTTATGGCATCCCTTTAAAGAAATAAAATGGATTATCAATATTATTTTGATATCTATATAGGTTTTGATTATTTATGTTAGATATTATGGACCTTTAATGATAAATTATTCAAAGCAAGATTTTTAGTGAATTGGTTTTCACTTCATTAGGGAAAGATAAAAGTAAAGGGTCAAAAGCACAATAGATTAGTTGGAATACACCAACTTTATCCAATCTTAATACATGCACAAATCAATATAACTGAAAGTTCAAAAACTAATTCATTTGCATAATGTTGCAAATCAGTTATCAGATATATTTACAAATACCCAGTAGGTGTTCAAATCACATATTTCAGCTGTTAATACTCTTGTTCGATTAATTGTCGCTATAAGACATCTTATTAATGTGACAGCTAATAGATATAATATACACCTGAAGCGTAGTAGACTACTTAGTTTAAAATATTAATTTTTGAGATAAGAGAAGATGAATAATTTCAAAATGACACTCCTGAAGAGGTCAAAAGCAACATAAATCAATAACCATATATTTCTAAAGAAGTGACCCCAAAAGTGATTTCAGTACCAAAAAATTATGAAATCTCATTAAAATCTAGAAATATATAAAAAAAGATGAAATTAATGTTGATAACATATTTGCATATGTTGCTGTTGAAATTATCAAAATATGCTTGGGCCTAAAAATATTTAAAATTATTGATATCAAAGTAATTGGCCAAAATGAAAAGTAATCAAGGTCGAGCTAGATTCATTTACTAACATATAATATTTAGACCAGTAGTCCAGATATCAGAAGATGTCATACTCATGGATATTGTATGTAAAAGAAAAAAAAATCATATGATATTATGAAAAGAGCGCATTTTCTCTATTATAAATGTAAAATTAGTTTTGCAACCCCCGAAGGGCTCGACATTATATTATAATAATTTGCTCATATAACTCTTAAGAGAAATGAGTTAAATGAAATTATAATATACAAGACACAACTTGTGGCATAAAAATTCTCATAAAGTTCTTGTATAGATTATAATAAGACATATTCTCCTATCATGGATGTTAATATCTTTAAATTTTTTTATCAGTTTGATAGCCTTTGAAAGACTTGACATATATTTGATGGATGTTGTAATAGTTTACTTATATAGTTCATTAGATAATGATATATATATGAATCCCTAAAGGATTCAAGATGCCTGAAGCATCAAGATGCCTGGAGCATATAATATTTTGATAAATATACTATATTGAGTTTAAAGATTCTGATTTAAAAATTCTGATATAATCTAGGTGGATGTGGTACAATCATCTATTTAAATACTTAGAGAAAATGAATATGAAAATAATTTTATTTGTCCATGTATTTTTATCTGAAAGATAAATACAGAATTTATCATAGTTACTGTTTGTGTTAATGATTTAAATATAGTGAGAACTCCATAAGAGATATCAATTACTGCAGACTATTAGCAAGAGATTTTGAAATGAAAGATCTTGAAAAAATAAAATTTTATCTTGAATTTTATGTTGAATATATGTCAAATGAAATTTTTCTCCATCAATCACATATATTGAAAAAATCTTAAAATAATTTTATATGGATAAATCTTATCTATTAAACACTCCAATGGTTGTTAATTTTTTTGATGTAAAAAGATATCATTTTCGCACTCGAGAAGATAATGGAGAGATTCTTAGTCTTGAAGTACCATATCTTAATGTAATAGGAGCACTTTTAAATTTTGCTAACAATACAAGATCAAATTTTGCTTTTGCAGTTAACTTGCTTGTAAGGTTTAGTTAGCTCCCACTAGAAGACATTAGAATGTAGTGAAATATGTTCTACGCTATCTACGTGGCACATTCGATATGGGTTTATTTTTTCAAAAAGAATAAAGTCTGAATTGACAGGATATGCTAATGCTGAATATTTTTCTAATCCTCATAAAATCCAATCTCAAAAAGAGATATTAGCTATTCATGAAGCTAGCCGTGAATGTGTATGGTTGAAAACATAATTGAACATATTAAAAGAGCATGCGGATTACCTATAAGCAAACAACCAATAATATTATATAAAGATAATATAGTATGTATTACATAAATCAAAGAATGCTACATAAAAGGTGATAGAACTAAATATATATCACCAAAATTCTTTTATACTCATGAACTTATGAAGAAAAAATAAGTTGATATTTGCAAAGTTCGTTCAAGTGACAATCCAGCAGATTTGTCCAAAAAAACATTGCCAACATCAATTTTCAAAAAGCATGCATACAATATATGAATGCGCTCACTTGAAGATATATCTTAGCCAACTGTATTTTTGAGGGGAAGTTATCTATGAATATTGTACTCTTTTTTCTTTGTTAAGTGTTTATCCACTGAATTTTTCTTAGCAAGATTTTAACGAGGCATATTAATAAAAATTGTCATCCAATGAGAGGTATTAAATAATATGTGGATGACTACTTATTAGATTAATCTTATCCCATTAAGATTATGATTAGTGTTATCCTATTTAAATTAAAATTTAATTGTAATTTTTTATTCTAATATAATTTCTACTTATACCACTATAAATACCTTATTATAGATGGTTCATTAGAGGTCGTTAATAATAAAAAGATTTTTTTAATTTCTCATTCTCTATATATTTTTTTTATTTTTTATTTAAAATATTATATATAGATATACACATGTGTATATCAGATTGAAATAAGATTCTGAAAAGACTTGTTTAAGAGGACACTAGTGGCCTAGGAATGAGAATATTGGCAGCACTAAGATAAGAAGTTAAGGAAAATATATGATATGGCTTTGCTTGTCTTTAAGATGACATGATGGCTAAACCTATTTTCCAAATTTAATCCCTAAAAGAAAAAAAAATCATATTAAAGCATATTTAATTAGAATTTATATACTTTATCATAACAAATTGTCTCTTCCAGCTAACCGTAACCTATAATAATAATAATAATAATAATATTATTATTATTAAATCCTTTTTCAACTTTCTATCATGTCTCCTTGCCAACAAAAACCATGTGGAATTATCATTTGTCTTTATTTTTTTTTCCAAAAATATCTTACAAATTTTACATATTTTTTATGATATAAAAATATATTAGATGTATACTTTGAAACTTAGATATATTAAATATATAAGTCTCAAATATAAGTATTTTAGAAAAAAAGAAAAATAAATATTTTTAAAAATATTTTTATTTTTTAGTATTTTTATGGAAATCCTTAAAGCAAAGGCTTTTCCGCACAATTTTAGGGTTGAGAAATTTATACTGTGCATTATCCCAAAGTTACACTTTTTATTTTTACGGACACGCTAAATTTAATTTTAACCTCTGTGCAATCTTTTTTCTTTTTTTTTTTGTAATTTTTTATTTTCATTTTTCAATTTTATTTTTATTATATTTTTTAATTTAATTTTTAACTTCGTATTTTTAATATATACAAAATATATATATATATATAATATATATAAAATATATACTCAGCAATATAAATTATATTCTATAATATATATAATATATCTACGTAATATTTTAAATATTTGTTTAATTTTATTTTTTTATTCTTTCAACATTCACACAATATTCACATAAAATTTAATAATTTTTACATAAAATACACATAATATTTATATAAAAAAATTATATGTATTTTTTATGTGTATAATATGTAAAATTTATTTAAAAATAAATTTAACAGTTTTTATTAATATATTTTTATATATTTTATTTTTTATTTTTTATGAGTGTTATTTATTTTTAAAGTTAAAATTAAAATTTTATATTTTATAAAAATTATAATTTTTATATGATAAAAAATAATTTAAAATATTAATTTTTATTATTTTATTAAAATATTTTTATTTAATAATTAAATTTTAAAAAATAAAAATTAAAGTAAAATATTGATTGTAATAAAAGAATATATATTTAAAAAAAATTATTTTAGCAGAGTTTGAGATAGTTTCTAAAATTTTATTTTAATTTTTTATAAAAATATAAATATTTTGAGCTTTTTAATATAAATTTTTTTTTAAGTAAAAGTTATTTTGTTGGATAGTTAGTGAATTTGCGCTTTGTTCTCTTGCTAAAGCAATGATTAATTTAGGACTGAATTATAAAAGTATTATTAAGTCTCACACACACACACATATAATACTGTTTTTTTTTTTTTTTAAATTTCCTTAACCGGATGTTAATAATAAAAAAAATATAATTTAATATAATATATGAAAATTCTGCTAATGTATATATGTTTTCTTTTTTTTAAAAAAAAAATGAAATATTAGGCGATTGGAATGTAATCTCCAGATCAGCGTCGACATTGGGCTTTATCTTGTTCAAAATGAAATTAGGCCGAAAAGGTCAGTAACATTTCTTTCTCAGTGAAATTAATCCAGCCCAGCCTAAAATATTATTTTGAAAAAATTAAGTCCTTCACTATTTTTTATAATTTTATTTTTTATTTTTATCAGAGATATATTAATTATTTTATAATAAATTTATAATAAATCCTGTAAATTTTATATTTTGATAAATTAATCATAAATTTTTATAAATCTAAACATATTTTGCTAATATTATAAATTTATTTTTTTTATTTTTCTAGTATTTTTTTTATCAAAATCCCTATTATTTTAATGTTTGGATAATTTTTTAATTCAATGAATTTTAAATTTTTGTTATTTTGAAAATTGAATAATTAATAATCATAAATAAAATGCCCCATAAAAAAATAGATACCCTATCAAGAATTTATTTATGTTGATGATTATATAAAAGTTGTAATATACTCATTTCACGAGAATATTAATTATCAACAAAATTTAATAATTCTTTAAAATTTAAAGGTTATTTGGCTTATCTTATAAGCTCGTTAAACTAGCTTATAAATTTTAAATTTAAGTCGACGTATTTATTTATATAATTTTATAAATTTATAAGCTAAAAAATATAAGCCAGGGGTACCAACTTATTATTTTGATGCTGATAAATACTTGATTTATAAGCTAGTTTGATCAAGTAATTTAATATAGACTAAATAATTATAAAGTCTCTGAGATTTTGCATATTACACTAGTCAGTTCCTGTATTTTCAACGTCTAATTTTTGCATCATCCAGTTTCAAAAATTAAACTGTTTGGTCATTCTGTTAATATTTTCATCCTAAAAATATTAGTCAATTACTTTGATATTATAAAATAATTTATTTTTTTCTTTATATATATTTTTCTTTGTTATTTGTTATGTCATACTTCTTTTTAATTTTATTTATATTTCTTACACATAATTTATTTTAATTTTATAAATATTATTAAAAAAATAATTTTAAATAATATGAATAATATCTTTTATTATTTTACAGATAATCTATATATATATCATTTATTTTAATTTTATAGGTATTACTAAAAAAATAATTTTAAATAAAAAAATAATATCTTTTATTATTTTGCAGACGATCTATATATAAAAAAAAATTAAAAAAATAAAATAAACTTAATAAATAACAAAGATAAATATATATAAATGAAGAGCAAATAAGTTTTTTTTATAATATATTTATCTTTGTAAGAATATATATAAATTAATAATATATTTATATTTATAAAAATATATAAATTAAAATAACATATTAAAATATTTATAAAATTAAAATAAATTATGTGTAAGAAATATAAATAAAAATAAAAATAAGCATGACTTAATAAATAATAATAAAATATATATATATAAAGAAAAAATAAATAAATTATTTTATAATATTAAAGTAATTAACTAATATTTTTAAGATGAAAATATTAATAGAATGACTAAACAGTTTAATTTTTAAAAACTAAAGAACATAAAAATTAGATGTTAAAAATACAAGAACTGACTAGTATAATATGCAAAATCTCAGAAATTTTATAATTATTTAGTCTTTAATATATTATTTCTATTTATTCTAATAAATACTTTTCACAATATAATTTTATATTATTTTAATAATAAGTGTACTTATAAGTTACCTTTTAACAAATATATTAAATTATAAACACTTAAAATAAATACTTAATTATTTAAATATTTAAATATTTATTAGCTCTTATTAGCTTATAATCATTAGTTAAATTTTATACGCCAAGCCAAACACTCTCTTGAAATAGTTTGAAAATAAAAGCAAAAATAGCAATTTAACAATTAGAATTTTTTAAGAGCATGAGAAATAAGTTTCAATTTAATAAATATAAAAAGCATTATTTTTTTGAGCAGGAATCTAAAAAGCATTAATTTGTTCATTAAAAAAAAGGTAAAAATGTGAGAAAAAGTTTTTTTGTTCTTTTTTTTTTTTGTTTAAAATGCTGCATGTTGAGCTTGAGCTGCCTGCACCGTGCACGGCAGCATTTGGTGCCACTGAAGGCAATAGAAATTGCCATCAGCCTGGAATGGATTTCAGGAAAATATTGTCCATTTGGGTTTAAATTTAGTGGGTTTTTTATTTTTAATTCCTGCGATGAAATCTTCGCATTTGATTTATGCATATACATTAATTAAACAAAATATATTAGATTGAAACAACAACAACAACAAAAAGCCTGTAATTCCCCGCAAAAAAATCAAGCAAACCCAGTAAAACACCAGGTGATCAAGAGGAGGAAGCGAACGATTTAGAAGAAATGGACAAATACAAGAGCAGTAATAATAATAAAAAGAATCACCAAAAGAAGAAGAATCAGAAGAAACCCATCATCAGAATTGCTGAGGATCATCATAATAATAACAATAAGGTTTTAAGCAACCCAAAATGGCCTTGTGTAGGCAATTGTTGCTGGTTCATTGGTTGCATGTGCATAACATGGTGGGTTCTACTGTTTTTACACAACGCAATGCCTGCATGTTGGCTTCAGTACGTTACTAAGGCTATTGCAAGACCCTTTCCAGACCCACCTGGTTTGAAGTTGAGAAAAGAAGGGTTGAAGGCCAAGCACCCGGTGGTTTTTCTTCCCGGGATTGGTAGCGCCGGCGTTGAGTTGTGGGAAGGGCGCCAGTGTGTTGAAGGGTTGTTTAAGAAACGGCTTTGGGGTGGAACATTTGGAGAAGTGTATGAGACTGTTATTAAAAGGTATTGATTCTTTTGTTGTTTTCAGTGATTTTTTGATTGGTTTTCAGATTTTTTTTGCTTGCTGTGATTTGGTTGATCATTAATTTGGGTGAATTATTTGAGACGAGTATAGTCTTTGTTTGTCGTTTGCAAATAGATATTTACACGTTTGTTCTACCAAAAAAAAAAAAAGAAAAAAAAGGAGCAATTTTGATGTAATCTTCATGCTGGCCAGTTAACTTTGAGCTTCAACATGAAATTAGGCTGAAAGGAAATAATATGATAAAAAATATGGAATTTTGAATTTTAGGAATAGTATTATTCCATTTACATTGTAACATTAAAAAAAGTTTAGTTCTCTTGGCTTTTTCTTTTGTTAAGTTTTCGTCAAAGATTTCAAATTACATTATGTGATAAATTTTAGTGAATTATTATTTAGTTTTTTGGTGTGATCATTCAAAAAGAAAAGAAAATTTATTAAAGATGTATTTATATAATTTTTCCATTATAGGTAATTTTAATTGTAAATTACTTAATAATTTATTATACTTATATTATTTTATTAGTGAATTTTATTTCGAAGTTTATTCCGTGATTTTTTTCTCTATACTATAAAAATTTTTCATGTTAAATCTTGTATTTTTTATTTTTATGGTTATTCTTTGCTTGTTAATATTGTGCATTGATGTACATAATTAATTATTATTGACAAAGTACACAATATATTTGAGTATAAATAAAATTTGCTATTTGATCCTAATATATATTTAGAATCAAACCAATCTGAGTATAAATCTGAATACAAAGAAAATTTGAATCATGAGTGCAAATGAAATTTGCTTTTTCCACATAATAAAAAGTTAGTGTAAACATTATTTAGAAAAAAAATCTAATATATAAACTGAATTTTTAAAGATATTTTTGACATTATTTGAGTAATAACTGTTTTTTATGTAGAGTAATAACTGTTTATAAATGATTAAGCCGCTTCATTATTTTTTGTATTAATATATTTTGTATAAATTTTAATTTGATAAAATAAAAAGACAGTATTTTGAGTTTGTGAAATTAATTATTAATTAGATAAAACGAAACATGTTTTTCGGGAGCTCCGTATGTGACTGAAATTGAAATAAATTTGTATGAGTTCACATGACATGCATGTCCTATCTAATATAATAATTTATGGCATGATCATATTAAAATATTTTTAAATACTTCGTTAACAAACTAATTACGTCTTAATTTTTAGATATTATATTATATTAAATTTATTTTTATTTTAATTAAATTTAAATTATTAATATTAAAAGTTAGAATATTTAAAAATAAAATATTTTTTTATTTATAATACGATTCAAAAATTAAATTATTGCATCAATAATTAGAGGAGTCCATACGTCCAGATATATCTTAATTATCAATGTATAATCTCGTACACAATAATTTAAAATCAATTTTCTTTTGAAAAAGTAATAACTAGGGGAGTCTTTTAGCATGAAAAGTTATATAATAAAATTATAATTGCAATTAGGTATTCTATTTAGAATGATAACTCAATTGTATAATGAATATTTTTTTATATTTGATAATTCGAAAATTAAAAGTTCATTTGAAAAAAATATACTTCCTCCTTCTCATTTTTATAATTAAGTAATTATTTACATATATATATTAATAAAGTATGGTTAAGTCAGTTCAGATTTTTTTTAATATACTCTTATTAAATAAAATATATTTTTTAAATATTTTTAAATATTATTTGTAATAATTGTAAAAAATATATATTAAATTAGAGTATAATAATAAAATAATAATTTTATTTGTAATAAATAAACTATAATTTAAAATATTTAAAAAATAATATAATAGACAATAAAAATAATACAAAAAAATAATAGGCTAAATAATTATAACATCCCTGAGGTTTTACATATTACACTAGTCAGTCTCTATATTTTTAACATCTAATTTTTGCATTATCCAATTTTTAAAAATTAAACTGTTTAGTCTGTTAATATTTTTATCCTAAAAATATTAGTCAATTACTTTAATATTATAAAATAATTTATTTATTTTTTCTTTATATATATATTTTTTGTTATTTATTAAGTCATGCTTATTTTTAATTTTGTTTATATTTCTTACACATAATTTATTTTAATTTTATAAATATTATTAAAAAATAATTTTAAATAATTCGAATAATATCTTTTATTATTTTGCAGATAATCTGTATATATCATTTATTTTAATTTTATAGGTATGACTAAAAAATAATTTTAAATAATATAAATAATGTCTTTTATTATTTTACAGACGATCTATATATAAAATAAAATTAAAAATAAAATAAACTTAATAAATAATAAAGATAAATATATATAAATGAAGAGCAAATAAGTTATTTTATAATATATTTATCTTTGTAAGGATATATATATTTATCTTTATAAAAATATATATAAATTAAAATAACTTATCAAAATATTTATAAAATTAAAATAGATTATGTGTAAGAAATATAAATAAAATTAAAAATAAGTATGACTTAACAAATAATAAAAAAATATATACAAAAAAAAATAAATTATTTTATAATATTAAATAATTGACTAATATTTTTAGGATAAAAATATTAATAGAAAGACTAGACAATTTAATTTTAAAAAATTAAGAGATATAAAAATTAAATATTATAAATATAAAAATTAATTAATATAATATTTAAAATTTTAAAAATTTTATAATTATTTAGCTAAAATAATATATATTTTAAGTATTATCACATATTATTATGCAATTATTTTATCATTTGGAAAGAGCGTCAAGGACATGTACAATTAGTTTATCATCGTAAAATTCGAAAGAGCGTCGAGAACATGTACACCGAGAGCGAAGTTTAAGGCGTCAAATAACTTATTGATGCAAGATAAAAGCGTCATGTTAGCATTACTTAGGATTCTCCTCCATGAAGGTGGAAGTGAGATCATGAAATTGCAAGTTGGCATTAAAGCACATAGAAACTGCCACCTGGCAGTCAGAAAGTCGCCGAAACGGCTAGCCGACTTCCACTTTCAACGTGCTTCTGGAGCCGTCAATTGCGACTGTTCGCTTCCATGAATTATTTTCTGTTAATATGACGTAGAAACTAGACTGTTAAAAAAAAAAAAAAAAACCCCTTGGCTGTCAACACAACGTCACCCAATAAAATCCCGCCACGTCAATAACCTGTTTCTTATGTTGCGGGACCCATAATAACTTTGTGACCTACCAATCATTATTAGCCACGTTCGTCCTTTAACTTCACCCATCCTTCTACACAATCCCCTGCAACAGATTCCCGGCGTTATATATATATATATAAAATATTATCTTCAGTTCTATTTTTTTTTAATTTATGGGTTTCTTAAGGCTTTGTTCTTTTAATTTGTCTTTAATGGAATCTGATTCTATGTTTGGAGATTAGCGCGAGTGTACAAAGGCTCTAATTTTTCGTGTTTCAAAAAAAAAAAGCTATAATTTTTTAATTAAAAAAGTAGTTTTTTTTAATGCAAAAGTCGCTGTGAGCTATTTTTTTTGAGCAGAAGAACTGTGAGCTAATTGGGTTTTTGGGTTTAAATTTTAATAATGGGTTTTTGATTTTTCTCTGCGATTTATCCTTCTGAATTTGATTTGTGTATACAAATAGAAAGAAATTAATAATTATTAAACAAAGGTTAAAGAAATGCCTCTAATTCGGCGGAAAAAATCAAGTGAACCCAGTAAAAGCGCAAGATCGGATTTGAAAACACCGAGCGAGGAAGAGGAAGAGGAAAAAGAAGAAGAAGAAAATAAGGATAAGGAGAGTAATAAAAAGAAATACCCAAAGAAGAATCAGAAGAAACCCACCACCGGAATTGCAGAGGATAATAATAATAATAAGGTTTTAAGCAAACCAAAATGGTCTTGTGTAGACAGTTGTTGCTGGCTCGTTGGCTGCATATGCGTTACGTGGTGGGTTTTACTGTTTTTATACAACGCAATGCCTGCATCTTTGCCGCAGTACGTTACCGAGGCTATTACGGGTCCCTTGCCCGACCCACCGGGTGTGAAGTTGAGGAAAGAAGGGTTGAAGGCGAAGCATCCGGTGGTTTTTGTTCCTGGGATTGTTACCGGCGGACTTGAGTTGTGGGAAGGACACCAGTGTGCTGATGGGTTGTTTCGAAAACGGCTTTGGGGTGGAACTTTCGGAGAAGTGTATAAGAGGTACTATTTTGTTGGTGTCTGGGATTTTGATTTGTTTTCTTTGCTCTGTATTTGGGTTGATCAATAGAATATGCGAATTGATTACAAATTTAATAATCGTCAAGTAGCAATTTTTATTCTTTAGTGGATACATTTGGTGTTGAATTTGTGTGTGTAATGGTCATTAAATGCGTGTAATGTTGTTTGATTTGCTAACTTTTTGGGGGTGTTAATGTGACTTTTTATTAGCCTTTCGATTTTCTGTGAAGGAAATGTGGTTCGTTGTTAAGAAGACGTTGGTTTGTTGCTTTTGTTGGATTTGGATACTATAAAACATTTGATTAACTGGTTTCCAGTTGTTAACTTGTTTTCATGTTTCCATATTTATGAGTTGTTCATTTCTATACAAGTTGCTATTTTGAGTAATTGTGTGTCAGATTGGTGGCTGACACCAAGGATGAAAGCAGTCAAAAGTTGCTAAAGTATTGTTACATGAAAATGTCTATTTTGGAGCGCTTGTAAAATTCATGCAAAAGGCACATCTTCATGAATAAGACATACTTTGTAACTAGATGTATTCATCTAACCAAATACCTTAATTAAATGACCATTAATTAGGATCATAAACTCTGCAAAGTTCACCAAACTGACTCAGGAGGAAGTGGCTCTCTGGATCGAGAGCTCAAATTTCTTCAAGTGGTTGGATTCAATGTCAAATCATTTGTAATGATTGGACATGTCAACAATAGACTCTAACCATTGTTTCTGTCTCAACTACTATCTCTTCTCCCGGTCCCCCATCCTTCTCCCTCCATTTATTGAATAAAATGAAAGTACTAGATTTAAGCGTCCATGTTTTTTCAATTACTACATTCTAGTTTAATAATAGTTATGTCGGATGTACCTGAACTTATGGAAGGTGAAAATAACTTTGTGCCCATTGATGGGCCTTTGGAATTGCTTACTACCAGTTGGATATCGTTGGCAGCTTTCTTATTATCACTTGTATTAGAATTTTGAACTTCCTTGAATGCCTTTTTGGTGATTGGTCAAGTGACTTTCTATGGTTTTGGTGGGTATTTTGCAGACCTCTCTGTTGGGTAGAGCATATGTCTCTAGACAATGAAACTGGATTGGATCCTCCTGGTATAAGGGTTAGGCCTGTCTCTGGACTTGTAGCTGCTGATTACTTTGCTCCAGGCTATTTTGTATGGGCAGTTCTGATTGCCAACTTGGCACGCATTGGATATGAGGAGAAAACAATGTACATGGCCTCGTATGACTGGAGGCTTTCATTTCAGAACACGGAGGTTTTTGTTTATTCTTTCTTTTTCCTATCTTGAATTTCTTGATGGTGTTATTGATGCCTGTGTAATTTAATTTTCAAACTCCTGTTCTTTTCATCATGTAAATGATAATATCCATTAAATTCAATTAACCAGGTACGTGACCAAACATTAAGCCGCATTAAGAGTAATATAGAACTCATGGTTGCCACCAATGGTGGGAATAAGGCCGTTATTATTCCACATTCCATGGGTGTTCCGTACTTTCTTCATTTCATGAAATGGGTTGAGGCCCCAGCTCCAATGGGTGGAGGAGGTGGACCAGATTGGTGTGCTAAGCATATCAAGGCGGTGATGAATATTGGTGGTCCATTTTTAGGTGTTCCAAAAGCTTTCGCTGGGCTTTTCTCTGCTGAAGCAAGGGATGTTGCAGTAGCCAGGTTTTTGCAGTGATCTTCTGATAACTTGTTTAGAAATGAATGTGGCTTGCTAGAGATTACAAAAATTCTTTGCCTGATGGATTAAAGAGTGTGTCTGGAATTACTTCTTTCCTAGATATGACAGTAACTTTAGCCTCCTATATTAACACATTCATTATTCTTAATCCTTTTTCTTGCTGTCCTTCTGGGACGACCTTCATCTTGTTCAATTGTCTATGTTTTAAATGCCAAAATCTCTTCACGCCAGAATAGACTATGCTTATATAAAATAAAAACGAACCTGTTTCTCTTACTGACACCTGTAATTTTGGCAATGAATAGATTTTTACGTTGCTCCAGTAATTAGTTGCCTCTGTTCCTATCAAGCACCAACTATACCTTGTTTAAATGTCTATTCTTTAAATACTAAAGCCTTAATGTTAATTGTTAATATTGTTGATAACTTTCACTTTGCAACTGGCCAGTAGGCTAGTTCTAATGTGAAGCACTATGCACCTTACAAAATGTGACCTCAGTTTTCTACCTGTTTATAGACTTTGAATGTCTGTCTGCTCATTAGTTTTCATATTTAAAACCAAGCATTGTGTAGGAAAATTTCAGTAAAGTTATTGTCCTTCGGAGAGAAAAAAAAATGCTCTTATTGCTGATGATAAATTAAATATAATATTCTCTTCCCATTTGTATTTGCTCTTCTAAATGTATGTGATGTTAGTTTTACATTCATTCATATTTCCTGCTAGCATTTAGTGAATGCTCTAACACACGCTCCCATCTTACAGGGCAATTGCACCAGTTTTCTTGGATAATGATATATTTTCTCTTCAGACGTTACAACATATGATGAAGATGTCTCGCACGTGGGATTCCACCATGTCGATGATACCAAGAGGTGGGGACACTATTTGGGGTGGGCTTGACTGGGCACCTGAGGAATGTTACATTCCTAGCAACAAGAGGCAAAAGAAAAATGGCACTGAGAAAGCAAGCCAAAATGACAATGAAAGTGATGTTCCTCAGAGAAACAGAGTTAATTATGGAAGAATCTTATCATTTGGGAAAGATATAGCAGAGGCACATTCATCTGATATTGAGAGGATCGATTTTAGGGTAAGTTTATTTGTTTACTTAAGTGAAAAAGATAACAATTTCTTTTAATTTTTAGCTTTGCTTGTTTCTTCCATTTACTGCTTAATTGTCTAGCTATGCATATTTAGGATGTTGGGCATCTTTTCCTCTTTCAGTTACTTTTACAATTAGGTGTTTCAATTTATTCTCTTTATTTATTTTCTTAAGGTACATGGCTGATTTTTCTTATGGCTTTGATAAACTATATGATTCTTTGATTTTGGGTTCCTATTGCTTCTACATTTCTGCATGTTGTTATTAGCTTTGTTAGGAAGTGGAGATTTTTTTTTCTCAGTTGCTTCTGTAGCATGTTCTTTGCCATGTCAATATGCAGGATGCTGTTAAAGGTCGTAATGTTGCAAACAATACTTGTCGTGATGTATGGACAGAGTACCATGAAATGGGACTTGGAGGCATTAAAGCTGTTGCAGAATATAAGGTTTACACTGCTGGATCTATTGTAGATCTGCTTCAGTTTGTTGCACCAAAGATGATGGAGCGTGGTAGTGCTCATTTCTCTTATGGAATTGCTGACAATTTGGATGATCCAAAGTATAAACACTACAAATATTGGTCAAACCCTTTGGAGACAGAGTGAGAAATCATGCTCCATCAATTATAAACTGTGATATTAATTTTCATTTTCATAAATCTTAACGGTCTTGTGAATATGTTGGATGATATACCTTACCACTTATTAATAGCTATGCTTATCTACTACCTTAATTTAGATACCTTACCACTTATTTGAGTTGCTAAATTCGTGAAAGAAAGTGAAATCTTTGGTGGTTCAGTATATTATTCAAATTTAAATTTTTAATGATGCTACAGAAGTATATATTTTATGTGCTAGGGATTTATTTGGAGATTTTTAAATAGCTATTGAATTTTAACCATGGGGAACTCTGTACCAAAGAAAGAAAGCGATATAGCATTTTACTATTCTATAAGCAATATAGCATTTTACTGTTCTATGTCAAAGAATAGTTGCATAACAAATTCTGCTAATATAACATCGTGATAATTGATGTCGTTATCATTTTCAAATTTTCTGTAGTTGGATAATGTAGATTTTTCTTTATTTCTTTGCATGTTATCATTGTCAGATTGTACCGTTAATTTCTGTTTTTAACTACTTTTCAGCAGTTACATGCCTCTTGCATAATTATGCCTCCCTCCTCTCTTTGCCTCTCCCCTTCCCTTTAAATGCTGTTCAATCACTTGATTGCAACTAAGTCATATCAATCTATGCTTGGGTCTTCTTATTGACAATGCTTCATGTGACATACTGGTTTTACAGGTTACCTGATGCCCCAGAAATGGAAATCTTTTCCATGTATGGAGTTGGCATACCAACTGAAAGAGCTTATGTTTACAAGTTATCTCCTGCTGCTGAATGCTACATTCCATTTCAGATTGATACATCAGCTGATGGAGAAAATGAAGACAGCTGTTTGAAAAATGGAGTCTATAGTGTTGATGGGGATGAAACTGTTCCTGTTTTAAGTTCTGGTTTCATGTGTGCTAAAGCTTGGCGTGGGAAAACCAGATTCAATCCTTCAGGAAGTCGAACATACATTAGGGAGTATGAACATTCTCCTCCAGCAAATTTGCTAGAGGGACGGGGCAGCCAAAGTGGCGCCCATGTTGATATAATGGGGAATTTTGCTTTAATAGAGGATATAATGAGGGTGGCAGCTGGGGCTACTGGAGAAGAGTTGGGAGGTGATCAAGTTTATTCAGATATCTTTATGTGGTCTGAGAAGATCAACTTACCACTGTAATTGCAAGGTGGCGCTTGAAATATTTGCGAATCAGTGGATTTTCTTGCTATTTATGCAGGCCCTGCATTCTGATCGGCATAGTTCTAGACTCTTAGAGGCCCGGTTCTCAACCCTAGTTATCACAGTAATTATTTCTTTGAGATTTCCTGGAGTAAAATCAGTTATTTTTACGTACTGGATTCAAACTTGTAGTATAAATAGATTTTGCCCAATTAAGCAGCTCTGTTCATTTGCTTTTTTGAAAAAGCAAACTCATGTACTTGTTCTGATGCTAATAGCCATTCCTGTAATTTTGCTGTCGCTGTTCTAGGAATTTTTTTTTGGAAACTTGGACATGTCTTCTCTTTGCAGTGACATGGGACATGAGGATTTAAGTAAATCCACCAAAACAGCCTTCTTTTGCTTGTGCTTGACCTGAACATTACAATTCTGAAGCTTTCTGGTTTCTTATCTGAAACTGATTTAGAAGAGTGCTGCAGGAGGGCAGATTCACTTTTTCCATGGATGTAAAGATACAACTGCAGCTGTTATTGTTGGTTTTAATTAGATTATCATTTGATAATTGATATCCATCTTGACTATTGATAGCGTCGCATTTGCGTGCAAAATACTTATTTAATTTATATAATTTTGTTTGATATTTTATTATTTTATTATATTTTGTGTTATGTTTGAGTGCTATTTACAGATAATTAATATTTGAAGTAGAAATAAATAAAGAAAGGGCAAAAGTTGAAGTGCAAAACGCAGGTTTCGCTTGCAAGCAAGCGCGGGCGCGTTCCAGTAGAGGGAAAGCAAGCGCGGGCGCGAAAGGAACAAGCGCGGGCGCGTTCCAGTAGAGGGAAAGCAAGCGCGGGCGCGCTACACATGACTTGGCGCAGTGGAAACTAGTGTATCGTTTAGGACCAGTGCCAAAAATCATAACCCAATTTGAGTTGTGATTTTTGACCAAAGACTACAACTTTTCATTACACCTTTTTTAACAATTGTTTTGGTTGGTCAAAAGATATAACTTTGGCATCTTTTCTACTTCTATAAATAGAAGGGGCACATTTCCTTACGGGGATATATAATTCTTTTTGTTCGTAAGTAAAAACTCACTTAAATAAATATTCTGTAATTATTCTAAGTCAACGGAAGAAGAATTGCAAGTTATTTATAAAAGTAACAAATTCTTTTCCCTTGTTCTTTTGTTTTTTTTATATATATATTTTCTTTCAACTCCATATTATATTTCGTTTCTTTTACTTTCGTCTATTTTATTTTATTTCATTTACTTAGTAAATCTGCTTTATAATGTTATTTAAAATGTTTTCTTTTATTTTTATATTTTCTAACTTAGGCTAAATTTTTATGGTATAATTGGTATTACAAACATGTTAATAAAAATAATAAAATGATCAAAGTGCTTAATTAGGTGTTTAATTAATTTGAGTTTGATTATGCCTTAAAATTATAAGTGCTTGATCACCATTTATAATAATCTAAGTTGGGTAATTAAATGCAAGAGCTGCGTTACTTTAACGGAAAATTAATCAAATTCACCTAGTTCATAAGTGTGGTACGTGACATTCTAATTGGGACTGCTCTTATATCTTTGGGGTTAAAAGGTAGAATATAGAACTTGAACATTCATTTTCGTCACTATATTGCGAGAGATCGGGTATAGCCTCCGTCTATGAACATTTTTTATTGCTTAGAGATAAGGATCAAAAGACTTAGGTTCTCTTTCCAGTTAATTAATCATCCTTCTTTCGAAGTGATTATTATTTTTAATAATATGACTGTATACTGATTATACAATTTAATTCATTGATATTTTTTATTTGCCATCTTGTTGTTAACTTTGTTTTTAATTTCTGTTTTATTTTATTATTTTCTTAGTTAAATTAATTAATAATAAACATCTTAGTTATCCGTAAGTCTAGACATCTTTAGTAATTAATTGAATAATATTCAAAAAAATTGTTCCTAGTGTTCGACCCCTTACTTAACCACTATATTGGGTAAGGGTTATTATTATTTAAATTTTGTTGTGCAATCCTGCGCGTAGCAACTATAATTTGTAATTCTTGCATCTGGAACTGAAAAATGAAAATTATATCACTCATCTCTGTGACTGTATGCTACTTAATAAACTTTCTACTACTGAAGGTTTTACTTCATTACTCTGTCTTCCGTGTAGTAACTGATAAAGTGATAACTACTGTAGCAGTTTGCCATTTTTGCATCTGTTACCATGATTCATTTATGGTGGTGCATTGCTGAGTTAAATAGTTGTTATTTGTTAAAATCTCTATAATATACATTCCATTGGGCTACATTATTTTTATTTTTAATTTTGGAAAAATTATGTTACTCACTGGATTTTTTTTTTAACTTTTAAATATTTTATTATGAATTTTTTTAGTCGCAGAAGTGTATGATAAATTTATAGAAGTTATCATATGTATAATAAATTTATAATGAGCTTGTATATATATTGCAAATATGGTAAATTTGTAAATTGATAAAAAATTCCGATTAATTTATTTTTTTAATAATTTTATAAAAACCCTTTTTTATTTAAATGCTTCTCAAAATATTACTAGAGTTTATAAAGAAGCTTGTGAATCTCACATTATTCCCACTTTGGGTGATTTAAGTGAACATTATAAAATTTAGCATATTATTGGAATCACAAGTCAGGACATCTTTTGCATGCAAAACTGTGAAAATCAACATCCTTGACCCTCCTTTTTTCTTGGGGCTGATTTTCTTTTTCAAAGATTTGAGGAAAGAAACAAAAATGTTCACTCTTTTGGAAAGGTTAATGATACTCTAAAAATTATACAATATGAGCTTGCTCACCATGGCAGCTAGCTAATAAAAGGAATTTTCATGGAGACATATGAGAATGATATAAAATTTTAAGCTCGTTATTACCTATTGTAATTTTTTTTACTCCAGTTTTAAACTGATTATGCACAAAAAAAAAAACTTGTATAATGGTGGGGTTAATCTTAGATAACTACTGTAAAAAAATTATATAATATAACTATTATTCCAACTAAATATCTTAATTGAAATAATAAATTAATTGAATAATGATAATATTTAGATTTATAACTAGCAATTCTCCAATTCATAACCATAAACGATAATGGATAATCAGTAACTAATGAAGATTTGGAAATAATATTGGGTACTTGTTAACTCATTCTAATTACATTCACAATGCACTTTTTTCTTTTTTGCATTGACTGATTCTCCACATGCTTACCAAATAATAAGTGCATCCTAAATCAGATTTACATTAGCTTTTCACACTTTTTGCATTCATTTATCATCCGTATCATAAAAAACGATATCCTCTTAATTGCAAATTATTATTATTTTTTATTTTTTTAAATTATAAATCACTAATCATTTTCATAAAATAATTAATATTTTAAATATCTATTTTATTCATATTTAATATTACTTATTAAAAATATTTAATATCTCATACTAAAATAAAGGGATAAAAAAATACATTTAAATTTACATTTTCAATAAAAAAATTATATTTTTAAAATTTGTATTAAATAAAAAATATGTTTATAATATTAAGATGGAGGAATTATTATGTAATTAATAATTTACAATCTAATTACATTCACAAGTCACAAATTTAGATATAAACGATTAATTTGATTTAGAAAAATATTTATACATAAGGAGAAAAACTGATTCTGAATTAGATAAATATTTACACTAAATATATATATATATATAGGAAATATATAAAAAAAGTAATTTAGATATATAAGAAAAATATATATTATTTTTTTCATAACGGGGCAAAAAAAGTCAAGTATATATATAGTCTATGAAATTATAGTATTTCTTTAATTTATTACTTAAATTTTTAATAATTTATTGAATTCGTATTTTTTTAATTTATAAATATAAATTTATTAAATTACATTGAATCCCTAACGTATTTATTTGATATAAAATATATAAATACAATATAAAAAGTGATCGATATTTATTGATAAAAAAAATTAAATATAAAAATTAAATTAGTTAAAATGAAAGTTTATGAGATAAAATGATTAATACTATCAATTTAGAGGTTATATATATATACATATATATATTTAATAAAAAATATAAAGTGATAAATATTTGTAGATATGAATATATGCTAGTAACAAATAAACAAACATATAGGTAAAATTAAAATGAAAGATCACGACATAAAAGTTTAGGAGAAACATGTACATTTGGAAAAAAAAAAAAAAGAAAAAAAAAAGGGTCCTGGCACATTTAGCATAGACTCGCCTACACTTAACCATACCACCTTCTTTCGTTTCGTGGCCTTTTCAATTCATCGCCTTCTATTTTTCACATTACTTCAAAAAAAATCGCCAAAACCTCTTCGTCCTTCCCTCCTCTTCTCTCTCGATCACATCGAATTGTTTCTTCTTCTTTCTCTCTATCTCTGTATTGTTTCATATACTCGCCTCGCGATTCGTCGTTTGATCGTTTTCACTCTCTAGCCCTAGAAACAAGGCCTTTACCCTAACCCTAACTCCTCTCGCTAAGGGCTGTTTTTGAGTAAAATTTTTGAATACTTGAGCGTTTTTAAGGTAATGATCTTTTTCTTGAATTTTGTTGTTAGTGTTTAATTTAATTATTTTTGTTTATTTGCTTGCTCTTTTAGGTATTTTTCGAATTTTAGGAGCTAATAAATGAGAAAATTTAGGTTTAAACGGTTCAAAATGTGCGATTGACTATTTATTGTTGCTCAATATATGAAATTAATTGGACCATCTTGACAGCTGAATACATTAATTGTTCAATGTGTGCAATTTTATTTTATTTTTGGTACTTGTAATGGGTCCTTCACCTTGTTTCTATTACTGCAGCTGTTTTATTTTCAGATGTTGAAAGTATATATTTTTATGTTCTGCATATATCAAACTCAACTGACTCGACTAAGTTTTAATCCCAGTTTAGCTGGTCTCAACTACATGAATATTTCTTCATTTTTCTACTTGGTCAGGGGAACATGCAAAGAAATGCTTGGTGTAGTTAAATCCTTATATCAGTCATATATTTGATAAATGTAAAAGTAATTATTTAAAGTACATTGCTACAATGTAATTGCTCAAGCAGAATGTACGTTTAAGGCATGCCATTTAGGAATTTGTCCACTATCACTTTGGCATGTCAATATGTGAAGGAAAAAACATCAGTGTGTATGTTCTGGTTTGAATTTTGGAATGGGTAAGCAACAAGGACGCTGTAGGTTTTTTTGAAGAACTAGTTTCTTAAGATTGTGTTTTGTATAAGCTTTAAGGGCACTCATACTGGAAATTTTGGTTGTTAGATAAAGAAAATAGAGAAGACAACTCTGTAGAGAATTTATATTAATGCAGAAGGAAGTATAGTGGAAGGGTGAGAAAAAATGAGGAAGAAGAGTTCCATAAATTAAGAGAGAACTCCGCACTTATGATTTGAAGGAAGAATGCTGCTCGAATTGTTACTTTGAGTGTTGAATTGAGTGCTTCATAATTCAACATATGTTATTATAATTGCTGCTGGTTTTGACTTTTCTAGTTCTTCTAAGTTTATGAATTTAGTATTTTTCAGTTAATGGGTTGGGTGCTGTGATTGGTAATTTTAAGCTGGGGGTGCATGTGAAAATCTGATAAGATAATAAACAATGTTGCAAACTGCAATAAGCAAAGATAGTAAAATGCATTGGCTATGGCTACTGGTACGTCATATTCTGTTTTCCCTATAAGTCACGATGGCAGTATCCTTCCCCACCCCCCAGAGAAAAGGGAAGACATATAAGGTAGACTTGGTATCAAACAATTTGTAAATCACTGACCTTATAAAATTCATCTGATTATGCTTGATATGTACAGATAAAGCAAATATAAACCAACTATGCTAAATGATAACAAATTCGTTTCCGTTCTTTCTAGCTGCCGCTTCCTTAGTGCATCTCATGTTCTTTTGACAGTTTTATGCCTTTTAGGCTCCCAGTAATGTCTTTTCAACTAATATTTCATTAAATAGAAACCATATTTTTCCTATCGTATGAAATGTTACTTGAAGTAGGCTAAAAGAATCATTTTCCAAGTCCTACACAACTTGTTTTCAAAGTGTTCTCATTTTTCTATATCGTTCTCCTTGAATATCTCTTTTTTACTGCATTTGCCCCTACTGTTCCTGCTCTCTAGCAGTCTGCCCTTGGGATCTCCATTTATCTTGTCCATTGTGTAGTAGATGATTTGAACTGATAAGCTTGTTTTGTTTGTTAAGAGGTTGCTGCTGCTTTTGAAATGAGTTTGCAACAAGCTTCGCAGCCCAAGTCTTATGCTAATGGATTTGGTCGCAGGAGAGCTGAAAGGGAAGGAGGGGCAAGATTGGACAATAAGCTGCAATCTGGAAAATCAAATATGAATAGATCAAGTAATTCTAGTGGGCTTCTTTACTTAATTGTCTTGTCATCACTCTGCATTTTCCATTCATAACACTTTTGATATTGGTGCAGTGGTTGGTGGCAAAGCTGGAGTTTATGAGAGTCCTTCCCGTGATCGGCTGGTGTATTTATCAATGTGTCTTATTGGGCATCCAGTGGAAGTCCACCTGAAAAATGGATCTATATATTCTGGGACATGTTACACAACAAATGTTGAAAAGGAATTTTGTATGTTGATTTTATTTGTTGAAAGTATTTGGTGCTTTGTTGTATCGCTGTAAATTGAGACATTCTTAGGGGATGTGCATTTGTCTTTTATTAGTTATCTTCTCAACATTTGTTTACTTTTGCTTTTCAGCAATTGTTCTGAAAATGGCTCGCTTGACAAAGGATGTTTCTTTTAGAGGGCAGAAGGCAGAAACTCTCAGCAAGGCTCCTTCAAGGACTTTAATTGTAAATGGAAAAGATGTTGTACAAGTGATAGCAAAGGTTCAGCTAGAATTTCTTCTTTTTCTTCCTTTTTTTTTTTCCAGTCAGTAATATATTTGATCCTTCTGGTTGAATCTGATTCCAAGTTGTGGGCCTGTGGGTTGAGGTGGAACACATGAGTCGAGGGAAACAAAATATATTTGTTTAGTTAGTTGGTTCAATGTTGTAATGGATGGATTTTAGTTGGCTTAGATGATGTGTATATTTATCTATTCCTTTTAATAATCTGTGATATAACAAGGTTATTTATTCAATGGCTCCAGGATGTGTCTATAACCATGGATGATATGAACCACGAGCTGCAACATGAAAAGCAGCAGGAGATTATGATAGATTCGTTTTTATCTCAATCTCGTAATACTGATATGGAGAGAGAGCTGGAACGTTGGGTCCCTGATGAAGATGATCCACAATGCCCTGAACTAGAGAATATATTTGATGGTCCTCGGAATAGGTGGTTATAATTATATTTATATCCGTATTTCTCTTGTTAATTGTTCCACTGTTTTGAATACTTCTTGGCCTGAGTGAGATGTTGCTCTCTGCTGCTTGTGAATCATATTTGTTTTCTTGATTTCTTCTGGTTTTGTGATTGTGTTCTTCTTCCCTATTCGTTGTTAACCATAACTAGAATTCTTGGAGTCATTTGATGGGAAATTATAGAAATACAGATCCTGGAAGAATGGCTATCTATTATTTATATTCTTTTGAGGATATCTGCCTGTTTAAATGTGCTTAAGCTGTATCTAATCAATTGCTAATTATCTAAAATGCTTTAATGCTATATATAAAACCAATATCCCGTGTACATTGAGTGCTGATATATGACCAAAATCATGTGCTTCACCATTGTGAATTGTGATTCTGGTGCAAGGAGCTAGAGATTAAGGTATGAGGAAAGGCTATAGCCAAATAAGTATTTCTAAATGGAACCTTTAAGTGTTAGAGCCATCCTCTCCGTTTCAATATCTGTAAATTATAATTAATTTGTATGTGACGATTGATATTCCCTTTGTGTCATCCCATGCGATATTTTACTGATATGATATAGCTGTGGGTTTGGTTTATTTTGTAGGGGCTGGAATCAATTTGAAACAAATGAAATGTTATTTGGAGTAAAAAGCACTTTTGACGAGGAACTTTACACTACAAAGCTGGAGAGGGGTCCTCAGATGAGAGAGCTGGAGAAGGAAGCTATAAGAATAGCAAGAGAAATTGAGGGTGAGGATACACAAGATATTCATTTAGCAGAGGTAAAGCTTTCTATCATTCAGTATCTTCTTTGATTTAGTAGTCCCTGGATTTTTACCATGCCTTTGTATCAATTTGTTCAACAGGAAAGAGGTTTCCAGGTGCATGAAAATATTGATGAAGAGAGCAGATTTTCATCTGTATATAGAGGTGCAAGTGTCGATGATTGTGGGTGTGACGAAGCTGAGGATATAGTGTTGGATTCTTGCAATAGTGAAACCTTTGGAGACACGCCTGCTTCTCTCTCTCTGAAGTCCATGGATTTGACCCATGGGAAAATTAGTGACGGAGCTCAAGTTTTATCAAGCTCTTTCTTGGTAGTTCCTCCTACGTTCTTTTTTTGTTGAACTGAAATGACTTTATTTTGGCTGCATTGGTGACCAATCATGCTTATGTGTACTGATCATGAGGTTAACTCGATGATCTTTTATTTATGAGTTGTCTGTGATCTATTGGTGGATACCTAGCCTAGAGGTGGTGAATTTGGGGTTCTTCCATTACGACACTTACTCTTCATAAGTTTCAAATTCCTTAAAGTATTGGGTGATTTAAAGCCTTTTCTTAACCAGTTCTAACATAACTTTGTCTACAAGAGGAAATAATATCAGGGGAATTGTTATCATTAATGAGTAATAAATATTGGTATCTCACTTCATTTCATTCATTGTCTAACTAAACAAACTTAGGATATGTATTTTATTTATAACCTGCATTCCTAAGGCCTCTGTTTACAAGGCCAAACCAAACTTAAAGAAGATAATCACTTGTCTGTCTTTTCCCTTTCCTTGCCTTTGCGAAACCATAGTGTTGTCCTGTTTTCGTTTTTCTTTTTGCCCCTTACTTATTTTTTATTTCTTTTCTGTTTCTAAATTTTTGAGAAATGTTGATGTAGACTGATGTTATGAATCAGTGTTATGAGATCTTTGTGAATTGTGTATTAAGCTTGAAGCTTTCTTCAATAATTCTTGTCTCTTAGCAAAGTGCATCATAAATTTATGTTGTTTGTGTATCTTTTCTTCCTGATATAATGTGAAATAATAATGTTCATTTTTAGAGGTTGCCAATGTTATATCAAAAGCTGGGTAGTCTGTGATGTAAACCTACTGAGATTTGAATGCTCAAATTTGTTGCCGGTCAGGTATTATATATGATCATCATTTGCATACGGACTGCTGCATTCACATTTGATGGAAATTAGGCTGTTAATGGTTAGGAGAAAAAAAAAGAAAGAAAATATTTTCTCCCTCTAATTCAAGTTGACTATATATGAAGGGGAGCCTAGCGTTGTCACCTTGTGACTTGAGGTCACGGGTTCAAGTTGCGAAAACGGCCTTTTGCAATTGCAAGAGAATACTGCGTACAAAGACCCAATGAGTCTGACCCTTCTCTAGAGCCCACACGTTGCGGAAGCGTTTGTGCACCGGGCTGCCTTTTTAATTCAAGTTGACTATATATATATATTTTTCTCTGTTTCCTCAAATTGATTGAAAGGATTAGGCAATGAGATGGTTTATTTTTTTAAGTGATTATGAATTATTCTGGAACCTGGGTTAATAATTTTATGTTTATTGGCACACAGGATGAGGTGCAGTGTTCTCAGCCGAGTGCTAGCACAGATTTGTACCATTCAGGCTCTTATGAGCATGCTAGACAACTGGCAACAGAAAAGCCTTCTAAAAACTTGTCCACTTCAGAGAGTGAAAACAGGTTCATTTGGCATTGCTGGTTACTGGCTTAGTTATTTCTATAAATGATCATAATTTTAGTTTTCTGTTATTCAATAAAATGGATATGAAATATAAATTTATTTGTTAAATTGAAATTCCTACATTTTTCATTTGGAATTTATAGGATCAAAGAGAATCTTCATGGTGAACATGGAACAAATGAGGAGTTTGTTGAAGATCAAACTGTAAGTCAATGCCGTAGCATATATGAACATTTTCTAGAGATTAGCAGGTGCTTCCCGAATCACTTTTCATGTGTTTTTACTAACGTCAATATTTTCCAATTCATGTTCTCCTGTTGCAGCAGGCTGATGGTGCTGAAGTGCCAGTATGCGAGGGTGAGTGGATTAAATGTAGTGCTTTTATTTTACCCATCTATTAAAGTCGAAGAACAATGTTGATAATATAAAGGTCACATTTGTTGCCACTTATAATGTACAATGAACCATTTCCGCCGTTGGCAATAATTATACAATTTTTTATATTTCTATTTCTTACTTGCAGACTCTCAGTCATTGAATGGAAAGAAAAGTAGCACTGATAAAGGGGGACTGTCTCCTAATGGAACTGCCTATGCTTCTCCACCCAATGTCTCTTCGAAAAGTAATGTACGGACAAGTTCTTCTGGTGAAGTTTCAGAAGGTGCTCCATCTGCCAAAGGAGCTAGTGAAGGGCAATCTGTAAACTCTCGTGGACGACCTGGCAGTTCTACATCATCTAATTCTGATTGTGTAGGTGCAACCTCAGTTTCCAATGGTCTTGGTTTATCTCCAAGCTCATCAGTGGGTTCATTATCTTCAGAGAAGTCAACGTTGAACCCCCATGCGAAGGTATGATAATGTGAGGTTTTATGTTTCTGCTTTTTTTCAGTTGTAATGTAAATATACTACGAAGACTATATATCACATAGAGGAAGGCCACAGAACTGCAACTTTCAGAATATGATTTTCTGCTGCGCTAGAGACCTTTCTGATACAAGGCTAACGCATATGGTTTTTTTTTTTTTTTCCTGGCTTTTTCAAATGTGATTACAGGAATTCAAACTAAATCCCAATGCCAAGAGTTTCACCCCTTCTCAAACACCTGTTAGGCCTCCATCTCCAGTGTCAGATGGTTCCTTCTATTATCAACCCAATGTTCCTGCTCTGCCGCATATGCATGGCATGCCTATGGGGATTGGAGTAAGTGCTAAAATATCTTTTTGTGAATTCTTTTCCCTTGGTTTGTGTTAATTTGAAATGCAAAAATTGAGTCTTGATGATCCTTTACTGTGTCTATTTATTCCCCGCCAATTTTAAATTTTTAGATGCAACAGTTTCACTGTCTTTTGCTTGTGCTTGTCTTGTAAGTTGGAATGAACTTTTATGTTTGGCGAAGGCACTGGATTTTTTTTCCCTTAATCAAAGTAGTAATACTGAATTATTTATTTCTTTCATTTGGCTTGTTTGTCCGAGTGGAACTGTTATCTCCTCTTATTGCTGTTGAATAGTAGTTGGTTTATGAATTTATTGGATGGGACTCCATTCAGTATTTATGTTCCCAAATATCATGACCTTAGAACTATATTTGGCATTAGTCATCTGCAAAGTTTAATCTGATTTCTTTTAGTGATATCTGTCATGTTTCTTTCATGATTAAATCTGGTTGATTAAGGATATTTATGAATACACTTACATTTGTCATCCTACACTAAGCAGGATCTTTATAAATTACTTAATTACATTCATCATCCTATCCTAGGCGTGATATTAAGCTTTGGTATTTTCCTATCCTTCCTGTTTTGTTTTTGTTCTATAAGGGAATAGTGAACCATATAAACCTGGCTGTTAGAGTTACTGATTTAGCCTTTTATGGGATTAATCATGGCAGGTGCATGGTCCTTTTATTACTACTGTAATTTGATGCTAAGCGTAAAATGTTATCACTTGAATTTGTGGTTTCAATTTCATTTATCATATGTGGACCTTAATTAACACTACGGTGACCCTTTTATGCTAGTTCCCTATGACAGTGATGACGCATTCCATCTCCTAGAACTGAAATAGCTTTCCAATTCAAAGGTTGAGAAAGAATGGTGATAGCATAGCCAGATTACCCAATATGAGCCTAAACAGCATTGTCTTTTGCCGTAACTATCTTCCTCTGTCTTTTATCTGTGGTTCCGTAGTGTTGATTGATCAATTCATTCCTGCAATCTGAACTGTTATCTCAGGGTTCTGTATAACTTTGGATCGAATTTCATTCACTGCTTCTATTTTGCACATATATTTGTTTTTTCGGGGGCACGTTTTTGAGTGGTTTGGCAAGGGTTATTGTGCATTCCAATGTAAGAGTGTCTTTTCAGCTTATGTTACTCGATTTTATTGTGAGCCCCTTGTGTTCAGCATGGCTTGTTATAACTTTGTCCAACTTCAATTTATTTTGCAGATTGGACCTTCATTTTCTGGCCACCAGCCAGTTGTATTTAATCCTCAGGTTGCGTCATTGCAAGCACAACAAGCATATTTTCATCCAGGTGGACCTCAGGTGTGATATCCTATTGGAGGCCTTTTGAAGTTCTCCCTGTCTTTATTATCTAGCATATACTAATCATAATCATATAATTGCAGTATGGACAGCAGATACTCGTTGGCCACCCTAGACAAGTCTTGTACATGCCGAGCTACCAACCTGTAAGCGATTCTGTTGTTTCTTATCCTTCTAATTTGAAGAAGATTGTGGATATTTATACATCATATCTATCAAATTTCAAAATTTGCATGGATGAAAGTAGTCTTTACTTCATCACATAACACAATTAGTGGAGGAGGAATATATATATGGGCCAGATCATGCATTGGAGAATATTTTATCATCTTAAACACAACATAGAACATGGATCGTCTGTTTGCCTATTCTTGTGTCGGGATCAATATCAGTTTATTTTGTTTTGCTGCAGGAGATGCCATACAAAGGACGAGACTTTTAGTCAAGCTTGATAATATTCTTGGCAGTTCTACTCTGCTCGCAATGAATAAACTTCGGAGAGGATGCTTGGAACAATTTTCCGGGGATCCAAGCCTGGCAGTCTATGAATATCTATAGTTCTTGGTCCCCATTTGTGCGTGGGGAAGTTTGACTAATTATGGGATTTAATTTTTTACAATCCTGTATGCCACATTTATAACATGACTGGATTTCTCAACTTTCTTTTTAACTAGTACCTTATAGTGGCTGTTTTACTTCGATAAAAGTAGTTTTGGGATCAAATTATGTGCCAGAGTTTACTTGCTTATTTATAATCATTGTCCTGCTATATTTCCTTATTTTAGTTTTGAGCTGTCGACATCTTGATTGAAATTTCAAATTGTCTACTTATAAAAGTTAGGTTTTGTTTATATTGTTGTCTATTGTTTTTTTTGTGTGTTTATATGTAATGAGTGAGAATCCATCTTGAGGATATATATATGTGTTATTATTTTTGTGTTATGAAGAGAGAATTGATGTCGAATCTATTATTTAGGAGGGTATATATTTACCTCATTGTTAAGACTGCCTTGAACGGTATGCTTATGTTAAATCTTGTCCTTGAAAAAGCAAAAATTCCAGTTGAAACTCAGTTTTGGCCAAGGCCATGGGCATTTGGAAGGTTCCTTCTCATTAATAAATCTATTTTTATTTAATAAATCTATTTTTATAAGTTTCTTGGTACAACAAGCATGTCGTTGTCATAAAAATGTATTAAATAAATATCATGATCTTATCTTTATCTACATATTTATTTTGGATTAGATATTTGATGTAGAATGCAGTGCTTGACCTTTGTGATTTCTCTATTATAAAAATCCAAGAAAACAATGCCAAACTACCAAATATAAAAAATAAAATATTTGTAATGTTAGTTTATTGAATGAAAGGTTGAAACAAAAACTGAATTTTTCTGCTTTGGTATTTATTACTACCAAACCATATTAAAGAAATGTTTGAGAGTGACTTGACATCTTACTAATTATCTAACTCGTCTTTTATTTTTTTAATTTCTTTATTTAATGCTATTTGAATTTTTTTAATCCTCATATGTAATACAGTTTTGATTTTCTATATTAAAATAATAGATGCAATGTTGTTTTTATTAAGTTTGTTTGTTCTTGTTATATTTGTTCAGATAAATTTTATTCTACAATAAAAATAAAATTGCATAATTTTGAATTTTTTATTTTTATATATTAAATTAAATTTTAGACTATAAATAATCCTTCTAAAATCTTAAATCTTAAATGCTTTGAATATTTGATCATTTATTATATGAAGTAAAAAAATATATTGTAAAAAAAAAAAATAACTTTCATTCGTTTTGACATGTTCCCATTGAAAGTATAAGGTTTTCATTTAATGCTAATTATCAATTCATATTTCAAGCTTTTATTTGGGAATTGAAATACTTCTTGCAAATTGCTTCGGATTTTTGTTGAATTTAGCCTATTATAATTTGAAAAACATAAAATTTTTTACTGCACCCTTTATATTTTATAAGAATTTAAAAAATTAATTAATTTTAAAAATATATAAATTTATATTTATATTTTGATATTAGATAAATTTATTAAATAATTTAATAAATAACGTTATTAATACAATAAATATTTAATATATTAAATAATTTATCAAAATTTATAATTTAAAACGACTTAAAAAGAAAAAAATGTATTTATTAATTTAAGATAAAAATAGTACCTTTTTATATTATAATTGTAAAAAAAAACTTTTTAAATAAAAAATAAAATTTTAATGTAATTATAAAATTAAATTTCAAATTATAAATACATAATTTGGCAGCGATTAATGTGTGTTGATTTCGCTTATATTTTAAATTTGAGTTTTTATATATCTATTTTTTTTCAACATGTAATTAATAAAAAGAAGTATCATAATTATATAAGAAGTAAGGTTAAACTTGAAAGACAATCATATGTTCTTCCTAAAAATAGTTCGACTCGTTCTTTGTAATGTCTTTAAGATGCATGTTTGAATTATGCTTTGCCCATGTTAGACGCGATATTGACGTCAAGTTAGAAAAAAGTAGACTGAAATATTATTTTGAAGCTGAAATATATATATATATATATCTAATGTTATTAAAAATATTGAATAAATATATTTCATATTAAATATATAATATAAAAAAATTTATACAAATTATAATATAATTAAATAATTTTTTAAAATTTTATGAAATAAAAGATATTTCTATTATTAATTTGGGATGAACAAAGTATTATATAAAAATTATATCAACTATATGTTCTTCAATTTCATGTAAAAAAATGATAATAATTATTTAATTCTTATTTTTTTCTATGTATTTTAAAATATTAATTTTTATTATGCTTAGTAATATCATACATTAATTTGTACATATTATAATAAATAAAATATCTTTAAAAATTCAAATAGTAAGCTATATTTAGTATATCTCATTAAAAATAAAAACCAAAAAAAATTGTTTAGACATTTATATAATTAAAAAAGATTTATAGAAATATGTGATAGAGGGAGAGAAAAATATTTTCCATAAACTTCAAGGCAAAGTACAAATTTCCAAATAGAGTAAATAAAATTATAACATCAGCTTTTGAAAAGAAGGTTCCAGAATTCAGTGTAGAAATAGAATATTAAAAAAATAAAGAAAAAAATTATTTTATGGCAAACATTGTAATAATTGGGATGTGGAAGGGTAAAATAGGAAGAGTATGTGTTAGTTTTAGGGAAGCGGAGTTAGTTGGCTCTCTTTTCAGGCTACAGAGAGACTCTCATTGACTTTGTATGCTTGACTTTTATTTCATATCCCCAAAATTAAATTTTATAATTATTTTATTTATTAACAATAAAATTAATTAGTGTTTGTATAAGTTGTATTGAATGATCCATATGCAACAACAAATTATGAAATTTTTTTAATATATTGATTAGTGTTGTTTATCAATCCACCAATTCTATCTAATTCTATTTGAATATTTAGAGTTGAATTGGATCAATATAAAAAATAAGTTAAATTTTAAGTTAATTTTTAATCAAATCGAGTATTAAATAGTCCATAAAATTATCAAATTAAACTCAACTTGATGGATGTATATATGTATATATATGTACATACATTAAATTGAATTTTCACTCACTCTCTCAATCCTAATATGATAAAAAGTGAAATCCTCCATAATTTAAATGACGTTATATTTTTAATATCAGGGTGGCTCATAAATTTATTCATATATTTCAATTCAATTTGAATAATTCGAATAGGCTTATAATAAATTTTTGAACAAACACAAGTTGAATTTTGAGTTAATTTTCAAAATCTTTTTAAAAAAAATTGAATCAATTTTCGTAAAAAAAAAAAATTATGAGACCAATCCATCCTGACATACATATGCATATGTATATAATTGCACACAAGTGATGGAGCTTTGACTCAGTTGTTAATTTACTTAGTTTAGAGGCTGCAAAACTTTGTCTCCAGTATTTAATATATATATTAAAAAATTATTATTTTATAATTTTTTTATTAATCGTGACTTTATAAATAATAAAATAATTAAATCATTAGTCTTTCTGATAAGGTAAATTATTAATTGTTCTTGTCATGCGGTTTCTTGGTATGGCAATGAAACGGTTTCTTGGCATGGCAATGAAATCTTAAAAAACACAACTCTAATTAATATATGGAGAATTTCTTTTTTTTTTTAATTTTTTTGTGTATTATAATTAATTTTTTAAATTTAACATTTAAGAAATAATTTTTAAATTTATAGAATGAATACATAATCACATCATTATATTAAATTTAATTTTTATTTAATATATAAATTGATTCGAATTCATTTGTAATATATTCATAAATTAAATATTTTAAAATATATAAAAGTACAGTATATCAATAAATATATATTTTTATAGGTAAGAAATTTAAAATTAATTCATCTTTCTTCATATTAATATTAAAAAAATATAAATTTTTAAAATTTAATTTATTTGTATTACTTTTTTCACAAAATTAAGATTGATTGGTTCACCATTAAATAAAAAATTCATTGTCAAACTCAATAAAAAATGAAAAATAAAAAAATAAAAGTGTATATTTTGTGGCCAGAAATATATTATTCTCATTTAATCCAAAAGAAAAAAAAATTAAGAAGAAAAGGAGAAAACAATAAATAAAAGTGAGTGCACAATGCTCTCTTGTTAATTGTCATTATGAAAAAAGTATGTTTCATACAAGTGAAAATAAGGAGGGCGGCTGAGGGTATTATTGGGAAAAAAATAAAAATAATAATAAAAAACAGAAATTCTGAGTGGGAATTTAATACAAAAATTCATTACAAAAGCATTATTAAGCATTAAACGACAAAAACTAAACTACTTTTTAAAAAATAAAAAAATAAAAAACTAAACTACTTAATTGCCAATTATAACCTATAAAATAAAATATATAATTCTCAGATAATAAATTTATATAAAACAATATATTATGATATAAAAATGAACATGAGCATAGGTGGAGGTGGCAGTGGTGGTGGTGGTGAAAATAAGAGAGAGAGAGACTAAAAACACAGAGAAAACCAGAGATTTTGAGAGATTTTAAGATAGTCTGAGTCTTGGTACTAATGGGCAATACCCAAAAGATCAGAGAAGGAAATTGAGAAAGAAAGAAACGCAGTGACTTTGTTTTTTTGGGTTTGTGTTTAAAGAGAGAGAAAGAGAGAGAGAGAGAGAGAGTGACTGTGGTGTGGGGTGAGGAGGAAGAAGATATGCATAAAACAAAGCCAACATCAATACCCACTTATTGTTTCTCTGCACTTTACCAAGTCCCAAACACAAAAGGTCTCTCTCTCCCTTATCTGTTCTTTTCTTGGCTTTTCTTCTCTTTTCATCTTCTTGGTTTATTTTATTTTGTCTGATTTTCTATTATATTTTTTGTTCATTCTGTTTGTATGTTTATTAGTGGGGAATATTTCTATATCTATAGTATTGAATGTTTGATCTAACATTTTGAAACCATATAAGATTGGTAAAAATGTTGAAATGGTGGGTTTAAGTCTCTGGCAAGAAAAGTTTATTTTGGGTTTTTGGTTTGATTTTTTATTACTGTTGTTTTTGCGTATTTTATTTTTATTTTTCCTTTCTGTTCTTTTTTAGATTTTACTTGTGGGTATTGCATGTGTTATATGGGTTAAATATTTTAAATTTGGAAATTTTCCATTAAGTGTGCTATTCTTAGTATGGAAGATTACACTCAACTTTTTGCTAGTCCTTGAGTTTTGGAATTTCTATCTTCCTTTCCAGTTTAGAATTTTTTAACTTTATTCTTGATCAAATTCTTTACTCATTGTAGTATTCATTTATTTCCAGAGGCAATTTAGTTATTTTCTATGGAGCTTGATTAATATCCTCTTTGTGCGTTTCCCCAGTTTTTGGGATTTGGTTTTTGCATGACAGTGCTGGATAGCTCTCTCTATTTACCTTTTTTTCCCCTTGACTGGATCAACTAATCAATTTATGTGAATTAGTCCTCGTTCAAATCAGTTTATGTGAATTAGCACTTAACTTCTAGTTTTGCATGTATTTGATTTTGTGTTTTGGCGATCCTTTCATCATTAAATAAAGTCTGGATATCTATGTTGATGATGTGGCCTTCAAAGATGATAAGGGTATATGAGATATAAAAATTTCAATTGAAACTCTTTCAAAATGAGCAATTTGTTTCACTTTAATTTGAATGTTGTAACTAGGCTTCTGGGTTATGCTCAGATGTTGGCTGTTTTGTGCATTCATATTCAAACGTAAGCTAATGTCAAAAGAAGTGGTTATGTGCTAAATATTGGGAGGGGCATCTGCCAGCTAACGCCCAAATGTTGAGAAGAGTATGTTTTGGGGCTATGAGTGGCGAAATAAAATTATGATAGTTAAGGTCATTGGATCTGTATAAAGCTTATATGGAGAAATGCTAGTGTTTGTTTCTCTCCTATAAAAGCATCTACTTGAGAGAAAAAAAAAATCCGATAGTTTTGATGGTAAAAAGCCAGTGAACTATTTTGAAAGTTTCTATAATCACAAATTTGTTTGGCTGGGGGCTGAAAACTGGGGAGAGGTCTAGCATATGAATGGTTTAACCTGTTCAATTCCAGGTGGTTTACGTTTTTTGGGGTCTTCTCAAGCTGCATTAATTTGACTTTGCTTGTGCTGACTTCCTTTATATCTAATTTCAGCTTTTATTGCAATGTTGCAACTTCTTCTAGTTAGTTGCCAGTCTTAGAAAGGAAGGCGTTGTTCTGTTTCTCTAAGGACTCATCCTATGAAATCTTTAATTATGTGGCAATTTTTTTGGATTACAGGCAGTGGATAAGGGAGGCTAAGGTTATCATCAGACATCTAGTGAGTTTCTAATCACATTTTGAGACATTTTTCGCTGTAATTTTTTGAAAATGCACTTCTTGTTTAAGAAAGACTCTGGTATCAGCTACTCACATCCAACATCTTTATGTTGCTCATCATTAGGAATACTATTGAATTAACAGTACAACAATCATCTTCGTCTGGAAGCCTATGGTTAAAGATGGGTGTTACACAACAATTTCATGGTGCCAAGAAATTAACTTTTAAGTTTCAAGACCAGGATTCTTCTTCAACTCATTCAAGGGGCCAATCTTATGCTGAAGTAGCTAGCATGGGAGAGGGTAATGCATGCATACACCTTTCAATTATTATTTCAGCATAACCAACTTCTGAGATTTCTATTTTTATGTACTTCAGTATTTAAAATTTGGATGTTGTGTGCAGGTGAAATAACTAAAGAAATTCTACTTCTTTTTTGCTATTTGTTATTCATTTGATAATGCAGCTTCATGTAAATTTTTGTGGATGCTTTATGGGATATTCATTTCTTGAATGAATCCATATGCTTTAGTCTTGTATTTGACTCATTTGGCATTCTAAATTAGAGGACAAATTTCAAGCAATTATGTGCATGAAAAGTTATTGGTACTTTAGGTTTTAAATGATCAGGTTGTTTGTCAACACTTTGAGTTAGGTTTTGAACAATCAAGTTGTGCATGCCTGTCCCCTTTGTCCATTTGATTATGGAACTCTGACTTTTCACCTTTTAGGTGTATTTATTGCTTTGTAATTAAGTGTTAGTTGCTCGATAAGTTGGGTGATTAATTGTCTAATTGAGCTGTTATTTTCCTGGGCAGGATTCAGTGAAATTCATGGCAAAGCAACTGAGGGAGGCCAAACTGTATTAGTGTCACCAATAGCAACTCAAGATTTTATCTTACCTTCACAGGTTGACTGTAGCCAATCCCTTGTAAGTTGATACTCGATTGTCTTGTAATTTGATTCCTTTGCGGTTTGTGAGGATAGATAGAATCTTACATTACTCTCTCATGGCAGGCTCGATTTCCTGTCCATTTTACTGAACCATATTATGGTGGTTTACAAGCTATTTATGGTCCACGAGCAATGGTAAGTAGCTTCTAAAACTGTATTTTTTGCTTCTTTCATTCCTCCCTCTGGCCTTTGCTTCTTTTTTTTTTTAAAGTTAATTTGTTAGTTTTGCATTTTCCGATCAATCTAGATAAATGAAGTAAATTTATTTGAGTGGGACCTCATTCCCTGTCCTTGTGATTCTTCAATATTTAAAAATGTTAATTAGTTGGTTAGTCATAGATATTATTGGCATGCTGTATTCAGAGAAACTGGCAATTATAATATTAATATATTAAGTTAATATCCAGGACATAATATATATTGTCAGCATGTCATGTCTTAACAAACTTTGCAGTTACAATATACTTTAATATCCAGGACCAGGCCTATTATTAAGTACAGATTGTTTTCTGTTAAAGATGAGGCAATTTTTGTGAACATTTCACATTTGGGTAATTTCTTACTGTGTTGTAGTAGTTTAATTTTTTGGAGCCAATATCTAATATTCTCTTATACCAATAGAATCTTGATGCTGCTGAAATAAACATAAAAGAAAGACCTAGATAACATGAGTTCATTTTGTATGATGGAAACTTCAAAATCATCTTGCATTACCTGCTCAGCTGCACAAATTATGTTTTATGAGTGGAAAGAGTCCACTTCCACCACTCACCATTTTTTATTCCTTGGACATCTTTTTCCTATAGTAGTTTTCCCTGGCATCCTTGTTTATTTGGTACTTTAAAATTGATTGTGAAAAAACTGTGTGATAGTCATCCATGTCAAAAGTGGTTTATGAAGTATGATGCCATTTTATGTTCTTGTTTCTTCTTAACTTAGCATCTCCTTTACTCTTATTCTTTTCTGCTTTTCTTATTTTTTTGATCCTTTAATGTTGGAAAAGCTTCTCCCAGAAATTGCTTTATGAAGTTTGATTTTATAAGGCATTTATGCAAATTGATTACATAATATTAGAATAACTGCTCGTGCATACAGATGATTCCAAGTCTGTGTTTGATAACTAATAAATTTTGCTTCCTTGAAATTTATATTAAATGCTTACCACTACAACACTATCTTTTGTTGCTGGACAAGTATGTGTATTCTTTGTTATCCTTTAATAGAATATTTATCAATGAAACGGTATCAGATTCATTATCCCCAGGTGTTTGGAATGGCTTCAGCCCGAGTGCCACTGCCTCTTGAATTCACAGAAGATGAACCTATCTTCGTAAATGCAAAACAGTATAATGCCATTCTCAGGAGGAGAAGGTACCGGGCCAAACTTGAGGCACAAAACAAACTCCTCAAAGTTCGTAAGGTGTGTGCTTTGTGATTTTGAGAGTCTTGTCAAATATAGATGTACTGTACAATTCCATGTAATGGATGATGATGCGGGGGTTTGACTGATGAAGGGAATGTTATTTTGTTGATGTCTGTCTAAATTTTCTGCAGCCATATCTTCATGAGTCTCGGCACCTCCATGCACTGAGGAGGGCCAGGGGTTCTGGTGGACGCTTTCTCAATGTGAAAAAGTTTAAGGATTCTGATCTTACCCCCACAAGTGATGGACTGGATGCTACAGGCACCGCTGAGCTTCATTTAGCTGGAAATATGTCAGAATCTGAGGTTCATCAGCCAGAAAATCACAGATATGGTGCTTCAACCACTTCATGCTCAGATGTCACAAGTACCTCCAACAGCGACGACGTGTTCCAGCCGCCAGAATTCAAGTTCTCTGGCTATCATTCTCACTTTGCTGGGACCATGCAAGGGCGTTCTGGCATTATGCATGGCGGTGGAAGCCACCACCATGTTTCTGTCCTTCTATGAGAGAAGAGGCATACTTAAGCAGTCTTGTGTTTGGTACCAATCAGAAGATGCAGCTGCTATTGTTCCTTTGGGAAGTCATCCTTGGCTCAGTTTCAGTTAGTTTCATTTTATTTGTTTCATTGCTTTGAAACTTACATTCTCCGGAGACGATGATGATCGACTCATCATGTTTATGCTGTTCTGTTTGTGGTTGCTAAATATATGAGTGAATTCTGGATTTATGGTAATTGATTGTTGGCAAATTTAACATGATATTCCATTTGGTTCTAAGACTGCATTTCTATTTTCTGAGTTCAAATTCATATCATCTTTGGTTTTAAGAACTTTCTATTTTAAAGCTTAAATCTTCTCATCAACATCTCTGGGTATTAAAATGTTATTTTAATAAAGGAATATGTTATCAGGTGTTGCAGAATGTCTACTTAAAAAATGCTTTTTATTTTTATTGAAATTTATTGTAATAATTTTATAATGTGTGATTTTTTTATTAATATTTATTCCAATAAAAATTACAGTTTTTTCTTCCATATTTTGTTCCACGTCTTATTTTGTGCTTGGAATTGCATTTAATAATATTATTGTTGGGAGTTTGATTTCAAAAATCCATTTCAAAAAAAAAAAAAATAAATTCTGCAGTCGTCCTATTACAAATTTTTAATTTCTTTTTTCTTGTTCACAAATACGAAATTTCTAAAAGAGAAAATCCAAATCCAATTCATTAAGGCTATGTTTAAATGGAGGTACTATAAAGTTTAATAAAGAAGAGTAAAATATAGTATAACACAGTATTAATTTTAATCGTATTTGAAAAAAAAGATATTATATTTAAAAAATAAGTATCTTTTATTTATTTTGTTGGAAGGTATTATAAAATAATGTTATATATAAAAGTATAAATATAGCATTGTATAATTTAGCCTTTTATTTATTTTGAATAATATCATTATTATTTTTTTAAAATAATATCAATCTTAATAAATTTTTAATATTAATATATTTTTTAAAAAAAATAAAGTTGATACATTTTTAAATTAATATTTTAGTATTAGTCTCAATAAATCTTCAATATTAGTCTGAATAAATATTTTTTTTATCAGACGTCAGAAAAGCATTAGTTAAAAAAGAAGTTAAATGCTTTATTTAATAATATATTTTTTGTTTTTCAAAAAAAAATAATATATTTTTTGTTTAATGGTTATTTAAAAAAAAATAAAGAATAACCATATAATTATATTAAACAACCATAGATAAAAATAGAATAAATTATATTGTACCTCCAAAATCTTCTAATTTGGAAATACACTAAAATAAAACAAAATCTCTAATTTTTAACCTTAAAAAAATTCCATCTATCTTCCAATATTAGTGTATCTAATATTAAAATTAAACCTCTAAAATTAAACTTAAATTTTTAATATTAGTCTCAACAAATCTTCAATATTAGTCCCAATAAATATTTTGCTTAATTTTTTTTATCAGACATCAGATAAGTATTAGTTGAAAAAAATTAAATGTTTAGTTTAATACTTTTTTTTATTTTGAAAAAAAAAGAAAAATAACCATGCAATTATATTAAAAAGTTATGGGTAAAATTAAAAATAAATTATATTATACATCCAAAAATCTCTAATTTAAAGATACACTAAAATGAAACAAAACCTCTAATTTTTAACCTTTAAAAAACTCCATTTATCTTTCAATACTTTATTAAACCTCTAAATACCTTATCCCAAATACAATATAAACCTCTCTATACTTTATAAAATCTTCAATAAACTCTGTCCAAACAAGCCCTAAAATAAAGAAGAATTTAAAAAAATTTAAATTATCAATTTCAAAAAAAAGTATAAGTATATTATTAAAAATATACCAACATACCCTTCAAAAAAAACAACACAATGAAATATTTAAAAAAAATTAAAAGTGTAATTAAAAAAATTAAAGTGTAATTTTACCTAATTAAATTTATGTGGGATTTTTTTTTTCACTTTTTATAATTAACCAATAACCTTTTACATTGTCTCTCTCTAAGGTGGAGAGTATGCTTTAGTCTTGTCTGTTGGCAAGTTTTTGTCTTGTTTGTTTCTTTATTTTGGGTGTCTTTGATTTGGGTTTTGGAGATGGATTCGACATCTGTTTCCATGGCTAACATCGCACTGGGAGAACTGGAAATTGATTATGAGATCGAAAATGAGGAAAAGTTGGATCTTCAGTTTGCTGTAGCGGGAAGGTTTCTGACAGATAAGGATATCAATTTTCAAGCCATGAAACGTACTCTTATCATCCTTATGGCAGCCTGGTAGAGGGATTTTTATCAAAGATCTATCGCCATACTTATTTCTTTTTGAAATTTTCCACGAGGTGGATCTTAATAGAGTCCTGGCAGGAGGACCATGGGCATTCAATAATCATCTGCTCATTTTGAAAGGAGTGCCTGAGGGTATTCATACCAGTCAAGTCGAGCTAATGCAGGTGGAATTATGGGTCCAAATTTATGATTTACCAATCGGTTTCTTTTCAGAGAAAGTTGGGCAACATATTGGCAACTGTTTGGGACGATTTGTGGAATCAGACAACAATAACTTCACGGGAGTTTGGAGGAACTTTATGCGCATTCGAGTTTCAATAGATGTGAGACAAGAGCTCATGCAGCGTATGAGGATTAAGAAGAAGGGAGGTCATTGGACTTGGATAACGTTCCGTTTTGAGGGGCTACCAGTTTTTTGTTTCATCTGTGGAAATCTTGGGCATTCCGATAAATTTTGCCCGCTGATATATGATAATCCTGAGATGCAATTTTCACGATGCTACATTGCGGATTTGAGAGCAGGAGGGCGGAGACAAGAAAACTGGGCTGAGAATAAGTGGCTATGGTCAGCGCCACCCACGAAGGCTGTTGCTGCTACCGGAGAGACAGAGAGCGGTGGGGACAGCATGATGATAGATGGCTGTCCTGGTATTGGTAATTTCGGGATTAAAGGAAATCATGGCTCATTTTCAGGAGTAATTAAAGGAGATTTGAATCAAGGTGATAGGGCTGCTTTAACTGGAAAGAAAATCCTCAACGTGCATCCATGCAATGAGCATGTCCCCCAGTTTATGGAAGTACTTGATGCTGGTATTGAAATTACTGATCCTAAGCGACGTCGTCAGGGAGGAAATATTGTTTTACAAAATAACTTCCAAATACAGGAGACTAAAATGCATGAGGCTGGACTTACGAAAAATGTCCATATACAGGCTGTTATTGGGCCCAGTAACACCAAGCCAGAAGCTATTCAGCAAGGCGAAAATGAGATTGGCACTGAGTTGCAGACTTTGTCAGATGCTAGCACCAGGACCTGCCACCAGCAATGAGTTGTATAAGCTGGAACTGTCGGGGTTTGAGTAACAACCCGACAGTTCGTTTCTTAAAGGACTTGGTGTCCTCCAAATTACCAGATTTAGTCTTTTTAAGTGAAACTATTGTGAGTCAGAATAAAATTCAGGCAGTTAAGCACAAAAATGGGTTTGAAGGGGCTTTTTCTGTTGATTCTGTCGAGAGGTGTAGGGGTTTAGCTCTTTTCTGGCGTAAGAATGTTGATGTAAAACTCCTTAGCTACTCTAACAATCACATTGATGTAACAGTTAATCAACCTAATAAATTCGAATTTCGCTTGACGTGTTACTATGGCATTGCTGATCGTTCTAAACGAAGTTTTTGCTGGCAGCTACTTTGTGAGTTAAAATGCAAAAGTTCCTTTACCTTGGTGTGCGATAGGAGATTTTAATGACATGTTATCCCATACTGACAAGAAAGGTGGCAATCCACAACCAATTTGGCTCTTGGAAGGATTTAGAAATACAGTCAGTTTATGTGAATTAATTGACCTTCCTTTAGTTGGTCACCCTTGTACTTGGGAGAGGGGAAGAGATGGAGATAACTGTGTGGAAGAGAGAATTGATAGAGTTATGGTTAATTTTCAGTGGAAGCAGAGTTTTGAGAAAGCTTTAGTTTTTAATTTAGATACTCCAGTCTCAGACCATACTGCTCTTTTTCTTGACTTGAGAATGGATGAGAAGATCCATTTTGCTCATTGTTTCAGATTCGAAAATGCTTGGCTATTAGAAGAGAGTTGTGGCGTGCTTCTTAAGTCAACTTGGGAGGATGGTAAACAGGATGGTATTCAGGAACAGCTCAGGCAGTGTGGTTTGGCTCTTGATAAGTGGGGCAAGAGATTTCGTAGTAGATTTAGAACTGAAATTAAAAATGCCGAAGACAAATTGTCCAGAATTAAGAGCTTTGGTCAAAATGGGAGAGATGAATCCTATGAAGAAGCAAAATTAGCTCTTAATCGTCTCTTATATCAGCAGGACATGTATTCGAAGCAAAGAGCCAAAGTGGATTGGATGAGAAATGGGGATATGAACTCACGTTACTTTCATACTAGAGCTTCTAGTAGAAAAACAAAAAATAAGGTGTCTCAGATTGAAAATGAAGAAGGCTATTTGGTTAATGATGAAGATGGTATCCGTAAAGTTATGATTTCCTATTTTCAGAGCATTTTCAAGTCTAATGTGGATTCTAATCACTTTAATGCTATTCCTATCCGAAAGAGGTTGTCAGAAGAGTATATCAGATTGCTTGATCAACCATTCACAGCAGCTGAAGTAAAGGAAGCTTTGTTTGATATGGCTATAGACAAATCCCCGGGGCCGGACGATTTTAATCCAGCCTTTTATCAACATTTTTGGCCAGTGGTGGGTGCAGATGTCACTAAAGTTGTTCTTCATGTGTTAGAATCAGGTTCCATTCCTCCTTTGAATAACACACATATCGTTCTTATTCCAAATAAGAATTAGCCTCGAAACATGGGAGACCTTAGGCCTATTGCTATTTCCAATGTCATCTACAAAATCATTGCAAAGGTGCGTGCAAACCGGTTGAAACAAGTGTTACCAAGTTTGATTTCTAATACTAAAAGTGCCTTTATCAAAGGAAGGCTTATAAGTGATAATTTCTTAGTAGCTTCTGAAGTGTTACATACCATGAAAAGCAAGACAAAAGGTAGAAAGGGCTGGGTTGCTTTGAAGCTCGATATGAGCAAGGCTTACGATAGAATGGAATGGTCTTATCTTGTGCACATGATGGAAGCTGTTGGTTTTAGTTCTAAATGGGTGAATTTAGTATTTCAAAGCATCAGCACAGTATCTTATCATATTTTAAGGGATGGTAATGAAATCGGACTGATTCATCCTCAACGTGGTCTTCGGCAAGGATATCCCCTCTCGCCGTATCTTTTCATATTATGTGCCGAGGGTTTAATAAATCTGATATCAAATTATAAGCAAAAGGGTAAGATCCATGGATGCAAAGTTAGCAAATATGCGCCTACAGTTTCTAATTTGCTCTTTGCGGATGATGCATTTCTTTTCTTTAAAGCTCAAGCCCTAGAGTGTCGAGCTATCAAAGAGATTCTTAAGCTTTATGAGTTAGCCTCAGGCCAACTTATGAATTTCCAGAAATCTACCATTCATTTTAGTGTAAATGTTAATGACCTGTGCAAAGTTGAGATCTGTTCTTTGCTTGAGGTTCATCAACCACTGGGAGATGGCCACTATCTAGGACTTCCTTCATTGCTTGGTAGATCTACGCGTCAAGTAATTGCATTCATCAAGGATAAAATATGGAGACGTTTTAAGAGCTGGAGCAACAATTTTTTATCTCAAGCAGGTAGAGAGTTACTAATCAAATCAGTTTTGCAAGCAATCCCAACTTATGCAATGAGTGTTTTCCTGCTGCCCATTTTTGTATGTGATGACATAGAGAAATGTTGAATTCTTTTTGGGGCTGGAAATGAAATGGGGACAAAGCTATAAGATGGCAATCATGGAAACGCATGTGTTCAAGCAAGAGAGTTGGTGGTATGGGATTTAGAGAAATTCATCAATTTAACAAAACTTTGCTGGCACGTCAAGCATGGAGATTAATTGCTGCTCCCCAGTCCTTGATGACACAGGTATTTAAAGCAAAATATTTTCCCAATCATCATCTGCTAGAGGCAAAGTTAGGATCTAATCCAAGCTTTGTATGAAGAAGCATTTGGGAAGCTATTTTTGTACTTGATAAAGGCAGTTTATGGAGAGTGGGTGATGGGAAATCTATTAAAGTGTGGGATTTCAAATGGGTGCCAAAAAATCAGTCAACGCTGAGGAATTTGATCCCAAATACTCAACCTGAAATAGAGGTAGTTGCTGACTTAATGAATGAAGATACTCGAAGTTGGAATACAGAATTGATTGATGAGTTCTTTGATGTGTCTACGGCTAGGAGTATTAAAAGCATTCCCTTGAGCAGAAATTCTTATAAGATGGAGTTTTCTGGAAATGGTCTCGCCATGGTTCTTATGAAGTGAAAAGTGACTATCATATCAGTAGAGAGGATGAACCGATTATAGAACAAGCTGATTCTAATCTTGATATGGTTTGGAAAAACTTGTGGCATATTAAAATTCCTCCGCGAATGAAGACTTTCTTATGGAGAGCGATGAAGAGTTGTCTACCAACTTTTGATAATCTTGTTAGGCGAGGCATGGATGTGAACTTAATTTGTTCTGTTTGCTCTACTGACAATGAATCAATCTGGCATGTGTTATGCGTATGTCCTTTTGCTCTTGACTGCTGGCGTCAAAGTCCTCTGGGTATTTTTTGGTCTAATGAGGTAGACAATTTGCACTCCTGGTATAAGATTTTATGCTCTTTAAATGATGCGACAAAAGCGGAACTTGAATCTTCTATCCTCTATAATCTCTGGAGGAGCCGAAACAGGTTGATTTGGGATCATCAAACAATGAGTCCATGGCAAATTTTACATGAAGCATCAGTTTCTCTATTGTCTTGGCAAAGAGCACAACTCCCTCAATCTAGCTTGTACACTAGTATGGCAGTATCACGTTGGGACAAACCTGCAAACGGTTCTCTCAAAGCTAATGTTGATGGAGCAATCTTCGCAGATGAGGATCGGTATGGTGTGGGTATGCTAGTCAGAAACGATGATGGTCACCTGGTGGTTGCTAAGGTCCAATCTTTCGAATGATCTCTGTACCCGCATTTCTTGAAGCCAAATACTTATTTGTCAGTGCTTTAGAGCATGTGTGGTCAAGTCAGAACACCACTAGATGCCATTATTCATGATTGTTCCTCTCTCGCTGATTCTTTACAGTGTTCTTTTAAATTTGTAAAGTGTTCAGCGAACAAGGCTGCTCATAAGCTAGCAAGAGCATCTTGTATTTCTGAAGCTCAGACATGGACCCAAAGTCCTGATTTTCTATGTAATATTTTATTAGATGATTTGAATTAATGCATTATTACTTATTTGTCAAAAAAAAATTAAATTTATGTGAGATTTTTATTTTTCAAAATATAATAATTTTAAAAATAAAAATAATTATATAATTATTAAAAAAACCCATCAATAATTTATAATAAAATTTTAATTTTAATTATACTATCATTATTACTATATTTCCTAAACAAAATACTTGTCTATAATATAAATTTTAAATAGCTGGCATCAAAATATTTTTTAAAAAATATAACATTTAATTGTTAAATAATATAAAATTCAGAAAAAAATTGTAAATGAAAATTGATTGGACTCACACAGCCCGTCAAACAAATATTAGGAAGTCAAACAGACTCCAAACAAAAATCCATGACAGTAAATTCAAAAATCCCAAAATAACCCCACTGAAGCTATAAATTCCTTAAGTGTCCTTTATCCCTCTCCTGATTAAATCATAAATCGTTAAATCATAAATCAAACACGCAAAAGTTTTTTTTTTTTTTTTTGACTTTGGTTTTTGCAAAAGCAAAGCAAAGACAGTAAAAAAAAAACTCAGTTTCAAAAATTCCGTTAAAGAGCGAGAGATGGAGGGAGTAGGCGGAGGAGCACCGCAGAATCCACGCACAGTTGAAGAGGTTTTTAGGGATTTCAAAAGTCGTCAAGCTGGCTTGATTAAAGCTCTCACTACTGGTAATTCAACTGTAATTTTTGCTTTAGTTAACTTTCGCTTGAGAGACTTTATTTCAATTTTATTTTATTTTATTTTTCGAAATTTTTCGGTATTTTTTTTCTGAGATTGGTAGTTTCATCTTTTTTTTTTTTTGAAATTAGCTTGGCTTTTGCTACTTTTCCTTATGCTCTTTTCATTTTTTGACCTACACTTTATTTTATTACATTGAAACAGAGAAGGGTGTTTCTTAAAACTGGAGCTTTTCAGTTTATTGTGAATGAGTGATTTTTAGATTATAATCAGATTAAAAATAAGCAGTTAAGCGTTTCTGTAAACTAGTTAATAATCAGCTGATAATCAGTTTATAATCAGTTAAGTGTTTCTGTAAAATCAGCTTATAATCAGTTTTTAATTACAGAAATTGTCAAAATGACCAAACTGTCCCTAAATTTATTTATTGTTTAAAAATAATTTTTTAAATGTTAATTTAAAATTTATTTTGCAATAATAATAATAATAATAATAATAAAATTTATTTAATAATAATAATAATAATAATAATAATAATAATAAACGTAAAAGAATTTTGATGGGAACTAAAGTGTATAAGGTGGACAAATTTGAAATATTGAAGATTAGGTAGGGATAGCATGGTCTTTTACTTGGTCAAAACTGCTTAAAAAATAAGTGCTTAAAAAAAAGTAGCAAAACCCAACTTTTAAAAAACTGATTAAAATCAGATTATAATCTACTATTTAAGTTTTCAGAAACACTTAAATAAACAACTTATAATCTAAAAACTGCTTATAATCAGTTTTGACCAACTTTTAAATTTTGAGAAACACCATCAGAGTTTGAAGTTTGAGTTCTGGAGAAGTCAATAGCGTAATTGAGCTTCCTTTTTTTTTTTTTTTCCATTGAAATTGGGAATTTTACTGTGTTTTAAGTGATGTGTTCTTGGTTTTGTTATTGCAGACGTGGAAGAGTTCTTTCAACGGTGTGATCCAGATAAGATAGGCTTTTTCTCTTTCTTGAATTACTTCTAATGTCATAATTTCTTTGGATTTAGTTATTTATTCTTGATTTGCATATTATGTTCATTATTCAACTCATGGCTGCTAAGCTTTCCAACACTGCTTGATATTTATTCGTGAGGCCTGAAATACATGGGATTTGATTAAAGTCTAGGAATTTGGAGAAAGCAATGCCATGTAATGTGCAAAATAGGCCATGTATGAAGTAGATGCCATCCTGTATTATGATGAAACTCCTTTAGCTTTGTTGGTAGAATCTGATGCCGGAGTTAACTAGCTGGAGGTAGAATAAAGACTGCTGGATGATAGTCAATTGTTTTGGAGAAAGGAAGAAAATTTTGTTGTATATAGTTTTAAAATTTATATATGGCACCCTATTTTTATACAGGGGTGGGGGTATAACTGTTTCGGACTTTCAGTTTTGGTTAGGTTATAGTAACCAAAGTAGTGAATATGACTTCTTGAAGACATGCAGGCATGGAGAGAGGGAGGAAAAATAGACTTTTTAACTCTGCCATCAGGAAATCATAATTGAATTAAAGCAATTAATTTCCTTGCATACAAAAGACTTCAATGAAAAAATATTAGGTTATTAGGTATTGGCACTTTATCTAGAATTTGTTCTCTAAGTATTTGATTTCCAGGGTCTCTAGCATTACAATTCTCATTTTAGATTTAGTTTTGTTGTCTTTCACAGTTTTCATACGGAACATTTAATAACTGTTCTTATGGTCTTTATAATTGCTTTTTATGCGTTGTACATTCAGAGAAGGAGAATCTTTGCTTGTATGGATTTCCTAGTGAGCAGTGGGAAGTCAATTTGCCTGCTGAAGAAGTGCCTCCAGAGCTTCCTGAGCCTGCACTTGGTATTAACTTTGCCAGAGATGGCATGCAAGAAAAGGACTGGTTGTCCTTAGTTGCTGTCCATAGTGATGCCTGGCTGCTTTCTGTGGCCTTCTATTTTGGTGCCAGATTCGGATTTGATAAAACTGACAGGTATATGTACTTTTAGTTGAATGATTGTAGATATGTTGATTTTCATGCCTATGCAAACAATGATAAATGATCAGTCTTGATTGTTAATCGGTGTCAAGTGTTCTGCAGTCAATTTTAGATCTTGTATAGGTTGGATGACCTTTCAACTCATTACGTTGCATAAAATGATATCTGACTGAGTTATTATTATTTTGTGATTTTCTGGTCATATGAAATACCTGACCCACCACTTACTTTATTCTTCACACTATCTTTGTCTTTTTGTGGAAAAGAAAAACACTACATTGAATGATCTTCTGTGACATTTTTTATTATGTCTTGGTAGAATTGAGGTGCTAGTCTTTTGTGCAGAGGACAAAAAGTGTCATTTTTTGTTGACGTGTCTCATCAGCTGTGCTTTTAATTGTATAACATTTTTTGCATTACATGCTTTAGCAACTGAGTGTATCAGATGGTAGTCTTATAAGGGTGATTATATATACACATACACACGCAGGCAAATGAGTTGATTTTGTCTATTATCATGCACCTATATATGGTATACAGATTATTTGCTTTAGCCTAATTGTGGATGCCTGTTCTTGAGGAACCATCTGTATCTAAAGTGTTGATGAGATATGAAAATAAACTAACTAATTGATGTTCACTTTAATCTTGAAGTGGGTTAATGTTCTGATATTAGATTAGTTAAATTTAATGATGTAGCAGGACAGACTTCTACAAGATATCATTACAATATCTTCTTTTACCTTTGCAAGAAGCAATTACAATATTGTCTTCTTAATTGTGATGCAGGAAGCAACTTTTTAATATGATAAATGACCATCCAACAATATTTGAAATTGTGACTGGTACTGTAAAGAAACAAGTGAAGGAGAAGTCATCTGTCTCCAATCACGGTAGCAACAAATCCAAGTCAAACTCGAAAGTGATAAAGGAAGGCTTTCTCTCTTAAGCTATTCTAATACTTAGGTTTTTATTACCCAGAGTGTTGTCATAACTATTTTTGTCACTAAAGGCTCATTAGCGTTTTACTCTTCTTCAGTGTAGATTTTGGTGCACTGTACATTTAGTTTGCATAGGGTATTTTTTTCGCTATAACTTCTCTGTGTACCAGTTTTGACCTTAGGTTTTTTAATTTTTATGGGCACCAGTCATTAACTTAAGGTTTTTCTTTTCCTAGTGATCTCGAAATTGGGCAACTGTTGAAAATTTATCTAATTCCTTGGGATACTCTTAGGCTAAATCTGTTAAATGAGTAATAATATTAACTATTACCATTTTTTTTTTGCTTTTCAAATACTTGGTTTCAGCAGAGGGAATCTCAGGGAAAGTTTTCAAAAACATCACAGCCTAAGGATGAAGATGAGGGTTTGGATGAGGAAGACGATGACGAGCATGGGGACACATTATGTGGTGCATGTGGTGAGAACTATGGGGCTGATGAATTCTGGATTTGTTGTGATGTCTGTGAGAAGTGGTTCCATGGCAAGTGTGTGAAGATCACCCCTACTAGGGCTGAGCACATTAAGCAGTACAAGTGCCCATCCTGCAGTAACAAGAGAGGTCGCCCCTGATATACGGCTAAGAGCTGTGGTTCTCTGCCTCATAGAGACACTTTAGCTCGACTCTCCTAACTGCCATGGCAATCAGTTTATTTCTTCGACCTATTCTTAGTGCAATGTGTTAATGGATTCTACACATTTCATCTAGTGGCCTTTAGTTTCCCAAAATATCCATGTGTTTTATCTCTCCTTTTAGATTGGAAACATCTAATTATGTCTTCTATTTTTGGAAAATCTCTGTTTAATAGGAATATCTCATTTTCTATATTGTGGATATGTAATTTTAGTTTTTAGCTATCAGCAACAGTAAAACTAAACATGTCTACAATTTACGAGTATGATTTTTTTTTTGTTGGTCTCATGCTCTTTTATTTATTTATTTCTTATTGTTTCAGCATCATTGAATCAAAGCTCATTAACAGGTCTTTTGATATATCAATTCTTTTAATGGGATAAAATGCTTAGATTATCAAGATCATTGGCTGGAGGCAATTTGAAGGTGATAGCCGCAGTTATTGCAGCTATGGCTTTCCATGCAGCAGTTGAATAATAGTAATAGTAAATATATATATTACTTCGGACGGTAGATCAGAATCGATTTTTACTCCAATATACTGGAAAAAAATCACCTCCTCTAAACCGTTAGATTTAGACAAGTCCTCCAATCGGAGGGAGGGGCAAAATGACTGTCTTGTGGGGTCAAAAACCAACATTTTGGGCCCATAGACCAACCATTTAAAACAAAAAACCTTTATTAATGTAAAATTTTTTACTTTCATTTTATCATTTAATTACAAATTCAATCACTGAATGAGCTTAAGGCGTGTGCGTTGGTGTTTTCTTCACTTCCCTTGACAAAGTACAAATTAAGGAATCATTGCAAAAGCCAACTTGAGAGTAATTAGTTCAATAATTGAAGATAATCCAATTTTTAGGTTATTTTGTTTTGTAGAGAGTGGACACTTAATGATCAAATAATAATAAAAAAAGAAGATTCGAAATTTTCAGTATATAAATACAACCTTTTTGAGGTCATTATCACATTAGAGAGTTAAACTAATATCATTATCCACTACATAAATTAAAAAAAAAATTATGTAAAATCTTATTTTATACATTTCTTTCTTTAAAAAAAAATATGGATAAGATATTTTAGTTTATATGATTATTTTATTTATTGTTTATTTATTTTTTCTAAAAATTATTATTATTATTATTATTATTATTTCATATGTCCTTATATCATTATTTTTTTTAATCATAACTTATTCCACTTAAATTTTGAATCAAATTTAGGTGTTATTTCTTTTTTATATGTAATTAATTAAACAAATCTTTTTTTTTCAAGTCAAAAGTAATTTTTAGTGACAAATGTGCAATTAGAATTACAAATTTTTTAAAAAATATATAAAAATATATTTAAAGATATTGAAATTGTCTTTAAATTTATGAAATTTTAAATTCGAGTCCCATAAAAAATTTTGATTAAACAAATGATTATCATCCAAAAACATCAATATATATATACAACTTGAAAAGCAAAGTGATGAAAGCAACATAAATTATTTCCTTGAATATCATTAAGAAATTGGGTTTCCAAGAAAAAAAAAGGATTGTCAATTCTGCTTAGAATTTAAGAATAAGTTGAATATATTTTGTCAATTATATATTAGTATTCTATTCCAATATTTTATGAATGGTAAAAATTAAGGATAAAATATAAACAAAAAAAATTAAATTGTTTAATGACATGCTACCTTTTGATCTAATAAACTATTACTGACGTTGGATTAATTCTTGAGAAGAGAGTCAAATGATTAATACTTAAAAATCTCAATCCACAAGAAAGGTGGGTTTAGTTATTGCAAGGGAAAGAATGAAATTCCCTTAAAAAAAATACTGGTTTTGGAAATTTACCTTGATTGATATCTATCTTCTATTTTATTTTATGAAGAGTATTATCAATTATTGATTTATCTTATTTTATTAAATTTTATATTTTTTAATGAAATACATTTGTAAATTAGTTTTATTTAAAATTTATTTAAAATAATTATGTATTTATAATTCATTTACTCTAAATATGTTGCAACTTTAATAAAATATTTTAGAAAAAAATTATATCATATATCATATATCACTTTTTATTTTTATTTTTACATATTCTATAAATTTTATATAATTTTAATCTGAAACTAAGATATTTTTAAAATTAAAAGTTCAAAAGTTAATATTTTATTTTTGAGAAAAATGAATGTTTTTAAAAATATATATTTATTTATTTTTGAAGTATTTTTGAAAAGGGTTTTTGTGAATTGTGATGTAACTTATTTATAAAATAAACAAAGATTTCTCCATCAGGCCAAATAAATGAGATTCCAAATTATTGAAAAAAACAAAAAAGGAAGAGGAGAAAACTCTTTTGTCTGAAGTGAAAATGGGATGGCAACTACAAGTCCCTCTATCCATTTATGATTATGGTAGTCACCCACTAATGAAACACACTAAATCAAAAGCACTTCAACTTTTACTTTTCTTCGCCCACTAACAACCAACAACAGCGACAGCCTTTTAATGGGTGCCTCATATTTATTAATCTTTCAAAACGACATCATGCTATTTAGACTTCCTTCTATTCTCTTAACTATATTTTACATTCCTTATTAGCTTCCTACAAAGAGTGTTTGTTATAGTTTATAAGTTAGTAAAATTAATTTATAAATTTTGTAATATCCCAAAGTGTGCCACAAAAGTTTTAATTCAATTGTTGTTTGATTTGAATTTAATATATATATGTTGTTGTAAAGGAAATGATTGTGTTAATGGAATGTATATGTTGTATATATGTTAATATATATAACATATATGTTGGTCAAATGGAGAGTCAAGGGAAGAAGATATTTTAATATTTTAATATTATTTTGCTTGGAGAAGAGGATATTGAGGAGATGTTTTGACTTTTGCTTTCTATCTTTTCTTCTTTTCTTTCTTCCCTTGCCGTGGACCATTTTCTTTTCTTCTCTTCTCTTTGCTTTTCTGTGTTGTCCGGCCATCAAGAAGAAAGAGAGCAAGATAGAGATTTGTTCTTCCAAGTTCAAGATTGAAGAGAGTTTTCAAGAGATCAAGTTAGAGGTTTAAGAGTTCTCCATCTTTGGTAAGTTCTCTCTTGATTTTTTGTGTTGTTTTTAAAGTTATGTGGGTTTGTGAGTTTAAGTTGTGTTTGAGAATGTGTTTGGTTTGATTGTGTTTGGTTTAAGAGTATTTGGTTTAATTGATTTAGGATATAGGGATGTTACAAATTCTAAATTCTAAATTTGGTTATTTTAAAATTTTACAAGTTATCAAAAATAAATTGAGAACCAACTTATTATTTTAATATTTATATATAAAACTAGTTTGATAAAGTAATTTACTTTATTATTTTTATTTATTTCAATAAATATTTTTAATAATATAATTTTACATACATTTTACTCATTCTAATAATAAATATGATTATAAATTATTTTTTTTATTAAATATGCCATTAGTAATCAAACATTCATTAGTGTTTAAAACAAAAATCTAACTTATTACTTTATCCATTTCCCTAAAATCATCACATTTAATTCATACACACCTATTAATAAAATTATTAAAATTTTTAAATATTATATAAAATTATTTTAAATAGACTAAAATATTATTTATTAATTTATTAATATTATACTCTTATTTCATTAATTAAGTCCTTAATAATAGGGATATAGTTAAAAAAAATAATTAATTTTTTTATTATATAAAATAATAATTTGAGAGAGACAAATTTTTTTTTTTTACAAAAGTAACAATTTCAACAAAACTGAAAAAATATATATTTTTATAATTCGTTTACAAGCTTATACATATTTGATACTTATAAGCTAAGCCAAATACTCTCGTGCTCTTATAACTAAATTAAAGTCAACATTTACTTAGATTTTATTTTTTTAACGATAAGAGCCCGTTTGATTCAAATTCTAAAATTAAAATTTATAATCAAATTAAGCAGAATTCAATAATTGATTTATTATTTTTCTCAAATTGTTTAGTTCAATAAAATAACAAAAAATGCGAAATCAATTTGGGCTAATTAAATCTAATTTTTGCCAACAATCAATTGCAAAGTGTTATCTTAAACTAAAATATCTAGATTAGACCTAACAAAAAGATGACTAAGATTTAGACCAATAACCACTTGCAAAGTATTCACTTGAACGTTCAATTTTACAAATAACTCTGTTTAGGTTAACAACAAAGCAGCTGCCAGAAATGGTAGCATATAAACCAAATGCCCAGTCGCATTTTATTACATATTAATCAGTTTTCAGATTCCTGAGTGAATCCCAATATATTATATATGGAACCTAAACAAACTTGATGCCTCTAAATCCCAAATCAATCCAAATGCAATGCTGCCCCACCATTCACTGTAGTTTCCAATATCCATGAACAAAATACAAAAGAACTTCAGGAGTCTCAAATTTTCTCAGCATCCACAAATAAGCTTACCAAATAATAGCATAAAATTACAATCCAAACTCATAACCCATTAACTATTATAAATTTTGGGAGAACCACACCCTAAAAGTTAATTTCAGAAATTGAAAAGCCCAAATTCACATAAATCTCACATTAAAATCTTACATTTTTAAAATTGAACACCTGACGACAATGGCTTAACACTTTTTTTTTTCTTGAGATTAACATTAATTTTAATCTAACTTGTATGATGTCCATTTTTAAATCTCATTTGTTCATGTGTATGGATTGCTCTAATATCAATTATCATATATTTTAGAAGAATCATACCCCCAAAAGCTATCTCTAAAAATTAGAGTTTTCAAAATTCATATAAACCCTATATTGAAATTTTCATATTTTCAATGTGAGATTCACCAAATCCCACGCCTTCCTTAGGGATCCTAAAATTAACCCAGCAAACAAAAGTACAAAACCAGTGCTCCGATAGAAATGTCTATAAGCATAAAATTCACAAGCTTCATTCACTCCCGAGACAGATGCTGTAGATTCCATGAAAGAAATCTTGAAATTTCTGAATTATTTATAATGTACAAATCAAGAAAATGGAAAATGTTTGAACATACTTGCTAACCCTTAGTTATATTCCTGAAATTTGTGCCGTAAACAAACCAGAAATTGCAGAAAATCAGATACTTGACATTAATAAGAAGAAGGATAAAAAATTTATACATATATATATAGTGGAAAACCTGCCTGAAATTACATTGATCATCTTGCGAGGCAGGCAGGATAAAGAAAAAAGAAAGTGAAAAAGGAGATAAACAGAGCTAAGTTTAAAGAAAAAAATTGGAAAGCTTTTAGACAGAGATACTAGAAAAAGATAAAAAAAAAACCTCCATTTCTTTCTTCCCATTATTTTTCCTTCATTCTGTATCATTGCAAAACCTCTTGGTTCTTGGCTGAAAGCCGTTTCAGAAACTCATAAGTAGTGATCATCGTTGTTGCAGACATAGACATTGAAGCCCATCGCGGCCCTAATCCCCGGTAGCAAGCCATCCAACCACCTTCCTTGACCAGATTTCTAAGAGTCTGTCCAACAGTTGGTCCACGCCTTCCATTCTCCTCTCCAACCAAAACTTGTAATCTGGTCTTAATTGTATCAAGTGGCATTGTAATTAAAGCGGAAACACCACCTGCCATAGCTGCACTGACTCCCTGAACTGCCATTACAGTTTTTGAATCTGGTCTCAGAGCATTATTAACCCTATTCTCATCCCCAAATTCATCTTTCTTATAGAAGTAACAACCAATACTACCCCACACCATTCTCTGAGCAACAGAGTAAGAAGCCCACCAAGCTGCATTGGATGGTGCATATGTCAAAATCGATATCCCAAAACCTCTATATAAGCCCCTGGCTCCATCTGTTCTAATAATTTTCCTGAAGGCATCTATCCCATTTGCATATGTACAAGTTGATGCATTAGGAACTGAATTCACATTACCTCCCTGAACCATAAGCCTTTGGCTCACGACATCAACTGGGGTCCAAACAAGTTGTGCTGCCATGGCTGCACTTAAACCAGCAGCTGCATTGGCAATAGCTGCGGCAGAGGCCTCTGGAAACCCTAATCGAATCGTAGCTGTCCCCACATTACTCTTGGTTACCTCAAGCGCAGTCATGTACAAAGCTCTAGCAGGAATTGTACCCATCAAAGAAGTACCAAATCCTCGATATAAAGCCCTAAAACCTTCATATCTGATAATACTAAAAGCAGCCTTTATGCAGGAAACCTGAGATTGCGCAACTTGTTGCCTAGTTTTTAACACGACGACAGGATAAAGAGTAGCAGATACACCTGAAAAGAGCGCGGCACCAAGAAGGAAAAATTTCGATTTATCAAGCATTTGCCAATCAATATCAGCAGGTATATGACTTTCTCGATCAGATTCATCCTCTGCCGCGCTCAAACTCATTTTTTCTACTTTCCCAATATTCACAAATCAAAATCAAAATCTTCTTTATCCTAAAAACTGTACAAAAATTACAAAAAAAAAAAATACAACAAAACACAAACTATACAATAACAAGAAGAAGAAAAACAACTTGAAAGAGAGATATATATATATATATATATAATATACAAAAACTACAACAATATTTCTAATCAGGAGATCAAAGAAAATAAATAAATAAATAAATCAAATTGAGTTATGGATTTTCTGTTTTTTTTTCCTCCTGTGAAACCAGGTTTTAGATCGAAGACGAAAGAGAACGAATGGATCTAACATTGACGACGTTGTTTCTTGACTTGCCTTACCGGAGATAAAATCATCATCGCCGCCGTAGGCGACTGGAAACTCTCAGCCGGAAAGTTCGGATCTAATCTATAATCTCTACAAAAACACCATTACAGAGTACATATTTGCAAGAGACACAGAGAGAGTTATGGGCTACCGGAGATTTCAGAAACGCTGTTTTTAGGCAAAATATAAAGTTGGAGAAGATAAAAGCCCTGGGGAAGCGAGAGAGAGAGAGAGTAAGAGTGTCGTTAGGGATGATGAGTAACTGACACGTGGCAATCATGGGTTAGGGTTTTTTTTACTTGTCTGATCTAAGTCTGTTAATAGCCGCCTGATGGAGGAATTATTTGTTTCGGTTTCTATAAAGAAAATTGTCAGATTGTAAATATTGACCGTTGACCTGTTGGGTCCATCCTAGGATATTTCGAGGAATGGTGTGGATCTGATTTTATCTGTGATGTTGGGTACAGTAACAAGTTCACATCTCTTACTCTGTAGTCTTAGAGCACGTCAGCTGACGTGTGATCCCTATCCAAATAATGAGCTGAGTTGTTATTTAATGTGGGAGGTTACTCCTCTTACTGTGGAGACAATCATGTCAATTTTAATTATAGAGATTTTCATTAAATATTTTTTTATAATGTTTTAAAAAAATTTAAACCGAAATATATTATTATTAATAATAATAGTTTATTTAAAAAAATTAAATAAACTTTCCCTAAAAAAATTAAAAAAACCTTTTAACAAATTTTCTTATCTATAAAAATATTATATTTTATAGATTAGAAAGAAAGTTATTTTTGCATTTTTATATTATATTTAGGATATTAGAAAATTGTGATAAAATACCATAATTTTTTTATTTGTGTAACATTTAAATTAGTATGGCTTAAAAAAAGTAAATTAATATAAGATTGGATAAATATATAATATAATATATTTTATTTTATTAAATTTTTATTTTTTCCTAAAGTGATAATGAAATTGAATGAAAATATCTCATAAATATTAATTTTTATGATTTTTCTACATTTTGAAATAATTAACGTGTAATATTTTCAATCTATCATTTTAGATGCATTTCACTCCAACTTTTCTTAGGATTTAATTTTCAATTTTAACTTAATTTTATAATATAAAATTTGATCAATATAGTAAATAAAAATTAAAATTCTTACCTGAAATTTAGGTACATTCCTTAATAATAGAAACAAATTAATTTTATAGCCATTTATGTTAATTAACTCCTTAATAATTTGATTTTCATATCATTATCTTCTTCCATATTGATAATAGAATTCTCATTTTAAAATTATTTATTTAGATCTTTATTTATTAATTAACTTTTAGTGGTTAAATAATTAAATTAATGTTCGTTCGAAAAAAATAAATTAATGTTATAACTCATTAGTTGTGAACTTGTACTTATTATAATTTTTATTAAGAAAATGTTTATTTTTTCTTAAAATGTTATAATAAATAAAAATTATCACTATTAAATTTGAATATTATTTTTTAATTTTAAATTTTAACATAAAATCATATGAATAAAATTTATTATATATGGGTTAAATAAAAAAATGATAAAAAAATTATACGCAAATTTTAATTCATCAATAAAAATAGTGAAACATCAAATTTCAACACTTAGTTAATTCAATATAAATTAATTTTTTTAAAAAAGTATTCAATATATGACAAAAAAAATCTTCTAAATAATTTATAGAATTGGAAGATCAAACTCAATTCTTATACTAACATATATAAATAAATTCATTAGCTTAATGAGAAGTTATTAGCATAGAAAAATTTAATTCTATAAAATTTTAAAAATATTACTGTTTTTATCTCGTTATCTAAATTGTTATGAATAAAAAAAATATTTGGAAATTCGAATTTTTTTTTTTGATAATTCGAATTTAGAAATTTAATTCAAGATTAGTTAAAGTTTTCTAAAAGAAAAGTATTACTTAAAACAAAAATCTCCCAATTATCCCCAAAAAAAAATTTCCAATAAAATATAATTCGAATTTCTTTAAGGGAAAATGAAAGTGCAACGTGGCAAGAAACTATTTGAGAATATGAGTGCAATTTTTTTTTTTTGCTCTGCATATGAGTGCAATTGTTATAAAATCATCTGCACTGGATAAATCTCTGTCCATCGCCGGCTGCTAAAACTCGGATGAAACGACGGTCTCCTAACAGGCGGTGTAAGCTCTGTACAACACTGGCTAACTTACACGTGTACGTTTTGCTAGTTAACACCGCAACACATAACGCAATAAAAACAATAAAAATGGATAATTATTTATTGTTTTAAGTTAAAAAAATTCATTTACTTTCAGTTTAATTTTTACTTAGGGGTGAACATTATTTAATTTTAATAATTTAAGATTAGAAAAAAAGTAATTCAATTAATTATAAATTGTGTGGGAAATTTTTGTAAGGAAGTTTTTAATTGGACGAAAGAATTGCAGCTTGCTAAGGTGAGTATTGAATTTGATTATCTTAGCTTTGGTGCAAGCAGTAAAAAAATAATACTTTTGATTTTTTTTAGTAAAATTATTAAGGAGTATAAGTTTTAACAGAAAATTATATAATATAACTTTAATATCAACTCTACTTCTTACTTCGAGTAATAAATTAATTAAATAATAATATAAATTTTATATTTTATAATTAAAAAAATTTAAGAATTTATTTGAAAAAATTACATGGTATTTTTTTAAATATTACTATGTCATTATTTAAATAGTTTATGTTTTTAATTAAAATATTTAATTTAAATTATGATTATATCATATAATTTTTTATTTTTTTATCATGAAAGATATCATTCTGTATCTTTAATTATATTCTTAAATAGAGAATTTGATAAATCACTTTTTCTATAAAGTTGATTAATTCAATATCTATTTATAGCGAGCATAATAATTGCATTTTAACAGGTATTTTGATGTAATTTGCGCAAATCTATAATCAATAAAATTAATTTTTTGAAAAGAGAAGATGAATTACACCTATTATTTCAAAAATTCAGTATTACATGTTATCATCTTTCATTGTAAATTTGTGACATCTTATTTTAAGAATTCACATTATGAATATTGTCGTACTTTCATTAAAGAAATGGATGAAATGATGATAACATGCACAAATGTGTACTCTTAATTAAGGAACTAATTTTGAAGGGACCGCAAATCTAATTTACCAAAAAAAATATAGAAAGTAAGAATCTGCCAAAAGGATAATTAGCTGCACTTTGTGCATTTCCTGAAGATTTTATGCCAGCGCTTTCGCAACATCTTCGCTATCCAAACAACAAACTGACAGAAGTAGCCAAGAAGTACTCCAAGCCAACCAAAATACAATTTCAAATAAATTTCTCAAATTTTGTCTCCAAGACTTGATGGGGTCTTGGTCACCATATCCATGGAGTCAATGTAAGTGAATACAAGAAACGTCAATGTAATGCCTAAAGCTTGTGCCAGAACCCACACACATGGCTTATTCCTTCGAGGATATCCTCAAATAATCAAAGCAATTACACTAAGAGATGCAACAAAAGCAATGCTGTTGAAGGTAAAAAAACTGGGCAAATTATAGGATACAATCGTGATTTTAGTTGAAATGATAAACTAATTGAATAATGATACGTGGAAATATTTTTTTAAAAAATATACTCTATAATTTTTCCTGCTAAACCTTATCAATGGTCCTCTTGTTTCGTGTTTGTTATATTCCAGGTATTTTTGAAACCATGATTTTACTTTTGATGATCTTTTTTTTGAACTTGTTGCTGCTGCTTAATTTAGATACGGAATGTTGTTGAACTCAGTGGGTCTTTTTTATCACTAGCTTCCATTAACAATTCTTGAATTTGTAGACTTTCTTGGAAACTGATTAATTAACAAATCTAAGGGAATGAAATCATTTGAAGCATTTGCTCTGGCTTTTACTTTTGGTATTAAGAGCTCAGAGCAGATACCTTACAGTCTGCACTTAGTAAAAACTAATTGGATTTCAATCTTTTCCTCATAAATTTCATTATGAGATTTGAACACAACCTAAAACATTTCTGTACGCAGGTTTAACACTTTTGAAATAAGGCCTAACCATCCGTAAAATTCTCATAATTTTGCATTCTATCAATTTAATCGAAACCTACAATTTTTCTTAATTAAACATCAAATTAATTTATCAATGTCTGTTCTATCCAATACAGATTAAAGTTGATCGAGTGTATCATATAATTTGTCCAGTTTCTCTCATATAGACTCGGATAACTCTCTAATCTGTGTTGGAAAAAATTGATAAAAAAAATATTTTTAACTGATAAAAATTATAAATTTGAATTGAACTCGACACTTTTAGAATTTTTTTGATAATTATACCTTAAAATAATATTCATTGTTAAATTTTTTACTCAATAATACTTAAACAGTCTCAAATTATGAGAATAAATTTCATTCATAATAATAAAAACAAAAAAAAATTAAAAAAATGGATAGTTAACGGACACTAAAGAGATACTCAACTGTTCATCAGTACAGAGATTATCAAAATGTTAGATAATACTATTTGAGGATTATGTTCCTGAAATAAAGACTCAGTTATCTTGCAAATGTATCATCTATCTGCAAGCAGAGTATACTTTAAAAATCCCAAATACACTATAAACTCCCAATTATAATAGGTCAAAAAGACCCATGAATTCAATAACATTATTATACAAAAATTGACATTTTGGCAAGCAAAGCCTCATACTTTATCTAAAAATAGAAATGGGGTTTAAGACAAATGTGATTTTACCTCAAGTCCTTGCAAGTTCTTCCCCTTTGTCTTCCATTGTTTATCTGGAATTTTGTTAGCAAAATTTTCCTTTTCTTTTGGGTTAAATGGTGGTTGAGAAAACAAGTGTAAAAAAAATGTGGAGAAAAAAATGCACCAGCTGGAAATCAAACCCGGGTCTGTACTGTGGCAGGTTACTATTCCACCACTAGACCACTGGTGCTTTGATGGACAAGCAGCGCCACTTAATAGATTTTATAAGTTTATTTATATGAAGGGGCGTCTAACTTTCATATTGAACCAAAGACAAATCACATTCACTCAGAGCCATAAACCATGGACAAGTCGTTTTTAATTAGAAACAATGATTTTCTTCTTCTTCTTCTTCTTTCAAGATTCTCTTTCTCTGTTCTTGGTCGTCTCTCTGCTTCAGTCATCTTAGCTTGCTCTTTAAAAGCTTGTTCAAAGTCGGCAAGAAGATTTGGGTTGAAAAAGGTATCGGAATTCAAATCCGATCGCCGGAAATACGAGATGTCAATATCTGACCAAAAAGTTCAATTTTTTCATAATAAATATGGAAGTCGTGGAACCCATAACTTGTAGGTTTATGAAAATGCAGTACAACACTCGTAATTAAATGGAAACCACGATCGTAAGGAGTCCCAGTGAAACCAAGTAATATAAGCCTATTTCGGCTCTGATACATACTGCTACTATAGTAGCGGCGAAATTTTTTTTTGTAGTTCGACTATGTCGGCCCGAGTAATGCAAACATTGGTGAGAATCTGATGCCAACTTGCTACTCGTTGGATCTTTGTGAAGCTTCAAAATTGACACTTCAGAGCTTGTTTAAGCTACCAAATTTGAAATTCATTCGCAAAAATCATTGAATTGCATAAGCATTTAGTATCTCAGTAATCAAATATTTCAGGTTTAGTCGATAGTATATAGAAGCAAACTTGAAATTGAAAAATGTAACTTTTCGAAATTTCAATTCATTGTTTCCCTCACAACTTGAAATTCAACTCATGAATACGATCTCATATTGCATTTCATTTTGATTGTTAATATTGTTCTAATGATTTGATACACGATATCTTTTCATTAATTACGTATAATGAGAGAATACCTATAATTTGATATGGAGATCGAAGTAGGCAATGGCGGAACCAGGAGTTTACCGAGGGGGGTCGTCGTGGATGGCGGTGGTCGGCGGTGTTGCGGCGGCTGGTGGCTGTGGTGGCGTGGTGCTGCTGGCAGTGGGTTGGGCAGAGGGAGACAACGAGAGGCAGTGAATGAAGAAGAAGAAAGAAGGAAGGGCTGCGTTTTTAACGCAGCCCTTTATTTTTTTTGAACCGGTTCGCTTGCGCCGGTTTATTTTTTTTTTAATACACCCCTGGCGAAACGGCGCCGTTTCGCCAGGGGTTTATTTATAAAAAAAAAATTAGTCCCTGGCGAAACGACGCCGTTTCGCCAGAGACTAATTTATAAAAAAAAAAAGAAAAAGAAATTGCAGCGAGGGGTTCGTCTACCCCTCGCTGCAATTTGCTCTGAAACTCAGCAGGAGCTGAGTTTCAGTGCAGGGGCCGGCAAACAGTGGTGCTCCACGTCTGGCTGCCGGTGAGGGAGGGTCGTCTGACCCCCACGACCCCATGGTCGTTCCGCCGCCGGAAGTAGGAGCAATTTCGAAATCTAAATAGGAGCAATACAATCCTGCCTTATTATTCATGACATACATAAACAGAATTTGTTTTTATAATACAAGATAATTAATTAGCCGCTCCTTATGCATTTCATGAATTTGAGCCAACACTTTCGCAACAACTTCACTATCCAAACAATAAACCGAATATTTTCAACACAAGTAGCCAAAAGGACCACTCCAAGCCAACTAGCAAACAATTTTGAATAAATTCCATTGATTTTGTCGTCAAGACTTGATGGGGTCACCAAAAACATGGCGACAAAGTAAGTGAATACAAGAAACATCAATGTGATGCCTACGGTACTTCCCATAACCCACACACATAGCTTCTTCCTTAGAGGAAATCCTCCAACAATTAAAGCAATTACACTAAGAGATGCAACAAAAGCAATACTGTTGAAGATCAGGAAGGTGATAAGCTCGTCTGGAGAAGCATAGGCTAAAACAGCAGTTCCAGCTTCACATACATTGGCTTCACTGCAAGCTGGGCCACCGGAGTTGTTTGTGAAGTTCTGTTGCCAGACACCACCAAGTGGGTTGATTGCACCTTGAAATGTAATTGTTGCAATTACAGTAGCTACTATCATTAATGCTCCTCTTATTTCGCGTTTGTCGTAATCCAGGCATTTCTGAAACCAAGATTTACTTTTGATGATCTTTTATTTGAACTTGTAGCAGTTGCCGGATTTAGAGGAGTGTTGTTTAATTCACTGGATCTTTTGCCACTCGCTTCCATTAACAGTTCTTGAATTTGTAGGCTTTTGAAGTCTTTCGGACAATGCTTTAACAAATCCAAGGCAGTGCCCATTCCATTTAAAGCATTTACTCTGGCTTTTACTTTTGGTATTGAGAGCAGGTACCTTACAGTCTGCACTTAATAAAATCAAATATTATTTCCATCTTTAATTTCCTCATCATAAATTTCATATCATGAGGTTTGAACTGACAATCTAAAACGTCTCTGTAAGCATGTTTAATACTTCTGAAATAAGGCCTAACTATCCCTCAAATTCTCAAAATGCTGTGTTTTGTCAGCTTATAATTTTTGTTAATTAAAGTTAATTTTCTTTCTCAATTTTATCAGCACACTAGGAAGTTGTTCGAGCGTACGTGCTATGCTAACATGGACGGAACAATATTGTAATTTACAATTCTCTGTGTCAACATAAGCTCAGATAACTCTCTAGCCTCTATTTGAAAGAATTGAGGTCAGAAAATTAATTCAATGTTTAATTAACAAAAATTATAAATTTAAATTAAACTGACAACATTTTGAGAATTTTTTTGATGGTAAGTCTTTGAAATAAGACTTGTTGCTAAATTTTTACTCAATATAAATTCCAAATAAAAAAAAAGGCAGAAAAATTGGACAGGTAAATACCTCTAATTGCTTTAGCATGACTGATGAATGCAAGATTGTGTTGTCATCTTGATTAGCTATGAGAAGATCATCATCATCAAACTCCTTGTCTATTACTGTTAATAATCACTTCAAAGGTTCCAAATGATTATATTTTATGCAGAAGTGTAAAACTGTGTCTCCATCAAGTAGCTCCCGAATGGACTCAGGGCATGCAGTGACCAGTTCTTCAATAACCTCAACTCTGCCTCTCATGGCTGCAGAATGGAGAGGAATTTTACCATCTTGATCACGAAACAAGCAAACATCTTTTCTTACATATAATAAGGCTTTGACAATCTCTTTGTGGCCCCCTGCAGAAGCTAAATGAAGGGGATAGCGTTTGAAAGTCATACTCAGAGGCCAGCTTAGGATTCAATTCCAAAATAGTTGCAGTAAACTGAAAATGGCCTAATAGAGCTGAAAAGTGCAAAGGAATTTCAGTGAAGGAGGTAAGTGAAAGTTTATTAAGAATAAAAGGTTTTGTATCAATGTTTTTAAGGTTGTGACACAGCCCTTCACTGCTGCCTCATGCAATAGTATCATTGAGTCTTCTTTGTTAGGCTCTATCTCCATTAATACTACTGAGTCTTCTCTGCTATGCTCTATCTCCTTTGATAGTCCACTTTTCTTTCTTTCTTTCTGCAGCTATGATAATTCAAAGAGATGGTCTGAATTTATGGATACGGTGGCGGCTCTTTGCAACCATTCATATCATAACGACCATTGCGTTTTTAAAAGTCAAAGAGGACTAATTAAGCACGAGCTCTTTACAAACCAGTCATTTCATAGTGGGACATGCTGATAAGGAGCAAAAAATTTTGCATCAAACACATGACTCTTCTAAGTCAAGACCAATTCCAATCAGAATTTTAAAAGACACTAAAAAGAGACACATTGACATAGATATTCAAGTGCTCATCATTACTAAGATTAGTCTGGACCAGTTCAATTAAAATGTTAGAAAATACTATTTGTTGATTATGTTCTTAAAATAAGGACTCGGTTATCTTGTAAATGTATCTGAGCAGTTCATTTACATGCAGTGGCATGTAGTTTATAACGAGTAGCTAGCAATTTATACTTCTATTTCTTACATACAAAACTGTAGCTTTGTTCTTTCATATTGAACCAAAGAAAAGTCATATTCACTAACAGGCTTACTAATGAAACCAACGACAACTCGTCAATCGTCATTAGAAACAATGGCATAAGGTGGAGACGACAGACGGGCGAAAGGCACTGTCGTTTCTATACCTTTCTTCCACATATTCTTCTTCTTCTTTTCTTCAATTCTACAGAATGTTATTGTTCAATTCTACAGAATTTTATTGGTCAGTTCTTGATTTTTCTTGTTTTTCTTTTTAAAATATTTTTCATGCTTGATTCTTGCTTTTCTTCATCTTTTTCTTCTTTCAAGATTCTCGTTCTCTGCTGGTTCAGTCAACTTAAAATACTTTTTACTTATTTGCATACAGTGGTATGTCGTTCATAAAGACTAGCTAGCAACTCATACTAAAATGGTCTAAAAAATTTCAGAGTTTGAATTCCAATTGAAATGAAATTTACATGAAAAAAGAATAGTCCTTTTAGCGATGCCAATATTAGTTGCAACCCCCTACAAAAAGATATTAGTGTTTGAGGTTATTTATTTGTGGATAGTTTTGGTATATCTAATTAGACCTTTTTTTTTCCTCAGATGTCGTCTAATTAGACTTGATTATGGGGTTTGGAACAAATTAGGAAATATATTATTAATTCCTGATAGAAATCCAAATATGCTATGTACGAGGGAATCCAATCTCGCAAGAATATTTTACTCAAGAAGGAAGATAATTATAATATGATTAGTAATTAATCAGAACATGAAAACTTAGCAATTTATAATGAAGGGTTTAAATTCTACTAGAACTATTGTGTAATCTTTTTTCAGTCTTTTCTTTACTTACTGATTCTTCAATGAACAATGGTGAGCAAGAAGCAAGGTACATATATATTACGTAGATAGGTTATCTTAATATTATAAAGGAAATATATATATATATATATATGTATATATATAGTCCATAAGATTAATACATTCAAATTGGAAAATAGATTTAATTTTTTATACAAAAACATATTTTAATGTTAATTATGTAATGGTGTGAACAATCTATAGTTGAAATCAAGGTCGGTTGTGAGGTAAGCCTCTTACTACCTGAAGTTAACCCATCCCATGAGCTAATAAGAAAAGGAAATTATTAATACTATATATATATATATTGATTTTATATAAATTCTTTTTTGAACTTTATGTTATTTTTTAATATTTGATAATAAGTGAAAAACAAAATTTGAGTTTATTAGGGCAATGACAATTTCATGGCCGCCCTTGGTTGGAACATTGGTGAAAAACTTGAAATCAAATTTACTAAAAAATAAATATCTGAAATAATATTTGAGGTGATTTGTGGTTTGGTTTTGGTATCTAATTATAGGGCCGGAGGTAGAGGAGTCCCGGAGGGCAATGGACACCCCTCGGCGGTGACTAGAAGCACTTAGGGGGGGGGGGGAGAGCTTCTGGTCGCCGACGTAGCAAAGATGGGGATTACGCCCCCCCCCCCCCCCCCCCCCCCCCCCCCTCCTATGCGTGCTCTCCTCTTTGTTGGGAGACAAGGAAGAAGACGACTTAATTTTTTTTTAATTTGCCTTGACTGAAATGACGCCGTTTTAGCCCAATAAAGCTTTATAACAGGCAGGGGCGGGCAGAAAGCAAGAAAAGAGAGGGAGATCGAGTGAGCTGAACCGAGGTTTGAGGAGCAAGGGCGATGAGACAAGGTCGACCGACCGAGCAGGGAAGGAGACTTCGCCGGAGACGACTACCAAACGCCATGGACGGCCACCAGCAGCGACGCAAGAGAGGTAGGCCATAAGTTTTTTTTTATTTTTTAATTTAAATAATATTTTTTTGTGTTTTTGTTTATTATGTTTAGATTTTCTTAAAAAATTTAAAATTAGTCTTTGATTTGTTGTTTTGATGGTGTATTGATTTAGATTGTTTAGTGTATTAATTTTAAGTTTATTAGGTTAATGAAGTTTAAGTTTAATGAAAAATTGAGATTTAAGGATTTGATTTGTATTTTTTAAATTTTAGTTTTTATTTAATTTTTGAAGATATATTATTTAATTTGTTGAGTTTAATTTATTATTTTAATATTATTAGGGAATGTATTTGAATATTTATAAAAAATTGAGATTTAGGGATTTGATTAGCATTTTTTTAAATTAGTTTTTATTTAATTTTTGAAGATATATTATATAATTTATTGAGTTTAATTTATTATTTTGATATTATTAGGGAATGTATTTAAATATTTAGAAAAATTAAAATTTAGGGATTTGATTAGTATTTTTTTAAATTAGTTTTTATTTAATTTTTTTAGGATGTATTGTTTAATTTGTTGATTTTAGTTTATTAATTTGATTTTATTAGGCGAGTGAATTTCAATATAAATGAAAATTAGGATTTAGGGTTTTGATTTGTATTTTTAAAATTAGTTTTTATTTTATTTTTTTAAAGATATATTGTTTAATTTGTTGATTTTAATTTATTATTTTGATTTTATTTGGTGAATGATTTGTGTTTTTTAATTTATTATTTTACTTATGATATCAATTAAGTTGCATATTAATATAAATTGAGAATTTAAAGTATCATAATTATGTGAATAATTTTGAAATTCTTAAAATAGATATGGATAAATTTTTTTATCAAGACTAAGAGAATACAAGGTGAATCATCGAATATTCCGATCCAAAACCAGACATTAAGTAGTCAAGCAAGTAGTGGTGAAAAAACTAGTAGTGGTAGCAGTAAAAAAGGGTGTTCAGAATTTAGTTTTGATGATATTATTAGTGATCCAGTATTGTGTAAATCTATTTATGAATATGATGGTGGGATTAGGGATAATGTTAGGAGACAATATTTAGTTAAAGAACATTGTCAACTTTATAGACAATTTTTCACAAAGAGAATTTGGAAAAATTAAAATAAATTTTAGGGATGTTTGGTTCTCTAAATAGAGTGGCTGAGTATAACATGTCCAAAGATGCAACATTTTATTTCTGGTATTATATTTTTAGCTCGAATAAAGGAGCTAAGTATGAGAATAATGTCTTCGCATCCATTGGTGTCAGTAATTGGAAAAAGACATTAGAAAAATTTAATGAACATGTTGGCGGTCCAACTAGTCCACACAATAATGTAAGAATGCGATATTTTAACTTCAAAAATCAAAGACAAAGTGTGTCTCATACGTTATCTAATTTCAGCCAAGAACAAGGCTTTTTATTGGACACATTTGACTGTTATTGTTGACATAATCCTTTTTTTTTTATATGGATTGACTTTTCGAGGACATGATGAGTCAAAAACATCACTTAACAAGGTTAATTTTCTTGGACTTCAAATATTAATGTGGGGAAAGTAGTTAGTTCAAATGCTCCTGAAAATAATCAACTCACTTCTCCATATATCCAAAAGCAAATAGTAAGTGCTTGTGCTTTGAAGATGACACGAGCCATTATTGAGGATATTATAGATGACTTCTACTCTTTATTAATTGATGAGGCTCAAGATAATTTAGTGAAAGAGCAAATGATTGTGGTATTAAGATATGTTAATAAGTTGGGATAAGTGATTGAACCATTTATTGGAGTAGCACATGTGAGTGACACGTCCGTTCTATCTTTGAAAAGTTCAATTGAAGATTTTTTTGCGAAACATGAATTATCACTTAGTAGAGTTAGAGGTCAAGAATATGATAGGGCTTCTAATATGCGGGGTGAATTAAACGGGTTAAAGACTCTCATTTTAAATGAAAACCCCCAAGCAACGTATATTTATTATTTCGCTCATCAACTTCAATTGATGCTTGTTGCAGCAACAGAGAACAATAAATATGTGAGTAATTTTTTTTTATTATACTTCAATGATTGTAAATATGGTTGGAGCTTCATGTAAAAAGAGGGATGCTCTATGTAAAAAATAATATGATGAAGTAGTTCAACGTTTGGAAAGCGTCAATACTCAAACTGCAAGAGGCTTGCATCAAGAAATAACTTTAGATTGACCTTGTGCCACACATTGGGATTCACATTATAAAATAATTGTCCGTCTTTTTTTTATGTGGTCTGCAGTAAAAGAGATTCTTGAGAACATAGCAGACGATGGTGCTGAAAGAAAAAATCGAAGGATACTTGTGAGTTTGGTTGACAAAATAAAAAGTTATGAGTTTATTTTAATTACTTTCTTAATGAAGAAAGTTTTAGAAATGACAAATGATATATCTCAAGTCTTACAAAGAAAGGATCAAAACATTAACAGTGTTGTATATTTGATTATAACTGCTAAATAACAATTGCAAAACTCCAGGGAGAATGGTCGGAATGAATTATTAGAAGTTGTTAACGATTTTTGTATAAATCATGGTGTGACAATGCCTAATATGGAAAATAATATTTCAGACCGTCTGCGTTCTAAACATGTTGATCTTCCTATTACTTATTATCATCACTTTCGAGTTCAAATATTTTGTTAGGTACTCTTTTTCCTTCATGAATCATTTTTCTAATACTCAACTATTTATTATACTATAATTTTATTTTCTTTCATTAAATATTAGGTTATTGATTTTATTCCGCAAGAAATGGAGAGTCATTTTTGTGAATCAAGTAAGGATTTACTTTTGTGCATTGATTGTCTTTCTTTTATAGACTCCTTCTCCAACTTCAATCTATCTAGATTATTTCATCTTGCTGAACTATATCCATATGATTTCTCCAACACCAATCGAATGATACTTCGGAATCAACTTAAGACATACTTTGCTGATGTAAAATGGAATGAAGCTTTCTCTAAAATGCATGATATTGGAGCTCTTGCTCAGAAAATGATTGAGACATGATACGACACTGTGTTTCCTTTGATATATTTGCTTATCAAGTTAACTTTAGTCTTATATGTTGCAAATGCTACTGTTAAGAGAGCTTTTTCAGCATTGAACATTATCAAAACGGATTTGCACAATAAGATGAGAGATGATTTTTTAACCGACTGCTTGGTGTGCTACGTGGAGAAAGAAGTTTTTGTAAAAATTGAAAATGAAACTATCATGCAACGTTTTCAAAAAATGCAAACTCGTAGAATATAATTACCAACTCGTAGTCGTAGTTAATCTAGAAGTATAAATTAATTGTTGAACTATTGTAATATTAAATGTTTAAAGTATTTTGAATTTATCTGTAATTTTTTTCTTTTAAATTTTGCCCCCCCTCCTTAATTTTTTTGTTCCACCACTGTCTAATTACACTTGTTAATGGAGTAATTCCTGATAGAATATCTATTGTAAGGTATCCAAATAAGCTGTATAGAAATTTATATATTCTGTTATAATTATATCTATATATTACATAATAACAGCCAGAACATAAGCAAATAAAAACATTACAAACTAATATAAATCTCTTGCATATATGTTAAGTGAGATGGAGATGGAGATGATCAGGATTGATGATCATGAAGAAGAAGAAGATACTACAAGATTGTATGAAGCAGCAAGGAGGGGTTGTGTGGAAACTCTAAACATATTAATGGTAAAAGACCCACTTCTACAAAGTTTCACTCACCTCTTTCTTTGAAACGCCTTTACATATATCTTCTCTTCTTGGTCACCTTCACTTTTCCAAGTTGTTCTAACTCGAAACCCTAAAATGGCCACAAAGTTGGATTCAGCTAAATGCTCTCCATTGCACTTGGCTTCTGCTGAGGGCCACACTGAGATTGTGGAAGCGTTGTTAAGTAGCATAAGTAAAGATGTTTGCTTGGTTCGCGATAGAGATGGTAGGATTGCCCTTCACTTGGCTATTGTGAGAGGCAACGTTGAGGCTAGTAAAGAACTGGTAAGCGCATGTCCTGACTCCATTTCTGAGCTGCTAGATGGAGATACAGTTCTACACCTGTGTGTGAAATATAATCAATTGGAGGCTTTGAAATTGTTGATGGAAATGGTTGAGGATGATAGCTTATTAAAAGAGGAAATTATCGAGATGGCAACACAATCTTACATTTGGCTGTCATGCTCAAGCCTTTAGAGGTAAACCAATAATATATAATTAAATCTGAATAACAATTTGTTTGGTTCATGGTTTCATAATATTTGATATGACTTAATTTCTTTTTTTTTTTTTTTACTATCATGATTTAAAAATATAGATTTTCCAAACTATCAATTTGATAATTTTTCATGATTTTATAATTTTATTTTTTAAAAATATTTAAAATAAAATTTTTAAATACCAAATATATGTTAATATTAAATAATTTTTAATATGCTGAATTTTATGAACACCTTCTAACAAAAATATTTTTATTTAATCATATTTTTTCACATGACACTTTATTTATATTATCATAAAATACACTCTCAATCATCCAAACAAAGTTAAAATTGCAATGTGATAATAATTAAAAAATACATGAAAGAAAAAGGGGATATTGGAGTCTTTTTAAGTTAACTAAAACAATTTTTGTACTTGAAATAAAATTGCAGACTTACAGCCATACATATGTGTGTGTGTGTGTGGTGTGTTTGCAGATAATAGCTTACATGGTTTCAGAAGCAAGAGTAGGACCAGAGATAAACAGCTTAAACAAAATGGATCTCACGGCTCTGGATTTGATCGAGTGTTGTCTGAGAGACTATAAAACCCCTGAAATTCGAAACGTTTCAATGGAATATGGAGCCACAAGAGCCAGTACAGATAAGCCAATAACCAGTAGTAGCATCAGAAATAATCACCCATGGTCACCATCACCAGCAGCAGAAACATGGTGGAGAAAATTAGGGAAATATTTAGGTAGACATGATAATTGGATAGAAGAAACTCGAGGCTCTTTGCTAACAGTGGCTACTTTAATCGCTACCATTAATTTCCAGGTAGTAATGAATCAACCGGGAGGTGTTTGGCAATCAGATGGAGACAAAAACTCAAGTAGTTATTGCAGTAACGAAGAGTCAAGATGTTTAGCTGGAACTGCAGTTTTTGCCTCAGCAAATGCATATGGATACCATATTTTGATGGTGTTTAACAGCATTGCTTTTGTGGCTTCGCTTCTTGTAATCTTCTTGATCATCAGTGGGTTCCCTCTTGAAAATAAATTTATCATGTGGGTTTTTAACTTCAGCTATTTCTGCTACTGTACCATCAATGGCAATTATCTAGTCTCCTTAGACATGGTGACGCCAAATGATCTTCTCCGTCGATTTAATAAGATGACGGATATATCTCTGTATGTTATGATTGGGATGGTTTCTCTCGTTTGTGCTATTCATATATTTCATTTTCTCACTGGGCATCAACCAAATCAAGAAGTCCAAGCCAAATTTGGTGGAGAAGCAACAGAACAAGAGATATTCAGGAGAACAGACTAACTAAAAAGGACATTTTTTTAGTCTCATTTTTCGTTTTCTTTGACCAAAATAATGAGTTAATTAATAATCTGTGCTTGTTTGTTTTCTTAATTTCTATCTGTACTTCTGTTAACATGAATAATAAACATTGTGTATCATATACATACTATTGAATTTAAAATAAACATTTGGGTATCCTAATAAATTCGATGCATCAATCAAGAAAACCCCATTTAAGAAAATGAATAATGGAATCATTTATGCTATATTACATCAGTTTTAAGATATTTTACGACCTAGATTGGGCAATTATCCTTTTCATACAAAATAAGTAAGAAATTTTGAATCAAACACATGACTCTAAGCCAACACTTTTTTCAATCAGAATTTAACAGACGCTAAAGAGACAGATTTTCAACCGTACAGAAATTATCAAAATGTTAGATAATATTATTTGGGGATTATGTTCTTGAAAGAAAGAGTTAGTTATCTTGCAAATGTATCTGATATCTGCAAGCAGAGTATGATTGAGAAATCCCAGGAGCATTGCTCAATTACACTACACTAGAATCTCTCAAGTACATCAGATCAACAAGACGCACCAAATCAATAGCATTATAGAAGAGATATACAAAAATTGACATTTTTGCAAGCAAAGCCTCGTACTTTATCTAAAAATAGAGATGGGGTTTAAAAAGAGTTGGGCACCCAGTTTCAACCTTGGAACTGCCATTGTTTATCTGGAATTTGGTTTGCAAAATCTTCCATTCCTTTTGGATTAAATGGTGATTGAGAAAACAAGTGTAAAAAATATGATAAAAAAGTGCACAAGCCGGGAATCGAACCCGGGTTTGTACACTGGTGCTTTGATGTAAATCCCATGCCACTGACATTTCTTTTATTTATATATCAAAGACAAATCAAATTCTCACTGATAGCCATAATAGTTAACCAACGACATGTCGTCATTTGAAACAATGATTTTTTTCTTCTTCTTCTTCTTTCAAGATTCTCTCTCTATTCTTGCTTGTCTCTCTGCTTCAGTCATCTTAGCATGCTCTTTAACAATTTGTTCAAAGTCGGCAAGAAGATTTGGGTTGAAAGAGGTACTGGAATTCAAATTCGATCGCCGGAAACACGAGATATCAATCTCTGGCAAAGTATGTGAATATGGTCGTTATGCGTGTGGGCTCTGGCAAGTATCGTAGGCCTCACATTGACGTTTCTTGCATTCACTTTGCCGCCATGGGTATGGTGATCCCATTCAAAGATAATTCAAAGAGATGGTCTGAATTTATGGATATGGTGGCGGCTCTATGCAACCATTCATTTCATAACGACCATTGAGTTTTTAAAAGTCAAAGAGGACTAATTAAGCGCAAATATAAATTAATTAACACAATTTTTTTAAGAGTCTTCAACGTATAAAAATTTTACAATATAATTGTTCTGTTGATAACCTAATTATATTTATTAATCAAATATTTAAAAAAATTACAAATTAATCATTTATAAATTAAAAAATAATTATTATTTATTTTCTTATATTGATAAAAATAATTATCTATTTTTACCTTTTTTATTTTGTTGAATAACTATGGATATAAATTCAAATAAAAAATTCATTATTATATTAATAAATTAAATGAGATAAATTTTAATCTCAGTCATACATTATAAAATCAACTAGCAAAAATATAATTTAAGCTAAAAAAATTTAATTTTATATGAATATCTATAAAAATTGATTAAAAAAAATTTAAGAAAATTTATAACTCCAGCGTTACTAAATCATTACAACTGCTAAAAAAAATATTATAATTGAATCCACAACACAAAAAAAAATGTAATTGAATCTAAAGGTTGATTTTTAAAATTACAATTTTAAGAAAATCCATAAAATTGTAAGGGTAAGAAATAAGAAATTAAAACAATAAAAAATAAATTTCTCCTTTTCATTAAAGAGAATATCTTTTATTATTATTTTAAAATTATATGGTTAAATAATTAATATTGTTAGATTTTTTTTAATACTTATATGGCTAAATATTTAAAATATTGAATTTTTTAATAATTAATTACATAATTAGATATAGTTTTTAGAATTTAGGGAGTGAACGCCACTTGATAATTTTTTTACTTCATGAAGTGGCATGTCGTTTATAACGACTAGCTAAGCTTGCAACTTACCCTTTTAACAGACAAAATTGTCAAGTCACATTCACTAACAGCCAGAATAATAGAAACCAACGACAAGCCATCGTACAAAACTACAAAGTAGAAACAATGACATACGCTGGTTTTCTTGCACATCTTCTCCTCTTCATTTCTACAGAATTTTATGTTTCTTGCACATCTTCTCTTCAATATCCATTTCCTCTTCTTTAAGTCCTCTCATAAGCTCTGCAACATCAATTATATTCGGTTATTGATCTAAAATACTGTTTTTTTTAGCCTTTTTCTAGGTCTGGCTCTTCAGAGCTTGTTTGAGACACCGACTTTGAAATTCATTAGCAAAAACCATTGAGTCGCATAATCTTTTATTATCTCAGTAATCAAACATTTCAGGTTTAAATTTTAATAGACAGTGACCCACCTATTGTAGTAAGTATAGAAGCAAACTTGAAATTGAAAAATGTCAACTTTTAACTGAATTTCAATTCATTGTTTCCTTGACAAATTGAAATTCAACTCATGAATACGATCTCATGTTGCATTTCATTTTGAATGTTAATATTGTTCTATAAATTGAGCAACAAATAATGATATTTGCCCTTTACGAAACAAGAACTATACATCTATTATATTAAATCATACACAAAATTCTATCTATACATTTCCTTTCTTTTCTCTAGCAAATGAACACAGATCATTCTCAGAAAAATAAATGAATAAATAGATACAGATGGTCAAAATTTTGATTCCTTGTACTGAGAATGCTTCATTCTCAGTGAAGTAAAAAATTAAGGGGCCCCGACAAACTCTGAAAGTTAAAAATACTAATCCCTTGAACTCTGCATAAGCTCAAACCACTGCAACAAAATATAAAAAGATAAAAATAGCATCAGTTAAAGATTCAAGGAATCATTAAGATCTTTCAGAAAACAAAATCTGAAATACAGTAAATTATTTATCTGCATCAAACTTTTCTTTCCCCCTCTTCCCCACAAGTTAACTTGTCCCTTAGCAATACACTCTTCATCACGAGAGTCAACATCTTCTCCATGTGGTATTTGCAGCTCAAGGCCGTTTTTATTGTTTAAAATATGCAAAAAAATTTAAAATAGAATTACCTGTCTCAGTAAATCAGCAAGAGTCCTTGGAAGTGCCTCAATATTCCTCAGTACAATGTAATATGGGAAGGGAAAAGAGTCGAGGTATTTTGTGAATTTAAGTACTCTTTTTTCACCTTCACCCACAAATGATGCTTCCTGGAATAGAGGAAACAGCATTAAGGGAAATTGTTATTGCTCAGTAAATCAGGATCTCAATATTTATACAACGAAATAAAGAAATACCATTTGATCCATGATAGACTCCTGTGGGCTATCCAGGAGCAGAAATGCAACCATTCGCTTCCGGCTTAAGAAATCTCTAACGCGACGTTTCAACTTCTCCTGTGTAAATAAATGAAGCCTTTGCTTAAATGATTATAAGTCAATTCGAATTAACATTTATTCCAAAAAAAGAAGAGTTATTTATTTCAAATTCGAATTAACATAAAGTACTCCTTTTTCCCTTTCTTTAACCTCTAATCTTCCAACTCCCTCAAATGATTATAAGTCATGCACCTTTTCATGGAACCGACCATCTGCAATAATTAAAACAAGTTGTTGTAGTGGGTTCTGTCCAGAAGGGAGTCGTGCCTTTGCAACTGCAGCATCAAGCATGTTGTTGAGATATTTCAACAGATCAATAACTGGTTCATCAGCAATGGTATTTTCTTGCTGGAATGTCAAACTGGAGATAATCTGGCTCCAAAGAAAAAAACAATACATTAGATGAACAAATCCGTATATTAACTTCAGCAAAGAAAAATTACAGGTAACACTTATTTGAGAAAGAAAACAGTTGTCAGAATACTAACCTTTACCCCAGCCTCCCCATTAAATGGTTGATCAAAATCGTGCAGCAATCTTATGTTTCCCTTCTTACCAAAACTTGCAACAGCCAAGTTACCCATTTCAAGTTGAGACATCGCACGGCATACCGTGACTAAAGATTCAACTGCAACATCTCCACAACAACTCTCAGACATGCTCTGGGAATCATCCACAGCAATGATGACTTGGTAGTCGCGTTTGTTAGGCCGGGTTCGCCTCAGCCAGATTTTATCTTTCCGGTAGTGACTTGCTATGTAAGGAATAACCTAAAAAAAATATCCAGGCACAGGTAAGAAAAAAGAAAGATGAAAGAGAAGGCGTGAAATGAGATTGCATTTACATATTTACAACAAAGTGAACTGCAATGCAGTATACCTTCTTCATGTTGATCCGCTTGCCGGTCTTGTAATCCCCTTGAAGCTTGCTAGCTAGAGTGGATTCCATAACAAGACGCAATTGTTCAGCCAATTCCTGGGACAACCTTGTTGTGAGCAACTCATATCTTCTCCAAAGAGCAGTGGCATTATTTTTTATATCATATGAAATTTCTCCAGGATCCTGGGCTTTTCCGAGCTCATCGTCATCCACAGAAAGCTTGCTGAGTTCGTGTATGTCCTCATTCAAGTAAGATTTCTTGACAGAGACTAAACTGTTGGAAAGCGCATTGGGAACACCCTCATCATAACCTTCAATTTCCGTAGGTCCCTCCTTATATGGCTTATCGGAGTCAGAGACTCGCATCTGCTCCTCCATAGCATTTTTGAGGATTGATCCATAATGTTTGACATGCCATTCTTCAGAACTTTGCTTATCAATCTCCATCTTGGTGACATCCTCTCCTAAAGCTGCAGAATTATCCTCATCTGACTTATTACAATTGATATTTGTGTCTATCTGCTCAGAAGTAGCAGGGCCTAATGTCTGAGCTGTTCCCTTTTCAAACTCGGGAACATATCCATATTCATCAGCATCCTTGTCCTCTAGCTCACCCAGTGCCTCTCTGCTCTCTGCCTGAATATCAACAGACACTTTGACCCTTTCTTTCCACTCCTCAAGTGCATCCCCAACATTCCTATAAGGATTTGGTTGGGTTTTCTGGACAGGTAAAGATTCCTTCTGAGAGAGTTTGGCTTTTTGGTTACCATCAGTGAATTTTCCATCATTTGATGAGTCAGAGACCATTATATCCATCTCAGATGTTTGACCAGAAGGTAAGCTTTTTATGGGACCAAGGTCATTATAAGCCTCACTATTACTAGATATGCTCGCTTCAGGTGCAGCATTTCTTGAATCTGAAACCTGTGTGTCACCATTTGGCTGTGTTGCAGACGCTGTATTAGGCATGTGACTATCAATTAAGTCAGAAATTCCATGTCCAAACACATCTTTCCTTTTTGCAGTTGTAATCATGTTCAAGTTCTCTTTATTATCCTCACCAGGACCATTTTCTTCAGAAGGTCCTCCCATCTGTTCTGCATCTGCCTCTTCAATAGTCTCATCAACAGTATTTACGATCTCATTGACATGGTTCCCATTCTCAACAGACTCATCCTGGTTCCCATTCTCAGCAGGCTCATCACCACCTTCAGTATCTATTTCTTCATTGGAATCCAACTCTTCTTTTCCATCCATGTCTTCATCCACATCCATATCCTCATCAGATCTTTCTTTCAATTCATTAAGCTCAAGTCCAGTTGGATCAGCAAGCGATTCTTCCTTGTCTATGTGCATGTCATCCATGCCATCTTCTTCACCAAGATCATCTTGACTTCCGACCTCATCATTTTGCTTCTCAAGTTCCTCAGTGTTAAGCTCTCCAGGTTCCTCATCATAATCATCAGCAGCAGCAGAATCCTCATTGGCTCTAAGCTCCCTACTGCTTGTATCCTTATCCCTAACAGATGGTCCAGGTTCATACTTTTCATTTCTGCTATCAGGGTTTTCATCTTCGTTCTTATCCCAAAGTTTCTCATTAATGACTTCACTGTTAGCTCCAGTTTCTCCCACTGCAGAATCTAGTTGCCCATCATCACTATCTTCATCATTCTCGTCCTCAGAGTGCTCACTAACACTAAATGTATCAGCAGCAAAATCCTGCTCCATCTCTATGCCCTTGTCATTCTTATTTGGAGCATCACCTGAAGCATCTTTTTCTTCACTTGCCTGTAATTGCATATAAAGGAATTACACATGCCATCAGAGGCGCGCAAGTAAAAGCTATAAACTGTGAAAACCTGCATTGTTCATATTATCAGAGAGCATACCTTTTCAGAAACTCCAAGAAGTTGATCTTCATCAGTTATTTGTTCACTAACATCATTACGTCCTGAACCTTCACCCATGCCAGTTCCTGTTGCATCTTGAGATTTACCATGACTAGTGTCATCTCCATCTTTGGCAGTAATACCAAACCCTTCTGAGAATAATGAAGCTAAAACATTTGCAAGAACATGAGTAATGACAGAGACCTGTACACAAAGATACAGAATAGCTACCATTAATAATTGTACATAGATATACAGGAGATTTGAAAATAGCCAAAAAGTTACAGTTAACTTCTTCATAAGCAACTCACAGGCCTCAACTTACCATTTTATGCAAAGCTAAAAATTCTCGAAGCAGAACATCACCAAAGGTCAATATCAGGTCGGAAATTGCATGCAGATGCTCAAAACATGCTCCAATATCAGAAGACAAAGGGGAAGTTTCACAGCCAGAATGACTTATCGTATTTTCCTGAGAGGAACATTATATAGAATGAGAAGGCAACTAACATGAACAATTATATGCAGACATACACAGAGGAAATGATAAACTCACTGCGCAATATATTGTTTTGAGAAGATTGTCATATAACTCTTCTATCTTCAAATTTTGCACTAATGATTTGAATAGATAGTCCCATGAGGTAATATTCTCCAGTAACTCTTCAGACAAAGCACATCCATCCCTCAATGAACACTGTTTGTTAAGCACATCCATGACAACTCCAAGCGTTTTTTTGAGAGCTCCACTGAACATAGCATCAAGTGCAGAACCATTTTCATTGCAGCACTTGGACTTCTTCAGTGTGTTTGTTGACTCACTCGATTTTTCCTTGACAGATGAGTCAAGCTCTTCAGCCAACAACTTGGCCTGAAAAAACAATCATGTGCTCTCATTTCTGTCTTCTGAAAAAAAAATTAAATGCATATTTTGGATAATATTGCTTTTCCATAGTAATATACAGTGTGAGGAAACTTTCAGAATCATATCAAAATTGATTGGCAATCAGAAGATATATCCTCAGGAATCTGTCAAAACTCTGACAAGCAATAAACATACGAGAAGTACCTTCTCAAATGCATTATCAAATCGACCAAGCAATGCCTCTATAACTGAGCTTCTATTCAAATTTTGCTTGCGGAAATCAATAAGATGCTCCTCAAACTCCTTAATAACTTCGAAATTTCCATATACCAGCTGTTCCATCTTCTTTGAAATGGTAAATGGGTGCACGGGAACAGCAGATATAACACCCACACGTTGAAGAAGATATTTATCTAGTGATTCCTGTAAAACATTTTGTACAATTCCAAGATGTGCAACAAGATAATTGTCCAGTGATTCCTGTAAAAGAATTCTCTTAAGAAAGGACCAAGTGATAGTGTTTCTATTTTTTTTAAAAAAAAAAAAAGAGTTCTCAACCTTGGATTTTTGTATGATCGGAGTACACTTTTCGATGTATCGAAGAAGATCAGTTGCTGCAGGCTTGATACTTTGACAGGATTTTAAATGGTTACTTTCTACTGTTTTAAGCAACAGTAATTCCTCAACTAACATGGTTGTTAGACCATCAAACAATTGCTGAAATGTTTAAAGAATAAACAAATACAGAAAACTTAGTCTCAAGCTCGATAGGCAAGCAAAACCTAGAACAAGAATTCCTCAACTAACATGGTTGTTAGACCATCAAACAATTGCTGAAATATTTAAAGAATAAACAAATACAAAAAACTTAGTCTCAAGCTCAATAGGCAAGCAAAACCTAGAACAAGACTGATCCTTAGGGGAAGACTTACCTTCTGTTTCCACAGACTTTTGAAGATAGTATACTGGTTTGATGAGATAGAGCACTCGCTTCTAGTTCTGCTATCCTTTGTAGGCAACCTTGAATATAAATTTTCCAAAGACGACAAACATTTTCGTAAGCACTGCAAATGCTTAGAAAAACTATAGGCAGCAGTACGTTGGCTCTGTTGTATAACTATCAGATGGTTCAGAAAAGAGAGAGACCTGCTAGCCTGCATAGGTCAGAAATACTAACTATGTAAAGATGTGTTAGACAAAATCAAGAATTCAACTGCTGAATATAGGACTAATAAATTTAGCATAACCAAATCAAGTAACTTCTCAAGTGCAGGCATTAATAGTGACTACTAGTGCTGGCCAATTAATGCTTCAAAATTGCATTGGCCCCACTTGTCATGTTGAATACAGCACTTGAACTTTGAACACAGCAGTGCACAAGTAAAAAAAACACCACTTAAAACTTTGATTGATGACCAACACATATAGTAGCTTCAACCTCCAATCCAACATGACTAGTTAAATAAAGTTGTAATGTTGGTTAGTTAATGCTTCAGAACTGAAATAGTGACAATTGTCCCACTAGCAAAGATTAGTCGTGTTGGATATAGCAGCAGACTCAAGTATCCACTGCCTAAAATTTGATTCATAACCCAACCAACACCTCAGAGCTTTAAATTGAATCTGGCTATATATAGTTATACCTGTTCAAAGGTAATATCTTCATGGGGTTTCAGACATATTTGTTGCAGAAGCTGCACAGATGCAGTACTTTTGAAGTAAAATTCATTGATAGTTTTCCATTCAGCATCCACAGTTTCATCAGGCTGACATTGTAATTCATTGGAAGTAGAAGCTCCATAAGACAGTCTATTCTTAGTCAGAAGCAAATGCTGCATATCATATGATGGCTGAACGAACAACCAGTTCGAACTGTTTGATATCTATATAATGCCAATAATCAAAAGTAAAAAAATGTTTAGCTTTATAATCAACTATAGAAGAAAAATCATAAGAAAAAAATAAACTTCCAGTGCCCATTACCTTCATGATTTCATACTTGTGCTTATGCAACCCACTGCTCTCTAACAACTTTAGAAGTTCAGAGAAAGCCCTCTTCTTTCCTACACTTTTTTCTGTATCTTTCCAGAGGTCATCACAATCTATTGTAGCTCTACCTATTTTTACAAGGGCCTGACACACAGCATTCCACTGTTCCAGTTGTAGTGTACATTCAGATTGAGAAGCTGAAACTTGCTGCATGGTACTTGCAACATCTACACAAAATATAAGTTTATGATACTCAGAGACGAGAAAGTTTATTTCTATATGAAGATTCAGAATTGTGATGACAAAGGAGAAGGTTAAGAAAATAGAAAACAGAAAAACCTTTGTCACCCAAAGAGCATAATTCAGAAGTCCTGTCAAAATGTAAGTTCTGCAAAGTATCATTTACTTTTTCCCTCCATTCAGGATACCATAAGAACCTGCACCAGATACAATATAACAAAGTTTTAACTCTGAGGCCATTTAATTGATAACAGCATAACAGAAGCAGGGAGTGGATAAACTAACATGTCTTTATCACTGAACTGATCTAGAACAGCACCCAACAACCTGGCATTTGTGTCTGAAATATCATTAAGGGGTCTTGTAGCATGCACAGATTGTTTGATATTTGTTTCTTTCCATACACGCTCTTGGCTAAGAATAAGCATTACAGGTTGTTGCAGTACATCCTATCCAGCAGACAAAGCAACCACAATCACCATGCATTTAACAAAGAATTTTTGAAGAGGGAAATTTTTAAAAATCGAGTGGGAAGTAAACATTATTTCAATCTTTCCAAAAAGGTTTGTCTTAATTTATTAGGGAAAGAAAATCTTCAAAATGGAGGGGAGCTCGTTAGGCAATTACATTATTTCACTCTTTGCAAAAAGTTTGTTTTACTTTATTAGGGAAAGAAAATGAATGTGGCGGATAAAGAAGTATAGTAGAAATGAGTATGTCGTGCATTTACTGTTTCAGTGCAGGATCATTGCTTATTCATTCACATTTTGCATATCATGAATGAACATTAGAAAGTATGCTTTCCACCCCGATTTCCAGCACTGTCTTATCATTGTGTGAAGTAATAGATGCTGAAATTAGGTCTGCATGATTTGTTCATAAATGTACAAGCCAATGCAACCATACAGTAAACTGATATGTTAGGAGTTTTGTGGTGTGTCAGGACTAATGGGCAGGAGACTCGAATGGGGGCTGAAGAAGCCTCAGATGCTGTAGGCCAGGATATCCAGGCCCAAATTGCAAGATTGATAGGAGGGAATTGAGCTATACAATTGGAGGGAAGATGGATGTGGTGACTAGAGGGAATTGAAGCTGTTAAATCAATTAGTTAAGGCACAGAAATTCATGCACAGCATTCTATGCCAGCTGTAGGGGTATATCAGTTAATTAGTTACTCAGTAAACGAATAGATAAATAGAGCAAGGAATTGTAATTTGATTCATTGATTCAGTAATACAATTTCACACTCCTCTCTCACTCTTTCCTTTCTTTTCTCTCTCCTGTCTTTCTTTTCTGCTTCTGCCATAGACTTCTGTTACTCAGAAGCTTGAAGTTAATAGAAGATTCATCTTCTATGAATCAAGTTCCTGAAATGGTGGTGCTGGTGTCCTGTTGGGGGGGCGGTGGGAGATGGTTGGGCACAGTGATAATATATAGGAACAGATTTTATGGCACACAAGGCTTAAGAACGTTGAAGGGAGGGCCAAGAAAAGATGAATATATAGGAACATATTTAATGAGCAAACAATGTCTAAGTCTTATGAATTTTTTGCAAACTTAAAACAAAGTTGCCTAAGAATGTTGAAGGGAGAGCCAAAAGAAAAGATGAATATATAGGAACAGATTTAATGGCAAACAAGCTTTATATCCTCTGAATTTTTGCAAACTTAACAAAGTTGCCCAAGAATGTTGAAGGAAGTGCCAAAAGAAAAGATGAATATATAGGAACAGATTTAATGGGCAAACAAGGTTTTAAGTCTTCAGAATTTTTTTGTGAACTTAGTTATAAGTTGCCTAAGAACGTTGAAGGGAGCACCAAAAGAAAAGATGAAATATTTTTATGTCACTTACAGTGTACTTCTGAATCAGCTTCTTAAGCTTCTGCCGAGTCTTTTTTGAGTTTTCAGCAGACAAACAATCTTCAACTCGTTCCCATCGACAGAGCTTCAGAAGGTCTTTGAGTTCCGTTTCAATATTTCTTCTATTAGACTCAATGTATTCTGAGATTCTGAAGAAAATATAAAACCAGTAAGAGAACAAAATCACCAAAGAATTTTTAAGAGGACAAAGACATCCAAAAATATCATCACAGAAAAGATACTCACCTTGGCAAAAGTTGAGCATAATATCCAAACACATTGTATAAAATCTCCAAATTTCTCCCCTGCCAAGGGCTATATTCATTTCTAATTAGAACTCAGCAGAAAACTCTAAAATGTAGATGACATAAAAAGCCCATAAAATCTCCCGTGAAAATAACATAGAGAAATGAGATGCAGCAGATTCCTTATCTTCCATCCTCACCTAGCTTGGGAACTGCTTGTCAGATCATACTTTAGGTCTAATTTGAAACATGAATCTGAATTCCTTAAGTAATATACATCAAAAGATGAAATATCTCTCTTAAAGGACCTACCATTGACTCTTACTTTTACCTTTTGATTTAAAAATAAAATAAAATAAAATTAAGCAGATAACATTTTCAGGAAAAGATGAATGATATACCTTGAATAAGTTTCCACTTCTAGGCATCTACCAGTAGTAATGTAACCAAGGAAAGCAAAAAGAAGCTGAAGGCGTTTTTTGAATTCGCCAACACTGGAAGTGTTAATGAACTCCTCCAAACTGCAAGACAATTCACGTTAGGCAGAAACATTCAAGCAGAAAACTAGGGGAAAAAATCTAAAAGAAGAAAAATCAATCAAAGTTCAATTGATACTGTATTGCACATGCCTTTCTATCGTAGACTGCTCATATACAGCAATATCAGAGCCATGGCTATGGTGTAAAACAGAAAATAGAGGAAGCCACAACTGCAACAACAAAAACACTCAAGTTTAGTGCTAAAAAGTGAAATATAGACGAATACATATTCTGATTTCTAACAGGGAAATAAGATACTCAAAGCAGAAAAACAGCTCTTATGACATCATATTTCATCCTTCATGTTTTAGATAAATGACCACCAACTAACAAGAGCTCAAACCTAGCAAAGATGGCATAATTACCAACAAAAATTTTGTTCTTTCCTTTTTTAGTATTTTTTAATACGAGATTAAGTGAGCATATATATGAGTTCCCAACCATCCTATCATCCTTGAAACCATGTTTGGAAATGGAAAGCAGGGGCATTGGAAGATAAGAATAGAGGAAGCAAAATTTTGAAAATATCCCATTTTTTCTCCTTGTTTGAGAGAAGAAAGAGGGAGAAAGGGAAACCAGGAGGAAATAAAAGATTATGTTTACAGGATCAGATTACAAACTTTTCCAGACTACAAAGAATTGCATGTGAGGCCCATCACAAATTTTCTCCACAAACTTGGGTGAAAAATAGGAACAAATATTGTGTTACCCTATGACAATATTTCTAATTACGAAGGTAAAGATAAATATTTAATCTATATTTTAATCTATACAATCATTAAGTAATCACAGTTATGACAAAAGACATACTTAAAAATACAAACAGCTATCACTTACCTTTGCAGCGTTAATCTCGTATTGACCCTGCACCTCATCCAGCAATGCAGGCCAATAGTCAAATTCCATCTTTTGCCATTTACACGCCAGAGAAATAATAGGTTCAAGTTGACCTACATGCCAACAAAATAAACAATAGAAATAAAGAAACAGATATTAATAGTACCCAAAATAACTGCACATCCATGTTGACTATACATACAACAGCAAACAACAGAATTATGTCGCCTACCAGGCAAAGAGAATTTTGATCCATTTTCTTCCAATACTCTGGCCCTGTTAAGAAGGAAGCGCAATCCTAATAGAGCCTTCATACAATAAAACACATTTCAGTTTCCACAAGAGATTAACTAATATACCAGGAGCAGCTAAACCCCAGAAAAATACAAGCATATGGAAGGCCACTCCAGTGAATGGATAAATCATACAATAATGCTCCTAAAGCAATGCTTTTAAACCAAGTTAAACTTGATGACTGTCCTCTACATTGAACTATCCATTATATCTTGCTCAGCAATTTCTTTCCTTAAAAAAAGATTAAAGAAATTTCAGAAAAAATATGATCATCCCCTCTCCATTTCAATCCTCCTTTCTGGGATTTCACTATTTATGAGTACTTCATGATGAACAGGAAGAAACAGCTGTATTTTTTACCTTGGCTAGAGGTGTGCTCAAAGGAATATCCAACAGTAGGTCAAGTGCATCAATGATTTTCTGCAGACCAGGGTGATCTTCCCATTCATTCAGAAGGCTAACAATTCGCTTTTGAAGAGTGACAAGTAACTTCACCATTTTAGCCATCTCAGGAGCATTTGAATCCTAGCAAGCAAAGGAAACATGGTTAATAAGAGATGCAAGTAAATTTAACCAAGAAAACACAACTGTTTGTTACGAAAGGAAATGACAATTTTGAACCTTATAAAAATTGTAATTGCTACATGATTCATGAGATGAAACAAATATTCGTTCTTGCTCCAAACAAAGGCAAAGCAAGTGCTCTGGCACCAGTTTAGCATCCACAGTGGAACAGACTAGACCTCCTAAACCTGGAAAAAGAAACAGAAGCAATGCTTACATTTCACCAATAAACAACTAACAGGAATCTACCATGAAAAGGAAAGTCAAAATATGCCAATCACCTTTGATCATCCCTGCTCCCAACGAATATGAATTGGCGAACAGACGTAATCTATCTGTATCAGAGATACAGAGAGTTCCAGGCTGAAAAAAAAAACAAGAATAAGCCAAGGGATACAGCAAAAATATATAAATAAACACACACTTGTCACAAGGAAAAGGTTTAAAAATGCTGTTGCAGTTGATCTGCGCTATTATGAACTTGTTTGAAATTTCTAGTAAGATCATGTCAGTGTGTCGTAGATGCTGTGATTCACCATTACAATTTTGTTGTTAAGCTACATATGGCCGATATTTAAAACCAAGCATATAGACTGGCACATGCACATACAGGAACAGAGAGCTAAGATGCATAACCATTATGCAGACTAGTTAAATCTGACTAATTAAGATGCTTCCAACAAATAGACAAATTATGACGATATGAGAGTTTTTAAACTTGTAAATTGACTTGAAAAAAATTTAAAATTAACTTATTCCACAACATTAAAATACAGCAAATGCATTTTTTTGTGGTGTGTGAAATGAATAAGCAAGCATGATTATATAATGAAGGCTTAACCAAAAAAGTTTCTATTTTGTGATAGTGATATACCAGGGTCACAAGGAATGAAGTATACATGAGACTCAATAATCAAGGAAATTAAAAAGAACCAAATCAGACAAACCAAAGAAACCTTAGATAAAAACATGTTCATTTGGAAAAGAATATTTTTTGTCACAAAAAAATTGGAAAACAATCAGAAAAAAATTTATAGAAAACTTACGTATAAGACAAGATCACTAGAGCCAAATAATTGGTTGTGTATCTGGATCATGTTGTTCAGCACTGCTTCCTGCATAAGTTTCCATTCTTCCTCCAAACTTTCAAACTCCTCAGTAGCATCCACCTGAATAATTCAATTTAAGAGGAAAGGTCTGAATGGGGTGGGGATAAAAAAACAAAATGGAAACTATAACACTATTGAATCAGTACCTTTTCTGAAGGTTCATCTTCAGAAAGCAATTCAAGCCATTCTGAGAAATCCTCATTTGCCAAAAATTTGCCAAAAGTTGATATATCAACATCAATAACACGCTTGATCTCAAAGGCACGAGGCCTGAACTTGTATTGTTGAGCATCATGACCTTCTTTGCTTTTCACCTGAACTTTCATATTCATCCACATGCTTGCAAATTCCTTGAACATCTTATCTAATATCTGATTCAAAAATGCATTGGTATCAGAGTACCATCCATACAAGCAGAGACAGATCATTTAACTCAACTACCACAGTGTATCTCACCTTGAAAGAATTATTATCGATCCTTTGTGCATCAGCAACAAAATGTGCAACACAGACAAGAATATTCAGATGAAGAGCAGCTTTGAGTTGAAAGACAGATACCTAATTTCATTTCAGGTACAATTCCATAAAAAATAGAACGCACAAGAAAATAAACTTGACAGCATCATCAAAATTGGAAAAAAAAATAAAAAAAAAATTAGGGAAGGAAAAAAGCATACCCCTTTTTCAGCATTGACATCACTTGAATTAGAAACAAGCTTTTCCAGCAAATTTATTTGTTGCTGCCAGAAGTTTACAGGACTATCTATATCTTTGCAAGAAATTGCTTCAAGAGCATATCCCCTTGGGAATTTCATGAATGAATAAATTGATTCCTGAAACATTCCCCAAGTCAGCCATTGATAACAGACAAGGTCCAGTCAATTTGAAAGGGGAAAAAGAAAAAGAAAAAGTATCGTGTAAAATACCACAATTTGCTCCATATTATCCACCTCAATTTTGATTAAATGTTTTTTCAATGAGACACCAGAAAGAATCAGAGACACGCCCAATTTCATCTTATATACTGCAACTTGAACTGGTTGAGCTACATCGATGTATTCCTTGTATTCATCTGATAACCGTTTAACAAAGGAAAATGACGTTTCCTGAGAAACCCAGATGCCAAGAAAAGAATAGAAAAATGAGACTCGCTCCAGAACTATTATCTACTGAGAATCATATCTAACATGAATAAAAAAATGCATACCTGCCAGTTACAGACTTGATCAAGAACCTGCGGTAAGTCCATGACTTCAACATTACTCATCAAATCTACCACCATCATAACAAGTTTGAGGAACTCCTTGCATTCTTTTCTCAGTGAATTAAATTTTAAAGGGTTGCTGCGGAACACCATCTGAAGATTAAAACCATATGAGATAATTAATCATCGGAAAATTCAAATAAAGATTGCAAAAGTGGTCAAGGAAATGTAACAGCACTAAGTTGATTAGTTGAACAATCAGTGAGTTTGAATAGGACTTCTCTTCACAGCTTCTCATAACCAATTCAATTCTGCAAACCATCACGAGACCAGCCTTTCTTTATGAAAGAAAACACCAAGAGAGAAAAAGAACCACATTGACAAAATAAGCATTAGCTGAAATGCAACATTGAATGTAAAGAAATAAAGCATGCAACAAAAAGAAACAGACAAGTACATCCGCTAAAAGTGCACATGGATGTAATATATCTTTGAAGTTAAGCTAAGAGGCAGTCAATAATACTAGGGGTCATCAAGGTAAAGAATACAGCAGCCAAGTGCTAAGAAATGATTTAGAATTGCAAAAACTAATGGCCCTAAACAAAGCTATTAAGCTAATTGTGAAGAAAAGAGAGAGAGAGATTAAATTTCTGTGTAATTTTATTCATAGCTGAAACATATATTTATATACATTTTAGGTTGTCCTACTCCTAGATTAGAGCCTTAATTGAAGGAGGCTAACCTAACAGCTAATACACCACAAATCACTCCTAAAAACACTCTCCTAATGTCAACTTACAGCTGTATAACTAACAATATACAAGTAGATTACACTAAGTTTAGGAAAGAGGATCCTATACATTAACTAAGGAATTAATCAGTTTCCTATTATTCTGTTAACACTCCCCCTCAAGTTGGAGCATAGATGTTGATCATGCCCAGTTTGTTACAGAGATATTCAATTCGTCTTCCATTCACAGCCTTCGTAAGAACATCACTTAACTGATCCTCGGTCTTTACATATCCAGTTTCTATTTCTCTAGTTTGAATTTTCTCACGTACAAAGTGGCAGTCAATCTCTATGTGCTTTGTGCGTTCATGATATACTGGATTTGAAGCAATATGAAGAGCTGCCTGATTATCACACCATAATTTTGCTGGTAGAGCAACTGTCATACCAACTTCGGTTAACAAATGATGAATCCATAGGATTTCACAAGTGGATTGAGCCATAGCTCTATATTCAGATTCAGCACTAGATCGAGATACCACACTTTGTTTCTTGCTTCTCCATGATACTAGATTCCCTCCCACGAATACACAGTATCCAGTGGTAGATCTCCTATCCTCCTTGGATCCAGCCCAATCCGCATCTGTATATCCCTCAACCTTTGAATGTCCATGGTTCTTATAGACAATCCCGCGTCCTGGAGTACCTTTTAAATAGCACAAGATATGTTCCAAAGCTTCCCAATGTTTGACTGTTGGTGATCCCATAAACTGACTTACAACACTAACAGCAAACGCAATGTCAGGCCGGGTCAATGTGAGATAGTTGAGCTTCCCCACCAATCTTTGGTATTTCTCGGGATCCTTGAATAATTCTCCATCACTCTTAGCAAGATAGTAATTGGGGATCATTGGTGTGCTGCGTGGCTTGGCGCCCATTTTCCCAGTATCTGCCAACATATCAAGTACATACTTCCTCTGAGACAGAAAAATACCTTTCTTGCTCCTTGCTACCTCTATTCCCAAGAAGTATCTCAATAGTCCCAAGTCTTTTGTATGAAATTGTTTGTGCAAGAATTCTTTCAATCCTGAGATTCCAATCCCGTCATCCCCTGTGATAACAATATCATCAACATAGACTACTAGAAGGATGATACCCGCTTCTGACTTTCTGTAGAACACAGAATGATCACACGTGCTTTTGAGTAGGCCAAATTGTTGAACAACGGTGCTGAATTTCCCAAACCATGCCCAAGGGCTCTGTTTCAAACCGTATAAGGATTTTCTTAAGTGACATACCTTTCCATTGTTCCCTTGAGCAATAAATCCAGGTGGTTGCTCCATATAGACTTCTTCTACAAGATCACCATGAAGAAAAGCATTCTTGATGTCTAACTGATGCAGGGGCCAATCATGAACAGCTGCTAGAGAGATGAATAATCGAACCGAAGTCATCTTGGCTACTGGAGAAAAGGTTTCAGAGTAGTCAACCCCATACGTTTGAGCGTAGCCTTTTGCCACAAGGCGTGCTTTAAGTCGAGCCACTGATCCATCTGGGTTAACTTTCACAGAGAATACCCACTTGCAACCTACAGCTTTCTTCCCTGAAGGTAAATGTACTAATTCCCATGTGCCGTTCTCATCTAGAGCATTCATTTCCTCCATCATAGCATTTTTCCACCCTGGATGAGCCAATGCTTCTTGAACAGTTTTAGGAATCACCGCTGAATCTAGGGTAACAATTAAAGACCGAGATGTGGAGGACAAGTGATCATAGGACACAAAGTTTGAAATGGGATAAGTACATTGACGCTTACCTTTTCGGAGAGCTATGGGAAGATCAAGATCGTGAGTGCTTGGAGTCGGATCCAATGACAATGCAGCTGGTTCAGGACATGTATTGGCCTCTTGCAGAAAAATATTCCTTTCCCCCCTCGTGTATACTTTAAAAGGTGGCTCGCTAGGTTCCTGCAAGTCAATTTCTGGTGCAGGAGATGCGTCAGGCGCAGGAGATGCATCAGGAGAATGCAATCTTTGTGGTGAATAGATTAACCAGTCATCTTCTTCCTCCCCCTCTTTCGAAACCTGGGAAGGTTGAGAAAAGAATGCCATATCTTCTGAGAAACATACATCAATGGACACCAAATACTTTTGGAGTTCAGGACTGTAACATCGATAACCTTTTTGAAGTCTAGAGTATCCCAAGAAAACACACTTTAAAGCTCTGGGATCCAGTTTGGTGATATAAGGGCGAACATCACGAACATAGCATGTACATCCAAACACCTTAGGTTCAATGGGGAACATAGGTTTATTTGGGAATAAAACACTGTATGGGATGTCTCCACTGAGTACTGCAGATGGCATTCGATTGATCAGAAAACAAGTAGTAGACACTGCATCAGCCTAAAATAATTTAGGAACCTTCATATGAAAAAGTAGCGCTCGAGCTGTCTCTAATAAGTGTCGATTCTTCCTCTCAGCTACTCCATTTTGAGCTGGTGTATCGACACATGATGTTTGATGAAGTATGCCATTTTGTCCCATATAATGTTGAAATACCTCGGACAGATATTCTTTGGCGTTGTCACTTCTTAAAGTGTGAGGACAAGTATGAAATTGATTCTTTATCTCATTACAGAAAGCAGTAAAGTGAGAGAACAACTCAGAACGATGTTTCATAAAATAAATCCATGTCATTCTAGAAAAATCATCCACAAAAATAACAAAGTACTTAAACCCAAACTTTGCCACAACAGGACAGGGTCCCCAAACATCTGAGTGAACAAGTTCAAAAGGACTAGTAGTTCGCTTATTTATTCTAGGACTCAAAGAGCTACGATGGTGCTTAGCAAAATGACAGGACTCACGACACATTATGAAATTGAGGACACAACTTCTTCAAAGAAGATAAAGAAGGATGACCCAGACGGCAATGTTCTTCGAAAGGAGAGGAAGAGCATGCGAGAGAGCGAGGAGTAGTATCATCAAGAACATATAGGCCGCCAGATACATGTCCTTTACCAATAATCTGCCTCGTCACAAGATCCTGCACAATACAATAGTCAGGAAACAATGAGATACAACATTGAAGGTCTTTTGTAAGTTTATTGGCAGAAACCAAGTTGAATGTAAGTTTAGGTATATTCAAGACTGAGGACAGGGTAATAGAAGATGAGAGTTTAATTGTTCCAGATCCAGCAGTACTAGATGTGGAACCATCAGCCACTTGAACAAATGAGGGTAGTTGATGCTCATGATAAGTGGAAAAAAGAGTGGGATTACCTGTCATATGATCAGTGGCCCCAGAGTCAAGTACCCATTTGGAGGATGTGGTGGCAAGACATTTGTTACCTGATTCAGTGGAGGATGAGGTGGGAATTGCTCGAGATGCTTTAAACTGGGCATATTGAGCGTACTCATATGCTGGAATAGTGATTGTCTCAGGTGGAGAGCTAGTCACAACATTAGCTACATGTGTCCGCCGAGCATTTTTCTTTCTTAATTCCTCACAGGTACGCTTGGTGTGCCCAGCTTTATGACAGTAGTAACAAACTACTTCTCCAGAAGTCCGGTTAGTAACTCCACCTTCAGTAGTGTGAGTGTTTGTCCCTCTGCCTGAATAAGTTGCTAGAGCATGAGGAGATGGTATAGAAGGTGTCTTCTCAGTGCGAAGTAATCTCGTGTAGACTTCCTGCAATGTGCCAAGAGTGGCGCTAGATAAAATTTGAGATTTACCTGTCTCAAATTCAAGAGGCAACCCAGCTAGAAAACTCATAATTGCCATTTTCTCCCGTTGTTCTTGTTGTTGCTTAATGTCAGGGGTGAAAGGATATACTGCATTAAGTTCTTCATAAGTTTTCTTAAAATCCATAAAATAAGCTGCAAGAGACTTTGACCCCTTTTCGGGACGGTAGAAGGCTTGACTGACATTATACATATGATTGATATTATCCTTGCCAGAAAACATAAACTCTAGATACTCCATAAGTTCCTTAACAAACTCGCAATGCCCAATATATTGATAAATACTACTGTCAATAGTATTACTGACCTGTAACAGTAACCGGGAGTCATCTCGCAACCATGTTTTCGCAGCCTTAGCGTCAGTGGGGGGGATTCTCAGTCAGGTGATCCTCCATCTCAATACTCCGAAAATAGACTCTAATAGTCTTGACCCATTCTCGATAGTTGGTACTAGTGAGTTTCCGATCTGTAAACTTAGCTACAACCGGAACTAGATCAGTAGTTGTAGTCATGGTTTTCCCTTCGTCTATTGCAATTTTATCCCCCATAATGAAAATAACACTAAAAAAACAGAAATAGGAAATAAATAGAGACAGGGCAGAAGTGAAGAATAGGTGCAGGAGCCAAATTAGCAATACCCAGTCCTGAAATCACCACTGTAGCACCTGGCAGAGGGTAGAAACAGGCTAGACGGAGGCTGGATTGGTTGGCTGTGAGCAAGAAGTACACACTCTGGGGTGTCTGAAGAAGGAACAACACTGTTCACTCTCTCCGGGGAGGAACAAAACAGATTCTAACAGAGCAGGGGCTTTGATACCATGTGAAGAAAAGAGAGAGAGAGATTAAATTTCTGTGTAATTTTATTCATAGCTGAAACATATATTTATATACATTTTAGGTTGTCCTACTCCTAGATTAGAGCCTTAATTGAAGGAGGCTAACCTAACAGCTAATACATCACAAATCACTCCTAAAAACACTCTCCTAATGTCAACTTACAGCTGTATAACTAACAATATACAAGTAGATTACACTAAGTTTAGGAAAGAGGATCCTATACATTAACTAAGGAATTAATCAGTTTCCTATTATTCTGTTAACACTAATCAACATATCGATTCTGTTTCCATGTAAAAGATATAATTATTGTAAAACAATCTCTCTTTTGTAAACTGTATGTAATATCTTTCTCCATCATGACCAAGGGTTCATAAGCAATAGGAGTACCTGTGCTCAGAAACAGAGGGGTTCAATGAGTTTTCAGCACGTTCTTTTCTGCTGCCTTGGACTTAAATAAAAAACAAATTTCAACAGAAAAAATTGGAGTTTTTCTACAAGAATGCAAAAGAAAGCACTGAATTTCTCTATTACTCACAAAAGCCAACAATCTAAAGTGATGCAGGACAATCAGCCAATCATTTCACTAGAAGCATACAATTTTACTAAATTAAAAAAAAATCCATCAAGAATTTTATAATGAATTGAGTCAATTTATCACGGACCCCCCTATTGAGATAAGGAAAGAATAAACAAAAGTGACAAGTTTCTAGACCTTTCTCTGAAGCCTTTTTCGTTCAACTTCAAGTGTCTGTAATGCTTCAACTCTCTTTTTGTCAGCGTCTCTTGAAGAAAAACATCCTGCTAGATAGTCAGATTCTTGTCGTACCTACAAGAACCACGCCATAAGGTTAACTATTAGAGGAAATTATGACATCTGAAAGTCGAAATTAGTATGCAGTACAAAAGTCAATGCCAGAAATTAATGTGTTAAAACTTGATGTCATAACTCCATAAAGTAGAAGAGTTCACCAACAATCTGAAATTCATTAGATTTCATATCAGAGTATGAAATCCATAGAAGGCAGAATGAAAAATAAGAAGAAAAACCACCCAAGAAATAGGACAGAAGAATGAAAATGAACACTACCTTAATTTCAAGCTTTAGTGATGAAATCTTTTCTTCTAGTTGTGAGTACTTAAAAGAGTATTTCATGGCAGGATCCATTTCATGACAACTAAGCAAGAGACTGAAGCGCATTACCCCAATCCGTAGCCATGCATAACCAATATTCAGATGGAAGTCTACATAAGGAAATGAAAATTTTAAAAAAAAATATATGCTCAAAAAATCTCCACAATAAATAAATAGTACAATTCGAATGGTAACATACCAGTGGACGAACAATGAAGATAAAGCTCTCTAATTAGTGGCTCAATGAACAGATGCAATGAGTTCAAACTTTGATCGCTTGAAGATGCAATGAGTGAGCTCAATTTTACCACGTCATCTTGCTGTCGCCACAAAAAGATGTTAGTAGAAGTCGGAGAGATAATACATGTTGGAAACTACATTGTAGGTAAATATAAAATGTTATAAAACCGAAGTAGCAAGGATAGCCGAGTACAGAAAGATTTCTATTGTCCACAAACAACTAAAAGAGAAGAAACAAAGCCTAAAACATGCAAAGATCTATAACTGCAATCGACAATTTATTCATTAAAAAGAAAATGGAACAAAACCATACTGTAATCACGTTCTTCTGGAAGGAGCAAAAGATAGAGTTGATTGCAGCAAATTTATCCGCATCAAACACTCTTTTGTGTGCATATATAATCTGGAAATAACAGAATATCAAGCTCCCATTGCCAAGCTAAAATAAACTAATACAAATTCTTCAACTTCCAGAAAATAATCCATCTACCTGTTGGAAGAGAGAGCGAGCAACAGACAACAGAAAACTGAGTATATTTGACCCCGTTGAAGGACTTTGCCAGAAATTGTGTGAAGCCAGTTTAAGTTTCAAAGAATGCGCCAAGTAATCCTTAATAGAACATGAACTTTGCCTGAATTCCATACATGAAGAAGTGCAGTCAGAACCACTGAAAGCTAAGGAAAAAAATCTTCACTTTTTATTACCACTGCCAATAATAGCAGTACAAGAAATATATAATTGTGACACAAAGGCTTGGTATCACAGACATTTTATCCTCAGAAGATATTTTCCACGCGGAATATGATTAATCAATATGTATAATTTTCCGCCATTCAATTGTAACACTACTAATGGAAAATTTTATTTTCTTTGAACAAAGAAAACCCTAAGAATACTTCAAAAATAGATAGTCCGTATCATTTTTCAAGTTGTACTTGAATAGCAGAGAAAATACAAACAAAAAGAGAGAGAGAGAATGAGGATAATTTGTGGTGGTTGCCGGTGATCGTAATATGCAGGTGTTGGACTAGTAAGCATGAGGATATGGCATAACATGTATTTATAGATTCATTACAGCTCATGACTTTGTGGAAGTCTGAAAAGTCACATCTTTTGAAATGAAAAGTCATTTTTGTTAACAGTAAACTGTATTACCCAGTACCAAAAAAGAGTTTTCTGTTGACCAATTTGATGCCTCAAACATCAGGAAATGTGGATATCGCTTCAGAAGAATAATTCAGAAAAATAAGTGCAGTGTAAGGCTAATTATGAAGTAATAACATATGTATATATGGACCAAAGCGATGATAAAAAATCTTATTACATAAAGTGACCTCAATTTCGTATCCTCTAGGAAAGAATATGTTCACATTATGAAGAAAGAATCTTATCACACAAATTAACTTTTATTAGCTTCTCAAATTTATTTCTAAGACAAGAAAGGAAGAGATACCAAAGTATTCTTAGGATAAGAAGTGAAAGGAAAAAAAATGAAGCTACTACTTGACTATAATAAAATTTTTCAAGTTGATGACACAATACACTAGGACAATTTTGCAATATGGAAATGGCTCCTTCTTTTGTTACCTTACCCAAGTTCACAACAGAAAGGAAATTTTAATAACCAACACGGTAGAAGTAATTAATCTTACATAATATGGGTGACACAGGCAGTTTTAACCGGCTGAGCAAGCATGGCAGGCAGAGGAATATCATAACCATCGATCTTCAAGAAGTTCTGCATACATATCAGCAGTTAAAATATATGTTATCAGAAGTCAACAATAGATTTTATCAAATATATATTATCATGATAAATCCAATCAAGTCAATATGTACCTTAACAGAAACATTGCAATGGTTCCATAAAGACAAATGCCACCAAAACCACATCTCAACAATATAACTGGATAATTTCACATTCCCTGAAAAATAAATAGCAAAAAACAAGTAGAGGATAAGAAATCCTCCTGCAAAAAAAAACAAAAGATCCAAAAACTTGGAAAAATAAAGAAAGCTGGGGAAAGCCAATGGCAAAAAGGTGCAAATATATAAACAAAGTTTGTCACTAGCCTGCCTCAACAGATGCCCATGCTTCAAGTGTCCATAAAATTTTTTGATGTGGTATAAAATTTTGAGGAGGCCTTGCAGAAAAGGTCAATGAGTATCTTAAAGCAGAGTCCAGCAGGTTAGATACACAACTAAGTGCCTGTCATCAAAAGAAGCAAGCAGAAAACTAGTCAAGCCATGTGCAAGTCATAATCTGTGTATTTTGTACATGAGAAGGATTTACAATAACAAAAATGGTACTGAAACATTACATTCATCTGTTAACTGGGGAAACAGACATATGAAGCCTACTTTCAACATTCAACTATTTAAAATTGCACTATTTGAGATAAACACACTTTAATCTGACATTAGATATATAAACAAAAAAATCACAAGCAATCAACATTGTGACCAATGCATTCATAGAAAACCAGTGCATTTCATTCAACCTTATACAAGATAGCATGCACAAGAACATCATTAAAGCTGGAAACCACCAAGAAAAGGCTGCAGTAGAGAAACACCATTACTCTTACCAACTTTAATCCTCTGGGATCAACCAAAACAATCGTTAACAGCTTCTCAAGCAACTCCATGTCCAAGAAAAAACTTGTACTGTCAACTATAGGAAGCACCTCTTGCCAAATAGCAAAGCCAGATTTCATGTTCAATATTTCAGGGAAGAAAACGCAGCAAGAAGCTGAATTTCCCTCTAGAATAGCACTCTTATCAGACTGTAGCTTTGCCTCCAATTTGTGCTTTTCATATCCAAATCGTTCCAAAAGTATCTGAGGCTCAAATTTGATCAACAGTGTGAAAACAGAGACAGCACTCAAAGCTATTTCATCAAGTGATAGGTAATGAGGCACAAACCTGGTGCATCTCCTCTAACTGCCGAACAACTTTGACACTGTCTTCATCACATTTACTAGTAATATACAATGACATGCAAATACCTACAGAGAAGCACCTCAGAAGAATCAGAAATATACTGGTGAATCAAATGAGAATTACAACAGAAAACAAACACATAAACAAGTGCACTTCAATAATTAAACAAGTGCACTTCAATAGTTCCATTAAGTAGTTCCACTACTAAAAGTGAGGCCATAGAGTAGGACTATATGAAAGTGAATGTCACAAATAAAACATTTACCCTAGTTATCCTGCTTACTTGTGTTCATTGAAAAAAAGACATGCTTAATAGCTTTTCTAGCTATCTTCTCTGTAGTATTTTTAACCTCAAATGTACAACTAATTAACTGGTTTGTGGTTTGCGCATTAGAGGAAATTCAATCCTTTACTAACCTTGACAGACTAAATGTATTAGTCCTAGTGGCTATATCATCCCAACACCATGTTAAACAAGTAAAATCATATAACATGAAAACTCTACCTTGCACTGCAAGGAAGCGAAGTTCAGGGTCACAAGATGCAGCTACCTCAATAAGAACATCGTCCACTGTCACACACAATATTTTCCACGAGCAGATAAAGTCAGTTACATAAAACACAGTAGGGGATATGAGGTGGGGCTGCCACTGAAAGCAAGATAAACTAAGATTCAAAATCATCTATATCATACCCTGCTTATATGGACTTTTTTGTTTTGGCCAAATTAACTCACAGAGCTGTAAAAGCTGTTGTTGCATATGATAGAGTTCAGCAGATGGAGGTAACACTGGATGACCACCATGAATCCATAGCAAGGACTGCTGCGATGGCCTATGAAATTCTTTATCCAGATGCTTACTTGCCAACTGCACCGCAAGTTAAAAAATATTAGATCATAGTTAAAAGATAGAAGAGGTCATGGCAAAAACTGTTGCAAGCTTTACCATTAATACTTCTACAGCTCGCGGACATATATCATGCAATTTTGAAACATGCTTCGCTAGAGAATGCCAAGACAATAGCAGTTGCTCAAACTGTGATGAGATAAAAGCATTCCAAAATATTATGTGATCATCAAGAAGCTGAGCATAAAGTTTAATCAGCACATCATGGGATGGAGATGTAACCAGCATATCAAGGATTTCTCTCTCCAGCCCTTGCAGAGACTCCAAGATCAGTTTGAAATGCTGGGCTTCATTACCATAGAAATGCCCACTTTGAGCATTCCACTGTTGATAAGAAAGTCTTAAAAGGCCTACTGAGTTGATAGCATTGCAGAGACGTTCACTCAATGCATTCACAATACTATCTGAAGAAATTAAATCAATTAAGTCTAGTGAAAGCAATGGCACTGGCTGCAAGTTCAAATCTATTTGGTGAAGCAATGCAAGTTCCCGTTGGCAATGAAAAATACATTTCCAAATAGGATGCTCAAATTCCTGCTTGAGTAAACTCTCAAATGAATGGAGAAAATGACTGTGTTCTATTTTAGAGCTAAGCCACCTAAACCGGAGAAGATATACTTTGTAATCCATTTCTGATACCTGTTCAATAGTCCAGTTGGCAGCAAAAAGTAACATTTGCTTAGCCAACTTAAGGTCAAACTTTGTGTCCCTACACGAGATAGAAATTATCCCATTCCCAGCCTTTGGAAACATGAGTCAATGTAACATCTTCAAATCAATCAAATAAGCCCCAGATTGGCTGGTAGTAGAAAAAGCTTTATCCAAGCCATCTTTATTCCTTAATATTCCCAATTCAGACTGAGACAAAAGGAACTCCAAATACATACAGTTCTGTTTGACAGAAGCTTCCTTCGAGTAAAATATATAATCCCTCAACTTCAATGGCATTGGCCATCCACCAGGCAGGTGCAAAGATAATTCAACAGGAAAGTCAGACTCTGACAATGTTGATACCGATAAGAAAGCAATCCTTGCATGATTAATAATATCCCAACCTACAGCGTTACCCAAGGAAGACAGATATGTGTGCTCCCAACTTATTTGCAGGCTCCAGAGAGGCTTGCTGCCATTTATGAGAAGCTGTTGGTATAACTTAATCCAACGTGCAAGCTCAAGATATGTAATTTGAACATTGAGGCGTAGGCCTTCATTCCTAGCATAGATGTGAGCTTTGGCCATTAACTCAACTAATTTTCCAACAGGAACACCAGACAAAATAAGAAATCTTTCAACATCCTTCAATTCAAACTCCGCACTTCTTCTCTCATCAAGCAGCCAATACGGTTGCATCATAAATATCTCAACCCCTCTATTTCGCATTGCTCGAGAGACTTCACCATGGGTTGGATTGACTGTGAGGAACATTCGGAAATTAGGATGTGGATGGAGAACAACTGGGCTTCCATCAATAATCCCACGTTCATTAACTGTAATTGATCCACTTTGCTCAACCAATGAGTTGATTCTATCAAGAACCTAAAGTAAATGATAAGAGATAGTAAGTAAAAAAGAAGCAAACAAAAATATATAATATATAAGTAATTAAAGCACTTTGAATTAAGAATGTATGAGCATGTCAATACCGTGGGATTACAAAGATTTGCATTCTCCAGAACAACCCATTCACCCTTTTCTATTGCCTTTATAAGTAGTCCAGCAACCCATTCAAATTTAGCAGAGAACTGCCTTCTTTGCATATATTTTTGTAACTTTGATATAGCATTCATGATACCATCCAGTTCATTGCTTGACCATGAAACAGGTAAACCACTGTTTACCACATCCAACTTTACTTGCTCCATAATATCAAGTAGCACATTAAGATTACCGACAATGCACTGCCAATTCTCCAAAAGCATATAAGTTGACAAGAAACTAGAATCCATATTAGATAAGAACGCAAGCCATTTGGTGACTACATCCTTTCTTTCATAGAATGCCTCCTTTGAGAACTCCAACAGCGAGCTGTAATACTCGGTAACATAGCGCTCAACTTGAGCAAAAGTGGACCTAAAGTTGCGGTAAGCATCATATTGTTCAAAGCATCCAAGTAATTCAGATATATCAGTTGCAGATGAAAGGTTTAGCTCGTTTAGTACATTTCCAGTGAGCTCAGCTAATAACCTTATCAATGAAGTTTTCCCAGATGATGGCGGACCAACCAAGATACACAACCACTGATGTTGTATACAATGGATAGCAGCTTCCAAGCTATGGCGAATACTAGGTATAATATTCAACTGACTACTCTTAAGTTTAGAAGGCCGAACATTGTTTCTTTTGATGGCACTGTTCCCCACAATTAAGTATTTAGGATTTAGCTGTACTCGTGGGAAAGGATTTATGAATGGTTTGGCACTGAAGACTTCTTCATAAAGCCGCAAAACTTCCTTGCGATCAGCAGGAGTGCGCATTCGTTGCACATAAATTATGTCAAGAAAACAATCAACTTTCAACTTGTTTGAAGTACCTAAATTAAAAATAAAACATATTAGAAAAACAGCATGACAATATTAGTAATTCAATAACTTGAAAAAGAACATATTAAATGAAAATAATGTATATGGATCACACCTTGAATGATCTCACATGAACGAATCACATCACGCAAATTAAACTCCCATGGAGAGCCATCCTGAGCAAACTTGTGATATAACATGGTATCTTCGTGTAACCTTTTATTGAAGAAAATTAACTTTGAGATTATAGGTCTTGGAATAGAGGGATAAAGGGAGCTAGAGATGAATAAGTAGTCATCGCCAACCAACTCATCTATGTACACCTGAAACATCAATATGTGAACATACACCAATAATATGTAAACACATTGTCAATTTCTTTACATGCAAGGTTTAGCAATAACAAGTTAAATAATAAGACAGAACCAACCTTAGTGAAACGATTAAGAAAGGATCTTGGAAGGCCTTTTCTGCCACCACCTTGTGAAAAAGGATTTTGACATGCAAAGACTCTGAAAGATGATGAGCATTTAAAAGTAAGGCCAAGCTCAGGAATGAATACCTCGGCGCGATGATCGAGGATAGCATTTAAACCCTGAAAAATACAAATTTTCACCAACATTCATTTGCATTCACAAGAAGTGGCAAAGAGAGTAAAGGAATAAAAAAACAAAAAGAGGAAGCTTCATATTAATGCCTCTAAGACAGATTGCGGAGCGAGATTAAGTTCATCCAGCAAAACCCAACAACCCTCCTTCAAAGCCTGCAAAAAAGCAATTTCAAAATTTTAATATTTCTTAACGACTAAATTCGCTTGACAAAAACTTTTATATAAGAAATTCTGACCTGCAGTAAGATTCCATCAGACCATGCAAATTTCATTCCCTCATCACTTTCAACAGGCAAGTCTGACCCCAGCAAATCCATTAAGTCAGTCTACACCACAAACAATAACAACTTATTGAGGGAATAAAACAAGAAATGATACAAAGCATGTATCAGGAGATCATGGATAATTGCTGACCTGCTCAGATAAGTTTATACATACAACCTTATGCTCAGAATACTTTCCCAAGGCAATAATCAAACTAGTTTTACCAACACCTGGGCTGCCCTCCAGTAGTACTACAAAACAAACCACATTTCAAGAAGATAAATATAAAATAGAAAATACCAAATGGTTGGATACGAGATTATGAAAACAGCAGTTACCCTTCCTCTCCAAACCAACCCCAAAAATCCGAAAAAGAAAAGAGAGAGAGAGAGAGAACAAGAGAGCAAATATTGTTTTTGTAGGAGAGGGGTATTGGTTTGTGGGGCAGGAAAAGAAAAATCCATAAGAACAGCAGAACATACCAGGCTTTGGAAGCTGCATAGCACGCAATACCCGCATAGCATTTCTGCAGGTGGTTGGTGCCATAAATTCAAAGCCACTGTTCTCACACTTTCCAAGACCTAAGATATAAAGCCATAAGTCAGAAAACATGTAACTGCTATTTGATTCAAAACTAGAAACATCCACAATGTGATTAAAGATTCATTACAATAGTTGAGATTAGCCAAACACAAGAAATACAGACCATCACAATTTATCGTGCCAACAATAATCACTAGTTCCTAAAAAATAATAAAGCATAAATGAGTTCTATCTGAATAAAAAGGAAATAGTTGATTCATAAACTAACCTTTTTCAATGTAAAATGGACTGATACCAAAAACATTGTCGCACATCATGTCATTCTTACAAGAAAAATCTGCAGTTGTTCCAAGATCACCCCAACCATAATTTTCTATAGTCGAGAACTTATGTAACGTAGCACTGTCCAGCTGCATTATCAAAACAAAACATTTGTCACATCCCAGTATAGAAAACAAAGCAAAAGAATTTTTTTAAAAAAAGGTCAAAATAAGTCCAAATGGTACATTTTTTTAACAACCCAAATACAAATAGCACATTGAAAAGACAACTCATATCAGTGCTTAAACCAAAAAATAGCTCATATAGCAAGCAGTAATTAATCCAACATTGAAAAAGAAAAACATATATATATAAGAATATAGAGTGACATCTCAATAAAGTATATCGAGCCATAACGCATACTAACTGGTTTTATTTAAGATGAGATTTTAAGGTCACTCAGTGTACATTTAGCCCAACACTCTTAAGGCGAATAGAGTTTCTACATGGTATCAAAGGAAAAAATGGTCCAACAACCAAATAATCTTAAGACTTGTATTTGAAGACCTAGAGTCTGGGCTAGCAAAATCTAGACCCGTTTCTTGACCTAAGACCTCAAGAAAACAGGCCTAAGTTAATTGTAACCGGTCATAATAATAGGTCATCATCCATGTTTGACAAGGGAAAATTGGTTCAGACCTAGTTGCACTAGAGGGGAGTGTTGGAGAAAAATAAAATCTCACATTGATAAAAATATAAAAGTATGGAGCAACATATAAATGAAGTATATTGGGCTTTATCACAAACTAATTGGTTTTATGTAAGATGAGATTTCAACCTCATTTATATGGCTATTGATGTGTATTAGGCCCAAAAATCTCAAGGTCCATGGAGTTTTTAGATTTAAAATTACTAAATGAAGCAGGTCACGTAAATAGCTTAATGCCTAAACTAGTAACCTATTTCAATTTTCATAACAAATTGTACTAAAATTGCAAACTACAATAGATATCTTGAAATTTGCAAATTTGCTTAAGACCTCAAGTTTTTCCATTAAAAAAGCTTACAAGTTTTTGGGTTCACTTCAACCCAACAACGCTGAATCATACAAGTTAAATTAGGCTTAAGATTCATGTGTGTGGGACCTGTCCAGGAGGCTAGTCTAAACAAATAACCAAACTATGATTATGAATGAAGAAAACTGACAGAGAAAGCACAAGAAAAACAAGGACCAAGGATTCTCTGTCATCATTACTGTTGATAATGAAAATAGCATAGCCTTAATTTCACTACCAAAAGAAAATATGAATCAACTTTTCAAGTTCAAAAATGAAGGGGAAAAAAAACAAAAACAAAATAACAAGGACACCTCAAGCTGCTGTAGAAGAAAAGACAGGCATTTCTCTCTTAACAATCCAGCTTCCTCTCTGGAAATACCAGTCCCTACAGAGTAGACACAAGGGGAACATTATCAGAGAAAAGTATTAATGAACATAGCACATTATCACTCCATCTCTGAAAGCATTGCTTAACTTGAAGATTATCAGAGAAAAGTATTAATAGACATAGCACATTATCACTCCATCTCTGAATGCATCGCTTAACTTGAAGATTATGCAAGTTCCGATACTCTTAATGTAAAAAGTAAAATTGTTAATCTGAAGACAAGCGGGATGGTAGTTCAAAAGAGATTTGATGGTTTATGGTTTATCATTGATATTCGAATTTGGAATCAGCAGTATGGCTAAAGAAATTTCAGTATCTTAAACTCCAATAACCACCAAACGAATGATGGTATATTCCAAACACAAAATCAAACCAGTAGTAAACAAATTCAAAGGCTTTGTACATTCTCCCAACAATAAAGCACAAACCAATTGTCACAGACAAGATTTGAAAACGAAGCAACTCACCTAGACTTAATCCATCAAGCATAACAAGGAAAAGCCCATGGAACAATGCATAATCATGTCCTAAATTTCCCTTGGTCATGTCAATAAATTCAACCCAAGATAGGAGATCTCTCACAGTCAGTGTCCTCCCTGTTTGTAACTGGTTGAACCACTGTATTCAAAGAAAACAACAGAAAAGTGAAACAGAAATTAAAAAGAGGCACATAAATCAGGATGGATCAGATGGATTATTACTTAGGAAAAACTTTATATATATATATAGAGAGAGAGAGAGAGAGATACTGTGTCTATTCTGCCTAAAAAGGGAGAAAAATGCAGGTTAGGGGGTAGAAGTTGAGGAATCCATCGAACAGTATTGTATTTTTCCATATGTGTGCATTAAGATGGGTGATGGTGAAACCAACTTCTCTTGGTATAAAAAATTAAGGGCATATCTACGGTAAAAGATCAATCATCTGGATACTTTTTTTGTATGCCGGGGACAATGGCTTGAATCATCTTGTTAGCAAATATTTCCTAGAATAATGTGCATCAGTATTTAAAGAAAATCATACATTCACCAAAGATTGACTACATGAAGATACATAAGAAGAAAGGACAAGGAATTGTTACATAAAACTGCTTACAATTCTGAATCAGCACTCTACATTGTTAAGCAAAATTGCAACAAAATCCTAAGCAACTCAAAATCCACAACAAATAATAAGGGTTTAAAACAGAACTGACCTCCCAGAAATTTATCATAGCATCCACAATGTAAGAGAATTCTGGATTAGAAAACCTGTGGGTAAAAAGATTGTTTGAAAATTCAATCCAAAAAGAGTTCATCACATCCATGTAGAATTCCTAAATGAAGAAGCTTTCATACAGGCATACCTCTTTGAAGCAATATCTCTAAGTTCATCCAGATCACTGACAGGAGAAACCCAAATCTCAGTAAACCGATTGCGAAGAGCTGGAGATAACTCCTTTTTACCATAATCACCTCCAGGATTCATAGTTGCAAGCACCAAAAAATTCGCCTGAGCTGTTATCTTTTCCAGAACAGGTCCTCCTTTCTCTGCTAAAGACTGCAAAGGGAAGAAAAGAAAGTTTAACATCTCTAAGTTAGGAGTTACTGTGATATATTTTTACAGCAACAAGTGACACAGATACCAAGCATAAAAATGACGTGTAAAATCTATTTGTTTCCAACTTGAATCCCATAAAAATTTAAAAATCCCTGAAAAAGCTATGCCAAATTACACATTTCCTAAACTAATAATGAACATTTAATGATGGTTATGTTGAATAAAGAACTTGAGGAAAAAATATTTCTCCTGCCACTGGACACAAAACAAAAATCAGAAATTATGCAACAAGCTGTATGATGACACAACGCACAAACCAGGCACCCAGTATACAATGCAAATACCCACCAGTGTTCCTTCCGGCTCTAAAACACTATTTAGTCTTTCCAGTACACTATCATCGGCCAACGAAATTTCATCAATAAGAAATAGATCACCAGCTTTCATGGCTTGCACAAGAGGACCATCTTGCCATGTAAATATTGCCTGCCACTTCGGATGTAGCTGACCAAGGTTCAACTTCATCTCCTCAAGAGTATCAAGATCTTGCACAGAGACATCAGGATGGGAAGCTCGACCTTGTCTATAACTAATTATTATTTCAGAAAGATTATCAAGAGTCAAAGAAGCCTGGCCAATATCCGAAGAAATTTCCTGCATCCAAGGAATCCAGAAGTTATATTAATACTCAGAAACAATTACAAATAAAACCCACTAATAGGATAACTTCCTCACCAAGAGCTCAGGGAAGAGGACATAAGCCTTTGTCAGCTTTAACTTTTCTACTATATATTTGAATTCTGATGCCAGTTTTGATCTCTCTCGGATAGGATAGAATCCCTGTTAAACAATTTCAGAAGAGGCTAAAAATGCAAGTACTAAGAAAGAACACGTGGAATACAAATCTGAAAGAATTAGAAGCCAACAAACCCCAAGAAAATCAGATGTTTCTGAATACTGGTGGCAATTCAAAATGTGCAATTTTGAACCCAATGTACTACTTAGTAACTGACAGACTGTTGTCTTCCCACCACCAGTTTCACCAACAAGCAGTACAGGCTCATGTAACTCATAGCAATGCTTGACAAGAAAGTATAATCTCCTCATACTTTTAGTCAAGCTGATGCTGCAACAACCACAACAACCATGAGAAAATATATATATTGAAAAAAAAAAAAGACAACTCCTGCACCAGGAAAGAATGGTCTAATGAATTCATACTTTCCAGGAATATTCAAGTCCCTTTCCATGAATTTAGAGTCCCTTCCAACTGAATCCTGAAGAAAAAGAAAACATAAAAGCTAGGAATGAATCAACCACTCATTCATGTTATATAGCCCCTTAAGAAAAGGTGCAACATAGAGGAAAAAAAGAACTACCAGGGAAGAAACAACTAGAACATGATAAGTATTAGCAAATTGTTCATAACTTACACTACTGCAGGAACCATTACTATCTTTAGTTTATGATAACAATGTACCACAACAAAATAGCTCAATGAAAATAACCAGAAATACCTGTATCATTCATAAGTTCCTTACACAGTTTAATTGAAGCTAAATATATTTACATATCTCACATCATGTATTCATCTTCCCACAAGTTCTACTTGTTCAGAAGTCACAATAAAAAACAATTTATGAAAGAGTTTTAAAGCACAAATATGGCAAAATACCTTATACAAGTTTTCTTTGGCAATTCTAACACGAAGATGCTTTTCCAAAACTTCTTGAACCACAAGTTTCTCTCCATCATCTCGCAACCTGTCTGCCAGAAGATAGTAACCCTGTTCTGCCATAACTTCTTTAGAATCTCCAAATGTTTTCAAACAATTAGCCCAACGAAACAAGTCTCTTGGAGTAATAAATCCGTGTTTTCCAGCAAATACTTTGCTCCTCTGCCTGTGCAACTGCAGCTCCTTCATGACTTCCACCATGATCTTGGCACGGCTTCCAGGAATTTTACACTTCTTCTCTATTATTGTACTTAACTCATAATCTGGAATCTCATCTACATGAACCTCTACAAAACGATTGCGAAATGCTCGAGAAAGCATTTTACGCCCACCGTAGAAAGTAGGTGGATTTTGAGTAGCAAAAAGCATAAATTTTGGGTGTGCCTGGATGGTCTCACTCAACTCAGGAACAAAAAGTTCCCTATTGTCATCTAACAGCCGATTTAATGCTTCGAGTACATCGGATGGAGCAAGATTTAGCTCATCCAAAACAATCCAATAACCATTACGGACAGCCTTAACCAATACGCCTTCATGAAATATGAGCTTTCCATGAGAATCAGATATGTAAGAACCTAAATATTCCTGCAGATCAGTATGCTCATGATTGTTTATCCGTACGAATTCATGACCAGTTCTTGCAGCAAGATACTGAACAAGGCTAGTTTTACCACTAGAAGTGGGCCCCTGTAGAAGAACAGGATATCTCTTTATAAAAACAGCCCGTGCCAAGTTTTCAAGTTGCTTTTTAACACTTTTTGTCAATACATAATTCTCCAAGAAATCATCAGAACTGATGTCTTTTTTAAATTTTAAGTAAGCATCAAAAGGTACTGGTGAAGGTTTATTCCCCTCTAACAACTTATCCTTGATCATGTCTTTCATAATCTTAGCACTGGGTCTGTCCAGCATAGTAAGAAAAAACATGCAGAAGCCATCATAAATAGACTTCTGAAATCCAAAATTTACCTTTGCCTCCCTGGTGTACTCTAGTGCACGGTATAAAGACCTTAAACTGTACTGAGGCTTCTGATTAGCCCCATCTTGCAACCTTTCTTCAGAGTTCACTTTGGCTGTTTCATAGAAACCAATTATTCTTTGTTCTAGTTCACTATTTGAACGGGTTTCCTCCATAAATTTGTTAATAAATAATTTCAGATCTTCTCTATCCAATGCATCATCAACAAAGTATTCTGTAAATCTGCACCGTAAAGAATAGGGCAAGTCTCGCTTTCCAGCATCAGTTGCAGGATTCATGCAGGCAAATATGCGGAAACTAGGATGTCTGGGTATATGACTGATATCCCCTCTTTCAGCTAAGCAGAGCGATCCGTAGTCACCTTCAAGAACACCAATAATTCTCTGCAAGGTCTCAGGAGGAGCTAAATTCACCTCATCCAGCAAAATCCATCCACCATTTCTAAGTGCAGTTACAAAGGCTCCCTCCACAAATGAGAATAACATTCCAGATGAAGCCCCAATTTGCCCATGTGCAGTTTCAAGTTTCCCAGAGAAATTCTCCCAAGCTCTGCGCATTTCTCCTTCATCCAAAGGTTTTTTTCGCTTCTTTCCAGATCCAGATCTTTCTGTTTGTACTTCCTTATGGAAATTATCTACGTACTTCTTAAATGCAGTCAATAACATTGTCCAGTTCTTCTTTCGCAGTAGCTTTTGTAAGTAAGCAAAAAGCTTATCATTTGCCTGGACATCAGCATATCACAAGAGAAGTAATTTATAAAGGCAACTCATTGTAATGAGCAAATAATAATACCAAAAAAATGAATTATACCTTAAAAGAGAAGGTCTTAGAGAAAAGAGACTCAAATTCCTTATAAAGGAGAATACAAATAGATCGTGGATCTATGGGCTTAAATCCCCCTAATAAATCAGCAACATCACTCTGTTGACTTAGATTCTGGAAAAGAAACAAATTTCAATCAAGACCAAACTTTCATGCAACAGGCGCAAACACACCTACGCAAAAATACACACACACACACACATAGGTAGAGATAGAGAGATCATAAGAGTCCATACTAAAACAGTAAGCCTCTGACCAAGCATTGTAGCCAGATTCTGTACAAGCGTGGTCTTCCCAGTTCCAGTTTCACCAACCAAGAGAACAGGCTCATTGCACTTAACAGAACAAGATATTCTCTCAAGTACGTGCAGGGAACTACGCATCTTGACAAGTCTCTCCAGGCCATGCAACTGAAAGAATCACATGAAAATATCAACAAAAAAACATAACAAATGAACTAAATTTGAATTATCTAAATCGCTTCCACCAACCACAGTTTCTGTGCGTTGAAGAGAAACTCGTCCAATTCTTAGTTCTGAAAGCAAACCCTGCAGTTCAATTTATACATAAGAAATGGCAGCGCCAAAAGAATCAGGTCATTACAGCAGTTAAATCAACAGGCACCTGAATTTCAGGTTTATAAGGATTTAGAGTCCCCGTCTCAGAGAGCGGAACCATCCACAACTTTGCAATTTCTTTCATTATATTCATTTGAGTCTCATTCAATGCTGAAAATGCTGCAAATATGTCTACAGCCTGAAAACAGAAGCCAATTAATTATAAACTAAGAAGTACACATGCCCTTGGCCTGCACCTTACTTCATACATTTAAATAAATTCCTTCTCACACACACACACAGATATACAGAGAGAGAGAGAGTAATAAGGAGCCAAGACACCCAAGACAAAATCAGACCTCCTGATAGATACAGTGACACTGATGAGTTGTCAACACATCCCCAGTCAAGCTAAAGCCTAATCCTGCAATCCGTTTGCACCATTTAAGGAGATCCCTGATAACATGATAGAGTAACAGTTACACAAATAAAGTTGAAATTTAAAAATACAATAAATGCTTTAAGCTCCCCAATCCATTACCTTAACGAGAACCTGCTTAGAGATCCATTAAGAGAGGAATTTCCAGATAGAAATCCCAAACTATGGTGCAGGGAGGCAGAGTTAACTCTTTCAAATGTTTCTGCAACAATAATAGAGACATTAGGGAAGTCATATTTACTCTGAGCAAGAAATTCTTCATATAAAATTATGCCCCACCAATAAGTTTCCCAGCAATAGGCTCCAAATCTGGATGCCATGCTTTCACTATACTTTGCAAGTCATCACTATTTGGCAGCCCAATAATCACTCTCCTCCAAAGCACACCAAGTAAATTTCCACCTACAACAAAAAGAAAATAACTCTCATTTAACCACAATATAAATTTCGCATTTATATCTAGTGTAAATACGTGAAGTTATTGAGGAGCTTCTTAATGGTAACCGTAATGAAATTATTGAGGTTTTGAACGACATAACCGAAAAAAATGTGAAGTATACTAGATGAATTAGGTTCTCCGAAATAAAAAAAAAAAGCTTTGAAGAGATGAAAATCGGTAAAGCATGTGGACCGGATGGAATACCCATTGAGATATGAAAAAATTTGGGAGATGCAGGAGTTGTTTGGTTGACGGCTTTGTTTAATAAGATCCTAAGTATAAATAAAACGCCTAATGAATGGAGACAAAGCAATTTGATACCTATTTTTAAGAATAAATGAGATATTCAAATTACTCAAATTACAGAGGTATTAAGCTTATGAGCCACACCATGAAATTATGGGAAAGAATTGTGGAACACCGTTTATGTTTGGACATTTGTATCTCCCTAAACCAGTTTGGTTTTATGCCTAGTCAATCTACTATGGAAGCTATCTTTTTTATTAGAAATGTGATGAAAAAATATAAAGAGATAAAGAAGGATTTACATATGTTTTTCATTGACCTAGAGAAGGTGTATGATAGAGTTCCTAGAGAGGATACTAAGGATTTTTTTGTTTCTATTGGGTTACATCAAGGTTCAGTTTTGAGCCCATATCTATTTATCTTGGTATCTATATAATACGGCCTACGATGACGTATGGTAGTGAGTGTTGGGCTGTGAAAGGACAACACGTGAGTAAAATGCATGTTGCAGAGATGAAAATGATAAGATGAATATGCGAACATACTAGAATGGATAGAATCATAAATGAGACCATTAGAGAAAAATTAGGTATAGCGTCTATCGAGGATAAAATAAGAGAGCATAGATTGAGATAGTTTCGCCATGTGAAATGTATACCTAGGGATGCACCGGTCAGAAAAACTAAACTAGTTAAAGTAAAAATACCTAGAAGAGGCATAGGTAGACCGAAATTAACTTAGACAAAAATGGTATAAAATGATCTTGTTGTTTTAAATTTATCAGAATAGGTAACTCTAAATAGAATCGAGTGGAAAAGAAGAATCCATATAGTCGATCTCAATTAGCTTGAGATTAAGGCATTGTTATTGTTGTTGTTGTACATCTAGTGTAAATATCAATAAGCATAAACCAGCTGAAGAATCCCATATCATTGTTGACAATTTTCCATAAAACTTGTTCAAAGGCTAAATATCACAAACCTTTTGCATTACAAAATACATCAATCTTTGAAGTAGAAATTGTTGAAAATAGTTGAAAGCTTTCTGCTGCTCTTATTTCCTGAAAAGCCACAGATCCTTCATCACTAGACAAAATTACATTTAAACACTCATTTTGAGCTAATAAAATTTCATTCAGTTTCCAAATTTAATACTACTAAGGAAGTACTGAGATTCTTCGTATAACAATAACAATAGGAAGACATATTACCTCCCCACGGCCAGTCATAAAGAAGCTTGCACCTTCCAGTAAAGGTAACAAGATAGATTGAACATCTGACGGAGCTTTATCAATGTCCTCAAATATAACCCAATATCCATTCAGAACAGCCTGCGGAAATGGAATGTTGGCATTATTTTTAAATAGGTTAAAATAAGTACATATTCACAGTAAAAAAATCAAATTATTAACAAGAAAATAAACCTGGATGAGGGAACCAGGCTGCCATCTAAATTCACCAGGTTGTTCAGCACAGACGTAAGTACCAATCAATGTTTTGCCATCAATTTGTTCATCCATGTGAATAGAGAGAACTGTTTTGCATAAAAAGCAGCATAAAATGAATATCCATCAGGAAACGGTTGAAAGAGAAACTCCAGTACATATAGCTAATCTCATAAACGCATATTCCATAACTAGTTAGGCTGGGCTACAAGACAAAGCATTTTATAAAGCCAAACTTCAACTTCCCTCCAGCCTCTCTTTAGCCAGGGCCATATCTACTTTCATGAATACATGTTTTCCCAATCTCAACACACGTTCATTTTATGACGAAAAATGTAAACGCTTCGACATATCGCGCTGACTCGGCTCTTGGAGATTTACTTCAACAAACACATAAAAGAGTTTTTCCTAGAAATCTTATGGTTTGTTATATCTGCAGCATATAAATAGTGGTTTTTATATATCTTGTTTGATACAGTTTACATTTTGCTTTTCATTTACTCAATAAAAAAAGGTCTTTTACACCCTGTACAAATTACTTTCTCTCTCAATCAAGTTTTTTTATCATAAAAAAGAACTCAAAAGTCCAACCATGTTAAATGCATATTAACCTGGATTATGATTACGTTTATAACTGGACACACACCCATTATGAATTCTTGATCATAAATTCATTGCAAACTAGTGTTTAAATTCAGTTGGAAAAATAAATAAAATTAAGCTTTTCAAGTGTAGGAGACTCTGCATTTTCCAAAACCCTCCTTAGACATAAGGAACACCATAAAACTTAACAATGTAAGATACAGATAGGATCCTAAGTAACACAACAGCATAACTTAGAACACTCATCTTGTTCTAATATACCAAATGGTGAAAGGGTCTTTCTTTGCAATTTTAATGAAGTTTGAACAATCAAAGTAGAATTTAAGAAAGACAACCAACGCTCTCCACATAACAAAACTGATCTGGCTACATAAAATTGACATCATTTTGGACTTCGTCATTGGATTTTTCAGTTCTTTGCTAAATATTTTCTGCAAATGAACTTTGCTATGACTTTCTCCTTCAATTATTCAAGAAATTTCACAGCAAAAAATTATATGCTGGAACTTATATACAACTCAATATCGTCATTCTGCATATTTCTAAATATATGCAAAGCCATCTAGGAAAATTTTATGAACCCACAAGTGAAATTTTGTTTGCCTGGAATTAAAATATTACTTAAAGGGACATATAACCCTAACAAGTTAAAATACCTTGGTTCCCATAATCTTGAGCCAACTTGCTAATGACAGCAGTTTTGCCAGCACCAGCAGGGCCATAAAGAAGAACAGGCCACCTTTGACTTACTGCTAATAATACCATCTCAAAACTTTTCTGCACTGTTGATGTCATTACAAATGGTTTTCCTCCTGATTTATCATTCCTAAATTACAAGAGCGATAGATATTAAAATGAGAATCTTGAATACTCGTATTAAGTCAACATGTGTTAGAAACAAAATCAAAGTTTCAGGTCAGTTGGATAAGAAGTCCCAATGAAACCCAACGAAACAAAATATATAAAAGCGAAAACGTGCCACCCAACACAGTTAAATAATGATGATCATGAACAATTAATAATTTATTTTCCAGTTTGATGCCCTACCATTTAACCAATCTTCGACTCTTAATTACGGGCTCAGTTTCATGACACTGTGATGAAGCCAGAGAATTAAGATCACAAGGCCTGAGAATGTTTTGCTGGTTGAAATCAATACCTCCATTGACAGAACCAAATATTTTCTGGTCAGATGATTCGACATATAATCCAGCCTTCTCTACAGCTACATCTTGACAGAACTCCTCCCAGCTGAGAAAAGCAAAAGTCACGAGTATTACGGAAAGAACAAAAAGTAATAAAGTATCGATTCATTGCAATAGTTTATTTTTCCAGAACGCACCGCAATAAACACAAAGCTGCTTCTTCAGCTCTAACACAAAAATTTTCAATTGCCGTGTCACTCATTTTCAAAGTGATTGACAGGATTTGTATTCCACACCATCGTATATCTGAAATCTCCTCAACTCGAGCACCATGATCCAGATCAACATTTTGTATTATCTCTATAATCTCCAGAAAACAGGACCAATCCCATCTTACTGAGAAGAAATCAGGTTCTAGAAGGAGGAGACGGTAAGACACCCGTGCAGCAAGTAAGCAATGAGTCAAAATCTGTTGGAACAGAAAATAATCTTAATTATAGTTGAAATTTGATATTGATTGTGAGCCAAAATCCTAATTTAATAAACTTAGGCATTCAATCAAATCCTAAGATTCATACAAGTTCTCAATATCAAGTTGAGATGACAAACGATACATATTTAAATAACTAACAAACATTAACATTGAACAACGAAATATTTCAACAAGAGTTGAACTATCATGTGGGATAGCTGATGTGGATCCTAGTTCTAATATGGTCTATTCTTTTTAAAAATACAATGCATGGGTAATTTAACAACAACAACAAAGCCTTAATCCCGAGTTAATTGGGGTCAGCTATATGGATTCTTCTTTTCCACTCGATTCGATTTAGGGCTACCTCTTCTGATAAATTTAAAACAACGAGATCATTTTGTACCTCTTTTGTCCAAGTTAATTTAGGTCTACCCCTGCCTCTCCTAGGTATTTCTACTCTAACTAGTTCAGTTTTTCTGACCGGTGCATTCCTAGGTCTACGTTTCACATGGTCAAACCATCTCAATCTATAATATCTTATCCTCCATAGGCACTACCTTTACTTTTTCTCTAATGCTCTCATTTCCGATTCTATCCATTCTAGTGTGTCCACACATTTATCTTATCATTTTCATCTCTGCAATATGCATCTTACTCACGTATTGTCCTTTCACAGCCCTACACTCACTACCATATATCATCGCAGGCCGTATGGCAATGTAGTAGAATTTTTCTTTCAATTTGACTAACATCTTTCGGTCACATAACATTTTTGTGGCACTCCTTCACTTTATCCAGCGAGTTTTAATCCTATGACTTACATCTACTTCACAACCACCATCCGCTTGAATAATAGAACCAAATTATTTAAAATGAGTACTATGAGGTACTGCTACTCCGCCTAAAAAAACTTCGTCTCCTTCTCTATTCGCACTATTAAATCTATAATGTATATATTCAGTCTTAGTTCTACTTAACTTAAAACCCTTTGATTCCAAAGAACTTCTCCATAACTCCAACTTTTAACTTATACCTGCTTGGGTCTCATCCATCAACACAATATCATCTGCAAACATCATACACCAAGAGATATCATCTTGCATATGTCTTGTTAGCTCATCCATGACCAAGGCAAATAGATAAGGGCTCAAAACTGAACTGTGATGTAACCCAAAAGAAACAGAAAAATCCTTAATATCCCCTTCAATAATACGGACACCAGTGATAGCTCCATTATATATATCTTTCAAGACTTGGATATATCTTATAGAAATCCCCTACGCTCTAGGATTCACCATAAAACTTCTCTAGGAACTCTATCATACGCCTTCTCCAAGTCAATAAAAACTTTATATAAATCATTCTTCATCTCTTTATACTTTTTCATCACATCTTTAATAAGAAAGATAGTTTCCATAGTGGATTAACCAGGCATAAAACCAAACTGGTTTGGGGAGATAAAAGTTTTCAAACGTAAACGGTGTTTCACAACTCTCTCCCATAATTTCATGGTGTAGCTCATAAGCTTGATACCTCTGTAGACATGGTTCCGGTTCACAAACCGCCGGTTCCGGTTCAGAAACCACCGGTTCCGGTTTAAAAAATTCTTGAGCCTAAATCAAACCTTCTACAGGACGATACAAAGACGGTTCAGGAACCGCTAATTCCAATTTGAACCCCGGTTCGAAGGCGGCTCAAGAGACAATTAGAGGAGAGAGTTTGAAGGGGCAATTTATAAGCGGTTTACGATAGTTCAAAGTGGTTTGTAACAATTTATGAGACAATTTACATGTGATTTTAACTAAAAAAAAATTAATTAAAATTTGTAAAAAAATAACAATATTAAAATTAATTTACAAAAAATAAGAAAAAGAATATATGCGCAACTTAAAAAAAACAAGTTGCTTATGTATCTTTTTGGACTTTAAAGATAAATTAACGTTCATGTGTTTTTTTACCTTATATTTATACAATTGTTGAATATTATCATCATCATTTTAATTTCTTCAATTATATTTTCTATGTCAATTAGTCTAAAAAATTCATCAACTATATTATTTTCTCAACTATATTATTTTCTTTCTTGATCCAAAATTTGAGCCTTAATTATTTGTCATTGTTTTAGAAATTATAATGTAATAAAATTTTGGATAAAAAAAATAATATATAAGATAAAAATTTAAAAATAATAGAAATAAAATAAAAACAATATAAATAATTTTTTAATATAAAATAAAATTATACTGTAAAGATTTTTTTAAAAAAAATGAGAATGTAGATTGTAGAAAATATTAGAGAGTAAATTAAAAAAATATATAAAATCTAGAAAATATAAAAAACTATAATGTAAATATAGATTGAAGAATAAAGAGAAAAATAAGAAAAATTAAAATTTAGAAATATGAAAAAATTTAAAATATAAGTGGTATTTATAGAGTTAGTAAAAAAATTCAAATTAAAGAATAAATAAAACAAAAGTAATAACCTAAATAAAATGCACTAAATTAATGGTTTGAACTGACGATTTTTAACAGTTTGAACCGATGGTTTCAAACCGTAAAAACCGCCGGTTCGACGGTTTTTAAAAATCATGAACCTGAACCAAACCATAAATTAAGGTTCAAATTCCGGTTTGGAACGGTTTTTGTTTTGACCTGTTAGGTTCCGGTCCGATTCCAAACCAAACCGTGACCATGTCTATACCTCTATAATTTGAGAAATTATAAATATCCCATTTATTCTTAAAAATAGATATTAGATTGTTTTGTCTCCATTCATTAGAAATTTTCTTTATACTTAGAATCTTATTAAACAAAACCGTCAACCAAGCAACTCGTATATCTCCCAAACTAAATGAAATATATTCTCATACAAATTTTTCATAACAAAAAGATTTGAAATTCAAATTACTTACAATATAAAGATATTCTCACAAACAAATTCGGCAACCATTTCACAACAAATTTGTAATTTTAGTTTCACCTATCAAGTAAAAAATCCAGGTTGAAAGACCTACAATGTTTTTATGCTCTATATATTACATCACAAAAAATAGCCAATTTTGTCGTCTTCAAATATCAAAATATAGAAAACTACAATGAGACACCTAGTAAACTCCATTTTCACTTATTATCAGCTTTCGTGATCACCTTTTATTTGGAGAGAAAAAGGAAGACTTAGAAAAGGTCAAGAGAGGAAGAAAAGGAAAGAAATAAGGAAATAAGGAGAGAAGAGATCAACTGAATGTTTAAATAAGATTGGAAATTACAGGGAAACAATAAATATAGAGATTCTCAAAAAATGAAATAATAATAGAATAATGTTAGAAATAACAAAATTATCTCAAACTGCAACATTAAAAGAGATTACCTCTGACTGCTCAGAAACTGTTCTTTTCCTCAAAATGCGTTCAAATGGAGGTGCAGCAAATCTGAAGTAAGCAGAAACAGACCTACACCAAGACCCACACATATTTTTCAAGTGTGAGAAAAAAAAACAAAAGCTTGCAAGTAATATTACCATATGGGCAACCACATCACATTTTTTAACTTAAATGTAAGTTGAGAAAAAAAAAATAGAAACACATCACACCTTTTTAAGTTAGATACAAGTTTTGAAAAAGGAAAAATAGAAACCATATGATATATCCCTCTAATCCCGCATGAGGTGTCATTACAGACAGCAGACGCACTGAAACAGCTTAAGGATTTGAAAGTTGTCAAAGTGAATAGGCCCTTATTCAAGTTAGGCAGACCATTGATCGTAAAGGGAAAATGACAACAACATCATAGCACTTTAAGCTTAAGTTCCTTATGACACACACACGCAGTGCAACAAATATAACCATAGAGGCATGCATATGTCTGCATGCATACAAGGAATGAACAACATACACGTAAGGAGAAATTTTATCAAGCAAGAAAAAAGGATCACAACTTAGACAATGGGTACACTCCTAAATTAAGGAACACCCGAAGATCAACGCAATTAAAAAAAAAAACTAGAAACATAGACCTTCAGTCAAGCTGAAACCCTTTTCAATCAGCCCCAAGAAATCCCCTGATGTGCGTGCCCACAAAGAAGCCAAGAAACCACATTGTCCCATCTCAAAATTTAAAAACAAAACATTACCAATAAAGTCGTTGACATTTATTCCCACCCAAATATTCACGACACTTAGAATGAAGCACAATTCAAATCTATGACCCTTATATTATTCAAATGTTCAATCGTATCCTCACTGTGTCACCCCTCTAGGCCTTACTTGACATCAAGGATGAACAGCTTTTTTGGCCCCCAAACTGAAAACTTTAATGGGCCTTCCAAATCATGGCTCAGAGAAAACTGCATTTTGAAACTTCCTCAAAACCATTGTCTAGAGGTAGCAGGTAAGTGCACGCATAATTTTTTAAAAGGAGGCAAGAGCAATTTGGAAAAAGTTGTCCAAACCAGTCTGCTAAATGGAAATTAAGTTTCCAATACTATCTCATCCCTAGCAACATTAGGGAGCTATGCACATATGAATATAACTGCTACTACTAGAGCAAATCACGGGTCTCCCAAACATTTATTTAGGTACATTAGAAGATCAACTTGAATACGAAAAGGAAGAAACCATATGAAGAGGGAGATCAACAAATATTGAATACTTATAAATCAACAATGAAAAATACTTGTAAACGTAATAATATGAATGAATCAGAAAGATCATACTAGTTTAATTGCAATTACTAACGAAAGCATAATGCACGAAAGCAAGTTTACCCCAATAAGGAATTGTCCAAATCAAGAGCACGGCAGAAAGCTAAGCAAGCAAGCTCGTGAAGAATCAGGCCCCTCCCACTTCGATCATAATGGTCAATAACATAAGGAACTTCTCCATTAGCAAGCTCTCTTAGATCCACTGCTGTATCATCCTGGTTCAAACTCAAATTGCACTGACCCAGCAAAGAGACAGTTTCATCTATGATCTTTCGAGCTAGTAGTCTGAGACATCCGATCAAGGGGATTGTATAATTTGGGTTGAGAAACAGTTCTGCCGCTGAATTTACAACTTCTTCCTCTGTCATCATGTGTCCCTACATAAACCATAAGCAAAAAGGAATATTTAAACAGAAGGAGTCTCATAATTAATTTGATTTCAGCGTTATTTCCAACTAATGCAGAACAAGTAATCAGCAATATAAAACTCTCAAACAAGGTATCATGATTCCAAATTATTTTACCCAAAAAAATGCAAAGCAGAAAAATCATTATATCCTATGAAGATCAATTTGGGATTTGTTAGATTCGTTAAACGTAACAAGCCAAAATGAAATCTATCTACTGCAAACAAAGCCTTCCAAATCTTCCATAAAATCCAAAAACCAATTATTATACTTGTACATTGGACTTTTCTTTCCTCTTGTTAACCTCGGTATTAGCAAACAGGCAAAAATATGTGACAGAAGTCAGCAGTGACTTGACAGTTACCTTCTTTTCAAGATCATCGAGCTTCTGAATTCTTCTAAGCTCTGGACAACGCGAAAGAAACCTCTTGAATGTAAATTCAACACCGTAACTTCCATCCATTGCCATCTGAGGGGAAAAATAAAACGTATATACCCTGTATATCTATCTATATACTTGCCAATGTGTGTTTCAAAAATTTGTATAGAAAAATATCTTATTAAATTATATATCTGTATGTGTTAAAGAATAGATTGCGTTATTATATTTCTAACACTAACAACAAAAAGATATATAATCCTGGAACAATTCCTTTTAGTAAAGCTACGCAAACCTGCGGTGAAACAAACAAAAACAAATAATTCTGTAGTCAAATTTGCATAAACCCAGAAACAGAATCGATATTCCAGAGCCAAATGAGGGGAAAAAAAAAAGAGAAAAGAAGCGCTGAGCTTAAGAGCTAAGCTGTCTTGGTTCAGTGGGCAATAGAAAGCTGAATTACCCTTTCATGGGCAACTACAACTGTATACTTCGAATTAGAAGCTTAATAGTAGCTTTTAGGAATTGGGGCTTTTCCCAAACTAGGGTTTCGAATTTTGTATCTTTTCCACTTTGTCTCTGCTATACGTCTTGTTCTTGCTGCTGGTTTATGTTTAGGGTTTTAAGGGTTTAGCGCAAGCAGGTGACTACTGCCAAAGGCCCGTCTGTATATATGGATCTTCTTGGCTCCCTTCCTCTGGAATACCAATACTATACGACGTGTCGTATATCTGTTACTATTTTCCTAATATTTAATTATTCTTCACTTTCAATTTAATTCAAATTTTATTTTATTTATTATTAATTTTTTAAGGAGATTGGTATTTAAATTAATTCAATTAAATTACAAAAATTTATATATATATAATAAAGAATTATGAAAATAGCTAAAAAAACCTGATTTGATTTTTAGGAAAAATAAATATTAAAAACGTAAATAAGCTTGTTATTTATTAAATATAAATTGCTATTTATAAATATTTATTTTTCATTATATAAAATAATATTTTGAGTTTTTATGAACTTTTTACTTAAATTAATTTTTCACTTAAATTAATTCACTTTTTATTTTATTGGATAAGTATATCATATAAATAGACTCTAAATACATTTTATATTTAAAAAATATTAATTACAATAGTTTTAAAAAATAATTTTTTAATAATTTTTTTTATTTATTAAAAAATATTTATTATAAATTTAAATAAATTTTACACGATATGTGACGACTACTTTGGTAAATGCCGAAGGCTAGTTAAGTGAAAATTAAAGTGTCGTCGAGCGGTGATTTATTTAGTCTAGTACGTATTAAAATTTGATGATCAAAGCTTTTTCGATCTACCCTATCTCCTTTCTCTGGCTCTCTCCTTTTTAATTTATTTTTTTCTTTTTCTTTCTCTCCCTCTCCCCTTTTTAATTTCTTTTTTCTTTCTCTTTTTTTATCTCTCTCCTTTTTAATCTCTTTTTTTTTTCTCTTTCTCTTTTTTCTCTCTCTTGAACCTTCTTCTTCATCTTCTCTTTTTTTTTTTAGTTTAACTTTTAAAATACAGTTTTATAGGAATCGAACCCTGCACTATCAATTGAAAGTAATAACAGGTGACCAGCCGATATTATTTATTGTTATTGTTATTATTATTATAATATTATTTATATTATATTATTATTATTTTAATTATATTTATATTTATTTTATATTATATATATATAGGATATAATATTACCATATGATATTTTTAAAAACCAAAAAAGTAGCTTGATTTTTTAGATGGGTTTTTTTTTTATTTTATTATATATATAAATTAAAATTTATTTAATTATTTTATATGTGTAATACTTAGTACACATAAAATATTGTTGATGATACACAATACGCACATTTATTACTTATTATATATTCATCATCTATTTTTTTTTTATCAAGATCAAACTGCTTTCACAATTCAAGTATATAGTATATGAAAAGATATTTGTTGTTTAAATAACTCTATTTATTTTTTATTGTTGACTTCTTGAACTATAAATTATATATGTATTTTTCACGAATATATATTTACATATTTAATTGGTTCTTTTTATCATATTGCTTGACATATAATAATTTACATGTATCAAGTTAAGATTTCAAAACTTCATAAAAATTTACAATAAATTTTTTTCTCTATAATTAGCCAAATTTGAAAATAGATGTATATTCATTACAAATTAATTTTTAAAATGTAAATGAGACTATTAGATGAAATTATTTACAATGTGTGCTTTTATATACAATTAAGAATCAAATATACAATTGATATAATTTGCAGAAATTTATTATTATTGTTATTAAACTATTAATTGAACTGCTTAATTCATTAATTTATAATTAATTATCTTAATTTATCAAATTAATTAAACATATGTATTAATATTAACACTTAATAAAAATTTTAAAACTAAATATTTATATATATATATATATGTTTTCTCACTAACTTTGGAGCCCTCTTCTTAAATGTAAATTGCTACCTATACATTATATATTTTTGATAAATGTTTCCAAAGTTTGATTAAAATTAATGTAAAGAAAATCATAAACGCAACCAACGATAAAAAAAATTATTTTATATATTTATTCATGGCATATTTAAAAAATATCTAAATTTTATACATAGAGTAAATTATATTTAAGTAAAATTCTATTTTTACAAATATGCAAATTCAACACTTGCTAGTGAAAAAAAAACCCCTCTATGCCACTTGTCATCTTCCTATCTCAGTAGAATTAAAACTACAAGTTACCGTCAGTTTCCGCGTCTCCTTAAACCTTGATATCAGTCAATGCAGCTCATAGTTCCCACTTTCCACCATTCACCAACCACAAGCAATTACAGCTTCCATCTCTCCATCTCCAATGGCGGCCTCTTCACTTCTTCAATTTCCCACCCCACAGCTCATTTCTAAACCCAAATCCACCAGACCCAGAATTTACTATGTTAAACCCACTTTTCATTTCATCCCAATCAACGCCTCCACCGCCTCTGATCCCTAACAAACCAACTCCATCGACCACCACATCAAGAGGTTGCAACATCCGTGATGAGGCCCGCCGCCTCAATCTAATGAACCCAGAAAATAATTTCTCCGCTAAATATATTCCCTTTAACGCTCCGCACTCTTGCACTGAATCTTACTCTCTCGATGAGATCGTCTACCGGTCTCAGTCAGGTGGCCTTCTTGATGTCCAACACGATATTTCTGCTCTCAAGGCGTTTCCTGGTTCATATTGGCGTGCTCTATTCGATTCCCGAGTTGGGAAGACCAACTGGCCTTATGGATCCGGAGTCTGGTCTAAGAAAGAGTGGGTTTTACCTGAAATATCTAGTGATGATATTGTTAGTGCATTTGAAGGGAACTCGAATCTGTTATGGGCGGAGAGATTTGGGAAGCAGTTTTTGAATATGAATGATTTGTGGGTTAAGCATTGTGGGATCAGTCACACTGGGAGCTTCAAAGATTTGGGAATGACTGTACTAGTGAGCCAAGTGAACAGGTTGCGAAAAATGAACAAACCAGTAGTTGGGGTTGGCTGTGCTTCCACAGGTGACACCTCTGCCGCGCTATCTGCTTACTGTGCGGCTGCGGGTATTCCCTCTATTGTTTTTTTACCAGCTGATAAGATATCCATGGCCCAACTAGTGCAACCCATTGCTAATGGGGCTTTTGTTTTGAGTATTGATACTGATTTTGATGGTTGCATGCAGTTAATAAGAGAGGTAACTGCTGACTTGCCAATTTATTTAGCTAATTCATTGAATAGTTTAAGATTAGAAGGGCAAAAAACTGCTGCAATTGAGATTTTGCAGCAGTTTGATTGGGAAGTGCCTGATTGGGTAATTGTTCCAGGAGGTAATTTGGGGAATATTTATGCTTTTTATAAAGGATTTCATATGTGTAAAGAGTTGGGGCTTGTGGATAAGATTCCTAGGCTAGTTTGTGCACAGGCTGCAAATGCCAATCCCCTCTATTTGTATTACAAGTCAGGATGGAAAGAATTTAAACCTGTTAAAGCAAATAACACATTTGCATCTGCTATTCAGATTGGTGATCCTGTTTCCATTGATAGAGCTGTTTATGCTTTAAAAAATTGTAATGGGATTGTTGAGGAGGCTACTGAAGAGGAGCTAATGGATGCAATGGCTCAAGCAGATTCTACTGGGATGTTTATATGTCCCCATACTGGTGTGGCACTGACAGCATTGATTAAGCTCAGGAATAGTGGGCTTATACAGCCTACTGATCGGACTGTGGTAGTGAGTACTGCTCACGGGTTGAAGTTTACTCGGAGTAAGATTGATTATCACTCTATTGAACTTAAGGACATTGCTTGTAGGTTTGCTAATCCGCCAGTGAGTGTTAAGGCTGATTTTGGGTCAGTAATGGATTTGTTGAAGAAGTTTTTGCTGAGTAAAGAATCGAAGTATTAAGTAGGTCTAATACTCAAATGGGCATCGTGAGTTCTGCTTAAATAGCTCTAGCTTATCATAGTTCTGCATGGCAGATTGTCATTTAATGATTTTTAGCATTAGATGTTTCTTCATTTATAGGACATGGAATTTGCTTTGTCTGTAGTTTTTAGAAGAGGGAAACCACATTTATGGCACAATAGCCCATTATTGGAGAAGGTTCATCATCATTTAGATTTAATGAAATTTCGTTGAGCAATTTTGCTTGAAGCAATTATTTACTTAATGAATTCTCATGTTCATCCTTTTGCAGTACTAGGAGACATGCTTGCATTTTTATGTATGTATTTGTTAAGAGAAAGAGTGAATGCTTATAGTTTAAACAAGATACGCTTGTTAGAACTTAATCATCACCATGTTTTTAGAACTAACAGTTTCTCAAATTGCTGCAGAAGCAGGTACAATTTTTCATCCACATATTTACTTTCTTTCTCATTGTTTTAAATGCTAGCAAGGTGATCTTTAAAGGTATACCGTGCCACAACTCAGTGATAGATGCATCTTATCTTAATAAATTCAGAACCGATGTCTCCAAATTAATACCCAAGAAAAAAGTCCTGACTTAGGATGAGGCTAAAATAATTTACCCATTCTGTTTTCTAGTCTGCTTTTTTCAATCTCATGTTGATGATGGCTTACCCAAAGGGAAGATTCATGGTGTGGATTGAGAAATTTTAGTTTAGGCTTACCTATTGATCAGTGAAGTCGGTGATGTTCATGGGCCACATCAAGGTTCATGCTGAACAGATGATGATCATCATTGAGGGGCTTTTTTTTTATATAAATTCAATTAAACAGGCCAATTGGCTAATAACTGATGTTAAATTATTAATTTAATTATGTTGATTTTTTTTTTGAAAAAGAACTAAATTTTTTATAAATTAAAATAAATAAAAATTTTCAAGCAACTGTATTTACAACTCACGCATGAGTTTTTTTAAAATTTTTATTGACCAGATGTAATGCATTAAGCATGCAAAAATATAGTACTTTAGGGGAAATACTTACTACGTATATCCGGCTAATAAAATTACATAATTTTTTATTATTACTCTTTTAAAAAATTTTATTGGCCTTATAAATAAACACACTATTTATATAACACTTGATTCATATAAGAATTTTTCCATTAGATTATCTCCCCCTCCCCTCACATATTATAACGTTAAAGAAACATGTAATGCATTGAGCCACCAGTAATTTCTAAGGTAAAATTGCATTCAAAAAAAATATTTGCTATTTTAACTTTTTTAATTTAAACATTTTTAGGATCCATTTTAAAATAAGATTTCTTCTAAAAATGTCTTAAAAAATAAGTTTATTTTTAAAAATATTTATTTTTTTAAAATATTAAAAATGTATCAAAATAATGAGATTTTGCTCATAATTTTATAAAATAGACCTTAACTTTAGACTATATATCTCTTGCTCATAACCTCTCACTACAAATAAGTTATACTTTTTTATAAAATAATTTCTGGCGAAACGAGGCGAAACGGCTCGTTTCGCCGTAAATATTTTAAATTTTTTTTTATTTAACTACTAGCAAAATGAGAGGTCATTTAAAAAAAAAATAAAATTTCTGTCCCCATTTCGCTGGGGAGGGTTTTAAAAAAAATAATGAAGGGGATGTAATTCTCTCCCTCTTCTTTCCTCTCTCCCTTTTCCGCAACCACCACCAGTTTAGCAGCACAAGTCACCGGCCACTTCACCGACAACACTAACCACCATCTGTCCCTGAAATTTTTGCTTCTCTCTTATTGAAGTTCTAGATCCATCAATGGTCGAAGATATAGTTAGTCATAACCCTAGACCTTAATATGAGAACTCAAAGATACGCTGCTAGAGAGAGAAAAAAAATCCTAAGCACTTCCGAAGAGAGAGAAATAAAGAATGGTAACTTGATTGTTAGATCACACATACGACTACTTGGCTAATTTACGCGGGAGCGAGAACACGACATCAAATTAGAAAGTTAAAAGTTATGAAGCAAAACGAACAAAGATAAAACTCGACCGTTCGCAAATAGCATGACGTATCGTTTTAAAAGATAAGTCCCTGTCTTTGAATTTTGGACATTTCAGTTATCAATTCAAATATGGTTCCCTTCTTATCAATTCATTGTCCTCACCATTAAAAGAAATAAATAAACCGATGGTTAATGGCTTTGGTAGGCATAACCAGTGGCGAATACTTGACCCCAACTATTTTTTTGGGTCAAAATCTTTGTAATTTTAATACAATAAAATAGAGGCAGTGGGATTTTAATCATTAGACCGATTAAAAAAAATAGTCCAAATAAAGAAAAAATTAGGCCTTAACTAAAAAAAATTAGACTCAATTAATCTAGATTTTTTAAAATTACAACCTATATATCCTTAAATTACATTTATTAATTAAACCTAATTAGTTTAATAAGAAAATATTTGATAAACAGCTAAATTTTTTTTATTATTCAATAAAAATAATATTATCACTTTACATCTTCTATTGTATTACTTTTTAAGACAAGAATTTAGACTATTAATATATTTAAATTTAATTTATACTATATTAATATATAAATATATTGCTATTTTTTCTTTGATATTTAAGCTCAAAAGAGATGTTAATCACAGCTGCTTCAAAAAAAATGACTTTAAAGGTGACATTTAACGATGAAATGTAAAAAAGGAAAAAATACGCAACCAGCTCTTTTAATTATATATAGATATATGTATATATATATATATATGAATTGCCAAAAACTAAAAATTTTCTTTTCCAGTGGCTAGTGTTAAATATCAAAATCTAACAGTTTTTTTTTTCCTTTTTCTTTTTGAATGCAATCTAACTGTTTATTTAAAAAATAAAAAAACTTTTATGTTTAAATTTTCAGAAAGCTCTCTATATAGCTACATGCATAAATTTTATTTTGTCTGTGAAAGATCAACCCAAAAATAAATCAACAAATCCTCACTCAAAACAAACAAACAAATAAAATTATATATACTAGTTTGGATCTTCCTTTTCAACAGGATCAGGACCTGGGGGGCCAAGATTTGATCTTCCTTTGACAGAATTAATCTTTTCCAGCTTCAAACCAGCTCTGAATCTTGCAATGAAGTTCTCAGCTTTGGTGTTGATGTCGGGACTTGGACAAAACAATGGCATTGTTGACGATGACGAAGATTCACCGCCTACTTTTCTTGCCATGGGACTCATTGATTCTTTATCTGATGGCTCTTCATTGTCCAAATCCGGCGACCCACTACGGGAACTGTTAAAACTTGCCACTCTAACATAATCACCGTCTCTCACAAACTTCCATGAGCGCATTTTGAACGGTGGTGGAGGCGGCGGCGGTATTGGAATTACAGGTGATGCATTCCCACTTTCTACATTTTCTTCCACTCTGCTAAAATTGTTCGCTGTCGTTTTAAGTGCTTGGGGTGGCAGGTGGGTCGTTACTTCAGCTACTTGGGCAGTGGTTCTTGATGCTCGGGATTCTACATGGGTATGAGAAGATGAAGTTTTCACCAGAGGAGGTGGCGGCGGAGGAGGTGGTGGAGCTGGATGTGTTTTCTTGCATTTGCCTTTTTTATTAGAAGAGAAAAGATTTTGGAAGAAATGGGGTGGCGGAGGCGGAGGTGGAGGTGGAGGTGGAGGTATGAAGGATAGAGTTGAAGGTTCAGGGTTGAATAAGCTTTCAAGATTTTCAACACTCTTTTGCCTTTGTTTCTTTTTCTTTCTTCTCAGGGCAGTTAATAAAACTTTGCCTCTCTTTTTGTACGGTGGTGATGGAGGAGGCGTCGGCGTAGGCGGAGAAGGCTGTGGTGGTGGTATGTAGAATTTCTTTTCTTCCAAATATTTTTCTTCTTCTTCTTCTTCTTTTCTCTTTTCATGTTCAAGATCTTGGTAATTTCTCTTCACCTTTCTTCTCACAGCCTTAGGTGGAGGAACTTGAGTAGGCCGTGGTGGCGCTGTCGGCGGTGATGATGGTGGTGGTGGTACATAGAATTTCTCATCATCCAAATCTCTTTCTTCTTCTCTTCTTTTTTCATGTCCAAGATCTTGGTATGTTCTCTTCACTTTTCTTCTCACAGCCTTATTAGATGGCGGAAGTTGAGGAGACAGTAGTGGTGATGCTGGCGGCGGTGATGAAAGAGGAGGAGGAGATAGAGGTGGTGGTGGTGGTGGGGTGTAAACAATTTCCTTACCTTTAGAACACACATCTTCTACTTCTTCCAGCTGCTTTCTAGTTTCTTGATCTTCTTGCTGCAACAATGACCTGTAATGCTGAAACTGATCTGAAGAGCTTGAAAATGGGTAGCTGTTCTTGATATGAGTATCATCATAAAATCGCCACCGTTCATCATTGCCGGAAAAAGATTCTTGCCGGAGATCTGGATATGAACTGAAACTCCTTAGCCTTGTCAAAGTATTATAAGACGTCCGATTCTGATACTCATGATCATGATCATAACATCTACGGTATGATCTTTGAACATCTCCATGTTGTTGTACATTTGATGTGCTTTGATAATTTGTAATTTCATTATTGCTACTATTATTATAATTATTATTATTTTTACTAAGAAATCCACAAATTATAGCAAAGAGGACTAAAACAAGATTAAGAGAATCCCAACTTTTCTTAATCAGATTTGGTTTAAAAATTTGTGAAGTAAAAGAAACAAAAGAAGGGATAATAATGAAAACAATAACAAAAGCTATGACTAATAAGATAATAAGAATAACACCGGAATTAAGAAAGATAGAGGAGGCTTGATGGCGGAGACTGCGGCGGCGATTGGTGGTTTGGAGCCAGAAAAGTGGTGAATTGTCTTCCTCTTCTTCCATTTCTTGATGGGGATTTGGTATTTTTCTTTCTTCCTTTTGAGAGAGACGAAAAAAGGAGTTGAGAGCTTTTAGAAAAGACTTTGGCTTATACTTTGTTTATGACTTCTTTTGTTCTTTAGTTGTTTTGCACTTTTGGCTTTTGTATGCTTTGCTTGCTTAATTTAATCAAGCATAAGATAAGATATATTTAATAAAGATGTAAATGAAGAATGATGGTAATTATTTTTTCTATAAAAAATAATTTAAATTTCTCTTTATTTATATTATTATTAATATTAATTATCTACTAAAAATAAAAAAATATATATTATTAGTATCTGAATTTTTTTAATTTTTTTATATTTTTATATTTTATTTTTCTTATCAAATTAATATTTTAATTATAATAAATATTTACAAATGAGTTATTTCTATCTTGATCGAAATAAAAAAAATACTAATCAAAACAAATTATTTGTTAGTAATAACTAAAATTAAAATATTAAATTAAATAAAAAATTGAGATAGTAAAATAAAAAAATTAATTTTGAAATAAAAAATATTAATATGAATAAATCATTTTCAAATATTCATTAAAATTAAAATATTAAACTAATAAGAAAATTAAAAAAATATTAAATGGAGGAGCAAATGCTCGAAGAATTAACAAAATTATTAAAAAAATAAAACAATAAAAATATAATTTATAGAGAGAGTGAAGAAGAAGAAAATAGAAGGCAATGTTGTCACATGGTGGCTGTCACTGTAGGAATCACAGCGAAAACATGCCAAATAAGTCTATGGAACTGTACAGCGGCGGCTGTATTTGACTATTTATGTACAAATTCGAAGGCAGCTAAACTGTAGCTTTGAATAATATTGGCATACAGAAGAGAAGACTTGAAGCTTATTGTATTTTAAAATAAAATTAATGAGCATTAGTAATTAAAAATATATATTATATAATATAATAGTAATTTCGTATCAAATTCATATTCATTTTTAAAAATAAAATTATTTTTTTGATAGAAAATTTATTATTATTATTATTATTATTATTATTATTATAGAAAATTTATTATTATTATTATTATTATTATTATTATTATTATTATTATTACGACTCTTGTGAGTTTGTAAAGATGGACATGCATTCATGAACAAATCACTATAATAAGCTCATGATTGACTTTTGTCTTTTCAATTCAATTTTTCCATGACACTAACATAGTCTTTGCATTATTTTTGTAAAATAATAAAATAATATGTGTAATGAAATTTAAAATTTTTTTTTATCAAATTTAAATTTTGTTTATCAAATTAATAAGTATATTTTTTATTTTATAAAAATTAAAAATATTAATTATTTTTATTGAAAATATAAATTTAATATTTTTTATATATTTTTAATATGTAATATATTTATTAAATATTTTAAATAAATAATATTAAATATGAATATAATAAAAATTTAACATATTAATTAGTTTATAAACACTTATTAGCTATTATGAATTTATAAGTTTTTAAAATTTAAAACAGTTATATATTTATTTTAAGTGACCAATAAATATTTAATACATTTAATAAAAAATAATTTATAAGTATAATTATTATTAAAATAATTAAAAAATATTATATTATAATAAATATTTATTAAAATAAATATATATAAAATAATAAATTACTTAGTTAAACTGATTTATAAATTAATTATTTATAAATACTAAAATAATAAATTAATTTTAACTTTTTTAGTTTATATAATTTTTTATTTAAATTTAAAATTTATAAATTAATTTATTTAGCTTATAAATTAAGATAAATATTATTTTAATATATTTATTTATAGATTAATAAATTTTAATCTTTGAAAATTTTCAAAAAGTTAAAGAGGTTAATGATAAGATAGCCATACATTTGTTCAATTTAATTATTTCAAAGAATTTAAAAAAAAAAAAAGCTGTAAAATTAGTGGTAAATAATTTAAGAATGAATTAAATTATCACCGAATTTAAGTGAAGAAGTCGTCAAGTGTGCGTAAGCCCAATGATTCTGAGAGACGTCTTTGCGCTAAAAAATAAAAATAAATTGATAGCCAGACATTGACACCACAATTAAAGCAGAAAACAGATAAAATAAAAGGTCAGCTTTTAATTTTAAGTTTTTATATAAATAAATTTTAGACGAAACCGCGTCTTTTATTTGTTTTTAAGTAATTATTATTCTCATTAGTTTTTTTTTTTTCTCTCCCTCTGCGGAAGCTCGCTCTCTTTTTCTGTGATGCGTCCATCTATTTTTTCAACCTTAGGGCTATTTCGACCATTAAATCCGGATAGCTAGAGTTAAGTACGAATTTTAAAAATATTATTTAAATTAATGAATATTTAAATTAAAATATTTAAAATAAAAAAATTTATTAATTTTTTTATTTTAATCAAATATAATAGTACTTATTTTTTTTAATATAAAATGTTTTTGAATATTAATATATAATTAAATTAAAAATTAACCGAATCGAATCAAGTTAAACAATTAAAATAATATCTAATTTATTATTATTAATATAAATTATATTATATTTTATTAATATATTATTTAATATTTGATATTTTTAAAATATATTAAAATTATTTTATTAATTTATATTTTGTTATGTTCTATAACTAAATATAATTTATTAACATATTTATATGAATAATTACTATTATTTTTTTAATATTAATGATAGTAATTCATACTAATTATAGTAATTTATATTTAATAAAGTAATTTAATATAATATATTAGTAGTTTTTAAATAATAATAATAAGTATGAATATTAATAATAATTAATATTTATGAATACTGATAGTGAATATAAATAAGATGATATAATTTTTTATTAATATGAGTAATAATAATTAACAAATGAATAATTGTGAATAAATTTTATAAAAATATGAAGATATAATTACAATAATATATTTGTGCATGTATATAATATCACAATTATGTATTAGTAGTAAATAAAAATTTATATCACAATTAATATAGATTAAAATTATTTGATTAATAATAATTATTCACGAATTATGTGTTAAAATATATCTATAGTTGATTAATTTAAATTATTAAGATATTTAAATTTATTTTATTTTATTATCTCATATTTTATTATATTTTATTATTTAATATATAAATAAATTGATAAGTAAATTAATAAGGAAGTAAACTAGTTAATTGAAATTAATTGATTAATTGAAATAAATTAATTAGTAATTAATTGAATAAGTTATTATTATTGTTAAAATAAACTATTAATCTTATTATAAATTTATTAACTTTGAGGATAAATATAATTAAATTTTTAATCTTATATGATTGTGAATTTATTTGTTTATTTATAATTGTGAAGTTGTTTTAACTGTACTAATTTAACAAATATAAATAGCTTCTAAAATAATATTAATTATTATTTTATTATTTACAACAACAACAAAGTCTTAATCCCAAGTCAATTGGGATCGGCTATATGGATTATTCTTTTCCACTCAATACGATTTAAGGTTATCTCTTCTGATAAATGTAAAATCATAAGATCATTTTGGACCACCTTTGACCAAGTCAGTTTAGGCCTATCTCTGCCTCTCTAAGTTATATATACTCTAACTTGTTCGGTTTTTCTAACTGGCGCATCGCTAACTCTTCGTTTCACATGGCCAAATCACTTCAATCTATGCTCTCTTATCTTATTCGAGGTGTTATCCCCACTTTTTCTCTAATGCACTCATTGCGGATTCTATCCATCCTATTATGACCACACATCCATCTTATCATTCTCATTTTCGCAACATGCATTTTACTCATGTGTTGTCCTTTTACTGCCCAACACTCACTACCATACATCATAGCAGACCGTATTATAGTGCGGTAATTTTTTTTTTAATTTAATTGGCATCTTTCGATCACATAGAACTCCTGTAGCACCCCTCCACTTCATTCAACCAGCTTTAATCATATGATTTACATCTTCTTCACACCCCCCATCTTCTTGAAGAATTGAGCCAAGGTATCTAAAATAAGTACTATGAGGCATTGTTATTCCGTCTAAAATAATTTTGCCTCTTTCTCTATTGTCGCTATTAAATCTGCAATGCATATACTCAGTCTTAGTCTTACTTAGCTTAAAACCCTTAGATTCCAAAGTGCTTCTCCATAACTCCAACTTTTGATTTACCCCTACTTGAGTCTCATCTATTAAAACAATATCATCTGCAAACATCATACACCAAGGGATGTCATCCTGTATATGTCTTGTTAGCTCACCCATGACCAAGGCGAAAAGATAAGGGCTCAAAGCTGAACCTTGGTGTAATCCAATAGAAACGAAAAAATCCTTAGCATCCCTTCCTACGGTGTGGACACTAGTGGTAGCTCTCTCATACATATCCTTCAAGACTTGGATATATCGTATAGATATTCCCCTACGCTTTAGGACCCACCATAAGACTTCTCTAGGGACTCTATCATACGCCTTTTTCAAGTCAATAAAAACCATATATAAGTCATTCTTCATCTTTCTATACTTTTCCATCAAATCTCTTATAAGAAAAATAGCTTCCATAGTTGATCGACCAGGCATAAAGCCAAACTGATTTGAGGAGATACAAGTATCTAACAGCAAATGGTATTCCACATCTCTTTCCCACAATTTCATAGTGTGACTCATAAGTTTTATACCTCTATAATTTGAGCAATTCTGAATATCTCCTTTATTCTTAAAAAATATATATCAAATTACTTTGTATCCATTCATTAGGCATTTTCTTTGAACTTAAGATCTTATTGAACAAAGATGTCAACCATGTAACTCCTGTATCTCCCAAACATTTTCAAACCTTAATAGGTATCTCATCTGGTCCACAGGCTTTACCAACTTTTATCCTCTTCAAAGCTTCTTTAACTTTCGAAAATCTAATCTGTCTTGTGTATTTCACATTTTTCTCTTGCCTAACGTCTAAACCCTCAATGTTATCACTATGGTTATCATTACGAAGTTCCTCAAAATAGCTTCTTCATCGTTCCTTAATATCATCTTCTTGAACCAGAACCTTATTTTCTTTATTTTTAATGCACTTAACTTGGTTTAAATCACGACATTTCTTTTCTCTTATCTTAGCCAATTTATAGATAGTCTTTTATCCTTCCTTTGTTCCAAGTTTCTCATACAAACTCTCTAAAGATTGCGCTCTTGCTTGACTAACTGCATTTTTAATATCTTTTTTTGTTTTTTTGTACTGCTCAAAAGCATCATTGTTATTACACTTGGGCTAACTCTTATACTATTCCCTTTTATTTCTTACCGCTTTTTGCACTTCCTAATTTCACCACCAAGATTCCTTCGAGGGATGTCCACACCCTTTAGATTCTCCAAGAATCTTTCTAGCTACTCTTCTAATAGTTGTAGACATGCATATTCACATATCATTTGAAGACATACTCACATCTTCCTCTCACACTCCAGCTTTGACCAACTCATCCTTGAACAACAATTGTTTTCACCTTTTAAAATTCACCACCTAATCTTAGGACTATTGTTCCTCCTTGGCCTACTAGTCAACCTCTTAAACTTGATATCCAAAACTACTAACCTATGTTGAGTGGTCAAAGCCTCACCTGGAATAACTTTACAATCCTTGCATCGAGTTCGATTGGCTTTTCTTGTCAGTATGAAGTCAATTTGAGTTCTATTTTGCCCACTTTTAAAGGTCACTGGATGTGATCCCCTTTTTATAAAATATGTATTTGCCAGAATCAAACCATAGGCTAAAGCAAAATCAAGGATACTCTTACATTCTTCATTTCTAATTCCAAAACCATACCCTCCATGTACCTCCTCAAAACCCACTTTGTCTTTTCTTACATGTCAATTTAAGTCTCATCCTATAAAAATATTTTCATCATTTTGAATCCTTGGCATAAGTTCATCTATGTCATCCCAAAATTTTTGCTTGCTCTCCCCATCCAATCCAACTTGAGGGGCATAAGTACTAACTATGTTGATGGTCTTATTATGGATCACAAGTTTAATTGAAATAATCCTATCGCTTACTCTTTTCACCGATATAACCGTCTCCTTTAAATTCCGATCCAAAATTATACCTACTCCGTTTTTACTTATATCTGTATCTGTATACCACACTTTATACCCAGTATTCTCAACGTCTTTACTTTTCCCTCCAACTCATTTAATCTCTTGGATACAAGCAACACTAATTTTTCTTCTCTCCATAGTATAAACAAGTTCTCTCAGTTTACCTGTAAGAGATCCAATATTCCAAGTTCCTATTATGATCTTACTCCCTAATTGTTATTTCTTATGCTTCTTCCTATAAAATCTTTTGCCATTATCTAAACATGTATCTCTCGTACTACTCTTATTATTCGTATTTTGAACTAACTTCTTTACCCACACCCGTCCATGATGTGAGAACCATTGTTTATTATGCACCACATCTGGGCGTCGACATGAAGCGTCGCATTCGGGGAACGCCCTATACTTTTGCTTATTCTTTACTACACCGGGGCTCCGATGTAGCGCGTCTCAAGTAGGAAAAGCCCCAACGATATTATTATTAGAATCCATATCATGAGATGTGATAAAAGTTTTACGCTGGTTGTCATCTACAGCAGCCCTCATCCTTTATCAGAACTTGGGACCGGCTATACACAAGAAACTCATGTATAGACGAAGTTAAATTAAAAAAAAAATAAATATCTTAATCTTCATTTCGTTTGAAACTATAATTGTTTCTTTAAAATTAAATATCCAAACTAAATTTTTAGATTTAGCTCAGTAAAAATATTTTATTTATTCGGTTTAGTTTTAATTTTAATAATTTTAAAATATTTAAATTTCAGTTTAATTTCAGAAATTTAAAAATTTTTGGAGGGGACTAAAATTGCACACCTCTAGCTGTAGCCTTAAATCTTTCGTCTTCTCCATTTTCTCTTCATCATATACGTGTTTTAACCTTTTTTTTTTCCCTCTTTTCTTTTGCTGCCTGCTGGGAGTTCCTTGTAACCAAAACTCCCGGCTAAAAACACATTGCGATCTATTGTGTTTGGGCTTGCTAGAGGCTCCTGCTGGTATTGGCTTTCCTGTTATGGGTTATGAAATTTCAAGATCGTATTTTTTTGACCCATTTCTATCTTATATCAAGTTTTTTGTCCTTCAATCTTCCTCTTGTTGTGGGTCTTCAGATCTCACTCCTTTTCTTTTTAAGTTTCAGTTTCAGGAAGACGCTCTTGCTGGAGCGATGGTGGGCTATTCTTTTTGGTGAGCTATTGCTTTTGGTGTCCCTTTCTTCCCTTCCAGCCCCTGTTTAGGACAGCTGGTCCTTACTTTCCCTCGACAGAATCCAAATCTGAGGTTGGTTGGGGTAGCAGAGTTAGCTTTTCTCTCAACTATTTGTTGTTATACTGTCTTTGGTGGACAACTATCATCTTGGCTCTGCAACTTTTTTCCGTTCTCGGCCTTGCTTTAGATGTTTCCGATTGTTTGTTGGGAGGTGATTTCAAGTTGATCTCTGGGCTTCACTGGAAGAGGTTTATTGTTGCTGTATTTAATGTTGTTTTGTGTTTGTTGTCTTGGTTGCCTAAGTTCTGTTTATGTTCTATGTTGTTGGTTTGGGTTTTACCCTTTTCACCTCGTGTGGACTTGTCTTATTTTCTGTTTGTTTCCCCTTGTATTGCTCTGTTTTCTGTGTTAGTCTCTTGCTCTGTTTCACGGTTTAATCTCTGATGAAATCCAGCTATTTCCGATAAAAAAAATTAGTATTCTCATTTTTTCTAAAAATATACTAATTTATAATATTTTGACTTTTTTTATAAATAATACTAATTAAAGAATTTTTAAAATCATAAGATTTCATATTTGAATTATAATTAAAAATAATTAATAAAAAATATATTATATAATTAATTAATTATATTTGTCAAGTTAGAGATTTTTCATTCGGATCAAACTATAGTGAATGGATTAATCACTCTTTTTAGTTATTATTAATATTTTTTAAGTATTATAATAAAAAAATAATTATAAATCTATTATTTAAGAAAAATATATTTATCGGTATGGTATATACCTCGTGTTTAGTTATTATTAATATTTTATTTTTAGATATGTCATAAAATTTTATTCTATTAAAAATAATAGAAATTTATTTTTTAAAGTAGCCCAAAATGATCTTGGCCAAATAAATAATGATATATATTATATCTTAATATTAATTTTATAACTTCTTTTAATAAATTCACATCTAAATTAAAATTAAAAGAGAGAGAGAGAAAAAAAAAGCATTTTCTTGCTTTTGGTGCAAGCATACAAACTCTTAAGACACGCTTTTTACAACAGCTGTTATGTCATTTCTTGAGTAACAAAACCACTGATGTATCTTCTATTTTTCGAATTCACTCGTTTGTCTTTTTTTATTTTGTTTATGAAGATTTTGGTTGTTCATTTTACAATCAATCAATATGCATTGCATTATATATATATGTATATATATATATATAATCAATATGAATATTTTTTGTAAACTAGAAAATTTGACATCTAAATTAGAAAATTTGACATATTATATTTATTTAATATATATACATATATAGGTACAATTATATTAATTAATTTTTGAATATGACAACAATATTTTTCAATTTAATGAACTTTTAGAATTTTATTTTTATTTTTATTTTTGATAAACAATATGTGAGAGAATATGTACAATATGGTATTGGTGATAGTACGACACGTATCATAATGCTAATTTTGTTGCAAATTGGATGGCTTCATGCATAATTCAGTTTAAGATGGATGATTACCATAAATCATAAATAATACTAACAAAACTTAAGAATGTGATTGAGCACGGCGTAATTAGGGTTTAATATTGTCATATAGGAGTTGAGAGATCTTGAGAATAGTATTTCCCTCACAGTAAAAAAAACTATAAAATCTAAATTATTGAGTTAATTTTTTTAGCGTAAATATAGAGTTAAATTGGCTCCCTAAATGTGTATAAAATTTAAATGTATTAGTAAATTCATTCCCTATTTTAGGTTTAGACAATAAAAAAAAATACATCAGTGTCTTTATTTATTTATTTAGTAAATTATAGATATTTTTATTTGTATAACGGTCTAAAATTAATTTTATTTCAGGTACTGCAGAGACTAGAATGACTATTTTAATAGTGTTTTTTCATAAATAATACTAGAATTGAGAATCGAAGCTAGAATGTTATTTAAGGAAATCCAAATTCTTATCCATCTGGATCAACGTTCATTGATTATTTATTTATTTTTATTATAATATTTCGTGATTAATAATAAAAGAGACAAATATAAATAGTAGCGATTCGCGAATGAGGAAAAAAAAAATTTTTTGGTTAGTTATTTGGTAATCGAATAATAATAATAATAATCACTTGTTGATTTTCCCTGAATCGATAAAATAACCATATTAAAATCAAAATTCATGTGTGCCTAGATTAATAATAATAATAATAATAATAATAATAATAATATAATCAGGTGTTGATTTTTCTTGAATCTATAAAATAACCATATTATAGTCAAAATTCATGTGTATCTTCTGGGCTCTAGCTTAACCGTAAAAGTAAACCTAGACATTAAACAAGTTTTGATATTTAACGTACATAATAACAAGTTTACGTAGCCAATGAATTATAAAATATTATTCTTTTTTTGAAATTGATAAACATATTATTTTTATTTATCTTAAATTATATTTTATTTATTATTTTAATAAATTAATTAATATATTAAACAAGTCACGTACTCATATGATATATAAATATAATTTTTATTATGTTATAAAAATTTTATTATATATATAATATTTTATATTTATATATTAATAATTTATTAAATATATAATATTTTATCTTCATATATTAATAATTTTAGTCAATAAATTATATATTTAATGTAATTAATAATTATTAGTATAGTTGTAGAAAATAAAATTAAAATGTGATTTAACTTTTTTCTTTATAATAATTTTATATAATAAATTATGAGATACAAATAATATAAATATAAATAAATAACATATTTTTATATTGTATATATACATTAATTAATACTCTATTTTTATTTATTTTTTAATTTTGATCAATAAATTTCTTATATATAAGATATTTTATCTACATATATTAATAATTTATTAAATATGTAGTCTTTTATTTTTACATATATTAATAGTTTCAACTAATATTTTTTAATAATTATTAATTTATTAATAATTTAATATATATATATATATAATATTTTATCTTCATATATTAATAGGTTTAGTTAAAATATTTATTAATAATTTATTAAATATATGACATTTAATTTTTATATATTAATATTTTTAATTATTAAATTTATATTAATGATTTATTAAATATATGAGCTTTTAATTTTTATGTATTAATAATTATAAATATTAATAATTTATTAAATATTTCATATTTTTATAAGTTTTTTTATTAAATACAATAAATATTATTTTTTTACATTATGTATATGTATTTTGTGGTACTATATAATATTTTTATTTTTCTTTACTTATACATACACCGGCACGCGCACACACACATATATATTAATTAGCATTTAGGAATGTCAAATAATATATATTTTATTATTTTAAATTTTAAAATTTTAAAATTTATAAATTGATTATTATTATAAATAAATTATTTAATTTATAATTAATTTATTATGAATGTTAAGAGTTTATATTTTTTAACTTTTTAAAATTTTAAAAAATATAAATATCTTATTAAATTATATTAATGTGTAATTAATTTTTAGAAAATTAAAATTTATAAATATAATTTATTAATTATTAAATTTTTAATTAAAAATTATTACAATTAAATAAAAATTAATTAACAAAATATGAGTTAGCCTTATAAAAATTTATATATATATATATATATATTAGGAATGTCAAAAATTATATATTATATATTTAATTTTTTAAAATTTTAAAATATATAAGTTAATTATTATTATAAATAAATTATTTAATTTATAATTAATTTATTGTGAAAGTTAAGTGTTATATATTTTTTAACCTTTAAAAATTTTAAAATATATTATTAAATTCTATTAATGTGTAATTAATTTATATTTTATAAAAAAAGTCATATAATTTATTATTTTTTTATTTCTAAAAATATATAATTGATAATTATTATTAGTTAATTAACTTATTAGAAAGGTTAAAAGTCATATATTTTTTAACTTTTTAAATTTTTAAAAAAATATATAAATCAATAAATAATATTTAATTATATTAATATGTAATTAATTTATAAAAAATTAAAAGTTTCAAATGTAATTTATTTAATTAATATTATAAAATTATATTAATGTATGATTATTTAATAGAAGATTAGTAGTCATAGATATAATAAATTTAAAATTTAAATTTTATATAAATTATTAAAATTACATAAAAAATAATTAAAAAAATAAGATAACATTATTTTTAAAAATTTATGATATGTCCTTTTTTTAACACTCAATCTATCCTTAGCTTATATATATATAATATAGATATAAATTCTTATTTAATATTACTTATTAAATATATCTCATATAAAATTAAAATATTATAATAAAGTTATTTTCAATAAAAATAACTTATTTTTCTCAATCTTTATATGAAATAAAAATAGAGCTGTAAATGAGCCAAACTAGTTGAATTCGGCTTGGGTCTCGGTCTGATAAAAACTCGTTCAGGCTCGAGCTCGAATTGTTCATTTGTTAAATAAGTCAAGCTCAAGGTAAGAAATACCCGGCTCGTTAACGCGTGAGCTGACTCATTTAAAAAGCTCGTAAGTTAACCTTATAAGCTAGCTTGTTTAGTGTATTTAATTAAAAATATATATTTAATTTATATGTATTAAACTATATATGTGAACATATTAATTTTTTGACTAATTTAACTCATATAATTTATTAATATATGATATATATAATAAATAAATTAAATAATATATAATATAAAATAGATTAATAATTTATAATAAAATATAATATTATAGTAATATAATATTATATTTTTGTTAATATATAATTATATTGTTTATCTTTCACAAAAATATTAATTTTAGTACATCTTTTATGTAAATATAGAAAAAGATGAATAAAAAATAAAAACTGAAATAAATTTATTAAATTTGTTAAACTTATTTAAATCAAGCTCGAGTTCAAACTCGAAATACATAATATATAAATTGACTCAATATAAACTCAGGCTCGGCTCGAATTTGATTTGAGTTCGAGTTCGAACTCGACTATTTTATAACAAATCGAACTTAAACTTTTTAAAATTCAGCTCGATTCGGTTCGATTACAGCCCTAAATAAAAAATATCTATCAATTTGGAATTAATGGTCTAATTCATAATGTTACAAGACATATACTTCATCATATATAATTGTTATAGTAATAAATTATATTTAAATTAATTTAAATTATTATAACCTCAAATAATAAATTAAAATTCCCATTTTCTCTAGTAAAATCATATTTAAATTAATTTATATCCTTTAATAAATTACTTAAATTAATGTAAATATAATTTTCTTACAACTAAAAAATAAGAAGATTTGATATGCTTCTGAAATATCAAATCTGATCATTTGGCTACATTAAATGTGAAAAAAGAACTTGACTCTTTACGTACTGGCAAAATGAATGATCCCATATAATGAATTGAGTTAGTTGTATTCCAACTCAATTCATATAGAAATAGAAACAGATCCAGATAAAAAGCCATTTCTCTAAACTTTCACATCAATTAATTGAAATGACAGCAATCTAAACTTGCAGCCTTAGCTGCTTCAAATTCAATGGAAGCTTCACTAAATATTTACACTGGCAAAACTTCTCTACAAGGACAGACATCCATAAGAGGAAAGTTTGACAATTCATAATTGAACCATGACTAGACTGTGGACCTCAATTAGTGAAAAAAAAAAATTACGCTGACAGACGGAACCTTTAAAAAATTTGACCTTTTTTCAAATTCAGATCCAACCATGAACAAGTCTCAGGAAGAAAATTTGCATACATCATCATCAGAAACATCATCTTCTTTCCATTGCCAATTTACTAAATAATACTTGCTATGAATTTAAGATCAATTGCTTCCAGAAATCTCTCGCTTAAGAAGTTACCTACAATGTTTCATTTTCTAAACAAGATCAAAGTTATACATGTTATTTTGATAAGATAGCATCACACAAACTCTGTATTTTACTATTGGGATTTTGGAACAAAGAAATCAATCAGTCAACTTCATTTGCCATATAGATGAATTTACATATTTCCATTAGATGGATACTTAACTGTTGTTTTTTCCTCTAAAAGTTCTGCATAGTCTATATACAACACTGAGAAGGTATTTAGTAAATGCTAACGTTAGGAACTTCAATAGCGCTGATTCTCATTTCCTTCCATACCTGAACAATGAATGCCTTACCTACAGTCCACCTAGCATCACTGAGTCAGGCAGTTACAAAGGTGAAACTTTGGTTGCAAGGATTACAACAAAACTATGAGCAGAGCGATCACAACAGCTATCGTGCATATTGTAGCCTGCAACAGCAAATTAACATCTTTAATCAATGAAAGAGGATAAAGGCAGATACAGAGGATGTACATTCATCAAAATTATGTTAAATTTGAAATATATAACCTCCTAATATTTTGGTGAACAAACATTAAAATAGCAGTATCCTATTAATTTGAGACTTTTAGTCTCTCAATAAGTACTTCTACATAACACAGTGTTCGAGTCAATACTTGCAAGAAGTAGAATGATGCGAACAAAGATGGCAGTGTGATCAAGACTAGCGAAGCAAACAGAGGGGGCCAACATGGCATGAAGCTAGTTCTACCAAGTGGGCCAATTACAAGATCACAGGCCAAAAAGCTCAAATATACCTTCTAAGGCTTTGTAAGGCAATTCATGGAAGAAAGGTTTGGTAGACAGGCCTTTGACGTCGAGGATATAGAGGAGAAGCAACCCATAAGTTTAATCTAAGCATATGAGCCTATTATTTAATATGTATTAAGGCCCACTAGTTATACTTATTTAAAAAATAAGGGTCTTGTTTGTTTTGTGTTAAATTTAGCTTTGTTTATTTTATTAGTTCTTAAAACTTTGATTAGCCAACCAAACACTACTTAATAACCTTAATTAGAATTTAACTATTTATAGCTCATTTAAAGTTGTAAGACGACAGTTTTGATGGTATTATTCAATTAACTTTAGCTCAGCTAAAATTTCGCTTCAAGAGAGAGTTCTTTTTCTTGTTGCATTAGGAATTGAAATCAATTTATCAAGGGAACACTTGTGGCGTTCTTTCTAATTCTGTCTAATTATCTATGTTTCTAATTGCATGTCAATTAGAGATTTAGTAGGACAAACAATCATCTAGGGTTCTTAGTATATTAAAATTTGTATGTTGGGATTTCAGATTCTTTATAATCTTAGGATTTCACATCATTTGGTATCAGAGCCTTGGCTCTATCTATATTTTTTATGCTTTCTGTGATATTCTTTTTTTTACTTCAATCAATTTTGTGATTTTGTATTTTTTTGTTTCAAACAATTTGAAATTTCGATTTCAGTCTATTAGCTTCAAAAAAAAAAAAAACAAAAAAAATGAAGGAAAAATAGTTTGGCGGCTGCTAGAATAAAGCTAAGGTTGAATGAAATTTTTTTGGATCGAAATTAGGGTTGAAAAATAAAGAGTCAATTGTAGTTGTGGAAGGGTCAACTTTGAAAGGCTATAACTTTTTGCTACGGAAGAGTTATGGAATGCACAATACCAATTTAGAAACTGATTTTCGAGCCCTATATCTGTTATCGAATTTTCCCGTAACAGCTTGTCACAGCCCCCAAATCCTTCAATTTTAGGGTGAAAGGGCCATCTGAAAATTTTTGCTCAATTTTTGGGATTATTAATTTTGTTTATAAAACTATTTAGGATTTTCTTGTTTCAATTGATTTCCTTTCGTATCCACACCCTATCTTACCTTCCTAATTAGTGTAAGTTAGTTGAACCACTAGGTCTAGGATTTATTTCGGCTCCCACTTGAGAAAAATCAAAATTCTTTAATTTAACTTTCTGTGTTATCAATTTTATTGTATTCATAGTTCAATTTCTTTTTTTTTATTTCTTTTGCTTCTACCACGCATATAACGGTGATTTTTTGCATTCTAGTTACTCTTAGGACTTGCATTCACAAACATACAATTCTTCATCTGTGTTCTCTCCTTTTTTTTTAAAAAAATTATTACAACGATTATCAAATTGCATCTAGAACTTTGTGTTTTTTGATTCTTGTTAGGCTTTTTATTGTATTTTCTACAAATTGCTACTTGTGACTAACCTGATTAGTTGTTTTTAATTCTAAAGTGCAACTTCAAGAAAGGAACAAGAGAGGTAAAAAGCAAGAGAGTGTGAGCCAATAAGAGGGTAAAAGCCTAATTTGAGTGAAACACAAGTGGAGTGACATATTATTGAGTGTAAACACGTGAGGGAGAGTGTGAGATTTTTTTTTTCTCTCTCTAACATTTTCTTGCAGTTTTATATCATGTCTGAGGAGGCAGGTAAGGGTGGTGAAATGAGCATGACAGATGTAGTTTTCATGTTGAAGGCTATGTAAAACCAATTTGAGAAGTTTAGTTTAGATGTTATGAATTTGAGGGATGAAGTTGAGGTGGTCAAGCAATCCCAATAATCAAGAGCTACGTCAACTAGGCGGAGCGACACTAGGCAATAGACTTATGATGAAGAAGATACATAGTCCCATGACGAACCCGATGAAGATGAAGATGACAACCAACCTTCAAGGATTAGGCCTAGAAGAAATAGAAGACTAGGAGGAGATATGAGGCGAGGTAGAAAAGATTGCAGCATCAATTCCATAAAGATGAAGATTCCAACATTTGTAAGAAGGAATGATGCTGAAACATACCTGGAGTGGGAAAGAAAGGTGGAGCTTATCTTTGACTGTTATAACTATTCAGAGAGAAAGTAGGTGAAGTTGACAGCAGTTGAGTTTACAGATTATGCATCGATATGGCAGGGGCAACTGAAACTTACAAGAAGGAATTGAGAGAGGCCTATTGAGACGTGGACAGAAATAAAGGCTGTCATGAGAACGAGATTTGTGCCATCCTACTACTATCGTGAGCTACACCAGAAATTGCAGACTCACACAAGGGTCTATGTCAGTAGAAGATTATCACAAAGAGATGAAAACAGCAATGATTTGAGCAAATATTAAAGAAGATAGAGAAGCTACCATGGCTCAATTCTTGGGAGGTCTAAACAGAGATATTGCAAATGTGATAGAGCTACATCACTATATAGAGCTTGAGGAAATGGTGAACATAGCCATGAAAGTGGAGAGAAAATCAAGCAAAAGGAAGCGGCAAGAGGTTCCTCCAATTACAACCCAACATGGACCTCAAGGTGGCCAAAGAAAGATGAGAAAACTAAAGATGAGAGGTCTAAGGATAGAGAGACTCAAGTTCCAAGGTGAAAGGTGCAAGCTTTAAAAAGAGCAAAGGAGCTTCTTCCACAAATAAAAGTACCATTGATTTTCTTAATTCTTCTAACAGGCAAAGAAATATTAAGTGTTTTCAATGTTTGGGTAATGGACATATTGCTTCACAATGTCACAATAAAAAGACTATGTTTATGAGGAACAATGGGGAAATTGAATCTGAATCAAAATCTGACTCTGATTCTATGCCTAGTTTGGAGGATTGTAGTGATGTTGAGGTTGAGTATGTTGTTCGTGGTGAATCTTTAGTAGTTAGGCGTGCACTTAATGTTCAGGTTAAGGAGGAGAGTGTAGAACAGAGAGAAAACACCTTTCACTCTAGGTGTTTGGTAGGAGGAAATGTTTGCAATATGACAACCTTAGTTGATAAGTTAGGATTGAAGTGTGAAAAACACCATAAGCCATATAGGCTACAGTGATTGAATGGTAGTGGTGAAGTAAAAATAATAAAACAAGTTGTAATGCCATTTTCTATTGGAAAATGCGTTGATGAAGGGTTGATGCGAACAAAGATGGCAGTGTGATCAAGGCTAACGAAGCAAGCAGAGGGGGCCAACATGGCATGAAGCTCGTTTTATCAAGTGGATCAATTACAAAATCACAGACTAAGAAACTCAAATCTACCTTCCAAGGCTTTGTAAAGCGATTCATGGAAGAAAGACTTGGTGGACAGGCCTTTGATGCCAAGGATATAGAGAAGAAGCAACCCATAAGTTTAATCCAAGCATATGAGCCTATTACTTAATATGTATTAAGGCCCACTAGTCATACTTATTTAAAAAATAAGGGCCTTGTTTATTTTGTGTTAAATTTAGCTTTGTTTACTTTATTAGTTCTTAAACTTTATTAGCCAACCAAGCGCTACTTAGTAACCCTACTTAGAGTTTAGCAATTTATAGTTCATTTAGGATTGTAAGACAACAGTTTTGATGATATTATTCAATTAACTTTGGCTTAGCCGAAATTTCACTTCAAGAGAGGGTTTTTCTTCTTCTTGTTGCATCAGGAATTGGAATTAACTTATCAAGATAATATTTGTGGCGTTCTTTCTAGTTCTTTCCAATTATCTACGTTTTTAATTGCATGTCAATTAGGGGTTTAGTAGGACAAACAATCATCTAGGGTTCCTAGTATACTGAATTTGTGTGTTAGGGTTTCGGATTGCGGTTTCACATCATAGAATCTGTATTGCAAGCATGTTTATCTGTAAGAAATAACTGGTCATAATGATCTTTGTATCCTGCAAGTATATGATACCAACAATTTCTTCCAGCCAGCATATTATGAAGTATCCTGAAATTTAGCTAAGAATTTCAGAAAGTAAAAAGGGCAAACTACTGTTTCAGCCTAAAGAATGTTAGGTTTCCCAAAATCTGGTTTCATAAGCTAAAAATTATAATGAAATTACCAGATAGCTTTCATTGTAGATGTAATTTCAATACGTTTTATCTAACCAAATAATATTAAGGTTTTTATTGTTATTTCTTTCACAGCAGATTGGTGTTGACAAAATGACATGTTAGACAAGAAAATACAGGAGCAGCATGATTGTGCTCATGTTGCTGTTCTAACAAGTTAGGAAACAAAAAAGGGAAAACACTAATAAATAACACTCACAGCTATTGCACAGGCAGCTAGCCCTGACCGTTCCCTTGGATCCTTATGATAGTACTCCCCAAAGTAGAGAAATGTGGCGAAGTACCACATCAATGGGCACACAAATCCAAGCAAGAGTCTGTAGAAAAGAAGACAAATTAATGAGTGAGAAAGAATGAAGAGAGAGAAGGAGAGGCGAGGGAAGAGGAAGAGGAGAAGAGGGGGAGAGCGAGAGAGTGAGCAAGTAGAGGAAAACTCACGAAAACCATCCAATTCCACAGCCAAAGCAAGGAAGGGGTTTGTCAAAAATTCCCAACTGGGGTTCCTCTGCATCTCTAATCAGAATATACTCACCTTGTCTATTGTCCACAGCATCAGTTGAGTGCCCTGTGTTCACCAATTATAAAAGTCAATATTACTTTAGACCAAGTGGAATGCCATTTCCCAAAATAAAGGGTCTATATGGCAGTTTCAAAATGAAGCTAAAAACTCTGCGGTTCAACCAACACTCAAGTGCGATTTTAAATAACTAATAGATGGAAACATTTTGGAACCATAATAACGCAGTCCATTTCAAATTAATACATCTAGGTCATAACATATGACCGAGAGACATCATCAACTAAGCTTCACAATTACGAGCTAATAATAATATATTCGCCATACAATGTGTCAGCCTTACAGTGATTCCTTGAGTGATACTGAAACTGAAAGACAGTACGTTAACTTTGAGGTATTAGAACAAACATTATGCCTGCGACTCCAAACAAATTCCAGAGCAAATGATGACATTTCAGACACTACATGCCATACAACTAAATTAACTGAGATACCACATCCACGGAAAGAACAAAAAAGTTTATCTATACAAGTTCTTTATTCGTATTGAATTTTCTCCGCCCTGCTGATCAGGTCAGCGCTGACCTGATTAAGAAGAACAAGAGAAATTCAGAGAATGGATGAATTTCAAACAAAAATGTGTATCACTAGTTTTGCCAGAGTAGACAGTCAACCTGCTAAATTAATGATGCTGGTTGCACATGCATCTTTAACAATAGATGGAATATTGATTGCATATGCAAAAAAGAACAGAAAATTCAATACCTAACCATTTAAAAAGATCTCAATATGCTTAAATTAAGAGTGTAATTCCCCCACCCTGCTGATCAGGTCAGCACTGACCTGATTAAGAAGAACTAGAGAAATTCAGAGAATGGATGAATTTCAAACAAAAATGTGTATCACTTGTTTTGGCAGAGTAGGCAGTCAACCAGCTAAATTAATGATGCTGGTTGCGCATGCGTCTTTAACAATAGATAGAATATACATTGTATATACAAAAAGAACAGAAAATTAAAAACCTAACCATTTAAAAAGATCTCAATATGCCTAAATTAAGATTGTAATTCCCCCCACCACCACCCCTCACCCAATTAAGAGTGTAATCCTCCCACCACCACCCTCACCCCACCCCCAAACACCCTCCTGACCCAGTCACACCAAAAACACTTTAATTCAACCAAAAACCAAACTATAGAGGTCACAAACTTGTGTAAAAAAACAAGAATTGAAAATTTGCTAATTAGTCCTATGAAATATTAATTTCCTAAACAATTCTTCAAAATATAAAACTATTTATTTTCATACTACTAAAAAGAATAACTGTAGTTATTAAAAGGCTCTTCTCTCCAAGATGGGCAATGATCATGATCTGGACTTGGGCTACTTTTTTGGAGGAATAAAACCTACAACACCCCAACATGTCCAAATATGACAAAAAAATGCTATAAATTAGAATTCGCTGCTTTAAACTCAGTGTGTCACCAAAAATAAACATCTCAGTTCTACAAATCCAATAAAAGAACTACCAACGAATTCAGAATCCCTAGCTCACACAACAGGCATGTGGCAGATTCTTGCATCTCCAACAGCAATACTTTGACAGCTAAAAAACATTCCCCAGGTGAATGACCAAACACTAGCTTCATAGTAATCCATGCTCATCAAGCTCATCATTGAGTATTAATTATAAAAATTGCAGAAAGCCTAATAAAAACGTTCTTCAACAAAAATAAGTGCGAAAGTTGAGAAAAGATCAGTAGAGTAATAGAATACCCTGATCCATCTGCTCCAGAAATGAATTAGAAAGCCAGTGTGCTGAATTCCCTCTCTGCCTCTAACAAAGCTGCAAGGAATATGCTGGCTATTTAGATAAATCAAACAATTTAGGACATTTAATACAATAAAGACTCTATAAGGATTGCAGAGATCAAAAGTTAATTCAATAGGGTTTAAGCAAAAAAATGCTTAGTATGAAAATTAACTTGAGAATCACTCCAAGTATCTAAGGAAAACCATCTTACATCAATAGATAACATACTCAGATTACTTAGAAGTAAAGGGAAGGCCACAACTAATAAGTAAATTTATTATTAACCTATAATATGTATGCTACAAACTAAAAACTCGAATAAAACACAAAAAGTTGATTCGTTTTACAGAATATATTGAAGATCCAAATAATCTCGACAAATGATAGTCATAGCACAGACAGACATAAAATCGACCTATGAAACCCTCCTTTCATGCTTGTACAAGATTATACACTATAGTTTCTTTCCATGGTCATTCAGAAATCTTACTTCTGGGAAAATCCTGCAACACCCACAAAAAAATCTCCCAGGAGGGTCTAATTTAGCCGAAAATCTCTGAACGATTAAGAAATTTTAGCTTGCAACAGTTCAAGCCTCGCTGGAAAGAAAAAGATAAAAAGTTAAAAAAATCCCCCATCCCCACACAAAACTAATTCCTCATTATAACTACATAGAAAGGAAAATTTTAACAAAAGAAACTCTGATTAGTCAAAAAACCCATGAGCAAAAGCCAAAAGGAGTATGAGAGAGAGAAAAAAAAAATTCTAGCAAATGGGTTTCCTTAAAACGTTTAAAGAAATGCTACTCGGAAAAGGAGAAAGCTTATATCAGCATCAATTCCACACACATCAAGTAAAAAACAAACAAAAGAGAAAACCCTTTCTTTTACATGCAGCTACACAACAAAAATCGAAAATTTTTATACCAACTGCCCTGAACCACTGAGTTACCAAAAGATTTTAATAAAGAATCGCATACCTCACAATACCCATCAAGAGATTCAACATGCAATAGCAAAATAGAGGAAAAGAGAGCTTACACTATTGATGAACAAGTGAAAAATCCCAAAAAAAGAAAAGCTTTTTCCCTTCTGCGGAGGAGTAGCTTTGACGTGTTTAAGAACGGGCGCCGTTATTTAGGTTTTGCTTTGCGCCAATCTCCATTAATGTAACGTGATGAGCTTAAAACAAGAAAATGAGGATGAGACACAGTAATGCTTTTCTAGCTTCCACTGTTCTATCTATAGCCTACTTAATGTGATATCGATAAGAGAGAAATTGCTGCTTAGAAAAATAATTTCTTTTTTATCTTTATTTTTTTCTGCTTTTGCTTTTACAGCATCAGAAAATACAATAAATATTTTCCGGGAAAACAGCAAAACAAACGGAAAATGGCTTTGAGCTTTTTTTTTTTTTAAAGTCTATCCCAAATTTTTATTTTTGTCAAATTTATTTATTAATAATTTTTAAATTTATATAATTTTATTATTAAATAATTTCAATTTTTTAACATTATAATATATTAGAAGAGGGCAATTTTTTTTTAAAATTTTTTCTATATAATAATTATTTAATAAATTTATTAATCTATTAATAAGATATTTTTATTTATTAATAAAAAAATAATCAAACAAAATATAAAAAATATTTTTTAACAAATATAATTGATGTAAAAATCATAAAAAAAATATTAAAAATATAAATAATAAAATAAAGAGTAAAAAAATTAAACACAAGAAAAATAAAAAATAAAGATCTTAATTTTATATTTTTTCTCAATTTTATTTTTTCATTATCTTTTCAATTTATTTTTAATCTTTTAATTAATTGAATGAGATTGAATTAATTTGATTGAAAATTTTAAAATTTATATTTTTTTTCTCTTTTTAGATAGGGAGATAATTTAAAATTTTAAGAGTGAAAAATAAAATGTTTTAAAAATTTTAATAAATATATATATATGTATGTTTTTTTTTTTCAAAATGAAGGGGGCAGTTGCCCCCTTTCCTAACAACGTGGCTTCGCTACTAGACATAATCAGAGAAAATACGCTTATTATTAGTATATATGTTAATATATAAATTTTGATTTAGATTACATTGAATTTTACGTGACATATATAAATAAATTAAATCTTTTGTTATTTATATTATTAAATTTACATCGTATGATATTAATATAAAATATTTTATAATTCAGTTTTTTATATTATTTATAACATAATAAATAAATTTACAGAATAAAATATAATTTAACATAAATATATCACTTAAATAGTAAATTAAGATCAAATCTTCCTCTTATGTTAAAACTAAAAAACATGATAAATAAATTTAATATAATTATTTTACAATTAGACATATAATTTTAATCAAACTTCTATAATATTTAAAATTTAAATTAGTAACTCACGGGGTTCAAAAATATAATTCATAAATATATAAATAGTTATTATTATTTAATAAATTATATTAACGAGAATATAAATTAATTAATAAAAAAATATTTTAATTTAATTAAAATTTTAAAATTCAATTATTTAATATGTAATCGTTACTAAAAAATAATGATTAAAGAATAAATAAATTAAAATTTTAATTTAAAAATTATCTTATAATTATAAAAAACAGACAGCAAAAAAAGTTTCCAAACATTGTTCAAGCTTTATTGGGCTAGACATGACAAATATATTATAGGAATTTTTTCAAAAATACCATAAAATATAAAAATATTTTTTTTAATTTTAATTTTAAAAATATATTTTTTTAATTTTTAATTTTAAAAATATTTTTTAGAGATATATTTTTAATATATATTTAGTATATTAAAAATATATGTAATTTTTAAAAATATATATTAAAAATATATTTAGTATATTAAAATATATTAAAATATAGATATTTTAAAAAAATTAAAAAAAAATGTTATAAGGTGTAATTTTTTCTATACTATGTTAAAGTCCATTAAATTTGACCCGACAAAAATTGCGGGTCAAAATAGAACCGTTTTAGCAAATCGGTTGTTTAAGATAGCTAGGGTTTTTATTGACAGTTTCAATATCTCTCCCTCTGTCCATGCTCAATGCTCCTACCTGAGTCTGGTTACCAGGAAAGTGAAAGAAAACGAAGGTAGAAGAGAACAAGATAGTATTTTGCTACGATCGGTCTGCTTTTGGTTCCTTCCCAGAAATTTAAAAAAATTTTAATTTTTTTTTAGAATTGATTTGTTGTGATTGCTGAAAATTAGGAATCTTCATGTCGACGGATATTGAGCCACGGCTAGTTAACGTCGAAGCTATGAGTCAAGAATCACCACAAACAGCAACTAAGAAATCAAAGAAGAAGAGAAAGAGACAAAAAGAGACAAGCAATGACCAACTACCACCCACCAGTGATGAGCCTGATGAGCAACTGCCTATCAATGTCAACATGGAACTCATCTATGACCGTGCAGACCGAAGTGCCCCTATAGTGGGTTATTTCCCTTCTGGCTATAAGCCGCAAAAGATTGATGACAATAACAATTTACAAGAACCAACAGTGAGATTTTATAGAAATGCTCCAAGGACCAAGATTGATAAAAGCTTCAATGAAAAGAGAAGTTCAGAGAGGCTAGAACTGGTTGTGAGTCCTAATGAGTCCAATGTCGACTTTGTGGGTAAAAGCTATAAAGGTGAGGCTATGGCTGCTCAGCTTTGCACTTATGCACTTGGGGTTCTTGATAAAAAGACTCAGACTTTGAAGATTATGCCTATTGCTGGAAATAAGGTATTTGTTCTGGAGTTGAATTTGATTGTTTTATTGTTTGTTTGATCACCATGGATATGTAGGAGACATTGAGAACAAGTGTGAATATTGTATGTTATGTTTGGCTTTTGTGATGGTACAGTTTGGATTTTTTTTTCTTAATTGTTTATTATGTGCATGGCTGAGTGTAATTATGTGTTTGTGATGGATCTGTGGTAAAATATTTTTTGGTGCTATTTTACACGCCTTAATTTATTTTGCTAACTGGATTTTGACTTCTGTTTGTGGGTTATTTGTTGTCATATTATTATCTACTGTTGATTATTGATGGAAATTTAGGTAAGTGAGAAGAAGTATGGAACTTGTTTTGTGCTTGACCTCAAATGCGTTTAATTTTTTGGTAAATCCTCTGATTGTTGGTTGCCAATAAGGTGAAGGTTAAAGTAGAGAATACCGATTATGATAATAGTTGATTGTGCGCATCGGTATTTTGACTGGCATATTTCTGTTAATTACACTTTTCAGTCACCTGAGCTCTGTTATATTGAATTAGAATTGAGTTAGAGTTGTTTAGTCTAAATGCACTGGAGTATAGAAAAAGGCGAGTGGTCCATCATCTTTTATTTGATAATTGTTTTTTTTTTCTTCCTAAAACCACTTTTTCCCAACTTACTATTTAGTTTTTCTGGGACCAGTGTACATATGATTCATATTAGGTCTACATTTCTGAAGAGTTCCTTAGTGGTGGGAGCCAGATCATTTCTTTTGTTTTTTGGTTTAGTGCATTCAAGAATTAGGAGCTCCATCTTATCCCCGTTTTTGCAGCTCAGGTGATAAAGAAGTTATAAAATTTTGTTCCTCAGTTACTATTTCATGGCAATGTTGTTCAAGAACTAATATTGCAAAACTGAATAAGGATTGAGTTAAAATTTTGGGCTTAGTGCCCTCTCCTCTTCCCCCCCTTTTCTTTGCTTTTTCTTCCTTTCTTTTGTATATCGATTATACGCTAATGGATTCTAATGGGGCTCTGGTTGTGATTATAGATATTTAGATTGGACCCAAAAGTTCGAGGGTTAGATACTGCTGATGAGGAACCTTCAGTTTTGGAAAATGAGGAGCTTTCTGAGGGAAACAAGGCAGATAAGATGAATACGCTTACTGCAACTTATGGATCAAAGAAATCTAGAAATCAGGTATGCTAATTCTTTCTTAAGTTGTTGAAGAATGGATTTCCATTCAATTTCACGTCCTCCTTAATGGACGTTATTGATTTTGCTTAGCCAGATGTCAATAGGTTTTATAATCTTAAACTTGGCGTAATGGTGGAATATGATCCTCGTGGTCAAATTCCACTAGTCTGAGAGTAAGGCTTAGTTATGTTGAGCAGATAATTTTTAACTAATGAAGCATATAATCTTTGCTGATGCCTAGACAAGTAATTATGTTAGAGGTGTAAGCTCAGTATATATAACCTTTATTCTCTTCACAGATATAAGATATTGGACTAATAATAATACTTGCGCCAAAAGGGGGTAGGTAGGAATAAAACAGAAAAGATACTCTAATTGATCCTGAACATTTATTCTTGTAATTGATCCTGAATACTCTAATTGGATGGCATCTTTTCATGTTGAAAGACTTAGCAGATAACAGTGAATTCTTCACTGTGTTGCAGGCAAAAAAATTGCAGGTTTTGATGCAGGGAGATGACCCCGAGTCTCAGGGGGATTTGGTTAGGAAAATTGGTGATGTTGCATTAAACAAGGAGGCCCTTGAAAGTACCACTGCTGAGGTTGCTCGAAATATTCCACCCTATAACACTTCTGCCACCACACCCCAAGAGGCCTATCCTCTGAGCAAGATTATTCTTGCAGGAGACTGGGATTTCCTTGATGATGTTTATAACATTTTGCAAGCTGGGGCAGGAGTGGCAAGCAATGAATACCCAACTTTTGTTCGCAACAGGATCCATAAATTACAGGAAATTCAGGTAAGAGTGTAATTAGTAATGAATGAAATTTTAAATGGTTTCTGACATTCTGAATGGAATTTCACTTTTGACTGACATTGACTTTTGCTCAAAGTTTGAAATGAATGAAATAAAAGATGGCTTATAATCTTTGAATCAATAAGCAAAATTTTTGCAGTATCAACAGAATGGTTTCTTTCAGAATCTTTTGAGAACTTTTTATTAGCTTGTATATTTTGTTCATAAAGTTCTTACTAAGTCATTGAAATACATCAATTACATAATGTATATGACAAAGGTTCATTCAGCAACTTTCCAATTTGATCTGTCCAAAATTGGAGGTGGAATTTATCCTACCGAATGTTTCATACTAATTTTCCAATGTCTTTGTAATATAGATAATTTGTTTGTAGTGTTTGTCTTCCTTGACCATTTAATGCATTGAAATTTTATTTGTACAAGCACTTCTCTTTTGCAATAGTAATTCTTAGTTTCATCTTCACCTTTTATCATTTTGAAATGTCCTTTCCGTTGATCAATATTTCTGGGGGAGAAGGGAGGGGAAATGGCTTAGATGCCTTTCCTTCCTTCAAGCACAGCTTTATGTAAATATGGAATAGGTTGTCCAGTGGAAGCAAATTCGCTCAAATTTTTACAAGGATTCTATTTGTAGGATGAAGCAGAGAAGAAGACAGTCTCTTGCATTTTTTCTTACATTACTCATCTTATAAAATTTAGAGACATGCATTCTTTAGACGGCGCTTCCTCTGCAAAGAATCATAGATTTCCAAGCATTATTCGCCAGAGATTTGTGAAGATGTTTACTCCAGAATCAAGGAAGCTGCCTATTGAGAAAATCGATCTTCTCATTAGTTATGTCCTGGTGCTCACTCTATATGCTGATAACTTCCGGACTGATCCCACAGATATTGCCAAGGATCTAAGATTTGATCCTATTAGTTTAAGAGTGCATTATGACAATTTGGGTTGCAAGCGTGTACGTGAAAACAAATTTTACATGGTAAACCTTCCAGTTCCTCTCAAATTCCCAACAGAGCAGCAGGGGCGGCGAAGAAGACAACGGTAAAAGTAGAAAAGGATGGAAGAGAAGTTCTATTTTCTTTTTTTTTTGATGCTGAGATGTTTCATAGCAAGTATTTCCACACCCCAAGGAAGCCCCTAATGTGGTAAAAGAATATCTGGTATGTTCAAGTTTGTAATTGGTATGAGTTCCGGAAAAAAAAATAATTCAGATTCATGGATGATGTTTTTGGCCTTGTAATGTGTTGGTAAATGTTGATTATAATCATAATCGACTCAAAGATTTGATTTTGCATTTTTTGCTAGTTATTATATGAAAACATCTCTTATTAAATTTCCATTTTTCTAGTGAATGGTAAAATTTCCTAAAACGTTTGTTTGTTGTAGGCAGATTTGATTGATTAATGGTTATAATGCCTATGTGAATTGGTTTAAAAAAACCTTAAGAAGAAAGCAATCATCTTGGAAGAAAGTTGTAAAATCTTGAAAAAGAAAGCAATCATTATTGGAAAAGAACTAACAGAAAGCACAGCGCTTGGGAACATTACACGCCAATGAGATTTATTAAAATTTCATGTTTTTTGGTGTTCTCTTTTTTAAAGCTGTGAATCCCTTAATTTCATGGGCTACTGGAAATTTTTAAGCTTGACTAGAATCACTCTCTTAAATTCTGCTTTGTACGTCAAAATCTGAAATAAGAAATAAAGAAACAGGAAAATTATTGAAAAAATATCTCCCTCCACCCTAATTTTTTAAATTTTTACTTTTTTTTTTATCAAAAAATATTATAATCATTTTATTATAAATTAATAATAAATTTATTATAAACAACAAAAAATTTATAAACTCATAATAAATTTATAAAAAATTATTATAAATTTTTTTAAATTAATAAAAATTTAATATTTTAATAAATATTTTATAAATTCTGATATTTTAATAAATATTTTATAAATATAATAATTTAAAATTATCTTTAATTATTTTTATATTTTTATCAAAAACCCAAGGTTATTGCCGCAAAGCTTTTACGAACAATACATTAGCCTCAGATGCTCAAAATGCATACGCATGAGAGCTTCCATGATACTTGAAAGAATTGAAACCTGCTGCATCTTAGACCATCACACAGCTCAAAGATATTGTTAAAGAGAAAAAGCTCACACTAGAAAGGCAGGCAAAAGGGAAGATATACAAAATTGAATACTGTAAACTCCCTCTACCTGGAAGAGCTCAAATTTACATTACTATTACAGTTTTGGCATAGTGGATATCCAAAAAACACAGGGCAATATTGCATTCGGATACACTTGCTATAGTACACACTAGTTTCTATCCTCGTACATACACACATTAAGCCCATGAGAAAAAGGAATGGACCAAGCTATGAATTAATTAGATGAACTTTAGTCTAATATATAGAGGTATATAAATTTAAGCTAGTTGATCAGTGAACCTTGATTAAGCTTTTTTTTTGAACTTCCTTTGAGCTTTCAAGTCCACCACAATCACTGAGATGTTGTCCTTACTTCCTTTTTGTAAAGCCAGCATTGAAAGGTAATCGGCCGCTGCTTGAGAGGCAGGATCGATTCCGTTGCCCCTTTCAGCAAGAGATGTAACTCCATTCTTTTTGTGCCAAAGTAAAATCCGCTTTCGAGCCACTTCGCAGGCTTCTTCGTTTGTCATGACATCCCATAACCCATCACTGGCTAAAATAAGGCATTCATCTTCTCTAGCTCGAGGGACGAACATGACTTCTGGTTCTGGAATAATCCATGGTTTCAAATATCTATCACCTGCGAGATACAGGAGAAAATGAGTAAAAGAAAATGGTCAGTGCTGAATTATTCAATGGAATAATTGGTATTTAAATATGGTCAAACATGTAGTTACATCATCACCATTAAAGTGCCTAAAAAAGGGTAGAAAATTGTCCTAACAAGGCAAGCCATGATTCGGATTTTCCTTTCGTGCATTGTTCGTTCTATTTTGGTATCTTTAGCAGCAAGACGATCAAGTTTTAGAAGAAAACAAGCATAGACTTAGACCATAGGATTCAAAAAAGAAAAGCATAATATTGCTTCAGGCTTCAGCTTGGCATCTGTGCCAAAATGGAGTGCACCTACCAATGGATCTAGACATAGCAAGAACACCAAAAACACGATGTCCATTCCACTGTATCACCTTGCCTCCAGATGCCTCAATCCTTGCATACTCATCTTCTCTATTTGGCTAGGAGAATTAAAAAGTAAAATAAATAAATAAAGAAAAAGAAAAAGGGACTGAAACAGTTGTATGTGTTCATGTAAAAAACACAAGCCTTACTTTATGATCAATTGACAATGCCACTGATTCTTTTCCACGATAAAGCACCGCTCTTGAATCACCACAGTTTGCTACTATGATATGGGATGAACAGACCAAGGCGACAACAGCTGTGGATCCAACTGTTTCCGGTGCCATGGGCTCAAAAGTGGCATCAGAAGCCTCTCCAAGGCCTTCAACGGTACCTTTCCCTCCAATCTCATCATCAACTTTGAGAAAGCAGCTAGTGAAGGCTTTTTCCCACTGCAACTGCTGGTTTCCCCCCATGCTCGCACTGCTTAAATAATTTTTAACATTTGCAATCTCTTCAACCAAGGCATAGTGAATTCGGTCACGACAATAGTTAGCAACCTGCATTGAGATCCCTCCAAATTATGTTAAAATATCAAAAATGTGCATATTATTGTCCTTGAGAAGATTAAAATCAAATATGCTTTGAATACAAACAAGAAAGTTATAGTTCTCCTTTGATTATTTTTGAAAACATTATCATGTTGCAGATTGTGATGAAGCAGCCAATGTTGCCAACAAGAAGGTGCTTACAATAAGTTAGGAATTCAAAAGTTAAGCTAGAATCAGTTAGGAATCAATATGTAACTCATTATATTAAATTCATCATAAAAACTATTGCACACACTCAATCCATAAATCTTTGACAATTTGACACCCCCATAATGCTTTCAATGCATTGCAACCACATTGCAAATACAGTAAATCCTATGCACCAAAAGTAAAATAAGATATCCAGCTATATAGATGTACCTGAGCACCCCCATGGCCATCATAAACACCAAAAAAATGACTTGTTAGATGGGTCAAATTCTCACTTAATCTGTCAACAACACGATCACCAATAAGCATTTTGATAGGAATCTTTGCAAACCGAGGAACAGCTGCAACAGCGTCTTCCATTTCTGGTCTTTTTCCACAAATAGAAACATAACCCCATAGAGGTATACAATCAAGCTCAAATACACTCCGGGTAGTTCCCTTGCTGAGATTGTCCTCACTGGGCAACTTAATAACCACTGCAGATGCCCTTAAATCAGAGCCATAAAAGAGGTCTGCATTTGGGCTCACTGCTGCAACAAGTAGTTTGGCCGTAGGCACCTGCACCTCATCTGATGACTCCACAATGATAGCCTTAGCAATGATTTGGCCATCATCAATTTCAGCAGATTTCGGCAAGCTTATTTCAGATCCTGCTTCCAATGCTAACAACTCCTCAGATATACTTCCATTAGCATCTTCGGTAACAGACAATACTTCATCTTCATCACTTTCCTGAATCACAGCATCAGAAGGAACTGAATCAGTTGCTCCAGTACCACCATCTTTGGATTCAGACAAGGTGACTAATTCCACTCCATTTTTAGCATCATTAGATTTTTCACTGCAGGTATCAACAGCCTCATCGGACAGCGCCTTAACAGTATCAGACAACAAGCTAACAGTGTCCGTCACAAGCTTCAACCGTGTAATTTCCACATGGGTTGCAATTCCTGAGTTATCACACACAGAATTTCCTAGACTAAGCGTCATTGCCACTGCTGGGGACATCTCTTCCATCAATCCACTCTGAGATCAATTACCAATTAAAAACTAACTTATCCCTAATATTTTTCATACAACCCAACAATTGTCATCCTCTTCATTTCCTTTCACCATCAAACTTGAGGAAAAGCTTGCAGGTTCTAAAAATTCCTCTTCCATCCTATGACATCTCAATGACCCACCAATCTTTTTCCATCAACGATATAATATAAAATAAAAACACATCTACACCTCCAAGGTCAAATCAAAGAAAAGGTAAGCAGTTGAGCACGAGAAGAATAAAAACTGGTTATCAGATCTGGTGAGGAAGAATGGATCTTACCTTCTAATTATCAGAAATTTCAAGTCTTCAAGAGTAGTAATGAGTTATCCTCAAAACTCCAGAACTTATCAAATTCCTTTTCAACCTTTTTCAAGAAAAAATCAACCACAGGATAACTAAATCTTATCCCCACCACCTACCCTTAAATACACAAAACCACAAATGATAATTAAAATCAGGCCTTCATCTGTAAACCCAAGAATAGAAAGCAGGAGTCATGAGAATTAAACAACCTTAGAAAAAAGTAAAACCAACCCCAGATAACCAAAAGAAAACCCTAAAAGATCGAAACTTTTTCCACCTAAATCTCATGTTTCCTGGATCTAAGGTAAGCCATCTGAGCCTCACTTAAATTATATCTTTCCTTCACCATCTTTCAATGAAAGAATTATTCCACACACAAGAAAATTAAAAAAAAAAAAAACACTAATGCAGTATCTGGGTATGGTATTATCTGATCTTGAGCCCCTCAAATTAAGAATTAATGAGACCAAAAAGCCTCTGAAAAAAATCAAGAAAAAAAGAATTGGAGTGTGCTTGCTTGCTTACCCGTCTGAAACATAAGAGACTTAAAAGAGGAACCTGGAGCCTGAAAATAAGGTCTTTTCCTAGATATTTTCTCTTTATTTCTGGGCAAAGGAGGAGAGAATATAAATTAATTAATCAAATTAAAAAAAATAAAAAAAATGGAGCCTTTATTATTATTATTAATTTTTTTTTAGAATTTTTTTTTACCAATATGAACTCCATGAAGAGACACGTATACATGTAATTATCTTTACATCATTTAAGGCTGTCTGTGAAGAGAGACAGACAGAAGTTGCATAGGTTAAGATGGTGCTTACATGGAGGCAACTTTCTCATGGATTTTTCACGAGCCAAACTTTGAGGAAAGACACGTGTCCTTTCCACTGAAAGTCCACTGCTCTGCAATTATTTCTCTGTACCCATCATTTTGCTACTACCAATTTTCACAAAAAAAAAAAAAAAATTAAATATAAATTAAAAAAAATCTTCATTGCATTCTTTTCTCCTTTTTTTTAATATCTTTAATATCTTTGTAAAATGAAAAGTTTTTTTTAAATTTTTTTAACATATTAATTAATTTTAGTAATTATTTAAAAAAATTCCCCTAATCATAATTGAAGGTTCCCTTGCAAAACATGATTATTGAACTGATAAAATTTATATCTTTATCTTCCAATTAATAAAGAAAATATATTTTTTTAATATTTATATATAAAAAAGAGATAATTAAAGTTAAATTTATTATTTTAAAAATAATATATTTATCTTTAAATTATAATAATCTAACATATTAAATATATTTTCTTTAATTTTAAACAAGTGATTTGTTAGTATACTTTTTTTCACTATTTAATTAATTTCTTTTTTTATTTATCAAACCGTTTTTGAATTAAGTTGTGTTCAAGTGGATGTAACAAGACACTCTGTGTTTGACCTTTTTTTCAAAAAAATTAAATTTATATTTTTTTTATTAAATTTATTAAATATTAATTTATGCAATTTATTTTTTCATTTAGGAAAATGAAAAAAGAAATTAAATGAAAAAAGAAATTCAAGCAAAATAGTGTTTTAACCTTCATAGCTTATCAGTGCATTATTATTATTATTATTATTGTTTTAATTTTAAATTTTTTTTTCTAATTTGTGTCTTTTATGAAAAGGAGATGTATGGTTGTTATAAAAAGTAACAATAATAATAAATGGCAAAAGGACAGCCTCTTCTTGCTATTCTTATCCACGAATGACCAATGGGAATAGAACAATTCCACAAAGAAGAAAACTACATAACTATCTTGAACTAAGGCCTTTTTACCAAAAAGCAGAGCCATTGAAGCCTAAAAGGCCAATAGGTAAAGGCTTTTTGTGGGCTAAATTGGGCTGCTAGGGAAACTCTTGTGTTGGGGGATTGATCTTCTATTCAAACCACCCTGAAATCATCAGTTCATCACCATAAATTTATAACACAGTTTGACTTTCATGAATCTTGCCACAAGTCCAAATCCATGGTTGAATATCTCAAAAAACATAGAATAAAAATGTTTTATGTAAATTCAATAAATTGTTTGAGGTTAGTGCCAATTTTTTTTAATACATAAAAATACATGTACACAAAAAGTAATAACTAAATATATTAAACCGATAAAATTATAATAATTTTATTATGATATGCTAACTAATATATTTTATAAGTATATATAATTTTTTTTATAAGAGAGTTTGAAGTACTTATTCAAACTCTCACGTATGTTTGAATCAGGCTCGGTGGGCTAAATCGAGCACAAAATATTTGAAAGACACCACAGCACAATATAACAAAATTCGATATTAATTTTTTTGAAATAATAACACATAAAAATATTAGCATATGTAGAAGAGTGACTAAATACATTCCACTAAAAAAACATGGCAATTAATGGTATTGCAATATGGGCAAGTTGTTTTAAGGAAAAACAATTAAATTAAATTGTTGATATTACAATTTAAATCTCTTCCTTTTGTTAATATCTTAACCATAATATTTAAAGTTTGAACCACCGGAACTAACCAAATATATTTGATTTTGAAATTCTCGATGGTAAAAGAAAATTAAGTAATTGTGATCCTATTTATTTATTCAAATGTTGCTTAAATAGATGAATTTTGTCAATGTTTAATTAATTTTAAGTATTGTTAATGTTTTTTTTAAAACAAATTTTTAGTCTTAAATTATTATGTGAAAAAATTAGATTCATTTTTTTCCTCGTCAAAGATAATACTCTTTTCATTTTATTTAAATTATCGTCTAAGAATTTTTTTTATTTTATTTTAAGTGCTGCTTTTAAAATTTCTATTAATTAAAAATTTTAATATTGGCTCTAATTAAAATTTATATTTAATGAAAAAGAATAAATAGAGTAAAAATATAAAAAATGTTACTCTCTCCGTTTCATTTTTATAGTCTACTATATTATTTTTAGATATATCAAATTATAATTCACTTGCTATAAATAAAATCATTATTTTACTATTATACTCTCGTTTAATATATATTTTCTCATAATAATTATAAATATCATTAAAAATAGTTTGAAAAATACCTTATATTTAATAAAGTATATTAAAAAAAAGTCAATTTTTAACTAATTTAATTTTACTTTATTAATATGTGTGTAAATAACTACTCAACTATAAAAATAAAATGGATATAGTATATAAATAAATTGATGGCTAATTATTTTATTAATATGTATGTACTACTTTTATATGACACTTAAAAATAAAATGGAAGGGATCATGTATTTACTTTCTTTTATTTTTTATTTCTTTAGATGTACTCAATAAAAACATAACTAACTAAAATTAAAATTATTACTATAAAGCATTTTTTTTTCTTGTGTATAGTTATTATTTACCAATCCATTATAATCAAGATTAAATATGTTTACTCAAACAACAAATTCATATTTTTTAAATAGAAATAAATATTTTAACTAGGATATATTTTATGCTGATTAAAATTTATTATATATATTAATTTTCAAAATGATTAATAAAAAAATATAATTATTATATAATTTTTCAAAATGATTAATATAAAATTTAATTAATATAAAATTGTTATATAAATTTTAATAAAAATAAAATGAATCTCTATTCTCAATAAAAAAAAATATTTATGGCATATTCATCATAGCACCAAATACAGAACAAACCAGAAATCAAGATTCCAGCTTCTCTCTTCCACCTAAAAACAACACATAAAGCTCAAGCCTTTCTTCCATAAAAACTCCACCATTCCAAAGACTCCACCTTTCCTTCTTCCTAATCCTAACCCTAATGGCTCACTCTAGCTCGGATCATGAGCCCGATCGAACCCAATCCCGACAAGCCCACCTCTACAACCCTTACCAGGACCTCAACATTCCAGTTCGAACTCTCTATCAGCTCCCAACCTCACCGGAATTCCTCTTCACTGAAGAATCTCTCCGGCAACGCCGCTCCTGGGGCGAAAATCTCACATTTTACACCGGTTCCGCCTACCTCTCCGCCTCCATAGGTGGTGCTTCTGTTGGGTTGTTCTCCGCCCTCAAATCCTTTGAGCCTACTGATACGTTGAAGCTGAAGGTGAGTAGGATTCTGAATTCTTCAGGTCATTCAGGACGAATCTGGGGAAATCAGATAGGGATGGTGGGTTTGATCTATGCCATGATGGAGAGTGGAGTCGTGGCGGTTATTGATAGGGATGATGTGTGGACTAGCGTGGCGGCGGGGCTTGGAACGGGTGCAGTTTGCAGGGCGGCGAGAGGGGTGAGATCGGCTGCGGTGGCTGGTGCTTTGGGAGGTTTGGCTGCTGGGGCAGTGGTGGCAGGGAAACAGATGATGAAGAGGTATGCTATGATTTAAAACACTCAGAGAAAGCTTTGCAGATTTAGTTTAGGCTATCTGTTCCAATTTGTCTTAAAGTTGTATCCTTCCAATTTTGATCCTCAATATGTTTGCAATATATTGGTAAAGTTGATGAAAATTATAAGAATGTTAGAATCAGTGAGTTTGACTGTGATTATTTTGCATTGGCATGGGAGAAAATGCTTTTGCAAAGTCATAACCGGACAGTGATGCAAGCTTGTAATGATGCAACATACTGGTTCAATAATTTTACACCGGTGGCTTATTATATATTCAACATTTCTTGTTTCTCACAACATCTGGATGACTAGGAATTGTATTATTTATGATTGAGAAATGGTAAATTTCTTTTGGGTCTAGCAATAGAATTGGAAATGATTAATAGTAAGTACAGTGTGTTGTGCATCTCTATTGAAATTTCTATTATTTTATGATTTCTTGTTCCCTATCGGATTTTTCAGTACTTGTTTTGAGTTGTTATCTGCAAAATGTTTTTATATGGGCTAAGATTACCTTTACATTTTTTATTCCTTCCTAAGATCTTCTAACTAAACCTGATACTGTTTTTGGATATATGGAATGAACTGATAGACATTCTCTGATATGGCACAATTTGACAGATCAGAACTAAAATAGTCTCTCAGACTTTCAGTGCATCACGAGGCCTTGATTTTAGAAATTGTTCTTTTCTTTTTCAACATAGAAAAAATATCAGTTAGCGTGGGAGTGTTTCAAGCTTCTGGTGTTGAGCTTGGTTTAATATAGTAAATCATGCATATCATGAAGTTACATCAAAGCTGGGCGACCATAAGTTTGAGATGCTTATATAACAGGTGTTCATGCAAGAGAAGAGCGTAAATCATATTCAGGTCTAGTTTAATCTAGCTTGTGAAGAATACAATGTATTGTAAAATATGTACATATGATTTGGAGAATACTACGGTTCCTAGGTGCAAGGTTTATATTATACCCTTAAACTCATTTTTATATAGGTTTTCTATCTGGAAATGCAAAATATAAATTAATGGAACTTATCTGTCCGCATTGACATTAGTTTGTCTCTTTTCTAGGGTGAAGTACTTTGACTGATTTTTTAATCAATCAGGTTCTCTACCTTAATTTCTTTCACAGTGTTCCACATTTTTTGGAACTCTAATTTTGCTTGCTGCTGATTCACATCTTGTTAATCAATGCGAGTATGAAATTGAGAAAGAGGAGAGGAAATGAGAAAACAATAACCTAGGATTGAAGATTATGCTAGAAAAAAATCCAATTTATCTGTTGTTTTAACCTTAGCAATACTTGATATCAGTCTCCATTTTTTAGAGTAAAAGGAGTAGCAAGTTCAGTTCGCATCACACGATGATGCTGAATGAGTTGGATGTAAAAGCTCCATATTAATTATTAACCAAAAGCAAGCAAGCATGGCTGGCTATTTTATTGACATGGCATTTATTTTAGTTTTTTTTTGCTTTGCTTCATTATTTTGGATCCGATGTTCTGTTGAGGAAATGTTGCTGGGTTGGCAGAGTTTTGTTCAGTGATTCTTTCACATGGCTCATCCAACTATGGTATGATATCTTACATTAAAAAGATGTCAGGATTAAAAGGCAGGAATGTGGGTATGGTAACGAAAATTAGGATTATAATTAATATTTCTGGTGTTTGAATATGTTCTCTTTCAAACCTACGACAGTTATGCACTCGATGAAGTTCTGGCGTGCTCATTTATAGAGATTATTCTTTTCTATCGATTTGTTCTATATTTATTACCTTGAGAATCAATGATAGTTGTATAACATGTTCTTGATAATGAATGTGCTATTTGTCATCTGGCACGAACGAGATACAATTGAAGTTGTGTGTTTATTCATTGCAGTTAAAATAGCCTTATGTCCGAAGGGGTTCGATAATTCAGTGAGTCACCCTATCAAAACTAACAAAAGATGTTGCCTTTTCTTTTCATAGAGGTTCTTTTTTGGTGTTCTGTGTATACTCGTGTGGAACTCGAATTTTCGAAATCAGTCGCTATCTTGAAAGAACCAAGACTCAAGTGCTTGGGAAGCTACTGAATCAATTGTTTGTATGATTTTGTGAATTTTACATTACATGCTAAGTTATAATTTAGTGGTAAGTGTATATTTTGTTGAATAATGAACTTATGATCGATTCTTCATTTATTGTATCAATACTCAAAAAAAACCCCGCAATAAGAAAATAATCAACAGCACAAGCTAGATGCTGTTCTTGCTTTAAGATAACCGTATTTTCCTTGTTTCATTACTGAACTCTCAATAATTAACTAAACTTGTGTCTAACAGCAAATTGCACTTCAAATTGAAATTTCGAAGCACTTACCATTGTCTATGATTTTAAATTTAACAATTTCAGAATTAGATTGCTTAAAATGCAATTAGAAAAATGACACCTTTTACAATATTTTTAAAAATTTTTATTTTTTTATCGAGAGTATTTTAATCATTTTATTATAAATTTATTATAAATTATGTAAAATTTATAAATTTAATATAAATTAATAAAAATTTAATATTTTAATAAATATTTTATAAATTTTAGTATTTTAATAAATAAATTATAAATATAATAAATTTAAAATTATTTTTAATTTTTCTGCATTTTTTCTCAAAAGATGCAAAATATGACAATAGCCAAATGAGAATGAACAGAAATGCCCAGCCCATGTGATTTGTGAGATAAAATAATCTTTTCCAAATTTACAATCGAACCTCAAAGAATGTAATTACAGTTATACATTGGTTGACCATGCAGTTGTAGTGAATCAAAGCTTTGAATAGAGAATTATTATTATCACCTTCAAGATTAATGGTGATTGGCGAAAGAAAATCTGTTCAAAGTTAACCCTCACAAGTGGGATTTACTACTACACTCTGCAAAAGCAAAATTGAATTAAGTTTGCAGTTTACTGCCTCCCAAAAACCGAACACTTTTATTCCACCCACCATTGTTGTACTCCAAAACAACAGAAGTTCCTAAGCGATGAATCGATTGGCAAAAAAAAAACAAAAAAAAAAAAACAAATGCAGCTCAGTGTTGAGGTATTTATGTTAACCACTGCAAACCAATGGTATACAAGGAAACAACAAAAACTGCTAACGATTGATTTATAGCAACATTGATTCTGGATTCTCTATGTAGCCCTTGAATGCCTTTAACCATTCTGCACCAACTGCACCTGAAGTGTTCCAAGTGCAATCAACAGTGTAAGTCTCTAAAAGATGTTAATTAATGAAGTTAGACATAAAATGTAAAGCCACCATACCATCTATAACACGATGATCACAACTTAGTGTTACTGACATGAATGACGCAAATTTGAATTCCTCAGGACCCAAACCAGGAATAACCCTCTTCTCAGCTGCTCAAGGGCAAAGAACAAGCAATAAAAATGCATGATAATTAATTGGTAGAGGATGATACCTTAGACTTGAGTTGCAACTAAGTTCACAACTTACCAGAACCAACTGCTAGAATTCCTGATTGAGGAGGATTGACAATGGCACAGAATTGCTTGATTCCAAAAGGCCCTCCCAAATTTGACACAGTAAATGTACCTCCCTGCAAAAAGAAAACAATTAATTTCAAAAAAACCGCTTTGGACTAAGGCTTAGTTGTGGTTATTGTATCTAGGGGCTGGCCAGCTAGCACAGAAGTATAATTCTCACCTCATAATCTTCTGGTTTCAAGCTATTGTCTTTGGCTTTTTGGGCCAAATGCTTGACTTCCTCCGCAATTTTAGATAAACCTTTCTTGTCTGCATCCTGCAAATTTTACACCATGGTTCAAGTCACAAAAACCATAAATATAATGAAGCATGACCTTGAGAAAAACATTATTGAATTTAGGCAACTGCTCACCCTAACAACTGGGACATATAGTCCATTATCTGTCTGTACTGCTACATTAATATTGACATTATTATACCTGTATTATAAGCAAAAGCAGAGGAATGTCATGTCACATGTCATATAAATTATCATAACATCGACTAACTGTGTACTCACTGGCGAATATAGTTATCAGTCCATGAACTATTGCATTGGGGAACTTTTCTAAGAGCCAAAGCAGCAGCCTGCAATTACAGTGTTATATGAATTACTCTACGGAGAAAATTTTGAAACCGCCAAAATAAAGCAAGCATATATCCAAAGACGTCATCATATTTACTGTTCATAAGGGTGAAAACTGCTGTGCATATTCCTCAGAATAATAACCTTCAATATTTAAGTTTGTATATATTGTGATCTTATAAGTAAGCTGTAAACAAACCCAACTAACAAAGAACTTGTAAATTTTAATGGCTTGCAATTCTATAGATTTTGTTTGTGGCATGTTTCAAGAAGTACATAATTTTTCAACATTCCAAGTAATGAAGGTCGTATACCTTGATTACAAGATCATTTACGGATATCCGCTTCCCACCTGAGGCCTCTTGTAATGAATTTAGTTTGCTCCGCAAGCTTTATCCAACAGAATGGTTTAAATAATCAAAATAAATAGATAAATGGACTGCACCAAAAGGAGGGCAGAAACTAATGCTTACTCCATAAGTTTGTCAACACAAGTATCTACTGTTAAATAATAGTGAGGAATAGTCTGCTTTGAGAACAGCAAGCGTGAAGCTGTGACCTGTCAATGCCATATCAGAAATATGCTTGAGAACAAACTTCAACAAGGAGAATGTATTACAAAAATTAAGAGAACTGTCTGCATCACACTAACTGCCAGACTGGTCAACACCAAAGCGATGGAGTCAGCACAGAAAAGTTTATGGATTGTAATGCTATTTTATAGTCAAAACTTGGAATTAAACTTGGATTTTGAGGTTTTATCAGGTGAAGAAAATTATTATCATGTATGAGCAAACATCAGCATCTAATAGAAATTATTGGCTAGGAAACAAGAGCTTCAATAATATATTTTCTATCCAGAATCCCTTATTCATCAGATCTAGGGTAGCTAAAGATGATTGCAAATATTACCTTTCTTATCTGGGAATGAGGAATATCCACGTAATCTAATTCTGGAGCTGCTGTGTCCTTGGCCTTGGCTTTTTTTGCAGAAACTTCCTTCTCACTTGAAGCTACACAATAGGGACAACCTTTCAGTAAACTCTGCTACTGTTAGATGAGGTATATATAAATAAGAAAGGAAAATCAAATAATATTTGCGACACATCATACAGCAGAATAAATATTTAAATCAAGGAAGATAGAAATAGCACAACAATCATCAGGCATACAAACTTTAATTGTCGTACCCAGGTAATCTTCAATATCAGCCTTTATAATGTGTCCGTCAGGACCAGTTCCCTTGATGCTTGAGAGTGGTACCTATAAAGTAGAAAATAGTCTCAAGATGAGTAACTGCATTCTGTTGCTGAACAACAAAGTAATAGTCATACTAACATTGTGATCTTCAGCCAATTTTCTTGCAAGAGGACTAGCAAAAATGCGATCTTCAGAAGGGGCAGCAGTGAGCTTGGAAACCTTTGGTTCTGGTGGACTGGCTGATTCCTCAGCCACCTCCTTCTTGGGTTGGGGAGGTGGGGTGGAAGGAGACTCTTTAGCTGTTGCAGCAGCATCTGATGTTGATGGACTATAATCCTTAAATTTGGCAATATCGTCCTCATCTTCAACAGTAATAGCAATTATCTGCATAAGAAGACAAACAAGTTACCAATACAAACTAACAGCACCTCCAACTAAACTGCCTTCTTGTTTCCCAAAAAAAAAAAGAACTTCAAACAAGAATATGAGAGTGTGCCTTATGCCTCCACCAAGATGCCTAGTCCTCTATTCAGCAGATTTTCTTCCATTATCTAGTGCCTCATTATCCAGAAAGGAAAAAACAAATGAAAGATAGAAGAGCTGCATACAATCTTTTCTTAAAAGAAGTCTATACCTCACCAACTTTAATTTCTTTTGATCCATCCCCCTTTATTATCTTTGCAAGAAAACCTTCTTCCATGCATTCCATCTCAACTGTTGCTTTGTCCTTAAAAATATCAAATAAGGGAAAGGTGCCAATATTTTATGATGAGAAAAATAAATATATCAGAGTTGGAACCTGACCAAAAACAGAGCAGGGACCCTACCGTTTCAACTTCACATAGCACTTCACCGGGAGAAACTTTGTCACCCTCTTTCTTCAACCACCTTGCTATATTACCCTGAAATTTGGAAAGCAACCAATTAACTATCTAGAAGAACCAATTAACTATCTAACAAGCAAATGATGTTTTTATAAGATGCGGAAAGGAGCATGCCTCTGTCATTGTAGGTGAGAGAGATGGCATTCCAATCTCCTGGTGTGGAGGAAGACCTGCAACATATTTTGAACATTTTCCTTATTCAATCATGCAAACAAGACCACTTTTGAGGAGACAAAAAATGACAAGACACATATCAGACTTCCAGAAGAGAAACACCAAACTAGTATGGACCTCAAACATAAGAATTTTAAATATATATATATACATTCAACAAAGAGAATGCTAGGAACTTTGCATTGTGGCTTCTTTCATCTAGAAAGTGAAACATTACCATTCAAGTGTGAATGAGAGATAGACCTAATGGGAATTTGAACAACAAAAACAAATAATATACAAATTAAGCATGGACTTTACCAGAATCAGTTGAAAATTCTCTCATTGACTGCATCTTTGAACTGATATGGGAAAAGAAAAGTTAATTATAATCATTGTGAGAAGGTAAGCAGGAGGGAAGCTGCAAGATATACCAATAAAAATCCTTCAAGAGTAGTGGTGAAGCCATTGGATTCCCTGCTTGCGTTATCGTCCTTGAAGCATTTTGCCTAAATGCACCAAAAGATGATACCTATAGACCAAAACATTACTTGTAACCATTTGCCAACTGACTCTGACTTCAATAACAAGAAAAATTAGGTTAAAGTAGCAATAAATGGTTGATCCAATACAATAGTAAATGACCATAACAGAAAAGCTTGAATCACTGTGACTTGCAATAAATATGCTGATCACTCAAACAAATATGATAGAACTTACATTTGCATTAGAAGCAGTGCTAGAGAACCTCACTTTTTCTGCAGGCATAAAACCACGATGGCAAACCTTCCCAACATCTGGAAACAACAAACTTAAATTATAGCAATAGAAACAACAACTTATGAAAGTGATGCAATAAAACAAAATACAGCACAACTTAGGCGAGAACCGTGAATGAGAAAACCAGATAATTAACAATTAATTGACAAACGAGAAAATTGGCCTCAAGATGTGCTAAACTTACCATCCATTTTACCGACAGAAAAACGAGTATCATTTGAAAACCAACGAACCAAACTAGCATGTTCATGCCGCAGTAAGTTGGGAACATTTCTCAACTGTGAAAAAAGCCCAAAAATGAGACAAACTTAAAACTAACAATAAAAGCAGTATAATCTTCCGCCAATTAAACAACAATTTATCATATTCCTTGAATTATAATCCACTCAAACATCTAAATAGCATGCATGGCAGTGTTTTCAAAATCACCCAGTGATCCAAACATCCATTAACTCTTCCACTAAAATTTCCAATGCCTCCATACACATCTAAAGTTCGATGTATAAAATCAGAACAGAATAATCCAGTAAATGAAATACATACAGATGTTATATATTGCAAGACATATATAATTATCATGAAACCAAACTGAAAACAGCTCAAATACAGAAATTAAAAATAACCTATTTATCCAATAATCGTGAAAATAGGATCTGAAACTCCAAACTAAAAATCCCACGAAACTAATCAAAACTAAAAATACCCATCAAAATAAAAAATCGAAAAAGCAAAATGGAAATGGAAAGCTAGTACCTTTTTCGAGTGATTGATTACATGAGATGCATAAGCCATGAGTCGTATCTTCAATCAAACTAATCAAATAAAAAAAACCCACAAAAAATTGAAGTGAAATCGATGGGGAAGTGAGGCAAAGAACAAACGACAGAGCCAAAAATAAGTATTTGTTTTGTTTATTATTTAAGAGAAATTAGGAGTTTTACTTTTATTTATTTATTTATTTATTTTCTTTTTATTTCTTTTTATTGTTTATAAAATTTTCTACAGATCTCACTTTATTTATTGAATTTTATTCAACCACTCCGTTTTGGATTGTGTATAACTCTTTGTACAATACCTTCCAATATCAACAAATATCAATCGTTGATAACGTTTGTAAAGTGCAGTGAACGGTCAGAATTTGTAATGAATCTACCCAATCGATATATATTTGGCTGGAAAATATGAACGGTCTAGATGGGTTTACTTTGGGGAGTTTAGTGGAAGTTGACGTAGGGGATTATGAAACCAATGGTGATATATTGGGCTGGGCTTGTCAGGCGCCCACAGATTTGAATTGACTAGATGGCAACTTTTTATTTTTTTTTCATTCAATATACATAATATATTTTCAACAAATTAAATAAAATATATTTTTTAAAAATATCACTTATATTATTTTTTATAATTATAATGTTTGATTTACAAAAATATTATTTTTTTATTTTTATGATATATATTCAACATACAATCAATACATACTATATTTTTATAAAAAATTTTATTTATATAATATTTTGTATTTTTCCTTTTCTAAATTATGATTTATAAATTTTATAAATATTTTTAAAAATAAAATAACTAAAAAAATTATATTTTTTACCAAATATAATTATTACTTTAAATGTAAAATATTTAATTTATATATATAATAAAAAAAAAACTAGTTTAAAAAAACAAATAGAAAACAAGTAAAGGAAAAAAAATGTTAGAAAGAGTAGGAGCAAGAAGAGAGAGAGACGAAAAAGAAAAAAGAGAAAATTTGAAGTAAAAAAAAGAGTGAAGAAGAGAAATAAGAGAGGAAGTGATTGAATAAAATATAAATAAAAAATGTATTTTTTCATTTATATTATTTTGTTATTCATATTTTGTTGCTGGTTTGGTGAAATTCATTTAAAAATTCTATGTATTTTAATAGAATTTGATTTAGTTATGTTTAATCCATTTATAAAATTGAAATAAATATTTTTAATATTTCAAATAGAAATATTTGAAAAATATGAAAATCAAAATAAATTTTATAAAATTCATTTGTTTCGAATAATTAATTTTAATTTTTTCACAAATTAAAAATATAATTTCATTTACAAACATATTTAAATATGTATTTCATCCATTATTTAGATGGATAATGTTGTAGCCACCATAAATCTACCTCAATTTCTGTTTACATATTTTATATGATTTGCATATTATTACATTAATTCATACAAATATGTATCTAACTTTTAGTTTTTTTTTTTTTACCATACTAATGGTCAATTTTCAATTTAATCAAATTTCATATGATTGTAATAATGTCACGTTTTCTACAATTATAGACACAATTGGAGCAAAGACTTCAATTAATGAATATAAACAATATAAATTATAAACATATAACTCATTAGGTGTAGTTGATATAATCTAATAGCAAGTAAATATTTTATTTGATGTTTGATTTTTTCTCCCTGCATTAATTTTGTTTAAATACGTATTAGAATTTTATTAGTCATATATGAAATTTAGGAATCTCACATTGAATGTGTTAGATTTCAATATAAATTTATATGTACTTCAAACTCTTCTACATTTGAGACAGCTTTAGGACTTTTGACTAAAATATAAAAAAAATTAAAAATAGTTTTAAATTTATCATATTTATAAAATATTTATCAAAATATCAAAATTTATAAAATATTTATCAAAATATTAAATTTTTATTAGTTTATAAAGAGTTTACAATGACTTTATCATTAATTTATTATGAGTTTATAAATTTTACACAGTTTATAATAAGTTTATTACGAGTTTATAATAAAATAACTAAAATACCCCTAATAAAAAAATAAAAATTTTAAAAAATATGGTAGAGGGTATTATTTTTTCATAGCCTTTAGATATGGATATTTCAAGATTTATGACACTTGATAAAAAAATAATCAATATCATTCGAATAACTCTAAATTCAGAAAGAGATATTTTAAAGTCAAATTAAAATAGTTGGTAGGAGTAAAAATCAACGAGGATATCAGATATTAGACTGAGAGAAAATGTCAAGATCTTATTAGTCAAATTATGAGACTTGAAAATCCTAAATTAGAAATATGAAATTTTAACGTGGAGTTTATATAAACTTTAGACCCTTCAAATAAAAAAAAATCAATATCCTAATAAAAAATTAATCTATTAATATATGAATGAAACTTGTAAAGAATACAAAAAGGAAAATAAGAACATCCACTAGATATTTGACATTCACTGTACAGAATATTTGTTGTAAAGAGGTGTAGGCCATGAAGGAGCTAAAACCTGAAAAAAGTACCTATGATCATCAAGCTTAAAACCATCTCCAAAATTAAGACTTTCTTTGAATTTCTCTTTTTCCAAGTCGCACTTCACAACCCTATTATCAAATTGCAAGTATACAATATTTTCATCTGTTGGGTCAATAGCCAATGCCTTGCAGCGTCTTCTGGTTTTCTTCTTCTCTTCACTTCTGTCGATTGTCAATGGCAGGCTACATTCTGCAGAACTCTCTGTAAATCTCTGAATCCCACAATACAAACTCTGTTCTAATCTCCATGTTGTAAACTCAAAGCTCCGTTCCAATCTCCATTTTCCTCTTTTATAGTTAAACAGTTCCCATATCATCAAACAATTTTCAACACCGTCTGATTGCAATTCCATTACTCTCAAATGGCCATTAAACACTCCAATGTAGTAACTGTAATGAGTAGTTCTCAGTTTCTCTTCTGATACGAAATCGAATTCGAATCCATAAATAAAAGATTGTTTTCCTACAATGTTGAAAGGATCATAAACAATAATATGTGAACCATTGTACCAATGCAACTTCCCTTTAAAGGCTACAACATTACTACAAATCTCAAACAAATCAAATGGCAAAACAATTGATTCCCATTTTTCAGACTCAACAGAGTATATTTCGACGAAAATACTATCTTCTTTCTGAGTGAAGAACGCAACTCTAGACTTAAATCCAGGATTAATGAAGAACTGATGATACTTTCCTAGAAAAAAGAAGGGTTCGAAAATTAAGCCGAAATGGGTTGGATTAGTTTCAGAAGGCAATGGAAGAGAAATCCATTGAGTGGTGAATGGATTGTAGATATAATAACATTTACTATTAATTGCCTTACTAGGTTCAGCTTGAACTAATAGTAAGTCGTTACAGGAGGCAACAATGCGAGAATATTTAAAGTCTTCTGACAGAAAAACTAATGAGCGTTTAATGGATTTGAGAATTTTACAATGATTAAACTTACTATCCTCTATAAACAATGTGTGTTGATATGTTAGTTTAAGAGAATAAATTGAGATAACTCTCTGTTTTTGGCTTTCACAAAGGGCATAGTTTTCAGGAGCCTTTGTAATTTTCCTGATATTGCGAGCTAAAAAGCAACGAAGAAAATCAGGATTAGAGATTAGAGAATACCAACGCTTGGAGACTGATTTGCAACGGGCTATGAATTTAAGAGAAGCAGGTAGTCTGCAGAGAATTTCTTCGATTAATAGTGTGTCATCCAGATAGTTGAAAGAGCAATCTAGGACTCCCTTTTTTCTTTTTGCAGAGCTACTAGACATGGCTTCTTCAGATATTAGAACCAGAGATTACAACTTTTTTTTACTATTCTGAGTATTACAATGGAGAAGGGGAATCGATCACTAGTCTATTGGACAAGAGAGGTGCACTTGATGCTAAGTTATATTTTGGTTTGCAGAGATTGCCGCTTATTACTACTGAACCAAAACAAATTAAAACTTATTTACAGGCTTATATAGTTGTTGACTTGTCGTTAGACATTAACCGGTAATTGGAATTTGTTTTATTTCGTTGTTTGGCAACGTAGTTGAGTTCGAGTATAAGTAGGAATACTAGGACGTTGAGAGTTTTGTTTTTGGTAAGTTTGGCTCCTTCTAGGAGTGAACTTGAGATCTTGGTCTCCAGGGCCACTACAACGTTCAGGGAGAAATTTTAATGTCTGATTGCAAGACTTGGAAATAAGACCATTGATTTCATTAATCTCTAGATTGCTCAATTAAGGTCTTGAACTCATAAATCAATGTGTACTTCTAAGAGTGTAATTGCCTTGTAATTAGACTGAAATAAAATGAACTACCAATCAGATTCAGAATATGTACACCAAGGCATAGCTCAAACGTAAGTGCATATTTACAGGATCGATTCCCCGTTGCCTGAGATTGTTGAGAGGCTTTAAATTGAAGATTAAACAGGTGTAGGCCATAAAGGAAGCACAAGGGAAAAAAATTCCTGCCATGGTGTCCTGTGGAAAATTACCAGTCCCTATCAACTCTCTGGTTTGCAGGTTGCACGACACAACAAGATAATTGAATGCCAAGTACACAAGTCATTACTCTAGATATATATTCAGGATCAATGGCAAATTCTCCATTTGCTGTTTCGAACAAATGGGTTAGCAAATAAACCCGGATACGGCATTCTTTGGATTGTAGATGTAATATGTTCTTAAAGTTCAATCCATTGAATTGTGATTGGATTGTAGATACAATATGTTCTTAAAGTTCTTTTGTAAAATGGCCCTTGTTCAGCCTGGATTAACAGTAAATCGTTGTGTGATGCTACAATATGAAAATACTAATAATCTTCAGGAGGTAAAGTTAATTGCAATGGATTGGATTGAAAAAGAGGATAAGTGGACGACTATCAGGTTAAAAAGTTGACATAATACTCTGTTTTTGGCATTTACAGTCTAGAGGTTATCACTGGTATGGTGACTTACAAAATAAGGAAATTAGATTGAAAAGTTTTGTGTTTTTTTTGCAACTGAAGCTATGACTTGGTTTTGAGTCTAGAAAACTTATCTATGGTTATAATGTTACTTGAAATATAGTGTTACTTGGTTAATTTTTTTTTAATAAGATATTGTAATAAAAAAAATAACTTTATATAAAAAATAAAATAACATTATATAACACACTAAAACATATTTTCAAAGTAATAGATTATCGATATAGATTTCTCAATTTGAGCAAATTCTTAAGTTCTCCAAAAATAAATTACAGTTGATTATATGGTAACTAACAAATTTAGCCTAATTATGAACCTCAATCAGTGGCGGAAGTAGGTGAGGTCAAGTGGGAGCAAACGACCCCCCTTGCCGACGCCCACTACACATGTGCACTACACTTGTGGATAGGTTTTGCCGTTGGTTCGCTGGTGATTCCGGTGGTTCGCTGTTGATTGCAGCCCCCCTTTGAATAGGTTTTGCAGATAAAGGGGGGCTCGTTAAAGAAGAGAAAGGAGACAGAACCAGATCAGAGAAGGGAGCCGTTGAGCAGCATAGACGCCGACCGACCAACGATGCCGACGAGGAACGACCGACCACCAGTTGCCCCCCTCCTTAGTCCGATGCTAGCTCCGCCACTGACCTCAATGTCAGTCTTTTGTACTTATAATTAAATATCAGAATTGGAGCAGATCCACAAGGTGGCCAATTCAACTATTTCTTATTCTCCAGGAATGCATTAATTAATTCCCTGGTGCCTCTACACGGCTTCTGTCAAGCTTTGAAGCAGCTACAGACTCCTGAAATTTTTTCCACTATGACTGCCACAATAAAATTGAATGGGTCTGTTGATGATGATAATATTTGTGTACATTCCTCATTCTCTTCTTCGATACAAGGAAGATCCTGAAAATAAATCATGCAAGGAACAAAAAAAAAGTTCATTAGTCTTATGTATATATATATATATATCAGCTAGTCATCCCAAGATTAAAAAAAAAAGTTTCAAATTCAACTTTCATAATGTCAGTGTCTTATTATTTAAGATACAAGACTTGAAAAATTGACATTAAAAGTATGAAATTTCAGTAGATAAACAATTCGAGATTCGAAAAGGATATTTTAGAGGCTAAATCAAGAGACACCAATGTCTATAGGAATAAGAGACGCTAGTGTTCAACTTCACTGAAATATTGGGATCCTCAATTTTGAATTTCTCATTATCAAATCAGGAAGTTTAATTTAATCAAATTTTAGCTTTCATTGAATGAAAAATACTATTGAAAAATTTGTATTTAGAAGACCTGAAAAGTATCCGCCATCAACTCTTCCTTTTCATCCATCAAAGCTTCGTTTACAGCCATTGGAGTATTATTTGCGAGCTCCGATATAAAACCATTACTATCAGCATGAAGGGATTTCTTGCTTTCTTTTGATTCTTCAACGTCTTTAAGGGCTTCAGCGAGTATACGGGTTGACGAAAAACATATTGCATTTATTGGTTACAAAAATATGCACTTACCAATTACAAAAAAATTATTATAATTCTAATTTATATAGGTTTTTATTGTGAGCTCTTGAGTTCTTTAATTTCAAGAAATTTATATTTCATTAACATTGTTGTCAAACTAAATTAGACTATATATTTTTATTGAAAAAGTAAATATATTTATTTATTTTTATCTTTGAGATAAGCAAGCTTTATTAAAATAAATAAAAATTATATATACTATTAATTAAATATTACTTGCTTAATTGGTACCATTTTTGGATAGACCACCTTATAAATATAAGAACTAAGAAAATTAATTTTTTTAATTAATATCATTAATTTTATTATTTTTCTAATGAATAAAATTTTAAATTTGTGTAATGCATACTCATATAATTTAATAATGATATTTTTAATAATTTACTACTAAACTATCAATTAAAAAAATAGTATCTTAATGAGACACGAATAATTTTTACAAATGAAATATATCTAGAATATATGAATTAATATAAGAAATTTAATGAACATAGTTAATTGATACACTATATTTTGTAAAAATTTCCCATTTGCTTTAGAATTATATTTGACATATATTATATGTATAGAGAATTATTTTTGTGCATAACATAAGAAGAAAAAAAATTTTTTTTAAAAAAAAAGGAAGAAAAATATTTATTTACACCGAGTGTGTATATATATGAATAATTTTAAAAAATATATCTAATTAAAATTATGTTTATTATTTCTTCAATATAAAATAATTATATGTCCAGATTCATCTTTTGTAATTATTATTATTATATTAGTGAGTTATGATAAACCTCCGAGTATTCATCAGATCAAACGGTTCTCATCATTTCTCAAGGTCAGTAATTAATTAAACATTAGAAATTTCTAATTAATTAATTAATTAATTATAGTTACTATATTATTAGAATAGAAAGCGGGAGAGAGACATAGATGTCTTGCAATTGAAAACAAAGAAATAAAAAAGACTTCTTTCAAAAAAAAAAAAAAGAAATAAAACAGACAAACACAGAGCACATAAAAATCTCGACTGAGACAGAGAGAGAAGAAGAAGCGGGCCAGGAAAGGCCAGGGTTTGAATGGGAAACCAGAAGCAAAAATGGACGGCGGAGGAGGAGGAGGCGCTGCTTAACGGAGTAGCCAAGCACGGCCCTGGCAAGTGGAAGAACATACTCAAAGATCCCGATTTTTCCCCTTTCCTCACTCAACGCTCCAATATCGACCTCAAGGTTTCTATCTATTTACCTTTTTGCCATCTTTTCTTTTTATATCATTGAAACCACAGTGCATTATTTAGGTTTTTAATTACTGTTACTGTTTGGTTCTTGGAAAATGGCGAATTTGCGCGAATTTGCTTTTGCATTAGAATTTGGTGAATTTTAGAGTTGTTTAGTTGTACTTGTATTAGAGCGGGGACTGTTGAAATGTATTCAGTTAACTTAGTATTGTGTTGGAATCTAAGAAATTACGATTATTAAGCTCTAAATTACCTATGAATCAATAATTTATAATAGTTGGTTTGATTATTTTGATTATTAGCTTACTGCGGCCAAAGTAAATAAAATTAGGCCAATGTCATGAAAAGGAAGTTTTGCGGATTTTTTCTTTAAAGAGAAAACCAGGTTAGAAGTAACTGAGGAATTGGTAGGTGTAATTAGGAGTGTAAAAGTCAAGCTACACCAAAATCCACTAGCAAAATATTCAAATTTGATTAGTTTTTAACAGAATTGAATTTGAACTCAAATAATATGTTAAGCCAAGTTCAAGTATTGCAATGTCCAACTTGAGTGGCCAGGAAGCAAAATCGAATATTCAAATTTTTTTATAATTTTATATTTATATATAGTTTTTAAATAATGATTTAAGAATTTGAGAAAGGTAGTTCGATCAAATGCATTTTTAGTGTAATTCATTCATTCCTTTATGGCCTACCAAACGTTGCCTGAGAGTTTTGGACAACACAAGGGCACATAGTATCAATTGCTTGACTGACTGCGAAAAAGGTCTATATGAAAACATCTATGATTATCAGTTGCGCCAGAGGTTCAGCATAACTTGTTAGATGTAACTGAGTGCATTTTCTCTTAGTGAGATGGCTTTTTTCTTTTTTTTTTTGGTAGTTTATTCTTCATTTTCTCTCCCCAAAACATAAGTTGGAAAGTGCAAGGGCCTTTCGATGCTTCATATTCATTGATATTGATATATCTCAGTTTTTTCAATATGTATCTAATGTGCAGGCTTTCGTTTTTTATGTGGACCAACAACCTGAAAATAGAAGCAATCACATGCTAGTTCCTAAATAGATTGTAATGCCACTGAACATTTCAAGAAAATTTTTTCTTTAATTTTTCTTCGTTCTCAATTAATAGAACTTCTTATTATATACCTATTTCTCTACAGTCGAGTCGAACTTCATTGAGTAACAGTATCATTGATGTCTTTTTCTCTTCAAATTCTTGTAATTTAAGTTACCGTGGTCTATTTTTTCCACATTATTATTGACAGAGCTAAATTTCAGTGGAACCTGCTTACTGTTTAGCTGTCTCATCTCACCCATACTTGTATCCACAGGATAAATGGCGGAATTTAAGTGTTAGTAATGCTGGACAAGGTTCTAAGGATAAATCAAGGGCACTTAAACTTAAAAGCTTGCCAATTGCTATGCCATCCAATGCTCAAAATTCTGTACCTGTTGATGGATCCGGCGATGTGCTTATGGATGATCCTTCAAACAATGCAGCAGATGGAAAAAATGCCACAAGGTTGTCAAGTTTGTTCATTTTGGCATCACTCATTTCTACTAAGCTGCATGGTGCATAAATGTCAATCCATTTATTAATTTGTGTTTTAGATATCAAAGCCTTAGATTATATCATTAGTATATTTTAGGATCTAAATGCTTACTTTAATAGTTAAATTGGTGGTGGTTCTGTAATTATTTTATGATTTTTTTTTTCTTTTTGCTGATCTCTTTAATGTAATTTTTACCACATATTTGGAGGTAAAAAATCATTATTCCAGATTCTAGATAAGTTAGAAAAGAAAACCAGCATCTGCGATTTTGAAAGAAAGAAAAGAACAGAATAAAAGTATAGGTCTTGATTTCTTAATAAGCCTTGCAAATGTGGTTATAAAACCAGCTAGTGGCTGTGGAAGGATTAAGAGAGCAAGCAAAGCTGACCCCTGCTGAAGTCATTTAGATAAAGAGGCTAAACCTCACGCGACATGATATTGTATTCAATAAGTTTAAATGATCAACGGGGAATGGAACCATCGGCTTGGCATGCGGACTGCAATTATTTTATTTGGCCAATCAACTTTCATTGTAGAATTCATTGTGCATTGGTTCATTTGATCAATCAGGGATTAAGACCATGACATTTGATGTTGGACAAATCAATAATCTCAATTTGTTTTACACTGATACGTTAGTATTGTTGAGATATCTAATGTTCTATTAAGGTCAAGTTGAAACCTCACAAAATTCTCCTTTTCTTCACTATATTGGTGATGCTTTTAAAATGCCTCTATAATCATCTTTGGCATTTAGTTCTTTCTACTTGTGTTTTCTGCTAATATCTGTTGAAGCTTTTTCATATATGCTACAATGGTGATTGTGAACACTTTTTTTTTCTTGTTTCTTTGTCTGATACTGTTGTTCTTCCTACCAGGTACAATGCAATGATATTTGAAGCTCTTTCAACCGTAAAGGACACAAATGGATGTGATATTAGTGCTATTGTTCAGTTCATTGAGGTAAGAGGAGATCCTTCTTGTTACTTTATATGCATTTTTTTCCCAATTACCTGCATCAAGTTGATTGGGCTGGAAAAGCCTTTTCTAGGTTAGAGAACCAAGGCCTAGAGCTTGAAGGGATATGGGAAGTTGATTCATTTTGGTATCCCGCATGAACTGATTTTCATATCTCTCTATTAGTGCTCTTCAAAGCATGGACTGTAATTACGAGATCATAGATTGTGTTTCCTTATGCATCTTGGTTCAGAAACTTTAAACATGATTTTGCCATAGGATTGCTAGTGCTCTGACAAAATTTTAGGAATTTACAGGCCCTACAATGTTACTGTATAAAATACAAACTGCCATTATAGGGGTGGCATATTGATGCTGATAATAGATGGCACTTGCATTCTATACAGTAAAAAAGCCACTACGGTATCTCATAGCTATTTTGCATCCTTTGTGTTATCACATGTTTGTTGAAGCCTGAAGGTAGAAATGGCTACTTTTCTTGTCCTCTTTTATTTTTTAAGGGAGGGATTTGGGATGCATGACAGCCTGGAATTGTCTTTTGTGATTTACATGCCACTTAAAAAGATCTATGCATAATTTAAAATTAGGGGAAATGGAACCCATATTGCAAACGTTGTGTAACTTTGGACAAGTTTCATCAAGTGTTAGTGCAATCATCCAACAAATATATTTTACCTTCAAACACCAAGCAAAATACAACATTGTCACTGAAGTTTGGTGTGCTGTTATTTTCTTATTTTTCACTTCAGTTTATGCATTAACATGTCACAAGGCTATAAATGTTAATTATGCTGGTATTTTATTATTCCTATGTTAACTCTTTGCCTTATTCTTTGAATCTGTATGTTTTTAGCATTCCCTATTCAGTATCATCTGAGTTCAGATTATGACAGTCTTCATACATGTGCCACAGCAAAGGCATGAGGTGCCACAAAATTTTAGAAGGTTATTAAGTTCAAGGTTGAGGAGGCTTGTTTCACAAGGCAAACTAGAAAAGGTGAAATATATTTTAAGAATTGCATTTGCTTTAATAACTTTGTTTTTGCTACCCTTCAAAAGTGTAGTAATGATGTCATGATGTTCGTCAAAATATGATCAAAACTTGCCTCAAATAAATGATGCCATTGCTACAAAGTAGACATTGATGTTTCTCATATCGGAAATTTTAATTTAATGGTTCTCGATTTGGTGCATGGATTTTGCTTCTTTCCTATTGGATTGCTTCTTACTTTCTGTATATCATCCATTTGCAGGTGCAAAATTCCTATAGAATATGTAAAGAGGCAGCATTAGGAACGAAAACACCAACCCCAAACAAAAAGACGTCAGGTCACGGCAATCGCATAATTCTGGATTAACATCTGGCGAGACAGTGGAGGAAGCAGCCGTAGCTGCTGCCTACAAAGTTGCTGAAGCAGAAAATAAATCATTTTTGGCTGCTGACGCGGTTAAGGAAGCAGAGAGAGTGTCAAAGATGGCAGAAGACACAGATTCAATGCTCCAGTTAGTGAAAGAGATTTATGAACAATGTAAATGCCCGAAACTTCCCAATTTAAGTATTCCCCTGCTTTATTATCTAAAAATCAAGCTTAATGTTTTGCTTTATGTGAACATTTTTGCAGGCTCGCGAGGTGAACTTGTTCTCTTTGCTTGAGTAATTGATTGTATAACTAGAAAAGAAACAGTTCTTAGTGGTCCTCATAATATGTGTGTAAATTCATTTCATTCCTTGCAATGGCATTTTCTCGAGTTGCACTTGCATCAGGAACCATTTCCATCTTTCTTTCCCTTTCTTTTTAGTTAAATTTACATTTTGACAAATGAATTTTTTTTCTCTTGGCTCGAGTTGTTGATGTACAATTTAGGAAAAACAAAAAATATTCATGATTTAAAAAACTTTATGTAAATTCATTGAATCAAAGGAACAAACATGTCTCAAAAAAAAAGTTGGAACAAGCAAATTTAAGCTTCATAATTCACGATTAGGTTAAAACAAACATGCTATTTCTGCAATAGCATTTCCCCCGTTTTGCTTGCCAAATTATAATTCATCTTTTCTTTTTTCTTTTAACCTAATCGTTTTATCTTTCATTTTTTTTTCAATAATGCTACAAACTACAGGAAGAGTTAAAAAGCAAAAAGAAGCAAAATAATAATAATAATGAAGTTGTCAATTACCTACTGAACAATGCTTTTAACTCGGTCCTGACAATTTGTTAAGGCGGCCAATAATCGATAAATTCCTATAGATCTCATAAGAATTGACATAATTTGTTTGCTTAAACAGCACAATTAAATGTACAATCTAAATTTGGATGGTCACGTTAATGCAAGCTTACAACCAAAATTATCAGCAAGATTTACTAAAAACTAAAACTTTCAACGATATAAACCTTAAAACGGCCCCCTGCAACAATCAAAATTGCAGAATCCTGACTATAAAAGCACGAGCCCTAGTTCTGCAGGCTTCAATGTTTGTCTAATCCGGTAGTTGTAAAGATAATAGTTAAGTTTTCCATCACCAGGGCCGAATTTCAGCTCTCTTAAGAAAGACTCATTGTGCATGACATCCAGAGCATTGTAGACATCAAAGTCTTTGCATTTTGCAACTATCAGAGCATCATTCATCAGCTGAAGCAAAGGAGTCTTAGTCGAAACATTGTAATACGAATAAGCTGCCTTCAGACCTGTATAATTCTGGTTGCCGAGGATGGAGGAAGGAAGAGTGTAAAAACTGCAGAAATCAGTGATTTCATGGGTTTCAGGACTTTCAACCAGATAACTATCGACAACATCTTCTTTTGGCAGAAGCAAATGCCCCACATCGTCTTCATCGAAATCAGGTGCAACGATAAACTGAGCCAAATAGCTCCTAATTAGCCTCGTAACTGCAGGAACATCATGTAGCTCCATCTTTCTAAACCCTGGTGTGGCAGTAGACTCTGGTAACTTGTACAACTTGATTGTTCTGCTCATAGTCATCCTTGCACCAAGCCTAGAAAACCCCACATCAATAAGCTTCTTGGGATTCAAAGATCTGTGCCAATACTGAGAAGTTGATATTGGTGTTGGAAGAACTACTCCAGCAGTATAAGCCGCTTGCCAGATATTCTCCAAGTGAACTCTTCTAGTCACCTCCTTAATCATGACAGGAGCAAGTCTTTTTGATCTTAGCTTCTTATGAACGCACAAGAAATTAATTTCAGCCATGATAACTATTTCATCACAAACTCGGATTCTTGCAGGAATCCCAGAGATGAAAGCAACTAACTTCTTTGAACTTTGGACACGTACACCGATATGCCAGTTCTTGAAATAGCCAGGAGGACGAAGAGCCCAGCGAAGAAACTCCTTTGAATAGTTAAATCTGAACATATTCTCATCATCCTCAACATAGTTATAAGTCAAGAGACTGTAAACTTCAGTGCACATCTCTTCTGTGTCAATATCACAAGTGACCCATTCATATGGGTCAGGAAGGTTGTAGGGTTCCTGTTTTACCTCAGATAAAGGTGTTGGAGGTTCAATTGGGCCTTCAGGCAAACTGGAGTCCCCAATATCCTTGAACTGCCCAACAGGTTGAGTTTCCCAAAATTTATGTCTCTTACCAAGAGTAAGAGATTCTTGAATTTTTCTAGCTAATGAATCAAGCTCAAGATCATTCTCTGCAGGCGCATTTCCATCAGAACTGGGGTTGGGAGTATCTTCAGGTGAACCAGAAGCAGCATTGCTATCAGCCATTGTAGAAAATTCTGAAGAGGCGATCTAGAAGACAGCAACAACTTCTCAATCAAGACATTTATGTTGAGAAAATACTAGAAAAAGTAAAATTCCAAGTTTGACAATATCACCGAATAATTATATAAATATATATATGACAATATCACCGAATAATCATATAAATATATATATATATATACCCTATAAGGTCTAGTTGATCCTCCTTCATTCATGCTGTTTCTAGCTCTCACAAAGATCAAAAATAGCATGGCACTGGCATGTTTTCAAAGAATGGGAAGGTAATATGATACAATATGCATTATACAGAGTTTATAAATACCAGCTTAATCATATTATAATTACATACTAGATAGTATACAGATTCACAAGAGAGAGAGATTTCATCACTAGTAATCCAAAATGACTTCAAACTGTGCTTTCAGATTGAAAAACTCAATTACTTTCCAAAATTCTAGAAACTATAACTGATGGAAATTATAAATATCCAAAAGACATCTTCCATTTTCTCTCTAGACTCCTAGTGAGAACATGGAATTGGCCAAATCCCCGCAAATTTACATTTTGAAGAAAGGTTCAAAAAAACATTGCCCAGTTTAAATCCATCTCCTTTAAATCCTCAAGATCTCTCTTGTCCCATTTTCAGTCCTACTATGTAATCAGATACCCAAAAGCTATTATAACAAATGCATCAATATATATAAACAAAATACAAACAGCAAAAACACAAAATATAAATAAAAATAAATAATATCTTTCCTTTTTTAGAGATTTTCTCAGAGATCATACAAATAGCAAAAACAACACAAACCCAATTGTCTTCTTGAATCAGTAAGAGCATAAACATAATAACTAGACGCTAATTTCTTTAGTACTCAATTTTATAAAAGAAAATTTTGAAAATTTACAAAAGCCGCAGAGTTGTTACCTGAGATACCTTTGTGAAGCGAAATAAAGTTTCAAACTTTGATCTTTTTCCTGAGATCTAGGTTTTCAGTGATAGAGCAGAGCAATCTGTCTTATTTTAGACAGAGAGACACAGGGAGGAGAAATGCTTTGGAGAGATCGAAGGAAAGAAATGGGACAGCAAATGAATGACGGTATTTCAGACGAAGGTGACGGGCATATTTGTAAATTTGCTTTCTAGCTTGCTTTCAGTTCAATCTAAACGACTTGTCGGTTTTTAACTGGTTTTGTGTTCAGTTGTTTTTGATGAGGTCTGGGCTTTGTTTTATACTGACTGATCGTTTCGTTTATAGATGTTCATTGGACGACAATTGATCATTTGTAGCTTTTAAGATCACAATGTCGTTTATGTGGATTTGCATCCCTTTTGTTCATTAGCAGTTCTGATAGACTACAATGAAAATTCTATAAACTATAAAGAGATCAACTATTCTATCAATCATTTTTATAAAATTTCTTTACAAATTCATATTTAATATAAATCAAGTTTTGTTTTATTATTTACTGAAATTATTTTTTTCACTATTATTTATTTTATTTATATATCAAATTACTTGTGTATATATATTTTATATTTTTTTATTATGTAACTTGAATTATATATTTTTTATTATGTAATTTTCATTATTTATTTTTTATATTCATTATAACTACAGCTAAATTATTATTATACATTTATAGGCAGTGGGAAAATCATGAATTATATGAAAGGAGCAAATTATTCAAATAAAAAAATTACAAGTGAATTAAAAATAAAATTAAATATTATATTATAGTAAAATTTATATTTTTGTTATAAGTTTTTATAAAAAAAAAACCTTTGTTATCAAAGTTTTATATTATTTATTAAATTTTTTACATATCTTTTCATTTTAATTATTTGATCTATTAATTTATTTATTAAATTTATTAAATTAAATTTTATAAAAATATTATTTTAAATTAGAATAATAATTTTATCAAATTCATAATAAATTTATAAAATTCTAGCGTTAACATAAATATCTAATTATAAAACTTTAACTACTCGCTAATTAAAATATATATATACAGTTCAAAAAGCTAATAATTTATCTATTGCTCTCTTACGAACTCTCTTTGCCTCCGCCCTTATTTGTAGAATAATTTATTTGTTATTTTTATTCAACATGTCAATTATTATTTAATTTAAGAAATTTACCATTAATTGTATTTTTTACTATAATTACAAATTAATTTAAATTATTCATTAATATTTAATTGGCTTGAAATTAATTAAATATAACTTCGTTCGTTAATTTAGTGAAATGGCAAAATTTTATATATTTTTTTCTCATTATTTGCGGTATAAATATGATACACATTATAGGCGAAAGTTTACTCCAAGAACTTCTCTCTGAAGTTTACTCTACCCTTTCATCATATAGTTTTTTTTTGTGTGTGATTTTATCCTAGAACTATGATTGCCATTGGCTAAAAGACTGGTAACAGCCCTAAAGCTTCTTTTTTCATTTATTGTCGATAGGATCTCATTAATAATTCAGTGTATTAGATTTTCTTCTATATTTGACCTTATGTGGCCTTTTTTTCGATTTTATATCTTCATGGTGGATTTGTATGGTTCGAAATATCTTAGAGATCAAAGAGAATTTCATGTTGGGTTTGGGTTCCTTCTTATGTGGTAAAACCCACATATTTTGTAGTCCACTTAAATTAGCCCATTGGGGCTATTTTTGTCATTTTTAAAAACACACATGGTTTATTGAATTCTTCATTTTTCATTTTGAAAGAAAAAGAAAAGAGAGAGAGAGGAGAGAAGAGCTCAGTTTTTTTAGGTCTTCCGCTATTCTGCTTGATTTGCAAATCCGACGGTGATTTTGTGTCCGATCAGGCTGATTTTTGGAGAAAAGTTAGAAGACATCTTGTTCTTGCTTCTGGACGGTGGAGATCTGGTTTGAAGGTCTGAAAGTGGAGGTTCTTCCTCAAACTCTTTGCTGCCCTGTTTTGATTCCAGCAGAGTCGTGTTTCACCATTCTGAACTGATGGACAGCCATCCTTTGTCCTTTTGAACTGATTTTTGGTGAGCAAGTTCCTGACTCATGGTTCTTCATTCTGAACGGTGGAGATGTATTTTGGAGGTCTGAAAGGTTAGGTTCTACTGCCCAACTTTGAGTTGTTTTGAGTTGTTCTGTTTTACTTTCTAGCAGTATCGTGTTTTACCATTTTCAACGGATGGACAGTCATCCTTTGTCCAATTGATCTGAAATTTGGTGGGCATGTTTATGACTCATTTTTCTTGATTCTGAACGGTGGAGATTGTATTTGGAAGGTGGGAACATTTTCGTTTTAGCTCATTTCAGTAGCACTAGAAACAGATTACTCCATTTGTGTATTTTCTACTTGTTTATGGTTGTATGTGGTTGAGCTCCTTATTTTCAGTGATTGAGGGCTACTGAATTTGTAAGACAACATTTTTTATAGTGGATTTGTTTGCTTGGATCAGTGGAGAGGTCCCGTGGTTTTTTATCCTTCACACCGAAGGAGTTTTTGCCACGTTAAAGAAATCGGTGTTATTGTGTTGAATGATTTTATTTGTGCATTGTGGCAGCATATTGATTTATATTGTTGCTGAAAATTTTGTTCATTTATCCCCTAATAGATTCATGCAAGTGGGAAAGATTTATGATTAGTGTGTTGTGATCATTGCCTTCCCATCACAGTGGTATCAGAGCTTCCGGTTTATTTGTTAATTGGGTTGCTTTACTTGCTTGAATAATGGAGGTAAATTTGAATAAAATGATTTGTTTAGATGGCACAAATTATCATAGTTGGAAAGGAAAGATGAGGGATATCCTTAATCTTAAAAAGTTACACCTGCCCGTATTTGCTACTCGTAAGCCTGAGTCTAAAACAGATGAATAATGGGAATTTGAGCATTTACAAGTTTGTGGTTTTATTCGACAGTGGATTGAAGACAATGTGTTGAATCATATTACAAATGAGACTCATGCCAAAACTTTGTGGGAGAAGCTTGAATCTTTATATGCTTCTAAGAGTGGTAACAACAAGTTATTCTTGCTTAAACAAGCTACACGTCTACAGTATAAAGAAGGCACTCCAATACTTGATCATGTAAATGAATTTCAGGGCATCTTTGATAGATTATTCAGTATGGGTGTCAAATTTGATGAAGAAATTATGGGACTTTGGTTGTTGAATACACTTCCTGACTCTTGGGAGAACTTTAGGGTATCTCTAACTAATTCTACTCCTGATGGTGTTGTAAACATGCAGTATGTGAAGAGTGGTATCTTGAATGAAGAAGTGAGAAGAAAAACTCAAGTGGCTTCCACATCACAGTCAGATGCATTTGTTGTACAAAGCAGGGGGAGAAGTAAAAATAAAAATGAAGATCACAGTAAGAGAGGCAAGAGCAGGAGTAAATCAAAGTCAAAGTACAAGAACCTCGAATGCCACCATTGTGGTAAACCGGGGCATATTAAGAAGTACTGTTACAAGTGGAAAAGGGAGAATAAAGCTAACAAAGGCGACAAAGGCAAGCAGGAAAAGAAGGGCAATAATGATGATAATGATCGGGTTGCTGTTGTTAATTCAATTGATTTGGCAATTGTTACTGATGAAGATATGATTAATGTTGTTGGTAATGAGATACTTTGGGTACTGGATAGTGGTGCTGCACACCATGTTGTTTCAAGAAGGGAATTCTTCTCATCCTACACTCCAGGTGATTTTGGAATTGTGCGGATGGGTAATGAAACTGTATCCAAAGTCATGGGCATTGGCAATGTGATAGTCGAGACCAACCTTGGAATGAAGATAATGCTTAAAAATGTCAAACATGCACCAGATATAAGATTGAATTTGATGTCTTGTGAAAAATTGTATGAAGCTGGATATGGCACCAATTTGTTTGAGTACGGCATTGTTTACAAAGGATCATTAGTAGTGGCTAGAGGGTTCAGAGCTTCAGGCTTATATTGGCTACAAACTGCACTTCCTTCAGATCTTGTGAATGCAGTTGAGAATGAGAACTCTTCAGAATTATGGCACAAGAGATTGAGTCATATTAGTGAGAAGGGTCTTAATATTCTAGCTAAAAAGAATTTTCTTTATGGGTTGAAAGGTGGAGAGCAGGATACTTGTTCTCATTGCATGGTTGGAAAACAGAAAAGAGTCTCCTTCAAGCACCGTCCTCCTTCTAGAAAGAAAGAATTGCTTGAGTTGGTACACTCAGATGTGTGTGGTCCTTTAAAAGATAAGTCACTCAGTGGTGCACAGTATTTTGTGACTTTCATTGATGATCACTCAAGAAAGCTTTGGGTTCATGTCTTGAAGTCAAAAGATCAAGTCCTTGGTGCATTCAAAGAATTTCATGCTTATGCTGAGAGAGAAACAGGTAAGAAGCTGAAATGTGTTCGCTCTGATAATGGAGGTGAATATTGTGGCCCATTTGATGCATATTGTAGAGAGCAGGGTATTGTACACCAGAAGACACCTCCTAAGACTCCTCAGTTGAATGGCTTGGCAGAAAGGATGAACAGAACTTTAATGGAGAGAGTTAGATGTGTGCTTTCTGATGCTAAACTACCTAATTCTTTTTGGGGTGAGGCATTATATATTGTTACACATGTTATCAATCTTACTCCTACTATTCCTTTGCAGAATGATGTTCCTAATAGTTTTTGGTGTGGGAGAAAGCCTTCCTATAACCATCTACGGGTGTTTGGCTGTAAGTGTATTGTTCATGTTCCTAAATATGAGAGGTCCAAGCTGGATGCCAAGACAAGACAATGTATTTTTATTGGCTATGGTCAAGATGAGTTTGGCTATCGGTGTTATGATCGCATTGAAAAGAAAGTTGTCAGAAGTCGTGATGTGGTCTTTATAGATGACAAACTATTGAAGATATTGGCAAGGTGGAGAAGCAGAAGCCTCAGATTGACAGCTTGATTGATCTAGATACAGTTCCTTCAACTCCTACACCTGATACAGTTGATGTTGAAAATCAGGTTGAACTTCAAGAAAATACTCAAGATACACATGAGGTGGATATTCCTGAAGATGAGGTAGTTGATGATCAGTATGGGGATCTTGGGGAGCAACAAGAAGTTCCACTTAGAAGGTCTACCAGAGATCGTGTTCCATCTACTAGGTATTCACCTAATGATTATGTGCTATTGACAGATGCAGAGGAGCCAGAATGCTATAAAGAAGCTATTGAGAGTGAAGAGAAGGAAAAATGGGTTGCAGCTATGAAAGATGAAATGCAATCCTTGTATAACAATGAGACTTTTAAACTGGTTAAGCTTCCTAAAGACAGAAAAACCTTGAAGAACAGGTGGATTTACAAGGTGAAGCAAGAAGAGAATTCATCATCTCCCAGGTATAAAGCTCGATTAGTTGTCAAAGGATTCAGTCAGAAGAAGGGAATTGATTTTGAGGAGATATTCTCATCAGTGGTCAAGATGTCTTCGATCCGAGTTATTTTGGGTTTGGCTGCTACTCTTGATTTAGAGATTGAGCAGATGGATGTAAAAACTGCTTTTCTCCATGGTGATTTGGAGAAGGAGATATATATGGAGCAACTTAAAGGCTTTACGGTGAAGGGCAAAGAAAACTATGTTTGCAAGTTGAAGAAAAGCTTGTATGGTTTGAAACAGGCACCGAGACAATGGTATAAGAAGTTTGAGTCTGTCATGGTTCAGCAAGGCTACAAGAAGACTACTTCTGATCATTGTGTTTTTGTCCAAAAATTTTCTGACAATGACTTCATCATCTTGTTACTGTATGTTGATGACATGCTCATTGTAGGTCCCAACTCTTCCAAGATTGTGGATTTGAAGAAAGAGTTGAGCAAGTCCTTTGCCATGAAGGATTTGGGACCAGCGAAGCAAATTCTTGGTATAAGAATCACTCGTGACATAAAATGCAAGAAGTTATGGCTTTCACAGGAGAAGTACATTGAGAAGGTGCTACTTCGGTTTAATATGGCTAACGCAAAACCTGTAAGAACACCTCTTCCCACATCTCTTAGATTGAGTATTAAACAGTCTCATTCTAACGAGCAAGATAAAGAATACATGAAAAAAGTTCCTTATGCTTCTGCAGTAGGAAGTTTGATGTATGCTATGGTTTGCACTAGACCAGATATAGCTCATGCAGTTGGTACAGTAAATAGATTTCTCTCAAATCCAGGAAAAGAGCATCGGAATGCAGTAAAGTGGATTTTGAGATATCGTCGTGGCACTTCAAGTATGAAGTTGTGTTTTGGGTCTGAAAAATCTATGTTGTGTGGTTATACAGATTCTGATATGGCCGGAGATATTGATTCAAGAAAGTCTACTTCGGGTTACTTGATAACTTATTCAGGGGGAGCTGTTGCATGGCAATCTAGATTGCAAAAGTGCATTGCTTTGTCTACTACAAAGGCTGAATTCATTGCAGCCACTGAAGCATGCAAAGAATTGCTATGGATGAAAAAGTTTGTTAGTGAGCTTGGATTTACTCATAAGAGGTATGTTCTATTTTGTGACAATCAAAGTGCGATACATCTTGGTAAGAATCTTACATTTCATGGTAGATCCAAACATATTGATGTAAGGTACCATTGGATCGTGATGTTTTGGATTCTAAGTTAGTTGAGCTTGAAAAGGTACATACAGATGATAACGATGCTGATATGTGTACAAAAACTCTACCAAGAATGAAACTTGAAGCATGTTGCTTGAATGCCGGTTTGGCATCCTCCTCCACATAGTCGGGAAGGGGGAGAATTGTTGGGTTTGGGTTCCCTCCTATGTGGTAAAACCCACATATTTTGTAGTCCACTTAAATTAGCCCATTGAAGCTATTTTTGTCATTTTCAAAAACACACCAACAGCTAATATGAGGGCGGGCCGTGTATGGTTTATTGTATTCTTCATTTTTCATTTTGAAAGAAAAAGAAAAGAGAGAGAGAGGAGAGAAGAGCTCAGTTTTTTTAGGTCTTCCGCCAGTCTGCTTGATTTGCAAATCCAACGGTGATTTTGTGTCCGATCAGGCTGATTTTTGGAGGACAGTTAGAAGACATCTTGTTCTTGCTTCTGACGGTGGATATCTAGTTTTAAGGTCTGGAAGTGGAGGTTCTTCCTCAAACTCTTTGCTGCCCTGTTTTGATTCCAGCAGAGTCGTGTTTCACCATTCTGAACTGATGGACAGCCATCCTTTGTCCAATTGAACTGATTTTTGGTGAGCAAGTTCCTGACTCATGGTTCTTCATTCTGAACGGTGGAGATGTATTTTGGAGGTCTGAAAGGTTAGGTTCTACTGCCCAACTTTGAGTTGTTTTGAGCTGTTTTGTTTTACTTTTCAGCAGTATTGTGTTTTACCATTTTCAACGGATGGACAGCCATCCTTTGTCCAATTGATCTGAAATTTGGTGGGCATGTTTATGACTCATTGTTCTTGATTCTGAACGGTGGAGATTGTATTTGGAAGGTGGGAACATTTTCGTTTTGGCTCATTTCAGTAGCACTGGAAACAAATTACTCCATTTGTGTATTTTCTACTTGTTTATGGTTGTATGTGGTTGAGCCCCGTATTTTCAGTGATTGAGGGCTACTGAATTTGTAAGACAACATTTTTTATAGTGGATTTGTTTGCTTGGATCAGTGGAGAGGTCCCGTGGTTTTTTATCCTTCACACCGAAGGAGTTTTTGCCACGTTAAAGAAATTCGGTGTTATTGTGTTGAATGATTTTATTTGTGCATTGTGGCAACATATTGATTTATATTGTTGCTGGAAATTTTGTTCATTTATCCCCTAATAGATTCATGCAAGTGGGAAAGATTTATGATTAGTGTGTTGTGATCATTGCCTTCTCATCATTTCAACATATAAATCAATAGGAGATTTTTGATTTGAAGCAAGTCAATCCACTTTTAGCAGCCATTGTGAATCTTGGATAGCAGTGTTGCTCCATAGTGTTATTTCTTAAGATGGTACACTCAATTTTGGTTTAATCTCACTGCTCAGTTCTGATATAATCTCACTGTGATATCAAAACTCTTATATCGGCTGTCCCATAAGAGAATATTCAATCATTCATTTCTCTATTTTTTCATTCCGTTAAAACATGAAGAGATATAAGATTTATGGGTTGTGGAGTCTCATTTTCTCAGTATTAGTTCTTTGCTTTTATTTGAGTGCGATGTTAAGAGTTTTGGTTTTATTTTCTCTATTAATCTTTGTTGTAATTTTTTTTGGCCATTATTTTTATTTGAGATTGTTTGTTTGCTCCAAGATTCATTTGAATAGGAAGAAGTTGTTAAGCTTATGATTTTCTTTGTACTTTGGTGGTGCAATAAATTATGTATCTCTCTTGGTTAAATGAAATTCTCCTTTTAATGCAAAAAAAAAAAAACATACATTATTAATGGACTTGGGCCGTATCAATCATGGGGCTTGGGTAGTCTTACCAATTTTTGCAAGGCAATGTTTTACAATTGGTATCCTAAATTTTTAAATATTGATATTGAAACTATTTTTTTTAAAGAAAAAATAATAATTTTAATTGTTATTAAAAATAATTCCTCGACTGTTCTAAATTTTTATATTTTATAACATGTGAAATTGCTTTTAAAAATAAAATTTAATAATCTATAATTAACTTTAAAAAAAATCTCATTAATAATTAAAAAACTAATAAATCTTAAATAAATGAAAAAACACAAGTCACAATCCTTAATTGTAAATAAATTGACTTTGAAATAGAATTTTAATTGATGTGATGAAAAAGAAACTGGTTTTTTTTCTCTATAAAAAAAGAAAGTGATGGATGCTTATAACAAAGCCACTATTACTATTATTGCTTTTATAAGTCCTTTCTTCGTTCTGAAGTTCTGCCAGGAAAGTAAGCACTATAGTATAAGGTTAATAATTGAAATAAATAAATAAATAATAGGAGTAGCAATAATAATCATCAAGTTTTAGTTTTTTTTTTTTGAAAGGATCAAGTTTTAGTTTAAGTATCCCTTATCCCATATGTAAATACTACTACTAATAATAATAATAATAATAACTTTCTTAATGAAAATATGTCTTTTATTTACTTTTTTTTAAGATGACCATAACATTGCCTTACTTTTTGAGCAATTTTAAGTTATAATTTTATTGCTCCATCAACATGCCATCCATGCCTCCATTGCATTATATAAATTTCTATAATTAATACTTGTCTTATTATTTTATTAATTTTAAACACCATTTTCAAAAAATTTGAATATCAAAATAAATAAAATATTAATATAAATAAAAACATGCAATTATCAATCTCAAATTTTATAATATAAAATTTTTTAAAATAAATTTAGTTCTAATTGAAATTCAAATTTTAATATTGAGTTTTTATCATTACATGACATGTGTTTTAAATTATGCTTATACATATATAAATTGGGTAATCTAAAATTAAAAAAAAAATCATGAATAAGTAGTTTTTAAATTTTTTATTTTCAAAAAACGCTTAAATTCAATTATGATTATTAATGCAAGTGATGAATTTTATTATAATATTCAAATATAAATAAGTGTTACAAATATAATTGATATTTTAAATATTCAAATATAATTAAATATAATTGATATTTTATTAAGAAGTAAGAACTAATCACCTTTCTAATCACAATTATTTTTTTAAACCAATCAAACAAAGCTTAAGGTAATAAAAGAGGAAATGCAGGGGCAAATTCGGAAATCCAGACAAAAAGGGAAACAAAAGGGTTTTTTGTAGAGAAAGACCTAACAACAGCAACAACATTATAAACAATCGCGAGTCACAAACGCACACTCTGTTGCCCTTCCCTTCAAACTCCAAGGTACAGATCCGAGGAGTTTGGGATTAAAAACCCTAATTTTTCTCTCTCTACTTTCTAAAAGCCTCCAAGCCTCTCTCTATCTCTGTTTCGATCACTCTCTCACTATCAGGTCTCTCCTTTTATTTCTCTTTCTCTTTATGTATCTATATGTTTGTTTTCTATATGTTTGTGTGATATTTATCTTTTGGAATTTTGGGTAATTTGTTTTATAGAAAGATCTGTGTTTTGGTTTATTTTTTTTATGTATATGTGTATGCTTTTGTGTATCTCTATCTGGGTAGCGGTGTCTGAAATTGTTGATTTTTTTTTTCAAATTTTCCCGTTTGGAGGGAGATTTAGCTATGGATTTGATCTGTTAGTGGTTTTTTTTGCTTGATCGTTCTGTTTGGGATCTGGGTTTGATCTATTTCCTTGTTTTACTGATAAAGTTTTGATTTTTATTTCTTGTTATGATGTATTAGTTCAGTGATTTTTAGGTGTACTTAGGAGCTAAGCTCTTGGGATTTGATGGTTAACGAGGTAATAAAAGGAGAACTAGTTTGTTACAGTAGTGTTTTATTAACTTATAGATAAATGGCTTTCAATTTGGCCTTTATGCAGACAGATTACATATTTTTCTTTTTGTGGTGATATCAGAAGCTTAACACAGAGAATAAATTTTAAATATATCATCTCACTTTTTAGGCTGAAAATTCCCAACCTTTAATTGGTATGGAATTGATCTATTTGCTATTTTGGTCATTTCTTATTATTACCTTTCTTTGTCGTTGTCTAGTTATCTGTTATTTTGATATGTGATAATCTATTAGCTTACTGCTTGCGTCTTGATGTAGCATGTATGCACAAAGGCATATACTCTGCATTTATCTAATGCCCACAATAATGTTGGATACCGTACCCATTTACTTGCTGATAGTCCATGTCAGAAGGCTACAGCTTTCTGATAATATGTAGTAGTGTAATTCAGGAGGAGTTGGTCCTCTTTAAATTTCCTCTGTTTCTGTTGGCCCTTGTCTTTTCATTGTCTTGATTTGTGACTGGATCATAGTGCTTGATTCTTAATTTGATATTTTGGAGGAGCTGGTAAAACAGTCAGGTGGTGAAGGATTTTTATGATCCAAGTATTGGATACCCGGCTGTCCCTTGTTTTTCTTCTCCTGATACTGATACGGAAGTTTAATGCTTGTGCTCCTCTGCATATTTGGTTTGCAAGTTTGGCTCTTCCGTGACATTCCTTTTGTTTCCTTAGCATGCATAGCTAGAGGATTGCAATAACATTTTCTGTCTAGTGGGTGATTTTAATTTCTTTTTTTATTCATATGGCTGGTATGAAATAATACAAGGATATTCTTCCTAGCTCATGTGAACTCTCGTAGGATGAAGTGGAATGTATTTTATATGCTGTACCTGCTTAGTTTTGTATTATATATTTGAATGCTCCTCTTGAATTTGCAAATAATGTATGGCTTTCTTTGTGCAGTCATGGCAGGATTGGCACCAGAAGGATCACAGTTTGATGCTAAGCAATATGATGCCAAAATGAGTGAATTGTAATTTTACTGTTTGTAATCTCTTGCTGTTTGGCAATATATTATTGATTAACTTCTTAATGTGTGGTGCTTTGGTGTTTAAATCATGAATTTTCTGGACAACTTTGCAGACTCTCAAGTGATGGACAGGATTTTTTTACCACATATGATGAGGTTTATGACAGTTTTGACGCAATGGGATTGCAAGAGAACCTTCTGCGAGGCATCTATGCTTATGGTACTTTTTTTTGCCTATATTTTGTTATTTTGCTGCATTGACATGCTAGGATATATCCAAACTTCATGTTAATCTGACAGCAATTCTTAAAGCTTATTTTGTTTGAGTTGTTTCTTCCCCATTCTTTGACTCTGTTCTTATGAGATCTAAAAATATGACCAAATTGGTTTGGGAAACCACTGCGTTTTGAAAGTTAACTATAAACATTATGACTTTAAAATTTTTTGTTCTTTTTATTTTTTCATCTCTATTAAGTTGTTATTGGTTAAGCATCCCTATAAAACATACTAAATTTTTTTTCAAGGTTTTGAGAAGCCATCTGCTATCCAACAAAGAGGAATTGTCCCATTCTGTAAGGGTCTTGATGTCATTCAGCAGGCTCAATCTGGAACTGGAAAAACTGCTACTTTCTGCTCTGGCATTCTCCAGCAACTTGATTACAGTCTCGTCCAGTGTCAGGCTTTGGTCTTGGCTCCAACTAGAGAACTGGCACAGCAGATTGAGAAGGTTATGCGTGCCCTTGGTGATTATCTTGGTGTAAAGGTTCATGCTTGTGTAGGTGGAACAAGTGTTCGTGAGGATCAACGCATCCTTCAAGCTGGTGTTCATGTTGTTGTTGGTACTCCTGGCCGTGTTTTTGACATGTTGAGAAGACAGTCACTTCGCCCTGATTACATTAAAATGTTTGTATTGGACGAAGCTGATGAGATGCTTTCACGTGGTTTCAAGGATCAGGTTTGCAATTGGACCTGGTTTTGTTCTTGTTTTTTTTTCTCTTCACCCCAAGTTTTAGTAGCTCTTGATGACCATTTATGGTTCTGATGTGGTTTTCTTGCTGTCAGATCTATGATATTTTTCAGTTGCTGCCGGCAAAAGTTCAGGTTGGCGTGTTCTCTGCTACCATGCCACCAGAAGCACTTGAGATCACAAGGAAGTTCATGAACAAGCCTGTGAGGATCTTGGTTAAGCGTGATGAGCTTACCCTTGAGGGTATCAAGCAGTTTTATGTCAATGTTGAGAAGGAAGAATGGAAACTTGAAACTCTTTGCGATCTGTACGAGACCCTGGCTATCACCCAGAGTGTCATTTTTGTTAACACTCGGCGCAAGGTTGACTGGCTCACCGACAAGATGCGGAGCCGTGACCACACAGTCTCAGCAACTCATGGAGATATGGACCAGAACACCCGTGATATCATTATGAGGGAATTTCGATCTGGCTCTTCTCGTGTTCTGATCACGACTGATCTCTTGGCTCGTGGTATCGATGTGCAGCAAGTCTCACTTGTGATAAATTATGATCTGCCGACTCAACCAGAAAACTACCTACATCGAATTGGAAGAGGAGGACGATTTGGAAGAAAAGGTGTTGCCATAAATTTTGTGACAAGGGATGATGACAGAATGCTGTTTGACATTCAGAAGTTCTATAATGTGGTTGTCGAGGAGCTGCCATCGAATGTTGCTGATCTCCTGTGATGAGAAATTTTTGGTGCTTTGTTGAGAAAGGGTTTCTTCATTTTACTATTTTAACGTACTGTTTTTCATTGTCTTGTTTAGTGTCTTAATTTTAATATTTTCAGACATCTGACAGTTTAATCTCATATGAGTGCTTCTCAATTGCAACCTTGAGGGATTGTCTAGTTCTCTTATTTATTATTTTTGTTTTTTGTTTTTTTTCTGTCCTCATGGAAAGTTTTGCATGTTGGGTTTTTTGTACCATACACCATTTTTCCCTTTCTATAAATTATTGTCCAATTATTATTTACTTTGTGCGTATCTCATTTACTAATTCAAACACACTTTCGCTTGTCATTCTGATTAACTGATTAGTCCTGCAATCATGTTCCTTCTGTTGAAAATCGAGAAATCTTATTTTTATTATTCTAAATTGTTTTGTCTCGTTATTAGTTAATGTTGAGTTGATTTTCTTTCCTGAAAACGAAAAAAAGATTTCTATCTTTGAACAATCACAATTTCTCCAAAAAATTTTATTCACATAAATGCGGCATAGATCTTTTGTGGGTAGGGCTATAAAATGTGGATCTGGCATACTGAATTTGCCAAGATTTCTCCAAGAAGACCTTTAAAAATAAAATAATTATTTAAAAAAAAATATTTAGCTTTTAAATTTTAATTTTAAAAATGTCTCTTTTAGATATATATATATATATATATTTAATACATTAAAGATAATGAAACAGTGAAATATAGGAATAGAAGAATTAAGAATTGACAGTGGCGATTGGGTTTATGAAAGCAGAGTTGTGAGGTGTTCACGCAACAACAGAAGGGAGTCAGAAAGCTCAAGGTTGAGTTAGCAGCTGTGTGGTTCATTTACTCTCGGCAAACGATTATGTGGATGTTGATACGAATGCTCCTTTTCTTTTTATCAGTAATTGTAGATTGATATCATTAAAGAAAAAAAAGAAAGAAATATAACTTAAAAAGAAAAGATTTAACACTTAGACAAATTAGATACAAAAATTTTTCTATAAAGGATCTAATTCGAGTGGAATTAGAGCTATTAACAAGATCAATAGAAAGGCAGATAGATTCATTATGAGAAGTGCATAAGAGGAAGTTTACTTGACCATATAGAGTTAGGGAGAGGAAGTTTACTTGACCCCATGGTTAGGGAGGATGTTGAAAATTGAAAAGGAATGATCTTTGTAGTTCTCAAAATTGCTAAGAGTAGTAAATTAATCTTAAATAGGACTATAAATTGTCATAAGTTATGGAAGGCTTTAATCTAGAGCTATATTTCATGGTTTTCTCTCCGAAATATCATACCTAAACCCTTCCACCATATAGGTGGAGAACAAAATAGGCCTCATTAAGGTCAAATCTAGGGGAAAAAAAAACTGAAAAATTAAGTATAAAGCCCAAAAGAGGTGGAAGATGCGGGACTGATAAGGGTTTTGAACAGAGACGGAATTAGATGGAGTCGGATGGAAGTTGACGATCCCTCTTGACAGATTATCGGTATACATTTTTAAGATGAATTTTTATTAGCCAAAGCAGCAGAGGTGGAGGTCCAACCTCCTATCACCTCCTTATATGTATTAAAGAGAAATTCCGCCAGTAATTTTGAAACAATGGTGTGAATGCTTGTTTAGTACATAAGATAAAAAAGTCTTTTGAGTTGTAATTAAGAAATTGATATTCATCATGTTTATAAAGAAACTAATCAGATCGACTGACTTTCTTTGCTTACCTCCTACTTATAACGTTTAGAGAAGGATTCGTAATATTATTAACAATGTACCCTTTATATAGGGTGGCAAGTACAAACAGATAATGCTAATCTAGGAACCTTTCTGTTATTTACAGATAACTACAGCTATACACCTTCTTATCCTATACACCCCCGCAAGATGGTGGGTCTTGAAGTCACACCAATCTTGGATTTTACACGTTGAAACTCAACAGTAGAAAGAGCTTTGGTTAGCAGGTCTGCTAGCTGGTCCTTGGACTTTATATGAGCAACACGAAGTTGACCATCTTGAACTTGTTTTCGCACAAAGTGATAATCAATAGCGACGTGCTTCATCCTTGAATGAAAAACTGGATTCGCGGCGACATACGTGGCACCTAAGTTATCACAGTAAATGACAGGAGCTTCATTTACTGGTAAATGTAATTCTTTTAATAAATTGGAGAGCCATGTAACCTCTGCGGAAGTAGAAGCCATCGATCTGTATTCAGCTTCGGCTGAGGATCTCGCCACTGTTTTATGCTTTTTAGAAGACCAAGCAATGGGATTGCGACCAAGATAAATAATGTGGGCACTGGTAGAGGTTCGATCATCTTTGTTTCCTGCCCAATCAGAGTCGGTAAATGCATGAAGTCGGTTTTCAGAATTTTTATGAATAAGTATCCCATGATCAAAAGTTCCGCCAAGATACCGTAGGAGCCTTTTAACAGCTGCCCAGTGATTAACAGTTGGCCTTGCTGCAAATTGAGACAACTTATTGACTGTATAAGCGATATCAGGATGAGTTAGCAGCAGATATTGCATACTTCCCACAATTTGGCGATACTCTGTACCATCTGATAGATGTGCAGAATCATCTTGAGACAGAACTTGTGTGACGGACATAGGAGTGTTCACTGAGTTTGCATCCTCCATTTTGGCTTTGGCTAGTATTTCTCTCACATAATTTTGTTGAGAAAGAAACACCCCTGCCGAAGTTGAGGTAATTTCAACACCCAGTATATAATTCAACTCGCCTAAATCTTTCAATGAGAATTTCTGTCCAAGAACTGCAATAAACTTATTAATGTCAGACGTATTATTTCCGGTTATGATAATATCATCGACATAAATGACTACATAAAGTAGAGTGGAACCCTTCGAATAAACGAATAAGCATGTGTCGGAGGATGAATTTACAAAACCAAGAGTTTGTAAAAACTTTTGCAAGGCTGTATACCAGACCCGTGGCGCTTGGTTGAGGCCATAGAGGGATTTGTCCAGTTTACAGACATAATTTGGATGCGCAGTGTCTACAAAGCCAGGCGGTTGTTGCATGAACACTGTTTCAGTTAATCGGCCATGTAAAAATGCATTATTGATGTCAACTTGCCTCATCACCCATCCATTTGTGACTGCTATGGTCAAGATCACTCGAATGGTGGAATGTTTAGCAACAGGAGAGAATGTTTGGTCAAAATCCAAACCTGGTCTTTGAGTAAAGCCACGGGCCACCAACCTCGCCTTATAGCGAATAGGATTACCTCCAGAATCTGTTTTAACTCGGAAGAGCCATTTACACGTGACTACATTAGGAGCAGTAGTCGCAGGCACTAGGTGCCATGTCTGTTGTCGAGTAAGAGCAGAATACTCCTCCTCCATCGCCTTTCTCCAATCTGGATTTTTCAACGCCTGTGTTATGGTTTTTGGTACGGTAATATTTGGTAACACTACAGATTGTGTGGCCAAGCATAGCTTCTGAATTGGCTTGAAAATATTATTCTTGCTACGAGTTACCATAGGATGCTGAGAGACAACAGGATTAGTGGGCTCAATCACAGGAGTCACAGTAGAAGAAGCAATACCTGAATCAGTGGATGCAGTAACCGGTGATGAAGACTGTTGCTCCGTCGGTGAAAATTCATGCAACGGAGAGCTCAGAATTTGATGTTGTGGCAGCGGGGAAGCCGGCGATGATATAAGTGATGATGATGATGGTGGTATGTGTGTAACCAATGGCATAGAAAAGTGAGTTGGCGTCCAATCATTCACAACAGATTCAGTCACTCTTCCAGATCCTTTTGTGATTTTGTTGAAAGGAAATTCATGCTCAACAAATACCACATGCCTTGAGATGTAGATCTTGGATGTAACTAGGTCAAGACATTTATAAGCACTCTGCGTGGAAGAATACCCCACAAGCACACATGGTTTGGACCGATCCTGCAATTTGTTTGAGTTGTAAGGGCGAGTCAAGGGGTAACACAAACATCCGAACGTACGGAGCTTTGTATAGTTCGGTTGAAAACCATGTAATTTCTGAAACGGAGACTGATTTTGCAACACCTTGGTCGGCATTCGATTTATCAAATAGGCTGCTGTCTGGAAGGCAAGCGACCAAAATGTCATAGGCAATTTAGCCATATGCATCAAAGATAAACCCGTCTCAACGACATGCCGATGCCGGCGTTCTGCCGTAGCATTGTGCTCTGGGGTGTAGGGCGGTGTCAAATAATGCGAGATACCAGTATGTTGTAAGAATTTCGTGAGATGCACAAACTCCCCACCATTATCAGAGTAATTTTTCATGTACAAACAGATAATGCTAATCTAGGAACCTTTCTGTTATTTACAGATAACTACAGCTATACACCTTCTTATCCTATATTACTTAGCTGTGGTTCATAAATTATCAGTTTCACGCAAAAATTTATTATTGACTGGAACTTTCTTATTATAAAGCTATGAGTTTATAATTATATGGAGGTCATCTTCATTTTCTGATGTAAAAAAAAAAATTAAAACATTAAAATATTTTTGAAAAAAAATAAAGAAAATAACATGTAATTTCCTTTTTTTATATATTTATGATAAATTTATCTAAATCTGATTGCAAAATTTCAATTTATCAAAAAATTATAAATTTAATAAATTAAAATTTTAAAAAATTTTAGTATTTTGCATAACTAAAACTCACCATGATAGATGGAAAAGCTTCTCTCTTTCTGGGCATTTGATGTGACGCATTTGTGTGTTAATTTTTAGCATAAACATATTTGATAGTCGTATTCATCTTTGTTTATGGAATAATGAAAGTCTGTTATTTCAGTTTTTTAATTTAAAAAAAAGGTTAAAAATACAACTGCTCATTATACTGAAAACTAATTTGTTTCACTAATCATGAAAACTGAAATTTAAGGAATTGTTTGGTTTAATTTTTTTTCTGATTTTTTTAAAAAAAATAATTTTTCATGCAAAAAAAAAATATCTTAAAAAACGAGTTGATAAAAAAATTATTAAATATTCTATTTTAAATAATAAATTAATTAAATAATAATATATTTTTATATTTTATAATTAAAATTTAAAGGATTCACCAAAAAAATTATAAAATATATTTTGAAAAAAATTATTATATATTATTATATAATTAATTTATTATTTCAACTAAAATATCTAATTAAAAATAAGATTGTGTTATATAATTTTTGGAGTTAATAAATTTGTTTTGTAATTCTTCAGTTTATGTGACAACTTATTTTCTATTTTAAACGGTTAAACTTTAATTATAAATTTTTTTCCTTCATAATTGAGAAATAAAAAATAAAATAAAATAATAATAATTATAAAAAAAAATCAACGACTATACTGTATAGTCATAAGGGCAGGTCAAATCAAAATAATTAAAAATCTTTCAGAACAGTATGGTACATTGGACCCATTCCCAATTACACTTTCATTTTGCTTACAACTTTCTTTTCTTTTATTTTTTTATTTTAAAAAATAAATGAATTATTGTTAAAAAAAATATAATTTTAGATTGACAAATATAAAATATTAAATAAATGTTTCTGCAGTTAGATTTTTCAATCTTAATAATTATTTTTTATTAAATATATAACCTTTTTAAAGAAAAATTTTAAAATTTATAAATTTTTGACCTTTTATTAAAGATAAAATATAATTAATGATAAATAATTTTTTTATTAATTATATATAAAAAATATTTATAACATAATTAATAGTAAAGATTTATTTAATAATTTATTGATATATTTAAAATATAATTAAATAATAAATATATATTTTTTAAAATAATAAATTCATAATTATTTTTTATCTTTTTTATATTAATATTTTAAAAAATAATATATTTGTGTATTTATTATAATTAAAATTTCATCATAATTTATATTTTATATTCTTTATTTCTAGATTGTGGTCAAATCTAAATACTTTCTAAACTGAAAAAAAAATATTGAATATGTGCAATCAAATGTCAAAAAAGAAGACTGTAAAAAATTGTCAAAATCTATGAGCTAAGTAAGAAGCTCTGAAAAATTTGGTGAGTTTTAGTTCTATTTTCAAATAAATCGCAACAGTATCTCATAAATGGCAAAGAAGAAAAAAGATTTCCATAAAACCAAATCGAATAATTCCACGTGGCACAGGCCAATATTTTTTACTGCTCAACTCAACCAGAGAGCAAATGCAACACTATAAAGGATCATTGTGGAACACGTCACCCACCCCACTGTCTCCTTTTAATATTTTTTCAATATTTTGATTATATATATATTTATAGGTAAATTATATTTTTATGTATGATTTTTAATTATATATAATATAAAATTTAAATAAAAAAGTAAATTTTTTTTCATTATATTAAATTTAAAAATTTTTATTACCCTCTCTTATTTATTTTAATTATGATATAAGGATAAAACACATAAATTAAAATAATAATAATTTTATAAAATAATTTTTTCATATTAAAATTTTTTATAACCACTTCTATAAGATGATTAATAAAAAATAACATTTATATTAATAAAAAAATAAAATATTTATTAATGTTAATGAATGCTAATATGATATTTATTAATATAAAAAATTTATAATATTTTATTTAATTATTATTTTTTAAGAATTTTTTTCTTATTAAATAAAAATAACTTTGAAAAATTTTAATTAATATTATGTTAAATTTATAAAATGACATTTAGTAGACGTGGAAAGGATGAAATATGTTTAAAATAATTATTAATAAATAAATATATGGAGAAAAAAAAGTATAAAAGACTCTAAATTGAAGAGGAAGAAGGAGGAGGAGGAGGAGAAGACCCCACTTAAGTAAAGTTGTAACTAATCCTCTAAATAGCAAAGCAATACCAAAGCAAGCTTTATATATATATATATATATATATATATATATATATTTCACTCTCTATCTTGTAACCTTAAATTCTTGAAACTACCAATTTTTATGTGTATATGAATTTTGTTTTCTTTCTCTTTCAATGGAGGGTTTTAGATCTAAATCTTGCAGGGATGGGAGGACACAAATAGAAGATTATTACTATGCAGGAGGAGGCAAGACATCAGCCCCAACAAGCATGCAAGATTTAAGGTCTTACAGTGTGAATTATGGTGGTTCTACTAAGCCAAATCAATTTGGAAAAGAAGTGAAGATCAAGAAAGGGAAAAACAATACTGGGTCTTCTTCTTCTTCTTCCAAGAACTGGGGATTTATTAATGATCCTGAATTGCAGAGGAAAAAAAGAGTTGCAAGCTATAAAGTTTATTCCATGGAAGGCAAAATGAAAGGTTCTTTGAGAAAAAGCTTTAGATGGATCAAAGACACTTGTACACAAGTTGTTTATGGATGGAGGTGACCAAATCCTTCATTTTTATCATCTAAATTAATTTCCAACTTCATTTTCTTAAAGAAAAATGAAAAAAAAAATTAAGTGTTCTTATAGAATATGTTTGTTTCTCTGTGTTTTTGTTATGTAAGGTCTGATGTACTTATAAAATTTTATAAATGTTATTTAAGTTTATAATATGGTTGTGAATATTAATTAATTTCTTTTTTTTTCTTTGGTTTCCATGAAAGCTAGATCTGGGAAATATCATTCTATAATATATTTATATATACAATCAATTCGATTAAAAATATGTTGCAGAAATTAATCTGGGGTTGAGCTGCCGTTTTATTAGGGACCAAAAGATATGTTCTTCAAGGCTTTTTGATCTGTTTAATGAACAGTTTTTAATCTGATTAATGGATTTGATTGCTCAGAAATTAAACAATAACTCGAATCTTTTATATTAATTATTTTTCTTCCATCTGAAGATTGAATGATATATACAGTCTCTTTCACCAAATCCATCAAAAAAAAAAAAAAAAGTGATCTAACATTATCCACATGAAATCAACATTCAATACTAATTGTGTCAAATGTCAATATATATAGAGGGATCAATTTATAGTATTTTATATGGGTTTTCTGACGTAATTTTATATGTGGAAGTATCTAGTTTTGTTATTAATTCAAGGTTCACATTCATCAATTTCACTTGTCAATTTATCATTTTTGTTCAATCACGACTCTCGCAAATTCCCTTAAGCAGTCTTTTTTCATGATCGATCTTGTATATATATGTTGCTAAAATATTATATATCTATTATTAGACTGTATCTTGATGTATATTAATTTACAGCAACAAGTTCTAGTATTCTGTTATAAATTTGAAATTATCAATGATGCTCAAACATAATCGTGCTGCTATTCATATTCCATTAGTTTGTACTAAAATTATATTTGCCTGCAGGCGTACCAAAAAGATAACAGAAATTAGATACAATATCTGCATCGTGCACATTAGCAACCAGTGAATATATTGAGACATAACACATTCCACTTTCACATGCGTGATGATAGTATTTGATTTTGAATTTACAGTGGGTGGACTGAGGAGAGTATTGGAGTTCACTAATACTGTACCCTCTCTTCATTGTTGAAGTGTAGACTCTCAATGCCCTTAAGTGTTGATTCAAGAGTCTTTACATTTGTCGGGATTCTAACAGAAGCCGAATGCTTCTGCTCTGTAGAGATAGTGGGTGAACTTCTTTGACCACCAGAAATTTTAACTGCAGGACTCACATCTGTTGTGCGAGAGCGAGTTGGTTCAGAGTCATTTCCACCGAATGCTGCATCGCGGCTGCTAGAAATGGCAGGTAGCCTTGATGTCCCACTAGTCCGAACAAAATTTGAGCTGGATAACTGCACAAGTACAAAGCAGCCGAAATTAACCCTAGGAACAAATTTTGAGCATTAATGAAATATCACAATCACAAAAACTTCAACACAGCGTACAGAATGGAAGTTAGTTCTGCAGTGCAATATTCAAATTCAAAAGATGACTTTAAGCAGATCATACATCAAGTGGCAATACCCAGTAACATGCAGCACATAGCACGTATCACAAGCTCATACATGAACTTTTCAACATACGCTGATAATACAGCATATTTTCAAGTACAAAAATGGAGAGGTTTTTGCGTATTTATTTCAGGGAACACAAGGATTAATGCCCAAAAAAGCCCCTAAATTGATATACGATCTAGAAGTTCATCTAGTTCAGCTACAATAACTAAAGGTGTTGACAAGTCCATTTGTGTGATACTAGCCAAAAATTAGCAGATGCATGCTGGAAGTACTTACTGTAGCATCTTTGGTCAAGGGAAGATCGCCTAAAATGGGACCTTTTTGTTTAGATAAATTTCCAGAAGTTGTTATTGGTCCAGACTTTCTCCTTCGAGAGGGATCCGTCGAAGGCCAGCCAGGTCTACCATCTTCCCCACCTATCATTAAGTGCAAAAATTGCATCCACATTATTCATCTCCTGATACTTTTGGATACAAGAATATGAAAATTTCACAAAAGCCTGAAGCAAAAAGGCAACGGACCAACCTGACTGCCTGTCAACAGTAGCACCAACAGGAGGCATGCCTGAGCTTGGTCCAGCACCAGGGCCCTGCAGTAGAAATAAATGGAAATTGAGTGACAAAGCTTGTCAATCATAGGCCCCTTGGAAGGACAATAAATGAATGCTTACATGTGCACGGGCAGGAGGATTAGCAATCTGGGATTGCTGATATTTCAAAATTGTCCAATCAAAGACATAATCAAACTGGAAACCTGAAGTAAGAAGGAAATCAAACTGATTGTACATTTGATTTTCACTGTTGTAGTTTTAAGGCAGTAAAATATCCAAGGGCAAAAAATTAAGCAATACAATTCAAACCTTCACGGATAAAAAGATCTCGGAAGAGTCTTTTCAGGTAAGCATAGTCTGGCTTATCATCAAAATGTAGTGACCGACAGTAATGGAAGTAGGATGCAAATTCTGAGGGATAACCCCGACATAAGGCCTAAAGAGGATAAACAGTTCAATGATGCCATACAATATTATAAAAATAGAGATGATATGTTAAGATAGAGCTTACCTCACTTGAAGTTGCAACTTTTTTCTCACTTATCTTCTCATACTTTTGCTTCTTGGTCCCTGCTTTCAGTCCTTGCCAAGGAAGACTACAAACATATTTGATGTCAAAACGAAATAAAATATGCAAAAAAAAGGACGATGTGAGCTGATAGTGATGGACAGGAGTCTTTACCTTCCTCTTAAAAAATACATTAGAACATATCCAAGCGATTCTAAATCATCTCTGCGGCTTTGTTCTGCAGAACATGTATGCAGCACAATCAGGAAACAGTGAAATAATCAATTAGATATTGCTTGAAGAACATGTCACAAAAACTAAAATAAAAGGCAAAAATATACCGATGCCAAGATGTGTATTCATGCTAGCATATCTAGCAGTTCCCGTCAAATTCTTATTTTCTCTGCAGTTTAAATAAGCAAATCAGGCACAAAGTAAGCACATTATATGATTTGAAATGAGGTCAATATTAATTTAAATAAGCAAAACTGGGTCCCAATTAAGGCCACTATTAATTAGAAAGGTGCCTTAAGAAATCACTCTGTAAAGAGAACCGCAAAATACAAGCCAGGTGAACATGTAACAAACAAAATTCTTAATCTTTGGAAGTGCCAACTATAAAGATTAAAAATAAAAAAATCCAATATACAACCGTAACATGTGTACAAGTACAACCATCAAATACTACCTAATTGAATGGTCCAGCAAATCTAATCCAGTGTACTTATAAGATTCTAACAAAAGTGTAATCATACCAGATGTTAGATCCTAAACAAAGTAAACAAACAACATTAAAAAAAGAATTTAACCAATCTACACGCAAATCAGAGATAGTGCGGAAACCTAGAAGAAAGTAATTAGGTTTAACATCCGAGCCTCAAAACAGCCGAAATTAAATGAACTAGCCTACTTATATAGTTCAAAATTGTAACCTGTAAGGGATGTGCTGATGAGTCGAAGTGTCTCTGTATTTCTTAGCCAGACCAAAGTCAATAATATAGACCTAAATTCAATTAGATGTTAAGTACAGCCCAAAAACAGAACAAGAAGACGTTCATTAACAGGAATATCTATCAAACCAATACCTGATTTGCACGCCTCCCTAAACCCATTAGGAAGTTGTCTGGCTTGATATCTCGATGGAGAAACGATTTCGAATGAACAAATTCAACACGATTAATCTGACAAGAACAGTGAAAGCAATAAACAAATGACACCATATGAATCATATAAAATCATAAGAATGTGCATAAAATAAAAAATAAATATCCTACCATCTGGTCTGCAAGCATCAGAACAGTCTTGAGAGACAGTTTCCTACTACAGAAGTTGAACAAGTCTTCAAGACTAGGTCCCAGTAAATCCATCACAAGGACATTATAGTCCCCTTCAACACCATACCATCTAACATTTGGAATACCAGCTGCCAAAATTACAAGAAGCAACAACAACAAGCCCAATAAACAAAATATTTTTAAAAAATAATAATAAAATAACACAAATAACAATCAGGATAATAAAGAGATGGCCATTACTTCCTCCTTGTAGAATTTTATATAATTTTGACTCGTACAACAATTGTTGATGCTTTGTCTTAACATTTTCCTGAGCAACAAAAGGACAATGAGAATTTCAGAACTTATCCATTAAAAAATTTAATAAAATAAATCAATGCCATTGACGACATAAAAAGAAATTTAAGCTAATTCACAAAGAAAAATCAAAATAATAAGCACCAAAAATTGCCAAAAAAATAAAAAATAAAAATCTTAAAGGAAGGCAAAGTTATCACCTTTTTAGCTGAAGACTACACACAACATAAAAATAAAATCAATTTGGTAAAATAAAATGTACTCACAAGCTTAATTGCAATTTCCTCGTTTGTTTGAATATTAGTGCCTAAAAATATATAAACCAATACAAAGTTTAGGAAAGAGCAAAATAGATTAAAATAAGTATAATTTGAAAACAGAGAGTTTAAAAAAAAACCGAGATAGATCTCTCCAAATGATCCACTACCGATCTTACGACCAAGACGAAATTTGTTGCCAACGCGCGGCTCCATGATATTAAAAACCCTAAACTTTCTTTTACTATAACAATCAAAAACCCTAACCCTTTAATTGCCAAAAACAAAAACAAAGCAAAACCCTTCTCCAAAATTCCCTCAAAATTCAAACTTTTTAAAAAAAATAAGAAAAAACAATCGACGACCCTACAGGTGTTGACAAGTGGCAACGATGACGATGACGATGATGAAGATGAAGATGAAGATGAAAACTCAACGGCAGAGAAGGAACCTCTTAGCCGTCAGAGATGGAAAGAAAGAGGATGTAGATGGAAATAAAAAAGAGAACTTTCTCTCTACAGAGATTGTTAGTATTTATGAGAGAAAAAACATAGTTTTTTTTTGTTGCTAAATAATTATAAAGTATATGAATATTTTACATATTATATTAATTAATTTTTATATTTTTAAAATTTAATTTTTATATATTTTATTTTTAAATATTAAATTATTTAATTATTCTATTAATATTTTTATTTTAAAAATATTAATTAATTATTTTAATATTATAAAATAATTTATTTATTATTATTTTATATATTTCTTTTTTTGTTATTTATTAAGTAATATTTATTTTTAATTTTATTTATATTTTTTATATATAATTTATTTTAATTTTATAAATATTAATTAAAATAATTTTAAATAATATAAATAATATTTTTATTATTTTATAGATAATTCATATATATTATTTATTTTAATTTTATAGATATTATTAAAAAATAATTTTAAATAATATTAATAATATCTTTTTATTATTTTACAAACGATCTATATATAAAATAAAATTTAAAATAAGATAAATTTAATAAATAATAAAAATAAATAAATATAATTATATTTTTATTTTAAATATAAATTTAATATTTTTTTATTAAATAAATTTAATAAATAATAAAAATAAACTTAATAAATTTAATATAATTATTTGTTATGATAAATTTAATATTTTTTATTAAATAAATTTAATAAATATTTATTTTTATTATTTATTAAGTTTATTTTATTTTTAATTTTATTTTATATATAGATCATCAGTAAAATAATAAAAGATATTATTAATATTATTTAAAATTATTTTTTAGTAATATCTATAAAATTAAAATAAATAATATATATTAATTATTTACAAAATAATAAAAATATTATTTATATTATTTAAAATTATTTTTAAATAATATTTATAAAATATAAATATAAATAAAATTAAAAATATATATGATTTAACAAATAACAAAAAATAAAATATATACATTTTAAAAAAAATAAAATATATAAAGGGATGATAAATAAATTATTTTATAATATTAAAATAATTAATTAATATTTTTAAAATAAAAATATTAATAAAAAAATAAATAATTTAATATTAAAAATATAAATATTAAATATTAAAAATTAAAAATTTAAAAATTAATTAATATAATAAATAAAATCTCATCTATTTTATAATTATTTAGACTTCTATTTTCTCTTTTTTCTTATTGCCGTAATCTTTGATCCAATCAAGAGCGGATTTTCTTACAATATCGTATCTAATTACGTATGTATTATTAGCGATCCAGACGATGTCGCTTTTGTCCTTAGAAAAACGACAAAATTTGGCCTATTCTAACTATTGCTTCTTTGTTTTTGGAGGAGGAAAATGAAATTAAAAATTAAATAATTGGTGTGAGATATTTTATTTGAATATTAAACTTATAGACATTCAAAAACTCCAAATTTCGCTCTCAAACTATAATTTCGAGGAAACATTTGTTTTTAATTTTCATAATAAAAACTAATATTTTAATTGAGATATCATTTATTATTTCTATCTAATTAAAATTATCACTTTTATAAAAAAATTATTTTATCAAAATTTTTAGTTTATAATTAAATTTTTATTATTAATGAATTAATTAATAAAATATTAGTAAAGTAATTTTAATATTAATAAATTAATAAAGAATATTTTAATTAATTTAAAATAATTTTATATAATATTTAAAAATTTTAATTTTTTTAAGGATAATTAATAATTTTTTAATCAGTGTTTGAAAATGATAATTTTACTGAAACAAAAGGAATACATAATATAATATATTTTATATTAATTATGAATAATAAATTTATTTAAATAGAGCATATAATATCGTCATTCATATTATTTATGTAGAATAATATTCAAAATAATATATTTTTTAAAAATTTTGAATGAAACAAAAATATATATCTATGTAATGGTTGAATTTACATAATAATCATATTAATTAATGCAAAAAAAAAATCAATGAAGCTATAATGAAATTGAAATGTGGGTTTTGAACATTCTTTATCATAGGTATTTTAATTTTTTTTATTTTAGGTATTTTAATTATTTTATTATAAATTTATTATAAATTATATAAAATTTTTAAACTCATCGTAAATTTATAATAAATTCATTATAAATTTATTATAAATTAATAAAAATATAATATTTTGATAAAAAATTTATAAATTTTATTATTTTAATAAATTATTTATAAATATAATAATTTTTTTATATTTTTATCAAAACCCTATCAATGAAAATTGAGGTTGGGTTGTAAGTGGGGACAGACCTTGATTTGAACTATTCATCGAAGGGCCAAATTGGATTGGACACTATTTTGTGTTGGCACCATGTCTTAAATTTTTGCAGTCAAACCTATTATTATTATTATTATTATTATTCATCGTATGTAATGTGTAATATACTGATACATAGGAAAAGAAAAAAATACTATTTATGTTAGATGAGTGGCAATATGATTTATTATATTATATATTAAATAAGATAACTGCACAAGAAAAAAGAACTATCATTACTCAAAAAAAAAAAAAAAGAACTATCTAATTACGAGTTGCTTTTAATGACAAATAGTACATATTGATAAATTTCATATATAATGATCAAATCAAAATGCAATAATGAAGTTTTTTAAATGTGATCAAGAGGTAATGAATTTATTTAATTGTTACTTACAATACTACAATTTCACGTTTAATGTCAATTTTATTAGATTAAGTTAATCAATAGCTAATTCAAGGTGATAATGACAAAGAAAAAGATTTGTTGAAGTGTGGACTTTGGACGTCTTATAGTTATTGAACTGGTCTTTTTCAATTTTCTTTCTAAAGGGTGTGGACTATGAAGAGCTCTTATTTTATACTGAAACTTATAAAGAAAATGATTAAATTTATGAACTTTTAGTTTAATAATATTAAAATCATCTTCAAAATTTTAAAAAAAATCGAAATAATAAAAAGATACAAATCAAAAACTATGAAAGATTTACTGGATCAACGATTCATGAATATTGAAATACCGTTTAATTGTAAATGCATATTCTCATAATGGACAAAACCTTCCACAAACCAGGCAACAAAGAGATGTCTCACAGTTCACTAAAACGTTCAGAAATAAATGGGGACAAAAAAGAATAAGAATGTTTATATATCAACTATTTTCACAAGCTGTTAACTTCTCACATGTTATAGGTAGTGTACATAAAAGGGGCTTTAATGCTATTTTGTGTATAATGAATTGAACACTTAACCATATAAAAAAAACACTGCAAAATGAATCGCTACAAGGGCCATGATAGAAAAATTACAAACGGCCAAAACCCTAAAAGATTTTCAAAAATTAGAAGAAAAAGAACCTGAAAATATTGCACAGACATGGTTATGAAGGGGAAGATGCGTAGCTTTGGTGCGCAGATGAATGCTTCTTTTGCAGCTTCCCTTTTAACTGCCTGATCTTTGCATCCACCCTTGCTGTGAACCCAATCTTGGTTTCTTGTCTTGCTTTTGACCGTTCTCTACTCCACATGTGTTGATCTTCGACGTCTTTCCTATAATACTTGATCTCTTGAATGATGTGGTGATCCATTGGGTGTATACATCTTTGGAATGATATGTGAGCTAGGTAAGGCAAGTTACATGTGACTGTTACTAAGATTATGGAACACCAATAAATAGGCGCTGGACCGAGAGCTTCGACTAAAATTTGGTAAGCATTCCCTGAATAAATCGGCGATACCATCCCATAAAGCAAGAGAAACAAGAACCAGGCAGCAATGCTGCCCCAGACGAAAACGTGTTGAATCCATGTGAAGTGGCTCATTGTAAGTGCAATCTGGAAGTTGACAGAACAAATTATACAAGAGAACATGGTGGTGCCCACGGCAGCCATATCAGCAGTTTGACCTTCTGCACGGAATGGTTGGTCAAAGAGGATGATAAGATTGAGGAAGAAAATGATGAGAGAGGAATAGAGACCATTGCCCATCCATCCTAGTATTCGATACCAGTCAAAGAATAGATTTTTGGGTCCTTGCTGATATAGTGCTGGGAACTGCAAAAGGTTTCAGCGTGTATTCAACACATATATAATAACATTGGCAACTAGTAATGGATGAAAATGTTAACCAAGGTTTATTTAATAAAACTAACCTGTAAGCAGACATCAGAAGGTACGTCTTGTTCGAAAACTCCAAGTGAAATGACAGGTAGGGAGGTAAGAACAACATTGAATAGTAGCATGTACCAGTCATCATAAATTGATTGCCCAGAGAAGGCCGTGAAAGCCTCGAAGTAGAACAGGGTGAGACCAAATGCTATGTTTTTGTAGAAGAAATAACAAATCTGAATGCCAAATATCCAGGTTAGTAAAAATTAATCAACAACATGCATCTACATTGAACTCCATGGATGCCTAACAGTGTCTAAACATGCATGTACAGTGGATAGTAATCATACTGAATTCATGAAATAAAGCAATAAAAGCAAGATTCCTAAGTTTGATACTTACCATCTGGGCAATTCGCTTGTAGCACCAGTGTCCATGCACTACCAGAAGTCTTTCCAAGAACCGAAACTGGGAAATAGAGAAATCACTAGCCATTACAGCCTGTAGATGAATTTGCAAGTTTCGTAAGCTTCATTAGAACATAAAGGAGGAGAAACCTATGCTTTTTGTTTCCCTTACACAAGTCAAAAATATTTCTCTCAACAAACTAACTAGAAATATGCAATGCTTCAAGGATGATGTCCAATAAAAGGGAGGGAGGGGCTCAAGCATGATTTTTGGTATATAACCATGATAATTCTCGCCTAACCTCTTTTGCCAGAACTAAAAGTTATTTATAGCGGAGGAGCAAGCCTATTTTACACTAACCAAGAAACAGATGGACTTCCTAGGATACTGCTTGCAAAAGAACAAAATCGAAGTGAAAAGAAAATAAATAGTAAAATAACTTTTCTTCATTTCTTATAGTTGCTTCATGCAGGAGTCAGATACTTCACTGACCTGCATTCCTTCCACCCCACTAATGCCAACACCAATATCAGCCTCTTGAATCATTCCAACGTCATTTGCGCCATCACCTATTGCTAAGGTGGTTTTTCCAGTTCCCTCTTTCACTAACCTTGTTACCTGCAAAAAAAAAAAAGGAAAAATAAATAAGCATCCAGTTCTGCACTTGAAAGGACTTTAGTCACTTAAAACTGAAGGCCAAAAAATGACAATGTGAAAGACGCTCAGGCAGTTAAGAGAGAAAATAGATCGTACAAGTGCCTTCTGCTTGGGAGAAACACGACAGCATATGACAGATGCACAATCAACTGATAATGCCAAGAACAGATGTTTCATATCATCCTCCAGAGCAAAAGTCAGAGTTTTCCCATCAATAATTAATGCAAATGCAGCATGTGGATCCTTATCTAGCTTAATCATTTGAGAGGCATTTGTGATTTGATTCAAAATATTATCTTTTACAACCTGTTCGAAGAAGAAACACAACAAAGTTTTAACATCAAAATCAATTGCATGAATAGAAATCCATCAGGATCTTGCCAGGTAGTGTATACCTGTTTGGAATCTTGGCCCACCGCATCTGAAGTCGTCACTGTAATACATATCTGCTTCATTCCCTGTCGAAGCAAACTACAAGCATATCTGCACGATGGAAATGAGAGTTCTTTTCAGATTCCTTGAGAAATTAACATGCACTAAGGACCTTGTATGGTAATCTGTGAAAGACCAACCCTATATTTATTGCAGTTTCCATCTTATCCCCTGTCAAAACCCAGAGCTTCAGACCAGCTTGTGCAAGTTTATCTATGCACTGGGGAACCTGAAGAGATATATTCAAAATAAGTAAAAGCAGACCAAAATAAAATGCATTATTATAAGGTAACAATCATTCGTACCCCTTTTTGTAATTTGTCCTCCACAGCAGTAGCACCGACAAGAATCAATTCCCTTTCCATCATATCTGCTACTTGCTCAAGCATTATTTCTCGATCAGCACCAATAGAAGTTTTGGCTTTCACAAACTCATTATTCCATGCAGTATACTCAGACTTATCAAGCTTTTTGTAAGCAAGTGCCAATGTGCGGAGCCCAGCTTCTCCATATTCATTCAAGTGTCTTGTAGTAGCTTCCTCGTACGTTCTTCCATTCTTTGATAGGCGGTCAAAAATGATGCTGTGTAATTGAAACAAAAGAGCAATGAATGGTTGCAAAGAAAGTAAAAAGTTTATACTTTTTTTGTCTTCCATTTTGGGGCCATTGGAAGGAACAAGGACAAGCAGGATTTCATATGGCACGGAGGCAATCTACTCCAAAAAAGAATGCCGTGAATGATTAATAAACATGTCAATTTCTGATTGCTCTTTCACACTCTTCATGTTAAAAAGAAACAGATTAAATACAGTTGGGAGTCTAACCTGTCAGCACCTTTGCAGAAGAGCAAAATCTGTCCATCCTCATCTTTCACAATTACAGACATTCGCTTCCTTTTGCTAGTAAAGTCCAACAGATTCAGAATTTTGAACTCTCTGCAAGATTCCAAAGAGACAACCGAGACTTTAACAATAATCAAAGGACTAATGAACAAAATGCCTGAATAACAATAATTCATTTACATTCTCACCTTTCAACCGATTGTCCCACTTGAGCATATTTTTCAGTAATGAACACGCTGGATTGTGTTCTTTTACTAAATTCAAAACCAAATTGTCTTGCTGCGACAAGAAAGGCCCCTTCATCAGGTGATTCTGCTTCATATGTGAAATTGCCAGTCTCTTCATTAAGCTCAGGAACAGCGCTCTGACAAACTGCTAATATCCTAAAGAATAAGATAATCAAATCTGTATTGGGCTCCTTCAACCAACTTCCATCCATGAGGCGGCTGTCCTCAAAACTAAACCCTTTTATTGATGCTTTCTGATCCTTTTCATCTTTAGAAGTGATAACAGTCTCCAATTCAATTTCTGGAACTCCAGAACTATTCTCCCATGAATCAAATCCCTGACTTTTATGCTTGGAACTGTTAGACATTTCTGCATCCTGCTCCTCAAGGTCCATGGCCATCTGTTTTTCTGCAGCCAGTTCCACTTCACTGGGGTGCACACCATATGCAGTACCAGCAATGGAACACTTCAGAAAATCCATCTGATTACAAGTCAAAGTGCCAGTTTTGTCTGAGAGGATAGTGTCCACTTGGCCCAACTCCTCATTTAAGTTCGATGTCCGTGCTTGAGCAGTATTGCCAGTTTCTTCATCATACATGCATAGGTCTTCATCTATGAACTTTGCTTGACAAACTTTCACAACTTCAATTGAAACATAAAGAGAGATGGGTATTAAATAGCCATAAAGGATGAGAGCAGTTATCAGGTGAGCAAGACCTGACTTGACGGGGCTGTTAGGATCATACAAATTTTCAGGTTTTGAAGGTTGCATGTACCACCAGTTTGGCATTTGAAGCTTTATCTTCACTGCAAAGCCAATTGAGCTAATCAGTGAGATCAGTAAAAGGAGGCTGAAAAGGATGTATATAATTTTATCCATTTTTCTTTCTATTCTGCTCCTTTTTGAAGGGGACTTTGTTGAATTCTGCATGACTTTGCTGTCAAAACCAGTGAATATAACAACCCCATATACAAAAGCTGCATTCCTGAGTTTTGAATCTCTGAGGAGAATTTGGCTAGGATCAAGAGGATAAACCTGACGATCATATTCAAAATTACCAATAAAGGTGTAAAGACTAGGATTTGGGTCCTCGCACTTTATCATCCCTGTAAAATTCTTGAAAGCCTCATCATCATCCAGAGGCAATGTTACCTCCAAAGCTCTCTTTGGCTTCAAATTTGTCTCACCATCTAAGTTCATAGTCTCCACATAACAAATTCCATCTTCATAACTACTGGACAATAAAAGCAAATCAGCTGGAAAAAACTGATCCTTCTCCACTCTCAACACATCACCAACTTGAATCTTCTGCCATGCTTTGTAACCAAAAACACCATCCCCTATATGAACACTTGATTTCCTGTTATTAACCTTCATATCCTGCATAAACCTACGCCAATCTTCTAAAGCTTCCTTTACCATACTAATACCAACAACAAAAGCCAAAGGAAAAATCATGCTTACAGCAGAGAATGGGGCAACCGGAGTAAGGGAAAGAATCGCAGCCAAAAGAAAGTAGATATTGGCAACCCGCCGAAACTGCTCAAAAAGTGCCTTGGGCACGAAGGTTACAGCATTATATTTTGTGGTGGATATATAATTTGAGCAATATTTCAAGGGCTTTTTCCTGTGCATACGGGGTTGATTGCAATGAACTATTCGGGAATAGCCAGGGCCTTCAATTGGATGTGGTCCTTCATCATGTTCTGTTCTTGGTCTCATACAAGAAAAAGGATGAAAATGGCTCCGGCGGAGCTTTGACCTTATCCTACCTCGCGCCATCTTTTAAATTTTAACTAAAACCACCAGAAAGGGCAATCCCAAGCACTGCCTTCAATGCAGATATCAAAGGTGCTCCCTATGCATAATTTCTCTGTTTAAAGCCTAATGCAACAAACAAAACATAGAAAATTAACTGAAAAGAAGATCCATTTGATAAATTGCAACATAAATAACATCATATAATGTCAAAACCAAAATCGCGTATTAAAATGAAAAGAAAATTAAATTCAATGCATTAAAATTCAAAAAACGCCAAAGTCCATGAATTGCAAAATTGCAAACTTTAATTCAAAATATTTCATCCCCAGATTTTTAATTTTTGTGAATAATTAGGAAATAAACCAATAGTTAAAGAAGAATTAATCAGAATAAGACAGAGAAGTACAAATCCGTATTCAGATACAGCAAAGAAATTTACAAAAGACCAAATAATTGACCTTAATTACCTACCTATTTCTAGCTCCAACATTACAAGCTGAAATCTCAAACTCAATTCCACATTCACCAGAAACAAACACCCCAAGAAGAGAACAAGGAGTATTTAAAATTAGAATCACATTAAGAACATCAATAAACATACATTTCCTACAATAAAAGAAAAGAAAAGAACAACGTCCAGCTACAACTGATAACCAAATCTATCTGAAAAATTTCCTCGTACAAAAAATCTTAAACAAGCCAATAATTAGCTGATACCCATTGACAGCACCACCATGAAAAAACAAGCAACGAAAAAAAGAAAAAGAAAAAGGTACCTATCAGGAGGCCGGTTGTTGTTCATCTTGAACAAAATTAGCTAATACCCATTTGAGCAAAGACAAAGAAAAAAACAAGAAAAACAGCTGGAAGAGGTGCAGATCAAGGAAGGACAAAGCAAACTCTGGAGAGAAACCTTGTTTCAGAGAGAGAAATTTGATTTTATAAGAGAGAGAAAGAGGAAGAGAGAAAGAAAGAAAGAGAAAGAAAGGGTTTAGGCCATGGGAGAGTGAAAAACTCTCTCTCTTTCCAATTTTCTTTTTCTTTTTCGCTCCCTCCCTTTCTCTGTGATGCAAGTCAGAACCAATGCCAGGAATTTCCGGAGTACCTTCACTTCCCCCTTTAACCTATTTTTTTTTTTATTTTCTGTTTTATTGTATTTTATTTTAATTTTTTTTATTTTTTTAATTTACGTAAATTAAACTATATATACCACGCAGCGATTATTTTCAATTAACTATGGGATTATAATTACATTAAAATTAGATATAAATAATTTTACAGTCTTTATAAAATATTTACATCAAAGTTTTATTTTTATTTTTGCAGAATACTTACACTTAAAAAGACCTGGCAAAAGAGTGTGTGAAAGCCAGTCATTTTGAAAACTGGTCAGCCTGCGGGACCCACTTATCCTAGGTGTCAAGTCTTAAAATTAGTAAAATTATAAAATAAATTAAAATAATTATATTTATGGTTTTTTTCACCGTCCTTTTTACATGTTTTTGACCAGTGTTAAATCAGAGCCATTAAATGTGCCTGCAATTTAGGACTTATTTACTTATTTTATTAGGAGTTATTGTATTTATAGTTCTTTTTTTTTTCATTTACAGTTCCTTAATTTGCAGTTATGGAAACAAAGACTGATGCAGCCTATAATAATTACTATTATTTTTATTTTTCAACACAAAAATTAAAGAAATAGAATTATTTTATTTTTTATTATTTCACATATATATATATTATCGATCGATAAATTGTATGGTGGTGTTTTTCAAACCTTCTCCACCTAAAACTTTTAAAAGAGAGTATGTGTTTTAAAAATAATTAATATGATATCATAAAATTATTATAATTTTATTATAAAATATTTTCAGTTATTATTTTTTATGTGTATTTTTTAAAATATCGATTGACATGTAAATTATTTTAATAATATTATAATAAATTGAAAATTTTATAATTTATTTTAGTGTTAATTATTTTTAATATTATAACATTACTTGTGAAATTCAAGCATATGGAACTTTCTAATGAGAGTTTTGATATTTTACAATAGTAAATTACAATGATTGATTTATGTGATATAAATGGTCTAATATATGTCTAGTTTTATTATATTTGAATTAGAACCAGCAACAAACAAATTATTTTATCATTAAAAAACCAAAGAGTTAAAAATGGTAAAAAAAAATACCCATTCTCAGTTTTGGAAGTGTTATTATGGTAAAATTTTTCGAGTAAATATATGTTCAGTATAATTTTTCGACTAAATTTAAGAATATAGAATCAACATATAAATTTTATAGAGTGTCTGTTTATATTATAATTCTAAAAAAATTAATAAAATAATTCTTTTTAATAAAAAATATCATGTTTATTTATAAATAATTAATATAAAATAAAATATTTAATGCACCAATTTTTATTAATCAATTAATAAAATATTTTATCTAAAAAAATAAAAAAAATATTATTTTACTTAAAAATAAAATTATAGAGTCTCAAATTAAAAAAATAATTATGCTCAAATTTTATTAATAAAATTTAATTGTAATCAAATAAATTAATATTTTTTAAAAAATTTATTATATTTTTAAAATACGATAACATAATTTTTTTTGCTAAAATATAATTTTAATAATATATTTTTATAAAATATATTTTTTATAATAAATTTTATTAGAGATCAATGAAATGATCCATTAAAAGTGCAAGAGTTAAAAAATAAATAAATAAATAATAATAATAATATAGTTGAAGAACTTGACGCCATTTCATCACAAAATACAAGATTACTGTGGAATTTACTGATAAAAAAAATATATACTATGGAATTATTTATTTGGATTAGTTAAAAAATACAAGATTGCATGATTAATTGTACTAACACAAATCAAAATTTTTGTATTATTCTTAAGCATGTTTTTTTCTCAGGAATTTGAACAAGCAAAGGAGTACAATTGTCAAATTGAAAAAAATAATAATTAAATCTGACGGCTGTGATCAACTAGGAAAGAGCTTGGAATGGGGCCTACATTAAGGTCTCCCACTACATTTATGATAAACAGTGAAATAGCCAATTACAATTGTCAAATTGAAAAAAATAATAATTAAATCTGACGGCTGTGATCAACTAGGAAAGAAGCACATGCACGTTTCATTATAATATCAAATCCATTTCTTCAATATTCTTATTACAATAATACACCTTTGCTATATATATATATATATATATATCATAATAATAAATAATATTATAACTAGAATTAGGTAATACTACTGTAATTTATTATTTTTGTCTCATACATTGTAAGTATCTGGGATGGCAATGGGACAAAAATTTTTAAATTACCTATTTATTCCTATCTATTTATATTAGATGCGAATAGTTTTTAAAAATATTTTGGCCAAAAAATTTTGAATCAGAGTCAAGTATATATATATAAAATTATAAAATTATAATTTAAATTTTATAATATTTTAAAAATTTTATATTTAAACAGATAATTAAATATATATAGATAATAAATAAGTTACATTAAGCGAATTTAAGTATAAATAGTAAAATTATAACTATAATTATGTTTAAAATGAGTATAAATAATTTAAATTTAAATGAATTTGAGTTTAGATATAGTAAATTTTATAGATGTTGAACATGCTCTTACTCCTGATAAATATATGGATTTTTCAATCGCGATGTATGTTAAATAGTATTAAATGTTTTGTTTTTTATTAAAATATATGTTATTTTATTATAATTTATTGCAATTACTTTTTTTAAAGTGATTAATAAAAAAATATATTTTATAATAAATAATTGAGACAAATTCTAATAAAAATAATAAGCATCTCAATAAAAATATATAGCATTTAATGTTGCTTAACATATATCTTCACAACATATGTTAGAAAATTTTATAATGTTATTTTTTATCGGTCAATATTGTATTATCGAGTCAATATCCATAGATAATTTTTTAAATTATAAGAGTTTTTTAAAATTTATTTAAAATGTGATTAATTTTAATTGATATATAAATTTAAATTAGTTGAAAACGCACGATAAAATATACTTTTTATAATTATAACAGGCGGTAATATTGAAATTCGAATTTTATAACATTTAAATTTCATAATAAAAAAATAATATGAATTAGAGATAATGAGAATTAAATTATACTATAATTTTTTTTAGCAATCAATTATGCTAGAAATAATCATATGTATTCGTTGTACACATAATAGGGATTGGTTTAAATTATAACGTATGACATTAGAAATTTATGAAGTATCGATATTTTATTTAGAGTGAAGAGTCAGTATTGAACACGGTAATGACATAGACATGTATTCGATACGTGCTCTATAGGCTTCAGACATACATCCATACTTGCCTTATTATTTTATATATTTTTTTATTTTTTGACATGTCGGAACATATTTTATGACATTTTAAAATATTTTAAGATATATTTTGATATAAAATTTTATTTACCTAATATTTGTAAGTTACTAATTATATAATTACAATAAATTTAATTAAAAAACTTAATTTTTTATCACAAATTTTTTTTATTATAATTATATTTATATAAAAATGAACTAATTTATATTTACTTTAAGTATACATTTATCTCTTATTATATTTTTATAACTTAATATATATATATATATAATTATTTTGAATATATATTTTTTGCTCATTGTATTTCTATAATTTAAAAAATATATATATACACATATATATATTACCCATATCGTATTCATAATTTTTTAAAAATTACCTTATCATAATGTGTCTGCATCCATATTTTATAGCTGAAAATTTATTTTAAGTAGGATTAGATGTTTAGCATTAACTTAATTAATTAATTAGGAATATTTATGTTTAATCATTCCTTTGAAAAAAGAACTCTCTTATCAAGCTTTCAAGAAGGGTCCCCATAATTCAATTAGTTGGTTTTTCATTAATTTGATTAACAATCAAAGTTGGGTAGCATTGTTCTAACTAATTGGTTGATTGCTTGTTGAATAAAATGCTAATATAAACATAGTACAAAAATAATTGAGCACATCATATCATATCATAAAATTAAGTTACATTAAAAAAAATGGATGGCCCACAAAATAATTATTTATAAATTAAGATTTTAAATTAATATTTAACCATTGAGTTGACAATGGCTCCATGTCATCATCACCCACTATCAAAATCACTGCAGAGAGTCAGTTCAAAAAAAAAAAATCACTATAGAGAGAGAAGTTGTACAAATTTAGAAATTATTATTATTATTTACATAAAAAAAGTAAATTTTTATAAATTATATTGTTAGGTTCTTTACAATCTATTTGTTGAATTTTTTAAATTTTCAAATAATTAAGTGGGAAACCATTACCTATAGTTTATAAAAAATAAAAAATAAATTAACGTTACTGGTTAGATAAAAGTTTGGCTCCACTTTTAGGGAACCTCAATTTATTAAATATATAAAAGAATGCATCATTGATATTGATTATTGACAAAGAATTCAAATTTCTAGGGGTGGACAAAATAACCGAAAAAATCGAACCGGCCGAGAAACCGACCGGAAACCGACTGAAAAATTGGTTACCCGAATTGTCGGTTCGGTTGTAAATATATAAAACCGAATTTTTTCGGTCGGTCAGCGGTTTCGTTACTCAGATAACCGAACCGACCGAAACCATTCTTCATTATTATGCGCATTTCGTTTTATTTTAGTGTTTTATTTTCTTTTCCCATTTCGTTTTCTAACCCTAACGCCGCTCTCCCCTGTCCCTGTGTTCTTCCCTTTCGCATCGCCACCATCAGTCCAAGTCCTCTGCTCCAGTCGCCACCTGCAGCTTCTTCCCCTCGCTGGTTAGTGTTTTGTGTTGGGTTTAATTTTGGAAGCTGAATAATAGATAGATTTATTGCTCCGAAATCAAAATATTTGTAAGTTTCGTGTTATTACTTCTTTCTTGGGTTAATTTCTGTTTGGTTTTGTGTGGTTTTGGTTTTCAATTTGTTTCCATTTTGAAATTTTTCCATGTTCTCGGTTGAGCTCTCTTGGATGTTTGGAAAACATTTTAGTTTCGGTTAGCTCCTGCACTCGGTTTTTGGTCTTTCATTTTCTTAGTTTCTCGATTTCTTATATTTTGTATTATGTTTGAGTGTTATTTACAGATAATTAATATTTGAAGTAGAAATAAATAAAGAAAGGGCAAAAGTTGAAGTGCAAAACGAAGTTGCAGCTTGCAAGCAAGCGCGGGAGCGCTTGCTTCTGAGTTGGAAGCAAGCGCGGGCGCGAAGGAGAGCAAAGCAAGCGAGCGGGCGCGAAGGAAAGCAAGCTGCAACTAATACAAAATTGAAATTGATAATGATGTTTGGACAAAAAAATTTCTTCCAAGCTAATATTTGAATTGAAATTGATGAGTTTGGATTTGATTTGTTTTTGTATTGAAATTGATAATGATGTTTGGATTTGAATTGAAACAGTGAAATTGATGGCATTTTGATCTCTGCAGCAGGTTCAATTTTTTTCGGTTTGAACCGAAAACCGACTGAAACCGACCGATTTTTTCAGTTCGGTGCTTTTTCGGTTTCTGCATTTTTTTGGTCGGTTTCGGTTCAAAATATATATCATCGGTTTTTTGTCGGTTTTAGGGTTTCGGTTCGGTTCGGCCAACCGAACCGAAAATGTCCACCCCTACAAATTTCTATAAGATACCTTTATTTTTATTTCATAATTTTCTTATCTTCCTTGTAATTTTGATTTTTTTTTTGCAATTTATATACCATTATTATCGAAATATTCAAATATATTGTTCAATGTTCATGGTTAGTTTAACAAAAAGGCATGAACCACTATAAAGTTGTTAGAGAAATATATAAATTAAATTGATTTGTATTAGTTATGTATGATATGATCTATTAATTAGTGTATTATTATTATTAATATTGTGATACCAATTTCAAATTAATATATTACTGCTTGCATATCAAATGTGGGATATTTAACTAATTTAAATTCCATAAGATAAAAAAATGACTGTAAATTTATTTTTCAATTGATTAATAAAAATTATTTAATTTTTTAAGATAGATATATTATACTTTTTAATTTACTTATCCCACCATAATTCATAAAAAGACCTTATATTTAAATTTAGCTTTAATTCACTTAAATCATTAAATTATCTTTAAATCCTATCTATGTATTTAAAAATCACGATCTAAATATTGGTCTGAATTAAAATTAATTTAACTTAAATTTTTTTTAGTATTGATATACTGAGAATAATTATTTTGGGTCTATTATATTTATCACTAAATTATCAATACTAAAAATAATTATTGTGGGTCTATTGTACTTATCACTAAATTATATTTGAAATTGTTAAATTAATTTAATTATAAATAATAAATAATGATTTTTTAATCTATCTATTTATAATAATGTTTCAACTACAAAAATTTTAAAAAATTTCATGGAAAATATTCCAAAATTAAGCTTATTGAAATAAAAATATACGAAGTGTTTTACCTTAGAATTAAAGCTCATCATGCATTTGTACTTTTTAAAAAACAAAAGAGATATTTTTCTTTTCGTATTTTTCCCATAAAAAAGTGATTGGATTTGAATGACAAGATTGTGGAAATTCATGCAAAGTAGAAACAAAATATGATTCGAAGTTTGAAAATAGAATTGGAGGGTTTCTTTCACTTTTTCTTCTTTAGAAATTAAAAAGAGAGCTGTAAATTATTGTTTACTCCTTTTTTTATTTCTGTTGTATGGAGAAATTAATACGTGTTGTAAAAGCCTCTTTTTTTATTATTAAAAAAACTAATTAATTAAAAAAATTTCACTTGAAAATATAAAATTATTTTAATTTGTACTTCTTAAAATATTTTATTTATGTTTGATTACACTAATTATATCATTTTAATTATTGGCTAATTTCAATTACTGTTGGTCTTTTTTCACAAGTCAACCCTGACATGGTTCGCTTTTTAATTATCTTAACAAATTAAGATTATTTTTAGATATATATATTAACGATGTTTTGTTAATTTCCTTTTTTTTCTAATGTACACACATACAATAAGGCCATGTTGTATTATATATGCTTGTTAAATAAAAAAATATATATACCTCTCGTACAATAAGGGTGCTATAGCTTGAAGGGGAAAATAATATTTCCTCTATCCATTAAATAATAATTCATTTATTTTTTTAAATATCGAAAAATTATTTTCCTTTTAAATTAAATTTACTATTATATTTTCGAATATATATATATTACTATAATTAAAACTGACATGTAATTAAAAAACGATTAATAATAACAACCATAATAAAGTTAAAAAGTAATATTAACAACCATATATATATATATATATACAATTTTACTTTTGAGTCCAAACGAAAAATCAACAATTATTTCATTATTTATGATTTTATTTAGAGAATGAGTATGAAAAATCAATAGGCACTAGAGAATTTTAGGCCATATTTGATATATATAGAGCCACAAACAATGACTAAACTTTGATGTGCGTATGAATCGGTGGGGGCAAAATTTAATTTTTTTTAAAGACCATTTGGGATTTGACATTCCCATTTTTTTTTTTTTGGTACCACAATGTGTACATTAAATTCTTTTCCATTAGAAAAAAAAGACATTATAATGATCCGCACGCAAAAACTTTCAATTTGTTTAATTTATGCCTTATAGGATTTGGCTATATAAATTTCCTACAAGTCAAATTTCATAATACCCATATATATTGATTAATAATTGAACAATCTTAATGTTATAATATATATATATATATGATGAAAGAAAGTGCTTCAACATAAGCTAAAGAAGAACATTATATGGGATATTAACTCTAACTAAATCCTGCCTTAAAATCTAGTAAAACAGTAAATGAGAGACATTTGGGAGAAATATAGTAAGTTTGGGTAATAAATCCATTACTTGATTTCCTTCCCTGTGCATATACTTGAATCCATCAACTTCTTTTATAATTTATATAAAACATTTAATGATAATCGATAATTTGAATAGAAAATAAGGAATGTTTTATTTTTATTTGAATGAATTTTATTATATTAGAATTGGTATATTGTCAAGCATATGCTAACCAGTCTATTTCACAATAACTTAATTTAGTCATGGCAATTATTTTAAGCAAAACTTTGAGCATTTCTAATTTGTATAATTTGTTGTTTTCACAAAGAAAATTTTGGCTCTACCCTCCTACCGTCCAATTCAATGTGTTTCGATGTGACAAGTGGCATTCTAATTAGATATTGCAAGTATTTTTAGTAATAGGAGGAAAATGGAATCGCATTTATTTTTGTTTAAATTATTTATTACTAAATTTATTTTGATATGTAAATATATTGGTTTATTTGAAAATTCAAAAAAATATTTTTAAATGTTAATAATATGAGTATTATTAAGTAATGACAAAAATACATAGTTTACTTTTTTATAATTTAATAAAACAAAGAAAAAAAAAACAAAATTCAGCATATGAAGACGGTGTCGTCTTACTAAAATTCAGGGATCCATTATAATTTTTATATCTATATTCATGTTTTTTAACCTTTGGCTCCAACAGATTTGGCTACTGTGAATTTTAATTAGTTAAAAAAAAATTGCGAATTGATGAGTCAGATTTTTAAAAATTTAACATATTTTAAACTTAAACTCGACATGTGCTCAAATCAATCCCTACCTATTCCTCCTTCGTCTTTACTATAAAATAGTAAGGTTTTATATATTTAATTTAATTTAATTTTTTATTGGACAATGCTAATTAATATTTGAGCTGCACAACGAAGAATATCAATATTGAGCAGAAATTGTGTAGTCTGTCCGTTTAATTAAAATTATTACTTTTATAAAAAAATTTATGTATATCAAATGGTCATTTTATGCAATAAAAAAATTTAATTAATTTTTTAACTATATTTTTATTGTGAATAATTTAATTAATAAAATAAGAATATAATATTAATTAATTAATAAAAATTATTTTAGTTTATTTAAAATAATTTTATATAATATATAAAAAATTTAATAATTTTTTAATAAATATATATAAGTTAAAACAACGATTTCAGCGGGATAAAAAAAATAATTTATTGTTAATTTCATATAAAATAATGATAATTATTATTTTTTAACAAATATTTATTTCAATTTAGTATGGAATTTTGTTAAAGATGTACACTAAACAAGAAATAACCATAATAATTAAAAATGAAATTTATGGGAAAAATAAGGAATATTTAAAAATTAGGGTAGCAAGCACTAAACAGGAACAACATGAAGGAAGCGTGTGATGCGCCGACGACCATCAACGACGGACCAAAGTGTTGTCTTTGACTCGGTTTTTTAAAAGCTGTTTCCGCACGTGCATTATATATTTACTTTATTTCTAGCATTGCCGCCCTGCACCGCGTCCGTCTAATTTTTTTACTCAAACCGGTTCAACCTGCTGGTTCAACTTAATTGTAAATTATGTTTTCCTTCTATATCTCCTTTATCCATTTTATTTAATATTTTTTTTTGTAAGCAATGCAATAGCAAAAAGATAAATCGATTTACAATCTATTTCTTAGAAGTGTTAGGCTGTCAGGTTTGACAACGGAGCGGAGCAGGACGGGGCGGGTCAATCCCCATCCTTGCCCCTGCCCTCGCCACAGAAAATGGAGAAAATGGGCAAATCTGTCCCGTTCCAGTAGAAAATTTATTTTATTTTTTTAAAATTAAAATATAATAATATAAAAAGTCATTAATTTATAATAATTTTTTAATTAATAATACAAATTATTAATTTTACAATAAAAATATAAAAAATTTAGTTTATTTGATTTAAAGTTTAAATATTATTTTTATTTATATAGATTAATATAATTTATATAATATATATATAATATAATATATATTTTTTATATAAATATATTTGAATATCCGCGGAGACGGAAATGAGAATTCCGGCAAAGCAGGGAATACTCTCTCCGTCCCTGCTTTTATCTCGACAGACGGGGAGAGAATTTTCTCTCTGTCCTCATCCCCCAGGGGAGAGGGGGAGAGAACAGGAAATTCCCACCTTGTTCGGGATACAGAGAGCAAAAATTCATTGTCTCGTTGCCAATTCTAAGACTCTCTGGATGTGTTCATTTTAAAATATTTTTTGAATGAAAAAATAACAAATTGTGTTAAGAACACTAATTAGTTTCTCAACTATAGTAATCAAATATCATTTCTACTGCTACCAATTCTCCATTTCAATCAAACAGAAAAATCTAAGCATGAAAACTGGGCCCCAGCTTTATGTGTCAGATAATACTATCATCATCTCAAACTTCAACAACCAAAGCTGTTTTTTTTTTCTGGGAAAAGAAAATCATTTTAAAGTTTAAAACCATAAACTGCACCAAGATTGAAATGTGAGATGTCATTTTTACTTACACCTTTTGTACTTTATTTACAGCTTTTACCGTTACAAGAATGTAAATAAATTATCGGTGCTTGACACATAAAATACTTAAATTTGATTGAATAGTAACTGAGGTGAACATGAACTTCCTAGCTTGAAAAAATCAAATAAAATAAATTTGAATATTAAGAACAGGCTAAGATTATTTGATTGGATCAAGATCAACGTATAACTATAACAACCCCAAATGGAATTATCTAATCATCATTAAGCTCCACAAAAATATTTCAGACAAAAGTAAACTGCTACATGCCAACAGATAAGAGCAAAAAAAATGGCAAAAAGAATGAAATCCGACTCATCTCAGAGCATCCATCAAACCTTACTGAAAGAGAGTTCTTGTCAAATGTTCGCGTGCAGTAGCCAATGCTTGGGTTATTGTCTACAGAATCACAAAAAGAAACATAAAGGTTAAGCATAAAATTCAAATGGAAAAAAGCAGAGTATAACAGCAGTTGGCCTAGTAATGTATGATATATTTAAATCGATTTCTTGAGAATACTAGAAAGAATTTTATGTGGTTAATGTTATCAAGCATGTCTTAGTTTCACTTCAAAATTTCTTAAAGATTCACATAGCAATATTTACTTAATTGTCTAGTATTAAGGAAATAATAGATGGGCAGAAATCAAATTCAAACCTGCTCAGACAAAGGAGCATTGGGATCCATGCTATTCACTGCCACCTTTCCTGCAATAACGTTGGCATCTGTTTCAAGTATCATCCTGCCAAAACAAATGAATAAAACCTGAGTTGAAAGATTCTTGACCATTAGTAAAGAAGTGAACAGGAGCCATTAGCGAAGAAGAGCATAGCAAACAACAGCACTGGCTATTATTGATTGCGGACAGTGGCGGAACTACCATGAGGCTGTGTGTGGTCGCACGACTCCCCCTCACCGGTGGCCAGAAGGAGAGACTACCGGTGGTGCAAAAATCAGCTCCCCATTGATGGAGGTTGAGTTTGCAAAGACGTTCGCAGTGAGGGGTTGAAGAACCCTTCGCTGCAAATAAAATTTATTTATTTTTTAAATCGGTCCCTGGCGAAACGGCGTCGTTGCCTCCCTCTCCCCAGCAGCCCCCACCCCACCCCCAGCCAGGCAAGCCACAGCTTCACCAGAGGTACCGTCGGCCACCATTTCCTCATCGGACTGTCACTGCATGCCGACCCACCCTAAGCAAAAATCTGGTTCCGCCACTGATTGCGGGCATACTTGGGTACATGCTTGCATCAATGTGCAAGCTGCGTGATTGAGACGAACAAGCTTAAGACTTATCACCATTTCTCATGGCGCAATCTCTACGTAAGTATAGAAATATTAATAAAAAAGTGCATAAAAGGATCTATATATTCCAAACTCAATTATGTTGTAATCTAAACACTAAAGAACTTCAATAAAATCTGTATCTCTATTTTAGAACAAAGCTATCAATCTTTGGGTATTAACTAATAATTGTACAAACGTCTAACTGCTCACACTTCTATTCTCAATCAGTATACCTTTGTTCTCTTCAGCAATTAGAGTGGAATTGAACAGTGTATTTTAAAAATAAGTATTATGTTAAATTTGAAATCTTGATTGTTCTTTTGGAGCAAGAATAGAAGTGTGAGCAGTTAGACGTTTGTACAATTATTAGTTAACACTCAAAGATTGATAGCTTTGTTCTAAAATAGAGATACAGATTTTATTGAAGTTCTTTAGAGTTTAGATTACAACATAATTGAGTTTGGAATATATAGATCCTTTTATGTACTTTTTTATTAATATTTCTATACTTATGTAGAGATTGCGCCATGAGAAATGATGATAAGTCTTAAGCTTGTTCGTCTCAATCACGCAGCTTGCACATTGATGCAAGCATGTACCCAAGTCATGCCCGCAGTCAATAATAGCCAGGGCTGCTGTTTGCTATGCTCTTCTTCGCTAATGGCGCAATCTCTACATAAGTATAGAAATATTAATAAAAAAGTACATAAAAGGATCTATATATTCCAAACTCAATTATGTTGTACTCTAAGCTCTAAAGAACTTCAATAAAATCTGTATCTCTATTTTAGAACAAAGCTATCAATCTTTGGGTGTTAACTAATAATTGTACAAACGTTTAACTGCTCACACTTCTATTCTTGCTCCAAAAGAACAATCAAGATTTCAAATTTAACATAATACTTATTTTTAAAATACACTGTTCAATTCCACTCTAATTGCTGAAGAGAACAAAGGTATACTGATTGAGAAGGGGCCTAAAATTCATAATTCCACTCTAATTGCTGAAGAGAACAAAGGTACACTGATTGAAAAGGGACCTAAAATTCATAATAATCTACAGAAGACGAGAAAAGGTAGCCAGAACTGATGTACAACAACCATTAACTCACCTTCACTAAACAAGGTAACGTTAACAATAGGACAGATGCCCCTAACATGACTAAAAGGCAACATGAAGTATTATGAATAACGAATTTCACAACTTCTTTACTAGGAAATTCACCATTATTATTTGACGTGCATCATAAAATAAACAATTCCATGGCAAAAATAATAAGAAAAAAGTCAAACAAGTAAAAAAAAATGGATGAAAGGATTCAAGAAGCAAATTGCATACCCTTTTTCAACAATCTCATCAAGGCACAAAAATATAAGATCCAAGTTCTCAAGTGCCTCCCTTTTGTCTACAGTGCTCCTATAACAAGGACATGGAAGGTAAAAGGTTAAGAAACAAGAAGTAAGTTTTCACCAAATCAAATTAGGAACTAAAGCTCAAATTAGAACTCAGAGTACCTCAAGAGCAAGGAAACTGAATCAAAGAAACCTTGAAGAACTGAAGCTAAGATGAGTTCGTTTTCATCATCACCTCCAGTGACAAAGAAGTGCAGGTCTTGGACAAATTTATAAACGACAATGTTGTTGTCGAACATTGTGATTTCCGCTGCGTATAGAACATAACAGGAATCAATATGGCTGAGGCCGCACAACATTAAGTGATAATGTAGAGACGTTATGATCCCAGTAATCCTTCTAATACTCATTCTAGCTAAGCTTTCACATTCCACAATATCAATTTGCTTCCAAAGCAGCAATAGCATGGACTATTAACCATGAGTCCATGACAGGAAAAGAAGTAAGATATGAAACATTTCTCTCAATCAAAGCAGAATTGCAGATGGCAACTCAGTCAAAGTTTACCATTTCAAATTCAGAATGCCAAGAACTAAGATTCCCCACCTGTCAAAAATTCCTAGATAATAATTATTTGGAAAATACACATGTTACAACCTAAATTTTGTTACCAATACTGTAACAGCAATCTTGTGTTAAAATATTGATGTACCAAGCATGAAGAATCAAGAATCCATTTGTCAGCTGCTTAATTTGTCAGTGCTTGCAATAGGATAGATAGAAAGAAATATAGGCAACCGTTCGATGCTCAATAGTGCACAAAATAGTATTGTTCTTACCAACTATACAAGATGAAAACTTTCTGATTTTCTTTCTAATGAACCATGCCATAATTAACGGTGAAGCAAATGAAATAACAAACAGTTGTTCAATTGGAATGTACAGCCTTACCAAAGGATTTTGCAGAAAATTTGTTTAACATCCAGACCAGAATTATATTGGACAGGAAGAACTACTAAAGGCCAAATAAAAAAAAAATTTAACCATCAAGCAAATAAAAAATATAGTATATAATACAAGTTAGAAACCAGACCTTCTGTCCGGGCATTCGATTTCATAGTCTTTGCAAACAAGGATTTTTCAAAAGCTAACTTTGCATTATTAGTTGGCCAATCATCCGAGTAATATTTGACAGCTACACGCTTTCCTTCAGAGTCTAGCAAAAGAATGTTCTTTACTGTGGGGCAAACATCCTACAAGCACCAAAATTCATAACACAATATGAGACACATCTAATCTACAAACACATGATCTTCTCACAAACTGAATTTCCAAAAATCATGTCTCTATCTCTAGATTTCTATATCTAAACTTAGAAAATCAATATAACAGAGAGATCAAAGAATGAAATCCAAAATTTTCTTTCCTTTTCCTAAATTTTATTATCAACCAAACAGAGCACATTTATATATAGTTTATTACATGTTCAGATCAAGATCTAGAGTGTAAAACAGTTAAAGTGAATTTAAATTTAGATACTTTAGATTATACAAATCGCAGAGAACTTACGCGAGAGCCAGAGAGCGCCATTGGTAGAAATGACTTTAGCTGCAGAAACTCTCGTCTCGATCTCAGAGCAATTGCCAACTTCACAGTTTGTCAGTTTATTGGATGCAAGAAAATGGGCTTAGATAGCCCAGTCTAGCCCAATCTACTTTGAGTAGAGTCTAGGCTCACAGCTTCTTTGAGTGGAGTCCAGCCCAATCTACTTGGGATTTTTTTTAAAAAAATCCCATAAAAAATAAAATGATTTAAAAAAAATTTATCTATTTTTTCTTTTTCTTTTTCAAAAATATTCATTTTTTAATTTTCAATTTCAAAATAACCTTTTTAAAAGAATGTTTTTGATATCCATTTAATATAATAAAGATATACTCTATCTTAGAGATATTTATTGAACAAATATTTGATTTATTAAAGGTAGATAACAAAAATTATTTGTGAAAAAAAATTAAAAATGGTGCTATATATATTGTAATTTCCTCCAAAAACTCGGAGCTTTATTAAAAAAAAATCTATTTTTAACTTTTAATTTTAAAAATACTCATTTTCAATTTATAACAATTAATATGTAAAAGTGTGCATTTGATATGTGAGATATATACATATAATATATTTTCAATTAAATTAAAAATATATTTCTTATAATTTCTTCAAAATGATAGAATATTTTTGAGAAAAATAAAAAATGATATCATGTAATTTTCTCAAAAAATTTTATTTAAATTTAAATTCTCAATTTTTTATTAAAATGTGTCGGGAAAGTATTCTTTATAAAATATTATGAAATTAAAATGCACTAATCGTTTTCTTTAGAGATTAAAAAAACTTTATAGTCTGATTTTAATTATTATCATTGTGATATGTCAATTATTTCACTTTCAATAAGTTAACTAATTGGGGATTTTTGTAATATATTTTAATAGTGTTATATAATAGTAGCATTGAAAATGAGATTAACATTTTAAAAAAAAATTCAATAGTTTAATATTGTTAAATTAAGTTTAGTCTTAGAAGTGCATTATACAAATTATGATTAATGTTGATTAATCTTTAATATTTTTATTGTTTGAATGCGAACTTAATTTATTGCATAAAAGTTTGAATCTTAAAGAATTTTACAACAAAATATACAAATAAACCACTCATCACTTAAAAAGAAAAAACATAAACAAAACAAGCTTTCTCATTCATCAAAGAAGAGCAAACCAAATTTTCTTTAAAAACTAAAAATATTTTTAGCGTATATATTTCATAATAAATTCATAATGGATCTCGCTCTCATTCATGCTAATAATAAAAAAGTCATTCTAACTACAAACAAAGCTGCTCGAAGCTAACAAAAATAAGAATAAGAATGTGAAATAATTTGTACAGAAATTAATTAATTAATTAAGAAGTAGTAGTTCAAGGGCTGTAGAAGGAAGGGCCACACTTGCATTTCCAACCCTCAGGTTCATAATTTGCATAATTAACACCCAAATGGTTATGTTTTTTGCTGGTTGTGGGCACTTGAATTGCTTCACATGGAGTGCACCCATAGCACTTGTGTTCACAACTTGGTGGACTTGACCCTATTTTGCTTACCCCTTTTTTATAATGTGCTTCTTCTTTCATACCTTCCATTGCCACTTCTTTGCTCTTGATACCCTTCAAAAAATAAAGAAGAAGAAGTAAAAAAATTAAATAAAATTACGTTTCTCATCGGATTTTATAAAATTTTTACATAGTTTTTTTTATCATTTTATAAAAATACATAATAAATTTATAATAAAATTTGTATATACTATATAAAGTAATGGAAAATTCTGAAAATATTAATAAATTTTATTTATTTTTTTAGTAATTTTGTACAAAAGCCAATAAATATTTAATTTATCTTGGTTTTTTAATAAATTTAATTTCAATTAATGCTCGAATTCAAAGATTTTGTAATCCTGAAGACAACTCTAGTATGATTAAATCAAAACAATTGGTTACCTTGTTTTAATTTCTCATAAACTATTTTGTGAAAATAAAGAGAGAAAAAAGAAGAGAATGTATACATGTTTAGAGTCCATCCAAGAGTTGAAGTTCGAACTCAGAAGGGCTTTTAAAGACTCTGCTCTCTGGCCTGTGATATATGATCATAATGCATTTAATGTTGGTTAGTACTTAAAAATTGCAATTTCTCAAGAAAAAGAAGAGAGAAAGAAGTTGATACAGAATGAGAAAAGATCCTAGAAAACAGCAGCAGGAAGAAAATGAACTTTTCCCGCTCAGAAAATGGGCTTCAAAAAAATGCATATATTTAAAGATTGCAACTAGAAGAGAAGATTTCAAAGAGGGGAATATGCTAATTAATTAGTTAAAAAAACTAATCATTGCAAGAAAAGAAAGTCACTAACTGACCTTGTTGATTGAGACCAACACCATCATCATTAGATGGAAAAGGTCTGCTTGTTGCAGAAACAAAGCTCACAATTTGCAATGCTAATACAAAAAAACAAAGTCTTGAATCCATATATTCAGTACTTGTAATGATGATGGTGAGTTTGATGACAAATATTTTAATAAAGAGAGAAGAAAAAGAGAGAGGAAGCTTTTTGCTTTGCCTTTTGATGATCACCCACGAACACTGTTGGATGCCATGCATGATATATATGTGGAAAAAGTTACAGAAAATCTCAAAATTATAACAAACTCAGAAAACCCATTTCCCAAAAAGTAATTAACCAGCAGAATTTTCAAAATTTTCTTGGATTTCTCCTATTTTTCTGGCACTAGTAAAGCTAAAGCTAGCTACTGAGATTGCTTCAAAGACAAGTGATTCTTTTTTCTTGTCAATCAGTGAGAAACACCTGTAAGTTTCTCTTCATTTGACAACTCGCTTCACTTCAAGAAAACAAAAAAGAAAAAAAAATCTTTATCCTCTCTGTTTTTGCTCCTATGTTCTTTGATTTCTTTACCTTTCAATACAAGCAAAAATTTTCTCTCTCAAAGTTAGCCTGGAAAAGAAAAGCACTTTCCATTTCCACAAAAACAACAGCTTCTTTTTTGGGGGTTCTGAAAACTCTGCAAGAACCCAATATATTTTACTGAGATGAAATAAAAAGAAAATCTTAGCTACTTTCATAGCCTGCAGTGCCTTTTTCTTTTTTCTGATGGTTTCATTCTTGTAAAAGGAAGAAAAAAAATCCTATGGCAGGGAACCATTTACACAAAAAAAACAAAGAAAAAAAAAGAGATGGCATCAATGTCACAGACATGCAGTACTGTCACAAGTCCTTTGAATAAGTTAGTTAATAAAATTAAAAAACCGGTAGAAGGTCAACCCTTTTACCACTTTGGTAGGTGGGAAGCATGCAGGCTGATCCTTCATCATTCAATCTGGACCATGCATTTGAATCATCAACTATGATGACAATTTAAGACTTTCTGGCATATCCAGATATGCACTGTGCACATTCAATGCAAGAATTTGATTCTATTCCGTCACAAACAATCACCATTTTTATCTTTATCAAAGAAAATTTATTAATTACTCAAGCACTTGCTGCTAAACATCATATGAAGAAAATTTATTAAAATCATGGACTGGTTAGCAGCTGAGCTAAGATTAGGATAATAAAAAATATTACTCAAATTTTGAGGTGGGAGATGTGAATCAAAGCCTTTTTGGTCACTTCACCTGGTGATAGTCTGATTTGCAGAATTGCAGTTGTTAGAGTTGTGTGATAGTCTACAATTGGGTATGGGTATAAGAGAGAATTTACCCAGACGAGATAGTTTCAGAAATGTTATAAAAGATTCAGTGAAATATCTCGAAGAGATATAAAAGGAAAGTGTAATATGATTCTTTAATAAATAAATATGTAATTGGTTCAGAACTGTTCATTCATTGATTCTTGTGTTGATTAGAGTGATTTGATCATTCAATGTGCTCCACAAGGATCATCCTCAGTCAAAACTTCTTTTCCACCTAAAAAACATAGAAATTGGATAAAAACATGTTATTATGCATTTTGGGTACACTATGCTGAGCTTCTCCACCATCAAACAACACTTTGTCCAAGCAAAAATTCTTGAGTGGATGTTATTATTTTGCTTTGAATACATTTGCAAGCATACATCTACCAAATTGTTTGTAGCATAACTTTTTCAGACAATATAAAAGTATTTTTAGCAGTTATTAAGCCATATTAATTGCGTTTATGTAACATAATTATTTAGTTTATAACACAATAAAGAGCTCAAAGATTCATAGCTTTCTTTCACATTAAAAATTGAGTGTACCCATAAAAAGAAAGGTATTACAGATGACAAGTGAGGTGCGTTTATGATATTCCAGCTTATTATTTGGATTAAAGTTTAGGGGCTAGGGCCATAGGCTGTATTTTAACAACAATTTTCACATGCATATAGAACTGTTATTTGATTGCTCAAAAAAAAAGAACTGTTATTTAGTCTAATTGAAAAAGAAACATAGCTGCCAGATATTAGGACATCAATCTACACACGCAAAAGAAATAAGATATCTCAATTTCAGTTGAAAATTCTAGCTGCATTCAGGGCACATAACGCACATGCAGACTAATCATATAACCTTGTTCATAGTCAAATTAAACGAATAAATGTTTCTGATTCTTCATATCACCCATTTAGCCTTTAATGAACCTTTTCAGACAATCACTGGCATATTGATAATGCAATCCTGCTTTCACGTACTAAACATGCATTGACATTAATGTATGATTCACAGACAGAAACTAAATCTGCTGGCTTTTGTATCATTTCTGTAAGATTTAAAAGAGGGAGAAAAAGGCTCTCCATAGCCAAAAGACTCGAAGCATTTTCTTTGGTAATTCAAGAGAGGTGTGAAATGATCTTTGTTCGTGATAGACTAAATTGCACTGATAAAAAAATGATAGACAAAACTGTAGGTATTTCATAACATCACAGCAATTTGATAGCCACCACCGCTCAGTATAGCCAGATTCTTTTTTCAATTGCATAATCCAAACACCCAACCTATTGAACATGCCTATTTTCATGGTTTTCCCCATCTCATGACCATATTGAACAAAGTAAAAGGCAGCTAACGAAACTAGTTAAAAAACAATGCAATACATAATAAGAATCTTGAAGATCTCAAACTGCCTACAAATTGGCTCGACTGAAGGTTTTAAACCTATGAAGTAAGCTACACAGGTACGACTCATGAACAGCTCAATGTCGAGCTCCTTTGTTCGCTTACAAAGTAAACAGAGAATTATGCACTTGATATGGCTTCAATTGGTGCATTTGCAGCCTAAGAAGAGCCAGTTTTCATAGTGTTCAACATTTAGCTACCCTCAAAACAAAAAGTTCCAATCCAAAATGCCAAACTCCTCCTTCGGAAAGTATAATCTTATGCCAAATTAGATAATAATGATTGCAAGTGTGATTCAACTTAACACACAAACAGAAAAAGGACTAAAGTTTTCACTTTGAAACCAAATAAATATATAACAGAACAATGATACAAGCTACAGAATGTCCAAGTTCATCCAAATAAGAAATCTGCAGCAGAGATACATATCACAGCAATTTCAAACCATCAAGAATACAACATCAACTTCCAATGTTCAATCCCACAAAAATACAAATTTCATAAACCTACTTCATTTCCTTGCTAGGAGGATGATTTGTGATTGTCATCCTTCTTAGGATGAATTGCTCCAACAATGGCCTCAATCTCTTCTTTCACTCGTTCAAACACACCTGGACCTTTGACTTCATCCGTGAAGGTATTCTCATCTATGTCATCACTTGTTCCATGTGTTTCTTTATGATGGCGCGGAATATGAACTATTGCCTCAATCTCTTCCTTGGCTCTTTCAAATATGTTTGGGGCTTTAACATCTTTTTCGTCTACATCAAAAACAAAAAAAAATAAACTCTTACCACAGTAAATTGAAAATTTCTTTCCCCGTCCTTATCCACAGTAACTGCTTACAAGATCCAAATGGATAAACACTTTAACTAGTGTTTGCTACAAAAGGATGCTAAATTTTTTTTTTGCAAATCATAAATTCTCATTTCTTAAAAACAAAAAGGTTCATCAATGGGTTAACTTGAATTTAATTAAATAAAGCACATTCTATGCTAAATTTATATTAAAGTCGAAATCAATTAATCTAGCGATTCTTTAGAAATTACCATGAAATCTGACAATAAAGATTCAGCATTCTTTAATACCAGGCATTCACTTATAGGATAAAATGTTACATAAAGAACGTTATTTCAAAATATCCTCATTTCTCCAGGAAAAGGAAAACAAAAAAAGAAAAATAGAAGCAGCAACTTTCAACATAGAATCAATAGCTCATTCTCTAATACACTGAAAAGCAAATGGACTTCCATATACAAACCTGCAAAAAAAAAAGAAAAAAAAAACTTGAGGCCCAGAAAAAAAAAGGAGGAAATTTTCCTTTAAAACATCAACTTTACATAGTAAATGCATCAGAAAAGGCAAATCCCCCAGACTCATTTCTTTTCTATTAACAGTAAGTTAATCTAGCCATACGAAGGATTGAAATAACTAAAAATCAGGTATGTAGAACCCATGAATAATCTAGACTAACTAGTCTAGAAAGAGAACAAGAAATAATATTTCTACGAATATTTAGAAAAAAGAACAAGAAATAATCTAGATTGTTATCGTCAAAAAGAATATGTATTAAAAGAGAAAAAAGAATCATCTATCTTTATATGTTAAACCGACATACCTGAAGGAGAGTTTGATGGGTGTGGTTTTGATTCCGCCATTGAAATTTATCAGATGAAAAATTTTCTTGTTCTACGAATCTGATTTATTTAACACTAATCACAACTGAACAGGGCCCACATGCTGACGTGTACGGTATGGATAGTTACTCCGCATCAGTAAACTCAGCCAGCGGGCTTGTGGTGAAATGGGCTCCCCCGACTTGGCAAGGCTGTTAACCAACAGCAACAATAATCTTTTGGAATTTCTTTTACAAAATTGACAAAAAAAAAATATAAATTAATCATATTTTTAAATTATTTTTATATTTATCAAAAGTTTTTATTAATTTATAAATTTATTAAATTTATATAATTTATATAAAATTTAGTTTGAGTTTATTATAAATATAATAATTTTTTTAATAACACATAAATACTAATTTTTATAAATTTATTATCACTTCACGGTATATATATTTTTATAAAATGATAAGAAAAAAATAAGCTTATAAGTCTAAACATTTTGTTAAATTTTTTTTTATAAAAGATTAATACTATAAAAACAAATTCAATTTATCATAAATAAAAATATTATAAGCAAAAATAAGTGTATATGTCTCTTTATTTTTTATTCAATGAGAATAATAGAATTTTTTGAAAGGAATGAAATAATACCAATTAGTAGGATATACCAAACTATGTAACCAATTTAAACTTTATATAATACTAGAAAGGTATTCTCGTTCTGTTTCGGAGATATACATATTTTATATTTTTTATAATATAATTTTAATTATTTAATTATACATGAGAGACATTTAAAATATATTATAATAACTAAAAGTAAAATTAAAAAGTAAATAATATATGCAAAAAGTGAGTGTCAATATCATATATAATCATAGTATTATATAAAGTGTAATTGGATGTCAAGTAAAATTGATAAATTGATTGATGGATTATATGGTCAAAGCAATAAATAACTCAATTCTATAATTAACGATATAATTAAAACATATGCAAATTTCATGTGATGAGTGTTATATTGTAAGTTAAACTAATCAAATCAATTATATGTATTGTTTATAATTAATAATTATTATAATATATAAATATAAATATTAATTATAATTTTAATATAAAATATAAATTTATGTCCTTATATATAAATCTGTGCATATATTTAAATTTATATACCAATGATACTATTTTAAATTTATTTTTCGTGTTTAAAAAATTTATTTTTATCTCTTAATTACTTATTTATTTTGTCTTATTAAATTATAGAAAATAATATTTTTTTTTCATAAAATTATCTTAATAAATTATAAAATAAAATTAATATTTAATTATCAAAGAAGATATCTATTTTACTATTTTATGAGTTTAATTTTTTCCTTCAATAAATGAAAAAATGGTTTCTTTTATTTTTTTAATTTTTTAAGTTACACTAAGATTTTATTTAACTCATGCAATAAAAAATAAAAACACTCATAAAATATATTTTGAGTTAATAGATTTATTAACATGGTAGCTCATAATCTAATTAAAACAACTATTTCAAATACAGGTTTTAAGTATTGGGATTTTGCTCCCTGATAAGTGTACAATTAATGATATTTTACTCTCATTTCTTAACATGATTATTATCCAATTGAGTTTGATTTGTTTGTTCAAAGTGCATTTTAAGGTTAATTGCAGGAATTCTCGATAATTTGAGGCTTTTGGTCATTTTGGAGCAATTACGGATGAAAGTAGAAGAAAAGAGAAAAATCTGTCAATGGACACGCCCATGAACACGGGCGTGTAAATAGGCGTGCCCTTGTTATTGCATTCAGTGGCTATGACACGCCCAGGACCACGGGCGTGCCAATGATCGTGCCATTTATCCAAAGTCACAGTAGCTGTGACACGCCCAGGACCACAGGCGTGTCAGTGGACGTGCCTTTCATCCAGACTCACAGTAGCTGTCACACGCCCGGTACCACGGGCGTACCAAGGAACGTGCCTTTTATTCAGACTTACAGTAGCTGTGACACGCCCAGTAACACAGGCGTGTCAATGGGCGTGCCCTTTGTTCAGAATCACAGTGCCTATGACACGCCCAGTGACATGGGCGTGTCAGTGGTTGTGTCACATGTCGAAAAGTGAGATTCTTTGCACTGATTGGGGAATAAGTGGGGGGACAACAGCTGGCCTTTGTCAAAAAGAAAGAACAAGAAAAGAAGAGCTTGCCTAAATCAGGGAAAAGGGTGATGAACCAAGGGAAAGTGGTAGACAATGGATGGGTTTAGTGAGCTGGAAGTATGGGCTGGAGATTTGGAAGGAAATAAAAAGAGAAGAGGGGGAGAAGAACAGCAGTTTTTGCTAGAGCATTTCTGGAAACAGAGAAGAAAGAAGAGGAGAAGGAGCCATCTGCTGGAGCAAGGAGAAGGGTCTTGAGCTGAGTTTGAAGAAAGATTCACATCATACATAAGCCCTAAACCAAGAATCAAGAGCTCAAGTGAAGAAATACAGATTCACTGCCATGAATTGTTCGGTTTCTCTTACTCATTTATCTTGCTCTGTTTTTCTAGCTCTGAATATGAACTAAATCCTTCTCTATCTAGATGTTGATGAACCCTAGCCAATTTGTATGAATTAAACAATTATATTCAGTTGAATCAATTAATTGAGTTGTTTTATTCTTATGATACTTGTTGTTATTGCCAATTGATAATAGCATGCTTATTGATTGGTTATTATTTTCATATTATTGACTTGAGAAAGCTTGATGTGAATTGAATACTCATAAGGGTTGATGATTGATTGGGGTACTAGAGATAGACCTACAAGATCATTTGGTTTATAGTTCCTTGTACTTAATGCATGACCTATTTAATTGTGTTTTGAGAAGAGATTCCGGCACTCTACTTAGTAATTAGGGATTAATTAGCTCGAGAGAGGTTTTAGTCTAAGATAGAGGAATGTCAATTCGATTCGATTAAATGGTTTAGCTGAATGGATTGTTCATAAATATTATTAAGGCTATGGGGATTCAATATCTGGATAGTTCTATCAATATCATTATAAACCCTTTTGTACACAGTATTTTATTTTCAATCATTAATTAGTTGTTTTTAGTTACAACACATCACACAACTATTAATTTGCTAAACAATGATTAAGATTTGCACTAGTACTTGGCCTTGTCCCCAGAGGAACGATAACTCACTCACTACTATATTACTTGGGCGACCCGTGCACTTGCGGTAATTGCATATAGCACTAACGGCACGCATCACTCCCAATTACATTGCAAGAGTTTTGAGTTGTGATCTTCAGTAATAAAGTATTATTGTATAAAAAAATTTTAAGTTGATATTCTTTTTTTTTCTCTTCAATCATTTTTTAAAATTATGAAAAATAAAATTTTCAGGCAATTTAATTATTAATTATTTATATATTTTTATAAATTATAGAAGTAAAACAATACTCATTTTGATTTGATAATTTTTATATTACTTAATAGTATAAATATATTGTAAAGAAGCATAACACATAGATACATATAATATATTAATTTATTGATAGAACGTATTAAAAAATATAAGTTTTAAGATTAATTAAATAAATAAAAAATATAAATTATATTTATGATTATAATGAAATATAATTTTATAAAAAATTTTACTTTTTTTCATGTAATTTATTATAAAAATAATAAGTTATTAAAATTTTTATATAATTTATCATAATGCAAATTAATCTAACATTAATAAATTATTTATAATATATAAATTCAAGAACTAAACTATCTTTAAATTAAAAAAATAAAATAAAAAATTTCACAATTTTATAATGAAATTAGTAAAATATAAATTATTTATTAAATATATTTTATTGAATTGAATGGAAATCATACTAAAAAATAAAATAAAAATTAAAAACCTAAAAAAAAGATTGTCAAAGTGACAACATGTTTGCTAAGCAAGAGCAGGTAGATTATGTTGGGAATATGCCAATGCAACAACAGAATAATCCATACAGCAACACATACAATCCGGGGTGGAGGAATCATCCAAATTTCTCATGGACTAATAAAAATAATCCAAGACCTCCCCCTGGATTCCAGCAACCCCAACATCAACAAGCTGCCCCTCCAAGAAAGAGTAGTTTGGAGGATATGATGGAGAAATTTATAGCAGCTTCTGAAATCATATTTCAATCAACTGAAACCAACCTTAGAAATCAACAAGCCTCCATTCACAATTTGGAAAATCAGGTGGGGCAAATTGCCAAATTGCTCAGTGAGAGACCACAAGGAAGTTTACCTAGCAACACTGAGGCAAATCCTAAAGAGCAACTTAAGGCAATTACGCTAAGGAGTGGTAAAGAGATCAATGGAGATGTGGAAAAGAAAAGGGCTGAAGAACAAGAAAAAGAAAAAGAAGATGATCCTCCTGTCAATTCGGGAGAGAAAGCTGCACTTGAAAGTGAGAGAGAAAAGTAGCCACAAGCAAGCAGTCCCAATTTGAAGGAATACCGACCTAGAGTACCCTATCCGGCAAGGCTGAACAAGGACAAGATTGATGCTCAGTTCGGTAAGTTTCTCGAACTCTTTAAACAATTGCATATTAACATTCCATTTGCTGAAGTTTTGTCACAAATGCCTAAGTATGCTAAATTTTTGAAAGATATCCTTTCTAACAAAAGGAAACTAGAGGAAGTATCTTTAGTGCATTTATCTGAAAAAAGTTCAGTAATTTTGCAAAGACGGTTACCTAAGAAGTTAAAAGATCCAGGTAGTTTTACCATTCCATGTTTTATAGGTAATCTAGAGGTTAAAAGTGCGTTAGCTGATTTGGGGGCTAGCATAAGTGTTATGCCCTATAAAATGTTTAAAGAGCTAGGCATTGGTAAACCTAAACCAACACTCATGACCATTCAACTTATCGATAAATCGGTAGTCCACCCTCGTGGCATAATAGAAGATGTGTTGGTAAAAGTCGGGGATTTCATTTTCCCCAATGATTTTGTTGTCATTGATATTGATGAGGATGCAGATGTTTCGCTTATTCTTGGTAGGCCATTTCTAAATACAGCCTGTGCCCTCATTGATGTTCATGACGGCACATTGACTTTGAGAGTGGGTGAGGAGAAAGTAATTTTTAGGATACCTGATGCCATGAAACATTCACTTTCACTTGATGAGGCGGAATCATGCAATGATGTTGTTGAGCATGAGACCGTAAATTGTTTAACTAACATTGTTTCCAAGGATCCCCTTGAGTTGTGTTTATTGCAGGAAAATATTGAGGGTCAAGAAGCAATGGAGCAGCTTGCTTTTCTTGAAGCAAGCAAATCATTCAACTGCAGGGCATATGAGACCATTAAAATGCCAAAGGAAGAAAAGCCAAAACCATCGGTGATTGATCCACCAAACTTGGAACTAAAGCCTCTTCCGGATCACCTTGAGTATGGGTTTCTGGCAGAGAAAAAGAAATTGCCCATAATTCTGAGTTCCTACCTATCTTCTAAGCAGAAAGAAAAACTCATCCAGTTGTTGCAGAAACATAAGCAAGTAATAGCTTGGAAGATAGCAGATATCAAGGGGATTAGTCTATCCTATTGCACTCACAAGATACTGATGGAGGATGAATTCAAGCCAGTAGTGCAACCACAGAGGAGGCTAAACCCAAAGATGAAAGATGTAGTGAAGGCTGAAGTGATAAAACTACTTGATGCAGGGATTATATATCCGATCTCGGATAGTTCTTGGGTGAGCCCAGTTCAAGTAGTACCGAAGAAAGGAGGGATGACTGTGATCCTTAATGAAAATGATGAGCTGATTCCAACAAGAACAGTTACCGGTTGGAGGGTTTGCATTGACTACAGAAAATTGAATGATGCAACTAGAAAGGATCATTTTCCTTTACCCTTCATTGATCAGATGTTGGAGAGGTTATCCGGCCATGAATACTACTGCTTTTTGGATGGCCTTTCAGGCTATTTTCAAATTCCTATTGCACCGGAAGACCAAGAGAAAACTACATTCACCTGCCCATATGAGACATTTGCATATCGAAGAATGCCATTTGGGTTGTGTAATGCACCTGCAACTTTCCAAAGGTGCATGATAGCAATCTTTGATGAACTCATAGAAGATATTATGGAGGTGTTTATGGATGATTTCTCAGTCTATGGCAGCTCATTTGAAAAATGTTAGGAAAACCTTGAGAGGGTCTTGATGAGATGTGAGGAAACCAATTTGGTGCTTAATTGGGAAAAGTGTCATTTCATGGTTCAAGAAGGAATCGTGTTGGGACACAAGATTTCAAGCAAGGGCATTGAGGTGGATCGGGCAAAGATAGACATAATTGAGAAGCTACCACCACCCACGTCTGTGAAAGCCATCAGAAGTTTCCTAGGACATGCGGGTTTTTATCGAAGGTTCATTCGAGATTTCTCTAAGATAGCCCATCCATTGACAAGACTTCTTGAGAAGGATGTCGATTTTGTTTTTGATGAGGAATGTCTGAGAGCATTCACGACCCTGAAGGACCTTGAATGCAGCTCAAGCCAATTATACAACTACAGAGAAAGAGCTGCTAGCTGTGGTTTTTACCTTTGACAAGTTTAGATCATATCTAATCTTGTCAAGAGTGATTGTTTATACAGACCATTCGGCTTTAAGGTATTTATTCGCAAAAGTTGATGCTAATCCTAGACTAATCCGATGGGTTTTGTTGTTGCAGGAATTTGACTTAACAATTCAAGATAAGAAAGGAGCTGAAAATCTTGCAGCAGATCATCTCTCTCGTTTGGAGAATCCAACCTTAGAGAGACTTGAAGAAGGGGACATTGATGATCACTTCCCCGATGAACAGCTATACGCCATGGTAAGTGAGGTAAGTAGTTTAAATTTTGAAACACCTTGGTTTGCAGACTTTGCAAATTATTTAGCTGTTAGGGAACTCCCTAAGGACTTAACTTATCAAGCAAAGAAGAAATTCTTTTCTGATCTAAAGTATTATTTTTGGGAGGATCCCTTTTTTTTTAAGTTATGTAAGGATCACATGATCTGATGTTGTGTGGCATGGCCTGAAACAACGAACATCCTTAGTCAATGCCATGCCGGACCAGCTGGTGGTCATATGGGAGCCAATAGAACTGCTCAAAAGGTACTAGAATCAGGATTCTATTGGCCACTTTATTTAAAGATAGCTACAAATTTGTAGTTCGCTGTGATCGATGCCAAAGGGCTGGAAACATTTCATCTCGTGATGAGATGCCCCAAAATGGGATTCTAGTTTGTGAAATTTTTGATGTATGGGGAATTGATTTTATGGGACCATTTCCCAACTCTTTTGGCAACAAATACATTCTGGTAGCTACAGATTATGTGTCCAAATGGCCTGAAGCCCAAGCTTTGGCAACCAATGATGCTAGGGTTGTAGTGCAAATTTTGAAGAAATTGTTTTCTCGATTTGGCACGCCAAAAGCAATTATCAGTGATAGGGGTACTCACTTTTGTAACGCTCAGCTTGAAAAGGTTTTAAAAAGATTAGGAGTTACACACAGGTTTGCTACTCCCTATCACCCCTAAACCAGTGGCCAAGTCGAGAACACAAATAGGGAGATCAAACGAATTCTGGAAAAATCTGTTGAGCGATCCCGAAAGGATTGGTCCAAGCAATTGGACAATGCTCTATGGGCTTTTAGAACTGCTTTTAAAACTCCCTTAGGCACTACACCATTTAGATTGGTATATGGAAAAGCTTGCCATTTACCTGTTGAGATAGAACATCATGCATATTGGGCAATAAAACAGATTAACCTTGATCTAGCTTGTGCAGGTGAAAGGCAAAAATTACAGGTGAATGAACTAGACGAGTGGAGGTTGCAAGCTTATGACAATGCAAGAATGTACAAGGAACGTACCAAGAGATGGCATGATTCTCACATCAAAAAACAGAAAAAGTTTCAAGCAGGAGATCAGGTATTGCTGTATAATTCAAGGCTTCAACTCTTTCCAGGTAAGTTGAAATCTCGATGGTCCGGTTCTTTTACTGTCAAGGAAGTTTTCCCTTACGGAGTGGTTGAAATAAGCCACCCGGAAAAAGGAGGTTTCAAAGTCAATGGGCACAGGCTCAAATCTTATTTTGGAGGGGAAATACAGGCCTTCAAGGAGGTTTTACACCTCCAAGATTAGGGACATTCGTCCGACCGTCCAACTAATACGATGTTAAAGAAGTGCTGGGTGGGAGACAACCCACCATTTTTTTTATGTTTTTGGTTTATGTTGTCATTTTGTTTTAGTTTTATCTTTCTTTTATTGAATGGTTGTTTGTTGTTTTGCCTAATCTGAAGTTGCAGAGAGAATTTGATTTTTGGAGAATAAATTGAGAACACGCCCATGGACACGCCTATGTCAAGTGGCGTGTCATTATGTTTTTCAGACAGTAGCTATAACACGTCCATGAACACGCCCGTGTTAGTGGGCATATCATTATCTTTTAAAGACAGTAGCTACTACACACCCATGGACACGACCGTGTCTATGAGCGTGTCATTATATTTTTCAAACAGAGTCTATCACACGCCCATGGACACGATCGTGTCCATGGACGTGTCTCTCTAAAAAAATAAAATTTCAAAATTTGAAATGGGCGGCACGCCCCCAGGAACACGCCCAGATTAGTGGGCGTGTTGTTTGCATATGTGTCACAGATTCTATGACACGCCCACAAGCACGCCCGTGTTTCTGGGCATGTCAATTGCAATTTCACTCAGTTCCTGTGACACGCCCATGGACACGCCCGTGTCTAAGAGCGTGTCACGCGAACTGGCTTTTATATCCTAGGGCACGCCCAGTAACACGGGCGTGTCGCTGGGCGTGCCGAAGTTTTTTATATATAGCGCCCACGCCCATTTTTCCGAAAATTTCAAAATTTTCTCTCATTCTCTCTCGTTTTCTCTCAAATTTTCTGCATTTTCACCGGCTCATTCACACGCCCATTCGGTTTTGGAACGATTTTTACTCCCGGCTTGCATTCTTTGCGTGTGATTTATCGATTTCTCGGCTTGCATTCACTCGGATTTGCGATTTCAGGTACGAGATCTTAATTTTTTTTATTTTTGTTTGTTTTATTTCATTTTTCTTTCATTTTTCATATACATTCCTTGTATTTTCTTGTGTTTACCATGTAATTGGACTTATTTGCGTTATTCTGTTGTGTTTTTATAATTTTTCGGCATTTGATTAATTATAATGTTAGTCTTGATTAGGAATATGTTTATTTTTGGAATTGTTTTGAATAATATGTTGATTAATCAAATAATCAAATAATCATTTGCATTATTCTGTTGTGTTATCTTGTTTGGATTTGAAATTGTTTTAATTAATCCCATAATCATTTTGATTCTAGTCATTTGTGATTTATGGATAATATGTTGTTATTGTAGTGATTGGTTTTATTGTGTGTTTATCGTTCGGGTTGGTTTATTGCTTGCGATTAATTGAGGTGTATTGTTATAGGTGGATTGCGTTGTTTTGCGTTATAATGCCTGCATTTTGGTTCAACTTGTATTGTGCTATGCTTTCGTTATTGACGAACCATTTGATTTATTTTGCAGATTAATTGAAAATGGGCCCGCGCAAACAATCATCTTCTCAGCTTCCAGCTAAACGGGCCCGAGGGGAGGGCAGTTCCAGCCAACCTGCTACCCGCCCAACTTCTAAATTCATGGCGGGACACAAATGCCTCAAATTTTCCAACGCCGAGGAACGACGACTCTTCGAACTGTTCGGCAACAAAGAATGGTCGGCACCTCGGTTCTTAGACTGGGAGGCTATGGAGCTCTCGGCACCTCGGTTCTTAGACTGGGAGGCTATGGAGCTGGTTAATATTGCTGCAGAGGTGAAAGAAATGATTGATCAACCGGGGTGGGGCCAGCTCTTCTCTATCCATGAGCCCTCATACCGAGAGCTTACACTTGAGTTTTACTGCACCTTCCAATACCAGAAGACCAAAATCTCCATCATTGAGCCGACAATTAAATTCCGACTGGGAGGGCAGAGGTTCAACATGAGCATCAATGACCTTGGGGTACATCTAGGGTTATATACAGAAGAGGATGTCCAGACCATCAAGTATCTCAGCGCCGAGGTGGATTTTGCTGAGTATGTGGTTGTTCCTCCTCGGGTTCGGCATGACTTTGCACCCAATGCCGATAGATATCAGCCCAAGGTCTCCAAGGCATCCAACTTTGATTCTTTCCCCTGCCGGGTGGTGCATAATTTGTTGGTTCACACTCTTACAGCCCGACTGAGCAGTACAGGGGTGGTGACCTTGCGGGATCTATTTTTTCTGCACTGCATGCAATAGAAGATCCGGTGCAATGTAGCCCGTGTCATCACCAATTTCTTCTATGAGCAGTCTAGGAAGGGAGCTTCAGATACTCTACATGGTGGCATGTATATCACGAGACTTGCTCAGCGGCTGGGTTTGTTAGATGGTTGCCTCCCTATGACGGTGGATTGTATGCCCAAGCTGTTGGGTATGGACACACTGAAGAGGTTGAACAGGGAGAAGGTAGCTGGGCTGCGGGCTGCTCCTATGGATTCAGATATACCAGAGGCAGCTCCTTCTGCGCCTACCTCTGATATACCACCACCTCCACCGTCAGATTATCCTGCTGGACCCTCTGCTGCTGGACCATCTGCTGCTGCTGCACCTTCTTCTTCTGCTGGGCCTTCTTTTGTCCAGCCTCCTGCATTCTGGGATTGGCGCCAGTTAATTAATGAGGAGTGGGATGATGACAGGAAACCCACAGAATTTGAGCGTCAGATGTGTCGGATTGAAGGTAAGATAAGCAATATCGAGCTAAACCAGAATATGATCTTAACCCAGCAGGAAGACTTCCAAGCCCAGTTGGATCACGAGATCTTGAGGCGGCAGTGGCTGGAGCAATCCATGTTGGAATTCTGGCGGTATCAGGGATTTCACCCTTCACAGCCACCACCTCCACCTTATCAGCCACCTGCTCGTGCACCGACACCTGCACCTGCACCTGCACCGGAACCTGCTCCACAGGTTGATGTCTCCGATGATGATGAGACCAGCAGTGACTAGCCACATTTTTAATTTTTCTCTTATTTTTTTTATGTTGTCTTTCATTTCTTTACTTATTTAATACGCTTTTTAGTTTTTCTTCTTTTTAATTGCTTTTGGATTATTCTTATTATTATTTTCTTTAAGCATTGTTTTCTTTATTTATATATTAACTTTGTTTTGAGTGCATTGTAGAATATTGTTTTGATGCAAAACCTCCTTCACCGCACTCTTGGCACCGTATTCATATTCATCCACTCATGAACATACAAAGGGCAGTTATTCTCTCTTTCGTGTTGTGCGCACACATTGAGGATAATGTGCATCTTAAGTAAGGGGGAGAGGTATACTTTATTGAATAAATTTCTACTACTTCATTTTTTTGATTCATTTGTCTCAATCAATGCCTGCTAAATCAGCTAAATTGTTATGATAAGTATGATTTGATGTGATTTCCCTTTACATGTTAAACTAATTTGAAATTTCCTAAATGACAATTTCTTGTTGAGGTTAACTTAGTAATTTCGATCAATTGATTGAGGATCGATTGTAATGGCTATAGTTAAGTTGTGGATTGATGGAAATTGGAACATTACTAGAGTTTAAAACCTTAGTTACATTTTTGAGCATAATATAATTATGTAGATTCTTGAGTCGGACTTAGTACGACCTTTAAGTCTATAACCCTTGAATAAAAAAAATTAACAAAAACAAATAATTCTAATTAAAGGAGCTTTGAAAATTTTTTCCTGTTCCGATGATTTTGACTACAAATGAGTTGGAATCATGAATAGTGCTAGTAGCCATTTGAACGGTGATTTTAGCTGAGTAACCGGGGGTCGGCATCACAAATGTTTACCTTTGCGTCAAAAGGCTAGTATCAGTTCAAACAAGTCGGGCTCCTTAAAATATATATTATAAAATAATAATAATAATAATAATAATAATAATAATAATTTAAGGGTTAGAGTGCTTAAGAGAAAATTCACGTTTTTCGTACTTTGTTCATGGCATTTGGATTTGCTGGAATTTTATGCTCAATTTTTTAACTCTGGATTTTTAGGTTTTAGGTATGTGAAATTTTTATTTTGAAACTTCTTGATTCAGCTGTTATGATTGTGAATTATTTTGGTTGAGAAGTGAGGTTATCCGATTCGAGCATTGTCAAAACTTTATTTTTCTTTATAGAGGGATTCCGTCATTTCTGCTTATTGCAGTGATTTAGTTTGCTTGAGGACAAGCAAAAATTCAAGTGTGGGGGAATTTGATAAGTGCACAATTAATGATATTTTACTCCCATTTCTTAACATGATTATTATCCAATTGAGTTTGATTTGTTTGTTCAAAGTGCATTTTAAGGTTAATTGCAGGAATTCTAGATAATTTGAGGCTTTTGGTCATTTTGGAGCAATTACAGATGAAAGTAGAAGAAAAGAGAAAAATCTATCAATGGACACGCCCATGAACACGGGCGTGTCAATAGGCGTGCCCTTGTTATTGCATTCAGTGGCTATGACACGCCCAGGACCACGGGCGTGGCAATGATCGTGCCATTTATCCAAAGTCACAGTAGCTGTGACACGCCTAGGACCACGGGCGTGTCAGTGGACGTGCCTTTCATCCAGACTCACAGTAGCTGTCACACGCCCGGTACCACGGGCGTGCCAAGGAACGTGCCTCTTATTCAGACTTACAGTAGCTGTGACACGCCCAGTAACACGGGCGTGTCAATGGGCGTGCCCTTTGTTCAGAATCACAGTGCCTATGACATGCCCAGTGACATGGGCGTGTCACATGTCGAAAAGTGAGATTCTTTGCACTGATTGGGGAATAAGTGGGGGGACAACAGCTGGCCTTTGTAAAAAAGAAAGAACAAGAAAAGAAGAGCTTGCCTAAATTAGGGAAAAGGGTGATGAACCAAGGGAAAGTGGTAGACAATGGATGGGTTTAGTGAGCTGGAAGTATGGGCTGGAGATTTGGAAGGAAATAAAAAGAGAAGAGGGGGAGAAGAACAGCAGTTTTTGCTAGAGCATTTCTGGAAATAGAGAAGAAATAAGAGGAGGAGGAGCCATCTGCTGGAGCAAGGAGAAGGGTCTTGAGCTGAGTTTGAAGAAAGATCCACATCATACATAAGCCCTAAACCAAGAATCAAGAGCTCAAGTGAAGAAATACAGATTCACTGCCATGAATTGTTTGGTTTCTCTTACTCATTTATCTTGCTCTGTTTTTCTAGCTTTGAATATGAACTAAATCCTTCTCTATCTAGATGTTGATGAACCCTAGCCAATTTGTATGAATTAAACAATTATATTCAGTTGAATCAATTAATTGAGTTATTTTATTCTTATGATATTTGTTGTTATTACCAATTGATAATAGCATGCTTATTGATTGGTTATTATTTTCATATTATTAACTTGAGAAAGCTTGATGTGAATTGAATACTCATAAGGGTTGAGGATTGATTGGGGTACTAGAGATAGACCTACAAGATCCTTTGGTTTATAGTTCCTTGTACTTAATGCATGACCTATTTAATTGTGTTTTGAGAAGAGATTCCGGCACTCTACTTAGTAATTAGGGATTAATTTGCTCGAGAGAGGTTTTAGTCTAAGATAGAGGAATGCCAATTCGATTCGATTAAATGGTTTAGCCGAATGGATTGTTCATAAATATTATTAAGGCTAGGGGGATTCAATATCTGGATAGTTCTATCAATATCATTATAAACCCTTTTGTACACAGTATTTTATTTTCAGTCATTAATTAGTTGTTTTTAGTTACAACACATCACACAACTATTAATTTGCTAAACAACGATTAAGATTTGCACTAGTACTTGGCCTTGTCCCCAGAGGAACGATAACTCACTCACTACTATATTACTTGGGCGACCCGTGCACTTGCGGTAATTGCATATAGCACTAACGGCACGCATCACTCCCAATTACATTGCAAGAGTTTTGAGTTGTGATCTTCAGTAATAAAGTATTATTGTATAAAAAAATTTTAAGTTGATATTCTTTTTTTTTCTCTTCACTCATTTTTTAAAATTATGAAAAATAAAAATTTCAGGCAATTTAATTATTAATTATTTATATATTTTTATAAATTATAGAAGTAAAACAATACTCATTTTGATTTGATAATTTTTATATTACTTAATAGTATAAATATATTGTAAAGAAGCATAACACATAGATACATATAATATATTAATTTATTGATAGAGCGTATTAAAAAATATAAGTTTTAAGATTAATTAAATAAATAAAAAATATAAATTATATTTATGATTATAATGAAATATAATTTTATAAAAAATTTTACTTTTTTTCATGTAATTTATTATAAAAAAAATAAGTTATTAAAATTTTTATATAATTTATCATAATGCAAATTAATCTAACATTAATAAATTATTTATAATATATAAATTCAAGAACTAAACTATCTTTAAATTTAAAAAAAATAAAATAAAAAATTTCACAATTTTATAATGAAATTAGTAAAATATAAATTATTTATTAAATATATTTTATTGAATTGAATGGAAATCATACTAAAAAATAAAATAAAATAAAAATTAAAAACCTAAAAAAAAGCAAGCATATAAGGGCAAAATAAGAAAGAGACTATTCATGCACAGTAATTTCACATTCTCTTTTAAATTATAGAAATAAATTTAATATAAATTTTATTTAAATTAAAATAAATTTTACTGAAAGATATATTTATAACAAACTCATAATTAAATGATATAAGTGGCTTAGCCTTGTCAAATTTAAAATTCATTTACAAATTCTACCGATTTCAATAAAACACAAATAACATATATAACCAATGTTAAATTAATATTACTAAATGTAATATAGTAGATTGAATGCTTAATAAATTTAATATTAGATTAATTTTTTGTAATTTTACACTTAAAATATAAAAGCAAATCTATATATCCATATTAAATAACTGCGTATTCAAATAAAAACTTAATTTGACCTCATTAAAAATGACATAATTTCCATTAAATCGTGATTTAGTTTGGACTTTATATTTGGTGGGATATAACTATACAAAACAATTAACATATAAATTTAAAGTTCTACTTGTATCATTTTTATTTAAGAAAAAAAGCTATATACATGTATTGACTTAATTACATATATATAATTTTTTAGTTGATTGATAAAGTATTAAAAATGGTATGAAAAAAATTAGCATTTGTTGCTAATGTATCAATGCATTGATGACAAGCTGATATTCAGGGATAGTTCTAGCTCATGTAGCTCGGGCTTAGATGCTGTCTGTGCTCGGGTTACAACATGCAAGACAAGAGAGAGAGAAGGGGAGACCGGACTCCTCCAGTGGAGGCTCTAATACCAAAATTAGTTTTGTCGCCCTGAATCAACAGAGAAAATGATGTAGTCGAAGTAACAGTTAATCCGAGCTCAGAGAAGGCTCGGGTAAGAGACATCTGATCCTTAGTGACAGAGACAGGCTTGGTAGGGATCCGAAAGAAATATCAAATACCAGAAGAATAAAAGATGCTCATTTTCAGGGAGGATGTCTGAGCCTACGATACACTACTCGAAAATCAGCTGACTATTTTTGAAAGAATTTGAGATCGGGAGTGAGGTTTCCTCTACGTGTAACGAACTCCAGATTTATTAGCTGGGCTTGGCTTATGACCCAATCTTTTTATCAGCCGCCACAGTACCAGTTCACCTCATGACTCCCGAGCAGGATTTGTTAATTTTGGCCTCAAATGAGGTCGCCTCCCTCATTCGAACACGCGACCTCCCATTTAAGAGAGAACTGCGAGCTGAACGAGTACCAATTCTTCCTCGCCTTTTTAACTATAACGAACCACAGATTTATCAGCTGGCCTGGCTTATGATCCAGTCTTTTCACCAGCCCAGTCTGTAGGGGTCTGCCACAGTACCCTTTCACCTTACGACTCCCTAGCAGAATTTGTTAATTTTGGCCTCAAATGAGGTCGCCTCCTTCATTCGAACACGCGACCTCCCATTTAAGAGAGAACTGCCAGGTGAATGAGTACCAATAACCTCATTACAAACTTTTACCATTAATCGAGTTTGCTTATAATAATAGCTAACACGCTAGTATCGAGATGACACCTTATGAGGCTCTTTATGACATAAAATATAGATCCCCAATTTACTGAGAAGAAGTTGGTGAAAGACAACTAGCGGGACCTGATTTAGTCCAGATTACTTTTGAGAAAGTTTCTATTATTCGAAAGCGACTAAAGATGATAGCTAGCCATAAGAAGAGTTATGCAGACCCGAGATGTAGAGACGTGTCTTTCGATGTGGGTGATCTAGTGTTCTTAAAAGTTTCATCAATAAGAGGAGTAATGAGGTTTGGTAAGAAGGGTAAGTTAGCACCAAGGTACATCAGACCGTACATGATTATCAAGAGAGTTGGAGCAGTTGCATATCGTTTAGACTTGCCATTAGATCTTTCTCACATTAATCCAGTGTTTCATATCTCGATGTTGAGGAAGTATATTTCGGATCATTTGCATGTGCTATAGCCGCAAGAAGTATAGATCTGTGAAGATCTTTCTTATGAAGAAGTTCGTATAGCAATTATGGATTCTCATATTCGAAGGCTCCGATCTAAGAAAATTTCATTAGTGAAAGTATTATAGCGCAACCATACCATCGGGGAGTGTACGTGGAAAACAAAATCTGGAATGAGAAAAATATTCTTATTTATTTTGTAATTGAATTTATTTGGCCACATATTGATTATATTTATAATGATTTAGTAATCATTCTATTAAAATTGAGGATGAATTTAATTTAATGGAGGGAGATTGTAATACCCTTAAAAAAATTTTAATTAAAAAATTAAATAATAATAATATAATAATAATAATAATAATAATAATAATAATAATAAGAGTGAAAGTAAAGGGAAAGAGAAAAAGGAGGAGAGAGAAAAAAATGAGAGAGAGAGAGAAAAGAGATCGGAGAAAATCTTATATCTATCGCAGTTCAGTGCTCGGATTTTGACAATCTCTAGACTAAGGAAATCACCACTCGACGACGCTTCCAACGCAGCCAGTCTCGCCTCCAACGACAACCGGACGACGGCTCACGTGCCGTCTTAAGTCCACTGGCAGTTCATCGCCGACTACTTTGATCAGACTTTTCGACCATTTTTCGGTCTTCTTTCTCAGCGATTTAATTATCATTCAACTTTTCTCTTCACGAGCTTCATTTTGGTATATAATTTGTATTTTTTGGAGCAAGTTTAATTTGACCGAAATTCGACCAAGGCCGAAACTTTTGACCGATTTTTTGGCCAGAGAGAGAGTAATATGTATTTTTGGAATCCTCTCATCAAGATGAACGCATGAGTACCAAATTTGCCACCAGATTCTTCCGTCGAAATTTTTTTGATGAGACACCGACAATAATCCGATCAGTGTTAACTTTTGACAGAAATTTTCATGCATTAATTAATTAATTTATCAAACTTTAAATATATAGTATTGGCAAGGATGATGATTAAATTTTAATAATTAAATTTAAATTGTTAATTAAATTAATTATGTAAATACTAAAAATTCAGGGACCGAACCTAAATTAAAATTATAGTTGTCCAATTAATTTTAAATTATAAAATATTTAATTCTAGAGTCTTTAATTATATTATTGTAATAATTTTTGATAAACCGTCCGGTTTCATATTTTGATATCCCGTGACCGAGCAGTTGATCGAGTCTTTCTTTCTGAACTGTGAGTGATACTTTCTAATATATTTTTCTTTGTATTTTATGCTTTAGCATTTAATGTATGTTTGTATATAAATATTATAAATATTATGTACTATTTATAATTTTTAAATTTTTGCATTTGTATGTGGTTGTGCACACATGTGATAATGTTGGATTGTGATTGCTGGATAGAATTGGAATGATGTGTAATCACATAGAATATGATTGGATTATGATAATGCATAAATGATGATAGTATGATGAATTTAGAATTAGTGTGACGACGGAGATATTTTTATGGCCAACGTTGCTTGTCAGTAGGGTAGTGCTGCTTGACTGAGACTGTGAATAAATTGAAATTAAGAGACTATGTTGGAATAAGAGTGCTAGATAGGAGGATCGACTCCTCTAATTTGAGGTTTAGAGTGAGTTTTCATGGACTACATTCTATCATTGGATATTTATATGATTGGATGTATGACTGTCATGATGAATTGACATAACATTTATAATATTATTATAGAACTAAAGCAGGACACCAGGTATGTATATTTGCCGGTATCATTCATTGAGTCGAAACGCTCACCCCTCGTCTCACTTTTTTTTTCAGATTTTTAGGGTGAGCAATTATGATAATGTTCAGAGACACTGCTTTTCTTTCTTGACAATAGATTTTATGTATGAAAAAATTTAAAAATTATGCTTATTTTTATTTTGGTCTGTATTTTTAATTTTAGAGATTATGTAAATCCTAAATGTTGAATTATTATATTTGGTTATGTAATTTAATGAATGATATGACGGTTTGAATATTTTTACTAGTATTTTTTTTGTCAGGCTGACTGTGGGGTCTGGTACCTCTAATTTTTTGCCCCTCACTGTCGGTCACGTGCCCTTTAGATCGAGTCGTGATAATTTTATATAAATATATAGATATATAGTTGAGCTATCATATTTATCACTCATTAGTTTATTTATTGATTTTTAATACTTCAAGTTGTATTTAAACAATTTATTTACTTTTTTTTATAATATATTGTGACATCATGTTATATTTTTAAATAAATTATTTTTGAATTATTGCTTATGACATTTAATGAATTAGTATTAGTGTAACTTATAATATTTGGTTATTGTTATAGTTTTAAACTTGTTCAAACTGTCCAGCTTAAAATATTGTGATTTGGTTTAGTTTAATTTATTATTTTTTTATTGGTTTAGTTTGTGTTATTACTCTTTTAAACTTTCTAAATTGATTTAGTTTAAAAATATGTCAAAAAATTGTTCAAACAGCCTAATGGTCATTCTTATTAAAAATTTATCTAAAAATTTGTATTTTGAGTCAAGGAAACCCAACTCTTAGCATTAAAGAAGAACTCAAATTGGATAAATTTGAGAAGAAAAAGAAGAAGTTTATCATAATTAAAAAGAGAACGATTAAAATTTCTAATTTTATAGTTTTTGTAACTCACGTTATATTATATATTTGGATATATTAAAATAAGAGTTATTTTATTATTAAAAGATATATTTGAAGGATAAAATAATTATTTAAATAGTACATAGGATAAAATAACTAAAGCACCTGAATTAAGAGGAAAATCAATATATTAAGTTAATAAATTATGTAATGGTGTTTTCAAATTTTAATTTTTGTTTTCTTGTTATAAGATCATTAAATTAAATACGTATTTTATAGCCACGAGCGGCAAAAAGTCCACATATCCGTTACAATTCGTTTTCTCTTTTTATTCAAAATTTCAAATTTCAAACGGCTCTGTCGCTTAAAAACAACAACCAGTAGCTGAAATCCAAAACCCAGAAACCCTAAAAAATCCAGTTCTTTCTTTGTCTCTCTATTGCCAATTTTGAAATCATTTAAAGTTTCAGCCAAATGGGTTCTTCAGGGAAATGGCTAAAGTCACTAATCACTCTCAAAAAGCTTCCATCAACTGAACATGTAATCTACTAATCAACAAACAAAAATGATAAAGACTTATTATTTATTTATATTGTTTTCCTGTTTTCTTGCGTTTTTAATATCTCTGTTTTGGTTTTGGCATTTACAGGAAAAACAGAGCGATAATAAGGGAAAGAAGAAATGGAGGCTGTGGAGGAGCTCATCGGATGGGCTTGGACCGTCCTCATCCAAGGGTTTGAAAAGGGCCCATATTGCATTGTCGGAGTCTTCTGAATCTTCCATTGCCTTCGATGATGCTTTCGCCATTGCCATGGCTACAGTAGCCAGAGCTCCGCCAAGAGATTTCATGGTGGTCAAGCAAGAATGGGCTGCGATCCGAATCCAAACCGCTTTTCGAGGCTTGCTGGTAAAATGGGTTCCTTTCAATTTGATATATTTTTTTAATTTATAAAGTTGTTTACGAAAGTATTTTAGTTGTAATTGGTGAGTCTTAGAGGCTTCTGGGCAGCTTGTAAGTGGTCTATGGGTAAACTTGAGCTTCACAAACTTCTAAAATTGGCAGTTTAGCTCTAGTTTTCAATTCTCAGAGAGCTAATTCTGAGTTAACATAGAAGTTGTTTAGGACTAGAATTGAACATTTTAGCTTTGGATTGGATATTTGCAGACGAGAGGACCAGATTGAACAAGACAAAAGTTTGATAATAGGAGCAAGAAAATTTTGGATCTGATTGAACAAAAAATATTTAAAAGTTCTAAGTACACTAATTCTGGTTTCTTAGGTTGAATTTGAAAGTTGCAAGCATACATACATATGTTCCATATATCACAAGCAGAACAGGAAGAAAATTTTGTCTCATAGCCATGTCTTTTTACATTTTCTGTATTTTTGCAAGGCAAGAGTCACCTATAAATTGTTCATCTTCCAATAATAACATTTTCAGGCAAGGCGGGCTCTAAGGGCCTTGAAAGCAGTAGTGAGAATCCAAGCTATATTTCGTGGCCGGCAAGTGCGAAAGCAAGCTGCTGTGACGCTGAGGTGCATGCAAGCTCTTGTCAGGGTTCAGGCTCGAATGAGGGCTCAGGGCGTGAGAATGTCTTCAGAAGGTCAAGCTATGAAGAACTCATTGAACGAACACAGCATACCAGATCCCTCCAAGCAGGCTGAGGTATTCCAGAAACTTAAATGAGTTCTTCATTATCAGAATATATGCTATGCTATGAAACTTGGAATAATGCTAACCTGAAAAATGCTATGTTTCAAAATTGTCAGCAAGGATGGTGTGATTGTCTAGGAACTGTGGATGAAGTTCGAACAAAGTTGCAAATGAGGCAAGAAGGAGCCATCAAGAGGGAGAGAGCAATTGCTTACGCCCTCTCTCAACAGGTAATGAAGTTATTGATATTGTGAACTATATAAAAAATTGCGTCGTATATAATGATAGATAAGTTATAAGGAGCTTAGACAATTGGTACATTAAGTTTTAGAATGCTTAATTTTTGTTTTTTTCGCTTGCAGCAATCAAGATCATGTCCTAGCCCAGCCAGAAGAACAAACAAGTCAGCAGCATTGCCTGTCAAGAACCAAAGGCTGGATAATAGCAGTAGCCCTGAATGGAGCTGGCTAGAAAAGTGGATGGCAGCCAAGCCATGGGAAAGCAGATTAATGGAAGAAATTCATACTGAGCACTCAATGGAGACTCCATATTCCAGGAAAAGTGAAGATAACATTGGAAGTATTTATTCATATTCGCCAATAAATGACTCGGTGAAAGTGAGAAAAAACAATGTTACAACAAAAGTTCTAGCTAAACCTCCTATGGTTAGTCATATTACACGCTCATCTTCAGCTCCAAGTTCTGAAACCATTTATGATGAGAGCTCAGAGTCTTCTGCATCCACAACTTTTTCTCCAATCCCATCATCAAGCAACACAATTGAAGTGGACAGAGTGGAGGAGAGTTGTTATAATAGCAAACCAAGTTACATGAGTCTCACAGAATCAACTAAAGCTAAGCAAAAGGCTTGCAGGCATTATTCTGCTTATAGTATGCCAATGCAAAGGATGGAAGATCAATTTCATACGATGTCAACGCCACTTTCCAGTGGAGATGCCAAGAGCAGTGCTGGTTCCAATCCTTCATTTAATTTTTGCAGGGATCTTTACCCTCCAATACCAATGGGAAGACATGATGAGCTTAGAAGTCGACGATGCTAAATCTGCCTACTTTAATTGATGAGTCCAACTGCTTGTTGTTCCTTAACAATTCTGAAGCCATAATTTAAATCGCTCAGACAGATTGGTGCTGATGAACTAAAACTACCTCAGAAAGATTGGTGCTGATGAACTAAAACTAGTATTGGCTTAGTTATATGTATTTATATATATGTATACATATATACGCATTTTGAATGATTGATTGTGATTATAGAATTGAGAAAACCTTCAAGTTGCTTGTGTTTTGATCTATATCTAGTAAAGATGAGGATTTTTGAAGTCTGCTAAACCATAGTTAGGAATTGAATGTTACATTGAAAGTTCGCAATTGTTGTGATGTTTGATAGTCATCTGTAATAGTGCTCTGATATTGTACACAAAAAAAAAAGCATCTTTCAATTGGATTTCCTCTTTTTAATTACATGACATTATATAGTGAATTAGTGAGAGATGTACAAGTAAAAAGTAATCATAAACCTATTGCTTTAAAGTTTTGTACTGGAATTTGGTATGAAGTCCATGAGAGTTTCACTAGACCCATCAAGCAGATCTTCCACATAATTAAGCTAAGTGACATGAACACAACTTGCAAGTTGGTTCAGCAACTTGGTCTCTTCTTCACAGAGGTTATTTTCAATAAATGTAGTATTAGTACATGAGGAAAATTCTTGCCTGTAGATGATAAGAAACGGAGAAGATGCCATAGCTACTGCAAATATATACCTCAAGTACTGAAATTATGGAGTTGTTAAGAATGAGTAGAAAAAGAATCAAATTTCATTTTCCAAATTGAAATAAATGATTGGTATGGTACATAACCAACTTTGTTTCCATATACGTTATTTTATTAGTCAGATTCCATTCAGGGAAAAAAAATTGTTTCTCTCGTCTGGAAATATGATAAAACCTTTGGCAATAATAGTGAAAATCCTTTTTTCTCAAAAATAAAATAAAATACATAATACTAAAATTGCACATCCCGAATCATAATCTAATGGTACGTATTAATGCCTAGATAATAAATTCAGAATTATTTATATAATATATTAAATGTAAAAAAAATAATACTGAAGATTCTTGTCAAATTAAGGACTCCATCCCCATATTATATGTATAACATTTAATTTATAATTTTATGGAAGAGTTCTGATTCACTAATTTTAACTGGAACAAAACTGTCACATTAATGTTAACTCTTAATTATTCTTTAATTTGCTAATCTTTTAATTAATTATTTAATTAGCTCCAAAAGCTTAAATCTAATTTACACGAAAAAAATTGCAGCAAATTGTTTTAGCAAATTAATTAACATCCTGCCAAAGGTGATGAAGACTACTAGTGGACCTGCACAGCACAGACTTCAATGCCAATTGTTAAGGTTTATTTATTCAATTTTTATATGATATACAATATAATATAATACTAGCATTGTCATTTTTTTTATATTTTATGTTTGTATTTATATTTTTATCATATTAAAAATAAAAATTTTATGTTTGGATTATAGATTAAGTGTTACTATAAGGAGGATGATGATTATTGAGACTTGCAGCTGATTTATTTATTTATTCAGTTTGTTTCTCTTGAATAATAAAATTTTCAATTTCAAAAAAAAAAAAACCCAATGATTGAGCTAACTTTTTTGTTTCAAATGAAAAAAAAATCTTAATTATAAAAGTTATTTTAATTAATTAAACAATTGTGGTCACCATATGAATATGAAAATTTGTAAATCATGTGATTAGCAATAATTAATTAGTTTTACTATTAATGCTTAAACTCAATTAATTCTCATCAATGATTATGCTCAAAATTACATGATTAAACACACAAGGGACCTAATGATTCTGAAAATGATCAATAAAATTTGCTTAATATTTATACATATATATGGCCCCTCCACAAATGAAAAAAAAGGACGACACGTATCACAATCAAAACCCTACAGGACGTAAAATGTGAATAATTTTAATTTAATCATGGCATATCTTTTAAGGAAGAATGAGAAAAAAAAACTATATATTATAAGATTAAAAATTAAGAAAAATTGAAATGGGGAAATTTTGAATATAGACCAATTCATGAAAATAGTTAATGGGTCAATTTCAAAAACTAAAAATGAAATATATTTTAAGAAATTCTTAGACAGTATCTCTAATTCGTTAAAGTCTTGACTTCTTTGTACCGCATGAACCTACGTTCTCATGATGATCAATATACAAACATATAAATATATATATATGCCTAAGAGATATTCAACAAGTTTTCCCATGTGAGAATATGTACAAACAAAGCCATGAATTCATCAGCATTTGCTACCAAAACTTATAATTTATATATATATATATATATTAGATCGATATTTTTTTTCGATATATAACATATATTATGAGAAGGAAAATTGAATTTGAATCTATTATTTAAAAGAAGATGCACCTATTATTAAATTATATTTCAGTGTATGGATATATTATTAATTAAAAAAAAGGTCTTTGTAATGGTAACAGAGTGAAGAGAAGGGAAAAAAAGTATTTGATGGTTAAATATACTTTAAAATTTTGAGTAAAAAAATAGTAAATTAAATTTCTTTCATGGTGTTGCCATGAACGGTGATAAGGAAAGTTTAATGCAATTCTATTTAATCAACATTTTCCTTTAATTTTTCTTCATTATTATTCGTCTTTCTTTGGTTTGATTACTCTTTTCATTCCTTTTTATATTTTGTTTTATCTGTCGCTCATCTTAATTTTCTAGAAATTAATTATATTTTTTAAAAAATATGAGTGTGAATAAGATGAATATTATTATGTGTCTACGTCTCTTTTTTTTTTCATAATTATTGTTTCGAATCTTAACGTCTTGCATCATAAAGAAAACATGAATTAATCATTATTAATTAAATATATGGTGAATTCTTGAAAAATTAATCTCGTTTATATTGACCAAGATTCCACCTTTAATAATTATTTGCTGCCAAAAAGGGAAAAAAAAATTAAAAGTTTAATTGAAATGCGAATGTTGTTAAAAGCTGCCGACCATATCTTTATTACCGTTGATATATTGAATTGTTTATTGATTCTCTCTTTTGATTCTAATGACAGTGTTAAAATCGTTTTTAGAATTGAAATTGAAAAAGTTTGAGTTAAATATTTTAATTAATATTAAATTGAAAAAAACATGTTACAAGCTTCAAAAGCATAAAAACATATTACAAGGTCCACTAGTATAGTCCACCTACTCTAAAACATCTTCAACTCCCTTATACAATACTAATTAGACTTTTAATTCATAAAATTGGATGTGTGAATATTTTCTTTTCAAAATTTAAATATATATATATATATATTCATAAATTTATCTGAGAATTGTTAATTACTTATGATTATGTGTGAAAGTTAATAATCTTTGCCTTAGTTAAATAATGGGTGTCAAAATTCTATAAAAAAAATTATGAATAAAAATAGAATAATTGATATTAAGAAAAAAATTTGCTACAGAAGTAACATAACACTCCTCAACCCTTGATCATATATTAGATAATAATAAATATATAAAGAAACTAAAATAATCAGAAAATCTATATATATATTTTTTCGAAACATAAAACTAAACCATATAGACGACATTTCACAAAAGATTATAGATGCTTATAATAATAATAATAATAATAATAATAATAGAGAATAATAATAACAACAACAATAATAATGGCTCGTTTCGTGCTCTGCTAGGGTTCCAGATTGCCGCCGTTCAACTTTGCTATGGCTGGAGCGCCGACGCCGGCTCCTTCCGAGCCGGCGTCCAAAACTTTTGCTGAAGCTTTTCGTTCAGGTATTGGAGACATTGATCGCACCTTTTCGAAGGTTAATGTTGCAAACTTGCGTTGCAAGGAATACTCTTTTAGGGGCATGCCTGCTGTGGAATTCTCTGATGAAGATTTGAGGAGGTATGCCGAACCATACAGATATGCATTGGTGGGCCACTTTAATGGCAGCCGTCCCTCCATGAAAGCTCTGCGAAGATTTGTTGATGCCATTGGTTTTCATGGTGAGGTTTCTATGGGTTTGCTTACTAATTCTGATGTGTTATTGAATTTCAAACTGGAAGACGACTATTTACGTTGTTACTTGCGACAACATTGGACATTTAATAGTTTTGTGATGAAAGTGTTTAAATGGACCATGGATTATGTGCCAAACGTTGACAGTCCTTTCTATCCTATATGGATCTCGTTTGATAATCTACCGATTCATCTTTTTCATGAGGAGCCTTTGTTTATGTTAGCCAAACAAGTCGGCATCCCATTGAAACGAGATGCTGCCACTGTTTCTACTATTCAGCGGCCTTCATCTGCTAGAGTCTGCGTCGAGGTTGATCTAACTAAGCCTTTGCCAGAATCGGTTTGGGTAGGGGGTCAGACTACGGGTTTTTCCCAATTGGTTACTTATGAATTTGTTCCTTCGTATTGTTCAGTCTGTGGTAAAGTGGGAGAATGCAAAATACACTCCGTTCATCCGAAGGGTACAGACCAAAAAGCTTCGAATGTTCCTATTCCTCCAACTGCTACAACACAAGCTTTTATTCCGATTAAGAAGATATGGAAAATGAAAGATGTGAGGATAAGTGATGCAACTAACACTAATTCTGCTGTAAATAATGCTACTGGAGTTAATTCTGATAATGAGAAAGGCAAACACGTTGTTGAAGAGGCTTCTGGGCTAATAAATAATGCTACTAGAGTTTATGATGAAACTGCCTCTGCTCCCTTAATCGGGGAATACAGTAAGAGGGTTGATGAGAGTTCTGATCCTTTAGCTTTTATGCCTGCAGGTCCTATTCCTAGTGCTGGTGCTTTTGTCCCAATAGCTGCTATTCATGAACATGTTGCCACACCTGTTGTTCAACAATCCAAAGAGAGCAAGGCATGTAATGATGATTTGATTTTGTCCAATCATTTCTTTGCTTTAAGTGCAGACAATGTGGATCCTACGGTAGAAGACAATCCTGTAGATTCTGTTTTGTTTCCTGCAGAATTACAGTCCCCATCTGATGCTGAGCGAGTTACTGATGATGCTCGTAAAAGTGCAGATTTTCAATCTGATGTGGATTCAAAACGAACACCAGCTATAGATAAAATTAGAAAGGGACCTGGCCGGCCAAAGGGTAAGAAGGGTCGTAAAAAGAAGAATTCAGCTAAGAAAAATAAGAAACCAGTTATTGATGACTCTAGCTCCAGTAATGATGATGATGTTGCTTAATGAATTTCCTCATTTGGAACTTGAGAGGCATTCGATCCTCGCTTACTCGTCTTCATAATTTGGTTTTTAGGCACAAGCTTCAGTTACTGGTTATCATTGAGCCGATCTCTAATTCCTCTAAAATTGTTCACTTTGCTTCTGTTATGGGATTTGACAATTATTGGTCTTCTATCTCCAATAAAATCTGGCTTCTCTGGAATTCGCATGCTTTCCAGCTCTCCAGCATTGAAGATGGTGGTCAGATTGTTTCTTGTAAGGTTTCCTTCACTCCTTTAGCTGTTGATTTTGCTTTACTTGTGGTTTATGGAGCTCACACTAGAGCTCAACGTCATCTTTTATGGGATAAAATTACTAGCTTTTCTGCCAATACTAGCCTTCCTTGGATAATAGGCGGTGATTTTAACGTCATCAAGCATGCTAATGAATATATGGGGGAAGGTGAACCTGATGAAGCTGCAATACATGATTTCCTTGATTGCTGTAATGACAGTGCTTTGATTGACCTTCCTTTTAGCGGCACGGAATATACATGGGAAGGAACTAGGCAAAATGGTCAGGTTTGGGCGAGACTTGACAGAACCATGGCTGTCTTTCCTTTTTTTAATTTGTTCGACTCGATTCACTGCACTCATTTGGATAGAACCTCCTCTGATCATACTCCTATGCTTATTGAGGGTAAGAAAATGGATTTTAATTTTCCCAAAAGTTTCAAATTTCAGCATATGTGGCTTTCTCATGCTGATTTTATGGATGTTGTTCGAACCAATTGGGATTCTTCTTTCACTGCGGGTGGTATGTCTGGTTTATTCTGCAAACTGAAGAAATTGAAATGTGCTCTTCGCTCTTGGAATCTGAACTCTTTTGGGAACATTTTTGAAAACATCACCAAGGCAGAAAATGAAGCTTCCATGGCTGAATCTATATATCTTGCTGATCCTTCCAGTTTGCACCTCCAGCAATGGCGTGACAAGCAATCTGATTTGCTTCATCATTTAAATTGTGAAGAACTCTTTTGGAAACAAAAATCTCACATCACTTGGCTTCAAGATGGGGACTGTAACACAACATTTTTTCACAATTACGTGAAAATGAAGAGGAAACTCCACCGCATTGCTTCAGTGACTGATGCTTCTGGTACCACCATTCAGGATCAGGCTCAAATTGGTTCAGAAGCCGTTATGTTTTTCCAAAACCTTTTTACTGAAGATTCGGTGTATGACTCCAACTCTGTTACAATTTTATTATCTCATATTCCGACTTTGGTTTCTGCTTCTGATAATGTTGTTTTGACTGCTATTCCCTCTGGTGAAGAAATAAAGGCCGCTGTTTGGCAACTCAATTCTAACAGTGCTCCGGGCCCAGATGGTTTCGATGGAAAATTTTTCACTTCTTGTTGGCATATTATTTCTCAGGATGTCATCAGTGCAGTTAAAGAATTTTTTCTGGGTGTTCCTATGCCTAAAGCTTTCGGAAGTGCTGTGATCATTTTACTTCCCAAAATCCATAATCCCGAGAGCTTCAATCAATATCGTCCGATTTGTCTGGCTACATTCATGAGCAAGGTCTGCACTAGAATCATTGCTAACAGGCTTTCCTCTCTGCTCGAGCATATCATTTCAGAAGAACAGACTGGTTTTGTAAAAGGAAGGTCCATTCACCAGCATATCCTGCTTGCTAATGAACTCATCCATGAGATTGGTCGTAAATCATGGAGTCACAATCTTGCTATTAAACTCGACATGGCAAAAGCATTTGATCGAGTATCTTGGGCTTTCCTTCGTGATGTTCTGATTAAGTTTGGGTTTTCTACTCTATTTGCTGATCTCATTTTCTCCCATCTTGATGCTACACGGCTGTCTGTTATTGTTAATGGTGCTAGTTATGGTTTTTTTAAACCCAACAGAGGAGTAAAGCAAGGTGATCCGCTATCCCCTCTTCTGTTTATTCTTGCTTCTGAAGCTTTCTCTAGAGGCTTAAAAGCTCTTATATCCAGTCACAGAATCACTCCGTACAAGCTGACTAGGGGCTGCCCTATTATTTCTCATTTGGCATTCGCCGATGATCTTCTTATCTTCATTCATGGTGATATGCAATCTGTTCTTAATTTCAAGGAATTTTTGGAGTCCTATCAAACAACTTCTGGTCAATTAATAAACTTCAACAAATGCTCATTTTATTTATCTGATAGGGCCACTACTGAGGACGAAGGCCGAATTGCTAATGCTCTGAATATTAGCAGATCGCAATTACCTTTCACTTACCTTGGGGCTCCGGTTTCTAAAGGCATCACCCGATTTTCTTCCTGCTCTTCTCTCATTCAAAATTTTGATCAGATGCTCAGTGGATGGCAAAAAAAGTTTCTTACTATGGGCGGACGCCTCACACTCACACGCCATGTTCTCACAACTCTGCCTATCCATCTCATGGCTGCAACGGTTCTGCCAGTCTCTACGGTCAATGCTATGAACCGACGCATAAGTCACTTTATTTGGAGTAATGATTTGCGGGATAAGCACCACTGGTCTAATCTTAAAAAAATGCAGTTCCCGGTTTTGGAAGGTGGAATTGGCATTCGATCTTTGGAAGCTACGCAAACTGCCTTTGTGCTTAAAAATCTTTGGGCTTTCCATTCCAATAACAGCTTATGGGCTAGATACATGCAAAAAAAATACCAACGATCTGGTAACATGACATATTGGGTTAATGACTCTCCGATGTGGAAATCCCTGTGTCGCTCTAATGCTAAATATCCTGATTTTTTTGTGCTTGATAGTGAGAAGCTTGTGCTGGCTAATAAATCAGAAGCTACTTTCTCTAATATTTATGAATTGGTTCGCCCTTATCAGGATAACATGCAGAGGAACAAGTTTCTATGGGGCTCTCACATTCCCTTGAAGCTGTCTTTATTCACTTGGAGGTACTTTCATAACATTCTTCCTCTTCCTCACAATTTGAAGAAAATTGGTATCTATGCTCTGTCTTTCTGCCACTTTTGCAAAGCAGCTGAGGCATCTGCTGATCATGTTCTTTACTCCTGCAAAGAATCACAAAAGGTATGGAGATTTTTTGCTTCTTACTTGCTTCCATTCAGCAACGCCAGAACTTCCCTCAATCACATGCTGAGTTCCTGGTGGAGACTTTCTCGCATCAAAGATATCCTTGGGAAAATAGGCACTCTCCTTCCGCAGCTTATATTATTTGAACTTTGGCATTCCTACTGTAACTGCAATTGGGGGAACCAATCATTCTATGCGCCGGGTTCTATCAATCGGATTTTGAAAATTTTTTTCACTTGGGGGGTTGTTCACTCCTCCCGTAAATATGCTGTTCATGTTCCTGAAATTGCTGAATTGTTACCAGTTAATTTTGGAGCTCGCAGAGAAGCTAGAATGGTGATTAAGTGGATCAAACCGCCTGCCAATCTTGTAAAGCTCAATATTGATGCCTCTTTCACGAAAGAGAAATCTGCAGCTGGAGCTATTATTCGTGATTCTAAGGGTATGTTCATCGCTGCCCATTCTTATTGTTTTGATACCGATAATCCTTTCCAGGCCGAGCTATATGCTTTATCGAAAAGCTTGAGCTGGTGCTTAAGACTGGGCTGGTGTGGATTTGAGATAGAAATGGACAACCTTCAACTTGTGCAGCAACTGAACTCTGGGTCTCCTCCTCCCTTGGTCCAGCAGATTAAAGACAAGATTTTTCAGAAGGCTTGTTCTATCCACCATGTGTACAGAGAGGCTAACAATGCAGCCCACCATTTAGCCTACTATAGCAGAATTTGCGGAAGATCTTTTGTCTTCAAATCACCTCAAGCGCTCCCTTCTTACATTAGAAGCATTATTGTTTTAGAGAGAGCTAATATTCCTTACGTCAGATTTGGTTAGCCATTCCTTTATTTCTTTCTGCCCATTGAAGGTTTATTCTGGGTTGTATTGAACCTTTTATTTTTATTCAATAAAATTACCAGGTGGTGCCGCCCACCTTTATCAAAAAATAATAATAATAATAATATATTATCATTCAATATTAATCTGAATATATAAAATAAAATATGATGCATTTAATATAAGTTATGAGAATTTTTATCTGATTTTTATTGACTAAAATATCATAGTTTACCCAAAATCACAAAGGACATATATATATATATATATATTGCTTCTTTTTTTTATGAGAAAGCATAAAAGTTTCCCTTTAATTATTGCATAGTTTTTCTGACTTTTAAAGTTTCTAATCTTAATTTATTTAATCCATGAAAATTTTGGGAAGGACTAACCTACATACACTGAACAATATGTTGTTAGACTATAATGATGTAAATTCTATTTATTGGAATTATTCTCATTCATGTATGAGATCAATTTTTGTCGCATATATGAATGAATTTCACTCTCTTATAATAAGAAAAAATCTTATATATATATATATATAAGTAAAATCTTATTTCATGTGAAAGGAATTCATATTGATTGAAACTAGAAAAAAAAATATTTTTAGTTCTCATGTAAATATAACATCATTATGATTGGTGTAAAAAAATATTAGGTAAGAAACGATTGATTATGACTAAATAAAATCAAAATTTTTTAATCTGAAATCGAGTCTTAAATATATTATTATAATTTTTAAAAAAAAAATAAAATATATAAACATTTTAGACTATAAATTCAAATTATAATATTTTGAACATATTAAAATGGATTTTTATTAAACAAACAAATTAATAAAAAAAAAAACAATTGCTATAAGAAAAAAAGATTGAAAATGACCTATACCAAAACCAATCTCATCTCAAGAGAGGACAAAGAATTACATTGAAAAAAATATATATATAGCATATATCTATATATAAATATATATATATTTTGACAAAAGCATATATATATATATGTACTTGTTGATGATTCTTGAAATTTAAGTTGGGAAAAAAAACAAAAATCAAACACAGCCACTGTCCTACATTGGCTCAACAAATAAAGCAAAATGTCTGGTGCCATATTAATTGTTGCACATGCAACAATTAAATCAAGATTCTTATATATATATAGTTTTTTTTTTCTTCCATCACAAGCATTTATATACTCTCTGTTCCTCACTTTTTCTTTCACAAGCAACATTAAAAATTCTAACTTAGTTAATTAGTCTTTTAATTACCCAAATTTTTAAATTAAAAAAACGGGCAGTTTGCTTTTACAATATTAGTTTAATTAATTTTTTTTGAGTATTGGTATGAAAAAAAAAGAATCAATTCAGAATTTATTTATAAGAGAAATATGAATTTACTATCATATTAAGGATAATCGTTGGTCGGTTTTAGGAGTCTACTATTCCGATTATTACAGATCAAATTGAAATTTTTATTTTTAAAATCGATCATTATTGATTGAGTTTGGTTGATTTTTGAATTCAGTCGATTTTAACTAATAAATACATAAGTCAAAATCGACCAATTTAATCAGTTTAAATTGATATAGTCAGTTGAATTTATCAGAATTATGTTTGAATCGGGTTGATTTGAACCATTTACTCATTGTTTTGAGTATTAATTTAATTATTTTTTTTCTGTTAGTATGAAAAAAAAATTGATTTTGAATTTATTTACCATAAAAATATGCACTTATTATTATTTTATGCTTTTGATGTACTAATTTAATTAATCTATATATCATATAAATAATTAATAATCTTCACTTATTTTATATTATTAATTAAATATCAAAAATATTTTATTTTTAAACATTAATGAAAATTTTAATTTATGCTTATACTACAAGGTGATGAAAATGGCAGAATATATTGGCTCATTGTATAAAAAAACCAATAAAAGAAGTTATAAGGTATAATTACTTTTCTTTTTTATTTCCTTTTTTTATTTTTTATAGATTTTTACAGTTCAAGTTGATGTTATTTTAGGAAAAAGGTGATGAACGAAATGATTTGGCTTACAACATGAGTATGACTATAGAAATGTACTTATAATAGCAATTTATGAAGCCTACAGAAAATAATTTCTAATTTTAAATATTTATTTAAAATTTAATTTTTTAGATAATTTAATGATGATACTAAAATTATACTTCATCTGTCCAATAAAATTAAATTTATTTTGAGTTTCAATCCTAAGCACAAAATCACACAGTGAAATTCTTAATTACGAATTTAAAATATCTTAAAGCAACAGTGGAGTTTTTCATTGCTAAATGCTGAAGAGCGGTTTTTCTTGTGGTTATTTTTTCTCGTTGTTATTTTTTTTAGTATCGATCGAAATAAATTCTGAATTTATTATTTATAAAGATATATATTTATTGTTAACGTGAATTCAGAATGAAATATTATAAAATTCATGCCGTTTTTTAAAAAAGATTCTCAATAATTTTTTTTAAAATATTTTTGTAATTTAGTTAATTTCATGATTAAATAGTCATTAATGAGCTAAGAAAATTTTAAAATATTAGATAATATATGAATGACTACTATATTAAATTAACTTTATCATATCAAGATTATAATTAGTTTTATTCTATTTAAATTAAAATTCAATTTAGTAATAATCTTTTCTTCTACTTACACCACTATAGATACCTCATTATAGATGGTTCATAGAATAATTAAGAATACAGAGATTTCTCATATTTTTTCATTTTCTATCTTCTCTCCTCTTTATTTACAACAATTTATAAACACGAAACTCTAATCAATTTATTCATTATAAGCATTCAAGTTCAAGATAATTATTCTAATTTTTTTTCTATTTTTAGTATAATATTATATTATATATATTACTAAAAAAATAAAATATAAATGAAGTGAAATAATTATTATTGTAATAATATGTGTTAGGCAAATAATTTTTTTATGCCTTAATGGATTTAAATAATCTCTGCTTCTTTTTTTGGCTATAAATATGTAATAATTAATATTATAGAGTTTTGCTAATGACATTACTAGTAATGATTTGTTTATTTGCTAAATTAAAATAATTAGCTTGTAATAAATGTGATGTATTATTTTTTACTTTCATTATACTAATAGAATGGATATAAGCTTTTCTAATCACTTCATTGTGCTAATTGAATTAATACGATTATTGATTTATATTTGAGAAATTAAATTAGAAATATTATATGATTTTTTGTGCCCTTTTTAATGGTGAATAATTTTTTTAGTTAGTATACAAATATTAAATATGTTATAAATAGTCTATTTAGTATAAACTTACATGGGCCACTAGTATTATTATTTTACTTCGCTTAAATCTTTATCAATAATCATTACAAGTTATTACAATGAAGAGAGAAAATTTTAGTTTCTTTAATCTACAATAAAAAAGAATTTTTATTTTATTTTTCAATAATTCATCGTGAATCAAGAAACGAGTTTAAAAACTCATAATTTTAAGATATTTTTTTTGTATTAAAGTAAAGTTGATAAATAAATTGATATTTACTATAATTTGATATGATTATTTGTAATTTTAGAGTTATAATATTTAAACTTTAATTATAATTTTTTAGTCCTTATTTATTTGATGAGCTTTGTAATCCATTTAATTTATGAGTTTTATTTAAATTTGGTATATTTATAATGTTATGTCTTATAAAATTTATATTTATTACTCTTGATATTTTCTAAAAAAATAATATGTTATGAGTATTTGATAATGAAATTCACTTTAATATTGTGAATATTAGAGATATTATGAAAAGAAAATCAAGTATTTCCGCAGGATTGCTTATAAATAATGATAATTTTTTAATTATTTAAATGAGAAATCAAAAATTAATTATCTTATTATTAATAATTTATTATAATATTTTTAGTAAATATTAAAATTTTCATATCTCAAATATGCTCATGCAGTAGCTATATTGAGAGCATAAAATTATAAAATATTTTAAACTAATTTTTTTATTTGCTTGTAGCTAAATAAAATTTTTAGTTTTTTATAAAAAATAATCAAACTCATCCAATTATCTTTATATCATTTTCTGAAGTGAATGTGATATTTTTCTCAAGACTATGGACGAGATCTTGATAAAAAATGGTTGTGGTAAATTTTTTTCTATCAATATTGAAAATTAAAGTGTTTAAAAGATATATATTAGCAGAAATTAATATTAACATGATATTTGGTTCTGCAAATATGGTTGAAGATTTCAGAAGAATTTATCTTATATTTTGAATTTAAACATTCTGAATTTGAGTAAAATGGTATTTCGATGATGCATTGTGTTCAAGTAGATCCTGAAAAAATCTATTGAGTTTTGCAATCGATATCCTATTGAAAAAAAGTGAGAAAGATATTGAATTTTTATGTGTTAACTCTATAAATTTGAACTAAAAAGTTCATATTTAAGAAATTTTAAATTTCTTAACTGGATTGTACTTTATAATAAATAAAGATTGTTGAGTTATACTATATGCACCAGAAGTGCATAAATTTTAAAATTTTTATACTTTGGTATGATCATATTAGTCATCCGGAGTTAAACATGATGCGATATATTATTCAGAATATAAATAGACATCCACTAAAAAATTAAAAAAATTCTTTTGTCCGATGATTACTTTTGTGCTTATTATGCTCAAGGTAAATTAATTGTGAGACACGTACTGTCTAAATTATATTTAAAGTCATTTAAATTTCTACAAATAGCATATAGAAATATTTATAGTCACATCCTTTAATCTTATAGGCCATTTAAATACTTTATATTTTTAATTAATGCTTCAATTCGATGGTCACATGTTTGTCTTTTGTCAACTCGTAATATTACTTTTGCTAAATTTTTTGCTCAAATTATAAAAGTTAATATCAATATTTCTTGATTATCAACCAAGATAATTTATCTAGATAATACATATGAATTCACCTGAAAAATATTTTATGATTATATTACCATTGAATATTTTATTGCATATGTTCATACTCAATATAGTTTAGCATAATCATTATAAGATTTTGTGATAAATTATTCTTATACTTATAAAATTAAAACATTTTATATCTGTTTGGATATATGTTTAGATATATATTATTGTCTGTGTTACACTTTTAATTTGTATTTAATTGTCTGTACATTACAAGTTTTTCACTTTATAACTTGTGCTTATCTAACATAATATATCTTATTTAAAATTTGTGATATTAAAATTTCTTGTAAAGCATATATATTTTTATTACATCTCCTCAAAGAACTAAAATTGATTATCAATATTATCTTGATATCTATATATGTTTTGATTATTTATGTTAGATATTATGAATCTTCAATGATAAATATTCTAAAATAAAATTTTTAGTAAGTTGGTTTTCACTCTATTAGGGAAAGATAAAAGTAAAGGGTTAAAAACACAATAGATTAGTTGGAATACACCGACATTATCTAATCTTGATACATGCACAAATCAAATATGAACTGAAAATTTAAAAACTAATTCATTTGCATAATATTGCAAATCAGTTACTAGATATATTTACAAATATCCAGTAGGTGTTCAAATCACATATTTCAGCTGTTAATACTCTTGCTCGATTGATTGTCCCTATAGGACATTTTATTAGTGTGGCAGCTAAAAGATATAGTAGATGCCTAAAACATAATAGACTACTTTGTTTAAAATATTAATTTTTGAGATAAGAGAAAATGAATAATTTCAAAATGATACTCTTGAAGAGATCAAAAGCAACATAAGTCAATAACCATATATTTCTAGAGAAATAACTCCATAAGTGGTTCCGGTACTAAAAAATTATGAGATCTCATTAAAATATAGAAATATGTGAAAAAGAGATGAAATTATTGTTGATAATATATTTGCATATGTTGCTATTAAATTTATCAAAATATGCTTGAGTCTAAAAATATTTAAAATTATTGACGTCAAAGTGATTAGCCAAAATAGAAAGTAATCAAGGCCGAGCTAGATTCATTTGCTAAACATATAATTTTTGGACAAGTAGTCCAGACACCCAAAGATGTCATACTTATAGGTATTGTATGTAAAAAAATAAATCATATGAGATTATGAAAAAATTCCATTTTCTCTATTATGAATGTAATTACTTTTAAATTTAATTTTGCAGCCTTTGAAGGGCTCAACATTATATTATAATAATTTGCTCATATAACTCTTAAGAGAAATGAGTTAAATAAAATTGTAAAATACAAGGCACAACTTGTGGCATAATAATTCTCAAAAAGACCTTGTATAGATTATGATGAGATATATTTTCCTGTTATGGATGCTATTACTTTTAGATTTTTTATCAGTTTGGCAGCCTCTGAAGGGCTTGACATATATTTGATGGATGTTGTGACAACTCACTTATATGGTTCATTGAATAATGATATATATATATATATATGAAAATTCCAGAAGGATTTAAGATGCTTGAAGCATATAATTCAAAATCTAGACAAATATACTCTATTAAATTCCAAAGATTATTGTATGAGCTAAAATAATCTGGGTGAATGTGGTACAATTACCTCAGTGAATACTTAATAAATAATGGATACGCAAATAATCCTCTTTGCCATGTGTTTTTGTTAAAAAGATAAATTATGGATTTGCTATAGTTGCAATTTATATTGATGATTTAAATATAATGAAAATTCTATAAGAGATCTAAATTACTGTAAACTATTTGAGAAAAGAATTTGAAATGAAAGATCTTGAAAAAATAAATTTTTATCTTGGATTTTAAGTTGAATATCTGTCAAATGAAATTCTTCTCCATCAATCATCATATATTGAAAAAACCTTAAAATAATTTAATATGGATAAATCTTAGTCATTAAGCACTCCAATGGATGTTCGTTCTCTAGATGTAAAAAGAGATCATTCTCGCCATCGAAAAGATAATAAAGAGATTCTTGGTCCTGAAGTATTATATCTCAATACAATAGTGACACTTTTATATCTTGCTAATAATACAAGACCAGATATTGCTTTTGCAGTTAACAATATAAGGTTTAGTTTAGCACCAACTAAAAGGTATTGAAATAGAGTGAAACATGTTCTACCTACCTACATGACACATCTGATATGAGTTTATTTTTTTCAAAAGAAATAAAGTCTGAATTGACAGGATATGCTGATGTTGGATATCTTTCTGATCCTTATAAAGCCCGATCCCAAACAGAGATATTAGCTATTCATGAAGCTAGCCGTGAATGTGTATGGTTGAGAAGCATAATTAAACATATTAGAAGAGTATGTAGATTACCTATAAGCAAGCAACTAATAATATTACATGAAGATAATGCAACATATATTACATAAATCAAAGGAGGCTATATAAAAGGTGGTAGAACTAAATATATATCACCAAAGTTCTTTTACACTCTTGAACTTATGAAGGAATGATAAGTTGATATTTGCAAAGTTCGTTCAAGTAACAATCCAGCAGATTTATTCACAAAAGCATTGTCAACATTAATTTTTAAAAAATATGCATACAATATTGAAATGCGCTCATTTGAAGATATGTCTTAGCCAGTTGTATTATTAAGAAAAAGTTACCTATGAATATTATACTCTTTTTTCTTCGCTAAGTTTTTATCCCACGGAATTTTCTTAGCAAGGTTTTAACGAGGCATATTCATAGGGATAGTCATCCAAGAAAAAATATTAGATAATATGTGAATGACTACTATATTAAATTAATTTTACTCTATCAAGATTATGATTAGTTTTATCTTATTCAAATTAGAATTCAATTTAGTTGTAATTTTTTATTCTACTTACACCACTATAAATACTTTATTATAGGCGGTTCATAAGATAATTAGGAATACAGAGATTTTTCATATTTTCTTATTCTCTATCTTCTCTCTTCTTTATTTACAACAAGAAAATTTGAAATAAAAGATTTTGGAAGAACATAATTTTATCTTAAATTTCAAGTTGAGTATTTATCAAATGAAATTCCTGTCCATCAAACATTATATATCAAACTTTAAATAATTTTATATGGATAAATCTTATTTATTAAGCATTTCAATGGTTGTTTATTCCCTTAATGTAAAAGGAGATATTTTCTGCTCCTAGAAAGATAATAAAGAGATTCTCGATCCTAAAGTATCATATCTCAGTGTAATAGGGGCACTTTTATATCTTGCTAACAATATAAGACCATATATTACTTTTGCAGTTAACTTACTTGCAAAGTTTAGTTCAACACCAACTAAAAGGCATCGGAATGGAGTGAAACATGTTCTACGCTACCTACATGATACATCTGACATGGATTTATTTTTTCCAAAATGAATAAAGTCTGAATTGACAGGATATGTTGATGTAGATATCTTTATGATCCTTATAAAGTCCGATTCCAAATAGAGATATTAGCTATTCATGAAGCTAACCGTGAATGTGTATGGTTGAGAAGCATAATAGAACATATTATAAGAGCATGAAGATTACCTATAAGCAAACAACCAATAATATTATACGAAGATAATGCAACATGTATTACACAAGTCAAACGAGGCTACATAAAATGTGATAGAACTAAACATATATCACCAAAGTTTTTTTATACTCACGAACTTATGAAGGAATGACAAGTTGACATTTGCAAAGTTCGTTCAAGCGACAATCCAACAGATTTGTTCACAAAAGTGTTTCCAACATCAATTTTCAAAAAGTATGCACACAATATTAGAATGCGCTCACTTGGAGATATATCTTAGCCAATTGTATTCTTGAGGAGAAGTTACTTATTAATATTGTACTCTTTTTCTTTTACTAAGTTTTTATACCACTTGATATTTTTTTAAAAGATTTTAAGGAGGCATATTCATAGGGATAGTCATCCAAGAAGAAGTGTTAGATAATATGTGGATGACCACTATATTAAATTAATTTTACCCTATCAAGATTATAATTAGTTTTATCTTATTCATATTAGAATTTAATTTAGTTATAATCTTTTATTTTATTTACACCACTATAAATATCTCATTATAGGTAGTTCATAGACAATTAATAATATAGAGATTTCTCATATTTCTCATTTTCTATTTATTTTATCTCTTCTTTTTATTTACAACAAAGTTAGCATAATTGATTTAATTTCATGATTAAATAGTCATTCATGAGCTAAAAAAATTTTAAAATAAAAATTTTATTAAATATTTCATTAATTATTTTTTTATAAAATAATTAACTTTTATCGGTAAATAAACTAATTAATCGTAATCAATAATTAAAATAATTTTAAAATTTATTTTTCTCAAATTAAAAAATAAAATACAAAATTTTATAAGCATAATTTTACACTATGTACATAGAAAATAACTATATACCTGGAAAACATTCAAATTAATGCAAAAAAAAGAGACAAAGAGAAGAAAAAAAAAAAGGAAAAAAAAAACATCATCAAATTCAACAACATCAAATCTTCATCTTTGTCTTCCTCTTCACCATCCATTTTTTTATTTACCAATAAATTAAAAAAAAGGATAAAAATACAAGAATAAAGAAAAATCAATATCAATGGAATAAAAAAAGAGAATAATTCATTGATATTCCTGGCGAAAATAGTTCATTTCAAATTTTTAATATTTTATTGTTAATTTGGATTTTCATATATATATATATATATACATATATATATATATAATATGCTTTTTTAATCTAAATAATTAGAAATATTTTCAAGTCAATTTAGTTTATATTTTCCTAATGTATAAAATCGTGAGAATCAAAATTAAAAAAAAAATGAGGAGTACTATTAATCAATGCATTGAAGTCGTAAAAAAGGCTTTGAAAAGCATAGCTAAATTGTGCAAAAAGAAAAGAAAATTTAAAAAAACAAACTCTTTATTGATAAGAAATTGTTAATTCATCAACAGAATTAATAATAAAAGATCCCATTAATTACTTTCCCTAATTACTTTTTTTTTTCAAATTATTTAGGTGATTATGCGCAAATATATGTTTACATATATAGTGTCCTGGATTAAGGAAAAAGGTAATTAAGAAGAAATTATTGTCTTAATTTGTATAATTATCTGTGTTATAATCAAAATGTTTGTCTATTCCTCATTGTGAAGCATGTTTAGCAATTAATTGTTAGCTCTGCTGTAACTTTCACTTTTATTATTTTGAATCATTGTAATGAACCACCTTTCTAATGTTGACTCCTCAGCTTATTTTTCATTTTTTTTAGTACAATAATTTTATTACAAAATCTTAATTAATTGACTATGTCATCTAAATGCTTTAATTATATTAAATTTTTTTTTATATTGATAAGAACCAATTAGTATTTTCAATAACTAAGGCTTTTCAGTATACACAGTAATATATATATATATATATTTTTCGTAACCCTTATTATATTGTTAGATAAGAGTTCAAATTTAATGGTATGGTGAAATTATTTTTTTTTTAGTATTAGTATATGGGAATAGGGAAACCAATTTTAAATCTATTATTCATGTAAAAATATGTATTTATTGTTATATTGTATTTCATTGTATGGTATAATAATTCTAAATTTTAAGTATATATAAAAAGATTAATTAGTCAGATAAACCTAATTCAATTTTCAACAAACCAGATAACATATGTAGTTCGATTTATAATTTGTTAATTTTCTGCTAGGCTATACTTATTACTCAAGATAATCAACAAATTTAATTATATAATTTTCCCTAAAAAAAGACATGTCAAAAGCTAATTAATTTCTCTAAAGATTAATACAGATATATAGGCGTGCTTCATGTCTTTAGCAACAAGAGAGGATTTATAAAGAGTAGTTTTCTTATAAAAACTTCTTTCTATTGAAATTTCCCATTCACTTTTCATAAGAGGCACCCTTTTTTATTTAACTTTTTTTTCTTTTTTTAAAAAAGCTCGACTCTCAGAAATCGTTTTTGGAGAATCGAACCCCTGATCTTTCCGTGGAGAGTAACATCAGGTGGCCACTGGACTAACCCAAGTGGTTAAATAAAGGAATGTGATTGCTCATTTGTTAGTTAAGATTTTTTTCGTTCTAGGTTAAAATTTCAAGAGTGGGAGTCACATTCTCTCTGTTTACTATGGATGCTCTAAAATTTTAATTTATAAATATATTTTTTTTCAACTTAATAATTAAAAAAATTAATAGTTCACATAGTAATTAAATAAATAACTCTAAAAACAAATGAAATGAGTGAAAAAAATGAAAATTTTAGAATAATTATATAAAAAGAAACTTGTCACCATTACTACTATCATTCCTATTTATATTTTTGAATAGGTAATTAAATGGGTGAGATTAAAAAAGCTTTGTTGAAACAAAAGCCAATAGAAGCTTAATTTGTGTATTTATCCAGTAACTGCACAAGTAGATGGACGAAAACTCAAGTTAGTCCAAATTAGGTTAGTTAGCACAACTTGTCATTTTCATCTATATATAGAAAATCAATAGGAGAAACAAATTTTAAGAAATTTTCGGAATATTTTTCTATTTTACTTTTGTTACTTACCAAACTTAGGAATATATCATATTACAAATCATCATTTTGAAGTTAAGCTGAGTAAAACTATAAGAACATTACTAAGTTACAATATACTACTTTAAAAATAAAAAAATCTTCAGTTTAAATTACCCATTTTGCAAATAATTATATAATATTAATAGTTTTTATATAATTTAACAATATATATATATATACGATTTAAATAATAGATTCAAATTCAAATTTAAATTCATCTCTCTAAATACTTTGAAAAAATATTTCGTATATCGAAATATAATCTAATTATGAGTATATATTTACTGGGTAATATATTCATGATTGATTTTATTTTCCCCATATCAATATTGAAAAGAATATATTTTCATAAGAAAAGTTAAGTATTAATTAATAATAATAGTAGTCATGCCCTCTAATAGCTATATATATATAGAGGGTGTTTCTCAAAACTAGAGCTTTTCAGCTTATTGTGAATAAGTGATTTTTAGATTATAATCAGATTAAAAATAAGCGGTTAAGTGTTTCTGTAAACTAGTTAATAATCAGCTGATAATCAGTTTATAATCAGTTAAGTGTTTTTGTAAAATCAACTTATAATCAGTTTTTAATTGCAGAAACTGTCAAAATGACCAAACTATCCCTGAGTTTATTTATTGTATAAAAATGATTTTTTAAATGTCAATTCAAAATTTATTTTACAATAATAATAATAATAAAATTTATTTAATAATAATAATAATGGTGTTATCAATAAATTATACAAATAAAAATCTACCATGTAAATATTACCAAATTAATTAGAATCCTAAAAATAAAAGAATTTTGATGGGAACTAAAGTGCATAGGGTGAGCAAATTTGAAATATTAAAGATTAGGTAGGGATAGTATGGTCTTTTACTTGGTCAAAACTGCTTAAAAAATAAGTGCTTAAAAAAAGTAGCAAAACCCAACTTTTAAAAAACTGATTAAAATCAAATTATAATCTACTATTTAAGTTTTCAGAAACACTTAAATAAACAACTTATAATATAAAAACTGATTATAATCAGTTTTGACCAGCTTTTAATTTTTGAGAAACACCCTCATAGTTACTTTAATTTTTAAAAAAATTAAATCTTCTTCAAAATAATATTGTATTACTCCTATTAATTTGTTAGTCTATGTTTTAATATTACTCAATGTGGATTATATTTATACCAATTAAAGAATGCCTAAGAACTTCAAATTTTAAGGTTTCATATTTCATTGGAATTAGATAGCCATGAATTTTTTTGCCAACCAACTAAGATATATCTAATTAATTATCAACCTCTATTTAAAATGGATAATAAAAAGGAGATCTATTTTTATGCTTAAACTTTTCTTTTATATGTTTATTTAGATAGTACTTTATAATTACATGAAGACAAGAGCAATATTACACAAACACAATGTCAAAGAAACTTGAGGCAAGTGGTTGGAACTTTCCTTTATTGGGAAGTAATAGTAATGAATTAATTATAATAATGCATTGACGAATTATATTAAAATAGTAAACAACCTAAATCAGAGTCAATCTATCCCAACATCCAAGTTTCTTGAAGAATATAGAAAATATATTCATAATATTAATTGTGATATACATATATATATATTTTATTAATTACATTTAGAAGATGAAAAATATCTAAAATGCTAACATGAAATTTAAGTGAGATTAATAACGCTACAAATCACTGAGTCAAAATTTGATGGTTATTAATTGTGATATATTCCAACATACAATTTTCATAAATTTGTGAAAAAGGCAAAAGGAGAGTTAATTAATCCAATTTTTTTAAAAAATTATTCTATAAATCTAATCATGAATTGAGTTTGAATTTGAAAAATATTAAAATTTTCAAAAATTAAGTTTGCCAATTAGCAATTTTCTTTACTAATTGAGCCTTGCAGCTTAACTCGCGATCAAATCTATTCTTTTAACATTCTCCTTTAAATTGGAAGTTTAATTAGCTTGATTAATTTATTTTTCTAGACGTACAGAAGAAGTTAACTTTTAAAAGGAAATGCACTATCAAAATTTAAATTATTGACTTTGAATTATATTATAAGGTGAATAAATATTATTGAGTAAAAAAAAATTGAATAAGTATTTTCCAATTAATAATTTATTAAAATAATATTCGTTTATTGGTTGGATGATGGAAAAAATATACATTTACCAAGACTAACCAATATAATTTTGACATATGACCTGATTTGATTGAACCTTTAACTTTTTTATTTTTTTTATTTAGTCATGCTAAAATTTAAATTTACAATTTTACAATTATAAAAATGATTTTATTACGTTAAACTATATTGAACTAAAAAATTATACATTGGACCCATAATAAAAGTTTAATTAGTGAAAAATCTTAATAGTTATTAAGATAAACTCTTATGTATATACAAAGTGATAATTTGATATCAAAAGAAGACATAAATGGTTAAATCCATATTAATTTAAGAAAAATAATAATTACAGTCAGTTTAAAAAATAATTATTGACTAATGAATTACATTAACTGTAATTAATATTTCTCTTAATTTAATATTTTACTCTGTAATAATTAATAAAGTAGTGTTGATATCTTAAATTAGCCAGTTTTTAAAAGGCTTGGAAATTTATTTATTTAACTACTTTTTTTTCACCTACTTTTTTTGTAAAACCCACATACATACAAAATAATTATGAAAGTTATCGCTTAATTTTAATTTTATCTTCTATATTTGTCTCTTAAATTTATTTTCATTTTTCTCAAACTCTCTATGTGTTTTTTTTTTCTTAAACTCTATATTCAACCTTTGTTTTGAGGGAAGACTTATATTCAACTTAGAAATTAGTTTTACAATTCTCCATTTCAAATTTTAATTTAGTTACAAGTGAAAAAATAAAAATAAAAAAATTCTTTTTTTAAATAAATCAAATTTGTAGAATGTAAAAAAAATATTTCTTTAGTATAATTCAGATTTATAACATAATTTAGATTGTAATATATACAACAATATACAGAATAAAATAAATTTAAATTTAAATACCCTTTTTTTGATAGAAAGATCATTTTAAATTTAAATACCTTATTTTATATAAAGATTAATCAAACTATTCTTAAAGATATTTCAACATATAGATTTCAAAAATATCATCATTACAAATAATTTATAATGCAAATTTCGATTTGTACCACTAAAGTACATGAGATACAACTGATAGATTATTACTTGACTCAGTTTAATGTGAAAAACGTGTGTATGTATCTCTTTGTCATTTAAGCTTCTTTTTGGGGGAGGATTTTGTAAATTTCTTTTTTATATTTTATTAGGTATATTTCAATTATTTTATAAAAATTATGCATATAATAAACTTATAATAAAATTTTAAATTTATAATAAATTCTGATAAATTTAAAAATATTTTTAAAATTTTATAAATTTATAATTTATAATTTTTTATAATTTTATAAAAAATCCTTCTTTTTAAATAATTTAAAGTCTGACTCAATTAATCTACGTTTTTTTTTATATAATCAATTGAAGAAAAATTAAAGGTGGCCCAATGCATATTTACTCATTATTTCTGAATAAAGGTTTAGCAATTTATATATATCTATATATATATAATGTTTTGACTTTCAAGAATAATGATTATTAATGGTATTGTCGGCATTTATCTACAAGTATCTTAATTAATAATAATCCTTCTAAAAGTGATATAATTTCTTCAGAAAATAATATATATATATTATAAAATATGAAATTTGTAGTAGAAAAGCAAATTTTCTTACAATTACTTTTCTCTTGTGTTCCCCTCTTTATGCAACCCTTTGACCTACTCACTCCCATTCTTTCTGAACCCATTTCTCTCTGTAAAAACCTTTCTTCAATATATACACTAATTTATTTAATATTTATATGCTAAATTATATATATATGTATATATTATTTCCATCAAGCGAAAAGAATTATATATATTCCAGCTGTAAAGCCCCATAAGTAAAATCAATTTCTTTATTAAATTAAATATTATTCAATTTTATTTTAATTAATTAGTTAATTCATCACTGAAATTGATTTTGAAAGTCGAGAAAAATTAATATGAATGAGAATTTAATTGAAAAATAAATAATAATTAAATGGGGATTATTTATTTATTTACTTTAATCATTCGATATATATTGTTGTGATATATATATATATATATGTATCCTTTGAGGAGACCCAATACAATACAACAATACAAATTAAAGCAATTTTTTTCTCATGCATAAAAGAATAAATATATTATAAATAAAAAAAAGTATAACACTTTTGATATAAATAAACAATGATAATTAATAATTATATCTTTTTTACGATCTTGTAGTGGGGGCAATTCACACGTCCTATCATTTGCACTATTAATATATATAAAAGGAGAAAATCATAAATATAGAAAATTATAAATCCATATTCGTACAAGATTGAATTTAATTAAAATTTAAATTTAAATCAAAATAAGAAAACTAAAATTTAAAAAAAAAAAGGCAGGGGAAAAATAAAGATTATGTTGATGGAATAAGAGCCGTGAGATGTGAGATGATTTCATAATTCATAATAGATTTTCGTTTGGAACAAACTGTATAATTTTGATATGATGCAATGAGAGAGGGACGATAAGACCAAAGTGGGACCAAAGAAGACAAAAAATGGGACCCACAAAAAGGGTATTGCATGAATGACACGTGGATAGAAAGAGCAAAGGGAGGATCCCATTATAATCCATACATGTCTTACAGTTTGATTCTGCAGCTTTTAGCCTTTTGCCCACAAAACCCTAACTTGGGGCCACACCCTCAATTGCCACTCCTCTCCTCTCATTTATTATTTTATATTATAATTCATTTAAATTTTTATTTTTAAATTAATTCTTTCAGTAAAATAAGAGGGATAAAAATATATATATTTTTATTATATTATATTATAAACTCGAAATCTTTAGAAAAAAAAAATAAAATGTAAAGGACAAAAATACACGTTCTCTACCGTATTACAATGTAAACTCTAGTGAAAACTAGAAGAGAGAGAGATTTTTTTTAAAATAAAATATTGAAGGTGTTTATTTCACATATATATATATATATATATAAAGAAGAGAGGCAGTAGGACTGATTTTGGTCTGCCACTGGCTATAATAGATAGTACTGTTTTGAGAGAGAAAGAGAGAGAGATGGGGCATCATTCATGCTGTAACAAACAGAAAGTAAAGAGAGGACTGTGGTCACCAGAAGAAGATGAGAAACTTATCAACTACATTTCAACCTATGGCCATGGCTGCTGGAGTTCTGTTCCTAAACTTGCTGGTATGTTTTTTTTTACTTTATTTTCTCTCTGACACACACGAGTGATCATTTCTTGATGATTATATATTATATGGTCAATTTCTTGATTTGATGATTTGTTTTTTATGTTGTTCTTATTTTTCAATTCAGTCCAATTACATTTATTTATATATGACTAAAAATTCTACTGTATTTTACTTTCAGTTGCAGTATATATATTTTATTTTCTCCCCTTAATTTTCTTCTTCTTGGGCTTTTAGGGTTGCAGAGATGTGGAAAGAGTTGCAGATTAAGATGGATAAATTATCTTAGACCTGACCTTAAACGCGGAAGCTTTACTCCTCAAGAAGCAGCTCTCATTGTTGAACTCCATAACATTCTTGGCAACAGGTAATTAAACTCTTTTTTTTTCCTTTAATTTTTTTATAAAATTTACTCATTTCTAGATCTGTAAAGTTATGAATTTAAGACCCAACAAAGTAATTTTATTGTTTATTATAAGAGAATATATGTGTGGGCATTAATTTCTTGGAGTAAATATTAACTACAGATGGGCACAGATAGCTAAGCATTTACCAGGAAGAACAGACAATGAAGTGAAGAATTTTTGGAATTCCAGCATAAAGAAGAGGCTAATATCATCACATGAGCATCATCACCATGTTCCTGCTGGTTTAGCTACATTCACAGATGTTCATAACCCTATAATTAATAATGGTTCTGAAGAAACTTTCTTTTCTCTTACTTCAAACCCTAATAATCTCATCTTGAATCCTCAACAAGATCACCAAATATACCTTTCTTCTCCAACTTCAATGTTACAAACCTTTGGTCACTTAGGAGATTTCAAATTCAATCATCAACAACAACCCAATAATTATTGTAATCTTGATAACTTATCTCATTTGCCACCAACCCCAATAATCTCAACACCACCACCACCACCAGCAGCTGGTAATAATGCTACTTCCTTGCTAGACCAAATGTGGGTATCACATTATTTAGCTCAAGAAGATCAAATTTTGAGCAGTATTGGAGCAATGAGTTTTGAGAATAATATTGAAGGTAATTCATTAATGGTGCCAATGATGCCAAAATTGTGTGAGATAAATATTGAAGGGAGAAGCAGTGCTTCATGTGGTGGCTCACATCAACAAGAAGAAGGGGGAGGAGGAGTACTAATAGACCCAAATATTCTTGCTAGAGTTTCATGTTTTCAATCATCAATGGCTGCTGCTGGGCCGTCTTCTAATTATCCACATGACCCACAAGTGCCAACAAAACAACAAATGGACTACATTGATGCTATCATGTCATCACAGTTGTTGCCATCATCATCATCATCACTGTCACCATTTTCTTCCATCACTGGTCAATTTGGTGCAAACCCTAAGAACAATAATCATAACCATAATCATAATAATATTATTCCTTCAAGCAGCTGCTGGGATGGGTAGCTATTTATGTATGGCTAACAATAATAGTGGGTTTTAGGTGGCGTTTGTGTGTGTGGGATTATTCATCATGATTTGATATTATATATATTATATATATACATAAGTGCAATTATTTTTCCAAATATATGGATAAGATGGTGAGTGCAACTCTTTATTGGAAAAACCTATATGTTACTAGTTTAGGTTCTTCACTGAGTAATGCTTTCTCAGGTTTCATAAATGTATTTGTAGACTTTTTTGACATGTTTCTCACCTAAATTATTTTCATCTCAATAAATTCCCCTATAGTGAAATTACCCTTTTTTATTCTATATCTATATCTATATGTATCATCACTTAATTCTCAAGTCAATGCTTCTGCCACTCTCTTTCTGAAAATGGAAAACGTCTGTGTATATATATTCCTTAATTACAAAGGTTAATTTGCAAATAACTTAGTAGCATTGAACTGCCAACCACAGTTTAATAGTAAATGCATATTCTCCTAGACAATAAATTTGATATCAATTTTTTCTCTTCCATGTATAAATAATAATAAAAAAAGTAGAGTTCGCTTTTTTAATTTTTTTTACAGACAGAACTTGTGTAAATATTTTGTTTTTGTTGCTTAGGAGAAAGGTTAATCATTTCTTGAATGTATGATGTTATATAGATAGATAGTGAAAGGTGTGGTGTTATCTCATGTCACTTTTTATGGTTAGTTTGTTGTGTCAACGTGTTATTTTATTTTGTTAATATTGGAGATTATGATATATAAAGTCCATAACAAATTTACATTACAAGTAAAGTAAATGAAAAAATTTCAAAAACTGCAAATACAAGAGAGTTTCAACTCTAGTAAAGTTAAGTAAAGAAATTGGGAGAGTTAAAGGCTATGCTAACTAATTTGCAATATTTTTTATTACATTAGACTTACATCACTACCCTTCTCTGTAATTTACTCTTTATTATTATAGCTTAATTAGCCCAAGATATATAGATGTTCAAAGTCATCTCCCACATGATTTTATATATCTTGTGACCTTTTCAATCACCTTGTTTGGTTACATACTTCATCTTCAACGTGTCTATGCTTTCTCCAAGTCCTCATGGCGATTCCTGAAGATTGCAACGATGATTTTTGCAAACGTTTGAAAACAAGGTGTCTTAATTCATGAACATTTTTTTTTTTTGGCTAAAGGAGAACCTTCGGTGGAGCCCGACCGCTCCTTTAAAATAGAGTCCGATTATCCAGATAAATTTCAAGAGAGCTATCCAGCAATCTACCGTCAGAGTCTCCGACTTCAATAAAAACTTATAAAAAGGCTTCACACCTGAGACACCAACGATTTTACACATATGAGGGTTGATTGACACATTTTTATGAACCAAACCTGACAACTCTCTAATGTTAATCAAGTGCTTAACAAGAAAATTTTTGAACTTTTACTCACATTAACAGTGAGATGGTCTTTTTCAAAACTATGAATTAATCAATTATACACAATAAAGAAAAGCTTGATTTTGAATATCAGTTTATGTAGAGTATCAATCAAATACTAGAATTATAACGAAAAATAATCTCTTACAGGAAAAACATTCATTGAAACCATATTCAACTCAATTTTAATCTCAAATTAATTGAAATTAGCTACTTAAATTTTAATTCACAATTTGTAATTATAAATTATATCTTTCAAGAGATGTAGAATTATAAAATCATTTTGAATTACTTTTTCTCATGCTAGTTTAAAATTACTATTATCTTTCCTAGTATACTTACATCCACTTAAACCATAATAAACTTACTTGAGATGAAGTTACATTAATGCCTTGAGAGCCAATGTACGAGTGAAATAAGTGCAACTTAGATTCTTTCGTCGTATAAATCACGATAATGTTTACATCATTACCAAAGTGCTGGCACTGGCAATGTACTTCTGCACAAAAAAGATATGGTTCCTACTGCACAAACCAGTGAAAATGAAACAGTGTTTAATATCAAAAAAACTAGGAAAAGACTCCACAATAAAAATGTCATAAAAAAAAACTGCCTGTCAAATGGGAGGCAAAGATTTTAGTCATGTCTTAAAGGTTGCCCACTTGGCCCCCAATATATATATATATTACACAAAATGCTAGTGTATGTGTTTCCGAAGTGGGCCAATCAATGGAGGTTTTGTCAACCTTTATTCCTTTACAGAGGATAGCTTACTTATAAAGTATTCAATTCAATTATTGTCAAAACTGAACTCTGCTTTCAATCATTAACACTATCATTCTGTTATTAGACTATTCTTACCTTTTCAGAGACAAGGAAGCAATCTTTCATGAGATTATGATCCTGTGTTAATTGAATCTAAATCATTATAAAAAGTAAATGTCTGCTATTATACAAGTCCATAATCTAGGTGCATCATCAACTAAGAAAAGCAATTAGATAAGCAACATCAACTTTAGTCTTGAGTTTAAGTTCCGTGATTAAACAACAAATTAACAAGCAAAACATGTCCAGTAGAGCTACTAGTTCTCTTCCATTCAGTGAAGCATTAGTGCCCATAATCCATTAGTAAAGCATGGAGCAATGAGAAGTCCCATAAAGTCAGGCTGCCCAGTTGAGCAGAAATTTAAGTTTTATGGCCCAATGCAGGGATGGCTCACCAATTGAACTAGCAAAATAGCTCAGTCACGCCCCGTGTGTTTTATTGAGTACACCCTAGCTAATCTGGCCAGCAAAGGGTGAACTGTCCGGTGTTCACCACCACTCAATTATCAATTCAATGTACCCTACAAAGACTCTAAATCACATATATCATCATAACTGTTAGAGAAGGGTGTGTTCATACACCCACATTGCTCTAGAATACATGAATCGCGAACAAGAAAGCATATTTGGGTGAGTATCAATTTGCATATTTCAGTGTATTGGAACTTCATCACCCAACAAAGAAAAATGCCACCATTAGAGATCACTTTCCCTTCCAAAAACACCACTATTGAACATAACCATATTCACACATGCAAACCATTTTGTTACAGTCTAATAAAACAAGTTTTTGCAAACTCTTCAAGATGCATACACATTCACAACATTCTGATTTCCATCAAAATATTCATACAAATTAATATTATATTGAAGAGGAAAACCAATGTGTTAAAAAAATGAGAGACTGCTTCTAAACTACATTATGTTCCTACAGGGCATTGAGGGTAAGCTGAGCCACCAAAAGGTGCAAAGGTCTTTTCTAATTTTCTTGGTCATACCATGGAAAAAGGCAGCTTCAAATTGCAAAAATTTTTATTCCAACGCTGCTTTGATAGAGATGCTAAGCAGTAATCCTTGATCGACCTTTTGCTATTCTTCGAGCAATGACTCTCCTACCACCCTTGGTTGCCTTGCTGTTCATATATTAATTTGCATTAATCAGACAAGTCTATTCAGTTCAACAAGTTTGGCAAGCATATGTATATATAGATAAATGCACACCCCGTGAAGGTGGTTACCCATAATGTATGTAGAAGGAAAAAGAAAGACTGGTTTATAAGGGCATATCTTCGGCAAGTAGGCTACCAGACAAAGCCTTGCCAATGGCTAAAAATAACTAAACGTAAGCAAAATCAGTAGCCATTTTAATGAAGTAGCCCCAGTATTTAATGGAACAGGGCACTGAACATAGCTAACAATATACATAGCAAGATGTATTCCTGTAAAATCTAACATTACAGTGCACTTGCACCAGAAGTTGTGAATCTGTGATTTTCCTTATCTGAGCTTGAAAAAAGTTAGCAACCATCTAAGTTGTCTGCTTCCCATAGAAAATCATGAGCCAAACAGAGGGGATGAAGTGAGGGAGAGAGGGTGAGAGAATGATACCGTGCAAAAAAACCATGATTCCTTTTACACCTAATGAGGCTAGGCTGATATGTCCTCTTAATCAAGAGCATTGGTTCACTTGATGAATCTCCTGAAAAACAGGATCAGACCAGGCATACATAAATTAAAATGGAAAAGCAAACAGTGTCCATTGCTTAATCATTGGCCAAGCCTAGCACCCAGCAACTTCTAGCCTAAAGTTATTGAATATAAATCAAGACAGTCCTACTTAGTGGCATTTAATTGCTGTAGGACCAATCTTGCAAACCAAATGCCATCCACTGAACACTACATTTAAAAAAGAAAAAGTTCTGGAAAACATGTAAGGTAATTCATTTTCATGTTTTTAGCAGAAAGGCAGAGGATACATATGAATCTCATTAAGAATCTAGCAACAGCTGATATTGAAGATTTTCCATGACCAAGAGCATATCAATTGGTCCCAAAGCAGAACTGCATCAACTCTGCAGAATGACTAAGAAACTGGTGACTCGTACAGTAGTCCTTAGCATGCTATCTTAAACCATTAAGACAACTGCTTACTTAAAAAATTTACATCTACATATTTTTACTTCCATACTGCCCAAAGACCAGAATGAAACAGGAAATGCTTTATCTAAATTACTTGGATTTGAAAACTATGTCATGCCTAAAAAAAATTCCCAAATGAACCATGCACTTCTAATAAAAAAATAGAAGCATCAATGAACCAAGCACAAAAATAGTACATGGCTCTACATCAATTGTGCTCGTGTACGAATTAACGAAAAGAATATTCTAGAAATTGAGTATATTATTGCAGGACATGGAAAAATATCACCAGTTATTAATGAGAAATGCACAGGTAGGGTGCGTTGTGCACTACGGACATCCTTTATCAATGAAAAAGGCAAAAGCCAAACTAAGAACATAATGATTGGCCAATAAATATGTAACACAAACCCGGAAAAGTAGGTCAAATTCTCTTACTATAGCACAAAATATGACCAATGACAAACATGATATGGCATCTTTGGATAGCTAGCTATTTAAAGGGATTGCGCATTTGAAATTTAATATCATGCATATTTTTTATAATTTTACACTTGAAACTCAAATCTAAATCCACAATATTTGGAAATGACCACTTATCCAAATAGTTATATGATCAATAAGGATTCAAACAGCACATCTTTCTTCTTTTCACTTTTCTTTTCGTTGCTTATGGACAGTATTAGGAAAAACATAAGAAATGCGGCTTCTTTTTCCACCAAAATATTGGAATAGCAAATCAGCATTAGAAAAATGCAAAAAAAGGATTCCGTAGCACAACTTTTCTTGTAAATGCGATGCACTTCAACAACTATAATGGAGGTCACAACTTCATCAATTTTTAATCCCAAAACACTAATCTCCAATATTGATTTTAGCAAATATTCATAAGCCTAATTCAATTTAGGAAGTGGCATGCAAAATTAATAGTGATATGCTTAATTAATAACTGAACCCAAAAATTAGATTTAATATTGAGTGATAGAGACAGAGCATACCGTCTGGCAATAAGAAATCGAGAGAAGGAAGGCCACATGGGTGCAAAAATCCTTCATTGGCAAGTCTGTTAACAGAATGGGCGTCGTTTTGGGGGCAAATGAAGAAAGTTTTGGAATTTGGAGAAGGAAGGGAATAGCTGAGGAGTTATGTCGAAGCCATGAGATGCAATTTGACGATTCATGTTAGGGTTCTGGTGGAGAACAGGATTCAATTTTAACATCCGGTTCATTAGCGAAGCTCCGGTTCGAATTAGGGTTTTGGTCGCCATTGTTTCGGAGAATTCGATCAACTAAAACCCTAGTGAAAATTGTTCGACGAGATGGAAGAGACAGAGAAAGGATGAGGATACACATGGGCCTCGTCAAGGCCATGATTTTGACAAAAATATATAAAAAAATAAAAATTATTTTAAATTTATTATATTTAAAAAAATTTATAATCCCCGCTATATTTTATATATTTTTTATTTTTTTTATAAAAATATTTTAATTATTTTATAATAAATTCATAATAAATTATTTAAATTCATAAATTCAAAAGAAATTCATAATAATCTAAATCTAATATTTTTATAAAAAAATTATAAATTTTGAAAAATCTGAAAATAATTTTAAAAACACTATAAATTTAATTTTTTTATTTTTTTAGTATTTTTATAAAAATTTATTATATGTTTATTTAATTTTATAAAAAAATTACTATTAATTTATTAAAATATTAAATTTATTTAATTTATTATGAATTTATATTATTTATTATAAATTTATTATAGAATGACTTAAATATTTTTAATAAAAAAATTATAAAAAATAATAGAACGCCTAATTTTTTTCTTAATTATCCTAACCCAATAATATATAAATCCCAATCAATATGTATAAATGATATGCAAAATTATAGGAATTTCTTCAAAAAAATAAAAATAAAAATATTTTAAAAAATATCATTTAAGAAAAAAAATCTAACTTTTTAACTTTCAATTTCAAAATTACACCATTCTAGAATAAATATCTAGTATATTTCAAGTATATTGAAATTATACTTCATTTTTAAAAATATATATTTACTATATTAAACATATACCAACATAGTAAATATTTTTTTAAAAAAATAAAAAAATACACAGTATAATTTCTCCAAAATAATATTATATATCAATTTTTTAATTTTTTTAAAATACTCTAGAAGTAGAAGTGAAATATTTAAATATTTATAAATAAAAAAATATTTTTAATAAAAAAATATTTTAATTTTTATGATATTCTTTGAAGAAATCCCAAAATATTTTGACAACCCACGGGGCTATTTTTGCTATGCATCTTCACTGCTTAGGAAGAATAACACAGCCTATTATATTTTTTAAAAATTCATAATAAACTCTTTATAAATTGCGTAAAATTTATAAAATTATTATAAACTTATTACAAATTTATTATAAACTCCTTATAAACTAATAAAAATATAATATTTTATTAAATATTTTATAAATTCTGATATTTTAATAAATATTTTATAAATATAATAAATTTAAAATTATTTTTATTTTTTTTTATATTTTTGTCAAAAGCCCTAGTTTTTACGAAAAGATTTGGAAAAATAATTCACTAATACAGTTGTTTTGAATCCAAAGAAGAAGCCTGAGAGAATAACAGAGTTTAGACAGACAATATTGTGCCATTAGTTATCAAGCATTAGTTACTTCTGATATGCAGACAAATATTCCACCAAGATATAAAATTAAAAATATATATCCAGAAAGAATCAAGTAAAAAAAAGGCCAACAGTTGGAGAAAAAAAAAGGCAAGATTGTTCAATTAGAAACCTGCCATCTTTAAATTACATTTGTATAGGCAACAACTAAATACAAACCACCCAACTCCACCAAATATTTGGGAAAAATTAAATTATGGGTTAAGATTTAAAAAAAAGAAAAAGAAAATGAAAATGAAAATTCACAAATCAATTGAACAACTATTTAACACAACAGGAAATGCATACAAAATCGTTGGTTATCTCAGTCTAAGTAGGATTTTATTGGTTCCCTTTAAGTACAGAAGATATCCAATCTGAGGCTGCTACATGAGTTTCCAGCTCGATATGTGCCGAAAGCGATAGAGGAGTTATGGCAACCTAGTGTTCAAAAAAGAAAAATTAATTCATTGCATATTTGAGCAAATAGTTTGCTGAAAATTGTTCATCAAACAAATCTTTAATTTGGGCTGTCCAACATAATATAGTTTAAGCTTTTCTAACAAGTTGTTCATCATTATAATCCTTTTTTTTTCGGTGTTATCAGTTTTAAGTCCTTGATCAAAGGTTTGCAAGCGCAAATAGTATGTTGAGCGCAAACCATCATCAAGAAACAAAACCAAAATATCAAGTTATCTCAACCACAACTGTTAATATGATGATGACTTCCACACCAGCAACAGCCACAGGCTTGCAGATAGTCCCATCCCACAAAAGACTCATAAAATAAAACAAAAAATCAATGGTCAAATTGATATCTTGGTGGTGTCAAACAACAATGCTGAATCCTTAAATATCAAAAGCAGCACAAAATATATTGCAACTTACAAATCCATTTTCAAGTGCTCTGAAATCCAGATCCTCATCTGTATCTGTCTGCTCCTTGTCCAGAAACTGAAAATAAATTCATATAAGAACATTTGTACCACAAGTCCATTTCAGTTCTCTGAAGATACCCATGTAGAAGCACCAAAAACAAATTTCTAGTAGTTCCACACATTTAACTATCCAATTTTATAGATCTTATTTTATTTAGCATAACAATTCCAAGCACCTTCATTTTGTGAAGAGACTAATATAAGAACCAGTAAAAGAAGCTTTCAACAAAGGGAAAAAAAACATCTGCAGAAGATTGAAGTTTCCTCCTGGATGTTCAGGTCCTAAAGTTATTTCTCCACACAAATTTTGACAGACACAAGGCATAAGAAACCATATTGCTATAATTGGAAGGCCATAAACCTAATATTAGCAGAGAATCTTTACCTCTAGACGAAAATACTTTTTCACCCGGCCAGTATCAGATTTCCCTGCAGCCCCAACAGACTCAATCTCCACATTCTTCCTTTGCATAGTCAAACGGCGAGCTGCTCCCTGAGAAAAGCAAAAGGAAACAATGCCATCAACGAAGAGAGAGATGTACAATGATTGTCCTTTCTAAAAGAAAGTATAGAGAAAAATAAAAGATACAATGAATTTTAGTAAGAGCTACTCACAGCAGCAGAGGCATCTTGGCTAAGCTGTGCAAGCTGGATGCCAAGACTTTGTTGATTAGACATGAAACCAGCAGAAGGATGCCGGTTAGCTGAAACAGCTAGCCAGCTAGGCAAGGATCTCCACATACTTTGCTTAGTCAATTTGAAACCCTGCCAAGTAAACACATGCCAAAATAGGAGAAAATAGAGTGTTAGCTAACATAAAATGTGGTGCTTATACAGAGAAAGATGCTATTCAATGTCATCTATAGCATGCCAAACAAAATGTGTTCACACGAGAATCTAAAAATTATCACCACTGACTAGGTGATATGCAATGATATTTGTATTCACATTTTTATCATATCATCTTATTTTATAAAAAAAGGATAGAACTCCTTTACAGAAACATGCAGTGAGTGTGTGCAATATACTTGGACTGAATGCCTGCAATCGACCACTTGCAGCCCATATAACACAGATCAAAGTCTATCAAAAAATATTAGAAGTGCATGTTTTCCTACCATTACTCTCAGATTATCAGAGTTCAGACATTCCATATACATGTTCACACTTTAGCAATATATGCATGTCACACTTAAGCTCCATTTTTTTCCTTTTCATCTATCATTATGCCCAAAAGTCCCTCCGCTGTCAAGGCGATTTAACAGATAAATCTCACAACCCAGTGTCTCAAAAACTTATTTTATGGAAAACGATCCTGATCATGCCAAAACATTAGAAGGGATATACCCACATGAACTCTGGAAATTCAAGGCATCAATCATATAAAAGTTATTCCAGGATACAGTTTTTGATCATCAGGATAATGTTTACCTCAAGACGGATTATATTATAATGTAAAATCATTAAACATCTGTACAATGAAAGGATAAGACTTTATTGGAGCAGTACTAACACCAGCCCTTGGGAAACTTAATCTCAACTTAACTGAAGCTTATCCCAAGGGGTTGGCAGTAGAACAATAAGCCCATGTCTCAGAATCATAACTTCAAGAGCTCAATTACTTCTTCGCTTCACAAATTGTGATCTTCAGTGAAAAAGAAAAAGAAGTAGCTCCTAACTGTAAATAAAGGTGACACCTCCAAACAGAAATTATATAACTTACATTTTGAAAGCTGCAAAGCACATATATGGATATGGATTCCCTCTAAACTCTAAACTCAAAAATTCTGAGAGCACAAATGCTTATTCCAAAACTATATTTCTTTTGGCCATCCAAACTACCACCCCGAGTTACTGAAAGAGAGATAGCAATGCTTATCTCTATAACTAAAAATTAAATTTCACAAAAAGTTGCGTTCAAACTTGAGATGGACAGTAGAGCAAGCACTTCAGCCTTCCCTGTTGGTTAACTGTTGAAGTTCACCAAAATTGTCCAAAGGCAACTTTCCTCAAAAAAATTCAGAATGTACATAGGTAGATGCATTTCTAACGAAAAAACATTTGGGAACAGATAAATTACATAGATTACAGTCAATACCATTAGTATGGCAATGGTCTAAAGCAATTACTAATGTATCAAAAGCTGCTTAGATTTCTCCGCAGCAAAATATAAAAATGCTTACCTTATTTGTAGCCGGTGATGTGGGCATTTCTATGTGTAGAGAGCAACCCTTTGGAAAACTCCCCTTCTCAATATCTTTGATAGCAGCATTTATCAATGGCAGACATACAGCAACTGCATCCTTAAAATCACCTTCCTGGCTTTCATCCTTCTTCCTGTAATGGATTAAAACTCTAAGAAATAGCTTACCTATAACAAGGGGTAAAAGAGACTAAATTCATATCATCAACTTACCAGTTCATTGATATTGATAGAGACGGAACACCGCAAATTAATGCCTCTCGAGCTCCAGCAACAACGCCTGAGTAAAACCTGGTGAATTTTAAGAAAACAAATTAACATTGATCCTCCAAAACAAAAGACTGGAATTGAATGAGTTGTTGGGAGAAAAAGATAAAACGCTTATGATGTACTTAATACTAATACTACTGTTAGTCTGTTATGATTGAGACACCCAAATTCAGATGAGCATATTTAACCACAGGAAGATAGTTTGAATAGTCCTTCGCGGACAAACAATTGGACACTTAAACACAATAATGTGATCTTGAGTACAAAGTTCTTTTAAGTTCTTACATGTGGTGACCACAGCTTGATCCCCGGTTAATTCCACTGATCACCTGCAGGTCAAATCAAATAGAACTTCTCAAGAAAATATTAACACCAAAAATCATATGTAGTCTCATACATAACAACATATCAAAGCTAACCAGTAAAGGCTTCGACCCAGAAAACAGTGCTCCAGACAATGCTAACGAGACACAATCCACGGGAGTCCCTGAGTGACAATACCATCACCAATTCCTATTACTATAAGCAATTGAAACTAAAAGCTAGACATTCTAACAGAAAATGAAGTCAATCAAAGGAAATAATTTCAAGTTGACATACAACATGTTCTCAGTTCCATAACTTTATCACAGTTCTAGGCCAGAGAGTTGCAAAAACTGGAAAACTCAAAATTCACACCAGTCTTAAAATCATAAAACTAATCAGCAAATATTAATTATTTATACATCTCAAAATTAGCAAGAGGTTGCACATATTTAACAAATTCATGATAAACTTTAACATCCTTGTTAATAACATGAATTTTTACACAGGACAAAAGAAAATATAAACAAAATTAAAAAAATGCAACCCTACCCGAAACTTCATAAGCTGTGCTACCATCAATTTCAGTAGAAGTCACAGAAATTGTTTCTTTCAGGGTAACAGAATGACCAGATAATGATTTGTCCCTGAAACAACAGATTCAATAAACAAAAGAAATCAGAACAAAAAATAAGAAATAAGAAAAACAAAAATAAATTCAAGAAAAACAGAGAAGAAAAACAAAAAATGCAAGAGAAATAAGAAGCTAAACAAAACCCACGTATCATTGAATAAATGTTTATCCAAATCACAACAAAAATACAACGACTAACAACGACCAATGAAGTGAAGAGAACCCACATTAGAGAATACAAAAATTAAAAGGAAGCAAGAATATGTGACACTGATTCAAATATTAAAGGCATCCCAAAACAACATAAAATGTAGGCAAACGTAATTATCACAAAAAATTAAAGAGAACACACATATAAGATAATTAACACAAGGCCATCCAAAATATAACAAATAAATAAATAAGCAAAGGAAAACCCACGACTGCGGGGCGCAGACATTGACATTATACAAGCCTTCACGAACAAGAGCTTCAACAAGATAAACAAGACCAGGCGACTCAATCCCATCTCCATTGGTAACCAAAATAATAGGTTTAGAATTATCTTCGGTTTCAGAAGCATTTTCAACCGAAGTAGAAGTAGAGGGTTCAGTTGATTTATCATTATTATCATTTGATTGGTCTCCTTCATCACCCTTTCTGCTTAACAACACTTCTTGAAGATTGGAAACCAGCCCAGGTGGCAAAAAGTTGTTTCTAACAGAAGTCATTCTGAAAGGTGAAAATTTTCCAAGAGATACAGAAAGAAAAAGTGATGGGTATGTAAGATTTGTGTCAAAGGAATCAAAAACCCTAGAAAGAGAAAGAGGAAGAGATAAAAAAAAAAAAAAAAGAGGGTAATAAGAGCTCTGACGAAAATGGAAAAAAGGGCAATAATAGATAGATAGATGGACATATAGACCGGGTCTAACGGGGTTACTTGATAGAGAGAGAGATCATAGAGGAAAAGAGGGGTAGTTACAAAAGTGCCATGATTAGAGGTTGAAGAAACAGTTGGATTTTTTGTCTTTGAAAGAGTGAAAAGAGAAATTAGAAAAAGATGGCTTCGTAAATTCTTGGATTCTTGATCGGCTTTACGACTATAAATTGTTTGGATTTGAGTTTTTAATTTATAGATTGTATAATTATAATAATTGTTTGTTTAGAAATTATTAATTAGTAATTAAAGAAAAGTCTGTCTTTGTGTGTCTGATCCAAATAATTTTGATAGCAATGGCAATCAAACAAATCCTCGAAGACGTGTCATTTAGATTATATATTATTGAATTTCTTAACCCCCATTAATGATGTGCTTCCATGTTACCCCGTTTCTCTCATTTCTTTTGTTTTTGTTTTTCTTCTTCACCATAATTTTAATATTAATTTTAATATTTTTTATTTATCTTAAACTATATGAAAAATTAATTATAAATTTATTATTTAAAAAAATATATATTACCGGTTGAAATATATTCATATTTAATAATTTTTATTAAAAATATTTAATAAATATATCTCATATTAAAATAAAAAGTGTAATAAATCTATATATGTATTTATACTTTTAATAAAAATAATTACTAATTTGTATTTATTTTAAAACTTTCCCATCGATTTAAGATGGAAATTTATTATATTTAATGAAAATATATAGAAATTTTACAAATTCATACAATTTGCCTATACAAAATTATACAATTTTAATTCATTGTGTTGCTATAATTTTTCCTTTTTTAGAAATATGCAATAAAAGTTATATTTTATTAGGAGGAAAAGTAATTGTTTTATAAAAAATATTATATGTATAAATATATGTTTTTTTAAGAAATAAATAGATTGTTATTATTTTATTTTATTCCATTATTGACATTTCCCCCTCAAAACTAAGAGTTTATGAAACTAAAGAATTTGTTGAATTAGTTGAGGGATAAGACATAAGAGTAGTAAAAGTGGATGAATTAATTATTAAGCAATAAATATATAGTAAGTGTAGACCTATATATATTTATTTTTTTAATGGCCATAAATTATTGTATTAGCTTGTTAGTGTTAAATTTATAAATCAAGATTTCAAAATAGTTAGGTTACTTGCACTCAAGGCCAACAATATTCATATAGATATGTATGATTCAAACCATAATTATAATAGAGTAAATTTCAATGTGGACAAAATAGAGGGAAATAATAAATAAATAAATAAATAAAATTTTAAGATTTGTGTCATTGTCTTTTACATCATATAATATTTTTATATTTTAGATAGAGACAATTCAATCATAAAATAAAATTATTAAGTTTCTGATTTTAGACTTAAAAATTTAAAGTTTTATATAAAATTTTTAAAAAAAATTTTAGAAAAAAAAATCAATATCTATTCTTATTGATAGCCTCAATGGAAAGGATAAGTTCTTTTTTTATATAAAAAAATAATAATATAGGTTTTGGGAAGTTTACATATATTCATTGCAGGATTAATTGAAAACATTTTTACTTATAAGGCTAATAGAAAAATTATAGACTCAATAGCCAATATGAATTTTTTTTATTAAATTGATTATAAAATAAAAAAAATAAATAATTTTAAAAAATAAATCTGCTAATATATGAAATGTTAGAGAGTCAAAATTAAGGGAAATTACAATTCCCATCAAAATTTTTAAAATTTTCACATATTTTTTTATTATGTAAAAATATATAATAAATTTATAAAAAAAATTATAAAAATTATCATATATATATAATAAACTAAAAAAAATTATATATACTATATGAATACGATAAATTTATAAATCAATAAAAAATTATGATAAATTTAAAAATATTGATAAATTTTGTATTTTTTTTTACAATTTATGATAAATTCTAAAATTTAAGTTGATGGAGTTGGTAATTAGTTTAATTTAAAAAGTCAACTTCTCAATCAAATCTCAATTAATCATAATTACAATTTCCTAGTTAACAATCAAGAGTTAAGACCCTTATTAGGTGAGCTAATACTCACCGTGATTTGGGTAATTTTTGATTAATTACTACATTTGAAAATTTTTTGTTGGACGAAGTTTATTTATATATAGCTCTATAAATCCCTGCCGATTATTAAAGTATTTTTAATTAATTTTCACTAATCATAAAAAAACCTCATCAACTGCTATAAAACAATGTAAATAAATAAATTTAAATTTAAATTTCTAATACAATTTTTACAATATATTAATCAATTTCAACTCAAATAATTTTCAAATTAATATAAATTTAAATTTTATTTTTTTATTTTACATATTTTATGTTTATAGTTTATTCTCAAAATAAATTTTCAGATTAATATTGATATGAAATTTAGTATTTATTCTTTTTTTATCTTTTAAAATAAAATTAAATATAAATTAAGTTTTTATTATTTAGTTTTATCTTTTCTTATTCGAAAGTTATGTGTTATATTCTAAATAGATATCTGTTATTCTCTAATTGAGATTTATCTTTTTTAAATAGATGTATTATTTTTATATAAAAGGTAATTTGATATTTTTTTTACAGCTGACAGATGAAATGAGTATCCCGTTAAAAACTAGATTACCCGCGGTATATTACTATTATCTATTAATTATATAAAAAAATTCAAAAAAATTCAATAAATTAGTTATATACATATTATATATTTTAAAATTATATAACTTTATTTATAACGCACATATGTATTTTTTTTTATTTATTAATGAAAATTATTTTATATTAAAAAATGTTATTTAGTTAAAATAAATATTTTTATTATGTTCACTTATTCTAAATTTACAATTTAAGATTTCACTAATTTTAGATTTGAACTCTAATTTTTTTTTTACATTTATAAGTAATTCAGGATTTCACCTCTTATATTAAATAAATTATTAGAATTTTTTACCACTTTTGCTATCGTGTCATTTATAACAAAAAAAAAAGTATTTTAAAATTTTGCTTGAAAATAACATGTAATATTAGTTATTTTGCCCTAGTAACATTCAATTTCCATAAAGCAAACATAAATTTTTTTTCCCCTGTGTTATAAACCATCAATTTCATCTCGATGTGAACAACATTTGTTATAAATTGCTAAAGAAGCTGTTTTGGCAAATGACATTGCGACTTTCTTCATTAAGGAGTGTTCAAAAAGTACAACGAATATGATTTTATACTTTGCATAATTTTTTTTTATTGTAAATGAAATTTGGAGTGGAACGGATTAAATATTATAAATATATTTTATAATACTGATTTATTTATTTATTTTATATTGTTATTTTGTACTTTCTTTTTATTTAATCTATTTAAATGAGATTATTATGTAAGAAAAAAAAACTCATGAACTTTCATATTAAAACCTATTAATATTTATTTTTTAATATTTTTAAATACCTAAAATCATATAAAATTTTTAAACATCTATAAAAAATTAAATGGTAAAAATAAAAAAGAGTTTAAAATTTATTCGCCATGCTCTAATTCTAATAAATGTACAATAGAGAATAATAATAATGATGATTATGAGAAATATTTGTAATTAATTTCAAACAATAAAATAATTAATATTGTTCAAAAAGAAAATAATAAAATAATTAATCTTATGTATGATCGCATGCAATGTAATAGGTGTGGAAGTCACGTCATTAAAAAAATTCAAAGTAGCAGTTAATAATTGTATATAAAAATTGGATTAAAGTGGCAGAAATGAAGGCTATACCACTTGGTCTCCAAATGGCAGCAGACTGCGACTTGGACTAACTCCAACTTGAATATGATGTCGAGATGGTGATTCAAAGAATCTTAAACAAAGATACTTTAATGAATATTTACAGTTTTTTCGTGAAAGATATCAGACAAACGACAACCTCTTTTACTAATTTATTTTTCAAATTTACTCGTAGAAAAACTAATGTCATTGTTCATAAATTAGTTCAATGGTCTATCTCTTTGAATGAGTTATATGTTTTGAAAGATAAAATTCCTAGTCATATGGATCTTAATATATTTTTGGACTATATCTTTTGATCAATACTACTCCTTGTTTCATAAAAAAAATGGATTAAAGTGATGTATGGTTAATGATATAATATTCTCCATGTATCTTAAGATTACATCACTAACCACCATTAATTTTAATAATTAAAGTTAATATAAAGTTTTGGATTCTCCCAACTCATTTCTTCTTCTTCTTATTATTAATCCGAATTTTTTGGCAAAGTTTGGAGCAGGACAGCAGGATTCCTCAATTCTCTTACCTAGCCTTGACTACAGTTCCTGAAATCATAATTTGAATTAATAATAATAATAAGCTTTGCTTCTTTAAAAATAAACCATTTGTGGTTTCCAGTTTCGAATTCGAGTTATAAGAATTCCTTTTCTCAATATGTAATTATAAAATAAAATTTCTTTAAAAATATTCAAAAAATAAAATTACTTTTAAATTTCAAATTTTTTAATTTTAGAAATAACTCTTTTGAAAAATATACATCTACCTAACCTAATTATAATCTTACATGAACATTTGGTTCTAATTTTGAGTTCAATTTTGGTTGTCTTGAGTTTCGATTTCAATTTTAAATTCTTGGACTTAAGTACCATTTCATTTCTTCTTCTTTTTTTTTTTAACTTTTAATTCGTATATGCATTTATATGTCAATAAAAATATATGGAAACTAAAAGTTCCATGTTCATTAAATATAAAAACATATAAATAATTAATATCGAATAAGCTATCAAATGTTAACAACTAAGTTTTAAAATTAATTCTCTCAAATTTATATTAAAAAATTCATCATGATATTGGAGTAAAACATGATTTTTATTATCTTTAATATGTTTTTCATTATTTGTTTTAAAATATAAAATATAAATTATTTTAAAAATAAAAAGTTCCATGTTCATTAAATATAAAAACATATAAATAATTAATATCGAATAAGCTCTCAAATGTTAACAACTAAGTTTTAAAATTAATTCTCTCAAATTTATATTAAAAAATTCATCATGATATTGGAGTAAAAAATGATTTTTATTATCTTTAATATGTTTTTCATTATTTGTTTTAAAATATAAAATATAAATTATTTTAAAAATAAAAAGTTCCATGTTCATTAAATATAAAAACATATAAATAATTAATATCGAATAAGCTCTCAAATGTAAACAATTAAGTTTTAAAATTGATTCTCTCAAATTTATATTAAGAAATTTATCATGACATCAGAGTAAAAAATGATTCTTATTATCTTTAATATGTTTTTCATTATTTGTTTTAAATATAAAATATAATTTATTTTAAAAAATAAAACTTAATCTTAAATATTTCCAAGTTTAAAGTGACAGGTTTTCTATGATTGATAAAAAAAAAATAATCTGTTTTTATTTGAAGTGGATATTATCTAATTCATTTTTAAACTCATTAAATTTTAAGAATTTAACATTTTTAAACTCAAAACACAAAAATGTTAAATATCCATCTCTAAAACAACTTATAGCTAAACTAAATTGATAATTATATATTGATATTTTGTTAATAGTGATATCAAAGATTTTACTTATTTTAGTACGCCGAGATATAATTTAGCGAGTAAGTTGTATATTTTCTAAACAGACGCAAGATCAATTCTCTATTCCTACAATTATAATATTAAAAAGAAATTTTACTTACTTTGAATAGATAATTGAGGAGCGTGTTTTATTATTAAAAGAGATTTTCAAAAATTTTCTTAATCATATAAGATTGTTTGCCTATTAGTACGCCCGTTTCTTAATTAGATTGACTGATTTAATGTTTGGTCACGTAGATTAGAGAATGGATGTCCCTCCATCCAATAAAGAATCACATCAATAAAATAAATCAAAATTTCCTTCTCCTGTGCATTACTGTTTGGTTTGGTCAAATGGGTCTGATCTAAATGTGTGAAAAAGTCTGAATATATATTTCAGTTTCTCACGTAAAAAAAAAAAGAGCATGTATATATAAAAAATATATTGGTTATTATATCATAATAAAATTATTGTAGTTTTATTATGAGGTATATTCAGTTATTTTTTTTATGTGTACATGTGTTCTTAGGTATTGTTCTTCAAAAAAACCAATTTTTCTTAAAAAAAGAAAAACCAATTTTCTTAAACAAACTGGACCGATTTTTCTAGAGGCAACTCTCTTTTTCCTATCAATTCATTTAATGCTCATAGACATTAATGGATGATACTTGGGTTGATTTTCTTTAAATTTCACTTCTGGGTTTTCTTATCTTTAATTTATGTCCTAATTCGCAAGAAAATTATGCTTATAATGGATTAGTCCCTTCTGTGCTCACGGATTAATCTCCTTATTAAACTAGGATTTACTCCTTCCTGTTATAAGTTCTTAATGGACAATGGACAGAAATTGGATTCTGAAATTAACCACAGATTTGCAGAGCATCATATCAAAACTGGATTTAAACAATAGACTTCATTTTTTTTTTTGTTTTACTTCCTCACTTTGCAACAGAGATGGACAAAATTTAGTTAACTCACCAAATTTTCGATTAATCGATAAAAAATTTAATTCAATTAACCGATCGGTAGTATAATTTAATCAGTATTTAATTAAACCGATTAATTTCTTAATTTCAGTTTAATTAATTGACCAATTTAATCAGTTAATTAATTAAACCGACCAATGCCCACCCCCTACTTTGCAAAGAAACCAATTATCCTAAATACAAATACTACAAAATCCAACTGTATACTGGAAGTTAAGCTCCTTTCATATTACAAATACCATTATATCACCACAAATCAACCTCCGTCCAAATAGCAAAGATTGGCGGCAAGAACAGAATATCATCATTCTGACTTACAACGTAAAGGCGAACTTTCATATCAAACACCAGGCTGGCATTATCATGCCTGGTGAAATAGTTCCCTTCACTTTTGGTAGGGATGATACCTTGCTGTAACAGCACTACCACCATTCTCACTGCCACTGTATCCCTTACTACTGCCATGACCACCATTCACAGCACCACCGCTTCCATATCCCTTGCTACTGCCAAAATTACCACCATCACTGCTTCTTACGTATCCTTTACCACTGCCATATCCGGCAGTGGTTCCATATCCACTTGGGGCACTGTATCCACTGCCTCCATATCCACTATTGCCAAACATCATCTGCCCACCAAACCCAAATCCATAACCATATCCACCATAGCCACCATAAAAACCATTATTGTTTCCATAGCCCCCATAACCTGCATAACCATTGTAGCCACCATAGCCGCCATACCCACCATATCCTCTGGCCATTTTTCCACTGTACAGACCTCCTGAACTATGCCCAACAGGCCCACCACCATATCCACCTGTACCATTACTGTATCCAGCATGAGATTTCATAGCAGACCCATAGTCGCCACTGGCTCTTTTTGGTACGGCCTTCTTTATTTCCACCTAAATATCATATGAAAAGGATTCTAGTTATAAGAATTTCATTTCAAAAACATGCAGCAAGTAGAAAAAAAAAATAATAGTATAGGAGATAGCAACTTACCTGTTTACCTCCAAGTTCATGTGTCTTGCCTTCTGAAAATATCTGTTCAACGGAGTCTTCAGTCTCAAAAGTGACAAACCCAAAGCCCCTAGACCTTCCAGTTTTATGATCCAGCATGATCTGGTGCTCAACAATGTTGCCATAAATGGAAAAGTAATCCCTTAACTCATCTGAAAACAAAAGCCATATATTAAATAAATGAAACAATTTAGCACACCTGAGAAATGAGAAAATTCAAGATGATATCTGAACTATGATACCTTCAGCCAGAGCTGGTGGTATTCCACCAACAAAAATTTTCTTGGCTCTTACAACCCCTTTGATCTCCATATCCTCCCTCGGAACTGTCCTCTTCACTTCAACCTGACATATTAATGCATCGGATAAGCTCAAAAATGCTAAGAATTTCATCATTTACAAGGGCAAAAACAGAGGCAAACAATTATTATTTGAAACTTTCATATTCCGTGCCATCAAAGAACAAGAATGTTACCATTCTCCCATCTATGACATGGTCTTGCTCCAAAACCCTATCAGCAACTTCAACATCAGCAAATGTTACAAATCCAAACCCCCTTGGCCTTCCAGAATGTCTATCCGTCATTATTACAGAGTCAGTGATTTCTCCATACTTGCTGAAGTAATTAGTGAATGTCTCTGAAAAGAAATCAACAAGAAGATTTTATAATAAAAGAACGGCTGATATCACTATTAGATATCAACATGCTGCAACTTTCTATGCCTGCTTATACACAGCATTGGGACTTGGGGCATGTTTCTAGAACAGTCTATAAAATCTAACTTCATTTCAATTCCACTATAAGAACCAACAACAAGAGATACAACCAAGCAAGACAAATCCTCTACTACCATAAATGCCAACTGAGAGGAACTTCTTACGTGCTGGTTAAATTTTGATCCAAAGCAACTCCAGTAATAACATATTTAAACCAGAAATTAATACCTCTCCTACAACCTAAGAAAAAGGTAGACATTGCAAAAAATGGTTAATTCGCTATATTGCAATTTAATGGTAAATTGATTATCTACAACATAATCTATAGAAAAACCAAACCAAATAGCATATCAAGGCTAGTTTAACTCTAAACACAGAAACTTGAAATCTATGACGCTCATAAGCTAACCAAAATTAAAAAAAAAAAGGCTAATTATTCAAATCATACAACTAAAGCTAGTTGAAAAGAAATTAAAGCCATACCTTCAGAAGTTTCCCAGGAGACGCCACCAACAAAGAGTTTTCTATCAACAAGAATAAGAAAAATACACAATTATTTCTTGATTCATTCAGCTCATTTTTTTAAATTTTTTGGGCTGCGAAACACTAAACGATAAACCTATATAAACTAAACTAACCCTGCAGAAGAAGAAGAGGAAGAGGAATCACGATTTTGATAATTTAGGGATTGCTTTCTCCCGTTTTGTGCACCGCCAATTTGCTGACGTTGTTGAGTTGTATCTTCATAAAACTCATTATCATCATCTTCTTCTTCTTCTTCTTGGTGGCCATTAAAGGCTACTATGTTGGCTTCAAATTGAGTCCGCTGATGCGCATAATCATAATCCATTTGATTGATTGATTGAGTGAGTGAGTAATTTGTTTCTGCTCTGGCTTTCAAATAACCTATCAAAAAACAATAATAATCAAATAAAAAAGATAACCCTAATTGTTAATTGCTTATCGGACTTTGAAGTAAAGACCTAAACAGTTTTTTTTTAAGTATTGACGAACCCTAGGAGGAGGGTTTTCGGTTTTGATTTTATTGTTGCAGAGATAATCCCACTCATTTAAGGAAAACGACACCGTTAAAGGAACCAATTCTGATTTGAACTGTAGCGTATTGGTTTCGTTTAAGTCATGGTTGCAACGCTTAAACGACGTCGTTGATAATAGGCTCAACACAAACAAAAGGCATGAAATTTTTGGATCAAATTTGTTGTTAAAATACCAAATAATATATAATTATAATCTATTTTTCATGATAAATAATATTTACATTACTATATCATATAATTTATACGACATCATACATCAGTAGACCTTGTCATTCAAACGGACTCTAAAAACAGGGTAATAGAAGATAATTTGATTGTCTTACAACTTTGAATCTTCTCTTATCCTTCTCATCAAAACACCATTTTTGTTACTATCAGCAAAATTATGGCAGATATGCAAAGTGCAAAGGTAGCAGATACCATTCATTCACTTTGTATAACAGCCATTTTCTTTTATTTGCTATGGTAAAAAAAAATCAACGGGAATCATTAGAATTTGAACTTGAAGTTCTGAACTCATGCATTACAGAAAAAAAGAGTCATCCACTTTGAGAAGAAAGGTAAGTAATGGAAGTAGACTACACAAGAAATTTTATTCAAAGAAAATCTTACAGCAACATATAGTACATACAAAAAACAGTGCACAAAAGAACAATAGCTTGTTAGAACAAAAAAACCCATCTCAAAATGTTAGCAACTAGCTACAAAGTTACAAAGCTAGCAAGCAACTAACCGTCATCTTATGAACAAATCTCAGCAAAATCATATCTTCAAACCGCATTAATCATCAAACTCATGCTCATCATTTTCGTCGTCAATGAATTCTTTATCTTCTTCCTCTTCGTCATCACTTTCTTCTGCCTGTTCCTCATCATTATTATCATTCACAATAAAGCCTCCAAGCGTTTCATCATCATCAGCTTCATTGTCTTCCTCCCTGGAAGGCATAGTTTTACTCTGCCAAGAATCGTTCTTTCTTTCTGCAATTTGTTTATGAGATTTATTTTTATACTTGGATCTTGTTAAATATTTTGATCTTTCAATCTTTCTTATTTTAGCTGCACTCTCTATATCCTCTTCACTCTCACGAGTCCACTCATCATCATCCTCATTGTTGGCTCCACCTTTCCTCCTTTTTCTCGTCCCCCGTCCTCCTCTCTTCTTTTTATTACTCTCATCGTCTTCTTCATCTTCACTTTCTTGCTTAGGTTCCTCAAGAAACCAATCCCAATTCTTTACATCACAAATTCTTTTCTTGGGGGGATAGCTATCAAATTCATGCCCAATTACAAGAAATCCAAACGCTGCGTTTTCAAAATACAATCATATTATCAATAAAACAAAATTTGTTCATTACAAGTAAGTGAAAATTGAAAATTGAAAGAAACTAACTTCAAGGCCAAACCTTTAACAGGGTCTATTTGTGAAAAATCAAAACTTCTAGAATTTCCACAAAGTTTCTTGCTTCCATTCAAATCCCTTTCTTCTGCAACTTCAATTCTCTTCAAATTGAACCAAACAGGGCTTTGACTTGAAATGCAAAACAAGTCACCGGCGGCCACTTCACACTTCTCGAGGTTCCTAAAAACCTTAATCCCTCTTCCTGCATCTCCGCCGCTTCTTAACCAGAGTGGGTTCTTCCCAATAACTTGAAATGGAACCCTAGGCTCTGTTTGGTTTTCGGGTTTGCTAAACTGAAATAAAACGTGACGGCGAGAGATGGTTCTGTCATTGGTGTTGAACCCTAAGCCTCTTCCAAACACTGTCTTAGAACCGTCATGTTTGAGCTCAACTGTGGAGCCATCGTGGCCTTCTGTCTCCATATTTGATTTGTGTAATTGGTGACGAGAGGAAGCAGGGAACACCGAACACGGCAAGGACAACTTTGATTTTTTATTATGACGTAGCCCTAACTTAGAACTTAGTTGTTTTGTACTTAGCGGTCGTTTGTCCAAAGCATTGGCTTAAAAGGATCAGCCGTTTAATTTAGATGTATGGTCCTTTTTTGACGATAAAATGAGTATAATAATCAAAAAATAGAAAATAATAAAAACACACACATATATATAAACTGCAAAATTACACTCTCCACCACCACCAACAACAACAACTAAGCCTTAGTCTCAAATAAGTTGGGGTCGGCTGTATGGATCCTCAACAAAATAAGTTCAAAAGACACCAAAAAGGATACTCCAGCCTTAGACCCCTTCCAAGACACAGATTTTACGTCTCCATTCAAGTCTGTCATTAATCAAATCCGCATCAAGATCTAAGGCACGCAAGTCTCTTGTTATCACCTCATTCCACACAGTTCTAGATCTTCCACGACCTCTAGCCCCCTCAATAAACAAATTCTCACATTTACGAATCGCAGCATTAGGAGGTCTTCTTAAAACATACCCATACCATCTAAGTCTTCCTTCCCTCACCTTATCTCCGACATCCGCTACTTAAACTTTTTGTCGAATATGAACATTCTTAATTTTGTCCAGTCTGGTATGTCCACACATCCATCTTAGCATCCTCATTTCTGCCACACTCATCTTATGCAAATGTTGTCCCGTTGGTGCCCAACACTCACTACCATAGAGCATCGCAGATCTAACAACCGTCCTATAGAATTTACCTTTCACTATCAAAGGTATTTTCTTATCACATAGAACCACAGTCGCACCCTTCCACTTCAACCACCCTACCTGTATTCTGTGAGCCACATCTTCATCTATACGACCATCATTCTGGAACACCGAACCTAAATTTTTGAACTGTTTGGTTTTAGGAACCAAAACTCCATCCAACTTAATCTCATGTTCCTGCTTCTTCCTTAGACTGAACTCACAGTGCATATATTCCGTTTTACTCCTACTTAACTTAAAACCCTTGTCCTCGAGGGTTTTTCTCCACACTTCCAACTTACGGTTTACACCAGCACTAGTCTCATCAATTAAAATAATGTCATCAGCAAACAACATACACCAAGGAACATCGTCTTGTATGCTTCTGGTTAGCTCGTCCATAACCAGAGTAAATAAATATGGACTCATGGCCGAACCTTGATGCAATCCGGTAGTAATGGGGAAAGCCTCAGTGTCTCTACCAAGTGTTTTCACACTAGTGGATGCATTCTCATACATGTCCTTGATGATGTTGATATATTTGCCGCTGACTCCTTTCCTCTTCAAAACCCACCATAACACTTCTCTTGGTACTCTATCATAGGCTTTCTCTAAGTCAATAAATACCATGTGGAGATCTTTCTTCTTCTCTTGATACAATTCCATTAGTCTTCTTAGAAGAGAAATAGCCTCCATGATAGATCTCCACCACTTTTTATAATTTTTTTTTATTTTAATTATTTTATATTAAATTTATAATAAACTCATAATAAACTATATAAAATTATAAATTAATAATAATATCATAATAAATCTATAATAAATCCATAATAAACTATATAAATATATAAACTTATAATAAATTCATAATAATCTCGTAATAAACTCATAATAAACTATTTAAATATGATATTTTAATAAATTAACTATAAATTTTTATAAATTTAAATATATTTTAAAAAATAATAAATTTAAAATTTCTTTTATTTTTTTGTGATTTTTTTCAAATCTGTATATTATAAAAAAATAACACTCTCCATCATATTTTTTAAAATTTTTATTTTTTATCAAAAATATTTTAATTATTTTATTATAAATTCATCATAAACTATATAAAAGTTATAAATTCATAATAAATCTATTATAAATTTATTATAAATTATTAAAAATATAATATTTTGATAAATATTTATAAATTATAATATTTTAATAAATAATTTATAAATATAATAAATTTAAAATTTTTAAATTTTCGCCTATTTTTATTAAAAATTTGATGTTATGTCGGAAAGCCCATTGAATTTTGGAAGACAAACAAAGAGAAGCCCAAAAATGGAAGCCCAAAAAAACTAGTCTTATCTGTTTCTTTATCCAATTACTAGCGTATCATACGGACACTTTGCATCAAAATGAGAGCTCTGGCCACAGCCGTTGAAACTGCCAGACTGTTAAACTAGGACGGGCCATGACATTGTTCGTCAAGACTACCAGTAACGGTCATCACTTGCTATCATCAATAGCCATGGCCATGTGCTCAAGCTTTTGCCCTCAACTTCCCACGCACTTTAGACCAAAGCCCATTTCGTCTTTCTCCACAATACAACTGTTTCCTGTTCCTTTCAAAGCTTTCTCCGTTCGAGCATCCAGCCCTTCACCTGAAGGTGATTTCTTACTCAATCTTGATAGTTCTTTGATTCTTCATTTCTAGTGAATAAGCTAAAATTCATAGTTGAATGAGCTTTAAAAGCAGAAAATATGTATGATGGTTTCATATCTAGTGATATTATTTGATTTTATTCAGTTGTTTTCTAAGCTATGTTTCATTCATATAATTATATGTTTGTTGTATTATCTCACTTTGGTAAATTTTGTTGTGAATGTGCAGCCGGCAAATCATCCACACGTATTGGGTTTCTAGGTATGGGAATTATGGGTACTCCGATGGCACAGAATCTCATAAAAGCTGGGTATGGTATGGTTTGTGAATATTGGAACTTTCAACATTTTTCTACCATGCGAAATCAAAATGTTCCTTTTATGTGATAATGATTAATTCAGAAATTAAGAGGCAATGTCTTTTTTAAAAGTTTGATTAGAATTAATTACCTTTAACGCAGATTGAAGCTTTGCAGCTTATATTCCCTTTATTTTCTACAATACCAAAATAAAATATCACCTGCTAGATTGAGATATATTAGAGTCAATATTTTCTGCCAAAGTTTAATCATACATTTTGCATCTTACAGATGTGATGTAACTGTTTGGAATAGGACAAAGAGCAAATGTGATCCTCTCATCACCTTAGGTGCACAGCAAGTACCTAATATAAAGGCTATTGATTTCTACACTTTTTGAGCTTTCACATGATTATGTTATAACCAGAAGTTGGATGAATGTGACAAGACGAGAATGTGATTCTTGAAATCTTGAGGCTTCTCAGACAGTACTTTTTGCAGGTTGATGCGTTTAGTAGCGAATAAAGCATATTTGTTACTCACAAATGTATAACTGAAAATGAAGATACAAGTTAGTGTGCAGTTCCTCATGCTCATATATGTTTTCGTTCATTTACAAATTGACTGCAAATAACCCTTCAGATGAAGCTCAGGTTCTTTTGATTTAAGGCTTTAAACTACTGGCAACCTACTCTATGGAATGCTAATGGAATAGAAGTTTCCATCAGTGGGCTAAAGGGGTAGTTAACTGTAGGTGTGCTTATATTACAGTTACATGCCTTTAGCCCTTTCATCAATGTGTTGATGTTCAATAATCACAGATATTGTATGAATATCATGTCGTTATTTACATAGTTTCTAAAAAAAGAGACAATAAACAACATAATGTTAGTGCAAAGTAAAGGATGGACACGTGTAAATCCTGTACTTATTTTTCTTTTTCCCTATTACAGTAACATGGTTAGATTATTGATTTTCTTGTCATTTAATTAAAACTTAAACCTGTTATTAAGATTCTTATAATGGGGGGGCTATATGTGGTAAAGCAAGGTTGTGACTTGCGAAGGTAATATAAAATTTGCATCATAACATTAAAGCAGGGGTTGCCTTAGTTGTTAGGATTACTAGATTTGTCTTGTCAAACTTCTATTAGGAAATCAGATTGTTGTCACCGCTCTTGGCCTTTTATCTACAACTCTTCAAAATTCACACTTTCAAGATCCACCCTATTAACATCTCACACAAATATTTATTCATTTATGCAGATATAAACCTTCTCCTGAAGAAGTAGCTGCTGCTTGTGATATCACATTCGCCATGCTTGCTGATCCTGAAAGTGCAGTGCGTATATTTTCATTTTAGTTGTCTGCATGTAATGCTCTTATATGTTGTAATTTATAGTTGCAATATTTCAGGTGGAAGTTGCATGTGGAAACAATGGAGCAGCGAGTGGTTTGGGCCCGGGAAAAGGGTACTATTTTTCTTCCTCGTGATAGTATTCATAAATCATACGTTATTCTGATAATATCCTATTAACATCATGCTAGAACCTTTCCACTCAGATACTTGATTAAGCTAGCAGTTTGTTAGTACTCATCAGAGCAATTCAATCTTGCAATTCGCAAGTTTTGCCAGTGTTCAATGTTCTAATTCTTAGAAACAGGCACTGGCTGTTTCCTCATGTAAGAGTCAAGATTCTGTCACAAGCTGTCTTTTTCTTGAAGTGGCCTTTACCCTTGATAATGTCATTTCGTCCCATCTCCTCAATGCCTTTGTATTGCCTTTGTATTACCTTTATATAACCACAGTTAATTCACAAATCATTTAAATTTTCAGTGAACAAAATATTTGTGTGCTAGTTAATTCACTTGCCAGAAAATAACAGTGACTTTGGTTTCTACCTTTCATCATTAAGCAGTGGTTTTATTAGAGGGAATTGCTACATCTATATGTGGTTTTTCTCATAGCATCATTTGATATGGATCCAGATAAAAAGTGGTGTTTCTCAGCCATTGCTCATCTTTTTAAAGTTCGCTTGACCTTCCTAACTTGGTTATGCCTTTACAATATTGGTAGTTATGTGGATGCTTCAACCGTTGATGGTGGCACTTCTAAATTGATTAATGGACACATCAAAGCCACAGGGGCATCATTTTTGGAGGTGAAAATATCTTCTTTTGTAACTGCAATATTTGTGTAATTAAATGCAATTTGAAGAGAGGCCTCTAAAGGCTGAAGCGTTTTCTCATAGGCTTCTGTCTCTGGCTCTGAAAAACCAGCAGAAGATGGGCAACTTATATTTCTTACTGCAGTTAAGTGGTAATTTCTTATAATTCTATTGGGTCCACTACACAATTATGGTCCGAAGTGGGTACTTGGGACTTGGAGGGGAGATGTAGAGATGGTCCTATAATTCAGCATTTTGCATAAAGTGGCTGCTCTTGGACACAAATTTGCACCATTGTGGTTAACTCTCTATGGCGCTTTTTTTTTTTTTTGAACAAAGACTATATAAATCTATTCCAACTTTATGCACAATCTAGATCATCAAAATATTTGGAAGTTTCGAAATCCAACTAACAAGGTTACCAACACCTTCTCTGCAATTTTATTGTTTGATGTTAATCTTAATATAACATGTAACTTTGTTTATCTGTGTTCCATAACACAGTGAATGGCTAGTAGAAACTGAAGCATAAGGTGCCATCTTTCAGGTGATAAATCTCTTTATGAAACCGTGGCTCCATACTTTGACATCATGGGGAAGGTACCTTGTCTTTTCTGTATTACGCAGAGATGTAATTACTGCTACTGTTTCACATAGATTTGTCCTTTTATCCAGTCTAGATTTTACCTTGGGGATGTTGGAAATGGGGCTGCAATGAAACTTGTTGTCAACATGAGAAGGTTCTAAAGAGTTAATTTTCTGTCCATTGCTTTTATTTTGTGCTTGAGCAGATTGCGATTGTAACTTCTGTTGTTTTGAACAAAATTTGCAGTATGATGGCAATCTTTTCTGAAGGGTTGCTTCTCAGTGAGAAAGTTGGACTAGATCCAAGTGTATTAGTTGAGGTATTCCCAGACCAAAACATATCTGATTGGATTTATTTTCTGCATGATTTTCAGCTTTTACCACATTTCAAGCATTTTGATTGGGTTCTTCCTCTTGCTTTTGTGGAATTTACAAATATTCAAATACGTTCTTTTTTCCTTTTTCTTCTCTTGATGGTCAAATTGATAAGAATTCTTTTATATTATGTCCTTTACTGGTGGTTATAACTTGTAAGCATGAAAGTTCCTCACCGGTCAACTGTTAGTAGAATACTTGTTAAATCTCTAATTGGATACTAGAAGTAATTATTTAGTAGGTGATTTAGCCAGCTTTGGAAATGTCAAGAACATTTCTCATCCATTCTGGATTGGAATGTTGTTACTACTTTTTACAATTGTTCTCTTATTTGATAGTTCCCACACTTGTGAGTAATTTTCCATATGCAAGTCTGTTAAAACTTGTTTTCTGAAGTTTTCTTGGGATCGCAGGTTGTGTTGCAGGGTGCCATTAGTGCACCAATGTACTCTCTTAAGGGTCCATCTATGATCAAGTCTGTATACGCTGCCGCATTCCCCTTAAAGCATCAGCAGAAGGTTTGTAATCAATCGAAATTTCTTTGTTATTTTCTTAGAGTGCTGTCATCTGAAAATAAGGTCGATGGTGTGATGTCAGGACTTGAGACTTGCTCTAGGATTAGCAGAATCTGTTTCCCGACTGACTCCAATCGCGGCAGCTGCTAATGAACTATATAAGATGGCTAGTGGCGATGATTTTTCTGCAGTTATTGAAGCATTGAAAGTGAGATTGCAATCTTAAGCAGCATAGATCGTTGTGTGTAAAAATGTATTCAGGATGCAATATTTTTCCAGGCTTTAAATGAATGTTTGTGTGGTCACTTGGGTTCCTTCCATCAAGTCCACCTTACATTTTCCATTCTCAGTAATTCATGACTTCTTGTTGAGAATTCTGAGAAATCCATCTTTATAATCTATAGGCAAATGATTTCCAGTTTTATACTATACTATGAGCTTATGTAAACACCATTATTAATGCAATATTAGCAATTGAAGCACTGCAAGGCATAATCTATTTGCGAGTGAATATTTTCCTGATCAATATATTCTCTCTTCACAATTATTTCCTATCGGAATTATTATTTTTAATTTTGATTCAGTTTTTATCATAATTAATATAGGAAATAATTATTTTTCAGAAGTAAATAATTTTGATTTAATAGCGGGGTTAGCAACTATTATCATTATTATTAAGTTCATATAATTTACGTATAGATAAAGAATAAATAAAGTAAAAAATAGTAATAAATCTTATTAGGCGGTGCATTATAACCGATTAGAAACGGGCGTGGTGCAAGCAATAACACCGCAGAATTCTTTTTCCAAGGCCCAGCATAAGTTTTGATAAAATCGCGCGGTTGCTGATCGCTCGCTCCGTATTTTCCCTCGTTTTCCAGGATCTCCCTCTTTAAGGCGAATAATTATACGCTACAACCGTTGTAGCAATAAATGCCTATAACGGTCTGTTGTAGGTATTTAATCCATGTGTAAGAATTTTATCGACATTTAATTTATGTGTAAGAATTCCATTGGTCCACATTTATTGCTACAACGGTTGTAGCATATAATTATTCCTTTAAGGCTGTTCCATTTTCTCGTTTCCCAAACAGACTCTCAAATCCCTAGACAATGAATGACGACAAAAAGGATTCCTTTAACCTGTCCGATGTCGACTCCTCTCTTCCTGCCGCTGCCGCCGGTATTCCTCTTCACTTTCTTTCTCAAATTATTGTGTATTTAACTATACGAAGCTCTCTTGGTGCCTGTACGTGTTTTGTTTGTTAGCTAATCGTTGTTATAAATTAGCTCTTTCGGATATTGGGCATAATTCCTAATTTCTTAACCTTGTATGTTTTGGGTTGTCCATAAATAGCTCGTTAATCTAAAGTTCTCAGTTCAGTGTTATCTAAGCAAAAGTAAAATTTGAATTATATGCTTTGTTTCTTTGTAGCAGTAATTGAAATCAAACAAAAAAGTAAAATCTATTTCTCTGTATATCTTTTTCTCGATGATGTTTCTGATTTTTGTTTATCTATCTCTAATTATGTGCCCGCATGTGTTTGTTTACTGAAATTATACTTGTAGCAACGTCTCTATTTGTATATGCTTTTTTTTTTTATTTATGGAATTTTGTGTCATTGAAATTTGATTATAGGTATATAACTTACTTTGTGTATTTGATTTTATCTATAGCTCTTAGCGCGGAGGATCGTGCTGACCTTGTTAACGCTCTTAAGGCAAGTATTGGGGTAAATTCTGTTTTTTATATAATATATATACATATTATTAATCCTAGAATTTATGGTGGTACCCAAGAGAATACTCTCTCCATTTTATTTTGATTGTTTTTTAGAGTTTTAATTTTGTTCTAAAATATTTGACGTAAAATGTTTGACATTCAACAATATCAAGGTAAAATTTTGACATTGTTTATTAATTTTCTCTTTATATTTAATGTCATTATTGATAATAATGGGGTATAAATATTGACAAGAGAAACTATTAATTAAAAGTAAATTGGTAACTTTATTTAGTTTCTCAATACAAGTGAATTTTTTTTAAAAAGTCATTTAAAATGAAATAGAGGGAGTAGTATTCATTTTGTGAATGTGGGAAGAAGGTTGAAAATGGGTTCATGGGTGATATTCCTTTTTGGGTAATTGTGTATCAATTAAAATACCATGTCTCATCATGATTTATGAATAATATTTTCTGTTTCATTTCTAAAAACAATGGCTCATTTATCAAGAAACTGAAAAAGAGTTCCTTGATAAAATAGATACTTGTAATTTCTACATTCCCTGATCTTATTGAAGTGTTTTGGGTATTTTGGTGTTATTGCAGAATAAACTTCAGAGCTTGGCCGGACAACACTCGAATGTTCTTGAAACTCTATCACCTGCTGTCAGGAAACGTGTTGAGTTTCTGAGGGAGATTCAGGTTTATTTATATTTTCTAACTTTATCATTTATGAAGTATTATTGCTGGCTATTTATTATAATTATGGATGAATTCTTACATTAAGTTTCAGCATTTTCTATTAGTAATTGTATGCATGGATGTTATATTGGTTTGTACTACTGATGTTTAAGAGCCAAGTCACTAACCTGATACTTGACTTCACAAATAGAAACATCTCAAAATGTGAGCATATTAGGCCTCGACACTCATTTTTTTGTTTCTGTGGTAAAAGGGAGAGTGGTTTTATGAACTAACCACTTTGTTAGCATTCTGAAAGTCTTTGTTCTGTGGATCATGAAATTAACGCCAATTGCAATTTTGTTCAGGGGACCTATGATGAGAATGCAAATTCTATGCAGGATTTTAGGAAATGGATAGTTATTTACAGGACCTATGATTAGCATTCTGAAAAGGGAGAGTGGTTTTATGAACTAACCACTTTGTTCTTAAATGATTAGCATTCTGAAAGTCTTTGTTCTGTGGATCATGAAATTAACGCCAATTGCAATTTTGTTCAGGGGACCTATGATGAGAATGCAAATTCTATGCAGGATTTTAGGAAATGGATCGTTATTTACAGATCGAACAATATGCCTACAGATACTTTTATGGTGGGAAAATTTCTAGTAATCTATTAAGTTTAGAATATGGAGATTGAAATTGGGCCTTATAGAGTGGGAAAAGATGAGATCAAGATAATTGTTATTGTTTGGGTGATACCACATCCATATCTAAGCATCTTGCAAAAATCTAATGGTTTTTCCATTTCCTTTTAGACACAGTTGGTTTATATATTTGACTCATACGTTGTTTGTATCAAAATGATAACCATTGGCTTATATATATGACTTGTACCTTGTTTGTATCAAATGATAACCATTTTCTTAACATTTGGAGTGCCAATTAGATTTTTTTCATTCTCTTGGTGAAGAGATGTTTAGATGAGGAGGAAATTTGCTAAGTATATATTTTATACATGCATTATTTTTTAATAGATGTTTCCCTTAGTTGATGAACCACTACTAAATTGGGCATGGTAGATTGTTCCTCTAAATGCCATGCATAGGTACATAACATGAGTATTTTCTAGGGATGCGCACGGTAATCCCGTGAATTGTGCCACTTGGATGAACTCTGAATTCATTTTTGCCATTTATTGTTTAGAGTCACTAGTAGTCACTGTGGAATGTGTTGATAGTGCAACTCAAAGAAAGTTGATGTGAATTTATCCGTTAATTGATGACTCTTGCTAATGAAAAATTAATATTCCCTTCTATGATAATAAAAACATTACTAAGATACATCTATAAATAATTTATCTTTTTATGATAAAGAAAAACATGAAGAAAATAATATTGCATGTTTTAAAGTATCATTAATTTGATTGTGTATTAAATTATCTTGTCTTATGCTTCATCTGGTTAAATGTTAGTGTGTTTGTTTGTGTTTGTAGTGGATTTGGGCTGATACTATGTTATGTTGTTTCTATGGTTATGGTGAATCTAAGATTAGTATCAAATATTCAGATCACAATGATCATTTAAGTGCAACCTTTATCCATGTATCTATGGGAAGTACTTGCAAATGCCCTAACATTAAGATTGTGCCCACACTACATCTTGGTTTGAAGGGGATGGATTCAAGTCTTTCCCTGCTTTCTTCCTTTATAATGTTGAGAATTTGCTCAAGAATGCTGATATTCTATAGCGTTAGATTTGTAGACTGCAGTAAAACATACATACATTTTTATTTGTCTTTTGTTGTTAAAAAATAGATACTGGGTAAAAATGCTTATTGAATTTGCAGAGCAAACATGATGAGCTGGAGGCAAAGTTTATTGAGGAGAGAAGGGCATTGGAAGCTAAATATCAGAAACTTTATGAACCACTTTACACCAAGGTAGGGTATAGCCTTGCAGTAGTTTTGCATCTTAGATTCTGGATCCCAATGTTACAGTTACAGTGTTTTAAAGGTTCTTCACATACTGTTTGGATTAAATCAATGAGCAATTCATCTCTTTTGCAATTAGGTTCTTATGTTCAGTATTCTAATTACGAAGTATAGAAATTGAAAGTCAACTAATTTTAGTCAAGTCAAATGAAGTCAACTTTATGACCTTACTAATTTAGATTTCATTTGCAAATTCCATGAACAATTCCATGGAATTAGTGGGAGAGAATTCCAAATGGATTTTTCATTTATACTGAACATGAAATACATTGATTTGCAAATGAATTCCATAATATTTTATGAAATTGATTTATTCCAAACAAGCTCATAGTTTGAATTTTGAGCAGACAATCAAATTATTATGTGATCAAATTTACAAGGTTTAACAATTGATTCCTTTTAGTTCACTGAATGTGTTGTTTGGAAATGTATAGAGATATGAAATTGTGAATGGCATAAAAGAAGTTGAAGGGGCTATAGATGAAGTTTCAGTGAACCCAGAAGGAGATAAAGCTTCAGAAGGTGACCTTTTTACCGAGATATTTGATGGAACTCATTGTTCTTCAACTTGATGTGTAATTACATTTTTTATGCAGAGAAAGGAGTTCCTGATTTCTGGCTCATTGCAATGAAAATGAATGAAGTAGTTGGTGAAGAGGTAATGGGATGATGTAAGGCATAGTTGACCTTTTCCACTCATTGACCTGATTGTGACAATATGATTCTCTGATTCTTGGATTAGATAACAGAACGTGATGAAGGGGCTCTAAAGTTTCTGAAAGATGTCAAATGGCATAGAATTAATGACCCTGAGGGTTTCAAGCTGGAGTTCTACTTTGATCCTAATCCTTACTTTAAAAATTCTGTCTTGACAAAGACTTATCACATGATTGATGATGATGATCCTATTTTGGAGAAAACACTTGGGTAATCATATGCATGGCGTATTGAAAAGTTTTTAGGGCTTTATCCATTCATTTTTCTTAAATTTTTGAGGTATTTTATAGGACGGAGATTGAATGGTGCCCTGGAAAATGCTTAACAAAGAAAGTCCTGAAGAAGAAACCAAGAAAGGGATCAAAGAATGCAAAACCCATCACAAAAACTGAGGATTGTGCTAGTTTCTTTAATTTCTTTAACACTCCTCACATCCCTGAGGATGATGACGACCTGGATGAGGATGCTGTAAGATTTGGTTCCTTGCTTGCTATTATATTGACAATAATTAGGATAAGCTTTCTCAATCTCTTTGGTGCATGTATTTGCAGGTTGAGGAAATCCAGGATAGAATGGAACAGGACTACAATATTGGGTTGGTATCAATTTTATTGTGTTTTTTTAATTTTTGTGGATTGAAACAAGTTTTTGTTGGTATTGCTTCGTAGTACTACTATTCGGGACAAAATAATTCCCCATGCTGTGTCATGGTTTACGGGGGAGGCTGTTGAGGATGATGAGTTAGATGAGGATGAGGATGAGGATGAGGATGAGGAAGATGAAGATGATGAAAACGAAGACGATGAGGATGACGATGACGATGAGGATGAGGATGATAATGATAATGATGTAAAAAAGGGCAGTAAGAAGGTATAATCATCTTTAAGATTTTTGCCTCTTGTATTTACTTCTGTAATGTGTTCGACTCAAAAATATGATTCCAAGTTTTTGAAGTTGCTAATATATTCTTCCCCTATTGCTTTATTAATGTTTTTGCAGTCATCTAGTGGACCTAAGGTGAGTTGATCCTGCAAGACAGAAAATGTCTGAACTATGTATAAGTTTTATTTTCATTTATGATTTCTGTCCTATGTTTTCTTGAATTGCAGAAGAGTGGAGGGGCACGAACTGGGGAAACTCAGCAAGGCGAGCGCCCACCTGAGTGCAAGCAACAGTAGTATTAGGGTTTCAGACCGAGCTGGGAGTGGAGGCTGGGCAGTGTGGTATCAGCAGCGTCCTTGGTGAAAATTTTGGGGCTTTTGGCATTTTTTTTCTCATTGTTCTGTGAATATCTCAGTAGTTCTATCATATTTGTTTCATTTTCTTGTCTTCATCCTGTTAGAATGTCTATTTTGTTGCGTCCTACAATTTTGTATTGGGTTGTAAAAGATTGAATTTTAATTTTCCGTATATTTTTCCAGACGCATGAAAGTCCATCGATGTATTTATTTCATTCGAGTTGCTTGTTATGGTGTATATTGTACATTTTTATCTAAATGTATCATTTTCTTTATCCCTTGTTCAATATTCTATCTATATGGTGATAAAAAAAGAAAATGGACCAATGTGCTTTGGATTCAGAGGACCTACAGTTTTTATTTTTATTTTTATGAGCTCTTGAGTTTGAGTTTAATTGCAGTTAAATATATAAAAATATAGATGAAAAAATGAATATAATTTTTCATTTTATTTTAGTTATGTATTTATATATTCCTATTTCTTATATTTTACTTGGATGTTCTTTTGCTTACGGAATAAAGTTTACATTTGACATGCATAAACGATGTAATCAATTATTCTATATAGCATCAGAGACAGTAAAAGTAAATAGGTAAAAAAAAAAAAGAAGGGGGATAGAATTTTATATATAACAGCCAAAAGGTATAGTCATATATGTTTCTCGTGATAAAATTAAACTCCATCACTCATTCCATGCTTCTATAGTTCTCATTCCATGCTTCTATAGTTCTCAAATCTCCAATTCTCTAACTCTGTTTTTTTTCTTTTCAATTAATAAGAGCTTTCTTCAAGCTCCAAGCACTAAATCTTGTGATGGTAACACTTTCAGTTCCATTATTAAAAGCAAACAAGTGGGCAGCTTCATTTATAGCCAACTGGGGGTAGACTCTTGCCAAGATGCAGCTCTTTCCTTCTCCACCAAAGCTCTCCACTACAGAATGATCAATCTGTGTAAAAAATGACAAACCCAACTGACGTCAACACAAAAAGCTAATAGGGCTAAAAGAGAAAATCAGCATTGAAGCATGTTTCCAAAAAGTTTCAAGAAAGAATTTGGAATCTATAGCCTAAAATAGTTTGGGAAGAATCTTGAGTTCTTGATGTATCCATTATTCAAAACTACTCTAAATAAATGGTTATGGTTGATCTATGGCACAACAAAAAGTCGTTTAAAAATTATAATTACTGTAGTTACAAATTACCCAATATAGGGTTTGAAAACTACAAGCATTTTGAATTGGTTGAAAGATATCAAAGAAAATATGCCCAAAATTGGATTAAAAAAAAACAAATTTAAGAACCATATCCATTAGATTATATGTTTTTGATTTCCTCTTCATATGCATGTGAATATTTTATTAACCATAGGCTTTTCTTTTCTTTTAACTAGTGATATTAATGATTATAATTCAGGTGTATCCTCATGAAAAAACAAGGTAAAAGAACAAGTTGGCAAAAGGAAAGTTAATATTAGCATTCTTTTTTTTTTTTCTGAACAATAGACTTTCCTAAAACAAATAGCCTTTTTTCCCTAAAACAATCTTTTGATTATAAACATGTTTGGTTAAAAACTTCTGGGTGGCCACATTTCTCAATGATCCTATCTTTCATGTAACTTTGCCATGTCAACCAAAGAAAGCTAAATGTTGACCTTAGAAGTGCATTAAGAGAAAAAAAAAAAACAATTGTTTTAGTTATGCCATATGAAGTAATGAATTTTCAATGTAGTATTATTGAAATTGTTTGTAAAATTATGAATTAAATCACATTTAGAGTTCAACTAAAAGAAAAAAAAATATCATTGCATTGAACTCACCAAAGTCCTTAGTGAAACCTGCTCAAGAACAGGGTCAACATCCACAAAAGCACCATAAGTGGTCTTATCATTAGTTGGGTTTAGCGAAGACCTACAAAATATCAAAGTAAAGCACCAAAAGTGGTCTTATCATTAGTCGGGCTACAAAATATCAAAGTAAAGCACAAAAATACAAAGAGGGTTAAGGACTTTTTGGAAGAATTGGTGGCTTAAGAAGTATAAAAAAAATGATGTGTAAAGCACATACCTGCTTTGGTCACTGCACATTAGTACCACATATTTATTTTGGCCTTTGAATATTCTAAAAAACACTGATGTGTACTCTTCCCTGCCTTTTGATGCCAAAACTTGCAACCCAAATGGACCTAAACTACCTGTAACTGAGGCACCCTTCTGGTTACAAAGCAATTGGGGGTTGGTCCATCTTGGGTCTAGCACTTCTGCTTTGTCAAAATTTTGTATCTTAAATGATATCTCCACGTCTGCCTGTTAGGTATTATTGTGATTAGTTAAATAGATTAGCATTAATAGTCCAATATAGTTTAATAAGTTAGTGACAATTAGAAAAACAAATCCAAATTCTCAACTGTACCGTAATAATAATTAGCACAAAACTGTACAGTAATAATAACTTGCAGATCAAAATATAGTTTAGCAGTAAATAGATATAGTAATTACGTATTCACTCTAGGCAATGTACTTATATGATCGATTTTTCCGCCTCCCATTGTAATACTAAAGAACTGTAATAATAACTTACTTGTGCTGCGGTAATTCCTGAAATTTGAAGCACCGATTCTCCTTCAAGGACTTTGCTTGCCAGATTGATTGGATTTGTACGAAGCATTTCAATTTCCTTAATAGGCCATTGAATTAGTTGCTTTCCTGATTTGTCAAGCCAAACAACTCTTGGAATTGCCTACAATAATCAATCCAAAAATAAAGTCCAAATAGATTATAGATCATTGTGAGGTAAGTGAAGAATATACATATACGGCCGTGTGTAATAATTATTTTAAATTAAATAATTAGTTTACAGATTATTACCTGAATTCCAGCCCAACCCTTCTTGATATTATCTTCAACACTTGAAGATTCACTTACCCAACCCCACAAAATTCTTCTATTCTTAGCATTATCATAGAAAGTTTTTGAAGCATAAAATTTCCCATAATCATATCTTAATCCTAAATCACCTTCTACTGAAACATTATTAGGAGTAAAAATATCCTTCACACGATTATAATCTCCAATTGAGTAATAATCATGTTGAGCAGCGCTAAATTTAAGCACATACTTAACATTTGGCTGCCCTGAAATTGGCATATCAACACCAACTTTGCTATCAACTTGAACAGCGAAAAAATCAGGACATTCCCACATTCCAGTGCCCTTAGCAGAATGTATAGGGTGTTTAGCCTTAACCCAAAGAACAAAATCTTTACTTCTATAAAGAATTGCTAAACCCTTTTCATTAATTTTGCTTCCAACAATTACTCTCCATCTCCTATCAACACCAAGCCAAGCAGTAGTTGGGTCTCTAAATGAATTGGGATCTATCCGGTTTTGGTCAGTGGGTACCATTAATGGATTTTTAGGAGATTTAACCCATTCTAAAAGGTAAGGGTCAGATGGGTTTTTGGGCATGGCCAAGTTTTGAACTTGATGGCCTTGTGTGTTGATTCCAGTATAGAGGATAGCTGGTATGCCATTTCTGAGAGATGTAGCTGAACCAGACCAGGTGCCATTGATATCAGATGGTTGAGATGGGTATATAGCATTTTTATGTGGGATCCAATTAACAAGATCTTTTGATGTGGAGTGTCCCCAGACAATGTTACCCCACTCAGCACCTTCAGGATTGTATTGGTAGAACAGGTGATAAATTCCCTTATAAATCATAGGCCCTGCAACAAGATTTTATATATTAGCACAGTGCCTGAGGAGTATGAATTATATTCACTATTTTATTTAATTAACACATGCTGCCCGAGATATAGTACTTAATGACAAATAAATATTTTTTATAATAATAAATTCAGAATCAATTTCTAAAATATATTAAGTGTCAAAAAAACTAACATGCCACGAATCTTGAATTTCTGAATTTTTTTAAATATATATATTTTTCTTGTGTTGAATGATTTTTCTTAATTCAAAATAAAGAAAATATTAAAACTAGAACTCAAGTTGAAGATACTAAAGAAAAAATTAACAAGAGCTAGCATAAAGAAACTCACCATTTGGATCTGAGCAGACCACCATTTATGTCCATTTCAGAAATATAGCAGAATAAGTCAAAACGAGAAAAACAAAAATGTTAGAGAGCAATACTAAAAAGGAACAGAAATTAGAAAGATGAAAACTACATGTTATTTTCCAAGAAAAGGAAGAAATTAAGTGAGAACCATTCATCCAATTCTTTGGAGGCTGAAAGTGATAAGCAGTTCTGTAAGGTTGAGTAATAGAAGCTTCAAGCTCATGAACTCCATAGCCAAGAAGGAGAACAAAGAAGAAGAAGAGCCTCAGAGAAGAGATGGCCATCATTCTTAGTTTGTTTAAGGTGTGAGTTGTGAGACTACAAAGAATTTATAAGAAAATTATTTGGTGGGAAAAAAGATAATTTTAAAAATAAATCTGTAATCTGATTTGAGAATAAATTATCTATATATATTTTATGTATTGGGTTTTCTTTAAATTAAAAAAATGGGAATCATTCATGAAATTTGAAGTATAAAATGAAGAAGACCTTTCTTCTATGGACGAGACTGGTTCTTTATTTAAAATAGATAAAATGGCAGAACCAGTCAATTACTCAATGACAGAAGAGGTTTTATTTATTTATTTTCTTTGACGTCAAAACTTTCCAGTCATCATTAACTAAAATTATACGTCATTCCAAGACATATAATTATATATATATATATATTTTATGATTCGTATGAATATTTTAATTAGATGAATTAGAGGAATCATCAATATTTGTAATTTTTTATTATTAGATATTTTTTTAATATTAATTATTTTTCTTCTCAACAAATATAAAAAATTACACCTTTTTTATGTTCTTTTGAACAATATTTTCACATTATAGACAAAGAAAACACGTTAATTAAGGAAGTTCAAGCTCAACTTATAAGTTTATAATAATAAATTTGGCTTTTAATCAGGAGTTGGGTCTTGCTATCCTATTAATAATTTTCATTTTCTAGTAATATTTATATCCTCCACTTAGTTATATTTTTATTTTTTTGTTAATTAGTTATATTTTTATTTACTTATATATGTATATGGAAAATTATATTATATGTTATTTCAATTTTTTAAAAATATTCTTTTATTTTTGTATGCCTTTTTAATATAATAAAAGTATACTAAATATATATTTCTAAAAATAAATTATATATAGATACTAAATATAAGTTGAAAAAGTGAATATTTTTGAAAAAAATGATATTTTAAAAATATTTTTATTTTTTTAATATTTTGAAGAAATCTCTTATAGATAAGCTCGAGTATTAGAATTTAAATATGAAATTTTATGTTGCTAAATTTCTTAATTTTTAAAATATTTTTAATATTACTAATGAGTCAACGGTTGAACAGCTCTTTTCTTTTATTTATCTTTGAAGACTGCACTCTGTACAGCTCGTTTGAGGGCAGAGGATTGTACAGAATTGGGACAAATGAACATGGCTTCATCAATGTGGAAATTAATATAATATTGGTCTAAAGTCTACACATAATTTATATAAAATATTGATAATTTATAAACAAATTTAAATAGATAAAAAAAATATTTTCACTACTCACACACATATATATATATATATATCCTTACATGTCCATTATTGGATATTTAAAACTTTATTATACAAAATAATTTATATTAATTATATTTTATTAAATTTTAATCATGTATTTATTATATTATATTTTAATTCAAAAATTGTATGTTATGAAAATATTTTAATAAAATGATATTAGTATTAAATTTTTATTTTTAATTATTTGAGTGAAATTATTTTTATAAAATTATATTAGTATTAGTTTTAGAGACTATATATGTATATATACATATATTTATTTAATGTGGAATATTCTTATTAGAAATTTGTTTCACTTTCTGACATGAATATGCAGCAGATGAATATGCAGCAGAAATTTGTAATAATGGTGTTCACCTATTTCCAAATACAATCTTTAATTATTGGCATGCGAATTGCGATGCTCATCACACTCTACAGTCTGTCCATAATCATCAAGCTTGATTGTAATATTGAGTTAGCTATAAATATTAATATTCTGTTTATATTAAGGATAATCTTATACTTATTGGTGATGAAAAAATATATTATTTAATGTATTGTGACCGAAATCTTTAATTCTAAATATTTTAGTTATGATAGCACTCAATATAATAATATATACCATGTGTTTATTTTCTAACACTCTCATATTTATCAACCTTCTTTGTTGATAATAATAATAATAAATAAATTAACAATTTGGTTATTAATAAATTGAATATATATATTTATAAATATATATTATCTAGACTGAAAATCCCCTTTAATCAGTAGCCCGATTTCTGGAATTACCTGTTTATAAATTAATAGAGCCAAGTCCAATTGAAAAACTGAGGTTTATCAACATAAATTTAACCAAATATTGTTAAAACATTGTGAGAGAAAAATAGTTTTATAACCTCTCTAATTCTTAACTACTTCTTTTACATTGGCTAATAAAAATAAAATAAAAAATACATTGGATTCTTATATTATATCTTAGCTAGAGATCTAGACAGTATAATTAAATGGAAAAATAATTATATATATATGTATATAATATTGAGTTAAAATAATGCATAGTTAATGCATATATTTCTCATGATACTTCTCATATCTCCAATTCTCTCTCTCTCTCTCTCTCTCTCTCTCTCTCTCTCACTCTATATATATATATATATATATATATATATTCTTTTCAATTAATAACAGCTTTCTTCATGCTCCAAGCACTAAATCTTGTGATAGTCACACTTTCACTTCCATTATTGAAAGCAAACAAGTAGGCAGCCTCATTTATAGCCAATTGTGGATAGACTCTTGCCAAAATGCAGCTCTTGCCTTCTCCACCAAAGCTCTCCACTACAGAATGATCAATCTGTGTAAAACAGGACAAAACCCAAGTGACATCAACACAAAAAGCAAAAGAGAAAATCAAAATCAAATCATGATGGCCTTAAAGCATGTAAACACAACTTTCAAAGAATTTAGGAAAGTATATATAGTCTGATATAGTTTGAGAAGAATCTTGAATACTTGATGTATTGATTTCTTGAAACTATTTTAAGGGACTAAATAAATGGTGGACATATGGCACCCAATAAAAAGAAATTCTTTAAAAACTATAATTACCCAATATAGAAATTGAAAGCTACAATCATTTTTGCATTGGTTGAATGATATATGCTATGGAAAATATGCCCTAATTTGGGTACAAAAAATAAATGATCTGTGAACTAAAGGCTAGACTTTTAGATTTACATAACTTTTTGGTTTCCTCTCCAATTGCATGCGAATCATTTGTTAACTCTAGGCTTTTCTTGTTCTTGCTCTTCTTTTCTTTTTTTGAATGTGATATTAATGATTAAAATTCCAAAATATTCTGACTTAACTAAATTCAACTTTAATTGTGAGTTAATTAAAGTTGGTTCGGTTATATAAATTCTATTTTTCTGTTCAAATTTACCAATTATAGATTATATTTTCAAAAAGGTATAGGATTATAAAATGTTCAGTTTATATATTCTCATAAAAAAACAAAATAAAAGAACAAGTGGGAACAAGAAAATTTGATATACCTTAATATCGCTTTTATTTTCCTAAAACAATCTTCCAATTATAGACATGTAGGTTTAGAAATTTGGGTGCAATATTTTCAAAGATCCCACCATTGAAGTAAAAGAAAGGTAAAATATTGACTTTAGTAATGTATCAAAAAGAGAACTACAAAAAAAAAAATACTATGTTCTAAACATGTGGCATTAAATAATGAATTCTAGAATTATATCTAAAACTATGAAATCATGAGTTAAAATACAAATCAGAATTGAACTCACCAAGGTCCTTAGTGAAACCTGTTCGTGAACAGGGTCAACATCCACAAAAGCACCATAAGTGGTCTTATCATTAGTTGGGTTAAGTGATGACCTACAAATATGAAAATAAAAAAGCACAAAACAAGAGAGTTAAGGAACTTTTGGAATTTGGGTAAGAGTTGGCGTGCTTAATCAAGAATTACAGGAAAAGAGAAGATATGGAAAGAGAGAGGAACTGACCTGCTTTGGTCACTGCACATTAGGACCACATATTTGTTTTGGCCTTTGAATATTCTAAAAAAGACTGATGTGTACTCTTCTCTGCCTATTGAAGCCAAAACTTGCAAACCAAATGGACCTAAACTGCCTTTAATTGAGGCACCCTTTTGGCTACAGAGCAATTGTGGGTTGGTCCAGCTTGGTTCTAGCGCTTCTGCTTTGTCAAAATTTGATATCTTAAAAGATATCTCCACATCTGCCTGTTAGGCATGGTAATTAGAGGCAACTAGCATTAATAGTCTATTATAGTTTGATTAGTTTATTACTTAATGATGATTAGCATAAACCCAAAGTCTCAACTGTAATAATAACTTGTGCTGCTGTAACACCTGAAATTTGAAGCACAGATCCTCCCTTGAGGACTTTGCTAGATAAATTGGTTGGGTTTGTACGAAGCATTTCAATTTCCTTAATAGGCCATTGAATTAGTTGCTTTCCTGATTTGTCAAGCCAAACAACTCTTGGAATTGCCTGCAAGAATCAATCCAAAAATGAAGTTGATTAACATAATCATATTACTGCAAGAACAAATTAACTTAATAATCCTAAATTAAACAAGTTGATTATTGATTAATACCTGAATTCCAGCCCAACCTTTCTTGACATCATCTTCAACACTTGAAGATTCATTAGCCCAACCCCACAAAATCCTTCTTTTCTTACCACTATCAAAGAAAGTTTTTGAAGCATAAAATTTCCCATAATCATATCTTAACCCTGAATCACCTTCTACTGATCCTTTATTTGGAGTATAAACATCCTTTACCTGATCATAATCTCCAATAGTGTAATAATCATGTTTAGTATCATCTAAACTCACTTTAAGCACATGCTTAACTTTTGGCCTTGAAATTTGCATATCAAAATCAACCCCAACTTTGCTATCAACTCCAACAGGAAAAAAATCAGGGCACTCCCACATTCCAGTGCCCTTACCAGAATGTAAAGGGTGTTTAGCCTTAATCCAATTAACAAAATCTTTACTTCTATAAAGAATTGCTAACCCTTTTCTATGAATTTTGCTTCCAACAATTACTTTCCATCTCCCATCAACACCAAGCCAAGCAGTAGTTGGGTCTCTAAATGAACTAGAATTGATCTGGTTTTGAACAGAAGGTGCCATTAATGGATTTTTAGTAGTCTTAACCCATTCTAAAAGATAAGGGTCGGATGGGTTTTTGGGCATGGCCAAGTTTTGAACTTGATGGCCTTGTGTGTTGATTCCAGTATAGAGGATAGCTGGTATGCCATTTCTGAGAAATGTAGCTGAACCAGACCAGGTGCCATTGATATCAGATGGTTGAGATGGGTATATCCCATATCTATGTGGGGTCCAAGTAACAAGATCTCTTGATGTTGAGTGGGCCCAAACAATGTTACCCCACACAGCTCCTTTAGGATTGTATTGGTAGAACAGGTGATAAATTCCCTTGTAAATCATAGGACCTGCAACCAGATTTTATCTGTTAAGACAGTGTGAGGAATCTATATTTTCTATATTTAACTTGCATATGCTGTCAAATCTTATTTTCATTAAAAAACAAAGCTCGAGATTCGAATTTTTTAGTTTCATATGTAATCTTTTAAAACTATGTAGTATTTTATTTAATAAAGCAGTGATTTTTATTAATAATAAGATGAGATATTAAAGAAAATATTGAAGCAAGAACTCAAGTTGATATTAAAAACAAAAATATGATATTCAAACAAAACAAAAGTATTAAAGAAACTCACCATTTGGATCTGAGCACCCCATTTGTGTCCATTTCAAAACATAGTAGAAAAGTCAAATGACAAAAACAAGAAGCAAAAAACAAACAAAAATGTTAATACAGAGAAATATACAAATAAAAAAAAACAAGAAAGATGAAAACTTCAGAACATTAAAAATAAAATATTAGTATATTACCATTCATCCAATTCTTTGGTGGTTGAAAATGATAACCAGTTCTGTAAGGTTGGCTAGTTCTTTTAACAGAATCTGAAGATTCAAGACTTTGAAGGGTTTGGTAAACATGGTGAGAAGCTTCAAGCTCAACAACTCCATAGCCAAGAAGGAGAACAAAGAAGAAGAAGAAAAGCCTTGCAGAAGAAATCATAATGGCCATGGCTGCCTGTTTGTTTGGGATGAGTTATGAGAAGGGCAAGTCCAGAACTTGAAGGAATTTATAAGAGAGTTTGGGTGGCAAAAAAGAAAATCTTTAAAAGTAATATTTGTTGTGATTCACAATTTGCATTACTTGGGCCACATGAAGCTGAGAAAAGTGTGTATTTGCATATAATATATTAGAAAAAGTCCAGAAAGTATTGTGAGAATATTTATTTTATGGATAAGGATTTAAACTATAATTTAATATAAAAAATAAAAATTTTCTTTTATATAATTATTTATCTAAAAATATATTAATCTAAATAAGTTCAAATTAATTTGCAACATTTGAATTGTAAGATTTTATATGCTATTATAATAAAATTTTATAATAATGCAATCTTGTTACTTTAATTTATTTTTAAATTATAATTACTTTATAGTTAATATGAAAATTATTTTATTTTTTATTTATTTTTTCTATGATATTTTTTATTAATTATATATGAAAAAAGAGATATTTATGGCTCAAATTTAATATTTAAGTGGGAGTAATGTGAATTTTTTGTTATTAAATTATATTTTAATTGTTAATACATAAGTTAATTTGAGAATATATACTTTAAAATTTATCTAGATAAAAAATTTTACATGCATAAACTGAATTTATTTAAAGAAAATTTAATATGTTAATTTGAATTTATTAAAAAAAAGAAGAAAAAGAGAGAAAAAGAAATGTGGAAGCGTCCATGAAATTTAACATCTTCAGCAGTCAAAAGTCAACGTTTGTATATTATTTTAAAATTTTTCTTTTTTGAAAAGTATTTTAAAATTATTCTGTCAAGTTATTGGGAGCAACACAAACGTCATGTCAATAACACCGTCTATTTTTTATTTTATTAATTTCCTTTTTTATGAATATCATAAAAAAATTTCAAGAATTGATTTTATTTTTATAATTAGTAGAAAATTGTAAATTATCACACCTGTTGATATTTAAGTATTACACGTGGTAATTATTTATTTTTATTATTTTATTTTTCTAATATTTTTTTCTTCTATTTTTTAAACAACCATACAAAAAGTAACACTTTTTGTTTTGAAAAAACTATTGACAAAGAAAGCACGCCTAGTCAGATCAAAATCGAGTGTGATATAATAATAATAATAATAATAATAAAATTTGCCTCAATCTTAAAATAAAATAATGGCTCATAAAAAAATAATTAATTTATAAATTAATTTAATTAAATAATTTATTATATTATTTTTATTTATTTAATAAATATTTTTATAATTTTTTAACCACTTTAATAATATATATGTTTATAAACTATTTTTTAATAAATATATTAAATTTTTATGGGTCAATTAAAAATAGACACCAACATCAAAATTTAAATTAATTATATAAGCTTTTAAAGATAAAAATCTCCAATAACTACTGATTTTTTTTTTAATTATGATGTTCTAACTAGTTAAGGTTTTCTCTAAAGAAAATTAATTTAATTGAACTTTTGCTTCAATATTCTCTCTAATCTTATTCATATCAAACCCTACATAATTTTTTTTTACCTTTTTTACTTGTAATAGAAATACTGCAGGCGATTATTTAAATAAAACTTTGAAAAGTAATTATTTAAAAAGTTGAGTGATAGAATTTAGTTTGTGACTTGTAATTAATCACTAATTTCTTCCATTTTTCTTATTTTGAAAAGTAAATGAAGACGAGAATTGGATAAGATACAAATCAAAGGGTAGAGTTAGGCGGAAATGAAAGTAGATTAATGCGGTAAGTCAAACATTAAGGCTACTCAATTCATTATCAAAATGTATACTACAAATCAAAATAAGAAAAATGTATAAAAAAATTCAAAATAGAATTTCTTTCTCATAGTTTTTTTTTTTATCCCATTTCTAATTTTCTATGTGTGGGAAAGCTTGGAATGAGTCAACGATTGCACAGCTCATTGTGGGGCAGGGAAATGTACAGAGAGATTTGGAATTAAAGATATATGGCTTTGTCGACATGGAAATTAATAATTAAATACAATTAGTCTAAATTATAATTTTTTTTCTTTTTCATAAAGTATTATATATTGCTATAACATTCTTTCTCAAATGATTTCCCTTTTTTATTTATAAAGTATTATATTAATTAATGTGTATGCATACATATATTGTAATGTGAATGCAAAATTTAAAGTTTGGGACTTATTCTAGTGTTGAATTTATATATTTAAAATTTTATTAGTCTCAATTTAATAAGTGTTTTAAATTAAATTTTTCCTTTGGTGGAATTCCAATTAAATTAAAATATGTGACAATTATTTATTAGTTTCTCCCCAATAAGGCCATAACTAATTAATATCTAGAAAGAAAGGAGAGTAAACGTTTGCTATGAGAAATTCTTTTTCTTTGGACTGTCAAAAATTATAAAATTTTTAATAGAAATTTTATCTTATTATAAAATTAATATTTTTTTATATTAATGAAATAAATACATTAAAAAAAACGTTAAAAGGGTTTATAAAAAAAGTACAGGAATATTCTAAAAGTCAATGAACAAAGTCAAAACGATATTTGGGTTGGATAACAAGAGAAGTAACTATCAAAGGAAAAATTAGCAAAAAATCAAAATCTGAGGGCTTGATATTTCATTAATTTTGAAGTATATGGTTTATACAAGTCAGCCTCTGCTACATTTCAAGGCTCGATGTTCATTCATTGGATGACAAAAAAAATAATTAAAATACTATTCTTCATGACCCATCTGAAATAATTACTAATTTATTTTTTAATTAAAAATTATAAAGTTTTATTTATACTCTTATTCAATTTTTTTTACGAATAAAGTGGTATTGAAATCATCTTTAATATAAATTATGAAAAAAATAAAATTTCCATATTAAGCAGAGAAAAATGTCAAACATGACCAGTTAAATTTTATTTTTTTAAATTAAATAAAATTAAACACAAAGCTAATTAAACACTCAAAAGTAATTAAGTTTGGTTTTAAAATAAAAATAAAATGTGCTTCGTGCTTTTCGAAAATTCTATATATGCATTATTATATTTTTATTTATTAATTTTCAACATAATAAATTATTATTCGATTCTGAATTAAAATCAGACTGAAATAAAAAAAATTGTTTTGGAATTAAATTGTATTAAAAATGTGAGTCTTTACTGATTAAAATAAAAAAATAAAAATAAAATTCTAAATTGGAATTCAACTTTGGTTAACTCTTTTGTACAGGGGAGTGAGGATGAATTTAAATTTAGGCATCAATATTTAATTTCTTCTTTTGTATTTTTTCTAACATTCCATAAAAAGTCTTGGAGTGAAAAAACCAAGAAAGAAAGTGGCATTTCCATTTGCGGTGTTAATGTTGAACAAACACAGAACTCAAAATCTGTTTGGCTTGACTTCTTATAAATTAATTTGGGTTTATAAGCTTATAAAATTTTATAAGCTAATATGAGTTAAAATTTGAATAGTTGCCATGTAACATGTTTTATAAAAAATAATTTATAAATGACATAAAATTATATTATAAAAAACATATATTAAAATAAATAAAAATAATAATAAATTATTTTATTAAACTAATTTATAAATTCAATATTTATAAACGCTGAAATAATAAATTAATTCTATCATTTATTTTTTAACTTATAAATTAAATTTATAAATTAATAAAATTAAATAAATAAATACATCAGTTTAAATTTAATAGATATAAATTTATTTTATATATAAATTTATTTAATCAACTTATAAATTAGAACAAATATTTTTAATTATAAAAAAAAGGCATACTAGATCTACTTGGTCATGTTATATAACCTCAGTAGCTTCGCCGCTTCTGCACCAAATACCAATTTTTCTTTGATAATTGTGCACTAAATCAAAAGCTTAATTTCCATTTTTCCACTATAAAAAGCTCAATTCCATAAAGAGAAAATGCCCAAAGGCCAAAATGTTTGTAAAAGAAGAATATAAATAGGCACTCACCAAGCTCTTTATAAGGTCTTTTTGAATTATGAGAAATCTTAAATTCAAGTATTACTAATTTTTTTAATTAGCAATACTTTGCATCATAAATTAATTACTTAAAAAAAGATAATTGTAATATTTGGTTTCATAAAATCATCTAAATAATTCACAATACATAATTATGTCAATTAAGTGGTAAACATAAAATTTTAATTATTATTTTTATCAAAAATTAATATGAAATATTACATTTTAAATTCTCACCAGTTTCATCCAAACAATCAATTTTTAAATATGAAAATTTAAAATCTTATATATCATCTAAACTAAGGCATAATAAATTTTTTGAATTCGACCGAATTTAATTGATCCATATAAATTGAAATGAATTCGGTCAGTTTAAAAATAAATTAATATTAAATTTAATTTTATCAATAAAAAAGATTGAATATATATGGATGGTTTAGCTTGGATAAATTTTTTCTTAAAATCTAAATTCAGCTGCTCCTTTATAATTATATATATATACACTAAACGACGTATTATTGTTTTGTTTTATCTCTAAACTCAATCCGATAATATCAAAAGTGAATTCAGATATAAAAATCTAATATTAAAAAAATATGAGATTTGATTGGTGTTGTTTTAATATTTTTAGTTTATAATAAGGTTTGATAAAATAAAATTACTCTATTAACCCGATGAAATCTGGCCCGTGTTATGCCTAATCCAAACAATGAAATCTTAAACAAAAATTTCAAATATAAAAATTTTAAATGAGAAATTTTTAATTCCACTGTTCAAACACATTAGCACTGCTGCTTTATCAAATCTATAGGTTAAATAAAAAAATAAAAATAAAAACAAAAACCAAAACTTTTTAGGGCTTTTGACAAAAATATAAAAATAATTAAAAATAATTTTAAATTTATCATATTTATAAAGTATTTATCAAAATATCATAATTTATAAAAATATTTATTAAAATACTAAATTTTTATAGTTTACAATGAGTTTATAATGAATTTATCATGAGTTTATAAATTTTATATAATTTATAATATGTTTAATATGAGTTTATAATAAAATAATTACGATAAAAAAATAAAAATTTTTAAAAAATATAATAGAAAGGTTAGGGCCCAAAACGAGCCCACTAAAGAACAGACGCAAAGGCCGAAAATTGATTTTGTTAAAGGAAAACATTAAAAAGACCCATTGGGCCTATTGCGAACCCAAAAAAAGGTGAAAAGAGTCTTGCAATTGCGGTCAACGTCGTGGGTCGATCTGTCTTCATAAGCAAAAGCTAATGGTATCCTAACTCTCGAGTTCTGACACCTCTGCTCCGCAGCCTATGAACCCAAAAGCGACCTTTTTTAGCATTTGAAAAGCTTATTTTCTTTTTCTTCTCAAAATCTTTATTTACTTTCAAATATTTTTAAAAATCCAAAAAATTTGGAGTTTACATGAAAAAATGGTTCAGTTTCTAGGTACAATTCGTGTATCTCCTTCTCTGGCTAGTTTTGCACCTCACAGGCACCAATTCTCTTTCCAGAGCCCTTTACTTTCACTTTCGAAAAGTGGGTTCTCTCCATTTTCACTTTTTACAAATGAATTTTCTCCTTTCAAGAGGATTTTGCGAGCTTGCTTTATTTCAAGTATGTTCTGCCTTGCTTACATTTCTGTGCTTTTTGTTCGTATTTTTTATTGGATGTTTTGCTGTATCAAATGAGTATTCATCACTTATTGAATACGAGGTTTAAGTTCAAACATCGCTGATTTATTGTTTCTTCCCATGGAATTTTATGGGGTATCTGTTATCTTGTTTATGTGCATTTACAAATTCTTTACTGCATCATTAGTTTTAACATGTTTCAAATTAGGGAAAGAGAAAGAATCCTATTAGCTTTTAAGTAGCCAATTTCTAGTGCTTATCGAGCACAGCTTCTATACTTCTTTAATTTTCCTTGGTCTTCTCTTATCTACATTTAGGTTCTGTTTGCCATTAAAAATTAAGCTGCTATTGTGTTTTTTTTTTCCAAAGTAGTTTCAACCTCAATGTCAAATACGCTCTTAGTGGGAGTCATTTTTTAATATTTGACAGTGATAACTCTGATGGAGCTAAATAACAAGTATTTTATGTCCATTTTCAGTTTCATTCGTGTTTGACATCTTGTTTTCCTCATGGCATATGGTATCTGATTGTAGATAGATTATTTGGTTGTTTGCTTCCATGATGATGTACTTAGTTTCATTATCATTTACTCTTCTTTTTTTCCCTCTTGTTTCTATCTTTGTTTAGGAGTTGTAGAGATTACTTGGAAATTTGTTATATTTATTTTCATATTTGTCAAAATAATCTAAGAAGATACATTGGTGCATCTGTGAGAAATGAAGATGCTGTCTGGAACTTGTTGGTGGTTTGTCTCTGCAAATAGTACAAATGTTGATTGACTCCATTTGCATATATTGCCATGCTGTTTGTAGTTTATCATGGCATTAAATGAGTTAAGTTCTATATTTCATTACAGATGCAAGTGGAAATGCTGATGCACAGTCATCCATAGACCAATCTGAAATTATATTCATGGGAACAGGAACTAGTGAAGGAATTCCACGTCTCAGCTGCCTTACTAATTCTTTGAAGAAATGTCCGGTATTTTTGCATACTTTTTTTTAATCAAATACAGTTTGTTGGATATGAAGTGATTGTTTAAATTTCTATCAGTTTTATTGATTGTTTCAAGGCTTCAAATGCTTCTTGGTTTCTCAGGTGTGCTCAAAAGCTGTGGAACCGGGCAATAAGAACAAGAGACTGAACACAGGCCTTCTTATTCGTTATTCTGTCCCTGGTGGAGCACGCAACATTCTAATAGATGCTGGCAAGTAAGTGACAGATAGTTCTCAACTGGGTAATTTTTTCCCATAGAAATTTTAAATGGCTACTTAATTCTGATCCAATGCTAAGTTCTAGTTAGGTAAGGATGATTCCGATGTATGGAAATTCCTTTTTTTTATCAATGTTAAAATTTCATTTTACTCTTTATACATTGATCAAACTTTTTATTGCAACTTCTACGTCGCAGGTTTTTCTACCATAGTGCTCTTCGATGGTTCCCTACATTTGGGTTAGTTTCCATTGTTTTTTTTATCTTCAATATCTTAAGCTATCAACTTTGGGTTCCATGATGATATTAGTTGGTCCATCATGATCCAGATATTATGCTATAAGTTTCTCTTTTGGAATTTAAATACTAAAGAAAATTCTCCTCTTACTAGGATAATAGGATTTCATAAGTGTTGCCCTTAATCCTATTTGACAACCAACATCTTTTCTGTGTATATTTGAAATACAATGGAGCACTTATATTCCTATTTCCTAGCTTTTTTCCCTTTTGTTCTAATTTTTGTGTTCCTCTTGGTCATGAGTTGTTTCCTATTTTTTATTGTATGCATCACATAAACAACTATTTGATTGTGTATAAATTAATCTTATGTTATGTGAAGTTCCTAGTTGCTATTTACACAAAGTAATTGGCCATTGGAACATGAAAACAACTGAAAAACTTCAGATAAGTCTTGAGTTAAAATAGAACATGCACTAGGATTCTGCCTTGAATGCTTAGGACATTTTGTTTATGTGCCATCACTCTCGTTTCAACACATGTTAGAGACTAAATCCTTTGCACTGTTCAGCAACTCGGTTTATTATTTTTATTCTGATGTTAATTTGTATATTAAGGTCTCTAATAGTTCAAAGAAGTGATGGAGGGTGGGGGCCTTACTGGATTGGTAGTTTTGTTACTGGTTCTCTTATATAGCATACATCTATAGTCATGTATATGCCTTTTTGTAACTAGCTGCATTTCTGTCAGGCTAAGAACAATTGATGCGGTTATTATTACTCATTCTCATGCTGATGCAATTGGAGGTCTCTGTCCTTAACACTTTCTAATGTTATTTTTTGAAAAGAGAAGTAATATTAAGACAATGCCCGAATGCCTGAAATTTCTTCTCCTTTTTTGAATAGAATCCCACATGTTTTCTGACACCAAAGAGGGCCCCTTTTTTCTGCTTAAATTGCTTCCCCAGGTCTTGATGATCTTAGGGATTGGACAAACAACGTCCAGCCTTACATGCCAATCTATGTTGCAGAACGTGATTTTGAGGTAAAAATAAAAAAATTAAAGTTCTGCCTTTGTTTTATAGTTTTTTTTTTCTATTATTTTCTCTATCTGAATGTGTCTGAGGATGGTAACACCATACTAAGTGCATAGAAGGTGCATCTAATCTAATAAAATGATTATTTCAAGAAATTCATATCCTCGCCTCAGATCACAGACCTGGAGAAGTGAGAGTTTGTGCTTAGTTTTCATTCCAATCAATTTTTTTAACTTCATCATTACCCATATGCAAAATTCATTATTTCTGGTTGTGTTATAGACTTTAGAGCAATCCTTATATATATCTCCATTTATTTGTTTTTCTTCCCATATTTGTTATATATCTCCATCTATTTGTTTTTCTTCCCCTCCTAAATGACCATTAGTTTGGACTGGTTCATTAAATACTGTTTAGTTACTAACCGGATAAAGTACATTCCAAGTTTTTTGGATCAATTGATGATTGAATGTTAAAATTACTTTATAGAAATCATTGATTTTATCAACTAATTTTTATTAGATATAAATCTCAGAACTGATATTTTGATGGTCAAAGCAATTCAGGTGATGAAGAAGACTCATTATTATTTGGTGGATACAAGTGTGGTTACACCTGGCGCTGCCGTCTCAGAGTTACAATTCAACATCGTACATGAGGAGCCATTTATTGCATGTGATTTGAAGGTAACAGTAAGTTTTCTAGTTGGTATTGGATGGATTCTCCTTTTTATGTTCAAATGCTACAGTGAACATGTTATAAAGCTTTGATTTTCAATTTGAAGTAATAAAGTTCGATAATTTTCAAATATCATTTCTGAACATGGCGAAAGCTTACTAGAAGAGAATTCTCTCTTTGCTGACCATCTGCCATAGCTAAAAAGAATTTTATTATATCAATGACAAATTCACCTTTAGGTATGTTGCAATTATACATGTGCAAGACTAGTCAGTTTTAGGAACATCACCAGAGAACAGGAAAAATAGTATCGAGTTAGGTTTTGTGATTGATGTGGAGTTAGGAATTTTATGATCATATTTTCCTCTCAAAACATTGAAGTTCTTCAACAACCAGGCTAATATTAGCTATTTCCTAATCCAGCATCTAATAGAACAGCTGAATCAGAGTAAAATGATGGTTGATGATCTCTTTCAGTTAACATTTAGGCTTAAATTAACTAACGGCAGTTTCAGAAGTTTGGAAAATTGGCCAGTTTGTTATTGACATATTTTGTACAGCTTATTAGTAGTTGTGTATGGGTGGATATACAGGTTTAGAGAAATTAGTTAGAATTCTAGCTTTCTGCCACAGAGAAAGCATTGCTTCAATCATTATTTGACCAAATTCTGATTATCTTTTAGAATGTTCCAGCAAAATTCGATGTCTTCTGGCACTGTTTCATTCATAATTACTTGTGTGACCTTCCCCTGTGAAGTATGTGATATGATCTCATAATTATTTGAATTTTCTAACCTACAGGTGGAATGGAGTACATTTTCATTTTTATTACAATATCATTCTTCATGATGTTACATGTAAAAGCTAAATATTTTCTTATTTTCATTTTTAGTACAATATCATTCTTCATGATGTTACATTTAAAAGCTAAATATTTTCTTTACTTATCATGCTTTGCTTCAGTTTACTCCCTTACCAGTGTGGCATGGTCGTGGGTATCGTTCCCTTGGTTTTCGTTTTGGTAACATATGTTACATCAGGTATTGCTTCTGAGCATCGCTGGGCTTTGGAAAATCACTTAGTTTACTTCTCTACTTACATTCTGGAGCTAATCCTTTGTTTGCAGCGATGTAAGTGAGATACCTGAAGAAACCTATCCACTACTCAAGAATTGTGAAGTTCTGATTTTGGTCTCTCTCTCCCGCTCTCTCTATCTTGTATGCATGCTTGCTCAAATGTGGGCACATGCATGTTTGCAGTTATCATTTTTATTGCTTCATATGTATAGTTCTTGTCAGCTTATATCTCAGCTAATTTCTTCAGGATGCTCTGAGGCCTGATCGGTCTTCTGCAACTCATTTTGGACTTCCAAGGGTATGATAAAAAGAATAACATATTGTAATAATGTCATTATGTTTTATTTTATGTTGATTAAAAAAGAAACAAATCGTAACTTCATGCTTTCTCTGTTGATAAAATCCTTAAGAAAAGAAAGAATTAATTGCCTTTTCTGGTACTAAAATTTGTGGTATTAGGATTCTATGCTTACATCAATTTTCTCTTCAGGCATTAGACGAAGTGCGAAAAATTCAACCAAAGAGAACACTTTTCACTGGTATGTACAAGCATCTCTGCTCTTCCATCAAGAATTTAACTAGTTCTGCTCATTCTTGCTTGATGTAGTCAAGTCCATTTTGAAGGTCTTCAAATGACCCTATAATACACCATAATTAATGAGTTTAATCTCCATTTTCATGTAAGATTATTATTTTACACAAAATAACTTGTTTCTGTTTAACTTTTGTTCTTGTGAAGGTATGATGCACCTCATGGATCATGAAAAGGTAAATGAGTATCTTCTGAAGTTGAAGGAGACAGAAGGGCTTGATGTACATCTAAGCTATGATGGGTTACGGATACCAATAAAACTCTAACTTCTCTCTTTTTGTCTACTTCCATCATATTATTCTTTTTTATATACTCTTTACATGAAATAAAGAAAAAAGTATCTCATGAGTTCATGCAATTTACATTATTTTCTGGGAAATGATAATTTCACTTTGAATTTTTTTTTCTGGAAGCAAATTAAAATGTAATTTGCCTTCAGCATCAATGCTGCCTGCCTACGTATGGCAGGTGAGAAAATCATAGACAAATTGATTATTTGAAATTATTGTAATGACCAAATGAATTTAAGAAATATCTGAATTGCTAGTGGCTCGTCGGAATCTACTTATTCTGTTCAGAACTTACAGAAATCTGCTAACCCAATATCAATGAGAAGGGAAGCTCCCCTCTCTTCTATTACTTGTTGGAGTTCCCCTGTCTCCCATCCTCTTTTCCATTTCCCAGGCTGCTGACTCCCTTTTGTTGAATAGAGTCCCTCTAAGGGAACAGAATATCAGAGTTGAATGGCAATCCGAATCATATTCTTTGTTTTTTTTTTATTATCTTCTTGTGCATATATATATATGGGGAAATAAGCAATTTAAAAGATTTAATAATTTATGGGTGTATCATAAAAATTTATGGTACTTGAAACAAATAATATAGTGAATTTTCTAGATAATAGGCAATACACACTCTTAGATCTATAAAGAATTTAAATTATTTAAAGAAAAGAATGTAAAAGAATATGTTAAAAACGTATTAAATTTTATTAATTAAAATTTAAAATTATACAAAGATATAAATATAAGAATATTGGTATGTGGAATTATTATATTCAAATGTAAACAGGAATATTATCCATTCGGAATCCGCTCCTAAATTTATATATGAATTTTTATCTGATATATCAATAGTTTTAGTATTATATAAAATATAAATAAAATATACAAATAAATTTTTGATGTACTAGATCAGACTAATTTACAAGTACAAAGTGTACTTATACAAAATTTAAATTTAAAATATAAAATATAAATTTAAAAATAAATATTTAAACTTACACGAGAATTTTATAACAATGGAGGATATAGAAATGAAAGAAGTTATATATGAGAGAGAAAGGGAAAGGAAAAATCTAAATTAAGTTTGGAGAGATTTCTTCAAGATTGGGAGTATTTTGGAGCAAATTCGATATCCTTAAGCTTTAGAAGAGGTTGCTTTAAATAGATAAAAGTCTGAGCTTTATTGTGTTGCTTTATTTGTTCTTTTTACATGTAAATACTATTGATAAATAGTACCTTATCTAAAGGTATTGTATTAGCACGCGTTCGATACTGTAAATGAATAATACTTATTTTATACTGTAGATGAATAATATTTAGTCCAACACTATTTTTATTGCAGCCATGGGAAGTAATAAGTTTTCTGCTGCCTTTTATAAGATAAAATTTTTATTTTTTTCTCTTTTTCTCTTTTTCTTTTACTTTTCTTTATAGGAGACAATATCTTATAACAGTTATTTTCATTATTGGGTGCACTAAGTCTGAGTCAGAATAAAAAGATGAGTTAAATGATGATGACGTCATATATGAGGTAGATGAAGAGTCAGAAAAAAATGAAGAAGATTTTCTTCTTCTTCTTCTAGACTAAGCTTTAGATTTCTTTGACTATGTTTTAGTGGAGGAACTAGAAGAAGAGGCATTTCACCACTTGACTTTATACATTTTGGATACCACTCGTATATTTGTACCTAACTGATAGGCTAGTTCAAAGTGACATTAAAATACCCATGGTATGAAGAATTTTATACAAAATAATTGAAGAGAAGAGAATTGTTTTTTATAGGAAGAAAGGTGAGCATGAGTTTTAATATATTGGTATGATGAAAGAGTTTCAGGTGATAAGGTTCTCTCATCATTATCAAAATAATACCACCATTCAATAAATTACATAAGAATTTTGTCAGTCTTGATATTTGTATCAAAATACAATAACCAAGAATGAGTATTTATAGGATTCTGAAAAAAGAGAGCTTTGATCTATATATCTACATAATCCTAATAGTTATATGAAGGTCTAACTGTTTTATAGGTGAGAAAATTGGCTTTAATTTATACAGGAGTATGCAAAGATTTTTTCCATTCAGAAAGATGATGAACTTTTTTAATTTAGATAGAAGAGTGAGATATAATGGTTTTATCATTAGGGTTATAGTTATGCTTTAACTTTATAGAATCAGTGTCTTCAAGAATAGATAGATAGTATTTTTGAGTTTTTAATTAATTAACAGGTCTAAAAAATTAATTTTTTGAATATATAAACTTAATAATATCCCATGGATTTTGATGCATAAATTCATCTTCAATTATATATTTTGTATCCTTAAAAGTTTTTGTAAACCATTTTGAAAAGGAATTTAATTGAAAACTTGAAGAAACAATTTGAGTTGGAGGTTTTGAAACATCCAACACTCTAGTTTTATAATATTTGTGGACAGAGCATTTGAAGAAGAAGATTTTCATGTCTTAAATTTTACAAAAGGGATTATAGCTTTATTTGTGGCTGCATGAGCTTAGTCTGTAGGAGTTTTACTTGAGGCTACATGAGCTAAATTAAAAAAGTTCACCATCCTTCTGAATGGGTAAAACCTTTGCATGCCTTTATGCAAATTAAAGCCAACTTTCTCACCAATAAAATAGTTAACACTTCATATAACTATTAGGATTATATTGATGTCTGGACCAAAGCTCTCCTTTTCTAGAACTCTACAAATATTCATTCTTGGTCATTGTATTTTAATACAAGTATCAAGACTGACAAAATTTCTATGTGGTTTATTGAATGGTGGTATTATTTTGGTAATGATGAGAGAATTTTACCATCTGAATCTTTTTCGGTATACCAATATTTTAAAACTCATGCTCACCATTCTTCCTATGAAAAATAATTTCATTCTCTTCATATATTTTGTATGAAATTCTTCATATCATGGATATTTTAATGGTACTTTGAGCTAGCCTATCATTCAGATACAAATATACGAGTGGTATCCGGAATGTATAAAGTCAAGTGGTGGAATGCCTTCAAAAATTTTACTATTGAGATATCTGTTAAAAAATTGTGCTATGAACAAGAGTATGGTAAAATTGATCCAAAATAAGCCACTATTTTTGGAGCCCATTGTCAAGCCCTTTTCGCAGCTGCAAAGATTGCTGAAGACCATAAAGCCATTATGGAACAGATGGTTAAGTTCATTCCCTCAACATATGAGCTCATAACCATAAAATCTTTTTTTTTTCTGGTTCCTCCATTAAAACTCAATCGAAAAAATCTAAAGAACAATTTATAAGAAGAAGAAAATTATCTTTATCTTCTTCTGACTCTTCATTCACCTCATCTATGAGGTCATCATTATTTGACTCGTCTTCTGAATCTGACTCAAACTATGCATCCAATAATGAATGTGACTGTTATGGAATCTTGTCTCATGTAAAGAAAAATAAAAAATGAAAAAATGAAAAAGAAAAAAGGAAAAGAGAAAAACTAAAATTGTCTGATAAAAAGCATAGGGAACTTTATTCCTTCACATTGCTGCAATAAAAATAATATTGAACTAAATACTGTTCATCTACAGTGTAAAAATAAATACTATTCATTTACAATGTCATACACGTGCTGATACACTACCTCCTTCGGACAAGATACTATTTTTTAATAGTAACTGGCATGTGAAAAGAACAGAAAAATTCAAACTTTTGTCTATTTAAAGCAATCTCTTTTGAAGCTTAGAAGCATCGAGTTTTTTGCAGAACACTTCCAATCTTGATGAAATCTTTCCAAGCTTAGTTTATGTTTGTTCTTTCCCTTTTTCCCTCACATATAACTTCTTCCATTTCTATATAACTCCACTGTTGTAAAGTTTTTTTGTAAGTTTAAATATTTGCTTTTAAATTTTTATTTTAAATTTGAATTTTGTATAAGTATGCTATGTACTTGCAGCTTAGTCTAATATGATATATTAAAAACTTGTTTGTATATTTTATTTGGATTTTGTATAATATCGGAGAAAATTTAGATATAAATTCAGGAGTTAATTCCAAATGAATAGTATTTCTATCTGGATTTTGGTATAATAATTTTACGTGCTAGTATTCTTGTATTTATATCTGTGTAATTTTAAATTTTAAATAATAAAATTTGATATGTTTTTATCATATTCTTTTATATTCTTGTCTTTAAATTATTTAAATTCTTTATAGATCTAAGAGTGTATTGTCTATTGCTTAGAAAATCTACTAGATTGTTTGTTTCAGGTACCATAAATTTTTATGACATGCCTATAAATTTTTATGTTGTACTCATAAATTATTAAATCTTTTAAATTGTTTATTTCCCACTTATGATTCATATAGTTTAAATCTTTTATATATATATATATATTATTAAATCTTTTATATATATAAAACTATATATATAGGGGTGATATTATTATATATTTAATTTAATTATATGGTTTGATTAATTAAAAATTTTGATTTGTGACTCTCTGCTTTCATGGAGGCTGAAAACCTTGATTGTTAGTTAAATAATTTAATCATAACTCAATGATTTTTTTATTACACGTGAATTTAAATAAAAGGAAGAAAGAAATCAAATATTTATTTCTTTAATTCAAAATAAAATTTGATTAGTAAATTAAAGATTACATATGTAAGGTATAAATAAAATTATGTAATTTTAAAGCTAACAAAATATATATCTAACGAAGTTACTGGATCTTTTTGAATTTTATGAATTTTTTTGATATAAATAGTAGATAATGATAACATTTTTCGAATAATTTGATGAACTTTTAGCAGAATATTTATACTATTTGTCACACGAGAATAACATCTTCACTAGAAAAAGATAATCTTTGGTAAAGAAAGATAAATCAAACAATAAAAATATATAAAATTGAAAAAAAGACATAAAAATCAAGATAAATAAATGATGAATGTTAATTACAGTCATTTTAGAGGGTGACTATTTAATAATTTTTTTATTGATTAAAAAATATTTATTATAATATCTCTTAATAAATATTTGTTTATCTAATAAAAGAGATATTGTTGAATAATAATTTTTTAAAATAACGGTAATTAGAATTTCTTAATAAAGATAGATGAAATTGTTATTTATCAATAAATTGATGGTAATGTCACTTTTAAATTAAAAAAAATGGAAAAATCTATGAAAATTAAAAAAAAATGGCTATAATTTTTTAGACTCTGATAATCAAATATTTATTCGGTTTAGTTATTGTTGGTTGTCTTCATTTTTAAAATGTGAAAGATAATTTTATTATTCAATATGTTACAAAATAAAAAAAAAGATGGCCACAAGTTAAAAAAAAAAATCTTAAAAGTGATTTTTTAAAAAACAAAAATAATTCCATCAATCATTTTTCAAAAGTTAGGTTGGAATTGTATTAAATTGAAGGTTAGCATATAATTCAGACTTTTTTTTTTCCCACATGTTTGGTCCTTAAATTATATAATAAAAACAAGAACTGTAAGACTACAAACCTACTTTTCTGCCTAAGATTATATAATTCCCAATTTGATATTAAAAATATTAAAATTTCTCGCGTACCTAACATTTTTACATTTTCTTTTGAAAAAAAAATATATATAACTTTGCATAATAAAAAATCATAATAATTAGTTATATTTCAATTAATCACCAAGAATTTGTATAGAAGCTCTTGGATTTGCTCGTCTCCATGACAATGATAAGTTTAACTAAAAAAATTCTATACTTTAATAATTTTTTCTGTTATGAATTTATAATTATATTTTTATTTTATAAAAAATATAAATTAATTATATAAAATATAAATTTAGTTATATTTTTTATTTTAATATGAGGTATATTTAGTAAATATTTTTATAAATAATATTAAATATAAATATAATTAAATTAATATGTTATTTAACTTATTAAAACAATAAATAAATTATAATTTAAAATAAATAAAAAAGAGATATATGGTTATTAATTTGAGATAATTTGTATTATGTTAAATTGCATGGAGTAAGATAAAATTCGGTTAACTGATCAAAAATTCAATTTGGTTAACTAAATTTAAAATAATTAGATCAGTTCGGTCGAATAATTTATATAAATTTAATTTTAGTTCGGTTAACTATTAATTGGTTTGGTTTGATTTATTAACCGTTAACCAATTTTTTTAAAAAAATTATTTAGTTATTTAATTCTTTAATTATATTAATTTTTATTATAAATATAAACTTTTATTACAAAATAAAATTATTTTTTAATTTTTTATAAGTTTTACTTAGTTATTTAATTATATTAATTTTTTATTCTAAAAAAAATTTATTATAAAAATTAAAAAAAATTGATCGATTCGGTTAATTAACCGAATTGGCCGATTTAATTTGATTAATTAATTAAATCGACTGAAATAAAATTTTAATTGAGTCAGTTAAAAAATTTTAAGAAAATTGATTCAGTTAATCGGTCAGTTTAGTCAATTAATTAACTGAATCGACCGATGTCCACCTCTAAAATTATATATATAGACGTAATTTAGTTGCAATTATATTTTTTTAGATAATAAATTTAGAATTAATTACTAATATTATATTAAAAAATAAGTCAAAAGTTTAAATAGATATTTAAATTATAATCTAAATAATAATTAAATACTTAAAATTTTTTTAGACTATTTAAATATTTTTTTATCAAAATATGTTCAAATAAATATAAATTTAATAGCTGGTATAATTTTAATTAATTAAATTTTTTTTAGGAAATCTGAGACTCACCTTTTTTAATTTTTATTGAATAAAAATTAATAAATTATTTTATTAATTTATAATAAAAAATTAATAATTTTTTTTATTTCTATTTTTTATTAACAAATTATTTTTTATTCCTATGTTTTTATTAATTAATAAATTAATAATTTTTTATTTTTTATTTTTATTTTTTTATAATGGTACATATTTAATTAATTAATAATTATTATTATAGTAATATTAAAATAAAAATAGAAATTATATAATAGCAACATAAAATAATAATAATTATAGTAATATTAATCTATAATATCAGTTTTAATATGCAATAAATTTTATTTAATTAAAATAAAATATATTATATCAAAATATTAATTTTAATTTAATAAAAATTAAAAATAGTATGCAATATTTGCTAAAAAATATTATTTAATAAAATTCTAATTACTGTTAAATTTATATTTATTTAATTTTATTTTAATAAAAAAAATTAATTAAATAATTTAAAATTTTTAAATATTTAATTGCTATTTTGATTATAATTTAATTATCTATTTAAATTTTTTGTTTTAAAAAAACATTATGTTAAATTATTAATTATAATATATTATTTATTATTTAAAAATAAAGAAATATTAATGATGGAGATGAAAAGTGTGTCAAAGAATTTTGCCGCCATTTTCCGACAATGAACTCACGGGAGAGAAAGAGTATTGCGCACTTTGCATGGGTTTATATATTTTCATCCAATCACTGTTAGCCACGTATGATTATGGGTCAGTAATTGTCTTTGATTACTTCTTTGAAATTTGGAAAAATTGAATAAACGATAAATGGAAAAGAAGCAGCAAAATATTACAGTGCTTCTCAGGATCATCGTTCTCCATGAACTATCATGCCATGAGTTATGGCCCTTATGAGATTAATTTATCACTCAATTAATTTACATGAAATTAATTTTAAATTTATTATTTAAAAAAATATATTTATCACTAAATTATATTTTAATATTCAATTAAATAGGTATTTTAAAAAATATACATTTTAAATTTTAAATTCGAGTTCTCTTTAATTTTATTAAAGAAAGAAATAATAAGCCACAAGCCAAGTTAAACTTTGGGCAAAATTTCTAATTAATCAAGTTGATTTAATGAATTTATTGTATACAAATATCATGGTGGAAAGCTTTGTAGAAATAATAGATAATTTTCTAGTTGAAATCACAATAGCATTGCATAAATTTTTGATAAAAAAGTTTTTTTTTTATTTTTTTATTAAAATTGAAAGCGGGACCACACAATTATCAAATGATTAGAGTGGGACCAAAGTGCAGTCTTTGTATGCTCGCTCGTGAATCCTGAGTGCGTATATTATGGTTATATTGGGAATAATTGTGTGTACCTCTTCCTCTATTTGATGTTGATAGACTTTAATGGTTAAGTTATATTGGGAATAATTGTGTGTACCTCTTCCTCTAGCAGGGATATGCAATGATTTGTTGGTCAGATTTTAATGGTTAAGTTATTTCATCATTATCGATCGGTTAATTTTTTTTTTTAAATTGATCATTATGTATTGTACTTTGTTAGTTGAATTGAATTTATTAATAAATATATAAAAAAATTTATTAATTCAAACAATTTAAATTAATATGATTAATCAACTCATCATATATTACAGTAAAATCGGTCTGATTTAGATAATTTTACTCATCTTTATAATATAATATATAAAAATTATAAGACTATATATATATATAGTCTTCTAAATTTATAGTGTATAATCAATTTACTCTTTAAACTTTTAATTTAATTATATAATCTCTTGAACTTATATATTTTTTAGTTTATAAATGCAAACTGATTGAGTTATAACGATTTGCTAAAATATCTATTTAATATAAAAATATACAAATACATTAGATAAAAATAACTAATATTTATTAATATAGATATTTGTTAGTATAAGATAAATAAGTATAAAAGAGCAAAGTGATTAAAATAAAAATTTATTGAGTAAAATAACTAAATATTATAAATTTAGATGGCTATATATATATTTAACCCAACATAAATCCATTAAAATAGAAAAAAGAGGAAGTGCATTACATACATGTGAATAAAAAAATACAAAGAGTCAGAGAATTTATATGATATAATTGTACTTTTAATTAGACATTCTAGTTAAAATGATAAACTAATTAAATAATGATATACAATAATATTTTTTAAAAATATATTCTATAATTTCTCCTGATAAATTATTTAATTTCTTTAGTCATGAAATATAAAATATGTATTATTATTTAGTTAATTAATTTGTTATTTCAAATAGAATATTTGATTGAAAATCTGAAATTAAGTCGTATTATATAATTTTTCCAAATAGTTGGTTTGATTTTGTGGAATGAAATAACTAATCCATGTAATATATTATGGGAAATGATCAAATAGTTTGTATTTTGCTCTTAATATTCATATTTACATTTTATACAGTTTAGAAAAAATGTTACCATATAGAAAAGATTTCAATTAATATTTATGATTATAAATTTAATATTTTATATATGATTTCACCGACATTTAGTTTTAAATTAATAATAATTATTATTTCAAGTGAAATTATTATTTTATTATCATCTTAATTATTTTACATTTAGTAATAAATCAAACAAATTAATGCTTACCTAAATGAGCATAAAAAATTATATATATAATAATTAAAAAAGAACGCACTAAAATTGAGTAAGAAAAATAATCACACATTAAATAATAACAAAATAATTTAAAATGGATTAATTTTTTTCAAGTGTAATATAATTAGCACTTGTCTATTGGTTAAAAATATCTAAGCTTTAGAATTTATTTATTTGAAATAAAAAAAAATTTGGCATACTAAATAATAATAAAATAATTTTATCAATTTTAATATAGAAGAATTTCCTAAAAAAAAATTCTAAGCCATTTTATGCCCACATTGAATTCTAAGCCTCCACTTACTATAATTACATTCATGGCGTTTTAAAAAAATAATAATAATAAAAAGGGAGAGAAATAAAATAATGAAAAGCCCTTAATTTGAAGAAATAAAATTTCCCTGCCTACCGACCGACCGACCCGAGTCACCGAATGAACCTATAAATATATATAATTAATTAAAAAATGTTAGCCGACCTTTTAATATTATGATACGATACCACTTTATTATATAATATTGATTTTAATTTGATTAATATTAATTAATCACAGCCGCCTATTAGAATGTGAAATGCACCCATATATTTATAGAGGGCATTTTGAGGTAACAAATTCAAATTTTTTATTCTATCTTTTACTAAATTAATTTCCTAGTAGTTGTATCAAGAAAAATCAGAATTGAAAATTATAAATATATTTAATATAGATGAGGAATCCTTTAAAAACTGTGAGCTAATTAATTTGAAATAATTAAGAAATTCTCATAATATTATGCAACTAATTATTAATAAATATTTTAGCATCATCAGGGAGATTCGTCAGTTCAAGCATATACTAACTGGAAAGCTGCTTATATTATATAAGATATGAGATGATTAATTTGCCACATTATTAATGAATATTTATGCAGATGTAATATAAATCAATCTCCCATTCTCTCTTAATTTGATCTAATGCACAAGAGTTTCATTAATTTCACGTTCCAAATTGGATCCATTTAGCAATTAAATTGCTATCCACTTCAATCTTAACTTCTTCTTTTTTTTGATGCCATTATCTAAGCAAGACCCCTCACAACTCAGCTCCTGGAATGGTGCATGTCCCAAATCAATTTAAATGACCCTATGGAAAATTTCAATTATATTAAGAAACTAAACAGAAGAGTTATTAATTTATTCTTCATTAATAATTTACCTTTTCAATATTTATGTCCTATATTTAAAAGTAATTATTAATATCGACATTAAAAACATAGGATAAATTAATAAATAATATTAAATTTTTATCTTATATTATTAAATGTCAAATATTTTGAATTAAAATTAAAATTTTAAAACGTTATTTAAAGAAAATTATGAGAATATTATTAACAGAGATAAATATTAATCGAATTTAAAAATTTATTATTTGAAACTGGCTACTATTAATCCAATTCTATTTAGTTTGTTTAGTTTTAATTGGCAAATAAATATATAAGTTAAAACTAACTAATTTAATATATTTAAATTAACATGATTGATTGAATTAGTCGAAATGGTGAACAGAGGATTGATTCAAACCGGTTGCTCATCCTTAATTATTGATGACCACTCTAACATAAGCTCTTTTAACTTATTTTCTAAATCCTATATCACTATTCAATTTAAACCGTTTTGTGGGAGGCATCTTTCGTTTTATATTGACTTGAATTCTGTAAATTATAAAAATAATTTACTTATAATAATGTTAGCAAGTTTATAAAATTTTAACAATCAACTTGACAAATGATTATTAATGCATTAAGACTTTGAAATGGATTATTTATATGTTATAAACCTTTATGTGGATCTTAAACATAATGGGCATGAATCGAATTTGAAATTTGAACTGTTAAATATATTTATATAATAATATAAAAAATTGTGGAGAATTTAATTTGGAAAAGGGATAAGTACTTGTTCACACATGTAATAATTATATATAAAAAAAAGAACATTATAATTATGAAAAGTAGATGTGAGCTGGGAGCATATTCATGAGACAAGGGGTCAAGCAATCCTCCATTTCAAAAATTAAATAATTTGAAGAATAAAACCACAAAATGACAAAACAATAATAGTTCTTATTAATTTATTATTCCTTTATTTTTTAAATCAGCATTTGTTTAATAAGTGCATATATACATAAAAAAATTAAACTCATGAAACTAATTTTTAAATTAAAAAAAAATAATGTAGTTCCACAACTACTCGTGATATTTAAATTATATATGTTATAAAATATTATTATTTCCATTATACTACTCCATGTCATGTTGTTATCATTAATTAATTACACTATACTCATATCTTACGTATACATATATATATATATATATTGAACAATATTATATATATATATATATACAGGTGGACGCAGGATGGGGCCAGCTTTGGTACGTGCCGCACCGGCGACAGAAAAAGGCTTTGAAAGATTACGCTGATGCCCTACCGAAGGCGAAGATTGAAGATGCAGTGGTGCCCCATTAAAATTGCGGTCCTGCGTCCGCCACTGTATATATATATAATTTTACATAAATTATCCCATATTGCTATGTACATGTCAAAGTATATATATATATATATAAATGGATATATGTTGCAAATTCTTTATTATTGTCCATTACATATATATTTTTATTTAATTTTTTAAGGATTTTAAAAACATCTTTTATGTATTAATTAAAAATTATTTATTTAAAATAAATTTATAAATCAAATAATTTTAAACAATAAAAAAAAAGTTTTTTTTATTTGCCAATTAAACTAATCTTGAGATTTGTGTTTATATATAATAATAATTACTACTACATAGACGTGCATAATTTTAAAAAGACAATATAAAAGCATGCATTATTTAACATTAATTGATCTCAATCATCAGTCAATAATATTAAAACACACTAACCAGTCAATAGCTACTATAGCAAACTACTAGTGAGTCTATTATTCGAGAGAAGTCGTAATTATAAGGTAGTCAAATTCTGTTAAAGAAACCATAGCCAACTTAATTGACATTCAAGTCAACTATACGCATACAATTTAATTAATTATTTATATATAAGATACTTATAGTTGTTCAATAATATATATATATATATATATTTGCATATCTTCAACGTTCTTGCATGAATTTGGAATCAAATTACTATGATAATGAACATAATAAAAATGACAAATCAGGCGAAAATATTCCAATTTTAATTTGATTTTTATTCTAAAATTATATGAATAATTCTATAATTCTATAATTTTATCAATTCATAAAAATATTATCAAATTTATCATCACCTTATTCTTCTAATATATATATAAATTATTATGAGTTTAATTGATATATAAATGATAATTTTTATAATCTTATTACAAGATTATTATGAGTTTATTATAGATTTTAATAAAATGATAAAAAAAATTCTTATTAAGTAGTAAAAATATTAAAAAAAATCTAATAAAAAATGTAAATTTTTCGTTATAAATTTATTGTTAATAATCTAAATAATGCATATAAATATACATGCGATTATATAAGTTCACTTCTATTATTAATAATCTAATTAATCCATATGCATATATATACGATTAAATTCTTTTCTCACATATAAAAGCTTCCTTAAATATTAGAAATTACATTATAATTATTGACATTGAAAATAGAATATTCATAATAAAGTGACATGTGAATTTTAAGTTTACTCTTATATATATATATATATATTAAGAAAAAGAAAGATAAAAAGTAAATAATTGCAGCAATAATTACAACAAAACATGTAATAATTATATAATATACTAATTAGTAATTATAAATCGCTTTTTGCCATGCCTGTTACAAATTAATCAATGGATCCATCATAGCACAAACTGTAAAAAAATGTAAAATAATAATCAATATATTACATTAAAAATCTATCTAAATTAATTAAAATCAGTCTTTCTCTCTAAAAATTGGCATAGAAATGATGCTGTCTTTTTACATATCGGCTTGTGATCTTCTTTATTTTTAAAAAATGTTTAGCAGAAAATTAAAATAACTTTTGCTTTGTAAAGAAAGAAAAAGAGAAGAAAGCAAATAGACAATAAAGAAGAGATTTTTTCATGGGGTTTGGGGAAGAGAAAAGAAAAGAAACAAAACAAAAGACAAAAAGTTCAACGTCAGAGTTTCAGCCGTAGGGTTATTTTCTCTTCTCTATTCTCTCTTCTCTTTGGTTTTTTCTGTGTATTATTTCTCATCCACAACTTTCTCTCACTTTCTCTTTCTTTCTTCCTCTGAAAATTTTCCTATCTGGGTTTTTTTTTTCTTGTTCTTTTCTTTTTCCTTTTTAAAAAATATCAAAGTTTTGTTCTTTTTGTTTGTGTGCGTTCGTTTTCATTTGAGTGTATAGTTTGGATTTTTCTTGCTATTACGAATCAAAATTTTAGAATTTTATTTAAAAAGTAAATATAGTGGTTAGATATAATAAGATCTGGGTTTTTAATTAGTTGTAGTTACAAGCTAGCTAGTGTCTTTTTTCTTTCTTTCTTGTTGTTTCTTTTTGAGTTATCAGAAAAAACCAAATATTGTCTCTTTGGTTGAAGCCAAACAAAGGAGAAACTATCACAGATGATGAGAGCTAACCATGTATGCATTATTGGGTTTTTTGAATTTTAGCTAGTTAGTAGCAAATACTGCTACAGTCTGAAACTTTTGTTACAATACTTGATGAAAAATCATTTTTCTTTCTCTTTCTCCGAGTTTTCCCTTATTTTAGCTTTTTCTAGGTTTGGATTTTTCTTTATATATCTTTATGTATATGTATACAAACCCACTTTCTTCTTCTTCTTCTTCTTCTTCTTCTTACAGTATGATACTAAAAACTGAACACCCATCTTATTAAATTTAAGCACTTATCAGTGAAGAAGATGATCAAAGGTAATTTGATGTTTCATCATCGGCAGCAACAACAAGAACAAGAAAATATGTGTAATTTGACTTCAGCTTCTGGTGAAGCCAGTGTTTCTTCAAGCAACAGAAATGAAATTTCAGCTACCAATAACAACTTTCCTCAACAATACTTTGCCCCTCCTCATGAATCTCAACCCCCTCTCAAGAAGAAAAGAAACTTACCAGGAAACCCAGGTTGAATTCTTTCTTACAACCTATTATAATTATTATTACTTTAATTAACTTGTTTCTTATTATTTATTATCTTTTGATTCTATCATGAATCAGAATTTGTTAGTTTAATCTTTAATTGTCTTATGGAGTCAAAGAACTGTATTGCTGAGTCAAAACTTGTTTGTTTAATCTTTAATTTTCACTGCAGTACTTATGTGGATTCTGTTTTTGTTGAAAATATAATAGACCCAGATGCAGAAGTGATAGCTTTATCACCCAAGACTTTAATGGCAACAAATAGATTTGTTTGTGAGATCTGTAACAAGGGGTTTCAGAGAGATCAGAATCTTCAACTTCATAGAAGAGGGCACAATCTACCATGGAAATTAAAGCAAAGATCAAACAAAGAAGTAGTGAGAAAGAAAGTGTATATTTGCCCAGAAGCAAGTTGTGTACATCATGACCCATCAAGGGCTCTTGGGGACTTAACAGGAATCAAGAAGCACTTTTGCAGAAAACATGGTGAAAAGAAGTGGAAATGTGATAAGTGCTCAAAGAGGTATGCTGTTCAATCAGATTGGAAAGCTCATTCCAAAACCTGTGGCACTAGAGAATACAGATGTGACTGTGGTACCCTTTTCTCAAGGTAACTAACCTCACTTTTCCTTTTTAATTTTATCAATGTATTTTGAATGAAAATGAAAAAAAAAATAGACAGAAAGAATTAGCATTAAATATTTTCTTAGTATAAATTCCTTATTTATTATTATTGAGAGAGAGAGAGAGAGATGGGTTTGTATGGAACATTTTAATTGCAAAAACTTAGGTGGACAATCTGTCCCTAGTTTACGGAGTTAATAATAAAAATAATTGAAGACTTGCAAAGAGAAAGAAATAAAGAAAGTGAAGTACTTTACAGTGGGTGTTGTTTTATTTTGTTGTGATGTAGTGAGTTTTTGTTTTATTTTCTTTTATTTTATTTGCAGGAGGGACAGTTTCATTACTCACAGAGCTTTCTGTGATGCTTTAGCAGAGGAGAGTGCAAGAAATATCCCAACAGTAATAGCACCAAACTCATTACTTCTTGCTTCTCATCAAACTACCATTAATAATAGTAATAATGAGCATGTGCAAGTAGCCCAGTTCAATAGTCAAGATTTGCATGCATTTTCACTTAAAAAAGAGCAACAAACTTTTAGTACTAGTACTACTATAAGGCCAGAGTTACCACCATGGCTAGCTTGCCCACCTGGAGCTGGTCCTGGTCCACCACATCTTGATCATCATCATAGCAATAATTATAATTCTAATAATAATCTCTCTTCTTCTTCATCATCAATTCTAAGCCCTAATAACCCAAGTCATGTTGGACCCACTTTACCTCATTATCAAGCTGCAGCTGCTGCTGCTGCTCCATCCCCACATATGTCAGCTACTGCATTGCTGCAAAAAGCAGCTCAGATGGGTGCAACTATGAGCAGCAAAACTACTACTAGTAGCAGTACTAACATCACTGCCTTACTCAGACCCCACCATCACCACCACCAACACCGCCACCACCAAGAACAAAGTTACGTGTCTTGTGATTCAAGTAACAACAATGCAAATACAACTGGATTTGGTCTGAATTTGTCTTCACGTGATGAGCTAGCAATGCCAGGTTGTGGTGGTGGAAGTGGGCCATTTCTTCATGGCCATGGTGGCTTGGTTCCTTTTGGGAATAAAGCTGCTAATACTACTAATGGTGCTCTTCTTCAAGAAATGATGAATTCTCTGTCTTCTGCTTCTGGTGGGTTTGAAGACACTTTTGTTGGTGGGGTTTTGGATTCTAAGAAAGGTGGCAACAACTTTCATGATAATGATAATGGCAGCAGTGGTGTTGGTGTTGGTGTTGGCCATGGCTGCAGTGGTGGTGGTGGTGAAGGTTTGACTAGAGATTTCTTGGGGCTTAGAGCATTCTCTCATAGTGATATATTGAGTATGGCAGCTGGTTTCGGTAATTGCATCAATACTACTCCTAGTTCTCATGAGCAACAACACAATCAGCCACAAAAAACTTGGCAAGGTTAGATCTTTTGTTTAGATTCTACAGTTTTAATTAGTGTTTCATATTTTGTTCTTTTTTTTTTGTAAGCTTTTAAACTTCCCAAAGGGAAGAACATCTAAAAATGTTGCGGATATATATACAGTTCAACTTCTTATGTAGCCATAATTTCATTTGCGTGTCTTTTTATACTTTTATATTATTGTTTTTGTCCTGGTCAAAAAAATATATTATTGTTTTTGTTATCGGAACTAATTAAATAAACATATATAGTTAAAATATCATATATGCACATAATTTGTTTTAAAATATTGATTATTGAGAGATTACTCATTCATTCTCTTAAGCTTCATAATTAGAATAGTCGTGAAGAAAAAATCGATTCCAAAGAAATATGTAATTTCCCTAAACAATGTTCATTGTTAGACTTACTAAGTTGCACTAATATATAATTAAATTAATAAAGATTATTTGATAAGAGATTGTTTTAATCGGATATATAGCTGCTTTTAAACTTGATAGAAAAATTTTTACTAACATCATGATTCTATTCACCTCAATTTTAAAAAAATAATTTATACCAAATTAATAAAAAATAACGTGTACAAAGTTGAATCTATAAAAGAATCTTATATTTGTGATAATGGTGATAATTAAGCATTGCCAAATAAGATTATTAATTTGTATTAATATGTAACATAGCAAAGCATAATTGTTTATGATTTTGTCCATCCATTTGTTTTTACACTTTTTTTTCTATGAAGTTGAGTAATTATTTTTATTGAGTTTTAATATAACTGTATATTTAAAATTTAAATTCGAAAATTCTAATCAAGTTAAACCGCTACCTACCAAATTATTTTGCCGGTCCACTTGTTCTTACACTTTTTTTTAACTTAGAATGTGAGTTAGCATCAAAATAATTCGAAAGCTGCGTTTCCCAATTTGGGGCCAATTGACACTGTACATATGAATGGAAAGGAAATTTTGATTTTCCTGAATAATAATTACTTAGCAGTAATAATAATAAGACAAGATTCACTGTCTTATTATGTAAAGGTAAGTTTCCATTATATGTAAATTTATAATATAATTCTCCACTAAATGCCTTCAACATGATGGTCCATTAATTTGCTGGCCCGCACTTAATTATATATATAATTAATTTATTTTTTCTAAAAAAAAATTAATTTCTTAGCCCATCATTAATGAGAAAGAGTTCAAGTTTCAAATTTAAATCAGTCTACAGGAAACAAATTAGTTTAGTTTTTTTTTGAAATACTGATATGCAGAGTGAGAAATCGATTCTAAATTTTATATTTATATCGTTAAACTATAATTCGGTGTAATTATACTCACTTAAAAAAATTATTAGTGTTATTAGTTTTCAAATTAATAATATATATTTACACGGCCATATGACTATCACATTTTTTTATTTGAAGTTTAGATTAATTATATGCCTCATCATTTATTTATTTATTAAAGAAAAAGTTAAATGAAGTTCGTTCTACGAAATTATAATAATGATTGTGAGTTATACTCATTTCATCATTTAATCACATTTGAATTTTCTTTTACTTTCTAATTGAGATTTATAAATTCTACGGCTATATATATATTTTTTTTTTCTTTTATATATAAATTAACTATAAACTAAGAATAAATAAGAATATCCAAAAAGGGAAGAAAAGAATTCAAAAAAAAAAAAAAAAGCTGGCGCACACACATGGTAATGGGAAGAAAAAGGCATAGGATTCTCTGAGATAAAAAGAAAAAAAATGAACATAAGTTAGCTTAGTTCAGATCGATATGGAGTTTATTCACATTACTTATAAAGAGATTCTATATGACACCTTATGTGGCTGCAACTCGCAAGTGGGATTCAATCCCGAGAGGGTGTGCTTATTATTGGTCTGTCATGCAAAAATATATATGATTAAATCAAAATAATATATATGATAATAAATTAAATGAATTTTAAATATATATATGTATTTATTAATAATTTTAATAAAATCTAATTAATATATATATATATTAAAATAGAAGACAAGAGATTAGCGGGAACTTATCTTGATTCGTATAAATAAAGATTGAATTTATTAATGAAATAAATTAATTCTTCTAATGAAAATAAATTTTATGCGATTATATTTTTATCTACTGAAGAGAGTGTATGTTATTTAATTGAGGACCATGTCTACAATCTTATTTAAAAGAATGTATATTTCTTGTAATTTTTAATTTTATCTCTTATAAAATTAGAAATTCACAAATTAAATACTCTACAATCCAAATATTACATTTTTTATATCATAATTAAAACAACTGTATTATAAGAAAGCATTAAACAATTGATTTAGATATGCATGTCCTCATATTGAATTTTTTTTAACACGTCAATCATATATATATATATGTGTGTGTAAAAATTTAAATTTAAAACAAATAGTTATATAAATAATTTTAATATGAAATTATATTGATCTATATTATTATTTTAAAAAAATAATGAGGAAGATGCATGTTTTTCATATACAGTGATGAAGGGATGTTAAGTTGATATGACTTGGCTTTTAATTCACTGTGTACATGGTGCTATACATTACTTCCACATATATATATAGAAATTAATTTAAGTCCAACATCAACATTGCATTAAACTATAAAATCCTATAAAAACTAATTATGTATTGAACTTCCCAAGTGTTTGTTTTATAAAAAAAAAAAAAAAGGAATGTTTTGACTATTGATTTTAATGAAAATTTAATTAGGTGAAAAGTTAATGCTTTGTGATGAATGACATTTTAACTGAACAATCTCAAGTACAATGTATTAGTTATAAATATCTTTTTTCTAATTAAAATGTTAATTTAATTTATAAACATATACCAAAACTATATTCATAATAAAATTAAAATTAGTCTATTATTTATTTAGCGAATCAGATAGTGCATAACAAATTACTGATTTAATTAAAATGTAATATTATATGAGTACTAAAAAAATAAATTTAACTACATGAAATAGCAAAAGCTTTAGAAATTCCAATGGTAAATATACTTAATTCCAGCACTAATTTTCAAATTAATTTTTTTAGTAATGTTTTCTCTTAGTTTAATTTTATTTATTTATCTTGTCTATTAATTAAGTAAATAAATATTTTTATAAAAGTTTGTCTTAGTTTGCACGTGTATGAGAGTGTGAGAGAGTTGAGTAATCAAACTTAGCCTATCATTAAATAAACTTTATAATATAAGAAGATCCATAACTATGAATAAGATAGCTTATCCCTAAAGATTATAAATATGTATAATAATAATAATTAAAGACCACTTAATTTTTTGTAAAATGGAATATACATATGGAGTGCTAACATCAGAAGTGGGTATTGGCAAGAAACTCTTTAGAGTTTATATATACACACACACATATATATATATATATATATATATATTGAAACGATTTATAGTTTATATATTATAATGAGTGGGTACTGGCAAGAAACTCTTTATAGTTTATATTTTTTAAGTCTAAAAGAAAAGAGAAGATTCCTCTGAACATGCATGCCCCTCTTCTTGATCTCTTGTTTCTTTGTTTTATGATTTTTTAATGTGAATTTACATAATTTTAAGGTTTTTTTTTACAAAATTATATAAAAAATCTATAATATTATAAGTTTATCAAATTTATTAGATTTTTTTTTATCAATTTATAAATTTATAAACCTTATATTATATATAAATTTTATCATATACTAAGTATAAATATGATATCTTAAAATTTTTTTTATTATTATTTTAAAAAAGCTCGACTGCCGAAATACTGTTTTTACGGGGATCGAATCCCTGTCCTCTCAATTGAGAGTAACAACAGGTGGCCAGCTGAGTTACCTCCGCTCGTTATACAATATCTTAAATTTATAGACTCATTTTTATTTTTTATCTATCTTAAATTATACTTCATTAACTATTTTAATAAATTAATTAACATATTAAATTTAAATAATATTATTATTTAATATTATGTGTTAAATATATTTTTTTTTATAAATTTATATTTTTAATAAAAATAATAAAGAATTAATTTTTGTGATATAAAAATGAATATATTAATTTGAAACGTAATCAGAATAATTTTATTATTAAATTATTATGTATTTATTGTATATTTTTAAAAATAAAAAATTTACTAGAAAAAATAAAAAATCTTGAAAATATGATAATATATATATTTTTAATTTTAATTATAAAAATCTTGTATAATTGTTTTCAAAAAATAATAATTGACGTATTACAATGACTTATCTTTGAAAAGCGATGATGGCAGGCAAGCACAATCCCCAAAAAACATTAGACGTGGGTGGTTGGGTAGTACCTCTCTAAAAAGTTGATGATCCTAATAATTTATAAAATTTCTTTTTTCTAAAAAAAAAAAAAGCTTAGTTTTTGTGCTGGCCATAACAATGGAGAGAATATTATTATTTTCATAATAATTAACAAAGGAAATGGGAATTTATATTTATAAATATGCTTTTATCAATTTGTTTATTATTATTCTTTTAATTTAATATTTGTTGTGGGAGTATGGTTGACTTGTCTTTGCAAAAAAGATGATCTTCTCTCTAATTTTGCCTTTTCTTTTGAATAATATAATGTTGCCTTTTTGTTTGACTACTTGCCCCCACCTCCCTCTATTCCTCATTTTGGATTTTGCACTTTTCATGAAACTTTGTTAGCTTTGGCCAATGTGTTATCATTGCTCCTATAAATAATGCACCAATTATTGTTTTCTAACTCTTTGTTTTTTTTTATTAACAATCATTCACTTCTCCATAACCCTCTCTACGACATTAAGATCAATGAGTTTTTAGTTATTTATACTCTCTAACATATTGTATGAGATTTAAATTAATTGGTTTTTTTAGTTTAATGATATTAAAATAGTTTAAAATATTATATCACATATGGAATTTAAATTTCATGATTGTGTTGTGTTAAGCTATAGACAATATGTTGCTTTCAATCTTTGAGGTTGTTACCTTTCTTTTGTATAGATAAATTAAAAATATGTACGTGTGTGTAAAAAATATGTATGTATGTATGTGTGTCTATGAAATTAGAAATGTAATTCATATAGTTTTTTTCTTTTGTAAAAAAAAAAAAGTTAAATATAAAAAATAATTATAAATATCGTAATCATATAATTAAGTATATGATCATTTTTTAGTTTAATAATACTAAAATCTTGAAAAGTTATGACATTTCAAATTTATATATCTTATTCGGGGTTAGGAGAGTTAAAAGAAAACAAAGAATATGAAATTAGAAATTTGAATGTTAATAATTATTATCCCTTTTAAAAAATTATTTGATATAAAGCTAGGATTAACATATATTGATGTAGATATGGACATGGTTGATTTTAACGGTTTCTCAGTAAAACCAAAAATTTCAGGTTTATTTAATTTATTAAAAATTATATTGAATTCCATTTATACGGAATTAAATTTTATATTAATTTTAATAATGAATTCATTTCTATCAAATATATTTATTTTAACTTTAAAAATTGTAAAAAACCAAAAAAGAATTACAAATATCATAAAAAAATGTGCATATACGAACAAAGGGGAAAATAAATTAAGAAACAAAAAAGAGATTAACAATAATCTTATTTAAATTAGAAGTTATACTATTAAAATGAACATAAAAAATGATAAAAATATTTTAATAAATATAAGATATTATTAAATGATATTACTGTAAAATTACCCCGCAAAATGTTATTAAATACTTTGATGGATTATTCAACTAATAATCCCTTTTATATTATTATGATTTAATAGTTTATACTATATTATATATATATATATTTAATACTTCGGATTATATGATGATTTAAAATTTTATTAAAATAACTAGACTAAAAATTCTTTTTTTTTTTTTATGTTTTTGAATTATGACTAATCCATTATATTTGAAAATCATAATTTTTTATTTGGTTTGGATAAATTTATCGATTTAATTGGTTTATATATGTATATATATAATTTATATTTATAGACTAAACCAGTTTTGTAGTAAATGTAGTTGATTCAATATATCATTATATTTGATGTGTGATACTTTGATTAAGGCAAGTAAACTAAAGATAGTCGGAATATATATATATATATATATATATAATCAATAAGAAATATTCTTGAATCAATTATACATAAATTCAAATTAAATATCTTCTTTTGGATAAGTTCAAAAAGGTATTTTTTTATCTAGGTCTAGGACTGTAAATGAGTCAAACTACTTTAATTCGTCTTGGGTCTCAACTTGATAAAAACTCGTTTAGTCTCAAACTCGAACTACTCGTTTGTTAAATGAGCCAAACTTAAGCTAATAAATACTCGACTCGTCAGTTCGTTAGCTGACTCGTTTAAAAAGTTCATGAGTTAAGTTCGTAAACTAGCTCGTTTAGTATATTTAATTAAAAATATATTTAATTTAATTTATATATATTAAACCATGTATGCGAATATATTATTTTTTTAATTAATTTAATTTATATAATTTATTAATATATGATATATATGATAAATAAATTAAATAATATATAATATAAAAAATTAATAATTTATAATAAAATATAATATTATAGTAATATAATATATTATTTTTATTAATATATAATCATATTATTTATCTTTCATAAAAAATATTAATTTTAATATATCTTTTATGAAAATATAGAAAAAATGAATAAAAAAATGAAAACTAAAATATGTTCATTAAGTTCGTTAAACTTATTTAAATCAAACTCGAGATACATAATATATAAACTAGCTCGATATAAATTTGAGTTCGGCTCGGACTCGATTTGAGTTCAAATTTGAACTTGACTATTTTATAACGAGTCGAGCTTAAGCTTTTCAAAACTCGACTCGGCTTGGCTCGATTACAGTCCTATCTGAGCCTATCTAGTAAACAAATTTTGGACAATTATTAAAAAAATTCTTCATCCAAATATTTAATTTGTAGATTAGCTTAAATAATATAATAGATTAAACTACGTAAAATATAACTTTTTTCCTCAAAACTTTATTTTTACTATGTCTTTTTTTAGTTTACAAAAATACCATTTTTTAAAATTTCTTTTACATTTTTACAACATATACAAAAAATATTTTATATTTTTGTAAATTCTTGGTATATATACAGTATTTTTAAAATAAATTCCTTTTGTTTTTTAATTTATTTTTTCTAAATTTTCCAATATAATATAATCATACCAACTGGGATAAAAATTCAAAAGGTATTAAGCTTTCAATTTTTATTGGGTTATGTTCTTACCACCCTAGGGCAGGAGAAGGCCCAAAAGAAAAGAGGCTGTGCTTAGTAAAACCATCCGTCGTCGTTTAAGTGGAATCGCAAACAGACAATTTTACTGAATAGCAACTGCGGCCGTTTTTATTGAACGTCAAACACTTACAATGGAAAGAAGAAAACGACTAGACGTTTATGTGGTCTCCGTTCTGTGAAAGGGCCAAAAATTTTTCTTTCAACTATAAATTGAGAAAGTCTTTGGCTGTTGAAACTCGGAACACTCGATTGACCTGTAAACGCCTGTCACCGGGACCGGAGGATCAAGTTCCGGTATAATGGAGGTGGCGGTGTTGGTGGAGGTGTTCAAGAACTGAAGGCATGGAAGTACACTTAACATCAACAAAACAATTTTGGTTTATGAGAGAACCGATGATAATTAGAGCTAAGAACACTAGTCTAAGCACCAGAATAGCAACTTCAATGGCGAGGAAGCGAAGCCCCAAAACGACGACGTTGTTTGTATTATTCATCTCTCTGATCGCATTTGGAGTACTCGTTCCAGTCTTCGCTTCTCTTCCTTCTCTTTCCTCTTCTTATCGTCACTCCAATCGCCATAGAAAAGTCTTCAAAGTAATTCTCTCTCTTAATTTTTTTGTAGCTTTTGTTTTTCTGAAATTGGTGAGGTTTTAACTTTACTTTTTCAGGCCAATTCTCGAAGCTTTGAGATAGAAGATGACATGTTCTTGAAAGATGGCAAGCCTTTTCGAATCATTGGTGGTGACTTGCACTATTTTCGAATTCTTCCAGAGGTATGAATTGGCGTCATATAAGCTTAACTATATCTAATAGTTATTTGCAATTTGATATTTAAAGCTTTTAGTAGAAAGAAGATTCATCAAATGGGTTCTTTAATTAATCAAATGTTTCTTTTTTTGTTGTAATTTGGGAAAATTAATGGGTTTATTTCTGTTGTTTTGATGCAGTACTGGGAAGATAGGCTGTTAAGAGCTGAGGCTTTGGGTTTGAATACCATACAAACATATGTTCCTTGGAATCTCCATGAACCGCAACCTGGCAAGCTGGTTTTTGAGGGTATTGCTGATCTTGTTTCTTTTCTCAAGCTCTGCCAGAAACTGGATTTCCTTGTTATGCTTCGAGTTGGGCCTTATATATGTGCAGGTTGATGTTCAACTTTAAGATTTAGGGGTTTTATAATTCATTATTGGCCTCTGTGGAGCCGACTCTCTAACTACCTGTGGCATTGCTGTATTTGTTGCAGAGTGGGATTTAGGAGGTTTCCCTGCTTGGTTGCTAGCTATAGAGCCAGCTCTCAAACTGAGATCATCTGATCCTGCTTATCTTCAATTGGTACGTTTTGCAGTAGCTTGTTTCTTTTAAATCAGGAATATCATGGCAATCAAATGGAGCTACAAGTAGTTCCATTTTGCAATATTAGTAATCTAGGCATCCTATATCAGCTTGCTAAACACTTTTTATGAGATAAAATACTGGTTGCCAAGCAGCTTTTAGGAGGAAAACCTTGTACAACTGATTATTTCATTTTCTTTGGTGCTTTTTAAGAGGAGATGATAAATGATGATGATATCCTTCTTTGCTTCACAATCTTTTCCTTCTTTGCTTCACAATCTTTTTTGTTTTTTCTCCCTAATTGTAGTTTATTTTTTTTCTTATCCTTCAGTGTTAATCAATGTTTTGGTCTTCACTCTTCCATAGACAATTTTTCTTGCAAAGTCACTTTTTCATGGCTGGTCAGTTATTCTATGTTTATTATTTTATTATGTTCGATTTCTTTTGTTTTACAGGGAGTTGCCTGTTATTTGTTAACTCTTGTTCATAATTTTCTTTTGTAACTAAAGGACAATAAATACAAGATGTTTTATATGGTCTTTTGTGCTGTCAGAAAGATGTGTTTATTCTACAGATATATGATCCTGCAATCTTTTGGTTTATGTTGGGGTTCTCTTCCTGTTAAATTATTATATTAATAAAGAATTGTTTAAATGTTGATAGAGGAAACATCTTGATTTCTTTTAGTTTGCTAAATATTGAACAATCATTTAAGAAATTGATGTGCCCACATTTATATCTCTCTTTTTTTTAATAATTTAGATACTCTTGAATTTTAAAGATTCATGATCTGTGGTTTAACTGGTCTTTTTTAATTCATCAATTTGTGCGGGTTTTAAATTTTGTAGGTTGACAAATGGTGGGGAATCCTGCTACCAAAGGTAGCTCCTTTTCTTTATAACAATGGAGGCCCTATAGTAATGGTTCAGGTATGTGACTTTTTATTGGTATATCTTATATGATTTCCAAGAGATTATGAGTGAAAAATGATGTAAGATCCTAATTGTGTCGTAATTCCAATGTGCTGAATGCTGCCTATTAGAAAGGAGATTTTTGTTGAAAAATGGTATATATCTCCCTATTAAGGCCTTCTTGGCATTGCATTTTAAATTGCTTTGTGGGACGCCTATATATTATTTGCAAAATGCTGTTAGAAACTGCTTTTTTAGATGTTTTGGAAGTAAGCTAATGCATTGGGAATGCACCTTAAAAGTAACTTGTAGTTGTTTTAAATTAAAACATTCAAGAGGGGGGTTTTTCTTAACAACTGGTACACCAAGGACTACACAGACCCTAACCATGATGCTTGATTTTTCCAATGCTTTTAAAACTATAGCAGTATATGGATCAGCAATTTGATTGGTTCATTGGTGCAACAAATTTGGTTGCTTTGACTTGATAAAATTAAGAATATAACTAAAAATAGAAAATATCAATATATTTAAGGTTTTCCTAAACTAGATTGGACTAAACTGATAATTGGTCTAGTTCCTAGTCAGGCAGCTAGTCAAGAATTAAATTTCTTGTAAGCTGAGTTTGTTGATCATGCATCCCTGTTTTTCTTCTCCTAACGTGGAAAAATTATCGGTTTACAAAGGTTGGTAACTGTTTCCTTGATGTAGCTGTTATGCTTCATCTGTGAAAGAGCCACTTTTGTCTTAGGGGAAATGGAAGAGCACATCAAACTTAGGGGGGGTGGGGAGGAAGGATTGTGTGGAACTAACTTTACGTCAAATTGTTTTTCAAATGTTCAATGCCAGTTGTTTTCACCTCTAAAGTATTAAAGAAGACTATGCTGGCAGATTGAAAATGAATTCGGTTCATATGGGGATGACAAAGCTTATCTCCATCACTTGGTCAAATTGGCTCAAGAACATCTAGGGGAGAATATAATTTTGTAAGAGATTCCATGCCTTTAGTCTTACATTGATGCTTTTATATAAGTACATTAACTCTTTTTGTCAGTATATGCATTATAAATCTTCTGTTCATATAAAGCTATTGTTTGTTCAAACAGCTTTAGCTTTATCTTATCAACAAAATTTCTATTCATAGTGCTCATTACTTTTGTCAGTAAATACTTATTCTCTCAGATTTATGCCTCCACATGTATTTGTTCCCTCGTCTGTGAGTTAATCATTATTTCCTACTCCTAACATATTGTATGGGATTCTGCCTCGCGCTTCAAACTGACTTTTGGAGTAGATATCGTTTTCTGGATTATCATCCCATCATGACTAGATTTTAATTTTCTATAGGTACACTACAGATGGAGGTTCTAGGGAACTTCTTGAGAAAGGAACCATTCGTGGAGATGCTGTCTTTTCAGGTAAATTTCATTATCTCCTTGGTCAATTTCTAAGTGAACAAGTATCTTACATTTTTAGAGAGTAGAGACCTTTATATATAAATATTAATTTTATGAATATTCCCTAGCATGTGCATTTGTATTCCCATTTAGATTGTAAATAATGTATGCGGCAAGTCTATTTCCTGTAAATTACTATTGTTGGTAATATCTTGAGCTTATGCTCATGTTTTCCAGATGTTCACTAATTACTTGATTGATTTATATATGCTCTTGTAGCCTATAAGTATCTACAAAGGGGTAGAGTAAGGTAATAACCCATTTCCTATCCCTGACTCACAGCTGTTGATTTCTCTACTGTTGAGGATCCTAGACCTATATTCAAGTTACAGAAGGAGTTTAATGCGCCAGGGAAATCACCGCCACTTTCTGCGTAAGTGCCTTATTCAATAGCAATGTACAGGGAAATCACCATCACTTTGTTTGCCAGTGGTTTAGTGCTCATACATTTTCTGTTGTCAGGGAGTTCTATACAGGTTGGCTGACACACTGGGGGGAGACAATTCAACAGACAGGTGCTGATTTTACAGCGTCTGCCCTGGAAAAGATTTTTGCACAAAATGGTTCTGTTGTGCTTTATGTATGTCCTATGTTTTTAAGTTCCAACCTTTTGCTGAACCAAAACCATGTGTAAGTGGTGATGCTACAATCTGGTTTCTTCTAATGTCCAGATGGCACATGGTGGGACAAATTTTGGATTTTACAATGGAGCAAATACCAATTCTGATGGGTCTGGATTCAAACCTGATATCACTTCCTATGATTATGTGAGGACATTTTTATCTTGGTTCTTTTGATAATTTACATTGAATTCATGGGATAAACTGTATGCGCTAGACTAATGATGTTTCTCTTTTTTGCTAGGATGCACCAATTAAGGAATCTGGTGATTTAGACAATGCAAAATTCAATGGTATTTTTTTTTGGCATAAAGTCCATTGCTTAAATTTGAGTGGCAGCTATCCTTCCCTTATTAACCGCTTTGTGCTGAACTACTGATTGTGGTTATTTAAAAATCAGTATAGTTTAGTTGTTAACTTACTGCATTAGCAGCAATAACCTAGAGACTTGAGAACTGATAAATGATATATAACATGCATAGTTTCTTAATAATGTAACTTGCTAATAGATGCCTGCTGGGTTATTTGTTCTTACTATTTTTTTTTTCACTTATCATGAGAATATGGTACAATGATTTGTCAGTATTTAGATGTTGAAAATGCAGTTATTGTATTAATTTCTCATAAAACTTAGAAATCAGTAACTTCTGAAGTGTATCAGAGTTGTGTGAGTTTTCCTACTATTGACTTATGGCCCCCTGTTTGTCCAACCTTTAGAATGTTGTCATTTTCAAGAATACCTTAATAGTGTCTTCAGTAATAACAGTTTGCTTCCAGTTTTGCTGCACTTCTTCATGGGTCCGTGGTGTTCTACTGATACTTACATCAGACGTTTTTTGTTGATGGTTCTTTTATCTCTCTCTTTAACTGACACTTACCTTTAATTGATGATGGTTGTCACTGATCCTGCAAGATATTTTATTTATGAATGTTTTCTTCAGCATTGCAGAGGGTTATAGGGCGGCATAGTGAAAGATCTCTTCCCTCAGTGCCTCCAAATAACAAAAAGATAGGATATGGACCTATTCAGTTACAGAAAACAGCATTTTTGTTTGATTTTCTTCATATGATAAATCCAGCTGATGTGGTTGAATCTAGAGACCCAGTCTCAATGGAGTCGGTCGGACAGGTGTTTAAATGTCTTATATTTTGTAGGTCTAAATGACTACAAATATCCATAACATTTGAAGATTACTTGTTTATTGTTTTTTATTCAGATGTTTGGATTTCTAGTATATGTTTCTCAATATGCATCAAAGGATGGTGGAAACATTCTGTCCATACCAGAGGTATAAGAACTATTCTTAGATTACTGATCTGAATGTCTGATAAGCTTCTTTGTAGTTAAGCAAACTGTTTTACATTCTTGCCTAATTTTTTATAACGGCAGAGCATTTTTTTGAAGGGCATTTTGAGACTTAATTCCATTCTAGTTTAGCAAATACTTGACACAATTTGAATTCTTTAATATTGCATAATCCAGGTGCATGACAGGGCTCAAGTGTATGTATTATGCCCTTCTGATGATAATGGCAGAAGGCCAACACATGTTGGTGTGATTGAAAGGTGGTCAAATCAAATACTTGTGCTTCCTAATGTTAAATGTGCCTCCAACATCAGCTTATTAGTTTTGGTACCCGTCCATCACTGTACTTGAGTTAATTTCTTGCCTTTCCTTTCAGCAGTTGGGGTTTATGTCTAAGTAGATTCTTTTTTTCTGCTTCTGTTATCTGTTTTAGTCCATTTGCTTATTATTACCGGTGGAACGCTGTTGATATTATTTTTAGAATACTCATGCCCTTACTGGCTTTTAGGGCAATTATAAAACTAACTGCAACTGAGATCTTATATTTTAATGGCTCCAGGTTAAAGTGTATACCTATACTAAAGGGAGATGAGTTCTTTAAATTTTTATGCTTGGCATTTTACAGTGAAAATTATTTAGAAAGAAAATTTCTAATTAATCAATTCCTGTTCCTATAGGTTGAAAACACAGGCCGAGTAAATTATGGACTATACATGTTTGATAGGAAGGTAAAAGTTGATTTCCTCCCAAGAACTTGGAAAGCTGCTTGTATGTAATTGTTTGTATTTCCACCTCCTATAGTTTAAGTACTTATGTTGCTGGTTGTTTTGGCTGGTTCAGACACACTGTGGCATTGTCCAGTTTCTTGTGGTGTTATATTTATTTGCTATTTCGGTTTACTGAGGACTTGGGGTTTTGTTCTGTTGCAACATATCATGTATTCCTATCTCTGTCAAAAGAAAAAAAAAAAAAGGAAAACGAAGAAAAAGATGAAACATTATTTTGTACTAAATAATATTTGGTTATGCAACGTATCCATTTCAAATAATCATCATTTCAAATTATTGTCTGCCATGCTTCCCATCTAAATCAGAATCTCTCTCTCTCTCTTCCTTTTTTTTGCCTGGCATCTTTGCATGATATTGTGACAATCTAATAGAAGAATTTTAACTGCTGTTTCTCACTGAATTTTGCAGGGAATTTTGTCTTCTGTTTATCTCGATGGGAGAATTTTGCATGGATGGAAAATGATTTCAGTTCCTTTGAGCAACCTGAATGAGGTTCCAACAATAGATCTTATCACTCGGGGTACACATTCAGGACTTGTTACAATATCTGCACTCAGGAAGTTGGAAGATAACTCAGGTAGATTCTCAGATGTTTATAGAACACAATAATATCATCTATCATATTCCCTTTGAAAAATCATATTTGTTGCAAAATTTTTCTAGCATCAAGTCCTGGTTAATTTTGGTTGTGTAGTCCCATGACCTTGCTTCATCATATAAAACACACGAAATTTATTGATGGTATAAACAATTAAATGGATGAGAAAAATTATTCAAGTCTTTGCTTTTCTTTGCAGGGAGTGTTTCTAAAGAACCAACATTCTATAAAGCTCATTTTTCCATAAACCATGTTCAAGATACATTCTTATCATTCAGTGGCTGGGGTAAAGGGATTGCATTTGTAAATGATTTTAACATTGGAAGATATTGGCCGGTAATGATAATGCTTTCTCTCCTCAGTCCTCGCTTTTGAGTTGCATTTTCGTTGAGCCTTAGTTTCATATTCTTATCTCTATACATAGTTTTTTCCCTCTTGAGGTTCTGTAATGGGCTCTTCTGCAGTCTTTTGGGCCACAGTGCACTCTTTATGTCCCTGCTCCAATTCTTCACCGTGGAGAAAATGTTCTGGTATGAAATGCCTGAGACTCTTGTAGATATGAAAAACTAGCACTATGCCATGCAACTACCATGACTTATCTAGTAATTTTGTCAAAGCTCGATTTACTTCTTAATGGGGTCTAAATCTTGACTTCTCGTTTCTGTTTTGTAATTTGCTCAGGTCATACTCGAGTTAGAATCTAATCACCCTGAGCTTGTCATACATTCAGTTGGTCAACCAGACTTCACATGCAGTTCAAGTCGATCAAATGTGCATCAGCTTTAGCAACGCATAATACACAAGGTCATACACAATTGTTAGAAAATGAATGAAATACAGATGAACAGTTGACCTCCATATCTTCATTATGGGACGTAGCATGACCCTCTTACAGCTGTTCCAGAAAGTGTCTTTGGTTGAAGATTGAATGATGGAAGAGAAGGATCGACTTTGGAACATTAAATTATTTATCAATGAGAATTACTAGTTGTGTTGTAATGCAATTGGCCAAACATTTTATATAGCAAATGAAACGATACGCCTATTTTGTATTAATTATGAACTTGTTATACAAGTCTTGGAAAGGTTTCTTCTTTGACTCATTCCAAATGGTAACCAACAAAAAAAGAAATACAGTAGATATCATCTTTTGCAAATTGATCACAGCAGTGACCATTTTGATACAGCATAACAATCTTGATCAAACAATGCATATCAAATACATAGTTATTTTATTTTTCAATTATTATAAACATTCATTCATGGTAGTACATAGTCATTCTTCTCCCAACATGCCCATCTGCATGGTGATCTTGCCACTAGAGCCAAAATTTTTTGAAGAAATTCATTTTGAAGGTGAAGTTTCTTTTGAATCTTGTTTTGATCCGGACACAGCAGCACTTGCTGCTATTGTCACTGCAGTTGCTGCAGCCCCAAGCTTTACACCACCCGCAGCCTTCATTGCACCGGCTACTTTTGCAAATACAGCTACCCCTCCAACTAGCATGGCCCTCAAAGCAACTGTTGGTTTTACTGCCATGGCTTACAAGACCTACAAAATCATTAATGTATCAAACTAAAAAAATTTATCCTCTCCACAGCTAAATATATAATGCTAGATGTAGCTATGCCGTCAACGCAAGTAATACACAGGCCAATGTTAACAACTAATAAAAAGAGATGCCTAAAGCTGATTCTTTATATTTTGCTCACAAGCACTAGCGTTTTTTTTCCAACCTTCCCATCCCATTTCCTCTTTTTTCACTTTGGAAAATGAAAAGAAATAAGGAAGAAGAAGAGCAGCTTGACTTAACGACTGTTCTAATGTCTGATTTTGCAGCTTAATTAATATCAAGGGAACCCTTGTTCGCTTATCTATCTGTCAGCTCTCATCATACTTTTTGGATGTTATCAGGGCTTTTTTGAAGTATGGCTACAGTAACAAGCTCTAAAAAGCTTCTACCAATATATATATGGCTATGTGCTTTTTCCAGAATATTTGGACCCTAAAAGGAGCCAAATAATATGTGCACAGTCCTAATCTTTCTAATAAAACCGTAGTTAGAAAGATTTTTCATGAGAAAGATTTTTCAGCTTGTGCAATGTTATCAAATATAATATCTAATCTGTTAATTCTTACCAGTAATCTTCCCTAGACCTAGAATTGTCCTCGGTCTAACTTGCTCCCGTTCCACAATGAATACCTCACATGAAACATGGAAGAAAAAAAAATCCAAGTCATACATCACATAAAAAGACTCTTCATAACTGTTCACCTCTTACAATTATCTAAAGGTTCACTAGAATATTGCATTCCCATTCTCAGCACAAAATTCTGTCATACTTAGCAGTTTCCGAACATGCAAACCAAAATATATATCTTCAATAAGTGTAATAATGTCTGAGTAGCAATCGTTTCATGAGAAAAAAAGTACTGACAAGACTATTTCATTTTTAATGTAAGAATTCAACCGCTGCGTTCACAGCTAAAAATTAGTTTTTTACTTCCCTATGAGGAACAATTCTTTTCCAGTAAGTCGAAAGCTTTACCAAGTCCACGGCCCATTCTACCATCTGATGATCTAGCAGAATAACTTTGGCAAAGATATGCCGCATATATTACACCTCAAAAGCTCAGTTTAATACATCATTATTTCATTCCCTTACCCTTGAAAGCCTAAAGCTAATTACCCAAGAACAACAGTATTCACCACCATCTTGTTTTCTTTTGACCTGAAGTTCTGTCCCACTGCAATCAGCCAATGAGAAAAGAAAACCAGGCTCCCAATGAAAAACACTGCATGCATGCACAAAAGAAAAAAAAAAGTCGGTCGCATTTTTTTTATAGTCCTTCCCCTGAAATTATAAAACTTTGCATCCATCCTGACCCTTCTCCTGGAATTCTAAGAACGAAAAATTCCTATAGCAATCAGTTGAACTGAGAAATCCAGGCTAGCCTATCCTCTTATGCAATATAAAACACCATAATGTTCTAAAATATCTACATGCTTACTCATACATGCTTAAAGCAGCAACAAACTCTAAAGAAAAGGAAGAAAAGAAAAGAGCAGAGATATAAAGCAAAAGCTTTCCTCACAACAGCAATTGAATCTCTTGTAGACTAATGCAAGAACTTTCCACAAGTTTAGAGACTCGTTTTTATCATATCCCTTTCCATCCATGCGGGTTATAATACATATAATGGGATGTCTCATTCTCACAATTCTATCCTCGTATGAGCTCCAGTTATGAAGACCATATCCAGCTTGCTATCTTCAATCTTATCCCCTTACATAAAATTATAGGAATTTGAGGTACTGTATCAATTCATTCAATTAGATTTGCCGGACATTCATATTACTGTAAATTCAATTAGTCAACAATTAATAGTTCCTTCATACTTAACACATCATACACAAGTAATAGTATATACTTTATGCTAATTGCAAATACAGAAGTAGAACACCAAACTCAGTAAGTATACAGCAGTCTTTCTTTGAATTTTCAGTGAAGCAAGAACATTATAACTACCCATACATATACTCTTTGTTAAATACCCTATAAATCGATTAAATGTGATCTAAACATTCGCATTACAAATTCTTTGCTCATATTTTGTGTTACCTAACATTAACCGCAGGGCAGGATTCTGATAACACTCCACATTGATAATAGCCAAATCACAAAGAGCCATATCATATTTCAGTTTCAATATCCAGTACCACATCAAAATTTCCCATTTAAAAAACACCCAAGCAAGCATCCATATCATAACAAGTGTTAGAAGATAACAGAGAGAGAGCGAAAGAACCTAAATTTCGAAATCGATTATGTCGTTTTGCTGATGATGATACTATTCTCAGAGCAGAAGAGAGATGGCGCTTTTCCCTCTCTGTTTTAGCTACAAATGAGGTTTTTGCAATTGTTTGTCTAAGGTTTCTGTTCTTCTTCTCTTATATGAAGTAAAAAAACTATACTTTGGGGATATTCTCCACCGAGACTGCATGTCGTTTTAACTGATGAAGTTTGGGGGCAAAATAAAACGACAGCGTGTTTATCGTCTTCATGTATTATTAGTTAGCAGCCGCAAAGATCCAATCTTTTCGTAATCAGAAGAAATCACTTGGCTTCAAGAAATAGACAGATAGAAAGCAATGGATCATTCATATACAGGAGGCAGCTGGACAATGATCCCAACCGTGCCATCCCTCAGCAACTCCCCTGCTCACTCGAACCAGGACCAATTTTACCTCCACCACCAACAACAACCTCAACCACAACAGCAATTTAATCAATTCCAACAACAGCAATTTCAACAACAACAACAACAGTTTCAGCAGCAACAACAGCGTCTAATTCAGCAGCAGCAACAGCAACAACAGCCACAGAATCAGCACCACCAGTCACTCGCCTCACACTTCCACCTCTTACAAGTACTGACCCTTACTCAAAAACCCTAACTTTTATACTCTGTTTTGATTGCAAATTAAAGAAGCATAGATATGATTGTAGATTGTTGAGAACTTGGCAGAAGTTATCGACAATGGAACTCGGGATCAGCACTCCGATGCATTGGTTTAGTCTCTTCTTCTTTTTTTCTTTAAAAAAGGGGTTTGCTTTATTTATGAGAAATTTCCTAATTGGCTTTTTTTTTGGGTGTTTGGTTAATTGTTTATAAAGGTTAATGAGTTGGACATTCACTTTGAGAAGTGCCAGCACCTTTTGAATTCAATGTCCGGCTCCATTAACTCAAAGGCTATGGTAATCACCCAACTCCTATTTTCACCTCATTTCAACTCTTTGTCATAAGATATGTTTGATTTGTTAGATTTTATTTATCTTCCAATTTGAACATCTTTAGTAAGTGGTAAGGTTTGCAATATGTGTATGAGGTTGAAGATGGTATGTATAGCCTTGGGAACAGGAATACATCAATACAAAAGTTACATACATATGAAAGCTTTAGGATTTCAGCTTTTACTATCATTTCTGGTAATGGTTGCAATTTGATTTCACTAATGGTCTTGTTCATGATGATGCATTTATAACCAGATTCATTTGGAAAATGAGATTATTAAGGTGGTCAAGATAAACTGCTTTTCATTTTCTTTTTACCCTTGTTATCAAGTTCTCTGAACTGTGTTTTGGATAGACGGTTGAGGGACAGAAGCGAAAGTTGGAAGAAAGTGAACAATTGCTAAATCAACGGAGGTTAGTTGTACTTTTGTTAATAATCACGTTTTAGTTTTCAATTTCCTTTAAACAGGAATTAATATTTATCCCAACAACAGAGACCTAATAGGCAAGTACAGAAACTCTATTGAAGAGCTTATCAAGTCTGAGCCATGACTGCTTGTCACTATGTATTGGTAAGTAGTTTTACAATAAAATTTCAACTTGAGCATAGGCTTAGTACCACCTGAATGGAAGCAAAGTACTCAATTGAACTGTTATACTTAAGAGGAACTCTTAATTGTTTTTTTGAAGATGTCTGAGCTTTGTGCTTGATTTTGTTGAACATTGAGGATTACACAAAATACTGCAGTTAAAATTTTCTTATTAATAGTTTCGACCTTATTGCAGTTAAAATGAAGTGAATTATAGTTTATCAATGTGTTTCTCAAGCTCAGATCTTTTTTTTTTCTGTCATTTTTTACTTTGTTAGCTTGTGGAACCACAAAAACTCACTAACACAGGCTAGGGATATGGCAGGTAGTATTGTCTTAGTTTTTCACTAGTAGTTTGTCATTAAGCTATTCCCTGTTTCAATTTTTTTGTATGTCTCATATCCCTAGCACAATAATACAATCTGCATGGTTTGTTGTTTAGGTACTGTCACATGTCGAAACTACTTTGATGGTCTGTTTTTGTTAATTTCTAATTGCGTGTTAAAAACATGACACCGCCTATGAGCTGATAAAAGATAATAAGAGAGATTTAATCAGCTGGCAAGAGAATCATAGACACCAATAACACAAATTCCTGGAAATTGTTGAAACCTGTTTCAGGCAACCAAAACTGTTAACTTAATATCAGGATTTCAAACTGTTGATTGACATAATATTTTGCTGTAAATATATCAAGAAGTGCTTGTTTGATGTTTCCTTGGATGGTTTTTCTGATGTACTGTTGATCTTGAGACATCCAACATTTATTTAGTAGAGATATTAAGATGAGAATTATCAAGCTGGTTTTAACCATCATTTTGGCTTTTGCCAATTTCAGGTTTAGTTGAAACTGAACATTCTACGCAGCTGTGCATGTTCTACGGGAAAGCCAGAGGTGCTTTAACTTGTAGAACCAGAGCCACTTTTGTAGTTTTGGATCTGAAAAGAAAACTTACATTCTCCTCTTCTCTTAAGCCCAATCCTGTTTAATATTTTCGATGATTTTTAATTTCATTCAGGAGGGCAAAACTGTTATTCTTGCTACTAGAATTGCACATCAAGTTCTCAACTGTTCCATTGGTGAATCGGAACAACATTTTCAGCACTTCTAGTTCATTATTAGCAGTTAGTAGCTTTCCTTGAGCTTGTTTCCTTAAAATAGTTTTTAAAAAAAATTCTTTCTTGCACCAGCATACAGCCACTTAATAGTGAGAAATAAGGGCAGTTTCTACTTCAGAATTCATGAATTCTTGTATAATTATTGTTTTTGATAGGATTTACTATTAATTATGGCTGCAACAAATTCCTGTGTATGAGCTGGTTTTTCTTCTTCTTTTATTCATCCTGACATTGTAAAACTTACTTTTTTTATGCAAGATAGGCAGAAGTTGCTTGTCTTAAAAAGTAGAAAAACAATTGCAAATTAAGTAGAACATGAACCACTCTACAAAGAAAGGGTTGCAAGCAGAGTGTATGCTTCTGCTGCAATCTGATGCCGGATAAAGAGTTAGCTAGCTTGTTCTTGATAATTCATTTACTTGCTTGAATTAATATGCAGTTAAATTCATTTCCATGTAGTCGCCATGAACTCAGATGAGGGAATATACTTGTAGATTTGACTTCAACAAGCTAACATAAATATAAAATTTTTAAGACATTGGGTTTAAATGTCCTTTTTATTTATATATTTCTTATTAAATCCACTTCTTTTTGATGCGGTATATCTGTCATATTTAAATTTTGAGTAAGTTTAAAAAGTGATGGGGATATCTTTCACACTTGAAATTCGAATAAAGAGTGATAATAATTTTTTTTTTGATTGGATAACTTAATACTTTAATCACTCTGCGATTGCAAACTCGCCAAGCTAGGACCATGCAGGCAAGTGTTGTAAAGAGTAAAAGGTGTAAGAAATAAAGTTAGAACAATGAGTAAAATCTGGAGTTTTACAATTAATGGAAATGACATGAAGTAATTAATTGTTTCAAGACTTTGAAAACGTCCTAAGCAAAGTGTAATTTTACTAAATATACAGAATAAAAACTCTTTTACAAAGGAGGAATCCAATCGTCTAGCACTTCCTTTTTGAAGGAGGAATCCAATCATCTAGCACTTCAGTTTCGTTTTTCATTGGTGGGTATATTTTAAGCGGGGCGACCTAACATGAAATCCCTTCAACAGTCTATGGATATGATTAGTTTTAAAGGGGATTTTACCTTGGGTTTGCTAGATTCCTCTCATGTTTTAATCAAGTTTGATCTTGAGGAGGACTTTCATAGATGTTGGCTCAAGCAGGTATGGTATTTTCAGGGATTCGCTATGCGGGTCTCTAAATGGACCAAGGATTTTAAGCTTAATACGGATTGTTCAATCATTCCGGTTTCGATAGCATTGGAGGGGCTTCCAATACATTTGTTTGATAAATCCACACTTTTTCCTATTGCTAATCTCATAGGTAAGCCTCTTAAGGTTGATGCGGCTACTGTGACCCTTGCTAGGCCTTCGGTTGCACGGGTATGTGTTGAACTGGACATATCGAAGGAACTTCCTAACCGTGTGTGGATTGATGATGATGATTATGGTTTTTTCCAACCTGTTTATTATGAGAATTTGCCAACATACTATGACAAATGCTGTAGATTGGGACATAATTCTTCCTCTTGTAAGCTTTCGGCTTCAGCTGTTTTGACCCCTGCTGTTGACGTTCTTAGTGTTCCTAAAGTTGCTAAACAATGGATTCCTAAAACGACCAATACTGCCACTGGGATACCAACTACAAGCAAAACTGATCAAACATGTTTGGACCATAAACCTTTATCTGAGACACAAACCACTATACCTTCCACTGATGATGTGATTGAACAATTGCCTGTAGTTTTGGAAAAGAATACCATTGTATCACCCGCTGACCCTACCCTTGAGCCAATGACAACTCATGTTCCTTCAGGAGATTTGAACTTGCAGTCTAAAGGAAAGGTGGTTATTTCTTCACCCAAAATTGTACCTATATCAGTAGCCTCGTCATCTGGTACTATTAGACACACACAATTTCCTGTTGGTTTGGATGTCATAGTGGGAGGAGGATCTGAACCTGAACCTCAGCTTGACAGGGTTATGGATGATGAATGTATACAACACAATTCTGATACAAACCTTCCAGAGCATACAAGCAAGTGCACTAAAGAGGACCTCTATAAAGCTAATAAATCCTTTGAGGCTCGATTAAACTCAACTGGTCAGCAAAATGGCAGTGATGCGGATGATGATGAAGGATTTATTAAGGTTACTAGAAAGAAAATACTTAAGAAGCCTCCACCTAAAACTTCTAAGACTACAAGGAGACTCACTCTCCCGGTAACTTTCTCTCCATCTAATTATCAATGAATGCTATTGTTTGGAATTGTAGGGGGCTTTTATCATCAATGTTTCGGCTTCATAATTTATGTAAAGATTATAAACTTCAGTTTCTTACTATCATTGAACCTATGGTTAATGTGAATAAGAATAGGTGGTATGCTACTCAATTGGGTTTTAGTGATGTTTTCAGTTCTTCTGACAATAAAATCTGGATTTTTTGGAAAGCCAACTGTATGGCTTTATCTGATTTCAAGGAGAACAGAGGACTTGTAACCTGTCAAATTAATCATTTTGCTTTAGGACTCAGCTTTGTTTTCTCTTCGGTATATGGCCCTCATACTGAAGGGATCGATATATTTTCTGGGATGCCTTGCGTTCTCTATCTGATCAAACTATTCTTCCATGGCTGCTGGGAGGTGATTTCAACATTATTAAAAGTCTCATGGAGTACAAAGGTACCTCTGCTCCTTGTTTCAATAGTATTCAAGATTTTGCCTCTTGCTTGGATGATTGTGGGGTCTTGGATCTTCCATTTACTGGTTTCTCATATACTTGGTCTGGAGTCCGTGTTACTGGAAGAGTATGGGAGCGTTTAGACCGTTTGCTGACTTCTGTTTCTTTTTTTGATCTTTTTTCAGATGTGACTGTAAAGCATTTGAGTAAAGCATCTTCCGATCACTCGCCTTTGCTGTTGACATGCTCTAAGAGTAATAAGAATGTTCCAAAGCCTTTTCGTTTTCTTCATATGTGGTTATCTAATGAAGATTTTTTGCCTATGGTTAAAGAACAGTGGTGCTGTGATTTCAGTAAAGGAGGTATGTACGGCTTCTTTGACAAGCTCAATAAATTGAGAAAGGTGATTCAAGTGTGGAATAAACAACACTTTGGGCATGTTTTCATGGAAATTCAGCGCTTGGAAAAAGAGTCTTCAGAGGCTGAGGCTTTATTTCTGCAGAGTCCATCTCCATCTAATAGGACCGACTGGCATAAGAAGGAGGCGTTGTTGCTCAAACGGCACAAACAAGTAGAGATGTTTTGGAAACAAAAAGCAAACATCAAATGGCTCCATGATGGAGATGCTAACACCTCATTTTTCCATAATTTTGTGAGTGTCCGATGAAGATTTCAGCGGATATCTTCCATCAAAGACTCTAATGGTTTATGGATTAATGATCGAGATCAGATTGGTAAAGAAGCAAGTCGTTTTTATCAGACTCTATTTACTGCAGAAGTTGATATTGATGAAAGCTGGATTTTGGACTTGATTCCATTAGTGGTTGATCCTCACCAAAACCAGTTTCTAGAAGCTCTTCCTTCAAATATTGAAATAAAATAAGCGGTTTGGCAGTTGGATCCCAGCAGTGCGGCTGGCCCGGATGGATTTGATGGTCAATTTTTCCGCTCTTGTTGGGAGATCATCCAGGAAGATGTCATCAGTACAGTAAAAGAATTCTTTCTCGGTGTTCCTATTCCAAAGGAGTTTGGTAAAGCTATGATTGTTCTTATTCCGAAAGTAGATAATCCGAGCTCTTTTGGCCAATTTAGGCCTATTTGCCTAGCAATTTTTTTGAGCAAAATATGCACCCGTATCATTGCTAATAGACTGTCCACTATTTTGCCTCTCTTGATATCCCCAAAGCGGGCGGGTTTTTTGAAAGACAGTTCTATTCATGATCATATTTTAGTGGCTAATGAACTCATTCATGATATTGACAGGCGGACTAGAGGTCATAATTTGGCCATCAAATTGGATATGGCTAAGGCATTTGATCGTGTGTCTTCGAAATATCTGGAGGCTGTTCTTCTAAGATTTGGATTTTCTCCAAGATTTGTGGGATTAATTTTGTCTCATCTGAAGGCAACTAGATTCTCGGTTCTAATTAATGGGATCGGTTATGGTTCCTTCTGTCCAACCCGGGGAGTGAAGTAAGGGGACCCTTTATCGCCTCTTTTCTTCATTCTTGCATCTGAAGATTTTTCTCTAGGGATCAAGAAATTGGTTTTGGAAGGCCGTATTGCTCCTTACAAATCATCGCGAGGAAGTGATATTATTACTCACTTAGCTTTTGCGGATGATCTCCTGATTTTTATTAATGGGGATGTTAATAGTGCTAAGCATTTTATGCATTTCTTGCAGACTTATCAAAAATCTTCAGGGCAACTGGTCAATCTGGATAAAAGCTCATTCTATTGCTCGGTGAAATGCTCGTTAGCGTTTAAGGAGAAGATGCATGCTATTCTTTCAATTCCGCACAGGGATTTGCCTTTTTTATACTTGGGAGCTCCCATTTATAAAGGTATTAACCGTTCACAATATTGCTCTTATCTTATTGATAAAATTGATGCCAAATTGAATGGTTGGACCAAAAAGTTTCTATCTCTGGGTGGACGTTTATTGTTAATCAAGCACGTATTGAGCTCTATTCCAATCCATACTATGGGTGCTATGACTCTTCCTAAAAGCATTATTTCCATCCTGGAATGGAAATTTGCGGATTTTTTTCTGATCTTCCGAAGGGGGCAAGCGAAAGTACCATTGGGTAAACTTCAACAAGATATATCGTCCATTTGAAGAGGGTGGCCTAGGTATTAGGTCATTAGTTTCCTTGCAAGAAGCTTACTCACTCAAGTTGTGGTGGAAATACATGGAAGGCAAATCTGTATGGGCCAAGCTGATGAGATCTAAGTACCAACGTGGGGGTCAGATGCAAGCCAAAGTGTTGGACTCATGCACATGGAAATGAGTTTGTGGTATTCATGATACGGCTCTAAATTTGATCAATATTGACGAGCTACGATGGCTGGAATCTAGAGCACTGAGTTTAGTTTGAAATATGCTTATGAGGCGATGAGCTACCACCATTCTGCTACACTGTCTTTTCGAATGATCTGGGGTGATAACATTCCTCTTAAAATTTCTATTATATTCTGGCGAGCCTTGAATTCAGCTCTTCCATCTCCCTCTCGCCTTCAACGGTTAGGCGTTCAGCTTGCTTCTTGTTGCCCATTCTGTCTGGCTGCTGCTGGTTTGATCCCTCATTTATTTTTTCAGTGTGAGCAAATTCAACTTATTTGGAGATTTTTTCGGGATATTTTTCTATCCTGTCCAGCTGTGTCTTCTTTGCGGCAAGAACTTATCTTGTGGTGGATAAATTACTCTCCAAAATCTCCGCCGGGCATTCTTTTACGCAGTATATCCCAACTGATCCTTTACTCAATTTGGTCCTCGTACTACAATATAACTTGGGGATATGGAAATTTTCATGTGTCTGCTGTCATTAAACAGATTAGAAACTTAGTTTTTAAATGGTGTGTGGCTAATTCTGGTTCGAAGGTTTCCAAAGCGTTCAGGTTGTTTCCTGAATTCTGTCCAGCAGGTATTGGAAAGAAGAAGAGGGTCACGCTAGTTTTATGGAAGATGCCGAAGCTGGGTGAATTCAAGATCAATATTGATGCCTCATTCTCTCGTACAAAGGCGGCGGGTGGCTTGATTCTTAAATATGCATGTGGTAATGTACTTGCTGTATTTTGCTATCCTTTGGAGGCTTCTGGTCCAATGGAGGCTGAGGTTCAATCCATTATGGTAGGATTAAAATGGGGTCTCAACATGCCGTACAGGCCTCTCCTTCTTGAATGTGACTCTCTTGAGGCTATCAATGCTCTTAGCACGGACACGACAAATTCAAGGACTCTGGGCAAGATTAAACATTTGATGAATACAGAGAACATTATTTTTAATCACGTCCATCGTGAGGGCAACCAGGCAGCCAATTTCTTAGCGAGATATAGCCGCTTATTTTTCATTTGCTGTAATTTTTAGAATTTTGTCAACATGCCTTCAATTCTCAAAGGCATTGTAATTTCTGACTCCTCCGGGATTTCTTATTTACGTTATAAATAAAAAATTTTGGCGGTCTTAGTCGTTTTCTGAATTGGTTTCAGTTGCATTTTGCTATCCTTTGGAGGCTTCTGGTCCAATGGAGGCTGAGGTTCAATCCATTCTGGTAGGATTGAAATGGGGTCTCAACATGTCATACAGGCCTCTCTTTCTTGAATGTGACTCTCTTGAGGCTATCAATACTCTTAGCACGGACACGACAAATTCAAGGACTCTGGGCAAGATTAAACATTTGATGAATACAGAGAACATTGTTTTTAATCACGTCCATCGTGAGGGCAACCAGGCAACCAATTTATTAGCGAGATATAGCCGCTTATTTTCCTTTTGCTGTAATTTTCAGAATTTTGTCAACATGCCTTCAATTCTCAAAGGCATTGTAATTTCTGACTCATCCGGGATTCCTTATTTACGTTATAAATAAAAATTTCTAGCGGTCTTAGTCGTTTTCTGAGTTGGTTTCAGTCGCACACTATCGCTGAGCCACTCTTTAAATTACTAAGTTTGTCCAGGCTTTCAAAAAAAAAAAAAAACTCTTTTACAAGGCTATCTAATGCCATTCTATTTTTAGTTCCAATTTCGATAAACAGAATCAACAAACAAACCTTTTAATACTTACCTATTCCAAGATTATAATATTAGTATTAAAATTTCACATATAAATCATTATCCAAAAATATCCTTCGTAACTGAATCTGTTAAATACAAAAAAAAAAAAAAAAAAAAAAAAAAAACCTTTTTTTCCATCTCTCTGTTTCTGTCAAAACATATATGTCTATTATTTCTCTCCATCTTCCATTTTTCTTTTCACCAGAGAAAACGAAGGATCTGCCAACAACCAGAGAAAAAAAAAAGAACCCCCATTAAACAAAAAAAGAGCAAAACTTGCACCATCCCCACCGGCAACGCAACCGATCTCTCTCACCATTAACTAAAGCGAACAAATAATAACACACATTAAACCAATATGAGCATTCCAAGAATTGGCAACGGCACAACCCAAGCTTGTGCTGCCTGCAAATACCAGCGCAGGAAGTGCGCTCCTGACTGCATTCTCGCGCCTTATTTCCCTCATGATCGCCAAAGACAATTCCTTAATGCCCATAAATTGTTTGGAGTTAGTAATATTACTAAAATCATCAAAGACCTTAACCAACCTGACAAAGACGAAGCTATGAGAACTATCATTTTCCAATCAGATGTTCGTGCCCATGATCCTGTCGGTGGCTGTTTTCGAATCATTCGCGAACTTCAACGACAAATCGAGTATCATAAAGCTGAACTTGATCTTGTTCTTCATCAACTAGCCATTTGTAGAGCACAAGCTCAACAGCAGCAGCAGCAGCAGAGCCATTTTCAGATATTAGATAATGATGATTCAAGTAATCTTGGTTGTGACATCGGTAATCTTAATGTTAATGCAGACTCTTTAGATATTTATTACTCTATTATACAATATGATCATTACCCACCAACCCAAAATCAAGAAGACGATCAACATCATCATCAAGTTCAAGAATATCATGTGGTTCAAGAAACTCATCATACATTACCAGAAAACGACATTAATGATGGATTGGTCATTCAAGATTCTAATAATAATTCTCCATCTTTGCATCTTAAGAAGGCTAATTTTGTTAATGAATGTGATGATATCAAGCCACTTCTTGATATAATTGATGTCAAGTTCGAGCCTGAAGAGTTAGTTGAAAGGAAGTTTGTACCATCAACACATGTTATTTCATCATAATATATATTATATGAAAAATTCTTACATGGATAGGGCGTATCTAATTAAAATTAAATAAATTAGTTTTAATAGAAAAAAATATTGATTTTATTTAGTTTTGATTAGCTGAATATATATATAAACCTGATACATGACAGCCGTGTCAGGAGAATTTTTCTTTATATGGAAATTTTTTTATGTACGGTGATAGTTGTTCTTGTTAATCTTTACATGCAAAAACACAAACAAGAACTGGATGAAGAAGAAGAACAATTTTGCTATTTCTTGCTTATCTTGATTTGTTTTTATGTCAAGGTTTAGATTTTCTTTTTGGGTTTTCAATTATATGATTTATTAAGCTGAAAAAGGCAGATTTTTTTTTTTTTAGATTTGTGATCCGATGTAATCAAATTTCTTAGAATGTAAGAGCAATTCTAACAGGTGTTTATGCAATTCAATAAGTGATAACTAACATTTACTTGATATTTTTGCCAAAATTTTCATGATATCTCTTTGACGTGAGTTTTAATGATGATTTTTTAAGAACCCTTTGTATAAATAATGATTAATTTGCAGGTTAATTACATTATTAATTCACACAGATTTTTAATTTTGTCATATAAAGATTTTTTTTCTTTTAAATTAAAATCTAATCACATTGGAAGTTAAATATTTATTTGTTTAATCGTATTTGAAGAGTTATTCTAATATAATTTTATATATTTCTTTGGAGTGTTAAGATGAAAAGGAAAAATCCATTTTGAATTTATTATAAAAGAAAATATGCATTTAATGTTAGTTTATCTCTAGGCTAACGAAGTTTTATATTATTGTTATTATATCTATTTTTGTTTTTTTAGAAAATAAATGCAGTAATAATATTTTGGATTCAAGTTTTTTATTAAACAAAGCATATTCTAATTTAATTTTATTGAATGAAATATTAAAATTAAGATAAATTAGTTTGTTAAAATTATTAAATTTTATCTGGTCAAAAAAAATATTAAAATTTAGATTTTTAAGATTTTCAAAAAAAAAATTAATATTTTTCATATCAAACATTTACCGATTAACGAACAAACGGAGTCAAATAAAGTAAACAAATTTGGGATGGATTGAACAAACCAAAAACCCAAATCTTGAAAAAGAGAACTCTTCAAATCACTCTCCAAACAATCCCTCAAAAGGACCTCAGAGAGTTTTGATTAGGATTTTTGGAACAGAATGTCGACGCGGACTCCCAAAGATAATGACTTCCAGCTAGTTGGAACGCAGGAGAAGCAGGTTGCGGCGCTCCCGCCACGTCCACCTGCACTGGCCGCCGGAACCGGGACGGGATCAACGGCTCTTGTGGAGTACACTCAACCGTTGCTCAAGGAACAGGAAGAGGACCTAGAGGTGAAGCTCCGGCGAATTATTGAAAATGTTCCTGTTCGAGTAAGTAATACTTCCGGCAGTTCTGCAGGTTCCGGCTCCGGCGACTTTCACCAGGTATTTTGTCGGTTCTCATTCTTAATAGAACCCTAGACAGAAAAGTGTATGCTTTAATTGTTTTTTTTGCGTTTCCAATTATATTTTTGCAATTTCGAGTCTTCTATTGGCGTTGTCCTTTACTCTTATAGAGCTTGGAAATATGATAGCTGCATGTGCCAATTGCAGTTAGAAGTTTCTGTTTAAGTAATTCTCAGCCATAATCCGCAGTGAAACTCAATTTCTGATTTTATATATACTACAGCATGTCACAATTGTTCAGTGAACTTTTAGGTTTAGGTCATGTTTTGTGGCTTATAATCAGCTATTTTTAAAGAATGAATGTAAATAAATACATAAGATGCAGAAGTCAGTACCTTTAATAGAATCAGAAGTTTCAGTTCGGGCATGATAACACAAGTGAAAAACTGCATATTATGAGTTATAATATGCCCCCTTATTTTGTATCTGCCCCTGTTCAAGAATTTCCCCCATCTAATGTGTTATTATATTTAGCTCTGCATTATTTCTGTATTCAGGGAATGTTGTCACTTGCATGCTTATGCATTTAAGGCCAAGATAAAATAAATATGAATTTTGTAAGCCCTTTCTTTTAGTGTCATTATTGGATTTTGATACTGTAGCGGCACTGGGGTTCATGTTATTCAACATGAGAAATTTTTTCTGTCTTTCTACTCTGAATGATAATGCATTATATTGAGAACGATATGGGAGAGAACAAGGATGGAGCCTTAAGGATAGTATCTCCTCTTAAAACCAGATGGAACATTGAATATTTAAGCTAAGGTTAGCAGAATAATCTAGGGATTCATATTTTGCCCATAATTTTCTTGGTGCAGCCCCTTTAGTCAGGAATTCCTTTTTCCCCTTGTTTTGTGATATATTCATGGATGCACATGTACCATGCTTTGTAGGAAGAGCCTATTTGGAGGCTTACCTAGGCAGCTAGGCCATGGTACATAGCTATGGATCAATAGGATCCTAACATTTCCCCGCAGTTGAATAACCGACGTCCTCTACGGCTCTTACTCCTACCGACACTGGCCCAGCTTTGATTTTTTTTCTCGAGGCTACCAGTAATTCTAATCTAGCCTATAAGGTACCCCTTTTCGAGTTCTCAGCGGCTCTTACTCCTACCGATACTGGCCCGGCTCAGACTTTTTTTTTTCTCGAGACTACCAGTAATTTTAATCTAGCCTGTAGGGTATCTCTTTCTGAGTCTTGGGTTGTTTGCATGCGTGGATTGCTCTGATATCAATTGTCATGAACCTTGAGAGAACTACACCCCAAAAGCTAGCTCAAGGGGTTGGAGAGTCCAAAAATCTATATAAACTCCACATTGAAATTTTATACTTTCAATGTTGGATTTCCAAGTCCCTTACCTTGGTCAGTAGGATCCTAACAATGAGCTTCAGGATATGACAGACATTTTGTTGATCATTGTATTAGCACATATGACTATCTCAAAGTAGCAATAATGTAGGGTGCAGACTGTTAATAATTATCGCCTAATTGTTGGAGGTGCATTTGTGAAGAATGAAAGTATGCAACAAATATAACTAATACATGCTTCCATTGCCTAAAATGTGAAGATTTTGATTACATGTTGTTAGTTCCTAAATCGCTAGCATATAGACATATGTTGGCATATATCAGGCTTCCAATTGTGTTCTCAAGATTTTGGTTTGCAACAGTATCGGCAAATGAGACGGAAAGAGCAAGACCGGCTTGCAAGGATGGATGCTGATTACCAGAAAAGAAAAGAACTGGCTGAGTTCAATATGAGAAGGGAAGAAAGATTAAAAGATGCTGAGGAAAGGACAGCAAAGAAGCATTTGAAACGCCAGAAGAAAAAGCAGAAGAGAAAAGAGAAGAAGATGAAATTGAATTCAAGTGGAGAAGAGCATCAGAAGGAAGAATCTTCAGATGGTGGAGGAGATTCTGATAATGATGAAGCCACAACAAAGTGAATTATATTTTTTCAAATCTTAACCTGACCTTTGCTTCAAGCCTGGTGATCTACGGAACTAGGGAAACCAACTCATTTGGAACTGTACTCAGTTTTGCATTTAAGCAGATGACATGCTCTGGTATGTAACTTTTCGAGCATGACACAAAATGAACATGATTGAAAAGGGATACAAACAGTGTATTTGTTTTTTCGAAAAAAAAAATTTACATATTAAGCAGCCTAATTTTGTTAATGAATGTGATGATATCAAGCCATCCCTTGATATAAAATGATGTCAAGTTTGAGCCGAAGCTGAAGTATGTATTGTCTACAAAGTTATTCATATTGTCATGACATTGTCTGTGATGGAAGTAGAAAATGTTATGTGCCATCATTTGATTATTCCTTCTTGATGGAAGAAGAAAATGATATATGCCATCATTTGATTATTCCTTCTTGCTTATCTTTGATTTTTCATGTCAAAGGTTAGAACTTTTTAAACTTTCAATTATGTGATTGATAGAGCTTGACGAGAGAGAGATTTTTCATTATGGGAGGCAACAAAGATGCAACAGCACACCTAACAGGGTTATGTAATTCATTAAATGATACCAAACATTTACGTAATATTTTGGCAAAAATTTCTTGAAATCTCTCTTAGTTAAGTGATAAATTTGAAAGACACGCTCTATGCTCCTTCATTTTGTTAAGGTGAATGAAGGTTAATTCTTTGCTGATACATGCTTACAGGATTTATTTAAGAAAAATTTACAGGGGCTATAATGAAATTTTTTACGACATTGATTTTTTTATTTCATAATAAGGATTCAAATGATATACACCTTGAGTGTTTTTTTATATGTCAAAATTACAAATGAAAGCTTCAACATTAAATTTGCCAAATATATTTTTTTCTCCAGAAATTAATATCTCATGAAAATCAATTTACGGTATCAATGCTTAACTTAGTGTGGTTGAGGATCTACGAGAACTTCATATCCAGACTCTTAAAAATGCCATGAATGTTGGAGATGCTTCAGAGTTCAGAAGCTGATTTTGAAGGCCAAAAAGAATCTCAAGGAATTGCAGGTGGTATGATAAAGTGAGGTTCATGCTTCCTTGCATCAAATGGAGTACTTGACCAACTGTATCTTCATAGCATTCTAGAGAGTTTATCTATCATTGGGCATATACAAAAATTTCCAGATTCGTTAAGAAACTCCATTTTCTCAAATATGGTCTCGCTAACCCTTCAATAAACCAGATATTGCTCCTTACCCAACTTGGGCTGCTGGCATCTCTAACTTGCCTCAACATTGAAGAATTCAATGCGAGAGAAGTTGGATCCTGAGGTTTACAGAAGATGCATGTCAAGAGATTTCGATCTCTCAAAAAATTTTAAGTCTGAAAGGATGCTGCAATGGTGAGAATGGGTTTGAAATACAGATGAAGATGCAAGTGGAGCTTCTCTGTCCTCAGGAGCTTTACATTAGAGAATGCCCCAACTTAAAAGAAGGCACTGCTTACTCACCTATCTTCTTTAACAGAACTTGAAATTCAGGAGATCCAAAGTCTGTCATTAGTCCTTCCAAGACTTCCACTGTCCAAAGGCTAACTTGACTAGATGGGTATGATAGTAAAGTAGTTGAGATATTTGTGTTAAATCAACACATATAACACCATTGCATGATTTAAATTGTTGAAGCCTCACGAGTTAAATTGGTATTACAGGTTAGCTTGCTTGGCCTACCTTCTGCTCTTAATTTTCTTGGGATAATCCATCTTCAAAATCTGGGACTGCCCAAAAGCTCCAGTCCATGGAAGAAGAAGATGGCTGCCCTTCATATCTCTGCCCTTTGTCTCCTATATACATGGGAACGTTTTTCAGTGGAAGAAATATGTTAGTGGAATACAGGGGAAGATTGGCCCAAGCTTTCTCACATCCCCCCACCACAAAAAAATTGCCTAAGAATAACATATACAAAAGGTTACTTTTATAAGCAATTACAGGCCTTTTTATTTAAAAGGAAAACAGTCTGTTGGCAGTGGGAAAGATCCCCCATCGAGAAAATAAAGGAAAAATGAATGAGATAGAAGGGGAAAAATGAAGCTCGACAATTTTATAAAGGCTCAACACTTCAATATTCAAGAAAGCTCAAAAAGAAAATTATCCATGGAGTCCGAGGAATCTCAGGTTGTACCTGTCTGATAAATTCAGAAGTATTGCTCATTCCAGAGGGTCTTGATAGGCACTATTTTTTGCTCAATGACTTGTTAGTTTACAGATCTTCAGTTCTGTGAAGGAGCACAAATGAAACAACTCATTGAAATGAGCTTTAACATTGGAGACACTTTATGAAGTATTTTTTTTTCTTTATTTTGGTGGTGCAGTGTTCTCTAGTTGCTCCTAACAAGGAGAGGACTTGAGCAGCAGAGGAGCTGTCTGCAGTGCAACTAAATGAAATGCCCTGCTTTCCACTGCAGCAGGATATGCTTCTTTTGATCTCTTCTTCCTGATGAGTGCCTTCTGCTTCATCCATCCTCAAATTAGCAATCGTACCTCATGTGGCAAATATAGCTAAGTTACAGGAATCCACAGTCATCATCATAGTCTTTCAGCTTCCAGATTTTCCACTTCTTCCCATTTTGGCTTGTTTCTTGGATAGACATTGATCAGTTCTTTTTCTCTATATGATTGCAAGAAATTCACTTGTCCATGCATAGATCCTAAAATTGAAATTCTATCATATGCTTTAAAATGGTGGGAAAAGTTGTATTTTGTTTCAATCATATAAAAGAGTGAAGTAAGCAAAAATGGAAATTCTACAAGGTCAAGAATGGAAGAGAGAGAGAGAGAGATAAAAGCAACATTTTCCTTCAATTTTTTGGAGTTTCAAGACAACTATAAGAACGCCTTTTTAAACAGTATATATTCAAGAATCAGCCTTCAGCCATCTTCTTATCATTTTTGAGAAATAATTTTGTCCAGCAAAAAAATTAACCCTCAAAAAGAAAAAATGAAAAAGAATTGTTATAGCCAGCCTAACCAACTTAAAGCTGCATTTTAATTTAGTTCAAACCAGTTAAATTACCAATAGCATTTTACCATTTTCTAATCAATGAACCATCCTTCGAGTACCACAGGAACATCTTGTGGAATGGTACCATTGTCATGTATATATCCTTCGTTCTCCATTTGAAGTGTCAATTCCTCAAGAATCTCAAAAACTTGCTCCAAATCCTTTTGCACATTGTTTCCAGCAGAAAACATATAAAATTGCTTCTTCACCTTAATCCAACTCTGCCCAGGGTTCTTCTTTAAACCCTTTGTCCTTGCTGAGATTCTCACTCTTGCAAAATCTTCCCATCTGCCACTTGCAGCATATATATTAGACAGCAGCATGAAATTCCCTATTGTTTCCTGCAGGTTGAGACCAAGCATATGGGAGGCAGTTTCTTCAGCAATTTCTGCATTATTGTGCATCCTACAAGAGTTCAAAAGAGCACCCAGAACACAAGCATTGGGTTCTATTGGCATGTTTTTGACAAATTCACTTGCTTCTCGCAATAACCCAGCACGGCCTAGGAGATCAGCCATGCAAGCATAATGCTCCATTTGGGGTTCGATCCTATACTTCCTAAGCATCTGATAAAAAAGGCTACGACCCTGACAAACGAGTCCAGCATGACTACAAGCAGACAGGATAGCAACAAAGGTAACACCAGTTGGTTTGAATCCTGATATAATCATTTTATCAAAAGTTTCTAGAGCGTTCATACCAAGTCCATGCATCCCGTACCCTGTGATCATAGAGTTCCATGAGATCATATCTTTACTCTCAATATTTTCAAAAACCAGAAGCCCTTCTCTGAGACATCCACACTTTGTGTACATATTAACCAAGCCATTTTCCACCAGAATGTTCTTGTTCATAGCCGCTCTAATCACATGGCCATGGATTTCCCTACCAAGATGTAGCGCAGCCAATTCTGCACAAACTGATAAAATAATAGAAATTGTCACAGCATTTGGTAGTACTTTAGCAAGCTGCATTCTTCGAAAATGTTCCAAAGACTCCTCCCCTCGCCCCTTGGAAGCAAAACCATCAACTATAGCACTCCAAGTCACCACATTGGGCCTCAACGTTGGACTATTTTCTGATCTCTCCAGGTCTGAAAATATTTCAAGAGCCTCATCGCATAAACCAGCTTCTACATGTGCTGTTATCAAGGCATTCCAACTAGATATACTCTTATTTTTCAAATTCAAAAACAAGCTCTTCGCGCTATCTAAATCTGCATGCTTCCCATACAGGCATATCAATGCAGTCTCTACAAAAGAGTAATCTTCAAATCCACCCTTAATAACATATCCATGAATCACCATACCCTTGTCAAATACGCCCAAATCAGCACAAACTGATAAGATTACAGCGAGTGCTTCAGCACTCACCTGTATTCCGCTCACCCTCATCAAGCCAAACAACTCCATTGTTTCCTCATGCCGACCTGAACGCGCATGGCTTGATATGAGCGATGTCCATGTCACAACATTTGGCTCCAAACCCTCAGATTGCATCCTTTGAAAAATATCAAGTGCACCATTGTAATCGCAGTTAAATGAATAGCCTGAAACCATCATATTCCAAGAAATATAGCTTCTAACACCCATTCTGTCGAACACATTCCGCGCATCCCCCATTCGACCAAGTTTTGAATGCATTCCTATCAACTCATTGGCAACATGAAGATTATTCTGAAAACCCATTTCAAAAGCATGTCCATGAATAATTCTGCACAAACTAGAACTACCCATATGTGCACATGCCTTTATTACTAGAGGAAAGGTGTGCCCATCACCCAATATTCCAAGCCTTCTCATTTTGACGTACAGGTGAAGAGAATTTTCATAGCGTTCCCGAGTGACATTAGCTCTCAAAATTGCATTCCACAAAAGCATATTCGAGAGGCACTCAGGAGGAGTTGTGTCAAATACTTTCTGGGCATCAAAGAGAAACCCAAAATGAGCATAGTAACGTACAACACCGGCAGCCAAGAAAGAAGAGCGGCAGCAACCGGTGACAATGACATGAGTGTGGATTTGTTTGCATTGTTGAATAGTTGTGCATCGTTGCAGGAGGTGGTAAAAATAATCGAGAAGCTCATTAGAAGGTTGATATTCATCGATGTGAATCTGATGGTAACAGAGCTTAGAAATTACACAGCTGAGAATTGAGGGGAAACAATGAATTCGTGAAGGGATTGACGACAGAAGCCGAGAAGCAGCAGCGTGAAGCATGAAGATGATCAGCTCAATGCGGGGAGAAGCAGACGTTGCTTATAATTTGAAACTAGGGATTACTCGCGAAACATATTTTGATAATTATGAGCCAAACCCTCATGCTTCGATTGGGATATGACGATCGGTACTCTTTTAATGAATTTCATGATTTTTAGTCAAATTTGTTTTATTATATGTTTTTAAAGCAGAATTCGAACTTAAAAAAGCTTCCTCCATCAATTGATTGGTAAATTTGCAATCTTTAAACTCTTTATACCCTCCTTCAAACAATAAAAAATTGAGTAATAAACAAACCCCACCAGTTTCTGGGAAAAACCAAGTTCAGACTTCAGAATCTCTCTCTGCAAGTGTTTTTCACACTTGGTGTAAAATTACATTTCAAAAAATTCAAAGCTTTCTTCATACATCAAAAACATTATCAAAGATCAGTGACATTGTTTAGCACTTCAAATCTAATTCATATTATTTCCATTTCACTGTGGCGCTCTTATCAAAAGTTAAAATGGACTACAGTCAGTAAAAGATTTTCGAGCTAGAATTCCTTGAAAAGCTTTCAATCATAACCTATCAAGATTCAAAATCTTGGATTCGCGTATTATGGTACAGAAGGCGCTTGCACAACAGCAGCTCTTGGAGTTAGGCCAAAATCTAATAGTCCAAGTCATCCATATCTGGCATTCGGCTTGGAGGCTTTTTCTCGTTTGGATTCCCCACTACAGCTGCCTCAGTTGTTGTCAATAGCAGTGAAACAATGAAAATCCAAAATAAATAAATAAAAACACATGGTTTAGTTCTAAAATGCAGATATTTTATACAAGTATTAATTTTTTTTTTATTTTTTGTCTAATTTTAATGATGTTCACCTGGCAGCATCTACTAGGGCTGTCCTAATAACATTGAGGGGATCTATGATTCCAGCCTTAACCATGTTAACATATTCACCTGTTTCACATACAAACAGCTTTTCATTGTTGAGCTCCATGAAAAAAAACAAATAAACAAAGAAGAAATTTGGAATAAAAAACAGAGAATATAAGGCCAAACTAAAAATCTGATTTTGCAATGTTTAAAAGAGATAACCTTTAGCTGCATCATAACCCAAATTATGATCATCTTGCTCCAACAATTTGCCAAGAACCACAGAAGCACCATATTCAGCATTTGAGACTATTGTGTATGTAGCTGCCTACAGTAATCCAATTTCGATTGGCAATCAATAAAGACAGCAAATAAAACCAGAGATACTAGAAAGTAGTGCAGACTGACAAATCTCAAACCTTGAGAGCATTTTGAATTATTTGGATGCCTCTTTTCTGGTCTTCGTTAAGAGCTTGAAGGTCTTCCAAAGCCTCGTAAGCATACAGAAGAGCAACACCGCCACCTAATGCAGAAAGTCGCATTCAGATTCTGAAGATGTTCACTTATTTGATCTTTAAAAGATAAAAATAAATTTACCTGGCACTATACCCTCTTCCACGGCTGCTCTTGTAGCATTTAAAGCATCTGTTACCCTATCTTTCCTTTCTCCAACTTCCGCCTCACTAACCCCCCCAACCTGAAAAAAGAAAATGACTATTTGCTCGTGATGCCTTGTACCATGCACATTGATGGAAGAAAGATATCTGAACAACATACCTTAAAAACAGCAACTCCGCCAGACAGCTTTGACAGACATTCCTGTGCTTTTTGCTTGTCAAACATAGCAGTGCTCTTTTCCACAGCTGTCCTCAGCTGTACAATATCATAGATATTAGTAGCCCTTACAAGAGAAAACATCCTGTCTCGATATTCCTTTCCTACCTCGTTTGCATTTGAAAATAAACTTAAATAGCTGAACCACATAATACCCTAACCCTTGACCAAACCGCTCAAAACACCTCTCTCCACCATCCTACTCCATGCATCTTCCACTGAAGTAAACATAAGTATCTATGCCAATCCTTATCAAATTCTTTTGTTTCTTTTTCAATTTTGTTTCTTGATTACAGACTCAATTTTATTCTGAGAGGCAAAGGGGGGCATCATACCTGCTCACATCTTTCTTCAATCAACTTCTTATCCCCACCTCCATGAAGAATTATTGTGTCATCAAGAGAGACAGTAACCTACCACAAATTCAGTCGGTTAAGTAAAAAAAAACCCACCATATACTAATAAAAAACACCATAAACGTATATTAGACCTTCTTAGCAGTACCGAGCATTTCAATTTGCACTCTGTCAAGAGTAAAACCATGATCTTCACTGATAACCTGTACGAGAAAGTAGTTATTTGTGCCACCATAATTATATACAAATACTATATGAAATCAAGAAAATCAAACCACCTCTCCACCAGTAAGAACGGCAACATCATCCAAATTTGCTGGTCTGTTTTCCCCAAAACCAGGAGCTTTGATGGCACAGACCTAAACGTAAAGCTAATTGCATTAGTCAACAGTGCATGCGAATACCAAATTTGGAATTAATAAAATTTCTTGCGAAGAAAAAGCACCAGAATATAATGTACATCCTCCTCAGTTCCACTATATCTTTCTATTACGCATGCATGTGTCCACACACAAATATTTGTGTATTTATCTAATCAATAGGTCATTGGTCTATATCCATTTTTGAATAATAAAAAAATTATAAATTGTGAGGGAATATCCTAGCATGTGGTTACTCAACTTCTATAAGTCAGAGATTTATAGGTACATTGTTTAAAAACATAATGAATATTAATTACTGGTTTTGTATGGCAAGATATGGTGCTCTCAAGGATAATTCCTAACTTCCCATGAATTTAAGTACATATACCCTTGAATCATAGTGTCATACAATTATAAATGCCCTTTTATTAGCATGATTAAAAGGGAAGGTACTGCACACACACAAGGTATAATTGATGAAAAATTATTCCATAACCATCCTTTGAGGAAGATAACCAATCCAATGAAAGAGGCCACATCAGTAATCATCATAACACACAACACACCTGCGCTAACTAATTACTTAGTATCACTTTTACAAAAGCCACGCATGTGCAGACACAAAAGCACTTGCATATAAATCTTTAAGCATATATACATTTATTCACTTCATATTATATACATCCCCATAGCATTTCAATGTCATCAAGATTAATGAGATCCTCCAACAGATGCAGTGTGCAACAAAGAAACATCAAAGCAAGTATAATCAGTCACCTTATGTCCAGCATGATACTTGTTGAGAGTAAGCAGTGCTAGGGCTTCACTCTCCACTTCCTCAGCCACAACTAGAAGTGGTCTATTTTTCTGTTTAAAGTTGAATCATTAGAAATCCTTCTACAAGCTCAAATCAGTATTCACTTAACACAGCAATGTTTAAAATTAAAAATAAAAGAAAAGGTACTCACTTTTACTGCCAACTCCAATATTCTCACAAGTGAGTTCATGTCTGAAATTTTCTTCTCATGAATAAGGATCAATGGATTTTCAAGTTCCTGTAAAGCAAAATCAATGATTTTTTCTGGGATGGTGCAGTAAAGCCATCAAAACTGAAAGTTTTTGTGGAGATAGAGCAGGCCAATTTCCAAACATTTCTATGACTACAAGTGACCTCTGCAATAAGCTTAAAAGCTGCAAAAGTTAACAAGGAGATAGAATAACATATATCCCCCAAACTAATTACTATAAGATCCAATAAGTTTGCAGTCATTCCTTGCTCTCTGTCTTCCTAAAGCCATCATTTTCTTTTACTTCACCCCGCCTATCATTTGACTGTTGATCAACACTAGTACAATCAATCCAAACTAATCCAATCAAATTCAAAAATAACAATAAAAAAAAGTAAAAATCAATTATACTTCACCATATGTTATAGTGAGAATATTTATTTAAGCTCAATATACGGAATACTATTCGAGCAGATATTGACAGTAGAAAACACAAAGATTTGAGCTTACACATTTCTGGGTCTTCTGATCAGTAATAAAATAAGGAGAAATATAACCTCTGGCAAGCTTCATTCCCTCAACAACTTCCAACTCATTTTCCAAAGTATTTCCATCCTGAAAAATTCAAGAGGATGTGTAACCTGGACCAAAATTTCATCCAGTGATTATGCAATGACAGAAGAAGAAAATTTGCTCACAGTGACAGTTATGACTCCTTCTTTTCCAACTTTCTCCATTGCTCTCGCTATCAATTCTCCAATCTCACATTCACCATTTGCAGAGATAGTGGCAACCTATTCACAAGAGTATCAGAACACATCATAGAAAGATCCAGCAAACATAACTAGCAATGTTTGCACGACAGCCAAAAGAATAGATTTCTTATCAAACAAATAACAAATGTATTGATGTTTACTTTTCCACTAGGAAGCTTCTAATATTTAAATGAAAAAATGTGTTAAAAGCCAAAGGAAGGACTTTCCAACGGTTAAAGGACTTTCCAACAGTTAAGGAAACTAAGGAGCTTCTTTCAATGATTACCAACAATTAACCAAATCCTAGTTTACAGAATAGAGTCATAAGATTATGCCTTAGAACAAAATTTACCATGAAAGATACAATAAGGCAAAATGGTTTCTGTAGGAATGTACAACACCTGTGTACTTTCTTCTGGAGTGCTTATCATTAATGCTCTTTTTTTCAAGTCAGAAACAACAGCTTCAACAGCCATATTAATACCCGTGCGCAAATGCATCACATTTACACCAGCAGCCACAGACTTGCAGCCTTCTATGAGTATTGCCTGGGTCAGGACAGTGGCACAAATTGTACCTGCAATCGCATATGTACATATCTCCCACAATGAGAAAAACTCATATTTCCTGACGGCTGGCGAATGAGATAAATTTTTCACTTTGAGAATTGTCCTAAGTACCAGAATTTAATGTTTCACATCACAATATTTTAAATTAACATGATGAAACCCAACAGACTGATGCTTTGAGAATGAAAAATGATGTAAACATGTCGCTTTTTTCTTCTTCTACTCATGTACACCTAGGGGATTACAAGGTGAAACCGTTCAAAGATACATTAATAATGGTGCCATGCCAAACACTTGTATTTCACTTATAAAGAAGCAAATACTCTTTCTCAGAAATGAAATCCAACGTCAAAAATTGGTAATTAGGCTTTTCTGACTTCAACACAATCCATCTTTTCTCTCTTTCACTCCCAAAATGGTTACTTTACAGGTATATGAACAAGCACGAATCTTTAGGCATGCTCCTTCAGCTTAAAGGAAAAATAGGTGTTCTTGAACATCTAACAGAATACAAACCTAACCAATTCAAGAAAGTCCTAACTTCAAATTCTAGCATGCCAACTTATAACAAACTGCAGCGCTTATCTCAGATGTTGAGAAATACCAACAAGAAATTACCATCTCCTGCAGCAGTATTTGTTGCACTTGCAACCTGCTTTACGAGGTCTGCACCAACATTCTTAGCCTTTTCCTTAAAATTGATGCTTTTGGCAACCGTAACACTATCCTTTGTCACTTTAGGTTCTCCATGACTTTTCTCAATGATAACATTGCGACCCTAAAAAATTCACAAGGAAAAAAGAAAAATTACAAAGAATTAAACGTATTCACAGTGTTGTGACCTTTAATTTGAGGGAACTTTATGGCGCACAACATAAATAAGGTAAAATTTAAATGCTCCCATAAAATGAAAATTATTATAATGAATGAGTTAAGATAATTTTTTTACTGAGAAGTATGTCAGCTTTCAATTACACAAGTGGCAACCTCTTCAATAGAACTTCAACTTATAAACTTCAAATTGGAACACTTTAAGTTCAAGCCAAATCCTAGCTAGAATTGACACTAATCCTAAGAACATGTGCAAATTAGTTTAGTTATTTAACATGTATTTCTCTCTATATATACACACACACAAAGACACCTACAAGGCTAAATCTTTTCTAGATTGGAAAGGTAGAGATGCAAATTGCTTCTTCAACTCACTTATCCACATAACTCCGTCAACCTTCAGTTATTTAACATGAATATACGAGTATTGCTTATACACCCAACCCCACATGGCTAAACATATCTATATTGGACGGAAAATGATACAAATTATTTTTTGCACCATTATTTATCTACAGAAATAACTCCATAAAAATAAAATAAAATATTGCAGTGCAAGGCCAATACCTTTGGTCCCATTGTGACTTTTACAGCTTCCGCTACCTCATTGACACCCTGCAACATAGCTGCACGAGCCCCAACCCCAAAACTGATATCCTTCGCCACATAACTTCTATTGCATATAATATTACCACGCACCTATCAAAGACGGAAATTAACCACAAAAAGAAAATGCCATAATTAATAAAACCCGTGAAAGCAATCCATACCGAGAACCATATATAGTAAAAAAAATGAGAATGAAACAAAATTAAATGAAAAAAGAAGAATGTAAAACCACCTTAATTTAAGTAGAAAAAAGAGCAATGATTTGTTGCTTATAAGAAACAAATGAAACGACCCATTTAACGCAACAAATAAGATAGCAGTTCAAGAGACAGAGAGAGCCATTATTACCAGTTTCTTCGAAGCAGAGGAGCTGTTAACCCAAAAACACACACACACAACAGAGAAAAATAGTCAAAATATTTGCAAATTTATAGAAATACAAGTTACACAAAAATGCTGGGAAAGAATAACTACCCAATTGATGAAGCTAATCTTGAAGCTATTCTGTACGTATTAGACGATCACAGGAAACACAGAGAAAGAGTGAGAGAGTTTCTGTGTGTAATGCTTGCAATTTTCACAGAGCAAGAGGCTTTTGGTTTTTGGTAGGGTTTTAGCCATTGAAATGTTGAGGGGTTTTTGCAAATGGGCTTAGTTTCAATGAAATTATGGGCCTCTGGCCTAAATTACTATTGATTATTAAGCACATGAAGAGAGTGTCGTTTTTGCGTTTATTATATCTGAATTTGCGTAACGACAGGAAACGACAGAACGGTTATTATATGATTGGGAACAATGAAAATAGCAAAATAATGTAATTAATCCAAATTGAAATTATTAATTTAGAAATTTTTATCAAATAAAAGAAGAAAATATACAATAGTGGGACAACAATCTATTCCACAGCGGCTAGTCGTTTGCTGTAATCGTTTTGGGCTTGGTTGTCGTTATAATTACAAGCCAACTTTTGACTGTTGTAATAGTTTTCAATTATTCTCAATAAAATTTTCAATTGATTTTTCAATCAAATTAGTTAGTCTTTTTATGTTTATTAATGTATTTTAAAAAATATTAATTATTTATATATCAAAAATTAATACTGTAATCCCCTTACTCAATTTATAATAAAATTAAGCGTAGAATATCACATTATGTATATAAAGCACTTAAATAATTGTCGATAACTTTCATTATATATACGTGCTCATAAATAAAAATAAAATAAATTATTTGTATTTAACTTAAATCAATCTTCATACTTAAATATAAATGTATCATTTATAGAGTTTTTTAAACAATCACATATAACAAAATACAATTATAAAAATAAAAGTCTTACAATAACTCATTATATATTTATATAATATATTATTACATACTCTATATGCATGCAAAATAAGTGTTAAAATATTTTTAAGTAATTTATTAAAATTTATGTTTTAGTGAATTATTATTTATCTTTTGTCAAAATACTCAATATCTCTATATCATAATTTTATTTATTTTTATTTTAAATTCTCCTCTTAATAAATAAAATTTTAAATTATACTTAATCCTTAAATTTAATCTGAGCACTATATATAACTACATATTTTTTAAATGTTGCAAATACTACATCTTTCATTGAAATTATCACATTTACAAAAAAAAATTTGTTCCATTAAAATTATTATTTTATAAAATAAAAAATATATATATTTTTTATTATAATCTTATTTTTAGTAGTTAATTAATAAAGTAAAAATAGAATATGAATTTATAAAGAATATTTTTATTCATTTAAAATAATTTTATAAAGTATAATTATTTCATCTCGAATTAATAGGTTTATTTTTAATTTTATAATAATTTTTAAAAAATTATTTATTTTTTATTATAAATATAAAAAATTTTAATTTTTTTATTATATTTTTATTATAACATGTGATATATTTAATAAATAATACTAAATAAAAATATTATAATTTTTTTTTGTAATTTGAGACGGAAAAAAATAATTTTTTTATTTGAAATGGAGAAAATTAATAATATTTAAAAAATAATAATTATTAAGTAAATGTTCATGAACTTAATTTATTACGATATGAGTACTGGAAAATGTTAATTATGGACAACGTGTAAAACAATAACATTCACGTAAATCTAGAAACAAAGAGGCTTATGATGTGTCCGCTTAGCCTGAAGAGCTGCATCCAATAAGATCTTCACAGCTGAATCTCACTAAAAAAACAACTGAAAAAAGTGTCTTACGTGGCGGTACAATCACTTCTCAGGTAATGGCTTGTTGCCACATGCTCCTCTTTTCTTTGGAAATTGACAATGATGAAATAAATAATTAATTACTGTCTTCATTTCATGTAGTATAAAAACGGTATATATACGAATAAAAATAATAATTAGCCATTATAATTTTTTTAAATTTTATTGTAATTTTTTTATTAATTAATAAAAATAATATTAAAATTTTTTAATTAAAATTTTTTAAAATTTTAAAAGTGACACTTAAAATAAAAAAAATTTCTTTCACAATATTTAAATTAAAATATGATAAATAATAATTAATTAATTAATTATTTCAATTGATAATTTTAGCCTTATTAGAAATTAAAAACATAAATACAATAATTGTGCCTTTTTTTCATCGACACGAAAAAAATATTTTAATAAATATATAGTGTGTGTGGCTGGCTAGTGTTAAATAAAATATTTTTAATTATTTATTTATTAAGAAAGTTATTTAATTTTTAATATCACAAAAAAAATTAATTTGTTTTATTTTATTTTAATATATAAATTAAATTTAGTTCATTGCTTATTAAAAATAGAATTTTGCTTTTAATTATTTAATTTTTACATAAAATTGTGCATATTCATTTTTATAAAAATCACTAGTGTATTTATAAAATAATTTATTAATTACTTTTATCTTACGTATAGTTATTATATGAATTTAATAAATTCATTACAATATATTTTAAATTTAAATTTTCAAATTAGATAAACTATCAGTTTATATTCAACTAATTTGAAATCAATTAAATATATATATATATTTTTTTAATTTGATGATGAATATATATATACATATACATATACGGATCCAAGTTATATTGATGATAATTATCCTCTTTTAAATCTTTTATTAAATTAATAAAACTTTTATGATTAAGAGATACAAAACCATCTTTATATTGTTAAATATATATTTTTATTGAATTAATAAAAATTAATTATTATTATCATTGTTATTATTTACACACCAACATGCAACAAAAATAATGTTTTTATTTGATATAATTGAAGAATTAAATTAATCTTTTTTTTTTGTTTTTTTGACACGTTAGGCAAAGGCAGTGACATGACAACCACTACCCACTGAATGATTTTTTTTTAATCAAACCCACTAAATTAATTTTGTGAATTATATGTGCGAATCACCACATTTTTATCTTAGCCCACCACAGCTTGGAATCAAAGGAAAGCCACTTTTTTTTTTATCTTAAATTAAATATTAGTATTTTTTAATTATAAATCAATCATTATCAAGTGCGTTACAATATTTTTTTTAATTTGTCCATTTTTGAGTGAGTTATTATTATTATTATTATTTTCAAGAGCTTGCATATTGCTAAAGCCTTCTTTCTGGTAGTAATCTTTATTTATTACTTGCTTGTCGAAATGTTTATTTAAGAGAAAAATAAAATAAAATAAAGTATGCGCGATCTACACAGTAAATAAATTATTGTATTTGTTTTTTAATGATGCTGTTTCTATTTGCTAAAAAAAATGTCCGCGAAATTAATTTTAATTGAAAAACAAAATTTTGAAAATTATTTAATTTCTTGTTTTATTTTCATAAACATAGAAAGCCATGTATAGAACAACAAAAAAATAAATTATTATAATTGATTAATAAAATGTTCAAGATTTGTAAATATTTCTTTTAAAGAAGAATTAATTAACATGCTAATTAATTGAAAAAAGTTCATTAGTGATTTTTACATTATATTTATATTTCATCCATCTTATAACCGAACGAAAGGGGAAAAATTGCGAGCAAATATATAATTGTAATATAATATATATATATAATAAAATTAAAAAATATAATCAACCAAAATTATCGTCATACTAATTTATCAAAAAATGCTTCATACTTAATGCATTATTATAAAATTTATGAAAAAAGTATGATTAATTTGCATTAAAGGCTAACTACAATTGTTGTGAGATGTTGGGATGCCCCTCCCCTTCTACCAAGGACAGAACACATGTAGGTATGCAATTAATTCACATATAAGACTTGGAATTTTTTTGGCCAACTCTGCCATTTAACTATAAACATGGTGTAACTATATATACTTAAATTTAAATTGTTATTTTTAAATCATAGTAATTTTTTTCTGTTTAGATATAAATTAGTTGTATAATTAAAAAAATAAAAATATATAACAATAATTCACATAAAGTACACTTATATCAATCACAAGAAACAATTAATTCTCCAACTGGAATTAAAAACAACATGAAATTGAAAAAAAATCCAACGAATATATAAAAATCTTTCAAAAACTATATATATATATATAACAAATAAATGTTTTTTGTCCCCTAAATTAAACAAACAATCACCAAATATACAAAACATATACCAAGGGGAAAAATATATATATATAATATTATCGGAGGAAAAAAAAAAGAATAGCATATATTAATAATAAAAAAACTAAAAAGGAAAAATAAAATAAAATAAAAATAAAACACCACACCTTTTCTCTTCTAAAATTAAAAAAAGAAAATCCAACTTTCTTCCATCTTAGAAAGTCCATTTCCAGATCTTGATTCTCAAATCAACCTTGCACTTAGCATTAGAAAGTGAAGCAGTTGTTGCAGATTTTCCACTAGGAACAACGGCTTTAACCCCTTTACAAATCACTCTAATCCCAACTCTTGGGCTTTTTAAACTTCCAAGCTTTGCTTTAACTTTAGTTTCCAACTGTAATTTCAAAGCGACGCCATTTTTGGCCTTCAAATCTTTCTTCAACTGGGTAGCAGAGATATCATCAAGTTGTTGGCTATTGCTGCTGGTTATGGAAAATTTTAATAAAGTTGTATTCTTTTTTCCATGAAAAAAAGAGGGTAGCTGCCCATTTCCTATAAAAATTCCATTTTTCTCTGTAGTTACCAAAATTGTGATGGGTTGGTAGATGTATACGAGCTTTTTATTTGGGTTTTTTGCGGTTATGTTGAGATTAATATTAGTGGTGAGATGGGAATTTGAAGTGAGATTCAGAGATGAGATTTTGAGGCCGGAGACGGTGAAATTGGGCAGGTGGGGACGGTAAATAACGTAGAGGGCAGCACCAGCTATGCCGGCGAGGAGAAGGAGAGTAAGTATTATTATGGTTACCCATAGACAACAAGCACAACAGAGACGACGGCTGCTACGTTTGCGTTGGGGTTGGGGACGGTAGGCAGGGCGAGTAGCTCCGTAGAGTTGAGCTTTGGTGGCTGGAAAAGAGGGATTGACGGTGGTTGCAGCGGCGGCACCATTGGTGGTGGGTTTAGCAGAAGGGTGAATTCTGTCTGTCATGGCGAAAGAAAGAAAGAAAAGAACAGAACTGAAAAAAGAATAACAACTGTTTATTTAGAGAGTATTGACTCTTTGAGAAAAGGGCAAAAAAAAAGACCTTTCGTTTTTTAGAGAGAGAAAGAAAGTGAGGGGATATAATTAAATAGTGAAATTTGCGATACAATAAAAGGGAAAGAAATATTATGGTTTTTTTATTTAAAAATTCTCAAATCCGAGTTTCACTGAAGTCAAATTATAATTGGAGATAAATTATTAAGACTCTTTTTGAAAAATTATTAAAGTTATAATAAAAAAAAGGAAATAATTATTTGAAAGTTTAATTAATTTTGATAAGAAGAATATTAAATTATTTTTATTAACAAATTAAATTATTAGTTATTCCTTTAAATAGAAAATTCATTTCTTATTATCATTATTAATATTTTTTTAGTATTAGTATGGAAAGGATAATTAATTTTTAATGTATTTTTTAATATATATATACACTTATTGTTAAATTCTATTTTAATATACAATAGCATTATATTTTTTTAATAATTAATGTATTTTTTTTATTTTTAACTTTCAAAAAATAAATATTATTAATTTATTTTTCTTTTCTTTTCTCTTCTTATCACGTAGATTAAAGATTATTATTCTTGAAAAAAAAAATCACATGAACACGAAGGAAAGCAAGGGTAGGAACAATTGGATATGAAAGGGGAATGTAAGGGAAAGAAATGAAGAAAATGACATGAGATGGCAACAGCATAACCAATACCAAAATTATTATATGCTCACATGTTTTTTTTAGCATCTAAAAAAATTAGATGATTTTGTAAACAAAAATAAAAAAAAATGAAAGGGTCTTTAGTTGATAAAATGAGTTCATAATTATCCTTTCTATTTGTACAATAATTTTGATTTTGTGAATGCATAAATTAAGAAGGAAAATTTATCTTTGAATCCAATTGGAAAAAAATAAGTTCCAAAAAAAAAGCTCCTATTATTTAATCATTTTCACAGTTGAGTAATACAAAAGTACTATTGATATGATAACTTAATTTTTTATTCATAATATTAAGCTTATTTGTTAATCAAATCAAAAGTAAATTAATTACAATAATTATCATAGGAGGACAACTTTCCTTTCTCAGCTAATCCTTACTAATTTACTAACATATTTATGGTTGCCAAAAAAAAAACAAAAATCAAGGAGGTTTATTTCTTAAATTAGGGGCATATTATGTTTTGTTAATGATGATATTTCACCAAACTATCATTTTCTCAATTCTTTATAAACTTAATAGTTATTACTAAGCAAGTGGTGCTTCAAGGACTTAAAACTGTAATTACGGTACATATTGGAGTTGTTGAGCTTAAAATTAAGTTGGTAAGGGTTTAATTATATTTTTTCTAATTCAATGTTTTTTTTTTTTTTGTTAAGGCGGGGTAATTTAATTTCTATTAGAAACGCATATTAGATTAAGATTTCAATAATAAAATTTTGATTTTGAATTTTTTTTTGAATAAAATTTAATATTAAAATAAAATTACAAGTGAAACTATTTTCGATCATATACAAGTATAATTATTTTGATTTGAACCATCCCTTATAAAAGTGTTGAAATGTAAGGAATTTTTAATTGAGTTGTGATTTTAATTTTTTGCCCCAAATGGATAATTAGGATTATTGAAGTATCAATTTTCAAAAAAAAAAGATTATTGAAATATCTTTTCGCTAACCCCTATTTTAACAAAAATTAAAAAAAAAATAATATTCCGTTTATTCTAAATTAATAACCACACTTTTTTTATCAATCTCAAATTATAATTAATTTTAACTAATATATTAAATATTTATTATACTTTTTTTGAGAATAAATATTATTTGTACAACAAAAAATATAAGTAAATTTATATTTTTAATAAAATAATTAATTTTTGAATTTTTATAAAAATAAAATATATATAAATTTAAAATGGATAAAATATAAGATTTTTAAAAAATACTCTCAAAAATAAAATTATTTAAAATATATATATATATATATTTCCCTTTCAAAAATACTAATTTTTTAACTTTCAATTATATTTTTTTATTATATATTTTTAATATATATTTAATATATTAAATACATAATCCATTTTTAAAAATATATATTAGATATAAATTTAATATATTAAAAATATCCACATAACACATTAGTGCTAATTTCATATTAATGCTAATTTCTTATTTCTTCTAAAAAAATGGTATTTAAAAAAGTTTAAAAAAATGAGATACAAAGTAATTTCCACTAAAAAATAGGGCTTTTTACATAATTAACTTAAAACTAAATTCAGTTTTCAAATATACTGCACGTAAAAAAAATTCACATTTACGACACTTCAATTCTATATTTACAAAAATATAGGGCGCAACTTTTATGCAATTAGAAACCACAAAAAAATATGGATTTGAGTTTGACCATTTTGTATTTTAATTTAAATATTAAAATTCCAATAAATTTAAATTTGACCATTTTGTGTTGCAATTTAAATAATAAAATTGCAATATATTTATACATATTTTCTATATCAATGAACATTATAATTAGAATTAAAAATTTTCAAAATTAAAAAAATTATTTAGAACCGATGCATAATTGATCATAAACATAATTATTATAGTTAATATTTAAATTATATCATAATTTAATCAAATTTATCTAACTTTTTGCAGAACTTTCAATAAAATAAATATAATAAAATTTCTAGCAAAATGTTACAAAATACAAATAATTTTTTTCCTATTAATAATTATACTAGGATTTTCCATATTATATTATTTGTTAGTATATTAACTTTTTTTTCAGCTTAATTATTATATTGAGTTTATAGTAATGTTTTCTCATATTTTATATAATGGAGTCAATGGTGGTTATACATCTAGATATATTTTTGACTCGTCTGGAAATTGTCTATAATTTTTTTTTGGGAAATTGCAAAAATATTTTTTTCAAAAAATTTATTGTCAAAAATACTATAAAAAATCTATAAAAATACTTTTACACAATTTTTTTTTTCGAAAATATGGTAGACTTGGACTTTTAAAATACATTAAGTATATAAATTATAAAAATGTCATTTTATATGTAATATCTATCGACATATATCTATATATATTATTATTTTTTAGTTAAAGTATATATAGCATATGACGATATATGCTGATGTATATCCATATATACTCATATAAATATAATATATATATTTTTTTTATAATATATACCCACATATATCTAGTTATATATAACATATACCAACATATATTATTATTTTTTTGTATATCTAATTTTATGTAACATAGACTCACGTATAAATAAAAATATTAAAATAGTTATATACTGACATATATACATATATATCGACATATACTCACATATATTACTATTCTTCAATTAAAGTATATGTAGCATATACCGACGTATATCCATATATATTATTTTTTAGTTAATATATATATAACATATACTCACGTATGCTTACAAATATTATTCTTTAGTTAAAGTATATATAACATATACCTACATATATCCATATATATAATTTTTTAGTTAAAATATATATAATATATATCTACATATACCTACAAAAACTATTATTCAGTTAAAGTATATATAACATATGTCTACATGTATCTATATATATCATTATTTAGTTAAAGTATATGTAGCTTATATCCACATATACTTACAAAAATCACTCTTCAATTAAAGTGTATGTGATATAAATCTATATGTATCTACATATATCATTTTTTAATTAAAGTATATATAACATAAACTTATATATGTCTACAAAAATCATTATTCAGTTGAAGTATATGTAATATATACCTACATATATTATTATTTAGTTAAAATATATGTGACATATGCCCACATATACCTACAAAAATTATTCTTTAGTTAAAATATATGTAACGTATGCTTACGTGTATCCACATATACAATTTTTTAGTTAAAATATATATAATATATACTCATATATCTATACAAATACTATTTTTTAGTTAAAGTATATGTAACATCTATATATATTCATATATATCATTATTTAGTTAAAATATATGTAATATATATTCATATATACCTATAAAAATCATTATTTAGTCAAAGTATGTGTAATATATACTCACATATATTTACATATATTATTTTTCAGTTAAAATACATATAATATATACTCACATACACCATTATCGAGTTAAAGTATATGTAACATATATTTATATATATATCTACATATATTATTTTTTAGTTAAAGTATATATAATACGTGCTCACATATCACCACATATATTTAGTTACTTATATATAACATATAACGACATAAATTTATATAACATAAATTTATATATGCTATTATTTTTTAGTTAAAATATATGTAATATATATTATTATTCTTTTGCAGCATATACCGATATATAAGCTAAATATATATCACTTTTATACTTTAATTATTTTAAAATTTAACATATATATATTGTTATATGTAACATATACCGATATATAACTAACTATATATCACTTCATACTCTTATTCTTTTAAAATTTAACATACATTAATATATATTGACATATATCAACATATAATAATATATACCGACATATAACATAAAAATAAAAAAATACAAAAAAATTATTTTTTAAAGTATTTTATAAAACATGTGCAGTTTGTTATATTAGAAAAAAAAATATCATTACAGTCAAATTCAAAAACAAAATCAAAACGTAATAATCAATAATAAGAATAATTAAAACTTTAATAAATTTATTTTTTAAATATATTTTTAAACAAATTTATTTGAATAATTTAAATAAATTATTTATAAATAAAATAATAATATACTTTATAATAACAATATATTTTATAATAAATAATAATAATAATACTCTATAATAATAATATATTATATTTCTATAATAATATAATTATATTAAAAATTAAAAAAGATTTACATATACAAATACTTAAAAAGAAAAAAAAATACTCCATTAATAATTTAAGTTCATAAATATTTATTTTTCTGAGAATAAATATATAACATTCAATAATGTATAAGTTCAATAGTGATGATGTATTTTTATAAAAAAAATATAACAAAGTTAAAATTAAAAATATGAAAGTTTAAAAGTAAAAAAAAAGTTAAGGATAGTAAAATTAAAAATAAAATTTAAATTATGATATATGGTGTAAATTTTATTAAAATATATAATTAATTGTACACGTAAAAGATTAGAAAGGAGGCTCCCAAAAGAAAATGGGCCTACCATGTCTCAACTCAGAGATGTGCACCCATTACCTACTTTGAAGTTTGGACCATCTGATCTTTTTATCTCTTAGCTAGTTTTTGTACACGTGGAAGTAATATTCTATTATATGAAGTGAAGGCCTACCATGTTCCCATGATCCAAACTATCTATCAATTATAATCAACCTTTAACTATAAAAAGTCAACTAATCCTGCGGTCAAGCTTTGCAAAATTTAATCAAACCATTGAATGGTAGATAATGTAGTACCATATCAAAACCCTGATGAAAAATAAAATTTATTAAAACAACCTGTACTGTAATAACCACTCCTTTCTCTGTTGTCCTAATTAATGTGTTTTTTTGCTTTTCTTCGTTATCAATCATCTGACAAAATATGTTGAAGTATAAAAGACCCACCAAATTGATTGATTCCTCGCCTAATAACAAATAAAATGAAGACAACAAAATTAAATCTCTATTATTCCGTTGGTAATTAAAAGGGAAATCTCACCTTACATTTATGATTTCTTTGTTAGTTTATAATCATTTTCATCTTATATATCAATTTCTATATGATGATTAGAGCTTACTATAAATCAGACTTTAAATTTTAATTAGTAAAAAAAAATTATATGAAGACGAATTAGAACTTTGAAAATTTTAATATTTTCAAACCAAATCTAATCCATGGTAAGATCTAATGATAATTAATCTTGATTGCAAGTCCAATTGTAAATTCAATTAATAAGGGAAATAATGAGTTGATAGTCTTTTTTTTTTTGAAAAAATTAATAATTTTCAAATTTGGACCCGTTTCACGGCCAAATTTAATGGTAAGAATAATTGATAATAATAACTAATATAATTTTATAAGGAGGTTTTTATATTTTTTTAATAATGTTAAACACAATAGATTATACTTTATTAAAAGTGTCTTATTGATTCAAACCAAATAAAAAATGGTATACTTGCAATAACCCTTTCATGGCAGTTATATATATATATATATATATATATCAAGTTGAATACTTCGAGCGCTTAGCAAGTCCAAGTAGGGATGGTAACGGGGCGAGTAATTTTGGGTACCCACAAAACCCACTTCGTTTTTACCCGTTGGGTAATCAAAAAATTAGTAATGGGGCGGGGCGGATAATTAATTTGTACTACCCGTTGTGGGGCGGAGCGGGGATGGTAATGAGGGAGTGGATACCTGTTATCCGCAAAACCATTAGTTTCAAAATATATATACAGAATTGAGATTCGATATCGTGACATTTTAGTGAAGTGCTTAGTCTTTTTTCATTAGGCTTGTATTGGAATTTCCAATTGAAGAAATTTGTCATTTTTATTGCGTCGTTTGTTGTAATTTGTTAAAATTTGTAATTTTTTTTAAATATTTGTGACTTTGTATTTTTTAAAATTTATTGTTAGAGAATTTATATTATTATGAGAATATTATATGTGATAATTTAGGTTTTTAATCAATTTTTATAAATTTATTAAGGAAATTAAAAATAACTCGTGGGTACCCATTACCCGTTAGGGACGGAACGGGGCGGGACGGATAATTAAACAAGTGTTTTTTTGAAGGGCGGGGCGGGGCGGGGCGGATAGTTTAAATGAAACTATGGGACAGGGCGGGTAGTATGAAAATTTGCGGATACCCGCCCCATTGCCATCCCTAAGTCCAAGTTATTGAATGCATATATGATTTGTCCAAAATTAACCTAAATTTTATAATTCAATAAAAATTTTGGATTTTCTCAAGTCATACATTACAGGATGGGTTATTTTAACAAAAATTGAATCTAATAATAAGATCAAAATTGAGGTATTGAAAAGTTATAAATTTGACTCTAATTAAAATTAATTTTTTTTCTATAACTACTAAATTTGAAATTTCACATTTTATTATATTTTTATGATCATGTTTGTCCTTTAAAAACAATATTTCGTATGTCAATGATCCTAAGTTAGATAGTAATACTTTAACATCAAGAGTTTTTAAGTTCAAATTTTGCCGATGAGAATAATTATTTAAATTTATGTTTAGCCATAATAATTTATTTAATTTATAAATTTCATAAAATTATATTTTACATTAAAAATTTATAACAAATATCTACTATGTACATATGTATATTTAATGAACATAATAAGGGAATTTTCTCATATTTAATGGTTTATAAATCCCTTTCTTTTGATTTATTATATACAGCCTTACATAAGTAGTGTAGAAAAGTAGTGTAGAAAAGGAGGGGGCACAGCCTCTTGGGCCAAAGTAGATTAAAATGACAGCCACAGACAGAGTGTGGCGTACCATGCAGCCGCCCACCAGCCAGACCACAGTTAACAGTACTTGACCCGAGGTCTCCTTTTCCTTCATATGTTATTTAGGCACTCACACAGCCGACCAAAGCCGCATAAATAAAATAAGGTTGGTGGGGGTGTTCTAATATTAAAGTCAGATATCAATTAATTTGGTAAAGATATTTAACTGTATATTATAAATATTTATGATCATACAATTCTAATTGGAAAAGGGCAATAAATATATTCAATAAAAACAACTTTATTTTTGTTTGTGCATCAATGTGATTATGTCTTTATTGTGCCAAGTGGCGGAGGGAGGGGGTCCTGAGGGTAATGGATCCCCTCCCCTTCCACACTATATGTATATGTGTATTTATATGTATATATATATGTGTTTATATATAATTATATAGTATTTTATTAAAATTATATAATATTTTATAAAAATTTTTATATATAATATTTTATTTACGCATTGATTTTTTTACTATACATATTATATATACAGTATTTTATTTATAAATTAATTTTTTTCACTACACATATTATTTTTATACATAATATTTTATTAAAGTTTTTTATATATATTATTTTATATATATTGACTTTTTTTAATTTATGGATATTTAGAGTTTTGTGATTAGGTATATACATAGAATTTTATAAAATTTTATATTTATATAGTATTATATATATATTGATTTATATATATTGATTTTTTCATCATATATACATATTTTTTTAATTAGTTAATTAGTTGATATTTAGAGTTTTATGATTAGGTATATATATATATATTATTTTTTATAAAATTTATAATATTTTATAAAATTATATATATAATATTTTATATGTATTGTGATCTTTTTCACTATATATATTTTTTAAATTTATTTATGAGTATTTATGGTTTTGTGATTAAGTATTTAGGTTGATACTAGAATTTTACAATTTAGTTATAAATTAAATACAATTTCTCATTTGAAAAAAATTTTCATTTGAAATAATATTTAATAAAATTCTGTAAATAAATTAATAGATCTAAAAATTAAGATAAAAAATATATAAGAATTTTAATAAATTTTTAGAATATAATAAATAATATAAAATTTTGATAAATTTTTTTTAGAAATTTATAACAAAAATTTAAATTTTATTATAATATTAAATATTTAATTTTATCTTTAATTTGATAATAAATTTTTTACTTAAAAAATTTATACTTTTTTATTCGGTCTCTGATTCCCCTATTGATTAAGCTAGTAGACAATTAAAAAAAATCTACATGTATCAACTTTAATGATAAATTCATATTTAAATATTTAAGCCATTTTAAATTATGAAAAAATGCACTATGTTTATATGTATCATATTTATCAAATAGTCTTCTAATCATCCCTAACTTAGAATCATATCATTGCATTAAAAAAATAAATACATGATATGCATTTTTAAAGTTATTTTTTCAAAAATATTATATAATTTTTATATATTTTATATATATTAGATGTATCATTTTTGAAAGTGGAGTTTAATTTTAATTAGAAATGTGTATCGAACCAGATTTTAAGGATCACTCAACTCGACCATTATTATTTGACTGAAAAAATTTATTTTTAAAAATTAACTACTGATCGGTTTGATTGGTTTTACTAATAAATATATATGCTAAAATCGATCAATTCAATCATTCTAAACAGACAATATCAATCTAGTTGCAATTGGATCAATTAAATTCGAACTATTTTGCACATCCTTGATATATAACTTCCATTTTTTTTAATATCATACAATTTTTTTAATATATTAAATGTATATTAGATATGTAATTTTTGGAAGTGAAGTATAATTTTAGCATACAAGATATATATTTAGGAAAGTAAAGTATTTTGAAATTAAAAATTAAAAAATATGTATTTCTAAAGGAAAAAATAGATATTTTTTTAAAAAAAATTATTTGGTGGGATGTTTTTTGAAGAAATAAAAGAAAACATGACTCATATCGAAGTCAAATTAATTTCCAAGATCGTGAAGTTGAATGAGTTTTAATTCAAGCCCAAGCCCAATAAACTGCCATTAGCTGTATCAACCCATGTTTGATGAAAGCTAAATTTCAACATCCAGTGACTAGTTCATAAAAAAAGTGAACCGCGTTATAAAATTTTCATGAAAAAAAAAAGAGAAAATTATATGAAATACGACTTTTTTTTACCTTGAATTACATTTATAAGGCCAATTTTTTTTTTTGTTACATTTATACGACATTGAATTTCTTTCTTTTCTTTTTTACAGATTCAGCTGCTAATTAGACATGAACTCCTTTGCAACCCCACCATCGTTATCCTTAACCTTATAAGAATATTCACTTGACACCCTTCCTTATACATTGAATGTTGAATATTCACTTGACACCCTTAAGGTATATATTGAATGTTGTTAATCTTTTGTTAATAAAAAGCCCGGTTCTTAGAGCTAAATATACTTTTAAGTGGCTGCTATGTTAAGAATGCATACCATCATTTTTTTTTTAATTATATAAGTATACCATCAACTATATATACTACCTATAATATATCTTTTGCATGCCATTGTTTTTTTAATTATATAAGTATACCATCAACTATTGTTTTTTTTTTTTTTAAATCTTGAATGCAACCAAAGATTTTAAGTATACTTTAAACATACCAAAAATATATTTAACATATACCATTTTCTAAAAGACAACATTTTTAATTTTGTTCAGATTTGCATTCTATAAATATAATATTAGTTATAGATACTTAAAATATACCTTTTGCATGCTAATTTATTTTATTTTATTTTTTAATAACTATGTATTCATAATTTTCCACGCTTCTCAAATTAAAGATTGACACTTTCAGCATGTGCATATATATATGACAATAACTAAAATATGCGTAGCAGTAACTTTGACATTCATGTCTATAGAGCTTACCCAAAATTTTCGAGTTTCTTTTACTAATTTCATTTCCTATTTGTTGTATCCATTTTCGATAAATTAAAAATATGACTACAATCAAACATATTAAGAAAATAATGTAGAAACTTGATTGCAAATAAAATAATTTTTAATTAATATATCAGTATATTATACCACAAAATATACAAATTAACTGCTTAAAAATATTACAAGTGGGTGCTTCTTCTTCCAAGACCTTAAAAACAAGAAAACAAAATGAATGAACTTTCCATATCAGTTGTAGATAAAAAGAAACATGTTAATAATGCAACACAATGAGATTGAATGGGAAGAAGAAACCTCCAGCCCTTCCACGGCGGAAGCACCAACTTCTCCAAATAAAAAAGTTTAAATGTTATCAATCAAAATATAGAATCACAAATTCCTTTTTTGCGATTTGATGATTGATTTTGCTTTAAAAATTGTCTATTGAAGGGATATGGGAGTATTCAATTTGCTGTGGTAGGGATTGATAGATTTTGATAGAGATTTGGGAGATTTTGGGCAAGACAATATATTTGTAAATTTTTTTAAAAAGAAAACGTATTTTTGTAATTTTCTTTTTAGCACCGTATATTTGTAATTTTTTCCTTTTTTTTTTGTTTATTTTTGTAAATTTCCCAAAAAAAATGATGGAGATGTTTCAAACAGCACAAATCCACCCATTTAGAAAAATCTAGGCCCAATCTGGCCCACCCATTACAAATGAGATTGGGTTATTTGGTAGCATTTAAGACCTGAAACAGGGTAGGCCCACTAAGCATGTTACATTGGGCCCACTAAAAATATTCTTTAAGTTCACACATGTCACAGAATCTTTTTTCGTTAGGGTGAGCATACATTTTCATGATCATAGTGGTTTGGAAATTTCAATTTCGAGTACACAAACTTCCACAAAAATGTTTATATATATATATTATGATAAATGAACCTTGGTGATGTGAGGACTTGGCTGGCCAATATGCAAGACAAATAGAAGGATTGAATTCTAGTGAAAAAACTTCGATGCGCAAATTAGATCAATCTATCTATAAATAAGAGAGCAAAAAAAGTTTTTAAAAAAAATCTTTTACCTATATGGGTTCACCCATATTTATAGCTTATGAGTGTGAGATAATCTCTTAGTGCAATAATAAAAATTTTAAATATGTTAGTACCATACAACTGCTATATAAAATATTTATCTTCCAAATATAAAGATCTTAGTCAGCCCTCAAGAGTTCGATGTCGAGGCTCATTACTTTTCTAGATTTCGGTTTTGGTCTAGCATGCACCGAACTCATTTCATAAGTCCGGAAATTCTCAATCAAAATTACCACACTTCACCGAAAATAACAATTGCTACCTTCAATATGAGCTTTTTATAAAGTTAAGCAGAATCTGAAATACAACTTTACAAAAATCAAATAACATTTTCTTATTTATTTTTTAGTGTTTATATATAGAATGAGAAATCATTTCTGGATCTATTGCTAAAAAAAATTATACATTTATCCCTAAACTATGTTCAATATACTCTTATTTATTTATTGTGAAAAAAAGATATTAAGATTATAAAAAATAAAGATGTTAAAATGAATTAGTAAGTCATATTCGTATTATATTTAATTTATTATTATGGTACAATTAATATCAATATGAACACATATCATTTATTAATTATATCAATGTATTTTGAGTTTAATATAATAAATAAATTAAATAAATTATACGAATATAACATATGTATATATATATAATATGTTTATCTAAATAAATTGTACATAGATTATAAAACTCGACACAACATATCTAAATTGTATATCATTTATAATATAAAAATAATGCCGTATTCTCGCATTTCCCATAATTATCCCCTTTACTATCAAACCAATCGGCAAAAAAAGAGTTGAAAGAGAAAGAAAAAAACAAAAGAGGGAGAGAAATAGAAAGAGAAAGGAGAGAGTGGGCCAACATGTAATTTAATTTGATGCGAACGGTAAAGAATATCTTACGTCTCTTAAATAAAGAAAAAAAAAATGTGCTCTTTATGAGAAGCTGCATTATTTAATTCAAAGATTGCTTCTTCTTTTTTTTTTTTAAAATTCCGTGTGTTAGGTTAGATGCATTTGTATATAATAATGTTGACAACAAAAAGAATTAATGAAATGTGTAAAGTATATAAATGGAGAATTAATTTGTTATTGTTTTGTCTCTTTTTTTTTTATCATAAATAATAAGCAACACTACAAAGTATTTAAACAAGACATATGTACAAAAAAATAGTTTGCTATTTTTAAACAATAATATGTTGTGTAATTTTCTCTTAAATAAATGATACAATATCTTATTTATTTTTTTAAATTGATAAAATTTAAAAAAAATTAATTTTTTATATAAATAATTCTTTTAAAATCGAATTAAATAGTATCACAAATACAATTATATATTTGAAAATTTAAATTTAAATTTTTTTTAATTAAAATAGAATAATTATTTATTAATTGACCAATATATTTTTGATGGTAAAATATTGATATTTTAATGTTATAATAATAATAATAATAAGATGAAATTATTATATAAACGGATATAAAAATTAATTTTTTACGGAGGTTAAATTCTGTTAGTACCGGACAACGGAAAAAAAAACAAAAAGAAAACATGGGGGTGTGCGCCCGACACTACAACGCAAAAATAAACTACCAAACCTTGTGGTGCCTGTCTCAGGCGGGACCTACGCATATACGTCCAATTTTTAATTTGTTTGTTTACAAAAAAAAATTACAAAATATCTATCAAAATCATTTGAATTTTTGTCGGCTTTGCCTTTGATATATTATGCTCCAAATGCAATCAGATGACTAATTCTAGATTTTTTTTTAAAACATTATTTGCTTAGCCTCTTTATAATTATATATATATATATATAAAGAACGCAATAGAACAGCGATATAAAGAATTCATATAATCTAATTATAAATTATATATTTATTTAGATAATAAATTTAAAATAGATTTTCCTCCTTCAAATATAAGCGATCGGCGAATAAATTTATATGATAACATTAGAACGTTTAATTCAGTTATTTTTGATGTTTTATCCATTGAGTAATAATATATCTTTTTATTAAAAAAATTATAATTATAGAATTATAAAACTAAATCCAACTTTATTTATGAAAGAAATGATAAGCAGGATTCATTAAATTAATTCCTAGTTATAGTATTTGTTAAATTATAAGCACATTACTTGTATACATTAAAAAGAAATAGTTGATTGCTCAATCTCACATATCAAAAGATAAAAACCATTATGAATAGTTGAGTATTAATCAGCAACCTCATTGTTAGAATGGTAGAGTTAAAGAGAAAGATACAAAGAAGTTTCAACTAATCATACCATAAAGTAGAAAAACAAACCCTTTAAAAATGTAATAATGGACTTCAAATTAAGATACCATATCCACAATGCTTCAAAAGACTCCATTTTTATATTACTAGCTGAAAAAGAAGTCAAGCATATGCCAAAATAAATAAACAATTCAACTTATGATATCACCTCCCCATTAATCTTTAAAACCCATTATCTCTTTCTTTCTTTCTCTTTTTTCTACCAACCTTCTTACTCAAAAGTGTAACTTGGTTCTTTAAAGTGAACTCTTTTGCTTTTTTATTTTTCTTGATCAGTTATAGTAAATCTTCAGTCATCTCAAAAGAAAAAGAAACTATTCAATTACCATTCTCTAATCTTAGTAAATTACAGGGTTGAGAGTTCAATCTTGGAAGAAAGTACAATTTAGGTTCTTGAATATTGCCACCTAATCTATTCTTGTTCATTAGTCTTCTCAATTCTCATTTCTTTGCTTGTACTATATGTGAGTCTTTCTTGGTGGTCTTATTATACTCTCATTGTCTGGTTTTTTCTTGAAGTCACCAAACCCAATGCTTTTCTTTTAAAATGTTTTTCCAATTTTGTATCACTTTCTTTCAATTTTCTCCTTCTTAGTTTGATGGGTCGGTGAGAGCTTGGTAGATCTTAAGAGTTGATATCATTTTCCTTTAGGAGTGAAATGGGGATGCTGGTGGGTCTTTTGCTGGTGATCACTTGTGTAAATGCTTGCGCTTTGTCAGTTCTTGGATCTACAGCTGCAGGTAAAAGTTTTGATCTCTTAGGTCTTTGAGTTGTTTTTCTTTCTTTCTTTCTTTCTTTCAGTTGTGCATGATCCATATATTTGATCGATATTTTTCATGTAAATTTTATTGAATTTTGATTTTGGACTGAATTTGATCTGTAGAATAGTTGTTTCTATCATCAACAGGAAAAAGAAACTTGCTTAATACCTTTACTTTTTGAGTGTGAGACATGTATTTTCAATTTGGTTGGCAGTAAAGTGCAGAATTCTGTTGTTCTCAAATTCCATGAATGCCCAATTATGAATTGGATTTAAATATTAGGCATTTTATGCTTTCTTTTTCAGTTTCTAGATTATGCCAGCATGTCAGTTCTGTGTAATCTAGTGTTTTTAAGGCTTATCTGAAGTTGTGAAACTTAATTTCTTTTTTTTATTAAACATTAATTAATTAACCATTAATCAGTCAATGATTGCTATCCAAATGGCGGATGATTAATCCAAGAATTAAAGATTTGATTACACTTGTACCTGTTGTTTTTATTTTCTGCACAGAAACCACCGACTAACCATTTCTTTATTTCCAATGCTGAAGCACCAATAATTACCCTTGTATTTTTCTGTTTTTCATGCTCCTTTTATCAATTTTCTTGAAATCTTTACATTATGAAATTCATTTTAGTTTTTTACATCTTGAAACAATTGCATTTTTTGAAGGCACCATGGATTTTATCAGCAAAACACAGTTACTGACTTGAAGTCAATAATGTCCTGCCACAAAATTTCTCTGGGTTTTCTATTTTGTTTCATTTGAATTTCATCTTCTTGGTACCATTTTGATAACCATCACAAGACTTCTCTTCTTACTGTTTGAGAAGAAAACCTGCCATAAGCTCACTCATGCATTCCATTACTGACCAAAATGCTTCATTTACACCACTCACCAGTTAAAGCTTGAGAACTCCTCTAAGTAGCTTATCTCTAGCCGTCAAAAAGATAAAATAGAAGCAAAACGAAAATCAATCACTTTCAAACAAATAAAAAATTGTCCACTATATAAAATTAATTTATTGCTAATCTTTATTTAAAGCATGACCTTAATCTAGCCGTGTTTTGCTGTGGGATAGCTCACACAGACTCTTATATAGCATTACAATTGTATACCCAGCACTTTTTATTTTGTTATATTGGAATAGCGATACGCTCTGCACTGTTTTCATACGCTCAAAGCTATTGAACTAATACATTTTCATCCCCTTATGCTTTTTAACATATATAGGCTCTCATTGACATAATCTACAAAATGAAAAGCAAGCAAAACTTTCAGATAATAGAATCCAAAAATATGGGGATTGGTTGATGAGCATGTAACATACTTAGCTACCTCTTTAATTGACTGTGGATTCATTCTTTTCGTATTCTTTGGCACAGCACCTGCCTATTCTCCTCAACAACCTCCCCCCAGCTTCAGCGGGATTACGCATGGACAGCCAGGAATTCCACAAAATGACAAAGCACACCATATTTCCTCATCTATTGATCATCATCCAACCAAGGGTATGAGAGGAATCTAAGTATAGTCTTCCATTTATAAAGACGTGGTTAGATTCTAAATTCCATGCACATGAGGTTAAAAGGTCTTTTCCTATTGCAGCTCCTCATCCGCCTAATGTCTATAGGCCTTTGAGTATTGCGCTTCCACCTTCTGTGCCATCATTTGGAAGTCCTGCGAAGAAGTGGATGCATGTTCATGCATATTTTCCTTCAGTATCCACTCATAGAAATCATGATCATGCAAATCATCATCATAGCAATACTAAACCATCTTATCTGATTCCTCCACCAAGTTACAGTCAGATAGGTATGATTCTCTGACTAGAAAGAATCTCAGTTAATTTGTTATTCAAGTCTCTATGTTTAAGCCTTAAGCTAAGAAGTTGTGAAAATTTTATATGGAATGTCTAGCACCTTCAGTCTCTCCATTCCGTGCTCCATCTCCATCATCAAGGAGCTGGGATTCTCTTGCACCTGCATTATCACCGACCAGCCCAACGCACCATTTTAATAGTATGGAAAGACTTGTTTTTTATTTGTTCCAATCTTGGATTTCTTTACTTCATTTTATGGTGATCGTAAGTACCTCACTCATGTTTTTTCTCTGCAAGTGCGCATTCATCCTCCTGCAATGTCTCCGGTGGATTCGTATTCGAAGAAGATGAAGGCTCCAATGCCATCACCAATTTTGTCTCTACCACCCCCACCTCCTAATGGAGGTAAATATACAATTAGTTCTAGCTACTCTATATCCATTTCACATTTTGTTTTCATTTTTTATGTATCAAGCATATCTTTATCACATGAATTTTATCTGTCTTGTAGATTGTGCATCAATAACATGCACAGAGCCACTAACATATACACCTCCTGGGACATTTTGTGGATGTGTGTGGCCAATTCAAGTTAAACTCTCCCTTGGTGTTGCGATATACTCATTCTTTACTCTGGCTACAGAGCTGGCTGAGGAAATTGCAGCCAGTGTTGCTCTAAACCGCAGCCAGGTTCGCATTATGGCAGCCGATGCAGCTAGTCAGCAGCTAGAAAAAAGCACAGTTCTCATCAACCTGGTGCCACGAGGAGTAAAATTTTCTGATCCCACTGCATTTTCAATCTACAAGAAATTCTGGAACAGGCAGGTTCTCATAAAGGCTTCCCTTTTTGGTACCTATGAAGTGTTATATGTTCACTATCCAGGTTATATTTTAATCCTTCTTAGCATTTTTTTTGGATAATTAGTTTCTTTTCCCTGAGTTTCTTCTAATTTCATGCTCTCTCTAGTTGTTCTTGGGGATGTTCAATTAAGGTATTTTTACTGATGAAATAAATGTGTATTGCTTATTTTTTATGAGGTGCACTGAAGCATACTTCCAAAGATAATGTCCCATCATATCTTTTATACTTGTCTCTTTTTACTTCTGGCTATGTCAAGACTACAAAGCCAATGGACCTATATAAGTTCTTCCTTTGTTTCTGAGAGTTTTCTCCAACAACAACAACTAACAACAACTAAGCCTTAATCCCAAACAAGTTGGGGTCGGCTGTATGGATTCTCAACAAAATAAGCTCAAAAGACACCAAAAAAGATACTCCAGCCTTAGGCCCCTTCCAAGACACGGATTTTACGTCTCCATTCAAGTCTGTCATTAATCAAATCCGCATCAAGATCTAAGGCACGTAAGTCTCTTGCTATCACCTCCTTCCACACAGTTCTAGGTCTGCCACGACCTCTAGCCCCCTCAATCAACAAATTCTCACACTTACGAACCGCAGCATTAGGAGGTCTTCTTAAAACATGCCCATACCATTTAAGTCTTCCTTCCCTCACCTTATCTCCGACGTCCGCTACTTGGACTTTTTGTCGAATATGAACATTCTTAATTTTGTCCAGTCTGGTATGTCCACACATCCATCTTAGCATCCTCATTTCTGCCACACTCATCTTATGCAATTGTTGTCCCGTTGGTGCCCAACACTCACTACCATAGAGCATCGCAGGTCTAACAACCGTCCTATAGAATTTACCTTTCACTTTCAGAGGTATTTTCTTATCACATAGAACCCCAGTCGCACCCTTCCACTTCAACCACCCTACCTGTATTCTGTGAGCCACATCTTCATCTATACGGCTATCATTCTGGAACACCGAACCCAAATATTTGAAGTGCTTGGTTTTATGAACCAAAACTCCATCCAACTTAACCTCATGTTCCTGCTTCTTCCTTAGACTGAACTCACAGTGCATATATTCCGTTTTACTTCTACTTAACTTAAAACCCTTGTCCTCGAGGGTTTTTCTCCACACTTCCAACTTACGGTTTACACCAGCACTAGTCTCATCAATTAAAATAATGTCATCAGCAAACAACATACACCAAGGAACATCGTCTTGTATGCTTCTGGTTAGCTCGTCCATAACCAGGGTAAATAAATATGGACTCATGGTCGAACCTTGATGCAATCCGGTAGTAATAGGGAAAGCATCAGTGTCTCCACCAGGTGTTTTCACACTAGTGGATGCATTCTCATACATGTCCTTGATGATGTTGATATATTTGCCGTTGACTCCTTTCCTCTTCAAAACCCACCATAACACTTCTCTTGGTACTCTATCATAGGCTTTCTCCAAGTCAATAAATACCATGTGAAGATCTTTCTTCTTCTCTTGATACAATTCCATTAGTCTTCTTAGAAGAGAAATAGCCTCCATGGTAGATCTCCCTGGCATAAACCCAAACTGATTCTCCGAAACTCTTGTAAGCTTCCTCAATCTGTGTTCAATAATCCTTTCCCATAATTTCATAGTATGGCTCATAAGTTTGATACCCCGATAATTTGTACAGCATTGAATGTCTCCCTTATTTTTATATATGGGTACCATGATACTCTTCCTCCAGGCATTTGGCATCTTACGTCCTTTCACAATAGCATTAAAGAGTTTAGTTAACCAGGCAACTCCTACCTCTCCAAGGTTCTTCCAAACCTCTATAGGAATACCATCCGGGCCACAAGCTTTACCAACTTTCATATACTTCAAGGCTTCTCTTACTTCACTATGCAAGATCCTCCTAGACCAGCTGATATAATCATTTGTTGCATGAAGACCTTGAAAATCTTGTTCATGTTCAGGGTTGAATAACTGCTCAAAATAAGCCTTCCACCTCTCCTTAATCTCAACATCTCCTGTCAACACCCGTTGATCTTCGTCCTTTATACATTTGACTTGGCTTAAATCTCTGCTTTTCCTTTCTCTCATCCTTGCAATCTTATAAATGCCCATTTCTCCCTCTTTAGTACCTAACTTTTGATAAATCCCTTCTAAGGCTCTGCCACGAGCTACACTAACAGCCTTCTTTGCCTCTTTCTTAGCCCTCTTATATTCCTCAAAGGCCTCGCTATTAACCGCATTCAGTAACTTTTTATACCATTCCCTCTTAGCCTTAATAGCCTTTTGAACCTCCTCATCCCACCACCATGCATCGTGCGGTCGAGGCCCTGCCCCTTTAGAGATCCCAAGCAATTTACTACCTGCTTTCTTAATGTCACCTTCCATTTTTGTCCACAAGTCCTCTGCACTAGCCTCAAGGTTCCAAATTTCTTCCTTTAGTAACTCCTCCTTAAAGGTACCTTGAGCTAGGTCTTTCAATTTCCACCATCTTATCCTTGGTTTCAATATTTTCTTATCATTCCTCCAGCTACTTTTATTCTTAACATCTAAAACCACAATACGATGTTGCGCCGTCAATGCTTCACCCGGAATGACCTTGCAATCCTTACACTTACTTTTGTCCCGTCTTCGAGTAAGTATGAAGTCTATTTGACTTTGGGTTCGTCCACTCTTAAAGGTAATCAAGTGTGACCCCCTCTTTTCAAAGCAGGTATTCGCCAGCACTAGATCATAAGCCACCGCAAAATCCAAAATGCTCTTTCCCTCCTCATTCCTGTTGCCAAAACCATAACCCCCATGGACCCTGTCATAACCATTACTGTCCTTACCAACATGCCCGTTAAGGTCCCCACCAATGAAGATTTGCTGATTATCCGGAATACCTTGCATGATATCATCCATATCTTCCCAGAACTGAACCTTGGATGCTCCGTCCAAACCTACTTGGGGAGCATAAGCACTAATAACATTAATAGTGTCATCTCCCAAAACAAGCCTCAAAGAGATAATCCTGTCTCCTTTTCTCTTCACTTCCACCACCTTGTCTTTAAGCGTAGGCTCAATAATAATGCCCACACCATTCCTATTGTTATCCAAGCCACAATACCACAGCTTATATCCTGAGTTATCAATCTCTTTTGCTTTATTTCCTTTCCACCTGGTTTCCTGCAAACAAGCAATACTAACCTTCCTTCTTTTCAAAGTATCCACAAGCTCTATAGACTTCCCAGTCAGAGTGCCAATATTCCAACTACCTAATCTTAATCGGCTCCCTTGGACTTGCTTCTTTAGCCGCATTCGTCCATAATGCGGTAGCCCTTTCCTGTCTGACACCACATCCGGGCGCTGATATGGCGGGACTAACTTCTTTACCCATACCCGTCCATGGCATGGGAACCTTTGCTCATACTCCACCACACCCAGGCGTCGATGTGATGGAACCCCTTGCTCATTTAACACTACACCCGGGTGCCGATGTAGCGCGTGCCTAGGTGAGCACGTCCCAACGGTATAATGATAGTTTTGAGAATCCATAGAAAGTTTGGCAAAATTTTTACACTGGCCGCCAACCTACCGCAACCCTCCTCCTTTATCCGGGCTTGGGACCGGCTACGATACTCGCAGGCGGAGTTCTGAGAGTTTTCTCCAAAGAAATAAAATTTACTTCTGAAGCTCTTATAACATGCAGGTCTTCCGCCTTCTCCACCTTCACCTTTGAGCATTTCTACAATAGATGATGAACCATATCCTGGCCGTGACAACAATGGAAGTTCAAATAAACCTTTAGGTGTTGATGTGCCAAGGAGGAAAAAAGATGGGTTTGGTGGAAGCATGATAGCTGTCATAGTGCTCTCCTCTTTCACTGCCTTGATTATATGTATGGCAATTGCCTGGCTTTTGCTGTTGAAATGTGGAAATTGTGTTCGTCAACCACAGCAAGTTCCACAAGCCTCGGTGACCACCGATGCAAAACCATCAGGTATTACCATTTTGGCCAGCTTATCCAAATTGACTAGGAAATCCTCAAGTTATGCACTGTTTATTGTCAAGTTTATTATTCTTCTCTTATCTTCACTAGCACAGCTGTTGATTCCCAATTTGTTTCTAACTCAGAGTTCATACTTCTTAAGATTGAACTCCCCAGCCTGTTTGAAGATGTTCTCATATCCAACTTGTAATTTCCAGCTGTCATCATATCACTGATCAATCTTTGTTTCTTGGAGTTTTTTGAGCTTAACTTGCAGAGTTTAATCCAAGTATATATCATCGTTCTACACTTGCAGGGACTGCTATGCCTGTGATCTTTGCGAGCATACCTAGTTCTACATCAATGTCCTTCAGTTCTGGTGCCATGACATATACAGGACATGCTAAGGTTTTTAGTTTGAATGACATGGAGAGAGCCACTAATAAGTTTGATTCTTCAAGGATCCTTGGAGAAGGCGGTTTTGGGGTTGTCTATAGTGGCAAGTTAGAAGATGGAAGAGAGGTGGCTGTGAAGGTTTTGATGAGAGATGATCAGCGTGGTGGCCGTGAGTTCTTGGCAGAAGTTGAGATGCTTGGCCGTCTACATCACAGAAACTTAGTTAAATTGATTGGTATTTGCACTGAGGAGCATATCCGCTGTTTAGTCTATGAACTTATTCCAAATGGAAGTGTTGAATCTCATTTGCATGGTGGGCATAGATATTGAACATTTCTATCGTTGCTTTGCTCTATATGATTTTTCAAAATTTAAGATATTTATATCTTCGTATCAATCATTTCTTGAAGAAATACTTTCTTAAAGTGTTTTTTTTTCTTCTCTAGGAGTTGACAACGAAACTGATTCACTAGACTGGGATGCCCGAATGAAGATTGCCCTTGGTGCAGCTCGAGGCCTAGCTTATCTGCATGAAGACTCAAGTCCTCGGGTTATACATCGAGACTTCAAGTCTAGTAACATCTTGTTAGAACATGATTTTACACCAAAAGTTTCAGATTTTGGCTTGGCTCGAGCAGCGATGGATGAGGGAAACAAACACATTTCGACACATGTTATGGGAACTTTTGGGTATGTTTATGCTTCTTATTCTGCTTATCTTAAGGCGAATAAGGGATTACTATGTTCATGGAATTTAAGCTTTTCAGATAGCTGTTTTATTCTTTAAGCTTTTCAGATAGCTGTTTTATTCTTTCTGCATTTTTTTAACAACTTGAAAGCCTATATTATTGGACTAAGTTCTTGTTCCTAGTTATTTGGCTCCGGAGTATGCAATGACCGGACACCTTTTGGTGAAGAGTGATGTTTACAGCTATGGTGTAGTTCTCCTTGAGCTCCTAACTGGAAGAAAACCTGTAGACTTATCACAACCACAAGGTCATGAAAATCTTGTCGCTTATGCTCGTCCGCTACTCACAAGCAAGGAAGGGCTAGAAACAATTATTGACCCAGCTATAAAGTCAAGTGTCTCCTTTGATATAATAATTAAGGTGGCAGCAATTGCATCAATGTGCGTGCAACCAGAAGCATCTCACCGTCCTTTCATGGGTGAAGTAGTTCAAGCCTTGAAGCTTGTTTATAATGAGTTTAATGAAACAAAAATGCAGTTATCAAGAAGCCAGAGTCATCAGAATCTTCTGATAGATGTAGATAGCAAGAACATAAGAATTTCAGGTGAGATTATGGGAGTGTCACAATCCCACCACCAACTGCCATTATCAACACCTGATATCTTCACTAGATCAACAGAACTTGAGGAGCAGGAACTTGGATCTTTCAGGAGGCACTTTAGTTCAGGACCTTTAAGAACAGGAAGGAGTAGACAATTTTGGCAGAGATTAAGAAGTTTGTCCAGAGGCAGCATGAGTGAGCATGGATTTTCGCATAAATTTTGGCCAGGAACAGGCTAAATTTTGCCAATGTAGCAAACTCCATTACATTTAAGTAAGTTGCAGTTAAAACAACTCCAGAAGATTTTGAAGAGAGTTTTCAAGAGTGGCTTTCATTGATGCTGATAGATTCAATATGAAGCCATTAGCACAATAAGTGGATAACATAATTTTCTTGTGTATCTTTGTTTTCAACTAGGCCTTCTGCAGGTTTTCTCTGTTCAATTCTTGCTGCATTTTGTTACATTGTTATTTTGTTATTAAAGAATCCTTCTGAGTTTTTCTCTATTTAATTAATGCTGCATTTGTTAAAGAATCTTTTTGAGAAGCCAAAAAAAAGGAGCTTTGCACCGAGTAAATCTATTATCAATTGCAGCCTCTCAACATGTTAAATGAAGAAACTTGAAGCAACATGTTAAATGAACCTTTTTTTTTCACTTTCCTCATCAGTTGCCACAATGTGAGTTTCTTTTGATAGTCTTATTTTTCAATCAAAAGCAACCAAATTAAATGGAAATTACAACTATATATAAGATTAATTGAGGATGGAAATATATTGATTTCCAATGGCAAGCCTTTTTTCTACAAATCACAAATTAAAACTTCTTGCTGAGAATTGCATACTACAAAAGATTACATTTTCCACTACTTGAGACTGGCAATGTTCCTTCCTTACCACTTTTAAACAGTTCTGGTTGATTAATTATTGATTCTTAAACACCAGCTGCCTCTCCTAGTCTATCTTTCAAAATCTTCAGTCCCATGTACCTGCAAATTCACAATAAACCATTTTCGTAATTATAAAACTTTATACACTCGCACATACTTATGGCCTAATACTTCGGTGCCCTTTTACTTGACAATGTTAAACCAATATAAAGAGCAAACTGACAAATCCTGCCAAGCATACCGGGCCACAAATGTGTTAAGCCTATATATATATTCACACACATATATATATTACCTGCCCATCATCAACACAGTTGCCTGAGGATTAGTGCCAGGGGATTCATCAAAAGTGGAGCCATCAACAATCCTAAGCCTTTCAACACCAAGAACCTTACGATCAGAGTTCACAACCTTCCCAACATGGCAACCACCATGATAATGCCAGATGGTGATCACAGTATCTTTACAAAATTGTTCCAAAGACTTGGTATCTTTAGGATTCTTTGGTATAAGATTCACATTAGCCATAACACTCGTATTCAGAATCTTTTCTGTAGTCTGTTTATCACATTTTGTGAAGTTTGTGTAATGTTGTGATTGCACAATCTTTACAGCCATTCTAATCCCATCAACACAGCGCTCTAAATCTTTTGGATGGTTGAAGTAATTGAAAGTGATTGATGGGTTATCATCAACATTTGTGTTTATCAAGTTTAGCTCCCCTGTTGAAACTGGGCTTGCAAGCTTTTCAAGAATGAATCCTCCTTTGAATGCTTCAATGGGTATTTCTTTCTTTCTTTTTATGAAGGCTTGAATTGCTTCTGGTGTTCTTTGCTTCGGAGGAATTGTAGATAGCTGCCCTATCTGCTTATATATATATATATATATATATAACGTTAATCTTGCACATTACTAAAAGAGAAACTTAAAACATTCAAACCAAATTATTTATTTATTTGTTTTACGTATTTGAAAATTGCAGTTTTTTACCTCTGCAGACATGATTCCATGGTGACAATGAATGCTGTCCTTGGACTGCCCAAATCCACTGCTAGCTTCAATATAAACACCCAATTTAGTGATCCCAACAGTTTGTATTAAAGATTGCTGAACTGGGATTTTGGATGGAACAAAAATGGTGTTCATGGGATTATCAGCCATGCCTTTCCCTACAAATTCATTGTCAAGTACTACTGGAATTTTCATCTTTTCAAGCTCAGCTTTTGGACCAATTCCACTTAGTAGCAACATTTGAGGTGACCCAATTGCTCCACTTGACAATATTATTTCACTTCTTGCATTATTTGTAAGAAATGCTTCATGTTGGTTTCCTTTTTCATCTTTGAATATTACACCTACTGCTTTTGGATGCTTCCCTGCAATACCCAATTGCAAGAAATTCTTAAAAAGTTTCTTACAACATAGAATTATTCTTAAGAAGTATATATATTTATATTTTAAGGTTGCGGACTAATTTGAACCTTCGCTGAAAATGGCCATTAAAGCGTAAAACAATCTTTCTCAAATTTTAAAAGTGATCCACATATTTCAAAGCCTCTGATTATGTAATGAAACATACCTGATGTATCAAATAGAATTTTTTGGACAGTGGCATATACCAACACAGTAAGCATCCGAGGGTTTCCGGAGACAAGCAGTTCGGCAGAGGTATGCCGGCGGCCAAACCGGTCGAAGATGGTGCCACCAAACTTGGTTCCATAAATATGATCATAAGTAAATCCATTAAAAGGTGACACTCCAGCATCCAATAAACCATCTCTTAGAGCAGTTTGCCAAGGAGCAACCTTAGGCTTATGAACAATTTGCTTCTCAACCCAAGGGTATGATTTATTCACCAAACTTTCATCCCATCCCATTTTCCTTACAAACCTGTAAAACAAAATTACCTTAAAATTATTTATCACACAATAATTAATTCTATTGCATTGTGATTCTGTCATGTTTATTGCATCACGATTAATAATATATATATATATTTTTGGAAAAATAACAGTTTTAATTGTTTTTAAAAGATTGAAATTAAAAAATTAGAAAATACTTAGTTATAATATTATTTGAACATTACACTTGGACCGGGGGAAAATCGAATCTAAGTCAATTGTCTAAAAAAATTATACTTGCCGCTAAATTATATTTTAACGTACTAATTATATTATTACTCCCTTCGTTCATTTTTTAAGTATACACTTTAGAAATTATTTTTGTTCTTAAATAAATAATCAATTAAAAAAATAAGAAATAATTATCCATTTTATTTTAATATTATACTTATTAAAATTTACATAATTATTAAATACATATTTATTATTTGTAAAAATATATTTTAATAAAAAATAATACTAATAGATAATTTTTTTATTATTGATAAAATAGTAAAAATGGACACTTTCAAAGAAATAGAGAGAGTATTTAAATTGCGAAGAAGAAATATTTTTATTTAATTATTAGAGAAATTAAATCCTAATTTTATTATGACTTTGCATTTATATGTTTTGTTAAATGTGTCTTTCAAAATGCCATAAATTTTGTGAATAAATGCTATGGACGTGACTTATGATTAAGAAAGAAATGAGAGTGATTGTTTAAGACTATAAGTACTTAAAGAATTTTTTTAAAAATACTACATGAAATTTTAATAAAAAATATTTATATATTAATTATATTAAAAGATAACTATTCTAATCATATATTTATTATTATTTTTAATATTGCTCTTTTTCAATTGAATTTAATTATAACCTTTAATTTTTTCACGAGGGAGCGTATAGCAGCTTTGTTTTTTATGCATCAAAATCAATGCCACATGGACACATATGCCCTTTTATGTCACCTATTGTTACCAATATTAGTTAATGCTCCTATCATCCCAATTTATAAACACACTTTTTATTTTTTAAAATTAAAAAAATATATTTAATAAAAACTTAAATATATATATATATATTTATTATAATTTTATTTTAATATAAGATATACTTTTAAAAATATATATATTTATTATAATTTTGTTTTAATATAAGATATATTTTTAAATATTTTTAATAAATAATATTAAATATAAATTTAACATATTAAGTAATTTATTAAAATAATAATAGACTATAATTTAAAACAAGTAAAAAAAAACTTTCTATTAATTTAAAATGAAATGATTAATACATAAGTATCGATTTACGTAAGCAAAATAAAAAATAAGAATAATTCACGTACACAACTCACTAATAATTAACTTATAATAACAATTAATGAATTAGCATTCTAAAAAAAATTAAAAAAAATAGGATAAATTTTTATATTATTAATATAGAAATTCATCTGAAATTAATTTCTTTACAATTAACATTTATTTTAAGAAAATAATTTTTTTTTCCTAATAACAGAAGAGTAATTCACTTATACGAGATAGGAGAAATAATAAATGCTGAATTAAGTGCGAATTGCATGCATGGATATCATATGGTCACCGTCATATATATAAGTATAGTCCAAAACCTCAATAAATGTGTATCCAACTAACAATGTGTGGGACAATAATTGGAAATTTGGCTCAATTTTTATAAAACATTGATTATCTCATTTTGACTTAAATTCTCTTGCTACCAACTTCACATTATTGATTTTATTCCAAAAAAAAAAACTTCACATTATTGATTTATTAATACCCAGCGATTAGCGATTGATTTTACTGCTAAAAATTACTAATATACAACAGTAATAAGAACTATTGTTGCTAAAATGTTGACATTATACAATGTATATATATTTCAACTTTTTAGCAGTATAATATATATATATATATATATATATATATATATATATTCTAAAACACTAGACTAAACCATAAAATTGAACTGATTTAGTATTATAGTATTATTATAATACTCTAAATTTATATATATATATATATATAATAAAAAAATTTATTTGATTTAACTCTTTTTATTAATTATACGTAGAGAGTGAATACTTGGAAAGAAATTGAATACCAGATTTAGACAAAATTAAGCAAACAGCATTTTTTACTCTCAAACCACAACTTAATGGTTTGATTCGATTTGATTATTTTTATTGTATTTAGTACAAATTCTAATTATTTATTTCGGCTAAATATCGATTTTGAAATTCATCTAGTACAAAGTTTCAAATTGCACCATTAATCCTTTCCTCCTACTACTACAACTAACTTCACGTGCCATTAAAACATCTCCAATTTGCATTTAGCTTCACACATTGATTTATTGTTTCTGTCCTTCAATTCAAATACCCCAAAAAATTTACTCCCCCCACAAGCTACAATATTTTGTTATATTTTTAATTTTAATTTATTAGTATTAAAATTACTTTTAAATTGAAATAAACAAAAATTTCTCCAATAAGTAGTCTAAATAATTAAAAATACTAACCAAAATTAAATATTTTAAACATTATAGAATACATAAGGTGTAAAAAAATTAATAAAATTATCATAATGAGATATGTCGAGTCATTATTTTTTATTTTCATGTGTTATTTATTTCTAAAAAAGATATAAAAAAAAAAGAAAGAAAAAGAAGATATACCTGGGGCTAGCTCTAGTATAGAAGCCAGCATTGATGCTAGTACCACCACCCAAAACCCTAGCTCTAGAATTGAGGACTCCATCAGTGGAAATGAAATATTGGGAAGCAGAAGTTGCAGAAGTATCAGCTAAAGTTATATGGAAATTGCTTAAGAATGACACATTTGGATTTGTGAAGGGCACACCTCCTCTTTCTAGCAACAATACACTAAAATTTTGTGACAATGTTGCAGCCAAAGGGCACCCTGCAGTTCCTCCTCCAACCACTATATAGTCATAGGCATTTGCTCCACCTCTTGTTGAATATGATGATGATGGTGATGATGAGAATGAGCTTGCCTTTCTGATAAATTGGTATTCAGATGGATATGAATTCTTATAACCTGCATTACCATAATAATTTACATAAATATTAAATAATAATAATAATAATGACATGAGTTCTATCTTCGCACACGCTCTTTTTTTTTTTTTTTTTATTGATTACATGCAAAGAAAGAGAATATTCAGAACACAAAATCGAAGTAATACGATTTTTATCAACTTGGTGATTTTGAGAATTTCGCAGCTCCACAATGAAGATTAGGTATTTTTAATAGGAAGCGTTCTTTCTTTTTTAAAAAAAATAATGATAAATTTTACTCACATCTCTAGCTAGCTAATTTCTAATATTTCAAGAAAAGGTAAAATCATAAAACACAATTTGCAATTTTTTTACATTTTTTTTGTTCTGCATATACGAGTAAAGTAAAAAAGACCAAAATTTTTTTGGATAAAGAGTAATGCATTTCCCATAGCTTGTAATGAATTGCAGAATTAATGATTAAATAAATGCTGAAACAGCCAACTACCCCACTCTTACCTTTAAAAATATGAAAAAACAATCAACTTTTATTTTTGTTGGTTGCTTCCATTAATATTTCTCTTATCACAGTCATTGAAGGAGAAGAAAGAAGAAGAAAAAAATTACTTGACGATCATAACAAAGAAGAAGAAACAGCTAATAAATTTCGGCTCACTGGTTCTGTAATTATTTCCCGAATTGTAAAAGTTTCCAATTTAAATTTTAAAATCACCACTCAAATTAATTTCATGCTCACAAGAAAATCTTGAAAACCTTTGTATATGGTTCCCATTTCATGTTTAGAAGATTAATATATATAAGAAGTAGAAAAAAAAATCAAGAATTTAAAAGCTACCAAAACTAAAGAAAATAAATTAAGAAGATCATTTTGGCATTTTTCTCATTGTAACCAAGAAAATTTTTCTTATGAACAAATAATTTGCAGAAAGAATGAGAAACCAAGAAAGAAAAAGGCATTCAAGAAATTAATAATGAAGAAAATAAAAGGGGAAAGAAAGGTTAAAAAGAAAGAGAAAGAACCTTGAGAATAAGAGGAGACAATGAAAAGGCAGAAAAGAAAGAACTTGAACAACTTCACTGCTTCAACAGAAGCCATTGAAACCAACTGGAACAAGCGCAGAAGAATTAGTTGCTTCTTTCTTTCTTTCTTGCTCTATGTGGCTCTCTCTGGTTGGCCTTTTTTTGAGTTATAAATTATATATATATATATATATGTACTAGCTAAATTTTTTTTATTATATTCAATATGTAGACCAAAAACACAAATTTTTTTTTATTTTTTATGTTTTTTATTAAAGCATATTCATAAATATATATGTATAAATAATTATAAAGAAAGTTTAGTGTGCAGCTAGTTCATCAACTGTAATAAAGAAATTATATACAACTGGAAAGGCTCAATAACGGAGGTGGCCATGCATGCTTGTTAATGCCACTGTTGGATCAGAAACGACAACATTAATGGCCCTTGGATTATTAATTACCTCTGTTAAAAGTTAAAATTATCCAAAACAAAAATAAACCCAAAAAATTTAACATCTAATGAATATAAACAAATACATCAATTTATATAGAGATAGACCCTCCTGACTTTTATAGCTAATTTTTTAAATTAATATTTTTACTGTCTCAAAATAATAAAATCACTTCTTATCACACACGTATTAAAAAAATATTATATTATTTAATTAATAGATAAATTTTTTTTATAACCTATCCATTTTTCTCTTTGTTCATACTAAATAGTTAATAATTATTGCAAAAACTAAAAATTAAAATCGCTATTAATTGGGTCAAATTAATTATAATTTAAAAAATATAAATAATTAAATATAATATTATTAATTACAAAATATTTAAATAGAGATATCATGTTAATTTATAATACAGCTATAATTTAAATAAAATAATAAGGCTATACTTCTTTCCATTTTCTTTTAAGTGTCTATTTTTACTATTTTATTAGTATTAAGAAAAGTATTTATTATTATTATATTTTTACTAAAATACCCTTTCACAAATAATGAATAAACATTTAATAAGTGGTTAAAACTTAACAAGTAAGGATATTATTGGAATGAAATGAATAATTATGTCTTATTTTTTTAAATAGACACGTATTTAGAAATATTTTTTTTTTAAATGAACACTTAAAAGAGAAAGAAGAAAGTATTTTAGGACAGATAAAAAAGAAAAGTGTTTTTATTATTTTAGGATAAAAAAATAAGTCTAAATTTATATTAAAAAATTTAAGATAAAGGTATTTGTACAAACTATTTTATCCAAACTCACCTATTTGTACAAAAATGTCTCTATTACGTAAAAAATAGCCTAATTGATAACTATTCATTAATATCATCATTAATTGCATCATATCGTATGATTATTAATTACATTACATAGGGAAAACAATACTTTTTAGTTTCAAATTGGTGTTTTCATATTAAAAGATAAAAAATATAAATATAAATAATAAATGAAAATTTAAATTTAAATTTTAACTGTTGACTATTTATAATATTTATTTTTTTCAATTATGAATAAAATATAAAAGCAAAAATTGTACTTTTTTTATCCCGCTAAAAATATTATTTTTATAAAAAAAAATATCCATATCAAATTATCACTTTATACAATTAAAAAAATTAATTAGCTTTTTTTTAACTATGCTCTTATTATTAATGGCTAAACTAATAAAGTGAAAGTATAGCATTAATAAATTAATAAAAAATATTTTATTTCATTCAATATAATTTTATATAATATCTAGAAGATTTAATAATTTTTTTTATATGTGTGCATGAGATGAAGGCGATGATCTCACCGTGATAGAAATAGTAACTTTTTTCAAATTTTATTGTAATAATAAAATAATTAAGTAGTATACATTTAATTTTAAATAATGATAATATAACAAAATGTTACTATTGTTTTTAACTTCAAATTATTAATATAAATTATGATAAATAATTTAAAATATAATTTGTACTTTAAAAAATAAGAAATAAGATATCGCAAGAAATAAAGTGATAAAACATAAAAATATGTTGATATACGTTGTTTCGATAAATTTAGTTTTTAATATTTTTTTAATATGTAAAATAATTTATAATTAAGTATTTTTAACTATTTGTTTTTGTTTTTGTTTTATTTAATGTAAAAGTTAAAATTTTTGTTTTATTGTTTATTAAAATAAAATTCATAAATTAAATAAACTATTAGCTAGTATTCAATTAATTTGATGAAGTGTTAAAATTTCTTATAAAATCCAAATTAACTTTATTATTTTTTGGTATTTTATGCTCAAAATTATTCACACAAATACATATAGTATGATGATAATTGAAGCTTTTCTCTTTTTATTATTTTAATTTAATATTTTTATTTTAGATAATTGTGCTTTTAAAATAATATATTTATCTACTGAAAAAAATAAAACTTTAATACAAACTAATAAAATTAACTATTTAAAATAAATTTCATAATTAGTTTAAATATAAAAATTCATTTAGAAGTTAATATTTTAATAAAATTGAATAATCAAATTAATATTAATAAGAATTTTTGCTTAATATGTAAATTTAACAAATATATTTAGGAAAAATTGGACTAATAATTTTGTATACACATTTAGTGTTCATCGGAGTTTATAGATATCATTTAATAGTTAAATTTTATGCATTTTATTTTCCTTCCTTGAATTTTTATAAGTACACTAATTAAATTATTAATTAGACATTTAATTCTAATTATGTAACCAAGTTAAAAAGAAGGAAAAAAACAAAATGGGGTAGAATTTTTTTTTTTTCCACTTGAATGGTTCAACTCTCAATTGAAACTTTACAAACTATAACAAAAATTTAATTATTATATTAAAAACAATATGCTATATATATAAAAAAAAAATGAGCCATACATGGAGCTCTTAGTTTTATTTGGGTATATGAAAAATAATTAATTTTGCAAATTACTTGATTTTTATTAATAAATTGAATTTTATGAATTTAAGATGTGAAGAGAGCGATAATTTATTGAATATATAACTTTATTTTTTTTCTAATAAATCATTGATAATTTATTTTTTACTTATACATAATAAAATCAATAAGTTATATTGGGAAATTGTTATAACTAGGAAACTATATTAAGTGATTGCATTGATAATAATTAAGAGAAAATGGTTTTTCATGTTCTTTCAAATTAATTTTAACTAAAAAATAATGGATTTTAATACATTTTTAAAATTATTTAATTCTAAGTAATTATTTTTTCTTAGCCTAGATTATTAATTTGTGATATATCCAAAAAGAATTAAGTTAAAATATAATTAATTAATATATATTGTATTCTCCAATTATTGTGTCTAACATATTAAATGAAAATTTTTAAGTTATTATTGGGTAACATTTAATTTATATAATGAATTAATCAAAGAGTTACATTTTATAATTTTTTTTAAAAAAATAATTTTATTGCCAAAAGAGTGTATAATTGAATTACAATTATTTGCACAATTCAGCATATATTATATTACATATTTTATTCAGCATATATTTTATACAAAATATTAGCATATATTTTATTATAAATGTATCTATTATTTTATTCAATAGAGAAATATTAATATGCTTTTAAAATTACATATTATTTTATTTATTAGATAATAAATGTAATTAAATATTTGAAAAAACCTTATGAATTTAAATCTATATATGCTATTAATGAGATATTGGAATTAGTATAACTTTATTAATTAAGCAAAAGTGAAAGAAAAAAATAAATAAAAAAATATTAATAGATTTTTTTATATTAAGGACATAATTAACTTTTTAATTAGTCTGCACAAATTTTGTATAAATAGCAGCATCCAAAAATTTAACCCAAATCAATATTAAAAAAAAAAATTAACAAACTCTCTTTTGTGATTTGATCATCTCCATCTTTTTTTTTTTTTTTTGTTAATGTAGCCAGTTAATTGCATAGCATGCATAAGCCCTACTTATAACTTTGAGTAATGTTAATTATTACTCCTCCTTATCTACAAAGATTGCCCATTTTTTTTTTATAAATTTTGAGAAAGTGCAATCAGTGCTTTGCCAATTCATGAATTTATCTTTTTTATATTTATTCATATATTTATTTTATATTAAAAATAATTTAAATTATTATTAATTTTTTATTTAAAGTATAAATTTATTAGAGGATAAAATAGAAAAAAATATTAAATATATTTTATAAATAAAATAGATAATTATTTTAAAATATTTTAAAATAGAATAGTAAATAATATTTATTGGACGAGGAGTAATTAATTATTATTATAAATAATGTTAGAGACCTTTAATTAATTACATACTCGGTGGAAATTAAGTAATATTTTTGTGATTTCATTTTGCAAAATGCTTTATCTACCAATAATTTTTGTAGCAAGCCAGCAATTATATGTATCGAGTTTTTATTTATTTATCATAATTTTTTTTCTTATAAACTGTATTATTTTCTTGTATAATAATCGCAACCTTTTTTTGGCTTTAATTATTTAAATTTTTTTAGGAAAGTTTAAATCATATGATAAAATTAAATGCTATTTATTTTACCATCTAATCTAATCTATTTATTTATTGTTGCTTTATTACTGACACATAGCAATTTGTTAAAATGTTAGACCAACAAATTTTTGCTTCTCTCTATTAATTATATACACAACATAATTAATGCGACGTACGGTTGCCGAACTGATATCAATTAATCATTAATAATTATTAATTTTATAAAAAAAATTATAATAATTTATTTAACTATTCCTTTAAATTATTAGTTTTTTTATTAATTATTGGAGTATTAAATGCTCTCTTTATCATAAGGATAAATTTAAAATTTTTTAATAAATATTATTTTAAAATTATGAAAGTGATAATTAAAATAAAATAAAAAATTTTTAAATGGAGCAGAAGGAATAATAATTATAAACAATTAAATAATTATGAGAAAGATTAATTAATGTAATAAAAATATATACTTATAGATTTATAGTCTCTATTCCAATAAGAAGGCAAACACCGTGGGCCTACACTCTGTCACGGGCAGAGTAAGTTGGTGGCGGTTCATGGTTAATAGCAATATTGTACAGCTGTTCTTTTATTTTTTATTTTTTTAAAAAAAATTTATTTTAATGGGTAGAATAAAAAAATTATGATGGAAATTAAATTTGGTATGGATTTGGCATTAGTGAAATAAATAAGAGTAGTCAAATTCCAATTTAAGTTACATAAAATGGATTAAAAGATGAAATTAGATTGTATAACATACTTTTTAATTTATTTTTTAAAATATTTTATATATTTTATATAATAAATATATAACCAGTGCATATTTTTAAAAATACTTTTATTTTTTAGAATATTTTTTGAAGAAACGGCTTGGATAAATTATATTGGTTGTTATTGAATATTCGACCAACTCATTTTATAGTTTTTTAGTTTTATTTTTTCCTTGGCCATTATTTTAGTTCAAACTTTTACGATAGAAGAACCATTTGATCTATTTTTCTTTTTATTAAATATTTGATAAGTATATTTTTAATAAAAATAATTAATTTTTTTAGGTTTTTATAAAATAAAAAGTGTGATTACAAACAAGTATTTTGTTAGGAGTCACAAATGTTGAAAATAACCCATCCACTTCAGCCACAACCAGTCATCATAGTCTCTTTCTCTCTCCCTCATTATGTGTTTTTATTGAAGTCAACTAACCCAGGTACTGTAAGTTCGAATATATATATATATATATAATCAGTTGGAAAGTTCAACTGGTCACCTGATATTACTTTTATAGTAGAGGTCAGAAGTTTGAACCTTACAAAAATTAATTTTAAGGTTCGAACCTTACAAAAACCTACTTTAAAGTTTGAGCTTTTAAATATATATATATATATATATATTACTCTCATAGCAGAGGTTAAGAGTTCAAACCTTACAAAAATTAATTTTAAGATTCGAATATTATAAAAACTAATTTTAAGGTTCGAGCTTTTAAATATATATATATATAGACCGTTTACAGGGGATAAAATAACTTTAAAAGAATTAATAAAAACAATAAATAATTAAGCATAAACAACATAGATATAAACAGATTAATTAAAACAATAAATAAGAAACAGAATGTAAAAAAATATATTAAAATAAATTACAGATATAAATTAAAAGCATATATAAAGAATAATATTAAAGACATATAAAGAATAATTATAATCTTTTCTTAAAGGGTACAGCGGCGTTGTTTCATACCCGGTGCAAAGGAGGACTTCAGACAAGTGCAAGTCTGACGTTGCTCCAATTTATATTTGGGTTTCCAGCCTTATATACCACTTTAAAGATTACAATTAAATCTTTAATTAAACTTGTATCTTAAGTCTAAAATATTTTAATCAAGTTTTATCAAAACACACTCTTAAGTCTATATCTTTTAGTATTCCTAATTATACTATGTGTGGTATAATTATACGGATCCCGTATAAATATACAGCGTAGAATATAGAGAGGAGAAAGACAGAAAAGGATAGAATATAGAGGTCCTTTTCAGTCTGTAAGTAGTGCAAATATATTTCTGATGTTTTATTTCCTGATCAAGCTCAACTTGCTCTTTTTTTGCTTGCAAGAACTAGAACAGAGCATACTTATAGATGGATGAGAGATGAGATATAAAAATTTAAATTTTATTTAAATAAATAAAAACAAAATACAATACAGAATAAAAACTTTAAAATAAAATACAAATTATAAATTATAAATTAAGACTACCTTATACAAGGAGATCAATAGGTGTTGGGTACAGGAATGGAAGAATAATAAGTGAAAGAAGAGAGGGAAGGAAGAAGCTAAAACTAGGCTGAGAGGTTCTTGAATGTCTTCTGTGTTGAGAGAGAAGTGTTTCGGATCCCCTTTACCTTCAGAATGAGCTTCACTATATAGACAGAGGCTTTAAAATTCCACTGTTCTTGTCACATGCTTTGGCACTGTGGGTGAATAGTAACATGTCGTTACTATTTGCTTTTTACTGTACCTTCACGCGTCTGGAACTGTGGATGAATAGTACCTTGTCTGGGGGTACTGTTGACTTTACTGCGAGAAACTGTGGATGAACAGTTCTTCTGACTTTACTGTTGGATTTCCTCTGGTGAATACTGTAGATGAACAGTATTTTGTCAGTGGGCATCGTCTTTATTGACTTTAACAATATGAGTGGAGAATTAAGGATTCTCCTGCCTTTAATCAGATGAGCTGGATGAGTCAGATTCAACTTCTGACTCAATTTTCTTTTTATTTTTCTTTTCTTTTTCTTTTTTCTTTTCTTTATTTTTCTTTTCTTTTTCTTTTTCTTTACTTTTTCTTTTCTCTTTTTCTTTTCTTTTTTCTTTATCTTTTTTCTTTTCTTTTTTCTTTTTTCTTTTTCTTTTTCTCTTTCTTTTTCTTTATTCTTTTTCTTTTTACCTTTACTTTTCACTCTGATGGGAGACAATATACCATAGCAATCATCCTCATTACTGGGACAGTAATCCGAGTCAGATGTCTCAGTGGAAGATGATGTCATGGATGATGTAGAGGAATCCGAAGAAGAGGAAGGAGATTTTCTTCTTCTGGATGAGGCTTTAGAAACTTTAGAATAGACTTTAGTTGAGGATCCAGCAGAGCAGGTTCTACTGGGCTTAATGGGCTCAGATGTTGAGGGAAGAGACCCAACCATCTGTTCCATTAAGGCTTTATAATCTTCTGCAGTCTTGGCAGCTGCAAGAAGGGCAATATTCTGGGCTCTTTGAGCTCCAAAAGAGGCTTGTAGCCTTGGATCAAGACCACCATGGTTTCTCTTAAGGAGCCATTCTTTAACTGTTTCAATAGTGGTAGAATTGCGAAAGGCAGACCACCACTTGACTTTAGATTTTCTCAATATAACAGGTATACTGGTACCTGACTGAAATGAATAGTCAAAATACCATTGATATACCCAAGGTATATTGAAATTTAGGCAAAAAAGAAGTAGAGGAGAAAAATTCCTTTCAAATGGTGAAGGATTTAAGTGGGCTTTAAAATGTTGGTAAGCTAATAGTACATCTTGTGGAAGTGTTCTTTCATCATTTCCACAATAATACCACCAGTCAACGAACCAAGATGGGAGGTTATTAATCTTTAAATTGGTTTCATTATAGATGAGCCAGGAATGGGTTTTACCCGGGTTTTGGAAAAATAGGGCTTTGGTCCAGGCTTCTATATAATCCCAATAATTATATGAAGAGCAACAGGATAAAGAAGGAAGGGTTTTAAATTGCACAGGAATGTGCAAAGGTCTTCCCCATTCAGAAGGATGGAGAATTTTCTTTATTTTGAAGGAAGAATAGGCTATGACAGCCTTATCTTGCTGACTATAATTATGCTTTAAAAACAAAGAACCTGAATCCACAAGAATATGTAGATAATATTCTTGAGGTTTTGAAAATTCTTTTGGTTTGAAAAACCATCATTTAGGATATACAGATTCAATTATAGACCATGGATTCTGCTGAGCAGTTCCAAAATCAGTAATTAATTCTGTAAACCAAAAATTTTTATTATACCAAAATGATTTTTGTTTTAAAGGAAAATTTGCTGAAACAATTTGAGTTGAAGGTTTTGAAATATTCAACTCCATTTTAGAAATATCATGAGATAGGGTTTTTTGAGAAGAAGATTCTCCTATCTCAATTTTGTTTTTTAAATAAGGGATCAAGGAATCTTTACCTGGAACCCCTGGAGGAGGTTCGTGTCCTATTTTTAAGAGAGCTTTAATTACTTCAGGTGATTGGGCCAGCTGAGAGACCCAATGCTCTATTTTTGCTTTTTCTTCTTCTTGGACAGCATCAGCCCAAGTCTTTATGGGTTTAGGGTTCAATATACTATCTGAATGATCAGATAGAGCTTTAGGAGAGTCATCTTTAAGGGTTTCCTTTTCTTTATTGGCTGTTTTCTTTTTTCTCCCCATGATTCCTGAGAAGGAATTCACGAGTAAGGAAATCAGGTAAACTATTATTTTCTCCTTTAATAAACTCAATATCAAAATCAAAAATACTTAAAATAGCTTGCCATCTAGCAAAAATTTATTTTGAGGCAAGGTTTTTAACATCTTTTTGTAAAATATCTTTAGCACTTTTACAATCAATTCGTAATAAAAACTTTTGATTCAATAAATCAGATTGAAATTTTGAAATGCACAAAACAATACTCAAAATTTCTTTCTTTATAGTTGAATAGTTTAATTGGGTTGGACTCCAATGTCCTGAATAGAATTGGACTATGGTTTCTCTACCCTCTTTAACTTGTTTTAAGATTCCACCAAAACCTATATCTGATGCATCAGTCTCTACTATTTTGGAGGCTAAGGGATCAGCTATATGTAGGCAAGAAATAGTTTTAACTAGGTCTTTAACCTGTCTGACTATACCAGAATGGACTTTAGTCCATGGGCCTGGGTTTTTCTTTAACCTATCATGTAAGAGTTTTATAGTTCTATTTAGGTTGGGAAATAATTCTATAACATAATTTAGACAACCTAAAAATCTTTGTAACTGAGCTTTATTAATAATTTGGTCAGGAAACTTATCTCCAAAAACTAAGTTTCTTTCTATAGGTTCTATAATTCCCTGTTCTATATAATGTCCTAAGAACCTAATCTTAGTTTGAAACAGAGACATCTTTGTTTTACTTAATACTAAACCATTATGTTTTATTACCATAAAAAATGTTTTTAAATGTTTAAAATGTTCATCTATAGTTGTAGAGTATATTAAGACATCATCAATATAAACAATACAAAATTTAGTGTAAGGGTTAAAAATATCATTCATCACTCTCTGAAACTCAGAGGGTGCATTCTTTAAACCAAAAGGCATAACATTCCATTCATACTGTCCAAATGGAACAGTGAATGCAGTCTTATACCTATCTTTAGGGTTAATCTGAATTTGCCAAAAACCAGATTTCATATCAAATTTACTAAAAATGTTTGCTTTATATAATCTTCCTAACAAATCTTTTTTATTTGGAATAGGATACCTAATCCATTTTAAAGCTTTATTTAAAGGTTTATAATTTATTACTAATCTAGGTGCTCCTCTTTCTATTTCAGAGGCCTTGTTTACATAAAATGCAGCACAAGACCAAGGGCTTCTAGATTTAGTTATTAATCCTTTATTTTCCAAATCATTTATTTCTTTTTTACAAAATTCAATTAAATCAAGCGCCATCTGAATGGGCCTAGCTTTAGTTGTGATAGACTTTTCATCAAAGCCTATTTCATATGGTAAATCAACCATATGTTGCTTTCTATTCCAAAATGCATTTGGAATATCAGCACACAAATCTTTTTCTATTTGAGATTTTAATTTATTAATTTTATCTTGTGTAAATTTATTATTTAACTGTTCATTTATCTTCTGTAAATGATAATTATTCTTTAAATTACAAAGTTGTTCAGACTTTGCTTTTATAAGTGCATTTATTTGTAATTCATTTATTGAATGTGCCTTTAAAAGATTTAAATTCCTCTTTTTAGGTTTTTCTAAAAATGGGAAAATTATCTTTTGTTTTCTAACTTTAAAACTTATACTATCATCATTTACTGAATAAGGTGTTATCAAATTCATAAATGGCGTTCCTAAGATTACCATATGATGAATGTTGGTTAAAATAAATATATTCTTTATTTCTAAGTTTTTATCCATAATTGATGTTTCTGCTTTACCAAGTATATTTAGTTTAGATTTATTAGCTGCAGATAAACTTTCATTAGTTTGTTGCCAAAATCTTTTTGGTACTAAACTAGGTTTAATGCAGTTTAAATCAGCTCCTGTATCAAATAATGCTATAGTTTCTATATTGTAATTATCTGAGAATTTTAATTTTATTTTTATTAAATATTTCCTAGATGTTATTTCATGTGACATAAAAATTAAATTATCAGGAATTTTATCTTTACTAATTAGACTAATTTCATTATCAGTTTCTTTACCATTTATTTGTTCAATATCTTCATCAGCTTCTTCATCAGAAGAAGAAGTTGAGTTCATAAGAGATTTTATTATCCGTGAATCTTGTTCTTGTTTATTTTTTAATTCTTTTAACTCTAATTTAATTTCTTTAATTTCTTTTTGTAAATCATTTATGGTTGGTTTATTTTTTACTGTTTTATTCTTATTCAATATTGCAGTTAAATCATATGTTTGTTTACTAGTGCTAGGTAACATTGAATGTTTAGGTTTATCATCTTCCAATATTTTATTTAACATTTTCTCTTGAATTTTAGGATCACTTATATATTTTATTGCTTGTAAAATAGATTCTTGTTCTTTAGTTAATACATTTAATGATTTACTACTATATTCAGAACTTGATTCTGATCCTATATCATCTATTTGATTTAATTCCTCAGAATCTGAATATTCTTCAGAATCTGAATAATCTAAATATAGTTCGTGAATTTTATTTATTATAGATTCTTCTAAATTTAATTCTTGTAATTTTTTTATCAAATTTACAAAATCTTGATGTGTGGCCTTTTCTTCCACATTTATAACATGTCAAATCTTTATATGATGTAAATTTTTTATCTTTTTGTTTATATGGTTTTCTACTAGGTTTTCTATATTTATAAGGCTTATAAGGTTTCTGTTTTCTATAGTAATCATCTTTATCAAGTTTTTTCTTATAACTCTTTTTGTGATATTTTTTATAAGGTTTCTTATATTTTCTTGTAGTAGAACACTGTCCATTACAATCTTTATGTTTCTGTGTTATACTATAATCAAATTGTTTACAGAAAGAACCTAATTCTTGTTTAGTTTTTCTCATTTCATATTTTAACGATTTTTGAAGTTTTATGTCTTGACAAAGCTTTAATCCTTCTTTTTGAACTATACTAAACAGTTGTCCATAGGTCAATAGGTCATAAGGAATAGGGTTTCCAAATTCCTGTTTTATATGGTTCCTAACCTTTTCTCCTAAGAAGAAGGGTAATCCTGCTAAGAATTTTTCTTTCCAGAAGGCTTGGTTAGAATCTTCTCTAAGCATTATCCTAGTTAGGAAAATTATTTTATAAAATTGAAAATCACTAAGTTTCTTACATCTAAGGTTACTTAGTAATTCTGCATTTTTATCCTTTAAATGAGTAGGATCACCTATAAAATGGAGTGATATAGTCAAGATTAGCATTGCCACTGCATCTTGAATAGTATCACCAGACTCATCTAAAATAGGTATTCCATCCTCATAAGTTTTTACGGCATTTAAAATTTCTAAATGTTGTTCATCAGTGAGATGATTATCCCACCAACCTTTAAGTTGTCCTGTAAAGCCAGCTATAAGGAGTTCAGCTATAATTCTATCTGAAGTACCTGTTTGGGTTCTATAGGCATTGGCAGCCATTGTCATATGTCGAAGAAGACTCAGAATATTGTATTTTGATAGGCTATCAATGTTCCATTCATAAACTGAAGAGGCATTATATTTATATTGTGATAGGATGTTAGGTCTATCTGTTATACCTAAGTCTGGGTCAGACATTCTAGGTACAATAGATTGATTATATGTTATTCTATTTATTTGTGGCTCTAGGGCTTTACTAAAGGTTTCAATGTCTTCAGATTCAGGTTGAGAATCCTCAACTGATTCTGATTCCTGTTCTTGGGTAACTATACTTATAGTTTTAGAAGCTTTAGACTGAGGTGTTTCTTGAATAACCTGTTTTGACCCAGAAGAAGAGTCAATTTTACTTAATTGTTCTTTAATTGCTTTAACAAAATCTGAATCTTTAGATTTTACTTCTTTTTGTCCTGTTTTAGAAACTTCGAATGGTTTGAAAACATGAGTTTTAAGTTTTTTATCTTTTACTTCTTTTTCAATTTTTACTATTTTACTTTCTTTAATAGTGTCTTCTATCCTATTTAACTGTTGCCCTATACTTAATAGGTGTGCATTACTGAAATTATTTTGTTCTAAAATTTTCCTATTAGGATCATCTTCAGAAACAATTTTAAATGGTGCTATATTTATCTCTTTATCTCCATGTAAAAATACACTTGATGCTTTAGGTGGATGTTCACTCTGTATGATTTTATCTTTCACTTTCCATTCTGTATTTTTATTTCTAATAGTTACTGGATTTATTGATTTTTCTAACTTAAGTTTTCCTCTATAAATTCTTTTAAACCAATCAAAGAATTTCATATTAACTTTATAATTTCTTATAAAGTCAATATATTCTTCTTTAACCGATTCAAAGTCTTTTACCTTTTTCATTACATTTTCTAGTTTATCTTTATTTTTAATTGCTGTTAACTCTTTATTTAATTTATCATAATTAAAAACAAATTCTTTATTTATTACATTTAATTCTCTATCTATGCTTTCTACATTTCCTGTCATGAAAGAAGCTGTAGGTGACATAGGTGGAGAAGGTGAGTGTTCTATATTCTGAGGTTGATTATAATTAGGGTTTGGTTCCAAAGGATTCATTGTTCCTTTTGGATTATAATATAAGTGTGGAACTGTTGTACTATAATCTACACATTTTAGTTTATTACTAGACTCAGGTATATCTGATGTAGAATACCTAGGCTTTACTACTGTTTGCAATACAGGTTTAGGTTCATTTTCTTTATATGAAGCATATATTACAGAAGGTAACTGTGAGGCTCTACCTATGTCTACTGTTGAAACAGAGGAGGAAGAGTCTGAATACCTACTGCTTACACTATGTCTACTGAATTTTAATTTAACTTTACCGTCTTCATACTGTTCAATTTTACTGAATTCTATGTTGGGCTTAACTATAGTCTTTGGTTCAGGAAGAGGAACAGCATCCTCTAAAACCCATTCATCAGGGAGACTGATATCTTTCCACTGAATAGTCTTAGGTATTACTGTGTTAGCTTTACTTAAATCTGTCTGTAAAAATTTAGTTTCTCCTAATTTAGGTTGCATTATATATTTTGTAGCAAAAACAGATACCATAGCTTTATAATTTATTTTATACATTAATGCTACAGGAATAGATCCTTCAAGCATTTTATAATTATGTGTTTTAATTTCTAAAACTACACTTTTTAATATATTTGGATCATTTAGTGAAATTGTTATATCTGGGAAGCAGTCAAATGAGATTGGACCACTACTCAGACTGGTTTCTATAGTTCCTAAAAGTGAGTCATTAAAATTTACAAACCTAGCATCTCTGACTACTGCCAGAATACTAGTATTTAATCCTTCTCTAGTTAAAGGTTTTATACCTATTTGTACTAATCCTATATGTATGTATTTGTATTTTTTAGCTTTATGATGTTTTATAGATTCTGCAGAAAGTAAAGTTATCTTTTCAAAAGGTTTACTTAACTGTACATCTCTTTCTTCAGCTTTAATTATATAATCGTTTTTAAATATATTTAATTTTGGTATTTTATAAATCTGTTCTTTATCTATTTTTGGTATTACCCAATTATCAATTGCTTTATTAAAATCTTCCAAAATTACTTCATTTCTGTTTACAATCCTTTTAACTTCTGATGACTCAGAACTATCCGATTTAGTTGTACTAGCAGATTTACACAGAAAAGGCTCCATTTTTAAATATTTAAAAAATAGATTTTTAAAGTTTATTAATGTTGGTTTTGGTAGCGACCACTGACTTACTGCCCTAAACGCCTATCCATCGGCTGACACGGGTCTTACTGCATATCCAATACCTAGACAACACTAAGTCCACTTCTAGATCTATAAGACAAAGATTTAAATATGGAAACAGTTCTATATCTATCTACTACCACCCCTAAAAGAAGATGGCTCTGATACCAGCAAATATATATATATATATATAAATATATATATATATAAATATATATATATATATATATATCGTAAAACTTCCAAACTTTCTTGGAGAATGGAGGGTACACTGTAAATATTGATTTATTTTAAAGAAAATAATATAAAATATTAGTTTTTAAAATATCATTTATAATTTTGATTTGATTTGATTTTTTTAATTTTTATGACATATGCTCAGTATTTCTATAAAAAATTTTATTAATATAGGAGGTCCATTTATTTGATCCTTAGAATAAATATTATTAAACATTTGCAACCTAACTCCAAAAATCCAAACCTATCTCATTGATGCTTCTGAATTTTATTTCAGACAGTCGCACATGAAAAATATAAAATTACTGACTCTACTGCCGTAAAATTACTGATAACTGTGTCGTAATTTATGAAAATTTGCGTTATCCAGTCCCTTTTCATTTGCGGGAAAAAGTGAATGAAAAAGAAATTAAACAACATTTGTATTACTCAATAAAGCATTTGCCATGTTGTTTTTTTATATTAAAAAATTTTAGAAAATTTAAAAAAAAAACAAAGTTTTTCTTATTGTGAAATAAGTAAGAATTTTTCTTCTAATTTTGAGATAATATAAGGTAATACTCTGTTGGTCTTATTTTTATAGTCAAATAGTTATTTGTATACACATTAATAAAATATAGTTAAGTTAGTTAAAAATTGACTTTTTTCTAATATATTCTTATTAAATATAATGTATTTTTTAAATAATTTTTAATATTATTTGCAATTGTTATGAGAAAAAGTGTATTAAATGAGGATATAATAGTAAAATAATGATTTTATTTATAGTAAATGGACTATAATTTAAGATATTTAAAAATAGTATAAGAGATTATAAAAATAAAATGAAGGAAGTATTAATTATGCAAGACTGCAACTCATGACAGTGCATATATAGCTTATAATCTTAAATGTACAAAAGGAAATGGTTTTTTCCCCTAACACTTATTATTAAATAAGGAATCAATTACATATACGGTATTTAATTCCCAATACTTGAACTAAAATTTTTAATAATTAGTAATATTTATTTAAAAATTTTAATCAAATTAAAAATTATTTGAAAAGATAAGTCAAAAATTTTAATTCACAATTTTCATTATATAAAAATTAAAAAAAACTAATATTTGAAATTGAATCAATTATACTATATTAAATATTTAAAATTTTTATATTTAATTTTTAATTTACCAAATTAATAAAAAATAAGGTTATATATATTAAAAAAAAACCTTGCACTAAGGTTAAAATAATGGCTAATAAATTTTAAAAGCTAACCATAAGTTATAGTTTTGTGGCAGAAAAGTGTATTATTTTTATTTAAATTTCGAGTTCAAGCTTTAGGTGTCTCTCACTCTATATATAGTTAATCAAAAAAATCAAAGCTAAAAATATTAATTATAAGATGACAAAATTAAAATTCTAATTGTGCACTGAAACAAAATTTAACAATAAATGTATATTTCTCTGAACAACACATCTAAATTGATCCCTCCCTCCCTTCTTAAAGTTGAAATTGAATTTTTTTTTTAACATTAAAAACAAAGGTACATAAACAACGGGCATTCACGAATTTATGAAATGGACCATACAAAGGTACATTTTGTGGTTTGAAAAATTAATGTCATTCACGTTTACACTTAAAATCAAACAAGTGCCACCCAATATACATGAGATGATGTCTCTCTGTTTATTTTGCCTAAATTTACCTAAATCATAAAGACTTAATGTTTTGGCAGACAACATTTTAAATGGTCATGGAAACATAAGTTGACCCAATTTACCTGTTGAAAACATTTTAAAGAATCAAATTTAATTGAAAAGAAATTTAACTAAAGTTACCTTTTTGTTTTCAAATAAAATCTACAGAGATTATTAGCTGAACTCGAAAATAGTATCATTTTTTCCTTCATAACTACCGTATTTATTTATAATTACTCTTCAATTGAGATTAAATATGTTTTTGGAAATTTTAAGATTCTTAACTCTTAAATATTACTGATTTTAAGAACACAATTCATATAAGAATTTCTTAATTTTCTTTTTGATTAATTACATATGGAGAATGAGAGTACTTAGAATTAAATTTTGAACTCAAGACTTAAGTGAGAGCAACAATGCTCCTAGTCCGGTGGTTATAATAATTTCTTAATTAGTGAAAGAGTTGAGGGTGAATTCTTTATTTCTTGGTTGGGAAACTCCATTGACATGCTATTTCAATTATACAGTTGCTTTAAATGTTAAACAAAGATATATCTTTAGAAAATGACGACTTGAAAGAAAAAAAAAAGGGGGGGTGTTTGAATACAGGTAATTTATGAATTGCAATTATTAATTTACTAAACTACCCTTTTTCTTAATTTATTACTTATTTTATTATATATTAATTATATAAAAATAAATTTAAAATAAAAATATAAAATAATTTTAATTTTTATAAAGCGATAACAACCAGAATTGTTATTCTAGAATGGGAAGCCGACTCTTAACACTGATTTGGATGTTGTAAAGAGAAGACAATAGTTTTAATACCACAAAGAATCAAGTTAAGTCCCACTTTACACACACATATATATATGGTCTGTGTATGCCCTGTTGGCCAACTATTTCTTAATTATTTGACAATTGACAACCTGGACTCATCTTCTCTTACGCTTATTAAGACTTTTTTACTCGCCAAACCAACCTCTGTTGCTTTCCATTAAATTCTAAAGAAACTTTTGCTTTATATACATATGAACTTTTTAGTATTAACATGGAGAAGAGAAATCGTTTACCAATCTAATATTCATAAAAGTATATGTTTACCGCTAAACTATACCTTCAGCATGCAAACTGAATTGAACTTAGAACCTCAAACTTGAGATTTTTTTTTTAGTACCAGTTATCAACTATGCTCTTTTCTCACTAAAAAGAAAAACATATGACTAAATTAAAATAATTTATACTTAATCATAAGAAAAAGTATGTCGACAAGCACTACATATAAATTTTCACAAGACAAAATTGAACTGAAACCAGTATAAGCAACCACCACCAAGGTCGTTTAGACAAAAGAACCTAATTGCTTATCCAATAAAATAACAATTGAACAAGAATCAACACCTAGACTAATACATACGAACTACTGAATGGGGCTCTCTTACAATCAACAAAGCTCCCCTGTATGTGGCATATAAACTAAAATTATGCCTTCAAAATCTGTCTCTTACATATGCTTATATGAGTTAATAATCATAACCGTAGACGTGCACATACAACCACCTACCGATTTGCGAGCAGGAGATTGTTATCTTTTAACAATAATTGAAGTGCTTTCCAATCAGATAATGTCGCTCAGTCATGTTTAGAGGAACTCGAGTATTCGGTTCCATTTTCTGTAGAGGTTACCCCAGATGAAGCGGAAGTGTTGCAGCTCATTGCATTTCCATTCTGTACATTCTTAGACGATAATGCTGAGTGTCCCCGAGGATCATTAGTAGCAGGCATCTGCCCCTCCTCTGCTAGTTTTTTAATAAGGTTCATAACAGTGGGAAGGAACTTTGTAGACAAGGAAATAAGGCCAGGAAGCTGTAAACAGAAAAAATCATAGAATCAGGGCTATCATTGCAGAAACTAAAAAAATGGTTACTTTTTAGTGCAGCAATTTAATAAATAATTTAGAGCAAAGTGAAGCAAACACCACTGAAACTGACTCTTGGGTGGTGTCTGGCAAAACTGAAGTTTTCTTTTTTCCATTTTTGAACTAGAAGTGCTAATTTCTAAACTAATCTAACCATGAATATAAATTTAAGTTCAAAATTGTGACAAATCATTGCAAATGATAACAATTTTTAAACGATATGTTGCCAAGCAACTTAAAAAGTGTTAAAAATTTTAATTTAAAATGTTGAATGGTACTCTCAAACACTGCTTCAATGGGTTTAATTAATTCAGATATCAGTCTCAACAACCAAGTCTATGGTTCAAAGATGAAACTCACAGCGCCATTTTGGAATTCACCAGCAATGTCTAGTTGCACCCACAAGGCTTTCATGAGTAGGAAACCCACAAAGATGAAAGCCAGATAGAAGGGATTTCTGCCATGAAAATAAATAAAAAATAAAAAAATAATGAAAAAAGGGGTTTGCCCACAAAGGGGTCTCATCTTTCCTCCAAAATTAATTCGACAATTACATCATAAAGACATACCTCAGAAGTGTCATAAATTCATTAAATCCCAGTACAATCAAAGCAACAATTGCCCATGGGGGTGGCAACCAGTTGTTATTACGTTTGTTGGCTTCCTGAAAATTGAAACAGAATCAAATTAATGGAACATATGCAAAAAAAAAAAGCTGAAGAAAAAAAAGGAGAATGCAAGAATTTTCACAAGGCTTATGCATTTAGCTGTATCTCAAAGTCTCAACTATAATAATACTATTTCCATTTCCTACTATTTCCAAATCAACTATTAACACAAAAGCACTTGACAACAGCCTCACAGTGCAGAAAATCTTGAGCATCAACTATATTGAAAAAATGAACTTAGACCTAACTCAAGCCTAAAAGTTAGCTCATGAGGTGAGAATTGTTCAATCCATTATAAAGAACACACCTTTGTTATATTTAATCAATGTGGGATACTCAACAAAGCAGAATATGTGTGACACTTTACTTCCAAATATATCCACTTATCCAAATTTGAATTCTGGTAAGGTTTTATGCCACTGCACCTTCTACATGCAAAAGCATATAGCCAACTTATATTACTTTTAACTATTTGTAACTCACATCCAATCATTATTAAATGTTCAACAGTTCATGTTTGCCTAATAGTTCTCATCTTCTTGACCAAACCCAGAGACCATGAATTCCATCCTTAATTCATAAGTGGGGCCCCAGCTGGAGCCAGTAAACACTGAGCAGAAATGGCCTGAGTGAAACTGCCCAACTCCAAATTCAGTTTAAAGTGAAACTGCCCAACTCCAAATAACAAGGGTGAAAAAGGGCATGAATGAATTATAGATGATAATCATGCCTGAGCAGAAATGGCCTGAGTGACGCTGTACTCTGTCTCTGCCTTGAATTGCCTCCACAAAGATTTGCACTGGACAGGTGTGATCAATGTCCTTGATGATGGGATCTGTAGTAGAATAATCAGTTACAAGTGTCGGTTAGGAATTCAAGGCAAAAGCAACATGCTCTCAAAAATTATTCAATAAGCAATTTCCAATTAATTTATCATGGTGTTTAGTGCTGGAACATGACCGGTCAATCAGGATCTCCAACACACAGTAATTAGCAGTATAGGTTTGGAGCTACAGATCTACTCATTCCACCATCAATAGGATTCATTTTCACAAGTATATACTACATTTGAAAATACATAAAGAAATAAATTGACAATCAAACTAACAAAAGTAGAAAAATAACAATGCCCCGGCACTTTCTTCATACTGACAAGGCCGGGATTAGTTACACTATTAAATCTAATTCATTTAAGCGCCATCTAGAAAAGTAAAAGAATATCAAGTAATTTCCAGTGTTTGAAAGTTTTACTGGATAACCACCTGATTGAAATGTTATAAATGGTTCAAAGTTGCCTATTTTTTTAAGTTATTTATATGTGCTTTTAAGAAGACAATACTTAAAACAAATTATTTAAACAGCAATAAAAAATGAAAGTCAACCTCTTCCCAGGTGCTTGAGGCAAGTGGATCATATGTTGTAACACTTCTATCAGTAACAGCAGCATTGTTCTTAGCATCCAACAAAGCTGATGACAGGGTACTTTCAATCTTATCAGCATCATCATCCAAACGGATTGCAGCCATTACAGATAATAACTTCAATGACTGGAAAAAGTTAATCAATCAAATCATTGATGATCCAATTGCAATACATATATAAAATATAAAGATTGAATATTTCATAAGCTTGAATTGCATCATACAGCAGAGCGGGCAACTTTTGTGATTGCTCGAATATCTTCTTTTCCAGTCCAAACTCGTGGCATTGAATCAGAATCATGGCTAAATAACATAGAAAACCTGTAGGCAACTTGACAGTTAATCCCCAGAAATGCACTCTGAATCAAATCAAACGGCATAAACCAAAATATTCTGATTTGCTACCTGTCTTTCATACGAATCAGGACTCGTCCAGCTTCTTCTTTTGCTCTTGTTTCAACTACACCCCTCGCGTAACTCTCCAAACTTGTAATCATTTTATCCTTAGTTTGTTCATCCATGTCAAAGCCAACAAGTGCACTAGAAAGGCCTGAAACAGCTGATTCTGTCTCGCGCTGCAGAAGTTTCCTCATTGCTGACCAAGTCTCATTATTAGCTCCATCCAGAAGAGCTTCCACAGGTCCCGATAATGCCTCATTCAGTTTTTCCTGTAAATGATGCCAGTAAAATTTTTGTATCAACATCTATTCATAAAACAAGCAAACTTCTCAAGATTCTATCCCTAACTATCAATCACTAATCATGCAAATGATGTCAATAGACGAACTTTTACAATATATAACATCCATAAATGTGCAATTTTTCCATCAATTTACCAAATTTGCAACAATGAAATATTGACCGAAACATAAAAGTGCTCCATGTACAAAGTTTCTGCACCAACTATCACTTCACAATTGAACTCTTCCAACATATTCACAGATACTTAAATTAACTTCCATGTAAATATATTCACAAATACCTAAATTAACTTCTATACAAACAGACGCTATATAGCACTCTCATCTCACTTTCAGGACAATCACTGAAGTAAAGAGTATACAACAACAACAACAACTAAGCCTTAGTCCCAAAGAAGTTGGGGTCGGCTGTATGGATCGGATCCTCAACAAAATAAGCTCAAAAGACACCAAAAAAGATACTCCAGTCTTAGGCCCCTTCCAAGACACGGATTTTACGTCTCCATTCAAGTCTGTCATTAATCAAATCCGCATCAAGATCTAAGGCACGTAAGTCTCTTGCTACCACCTCATTTCACACAGTTCTAGGTCTTCCACGACCTCTAGCCCCCTCAATCAACAAATTCTCACACTTACGAACCGCAGCATTAGGAGGTCTTCTTAAAACATGGCCATACCATCTAAGTCTTCCTTCCCTCACCTTATCTCCGACATCCGCTACTTGGACTTTTTGTCGAATATGAACATTCTTAATTTTGTCTAGTCTGGTATGTCCACACATCCATCTTAGCATCCTCATTTCTGCCACACTCATCTTATGCAAATGTTGTCCCGTTGGTGCCCAACACTCACTACCATAGAGCATCGCAGGTCTAACAACCGTCCTATAGAATTTACCTTTCACTTTCAGAGGTATTTTCTTATCATATAGAATCCCAGTCGCACCCTTCCACTTCAACCATCCTACCTGTATTCTGTGAGCCACATCTTCATCTATACGGCCATCATTCTGGAACACCGAACCCAAATATTTGAATTGCTTGGTTTTAGGAACCAAAACTCCATCCAACTTAACCTCATGTTCCTGCTTCTTCCTTAGACTGAACTCACAGTGCATATATTCCGTTTTACTCCTACTTAACTTAAAACTCTTGTCCTCGAGGGTTTTTCTCCACACTTCCAATTTACGGTTTACACCAGCACTAGTCTCATCAATTAAAATAATGTCATCAGCAAACAACATATACCAAGGAACATCGTCTTGTATGCTTCTGGTTAATTAATAATACTGAAAAATCTGAAGTAAAGAGTATAAAGAGGAAAAATCTGTTATTAATAATACCTCAAAAGATGATGTCAGTTCAGATAGTTTAGCAGTACGGACAGAAGAAATATGTGCATCTATATCACGTCGAAGTTTATCCCTCATTTTAGAGGTGTCCCAATTTGCTTGTTCAATGATGGCATCTGCAATTATTATGTACAAATGTTAAAACTTTTGGCAAGCCTCTTTAGTAAAGCCAACAAGTTTAATTCTAAGTTCATCAAAAAGGATCACCAGCATCTGAGGATTTAGTTACCTATTCAGTGTTTTAAAGATTTGCGTTTTGTGGTCTTGTTTTCTCAGCATTTTTCTACATCAAGCAAATTAAGTGATATAATGGATCTTAACAATACCTTTACATCCGTTGTCAAATAGAGCCATGTAAGACTCACTGCAAGAATGAGCAGCCAAAGAAAACCTTTCCCCAGTATTCAAAGCCTTATCGAATGCTTCCTTGAATTTGTCAAAAGCTCCTGACCTTATATGTCCCAACATGGATTGGAATGCCGGTTGGACAAGCTATCAAATCAGAAGAAAACAAATAATGAGAAATTAAAAGACAAACAACTGAACACATTCAAGTTGGCTATTGGTAAATTATATTCGACGAAAATTAATCAATTTACACATTAAAAGCAAAAAATGGAGACATCTATGTGCACAAACTTTCGAGGAATGGAACCCCATGTCATGAAAGGGGTGTGGTGAAATGTTTGGATCTCTCAACCAGCTAGACGAAGCCTTTTGGTTTTGATGCTACAAACAAGGGAACAGTGGCACAGATGGGCTGCTTGCACAACACTAAGGCCCAGCTAGCTACATGCATATAATCCAGCATTTTCATCATCTCTTCTCATTTCCATCTACAGCTCAAAGTCTCAAACCAAAAGCAAACATTGACTTCAAACTAGTTTCAATTTTAATTTGAATAATTTTTTTTCCACATTTCCATTGGATTGCATTTGGGCCAGATAACGAGGGCATCCCCTCCATCACTTGAAATCTCCTCACACGAAATACATGAGTGACCAATTCATAAACAGTCCAGAGTTATGAAGCTAATATTGTAATTTCCAATCATAAGAACCAGTGACATCCAACTCTTTTAGTTGCACACGGACAGATGTATAGGTTATAAAGCAACACTCACATTTTCAGTTTCATTACAATGCTGCAGTCTTCTCTATAGATTAAATAGCTTAATGGTATCATAAATTTACTATAGACTACTGAAGAGATATATTACTTGCAGCAATTTTTCTTCAAGCTGTTTTCGCTTTGCAGATCTGACTCCTTCATCAAAATAAGTAGCTTCTGCATCATACCTAGAATTAAAAGAAAATAATAACACTGATGAGAATAATAGTATATCAACAAAGATTTTTTTCAAAAATAATGCAAAATAACAGAATAAATGCTCCAGAAAAGAATATTCTCAGAAGATATCACTCAGTAGAAAACAACATGAATATTGCATCAAAAGCTAATGCCAAGATGCTTAGCAACTAAGCCACTCTATATGATCATACAATGAAAGCCATGGATCAAATTGTCGCAGTTTAGGCGAAGAGAAACGATCAATGAAAACAATGAATAATTCAACATATGGAACCTCAAACATTATAACAGAAAAGTCAACAAGATCTATGTACAACCTGCCAACCTATAAACCACCAGATATAATTTAACCCAGCACAGAGTTTCCGTCCCAGTACTCATTTTTGTTACAGTTCCTATTAATTTTTATGAAAAAGGAAGTCCATATCTATAACTCTCTAAAATTACCACATTAGACAAGACAAGTAGCAAAGTGCATTAATATTGATAGCACAGGTGCCGCAGCTTAAGGCAGAATCATGAAGCTGTCTAACCCAATCAAATTATGAGTAACACAGCTATTGTAAAGGTATAAAAAGGATTTAAAGGACAAAACTTACTCTGACAGACATGCATTTAGAGTTGAACTGAGCTTCTCACCAAAGCCAGAAACTGGGCCAGATTGTACACCTTCTTCTATTTGACACCACTCCTGTCATGTGAGTTATAAACAAATTTGGTAAGTGAACTTTTATATATTTTAGTCAATTCAACTTTTTAACATAGAACAAGCTTAATTCAATAAAAAACAAACCAAATGAGCATGAGAAAAACATATACCTCATTTGCACTGAAATTAGCATACTTTTCATTGGCAATTTCTTCACAGCGTACGGTAGCAACCATCACCTGTAAATGGGAGAAATAGAAGTCATTAGATACATGTCAATGCATTTATTATAAGCATCTGCGCAATCATTCACAAAATTACCTTGTGAGCAGGAAGGTCAAGGTCCTTGTTGTCCTTGATGACCTTCCAGATTTGTTGAGAACTAAAAGAAAATCCAGAAGCAGGAACTACACCACGTCGATCTCCCGCAAGACCACCAGGTGCAATAGAATGATGGAATCGTTGCCTCAAATCAGCAACCTTTATTCATAAATAGTAAAACAAATTACAAAAATGCCAACTAGCCAAGAGATTTAGCAATGTGATATACAACTAAACACAAACCCCAGAAATTAAAGAAATGGCTTGCAGTGTGATAAATTTTCCACTCTGAGGACAGGATAGTTGAAAGTCACAACCATAAAATCGTTTAATTTTGTTATATATCTAACTTTAAGTGAATGCTTATTACTTGAACTATTATAAAAAAGAAAAAGCAACTATCACAAGACTCAACACCATGTCATCTCATATCCATTGTTCACATATCCCTTAAGGATCTAAGTTAATTAAGACGGCTTACTTGTTCTCTGAATTGTTCTTCCTTTTCTTCAAAACTAGAGAGTGCAACAACCTCCACCTGTCCATACATCACAAGTAACAGAAGATAGCCATAACTCTAATTGCCCTCCTAAAAGAGGACATGCATAAGCTTATCTAAGCAAATAGGACGATATCTCACATTAAAAAATTCACTTAATGGAGTTTCCTTGTGTGCTTGTGGCTTAGGAACAGCATCCCAGATCTGCATTTAAAGAAAGAGAAAAGAAAAGTCAGAGAATAGTGTTGTTTTAAGCCAAAAAATAAAAAAAGAAGTATACTCTTTTACCTTCTGAATATCTTCTCTTAGAACAGGTTCTAAATTCTCCAGTGGTGTCTGTAAATAATGAAAGATCAAAACACAATAAAATATTTGGCCAATTTTGCTTTACACTAGGAAGTAATGATAATTTCAAAACATAAGAAAGAAATAAGAAAGACTAGATTTCTATCTTGTCAAAACATTAAGCTAAACATAAGAGAGGAACACACCCTAGTTTTATCACGTATGACAAACATCAAAGTTGTTTTGCGTGGACTAAATAATCGCATCATAACCTGCAAGCAAACAAAAACCATAAATAGGAGCACGGAAGCTTAAGAAAACAAAGTTAACTGCTTATGGTAAAAAACCTATACTGAGAGTACCTGGAATACAGTCTTCAAAAGAGGTTTATTTGCAGCTTGCTCACGGCCAATATCATGACACCACCTAAGAAACATTTCACAGCAAGACCATGAATACAAATTAAAACTATTTCAAGAAACATTGATAAATTTCAATAATTCAGTTTTGGTGCTAAATGTAGATCTTACATGTTAATCAATACTATATCTGAAACAGCAAGGGCAAACAGAGCACTCTGCTTCTCAAACGCAGTATCATCCTAAAACATGAGGGGGAAAAGATATATGAGAGCAAAATCAGACATAAACTGAACACAAGAAATTCTGAACTTGTGCAATTTCAAGCAGTCATTCGTGAATATTATATCTGAAATAATTGATACATTCACATTCTAAACCCAATTCTTGAAAGAATCATGTTGCTATATGGCTATGTACAGGTTTTGCAAAAAAATAAATGAATTTATACTTCAAGCATATAAAAGATGATAGAGAAATTCATGTTGTCACAAGGAAAGGATAGAATGTGACCTCTCCTCGTTCTCTTCCATCAGTGCCCTCTAAGTCCATTACAAGAGTAGATGGCTCAATGCCAGCACATCTAGCTAACCATATACCTTTAGTAGTTTGAGACCTGAAAAGATGAATAAATCTGTCAAGCTTCCAAAATCCTAAACAGTTTTTATTTAGCGTAAAAAATAAAGAAGAAAATCTAGCATGGAATGAATACAAGAATATACCGTCCTTTAAAGGCATCCATCTCTCTGAAGTTGGTACCGAACAAATGGTTTAATAATGTGCTTTTCCCTGTTCAATCCATAGGAAACAATATCTAACTCTTTAGACAATGTAGACTAATCAATGATAGAGTTGAAAGCAGAAAATGCGAAAGCTGAAGTCTAGCAGTGAAAAAAGGAACAAATGAAACATGCTGTTCATAATAAATATGGCAGCAATGACTTTTCCCATTGATTAGAGCCTACATCCATATGACAATTTCAAATAAAAACCTTCTATGTATTTGCTAGCCAATAACTAATGATGTCTTGCAAGTTACAGCATGAAATCTCACTACTGGAGATACATGAAACTATGAATTAACAAATTAATGGAGAAAAATGAAGAATACATACCACTACTTTGAGGGCCCATGATGGAGACTACAGCATATGAGAGTCCACATTCCCCCAATCTCACATTCTTGATGAATTGATCTAATCCATCAGCATTAAATGTGCCATCTCCATCAACTAACTGAGCGGAACAGCATTCTTCGGTATTTGCTGAAACCAAGGGGGGCATATATTGATTAGTAATACATTATAGTTCCAAAGTTTCATATTATAAATGTTAATAGGCATTGTGATCATAAAACCTTCAAAACAGCTTGTTAGTTTGCAGAACAAGCCAACTTCGCATGAATTTAAATTCAAAATTGAAAAAAAAAAAGAGAGATCATATAGCCACCAAATATGAGATTAATATTTCACCCACACCAGCAAAAACCTTCTCAGTTCATGAGATTCATAATTATTAATTTGAAGCAACCATTCACCTTCACCAATGATTGCTGAGAAAAATAAAAGTGAGAAAAAGAAAATGAAAATATACCATAATACTCAGTAAGATGGCGTTTTCTGATTTCTTTTGAAAATAATCAAATCCATACATTCAATTGAAATTAACCCTTTATTCATCAAATCACAATGAGAAAAATTGACTATCGCTTAAACTCTTATCCATTTCCCCTCATCTATCAAGCTACCAACCAGGATTAACAATTTCATAATGATCCAAATTCAAAAACCCAAAAACAAACCAATAATTTATAAAAACCACCTGAAAACCTAAATCCCAAATCAAAATGGGGTCCAATCTATCTTGTCAGAAACACAGTTATTCATTTTTGTAATATATAATGAGCTCATATGTTTCAAGCAGCTTCAATTACTGAAAAAAACCCGTTAAAATTTCAGCAATTTAACAACAAAACGGAAACCGCAAAAACAGTTAAATAAAGCAAATCCAAAACGGATGATAATAACAACGGTTAATAAATTAAAATGAATCAAATACATAATAACTATAATTAAAAGAGCTTAAATTGAAAAAATAAAATTGTTAATGTGGAGAGAGAGATTTATATACAAAATGGATCAAAGAGAATGAAATTGAGAGATTACCCATTTGAATTGGATCGAAACTGGAGAGGATTGAGAGCTCAATTCAACCTAAAAAATGTTGGGTAGTGAAGATCGATTGATAAAGATGGAAGAAAGAAGAAAACAGAGAGATCTCAAAGGTGCAAATTTTTTTTTTCAACTTCTGTGTGCTTTTTTTTTTTTTTAATTTAAAGTTGAGGGCTCAACTGTCCCATGATTTTAAAAAAAAAAAGCATTAAGTTGGATTTTAAAAAAATAAAATAAAAGTTTTGAGGTATTTTTATAGCAAAAGATGTCTAAAGAAGGCAAACTCTCTTTTTTACAAAGAAAAATTAGTGCTAGTTTCTTCATTTTGTCATTAATGGTAAAAGGTTGCTTGTCGTGTCATTGCAAGAAATTTAAAAAAAAAATAAAAGAAAAATAGTTGTCGTTTTACTTACTCCATCTCACTTCTTATTTTATAAAAATTAAAAAATATATTTTTTTTATTAAAAATACAAATTTATAAGTATTTTTTATTATATTTTATTTATTAATTTTTTCAGAATTTTTTAAATTTGTGCCCCCTTAAGACACATGTTAAGTTATAATAAATATTTTAATTTTTTATTATAATATATATTATTTTTATTAAAATTTATTATAATAAATTATAGTAAAATAACATGCATTTCAATAAAAAGATAATTTTTATTTTTATTTAATATTATTATTTTATGGTTAACAATAATATATATTAATGAAAATAATAATATATTGATTAATATATTAATAAAAATAATGATATAGTAATTAGCATGTTAAAATAATTAATAAATTGTAATTTAGAACAAATAAAAAATTATATTTAGATAAGAAACTATAATTTTTAAAAAAAATGACAAATGCATAATTTATAAATTGGAATATAAAAATAAACATGAAACTCCGACCTATCATGTTTAAATTTGTTAATTCTGATCTTATTGACTAGTAAATCAGATTGACATGTATATAAATTTATCAAAAAATATGTTTCATTATATTTTTAGAATGTGAATAATAAAATATTTTACACTTTGAGCAACTCTTTTAGTTCAAGTATCTTCGACCTATAAAAAAAATTGTATTCAATAAACTCACCATCGACATAAACTATTTAAAAAAAAGCCTGTTTGTGATTGATTTAAAAATAAAAGTTTCAAAATTTTAAATAACACCATTGTGAGAAACATGTTCATATTTTAATGAGTAATTATTTTTATATTTAGTGTCGGATTTTATCTATTAATTATCGAAGTAATATACAATATTTTAAAAAAAAATAAGGGAATGAAAGTTGTTTTTTAAAAATTTAGATTTTTTAGTACTGGCAGCCCAAATTCACCATTGTCATGATATCATTGTATTCCAATTTTTTATTTAGTTACGATAATAATATTTTTTTTGTGGTGTTTTTGCAAATATTCAACAAGATATAAGTAGAAAGTTATTAATAAAAATTTCAAATTATGTAAGATTAAAATTTATTTCATACAACAATAAACTTATAAAGGATAAATTTGCAAAAAAAAAAAAAGGCTTTTAAAGTTATGTGATCGTTAAAGTTTTTTTTTTTTTTTTCGAATTTAGTGAATGTTGAAGATTGAAAAATCCAAACTAACAATACAAATTTTCACGTGCATGTGTAACCACTTTTAGTAGAGATTCTTCAGACAGTAGTCTTATAAAAGTCCACGAAATCACATGATGTGTGAAAATTAATTTTCTCATAATAATTCTTTTATTTTAATTAAATTTTCTAGGAATTAAGTTTTTTTAACGAGTTAATAATTACATTATTAAGTAGACATGTAGATGGATCGAGTTTAAAGATAAAAAATATTCAAAATCTTAAAAAATATGATTCATCAATTTATAGTTTTTTTTACTAATTAAAATTTATAGACCAACTCATAAATAGATTTATTATTAAAAAAATTACGTCAATTATCAATTTTTTTAAAATTTTTATTTTTTATTAGAATTTTTAAAAAGTGCATAATAAATTTATAATAATTTAATAATAAATTTACAAAAATTATAATATGTATAATAAATTTATAATAAAGTAATAATAAATTTTATGCTCCTTTCATCCTTCAAAATTGTCACTTTTATAAAAAAAAAATTATCTTTTTAAATTATCATTTTATAGGATTAAAAAAATTAATTAATTTTTTTCAACAAAATCCTTATTATTAATAACTTAATCAATGAAGTAACAATATAATATTAATAAATTAATAGAATATATTTTAGTTTATTTAAAATAATTTTATATAATATTTAAAAAATTTAATGACTTTTTTAATAAGTGAAGATGAACTAAAGGTGATTATTTCAGCAAGATGGATGGAACATATTATTTAAAATTGATAAATTTATAAGTTGTTAAAAATTTTAATAAATTTGATAATTTTTTTAAATCATGAATTTATAATATTATGATTTTTTTCTAAAATATTTGCAAAAGCCTTTATTATAAGCACGCCTTAAAATTTATGAGGTGAAAAAAAAAGGGGGGTTAGTCATTAAACTTAACTTAATTCAAATTTTTAAATCTATCGCTACATGGCCAGCAACACCAAATCTGTAGTGTTCGTAATTTGTGGGATCTAGTTGTGGGCGCAGGGATGACAGTGGATAGAATAACTATAAAAATTTCTCTATTTAAATTTATTTAATTTTTAAATTATTTAAATTTATTTATAGTTATATTTATATTTATCTCAAATTTATTTAATAATATTTATTTATTATCTAAATCCATTTAATTATTCTTTTATATATAAAAATTTAAAAATATTATAAAATTTAAAATATAAATTATAATTTTTTAATTAAATAATTATAAATAAATATTTAATATTAATATATTTTTGTTAAAAATAATTACATATTATATAATTTAATAATTTAAATAAAATATAATTAATATATAATTAAAATTTTAATAAAATATAATTAATATATAATTAATTCAAATAATAAATTTCTAAAAATCTTTACCTGAACCGATTATAAATAATAAAAATATTATTTTTATCATTTAAATTTATTTATAAATTATTTATATTATATATATATAAATAAATTAAATATTTAAAAATACTTAACCGAAATATACTTAAGCCGTTGTAACCCCTGTATGAGTCATATAAGCTAAAGTTGCGGTTGAGGACGAAGGAGGAATCTTTGATTTTTGTTTTTTTAGAGGAAATTAAAGAAACGGGATGGGCCGGGGGATTGGTCCCACGTCTAGTTCTTCAAACCGGCTCAAGTGGGATAAACTTGGCGCCGTCCATTTTTATTAAAATGGACGGTGCGATTTCAAGGACCTTGGCAGCGCGTGCAACCACGCTCCACTCATCCACCGTCGACAGTGCTACTTTCGGTACCGCGGAAGCAATTTCTGACCAACATTGAACATTCCTGTCTTTCTTTTTTTGGTATTTAAGTAATTTTAACAAAATTTGTTTTATTAGTATTAATATGAAAAAGTGAAAAAATTCTTTATCAATTATATACTTTGTCTTGATGTGTTAATCTTTTTTTTTAATATTATATTAACGTTAATATTTGAATTTTAATAGTAAAAAATCTTAATTATTTTAAAAATAAAATATTGTTTAATTTAATTTTAGAAAGGGAATGTGATTAGATCAAATAATAATAAAAAATACTTAGGTAAAAAGAAAAAGTGGCATAAGCATACTGTAAAATAAATTAGCGTTAACGTGAGAGTTGACAAGTTTGAGAGTTAATTAATGTTATGAGATTAACGATAAAAAAAATTGTTGAATATTAATTAAAATAATTTCACATAAATTTGGAATAAAAAAATATATAAATTAAAAAGGTATACATAAATATTTAGCGCTAAATGTTTTAACCATGATAATATTCAACAAACTAATGTGTATGTATTTATCAGGGCCGTCTTGGATATTTTAGGGGTCTCGAGCAGAAATTAAGATATGAGCTCTTAAAATACAGTATTAGAGCGAAAATTTTGGATTTGAGGGGCCGACAAAAAATAAATATTTAAGACTCAAGGGCCTAAAAATAACAATGTAAAATTTGAAGGGCTCAAATTTTATTGTATGATGAACGCTGGGTCCAAATTTTATTGTATAATGAATGTTTGAATAAAATGTAATGTTGATGATAGTGAAAATCGATCCTCACACCCTTTGATCATATACAACACGCTAGACCACCACAGCAAATCAAAATTTTATTACTTATTACATATATGTATATATATTTATAAATTTAGGGTCCTATCAAAATCAAGAGCCCTGAGCGATTGTTCATGTTGCTCCCCCTTGGCCTGATATTTATGATCTCAGCACTTTTATATTCACCCTCAACCTAATGCCTGTCAAAATGTCAATTAGATGAGTATTTTTAATTGTCCAATTGTCACTTCATCGAAGTTTTAAGGTATTTTCATATGAATTTGAAATTATATATAAGTTAATGTGTTCAAAGACTATCATCAAAGTATATTTTAGTTATGATAATATTAAATATATCGATATATGTATATTTGTGATTTTTTATTAAATACGTATGAAGAGAAAAATATTTAGATTCAAATACAAGACTTAAAAGCGAAATAATAGATATGTGCTTGTAAGCTTATTGACCTCCCTTAATTCACAGTAATAATAAAAATTTAACAATTAACAATCTAAATTTATTTTTAGGAGTTCTCTTTGATCTAAAAAGTTAAAATTATATCCTGGGATTTTATGAATAATATATCACTTTTTAATTTCATAAAGTATTTAAATAATTAATATTTAATTAAAACGTGTAAGAAAAAAAAATAGTAGCCTGGTACTGTAGATTCAAAGACATGAATGAAATAATTTTCACAAGTGATTGTTATTTTAATAATTTTGTAATTTTAAAAAAATTTAACATTTACATTATCCTCAACAATTATTTTCTACAAATAAATTAATTTTATTCTTTTAATAAATTAATAAAAATTTAGATATGAGTCGTTTGTTTGTTTGTTTTTTTAATTTTTAGGGCTTAAAGCCATAGTTTTATGGTTGAGACGCTCTGTCACTAATCATATGCAAATCGCACTTGATAAATTGGTCCAACACACAGATATAATAATGTTCTCTATTTTCTTTTTGTCTAATAATACAAAAAAGTTCATTATTTTTGCGGTTTTGATCTTACTTTATATTTTTATTACTTAATTATAGTTATATTTGAGACCCACAAATTAACTGTAAAAAGTTACAATGATCACTTTGTCCCCCACCCCCCCTTTTTTTTTGCCAAGATCCACTTTACCATTTGTTTTTATATGATTCCTACAAAATTATTGATTACAACTAGTCGAAAATTATTAATTACACCGAGTAAATTAGGACAAAATTAAATGAACCTGTATCACTGAGTCAACCAAGACAAATTAAATGGACCGGTTAATGCCCTGAATAATATGCAAATGTTCTTCTTTTTTAAGTCCTTTGGTTTGTGATTGTGTAGAATTAATAAAAGCATCATGTGAATATTTATTATTTTTGTTAGAAGGTTGCAAATGAAAACATCATGCAATGCTTCTTATTTTTCTTATCTTTGTTCAATTCTGTACATGAAGTTATTCGCCAAAATTCCAATGTATATTAATTTCTAAAAAGAATGAACCCAACCACTCATTTCTCAAAATTCAATTTATTACAATAGTATTAATTTGCCTCTCGTAACTTCATGAAATCTCATTTAATCTATATATATATTTTGAAGATATTTTAAAAAAATACATCCATTTAACACTTAAATTTTTTAGGATTTTATTTTATTTTTATACTAAAGGAGGGGATAACCCATTAGACTAGCAGTAAACTACACGAGGCAGAGCTACTCCTTCTGCATCCAGCCTACACAAATCATTCAATTGACCTGGGAGTTGTGAGAACACCATTCTCCGATCATTGGCTCCAACAGCCATATTAGCCAAAGCATCAGCTACCCGATTTGCCTCTCTGTAAACATGATAAAACCGCACTTCCCAATCCCTCCTCAGCAAGTGCCTACACTGATTAATCAAACCACTATGCTTGAGATTAACATCCCCATCACCAAAGACCATCCTATGACAAGATGAAGAGTCAGTTTCAACAATTAAGTTCTTCATACCCAAATCCCATGCAAGCTGAAGCCCATATAACAAACCAGATAGCTCGGCCACCACAGCAGAACAAATACCCAATTTGTGACAAAATCCACTTACCCATTGCCCTTTAAAGTCCCGCAACACACCACCACAACCAGCTGGCCCTGGATTCCCTTTCGACGCGCCGTCAATATTTAATTTAATGAATCCATACAACGGAGCAGACCAGTTAATATGCTGCACCGTCTGACCCCTAACCACTGCACCAGCTGAGGCAGTTACCCAAGCATCCGTATTATGTTTTACTTCCGCCGAGAGGATAATGAACCTGGACTGCACCTCATAAAACTGATTCTTAAACACTACATCATTCCTCCATAGCCAAAGATGCCACAAAACCAGAGCAAATACAACCAATAAATCATTATCAGGATTTTATTTATTACATGATTTTTCATCAAATTTCACTGCTTCCCAAATAAGCGCTTTAATATTTTATATAAATATTCATACTTTTTTTTTCTTCATTTTCATTTTTCTAATTCTGTCCTGTGATAGATATATACATTGCTACTCAAGTTAACGCATCAATACTAGCAAATATAACAGTAGATACAAAACTGAGGCCTGTCATCTACTATGCCTTTCTTGTTGAACCCGGGAAGTATGCGCTTCCTCAACATGTCTGGTGAGCAGTGAAATCCCATAATGTGAGGCACTTGAGGCAGCATAATAGGAAGTCACAGTGAGTTGCGCAAACTTCGGAAGTGCATAACCTGCAATTTTGCATTTCAACACCAAGTGGGATTGCATATAAATATAAATTTAAGAAACCAAACATAGATTCAAAACTTAACAATGCATGCATGCTGAATACAAAGCTTTCTGTAAATCATGTAAAATATTTTCAACCGAGTATATCCTTAATTGTAGAAGGAACTCGACCGAACACAAACTCCACTTTATCATACCACAAGATCCACCAATTATAACAAAATTACAAGCCAAGCACGTAGAATGTCTCACAACCCCTACCATACTCCTTGTTTTATCATCCTAAATTCTTCTCAGCCAGCAATAGCTACCTGTTGTTGTTTCTGGCATCTAAATTTCCTTGCCCCTCTCATGGCAGAATATACAAAATTTAGTCCAATTTAAGATCCTAAAATCAGGGGGAAAAAAGAAGCAAAACATTCAAAAATCAACGAATAGCCAGATTAATATATTGAGGCATCATGCCTCAGTAGGTAGCAAAATGAAAAGAAAAATAACAGGGAGGCCCAAGCAGATAGTAAAACTTGCAAAAGAAAGCAAAAGATCAATCCATATCAACACCGAATATTCATGAGTAAGAAAACCCAAAAACTCAACAAAATAAAAAAAAATGGAAAGTAGGTTGCAAAGCAGTACATTTGATAGAGAAGCTGATTAGATTGGCGAACAAGGTAACTTTTGTAAGGGAAAGGAAACATTAATATAGATTGGAACATAGAGATCATTAAAATTGAGAGCCACCGAGATTCATAAATTAAAATATACCATAAAAAAAAGAAGCTCTTAATTTTTCATAAATTCATGCATATCAAGTGAATACAAGCTTTCAGTACAACATATTTTCAGGCTTTTAAGAAATTCTATGTGTGAGGAAGCTGCTAAAATAGCATACGGAGATACTCAACAAATAAATAATGTAAAATAGAATAATAAATCAACATCACAAATAAAGTAATTGCTTCTAACAATCAGCAAATTAAAATCAATCTTCTGAAAATAGGAAAACCATAAAAAATTAATTCAAAGAATCGTAAATGATCAGAAGATAAATATATAGTTAGTTAAATATCTGATTCTCTTCGAAATAAATAAATCTAATTATTGGAGGTTTAAAATTAGAAGGAAACAAAAGCTGGAGATTGATATGAACCTTAAGCGGCTTGGTGGCGTCGTTATGGCGATGATGAAGGTTTGAGAGACAGAGCAGAGGGAGTAAGCGTTCTGCTTACAGGAAACGGGGACCGAGAGGTAAGGAGAGTGTACTGACGGCTGAGATTAGTTGGGTTTTACAGAAATCTAAAGCGACGTGGTTTTGGTTATATATATATATATAATATTACTTGTATTTTTTTGAAAAGGATATTACCTGTATTTATTTATTATATTATTTACTTTTTTAACTAAATTAAAAATTAATTTAATTAAGTGACAATTTAATAATTATATATAATTTAACTATAAAATAAAATAAAAAATATAAATACATACACAAAAAATATAAATTAATATTTTAATTATTTATATATATTAAATATTAAGTAATGAATACAGTAATATTATACTATAATTTTATAATATTAGTATGCAATAAATTATTATTCATTATTTTATTTTTACTTTTTTTTTTATGAGAACTTACTGGTATTATTAATTTATATCAACAACAAAAATATCATAGAGAAAGTTGGGTTGAAAATCCCAACTATAAGGATTAGCATAATGACTAGCAAGGGAGTGAGCAATCATGTTTGTGGTATAGAACAAAGAAGAAAATGACAGTTAGCTACCAATATAACAAAACCCGAATTATCCAAATCCCGAGCTTGTATAGCTTGAACTAACTCCTTCGAATCCACCTCAATTTCCAACTGATCCAAATGCACAGATAGCAACCATCGGAGAGTTGTTCGAAGTGCCAAAGCTTCTGCTATTCTGACGGACAAGACATAAGACAGAGGGCCTGCATAAGATGCTTGAAAGCTGCCATCTCAGTTGCAAATCACTGCCCCAAAACTTGATTTCAAGGAATCATGATGGTGGGCAGCGTCAATGTTGCACTTCCAAGTACCAAGAGGAGGCTTCTCCCATCTTCTAAGACCTAAAGAAACTCGAACACCAGGATTTTGACGCTGCACTATAAAAGACTTCGAAGTAATCCGGCTATCATAAACACTCTCAACCAAACTGACAATATTTGTAACTGGAGTATCTATAGCACGCCACAATAAAGAGTTATGAGAAAACCAGATCTTCCATAACAACAACAACACTTCTCTACCACATCTGAACACTAAAGATTAAAAAGAGAAGATAGGAACCCACTTAAACTATCAGACCTGTTTAGTGAAGTAGCATTTTTCTCTTCCCACCAATCCCGGCAAGCTTGTGACTTAGCGCACTGAAGAAACACATGATTAACATCTTCCATTTCTCCACATAATTGACAACCCTCATCCATATCAATTCCTCATTAGATCAATGTTAAGATCTTTTTTATATGTGTGTTTTAGGTAGTTTTGTTTACTTTTTAGTTGTTTTCTAAATAGTTTATTCAAGTTTATTGTTAGGTTTTATGCTTTAAGTTGAAGCAAGGGAATTCATGAGAAAAAATCCAATAAAATATTCTAAGTCTATTGTTGGAAGCAAAATTCATAAGAAAGTACACAACACAACAAAGCTATTTCTAGTCTTGGCCTGTCTCTTGGTTGCCAATCCATTCAAAAGAGCAGCGTAAATCATGCAAAATTAGACATGGCCTGCTGTGTTGGTGGTATCACTGGCTATGTCCCATATCATGGCCAGGACGGTTTGGAAACTTATGCAATGTAACTATCAACAATGAAATTGTGATTTAGTTAGTTGTATTTTAAGTAATTTTTTTAACGCTAAGAGGTTCTTTTTGCCAAGAAAAAAAATCGATACTATTTATTAGAGAGGTTTATGCCCTTTTTTTTGGTTCATGGGTACAACTTAAATGGTAAAATATTTTGAAAAAATGACTCCATTGACTGTGTTTTTTTAAATTTTTATTCTTTTATTATAGTTATTTTAGTAATTTTATTATAAACTCATTATAAACTATAAAAATTTTATAAATTAATAGTAAACTCACGATAAATTCATTATAAACTAATAATAATTTGATATTTTAGTAAATATTTTATAAATTTTGGTATTTTAGATAATTTATAAATATGATAAATTTAAAATTATTTTAAAATTTTTTATATTCTTATCAAAGCCCAAATATTTTCTATAAGGCATCTAACTTTATGTTAATGGGATGAAGGAAAAATAAATAGAAAAACGATAATGTAAAAAATTTATAACTTAAAAGGATGAAAATGCTATAAATTGAAAGACGACAGCGCAGACATTAATATATTTATGAGAGACTGTCAATATAGTTTATGACCTAAGCTTTATTTAGGTCAAATTGAGAAAAAAAAACTAATAATTGAATGAAGAAGATATGGGGTTTATTTGTACATTTACCTTAATAGTGTAATAACTTCATTATTAAGCATGAGAGAAGCTTTCAACAACAAATTGCCATTGTTCCCATTTTCCTGAAATTTTTGATATTAAAGTTGATAAGGCGACAATCATCAATTAACAAACAAGCAAATTTGGTGGCAATATCGTCAGAAGATTTGGTTCAATAAGGTAGAATGTCAAGTTAAAATATCAATTATTCAAGAAAAATATATATTTTAAACACTCAAATTATGTTTTAAATTTTTAATAATTAATTAAATACTTTATTTAAATTGGTTATTTTGTTCACAGATTAAAAATTATGATGAATTAAAAAAATTTTAAAAATTTAACAAAATTAAAGAAACATTAAAACTCACATTTAATGTGCATGTCCAAATTCAATTATCCTAAAAAGATGATAAACTAACTTGTTTTAATCCAAAAATAAATAAATAAATAAAACTCTGATTAAATGGATTCTGGAAGCAGTGAAAATTATTTAAAAAAGAAAGCCTGGCACTAGTCAAAACCAGCAGCACCTTCTTTATACTTGAAGTCTCTCAACACTGCAAAAATCTCTCACTTTTGAGTCCTCACCTCTCTCTCTCTCTTTACGTTTCTCTCTCGAGAATCAAAGAAGAAGACGAATATGGAGAGGATCTCTGTGATTCTCTTCTTCGCTTTCCTGTTAATTTCCTCTACTCACTCATTCTATCTCCCTGGCGTGGCTCCTCGTGACTTTCACAGGGTATTAACTTTTCTATATCTGAATCTTCCATTTTCTTTGATTCTTCTAGTTTATTGAGTTTACTCTTGTGTTCTTTTTAAGTTGACGAGGTTTATTTCTAGTTTGGTTATCACAGAGTTGGATCTAGGGTTTTTTCGGGTTTGATCCATTGTTTTGCTGATTTGGATTTTCTTAGATCTGTTACTTCAGTTTGGATCTTTTTTTTTGCTTTGATTAGTTCTTGGTATTTGAAAATGAGCTGGTGATTTAACGAGTTTATGAGAGCTCTTCTTTGTGTTCCTTTTTTTTATGCCTTCTATGATCTTATCGTTTGGGCTTTTGGTGGTTTTTAATTGGTTGGATGTTTTAGTCCTGATTTTTGGTCTTAGCATGCTAAATGATTAATTTACTCTCGGAGAGATGTGAGATTATGTGCATATTCATATTATGTTTTATTTTATACAATACAAATTATTGATGCTTAAGCTGTAGAAGTAGCATGCGATGGGCATTGAACTGCTATTGATCAGGCTCGGATATCTCTTTGATGGATGATGTACTGTTGTGTGGCCCTTTAGATTAAAAAATGAAAGATCATGGAAGTGTTTTGATGCAATGTGAGAATATTGATTCCAGAAGTGCAATAAAAAGATTGGTATTATGGTGAGAGATTTAGTTGCACTGTTCTGGTTAATGATATGATAAATGCTAAAATTAGTTGGAAGGGGAGCCTATTCATATGTTGAGGGAATACTCTATGCTTTCATTGTATTATTCAAATTGGGGCATCCAGTGAACTGATGAACTCTTTCATTTTGAGTTTTGATGGTATCTTTTTTCACTTCAAATTGGAACTTCCTTATTTGCTTCTTAGGTGATTGTATGTGTGCTGGAGGCAGGGATCTAGGGTTGCTGTTTCTTTAAGGAATTTGTTTTTAAAAAATTATACCTTTAATTTGGGTCTTGCTTTCATATTATTATTGAAGTTCAGTATCGATGCTTGTGTTTTTTTAATAGGGAGATATCCTTTCTGTCAAAGTGAACAAATTGTCATCTACAAAGACACAACTTCCATATGACTACTACTTCTTGAAATATTGTAAACCAGAAAAGATTTTGAATAGTGCAGAAAATTTGGGGGAGGTTCTTCGAGGTGACCGCATCGAGAATTCGGTATACAGTGTAAGCATCTATTCTTCTTTATCTGGTCTATTTACTGGTACTTGACTAGGTAATAAACTGATGATTAAATTTTTCATTGTTACTCTGGGTTTTGGATATTCCACGCCAGTTTGAAATGATGGAAGAGCAGCCATGTAAAGTGGCCTGTCGAATGATGCTTGATGCTGAAGCTGCTAAGAATTTTAAAGAAAAGATTGATGATGAATATCGGGTTAACATGTAAGTTGAGATTTGCTTACTACCTTATTTTTGTTATTTTGAGTTTTGTTTTTGTGGGTCTAGATATTTCCCTCCCAATTCCCTCTCATGTTTTGCTTCTTTATCTGCAATATTATTTGTTGCTTGTTTGTACAGTATGCTAATTTTATACTTATCCGTTGCATGCCCTTTTTCAGTCAAATTTGTTTCTTGTTTGTATTGATAGCCGGTAATGGATTTGCAGGATCCTGGATAATCTTCCAGTTGCTGTTCCTGGACAAAGAAGAGATGGGAGTCAGTCAACAACTTATGAACATGGATTCCGTGTTGGGTTCAAAGGAAATTATGCTGGGGTATTTTTCAGAAAGCACTAGCTGGCATGGAAGGCTTCTATTTAATTATTTTGTTTTGATTATTTGTTTGTTTTACAGAGTAAAGAGGAGAAATACTTCATCTATAACCACCTCAGCTTTAAAGTTATGTATCACAAGGATCCTGAGGCAGAGTCTGCTCGAATTGTTGGCTTCGAGGTTATTCCAAACAGGTCTTGTGCCGTCTTCCCCTTTGTGATATTTCAGTTTTTACTTTTATTCGGTCGAGCTGCCTTGGGAGAGAATGTAGTTTATTGTCTGCTACAAGTTCTGAAACAGTTATGCAATTGGAGGGAACAAATTTGAGTACTTTAGATGAATCATGTGCATGAATTCTGCTAGTGAATGTTAGTTATTAATGGATTTAGGTATTGTATTGATGCATGCACAAACAATAGTGTGCATTTGAAAGCTTGTTTTGTTCCCATGTATGTATGCTTGCTTGCTTTACCTTTTTTGTATTTTTTGAAAATTCTGTTGAAATTTTCTCTATGATTTTTTTTGAACACAATTTCTTTATGATTTTGCTATCATGTTACTTTGTGTTTACTGTTTACCATGCAATTCAGCTCTTTCTTACATTTTATGTCCACTTTCTGTGGGTTGTGAAATAGTTAACTTATTTATTTCCTCTTGTTTTAACGTGATTCTTGTAAACAGCATTAATCATGAGTACAAGGTATGGGATGATAGTAATCCTCAAGTGACAACATGCAACAAGGACACCAAAAAGTTGATTCAAGGTAGCACTGTTCCACAAGAAGTTGACTCAGGCAAGGCAATTGTGTTCACATATGATGTTACCTTCAAGGTACTCTTTCATAATTGTTCGCTTCTTCTTCCCTAAGCTGTCTACTGGTGTCTACCTGTCTGTCTGTTTATGTGTCTCTTTTTCTGTGAGCCTGTCTATTATACATTCATTTTTTTAGGAAAGTGAGATTAAATGGGCATCTCGGTGGGACACCTACCTGCTCATGAATGATGATCAGATACATTGGTTCTCCATCATAAACTCACTGATGATTGTTCTGTTTCTTTCTGGCATGGTGGCTATGATCATGATGAGAACTTTATATAGAGATATTGCAACCTACAATCAGTTGGAAACCCAAGATGAGGCTCAGGAAGAAACAGGGTGGAAACTTGTCCATGGAGATGTGTTCAGGGCACCTATCAATTTTGGTTTACTCTGTGTGTATGTTGGTACTGGTGTACAAATCTTTGGAATGACACTGGTGACAATGATATTTGCATTGCTGGGTTTCTTATCCCCTTCCAATAGAGGTGGCCTTATGACTGCTATGGTTCTGTTGTGGGTCTTCATGGGCATATTGGCTGGATACTCATCAGCACGATTATATAAAATGTTCAAGGGCACAGAATGGAAGAGAAACACCCTAAAAACTGCATTTATGTTTCCGGGTATTCTGTTTGCAATCTTCTTTGTACTGAATGCTCTGATCTGGGGGGAGCAATCTTCAGGAGCAGTGCCTTTTGGGACCATGTTTGCTCTGGTTTGCTTGTGGTTTGGTATATCTGTTCCATTGGTCTTTGTGGGTAGTTACCTTGGTTTCAAAAAAGTAGCTATTGAAGACCCTGTGAAAACCAACAAAATTCCTAGGCAAATACCTGAGCAAGCTTGGTACATGCAACCGGTCTTCTCCATACTCATTGGAGGCATTCTTCCATTCGGTGCAGTTTTTATTGAGCTCTTCTTCATCTTGACATCAATATGGCTGAATCAGTTCTACTACATCTTTGGCTTCCTCTTTATAGTATTTGTTATTCTTTTGATAACTTGTGCAGAGATAACAATTGTGCTCTGCTACTTCCAGTTATGCAGCGAGGACTATCACTGGTGGTGGAGATCTTACCTGACTGCTGGTTCTTCTGCTCTCTACCTTTTCCTCTATTCGGTTTTCTACTTCTTTACCAAATTGGAAATCACAAAGTTCGTTTCAGGCATCCTTTACTTTGGATATATGATAATCATATCCTATGCCTTCTTCGTCTTGACCGGAACAATTGGCTTCTATGCTTGCTTTTGGTTTGTCAGAAAGATCTACTCTTCTGTCAAAATTGACTGATCTGATGGGCCAAAAGTGGATGAGGACTTGTATCAGCTCCAGGGGTTTTGTTTAGCTTTTTGGATGCTTTTGCCAGATCCAATTTACACGAGGGAAATTTTGGTTCTGGTGAAAGCTTTTCTTATGCTGATTATGGAGTAGGGCTGGGCATGTTTTATATAAACTGTCATCAATATTTCTGTGCATTAAGTTGTGGACTAGATGCTCCCATACAGTAATATCAACTCTTATAAGGTGATAATTTCTACAACACTGCTTCTGATTCTCCATTTCCGTTTCAACTCAAAGAAAAAAAAAATCTACAAATGTAATATTTAATTTGAGCTTAGCACTGGGGAGAATAATTTTCGTTAGTAATTTTGTTAGTCACAAGGGGCGCAAGCTTATGTTAATTTATTACATTTGCGTATTGGCTGTTTTTATATCCCTTTTCCTTTTTTTTCTGAAAAAAAAAATTGAATAGATTTGTCAAAATTTATGAAAATAAAAACTTGACTTTATTATTTTATAGATTTATTTTGCTATTGTTTGGTATGCTATTGAATCCATGAATTTAAATAATGTTTTTAACAAATTAAAAATCTCTCTTTAGAATCTCTCATATCATTAAATGAAAATTTTGGCAAAACTGCATCTAGATGAAATTTTAAATGAGAAATTTGGAAGGGTTTTCTAGAGGGGGGGATTTTCTCCGCGATTAGTTTTTTTTTTTGTTGTCATTTTAATATCCAAAATGATAAAATTTAACTACATTCATGGATTTAAACACCATCATTTTAAAATTCTTTAAGGTTATGTTTGGATTGATGGAATATGGGCAAGGGATCTTAGAAAAATCCATGGATTATTTTAAAATGCATTGTCTAATTAAAAAAAAAAAAAAAGTAGCCAAAAATCCATGGATTTTCCAATTCCATCTTCGAGGGTTTTAAAATCCCACCAAGGATTCTAAAAAATACATCGACTCATTTCCTTCAACGATTTCATTAATTTTTTAATATTTTAAAAATACATTATAGTCTAATTAGAAAAACCATCCTTTCATTGTTTAGTTTATTAATATGTATGTATTACTAAAATTTTAAATTATAATATAAATAGAGGCTGCAGTTTAAACTTAAAATCCAAAATTAGTTATAAGAAGTACATTGAAATTGCAGGGTAAATTAGTAGTTTACTTTCAAAAAGCTATGAAATTTGATTAATCAAACAAACATGTTTGTTTAGGAATTTAAATGATAATCTAAGGATTTAGTCTTGATATCAAATAATGGAATTTATTAATTCCATTGATTTCACATTCCATAATTCCAAGTACTCTAAAGTTCTTAACTCGACAACGGAACACAGTCCAACGGTAAAAAAGCCCTTAAAAGGGTTAGTGCATATCTCATTTAGACATGAAATTAGGCTGCTCCCCAAAAGAAATCCCATGACAAATGGCATGAAAGACTTGAGAGCAGACTATACATTCAACAGGCACACTGTCACATTGGAGGCTCAGCAAATGCATACATGCTATATAGTAAAATGAAGCTTTAGTTCATTATACATTCTATTGAATTTTTATTTGACTACAGATTGTTACTTCAAATACATTCTACCAAGCATCCATATGCACTAATCATGTAAAAGATTAACTAGCTTCAATGGAAAAACCTACGGAAAAAATTTACACGATGGTCATTATTCTCTCAACAAGGATCCACAGAGAAGCACAGGCAGTCAAAAAAAAAAATTCCTGCAATAATTTGGTATAGATTTACATACTGGAAAAGAAGTCCATCCTTCAGTACAGCTAACCGCAACGGTGTGTCTCATCAGCTTGAGTGTAATCTTGATTTCCCATTTTTCTGCCTGTATATGAATTATAGATAACCAAGTTAAGTGCAGGTTACTTTCAAAAAAAAAAAAAAGTTAAGTGCAGGTCTAAATTAAATGTAAAAAAAAAAATTCTCGAGGCACTTGTGAACTTCTTGTTGAATTCATGAACTTTAATTACTCCAACCTTAAAGCCTAGAACTTTTTTTTTCACATTGATAAATATGAGATTCGTAAATGACAGTTTTAAAAACATTAAAAGAATGTATCTTTCACAACAAAAATTACTACAGCCACAAAAGAAAATTTCATTTTTTTGTCCGTATTACAACTGTCAAGATCATAAACAACGTAACTCTTTGAAAATCAGTGTAATTTTTTAGTAATTTGTAATTTGAAAACAAGTTTCTTGTGAATTTTATTTTTGTTTATAGGAAAGTCTTCATAATGTGAAAAAAAATCAAACTTCATGGACTTAATAGAAAAAAAAAAAAGGGGGTTTTCCAAAAAAAAAAGATGCATTTGATAAGAATATGAAACCAACCAAAATGAATCTTTTTTCTCTTGTGCTAATAGCTCTTCGAAGGAAATTTCAGACACTTCAATATCTTTGCTCTCAATCATCTCACTAGATTTGGCCTTCAACTCCATGCAGGCACTTATTTCAAGCATCTAAAATAGAAAAGGTCAGAATCATAAGAACTACTGATGAAATAATCTTTGTAGCAAGGAACAAAGAAAAAACAAACGCTTCCCATTGATTTGAATCATGCAACAAGACAAGAATCATATATTCTTCTGTTCTATTGAGAGGACTTGAGGAAATATATGGCTTCCCACCCCATACCGAAAAGACAAATAATAATAAAAATAAAACAAGGGAGATATCAGTATACGTGTCTAAAATGATTTACAATACATTTGAAATGTTCTTTTACCAAAAAGACTTACAATGTGTCTTTATACTTCTATTTATTGATGTTCAATGACATGTCACATTTTGTCTGATATGATGGCATTTTTAACAATTGCAAAGAGAAGTGGAAAAATTACTTAATATATATTTTCTTGCATAATCAGCATAATAAGAAACTCTGAAGAGCATCTTAAGCTAGACAAATGCAATCCACAGCTACTACCTTCACTTAAAAACACTAATAATTAGGGTTTGAATTTTACCTTTTTATATGCTGGTGAGAGATTAAGCTGTTGTTGAAGCCAATTATAAACAAAAGTATCCTCTTCTAATCTCTTTTGTTCTAGTTCCAGCTTGTATATCTGAATATAAAAAGATATGAATACAAATTGGTGGCAATTGAATTGACATTTTCTGCATTGTGAAACAAGCTTACTATAATTAAATTAGTAAGTAGCAGTCACCTGTTGACGAAGGCGATCAATTGAAGACCTGTCTGCCTTGAATAGTAGAGCCTTTGTTATTGTGAACTTGCGCTTGATGACCTCAGACCTAGAGAAAAAGCAGATGAAATATAATATTGTGGTTATATATGTGGAAATAATGAGTAGGAAATGCTACTTTTGAAACCAGATATTATGCTAAAGTAAAGGAACCATTCAAAAATGATGTGGTGGTGTGTAGAGGCAGAACACAGAGAGATAAGCTAGTTGAAATACAGAAAAATAGAACTCATTTGTTCAATAATTGTTAACTTGTTGATGGCAGTACTGAAGTATGAATTATAAAAATTTGAAAACTAGAGGATCAGAAAAGATGTACCAAGGTCGCAGGGAAATAAACTGACTAGCACAACAGGACAAAAAACAATAGAATAAAACAAGGAAAAATGAAAAAGCAAGAACACAAATTTGGCTTAAAGAGAATAATCTGTAACATACTTGTGCTGCAACTCATTTTTAGCTTCAATCAAGCAATTGGCCAATTCTCCAACCTGGGTCACAAGAAAAGGCAAAGAAATATTATGCTGCAGCCTGCAGATGATTCTGTATTCAAGCTTTTATGTTTCCAACCATTCCAAAAATGCACATTTTCACATCTTAGATATACTAATAACTACATAACATGAAGCATAAACCCAAATTCAAAAAACCATGACTTTGACCTATCAACTGAACCAGGCTTTCACTACTTGAGTGCAAGAGCAATTTCTACCCGCAGGTTGAAATCCCTTCACATTCCTAATTCTATCCCTTATAACAGCACTAGTAAGATTTGGCTTAGGAACCCCAACTATGAAAAGTTCAAATACTTGATGAGGCTCACTGAAAAATGCCACTCATCACAGATAGGCATAAAAAGAAATTGATAATGAAATAGATAAATAAAAAAAAAAGTAGTCTTGTAGTTCCAGTGGATTCCTTGCAAATGAAACAGTTAATTTGTAGATTCATTTCAGGCATGATAAGGACTGTTCCACATAACAGGGATGTTGTCCAAACAACATTGCCAACTCTTACAGAAAGAAGAAAATAAATTCCGAGGAACTTGAACAGTCTGCTAAATGGAACAGCATATCTATTATCCACAGGTAAAAGATAACATTGTAAAAAAAAATGCCACCTCTTCATCCAATGATAATAATCAAATATAACCAATGGTCAACCCTGACTACTGCTTTGGCAAAGCAAATGTGTTTGTCAGCTCTACTGCCAGCGCATAAGCCATTTTTTATTTTTAAAACCAAACCAACAGAGGGGAGCACCTCAGCATAAAATTGGGTGCAGGTAACTTGGAGTCCTATTACGCCTAGGATAAACTTCAGTGATGCTTCAGTGTGAGCAAACAGTATCCATGGCCCATAAAGTCCTAAATTGTTCAACCAAATGACTGCTCTAGTAACTTGAACTTCAATGCTTTATGATTAGCAATCAGAAACTTTTATCATCACAGCATACAACATGCAATTGATAATTCCCTAAGTAACTTAGATCACATAAAAAAAAAGTACATGTGCAGGCCAAAGAAAAGACTTCTCTGAGTAAGAGACAGACTAAGTAGCCATCTTTATTGAAGATGAAATTGGACAAAATATAATTTCTTAACTAAAACAAGTAAAAAATAACTCACAGTTGAAAAGAGGAGAATACCAAATTGTATCCAAATGTTCTCCTAATGGCAATTACACCAAAATTTTTCTTCTTCATTAAAGAGCCAAACCAATCAATGATAAAAGGCAATGAAATGAGATTGATTAGAACTTCAAAGAAAGTGTAAAATGAAAAACCTGTGCCAGCGTCAATCCCTTCTTTTGATTGCACTTGACAAGCTGATCATACTGCTGCTTGATTTTCCTCTGTGTAGCACTATTCGTTGAGGTAAATGGGTATAAACAAACCAACTCCGGCTTAACCTGACCCGACACTGAACCCGAACCATCTCGTTCCCTCTCTAAGCCCTTATCTTCACCCTCATTTTCTTCACTCTTTAAATTCAATTTCTTCTTCTTTGCCCTCTTCTTCTTCTTCTTCACTCTCCGTGAATCACCGCAAGACCCGTCGGCTTTCTCATCGCTATTAGCCGACATCGTTTCATCCGGGTAATTTCCAAACAATGTGGCCCATTTGCGAGAATCGGACGGCAAAATATCGAGAAGAAGAGAATGAGATAAATGGGTGGGACCATTTTTACAGGTTTTGCGAGTTTCATCAATTATTTTCAATAAAGAACGGTTTATAACAGAAGGGTCACCAGCACCATTCTGGGTCTGCTCTTGTTCTTGTTCTTCCTCCTCTCTCTTTGCCCTGTTAAGGCTTTTAAATAGAAAAAAGAGAGAGACACAGAAAGAAACAGAAAAGGCAAAGAAGAAAAAGAAATGAGAGAACATGGGATTGGATTGGTTTAGAAGATAGTGTAAAAAAGATTTGAAATACAGAGATGATGACATTATATATATGTGAACAAGTTAAAGCTATAACAGCAGCCGCAATTAGAATGCTTCATGTAGAAGAAGAGCAAGTGTACCAAATACAGAGAGAGAGAGAGAAAGATAGAAACTTTTGGATTCTGCAAGCGATTGATAGTGCGCTCCTGCTTTCAAGATTGAATTTTTTGAAGTTTCTGTTTATATCTTTGGGCTAATGGGTCAAATTAGAGATATGGATACCCTTACCCCATTTTATAACTCAATTTTTATTTTTCGACTATTAGTTATATTTTTATCTGACTTTGATAGTCTTAGGATCGCATAGATATATTTAAATAATAATAATTATCATATTTTTTATTGCGCAATCCGCGCCATTACACTTTCTATCGTATAATAATTGAGTAAAATTAATTATCTCTATTATAAATATAAATTTTTATACATATTTGTTATGTTCTTATTTTAATATAAGATGTATTTATTAAATATTTTTAATACTAAATAATATTAAAAATAATAACAATAATAAAAATTTAATACATTTATTAAAATAATAATTAAGTGCTTAAATATTTTATAATTAATTTTAGTTAAAATGATGTCAGTAATAAATTAAAACTGCTGCTTAATATCACCCAATAATTCTTAAGTACCAATAAGTCCATTGTGCTTTGACTTAAGGTCTAGCTATAAATATTCTATTCGCACATTTTAACCGCCAATTCAGCATTATCCTCGGAAAATAACACACGTAAAAATTAAAATATAAAAGATTTAATTAGAAAATAAAAAATCATGACAAAAAATAATCAAAAAAAAAAAGTTTAAGAAGCAATCGTACGATAAACTGCCACTTCATTTAGAAATCTTTATGGGAATGATAAAATAATTAAAAATAAATACATTCCAATTTTTCTTAATTAATGATTTATTTTAATAAACTATCTTTCTGCATCAGCAAAGCTAATTATCAATTGAGAAGTATAGGTCCTTTGAATAATAGTAATGCTTTCATTTAATTTTCCTATTGAAATAAGGTTAATAATATCATAATGATAGTAGCTAAGGGCCATCTCCAACTAATGTTTTCTTGACTTGCAGTTGAGTTCAACTTCATAGCATGCAAGAGATGCAAATACAAAGCATAGCTTAGAAGAAATAAACATCTCAGCACAAGAAAATGTGAGCTTGGAAATTGATCATAACAGTAGATAAGCTTGGTATCTTTTCTTCAATCCTCAATAAACTTTCTTACAAAAACAAAGCAATGAAGAAATTGCTTCCCAAGAAATTGACACTTGCTAAGATATGTATATATTTATGTGTAAAATAAGATTACAGGAAACCAGAGGCTTTCCATATTCACATTCTCAAACTATGAAACTTGCACATGGACTCAATTAGCTTCGTCTCGACGTGCTTCCGGTGAACCAGAGACCACTTTTGCGCAGCATGAAGAGAAGAGCATGAACATTAAACATTGGCTTGCTTATACATAAATGAAGCTTATCAGCAATCAATTTCACAACCTATGTGGGGCTTTCAACCAGAAGGCGTGCTGTATATTTGTACAACTTCACCTTGTAAAAGCCGATCAAATGATGGTGTTGTTGATGGTGGCTATGAGGTTTAATTTACCCAAAAAAAAATATACTGAAGCTACTGTGTTGCTGGATTGTAATAAAATAAATCAGAAAGCTTCTTTATTTCATTTACTCAACCAATGTGTTGGGTGGAAAATCATCAGCTGCAAAAGGCCTCGACGGCTAATTTTTTCATGACATATGGACATGGATCTCCGCCGAACATTTCAGGTGCTACAGTTACTGAGCACCAGTTCTGCCCAACGCAAAGCTGCAAGAATAAAATCATGCATCAGTCTTCATGAAGAATGAGAAAAACAAGTAATGTAAAGAAAAATGATTCAAATATTAAACACAAATAATGAGCCAAGCTGAAGTGCAGTTGATCAATACATGTAACTTCTATTGTTCATGTTTTCAAAACTTTATCCTGGTATTAGATGATATTATGAACTAATTACGGATGATCAACTAGGCGACGACAAGCCAAGTTCAGAACATTATCAAAATACTGGAAAAGAAAAATCACGTAGGAAATGATTGGTATATTCTGTAGAAACCTTAAGACCTCCGTTTGGATTTTCTATTAAAGACACTCGCTGGTCAGAATTAAGAAACCTTTTCCTCAAAGTTGGTGAAATGACAAGGGTCTTCTACCAGCAAAAGAACAACTGTGTCCTTATTGCTGAATCTCAATAAAAAGAATTATTATCCTACTACACGAAAGATGGTAAATGGGAAATCAAGATTAACATACCCTGTTAAAAGCATCATAAGAATGAAAGGCATGACAGCTCCCCTCACGATAACCTCCGCAAGCCCCTTCTGGCGTTCCGAAGCTCGCAAACTTAATTGATGAGATTTTCTGCCCAGGGCCACACTGCAAATGGGCTTTAGGCCTCAAGGGCTTATTGACTTTACCAGAGGCTTGCATCATGTAGTTCATTAAAGTTGGTTGCCACTCATAAATATCAGCACATACACTGTCTACTTCTCTTCTAACCAAAGAAATCCCATTTGGATCTCCACCCCATTCTTCAAACACAACCAACAAGTTCCCTGTTGGGTTTAGCCATGAACGGGGGACATGATACCTAAGAAATAATGATCAATGGTTAGTTCTTCAAGAATTTCACATGACAAATGACTCCAAAAGGCAAAGTTGATTTTTTTCTTTACCATCTCTGGGAAGCCTCCCCACAGTTAGTTAAGCATTTCTTCTCATTATACGTTCCAGCATAATTACAGAAACCACAAGAACCAGTTGCTTTATATGCAGGCCAGTAACGTCCAACACTCTGTCCATTTATCCATGCTTGACCTTTACCCATGCTACCCATATCTAAAGCCAATGGAGAATTTCCAGCTGGAGCATTGAAAATGGTCTGGAAATGTTATACAAGAATGTTAGTTCTAGACTTAGAAGCTCGGGCAAATGGTGCTTGGAGACTATGCTCTGATCTCGATGATTAAAATTCATTCACAAATCTGTTTTCTCAAAATAAAAAAGAATGTTATTGGAGCCATAGCTCACCCTAGCCATCAAAGGGGGGATAATTTGGATCTTTTTCAGTTAAAAAGAAGAATCATGCAATAGTTTCTGGAGGAGAAAGAAAAAATGAGTGCATGTTAAAATTGTTTTGGCCACTTATATAGGAAAATGCAGAGTTCTTTTGAATAAGGAATTGATGCAACACCAATCGAAACCTATTAAAGTTAACTTTTAGATACTCACTTTATACCACATAAGTGGCTGTCTTCGAGACACAAATGACCCCTGTGTCCACTCGACTGATGAACTCCCACTGAGTGAATGAAGACTCAATGCTTCTCCATTAAGACCAATCTGATGGCAGCAAACAAACCAATGAGTCCCCTGGATACCAGTGCATCAAGCGAAAATATTATAAGTATTTAAAGACGAACCTTGTAGGACCATTTCTGCCAAGACAGGTCCCTCCTTCCTTCATTAAGACCATTGAATGTCACTGGGCCAAGGATACCAGCATTCCATGTCTCAAAGTGTGGACCAACATTCTACTCCAACATCACAAGCAGCAAAAAGAAAAAACAGCGTTAAGTTAAAATTACTTTGAACAGTACTCATATAGCAACAAATTTGCATGGACAATCATGAGTGTGTGAGAGAGAAAGAAAGAGAGCGAACCGGTAGACCAACAGCAATACTGAGAAGAGAAATTTTGTTGAAACCAGCTCTCATTTTGACACCTTGACTAAATGTCAACTTTGGGGATTCTAGACTTCCATATGCAGTTCCTGCTCAAGATTAAGAACATTGATCCTATTGGTCACGAAATTTTAAATCATCTAACTACAAACAAAATGCTGTGAGTCAAAAAAGTTATCTTAGATAGTGCAAGAAAGCAACACCGAAGAAGATTAGCATATAAAATTCTCTAAGTGCACCTCAAAATTTAAAAGCCATGTAAATCACTTGACCATGTTCCATTTTAAAAGAACGCTTATTGGATAGCTGGGAGGGCCTAACACTAGAAAATGATACATTCTAGTAAAGTAGCATGACCAAAAGTTTATAAATCAGTCTGTCACCACTGCATATTTCTGGAACAAGTTATGTGGTCAATTTGAGCTTTTTCCTTCTCATATTTATGATAACACAATATGGATAACACAATCCATAAAACAAAAATCCCACCTGATAATTCACCATTGACAAAAACATGCAAAGCATGGCCAGCTGATAGAACAGTAAGAACTGGATACTTTCCACTCTTGAGAAAGCCTTCATTAGGATTGATATGAACGCTGCAGATGGAAAAGAGCAAGTGAGAAGGATGAGAATCTACAAAGTGGAACAACGACTACCAAGAGCTTGTGAGTTTAACACCAAAAAGCAAACCGAACACATAAGGCAAATCTTGCTTGGTTATAATACTCACTCTGTTGTATACCACAAATAGTCCGACACATCTCTAGTTGTATTTATTTGTTCCAGCAACCCAACCATTGTGAATGTATGGTCACCTTCTGAGGATGCATCTTCACTGTATGCCTGCCAAGAGAATCCTCCATGCATAGGAACAGGAGTCATTTTCATTCGTGCACTTTGTGCACCAATCTGCACGGAGATTTTAGTTTAGCAAAACCAAAGAAATAACATATGTTTGAACTACAAACTTTCTAGAACTTTTAGGGAATAAATTCTGACCCTTGCAGTGTTGTAAACGGTGTTCTTGCAGTCTGGAAGAATGCTAATAGACCATGGAGGTAAATTGTAATGCATGTTCCCAAAAGCCACTTTTGCAAATGATCTCTGATTGTAATTTGCAAGGAATGCAGCACAAGCTCCAGAGCTTGATTTAAATACATGAGCCTGTATATAAATGATAAAAGAAAGGAGTAAAATTTAGGTACATAATCTTTAAAAAATAAGCATATTTCGTTATCATACAATAGTATATTTGACCTCTTGATAATTTCCAAGTGGCATCACAATTGGACTCCCAGACACTAAAGCTGGTTCACACAATTTGATTGCTCTGTGCAAATCCTTTAAATGGCCCCATTTAGGTTGTCTCAGAAGTCCTGCATAAAGAAATGTAATAGAATCCTTCATATCGATGCAAAACAAATTAACAAGCTATCTATTAGGTCATGACTATTAAAAAAGAGTAGCGTAATATTAAGGAGGAAAATCATGGAAAAGTTTAAAAGCTTGTTTAATAACTTTTTAAAGATATAACAATAATACTATTATCATTCCTTAACCATAATATGTATCAATCATAAATTTATTGTTTGACTGGGAGGACCCACCATACAGTGGGATACATGCAAATGGACGGAGTGCAATCAGTTAGGACGCTTAACTGTTATCAAAACATCAGAATCTTGACAGAAGGGAAAACTACTTCAGCGACCAAAAGTTCATAGGAAAAATTTTCAAAAAGGCTGATGGCCAATCATCAACAGCGTGACCATTAGCTTAGAGTCTCGAGCATTTCTCCATCACGGATCAAATAATGGGATTTCATAATCATTTTAATTGCCATAATTTACCAATAAATACCATGTTAGGATAAACAAGATCCAAGGACACAGCCACTGGTTAAGCGGAAACAGAACTAATGAGCTGCCCTTGCTTCATGGTGAAGTGCCAGCAGCACCCATTTCCACAGATGGGGAACATGGTTGTTAATGACAATCTGGCTATCATTGCCTACCTTCTCTAAATATGAGTGCAAGAAGACATAGGACATAACTATGAATTCCTACTTATAACCATGTGCCAAAGAAGAATACGTAAGGCCATAATTTCTGCATACCATATTCATCAAGAGGAGCATCGTAATCGTAACTTGTCGCAATGAAAGGACCACCAGCTGTTCGCCCAAAATTTGTTCCACCATGATACTAAATTACAAAAACAATTATATAAGGCTCGAAAAACTAATCTATGAAGCAGCAGCTTTGATGAATTATAGAAACTATTAAATTACCATATAGTAGTTTATGAATGATCCTCCTTTCTGTATAAACCTTGCAACTGAAAAGGCCAAATCTTCAGCTGGTCTGTAAGGAACTGCACCACCAAATTCAGTAAACCTGCAGGCAGAAGGGAAAGGTAAAAAAAATGTTAATAAGCTACTGTAGTTGCCTAGGAAACTGTATTTCTCGTATGAATGATGGATATACAGAAATGATGCCAATGCAAGAAGCATCCTTTTTACCAGCCAGACCAGGCTTCAGTCCACATCTTGGGTTTGTAGGGCTTGTTTGGAGAGAAATAGTCGCAGTAGAAACCATTACAGGTGTTAATCTATCGAGGCAACATGGAAAATAAAAAATTAAGAGCCATTAAAATAAAAGATTAAGAGCCACTTAAAAGAGTGAAGTTGAAAAAACAAATCACTTGGTACAATAAGTCAATGATAAGACCATATGATTCCACAGAGAGGATTAGAAATATATTTGCTTCTTGTGTATCTCCAAGAGAAGAAAAGCAACGAATACCACGGAAGTTGAAATTGGTGGTGACTAAAATTAATTAAAGAAGACAAGATCATCAGCTCTATCATTGCAAAAACTTCAAAGCCAAAAAGAGAATTAAAAAAGAAAAATTGCAACAGATAGGACTGAGGAGGATCAAAGCTGAACCAGCCATGTGCTATTAAGTATAATAATTCATTTGCTCCATGATCCAAAAAAAGTGGTAGCAAACGGTTAACCAGCAACCCCACTAAGGAAATAAGGGACGGGACACATAACATGAGGACCATAAAGAATTAGATATGAACATGAGAAAAGTAAAAAAGATGATGCTAAAAGGTAAAATAAGATCAGGACTTACAACAGGATCTGGGGCATCATCTTGCTTGCACATGACCCATGGGACACCAGTGCCCAGACCTACAGCCATTTTTGCTGCCCATTTGGAGTAAGCATGACCAGGTGCTCCGAGTTCATACTCCATGGGTCCATATTCATTTTCAATCTGTCAGACAATGATGGAGAAAGGCACTTTCTTTTTAACAAACTTAAATAGAAGAAAATATCAAGAAAATATACGTGATTAAATTCAATGGAAAAATTATACAATTGATTAGTGGATTTTAAAGAAAATCCAATAAGATGAGAGTACCTGAGATAAAATAATTGGACCACCTTGAGACTCAAATAACCTTTCTGCTTTCATCATGTTGACAATCTTTGTAGCGAATTTTTGCATTTCAGCCTTCATTGTAGAGATTTAAAATCTAAATTACTTAATAGAATACATCGAATCAATATGATGGGGAAATTTTTCTTAAAAAAAAGGAAAATATCTACATGCAGAATGAATCATCAAATGCGCCTTACCTTGAATGGGCCATTATCTGTTCTGAAATTGATTCCTGGAATGTACTTGAGCCAAACTGGGAAACCCCTAAAAATTAGAACAGAGAATATTTAGAAAATTCACCGAACTTCGCTTCTAATAGTACTTTTTTTCCTGTTTTCAGTTAGTATTTAAGTTTTTTAAGTGTTGATGTGTTACCCAAAGTTCCATTCGGCACAGACATAAGGTCCAATCCTGAGATGAACATAAAGACCTGCTTGCTTCACTAACTTGATGAACTTGACCAGATCATAGTTCCCCTCAAAATAATACTATAGCAGCCAATCAAATATGAAAGTTAGAAATATTTCTCCAGTGAGTGAAAACATTGGAACAAAAAGTATAATAAAGTTTTCAACTTTTAATTACTTTTCCAGGTGAAGGTTCATGGCCATTCCAAAAAACGTAAGTCTGAATCACATCCAATCCTCCTTCCTTTGCCTTTAGTATAAGATCTGGCCACATCTGCCAAATCGCCAGCAAAACCCCATTAATTAACAGCCAAAAACAAACCAAAAAAGAACAGATATAAGAAAAAAATTATAGAGGTAACCATTTGAAAAGAAACTCAAAGAGGACTTAGGAAAAAAAGACAGAAAAATAATGAAAGAAAAAAGAAACCCATGAAGCACATTTGGGAAAATACCTCAGGAGAGCTTCTTGGATAGTGAATGGATCCGGAAATGAGGATCTTTCTTTGGCCATTAATGGTGATAGCCTTAGAATCATAAGAAACAGAACCATTAACAGAAGAAACCAACAAGCCCACCAAGAAAAACAGAACTGCTACCGCATTTCTGCGCATTACAAGCTTATTCATGGCCATGACCATGACCCTCAAGAATAATGACCCTTCAAAGCAAACCCCTTTTTCTCTCTGTTCGTACTTTATTCTATGCTTCTTTATCTAGAGAGAGAAAAACTTAAGCTATATAGCAAAAGCACATGGAAAGAAAATTGGAGAGACAAACAAATTAGAAAACAGCGGGTTGTTTATTATCTTTGTCTAAAGAACCCAACTTTTCTTAATTTGAGATATAAGACAATGGAGAAAGAGAGAGAGAGTTTCAAGCTTTAACCATTTTTTCACTAGTAAACATAAACGTGTGTGGGATTGTTGATGGCTTATAGCAATAAAAATGAAGATGCTTTGCAGCTGCTTCTAAACACTCTGCTCTCAAGGGTTTTGAAACAGAAAATTGGGACCCATATTGAATATATTTGGGACCCACATTTTTGCCTCACTCACTCTATGCTGATTAGAGCTAACAACGCTTAAGCTTCATCCATTGAATTTTATAAAAAAAAATTTATATTTTTTAATTTTTTCCACTTTGTTTCTATATTTGAATTTATAAAAAATAAAATTAAAAAAAATTGTTATAAATGTTAAAGCTCTGTTTGCCTGGTTCTAAAAATGAGCTTGCTTTTGGCTTTAAAAACACAAAGATTCGTTTTTATACAATCCCAATACGGTGGGTTCTTTATTTATTTATTAATGGTAATGGCTACTGTGAGTTTTGCTTCAACAAGTATATATAAGATACCCACGCGCCAATGCTACGCGTGAAAAATAAAACCAAAGCATTGTGAACCGTTAGAAATTGCTTATAATACTGATGTATTTCTATTTTATGATACATTCATTTCTTTCATATTCTATAAAAAGATAAGATAAAAGTTTATAATTAAACTTTTTTTTCTCAATCTTTAAAAACTTATTATTAATTATATTTAATGATTTCTCTTAAAGTATTTATTAATATATTTTGTAATAAAAAAATATTTTGAAGGTTTGTATTATTAGCCAACACATGTAGAGCATGTAAGGCTTAAAAAAATGATTTTATTTATATGAAATGATTGAAAAATAATTGGTTGAAAGAAAATTGTAAATTGTAGGATAAATTATTATATTTTTTATTAGTTTTCTTGACATATTAGATTATATGATTTATAATCAATATAAAGGTGAGGGTAATATATTGATTTTTGAATTATTGTGATATAAAGTATTTAATTTTTCAAAATAAATTTAAATATTATAAATTATAGAAAACTAATTTAAAAAATTTAAGGTTGTCTCTAATAATTTTGTCAAAAATTTTAAATTACAAGTAAAAGTTCCTAAAAAAATTAAGATTTTTTAGAATATAATAATTAAAATTAAATAAAATTTTTAATATTTCTTGATATTTTGTAGTGAAATTTGTATATATTCAAACAAAGATTTTTACTATAAAAGTTAAAAACAAATCTTGTAGATTAAATTTTATAGTACTCAAAAATCATATTTGAGAAGTGTATTACACTTTGGCATAAAGAGAGTGAACAGTCCATTTTTTCCAATAATTTTGTGTAAATTTGATTAGATTTTTACACTAAATTACATTTATAATCAAAAGTGAAATTAGTTTTTTCTATTTTTGTTGACTGTCCACAAGATTTTTAAGAGATGTGGACAATGGTAATTCTATTCTATTAATTATTCTATTTAATGTAATAAATTAAGTTTCTAATTTGATAAGCTAATAATTAAATTAGACATACCCATGTTTTCTCCCACTTTAAGCTAAGAACATTTTCAAAATTAGTGACCCAATCATGCTTTGACCACACAAACAAGTGTGAAATTGGTTTTCAACTTTGTTGAATTTATGGCTTATGTTTAAAGACTAGAGTGGAAAAAGAAAATTAATTATTCTTTTCGTCTTAGATATTTTTTTAATTTATCTTAAATTACAATTCATTTATTATTTTAATAAATTAATTAATAATATTAATATCTAATATTATTTATTAAAAATATTTAATGAGTACATTAAAATAGTGGTATGATAATAAAAATAAAAATAAATTTATATTTTTAAAAAAACTATTTTTTTAATTATTATGAAATATAAATTGTATTTGTCAATTTATAATGAAGAGTAATAATTTATCCTGATTATCTTAATTATTTAACTATTTCATAATGGTGTTGACACCATATTGTTTAAATTCCCAATTAATAAATTATCCACGAATTGATTGTGGAGTTAAGTATTTGCAATATGACTATTACTTCTAATCAAATGTAATAAATTATTACATCAACATGTGCAGTCCTTGTACTTCCATCAATTCAGCAATGGTACTTGTTGATATTTATAAATAAATTTAATTATTTAAAAAATTCTTTCTTTGTACAAATATTCCAAATTCCAATTAATTAAAATCATTATCACAAGCAATTAAATAAGAGTAGTCCAATAACTAGGTATTTTAATTTTCTCTCAATGGGACTTAAAAATCTCAGTTCTAAAATCTCTCGAATAATAAAAAAAATTACAATAAATAAATCCCTCGTCAGAAAAAAAAAAAAAAAAAAAGCTGATCAAGGTGGATCCTATTATTTAGAATTTTGCAATATTGAAGATTCAATTTTTATAATTGCAAAATAATTAATCTCGTTTGTAAAAAATTAATCAAATTTAAAATCTCCTAAATGAAAATCCTAAACTTTTATTATAAAATTAAAAAATCTACATAAAGTTCAATGAAACTAACTGTTAAACGTGTTTACTTTTTAGTGGTGAAATTTCATATTATTACGGTTAACAATTCAGTTGTTAAGTACTTATTTTTTACAGTGCAAAACTTGTTTAAATATAATAAGAAAATTGATGAATGTTAACTTAATAATAATAATAAATTTTATGTGAATTGTAATTATAGTTTGAACTAAAAAGGGAATTGTTAGATTATTTAAACAAAATAATAATAATAATAATAATAACAATAAATAATATATATATATGCAAAATTTTAATTAAGAAGGTGGGTGTAATGAGCACTAAGACTTGATAGCTTGCAAAAATAACAAAACTAATTAGAATGGTTTCGTTTTTTTTTTTCATTGAAATGATACTTAATTTTTATTCAATTCGATGAGAAGTAAATAGATACATACTATATACTAATTGTTTTATGCTAAGATTTCTTAATTTATATTTTTTACAGAGAATAAAATAAATTATATGAAGGTTTAAATTCTAACTATTTTTTAATTTACTAAAAACCATTAATTTTCATAAGTTCGCAATATATGCCTACAAAATTGTGATTATCACTTGCTTAAAAAAATAAAAAATATATATCATCGAAATTCACATAAAATTACTATATCATACAAAAAATGTAAAAATAAAATAATAATTAACAAACTTAGGATAATATCATGTTAAATATGAGATATTGACTATTGATTTTAAAATGAATATGAGAAATTGATATTATGAAACAAATATGAAAAATAAATTTATTTTTACAACTAATGTGATACACTGATACTGTGAGATAAATATGAATTACATGAGAAAAATTATAATCTTGTGAACATGTATTTATAAGTAGAAACAAACTTATATTATAAAAGGATTTGATTTATTTATTAATATATAAAAAAAATAAAACAATGATTTTTAATTTCATTTATATTGCGAATTAGATTTTTCTATTAAGATGAAAAAATAATAATAATTTTTAGTTAAAGATGATACTAACCATAACCACCATCCACCAAATCAATAATAAAAAAATTTATGTTTTATATTAAAAATCATATTTTTTTTATGAAAATTTACTTTGTAAAAGGGTTTTAAATTATAATATGAACATATATTATAGATAATGCATGTTTCATTCTGCCATGATAAGGAAAATGAAGACCCTTTCACTCTCAGGAATAATCAAGAAAGAAATAGATGGTTTACTTACCGGAAAGAGAAAAGAAAAAGAAAATCAATATATAATAACAGTTAAAATTGTAAAGGCACATAGAAAATGGCTTATTTTATTTTATTAATTGTCATTGTTAATTAGTAATCATGCCAGTTCTCAGACAATTATCACTTTAGAGTGATAAATTTTATTCATAAATAATTATTATTTTATAAAAATTAATATTATTTTATATCTTTATTTTAAATTTATTAATGTACAATAATAATATAATGGAATGAGTAATAAATTAAGAAGAATGATAATTTAGTAAAATAGTTATATAAAATAGATTATTATATAATTTTTTAAATTTTTATATAAAAATTTTAAAGTGATAATTATTTATTAACTAATTGAGTAATTAGCAACTTTAGTTTATAAATTTTACGAATTATGCAAACAAAAATAAAATAAATAAATAACCCATAGCTCGCTCACTCACCTAACTATGCATGCATAATAATTAGCGCCTAACCCTCTCCACAATTTTCAAAATTTTTTTAAGAGATCATCAAATGAAAACAACAACAACAATAATAAATAATAATTTCTTAATATTGTACCAAATTAAAATCAGTAGTTATGAAAGTCTCCAAACTAGAAAGCCTATTTCGTCCTGATCATATACCAAATAGTCGGTTGGTATATATTTGATGGGGATATCTTTGACAATGCACAATAATTTTAATTAATTAATTGATGGAGGTGCTACTGTTCTATATATGAAATTAAATCTAAATTTGTATGATATGAAAATTTAAACATATAAATATTGTATTTTCATAAATAATTACACATGCATGATATATATATATATAATTTTTTCATGTTTGAATGTGTGGATGCATGCTAGGATTGGTCAATCATGTTAGAGGAATCAAAATATTTCAGTAATTGATATATATATCGAGGAATTGTAGATCACACACGGTTTGCAAAAACTTTTAATTAATAAAATAAAATATTTCAAATTAATTTGGAATTTTGTTTAATGCAATCATTATTATGCCTAAACAATATACAAAAGTTTTAACATGGGACATTAAGGATTCTGCACATTTCTTTACTTAATAATCTCAATGTAATTTTTGAATATTACAACGGGCATAAAAAAGAAAAAATTAACTTTAAATCTATTATTTATAAAAGACGCATTTACTGCTAAAGTATATATTGGTGATATAATAATCTCACTGTGTGCTAAATGAATTTAATTTAGAAAGATACATTAGTTAGTTTGAAATAGAACGCAAATGTATAAATATTATATATGTTTTATAAATAAATAAAAAACAAAAAGTGATAAAGGAGAATACAAATCTTGCAAGCAAGGGAGAGGTGACATAAATAACAATCATTATCGTAATTAAACAATAGCCTTTTCATCACTTCGACTAACCAACTTAATTATATATGCATTGGTAGATATCTTCTTTTTGCACAAAATTGGAAAGCAAGCTTAATTTATACCTAACTTCACAAGCATTATATAGTTTTAAAAGCATAATGATATATATTTGATGTCACTCTACGAATGTATTATAAAATCATACGGCGAGCTCTTACGTTAAAATTTTAAATTTTATTTTAGTGAATTTTATTGAATTAAATTTAATAAGTATAAAATATTTAACTACCCTTTATAAAATTATAAATAAGACTTTAAGTCCATGATAATCAATTTGATATTAATTACATGTAATAGACCTATAATAAAGTTGAGTATGGTTATAAAATTGAATTTTATTTCACCCAATTCATAATAAAAAATAATATAAATAGAGTGGCAAAAAAAAAAAAACTAAAAACTAATAGGTGAGATTCAAATCTTGAAAGCTAAATTTTGACCAGTTAATATTACTAATTGTCCATGGAATTTTATATTTATATATTACTAAAATTTTTAAATTTTAATTTATTATGATAAAATCTTACAATATTTAGCGTCTGATTTCTTTTTTAGCAATCCAATTATGACAAAAATAGAGGTTGACAGAATGTATTTTAAGAGAGAAATAGAGTTATTGGAATGTTGCAATTTTGATTCTAAAATATTTTTTTTTTCAAATTTTAAGTTTTTTTTAGAGATTTAAAAGTTCAAAATTTAAGATTTAAAGTGAAATTCACTTTTTTTTTATCACTATCTAACCAATAAAAAAAAATTATGAATTATTTAATAAAAAATTGAATATTAAAAAACTTTAAACTTTAAATATTTTAACTATACGATGGATTGGTGTATTAAGTATTAACCCAATTTTTAGCACAAACAAAAGCTAACATATGATTTCAATTTTATTTTTAAGAAAAAGGTAAAATTTTAAATAAACGACTTACACTAACAACAACATCAATAATTCTTTCAAAAAAAAAAAAACAACAACATCAATAATAATAAATTCTTTATTTATTTTTTAAAATGATTAATCTTCCCGCCACAGAATTAGTGTTTGACCTTTTATGCAGTCAGCTTTTAATTGTTTAGAGTTGCGTGAAGTATTTATAAAATATAACCGTCTGAACATTCGGCTTTTTTTTTTTTTTTCCTGAAATTTGGAATCAGTTTCTTCCTCAACCCACCGCGCATCTCCCTCGAGCGTGCAAATTGAAAACGCAAAACCATTACTAACCATTTTTCTTTTTCAAAACTTTAAATTAATAGTGCTTTCTGCCTTTTTTATAATTAAATATTTTTATTTTTTACGTATATCTATAAAATAATTTTTTTGAACAGATATATATAAAAATAATTTGAATAAATTGAATTATGCAAAAAGTATATGTAAGCACATATACATATATATATTTAATATATATTTTAATTTTTTCATTAATTTGATTCAATCTAGTTTTATTTCTAAAATAATTTAATTATTTTATTTTTATTCAATTTTAAATTGAGCCAATAAATTTTCACCTCTAATTTTTAATCATTATATTTTGTACTATAAAAAAGTATTTTATTATTGGTTTATTGATATAGAAATAACTTAAATACATGATTCAAAATATACTAATATCCTATTGCACTAATAATTAAAGGATTAAATAATTATTTTATGTATAAGTAAGAGGTTAAATACTCAAATCATATAATATATCATAAATTTGAGAAATTTTCCCTACTAAAACCATATACTTAATGTTATTCCTTAACATTTTAAAAGTGCTTATTTTAATATGATTTAAAAAAAAAAGGTCTTGCTTTCAAGCACAAAATAAAATAAGTCTCCCTTTCAAACAAAAAATAAAATAAAATAAAAATTAGTGGCTAATGTAGTGCACGGACTTGTAAGAGCGCGTGTGGCACTGTAAAAGAGGTTTAAGGGCTGGTTGATGACCAATGATAAGTTTGAAAATGTTATAAAACTACGACGTTTCAACTATTACGCCCATCAAAAAGCAAACCACCACCACGCTCCTAAGCTGCAGTGGACACCACTCTACGGGTGAAAAAATAGATGAAATTGTAAGATAATTTAGATAAAACATAATACATTTCTGTTTTATTTTTTCAATATAAATAAGAAAAATGGCCAGTGTTATATGATTTTTAATTATGGGAAAATAGTGCTAAAATCATCTACTACTGAATTAAATTTGTTTTATAATTAGATAACATTAAGAGTAACATTACATTAGAATAAAATTATAGAAAAATATCATTGAAATAATATTTAAATATCTCAAACATAAAATCTAGGATATCTTCCAAGCTAAACTCTTCAATTTATTTTTTTTATAATTATTTTAATATTTAAAAATAAATAATTTATATCTCGAAGCATAACCAAATGATAAGTGTATATTTTTATATATACATTTATACTTATTTTTTTCTTTTTCGTATTGTAATAGTAAAAAAATAAAATAATTTATTTAATATGCAACAATAAAAACTTTAAATACAATAAAAATTCAATTCTCTTCTTCTTATAAAATCTTGATGCTGGATAAATTTTTCTTTTTTATTGATTTTTTCCCTTGTACTATAATGAATTAAAGATGAATTATTTGCAATATTTTAATAATTTACATTGAATTGGACTTTTTTTTATTATTTTAATATTACGCATGCAAAAGTCAAATTTCATTGTTGCTATTTTTTTTTTGGGTTGTAAAATGCCATAATTTTACTAATGATTGAATTATGCTGAAAATATCAATTTATTGTTGATGTTTGGTCTTGAATTCCCATTATATGTTCCTTTCAGTATGATTTACTATATTTTCAAGTTCACCAACCCCACTAATTGAAGTAATTTATTTTTCATTAACTCCATAAAAAACTTTAATTAATAATTAAAAATAGGTCCCCAGTTTGTTTCAAAATTCAATTCAGCCCATCAAAAAGGTCGCTGTGAGTTTCTATCTAGTAGGGTAGACCCCACTTTATCATCACCACCGGCGCAGATAGATTTTTGTTTATAGCACCATGATCAAAGCCAGCTCATTAAACTATAATAAGCCACCACTCATTTTTAAAAATCCTTTTCTTTTTTTGGCTTTAAAAATTATAAATTCCACTCTTATTAGTTGTTATTGATTTGTATTAAATTATTAAACATAACATGATGTGCATGTGACCATTTTTTTTTATTTGTCAATAAGTGGTGTTACAAATTATTATTATTATTCTTTTGTATATAATCCATTCATCTCAATTTAATTTTAATAAAATAAAAATATATATTATTTTCCTCAAACTTATAATTATATTATATACATTATGACAGTCAGTGATTTTAGTAATTTAAAAGTGAAATTAAAACATGAAGTCTTTTATTATTTAAATTATAAAATTTTAATTTTTTTTATTGATACGTGTGAAAAAAAAAAGAGATTTAAAGTTCAAATTCGATACAAACTCTAATAATTTGGAGAGGGTATAGCATGTGAAGTTGTGTATATAATTAATTCATCAAATAATTTTAGAAAGTGGAAGTAGTGGACAAGACAAGGAGGAATATTCAAATAAAATGAAAAATAATTAACAACATTTATATATTGTTGGGAAATGTTTTATTATAATTTAGCATAGTTATTTCTAATTTGATAAATATTTTATATATAAGATATTAATATATAAATATATAAAAGAAAAAACTAGACAAAAAAAAAACATGTTAAAAATTATGGATATTAGCTATGTTTCCACACTAGAAACACTTTGCATTGCTTGAAAATCTGCAGCTATGTGTATATAATAATAAAATGGGGGGTTTGCATTAGGGCAGTACAAGAAGTCTGTGACCCGAAAAATTCGGCCCGGTCCGAATCTATACTAGGGTCGGGCCACGGATTTCAAAGTTCAACCCGAGCTATGCTCAGGTCGGGCCTCGGGTCGGGATAAAAATTATCGGGCCGGCTCGAGATATTAATTTTTTTTTAATTTATATTTTGGTAATTTATTTTTTTTTTAAAATTAAAATATTATATATAAATATTGATATAATAATTTATATATTATTAGATATAATTTAGTATAATAAATTTTTAAAGTAATATTTATAAATAAATTTTATTAAAATTTTAAAAAAATTATTATTTTTTAATTTAAAAAAAATTGGGCCAGCCCGAACTCGATCAGGCCCGACCAGACCCGAAGTGGCTGGTCCGACCAGATTTTGGGCCAAGCCACGAGCTGCAAAGTGCAGTCCAAAGAAAAATCGGGCCGGGACTCCGCCCGTGTACACACCTAATTTGCATGCTAAATGGGGAATCATTATTGATATTAATTTATTATTTCAAAGGAAACTTGTATTATTGAGGCTCTTAATTACTTATAAATAATATATATTATATTGCTAGATCATAGAACAAGTTAATAATTAGTGTCATATATATGTAGGGTTAATTAATTAAAAAAATTAATAAGGGAGCAACTTGCTTGAATTAATAAGGTAGTTTAGATTTCAAATCAATTCATCTATTTTGCTAAGCTGTCTTTGAAAAAACTCTCTCACTATTTATGCTTTTCATTTTCAATTCAAACGTTAACTATTTTTATTTTTATTCGGTGATTCCCATCAATTTGTGTTGATTTAGGCAATATTTTTTTATAGATTATAAAATGAATTTAATATAATGTATAAAAAAATTATTTTTTTTAAATTTTGTTAATTAATTAACTTCATTTAGTTAAGTGCACAATCTACTTGTCATTATCCATTTATTATACAATTGGTTTATCATATGAAATTAGGTTTAAATAATTCGACAGTTAAATGCTATTTTCCTTCTTTAATTACAACCGAAAGGAACTTTATTAATGTTCCCTAACGATAATCTTAATTAACCAATGAATAATTGTATATGAAGTCATTTGCAACTTATGCATTAATTAGTTGAATATTACAAATATTTTAACAAAACTATTAAATTATTATTATATTTCAAAAATATCTCAAAAATAAAAATATTTTAAAATACCGATTTTATCTATTTTTTAATATTTATTTTTAATTTTAAAAAATTTACATTTTAAATATATATCTAACATATATTTAATATATAAGAATTATAATGTATGTATATTTTAGAAAGTGATATATAATATAGCATAATTTTTTAATAATCATTTTTTTATTTAAATAAAGTAAATGATTCTATGTTCATGACCTGATCAAGAGAGTAAAAAAATAAAGAAGTGGGTAATAGGTTAAGATTCACAGTCCAATTGTGACAAATTGAAAAAAAAAAAGTCCAAATATGTTAATTACTGATAATAAATTATAATTTTTCTTTATTTTTTAATAAATTTGATTTGATAAAAGATTTCATCTTAAAACCTCGATCTCAATTCAATAAAAAAAAATTTAATTTCCATCCCCTCTAGAAAGAAAAAAAAACTATATGATTTTTTTTGAAGGTATGAAAACAAAATTCTTTTAATGGCTCAACGCCAACACCCAGCTGAATATTCAAACAAGCAAACCTAACTCATTTCTTATACTTTCTAATTAATTTTAATGGATTTAACTACTGTTTTGCTTTTTTTTTTTTCTTAAAGCCCCTACCATATTAATAATTTAACAACATTTTTATAGTGTTACAACCATAAATTCAGGAAATTAATATACATATATTAATTTGCTTGTCTTTCTTTTTCTTTTTCTTTTCTTTTCTTTTCTTATTATTATTTGTGTGTGTGTGTGTTGGGTGACTTTCACACATGAATCTCTTGCTAACTTCGCCTTTAAATATGTAAACCCACTACCAGAATAATACAATTCAAATATCAATTAACTATTTTTATTAAAGAAAAAAATAAAAAAAGAATAATAAAGTTTTTTAAAAAAACTTGTATTTGTATGGATTTGATCAAAAAATTATTATTATTACAATAATGAAAGTAAATTTCACACCGCAATACATGAAATACGTGATGCTCGCATGGTGTCATGTATCTTTTTTAATGACGTCGAGATCAAAGTTAATAATACAATCCAAATTACGAATATGGGAGATTTTGCATGATTTTAATATAAATTTAGAATATTTGCAATGCAAATAAAATTTTTTTAGAGCAATAGCATAAACGTAATTAATCCTTTATGTAATAGTATACCTTATGTTAGATATATATACAAATCATTAATAATCACCAATTTTTCACTTCTGATTTTTTTTAATATTTATTAATTTTTAAAATTTAGGAAATTTTTAACACCAAAAAATATAAATTTTTAAAGGGAAAAACAAATTCCACTTGGTGGGAATCTTCAATTATGTTTTTTTTTTTTGCCTTTGATATATTTTATTGTTGGCTTCTTAATATAAATGTTCTCTTATTATTGTAATGGGACAAAGGGGTAATTTCATTGAGGAAATTCTGAAATTCCATTGGACTGTCAATTTGTTTTGTCAATTAACTTCACTATTTGTTTGCTTATTTATTATTCAATTGAGGGCCAGACCGACCAGTGTTGTTTTCCATTCCAGCTGGTTGCATACAAATTTTGTTTGCTGCTTTTGGACCCCTCATGGCTATTCTTTTTTGACTTGCCCTTCAGCTCTTGTACTAATCAAAAAAATAAAAATAAATCATTAAATTGAATAAACATTTGCATTTTTAAATTAAAATTTTTAAATAATCATTAAATTTAACAGTTAAGTTTTGGATTTTAAACTATTTATCTAAAATATTTAATAAACATTATGGTCGAAAAGTGTCAAAGTTAATATTGAAGAAACCATTGCTTTAGAGAAGAGAGGAACCCAAAACTTAATCTTGTTTGCTGCAGAAATAGGGGATAGAGATCTGAGATCTTCTATCCATCTCTAACGGTAAACACACAACTTCAGAACAAAACAGACTAAGAGTTTCTCCATATTTTCATCAAACATAGCACCAAAATTATACGAAAGATTCTTGTCTTCAAAAAATCCCACAAAAAGAAAAACTAAAGGACTAGATACTGGCCAAACCTTGATCTAGAAAATAAGATGAAAGGGAAAATCATATTTAGGGCTACCGCTGACAAGGGTGCTGGTGGCAGCCCTAGATCTAGGGTTGGAAATAAAAAGAGATGCTTTAGCACAAGAGAGAACAAGAACTTCATAGGAAAGTTATAAAATGTACAAATTCGATATTTGAGTTACAGCTTAGTTATCAAATTTGCTTCTTGCTTAAGTCATTTTAAAACTACACAGAAAAAAATTTATAAATCTTTAAAACAAAGTATAGAAGTGATTTGTTCTCCAGAAAATCAAAATCCTTGCTACTTTTTTTTCTTAGTTTTTATATATATATGTTTATGTTTGTATGTTTTTATTTGCAATTTATCCTCAAAATATTTTTCAGATTAATATAGATCTGCAATTCAATATTTGTTCTTTATATTTTTATTATAGTTTGTGCTCAAAATAAATTTTTAAATCAATATAAATCCAAAATTTAATATTTATTCTTATTTATTTTTTATTTTTTATAATTAAACTGAATATAATTTTAATTTTTATCATAAAGTTTTGCCATTTATTATTTTGAAGGTTATGTGTCACTTTCAAATGAAAGTTTATTTTTTTTAATGGATGTGTTATTCTTATATGAAAGGTGATTCAATATTTTTTATAATAGATAGATGCAATAAATATTCCGTTAAAAGTTAGATTATTTGCGATATGTTACTATTAATCCATTGTTTATATTAAAAAAATTTAAAAATATACAGTAATTTTAATAGTTATGTATATCTTGTATACTTTAAAATTGTATAATTTTATTTATAAATTACAGATATATTTTTTAATTTATTAATAGAAATTTATTTTGTATTTAAAAACGATGAAGATCATTCTCTAATTTCCAATTAATACTTATTAATTAACTAATAATAAAAAGTATATTATTATTATTATTTTGTTGCTAAATAAATACTTAGACTATGATATTGATTAGAAAAAAAAATCAGGATTTTTGCAGAGGAGTTTTCTTTTTATACTTGATTAAATGTTTCATTACCTTCTAATGGAGCCCTAAACTTTCGGGCAAAACTAAAGCTCAGAATGTAAATAGGGCCAACCAAATGTAAAATCAGACTGACATACAAATCAAAGTCATTTCAGTTTCAAATTCTTCAATAAATAATCAAGCAAAATGACTGGATGAGGATTACACATCAGCATGAAAACGTGGAACCAATGGTTCTAAGGTAACAAGATGAGCGCTACACACATCAGCAAAAGAATGTTGTAGGACCATGGGAAACATTGGCATAATCCATTACAAATGGGTGCAATAAAATCATGTCATAATTAGTTAAAAACATGGGAGCATATGAGTACAAAATGCTTACAAATAAATATTAGGGTTTTGAAAAATATGAAAATAATTTTAAATTTACTATATTTATAAATTATTTACTAAAATATTATAATTTATAAAATATTTATCAAAATACTAAATTTTTATTAGTTTATAATGAATTTATAATGAGTTTATAATGAATTTATCATAAATTTATTATGAGTTTATAAGTTTTATATATTTAATAATGAGTTTATAATAAAATGACTAAAATACACATGATAAAAAAATAAAAATTTTAAAAAATATAATGGAGAGTATTATTTTTTTTAAATATTAATTTATAAACTTTAAAAATTTATTGATTATATGGAGAGTCTAGATAGGAGTTTCGATTATCCACCTAAAAAAATTATTTAGAAAATATATTAGTTAATAAGCTATAACAAGATTATTATAATTTTATTGAGAAATGTGTCTAGTTACTATTCCTTTGTGTGAGTGTATTTATGTGTTGTTTTTTTCAAAAATTTCAAAAAAATTATGTGTATCTTTTATATACTTATAAATGGTTGATAAGAAGTTAAGATATTTAGAAAAAATTAATTTATAAATGTATTTATTATTAAAATTATTTAAAAAATAAAAAATTATATTACCAATAATATAAAAGGTACTAGATTTAAAAAATATATATAGATAATATAATAAATTATTGGATGAAACTAGTTTATATGCAAAATATTTATAAACATTAAAATAGTAATTTAGTTCATTTTAATTTATTATTATTATTATTTTCTTATGAGCTGTTAAATTTTTTTTTAAACAAACTCATCGGCCTAAATTAAAAGATTATAAATTAAATATCCTCTAATGTTTATATAGTTTCTATTTTTCATTTATTTTGATCAAGTTCAATTTAAAAAAAATAAAAAAATAAAAGAAAAATTATAATATATTGTGGATGAGATTGCCACATACATAATTAGGCTTAGGGTTTAGCCATGGGCACAGGTCACCATCTTTGATATTTGATAAGTGCATGAATTGGTGGGACCATGAACCTGATCTAATGCAACAGTAAATTCTCCTGAAATGGGTTTGAGGGTAAATGGGTGGGCCCATAAAGAGAAAATTTGAGGGTCAGATTTGTTATCAAGTTGGACATTTTAACCAATAGGCCCACTCAGTCTATTAATTTAACACAAAAAAAAAAAAGTTGCTCTTTTAGATATTACCACATAAAAACTACAAATAAAGGTTCTTCCTATCCTCTAAATTTTATAGCACTTTTTGTTGACGTTTTATTTACAATAAAAATAGAAAAATAATTCACAATGATTTGAATTATAATTTTTATTTTCTCTACAAAAACTTTAAATTCAAGTCAAAAAATTAATATTTTTTATATTTTTTATTTTATATGAATTAACAAAATTAATAAATTTTATTGAAAATATAAATTTATATTTTTTTATTACACTCTTATTTTAATATGAGATATATTTATTAAATTTTTTAATAAATAATAATAAATATAGATACAATAGAGATATAATAAATTAACTAATAGGTGGGTTATATTTTGAAATGAATAAAATAAAAATATATTTATTAATTGGAGACAGATAAAATAATATATAATTTTTTTAAGATTATTGTTAAAATTTATGGTTCATATATGTTTAATTTATAAATTAGAAAATTGACTATTGGTGGCTCAGAATATCTGTGAGGTCACATTCTTAATAATTTTTTTTTAATTGTTAGATATATATTTAATTAAATGAACACCTACCATGAAAGCAACTTGCATTGTAGAGTTTTAAGCGGCAATAATTATTAGTTGGTCATAAACCAGTCGAGAGGTTTACATTTATGACATTGACCCCATGCAATAATATTAATTTATAATGAAATTAATATATTTGCTAGTCTATTCCTCAATATTTTTTTTTAATAAGAAAAGAATAGCTAGTAAAATTATTATAATATTATGATTTTTATTTTTTTTCCACATATATTGAATTTTTTAAAAAATGATGAGAATTATTGGAAGTATTAGAATTCAAATTTTTGTATGAAAAATTATTATGCATATAGTTTGATTAAGATAATTTGATAAATTTTATTCTTTATGATATAAGTTATTAGTGGATGAATCCACTAAAATATAATATTTCTTTTTTAAGCTTTAATGTTTTAACAACTTATTATCCATAGATGTAAGATTCCATAAATTAAAATTATTATTATTATGATATGAAGGCTTACTCGTCACCTTAAAATTTGTTTTTTTCCCCACTACAAGAATTCCGACATTGAATAATTTGACTATCGGTAGCTAACAAAATATCAAAAATGGTCACGTAAATAGTAGTATAAATAGTTGAACCATTGAATATCAATTTCACAAAAAATAAGAAATTTCGTATTCAAATAATACACTTTTATATTGTTTGAGTATCAAAAGAAGAAAAAAAATTATACAATAATATCTTAAAAAATTAAGATATTTAAAAAAAAAATATTGACCTCCTTCATATCACTCCAATTTTTCAATTTCAAAAATACCTATTTCCAATCTATAACAGTTGATATACCAAAAGTACATATATAATATGTAACTACAAATAATATATATATATATATATATTATTTCTAAAAATATATATTTTTTGAAATTTTCTAAAAGATTTTAGGATATTTTTGAAAAAATAATACATTATATATAATTTTCTAAAAAAAAAAAGAAAAATCCATCACTAGCCCAAACCTAATGATTCTCTATTGGACAAAAATTAATATATATATATATATATATAAGAACATTATTTACCATATTTATATTTAATGGAATTATCTTTTATATATAGATAATTTCAACAAAAGAAATAATTTTTAAGATTTAAATTCCTATTTTTTCGATTTATGAGACTGAGGTACATATTCAATTTATGAACTATTAATAAATAAATAAATTAATGTAGGTCAAATACCACCATAATTATTATTTTTACAAAATTATTCACCTTTTGCCTTTTGCCTTCATCAACTTTTTTAATTAGTTGGCTAATTTATAGAAAAGTCACTTGTGTTGGGTCATAGTGGCAAGTAGTTAGTTGGCATAAACAGCTAAACAATTTGACCTTTGAGTACATTCAACACAAATAGCCAATACTTCACTCGGTTTATAAACACACTCAAAGATCTCAACTAATAATATCAAACCATGTTTGTTAAAATGGGACCAAACCCATGTTCTAAACACGGTGCAATTTGGTTCATGTCCTTCCATTAATGAGAGGGACAATTGGCTCAACCACCTTTAAAAAAACACACCCTCCACAATGACTAAATATTTAGCACAACATGCATCATTATTAATAATAGGGTTGATAAAAAACATCTATCAAATAAAAAATTGAATCAAAATAGATTAAATTAAATAGGTCAATAAGTAGTTTAGATTTAAATTTTAAATTTTTTTAATATTTTGATTTTTAGTTTTGATTTTGATTTTATTGGTAAAGAACTGTTAAATTCAATTAATCGAAACAAATGATTTTATATGTATATATATATCATAATTTATAAATTTATATATAATGTATTTATAAAATATATATAATTATATCTAAATTATAAAATGTATATAATAATTATTTATTATATGTATTAAATTATTTTAATGAATTATATTTAGATCTAATATATATATATATATTATTTTGATTGTGTATTTATATTAAGATTTATTATTGTAATTAGTTATATTTAAAATTTTTTGTTATATATATAAATAATTTATTAAATTTTAGATTTTTTAATGTATAAAGTGTGACGGTTAAAATTAAAAAATATCGATTAATCATTAATTTAATATGGTTAATCAATAACCTATTAACCTTAATTTACAATTCAGTTTTAATTTAATTTTTTTCTAAATTAAAATCAATGATTCATTTTTTTTTCTATTTCATAGTCTAATTAATTGAACTAGCCAACAATATCAATTAGTTAAGCAATGAGTCAAATCTCTATAGATAAGGATGTACAGTAATCGAATTAGTCAAATTTTAGAGTCAGTCAACTCGAACACTATTAATAGATCAGAAAAATATATTTTTAAAAATAGACAATTATAAATTAGTTTAATCAGGTTAGGTTAGTTTTTATTGAGTTTGGTCGGATTTATTAGCAAATGTATAAGCTAAAATTGACCAACTTAATCGGTTTAAATTGATATAGTTAGTTGAATTAGTATCAATTGAGTTAATCGAGTTTAGACAATTTTGCTCATCTCTACCTATAGATTTTGTCCTCATTTTGAAGAAAAAAAAAAGTTAAAGGAGGGTCCAACCATTAGCCATATTCTCTTTTATGTTTTTGGACCATCCCACCAATTGGGTCCATTCCCAATATTGTTTGTTAAGCTAACTTTGAAAAAAGGGCATGCCTTTCACTCTCGTGTCCTTATTTAGGGTTTGTACTATATGCAATATCCGTTTTCTTTTTCTCTCCTTATTTTCTCTCTTATTTCTTGAGGTAACTATATACATACATACACACACACACACATATATAGATATATATTATTGAGATAGTTATTATACATATTAATAATAATTCCTTTTGTTCAATGGCCAAGTTTTGATTTGGTCGTCAGAAATATTATCTCTAGAGTTTGAGTTTTAAGTGTTTATTTTTTAATTTATTTATTTAAAAAAAATAAATTAATTTCATAATTCAACATAACTTTAAATTCTATAAACTTAACAATAAACGATCTCAAAATAAATTTTCAAAATTTTAAATAATTGAAAATTTAGAAATTAAATCTTATTAATGTGCTCCGATGTTGATAACATATCAATTTATTCACTCAAATAAAAAAATATTTTATCAATATTAAAATTCACAGAGTTAAAAAAAATTAAGTTTAAGTTTTATCATTAATATTAATAAATTTATTCAATAACATACAAATAATGTAACATTAACAAGATTGCAATTAATTGGAGGATAAGGATGAAGATGACATTTAGGGTTTATCCATAGAGAAGAGCCAAATTAGCTATTGCCATTCTTCTTTCCGTAACTATAATTTCTAAGGAGGAAAATTCTTTATTAGTTATCCTTCTAAAAACCATAGCTTTCTACCGTATAGTGCTGCAGCCATGAATAAAGGATAAAATGGATAGGCCTTATCATCCTAATCCAAGTGATCCCTTTGGAAGTTTTGTTCTTTGCATTGCCCTTTTCAATTAAAGAAAGTGACAATTTGATAGCAAAAGATAATGAAAAGTGAAATGAGGCTTAAAGATGGTTGGTTGTTTGTAATAGTTGATAGCTATTGCTATTAGTTGATAATTGTTAGTCGATACCAAGATATAACTTAACAGTAAAATATAACTCAATGATAAATGTATATTCTAATAATAAATTCATAATCACTTCTCGCATCCCATCACCAATATTAAAAAAAAGTACGAAAAGGGTGTTTTTACATGTTTGCTAATAATTGAGCTAGAATAAAATAAAAGGTCAGAAGCTATAGCTTGTTTATCATCCATTGAGCTTGGAATGCCACAAGTTTCACTAAAAGTGTGTTTAATTTAAGCCATATCTACAATTTCATGGCCAAGAATTCACTAGAAGAGTTCACATGACTGCAACATTTGTTGAAAGACAAGTCTAGTTTTGTTTTCATCTATTTAATTAATTGCCTCATGTGCCACTGTTCTGCGGATCACATCAATTGTCAAGGATGTCTGAATATAATTTGCCTAGTTTTTAGAGGCTATTGCAGCTGCCAACACATATTCTCTCCTTTGTGTGTACCATAAACAGTAAACAATGATGCATTTCAAGTATATCCACTGGGGAAAACAGAACATTTAAAAGGAGAAAAAAAAACCAGAAGTTATAAGCTGAGTTGTTTTTCAAGTTCTTTGAATGATAAAAGAACATGAGATGCTAAATCAGTAAAACATATCTTACAAGAACTGTTCTTTACTGAAAGCAAAATTCTCAACATTTCATATCTATGTTCCTAGAAGCTATGCATATATAACATAGATTACCATAACAACTTTCTAGAGGTCCTTCTACATTAACATTTAAGACTTAAAATACGCCTATAGATGCCAGTTCTACTCGATCATAATTTGACTATCATGTTTGCATACCTGGGAGAAGGAAAACAAAAGAATTGATCAGTTAATGCATCAAAATGGACGACCAAAAATGAGGAAAGTAGGAAATTAAGCTAAACAAAGAGTTAATATTTTAAGATAATGCCTTTATGGATCATCAACACAACAGACTCCAGTAATAGTGGTTCTGCAACTTCAGTTTCTTTTTTCCTTTTTTTTTCTTATCACTTGCTATTACCATTTTTCTCATACTAGTAAATTATTTTATCACCACAAAGATGAGTGGAAGACTTGCAGAGAAACAATCATCCAACCCAAAACCACAGATTTCATTATCTAAGTGAGATCCATTTCTAGTTGCTGCCAATACAGAAGCCACCTAAGTCCTGACTTTCAAATTACTTAAAAAGCTGGCTGACGATGGTCGTTGCTGAAATTCACACTAGAGGGTCCAAATTATTCATCAAAGGGGACAATTCACAAATATTCAGATCAATTCCAGTTTCAAACAGATCAACAAATGAATTAAGGTTGTCCCAGCTTATAAATGAGATAGTCCAAAATTCTGAAGATATAGAAACTGAAGAAAATGTCAAAACTCCCTCGTCAAAGTCCAAAGATAATTTTCTACAGTTGATGTATATGAAATGGTATTACATTTTAATTTATACACATGCCAAAAAGACTAAAACAGGCTCATGCTGCTCAATTTACAGATCATACGAAAATCTACAAGGGTTTTAGCAAAAAGGGCGAGGCCCAAATGTGGAAAGTGAAGGGCTAAGTATGATCAATAAAGCAGACCAAAAATAGATGGGGCTGAGATCCCACTTAAAAGGGGCGAAAGTGAAAAGAAAAGGAAAGGGCTTCCAATCCTTACTTGTTGACAGTGAAAATGAGATTAGAATAAAAAAGCTTTGATGCACAAATTGCATAGGCCAATATTATGAGGCGACAACCAGTTTTAGAAAAAATAAAACATTTCCATGTTGATCAATAATGATAGAATTCCAAGTTGTTTGACAATAAAATGAAGAAACCCTCAATGTTTTTTCCAGGCAAGACCTTTTTAGCCACTCCATATGCAGAAGAACTAAAACATCAAAAAAGGAGATCGAGATGCAAAAATTAGCAACTGAAACTATCCTAGGAAGGCAGAACTTTCCCTGGGAAATTTATCATCTTTGTCCTGGACGTGTGAATACTCAAGAAGCAAAACAAGAGGCTAGAGTCATTTGCTAATCAGCTAGATTATTGAATCCATAATAAATATCTACACAATGCCAAGTCGAACTACATCACTCGTAGTATTCATGAGGTAACAAGTGAAAACACTTGATCAAGGCTTTCATAATGCAGGCACAATCTACCAACCATGTAGAATCATGGACATACTTTCACTAATTTGAAAAGTACACTTTAGATTGTTGTTAACTTACTGTTGGCTTCCTCAAGAGTCATTTGTGCATATGGACCAACTGAGAATCCTAACTTTAGCATGTTTTCTTCCAAACGATTTACATTTGTCAGGTATAGGTAACCAACCTACAAATTGTTGCAAAGGAAGTTAGAATTCAGCCAAGAACAAATTTCCATACCATGACTAACGACTTTTTCAGAGGATCAATAAGCAAACTGTATAGCCAATCAATCAAGCATACATCTATATCATATATAACCATATCAAGACTCTAAATCACCTAAACTAACTGTACACCAATTATACTTTCTCTGTCTAGTATTTAAATTGTGGAAACGGCCTTTTGCAATTGCAAGGGAGGGCCGCGTATAAAGACCCAATGGGTCTGACCCTTCCCCGGATCCCGCACATTGCGGAAGCGTTTATACACCGGGCGGCCTTTTTTTTTTTGTTCTAGTATTTAAGTGCAGGAAGTAGGATGCCCAGAGTTAACATGTATAATAGATTCCATTCCATCGGTCAGGAGATGCATTTGTGCTGCCCAATCTTTTTCCTGTGGTGTTTTTGGCTAAAGATTTATAATACAAACACCAGATGAATATCAACATTTTGGTGAAAAAAAAAGTTCTTTTTCTTTCAAGATTGCCATTAATGATAATAATAATACTAAAAAGATCATAGAATTAACCAAATTTGTTTCAAAAGCTAACTGACATTATCATTGGAAAGCCAAAAGGTAAAAATGAACACTGACTAGTGTTTCTAATGATGATGCTCTGTTATAAACCGCTGCTCCAGCACCTTTTTTTGTCTGTGTTTTAGCCGAACCAATATTCTTTCCCCAACGAAGTACACCCCTGCATTAAAAAGGATCAAATGTCATTGATTAAGACAAACTCTTACATTATCACAGATGACATATATACCACTACAGATATTAGCAGTCAATTTATAGGAATTGTCAGCAATTGGTTGTCAATTCAAGGTAACTATCAGATAACGCATCCTGATTACTTGCCCCTTCCACCTTTACTATGGAATGCAATAAAATAACTAAACAGTCCATCATAAAAGAGAATTTCTGAACTACTAATAGCCATACTATCAGTGTCTTCTATGTGGCAGAATCCCTTCTATCATTATTCATGGGTTTGAGGGACACTATAATATTAAAGTATAAATCATAGAAAATTATGTTCTGCAGGAGTCATAGGATTTGGACACTTTCCAATTTAGCTTAGTAGGACATTTAATTTGTAATGACCAGTTGGAAACTACTTATCTAATTGCTAACTTCAAATTCATATAACCTTGTCTCGGAAAGATCATCTATGTTTACTAGAACTTATTGAGGAATTCTACAGCTTGACCATTTACTTTCAGAACCATCAGAATTATCACCTCTATGCTCTAACTTTCAGAAGCTCCATATCTTTGAAAAATCTGCTTGCTAAATATATCCACAGGCATAGATTACTCCAACAGCATTACTGCTTGCTTGCTAAATAAATAAGTGAAATAATTGACATAAATGAAATATCCTTCTGCTGAAAGAAGTGATTAGCTCAGTATGAAAAAATCTTCTAGGGTACTGAGAGGACAAATTTCAGGTTTCTTGCCTCACAAACCATATGATATTGGATTTCTGCATCAAGAAGTTTCTTGATTCTAGCAAACCAACCAAAAACATCTTGTTCTTTTATTCATTATACAAGCTTCTCACATTCCAAAGGAGAATTAAACCATCCTCTGAATATATAATCCTTGAACCAAATATTTTAAGTTTCAGATTCTTCCTTTTCCTATGAGTCTTCCACGCCTTTCTTCTTCTGATAGGCAATCATCATTAAGAAGTTTCTGAAGCAACACATCCAGATCGCAGCAAACCAAAATTTTAGATTGTCTAAAAGCAAAAAATTACCACAAAAATTTAAATCAAATAATGATAAAGGGGGTTAAGTCCTTCAAAATAGAGCCTGTATATAAAGCAAGCACCTAATTTACATGGGGGATGGGGGAGGAAGAGCAAGAAAATCTGAATAACTAAAAGTAGCCAAATACCTGAAGTACAAAAGGGGAGACAAATTCGTAATTATATGTACAGAAAAGTTATGTTACAAAAGAGATTCTACTGAATTGATGTGCTCTTAAACATCATCCAACATAAAACACCCATTAATTTAAGAGACACAGGAACAGACTCAGGAGAGAGGAAACTCTTAGTCCTTGATAGTAGGAAAGAGACTATTCCCCATACACAAATAGAGAATTATTGCCACTAAATACACATAATATTTTCAGCAGCTGAAAACAGACTGCTCATGAAAATTTCCCTGTTTCTGTTACTGAATCTGTGTATAACATTACACAGTCGTTAAGATAATGAAGTTTTTTACAATTTTTAATTTGAAAGAAGCAAGGAAGGGAGGATATTAAGTGAAAATTTTCCAAAGAAACCACTAAGGGACAGAAGAATATGAAATAATATCCATGAGAGGCAACTGCAAAGAGATGGGAAGTTTAGATAAATTATTTACCTGTGCTTCACAGCATACTACTGCCATTACACGATCATTGTATTTCTCAATATTTAATGGAGGAAACAAAAAGTGTCTTCGAGCATATAGCTGCATGGTATAAAATATGTAGGAAGGTTAAATAAATTTCAGAAAAGCAGTAACAGTTTGAACTTTTAACATTGTCTCACAAACAAAACCTTCCTACTTGTAAGTTAAATGAATTTCGAAAGATGATATCTAAGGTATAGATTTTTCTTTTGATTAATTGGGCTCTCTCACAACTGTCAGTTTTGTTGACAACTCCAGTACCAATAAGCCAAAGCGCATTTTAAACGATTTATAAATGGATGAGTTTGTTAATTAATTCCTTACTATCTAATACTTGTTTCCAGCATCATAAGGTATTGCTAATCTTTTCACTAATAAACCATGCAGTTAATGTGTCCTGATGCAACTGAAGGTAATATAATAATCAAATGATCTTTTAATTTATCTTTTTGAAACAATGAACTAAAAATTAATCAGATTATATTATATTACACCTAATTACATCATATCCTACCGAAAACAAAAAATGAGGGTGAGTGAGAACAAAAAAGATCCATTAGATGCCCTAAAGCACCATGCTGTTCCTTAAAACTTCCTCACACAAGCACAAGATGAAGCATAAATGAAGAATTTTACAAGCAACAAACATTTTCGAATAATTATTGCTATCAAATAAAAAGAAACACGAAAGACACAAGCATACCAAAAACAGACATCTGCTGCCTATATGTCAGATAACGATTAAGGTTAAGCGATTGCCAAAAATTTCATAACTCACCTCATATATGCTATAGCCAATATATGCAAGAGTAGCTGCATTATACACTGATCCAGGCTTTTCCACTTTCGGTGGACTAGGCATCCATCTTTCATATCCCAGATAAGTATCATCCATTTTCGTTAACCCCTAATTTAAAATTCCAATCAGAAACAAACCCACGAATTTGCAAAAGTTAAAATAACAAATACAAGTTAGAGCCAACTAAACCCAAATTTGCAAAATTTAAAAAGCCTTGACCTTTAAAAAAATAAAATCCGATTACTAGTGAAACAGAGTGAGAGCGTAAAGGTTTACCTTGAGCTCTAGTGTTGCGCTTGAGAAGGTCTAAAACTGATTGAAGAGTTGAAGTGATCGTTGGTGAAGGTGTTGGTGATGGTGTAGGAGGGAAATGGTTGGGTTGGCAGATCGGGTTTTTCTTGGGTTTTCGAGGAGCGTTGGGATTATATGAGAGCCTTTGCTGGGTATCCCATGAAGCTCTTACTCTTACTGAGGACATGGCGGATAGAGCTGCTGGCATTTGCTTAAGTTATGCAATAAAACCTCCGAGGAAGGATTGGGTGGCCACCGCCCACTGGCCATGGCCATGGTGATGTTGCACGACTTGTCGTTCATCGACCAGGCACACTTCAATCCGCCTCTTTGTTACTGTTGTTAGCGTGCTCTCACAACAAACAACTCTGTCGTCGACTTAAACGATCCATCTTATTTGATAAATAAGCAAATTAAAAATAAAATTTTAAATACGACGACGTTTTCTACTGCAAACAACCTTATTCTAATTCGGTCGTTTGCTTCTTCTGCGGAGGAAAATTCTAACCGTTATTTATCTTCAGTAACGAATCAGTAAATAATTAAATTAAAATTTTCCAGAACTCCCTTACGTTCTACTTTTCATTTTTATTATTTTATTACTTTAATTTTAAATTCTTTTGCTTTTTATCTTTTCAAAAAAAAAATTCTTTTGCTTTTTAATCAACCAATTAAAAAAAAAGGAAAAATTATACTATATATCGCTTTTTTCTAATTTTCTTTTTAACACCCCTATTATTTTGGTATTATTGTTTTAATATTTTTGAATAAATATAAAAAAATAAAATAAAATCAAGATGGGGTAAGGGAGAAAAGGGAAAAAAGGGTTGCAATTAAAAATAGAGAACATACAAAAATTGACATACTTGTACTTGGATTATTTAATTTTTTTAGCATTATAATATGAGAAAAATTAATTGAATATGAATCAATCCAGAAGATATGCATTTAACATATTTTTTTAATAATTATATTGTCTAAATTTAACTAAATTTATTTCATTTAAATTTTTAAGCTTATCATTTTAATATAATTTAATGATGTCACATTTTACAATAATAAAGTTTATGTTCAAAACTCATATCTTTCATATTGTAATGGAAAAAATACTTTTTTTTAGGAAAATATGGAGACTTTATTAGAAACAATCAGAGAAGACAGCCTGGGATTCTATCCCATATGCAAAAACTAGCATATGTATATGGGAAGTTTTAGCCAAACAATGAACCTCTTTATTATCTAGTCTCTTAACCCATTTGACCTTAACATTAGGTATGTCCTTACAGTCATCAATAATCAAACCCACTTCACTTAAAATCAATTCTTGCATTATTATTAATATCTAAAACAATAGAAAGAGCATCTGAATAAATATATTATTGACTGTAAAAAAATGAGCATAAATGCAAGAGCGAGCCTCCTGAGTTGCAATAGCCTTAGCTACTTTTGGACTGCAAAATCCGTCAAAATGGCCTGAGATAGCTTGAATAAAGTTTCCTTCTCCGTCTTGAAAAATTGCCCTCATTCCCAAGGACAGAGCTAGGACTAAATATTAAGGGGGCCAAAATATAATTTAATTATCACATAAAATTTTTAAACATTATCATCCAAACTCAATGATATATATATATATATATATATATATTAAGGTATAAAAATTTTACAATATAATTATTCTACTAAACTTAATTATACTTATTAATTAAATATCTATAAAAAATTTTACAAATTAATCATTTGTAAATTAAAAAATAATTATTATTTATTTTTTTAGATTGACAAAAATAATTATCTATATTTTACTCATTTTTTATTTTATATAATAATTATCACTATAAATTCAAATAAAAAAATTATTTTTATACTAATGAATTAAATGAGATAAATTTCAATCTTGATCATACAGTATGAAATCAACTAGAAAAAATATAATTTAAGCTAAAAAAATTAATTTTATGTGAATGTCTATAAAAATTAATCTAAAAACAGAGAATTTAAGAAAATTTATAATTTTATCATTACCAAATCATTGCAACTGCTAAGAAAATATATTGTAATTGAATCAACAACACCAAAAAAAAGTACTGTAATCGAATATGAAAATTAATTTTTAAAACTACAATTTCAAGGAAACCCATAAAGATTTAAGGCTAAAAAATAAGAAATTAAAATAATAAAAAAATAAAATTTATTCTTTTCAATAAAAAAGAGTATCTTTTATTATTATTTTAAGACCATATGACTAAATAATTAATATTGATGTCGAGACTACCTCATGGGAGTATTTCTAGCTCTCTGCGCTCGGGCTTGGATACAGCTGCTGCTGTTGTTTTTCTACCTACAAGACAAGAAATAAGGGAGACCGGGCTCACTGAGGGGAGGCTCCGATGCCAGGTCAGAGGTCGATTGCTCTGAGTAAAAGAGTGTAAGAGAGAAAAAGTAGAGATTTTTTACCTATGGAGGTTAATTCCCTATTTATAATTGATGCGGGGGGATAGAGTCTGGCCTATGTCAACATAATTTGTGGATGTATTATCTGCTGGACATCTGAAGCTTGGTGGGACTGAAATACCTATAATCGAGGTTTGCTATACTGTAGACAACCCGATAATGAGGAAAGATCAAACACTGTGCTCGATAAACAAGCTCGGTAAAATGAGGGTAACATCAGTAGTCTCCCTCAAGTCATTTGATATTTATGTCAAGACTTAGTCATGCATATGAGCTCGGAAAAGCTCGATAAAAAATGTATGTGCTGACTAATGAAGTAGATGTTGTATCACAATATGCAATATTCAAGTGTAGAGCTCGGAAATAGAGCTCGGTAAGTGGAGTATTATAAGTAGTCCTCCTCTGATCATTTGACATTTATATCGAACTAACACTTGTGACTGCGAGAAATCAAGTTATGCATGGGAGCTCGAGGGAGCTCAAGAGAAAATGTTAAATCATCATGTAAATAAGACTATTATGATAAATGTAGCAGTAGCATACGGAGCTCAACTAGCGAGCTTAAAAAAAGAGAGGAATTATTAACACGATATTTATGCCATATTAAGAACAATATTTTAAGGGAATGAAGTTGAGCTCGGTACAAGCTGCAAAGAAACTAAAATATTTAAAATGGAACTATGAATGAGTCTTAATATAAAATTTTGAAAAAACATGATGAGCTCGGTTAAAAAGAGAAAGCTCGAGAAAAGGGGCTCAAGCTCGAAGAGTAGTGGGTAGTGCCACTAGTCCCTCCAGAGAAGTCTTGGCCTTCATGCCAAGTAGAAGTAAAAAGAGCTCAAAAAGAACACACGTCACTTAAAGGTGAGGCGACTATTCGAAAACCAAGGTAACGGTTAAATAGAAACCTGAAAAGACATAACGGACATGCATTAATGAGAGGTGTCAGTTCACATAGGCAAGATCTCCTCTATAAATAGAGGGTTCGACAACATCATTTGCCACATAACAAGAAAGAGCGAAGCTCGGATCATCTGATTTACTGAGTGAAATCTTGAAAGCTTGATGATAAAGGTCAGTTTGAAATTCTGTTTTCAAGTTTTTTAGTTAAATTTTTAGTAGCAAATATGGTGTGAGCAATAGTTAGTTCAACTTTGTCTAAGGAGGCAGGAGAGATGACCTCTCTTAGCAATATGGGTGAAGGGACTCATCATGAGGAAGGGCTCAGGATGAAGCTAGGACTGCCATGACTGGGCATACCGAGTAAAATGCTAGGCCTCTTATACTAATTGATGAGGAGGAGAAAGAGGATGTAGCCAAAATACCAGTGAATCCAAGCCCGAAGAAGGATCGGGTCAGGGACATCTGATCCTCGGTGACAAAGACATACTTGGTAGGGATCCAGAAGAAATATCAAATATCAGAAAAATATAATATGCTCATTCCTGAGGAGGATGTCCGAGCCTATGATACATTGCCTAAAAATCAGCTGACTATTTTTGAAGAGGATTTAAGATTGAGAGTGGAATTTCCTCTATGCTCCTTCCCTCAGGCTTTTTTGAACTATCATAGGAGAGCTCCTGGTCAGCTCAGCCTTAACGCTTGGCGTACTATCACAGGGTTTGATATTATTTATGGGTTACTTGGGGTGGTGCCTACCCCTCGAGTACTAAGTGCTTTTAGCGTGCTCAGAATATGCTATGGATCAGATGAAATTTTTCTATGCTTATAAGGTCTATCCAAGCTTGCCATGTTCAAAGAAAAACCAGATTCAATCAAGGCCTAGAAAGACTGGTTTTTTTTATCTTGGAATACGAGGGACTTGACTGCCAAAATTTTTGGTATGTCGATCCTATTGGTGAACAAATGACTAGAATAAAACTTAATGAGGATGAGCTCACGACATTTATAACCGTTGAGCAAGACATTCTAAGAGAGTAGAGGAATGTCATTACCTTAATAAGGGAGTACTTTCTCCTTAGGAGGGATCTGAAAGAAATTCAACCGCAAGACCGAGAATGTATGTCATGCTTGAATTAGCTTTTATTTTATTTACTGGTAGCAAGTGGGTACTAATTTTTTTGCTCGATGAAACATGGAGGGGCTCAATATCGGCTAGTGGGGAGCTAAAAAGATTGGCTGAGAGAGAGGCTAGAAAGAAGGCTCAGAAAAAGGCCAAGACAGCTCAAAAGCAACCGAGCGAGCATGCTGCTAGAACCAGTTTCGCTCGGGAGGGAGAGCCTATATTTGACTTGACGCTCTCCATAGAGGTGACACTATAAATTGAAGAACTGGAGAAATATTATAACACCTAACTGATAAAAGGATGTGAGAGACCCCTCATCAGAGTGGGGAGAGTAAACCCCGCCATAAATAGAAATAGAGGAACCTCTAGCCCGTTGTTATAGTATGGTTTGGCTAGTAGAGGCTGTAAATAACAAATTGGCTATTTTGCACAACACAATATACTCCTTACTAGATCCCGGGCCTCAAAAAGTACTTAAATAGATATATAAAGATATCCCATAGAGAGGCGTGAGAATGCACCAAAAAGCTCAAAGAAAATGAAAAAAGAGATGGTGACAATATCTCACGTGGTAAGGGATAACTTGAATCTTTAAGGTGCACTCAATGTTTGGTACATAAGCTAATTGAAAAATACTCTGTAGTTCACCCAGATCACGTACACCATCGAGGACCGGGTGTTGGGCATGACATCCAACTTTGGCCTAGCTATCAAGGAATGTGATAAAGATAAAGCAAAAAGAAATGAGCTAGAAGAATCCTTGAAGGCCAAAGATGAAGAGCTAAAGCAAGTTTACGAAGCCTTGAGGAAGAAAATAGAGAAGCTTAGCTCGGCCAATGGAAATATAAGGTCCAAGAACAAAGAGCTGCGCTCGGCGAAGAAAGCTCTGAAAACCAAGGATGGCGAGCTTCTCCTGGAAGAGGTTGGTTTCCGAGCAAGCGAGGAGTGACAAGCGCTACGCTCAGGGTGTCTATGCTTACCATAAATTTGTGTCAAATAGGCCGAAGAAAGATAACCCAAACATGAACTTGCCTTGGATGATGGAGATCGACATTGACCAGCTAGCGACCGAGTATGAGACAAACGATGAAGAGAATGAAGAAGAAGATGAGATCTTGGATAAGGAGGACGAGGTCTAAGATGACCAAAATTGATAAACTTTTGTTAGGTTATACTAATGCTCAGTTTATAAAGTTTAAAGGACCGAGCTATGTTATGTAATGAATTTGTCCTAAATAATAAAATATTTTCTTTTAGACTCTATACTTATGTTCTTTTGTGTGATATACTGTTTGTATAAACTTTGGGACTCGGTCAAAAATCAAACTGTATATGATGGCATAAATATTGTGGGCTGTATTGTGTTGATTTATCTATGGACTTTGTTCAATCTTACCCAATCACATTATGTGAACGAGCATGTAATTGTCATAATTTGGCTTAGCAACATAGCTGGAACTATATATATATGCACTTTAAGAACTTTGTAAAATAAAAAATAAAAAAAAGTTATAGAGTAAGTATGGGTGCCTGTTTCAAGGTACCATCAGCGATGGTCGATTGGCCGGACCTATTATGTAATATGGCTCTTAGGAGAGCCTTCTGGAAATGAACGTGTGGCTCAAAGCACTCGTTTGTCTATGCTATTGACTTTGACCGTGGCTTGTTTTGTAGGAGTGAGAAGTTTTTCTCTATGATGAGCTTGACTATGCTTGGGTCTTTAATGAGCTTGAGTGTATGCTTAGCCCTTAGGGACGTACTATTCGGGATGCCTATGCTCGGTAATAGGGGATGTCAGTGCCTCCTTCATTACCTTGACATTCATGTCAAGCAGTCTCTTGGGCATGCGATTGGAGGGTTATCAAAACACCTAACTATATACATTGATATGTACGTCTCTTATACAATAATAAATAATCATAAAAGTGGGGCTCGGGAACATATATAAAGAGTGATGTTACATAAGTCCCTGAACTTACAGAATTGTAAAGATGAATATAAATTGTAACATACAATGAGAACATTAATACTTGGTTTAGAGCATGAAAACTCAGCCCTCCACGAGTGGATATAACAAAATACGCTCACAGGCGCTATAAGCAAGCATGATAAAATATTAAATAGTACCGTATTATAAATAAAATAAGACAAATATGCAGAAATGCGCTAAACAATCTGGCATTATAAACGAAAGAGTATTCTTTGATTGCTCGGTTTTAGTTTAATTCATAATTATGATTAGCTTTGTTTACTCATGATGAGTTTGGTTCTTTTGTTTTTGATGCGGAACCCATGGATCAAATATTACATCTAGAACCCCACATACACATCTAGCATAGAATCTTAGAACTCAAAAAACAAATCCTCCCTACCAAACCCACAACTAACCTGTAATTGAGAACTTGGGTGATTGGGATGAAGAAATGAATTGATTAAAACGCCACAAGTCAGACTTGATAAGTTAGAACCAACTCTTCATGCAACAAGAATAAGAAGAAAACCTCTCAAACTTGAAAACACATAAATTACATTCAACAATTCTGGAAATTCGTAGTCAACCCTATTAAGTTCTTTTTCCCATCCTTATATAGTTGGAAAAGAAGAACTAATGGCTTAAAGTCTAGGTTTACATGTATCTAGTCACAATAGCATTAATTGTTCATCCACCTCAATAATATACTCTAAATTACTGCCCATAATTCTGACAACATTGATGGGCAGATTGTACATTCATTTTGGTGTTGGTTCACATGTGTGTAGTCACACTAACACTAAACCATATCAATATTATATTCCAAATTCGTGCTAATGCCCATCACCATACTTATGGGCAGATTCTTCATGCTTGTTGGTGAGTTTCTGACTTCCTCTTCATGGTCCATCATATTCACTACAAGTTGGTCTCCCTCTTCATTAATCCACCTTTGTATGAAGTGTTGGAACACATGCTGGAATTTCTTTGATTGTGATCTTGTGATTGGTCCACTTGGCATAATGATATCATCAACATATTGCTGCCATTACATTCATCAAGCTTGCTTATAGTTTCCTCATCAGTTTTGATGTGCTAATATACATAATGTTGCTTCTTTTTGCTATATGAAAAATAGTATATGATTGCTCACCTTATGAGCTACAATATGATAAAAGAATTAAGAGTTCGGTGTGCAGGACTTGATGTGAGACCATGGCGCTGTAAGTAGGGCTGTAAATGAGCCAAGCTACTCGAGCTAGGCTTGAATCTCGGCTAGATAAAAATTCTTTTAATCTCGAGCTCAAACTACTCGTTTATTAAATAAGTCAAGCTATGAAATACTCGACTCAGTAGCTCGCGAGCTAGCTCATTTAAAAAGCTCGTGAGTTAAGCTCGTAAGCTAGTCATTTAGTATATTTGATTAAATATATACATAATTTAATTTATATATACTAAACTATATATGTGAATATATTAATTTTTTTGACTAATTTAATTTATATAATTTATTAATATATGATATATGTGATAAATAAATTAAATAATATATAATATAAAATACCTTAGTAATTTATAGTAAAATATAAAATTATAGTGATATAATTTTTTATTTTTGTTAATATATAATTATATTTTTTATTTTTTATAAAACACATAAATTTTAGTATATCTTTTATGAAAATTTTAAAAAAATGAATGAAAAATGAAAATGAAAATAACTTTATTGAATTCGTTAAACTTATTTAAATCAAACTCAAGCTCAAGCTCGAGATACATAATATATGAGTTGACTCGATACAAGCTCGGACTCGATTTGAGTTCGAGTTCGAACTCGACTATTTTACAATGAGCCGAGGTTAAAATTTTCAAAGCTCGACTCGATTACACGACTATAGCGCTGAAATATGCATTATTAAAGTGCTAAAAATTGTTGTGCAGCTAAGGCACTATAAGGCTCTATATGCGAGGCACGGTGAGCTACGTGCATGTAATTTATAATGTGTGCGAGTGCTATGAGAGTTCGGCGTAAGAGCACATCACGAGTGTTTAATGCGCGAGTAATATAATACGAAATGTTAAATTAGGATACAGTTAAAGTGCTATTCTTGCAAGAGCTATAAGATGTACCTAAGGTTTCATTGTCTTTGCTAGAAAATAGTCTTTCCGCGCTCACCGCACCAATAATGCTGAGACTACCTCAGAAGGGTACTCCTAACTCTCTGAGCTTGGGTACAGCTGTTGTTGTTGCTCTCCTACTTAAAAGACAAGAGAGAATCTTAAGTCAGAGGTCGGTTGTTCTGAGTAAATAAGAGTAAGAGAGAGAAAATAGGGATCCTTTATCTGTGAGGGTTAATCCCCTATTTATAGTTGATACATGGGGAGAGGAACATGATTTGACCCATGTCAGCATAATTTGCGGATGTATTATTTACTGGACATCTGGAGCTTGGTGGGACTAAAATACCAGGAATCGAAGTTTGCTATACTGTGATAGCCCGGTAATGAGGTTGACCGGATACTGTGCTCAGTAAACGAGCTCAATAAAATGATGGTATTATTAAATATTATTAGACTTTTTTTTTATTAATTCTATAACTAAATATTTAAAATTATTGAGTTATTTTAATAATCAATTGCATAATTAAATATAGTTTTAGAATTTTGGAGGGGTCAAAACCTATTTAATTAAAAAATTATAATATATGAATTATAAAGAAAATAAAATATTTGAGAGAGGAGGGAGTTGGAGGTGGGAGGGATAAGGCACCTCCCACCATACCTGTGCAGCTCAGTATCATATCTTTGCCAAAGCCATACCTGTGCAGCTCTTCAAAGATAGCGCCATCAACAAAACAAAACCAGCCTTCCCCCATGTATTCTACTTCTTGCTCAGTATCAACATACTGTCTATTAGCTCATAAAACATTTTGGAGTATTTAGTTTATAAAATAGTTTCTGGTTTAATATTATATTTTGCAATTTAATTACTTATATCATCATATACTAAATACTTATTTTTATATTTCATATTTAACAATAAATATTTAAGACATTAATATATTTAACTTAAAATTAATAATTTTAACTTTTATAACTTACATTGATATCAACTAAGTATATTTATCCGATTTATAAATACTTTTTTTAATATTACATTTATTAAAAAAAATTGATTATGAGTCTATTATCTAAGTAAGGTATACTTGTAGCGCGACAGTTTATTAATTATAAATAGCTAAAAATATTTTGATTTTGTAATTTATAAATATATATATATATATATATATATAATTATCGAGACTTTTTATTTAATTGTTGTATAGTTCCAATGTATACTCTAATTCAAGTCCCTATATGTATTTTCATATTCTTGGAAGGTTATTTCACTAGCTTTTTTATTTTATCATATCTTAAAATAAAAATATAATTATATTTTGATATGAAATTCTATAATTTTCTTTTTCAGTAAAATAATTTTTTCTATTCCTCTTAGGTAAAGTATTTTCTAATTAGTTGATAAAATTTAGCAAAATTAATATTTTATTTTTTTATAAATTATTTATAAATAAATATGATACTTTTAATTAAAAATAATTATTTTATCAATTTTTTTAAAATAGGATGCAACTAAACAAATCTATTGGCTTGTATAATATAGAAATGGATTATTTAATACGAGGTTTTAATTATAGCAACATTTTCTGACAGGGTCCAATATGAAAATTTCCCTAAAGGTTGTGGATAATTTTATAATTAACCAAAGATTCATGTTAATTTGGAATAATTTGGAAAAATAATAATAATAATAATAATAACAAAAACGAAGAGAGCGATAAATCTGTAATCCAGTATCTCGGAGAGAAGGGTCTGCTCGTTCTCGTTAAAACCCTAAAAACCAAAATAAAGAAAGTAATTTATCATAGATAATTTAGAATCTAGTACCGCAAAATTGAAACCATGAGCCGATACGACAGCCGTTCCGGTGACCCTACTTCTTACCGTGACCGGAGGAGGTAACAAATTTAAGCGTACTTGTGCCTGTAGCTCTGCGTGTGTGTATATATACATATCAATTCAAGTCTCTTGTGATTTTTCATATTTGGTGTGTGGTTACTGTAATTTGCTTTTAGCTCAATCGAATCATATACTCATGTATCTATTCAAGCCTCTTGCGATTTTTCATATTTGGTGTGTAGTTACTGTAATTTGCTTTTGGATCAATTGAATCGTATACTCAATGTTTTAGTTTATATATATCCATTACGAGATACTGCTCCTTTTGACATTGCAGTTGATATTTTGTTTATTTGTTTTTCTGGTAGTTCATTTATCCAGAATGAAGTGGTTCTTTATTTGTTTTTAGGGATTTTTTATAGCTTTTTTCACATTTTTATTATCATGTAAAAGTGCTTTTAAGTTTTAAGTTTCAGTTGCAATTTTAAATATAGGCCCTTTATGGTACATTGCTATATAGCAACTGATAAATAAATTTTTTATTCTAGTCACGTTTCAACTTGTTTTTGTTTGTCTTTTTAATGGAATCTGTGTTTCTTTAGATATTGGCTATTTAGTGCTAGTGTAGGAATTATTTTTGATTCTACTGGTTTTTCATTTCTATGAGTTTCGTGTTTGTTCAGTGATTCAGGTTTTGGTGGGGGTTCGGTTTATTCTGGCTCATCTCGGTCCTCATCTGACAGGAGAGATTATGACCGTGCTGACCCACCAAGGAAATCAGATTTGGATGGGTTGACTCCCTTTGAGAAAAATTTCTACGTTGAGTCATCATCAGTGGCAGCAATGTCACAGAGGGAGGTTGATGAGTATAGGCAACGGAGAGAGATAACTGTGGAGGGCCGTGATGTTCCAAAACCTGTCAAGAGTTTTCGTGATGTGGGGTTTCCGGGTATTATTATAAATTTTGAAAAAGCCCATTACTATATTTATTGGGTTTTCAGATTTTTTTTTGTATTTTCCTCCCCTATTTATTGGTGTAGAATAAGTGTGTTTGGACATGCGAACATACAATTCTTTGGAGTATCTTTGATGTGCATTGCTTTAGGAGTTCAAAATGGTAGCTGCTTGATAAACTGAGTTCTTTGTTTTGCATCTAGGCATTCTATGGAAACACCATGTGAGCTTGATTATTTTATAACTGAGAGCAGGGGTAAACTAGGTAACTAGAGATGCCAGTTGTTCAAATTTTTTAGTTTAACAATGGATAGGAAAAGGAGAAAAAGGATTCTGTTTAGTTTAATTCATTATTTTTTAGGGTAAATAATGGATTTTATGAGATGCGTTTTTTGATTAGTTACTGGGCTTACTCTGATTATAGGCTCAATTTATTGTATATTTGATGACCTAGCATACCTCAAATTACGGATACAATACATCATCAGTTTTTAATCAGGATCCTTCAAGCTCTGAAATATTCTCATCCAATCCCCTGTAGAGAGTTCCATTAGGCAATGAGTGACTCTTCGTCTTATTTTTTTAGACGTCAATTGTCATACTCATAGATGGAGTAAAACTTGTGCCAAGGAGTTGAAATCCCTTTTTTGCATCATATTACTATGAAGAGTAACTGGATGAAGTAAGGCCTCTGAAGCAAAATGCTTTCTTTCCTCCTCATGTTTCACCTCTAAATTATTGTTGCATGCTTTATTCACATGGGAATATCTATTCCGTGCACATTGTTAAACTTGTGTATGCCTATCATTTGTAGATTAAATTCTATACCTTCTCAGTTGGATCAATTAGGCATCCAAACTTAGGTGCGATGGAATGATAATGGTGAAACATTCTGGCAGAGCAATTTCTCTGCTTCTTCCTCTGTCTAGAATTTCAGCAAGAAATGCTTGTTGAAAAGAAAGTTAAGATAATGGTGCATGGCTTAGCCAGCCATTATTTTGTGTATCACACATTTGTGAACATTGGATATATCTTGGACATCTTGAATTTTTTTTTTAAAAGTCATTTTTCTGGGATTCTTTTATCCAAGATTTGTGAAATTCATTCCCTGGAAATTCTTTCTGTTGGAAATTTTTTTCTCAGACATTTACTCATATTGTATTTACCTTTTCTCCAGATTATGTACTGCAAGAAATAACAAAAGCCGGCTTTCTCGAACCCACACCCATACAAGCTCAAGGATGGCCAATGGCTATGAAGGGCCGTGACCTCATTGGTATTGCTGAAACGGGATCTGGGAAGACACTAGCGTATCTATTGCCTGCTATTGTCCATGTTAATGCACAGCCTTTTTTAGGTAAAAAAAGAGTAATTTACTAGTTTTTGAAACTTCTCATTGTCATCTTATGTGCCCTTATATGCATCCAGTAATTTGCTGTGAATTGTGCATGTTCTATTTTATCCAGCTCCTGGGGATGGTCCAATTGTATTAGTTTTAGCGCCAACACGTGAACTTGCTGTTCAGATACAACAAGAAGCTACTAAATTTGGGGCATCATCAAGAATAAAAATTACATGCATATATGGTGGGGTTCCAAAGGGACCTCAAGTGCGCGATCTCCAGAAAGGTAGGTGGCGGCTAGGTTTGAGACGACATTGCTTCTATACTGTATTCTGACTTTCATGAACTGGCTATCCTGTTATTCATGGTAATTGAGTTTATGATGACTTTGTTCTTGTTTTAAAGTCTGCAGTTGATCTGTTCTTGATGAATAACAGTCATTATTGCATTACTTTATGTCTTCCCTTTGCAGGTGTTGAAATTGTAATTGCCACGCCTGGAAGGTTGATTGATATGTTGGAATCACATCATACTAATTTGCGGAGGGTTACTTACCTGGTGTTGGATGAGGCAGATCGGATGCTAGACATGGGGTTTGAGCCTCAAATACGAAAAATTGTTTCCCAGGTTTTTATTTTAAGCTTTTATCTTCTTCAACGAAAAAAAAAAGTTTACCACTGTTTAAGAAATATATGCTATGTGTTGAGTTCTCTGATAGTGTTATTTAAAGTAAGCCTTTCACGTGGACAGCAGTATTGCTCTGCCATGCCCTTTCCTCTTTCTGTCCTTGTCTGTCTAATGATGCCAGTCACATTAAGGTTTCCTTTTGGAGAGCATTAGCATTAACATGGACGAAATGAAAAAGAATTGAAAGATTTTTTGGGATTGTAATAATTTATTTGTTATTATTTTTTTTAAGATGCCAAGTGATATGCTATATCTAACATAATGTCCATAATAACACAAGATTGTCCTTTTATTGTTTTTGAAAAATCTCTTTCTTTTCTGTCATCATGGCACTTTTATTGTACTGTTGACGATAATGATTTAACTATTAATTTGAAATCTTTTTGGCCAGTCTAGTCTCTGGAGTTGCTCTTCCTACTTTGTTGACTTTTCATACAGGTTTAGTAGAAGCCTGGGTGATTCTTGTTGTTTGATAGCTTCATTTGTATTTCTAATTCAGGTGTTTGTCTTTTTTGTTGTTTGTCATTTCAACATTTAAGTTGATGAGAGGTGCAACATTTGCATTTTTAAGTGAAATGGTGGAACATATTCAGTTGTTCTATTTTTGGAGTACTTTCATCATGGGCAATTTAAGGAAAAATCTGATGTTTTTCATGAGTAGTTGATGGTGTAACGAGAAGTATGACTGACAATTCTGATTTTCGTAAAAGTTGAATCTGATGGTTTCCTTTCAGTTCTTGGTTACAATTACATGAATAACTATATAAATGGATGCAAATGTGCGTTGAAGTTCTATTTGATTATTTTCTTAGTACTCACAGGGAGGATTTTTGTTTAGTGAAAAAAGTAAAATATTGAGGTTAATCTAAATATTTCTAATTTGTATTGCTATATAATGTTGGCTTACATTTTAATCATATAAAATTTGTGGCTCACTTGAAGTGAAAAATTTTAAATTTAAAGTATATGGCAGTAAGATTGATTCTCTCTCTCTGGCGAGCACTCACATTTATGTTGGTACTTGCTCTTAAGATTGTTTATCTCTTTTTCTATGCAGATTCGTCCAGATCGTCAAACTTTGTACTGGAGTGCTACTTGGCCAAAAGAGGTTGAGCAACTGGCAAGGCAATTTCTTTATAACCCATACAAAGTAAGAGACAGGATATGTTTGGGCTTTCCTCTATGAGGGCATTCTATCCTCTGCAATTAGTTTTGATTTTATGTTATGCTTCATGCAGTTGATGATGCCATATACCGTTTCCTTTGTATTCTGTAGCTTTGAGCTTCTGAGGTTTCCTAGCTTTCTTTCTGAATGTCCTGCATCTATGTGATTTTTTTTTTTTGTATTTTATAGATTTCTCAAGTGTCTTTCTGTTTGGCCTTTCAATGTCTATCTTAATTTGTGTTGTTTGTATTATTTTTTAATTGGCTGTTATCCTTTGATATCATGCAGGTGATCATAGGATCTCCAGATTTAAAAGCTAATCATGCAATACGCCAGCATGTTGACATCGTTTCTGAGAATCAGAAATATAACAAGTAGGATCTATTTATGTTTTTCTTATGGTTTCTAGCCATCATTCACTTTTTTCTATTGCACAGGATATATATCTGTTAGCACTTAGCAGCATCTTTATTTAATCCATTTTTATATACAGGCTGGTGAAGTTGCTGGAGGATATCATGGATGGCAGCCGTATTCTGATTTTTATGGATACTAAGAAAGGTTGTGACCAGGTAACTCGGCAGCTTCGTATGGATGGTTGGCCTGCTCTTTCGATTCATGGGGACAAAAGCCAAGCAGAAAGAGATTGGGTCCTCTCGGAGTTCAAAGCTGGCAAAAGTCCTATAATGACCGCAACAGATGTTGCTGCTCGTGGATTAGGTAAGTATGACTGCACCATAGTGTCTTCACTCTTGATCTTACTCTTGGGCCCTAATTCCTGAGTCTGGACATAATTTGGCTGTCCATAATTCCTACATATATTTGTATAAATTGAAGCATGCCCTCACAAACAGAAATCCCATCTCAATCATGAAAGAAATAACCATTTTCAATTCATTGCCATTGTTCAAGGATTCTCTTATCTTTGGGCTCTCCGGCACCACCTATCTATTGGTGGATGGTGAAGGTTAAAAGGTTTTTTATTCATCTTTCTCTACGATTTGATCAAGTTTGTAGCTTTCCTTTCAGATATGATCTGGGCATCTGACCTCTCTTTTGGCTTGCAATGGAAAAACTAGCTTAGGTTTCAAGGAGTTGTCTTGTATTGACTTGCCTGTCTCAATATCAGGTTACTCATTATTTTGTTCTGGTGGTAGATGTGAAGGATGTAAAATATGTGATCAATTATGACTTTCCTGGATCCCTTGAGGATTATGTTCATAGAATTGGTCGAACTGGAAGAGCTGGAGCAAAAGGAACAGCCTATACTTTCTTCACAGCTTCAAATGCCAGATTTGCCAAGGAACTTATTACTATACTTGAGGAAGCTGGGCAGAGGGTTAGTCCAGAATTGGCTGCAATGGGTCGTGGTGCACCTCCTCCTCCATCAGGTTGGAAGCATGTTTTCAAGTTTTTTTTTTTTTTCTAAACATAGGAGTCTACTAGTAACTCTTTTTCTTACGGTGGATTTCATCATGCATCTTGTGTCTAATGCATAAATGATGAATATGTGAATGTGATCTCTCCAATTTCCCACCTCTAATGCTTTTCATAAGCTAAAGCCTTCTTTTGCATTTTATATGCTGTGAATCAGGTCATGGTGGTTTCCGAGATCGTGGGAGGGGTTACGGTGGCGGCCGCACCTGGAGCTAATCAACAAGATCAATGACTAATAATATGAAGAGAAATAGTGTATTACTAGTGCATAGAGATCCAGAAAGCTGAACAAATCAACTTTGTTCTCTATCAGTTTTTATCATTTGATTGGCTACCTGCCCAAATATATAGCAGTTAGCACTGTACGATAACTTTTGAACTGTCAGTGTCACCAGAGGATACTAAATCTGTTTGTATAGAGTTCAAAAGCTTAATGTATTCTCTTGTTAACAGCACAGATACAAGCCAACAACTTTGGCTAAATTATATTCAAGTCTTAAGCTAGTTGGACAAGTCATGTTAAAGTCCCTTTTTTTTATTGCAATTATATGCTGTTTAGGTTACACTATTAGCACTATTGATGGTAAAATTTTGCCCCTGGTCTTTCCACATCATATCTCTGTTGCTCCTGAATTGCAGTTTGCTGATTCTAATCTTTACAGTAAAATTTATTTCGCTTCATAGATATTTTTAGGCAGGTGTTATTAAATAAAAAGAATAATTAAATGCATACAGAAATAATCATAATCTCATATTTAGATTTATCATCGATTTCTCTATCGCACAGCCTTATTATTGCTAAAAAAAATAATAATTAAATATATAATTTATACCATTAAAAATTAATTAAATGTAATTGGATGGAAGTTCATTAATTTTTAATATTTTATTAAAAAATATTATTTTATTTGGATAGAAGAAAGGTTCAATTTGGTTTTTATATTATAGTGAGTAAGCTAAATTTACCCTTAATTTTTTTTAAAAAAAATTGAAATATTTTTTTTAAAATTTGAGTCAAATTAAAACTTTTTTTACGAAATTATTAACTAAACTAATGATAGAATTTAAATTCAACTTTTTATAATTTATTAATATTAATATAATATTTTTAAAAATTATTTATTAATAAATAAAATTTTAATATTAATAATTCATAATATTAAATAAATAATTTTTATAATATCATAATTATGATAATTTTAAAACAAATTTAATAATTTATAATATTAAAAAAATTTATAATTTAACTATTTTAAAAATAATTTAATTATCATAATTTATAATATTTTTAACAAAAATTTAATAATTTTTGTAATTTAATGATTTTTGATAAAAAAAAATTAAAATATTGATTGTCAAAAATTTAAATTTTTTAATTAATTTTTAAAACTAAAAAATTATTTTATTAATTAAATTAAATTAGATAAAAATAATATAAAAAAACTATGAGTAGAGTTATTTTTAATTAGATTATGAAGGAGGATGTCCTATTATTTTTCTCTTTTTACTACTTTCTTTTTTTGGACTTTCAATATTTATAGATTTAACTTCTCTTCTAAAATTGTGAAATTGATAGTTATGATTTAAAACTCATGAATTTTATTAATGAAGATAAAGAAATTAATGATTTTTTATTATTTTGTTAATTTTATTATGTGTGACTATATTTGTTTAATAATCATAAATCTTTAAGTCAATATTTTTTTTTATTTTTTATTCAATAGTTTTTTTAAGAAAATAATTTTTAAAATATAAAATAGAAAAATTGAAGAAAATTAAAAAAAATAAATTGCAAAATTTTTTAATATTATAAACTATTAAATAATTAATTTTTTGTTAAAAATATTATAAATTGTGATATTATAAAAATTATTTTTTTAATATTATGAATTATTAATATTAAAGATTTATTAATTAATAAATAATATTTAAAAATATTATATTAATATTAATAAATTATAAAAAATTTAATTTGATCCATGATATTTAGCTAAAATTTAAATTAGATCACTAGTTCAATTAACTGTTTTATTAAAAAAAATTTAATTTGACTAGAATTAAAAAAAATTATTTTTATTTAAAATAAAGTTTAAAAGCCAATTTAGTCTAAGTGCTATATGATAATATATGATTCAAATTGGATATTTATTCTTTTAATGAGTTTTGAAGGAGTGGTATTGTTGTTGTTGTTGGAAATGGTAATTTCTTTTAAAATTTTCATAACTTATACTCATTCTCTTGTATTTGGAATATAAATTTTATAAAAAATTATTATATTTTATTTAATTATTCTTTTTAAATTTCTCTCTCTTACTATTTTTTTTTTTAACTCGATCTCAGAAATTAGTTTTGGATGATCGAACTCCTTGTCTCTATGTAAATAGTAATATCAAAGTAATTTTTCTCTCTCTTACTAATTTTTCTTATAAGATAATTTATAAAAATGATAATTAAAGTAGAAAAAAAAAATATAAGACAATTAAAGTGGACAGAAGGAGTATTTTTTATTTAATAACAACAGTGAATCTTTCCGGTTGTTCCATTTGCATTAGACTATTAGAACAGAGAATCACGTCGATTTCAGTATAAAAATAGCAAAAGCTAAAGCATTGGAAATTAACACTAAACACTGTCACTGTGCTATAGAGACAAAGAAGAAATCTTAAATATCAAAATGAGTAAAGTTGAAGAAGGTCCGAAGCTCTACACCAACAAGCCCAAGAAAGGTAACGATTCATTCGGATTTTTCTTTTATTTATGTCAAGAAAATTCAATTTCTTTTCTTGTCATTCAACTACCACCAAAGATTCTTTTTTTATTAGATTCTTGTCTTTAATCCTTGGTTGTTGGTGGGTTTGGCCACTGACTCAAGAATTCTTGTTTTCTCAATAACAGCACAGCTCAAGCAATTTCAGGAGCAACTCAAGGCTAAAGATTCGTCTTCTCCATCAGCAATAAGTGGTAAAGCTTCATCAGCTGCCTCTGCATCTACTGCAGCAGAGTCTTATAGAATGGGGTCTCAGTCTCCAGCTCCTCCACCTTCTTCTCAGCCTCCTAAGGAGTCCTTTGCTAGGCGTTATAAATTCCTTTGGCCCCTTCTCTTGACTGTCAATCTCGCTGTTGGAGGTGTCTTTGTTTTTTTAATTTCTATTGAATTATCTATTTACATGTATGGGTCTTTCTAATTATTTGATGTTTCGAATACTGATATGGGATCAGGTTCTGGTCCAAGGGTGTCTTTTTAGTTACTATTGTTGATTGTATCACCTTCTCGGTAAATTTGGGCCTACAAAAGGCTTTAAAGTTTTAGTTGAATATGATGAGAATCCCATAGTTGAGTTATTAGGGCTTTATTAAATTTCTTTTGGCTTTTGAAGGGAGGACACTGTGTGTGTCACAACCTTTTTGTGTGGATTTCAGAAATGGGCATTTGGATCTTCTTTCTTAAAGTTGAAAACATTCTTGATTTTACTATTAGAAGGCAATTTGTTCTTTCTATAGGGTCTAGTACTTTAGTTGGACATGTTGGTTCTTGGATTGTACTTCAAGGATCTTCTTTTGGACGAGTGATTGTTTAATAGATAAAATTTGAAATGGATTATCCTATTTATTGGTAAGATAAGTGAGAGAAGTATAGCTGGCACTTGGCAGATTAATGAATGAATTTAGCAATTGTTGGCTATTTGAATGCATTAAAAGTCTAACTTTTCGTTCCTATTTGTTTTAGAAGTGTGGTAAAAGGAGTTATACAGATTAACTAGTATCCTTATGTTAGTTTCTGTTGACAACTGGAACTTGGTGGGAGGCAGTAGAGTTCCACAGATGTTTGGGCATAAGTTTGATATTAAATTTTGAGTAGTAGTTCTTATATATATGTGTGTGTGTGTGTGTGTGTGTGTCAAGATTCTAAGACATACCAGGGATTATGGAGTTCAAAGTATTGAATTTGTCCTGAAGACAAGTTTCCGTTATGGTGATATTTCAATCAATTTGTGCGTTGAAAATGCCTTTCTCCTACTTTTCCAAAATTTCCACTTTTTCTAGCCCTTTAATTTCAGTATCTTGATGATTATAGTTATTGCTCATTGCTTGACAACAAACTGGATTAGCTTGCAACTGAAGTTTTTAGTAGATCATTGAAAAAATGATGTTGCAGGCAATTTGATATTATGAATATGCCTGAAGTAGACTGCCAAACTGGTGGAAGCCTATGCACTCAAATCTTTGAGGCAGGTATGCATATCCTTATGCATCCAGAAGATCTTTTTGCCATGCACTTGGATCACTGTAAGCTAAATCTAAAAATTGTGCCATTTTTGATGTGCCTTTGTAGTAATGAGTAATGTTAGATGAAGTCCCATCCCATTCGAGATGGCTTGAGGCATGTGCAGTGAACTCATGCTAACATTATCACTCCATTAAATTAGCAAATTAAGAGAGCATCTTAAAAATATTTTTCTATATTGGTTGGTGGGAATACGTTCTTCCCTTGGGAGCATAACTGCCTGGTGCCATGAGAGTGAGAGAAAGAGATTGAGATGCCTTCAAATGTGACATCTTAGATTTATTCTGTTGGTGATTAATTGGTTATGATTAGGAGTTAAAGTTCCAAAGAAAGTAGAGAACAAGTTTAGGAGATGGTTTTCTGAGAAATTTGCTCATATCTTGAAATTGGATACTAGTTAATTCAAAGCAAAGTAATAGAAAACAGCTTGAGATGGACTCTAGTGCAGCAAATTAGGAAGGAGTTATGCTGGCGCTTTAAATGGAAAAACTATCGAATGGTTCCAGCAAATAAATGTGTCTCCCAATTGTGATCTGAGAAACCAGAAGCTGGCATGTAAATAAAATATAGCTTACATTTTTCCTTGTTACTCGGCATCAAACCTATAACATCTTCCTATTAACGGTCCAATATTGCAGTTTGCAAGCATGGTCAGGGTTCTTCTGTAGCTAATTTTATCTTTAAGAGTTGGTGTGCTTATGGAGGACTAAGTTTGATTAACCTTTAGCAAAAAATATAGGAAAGGACTGTTATATCTCATTGTTGGATTCTTTTGAATTGCTTATATTGGAATTTCCTTTCACACAAACTTTCAGTTTCCTGGAGTGTTGACAATCCGTCAAGTTGATTGTAGTTTGTTTCCTGTGTTTATGGCATCAAGTGATGCTATGTTCAGGCTGAACATGATGATGGGAGGAGCAAAGGAGCACAAAGATACTTGTAATACTTCAGTAGGAAGAATAATTTGGTTGATGGTCATACTGTCAATACACCAAGTATTCAAAAGGATTGCTTTACCAATTGCTTTATAAAACTGTTAAATTGTTTAGTTGTTTTTCTCTCTGCGAGTAACATATCAAGCCTATCTGACTAACACGTGCTCTCTTTCTTTATTGTGGCATATTTTGCTTTAATGACTACAAGGATAACTTTTAGCCGCTTGATTCTGTTTTTTAAATTTGATTTGCATTTCTTAAGCTTAATTTTGTTGTTCGCACAAACTCTTTCTGCTTTAGTCATGCTTTTCTTCAATGTGAAGATTAAATATGTGCACCAATATACTCCTCCTTTGTCCTTCACCTTAATAGAGCACTTTTTATGAGGCGGGAGCTACTTTACTGATGACTTATCCGCATAGCATGCGTTTGAATTTGCATGCTTGTCTTTTGATCTTATGTCAGCACCTGCCACCTCTTTTTTCCCATCTATATCTGAAACCTGGAACACTATCTACAATCTATGAACAGATTTTTATATTATTATTATCATTATTTGATTTTTATTATAGTACTATTATTATTATTTGATCTTAAGTATATCTTGAACTTCTTTTTGGAAGATCAAAATAATGGATTGGGCAGTTGGTACTCTACATAAATCTACATTATTGTGGCACTTAAAAATTTTGCAAATCACCCTTGTTGGACTGTTATCATGATATATGATGTGTTCTGATGCAAATTGCTAATTGGGTGTGTGCGGCTAGTAAGGGGATGTCCAATCATATCCATTTACTTTGCCAAATGAATCCATATATGAGATGCTATGATAAGGATTGGTGCACATTTCAAAGTTCCCTATCACTTCAATATTTTGCATTGAGATGCCCTTGTATGCTTTGGTAAGAAAGGGCATAAGGTGTTGCTGCTTCCTCGCACAGCAACTTCAACTCTTCCACGTGTTGTGATATAAATGCATGGAACTCTATGATGTGCAGCGCTTTTGCTTCAGATTAGGTTTGAATCTCCTGTTTAGGCAATTGAACGAGGCTGGCTATCTTCTGCTAGTACTATTTATGATCTTTTGCATCCATGAAACTGATATATTAAGGCCTTGGTAGAATAGAACCCAGATAGAAGAAAAGGAAGGTGTTCGTTCATTTTGGAAATTATTAAACTTGTTAATAACAGCAAAATCTTTGCCCCTTTCCAGAACAGCTGAAAGTGACTAGAGCCTCTAGAAGCATTCTAACGTTATTTATATATTATATATGACAAGGAAAAATCTGATGGTCTTTCCTTTTCCATCTTAATCTGAGTAGATATTCGTGATATATTCTTGAAAAGCGCACTATGGATTCCAATGATCTGTCCACTAATTCCAGTCTGTTGGGTCTATTAGTTGGCAACATAACTAGAATCTTTTCTCTTAAGTAGTTGATAAATTATAGGTCCATAAGATTTTCCTTAACTAGCAGATGTTGCAGGACTTCAACTTGTTGCACTTCCTTTATGTGCTCATTTCATCATATGCTGCCGCATCACTATGAAGAGATTACTATGCATGAACTTATAATGATGGAACTGAATGGAATTATCTTTTTCTTGCCAACAACATTCCTCCACTTAAGCTAGGGCACGTGGTAGCGCATGTATGATTTGTTGATCTGATACCTAAATATCAAGCAAAGGTCTTACCTTTTTGTTTCCCTTCCCCACCACTAATTATTATTTAATCATTTTTAGCAATTAGTGAATGGAGTAACAACTTTTAATAAATTATAGGCTTCAAGTTTGTCAATAATTATGCATTGAGATGGAGCAGATTCATTTTAGTTGTTCTGCAGCCTTATTGGATGACCACTATATACATCTAGATTTTATTCTATTGGCATTATTGCTTGTTGGAACTATCTTTTATTAGTTTATCTAAATAAGATCTTGTTTAAGTGGAGGGTATATGCTTTCATCTAGTCCAGATGTCTGGCTTTTTTTTTTTTTGCTTTGCCAACTTTTTATATTTTAATTATTAAACTTGTAATGGCACTCTTTCTTTGGTAGCTTCTGATTAAATTATGCAATATCTTAGAGATTATGCATTTCTTTCTTCAGGACCGAGTTTCATATAATTTGTATCTTGTACAGCTTACTTATTCATGAGAACAAAGAAAAAAGATACAGGCTTAGAGGAAGAAACAGCAACCAGTGTTCCCTCTGCATCGATTTCATCAACCCCTACCGTAACTACTGCAGGTTCTGAGAAGCCCGTTTCATCACCCACTATTTCAGAACCTGTGAAGCTACATGAACCTATCCCGGAGAAACAACAGCGTGATCTATACAAGTGGATGTTGGAAGAGAAAAGGAAGGTCAAACCGAAAGATCCAGAAGAGAAGAAGCGCATTGATGAAGAGAAAGCTATTCTTAAACAGTTCATTCGAGCAAAATCCATTCCAAGTATTTAGTCAATGAGCTCTTATTCCAACTTGAGCAGAATTTTCTTTTATCAGTTCATGAAATTTGAATTCTGCTATCACTGAATATCAATGCATTTGCTAGTTTCTCCAAAAATGGTTTATTCTAGATGAGAATTTTACAGATGATCTCATATTTTGTGCTTACTGTTTCTCTGTTTTGGCACAAAGATTGATGTTTATATCATCTGTTGGAAGTTTCTTATTGACTATAAACTTACTGATATCTACTGGGTTTTGTACATATAATAAAATTTAATGCCTTTATGTGGTCAGATGTACCCTTACAGAAGCTGCAGGGTGAAATACTATTTTATAGCAAATACAGAACTGTTAACTGTACCTACAAAACAAGGGTACGTTTACTGGAATCGGATATTTTGTTTTTTCATGCATTTTGTTGTTAATGTTCATTACATTTTTCATCTGGTGATAACATTTTGTGGGGGTGATGGGTCTCAAAAAAAGGAAAAAGAGAAAATGGGAACTTACTCCTTGCTGTCATTTTTGTCATATTGGCATCAGTTGGCTAACATCATTTTCAGAGAAAGATTAGTTTTAATCTCATTTTGTTGTTCAATAGCAGGAAGAATTAGAAATGCAGCATATATATATATATATATTTTTTTTTAAATATTCAAGTTGAAGAGATTCACATGGTGACATGGGCCTAATGAAAATTGAAAGCATATGCGCAATTTCAAAGAGGATGTTGACACCCCCAGTATTATGCAATATGCATGCTATTATACTACCCACAACACGCAACCTTCCAAAATCAAAACCAAATCCACTTTCAATTGGGTTGGTTTTCCAACCTAAGCTTATTATTCTTTATCATCTTTTTAAATAAAATTACTATACTTTTTAATTATATTTTAATTTCTGTAATATAGCTCAAATCAATTTATACAATTAGGCATCCTAGTTAAAATAACAAATTAATTAAATTACAATATAAGACAATATTTTTTTAAAAAAATATATCTTAAAATATATCTAGATGAACCTTTTAATTTTTTAATAATAAAATATAAAAAAATTATCATTATTTAATTAGTTTATCATTCTAATTAGGCATCATAATTGGAATCATCATTGTATAATATAATTTTTCAGATTGGTTTTTCAACTTAAACTTAATAATCTTTTCCATTTTTTTAATAAAATTATTATACTTTTTAATTATATTTTAATTTTTGTAATATATAAGTCAAGCCAATTTATACAACTAGGCATCCTTGTCAAAATAAAAAAAAATTAATTAAATTATAATATGTGACTATATTTTTTAAATATATATATATATATATCTTAAAATCTATCTCATGAAACCTTTTAATTTTTTAATAATAAAATATAAAAAAATTATTATTATTCAATCAATTTATCATTCTAACTAGGCATTATAGTTGTTGGAATCATCATTATATTATATAATTTTTCCTAATTGGGTTGATTGAAAATCATCATTGTATTATATAATTTTTCCTAATTGGGTTGGTTTTCCAACCTAAACTTAATATTCTTTTTCATTTTTTAAATAAAATTATTATACTTTTGAATTATAGTTTAATTTCTGTAATATATAACTCAAATCAATTAAATTAAATTAAATTACAGTTTCAAAATATTTAATAATTAAAACTAATAAAAATTAAATATCTTGAAATACCATCCGGTGATAAATGTATGTTCTTTTGAAAAAAAAAATAAATTCAGAATTTATTATTGGTTACTCTGTATTAATATTAAAAAAAGAATATGACGTAAATATTCTATCACCAAACTACTATTTGAATGGCTTTTTACAATTTGATACCATCCAATGAAATATAACAATTAGAGAATACAGCCTTGTTGTATTATTATGTATAAAAAGTCATAAACTCCAAACTTTTCAAAAGAACTTAGAAATATATCCCAAATATTCTTTAAGATTCTTGTAGATCTAAAAAAAGAATTTACAAATGAACATAAACAAATCAATATAAGAGAGAAAAGAGAGAGAGAGAGAGAGCCGAACAATCTAATGCAATTATGGAAATAGATTAAATTATTATTGATTTGGTTAAAAATATATATATATATATATATATATATAAACTTATTGTTAAGCTCCATTCCTTGGCTTTTCTTTTACCTCTTTGTTCATCGCTTTTCTTTTACCTCTTTGTTCATGGCTTTTCTTTTACCTCTTTGTTCAAGCTGCTTTTCTTTTACCTCTTTGTTCATGGCTTTTCTTTTACCTCTTTGTTCAAGCTGCCTAACTTATGATGAAGTATGTATATATATATATATATATATATATATACACTTCATTTTTTTTTGCTTAGGAAACAGACACTCTATCCACTGAGCTACAGGCATTTTTTACTTCCAGCGGGCCACCCGTTGTTATTTCTATGGGAGGGCAGGGGTTCGATCCTCAAAAACGTATTTCTAAGAATTGAGTTTTTTAAAAAATAAATAAATAAATATATATATATATATATACACACACGCTTCATTATATATGTATATATATTTGAATCAAGAAATGGGCCACATAGACTGCCACATTACTTGATAATAGTCAAAGAGAGAGAGATTTTGAAAGTTAAAAATTTATGATCGATAAATTTTTTCCCAAAAGAGATGGCTTTTATTTTTATTTATTTTTTTTATATACAAAAGCTACCTATATATTTTTGTTATATTCACACATTAATTATTCTTATGTTGCACACACAATTAATGCGTGAATGTGATCTTTGAAAAAATTGTTCACTATCATTTTTTTATAATTATTTTTCAGAGCAATAATAAACATATTAATATATTATTTTACTTTGCATATTAACGAAATTTATTTTAAATTAAAAAAAAATTCTAATGAGTACTAAAATTACCATTTTATGCCCGAATTTTCAATCACTATTTAATCACTGATATAAAATACTTAATAAATTAATATTATATTTAAAATATTGATAATTTAAATTATAACTAAAATACTAAAAATTAAAATTTTTAGCAGTTGATATTTAATTCTTTTATTGTTGAATGCAAACTATTAAATATGATAAGATAATGCAATTATTGAATTATATTGATATAGTATATCGATGCACAATCTAACAATAATTATATATTTCGATTTAGATAATAAAATCAGAATTCATTCTTTCTCTTAAAAAAAAATTACATAGACCCTATTAAGTTTAAGAAAACAAAATTAAGGGCAATAATGAGTACCCATACCTTGTTTATAACACTACAAGTAGGGTTGACATATATATATATATAAATATAAAGAGTAAATTTTGGTAGAAAAAAGAGAGGAACCCACGAGTGGTCTCTCTCTCCCATATAAAAAAAAATGAGAAAATGGGTTATGGGAATGAAAGTAACATGAGAGGTTGGCATATAGTGTAAGTGAAATTAAAGAAGAAGAAGAAGAAGATGATGATGATGATGATGATTTGAAGAATGTGATTGGACTTATTGAGTCTCACATGAACGCACGAGGCCACCAGCTGCGCCTACACCTATAGGAGGGTCGCCTCCACCCTCTTTGTGCCATCAAAACAATCATGCACTTGTGGGGACTTTTTAATTTTTTTTTTTAATATATACATTACCCCCACTTTCATATACAAACTAATATATGTACATGTTATTTATTATATTTAATATTTTTATCAATTATATATAAATATAAAGAGGAGAAATATTTAAAATTCGAATTTAAAATCTAATAAACGGGAGCAAAACACTTATGGCTACGAAGCTAGTTAACATTTACTATATTTAACATTTTCTTTATCATAATATTATTTAATAATCATATTAATATGGGAAAAGAAAAATCAATTTTAAATTTATTATCTAAGAACTATAATAAAAATAGATTTGCTTACTAATTGAAGTTTACTCTTAGTTGCTATTTTTGTTTAATGATTAGTGTTGTATACTTAATTCTAAAATCATAATTTGATCCATGCTTGCCACCCTAATTGTGACTTGTAACCCAATTAACAAACTCAATTAGTGTCTCTAGCAAACATTCTGAGTGAGGTATTTTAGAAAAATCCTTTTTTAAGTTTCCATTTTTAAATTTCAATTTTAGTAAAATGAGGAAATTAAGTTGTTATTTCTTATTTTTCTTATTTTTGCTTCTATCTCTTTCTTATGATAACTACTTCAATTCTATTTTCATACATAGGAAAAATATTAAGTGTATTTTAACCACTTTTTATATTAAATTTATCCAAATATAATAAAAATATTGAAATTAACTTTCTATTATTTAATTTTTCTTTAATATTTCAATATGAGCAAGGAAGAATCAAACTTGAATTTATTTATGAGAATTGCAATTTGTTACTAGACTCTATTTCGGTGTGTTTATTTTTTAATATTTTAATTTAACTAAATAATGAAAGAAAAATATATATATATGTATTTACCTATATTTATTACGTAATCAAAATGATACTTATTCTTAAATTTTAAAAAACATTAATTTATTTTTAAAAATTTCATATTCAATCAATTAAACTACTAAAACGGTCCTCTTTCAGCACACTTACCATGCATTTATGAATTCCATAAAATATGTAAATTATCATCTGCATCTCACTTTCATTAAAAAAAGAAAAATCTGCATCAATACAAATATTCTCTCCCCCCCAACCCACCCCCCTTCTATATATATATATATATATATATATATATATATATATATTGGCACACGCGTGCACGTACACATGCACACATTAATACACAAATAATGTCATAATCGACTATAGTCACTATATATATGTTTAACCATGTATTATATATATATATATATATATATATATATAAGCAAAAGCAAATAGTACATATATGTATATGTACGTGTATATAGAGAAATATATAGAGCGTGTATGTGTGCGTGTGGGTGGGCGGGGAAGAAAGAAAAGAAAAGAAAGGAAAGGAAAGGAAAGGAAGAAAAATCGATAATAATGGACAATAAATTGTTGATTGTATTAGCAACAACAATATTAATCTTGTTATTGTCTTCCATAATAATCTTGTACTACAGGAACAGCAGCTGGTTTAGTAGCATCATCACCATCATCGCCCGATCATCATCATCATCAAAGTACAAAACCCCACGTCTTCCTTTGGGGTCTCTTGGATGGCCTTTTCTGGGTGAGACCCTTGAGTTCGTTTCTTGTGCTTATTCAGACCGCCCTGAAAGCTTCATGGATAAACGTCGCCGCATGTAAGTATACAAATATCATTCATACATACATGTATGTATGTATTAATCCTAGATGATGATATATACAGCTTAACAACTTATGATTATTAATTAGTTACCATGTAGTTATTATAATATTTTAAACTTATAATTTTATTTGAAATCTTACTGTGTTTTTGTTGTTTTTTTTATTTTGTGATTATGGGTATGTGTAGGTATGGGAAGGTGTTCAAGTCACATATATTTGGAAGTAAAACAATAGTATCAACAGATGCAGAAGTGAGCAAATTTATACTACAAAGTGATGCAAAAATATTTGTTCCTTCTTACCCAAAATCTCTTACAGAATTGATGGGAAAATCTTCCATTTTGCTTATAAATGGAAGCTTACAAAAGAGAATTCATGGCCTCATAGGAGCTTTCTTCAAGTCCTCTCTTCTCAAAGCTCAAATCACTAGAGACATGCAAGTTTATGTTCAACAATCTATGAAAAATTGGAGATGTGATCAACCCATTTTTATTCAAGATGAAACCAAAAATGTTAGTCTCTCTCTCTCTCTCTCTGTGAGCTGTGAGTTTGTTTGTTTGTGTTTGTGTGGTTTTAGACAAGTGAATTCTCTATTCTTGAAGTTTGAAATCTATTATCCTTCTAAGTTTTCATATTAATTGTTATATTATTATTTCTTTTATTCCATTTTTTTTAGAAAAAAAAAAAGAATTTCCATTAGTTGTAGACACATGATAAAACAAAACGTCACCTTTCTATTCAAGTTACATGCATATATAGAATTTCTCTTTCTTTGATTTTTCAGAAATAAATTCTGATTCGAATTCGAATTTGAATTTGTATTAAGGGTTAAAACGTTTAGTCTAATGTTTTAAAAGGGTATTATTATATTTAAAGTTAGAAATCGAAATCTTTGATTAAAAGAGAGGATATTTTTTCTATTTCATCTCACAAATAATTTTAATATCATTAAAACAAAATTTTTAAAAAAAGAAAATAATTATTAGATGTTTGAATTTGAACTCTGGCTTCTGCTTAAGTTAGAAATAATTATTTTGTTGGAAAGTAGTAATGTAATATATGGGGTTCACAATTATTTTGCATGAAATCATTTTGTCTAGTAAATAACACTCATAATAATTAATATGATATAGGACTTTGTAAAGTTGTTAAGAAATAACTCTGCTTTTGTCCCCTACAGATTGCCTTTCAAGTCCTTGTCAAGGCCTTGATTAGTTTGGATCCTGGTCGAGAAATGGAGTCCTTAAAGAAACACTTTCAAGAATTTATCTCTGGGCTCATGTCTTTACCTATTAACTTCCCTGGAACTCAACTTTATCGCTCCTTACAGGTAAGCATATACAAGTATAATCTCATTATTCTGAAAATAATTATAATTACTTCCGAGATAGTAAATGTCTTCTCTTTATTGATAGAGGTTTTGCATTCGAGCTCTTTTTAAAATTTAAAAAGTAGTGCTTTATTTTCTTAATGAGTCTAACCTACCCGAATTTAAATTAATTAATCTGCAATCTTTAAATTAACAGTATAAATTAATTATATTTTAATTAATCGCATATAGAGATACGGTTATCCAATTTAGTTGTAAGTGCATATTCTCTTATATAATAAATTTACAATCAATTTTCTTCTCCTATTTCATTAACCGATTAATCAATCTTATATATGGTTCAGGCGAAGAAGAAAATGGTGGCTATGGTGAAGAAAATTATACAATCTAAAAGAGAAAATCATCAAGGTGACATCTCATCAAGAGTGGCTAAGAATGTAGTAGAAGTTTTGCTTAATGATGCAAATGAACAATTAACAGATGATTTGATAGCAGATAATATGATTGACATGATGATTCCTGGAGAGGATTCAGTTCCAGTTCTTATGACTCTTGCCATTAAATATCTTTCAGATTGCCCTTCTGCCTTGCAACAATTAATGGTATATATTTATATTTGTTAATTTCATTTTAATTCTCTCTTCCTTTAATTCTTTGAAATTATTTGTATTAATATTTAGCAACAAAAAAAAATTAATTAAATTCAAGTCTTAATCAATTGAATATTGATTGATTATTACATAATCTAATTAATATATAATGTAAATTCAAATGAGGATAGACGGCTGCAATTGACTAGTCCATAAACAATCAATATTATATATAGTATATAATATAAGAAATTAAATTAATGTATATAGATTATTATTGCTTTGGCCATATGCATAATCATTTTCAATATTGTTATCATCAATTAATTGTAGCTAAGAATTTCCTTTAATTTGAATAATTTTGCTTTGTTATAGGTCTTATAGGCACAGGTGGGATTTGATGAAAATATACTATGTGGAGGCATCATGTAAATATCAAAATTAATCTTTCTATTATTGGGTTAGACATATAAAAATAATAATTTTTAATATTATTTTACCGTTTATGTAGTGTAATAATTTAATGATAGAGTGTATTTTATAATATGAATTTTTTTTATATTTAAATTTTTTTAATATATAGAAAACGTGTAGAAATTGGATTGAAAGTTTAGAATTTCTAGAATTTATTTTGTAAAAAATGGGTCAATTTCATCATAGTTGTTGGGTGACCTATCAATGTCTTTGTTCTGTCGTTGCACGTGTGACTTGTAACTATCATTGATTAGAACTTCTTCTTTTTTTCCGTTTGTTGTTTCTTTATTATTATTATTATTTGTTAATTTATTATTATTATTTGTTAATTTAAAGTTGTTCTTTTCATGTAATTTGTCTTTGAACATAATTTCAGGATGAAAACATGAAGTTGAAATGTGTGAAAGCTCAGCTTGGGGAGCCATTAAATTGGACTGATTACTTATCACTACCATTTACACAAAAGGTACTTAACTACTACTATTACTACTATTATTATTAATTAATATAATTAACTTAAATTAAAAGGATGATTAATTGATTAATTAACTAATTTGTTGTAAATTATCTTTTTAATTTATTTGAAAATTAAACTGCAGGTGATTACAGAAACTTTAAGAATGGGAAATATAATAATTGGAGTAATGAGAAAGGCAATAAAGGATATAGAGATAAAAGGGCATTTGATACCAAAGGGATGGTGTGCTTTTGCATATTTTAGATCAGTTCATCTTGATGAAAATCACTATGATTGGCCTTATGAATTCAATCCTTGGAGATGGCAAGTAAGAAATTCATTCAATCTTTTATTTATTTATCATTCATTAATTTTTTTTAAAATTAATGATTTTCTTTTTGGTCTTTGATTGAGAAATTAAATGTGAAATGTGAACGTAAAATTAATTGGATTATAATTCGTTATTAAATTTTTTAATATAAATTTAAGCGTGTTAATTTTAAAAATTAGCTATTAAGTTTTAAAATTTTATTTTTATATTAATTTAATTATTTATTTATATTTATTAACTATGAGATTAATTTAATATTAGTATATAAGTTACTATGTGGAAATTCACAGGAAAAGGACATGAGCAGTAGTAGTTTCACACCATTTGGAGGAGGGCAAAGATTATGTCCAGGACTTGATTTGGCAAGGCTTGAAGCTTCCATTTTCTTACACCACTTCGTTACTCAATTTAGGTAATTTTCCTATATCATCTCTGATAAAATAATAAATGTACAAAAATAATATATATATATATATATTGAATAAATGGCAAGAAGAAAATCGAATATGAATCTATTCAGAATAAATATATTCGCAACTAGACTATTTATCGATGTGTCTAAATTTATATATATATATGCCTAAATTTCATTAAAAATATATATTCTTTTATTTATTTGCTCTCAACACTCTTATTAATACTTAATGAATAAAAAGCTTTTAAATTAAAATATTATAATTTCCTATAAAATTTTTAAAAAATCTTTAAAGATCACTTCAATATTATTTGTTTTTTAGTAGTTCAAATGGAAGATAATTAAATTTCTTAAAAATTTTGTCATGAGCAAAGACAAAATGATCACAAAAATCCAACTTTCTGCCATTTTTGAGCAAATCAGCATCTTTTACAAGACATCATTTCTTTCCTTAGCTGCTTCCTGCATGCCCACCTTTGAATTTAACCATATATTACCAAAACATTGGTTCCACTTTGTTCACTGTAATAACTCTCTTTTGTTTATTATTACCTTTTTATCCTTTAATTTTTTTATAAATATTTTATTATTTTATTATATTTTTAATATATTAAATACATATTTTTTCAAAATAAAATGTGTAACACCCCTATACCCCATATACACACACTACATACCATCATATCTGTAATATACGTATACTGAATATAAGAATGCTACGGTTTACTAAACAACAACTCATTCCTTTTAACAATAATATGAGCAAACTCAAACATTTAAGTTATATTATAAAACACAATAAATAAATAAAAAATGTTCATTCAATACGCAGCGGAAAATGTAAAGGTATTTACAAATACATAAACATCAAAATCAAATTTTACAAAACATAAAGTTTATACATGTTTGGCAGTCAGTCTTTGATCTTTAAGCTCACAATCAACACCTCAGAATCTAGACTCGACTCGGTCTAGCTGAACTCTCCGGTTCTATCCTGTCACCTGCGCGATGAACCACAATCGCGCTAAGCCAACGGCTTAGTGGTACAAACCCCAATAACAATATGTTTCAATGCAATGCCAATATCATATGTTCAAATATTATAAACAATACATGTCATATGTTCCCACATTATAATCAATACATAAGAATATCACATTTCAAAGTCTTACATTGAATCTCATTATTCATTTGTTTCACCATTCATGAATCTCATTTAAACAAAGACAAGCATGTGCCCAAAAGACACTAATATGCCATTCAACTTTCAGAGTTAATGTTTTGGTTCAATTATCACATTTATCATTATCATTATTCCAACTAGGCTTCAAGGATTAGGCTCAACCAAGCTTCAAGGGGAACAAAGCATGCTAAGTATCAACCCAACTTGGCTTCAAGAACCAAACCCAACCTAGTTTCAAGGGTTTGTAACATCTCAACTAGGCTTCAAGGACTAGACCCAACCAAACTTCAAGGGAAGTAAAGCATGCTCAACTTCAACCCAATTTGGCTTCAAGGATCAAGCCCAACCTAGCTTCAAGAGATTGTTACTATTAGGCATGCCACCAACAACAAAACTCTGAAAATGGAATAACACATTAGACACACAATTCATTCATTATTTCATTATGAATTCTATTCTCATTTTCTCATAATCATTTAGGCAACAGTGCCTCAATTATCTCATTTGCATCATTATAGCCAACAACAATGGCTTCACATATCATCAATAGAGTATACATAATTAATTGCATTAGACATCATCATCTAGGCAAACATGCCCCACTTATTTCATTTGAATCATTATAGCCAACCACAATGGCTTCACATCTTATCATATCTCAATTCATATCAAAGCAATTCATCATTAAAGTATTCATAACCAATTGCATTGAGCATACATTATGAATGATCATCATATCTTTCACATTATACAAATCATAACATTAATCAAATGTATCAACAATGTAATAGATTACTTAATGCATTTACAACCAAATGTGTTAAGTCCCAATGTCATGTAAATGTATGCAATAATGTAGGTTTTGTACTTACCTCAAGAACAACTTACACCAATCTATACACTTCCTCTTCCAAGAATCCTCAACACTTAGGTTAGGGCAATTCAACCTCTTCACAACCTAATCCAAAAGGAATAATACACACTTAATTACAAATTCACATGAATTTCAATACAATTATTCACTTATTAGTCTCATACTAGACCCATAGATCACAAATTACAAACCAAAACTACTAACTAGGGCCCACGGTCGTGGTCTCATAAACCCCCACGGGCGTGGGTTAGAAAATGAATTTGTCCAATTTGCTTAACACCCCACGGTCGTGGCATCCAAAATGCTTCTGTTTCGGACCCAACTCATGTATTCTATGCTTTCAACTTGATTAAACACATACATCTTGAAAATCTACCAAAAATAATTGATCAAACTCACAACATACATCCATTACCAATTCAAAACCATAACATAAACACAACTCTTACTCTTCCATTCAACTCTAAAATCACAATCAATTAAATCCAACACTCTCAAACACACCACAATCAAACATCCTCATACTATCCACAATCAATCATCAAACTCAAATGCAACTTAAAATAAAACAAGAGAATCAAGAAGAAACTTACCAAAGTTAATGAAACTTCTTAAATTTCCAACTTAATCATTTGTAACTTCCTTCAATTTTGAGCTTGGAATATCAAAAATCTCACTTCCTCTCTTGTTTCTTTGATGGCCGGCCAACCCAAGGAAAAAAAAAGAAGAAGAAGACAAATAGCCAAGTCAAACACTCAATTTTTTTAAATCTCCACCAAGCACTTGTATAATATTAAAATATTAATAAAATCCTCTTCCACTAACTTAATTTTCCATTTAATTAATTAATTTAAAATCATTAAATAATCAACTTTTGACTTCCACATTTTGACTTGTATATGTTGTATATATCACTATATATACAACATATACACTCTCTCTTCACTTCTTTTCTCTTTCCATAAAACATATACATTAAATCCAAATACAACAATAATTACTCCAAAACTTTTAGGGTATACTTTGGGATATTACAAAATGTATCTTTAATATATTATATATGTAGTTCTAAAATGATGTATATTTATAATTAAAATTGAAAAATACATATTTATATATGAGAAAAATAAATATTCTCTTTATCTGATAAGATGACTTTCTTTTTTCATTCATTATAAATTATAGCATATTTATTATTGTAATAAGTTAGTAAATATGATAAATTTTTATTATATTTATATTTAATATTATTTATTAAATATATTGTATATTAAAAAAAGGGTGTAATAGAAATAATATATATAATATATATTTTTAATAAAAATAATTAATTTTTTTAATTTCTTAAAAATAGAAAAAGAAGAGTATATTTTTAAAAATAAATATATATTTTAAAATATTTTTAATAAAATTCCTAAACTTTATATTGATACTTTTAAATGAATATCTCTTTTATAGCATAAAAGAATTAAAAATACACATGATGTAATGAAATCAAATCAATTAAAAAAAAATTACCAACTGAAGTTTGAATCTTGAACTAGATTTTGATGCTCCCTAGACCTAGCTAAGAGATGATGACTACTAGTTAGTCCAATATTCTACCACTATATATTTCCTTTTCTATGAACCATTCAATTCATTTACGAGTCATTTTCCACTTGATTTGATTAGAGTTGAATATCGGTGGATTCAGTTAATTAATCGATTGAACTGATCAATTAATTAAATTAAAGTATAAAAAAATTATTAAATGAATCGACCGAATTTATATTTCGGTCAATTCGATTAATTAATAGAATTAAATTGATCTGTTCGGTTAATTAACCGAATCGATCAAATTTTTTTAAATTTTAAAATAAAATTATATTTATAAAAAAAATTAATATAATTAAATAAAATTTATTATAAAAATAAACAAAATATAACTTTATTTTGTAATAAAAATGTATATTTATAATAAAAAATTATATAATTAAATAATTAAATAATAAATAATTAAATTTTTTTAAAATAATTCGGTTAATCGGTTAACCGATCAAACTGAATCGGTTAACTATTAATCGAATTAAAAATTAAAATATTTTAAATTTTCAACCAAATCGACCAAATTATACTACTGATCTGTTAACCAAACTAAATTTTTTATCAATTAATCAAAATTTAATCAGTTAACCTAATTTTATCCACCCTAGATTTGATCACAATTGAAATGTTTCCAATTCTCTTTTTTACTAGTCTAATGTGTGCATTGAAATTTGGAAAAAGAAAATTTCTAAATTATGTTAAATTTCTAAATTATATTAATTAATTATTATACATTTGTATATCCTAGCTAAACCATATATAAGCTAATGATAATTTAATTAGTGGAATATACTATATAGTATACTATATGATAAAAGTTGAATATCGGTCAAATTTAGGTTTATAGAGCTAGGCAGACAATGGATATTTTCTGATAATTTACAAATAAAAAAAATTTAAAAATCTTATGTTTGTGTAATCAAATATTTTTTGCAATGGTTTTATAGGTTCCATGTGACTTTTTCTTTCTTTCTCACTCCTTGAAAAACCAACAAATCATTTTTAATTAATTATTAATCAATTGTTGGTCTAACCTTAATAATATTATTATCAAGTTGACTGCTTTTTTCTGAAATAAAAGAATAAATAAATAAATATAGATTTTCAATGCAAAAGTGATATTTTTATTTATGGATTATTTAATTAAATTATAAATATTAATGAGTTTTCTTTAATTATTAATTATTTTGTAATATTTGCAGTTGGGTGGCTGAGGAAGATACAATTGTAAACTTCCCAACAGTGAGAATGAAGAGAAGAATGCCAATTTGGGTCAAAAGGAAAGACATTAACTAAATTAATTAATTGATTAATAAAAAAAAACTTTGGCCTATAAATTAGATGAAAACTTTCTTACAATGATAGAAAGAATAATAAGATAAAATAATAATAAAAATAGACTAAATAATTTTGTATATATAAAGGAATATTATTATGCCATAGTGCACACGTGTGGAAGGCATCAGCATGACTGACACGTTTGTCCTCTTCTACATAGATAATGTATAATAATATATATTTATATATTTTTTAGTTTGAATAATTTTAATTTCGTAGGGACCCATAATATTATCACTTATTTTTGTTCATTTATTTCTTTTAATTTAATTTTTTTTTCATTTTAATGTTTACCTTAGGTTAGCATGGACCATTGTAAAAGATGTTGAACTCGAGGTTAGTGGAAATAGCCAATGATTTGTGGTTATGGGTCCCAATGAACAATTAATTATCTCATTTTTAGAGATTAATCCTAATTAAGTACTATTTCCAGCTGGCTGTTATCGTAGCTTTAATAAATGAGCTTTATCGATATCAAATTATCATTTTATCAAATTATCACAAACACATAAATTAACAATGCGGTATGAAACTGGAATAATTATACAATAAAATCGTTGTATTACAACAAGCCAATCGAATATCAACATATGGCACATGTTGATATTCGATTGACTTGTTGTAATACAACGGTTTCATTGTATAATTATTCCTGAAACTGGGCTAATAGTCAAATCGATCATGAAATTAGAATCTTTTTTTCTCATTTTTATGGATATCCACAGCTTTTTACATTGCTTCTACTCATCCTCCTTTAGATAATTTAGATGAAGATTATATTGTCTGAACTTTTATCCTCGTTTGTTGATTTTACTATTAAATGAGCCTATAATTTTTTTGACTAATAAAAGTTATGATTTAGGAATAAGTAATTTTCATTGAGTACTATTTGAAAATTGCCTGACAGTAAGAGAATTCGCATATTCTTTTGGCTACTTCTTTACCAAGGTATCATGACTAATTCTGAGAGATATTGAAAACATATTGCTAGCTCTCTTAGTTGCACTCTCTGCAACTCTAGTGTGGAGGATAGCATACATATCTTGCAAGATTGTTGTTTTGCTAATCATTTATGATACTCCATTGTGCCGGTTGATTTTTTTATTTGATTCTTTCATGTTGATATATCTATCCATTCATGGGTGTTCAATAATTTGAAGTTGAGTCATCCCACTACAACAAAATGGATTTACAGCTACAAAACTTATTGTAGCTAAAGATAAATATTTTGTGGCTAGATGCTTTTGCCACAACTAGTTTTTCTCGTAGCATGCCGTAGCTAGAAGTGACGTATCTAAAACTTAGCTACAGGATTTTGCTAAACTGTAGCTGTAATTATTATATGTAGCCATATTTTGTTAATAAATATAGCTAAGCAGGTTTTTTAAGAAAAATGAAGCTAAATGGTTGAAGGTATTTTGCTACAAAAAAATAAAATTGTGGCAAATTATTAGCCACAGTAATAATGTAGTATAGCCAGCTTTCTTTTTTTTTAGCTATACTTAATTTATATGTAACAAAAGTCTATATGATTTTGCCACAAATGTAATGATGTGGCAATTAAATTCACGTTTAGCCACAAACATAATAGTATAACAAATAAGTTCTAATTTTAGCTATAATATAATGATATAGCAAGTACTTTTATATTTAGCCACTACTATATTAGTGTAGCAATTTTATATATAGTTAGCCGCCCTTTTATTTTTTTTGTAACTAAGAATGAAATAAATAGCCACAAAAATATTTAAACGGCAATTACTTTTATGTTTAGCCACATAATAAATTTAGTAGGTAAAAAATATATTATATTGCCACAAGTGTAATAAAGTGGCAATTATTTATATATTTAGCTACGGAGTATATTAGTTTTGTAACTATATATATAACATATTGCTACGTACAAATTTATAAAAAAGTGAAAATCAAAAGCAATAATTATTAATAATAATTCAAATAAATAATAAATAGAGTAAAATAAAAAAAATTAATTCAATCCATGTGACAATATTAATTACATATATGAAATAAAATTGTTTCTACAAAAATAACATAAATAGCATTTAAAATAACAATATCTAATATGCAAAAAAGGTAGAAGGCTGCTTTCATGTGAATTTTAAATCACTTTCTAATCTGATTATCTTGTTAACGTTCAATAAGCTGCAATAAGAAAGTAAAATAAAATTTATAAGAAGGCAAGTGTGGTACTCACCATTTATATAATTAGATCTTTGAATTTAAAAATAAAATTCATACCATTTGGTGTCTAAGTCGAGCAAAACTTTTTGTTCCCGTGTATGGAGGCATCAAACGCTTTGATCTACTTGTCTTATTTTTCATGCTTCTCTCCTACATAAAATAGAATACTATTATGAAAAGTATTGAAAATTTATAAAATTTTACATACATTTTTTAATTACCTGAAATTTGGCATCAGTCCATAAGTTAACCAAATATTTCCAATCATTTGCATCTATATCTTTAGGCTTATTTCGTAGACGAAGTGCGTAAGTTGTTTTTGTATCAAAGTATTTTTTTCTTCAATTTGTGTCTATAATCTCTGTATAAAGCATTCATATGACCCAATATTGCTCGTTAAAATAAAAAACAAGTTCATTTTAGTATTTTTAAAATAAGTTTACATACATTTTTGATTCATTTTGAACATCCACTGGCACAATTCCAAGGCTCTAGGCTGTCAAGGTGGTCACTTGATAAACTCATGTTAGGAAAGTGATAATGCAAGTGATCCCAAGATAGTACTACAGATGAAATTTGATCGATTCATGACAAGATGATTTCCACAAGGGTAAAAATGTATATTCACTTCAAGCAATTGATAAAAATGCCCATACCTAGTTGCCAATGCATCAATTTCATCAATGAAAATGACTGATGGTTTGTTGACCTGCAAAGACCATGTCATTATAAAAAATTACTTCAAACCAAGTACTTATATTACATGCACATGATGTAAATACCTACACTATCTTGCTAATATTGCAAGCTGATTCTGGCAACGCTATGCAGTAAATTAAATGTTTATACACAGTATAAGAGACTCTTCACAAAGATAACTTCAGTTATAGGTTCCAATAGAACTGCTTGTCCTAGAATAGTGATTTTATTAGAAGAAATGTTGTAGCACACCTGATCTTAGACTAAGCAACTAATGATAGGAAGTTGGGATGCAATGAAATTCAAAATGTGCAGCCTATTACCTTGGCTCTCTTGAACAGGTCCCTGATACGAGCAGAACCTACACCAACTAAGACTTCAACAAACTCAGACCCGGCCATTTTGTAAAATGGAACTCCAGCTTCACCAGCTATGGCCTTTGCAACCAGGGTCTGCAAAAGTATTTAAAGACAAATTTATATTGAAAATTTCATCATGAAATTTGCAGACAAGGTTAACAAGCATAACAAACCTTGCCACATCCAGGAGGACCTTCCAAAAGTACTCCATGTGGAGGCTTTATCACCATTTTATCAAACAGTTCGGGATTCTTCAAGTACCTCACCAACTAATCATCAAAGTATCAAAAGGAGATTAGTGCCGAATAAATAGAAAAAACTGCAGAGAAAGGAGAGAAAACGTTTCACATCTCAAACAACAAAGCATATTATCATCCTTTACAACAAATAATTTATTTGGCAATATAGCAATAAAACACCTCTTGAAGTTCCTCTACTGCTTCATCAATCCCGGCAACATCACTGAATTTAACTCCTGTTGAACCCTGAAAGTGCAACATTCCAAAAGGGTATAAGAAATTCGTACAAAACTTCACAGATTTGGAGATAAGCATAACAGTGAAATGCTCAGAAACTAACATCAACTCGAGCTTCTGCTTTGGAACGTGAAAAATCAATTCCTTGCCATAAATCCTGCGTTATCAGTAAAACAATCAAGTTAAAAATAAAAGGGAAGCAAGCCACTCATCATCAAGTGGTGCATCCTTGTTGAACTCAAAACGTTCCCAACCAGGACCCACTCCTTTCCCTGTATCTTTTTCAGCTGCATGAAATATGCAACATAATGTTATTGATAAAATTTATTTGCAGGAGAAAATGCCAAGTTAGAAGCTAATACTATTTCCTTAATGCAATAAAATTCTGGAAGGAGCCGTTAAGAACTACAGCAGCATGGTATCCAACTAGATATTTACAGTTTCACAATTTTTTTTTTGAAAGTCGAAGTTAAAACTGAAGTTATAGTGAAGCTATTGTTTATCAAAATCTAGGGACAAATTCAAGAAACAATCAGGGTCTCTCAAATTTATATGCAAAATACTTGAACAGTGTAGCATCAGAAATGAATTTGTCTCACAACATCTACATGCAGATATAAACAATTATCACCATATTTCTCAATTAAGAGGGACAACCATCACTGATTAGAAATTTCACAACAACTTGCAACATGATAACACTAGATATGAAACGATATTCCAATGTAGACCTTGTATTGTCTTTTCTCAGCATTGCCATGTGCAAAATCAAGAGTTCCCAACCACTTCAAAAATACAGCTTGATTTGAAATACAAGGTAGAGTTGCAAATATATGCCATCATTGTAATGTGCTTCTTTTTATAATTTCAAATAAAAAAAAATTCTTCAGCACGCATCCGTGCAAGACTACAGCGCCCAGAGATTGCTAAAAAAAGAGACAACTTTGGAATATCTTTAGAAAAGGAAAAAAATGGTAATAACTAAACTTAAGTAGAGGATGCCAGTTTCCTTCTAGTTTCATTAAGCTGGAGTTTCATCTTGGCTTTAACTCTTTCAGCTGGTGTCTGCTCAACAAAAAAAAGTCCCAGTTCAGTGCTACACAATTTATAATAACAGAGAAAGAGAGGAGAGACTAGATTTCTCCGTACAAACTCTTAAACCATATTTAGGTGACTAGATTTGATTTTGGTATTTGAACTGACTCGGATTATAAGATGATTTTGAGCCCATGTTGACATAGAGCAATGAATAAGAATCTAATGCATTTGGAATACAACAAATAGAGAGGCAGCAATATAATTTTATTTTCTAATATTGTAAAATGTTAAAATGCTTTTCTCTCATGATATGCAAGACACTTATCGCCAGTGAGAAATAGCATACTGGAATCTTTTGACAGATTATCACCAAATTCCTTCCTACATTCACATCTCAATTCCCATTATTTAACTCCGAAACATAACCAAGAGGCCCTTTGCTATAGGTCCAACAAATATGTTCTTTTGCCATGCAAAGAAAAGGACCACTGGGCCTCATTCGTAGTAGCAATTCACATGTCACAATCTGAGTGCTAAATTAATGGAAATCAAAATTCTGCAACTCAGTGGGGTTCATGTTTAATCTGTATTCAGAGCAATAAAAACTCATGCATTTTCACATGATCAATACTAAATTTAAACAGGTAACTTGTTCTTTTTCATTTTCGCCGTTTACGCGAATTAAACTTGTAGTGTAAATAAATGTAAACACAAATAGCAGAAAACATACCATTTTTTCATAGCCTTGAATCAATCTCGAGTAATCAATGCCTCCATTTCTCTCCTTTCCTGCTCCCTCCTGCTCCACATCAAAATCCTACTCTTCTCCGACCTCCTCCTCCTTCCTGGAGATAAGCTCCTACTACGATTTCTTCTCTCGGACCTCCGGTCTCGACGTGGAGACACGCTCCTACTCCTACTCCTACTCCTCCTTCTTCTATCTCTATATCCCTCTCTGCTTCTACTCCTACTTCGCCTCCTGTGATGCCTGTCTCTGTCTCTGTCCCTTTCCCTACTTCTAGAACGATGCCCATGACTCGACTCTCTGCTGCTTCTCTCAGAAACCCTAGAAAATGGTTCATCTTTTGGTTTTTTTCTTAAGCTTGTTTTGAATGGCTTCGAGCTGCACTTGTTTTTCGAATTTGGAGGTCTGTGTAGGGCTGGAAGATTTGACAAAATTACTAAGAAATGAAGAAGAGGAAGAAAGAAGAGCTGAGCCTCGTTTAGGAGCAGAATCGTTGTTGTTTCCGGAGAACCCAATACCTTGCTTGAACAGGGCGCGCCTTCGCCTTTGCGAGTGGCTCTTCGTAGTAGGCAACTGCTACATAAAAATAGAGACATAAAAAGTCTTTTAATTTAGTTTTAATATTTTATTGTAGCTATTTAATTGCAGTCAATTGATTAGAAATTGCTACAGTAATATTAATTTTTGAGCAATTATAAGAATTAGCTATGAATTTCTTTTATAACTAAAAGTTATTGTAGTTAATTACCAAAATTTTACTATGATATATTAAAGTTAAAACAACATTGATATATTAGCTATAATATTTAAACTTAGTAGCTAAAAGATTAAAAATAGCTACAAGTTCTTTTTTGTTGTAACTATAAATATGTATTAGCTACAATATTTATTTTTATAGCAATGTATTGTAGCTAGAGATGCATTTTGTTGTAGTGTCATATCATTAACAATCATGCTTGTAGTGTTATTTTTGGAATTAGTTGCTGGATGCTCTGGAAAAGAAGAAACTCAGTTATTTTTAAAGGGACAGACATTTCAGTTTGGAAGCTCAAACAAGATGTTTATTCAGAAGCTCAACTAGTGGAGGTTTTGATGAAGAATTTGAATGGACCAGCTACCTTAAAGATTCCTCGCTTGGTTAATTGGTCTTGCCCGCCCTTTGGTTTTATCAAATTGAATACGGATGCTTCTGTTCATCAAAGCTTGTCCCAGGCTTATGAAGGTGGTGTTTTTCAAGATTGTAAAGGGATTTGGCTTAAAGATTTTGTAGTTAATATTGGAAAGTGTCCAATTTTACTTGTTGAGTTATGAGATTTATATCACGGTATTAAATTGACAATGGAGTTGAATTATAGCTCTGTTATGGTGGAATGTGAGAACCTAATTGTTGTGGATATAATCAATGATAAGTGCTCTCGTAATACGGTCTCGGCCAGTATGGTGCAAAGAATTCAAATTTTCATGGCCTCCTTTTTGTCTATTCTTGTTTCTCATGTATATAGAGAAGCTAATTTTGTAGTTAATTATCTCTTTCATATAGCTTATGATTTTGATCTAGGCTTGCATGTCCTGGATGATATTTCTGGTGGCATGGGAGCTTGGTTTTCTCACGACCTGATAGATGTATGCTATTTTAGGTAGCTGTTTTCCTTTTTCTCTCTTATGTATAAAAAAAAATTAATTAATTTTTAGTTATATATTTATTATTGACTATTTAATTAATAAAATGATAATATAGTATTAATAAATTAATATAAAATATTTTAATTTATTTAAAATAATTTTATATAATATTTAATAATTTTAATAATTTTTTTAATAAGCATGCATTAACTAAATGCGGTGATTTTAACTATACGAATTAAGTAGTAATTTGAATGATGCAATTCAACATACATACATGCAAACCTATTTAATATGCAATATGAAAAATTCTACCCAGAACTGAATATATATACATCAAAAATTGTTGACAAAATGATAATAAAAAAAAGCTAAATTTATTTAGTTTTTATTAGTTGAATACATACATATTCGATCTATGATAAAAAAAATTTTACAATATAAATTATGAACGAATTTAAATTCGTAACTTTATAACATTTTTAAGAAATTTATTAAGGCAATGTATTGAATTATTTTTAAATCCTTAACTATTAAACTAATTTGTTAATATAGTGGGTTAATTGTTAGTATTATTAAGAATGAATGGCCTCCATAATAATAGAACAAAACAAGTGTTGCACTTCTACATATTACGTATGTACATATTAAATGATTGTATGATTATGCCCTGTAGAGAAGATAAACATTTAAGAAAGGAACTGTCAATTTCAACTTAGAAAATAATATATGTAATCATAGTCATATTAAAAAAAAATTTGGTCTTCTATAGACAAGCACATTAACATATTTATTTATATATGATATGATTAAATCTAAGATGAAAACAATGTCATTTTCAGAATAACTTTTGTGTGCAAAAGTAATTTATTATTATTTTTTTTAAATTATCAATTCACATTTTGGAAAGGATGGCTAGGAATTGTAAATTAGAAAAAAAAATCTTCAAGAAGGTCCACCATGCACTATCCTTTCATCCATGAATTTTATTACACGTTTCTTTTTTATTATATATGTTATATTTCTTATTTTAATTCGTGGTGAAAATATAAATTTAATTATATCACACTTAAGATTCTTAATATATTTAAATAAAATTACTTTTTAAATATAAATAATTAGGAATAGTAAGATATTAATCATTATATATTCTGTAGACTGTTGGAGATTATTATAAACATTAATTATAATATTAGTTATTAAGTACATATCTCCCTTTTTTGGTTTCAAAAAAAAAAAACTCCCTTTTTTTATTAACTGTTATTGAAATTGTTGAAACAAACTCTAAAAAAATTATTATAGTGTTTCATCAATCTCTGAAAATAGATATATTTTCAGATCTGTTATCGATGATTGCAAAATTTTATTAAAGTAAAAATATAAGATTTCTTCTTAGAAGGCAAGTGAATATGATCACCCATAAATTTATTAAAATATCATTTTTATGTTGGTTTTTAAATACGAGATTTTATTTTTTTAATGTATTGATTTTTTATTAGTTAGTTAATAAAATTTTTTATATTTTATTTAAAAAAAAGGCATCTTCTTCTTTTTTTTTTCTTAATTGTTATTGAAGGTTGGACTTTAATTCCAACTTATGGGAAAAAATATCTTTTATATATAGAACTAATGAAATTTGCTGATTGTGACTCTTGAAGGTTGTATAATTATAGAAAGAAAAGTCAATCCCATGCAACTTAGAAAAACTAAAAAAATGACATGAAAATAATATATTTGTCATTCATACCCAACAAATTTGGATTTTTTTAAAAAAATTAATTATGGTTTTAAATTAAATGACAAGCATATTAAGACAACCACAAAAATATAAATTGGAATTTATATATTTTTAAAAGAAATAAAAAAATTGTTTTTGAAAATATTTTTTGCTTTTCAAATATTTTTGTACAAAACCTTCAAATAAATATCGTTACGCATTTGTTTCGGAAAGCAATAGGACAGTGCTGCCCATTTCTTTGGACCTTAGTTTTCTGCTCTTATGCCCAAAGCCCAATGATGTTTAATACTAACAGGCCCAATATTTTTAATATTTTTTTAAAAAAATTATAACAAAATTTACAAAACTAACTAAAAAAATAAAAATTGTTTTCATTAATATAATGGGTTTAAAAAGTTTCGAAATACAAAAAAGGCACAATTAATTATAAAATACGAAAGCAATAATTATAAAACCGTACTTCATTCTTAAGTTTTATATGTTATATATATATATATATAACATATAAAAGATATGTCAAACAACATATAAAACATATAAATTAATATATATGTTATTTATTTATATATAAGATATTAAATTAATAAATAAATAATATATTTGATAAATATATTTGATATATTTGATCCAGTCAAGAACTTACCTAATAGCGATGGCCTTTGCTAAACTTGGGGCACAGATACCCTGAAATCTACAAGACCTAGCATCCACCATGAAACCTAAATGACTCCTCGCCACCATTACAATTCATTAGTTCGTGGAAAGTCGCTCCAACATTGAACCCAACCAATCCTTGAACTAAGGCGACCCTTATATGCAAGAAGCCAGACTAGAAAGGCCACAACATTCTTGTGAAAAAAAGGATAAGCAATATCAATCAGTGGACATATATTTTATAATTAGGTATTTAGATTAATATTAAAATTTTATAATTTGATTATGAATGAAGTAAAATTAATATTTTTATTTAAAATAGTATTTTTATAAAATTTAATTTAATAGGATTTTTTAAATAAATTAATAGATCAAAAAATTAAAATAAAAAGACACATAAAAAATTTAGTAAATTTTTAAAATTTAAAAAATAATATAAACTATTGATAAATGCATTTTTTAAATATAAATTTATAATAAAAATCTAAATTTTATTATAATATTAAATATTAAATTATATTTTATTGGTTTGAAAAATTTATCCTCATTCAATTCTTAATTCCACTACTAACTTAAGGGATTTAAATAAGCAATACTTGTAATTATAAAATTACAAATGAAGTTATTTACTAGAATTTAAGGAATAATGGTAACACTAAAAAAAATTTAAGGAATAATAAAGATTAAGGGTTTGTTTTAAAAATAAAAATTAAGGGTTTATTCAACATAAATTGAATTTCTTAGGAATATAGCATTTTGGAGCCATTAAACTATGTAATATTTTGATATTAAGCACATGAATTTTACTTTGATAATATTGAGTCATTAAAATTATAATTTATAAAAATTAGATTATTTTCTATCGTAATTGAATAATGATGAAAAATATTTTATTAGTTAATGTATTAATTTTATTTGCCAATTTAATTAAAAAAGAATTTAATTTTTATAAATCATAAATTCTGAAAAATTTAATATTATCAAAATGAAAAATTTAATATTACCAAAATAAAGTTACGAACGTTAAATGTCAAAAAATTATCAATTGGGTTTTTCCAATTTCTAAAATTCAGTGAAATATGTACTAGCCATGTATTATTATTATTATTATTATTATTATTATTATTATTATTATTATTATTATTATTATTATTATTAAAAACGGCATCGTTTGGATTCACACAAAATATATTTTTTTATTGGGTATTATAAAAAAAGAAAGGGCAGCAGCAGAAGAACCAAAACCAGCAGCACCGGTCTTGTTCGATTGTTCTGCGCTCTTGTTGGAACAAATATCGATCAAGCAAAATTTAAATTCATCATCTCTTCACAGGTTCCGATTCTCTTATCTCTGTCGTATACCATAATTGAATCCTTTTCTTGTGTATATTTTTTAATTTTCCATTCATTTTCTCTTCCGTCTCTCTCCTCTTTTTGCCTTTACTTGATTATATTGTTTTCGCCTTTTGTTTGAAGTTCTATAAAAGGTTCGTATCTTTGTTTGTTAGTTTTTAGATTTTATTATCTCGTTAAAAAAAATTGAAATTGGGATTTCGATCAATTTCATACAAAATTTATAGCTAATTAAAGGGTGCACATTATTTAATTTGGTTGTTTTCCTAAATTTGATTTTTAGGGTTTTTTAATATAATTTAAATTGGGAAAAATGGGGCAACTACTATTTTGGGCATTTTTGGTTGGCTGAAGTGAGGAGTATAAATTTGTTCTAGATTTGATAATATAAATTGGAAAATGGAGCCACAATGTAGTTTCTTTTACGCCGTTTCAGAAATTGATGCGAGGATTGTGACTTTTGGTGATGGGTTTTCCTTGTTTTTGTGGGTTTCTGAAGAAAATGTTGAATGGTGTTTGTTTTAAATTGATTGCTTTCCTCCACCTTGATTGTGAATATGAATTGATGCCGTGAAAAATTATGCAGCTTTAGCCTTTTAGTTTTCTGTTCATAAAAATTCTGGATGTTTCTCTTTAGTTTTATTATTTTCTGAAACTAAGTTTTTAAAAGCTTCACAGAGGCACTCAGTTACCTAATTCGGCTTGAAATGTCTTTATACACTGTATCACCATTCTATTGCTTCATTTGTCTTTTGCAGAACAACTTAAAATGGCTGGCAGAAATCGCATTCCTCGTGATGCCTATAATGACCGGCGTGGGTTCCCTCCCGACAGACCTTTCATTCGTGGCCCTCCGTTGCCACACCCACCTCCTCACCTTGCTTTTTTGGAGGAGGAGCTTGAAAGGCAACGTGCTGAAATCCATGGGCTCCTGGTCGATAATCATCAGCTGATGGAAGATCGAATGGCTTTGCAGCAAGAACTTGGGGCTGCCAAGGAGGAAATTCATCGTATGAATCTCATTATTGCCGAAATTCGTGCTGAACAAGATGTCCACTCAAGGGAGCTTATTGAGAAAGGCTTGAAGCTTGAGGCTGATCTTCGTGCTACTGAGCCTTTGAAGAATGAGGCTGTACAACTCCGTTCAGAAGTTCAGAAGCTGAATAATGTGAAGCAGGAACTCCTTGGGCAAATTCAGAACCTGAAACAAGACCTTGCAAGGTTACAGACTGACAACCAACAGATTCCTCGTTTGCGGGTTGAGATTGATGGTCTGAACCAGGAGCTTATGCATGCTCGGTCCGTTCTTGGATTCATTTTTTATCAATAGTTCTTCTTTCCATTTTAATGCTTCCCCTGCCTGAAACACATGTTCTACCATAAAGCCTTTGGCTTGAAATTTAGTACTAAAATTGTAATGCCTCATCTAAATAGCTTTAAAATCAAAATTTTATGTTTCAGAACTGCTGTTGATTATGAAAAGAAGGCAAACATGGAATTGGTGGATCAGAGACAGGCAATGGAGAAAAACTTGCTTTCCATGGCACGCGAAGTTGAAAAGCTGCGAGCTGAACTTGCTAGTTCTGATACTAGACCCTGGGCTCCTGGTATACCTCTCATACATGCTCCTTTAAAAGTCTGTTTTTAATAGAGGTCCATATTGCATTCGGCATTAGTTGATTTGTTTTGCTGTTATTTACTCCATGTCTTCTTGGACTTTCCTGCCCTTGTTAATCAATGTTAGAGCTTAAATCATATTCCAGATTATATTCAGAATAACTTCAATTTCGGTTTCATCCATTGATGAAGAGAATCATTTGCCTTCCCTGCTACTGTGTTTATCATAAAATCACCTATGGTTAATTACCAGCAATTATGGTTGACTAGAGCAAGCCTTGATGATCACCTCAATCTATATTTTTGTTTCATACAGATTATTGCTTTTAGTTGTAACTTAATTAATTGAAATCCTTTTTCCTTTCTGAACTTTGTCTTGTCTTTCTGGTATGTCCATGCTATTGATATATTGCTTATCTCTTTATCTTGATATTTGACAATTCAAGGCGGACCATATGGGATGAAGTTTGGTAATCAAGAGGGGGGTTTTCCTGCTCCTTATGGGGATGGATATGGGGTTCATATGGTATGTATTCTCATAATTATGAATTTGGTTTCCCTGCTTAGTGATTTATATCATTTTGCTGCATGTTTTTCCATATTTTTTTTCTTTAATTCTCTTTTCGTTCCTCAGGTTGCTGCTAACAAGGGTCCATTGTATGGCCCTGGCCCCACTTCATGGGAGAAGCCTCGTGCATCTCGTCGTTGAGATGGTTTCTATTCAAATTCAAGAAGGGCAAAGTTGTTAATGTGGCTACCAGTTATCCTGTCCAATGTTTCAGTAGGCGAGAAGTGTGTTTCATCATTGTGTGCATTCCACACTGAGTAGTCTTTTATCTGAATACATTGTTAGTTATTCTAAACTTACTTTTAGTAGGGTTATCGTTTTGCTTTGCTTAAAATTAGTACACCATGGTTTCTGTTTTAAATCCAATAGTCTTATAGTAATCTGTTTTCTGGAATGTTGCATCTCCTTGTTTGTGTGCTTGCCTCTTTACCACTTTGTTTATGTTGCTCTTCTCAGTTTTTGCGTTGCTTGCTGAGCCATTATATTTAGCTCTAGACCCAACATACATGGAGAATATACTTTCCATCTTTAAATGTTAATTTAAAATCTTCTCTTCTGGCTGAGCGGTGAGGAGGCCTGAAATGCTTTTACTTAGTTTTAGTAGCAACTTTGCAAGGGAAGGACTGTGACAATGCCTGTAGGCATGTGGCTGATGGAATCTCTACCAATGCAGCCAATTCATCTTGTTCAAAAATGCTGATCCTGTTCGTAGGTGTCTTCGGCTATATTATTCAGAGAATCTGGATGTGGTGATATCGGCTATTGAATTTGGTGATTGCTGCGTATGTTACAATGAGGATGGACCTTGTTGTTGTCGTTGCTTTATTACATTCCAGGATGGAATCTGTTATATATTTAATTCATGTTGTTTTGTATAACATGAATAGTATAAGAGATCTTAGCTTCGTTTCTGTGCGAAGTTACCTTAGCTGAAAATGTCATCACTGGTTTAGTGCTTATGGTAACTTATATTACAGGATACACACTTTAATCATGTAGCATGGGAGCATGGCTTAGATTATTACAGTAAATAGAAATACTTCAGAATGAATACTTGTCTAGTAGAAGTACAATTATAAGTTTGTTATTCTTTCTTGACGGAAGTTATAGAGGAAGAACCAATGTACTATTCAGGTTCTTGTTTGATAGGAGTTTTCTCAAACTGTCTTTTACATGTTTTTGTATGCCCTTATCAGCTGAGTTACACCTTTTTGTGGTGTCTGAATTATGTTGGTTCAATCCATGATGTTATCAATTGGTCCTTGCAATTCACTATGAAGTGTTTAGAAGTAAAGATTTATGCAACATGGAAGAGTGAAAGCATCCGTTGGGTGGGTGTATTTGTGCATCTGTTGTGTTGTATAGAGACTCGCTAGAATGGTTGCAGATGCTGTTCTTTATTCTATTTGGAGGACCATGTCATTCAATTCTTGAATATTAAGAATGTGCTTAAGGGAAAGTCTCGGTGACCATTTTGGATGAAGGAAAAATACTAACCTAGGTATAATTCCTGCCATATCTTTGATGGTTTAGATTGTGTGGTAACTGGAGTTAATTTATAGAGTTCTATGCATGTTGAGTGGAACATAGCTCAGTTCCATGAATGTAAAGTGTTAGACTATTTGATTTGGCTGCTAGTTAGGCTTTATATAAACTTATATGAACTGCTGGAGATTTTAGCTTATTGGTAAGTGGTATAAGGGCTGTCTCATCCCTTCCTTAAGTGTTATTTTGGAGGATAGGTTGATAATATTTGGTTGTTACCATCAGTTGAAAATTTGGTTGGATTTGACACAGAGGCAGTGGGTGGGTGGGTGACTGAAATAGAGGTGGTGCTGGTGGAAATGGTGTAAGATATATTCTTAGTTCTTGGATGGATGTATCATGGATCCATTACATTGTTCCAACACTTTCAAAAAGTCTGTGGAGTTTGGACTGTAACATCCTCAAACCTGCTTGTTTAATGAAACAAATACCCATTTCTTCAATCAAATTTCACCTTTTACTCCTGCCCATCAATGGTTATTTTGATATCCACACCGCCCTCGCTCCAGTGCGCACTTTTGAATTCATCATTTGATTTGTTATGCAACATCAGTCAATGATCAAGATATAAATAACGGCCACCTGCATGCATACAAGCTGCTTCTTCATGCATCAAAATGACCTCAAAGTTCTGAAGGACAATGGGCATGCCATGTGACAAGAGGCTGGCCGCTAATACTTCATAGGCAAGTATTCTCTCTTTATATGGATTCCATAGATCTAAAGCGAGTTTTTGTTTAAGCATTTTAATGAATATTCTCTTATGCTTATTTCCTGTTGGCATGTCATACAGTGATGGTTTATAATTGCTGTGATCTATGTATTAATCGATAGTGCACTGTAGGTTCTTAACTTCTCGCATCCAATTGCTTGGATACACTTATAGGTAATTAGTTCCTCAGCTGAACAAATGTGCATATGTATATAGTTGCCACATCTTTACAATGCCCTGAAACTGGATAATGTGCACTCTTGCAGAAGAAATCCTGTACAGCTCTCTAAATTGGACCGACATTTCTATTTTTGAGTTACGAACCATCTTATTGGTTGCTGTTGTAAACTTATCCACTAGTGTAATTCTCAGGGATGACATGAGATGGCATTGTTCAGGCTTTATTATTGAGTTGGTGAAGGGAGGTTCTGGTGTGTCTTTTGACGCTTACTTGTTTGTGATAGATTAGAGAACATTTTAGGCCTTTTAATGGTAAGAATATGTAAAATTAATTACTCCACTATGTGGACTTAAATCTCTCTAGTTATCTGAATGACTTTTGAAGTACATTTGTATATAGGACCATGAGACAGTTATAGAAAGTGGGAAAACCTCAATTGGAAAATGGTTGAATAAGGAAAGACATGATGCATAATTTGGTCTCAAGAAAGTGTTTACTCTGCGATGGATGCACAATCTGATCACATTGGTTGGATTGGGAAGTTGATGCCTAACAGGTTAAGTTACTAGATTGTTACACTTTTAGTTGTGTTTCAACCAAGAAGGATTCTGTGAGTTATTGATTATCCTTTAGTTATCTTTTTCTTAGACCTTTTTATTTACTATAGGCTTTGAAAGTGTCCAGTCTTCCTCAAAAGAAACATGGTTTCTTGATGGCATGTGATCTCTTAGAAATGGTGGAAAAGAGCTATGAATCAACCAAACGAAATTCCTCAACTGTGAATTTCAGCTTTGTTCTTACTGTGAAGGTCAGCTGCTTTGATCTTTTGAAAGGATGGCCGCTTGCTTATTCTCTTTGCGAGTTACTGGAAGACTTCTATTATCTTGTCTTTAGACCCTTTCTTTTTATCTACCAGACTGAAAGAAATTCTTCAGAAGTGCGGGACTTGTGAATTGGGTTAAGATGAGGTTGACATGGTTTTTTTCTGGTGAAATAATGGATGCATTACTTTCAACAAGTCCATTGCTCTACTGAAACATAGATAAGGAGATGCTTTCTTACATTAATAGTCCAGAGAAAGTTGGATTCAGGGCTGCAATTTCAAGTTCTGTGGTTTACCAACTGTGCTAGTAGATTTTGATGAACACCTTTTTTACTGCACGAGGAGGATGAACTTAGATGAGATAGTTTCAGTTGGATATCTTGCGTTAGTGTTGATGTAGTATGACCTTAAAGAGGAGTCATCTGAGGACATGTAAAATGACCTACTATATGAATAAAGTTGCTAACATGATTATATAAGCAGGAACGAGCTTATGATTCCTGAGACATGATCTTTATTTCTTAGAACTTTCTAAGATAAAAATATGCTTGTTGCTTGCTTGTTATGATGCAATTTCTGGATTTCTTCTAACTATGTTTTCTTTAATGTTCTGCAGATGAAAAACCTGGTTACAAGGAGGCAGAGAAAGTCAGGTATTCTTTATTGCTATTACCCTTTTGGTACTGGCCCTCCCACCCACTGAGGCAGCTTGAAACTTCATCATCCCCACTTGGATTACTGAGGGAAGTGCCTGGAAACCAAGCACCTCAGGAGGCAGGTTTTGTCTTTTGTTATATTTGTTAGAGAGAAGTTTTCTGCTTTCAAAACGATTTAAAACAGAAAACAGGGGCACGTTGTGCCAAGTTACTAAAATAAGAACTAAATTGTATTCTGATCACAAAAGATTGATTTGTCACTGTGAATTCATTTAATTTTAATTTTTGTTCCAAACAAGCAAAATTCTTAGTTCTGGTGATCAGGTGACCAAAATGCTGATGGGACATATTTTCTCTTCTTTTTAAGTTAATATCAGCATTTTTGGGTTCCATAAAACACAAGGTTGACATTTTTTTTAACCTATCCAACACTAAAAAGCGGGCCTTAGTTTCCAACTTAACCATTGTTGTTTTCTTCTTCCTGTTATCTTTTTTCTCTTTTATTCTCTTACCTATACTGCTGCTGCCACCCTTTCTTCATTGGGGGATCAGCTGAAATTGAGTCAAATATCTGGTCATATCTTTCTCTTCGCAAAACACAGTTGCTTTTTCCTATTAAACCAAGGTTGGTTGAAGGGTAGTTAGGATTGGGAGGCTTCTTAAGGTGGGTTGCTGGTCACAGAAATTAGCTTGATTGGAACAAAAATTAAACTAAACTTGATTGTAACAAATTGAACTTTTGTGATCACAATATGATTTAGTGCTTAGTTTGAGATTATTGTTGCAATTTAACCGAGAAAAAGGATTACCATTGTGTTTTATTTCAAGAAGGGAACAATATAATTAGAAACACCATTCCCATTTCAATCCATTTCTATTCCACTGGACGAAATTTTTGACAATAACCTTCATTGAAAATTTGCTACCACCAGAATGACTTGGCCTCGAAACAAGCTTACCATCATATTTAATAGTCCAAAATGGTATCTTCTGTAGGAATTTATTTTTATTATTTTTTGATACAAGAAAGCATATTTGTTTTACAAGCAATTGTTTGATGTCAAATCATTATCTGCTTTTTAACTTCTATAATTTCCGAGTGTTCAGCAATTTTGTCTTAGTTCTGTTTTACTATGCATTGGACATTGATTAAGATGACTATGCATTGGTTTGGACATGGATTAAGATGATCTCTTAGTTCCTTAACGTTTGATGAGTTATTAGGATTTACTCCTGACTAAAAGGTATAGTTCAAATCTTTCAATATGTCCACTTCTTGCCTGACTTTGATTGGTGAGATTCTGATGGTATAGTTCTTTATGAATGTTCAACTTTGAAGTTATTGTTTTAATTAGTTGATGTATATGTTTTCAATGTCAACTTCCAGTACTTGTGTCTTTCTTCGATAATGAGTCTGTCCAGTGGCGGAACCAGGAATTTACCGAGGGGGGGTCAAAATGTATACAGAATAAAAATTACAGACGAGTTCACAATAAAATTAAACATTTAATATTACAGTATCAGTAGTTCAAAAATTAATTTGTGCTATCAGGTTGACTACGACTAAGAGACGATAATTGTATCCTACGAGTCTGCATTTTTTGAAAACGTTGCATAACAGCCTCATTTTCAATTTTTAAAAAAAATTCTCTCTCCACATAACAAATCAAACATTCACTCAAAAATTCATCTCCCATCTTATTGCGCTAATCCGTCTTGATAATGTTCATTGCTGAAAAAGCTCTTTCGACAGTTGCAGTTGCAACAGGTAAGACTAACGCCAACTTGATAAGCAGATAGACCAAAGAAAACATAGTGTCATAACATGTCTCAACCATTTTCTGAGCAAGAGCTCCAATATTATCTAGATCAGAGAAAGCTATATTTCTTCTTACATCAGCAATGTAAGTCTCAAGTTGATCTTCAAGTACCATCCGATTAGTACTCGTGAAATCATATGGATATAGTTCAGCGAGATGAAGTAATTTAGAAAGCTGGAAGCTGGAGAATGAGTTTCTAGGAGAAAGACAAGCAATGCATGAAAGCAATTCCGTACTTGATTCTGTAAAGCAATTTTTCATTTCTTGAGCAATGAAATCAATAACCTAAAATTTGGATTAAAAAATATTAGGTAATAGCATAATAAAAAGTTAAATTAATTATTAATTAATAAAATAGTACCTGACAAAAAATTTCTACTCGAAAGTGGTGGTAATAAGTAATTGGAGTACCAACACGCTTAGATCTTAGATAACCTGCATTATCTTCCATATTAGGCACTGCGATATCATGATCTATACAAAAATCATTAACAACGTCCAGTAATTTATTCCATCCATCCTCCCTGAAGCTTTGCAATGCTTGTTTAACAGCTGCAATTAAATGAATTGCATTAACAATATTTTGATCATTTCTTTGTAAGGCTTGAGATAAATCATTTGTCATTCCTAAAAATTTTCTCATCAAGAAAGCAATGAAAATAAATTCATAACTTCCCATTTTATCAAGCAAGCCCACAACTGCCCCTCGATTTCTCAGATCAGAACCATCCTCAAAAATATTCTCAAGAACCTCTTTCACAGGAGACCACATTGAGAGAAGACACACAATTATTTTATAATGAGAACCCCATCGCGTGTCACCAGGTCGAGCTAAATTTGTTTCTTGATGCAAGCCTCTTCCAGTTTAAATATCACCACTTTCTAGACGCTGAACTACTTCATGATGTTGTTTTTTACGGAGAGCATCCCTCCTTTTACATGAAACTCCAACAATGTTTGCAATCATTGCAACATAATAAAAAAAATTACTTACAAATCTATTGCTCCTTGTTGTTGCAACAAGTACTAATTGGAGCTGATGAGCGAAACAATGAATGTACCTTGCCGAAGGATTTTCATTTAAAAAGAGAGTTTTTAACCCGTTGAATTCACCTCGCATATTGGAAGCTCCATCATAACCTTGACCTCTAACTCTGCTTATTGATAACCCATGTTTTGCCAGGAAATCATCAAGTGCACTTTTCAAAGACAAAGCAGATGTATCACTCACGTGTACTACTCCAATTAATCGCTCAACCACTTGTCCCAATTTGTAAACATATCTCAATACCACAACCATTTGCTCCTTTACTGGATTATCACGAGCCTCATCAATTAATAAGGAGTAGAAGTCATCTCTAATATCATTAACAATAGCTTGTGTCGTCTCCAGAGCACAAGCACTAACTATTTGCTTCTGGATTAATGGAGAGGTGAGTTGATTATTACCAGGAGCATTTGAGTTAACTGCATTCCCAACATCAACATTGCGTTCGCTATACCAACTAAGAAGTGAAAGAAAATTACCCCGATTTGTTGAATTCACTGACTCATCATGCCTGCGAAAAGCCAACCCTTGAACTAGAAGAAAACGAATGCAATCAACAATAGAGGTCAAACGAGTGCGGTAAGTAATCTCAATCTCATGACTATGAGAAGATAAGACATGAGACACGCTTTGTCTCTGGTTTTTAAAACCAACATATTGCATTCTAGCATAATTGTGTGGACTATTTGGACCCCCCAACATGTTCATTAAACATCTCCATTGCTTTTTTCCAATTGCGAAATCCAATATCTGTGAAGATATTATCCCCATGCTTGGAGCCTCTATTTGATCTAAAAAGATAACACTAAAAACAAAAAGCCGCATCTTTACTAATACTATATTCCAACTACTCATATTTAGAGAACCAGTGATCTCTAAAACTTCTCATAATTTTTGAAAAATTTGTTTGTGGAAAATTATGCTCAATTGGTTGACAAGGTCCTTTAATCACATATTGTCTCATAACATCATCTCTAATCCCAACATCAAACTCGTCAATGGGTGTACGCAATGCGGGATCACTAATAATATCATCTAAATTTAACTCTTGACGTCCTTTTTTATTGCTAGTTTCTTCGCCAATTGCGTGACTACTTGATGTTGAAATTGGTTTGGGAATATTTGAAGATTAACCACATTCATTCCGCACTCTCTTTGTCTTGATTAAAAATTTATCCATTTCTGTTATAATATATAATCAGTATATATTAAATCAAATTTCTAAGGAAATCTCAAATTGCAATAATAAAATCAAATAAAATCAAAATTAAATAATCAATAAATAAAATATATATAATTTTTAATAAATTTTATCCTATTATATATTTCTAAAACAAATATCAAATTACATTAATTAAATCAAATAAAACCAAAATTAAATAATCAATGAATAAACTATATATCATTTTTAATTATTTTATTCTATTATATATTTCTAAAAAAATTTCAAATTACAATATTAAAATCAAATAAAATTAAAATTTAAATAATCAATAAATAAAATATATATAATTTTTAATAAATTTTATCCTATTATATATTTCTAAAACAAATCTCAAATTACATTAATTAAATCAAATAAAACCAAAATTAAATAATCAATAAATAAACTATATATCATTTTTAATTATTTTTATTCTATTATATATTTCTAATCAAATTTCAAATTACAATATTAAAATCAAATAAAATCAAAATTAAATAATCAATAAATAAAATATATATAATTTTTAATAAATTTTATCCTATTATATACTTATAAAACAAATCTCAAATTACATTAATTAAATCAAATAAAACAAAAATTAAATAATCAATAAATAAACTATATATCATTTTTAATTATTTTTATTCTATTATATATTTCTAATAAAATCTCAAATTACAATATTAAAATCAAAACAAACCAAAATTAAATAATCAACAATTAAATAAAACAAAATAATCAAATTACAATAATAAATTTTAATTAATCTAATCCTATTAAATATTTCTAAAAAACTCTCAAATTACATAAATTAAATCAAATTAAAAATTAACAATTATTAAATAAATTATATATAATTTTTAATAAATCTAATTAATAAATAAAATTAAAAATACACAAAAATAAACATCAATCTAATTAAATAAAAAAAATCACAAATCACATTACAACAATTAAACAACACACAAAATTAATATTTCATTAAAAAAATATTATAAAAAATTAGAAAAAAATTAGACAAAAATAAAAAAATTATAAAAAAAAATTAGACAAAAAAAAATATTTGCTGGTGGGCGTGGGCGGCCGGTGCGGTGGGTGGAAGTGGTGCGGCGGTCGGCGATGCTGCGGTGCGGCTGGCCTGGCTGTGGTGTTGCTGGGTTACTGGGTTTGGGGACAGGGAGAGGGGGCAGGCAGAAGACTGAAGAAGGAGAAGAAACGCAGCCCTTTTTATTTTTTGAACCGGTCCAAGCGAAACGCTGGTTTAATTTTTTTTTATTAAACCCCTGGCGAAACGGCGCCGTTTCGCCAGAGACTAATTTATATAAAAAAAAATGAAATTGCAGCGAGGGGTTCGTCTACCCCTCGCTGCAATTTGGTCTGAAACTCAGCGGGGGCTGAGTTTCCACGCACGGGCCAGCAAAACAGGTATCCTCCACGTCTGGCTGCCGGTGAGGGGGGGTCGTGTGACCCCCCACGACCCCATGGTCGTTTCGCCACTGAGTCTGTCAAGTGTTAAAGCTGATTTCTGAAATGTAAACAAGAAATCTTTTCTTTTTTCCAATGGTCTGAATAATTTGTCTGAATTATCATAATTTGGATTGTAGAAATTGTTCGACTGAAATAAGCTTCTCATACACATTATTTCATAAATCAACAATTTCCTCCCTCATTTCTTCTTCACTATCATCTTTGTCATCTTCGGCAAATTAATTGGCATAAAAAGTTACTGAAAATACTTTCTATTCACTGTTGCAATCTTTTTTTGCCCTTTTGGGTTCTTCTGTGAAAAGTCATTTTGGAGATTGAGAAAACTAGCATTGCACTTGAAACCTCGAGTTAAATCTGCTATTTTCTCTTGAAATTTATTTCAGAAAATAACTATAGTTTAGCTTTTCCACTTTAAGTATATACAGTGGGAATGGATGTAGCTTTAAAAGGCCTCTCCCTGACGGGGTCTCTCACCTAATTATTCAATTTCCTATCTCGCTCAACATCCATGTGCAAGTCAGAAGGAGAGCAAGCTTTTATGTCTTAGCCACGGTTATCAAAATGTTGCTTTCTCAGTGGCAGCGGAATCAGAAATCTGAGTGAAGGATAATTTTTCACCGGAGATCGAGCAAGGGGTTTAATTTTTTTTATAAAAAAATTTAAGACGAATTAAAAATAAAACTAAATATTTAATATTATAATAAAATTTAAATTTTTATTTTAAATTTTTATTAAATTTTTTATGTATATTTTTATTTAATTTTTAAATCTAATAATTTATTTATAGAATTTTATTAAAAATTAAAAAATTAATATTTAAAAAATTATTAATAAATATAATTATATATATATTTATAATTGCAAAGAATATATTAAAAATATATAATTTTATAAAAAAAGTATAATTTTATATATATGTAATTTTAATTTTATATAATTTAAATAATTTTAATTTAAAAGTATATAATTATATATATAATTTTAAGATATATAAAATGAATATAAATTATTATATATACATAATATTATTTTATAAAATTATATATAATATATAATAAATAAATTCTATATTCAAAATTATATATATATATATATATGTTAAAGGGCTAGGGGAGGGGTCAGCCCAGGCTTTCTGTAATGTCTAAATCAATACATACATACATACATGTATGCATATACAGGAAGGCATTGTTGGTAAGGCGAGTGGAAAAAGAAAAAAAAAAGCTGTCAGGGGGCTGACACCAAAATAAAAAATGTGGCCTACCTGACTTGCAATCTTAATCAAATATATGCCCATACCAACAATAAAAGATTAGAAAATGGCTCCTTCAGGCAACATGAACGCTATAACTCAACCAGGCTGAGAAGCAATTCTGGTAAAATTAGACTTCTTTTATCAGTTTGCCTTGAAAAAAATTTCTTTTTTGGCTTTACAAAAATTGCCGCTAAAATCTTTATTCTTCAACTTCGGTGTTGAAAATAAAACTTGGAAACACTGTGGTGGTACTCCTGCAACATAAGCTGGTTAGTTTTTCGATAATAGTTTTGTTGGAATTGAAATGTCAGGGAGCTAATGACCTCTAATATTAGTGTTTTTCTTAATAGAAGATCAACAGACTTTAAATTTGCCAGGAAGTTACTAAGGAAGTAAGTGTCATATGCTTCAACATTGATGGGTGCTGAATGACAAATGCCTTCCATTCTTCTTTGTTAATTTTACCATCCTTGTCTGCGTCTGCATCTGCAAATGTCTGAACAAAGAAAGCAGCTGCCATTGATGTACACCAAGTTCAAAGAACCAGACCTACCCTTAATCAATAGAAATACTCTTACCTTTTCAATAATTGCTTGTATATTTTCCTCTGAAAGCTGCAACCCAGATTCCAGTAAAACGGCATTTAACATTTGCCGGACCTGAAAACTACTACAGAAATCAATGACTAATTGATATAAAGTTGATCAACTGGACTGAAAAGAACTAAATATCAACTGGGATATGGATGATTTTGCTTCAAGTGAATGTTATACAAAAGTCAGAAGGGTAAAAGCTCTCTCTATGCCAACACAGAAATTTCTTAACGAAAAATGTCTCAAAATAGAGATACTCACCTCATCTTGCTCGATATATCCAGTCTGTCTCAAATCATACAACCTAAACGCGACTGCATAGAGACCTTTGTATTTTAACAACAAATGTTGAGAGAATGTACAAACAGAAGTGTTCTTGTAGAAAACTTATGATCAATTTTATCCTGTAGACAAGCACGGGGGTGAAAAATGTTGAATGCATATACAAATTCCTCAAAATCAATAGCACCTTCCTTCTTCTCATCGAAAAGATCAAACATCTAGAGACAAAGGGATTAGCAACTGGATCATCAACCTAATGAAATCAAAAGGAAATAAGCTATTCATCACCTAATCACTAATTTCCACCGTGGACGACTTCCAATTACACAGCACTTAAGTTATTAAACATTCCAGTTTTTTCATATCTTGTGGGTTGTTGACATAATCACATTGGCAATAAACACCCATATATATAATCAAAATATAATAATTACATAATCAAAGGTTGCCATGATGAAATTACCCTGTCTAAAAAAAGGTTTCTGCCTGCTGGAGTTTTCAATAGTGCCAACTGGAGCTCTTCCTGCAAATGATAAAGGAACAAGAGAAGGATAATGCAAATGTTAACTTCCAAAATGCTTGGGCAATCTAATTATATTTGAACTACTAATAATGTTCTATTAAGCTACTCATCCCCAAACACACCAACCCAATAATCTTATATTACAGAATTACAGGATTTCTTTTGGATTCAGATAAGGGTAGCCAATGAATTGAGAGAGATACCTTGTGTATAAGGCCATCATCAATAATTGAACTACTCAACCTCTTGAACAGCTCAAGCAAAGCCTCCACCTCGTTAACTGTAACTGCAAAATATCATTCACCCCAAAGAAACCCAAAAAAAGGAAAAATTCAGAATCCAAAATTCTCAAACAGGCATTATCACAACAATCACATAAGCATGTTCGTAGAGGCAAAAAGATACAAACATAGAGTTCTGCTAGCTATTCGATTGAGGTCTTTCAAGGTGTAACAATGGAGTTTAGGAGGTGGACGGTAATAGTAATTAAAGCAACCAACAAAACTGAGGATCACAGCTTCTGTTATTACTTTAAACACTGAACAGAGCCTTTCATTTATCGTCAAAAAGCTCGATCCCTTATTCATTCAAAACCAAAATTAAGTAAAACCCAGATTAGCTAATTAATCAATGAGTAAATTAATGATGGGAAAACAAAGAAAACAATAAAAATCTTAATGGGTTCTTTTATTCTGCTTCATTGCCATGTTTTTAAGCAAAAAAAGACTCAATCTTTGTTGGACTACCTGCAGAGAGCTGCTTGTTCCATAATTGGAAACAATATGTTGCAAATAGATGAGAGCAAGAGAAATTGTCGTTTTGGATCTATCAAAATCAAAGATTATTTAAGAGCAAAATCAAAACAAATTTAGAAATGTAACTTCCCGTTTTGGTAACCATTATAAAGTTAGTTTGTAATCGCAAGGTGGCTGATGCTTGGGCCCCAACTATTGCATTTATTATTTATTGAATATATATGAAAATATAATAATATATTTAATTAAATTAGTATACCTTTATTCTAATTATAATTTTTTTTGAAAATATATTTTTATCTTTGCTTAAATTCCTTCACAAAATGAAAGAAAAAAATAAATTAATAACTATGCCTTTTGATGACTTTTAAGTGAATAATTTTTATTTTGGGTGCATTATCCATTTGATAATCAAGTTATTATATACCATATACCCTAATAATCCATTCAGTTTAGTTTAATTTTAGTAAAAATATATATTTTTTTCAGAATGAGAATGAAATACAGAAAAAGAATTGAACAAAAGAAAATTAAAAAGAAGAAAAGTATAAGAATAATGGATATTAAATTTATTGTTCACACAAATATATATAATATATTTATTATTAAATTATATCTTAATGAACGTATTAAAACTTAAATAATTGAATTTTTTATTTATTTTAGTGGGGTGAAGTTGACAAGAATTCTATTGAGAAGATAATAAATTAGGTCCAATGTCCCTTCCAACCGTCTTTTGGGAAGACAATAATGTATATAATTGAGTAAATAATGATGATTTTTTATTATATATATATATATATAGATATATAAACATAATTTCTTGAGCGGTATATATAAACATAATTGGCCAATCGGAATAAAGCATATCCATTTGGTGGACCCTATTATATATTATTTATCTATACTAATTTATTGCAAATAATTATTTTTTTAAAAAAAAAAAGAGATCCATACTAAAATTTTTGTGGGGATGAGACTATTTTGTCTTCATATTCATAATTTTTCTTTTCAATTATTGAAATATTATGCATTGTTCAAAAAATTATTGAAATATTATGCACAAAACATCAATTTAATTTAATTACTTTCAAATAATATATAGACCCCACTGGCCATAAGAGTCAAATTTTTTACTCATGTTATTATACCAATAAAATAGAATTTGACTTATTAACAATTAAATAATTTAATCCAATCTCTCTTAAATAATTATGAATTAATTAACTAAATAGTGAAGATTGGAGGCAGCACTTTTGACCTTCTACCCTTGACTGGAGTTTTTTTATCAGGAAAATTACTATTTCCAATATCCTCCACAAGACCTTCCTTTGCTACCTTTGCAGGGTAATTTACTAAGTGCACACCTTCCATGTCTATAACTTCTTCACAGCTGTAAATTTTCCACATTACTTCCCCTAATGTGTAAATTTTTTGAACACATTCTAAATTTTCGGGCTCTAAGAAATTTGCTTCAGCCAGGCCATTGTGCTCATACCATACTGACATACGGTATGCTTGGAGATCATTGCTAGTGCCACTCTCTGTTTGATAGCATCCTATTGCTATTTCAGTGTCTCTTTTCCCATCCATTGATCGTTGAGTCACATTTGCTGATCCTATTAATAGATATGCATCATCCACTGCAAAATTAATTTGAAGAAAAATTAATAAATTAAGCATAATTGATCAATCAAATCAAAAATTAATTAACGGAATCAAAATTTAAAGGGTAATTTTTAAACATGTAAATCGATGTGAGAATCATGCATTCGGAAAGAATATTTAATCTTGAAACACATAAAAAAATACTCTTTAAGCTATAAACAAAAATAAATTATAAAATGAATAAATATAATTAATTTCAAAACTATGAAACACCGACACTTTACTTTTAGGTATATATATAAATATATATATTATATTATATCATATTATGCCCAATTATATTTCATAACAAACACTGATATAGCCAAACAATGAGTACATAATCTACTGGGCAAAAGAGTCAATCGATTTTTAAGATTAAAATAAAGCATACCTATCATGAGCTTGTAGTGTACATAAACCATGAACCTCCTATGCTCTTGAGCATTCCAATATTGTGTAGAGGGATGAGGTTAATATGGAGGAACAAACTCTCCTTTTCTCTCTTCTTCCCTATTAGCAAGGCAAAAAAAGTTCAAGTAATCTCTTGGATGCCCCATTTCACCACTTTCTTGCAATGCTTCTCCAATCAATCTATACATCATTGCCATAGTCTGTCTAGTCCAATGCAATATATCTTGAACAGGCTCACTTTCAGGAACTCCTTCAGGCCACATTGGTATCAAAATATAAACAGTAAATCTTTCTTTAGCTTTAATCTTACTAACTATTTTAAGTGCAATTTCAATTGGGATTAAATTTCTACACCCACAATGCCTATCTTTCTCCCACAAATGACACCCAGCAATGAAATATTGATTCTCAACATATATAAATCTCTCTGCTCTTCTAATTGCTTCTACATAAGCTTCATGTATACTTTGCTCTGGATTTAAGTAATTTCTTGCCAATTGAGTAGTTGAAACATGATCTATTGATCTAAAGACTTGAACTTTCCAATTTCTGGCATTGGAATTGCTTGAAGAAACAGGGTGATTTACAAGATCTTGTATGGAACTAGTAGGAATTAATAAAGAAAGGTCAAATTGTTTAGCCCATCTTTGCTCAAAATTGGCTAAAATATCCAAAGCAGCTTCACCAATTACACAAGCATGAGCATCATGCCATGGTTCTCTTGGCCCTCCTTTATGAAGACTAGCACCAGCAATGTTTGTCTGATAAAAATCACAGCAATGAGATTCTTCATTAAGTGTCTGAAACAGAGAATGCTGTTCTGTATCATATCTGCCATCACAAAGGTCTAAACCTCCAACAAAACTCATGATTTCCCTCTCATTAATCGATTCTTTTGCTCGAACATCTAAAGTTATAGTCTTTTGATGATGAGCAAAGAAAGTAGGGAACTTGTGGTGTAATCTTGGGCATAACTTGCATATAACTTTGTGTGTTTGAAATATGCAAAAGCATCTTCATCATTAGTTCTCATTACACCTTTGTTTTTTATTATTGGTAAAGATGTTTCATCATCCCAAATCATAATTCTCACTGCTACACCTTCCTCTGCTTTTTGATTCAACAGCTTTCCAATCTTCACTCCTCTTCCATGTGGGATTTCAGTTTCAGGATCCCTAACCTGCATTATGTTTAAGTTTATTAAATATTAAATAAGCAAATGACTCATGCTTAGCAATAAATGCATATTTCCTTGAGCAATAGACCCAGGATAGTTTATTGGTTTAGTACCGGAGGGTCTCTATAGCTTACTAATTCTACTTGTAGCAAAATTTACAAAAAAGAAAAAGAAAGAAAGAAAAAGGAAATGGAGTTGTTAAGGATATTTGTACTTACAAGCACCATCAAGACCAGCCTGCAATATAAATTAAATGCTTAGCACCTTCAATGGCTTTGTAAACATCTTCCCATAATTTTCTTGGAGATCCACAAAGAGCTAGAGGAGGGTGAAAGCTACTGAGATGGTGAGCGTCTTGAAAAAGTGTAACATGGCAATTAGATCTTTGAGGAAATGTAGAGTTTCTTAGTCCTTTCAATTCACCATTATTTATTATTTTTCTCCAGCTTGGTTCAAGTTCTGCTGATTTAAACCCTAACATGAACCTAATTTTGAGTTCAGGATTTGGTTTCCCATTTCCCATTATAAGTGGAAAGAACCCATTGATGAAGGTTTCTTGGGTGAGTATTTTATGTGCTTGGATATGGAATTTTCCCAAGATTGAGCACTTTGTTTTCAGAGTAATTGTGATGGTTGAATCAAGAGGATGTGCACAGAGAATTTGAAATGTTTGATTCCAAACTCGATCACTTTCTTGGCTTGTCTTTGCCACCTTCTCATTGTCTATCTTGATAGTCACATATGCTGGCTTTGGATTTGTAAATATATACTAGAAAAATAGAGTTTGCAGCATTTGTTAGATATAATTAAGATGTTAATTACTTTCAAACATATCTAAACTTGCAACAAATTTAATTAATTTGAAGAAAAAAACATACAAAAGAAAAGTAATTATTATTCATTGTTTGGTTTATATTGATTCAACTATAATATGTACACACATACACATTCCATCGACTCCTTGAAAATAAATCCATAATGAATTCTCCTCCTTATACCAATACTAAAAAAATAACTATAATATAACGATTGAATAATGTCTTATTGCTTTGAATAACATATATTTTTAGTCCCCTTTGCATTCAAATCCTTGTAAATAAAAAAAAATTATTTATTTCAAGAATTATATAAATGAATTTTAGCATATATAAACTTACTTTAAAAAATAAAATAAAAAATTCAATTATCAACTTACATTGAAGGGAAATGAAGGTGTATAAGGTGTTGCATCAAAGATAGTAGCTTCAAGTGTTCCATGAAGAAATTGTTGCTTTCCCTCCATTGCAATTGGTCTCTGAACAATTAATCCTTTTGAGAGACAGAAAAAATAAAATAAAATAAAATAAAAAGCGAAAAAGAGAGAGAAATTCAGTTATATATTCTTGTATATTTTGGCAAAATTGGGTTGATTTGTATATAAAAAAGGTAGGTGAATGTTGTTACAAATTAACAAGCAAATGAATAGCTTAGATTGCAATTGAAATAGCTTTGGAAAAACTTGTGAAATTCTCAATTTGGTATTTATCTTGTCTTAGAGGCAACCTTTCAAGTAGTCTACGAATGAAGATTTTACTTCAAGTTTGAATTTCTTCAATGTCAAATTGCACTTTTCTTCTCAACTATGTATCTAAATATATTATATTCTTGATTTTCTCATTTTTCCCCTATTTTATTGGTGTTTGTTGAAGTCTTTAGGTGGGATAAAAGTAATCTCTTATCATTTAACATATATATATATATATATCTTGATTTCGGGAAAATAAATATATTTTTCTTCAATTTGTTTTCTAATGTTTTGAACTATTTTTTTTTTAATCAGACAAATCATATTGATTTTCTAATCAATTTACTAAATTTTAAAATATTAATTTCTCTTGATAAGAGAAACTAATGAGTTGTGGTTGGTTAGCCCAAAAAAAGAAGTAAAAAAACATAAAAGGAAATTTTTCAAAAATATCTAAAAAATAAAATTCTTTTCAAAAATACCTACTCTTCTTTTTTCTTTCAAAAATACCATTTTTCAATTTTTAATTTCAAAAATACCTTTGTCAGGGGTATACATCTATTATATATATATATATATTCTATTTATATATTTAATATATTAAAAATGTATCAAAATAAAGGAATATTTTTGAGAAAAGTTAAAATAATGATATATAGAGTAATTTTCCCAACGTAAAGCACCTGATTTTATTTAGAATATCTATTGTCATTTCTCATGTTATTTTGAGTTTTAAAAAAGTATTTAAAGGGTTAATTTAATTCAATGAGCTTTGATAATTAGAACTTGTAAATTGCAAAACAATTAGCTAATCTCAATAATGAAATCACACATCCAATATAATTTTAGCAAAGAAATAAATATTTTTCTAAACATTATCTTAAGTGGGCTTTCCATAAGATTCACATAGTTAGCTGAAAACCCAATTATAAGCAAAGCTCATCTATTAATTTACAAAAATTTACCATATTTATAAATTATTTATCAAAAATATCAAAAATTATAAAATATTTATTAAAATATCATATTTTCATTAGTTTTTAAAGAGTTTATAATAAGTTTATAATTATTATAGATTTATTGTGAATTTATAAATTTTAAACAGTTTATCATGAATTTATTATGTGTTTATAAATTTTAAATAATTTATAATGAATTTATTATGAGATTATAATAAAATGACTAAAATATATTTGATACAAAAATAAAAATTTTAAAAATATAATGGGGGGGGGGGTGTAGTTTTCCTCATCCATTTACGTCATTGTTATCCAATTTGAATTATTGTTCATACCCATGAGATCCCTCACCATTTTGTAAAATTATATTAATTTACCTAAATGGTAAATCATATGACTAAAAAAGTTTAATTATAATTAATCAATCTCTCTCAACTTTTTATAATTCATTTTGCTCTTAAATAATAAAGTTCAAATTTCGAAAAACGTCTATTAAAAATTAATTTTTAAATAAATATATTGAATATAAAATATAATTTTTTTAATAATTAATGTATAAATTAATCATAAAAATAACCATTGAGTCTTGATTCAATAGCCAAAAACATTGTTTTGATTTAGATCTTGAATTCAAATTTTAATTATTTTTTTTACATATAATTAATAAAATAATAAATTTAAAAATATTTTGAACTCATTAAAAAATCATATTACTCTCTCTCTCTCTCTCTCTCTCTCTCTCTCTCCCTCTCTTCGTTATGTTAATTGTCAACATTAAAAACATACCCTAAAAATTCATATTTGTTTTCTATTTACACCCCAAATTTTGTTATATTGTCAATCATTAGTCCAATCATGCAAGAAAAAATAAAATGTTCCCTTAAAGTGATAAGAAAAATTCTTTTTCTCTATCATTACACTCACAAAAAAAATCCATTTCCATCATTTCATTTGCCCCATCATAGAAAAGTCGCCCAAACTTTATCTGATGTGGCACTTTCTCTTTGACCTTGCCCTTGGGGCATCGTCACATGTAGGCTTTTCTTTTTCTTCTTCTTTTTTTTTGAGTGGATGTAAGCTTTTCTATTTTAAATTGTTGATGTGGCAATATCTAATTCAAGTTATTCCTTCAAGTGTGTAATGTCAACATGTCATGTGTAAATGTATTTAATGTTTTATTTTTAGGTAAACTTAATTTTGATTAAAATTTGAATTTATAATTTTATATGTATTAAATTACTGATTGATTACTAAGTATAATATTTTATTTAAATTTTAAAAAATAATTTAACTACCATATTTTTTTATTAAAATTAAAATATATTTTATTTTTATTAAAATTTATTACAGTCACTTTTTTAAAGTAATGGGTAAAAAAAATATCGTAAATTACAGAATAAATATAGTAAAATTCAATGAGAGTGAAACATACTAAATAAAAATTAGAGTATTTATTATGGTTAAGTATAAATTCTCATAATAGATATGAATAAATTCTTAAATATAAATTGAAATTTGTTATTTATATTATACTTGCATACTCTCTCTCTCTCTCTCTATATATATATATAATATATATTAATTGGATGCGATGCATAGATAAAATTTAAGTAAAGTTTTGCTCGAAACAATGCAACCACTTTTAAAATGTGAGAGAAAAAAGAAAAGAAAAAAGAAAATGTTATGACAGCTTTCTAGTAATGTGAACATGCCACGTGGGCAGGATGGGCGGCCTCGATGGTACCCTGCCGTCTCTTTATCAAAGCCGGGCCTACCATGCTTAGTGTGGTCTTATCTGCACTAGAGTCCAACTTATGCTCTGTTATAAATTGAAGTTCAGTTTATTATTTAGGGGCCAACTCCCCAAAACAGCAACTACCATGTTACCATCACTCATTTATCAAATTTCATATGGTCCTCACCTGCATCAATGTCCATCTACCTCACCAATATCAACCGTCGGATTTACCGTGCGCCCATTTTTTCTATTATTCATAAAATTTGAATTTAATATATATATATTATTTACAGCTGTGAAACATAATTACTAAAAATTATTAATTTGATATATTAAATTTTAAAAGTTTAACATTTTAAAAATTCAAAATCAAATCATTATATGCTCAGTCTTGTAAAAATTCAAAATCAAATCATTATATGCTAAGTCTTGAAATATTTTTATTGATTATGAGGAAAAAATGAAAAAGAAAAATTGTTGCTAATTTTTTAATGAAAATTAAAAAAAAATTAATGCTAGTCTTTAATTCCCTCAATATGAGCTACACATGGAAATTTTAGAAACCCAAAAAACGATAGCGTATAATATTAGTAGATTCTAATTAAACCATGCATACTACAATGAAATAATAATCTATAAAAATTAAAAATAACAAACTACTGCAATTTAAACCACTAATCTTGAACTTTATATGGAATTTTAAATATTTTTATTCTAAATTTCGTATGTTAAATATATTTTTTTATTACGACTTTGAGAAGATCTTTAAAATCAATTTACTTCTATTGAATATATATAAAAATAATATTTTAATAAATAATAAGAAGTTAAATTTTATAGTTTGAAAGGCTTATAGTTAATTTAGATTAATTAATTAATTAATAGATTGAAATCAAGGTTAAGTAATAAATACTTAATCATCCGTGAAGTTCGATAACCATCACTATTAAAGAATAACTACATAAGATGATGATAAATTGATAATATATAAAAGCATTACTTGAAAGCAACACCACCAATGTCCCAAGTATAAGGTTGATGTGTGATTTAATTAATTAAAGATATAATCTTATAATACAAGTCTCTTATTATTATTATTATTATTTATTACATTTCTCTTATTAATTAAATTAATGCACAAATATACAATAAAATAAGTTACTGATTAAACAAAATAATTAACCAAAAATAACGTAAAAATAATATGAAATTAACAAAAATAGATATCTGCTTAATTAAAATTTCAAATTAAAAACAAAGTTCTACTATCAAATTTACAATAAAAAAATATTAACTATGTTCCGTCGTAGCAGGTCTAACTTTATTTTTAGTAAAATATAACAATTATTATTGATATATATATATTTTTAGAAAAATTATTATTGATATATATAAATATATATATATATATATGCGCGCACGCACGCATGTGTACGTATGTAGATATATATGCAAATATGAGGTTGATATCGTAAAAATATGAATATAAGAGAAATAGTATTTTTTTATATGTATTTATTGTGAAATATGAATATAATATAATTAAATTTATAACTTTTATTTGTATTGTGATTTTTTAAAAACTTTAACAAGATTATATTGAAATATAAATTAGAATACTTATAATCCTATTATGATTATTTTTAGATTTTTTACTCTGTCTTTGATTACATACATAAGTTTAATATATTATATATAAAGAAATTTTAACTAAAAACAAATAAAAATAAATTAGATGAATTTCTACAAACAAATATTTATACATATAAAAATAAAAGGAAGCTATTAATTAACATGTATTAAAATAAAACTAGTAAAAATATCAATTAATTTAATTCACTCTTTTTTTAATTATTATATTTCTATAACCTATTTGTGGGATGCCGGCATTAATTATGAAAAACTCAAATAAAACTTGTTTAGAGACCCACGACTCACAAGTCAGAATTATGAATCATTAAAATAAAATATTGAATTTTGTTGGTAGCATCCTACATCTTAATTTTTAAATATGTATATATTAAATTTTTTTTATATCTAAAAAATTAAAATATTAATAAATTCTTAATTTATTATTAAAAATATATATATTTACCATTACTGTGCATATAAAATTATACTTTTTTTTTAATATTACGTTATATTTGGAGAGAAGTATAATTGATATAAAATCTATTATATAGGTGAGATATATTTACTGCTAAATTATCTCCCACCATGCATTTAAAATTATACTTAATAAGTAATTTTGCCATCTCAACAAAAATATTTTTATTTATATGAACAAAAAAAATTTGTACAAAAATTATACTTTTTTCCTTTAAAAATTTGACACATTTATTTATTTTTAAAATATATTCTATTATTTAAAAGAGGATGGGAAATCAACATAGATAAATAGTAAATTTTTCTTTCTCTTTTTCATTCTGCCTTTATATTTTTTTTTAGTTTTTTTAGTATAATTTAATATTATCTAATCAATTCAATAAAATATACTTAATAAATAACTTATATTTTACTAACTTCATTATAAAATTGTAATTTTTTTATTTTTAAAATTTAAATATAGTTTCATTCTTAAATTTATATATTACAAATAATTTATTAATTTTAGATTAATATGTATTATGATAAATTATATAAAACTTTAAATAACTTATTATTTTTATAATGAATTGTATGAAAAAAAAAGTAAAATTTTTTGTAAAATTATATTTCATTATAATCATAAATACAATTTTTATTTTTCTTTTATTTAATTAATCTTGTTATTTTTTAATAGTATTTTTATGACACTCTATTAATAAATTAATATAATATATGTGTTTATGTGTTAGGCTTATTTGTAATATATTTATACTATTAAATAGTATGAAAATTAACAAATCAAAATTAGTTCATTTTTACTTCTATAATTTATAAAAATATATAATAATTAATAATTAAATTATCTTAGATTTTTATTTTCTATAACTTAAAAAAATGATTGAAGAAAAAAAAATGTCAGCTCAAATTTTTTTAATACAATAATATTTTATTACTGAAGATCATAACTCAATATTTTTATAATGTAATTGAAAACAATATTTCAATATTAAAAATTTGAACTTAGAATGGTTGCTCTAATTAGATTACGAGCAACCATGTTAGTAAATCTATTAATTTTAAAAAAATTATGAGTATTTATATTTTTTTATTACATGAGTTAAATAAGATCTTAGCGCGTCTTAAAAAATAAAAAATAAATAAATAATATTTTTATTTATTGAAGAAAAAATTAAACTTATAAAATAATAAAATATTTATCTCTTTTGACAATTAAATATTAACTTTATTTTATAAGTTATGAGATAATTTTACGAAAAAAAAATTATTTTTTATAATTTAATAAGACAAAATAAAAAGTAATTAAGAGATAAAAATAAATTATGTAGATATCAAAAATATATTTTAAATAGTGTCATTAGTATATAAATATATATATATATATACATTTATATAAAAGAACATGAATTTATTTTTTATATTAAAATTAAAATTATAATTAATATTAATATTTATGTATTATGATAATTATTAATTATAAATAATATCTATAATTAATCTGATTAATTTAACTTATAATATAATATCTATTACGTGAAGTTTATCTGTATTTCGAATATATCATCAATTATAAAATTGAGCTCTCTATTACTACGGCTATATAATTAATCGACCAATCTATTAATTTATTTTGACATCTAATTATACTTCATATAATATTATAATTATATAAAATATCAATATTTATTTTTTATATATTTTATTTATTATTTAATTATATTATTAATTATTATAATATATTTTAAATGCTTTTTTAAGTAATTAAATAATTAAAATTGTCTTATAAAAACATATATATATATATATACCGCATCATTCTAATTTTTTTTTATAAAAAAAGTACATATTATATGCGTCTTATAAAAGATTTCTAAACGCAATCAATGGCACCCTTTCGCAATTACTTTATATAAATATAAACCCAGTTTATATCACCTTCCCATGTTCTCTCCTTGACACACCAAATGGTCAAACCTTGAAAGAAAAACAGAGCAGCAGAAGCTAACTCAAATACTCACCACCCTTCACCAGAATCTCGCCGGAAGAAATGACCCAGTACGGTACAATCCCAACCTCAACGTCACCTGGAGTAGCCGCAAATCTTGAGTACATATCTCGAGCCAAAGAAAGAATAAAAGAAGGATTAAGCAGTCGCCGACCATGGAAAATCATGTTCAATTTGCGTTCTTTAGGCTTCCCTGCAAATTTTGGAGAAGCTGTGTCTAGAATCAAGACTAACACTGCTTATTTTCGCATGAATTATGTTATAATTGTGCTAATAATCTTGTTCTTGAGCCTGCTCTGGCACCCAATTTCAATGATTGTTTTTATAGTGATGATGACTGCGTGGCTTTTCTTGTATTTCTTGAGAGATGAGCCGCTGGTGGTTTTTGGGCGGACGATTGACGATCGGGTGGTGCTAGTTGTTCTTGGGGTTTTAACAGTTGTGTTTTTGTTGCTTACTAAAGTGACTTTGAATGTTCTTGTGTCGCTGCTAATTGGGGCGGCGATTGTGGTGGTCCATGGGGTTATTAGAAAGACTGATGATTTGTTCTTGGATGAAGAGACTACTGGGTTGATGACTACTTCCGCCGCTGCCGGTGGTGGTGGTGCTTCCTCTTCTTCTTCTTGATTGTGAGGTTCTGCTTTTGTTTCATGGGTTTGTTCTTGTTTAAATCAATTTAAGTTATTGGTGTTAGTGAGATTAATTGCAATTTTTTATTGTCAATTTGGTGTTAGCTAATTTATTTTTTTAAAATTTTATTTGAATTTCAGTTTTGATTTATTGTTCATAGATTTTTATTTTTATTTTTATTTTTTGGGATTATTTGTTATTTGGGTATTATTAAATTACTTAAGAGTTAGCAAATTACAGGAAATTAAACTACAGTCCAACTAATACCAAACACATACTTGTCAAAAAAAAAAAAAAACATATTCACATTGATGGATGCACTGATTTTTTTTTTTACATTTTCCCTTTTTTTAATTAAATTTATTTTTTAATATTAAAATAAGATATTTAGTCAACTATGACTCTATCCATCCAACATGATAAGTATATTTATCTCAAATAATAGTCTGATAACAATTTCTATTATATTATTTTTTAAAAATATTTACTACATATTATAATAAATATATTTTATATTAAAATAAAGTCATAATAATATATATATATATAAATTTTTATTCTTAATAAAAAATAATTATTTTTTTATTTTTATGAAATAGAAGTATGTTTATGAATTTAAAATAAAGGAAATAACAAAAAAAAATATTGTTATTTTGAATATTTTTAAAAAATAATGTAAAAGTGTATTTTGAGATGGATCCTCTTAATAGAATAATAATGTTTAAGAAAAAGAAAATAAAGGCTTAATCTTGGTGAGATGATTAGGAACAGCTTATATCACAAGCCCTATATTAATACTGACAGCAGTTGGCACCATAGTCTTTTTTTTTTTTTTAATCTTTATTGTTATCAAATTCTTTGCATTAAAGAGAATTTTAAGATATCTTTGTACTAAGTAACTATTTTCTAATAATAATAATAATAATAATAATAATAAATACTTAACATCTGATAAAAAATATTTCAAAATAAACTCATAAAAAAAATACTAGCTAAAGATATTTGCAAATATTATATGAAATTATTGTATACAAGTGATAGTCAATATTTGACTTTTATTAATAAAAATCCTTCCTCTCTAATATATATAAAAAGGCAACACAACTATTCATATAAAAAGATCCATACTAATTATTAATACTAAATCATATTTTAATTTAAAATTTTTAATTATCATAGATAAAAATAAAAAATCATGGCAGATAAAAAAAAACTTAAATTTATTTACTATTCGCAATTTTAAATAAATATTTATTAATTGAGCCGATTTTTCATAAGCAATCCTGAAAAATCAATTAAATTTTTTTTTATTAATTTTAAACTTCTAAATTTTAACTTTTAATACCACAAGATTTTAAAGATTAAATTGCATTGATTACATTTAAATTAAAGATCAAACTGACCCATAATTTTTTTAATATGTTTAATTAGAACTATATTTAATTTTATGATCAAATTAAATTTGAATATACTAGTTTAAAAAAATTAACTTTTTAGAAAATATATTATATTAAATAGTATATCAAAATAAAATTATCATGTTTTATTATAGGATGTGTCTAATTACTATTTTATTTGTGTATGTGTTATTTTGTTATTTAAAAAATAAACTTTGAATATTCAAAAAATTTGCTTAATAAAAAAAATATAAAAGCAAGGATTTTAAGATTAGAAAATAATTATTACTTTTAAAATTAGAAAGTTAAAATCAAATAAATATCAATGTTTATGACCTGTAAATTCAGGAAAAGAAAATTGAATTGTTAAATTTTTATATTTGAAATATATAAATAATTTTTATTCTTTATTGAAATTAATATTTATGATTTAAACTACTTTGTATTATTAAAATATAATTTATTATTTTGAACCAAAATTAGAGTCATTTCATTTTCCATTATCTCCCTAAACTTTCACCTTTTACCGGTCTGTGCCTCCACCACCGCCGCCGCCGCCGCAGCGCCGCCTCCGCTATCGAAGGTGCGGGCCACCGCAACTTCTGTAGTTGCAACCAAGTTGAACAAAAATTAATGGCACATCTCAATCAACCTTATGATCCCTATTACCAGCTACAACAACCACCGTCACTACCTCCTAACCGGAACGGGATTAACACGCTCTTCGTCTCTTGACTTCCAGATGACGTTAAGCCACGTGAGATTCACAACCTCTTTCGCCGGAGTCCCGGCTTTGATTCTAGCCAGCTCAAGTACACAGGCCGAGGCAACCAGGTTTTTCCTTCACATTATTTGTTTAACAAACAAGAATTACTCAATTTCTGTTTGTTTCCCGAGAAAATTCATTTCAATTGCTTCTATAAGTTCAATGTTTATTGGGTTTACACTAAAGCAGTGATCTTCTGTAAAAAGAAAAGAAAATTAAATTAAAAAAATAAAGAATGCAATATGCTGAATATTTATTGTTTTTAGGTTGATTGGTTGCAGGCTGTTGCATTTGCCACCTTCTTCAATCACCAATCAGCAATTGCAGCTTTGCACTCTTTAAATGTGAGAATCAAGCATCTGTTCTTTCTTGTACTAGTTTAGTCTTCCAATGATTAGGGTTTTATATTCTTAGAAATGGAGCTCTACATTCTTGTAATGCACCAAAGCTTTTTTCTTTATTACTTACTAGCAGCTCATATCTTTTGGTCGTCAACAAATTTAAATTGTGTCAAACCCAAAACATATCATCATAAGTTTCCATTTTTTTTCCTTGCTCTGTTAGAAATTGGAATGTCCCAGACCAGAAATCTAAGCATGCATCATTATAAAACTATTAAATGCATCAGAGGACCAAATGACTGCCTGCTTTTCCTCTGATTAAATTGTTGCAGTGCAATATTCGAAATAAGTTTAGCAAATGCGGGTGAGTAGTTAATCTTAGAGAATTAAGTTTTCGTAGTTACTCTTAGAGAATTGTGTTTTCGTAAATTAATTGTGAACCAAATAGTTGGTTCTGTTTTTTTTTTTTTTTTGCCAAGTTGATTGTGCTGTGAAAATTTGAACTTGAAGATTTAATTATACCTTTCTTGAAATGCCAGTGTTTGAAGCCTTTGAAATTTTATGTTTATTCTCATTATCATTTTTCTTTGTTGTCTTTATTCAGGGAGTAAAATTTGATCCTCAAACTGGATCCACACTGCATATAGAACTTGCCAGATCAAATTCAAGGAGGAAACGTAAACCAGGTACATTGTCCCTTGTTTCACCAATATGAGATGATTGTTTCCAGATTCATATCAGATAGTTAGACTCACATTCTTTTTGGTGCGGGAATGAAGCCTATGTGGTTATTGACAAACGAACTCAAAAGGCGGCTACTGCCCAAGAAACATCAAGTGATGATGGTACTTGCAGATTTATGCATAAATTGATTTTAAATACTGGTGACTAAGTTTGAATTTCATCCCCTCTTTCCTTCTACTCATAGTTGAAGTTGCTTTTTACATTATAAGTCTACCAAGTTGGACACATCATATGCTCTTAGTTGTTAGGTTCCCTGCTTTCTTTAATTTCATTTTTGTTAGAGTTGTACACATGGCATTTTGCATGAGTTCCTTGTACATTATAATATAATTTATATGTCACATTGGACTGTATTTGTATGCAGGAGGCAGTGACTCTGACGAAGCACCTGCTACTGACAATGTTGGTTCCGCTAACCAGGCTGATTTAGCCTGTGCAAAGAGGTTGGAGGCACTTTAAAAGGCAGATTTAGTTTATTGAGGACTTCAGTAATTTGAACTTGCCTAGCATACAAATGCATGCTAGTTATTGCATCTCATTCAGTACATCTGATTTTTCTTCATTTTGCTAATGTGCAGTGAGGCTGCTGGTGATCCTGACAATGCTGCAATAGCTGCATATGTAAGTGAATGGCTTGGCGTCCTTTAAGAGGCTTTGGTACATGTGCAGATGTTCTGTACATGGTATCCAAGGCTAATTGACCAACATTTCTATTCCTTTTCTCCGCTATACAAACACCTTCATTGTGGTGTGAGGGCATCTGTGTCCTATTGTCTGAAAATTTGAAATTGGTAAATAAGCATGCATGAGAAATAAAACAGCCCTTGGTGCATTCAGAGGTTTTGTATAAGAATTTTCTTCAACTCATCATGTTCATTAGTTCTTTGGACAAAATATTTGGTATAATCTGCATATCCCTACCCCATATCTCAGCAGTGCTTTGTGAAGGTTCACTGTCAAACTTATTGAAAAGTCTAAGGATGGGAAGAAAGTTAGACACTAAATTGCTTGTGCTATGCCATCAGTTTGCATATTTCGGATCTTTGAAATCTTCATGATTCCTACTTCCCAGTAGTGTAAAATTTGTCATTATGCTCATTACATGGTTTGATGCAAGTATATTTTGTATTAAATGATTTCTGCAGGAGCAGTCAGAAAAGACTGCAGAAGGAGGTGTCAATCCTTGTTCCACTTTGTTTATTGCAAATCTGGGTCCAAATTGCACTGAAGATGAACTAAGGCAAACTTTCTCACAGTAAGTTATATTTTATCCTTGTTTCTTTTGTTCTTTTCGTATTTTAGTAATATTTCCATGTTAAGATGGAGTAATTAATTTTTGCCTATTCTCTAAGCATGTCCATTTTCCTATTGTATTGATCATCTAATACATCACTAAGAATTTGATTCCTTAAAATTCTCTTGGTTCCAGATATCCTGGATTCAATGTGCTCAAAGTGCTTGCGAAAGGTGGAATGCCAGTTGCCTTTGCTGATTTTGAGGTATTAATACTGACAATCAAGACTTGATTTTACTACTACCATATGTAGTCCAGGTTCATGAAATCATGTTTATGAATCAAATAAAAGAAAACAAGCAAACATCTCATTGCATCTGCTTGAGTCTAGGGTGTATATGATTCCGTTGCCACTTACGGCAATTGCATTTTACTTGGAAGGCCTTTGCTGCTATCCTCAGGTTCCATTATCTTGTATTTTGGCCTTCATTTAGAAGGAAATCAAGAGAGCCGTATCATTCATTCAGCATGCCCATTTTATTTTTATATCACTTGGATGAATTAAGTGTGGCTGCATACTAAGCATGCTGTTTTCTATTGGATTGCATTACCTGCTCAGGAATCTTTTTCTAGTATACCCGTTGAGTATTTTTAAATTTTGTCTCAGATTGATTTATTAATCTAATGAGTTTTTCTTCTTTTACTCTAAACTAATCGGTGCCCAACATATCCTGAAGATATTATTGACATCTAATTTAGACAGACTAGTGGCTAAGAATTCATTTCCATAGCAGGAAATTGAACAAGCTAAGAAATCCATGGAGGAACTTCAAGGAACCTTGTTACCATCATCAGACCGAGGCGGCATGCACATAGAGTACTATTAACTTCTCTCTTTCTTTCTTTTGTTATGCTCTTTAAACATGTATATATTCCATCACGACAATAACCGATATTTTTTCCTCTTGCTTTCCAGGTATGCCAGGTCCAAAATGAGGAAGCCATAGCAGTAGCAGGGAAGGAATGAGGTGGTGATTTCTAACCAATCTGCAGATAACTCTGGTTCTACTTCGTGCAACAAATTTTGTAGCTTTCACCTCTGTTTTCTTCTAAGGAGTGTCAAGCTGCAGAAAATCAATGCTAACTGCTTCCATTGTTGCCATTATGTAACTTCATTTTTTTTCCCAACTTTTAATGAACTGTGTATTATATTATGGATATATCTTAGTTATAATGAAGAAGATTGATGCTTAAATTCAGCATTAAACGATTACCTGATATTTTATTTAGTTAAATTGGAGCTTCTTTCAAATGACTTCTTTGCTTGACAAAGAAAGACCTGCACAAATGCAAGTTGATAGCATATTTTTCAGCTTGTTTTTATAATTAATTTCTAAATAATTGTTGTATGTATGCTGTTTTGATGACTTGTGCAAACCAAAAAATCGAAAGTCTGAATTAATAAAGTCACATGGATTTTTGTTTTATTTTATTTTATTTTTCTTATATGATAAATAGATAGATTTTATTTGTAATATGAATGAATATCACCATCAATTCAAATACCACACGGAATTAATAATAATGGACCAAATTAAAATTAAATAGTATTAAGATATAATAATAAAATGATAATCATAAAAAATAAATTAATTTGGATACGGATGATTTTATTACAATATATAGTATGCATTAAAATAAATCCCAACTGCATCAGCTGATGGGGACATTATTTTAGCTTTAACATTAAGTAGTGGACTGACTTTCATATACTAAACCTAATTCTTCCTAATAACATAATTTTTACATATCATGTTAAATAAATAAATTCTGATATTAAGAACGTAACACCCCGTTGCCTTCTATGTGCACATGGGCTATTATAGTGTTGGTCCCCTTATGGGCCTCCAGCAGAATTTATTTATTTGGTCCGCTAGAATTTATTTTGATTGCTAAGACGCTCTTGAGAGAGATTTTGGGATCGAAACGGGAGAGACAACCTGCTGAGGTAAAATAGACTAAACCTGTAAGCTTAGCAGGCCAAATAAATAAATTATGCTGGGAGGCCCGTGAGAGAGACCAGCACTGTAACAGGTTCATGTGCACAGAGAAAACAATTGGGTGTTACATTCAAAAGGAGTAGAAGAAATGGTACTCGTTTAATTGCTAAGATGCTCTTAAAGGAGATCTCGGGATCGAAATGGGAAAGGCGTCCTGCTGAGGTTAAAAGGGCTGAGCCCGTAAGCCTAGCAATGAATAAATTCTATCGTAGACCCATGTAGGAAAAGCGAACTGGAACAAGCCCAGGTGCACATAGCAGACAATGGGGCGTTACAAAGAAAATTTTATAAGACTGATTGATCGCAAGCCAATCATTCACATTCGAGATATATTTAATATGCTATAGAAAAATGGGTTGTAATGCAAATATAGTGTAATATAATCAAATTATATATATTTTTAAATACAATTAATATATATTATTAGCCGTTAAATATATTTAACATTTATCCCATCATCAAGAATTTAAAAAATTATTTTTATTTTAATGTAAATTTACATAAATTTTTCTTATTAAATCCTTATTATAATATAAAATACATAAAATATTTTTAATAAGTAATATTAAATATGAATATGATAAAAATTTAATATATTAACTAATTAAAATAATAAATTATAATTTGAGACAAATGAATGCATGTCATATTTGCTACCTTTTTCCATTATTTCAGCCTTCATTGTATTGATTTTGATTTTAAATAAATTGATTTGGGTTGGCTTACACATTTAAGTTATTTTTCTTTATTTATTCTGTTTATCAAAAATTAAATAAATTTTATGACAGGCTACCAAATATATCCATAACTTGGGGAATCAGCCAGCAATGAGCTAATGAGCAACTATAAAACAGAATAAGTTAGCCATCAGAGTAATGAGCAAATATGAGCAACTATAAAACAAAATAAGTTAGCCATGGGCATGATCATCAAGCTATCTTTAGTAAGTTGAAAAAAAAAATAGTAACCAATGACAAGTCAAGTGAAGACAATTCAATATCAAGACAGCTTATCTGAAAATCATAACCACCATAAGCAAAGATAGGACAAATATTCAAAACAGCAACCACCTTGCTTCTGTGGATAATATGAAAGATCAAATGCTGGTATTGTCCATGTGCAAAGCCATGGCAGCAACAGACAAAAACACCAAAGAAACAGTTAAAAATAAATAAAAACTGTCTGAAATCTCCATCATTTATTAGATTTATTATTCCTTGGTTTTTCAGCATGTGATTTCAAAATTCAAAATTCGAAATTGTTACAGTTAAGATAATAGTAAGAGGGGTTTCACTGCAACCCTCATTAATGTTTTTGCTTATTTTGTTTGCTTCTTGAGGAAAGACAAATCTCAAGATTAGATGTCTGTTTTCTTGCTCCCTATTTCAAGATTCCATGAAAGGTATTATCTTGTCTCTATAAAATAGCAAAAAAAGAGAGCATTGTATTCCTGAAAGCTTCTTCATTGACTTAATACTCGTGCATATCAGTAATTAATATCAGTTTCTATCATTTACGAAAGAATTACAGAACATCACTGATCCCTACTTTCCTTCTACTATACAAAGCAAAATCTAAATGGCATTGAACCAAAATATTTAAGACAATAACCCAATACGGATAGCAAAAAGAGCCAGGAACATGTTTAGCATACCGGGTGCTTTTCATAATAGATTAACTTTTTTTACAGATCATCCTCACATGAGATCCTTCTAGCTTTGTCCCTTTCCCAGAATGCTGGCCTTGGCGTGTCCAAAGACAGCTTACTGAAACCTTCCGCTGCCTCATTTGACAGCGGACCACTGTAATGCTGCTGCTGCTGTTCAGCCCAAATCCGTCCACTCCGGTTTCCCACATCGAATCCAGGCGTCGATGAGTAATTTGAGTCCATAAGCATGTCACCTTCTAATATGCGGAGAACCTTCTCCCAAAATAGGGAATCAATTAAAAGGCCTAAATACTAGTGGTAATATGAACAGATGTTGTGTGTGTGAAAGAAGAGAAGATAGAGCATAACTGGTATCCGAGGAAAATTCAAGAAAAATGTATTTCTACATAACTTCCCATGACAAGAAGATGTTACATTTCCCATTATCACCCATCGAAGCCCCTGTGCTCCCCTGGGGAGCACAGGGGTAATAGGGAATCAATTAAAAGGAAGGCCTAAATACTAGTGGTAATATGAACAGATGTTGTGTGTGTGAAAGAAGAGAAGATAGAGCATAACTGGTATCCGAGGAAAATTCAAGAAAAATGTATTTCTACATAACTTCCCATGACAAGAAGATGTTACATTTCCCATTATCACCCATCGAAGCCCCTGTGCTCCCCACCCCACACACACTGCACCCCACCTCCACCCATCAATTCCTAGGTCTCCACAAAGGAATTCATACTTTGTATTAAAGGTTGAACTGCCTAAGGAAAATTTCCTGACATGTAAATTAGGATTTACTAACCAATTTTGATCCATTTGGCACCTATAAGGATTTCTAAGCCTACAAATGCTGGGAGGAAAAATTATATAAACTTCTCATACAAATTTTGTCAGGAAAGACAAGCTTGAAATGTTGTCAGAAGTTTCTCCATACCTGTGACATGCGAGGCCTAGAGTGAGGATCCCGCCGTAGGCATAATGATGCTGCATGAAGCATGCAGTAAACCTCCTGTTCTGAATAACGGTTGACTAGCCGTGGGTCAATCAGTTCGTCTATGGCATATTCCTCCAACAGAGGGCGTGCCTATTCCACATCAAAAAGAATAACTAGAATCAAGGAGATCAAATAAAAAATTCCAGCCTAAAAATTAGAAGATATAAATTATTTATCCCTGGCTGTGTATCTGTCATAGATTTCAGTGTGTTTGTATGTGTGTGCATATATACTTGAACTAAAGTCAAGAAGAGGCCTATAATATATTTGATATATTACCAAAACGAAAGCTGATAACAGCCAAACTGATTCTTAAAGCATACCCATTCAGTGAGACACTGCTGGCCTTTAGGCCGGTTAAGATCCACTGCTTTCCGTCCTGTAACAAGCTCAACCAATACAACCCCAAATGAATAAACATCAGCCTTTTCTGTTATCTGACCACTTTGTGCATACTCCGGAGCCAAATACCTACAGAACAGTAGAGTTTCTTACTGAATTTTGCTGTTGTGATGGCAAGGTTAAACTTGAAGCAAATGCATCAATTTAAAAATACCCAAATGTTCCAATCACTCTTGTTTCAACACCAGTATCTCCATCAGGCTGCCACCTGGCCAGGCCAAAATCCCCAACCTGGCCAATTAAAATTCAAAAATCACAAATCCAACAGGCTAGCAAGTGAAGTAAACATTTCAGGCGACCTGAGACTCAACTTGTCAAACTCTGAAAAGTAAAGTGCTATTCATAACTTCTCAAACTCTACATCTTGACTCTTGAGCACACGGAAGGAATATGTGAAAAACAGAGTGCCAAATGGTCTATAAATTTGAGAATTTGAGCATCTTCAAGATCCCATTCAGATACTCTTGTATCAAGAAACTGGGAACATCCAAAATATCATAGCGGCGCAAAGAAATATTGAAAGACTGATTGACTAGGGCAGATGCAACAAAGATGCTTATGACCACTTGGTATTTAGATATAGAATTTCCAATTTATATAGTAGATGTAAAAATCCACATACCAGTGGTTCAAAATCATGTGTAATAAGGATGTTGTTTGGCCGCATGTCACGATGCACAATGCAACCTACTCTGCATTCTTCATGAAGATAGCGTAAGCCACGAGCAGCTCCCACAGCAATCTTCTGGCGTGCAGACCACTCTAATGGCTCCTGATGACGCCCTGAAACATACTCTTCTAGTTAAATAGGTAAAAATGATTGGCAGCCAGAAGTATACAAGTTACTTTAAACACTTCTTCAGAAAGTGCCATTGATCATCTGGCCACATACTGGGTGATATTTATCATGCAAGCATTAAATTCTTCAAGCAAAGATAAAGACAAAATTACCATATAGATGAGAATCAAGTGACCCATTGCAAATGTATTCATAAACCAACAACCTCCTTTTGTCTTCGATGCAGAACCCAATCAGCATAACAACATTCCGATGCTGAGCACAGCTCAGGACTTCAACCTCTGAGCAAAATTCAAGATCCCCCTGTGAACTAGCCAACTTGTGTTGCTTGACAGCAACTGCCTGGCCATCTGGCAACAAGCCTCTGTGAACAGATCCAAACCCACCCTCTGCCAAGAAATTGGCTTGTGAAAATCCACCAGTTGCAAGCTCCAACTCAGCATAGCTGAACCACCTCGGAGGTTTTCCAAACGCAGGTGCCTTGTGTTGACATATTGAACACAAAGGAGGTGGGCCAGGAGGTGCATTTCTAGATAAAGATATTGCTTCTCTCACATTTCCACTTAAGTCTAAATCAGATCTATAGTTGGACATTCCAATTCCAGTTTGTCTATCAAGTTTTGATAACTGCTCTAGTAAAGATTTAGTTGTTGACACTTGAGCCATACTGGCATTTCTCTGTGATCCTTCTTCCATATGCCGTGAGGATTGGATGTGAGAACTAATGAATTCTCCTACCCAAGGTTCAAACCTTAAACTTGCTGAAGCTGAAGACATATGTTCACTATCTGTGTCTGAACTAGATTCATCAACATCCCTATTCTCCTTGATGATTAATGATTCCTCTTTCTTCAGGTCTACATTCATTTCTGAGATAAAGAATGGTGAAGTTCCAGGATCACTAGACACTGATGACGTTCCAGCTTCAGTAGCAGTAAATGGTGTCCCTAGCTCTGGGCTACTTGTTGGAGTCACAACTGGTCCTCGAATGCAATCTGAAGAATCATTTTTATTTTTGGTTTGTTTATCAGAACCTTCATCTACTTGAGAAGGTAATTGACCTGCATTTTCAGCTTCTTTTGATGATCCAACCAAATTCAGGCGAAGAACCTTCGGCTGGGATCGTTTCATAACAACTATATTACATTGTAGTTCTTCAATGCAGCATTTTTCCTCATGCTTCAGCTGTCTGCAAAGCAAACCAAAAAATATTGAATCAAACAGAATGAATTAAAGCATTAACACAAATTCTAGGTCATGGAAAGCACTATGTGACTACTCACAAAATATGTTGATCAAAATCTTAGAAGTGTTTGTTTTTGGAAAGGGTAAAAAGCATTATAAGAAAATCAAAAGAAAAACAAGCATAAATACAGTATTACTTGTCTAATACAACCCAATTTGCTTGCGCTCTCTTGGTCTCTGCAGCCACAGCACCACAAGGTGATCCAGAAACAATTTTTATCTTCACATTGATCTGTGAAAAAATCAGGATAGCAAACACAGCATTAGTGTGCGAGGACTTGACATATATTGGAGTACAAGTGGATGAACTCACTTTGTTTGGATCATAAACATCATGGAGTTGAAGAATCATCTGGGAGCAAGAATCTGTGATATCACACTTCTGCTCTGAGGTTGCTCCTGAGTGAGACTTTCGGTGACCACTGGCACAGTCCCCTGCAAATCTAGGGAAACCCCATAACTTTCGACCTACAGAATCACAGAAACAAGTAGTGGTCGGTGTCGCATCTAATAACAAGGGAAAAGAAAAAAAAAAAAGACAAAAAGGAAAATGGGGCTACTGAATTCACCAAGTTCAAAAAAAAACGATTCATTTTCACAATGAGGCTGGAATTTTTCAAAGATAGTCATGATATAAATACTAGCAAGAAAACATAAAAATATTAATATCAAATACTACCAAGAAAACATAAAAATATTAAAGCTAGATGGCCAGAAAAAGCTGATATACAAGCAACAACTTTTCTTCCCTAAAATACCCCTTCAAAATGGGAAAGATCAACGAAATTTCCTTGCCATTTACCGGGAGGTATCTTCCTTAGTCTGAAAGTACTCGTCACTCGTCAGTCAAAAAATATAATGAAACAGGACTGATACAATGAAGCAAAAGTGATCAATTATAAGAAACGAACACAACCCATACTATAAATTAAATATAAAATATGTCAATCAACTCAAAATGTGAATAACAAAGTAGCAGACATGAGCAAGAGGAGAAGAAAAGGCACCTGAACTCTGTGAAGGGACAACAACAAGCAGAGTAATGCAGTCCCCAGCTTGCACGACATGAGTCAAAGCCCATACTAATGCAGTTTTAGGGATCTCCTTGGATGCCTTGACTGCAACTACTACCTTCTCGGCGACATCCGAGACGCCTTTCTCTTGCTTTCCTCTCTTTTGCTCTCTACTCATTACTACCACGCAAAATGTTAAAAAGAAAAAGAAAATTGCTTGTTCCTTCAAAGGATTAAATTGTCAAAACCCATCAATTTCTTATATAGTTATACAGAAGCCGTAAGACACGAAAACATTTTATGTATTATTGCTCTGCCCCCACCATGTTGGATTCAAAGACATGTACCACCGACAAGTAAACTATACTCTTCCAGTCACAGCAGAAGCAAGCACACCTTCATTGACAAGACCATTTTCACCATTTTACTTAAATTCTTCAAGTATCACTCACAAGAAACACAACCATTTCATGAGCTGTCTTTCTTTCTTGATTCCCAGATAGAATCCAAAAAATCTTGAGGATCTATAGATATCCTTTTGGCCCAAAAAGCAAGAAGCTGATTCCACAGGCACAAATTTGCCAAAAAACTTGCTTGCTCTTCTATAAAACTTTACAGAAAGAATAGATAACACTGTTTGGCAAAATGGAAAAAGACACAACAAACTAGACCTTATTATCTGTCACAGACTAGCATTGCTTTTTGAGCCCCTCTAAAATCAGCAAGTCAAAGCAGTGAAAGAAATAGCCCAAAAGGTGAAAAACAAGGGAGAGATTGTTGGGATCCCAGATAGGGAAATGCAGCTTGCTGATTCTCTTGTTTTTGCATCCAAATAGAACCAATAAAGATCATGCACAAACATGGCAGGTAATCGAGCGTTTTCTCTGATCGATTTGACCAAGGAATCTTCACATTTGAACTCTTAAGCTTGAAAAGCCATTACTCTGCTCCAAAACTGAAACCAAGTCATGCAATCCTGCACATTAAAAACCAACATCACTCCCCAAAAAAATCCCAGTAAAACACATTAAATCAAATTATAAGAAATGATAATACCACTAAGAACGAACTTTAACTCATAACATAAATTAGTTTTTTAAACCCAAAAATCAAAAATTGGCAATGACCCTTCTCAACCCATGAAATTTTAAACTAAACCCAGAAAAAAAAAAACCAATAACGGAAAAAGAAAACATTATTAGATCCAAAAACTTTCGAAATGGCAGAGCTCTCCTTCAAACATGAAAAAAACGAAACACTTAAAACAAAAACAAGGAAAATAGTGTATTTTCCAACAACAAGTAATCAAGAACAAAAACGTTTCGATCCCAAAATAACTTCACCAAATGCACGCTTTCAACTTCCAAGTTTCACCGAAAATGAGCAGAGCGCGCGCCAAAACGAGAAAAAAAAATCTTTAGGGTTTACTTACAAGAAACAATCTAATCAATCTCTCTTCAATTTCTGCAGATAGACTACAAAGTCTTCTTCTTCTTCTTATAATAATAATGGTAATAAAAAGATTACGACTCTCTCTTTCTATGTCTCTGTTTTCACTCTGTCTGGTTTTCAATGGAGACAGTTTTGAATTTAAAATTAAAATAAAAACAAAAAAAGCGAAGTTTAAAAAAATAAATATTAAAATTCAAATATAAAATCCTCAGCTTTGGTTGAAGAAACTAAGAAGAGATAAAGATACAGTTCTGTCTCTTTTAGTTTTTTAGTTTAGTATAATTTAGAAATTTCATTTTTTTTATATAAACACTACAGTTGCAAAATTTACAGTCTTATACAATTCTTTTTGTCCTTTTTTCTTTTTTGTTACCGAAATTACTCTCAGTTTTCTAGTTAATTTCAAAATTGGTTATGCTAAGACACCTGGTTGATTTTAACAGCCGCCAACTGTCAAACAAATAATTAGAGGTCAATGAGATTATGAGAAAATAAAATACCAATAATTAATTTTTTTTATTATTATTTTAGTTTCAAATTAATAAACATATTTTTTATTTTTATAAAAAATAATTATTTTATTAAAAATAAAAATTTTTATGTATATTTTATATTATAATCTTATTTTAATATAAAATATATTTATTAAATATTTTTAATAAATAATATTAAATATGAGTATGATAAAAGTTTATTATATTAATTAATTTATTAAAATAATAAAAAATTATAATTTAAGATAAATAAAAATATATATATTAAATAATTTATGACAATCCAAGTATATAATTTTAAAACACTAACTTAGAGCTTCTAACTCGAGCAGGACATGAACTTTTAGAATATATACGATGCCGTTTTTGCGGTTTTGAATTTATGATGGCGCTACCTTTAGATAATTAAAGGAGGAAAAAAAGAAAAAAGATTAAAAGTTTAGGCTTGTGGCTTTTGTCGTTTAACAAATAATTTGAACATTACACGGCGCACAATCACGTAAAGAGAGTTTTTGGGTGTGAATTTTTCTTAGCAGTCACAGCCAGTCAAGTGATGGACATGATGTTTGACCGTGGGACCAGGTTGATAAGATCGTCGGGTTCTTATTAAATTCTGACTGTGATGTAGTGGTCTGTGGTGGGACTTAAGACAAATGGTGGGTAATTTTAACTTGGAGGTGGAGGAATTTAATAGAGTACTTCAAAATTAATTAATTATTTAATTTTGAGCTATCTTTTTAATTCGAATTTGATTGCTCTTTAATCTTTAAGCATCTACAAAGTACAAGAGGCTTAGGTTATTTATAACTTTCTCTAAGCGTTTTAATTTAAAGTACATTTCAAATTTACAATTTTCATTTCTTGAATGCAACTCAAATTAAAATTGGTTGTTGAAAAAATATAGAGTAGATTCTATTCATTGAAGCTGAACATTCTAATTTTTATTTATGCAACATGTTGAACGTTCTTTTGTTTTTTTTAGTATAATTTGAGTTTCTTTCTTTTGCGTGTGTATATTATTGGAGAAAAAATCAATTTTAAATATTTTTTTTATTGAAGAAATGCATGTTATTTTCAATTCAAGAGCTTATTTGAAACTTAAATTTGATAAATTAATTAAAAGATCAAAAAAATCGATATATTCATAATGTCTAACAATAATTTCATATAAATTTAAAATAATTAAATTGAAAATTCTAGCAATTATAATTTGATCCTCCATTCTCCCTATGTATATATTTATTAATGATTAATTCTCTAATTTTGTTTTGACTTAAACATTGATTTATAAACAATTTAATCTTTATATTTCATACACGTAAGTTTATAATATTTATTATTTATTTACTCATTTAAAATTTTATATATAAGAAATTTGTGTAGATTTCATTTTTCATAGAAACTTGATAAAACAACAAAAAAAAATTAATTTTGTAAAAATTCAAATCAAAATATGAATGGAATCAATTATTTGAATAAAAGCGAGTTTTTTTTCCTTTTGCAAAAGCATAGATCTCAATATGTAGCTATAAAACAAAAGTTAATAAATTATTTTTCTCTTTTTTTTTTCACCAATTCAATTTTGAATAATATCTTTCATTTTTACAATTTTTTTTATTTTTCATTGCCAAATCATATCGCATAGAAGAAAGTCCGAAACAAAATCACACATAGTTAAAATTGGCAGTGACTGTCTGATTGACACGTGTAAAAGTTATTCACTGTTTATCCCCGCGTAAGAAAACAGACTGTAATTGTAAAATAATTTAACAGTTAAGCTCATAAAAAGAGGAAATCCCATTTAACTCGTAAATAAACTCAAAAGTTTGTCCTTTCTTTTAGCTGTCTTTTAAATTTTATTTTATTTATTTGAATTAAAAAAAAATTAATGCGAAGCCGTGAAGTTAGCAACAGGCTCACGTTAGCATTGACAGCCACCTCCAACTACAGTTCAACAATTGTACCACGAAGACACACCTCGACCTAGGGTGTCTATTAGAGAATGGGACCCCCTTGACAATACTCGCGGGACCCAGACGCCGTTACCTATCTCCGTCAGGTTACCTCACCACCATTCACCAGTCACTTTCGGAACATTTCCCAATAACCAACGTTTTCCGTTTGTCAGTCTGCGATCGATGCGCACGTTAGCTTCATCGCCGCTGTTACTTTCTTTTAGGATAAAATTAAAATTAACGTGAGATCGCATCTATTTACTTATCTTGGACTCTCATCGTTTAATGCAATCAAAATTTAATGTATCAATGATCAACCCTTTATACGGTGCTTGAAAAATCTTAAATCCATTTTAAAAATGATATTACCTACGTGCTACTGAATTTATCATTTTTATAATAAAAAAAATATCATTAAAATTATCACTTTACAAATTATAAAAAATTAATTAATTTTTTTTAATTATATTCTTATTATTAATAAATTAGTTAATAAATTAAGACTATAATAATTTTAATAATAATAGGCTAAAAAATATATTTTAATTTATTTAAAATATTTTTTATTTTATCCGGCTTAATAAAATTATCATTTTTATAAAATGAGTTACACCAATGATATAATGCAACAACCATATATTAATTCTAGGCATAGGAGAATTAAGCATATGAACACTTGTGTCAAACTGAAGAGCAAAATGGGAAAAAAAATCTACGAGAAAATTTGCTTCCCCAAATACGGGAGATATTTCAACATGAACAAAAGAGAGGGGACCTCTTATCTGCCTTACCAAAGCCCAACAAGTTGGATTCAACATCATCAACGGAGCAATCATACTAACAACAATCTAGTTATCCCCAGCTAGTTAATTAATAAAGTGATAGTATAATTATTTTAATTTTAATAAATTAATTAAATATTTTTTTAATTTATTTAAAATAATTTTACATAATATTTAAAGAATTAATTAATTTTTTTAATGGATATACATAAATATGATAATTTCACTATAATATGAATAGTATAATATTTAAAAATTTTAATAATTTTTTAATAATTATACATTATTCAAAAATAATAATTTCATTAAAATAAATATAATAATAATAAAATTATTTATTATGGACACACATATCATTTTATTCAAATTTGACATTAAAATTATATTGAAAATTTTTTAATAGATTCAACATATTTATTCTTTTAATTTTAACAGGAGTTAATTTATATTCAATAATAATTTTTTTGAAAAAATTATACTTTGTAGCACATTTTTTAATTTTTTTTAAATGTCTTATATTTTTAATATATTTTTAATATATTTAATATATACTTTTAAAAATTAAATATATTTTTAATATACCAAATATATATTAAAAATATATCTCTAAAAAAATATTTTTAAAATTAAAAGTTGAAAAATGATATTTTTAAAATTAAAATTAAAAAGAAATATTTTTAAAAATATTTTATTTTTTAGAGTATTTTTAAAAAAATTCCTAATTTTTTTTTTACAAAAACAATGTATAAAAATATACTAATATAAAAAATAGTAAAAATATCTACAATATTTAAAATATCCAAGATTATTTAAATATATTAGTTTATATATTATGCAAACTGTTGAAATCAAATTCCAACTAAATAATATAAATTTAATGGTATATATGTAATGTGTTTTTTTTAATAGGTAAATCTGTAATGTGCTAAATTTTATATTTTATTGAAAATTTTAAATAAGTAATTTTTAAAATTTAATATTCTTTTTGAATAATGAAATTCTAATATTTAATACAATGAAATTGGTCAAACTAAACGAGTTCAAGAAGTGTAAAAGTGCCCTCGTTGGAATATGAATGAGCAAAGTTACTTGAGAGTAAAGAGCACCGCATAAGAGAAATAAATAAGATGCTGACCAAACGACTGCGTATTGGCGGCAAATGTAACAGATCAGATTTCGCGCCACGTGCCACGGATCATGTCTAACAGCTTTCGAACCTGCGAATAATTTTTATACAGTTTCAAGGATCATTAATTATCATTATTTTTTTGTTTGGTAACTAAAATTAATTAGTTTTAATTTCTTTATTTATATTACAAGGGCCGCTGTTATATCCCTTTAAACCGGAATTTTCTGATTGTCTTATTGTAAAGGACAGAGTAGATTAATGGTTAATTAATTAAGGACAAGAACGTGTTAATCAAAGATGTTTTCTATATTATAATTAGATAATGTCCATCTTTTTTTTTCTACATTAATTTCTAGCAATTGTTCTAATTCGTGTTCACGTTTTGTGCTTGTCTTTACCCAAATTTTAATAATAGCACCACTTTTTTTAAAATTATATATATATACTTATTGCTGCTTAAAGAAATATTAATTAAAAAGTTTGGTTGAATTATTAGTAAAATAAGCTCTTAATTTATCATTATTTGAATCTTTTTTTTTTCAATTTAGAAATCTCAAGTTGAAATTAAGCTGAAACTTACAAATTGAGTCTTTATTTTAGTAATTTATACTTCAATTATTTTTTATAATAAAAAAAAATTGAGTTTGAATTCAATTTAAAACCAATTTTATTAGAAAAACGCTAGGACCATATACATAAATTTACTATCATATTTTAATACCACCATTAATATCATGGAAAAAATGTTATATTTTATTGGTATGTATGGCTAATTAATAAAAATGTTCAAAATAAAAATAAAAAATAGTAAAATATTATATTTTCATTTTAAATTGATAGATATATTTTTTTATTTGATTTAAATTATAATTCACTTATAATTTAAATAAATTACTTGATGTGTTAAATCTCTATTATATTTATATATAATATTATTTATTATAAATATTTAATAAATATATTTCATATTAAAATAATAATTTTAATAATAAATATATGTATAAATTTATATTTTTAAATAAAAATAATTAATTTTTATTAAGCAAAAAGTATTAAGAAAAATAGAAATGTAATAATTTAAATTAGTAATTACATGTATCAATAGTAATTAAATATAAAAAAATAAAAAAAGAATCATGCACAAATATTTAGAAGACATGGGTTTGCTCTAATAATTAATTAATTGGTAAATATATATATATAATTAATAATATGTAGGGGATGGCAAGGAGAAGGTGCAGTCAATTAATTCAATATGCAAGAATGGCGTGCGGTAGATCCAGTGAGACTAATTTTATATTGAATTGGAAATGAAGATTCTTGTACATTTCTATACAAATTCATTATCTTTTCTCTTAATCAATCATAATTTTAAAATAATATTACTAAATCATGATTAATTAATAATTTAAATTTTTTCATGTATTTGGTGTTAGATTTAAGAATAATGTGATTTATAATGCCATGCACGTCCAAAGAGTTTTTTTGTTTTCTTTCTCCTACTAAAATTTTAGCAATAAGGTGTGCTAATTAAGTAAGGACTTCACAGGGACAAAGACCCCCAAATTCATTGAATATTGTCAAAACCAATGAGTTTAACAGCGAATATATACATATCAGTTGATAATAAATATATATATTTTTTATCTTATAAGTTTAATAATTAATTGGTCCCATAGCCCATTTAATTTGATTCTATGATAATCCTATATGTGCATTGGAATATTAGACTTGAATTATTAACCTAATACGAATTTAGTCTCGTTATTAAAAAAAATAAAATATCCATAAAATTTATAATATTTTATTTTATTTAAAATCATATATTCTTGTTATTTGATGTGAATTAATTTGATGTATGTAAAGAAAATTAGAGGAATAGAAGATTTTTGAAGTATAATTATACTATATTCTTAAATTTACAAAGTGTGATATATCATTTCCATTGAATGCCAATGTGTGAAATTTGACCCATCTTTCAACATGGAATTGTAGTTTTATGACTGTGGGGCTTACAATTTACAAACAAGCAAGCAATTTTATTTGGGAATTGTTAGTTCTAACATCAATATACTCACTGCCTATGAATATATGTCCATTTTATTTATTTTCTTTACCCATAAATAAGTATTCATTTTGAAAAAATCAAGAGATAATTACCTTTTTTTAAATTGCTTCTTATCTTAACTTTCAAAAGACTTCAATATTTTTTCATAACACTAATAAATAAAAGGATAATTTAATAAAAAATAATATTAATAAATGATATTCTTAATAATAGTGAAATAGACAAAGTAAATATATATTCATAGAGGGAGAGAGTACTTTTAGAAGCCTCTAATTCTAAATGTTAGAGCAACCATCTCAGTAATATTTATTTTGAAACATTTAATATGTATTGAAAATAAAAATTATTAAAGAGTAAAAAAAATAATATTTTCTCTATCCAAAATTAATAAACATATATTTTTTTATTTTTCTCAAATTATATTATATTTACCACTTTAATAAATTAGCTAATATATTAAATTTTTAATATGTTCAAATTTAATATTACTTTTAAAAATAATTAATAAATATATCTCATATTAAAATAAAAATATAATATAAAAATATAAAATAACTAAGTTTAAATAGTGGATAAAGTGGGGGGTTTTGTTAACTAATTAAGCTTATAGTCATTAAATGCTGACGGGGCTTTTATTCACCTTAGTTGCAGCTGCAGCTATGAGTACAACAGGCTCTCTGCCTTAGGGCATAGAAATGTGGGAACTTGAATTCCTTGTGATTTGGTGCTTTCTGTTTTTCTATTCATGCTAATATTAACTGCATATGTGCATTAAATTTTTATTCAAATTTTCTGCAGATGTTTGGCCCTCATGTTCACCCAACCACACATTTACTGATGGTTTAATTTAGATAATCATAATTGTTTTTAAATTAAATTCAATATATGTAATAAATTGATACCGCTATCATTTTTAAAATTATTAAAATTTAATTAAATTAAAATTCTCTCAAATTCATTTGGAGGTGATTTGTTATATTGATGTAACAATAATTATTAATTTAAAAATAAACTAATAAAATTTAATTATATAAAGTATTTTTTGATATATAGTAATCTATTCTAAATTTATTGTCCAAAAATACATATTCATTGTTAGTTTGTATCTTGGTATGTAATTATATGGAATAATTTTAATTAATAATAACTTTATCTATTTTATAAATATTTTCATTATTTCTAGAAAATTATATGATATTAAATCATTGCAATCATTTTATAGCTTCAGGGTGACTATGCAAATCAACAAGTTGATAAATATTCGAAAGAAAATGGAATTATGGGGTTTCACTTGATAAGATCTATTTCTATGAAATATGGAGGTCAAGACAAAATAAAAACAAAAAAGAAAATACAAGCATTGTAGGATAACTAGTTTGAAATAACTCCACATATATACCCTACATTTATATCAATTAAATTTTAATTCGATTATATTTAAGAAGTCTTTAAAACTAAAATATCCTAAATCAAAAATAATTTTTTTTTATTTTTATTAAAAATGATATTGGGTTTATATTATTATTATTATTTCACAAATATAACATAAAATTTTGTCACAGGCTATATTTAAATCAACAAAAATATTAAATAAATTAATAACAACAAAAGATAATTTTTTGTAGGGTAAAATTATATTCAACTAGTAAAAATTTTAAAGCCGCATATTGACGGGTTGCAAAATTTTAAGGCAGAAATGGTAAAATTATGATTAGAAAAAGAAGTATGTTCCCTGTCAAAATGGCCATACACATGCAGTGGTCCTTCTTTTCCATTTCCACTTATTATCTTGTCGCCCCCACTTGCCCTCTCTGCAATAACTTATTCTTTATCAATTTGGGTACCTTTGCTGGATGATTATATATATATATATATATATATTTTAAAAGTCTCGACAAACTTAGTAATTTTAAGAGTGGCTCAGCGATGACTGAAACTAACTCAGAAAATGACTAAGTTCGTCAGATATTTTTATTTATAACGTTGCTTGATGATTATATATGTATATATATATATATATATTGCTAAACAAGTGATAATTAAAAAAAAAAAAGAAAGTTATTGTTTGGATAATTGATCATTAATTAATTAGTGAGATACATCTTATCTAAATATAAAGCAAATTGTGATTATTTTTTTATCATAATAGAAGAGATTAATTATTGAGAAAGCAAACAATATAAACAATATAGATAGTCAGAGTGATTAAACCCTCCAACAAATTCATAACAAAAGGAAGATGTCATACTAAGACAATAGAAATGCAAATAAATCAAACAGAAGCAGAAAAGCAGTAGACTAAAATAAGATTTTTGTACTAAGGAGCAAAACTTCAAAACCAGCTGACAAACCCTTAATGCAAAATCTTGAGTCATTAAAGAGCAAAATGACTCCCATAAATACTTCAAATTAGACTTTTGTTTGATAATGTGTGCCTAATAATAGCAATTGAGTTTCAAAACTCATAAGAGAAATGGACAATACCAAAAGAACTATTTTGTTCAGTAGACGTTCAAATTGCTTTCTAAAGCCCAAAACCTTTTCGTATAGGAAAGGGACATTGGAAAGGCTCTGTTTCTTATATACAAATTGTTTTAGTGAAAAAATCATCAGAAAAAGGAAAAAAATAATAAAAAAAAAAACTAAACTAGCTAGATATAGGAGAAATAAAAATAGAACAACAAATTTATTTGAGAAAACTATATAAAAAAAAAAGAGAAGGAAATGAATATCTAGAACTACAGACGGCTATAAAGTAATTTACAGCCCCGTATATGAATTAAAAAAACTAATGGAGGATAGAGAGTGCTTTTATTTATTTTTTATAAATTTAATTGTGATTAAATAAATAATTAAATATTTATTTGAGCAGTTAAAAAATGACATGATATGTCAATGACCGACGAGATTAAATGTATTTTTTATTTTCTTTATAAATTTTGTTTTGATTAAAAGCTCGAATTCAATTTTTCATAATTTATATATTTCAATTACATATTTAATATTTTTAGTTTGAATGGATTAAAATTATTTAAAAATAATTATTTAAATTACTTTTCAATACATATTAAAAAAAATAAAAAAAATTACAAAAATAATTGTCACTCATTAGTGGCGGATGCAACCAGGGAGGCTCTAGACCCCCTTCGTCTCTATACACACACACACACACACAAAAGTATATATATGCATGTTTATTTATGTGTGTATATATATGTATATATATATATTTAATAAAATATACATACATATTTATTTATATATTTATAAATTTTATATTTATATATAAATTTATTTATGTATTTAAATTTAAATTTAAATGAATTTGAATATATATATATATATGTATATACACACACATTTATATATATATGTGAATTTTATATGTATATATAAATTTATATATTTAAATTTAAAAGAATTATATATATAATTTAAATGAATTATATATATATGTGAATTATGTGTATATAATTTATATATATGCGAATTTAAATGAATTTTATTTTAATTTATAAAATTTTTACTAAAATTCATATATACATAAATAATCGATTATTTGTATATTATATGAAAAAAATATTTTTAAAAATTAAAAATAAAATTATTATATAATATTTTTAAAATATGTAAAGTTGTAAAATTTAATTACCATAATTATTATTTTAAATGTAGTTAATCTAATAGTACAAATTAAAATTATTAACTATTGTAATATCAAATGTTAAAATTTATAATAAAGTCATATATATTTTTTTTCGTAAAAATTTAGCTTTCTCGATAAATTTTTTATTCTGTCATTATAAGTGTTGGTGTAGCAACAAACATTAAAACAATAAGTATAATTAGTAAGAAAATTTTTATCAATCATAAATCGAATACTATAATTTTTTTGTAAAAATTAAATTCCCTCTTCAATAAATTTTTATGTCTGCTGCTGTCACTTGGGAATCCTTAAAAATCTACAATGATTAAAGAATATGAGATTATCCCTTCAAAAAAAAAAAAAAAGAGAGAATACGAGATTATGTTGACATTTATAATTAGCTTCAAGTCATCATTATTATATCTTACAATTGCAATTATTTGTAACAAAATAATAGTTACATAAATAAACCTAAAGTTTATGAATAGAAGAAAAATTTAATACTTAAATTAACATCAAATCCCGTAATTAGTATGCAAGTAATTTAATTAATTGTACGATAATATAGCAAAGTTGAAGTTAGACTTTTTAGTGAAGGGGTAAAATAAAAATATTATATATTTTTTTAAAATTAAAAAAAATAATTAAATATTTTAAAAATTTTAATAATATATATAATTTTTAAAACAGAAGTTGCCCCTTCTAATGTGAGTATAGCATATGTTTAAAGGCTGCCAAGATATATTAGTATATAAATAAGTTGACCAAAGAATTAATTAAGAGTTTCAAGTACAGCAAGATTACTTGTTACGTAAACAAGTAACAGTATTAAGCGACCCTCTCTAAGGTCATTTTCCTTACAATTAGAGGACATACCCTACATGTCAGTTTGGTCATCGCGTAGGGGATCACAGATGGGTTGCATTGACCATCCCAGAGTATTTATTTATTAGAGTAAAATTTTTTCAATTAAATTTTAACGTAGATTTAGAATTTAAATTTAAAATTTTTATTTAAATTAAAATTAAATTTTATCAATTAATTAATTTATTTGATGATTTTAGAGTATTTATTTTTAACCCTTTGTTTTATTATTAGTTTTAAGTATTTAATTTAATATTCACGTGGTTTGAATTTTTTTTACCATTTATTTGATAATCAATCTCGAATTTAATATCTAGAAGAATAGCTAACTTCTATTTGGGTATATGTATCATATTTGAATTTACTCTTTGCACAATATTCTTACAAAATTTTCATTTTTCTAATGAAGAAATACAAATGACATTAATTTCTAATTAAAAAAATTAAATTATTAAATGATAGTAAATTATTCTTGAATAGGAACTGTATGTTTTCCATTAATGGCTTTTGAAATAACAAAATAACAAGGTGTCTATTTTTTTTTAATATGGTACTGCCATAAATAAATCAGAGTATTTAAAAAGACATCAACTATATATCTGCCATTATTATTATGTAATAAATTTAATAATTTATGAATAATGTCTTAAGTACCATAATTCATTAATTACCAAATACCATCTTCATTAAGTCCTCACATACTAGTATAAAAACTATGCAAATATTTATTTTTTAAAATTTGTTTTTATGTTATAAAGATACAAAAGCATTCTTTTTAAAATTATAAATACAAAATTATCATATACTTTAAATTAATAATAATAATAATTATTTTAATAAATTTATAATTGTGTGTACATTATATTAGATTCTTGCATTCATACTTATTTTTCATAATTTTGGAGACTTACTCGAGCAATGATGACTGCCAATTTCCTTAAGTGATAGATTAAAAATTGATTTTCGCTTTTTATATCAATACTAAAAAAAAATTATAATATCGGAGCAAAAAATCACTATTTTGTAATAAATAAATAAATAAACAACGAGTTGGTCAATTTTTAATGTTGAAGTCTCAATACACTTTACTATATATATAACTTTATAAGCCCAATAAACTTAGTTGCAGCTGCTTTTGTGTGCATGTCTTGATTCAAAGTTATTGGATTCCTGCATTGCAAATAAGTAATAACAACTGGGGCCATTTCCAACATACTTATAGGGTCATTGCCCTAAGAGTTTGAGACCATCATGACCCTTAAAGTGAAGCCATTAACTTATCATATAAAAGCCTTTGTCTTTCTTAAAGAGATTAAAAAGAAAAATATAAAAAAAGTCTTTCGTAACATTGATTTTTCTGTTAGTAGAATTCATAAAAAATATTATATACACACATATAGTCATCATTTTGTGCAAAGAGTTTATCATCATTTTGTTTTTATGAAATCTAGGATATTAAAAGTTTATACATATACAAACACCCACTTTAATTTACTAAAAAAATTGAATATTTTAATATAATTTAATAATAAATACATATATAATCTGAATAATATACTCAAATTCGAATATTCATTTTTTAATACCCGAAATTTATTAATTTAATGATTTTAAATTAACAATGCTATTATTTTATAAGTTGATTTATTTTTTTTAATTTTCTTGATAGGTTTAAAATTTAAAATTACTATCCAGACAAGAAAATAAGAAAAATTGAATAAAAAAATTCCTGAAATTTAACATTATTATTGTTGAAAAAAATATCATTCTTAATTAATATATATTAATATAACAACCATTAAATACTTCTAATAAATATTAATAATGTACGTGGATATTTGGGTAATAGAATAGTAATAGCGCTATAGTGGTGTGTGATAAGTGAATGTCATTTTAAAATAATGAGTTTATGCCATGCTTGAATTTGATGCCTTTATTGGTGATTTCATTCTAATATTTAATGATGAATCTCATAATTTGTGTTTTTGCAAAATTATTAGTCATGCCTTAATTTTGTCCCTTGCAATGATTTTGTACTCTAAAAGTTGAAAAAAAAAATCATTTTCTTTTTGTTTTCTTAAATAAGTCTTTTAGTGATATAATTGCGCTTAATATATAATTTAAAATATAATATGCTATGATAATAGACAAAGGCTTTATTACTTGTTATGGTTTGGGCTATCAATGATCTATAAAACAACCATTTTTACAAAAAAAAAATCAGAAAAAATTAAATTTATCATATTTTTAAAATATATTTAAATTTATAAAAATTTATAATTAGTTTATAAAAATATTAAATTTATATAATTTATTATGAGTTTATTATAAATTTATTATGAATTTATAAATTTATATAATTTATTATGATTTTATTATAATTTTACTATAAATTTATTACAAAATAACTAAAATACTCTTTATAAAACTAAAAAAAAATTATACAAAATGGTAAATGGTATAATTTTACCATATAAAACAACTTGGTGTAGAAGTCCATAGTTCAAACAATGAACCACTTATTTAAATGGTAATTTTTCAAAAAAAAAACTCAAAGAATATTTTTAAAAAAATATTTACTTTTTTTTAATATCCACCTTTTTTTTAATTTTATCTATTATACAAAAAATATATTCCATTTTGATTGATGCACATCTAATATATATCTATTATATCAAAATAATATAAAAAGTGTAAATTATTTAAAAAGAAAAATTACATTCTATAGCACTTTTTTTCAGAAATATCCTAATATTTTGTTATAATTTTATTATGCTAAATATATATCTCTCAAAGTGAAGCATATACTTAATATATATAAGATATATATCTCTAAAATTGGATTTTTTAAAATTTAAAGTTAAAAAGCAAATATCTTTGAAAGTAAAAAAGAAAATGAGTATTTTTAAAAATAAGTTTATTTTTTTAGGGATATTTTTAAAGAAATCCTATAAAAATAATTAAAAATTGACATATGTTGCGAGTTTTTATCAAATTAATTCCGACAATTGCGGCCAACATATTAAGCACAGTAGTCTCATTCAATACAAACGGAAGCCCATAAAATTACTAAAGAAGTTTCAGAAGTCCATTACAGGCCAAGCCCAAATTTAAAGTTTATTTCATTGTTTACAACTTATCCATCAATTTTGTAGTTTTATCATTTATGGCCAGCGCTTTATCTCCTTTTTTTTTTTCACGGTTTTTTTTTTAAGGGTGAGCAAGATTAGAGTAATTTGAAGATTGAGAAATCTCTAAAATCATACTAAATATTGAAGATTTTTTAAATATTATATTCAGAATTACTCTAAAATTAAAAAATCTCTATATTATTTTACTTCAATTTTTTAAAAAAATTTGATTCGAAATTTCTGATATTTGAATATTTAACTCTATTTTTAAACGTTTTAATTAATAATGAACTAAAATTATTATATAATAAAATAGTTTAAAACATACATAAAAAAATTTATTGCAAATATCAAACATTCAATAGCCATAATATATAATATAATAAAAATAATAAAGTGAATATATTACTTAATATAATACAAAAATTAATTTTAATACATCTTATAAAAATTTAATAATTCATCGTACTTATATCTAAATTAGTATTTATATTATTTTTCAATACATTTACAATTTATTTATTTTAACAAGTATTATTAACTATTGTTAATATTTGTGTATATTATTTTTATTGACAACTAGTATTATTATTATAAATAATTATCTAGTATCAATTATTTATATAAATATATTAAATGCCAGTTTAATGTAAAATATTTAGTTAACAATTTATTATTATTTAAAGTTTTTAAATTTAATTTATATTTTATTAATTTAAAAATATTGTAAAACAAGTAAATCAATATTGATTAGCTAATAAATTAAAAAATCTATATAACTATTAGCTATATTTATATTTAATTTATTTTTTAGTTAAATTAAAAAATTACTACAATTTAGTTATATATAATATTAAATATTAAGTAATAAATTAATATAATAAAATATAATTTTATATTATAAATAATAAATTAATTATTATTACAGTTATTCAGTTTGAATATAGACTAATTTTCAGAACTACTTTATATTATATAAATCGGTATAATTTTAATTGGAGAAAGTCAAAAGTTAACATGTCTTTTCAGTTTTGGATGTTTTCGATCATAATATTCAGATTAATTTGAAAATTTTCTAAATTCATATTCAGTCCTTACTTACCTGCTGAGCCTAATTTTAAAGTTTAGTTCTTCATCATCATCATTATTTATGAATTCACATCCCTCAAAATTTATATAATATTTTCCTTATGTTATCTCAAAATTTATTTACTTGAATAATGCAAAGATTGAATGAAGTGTTAACTCATTCACAATATGAGAAAAGGCCAAATTTAAATGAAATTATTTTAAAATTTAAAGATTGTTAATAGTAATTAATTATTGAGTAATTAATGATATGATTTATAGAAGGTAAATAAATTAAAATAAAAGTTGAGATTTAAAATTTGAATTTATTGTGTTTAAATAATTATAATTTTTGATTTTTTTATTTTTTTAAAACTATAACTTTTTTTTTGAAAAATAAAACTATAGTTTATTATTACTTTATTTTAAGGATTTTTTTAAAATTTAAAATAAAAAATTTCAAAATTCTGTTTTAAAATAGAAAGAGAAAAACGATGCGAAATTCCGCCTTCAAAATTTGAGTCCTAATGTTGCAAGAAGATTTATTAATAAATTATTTATTATTATTATTATTCATTAATTATATGATTAATTATGATTGTTTTTTTTAATAGATTAATTATGATTGTTATTATACTGTGAATCTATGATTGAGTTGGTAGTCAAAATAACAAATCAAAATTAACAAGAAAAAACACATTTTCCTTGGCGCAAAACTCATCTTTCAATTTTTAAATGGCCAGGCCTTAGCAACAAAACAAAATCCTTATCCTTGTTTACAGCTTTACCCTTATTCTTTGCCACAAATTACCTCACTAAATACCCAAATTGAAATTAGTTGTGTGGTTATGCTAGGGGCAAAATAATTACTAATTTACCAAAAAGAAAAACAACCCATTAAACTGTGTCAAAATCAACCTCCGCGCCCAGAGCCCTTAATCCAGCCAAATATTGGCGGAATCTCCGCTTTTAATCTCAATAAATTTCTCCAATTTTAATTCCAATTCCAAAATCTATAACCAACCCATTAATTATTTCTTAATTATTTGAAAACCCTTTTCATAAAATTTGCTAAATTTTCACTTCACAGTTCACTCTCCACTCACTGGTTCCTCTTCAATTTTGGTTTGGGTTTTCAGGGTTTTGTTGCAGAAATGAGAGCTTCTTTGAAGTTCCGTGAAGATCAAAAGCCGCTATTTAGAGCTAAAGTTCCATTAGGTATATTGGGTTTACCTTTCCAATCAGGAATTGTCGCTGGTGAATCTAAAGAGCTTAGTCTCAATCTATCTACCTTCTTCGAATCTGGACCTTCCTTCAAGGTCGCTTACCGTCCTAATGATACGTGGAACGCTCTCTCTTATCGTCAAGACTGGGATGGGTCCGTTTGGTTCGACTATGTATAGTTCGATGTTGATGAGTGCTGAATTCAATTTACTTGGAAAAGGAAACCCTAGTTTTATGCTCCATTTCAAGCCCTGATTTGGGGATTTCTCGATTAAGAAATCTCAGTCGTCTTCTGCGTTTGAGAAGGGTGGGAAAATGATTGGGTTTTCGGAGGATTGTGATAATAATGGATCAGTTGAGGTTTTGGAGACTCATATGTTGAATGGAGTTGGTGGTGTTGGGGTTATGAATGGATTTTCTGGGAAGAAAATTTCGGTTTTGCCGCCGCCTACTGCTAGAGCGATTGCTGGGGATGTTTCTGGAGTGGAAGTTACAGCAAGTACAAAGCTTCCGGTTAGGAGTCATGCTGTGCTGAATTTCCGTTGGGGAGTTAGGGTTCCGCCTGAGACTAACAGTGGTATGGGTAGTGATTCAACGGCTGGGATTAATCTTAGAAAGATTCCGTTTTTGGTCATGAACAAGAGAGGGATTGAGCATTTACATGGTGGCGATTCAAAATCTAAAGGAACGGCCTCTACAGCGACGAAGTTGAGCTCAGAATTGACGAATTCTGAGATGGCGGAGGCTTGTTTGATGGTTAAGCGGCAACTTGAGGTTTTGCAAGCTGAGAACGGGCTATTGAAGAAAGCTGTGGAGGATCTTAGACAGGAAATTTAAATTTAGTTTTCCTGCGGGGGATATAAATTCTGGGAAATGCAGAGAAATTGAGAGAAATGGGATGAAAAATGTGAATGATAGTAGAATTGAAAGGAGAAGCAATGACAAGAAATCCATGGAAGGGGATGCTAATGAGGAATTGAAGAAGGCATTGAAGGGAGCCACTGGTGTTGGTGCTTGAATTTGTTGAAATGGCTAGAGATATATGCATATAAATGCTGCCATGGAAAGATTAGAAGGTCAGTTTTACCATTACTATGTCAATTTTGTAAGTTTTGTTTAGGATTTTGCAAATATGTTATATAATCGTTGTTTGGTTAGTCATGTAACAAATGCATGTATTAGTTTAATTAGTAAGTAAATAGATGCATAAGCTGTTTTATTTTGATCAATTTTGTGCATAGCCTGATTGTGGTGGTATTGATAGCTGAAAGTGATAAATTTTTATCATTTGACTATACATCTTATGTAGTATTGAATATTTGGGATTTATCCCTCAAAGAAGACAATCCCTATGGTATTGAAACCATTGAGGCGAATGAAAAAGGAAGGGAAATGCAATAAGAAATTGGGAAATTACGCCTTGGATTATATAAATTTCTACACTTTTGCAGTGAAGAACCAAAGAAAGTTACAAACGATTTTTTTTTTCATTTTGATTATCTATAAGACATGCATTTGAATATACTATATTTAAAACTAAGATCTATTTGATTACATTTCGAGCAATCTGGATCTTAAAAAATACACATGATGCATTTGAGTTTTTTTTCCCTTTATTTTGGTAGATCAAGGACATAGATTGAAGCTTTCAGTCTGCAGAATAATAAAATAAGAAAATTGCAATATCTTTCAAGTCATAGATTGAAAACTGAAGATATAGATGAAAGGGGCGTGTTAATGAAGAGCTGAAGGAGGAATCTAAGAGAACTAGTCACTGGAGGTGTTTACATTTAAATGCTGCCTGAGGAAGATTACAAGGTTTTTTTTTTTTCCTCCATTACTATATTCCAATTATTATAAAGCTGTTTAGGATTTTGCACGAGTGTGTTTTATTTTCACTGCTTGTTTAATCCTGTACAAATGGATGTATTAGCTCAATTTAATAATTTATTTAATGAGAAGCTAATTTAGATTCACTTATTTGGAGCATAATCTGACTTTGGTTGTATTTGATAGCCGAAAGTGTTGAATTTGCATCTTTTGAAATTAGTTTAAGTTAGTTTATCTGTTAGATCTGCATCAGTAGGGATTAGGATTATTAAAGATTTGTGTTGTGGAGTTTTAGGAAAAATTACACACACATTATTTTCACTGTAGCTAAATAGCTTCTACAAGTTTCAAGCTTTTACAAACAGACATTAAAAAGGTTCTTCAAGAACAAACACATAGGAGTTCATCTTATTCAGATAGTCTTTTTGAACCCAAAGCCACATAATATTAGCACAAAATCTTGCGTCAACCAGAGATCTCAATGGGCTTGATCTCAGGCTTCTTCTCTTCTTCCTTAGGAATAGTCACAGTGAGAACTCCATTTTCCATGCTAGCTTTAACATGATCCATCTTTGCAGTCTCAGGCAACCTAAACCTCCTTAAAAATTTCCCACTGCTTCTCTCAATTCTATGCCACTTATCATTTTTCTCCTCCTTCTCTTTGCTCCTCTCTCCACTTATCTGGAGTATTCTGCCTTCTTCAACTTCCAGTTTCACTTCTTCTTTCTTTAGCCCTGGAAGGTCTGCCTTGAAAATGTGGGCTTCTGGAGTTTCTTTCCAGTCGACTCTCGCGTTAATGAAAGCTGAGGTTTCCCTAGCTGAAAAGGGCACATTGTCTAGTGTAGAAATGAAGAATCCATCGAAAGGATCGAAAATGTCAAGAGAAAATGGATCAAACACATTAGATCTGGGGCTGCCAAAGAAGCTAGGAATGAGAGATGATGCCATTTTGGAAAATTGTAGTAACTGAGAGATTGATAGTGGGATTGTTGCTGTGGAGTGCTTTAATCTGATTGATTCTGAAATGGGAGAGCTTGAGTTAGCTATATATAAGGATGGAGAAGAGGATTCTAGGCTCTTAGTTTTCAAATTACAATAGGTAAAAAGTGAACTCTGGTATTTTCTTGGCCACTTGCATTTTCTTCTCCAACCTTCTCCATTCCTCTTCAATGACAAAAGTAATCGAAAGGGCAGAACATGAAAGAAGGCCTGGAAATTTCCCGAGTGAACAGCTAATTCAATTAATTAATATAAATTAAATGTTTTTAAACTTTGTGAAGACATCCGAAACAAAGCTTTTTTTCTTCACATATATATAATTATTTATGAAAAAGAGTATTTCTAACTTTTTATTTTTATATTTTTATGATATATGCTAAACATGCTACTAATATATTGAATATATATTCAATATCTATTAAAAATAAATCATATTTTTATAATTTTTTTATTCGTATATCATGTTCGTAATTTTTTATTAGCAATTTTTGTTTTTAAGTTATTTTTGTAAATTTCTTCATAATTTTGTCAATATTTTTTTTGGACATTTACAAAACTATCTAAAAAATAAATTTTATTTCAAAAATACTATAAAAGATAAAAATATTTATACTTTTAGATCAAATTTTTAAAAATCTCACTATTTACTAAAATAATTTTTTTAAAAGTATTTTTTTTTTCACTATAATCAATATTTTATTTTAATTTAATTTTTTTTAAACTTTACTGTTAAATAAAAATATTTTAATAAAATAATAAAAAATAATATTTTAAATTATTTTTTTATCATATAAAATTTATTAATTTCTATAAAGAAAAATTTTAATTTTAATTACTAAAAATAAATAGCATTCACAAAAAATATTAAAAACTAAAATATATAAAGATATATTAATAAAAATTATTAAATTTATTTTAAATTAAAATTTACATATTATACAAAAAAATTTAAAATATTAATTTTATTTTGTAGATGTGCCGATATTGTAGATAAAGTTTGGCTATTATGTGTATGTTATATATTTATTTGTGTATATTTTATATAGATATTATGTATATATTATACGATAAAATTAAATAAATAAAGTTAAAAAATATTAAAAATACTCTGTAGATATTTAATAGATGTTTGATGGATATGATAGATATTTGATGGATATTGTTTATATGTTATTAATTATTGATTTATTATCAGAGGCGGAGATAAAGGGGGTCCCATGGGGCTCTGTTCCCCCCTCAGTTAAAAATAAAAAATTTTTAGGTATATTTGAGAATGAATATTACATTGGTTGAGATGGAACAGCTTGGCCTTACTATGTGAGAGCACGCAACTTCGATCCACGCTCCCAACATTTTTCATCATTTTTTTTCCAATCTTTAAAACTGAGCCTTTTAATCAAGCCCATTACAAATAAACAAGATTTGTCAATGACTCTGCCCATTACAAACAAACAAGAATAACTTAATTGTGACTCTTTCTCTTCTTTCTCACGTTTCTTCTTCGTTAATTCCTTTTTTTTTTTTTTTCAGATAACAGTTTCTTCCTTTTTCAATTTCATTCTTTCACCGATTGGCACCAGCAAGGCAGCGGCAACAAGTTAAGAATAGATACACCATTTACTTTTAATCTCATATTTATTTTGTTGCAATTTTTTTATCTTGCTAAAATGAATTGAAATTTGAAAAATAATGAATTAAGAAATTGGCTTGAATAATTGAGGACATTATAAATTTGAAATGTTTAATTTGATTTTGTAGTATGATGTTTTTTTTTTTTGAGAAAAGTAGTATGAAATTAAATTGAAATTATTATTTTTTTGTAGTTTATAATCTGGAATTTTTTTATTTCTTTTATAATTTGATATTTTTAATGTTTAGTATTTAAGTTGAATTGGACCCCCCTTATCTAAAATCCTGGCTACGCCACTGTTTATTATGTGTGTATTTTATACATATAGTGTATATATTATTTATATATTTATTTTTTGTGTATATATTAAAAATATGATATAAAAAATTTATTTATGAATAAATAAATATAGAATTAAAAAATAAAATAAAATAAAAATTAACACTTTAAAAATATATTTTTTTTTTCAAAAAGACAAAAAAATAAAATTTTCACAGAATCAGTATGAATATATAAAAGGTAAGGAAATAATAACTTTTCTAAACATATCATATCATTTATTTTTAAGAATATTATAATATCATAATTTTTTAGTTTTTTTTGTCAATTTTTCAATTTCAATTTCTCATCTATTTTTAATATTTTTATAATTAATTTTAATAATTTTATAAAATTTAAAATTTAATAATTAATTATATATAACTTTTAATTTTTTATTAAGTAATTATCTATTAATATAATTTTATAATATTAATTAAATAAATTATATTTATGACTTTTAATTTTTTAAATATTAATTACATATTAATATAATTAAATAATATTGATTAATTTATATTTTTTTTAAATTTTAAAAATTTATATTACTGCTGACATTCATAATAAATTAATTATAATTTAAATAATTTATTTATAATAATGATTAGCTTATATATTTTTAAAAATTTAAAAATTAAATAATAAAATATTAAACTTTTAGTAATTCTAAAAAATTAATTATATATTGATAATTTATGTAATAATAATATTTATATTAATAGCACTTTCACTAAAAATCTATAATTATAAATCTTTCTATTCATATTTTTTTTCTAGTTAAAAAAGTTTACTTAAATTTTTTTTGCCATTTTATAGAATTTATGATTTTATATGTATAGGTTTTGTTATTGATTAATAAAATGTCAATTTAAGAAATAATAAGATTGTATTTGTTCATCAATATTATTTTAATGAAGTCATTATAAAATTTGAGATAAATAATTAAATATTATTTTATTGTATTTTTATAAAAAATCTTATGATTGATGCCAATTAACTAACATGTGACTTTAAGGAAATGACCTTGTTCTCAGCTTTCTGCTAATAGAAATGGGCCTTTAATGCAATTATTTTTTTAAAAATTATATAAAATACTATATTTTTTTATTCAAAATTATATTTTTATGATCGGATATCTTTTTATATATATTTACCTTATTAACTTTATATTTTTGCGGTCAAGACAAAAAAATTTATATTTTTACTGTATTTTCTTTATCATATTTTTTTTTATATAGAAATGACATATAAGAATATTTGTTTGAGTGCACTTCAATTATTGTTCCATATCTACCTTGTAAATTTTTATTATTCTTGAATTTAATGATAATCAAACTATATATAATTTTTTGTTAATTAAAAAAAAAGATAATGCAATAAGATTTTGTAAACTTTAAATTTGTGCATGATCTAAATTGATTTAAAAATATATTTTAAATTAAGTTAAAATAATAATTTAATTTAAAAACAAAAATTAAATTAACTAATTTATACATATGAGATCATGTATATTTTTTAAATTAATGTTTAAATTATTAAAAAATATTATTCAAGCACAATTATAATCATTATTATATGAATGTAATGAATATTTTAATTTTAAGAAAATCAAACAAATATTATAGTTTGTTTATAAAATTATTAATCATATTCTAATATTATTGTAAAATAATAACATTATTTTTTTCTTTCTCAATAATTTTTTTTTATAATTTCTTGATATTATATGAATTAAGTAAAGTTATAATTAAGTTTCTTATTTTCACTTGATATTTTATGTGTATTATTGATTTTATTTTATTTTTATTTTGAGTTACTTTGATTAATTCATGTTTTCTCTCAAATGTATTGAAATATATTAAAACTTTGAGTTAAAGATACTAGATATATAATTGAAGTATACAATTTATTAATATGTTCAAAATAATATAAATTGAAATAGTAACATAATATTTGTGTTCATTGAAATTAAACATATATATTTTTTTTCAAGTTTATTATCTATATAAAATAGTTATAAATATTGAAAATATATTTAATATATACTATTTTCTAAGAGTTATTTTTACTTTTTTTCAAGCTTCAATATGCATATATATATAGTAGTTACAAATACAAAAAATATACTTAATATATACCATATTCTTATAGTTGTTATTTTTATATTTTTTCAAGCTTATAATTTGTGTATACAAAAATAGTTACAAATATTAAAAATATACTTAACATATACTATTTTCTTGTAGTAGGTATTTTTATATTTTTTCAAGCTTGTGATTTGTGTATATAAAATAGTTACAGATACTTAAAATATACTTAATATATACCATATCCTGAATACTAAAATTTTTAGTTTTTTTAAATTTGTAATTTTTATATTTTTTTCAAACTTATGATTTGTGTATACAAATAGTTATAAATACTAAAAATATACTTAACATATGTCATTTTCTTATAGTTGGTATTTTTATATTTTTTAATCTTGTGATTTATGTATATAAAATAGTTGCAGATATATAAAATATACTTAATATATACAATATCCTGAGAATTAAAGTTTTTTGTTTTGTCAAATTTATAATTTATATTTATAAAATAGTTTCACATGCCTAAAATATATTTAACGTATATTATTTAATAAGAGTTGATACTTTCAATTTTTCAAGTTTATAGTCTTATAAAATAGTTATAAAAATAAAAAATATGTTTAACTTGTATCATATCTTGTAAATTGAGATTTTTATTATTTTTTTAAATTTGTAATATATATAATATATATTATATATTAAAAATATACTTAATGTATTTTATTTATTGGAAGGACCAAAATACTGATAAAATAAGATTTATTATGTTTAATAATATTTTTTTGTTTTATGAAAATTATTTTATTTGAATTTTGTAATTTGGTTTTTTTTATTATTATTATATTTAGTTTATTTACATTTTTCAAATAGGATGATTCCTTACGCTTTATTTTTACCAACAAATAATAATAATAATAATTCAAAATTATAATTAAAATATATGATTAAACACCGTTTTTTAATTATAAAGTTTCAAATCAGGATATAAATTCAACTCTCATAATCTTATAGATAATTTTAGTATCACTAAAACTAAACTTAAAGAAAGAAAAAAATTGAAGAAATTAGTAAAAAAATTTAACGTAAGTTAAAATAACAAAAAAAATAAAGAGAGAAATAATATAGATATGTAAGGATGAATAAAATTTGAATGATAATAATTGGAGGAGAGAAAGAGAGATATGTATAAATGGATAATGAGAGAAGGAGAGGGAAAGGGAAACATTAAAAAAAAAGTATAAATGTAAAAATTTCAGAAAAGGTAGCATTTTTTTAAATTTCTTATTTGGATAGTATTTTTGTAAATATTTTCCTTTTTTAAGTTATTTTTGTAAACTTCTCACTATTTTTTTGGGGTTTTGATAAAAATGCCATAAAAAATAAAAAAAATTTAAATCTACAAATATGTTCAAATTTATAAAAATTTACGATTAGGTTATTAAAATGTTAGATTTACATTATGAATTTATTATGGGTTTATTATAAGTTTATATAGTTTATTATGAGTTTAATATGAGTTTATTATAAAATAATTAAAATATTTTTGGTAAAAAAGAAAAAAAATTATAAAAAATTAAGGAGGGTGTAATTTGACTTTTTTTTTTCTCTTAAGCCAACGTTTAAATTAAATTAAGTTAAAATCATTGCTATTAAAAATTTTCAATCTGAATTGAAACTTAAATTTAGAAAGAAAGAGGAGTATGTGAAAAGAACTTTGTGCTATATTACATTATTTGTAATTTAAAATTAAATGTTTTCACGGATAGTTAGATTTATAGAATTAATATTTAATTAAGGAAATTTAAAGGCTAATATATATTTTCATGAAAAATTGAATGATTTATTTGCACATTCTCATCCAAAAATTTTAAAATGTAATTCTATCCAAATGATATAATTTCCAATAATTTTAAAAGTTTAAGATAAGATAATTTATTTAAAAAAATAAAATAAAATTGTAAATGTATAAAAAATTTAGGATATCTTAAGCCAATACTATCATTTTTGAAATATATTGTTTATTGATCTTTATGATTAGAGAATAAAATAGAAATAGACAATGGTAGAAGAAGAGGTCACGTGACTCATTTAAGCCTATCTACGTTGATTCCCTTCTTTTTTTTTTTCTGGGTAAAAGTCCATTTGCAATCTCTTGCAATAAATTTAATCCAGAAGTTTATTGTCATTATTATTCAATATATGCACTACATACATACGCACACGCACACATATATAAATATGTATGAAATAAAAGATATTTTCATTAAATTATAAATAAAATGTTATATTAAAAAAATTACATATAATTTTACAAAAATGTCACACACTGTATAAATTAAAAAAAAATTCGGATATCATTATTCTGATAATGTTAATTGGTTTCTAATATTATTTTTTTAATTTACTTTTTTTAGAAGGCCATTAAGACAACACTTAATATAAAGTTTTTTTAGTAATAATATGAAGCTAATAATTAAAATTATAAAATACCTTCCCTTTGATAAATATATATATATATACATATATAACTTGAAATGAAATAATATTTATTTTTTTATATAGATTAGTATTATTTTATGATTTTTCACATAAAAATAAAAATAAATAAGTATGTTTGATTATGGAAAAGGAAAGTAAGGGTTTTTCAACTAAGCAATCAATTCCCAATGCTGCCATAGAAACAGTAAAAAAAGGGTTTAATTTAGTCACAATTTTATATTTCAATAAAAAAGAAATTTAAAATATAATTTTTTAGAATAAATATTTAATTACTAAATCGTTAATATTTCATAATATTAATATACTTATTATTACTTTGAATGGTCTTTACTCGACAAGGTGTAATAGTTTAAAGGTTAACTTTAATAAAATATTTAATTTTTTAATGCAAAAATTAAATGTTCAAACTTTTAAAATTTTATTCCTTTTTTTTTAAAGAGTTTTGCATATAAAAAAATTTTATTAGGAAGAAATAATAAAATAAGAAAAAAACTATCAAATCAAATAATAGAAACAATCAAAACCAAAAGACAAAAAGGGGCGACAGATATTGCCATTCGGCTTCGTGGCTAGCGGGGTCAGTGGATCACAGACTCGCAGCGCCTAGATTTATTTTCTTTTTAATTAAAGTGTTTTTTTAAATTACTAAAAAAAATCAAAATATTTATCAAAATTTTAATGTTTTTAAATTTATTGATTTTTTAATTAATAAATTCATAACATATATAAAATATATTATATACATGATAACTTTTATTATAAAACTTAATATAACTAAATCAAATTTTATCAAAATAAAAGAAAAAATTAATAAAACAATATTAAGAACAAAAATACCATTCAAGACTGCAAAGCTCACTCAAGACTGCACTTGAAATGAGTTTGGCACCATCATTTAAGACTGCAAAGCTCTTTTAAGCAGAAGGGTGTAATGGGAAAGTCTATTGACAGGGTTTAGTTGTGATCTTGGCTTGTTTCCTTTATTTTCATTTTATTATAAAAAATAACTAGTTGATTGCTTTTCGAAAAAGAACAAAAATACCTTTTTTATTTTTCTTTTTAATTGTTTTAATTGTGATGTAAAAATATAAAGAGATGGGGAAAAATTTTTATATGGTTTTTATTGACTTGAAGAAGATATATGATAGAGTTTTTAGAGAAATTTATGATAGATCTTAGAGTGTAGGGGGATTTTTATAAAATATATCTGAGTCTTAAAGAATATATATGATTGAATTATCACTAGTGTCTTCATTGTTGGAGGGAATACTAAAGATTTTTCTGTTTCTATTGAATTACATCAAGATTCAGTTTTGAACCCTTATTTATTTGCCTTGGTCATAGATGAGCTAATAAGAAATATACAAGATAATATTTCTTGGTGTATAATTGCAAATGATATTGTATTGATAGCTAAAACCCAAACAGATATAAGTCAAAAGTTAAAGTTATGGAGAAGTATTTTAGAATCAAAAGGTTTTAAGCTTAGTACAACTAAAACTGAGTATATGTATTGTATATTTAATAACGCGAATAGAAAATGAGGCGAAGTCATTTTAGATGGAGTAGCAGTATCTCATAGTACTCATTTTAAATATTTTGTTTTTATTACTCAAGCGGATGATGATTGTAAAGAAGATATAAGTAATAAGATTAAAAGATTTTCCTATTTCAAAAAAGAAAAAGAAAAGACATTGAAGTAAATTTGTCTGGAGAAGAAACGTTGAAGTAAATATGTCTGGAGAAGTAACAAATGAGAAACAGATAGAGCTTTTGACTAAGTTTGACGGGCAGCAATTGAAGTAATCAGCAACTTGCAATCGGCCAAGAACAATGCATCAGAAATTCCATTACTTTCTTCCACAGAAATTTCTTCAATAATTTGAAGTAGAACTTTCTGAAACTCTTCTCCATCAGTCCATTCATGCATTTCTGCCTTGATTAGCATATAGGATTTTTGCCTTGATCACCAATACCATCACCAAGATATATTATTTTCTTCTTTCCCTCCTTCTTTGATACTGAAGCTTGGATTCTTTCCATTACATGACCTTATTCCAAATTAAAAAAAAAATTAAAAGAACTGAATTATTAATCCAATAGAACAAACATTCAAAAATTAAAAACTTAATATTCTTCAAATAATATAAATGTTGGTATTAAAAACTGGATTTCAATTGATAGAGCCTCTCATTTAGATTTGAGCTCACCTCCAGTAAACCATTCTTGCTTGATGAAAACCACTTTATATCTTGCATTTTTCTTCACTAAATGTTTGATGTGGGATTGCACATTCCAGCAGGCTCGACACGAAAAAGAAAATGAAAAACGTGCAACGGCACTCGAATTTCTCTGGAGTTGTGTTTTTCTGAATTTGTATTTGTAAGTACAATAACTAGCCTTGACAAAAAAAAATAATAATAATTATACAGTGAAACCGTTGTATAAAAATAGGTCAATGTGATTCTGACATATGGCAATATAAAAGTTGATATTTAATAAAAAGTGTAAAATATTACCACATGTCAAAAATACATTGACTTGTTGTAATACGATTTTACCGTATAATTATTCCAAAAAAAAAAGTACAGTAACTAGCCGTTCAAAGTTTCAAACACGTGTGTTTTAGCACGTGCTGTTACCGCCAATTTTTTCAAACTCGTGATATCTATTTATTTTCTATTTTTTCAGATTTGTAAATGTTATATATGTGTAAAAATATTTATTTATGTATTTAATAAAATAATAATATATGAATTGTTGGATTTATAATTTAGTGATTAAATATTTTAGTTTACATATAGAACTATTTACATTTTATTTATGCAATAATTTCTGTATAAAACTAATCCACCAAAACATGCATCTATATTTAAATTATGAGAAAATTTTTAATTATATTTTTAGAAAAAAAGTTATTTTATCAATTTATTACTGTCATTTTTTCTAATTTATTTTCAAGTATTGTAACATAATATATTATTCTTTCTTCCCATTTCAAATTAATAAATACATTTTTATTTGTTTTATGTTATAAACTATTTATCTTGTATTAAAATTTTTAATATATATTTTTGATATTTTTAGTGAAAAATGAATTTATCAAAGCAACTGCAAATTAATTAATTAAAAGAAAAGAAGACAATGATGCCGTGAAAAATAAAAAAAAAACAATAAGAGCTTTTATTTAATTCATATGATATTAATAAACAGTATAAGAATTTTCTTGATAAAGAAAAAAAAAAGAGCATTATTTTATGGTAAAAGTGTTATATATTTAATAATTTTATAAACAAATTATCATTTATGTTTATTTTCTTAAAATTAAAATATTTTATTATATTTTCATAATAATGATTATTATTATTATTATTATTATTATTATTATTATTATGGTTCTTAAAATATTTTATTATATTATTCAACTTGCTCGCGTTGCTTGTAATGATGCTGATATCTGTCTCCTTGATGATGCTTTCAGTGCAGTATATGCACACACAGCTGCAATTCTATTCAATGTAAGAGTGAAAAGACCAACAAACAAAAACAAACGAATTATGTGATTCTTTAAAAGTATGAAATAATTGCAGAAACAACTTACTTTCTTGAAAATTTTAAAGTTTCAAATGGGAATTTTAATAATTTAATAAAATTTTAGTAATTTTTTTTTATTTTAGGGTACCCATTACCTTTGTTATAACTCATTTCTATAAATAAAAATAAAAAAATTAAAATTTAAAATTAAATAAAAAGTCAAGATTTTTAAAAGAAAAATAAAATAAATAAAACAATTTATTTACTAGCTATAGACACCTTAATTAACTATTCTTGGCGTCTTTAAATCTTATTTTCTTTACATTGTCTTTAAAAAAATAAAATAAAATTCAAGAAAAAGGTTAAAAAAAAGAGATAGTTGAACAAGTATATACCTTGAAACTTTAATTATTCAAATAATATGAATATTTCTTAAAATATCTAAAGTAATCCTTATAATAAAATAAAACAAAGATGGAGACGTAAAAGAACCCATGATTGCTAAAAACAAATAAAAGAGAAAAAATTAATGAAGCTTTTGAAAGAAGCTGAATACGAAGATATGCCACGGCAAGCAAGATTTTAAGGGAAGAGATAAGATCTTTTTTTTTTTTAGAGAGCAATTAAGGCTGTGAAGGTCTGATATTTTTTTTTTATTTCAAATGATTAAACATGGTGTATCTATATCTACACTAATATCACTTAAATTCAAAGGTTATAAATAAGTCAATAAATTTAAGGGTTCGTACTTAAGAATATGAAAACATGTTAAATTTTTTATCTTTGCCACATAAATACTCTAGCACTCACCCGCTATATTACTTTTATATATTGCAGGGGTAAAAACCATCACAAAATAATGTAAAAAATCATTGCACTAATAAAAATATAGCGATAACTTTTACTAACCGCTGTAAAATAATCGTCGTTAGTTACCTGATTTTTTATAATGGAATTAGAAATTACACATATAATCCACATATTTATGAAAATTTTTCTAATTATTGAAGAGAAGTCCTTATAAATCTCCACTTTTTTTTTATCAGAAATACATGTATATATACATCATGTATTTTTTTTAACTCGGAAATGATTCAAAATTTATACATTTCAATTCTCATTTTCATGGAGTTATTCTCAATTTCAGTCTGAGTTGCTCTAAAGAGAGACAAGGTGTGAAACTCTGAAAACAAATAGAGTGTGAAGTTCATGGTTTTAATATTTTTGAGAAAGCTTCATTTCAAAATTATTAAATTCTTTTCATGATTTTAACATTTTTGTGCAGCGCAGCATGAAATTGTTGAAAATTTAAAATATATATCTATTAATAACCTAAAATTATATTGAATCAATCTCATAATATCAATGTCAAATATAAATTTTGGAAGTTCTACAATATTTTTTAATATATTTTTAAAATATTGGGGGAAATTAAGTGTTATTATTTTTTTAGTGGGCAGCGGCTGTGAAGATAGAGTAAAATCATGATATGGAGAAATTCTTAATTGGTCTTGTTCGTCGACAAATCCTGGGTTTGTGTTAATTTCTGAAAAACAATCCCTTAATCCAAGATGTTTCAGAATTGTTTTGATGGAGAGCACATTTGCATCATTTACAATCCTCAACTCACACTTGAAATTAATATATATAATTAAGACCATAATTGATGAATAGGAATACGTTTCAAGACTTGAGCAATGTCTTCCATGGTTTTCCCCTGTGATCGAGTCTCTTTTGTCATCCTATCCTGCAAGATTTTCCCAGAAAGTATAGTTAGTAGAAAACTAATCGGTAATATCACAGCATTATAAATAGTGATTGAATAAAGAAAGAAAGAAGAAATTTTAATACTAACCATTAGAGAGTTCCAAGACATAGTAGGAAGAAGAAGATTGAACAAATCAATGAAACCGAATTCATGGATGACCCCATTGTCGCTATCAACTTCCACGATGGTCTTGTTGAAATCCAGAACAATCAAGATTTCAGCCATTTCTTTCTTTAAGAAAAGAAAGAAAAAAGAAAAAGAAATCAAGAAGACTTTTCCTTCTCTTGCTTAAAGAGCAAAAAAGAAATCAAGAATTAGATTTGGTTTTTCTTTTGCATGTAAGGTGAGAGGGCAGACACCAATGCAGGCCCGGCTACGAGGGGAGCACCCTGAGCAGTTGCTCAGGACCCCTCAACCGCTCAGGGCCTCTCAAATAACAATTCCAGCAGAAATTAAGATTGAGCTCTATCTTAATTTCTGCTGGAATAGTAAACTCAAAAGATAATTATTAATTGTTATTTTTAGTATTTAATTTATATAAATATTTTTAAAAATTTATATAAAAATTATTATATAAAAATTTTATATTTTACTATTTAATTTATATAAAAATTATTATTTTACATTGTTATTTTTAGGTCCTTAAGTCCTAAATATATATTTTTGGACAGTCCCTTGAATTCAAAATTTTCACTCCGATACTATTTTTTAGAGGTTCATATTTTAATTTCTACTCGAGACCCCTAAAATATCTAAAACGGCCGGACACCAATGGTGGCTAAGAAGACAAAAACCAGAATCCAATAGACCGTGCAGAGCATGCAGTGCAATCGCTGCTTCAATTTAATAAAACATCCAAATCCAAGTTGGAGTAGTCTAACCAATTATCTCAATTCTAATCCAAGTTGGAGTAGTCTAAACAATTATCCCAATTATAGTTGGAGTGGCAGTAGACTCATAATCTATAAAAGTAATCTGAATTTGGATATTTTTTATAATATATGGTTCAATTTATAACTAAACTAAACTCGTTGGTCATGGAAGAAGGGACAACAAAAGCAACTGCAGTAATAGATTCAGTTGACCAATAATTTTGTAACCATTTAAATATCAGCATTAAATAACTACAATTTTTTTTGTCAATAAATAACTACAAATTTTAGCTTAAATGTTCACAAAAATTTACAAAAATACTACTTTTTTTTTAAAAGGAAATTTTTACATTTTTACTATTTTTTCTTTTTTCTTTTTCATTTTTATCTCATTCTCTCCTCATTCATTTATATATATAGATTTTTTTCCTCTCAGCCAATTGCTATCATTTAAATTAAATTCATTTTTATTAATTTTTATTATTTATTTCTTTAATTTTTATAATACATTATTCTTTTTATTTACATTATTTTTTTACTAATTTCTTTCTTTCTTTAGTTTTTTTTTTAAAGTTTAATGTTAGTGATATTAAAATTATCTCTAAAATTTGAGAATTTAGTTTACACATTTGATTGTAACATTAAAATTATCTCTAAAATTTGAGAATTTAGTTTACACATTTGATTGTAACAGTATTATTAAAAGACTTGACGTTTATTCGTAAATTTTAATTATAATTTTAGTTTTTTTTCTTTGTAAAAATATTTTATCACTTTCATCACTAATATTTTTATTTCATATCTTTCTTATCATCAATTAATTTTTGCGAGTCCGCGTAGAAAAAATATATTTTCTAATCCTATAATTTAGGCCATTCAAGCAAAACAAAATAAATTAAGGCAAGTTATTTTCATAAAGAGTAAATTTGATCAATTAAGATCTCATAAGTTACTTTTTTTAAGTCGTAATCAAATATAAAATAATATTATTTAGTTTTGTCTTTTGTATTTTGTACCCTATTCCACATTAATAGAACTGAATTATTAATACAATAAAACAAACATAGCAAAATTAAAACTTTAATTCTTCAAATGTAAATATTTCTTAAAATATATTGTCACACCCCAACTCTCTAAAAATAGAATAAATTTATCTTACCATAAATCTCAAATCACAACTTATTTAATTTATATCTCTCATAAATATATGATAATTTATAATATTTATTACATCATTAAACATAATCCATAAAAATTTAAATAATTTCTAAACAAAAATTAAACTTAAAATACTAATTTGTTGGCCTAATCTTTTTTATATATTGAAGAATTTTAAATTAAAGAGTCTATACTCTAATAAAGTCTGCCAAATTAATCTTTAAAAATATCTGAAAATATTAATAATAATAGGGTGAGTTGTAAATATATAACAAAAATCTTATTTAATTAATTTAAATAAGTGTAGTATTTTTGCACTAAATTTTTATTATTGTTATTTTAATCAACAAATTTTGGTACCTATAGCAATTAAATTCAAGTAGCATTACTTTTAACATATTTCATTTAAATTCTTAAATAAAAACTCATAATAATTTACTTATAGAATTTCTTTCCTTAATTCTGTAGTCATATACGAAATTAAATTAGCCTAATACACACCTTTTACTTCAATTTTTATACTAACTTGGGCATTAATGTTAATTCAGCAATTTTCTTGATTTTAAACTGCTTAAAATATGTTTCTACTAATAAAAAAATCTGTTTTGACTAATTAAAGCCCAAACAATATTTTGTATTAAAATTTTCTTCTCTTCTATCTAAATTCATCAATTAAAAGTGTTTCCTATAAATAAATTAATATGGTAAATTATTTAGTATATAAAAATTAAATTCTAAACAAAAATTTATAAAGAACTTATTATAAAATTATTTATTTAAATTCTTTAATTCATACCGATCGTAACTAAATTTCTTAACAAAGAAATCAAATTTTACATTATCAATACATATCTTCTTCCTTTATTCTTGATTTACCGATTCTTCTTCTGCTTTCAATTTTTTTTAAGGCTGGAATTATATATATCGGGTCCAGGAAATAAAGAAGCAAAAGGTTCTCCTTTTATACTTCTCTTATTATTATTATTATTATTATTATTATTATTATTTGGAAAGCTAAAATAAAATGGCATGTTACTTATCAACACATTCATTTTATATTTGTCAACTTTTTATTTTAAAGTTTGTCATTTGTAAAACCATATCCTTCCCCTCCATACACGTTTAAAGTAGCAAAAGAATTGTTTATTCAATTTGTTGGCACTTGCCAATATAATTTTTCTTATGATATATTTGCTTACCATTTATCAACTCCATTACCTTATTATTATTCCTTTTTCTACGCATATACATTGATGAGTCCATATTTTATTTCTTCATTTAGTTTATTATTAGAATAATAATAATAATAACAATAATAGCCATCATTACCCTACCACTTTAGAAAATCATTAGATTTCACCATTAAATTTTTATTTAGTTTAAAACTTACACATTAGCTAGTTTCTAGAAACAAACTGACACATGTATTTTAATTTATTTCATTCAATAAATATAATCTTTAATAATTAAATTAATAATCCACTTTGATTAATAATTAAAATTTAATGACTTAAGCACTAAACCTAATTTGACCATTAAAATTAATAACCAATTACAAAATATTTTATTTTATTTTATTTTTACTTAATTAATTCAACTTTAATTATTTAATCTATATTATTATATTATTTATTTATTTTATATATTTATTTTTAGATATTACTATTTATATTTCACTATAAATATATATATTTACCTAATTGGTCCAATTATTATTATTATTATCATTATTATTTTTGGTTAGTCAATAATTACTACTATTATATTAATATAGTCATTTTAATTATTATTTAAATCATATTTTTTTAATTTTATGTATCAACTTTAATTATTATATATGTATATTTATTATTAATTATTAGTTGTATATATATATTTAATCATCATAATTATTTATTTTACTAATAAGTATTATTATTATTATAAGTCTATTAATAAGTTAAATATTATTTAGTATGATATATGAACATGCATAATTTACCTAGACTAATGGTAAATTATTTGTTTTTTTTTTTTAACTCAGATTTCATGTTAAATATCTTTTTTTTAACTTAAATAATCCAACATCTACTTTATTTATTTAATAAATCACATTATTAATATACATATATATTTTTAATTAATTTATTATATATATATCATATTATTTATTTTTATTATATATATATATATTCATTTATATTTATATTATTACTTTAAAAAAATACCGAATATTACATATCTAAACTAATCCTCGTAATAAAATAAAATAATTAAGAATATAAGAATATACTTTACATATTTTTTGGTGGACAGCGGCTGCAACAGTTTGAAGATTGAGTAAAATCATGATAAGAAAAAATTCCTAATTTCCCTTCTTCATCAATAAATCTTGGGTTTGTGTTAATTTCTGAATAACAATCCCTTAATCCTAGATGTTTCAGTACTGTTTTGATAAAGAACACATTTGCATGACTTACAAAATAATGTAGCGAAATTACATTTAACGGTCGCAGAGTAATATAAACCATTATTGAAACATTGAATCGATTTATTTTGTGATGGTAATAAAACCATGGCAATAATAAAAGTATGGTGACAATTTTTACTAACCACTGCAAAATAACCGTCACTAATGACTTATTTTTTATAATGTAAATAGAAATTACTTATATATAAACTACTTATTTATGAAAGATTTTCTAATTATTGAAGAGAAGTCCTTGTACACCTCCATAAGCATATTATACACCTAAAATAAATTCATTTTCTTTCTTATTAAAAATTATATATATGTGTGTGTGTGTGTGCACGTGCGCGTACGTGTTCTTTAATTAAGAAATGATTCAAGATTTATATATTTCAATTCTCACTTTCATAGAGTTATTCTCAATTTGAGTCTGAGTTACTCTCAAGACAAACGGAATGTGAAACTCCAAAACAAGCAAAGTCATGTGAACTTCATAGTCTAACATTTTTGTGCAAGTTTCATTTCAATATTGTTGAATAATTTGCATGGTTTTAACATTTCTGTGCAAACTTGTGCAACATAAAATTGTTGAAAATTTAAACTATAAATATCATTTAATAACCTAAAATTTGAATCAATCTCGTAATATCAATGTCAAATGTATATTTTTATAATATTTATTTCATATATTTTTAAAATATTAGAGGAAATTAAATGTTACTATTTTTTTAACATTATATACAACACTTTGATACTAAAAATAAGAATGTTCCAGGGCATGTTGGGAAAAAGTTGATTGAATAAATCATTAAAATCCAATTCGTCAATAACCCAATTGTCATTGTAAACATCAACACCAGTCTTATCGAAATCGAAAACAACCAAAATTCCAGCTATTGTTGCAAAAAAAAAAAACAAGAAAGAAAGAAAATTTCTTTTTTTTTTTTCTGAAAGAAAAAGAAATGAAAGAAGAAGAAATGTCTTGGTAAGTTTTTTTAAAGTAATGATTGTGTAGGAGTTCAAATGATTGATATTTGGAAAAAAATATATAACTAGTATTTTAACTTTTTCATTATTGTTATTTTGGTGCCCAAAGCATTTTTTTTTTCACTTTGTTGTTTGAACTTTAATTATTAATATCAATTTGTTTCGATCTGATTTGGTTCTAAGTGACATGTTGACTAGTATTCGTCCAACTCAATTTTAGTTAAAAAAATGGTCATATTAGATTATAAACAATTAGATGATGAAATCACCCTTTGTGAATTAGGATTTTCTATTCTAAATTTGATAAGGAATTTGAAGAAAAGGAGAAAAAGGAGATGAAGAAAATTGTAGTTTAATTATTTGCTAAACAAAATATAATTGCAGATATGTTATTTGCTAAATAAAATGCAATTGCATATTTGTCATTCATAGATCTATCATTTGTGAAATTGAAGATGAAAATAGGACAAGAATAAATCAATTGTTCTTTAAGACTTGCTCTAATTTTGTTGTTGAATCTGAAAATACATATGCAACTTCTTGTGATTTTGTCGAAAATCAAAGAATTCACCGGATGAGTTGTTAAACCTTGATATTTGACTAAAAATACAAATTTGAATATGGAAATTCATAAATATCAATTGCTAAATCACCAATCACACTTGACAACATTATCAAAATCAATTGTTGAATCACAAATACCAATCACACTTTATTCTTTCAAATTTAAAAAACAAAAGTCAAAATTTTCAAATTTCATGGCAACTAAAAATGAAAAATCAATATCAATATCATGGCAACCCAAAAATCCTTGTGAATGTCAAAGTTCTTCCCTTCGAAAATCAAAAATCGAAATCAATATTCCTTGTGAATATTGAATTTCTTTCTTTTGGAAAACCCTTCGATCTTAACTATGAGTGAGATGCTTGAGAGAGGGAGAGAGAGAGATTTACTCAAAATTTGAGAGATGGAGATTGACTCAAATCCCAAACTCAAGCTTAGAGATGACTTATTTGGATGTTATTTAGGATTTGGGTTGCTTTGGTTTTGTTAGTTTTAGCTACGATCTTTATATATATTTTTTATTATCGGGTCTCACGGGAATGAGGAGTATATTTCCTATTCCTACCTCGTCCTGCTTTGTATAGAGAGAATTTTCCCAATCTTTACCTCGGCAGGGGAAGACGACAGGGAGTACCTTCCCCGTAAATCCCTATTGGTTTCCCTTATTCCCTTTGGTTATCCCTTATTTGTTTCATAATTCATCATGATTTTATAATATATGGTATGACTTAATTTCTTAATTATTTTAACTTTAATTTTTATTTATAATTTTCCATGTTAATTATGTATTTTCTGGTGTTTTTTTATGGTTTGAAAATTTTATCTTTCAAAGATATATTCAATAGAGTTTTTAAATATCATATACATATATACTTATAGAATATTTTTAACCTCTATAACCAATTAAAATTTTACACAATATTATCAAATCAAATGAAAAATTTTATTTAACCATATACTATATTATTATATCATCTTTCCAAATTAAACATGATAAATATTACATATGATACCATACCATATAAAGAAAATTATCCTTTTCTTTATATATTTTAGGATAATACGCAACTAAATAGAAGCTGAGAAATTTCCATTTGAAAATTTAGATAAATAAATAATTATGATATTCAAAGTGTGAAATAATTAACATTAAGTCATATTAAAATTTAAAGAAATAAAAAATAAATAAATTTCACCTTAGGAAGAAAATAATTATGTATTGGATTAAATATACTGGAAAGTTGCTAAAAAATAGATTTTTCTCATGCCTTAATCTCTATTGTTCAATTATATGATTTATCTATCATTCAAAATTATGAATATGTAAGAGAAATTTTTAAATAAGGAAAACTATTTATTAGTAACCAATCATTAAACACCAAATCAAACACAAAAAAATCATATCCATTAAACCCAAAACAAAAAGGAACATAAATCAAACGCAAGTATCAGTGTTATTTATTCATCTTGAGCATAATAGTAACATTAGTGACAAACAAGACTTGATAACATAAAAAGAGAAAGTGAAAGCAAACTGGTGTTTGTTGATACATTTTTTTGGATCAATTCTTGATCAGAATCAGAGTTTCATAAAATTATACATGCTTCTTGTTAATTAAAGCCACAAGAATAGTAATAGAAAAAATTATCTTGTCAATTGATAGCTTTGGCATATGCTAAATATATATTTGGAGTAGTAACTGATGAGGAACAGAGAAAGCTTTTGGTAGTTTCATGGGCAACCATTGATATATTCTGCAACTTGCAATCAGTTGAGAACTATGCAACAAAGTTTCCATTAATCTCTTTCATAGGAATTTCTTCAATGACTTAAAGCAGAACAATCTCACACTTTTCTCCATCAATCCATTCATGAATTTCTGCTTTGACATTAGCATAGAATTTTTTGCAAATTAAGCCCAAACTGGGAAATTTTTCCATGGCATTATATAATCTGACTTAGTAAGCTTCAAACTTGAACAATAATCACCAATACCATCACCAAGATATATGATTTTCTTGTTTCCCTCCTCCAATTTGATATTGAAGCTTGGATTCTTTCCATTACAAGACCCAGTTCCACATTTTAAAAAAATTAATAGAACTGAATTATTAGTACAATAGAACAAACATAACAAAATTAAAACTTTAATTCTTCAAATAGAGATATACAATTAGATATTATTAGTGGGGTCATAAAAGAACACAAATTGACAAAAACCAAAACAACATATTAGACAAAAAAAAATCAGATCATAAACTATGTTCCTGACAATGAGGATCCTATTGACTGATATAATACTTGTTTGGCCTTAATTTACACCAGTGCCTTAGTCCTTAAGTGTATTCACCCCCTGACCATAGCCGCTTTCCAAATAATATATTCCAACCACAGAATTTGGCTCGAAGTCTTGAGGCAATCCATCTGGAAATTCTCCACTGCCATCAGCACGGGCATCACCAAAATCACTTTGAGAAGATCTCATTACTTCCTTCAACACTCGCATCACTGCTGCCTGCCATTGATTCATTTCCAATATTATCCTCACATGATCCCACCTCAGCTTGAGAGGGAGGTGGCAACACTAGAATTTGATGCTTCAATCCTTTCAGCAAATGCCAAGCACTCTGGAGATGTGACTGAAGATTTCAGGAGAAGCTGAATTCCTTTTTGGACTAATTGAAATTGCTTATCTGGCAAATAATTTTTTACATCAACTTCATCAGGACCTTTTTTCCTCTTAAGGCATCTGTTCCCAGACGCAATCTGTGAAGTACCACCATCTACACAGCATGATTTTCCAGATGATTGTTGTCGACGACGTCTATAACCATCTGGAAGAACAAAAGCAGGAATCTGCTTCCTAAGAACATGAGAGAGAGAGATTTCCATTCCTGGTTTCCAAAACATATACATATTTATGGAATGCTTAAATTCATCAATTGTTCCTCGGATATCAAATTGCTGGCTTTCCTCAACTGTCTCTCCCTGTTTCCTTTGCAAGCCTATAAAAAACAGAGTGTGCACAAGGTTTGGAGGTATCTACATATTCATGATGGTATGGATGACACTGCAATTTCCCATCTGTGTCCCATTCAATCATAAGTGTCAAATGCCTTAACCGGGATGCTACCCATCCTTTCCAAGAACATAAGTCATCAACATCGGCTGCAACCATTTCAATCTGTAGATAGTTTTTGTAGCTTTCAAAGAACAAATATGGCTCAAACAAACTACTCCACTGGGATTTATTCAGCTCCATCTCCTCACAGATTTTGTTACCATATTGGAATTGCTCCATCATGACCCGTAGAGTACTTGTTGAGACATTGTAGCTAGAGCTCATGCAAGGATAGGCTGGTGTTATGATTGGCATGTGATAAGTCCTGTCACGAGGATTTTTACGGGGTCCCAAACACAAAATCCAAGGTTATCATCCTCTTCAATGGGGCACAGATGTGTATAGAACCTGAAAAATTTAGAAACAAGCATACTAGGAATAGCATTAGGATGAAGTTGGCACACACGAGCAACTAAGAGAGCCCAGTTTACACCACCAAGAAACCCAGTCACATTGGAGTAAATACCACGTCTTTTAGCCCAGAACTTCAAGCAACGAAGTGTTGTGCGAAAATGGTCAACATTGGGAACAAGCTTAAGAATTTGAGCAGCAACTCTACAGCCATTAAGGCTTCGAACAGTTGGCTCATCAACATTGTGCAGAAGAGAAACATCAGAGATGTCCAAGTCCTCTGGTACAACCAAAAGAGAGATACTTGCATACAGAAGATCAATTGAAATTCCATCAAACTTGAATTTCATCACAGGGACGTGAGCATCTGGAACTGGTTGCAGCTCTGTAACTTGCTCCATTTCTGCCAAAATATTGTGGAACACAAAGAAGAAGTCCACCTCCCTATTGACATAAGATGGCCCGACACATGATGTATCAATGTCTGCCCCAGGACCATGTACCCCAAGCCTATAAGAACCAAATGTAAAAATAACAGCATTGGCATTCTCCACCATTTGATCGGTGCCCAATTTTTCACAATCTGTCCAATTCGACCCAGAACCTCTTTTCTCTTGGTGGCTTCCTCTTTGCTCTCATGAACCCCAGCATCACTCAAGAACTTCTCCAATTCGCTGTTTCTCTGCAAATCAACCTCCGTAGGTCCTGCCATTGATATAGGTTTCATTACCGAACTCATCATCTTTGAAACAAAAAGAACAGAAAACCAAAACAAACCCTCGACAAGGAGATGATTTTCTTGATAAAGAGATCATTAGAGGAGTAGATTTTTTTAGTATTTATAACCATATTCCTATTCCTAGTGATTTTAGGATTTCCGAATGGAGAATGGTTAAATTCTAATCCAAATTTAAGTTTTATATTAAAAAACAAATGATTTTATTGCAATTACAATCAGAATCGAATTACATTATATTATAGTTGGCGGTATTCAAGTATTCTTATTTTTACATAAATCTAATTATAATGCTTGTGTTCTTCTTCTTTATTTTTTAATTAATTAAGTGCTCTTTTACTAGTGAATTATCGCTTTTTTTTTTTAATGTTCTATTTTAAGTTTAGTATTATTTTTATTTTTTGTTTAAATTATTTGATTATGGACATTTATTTTTGTTATTTCTGAAATTCCTCTTAAAAGTTTAGTTTTTATTATTTAAATTTTGGGTTAAGTTTTGACTAGTGGAGTATTATTAGCATATATGATGGGCCTTTCTTAAACGTGGAGAAATAGGTGCAAACATATTTTGAGAAGCAAATGAAAACTCCATCCGGCAGAACCGCGTTGTTCAGCTAAAGCATTTTCTGTTTACAAAGTGCAGCAAGCAGAATTATGAAACAATTAATATCATGTGTCTCTGGAGATCTGTTGACTGTTGAAATGAAAAAATATATATTAATTATATCAATATTAAAATGTGGTTATCACAACAGCACAGAGACTTGATTTATATTGGGTTGGAAGCTGCCACCGTTCGGTTGGTTTAAGCTAAATTCAGATGAGAACTAACACCGGTGGAGCAATTAGAGATGATAGAGGAAGGTGGGTGACGGATTTCATCATGAACTTCGGATATTGTACGATAACTCTGGGGAGTTTACAATGGTCTTTTGTTAGCTTGGCATAAAGGTCTCAGGAAACTGAAAATGGAAGTTGACAGTGAGAGTGTAGTGCAGCTCCTATTGACAGATTTTGCAGATAAAAGAAGGAATTCCAATCTTATATACCAGATTGAGATTGGAATTCAAAACTTCTTAGAAAGGATTGAGAGATTGAGATTAAGCATGTACATAAAGAGGCAAACAAACTAGCAGATTTTATAGTAAACTTGGCAGTTAACTTCCAGTTAGCATACATTAGTTGAATTCTCCACCAGATGAAGTGGACTTTTGGGTGGAGAGCATGACCTGTTCCACGGAATGTGAGTGTCTAGGCTCACCACTCACCAGTTGTGTTTGGATTTTGGACTTCATAGATTATTATTTTCTTGGACTTTCTTGAAATGGAGTGACGGCCTTATTTCAATTGGTTAACTTCTTTGACAAATGGCTAGGGCCATTTTTATCTTTTATACCACTCATTAATATTGACATTTCTTTTCTTTTATTTTTTCGCTGAACAATTTGTTTCTTCTCATTTATAACTTTAAAAAAAATTATAGTAAAAATAAATATGCTCTATATCTTAATTATAATTTTTATTTATCAGTATTTTATTTTTTTAAATGAAAATATATATATTAATTAATTTAAAATAATATTAAAATTATAAAAAATTTATAATATTATTATTTTTTTTAAAAAATAATATAATAAAACTTTTGCCACAAAAGATGATAATGGTGATGATGACCTATGATTATAGAAATGAAGGATATTATAATTTTTAAAAATAATATAATAATTCAGATAGGTGATGAAACTTTACAAATTATATATTATGATTTTGTTATAATAATATAATATTTTTTTTAGATTATATAATAATACAATAAAAATTTTGTAAATTTTAAACATTTTGGAATGTTATACTCTAAAATAGATTAATTAATATTTATTTTTTTATAAGAATAAAACATTAATAAACAAAAATTATAATTAAGATATTAAAGAATTTTTTTAATTTATTATGACTGATATTTTAATATTAATATTTTAGTTAAACTTGAATTTTTTTTTAGTTGATGAGAAAATTTTAATTTTAATGAAAAATTTCAGTAATAGAGGTATAGATATTCTAACATTTATAAATTATGTAAATATACATTATGTAATCTATAATTTTAACATAAACAAAATTAATTAATTTGAGGAAATGGTAATTATGGTGAAGAGAAATAATCATAACTATTAAGTCATATTATGAAATGTATTTTTTATACAAATTAGTATATTATATTTATTAATATTATTATTAGTCCTAATATTAGTATATTGTGTTTATTAATTTTGTTAATAATCTTAATATTATTAGTGTATTAGATTTATTGATTTTGTTATTAGTTCAATCTATTAAAAATTTATATTTCAATTTTTATGATGTGACTATGTCTCAAAAGTATAATAGTATTATATTTTGAATAAATAGCTTAAGTGAGATGAGATTTTACTAATATATTTCTTCAAAAATTTATTTACCTTTTATAAAATAATTACAATAATTAACTCATATGAAGTATACTCCTTTTTACACATATTACATTTTAGAAAATAATATTTTAATTATTATCACTAATGTTATTATTAATTCAATATACAAATCTTGTATTTGAATTAATAATGCTAAAATTCAATAAAATTTTAATGGATAAATATAAAAGAATATTCATATAAAATTAAATTAAATTAAATTTATTTTAGAAACAAGAAATATAAAAAAATAATGAATATTACGTATTTGTTAACAGTCTATTAAATAATAATATATGATTTTAATTTTGTTTTTTAGAAATTAAGGTATATGTGGGGTTGAATATTTAGAGATTTTAATAAAATTAGAATAAATTATTAGATAGGAATAAAAATTTAGTTAAAAATATAAAGCTTACTTTGATTTAAATTAATACCATACAATTAGCTTACTTTGTTAAAAATACATTTAAAAGTTAAGTAGTTTAGTTTGTTACTATTATAATAATAAACTAGCTTCTGGGTCTATATAATATGAAAAGAAATAATTTTTATATCGTAACAAATAATAATTTAATTAATAAATTTTATATAAAACTATATTATAATATAATAATAAAATTAAACTCTAAAAAAATAATTTTAAAATTAAATGACATATATTATGATTTGATATGGATCAAATTCATCCATTTAGCATTTTCTTTGTTTAAATTACTATTTGATTATGGGCATTTATTTTTGTTATTTGGATTCGGTTTTTATTTTTTTTTTTGTATTATTTTTAATTTTAACCGTTTGATGCACTTTTAATTTTGGTTAAGTTTTCTCTTTCTTAATGGCTGCAGCCATTTTTGAGAACCAAATCTGCCAGAGTTAAGTAACAACTGTCAGCTAAAGCATTTTCTGTTTACAAAGTTGGAATTGGAATGTTCACAGTATACATGCACTGCAACTCTGCAAGTAGAAATTATGAAACAATATCATCTGGTTGGCGCATCTATTGACTGTTGACACCTAAAAAGTATCTCCACACCCTTGAAAACTTCCCAACATGTATCATTAACTCACGGACTTGCTCTTCCTTAGCTCTGAGCTGAGCTTCATAATACAGACAAGGAGCATGTACAAGATCCCAATGAGGAGATAATGTATTCACATTGGTTGCCATGAAACAAAGCAACATTCCTAATTAGACAAAAATTAAGGCCAAAATCCAAATGACCAAATAAATCCAAACTCTTTGCATGTATTTTCAGTTTAGGACAATCCTTTTTTAATTTTATCAGATTTAGCATATCAAATTACATTTCCCGACAGAAAATGAAAAAGCAGGTGGCAGCACCAGAAACTGTATTACCTGTCAAAAAAAGAATATAGAGGGAACAAGCTACAATTAATCATAACCACAGCAAATGAACTGTGAAGGCAAAGCAAAATAAGATTGATTGAAGTTATATCCAATTGGGATATCATACCACAACTTCTTTGGGTGAATGAAAACATAATATTTGATAATGAGATTTGTCTTCCGAAATTGTGTATTGGTTTTCTTTTCACAATTCATAAATATTTTTGTTAGTTTGAATTCATCCACAAAACACAAAGAAAATGCAAAAATTAGGAAACAACGGTGTCAATACTAAGCAATAGATTCAGGGTAATCTGACCACACAATATTGGAGACTAAAACTCGTAAGTTAAAGCTATGCATTTAAAGTGCCTCCCCTCAGGCCTCAGCAGATGAAAGTACCCAGTTAGGCAATTTCCAAAAATTAAGAAGAGAAGAGAAACTCGCCTCTGCATAACAACGAACCACATTTTCTTGAGTTTTTCAAGTTTATGGAATCTGTCAAGTATGAACCACAGACGGTTTGGTGGTTTATGGCTTTGTGTTGGGGAGAGAGAAGAGAGATTCTAGAGGATATTCTTGGTGTTTTTGAAATGCCCAATTCAGTAAATATGAATTGCATCAAAAATCCTAGTTTTTAACTCCTGCAAATTAAAAAAAAAAAAAAAAACACAAGCAAGCAAAGGTTAAAGGTAGTCCTTTCCTCTGCCTCAAGCTCTCTGTTCTTCTTCTTCTTCTGGTGCAAACTACAAATGACTAAAAAAGCGAACTAATCAAACATGGGTAACTCTAACTTCTCTCTATATCTATAGTCTCTAAATTAATATATGAATTGTTATATCTATAGTCTCTAAATTAATATATGAATTGTTATATCTATAGTCTCTAAATTAATATATGAATTGTTCCAAAATCTGATAGAATTTGGATTTCGGTAACCAATTATCCCAATTCTAGTTGGAATGGTAGTATAATCGCGGGTTGGTCACTGCTGGTGAGTCATATATAATAATAAAACAACCAAATCCTAGTTGGAGTAGTCTATCCAATTATCCCAATTCTAGTTGAAGTGGGAGTACTCATAATCTATAAAAGTAATCAGAATTTGGAAAATTTTTTATAATATATCGTTCAATTTACAACTAAACTCTTGGGTCATGGAAGAAGAGACAACAAAAGCAGTTGATTATATATCTGAACTGCATGAGCCCATATTACATCACATCTTGTCTTGTCTCTCTATCAAAGACATTGTTCGAACTAGTGTACTGTCAAAAACGTGGTATCAAGTGTGGAATACCTACACTCAGACTTTGGAATTTGATTTCTTTAACCTATTTAGAGATAATGAAGATTATTACTACCACGTAGAAGATTTAGAGATAAAAAAGAGAAACATACAGTGGTTATATGATTTTGTTGAAGAAATTTTGTCGCATCGCCACAAACAGAAGCTAAGTTTCAACAAGTTTATGATTTGCATTGAGAGGGTTCGCAAAAGGCCAGATATAGTAGCCAATTCGGATAGATGGATTGGATATGCTATAGAGAGTCACGTCAAAAAATTCAAAGTTCTAGTAAGGACAGCCATTCTCAGGGAAGACTATTTATACTAATTGCCTCAATCTATTCTTACAACAAAATCTATACAAATATTAGATTTGAATCAATGCAAGTTGGAGCTACCCTGATGTGACAAGGTAATCTTACCTTACCTGACCGAGGTTGTGCAAATGATAATACAATCTGCAAACTCATTGCTAGTTGTCCTCTCCTTCACCATTGGACTCTGCGTTACTGCTTTGGTTTTAAGACTACAAATTTTCAATCTTCTTAAACTCATCAGAATTTACCTGGAAGCGAATGATGGCCTTGAGGAAGTTAAGATAGAGGCAGCAAATGTCCAAAAGTTGGGACTATTAGGTTGGGATAATTGTTGGCTTTTTCAAGTCAAGTTGGGTTCTTGCATTGATTTGAAGAGATTAAGAATATCCAACACTACCATCACGGATAAATGGCTACATAACCAATTGAATAATAATTTTTCTCTCTTCACTGATTTGCATTTGGAAGATTGCAATATGTTGGAGAGTATTAACATTTCTGAGTTCTCATCTTCATACATTAATCATTAAATCATGTAGAAATCTGGCTAGAGTGGAGATTCATACACCTAAATTGGACAAGTTTGAGTATTATGGCGACATAATTTCATTTTCTTCAGATCATCAGTTGATCCTACCAAAAGTTTCTGTCTATTTCAAATCCGAATCTGAAAATATTGATGTTCCTAGACTGGCTGAATTACGTAAAAAGTTCCTTCAATTTTTCAACGTATTGCATTTGGAGACTTGGAACAAGGTATGTATGAAGATGGATGATTTAAATCCTTTTTCTTTTATATATATGTATATATATTATTTTATGCAATTGCTAATTGAATTGTTTACCTAGAATTCAGTTTTGCTTGTCCAGAGTTATAAAGTTCAAGGAGAATTCAGACGAATCCTGTCTCTTCCATTGAATAGCATACAAAATTTAATGCTTTCACTCAGTGATTTAAATCAAAGAAATCATCATCCAATTGCAGAACTTGTGGATACTATCCTTTGGTTATGTCCTCATCTAAGTAGTATAACAATACGTTCCAAGGGGAAATATTGTTCTTTTAAGGTATATATGGCCTCAAATTATTAACTATAGTTTCATTGTATATAATTTTTTATGCCTTTGATATCTATATGTTAGTAAGTTGAATTAATTGTTTCAACTTCATTTGCTATTGTAATTTCAGTTTCAGTTCTCATATCGGAAGCTAACAAGCAGTGCAGAAGAGACGAGTTCATGTTGGCAACATTGCATAGAAGATATAAAGATCAGTCAAATTTGTCATGATACAAGCAAACAAGAAGATTATATTTTCGGGGAAGATGTCTGGGGAAAGATTGGTCTCTTAAATTGGATTCTGGAATTCATTAATTAATTAACACTCTTCTTATGTAATTTCTTCTTATTATTAATCTTGTCATGAAATCTTCTTTGCAATATCATGTCTTTCATTTTTCTTTTCTTTTGGTGTTGTACTTAAGTTCTATCATGCGTTGAAGTATATACTACTAAACAAAAAGTCAATATTTCTTATTTAGAATGGCAAAAAACTTGTAAAGTTTAGAAAATAATATAATATTTAATTTTCAAATAATTGTTAGCATTTTTTTATAGTTATTTATTTTAATAAATTTAGTTCTAATTAGAATTTGAACTTGAAACTAGGTCTTATCTGTAAAAATCAAACAAAATTATAATACGTTAAATTTTATGATAAATTACAATAATACATTTGAAATTTAATTGAAATTTATCAATTAATATTTTAAATCTTGCTTTTTAAAACCAATAACATTTTTTATTCCTGAATTTTTTTAAATTATTTAATACTTTAGTTGTTATTTATATATTTATGAATTTTTAATTTATATATTTATGAATTTTTAACTACATGTACCTTAGTCTTGTCCTTTAAACTTATAATTTTTTTAAATAAAAATCTTCTCTTTTGTCCATATAAATCCTGACAAAATCAAATGAAGTTCTTACAATTTTAATTGAATTTTAAATTTTTATGGCTAATTAAAAGAGGATTAGAATTTAGAAGTTCAAAATAACTCTTTCTCCAAGTATTTTATTATTATTATTATTATTCTGACAATAATCAAGAGATGATTACAGTCTGAACTTGATCTGAGTTAAGGAATTGCTGGTGATAAAGCCTCCGTGCTGCAGTGTATTTTAAGGGCGTAAGATGCTGGATATAGGGAGGGAGAGAGACAGTGAATTGCAGATATATGGGATCTGTGGAGATGTTACTGGTATAGAGTCTGTGAAGGCTCATGGCTCCCTTCAGAGGCGAAACGGCTATGGGGTCGTGTGGGGTCACACGATCCCCCTCACCGGCGGCCAGAAGAAGTAAAGCCGGTGGAGTCTTGGAGAACGACCTAAACTCAGCCCCCGTCAACAGGGGGCTGAGATGCAGACGATTTGCAGCAAGGGGTGGACGAACCCCTCGCTGCAAATTCGTTTATTTTTTTATTTCGCTTAGACCGGTTTAAAAATAAAAAAGGCTGCATTAAAACGCAGTCATTTCTCCTCTTTCCTTCTCCTTCTTCCCTCTCCCCCTCCCCCCCCCCCCCCCCCCCAGTTCAACCAGCGCAGCCAGCCACCAACAGCAGCCCACTACCAACCACCGCGACCGACCATCACCACCGGCCACTGCACTCAAGACCTCCCTCGGTAAATTCCTGGTTCCGCCACCGGCTCCATTGCATACATCTTCTTAAAGAGAGGTGCAGGTTCTAATTGGACTAGGTTTCAATGCTTTGCTGTGAAGGGAACATATGCTCCAAGATGGAGTGCTTTGCAAGGTGTGGAAGAAAATTCTAGTCTTGTGATTTGACAGATACTTTGATGTAAATACGCTGGCTTTCTGCTAATATTTTGCACCTGCGGAAGGCTGCAATAGTTATTCTGTACAGGGTTAGTTAGCTTAGTATAGCTAGGCCTATTATTTGATATGGATTTTGTTCTGCAGATGGATTGGGAATGAGTTGAAACTTGTAGCATAATTTCTTTTGTCCATTTTGGCAATAAAATTATACTTTCTATTGACCCAAAAAAAATTGAATATATCAAGAAAGAAAATGTTGATTTTTTTAAAGTTTCTTCATTATTGAAAATGACTTGTCTATGCATTTGATTTTTGAAACTTTAAGTTTGAATTAGAATTGGGAATTAATTGAAACTTAATTAATTTGCATATTAGAATTTCAAATTTGCATTTTAATGTAACTTTTTTTTTGTGGTTGCTGTTTCTGCTATTAGTTGCAGAGGTTATTGACCAAAGTAGGGAGCCACAATATGTTCATTATATATATATAACAATAGTTACTTCCATAACAGTGACATTAGTCCTACAGTTGCTGCACTGTTTTAATAGATAAGGGCAAGCCAGTGAATTCATATGGCCTTCATTGCTTGGCTGTAATAGGGGAAAAATGGAATTTGGAATAGAATATATGGAGGTATTGTGGCCATGAACATTCTCTTGAAAAATTATTCCTTCAAGAATCTTAAAGAAGGCTTTCTTGAAACTTCCTTAATGGTCATCTTTGCACTTATAATGAATCTATTAAGGCAGTTAAAAAGCCATTAAAAAAAATCATTTGCCAAGGAATGGAAGCAAGCTGGTATATATTTGATACATTTCTTGGATCAATTCTTAATTAGAATCAGGCATGAGCATCATTATGTTATACATGCTTATAAAAAGATTGAATTTTCCCTCCTGTCAATTGATAGCTTTGACATATGTGAAATATATCTGTAGCAGTAACTAATGAGGAACATATAGAGCTTTGGGTAAAGTTTCTTGGGCAGCAATTGATATTGTCTGCAACTTGCAATCAGCTGAGAACAATGGGGCTGAGTTTCCATCACTCTCTTCCAAAGAAATTTCTTCAATAATTTGAAGCAGAACACTCTCAAGCTCTTCTCCATCAGTCCACTCATGAATTTTTGCCTTGATTAGCATAGGATTTTTGCAAATTAAATCCCAAACTGGGAAATTCTTCCTTGGCATCATATAATCTGACTCTGTAAGCCTCAAACATGGACAATAATCGCCAATACCATCACCGAGATATATTATTTTCTTGTTTCCCTCCTCCTTTGATATTGAAGCTTGGATTCTTTCTATTATAAGACCCTATTCCATATTTAAAAAAGAATTATTAATCCAATAGCACAAACACAGCATAACTAAAATTTTAATTCTTCAAACAGATATATATGTATAAATAGTACTGGTGGGGTCATAAAAGAACACAAATTGACCACAACCAAAACAATATCACACAAAAAATCAGATCATATGCTATGTTCCAGATATTGTGGATCCTATTGACTAATATAATACTTGTTAATCAATTTGACCCTAAATTTACTCCAGTGTCTTGCCTGTATCCACCTTCCGACCGTAGCCAATTTCCAAATAACATATTTTCTTTAAATTTTCAAACTGATCCTCATAATAAAATAAAATAATTAATAGTAAAGTATATACCTTGCACATATTTGGCGGGCAGCGACTGCAACCGTGTGAAGATTGAGTAAAATCATGGAAAGGAGCAATTCTTAATTTGCCTTGTTCATCAACAAATCCTGGATTTGTGTTAATTTCTGAAAAACAATCCCTTAACCCAAGATGTTTCAGTATTATTTCAATGAAGAACATATTTGCATCGCTTACAATCCTCAACTCACACCTGAAATTAATATATAAAACACATAATTAATTAGTTTATATCTCTAATTAAACGTAAATAATAAAAAGTTAAAAAGAAACATACCCAGAAGCATGAGCGGACTTAATGGCAGAGACAATCCGAGGATGAATTGGAATACGTTTCAAGACTTCAACAATGTCTTCTTCAATGGTTTTCCCCTGTGAATGAATCTCTTTCATCATCCTATCCTGCAAGATTTTCCAATAAAATAGTTAGAATGAATGAAAAAAACAAAAGAATATTTTATATGTTTGTGGGTACGTAGAGTAAAGAACTAATTGTTAATATCACCAAATTAGATAAAATAAAAATAAAAAAAGAAGGAAAGAAAGAAAGAAAATGAACATGAACATGATTCTGGTACTAACCATAAGAGAGTTCCAAGGCATGGTGGGGTGAAGTTGATTGAATAAATCAGTAAAACCCAATTCATCAAGGACCCAATTGTCGCTATCAACGTCAACAATGGTCTTATCAAAATAAAAAACAATCAAAATTCCAGCCATTGTTGAAAGAAATCAAGAAAGAAAGAACTTTTTTAGAAAAGAAATGAAAGAAGAAGTAATGTGACAAGTTCTTCTGGAATTATGGTTGTTTGCGCAGAGGAATGGTATTTATATGGGAAAAAAGAAAGCTAGTGGGTGAAGAATAACAAATTGATTTTTGGATTCCTTATGGAGTTTTAGATTCCAATGGAATATTACAAGAAGATGTTGTGGTAAAGTTGAAGGCAGAAGTCAGGTTCATAAGGTTACCTTTTCTAATTTGGTGTCTGTAAATAAATATTAAAACTGAAACCTTTCCGAACCATTCGATTTAATTACTTTGATGTGGACTTCTGTTGGGGTTTATTTGGTTTCAATCAATCGGACGGTCAGAAAGGCATATCATTTCAGAATAAAATTACGCGGGAATAAGGGAATATTCTAGTGGAATGAAATTCACTTCGCCACCACTTTAGAAACGCACTTAAAAGCATAATTAAACACAACAGAGAATATTCCGAGAAGGGTCGAGTCGGTGATTCTTGGAACCTCTGGATTCCCCTTCTTAAGTTTTGTTTGTGTGGCTGCTAAGTTCTCTTTTTCTTTTTCCTTTTGTTAAAAATCTTAAATCACATGGACTGGTGTCTGGTCCAAAATTAATAAAATTAATATGAAACCGCGTGATGCGCCTATGTAATTTTGTATTTGATTATAAGCATAATTAATTTTTAATATTAATAATTTTTATCATAATAATTAATAAATTAAATTAAAAAATATTAATTAAAAATATATATTAATAAATAATTAAAAATTAAAAAATTATTTTATTATATATTTTATAATAAATTTATTATATATTAAATATAATAAATTAGACTATGAGAGAAATAATTACTTATTATCATATAATATATATAAAAATTTTAATTATATTAATAATAGATAATATTTAATTATTTATTATCTTTTTAAATTTATAAATTTATAAATTTCAATTTATATAATAATATTTTTATTTTTTATTTACTTATGTATCAGCTATAATTTTTTTTATTTTTTAGTCCATTACTAATTCGGTGTGCGGTAATAAAAATAATAACATAAATATAAATATAATCAATAAATAAATAAAAATTAATTTATATATAAATTAACAATAAATTACATTGTAGAAAATATAAAATAAAATATTTATTTTAATTTTTATGATAATTTTATTAAAATAATATTAGCGAGTAAATATAATTTTTTTTATTTTATAACTAAATACTTTACTAATCAAGAATAAAATATATACATTTTTTTGCTATAAAAAATATTAATTTTATAAAAATAAGAAAAAATTAAAAAAAATAGAAATTCAAGCAAGTTTTTTTAAATATAGAGAAAAATATGAGAAAAGAATTTTATAATTATAAATTTTTATTAAAAGTATTATTAATATAAATATTATTATTACATTAATTATCAATATATGATTAACAAAAGTCAAATATTTTACTGTTTAATTTTTTAAAATTTTAAAAATATATAAATTAATTATTACTATAAATAAATTATTTAGTTTTAATTAATTTATTATAAACGTAAGAGTCATATATTTTAAAAAAAAAATTTAAATTTTTTAAAAAATATATAAATCAATTAATATTAATTAATTATATTAATATGTAATTAACTAATAAAAAATACCTAAAATGAACTCTGCTTAAAGACATCAGTATTTTTTGACCTTCATTAATTTTAACTAACTCAAAATTGACTAAAATACCTTTAACCCTAAAAAATAAAAACGATCAGCTCTCTTTTCTTCTGTCTCATCTCACGTCTTATCAACTTCTACTTTTTTCTTATTTTCTCTCTTCCTCCCTAAGATTTTGCGATCTATATTTCAATAATATTTAAATTTTTTATCAATATTTAATTTTATCCATCAACTTCTTCATTACAACAGATAAATTTTTAATTTTTTACTGTATTTGATTGCAGTTAGCGACAGTTAGCTACAATTAACATTTAATTTATTTTTTAATATTTGATATTTATTTTTAGATTTTATTATAATTTGATAATAATTATTGAATTAAGACTGATTTATGAATTATTTATTGTATTTAGGTGTAGTAAATAATAGTTAGGACAGTTAGTGTTTAATGTATTATTCAATATTTAAGATTTAATTTTAGATTTTATTATAATATGATAATAATTATTGAGTTAGAACTCATTTATGAATTGTTTGCTACATTTGGGTGCAGTTGGTGACAGCCAACGACAGTTAGTGTTTAATATATTTTTCAATATTTGCGATTTAATTATTTGTTGTATTTGCTTTTTAAACAGTCAATATTGTGAGATGTTTGCGGCCAAATTTGTTGAATTATGTATGACTTCAAGTTTCACTTTGTGAGATTGCAAAAAATAGCACATGGATCAACTAAAATATACTACAACTTGTTCTTTACGGGTTCATGTAATATTTAAAATTTTAGATAATAAACCTTTAATTTAATATTGATAATTAATAGTGAATTGTGATATAAGTGGTATGGATAAGTGATGTAAATAGTGGATCTCAATAAAATTTATTGAAAAAATTATTTATTTTTATAGTTTTACGAGTTTTAAAATCGAATTAAAATCAAAGAATAAGAAAGAGGGTTCACCATAACTACGATGAGATTGGCCACACTATATTAAGCATATGTGTGTGTGTGTGGACATGTGTGTTAGGTAGAAGTTTCTCCTTCCTTCTCTCTTCTTCATTCACGTTCATCACCACCTTCATCATCAAAACTCTTTCTTTATTCCTTCTTTCCAAGATTTTAATCAAAACTTAAGATAAGATCGCATCTAGATATAAGTTTTTAGAAGATGAAGTTGGAAAAGTTGAGATTATCAACAATTGATTAGAGAAAAAAGAAGAGCTTGAAGAGGTATGTGCTTATGTATTTTAATTTGCAAATATTTAAATTTCTATAAGTTTGAATGTTTGAATTGATTAATTAAGTCATTTATAATAAATTATTTCTTGAAAATATTGATTAAATGGATTAATGAGTGAAAAGAGGATCAAAAGAACTTATATGTGGTGAGTATGATTCTTAATTCAATCTTTATAAGAATTGGGTAGTTTGATATTGTTTTAACCATAAATGATGATTGAAGGCTTGACTAATTGAAATTTGAGTAAGGTATTAGATGTAGACTCTTTTTATATCAAAAAAATTAGATTTGATTCATTTTTATCACGGGTTTTGAATACATTGAGTTAAAATGGTTAAGTGTGCGAAATGCAAAATTTTTGTCTGACATGGGCAGTGACTGTCACTAGGCATGTCGTAACTACTGTATTGCAAAATAAATGACACGCCTAGTGACATATTCATGTCGTTGAACGTGTCAAAACTACTGTGAAATAAGCAAAAGACATGCCCAGCGATACGCCCATGTCATTGGGCGTGTCACTTGAAAAAAATTTGTCCAAAATAGCTCCTTTTTTTTATCTTTTTAAATGACTATAAGGTCTTAAGATATAAAGGATATTTAAAATTAGCCCTAACAAATAGTGTGATAAATTTATTTTGAATATATGATCAATATGTATGATACTAAGTGTTGATCAAAGAATTATTTCATTATAGTGCTACACATAATTTAATGTTAGTTAAAAACTAATGAATTGCCCAAAACATACTGATTTTAGATGTAGCTTGGGATTGAATGGCTAGCCAAATAGAGGATATCCAAAGTGATTGTGGGCATTCTGTGTCATCATACTCAGTGGACATCCATGTCATAGTGGACCATTGACCAAAATTCTATACAGTGAGCATTACATTACCATCAGTGACCCGTTATCCAAATCTAGAATCTGAATTTAGTGTGTATGAGCATAATTAAAGTAGTTATCTATATTAAAAATAATGTTTTGTATAGTTATCGATAAATTACTCAATTCTGAATTTAATTGTGTTTAGTATTTCAATTTTCAATAAATTTATTAATTTCTTTATTTAACATTCCGAAAGTAATACTTTTTATTGTTTCTAAATTATTTAATGTTTAGATATCTTTTCTTTAATTTTTCTTGCATATTATAATTACATAAGTACTACTAAGTTTTGCTTAACGTGTTACAATTATTTTCTGACGTGCAGATCAAACAAAGAGATTTGAGACTTCAAAGTGAGAGATATACGTTTCTGATCAACTGCATCACCAAGGTTCAATGAACAATATTATAAATATTATATTCTATATAGTTCGCATGGCAATACTTTATAATTTTGTATGACAGTTGTACAAGTTTAAGAGTAGTTTGAGAATTTTATAATAATGTAAGTTATCATTAAAAGTTCTTTATAAATTAATAAATATATGTTTGTACTATAGAAAGCTTAACAACTGCATTAATGCTTAAAAGTATTTTAACTTTATTTCTTTAATATATACATAGACACATATATAGGACAATTGTGAATGTTAGGTGACATCTCTTATGTAGGTAAGTGTATAGACTATGTAGGAGGTGTTACAGTTCATGCCAAAAACAAGAAAATAAATAATTATTATTCCGATGATGATAAGTGATTTGACAAAAAATAATTATATATACAGTTATATATTTTGATAGTTTTTAGATATTGGATTTATGTTAATATTAATAGTGAATGTATTAAAATTTGATCCTTCGTTAAATGATATATGTATCATAATTTGATTTTGATATATTTGAGTCAGTGTATAGGCAACAAAGACGTGATTAATTTTTACTAATTATGACTAATTGTATATTAACTTTGACGAACTTAATTTTTAAACACTTATTGATTCTCTATTAGATGATATATATACCATGAGTTAATTTTGATATGCATTTGAATAAGTTTGTATGTATATGAAAAGTCACTAATTAAACAGTCACTAACTATGTATTATCATATTGAGATTAGGAAATTATTAAATTAAAAATTTAGAATGAAAAATAATAAATCAATTAGACTAATTTATTTAACAATAAGGTAATATCATGATTAATTTTCGAACAATATAGTAAGTTCATTTTTTTTATTTGGAAAAATTATATATATTATCATATTGATATTAGGAAATTATTAAATTAAAAAATTTCAATTATCACAACAAGAAAAATACAAAATAGCGATAAATTTAGATATTTTAATGTTAAATTTTAGAAATTTAATATTTACTCTTTTTTTCTTCATTTCTTTCTTCTTCTTTCTTTCTCTCTTTCTCCTTCTTCTTTCTTTCATCTTTTTTTCTTCTCTTTTCTTTCTTCTTTTTTTTTTCTTCTTTCTCTTCTCTCTCTTTTTTTTTCTTTATCTACTTTCTCTTCTCCCTCTTTTTCTTTTCTTTTCTTGCATTTGGATTGAAGGTATGTATTTATTTATTTATATTTTATGATTAGTAATAATTTTTAGAATAAATATTATAATTTTGTTGGATAAATAATATTTAGAAAAAGAATTTTTAAAAATTATTTGATAGAATAATTTTTAGAAATTATTAGATTGAATAATTTATTTTTAGATTGAATAAATTATTTAATTGAATAAATAATTTTATTTTTAGAATGAATTATTTATTTGATTGATCAAATAATTTTTAAAATAAAATTTTTAAAATTATTTGATAGATTGATTTATGTTTTAGAGAAATGTTAGAATAAATATTTTTTATGAATTATTTAGTGAAATAATTTATTTTTATATTTAATAAATTATTTGTTAGAATAAAATTTTTTAGAATAAATAAATTATTTAATTGAATAATTATTTTATTGATTAAATAATTTTTAGAATAAATTATTTCATAGAGAAATTAGTTAAAAATTTTATTTTTTCGAAATTATTTAGCAAATAATTTAATTTTTATATAAATGAATTATTTATTAGAATAAAAATTTTTTAGAATAAGTTTTTAATAGAATAAATAATTTTTGGAAATAAATTACTTTAGAAATTAAAAATAAATTTATTTATTTAAAAATAATTTATGTTATTATTTTTTAAAAAATTAAAAAAATTAATAATTTAACATTAAAAAAATAATTTATTTATTTTTTAAAATAAATTTATAATTTAGCGACAGAGTAAAAAATTTCGTCCCTATTTTTTCGTCACTAAATTAATCTTCACTTTCGGACAAAGAATCTGTCGTTAAATTTCGACTGAGTAAAAATTTCGCCGCTCTTGTTTCAGAGACAACATAACAAATTTTATCCGTCGCTAATTCTTATTTTTTTTTGTAATATATGATTTAATTTCAAATTTAAATTAATAAGAAAATTTCGTAATAATTAATAAAAATAACACTTTTCTTCTTCTTCTTCTTTTTTCTTGTTTGTTTGTTATTACACTGACAAGTTTTGGCTTCTAAAAATGAATTTTTCCTTTTTCATATATATTTTAGGATAATAAGCAACTAAATATATTAAAGAAATTTCCATTTGAGAATTTAAATAACTAATTGTGATATTTAAAGTGTGAAGTATTTAAGTGATCAAGTTTAAGTCATAGTCAAATTAAAGGAAATGAATAAATAAATTTCACTTGATAAAGAAATTAATTATGTATTGGATTAAATATACCGGAAAGTTGCTAAACGATAGTTAAAATTATGAACATAATAAGAGTAATTTTAAATAAGGGAAAACTATTTCCATTCTATAACTTATTAAATATAAAAAGAACATACATATATAAGTACTTATTACAAATAATACAATTTGATTTAATTATTTAAATTTTATAAAAGTTAAATCAAATTTAATTTAATTTTAATTGTTATAAGAATTTAAAAGTTTAATTTTTAAGTTCATTTATGCTAGATAAAATATCGATTGCAATTTCCTTTTAATTAATGAGAACGTATTATTTGGTTGAGCAAGCCAATTCTATTTGATTATTAGTCTATTTTATATCATTATTTAAAAAAATCATAATTAATAATTATGAGAGTCTATTTTATATTATTATTGAAAAAACAACTATAATAAATTTCAATTATAAATACTTCAAAAGTTAAATAATAATTTAAATAGACATTTCAAAGACAAACACCTTTAAAAAATATAATTAAATCTCAAAAAAATAAAATAAATTTTAAATTTGGGACAAAGAACATCATGGTAAAACTATTTTAATTTAATTAAAGAATTTGAGTTCAAATTCTGAGTATGAAACTATAATAAAATTTAATAAAAAAAAATTATCACTTTTATAATTTTATAAGTTCCTTTTGGAAAAGTTGATTTAATAATGATAATAATAATAATAATAATAATAATAAATGATGATCAAATCCCACTGATGTTAATTTGATGTGTTAATAAATGACGATCCCTAAGAATTAGAATTTCAATCTCCTCTATATGATGCTAGCTAGTGGCAGTAATACCCAACTCTATATGGTTTGTCTTGTCTCTTACATATCTAACTTATCTTTTAAAAAACATTAATTTAATAAATAATTTAATAACAAAATATATAATATTTTTTTTCTAATTAAGTGTTCTAAACGATTTAAAATAATTATTTAAGCAATATAATTAAATTGATATAAAAATGAACTGAATGAGAAAATTTTTGGACAATTTCATACAGAATCACTGTAATATTACAAGTGATAAATTAAAATCTTAATGTTTTTAATGATTTATTTTATTTATTTTAATTTTTTATTTAACATTTTTTTTAAATTTTATTTTTAAATTAGAACAAAATTCATTGTAAAAACTGAATTTCCATTTTTAATATTTAAAATATTAAAGTACTCAAATAAAAATGATAAAAATAGTAATAATTAATTAATAATAAAAGGTGTGCTTGTTAGGGTGCAACACTTTCAATTGTCTATTATATATCAAATTAACACATCATCATTCATTGCATGATTTACATTAATTCCTTATTCTCCTATCTTTTAGATTACAATTAAATATAATAATTATAAATTATTATAGAGCTCCATATGGTTTTTTCATAGGTTTAGCATAATTTTTAGCTACTAAAAGAAATTGCAATGCACCATATAGCAACTTGGACAGTATCACTAAAAATTTTAGTGAAAAGATTAGCCTGATCGTCAGGAAAGTTTATTTATAGTTACTAACTATATGGGTAGTTCTGTAATAAGACAATTGCATGTAATTCAATCCTACATCTCATTTAAGATTTAAATTATACATGTAACAACTTCAGATAAGTTAAAAAACTAAGTCTTGAAAAGGGAGAAATCTGAATATAGAATCAAACATTAATTTTCATCAACTTACTACAATATTTCTTAGAATTCAGGCATTTGAGTAAGGTGATGGCTACCACATCCCTCGAAAACCAATTAAAGAAAGAATCAGTTGCATCTAAACACTGTCAACCATACAAAATTAAAATCATTTCAGTGTTCAAAAATGGCAATTATACTGTCAAAAATGGCAACTATGCAGAAAAATATGCTCGTAGTAGCAAGAATTGCTACCTGCTCTGGCTATACAAGTTTCTCTTTAGGCTTCTAAATCAAGGGAGGAAAATAAGTTGCATTCTATCTAGATCTGCTGTGGTTATCATCCCCTGCACTTCAATTAATTCAGCTCCAATGCAAAAGTTCTTCAAATAAATATGGCAAGTAAAAGCAACTTGAGTGAATTGCAAATAAGAAATAGTCCTCACCTTCTATTTCAAGTAGAGTTCAAGTCTTGAACCTTAACTTGGTGGTCAGGAGATTGGTTACAAGCAAAGTTCAGCAAAGCTCTAATAAACAAACGCACTCGATGTGAGGGGTGTGAGGAAACATGTCAACAGGTTGCAGGCTTTTAAGTTTGTAACATCCTTTTATACATTGCTCTTTCTACACAAAGATTTCAAAATTTAGACTATAGATAATCTCAATTTCCATAAACAGAGCAGTAAGTGAGATAACATACCACGCCATGGCAAAGGTAATCCAGGTCACGTGCACATGTGGCTGGATTACATGATACATAAACAATGCAAGGAGCTTTAAGCTTTAACAGAAATTTAATCAACTTCATGTGCATACCAGGACGATTTGGATCTGCAAAATGTCATATTATAAAACAAAAGGTGAATAGAATTGGGGCTGGAATCATTATGTTTGAAGTAACAAAGCAGAGTAAGATTTACTTCATTTTTTTTCAATCAATAAAATAGAAACTAACATACTACATTATCCCACTCCCAATTCCCTCATCATTAAGCTAAATAATTATCTTATACATACCACCAATTCATACTGGTAAGAAGTGTCTTACACATATCTCACATGTTACTCCCAACAAATGTAGAAATTACAGATATAGGATGCAGAAGGCAGGTGTTTAAAATGGTAACAATTTTGCTGTTGATTGCCAAAATATATCACAATCAGATTCAGCAATAAGAATATAAATGAAAAGATCTCCACGGTAATTAATATAACATAAAAAGTGATAGTATAATTTGTCACTATTCAATATGCTGAAGAGAAGAATAGCCAATTGAAAATAAAAATAATTCAACAAAAAGCCAAAAGATCAAAGAAACTAGGAAAGTCAACTTTATCTCCCCTCTCAACCCATGCATAATGAAAAAGAAAAAGAAGAAAAGGAAGCTATGTTTTCCTTCATGAGCAAACAAGTGTTCAAAAATTTTAAGGGGAAAAAAAGCCGTGCAGTTAGATGAACAAGGCATCTGACAAGAAGATAACCTGAAATGACAACATCAGGCTTTGGGAAATTGTTGCCAAAATTTTCGCTGATTTTGTTAAGATCTCCTTGCATAAATGTGGCATTACTGATGCCATTCAGCTCAGCATTCCTACGAGCATCTAAGACTGCTTGAGGAACAACTTCATAGCCATAAACATGTTTAACCCTAGCAAAACAAAAGGAGTAAAACTTCATATTGGTAGTACTCTACATTGAGAAATAAGAGAACAGTAGAAAAATACCCCCTAGCAAGTGTCAGACCAATGGTGCCTGTACCACAAAATAGGTCCAGAACAATTTCTGAGCCATCTCCTCTCAGACCAGCACAATCTTCAATAAGTTTATATAAAACCTCAGCCTTCAAAACATAAAAATTTTCCATCTACTGGTTATGGAAAGTATACACCAAGCAAAATGGGGGAATAAAGAGAATATGGACTTGAAGGGGTTGTCAAAAAGCATGGGAGCATGAGCTGAGATAGCATTAAATTTATGGTTGTTCCATGTACCTGATGTGTATTTGTCTGAAAGAATGAGTTGGCTGAAATTTGAAAGGTTAGTCCTCTTAAGATCTCTGTGATGATGGATTTTCCATATAAAGTGTATTCCTCCTCCCCAACAGATGTATTACCAACAGAAGAATTTACATTATTCATGATGCTTGCCTACCAGCAATAGAGAAGGAAACAGAAATTATTAGGAACTCAAGGAGTATACCTTAATTGATAATTCAATAACATAAGCATTTACAGGCAAGAAGAAACAGTATAAAATATTGGAAAATAACAAAAAAGTACAATGTGCTTGTAGCTGTTTTCACTTTGGAGTTCATGGAAATTTTTAATAAATTGACGTCTATGACATTGTTAGCACTTGGGGGTCTGCACCCTAAATGCATCAGAGGTTGCAAGGTAGCATAAATGATAATCCATGTGCTCCATATGTGGGCACGACATCAATAGTCTTAGATAGCATTAAGGCTATAGATTCTAAGGTGCTAATGGTGAAAATTTCATGCACCAATTTGTAAAAAAAAAAAAGACTCCAAAGTCAAAACACCTGCAAACACAAAGTACTTTTTTATACTTTTTCGGTTTTTCCTAAAATGTATACACAGTACAACCAAAAACAGGAAGCACTAACACTCAAACATGCAAATTATAGAAACTATTTTCCATATTTGACTCCAGGGGATAGTTCAACAGAGTAATTCACAAAACTTTTTTTAGTCTTGAAAATTAGCCTTTTAGGTTTGCCAAGTGACTGACTAATCAACCATTATGGACAAATTGTAGAAATTGGGTGTTCTGAAGAAACATTGATAGCAGAAAACAAAAGGCAATAAAAGTATAAGCATCCAAAAATGACAGTAAGATTTCTAGAGGGCAATTGGCAAATTCTCCAACATGAAAGCAAATGAATAGGAAATCACTAACTACGTAAATTCACTCCTTGAGATAACCTATTTATCAAAGAATTTTAAGGATGCAACATATGCAGCAAGGAGTGAAGTATTTTTTTTTTAAAAAAAACCTAACTTTAATATGGATAAATTGAGGATGCTGATATTTTAACTTCTTGTTGTCTAAGTATGACTTGGAACAAGCCATAAACAACGTATTTCAGTTAAGAGGCATGCCAAGGGATGGAACCACCCAAGAACAGAATCAAGCAACCTGGTTAGAATTGTCTCAGAACTTTTTGGAATCCCAGTCCCATCCCGAGGCCGGTAATCAACAAATAATTTTAAAAAGTCAGTCAAAAACGTATCCAACCCAGAAAGCATGTTTTTGCACTACATTATGATAGAATCTACATGATTGGGTTTATAGAAAAGGAAAACCAAAGATGCAATAATTGGATACTAAACGTTTAGGAATTAGCCATACAAACCACTTCTGGAATAGCTGAAATCTTTTCAACTAGGGGTTTAAGTAGTGCTGGGCTGTAGGATGAGGTAACAAAGTTAACCATGAGCTCAAGCAAACCAGTCTCAGCATTCCTGAAACACAAAAATATTTTACAATTGATATTAAAAAAAAATTACCTAAAGAACTAAGAGATGATGAGACTTCCCCAGACAGTTAAAAGGATTATTTCATAGTATGCCAACGCTTCCCATTTTCTTAGGTGTTCATAGCCTCTTTGAATTCTCACATATACATGTCAATTACCTGATGATAAATTGGAATCTGTAAAATCCTTATCCCTTGTTTATGACAATGCCAAACTTACTTGGGACTCTTAAGCGCATGTTTAATATTATAAGACATGCCATTGTCTACATGATCAGGGGTTTAATACATGTATATATGCATTCTCAATCACCCAGGCGTTCCCTCTTCTTATTCAAAAATTTTAGCCTCTTGCTATCCCTCAAGAAGAAAAAAAATGAAATAATCTGAGTTTCTGCAAAGTGGGTACAATAAAAAGAAAATTAAGTTTCCGGAGCACAAAAAAACTCGTAGTACCTTCCAGTTCTTAGCATTAGGTGCTTGAGAAACCCAACATGAGAATAAACATCATAAGGAGTAAGGCCTAATTGTGGATCTCTCCAACAATCTTGAATGGTTGCCAGAACCTGTGAATCAGAATTGCAAGGTTAAGGATGAGTAGAAATATACAGTTCCTCTTGCATAAATCCTATAGTATGTTGCTTGCCTGATTTAAATAATAAGTGTCAACATAAATTTAAAAACAAGCCAATCACAAGGAATCCAAGACGCTCAGATGTTCATGTGACCTTTTTCTTTGCTTCACCTTTTTTTCCCTTTGCCTTCTTGTTTAACTAAATATCCTTATTGGCCAGGATAACAAGCAAATAGATAGAGTTTTGCACTTGTAACAACAGTAAAACAGGAAATGATTGCCAAGGTTGATCCTTTGTATGTTGGCTTGCATAACATAACATAGAGAATATAAATCTCAACATGAAGTAAATATACTAAAAAATACAACATAAATAGAAATTGAAGCAACACTTTTGCCTTCTGGTGTCAACATTACTACCTATTAAGTTGATACCATGGTAGGCATGCATCTCAATTGTCTTCAAATTAAGGTAATCTTTATAAAAACTTGCATCAAATAAAAATCTTATTTACCAAGCAAATATTAGCTGCCACACACCATCAGTGTGCAACATGAATTTGAATGGGATCCATAACAGGAGTATACCTAATTTTACTGGGGGAAGTTGGTTAACATTCTCTCAAAAGAGTAGTCATAGCCAATCTATAGTATCTGACAGGACACCCACAACAAAATTCCATACATTGAATATAAAGACTTTCAGTAATAAATGTGAAACCAGCATACCATATTAGCAGGCTCACTCTGTAACAAGCACTTGCCAATGTCCAGAACTTTGTCAAAAAAGCCTGGAGCATGCAATCCTAATGCATAGTTCTTACTGCCATCTTGTTTTTCTCCTAGTAACTCTTTAGGTAACCATTTTTGAGAGCCAAATGAAAACTCCATCTGCCAAAGTCAAGTAACAGCTGTCAGCTAAAGCATTTTCTGTTTACAAAGTTGGAATACGAATGCTCATAGCAGCTACATATTCTCAAGTCAGTAAAACTGCATAAATATAACCAGATTATGATGACATACATGCACTGCAAGTAGATTTATGAAACCATGTCACTCTGTTGACTGTTGACACCTAAAAAGTATCCACTTTTTGCCCTGGAACAACTAGTGGGGCATCACAAAGGCTAGTATATATATCAGGCATGTGAGCATTTCAACATACTGCCAGAGGTTCCTAATTTCCCAGATCATTTTTCTTTTTCTTGTTTATGCTAACATCAATAAACTATTGTTTATGAAAAAAAAAAAGCTATAGGCACAATATAAACAAAATTTCCCTGCACCCTTGGTTCGTATGCATCTAAAATATCAAATGAAGTTTCATCAAAAGTAGAGAGACAATTCCACAACAGGGGCATTCGAAACAAAATAACAATGTATTGTTTTTTCCATTATAATACATGAGATACTTGTAGCATTGGGGATGTTTCTTGTACAATTGTCATGTTTTCTATAGACTTCCATCTCAGCCACATATGAAGCAAAGAATTTCACATTAAATTTTGGTATCACAGTCTTCTGATACAAAGAAACGATTTAAGCTGCTGGAGATAAGATAGAGATTCTTCAGTTAATGCAAACAGCAATAATTACCTGTTTGGTTGTCGGAAATGAGAGCTAATGGGAACAGAACCTTCATTTCCACTCTTTAAATTGTTTGGTTACCCAATGGAAAGGAAATGATGGCTTTGTTACAGATTGGCCTTTCACTGTCTGATTCTCATTCCTATAGGGGCTGATAGAATTGGTAATCTCAATTCGCATTCCAATTCTCTCATTTCCTACAACCAAATAGGGTATCTATACAACTGCTTTAGAGCTCTATAGTACACTAACCTTATTTCTGTAATGAAATTGAATATCACAGGGAACAATGCGCTTCATAATGCTAAAGAATTCTGGATCTTTATCTGAAAACTTCCCAACAAGTATCATCAACTCACGAACTTGCTGTTCCTTAGCTTTGAGCTGAGCTTCATATGACAGATTTTGTGTTTTACAACCCCCACAATACGTAGCATACTCACAAGGAGCATCTACAAGATCCCAATGAGGAGATAATGTATTCACCTTGGTTGCCTGCACTTTCCATGAACAAAACAGCATTCCTAATTAGACAAAATTAAGGCCAAATGACAAAATAAAACCAAAATCTTTGCATGTAAAATCTTTTGTTTTATCAAATTTAGCATATCAAAATACATTGTCTACTCCAAAAAAACACAATTGAATCCCCTCAACCCCTTCCCTCTCTGTCCTTTCCCACCACTGCCGCCACTCTCTTCTATGGAAAACTAGGTGCCAGCACCAGAAATTGTATTACCTGACTGAAAATGAGTACAAAGGGAACAAGCTACAATTAATCATACCACAGCAAATGAACTGTGAAGGCAAGGCAACATCGGATTGATTGAAGTTATATCCAGTTGGGATACCACAACTTCTTTGGGTGAATGAAACATGGCATTTGATAAAGAGACTTCATCTTTTGAAATTGGGTGGCTTTCTTTTCAAAATTCATAAATACTTTTGTTAGTTTCAACCTATCCACAACCACGACTTCCAAAACACAAAGAAAATGCACAAATGAGGAAACAACAGTCTCAATACTAAGCAATAGATTCAGGATAATCTTCACTGATTTCGTGTAGATTATCCATACAATTATCTGAGCACACAATAAAAAATCCATCATGGAGATTAAGACTCATAAGTTTAAGCTATGCATTAAAGTGACCTTCTTTAACAAGTGCCTTCCCTCAGCAGATGAAAGTACTAAAAAAAACCGTATGCCTTTTTCTTAACATTTTCAGCAATCTGGACAACAAAGCTTAAGAAGAGAAGGGAAATTAACCTCTGCATAGCTTCCCTTTCTGCGGGTAACCCGGCCAATAAACCTTTCACCAGGCAGGGCACGGTCACACATGACAATGAACCCAGTACCTGCAACTTTGCAAACACCCTTTCCCTTGAAAGCCAAAGACTCACAAACCAACTCCAGAGTCTGACCTCTCTTCGGAAAAAATGAACTAGAATTATAATTATCCACACTTTTTATGTTATCCTTCTTCTTGTTCCTCTCATAGTCTTGTGGCTCTGGCTGGTCATGTGTGAAATGAGGAGGGGAGAGAGAAGCTGGTGAGTGAAGTTTTTGAAGTTTATGAAATCTGTGAAGCCACAGATGGTTGGTGGTTAGGTGTTTCAAGGTCTGAGTTGGCATAGTCATCGTGGTTTATGGGCTTTGTGTATTGTGTTGGGGGAGAGAAGGGCAGCGTGATGGAGATTATGGGTTTAGGGATGAAAAAGGATATTCTTGGTAATTTGAAATAATATTGAGGGTAATTCAGTAAATACGAATTCAATTAAAAACCCTAGGGTTTAACTCGTACAAATAAAAACACAAACAAAGGTAGCTCTTTTCTTTCCCTCGCGCTCTCTGTTTTTCTGGTGCATACATACAAATAACTAAAAGAAGCGAACAAATCAATCATGGGTAATTCTAATTTCTCTTTATATCTCTAGATTGTAAATTAATATATGAATCGTTCGAAAATATGATAGAATTAGATTGGGTGTTTTGATTTTTTTTTCTTGCAGGTAAGGTGCATGGATCGCTGGCCCGTGCAGGGAAGGTGAGAGGACAGACACCAAAGGTGGCTAAGCAAGACAAGAAGAAGAAGCCACGAGGCCGCGCCTACAAACGTATGCAGTATAATCGCCGGTTCGTCACTGCTGGTGAGTCATTTTAGATCATTACCAAATCAATCTTGAAACTACATTAGCTCATTGCTTGAGTGAAAGTTTTGAATTTTGTACTTCTTTCTTAAACAGTTGTTGGTTTTGGGAAGAAGCGAGGGCCCAACTCTTCTGAGAAGTAAGCAGCTTTCTCTTGGTGCTGGTGATTGAGAAAACCATTTCAGATTTTTTTGCTGCACTGTAATTGCTATAGCTTTAGCACTATGTAATTTCTTTCTTTTTAGTTGAAAGAACATTGTTTTTGTTTTCTTGGATTAGTTTTCAAAAAAAAATTTGTTATTTAAATCATTTTCAGTTTCCTTTCTAAAACTAATTGAAGATCATTTCAACACTGACCTGCTTCTATTGTGTGATGTTATTTGTTTCATTGGCATTGAGTTGATTCTCTGTTTTATTCAAAACTTCAATTAATAATAAAATACAGTGAATCAACTATGCATGGGCATCTAACTTGTAGATACTAATTATTCAATTCTCCAAATCCTATTTGGAGTAGTCTAACCAATTATCCGGATCCTACATTTGATCCATTATCCCAATTCTAGTTGGAGTGGGAGTAGAGTGATAATCTATAGAAGTAATCAAAGTGATTATGTGGATTACATATCTGAATTACATGAGCCCATATTGCATCACATCTTGTCTTTCCTCTTTGTCAAAGAACTTGTTCAAGGTATTGTGTTGTTGTCAAAAACCTAGTATCAAGTATGGAATACATACACTCAGAATTTGGATTTGATTTCTTGGATCTATTTAGAGACAATGGAGACTATTACTACTAAGTGGAAGATTTAGAGATCAGAAAGTGAAACAGACAATGGTTATATGATTTTGTTGAAAAGCTTTTGTCGCATTGCCACAAGCAAAAACTAAGTTTCAACTGATTTATGATTTGCATTGAGAGTGTCAAAAGATCAGATATAGTATCCATTTTGGACAGATGGATTGAATAGGGTATGGAGTCACGTCAAATATAGAAAGTTATAGTTGGGAGAGGCATACAAATTGCCTCAATCTGTTCTTACAACAAAAACTGTATAGATATTAGTAGTGAGTAACTGCAAGTTGGAGTTACCCTGCTGTGACAAGGTAATCTTAACTTACTTGACAGAGCTGTATCTTGGTATTAGTAATGTCCTCTCCTTCAAGATTTAACTTTGCATAGCTGCTCTTGCTCTTGTTTCATATCTACCAATTTTTAATCTTAAGCTTGCCAGAATCCACTTGGAAGAGAATCATGATCTTGAGGAACTTGAGATAGAGGCACCAAATGTTCAATTGATGACACTAATAGGTAGATATATATTATGTTGATTTTCTCAAGTAAAGTCGGGTTCTTGCATTAATCTGAAGAGCTTATATGCTTTTGGAAGATTGCAGTATTTTAAAGAGTACTAATATTTCAAGTTGTCATATTCATAGATTAATCATTAAATCACGAGAAACTTAGCTAGAGTTGAGATTTTAGCGCCTAACTTGATCGAGTTTGAGTTACTAAGGCGACATGACTTCATATTCTTCAGATAATGAATTGATCCTTCTTATATTGTTTATGAATGGATTCAGTAGTACTGATTCATGTATAATTTCAGAGGTGTTGACGATATAAATACATTATATATATATAACGTATTCTTTATTTTTCAAAAAGCAATTATATGTGATACTTATTTGGTCAAAAGAGTTGGCACAAATATTATTTTTGTGATTGAAGAATTGCTAAAAGGAAAAACGAACGTAAGACTGAACTTTCCCAGATAATGGATTCAAAAATGTACGTGAATGATTAATTATTTATTTTTGTGAATAAAAATTTTAAATTGCTCTTGTTATCATATGAGAATTAGCAACTTGGAGGCTTTCTTTGACTAAAAACTAATTAGTCTGGTTGCTATAGACATTTACTTTTATTAATCTTGATTTAATATTCGAATTCAGACCATAATCAATGTGGAACATATCATAAAAATAAGTTTAATGCAAAGGTGGCCATTACGTACAATATATATTCAACAAAACAAACTTGCATGTGATTACTAATTTCTTTGCCATATTTAAGATTTAAGTCAAAGAATAGATTTCCAAGTAAATTAATATAATTAATTTTAAATTTTAAAAATTAAAGAGCTTTAAAAATGTATTTTCAGCAAAATATATTTCCTTGTCCCTATTTTGTAGCATGTTAACTTGTTTCATATTAACATTTTTCTAGACCCAAAATTTAATTAATGAATGCCTTCATTCTAAAAGAAAATAAAAAATAAAAAAAAATGAATAGTTTTACTCATAAAATGAAAATTAATATTAGTACCATCTAGATAAAAGATATAAGCCTAATTCAACACCTAGACCCAAGAAGATTTTTTTTTTAAATAGATCCATGGAGATTTAAATATAGATTTGATTATATGAAATCTCTTTTGACCAAAATCTCTAATTTTTAGTGTTAAAAATATTGATTATGACACAATTTAGAATAATTTTTACGTGCAAAAAAATTAATTTAATCAATGGTAAAATTCATATATTTAATTTTAATTATCTAAATAAAAAATATTTATCCTTATAAAGAATAATGTACTGTATTTCATTAAATGGATTGAATTTTTTGAATAATTTCGCCAAGTAATTTATTCTTTAGTCTTTACCTTAAAAACTTAAATTTTATTAGCTAATGTTTTTATCAAAACCAGAATTACTAAAACAATAAAATTCAACTAAATTAAATTCTCGTAAAATTTCATTTCCAAAATGAAAACTATACATAAAATTGTTAATTTATTTTGTCTTATTTTGCTATGTTATATATTCTATAAAAACTTATGGTTTCTTAGAAATAATTTGTAATTATAAATTAATTATATAAGAGTTTTTCTAAGATATAATTAATCAATGATCTCTTGTTGATTAATTCTTTAGTATTTTATACCCCTAATGCCTAACTTGCACCTAGGCTCAATTAAATTTGTTGAAATCATATTATATAGTGTGATTAACTTAAATAAAATAATATAGAAAATATGATGAGATTATAAATATATATATATATATTTACAAATCTTCTATTAAATAATAATTTATAATTAAATATAATTATTTTAAAAAGACCAAAGGTAACCATTTTCATGTGTTTATTGTTATGAAAATCTTTAATAAAGTAAAAAAAATCATCTTAATTTACTAATACTTTATTTTTAAAGGAAAAAAAAATAGAAAAAACAGGGAGTTATACTTCCATTCATGTGGAAAACGATTCTTTGGCTTGCGAAACCACGTATCGTTTTCACCATATATTTTTTAAAATTATTATAATAAAATAGAAAAATTAAAATCTAGTGTTTAATTATCAAAATTTCCTAAATGAAGAGTTACGAAATATTTTTAAAATTTAATGATATTTTCACTTTCCTTTAAATGAAAAAATCACAGGAAATAATAGTTATATATTTATTATAAAAAATAATCTTAGAAATGAAAAAAGAAATATAAAATAAAAAAAATAGGAAAGGGAGTTTTAATATATTTTCTTGTCTTTAGTTTTTAATTTAAAAAATAAAATATCCTAAATTTATCGGAAGAAAGGGAAAATATACATTTATTACTACATTATGTCGTAATATGCAATTTTAAATAAATTTATGAAATTATTTTTATTAATTAAAATTATTAAAAATAAATAAAAATTAATACAAAAATAGTAATTTTATATATGTCAATGCATATTTTATATATCATTAATAATCATATATATAATATTTCATAAAAAAAATAATCATATATATATATAATGGAAAAGAAAAACTCAATTATTTCCTTTCTTTTAAGGAAAGAAATACTCAATGAGAAATGCCAAAAATAGACGGTTAATATAATAATAAATCATTTCTCATTTATTTTTGCAATAAGAAAAAAAATAAAAATTGTAATGGCCCACCTTATAACGTGGAAAAGCCCAAGATTTTAAGGAACAGACAAAATCTCTGGAAGCAGCTCCTAGCTTTTTTCACTCCCACACGGCAAACGCAGCTTGTCACTGTCACAGACTCTCTCTCTCTCTCTCATTGATTAACTTGAAAGATCAAACTTTTGCAACTTTACCAAGCACAAGAATAATCCCACCTTGCATGTCTGTTGATCAATCAAACCCACATTTTGAAATCCATTTTTAAACCGTTTCTCTCACCCTTCAATTATAGCTACCAAATTTTATAGAACTGAAAGCCAGAAACTTTGAACCAATCCGGTGCCTAACACGTGTCTCATTTATTAAAAATTCAACCTTTTTTTATCAACTCATATTGATGATTCTTCTTCTCCATCTCACATGTTACATGTTGTTTCCATATCTGCCAAAACTTATTGGTAAGGAGAATGCTAATTTGATTATTTAAATTTCTTTCGACCATAATCCCCTGTTTCTCACATACCCATTTGGTAAAGTTATGATTTTGTTTCCTTCTTTGTACTGATTATATTCTCTTTCTAACTTCAATGCCTTAGTGGGTTTTGTTTCCCTGAATCAATTGTCCAATACACATATGGCAGCTATCAAAGTTGGTTGATTCTCTACTCTCTTTATAAAAAAGATGCTTTTGGAGAAGGGTAAGGGGAACCTTATTCTGTCATTAGGGGAACTTTTTAGTGCATATAAAGTGTTCTAGGATTTAATTCTTTTGAAAATACAATTCCCAGAATTGTGATTAAGATGGCATTGGAGAATGGGAAGGAGCCTGGTATTACTATTAGATTGAATCAAAATAGACTTCTGCCGTTGAAACTTGTTCAATTTACTTTGTTGTTTTTGGTTCTGGGTCTTGGGGTTTCGATCATTAGTATGTATATCTTTCGACATTTTGGAATCCAAAATATACCTGCTGTTGCCAGGTCCAATATCATTTATCCTTGTTTTGAAGAACCAAATGATTTACAGAACTGGATTAGGCCTCCATCTAATTTGTTGCATAAGATGAATGATTCAGAGTTGTTTTGGCGTGCTTCATTTGTTCCTCGAATAAAGGAATACCCTTTTAGGAGAGTTCCAAAGATTGCCTTCATGTTCTTGGCAAAAGGACCATTGCCATTGGCACCCCTTTGGGAGAGATTTTTCAAGGGACATGAGGGGCTTTTTTCGATCTATATTCATTCAGTTCCATCTTATGTTGGAAATTTTACGCCATCATCAGTGTTCTGCAAGAGACAAATCCCAAGTCAGGTACTTGCAATTTCTTTCTTCTCAAAATTTTTATGATCATTGTGCTATTTTATCGTAGTTCTCTCTAGATTCAGTCAATTTATTTACTTTTTTACTAGATTCAGTCAATTTATGTACTTTTTTACTCGAGAAATCTTAGAAGTTTTCTTTAATTTTGTGGAAAAAAAGGTCGCTCTGGTAAAAAATTTACTTGCTCCAGGTGTGTGGGAAAATGTCAATTATTTGTTTTCATAAGTAATCAATGTCTGTATCTGGTGTAGCCCTTTGCAGATGGCTGATAATAGAATTCTCAATTTTGAATTATCCTTTGTTGTATGCTTCATGATAAATCTTAATTTTTCTGTGTGGGATACAGTTGAAAGTTGGGTTATCTTATTCATAATTTTAATTTTAAAATCTCCATTTCCGACAGCCTCTTTGATAGGTTAGTGAGTTGATGCCCTGTAGCATTGAGGCCAGCTTGCTCATTTCATAACTTTTTTCCCTCTCTTTTAAGGTCCCTTCATTTATACTTTTTTATATCATCTTTTTGGTAATTACTCAAATGAAACAAATGGAAGACAGAACACAGAATTAGAATGAATATTGATTTGTCTACAATCCAATGTCTTGAGAAAAATCAGTTTTCCCTTGTGTATGCCTAGAAGATTAAGAGGAATGATGTCTTCATTCTAAAGTTGTTGGTCATTATCGGTGGTTTCTGCTGGGTTGCTTGGCAAAAGTCAAAGAATTGTTTATTTACATCCCTAATAGTTAGTTTATTCAGTTATTCCTTGGGCATTTTTGTTGATTTAGTGGGAAAGACAGGCAACAGAGTGTTTTTAGAAAATATAGCAATTGAATTAAGCCTGTGATAAGAAAGGCTTCATTTGTCTTAGAATAGATGGTAAAGGGGTTGAATTTTTCCCAAAAATTTCAGTTTGCTTAATGCTAAATATGAGTGCTCTATCCAGAAGGGAATTTGTAGTTCAACTCTATTGATAGGATTGCTACTGTAGCTAACCCATAAGAGAGGAACAAAGTTTGTGTGAGCTTTTTAAGTACTTGAGTAGGAAATATATATTGATGTATGATTTTGAATTTCTTCCTTTCTTGTTCATCATAGAAGAAATGATGCAAACCATTAGAAAGGGTTAACTGTGATTATGAATATAGCAGAACCATGATCATCATGTACATTTAGTAGGCTTTGAGGTATCGTTGAAAGCTCAATTTTATCCTTAACGTAATTCTTTAATAAGTGTAATACATTGTAATTTATGGTTTATTTGGAGTTATGTAACTGTAACATGAATGAATGGCTATGCTTGAGCTGTAGCATTATAATTGATATCATGACAATTTATTCCAAATTTTTGAGTTTTTCTGCCACTAATGTCCTTCGCTTGTGTGTTTCTATGTTCCTGTTATGTCATTTTACTTGTGAACAAATATTTAACATCATTGTTTTCCATGAAGCATTCAGATAAGGATAGTGAAATGTATTTGTCAAATCAGTTCAATAGTGTTTCTCTTCCTGCAATGCTGCACCATGAGATGTGTTAATGGCTGTCAATTCTAACTGGTTGACTTTCATTGTATTTTATAGTATTTGGAAAAAAAAAACATATTTCTATCAAGTGGATAGCACTGAACCACATCTAAACATGGTTATAGTGCTTGTTAAGAGTTCAATAATAAGTACTAATGTTGCTTAACCTCTCGCTTTTTTTTCTTCCAAAATCTGTTTTTCCTTGGTGACTGAATCACTTCAGATGCTTATCTCATCAATTGAGCATGTTTTTTTACTAAAGAGAAGGAGTGGGATGGGGTGTGGTGGAGGTGGGAGTGGACACATCTAATTCATAGTGTCTGTTTGGAAAGGGAGGAAATTGGAATACAGATCTCTCTGATTTCAGCCTCGGTAATAAAGAGGACAGCATTGAATTGCTTCATGAATCACCATATCATTGCTGACATAGATGTTGGGCTGTGGTTCTGGTGATTAGAATGAACAAGAAATGGGTGCTACTGCAATGTAGAATGTTTCAGTTAATTTCAGTTTCTCTTTTGCTTTGATGGGTTTCCAACCTGTGATTCTCAAAGCCTTGTAAAAAGCTTACTTCTCTTCTTTTATTTTCTGGTCACTGGATTGTTTGCCGATCTTTGTTTTATGTTTTTCTATAAAGAGAAACTTTTTTTGAGAGCTAAGAATCATCATTCTCTATCAAAATTCCTACTCTTCCAAACCAGAACTACCCTATGTTTTCACCTTTTTTATCAGCACCTTGAATGTGTGTGAAGACTTGTGCCACTCTAGGAAAAGATTTCTCTGTAAAGTGGAAAAAAGACTTGTAAATTTTGTCTTGTATGGTAAAGACATATATTATACCTATTCTTTTAGAAAATTATGGAAGAGTTCTTTTTAATCTTTTTGAGGAGGAAATGTGTTGGCTCTTGGAAATTGTAGCAGGACTTCAGAACTTTCTATAAAAAGTGTTTGCTTTTCTGTTCAGAGCTAACTTATCAAAGCTGCTGTTGAAAATGATACTTAGCAACTTCATTTTTGCAACAGCTGCTTTAGCACATCAGTTCATTTGGACAGTTTTATTTGAAATTATGATCGTAATTGTTTTGATTATGTGCAGGTGGTGGAGTGGGGAAGGATGAGCATGTGCGATGCAGAGAGGAGACTTCTAGCAAATGCAATGCTTGATATTTCTAATGAATGGTTCATACTACTATCTGAGGCATGTATTCCTCTCCATAATTTTAGCATTATCTATCGCTATATTGCAAGATCACGTCACAGTTTTATGGGTTCATTTGATGAACTCGGTCCTTATGGAAGGGGGCGCTATAATTTGAACATGCAGCCTGAGGTCAAACTTGAACAGTGGCGTAAAGGGTCTCAGTGGTTTGAAGTGAATCGGAGACTTGCACTTAACATAGTTGAGGACACCACTTACTACCCTAAGTTTAGAGACTTTTGCCAGCCAGCATGTTATGTGGATGAGCATTATTTCCCTACAATGCTGAGCATCCAATTTCCACATCTATTAGCAAATAGAACACTTACCTGGACAGATTGGTCCAGAGGTGGCGCACATCCAGCTACATTTGGAAAGGCTGATATCACAGAGGAATTCTTCAAGAGGATATTTGAAGGGCATTCATGCACCTACAATAACCAGCCAACAACTTTGTGCTTTCTGTTTGCAAGAAAGTTTGCTCCAAGTGCTTTAGATCCTCTGTTAGGTTTAGCATCTAAAGTTTTTGGGTTTTGATATGGGCATGTGGTTGTTTAGATGCATATTTTGAGGAAGTGTTACCTAGGCATGAGAATTTAGTTGCCAGGCTCGCCCAGTCTATGTTAAACTTGGGTGATCCATTTCAAATGAGTTAATAGTGTATTTATTTATAACATTGATGTCAAAGCGTTTCAGATGTATAGTTATTTGGTTCCTAAATCACACTATTTAAACATCGTCAATAATATCATAATTTTTCTCCTTTTTGGCTCTCAATTGGATGCATTTGGTCTTATGTTTTATGCTTATCTACTAACATGGGGAGAATTTTTTAACACTTGTTAGTCGTTGAAGTTATTATGCATCAGAAAGATCTCAATATTTGAAGCTTGAGACATAAATGATTGGTTTAAATTTAAAAAAAATAAATTCTCAATGAGGAAAGCTCTTAATAATGCAAAATATAACCATTCCTGATGCAACTCAAAAAACAAGAAAGAATTTAGTAGCATCCCTTGTATTGCACAGAGGTGGTGTGGGCAGGTGAGGTTGGCCCTTGCAAGGCTGCAACACTAGTATGGTGGGTAAGCGGTTATGCATTAAAGTGCTTTGTTCAGTTCTTTACCAAACCGAGTGATCACTCTCTGTGAAAGGCAAATTCTTCATTATGATGGATTCAAAAGTCAGTAATTTTCATGGGATCTATAAAGAAGGTTATCCAAGGCACTAAGTTCATGCTTTGGATTGGCATTGCTATCTACCTTTTTCCTCTTTTAGTTATTTCTTTTCAAATCGCTAAGTACTGCGGGATTTGGTTTGCTACTGATAATCAGGCCTCATTAAGGATTGTTTCCCCTTTGGATGGGGAGGTGCGGTGGGGTAGTGTCTCTGGTTATGCGTCTCTAATTTGAAACTACTTCAGATGAGCTGTCAATATTAAATTTCTGGAAAACATGGCCCTCTCGTGCAGCACAATGATGAACAAGTATCACCTAACTAATAATGAAGAATATACAAACAGCAATTATTAATTTCTCTAATTGTAAATTTGCAACTTTTCATCTTATTTCTAGTTCCTATCACATCACATGGACGTTTAAAGTTCTGACAAAGTCAAAAGTATGGAATTGAATCAGATGCAAATAGAAAGAGCTTAATATTATGATATTGATCGAACAGTTGCAAGCTTAAGTAATATTCCACTTGAATAAGTGATATATACATCAGAAGAAGAATAAGAATGTTAACCTGAAATTTTTTTAAGGCTTTCAAGTTAACAAGAAAAAGGTTGCATGTTCTACGCAGAAGGCTCCCCACTTTTCCAGAACACACTTCACAGTTCATCATGATGTTTTTTCTCCTCTGGCAATAGAACTTCTGGTTGGTATTCAAGAAGATACCTAGCAGCCAACGATGCATGAAGTGCAGCGCCATAAGGAAATACATCTTCATTGATTTCAAAGAAGGGTGAGTGTACATATTGAAGCTGTTTGCGTGTCTCATTCTGCATTCCAATGAAAGAGATGTGTCCAGGAATCACCTCTTGGTAAAAGGCAAAATCCTCAGATCCCATCAATGGTTGCATGTCTTTAACTTTATCAATGCCAAACACATCTCCTGCAACAACTTTGAAGTACTCATGCAACTGTTTGTCGTTTATGGTAGGAGGGAAGAAAGGTTTATCATCCTCCAGAAAGCTAATAGTAGCATTACACCTCTGTACAGAAGCTTGCCCTGTGATAACCTGTTAATCAACGTGAAGCAGGCTAAGTATTTGGGGAATATAGGGAATGAAATGGAAAATGCAATTATATAAAATGAAGATAAGAATTTACAAGTGGCCATAACTAGTAGAGAAGACAAAGAACTATTCATAAAAAAAATGAAAAGCAAGGTTTATCTATTAGGTAAATCACAATGTTTTACGGCATCCTCATGGACAGCATAAAGCTATAGATTCAATTAAATTTGTTGCATCAAAGTGATCATAATTCACAATTCAATTGCAATACCTCTTCAATCCTCTGCCTAAGTTGCATGAAGCTTTCTTTTGAAAAGGCTCGGAAGGTTCCACCAATTGTAACTGAATCTGGAATAACATTGAAGGCACCACCTCCTTGGAATTTTGCAACTGTCACCACCTGCAAGTCATTTCAATTTAGGTAGCAGCAGTAAAAACAATAATAATAAATAATAGGAGCAACAAAAAATTTCCATGAAATTGGCCAACCAAGAAACTTCCCCACTCTGTCAACAAAAGAAACCAGGTGCTATGTATATAAAGCAGATAATTTTTTGTGTGTATGTATAATAAAAAGGTGATTCAAAAGAGCCTAGGAGTCAAGAAAACTGAAGGAATAGAAGCATCTATCCACATTGAGTTAGCAGATTCATATTTTCTGTCAGCTGATAACTTTCCTTCAATTTTACTCATGAAACATCCTCAATTACATCTTAAAAATATCAGCCGTTCAATTGTATATACAGGAGCAAATAATGCTGTTCTATTCACTGCTTGTAGTCAAAAGAAATTGCAGAGGTTGACAAAGTTATAGAACTTTGATTTCTCAAGCCAATCCACAAACCAAACTGTCCACCACAACATAAGGCCACATACTGAGGTACTTTTCATTGCCGCACCTCACTTTCAAATGGGTGAATCTAGGATGTGCTTGATTTTGTAAAGAGCTAAGGGCCTGAATTGATCATTACTGGGAGAAATTACCTAACTAGTGTACGTCGAAGTGAAGAATCAAGCCCCAAGTAAAACCAACAAGCTATACAATGTTGGACAATGCTTTATAAAATTATATGAGCAATAAAAACAGTAGAACATAAAATTACAGCTGAAGGACATGTCAATCAGATACAATAAGAAAGTAAAAGACAAATGAAGCAAATAAAATGACATTAAAATGAAAGAAACCTGTGAGTCCAGTGGATCAGCTTCCCTCGAGACAAGATGTTGTAAGCTAACAATCACATTAGAAGCTGCCAATATTGGGTCTATTGAGTGCTGAGGAATAGCAGCATGACCTCCTTTTCCACTTATTACTGCTTCAAAGAAGCCACTCCCAGCCAAAAGAGGACCAGGTCTGGAGGCCACTTGACCTATGGGCAACCTGGGATTAACATGCAACCCAAAGATAGCATTGACATTCTCTAATGCTCCTGCATCTATCATTTTCTTTGCCCCACCACCTCCTTCCTCAGCTGGTTGGAAAACAAGAACAACTGTACCCTAATAAAACAAAAAAAATTGAATTGCATCAGGCATGTATAAAAGACATAATACTATGAAATAGAAGACTCTTCAGTAAAATCCACATACTATCTCCTCTCCCCAATCCCACCCTTTTTATATGGTGCATAAGAGAGAGGGGTTAAGGTCTCAAATAAAAAGCAGACAGCCTCAGTCTACTAGTTTCTGAATCTAACTTCAGTTAGCTAGTATCCATCAGAGTTGCTCACATGATTAGGAAACGAAATTGCAAGTAACTAACTATACGACAGGTGAGAAAGATTAGCAATAAATAAATCCATCTATCATCTAAATTGTCTGATAGCACATTTTAGTCAGTTAAGCACTTGAGTATGAGTCGGGCACTAATTGCAGATCCCCTTCTCTGCAACCAATTTGATATTTCTTCATTTATATGTCTGTTGCTGGCTTGTTATCTAAGGTTAAGATAAAGTGAAAAAATAATATAGTCCAACGAGCACTTCATACCATGTAATGTTAATATCAACATAGACGAATAGAACAGTATTCCCAAATGTAGGAAATAATAGAATTTGAGCTATTTAATCCCACTGATTACAACTGCTATAGTAAACTAACATAGACAGATATAGAGAAGCATAAACATGATCCATTGAAACAAATAACCTCTTATAATCCAACTTTTTCTGGTTTAATCTGTAAGACTGGGGAAGATTTTCTTTCATTGTGTCTGACATTTAATTACCACAATCCAACTTCTAGGCACTATTTCAGCAAAACATGGATCATCCTTACATCCATTATAGTTTTCCCCAATTCCTCAGCATAGTTTCAACCACATTTGACATTTCAGAAGGATCTCTAAAATATTGTCAGCCAAAACTATCAACATCCTAAATCTCTTGCCAATACATACAGTCAGAAGAAGATGCTTCAGTTTCCTACAGTTTTTAATGTACTTACTTTGTGCATCAACAAGACAAAGAAGAATTGTTGGAGTAGATAGGCTATCTAATGTCAGTAATATTGGTCAATGTAATGGAATCTGAACAATAATAAGACTGCTTGCAGAGATTGGAAATTAATAAGCCAAACAAACCTTTAGCTCATCACGATGCTCTTGAAGGATCTTTGCAGCACCAAGAAGCATAGCGACATGACCATCGTGTCCACAGGCATGCATCTTCCCAGGAACTTTACTCTTGTGCTCCCATTCCACCAATTCCTGTCAAATTCAAATACCAACCAATTGATTTCAAATGAAAGAATAAAAGGCTTGAAACATGGTACATAGCTAATAAATTCTCACTCGAGGAAATCAACAATGAATCACTACAATCGAATAAAACAGGAACATATTCTTAGAATCAACCTAATTCAGTTAGTTTGAGAGCATAAAAATAAATAAATCAATCAATCAAAACCTGCATAGGGAGCGCATCCATATCTGCTCTGATTGCAACAAAAGGAGGTTTACCAGTTCCAATAAAGCCAACAACACCAGTAACAGCAAAAGGGTATTTGTAATTAACACCCATTTTATCTAATTCAGCTCTAATAAGCTTACTAGTCTCGAATTCCTGATAACCCAATTCAGGGTTCTCATGTATCTTTCTCCTTACACCCATCATCCAATTAACAAGCTCCTCTTCCTTAGCAAAATTGAGAAACCTCGCTGACAAATCCGATGACAACCCATTTACATTGAAAGTCGGACTGAACAAATTAAAGAAGAAAATCAAAGAAACCCAGTTAAAGAAACTCATGGTCTCACAAAGACGTTAAAAAAGATGATTAGCTTTAATAAAGAATAGATAATGGAGAAGCAGGGTAGGTGTAGTTATTATTGCAATTAATGGTTACAAAGCCGTCCAGATTGAGGAATGAGAAATGAGTTTGTGTAATTGAGTGTGGTCTCCACTGTCTTCTACACAGGCGATGTATATTTTGCTTACAAGGCGAAGTGGCGGCTGATTAGCGCTGATATCAGCGCTGGACATGGGAAAATTAATTCTGTATTTGTCGTTGTCAGTCACCCTAAAAACGACTCTCCACCACTGCCAACCCCATGTGCCAATTTTTTATTTTTCACGTGTTTTTTTTTAATATTATTTTTATCATTCTCCAAGATAAATAAAAAAGCAAAATACTTTATCTTAATTGAAGAAAATGTCATTATATTGGTATAAGGATATTCTAATTCTAATTATATACTAATTCCGTCCGTTTAGTTTAATTCGACACTTTTATAAAAAAAAAATTTTTTATTTATATTATTATTTTATAAAATTAATAAAAATTAATTAATTTTTTTAATTATACTCTCATTATTGTTGAGTTAATTAATAAAATAAAAATATAATATTTTTAATATTAATAAATTAATTAAAAATATTTTAATTAATATAAAATAATTTTATATAATGTTAAAAAAATTTAATTACTTTTTAATAAATGTGCAAAAACTAAAAATAATAATTTAAAGGGAATGAAGAAAATAATATTTAACAAATAAGTACTCATATTGGATCACCTCAATTGCTTGTGTTGAACATTTTTCCGACCTATACAGATGTCCAATAGACGTTAGATATAGCTTCATTTGTATTTTTTCATGTTTTTTTTATTTTTTGGACATTAAAATAATACAAATAATACACATAAAAGACATATTATAAACATATTTTAAGATATTTTAAGAAACATATATTCATAAATTTTAATTAAGAAACAATCTTAATTATAAATTTTAATTTTAAAGCTTCCCTTTTTGTTATAAAAGATTTATTTTTTTATATATAATTATATTTATATATAAATAAGCTAATGCATATTTATTTTAAATATGTATTTATCTATATCGTATGTATAATATATTTCATTTGTGTCATATTTCTATTGTTTAAAAATATTTACCTTATTAATATGTCAGTGTTGTATCCGTATCTCATAGCTCATGCTTAAAGAGAATTTGTGATAAATATGCTTTTTTATTAATTAAAATTAAAAAATTTAAGGATAAAATGAATTAAAAATGAAATATATATCATTTCCTATTTCCAAATGCTTAAAATAAATCAGCATTCTTTTTCTCCTCAATTCTTCTATTTTTTACAAATGTTTTTTGAGTGTTAGCAATTATTAATTTTTGTTTTATAATTTACACTTAGGTTGCCTTCATATATTTTTTTAAATATATTTAAATATTAAAAAATGTCTATAAGGATTAAACAATATCTTGATTATATCCTTTAAAAAAAATTACTGCAATGTAAAACTATAAACATTAGGTGAAATTAATGATGGTGTTTACTTCAATTTAGTAATTTTCCAAAATGAAAGGCAAGTTGGCAGTCATTAGTAAACTCAATTGAAAATGATAAACTCAAAATCATCAATAATTTGGTATCTAGGTAACTTAAAGTGATAAAATCCCTTTTCTTAATATTATAATTAAACTTATAAGTCATAACCATTTGTGTTAAGGCAAAGAAAAGAAAATGACAATATAAAAATAATAATAGACCTTTACACTCAATGACACTCTTTTAACTATCATGATAGGAATTAATCTTTTCTTAATTATAATTAAGGAATATAATAATTGTTGGAGTTCTTCTTTATTCTAAAAGGTCAACATCAAGAAAAAAAAAAGGAGTTATAATTAGTGAAACTATATATTAAATAAATTAAATCAGGGAATGTTGAGCAGTGGGCAATAATTATAATTTATTAATTATTTAATTATTATTTTTTAAAATAAATAAATATATATATGTATATGAAAACTAAATAGTAATGATTTATTTGCCAGAATATAGTGTTCTTTAATTTTTTTTAAATGATTTCCATCATTTTTTTTAATAATGAAACTTGGTTTGGTTTGGGGTGGTACTTATTATATCTTTGTTAAAAAAAATATTAAATAATTAAGATTCATGTTATGTTTAATATTATTTAAATATATAATTTTCAGGTTCAATGGGAGTTTTGGCGCAACGATAAGTATTGTCACCGTATAATCTGAGGTTACGAGTTCGAGTCATGAAAACGGCCTCTTATAATTGCAAGGAAAGGCCGCGTAGCCTACAAAGATCCAATGAATCTAATCTTTTTTCAGATCCCGTTCATTACGGAAGCATTTATATATCGCGCTATCTTTTTTTTATATAATTTTCAGGCTGTGTGTGTTTTATTAACAGTTTGTAATAGATTTTATTTTATTTTATATTTTTATTAAGATTTGTTTAAGAAAATATTTACACTGAGTTAATAAATGGTTTTTTTCCAATTAAATTTCTATAGATTCAGGTTATTAATAAGTTATAAAAAAAACTTAATTATGTTAAAGATTTAAAGTATATATTTACTCATCTATATAAATACATTAAAGATGAATGATTGTTTCACTGTTTATATGAACAGTAATATCAAATTGATTTGGACAGTGTGCAGCAACGGCTGCTACTCTACTACATATGCTAGTCAAAACGACAACGTTCTGTTATGCCCAGCCCATTTAAAAAAATAACTTTCCACCGTAAAAGGCCATTTTACATAGAAACTTATATTAAATATATAATAATTTAATATTTGTTTGAGTATTTATATATAGAGATTACTAAATTAATTTTATATCTATTATCTAAACGAATAATCATTTTCTATTAAACTTTATTTCAATGTATTATAATAATTTAATTTTGAAACATATAATTGTAAATATAATTTTTCACTCGATGAAAAATATTTAAATTAGTATTAGAAAATTTAAAAATAAAATATTTTTTTTCCAATTATAGAAAGGTTTTTATAGAAACATAAAATTGTCGGCTATAAGTTATTAATGATTAGTCACTATGTGTTTCAAATGAATTATATATATTTATAGAATCTGAATCTCTACATAATCACATAGCAAAATTAATGATTTTAAACTATCAGACCAAAGACAAGTCAATCATGACTTAATTTAAGATTGACTAAATAATATTTTATTATTTTTTGGACACATATAAATATTTGATATTTCTGCTAGAAGGGATAATATCATAATAATACAAATTAAATTGGAGATTGATTTATTTTTCTTTTCAAATGTATTTGAATAAGGTCAATGGTAAAATAAACTTTGATTTTAACTCCAAAATCTAATTGAATCAATCAATTTTTATTATCTATATATTATAGTAACACTGTTGCCACTAGCACAATACTTTTATACTTGTCTCTTCCTCAATTTTTTTAATTAATTTTTTAAATATTAAATTAAAATTAATTAATTTTGGATAATTTTCAAATTAAATATATATACGCAGACACACCCACCATATTTTTTTTAAGCTTATTTCTATTTTTTTTTTCTTTTTAATGTAGTTCTTTAGAAAGAAAGTGTATTGCTTATCCTATTTGCATTTTATTTTTTTATTAGGATTTTGTATATTATTGTTTTTGTTATTTTAATAAATTTAAAATTTTAATATAGTGATTAATAAAATAATTAATATACAAGTCATTTCTCCGATTGATTCAATGACTTCTATTGATCCAATATCACTCGAGGTATAATTTTTTAGTTTTATTTTAGTTTTATTAATTTCCTTAGTTTATTGTTAGAAAGTTATTCTAAATATAATTTTTTAATCATTGTTGCTTTAAGATAGAAAAATTAATAATATATACTTTATACTAATATATTTTATATTTTTTACATATTTTAATATTAATATATGCTTTAGTAATATAGTATTGCGCGGGTTCTTTTTTAGAAATAAATAAAATTTTTAATTTAATCTTTCGTTTAATTTTTAATTTTTCTATTTATAAAAATATATTTTAGTATTTTATATTTTTTATATATTTTAATACTAACATACACTTTAGGGAAATAATATTTTAGAAAAAAATTAGTAATATAATATTAAAATTTTACAACATAATGAATAGGGGTAATTATTAGCATAGTTTTTTTGGCCATGTGTTTCACTATAATATTGCCATGTGTCACTTTTTTAAATAAATAATAAAAAATATAAGATAAAAAATAACATAATTTATTTAATGACATAACATAAAAGACAATCAACTAAATAACTGAATAAATTAACTGTTGATAAAACTTTTTCTTTTTTAACTAAAATTATTTACAAAGTCTGAATACACTATTAAACTTATAAATTATCAATGTGAATTTTTAATTATATTGTAAAGTTTTTCTAATGTATAATTTAATTTTGACTTATCTCTTTTTTTATTTATTATGAGGTTTGATTTAATAGAACTTTTTTTTTAATTATTTCAGTGTGCTTATGTTATGTAAGGTATATATGATTTAAAATATTACTACTATTACATTATTTATAGTGAGAATTTTTCTTTATTAAAAAAAATCTATCAAGATTATAAAATATAATATTGAAACTCAACAACTTATAAAAAATTTTCTTAATTTTTAACAGTACCTGCAGCATGGTGCAGGTTTATTTCCTAGTATTTATATGAAAAATGACCAAGAAAATTTAAAATCTTAATTATATATTTTAAACTAATTAAAATTTTTTATATTTTATATTATATAATATATGTTAAATTAATAAATAAATTATATTTTGGTCATTATTATTATTATACAACAATAGTAATTAATAAAATTTTACTAAAAAATTAACATGCATTTGCTTTGATAATTATTAAAAGCTCAAATCTTTTATATTAGGAAGGATATCTTGAATGCCAACTATCCACTATAATTATTATATACATTTGGATATATAAGATTGGGTAGGTAGACTTCTATTTATGTCTAACACATCAGCCCACCAGCACAAAGAATGTATTTCATCATTGTATAATAACAAGAATATATTTTGAATATATATTAATATATTTTCCATGAATATAATGGGCATTAAAATAAACATGTGATTGAAATCTATAAATAATATACATACATGCATATATACATACATACATACATACATACATATATAACACACAGTGTAGCAAAAAATCCATATTTCTCTTATAATAAATTTAGAATTATTTTTTTTAATTTAAAAAAAAAACATGTAAATGTGATTGGCAAATACAATTTATAATAAGCAAATCCATTTTTATATTTCAATTGAAAGGCTGCCATTGGAGATTACCATAACGCTTAGTATCATTTGGTTAATAATATCATATAAATTTTTTTTATTAAAAATGGAAAATTAATATTATTAATAAAAATCTTTAGTTATTTATTTTTTATATTTAGTTAAAACATACTTTAAAAATATTCAAATACATAATATAAGAATAAATAAAATATTTAAATGTTAAAGGAAATAATTTAATACAAAAATGAATTTAAAAAATAAAAAATATCATCGACCTCTATACTGAACCCGATTTATTACTAAAAAAATAAAATCAACTTCGACTAAAATTATATATAATTTTGATCGACTCATATATTTTCAGTTTCGATCGGGTTCAGTAGGGTTATATCATATTATAATATATATGATATATATTATAAATATATCTAATATATATAATATTATATATATAAATTTATAGGTCGGGTTGGTTAAGATCGGATTGGATTATATAATATATATTATAATTTATTAATATATATGAAATATATATTTATCGGTCGGATTTTGGTTTATGTAGAAAAATAAATCTCAATCTGACAACTCGACCAAACTTAAAATCTTTTTAAAATATAAATTTGATTTCACTCAAATATACATCATAAATTATGATCAAATCAGATCAAAGTTTATTCGGTTAGGTCTTGTGTCGGCCGGTTTCGAAAAATTTATACACCCTTAAATGTAGCCTTAGTCTTTTAGCCCCTTTTTTCTAAAAAAAAAAGGAAATTTACAAAAACAATTCAAAAGGAAAAAAAGTATATTGTGATGTATAAAAAAATTATAAAAAAATTATTGATAATTTCATACCTGATCGTATATTGTAATAAGAATTTGCTCATTTGTTGTTGTATTTGGTGGATGTTTTGCCTATTTTTATGAAATTTTATTTGTCATGTTAGGATGATGGAGAGATTGTACAGAGAATCAAAGATAGAACATTTAGAGGCTAGAAAGAGTTAAAAACATAGAAAAAATGACAGGCATATACATTTCAAGTGATTGGACACGCCTGTGCAAATCAAAACCAAACTGAGAAGATAACAGGAAAAGGAACAAATGCTAAAAATTTAACACGTCCATGTGAAATTTGTCCATACACCCGGGTGGATTTTTTAGGGTCTACCAAAGTTTATGAAAAGTTAAGTTTTTGAAGGGTTTCAAACCAACACACCAGTGTCTGTCTTTCCACATGCACGTGTATAATTTGTGCTCAACTAATAGCAAAATTTTTGATGAATTTCTCTCTATTCCTACACTAGGACACCGAAGGACTGAGTGAACAGATTATATAATCATATTTTCAAAGGTTTTAAAATAGCTTATCTAATATCTTACATTTTTTGGAAAACCTTCAGATTCTAAGTAAGAAAAAGAGAAAATCAATATTCCAATGAGGCAACTTGAGATTTGATAGGTTTAATGGGTTTTTGATGACTTTTACAACAACGTTGAGAGAGTTTTTTTAGTTTAATCATTTATTTTCATTGCTATTGTTGCTTAAACTTTCTTTAGCTTAAATTTATGGATATTTTAGCAGGAATCAATAGATCTTTTGATGTTTGTTTAAATTTGCCAATGGGTAAATAATCTTTGTAGATGTTTTGACTATGATTTGATTTTTATATATTAATATATATAGAGGTATTCTCTTAAATATGTTGTCCCAAACTAACAACTAAGAGGGGGGTGAATTGGTTGTTTGAAGAATGATGTTAAATTTAAAGTTTAAAAAGCAAGAGATGAAGAATATGTAGATGGAGATGGGGTAGAGTTTGAGAAGAAAGAACACAAAAAATTATAGTGATTCGAATTTTCTTCAATTCTACATCCACTTCCTTAACAACTTGTTAAGGTTTTACTAGTAGTCTAGGGTTTTTATAAACTTAACTCTAACTTGATGTTTTTCCTAGCTCACACCAAACTATAACAATGGTTTGAGATTAATCCTTACAACCATTACATGAGTTTTTTTAGGCTCACTCTTACAACTTAAGTGTTTCTAAGCTCACACTCAAACTTATATGATGTTTAATGCTTACACTCAACACTCTAAGATTTTTTATGTTTGATCTTTTAATCTTTAGGCAAAATAATAAAAAATATTATTCAATGAAATTACAATAGCATTCAAAGTATTCTCTAACCACAAAAATAAAGTTTAATGTGGTATATATAGCAATTTGGCTTAAGCTAGTCGTTTGAAGTGGTTCCTACATATTTAGTGCTTGTCCTCCACTAATTCTGTGTCTAGAGCTCGGCGTGCGGTCACACGGTTTGAAAGCTCTGTATAACGACTAGTTCCAACAGTCGGATCTCAGTGTCTGATAAAATCTCGTTTGCCCATACTTTTGTATTATGTGATCGCTCGACACAAAGTTACTGTTAAAATCAAATTTTTTTCTTCCACGTGTCCAGTTATTATTGGTCTAAAGTATTTGGAGCTAAGATTTAAATCAGCCGGACTTGTGTTGTCGCTCATTTTTTCTGGGCAGGCGCATAAGGTTTTGAGCGTTGAGGAAGCACTGCGAGAGCTGACGCTATTCCTTCTGTTCTTTTTAGTATTTTAGCTTTTTGTCACGTGCGGTCGCTCGGGTGACTAGGGCGGTTGCTCGAAGATCTAGCGTCCTGACTTCATTGCTCATTGAGACCATTATCACTTCTAAGAGTTTATGAATTTTTACCTTGATCCGGTGCGGTCTCTTAGTTCTTTGTATGGTTGCACGCCTACCAGGCGTCTCTATTTCACCGTTCATTGACAATGCAAATTCTTATGTGGAAATTATGAACTTAGCTCAGTCGTCGTAGTTGGTTTGTCCGATCGATGTAGGGCTGCACTATTGTGCTTAGCTCGGTTGTTCTACCGGACTGCTTTTAGCTCGTCAATTCGATTTTTATGGCCTGACAATTCTATATTTAGCTCGACGCTCTCTGTGTCTATTCGGTTCTCTGCTCGACACATGAGTATATATGTTCAATTTTTCTTGGTTCGAACAAATCTGTATGACAGTTTGATTATGTGCTTTATGTTGTATTTGTGTGGTCGCTTGGTTTACAGTTTGGGTGGTCGCACAAAGCTGCTCGGATCCTAACTCTGCAAAGTAGATTTTTTTTAAATCGTTAATTCTTTATCAATTTGATTGTCAATGATCAAAATAGAGTTTGATTGTCCATCAATCTCAACAGAATCCTTGATTTGATGATTTTGATTTAATTGATTAGCAATTGTTTAACCAATAATTATTTAAACCTAAAAAATTATATAAAATATGAAATTTGAGTATGATTTTCGATGTGGAATCATCAACCTTGAGTAATTAACTTAGAAATAACTTAATTGCTTAGAGATTTATAATGGTATCTTATTTATTTGGATTGAGAATTGGTTATTCCTCATGATAATAGAGATTTATCTCTTAACCAGTCATATTTTTATTGTTTGAGAGAGAAGGGGATAAATTTAATGATACTATATATATTGGATTTGAGAAATGAACTTAATTGAAATAATTAATTAGACCTATTAGAAAAATTCTAATAAATCGTAATCATATTCTCTTATAATTAATTGTCTAGAATCCATTTTAGAGTAATTACTGAAATTAGTTTAATTAGTATTTAAATTGTTGCAAATCGATAATTTTTGAATAATAGTTAAATTGAATTTAGATTACTGAAAGCACACATTCTCTTTAGACACAACACTCATACTTCTACTTTAATATATGTTGCAATACCGTACACTTACAATATTATTATTCATAGTAGTACATAACATTCACCCCCACAACAATAAAAATTGATACAACCAATTCAACAATTATAAAAAAAAATTACAAATATATATTTTTATAGTACATTTTTTATTTATTTAATATACATCATAAAAATATAAAAATAATATTTATAAATCTAAAAATGGAAAATTATAAAAGAATAAAGGAAAATAAAAATGAAATTTGAAAGTTCTCTAAAAATGCGCATAAAAATTATTTTCATATAATAATTTCTCACATATTGATTAATAATTAAAAACTAGTAAGAGTTAAAAATATATATTTGTTAGCATTTAATCATCAATTATAATTATCTCTTAGAAAACAATTTCAATTATGATTTCTATTTGCAAAAATTAATTACTTGCTGTGAATCTTATCAAATACTGTTGAAAACAAGATGCAACAATATAAAAAAAAAATTATAAAAAATTTCCCCTTTTTTAAAATATCAACTTTTTAACTTTAAATTTTAAAAATATTCCATATACACTAAAAATATATTTTACTTTTAGAAATATGCATCTAACATATCAAACATATAAAAAAAATTATAAGGTATTTTAAAAAATTTAACATAAAAAAAGGTTGAGAAGCAGGGCTCTTGAGCCCAGTTTCAGTAAGGCAAAGCGTCAAAAGGCCCAAAATAATTACGGGCTTTGATAAATAGAGCTCTGCCTTGCTTAAGGTGGTTCTCTTTGAAATATTTTGTAGTTAGTTAGTTCATTAATTAATTAGCTGCAGTTACGGTTACTTGGCTTGCTGTAATTCAGTGTTGCACTGTGCTGTTATTCTATGGTAATTTTTTTTTTAATATTTCTATTAGAAATTGTTCGTGCGTTTCGATTCTGTTTACTATTTGGTGTCTGCTAGGTTATAGTCAGATGAAAATTGTGAAATTGAAAGTTCATAATTATTACATGTAGATTAATTGTAGACAAGTTCAATTTCATTTTATATTTCTGTTCCCGCATTGTTAGGTATAATTGACCAAAATTTTATATTTTCCTTATTTTCTCAGCAGCCAAACAATGTGAATTCGTAGGTTTTTTTTCCGTATTATAGAATCGGTCAATATATGAAGAATTGGTAACAGAGATCACACTTGTGGTTCTTTTTATATTGGATTGTGGAATTTTGCTATGTATATTGAGTCTTATTTTAGGTTTTGCACATGCTTTGGTTGGATATTCTATTTGTTTTTCTATTATGTCCCATATGACTTATCATAAAGCATATTTAATGGGTGCTGCATTTTTTGTCCTAATTGTGTAACTTAGTTGTGAATTATTGTTTGAGCGAGTCTTGTTAAAGCTTATGTTATTCATTGGGTGAGAACTATTTTGCATAGCATTTGAGTCAGTCGATGAGAAATAGTTTAGGAAAGAGTTCTTCTTCAGAATGAGAAAACTACTTTCCAGTTGGAGTCGAAAGAAATTCTCTATCACAGACAAGACTGTCGACCTCATTGAGTGTACCTTGCAAGTGCCAATTCTCTCAACAAAGCGGAAGAGGAAACATTCTAACCAGACTGAAGGAAGTTGCGGCCTTAAAACAAAGCAAAGTAGAAGAGAATCGAAGGTAATGGACCAAAGATTTGACTTGACCTTGCAATTACCTGAACACATCATCCATTATATCCTATCTCTCCTTCGATGTAAGAAAGATGCAGCTCGAACGAGTATTTTGTCCAGGAGGTGGAGAGATGTATGGCATTCTTACTTGATATTGGATTTTGATCAACGCAAGTTCCACAATCAATATTGGAAATTTCATTATTATTCTCAAAGGACTTATCGAAAGATAAAAAAGAAGAAAGATATGGAGATCAAGAGGAAGTGTGACATATTTAGAAATTTTGTTGATAACACCCTTCTAAGACGCATTGAGCAAAACTCTTGTATATAGAAATTTAAGCTTCACTTGACCTCCTATGATTTAGAATTATCTGATCTTGTGGACTGATGGATGGATATTGCAATTAAAAGTAACGTCCAAGAGTTGGATCTCCATATCCCTAGTAAGAAAAATAGATTTTACTATTTGCCTCAAACTGTCTTTGTTGCTAATTCGATAATTGCATTAAGGATTTCTGGATGCCGGTTGAGTATTTGCAATGATATTAAGTTGACAAATTTGCGAAAACTATGGATTGGAAAACAACATATTGATGAAGAGAGAACTAGGAATTTGATAGTTAATTGCCCTTTACTTGAAGATTTGAGGCTCATTCATTGCAGTGGATTGGGAACATTATTGCTTTCAAGTGATAAAATTGTTAGAATAGATGTACATTTTTGCCACAGACTGAAGAAAGTTGAAATTCAAGCGCCAAACCTTCGAACGTTTTGGTATCGTGGGAAGAGATCCATACACTGTAAAATGAATTTGATCATGTGTGAATATCTAAAAAGTTTGACTCTAGAGGATGCAAATATGAAAGATAATTTGTTTCAAAGTCGGTTTTCTGAATTTCCTATCCTTGAGCAACTGGTCTTGAGTGGATGTAACACCTTACGGCATATTACAATTTCAAGTCATCATCTAAAGACTCTAGTCTTGAGAGATTGTGAAAATTTATCAGAGGCCCTTATTGATACTCCCAATCTTCTCTCTTTTGAGTATAAGGGTCCGAGGATACCATTTTCTTCTTTGAATCCTTTTAGTTTGAAGGAGGCGAAGCTTTATTTTGAATCTCTCAATAAACCATACAATGATGATGGTGATCCTTTTGATAAATTGCAAAATTTTATTCAGAATTTTGATTGCTCTAAGGGCTTGAAATTGGGTGTGCGATCTAATGAGGTATTTTCCTTGCTCTATTCTTTAATTTCAGAATTAGAAAGTTATCATGCATGGTTGACATCCTCATGAAATTTCTCTTTTTGCCTTGTCTGTCATGGTCTAAAAAGAATGCAATTATTCATGAAGACCTGAGACAAATATTGGTTCCTCGAAACTTTAATCTTAAGCTTGAATTTATCAGATCATCCACCAGCTTCGAAGATATATTAGATACTTTGCTTCGGACATGGAATCCAAAGACGTTGACGATAGTAGCATCTACTATGAGTGATTTCTCTGAGGTATAATAACTCCATTATTTATTTGAATACATATATATTTTAGTGGATTTTTATCTATTGTGGAAGAACTTGTACTTTATGAACTTACCTATTTTTCTATTGTTTTACTTGAATTGCAGCAAGTATATAAGAAAATAGTGGTTAGAAGAGTGGAACCAAGCTGCTGCAAGTATAATACTTTTGAGCAACAAATGCTGGCGGCATTTTTTGATCGATGCTAACACTGAGAACCTTGATGATACTGAAAATAAATCTGACTGGATTGACTGGTTGAAGTCATATGCTAATATTGTGAACCATATGAAGGTTTTCAGATTGGATTGGAAAGAGCGGGGCTCATGGTCCAGTGTTTAGGATGCATGAGAATTTGAAATAAATTTACATTTGCTGCAGAAGAATTATTTGCACGCCTGTTTACCAGATCATGTCAGCTAGTTTCATGATTACGCAACCCATGCTTTCCAGCTGTTGAGTAATTGTAAAGAAATCCTAGTAGCTAAAAAAGAATAAGCAATGTAAGAAGAATATTTTTTTGGCAATTAGAAAATGACATATCATATCCAAATTATGGCAAAGAATAGAGATCTATAAATTGTTGTAGATGTAAATTTAATTTCTTCAATTTGTTACAGATGTATCCTGATAGAATTCTTTTTGCCGTGTTTCGAACTTTGGGATTTTATAAAAAAGCTGTTTAATCTAGTGACTCGTGTCTTTATGGAAAGTTTGGAATCCAAATCTTTAGTTCTTTAAATTTCTGTTATTCATATTCCCAAAAACAAAAAAGAGAAGTTCGTGAGCACTTTGGAAAACCAAATTCTTAGTGCATAGAATCTGATACTGCAACAGACATTTGGAGCTACCACTGATTTTCCTATATTAGCATAGCTTTCTATAAATCACATCCATTCTCTATAGCAAGCCCAATTCACTTGCTTATCTTGGTTTGTTCTCAGCTTCAGCACTAACCTTCCTTATGGTGAGAGGTCAAAACTCCAAATTTTTTTCATTTTCATTTGCTGCCATCTGTGCCTTAACAATCATTGTTTGGTTATCATGATTGTTCAGTTTTAGCAATTCAAATCACATACTTCAACTAGTGTTCTAATTATATGGTTAAGAACTAAGGGGAAAGAAAAACATATTTGTTGCATATTGTAGGTCTTGCTTCTCTTCGATATCAACAAGTCGGCATAATTTTGAATAGAAGATTAATGGAAGATAATATGATCATTAATATATATAAATTAATAAAACTAACAACTGAATAATTTTTCCAGGAAAATAGCAAGGAACTATCAAGTAGGAAAAAGAAGAGCATACTTGTAGGACCATGGGGAGGAAATGGAGGAACTAGCTGGGATGATGGGATGTACAATGGAATAAGAGAAATTACCATTGTTTACGATCGTTGCATAGACTCGATCCAAGTTGTGTATGAGAAGAACGGTAAGCCGGTCACCGGAGAAAAACATGGAGGAGTGGGAGGCAGAAACAGTGTTGAGGTTAGTAAATATTACAGATGAGTTTTCTTGCAACATTTTAGTATTACTAACACTTGCATGAATTTGGTTTTTTAGATTAAGTTGCAACACCCGGATGAATTCTTAGTAAGTGCAAGCGGCCATTACTGTCCGGTGGTCTATGGTGGGAGTCCGGTGATCAGGTCACTAACATTGAAGAGCAACAGAAGAACATTTGGACCATATGGAGTGGAAGAAGGAACACCATTTGCACTATCGATGGATGGAAGCTCCATTGTTGGTTTTATGGGAAGAAGTGGATGGTACCTTGATGCTATTGGATTTCGTTTATCTCGTTCTCAATCAACTAAGCTTCTTCAAAAGGTTCAGAAAGGGTTTCAGAGACTTACTAGTTCTGTTTCAAGACCTTCTGCCTCTAATAACAAGGATCCTACTGTAAAGGCTTATTGAAGTTTAACAGGAAAGTTGGTTATGGAATGTAAGTTGCAATGTTTTATTGAGACTATTTATGTAATTGGATTTTACTATATATTAGTATTTGGTTAGTAAACTTGTTTGGTGACATAAATAATTTTTTTTTAAAATTCATTGAAATTCTTCATGTTTAATTTTAGAAAATTGGTTAAATTTAATTCAAATTTTAACAATTACACATTCAATGTCTCCAAACAATATCCCACAACTAAAATTTCTACCTCCAATTAGAGGGGAACCACGTTCATCTCAACAAGTACGGTTGAAACCTAAAAAATTTCTTTATGTAATCTGTTTGCTGCAGTAACATCTCTTCCAAAAGACAAAGCAGAAATCTAAAACTACTAACTAAAACAAAATATTATTATTATTATTAGTATTATGGCCCAGTTTTCTTGGTTGATGTTAATAAAGAAGCATAGCCTAAATGAAGTGGAAATTTTCAAAATTCTACAAATGGAAAATTTTGAAGGTGAATAGTGAGGCTGGGAAAGGCAAAGAAAATATTATGAATATTTTATTTAAAAATAATATTAAAAAGTGGGCTAAAAATTCAATCAGTTTTCATTTCGAAACACAATAACTATAATTTCAATCCATTTTAATTGGATCATAACTGAAACTGAGTTCCAATTCAACAATTTAAAGGATTTTTTATACATCTGTAAGAAAAAATAATAAAATAATAAAATTTATCAAAAATTTTAAAATTTATTCAAATTTATTAAAATTTGTAATTAGTGTATAAATTTATAATTTATTATGAGTTTGTTATATATATATATATATGATAATTTTTATAAGTTTATTTATGAATTTAATTTTATAAAAAAAATATCCTTAATAAAACATATTCATATTGATATTGTGGAGAATAGCCTTTTTCAATAAATTTTTGTCAAGTTGTAAAGTCATAAAATGAAGTGTCAATAATACAGTAGATTCTTTGCCACATTGAAGAATATGATTCCCAGTAAAATAAGGAAATTGGATGTGATGTGCTATTTTCTAATTGCCGAGAAAATATTATTCTTCCATTGCTCCTTCTTTCTTATTCTTAGCTGCTAAGATTTCCTTACAACAAATACCCAACAGCTGCAAACACATGGGTGGTGCAGCTTGCGAGTGCTTATTTTTGCTGGGTTCCGAACTTGTAATTTTATAGAAATGTTGTCCAGTCTAGTGATTTATGCATGTCTCTTGTTACTTGACAAAATATTAAGAACTCAAATTTAGACAGTTTTTTTTTTTAAATTTCTGTTATTCATATTCCCAAAAAAAAAAATAACTGTAATTTCAAAATTCTACAACTGTTTTGTAGTTTCTTTCTTCATAGCAAAAATTTAAGATGTGCTAACATAAATAAACAAAAAAAAATAAAGCACAAATCAAAGCAAGAGGGAAACCACATTCATCTCAATAACAAGTACAGTTGAAACCTAAGAAATTTCTTATGTAATCTGTTCGCTGCAGTAACATCTCTTCCAAAAGACAAAACAGAAATCTCAAGCTACTAACTATAATAAACTGGTTTTTTTTAGCATAGCCCAGTTTTCTTGGTTGATGTTAATCAAGGGGCAACCACAATCCGCCCGGCCACTTGGTCAAGATCCCGTTGACCACTTGAAGTGATTCTCCTCCCACTAATACAGCAACAAAAAGAAAAATAGACATCAGTACATAGACTAGTTCTCAAAAGTATCAGCCCACGCAAACTACGATTCAATGTTCATTAACCTATTTTTAATCTCATGATGATGGTTGGAGACAGATAACAGCATAAAAATGAAGACGGACATTCACAAAGGTCTAAACAGAATGAAAGGCAACTCCATCCTCAATAAATCCCGAAAGAAATTTTAGCAAAATTGAATATGATGATGATGAAAAATGAAGCATAAAGGAATTCAGCACTCACCCCTTTGGGTCTATGTCAACAATGTTCATTGCTTGCAATTGCTGAAGAATGTGACGAGCAATAGCACCACTGCTCTTACCGAAATGGGGTGGACGGCTTCCATTTCTCTTGCTCCCACCATAGATCCTACGGAAAGCACCAACACCAAGACCACCCCTCAAGTAAATCTTCCTTGCCATGGAGGCTACGAACAAAATAAAATATCAAAGATGTAAGAAAAAAATATCAGAATTGCATAAACAACTCTATAAGCAAAAAATAGGAAAAAGTTATTAGTGTATTACTGTCATGAGAAAGAGACGGACCCACCAGCTCTAACATAGTACCAGTCTGGGTCATAAGGTGCAAGCTCCTTGAGTGTTCCTGTCTTCACAATATCAGTCCAGGGAGGCAACTCAATCTGTTGACAACAAAGAAAGGAAGAGGAAATAAAAATTCTTACCACAAAATCATGATGAAGATTACATATTTTTATATAGCATATTACAAACAACAAAAATTGTAAACAATATTTCAATGGCAATTATGACAATATAGCCTAATAACATTTATCATTAACTCCATAAACTAGTCATGAAGTCCTATAGATCTTTAAAGAGCTTTCAACAATTACAGACACTGATATCTGCTCTAGGTACTAAAGAAAATCCATCTCCGACAATTACACCCTTGTTTTCAAAATGAAAATAGAGAGTAAACGTTTTTCCAAAAAACGTCAAGGGTACAAACTATATTACAGTGCACCTAATATCCAGTTGATGCACAGAAAGACCCAGTTACTGAGTTCAAAGATACCATAAAATAGCATAGTTACAGACCTGTAACATATCAAATTCTGCATCTTTCAATCAATCAATCAAAAATTCCACAATCATATACAATTTGATAAAATACCTCATAATCTACACTTCAATAGGAGAAATAATAAGACAATTGGATACCTTTCCAGATCGCTTGAGGTGAGCAGCGTAAGCCTTAACGAATTCGTGGGGAGAAACGTCCTTCACAGTCTTAGCGGTTGCCATTTTTTCACAGAGGACAGAGATAGGCTATGTCACTGGCTAGGGTTTTGTCATTCAGGCATATATCCACATTTTATATATCGGGTTCGGGTCAATTATTAGCGTTCCACTTTTCTTTTGGATAGAATCAATTTAGGCTTTATGGATGGATTTTTTTAAAAAAAATTATAAGAAATAGCACACTCTGTTATATTTTTTAAATTTTTATTTTTTATTATTAATATTTTATTTATTTTATTATAAATTTATTCTAAATTATATAAAATTTATAAATTTATAATAAATTTATGATAAATTAATAAAAATATAATATTTTAGTAAATATTTTATAAATTTAATATTTTAATAAATATTTTATAAATACGATAAATTTAAAATTATTTTTAATTTTTTTATATTTTTATTAAAAACTCAAAAAATTACACCTACTATTTTTATCAAAAACTTAAAAATAACACCACCTTTCATTTTTTCATTTTTAGCCTTTTTTTTATTTTTTACTTTTAAAAAAATGGGACACCCTTCTTCAGTTCCTTCTTTCACTTTTTTTTTTTTTTTTTTGTTATTTGTTCGTGGTATGTAACCCTACTTTATGGTCCTACTTGCACTCCAAATGGGGCGAACCATAAAGATTTTTATAATGAGTGCAAACCTCTTAGCCAGCCATTTTGTAGCTACAGATTATGGTCACATTAACACTTTGAACCCGTTCCAGTGTCCTCCTGTTCTATTTTCTTTCTTAATTTCTTAGTTCCCAAATATAGAATTTTTTATTGGTTTTTTATTTTTAAATGTTTGTATATGTAAATCTTTTTCACTTTTTTAATATAATTATATTATCATAAAAATAGAATATATTATTATTTTTATTATAGAGTATTATTATTATTTATTATTTTATAGTGTATTTATTATAGAATATATTATTATTATAGTGTACATTATTATTTTATTTAAATAGTTATTTAAATATTTTATTTAAATTATTTAAATAAATATATTTAAAATATATTTATTAAATTTTTAATTATTTTTATTGATTATTCTATTAATTTTTATTAATTTAATTTAATTATTATGCTTTGATTTTGTTTTTAGATTTGATCTATAATGATTAATTTTTTTTTATTCTTCTAATATAATATACACCACATGAATATTTTAAAAAATATTTTTTTTAGTTTTGCATCATATGTCTGTGTATGTTAGTATATGTCAATAAATACTAATATATATGAGTATATATTAATATATGTTGGTATATGTTATATATATTTTAATGATATATATTAATATATGTTGGTATTTATTATTATGTGCTAATATATATCGGTATATATTGATATATGTTGGTATATATTGATGTATGTCAGTATATGTTATATATATTTTAATGGTGTATATTGGTATATATTGATATATGTTGATATATTTTAATATATGTCAGTATTTATTATATATATTTTTAATGATATTTGTTGATATATGTCGGTATATATTATATATATTTGAACTAATATATGTAAACTATTTTTATTAACACGTTTTGATATATATTATATATAATTAGATATACCGAAAAAAATAATAGTATATGTTAGTTTATGCTATATAGAACTAGATATATGTGGGTAAATATTGCAAGAAAATAACAATATATATTGCATATATATTGGTATATATCAATATATGTTTCATATAACTATATATATATATATATATTGCATATATATAGGTATATGTAGATATATATTACATATAACTAGATATATGTTATATATATTAAATAAAAAATAACAATATACGTGAGTATATGTGAATACATGTTGCATATAACTAAATATATATTACATATATTTTAACTAAAGAATAATATGTGTGGGTATATGTTGATATATGTTATATATAATAGAGATATATATATATATTATATATATGTAGATATATGTTACATATAACTATATATATATTATATACATGTAAGTATATATTACATATACTTTCATATATATGTTACATATACTTTAACTAAAAAATAATAATATATGTAAGTACATGTTACATATAACTATATATATATTATATATACTTACGTATATGTTATACAAACTTTAACTAAAGAAATAATAATACATGTAGGTATATGTAGATATATGTTGATATATATCGATGTATGTTACATATAATAATATATTAAAATTTAAAAGTATAATAATATAAAAGTAATAATGTGAATATATGTTGGTATATGGCGGTGTATGTTGCATATAACTAGCTATACGTTACATGTATACATATATAAGTATATATTGATATTTGTTAGTATATATTGATATATATTACATATACTCTAACTAAATAATAATAATATATATTAATATATGTTACCCATGACTAGATATATATATATCATATATAACTATATATGTATGTCATATATATATATATAAGTATATGTCGATATATCTTATATGTATCTTAACTACATAAATAATAATATATGTGGGTATATATCATTGTATGTTGGTATATGTCAACATATGTTACATATAACAATATATATTTATTAAAATTTAAAAGTATAATAATGTAAAAGCTATACATATTATATATAGATAGATATATTTTAATTATATGTTAGTGTATATTATATATAAGTAGAGACTTAATATAAATATTTTTAATTTAATATTTTAAAAAAGTTAATTTGAAAATTTTATAATAAAATTATAAATAATAATAATAATACATATGGATATATGTTATATATAACTAGGTATATATAGGTGTATATTTAATTATATATTAGCATATATTCATAAAAATGTGAATTATATTATATATTAAAAATTATATATATATTTTAATAATTTTTATGGTATATGTTAACATTATTTTAAAAAATATAAATTAAATAGAATGTATAAAATTGTGTATAAAATGTAATTTAAAATTAGTTAATATAAAAAATATTTTAAGATAATTAATTATTTTTTAATTATATAAAAATTTTAAAATATTAATAAATGAATTATGTTATATATTAAAAAAATTAAATAATTTTTATAGTTTATATTAAAATTATTTTAAAAAATATAAATTAAATAGAATATATAAAAGTATGTATATAAAATGTAATTTAAAATTACATAGTATAAATAATGTTTTAAATTAATTAATTTTTTATTTTTTAATTATATAAATTTTTTAAAATATTAATAAAGGAGTTTGTTTTTAGGTTAATTATATTTGTTAGCTAACAAATGAGTTTGTCAGTTAATATATGTTTCCTACAGTTATAATGTTTGTTTATAAAGTATTAATTTAGTTAACAATGGTTCACATGGCTATCGTTGTCCAATCCTGCAATTCATTTCGTATTTTTGCAAACGAAAATATTTGTTATCTTAAAAAAATTGTTTTTAATTACCGTAAATTTGATAATGATTTTAATTTTTAGTGTATTTTTGTAAATATTCCTTTTTATAAGTATATTTTATAATTTTTATAAAAAAAGTCAAAAATATTTTTTTAATTATATGTCAAATATATATATTTTTAATATTACATTTAAAATAAGCATTTTCAATAAAAATAATAAAAATAAATATTTTTAATAATATTTTGTTTTGAAAAAAATATTTTTATTTATTAGATATTTTTATAAAACATTAATCTTTATACATTTTTGTATAAATTGGACGGGGCTCAATTATTGAAACGTTATATATAACGATCAATTAAATTCAATTAAAATTTGAATTGAATTTAAAATAAATATATTTATTTATTTTCCTTTATAGTTCTACTCGACGAGCTAAGTAAAATCCAAGATTAATACATAAACTCGTTAAAAATTAAAAAAATTAAAATTGATATGTCCATTAAAAATTTAAAAATACTGAAATAATACTATACAAAATTTTAAAAATAAGCACCCATGAAAAATTACCTAATAAAAAGTAGTAATCATTTTTTTTTAACTTGTCACCAAACTCCATTATGGTGAAAAATTAATTTAATTGAATGATTTAATGTATTTTTTTTTATGACATAGTAATTCATCACTTCCAATCATTTTTATATATCATTTAATGTATCTAATTAAATATACTTCAAAAAAAATATAAATTTATGCTAAAAAACAACTTAAAATAATATATAAAATCTAACTTAAAACTTACACAATATATTTGATTATTAAAATTTAAAATATCCTTGATTATTTAAAATTATAATAATTTTAAATTTCCACACTTTAGTTTATCAAACGTTATATGAGGCAAATAACTATTCTATAATTTTTAAAAAAATATATATTTATATAATAATTGACAAAAACTAGTTGTTTTAAAAAATAATACTATTCTTATTTCAAAAAAAAAAAACTATTCTTCAAAAAAATAATAAAATAATAACAAAAACCTGAGAGCCGCTACGGCCGAAGTTTCCTATAGGCACAAGCGGCGTAGCGACACGGTCACGCACGCACTAACACGTAATTTTCCGAAGGATAATTTGGTAATTTCACTAAAATCAATTCTCACTTTGAATCCTTTCCATCGAAGCATTCTCTAAAAACTAGTCGATCAACGATCAAATTTAAACACAATTTGGGAATTTTCTTTTATAATTTTTCAATTCTGTGAAGAAAAACCAAAACCCTAGTTTTCGAAATTTGTTTGATTTCCATTCTCCAAAGCCATGGGTAACACAGAGAAACTGTTGAATCAGATAATGGACCTCAAGTTCACGTCGAAATCACTGCAACGGCAGGCGCGGAAGTGCGAGAAGGAAGAGAAGTCAGAGAAACTTAAGGTCAAGAAGGCGATCGAGAAAGGGAATATGGATGGTGCTCGGATCTACGCCGAGAATGCTATCCGGAAGAGAACTGAGCAGATGAACTACCTTAGACTCGCTTCTAGGCTTGATGCTGTTGTTGCTAGGCTCGATACCCAGGCTAAGATGACTACTATTAACAAGTCCATGGCTTCAATTGTTAAATCGCTCGAGTCTTCTCTCGCTACCGGTAATTTTTTTTTACTTCTCCATAATTGCTGATTTAGGGTTTTGTTGGTTTTGGGATTTTTTTATTTTGAATTTTTTTAAAAAAAATGGGAACTTTACTTCTATTTTTATTAATCCTTTTGCAAATTAGAGACGTTGAAAATGCAAAGCTTGAGCGCGATCATACAATGGTAGGCAGGGGCTTATAGAAACCTGTCGTTTATTCGTATGTTTTATCTTGGGATGATAATTTCATTAATGGGTTATCTATTAAAAAAAAACCCTTTATGCTATAGAAATTAGTAAAAAAAGCTTCAATTTTTGGTTCAGGGGTATGAAATTATTGATGTCCTTGATAGTTTTTTTTTTCTTGGGTCAATTTTATTAACGATGCTAGAGAAAGGTTTTGAGAATGAAATTGTGATTATGGAACTCAAACCTCAATTCTTTCTCCCAACATGTCAACTGTACCTGCAATTTTGCTTTTCATTTCTCTTTTATGAACGTGTGACCTGAGTGACATTACTTTGAATCATTGTTGGCTACAGGTAATTTGCAGAAGATGTCGGAGACTATGGATCAATTTGAGAAGCAATTTGTAAATATGGAGGTTCAGGCAGAGTTCATGGAGAATGCAATGGCTGGATCAACCTCACTGTCCACACCTGAGGGTGAGGTCAACAGCTTGATGCAGCAAGTTGCTGATGATTACGGATTGGAGGTTTCTGTTGGGCTTCCACAGCCAGCTGCACATGCAGTGGCTACTAAGTCACAGGAGAAGGTTGATGAGGATGATTTGTCGAGGCGCCTTGCTGAGCTAAAGGCCAGGGGGTAAAAATGTGTAATAGGATCTGATCTTTTACCTATGTGGTATATCATTATATATCTACTTATATGGTGCTCTGAATTATATTTTATGCTGGAAGCTTATTGTATAAATTTGGATAAAGTTTATGTTGTAGACTCTGCGTGTTCAATATGAATCGAAATGCTTTCAATGAGTTGTTTTAATTATTTAATTGCTTTCAGCGGAAAGAAGATATGGTAGTAGTTTGGGATTATATACTATTTGGGGTCATGCATCTAGGGCTATGCCGAACTGTGATAACTTCTATGCATAAATTTGATTAATTTGCAAGTTATATATGTTTGTGTCCTGGTTTTCTGATGGCAGCACTTAGAATTCCCTTCTATTCTCATGGGTGTTTTTTTGTTGTCTGTGAAATGTACTGCATAATATTTGCTAGTCTTCTTGTAATCTTGTTTTTGTTTACCTAAACTGTATAATGTGCCCTTAATGATGCCAATATTTGTTGTTGAATTTTTGGCATTTTTCCCACTTTTGTTTGAACTATTTGATGGTTTTTCGAGCACTCATGGGATTCCTCATTTAGGTAATCTATGTGGACCTTTATTTATCCTTCCATTCTTGTTTTGTTTGGTTCTATCTGCTCTTCAGACATATCTCATGTGGTAGCAATATATTAATAATGAAAAATGCCCTATTTTTCTTGGTGTGATATTCTTGGAAGTAGACATTGATGCCCGCCCATTACTGCTTCTGTCATGTAAAAAAATCTTCCCTTTTTCTTTTTATCTTTTAATTGGATGGTTGCGTTCACGCCAAGCTGAAACGTATTTAGAAATCTATAAATTCAATTAGTACTTGTGTTGAAGTGGTATTTTTTTATAAAGTATTGATATGTCATATGAAAGATGGGCAATTAATCTTAACTCTATTATTTAGGATTTTTATAAATACATTGAAACACTCAACTGTGTGTGTCTCAATGTATTTATATTAAGTGGGTATTTAACGTTTGATTAACTTGTAAAGTGATGTATTAGTATTTGTCGGTATTTTGTTTCTAAGAAGATCTATTTGTGTGGAAATTTCCGTTTGGTCAAAGAAATGCCAAACGTAATTTGCATCTTAATCTTATCCCTCAAGTATTCTATTCAATGGTTTAATTTCGAGAGAAATGAACGTTACAGTTTCGATGATATGAATGAAAAAAAAATAATAATAAAAAACTCAACTGGCCCGGAGTTTTATTATTTCAAAAAATATTTCATTATTTTGCAATATATATGTATCATATACTAAATTTCTTATCTGAAAATGAAATAAACAAAAACTTGATTCAGATAAACCTGCTCTCACTGAATTTGTCAGCAGGCAATCATAACTTGGCGTGGCATGCAGACCATATATTTTTCACAAGTGGTGAGGCCTAGTCATGATAGTGCTCGATGGAAGAAGAAAGATTGAAGGAATTTAATGCAAAATTCTTCGTCTTGTTTTTAATGCTTGCTTGAGAATTTTAGGGTTTTACTGTACTGTGCTAAAGAATAATTGGCTTTAACAATTCACTATCACTCACTTCTCCGCTCATATTATTATTAGTAATAATCAGGGGCGAGTATACATTTGCCCCACTTCTCTTTTTGAAATTATATATATATATATATATAATATTTTTAAAAAAATTTTAAATTATTTATTAATTATTTTTTAAAATTTTAAATTGTCTTTTTTTTTTAATTTTTACAAAAAGTTAAAAAAATTACAATAAATTATTTATTTCATATGCAATAGTTTTCTTTTAAAAAATTGACAAAATATTGATAATATATAAATATAAAAAAAATAAAAAAAAATTTCAACTAAATTAATTTAAACCCATTTAATAAATTAAAGTACTCGTTTATTTTAATTATTTTTTAAAAAATTATATTCATTATTTAATTTTTTTCTTTCTATTTTATTTTTATTATGAATAATTTTATAAATTTAAAATTATATATATATATTAATATTTTTTATTAATTAATTTTTTAATAATAAAAATATATTATTAATAAATTTATAAAATATTATTAAAATAAAAAAAGATAAAATAATTAAAAAAAAATAAAATTTACAAAAAAAAAATTAATTTCCCATTATTTTAAAGTCTGTCTTGGCCGGGTATTAATAGACTGTAATAATAAGAAAAAACAAAATAGTAAAAATGTTGTTGCTAAAAAAAATAAAAGAAAAAGTATTTCAATTTTTTTTTTTACAAAAAACGAGGACACATAGAAAGTCTCGCCGAATAAGATTACAAATTTACAATCTGTTTTTGATAAATTTTCACCCTTAAACGGCAAAACAATGAGCGAAAGCCAAACAAATCGCCGTTAACTCCTCTTCCACGTGGCTCTTCCTCTCCTTCCTCTCATTACATGTTTACAGCAAGCTCCTCTTCTATACCCGATTTCTCAGACATCTGTTCTCTCTCTTTCTTTCATTTTCTCTCACTCTCTTTCTGTGCTTATTTTCTGATGTTATTAACCCACATTCTTGTTTTTGTAGAATTTGATTTATTTTCTTTGGTTTTGGTTTGAGCTTAAGGAAAAAAATATAGCCTTTGTTCTGTTTTGAGCCATTTCAAGATAAATTCTAATATTTTTTTTGTTGTATCAAGTGTGGTTGATTGTGAATAAAGAAACCCATTGCGCTTTTAGTTTAAAGATTACATCTTTTGTTTGTAATTTCTGGCATCATTTAATGGCGAACAGGGAGCCTCGTCATTTTCTTTAGCCATTTCAGAAATGAATTGCCAATTTGGTTGATTGAATCTTCTTTTAGTCCTTTTATTTGTATAATATTTTATTTTGGTAATTTGGGTGTTGAGGGGTGAATGGGATTGGAAATGAATGATCATGGAGCAGAACAAGTTGTTTTTGAGATGTGTGTGGTGGTTGCGAGGAGAACTGTGAAGAAAGAAGATCAGACTTGTGACTGCGTTAAGGTCCTGGTGAAGGAATTGGAGAATGTGGGGTTCATAATTGATAGAGCTCTTGGCCTAACAGATGAGTTTATCAAGGTTGGTTTTCTTTTACTTGTTCTCAACCATAATATGTTATTCTCCATGATATTTATTGTTTTTAATTTTCATTAATATAATTCCTTTTCTGGCTATTCATCAATATTATCCATATTCCATATCCATATGTTACTTGCAATTGTTATCCTACCATAATAAGGCGAGGGACTGCTTGTGTGGGCATTGCTCATTCCCTTTGTGCATCTCTAATTGAGAACCGACGGTGTCCATTTCTGTTGCCCTTTGTGCAGTGGGTGAATGGGTGTTGGCTTCAAGCTAAGGCAGGAGTTCCTAGAAAGTAGAAGCGCTGCAGATGCCAATTGGAAGTGGTGCTTAACTTTTGATTTTTTTTAAATTATTTCCATCCAAATTCATTAATTTTTTTTTATCAAAATTGATGACAAATGGACTATATGGAAACATGATTTTCCTTTCATTGAACTATAGTACTAGTTTTTTCCTTCACATGCCCGTTCTGGAACTTTTTTATGGGGTAAATTTAGCAATTTGTATTAAAATGATTCAAATCAAACACATTGAGGGGTATCATTCAAAATATGTTTTCGTTGGGGTACTAAAATTCCTGCAGCTTATTACTGACGACAGTGTCTACATAAACTTTAGTGTTAAAATTATCCTGATCTCATACAAGTTATTATACGAGATGGTAAAATTACTGTTAAAATTGAACCAACAAGATTCTTAATCTATGATACTTTTGGGTTAGATATTTCTCATTTCTTTTTCCAGTGTTTTGTGGTAAATTAAAGCAACTATGTCATTTAACTATTGGATTAGTCCAATTTATGAATGTTGCTCCACATTACATATGATGATCTTATTAATATCTATTGCTTTCTTTTTTTGGCCTATCCTAAATAATTGCATTTTTTCATGCATAAGCTATTGCTAAGTCTATTTTCCTTTCAGTTAGCAGCACCTCTAGAGACACTGGGGAAAGCTGCAGCTCAGTTGCAAATGAAGAAGCCTACTTATATTGGTAACCACTATAATGCTCCTTATTACCCCATTTTTTTAATCTATCCTCTTAGGTTGACTTAGGATATTTCCATATTTATTGTCTGTAAACTCTGTTATTTCCCTTTATTTATGGCAATAGATGTGTAGATGGGACAATTACCATCTTGTGCTTAACCTTAATTTCAGGAATGGATCTACAGTTTGAATGGGAGGAGGTCAAAGCATTTGTGAGACAACCAGATGGTTCATTGTTTAGTTGGTGTGAACGTTTTGAGTGCTATCATCATTTATTATATGGGATTGTAAGATCTCTTCGATATTAATTTAAATTGTTTTTGATACTTTTTCTTTTCCTTTGGCACACAAAAATGTCTCAGTTTATCTACTGCAATCAATAAATTTAAAATTCAAAATATGTTTCCCCAAAGCGATGCTCCATTTGACACATGGGAATAGAATCCTAGGTTCAAATTCCATTGGGTTGGGGTGGAGGACCATGAAAAACAAATAAATGAACATGTTGTCTGGTTGATGCTCAATATCACAACATAGTGCGAACATCTAAAATTGTTTAATGTTGCCATACATTTCATTTGATTGAGGAGCATCCTCTGGACATTATATGAATATGTCCTTTCTACAATAATTTTGATGAACCTCGTACTTTCGTTTTCTTTCTTTACTTTTTGCTTACAATACAAAAATCTATACATTGGACCAAGTATATCTCCATAAACTGGTATTCAAACTGAAATTACAGGTAAACAAAGCCAAGGTAGATTCAACTTTGAAATGGGACAACAAGGAGTATTTCTGGCAAGTTGGGGAATCTTTGCTGCGGAGGTTGGAATCTGAGGGCATTGTTAAGCAAGTTTTTCCTCTGCATGGTATGCTAAATTTCACTTGTTACAAATTGCTGTTAGTTCCGATGTAAAATCTGAACTAGGAGCAGCATTGGTTTGCAGATGAGATTAAGAGGAAGGGGCTTCTGAGAGGTTGGGTGCTGAGCTGCCGGCACTTCACAAACCAGCAAATTGATGAGATGTATTCATATTTTGGCTTGAAGGTAAATGTTGCAGTCTGCAAACATCCATTGTATTAATTGAGTTTGGATTATAATTTAGGCATTTATGCTTGGTAGATTGCCATCTATTTTGCTTTCCTTAGCATGTATACACGTTGGTTGCTCTTTCCGGCTGTGTTTGGGCTGATTGTTCAGTTGGTTGACTTTGGGTAAGCCGTCATCTCTTCATATTCTTCCTGGTGGTTAATATCCTTTATGGTTGGTGGTAAGAGCATCAGTATATGAATTTACTTGTGTGCTTGCACCCTTTCAGATCATTGCAGTTCCTAGCTCTCCCAGCATTCTTTATAAGTATAATATTGTGGGCAGTGTTTTTTTTCCAGTTCTGGAAACGTAAAAACTCTGCTGTTATAACCAGGTAACTTCATTTACCATGAAAATTTTCTTGTTGGTCAACATTTTTCTTTAATCAAGTTTTTCCCTTTTCAAGCAGTCCAAGGGTCCATTTATTTGTGTAATTTTTCCTTGTCTTTAGTTTTATATCTATAATTTATATCCTACTTTCTCTTTGATTTTTGGGTGGTGTAGATGGCAGATACCTTATTCAGCTATTGCTGGCCAAAGATGTAAAATTTTGAACACAGAATTGAATTGCTTACAGTCAAAGCTAGAACTTGTAAAAAATATGGCAATTGATAAAATGAAAGAGAAAGAAGCATATCAAAGATATGAATGGTTTGGGCATCTCATGCAGTTTAGAAATAATGCAATCATTATTTTGTGTATTATCTGCCTCCAACTGCCATTTGAGTTGGCCTATGCTCATCTTTATGAGGTTATGGATTCAGACACAATGAAGTAAGATTCTGAACTTTTGTCATTTCTGAAATGCATCTTATGTTTATGATCAGCAGCCGGTATTGGTTTGGTCTGACCAGTTTATGGTGTGTTAAATTAACTCCTAGAATGAGAACTTCTGAATATTGATTCTTATGTGATATGGCTTGATATATTGACACTCTTACTTTCTGCTTTTCAGGTTTGGACTGACAGCTGCTTATCTTGTTCTCATTCAGTATTTCACTAGGCTTGGAGGCAAGATATCAGTGAAGCTCATACAATGTGAAAATAATGAGACCACAGAATATCAGGCTGACAGCTTAGTCTACAAAGTAATGGGTCCAAATTGTTTCATCCATTTATTTTTTTCTCCCAGCAGTGGAGCTTTGCATAAAATTCTACTTTATGTTGCAGGTGTTTGGCCTTTATTTTATGCAGTCCTATATAGGTGTTTTCTATCATGCCCTTTTGCATCGTAACTTCAGGACTCTTCGCCAGGTTTTAATTCAGCGTCTGATTGTATGCCAGGTACAAAGTCATGATTGATCCTCTCTAATATATTATGAATTTTTGATGATCAATTTGCTCTTGAAGTGAAAAATGTTATCCAGTTGTTGGACAATCTGTTGGAGAATTCAATACCCTATCTCAAATACAACTTTAAGAAATATTGGGCTGTTAGGTAAGCTTCTTTTCATGAAATTTTCTTTGCATTCCTTAACTTTATCTTAGACTTAAATTTATGATAAGAGTTGAAATTTTCTGATTCAAGAAACAAGAAAAAACGAGAAAATCAACGATCAAATGTGAAGATCCAGTTCAACTCCAAGGTGGAGAAAGATTACCTAAAACCTACATACACTGCATCGATTGGTGAAGAGCTAGAAGACGGCCTTTTTGATGGTAACGTGCTATTCATTTTCAATACCAAATAATACACTTCGAGATTTGAAGCCTATGATATTTAAACCAAGTAATCTTGTTTCTATAAAATTTAAAATAAGCTTTTTCACGAAGGATGATGAATGCTGGGTATAGGGAACTTTAATTGAGAATGTGTTATAATTAACACAAGACTTTCTTCTAGTTGGATTTGTGGATGTATACTCCTCTAGCCAACCCATCCTTAAAAGTAGTGGACTATATTGCCAAGAAAAATTTTGATAAATTCTATTTACTATGATTTGAAGTACCACATGGAAGTTTACCATTTCTTCAGCTGATAATGAATTTTTTTTTTAAAAAAAGTGTAATTTGAAGAAAAATGTGTGCAGACTTTCTGCAGTTGACATTGCAATTTGGAATGGTCATGATGTTCGCCTGTGCATTTCCGCTTGCTTTTGCATTTGCTGCCTTGGTATGGTATACTGCACTTTCACTTAGTTGTCAGTTCTGTTCAGATCTCGCTACTATAGATTAAAGTTGAGCTTTCTTAAGCAGAATAGCTTCACACAACTTAGAACAGATGCGATGAAGCTGCTTAGTATGCTGAAAAGACCGGTTCCTCGTGCTGCTGCTACCATTGGAGCTTGGCTAAACATATTTCAGGTACTTTAGCCTCAAGACTTGTGGCAGCTATACAATTTGATATTGCAGCGGCAGTATATATTTTGATCATGCAGTTAAACATGAGGTTTTCCCAACCATATTGTGTGTAATGAATACTTCAGAGTTTGAACATGAGCTACACCTTTCTCATATTTCATGTTCTAGTGTTGTATATTTTAATAGGTTCAGTCCTTTTCCACATTTAGTAATTCTAGCCAGCAGCTGACGGAACTTGAGGAAAAGAGTTTGGATTTCCCCATTCTTGATAAATTGGTGGCCTAACCAAAATTTACACGGTGATTCTCATGACCTTTACTTTCCTTGGGGCAAGGAGGAAAGCTTTGCCATTTCATTAGAAATAGTGCCCTATTAGTTGTCATGACAGGGATCCTGACAGAGTATTTAGCTCTATATAGAGTTAAATGCTAAACTGAATGCGTATCTTTCTGAATGGCTTCTTTCTCCCCAACAATATATAACTAATGCTATTCTTAATCATCAATATTGCTCCTGCTCAATTTTTCACCTTCACAGTTCTTGAAATTTGATGCATTCTTTACGAGCTACATAACAGTTTTATCTTGTCCAGTTATACTTTTTACTGATGCTGTTACTGATACGAAGTATGTATCCTTTGAACTCTAGTTTCTAATAGTAATGTCAATCTGCACCAACTCTGCACTTCTAGTATGCTTATATGATCAGGAAGGGAAATGGAAGATAGAGCCTGGGCTTGCTGCAATTCTAATATTGGAGCACACCCTCTTGCTAATTAAATTTGGCGTCTCTCGCTTTCTTCCCGAGGCAACTACCTCTTTTTCAAATCTTTCTCAAGATTCTCTAGTCCTTTGTATTTAAAGGAAATCGTGAAGAATTAATTTTGGGTGCTTTCTTCAACAGGAACCTCATTGGGTAAGAGCCAACCGAGTAAAGAATGCAACACAGGCCCAGGGCATGTACTCTAAACAGCTTTTGAGAAGCATTTCTGGAGGAGAGAAGACATTTGGACTTAAGAAGACTGAGTGAGGATATAGAAGTCCAGCACTTTCTGAATCTGGAGCTGAGAGATTAGCAAACCTAGAACCGGAAAGCTAGCACTGCAGTTGATCCTGAAAAATGAGATTGAAGAGGAGTTTAAAGAAATTGCAATAGTAGTTAACCATATGTATTTAGTTAGGTGAATTTTGTCTTTGAGGTTTGTTTACCTGTGTAAGTTTCACTCTAGACAACTGGAATTTACTTAACTTTTTCCATAATAAAATCATTGAAAAAATTTTCAGGCAACATGGAAACTGAAAGACTCCCATTTGATGGCTATCTTTTCATGCAGGACCAGTATGATGGAAAAAAGATGTTAATTTAAGCTACAACTATTTTTGGGCAGAATCCTTGTGCTTATAACATTCTGGAAAAAAAGATGTTTTAGCATTTTTGTTAATTGCAAGCCTAATATGTGGGGGACAATTGAATTTTCATTCATTTCTTGGTGTTTTTCAGAAACAAAAAATAGTTTAGATAGCATTGACATAAAATACTGCAGTAAGCCCAAATTCTATTGAGCTTGGCTCAATTCTTTTGGTGCATCTTCATTGCGTTTTGTTTTGTTTATTTATTTTTTTTTAAGGAAATTACATAATATACTACTTTTTTTCTTTAAAATTTTATTATATTATACTTTTTAATTTATAAAAAATATTAATTTTTTTATATTTTTACTATATATATTCAACATATATAAAAAATATGCTAACAATCTATTGTATTTTTGTAAATTTTTTGTTTGCAGAGTATTTTTGTAGAATTTTTTATGTACACATTATTCTTTTTAAGGTATTTTTAAGATATTTTTGTAAATTTCTCTCCTTTTTTTGGAATTTTTCTTGGGTTACATATATATATACATATGCATACATATATATATTTTGACAAATTGAAATCAATCAGTTGGATTTCAACCTGAGATTATTTTCAGAATCGGTTTTTTTATAAACAAAAATCACATTAGAATTTATACAAATGAATGAAATTCTATATATATGTACATTTATCAGGCCAAAAAAAATAACAAAGTTAGGATCAATCATACACAAAAATTTTTAAAAAAAAAGGACAAAAATCTTTAAAATAAAAACTATTCACTAATTTTTAGCTTCATTTAGATCCAACTGATGAATGAGGAGAGCTTTCAATTGAATCACGACTTGCTCTTGAGCTTCCAAATTTACCACTAACTTGGCGAGCATAAGCCACAACAGCTTTAGCCCATCTCTTGATTTCAGCTTTGACTTTGTTCGAATCCAACTCTTTCAGAGACTTCCCTTCTTCTATAGACACCTCCATAAATGAAAAACAATGATCAAATCTTCTACTTTTAACCTTCTTCTTAACAACGCCATTGTTGCTGCAGCTGCTGCTGCTGTTGTTCTTCTTGTTTAAAGAAAGTGTTTTCTTGATTGACATGTTCTTCAAGACTCAAAAGGGTCTTTGTTTCTTTCTTGTTCTTGATGATAAGTTTTCTTGAATTTATGAGCAGAGCAACAATGGTGTTGTTCTTGGAATTATTATGAGATATTCTTGAAACAGAGATGTATATATTTGTATGGCTAGAGAAATATCACTAAGACAAGTAATTTAGATATAGAATTTCAAAATAATCAAATTGCTTTTATTCCAATACGTGCAGCAACCTAATGTTATTGACTTCGACTTTTCAACCTTGTACATCTTTACAATTTACATCTTAACTTTGTCTTATATTCTATTATTTTTTTTACCAACTTGTGTTTCTCTTAAAATTTTTGTTTTTAGAAATTATTTTAATTGGAGAGGGAAATATATTTGCCAATTGTTTCTTATTTTTATAATTGAAAATTAAAAATGTAAGGCACATTAAAATATATAAGATAAAACTGAAAAGCTAAATGTTGATAATGCAAATGTTAAATAATATAAGTGATATATATATAATTTTTTTTAATATTACATTATTATAAGTCTATTGTCTAAAAAAATATATTTATCGTTAGTCTGTATCTCGGAGTACATATAAGTAATATAAATTATAATTTATATTATTTAAAACTTAAATATATTTTTTTATCATTTCAAGTGTTTTTTTATTTATTTAATTGAGAAATTTAAGACATGCATCATTAAACAATTTAAAACAATTAAATATTGAAAATCTTAGCTTCAAGTATTTCAAAATGATATTATCAAACACCATCTTATTTGTATAACTTATATGATAAATGAACTTTTACTTGACATTTTTATTTTAAAATCAATTTTAGAATAATTAATTTATTTTTTAATTTTCTGGTGGATAAAAAAATTAAATGGATTAGAATATGTTAAAATTGAACAAGCATACTAGTTTATCAAAATACCAACAGGAAAAAAAAACTTGGGACGTAATGTAAAAGAAATTTAACTGTTGATAATTTGCACTTGTCAAATCAATTTATTATGTTAAATCGACTGTAGAGAGCATCTATTATCATTAACATTATATTTGTACTTCAATATTCTGAAATAAATTATTTACATTTTAATTTAAATTCTTTTATTATAATTATATCCACAATTTTGATTATAATTTTGCTTGTAATTAATAACAAAATTATGATATGGGTTATGCTGTGCACGGTTGGGTTTAAGAGGTTTCTTGGCAAAAGAGTATATATATATATATATATATATATATATATATCACTGAGTCAACTTAATTAACATTTGATATATGATAATTAATGCAATTTTTATTATTATTATAGCTAATATTCAATGCAGTGTTAGGTATTAAAGAGTTCTATTTATATTAATATTATTATTATAAATAAAAAGAAAAAAAAAACTCAACAAAGTAATAATAATACAATAATAGAGGAGCATATAAGCAATTTTAACAAAAAATAAATCCTACATTGTGAAGAAACATTCAATATCACGAAACTCTAGTTGTTTTTAACTTAATATATTTACACCAGAGAGCTCCCCCCTTCTTTCTCACACTCACTCTTTTTCCTATAACCTCTCAAATCAATCAAGAACTTAACAGTTTGATCAATAACAGCATTCTTAGATTTCCCAAGAAACCATGACGCCTGAATAGTATGTTCTTGATCTTTTCTTCTTTAACCTGGATATTGGATTACAGTAACATATCCACATCAATATTAATATATGCACATAAAGTTTTTAAATATATATATATATATGTGTGTGTGTGTGTGTGTGTGTGTGTGTGTGTGTGTGTGTTTCTATCATGGTATTTGTTGATTTCTTGCTTGCTCTATTTCTTGCCCACTAAAAGAAAAAAATTATGTTAATAGGTTTTCATGGATAGAATTTTGGATTCTGGGTGGCTTAAAGGAATAAATATTATGTTTTCTTTGTTTAATTCTTTGCATGGAAACAAAGGCATTGTGCCCATATGTTGTTTGTCTAATTGCCAATTCTACATAGATCTAATTTCTTGAATATCTAGTTAATCGTAGGAGAGTTTCTCCGTCTAGAAGGGGGAGAATTTTTTTTCTTGAATAGATATAAAGCACATTTTAATTACAAGATGGCATTAACAGTACAAATGTATGGTAATCACAGAGACAATAATGTAATCTTTTTTAGGGCTTAATGATTTTGCAGTGACTACCTGTTCAAGCTATTGCTCATTGGAGATTCTGGTGTTGGCAAGTCTTGCCTTCTGCTGAGATTTGCTGTAAGACTTAAAAACTTTCTGAATTTGTATTGCTGGAACATATTGTTCCTTCAATGAAATAATACAAAACCAAGATTGTATATTATGCCCTCAAAATTTTCTAATCTATTTGATTCTTCATTTCTTTGTCAACACAAAAGAAAAAGAAACTTGATTAATATATGGATAAAATGACTTGACTGACTTGTTTCTCATGCTATTTAGGATGATTCTTATATTGAAAGCTATATTAGTACCATTGGTGTTGACTTTGTAAGTATGGCAATATTATTTTATTTTGTTGGAGCCAAGGCTACAAAAATTTATATACAACTTTGTTTATCCTTGTATAGAAAATCCGCACAGTAGAGCAAGATGGAAAGACCATTAAACTTCAAATTGTGAGCATTTCAAATCATTCTTTACAACATGTTCAAGAAATGAGTTGTGTACTGTTTATCCTTTGCTGATAGAATCTTTATATTTTTATGCATAGTGGGATACGGCTGGTCAAGAACGATTTCGAACAATTACCAGCAGCTACTATCGTGGGGCACATGGAATCATTGTATATATGCATCTCTTCATTCTTGGAATATCTCTCACTTTGCCTTCTGCATTTTGCAAGTAGCTTTTTACATGATGTTGTCCTTGTTTGCTAGATTGTTTTTGATGTCACAGATGAAGAAAGCTTCAACAATGTCAAGACATGGCTGACAGAAATTGATAAGTTTGCAACTGACAGTGTTAATAAGCTCTTAGTTGGTAACAAATGTGATTTAACCAACAAGCGTGCAGTCTCCACTGAAACTGCCAAGGTATCATTTTCATTGACTGTTAACCTTTCTAATGTCAGTATTAACCAAATATGAACATAGCAATTAATACTAAACCATATTGTTTACTTCTATTGAAGGCGTTTGCAGATGAGATTGGTATTCCATTTCTGGAAACAAGCGCAAAGAATTCTACCAATGTAGAAGATGCCTTCATGACCATGGCTGCAGAGATAAAGAAAAGGTGAGCTATTGGGTCTTCATTGGTAGTATTTGAAGTAAGATATTCGTAAAATATAACCAAAGAGCTGTTTATCACAGAATTAGTGCTCACTCCTTTTCTGGCTCAAACTTTTGTTGCAGAATGGCTAATCAACCAGCATCTAGTTCTATTAGACCCCCCACTTCAGTGCCCCTCCGTGGAAAACCTGTGAACAATGAAAGTAGTACTGGTTGCTGCTCATCTTGATTTGTCCATGGATATTTTGGTTATCAAGAACTCAGTAAAGATGAAAGATGACGTGCCTGTAGATTGTGCAAGTCAAGGGGTTGCTATTACTTATCTTCTCATGCGTAATGAAACCCCAAGAACATATTTTTGATACACGATATAAGCAGCCACAGGCTTAGATTTTTCTCATATTGGATTCTTTTACATTGATGAATGGTTCTGATTTTACTAGTTCTTTTACTAGCATCAATAGTTTGATCAATGAGAATAGATGATTATAATCTCGCAATTTTCTCTTTAAAAGATTGAATAAAAAACTATGCTTGTCCATGAAGTGGCAGACACGGTTGTTGAAACTAATAGGTCAAAACTAATTAAAATCCACAAAATCAAGAGATGAATAGCAGCTTGCAATTTGAGCATCATTATCTCAATAAACACCAATACTGAACGGATGAATCTGACTTTCCAATTCCAACAATGGTAAATCCTAACTTAGTTATTTTTCTTTTAACGTTGCATAAACCGCATCTTCCTACACTGGTTTTAAGGTTTCTCTTCGACCAAATGGGCACGTTGGTTTAAGAGAATTTTCCCCAGCGGCATAATTTGTAGCTTCCAGGATTGGAGAATGAACCGAAAAATGAGATCTTGATAGTTTGTTGAAGTGTCTATCTTGGGTCAAAATGTGATTCAGCAGATTGGACAACAAAATATAATGAAAAAAAGAAAGGCATTAATCATAAAACAATGACCAAAACTTAATAATAAATATCACCAAACCAAATAATTCAGGAAAAGTAACAATCACTGGAGGTATCTAAGCATAACTCAATCAGTGAAGGCACAAGGTAAACTTTTTAGTGTCTCACAAAACAAAGAGCAAGAATGTCTTTCTCAATTCACTACTCACTTCCGACTCTTTTGGAATTGTCTATTCCTCTTCTTGACTCCAGATTTGGCAACCTTCAGGCTCCTATGCACAACGCTCAACCTTGCAAGAGCTGCTTTCTTTAAATCAGGCCTGTAATAGCAATCTCCGACCTGCAGAACCCAACACAAATGAATCTGCTCAGGAATAGAATACAGCAAAGCGCAGAAGGGAATACAAGTCTCTAGGTGAATTTTTCACTGCACTGACTCTGATTAGGCAACTTTGAGGATTCTTCATTACAAATATTGAAAAAATCTTTATAAAAAGATTAAGAAAAAGAAAAAACAGGAAAAGGAGCAAACATAACCACACAGGGAAGGCCTCAATAGAAAATAAAAGGTACAGAAACAAGAGTAAAATCAACGTTGGGAGATAAATAGTGATTTCTTGCACTGTCATTTTGGTACATGTTAAACTAGATGCAAACACCAAATATATTGTTAGCAAGCCGGTTTACAAGCCACTCCAGGTTTATAAACGGGTTACCCATGGCCTTAAGAGTAAACTGCCACGTAGGCAGTCCCAAACCAAGCTGTCAATTTAATTTTTATTTCAGTTATTGTTCTAGTTGTGATTTCAGTATTGTAGGAACCACTTTCTGTTCATGGTTTTTGTTTTCCTAATTAGTAGGAGGCTTATCTCCACTAAAGCAATTTGTTTTCTTATTAACATGAATAGTATCTCTGTAATTATGTATTTAAATTCAGTTGAATTCAATGAAGAGACAACTTGAAAATCATTATAGTGCTTCAACTCAAAGGTATTAAGGTTCCCTCAACTTGAGCCTTACATTCATTCAAAATAGGTCGTAAAAAGAATTCTTCATCTTCACCCACGCAAACACCTTCCACTTCCACTTACGAGAGACCTATAACTCGATCGCAAATTTGGGATCGTAACAAATTAGTATCAAAGCATGGTGTTATGGGAGACACAGTCCAAGAACTTAACAAACTCCTGAATTTATTTTCAGCCGAGCAACAAGCAAACCAATCCATAAATGACAAAATGGATCAACTTTGTGCCAAGCTGGACACGATATCACAAGAATTGGAGTCAGTTAAGAATGGAGTATCTTCTGCAAGTTCAGAAGGCTCATGGAAAACACACAAGGACAAAGGAAACTCAAGTATGGCAGCTTCCGAACAGTCGGGAGGGAGCTCCATCTTTCCTAAATTTACAAAACTAGATTTCCCCAAATTTAATGGATTAGAAGATCCATTAGGTTGGTTGAATCGATGTGAACACTTCTTCCGTCACCAAGCCATTGCTGAAAGAGATAAGGTAAGTTTGGCTTCTTCTCATTTAGAGGGAGTTGCTCAACTATGGTATATGCAGATGATGCAGGATATTCCGGATCCCACTTGGACAGAATTTGCCCACCAATGCAACTTACAGTTTGGACCTCCCATCCAAAGCAACAAATTGGGGGAGCTAGCCAAGCTAAAACAAACGGGTTCAGTGGAGGAATATCAGAATAGATTTGAAATTCTGGTGTCTCGTGCTGGTGTCCTTACACAACACCAGAAAGTTCAGTTATATCTCAGCGGTTTACAGGAAGCAATCTCAGTAGAAGTGGAGCTCCATCATCCCACGGATTTGGTCACAACGATGAGTATGTCCAGGCTGTATAAGCGCAAATTGTTCTCTCGTTTCTCAACATTCTCTGATAAAGAAATCACACCGATAATAGAGCCTCAATCAAATCGTTTGGTGAAACGGTTAACTAAGGACGAGATAGATGATTGAAGGAGGAAGGGTCTTTGTTTCAATTGTGACGAAACCTTTGCTCATGGGCATCAATGCAAGAAATTGTTTTGGACTGATTTAGTTAAAGAAGACAACATAGACGATGCAACTGAAAAGAAGCAAGATTAAAACTTCCATTACTAGTATTCTGATTTTGCGCTTGAGAACAAGCGCCTTTTGGAGGAGGAGAGTAATGTTAGCAAGCCAGTTTACAAGCCACTCCAGGTTTACAAACGGGTTACCCATGGCCTTAAGAGTAAGCTGCCACGTGGGCAATCCTAAGCCAAGCTGTCAAGTTAGTTTTATTTCAGTTATTATTCTAGTTGTGATTTCATTATTATAGGATCCACTTTCTATTCATACTTTTTATTTCCCTAATTAGTAGGAGGCTTACCTCCACTAAGGCAATTTGTTTCCTTGTTAAAAGAAATAGTATCTCTGTAATTATGTATTTATGTTCAGTTGAATTCAATGAAGAGAGCTTGAAAATCATTACAGTCTTGAGTACTTCAACTCAGAGGTATTAAAGTTCCCTCAACTTGAGCCTTACATTCATTCAAAATAGATCGTAAAAAGAATTCTTCATCTTCACCCACGCAAACACCTTCCACTTCCACTTACGAGAGATCCATAACTCGATCGGAGATTTGGGATCATAAAATATATGCAATACATGCCAATCATGCACTATTAGAAAGAATGCTCAGAAGCCAAGCGTAACAAGTACGTTTCATAGAAGAAACCCAGTGTTTGAGTTCTTCTTACATGTTAATAGCTCATCACTGCAGAGTGAAACTCGACACGGTTTGATATAGAGACTAAAAATTGCATTATGTTTGATTTATTCAAAATCTAATCTTTGATATTGAGTTACCTGTAAAATCATGAAATAGATAAAGTTGGAAACACATTGTCACAATGAAAGCAAATAAAGCAGGAAACATGTTAGGAAATAACCAAAAAAAGGATGGGAAGAAAAAAACCAGGAACCACTATCAAAGATGGGCGTGCAGAAGGGGGGAAAAAAACACATAAAGAATGAACAGTAACAGTAGTAAAGTGGAGAGAAATGGCATTAATGATAACATACTTGCATAAATTAACCATGAAGCAATTCAGTAGGAAATGCAGAAAACAAATAATACAAAAAAATACACGCATAACAAGTAGATTTCACAGAAGAAGCCCCATACTAGAGTCGTTATATGTGAAGAGCTCATCACAGCGAAGTATCTCGATAAAAGTCATCCAGATGGTCGAATCAAGAAATTCATTTTAGTTTGACCTTATCAATAAACATTATTTAAAAAGCTTCTAAAAGTATGTGAATGAGCAGGAAGAAACAAAATCATTTTATTAGATAAAAAGTAAGCAAGCATCATTTACAGCAAATGACAACTAAATTACCTGGTTTTCCACAGCCTTTGCCATCCTGCGAAACTCCTTCTTCATGACAGACTTGTGAAGCAAATTTGCAGGTTTGTTCTGCCTCTTAGTCTTAGTAGTAGCAAGAACCACAGATTGGTCCTTTCCAATTTGAATGGTAACTGTTTTCTTATTTGCCAACCCTATATACAACACAAAATACAAACATTAAAAGAAAAATCACCATAACTTCCCACATTAATTCACATAAAAATCTACAGTATCACAAATGAATATGATGACAAATTTTGCTTCACTTGAAAAAAGAAGAAAATAAGCACAATTCATTTTCACCTATTCTAATGAGATCAAAGTAGACCAGAGAGAAGCGCAGTCTAGTAGAATGCGATGCAAGCAGGAACATGCTACAGAGAGTGAGAGAGTACCAGAATGCTTGAAGGAGTTAAGATTGTAGAGATTGTTAGACTCTTTGCTAAACTGGACGCTAGCAGATCCTCTTCCAAACTGTTTAACCAAAAATGAGTTGTTCTTCTTCACTATCTCCCATATCAACTGTCCTGCTACTGTCGCCATTGCTAATCCTCCTTCCCTGCACACAAAATCACCAAATCACAGCAGATCAATTAGGCCTTTCTATCTAATCAAATCAAATATGCTACCATTACCATACACGATCAAACACAAACCTTGGGGCTTTTGATTGGTTGCTAAAACTTTTGGGAGTGGCGAGAGCCAAACTTGGAAGTTTATGATGATTTATAGCGGAACCCTAATGATCCGTTTGTTGATTTTGGATTACCAATATACCCCTGTTTGAGGAACTTTTTCATTAGTTTTTGGGTTGGCCCTTATTCGGTGGATCTACTACTTATCATAACTTTGGCCCAATTGAATAAGTGCGAACACAAAGACTATCCAGCCTAATTGTGAAAAGAAAATTTGCAAAAATAACTTTAAAAAAATATAAAAATATATAAAAATACCATATAATTAAAAATTTTATAAAAATACTATATATATATATATTAAATTTTACAAAAAATATAGTATAATTTTAATATATATTGAATATTTTTGTTATATATAATAAAATATATTTAATTATTAGAAATCATGTTAAATAAAAATACAAATAAGTAAAATAAATGAATAAAGTAAACATTAGTTAACAAATTTATCAAATAATAATTCCAATAATATCAAATAATACAAATATAATTAATATATATATTGTGATATGATTACTTTGAAAGATTTTATTGAAAGTATGTTAATTTTTTATGAATGTAATTTTTAAAAATAGAAAGTTAAGTAGATTTTTTCTTTAAGAAAAGTATAATAGTTTTAATAGATTTTTTATTAAATAATTTGATATTTAATTATTTCCCCTATGCAATTCAACTCCCCTGTTATGAAATCTCCTACTTCAAGTCAAATGATATAACTGCTGAATGAATTCGGTAAAAGGAAAGGCCTAAAATTCAAGAAACTTGAAAACCTTAGGTCGATCCAAATGAATGAAAAATCATTTACACAGAAAAAAAAATAGTTGTACTCAAAATATTCAGTATCATAAAATATCATGAGATGCCATTGAAACAATTACATTATGATTTCAAGCAGATAAATAAAACAATGAAAAGGTGGCTTGGAATAAATTTACTGATCATGTCCCAAATCAGTCGCTGAAAATTTTTTGAAAGTTATTAGCCTCCTGCACCAACCTCAATTTCATTAAATTTAACCTAAAATATCTGGCCACAAAGTACCTAATACCAGATATCACCCATCATCTTTACACCTCAGCTAATGTTACAATTATATTTACAGCCAAAGCAGCAGCCTCCATCCAATCATACTCCTACAGTTCCTTTTCTACAACAATGATATAGTCTCATGGGAATTGTACAGAGGGATTTCTACCTTCAGAACTGCAAAACACATTGCTAAGATAAGACCCTCAAAAGAGTCAGAATAAAAATTTCCTAAAACACCAACAAACCAAATTCAAGAGTAGAATTCCACATTCTGCAAGTTCGTTTTTCCTAGTATTGATATTCATGAGTTGCTTGATGTTAGAGTACGGTGTGTTTGTCGTGCTGAACCATTCACTGCCTCGTTTATCCTACTGAACACTAATTTGAGAGGAATACAAGGTATGACAGGACCTTTGAGTTTCTCCACCACAGGTTTCCTATGTTCTTCTTTATTACCAGTTAATGATGACAGTTTCCGGATCTTTTTAGACAGAAGCCCACATTTCCTTTTGGGTGATTTACTTGGTGAAGGACGTGGTTGCATCGACATATGCTTGGCAGGAATTCTTCCAGCTTCTGAGTTTCGCATAGTTGCATGTCCCAGTTCAGTAGCTTCCAGAGCAGATACATGAGTTGGATCACATTCATTGCTACTGATAATAAGATCACAGTAGCCATCATCCAGTACTTCAACTGTTAGAGGACGACCAATAATTGCTTTACCATTCAATTTACTCATGAGGGAAACCAATGGAACATTCTGCGGTTGATAGTTTGCTTTTACCTCGAGTCTAACATCACAAAGCTTAGAATCAGTTATATTTCTACCAGGAAAATTTGATGACTGATATCTGGAGTTAACCATAAAGCGTGATTGGCGATAAGGAAGCAGCCTTTGAGGAGGCAAAGATACCTCCGTCATTGCCCCTCCCATATCCCTGTGAGAAAAAGATTTACTCCAATCTTGAACCCCGTCTACCTGGTTATTGGCAATCCGTTTGGATTTCAATTGCAAGTTGGAGTGAAATGAGGCAAGGGACCTTCTAGTGCCATTACAGCCCGCCCTCTGATCAGAAGTCACAAAGAATCCATCTAAGTGCTCTATAACTGGCAAATAAGCACCAGGTTCATTATCTATGACCATATATTTTCTCTTGTCATGTTTTCTATTTTTACCGATATGTCTTGAATTCCTTTTCCCTTTTAACTGCCACTTAGAAGTACCTTTCTCCATCCTTTGGCTGATATTATTAACACAAATGCCTACTGAACTGGTAGAAACAGATTCATTGAGCCCTTCATTTTTCAGAGATACAGCTTCTGCTTGGCTTCTTTGACTAGATTGCCTCCCCAACAGACCAACTCGATTCCTTCCCGAGGGTGCAAACACAGGAGAAAAACCTGCAGTATTAAAGTAGAAGATCCTTATTTGCCAAGTCCCACATCTGATTAAAAAGAGGTGCAGATGACACTTGTTAAATAAAATTCTGCAATTGAAAGAATAGAGAGGGCTTGTGGCGTAGGGATTTGAAAACTATAAATACAGGTAAAGTGCAAAATAACAAAAATACTGAATGACAATATAGGGAACAAATATGAGCATGCGAAATAGAAATCCTAACCCCACTGCAGGTGCTGAAATGTCAATCATTTAAAAAAATCTATTCAGCTAAAAACTATGCAAACAGAACAACATAACAGGTAATTACTTATCATGAAATATGCATTGTAAAATAATCAAACACCTGAGGAAAGATATGCTTCAATGTCCACTTCCAATAAAAGATATCTGGCATGTACAGTGGATATACTGCAAATTGCCAACCACTGGCTGCAATGCAGTATGGCACCTCTGTCGTAACCATCCTTTCAAATTTTAATTCAAAAATAGGTAGCATATATGCATTACCAAGTAGAACACTTATGGTAAATGACTAACCAGGGAAACAAATGAAGAGAGAGGAGAGCTCAACTAGCTAGAGAGACATTGATTAAGAGATAGCTCTTTTGTTAAGCACTGCCCATGTCAACACGTGTCACATGTACAGCATTGCAGGGACAGAAGCACATACCTAAATAAAGGACTTGAATTTGTTGTGCGTCCCTCATTTTCTAGGGTCTGTCACTAATGTTCACTAATCTTTCTCCTCCACGCCTGTCCTCTGGTTCACGAGAACTTGTCTCTGTCTCCCCATAAAATCATTTTTAAGAAAGCCATATATCTGTGGTTATACTTATATAGTTCTAACACAAAGTTGCCGCTACATAATGCTAGTGTTCTTAATGCATACCATCACAATACATCATTTGCACTGCAGCTCATTAATCATCATCAAGGAATAAATGTTCAAAATTCCAAATTTCAAAGTAAATTAGTAAGTCTTATGCAAACCCCTAATCTTTTGCTATTAGCTTTTCCCAACTGCCCACCCCGAGAAGAAAAAAAATGGTCCCAAAAAAATAGCAAAAACTCAGGGGGAGAAAGGCACAAGAAGTCATTCATTCATTCATGTCTGTCTCATGCAGGCAGCAAGTTTAAGTGTTTCTGGAAGGACTATCCCTACTTTCTCTTTCTCTCAATCATGACTTGGATAAATTCTCTCAATCATGACTTAGAGTTGCTCACCTGGCTCATTTCCTTTCATCCTTCTTTAATCACATTTGCTTCTTGCTCTTCCCACCCACCTCCCCTCCCTAAAAATATCCTCTTCCACCAAAGAAACACCCAATACCAGGAAGGGAAGCCACAAGACGCACCTCAGATCATTATTGTGTGGCTCATGCTGGTCCAATTCAAAATTTCTATGAGTTTCAACAAGTTTCCTGAAAGGACTATCCTTAAATTCTCTCCCTCAGGCAGGATCTAGCAAAAACCAAAGCACAAAGCACCCAAACTAAGCTAACAAGCTTATAGATGGTTCATGAATATGTTAACTTATAAAGCATAATAACATAACAGACCACAATTTAAACTTCTTCATGGTTTTGACATTTAATAAAAACCCCAAGGATTCAAGCTGTAATCCATATTATTTGGTTGATGAACATGCTACAGCATCTTAATCAGTAAAATCAGTGCTGCTACAAAGTAGTTTAGTTTCCTTGGGGTCCAAATATATTCACAGATATTGGCTTCACTAATTTTTGGAGCAAGATTTTAGGGACAATAATAATAATGAAGAGCAAAAGGTATGAGAAATAACCAAGATAAATACAAATTATGCAATCTTAATGAACTTTGGTAGTAAAGCACACACCGAGAATCCCAGAGAGAGAAAGAGAGGTCCTTAATCCATGTTATATAGACATTAGAACACATCAGCAAAGAAAACAGACACGCTGAACAATAAGGACAAACATACTTTTAAGTTTTCCACTATCCTAATCAGGCATACCTGCAGATTGTTTTGCCTCCCCAACAAATGGCACATCAAATAACTTGTTTGAAGCATCATTCTCAGAAACATCATTCTCCTTTTTGAGCTTGTAATTAAATTGAGAAGCATCACAAACATGTTCAGGAGTATTTAAAGATGCACCATTGTCACATGAAATGCCAGTACTGTCTGAGTTATTATTAACTGGCATACAAAAGCTTTTTCTAGACTCATTAGCATGTATTCCACAAACCCTGCCATCAGATACTCCTTGAAGAGGTGAGCCATTTGAATTGGGAAGCTGATCACAAATCACTGGAACAGACACCATTGCTGTACTTTCTAGAACTTTTGTCAACGGACGGCGACGATTTTTTCTTTTCAAGAACTCATGAACATTTGCTGTTTGGGATCTCTTTCTTTTCATGGATGAATTACAAATTTTGCTACCATTTATAGGACTGCCATTAGACACGCAATTCGCAGCATTAGAATCTCCTAAAACCATTCCAAGGTCCTCAAGTCCTCTCATACGCTTAATCCCTTCTGTCCCATCATCCTCTGAATCATTTGGTGTTCTTCTTCTCTTTCCCTGTGCAGATTGCACCTTAGAAGCACCAAAATGATTTGCCTCTTCAAAAGAAATACCAGATTGAGATAATTCTTGCGCCGAACCAGAACCAATACCAGATCCAGAATCTGAATCTGAGTCATCTTCGGAATCACCAGAATCACTCTCTTCTTCCGTCACGTCCACGTCTTCTTTGCCAGAACCAGAAATACTAGGTGATTCTTTAGCTGAACCACCATTCATGCCACCTGAATTATTCTTTCCAGAAAAGAAGTCAACATGATCCGTCCCCAAACGAGCATTCTCAATTTCAAGTGCATGGAGAATGGCATCTTCCCTACGAGCATATTTCACTGCTTTCTTATTACCATTAGCTGCACTTGCTTTTGCCTTCTCAATGCAATCATCATATTCCCCACATCGAAATGCCTTCACCCTCTTGGATTTTTCAAGATTATACCAGTCCCTAAAGCAACAAAACAAAAGAGTTTTTTCAACAAAGTCAGGTTATATGCACATAAAAATCATTGATCAATGTCATTAAAGAAGTCTAATTCTTCAAGCAAAAATCATACAATTGAAGCACAAATAACAAACACTGAAAAGTGAAAACAAATAATAGGAACATAATTTGCCTCCTTATGCAGGAAAAGAAAATATTACTACAAGTGAATGTCGATAGTTCCACCACAGCATGTTCATGCACGGCCATAGACAGAGGCGTGCACAAAGAACACATCAGAAACACATGCACACTTTTGCATGCACATCCATTTTCATGTGTGAAAATCTTAAAGGAACTACACTCAGATTACAAGAGCAAATCTCTAAGGACATATACTATCATCCTTGTATGATAAATTAGAAGTTAACAAGAAACCTTTTGAGCCTAAATTTACTGAAAACCAAGCACACATCCTACACACATTAAAGCCTCAAGTTTGAAGTGTGTGCTTCATAAACACCAAAATCTACCATTATAACCATGTGGGTCCTTCCACTTCACATTTTCCAGTGCAAATAGTATTTTCCCAATTAAGGCAATCATCTATATTATCAGGATTAATGAGGGAGAAGGGAGGTACAATCAATAAGCTGCCTAACTTCCACAGAAAATCCTAAATAAGAATGAAGATACAAGCAAGTGAAAAAACAAAAATAAACTGCAGCCAAAAAGGATTTTGTGACTGAGATTATCTCTTCATAGAATTTCTTAGAACGCTTAAAAAAGCAATGCCACACTGTTATTTGTCATGAAATCTGACATAAGGCTCTACTGCTCTACCAAATACATGCACAAGTGGGGAACTAAGACATTATCATAACTTCCCCAAAATTTTCACACCATACTTTAGGAGTAAAGATCATGTAATGATTGCTTTCAGAAAATTGACTCATGGAAACTAAAAGTGAAACATACTATTTATACCACAACTTTAAGATTAGATATATCCGAACCTAAATTTAAAAAACCAAAAGGAGAAAGGAAAATCAAACCCACTCAGACTGACGATTGATTCCAAACAATACATACTCTTTATACACTAAAAGCATAACCAGAAATATCTTCCATCCTATTCTTTAACTTTACGGATTTGTATCAGATGTAAAATTCTGAATAATAATATAGTTAACCATCAAAATGGCAAAAAAGATAATAAAAAAACTCCAGAAACTGCAATCTTAAATAAAGAACTTTTTTTTTTCATTTCATAGGAGAGAAACGGAGAAAGCACTGGCCAAGTCCAATACAATCCACAAGTTCCAAACCCACACAATTATCAACATCAATCCGAATTAAACTAACCAGCCAACAATCAGCAAAATAAATTTTTAAAAAAATGGTGAAACTAACCAAACCAATATCCACCCAATAAAAAACTAATCAAAGTAGCAAGACCATAAAAGTAACAAGTAATGCACACTTACACACTGGCATCCTCTCGGCCGAGGAGTTTAACAGGAGTGCCTGATCTTGGTGAAACCAAACTACCCTCCGAAATCTCGTCCAGACCCATAATCCGGCCTGGCCACCACGACCCGTTTCGACGCCGGACCCAAACTAACCCTCCCACTGACGCATCAATGGTCTGAGTGTTGCCATTTGGGTCATCGGAACTACCCATCTCAAAAACCCCAACTCAGTTTTCTATAAAAGATTCAAAAAAAATACAAAATAAACATAAAAAATGATTGCTATCTCACAAAGAAAGATCTTTAAAATCAATGGTAATTCTCTATTTTGAAGCGAACCCAAGTGCTAAAAATCACTATAAACCTCGCTTTCATGGGCAAATGCGCATAAACCCTTTAAAAGCCTGAAACCCACAAAAAGACCAGATAACAACTATCAGTATAAACAACAAAACCCAATCTCATATGCAGCAGCACAAAACCAAACTAAAAAAAAGAACACTAGAGCAAGATAAAGACCTATATTGAATTGCAAAGGTGCAATATCTGGAAAAAAACAGAAAAAAGAGAGATCTGGGTTGTTTTCGTTTTTCTTGTTCAAAACCATGGCTGTGAAAATTGCTCTCTTTTATCTTTCTTTATTGGGTATTGCAACAACTGTGGATATGATACTTTCACTTGCTTTCTTTGTTAAGATTTTGTTAAACCATCGTCCAAGTAGTGTTAGGAGGGGGCAGAGAAAGAAAGAGAGAGAGTGAAAGGTAATGTTTGGATCAAAAAAACGTACCTTTGGGTGTCTTTTTTTTTTCGTAGGCGAGAGAGGGAGAGTGGTTTTTCTCAATGGAGGAGGCGCACAGACACACACACAATAGAAGAAGCGTACGGTTCTACGTAGCTCCCTTCATACAGTTTGTTAAGTTACCAATTGCACCGCGGGCAAATTTAGGGCTAATTAGGATGGGTTTAATTTAGTGACTGTTTGTATTACAAATTTACAGTCTATTAATTTTGAAAAGTGTTTTTAAAATTAGATTAGGCACTGAATGAATTGATAATTAATTTATAATTCAATAGAATAAATTCATATTTAATAATATAATAATATTATAAATTTTTTATTTATATATATTAATAAAAATTTAAAAAAATCATAAAAATTTAAAAATGATATGAATATACTTTATGAATAAAAAATAACACACATTAAATCTCAAACATATAAAAAATAAATTTAAAATTTATTCTCCGGTCTTTGTTCAAAAATAACTTAGAATTTAGAAAATTGATTAGATCTAGTTTGACACTATTCAATACAATTTAACCGCATTTGTAAATTTTGATCAATTTTTTATAAATCTAATTTTTTAGTATTTTTAAAACTTAACCAAACCTTGATTTTTAGTTTTAAAAACGCCAAATTTAAATTTTAAGTTCAAAAGTTGAATATATTTGTCTTCAATTCAAAATTGATAAAAAATTAAGTTAATTTTTCATTAAATCATTACTATATGATAATCTTCGAGGTTATTGTAATTTTTAGTGTTTTCAAGACGTCTTATCAAGTGTTGAAAATCTAATAACATATTTGTTACAAAAACTTGTTTTAAGCTTGTATGCTTTTAAAATTAAAATTAATTGCAGAATGACAATAAAGACGGTAAAAATGGAGTGGCCATCGCTATATAGAAAATAAGAGTGAATGGGTGATGGTTATAACCTGTATTTTAAATTTTGGATTGAATCGGTTAGTTAGACCGATTTAATTGGGAATCCTAGATCAGTTGGTTAAAAATACATAAAAATCATATTTATTAAAAATCAATAAAAATGGGTTAAATTAAATTAAATTAGACCAAGTTAAACTAAATCAGTCCACGTCAAACTGAATCAATTTTAAGTATTTTTAAATAAAAATCCTATAAAAAATTATAAATTCACAGGAGGCAGTATCACTGGAGTCTCCCCACTAAAACTTGATCTTTTTTTATCTTACATATGGAAGAGTTAGTAGAATTAAAATCCGAACAAAGTCCTTAAAATTTATCTTGTCATCTGTCACAATAAAAAAAAAAAGTGACAGTGTGACGTGGAAAATGAGCAACGGTAGCAACACAATGACATATGGATGGCAATATAGAAAGATCAAATTATTTATAAAAAAAATAAAAAAAAATAAGGATAATTTAGGTAGACAAAAGATCAACACTTAACTAGTATAACTTTGAATCCTTCATTATAATATGATTTTCATATATTCTCATAATTAAGGTTTTTTTTTCTTTTTAGTCAAAATATAAAAAATGTAACTACATTCGTAATATAATAGCAAATGTGTTTTAATTAATTTATTTTTTTTGAAAGGATGTGTTTTAATTTATTAATGGAATAAACATTAATAACAATGATGTAATAAGAATATATATATATATATATTATAAAGGCCTTGTTTGTTTCATGCTTTCTCATTGTATGATATGGTATAATATAGTTTAATTTTTATTTGTTTTAACTTTTATCCTCTGTGATATAGTTTTCTATGGTAATCTCATCATAAATTTTCTAACTACCAATTTAAAGATTTTTTATGGTTTTCAATTTTATCTTTTAAAAATATTTAAAATAAAATTTTTAAACACCGAGTGTATACTAATAAATAAATTTTTATCTTCATAACATATTAAATTATTAAAAATATTATTAAATTAAATAAAAATATTGTTACTTAACCATATTATACCATATAACATTTTCAAACATAATAAATATTATTTTTAATACCATAGTACATAATACTATACTATATTATGTATTATCATGTTATACTACCAATCATCCAAACAAAGCTTTAGAATCAAATGTTTAACATATTCAAAATAATCGAATATGAATAGAGCTTTTAAATCTTTAGTTGAATTCAAACTTTAAAAGAAATCTAAATTAGGATTGTGGGAAGTTCTAATGCATAGCTAGAACTTATAAATGTACCAATTTTAGAAGAATGTTAATTGAGCTATGAATTTTTGATGTAAAACTAGCTATAACAACGTTTAAATTATCAATGGCAATTAGTTAAGACGATTGCTAACTTATTAGTAAGAGTGAGCATGGAGCATTTATGCCTAAATAGCATTGCACAACCAACCCAAATTGCTTTACAAAGTTGAAAGCATAAACTAATCCGAAATGTTTAAAACAATTAAAAATTTTGGAAAAAAAAAATAGTGAGATTTTTTTAAAATAAAATTATTTTCAAAAATATCTATTTTTCTTGTTTTTTTATTTTAAAAATATAATTTTTTAACTTTTAATTTCAAAAATACTCATTTTTTAAGGATACACATCTAGTCTATTCTTAGTATACTAAATATATATTCAATTTTCAAAAGTATATACTTAATATGTATTTAGTATATTGATGACGTACTAAAACAGTGTGGTACTTTTTGAAAAAAATAAAATAAAAAAGTGATATATAATATAATTTTTTCAAAATTTATTGGGTATAAACCGTTTTAAGCCGTTTGATATAATAGAACCATTTTCAATTTTTTGTATTAACTAAACTAATATTTATTCTTCCGATAAAAAAAGTAATATTTATTCTAAATTATACCAATATAAATTATATGAAAATTTGAACTGACTTATTAAATAAAATATATTTTTTTGTATGTATTCATGCATTTATATGCGTGACAATAAGTAATGCAAATGTAATTTTTGAGTGATAACAATATTTATAATTTATTAATTACATGCGACAAAAAATGAGAAGTTATGAATCATTGAACAACTAAAAATAATTATATTCAAATTAAATTATTATAATATATATAACTGATATATAATTAATAAAATAATTATATAATTATATATAACATCTCAATTTATAGAAGCCATATTTATTAAACATTTAACTATTTAATATACATTGTAAGTTACATTTAAAATGTATGTATACAATCAATAATTTATTATTACTTACTAATTACTATTTATTATCAGTAATAACTTATTAGTAATTTTTTGTTTTAAAAAAGAAAAGTAAAACCAATTAGTAATTTTAGACTCATTAGTAACTAGTAATATATATTAGCTATATTCAAATTTAATTAGAATTTTTTATATTTGCGATTTCATAATTTAATCACTAAAAATATTACTAATGGAGTTGAAAAAAATAATACGCTATAAAGATAGATTCAAAATTCGAAGTAAAAATAATTTAAAATTATTTTTTGAGATCTTTGAAACACGAACAAATTCATTTTTTAGTTTGATTATGTAGATATCTAGTCTATATCTTCTTCTAAGAATCTTATGAGAGTTTGGATTCTCAAATTTGATTCATGTACTTACAAGATAAGAATAATGACTGAACTTTCAGTGAGAAAACTTTGTTACCTAAGTTAGCTTATTTTGTCTCCAGATAAGAAACACTAAGAGTTGGAAAAAAATATCATTTACTTATGAGGGTTCACCCCTATTTATAATTAACGAAGAGATATAACTTCTAAATGTGCTAGTGAAAATTATAAATGTATCAGTGTCATATGGCTTATGTATTAGAAATCTATCTCTTTATGATGGGGAGTCTGATTTGTATTGCCTAATCTTTAATAGCTCGATATCTCTATTATGTATCTTTTGAAGAACTTGACCTTAATAATTGGTCAATCATGAGAAGCGGATATGTAACACCTTTATATCTTATATATGTATAATACATACATTATATATATGTAAAATACATATACATAATATAAAAATGTCAATAACCTTATTATTTGAAAATTTTTCATAATTTTAAGAAAAATATTTTGATACATAAAAGATATTTTAATAAATACATAAATTAATAAGTGAGTAATTAATTATTAAAAAATACTAACTTTAAAAGAAAATCTCTGAAAAAAAAATCACTAGAGTTTTGTATGTATTTTAGATATTTTCCAAAATCACAAATCAATCTGCATAAAATTTTACACTCCCAAAAATATATTCAAACATTCACTTCTCCAATATTCTCAAAAAATACTCAAGTATATATTAATGTACATAATACCCCAAACTTTTATGGTATTTGGTCAAAACTTTAGAATTTATAACATTTCCATATCTTAACATAATGTACATAAACAAAGCATGTTCATCAAAATAAATATTTACATGGCGAATAGCTGACTTTGGTCTCATGGCAAAAAGACACTTCAAGTACACTCCAAATTAACCCTCTGGATCTACCTTATCACATGCGCAATAAAATTCAATCGCGTTAAGCAACTAACTTAGCTATACATAATTTAGTAATAATAAATGACATTATAAATAAAATCCCTAAAAATGCAGCATGCCTCAATGTCATGAAATATTGTTTTGACCTAACTTAATAGCAATGACACCAACATGTCTTGTTCAAAGGCGTAATTGTAACTATAACACCAATGTATCTCTCATAACGGCGTAATTATAACTGTGACACCGGTGTGTATAGCCTGTAGGCGTATGGCATGTCAAACAATTCGAAAAATAATTTTTCGAAATTATATATTATATAAGACAACATATAATACACATTCATCATATTCCACTTTGTCATACTTTTTCATATTTCAAATTCATTTTATAAATTTCCTAAACATCATTCTTATTTATAATGTAAGTGTGGCTAATTTTCATATTTTAGTGCATAATTTATACTTTTTATATTTTGTACGTATCACCACTAGTAATCATTATTTAATGGCTTAACATGTCAGAGTTTATGCAAAGTATGCATTGTTACTTCAAACAATGCTTATCATACACAATTATCAATGTCCAAGTAACATAATACATTCATCCATTTCAATGTGTCATGTCTAAAATAATGCAATTGATACAATGGTTACCAAAGTATGCGCTAACTTCACAATTGACGGAATGCAAGTCAATTTCTCCGTTTAACACTAATTTCTATCAATGCCCTTCGCACTTTGATTTGGCAATTTAATTCTACTAAATCCCTATTCACATTATGACTTTATATAATTCATTGGAACCATATTTTTATATACTTTAATTAAAAAAACTTATTTTTATCACATCCCCTTAAATTTTTTAATTTTTACCCTAAAGCACTTTAATTTTGGAATTCTATTTTAATTAAATAAAATTTAAAGTTCAATTATATCATTAGAACCTCATTTTAATATAATTTAATTAATTTAATTTAATTTATATGCATTCTAATTAAAATCACTATAAAAATCCTAGTTAACATACTGCTTCTTTCAATCCACTCTTAAACCCATTCATTTAAATCATCTACCAAAAAAAATCTTTATTTATACTTCAAAATAACATCATCCATCACCATTTGAACAATTATCCAGTATCCCACCAAAATTACAAATTATACATGATCCAAAATTTCAATAAAACTTTTTAAATTTTCAAGAAAACTTACCTAATAGTTTAACTCCCTTCAAATTCTCCTTATTTCCTTTGGATTCCTTAGAAAATATTAAGTATTTGAAGAAGAAACATCTTCCTTGCTTCAATGTAGAATTTTGCTAAGGTGGAGAGAAGCAGAAGAAGATGAAGTGCGTTTTAGATTTTTATTTCCTCTTTTAAATGCTAGCCACACTTATATATTATTTAGTTAATTAATTAATATCTAAATTTCCCATCATCTTCTACTAACCCAAAAATTATTTTAATTTTGAATTATTATTATTATATATTTTAATTTTTTATTTTTACTTCCATTTACTCTTATTACTATTTAACTTTTATCTTTTAGTGATTTTTTTATATTTTAGGTATATTTTACAAATACCTAATATATATATTTTATATTAATCATTCTTTGAATACTTTAATTAACCTACCAAAATATTTATTAATTTAATTATATTTTAATAAAATTATGGATATTACAGATCATTAGTGGAGTATCGGATTTAGATAATTTTAAATGATCAAACACACTTACTGAACAAAATTTTTATTTTTTTTTTAAGTAAAGTATGATTTTTTTAAAATTTCAAAAACATATATCTTTTTAAACTTAATTAAAAATATATTTAACATATATTATATATACATCTCTAAACATATTGAGATTTAGCCAAATAAATACCCTCACACTAACCTTTGATATATTTTAAACCTCATTAATCCTATTTAGACCATTTCGGATAATATTTCTCTTTATTCTAAAAGAAGCTCTTTTCCTTTTTTTTCTATCCTCTCTTTCTCACGCCTCCTTCATTTCCTCTCTTTCTCTCTCTCTCTCTCTCTCTCTCTCTTTTCATCCTCTCTTCCTCCTCCTCTCTCATGTCTTAAACTCATTATCAATATTTTTTTTTCTCATTTTTTCCTCCTCCTCTCTTATTCCTTTTTCTCTTCTTCCTCCTAAAAACCCTAACTTCTCTCAAATCTTCATAAAAATATATACTCTCTCTTTCTCTCTAGCGAAATGAGCTATATAACGAAGCAAAGCAACATCTCTCTCTGTTGAAGTCATTGGAACTGTCTCTTGCTCAACTCTATTGAAAAAACTCATTTCGACATTCTACGATTTTCAAACAGTTACGCTAATAAGTTTTTTGCATGTTAATTTTTTAAGAGAACGATGAAAATAATGATGTTTATTCATTGTAAAAGATTAATTATTGAAGCTTTAAGGTCTTATTTTAATATAATGTCGGCTTTTTATGATATTGTTGGATTTGTATTGATTGTGTTTATTTCTTATAAAAGATTGATTATAGGAGTCTTGAAGTCCTATTTTAATATACTGTAAATTTTATATAATATTGTTGAATTTTTATTAGCTGTCATTATTGAAGTTTTGAACTCATATTTTAATATCGTTTATTAACTGTTAATTTTTTATGATATTGTTAGATTTTTATTAACTGTCATTGTTGAATTTTTTGTTAGATTTTTATTAGCTTTCATTATTGAATTTCTTGTTAAATTTTTATTGACTGTCATTGTTAATTTTTTTTGTTGAATTTTTATTAATTGTCATTATTTTGACATTAGTTTGCATTAATGGTTAGATTATGAAATGTTGAATTTTGGATTGTGATTGGCTTTTAGGTTATGTGTTAATAAATTATATTAGATTGAATCATTTTCTATTTTAAATGGTGTTTAGGTGTACTAAATAGTTTAGAATTATACATTTTATGTTGATATGGATTGATATGAGTTGATTTGGATTGATATAAGATGATATGGGTTGATATAAATTTATATGAGTTGATATGGTTTGATAAGGGATTATATTAGATTAAATTATTTTTTTTATAATTGGTGTTTAAGTGTACTAAACAGTCTAGAATTATGTATTTATCTGTCGATATGGGTTGATATAGTTTGCTATAGGTGATATGTGTATTAAGAGATTATATTGAATTGAATCATTTCTACTCTAAATTGTGTTTAAGTGTTCTCAATGGTGTCTAACTGTGTTAAACAACTTATAATTATATATTTAAATATTGATATGAGTTGGTATAAATTGATATGGGTTGATATAGATCGGTATAGATTACTAATGCATGATACAGGTTGAAAAACATGTATTATGATCCATTAATGGTTGATCAGTTTAAGACTATAATATAGTTTAAGACTAATCAGTTTTCTTTGTTGATATGCGTTAATATGCTTTGATATGTATTAAAGAATGAATGATGTTTGTTATACATGAAGCTTAAGTATATTAAATAGTAAAGAAGTGTGTTTAGCTTACTGATATGAATTGATCTGCCTTGATATGGGTTAAAACACTTTGATATGCTTCAATTTAGGAATGCCAAAGCATACATCACTTTGTATTCTACAAGTTGATTACCTATTTTAAATAGTGAAGAGCTGAGTTTTTTTCTAATATAGATTGATCTTTGTTGATATGTATTGATATGCTTTGATATGTTACTACTAAAATATGAATGTATTCTATATGTTGTTTATATATTTTAAATAATGAAGAAAAATATTTTTGCTGACTGATACGTATTTATCTTTAATGATATGGCTTGATATGACATGATATAATTTGGTATATGACTAGTAAAATATAAAATATTTGTGTTATAGATGTCGTTTACATATTTTAAATAGTGAAAAATGTGTTTTTATTGACTGATCAATATTGAACTTTGATGATATGGATTGATATGTCTTGATATGGTTTGATATGTCATGATATAGTTTGATATAGAACTAGTAAAATATAAAATATTATTGTTTTAGACGTTGTTTAGATATTTTAAATAGAAAAGAAACGTGATTTTGTTGACTGATCAGTGTTGATATTTGATGATATGAGTTGATATGTCTTGATATGACTTAATATGTCATGATATGATTTGGTATGAGACTAGTAACATTTGTTGTATTTAAATATATTATAGATGTCATTTACATATTTTAAATGGTTAAGAAATATATTTTTGTTGACTGTTCAGTGTGTAACTTTGATGATATGGATTAATATGGTTTGATATAAGACTAGTAAGATATAAAGTATTTGTGTTTTATATGTCATTTACATGTTTTAAATAGTAAAAAAAATATATTTTTGTTGAATAATCAATGTGAAATTTTAATGATATGGGTTGATATATCTTGATATGGTTTGATATGTTATGATATGGTTTGATATGAGACTAATAAGATATAAAGTATTTGTATTTTATATGTCATTTACATGTTCTAAATAATGAAGAAATTTATTTTGCAAGCATAAAATGGCGAATGTTTCTAAATCCACATTTATTTCTAGTTGATGTATACTCAAACAGAGGGAAGCAAATTAAAGAAAGTTAGATATATGCTACTTCCAAAGCAAAAAGTTGATGAAGAAGAAGTTAAAAGAGAAAATGATGAAGAAAAGTTGGATGTGTGTTTGTTGGGATCCCAAATTGATATATGTATTGCAGGTTGAGGAAAGTTATGGAAAGATATGTTTAATAGATATATTTTGAATGAATATAAAGATATGCAAAATGGAGTGAATACTTTACAGGTTGAGAAAAGTATAATATTATTGGCCTACATATTGGTGTAAAAAGTTATTGATATTGAGTATATGTGTTACTGAACAGATTTAGTTGATATAGGTTGATATATATTGATATGTGTAGATATATATTGATATGGGTTGATATACATTTGATATAGGTTTATATATGTAGATATGTATTGATATAAATTTATATACATTTGATATGGGTTGATCTGTATTGATATGACTTGATATGTATTGATATGGGTCTATATATGGGTTGATGTACATTTGATATGGGTTGGTATTGATAAATATGGATTGAAATAAGTTATTATACATTTGATATAGGTTGATATGGGTTGATATGTATAGATATGTATTAATATGAGTTGATATGCATTTGATATGGGTTGATATGTGTAGATATGTATTGATATAGATTGATATGTGTTGATATATATTTAATATGGGTTGATATGGATTTATATGGGCTGAGATGAGTTATTATACATTTGATATGAGTTGAGGTGTATTGATATGAGTTAATATGAGTTGATATATGTCTCAATTGCTATTATTACATATAAACATTTCAACCTTGCCAACCATATCAATATACATTCAAAATATATTTTTCTCAACCTATAAATTATCCACTTCATTTTACATATTTTTATATTCATTCAAAATTTATCCATTAAATATATCTTTCAACAACTTTCCTTAACCTACATTATATATATCTATTTGGGATCCCAACAAATACATATCTAATAAATTTTACACATATATCCATCCAACACATAAATTAATAAAATAGTAAAAATTTTGATTTTATCTAATTAAAAATATATATATCCAATTTATCAACAATTGTCGTGATTCACAATATAAATATTCAAAATAAATACATAAATATTAAAGTAGTCACATTCTTATTAGTTTACAAATCACTTGGCACCGCCATCATTGTCATCTTCGTCATCCTCGCTATAATAAGCACATTGTCTCTTGTTTGAAGCATGGACTCATGTAAATATTGTTGTGTTGTATATAAATGTCTCCATAAGCTGCTGTGTGTAGTGTTGAAAATTCATGTTCTTCTTTAGTATTTAATTAGTATTTAAAACAACTAAATATTATGCAGAATATAAAATGATTCATGCTTTGATATTTTCATATCAAAGCATATCAATGCATATCAGCACATATTAACACAAATCAATCCGTATTGGTATGCTAATCTCTTAACTCACATATCGCTATCACTAATATCAATCCATATGAATTCATATTAACTCATATCAATATATAAATACGTAATTCTAGACTGTTTAGTACACCTAAGTATTATTTAGAATAGAAAATAATTTAATAGAATAGAATCCTTTAGTACATATATCACTCATAACAACTCATATCAATTTATATAAATCTATAACAATACATGTAACCCATACTAATAAATAAATATATAATTCTAAACTGTTTACACTCCTAAATACCATTTATAGCATAAATAATTTAATCCAATATAACCCTTAACACACAAATCACCTACATTCAACTTATATCAATCTATATAAATTTATATTAACCCATATCAATATATAAATTAATAATTTTATATTATTTAGCACACTTAAATACCATTTAGAACAGAAAATGATTCATTCTAATACAAATCCCTTAACATATATATCACTCACATTAATCCATATCAACCTATATTAACTTAAATCAATCTATATCAATATACAAATACATAATTTTAGATTGTTTAATACACTTAAATATAACAAAAAATGATTCAATTTAATACAATTTCTTAACACATATATCACCCATATCAATCTATATCAACCTTAACAAACACATATCCATATATATCAAATTCATATCAATCTTTAATAAATACATATTAAACCATATTAACCCATATCAACCCATAATAATTTCATATCAACCCATATTGATCCATAACATACTCGAAATTGAAGTATATCGACACATATCAAGCTATATATATTTTTGTACTAATCACGATAAATAGAGTTAGATTAAGTTTTGATTAAAATTTTGGCGAGAATCAAAATTTTTGGCAATAAATTTTTACAGTAAAATAGATTAATCCAATAAAATTGCTTTCTTTCTCTTTTAAAATGACTGACTCGAAAAAAATATCATTTTTTGAGAGAGTTAAGATTTTTTATAGGAGAAAAAATTATTGTAAATGGATTTAGGGCATGAGAGAGGAAGAAAAAATAATGAAAAAAAAGAGAGAGAAAGACAAAGAAGGAGGAGTGAGAAAGAGAGAAAGAAGAGAGAGAAAAATAAAAAAATGATGCTTCTTTTAAATCGATTAAAACTCCGATGAAAACTAAAATTTTTGGCGATATTTTACTGTAAAATCGATTAACAAAGTAAAATCACCTTCTTTATCTTTTAAAACTACCAATAAAAAAAAACTCCTTCTTAATAGAGAGTTTGAGTTTTTATAGGAGAAAAAAAATTGTTAATGGATTTAGAGTATGATAGAAGAGGAAAGATGATGAAAAAAGAAAAAGAAAAAAAGAGAAAGATAGAGGTGCGAGAAAGAGAGAAAAAAAGAGAAGGAAGAAAAAGAAAAAAAAAATTTAGGGTAAAGAATATTTTTATTTTAATTAATTTTTTTAAAATTAATAGAGTTCAAAATTTATTAATATTTTTTTTGAGTAATTTTTTTAATTAATTCCAAAACATATTCAAGTAATATCAAAGAGTCCCGAGCTCTATTTTTAAAAGGAAAAAACAAAGTGGCATGTGAGATCGCAATTTTTCAGCTGAAGTGGCCAGCTTTTTGGAAATTCACCGACCCACTTCAATACAAAAACAGCAATGCAACGTAAGTCTAGCTACTGCAAAGTGTTAATATTTGGTAAGGTGAGGTTCTCTTTATACCATTCATGCACTTGCAACCGGTCCCACATCCATTATAATTAATATTTATGGTAAATAATAATAATAATAATAATAAATGGCTGTGCTTGTGCCGTGATTATCCAACGGTATAATTTATCTCCACCAATTACATATAATATTCCTCCATTTTAAATTGACAAACTCATTTTTTTTATATGTTTCAAAATTTCTTTATGATAAACTCATTTTATTTTTTTATCTATTTAAAATTATACTTTACTTATTATTTTATTAAGTTAGTTAGCACATTAAATTTATATAATATTTTTATTTATTACTTATTAAATATATCTGATATGAAAACTTTATTTAAAAGGCTAAGATAATGTGTTGTATAATAATAATAATAATAATTTAGGACCAAAAGAATAATAATAATAATAATAATAATAATAATACCAACAAAGAGTTGTTTCTTTATCAAGATAAAGATACATATAATAAAAAGAATCCTATATTACAAAAAGCTTCTAATATGAGCAAAGAACCACAGAGAGGGATAACAAAAAAAAACATAAAATAAAGAAGCTTTTAAATCAAAATCCTTTTACTAGCACTGATTTTGGTGATTCTTCTTAATATGAGTCTCAGATTAGAGAGGGAAGAGAATCGGTCATATGAGGAATTTTAGCACAAAACAATCTGATGATAATTAGAGGCAAAATCACTGTGCGACAAGCTAAAAACTAAATAATTTTAGTCAGCAACCATAGATAAAAACCCTTATAAGATTATAGAAAAAAATTGATGATATATTTCATAATACTTACTAAAAAAATGATTTAATACATATATAGCCTCTTATACTTGTCATAATTTGTTATTTTATTCTTTAAATTCTTCAAGCAACCACTTAAAACAAATCCTTGTATATTCATGTGGCAATTACTTGGCTCCATAAACTCAACTATTTGATTTTAATTGTTTAAAAAATTATTTTAATTTTGACTCTTAATATTTTAATTTAGATAATAATAATAATAATAAACACCATTTTAATTTAATTTAGCATTTTCTTTCACTTTCCCTCACTTTCTCACCGGACAAACAAGCCCCATAAAGCAATAACACAACTCAGATCCTTTAACAAACTCTCAATCTCTCAGGCTCTCCTTCATTTAGTTCTATCTCCTTTGTCTATTTGTTAGATCTTCTTCACAAAAAGTGAAAAACTTGAAATGATACAAGCACCGATAAGTGAAAAACTCGATCTAGCCATTTTCAAGAAAACTCATTTGAATGATACAAGAACTGATATAGGAATTACTAAAACCCAACTCTAATCTCTCACATCTTTCACTTTCAAAGCATGCTCTCTCTTTGTATCCACTCCCACTGCCTACCAAGCAGAGGATGTTGCAAAACACTTGCGGTAAATATATGGTTATGCCAAATGAAGGGTCAAAGTATAAGCAAATAATCAAGTTAGAGTATTTATATTGTTAGAATAGAAATACAAAGGGTAAAGTGATTAATGGTGTCAAGTTAAGAATACTGAATATATTAAGCCAAAAAAATCTAACAATATCCAAATCACTTACATATAGTACCAACTTGGTACTTAAATCCGCACAACCATGGGGATGCCATAAACAAACAAAACAAAGAAAACAAAAGAAAGGAAAGGATTCAAAATTTAGATAATATGCATAAATAGCAGATAAATATTGTAAAGCTTCTTTATAACAAAAACAAGATAATCTATAGGGGTTATGAAGATAACTCCTCTAATTTAGCTCATCTAATTACTTCTAATTGATCTTTGAAGCTTCATCAAGCAATGCTTCTCTCTAACATCCAACATAGACCAGTAAAACACGGCTCTCATGAACTCAAAACCACAAAACATCGAGACAATATAAAAACCATTGCATCCCCTTAAGGTTATGGGTCACCCCCAACCATAACCAAAAATAAGATCTACAAATACCATAAACACCGTAAAAGTAAAAAATAGAGAATCAAATTAGTTTAGATCTAAGAAATTTATGCTTCAAACCCCTTGTTTATTAAGGACACTAAAAAAATAATGAAAAAGAGCCGTTGACAATCTTAGATTTAATGTTGTAAACCCACAAAGGATAGTGGTTACAATCTCATCCAAAGAGAGGAGAGAGGAATAAACTATAGGTTAGGTTTCAACAACAAGAATTGTTTGCAAGTAACGCAACATTGGTAATTAATACAACTAGACACTTACTGATGAGTTGTGCGGTGATAAAGGCTAAACTGAGAGATGGTACTAGTAATGTGGTGGGAGAGTTGGATGAAGTAGTTCCTGAAACTCCTGAAGAGCCTGGACGTAGAAAAGGTTCGTTCAAAGAGGTGTTGGCGAATGATATGGTGATGGGAGATCAACGCCTGGATGACGAAGATGTTAATTGGGATTGTATTTCTGAGGATGAATCTGATGATGAGTTTGGAGCTGATGATGATCCAGATTGCCCTACAATTCGTGTTTCGAAGGAGGAGAAGGAGAGGTTACGACGTCCTTGGAAATACACTCTGATCATGAAAGTTTTAGGCAGAACTGTTGGTTTTGCTTATTTGATGTGGAGAATTAAGGCATTATGGGAACTTAAGTCTCCCTTTGACGTAATTGACCTGGTTAATGGTTACTTCTTGCTTCGATTCACTAACCAACAGGAATATAATCATGTTCTTTATGGTGGACCGTGGATAGTGGCTGATCATTATTTGATCATAAGGAGGTGGAGGCCGAATTTTGATCCTGAATTAGATGTGATCAATAAAGCTACTGTTTGGGTTAGGGTGCCTAATCTCTCCATAGAGTATTATTCGAAGTTGTTTCTATGGCGCCTTGCTTCTAAGATTGGAAAGCCGGTGCGCATTGATGAGACTACTTTAAGCTCCTCTAGAGGCAAATATGCTAGGCTATGAGTGGAAGTTGATTTGGATAAGCCTTTGTTATCCAAGTTTCGCTTTAGGAGGAAGGTGAGGAAACTTGAATATGAAGGCCTGCAACAGATTTGCTTCCATTGTGGTCGTTATGGCTATAGGAAGGATGGCTGTCCATCACTAATAGTAGAAGATACGGATTCGGTGAGGGGAGAGGCAGAGGTCGCTGGTGCGCCGATGAGCAGAGTAGGTGACGTAGTTCCATCAGAAGTCCTTGAAGATTACGGCCCGTGGATGTTGGCTAAACAACCGGCTAGACAAACTGCTAGGAAGGGAACTGGTAAATTTCTCCAGGATTCTCGGTTGGGGGATAGAGTGGTTAGGGAAAGTAAATCCAAAAATGTTGATGTCACCACTAATGTGGTGGGGCCAATAAATTTGCTGTGCTTGAAGTGCCCGATGAGGTGGAAACTGTTCCAAACAATAATATTATTATTCCTAATAGGGATCAAATAAGGCCTGGCAGGATGGACATATTGTCTCTAAGAAAAGTAAAGGAAATGCCCCTGTGGACCCGACTATGTGTCTTAATGACAAAACTACTAAAGGTCATAGCTCCCTTCAATCCAATGGTCCTCCTGGAATAATAATTAACTCTTCCATGAGGCAGACAAAAGAACAAGACAGAGATAAACTCACCCCTCCATCAGCCATGAAAGCTATTAATGCTACTGCTCCCAAATTCCCCTCTGATGCACAGATGACTTCTTCGTCTGTGGCCCAAATTGTCCCGTTCCTAACAGAGCAGCTGCGGTTGGGTCTCATATGGTGGTAATGTGTGGTAGTGGTGGGACCGGTTTGGTGAGAAGAGCGGAGGTCTCTGATGAGATTGTTCTAGTGGATACGGGAGATCCTTGTCATCTGGATGGTGATAATTTGAGGCTAGAGGATGTTGCTCTCCATGAATTGCAGAATCCTAATGTTGATGCCTGTATGGTAGATGCGGGCTGGGCAATCGAGGATGGGAATGAGAAGCTATCTTCTTGACTCGTTAATTGACATTCCTTTTGTTTTTTTTTTTTGACTATTTAATTTTATGTCTATTCTGGTCTGGAATATTCAAGGCATCGCGGCTAAGAAGCGCCAGCTAGCTTTATTTGATTATTGTAGGAAATATAAGCCTTCTGTGGTTATCATTGTTGAACCTAGGATTGGGGGAGTTAGGGCAGATACAATTTGCTTGAATATGGGGTTTGAATGCTGGCTTAGAGTTGAAGTTGTGGGTTTCAGTGGTGGGATTTGTGTTTTTTGGAATAACTCTATAGGGAAAATTTCTGTCAGATGTACAAATTCGTAGTTTATTCAATGTTTGGTTGATGTCCTAGAATGGTGCCTTGAGAGTTCACAGCGATTTATGGGAGTCCTACGAAATCTCTTAGGCTTAAAATGTTTGATTACTTGAGAATTTTAGGGGGGTCTTTGTCTAATCCCTGGTTGCTGGCAGGCGATTTTAACTCTTACATGAACCCTGAGGAGACTACTAGCATTGGTAATCATGTTTATAATCGTTGCAACCAGTTTAAGTCCTGGGCTGACTCTTTGGGTCTTGTTGATCTTGGTTTTTCAGGGGCTGCTTTTACTTGGTGCAAGGGTCTCTCTCTTTCGAATTACCAAGCAGCTAGACTTGACCGAGCCCTTGCTACTGCTCCTTGGATACAATTGTTTAAAAAGGCTATTGTGGTTCACTTGGAGAGAACTCTTTCTGATCATTGTCCGATTCTCATTCAGCTTGATCATCTTGGTGCACAGGTTAGTTCAAAGCCTTTTCGATTTCAGTTAGCATGGACTAAGCATGGTAATTTCTACCAGGTTATGAATAGAGCTTGGTCTAATAATTTGAGCTTTGTGGATAATATTCGATCGGTCACTGATACTCTGAGCAGCTGGACGAGAACTGAGTTCTGTAATATTTATCACAAGAAGAAGGTTTTATTGGCCAGATTACGGGGTATTCAGCAGAGAATGTGTAGTCAAAATTTCTACAGTTTGAGTAAGTTGGAGGTTAAATTGCAGCGGGAACTCGAGCTTATTCTTGACCAGGAGGAGCTGCTTTGGTATCAGAAATCAAGGAAAGATTGGATTGTTAGTGGAGATAGAAACACTTCTTTCTTCCATGCGGCTGCTACTATTCGTGGCTCTAAGAAGTTTGTGGGTGCTTTGAAATCTGAGTAGGGAAATTGGGTGTTTGACCATTCTGTGCTTAGTAATTGGGCGACGCAATATTTTAAAGATCTATACTCCGCTGAAAAGGGTGTTAGTTCTGATTGATCTTCCTCGATTTCCTTCCCTTCACTATCGGTTGAAGAGCTTGACTCTCTTAACAAGCCTTTTACTGCCGAGGAGGTAAGACATGCTATTTTTAGTATGGCTCCTAACAAGGCCCCTGGGCCTGACGGTCTACATGCAAGTTTCTATCAGAGGTCATGGGGGATTGTGGGGCCTTCGATTATTGACTTTGCTCTTAGGTTTCTGAATGAAGGGGTCCTGCCAGTAGGGATTTGTGATACTTTGGTTACGCTCTTGCCTAAGATTGAAGCGCCTGAAACTATGAAACACTTTCGGCCAATCTCTCTGTGTAATGTTAGCTTCAAGATCCTGACTAAGGTTCTTACTAATCGGATGAGACATGTTTTTCCTCGGTTAATTTCTCCTGTTCAAAGCAGCTTTATTCCTGGGCGTCAACTGCATGACAATGTAGTAATCTTTGAGGAGATTGTTCATATGATGCACAGGAAAACAGGTAACAAGGGCTGGATGGCTATTAAAATCGATATGGAAAAGGCTTTTGATAGAATTTTTTGGCACTTCCTTGATGAGAGCCTCGGCTTAGCCGGATTTAGCAATCATTGGAGGTACCTAATTTCGAGATGTTTGAATGCTTGTACTATGAGAATCCTCTGGAATGGTGTTCCATCGGAGACCTTTAAGCCAACTAGGGGTGTGTGCCAAGGGGATCCAATTTCTCCGTATTTGTTTGTTTTGGCAATGGAAAGACTGGGTCATATTATAGAAGAGGCTACTTTGTTGGGCAATTGGAAGCCTCTGTTGGTTACACGTAATAGTCCTCCTATTATGCACCTTTTCTTTGCTGATGACTTAATTCTCTTTGCTGAAGCTTCTGTGTGTCAAGAGGAAATTATTAAGCAATGTTTATGGAGATTTTGTGATGCATCTGGAGAAAAGGTGAATTTCAAAAAGTCTTCCATCCTTTTCTCTAATAATGTGCCTTCTGATCTCAAAGGGGCTATCTGCAGCTCTTTGGGGATTGTTGAGAGTACTGGCTTGAGTAAGTATTTAGGCGTTTCGGTGATTCAAGGCCGTATGACTAAAGCTTGCTTTGAGCTGTTGTTGTCTAAAATTGAGGCTCACTTGGCCGGATGGAAGCGTAATTTACTGAGCTTTGCGGGTCGTTTGGTTCTAGCCAAATCTGTTATGTCTATCATTCCAAATCACATTATGCAGGTTCTTTATCTTCCTCGTGCAGTTTGTGATGCAATGGACAAAAAGATTCGCAACTTCATTTGGGGAAATTCGGTTCATGTGGTGAATTGGGATTTAGTTACCAAGCCTACTGATGTGGGGGGTCTTGCTGTTAAATCTACAAGGATTATGAATGATGCTTTTATGGCTAAGTTGGGGTGGCGGCTGCTTAATGAGGAAACTGCGTTGTGGAGCCAGGTTTTGAGGAAGAAGTATGTTTCTGGAACCTTGAGTATTTCGGATTTTGCTGATAAACCTACTTCCCCTTGGATTTGGCGGGGAATTGTTCATGGTTTGAAGCTCCTAAAATCAGGGGTGGTTCACTCAGTTTGTGGAGGGTCTAACACTGCTTTTTGGAAGGATGTATGGTTAGGTAATTGTCCCTTGCTCCACTTAGCTTCTGCTTCTGTTTCTGATAGTGATGCTGAGGCTCTTGTGGCTCATTATTGGGTTAATAACTCTTGGAATTGGGATGTGATTAAGTGGTTATTGCCGACATATGTTTGTCAAAAAATGGAAGCAGTACACTTGGATTCGAATCCGATGGTTCCGGATGTATTAGCTTGGTCCAGGACTGCCAATGGCAGGTTTACGGTCTCCTCTGCTTACAAGTTAGCTTTTGATGCTGCTGACATTCAGTTTAATCAAATATGGCAGTGGGTTTGGAAATTAAAAGTGAGTCAAAAAATTAGATGCTTCTTGTGGTTATTCTGCCATAAACGGTTAATGACTAATGTAGAACGAAGGCGTAGGCATTTTGTTGATATTGATAGCTGCCATTTGTGTGGCGTCATGGAAACCATTGAACATTTATTTCGAGATTGTACTTCGGCTTGGTCTCTATGGGAGCGACTCTTATCTAGGCAGGATTTGCTGATTTTTAAAACTCTTCCTTCTGAGAAGTGGCTTGAATGGGCAGTTAAGTTGCAGATTGTTCAATTTCCAAGCAGTACTCTTTTGGTTGCATTTGTGCTTGTTTTGTGGCACATATGGCTTTGGAGAAATGATTCTGTTTTCAACTCTCACAGTATTCAAGTGCAGTCCAAGCTTATAAGCCTTCAAACTTCGATAAGGCATAATGATGAGGCATGGGATGCTATGGCTTCGGGTACTACATTGAGACAGAAGAAAGTTATTCAGGTTAGTTGGTAAGCTCCTTTGTTTGGTGTTTTTAAGTTAAATATTGATGGTGCTTCCAAAGGCAATCCTGGTGTAGTAGGATGTGGTGGTGTTATTCGTGACTATAAGGGGCAGTGGGTAGGTGGTTTTTGTCATAAATTGGGAATATGTTCGGCGATTGTGGCTGAGTTATTTGGATTAGAGTTGGCCTGGGAATTGGGATATCGTAAGCTACTTGTAGAAACAGATTCTTTGATTTGCTATAATATGGTTACTCGTGCTGACTGCTTTAATTTAAAGCATTTTGGCTTGATTAAGCAATGTAGGCAATTGTTACAAAGGCAATGGGTTGTTCAAATTCAACATGTATTCAGAGAATCCAACCGTGTGGCTGATGCTCTTGCTAATATGGCAATTGCAGTAAGAGAAAGGAAGAAGATCTTTGTGCAAGCTCCTGGGGAGGTTTATGAGTTATGCAAGCTTGATGTGCAGGAATTGTCCTGGCCTAGGGTGGTTTGCTGTTAAGTAACTTGGGTATCTCCCTCATTGTGTATCAAAAATAAAAAATAAAAAATAAATAAATATATTTAATAATAAATAAATATAAAATAATTCATATATAAATTAATAACAAATATTATTATAAAAAATAAAAAATAAAATATTTATCTCGATTTATATGATAATTTATTCAAAATAATATAAGTGAACAAACATAGTCTTTTTATTTTATAACTTAACAATTTCACTAATTAATAATAAAATTTATATATATTTTTACTATAAATATTTATAAATTATATTTAAAAATAAAAAAATAAAAATTCAAGCAAATTTAGGAATGTCAAAAGTAATATATTTTGTTTCTAAAATTTTTAATTTATAAAAATATATAAATTAATTGTTGTTACAAATAATGTATTAATTTATAATTAATTTATTATGAAAATTAAGAGTTATATTTTTTTAACTTTTTAAATTTTTAAAAAATATATAAATTAATCTATATTATTAAATTATATTAATGTGAAATTAATTGAATTAATTGAATTTTAAATTTTATATAAATTATTAAAATTAAATAAAAATTAATTAAAAAAAAGAAATAGTATATCTTAAGAAATTGATGAAATGACAATCTAATAGCCCTCCTCCTTTTCTTGGCTTTTATATATAGATATAGATATAGATATTGATACATAGATATAGATATAAATTTTACTAAATAACCATATAAATATTTTATATTAAAATTTCACCAGAAATAAACATGCAATTTAAATAACAATAAATAAATAGTACAAAATGAAATTTGACAAGCATACCAAAATTTAACTTACCAATTAATTTATATGTAATTTTAACAATTGGTCTAGAGCAGTATCTTATATCTTAATAATATTATTTTGTTGGAGTTGAGGGCCTAGTTTAGTTGATTAGTGCGCTGTGATGTGTCCAGTTGGTCACGAGTTCGATTTCCCATTCCGTTACCTTTGTGGTGAGTGTTGATCATCCTTGTGATGAGTGTTGATAGGGGAAGACTACCTCCTATTGTGTAGTCCATGGGTTAAATCTCTCCAATGAATTAAAAATAATAATATTATTTTGTTAAAATTTTGATAATTTAATTTTAAATAAAAAATATTTTTTTATCCTTAAATGAAAATACAATATTTGTCAAAAATTAGCCAAAAAGTAATATTAGATATATTTTTTAAATTTAATTTGGAAAATGAAATAAGAAAAGAAAAAACAAATTGAGAAAGTACTGCCATAACAAGCACCAAGAACAATAATGGGTTAAATCTCTCCAATGAATTAAAAATAATAATATTATTTTGTTAAAATTTTGATAATTTAATTTTAAATAAAATATATTTTTTTATCCTTAAATGAAAATACAATATTTGTCAAAAATTAGCCAAAAAGTAATATTAGATATATTTTTTAAATTTAATTTGGAAAATGAAATAAGAAAAGAAAAAACAAATTGAGAAAGTACTGCCATAACAAGCACCAAGAACAATAATGGTGAAAAACAAAAAGAATTAAAATAAATCATATGGTTATATATATAATGATAAAATTCGAGCATTATATTATGTAATTAAAAATAAGATTTAAAATATAAAGAACAAGTCTTAATAGCCACTTATATTAAAATTTTATCATTCTTCACACGTAATATTTTTTAGTAATACTTTATAATTAACATATTTAATTAATACTTTGCAATTTTTAAAATTTTAAGTATATTTAAATAAAATATAAAATAATAATAATGCTATGGATAAATTGATAATTATTAATTATAATACATGAGACAACTCATTCCATGTAATAAAAAAAGTTAAATACTTGTAATCTCTTAATTTTTTTTATTAACCATATGAGGAAGTGAGAAAAAATTATATTCAAACTCGAGATTTAAACATAGACAACATATGTTATGGATCACCAAACTATAAATTAATAATTATTTATAATCTCTTAACTTATTTGTAATGTGTTTTAAGAGAACTTATTTGTAATTTAATATTTGATAAAATTTAAATAACAATATTCAATTGTTCTAAAATTTTTAAATTTGTATTTTATTAAAAAAAATAGCAAAATCAATATAATGCTTTTTCATGTGATGATATAAATATTAGTAATTTTCTTGTATGATATAATTTGAAAGCTAAGAGTTGGATATGAAACGAATTTTGATAATATTTATATGATATTAGCCTTATGGTAAAATAATAAGTACTTATTTTCTAAATAGAAAAGTATATATTTATAGAAAAAATGTATAAAGAGCAAGCTATCAAAAAAAATAAAAAAAATGTATAATATATTTATATAAATCTAATTACTCAAAATATGAGAGGACAGACTTTGAGTAAAACGGCACGTTTTAAGAGAAAAGCCTAGGTTTTGTTTTGAGAATTCCGGTGTGATTTTGAACAAGAAGCACTTCCAAAAGAAAGCAGAAACTGAATCAATAAAACTATACATCACAACGATGACTGGTAAAGTTTTTATCTTAAGTTTTTTTATCTTTTCTTTTCTTGGATGGCTTATTTTTTTTTCTGGTTAGATGGTTTCTGACTTTGTTTCTGGGTTTCTGTTAAACATCAGTTTTGAGTGTGGTGGAGAGGTGAAGTGTAAAGCGAACTTTTTTTTTCCTGTGGGAATCACAGATACCCAGAAGCTGCAACTGAAATTTTGATTTGTTTACATCAATGGGATTTCACTTTTCTGATGATTAATGCAAGTATTAGTAAATTGGGTTTAATGGTGATGAGTTGATTACAGAAGTACTAAAGAAATTAAAATTAATATCTAACTTGATGTAATTAAGTGACGGAGCTTTATCCAATCAGTCATAATTCACAAGCTTATTGCAGGCCCTGATTGAACTAGAGAAGCTTATATAGTTAGTATATGAGAAAAGTTCACAAATTTTGTAATGAAGAAAAATTATTAATGATACTGTTTGTTCACATGTGTTAAACTATGTGGGCAGACTATGGACTGGAGCAAGAAATGGAAATTGAAGCGTTGGAAGCAATACTCATGGATGAATTCAAAGGTATTGGCCAATTCTATTAATGAAGAGATATGATTGATTGCTTGTAGCTATTTTCCTTTCTGTGGCCATTTATTCTGTTTTCTGTTTTAGAAATTCATTCAAGTGAGAGTGGGCTAAACACTTCAAATCGATGCTTCCTAATTACCATATCTCCACAGGTATCATTCAATTTCGGATCCTTTAATATATATTTAGTATTTTTTTTCTTTAATGCATTGACTATGAGCATGCTTGGCATTAATTTTTGGAGTCTTGAAGAAATTTATAGTTTTGTTTAATTCTGCTCCTGCACTTGAATGCTCCTCTTTTAATTGATTTTTGAAGACAACTAAGATGTGATTATATATCGGTTTGTGTAACAGTGATTGGATCTCTATTTATGTTCACCATTGTCCTAGTTGTCTTACAGAGTAGTAGTCTGTCATTACATTAATGCATTTGTATAGTAGCAGAGACCAGTCACTTGTCTGCTTCTTCATGGCTGGGAAGCTAATACAAATGCTCAATATCTTCTCATGGAATTACCTGCTCTGTTCCATTTCACCAGGATGATGATGATGCAGATGATTCAATGGTCACTCCAGGTTTTTATCTTTATATTATGCCATAATTTGCAGATTTTTTTTCCAAAGAATATGCAATCAAAGTCAAGTTCATCTTATAGTTCTAGAATCTTTTTTCAAGTTCATCTTATAGTTTTAGAAGCTTTTTTCCTGGGTTCCCTTCCTTTGCGATCTTCTTTTTATTTTCTAGATTCATTTATTTGTCACTGTACTTACCAAACCTTTTCTTGCAGTTCAGTTGGCTCTTATTTTCTCGCACACAGAGAGGTATCCAGATGAGCCTCCACTACTAAATGTGAAAAGGTTGGTATGTCTTTCTTCATGCAGTTGCTATGTAAAGAGGACCTTTTAAGTCTACCTTTTCTATTTAAAAATTAAAATATGAAATTGGAGAAGAATTTTGATGAAACCGAACTCTTATTTTAGCTTTCTTTCTTAAATCTGTTGAAGGTTTCTAATTCCATAGAAGTATATACCACAAAAACTTACCTTTCTCCTATTGATTACCTCTTCTCGTGAATCCCAATTGGAGTTAACAAATACAAGAAGAGAAAAAGAGAAAAAAATTCTAGGTGTGCAAAAATTAAATTAAAATAAACCTATCAAAATGTATAGGAAAATTACTGGAAAATGTGGGTATATGTGCATGCATTTGCAGCAAGTTTTGAAATTGTAAATTTGAAATTTTCATCAATAGGCTTGGATCTAAAAGAAATGACCTTGCTGTTCTTAAATCCCTTAAAGAAAACCTCTAAAATGTCTACATGTACAAAATTGCCTACCAACTTAAAAATTACGACTTCAATTAAAAAATAATCCAACCATGGATTATTTATATGACCTGTCGAAAGACCTTCAGTTTTCATCAATTGATAATTCATCAACCCTATGCAAGAAACCACATTATGAATAGGAAAGGATTGCAAAAATGAATAATCAAATGTTTTTCTGCAATTGAATGAATTTATGCATTTATTTTTCAATATTGTTCCCATGCTGCTGCAATGCATTGCCATCTGATCATCTCTGCAAAACTAGCCAATTCTTGAAGTTGTGAAACATTAACTTCTTCCAGAATTTGTTTCACAAGTAGGCCTCCATTTTTCCGCTTTTTTACTTTCCTTTGTTTTCGGTGTATATGACGGTAATTATAAATCCTTCCCGAAGCATGTGTCTGAATGGCCCAAATCATTATTCAGCCAATACTTGCATGCAGTTCAGCGAGTATTTATGCCTTCAGCATAAAATATTTGTCCTACAAAAGCGTAGTGAATCACACTGGAATTCCTGTTGAGTTCTTGTTGACTATTTCACTTACGCAACTACATGCAGGGTCAGGTGTGATCTTTTGTGTAAAGTTTTGCTGTCGTATAAAAGATCAAAATGAAAAAATTATTTAAGCCATATATTCTGCTTAATTTATCTTGGACTACGGTGCAAGACCTAAATGTGGTTATATTACGCTGGTCAAAATCCCTAATGTCAAGTGATAATTGTATGAACTATGGATGAATACTATATGAATGAACCATGTTTCGCTATATCTGAATTTTTTCTCTTTCTCATCTCTGCAGCATAAGAGGTATACAAGTAGGTGATCTTAAAATTTTGAAAGAAAAGCTTGAACAAGAGGTAACTAAGTTCTTTCATTATTATTATTAGTTCATTCTTCTTCAGAATATCTAGAGCTACTGTTCTTACAGTGTAGCATCCTGGCAATTTACTGCAATAGAAAATACTGAAGAAAGTTAATATACTCTCTCCACTCTATCCTCCCAGGTATATGATAAGTTTCAATAGAACCCCTAACAAGCTGCTTCTGAATATCAATAACCAAGATGACTTAATTTACTGTATTTTTGTTGGATTAACAAACAGTTCTCTAGATTAGGAAATTCCATGTCCTTGATTGAACAAGTGGATTTTAATGAATGATTTTTTTTTGTACCTGATTAGAATGCAGAAATGAAATTTAGTTTAATTGTTAACTTGTGTAAAAGTGGATATGCAATATTAGAAATTGGGTGCAGTTGTCTGGTTATGCAGATTGACTGAATAATAATGTTCCACAGGCATCTGAAAATCTTGGTATGGCTATGATCTACACACTGGTTACGTCAGCTAAAGAGTGGCTGTCTGAGAAGTATGGCCAAGATGTTGGCAGTGAGAACATTGAAGACGAACAGGCAGCAAAAGAAGATGTATGAATGTTTCTCTGCATTTTGATTTCCACCAGTTTTTCAGTTATTTAATTGCTAGATTTAAGTGTAAACAAGATTTACCTTCCAAGAAGTCATCAGCAATATATGCCTCGAAGATTCCAAAGATTACCAAATGATTGTGTTTATAGTTTCAGATATTTGCTTTACTTGTTTGTTATTTGAGTTTTTCTGAGTTGCTTCTTAATATTTATTCTACAGATCATTGTACCACATGGAGAACCTGTTACCGTTGATACATTTCTAGCCTGGAGAGAAAGATTTGAAGCAGAGTTGGCACTTGAGCGAGCCAAGTGAGTTCTAGTATTATAATGCTATTATGCCATTATTTAGTTCTGTTTCTGGGTTTCAGGCAAATTTGACATTAAAAACATCAGGAAATTAACCAAATTGGAAATTATTACCAGCAGACCTGAATTCTGTTTCTGATATGGTTTCTGTTGTGTTATGTATTTATATGGTTAGATTAGATTAGAAAATATTTCTGACCTTATCTTGTGTGGTGTTCACTCTTCAGGAACTTGCAATTAAAACATGTTCATTTAGTCCTATCACTGTTGTATTTATGTCGTGACCTTTTCTAGCCTAGGTAGGATTTTAATTGGCTTTACTTCATCATCTGGACCTATACACTATGTGTTGGTCAGGTTACTTCTTGGTATGGCTTCACAGGTTTGAAGTAGGAGCATGAACAAGTCAAACTATTTAAGTTTGGCTTGAAAATGTTCAAATTCAACTTGGTTTACAATTTGAGTTTGGCTTGAAAATATTCAAATTCAACTTGGTTTTTAATGAGTTGATCTATACTCAAGGTCAAGGCAAGCTTAATCAAATATCTGAATTTAATGTAATTTTAGATATGTTAATATTATGAATAATATTTAAACAGTAATTTATTAACTCAAGCTCACTCGAGTTTGTTCAAGTGTATAATAAATAAATTTATCTAAAATTTTAAAGCTAATTGAGCTGAACCGAGTCAATTTAAGTATGTCGCGTATCTCATCAAGCCAAGATTGAGTGTTAAAAATAAAACCTAATGAACTTTTGTCTCTAGTTTCCTAATCGGGTCAAATTTGAGTAGTACACTGTATTAGCTTGAGTTGGCTCATTTAGGCACCTAGATTGAATTGCACAAAGAATTTAATGCCTTGCTGGTTTGATGGTAGGTCTTTCTGTTAGATCTAGTGCTACAGACGTTAGGCTTGTGGGAGAATATTCTCTGAATTGCTTTTGGATTCATACTGAGAGAATCAGTAAAATAAATTTTAGCTGTATGATAGGCTATGTGGTTGGCATTCATAAAAAATAGTTTTAAGGCCCAGGATTGTGCAATAATAACTAGCCCAAGGAGCTAGGAAGAACGAAAAAGAGATACATTAAGAGTTTTTTGACACTTCAAAGCTGTATTATTTTTAATGGAACCATTGTTGTGATTTCTTTCCAGGTGATTGATTGATATATTTCTTTATGTCTCTTTATATTTTGACATTGAAAGAAAGGAGAAGAGACATGAGAAATCTCCTTGTAAATTTTTAACACAGAATTTATGCCATGTGCTACAATTGATAACCGGCTGATACTTTTTCAAATGCAAGTAGATTACTGGAATCTATTATTTTTGAATCAGTAATTTATGACAACTTGCAAAAATTTCAGGCTGATGCCCGAGTCTGCACTTACAGCTCCCAAGGAGAAGAAGCTAACAGGCAGGCAGTGGTTTGAAAGCGGAAGAGCGGTATGTTTGAATGTTTGTTATCCTGATTGTTTATCATGAGATGGATGTATGAACCTAGATTTCCATGCCTAGGATGCAGTGGCATTTCAAAAATGGGAGCATCGCATACTGCTTTCCAAAAGTCAACATATTGCTAGTAATATCGAAAAACGTATGGTTGCATGATTATTAGGTTATATCACTTGCACCTGTTCACTACTAGAACCTTGCTCTGAATTTCCAATTTGCAAAATATCAGAGCATAAGCGACAGTATTCCTGTTGTAATATAGTGAATACAACATCAAAACAAGACCCCAATTCTCTTCAATGTTGTTAATCTGTTTTTTAAGCGTTAGCTATATCACCAGTTCCAGATGAAAACTTATGGTGGCTTCCATGAACTTATGTAAAGGAGGATATATTAGTGCCAACTGCCAAGCATGTGGCTTGAGATGACAGTTGACTCCATTGATCAAAGTAATTAGTAAATTACTGACTTGGATGGATCTTTTCTGCAGAAAGGTGCAGCCCCAGTTAACGAAGGATCTGATGAGGAAGAGGAGGAAATTGACTTTGATGATGATGATTTTGAAGGTGATTATTTACATTTGTAATGTATAAGTCAGTTTTGATGTTGAAAACACTAAAATGACCGTGATCAAGGAATGATTCTCTCATTGATATGATGCAGATGATGAAGAAGATATGCTTGAGCACTATCTGGCTGAGAAATCCGACTCATCTTCTCACTCTTCAAGGAGAGCCAACTAAATGGCATATACGGGTTGAGGCTACATATGCGGAGCACCTTACTGTATTAAAAATATCAGTTTTTGTTGGCGCTTTCCATATTTATTTTCTTGCCCTGCTTATTTCTGGAGTGAATAGAGGGAAATGTAGATTAAAGATGATGCTTCCTTTTTTGTATGTGCAACTGAAATTTTGGCACCAAAGAAGAAAGATTGATGGTTCCTCTAGTTCACTTGCTTCATAATGCTTCAAGGAGAATGAAAGTTGACATCACATTCAGTAAAATTATTGCTTTCGCAGATGAATGTGGGCATCCTTTTCTGTGGTCAGGCAATTGAAGAGAGGAGATGTTTCACTGACATGTGACCTATATTATAAGGATTTGAACTTGTGCATTAAGACACATCAATGGATTTACTAGCTCAATGGCAATTGTTGGTACTTATAGAATGTTTGAATTTGTTATCAACCATTGAATAGAAATCCTCCTTTCTAAGAAAAAAGAAAAAGAACAATACTAAATGAAAGAAAAGAAACCTGACCAGAATCAATAAAACATTCTACGTGAAAATGAATAATAAAATTTTATTCTATTTGTAACATCCCAATACTTCACAAGATTTCTAAACAACTTTTAAGCCCCAAGACTAAGCACTCGCTTCTGGTGGCTCTTCCTATTCTAACACTAGTAACTATCCATTTCTTTTTTACATTGAATTTGTTCCAATATTATGCACCAATTACTCATTTTGATCCTTTGATTAAATGGTACACATATGTTACAAAGAAATTTGTGAAATCCTCAATATTTTCTTGCATCAGGTTGGACTATCCACATTCAAAATCCAAATGATAATGCCAATAACGATCTTCTGATCCTTTCTAGGACTGTCCTTTGAGACTTAAATGATTTTGCAATGCTCACAAACAATTGTATATTTATCATCTTGACCCTATACACATCCTTGATCCATCATAGCTTGAGCAATAGCCAGGAAAGCTGATATGGCAGCCCCATGTACCAAGGCACTGTCAAACAAGGAATAGGAGTAAAATAAGAAAACTTTGATCTCTTGGATACAATAACAGATCACTGTCTACCATTTTAGGTCTATAGGAACTGCTGCAATGCCCAACATCCACTATATCACATGATTTCCAGGTAAACATGGCAAATCAATCCGACTGGCATTCAAGGTGAGTGGCTTAGAAGGCAGCAAAGCTTACCTCCTAATAATTAGACCAGAAACAAAAAGGGGAAAAAAAAAGAAAAAAAGGTTAAGAAATATTTCCATGGAGAAGGCCTGAAAACTTTTTAGTTGATCTTAAGGACAAAAAGCAAATGTTACTATGAGATTTTGTACCATGAAACATGATGACTACACTTGGGTGCAAGTTCCCATCCAGACCCAAAGAAGACATGCAGGTACCAAAGCATACCTGGTTTTTGGACTCCATATATGCATAATACATATCAATAAAGGCACACACAAAAAATGGAGAACTGTCATGCATTTTCTTTCCTGAGATTAAAAAAAGGGACACATTATGTTGAATTTTCAGAATGCCAGTTAACATCAGGATATGAATCCTCGATCTTCTAATTCAGAACATTCAAAATGGTTTTTTCTATGATCAGAAGACATGGTTGCATTGTACTGCAGAACCCTGACAACCAGGGCTTTTTAGTAAGCAGACTTCATGCAAGCAGACTTCATGTCAGTGCCCTAGTTCACCCCATTAGCAATGATGCCAATTTGCAGATTGCTCATGAAATTCCAGAACTTTTATGGATGACACTTTTTGAGAACAAAAACTCATCAAACGATTATTATGTGGTTCCACTTAATCCTCAATTATATTCTAATTTACAAGCAAAGAATTAGAAGTGACTAGAACCTGACGCACACATCTATGCACAACTAGAATAGGTGACTCAGGCTATCCCTTGGTGAATAAAAAATCATTTACTGGCTTGTTTTACAAAATGTACGACTTGCGTATGCTCTCATTCAAAGACTTTTGAAACACTAATGCCCTCACTTCCACTTCCACATCCACATAGTATGCTCAGATCACATTAGATCACAATGCCCACTATCAGAGAAAAAGTTCAACATGATAGTGCAAATGTGAAAGGCACTTACTCAGGACTTTCTTTTTCATAGCCAAAATCAGTTGCTCCCTTAAGCGCTCGTTGGTATATCTGTTTCATTGCTTCCTGTCATTCAAAAGTATAAATTGGAAAATCCCCAAAGAATATAGCCATAAATTGCAAGTAAACTTAAATGTATAAATTTGTGAATATAAATGATTAATCTGATTAGGACAATGAACTAGTGAACCAAAAGAAGACAAATGAAACCTACTTAACCCAAGATTCCTGTGAGATGCTTCAGGCTACTTCAGCAAAAAGATTTTCTAATCCTTGAAAATACATGAAATATTTAACAACTTTAAATTAATTTGCAGAGCAGGATCTATGGATAATATGGTTCTTCCAAGCAAATGACTGATAGGTTCATCCGTCTGAGCCCAGAGGTTCCAAATTTGTAGAGATCTACCTTACAATCTGAAAATACTGATATGAAGGAAGTAATAAAAGAAAATACACTCACCTGCAACTTAGATTCAAAATCCTCAGGTGACCAATGAATCAAATTGCATTCATGGTTTAATTCAAGCTCTCCAGCAACAACCTGTGATATCCAAGTATGCAAGAATAGATCACAATAAAATCCAGCACTCTTATTAATCCACCTTTAACTTATTGATAAAGATTATGTAGTAGGACAGAACTAGTCAAACTGATGGATTATACTAATCAAACTGGCTAAAGCAGTGAAACCTTTTTCAGATTGTTTCATTGAGGAATGGGGGGCTCGAACTTGGGCATATTGTCCAACAAGAGATACACTAACACTAGACTTTGCCTGTGAGTGCAATTTTATCATCATTTCTAGTGGCATGTTGATAGAATTGGTAAGCAAATAAAAACTTAAAGTACAGACTGTTCAAATAAAGTAATATCTCCAAAACATTAATCTGACAGATAAAGCTAGTCAAATATCTTGGGAAAACCAAAGGAAATACTTCTGTACTTATTAACTAAATGATCGTTAACATTAACAAAACCCCAAAAAAAAAATTCTCTGTTTCTGTAATCTCAATTTTTGGAAAACAGCATCCAAACCAATCCAGCTGGGTCTTTGCTAAATACAGCCAATGATCACCTTCAGTTGCTATATCATAGGTGAAAAGATTAAATATCATACCCCTCCAGCACCAGCCGCCATAGCAGGAGCAATAAGAACATTTGCTTTTCTCAAAACTTCAACTGCTTCAGGTGTACAAGGCATGTTTGAACCTAGGAAAGAAAAAAAATAATGCAATGCCCCTATCAATTGAAATGCAACTTTAAGACATAACAGAGGTGCAATTGATCATGCTTGGAACTAAAAACTACCTTCTACTACTACACGGCAACCTGAATTAACCAGATTAATGGCATCAGATTGGTTGATTTCATTTTGGGAAGCACAAGGAAATGCAACATCACACCTTTCATTCCAAGGTTTTGCTTCATCATAATATTTAGACCTCGCATACGTCTTAGAGTAATCTCTGCAAATGCAATGTGTAAGAATTGACACCCTAAAATTGTAAGAGATAGCATACTCAATGATACATGAATGATGATAAAAGGAAAACATACCTCAAACTCCTCTGCTGGGCTTTGATATCACGCAAAAATGATATTTTCATATAATCAAAACCTTCATCATCCACTAAGTATCCCTTAGAATCTGTGCAATATTTTGCAAGTAATGGCATGCATTAACAAGGGCTGCCAATGTAATAACACTTCACTGTAAAACCTTATAGATATTTAGCTTCTAAATTTAGGAACTACAGAAATCCGAAGGATCAATGATATAAAAATGTATAAATTTCTGAAAGTTGAGATATTAGATAGAGGACCCACAAATCCTCATAGATATAGCAACTGTTGCTCTTCCAAAAAGTTGGAAGAGAACACTTTTAGAGCAGCAGTTGCAAAACTAGAATCTCACAAGTCATATCAACGAAAACTGAACCATAACTGGATATCATATTCATTTCTAAAACATAAAATTGATATCAACCAAGCACAAGACGAGATAGATACAAAAATTTGAAATCAACCAAGCACAAGACAGGATAAAAATACAATTATTAACTCATGATACTAACTGTGTATTAAGAACTTATACTCCAGTACGTGATTTCCTGGTTGTTACTTTTCATCAATTAAGTTCCCTCACTGCTTCGTTTCAGCATTAATATTTTTTTCTCAACAAATAAGTACATTGAAAAGATTACTCCACAATAATAGAATTCAATAACCATAGTCTAGATTAAATATAGTGAGATCATACTGAACAACATGTAGACAGAACAACAATTAACAATCCAAATTAACAGTCCAAGCAAGCAGTTTAGTATGCATGTCTTCTGGTTCATGGTGATCACAATTTACAACAAAGGCAGGATGCTTCTGGTTCAAATTTTCACTATGTAAATAAAGAGAGATGCTGTTGCCAAATAATTATTTGAAGTCAAACTATCACAACAAAACCCTTTATGTTGATTACCGTAATACGTTTCCCATCTCATCATCAATATGTTATACCATGATCTTCACCAACTACCAAAAAGTACCTGATACAGTGACTGGAAGAGCGCCATAGGCAATAAGCTTCTCCAGAACATGCATTGCAATCTTTCCCGAACCACTTACAACACATCTGAATTGGAAATCAAGGGCAATATAATTCAACTAATGAATTTGTAGAACTAGCGGCAGATAAACTTTACAATTACAATGGAACTCCTTTCAGATGAATTAAGATATAATGACATTTACCAAAAATCATCACTAATGAATTATTTAGAAAAGTTAGCATGTAATACTATATTTGAAAAAGTCAAAGTTTTAAGAATGTCTCATTTTACAAACACAAGGCATCAGAGCATTCAGCTAAACAGCAAGAAGTAGCAAGCATTGACCTAAGTGAACAAAATAAAGATTTCAATTTATTGCCTTCAGGATCTTGAGTTTAAAAAATTTCAGAGTTAAGTGAGGGACCTTAGTCCTTTGAGATCTTTATTCATGTCTGCAAGCATAAGCTGAGCAAAGAAAACCTGCAGAAGCATGGTAATTCATTAAAGTCCAAGATGCTTAAAAATGACACGTAGTGGAAGTAGAATGGACTATTCACATGCCCATATTTATAATGAAAGGAATAAAGAGTTTCACACAAGGAGTCAGTATTAGCACAAAAGCATTTCAAACAGAAGCAACAACAACATCAAAGCCTTAATCCCAAGTCAATTGGGGTCGGCTATATGAATTCTTCTTTTCCACTCAATGCGATTTAAGGTTATCTCTTCTGGTAGATGTAACATCATAAGATCATTATTACAGCACAAAAGCATTTCAAACAGAAGCAATAACAAAGAATTTAGAAGACGGGACTATTATTACCAGCCCATAGCCAGTAGCTTCAGTTCGAAGACTGGAGCCAGAACAAAATATCCTTGGCCCTGTAAAACTTCCCTGCATATGTAAACATAAATAAGAAGGCATATAGAAAAAGCCAATTTAACTTTCTTTCTGTGACGAATATTCACATAAGCAGTTAACTAAAAATTGCAATTATGATAACAAAGACACAACATAGTATAAGCTTTATATGTATGAGAATTTTGCTAATGACAAAAACCACACAAAAGATGCAATCAATGGGCACACACAGCACAAAAAGGCAAAAAAAAAGGGACCGCTGCATGGAACACATTTTGAGAAAGTTTAGGTAGTTAAAATCAAACAACTTTAGTTTTAAGAACATATTGTCCATTATCTCCATATCTTTCTCTGCAAAAAAATACAAGGCCAAGAAAAAATACGTGAAAGTCAGACAATATCAGAAGAACCTGAAAGTGACCAGCTAAACGCCTATACTGCCCAAAGAGATATCCCATTTCACGAGTACCAACACCCATCTCCTCTGAAGGAAGGTCCTAAAATGAATATAGCATGAAAAATCAGCAGAACAGAGGGTTAGCAATTATGGGCCGGACACAAGAGCAACAGAATCTTCTTGCACTTACCTTGTCAGGACCCAGATATCTATAGATCTCATTCATGAAACTTTGACAAAATCGCATAATCTGCCAATGCAGGTTTTACAAAACTATAAGATAATTTCTGGGAAATGAAAATTATAAAACATCATAAGTAGAATGATTATTACCTCATTATCACTTTTTCCTTTTGGATCAAAATCACTTCCACCTGCTGCCCCACCCAATTTGTAGGGTGATAAGGCATTCTTTAATGTCTGCAACAAAGAGGAAAGTACAACATAACACAGAAATTGTCAGAATCAAGCCTCTCTTGCGCATGAAATTTTTTGATGATGCATTAGATAATCCATTTTAGTGTTTCTAGAATTAAAAACAAATAGTTTCTGCTTAGTATCATTCAGATATGTTCTTTATTTTATTTTATTTCTTTTAACACTACTCTAGCAGCCTCTCAGTCCTAAGAAATATACAGTTTTCAAAACATACCAGAACGAAGAAACGAGAAAAACTAAGTTTCACCATGAATTTCAGACACAGAATTCCACAAGATGGTCCACGAATACCATAAAAGCAAAAAGTACCTGCTCAAAACCAAGGAACTTGGCAATACTTAAGTTCATATTCGGATGAAAACGAATACCACCCCTGCATGGACCCAATGCCTGGTTAAAATGCACTCGAAAACCTCGATTGACATGTGTCTCACCCCTGTCATCCACCCAAGGAACTCGAAAAAGAAGCATACGCTCAGGTTCTAACAAGCGCTCCATAATGTTGACATACCTGAAACACAACAGAGTTTTTCAGGAATATAATGAACTTGTTTCGAGCCCCGATTGATGATTAAGTGACAGAAATGACAGCAGGAGAGTTATATATGTAAAAAAAAAAAATCATTATATGGTGGACTCACTGAATATTTTTCCCAATTACTCTTTCTAAACCATGAACAGCTTCTTGTACTGATTGTATAAATTCAATTTCATGGGGATCCCTTTTAAGTGCAGCTTCGACAATTGATCCAGCAGTTTTCGACATGAGAGCTTCATTTTAAAAATACCAAGATACAGCAAATGGTTAAGAATAGGCATGCGACCACAAGTAACACTCCAGAAATACTTCAATTAAAATATTAAACCTCGAATTTTAACTAACCAAAGAATAGAATGAGCTCACAACCTTTTACATAAATAGGCTTATCAACAATGATCTTGTCCTTTGAGGCTATCTGAAGACGGAGAGCCTCTTTGTGAAGCAAACTATTGTTATGTTCTTCCAATGCACTCATCTGCATATTCCTACTGCCTTCATTTCCATATGGATTCCTTCTATGCTTCCTACCATATTCTCTGCAAACAGAGCAGAATATCCTCGCAGTTCCATCTTTCACATCCACATAAGCCCATTTGTAAGTATCAGCCCATTCTTCTCTCCATCTTTTTACCACCTTCTTCTTCCTTTTCACTGGCTGTGCCTTCGATATATCTTGATCCTTGTTGGGAAGTTGAGAAACCATTACCATATTCTTGGCCTCATCATGCTCCTCAGCAGAAGGTTCACGTGGCGGGCCACTAATCAGAGGGGTGTTAGCAAAGGAAGGCTCATCATCACCATGGCCAATTTCCAAATCAATCTCTTCCCCAAGTTCCCTGACCACCAAATGATGTCTCTGTGCCTGCTGAATCAAGTTCATATCATCCATCGTGGAATTCATCCCTACTCCACTCGTCGGCAACAACATTCGGCATGACAGTCTTGCTATGCTATAGAATCCTCGACTGTCTGTTATCAGTAGCAGACTTCCCAATCAACTAATTGCCATCAAATATCAAATTATTTTCAGAAAACAGTTTTCAGAAGAAAAAGAGCAACAAAAAGACCAAAGATGTGGATGATACATATTCTAATGATTGTGACCTAAGAGGGCAGAAACCTCAACCCAATTGATTCTTTTAACAATGTGACTTAAATTTTTTTTTGCATTTGCTGACAGATGCCTTAGGAAAAAAAAAAAATAAATAACAAAAGTATGACAAACTCATGATTTAATCCAATACAAGTAACTCATACCTTCTTCCTTCAGAAATCTGCTTCCATTTCATAGTTCACCACCAAAAATCTTTTTACCTAGCCATTTCAGTATTAAAGACAAAATAAAGACACAAAAAGACAGATTGATCCAAGCTTAGCAAACAACTTTGCAAGTTCAGAAGCCTTTTAATTCATTAGCCAAATACATAACGGTTAAAAAAAAATCCATTTCCTTATCCTCTAGTCACTACCCTAAGAACATAAAGTTAAAAATAGGTCCCCAACGGTCCAATCAAAAACCAAAATTCTAACAACAATCTTCTTTGGCAATCACCCAAGCACCGCCAGAACACAGAAAAACCCAAAAATTACAATAAAAAACGTTTCAGCACTAAATTCGCATACCCAAAACCAGTACAATCATAAATTCAGATTGTTTAACATACCCAGAAGTTAATAGTAAATATTGAACAATACCCAGAACTTTAAATTAAAAGAAAAACAAAAGCAAGTACCTGAAAAATTAACAGAAGTAACCAAAGTTGCAGTCTCAAAGTTTGATTCTTTTTGTGTCGCTTGAAAGGACTCGTTTCTCCTCGAGAAAGTGCTCCTTCTCCTAAGTAACAGCAGTGCTAGGGAGATTATTATTACAGTGAGATCGAACTCGTAAGGTAAAGCATAAAGTTGGGGAGCTTTTCTTGATCACTGATCCTTTTCTTGACTACAGTAGAGTACGTCCTTTAATTCAGATATTTAAAAAAAAAAAAAAAACGTACCTTCGATTTGTGGATTTTTAATTTTTTTTTTAACATAAAACAACAAATTTTTTGTGTGCAAAATATGTGAGATATAACGGCGAAGAGTGGGAAAAAAAGAAAGAATCTTGCAATTTTCGTAATGGAAAATTTAAGCATTTTATAATATAATAAAACAATATAAATACTACAGACAAATTGAATTTTTATTTGATATATAAGTAATTAAAATTATTAATAAACAGATTATATAATATAAATAAAAAATATATTAATAAATAACACTATATTTAAAATTAATAAATTTAAATTATAGAATTTATTTATAAATAAATTTTATGTAGAATTTATTTATAAATAAATTTTTATATTTAATACAGTATAACTAATTCAGTTAAATTTCATATTATTTTATTTAGAATAAAATTTAAATTAAAAATTTATTTATTTTTTAAAAATATATCATTATTATAATAATAATATATTTAAAATTTATGCTCAAATAATGTCAAAAGAAATTTCTCTTTTAGATTTATTATTATAAATTAATAATAATATATCTCTTGATTAGATAATTATTGTATATACATATTTTTTTTAATATTAAAAATATTTTTTTAATTTATATGAATTTAATTGGTTGAAACTATTATAATTTTTTTAATAATTTTTATTCAAAACAATAAATTTTTAAACATAATTTTAGATGAAAATATTTATATTTAAAATTTTTTATTTATCGGACTATTATTTATATTTATAGAAATATTTTTTATTTTGATAATTAATTTTACAAAAGGGTTTATTTATGTAATGAGATTTTTTAAAATTTTAAATAATTATTAAAAATTAAAATTTTAAAAAATATTAAGGTAAAAATATAACTATTGATGAAGCTAAAAGGATAAATATCCAAACTGGATATTTGACTTTAAAAAATTAAAAATTAATGATATAATTTTGTTAAAAATTAATTTTAAAATTTTAAAATAAGAGAAATAATAAGTTTTATGGAATTGATATAATGAAAAAAGAAGAAAAAATAGAAGAGTATTGTGGGAGAAAGAGATATAGATCTATTGAGGATAATTTTGTAAAAAAAAATGAGTTTATTAATTTGTGAAATTAATTTATAAATTTCACATATTTTAGTAGAATTTGATTTACACTAATTGAATTTCGTAAATTTGAATTCATAGAATTGAAATGAGCAAAATATTTCTTTCTAAACAAATAATTCTTAGAATTGAAATGAATTTCATAAACTTTTGTGAAATTCATTTATTCTAAACGGAAAATTTATTTAGTTTTAAGCATTTTTATTAATTTTTTATATTTTAAAGTTAAATAGTTATTATTATTATTGTTAGTAGGAGTATTATTATTTAACTTTTCTATTTGATAATTTTTATATTTGATGGTCATAATATATAATTATATTATATCATATTATAAAAAATTATAATTATTAAAAAACTAATATTATAGTATTCAATAATACTCTTAAAAATTATATTTAACTTGTACATTTTAAATTATGTCTCGTAACATTTGTTTTATTTTTTTAATTGATCAATATATGTAGACTCTTAATTTTTTTTATCAAGTCCAGTCTGAAACTAATTAAAAAATGATTAAGTCAAGTCTGAAGATTTAAAATAGTCCGAAATAATTTTACAAACTTAAATTTGGTCTAGCACTTAATAATTTAATATTTATTTTATTAATATTATAAATAATAAATAATAAAAAAATATAGTATTTATTTTAATATAATAAATAAAAAATAAAAAAATAAAAATAATGGTTGGACGATGAATTGGGTATGTCAATTCGCCACAGGCCAGTGAGCCAATTTCGCCGCAAGCAAATTGGCCTGGCTAATTCTCCGCAAGCTGTGCCCGCGGCGAATTGGCCTATCAATTTGCTACCTGCGGCAAATTACTAACTCGTCAATTTGCCATCTACTAAACCAAATCTAATTCAATTTAATTATTTCATTAATTGAGATATATTCGGTTTTCAGTAAGAACTAGGGTTAATGGGTTAATAATTGCCTATAAATAAGAGATTTTAATACTAAACAAGGGAAAATTTCTTGGAGAAACAAAACAGCAACCAGAATCATAAGCAATAACAAGGACAAAATTAACATACTTAGCTTGGCCAGAAATCAAGTTTGGTGCATGCAGTAGCTTGGATCAATCCTCTTAATTCAGTGGAGCCTTCAAACGTAGGTATGTTCTTTTAAACTCTTTAAAATTATAACAAATCCTGCTGACTAATATTATGAAATTCATACTTGTTATGGCTTGATTTAAATATGTCAAATGATTTTTATTTGATATTACTTTCAAGTAATATCCTCTGTATCTTCATTTAAACACATCCAATAGTCATGTCTCATGTCATCATTTATTAAAAATCAGTATTAAGAGGTCTTAAGATTTTTACAATAACTTAATCTCTTTCAAAATCTTAACCTGCCTTTCCCAAAACTTCCAAAATCCTAAATTGTTTTTCAAATTTCCAAGCCCTAATCTCTTTCCAAACCTTAATCTTATTTTCCTAAACCCTAAAAATCATATTTTTCATCCCTAAAATTCAAAGTCTTAATTTGCATCATAAAAAAATTCTAATTTAATCATAAAAGTTTAAAACCCTAATTTGAAATGTAAATCCTAAAAGTTATCTATTGCTTTATTTAAAGTTTAAAAATTAAATGTGATTATTTTATGTTTCGAATGGATGATTCGTTAATGCTTTATTTTTATGAATGATTTATTTTTATGTTTGCTTACCATGAATGATTGAATGATTTAATTTATTATCTTAATGTTAATTATTTTAGTTTTCAAGATGTAAGAGGTATGTTTTCACTTTGTGTATAACTTATTAGTTAAGTTCAATGTAATTTAATTTATTTTGGATTTTGGGATTAGCGTAAAGGGCATATTTTTCAACAAAAGGTGGGTGTCCTATTTTATTTGGAATATTATAAGGGCATCTTTTCATATTGTATAGGTGTCCATTTATTTGTTTGTTTAGATCTTCTTCGATTTTAATACAATGAATATTTATTTATTTTAATATGTGTGTAATATGGATAATGTTATAATAAACTAATAATTTAATAATATTTAGACCTAAAAAGGAGGCCGGTTCCAATGAAATAGGACACATTCTCACATTCTCCATGTGTACCCAACATTCTGAACCCATTAGGGGGTTGAGAATTTCTTAGGAATCGAGTCATACACCCCTTCCTTTTTTTCGGCCCGTCCGAGTGGCTACTCTATTTTCTCTGAATTTAGGTCTGTGTTCTCTAAGGTCCTGGGTCTAACAATACTGAAGTTGCAGGAACCATTCCACATGGGAGTGGGGGCGAAAATCTCCGCTCACAGTGGTAACTCCACTGGGGATAAGAGAAGTTAATTCCGTTGATCTTTATATTATTTTATTATTTCTTATTATAATATTATCCATTGCATTATTTAGATTGCATTGTGTGCGTAAGTTAGGATACTCGTGTAACTCGTGTTGTATTATGTAAGGGATACCATACTTTCACTCAATGCATGGAGATCGAGCATGGCATAACCACTCATAGCCTTGTACCTTTTGGTATATACTTGCTATGTGAACATAAACTTTCCAACCCAAAGACTAAAGCTTATGTAATTGGCCTAATTATTTTTCTTAGATCTTTACCCCCAAATGCTTATTGTTTGACTATGATTAATTTATCTTGGTTTAAGCCATGACTTTTTTGGTTTGTTCTTTTTCTAATATGACCTACCAATATTGTAAACTAAAAATAATTTTTTTCCCTTTAAATCCAAGAGACCAAATTCTAAATTTTCAAAATCTTCGAGATAGTCTTTTCAAGATAAAAATCTTTTTTAACCCTATGGCCCAAACTTAAAAACCCAAGGGTTTTGAAACTAAATTATTTTTCACTTCATCTAAAGATTACAAAAGAGCTTACAAATATTTAGGTCAATTATAGAAATACCAAAAATTAATTGTGAGTCTAGCTTATATTAAGAACTATTAATCATGGACTTATTTTTGACATGAATCATTAGTTACTTTTTCAAATGAGAAATCTATTTATGATAAATCTCTTAATTTAGTTTTAATCTAATATAGCATAAAAACTATTCCAGTTGAGATTCAATAGATTAAAGCCTAATTAATTAAAATTATCATGGACTGACTTCCGTGTTTGAAAATATAACTATTGGTTAAAATCATCCGAGGAAATTTTTTAAAAATAGAATATCCTATGTTGATATTTTGTTGGCTATATACCTAGAAAAAGAGACTCACCATTCGTGTGTGAAAGTTATAAGATTGGAAGGAACATCCTAATTATCTTTGATTGCTTGTTGTTTGTGCATACATGCATACATATATACACGCATCGCATGACATGCCATTGATCCTTTTCTGGCTCACAAACATGGAGTACACCAGTTCAAGAGCGTACGACAACTAAACATATGCTAGTGACATAGAATCCAACAGTAACTCAATTAGCTTCCCACCAAGAGCAATAGATCCCGAACAAATTTAAAGGATGGTAGACGATGCCCTCAATGCCAAAATAGAAGAACTAAAGGAGGCCCTGGCTAAGACTATGAAGAGTCAACTCGCTGCACTTTTGGGGAGCACTGCTGAGGCATCTGTCAGCACTAAGAAATCGAAAGACAAAGGGAAGGCTAAGGTCGATGAAGTAGCCTTTGATGATGATAAGGTAGTTGTTGATGATGATGATGACTGGGCTCAATACGTCTAAGATTCTCAAGATAAGAGGAAAGAGTCGAAGGTTGTAGAAAGATTAACAGTGGAAAAGACTAAAACTTCAAATGTTGAGAAACTGATTGCTGATTTAGAGAAGAAATTTGAAAAGAAGCTGAAAGTTGATGAGATGTCAGAAATAGATAAGTTGTTCGAATAAGATGAGGAGGTCCCTTATAAGTTTAATATGCCTTCCTTTGCTAGGTACAATGGTATAGAAAATTCTCACTTGCATGTTAAGCAGTACATTACTGCTATGCAGTCTACTAGAGCTACCAAAGCTCAAACTTTATGGTATTTCATGCTCTTATTGGATCATGCTGTGCAAAATTGGTTCAATACCTTGGAAGAAAGTACCTAAAAAGATTGGGATATGCTGTATAAAGCCTTCATTCAATAGTATGGGTACAATGTCGAGCTGGAAGTTACCTGGATGGAGGTGAAGACTATCAGACAAAAACAAAATGAAAGTTTTGTTAATTATGTAAAGAGCTGGAGAAATAAGGTTGCACTTCTAAAAAGGAGGCTTGATGAGTCTGACCAGATCAAGATGATAGTCAGAGGCGTTCTGCCCAATCTTCGTGAGAGGCTATCTTACACCCTTATAAGAGATTTCAAAGATCTTTTCCAAGTTGGATTGTAAATAGAAGAGTGAAAAAAGAGAAGAACTGTTTTTATGCAAAATAGAATTATTAGTTTGGCAATCAAAGTACATATAAAGAAGTCGATGTAAATGTAACTAGTCAAGAAAGTAGAAGACAGTTTTCAAAGTTGGAAAAATCTATGTCTTGGGTTTTCAACAAGCTATAAAAGAAGGGGTTACTACAACCATTGACTCCTCGACCGCTACACGATCCTCTGCCATCAAACTTTGATGCTAAGGTCTTTTGTCAATTTCATCAAATGTAAAAGCATGGGACAGATAAATACGCTCGTTTAAGGCATGAGATCTAAGATTTAATTGACGGTGAAAAGTTGTCTGAGCCTGATAAGCCCAATACCAAAAGTAATCATTTGCCTAAATTTGAAAGAGTACCTCCACCAGCAACCTTTATGGTAGGAAGAGGATTGGAGGAAGATTTTGTCTTATCCTCTTTTCAAGATGAGAGTATTCAAGATGTGAAAAGAGAAAATCTCAACTCGATGAACTTCCCTTAGCTTGAATGTTACTCTTTTATTTTGTTTTCTTTAATATTTAATTGTAACAATTATATTTTTTAAATTATGTTTACTGGAATAAATTATTTTTATGGTCTCTGTTCATTTTGGTACTCAACCGATGACGAATCTTGTTTGATATTCATAAATTATTATATCTATGCATTGTGATTTGAATGACTTTACTAGGTAAGAAAATTGTTCTATAACATTGAGTTGTGTATGCTTACTTAGAGAGGGCTCCTACATAATGACCTTTGTCTAGGTCCTAGTCCATCTTAGAATATGCTTTGACGAACTTTCGAGGCGAAATTAAACTCTGTTTATTTAAGAGAGAGATGATCTAGACATTATTTGATAAGCCAACAACTAGTATTCACCCAATTAAATATCAATCCCTAGTTGTCCCTTTGAGCCTTCATAAAATTTTAAGCTTACTTTTCATTGGCTTGCAAACCCAATGACATACCCTGAGCTGTTGTCACACTTTCGACAAATCTAATGATCACTAAGGTAGAAAAGGAAAAGAAGATCAAAGAAAGGAATGCATAGTCAAGACCATAAGGATAGTTGAAGTTCTCAAGACCATAAGGGCAGTTGAAGTTCACCTGATACTAGACCTAATATCTCCAATTTATTAAGATGACATCAGGATAACAAATGACTTATCCTTGTTGAAGTAGACTCACTCTACTCCACTCATCCATAATCAGAAGTATAGAATGGTGCAAGCAAAACACTTCTTTTGCTGCTAGGACCCAACAACAATAAAAATAAAAATAAAAAATATAAGAGAAAAAAAACAAATAAAAAAAGAAATAAAAAAAAGAAAAAAATGGGTCCTGAGTTTGTGCAAAAGAAAAAGGAAAAGATGAAGAACGTCTTAATCAGTTATGTATTTCTTCCAAGGAAATACAAGAAAATTGAAGTCTAGAAAGATTGCTTCCAGCTGCCTATAGCTCCAACAGAAGATTACAGTGTGAAGATTTGTCAGCAGTGTCATATCAGCCCCAATCTAAAAATGGCCTTCATTTAATCCGTGTCTCTTATAGACCCTGTTTCAAACCTATCAAAGACCTTTTGATCTCACTTGGTAGGTAGAATCTATTAGTGGAGCTAGGTTGGATAAGCATGCATATGAGATAGACAATATTCAAACTCAATGAGACCTTGGCCAAGTAATGTGTATGTGCCTATTGAAGTGCAAGAGTTCTTGCTCAAATGGAAATGAATCCTAAGTTTAGTATGGTAATTAGGATTGTCATGTTATAGATATGTTAATCTAGAAAGTCGAGTCCTGAAGTACAGTGACACTGATTTGACAAAATCAAAATATCATTTTAAGATTTAAAAATATATATTTTTATCATACAAAGCCTTCAAGTTAAGGGAAATATGTTACATTGTCAAACCTCGAAGGAAACAATGGACAAAAGAGGGCTAATGAAAGAATCACTTGCAAGGTCATGAAGCAATTATCAACCAAACAGAAATCTCCTATGTCTTTGGCTATTATGCTTGGGGCCTCCACTACTCATATTTTCAACATCTTGAACATAAAAGCCATAAATACGAAGACTTCTGTCATTCCAATACAAGATCTGAACGAGCATCTAGAAGAAACCAATGAGAACACTTCAGCTGAGCACCTCGGTTTGTGAGTCTATAGAACTATAGTATCATCCATACATATCATGCATAAATAAGCTTATCACACTGCATTTTTGTCTTGTATTCCTATTATTTGTCAAGGAAAATAATAGATACTCTACGAAGCAAATATGAAGCAGATATGAAATCAGGAGGTATAAAAGACCCAATGCTTGAGGAAGATCCGGTCACTTTATAAAAATAGAGATGCATGCTCATGCAAAAGGCTAAACTAGCCAAGACAGAAAATTTATAACGGATAGAAATAACAGCTTTCTCTACAGTAAACAATTAATTTAATGCAGCAAAAATGTCCGTCAAAAATGGCAATTCCCCATAAATGGAGGTGTTATATACAAAATATTTTTCACAAAATTATATATTTCAATACAGTTGACTTCTTGTTATATCACCCTATACACTTCCGGCGGTGTGTACACAGGTTAGGTAGGTCTAAAGAAGTAAGATTGGATCACGCCTAAGGCTGTGAAATAAGCAATGTTCAATCTTTTGTATAGGAGGCTGCAAATTCTTTAATCCTTTGCTTAAGGTTCTGCAATGACAGAAAAGAAGCAGCAGCAAAGTTAGGCACACAAAACCAGCTTTGTCAAATGATTAAAACGAAGATGGCGAAGGGTTTAGTGAAATGACCTTTAGTTCTTCGTGAAGTACAATGAATATCTTCTTCGACCGTCTGAACCTCTGCAAGTCATCCTCACAATCAGAACACGAAAAATCAAGAATAGAAATTTGTGCAAGGGAAACCATGAATATATAAAATGCTAGCTATATTAGCACACATGCCAAAATACAATTTTCCCAGTTCCCACTCGCTAACTGTTGAATTTTCTCATCCCAACCTTAATAAGAGTATTCCTTGTGGCTTTATATTGTCGAATAATCTCACTTTAAGTTACTAGCTGATTGAAAGGGGCATATAGTTCAAATTGCCTCATTGTTGCCACTATCCAATCCAATGAGCTAGAAATAAGCCCCATGAAGAGTACTGTTTGGGGGCAATGGAGTCGCACCTTGGTCATCTTATAACAGTCCCCAGAACAAGAAACAGCTGATTTACTCTTGTTAATCACATATTCACTTCACAATCATCTAAAACTCCCACTCGGTCGCTCACCTCACAGCTCAGCTGCCTTAAATAACAGAGATTTTACCCTAGGGGATGTGGTAATATATCTAAGAAATTGTTTCCATAAAATGTATTCCATTACCAGCTACTTTTGGCACTGAGGTAATACTACCATCTTCATTATCATAAGAAACAACTGATTGTAAAATGCTTTCTGGTTCCCAACAATCTAATCAAGCAGGTGAATCAAAATAGAAGTATAGTAATTGTGCCTAATTCAATTTCCTCTCTAGCACATTTATACTAGTGACTCTCATTACTCATATCCAAAATCTATAATCTTGAATAATACTACCAATGAACTCAACAGTAGAAGTTCCGAGAAAGCACACACAAGAGAATAACGCCAGCATGATGGGTCTTGTTTCCAAGTGGTCATGCAGATTATTAATCAAGGCTCTTTTAGGTCAATTTGTTGGAGTTGCTTTATCTTTTTTGGCTATTTTAAATACAAAAAAAAAAGTCTGGTTAGATGTAAAAATCAAACAACTTTCCATGAAAGGCAAATTTTACTTTTTAGTTGCCTTTTATTTTTCAAGAGGAATCCATATATATACTACATATATTCTTTCTTACTACTATATTTTTGTTTCCTGATAAAAATCATCAAAATTACTTCTATAAACCAAAGAGTTGGACCAAGTGGTGCCTAATTGAAACACTTGTTAGGTTACAAGTTGTTTATACATGATTTACCAACTTCAAAAAGGTAAAAGGTGTAGCAGAAGAGCTAAAATGAGTTGGACACCAGACAGTCAAAACTGCTTGCAGAGTTGAATGTGATGAAAAATATTTGTTTTCAGGAAATTCATTCCAAGCTCCAGTCAGGTATGGTTTCAACAGCAATCTCCAAGCCCACTGACCACCTATCCACCACCCAATTGCCACACTGGAGAGTGGGAAAATAATGTTGCAAGCTCTGTCCTACAATTATAGCTTATAAACCACCAAAAATCATTCCAAATACAACCTTCATTATCAATTTTAGTTATATCTTTTTCCTGAAAGACACAGGCATCCTCTAAATTCTATTTTCTTACCCTAAAGTTTAATTTGTATGACCAGAACTAAATAGTGAAAAGAAACAGATTGATAATACATGTCAGCCGATTTGATTCTCTAAAGAAAAATGTAGAGAACCAAAGGAATCCATAACACATACCACTCCACATTGATGATAAGATTCCTTCAACTGCACCAAGATCTTATGATATCTTTCCATATCCCTGCCTTTTGCAAATTCAAGGTCCTTTCCCAGCTTAACAAAGTCATTCCTACATATAACAGAGATTAGATTTAAAAACTAAGGCAATAATCCAGGTAGCATCAGACCATTCATCAGATCTTAAATGAAAACCCACAAAAAAATTTAGCAACACCTTTAACATGAAGAAAGATACAGTACCTGTAGTTCTCTAGGACCTTGTTCAAGGAGCAGTAACTATCATACTTATCACAAAATTCCTGCACATATTCCTTGTACCTATATTAAAAAGAGAAAAAAAAACACATTTTTATATTCGTGTCAAAGAGATATATGATTGAAATCCGATTACAAGAAGACACCATAAGATGTCCAGGAAATAAAACAGCACCATTAAAGCAAAAAAATGGGGTCCTCTACTTACTGAGAAGAATCCTTAATTGGTCCCTTGAGCTCTGGAGCATCCTTTTCATATTTAGAATAAGAAGAGCTGTCTTCTTCAGAAGAAGAAGATTCCCTCCTCTTCCGAGCATTATTATTAGCCTCAGTCAAAATTGCATCCTTTTGTGCATCTACCAAATCAACCATAGTGTTAGTATTAGATACATGTGGTTTACTTTCCCTTGCTGAGTGGGAAAGCAGCCCACGCCCAGTGTCATGCAACTGTTGTGCATTAGCAGGGGCTCTTTTTTGGCTTTCCCCATAGCCTTCTATACCATTTCCTAGTTTTGCCCCAGCTTCATTCTGTTTGAATCTGCTATTTGTATCTACCGCCTTGCTTAAGTGAGATCCAACTTCACAATTTTCTACCCTTGAAAGGTGTTGTGGATGAGACTGCATAATTTTATGGTGAGATCTCGTCATATCTTCAACGTGATGATCAGGGGTCCTCTTAACCCCAGTACCCAGATCAGGGGGAGAAGGCTTTCCTGAGCCTATTGTTGCCTTTCCAGTAGGTTTTGTCTTACTGAAATCTGAATTATAGTTATCTGAGGTACTTTGTCTATTCTCTGACTGTTTAAAAGAACCTTTCCTCTCAAATTGTTTTTTAACCATTGTTTCTTCATTAAATGGCTCACGAAATTCTCCTAACTCCAACTCTGAAAGCTCTCTTTGAAGACTTCTTCCACTGGAAGCTGCGTATTTTTCTATATCGACTTTGTCCTTTGGTGAAGGACCCATCTGTGAGTTTGCAACTTGTGCAGCATCTTTGAATTTTCCAAATGTTTCAACCTGTTTCCTGTAACGAGAATCAAACAGTGCTGAATGTTTTCCTCCAGCTCCACCATCCTTGAGTTTTCTTGGCATCTTTCTCTCCTTCACAAAATTGTCCTCATTTTGAGTTTCTCTAGAAGTTTTTCCTCTCTTAATGGGAAAACCATCATGCACATGAGAGCTCTTTTCAGAGAATTTATGACCATGTCCTGAGCTCTCAGTGTGTTTAGCTGTCCCTGTTGCATCAGAAATCCTTGGTCGTGCATTTTTATCAGAAGACCCTCGCCCAGGTTGCTGAAAATCTGAACTAGGTTTTCCAGGAAATGTTTGAGTCTTTTGAGAGCCAAAATCAGCATTTCCTTCCCTATCAGCTCTATTCGATGCATGAATGGAAGGGCCCCTATAGGGGTCATCGAAGTCTCTACAGTGAGGACTCTCAGATAACTGGGCATCCCTACCCTCTGAGATAGGCGCTTGAGTAAAGCTTTGAACTTTTAATCTTTTGGCCTGTTCAGATTTCTCATCAAAGTGCTTCATATCAGGGGCTCTTTTGGATTTACCTTTGAATATCCTCTCAGTGCAGTCAGATTGCTCATGCCTGAAGCTGTCCCTAACCGTATTTTCATTATCATCAAATAATGTTCCTATGAAAGTTTCACGCTTTTGGATGGTATCAAGATCAGAAAAGTTGGATTTTGCTCCTTCCATGGGTTTGTCGCCTTCTTCGCTAGGAACCATATCATCATTTGCAGCCAATTCAATTTCTTTCTCATCATCAGCCAAATCTTTCTCAATATCAACAGCATCAGATTCATGACCCTCAATATCAAGTGCAGCAGACCCAGGACACTCAACGTCAACTGCATCATATCCATCACCATCTTGCTTCTCATCTGTCCTATTCTGTTCTGATCTCCATGGATCTGGTGATGCTGTCAACCCTGGTTTAGAAGCCTGTAATTTATGTTGGGGTTCTTCGTCATCGTCACTTAAGATATCCACATCCTCATCAGAACCCTCTTTACTGTTGGATGAAGCATCACTTTCACTGTCACTGCTACTCCCACTTCCACTTCCCACTGGACTTCTGCTTCTGCTGCGGCTCCCACTGTCGCTCCCACTGTCACTGCTGTCACTTTCACTATCACTGTCACTTCCACTATCACTAGAGCTGCCTGCCTGCCCCTCGCTATTGTCAGAGACTTTCTTCTCACCAAACAAATCAGGTGATTTCTGTTGAATATCAATTTTTTCTAATGCATTTGATTCTTCTTCAAATTTAGAGTTTGATTGGGTATGTTCCATAAATCCAACAGCAGGGCTTTTCTCTGCAGATCTTGATACTGGGGCAGGTCTGTGATCATGGTTGTCTTCAGCAACAAGTGTCTGCTGATGGTTGTCTTCAGGAGAACTGGAAATAAAATGACACAAAATGACCATGTGCTGTATATTCAAAACATAAGAGATGGACATAAAAGAGTAGAAAAATATTCCCAAGGAAATAATTGATTCAGTGGTATTGATTGGTAATCAACTTTTGCAAATACAAGTAAGATTAATCAAAGCAAAAGGATCTCCTAGAGCAGTGCAAAATATAACATCAAATATGAACGTTATTTTTTACAAAATTTTCAAAGAACATATAGCCAACTCTGACAACTTAGAGCAAGAGGAGATGTCAGAATGGTTCAAATGTATGGCTTAGAATAAACGAGAGAAAACTAAACTGCTTGGAATTACTACAATGGAAAAATCAACATGCTTGCTTTCAGAATTTTGGCGTTGAATAGTTCTTTGCTTTAGCTTTAGATCAATTTCTCAGTCAAGTAAAAGTGATCTGTGTTTTCAATAGTCTGATGCTAAAAATCCTGATTTCATTCCATGCTTTTTTGATGAATTATTAATACCAAGAATCAATCGAAAACGAGAAAATGAAAAAAACAATGATAGCAACTTCACTAAAGAAGCAAGCATATCAAAGCGTGGTTTTATCAGGTAAAAACGGTAGCTACCTTCCACTTTCAGATGAAGATTTCTTGAAGCTGTCCAACTCCACTCCCGGTTTCAAGAAATATCTTCCTGGAGCTTGGTAAGTTGCAATCTAAAATTCAACATTAAATTTAAAAGAAATAAGATCATATATTATTCTAAAACTAATAACAGCTAGGAGTTCAACCACTTACTTTTTTAATTATGGGCTCTATCTTCTTAGCAGAGTTTGGAATTTTATCTCCAATAGCTTTCTCCATGGCCTATTATGTAAGAGATAGAATTAAAAAGGAGCTCACATAAAGCAGTAATGTGTTAATGAAAAAATATTAAGCACAATGGAACTAATTGAAGAAGCGGCAAATAAAGAAACACATATCCACACAAAAATATTTCAATTTTTCAAAAGTTATTCATTATTTCCACCTTTTATACCTTCAAACTCATCCCCTTAGGATTCTCACTCAGTAGAGTAATCAACATACTCGGTAAATCCAGTGGCTTAGTCCCAAAGTTCCCTTTAGGTCCTGGTATCTCTCGTACAGCACTAGGAGCCCTTGTCTGTATTTCTTTCTCAGTGATAATGGCATTCTCTTTACTTTTAGTCTGGGTCAGTATCACTTCTTCTGTGTTGACATTATTTTTAGTAATATTTCCAATTCCAGATGGAGATGCTGGAGTGCCGGATTGCTCAGGCGTAGGTGGCAGAGGTGAAGATGAGCTTCTACTCTTTGCAGTTGTAATTGAAGAAACTCCAGGTTTTAAGGTAGACTTGGGGGCTGCAATTGGCAGATTGGCTAAGAAAATTCTAATAACAGAACAAAGTAGGAAAAAAAAAGGAATAGCAACAATATGAAAACAACTTAGATCTCTAAACATATCCATAGTCTGTATGCAAATAACATAAATTCTTCAATTAAACGGAATTCCGTGAATGTACCTATTGGTGGTTCAACTTTCCGCTTTTTATTAGGGGGCTCTTTTTTTTGCTTAAACATCCTCCATTGATGTGGATTAGCTGGAAACAACAAAGCTATATTAGATATTTGAAGTTTGAACAATTTAAATGCATCTAGTTTTCAATCAGCCAGAAGCAAAATGTTCTCATTAGAAGAATGTAGCCAGATTTAATCAACTTCATCATTAAATATTTAATTATCAACATGCATTAATGTTTATTGAATTAGCTCTTCTCTAGTGATAGATACAACTATATATGTGTGCATGTATGTGTGAGGCACACAAAAAGAACGCATAGGATGTAAATCATAAAAACTTACACTCAGCAGCTGCCAATTGCTTTATTTGACTCTTCATGGAAGGGTTCCCATGATCTAACACAATAGCTCTGTAATCAGGAAAAAGAAGCTAAAATACTCAAATAACACATGGAAAGAGCAAATCAAACAGCTTAGATGTGTCAGTTTCATCATCATAGCTACCACTCAAGCCATTCAAATTCAATTACAGCCCATCTCAAAAAAAAATGTAGGATTCAATTACAGCTGTCTGCCTAAGTTAGGAAGATAATAAAAAAAAAACAGTAAGGAAAATGCACAGAAAGAACAAGAAAAAGAACCCATATATTTGAAAGGAAAAATCTCATGAACTGAATCAAAGGATCTATCTCAAACTTCAAAGATAATAGATGATCATCCATAGTTTAACCATAAGAAAGCCAAACTACTGCAGAAACATAATTATGGACTTGAAATGCTGCACAAAAATGTAAAAATTGAAAATCCATGGGATAGACTATGGAATGCGTGCACAAACTAGGAAGGGTTTAAACAGAGTATAAGCTGCAAGAACTTGCCAAAAAAGCTTGCTTAAGCTACATGGAATGGCAAGAAAAGGAATTCAACAATTACTAGTTATATGATATGGCAGATCAATAATGCAAGTAATATCTATGAGAGTCAGTCTGCAACAAATATATTGCATGCATTTGCACAATCATAAGAGTAACCAATCCATGAGGATATATCCATGCAATATGCATCAAAAATACATTAAAAAGCATGAAAAGATTCAATAGAAATAATTTTAAGGCGGAAAAGTAAACATTCCCAAGTGCATGGCAAAACATAACGATTTTCAAGAAATGAAACAGCTGAAAAAAAAACACAAGCACAAAATAACAAAAAAAAACACAAGTACAAAATAACATACTTGCGAGATTTATGTTTTCGTTCAGCTTCCTCTGACCGCATCTTAACATGGTTCTTCGTTGATTCATCCAATATACGTTGGACATTCACCTTACGCCAGGCAGACCCAGATTCAACAAGCAAACCATTTCCATCTTCACCACTTTGGCGTTCTTCATAAATGTCACAAAGGTCACCAAATTCCCTCGACCATGTGAATCTGAATTCTTTACCACCTACATCGATGACCTGATGCAATATAAACTATTTAAAGATACAGTTGCTTGGGAAATTATAAAGCTATATTTGCAATTTTCAGCTAGGATCGTCCTATATAATAACTGTTAAAAAATTGGCACTGCATAAAGCTCAGCTAAAATATTCAGTGCACAGCTAAAAATAAAACCAATAAGGAACCAAATGACACAAACAAAAGCAACGCTCATTTGAAACAAGCGTGAAAAACTTTCCCAGCTAAAATCACAGCCTTAAGACTTGCAGACAAATACATAATTGAAACACTCCCGATTCAAATTACATCAAGAAATTCAAATTTCCACTGAGGCAATCCATAGAATTGGCAATGTTCCCTATATCACCGCCATTTAAAAAAAATAAGCAGCTCATAAGCAGCTCTATGATGGGTAAGAAACCAAGAATTATAGAGACGAAGCAACAAAACTAACACTCATTCACAAGCCTTGCAAGTGTATTATAGGGAATTGCTCAATAGATCCCACTGAAAGAACGAAAAGTTTGAAAAAAGCCAGCAATGCCAAATTTATGCAATTGGAAGCAAACCAAGAGGTCAAACAAACTAAGCACAAACATAACCTAATAATAAACAAATTGAAACAAAAGAAAACAAAAATTAAACTCACATTTCCATTAGTATATCCCGTGGAATCAAACTTAATCCTGGCAGCGGCACCCTGAGATTCAACCCTCCTGATCTCGTCCACCAAGTCCGGCGCCAGTCTTATAATCATTGCAAAAGCAAGTGGGTTATTGCCGGGAATAAGGGAGAAGGTCTCTTCGACGGCTGGCGTTGCTGCCGACGTGGTAGCTGTAGGACCAGAACGATTGCGAGGATTTGAATTACCGCCAAGGGAAAGACGAGAGTTAGTGGCACCGGAAGACCGATGGGGAGGCGGAGGAGGGAAGGAAGATAGGCGCTTGTTGGCTGCAGCACCACCTCCTCGACCGCCGCCACGGCAACCGACCTTGGAGGAGCCTCCATACATTGGTCGGCCGAGTTAATTAGTAAATATTGCGAAATGGGTGGGTGTATGAATCTGTGGGCGTTCACATATGGATATGTGGTGAGAGGGAGAGTGTGTTTTTGGCTATGGAGGTAGAGGAAAAGATTCACTTGGAAGAAGGAGAATTCGATGCTGACGGAAGAAAAGTGGAAGGATTTGGAGGCTATGTTGCAAACAATGTTTTGATGGAAATTGGAATGTTTGCTAAGAATGAGTTAATATTAATTAATTAAATTTTTATTTTATATTATATTATACATGTAAATATGCCAAAATCTTTTACTTCTCCAAAAAAAAACTATAAAAAACCGATGGTAAAAAAAACTAAATTACCTTTTATGAAAAAAATAATAACTAATATAATTATGATTTCTTTATTTATAATATAAAATTTAATTTTTAAATTCCATTGTTTAGTAAATTAAAAATAAGGTTAAAGATACTCTAAAATATAATTTAACACCAATATATTTTTTTTGAACAAATTTAAATTTGATTATATCCTTCTGATATTGTAATAATATTAAAAAATTAAAGCTTAAAGGTCTAAATATGAAATAGCATAATTAATGTAATTTTTAAATTATAAAGATATCTAAAAATATAATTGTTTATTATATTTAGTGCTGATTTTAAATTAACTTATTATTTTTATATCTTTGTTTAGAATAATAAGTATAAAATATTTTTTATTATAAATTATATGAAGGATGAGTGTAAGAATTATTAAATATTAAAATTCAAAACTCTCTTATTTTTACGGAAATTTATCAGATAATACTCTCAAACAAAATATTAATAAATTTTAGATTTTAATATTCTTAATTAGACTCTTCTAAACAAAAATACACTTAAAAATTTTAAAGTCCGCTCATATTTTTAAAAGCAGATTTCTTCTTTCCCCGTTTTCGAATTTTATCTTCTTCTTCTCGTTCTTTATCGAAGCAAGAAACTCTTGTCGTCAAGCATTTTAGACTGTTTCTTCTCTCTATTTCTTTCTATTTTAGCATTTTAAGGTCGAAGTTGTTGTCTTCTCTCTACCGTAGCTGTTATTTTTTCATTGTTCCTAACTGTGATCTAAAGGTATTTATCCTTTTTATCTCTCAATCATTTATCCTTCTTATCTCTCGATCTTTCTCTTTAAACTCGTTGTGCTTATTTTGATTGAAAAAATGGAAATTTATTTGTGGAATGTTTGGTTTTCGGTGAAATTTATGATTTTAATTGGTAATTTTTGCTTAATTGTTGTGGTGATATAAACACTTTATGTGGAAGAACAAACTGTGCATGTTACACTCTTTTACTAAAATATACCATGCTTTTTTTTTTGTATATGTGAACATGCTGTTATTATAATTAGTGGAGATGATTTTTCATATAAGATGTTATTGGGGATGAGTTTCATATTATTTTGATATGAGTTCTATATGAGTAAGTTTGAAAGCTGAAATTAGTTGTTTTAATCTTGATATGAGTTTTGTATTATTGATAAGAGTATGATATGATATGGTATGAGTTTGATATGAGTTAGTATGAGTTTGATATGAGTTGGTATGAGCATGATATGAGTTTGTATTATTGAGATGAGTTGGTATAAGTTTGAAATCAATTAGTATGAGTTTGATATGAGTTAGTATGAGTCGATATGAGTTTCAAATTAGTATGATATGAGTTTGATATGAGTTGGTATGAGTTATTATTATTGGTTTGAGTTTGATATTAGCTTAGTATGATTTGATATGAGTTTGTATTATTGTTATAAGTTTGAGATTAGTTGGTATGAGTTAGTATAAGTTTGATATGAGTTAGTTTAATTGGTATGAGTTTGATATGAGTTAGTATGAGTTGATTTGAGTTTGAAATTAGTTAGTATGAGTTTGGTAAGAGTTGGTATAAGTTGATATGAGTTAATATGAGTTGGTATAAATTTGATATGAGTTGATATGAGTTTGTATTATTGATATGAGTTTGATATGAGCTGGTATGAGTTAGTATGAAGTTTGATATGAGTTTTTATGAGTTAGTATAATTGGTATGAGTTTGATATGAGTTGGTATGAGTTTGATATGAGTTTGAAATTAGTTAGTATAAGTTGGTATGAGTTGATATCAGTTTGATATGAGTTAGTATGAGTTGGTATGAGTTTGATATGAGTTTGTATTACTGATATGAGTTTGAAATATTATAGATATAAGTTTGAAATGAGTTGATATGAGTTTGATATGATTTTTTTATGAGTTTGTATTATTAATGAGTTTGATATGAGTTGGTATGAGTTAGTATGAGTTTTGATATAAGTTGTTATGAGTTAGTTTAATTGGTATGAGTTTGATATGAGTTAGTATGAGTTGATATGAGTTTGAAATTAGTTGTTGTGAGTTTGGTAAGAGTTGGTATGGGTTGATATGAGTCAATATGAGTTAGTATGAGTTGGTATGAATTTGATATGAGTTTGAAATGAGTTTGTATTATTGATATGAGTTTGATATGAGTTGGTATGTGTTAGTATGAATTTTGATATGAGTTGTTATGAGTTAGTATAATTGGTATGAGTTTGATATAAGTTTGGTATGAGTTACTATTATTAGTATGAGTTTGATATTAGTTTAGTATGATTTGGTATAAGTTTGTATTATTGATAATAGTATGCGATTAGTTGGTATGGATTAGTATGAGTTTGATATAAGTTGTTATGAGTTAGTTTAATTGGTATGAGTTTGATATGAGTTTGGTATAAGTTGATATGAGTTGGTATAAGTTGATATCAGTTTGATATAAGTTAGTATATGTTGGCATAAGTTTGAAATATTATAGATATGAATTTGAAATGAGTTGATACGAGTTTGATATGTTTTTTTATGAGTTTGTATTATTAATATGAGTTTGATATAGGTTGGTATGGGTTAGTATGAGTTTTGATATGAGTTATTATGAGTTAGTTTAATTGGTATGAGTTTGATATGAGTTTGGTATGAGTTGATATGAATTTGATATGAGTTGTTATGAGTTAGTTTAATTGGTATGAGTTTGGTATGAATTGATATAAGTTTGATATGAGTTTGATATGAGTTAGTACGAGTTGATATGAGTTTGAAATTAGTTCGTATAAGTTTGGTATGAGTTGATATGAGTTGATATGATTTAGTATAAGTTGGTATGAATTTGATATGAGTTGATATGAGTTCGTATTATTTATATGAGTTGGTATGGGTTAGTATGAATTTTGAAATGAGTTCTTATGAGTTAGTATAATTGGTATGAGTTTGGTATGAGTTGATATGAGTTTGATATAAGTTAGTGTGAGTTGATATGAGTTTGAAATTAATTGGTATGAGTTTGATAGGAGTTGGTATGACTTGATATGAGTTTAAAATTAGTTGGTATGAGTTTGGTATGACTTAGTATGAGTTGTTATCAGTTTGACATGAGTTGGTATGAGTAAGTATGAATTTGATATGAGTATGTATTATTGATATGAGTTTGATATAAGTTGGTACGTATTAGTAAGAATTTTGATATGAGTTGTTATGAGTTAGTATAATTGTTATGAGTTTAATATGAGTTTGGTATAAGTTAGTACGAGTTTGGTATGAATTTGATATGAGTTAGTATGAGTTAATATGAGTTTGAAATTAGTTGGTATGAGTTTGATATGAGTTAGTATGAGTTGATATGAGTTTAAAAATAGTTGGTATGAGTTTGGTATGAGTTGATATCAGTTTGATATGAGTTAGCATGAATTAGTATGAGTTTATATGAATTTAATATGAGTTTGTATTATTGAAATGAGTTTGTATTACTGATATGAGTTTGAAATATTATAGATATGAGTTTGAAATGAGTTGATATATTATTTAATATGATTTTTTATAGTTTGTATTATTGATACGAGGTTAATATAAGTTGGTATGAGTTAGTATGAATTTTGATATGAGTTATTATGAGTTAATATAATTGGTATGAGTTTGATATAAGTTTAGTATGGATTGGTATAAGTATAGTATGAGTTTGAGTTAGTATGAGTTGATATGAGTTTGGTATGAGTTGGTATAATTTTGATATGAGTTAGTATGAGTTGGTATAAGTTTGATATGTGTTGATATGAGTTAGTATGAGTTGGTATGAGTTTGAAATTAGTTAGTATTTTTGGTATGAATTACTATAAGTTGAGATGTGTATGATTTTGTATGAGATGTTTTAATGTTGACTTTGTAATAAAAAAATTACAGAAAAAATAGCAATAGGTTCTCATACTAGCCCATCTTCTCAAAGTGAGCAATCTCCCTTATGCAGGGACAAGCAAACAATGCTCCATGCAAGTCCAGGAGTAATGTCGTCAACTTCTCTTAAGGGTTGGAGGATAAAAAAAGAATACCTTGTGAACCAAGTGTGACTGGTAAGGCAAAAAAGGCAAGATTCAGGGTGTTCTTTAATAACGACATGCTCATTGATAAGAAGAAAGTGGGAGGTGAGCATACTGACGAAGAATGCATTGGAGTAAGCAATTATCAAAAATTGTCTACTTCAATCAACTTTATTTAAAATGCAACTTGTCAATTATTGAGTAACTAATCTATAGAATATGTAGCATGATGCTGATTATATTACCCCTCTAAGTGATTGGAGGTACCACCAGGTTAACAGGGTAGGCCGTGGATTGCAAATAATTCAGCTGATAAAGAATGTAATTGGTTCTAACAAAGAAAAGGTTTGTATGATTTACAATGTGCAACTCATTGTGATTTATATTGCTACTATATTCAATCTCTTTTCATTTATCGATGATACTCTTTTATTATTTTGGTGTAGATGGTTGTCTTCAAACGATACAATGTCAGCAACCTTCTTGGGCTTGATGAAAAAAATTTTAATCATTGGTCTTAGCTCTTTCATTGGCTTTTCATACATCAAGTTTAAATGAAAATAAAAATGAGCTTTCATTTAAGTTTGAAAAGTCAGTCCTAAAGTTTGAAATTATTGAGTATTGTTTAATAACAAGGCTGAAATACTGTGGCCTAAAAGACATGGTTGGGGGGACCAAATTCTTAGTTCATCGCTATGGTGGATGGATATGGGAGAGATTGTTTGATGAATTTAAAAAATGCAAGATAGTGAGTTGCAAATCAAATTAGGAATGGCTTCCTTGGTTGACATATTGGTATTAGGAAATGGTACGACTACAAAGGTTGATTCCAAAATATTAGCTCTTGCAGATGATGTGAAACATTCAATAATGTCGTATGGGGTTTGTGAGCTGAAAATGCTTGTATTCGAAGTTGAAAGAATCCTTAGAAAAATTAAAGAGCAAAGTGGTGAGAGGCTATTTTGTCATTGGTTTTTCTGATGCCTTGACCATATTTGGACTGGAAGTTATTCCTAATTTATAAGAGCTAAGGGTAGAGAGGTGCGAAAATGATTTTCGCAATTGATGAACTGAAAAATATCTTCAAAATATCCATACCCACAAATTTATTCGAAGTTATCACGACATGTATTTTACTTAATGTGATATTTTGAGTTGCACCACTACCAATGCTATTGTAAATTAACACATATTGAATCAATACTATAATGTATAGGAGCTTACTATTGTAAAAATGAAAATAACAATTATTGAGGCTGAGTCTCCTAATCTACAAGAAATTTGCTGAAAGAAAATCCACAGACACTCGAAAAAGGAAAAAATTACTGACCCTCAGGTATTACTTGCATTTCATTCTGTTTATGGTATCATAATTGTTATGATAATTTATGTATATATTTTTATGTAATTTTATTGGGTTTAAGTTAATTTTTCCTTAAATATGTGTTTAAATTTTGTTTGGAGTATAGGATTTAGGTTGAAATATGAACTTGTGCAAAATGGAGCTTTAATTCACTTGTTGAAGTCAATTTGGAGGAAAGAGCATTGAACGCAGCCAAGTTATGTTCACTGACTTGGCCATGTTACATGACACACCTACTGACTTGGCCATGTTACACGATACACCCACTGACTTGGCCATGTTACATGACACATCCACTGACTTGGCCGTGTTTCTCATCAAAAACTTAAAAAAATAGACACACTCAGCAATTTGGTCGTGTCTCTCATGAGAAAAGAAGAAAATTTTGACAGAATGTGACACACCCAGGTGACTTGGCCATGTCACTGACCGTGTCACGTGACAGGGCCAGGACAGACATGACTTGGCAGTGTCACCAATACAAAGAAATAAAAAAATGGCAAAAACAGACACATCCATATGACACAGCCAAGTCACTAGCCATGTCACATGACACACCTACTAACTTAGCCATGTCCCACCTGAAGAGCAAAATAACAAAGAAAAGCAGAAGAAAACACGGCTGTATCATTGGTCGTGTCCCTCCTCATAAGAAACATATATTGAAAGGCAGTGAAGGACATGGGTAAGTAACTTGGCCGTGTCCAAGGTAAAATTGATAGACACGACCAAGTCATTCATGTCTTGGTTATGTCACTCAATTAATGAAGCCAACTAAGTGAGCTATAAAGTGAAATAAATAATCGTAGAGCAACAAAATAAAAGGAATGGTGATTTTTAAATATTTCTTTTTGAAAGAGTAGGGGACAATTAATAATGACACATGAAAAATAATAGATTTTTAATTAAAAAGGAGACAAGCTTTTGAATAAAAAACAGGGATCATCTTCTTTTTGGGCTACACGTGAGGAAGGAGGACCATTTCCTCTCCATTCTATTCTTATTCTTGCTACAAATTCATTCACCTATCATCATTAACAATCAATTATCATCAACAATAGTCATTCTCTACACAAGATTGTTTTACAAAGCTTTAGGAGGAGATTTAGGGATTCTTCATTAAACTCAAGCAAGGTTGGAGGAAGAAAAAGAGAAGATCAACTCTAGTCTTCTTCAAACCAGGTTTTGTTATTTCTTGAATTTGTTCAATTAATTCATTTTCAAATTTTTATTGAATTATTATGAACATTAATATTTCAAAGGATATTTGTAATTTGATTTCAAATGAGATGAGTAAGTGCTTTGATTTGATGACGATGAGCTAAATTATCCATGCCTAGAGTTTACAATAGATTTGACTAAATGATTTAATTCATGTATTTCCATTAATATACCTTATTACGTGAGTTGATTACATTGGATTGAATTGTTAGGTTGATAGATTGGACACCTATTAATCTCTAGATATTGAATGAAAACCGAGAGGTGAAATTTGATGTTAGAAATATGTATTCAACTACCCGAAGAATGAATTAGAAATATAAGTTCTAGCGTTCTCTTAATTTATAAATTTAAAATAATTAGTTGTCGTTAATTTATGAATACGAGAACTAATAAATTGAAAATAGCTAATTAATCACAAGAAACAAATTAAGTTACAAGGTTATATTAATGGTAATTCGAAAATTAAACATTTGATTAAATTAAATTGTAAATTCTAGGTATCCTTTTGAAAGTTTCAATCAATTTTGTGCAACCGTTATTTATTTTACTTGTAAACTTAGATTTCTTTTATATTTCAACAACATACACTGAAGCTTTAATACATTGTTTTAATTAAATAATTAAGAACAAACACATTCCTTGTGAGATGACCTTGGAGCGATCACCGTTACTACAATAACCTCGTATATTTACGAGAGTCGTTTTGTAGTAGTATTAAGTAGAGCGCTACAATAATGCTTAACAACATTGAAGGTTTTTTATTCTGATTAGTATATCATTTTTCAGGAAACTGGATTTGATAACAAACTAGTTAGTGATACTAAAGAAAAAAATGTTCAAAATATTTGAACGCAGGAGCAAAAGAAAGAAAGATCCGAGTGTCATACATCAAAGAAAAATACAAGTGGATGTAGATATAGAGAAGAATAAAATGAAGTTGTGCATATTGCAACTCGAACGTAGATACAGTGCATTAGAAAGTGAAAATGCATTGCACACTTAATTGAATAAAGAGCTGAATGCTACCATATCCTGATTGAGCGACAGAATCACAGCCTTGGAAGCAAATGAACATAAAAGGGCAGTAAAGAAAAGGAAAACCAAAGAAAAGGAGGCATCTATAACTCAAAAAGAAAAGGAAGAAGCAAAAGATGAAAGGGAAAAGATTCATAAAGAAAAAGAAAGTGAAGATGAAGAAAAGGAAGAGGTTGTGAAAGAAAAAGTAAATGAAAGCAAAGCACTGAGATTGGATTATACAATCTTTACACCTCTTGCTGAGTATGACGATTATACAAAGTCAAAGTTATTTATTGCAAAATTTTATAAATGCACTTATATCTAATCACTTAAAATATGACTACTTGCAAAAAAGATATTTTAATGGCGACAGAGGACATGCTGCGGATCAACATGTTATTGGTTGAAGTGACGGAGACCACATATGAGGAAGAAAGAAAGAAACATTTACACATGCTGAACTCTAAATAAATTGGTGATGAGTGGACTCATAAAGGAAGAGGTCAGCACAGAAAAAGGAGCAAACGTCTTCAAGTTTTTGCCGAAAGATGAAGGATGAAGTTACATATGTACATATTCTGTCCTTGGATTCTTTTTCCCCCCATCTGCTAATCAGTGCCGAAGTTTTGATAATTGATAGCATATGCATTTTGATAACTATAAGCAATAAGTTGCACTTTAAGATTTTATGGATTTTGGTTTTCATATTAATTATATTTAGATATAAACAAATTATTCTTCCTATCACGTAAATAATAGTGTTTTAATTTATAACAGTAATCTAAAAGTAGAACAACCTTTGTCGGAGGGTGAAATTTATGATTTCACAGTCCATTTCACGAATTACAAGGACTTTTGGTATCGATTATGAGTACCCCATACTTGGTTGTCAAATGATGTAAGATTTTTAATATAAATGCATCTTGATGGATATTACATTGCAAAATCATTGTATTATATTATTAATATTAATGTGTTTTTATTGAATTGTAGAAAATTGATGTCATATTATATTATGTGCGTCAAAACAAAAATATAATACAGACTTCTTTGACTAGAGAAAGATATTTGGATCTTGCTATATCAATCAAATTTTTATGTCCTGTTATGAAGAGTTCAAAAAGAAAAAGTGAATGACTCCCAGTTATGTAATAAATTTTCTTAAGGATAAGCACAAGTATTGCAAACATATCAAAGATGTTGACATCATTTATCTATCGATGAACCAAACTGGACAATATTGGTTTATAATAGAAATAAATCTACTTGAGTGGTCAATAAAGATATATAATTCGTCGTATGCAGACGCCCACAGAAATAATAGAACAAAATGTGTTAAACCAATTGCGAAGATGTTGTCCCATGCTTTGAATGGTATTATTTTTTTTCAACCATAGGCCCTATTTGGAGAATAAAAAGGGTACGAAGATGAAAATAAATTATGAGAAGAATATTTATCCGCGCCAAGATGGATAAGCTATAAAAAATTTTCATTCTCAGTCATTATGTACTAATAGTTATTTGTCTTTTAAAGTTGCTAATATTAATATATTATAACAGTAAATATTGCAAAATGTTTGTTACCAAATTTATTGAGTTTTTAATGATAGCTAGCATCAGCATATGAGACTGTAATCAGCAAAATATAAAAATATTTAGATACAACACGACAATTCATTTATGGGTACATGCTACAACTAAGAATAATAACGCTTATTATAGTTAATGTCATTTTGATATTTTATACTAATATTGTGAATAGCTTAAATTATATATATATAATATTATTCTCAATTATTTTATTCGTAATAAAAAATAAGCAATTATTTATTGAAATGAGATTTTATTATTTGATGTCGGATGTTGAATGTCGCTATGAGTTCATGCAAGATGCTTATTTTGATATGAGTTTGGCATGAGTTGTGGAAGTCTGTTGATATAGTATGTTCCAAATTTTGTTGACACATGATGTTTAAAATTTTGTTGATTTTATATAAGTCAGTATGAGTTTGCTATAAGTATGCAATAATACCAATAAATATACTCATACCATACATATACTAACTCATATCAATATAAATATACTCATACCAAACTCATATCAACTCAAATCAATAAAAATATATACATACCAAACTCATATCAATTGTAATATCCTCATTTATGCCCTAGAAGTTTTGCATATTGTTGTTGTTGTTAATGTTATATATTGGATTGAATATATGTGTTAAATTGTAAGAGAAAAGAAATTGAGAAGAGAAAGTATATGTATATGTATTTTGGGAAGAAATAGGGTTTAGAGACAAATTTATATGTTGTGTATATGTTAATATATATATGACATATAAAGTGGTCAAAAGGCTTGGTCAATGCAAGAGAAGATATTTATTTGAGATTGGTAAATTACTTAATTGGGCACATATAAGACAAAAAGATAATTATGTGAATAAGGGCACTTTGGTAATTGCTTGGATAAAATCACATGGTGGATATTTAAAGAAGGTTTGACTTGTGTTTTCTTCATCATTTCTTCTTCTTCTTCTTGTTGATGGCCGGCCCTCCATAGCCAAAGAGAAAGAAAGAGACAAGTGATGGTTTTGATGATTTCAAGCTTAAATTGAAGAAAGATTAAGTGTTCAAGTGTTGATTTAAGAAGTTTTTAACTAAGGTAAGATCTTTTCTCTAATTTCTTCAATTCTTTTGAAGTGGTATGATTAAGTTGCTTATGGTATGATTGTAAGTATTGATTTTGCTTGATAGATGAGAAGTTGGGTTGGTGTTGGTGATGGAAGAGTAAGATTGGTGTTTAGTGAAATTGTTTCTGTTTTAGGATTAGTAAAGGCTGTGACTTGTATGATTTTTAATTAATTTTAGAAAAATATTCTTGAAGTGAATTTTTGATATGTTGTGTCTCTATGAGTCTAGAATGACTGAAAAATATGTTGATTCGATTTTGGAATGGTTATGAGTTTAGAAAAAATTATTTTCATTAGACCTGTTCCAGCAGGTACCTTAACTGGGACAGCTATACTTCGGGATTTTTAATAAAATGTAGAAAAATCATATTCAATTGAATTTTGGATATGTTGTTGCTTAGTGAGTCTAGTATTTGAGAAAAATAATTTAGAACCACGTTGATTGAATTTGATTTATGGAATTCACAAAGTTCAGAACTGCTGCCAGGATGCAGGGCATTTGGGGCAGTCTGGTTAGGTGAACTATTTGACCAAGATTTTGTGTTCAGTTTGATCTGAAATTTTAAAGGGATGATTTTAAGATACAAAACTAAATTCTGTAAAAATTTTAGAATTTTTAGTCAAGTAGATTATTTTATACAATTTTTCAAAATAAGGATAAAATGGAGTTTAAAACCAGAATGTACTATTTATGGTTAGGGTTTTAATTCTTTGTTCTTCTTGCATTGCTTTGGTTCTCCAAAGGTAGGTTGGTCCTTAAACCTAACCCTAAACACTTTAAACACACTTGAATCAATGAATGTTATAATCAATTGTTCTTTGCCCTAATTGCATTGTTGAGATTGAACAATGTTATGTTGTGCATTGTGAATGGTAATGTGTTTCATGAGTAATGTGGAATGAAATGTTGATATTTATGAATGATGCTATGTGAGATATAATGTGATCATGGATGAGATATATATATATATATATACTTGAATAATGAGATGTTATATTGTGAAATGAAATGTGAAGCCATTGTTATTGGCTAAGATGATGTAATTGAAAGAAAGAAGGCATGTTTGCCTAAATGTGATGAGAATTGAGAATGGAAATGAATTGTTTGTTTAATATGTTATTCAGTTTCAGAGTTCTGGATTTGGGTGGCATGCCTAAGAAATGATGAAAGGTAACAGTCTTGCCGGGTTGAGGACCTCCTCATAGGTGTTGAGTTGATGGTCCAAGAGACTGGGTCTGTTACACTATGAGATATATGATTTGTAACAGTCTTGCCGGGTTGAGGATCTCCTCATATGTGTTGAGTTGATGATCCAAGAGACTGGGTCTGTTACACTATCCATGGATAGAGATACATGTATATACATTGCCTACGGGTGTGATTATTGTGACTATGAACCAAAGCAGTAACTCTGAACTCTGAATATCGTATTAAATACTTGTTGGGCCCATAGGTGTCAAGGTTATATGAATGTCCTAAATAATGTTATGAGTTTAATGAAATGAGATGTTGGTTATGGAGTATGATTGATTAATGTTGAAATGTGGTATGCTCATATGACTATGATTTGTGAAATGCATAATTGTGTGGTTAACTTTATATTTATGATGTTGATCTTATCAATAACATATGTGGCATTGCATTTCATTAAAGCATACCGTTAGCATGTTTTATCTTACTAAGCCGTTGGCTTAGCGCGATAGTGTTTAATCGTGCAGGTAGTAGAGTGGATAGAGTTGAACCCGAGAGTTCATTAAGACCTAGTGAGAGTAGACCTTGAAGAATCCATTTTGGGAGCTTAAAGATCAGAGCAGACTTGCCAATCATGTATAAATTTTATGTGTTGTAAAACTTGAGTTTTGATGTATATGAATTTGTAAATATGTAAATATTTTATAACTTCCGCTGTGTAATATTTAAATATGGGGGTTGTCACAAAACCTTTATTTTATGTTGTACTAGAAGTGTAAATCCTTTTTGCAGGTTGTAGTTGAGGTTACAAGGGGGATTTATTGGGAGTGTACTGAGAATGATTTTGTTTGCATTGGTTTGTGTAAAATGTTTTTAAAATAAGAAAAAAACCGGTTTTGTCGACACTTGGGACTCAATTTTTAGGCGAAACTATGGCAAAAATTTTGTAAAAAAAAAATCGGAACTAAAATTTGACTAAGTAAAATTGGTAGCAACATTAGGTTAGTGTGGCGCCTCTACTCAGCTTACATATGTAGGTTGGGAAGGGGTGTTACATCAATAATATTATACTCATACCAAACTCATATTGACTCATACCAATAAAAATATGTTCATATCAAACTCATACTAATCATATCAATAATATTATACTTATACCAAACTCATATTAAAGACATTATACTCATACCAACCTATATTGACTCGTATCAATGATGATATACTCATATTAACTCATATTGACTCATACCAATAAAAATATGCTCATATCAAATACATACTAACTCATATCAATATAAATACACTCATACCAAATTCATACCAACTCATATTAATAAAAATATACTCATACCAACTCATATCAATAAAAATATACTCATACCAAATTCATATAATAATATTTTACTCATATGAACTCATATTGACTTATACCAATAAAAATATACCCATATCAAACTCATATTAACTCATTTCAATATAAATACACTCATACCAAACTTATACCAACTCATATTAATAAAAATACACTCATACCAAACTCATACTAACTCATATCAATAAAAATACACTCATACCAAACTCATATCAATGATATTATACTCATATAAACTCATATTGACTCATACCAATAAAAATATACTCATATCAAACTCATACTAACTCATATCAATATAAATACACTCATACCAAATTTATAACAACTCATATCAATAAAAATACACTCATACCAAATTCATATCAATAATATTATGCTCATATTGACTCATACCAATAAAAATATGCTCATATCAAACTCATACTAACTCGTATCAATATAAATACACTTATATCAAACTCATACCAATTTACATCAATAAAAATACACTCATACCAAACTCATACTAACACATATCAAAGACATATCAATAATATTACACTCATACCAAACTTATACTAACTCATATCAATATAAATACACTCATACAAAACTCATATCAATAATATTATACTCATACCAAACTCATATCAAAGACATTCTACCCATATTGTTGCATATCAATAATGATATGGTCATATCAAACTCATATCCAATAACATAATAAATAAAATTGAACATTTTTTTCCATAACAAACTCAATCTGTAATTATTAATCAACTTCTACAAAATTATGGAATATTTTGCAACAAATCATCATTACAAATAACTAATTTATAGAACAAATCATTATTGTATATTAATGAATATTGTTTCTATTTATTAACCGTCGATGCTCCTGAAGAACTGTGCAAACAAATGGAATTTTGGCAAGTAGATCTATTGTGACCACGCTCACGACATCGGTTGTACCTCGGATGAGTTTTTTCCTCACCTAGTGAAGGAATCCTACATTTTTTCCGCCTTTCAATTGATATGCGCACATCTGGTGGTAAAAGAGTAATATTACAAATGTGATATGGGATAGACCAATAACTGAAACGAGGAATTGGGTTTATGACTTCTTTCTATATTTGAAACCAATACTCATGCGGGTAATATGGAGAACACAACTCATAAATGTCATATTTGCTATTTCTAACAACTACAAGAGCATGCACACATGGAATTTGATCTAACTAAAACTTTCTATAACAACAAGTCCTCTTATCCATATCAACAACATAATTTTTATCTATGTCCTTAACGTAGTATTTATTGTTGCTAGCAGACTCCATCTACGAAATATAAATAATAACATGAAAATATCATAAATAATAACAGTTGATGAAAAAAAATTAAAAACATTCACATTACAAAAAATAAAGAACTTACATTCATTTTTTGTGCTTTCATCATTCTATTCCTCAAATTTTTTTCTACATTCGTTGATATTTTATCCGTGGACTGTTCTGTCTTGTTTTGACGTTCATAAAACCATCTCTGATACATCTTTCTGACTTCATCGACAAAAGCAGTCATAGAAAGCTCTCTCGCCTTTACAAGCGCTGCATTGACTGATTCAGATATGTTAGTCATCATGATGTTATACCCCCTTCTATGCATATGAGACTGCATCTATCTATCTAGCCCAACACATTCTAGATATTTTTTCGCACCGGGAATACTAATGCAAATATTAATTCTTTAGCGTCCACCTATCTAGCCCAATACTAAGTTTAGTGAAATTATTTATTGTGTAGGCTTTAGCTGTTTTGTAGTAGTGCTTCTCAATGTCCTTGGTTATATGTTTAAATTTGTACTTCAAGTTATTTAATAAATGATACATGCAAATCCCATGGAATGCATTTAGAAAAACCTCTGTTACAACCTTCTGAATGCTTAAGTGTCTATCAGATATAATAACATAATCCAGTCTTTCACCGAAAGCTTCCTTCAATCTCGTAAGAAACTACGTCCATGATGTATAATTTTCAGAATCACCAATCCAGAATGCCAAAGAAAATATCTGTTGGTTTGCATCGTGACAAATGACAGTAAAAGCACACCTCGATACTTCCCTTTCAGATGAGTACCATCAATAGTAATTACCCGTTTACAATTTTGAAAACCTTTTATAGAATCATCAAAAGCAAAGAAAAGATACTCAAATTAATTATTATCACTGCATTGTAGATGTATAATCGTCCCCAAATTAGTTTTATCTAGCATATGCAAATAAGCTGGTAGAATTGAAAAAGATTGTTCTGAAGTACCAAGTCCGATATTCTCATACGCATACTCTCATCCCCTCCATGCAACAGAATAACTAAACTCAACGTCAAATTTATTACACATATCTTCGATAATATTCTTAAGTTTGAAAATCCTCCCAGGACTTATGAATCGCTTCTTAACACACTCAGTGACAACCAACTAGTTGTCGGTCTATGTCTACTATGATCAAAATCGGTTGGACATGTATATTGATTGACATATTTTATCACCATCTAACAACCCTTATAGTCTCCCAGACTTCTTGCTCTCAATCTCCACGTATAACTTTTATTAATATAGAACATGACAAAGAAAGAAGTATTGGACTTGAATACCTTAAACTAAAATTTCTCCCTAATTGCAATGAAGGACACAATTGTCTTAATATCATCCCTTGACCCAAATATTTTTTCCTTTCAATCATTTCAGATATATAACTTTCACCTAATAATTCTACATTGCTCCTGTATGCTAACAAGTTTGTCGCCGTTTTTTCATTGTCAGTAGTCGCATTTTATGCCTCATTATTGCAATTAAAATGAATGTCATCACCGTGTTCTACCCCAGTATATTGAAACTCTAGCCCATGTTCATTTTTATAATATTTTCTGGGTTACATGTATAGATTCAGTGATTGGTGTAACCCTTACATCTGTATCTTTTAATTCTAAAGAAAAACCCAATGCCTCTACATATATATATTTTTTTCACCGATAGGATCATTACTGTCATGTCTAGATTTATATGCTCCTTCTTCAACACTAATAATCAATGGATGCTTAAGTATATCCTTCATTGTAATGTCCATGAATATCCTAAGTGACCTATCATCTACTACATCATAAAGAGGATGTGAGTTATTACCAGTAACAAATTTGAATTCTATATTTGATATGCTGTCAATATGAAGCACCTCTGATACTGATTTCTTAAGTTCATTGAAGTCAGTCATTCTATTTAGGAAACATATTCAGCACAACCGCCAATATATTTGCTAATGCTGACGTCAAACGTTCCACCATAATAGATGAGAATAATTATTTTGTCCATAAATTGGATTCGTCCTCCGATAACTTTCAAGCTATCCATCAATACCCTATAATTAGAACCATTAATATCAAACTCATATCAACCACATAAAAAATTAATATCAATAATACTAACTCATATCAAATTCATATCAATGATAACAACTAATATCAAATGCATTTCAATTAAAATATACTCATATAAAACTCATATCAATGAAAATATTCTCATTTCAAAAATACATTTCAATAAAAAATATATTCATTTTATACTCATATCAATAATACTAACTCATATTACAATCATATAAAACTAGTACCAACTCATATATACTCACATCAAACTCATACCAATTATATTAACTCATAACAACTCATATCAAAACTCATACTAACTCATACCAAGTCATATCAAACTCATATCAATAATACAAAATCATTTCAAACTCATTTCAATAATATAAACTCATTTTAAATCATATCAAATTCATACTAACTCGTACTAACTCATATCAACTCATACAAACTCATATCAACTCATACTAACTCATATCAAACTCATACCAACTCATATCAAACTTATATCAATAATATTTCAAACTCATATCAGTAATATAAACTCATATCAAACCCATACCAACTCATACTAACTCATATCAACTCATACCAACTAATTTCAAACTCATATTAACTCATACTAATCCATATCAAACTCATACCATCTCATACCAAACTCATATTAAACGCATACTAATTATACTAACTCATAACAACTCATATCAAAACTCATACTAACCCATACCAACTCATATTAATAAAAATATACTTGTTTCAATCTCATATCAATAGCACTAACTCATATCAAATCATATCAATAATTCTAACTCATTTTCAAACTCATAAAAAACTAGTACCAGCTCATATATACTCATATCAATAACACTGCATTATATCAAACTTATACCGATGAAAATATACTCATATCATACTAAAAATATTCTCATTTCAAGCTCATATCAATAAAAATATTCTCATATCAATTATACTAACTAATATCAAACTAATACCAATTCATATCAAATTCTTATCCACACCAAAATAACTCATATATACAAATAAGGTATAAAGAGGAGGAATGAATGAAAAATGAAGACAAAGATCTGTACTAATATAGTTTAAAAAAATAAAAAAAATGGTTATATTACTGTTCAAGTATAAGTCAATGTCTTTTTTAAAACTCAACCCCTGAATGTTAACTTAACATCTTCAGATAGTAGCTCTAATTATATTTTTTTCAAGAATAAAAAGAACTAACTCGATTTACCTTTTCACTTGGGTGAGACAAAGTAAATCAGTTGTCAACAAATGAGTCACAAATGATAAAAAATATTTGCACGACGAAAAATAAAAAGGAGATCAGCAAAGAGAAAGAGAGAGAAGTGATTGAATAAGAGAAAGATGAAGAAAAAATTAAAAAATAAAAGAGAGAAAAAAAAAAGAACACAACAGAGGATGGGGAGAAAGAGAGAGCCCAGGAGAGAAAGAATATTGTTTATACATATTTTTTTTAGGGGATTGAGATGGACATTTTGTCAAATAAGATTTACTTAAGATTACTAATGTCTATAATTTATTAGCGTATTGCTTAAGTGTATTTTTTTGTCAATTTTTTTAATATTAAGTTTTTTTTTAAAATTTTATATGATTTATGTATTTAATAAATATGAGGTGATTGCTATGACATTAAATATGAATATTTAAAAATATTTACATTATTTTTATATAATAATTTTATTTTAATAAATTAAATGAAATAATAAATAAAATAGAAAAATATTTGCAATACATTTTAGTTATTTTAATAGTTTATCTCTTATAACTCTTTTTTTTTATTGAAGATTGTGGTCATTAATCTAAATTTTTATATTGATATACATAAGACTTATATTTATAATAATTGTTATCATTATTATGAGTATTTATATAAAATTATATAATTATTTTATGTTTATATACCTTTATTTAGGATAATAATTAATATATTTTTAACTTTGTATAATATGTAAAAATTAAATAAAAACATTTTTTGATAATAAATTGTCTGTTAATTTATATAAATTAGTCTAATTTAACATTTTTTTTATAAATTTCACAAGTTTGATTCAAAATTATCAGAAAAATTTACTATAAAAAATAGTTTCTAAATATTTCACGACTTTAATTGCTCATTATAAGAATCAAATATGAAAAATAAATTCCTATTTTTATAAGTATTAACTAGTAAATATAAAAAATTATTTTTCAATTTTCTAAATGAAAAATATTCTTAACTAAATAATAAATTTTATTTTCTATTTTTCCTCATTTTTTTAAACTCCCTGTGTTAAACAAGAGATGCATCATCACTTGAATATCACTTTTTTTTAATAAAATAATGAAAAAATTGCATATGAAACAATTTTAATGTTTATATAGTTTTATAAATTCAATTGGAACATGACAATTTTACAAGAAAACTTATCAATTATTATTTGGTCTTCGATATGCATAAAAGAAAAGAAAAAAATATTGACTATTGAAGTTAAAATAATATTATTGAAAAGTCATTTTAAATAATAAGTAAAGAAAAATTATCATTTAAATTTAAATCTATTTTATCTTTAAAATCGATGAAATAAGATATTTTCCTTGTTTATTAATTATTAAAAATGCTATATATTAATTTAACGAAGAGTGTGAAAATTTAATCATTAATTATTTAGTCATAAGACAATAAAAGGAAAAAAACTATTTTAGAAAAAAATATATTACAATAATGCCATAATGAGGGGAAAATGTGACAAATAATGAAAAATAAACTCTTGAAAGTGAAAATCCTTTAATGAAATTTAAATAATAATTAGTCGGTTACAGAAAAAAAAATAATGAAATTAGTTTAAACAATAATTAGTTGGTAATAGAAGAAAATTTGTTTATATTTTTTAAAAAGATATACTTAACACAACCTGAAAAATTATTTAATTCTGAATAAGAAAACCACTAAATGTTAAAAGGAAATTATGAATATGAAAAAATTCAATGAAAATATTTTTTTATATTATATTTGTATAAAGCAATTATTTTTTTCACAGTATTTTTTTTTAAAATATAACAAAAATGCAAAACTCAAACTCTTGGATTGAAATTATTTCTAAACTCGTAATTTTTCTTATAATTTTTTTTTTACGGGAAGAAAAAGAATCTGATTTTAACCAATTTGTTTATTGTCTATAATTTTACCAGATAAAACCGAAATTAAAATTTCAACGTCATATTCAATATTTTACCCATATAGAGACCCGTATTTATAGCGGGTATAAGCACCAGTATTTAATTACCCGATACCCATATCCAGATAGAACCCGGACCCTATTGAAAGACCCAAACGGCTCTTCCTCTATAAAGCTAAAATCGAAATTGTACGAAAGAAAGAATTCTCAAAGCTTATTTCCCTTTCCTCAAGCAAACACCAAAGCATAGAGACAATCTCGAAACCTGCATAGCCTTTCGATCTCTCAATAACCGATCAATCATGCTGACAGGTATTCACTTAAAGTCTTTTTTTTTTGTTTAATTAAGCGCTTTAGATTGTACTTTGCTCCCTAATATTCGTGAGATGAATAATTAATGTAGCAGCTATAGCTTATATTTTGTGTGTTTTTGGGTTTGTTTTTGAATTTCGTAAACTGGGTTGTTGGTATTTTTGGGGTTTTGATTGAAAATTTGATATGGTATTGAGTTGTTTACTTGTTTTTGCTTTAAAAAAGTATTTTAATCCTAGTAATATGTTGTATGCTTGATATATATGTGAATGATTTATGAGTAGGGGATATATTTTAGATTTTCCATGGACTGCAATGCGGTAAAATTAGAAATAAAAAATCAGTTAAACTGCAGGAGTATATTAAGTTTACTCAGAAAAGTTATATTTGCATCACAAACATAACCATGACAAATAAGCTGATGTTGTCGAATTTGATCTCTTTTAATAAAGACATATCCTTTTTGCTATTGTTTACTGATGAAGTGCCCTTTTTGTTAGTGTTTTTTTTTTCTAAATTATAATGTGTGCGCCGTATGACCTGAGGTCAAGGGTTCGAGTCGTAGAAACGGCCTCTTGAAATTAATTGTAAGGGACGGACGGCTGCGTACAAAGATCCAGTGGTCCGACCCTTCCCCGGACCCCGCTCATTGCAGGAGCATTCGTGTACTGGGCTGCCTTTTTTTTATATTGTGTGCGTGAAGTGGCTTGTTCTCTTGTTCACATGTTGTGATGAACTGGTTATGAACCATGCCTCAAATGAATCTTTGTTATGCTTGCTTTACTGGGGTCTAATGGGGATGCATCGGCCAGATGAACTTTGCATTGGCAGTATTTATTTTTATGTTTTTCTTTGTTCTGCAAAGTTTGACATTGATTGTAAATTCAAGTGAGCGTAAAATGGCAAAAGGAGTTGTTTCCAGAAGTGGAGATTGACACGAGCCAGCCTCCTTATGTTTTCAAGTGCCAATTGTATGATTTGACAGGAGTACCCCCTGAGAGGCAAAAGATAATGGTTAAAGGTGGTTTATTGAAGGTAATTTGGTTTTGTTTGATCTAGCAGAGAGGCATCAAATATTCATCTGCTTTACTCATTTTGATTTTTGATACATTAGTAGTCACTTTATGTATTTATATTAAGAATGTATAATGTGTGTTCCTTTAATGTGACATTCTTAACTTTATTCTTTAACAATGCAGGACGATGCTGATTGGGCAACAGTAGGAGTGAAGCAGGTGAATGATATTTATAAGGTGATTTTGAAGCTACGTCACTTTTATCCTGATGGAATTTAATTTTTGAGCAACAGTGTGCATTTTTAATTAATTTTTCAGGGTCAAAAATTGATGATGATGGGAACTGCAGATGAGATTGTGAAGGCGCCAGAGAAAGGCCCTGTTTTCATGGAAGATCTTCCAGAAGAAGAACAAGTGGTTGCTGCAGTAGGCTTCTTCTTTCTTTTTATTTTCTACATAAATTATGAATTTATGGAATGCCGTTTCATATTACACCCTGCTAGTATCTGTACCATCTTAATGATTTATGTGTCATTTATAATCAGAATATATTGATTGAAATGTTTTGTTATTAAACGATGTTAACAGATATGGTGCAAACTAGTTAAACATGGAAAAGTTTTCTTTCTGTTTTGTGATTGTTGCTAATAGTTCATTTTCCCATCTCTTTCATTTAATTCCGATGAATAAGCTTTTAATTTTTAGATCAAATGAAATATCTTGGAATTACCTTTTTGGCTTTTAAACAGTTTACTTATACTTAAATTCTGCTTGTCTCAAAGGGCTTGTTCAAATTATCCTTACCTTAGCGTAGCTTGGGAGGATATTATAGAAGAGCTGTGTTTTATCTTCATGCCCGTGGTGCTTATTCCTGTGGCTTTGGGCCTATCACATCACAAATGTGCCAAGTTTGTGTTAAATGATGTAAATTCATAAAATATAAAGGTTCAAAGAATTTGTCAAAGGAACTTTATTTTAACCATAGTGTGCGAAGAAAAACAAGAGAGAAGACTGAAAATGAAAGACAAGAGGAACAATAGTTCATATGGGTTAAGGCTTAACCTAGATCAACCTTGGTTAGAATCCATTGTGCTGGGGAAATGGAAAAGGTTTAACACTTGCGCTCATCTGATTGGTGTTGGAGTACTGAATACTCAGTATTCTATAATTAGCATTTCCAGATTCTTCTCATTCTCAACATATTTCTTGTAGTAGTCAGTTCAATTGAGCTCAATAACAAATCAGTTGAAGCGGGCTACATTTATTCTTTATCCTACTTCAGAATGTTTTGGAGCCAATATATTTATTAGCCCTTACCATGTAAGAATAAGTTATGAATAGTTTTAAGCTGGCTGTTAACATGGCAAACCCTTTTCCTTTATTAGGATTTCAGGGATAGAGCATACATTATTCAACATTAAATCAAAGTTACATGTAGGGTGAGCTTTAAACTGACTCTATGGTTGTAAAATTATTAATGTACATGTGCATATGTCGCCTTACATTTTTATTTTTGAAGTTTTATAGTTCAAAATTAATGTCTTATAACATCCTTTCAAAGTAAACATCAATGTTGATTATCTTATTTGTTTTTTTCCCCTCATCAATGTTATTGTTTAGCTTTGGCTCGACTGTGCAGGTATATTGCTAATAATGTTTCTCTTCTCAGGGTCATACTGCTGGCCTGTTTAATCTGGGAAACACATGTTACATGAACTCCACAATACAATGTTTGCATTCTGTTCCAGAATTGAAGTCTGCTTTAGTTAAGTTCTTTTACTTTAAACAATGTCTCAGATAACTTTCTCCAAGTAGCCAGATTAGATATGCGCTTTTAATATAATTGACATTGTGCAACTTGAATTTTGGTGGTTAGTTATCCATCTGAAAGGAGAAATGATTTGGATCAGACATCTCATATGTTGACAGCTGCAACTCGAGAACTGTTTAATGAGCTTAATAAAAGTGTTAAGCCTGTGGCACCTATGCAGTTTTGGATGGTTTGTTCTTTTTCATATGCTATGTATAATTTGCATCGTTAGCGTTGGTCATTTTCTATGTTTTGTCAAAAATTCTTGCCTGAAATGCATATAGATATCATCATCAGGTTGTTGGCTATTATGCACCTTGCTTGTTTGGACAACAAAGAGAATAAAAAAGGGAGGACATTCTTTCTTTCTTTTTGTTCGCAGGTGTTGCGCAAAAAATACCCGCAATTTGGCCAGTTGCATAATGGTGTCTTCATGCAGCAGGTTTTTTGAATATCATAATATGTCAGCTGGTTGGAATAGTCTAATCTATTTAATTCTGTTGCAATGTTGATCTGTATACACTAAAATACATGCAGGATGCTGAAGAATGTTGGACACAACTTTTATACACTCTCTCACAATCTCTAAGGTTACCCAGTCCCAGGTAGTTTTGGTTTTTATTTTATGGCATGGATATGCAATAGTGATCATGGATATTTTGTCATTGAATTTTGATTGGTATAATTATAAAGTTGATCTTCTTAATATTTGCTTTCCCCAATTCCAACTTGCATTCTAGCTAAAGTAGTTCAGGATAGTTTTATTTAAGATGATATATTATGAACTTTTGGATTTAGATCTTGCTGTGTAGTCATCTAGTTATTGTTGTTATCATTTTTGGTCAACTCAATAAATTCCTCCTCTTTAACTTCCCTGCAGTGAAAATCATGATACAGTGAAGGCACTTTTTGGAATCGAACTTGTAAGCAGGTAGATATATTCAATTTCTTCTGCACTTTTCTTTGTAAGCACATATTGAATAGAAGCATTATGATTAGTTTTGATGCTTTTGAGTGATTGCGGTAGTTTTCAGTGTGACAGAAGACTACTATTTTGACCAAATCTCAATGTTGCTAGGATCCATTGTCAAGAGAGTGGTGAAGAGAGTTCAGAGACAGAATCAGTGTATTCACTTAAATGCCACATATCACAGGAGGTGAACCATTTGCATGAAGGATTAAAGCATGTAAGTTTACAATTATTCAGTTGTCAAGATATCATTCTTTTCCTCTTGTGCAACTTCTATGTTCTAAATGCTTTTATAGCCCTTATTTAACGGACTATTTCACGTTCTAATTTTGTACAAGCAGCAACTCTTTTTGAAGGCTCTGCTATCGTGACTTTTGCTATTCAGTCTTCTCTGTCACATGTGTGTATGCACTTACTGGGATGGAGCCAGTCATTGGCTAATATGGATCACACCTTCTCCTCCCAGCTCAAAAGTAGAAAAAATAAGAGGAAAATTTGATGGCTTCCCCCTGCTCTGCATGTCTTTACACCTTCCAAAATAACTTTGCAACTTTTGAAATATCAAATCATGATTGACCATGTGCAGAGATGTGCTAGAGATGAGCGAATGTAAAACCTTTGCACATATTCATGTATAACTGCAGTGCTCCAAAATATTATACTGCCCTGGCCTTTTTACTGTGCTCTCTTCTGTAATATCTGCATCCCACCAGCCTTTGGCCCCTATCTCTTGGGCGATTTTGTTTAAAAATTAGCTTATTATATAGGAGAAAACTATTGTCTGGAGCCCAAGTACTTTGGGATTAAGGTTTACTTACATTGGTACAAAAGAAGAAAAGAAAGAAGAGGGTGTGAGGTGCAGGTTTGGCATTTTAGCTCTGTCTTTCAGAATGGAATGTAAATCTCTTGGGAGAATGGTAGAGCTTCATAGCAATTTCTTGACATAACATTAACTTTAGCTTTACTATCTATCGTTTCATTATTAATTATGATTACCACTAGAGCATCTCTATAAACTACCTTAAATAAAGGATATAGCATTGTGTGGAAATATTGGATTACTGACAATTAAGATTTCCTTAGACAAAATAAATGGTGACAGTTCCTTTGATGCTTCAGTTCTGTTCAGATTCTATCAATTATCAATTAGTGGTTAATGATCCCTTTTTAGTTTTCTGAAGATCATTGGTCTGACTGGAGTCTTTGAGACCTTTATTGGTTTAAAATGGGGAGGGTTGTTGGTGGGCTGGCAGCAAATATGCCAATGTTCTTTGGAATTGTCCAATTAGTAAGGACTATGTAAGTGCATCTGGCTTTTCCAGTTACACTGATTCTCCACATATGGCTTTCTGGTCTTCTGAGTGAATCATATGATGTCACTTTCTCTTTCTGCAGCCAGACTATTTACAATCCCATGTGATTACATGGAAATTTTGATCTTATTAATGTTACTGGGTTGTGTAGGGATTGAAATCTGAATTGGAAAAGGCATCCCCTTCCTTAGGACGTAGTGCAATTTACTTTAAAGAATCTCGGATCAATGCATTGCCAAGGTAATAAATTGTTTATCTTGAGATTACTATGCTTAACCCCCCTTTCATGCTTATGTCACACTACCACTTGGTCTCACCCAATCCGGCACATTTAGTTGGCTGTCTGTTTTTTTATCAAGATGGTTCTTAAGTTCTAAAGTTACTGAGTAACTTCATCCAAACCAATTTTATTTTCTGCTGCTATTTCTCTACGCATCTAGTTTTTAATATGCCTTTTGAAACACAAGTTCTCATGATGTGTATTTTCAAGGTACTTGACTGTTCAGTTTGTTCGTTTTTTCTGGAAGAGGGAGTCGAATCAGAAGGCTAAGATTTTGCGGGTAATGGACTTTCTATGCTACTTCAACTGTAACAGACATATATGACGTTTTGCAAAAAATTGTCTTCTTTTTGAATTTATGCCACACATCGTCAGAAAAGCTACTTGGTCAAGATTTAAAGATTGAATACTTAATTCTTTTGGAATATTTAATATTTTTTTTCAAAAACCATGTCTTCTCAGAAAGTCGATTACCCTTTGGAGCTGGATGTCTATGATTTATGTTCAGATGATCTTTGCAAAAAATCGGTAGCACCTCGCCAGGTATATGATGGCCTTATGCTTTGATGGAGTTCAATTTAAATTTAAATGGCCATAACTATTTGTATTCCTTGGTGATGTTTTTAACATCTAATAACTACAAGATTTTGAGAGATGAGGAGGGTAAATAGCTTGGCCTAAAAGCAAATGAGAAGACCTCTAGCTCGAAAGACAATGATGTCAAGATGACTGATGCAGAGGTGAGCTGCCTGCTGTTTAAGCGAACACATGGAATTAAAAATACATAAAGCACCATGTGACAATGTGGCATGCCTTGTGTTTGCTTACTGCATACAGGGATCATCCAATGGAAGTGGAGAACCTTCAAAAGCTACCTCCAGTGAAGGTAAAAAGTTGTGAAAACTCTCGTAACCTAGACTATTCGATATTGTGTGTTACTTGTGTCTGGGTGTGAGTCCTGAGCTAAGAGACCTTTGGATCCTAAAGATTTTATGGTGTAAATAAGGATGTCTTGAAGCATCATATTTTTCTGAAGTTTCGTTCAGAACCCGTGTTTCCAGTCCCCCATTCTTATTGTTTGCTTCAGGTGATTCATCAGACAAAGAGACACATTTAACCGGAATATATGATTTGGTTGCCATGCTGACCCATAAGGGGAGGAGTGCTGATTCGGGACATTATGTTGCCTGGGTGAAGCAAGAAAATGGTCAGTTCTCATTTCATCATCTTATCACCATTGTATTTGACTTGAGAGGTTAACTTGATGAATTTTGCCATTTCTCACAGGTAAATGGATAGAGTATGATGATGATAACCCGATCCCACAGCGGGAGGAAGATATAAGTAAATTATCTGGAGGAGGTGAGACCTTGGGTAAATAATGGACTCAAATAAGATTGGACATTCCACAAGTAGTTCTGTTACCTTTTCTTTTTTTAATTTTAGTCTTTATATTAAGCTTGCTACAGATAAAAAAGATGCTTCTGTTCTTTTTGAATTGAATGTTGGTGTTTTTTTTTTTTTTGCTTCAGGCGAGTGGCATATGGCGTATATTTGCATGTACAAGGCACTTGCTGTCCCCATGTAATTTGATTTAATTTTCCAGTATTGTTTACTTCTGATTTTAGTCACACAGGGATGTTCATCTGTAGATTCAGATTACAAAATGGAAAAAGAATTGATATTTACAGAATTTGAATTTGTTGTACCATAAAAGTTGTCATTTGTATGTGTGTTAACTTGCAAGTCTTAATGATTTGATTTCATTTTCAAGTTTCTAATAGTGTTGCATTTCTTTTTTGGTAAATATCAACCTGTATGTGGTAAAATATGTAATTTAGTTTTTATCATCGCAATGGTAAAATATGCAAGTTTATGGCAAAATATAAGAATATTGCCATTGGGATAGTAAAATATAGTCTTATAATTTTCTCTAGTACTTAAAAAAGATTTTCAGAGATGATGATATTTGTTTTATTCTGAGGATGGATTTTACAAGTTTTCATGTTTAAAATCTATTTGCACTTTAAAAAGAAATGTTTATTTTATAAAAGAGGATATCTTTCATTGATTATTCTATTGTAATCACTATTGTCCTCCAATAATAAATCATGTTTTCTTCTTCAATGAATTGGATTAGACATTTGGTTACTGGGTAGCTTCTTGTATTATTCAAATGTAAAAGCAAAAGATGATGCTCTAGCATATGTAGATTTTCACCATATACGCACACACACTGCTAATGATATTTAAATTACGATAATCTTGATGAGCATTAAATGTTGGAAAATTTTTGCATGAACTGACTATGTATACACTCGAGCAAGTAAGAATTAAATAAATGAATTTTAAAAGAATAAATACTGATTTTATTTACTTTTTATTAGTTGGATGTATATACCCACGATCTATAATTGTATTTTTGTTAAATTTTTATTAACTTCATAATATTTTGGTATAAAATTAATAAAAATAACAATTATTTTTTTAAAAAAAAATTACAAACATGTTGAGCATTTGCTGTTTAAGAAAGGCAATTGCAGCTTTTGCAAAAATAGACCAGGCTTTGCTAATTAACACTCAGCCCCACCTATCCAACAACTTCCAAATTGAATTCCTAAGTAGTTTCCATCAATGGCAATGAATAATACAATAATGGGATCCACCTATACATACATGCATGCATACATACATACATACATACATATATATATAGGCGGGGGCAAAGAAGAAGATGGAACTTCAAAGGGAAGACAAACTTCTTATTGGTATATTTATTTACATGTTGTTCATAGAATGGTCACTAAGTCACAGCTCAACAACATCAACATGAACAAGAAGAAGAAGAAGTACACCCAGATATTCAATTATTGTCCTCTGCTCAATTTCATAAAATAAACCCTAAATCCCCACATCCCAATGAAATTAATCTATTCAGTTTGCAAGGAAGTATTGAAGTATTTAGCACTAGAATTGAACAGAGTCTGCAGTAATCCAAAGATTAAAAAATCATTAAAAATAAATCAGATTTCAGAGATTTTAAAAATATTAACTAGAATTGAGCATAGTTCAGAGCAATCTGAAAAATAAAAAATCTTCTAAAACAAACTAAATTTTGGAGATTTTAAAAATGTTGAAGTTATAAAGTCATGGGGTGTTTATATTTATAGCAACCTGAAGAGTAAAAATAATAGGTAGTAGTGGTAATGTACAATGAATGTCAAATTTCAAATGCTACATATTGCCATGCACAGTTGGTCTTCTATTTGATGCAGACCTCATTAATTGCTAGGGGAAATAAGGCAAAGTCATTATAGCTTCCTTCCCTTCAAAAATGGTGGCCAAACTACAAAATGCCAAACTCTGATTACTTAATGTGCAGTCATTTTTGCCATGTAACACCAAAAACTTCATATCAAAAAAATTTTGCCACTTGCCAGTCAATAATTAGGACCTGCACACACACTTTAAAAACCCTCTTCTTCCCATTCAAGCTCAAGCCTAATCAACCCTTTTTCACATATCATCACTAACCATCCATTTCTTCTGTTATGTGTTTTAATATCTTTAATGTAAATTTAGAAGTGCCAAATTTAAAATTATCTGTTAAAGTGAAGAATAGTTCATTTCTATATTAATTAGATCATATATTTATATTTAATAAATATAAAATTTAAAACAATCGGCAAATCAATTGGCGAGTTTATTAAAATTAATCTATACTTAAGTCTCTATATCTTAATTTTTGAATGTTAATTCTTTATAAAATTGAACTTTAACAAATAAGAAAAAAAAAATAATAAACACACTTGTAATGAGAATTTTATGTAGCCTGCAGCCCCCACACACATGTGACCTTGTGTAGATGAAATTGTTACACCAAAGAGTGGTCCAATTAAGCAATTATAATGGGAGTGAGCCCTCCCACTGAAAAAACACTTGATTTTAATTATTCAAATTCATTTATATGAAAAGATATGATAAAATTACACAAATATGGATTAGACTTACAATGTTAGGAAATCTTTGTCAAATTAAGATTTCAACACTTAGAAAAAATTTACAATACTTCTTGTGTTCTAGTGTTTGTGCGTGTGCATGAACAAGTTGAATTCAAAGGTCACTATTGCATGAAGAGTAATACTTAATATGAAGGGCATAGAATTAGTAATTACCAATTAATAAACTATAGATCCAAACAAGGAAAAAGAAAGAAATAAAATGGGGAAAAGGGTGGGTCAGGTCAACAAGAATAATATATTAATATACTTAGCTCAGTTGAACTATATTTTAATCTTAAATATATTAAAATCAATCATATAAATTTTTTAAGCTATTATGTTCTAATATCTTCAAAAAGAGAAAAAACTATAAAATTATTTTGAACTATTTCAAGCATTAATTTAGACCTACCTTTATTACTCCTGACAAAATTAAAATCACACAACTATTTTTATAAATGCAAAATTAAGGAATTTGGCTTGAGGCCAAGGTTGAAGATGTGAACTAGAAGTCTATAATTACCAATTAATAAAGTAGGATCCAAACAAGGAAAAGAAAAGAAAGGTGAATTGGGGAGGTCAACAAGAAAAATATAAAACAAAGAATATGAATTCTGACAAAGGAGCAAAGAAAACAAAAAATAAGAAATAATAATAATAATAATAAGAGAAACATTATATGATAAGAAATGATATCCAAGAAGAAGGAAAATTGAAGTTTGTCTAGTCCTTGTAAGACAAACTTGAAACTGATACATCTCAGTAGTATGGACTTTGGATTTCACATATCTTTTTTTTTTAAATTTATTTATCCCATCAAAATCAAATCATCTTTGCTCATAAGCAACAAAAAAGAGTGTCAACTCCACTACAATTATGAATGCCATTAGGCCCTTTATTTTATATTAGTTCTTTTAAAAAAATCAAATTACATAAATAAATATCACAATATAATCTAACTTATTGCAAATTATACATCAGCACTTAGTTATAAATATATATTATGCTAAATAAAAAATTTATGGTTGATTTTTTTTACATAAATATATAATAATATTTTTAAAAAAATATTATATATTTCCAAATATAATTCAAATTTTTAACGTATGCATAAATCCAACATAAAATCACTTTTTTTAGAACCCATGTTCTAAACATACCACTAAAGCAAAGCATTCCTTATTGGCACGAGACTTTAATCTATTACTTGGAAAAATAAATATTAATAAATCATTAAAAATTTATTTTAAAAAATCATTAAAAAATTTAAGCAAAAGAACCAACAAAATTGGAAGCCATTCAATAACACATTCTTCCATTATCACTAAAATATAATAAATAATAATGATGATGATGGGTTTATAATAATAATATAAACAAAATTCTTATGTCCCTCCACACCAAAAATGAAAAAAAAATCTAACACTTGTTTTTTTTATTTTTCTTCATATGGGAAGCATATTTAAATTAAAATCCACACAAGAACACCAAAAATTAAAATTTAAAAAAAAAAACATTATCCTAGAGTATTGGGTGCTCATCATTCAACACCATCATCAATTAAATAGAGAACAAAAATATATTAACCAAAATAATTCATTTTTGTTTTCTCCCTACTGGAAACTAGAACCTGGAGTGTAAATAGCAAGATCAGGCCACCCATTAGTGTTTCCCCAATCACCACTTTGTAAATAGTTCTCACCACCACCACCACCACTACTGCCGCCTCTGCCTCCGCCCCCGCCGTCGTTATTATTACTACCTTGTATATCTAACCCTGGATTCTGACCTGAACCAACATCCATACCTGAATTCAAGTCCTCGCTAAATCCACCCATTTGCACCATTTTTAGACCCGACCCATTTGAATTCAACCCTTCAAAAATACTGCCAAACTGTCCGCTTGCCAAGAGCGAGCTAAAGCTCCCACCCATGTCCAGTATCTTCCGTTCTTGATCTGCTTCTAAACCATACATACGGGTCGGATCACCCAAGTCCGAATTTCCATTACCCATCAATTGTGAAGATGTTGCTATTGCTGTTGATGTTGATGTTGACGAGGATGATGTTTCAGGTGCCCGGCGATTGAGCCGAGCCTGGTCAGCGTTTGGATCCGGGTACGACCGTTTTGGATTAGAGGCGCGTTTAGTGTTCTTGCGGCTGCCACCACCGACTGGGATGTTTCTTAAAGCACCACCTTTGGTCCAATATCTTCTGCAATTCTTGCAATAATGGCGAGGCTGAGAGAGATTATAGTTGTTGTAGTAGCAGAATTTTGTGTTGGTAGAGTCACACCGCGGACACTTTAGCTGTTCTTGCTCTGGGAAGTGAGGTTTCATTGGCTGGAATGCCGTTGATGGATCTTGCATGTTTCTTTGCTCTTTACCAGAAAAAAAAATTAGAAACAAAAAACAAAAAGAAGATAGGATTTTCAGAATTGGGTGAATTTCGGTGCTTGCGATAGGAGAAAATTTTTTACTGGTATTTTAAAGGAATTGGTGAGGTGGGTTCGGTTGGGTTTCAAGAGTGAAATGGAGGAGAAAAGGCTTGAACTTTATTAAGTTATTTCCACAGGCGATATGTATTAACTGGTTTTTGACAAGAGAGTTGGAAGCTAGAGACAACCAAAAATGGATTTTGATTTTGCAACCAGGTGTGAACTCAGTTTTGACAATTTTGAGGTGTTTCAGGACTTGACAGGTTATGTCCTTGTAAACTGTGAAGTTGCAGCAAAATGAAGAAGGGAACAGATAACTGAATAGACGACAAAAAGACTGGAATTTATTTTTAGACTCAGTCATGGGAGTTTTCATGAAAGAGAACAGACAATGGAAAAGCAAGACCAGAGAGTTTCCATGAGAAGAAACAGAAAAAAAACAGAAGCAAATTTCTATGTTCTTGAAAACGAAACAGAGCAAACAGAGAAAGGGAATGTATTGGGATTTTCTTGGAAAAAAAAAACAAAAAAGCCAATTTCTTTTCCTTTATTTTCTTTAATTTCTTGGATTTTCCAAGTGGGGTTTGAGTTAGAGATGTGTAGAAGAAGAAGAAAACATGAGAAGGGACGTTTTTGGGTCTTGAAAATCTTCAAGAAGAGGATCTGTGCGATTTCGTTTACGCGTGAGAGCGACTGCTGAAGTGAAAGACTTTTCAATCTATCTACAAATAGAGAGAGAGAGAGAGAGAGAGAGAGAAGAGAGATGGTGACTAATTAACATTAAACTATTTTTGTATATTTAATTATAAGATAAAGAAACTCACTTTATATTCAAATATATTAGTTTTAGCTACAATATAATTCTTTTAATAAGATGTTTGAACCATAATTAGAGATGTTTATATAATAACAATCTTAACAGTTAATAAATATATTAATCGTTATTATATAAACTATCTAATTAATATCAATATCTCAATTTAAAATATTTATACACATATTAAGATATAATTTAACAATAAAATTTGGAATCAATTTTTCCACCCCATTGTAATATTAATATGATGAATATAACAATTAATTTAAAATTTTGAATAAAACAATTAATTTAATAATCAAACATTATATAAAAAAATAGTTTTTCAAATATAAATTTGTATCGTAGAATAGAATATTTATATCATGAGTTAGTATAACATCTAAAAATATATATTCATAGATAGAAATTGATTGAAAATCCATGAAAACCGATTCATTTGTTCTATCTAGGAATCCAAAGACGTTATTAATGTTGGGTTTTACATTCTTCTTATTTGTCTTATATAGAGAAGAGAAATTTTTTAGGCATGTTATTTGTTTCATTTTAAGCCAAAAAGGCAAAGGTAGGCTAGGTTGGCCAAAACCCAATATTAATTAATTATTTACCAAATATTCGGGTGAGGGAATATTTCTCATTCTCCATCAAAGGATTAAATTCTAACTCCAACTTTATCTAGTATTGTTTATTGATAATTTATTCGATCAAAATATATTTTCATTTTTTTTTATATATTCAATTTTATTTTAAATATATTATATAAAATAATAAATAAATAAATAAATTATTTTATATTTTGATAAAAAAAATATTATACCAATTAAAATATATTGAACAAAAAAATAAATTTAAGAGTTGAATATGTAAGATTTTAGTATTTTGATAGTATGAAAAAATATAATTTAACATGTGAAAAAATAAATTTAAGAGTCAGAATTTGTTAATGTTTTTAATCCAAATTTAAATATATATATATTTTTAATATAAATTTAAAAATATCAACTCTAAAAATTAACTATTAAAATTTAAAAAAATTATTTAAATATTAATTTGATCATTTAAGTGAATTTCTCGTATATATTTTTATATTGTATGTTTTAGGATAGTTTTAACAAATGTATTTTTTTTCTTATATTTTATTTTTATTATATTATATTACTACATTAAAATCTCTTTTATATAAAAAATATAATATTAAACTAAAATTATAAAAAATAATACCTGAATTTTTTTAAAAAAATTTTAAAGTGTTCTTGAATCATTTATAAAAATTTATTATTGGTGATCTAATAACTGATTGATTTGTTTTATTTAAGTAAAATTAAACCTTATCATATTGTCTTTTTAAAGAATTTTCTGTGTGAAAAAAAGGGTGAAATAATTATTAATTTCACTGCTAATAATAACATTGACAATGCCACCAACTGAGGCAATTTAAGTAATTAAGCCATGCCCTTGCCAACATAACTAATCAGCCAAAGCGACAAAGGGGACAAAACCCTGCGGCATCATGTAGATTCTAACAGCAAATCAAGACCGTTCATTTTCTCAGTGCTCTAATCATACCCATCCATTTGTTCAAACACGCGATAAAAGGGGGAAGTGCGCCTGAATCCATTATTCTTGTTCAGTTACGGTCACCAACGAGGCAATGCGTGACCGACAATACGTGGCAGCACCCCTATGAGTGATTTAATTGCAGGGTCAATAATTAAAAGTATTGTATTTGTTCATGAACTGATCTGAAGTCTGACATATTTTAGTATTATTTTTTTTATAATTTATCAAACTGACATATATTCAACCAATTTTATGCATCTGTCAAAATTTTATCAAATTAAGATTTATGGGTGTTTTTATATTATAATATTCTAAATTCAATTTATGCATATGTCAAAAATCAAATGCTCTCTCCAAATAAATTTTAACAATCCATGTTGATATGTTAATAATATCTTTTTATTATTAGATTATTAGTTTAATAATCGAATATTTGCCCAATTAAAACCAATGCATTGCCTTGATTAGAGGTACAAAATATTTTTTTTATTAATTATATGTGAAAAAAAGAAAATATATGATGTTCAAATTTAAAATTTAGACAAAAGCAATATAAATTTTAGCTACTAAATTACACTATGATAGCTTAAAGGTATAACATCTAATCTTTTGTTGTTGTTTTTTCAATTTTAATATATAAAAGTTATATTTTAGTTTTTTTTTTCTTTCTAGATTCATTCATTGAACTTATATATGCAATTTTTTTTATCAGTAATTAAACATTTCATTAACAGAAAAGTAACGATACAATGACTAATAGCACAATACTAAAATCAAAAAGCACAATGCAATAAAATACCACAACAACACAACAAACCAAAAGAAAATACATATCAGAACAATTACTTCAAAAAAAACCAAATTGAAATAGATACAAGGCAACCAACACAATAAACCAAAACGCCATAAATCTTTGAGAATACTTCTAGCATAAAAGCACAGGAGATATAGCTTCAACATTCCCTCCATAGAACGGCCATTAAAAACAATCTTAAGACCGAGGTCAGAGAAAAGACGCAGAGCCCGAAGAAAGTCCATCCATCAAAATTGATTGAACAGAGACGAGGTAATAAACTTGTAAACTCTGCTACCCCCATATATCCTCGGATCTTATGTCAGTCGAGGGAAGAAAAGGATCAAAGATCCTAACTTGGGGCCAAAGTGGGAGAGGAAGTCCCACAAAAGCAAATCCACACCATAAAATGGGAAATGCCAAAGCTCCTGAAGGAGTAACATCTATAACCCGAAACAAAGAGGAAGAGGGTAGGATGAAAGCTGAGGCCCAACTGCCAGACAAGGGTTGAAAATCAAAAGCTAAATTTTGGACGAAGGATGAATTTTTGAAGCTCAGAAGTCTGGATCCAGAGAAGAAACGCCTATAAGGAGCTCTAAAGAGCTTATATATAGTAGATCGATAGGTGTTTTTTTACTGAGAAACAAAAAACACATACTAGGGGGTTGTGGTTGCCAACACCGCCCAGCAAAAAACAAAAGAAACAAAGAAAATAAGACACCATAATAAAAACAGAAAATTAGAGCGAGAGAAGATAAAAGGTTTTGGGCTACCGCCAGCAAGGACGCCGACGGTAAACCAAAATCTAGGGCAAGAACCGATAAATGATAGAGTTCTATAATAGAGATAAACCTCTAGAGAAACCGAACAAAGTCGGAGTTTGATGTTATATGTGCAATTTGTTCATGAGGCATAGTATTTTTTTATTAAAAATATTTTTGATAATGAAAATTAGACACTAATGGTCTTAATAAAGTCAAAATGGAAAAACTTGTCCACATTTTGTGTGTTTATGTACATAAAGAAGCACTATTTGCAAAACTCAAATAGTTTTTTTATTTATAAATTTTTTTTTATTTAAGCTTGCATAAGCAAATTTATATGACTCAATGGTTTTTGTTTTGGATATGATTTGATTTATCATCCTCTTATATATATATAGTTGGCGCATGGGTCTCTCTCTATAACTTTTTTGTGTAATTTTTCGTCTTTTTGTACGTAGATTGTCGCCTTTGGCTTCAACTCTAAATTTAGAGTTGTCATTGTGCTCTTACCAATAATAACTCTAGATCTTTCTCTCTTTTTTTATGGATAGTTTTGTTTGCTTACTACCAAACACCTAATTTGTTTATAGATTTTTCCTAACTAAGCTATGATTATTTTGAAGTTGAGAGTTTTTTTATTTCCGATCTTTATGGTTCTTATCTTTTTTATCGATCATGGTTTATAAAATTCTACAGGGATATCTCGGCTATCAGAAGTTTATCAATCTTTTCTTATCACTTTTACATTGCCTGAATCTCTTTAGTCTTCCCTTTTGAAGCCTCACGGAGATATGTCTGTAGATTTGCTCGGACACTATTTTGATTCTCCTCATTTGCTTATCTCTTTCGCTTTAGCTTTTATCTGCTCCAATTTATAAAGCTACGTTTTTGGGTGCTTAATTTTATTTTCTCTTAACTCACAGCAATCCCAGACTTAAGGATGGTTTAAAGCGACAATTGAGGAAAATTCTAGTTCCTAAGTTTATCAAAGGAATCTCTGCATGGGTTATTTCTACTATTTGTTGTAGTCTTTTCTCTTGCTTTACCAATTCTAGTTTATCCTGGGCTAGGCGTAGTGGCTTCTTGTTTGTTTTTAATGGAAAATAGTTTATACTACCTTTGTTTTATTATCATACAAAAAATAACAATTAAGAAAATTTTACTTTTTCATCTCTATTGACTTAAATATCTTTAAAAAAAATATTTCTCAAATTAAAATTTTAAAATAAGAATATAAATGATATTTTATCTCATTTCACTTCTCAAAATTTATCTAAAATGATATATTTTCTATATAAAAGATACACTAAAATTTTTTTTTTCTATATTAATAAAATGAAGGGAGTATATCTTATGACTTATTTTTTTTTTTAGAGATTCTTACTTTGACACGTACATCCACTCAACTAATAAGATAATTTATTTTTTTATTTATATTATTTTAAGATATTTCCATTGTAAGTTTACATACAGGTTTAAATAAAAAATTTTCTTATTTTTTTATCTTCTAAGGATCCCAACCCTTAAATGAGTTTTTGTAATCTCTATTTTGTTTAATACATTTTTTCTTTACACTGTATATGGAATAAATGAATTTAGATTATATAATTAAGATAATTCAATTAAATTTTATATAATTTTATTTAGAATAAATTATGAATTAAAAATTTATTTAGTTTTTTTAAATATATTATTATTATTATGATAATATTATATTTAAAGTTTATATTCAAATAATATCAAAAAAAATTCTTTTAAATTTATTGCTATAAATTAATAATAATATATTTTTTGATTAGATAATTATTGTATATGAATGTTTTATTTTTTAATATTAAAAAATATTTTTTTAGTTTATATAAATTTAATTAATTGATACTACTATAATTTTATTTTTAATAATTTTTATTCAAAATAATTATTTTTTAACATAATTCTAGATGAAAATATTAGATTTAAAAATTTTTATTTATTAGACTATTATTTATATTTATAGAAATATTTTTTTATTTTAATAATTAATTTTACAAAAGAGTTTATATATGTAATGAGTAATTTTTAAAATTTTAAATAATTATTAAAAATAAAAATTTAATAAAATATTAAGATAAAAATATAATTGTTGATGAAGCTAAAAGAACAAGTATATAAATTAGATATTTAACTTTAAAAAATTAAAAATTAATAACATAATTATATTAAAAATTAATTTTAAAATTTTAAAATAAGGGAAATAATAAATTTTATTAAATTGATATAGTGAAAAAGAGAAAAAATTAGAAGATTATTATGGGAGAAAGAGGTATAGGTTTATCGAGGATAATTTTATTAAAAAAATAAGTTTATTAATTTGTATAATTTATTAATAAATTTTATTTTTTAATAGAATTTAATTTACACTAATTAAATTTTATATGTTTGAATTTATAGAATTGAAATGAGTAAAATATTTTATTGCTTAAAAGAAGGTATTTTTCCAAAATTTCTTATTTTATTTATAAATTTATATTTTAAGCTTTACGTTATTGAAAATTATTTGTTTAAAATTACAATACTAGTACATGTTACATGATTTTATTGTTTTTTTAATATAAAAATACTTTTAATAGCCGCTTCAACTTTAATTATTTTAATTTAAAATTTATACATTGATTTTAATTTAAAATGTCATTTCAAATTTTCAAATTATAAATGTATTGGACACTCTCTATTAATGCAAAAATGTAAATGTTAAACATTAATTTTAATCACTTGTCCAAACAATTTTTTATTTTTATTATTTGTTATGGAATAATGAGATAGAATAATAAATTAACTATTTTAGCATTGATTTGTGATAGGTAATTAATTAATTATATGGTATGATAACTGCCTTGTGTTGGCAGAATTAAGAAAGTTGATAGCATTGATGTGAAGAATTTATAATGATGGGCAATGAAGAATTTATTAAGTAATAACAATAAAATTAAAAATATTGATTTTAAATTTAAAAATGATCAATTTTAATTCATTTGTAAGTGATACTATTATTTTATATGCTTTTCATTAGGCTGAAATTGACGCTTTTAATATATCTATTAAAAAATTATTAAATTTTTTAAATATTATATAAAATTACTTTAAATAAATTAAAATATTTTATATTAATTTATTAATATTATATTTATTACTTTATTAATTAAGTCATTAATCGAGGTACTACATTTTTTAAAAAATTGATAAAAAAAAGATTTATTATTGTGAATATGCAGAAAAAATTTTAAAAAAAAGTTAATTAATTTTTTATTATATAAAATAAAAATTTGAGATTTTGAGGGAACGGATGAAATATTATTTTAACATTATTTTGAATATTTATATTAAAAAAAAGTAAATTTATTATAATAAACGGTGATGATTAAGTCAAGGATCACGAGAGGGGAACAAGTAATGAGAGCTTGAGAGTTGATAGGCCGATAGATTTCAGCCTGAAGGTGGTGGGTAAAAGTGAAATAGATATTAATGGTGGTGGGGACTATTATTAGTGGGTCCTAAAACTTATGAACACACGGCGGCGGCGGCGGCGGCGGCGGGTGGTGGTAGGGCGGTGGTGGAGGCCCAAAACAAAGAAAGATGGTGTTTCATAAGAAGCGTGCAACATGCTTCATCTCTGGCGGATTCTTCGCTTCCCTTTCTATACAACCAATAAGAGCAATTATAAGGCATTATTATTATTATTATTATTATTATTATTATTATTATTATTATTATTAACACTAATTTGTTTACAAATCATTATAAACCATTGCAATCTTGATGTTCTCTTTTTATATAAAATATAAAACATATAATTTTAAATATAAAATATAAAGTAGATAATTTAAATTCTCATGATGGAATGTCTTTATTTGTTAAAATATAAAATCGATAATTTAAATTATGATGTTCTCTTTTTTATATAAAAAAATTAAGTTAATTATTAATGATTTATTTATAACTAAAAATATAAATTATATATATTTATTCAAAATAAATTATATAAATTTATAGCTCAAAAATTGCATATTTAAAATATAATTTAAAGTTATAAATTTGATTATATGATTAATTAATATTATATTTTGAAATTGGAAGATGTTTAAAATAAATAAATATAAAATTCATTTGAGTCATAAATAAATTATGAATTTATCTTATATGTGCCTTGAGAATACATGTTAGGTAATAGTTAATATTCTAATAACTTTTGTCCAAGTAATTGCTAATAAAATTATACACATTATGATGTGATTATAATAAATTTTAATGACAATAAAATTTATTCTAATAAAAATAAAATATTTATTATTGTTTAATATATATTCTGATAAATTCGTAAAATATATATAAAAAATAAATTTAAATTTCATTTCCATGTTTAAAATGCAAAGTATTAAAGGTGAAATACTTTCTTTGGCAGATTGACAAAAGCCCTCACATCTCTTATCTCTAACACATTAATAATAAATATTGGCAACCCAAATATTCAAATGCTCAAGTGTACAAATTTCAAAATCAATACCCTAAAAATCAGATTGAATGTTCATGTGTCAAATTTCTATTAGACTTAAAGTTTATTTTCTGGTAAGAGTTGAATAATGAGAAGAAAAATAAGAAAAAAAAAAAGATGCTATTCTTTTATTCACTGGTTTCATGCTGTGATATTCAAGATGACATCAACTTCTTCTCAAGCTGTTATTTTCAACCCTCAATCTCTTGCCTTCTATCTCCATATTTCAACCCTATAGCTATAATCTTATTATATTTTAGCCAATTAGTCTTATATTGCGTCCATTATTATTAAATATGACTAATCAGTCAGAAATTCTTTTTTTTTTTTGAAAATAATAAAACTCATAATTTGATTTTTAAAAAATTGGAGATTGAGTTACAGTTTTTATAAATTATAAATAAAACATTTCTTTAGCTTTTTTTTTAGAAAAAAATTGAATCAATTCAACTAATTTGTGAGGCAATTAAAAATATTTTAGAAAAATAAAACTATTGAGAAAATTGACAACACAATGGGTAACATATAAGTACCATTAACTTGAAGCAAGTGATCAGATGAAGGAAATTGATTGAAAGTTTCCTAGTAATATACCACCTGTACCTAAACACAATAATATTAACAGTAATAATAATAAGAACAAAATTAGAAGATTCCATCAATGGAAGAAGCCACGGGGAAGGGGAAAAGAATTATGCATTGTAGTGTTTGCCTAATTTATTATGCATTGTTGGGTAATTATGATTCTTAAGCATAATTAATTAATTTAACTAATTAACCCTTCCTTTATTGATATGCTTAAACTCATCGGATGTTCTCCCTTGACCTGTGATTGTAAATTAGTCTATTTTCTGCTCGTTAGCCGTTGCTAAGGTAATTAATTAGCTCTAAAATTAATATATTTGAAGTAGTTAATTGAAATTAATTAATTAGACATGGTAACCAGTAAATGCAAAGCCTCTTCCAATGATTTCACCACCACAAAACCAAGCAAAACACTCCACTCCAAACAGAGCAACCAGCCCTGCATTCTCTATATTCATCTCTGGCTTGCTCTTTATCAGGTTCTTTTGTCCTTCTAATTCCTTCCAAAATGCTTCACAGCGATTAGGAATACTGCAGCCACCAATAGAATTCTGAGTTTTTATAAAATGGCCAGAAAAAACTCACAATATTATAAATTTATCTATTTAAAAAAAAATTATTTAATATCATATAATATATATATATAATTTATTATGAGTTTATTATAAATACAATAATTTTTGTAAATTTATTAGATGGTTATGAGCTTATTATATAATTCAATTATTAAAAACCTGAAAGCATGCATAAATTTCTCTGAAATTTTTAATAACAATGGTTTTATCACATCAAGTTATGTATTCTATATATATACATATGTTGAAAGATCATTGATAAGATTCAAATTCTTGATTAATATTTCCAAGAGAAAAAATAAAAAATAAAAAACCTGGCAAGACGGGTGTAGAAAAGCTGATTAGCTAGTAATTGACATCTCTCAGTAGTAGGTGGATCTTGGATATATTGCTTGTTTTGCTCCAACAACTGCTTGTAGAATGCACATCCATGCTTGGCTGCTGAACTTAGCTTAGATTGAAGCTGAGGCAGCTTTGACACCATGAATTTACCTCTTTATATAACATATCGTCTGGTACATCATAAATTAGGAGAATTTATCAATATGGGTTTATTGCATTTGAATGTATAACAATAATACATAAATACAAAACATAAAAGTTTATAACTTTGTTGAAAATTAAGACATAATGCTCAGGTTTTTTCAGAAAGAGTTTAATCGATAGAGAACATATTTAGAAGAACTGTGAAATAATTAAACAATATTATAAGAAAGGGACATACCGGGTTAAATTACCTAGGTTAGTTTTTTGACATTATTTTAATTTCTATGTGTAATGTAAAGATTAAACAGTATAAAGTGGATTATAGAGAGAAAAATATATAATATAAGCAGAAACATTGAGAAGCTAAAACCTTGATAAAACTGAAGATATTGGAAGAATTTTTTGTTAATAATCAGTGCCAAGAAACGAGGCGCTATGACTTTTTCTCCACTCTCGAATTTAATCTTTCGCTTCAGTTCTTTGATAAATTCTTCATTTCTTAATGGGTTTTTAGGTTTGTACTGGTTAGGGTATGGAATAGGTGGATTCGATAAATAATTTTTATTGAATTCAACGGCTTAAAAATAATTATAAAATTAAATTAATCGAATTAAAATACTATATGTATATATCTGAAAATAAAATATACCTTTAATATATTAAATATATACTTATAAAATGGGATACCTCTAAAGTTAAAATATAATTAATATAATATTTATAAAATTGAAAAATGAGTATTTTTAAAATAGAAAAAATAAATATTTTTAACATAATTTTACTTTTAAAAGTATTTTTAAGTATTTTTTTGACGAAATTCTAAAACGAATACATTACTTGAGGGATTTTAAGTTAGATATAATTGGGCTTTGGCATATGGGCTTCCATTCCATTAATGCTGTAATTGCCCTTTTTATAGAGAAGTTGGCCAGCCGAATCGGAGTATAATGGATCTCCTTAGCCTTTTTTTGTATTTGGGCTTAGTAGGTTAGGCGCTGTTGGATATTCGTCTGGCTCTATGTCAGAAAAAAGAAGCACGAAAAAATTACACTATTTACTGTTTTTTAATTTTAATTTTTATTTTTACGACTTTTTATTTTATTTTTTACTTTTGACTTTTTTTAATTATATAATTTTTAAAATTTTTATTTTCAATTTTACATTTTTTTTTCTTTTCTTTTTCATTTTCTTTTCCATAGAAAACTGTAATATGTGAATTATAGGCTTTAAAAATATCCTGTGATAGTTGATAATCTAAGCAAATGAGGATGTTGAATCATTACTATAATAGAATCGCTGGTACTTTTATCACAAAATGAAGAAATTAACTGTTATATCAAAGAATGTTTTATAAAGAAAGTCAACAATGTATGTAGCTAAATTTACTATTATAATATCATTAACCAACGGAGGATCTAATTTAATGTTCTTATCACATGAAAATTAAAATCTCTGAAAATTGTTGCATTCATTTCCTGCAATAAAGATTGAATGCCACATAAGTTAAATTTAGATATTTTACTTGTCAAATTATAACTATATTAGATATTCATATCTTCCCAAACAGAGTCATTTCAATCAATAATATTTTATGTAGTTTTTTATTTTATTTTTGGTTTTTTCTTAAATATTTTAATTTTTATTTGTTTTAATTATTTTTTGGTTTCCAATGTAATAATTTTTTTTTCAAATATAATACATTCTACATGTTTGATAAAATATTTTAAAGAATTTTTTTAAAAAAATTAATTTTTTATTAAATTTAAGAATTTTTTTATAACTATATATATAAGTATATGTTACATATAACTAGATATATCATTATATATTTATAGGGAGACTAAATTATATGGTTATATTGAAAGTGACGCTGAATCATGTAGAAAAATTTACAAAAATAATGGTATCAAGGGCAAAAGAAGATTTTAGGATGAAGATATTCAAGTTTATAAGTGCTAGAAAAAATAAAGGATATTTGAGTTTTTTTTTTTCTTTTCTGCTTAAGTTTTTATTATATTTTTTTTCTTTTGTTTTTTTAATTTTTTTGTACAGATGTCAGTATTTTTATTTTAATAAATGTTATATATTTCATTTCATTTGTTTAATTTTGAAGCAAATATAACGATATATATATAACAGATGCATACTTATATTTTTTCTCGTAAAGAATAGGTATATATATATATGTTATATATATTTTTATATACTAAGATGTTAATGTTGCATATTGATATTATTTTTTTGAAAGAAAATAAATATATGTAGTTACAGTTAGCATATATCTACATATACTAAAATACAATAGATGCATAATAATATTATTTCCTCAAAATAATAGGTATATATTACATATACCTTCATATACTAAGATATTACAGCTGTATATTGATTTTTTTTAAAGACAATAGATATATGTAGTTATATTAATCATATACTTACAAATATGAAGATACAACAACTATATATTAATATTATTTTCTCCAAGACAATATGTATATATAGGTATATATTGTATATATCTTCATATACTAAAATATTATAACTGCATTCTTATATTCTTTTTTGAATGGCAATAGATATATAGTTATAATTATCATATACCTAAAAGTACTAAAATATGAGAGCTACATGATGTTATTCTTTCTCAAAGACAATATGTATATATAGGTATATACCTTCATATACTAAGATATTATAACTGCATTCTTACATTCCTTTTTGAAAGGCAATAGATATATAGTTATAATTATCATATACCTAAAAGTACTAAAATATGAGAGCTACATGGTGTTATTATTTCTCTATGATAATATGTATATGTAGATATATATTATATATATCTTCATATACTAAGATATTACAATTGCATAATGACATTTTTTTAAAGATAATAAATATATGTAATTATAGTTAGTATATATCTAAATATAATAAGAAATAACAGCTTCGTACCGATATTTTTTTCGAAGACAATAGGAATATATAAGTATTTATTACATATATATTTATATATTAAAATATTATAGTTATATTTTAATATTCTTTTTTGAAAGACAATATAGATATATGTAGTTATAGTTGTACACCTATAAATATTAAAAATATAAAAGCTACATATTAAAATTTTTTTAAAATAATAGATATATGTAAATATATGCTACATATACCTTTATATAATAAAATAACAATATATATATATATATATATATTGTAACGCATTATAATAACTAATGTGTAAATTATGTTATATATTAAAAGATTATTTTTAAATAAATTTTATAGCATATATTAAAATTATTTTAAAGATATAAATTAAATTAGATTAAATATATAAAAGTGTGTGTATAAAATATAATTTAAAATTAGTTAACATAATACTGCAAAAAATATTTTAGTATAAAAATATATATGAAACTTATTTTAGTTTAAATATTTTATAATTTTAGAAATTAAAATTTTGTTAATATTAATCAATTGATTTATAATATTTGTAATTTTATATGTTACTTTAAATTACATATTAGTAGAAATTTAATTTAAATATTTTAAAAAAATTATTTTTTAATTTATCTAAAAATAAATAGGACAAGTAATATAAACAATATAAAAAAGAAAAGAGACTAGAAAAAAATAAAAAAAATACACAAATAAAAAACAAAAAAAAAGATAAAAATTACAAAAAACAAATATACAAAAAAATAACAGTCACATAACTAAAAGTATAAAAAATAAAAAAAATATATTATAAATATATAATGAAATAAAAAAATTATATGCAATTTAGAATAAATAGAAAAAAGAACTTTTGATTTATAATATTATAATTAAATCTTAAAAATAATTTTAAAAATTTATTGAATAAATTTTTTTGTGAAATTTTTATATCTGCATATGAACAACCACTTTTGATGTATATGTAGACAATAAGAGACATATGATTGTCTTTAACAAGTTGACGCCATAATTTTATTATTATAAAAATTAAATTCCGTACAATTGAAAAAAATATATATTGACATATATTTGAAAATCTAATTTTATTTTAAGTTAGTTTTGTAATTATCTATTTACTCTTTATACGCAAAAAGGTTTTTCGTTTTAAAAATTATGGACCTGGTTTTTTTTTATTTTTAATTTTAGGCACTCTTTTTTTCTTTTTTCTGTATTTTTTTCTTTTGATTTTTTTATATTTTTTATTTAAAATTTTTTTAATATTATATTTTTAATATATACATAAATATATATATATGAATAATATATACATAATATATATAAAATATATATTTAACAACACAAACTACATCTATAATATTTACAATACATGTACAACATATTTATAATACAACTACATAATACTTTTAATACTTATTTAATTTATTTTTTTATTTTTTTATTCTCATAACATCTACATAACATTTACATAATATTCAATAATTTTTGCATAAAATATATATAATTTAAATAATAAAAATATAATATGCATGCAACATCTATAACACATTTACAATACTTATAACATATCTATAATACATCTACTACACATTTATATAACGAAATTATATGTATTTTTTTTTATTTTTTTATGTGTATAATATTTAAAATTTATTTAAAAATAATTTTAATAATTTTTATTAATATATTTTTATATATTTTACTTTTTTAAATTTTTATACGAGTGTTATTTATTTTTTATAATTAAAATTAAAATTTCACCTTTTATAAAAAATTATGATTTTTATATGATAAAAAATAATTTAAAATATTAATTATTATTATTTTATTAGAATATTTTTATTTAATAGTGAAGTTTTAAAAAGAATAAAAATTAAAGTAAAATATTAATTGTAGTGAGGGAGATATATATATATTTTTAAAAAAGTTGCTTTATTGAGAAATGAGATATTTTTAAAATTTTATATTAAAATTTTATAAAAAAGTAAATATTTTTAATTTTTTTATTATTTTTATAATAAAAGTTATTTTTTAGGGTAATTATATAAATATTCTTTAAAAAATTACATGCTCAATTTTTTAATTATATTTTATTAATTTTTTAATTATTTCATAAAAACATATAAAATTTAGAATAAATTTATAAAAATCATTATATATATAATAAATTTATAATAAATAATATATATTGATTTATAAATCAATGAAAAATTATAATAAATTTATTCTAAATTTTATATATATTAAAAAAACACAATTATCAAATAATGAGAGAGCACAACATTGATATATATATATATATATATATTGGTATTATTGTTATTAGATAGTAAAATATCATTCCGTGAAATTTTAAAATTAATATTTTATTATAATTATGGTTTTTTAATGCACATATCAAATATATTTATTATAAGAATTATCTTTGTTTATTTTTAGTATTTTTATTAAAAAATAATAAATAAAAGTGATTTTCAAAAAATAGTCACTAGGGTTTTTGTCCATTCACCTGTCTAAACCTAAATCCCATTCTTGGCTATTCTCAGTTGTGCTCCACCGTTCTCTATCTTCGTTAACGATGGTTGGCGGATTCGAAGTCGGCGCCGTCCCGTTCAATCCCGACGGTTGGGGTCCTCCGGACGCCACAACAGCCACCACCACCTCCACTCTGCCTCTCCATATACCTTTTGCCCCTTTCTCCCGATCTGAAAAACTCGGTAGGATCGCGGACTGGACTCGTAACGTCCATAATCCTAATGCTAATCGCCCCAATCCTAAAAACGCTTCTGATTCGGTTTTTGACTTCATCGCCGGTGATTCTTTCCCCGCAGCAGCTGCCGCCGCTGATGATGACTCAACCTTCCACCTCGTTGATGGAAAGCCACCTCCACGTCCTAAATTTGGCCCTAGGTGGCGGTTTAACCAGCACCGTCCTCAGCTACCGCAGCGTCGGGATGAAGAAGTTGAAGCTCGCAAACGTGAGGCGGAAAAGGAACGTGCTCGTCGTGATCGGCTTTACAACCTCAATCGCTCCAATCAGAATCAACCCCGTCGCGAGGCGGCAGCTTTCAAGTCATCCGTGGATATCCAGCCGGAGTGGAACATGCTGGATCAGATCCCTTTCTCAACATTTTCCAAGCTCTCATTTACAGTCACTGAGCCAGAAGATTTACTTCTCTGTGGCGGCCTTGAGTTTTACGATCGATCGTATGATAGAATCACCCCCAAAAACGAGCGTCGTTTGGAGAGATTCAAAAATCGAAACTTTTTCAAAGTCACCACTACTGATGATCCAGTGATACGGAGGCTTGCAAATGAGGATAAGGCTACAGTATTTGCTACAGATGCTATTCTCGCTACCTTAATGTGTGCACCGAGGTCGGTTTATTCATGGGATATTGTGATTCAGAGGGTTGGAAACAAGCTCTTCTTTGATAAGAGGGATGGTTCGCAGCTTGATTTGCTCGCAGTTCACGAGACCTCTCATGAGCCATTGCCAGAAGTCAAGGATGATATGAACTCTGCTTATTCATTGAGTGTTGAAGCAGCTTATATTAATCAAAACTTTTCGCAGCAAGTCTTGATTAGGGATGGGAATAAGGTTGCTTTCGATGAGCCAAACCCATTTGCAACCGAAGGAGAGGAAGTTGCTTCTGTTGCTTATAGGTATAGGCGGTGGAAGCTGGATGATGATATGTATCTTGTTGCTCGGTGTGAGGTGCAGAGCGTTGTGGAGATTAACCAACAGAGGTCATTTTTGACACTGAATGCTCTTAATGAGTTTGATCCTAAATATTCAGGAGTTGATTGGAGGCAGAAGTTGGAAACTCAACGAGGTGCAGTTTTAGCCACTGAATTGAAGAACAACGCAAACAAATTGGCTAAGTGGACTGCTCAAGCTATATTGGCAAGTGCAGATTTGATGAAATTGGGCTTTGTTTCGAGGGTTCATCCAAGGGATCATTATAACCATGTGATATTAGCTGTTCTTGGATACAAACCTAAAGATTTCGCTGCCCAGATTAATTTGAATACTTCCAACATGTGGGGGATTGTGAAGAGTATTGTTGACTTGTGTATGAAATTGAATGAAGGCAAATATGTGTTGGTGAAAGACCCATCTAAGCCACAAGTGAGAATTTATGAGGTTCCTGCTGATGCCTTTGAGAATGATTATGTAGAGGAGCCTTTGCCCGAGGAGGAGCAGGTTCAACCCCCTGGTGAGGACACAGAGAATGTAGAGGCAGCTGGAGCTGCAAATGATGTTGAAGATAAAGAGATTGATGCTCAAGCTTAAATGTATCAGTTTTCTAATTTCCAACTTCAACAGTAGTAATTTTTCATCCTGATATTTTTATATGTTAAATTCCGCATTTGACAAACGAGGAGATGTGGTAAGCTCAAGTGGTTTTTGAATTGAAGTTTGCATTGGAGTTCATGAAGTATCTTTTTATTGGTAAATCCTAAATGTTTTTGTTGCTGTAGTTTATGATCGATCCATGAATAAGTTGGCCATATGTTTTACCTGTCATATTTAACTGTCTTAATTTGGACCTGCGTATTTGTTTTGTTAATCAATATCTTTATTGATTGTCAAGTGCAGATTCGCTATGATCTGGTTGTGGCAATGTTTGCAATTTGATCAATTTTGAACTTCTCAGCTTTGCATGGCCTTTTTCCAAGTCTTCCTATTTGATTTTGTAATATTAGATACTTTATTCTTTTTTTTTACCGAATTTCAAGGGCATTTTGTATTCAGGATCTTTCTCCTTACCAACTGAGTTTGAACTCTTCCTAGAATTTTGTTCTTGACATGGCTATGGTTTATGATGCCTGTTCTCTATTGATGTGGTAAATTTATTTGGTCAAATGTGGATTTATTTTTTTACAATTTTGTCAAAAGATTGAAATTGTTTTTATCAATTTGGACTCCTCAATGATGCCAATGAACATAATAATGCCTTAAAAACTCTGAAAAATATAAGGTGCTCTAAGTAGCAGCCTGAAGAGAGTAAAGTGTGCAAGTTCAGTGTTCGAGGAAATAGGAATTTTAGGCTTTAAACTTGAAAAAGTACCTAATAGATAAACCAATTTCTTCATAATGGAGTTTGGTTTCATGAAACGAGGAAATATAGAAAGTGAAAAAAAAAAAAAATAGGGATCATACGTTGTCAGTTGTCACGAGAGCTTTGGCTACTTTCAGATTGTATGGTACGATCACTTGGGTAACAAAGTTACAACATTATTGAAGAGAACTGCCTTCTTAAAATTTACACTTGTGATGATGCATCGATCATAGGTTTATAAGGTGGTAATAAAATGTTATTGAAAATACCAACCAGGAAGCCTGCCAGCCACCCAGCAATTTGGAGCAGCTAGTGATGCCCATCCCATACCATTCAGAAAGGATCATAATCTCATTTGTAGGCAGTGAAGAAAATATCATGTATTGTTGATACTCCATTTAAGTGAGTAAACAGAATTACATGCTCAATCTCATAGATATATTTAGAATTCTGTAAAAAGCCATATTCGATGAAAGTCGTATGTACGGCTTGGAGGTCTTTCATATCTCTGGAGATTCACCTTATAATATGGGGTCAAAAAGTCAAAATAAATGATTTTATTTAGGTTTTGATACACTTGGTCTACCAGTGAAGAAAATACCATCTCCTGTTAGTTTTTTCTTCTGCAGCTGCATAAATTACTGAGAGCAAGGCTTCTTCTGTTGGGGGTCAGCCAGGTGGGTGAATATGTGCAAATGGTAAAACGCTAATAGCCTCCTCCATTGGCACAGCTGCCCATAGAATTTACCACCTAGGTTTCCTGCAAGTAAGCAGTGACCACAGCCATGATTCTCTGTTATAATAATGCAAGTCATTCACCATCACACCATAATGCTTTCTGTTTAATATTTTCCTCCCATTTGATGAGATTAAACAGTTAGCGAGCCATAAACTATGACATGAGATTGTCTTGGGGAAAATAAGGCCAAGCCTCGACCCCAAAAAAAGAAAAGTTGCTTGCATTTTGGGATTGCAAAATTTTTTTATAATTTTTTTTTATCTTGCAATTTTTGTTTGTTTTTTCAATATATATATATATATATGTAATTTTATTGTTGTCTTCATTATAGAAATTTATTATTGTATGAGAAAATAATTGAAAATTTTTCATTAATTGAATTATTAAAATATCAATTTAGATTATCAAATCAGATGGAGTGCTGTAACAAATTATTTAGATACAACTTAATTTTATTATTTAGATTTTTTTTATCCCATACCTAATTAATGCCCTTTTCCAATTACTAGGAAAAGTTCGTCAATTCTTTTTATTAACATTCTATAATTTTATAACTTTTATGGTTGAATAGTTTTATTTTATTTTTGACATAAAATATTACATAGTAAAACAGTAAGCAATTAAGCACGATTCTATTTTTAAGGAATATTAATTATTATAGAAGCATTCATGGAATTTTAGTAGACTTATGGACTCAAAGTTCTATACATATTTCAATAATTTTCACAATTAAAAAATTCTAAAAGTCATGGCGCTAAATCAAATAAATTTCAAGGGCTATAACGTAATTAAAATTTAAAAATTTAAGTACATTGAAATTTTATCTAATTTTATACGGATGCGCAATGAAAATTGATAATACATAACAAAGGGCCAAAGTATATATATAGATATATAGAAAGATTACAACCCTTTCACCAAAGGCGAAATTTGTTTGGAAATTTGACATGATACGCTTTGCCACTTCAAAGAAAATACAAAATCCAAATCCAACTTATTTAACACTAAAGATGATTGAAAAGCAACCAATTATTTGATCTATCAAGTCATAAGAACAAAACTAAAAGGAAAAAACAGAAAGGGCAAAAGAATTCTACAATATAAGGCATAACTAGTGGCAGAAACTGAACAACCTCCTCACTAAGTAATATCAAAAGTTTGGCAATTTCAAGTCAGTAATTTAGATGGTAATCCTAAAGATATAGAATCAATAACCCAAAAATAAAAAATAAAAGAAAAAATCTACAATTTTATCTTTAGAACTAGAAGGATGAAGTTTCAAACATGACAAAGAATCAATAAAAAAATGCACTGCAAGTTTTCAACAGCTCCTTCCCACCAAGATTTGCGTAAAAAACTACAATTTTTACCTTAAGAAGAGACCTAAGTGGCAAATATTAAACATCCTTTTCAGTTTTTGTTGTAGAAGAGCTACAATCACATTTTCTTCTGACTTCAACCCAACACATTTTAGAACATAAACCGCAATCTTCTATTTTTAGAAGATAAATCCCAAAAAAAAAGAAAGGAATTTCTAAGGTTGGGAGGAGGGAGAGGGGGTGGGGGAAGAAAAAGAAGAATCTAGCTGCCCACCCAGGAATAAAAAACAAGTCGCTTCCTTGCGGATTCTGTGACAGCCACATCTTTGGGACCTTGATATCATATTAGCGTGTGTTACAGATTGAAGGGACATTTAAAATGCGAGGAATTGATGTAGCCTCCACCTAACTGGTTGGTGGGAATGGAAAAGAAATCTTCTCCGACAGCAACCCAAAAAAGTTAACCAAGCAAATAAGTTTCTCCCCATTCCATCTTTTATGCATAGTACATGTACAAGCTGTTTGCAGCAGCACAGGCGATTGAGTTTTCAGTTGGGTGCCATGCTAGATGCAGCAACTTTGTAGTGAAATCAAAAGAATTTCCATTTGCATCTGCTCCTGGGCTTTCTGCTCCTGTTAGTGATTCCACGAGTATTATCATAAAAACACATGTTCAATTTTGTTTATCTAAATGAGACAGAGAGACAAGGAGAAAGCAGAAGGGAGGAAAGGGAAGGGGGTTGGTATAAGCTACTGACCCCGTCTTACAACACGTGTTATACTACTGCTTAGGGATCTCGAAGGCCTCGAAGGGGTCTGAACTTGTCTCCTGAAAAGGCAAATAAAAGTTCATGAAGACATTATATTTTATAAAGCATTTTAGAGCTCCAGACCCTCTGTTCATATCTGGCGTATCAATGTGAAAATACCTCATTGGGTTTTTGCTAGCTTCCAGAGTTGTTGACTCAGTACTTCCAGGGGCACAACCAAACACACGGAACAGGTTGCTGGGTTCACATGAAAAGAAAATTATTAAGGTGTTTGCAGAAGGTTTTCAACAAGAATACGGATATCAATATACGGGCGGTAAACACATACCTGTAAGACCCTGTTGCTAATCGCAATCCATCACCACTCAAACAACATTCGAATTTATCAAAGATTGAATCATTCTCATACAAATCACACAACTGAAAACATTCAAAGAAATTATAATCAGGATGACCAGCCTTGATATTTTAGGTTTAGTTTGTTTGAAGATAGGAACCTCACCTTAGGTCTTAAATACTCATGAACCTGGAAGGTTGCAACTGGACCTGAATCCATATTGATGTCCCATAGCTAACAAGATGAAAACACAGAAATAAGGAACTGAAAACAATCAAGCATGAATTCACAATTAAACTTGAAAAAAATATGCAGGCAAACATTGACTCATTATGGTGCATGTGATAAAAAATATTCATCACAAGCTATAGCGTGGATGTTGTCACTCCAAATAACAGATATATATCTTCAAACACAAAGTTAAATAAGAAAAAGCCTTCCAAAACAAGAAAGACATAAAATCAGTCAGCTTGAGGTCCATATATTATACAAGTTTGAAAAAGGCATACCACAAAAAAATCAACAGTAGCATGATTATCTCAAGCTCGAACAGGGCCACTAGAGGCATTTTGCCTGGTTTACCAGCTTGTTTTAACTGCAAAGCTTCCTATTAACTCTCTCTCACTCCCCCCTGCCCTGCCCCCACCTCCCACAAATACATGGAATGGGTTACTTGTCATAAATTTTCAGAGGATTCTCTTAATAAAACCATTATCTTCCATAAGTAATGTGATATTCACCAGGTAAGAGTACTTGCAGTGAGGTAAAAGTCTCAAGCACAACTGATAAGACTCATCTTAGGTGCAAATTCACTGAAAGGTGTACAGAACATTCATACAAGTGACACAATCCTAGACGTCCATCTTTAGAACATCTGTAGGTGCTAATCTTTATAACTAGCAAGCAAAAAGAATAGAAGGAATCTTTAGAAAACATCAATATCACTCAAGTACAAAGAAAGCATAACACCATCATCAAGGTACATCCATTCAACAAAGAAGAGGACTAAAAGCTTAATTTAAAACATGCTTGATTACAAACAAAGTACATCAATTCAACAAAAAAGACAACTGAATGATTAATTTACAGAAGCATATTTGCGCCCCAACCAAACACTGTCCACAAGCACTAATTAGATCACAACAGCAAGCCCCAAATATATCACCATCATGCTAAAGATCATTTTCTTCTCATCCTCCTCCTTTCTATTTATTAGAGTTAGGGTCCTCGATGTCTTCTTTCTTTTCAACTGTCTTCCTTATATTAGTTCCTCATTTAATGTCTAATTGATTAGCATAAAGAGTAGAATAACTTGTGTTGGTTCATTGCCGCTACTCTAAACAATCAATTCAACGGGAAGACAGAGGCAACTTCATTTTGGATTAGAACACCAAAGCATATTGTGATATTCACCTCATAAGAGATGATTCAATGTAGTCACATTTACTTTACTGTAACACACAGTTAAACCAGCATTATGAAGGCTTAAAGGGAAAAAATCAAATAATACAAGCAGAAACAATTAATAAAGTACCATTTAAAAATGAATGAAGAAAAGTAGGCCAGGCATTCCTAAAAGACGTGCACATGTGCATAAGCACAGGCCCTGAGGATGAACCCTTGCTTGAACCACCCAGGCACGTGATATAGACTCGTGTAGGGCTAGAAACAAGACGCACCAAAGCTATAACCAACTTCATATGCAAAGGACAAAATTCAAAGCCATGGAAAGGCTCAAATGTTGTCACAAACAACTGAACCTCAACAATCCCAGACATAACTGGTCATGAAAAAGACACTCTGCTAATAGACTCGAGGACCAGACTTGAAAAATACTTAGCAACCATATCAGTACTTATGCCAAAACGGCTACAAGAAAAAGTGGTAATTGTGTACATGAGCACTCTGCAAAAAACAATTTTAATTATCACTCTAAAATTCAAATATCAATACTAATTTGTCAACTAATCATATATACTTAAATACCAAGTTATAGGCCAGTATTTATATAAATATGATATTGCATAATCAGTTACAACTACAACCCAAAAAAAAAATTGCAAATATACAAGTTCAAACCTTAAGAGTCATGTAATCACGACTGAGTATATGCCTCCCATCCTTAGCAAATTTAATATCTGAGATTGAAGCAATTATCTCTGTAAAAAATGATCTAGTGCCTGGTGCCTCCTGTTCCTCAAACCTGCAACAAGTGGATATTAAAACTAAATGACGCCATAAATAATTTTTATGGATTACAGCTCCAACCCAAACAGGAATGCCCCCAAAAAGTATTCAGCATATGCTCCAAACCAACAAGGTATATGGTTATGCCTTTCTAATTTCCCCCATTTTGAGCCAAAGATTGTTTCTTTGAAAGGCATATGCAACACCAGTAGGTCAAACCGTCAAAGCAAGTTGAATACTTACAACTTGGCATGAGAATCGCATAAAGCTGATTGTCGCAAATCAATGAGTCGGATTGAGCCTCTTGAACTGCTATACGCTAACATATTGCAATGGTTGGGGTGGAATTCTGCAGATGTTATTACCTCTGCAAAGATCAATCAAATCAGGTTGATGAATAAATAAACTGTCATTGAACACTTACTAGATCAGAAAAATTTAACATCATTTTATCCAGGAATAATTTAAGATTTGTGTGAGGGTGAACCTAATAGCATAAAACCAGCATAAAGAGCAAAAACAAGCTAATTCACTGGGTACTGAACAACCCCAGGTAAGTTGTGCCACTAAAAGGCCAAAAGGTTTACAGAAAGGAAGGATGAAAATAATGGGAAAATCTTCAAAAGACAGGCAGGCATGAGCACAGAATCTGGATCTACAAACCAGACAAATACATGGAAGTTCCAACATAACCCTGACACAAGAGACTAAGCATCTTACCAGTTAGATCCTCCATATTAGCAGGTTTTACATCAACAATATTGAAACTTTGATTGCTAATTTCCAAGTTCCAAAGATTGATTCGCAGGTCATCAGCTGATATAAAGGTTTCACCATCACTAGACCACGAGAGAAGATATGATTAGCAAGTCAACACTAAGATGGGATGAGCCTGGTATAGCAAGGTGTAATGGTAGCCATAATGAAGTAAATTCCATAAGATTGCAAAAAGTAACAATTGTTCAGTGAAAAAAAAAAATGAATTCATAATCTATTTGGGACACAAGGAACTGAAAAGAAGCATGCCTCAACATCTTTCAATTTGCAACTTTTATGCAATTCATGCAACAAAAGAGCCAAATATGCAGCATTCAGAATAAAAGCATCAATTCTCATAAGAACTGAATGGGCAAACCAAAAGGTAGAAAACATAAACAACAACAAAAAATAAGCATGTAAGGTCCAACATGTGGCCACCAGACCTTGCTGCCTCTTAACCATATAATTATCTGGTGATTCTCATACTAAATAAACATCAACATCTTATGTAAGACTAAAGATTATTAGTGTGTTAAGACAAATATCCCATTTATAAAGTGGGAACCTGTAGTTCAAAGAGAGAAGCATGTTAAAACATCCGCAGATTTAACTACTTGATTAAATGAGCTTCTTAGGCATTGATGGTTAGGACATTAGTAATTGGTGGTTTTCACAAATGCATAATTCATCAAATTGTCATTCTCACTTGCACCAAGGTTGAGTGGAAAAGAAGGGCAATCTGCCTCCCCACTCAATTATATAGCAAAAAACATCTAGGGGAAAAGGAACATCCTAGACTCCTAGTGCAAAGTCCCAAATGGACAAAAATATAATAAAAACCAAATACAAGGCTAGCCATTTGTCACAATGCAGTTTATTCTAAGGAAACAATTTGAAGATTTCAAATCATCACAAATTTCCTTCATGAACAAAGCCTAGAAATTTTTGAAGTATAAATAAGCAGAAAAAATGCCAGTCTCTTAAAGGTACCATGATAAACCCCAAATATCGAATAAAAATAATAATAACAATATCACGGCTACTTTGAAAAAGAAGCAATGATAAAATCAACATGGAGCCACCTGTTGTTTGAAATTGAATTGATGTGATAATCATGTGCATGAGCATATACCCTTCGACATCTAGCCACCAGGCTGGTCTCATTGCTGGTTACCTATATAAAGCACATAATAAGAGTTAGATTAATGCAAGACCAGATGATTCAGAAAATAAATCAATGTTATCCAAAATCTCCCTTTCTTACAACAATAACCAACATTACATCTGAACCCATAGTACAGTCCCACCACCAGTCCACAGAGAAAAAGGCGTGTCAATAATCTCCCTTCTAAATGTATAATATGAAGTAGATAAAAAATGACATTCCCCATGGGGAAAGAGGGACATGAAAACTTTAAAACAAAAACCATCAAATTAAATTTTTTTTTAAAAAAAAGCATATAGCAGTATGCTAATAGGACAAAAGCTTGCACAATCAATTGAATGCACCATTCCTTGTATAAGAAAGCCCTTAAAAAAGCATGCTGCCACATTCAAGGTATGTGTCGTTCCAAAGTCCAGAAATTTATACTTGGTCAAAACAAAAGCAAGGAGAGGAAAACAAATTGTCCGAGTACAACTACCACAGGTAAACGCAGTGATGAAATGCCTCCAGGTGGGAAAGTGAAGTCATTGCTTGGGTAACTATATGACTTCTCTGGCCAACCTCCATTTGCAAGATATGGTTTAGCACTACTTGAATTACTTGAACTAGCAACACTACCATTTCCTACAGCTTTTGAAGGGTCCAGATTCATGTCAGAAATTTTCTTAACCTTCTTTTCTTGGACCTGTGAAATTCCAGACAGAAATGGCAAAAAAGTTTAGTCGCTGAATGAAGTACCAACTATAAATGAGAAAGCCAATAGTAATGCCAAGGGCTAGACCTCAGTAGATGAAATATGCCACAACAAAGTCTTTTGACACATTTCAGGCGATCACAGGTGCAAGTTATCATAGGAAAGTCATAAAAAGTATCTATATACCCAGAATAAAGATTCCTTACACATATGCCTTTTGACATACACAAACCAACTAGTTCTACCATTCAATAAGATGGCTGCTTCCGTAGAATAGAAATTATAGAAATTCAATATCATGTTTTACACATTGGTGCATCAATGTTGCTACGATAGCATACCATTTGAAAATTCAGGCAGAAAATCTAACATGAGAATAGGCAACTTAACACACATGATTCCTATTAAACTGGAAAGAAATACAAAGAGGAGAAAAATGACTTAAAGAGTTTGATAAGGCAATCCATAACTATTATGCCTTTCAATATAGATCAACTAGTAAACGAGTATGCATATCTCCCATTAATACATTGTGTATATCATATTGGGCCAGACATTTATCACCTGGTGCACAAAGGAAAACAGAAAATACTTTCAAGATAGTGTTACATTCCTACCTTCCAAAACTTAATGGTTTTATCATTAGTAGATAGGAGAAAAAGAGCACTATTGGCTGTTTGGCACCATCTGATTTTGTTGATTTTCTCCTCTATTTCCAAGCTCTTGAGATAATCAAACTGGAACAAATAAATGTATAAGCAATATGAATATAAAAGCATTACAAAAGAAAAACAAATGCATATAAAATTAGATCAAAAGAATCTGCTGGAAAGTAATACCTCAGGTTCATGGCTCTGAAATTCTGTTTTATAACGAAACTCGGGGTGCCTACTAATAGGGTAATCCATTCTCTCCAAATCCCTTCTAGACCCGCCATGCTACACAATACAAAAGAAAACACTATGACAATGATATCATTAACTGAATAGATAAATTATACACAATCATACGCCAACAATGGAATGAAAAAATTAAGCAAACAAGGGCAAGAAAAACATACATCCCTTGTGTCTGTCCTCTCGAAAAGAACTACCCGGCCCCCACGGTCACCAGTGGCAAGATGATCACCACTTTTATCAAATTCAATAGCTGAAATAATATCAACTGCAGAAGAAAACAAAATCGAGGGTTGAGAATACTATCATCATCCTTCTATTCTGCAGTAAAATTCTGCAGTAAAATAGTGCAGAAATTATTAATACAATATTGTTATGTAGGTTCAAACTTCCATATTCAATTTCATATATTTTCCCTTTTCTTAAATTTTATTTACTGCATTTGCTGGCAGCTACTTTATGTACACTGTTACTGCAAGTATCCTACTCTTTTAAGGCTTTTCGTTATCTGAAAGTATATCCTTAATGAAATTAATAAAAATAGAAAATCCACACCTTCACGTGACTACTGCATGTTTCTTGCTGTCAGACAATAATTTATATATGTAGATCATTTTGAGGCTGTTTGAAAAATAGTCATTTCTACTTAAATCATTTATGGGCTGATACTGATGGAACTGGCAATATAGCTGGAAATAGCCAAAGGGGGGGCAAAAAAAAATTAAGCAAGTGGAGAAGAAGAAGAAACAAAATTGAGACAGATAAATTATCAATGCCTACATAAGAAACAAACTGTGAGTTGCAAATGGAAAATACATTGAGTCAACACTAACACAGCTTCTATAAAAGAATGCCATCCTTGCACATTATAGCAGGCAGCACCTTGCGTGAAGAGAATATCACCTCCAACTAATTTCATCAATTCCCCAATTGCACACAGAAAATTTTGGCTAAAGTACAAGTTATTGATGAAAGCAAGTATAACCATAGTCAAAGAAGATTGCTTCAAAGGTGTTTTTGAGTAAGAGTCCTGAAAAAATAATGAGGATTTCTTTAAGTTGGGAAATATGATTTCAGCAAAGGTGATCAACTTATATCACAAAAGATATACTTATCCAGCTCCAAAAGAGAATCTAGTGAACTGGTCTAACTTGAACCAATATCCACCCCGAACAATGTAAATATATTCTAACTTACACCCCAAAAGTTCCTTTTCCATCAGAATTAAGGAAACTTAACTCCTCTAACTACTTTTAACTAAGTTAGGTAAATTTTTCTAAAAGCATTGATTCCCAGCTGCTCACAGTCTGCTTTAAAGATCAATAATTGCTACCACATTTATTCTTATTTATGTCATCTTCAGTTCTAAAATGTTAGTCTGGTAGCTGCAAGACCATAAATTCAGAGCTTGAAAGCCATCACTTATCTCAAATAGAGCTAAATCAAATTCCAAAATTTCCCTTCCAAAGAGCCGCTTCAATAGACTGATAACAGTACTCCTCCACCTCATCCCATTCTAGCAGTTCTTACTGGTGCCTCATTGCCATTGGTTTGGTTCCAATTTAGCAATTGATCTTACTTAATTTTCATTTCTATTTATGGGCTAAAAGCCATCACTTATCTCGAATAGAGCTAACAAATTCCAAAACTTCCCTTCCAAAGTGCTGCTTCAGTAGACTGATAACAGATCTCTTCCATCTCATCCCATTCTAGCAGTTCATTGTCATTGGTTTCATTCCATTTAGCAATTGATCTTACTTAACTTTAATTTCTCGTTATGCGCTAGCCCTCTTTTTCACAAATGTGACCCTCCCCTACTCCCACCCAAATCTCAACATCTTCATTTCGAGTCCAATAGCCCTTTGAATCATGAATTAATGATTTCTCTCAGCAAATTACCACTACTTCCTTTTCTGCAGGGTTTCTTTCTCAGAAAACTCCATCTTTTGATTCATAGAATTGAAAAGGATGCTGAAAAATTCATTTGGCAAACTCCTCATACTAGCACAAAGATCAAGTCGGCCTCAACCATAGCAAACTGAAAGCAACTACCTTCAGACATTGCAATAATAATCATTACCCATGTATAGAATGTTGCAGATATAAAACAAACATATTGTTCTTCACATTTGTTAGTTTCAAACACTCGTACAGCGTTAGTGGGAGTGCCTATAAAACTTGGGCCTAGTTCAAGTATCTAGATGAAATGTTCAATCACCACAAAAAAATCTCCCATATTCTACATTGCAATTGAGTTATATGAATGGAAAGACAAAACAGCAAATCTAGAATTGGAAATGTACCGAGTTATAAAAAAGGAAATTTTGGGACAGAGCAGCCGGTAAACACCTAAAATATGATTTTCTTTCAAAAATAAAGATAAAAGAAATAATATACGAAAAGACACTACCATCACATTCACTTCAGTAAATCATAAGTATATTAGCTTGGTTCACAAAACTATGCATATACCAATGACTCATCACAACAATTGACCAACGAATAACAGAATCAATAAGATCCATACCACAGCGACCAGGTTCGAACATTCACAACTTCAACGGCCCACTTGTGTTACTTACCCATTGCAAGTGCCGCAGGAAAACAATACCTAATTATCCAATTATCCACTTACTTCACCAAGCTCACTTCCCACTCTTGTATTTCCCCCAATCTATTAAATATGCCAAATCTCTATCATTACACTCGCACAAATCACTGCAGAAACCCCAGAATAAAGCAGGAAATACTCATTGACCCACAAACCAAAAAACAAATTTCTCATCGACCCACGATCCATTCCGGATCCAAAACCCAAAAAAAGCCAGAATAAGAAGTAAAAAACAAGAAATATAACCTAGATCCAAATGAACAAAAATCAATAGGTTTTCTTTAATAAAAACAAAGACCGCAATACACATAAATGAAATTTACCTTCTTGTACTTCTTCACCGGCGGTGCGTTCACCGAAGACCTGGGAGAATTTCCACTCCAAAGGTTGTGGTGGACCTGCCGGAGCTGCAGCGACCTCATCGCCACCGTTCATTGTATCCTCTATCTTTCTCTTTCTCTTCAACAGCAACGATCAAAATCAAATCCAAGGTCCAGATTAAGTCCCGACAATCAATCAAAAAGATCGCATCTTTAGCTTATAACCAAAAAAAAAACCCCATCAAAGCAATTCTTTTTCTTTTTTGGTTTAAAAATGAGAGATTTTTTTTTCTTTTATTTATAAATCAACCATTGAAACAAAGAGAGCTTTGTGTTATTATATTAATTATATTAATATAATTAATAATCCCTATTTTCTTTTCCTCTCTTTTCTTTTTTTTTTTCCTACTCTCCTTCCCTATATCTGAGAACAAACAAAATTAAAAACTCTCTCTCTCTAAAAAAGGGAAATTTGTGTGATGTTTCTCTCTCTAAAAGGAGAAATTTGGGATTTTGAAGATTGAAAAACCAACAACTGAAAGAGCAACAATCAAAACCGTTGTTTGAAGAGAGAAACCCAAAAAGTAAATTTTTTTATTCTAAAAAAAACACAGTCTCTCTGCCTCTCTCTCAATTATGGGCTTTTGTTTTCTTTTTCTGAAAATGTTTTATTATTATTATTTTTTTGGGAGTTTTGGTATAATTACATTCTGTTTTTGTTATTTAGTTTGACAGACGTGTTCTGATTGGGTTGTGACGTGGAGGGGTGTTATTTGATTTGTTGGTGAAAAAAATGAAGATAGAGAAATGTAAAAGGTTGATATTGGGGAAGATGAGAGTTGGATTGGAACGACAGATTTTTCCTTTTGGCTCTTCACAATGTTTTTTTTATTTTCTAGGCCTAACACATTAATTATTTTTTAAATTTGTCTGTTTTGATCATTTTATATTATATTATGTATTTATGTATTTATTATATTAATTTTTATATTTATATATTTTATTTTAATAAATATTTATATAATTATATATTAATTATTTTATATTTTATATTTATTTATTTTATATTTAATAGATATTTAAATAAAAATTAATATTATAATTATATATAAATATTTATTTAATATAAAATATATTAATATAAGAGATAAAATAATTAATACGTGATTATATAAATATTTATTTAAATAAAATAAAAAATATAAAAATAATTTAATAAATATATAACTATAAAGGTAAAATGGCTAAAACTTAAGACTTTTTTTTTTTTAACTTGACATGGAGATCAACGTGGGATGAAAAGTCATTGATCGGACGGTTGTTCGAGATATTGTCTGCATATATACGAGAAGTGATACTGTGCTGCATGTAAATTGTTCAAACTTCAAAACATGTTTGTTTGTATATTTATTGACTTTTTGAAAGGTATGCCAAGAAAATTAATGTTTGTAATGCTAGAAGGAAATAAGTTTTCAATATGTTAATAATTAAAATTGAAGATTTTAATAATTTTTATAAAATTTCTTCACTTAATTTTAAATATTTTTAAAAAATGCAAAACAATATTATTTATCTTTGATTGGAATTAATTTAAGTGATTTATTTATAAATCATTAAAATTGAGTATTGTATGTTAATCACTAAAGAATTTTATTTATATTGAAAATATTTTTAAAATCACAATGATTATTGACACCTTTGTATTATAAAAATGCATTTAATTAGGTTACTTACTCCATACATCAAGCTCTTTTATAAACATTAAACAAGTATATTTATATCTATGAAATATTAGTCAAAATTCATTTATTGTAGAAAAAGAAAAAAAAATCTTCTAATATATGGAAACTTCTTTTTATAATTTTTTTAAAAGTTAGACAAAGAGAATATTTTCTTTTTTTATTAATTACATTTGAAGAGAAAAATATTTAAGATTCGAACCTAAAATTTATATGAAAATAACACATACTTATAGTCATTAAATTAAATCTTAATGCTTAAAAGAATATTTTCTTAAACTTTAACAAAGTAGTAAACAAATGAATAACAATAAATTGAGAATTCTATCATGCCTTATATCCAATTTTAATTATATTAACAGAATAAAAAAAAAATTGAAACTTCATAGTAGCAACACCATAAAAGAACAAGAAGAAGAAACAATATATTGGCGTCACACAATGAAATCTAGAATTAGAATTAGGTGAAGCAGTAGACTTAATGTTCCTTTTTTTTTCCTTCCCTTTTGAAATTGATGTTTCTTTATATAATTAAAAATAATAATAAAATGTTAGTGTCAACAATTTTTTATAGTTTTTTTAGTATTATTTTGTTTTCCTTTATCGTATAATTATTAATTATATACTATTATGTAAGCAATATGGTTAGGTGGACGAGGTTCTTAATTCTTATTGACCTCTACGTGTTTTTTTTAAAAGAAAAACTATATAGATTAAGAAGATGCGTTCCAAATTATAAAGAAATAGCTATCGAATTAATAATTGGGATTTTTTAAAAAATGTCCTAAAATAAAATTATTTTTAAAAATATTTATTTTGTTAAAATATCATTTTCCATCTTTCAATTTCAAATATATTAATTTTTCAGAGATATATGTTTAATGTACTAAAAAGGTGCTCAATTCTCAAAGATATAAACTTAACATATATTGGTATATTAAAAATATACCAAAATAGTGAATTTAAAAAAATTAAAAAATGATGTATAATGTAACTTTCTCTTGATAATTTAATAATTAGTGAAGAAATAGAGATTTAAATAATGACAATTCAATTTTCTTTTGAGAATTTTGGATGTATTAAAATAAATATAAAAGAACGATAAGGCAATAAATGTGTGGTAAATAAATAAAGTAAGCATATGATGGAGAATTAAGGATTTGCAATAGAAGAAAAAAAAAGAAAAAAAGGAAAGGGAGAATGTTTAGTTTGATAAGAGAATTGGGTCTACTTATGGATGGCTTGTCAAGAAAAGGCAATGGGTCCTTCCATCTCTCATCTGGTAAGTTCTTACCATTTGGACCCGTTGACAGGTGAACTAATGGCATAACATACAGTGGAAATTTTCATTTTTCAAACCGTGAAGAGGGTGAACTTGAGAGAGCTGGGCTACTCTATGCCAATCCAAATTAGTTTACAGAATTTCAGATGGTTAAAACAAAAGGAAATTTTCATTTTTTTTTTCTGTTTAGGATAATATTTTTAAAATCAGACAGATTTAATTAGAGCTATATATCTGGCCCAGTCCAACTGGATTGGACAGGGTTTAAAAAACTTGGGCTGGGCTTTGGGCTTATGGGGCAGTCCGTTATCACCTCGGGTTGGGTTTCGGACAGAAAAAAAAATATTTTGGACCGGTCTGAGATATTTTAAAAAATAAAATTAATTAATTATATCAATATTTATAAATATTTATATTAATTTTTATATATTATTATTTATATAATAAAAAAATATAGCATTAATAATTTAAAAATAATATATAAAATATAAAAAATTTAATAAAAATTATAATATTAATAATTAAATATATGTATATAAAATACTTTGGGCTCAAATAATTCGGTCCGTTGGCCCAAGTGGCCTGGACCACTTGGGCTAGGATCTAGCTTCGGATTTTATTTTTTTAGCCTGAAGCAGTTCGAGGTGTGCTGTGGACAAGGGCCAAACCCGGTCTAACTAGGCTAGTGCACATTCCAGATTTAACTAAAAATCAAAAGTTGATCTGATTTAAAATTATTAAAAAATCATATTTATAAAAAATCAACAAAAATCAAATAAATCGGACCGAATCAGAATAAACTGATTTTCTAAATTTTAAGTTATTTTTAATAAAAGTAAGAGAAAAAAAGATTAAATCAATTTTTTTATATGTATTATATTTAATATATGATGTTTTTGAATTGATAAAGCATATTTTTTATTTTTTAAACTTTTTTTATTTTATGATTTTTAGATTTTCTTATTAATATATAGAAATAAAAATTCATAACATTGCTGTATTATTAAATATGAATCAATTTAGTTAAATTGATTAAATTATAAATTAATTATCAATTTAATTCGATGTCTAATCTAATTTTAAAAATATTAGTTTGAAAAATTAAGTTTGAGTTTTTTTTATTCAAATTGGATATTTATTATTATTAAACTAGATAATGATTTATTATTATTAGACTAAATCCGCTAAGAATATACAATGATTAAGTTGATTAAATTTCAATAGTCCTCTAATTTTATCACTAATAAATGATCATAAAAATTTATATTTAAAAATTTATTATAAGATGATTTGACCATATTCATCGAGTTCGATTAAATTTATTAATAAATATATAATGAAACTAACTAACTCAATTATTTTAAATTAATATAATTGATTTTTAGTTATATCCATCGGATTCAAAAAAAATTTACTCATTCTAATTTTTTTAATTATTTATTTATCGGAGACTCAAAATGAATAAATTAAAAGAGATGTGGATCTGCGGGGCTGTAAATTGCAGGCCTTTCCACATATACAATCACCCGCACTTTGCACTTTTATATGGAAATGGGACCCAATGCTCTAATTTTCTATTGCCAACAAAGCATGGGTTTAGCCTTCTTGTCCGTTGCGAATCAAGTTGAATCCAATTTTACTCCAATCTATAGTTAGTCCAAAAAATATTTAGATTGCATTTTATAGATCATGGCCTGGCTTTAAGTTTGGTTAGGCTGGGTCAGTACGAGTAGATAGTGCGAGTAATTCGACATTTTTATTTTTTTAAGCAAGAGATTGTAAATTTGATCATTATAAATATAGTTATTATTTGCTGGATCGATTCAATACGAACATGATTATTTTTTATTAAATAAGTTTAAAAATATCTATAGTTATACAAAAATAATAATAAATAAATTTGATAAATAATTAAAAATTAATGACCATATAAATAAAAAAAATTATTGAGGTTTTGTTATATGATAATATTTTTTGAGGGATATAGATGACATTTAATTAAATGATAGTTGACAACTTCTTCAACTCGATTTCAGTATAATTGTTAATTACCGAAAATAAAAGATAAAAAAATATTTAAATAATAATATAATTTTGAAGTTTTAGTCTAAATTACACGCAATGCAATTATAAACTCAATTGAGCACTTAAATTAATTAGTATTTTTATCAAATATAATTAATTTTTTACTATATTATTTTATTCGAACAAGCGTTTTCATATGAAAGCACATATAAATTAAATTTATAAAATAAAGAGGAAATCACGTTGCTTATTAAATTTTTCTAATTTTTATCAAAGGTTTTTTTTTATAAAATTATATAACAAACTTATAATATTATAATAATAAAATTATGAAAATTATCATGTCTGGATTTAATGTATGATAAACTCACAATAAAATATATATTATATAGTTATAAGTTGATTTGAATTTTTTTTTAATGATTGCAATTAAAACAAAATTTTTTAGCGTAATTTTATAAAACTTATTTTTTTTTTCTGGCAAATTTATAAAAATTCGAAAATAAAGGACCGAGAACAGGCCTTGTGAGGCCCTAACCCATGATAGGAGTAGTATCATTATTCCGCGATGACGGAACCTCGATTATAATTAAAAGAGGAAATTATATTATATAGTATTATTTTTATTTTTTATTTTAAAAATATCTCATTATTTTTATATATTATTAATATGTCAAATATATATTAAATATATATCTTAAAAATTGGAGTATGCTTTCTGTATATTAAATATATATAAAAAATATACCTCAAAAAGGATATTTTTTAAGTTAAAATTTGAAAAATGAGTAGTTTTAAATTGAAAAAAAAAGAAAATAAAAATGGATACTTTTAAAAAAATATTTTTATTTTTGAGAAAATTATACTGTATAATACACTTTTTAATTTTTTTAAAAATATTCTATATTTTTAATATACTAAATATATCTCTAATATATATCTTTAAAAATTGAATATAATTTTAATATACTAAATATATATTTAAAATATATCAATAAAAAAATATTTTTAAAATTAAAACATTAATATTTTTGAAAATATTTTTATTTTTTAGGATATTTTTAAAAAAGCTCCTTTATTTTTTATGGTATTTTTAAAGAAATTCCAAATTAAAACTCATAATTTCAGGGTACACAGTTGTGAGCTGACCAAAACTAACCCAATGTGAAGGTGAGAGTATTCCGCTCGCGTCGGTAGCCTTTTCCATTTGTTTATCTTTTATAGCATTGAATTTTTCAGAGAAATAATGTGTGAATTGTTAAATTATTATTATTATTATATATATATATATTGGTATTATAAGTCAGTTCGATTGTTATGTTAATATTATTAATCAAATATAGGATTTTTTTTGTTTAAACAGTAATTATGATTAGTGACAAAACTAAAAATTTATTAAAAGAGATAAAATTTCTACGGAAAAAAATAACAAACTAGTTCAAAATAAATCCCAATTTTCAAATCATCAAATTACATTCTATATTTTAAAAAAATCCCCAATAATTACTTAAAACCTAATCACAATTCATAAAATATAAACAAAACTAATTAATTTAACTTAGTCACAATACAAATCATTTTAAATAAATTATTATAGTTAATTAAAGTATAAATAAACTATATTCTATATTTAAAAAAAAATCTTCAATATTTACCTAAAACCTAATTGCAATTCACAAAATACAAATAAAACCAATTAATTCAACCTAATTACAACATAATTTTTTTAAAATAAATTATTATAGTTAATTAAAATTCAAATAAATATATTCTATATTTAAAAAAATAAATATTTACCTAAAATCTAATAACAATTCACAAAACACAAGCAAAACCTATTAATTCAACCTAATCATAACACAAATCATTTTAAATAAATTATTATAATTAATTAAAGTTCAAATAAACTATATTCTATATTTAAAAAAAATCTCTAATATTTACCTAAAACTTAATCACAATTCACAAAACACAAATAAAACTAATTAATTCAGCCCAATGACAACACAATCATTATAGCTAATTAAAATTTAAATAAACTATATTATATATTTTAAAAAAATATCTAATATTTATCTAAAACCTAATAATCACAATTCATAAAACAAATAAAATTCAAAAACAAAAGTATAAAAACTAGGAGCAAATTTGTAAAATCACATACGAGGGGTTTGTGCAATGTAAAAAATTATCCACGAGAGGTAGGGGCTTATGAATTAGGGGCAAAATAACCTGTGCCTAAGAACCCCCTACAGGTGCTTTTGGCTGCCAGTGAGAAAGGATTATCAGTCATGCCAAGACCCTCCTAGTTACGCCCTTGATTATGATTAAACTAGAGGCCTAATTACAAAATGTTATATCCATTGTTTTTATTTTAATACATCAATCTTGGTATGTAGTAGTAATTAAGCTAAATTTGGAGCTAATATGTACCCAAGTTTATTTACAATTTACAATCACATTAGTTTTCTTTAAAAAGTTATAACTTTGTTAATTCCTTGAAAATCCAATGCTAAGTATTACTTTTGGTTTAATTATTGATGTATTAATGTGTAGGTTAATGACCAAAAGCGTGAGATATTTCTATTTAGATTTTGATTTCGAGTTTTAAGTGTCTTCTCTCTTATACATAATTAAAAAAAAGTATTATTTTATGATTTATTCTTTTAATAACATTATTAATTGTTCTTATTTGACATTTCAAACTACCTATTAAAATTCAAATAGGCTAATAATATAATTTAGTAATGTATTTCATAATATAGTATTATAAATAAAAAAATATATCTTATATAATGACAATTCAAATAAGGGAAAACAATCTATTAAGTTTCAAACAAACTATTAAAAGTGTAGAGAGATTAAAAGAGTTGGCTGTTGTCGTCTCCAAAAAAAAAAAAAAAAGGAGTCGGTTGCTGTACTACGGTATCAATCGGCTGAAACAATTGTTCAAAGTACACTGCAATTATCGGGTTCACTTATTAAAGGCAATGGGCTTTATAGTGAAAGTTGAAGTGCTAAGCCTAATTGGGCTTTTCTTCAATACAACAATGAGGTCCCAGATGTCCAATATCCAATAAATATTAAAAAAATTAGAGAAAATTACATTGTATAACACATTATTTAATTTTTTTAAAAAAATATTCTATATTTTTATATATTTTAATATATTAAATTTATACCTAATATATACCTTTAAAATTTAAATATATCTTTAGCATATTAAATATATACTCAAAATAAAAAGGAATTTTTTTGAAATTAAAAATTAAAAAAGGGCATTTTTGAAAGTAAAAAAGAAAAGTGAGCATTTTTGAAAATATTTTTATTTTTTAGGGTATTTTTTAAGAAAAGAGAGATTAAATGAATTGCTACTTTTTTAACTTTTTTTTTGAAATTACACCCCCATTTTACAAATCTCTCTAAAATGCATTTTTTTTAAAAAAATTATATTTCAAAATTGCCCCCATTTGTTTTTACCATTTCAAATATGCTCCATTTTTTTTTACCCTAACCCAATAATATTTCAGATATGCCTCTTATTCAGTTTTTTCATTTGCAGTCACAAAAATTCCATATACATCATTTAGAAACTGTCATAGAAATAGTCAATTTTTTTTTTCATTTTTACTCAAAAAACTCCACACACTCCGTTCAAAACTTGAAGGAGAAATACTTAGTTGAAATCTTCTTTGTCCACTTTTTTTTTTATTTTAGATTTCACTATTGAGGAAGAACAAAACTCAGTTGAATGTAAAGTAAACATTTTTATCGGCGTTAGTGGTTTCTATTTCTGAACAACTGTTTGCATTATCAAAGCCAAAAAGAAGAATATACAATAAGTACTCTTTTTGTTTTTCTAAACTCTCTCTTGATATATATATATTTTTTTAATTTTTAGGGTTTTATTTTGTACTGGTTTGGTTTTAACATTTTTTTCTTTATTTTTTATAAGTTATGATTATAAATTTGTTAAACATGCAATTATTCATGTCGATTTGTTTATTTTGGAGTAACTTTTTTTTAAAAAATAATTTTAGCTTTACATTTTCTTAGTGGTTTGGTTCTTTTTTCATATGATTGTTTTTAATATTATTGGTTCTTTGAATTTCTATTTTCTAGCAACAAACCAATTAAAGGTTTTCAATGAATTTTTTTTTTCAGAGTTTCCTTGCCTTTGAAAAGCTGTCATACTTCAATGTCTAAATGCCTTGAATTGGTTACGATTGTTGACATATTGTTTTCTTTGTCCTCTTCATTTCCTTTGGTGTTGCCAGTCATTTTCTCGATTGTACATTTACTAATCAAGCTTACATGATCCACCATGTCTAGAACTGCTTCATCTGAGTTTAGAAGTGGAAAATGCTGCAATTTCGATTATTACTTGTGTATTTGTTTTGGTGTTTGAGCACTCCCTTGAATATAAATTTAAATGTTAGCAAAATAGAAAATCAATATACTAAATATATACCAAGTGATATACCTAAAAACTATAGCAAAATAGGAAACTGATAAATATAGAAAAACATAAAACCGATAAACCTAGAATATACCAAATATATATTTAGTAATATACCTAAAATATACTAAATATATACTAAGTGATATATATATATAATATACCTAAAATATAGTAAATATATCAAAAATATGAAACTGATATATCTAAAATATAGAAAATATAGCAAAACAGAATATTTATATCCCTAAAATATATCCAAGAAAGCAAAACAAAAAATTAATATATCTAAAATATACCAAATATATACTTATTGATACACCTAAATTATATCAAATGCATACTTTGTATACACCTAAAATATGCTAAATATATTGAAACCAAAAACTAAAAACTGATGTGCATCAAATATAGCAAAATAGAAAACTAATATACCTAAAATATAACAAATATACCAAAGCAGAAAAAATAATGTGATTTTATTAATATGACCTACATTAATGATTAGAAAGATAAATTCTTATTTCTGTACAAATTAAATAAAAATAAAAATATAAAACTAATAATTCTAATACAAAATATTTATTTATAATCCAATGAAAAATAAGAAAATTATGTCATTTATCATATTTTAAAATTTTTTAATTTTTATTAAGAATTTTTGGTCATTTTATAAAAATATAATATAAATCTATAATAATCTAATAATAAATTTACAAAAGTTATCATATGTATAATTAACTCATAATAAATTTTATATATATTATATAAAACTGGTAAATTTATAAATTGAATAAAAAATTTTAAAAAATTTAATAACTTTTTTTAGGGTGATAAATTTATAATACTGCTGACTTTTTCTAATAATTTTATAAAAAATAGCTAAAAAATTCTTTTTGAGTTATTCTAAAAAAAAAAAATCTTTTTGAGTTGGGTTCTCAAAATTTCAAATCAGATCATAAATCGAATCATAAAAAAAATTCAAGTGATTCAACAATTATTTATCAACAAGCAAAATTTCAGGCACATGGCTATCACCATTAAGATGTGTTTGCAATTAAAGTGATTAACAAATCCTTAATTTCTAATTAAAGTGATTATTCTTATTACAATATATTCCAAATATAAAAGATAAAAATTTAAAATAACAAGCATAAAAAATCAATTTCTGATTTGTTTGCAGAGGCTTCCTATACATGCAAATAAATAAATAAATGATGATGGCTCTCCATATCTAAAAAATAATAATAAAATAAATAGTGATGGCAAAAAAATTAAAAAAAATAAAGTGTAAAAAGAACCAATTAAATACGAGATTGCTCTAGTATAAAAGAAGACAAAATGAGAAAATAAAAATACCAAAAAGAAAAGATAGAAGGAGAAAATTAAGACAGAGAGAATTTGACCAAAAAAAAAAAAAAAAAACAGAAGCAAAAAAAAGGGGAAAATAAAAAATATATATGTAGGCAATAATTTCTTGGCAGAGGAAATAAAAAATTTTAAGTTTTATTAAGTGCAAGAAGTGTGCTTAATAAATTTTTTTTGAAAATTCAAACAGAAACAATGGAAAGTTGCCTTCAATATTCAATCATGTAAATGCTTTATTGAAACCTAACAATTTATTTTTCTGTATTTACTTATTTATTTATTTTATTTTTCTGTTTAAATTTCAAAAAAATAGATGAATATATATGGTAACAAAATGAGTTCTAATTAGGTAGTAACTATATCATCTATCTTGAATGATAAAAAATTAAATAGTTAAAAGTAGTAAAAATATATATAGTTGGCGCGACGCATAAACATGTATAAATCGATGTTGATAAAATAAATATCATCATTCACTAGGTAAAACATATTAAAAAAAAAATGCCTCCTATTTCTTTGCTCATTCACTATAGACACAAGTAGATATGATGCATTTAAAAGAAATATAGTAAAACAAAGAAAAACTCAATACACTTTTAAAATATAAATATACTGAATCTAAAATCAGACAATTGCAAATAAGAAAATATTACATCAAAACCAAAATAAACTCAAGCTTCTTCTTAAAAATGTGAAAACAGAAAAAAAATATAAATAACAAATAAAGTTAAGAACGAATTAAAATGCATAGTTAATAGATCTTCGAATTTTTATTTTTTATTTTGTTTAAAGGTGAAACAAAATCCATGAATAAGAGTATATATGAATTAGAATTTAATAATTAAAAAAAGAAAAAGAAAAAATACCTATACAATAAATGAGGTTTTAGGCTTCTTTACCTCCACTATTATTTGTAGAACAATAAAATTTGATTAAAAGTAGAGTGCATGCCTCTGTTTTTTTTTTTTTTTCCTTTTCTTTTATTTGTGAGAATGAAGAGAAAGAAGGAAAAATTCAAAAAATAGGATTGTAAGAATGAAAAAAAAAACAAAGAAAACAGATTAATATATATCTTGCAAGTTAAAGTTTTAAAATACCGCATTTTAAAAGGATAGATTTTGAATTTACTACTATTTGCTTATTTTATACATGAATAAAAAAAATCAAAGAAAACAAATTGAACGATGGCACGATATGGCATGTACTCATCTCCTCCATATATTATTATTATTATTAGTATTATATTAGGAAGTGGTAATTTCTCAGTGTGAAATATTACATTCCTCGGTATAATGTCCAAAATAGCATTACACTATAATATTTTTTTATTTAATTTATAAAAAAAAATGGTGGCGTGCACTGTAACTTGAAGTTACAGTGCACACCTATCTATTTAATTCACTTACTTTAATTTATTTTTTATTTTCATTCATAAAAAAATCAAAAGGTTTGCATTGTAAATTATAAACTTTTATTCACTTTTAAATGTTATCCTATTAAACTTTCCTTTATATTTTTTTCTTTCTTCATAAATGAACATAAATGAACATGACAACTAAAACGATTTCATTGTATGCTAAAAAGGCAATTTTAAATTTCAATTCCTTGACTCATTTCTCTTTGCAATTGAATTATCATCATTAAATTTTTTTTTTAAAAAAATTGTATAAGTTTAAATAGACGAACCCATTAACTCTAACATTGTTAACATTATCATTAATTTCTCTAACAATTTATTTATATGTTATAAACTATCTTAATTGTCCAATATAAATATCTTTTATATTATATAATTAAATTGATCTCTTGATAGTTTAGTAACAATATGATAAATCAGTGGGTATTATAATTTTAGTATTTGGATATATGAGTAAATATTACCAAAAAAGGATGGAACTAATAATTATATCTAAAAAGTGAATATAGTTATCAAAGAATGACGGCGAAATAAAATAATTTTTAAATATAAAAATAATAATAATTATAAAAAAATAAATATATTATATTCATGAAGTGAATATAATTACTAATAACAAATCAAGAGGTAATTTATAAATGTAATAACATAAAAATAAATAATAATAATTATAACAATGACAGTGGTAACAAAATAATAACTATCATCGAACTACGAGGATTTTGATTCTGTTAAGCGGATATATAGTCATTCGAAATTAAGTTCACTTCAATAAAAAAATAAATTGTCTTTAAATTTAATGAACATATATTAAATAACAAAAATAAAAAAAATATAAACACATATTTAATAAAAATATAAAATTAAAATTGTTATGTCCAGAGAGTGAACATAATTTTAAAAATAATAACCATAAATTTAATAAATATTAAGCTACCTGAATACAAGGATTAAGTTATTAACTAATAAATAAAATATATGCCCATATAGATAATAAAAATCATAAATAATAATAAAATTTAATTTTAAAAAAATTAAAATATAAGAATAATTAAATAAAAGAAATACAATTTAAATTTATATTCAGACAATAAATATAATTCCTCCTAATAATAAAAAATAATAAATAATAAAACTGCACAATAATTATAGTATCAATTTTGGACGTTGCAGGGTGCTTTTCATTCCCTACACGTAATTAACCATCCGAACTTTGTCTTTAAAAATACCGACTATAAATAAATATCTAATCAAACTTTATAATTAATTGGCAACGACTTCTAATATATAATTAAAATAACAAACTAAACATAAACCGATTAAAAATAAAAATTAAACTTATATATTTACCGGCTCCTCTGTTGTCCCATGCGCGGCACTAAGAATATAATTGATAAGGTTACGTATTAACAAAATATACTTTCTTAGCAACTTCATAAAATCGGTTCCATAGCTTTAGTGATTTAAAATTAAATTTAAATATGAGACGTTTAATTTATATATAAGAACTAAATAATTTCTTATTCAAATTAAATTTAAATATGAGACATATTATTTTTATGTATTTTTAAAATCAAATAAAATCTTATGGTTGAGTTTGTCTCTGTAAGTTTAAGGCGCATTTTGATCAATTAATATATAAAATATAATTACTGAAGATTCACTAAAAAAATTGAATCATAAAAACGAATAAGAAAAATCTATAAATTGTATTAGCAATAAAATGAATCTTTGAGATTGAAATTAGTATTTTTAAAATCCGACTAGATATCGAATAAGACTAATAATAAATTAATGATTTAGAATCAGATTACTAAGATTTAATAATATAATAATATTATAAATTTATTATATATAGATATTAATGAAAATTTAAAAATTATAGAAATTTTAAAATAAACGTTTAAAAATAATAAAAATATACTTTACCAATTAAAAAATATCACATATAAAATTTTAAAGTTTATAATAATTTATAATTTAAATATTTATATTAAGTTAGAAGTCACTTGATTTTTCTTTGATTTTTATTAAAAAAAAACTTAAATTTTAGAAAATCAGTACAAATGAGTTTGATATGGTTTAATCTAATTCACCAATTTTGACGATCGTGACCTTTTTTAAAAATCCGATTTTATTTTTGGATATTTTGAATTGAAATCAACTTATGGTTCTCAATTAATCTAATAAGTCAAATTCGATTTTAAAAACACTTTATTGAAACAATATCTTGATGAATTTAGAATAGCGCTAATGATAATAGGTTTAGTTAGAGACACGGAGAAAATGGAAGAAATACACCAAAAAAATTAAAAAACCTTAAAAGGAAATCAAATCACCGTAAAAATAAAGACAAATCTCGTGAACTTTGAAAACCCACTAAGCAAAGCAATCAAATTATGTAAAGAGATCACATTATTGGGAAGCATATGTGATGTATATTATAAAACCACCTATCAACGTTTTTGGCCTTCACATTACAATATGTGTCACCAAAAAAGCAAAACAATACACAACAAACTTCATTTTTCTTTTACCTCCCTTTTAATACTTTTTTTTTTCTATAATTTCCAACAAAATTTATCATCCATTTAGATTGAAAATAATAATATACTGCACATATTAATTATAATTTTAATATTTTTTAAAAAATAAAATAATCACTTTTTAAATAAATTTAATATAAAGCACAAAATTAGTCTAGTTTATTACTTTGATATTATAATTAGTTAAACAAATGAGAAAATACTAGTGCGCCACAGCATGCTACAAGAAACTTAGGTTAGCTTTTTTTTTTTTTTTGTTTCCCTAATGAGACATGGTGAGGTCAATTAATGGATTGAAATAAAAAAATAATGCATTGACAAAATTAAATAAATTAATTAAGCACGAATAGGGCAAAAACTAACAAATTGCATGTGAATTCTATGGATTAACAAAAAAACAAAAATACTGTCCAAGTTGCTATATGGTGCATGCAATTTCTTTTAATAGCCAAAATTATGCTAATTATACCTATGACAAAACCAAATGAGACTCTATAATAATATATGATTATTATATTTAATTATTTAATTGTCATCTAAAAAATAACTCCATCTATACATGAGTTTTTTATATATATATTCTGGTCCCAAGCCCGGATAAAAGAGGAGGGTTGTGGTAGGTGACAACCAACGTAAAATTTTATTACATCTCATAATATTTTCCGTTGGGGCGTTTCCTACTTATGACGTGCTACATTATAGCTCGAGTGTAGTGAGAAATAGGCAAGGGTATAGAGCGTTCTCCGAATGCAACGCGCCATATCGGTACCCAGATGTGACACTAAATAAGCAAGGATTTTCACATCAAGAATAGGTGTGAGTAAAGAAGTTAGTCCAAAATATAAACACAAGTAAGAAGATGGATACTAGTTCAGAAAAAGGGTAAAGGTTTTTATAGGAAGAGACACAAGAGAAAACAAGTGAAAAGTAAAATCAGAAAAGAAATTTGGAATATTAGATCTCTTACAGATAAATTGAGAGAACTTGTTGATACTATGGAGAGAAAAAAAAATAGTGTTGTTTGCATCCAAGAGACTAAATGAGTTGGAGGAAAGAGTAAAGAAGTTGAGAACACATGATATAAGTTGTGGTTTATAGGAATTGGCAAAAATAAGAATGGCGTCAGTATAATTTTAGACCGAAATCTAAAAGAGAGAGTTATAGCGATAAAAATAGTAGGTGATAGGATTATTTTCAATAAAACTTGTGCTATAAAATGAGATTATTAACATAATTAGTGCTTATGCTCCTCAAGTTGGATTAGATAGGGAGAGCAAACAAAAATTCTGGGAGGATATGGATGAGCTTATGCAAGAGATCCCGAATGATGAAAATATCTTTATAGAAGAAAACTTAAATGGACATGTAGAAAAAGATAGAGTAAGTTTTGAGGATGTACATGGAGGCTTTGATTTTGAAACTAGAAATGAAGAAGACAAGAATATACTTGATAATGCTATAGCTTACGGTTTGATTATGGCAAACACATATTTTATAAAGAGGAAATCACATCTAGTAAACTTTAAAAGTGAACAAAATAGAAGTCAAATTGACTTCATACTCACAAGAAAAACTAATCGAACCATATGTAAGAATTACAAGGTTGTTCCTGGCGAGGCATTGACTACTCAACATAGGCTAATGGTGTTGGATGTCAAGATTAAGAGTTAGACTAGTAGGCCTATGAGAAATGGAGTTTCTAAAATTATATGGTGAACTTTAAAAGGTATAAAATAGTTGATGATGTTTAAGGATGAGTTGGTTAAAGTCGAAGGTTGGGAGGTGGATATGAAGATGTTAGCAAATGATTTATGGGTGAGCATGTCTACAATAATTAAAGGAGTAGCTAAAAAGGTACTTAGAGAGTCTAAAGGATGTGGAAATCCCTCGAAAAAGTCTTGGTGGTGGAGCAAGGAAGTGCAAAAAGCTGTAAAAAGTAAAAGAGAATAGTATAAGAGTTTGTCAAAGTGTAGTAACAATGATGCTTTTGAGCATTACAAATAAGCAAAAAATGATGTTAAAAAGGCAGTTAGGCAAGCAAGAGCACAATCTCTGAAAGGTTTGTATGAAAAACTTGGAACAAAGGAAGGAGAAAAGACTATTTATAAATTGGCTAAGATAAGAGAAATAAAATGTCGAGATTTAAACCAAGTTAAGTACCTCAAGGATGGAAAGAATAGAGTCTTAGTTCAAAAATAAGATATCAAGGAAAGATGAAAAAGTTATTTTGAGGAGCTTCTTAATGGTAACTGTAATAAAATCATTGAGGATTTGGACGATATAACGAGAAAAATGTAAAGTATACTAGACGAATTAGGTTCTTCGAAGTAAAGGAAGCTTTAAAGAGAATGAAAATCGATAAAGCATGTGGACCGGATGGAATATCCATTGAGATTTGAAAAAGTTTGGGAGATACAAGAGTTGTGTGGTTGATGACTTTGTTTAATAAGATCTTAAGTACAAATCAGAATAAGAGAGAATAAGTGGAAAGTAAAATCATAATAGGAACTTGGAATATTAGGTCTCTTACAGGTAAATTGAGAGAACTTGTCGATACTATGGAGAGAAGAAAAATTATTGTTGTTTGCATCCAAGAGACTAAATGGGTTGGAAGAAAGAGTAAAGAAGTTGAGAACACATGATATAAGTTGTGGTTTACAGAAATTGACAAAAATAAGAATGATGTCAGTACAATTTTAGACCGAAATCTAAAGGAGAGAGTTATAGCAGTGAAAAGAGTAGGTGATAGGATCATTTTTAGTAAAACTTGTGCTACAAAATAAGATTATTAACATAGTTAGTGCTTATGCTCCTCAAGTTGGATTAGATGAGGAGAGCAAGCAAAAATTATGGGAGGATATGGATGAGCTTATGCAAGAGATCCCGAATGATGAGAATATCTTTATAGGAGAAAACTTAAATGGACATATAGAAAAAGATAGAGTAAGTTTTGAGGATGTACATGGAGGCTTTGGTTTTGAAACTAGAAATGAAGAAGATAAGAATATACTTAATTTTGTTATAGCTTACGGTTTGATTCTGGCAAACACATATTTTATAAAGAGGGAATCACATCTAGTAACCTTTAAATGTGAACAAAATAGAAGTCAGATTGACTTCATACTCACAAGAAAAACTAATCGAACTAGATGTAAGGATTACAAGATTATTCCTAGAGAGGCATTGACTACTCAACATAGGCTAATGGTGTTGCATGTCAAGATTAAGAGTTGGACTAGTAGGCCTATGAGAAATGGAGTTCCTAAAATTATATAGTGAACTTTAAAAGGTATAAAACAATTAATGATGTTTAAGGATGAATCGGTTAAAGCCAGAGGTTGGAAGGTGGATATGAATATGCAAGCAAATGATTTATGGGTTAGCATGTCTATAATAATTAAAGGAGTAGCTAAAAAAGTACTTAGAGAGTCTAAAGGATGTGAACATTCCTAGAAGGAGTCTTGGTGGTGGAGCAAGAAAGTGCAAAAAGCAGTAAAAAGTAAAAGAGAATAGTACAAGAGTTTACCAAAGTGTAGTAACAATGATACTTTTGAGCATTACAAATAAGCAAAAAATGATGTTAAAAAGGCAGTTAGGCAAGTAAGAATAAAATTTCTGAAGAGTTTGTATAAAAAACTTGAAACAAAGAAAGAAGAAAAGACTATTTATAAATTAGCTAAAATAAGAGAAAGAAAATGTCGAGATTTAAACCAAGTTAAGTACCTCAAGGATGAAAAGAATAGAGTCTTAGTTCAAAAATAAGATATCAAGGAAAGATGAAAAAGTTATTTTGGGAAGCTTTTTAATGGTAACCGTAATAAAATCATTGAGGGTTTGGACGACATAGCCGAGAAAAATGTGAAGTATACTAGACGGATTAGGTTCTTCGAAGTAAATGAAGCTTTAAAGAGAATGAAAATCGGTAAAGCATGTGGACCAGATGAAATATCCATTGAGATTTGAAAAAGTTTGGGAGATACAAGAGTTGCGTGGTTGACGACTTTGTTTAATAAGATCTTAAGTACAAAGAAAATGCCTAATGAATGGAGACAAAGTAGTCTGATACCTATTTTTAAGAATAAATGAGATATTCAAAACTGTTCAAATTATAGAGGTATTAAGCTTATGAGCCACACCATGAAATTTTGGGAGAGAGATGTGGAACACCGTTTATATTTAGACACTTGTATCTCTCTAAACCAGTTTAGTTTTATGCCTGGTCGATTTACTATGGAAGCTATCTTTCTTTTTAGAGATATGATAGAAGAGTATAAAGAGATGAAGAAGAATTTACATATGGTTTTTATTGACTTGGAGAAGGCGTATGATAGAGTTCATAGAGAAATTTTATGGTGAATCCTAGAGCGTAGATGAATTTTTTTAAGATATATCTAAGTCTTGGAGGATATGTATGATAGAGCTATCACTAGTGTCCGCATTGTTGGAGGGGATACTAAGGATTTTTCTATTTCTATTGGGTTACACTAAGGTTCAGCTTTGAGCCCTTATCTATTTATCTTGGTCATGGATGAGCTAACAAGGCATATACAATATGATATTTCTTGGTGTATGATATTTGCAAATAATATTGTGTTGATAAATGAGACTCAAGCAAGTATAAGTCAAAAGTTAGAGTTATGTAGAAGTATTTTAGAATCAAAGGGTTTTAAGTTTAGTAGAACTAAGATTGAGTATATGCTTTGTAGATTTAATAACGCGAATAGAGAATGAGACAAAATTATTTTAGACATAGTAGCAGTACCTTATAGTACTCATTTTAATACATTGATTTTATTATTTAAGCGAATGGTGGTTTTAAAGAAGATGTAAGTCACAGGATTAAAACTGATTGGATAAAGTGGAGGAGTGCCACAAGAGTGTTGTGTGACCGAAAGATGCCAGTCAAATTAAAAGAAAAATTTTATAGTATTGCCATATGGCCTGCGATTATGTATGGTAGTGAGTGTTGGGCTGTGAAAGAATAATATGTGAGTAAGATGCATATTGCAGAAATGAGAATAATGATATAGACGTGTGGATACACTAGAATATATAAAATCAGGAATGAGAGTATTAGAGAAAAAGTAGGGGTAACGCCTATCGTGGATAAGATAAGAGAGCATAGATTGAGATTGTTTGACCATGTGAAACGTAGACCTAGGAATGAACCGGTTAGAAAAACTGAACTAGTTAAAATATAAATATCTAAGGGAAGTAAGGGTAAACTTAAATTAACTTGGACAAAAATGATACAAAAAGATCTTACTGTTTTAAATTTATCAGAAGAGGTAATCCTAAATCGAATCGAGTGGAAAAGAGGAATCTATATAGCCGATCCTAATTAGCTTGAGATTAAGACTTTGTTGTTGTTGTTGTAATCTAAAAGATAGGAGAATAAGGAATTAATGTAAATCATGCAATAAATGATGATGTGTTAATTTGATATATAATGGACAATTAAAAATGTTACAAACGAGCACATCTTTCATTATTAATTATTAATTATCATTATTATCAATTTTTATTCGATTACTTCAATTTTTTAAATATTAAAAATTCAGTTTTTACAATGAATATTGCTCTAATTAAAAATTAAAAAATTAAAAAATAATGTTCAATAAAAAATTAAAAATAAAACAAATCATTAAAAACATTAAGATTTTGATTTATTACTTGTAAAATTACAGTGATTCTGTATTAAAATGTCCAAAATATTTATCATTCAACTCATTTTTATGTCAATTTAATTATATCACCTAAATAATTATTTTAAATCGGTTAAAACACTTATTAAAAAAATATTATTTATTTTGTTATTAAATGATTTATTAAATTAAATTTAAAAAAATAAATTAGATATATAAGAGACAAGACAAACCGTATAGAATCGATTATCAGCTGCCCCTAACTAGCATCATATAGAGGAGATTGAAATTCTAATTCCTAGAGATAAGAAAATAATAATATTCACTTGGAACTGTGCTTTTACAGTGATGGAACTAAGACTTTATTAAAGAGAGCAAAAATTTTAAACAAAAAATTATAATAAAATGTTATTTTGATAAATTACACCATATAAATTATTTTTAAAATAATTTTTATATATTTTTAAGATATTTTAATTATTTAATATATTTTTAAAATATTTTAAAAAAAGTATTTAAATTAATTATTTTGAATAAATTTACATAATATAATATATATAAATAAAATATTAATATAATATATAAATAAAAATATTGAGACTTATATCAAAATATAGCTTCATTAATTAATATTTAATTAAAAATAAATCTTTATTTAGACATTTAAATTTTTAAAAATTAAGTTCAATTCAATTTTATTATACTAATTTTCATATTTAAAAAATATAATTAGCAAAATTTAATATTTTTTATACAAAAAAATATGAGTTTATTTAAAAGTAATGAAATTATATCAAAATAAAAATAATTTTTTAAAAATTTTATTTATTTAATTAGGTCCATTACTAATAATTTTATCCACATTTAAATTAAACATTAAATTTTTATACAAAAAAAATAATAAATAATTATTTTTATTTTTAATATATATATATAGGGCTGCAAATGAGCCAAGCTACTCGAGCTCGGCTTGGATCTCGGCTCGGTAAAAGCTCGTTCAGGCTCGAGCTCGAATTGCTCATTTGTTAAATGAGCCAAGCTCAAGCTATGAAATACTCGGCTCGTTAGCTCGCGAGCTAGCTCATTTAAAAAGCTCGTGAGTTAAACTCGTAAGCTAGCTCGTTTAGTGTATTGGATTAAAAATATATATAATTTAATTTATATATATTAAACTATATATGTGAATATATTAATTTTTAACTAACTTAATTTATATAATTTATTAATATATGGTATATATGGTAAATAAATTAAATAATATACAATATAAAATAGCTTAGTAATTTGTAGTAAAATATAAAATTATAGTAATATAATATTTTATTTTTATTAATATAAAATTATATTATTCATCTTTAATGCAAACATAAATTTTAGTATATCTTTTATAAAAATTTAGAAAAAGTGAATGAAAAATAAAAATTAAAATAAGTTTATTGGGCTCGTTAAATTTATTTAAATCAAGTTCGAGTTCAAGCTCGAGATATATGATATATGAGTTGGCTCGATACAAGTTCGGGCTCTGCTCGAGCTCGATTCGAATTCGAGTTCGAACTCAATTATTTTATAATGAGTCGAGCTTGAGCTTTCCAAAGCTCGACTCGGCTCGATTACAGCCACACACACATATATATATATATATATATATATATATATATATAAACCGAGGGAGTCAACTGCCCCCATGATCCCTTTGATTTCGTCCCTGTGCCTTCATCATTATCTTTAATATATTTTAATATATAGTATATATACTTTCACATTAAAGGTATTTGATTGTTTGAGATTGAAATTATTTTTTTTAAAGGTGTTTGTCTTTGAAATTTCTATTTAAAATTATTATTTAACTTTTGAAGTATTTATAATTAAAATAATTGAAATTTATTATCGTTGTTTGTTTCAGTAATAATATAAAATATACTCATAATTTTGAATTATGATGTTGTTTCAATAATGATATAAAATTATAAATAATAATAAAGTTGTTTTTTATGTAATAATATAAAGTATAGACTAATAATTATGAATAACGATAACAAAAAATAAAAATAAAATTGGCTTAACCAAGTAATACAGTCTCATTAGTTAAAACGAAATTAAAATTGATATTTTATTTAGCATAAATGTATTTAAAAAATAAACTTTTATATTCTCATCATTAAAACTATACTTCATTTAAATAAAATTTAAATAATTAAATCAAATTGTATTATTTATAAATAGACTATTATGTATTTTTTTATATATTTAATGAGTTATAGAATACAAATAGTTTTCCCTTATTTAAAAATCACTCTTATTATGTTCATAATTTTAACTATCTTTTAGCAACTTCCAGTATATTTAATCCACTACATAATTAATTTCTTTATCTAGTGAAATTTATTTATTTGTTTCGTTAAATGTGACTATGACTTAAACCTGATCACTTAGATACTTCACACTTTAAATATCACAATTATTTATTTAATTTCTCAAATGGAAATTTCTTTAATCTATTTAGTTGCTTATTATCCTAAAATATATATGAAAAAGGAAAAAAATTATTTTTAGAAACCAAACCTTCTCAGTGTAATAACAAACAAACAAGAAAAAGAAAAGAAGAAGAAAAGCATTATTTTTGTTAATTATTATGAATTTTTCTCATTAATTTAAAATTAAAATTTAAAATTAAATCATAATTGAATTTTTTTTATTTTATATATAATTTTCTAGTCTTATCTCAATATGGTAATATATTTTTAAACAAACCAGAAAAATGAACTTAATACGTTGTGTGAAAATTAATGCTGATATTACCTTATTGTTATAAATTAGTCTAATTTCTTATTTTTTTATTTTAAAATTTTAATTTTACCAATAATTTTTTAGACATCAGATTATTTAGTCAGTTCTCATTCTATAAATTAAAAAATAATAAATATTTATTTAATCAAAATATATAACTTATCAAAAATATAATTGGTTATTATTATTTTTTTTATTTTTTAAAAATTATTAAAAATTAAAAAATAAACTTTTATTTTTTTCCTATTAATTTTGTTTTTCAAATAAAATTTTGGACGAGTCCATGTAACGTGTGAGAAGGTGGTTTAAGATTTGTTACAAAAAGAAAAAGAAAAAGAAAAAGAAAAACATAACTTAGCAGCTACACAAATAAAACTCACGAAGGAAACTCCAGAGAAGTTCTATGAATCACCGACTCGACTCTACTCGGAATATTCTCTCCTATGTTTTAACTATGCTTTTAAAAAAGCTTCCAAGTGAATTTCATTCCAATAGAATATTCCCTTATTCCCGCACAATTTTCCTCCTATTTCCAGAACTACTACTAATTATTATTTCTAAAAACCTTTTTATGAAAGGATTCTGACCGTCTGATCGATTGAACTCAAATGTACCCAAAGAAGTCAACAGCCAAGTTAATTAAATCGAATGGTTGGGAAAGGTTTCAGTTTTAATATTTCTTTAGAGACACCAAATTAGAAAAGGGACTCGTGTATGGACTTGGCTTCTGCCTTCAAATTTACCACAATATCTTCTGGTGATATTCCATTGGAATCCGAAAATCAATTGGTTCTTCTTCACCCACTAGCTTTCTTCTTTCCCATATAAATACCGTTCCTCTGAACTCCTACGCAAACAAACATAACTTCAGAAGAACTTGGCACATTACTTCTTTCATTTCTTTTCTAAAAAATTTCATTCTTTCCTAATTTTTTTCAACAATGGCTGGAATTTTGATTGTTTTTGATTTCGATAAGACAATAGTTGACGTTGATAGCGACAATTGGGTTATTGATGAATTGGGTTTCACTGATCTATTCAATCAACTCCTCCCCACCATGCCTTGGAACACTCTTATGGTTAGCAACAGATTTTATCGCTAATTTGGTGATAGTGCCGATTAGTTTTTTACTCTACCCACAAACATATAAATATTCTTTTGTTATTTTTCATTCATACTAACTATTCTCTTGGAAAATGTTGCAGGATAGGATGATGAAAGAGATTCATTCACAGGGGAAAACCATGGAAGACATTGCTCGAGTCTTGAAAAGTATTCCTATTCATCCTAAGATTATCTCTGCTATTAAGTCTGCTCATTCTTTTGGGTATGTTTCTTTTTCACTTTTTTATAATATAATCTCTTATTAACAAGAGAGATTATTAATTAATTAATTATGTTTCATATATTAATTTCAGGTGTGAGTTGAGGATTGTAAGTGATGCAAATGTGTTCTTCATCGAAACAATTCTGAAATATCTTGGATTAAGGGATTGCTTTTCAGAAATTAACACAAACCCCGTATTTGTTGATGAACAAGGCAAATTAAGAATTTCTCCATATCATGATTTTACTCAATCTTCACACGGTTGCAGCCGCTGCCCACCAAATATGTGCAAGGTATATACTTTATTATAAATTTTATTTTATTGTGAGGATTAAGTTTAAATATTTGTCTAATATGTTGTTTTGGTTGTGGTCAATTTCTGTTCTTTTATGACCCCACCAGTATTATTTATGCATATCTCTGTTTGAAGATTTGAAGTTTTAATTATGCTGTGTTTGTGCTATTGGACTAGTAACTCGGTTATATTAATTTTTCTTTTTAAATGTGGAATAGGGTCTTATAATGGAAAGAATCCAAGCTTCAATTTCAAAGGAGGCAAACAAGAAAATAATATATCTTGGTGATGGTATTGGTGATTATTGTCCAAGTTTGAAGCTTACAGAGTCAGATTATATGATGCCAAGGAAAAATTTCCCAGTTTGGGATTTGATTTGCCAAAATCCTATGCTAATCAAGGCAAAAATTCATGAATGGACTGATGGAGAAGAGTTTGAGAGGGTTCTGCTTCAAATTATTGAAGAAATTTCTGTGGAAGAGAGTGATGGAAACTCAGCCCCATTGTTCTCAGCTGATTGCAAGTTGCAGACAATATCAATTGCTGCCCAAGAAACTTTACCAAAAGCTCTATATGTTCCTCATTAGCTACTGCTACAGACATTTCACATATGTCAAAGCTATCAATTGACAGCAGGGAAAATTTTTTCTTTTTTATACGCATGTATAACATTATAATGTTCTGATTCTAATTAAGAAATGATCCAAGAAATGTATCAAATATATACCAGCTTTCTTCCATTCCTTGGGAAATGATTTTTTTTTAATTGCTTTTTAACTGCCTTAATAGATTCATTATATGTGTGCAAAGATGACCATTAAAGAAGTTTCAAGAAAGCCTTCTTTAAGATTCTTGAAGGAATAATGTTTCAAAAGAATATTGGCCACAATACCCCCATACATTCTATTCCAAATTCCATTTTTCAACTTTTACAGCCCAAGTAATGAAGGCCATACGAATCGATTGGCTTGCCTTCATCTATTCAACAGTGCAACAGCTGCAGGACTAGTGTCCTTATTTTGGACGTTTAGGCCATCATGAAAGACTGCCATTTGACTTTATTCTGGCTTTTTCCAACCTTATGTTTAATATTATAAAGTGTCTGGCATCTTACATGTTGTTATCTGCTCCTTTACTTTGGTCCATAATCTCTGCAACTAATAGCAGAAACATCAACCACATAAAAAAATAAAAATAAAAATTTACACCAAATATGGAGCTTACTATTATTTTTCTCTTGACAACGCCCTTAATTTCCAAAAAAGTTACACTAATATGCAAATTAAATTTCAAGTAATTCCCAATTCTAATTCAAACTTAAAGAGTCAAAATCAAATACAATGACAAATTTTAAAAAAAATTGCCATTTTCTTTATTGATATATTCAATTTTTTTCTGGTCAATAAAATGTATAATTTTATTGCCAAAATGGACAAAAGAAATTATGGTACAAGGTTCCAACTCATTCCCAATCTAACTGCATAACAAAATCCATATCAAATAAAAGGCCTAGCTACACTAAGCTACCCTGCACAGAATAACTATTGCAGCCTTCTGCAGGTAAAAAAAATTAGCAGAAAGCCAGCATATTTACATCAAAGTAACTGTCAAAGCACAAAACTAGAATTTTGATCCATACCCAGCAAAGCACACCATCTTGGAGCATATGTTCCCTTCACAGCAAAGCATTGAAACCTAGTCCAATAGACCTGATAATTTCAGCAGGTTTAAATTAGCATTTAAGATCAGTCTGCAGTAGCTAAATCAGTAATTGTTACTGCAAACTGATCTGCATGCTGCATGGAGCAGAAACCACATGTCTTCCCAGCTCACCTAACCCAATTGGAATCTGCACTTCACTTTAAGAAGATGAATGCAATGGAGCTATGAGCCTTCACAGTCCAGCTATACCAGCAACATCTCCACAGATCCCATATATCTGCAATTCACTGTCTCTCTCCCTATACTCAACATCTTACGCCCTTAAAATTCAGCAGAAGCATCAGTTTGGAGTAACTGCACAGCAGCACGGAGCAAACACACAGCAGGAGCCCTTCCTACTGGACAGATCCTCCAAGCTAGCTTCTACTCAGCCTGCATTTTCTATGTAGCCTATGAATTGGTATACCAGTACTACCAGAAAAATAAGCACAACCCTCTCCCCAGACCTCAGGGTCTTAGTTCCTACAATCTGTGCATCCATTGAATACTTTAAGGCAGGCCCATGAGCAACATAGTGTGCCCAAACAGATACAGCAGAGACCAGCAGCATAATACACTGCAGCACAGAGGCTTTATCACCAGCAATTCCTTAACTCGGATCAAGGCCACATTCCATCTCTCCAGCTGCAAAAAAAGAAAGACAACCTTCAATTCTTTGAAGGACTTGCAATCCAGCCTTTGTCTGGCAGACCAGAGGAGCCTTGGTCAGACAGCAGACCATCCATCAGCTACTAAAGACAGAGCCATGAGCAAATGAAGGAGATCAGTAGTAATGCAAACATTCCATTCCAGTTGCAATGGCTGATTTCTATGTGCCAGGGTAATCAGCAGGCAAGCATGTATCATCCCAGAATCACCCTCATCTAGCCAACTTTTGTAGATTTTTAATATAATTTAATGTATTATAACTTTGTTTTATTTTACATTTAAGACCTAGTTTCAAGTTTAAATTCTAATTAGTTACTAAATTTATTAAAATAGATAACTATTAAAAATACTAACAATTATTTGAAAAATTAATTTTATGTTATTTTTTAAACTTTACAAGGTTTTTGCCATTCTGAATAAGAAATATAGACTTTTTTTTTTTAAAAAAATAGTATATATACTTTAGCCCATGGTAGAAACGTACCTAACTACCACAACAAATCATATATTAGTTTAGAGACTATAGATATAAAGAGAAGTTAGAGTTACCCTTACCCCTATGTTTGAGACTAACGATAATGATATGTTCAAGATGAATAATTAGAAATGATGAGCTGCATTTGATTCTTTTTCTTGGGTTTAATGAATATGATTTTGTGGGTTTGATTTGGTTGGTTAAATGTATGAAAGGGTTATACACGTTAGAGATAAATAGTTTTCCCTTATTTAAAAATTTCTCTTACTATATTCATAATTTGAATAATACATAAATCATATAATTGAGAATTATTCATGTGCAATTAGTATTTATCTTTAATCCAATACATAATTAATTTCTTTCTAAAATTTATTTATTTATTTATTCCCTCTCAAAAAATAAAAAGAAATTTATTTATCTATTGGGAGTAATAACAAAACTAACCTGAAATACACTTATCTTTTTAAATATGCAGTATCATTTTTCTTTTTTCAATTTTACGGAATCCATCTTTCATATTAACAAAAAAACGATGAACCACGAGTTAATAAAACTACAAAGTCTACAAACATTATAAACGTATTGCTTACTAGGCTTTTTTTTTTATCCAAGTGTAGTAAATTGAATTATTTTTTATTTTATTAATTTAGTCTATAAATTATTAATTTTGAGATCTATTAAATAGATAATAAATTAAAATTATTATTATATATTCAAATATAAAATCATAAAAATATATGTTAAATTATAAATATTTAATAATTTCAAGTGACAAACAGTATGTCTAAGCAGTAAAAATAATAATATTTTCAAAATTTTTATTTTAAAAAATTCTTTGATAAACATCAACTTTATTAAATAAATTATATTATAAACCAATTTACTAAATAAACATAAAAATAAATAAGTCCCTTTAACTAGCTCAAAGCCTCCCGAAAACATATTGCCTTACCAATCTGTGGATATGACATACTTGAATAAATAACTAACTTTCCAGCACAACAAAATCCTTGTGAATTACGAATCAACATTTCACATCCAAAAGAGCCATTTTGTAATATTGCCACATCAACATTACAAATAAATGATTCGTTTATGGGTACCTTCCAAATAGATTGATGTCTTCAATCCGTCACTTTATTGCCTTCTATTTTTGCTCGTATCCATTCTTGTAAACTGGTTCTAGCATGATTCAAGACAAAATAGTGAGTTTGCCGTTTATCATTCCATAGAATATCATTTCTACTAGTCCAAATGCTCCACATAATCATAAAAGCTTCTTGTTTCTTTTCCATATACTCACCCATTAGAATATTTGCAAGCCAATCATTAAAAGATACAATAGGTTGCCACCCAATATTAGATAGTAACCGGACTGACTATGCAAAATTCCAATTATATAGCACATGGCCCACGGTTTCATCATCAAGACCACACTGGACAAATTGAATTATCCCTTACATGCTTGCGTTGGAGAGTTCTATTGCATGAAAGAACATCTTGAATGGCCCGCCATACTAGAATAGATACTTTCCTAGAAACTTTGACTTTCCATAGCTTGTCCTATGGAAAGATGATATTTTCATATCCATCCAAATTGATATCCACAGCCACCTTATATCCTTCTTTAACAGTATTTCAAAACCATGCATCTGTGCGAACTCTATGGCTTAGAGGAATTTTTAAAATTTCTTGCACATCACAAGGGGTAAAATTCTGCTCTATAAACTGCACATTCCAATGCCCGTCAATGATAAGATAAGAAACTGAAGAAATGTTTAAAGAATCTTGAAATTCAGTTTGAATATATGGATTCACCCTATCAAGTAACCATGAATATTTCATATATTTGTTAAATTTTCAGAATCAATTCTTCTACAACAACCATGTTGAATAATAAAACGGGATTGTAAAATACATCTCCATACCTGACTTGGATTGTTACCAATTTCTGCTTCCAAAAAATGTTTCGTTGGAAAATATCTGACTTTTAAACATGTAGCCGCTAGAGAACCTGGGCTTTGTAAGATCTGCCAACATTGCTTGGCCAGAAGAGCTAAATTAAATTGCTGAATATCTCTATATCTCATTCCACCCTTTATGTTTGGAATTGCCATTCATTGCCATCGCATCCACCTTATACCAGAACTATCCACATTACCATTACCCCAAAAGAACCCATTCATAAGAATCTCAATATCTTTACAAATGTCGACGGGTAGCAAGAAAAGTGACATAATGTAATTCAGCATTACTTGCGCCACTATTTGCAATAAAACATCTTTTTCGGCTAGTCATGGTCAAGGAACCGAACCGTAAACCGTAATTAAAGGTTCAAAACTATAACCAGAACCTTCTTTTAAGGTTTTGGTTTCGGTTCTAAAATATTTGAACCGGAACCGAACCGGTGATTCCTGTTCAAAACTGAAAAAAAACTGTGCAGCACATGCTGCACAGTCTGCATGTGGCAGCGTGCGCTGGCAGGTGGCCCTTGGCTGGCCACCTGCCAGCAGGCACACTGCACCATTGGCAACTTTTTTTTTTATTTTTTTAATTTACCAATTTATCCCCACTAACAGAAAAAAAAAATTTTAGGGGTATTTTATGAAAATAAAAAAATTTAAAAAAACTATAAATACACCATCTTTTTAATTTATTTTCTAATTTTTACACAATTTCTCTCAATCATCAAATTTTAATTATCTACTTTAACTCTAAATTCTTTAACTCTCACAATTCTCTAATTTTTACTCTCTTAAATTATTATTATTATTTTATTACTGTTATTTATTATTATTAGTAATATTTATTATTTATTATTTATTATTATTATTTATTATTAATAGTAATATTTATTGTTAATTATTATTATTATGATTTATTAGTATTGCTAGTAATATTTATTATTTGTTGTTAATTATTATTATTATTTTGTTGTTGTTGTTATTATTATTATTATTATTATTATTATTAGTAATTGTTATTGTTATCATTAGGATACTGGCCAAGTAAACTCTTCACAAGTTTAAACAAGGCATGTTCTGCTTATATATATTAGGGTGGAGAAGTTGGCACAGATGTTAACATTAACAGAACTACAGAAATGGGAAGTGGGCATTTTCCCAATGAAAGCTGGGGAAAATCAAGTTTTTTCTGAAGCATTATTTTTTTTAAATTAGAGATTGCGCTTAGTGCATTTTATTAATATCTTGTTGAATAACATCATACAAGAAAAAAAGAGGGCATTCCCTCCATTCGAAGTCAGACATAGAATGAGCTGCTTGTGCAACAGTATGAGCCGCCCAATTCGCTGACCTCCTAATAAAATCATAATTAATCAAAGGAAACTCTTCCAAAAGAGTCCTGCAATTCGAAACTATTAATGATAAATATGAATAAGCCTCTTGACTATAGTCTAATTCATTTACAAGAACTTGACAATTTGTTTGAATTGTTATCGAAAAATAAATAAATCCCTTTAACCAGCTCAAAGCCTCCCGAAAATATTTTGCCTTACCAATTTGTGGATATGACATACCTAAATAAATAACTAACCTTCCATTACAACAAAGACCTTGTGAATCACGAATCAACATTCCACATCCAAAAGAGCCATTTTGTAATATTGCCACATCAACATTACAAATAAACGATCCATTTATGGGTGCCTTCCAAACCGATTGATGTCTTCAATCCGTCACTTTATTGCCTTCTATTTTTGCTCCTATCCATTCTTGTAAACTAGTTCTAGCACGATTCAAGACAAAATAATGAGTTTGTCGTTAATCATTCCATAGAATATCATTTCTACTAGTCCAAATGCTTCACATAATCATAAAAGCTTTTTGTTTCTTTTCCATAGACTCGCCCATTAGAATATTTGCAAGCCAATCATTTAAAGACATAATAGGTTGCCACATAATATTAGATAGTAACCAGACTGACTATGCAAAATTGCAATTATATAGTATATGGCCCACGGTTTCATCATCAAGACCACACACTGGACAAATTGAATTATCCCTTACATGTTTGCGTTGGAGAGTTCTATTGCATGGAAGAACATCTTAAATGGCCCGCCATACTAGAATAGATACTTTCCCAGAAACTTTGAATTTCCATAGCTTGTCCCATGGAAAGATGATATTTTCATATCCATCCAAATTGATATCCACGGCCACCTTATATCCTTCTTTAACAGTATTTCAAAACCATGCATCTATACGAACTCTATGGCTTAGAGGAATTTTTAAAATTTCCTACACATCACTAGGGGTAAAATTCTGCTGTATAAACTGCACATTCCAATGCCCGTCAATGATAAGATTAGAAACTGAAGAAATGTTTAAAGAATCTTGAAATTCAGTTTGAATATATGGATTCACCTTATCAAGTAACCATGAATGTTTCCATATATTTGTTAAATTTTCAGGACCAATTCTTCTACAACAGCCATGTTGAATAATAAAACGGTATTGTAAAATACTTCTCCATACCTGACTTAGATTGTTACCAATTTTTGCTTCCAAAAAATGTTTCGTTGGAAAATATCTGGCTTTTAAACATGTAGCCGCTAGAGAACCCGGGCTTTGTAAGATCCGCCAACATTGCTTGGCCAGAAGAGCTAAATTAAATTGCCGAATATCTCTATATCTCATTCCACCCTTTAAGCTGCCATCGCATCCACCTTATACCAGAACTATCCACATTACCATTACCCCAAAAGAACCCATTCATAAGAATCTCAATATCTTTACAAATGTCGACAGGTAGCAAGAAAAGTGACATAATGTAATTCGGCATTGCTTGCGCCACTGTTCGCAATAAAACATCTTTCATGGCTCTTGATAACATTTTCATTTTCCATCCCTGCAACTTCAATGTAATCTTCTCCACCACATAACTAAATGCCTGCTTCTTATCTCTTCCGATTACCGAGGGCATACCCAAATAGGTTCCATGATTATGTAAATCACATACACCTAAGGCTTGGCATACAACAAGACGAGCAGAAATTTTCATATTTGGTGTGAAAGAGACTTTCGATTTTTGTAGATTTATTTTTTGTCCAGAAGCTGTCTCATATAGATTTAAACAATACCTCAATTGAGTTGCTTCTTCAACTGTGGCCCTAACAAAAAATAATGCATCATTAGCAAAAAATAAATGTGAAACCATTGGAGCACCTCGAGCTACTTTCACACCATGAATCCGCCCTTGGACCTGAAATTTTGATAGAATTGCTGATAAATCTTCCACACATAAAATTAATAAATAAGGTGAGAGCGGGTCACACTGTCGCAATCCCCTTTCTAGAATGAGTGGTCCATATTCTTTGTTTCCCCTAACAAAAAAATAATTCACAGTTGAGATAACCCTCAGTATCTGTTGTACCCAATTTTCTACAAAGCCCATCTTTATTAGCAACAATTTCAACTATCCCCATTCGACCCGATCATAAGCTTTGCTTATATCGGTCTTTAATGCTAAAATGTCTGATTTACCCTAAGTCTTCCTTTTAAGAGTATGAAACAGTTCATAGGCCACAATAATATTATCAGTAATTAAACGATTAGGAATAAAAGCACTTTGAGATTGTGAAATCACCTGCGGGAGTACCTTTTTTAATCTATTAGCAAGAGCTTTACAAACAATGTGATCAACAACATTGCTTAATGATATTGGCCGTAAATCTCCAATCACCTTAGGGATCTTCTTCTTTGGTATTAAGATTATATTTGTTCTGTTCAAACCAGGCATTTGTTTATTGCTATTAAGGCACTTCAAACATGCTTCCACTACCTCCTTCTTCACTATATTGCAATATGTCTGAAAAAAACCAGGATTTAATCCATCAGATCCATGTGATTTGTCAGGGTGCATAGAGAAAAGAGCTTGACGTATATCATCTTTTGTATATGGCTGCTGAAGAAATTCATTCTGTTCCATAGTAATCTTTTTATCAACATGATGTAGAATTGGATTAGGATCTCCTGCACATGATGTAAAAAGATTTTTATAGAAAGTCAAAATCGAAGAAGCCAAACATGTTTCCCATGTTTGCTACATACCATTAGAATCTTTCAACCTTGTGATATAATTTTTCTGTTGTCTATGGGATGCCATAACATGAAAATATTTTGAATTACAATCACCTGCCTTTAACCAATGTTGCTTGGACCTTTGTTTACAGTATAACTCATTTTGCAATAGAAGCTCACTATATTGTTTCTCAACTGATTTCAACTTGTCCCTATTATAGTATGGTTGCATACGTAGAAAACATAACCTTTGCTTTACTTCTGCTAACTTCTGTTTGTAGTCTCCATGATGAGAACGGGCCTACTTAGCAAGATGTTTTGTACAAGACAAAATTTTATCTTATAGTGAAACAAAATTACCTCGAGTCCATCCCTATTGCACCATAACCCGACAATCAGCTTCAAAATTCCATATATTATCAAAACAAAATCTCTTCTGAATATATTTTTTCAACTTGACACCCAAGGCCAAAAAAAGTGAAAGATGATCTGAACTATCCGTTTCTAAAACATGCACTTTCGCTTTCGGAAATAGTAAGTTCCAATCCGAACTCACCACTGCTCTATCCAGCCTTTCCCGAGTTAAATGTTCATTCTCTCTTCCATTGTCCCAAGTGAATCGAGGACCTTTTTATCCCAGGTCTTGTAACTGACAATCGATAAGTGTTTGTTTAAAGCCATCAAGTAGCCATCTTGGATGATTAGAATGCCCTTGTTTCTCCATGACAAATAGAATGTCATTAAAATCTCCGATTACACACCAGGACAGTGCCGATTTATAGCGGATTGATCGAAGTAAATTCCAACCCATACTTATATTTGCTCTATTTGAAAACCCATAAAAGCCTGTTAATCTCCATTGCCTCATTCCTTCTATTGTCACTTTCACATTAATGTGATGTTACGAGTAACTTATTAATGAAGCTCCACTTGCCTCCTTCCAAAACAATGCAATACCTCCTGTTAACCCTACTGGATCCACAGCAAAAGCTCCCATAAAGCCCAATGTTTTCTTTATTTCAAATATTTTTTGTTTTTTTTATTTTTGTCTCAATTAAAAAAATAAAATTGGGTTTCTTAGTGGATACAAGATCCTTCAATGCTCGAACTGTTTGTTGGTTCCCAAGCCCCCGACAGTTCCAACTAATTGTACTCATAGCTCTTTACGGGCTTAGGAACCAGAACCCACACCATATTCATTTTTTGAGAATACTTTATTGGTTTCAGGAACTACATCATCTGCCATCTCATCCTTACAAACTGCCACCTCATTAGCTACTCTTTTTCTCTTTGGGTCCCCTACAAAAATAGAGTCCACCTCACCAGTCGAAAACTGTTGAGTATTTAGTTGCGTACCATACATGTTCTCATCATGTGGTTTATCCCTTCCCATATTCAATGGAGTAGCATTTTGAACTTGAAATTGGCTAGCATCTATTACCTTATCTTGATAAGCACTACTATCCCCTTGCTTTGGATAATCATCACCGGTAATCGGACGTTTGCCATATTTAGAGACAAAGTCTTTTTCCGACAGTAACCACCGTTCACCAACAAGACTATTTTTCCTTGGCTCTGCTCTCAACCAAGGACCATATGGATACTTTTTCTTTGGTATCTTAGTAGATCATATAATAGACAACAATGGCGATTTATATGACCGATAATACCACAAAAAAAGCAAAATGTATTGATCTTTTCATAAGAGAAATCCAAAGTGGTTGATTCCTTTGGTCTTTTGATTACTAGTTGCCTTTTGAGCGGTTTGCGCACATCCATAGATACTCGAATACGCATGAAGTCCCGCCAAACTTTAGAGAAATTTCTCAGATCAGAATCAATAAATTCACTAATGTAGTTACCTGTGTCCCTTGCTACTCTCTTCGACATAAAACCACCTAGGACATTTAAGATTTGAACCCACAGATCAAGTTGAAAGAGCTCAACTTTCTTAGGATTTTCAGTAGGTTTTAAAACACGTAACAAAAGAGGCACTAGCTGATAATTCCAGACACCCCCATTAATCACCTTCTCTACATCAAGCCAATGAAAAAATTGGAAAATATAGACATTATTTCCCAGTTCTTTGATCATAACACCCTTCACTGGTTGCCATATACTCGCAATAATCTGTTTAGAAATGGAGAAATTAATTGTCTTCTCCGTTAATAATCGACCAACAACATAATTTTTCCAGTCATTATCAACCTCATCTACCTCCGCCGCCGACTCATCATCCACATATTCAATCACTTCTTTGGTATCTCCAACATTCAAACGTTCATAAACCTCCTTAACAAGACGATCTTCTTTTGTCATATCAACCAAGAATAAAACTTAGAAAAAACTTACAGAATAGAATAGAAAGAAAGATAAAGAAAAGAAGACTTAGAGAGAAAGACTTGTTAAGAAAACAAGAGAGAGAGAATTCTCGACATGGAGAAAGTTTTATATTTCTTCTCTTTTTCGAAGCATTGCTTATTATGATGAAAGTGGGTTCATGATTGACCCTGAAAATCTGGCACTTCATGTTCACAATCCTTCCTGGTATAATGCTCTTATTTCAAAGGAGAAGAGGCCATATTATGGTGTACATTTCTACTTTGGTGGCCCTGGAAAACACTAATTAATTAATTCTCAGCCAAATATACATTTGTTTCTTAATTATGAGTTAAATATGCACAAATGTATGTGTTTTCAATAATTAATCCAAATAAATTAATAAATGATTGTTTCTTTTCAGGAATAAAATTTAATTCTTGAAATTAGATTCTATTTTCTTGCTTTGTTCACAAATTATATAAATTTTTTTATGATATTGTCTTTCATATTTCCAATAATTTGAATTTATATTAGAACATCATCTACTCTGGCAATTTGTTTACAGAATCAATATATTCTTAAACTTATCTGATACAAATGAATTTTATAAAATTTTTATAAAATTAATTTATAATTTTATATTTTCATTCTATCACTATAAATTCAATTTTATACTTTATGAAATTGAATATAACCATATTGAAATCTATAAAATAAAACTAGAATGAATATCTATATACTTTTAGGCTTGTATGAAATAAATGAATCCTATTAAACTTGTATAAAAGTAATTTACATGTTTACTTTATTCCTACAAATTCACTTTAACTATATCAAATTATATCAGTTGCAAATGAAACAATGATAATTAAGGCCAATGATACTTTACCTCATCCCTATAACTAGATCTTTTGGCTTCTTATCTATAATAGAGTTCCTAATTTAAGTAATCAATCCCAGATTTTAATTATGCAGATATGAATTTAAAAATGTTCAGTAAAATTAAAGGCTTTGTCAAAATCTCTTACAAGAAAAGGTAATTGTTAACTTGCAATCTAAATTCTAATGACGAAAATGGAAATGTCAATGTATAGGAAAAAAAATCTGAATTGAGTTAATTAAAGATCTTATAATGAAGAGAAGTTAAAAAAAGAATGTCAACTCTTATTTAAAATAGAGTTGCTAATTTAATAAGAAACCAATCCAAGAATTTAAAAATGCAGATATGAAGTTAAATGAGTGTCCTAAAAAAGGCAATTCCAAAATCACTCACGAAGAAAGGTAATTATTGAATCGAAATCTAACAAATATAAGGAAAATGCCAATACAAATTAAAATTTTGATTGAGTTAATAAAAAAGGATTATTATTTATAATGAAAAATTATGAATGTGAACTGTTGAAGAATCAAGATTTTACCCTTCCATAGCAGCCTGATTGACAAGTGTACAATATGATAATCATATTTCAATATCAAACTAGAGCATAGCTAGATAGTTTACTTTTATAATAGAATTGTTCATCATCAATATAACCAATTTACAAGTTTTTTGTAATGCAATGGCTAGGGAAAATTATAAGGATAAAATTAAGAGCTGCATATTTGTCTTTGTTGCTTTGTGTTGTGTGTTGAGTGATGGAGTTGTTAATGGTAGGACTACAGCCGAGTTGGCCAAGCTTAAAGGAACTGTCAAAACCATAAAGGTGAAAGATCAAGATTTATCTTGTTAATTACTTATTCTTTCACTTATTTTAGTATTTCTTGTTCTTTCTTTCCCATATATTAATTTCTGAAGCTTCAGAGTTGTGATGGTCTGTTAATGTTTTTTTGCAGAATGAAGATGGCGATGTGTTTGACTGTGTTGATATCCACAAACAACCTGCTTTTGATCATCCCCTTCTCCAGAATCACACTATACAGGTCCTCTCACTTAAAAATTTCTCTCAATTTTGAACTTATCTTTCTTTCTCATATATTATGAGATAAGCTTTGCAAGAAAGAACAGCACCTGTGAAATGAATAAATGATGAAAGGACACTAACAGGCTTAGTCTAGTGATAAATGAATATCTAACTTGAGCGTAAACTCAGTTTCAAGTAGATTGGAATATATATATATATATACATAGGGAAATGAGAATCAAGCCCTTGCTTTTTGTGCATAATTTTCTTGAGATATGACTTGACTGTCTAAATGGAATGCAACCTCACAGATGAAACCAAGTTCATATCCAAAGGAAACTAAAGAAGAAAGCTTTGAAAATAAAGCATTTGAAGGCTGGCTCACAAGAGTGAACTGTCCAAAAGGCACAATCCCAATTATAAGAATGACAAAATATGAGAATCATCAAGCAATGTCATACACTCCATCTCAGAAAAAAGTTGATGCGAAATCTATTGAGGTACCAAATCAATTAAATCTGATTCATCTTTTCTCAATACATCTGATACATATGTATGGCACATTCATCAAAGTGTGTTTTCTTTCATGAATGAAAAAATATGTGGAATAGTTTGCCCAGGCTGGTTTACTTAATGGTGACTACCATGGAGCTCAAGCATTTATTAATACATGGAACCCCAAGACTGCAAATGGAGACTACAGTGCAGCTCAAATATGGTTGGTATCAGGCAAGGATGCAGTGGAAAAGAATGTTATACAAGGTGGATGGATGGTAAGTGTCAGGTCTGCCTACCAATTTTAATTAGAATATGAACAAAATATTGATGATATTACTAAAACATGGATTCCTAATCTAAGAGATGAATCAGACAATTTGGAAGGCTGATGAACTGATTCTTCTTTTCTAGACTGGAGCACCAGATAGGGAAACAAGGCTTGTTATTGGATGGACTGTAAGTTTGCCTAAAATCCTATCAGAACATGTCTAGAACAGTTTTTTTTTGTTTGTTTTTCAACTTATTTTATTTTGAATATCAGAAAGATGGCTACCGACACACAGGTTGCTACAATCATGATTGCCCTGGTTTTGTGCAAACTAACTGGAAATATGCATTAGGATCTATTATACGCCCATTATCCACCTATGGCGGAAAGCAATATGCCTTGAGAATAGCTATACAAAAGGTAATTCATACTATTTTGGTATCAAATATAATGCATATTGCACACAATTGGACATAATATAGATGTATATTCAGCATTTTCCAGGAGTTACCAGGTTGAGTGATCCATTGAAAACAAAAAATGTTTCAGGATAAATCTACTGGCAACTGGTGGATTCAAATCTTGGACCAAATATTAGGATACTGGCCTGCCTCTATCTTCACAAGTTTAGCTAACGGTGCTAATCATATATATTGGGGTGGAGAAGTTGGAACAGATACTCAGATGCTCAAAACAACTGAAATGGGAAGCGGCCATTTCCCTGGAGAAGGTTTTGGAAAAGCAAGTTATTTTCGAAATCTACGATTTGTAGACAGGTATGGTTTTACAGGAGATCCAAAAAATCTTACTCTACATGTTCTAAATCCTTCCTTATATGATATCCTTGTCCCATTCCCAAGCAAAAGTTATGGAACACATTTATATTACGGGGGTCCTGGGCATCGCTAATGAAGGATCTAATGTAGCAGAAACTTCTAATAAATATGAAAACATCATAGAGATTTGTATGTATACATGTGTCTGTGTGTGTGCTGCAGAGTGTGCACATGTGCCTGCTTCTTCAATGAAGCAGCCTAATAATTTAAAGCTAGTGTTCTTTGTGTTGCTTATAATTAAGAAGCGTACCTTCAAATTCAAAGTTTTCCCGTATCTTGGTTACTTCTAAAATCAGCTTTTGTTGTTGCACCAATCTGCCTCTGTCACTTGCCATGATTTATGCTTTTCCCAACCTGCAAGGGGGAGATGAAATGATTGTTAAACTCTAATCTTCAGTGATACCATGCATTTTCCACTCTTCTCCACTCAACGGACCACATAAACAAAATGACTATTTGCCCATCTTCCCTTTTACATGCTAAAGGCTCACATTTCACAGTTTGTAAACAATAGCAAGCAACTGAATAACATCACACAAACATTAATAAGAACCTGATAAGCTCAATTCATTTACAGTAGAGGACGACTATATAGCTAAATGGAATTCAAACGACCAAAGTGGAGCAAATAATATAATATTTGCACAAACACTGAAAATTTATTAAGACTTGGTGAATTCTGGAATTTTTGGCTGAGCAATGAATCAATAATGCCACCAAATCAATACTAAAAGTTTCAAACTTACAAGAGACAGAGGAACAATAAGACATGGCCTTAATCGATGGTTGAACATAGAACAATGTATGAATCAACTATTACAGTACAAGGCAAGAGGCAACCTTCCTGAAACGGGAATCGTGTATTCTCATTAAACAAAACGTATTTACAGGCTATTATATATATATAATAGAATTACAGATAGAAAGTATAGTTCAAAAGACAACTAATAAACACTATCATTTCCATCAGTATTTCTCATTGAATATAATTCCCATAAACTAATCATACTGTTTTCTTTCTTCTTGTATGGACTGGAAAATTCGTGCTGCTGATTCAGTTGCTAATCTAGGGTTGTGAGGCACAACCCTAATCACATGTGTTTGTGGATCATTAGGTTGAATATTTTGATTTGATGCCTGAGCAGTTGGTTCTGTAGGAAAAAGCGGAAGTGCATCTCCTTTCAGCCTCTCAGAAGGACTGCTTGCTGTACTTCCCTGTACCTCACTTTCCTTTGATGCTTGAAATTTACCAACAAAACATGAAATCACATGACTCATCTGGCTTGACATATTACAAGAACTGTGCTGGGGAAAGGTGAAGTTAATATCCCCAATTGACAACTGATTATCCTTTGACTGGGGACCACTGAATGGGCTCACCTGCTCGACTGCTGAAATTGAAATGGATGGACTCATGACTGGCATGGCATATGGTGGAATATATGTTTGTTCTAAAGGAGGGTTGTTGGGAAGGATTCCAATCCCTTGTCGATGAGAAGCTGGAACACCATAAGTTGCATTCAGAAAGTCCCAACCCCCTGCAGCTAAACACACAGGACCATAGTTACCATATATCGGTGCCATAAACCCTTCAGTTGGAGGGCATGGCCCTTGATAGGGCTTGTATACAAGACCCTCAGATGGGGACATGACTGGAACTAACCACTGATTTCCAGGTGGTGGGAAACACCATGGAGATGATCTAATATTGGTAGCAACAGGAGATATCAATACACCTTCTGAATGAGACACGTAATTTGATTGTTGAGGGAGTAGTCCTTTGCTGATTTCATTGTTCATAGAAGGAAGGGGTAGCTTCCCAACAGCATTCTCATCAGCAAATTCTACATTGGAATGTGGCTTCTGAAAAGTGTCTGTTGGTTTATCCAGTAGAGGTGGTTGTTCTATAGCATTGTCAGATGCAACCTTCCTTGCCGGAGCCACCTTCATTGAAGCTTTTCCTACATAAATGTTATCTTCAAGCAGTAGCTCCGGCGATCCACTAATTGACTTTTGTACCTGTTCCATATCAGCATCAAGCAGTAGGTCTTCTTTCGCAAGAGATAAAGAAAAGAATAATATGCATATCTCATGATAAAAAACGAAGGATAGCAAATTGATCAGGCAATCCAGCATACCTTTAAGAGCCTATGGAATTCAAATACTTGCAATGTGAATACTCTTTGTTGACTGAAAACAACAATAAGAAAGCTGAGTGAAACACTAAATATTGTTCGATAGTAAAAGGAGCAAATACCAATTAAAATACTGGATGCATCAGATAAAAGTCAGAATAAAAATCACATTATAGGATTAAGTACCATAATAATGGCTATATTGAAATCCTTGCTAGATGGCTCACTGCCATGATATAAACCTTATCTTATTAAATTTATTGAACACTCATCTCGGGATGAAGTAAATATCAACAACTAAATCTGTGCGCCAGTTAACACTTGATATCCCAACAATGCACCTCAATTCATTAGACACAGAGTAAAACTCCCTCCTGCTAGGTGAAATCAGCTAGAGCCTCACACCTAGAACTTGTACAAAGAATATTAAGAATTCATACCTCCTAGTAATGCAAATGAAACCATGACATAATGTAGGCACAAAAAAATAGGAGGTTGATGCTAAAGAAGTCAAGGAAAAAAAAAGGCATGAGAAAAGGGCAAAGCCTGCTCAATCACAATGGAAGCCATAGAACAGCATTGATTGGTAAATTTGAAGAGAAGCTTGTCATTTAAAAAGAATATATATATGTATACACACACAGAGATATTTCGCTGCTAAAGATGTTGAAAGCTGAAAGCTACAAAATACCAGTCCCAAAGAGTGAACTAGCTGGTAGTGCTGATGAGAGAGAATTTTGACTTGGACTAAATGATCAACAAGAGAAATGGTCTCCCTTAATTGTTGTGGAAATTAGTCCAAAGAGCATTTGAATGAATCAATATGTATAAGATGAATAACCAAAATAATAACTTGGACGAAATGTGGATGCCAAGAAATGCATCAAGTTCATAAATTAAAATTCCACAAGTTTTATGTTGACATCCTGCAGCTTATGGAAATAGCAACTACTAGAATTTATACTTACTTCACAATAGCTCTTCTTGCCTTCCAAAATTGTTTCTCACCTATTACTCTCACAACAGAATCAGGAGTTAAAACCAAACCAGATAGAGATTCTACCATGGAAGATTCCGATTTACCATCATGTCTTTCAACATCTACCACTTTCAAAGACCCATGTGGTTTATCTTTATGGTTTTTGCTGCCATTCTCAATCTCATTATGGCTTCTGTTACCATCTCCAAGCGATAACCTAGAACATGATTCACGTCTCACCTTGGAAATAATGTCCTCACCTATACCTCCAGCAGATTTCACCAAAAAATTATCTTTATGGACTGTTTTGTCCTGCATTGATACAAAATTTTGATTTAACCGTGCATTTGTGCCATGTATAACTTTCAAGACATCCACTGAACTGCTTCTATGTTCCTGATTTGAAGAAGAATGTGCTCGCTTCAATGATTCAGTACTTTTAACTTTGCTTGATGGGCTTGAAAATGCACCAGCTGAAGTTTTATCTTGAATTGATGGAACTAAAGCAGATCGTGCCATAGGGTCCTGAAAGGCCTCAGACATTTTTGTGTCGCTACCGTTTGGTTCCTCGCAGACTCTCTTGCCTTGAGACCTATGGAGCCAGTTCCTTTCATCTGCTTTTCAGAAACATTTTGAAAATGCATTGAAAAGCTCAAATTCCAGCAAGGTTGATTATCTTGATCTTTGCTGTGTTGACTACTGTTACATTGCAAAACTGCTTCTGATTGAGAAAAGCTAGGAACTCTAAAATCTTTTTCCTCTCCAAACTTCTTTGATGAGAAGTTTTTGAAGTTGGAGAAATTGTGTGACAGAAATGAATTGCTATTGGCACTTGATGACAATGGCTGTGTGGTTTTCAAACATTGGTCATTTGTGGAATTAATGGATTTCCGCTCTTCACTTGCCATCTTAGTGCTTAACTTAACTCCACTAAGAAAATGAGAACAAAACTTCTCAGAATGTAAAGATGCAAAAGGTAATAAACTAACCAACTCCGTCCGATCGGCTTCATTAATAATCCATTGGTTATAATTAGACCGTTGACTCACGCTCTAACACGAGCTTGGTAAAAGAAATTCTACATATAAAAACATTTAACGGATTTTTATTTTAAAATTGGCCAGATAATTTGGAAACAAAAACAACATGAGGTTATAAACGAAACCTGAGCTCGCTAATTACTCACGTGCGAGAAAGACCCAGTGTTTTTTATTCACCCAAACAAATTTCTTGCATTTGTCTCGCTAATTCGAAATGTACTGCTCTTTTTGGTTTTAGAATTCTCGCCTATTTTAAGGTATGAAAATACCTTAAAATTTATCACATCAAACTGTTTAGTCAAACTTTATCACTTCAAAATTTATAATCTTTTCATTAGAAACAAAATCTTTACATTATAAAGTTCATTTTTTTAATATTACTGTAAATCATATCATGTATTTTTTGCTGAACAATGTGAATTTTAGTTGGAAATATAAAGTAATGTTATTTATTGGGATATTATATTTGGGAAAGTACACTCGGGCCTATCTGAATTAGCAGTATCTAACTTGCAGGCACTGGAAAAGGAAAAACTGGAGAGGGATGTATGTTAGTATTGGGCAAATTTTGAGTTCTGTCCGGTTGGGGACCTACAGAAGTCCATATCTTCTTTGATGCAGTTGTTTCTTTTGGAGGGTTTGTGTAGCTTTTTGGGTTTTAGATCCTCTCTTGTGGAATTCCTTGGCCACGCTCTTTCTATAGCCGAATCTATCGTTTGCCACATATTATCTTTTGATTCTATCTCCACTTTCTTTTGTATTTTTTTGATCCTTCGAATTTTTTGCCCTTTTCACCTCATCATCCATCTGTTTTGCTTTCAGTAATGTCATGTTTTCTTGTTGTTGGTACCTGAATTTCAGGTTCAAGTTTGGTTTTTTTGAGGTGGGTTGATTATGGGCACTTGTAAAATTCAGGTAATACCATCTGGGTTGTTCATTTTTAGTACAGGGATTTGATTTTTCTTAATTTTCTTGCGTTTTTGGTACTTGCAAGTTTGTGGCTTTGTCAATATTTTTTCCTGTGCTCCAGTTTTTTGTTTACGGTTATCAATCAGCAGGAGATTTTTTTTTCTTCACTGTTAAATTGCAAGTTCTTAACCAAGTGGCTGCTTTTGCTATCTGGGTAGGCCTGCTTTTGTTTTTTGATGGATCAATTTATTGGAAAATTCTCTCATTTTTCTTCTGTAGTTGGTCTGTCTTGAATACATATAGAATAGAGTGAATCCTTAAGAAAAGTAACTGATTGCAAGTTAATAGAATTTACTTTTTGCTAGAGTGATAGAATTTACTTTTTGCTGCAATGCAATTTTAATCCGCGTGAGGATTGCTTTATGCCTATGTCATTTAGGAAACAAAGATTGTGTTTTGATTTGCGTGTTAATTATTACTAATTAATTAATTAATCGCATGTGATTATTATTGTTATTTTATAAGGCAAAATATTAATGAATGTTAAACCAACATCCTTTGAACGGTAATAAATACTGTGTTTTTATTGAATTCTGTTTTATTTTTATTGAAATTTATGTAATAAGTTAAAAACATATTCCTTCCGTCTAAAAAAAGGATGAAAGTTTTTTTTTTTATAAATTTTAAAAAAAAATATAATTAATGCATTGATAATTTATATTTTTTATTCTTATTTATATTATTTTATCATAAAAATAGTTTAAATTATTATTAATTTTTTATTTAAAGTATAAGTTTATTAGAGGATAAAATAAAAAAAATATTAAATATATTTTATAAATAAAAATAGATAATTATTTTGAGACATTTTAAAATAAAATAGTGAATAATTTTTACGTGACCGAAAAAAAAAATATTTTTCATACTAATTATATTAAAAAATTGATAACACATATTCTAATAAAAATTAAAGCATTTATTATTATTTAAAGAGTGTCAATATGATATAATCTTTTTATAAATTAACTCATTCATTCATAAATAATTGTCACTTTAGAATGATAATTTTTTTTAGAAATATAATGATAAATTTTATTCACAAATAATTATTACTTTATAAAAATTAAGGTTTTTTTTATATCTTTATTTAAAATTCACTCATATACAATTATCAAAAAAAATTATTACTAATAGAAATGGTTGTACAAATTCATTATTATATAATTTTTTTAATTTTTATTTAAAAATAATAATTATTTATGAACGGATAGAATATTAATAATATAATTTGCTCTTAATCTTATCTCCCAATTTAATAAACAAATTTTCTATTTACCAAAAAAATATATCTAACAATTTAAAATAAAAGGAGTATTAATTATCAATGTAATTAAAATGCGTGGGATTTCCGACTAATCTCATTCTCATAATCAATTTTGAATGTCATTTAAATAATAAATTTTGTAAGTATATATATTTGTAATTTATTTTAGATTTATATATTAAAAAGGTATTTAGCTAAATTTATAAAATTTAGCTTATAAACATCAAATATTTATAAGTTAATATGAATATATAAATATTTAAAATTTTAAATAGTTAAGTGTTTATTTTGAATGTTTATAAATAGCTAATAAATATCTAATATGTTGAGTAAAAAATAATTTATGTGTACATTTTTATTATAAAAATGATTAAAAAAGAAGATAACTTTTTATTATTAAAAATATTTATTGAAATGATTAGGGACATAATAATAAATTATTTTGTCAAACTGAATTATAAGTTAGTATTTATAAATACTAAAATAATAAAGTGATTTCCTAATTTATTTTTTTTAATTTATTAGCTAACTTTTTAAGTTTATAAAATTATTTAAATAAATATGTCCACTTAAATTTAAATTTTATAAACTAGTTTGAGAAATTTATAACTTAAATCAAATGCCCTCTAAATATTAATTATCATTGAAGCTAAATTTTAAAAAAATAATAATAAGTTGAGAAAAATTATTGCTGAAAATATAAAGTTGATTATAATTAAAAATGAAAAATATTGTGTAGTATTTTTATTAAGATGAATATTTAATCACTGTCATTATTATATTAATCAATGTAATTAAAAAATCCATTAGTTTACTCGATTTTTTTTTTCAAATCCTATTTTTCCGAGTCTCACCAGTTCACTAATTTTTCTATTTCATTCTATATTGTAAATTTGGAAATTTTATCAAAAATTGAAATGAAACATTAACCGATTTCCAATTTGATCAGTTAGACCAGCCAAATTAATTCAAATTTAGTACCTTTTATATATTTTTTTTTCTTAATTCAATTAAAGGCGAACCATTTGCACATAATTATATGAGAATAAAAAATTACATGTTTTATATAATTAAACAAATAAATATTAATATATTATCAAGATATATGATAATATAGAAACATAAAAATACATTAGTATAGTGTACAAATAATCAACTTGTTTAGTTTAATTTTTACAAATCCATATTAAATAACACTAAAAGTTAAAAAAAATTCATATTTTAAATCAATTTTGAATTTAGAATGAAAAACAGCCAATTAATTTGGTAGATTTGGTTCTATTTGTGCAATTGGTCTATTTGCATAGCCCATCGGTCAGAAAATTATGCCTTATTCATCCTATGAATGATTTTGGGTCTAAAGGCCCAGTTCATATGGATGAATTTTAGGAATTTTTCCAAAAATATACTCAAAAATAAAATTGTTTTAAAAAATATTTAATTTTCTTTTTTTTTCCTTTCAAAAATATTCATTTATCAACTTTTAATTTCAAAAATATTTTTTTCAAAGATATGTTTTTAATATATATTTAATAAACTAATAGTATACTCTATTTTCAAAGTTTTATATTAAATATACATTGATATATTAAATATATACTAAAATTTTTTTTTAAAAAAATTAAAAATAATATTATACAGTATAATTTTCTCATGATTTTATTAGACAATTTAAAATACCACCAAATTGGACTAATAGAGCTGACAATAAGATGAAAAATCCTTATTTCCTGTAGAGATTTATGCTAGATGAGATAGGAATTCTTTATAAATTTCCTCCGCGAGGATGAGGAAGTGGAGAAAGTCTCCTCCTTGGTTGAGGCCGGGGCAGGGACGAGGATTGTATTCCCTGTCTTATAAGAATCCTTATTCCAGTGAAGACCCATTAAATTATATATATTTAAAATATATATGTAATTTTTATATATTATAAAATATATATAATAATATACTATATATTGCATAATGCATATCATATATTATAACATTTTATATATTATATTTTTATTATTTACACATGAAAAATAAATTTAATTTAATATATTTAATTTTATTAAATTTTTTAAAATTATATTATATATAATCATTAGATTATTATCTAATTAAGTGTATAATTATTATAAATTATAAATTTTTTATATTATTAAATTTTAATTTTTGTAAAATAAAAAATATAAAAACTTTCTACAAAAATCTCCGTGGGAGGAGGGAAAAAGCAAAATTACCCTATTTGTATAGCGAAAAATCCATGCTTCCTTCCATGGTGGCGGGGATGGGAATTGTTCCCCTACCCCCGCTCTACCTCGCACGGCCCCTTACTCCTATTGTAACAATTACTAAGCCTTCCTTTTAGGTAGTATTTACTATCAATTTGCTATTTTACCTTCATCCATAATCATTCAAGAGAATTACACTATATATTATTATTTTTTAAATATCTCATAATTTATATATATATTTAGTATATTATATATAATTTTAAAAATAAAATATATTTTTAATATATTAAATGTATCGCTCTCATATAAATATTTTTAACAAAGTAAAAAAATTGAGTATTTTTAAAAATATTTTAATTTTTTAGAATATTTTTTTGGACCTTTATGATAAGCCTCAGAAAGGTCCAATAATGCATCCATGGCTTTGCCCTGAGAGCAATACCAAACAGAAATGCCAGTTTGGGTTTTTGTGTGGTCTTGATTCTTGGTAAATGGGATGTTTATATAACTACTCTAAAAAATGATTTTTATTATAAAAATATTATAAAAATTTAAAATTTTTATTTTATATAAAATTGAAGTAAAATTTTAAAAATATCTTATTTTTCAATAAAGCAAAAGTATTTTTTTTTTCAAAAATACCTATTCCCTCACTATAATTAATATTTTACTTTAAATTTTTATTTTTTTAAAATTTTATTATTAAAATAAAAACATTTTTAATAAAAAAATAAAAATAATATTTTAAATTACTTTTCATCATATAAAAATTATAATTTTTTTAAAAAGAGAAAATTTTAATTATAAAAAATAAGCAACACTAAAAAAAATAGAAATAAAATAACACATGTAAAAATATATTAATAAAAATTATTAAATTTATTTTTAAATAAATTATACATATTATATATATAAAAAATAAAAATATATGCATTATTTTATTATATAAATGTGTAGTAAATATGTTATAAATATATTGTAAATGTGTTGTAGATGTTGTAAATACGTTGTAGGTATTGTATATGTGTTATAAATATTATTTGTATGTTATAATTTTGTTATTTAAATTGTGTGTATTTTATATAAAAATTATTGAATATTGTATGAATGTTGTGTGTATGTTTTGAAAATAAAAAATTAAATAAATAAAATTAAATAACTATTAAAAATATTATATGGATGTGTTGTAGATTTATTGTAGATGTACCGTTGAAGTATTGTAAATATATAGATGTAGTTTGTATTGTTGAGTGTATATTTTATATATTTATGTATATGTTTATTTTTTGTGTATATTAAAAATAAGATATAAAATTTTTTTAATAAAAAAATATAAATAAAATCAAATGGTTAAAAAAAGAAAATAAAAAAACAAAAAAAATGACTTTCGCATAAATTTAAAAAAAATCTATTTTTCCGTATATTTAAAAATCGGCCTCTACTTAACATAGTGTATGTAATTTTCCCTTGATAAGTTGTGGACGGGCCTCGGGCCATCAACTTTCGGAGATTTTGTGAAAGAAGGGTCAAAATTGGGTCTTTACAACAATACTAGAAAAAATTAAAAAAAATTCAAATTTACCATATTTTTTAAAATATTGACAGATTTACTAAAATTTATAATTTTTTACAAAAATAATATATTTAAATAGTTTATTATGAATTTATTTTAAATTTATTATGAATTTATTATACGTTTATTATGACTTTATAAATTTATACAGTTTATTATAAGTTTATTACATGTTTATTATGAGTTTATCATAAAATTATTAAAATGTCAATGATAAAAATGAAAAAACTTATAAAACATGATAAAGAATATAATTACCTCCCGCATTTTTGTTGTTGCTTGTGAATGTGAAGAAGATCAACAAGACCTTTATACTTGGATGTATCATAAGATTACTGTAGTAAAAGTACAAGATTTAAGAGAATAGATTAAAAATATATGATTTTGTCTTACTTTCTATGATAAAAGCAATTAAAGTAAGTGTTTAACCTAAGGAGTATAGTTGAGTGATAGAAATTTATCCACCCTTAATCAACTGTCGAAGGTTCGATCTTCGGGGTTGGGTATGGAGTAACCTTAAATTCTTGGATCAGCTGTTGTAATATCCGATATTTTTCTAAAATAAAAATATAAAAATATATATAATAAATACTATCGTATGTACAACAAATTAAAAAAAATGTGTTTATTAATAATGTGATTTATTAAATAAATAGAGTAGGTGTTGGATTATTTAAGAAAAAAAAAGATGTTTAATACAACTGTATTCGAATCTGGATTAGTAAAGAAGAATAATAAATAGTTTACCATTAAACTAGGTAGCATGTATCTATTTATGTATTATACTAAATAATATTTAAGTTATCAGTGAACTTATAAAAATGATAATATTTATTAGTAAAATAAATAATTATGATGATTGAATATATATATATATTATCAATAATTAGTAACAAATATATATATAATAATAATTAAAGTTAGTACATTAAATTAAAAAAAATATATGATTTAAATAATAATGACTATATTAGTATAGTGGTAGTAATTTTTGACCAACTAATAATAATAATAATAATAATAATAATAATAATAATAATAATAATAATGAGTGAAATAATTAGGTAAAATAGTAATATTAATAATAATATATATAGTGGAGTGTATAATAATATTAATAAATAATTAATAATAATTAATAAAATAAATAATTAATAAAATAAATAATATAAATAATATAAATTAATTAAGTAAAGACACAACTTTAAATATAGATCATCAGTTGTGAAATTAGTGGTCTTAACATTAAAATTTTTTTATTTCAATTTAAATGGGTTATTAATTAAAGAAGGAAAAAAGAAATTTGGATAAAAAGAAAAAGAAATAGAGAAGGAAAGAGGCCGAAAAATTTAAACAGAAGCTTGTTTGGAATAGTAGAGGGAGAGGAAGAATTCTTGGAGCACTAAACTTCATCAGCTCCGGTCAATGTCTTTCAGCCACCATCCAGCAACATGCGTAAGCCACCAATAAAGTCAACTGGTCGAGTTTTTCAACGCCATCAAAACTGTCGTGAATCGTCACCGAAAACTGCCGCACGCGCAGCCTAAATTATTGATCGGAGCTCTCGCCGATGTTAATTTGAGATGCTATTTTTGACTACTTTCCGACGATATTTTTCGGCGATACGGGTATTTTTAGAATTTTCTCGTCTTAAGCTTTGATTTATTATATTATTTACGAATTATTGATAAAGTTTTAAATATATATATATATATTTATATATATACACATGTAGATATATTTTTACACACAAATAATAATTAAAATTTTAATTAGTTAAATTTTGATTTAATAGAAAATTTAGGATTTAATTTTGATGATAATATTAAGATAAATAAGAAATAACTACAGAAAAATGAATTTTAAATAAATATAAATAAAAATAGTGAAAATAATGAACAGTGAGTTAAAATATAGAAAATTATTAAATTAGAAATTATAGTTGATTAATTATTATTGTTAAAAGAGAAATAAAAATGAAAGACAATTAACATTACTAAAATTTTATAGGAAGTAATTTAAAATAAAAATGTTAATATTAAATATAATTAAAATAATTAAATATTGAGTTTTAAATATTATTAGTAAATTATAGAATAAATTAATATATAAATTGAATTAATGAGATTATGAATTAATAGTTAGTTGTTAGAAAGCGAATTTAAAATTATTATTAAATTATGATTAAGAAATTTGTTAATATACAATGATTTATTAATATATATTTATGGAAATGAATATTAACTTTAGAATAAAAATAATTGTGGTAAGGTTAAGATCAATTCTTAAAGTATAAATTTTGTTAGTAAATTATAAAATAAATTGGATGTATTTTAGATATAAGGACATAAATAAATATATTTATGAAATAAATAAGTAAATTGAAAGTTAATAAATTATTAGTTTGTTAAAATAATTTATATTAAATATTACTATTACAGTATTATCTAAATAAGAGTTTTATTTACATATTATTAATTTTTTAATATATTATTTAAAGTCTACTAAATATTTACTTAAATAGTTACATTGTTATTATTATTATTATTGAAAATTAATATATATTGATTATTATTAAATCATAGTAGTTATTAAAACATAATATCAAATAGTAGTTAAAATTTAAGATTTATTATGATTATGGTAATTAGTTATTATTATTATTAAATTTATTATTATTATTATTATTAGCAAATATTAATTTTAGTATCAATATTGTTAAAACTTTTACTATAATTATTTTAATTATTAAAATTTAATACTACAAAGTAAGAAAAATTAAAGTAAATAACATTATTCTATTTGAAAGATATATTTTGTAAATATATATATATTATTAAATATATTTTCACTATTATTGTGATTGTAATAAGTTAATATTTTTAGAGAGTTAAAATAAATAATTATTAATTATAAATAAAGAATTATTATAAAATTATTCTCTTAAAATTATTAAGTATTAATTTAGTATATAATTTTGATATTAAATGGATAACTTGTAAGTAAACAAAATAAATATTATTAAAAGTTTAATAAAATGTATTTATTAGCAACATTAATATTATAACAATTATTAAATTATAAGAATAAATTAATTAAATTAATTGTAGATTAAAATATTTTAAATATTCAGTATTTTTGACGAATTATGGATAAGTTGAAAAAAACTATATAAAATAATTAGATAAATATTATCGCTATTTCGTTAGAATTTAGGATTATTTTTTATATATGTTTTATATCATGCATATTATAATAGTTAATAGTTTTAGGATAATTTTTAGTTAATAATTATTCTTATATCACTCTAGTAGTTGATACAACAGCTGAAAATAAATCATATAGGTGAAATAGTTAAATTTATAAATTTAGATTTTGGCTAAAGTGAATGGGTAAATATGTAACATTATATTTTTCTTAAAAGTATTATATTTATATATGATTTTGAGAAAAATATTTATTAAGTGAATTTATTTACAATGATGATTTATTTTTGAATATTAATTATTTTCTTATTAAGTGAGAATAAATAATAGTAGTTTAAATTATTATATGTGTAAATGATTGGTTTTATTATGTTGGTAAATTAGTTTATATATACTCTTTTATAAATCTGTCTGATCACACATTGATGATGGATGTTTAATTTTAATGATATTATAAAATTACCCTTGGCCGGAGAAATTACTTTGCACATGTTTATTAGAGTTATTTATGTTTGGGCTTGCGAAGTAAGTCATCATGCGCCATTGAATTGAAGTTAGAATAGTAAATATTTATATTTGAGTGTATATAAAAGATAACAGAGAATACAATTATATTTATCAAGTTGAGCTATAATATTTATATTACTTATATTATTAAACTTTATTTATTCTTCATTGTTACATATTTACTGAGTAGTTGGACTCATCCCATTATAATTAATATTTTCAGATATTTTTGAATATTAATTTGGTAGATTTCATTAGAACATAAGCTCTTAAATTTGAAATTCTTTTGTATATAAAAAGGTTGAGCCAACATATTAATATTTTCAGTTTGATTTTTATTTTAGAATTATTTAAATTTTATTTAGAATATTTTTAATGATGTAAATGATATAATAAATATTATAAATGATCGTATGCTTGTGAGAGACATTAACTAAATAAGTTATGATTTAAAAAGTTATAGTAAGATAAGTCCATTATAGTTTTAGAAAGTTGAAATGTGACAATTATCTCACCCATCGAGATATCTACAAGCCAGCGAAGGAATTAGTCACTATTTTCGACGGTGAATATTCTGATTTCAACGGAAAAAAAATGAGAGTAAGTGTTTCATATTATGGTTACAAAAGTATTGTTATTTATAAGGTAATTTTATGGAGCAGTGGAAACCAATATTTATCACTGGTATTGTGTATACATTTACTTTTATATATGTATAGGATTTTTCTAACATACGCCTACAATGAGAGCATATGTTAAATAATAATAAATATGTTATTTTTTTATTGAGATATGTTTTATTTTTATTAGAATTTGTTGCAACCATTTTTTAAAGTTATTAATAAAAAAATTACAGACATTATAATATGATTGTAATAAAATCTAATAAAAATAACATATATCCTAATAAAATATAAAATATTTATTATTGTTTAACATACCCTGGGAAAACAAAATCTATATATATATATATATATATATATATGTATGTATGTATGTATGTACACAAAATCTGTAAGAAATTAAGAACTCTCATCTACCTTACAAAAACAACTCCATCAAAATCTATAAGAACTCTTATTTACCTTACAAAAACAACTCCATCAGAATCTATAAGAACTCTCTCTCATTTACCTTACAAAAACAACTCCATTAAAAACAGACCGTTAATTTATTTAATTGGTAATTACAAATTGGACATATATATGTGTATAAATAAATAAATAAATTAGAATGAAGTAGAGCTTAGTGTGGTATACACGTGGGAGTCAGTATCATCACCCTGGGCAGTAGATTAGCCAGCTTGAAGAATTCTAGGACAGTTCTAGAAAATGGAAGGACAATGACCCTTCATTTGGAAGTGATAAGGGCCCCTGCTATCCTCTCCCCTCATTGGCTATTGGTTCCTTTTTGGGTTGTTGAGGCTAAGAGGCTAAGAACCATTTAACGTGACAAATCCATCTCTTTCATGAATGCATATACATGAATGTTATTCATATTTATTTAATACTCCTCTATAGCATTTACGACTGTGACTAGTCACGGTCACCGTAAAAACAAAAAAAAATTAAAACTTCCCCTCCGACCACGGCGGTGATCGCGGTGGCGATGTGGTTGATTATCTTGACATTTGCCGACGCGGCATACCGTTTTGAGGAACATAATTCTATGAAGAGAGACTTTTAGTTAAGGGTGTGAAAGAAATTAAAGTGGCTATTGCTGTTATTGCTCAATTGTAGTTGGAGTTATTGGCAATGGACCGTGTTGTGGAGTTGGTCTGATCCTTTTTTAGCCGACCTGTTTTGTTGCCAAAGATTGTTTTAATTGTCGTTTTGAGAGTCTGGAGTTGGGTCCATGCCTATTCATGTCTCATGCATGGACCATTATATATGACCATTTGTATACATTAAGTGCACCCAGTAGCTTCCAAATAACCATTATGACCGTTTCTATTCCTATAATTAATCATTTAGGTCAAATTCTGTTTTTTTATTTTCAAGTTGAATTGAAAATAATACAAAATCAAATTCGAAAATGTTGGAAAAAAAACCAGACTAGCTGTGGAAGAGCTTGTAGAAAAATTTTGAAAATTTAAATTACTAAAATTGTCAAAATTAATTGAATTTAAGAGAGAGAGAGAGAGAGAGAAGAAAATTCGGACAGAAAATTAAATTGAAATTGAAACAGTAAAGAAAGAGAGGAGAAAACTTGGAGCAATAATTTTTTTAGCTCCGTTTATCGACTTCTGGTAAGATTTTAGTGTCATGCTCCGTCCACCGATGAAGCCAATTTACCGAACTTTTTAACGCCATCAAAACTGCTGTGATCCACTGTCGAGAGCTGCCGCATGTGCCTTCCGACTGCCTCACTGGAGCTCACGCAGACGTCATCTTCGAAGAGTTTTTTTTGACCATTTTTGGCAATTTTTTTTTAAAAAAATTAGATATTTTCAGAATTCTCTCATCCTAAGCTTCAATTTGGTGTATCATATGCGAATTATAGATGAGTATTAAAAAATACTATATATGTGTGTATTAGGATAAATTAGGCATAATTAAAAAAATAAAATAATTTTTAATTAATTAAGTTATGATTTAATAAAGAAATTAATATTTTAATTTATATGTAGAATTTATGATAAATTGAAAGTAAATAAAGAAAATTAGATTTCAAATTATTATAAGTAAAATTTATATATAGAAAAACTAAAAATGAATTAGTAAAAAATATTAGTAAAATTAGTAAATTAGGAATTATAATATTAATTGATTAATTAATTATAGTTATTAAAGATAGAATTAAAGTAAAAGATAATTAGTTAATGTAACCTGTAAAAGAAAAAATATAAATAAAATATTAAATATAACTAAAATAATTAAATATTAATTTAAATATTATTAAGTTATAGAATAAATTAATATATAAATAATGAATTGGTGAAATTATGAATTAATAGATTATTGTTAGTTAATAAATCTAAATATATTATCAATTATATTTAAGAATCATATATATATATATAGTTGTTTAATGATTGATTAATTAGAATAGTATATATATATGCTTAGATTAAATATATTGATAGTTAAATTAAGTTTAATTCTTAAATTATAAATTTATTAGTAAATTATAAAATAAATTCACAGTAATTAAGGTATAAAGATATAAATAAGTATATTTGTAATTTAAGTAAATTAATTAAAAGATAATAAGCAAATGATTTAGTAAATTAAGTTATATTAAATATTATTATTAAATTATTAATTATATAATAATTTTATTTATAAAACTGAAATAAGTTAATCAATTATTAAATAATTAAACTAAGTATTAACTAAAATATAATTTAAAATTTTATAGTATTTCATGAAATTAATTACTTAATTAAAATTTATATTATTATAGATGTAATAATTAGGTTATTATTTTTAAGCATGAGTTATGATAATTTCTAAAATATAAATTATATGAAGTAAAAATTTATTAGTAATATTGTTAGTATTGTAGTAATAAAATATTATAATTAAAATTTTATAAATATTAATAATTTTTAAAATTTGTATAATAAATAATATTATTAATATTAAGTATAAATATATAAATTTAAATGATTGTATAAGTAAAAGTTTATAACAATTATTATAATTAAATATTTATTATTATAATAATGTTTATAAATATAATTACAATTATCAAATATTTACTTAAAATTTATTATTATTATAAATAGTCTACTAAATGTATTTTTAAATAGTTATATTTTTATCATTAATATAATTGAATAATAAATTTAATATAAGTTGTTTATTTAAGATGATAATTAAATAATTATTTAAATAATGTTATTATTTTTAATAACTTTATTATATGTAATTGTTATAAAATAAAAATAAAGTATTATTAAGTAAATAATATTATTACTATTTTCTTATTCTAATATTGATATTATTAGCACGAAATTATTTATTAAAAACTACGAATATATAAATATATTATAGATTAAAATTGATAATTTACAATGAGTAAATGAATAAATTAGTTAATAAATAAATATCATTAATATTAATAAACTATTAAAATAAATAAACTAAAATAATATAATATAATTGTGTTTTAAATTATTATAAATACTTATTAATTTTTACAGTTAAAATTTTATTTGCGACATTATTTATTAAAAAAATTGATAAATAATTATACTTTAAAATTAAATAAATATTTATTGTAATGTTACTTTAGAAAATTTGAAAGTCACAAAATTTTTAAAATATTATTGGAGTTTAAGAATTCGAAATTTCATGTCATATTCATAACACATATAATATAATTTAAATTAAATAATATTTTTATATTATTATAGGGACGGGTCCAATTGCAGATATAGAATATCAAGAGAACCCAGTTGAATAAATGAATACATTATTTGGCCCAGGTGAGTGGATAAATATGTAACATTGTATTTTTTTTAAAAGTATTATATTTATATATGATTTTGAGAAAAGTATTTACTAAGTGAATTTATCTACAGTGATGATTTATTTCTGAATATTAATTATTTTCTTATTAACTGAGAATAAATAATAGTAGTTTAAATTATTATACATATAAATGATTGAGTTTATTAGGTTGGTAAATTAGTTTATATACACTCTTTTATAAATTTATCTGATCGCACCTTGATGACAGATATTTAAATTTAATTATATTATAAAATTATTTTTTGCCGAGTTAATTAATCTGTGCATATGTATTAAAGTTATTTCTGCTTGGGCTTGCAAGATAAGTCGTCATGCGCTTTTGGATTGAAGTTAGAACAATAAAAATTTATATTTGAGTGTATATAAAAAATAACAAAGAATACAATTATATTTATTAGGTTGAGCTATAATATTTATATTATATAGATTATCAAACTTTATTTGTTCTCCCTTGTTATATATCTATCTATTTACTGAGTAGTTTGACTCACCCCTTATATATATATATATAACATTTCAAATATAGAAAAATAAAATAATAGAACATCTCTATCATTTTATCCTTCAGCGTGTAGTTAAGGTCAGACCGATAAGATTATCTTTTAGAATTATTAAATAATTATCTATATTATTATAGTAAGCAATAATAAATTGTATTTAAAAATATTAATATTTATGAAAAATATTTAGTAATTAATTTATGAGTGATGTTAAATTAGTAGACTATTATTATGATAGATTGTAATATATGTACATCTTTAAAATTGAGAGAATGAGACGTGACAATTCAACTCAAAATTTAATTCAATTCAAACTTAATATCAAATCTATGTTATCATGGTGCAGGATAAATGTGTAATATTTTCTATAAATTCATAATAATTATTTTACTATATATTTTTTAAAATAAAAGTTAATTTTGTTGAATTGGAAGAGCTCATCTGAGATCCTTTTCTTGAATTTAATAAGTATACACTTATAACTCTAATATAAAATTCTAAAATATTAAATTTATGAGTCATTTTCATTTATATATTGCTCAATACTATAAGTGGATAGGTTGTGTATCGGTCTAGTTATGTTGGATTTTAGATATATTTTAATCTGATCAAACCTAATTTATTATTGAAAAATCAAATCAATAGCGTCCGAAATTATATATATTTTCGACTGATCCGTATATTTTAAAATTCAGTAGAGTTCAATAGAATTAAATCGGATTATATAATATATAATATTGTATAAATTTTCATATTGCGGTTTGGTCTGGTCGGATTAAGTCGGTTTACATAATATATATTTATGATATATACATTTATCGGTAGAGTTCAGGTTGAAGAGAAAAAATAAATATTACTCTGACCACCAAAACGAATTCCAAAAATTTTAAAAAATAAATTTAATTTTACCCGTATATATAATATAAACAGGCCGAATAAGATCAAAGTGTATTCCATTTGATTGGTTTCAAAAAATTTGTACACCCCTGGCGCTAGTGTATTGTGAATATATTAAAAAAGAAAAAATAAAGCAAAATAATATACTTATCATGATGTATGAAAGAAGTTGATACATGCCGGGGATGGTAGAAAGGATCTGGCGTCATTATATGATTTTGCAAAATTGCTGTTGAAAATTGATTGATTTGGGTGGTCACAAAAACATTGTTCATAGACATAAATTCCTCTTAGAGGATTATACTTAGCATCAATTCTTGATTTTAGCACTGAAAAATGAAAATATGATTAAAATTAGAAAAATTTTGACATCACATATAATGAATTATTTTTTGAAAAAAAAAAAAATCGAACTCGGATCAAAAATATAATTGCATTTGTTTTTGTTATCAGGTGATAGTGGCGTGATCGGAAATAGACATAAACTTTGGCTTCCAAACTATTTGAAAATATTTATTTCACTTTTATGTAATTACTAATTAGCCTAATATTTTAATTATTTTTTCTAAATTTCTAATTGGTCTATTGAAATTAAATTTTTATAAATAATTTTAATACTAAACTTATTAAATAATCTCATATTATAAATATATAATATCAATTAATTAAAAATATAATTATATTAAAAAATATAATTAGTGATTATTATTTTGACTAAAAATTATTGGAGAATTTAAAAATAATCAATTCTTATTTAATGTTAAGCCTTGTAAATAAAATTTTTCTAATTCTTGTTATACCATACCATCACTATTACAAATTACAATCAGATCCGACTATGAATTGAGTTACAAATATTAATTAGTCAAGAAAATTATAAATTGATGAATTAAATTTTTAAAATTAAAATTCTGATCATCTCCAAAAGCAAAAACCTAATTAGAATGCTAATTTAAAATGGAAAATTAAAACTTTGGTTATGTTACAAACAAGATAAAAAAAAAAGAACAAAAAGAATGTAATAAAATTTAAAAATAAAATTGGCAAGACATGTACACGAAGGATAATATAGACGAAGAGGACAATGTTGAAAAAAAAAAAGAGAAATTAAAAGAGAGAAGAATCAAAAGTCTCAATTTAAATGGTCCCAGCTTACAGGTCTTCCTTACAGTTTTGATTTCCACGGTGTGGGAGGCGGTTATTTCTACAGCTGACAGACCAATTATAGAACGCCACGTAAGAATCGCAACGTTGAGTTCACGTGGGCAAGTTCCAATAATAGAAGAGAGTTATTGGGGCCTACATAAGTTTCATCGTGGGACCAGCGCACACGAACGTATCACCGCTTAAGTATTAAAATTTAAAAATACAGCTCAGCCGAATTGAGCCGAGCCGAGCCGAAATAGAGAGAAGAGAAGGAACCGACAGCTCAGAAACGGTTAGGAGCCTAAGAGGATACTGCTGAAATAACGCGGGAAGGAAGACACCAAAATTGGCATTAAATGAGGTTTTGACATTTTATAGAGAAAAAAAAAGGACTACTGTTTTATTTTGTTTTTAATTTTTAAACAAGTGTCAAGAAGGGTCCCACTTCATCTTGATCAACGGTCAAGATGTGATGGTTACAATGAATTTTTAACCTCCCTTGAATTATTATTGAGATCTAGAATTTAAAAATTTTTACTCCATAATCTATCATATATTTTGATATTTCCTAAAGGAATGAATTTATAATTAATTTAAATTAAAATATTTTTAGTATAAAAAATTAAATTATATTAAAATATTCTTACTTTTTTATTAATTATTTTTAAATGATGATTAATCACAAATATAAATAGACATATAGAACTATATATATAACCATATTCATGATTTACAATGAATAGTAAATTAAATAGTGAACTAGTTTTAGTTCATGAATTAAATTAAAATTAAAAAAATCGATTTCTAATTAAAATTAAGATCTAGTTATAAGGGTTCAGCTCAAATTTATAATTTTTTAAACCAAAACAAGAATATGTAGTTTAGGTTTTGAACCATAAAAAATATATATATTAAAAAATATATAATTTTGAGTTTAAATTTAAAATCTTAGAGTTAATTTCTTAAATTTTTTTCTTACACTTCAATTTTAATATTAAATATATAAAATTATATAATTAAATACATATATTTATAATAAAAAAATATATTTGCAAAAATTTATAATTATTATTACTATCATTATTTATTATTAATAATAATTATTGTTAATTTATTATTATTTTTAACAATTAATATTATTTAATTTAATTTATATTATCAAATTTGTGAGTTAAGTATTTAATTTTATGCAAATATTTTTTTAATTATGGTTACTTTTATTAATAAAATAAATTATTAAAATTAATTTAAACAGACAGTTAAAACTGAAATTAAAATCGACCTATCTTTTAAAGGTCTAAACTTTAAGCAAACTTACTATAGCCAATTAAGATTAAGGTTTATAATTTTTATAAACTAGAATCGACGATTTTGAAATTACAATTTCAATTTATCAAACCATGGCTATAGTTACATATATACATACAAAATTAATTTATTTTAAATAATACCTCACATGGGATTCAAATTATTATTAGAAGAATTTATATAGTAAATAATTTTAGATATAAGATGTCTCAGCCCTCAGAATAAAATCAAATTAAGTATTTCAACTTTCAAAATTTTATATTAATTCAAAATATGATATCTCATAATATGCAAAAATTTAAATAATTGTATGGAAATGAACTATGGCAAAGTTCTAACATGGATTGAGGGTATGCATAACCCCATTCATAAATCCAATTACTAATAAACTGTCAATTAAGTGATAGTATAAAAAAATTAATTTTATTTAGTTTTAGTTTTAAATTAAAAAAAAAATTATATATTGAATCTACAGGTAGAGCCATACCCATAGTACCTATTATAATGCTCTATTCTTTAACTATGCGTGTTTTCTCTTTCTCATATTGATTTGACGCAATATTCTTGTAAAATCAAGAATTGTATATACACACATACTAGAATTTTTTCAAGAAAAAAGACGACAAATTAATAAAATTGTGATTTTAATTAGATATCCTAATAAGAATAATAAATTAATTAAATAATGATATGTTAGTGATATTTTTTTAAAATATATATTATAATTTTTTTTAGTAATAAAATATAAATAATAATATTATTTTATCACTCTAAATTGGATGCTTAGTTTGATATTTGCGTCATATAAGTTTGACATTTGTATCATATAATTTTTCAAATAAGACTACTAGAGTTTATTAATTTTTCAATAATTTTCTATATTCTATATTGGAAATGTAAACATTTTGATCTTAATAATATATTAAAATATACAAATATTCAATTAATAAATAAGAATAATATTCAACCTTCGTCATTTTAATAATAATTTTCAGTAAATTAAGAAAAAAACTCATGTAAATAAAGAGGTTGAAAAAACCAATACACAATATAAGTAATTGGCAGAAACTAAAGAGAGGTTGTTGGGAAAAATATACCGTGGGAACCCATTCACTGAGCTGTGTAATGATGGGGCGCATGTGGGAAGGACTCAGAATTCAGATTGATAGATTTCTCTCTTTCTTTCTAGCTAGTATTTAACACTTTCAAAACCAATTTTTTATTACTAAATTGATACATTTTTTCTACTAAATTCCACCAAGCAATTTGCTATTTATCTTCTTTCTCTGACTGTCTTTGCTTGCCTGCCATCAACTCAATATATATTTCCTAAAATTTCCCACTACTATTTTTTTAAATTTTTTTATAGTTCAAAATGGCAATCCTATGATGAAATGTAGTCTGCAATTTCTTTTCAGGTTTCTTTTTGGAATAAATTTCTGATGTTGTAAAAATTGCACTTTGTCACCTGCAGAAAGATATTAACTTTTCATTTCTATGACTAAATAAATTGAGTTATCTAGAAAAATAGTAAAAATTTCTTAATCTGGAAATCAAACCATTTAGTTTTTTTATGTTGGGAACTTGTTCAATGAAAAGAATTCTTCATTTATGATCTTATTTAAGAGATTTTTGATTTGGATGAATTTTAAATTTTGATATTAAGGCATAATTCTAATAAAATATATAATTCTCTTTTGTTTGAAAAAGACATGCCAATAAAAATTAACCATATGTACTAGTTGATGGATATGTTAAAGAGAAACATTAAAAGGTACAATATTATAAATTAACCATAGGTTAATTATGAAAATCTTGTGGTAAAGAGGAGGAAAAGGTCAACCCAAAAATAGATCCACGAAAATTGAATTATTTCCCCTATTGTAAGTGAGCAGTCAAATTATAATTAATTATGAGGATAATTTATTAGTGTAATTATTAGACAGTAGACACCAAATACATATACAATTTGACAAAGAGAAAAGAGGGTGTGATAGAAAGTGAAACAGTAAATTTTTTTTGGTCATGATTAAGACTATGATTAACAAAAAAAGCTTTAGCAACCCTTCAAGAAGAAGAAGAAGAAGAGAAAGAGAGAAAGTGGCACTGTAAAAAGATGCTCATTTTGCTGAAACTTCACAGTGCGCATGGAATAGCATGACCAAAACTAAAAAGAGTAGTCAGAGCTTTTCCCCCACTATACATTATTATAATCTAAAATGTTATCATTCAATATTCATACAAATATTAATAAATTTTTTTAATTCTCTGAAATCTCATGCTCCCCATCTGCAAAAAATATAAATATATAAGAACTCTTACTTGCAAATACCCACCAAACTGACCAAAAAGCCTTATCTTTTTCAAACCCCATTAACACACCTTTCAACTGTTGCAACTATATATATTTTATTTAATTTGGGGTTTCTTTTTATTATTATTACTATTATTTAATATTAATTTAATTTTACATGTTCAAGTGCTATTAACAGTATATTTTTTTTAGTATTATAATATTGTAGCTTGTGTTTTTTCCTATTTATATACGCATGCGCTTTAACAAACCATAACACTACTGTATCAAAATTTCGGTCATCATCATCATCATCCACATCAATAATCTATAGTAGCACAGTTGAAGGTGATAAAGATTTCTCTGTTTTTCTTCATGAATTTTCTTGTCTTTATTAGAGAATGGCTGACAAATTTTAGTTGCTAAAACTGACGTTAGCAATGGCTGTTCTGTTCTTGATCACAGTTTTCATGATTCAGAAGTTAAAGAGGGGTGGTTAGTGCCAGTGCCAGACTATTGTACACAGAGTAAACACAAAGTTGAGATTTGTTCCAATTTTGGAACAATTATTTCCAATTACACATCAACACCAACAACAACAAGGAGGAGGCAAATATTTTGACCCTATTGGCTCATTAACTTGGCTCTTGGATCTGAAATTAGAATTGGTATGTATACAGTTTCCTATATATCATTCATTTCTTTTTTATTTTGCTTTCAAGATTTGACATCCTCAATTTTGTTCTTGATGTATTCTTTAAAAGCTTTTCTTGATTCTTGACATTTATATGTTTCTTGATTTATAGGCATAGAGAATCGATTGAATATTGATGGATAGTTTGGGATGGGATGATTCACAAGTCCTTGCAAACACATCATCTTTATGGAGCAATAATCCTCAACATGCATTACCATTGTGGAGCAATAATCAAGAAAATCAAGAAACCTTAATTGCCTCTAATAATTCAAATTCTTGCCTTTTGGGTGGCAAGATAAATCTCACAGAAGATTTCTTTAATCAATTTCAGGACCTTCATAAGTTGAATTCAAGTTCTGAAAGAGTAAGTGAATTAAAATGAAATGAATCTTTGAAACTAGCCAGTTCTTGCTTAATTTTGATTAGTTTTTCTGTAAAATTAAATAAATGTGGCTGTTATATATTAACTGTCGCTTCTATAAATTAATTAATTGCAGCGCCAAGAGAGTACAAGAATCATTGGAAATCCGGTATTTGCGAAATCAGGAGCTGTAATGACTTGGGGAGATGCTTCACCTCAAGAACTATATTCTTCTGCTTTCGGAAAGGCTGCTGCTGGTGTTTCAACAGCAGGCTCTCTCGAATCTTTGGATTGTTTGCTCTCAGCTACTAATAGCAACACAGACACATCAGTAGAAGATGATGGGATTTCCATGATCTTCTCTGATTGCAGAAACTTGTGGAATTTTGGTACAAATAGTGCAGTTTCATCCGGAGAATCTGAGAACAATACTGCCAATGCAAGAAACAAAGAAATGCATCACCCAGTAAGCGAAATCGAAGAAACTGTCTCTCATGGTTCTTCAGATAAAAAATGTTCACAAACTAATAATAAGTCTGCAGTTTCTACAAAAAGAATGGGGGACAACATTAGATATCCTTACTTTGATCTTCTGCAAACCGATTGTTCAACTACTACAGAAAGTGGTTTTAGGCTCATTTCAGAGAATCCACCAAAGCCAATAAAGAGATTAAGATCATCATCATCAAATATCAATTTTCAGCGGCCAAGTAATTCATCAGCATCTTCTTCAATTGATCAAGAGCCTGATCCAGAAGCCATTGCACAAATGAAGGAAATGATTTACAGAGCTGCAGCTTTTAGACCAGTGAATTTAGGCTTGGAAGTGGTGGAGAAGCCTAAAAGGAAGAATGTTAGAATATCAACTGATCCGCAAACAGTGGCTGCTAGGCAAAGGAGAGAAAGAATAAGTGAAAGAATTAGGGTTTTGCAGAGGTTGGTCCCAGGTGGAAGCAAGATGGATACTGCATCAATGCTTGATGAGGCTGCAAATTATCTCAAGTTCTTAAGGTCCCAAGTCAAGGCACTAGAAAATCTTGGCCACAAGCTTGACTCAGTTAATAATTGTCCACCAACAAACATTGCTTTCTCTTCTTTACCATTCAATAACCACTCTTTTCCCATGCAAACTCACTTTTCACCCCAAAACCCTAATTACATTCACTACCCTTAGAGTGAAAAAAAAAGCCAATTAAAAGCACTCACATGCTTTAGTTTAAAAAAAATCAATAGCAAACAAAATACCCTAATAATGGATCCCTTAATCATGATACTTATCATCATTTTTCCACCTTCAATGATTTGATTAAGGATCCAAAGCCCATTTTCTAGCAAAAAAAAAAAAAAAAGCACAAAAGCTAATCAGGGATCCTTAATTACCCTTAATCATCATTACATTTCAATGACCCAGAGAGTTAAAAGGTTTTCACCAATGACAGGTTTCCTAATTATATATCACCATCATTACATCCACCTTCCAAGAGAGCACAAAAGGGGATTAAAGAGTTCTTGTGTAGTTTTATTTTGCTGCTTCCCCTATATATTTTGTATAAACAAAAGTGGAATTTGGAAATGTAGGAGAATTGTTAGATGATAGTGGAAATAGTAAAATAATTGGGATTGGAAGTATAGTTTAGGTATCAAATGCCTTTTATCTTACAAAAAGGCATAGCAATTATAACACCTATGATTAAGATCAAGAGGCTAGAAAGTGATTATCACTTTAACTTATTGTATTTTAATAGTTTGTTTAATGTTATATCTAATGTACTTAAAGCTCATTTTTCTTGGAGATCTTTATGATGTTTTTTTTAATGGAAAATTCTCTATTAGCTAGCCAATGTAAGAAACATTCTCTTAAGAATTTGTGAGGTCCAGTCAGTGGTCCTGTCTCCTTGATTCAATCCAAGGCGTGCCCTTGAAAATCACCCCAAAAACTCATTGCTTAGCACATGTTTATGCTTCTTTTTTGGCAGGCGGTTCTATTTGTTTTACTTCATTATTAAAACCCTTTTCATCCCATTTTAAAATTCTGTAACTCTTAGAGAATTTTAATCAACCTAATGATATATTCATTATGATGTTGATGGTGATGATTTGAGTTTATTATAAACAATTATTCTATTTGTGTACTATAAGTAGTGCTAGACTTTATCTTTTATTATTTTTTTTATCATATGTATTTTATAAGTTTTATACTTATTCTTTTAATTTGGTTATATATATGTATAATTATTCGCATCCGAACTATGAGATTGATAAATAATTTATTATAATTCTATAATTTCATATAATTAAATTTTATTTATAAAATTAAGTGAATCTTTTGAATGAATTAATCAAGCAAATTATATAGATTTTGATTGGAGGAAAGAGGATGTTTGAATATATGTGGTTGGGGGTTCATATGCTATATTTAGACATTATTCTGTTGTGAAAGAAGCCTAGATCTCTCTTCATTTTTTGTTTTTGTTTTTTATATTTTCTGATACAAGTTGACAAATGCTGCATAGCTAATGGAGAGGGAGAGAGAGGTCCCAAAAATAACCAATTTGCGTGTGTAGAAAAATAATGAAAACTCATATTTTGTGAGCTTTCTCAAGTGGGAAATTTGACTATTTTTATAATTTTATTTAAAAACAGTTGGGGATATGGTTGTATTGTTATTTGTTATGGACAGCTACGTTTTCTATTCGATGACTTAGTGAGTTTAATTGGCTCAATCTAATCACAAGCTATTTAGCTATTATTAGCCATCCATACCTTCTTTAAAGCTTGCAAATATATATATATATATATATATATATATTATATACCATATAGTATTTATGTATTTTTATAGGAACCTTCATTAATAATTTGTTACAACTAGAAAAAATTAAATAAAATTCATATTTTCAATATGAAGTATATAGTTTGATGAATTATGGGGTCTCCAATCAGAAATTGTCACTAGGCACAGCATTGTTGACTTGATGCTTCTTTTTTAATATTTACTCCTTTCTTTTTTGGTGCATAGAATTTGAATTATTGATTTTTCTTTTCTTTTATGGTTGGGAATTTGAAAGGAAGATAATATATTATATTCTTTTGCTTATTTCAGCAAATATATACTCTTCTTTTTTATCTTTTATTGGTGAAAGTTTAATTTTATTAGTTCAATTCGCAAATGAAATTTGCCTAAAAAGCAAAAAAAATAAATACCTCTTAGTTTATATTTGGTTCATTTTGAAATTCTAATGAAATGTAAATTTTGAAATAAAATTTTATTTTTTAATTTGGTTTTGGAAAAATAATTTAAAATTTAAAACTATTTTTTGTTCAAATGACAAATGATATAGTATACTTTTAAAAAACTACATGATTTCATTTCTTAAATTTTTAAATATATCTTACAGTTTTTATGAAATTTTAAATATATATATATATATATATTTTTTTTTTTTCTATATTATTTAACTGAAATAATATTATATCTCTGTTATACTAAAATGTATGTTAAATATATGTCTTTAGAAGTGGATACTATGAAATCAAAAGTTATTAGATATTTTTTTTAAAAAAAATGAATATTTTAAAAATATTTTTATTTTTTAAGATATTTTTATATTAACCATTTTATGGAGCATTTTGAGGGTCCGTGGTGGTGGTAAGGATTGGGCTTATAAAGTCTTAAGTCTTAAAAAACAGAAATGGATCTGAGTCCAGTAGTCTAATTAACATTCCTTGTTTTAATTTCTATTCTAAAATATCTTTTCATTTTAAAACTTAATTTGTTATTCTCTGCGCCTTGTCAGGTTTGAGAGTTTCAAGAACAATTGTTAACAATTATCAATTTCTGATAGTATGCATAAAGACATAATTTTTGCCTTCCAATCATACAAACTGAAATTGAATAGAAGAAAGGGATTTATGTATTTTTTTTGAAGGCCAATACCCAAATAGTACTAACATATTTAATTATCAATCATTTTCTATACTTAACTGAAAACTAGATGTTTGAAACCAGCACATAACTAAATATTTATTAATTTTCTTATTGGCTATCTTGCCATTGGACTCAGTCCAGAAGTCAGATTTTTTACAGTGGCCAGTTCAGTTGTCCCTTCTGATGTGTTTATTCGAGTTATCTCCATATAAACAACACAGGTTTAGTTCCTAGTGACAATCCCAAAAGTCTTACCTGAATTGTTTGCTTGTTATTGTCACTCTATTATTGAAGTTCTAGATGACACTCTATTATTGAAGCAAAATACTAAACTTATTGAAGATGGGACATTGGAAAATTGTCTCAATATGAAATCCATCTCAAAGAACTTTAGTACATTTACATTTTGCTTTTTATAATTTCAATTATGCTTCAATCATCCTCCAAAATATAATAAAAGGAAGAGATCTTAATCAAAGTAGTAGTTCAAAATAGTAATGAGCAAATGAGACTTTCATCTAGTGGTAAGATTAAAACTCTTACCGCTAGATTTATTCAAAATGAGAATTTATTTCTTAGATTTCTTCAAATATTCTGACTCTCATATTTATTTCTGGCACTAATACCTTGCTAGGGGAGTTGATTCAGAAACAATTCCCATGAACTAATGGGTTCGTTCCTTGTTCCACCTTTTTGTGCTTCTAAGCATTCGTTCAATTCAGTAACTACTTGATGCATAGTTGGCCTACCAGCAGAAGTTGCAGATGCACAAGCCATTGCTATTTCTACAGCTTTCCACATTGAGTTAATATCATAATTTCCATCCAAACTTGGATCTACTATTTTTTTAATATCACCATTTGCAAGCCGATAGCTGATCCATTGTCTTATGTGAACTCTTCTCTGATTCTCCATTGCAATCACTACCCTGCCTGTGATTACCTAAAAGAATAATCCCAAAACTATATACATCACTTTTCTCTGTTAGCCTGTTTGTCACAGAATACCTGAAATTTGAAACACAATCTTTGTTATTCCTCTGTTTCCTATTAAGTGTTTTTTATTCTTAAACTATTTTGCTTAATCAATTAAGATTGTTTGCTGTTGAGATTAAAATCTGCTTTCTGATAAGCACCTTATAAGGATAACAGTTTGAGAGTGCAGCAGTTTTAAAACTTTTATGATTGGAACATGCCAAATTAAAAAAAATGAAATTTAAATTTTTTTTATATAAAAAACTGTGTGAATTTTTATAAAAAAATTCATATATTTGATAATTTTTTATTACAAAATAAATAAAATTAATCGTTAATTAATTTTAAAAATGATAATGACTCAAAATTTTATAATATATTAAAATAAAAATTGATGATACTCCATAAGTTTATTGATTTTTTCCTCTAGAGCTCGGTACCTAGTTATCTCTATGACCGGACTCTCAGCAGTATAAAAACCTCAATTTCGGGCACTACCAGTTCCATCGAGCTATAAATATTTAACAGATAATATATTCGCAAATTATACTGACTTGGGCCAGACCTTGCCCCTCCGCATCAACTATAAATAGAGAATTAATCCCACAGGTAAAGGGTCCCCCTGCTCTCTCTCTATTACTCCATTTTACTCAGAGCAACCGACCTCTGACTTAGTTATCGGAGCCATTTTCCGGAGAACCGGGTCCCCCTCTCTTTTGTCTTATAGGTAGGAGAGCAATAGTGATAGCAGTACTCGAGCCCGAGCCAGAGAGCTAGGAGTACCCCCTAAGGTAGACACAACATCATTGGTGCAGTGAGCGTGGACAAACTATTCTCTAATAAAGGCAATAAAATCTCAGGTACATCTTATAGCTCTTGCAAGAATAACACTATAACCGTACCCCTGATTTAATATTTCGTATTATAACACTCGCGCACTAACACTTATGACGCGCCCTTATGTTGAATTCTGATGGCACTCACGCATATTATAAAATCACACATACGGCTCATCGTGACTCGCACACTAAGTCTTACGGTGCCTTAGTCGCACAATCATCTTATAGCGCCTCGATTGCGCGCCGAGCTTTTAGCTCCTTACAACGCCCTAGTCGCTCACCGAGCCCTTAACTCCTTACATCGCTCTGGTCGCATACCGAACTCTTAGCTCCTTTATCATATCGTAGCTCATCAGCTGAGCAATCAATTATTATTTTTCATATAACAATAAGAAGCAACATTATGTATGCATTAGCAAATCAAAACGAACAAATTGAACTCATCATGAGCAAACAATCTAATCATAATTATGAATTAAACTAAAAATGAGCAATTAAAGAATCATTTCGTTTATATTACTGGACTGTTTAGCACATTTGTGCACATTTATCTTATTTTATTTACAATACCTTACTGTTTAATGTTTTATCATGCTTGCTTATAGCGCCTGTGTGCGCATTTTGTTATAGCAACTTGTGAAGGGCTGAGCTTTCATACTCTATACCGAGCATTAATGCTCTCATTGTATGTTGCAATTTCTATTAATCTTTACAAATTCTGCAAGTTCAGGGACTTATGTAACATCACTCTTTGTATATGTTCCCGAGCCCCACTTTTATGATTTTTTATATTGTATCAGAGACTTGTATATCAATATACATAGCTATGCGTTTTGATAATCCTGCAATTGCACGCCTAAGAGACTGTTGGACATGAATGTAAAGCAATGGAGGAGGCACTGACATTCCTGATTGCTAAGCATAGGCATTACCGAGCATTGACATCCTGAATAGTATGTCTCTAAGGGCTAAGTATACACTCAAGCTCATCAAATATTCGAGCGCGGTCGCTCATCATAGAGAAAAACTTCACATTCTTACAAATCGAGCCATGGTCAAAGCCAATTGCATGGACAAATGGGCACCTCGACCCACACGCTCAGTTCCGAAAGGCTCTTCCAAGAGCCATACTACAAAACAAGTCGAGCTAATCGACTGTCACAGATGATACCTTGAAACAGGCCACCCATGCTTAATTTACAACTTTATTCATTTTTTATTTTATAAAGTTCTTAAAGTGCATGTATACATAGTTCGGGCTATGTTGATAAGCAAAATTACGATAGTCACATGCTCATACTATGATTGAGTAAGATTAAGCAAAGTCCATAGGTAAATTAATACAACACAACACAAAACATTTATGTCATCATATAAAGTTTGGTTTTTTACTGAGCTCCAAAATTCATACAAACATTATCACACAAAAGAACACAAGTGTTGAGTGTTAAAGAACATATTTTATTGATTTGGAAACATGCATTACACAAAGTAAGCTCGGTCTTTTCACTTATATAGACCGACCACAAGTTTAACCTACAGTACCAAAGTTTATCAATTTTTATCTTGGACCTCGTCCTCCTGATCCAAGCTCTCATCTTTTTCTTCATCCTCATCATCGTCTGTCTCATGCTCGGTTGCTAACTGGTTAATATCGATCTCCATCATCTAAGACAAATCGATATTCTAATTGTCCTTCTTTAACCTATCTAACACAACTTTTTGGTAAGCATAAACACCTCGAGCATAGTGCCAATCGCTCCTCGCTTGTTCAGCAGCCAACCCTTATTGTACGACTTCAAGGGTATCCTTCGCCAGATGAAGGTTGCCATCCCTGGTTTTTAGAGTTTCCTTGGCCGAGTGTAGCTCTTGGCTCTTGGCCTTTATAGTTTCCTTGGCCAACCTAAGTTACTCTATTTTCTTCCTTAAGGCTTCATAAACTTGCTTTAGCTCTTCATCTTTGGCCTTTAGGGATTCTTTCAACTTGTTTCCTTTTGTTTTCTCTTCATTGCAGTCTTTGATTGCTCGGTCAAAGTTTGTTGTCATACCCATCACCCGATCCTTGATGGTGTATGCGAGCTGGGTGACCTGCACATTATTACTCAATTAGGTTCTTTACCAAACATTAAATGTAACTTACAATTCAAGTTATCCTTTAGCATGTAAGATATCATCACCATCTCCTTTGCCACTTCCTTCGAGCTTTTTAGTGCATTCATGCGCCTCTCTTTTGTGATGACTTTGTATATTTGTTTGAGCACTTTTTAAGGCCCAGGGTCTAACAAAGAGTATGTTGTTTTGTGAGGGCCTGCCAATTTCTCATTTACAGCCTCCACTAGTTGGACCATGCTGTAATGACGGGCTAGTGGTTCCTCTATTTCTCTTTGTGGCGGGATCTGCTCTACTCCACTTTGGTGAGGGGTCTCCTCCATCCTATCAATTGGGTGTTCTGATATTTCTCTAGTTTCTCCATTTTCTAATGTTATCTCTGTGGGAAGCGTCAAGTCCATTATGGGCTCTTTCTCTCGAATGGAACTGGTTCCAACAGCTTGCTCATACGATTGTTCGTGAGCTGTCCTGGCCTTTTTTTGAGCCTCCTTTCTCGGCCAATCTTTTTATCTCTTTTCTAGTCGATATCGAGCCCCTCCCTGTTTCACCAAACTAAAAAAGTTAATACCTCAGTGCAACCAGTAAATAAAACAAAAACTAATTAGACATACATGTTCGGTCTTCCAGTCGAATTTTTTTTGGAGCCCTACCGAGAGGAAAGTACTCCCTTATTAAAGTAATGGCATTCCTCTTCTCTCTCAAGATGTCTTGCTCAACAATTATAAATGTCGTGAGCTCGTCTTTGTTGAGTTTTGCTCTAGTCACTTGTTCACCATTAGAATTGACATACTAAATATTTTGGCAGCCAAATTCCTCGTGTTCCAAAATAAAGAACCGGTCTTTCTATGCTTTGATTGAGTCCGATTTTTCTTTGAACATTGCTAGCCTAGATCGACCTTATAAGTATAGAAAATCTTCATCTGCTCCCGAGCATATTCTGAGCATGCTGAAAGTACTCAGCACTCTAGGGTTAGGCACCACTCCAAGCAACCCACATAGAATTTCAAATCCCATGATAGTATGCCAAGCGTTAGGGCTCAACTGACCAGTAGCTATCCTATGATAGTTCAGGAAAGCCTGAGGGATGAGTGCAGAGGAAACCTCACTCCCGATTTCAAATCTTCTTCAAAGATAGTTAGCTGATTTTCTGATAGTGTATCGTAAGCTCAGACATCCTCCCAGGGAACGAGCATCTTATAGTCTTCCGGTATTTGATATTTCTTTCGAATCCCCACTAAGTCTGTCTCTGTCACCGAGGATCGAATGTCCCTTACTCGAGCCTTCTTCGAGCTCGGATTCACTAGTACTTTGACTACATCCTCTTTCTCCTCCTCATCAATTAGTCTAAGAGGTATAGCATTTTGCTCGGTATTCTTAGTCATGGCCGACCCAACTTCATCTTAAGCCCCTTCTTCATGGTGAGTCTCTCACCCACATTGCTAGAAGAGCCAATCTCTCCTATCTCCTTAGGCAGAGTTGAACTAATTATCGCTCGCATCATATTTGTTAATAACAATTTAACTAAAAAACTTGAAAATAGAATTTTAAACTGACCTCTATTCCCGAGCTTTCAAGCTTTCACTTAGTAAATCAGATAACCCGAGCTTCGCTCATTCTTGTTGTGTGGCAAATGTTATTGTCCAACTCTCTATTTATAAAGAAGATCTTGCCTATGTGAACCGATGCCTCTCATTAATGCCTCGTCCGCTACGTCTTTTTAGGTTTCTATTCAACTGTTATCTCGATTTTTGAAGAGTCGCCTCATCTTGGCGTGACATGTGTTCTTTTTTAGCCTTTTTCACTTTGGCATGAATGCCAAGACTTCTCCCGAGGGTCTAACATGTATTACCCACTATTCCTCGAGCTTGATCCTTTTTTCCCGAGCTTCATCTTTTTTAACCGTGATAGACGCATTTACACGATAATTTAACATTTTCACTTGAGCTCGCTTGAGCTCCCATGTATGACTTGATTTCACTCAATCACAAGTCTTAGTTTGACATAAATGTCAAATGACCAGCATGATAATACTCTCATTTACTGATCTCAATTTCTAAGCTTCACACTTGAACACTACATATTATGATATAACATCTACTTCATTAGTCAATACAAATACTTTCAACCGGGTGCTTCCGAGCACCTATGTATGACTTTGACATAAATGTCAATGCCTTAAGGGGGACTATTGATGATATCCCATAAGTTTACCGAGCTTTCTTCCAGAGCTCGGTATCTAGTCATCTCCATGATCGGGCTCTTAGCAGTATGAAGACCTCAATTTCGGGCACTACTAGTCCCACCGAGCTACAAATATTCAGCAAATAATATATTCGCAAATTGTGCTGACATAGGCCAGACCTTGTTCCCTCCGCATTAACTATAAATAGGAGATTAACCTTTATAGGTAAAAGATCCCCTACTTTCTCTCTATTACTCTATTTTACTGAGAGCAACCGATCTCTGACTTTGGTATCGGAGCCTTTTCTAGAAAACTCAGTCTCCCCTTTCTCTTATCTTACATATAAAAGAGCAACAACGATAATATTAACTGAGTCCAAATTTAAAGAGCTATGAGTACCCTCTTTAGATAGCAACAACATAAAAAAAAAGTATATCGTGAATAAAAAAATAAATTTAAAAGCTCCGAAACGTTTTTCCATTAAAAGAAATATATGTGATTCGTGTTTAATAAGCAGCTCCAAAGTGTCATAAATTGATTCATTGTTACTCATTGCCTTATATCCCCCATACATATGATACGTCCAGCTTTGAGCTTAAAATATTTATAGTAACTATTTTTTAAATTTTAAATAATCTAGGAAATAAAATTTTCAAAATTTTTAAAAAATAAAATAATTATACAAATAATTTTTTATATAATTTTATACTATTTGTGGCATTAATAATATTGTCCCTTAAGAATGCTAATTAATTTGTATGTTGGAGTATCAATCAGACTGAAATTTATTTTTAAATTTTTTTTTAAATCATTATAAATATTATATTAATCTTTGCTAGAGTAATACTCTAATAAAGACTAATATAATATTTATACCCAAATAATTAATTTGTATGTTGGGTATATATATATATATATATATGAATAATAACAAAACTCAAATGGAAAATAACACATTATTCATATCGGTTTGACTTTCAAGGCTCTGTATAGAATTCGTATGTCCTGTCACTGTCAATGCTGCAGAGAATCTGACATTTTAAAGGTGCAACTGTGTCAATAGAATATTATTGTAACTTAGCCCTTTTTATTAATTTTTTTTAGCAAAAGTCCATTTTATTATTTGATTTTGACTTTTTTTTAAGTTAAATTGATCGTCGAATTAGATCTAGTATGACAATCATGCTAAATTCTTTATTTTTTTTTTGTATATTTTTAAAAAATCTTTAGTTTATAATATAGTATTAGACCAACTCTTTATATCCATGTATCTAGCTCGGTCGTATATGAATATAATGAGAAAATAAGGTGGTGGCTAGTTTAAGATGAAAATAAAAATAAAAATTAAATTTTAACTTTCTATTGACTAAATAAAAAATATAAAAAATTATTTTAATTTAAATTTTATTTATTTTGATTTTAATTTTAATTTCAATTCTAATTTTGAAGTTGAGAGTAAAACTTCCTAAAGTTTGGATATTTTCAGGTTGACTTCATTTTAAGTATTTCTACTATATAGCAGGTCATGTACGTGTCTAGCAGTACGAAGAAGATTCCAAGGGAATTTCTATTAAATATGCCCAATACAATCAAAATTCGATTGGGGGAGGGGAATTATATGGTATTTTATATATAATATTTTATAAAAATTATATATATTGTATTTTATATACATATTAATTTTTTATCTATATATTTTTTTAATTAGTGAGTATTTAAAATTTTATGATTAGATATTTATATATATATATATAATATTTTTATAATATTTTTATAAAATTTTATAATAAAATTTTTTTAAGAAATTAATCAAGAAAAAACCTTTTTATAAAACACTAATAAATTTTAGATTATGCTTATCTTAAATAGACCTTTTAAAATAATTTTATCCTCTAACCTAAAAAAATATCTCTTACAGTAAACTAACGTTTAACTTTTTTCTTTCTCTCCTTTTTTCCAATCTCTTCTCTCTTCTCTCTTTTCCTATCATCTTTCTTTCTTTATCTCGATTGTCTCTCTTTCTTTCCAGTTCTCAAAGCTTCTCTCTCTATTTTATTTTATTGATTGCATATTTACTTTTCTCTTTCTTATTCTATGATTTATAGTGACTGGAACTACTTGAAGATCCATTAAAATTGATAAAGTTATTTCTTTAATCAATATGTATGTTTTTATTTTGTGAATAAAAATTTGATCTGAGCAAATATGATGAAATTCGAACAATACATATATGTTTTGGGTGCAAATATGATGAAATCCGAATAATACATATATATTTTGGGTTTTGAAAGTTCTATGCTCAAAGAGAACTTTTTTGACTTTGATTTAGTTTACCGATATTATAGTTTTTTCTTCTTGTGTTCATCTATTTTTCATTTCTTTCATTATTTTATTTTATTTTATAGAGGCTTGAAGGGTTTCATCTTAGTTTTTACTTAATTAATTAGTTGTCATTTATTTTTAGTCCTTAATTTCATTATAGGTGTTTTAATTTTACTATTTTATGTATTTGTTTGGATCCAATATTAACAATAATGGCGAGGATGATAAGGATGATAATGATGGCGATGCTAAGTGATTTGTAAACTAATAAGGATGTGACTACTTTAATATTTATGTATTCATTTTGAATATTTATATTGTGAATAATAACCATTGTTGATAAATTGGATGTATATATTTTTAATTGGATGAAATCAAACTGCTCACTATTTTATTATTCATTTGTGTGTTAAATGGATGTATGTGTAAAATTTTATTGGATGTATGTTTGTTGAGATCCCAAATCGATATATGTATTATAGGTTGAGGAAAGTTTATTTTGAATGACAATATTTTGAATGTGTATTGATATGCTTGACAGGTTGAAATGTCCGTGTGATTGTTGAGCAGTTTATATGCAATAGTTGCAATGGAGACATATATTAACTCATATCAAATATATATCAACACATATCAAATGTATATTAACCCATATCAATACATATCTACACATATCAACCTATATTAAATGTATAATAACTCATCCTAATTCATATATAACCATATCAACCCATATCAAATATATATCAACCCATATTAATACATATCTATACATATCAGCCCATATAAACTCATATAAACTCATATCAAATATATAATAACTTATCTCAATTCATATATATCCATATCAACACATATAAAATATATATTAACCTATATCAATACATATCTACACATATCAATCCATATTAATACATATTTCTACACATATAAACTTATATAAACTTATATTAAATGTATAATAACTTATCTCAACTCATATATATCCATATCAATACATATCAAATATATATCAACCCACATCAATATATATCTATACATATTAACACATATACCCAACATCAACAACTTTCTACACCAATATATAGGCCAATAATAATATTCATTAATAAAGTAACTTCTAGTACACCAATTTTAAGTAATAATAGCCATATATTATCTTTAATAATACACTATACCAATTTTTAATGAAAATCTACTAACAAAGAAAAAATACAATATTATCGTTGTTTCTTCATAGTCATACAAGAGAAGATAGATATTCCCACAATAACTATTACTACACCTACGAAGAAAATTTTATCCAACTCATGCATTGCATTTGCTTTCTCTAACTCTCTCTTTTCCTTCGCCAACCTGTCTATTTTTCTCAATAGAGCATTTATGATATTTGTAGCTCGTTCATGATTCTTTGGATCAATCCAAACAAAAAAATTATATTTTTCTCAGTGAGTCTGTTTGCCCAAATGACAAAACCCAATTATTTAAGTAATAATTATGTAAATATACAATATCTAAATGCAAATAACTTAAAAAAATTAAAATTTTAACATACCCCATAATTGTTGAGATCATAAGAATGCCTTCCTGGGTTATCTTCAGTCCATATCAACATACAAATACATAATTTTAGAGTATTTAGTATACCTAAACACTATTTTGAATAAAAAATTATTTAATCCAATATAATGTCTTAACACATATATCACCTATATTAATCCATATCAATATATAAATACATAATTCTAAACTGTTTAGAACACCTAAATATCATTTAGAATAGAAAAAGATTCAATATAATATAATCCTTCAATGCACAAATCAATTTATATCAACAAATCAACATACAAATCTTTTAGTACACTTAAACACCATTTAAAATAGAAAATGATTCAATCTAATATAATTTTTTAACATACATATCACTTATTTTAATTCATATCAACCTATATTAATTCATATCAACCCATATTAGCATACAAATATATAATTTTAAACTATTTAGCACACTTAAATATCATTTAGAATATAAAAAGTTCAATCCAATATAATCCTTTAATACACATATCACTTGTATCAATTTATATTAACCTATATCAATTCATATCAACCATATCAACAAACAAATACACAATTCTAAAGTGTTTCATCATTTAGAATAGAAAAATGATTCAATTCAATATAATATCTTAACACACATATCATTCATATCAATGTACAAATACATAATTTTATATTGTTTAACACACATTAAATAATATTTTTCACAGTTTGAAATCATAAATTACAATTATCCACAACAATCTTAACAACCCACAAAGCAATCATTAATTATAATTACCCATAACAACCCTATAACAACCTCATAAAAAAAAGTAAAAAACTCCTTAAAATTTTTTATTATTTCTTAACAAAACATGATAGATCTATACGTATTTTACACCCTACACCATTCAAACCCTTCAAGCCTCCACAAAATAAAATAAAAAATAAAAAATAAAGGAACACAAGAAGAAAAACTATAATATCGGCAAACTAAATCAAAGTTAAAAAGATCTCATTGAGCATAGAATTTTCAAGACCCAAAACATATATGTATTATTCGGATTTCATCATATTTGCACCCAAAATTATATGTATTATTCGGATTTTATCATATTTGCTCATATCAAATTTTTATTCATAAAATAAAAATATACATATAACTTAAAGAAATAACTTTACCAATTTAATAAATCTTCAAGTAGCTCCAGTCGTTATAGATCATAAGAATAAGGAAGAGAAAAGCAAATTTGCAATCAATAAAATAAAATAGAGAGAGGCGCTTCAAGAACTGAAAAGAAAGAGAGACGATCAAGAAAAAAGAGAAAAGAGAAGATATTGAAAAAAAGAGAGAAAAAAATCAAACTTTAATTTACTGTAAGAGATATTTTTTTTAGGCCAGAAGGTAAAATTATCCTAAAAGCTTTATTTAAGATGAGCATAGTCTAAAATTTATTAGTATTTTATAAAAATATATTTTCTTATTAATTCTCAATTTTTTATATATAGTATTTTACATTCATATAAGCTTTTTCATCAAATTTTTTAATTAATGGATATTTAAAGTTTTCTAATTATGTATTGATATATATATATATAGTATTATTTGTATATATTGGTTTTTTACTATATATTTCTTTTTTATTTTAATTAATAAGTATTTGAAATTTTACGATTAGTTATTTAGGTTAATATTAAAATTTTATAAATTAATTATTTTTTAATAAAATTAATATTTTTATTTAAAATACTCCATCCGTTTCATTAATATAGGAAAAATTTTCTTTTTTTGTGTATCTTTTATATAGAAAATATGTCATTTTAGGTAAATTTTGGGGAGTGGAATGAAACAAAATACCATTTATACCATTGTCTTAAAAGCTTAATTTGAGAGATATTTTTTTAGGGGTATTTAAGTCAATAGAGATGAAAAAAGTAAAATTTCCTTAATTTTTATGTCCATCTTGCTTTTTCTATGTTAATAAAACGGAGGTAGTAGTATTTAATAAAATACTATAAATAAATTAATAGATCAAAGAATTAAAATAAAAAAATATATAAAAAAATTAATAAATTTTTATAATTTAATAAATAATATAAAATTTTAATAATTTTTTTTAAAAAAATTTATAATCAAAATATAAATTTTATTATAATATTAAATATTTTATTTTATTTTCAATTCACCTATCATATTCTTTTTTACATAAAAATTTATCATCCCTCCGTTCCGTTTCAGATTCAGCAATTATTGCCAATCCTCTTTTAATTCTTATTCGGCCACTATTGCCACCGCTGTTTTAATTAGGATTCTTAATTGAAATGGCAACCCAATAGCTTCATTGAAACGTCTTAATCAGCACATGACTCACTGTCATATAGATGCTTAATAACGAGGTTAGGCCCAAAAAGGAGTAGTTTAAAAGTGCTTTATATAAAATACTTAATTAACAAATTAAAATATCATTTTTTAAGAAAATATTTATTTTTTAATTTTAAATTTTAAAAATATCAATTTTCATAAGTATTCATATCAAATATATATATATATAATATTTTCTATTAAATTAGAAAAGAAGAACATTTTTAATTTTTTTTAATAAAATCTGCAGAGTATTTTTGATGAAAAAAAAATTAAAAGAGTAACGTAATTCTCTAATTACTGACTAAATGGAACAATTTGGAGGCCCAATTTGAAGGAAATTGCAGCATAAATCAATTTAAGATACTGGCATTCAACAAGCTACAAAGGTCCGGCTAGGGTTGGAAATTCAAGGATGTTCAATCAATAAGGTAAATGCAGTTATTGATTTGAGCTTCAATTGCCTTTTTTGAAATACACCTAGTTGGAATGTTGTTGTGGATGTTCTCAATATTTCTCAAGCACCACCGCTGATGACGGCGTAGTTGATGGTGGTTGGCCACCCTCTCGCCGGTAATTATGGTGATTCCTGTGTCATTTTTATAGTCCGAAGTCGATTTTCGGCGTAAAAAGAGTTTGGTTCTTGGATGAATGTTTACATGTTTGAGGTATATTTATGGATCACATAAAGGGTAATGAGTGAATTTTTTTGGCTGGTTCTGATATTCTTTTGCCGGCAATTAGCTGCTAAATTGTATATGAACATGATTGTTATTTATTGATGATTTAGAGTTCCTTTGCAAGACGTTCACTAACCGAAAGTAGAAATTAAACAGTGTAGCATGTATTCTATATATGATTAAAGTCATATATGCTAATAACCTATGTATAAAATAATATCCTTCTTAGAATATTAAATGATATTCAACAATTAATGATTATAAAATAGAAAAAATAAAACGTAGCACATGATATGGTATAATATAGATTTTAAAGAAAATTATATGATATATTACCTTTTAGAAAACTATCAATCAAATGAGACTTTCATCTATTGGTAAGACTTATACTGAAATTACAGGAGGTTTATTTCCTAGATTTCTTCAAATATTCTGACTCTCATATTTATTTCTGGCACTCCTACCTTGCTAGGGGAGTTGATTCAGTAACAGTTCCCATTGAAATAATGGGTTCATTCTTTGTTCCAGCCTTTTGTGCTTCTAAGCATTCGTTCAATTCAGTAACTACTTGATGCATAGTTGGCCTACCAGCAGAAGTTGCAGATGCACAAGCCATTGCTATTTCTACTGCTGTCCACGCTGAGTTAATATCATAATCTCCACCTAAACTTGGGTCTACTATATTTTTAATATCACCATTTGCAAGCCGATAACCGACCCATTGATTTATGTGAACACTTCTCTGATTCTCCATTGCAATCACTGCCCTGCCTGTGATTACCCTTAAAAGAACAATCCCAAAGCTATACACATCACTTTTCTCTGTTAGCCAGTTTGTCACAGAATACCTGAAATTTACAACTCAATCATTGTTAATCCTATGTTTCCAATTAACTGTTTGTGATTCGTGAAACTACTTTACTCAATCAATTACGAGTCTGTTTGGTATTGAGATTAAATATCTGCTTTCTGATAAGCACCCAAGGATAAACCGTTGGGGTGCTAGTAGTTAGCTGTTTTAAAATTCACCATTTATCAGCATTTTCAACATGTTTTTTTTCTGAATAGCAGCTCCAATCGCAATGTCAAACAGATTCCTAGTCATTTTCTTGGTTTTTATGTAATATAAAGTAAAACTGTACTCACTCAGGGTCCAGATAGCCAGGGGTGCCCGCTACAACTGTTGAAACATGAGTGCCACCTTCAACTGGGAAAGATCTGGAAAGTCCGAAATCAGAAAGTTTTGCTTGGAATTTGTCATTTAATAAGATGTTTGCAGTCTTCACATCTCTATGCACAATTGATGGCTTGCTTCCATTGTGCAGATACTCCAATCCTACATTCAGATCCCACATGTATATGTTAGTTCCCCCGAAGCCATAAATTATGGCTAACAGTCAATTTTAGCTAACCTTTCGCTGCTTCAACTGCTATTCGAAGCCTCATATCCCACCTCAATACATTTCTGTTAGAACCTGCGAATTATACAAAAGCTGTTAATTTTCCTGCAATGTTAGTTTTGCTAATACATTAGCCTAAAACTATTTCTACAATACAGACCTGACAAAAGATTTTCTAAATCTCCATTGGCCATGTACTCATAGATAAGCCCCATGTACCTGTGTTCATTGCAGAACCCCACAAGCGTTGTCAAGTTTCTGTGATGAACTCTCAAAAGGAGTTTCACCTCTGCCTGAAACTGTTTATAACCTTGGACTGATGATGGAGAGAGCATTTTCACAGCTACTTCAGTGTCGTTGTCTAAATAGCCATGGTAAACTGTTCCAAATCCTCCCTTACCAAGAGCTTTCTCAAAGTTGTTGGTAATTTTCAGGACATCAGAATATGTAAAATGTCGTCCTTGTATTTTCGGTTCCAGTGTCTCGTTTTTGTTTTCAGTTTTGCCTCCCTCTTCTCCAGCTAGTGATACTTTTGCAAGTTCAATTAGTATAGCAATATATTATCAAACAAATATTCAGAAACTGAAACAAAATTTTGCATTACTATTTTCTAAATTAGGAGGTCATACCTTGTTTTCTTCTTTTAAGTCTGCAGAACAAGGTAGCCAATACTCCTAAAATGACGAGCACTCCTGCCACTGATGCTACTACTGGAACAACCACATTGTTTTTCTTCTTCGTCTCACATGAAGATGATGCACACAGATTCGGATTTCCACCAAGACTTCGAGTAATATAACGAATTTTATCAATACAAGAGAGACGTGGAATCTTGATTTCAAAATTAAGAATTTCAATTTAATTGTTAAAAACTTGAAGCTATAAGTGCACCTTAACACTAGCAAATTGTTCCTTGACTTTTCTCTGAGTGAAGATGGAACTGGACCACTAAGTTTGTTTCCTGTCAAATTGCTGAAAAGCAATGAAAATAAGATAACTTGCGAAGTTCTTACTCGAGTTCTTACTCCTTTCAATGGAAACTTTTTCTCTTAGTTCTAGTTCTGAGTAACTTACAGGACTTTCAAGAACGATAATTGAGAAAGAAAATCAGGTACTGAACCAGTCAAATTATTGTTTGATAAGTCCCTGAAATTGCATTTGAAAATTGTCAGAGAAATTTGTTTTTGACGCATTGATAAATTGAGAACAAACGATTTTATTTTAAACTTACAGTGATTGTAACAATTTAAGATTGGATAAAGAAGTAGGTATTTCACCAGTCAATCGACTTGAGGACAGGTTCCTAGTTTGAACATTTAGTATTGTTATTACTGAGAGTTCAAATTAACAAGAACTTTTATATTTTTTAGCATAAACTTACAAGGATGTGATCCTTGGCATATCATTGTCATCGTAGCTGCAATTGAGACCGTCCCACGAGTAAGCTTGAGGAGCACATGGATCTCCTTGCCAATTTCTGTTTATTCCGTATATTGACTTGATATTCATTATTGCCTCAACTGAATGGTAACAGTAAAAAATTACTTTTACTGTATAATTAGAAATTAAACTGACAAAAAAATACAAAATTTGGAAAGAGCATTACCATCTTCTTGGTTTGATTGTTGTTGTGAGAGTGGAAGGACAGAATAAATCTCAATTGCATTAAGAAGAGGGGGAAGTGTTGACCGTTCAGTTTTGTAGATGGAGAACTCATACTGTTTTTCACTTAGTTCCTTTGTAGTATATACAGTAAAGGTATACAAGTAATCAGGAGCTACAGGTCCATACCAGAACTCTCCATTCAAAGAAATGTTAAATTCCCTGGACTGGTTGGCTTGGGGCGGAACAATTTCAGCAAAATGCATATACACAAAAAATTTAAGAGAGGGATCTTCAAAGTTTATATAGAAAAACATTGGATCACTGGGATTTGCAGGGGTGGCAGCAGTACTCATAACAACTGAAGGAGGCCGGTAAATGTTCTGAGCTTGCAAATCAATAGTTTGATTAGTACTTATCACCGCCGACTTAAAGAAATGAAAAGGAGCCCAAATTCTGTCATATATGTCATCTGGATACCTGAAGGACATTTTCTAATAATTAAGCAAGAAACTATATATTGACCTGTTTTATAGTAATTAAACAGTTTCAGTTTTAAAATTCCTAACCTGACTGTCTGATTTGTTGTTGAACCAACATCGAGTCGAATGAAACGAACTAATGATCCTGATTCAGTATTATATGAAACATTCCTCAGAGGCCTGAGTTCCAGTGTCGATATAAAAGGAGTCCCAGAGCCAGTGTTCACCAGGCAGACATACAAGTAGTTCATAGTCGTCACATGTATGATTTCCCTAGTAATTATCATGGTTGAATTAATTGTTTCGACCATATCCCACTTGCTAGTTCCTAAATGAATATCAAATTGCGGTGCTTTGTTTTGACCATCATAATTTCCATACATGAAAGTAGCTCTGATCAAATATTTAGTGCTCCTTTTCAGTCCAATTTTATAGCAATTTCTATCTCCTTCAGGAAAGCTTCTAACATTTTGCAGCTGCTGGCTTATCTTATATGTAGTATATTTTGCTGCTATACTTTTACTTATGCCAGTTTCAGTGAATGCAGCGTCAGAAACATAACTTAGGCTTGTTTCCTTATCAGCATATGTATCATTGTTTGGTGACCCACAATCTATGTTGATGAACCCTGAAATTGATCAGTAATTAAATATTAGTATTGATATATATATATATATATATATATATTTATTTATTTATTTCATTGACTTCTTACTGGGGGTCTGAACTTGCATCTCTATAATCTTGGGGACGGTTCCAATATCTTTAAACATAAACTTATTGGTAATTAGTATTAATATTCAACGGTTTATGCATATGTTATACCTGATATATCCTGAATTTGAACTGGAGCTGTAAGAGCAACCATGCTAAGCAATAGTAAGAGGAAATATTGTAACTTTCCTACAAGAATGAAGCAACATAATAGATTAAAGATATATATATTTCATTACATTATCATGGAGATTTCATATTTGAAAAAAATATGGTTAACATCATGGCAATGAGGTGAAAAGAGCTTGTTTTGCTATACTAAGATAACAGATTGAAAAAAAAAACGATGACTTCTTATTTATTTAATTTGCAAACTTCTTAATTATTTGCAAAATATCAGCAAAGATAAATACAACAAAGATCATATTGTAAATATAAACAAATATAAATAAAAATGAAAACAATAAATGAATCTCTTCAATGAATTAAAAGGGAAAAAAATGACATTGCAAGACCAATATTCTTGTAAAATAATGAGCATGTATCTAGTCACTCACCAGGAATGCCATTGGCTTGATTGGCTGAAGCAGCTAGTAAGTTTGATGGAAAAAGCAACCACAATTTTAGAACCAATATCATTGTTCTACTTTCACTAAATAGCTTTGTTTTAGATCCTGCTATTAATACACAGTTTATAAAACAAGATTAATTAAGTCCTTAAAGCTAAAAGTCCACACGTTAGATATGCAATATATATGTAGAATATAATTCTTCTATGCTTCGGAAATTCTAAAAATTATTGATTTTTTTTTTATATTTCACAAGCAACTATCAATAAATTTTATTTTATTTTTATCTAATAACTTAAAGTCTAAATAATGAAAAAAAAAAATTCTAATTGACTTCTTCATTTTTGCGCTTTCCCTAGCTCTCTTCTGTCCCTCTAATTGTTTTTTTTCTTAAACCTTTTCCCCCTAATTGTTTTTCCTCCTTTCAGTCCTTTTTCGCTTGAGCATTTTACTGAGTCTCAGTTGTACTTAATATCATTTTTTTACTTTCTTGTACCTTCCAATATTTGACAATTCGTCTTTATTAAAAAAGGAATTAAGCTCCTTTCTTACCCAAAAAAATTTATATATAGAAATTGGAGAATTACACTTTCGCGATTTTTATTAAATTCACAAAAATTTGACTTAGCCTTACTTGACCAATTAATAATTAATTAAATTTCTTTTTTTTTTGAAAGATTGATTTTTTCAAGATTTTTGACATAGTATTGATGATGTAGAGATGTTTAAAAAGAGGTGATGAATGTCTTTTCTGGTCTGGCCTAAGCTTGGGATAACTTATTGGACATGTAAGAGATGTGAACAAGCACTAAATTTGGCTAGGCCTCTTCAATGTCTAAATTAGTGTATTGATTCTTAGAATTTCTCAAGAGAAAAGATGATTCATCCTGAGAAAATTAGGTGAAAAGTTGCAAAATGGAACCAAAAATAGTGATAAGTGAAAATGTTTGTCTTGTATCATATGTGTCAATAGAAAATGAAATTGGTTGGTATAATTGTTTTTTTTCTTCATTTATGTGCAAAGAACTTAGCTAAAATAGCGCGGATAAAATTTCAGAATGCTATAAATTTTACTAGCATCGTTTATTTTATGTCAAAGATCGTTATTTGGATGGATGTCAAAATTAAGCGTTTTATCTTATTTGACTATGCTAGTGGATAATGTACCATAAATTTTGAATTTTAATAACTATGCATTTAGTATGAGTGTACAAAAGATTCTAGCTCTTTAACACAAGTTACCCTAAGTTTTGAATGTTAATAATAATCAATTTGGCATGATTTTGTGTGTAAAGGATTCTAGCTTTTTGTGTAGGAAAAATGATGTTTTCTAAGTTTTAATTACTGATAACCATATATTAGATATGACTGAATATATAACGAATTTCAATAAAACTGATTTAGAGTGAAAAATAAAAATTTCATAATTAATTTCGATAGAGTAAAAAAAATGTCTCAGTGAAATACTTTCAGAAGAATGATTTTGTCTTAAATAAATAATGAGGGACACTCATTATAAGTTTTTCACAAAATTATCGTCTTTTTAATTAGGTATCTTTAGATTCAATTGTTTTTTCTTAAAGAGTGAGCTTAATACCGTATTGTGAACTCAAAGATGAAATTCTAGCAATTAGGAATGATGCGGCCACATTTGATGATGTGGCTAATATGATATGGTACTGTTTCTAACATGGAGTTAATGGTCCTCTGATGTGTTCACATTTTTGTCTTGGCAATTGATAATGGTCCTCTGATGTGTTCACATTTGTGTCTTGGCAATTGATGACTTGTCACTAACAGTGATATGACACGTTGACACTTTATGCTTTGTAGGCAGGTTGATGAGGCTACGCCGAGAAAAAAGTTACTATATTGGGCACTTTTGCCAAACTAAAAGACTTAGTTGACCCTTGGAGGCCCAATTTGAACGCAATACGCAGTTAATTGGCTGAGTTTGGGTCCAATAAAACACATAATTGGGTAAATTCAAAAATATAATATATACATAATATTTATAACACATCTATAATATATATAATATATTTATATAATAAAATTGTAAATATTTTTTTATATGTATAATATATAAAATTTATTTAAAAAGTAAATTTAATAATTTTATTAATATATTTTTATATATTTTATTTTTTTAAGTGTTATTTATTTTTTATAATTAAAATTAAAATTTTATCTTTTATAAAAAAAATTATGATTTTTATATGATGAAAAATAATTTAAAATATTATTTTCTCTTATTTTTATTATAATATTTTTATTTAATAATTAAATTTAAAAAAGATGAAAATTAAAGTGAAATATTAATTGTAGTTAGGGAATAAGTATTTTTTTTAAAAAATTATTTTAGTAAAGAATGAGATATTTTTAAAATTTTATTTTAATTTTTTATGAAAGTATAAATATTTTTTATTTTCGTAATATTTTTAAAATACATATATATATATATATATTTGGATAGTTATGTAAATGTGCCGGTGTATTCATCATCTTAGAAGGTGTTTCTCAAAACTTAAAAGCTGGTCAAAACTGATTATAAGCAGTTTTTAGATTATAAGTTGTTTATTTAAGTGTTTCTGAAAACTTAAATAGTAGATTATAATATGATTTTAATCAGTTTTTTAAAAGTTGAGTTTTGCTACTTTTTTTTAAGCACTTATTTTTTAAGTAGTTTTGACTAAGTAAAAGACCATATTATCCCTACCTAATTTTCAATATTTTAAATTTGCCCACCCTATACACTTTAGTTCCATCAAAATTCTTTTATATTTCTTCTTAAATAAATTTTATTATTATTATTATTATTATTGCAAAATAAATTTTGAATTGACATTTAAAAAATTATTTTTATACAATAAATAAATTCAGGGACAGTTTGGTCATTTTGACAGTTTCTGTAATTAAAAACTGATTATAAGCTGATTTTACAGAAACATTTAACTGATTATAAACTGATTATCAGCTGATTATTAACTAGTTTACAGAAACGCTTAACTGCTTATTTTTAATCTGATTATAATATAAAAATCACTTATTCACAATAAGCTGAAAAGCTTCAGTTTTAAGAAACACCCTCTTAGTCTCTTTCCTTATTCTGTATGACTGTACCCTTAGCATTATGGGTCGCTGCATTTTTTAATTAACTTGCATCATTAACCATTACAAGAGATTTAAAAAAAAATTGATAGTTTAAAAGTAATGAATTCTTTTTTAATATTTAGGAAAAACAAAACTATAAAAATAGGATTAAATAATCTGAAAATGAGAGTAGATATTTCCTTCATCATATCAATTCAATTCAAGCATATTGAGAACATGCACAACAACTGGGTGTATTTTAGAAAAGCAATTACCTTACTGATTGAATAACCTTAGGCCAGTTTCAGTGAATGACCAGTTGTTCAAAATACCAACACATGAAACGTTATCGTTTAATTTAATTATCTATGGCACATGTTCTGTTACTAGTCAAACTAGCCATACAAAAAATGAAATCAAAATATTCTGAGCAAATGAGACTTTCATTTCATATAGTGGTAAGACTCAGCTACCGTGCTAGGGGAGTTGATTCAGTAGCAATTTCCACTGGACTAATGGGTTCATTCCTTGTTTCAGCTTTTTGTGTTTCTAAGCATTCGTTCAGTTCAGTCACTACTTGATGCATAGTTGGCCTACCAGCAGAAGGCAGATGCACAAGCCATTGCTATTTCTACAGCTTTCCACACTGAGTTCATATCATAGTCTCTACCTAAACTTGGATCAACTATATTTTTAATATCACCATTTGCAAGCAGATAACTAACCCATTGAGTTATGTGAACACTTCTCTCATCTTCCATTGCAATCACTGGCCTGCCTGTGATTACCCTTAAAAGAACAATCCCAAAGCTATACACATCACTTTTTTGTGTTAGCCTGTTTGTCACAGTATACCTGAAATTTGAAACTCAATCTTTGTTAATACTCTGTTTCCAATTAAATGTTGGTGATTCGTGAAACTCTTTTGCTTAATCGATTAAGAGACCGTTTGTTGTTGAGATTAAGTATGCTTTCTGAAAAGCACCTAATTAATTAAGGGTACAGTTTGCAAGTGCTAATTAGCTGTTTTACAACTTTTACCATTAATCAACATTTTCAACGTGGTGTTCTTCTCAACAGCAGCTTTAATCTCAATGTCGAACAGATTCTTAGCCATTTTCTTGGATTTTATAAAATATAAAAGTAAAAGGGTACTCACTCAGGGTCCAGATAGCCAGGGGTGCCTGCTACAACTGTTAAAACATGAGTGCCACCTTCAACTGGGAAAGATCTGGAAAGTCCGAAATCAGCAAGTTTTGCTTGAAATTTGTCATTTAATAATATGTTTGCAGTCTTCACATCTCTATGCACAATTGCTGGCTTGCTTCCACTGTGCAGATACTCCAATCCTACATTCAGATTCCAGACGTTGTTAGTTCCCCCGAAGCCATAAATTATGGCCAACAGTCAATTTTAGCTAACCTTTCGCAGCTTCAACTACTATTTGAAGCCTCATATCCCACCTCAATACATTTCTGTTAGAACCTGCGAATTATACAAAAGCTGTTAATTTTCCTTCAATTTTAGTTTTGCTAATACATTAGCCTAAAACTATTTCTATAATACAGACTCACCTGACAAAAGATTTTCTAAATCTCCATTGGCCATGTACTCATAGATAAGCCCCATGTACCTGTCTTCATTGCAGAACCCCACAAGCGTTGTCAAGTTTCTGTGATGAACTCTCAAAAGGAGTTTCACCTCTGCCTGAAACTGTTTATAACCTTGGACTGATGATGGAGAGAGCATTTTCACAGCTACCTCAGTGTTGTTGTCTAAATAGCCATGGTAAACTGTTCCAAATCCTCCCTTACCAAGAGCTTCCTCAAAATTGTTGGTAATTTTCAGAACATCAGAATATGTAAAATGTCGTCCTTGTATTTTCAGTTCCAGTGTCTCGTTTTTGTTTTCAGTTTTGCCTCCCTCTTCTCCAGCTAGTGATACTTTTTGCAAGTTTAATTAATATAGTAATATATTATCAAACAAATATTCAGAAACTGAAAGAAAATTTTACCTATGTATTTTCTAAATTTGGAGGTCATACCTTGTTGTTTTCTTCTTTTAAGTCTGCAGAATAAGGTAGCCAATACTCCGAACATGACGAGCACTCCTGCAACTGATGCTACTACTGGAACAACCGCATTGTTTTTCTTCTTCTCACATGAAGATGATGCACACAGATTCGGATTTCCACCAAGACTTCGAGTAATATAATAAATTTTATTAGTACAAGCGAGACTTGGAATCTTGATTTCAAAATTAAGAACTTCAATTTAATTGTTAAAGACTTAAAGCTATAAACGTGCACCTTAACACTAGCTAATTCTTCTCTGACTTTTCTACGAGTGAGGTTGGAACTGAACCAGAAAGTCTATTTCCTGTCAGGTTGCTGAAAAGAAATGAAAATAAGATAATTTGACAAGTTATAACTCTTTTCAATGGAAATTTGTCCTTTTAGTTCTAGTGCTGAGTAACTTACAGGACTTTCAAGGACGATATTTGAGAAAGAAACTCAGGAACTGGACCAGTCAAATTATTGTTTGATAAGTCCCTGCGGTTGCAACTGAAAATTGTTAGAGAATTTTGTTTTTGGCACATTGATGAATCAAGAACAGACAATTTTATCTAAACTTACAGTGATTGTAACAATTTAAGATTGGATAAGGAAGCATGAATTTCACCAGTCAATCCACTTGAGGACAAGTTCCTAGTTTGAAAATTAGTATTGTTACTTCTGAGAGTTCAAATTAACAGGAACATTTCATATTTTTTACTTTTTAGCATAAACTTACAAGGATGTGATCCTATGCGTATCATTGTCATTGTAGCTGCAATTAAGACCGTCCCAGGAATAAGCTTTTGGGGCACATGGATCTCCTTGCCAATTTCTCTTTATTCCATATATTGACTTGATATTCATTATTGCCTCAACTGATAGCAAGAGTAGAAAATTACATATTACTGTATCATTAGAAACTAGACTGACAAGAAAATGCAAATTTTGGAAAGAACATTACTATCTTCTTGGTTTGATTCGGCTTGTGAGAGTTGAAGGACAGAATAAATCTCAATTGCATTAAGAAGAGGGGGAAGTGTTGACCGTTCAGTTTTGTTGATGGAAAACTGATATTGTTTTTCACTTGGTACAATTGTACTATATATAGAATAGGTATACAAGTAATCAGGAACTACAGGTCCATACCAGAGGTCTCCATTCAAATAAATGTTAAATTCCCTGGACTGGTTGGCTTGGGGTGGAACAATTTCAGCAAAATGCATATACACAACAAATTTTAGAGAGGGATCTTCAAAGTCTATAGAGAGAAACATTGGATCACTGGCATTTGCTGGGGTACCAGCAGTACTCATAACAACTGAAGGGGGCCGGTAAGTGTTCTGAGCTTGCAAATCAATAGTTTGATTAGTATTTATCTCCGCCCACTGTAAGAAATGAAAAGGAGCCCAAATTCTATCATAAATGTCATCTGGATACCTGCAGGACATTTTCTAATAATTAAGCAATAAACTATAAATATTAACCTGTTTTATAGAAATTAAACAGATTCAGTTTTAAAATTCCTAACCTGACTGTCCGATTTGTTGTTGAATCAATATCAAATAGAACGAAACGAAGTAAAGATCCTGATTCTGTATTATTGAAGCATTCCTCAGGGGCCTTAGTTCCAGTGTTGATATAAAAGGAGTCCCAGAGCCAGTGTTCACCAGGCAGACATACAAGTAGTTCAAAGTCATCACATGTATTATTTCCCTAGTAATTATCATTGTTGAATTAATTGTTTTGACCATATCCCACTTGCTAGTTCCTAAATGAATATCAAATTGCGGTGCTTTGTTTTTACCATCATAATTTCCATACATGAAAGTAGCTCTGATCAAATATTTAATGCTCTTTTTTAGTCCAATTTTATAGCAATTTCTATCTCCTTCAGGAAAGCTTCTAACATTCTGCAGCTGCAGGCTTATTTTATATGTAGTATATTGAGCTGCTATACTTTTACTTATGCCAGTTTCAGTGAATGCAGTGTCAGAAACATAACTTAGGCTTGTTTCCTTATCAGTATATGTATCATTGTTTGGTGACCCACAATCTATGTTGATGAACCCTGAAATTGATTAGTAATTAAATATTAGTATTGATATATTTTTTTATTTCATTGACTTCTTACTGAGGGTCTGAACTTGCATCTCTATAATCTTGGGGACGGTTCCAATATCTTTAAACATAAGCTTATTGGTAATTAGTATTAATATTCAAAGAATCATGCAGATGTTATACCTGATTGATCCTGACCTTGAACTAGGGCTGTAAGAGCAACCATGCTTAACAATAGTAATAGGAAATATTGTTAACTTCCCTACAAGAAAACAACATATATTTCATTACAGTGTAATGGAGAAATTATGTTTCAAAAAATATGGTTAATGTCATGGCAAAGATGTGAAGAGAGCTTGTTTCCTGTAGTGATATAACAGATTGAAAAATAAAGATAACTTCTTAATTATTTAACTTGCAAACTTAATTATTTGCAAAACATCAGTAAAGATAAATTAAAAAAAAAGAATATATTGTTGATGTATATAAACAATAAAATGAAAATAATAAATGATTGTCTCTCCAATGAATTAAAAGAGAAAAAAAATAGCATTGCATGCCCAATCTTGAAGATTAATGAGCATATAGTTATTCACCAATAATGCCATTGGCTTGATTGGCTGAATCAGCTAGTAAGTTTGATAGAAAAAGCAACCACAATTTTAGACCCAAAATCATTCTTCTACTTTCACTAAATTAGCTTTGTTTCAGATCCTGAAGCTATTAATATATAGAGTTTATAAAAACAAGATTTAAGTCCTTAAAGTTAATATCCACACGCTAGATATGTAATGTATAGCCCAGAAGTCTTCCATTGCATACTTGGGAAATTCTGAAATTTATTGATTTTCTTAATATTTTTCAAGCAACTATCAATTAATTTTAATTTTATTTCTATTCAATGACTTCACAAAAGTAGGTGAAATGCTTGAGTTAGACATGCAAGTTGGTTCCTATTTCTCTTTGACCATCAAATAAAACCAATTATACTAAAATGGGTAATTTATTCTTATTTGCATGTTGAAGTAGACTTGGATAGAGATTGCAAGTTTAAATATCAATTTATTAAGTCTAAATAATGAAAAAAAAAACTAAGTGATAACAAACCCATAACTATACAAATTGCACATATATTATCAAATGTTAATGGACTTGTTCATTTTTGCGCTCTCCGTAGCTCTTGATCTTCTGTACCTTTGATTGAATGTTTTGATTTGTTCCACCATTTTCCCTCTAATTGTTTTTCCTCCTTTCAATCCCTTTCGGCTTCAGCATTTTACTAAGTCTCAACTAGTGTTTGTTTTTATTATTATTTTTACGTACTCTCTTATGCCTCCAATTTTTGACAATTAATATTTATTAATAAAGGGATTGAAGATTTACTTTTTTGCAATTTTTATTAAATTCACAAAAAAAATGATGTAGCCTTTATCATTTATTTGATCAGTTAATTAATTATTCATTTAAAAAAATCCTATCTTTTATGATTTTTTACTTGAGTATTGATGATATAGGGATCTTTAAAAAAGACTATGAATCTTTTTGTTTAGGCTTGAGCTTAGAACAACTTGTTGGACCTATTAGACGACCAAACAAGCATTAAAGTATTATGCCTAAATTTGGTAAGGCCTCTCCTCTTTTTAAATCAGTCTACTCATTCTTTGGATTTATCAAGAAAAAGGAAGATTTTGTGAGGATGAAGTTCAATTTACGATATGCAATTGATAGGCCCAATTTGAGTCCAAAAAACCTCATGATTGGGCAAATTCAACGCCAATGAAATTGAAGATGACCCACACGGCCATGGTAGTAGCCAGGGTGGCAATAGATAGGGTAATTTGGGGGTATTCCACCCAATTATATAGAATTGACATAGTTTATAAATAGATTTTTGCCGAATATGGGTATTAAAAATCTAATTCATTATGAGTTCAGTTATTGTATAAGGTGTCCCCTACCCGAACCTGCTTATATAAATAGATTTGAATAGTGGGTATCCTACTTTTTATCTTATTCATAATATTTTTAATTTATATATAAATTATTGTTGTAGAAATTTGAACCCTTGGCCTTTAAGAAAAAATATAAAATATTTTATCATAAAATTATCTCAACAACTTTGTTAATTTTTTAACTCAAAAATAACATATAAGTAAGCATACATAATTTATGTGTCTAAGCTAATATTATTATATATAATTGTTATTAATACATATAATTAATATTAAAAATTAAATCATAGATATAATACAACTAATACATAAAAATATAATATATTATATAAGACCAATTATATATATTACATATAATAAAAATAGTTAATATTATAATTTAAATACTATATATTATATGCAGTATATGTATATGCTATATACACTATATAATACATATATATACTTTACACTTATATACTATATATTATATGTAGTATATATCTATGTTATATACGCATTATATACTACATTATTACATATATATATATATATACTATATATTATATGGGCTATGTATACTTATATGACCAATTATTTTCATTATATAATATAATATAATATATATTGTATATTATTATTTTCCCTATATATATTATTTTATATATATAGTCCCTATATATAATATAGTATATTATACTATATGGTGTATTATATATATATATATATAACACACACATAATCTTATACGTATACTACATATATATACTTTTCACTTATATATTATATATTATATGTAGTATATGTATACATTATACACTGCATTATTACATATATATATATATACTATATATTATATGGGCTATATATATTTATATTATCAATTATTTTCATTATATAATATTATTATTTTCACTATATATATATTATTTGAGAAATGTTAATTATTGTCACTTTGGAGAGTGATTATTCAACAATTTGTCTCCTATTGGTTAGAAAATATTTATTATATTTTCATTTATTAAAAGAAATATTATAATAAATATTTTCTAACCAATAGAAGAGAGATTGTTGAACATTCACTCTCTAAAGTAATTATAATTAGCATTCATCATATTATTTTATATAGGCTTAATATATCCATTGTCTTTCAAACTTGGCACATTTGGTCATTTTGCCCACTTTATTATTTGAGTAATTATTTTGTCTCTTAAACTTAATTTTTTTTTACAATAAATTGACCTTCTAATTTAATATATCCATATTTTTAATGGTGCGTGAGTTACAAACGCCTCTAAATCCGAAATTTCGATCATCCTATCTGTTATTCTGACCAACGAATAGAATTTTTAGGCAAAAAATTAAAATCTTTTATCTATCCATTTTTTTTCTTCTTCTCAAATCTGTACATTTTCCTAAGAAATGGACATAAATTTTTGGAAAAATGCCAAAAATTTCAGATCGTAAAAAAAATTTTCTTCTTCTTCTTCTTCTTCTTATTAGATTGAAATTTTAATTCAAAACATTGATTTTGAATTAGATTTTTGGTGCTAGTTAGAAATTCCAACATCGGTCACTAAAATTCCCGCGAAAAAACTTTGTTAATAGTTTAAGAGCATTATTATAATTTTACTGTATATGTTAAAAGTTTCTTAAGTTATTGGAGGGTATTAATGATATTTTACAATATAAATATACTGTTTTAATTAGTTCATGTGCCCCTATGAGTGAAATATAAATATATTATCAAGTCAGGGTTTAAGGGTCAGTTTGTTATGAAAAAATTAAGTTTAATGAGTAAAATGATTACTCGAATAGTATAGGAAGATAAAATGACCAAATGTACTAAGTTCGAGGGACAGTAGATATATTACTATATAGTATAGTATATATATAAATGTAACATACATATATATATTATATACCATATGTAGCATAGGATATATATAGAGTGCGCATATATATATATATATGTTCGTGTTATATACTGCAAAAATATACTATATTATATGTATATATATATGCTCTATGCTACACATCATTATATATATATATATATATGTATATAAACGTAATAAATACTATAAATAAATTCTCCTCTCACCACCGCCTGCCGCCTCTCACTACCTGATTGGTATTTCTAGATTATAAGGTACATTTGATTTATTCTTTTTTGTTTTAAGTTTTGAGAATTTCTTTTTTTTTTTCAATTTTTTCAATTTTCTGTTTAGATTTGTCTTAGTTAGATTTATGATTTTTTAAAATAGTTAGAATTAGGAGCAAATGAGATAATTTTAGGTGAAGATTTTGAAGAATATATAAGGGGATTATGGTTGATGATGATGATGGCAACTTGAAAGTGAAGAAATTAAAGAGAACCCATCGAGAAGATGCATCAAAATCAGTTATTTTTTCTTTGCAGTATCCGTATTTTCTATGACAAGAACTAATAAAAGCCGTTGAAATATTTCTTGTGTTTAATTTAAATAGTAAAATGAAGCAAACCCAATTGAGAGGAGAATTTATTGATAATAATAAATGAAAAAAATTAAATACAGATTTAACAAAAAAATTCGCATATATTTCAAGATCCACAAACTTAAATTCTCCTTGTGAGTTAAATATTTGTATTCCTGTGATTTGTGATGTTACCATTCATTAAGTCAAACTATGGCCAATTTCTTAAATCCTTAATTTTGTTTCATGAATAGGGTAAATGTAAAAGATTGATAATGAGAAATTACTTTGCTAAAAATAAAAGAGAAATTACTTGTGATTTGAGACTGTTATATTGTAATGTTAGGTTTTCTTTGTATTTGGCTGCGCTTTTCAGATTATATATATTATTGCATAATATGTTTTATTATTAACTAATATAGTAAAAATTATGATATATATACAGTTAATATATTATTATTATTTTTTAAAGAGTCTTTTTAAGTTTAGAGTCTAATATATTGATTATTGATAGGGTTCAATTTTTTAAGGAATATGATTCATGTTACCTTGTAAGTATATATGTATATTTATTTTCTTTTAATTATTGACAACATATTTTATTTTCAATGCATGAATGTTATTGATGATTTTATTTTTTTCAAAGGTCGATGAAAAATTGAAGATGAAGAATATTGGATTATGGAAATTTTAATTGTGTATTTTATTTTTATATTTGTAGTACTTTATTGAATTTTTAATTTATAGTATTGTATTATGTTTAATCATAGAGTTGTGGGTTGTAAAATTTATTTGGTAAAATTATGGTAATGTTAAATTTTTATTTACAACTATTTAAGTGAAAATTTTATAATTATATAATTTATAGTCAATTATATTTTAAATTTATTATCTTGAATGGGTATTGAATAGTAACAAGTTATGTAAATGGTTTTAAAAATAGGTATCAGTAATGAATATATATTTATAAACGGATTGAAGATGGATACGGATATTATATAGCTAAACGGGTCAAAAACATATAGAGCACTTTTTGCAGGAACCTTACCCATTGCTACTCCTAATTCACCATTTTAGTCTCTTTCCTTCTTAATTTTTAACTTTTAGATACACTAAAGAAATTATATAATTTGTTATTTTTTTATAATTTTATTTTTAAAAATATTTTTATAAAATTTAAAAATTTCAATTATTGTTTCTAAAATTTCAATTAAAAATATGTACACTATTATAAATATCTGAAAAATACATATTTTTAAAAATATTTCCTAAATTTTAGAGAAAATTATGCTCTTCATGTCAATTTCACAGTAGCTTTACATATATACATGCCGAATCACTTTTTATTTTAAAATTAAGAATTACGTTTTTTTTTTTTTTCAAAACTACCTTTTCAATGTTATTTTTTTTATAATTTTTATAATTTTATTTTATTTATAGTTTTTTGTATAATTTTTTATATTATATTTTTAATATACACATAAAAAAATAAACATATACGTAACATATACACAACATATATAAAATATACATTCAATAATATGAAATACATCTACAGCACATCTACATAATATTTTTAATATTTATTTAATTTAATTTTATTAATTTTTTATTTTCAAAATATCAACATAATATTTATACAATATTCACATAACATTCAACAATTTTTACATAAAATATACACAACTTAAATAATAAAAATATAATATATCAACAATTTTTACATAAAATATACACAACTTAAATAATAAAAATATAATATACACATAATATTTACAATATATCTACGTAATAAAATTATATATATTTTTTATTTTTTTATGTGTATAATATGTAAAATTTATTTAAAATAAATTTAATAGTTTTTATTAATGTATTTTTATATATTTTATTTTATTTTTATTTTTTTGAACGTTATTTATTTTTATAATTAAAATTAATTTTTTTAATAAAAAATTATGATTTTTATATTATAAAAATAATTTAAAATATTAATTTTTATTATTTTATTATAATTTTTTATTTAATAGTGAAGTTTGAAAAAAAATAAAATTTAAAGTAAAATATTAATTGTATTAAGGGGAGAGGTATTTTTTTTTAAATTATTTTATTGAAAAAATAAATATTTTTAAAATTTTATATTAAATTTTTATAAATATAAATATTTTTAATTTTTATAGTATTATTTTATTTTATTTTTTATTGTTATGTAAATTTCCCTAAATATTACGCAGTCCTTTAGGCCCAAAATTTTCTTGCTTTTGAAGCCTCATTAAAAATAGTTCCCTTGCTGACGCTGGTACGTCAAAACAGTTTCTTTGGTTGAAAGTTGTCGTTTTATTTGTGAAAGATGAGATTTGATGAACTGTCGTTTACAGTGACTAGGAACTCTAGACTATGTTGACGGCGTCGCGGAGAAACTTTTTGAGTGAGTTAAAGTTTCAAAACTGAATTCGGCAAACGACAGTACGAATCGATTACATGTGGCAGTCGTTTTGTTCCCAAGCCAATTTCTTCGAGTCGAATAAAGGAGAAGAAGAAATCAGATACTCAGTCGGAGATCCATAGCCCGGCCACCTATCCCAATCAAAAATGGCAACACCACCGGGAGCGAACTTCGAAGGAAATCCTCCGGCGACGTCGCAGCCTCCAGGAACGGACATGACAGGGATATGCTTCAGAGATCAGCTATGGCTGAACACTTACCCTCTAGATCGAAACCTGATATTCGATTATTTTGCCTTGTCTCCTTTCTATGACTGGACTTGCAATAACGAGCAACTTCGACTGCAATCAATTCACCCCCTCGATCTCTCTCACCTCTCGTAAGTATGTTCTCTTTATCGCGTTAGGAATTTAGAATTTTAATCGATTTTGAATCCTGTGCAAAATCAGCAATTTTTTGTTTGAAATTCTGAAATTAGGAGCTTGACAAAGGGATTGTGATTGTGCTATAAGTTTGATTGATTGGGCATTATTAGAAAATTCAAATGTCAAAATTTTGGCTTAGTTTTGTTATCTTTTTGTGAAGCAAAATGACTGGAATTGAGTACATGCTTAGCGAAGTTATGGAGCCCAATCTTTTTGTTATTCGTAAGCAGAAGAGGGATAGTCCTGAAAAAGTCACGCCTATGCTTACTTATTATATATTGGATGGATCAATATACCAAGCGCCACAACTTTGCAATGTCTTTGCTGCTCGAATTGTAAGTTCAATATTTTACTCAAGTAACATGGTGGTATAGCAGGTTGATTTTAAAAAAGCTGATGTCTTTGTTTATATTGCATGATCCTAACGTATACTTGATTGACTGTAACCTTTTGGCAGGGACGGGCTTTATATTACATATCGAAGGCCTTTACTACAGCTGCCTCAAAGTTGGAAAAGATTGGATATGGTATTGAATTGATTTTTCCTTTTTCTTTTAAGTATTTTTAGGTGAATATTTGTGCTTTTGGGAGTGCAGGTCACTTGTTTGAAGATGCAGTGCTTCATTTTTGGTTTTTATTTGTGATAGATGACATATTTTACTTCTTTCTGAATTTAATTTGATGTTTTAGTGCATTAACGGACTAAAGTAATTGCATTTTATGTGGTTTTTCACCAATTACTATGGGATAGAACAGCAGACTTTTCAATCTTCTGGAAGAGATTAGTTCTCAAGACTATAAATAATCTTTTCCGGTACCCCTGTAATATTTTTCTGATGATATTTCACATTATCCATTTGAAAACTTTTTGCAGAATGATTTATTAATGATTAAATGTGTAGAAGCCCCAAACAATTCTCAGGCTAGGGGATTATGGTTTTTGTTATTCTCATGCCATAAATTCCATTTCAGGGCTGGCTCATTTCCAATTTCCAAAAGCAGTATAGCCGCCCAATTTATACCAAAACTTCAATTTCAATCAACTGCTACTTCTGCTTATTTTTGTTATGAGATTGGTGTTGGTACACAGGTAGCTAGAGCCAAAGAAACATTTTCCATTTACTTTGTTGTGCTGATTGGTAGTATAATATTTCACACACTGAATACTGCAATGACCTGCATATTTCATTTGTTCAAACTTTTCAAAGTTCTTCTCCAGGCACTTGATTACCCTTTTCCTTTTTGGGTTAGTAGTTCCCTCTATACTGAAGAAGGTACTAGTTAATTTTGATTATGAGCAATAACTAATGAGAATGTTTTTCTTTTCCTCAGCCTTTCCTTAGCCCAATCTGATATTTATATGACCTCATTTTTGTCCTTTCCTATTGACAGTGGCTACTTGAACTTTTTGTTACTTGCCGATGTATGATCTTTTGTTCTAGTCTGATAATATTATGAATGAATGAATTTGTTTCAGTTGTCTCTTGAACAATCTGCAGTATGGATGATTGCCTCTGGGAATGTTACTTGTCCACAGCTTTGAGGGTGAATTCATGGCGCATAAGATTTTACCAACGTATTTTTTTCTTCTTCAGTTGAGATGCATGAATTTAAGCATTTAAACGTCTTGTATCTTCTAAGCACAATTGCTGCATGACTTCACTCTATTTCTGTTGTTTGAATCTCTTGTGCAATAGTCCTTAATTTTAAAAAAAAGGCCTTCTGATGCAGTTGATGAAGGTGAGGGTGTAACTTCTGAGGCAAAAGTTGGTAAGGAGTTAATAGACTTCAAGGAAGTAAAGCGAATAGATCATATTCTGGCGGCCTTACAACGAAAGGTAACTTTCCACACAGCTTAATTTCTTAACACAATTCAAGTATGTAACACGATGATATGCAAGTCTCATGAAGATTTTATGCTTATAACTGTTATACCCGTATGTTATCAATTTTTTGCTTGTAACTTTCCCCCTTTCTTGCATTCCTTGGTCCTTGTCACACTGTCACAACAAGTTTGGAGTCATGCAGAGTTTTCAATGCTCGATATAATGATTGCTTTACTCTGAAGTGGCGGGATTAAAATTCAGATCTATGAAGCTTTAAAGATATTATCAAAAAACTGATTGATGGATTTTATTTTTGGAAATTTATTGAATCAAAGAATATATTGGATTTAACCTTCTTTGACCATGAAAAGCTATAACTTTTTTTTTTTCCTTTGACCATGAAATGCTATAACTTAACACGCCATAAATGTTAAGTAGGATTGTTTTTTATTTTATTTTTTGGTACCTGTTTTGCAGCTATCACCAGCTCCTCCACCACCGTCATTTCCTGAAGGTTATGTTCCTCTTCCAACATCAGAAGCAGATAAAAGTGCTGAAAATCAACGAGGAACAGAGTCTCAACCTCCTCCTGTTGATCCAATCATTGACCAAGGTCCTACCAAAAGAATGAAGTTTTGAAGCAGAAAGTTTTTATTTTTCTTTTTCTGATTAGTTTCTTTTAACTAGTTATTAAGCACTTGTTTTTAGAAAATGTTGCAATTTGTAACTGTGTAACATAGAGTATGCAAAAATTTGGGTGATTATATCAAATTTAGCTTTGCGCCATGGGGACTGTGTGGTTCGAGGATCAGCAATGCGGTTGTGTGTTGCGTGAAAGACTTCATATTAAAATCCTACCGGTGCGTTAATACTCTTGTTAGGGGATTGTATATTTTTGGTCTAACTTAGTAAAATCCAATTATTTTTACATTTTATGTATTTTTTATCAATTAAATGTACAAATTTATTTTTAATGAAAATTTTGGTTATCATCAATTAGATGGAAATCCGTTTTTATATAAATGATAATTAAATCAAATTAGAACATTGAACTGCTATAATTCATTTAAATGAACTGCATTTAAATAACTTACCTCAAAATACAAAAATAAAAGTAACTTTCATGTCGAAAGAAATTCATCTAAAAATTCTAATTTAACCATCAAAATATAGGATGAAATCACCGTAAATAGGAAACTTCCATCGTATTTGGGACAGCAAGTTCTTAGAGAAAAATAAGGTTATGATAAAGGTCTAAATCTAAATAAAAAGATGTCACCAAACGACAACGGCAACAGCAACAGCATACAAATATGTCATGTCCGTGATTGATGACGTGGCAACATTTAGGCCGTTGGAGATGGGGTTTCTGGTTGTAAATTAATGTTTATACAAAGCATTTTTTAGATTTTTTTTCACCTACTCCCATCCCATGCTACCACTCTGCTGGTACAAACAACTGGTCTATTGCAGTTAAAAAAAAAAAAAAAAACTGGTCTATTTATTGTGCTGGAATTTTCTTTTTGTAAAATGTCAAATACTTCATTAAATTTTGATCCATAATTTCATATTTTAATAATTGAAGTCCCAAACTTCAGCTGTAGTTTATTTCAATCAAATTAATACAGGTAACTTACAATAGGACTTCGTCCAATTTTTGGGATAAAACAAAATATATTAATTTAAATGGTTAAGTTTGAAATTAAGAGATTTCAGAGAGATATACCGACAAAGAATTGTATTAAAAAAATTAAAAGGTTAATAATTATCGAAACATGTCATCTCAATAAAATGAAAGAATAATATATTATCACTGTGTTTGAGATTAAGCCCTGAAAGATTACGCCAGCCTAATATAGAAAACTAATTACAGTTGATTTTGAAACCGCTCACTTTTTTTTTTCAAGTTATAATTTTTTTTATCATTTTAGTAAATAATTAGTATATTAAATTTTTATAATATATTTATAATAAAAAATTATATATAAATTTATATTTTTTTAATAAAAATAATTATTTTTTTCAATTTTTATGTAATAAAAAATAAGCTTAAAAATTTGAGGCGGATGGAGTATTTTAATAACAATAGATAAAATCTGCAATTATCTTGTAAACCTTGAAAATAGAGTGGTAAGCAATCCTTATCTATTTCTTTTTTCTTATTTAATGACATGTCGATATATTACTTATCACCGACCAGGAAAACGGAAAAACAACCAAACTAGTCATAACTTATCGCCAGTCAAGATTTATTTACAACTAAATTAATTTCCAAGACATATGCATGTAGGAAATTAATTTTTTTAACAATATATTATTATTATAAATCATATTTTTTCACAGAAAATAATATTAATAAATTAAATTCTTTCATTATACGTAAAAGCGTAACCACAAAGTTTTGGCCCAACATCGAAGGGAGAGAGTAGTTATGCTTGTACTTCACGGTACACGCATGAAATATCTTTGCGTCACTAAGTTCACACGTGTCAAAATTAGGATGCTTCATATGCCAAAAATTGACACGAGTCGCCACTTGCTAGCATCTGATCGATCTGCCGGGAAAACTACGACTTGGTGTGAGGTTAGTAAAATTGGGGGAGTGGAAATAGAAAACTGCCTGACAAAGACAAAGTTCGCAATTTGCTGGTGGAAATGTAGTTGTCCAAATGACTTGGTTACACGTCACCGGGCCCCATATGAGGGGTCACGTGCTTGAATAGAATTGTGGTGTGATCCAACGCAAAGCTGACTCAGTCATGACTGTAAAGATATGATCAATGTGGGCCTCACAAAGGCAAATATAAAACTAAACTGAGAAAAATATCTTTTAAACTTGAAGTGTAAATATATATATATATATATATATATATAATAAAAGAGGTTTTTTTTGTTGTAAGGACTTTGAGACATTTTAAGAATTTTGTTAGAAAGGACTTTGGACTTTTAAAGTTTACATTTGAGGAAGTCAATAATATAATAGTCAAACAAAGCATTTCTTCATTTTTAGAATTGCTTCATTTTTATAATACTATATCTGTATTGTGCTTGTGATTTGTGTATTATTTTCTATTTTGAATTTACTTTTCATATTCCATCATTCAACTAATTAAAAAATTAATTATTATTCGTAATAAATAACTTAGTTAAATAGAGCTAAAGAAGTGAGTGAGGGTGTAAATTTAAATCTCACTAAATATATTATAAAAAAAATAAAAAAATTTAATCTGTAATTTACGCTCCGAATATAATTAGTACTATACTTAAGTCGTTAAACGGATATGAGTGAGGATATCTGTAGGAAGCCAAAAAAAATAATAATTATTACATCCTTAATTTCTACTTTTATATAATTTTTGTTTTTAATTTTTTTTAAAATTTTATATGATGTTAATTGTTTCATTTTTTTATTTTTTTTTAATTTATGATGTTACTTGTATTATTAATTTATCTTATCTCAATCCATAAAATCTTAAAAAAATATATATTTAATAAATTATATCGCATTTAGATTAATATATATTATTTTATCTGTTGAATTTACTTACAATTTTGTTATGCCATTTCATCTAATCAACTTATATACATCATCACAATAATTTCAATTTTATAATAGTAATAGTGATAACGCTAAGTATTCAAACTAGCTACTCGTGTATGATTTTTGTTTTCAATTAAATAATCTTATTGTTTTTCTTTTAAAACCTACAAAATATATTTATATAAATCTTAATTATTATTCTACTCGACTCGATGCACAAATTTTATGCTGATATCTTAATTTAAAATATTTTTATAAGATGCATTAATTATTTGACAATCATCGTGAAATATATATATGTATATGTACACATATTTTTTTGAATGATATATATTTTTTTATAATATCACAAAAAATATCAATTTTTAATCTCAATCCATATAATCCAAGATATCATAAAGTTAGAATTTAAATATAACACATAAAACAAATCATTAATTAAATTCATTTAGCTGAATTTTGTTATTCTAGGGCCAATTTTAAACTTTCACACTCCTTCTCTCTCTCTCTCTCTCTCTCTCTCGAGTCTCTCTATTATTTTTTTTTCTTTTTTTTTGTCTATTTAAAAAATCAAAACTTTCAGTTTTCTTTTTCCTTTTCAATAAAATTGGAAAGCCAACAAAAGTGGATGAAAAAAAAAAGAAAGAAAATTAAGAGGAAAAAAGTGAAGAAGTGAGGTAGAAAAAATCTAGCTATTTCGATATTTGGACAAGAAATTATAGTAAAATAAATGTATTAAAAAATTATTTTTGTTCAAAAATTGATTTAAAAAATAAAATTAAATCTATTTCCCATAAAAATAAATTGATCTTTAGTTTAGATATGAAATAAAATAATTTCTCTTAAAAAAATGATGACTCATCTTGAAAAATGTCAATTACATCACATAATATATATATTTGTTAAATTGTTTTTTTCCCTGGTGCATGGGACATTAAATTGTATATACGATATTGGATTTTAAAAGAAAAAATAAAATAATACGAATTGAGATATACTTTGAGAAAAATAATACATTTTTATATTACACCAATTGACCCGTATGTTATTTCTGATTTAATATATAACTTTAGTCAACAACAGAAATATATCCATCTACTATTAATCACCATTATTAATTTTTTTTTCTTGGATATTTATTTCCAAAAACTGTATTAATATATATATAAAAAAGAAACATCCAAATTCAAACGCAAATCTTTTAGAAAGAAAAATGCTTATAATAATAAAAAAATAAAAATAAAAAACAAAATGGTTATAAAATATAATAAAAAAAAAAGAAAAAGCTGTATTCATTCTCTGAGAGCCGGTTGCCAACTTGCATAGGACTCTTCGTCTCTTTCTCTCTGTTTCCATCTCTTTACGGTGTAAAATAAAAACAGAAATATGTATTGATTTTGAATTTTGATACACATTGTATATAATAATAAACCCATAAAAATAAAGTATATAATATATATATATATATATATATATTTATAATTAGAAACAGAGTAAATGAAAGATATTAATTTCAGGTAAGGACTCAGGACCTGTGAATTCTCAGGGAAGGACTCTCCGGCCAATTATAAATACCCAGCCTTTTTTTTTACCTCACAATGCAGCGAGCTTTTTCTTTTATTTTCTCTAAATTTCTCTTTTTCTTTCTTTTTTTTTCTTTGCTTTCTCCAAATTATCTTGAATTTCAGTCTTCATATTCAGGATGTCTATCCTCATTGAGCAACCTGAGTTTGAATTTGGTAATGATATTTTTCTTTATTTTTTTTCTCTTTTCTTTTAATTATTTATGATTCATCCAATTTTTTCTTGCAAATTAATCTTTGATTTAATATGGGTTATGGTGATTTTTTCTTATTTTTTGATTTTATAAATCCCCAGATTTTTTTTTTGTTTTTGAAAATTATCTGGTTTTTGTGAAAAGAAACCCTTTAATTTTTATGCAAAATATTTGTTTTTTATTTTCCAATTACTGAATTACAGGGTTTGAGGAAAAGAAAATCCATGTTGATGAGAAAGAAAAACTGGTATGGAACGGTGGATTTGTGGTACCAAATACCAACTCTTTTGGCCAAACTTTTAGGTTATTAATTCAATCTTCTCAATATCATTGTAATTTTTATTTTTTTTAGAATAACAAGCCTGCAAAAAAAAAGATTTAATTTAATAGCCCCATAATCTATATAATATAAACTAAAAATTAAAAAGAATATTAAAAAAATTCCATATATGATTAATTAATTATTGGCGACATGGATCTTCCTCGTGGCATATACCTATGCCACATGGCAATTCTGAATACAACCATGAAAATATCTCAGATCTGCCCACAAGTTAATTTGCAGATTTTGATTAAGGACAAAATGGGTTATTTTTTGGAAAGACTTTGGACCAATTGGATTATTTACTTGGATTCAGGAACATGAGATTTTCAATAATTAAACAGCAAAAGAAATATATTAACTAATTACAATCATTAAATGGAGAAGATATCAAACTTGAATAATGTATATATATTTCAAAAAAATTTAAAAAATAATTAAGAAAATCCTTTTGGGTGTCTAATTAATTTGTTCCTTTTTTAAAATGTTTTATTTAATTCATTAATTATATATCAATACATAATTATTTATGTCCAAATTACAGAGATTATGATGCTGAAGGTGAGAGACAACCTGGTGTGGAGAATTTCTACAGGGTCAATCATATTAATCAGACCCATGATTTTGTAAGCATAATTTCATGATTTTTTTTTTCAAATTTTAGCGGCTCAATTTTTTTAGTTAAAAATATTTTAATTGAGTGGATGAGTATTTTGTAGAAAAAAATTTAAAAAAAATGTTGAAATATAATAATGGAATTGATCAGGTGAAAAAAATGAGAGAAGAGTATGGGAAGCTGAACAGAATGGAGATGAGCATATGGGAATGTTGTGAGCTTCTGAATAATGTAGTGGATGAGAGTGATCCTGACTTGGATGAACCTCAAATTGAACATTTGCTTCAAACTGCTGAAGCCATTCGAAAGGATTATCCCAATGAAGATTGGCTTCACTTGACTGGCCTTATTCATGGTAATAATCTTTTTCTTCCCATTTTTCCACTATATATCAATTATATATGTTGATGGGTCATGCTAAAATTTAGAAAAAGAAAGAACAAATTTTGTAAAGATTTGAATTAATAATTTTCTTTGATCCAACTATATGATGTGAAATTACAAATTTTGATTTTATGAAATATTAAAAATACTTAATTCATTATCGTAATTATCTTAATTTATAGGTTTGAGAGTAGATACGTATGGATAATTTCAGCTTGATGAAGTCTAATATTTTAGTGGATCAAGTTTGAGAACGCTTTTTTTTATCCAATATTTAGCTCAAATCTAAAAATTATACTGTATGTTACTTTTTTAAATTTTTTTAATAAAAAATATCTTATAATTTTTTTTATATTAGATGTATATTTCTAAAAGAAAAAGTTAAAAAAATGGATATTTTTTTTAAAAAAAAAAGAAAAGTAAATATTTTTAAAAAATATTATTTAAAATATTAATTTTCAACGAGCATGGTAGTTAGGCCAGCATAGCTGAAAGGATGAATAAAATTTCAGCCCGATTGCCCAGCCTGGTCTGAAAAGGAGTGTAGATCAATGTATTTAGACTTTTGACAAAAGTATAAAAAAAAATTAAACATAATTTTAAATTTATAATATTTATAAAATATTTATCAAAATATAAAAATTTATAAAAATTTATTAAAATACTATATTTTTATTAGTTTACAAAGAGTTTATAATATATTCATAATGAGTTTATCGCGAATTTATTATTAGTTTATATATTTTACACAGATTATAATGAATTTATTATAAAATATATAAAATATTCATAATAAAAAAAATAAATTTTAAAAAATACAATGGAGTGTGTCATTTTTTCTAATGTATTTCCATCATAGCAAGAGAGAGGAATTTAGCCATTTTATTGCCACAAAAAATAAAAAATTACAAAATTGTCAATAGTTTTTAAATTTATCAAAACTTTTTTATCAGTTTACTCCACTGAGCAATGCATATGGACTTATAAAGCATGTGGATCCACCCTTCTATAATCTAACCTGTTTTAATTCTTTTGGGTTGGTTTAGATCTTGGAAAGGTGCTTCTTCTTCCCAACTTTGGTGAACTTCCTCAGTGGGCCGTTGTAGGTGAGAAGAAAAAAAAAATGTTTTTTTCAATACCGATTTTATTACTATATAACTTATATTTTTACCACTGAAATTCAACAATCTTCATCCAAATCACAGGTGACACTTACCCTGTTGGATGTGCTTTTGATGAATCAATAGTCCATCACAAGGTCTTAATCTTTCTTTTTTTTCCATTCCTTTTTCAACCACCAATTCTGTGAGCAAGTTGCCTCAATTTTTTTTACAACATTTTAAACAATATTTAGTTTCTGCTAAAATTTTAACTTTTTTAATTTCTTAACAGTATTTCAAGGAAAATCCTGACTATAATAATCCTGCTTACAACACAAAACATGGAGTTTACTCAGAAGGATGTGGATTAGATAATGTTTTGATGTCATGGGGACACGACGATTACATGTATTTGGTAATTTTGATAAATATTATACAATTTTTTACTATTAATTATTTCTTTTATATTTGATTATGGAATGGAAATGAACCCATATTTTGTTTCATGAAATTAATATGATTTGAAAAGTCTGACCATATGTTGTGTCTTATTATCAGGTAGCCAAAGAGAATAAGACAACTCTACCTTCTGCAGCTCTTTTCATTATCAGATACCATTCATTTTATGGTAATTTGTGTATAATTAAAAAAAAATTAAAAATATTTTTCTAATTAATCTGTGTACATTTTTGTTGCCATTTAGTTCTAATGGAACTGTGAAGTACTAATTCATTTGATTATTTTCCAGCATTACATAAATCAGAAGCATACAAGCACTTGATGAATGAAGAGGACATTGAAAATTTGAAGTGGCTTCAATTATTCAAGTAATTAATTAATCTCATATGTTTTGATTTAGTTAGTCAAGAAACTTAACATATGATGATTTTAATTTCTTTTTTTACTATTTTTTTTGTCTTAATGCAGTAAATATGATCTCTACAGCAAGAGCAAAGAAAGGGTTGATGTGGAAAAGGTCAAGCCATACTATCTCTCCCTAATTGAAAAGGTGAAAATACTAAGAATTTATTTGATTTAATTTGAGACTCAAGGCAATTTTTTCAAAATATCAGTTTAAATATTGTTGGAAAGCTTTAATTTGGTTATAATTGCTTCATCTTTTAATAAAATTTTGATTCTTAATTGGTCTAATCTTTAATTATATGATGTTGCAGTACTTCCCAGCAAAACTAAAATGGTGAATCTTGAAAGATTTTGAAGCTTTATTAGTGAAGATCTTACTACCTTGCTGGCTGCAGAAAAGGAAATCTTTAATGAATAATGGCAATAAATGAGAGTTTTTTGTACATCTAGTTATGGGCTTGTGTGTAATAATTTCCTATATTAATTTGCTTCTAACTAATAAAGGTGGATCAAGTGCTTTAAAATATCTAAACAAATGTGTTATTATGACTTTGTAATATAGTTTCTAGATCAACAGGCCAATCAATCTCCATCTGAATAAAGCAAGCAAATTAAATCAATTTGGTAATATAATCTTAATTAATTAACAAAGCATATCATTCACCAAATTAATTAAATAAATGCTTAAATTGCATAATCAATGGCATCATCAGGTAATTGACCATTGTAATGGAGAGCTATTTAATAATAATAAAAAAAATTAAGGAGGCGAGAGAGAGCTAATATACATGGCATATAGGTACAGGATTTTAGCCTAATATGGTAACTCTTGGCTTGGATTGCCAAGTTTCCAAGCCAAGTGTTAAGCTATAGTTATACGTATCCATATTATTGAGCTTTAGCTGGCCGATGTATTTGAAAATATGGGAAAATAAATATCTTCGTCTTCTTCTTTCCCGCTAGGCCCTAGTGAGGCTTTTGGGTGGTGAACATAAAGGTTTAATTCAAGCCATAGATACATAGATGTAAAATGGCTATAAGTAAGTTGCGGATTCAATATCTCTAATATTTTCAATATTATCTTCTTATTTTATCTGGTTTATCAAATTCAAATAATTCAATACACAAGTCTGACCTTCACCCCATTTTGTATAATACATAGATGTAAAATGTTATCCTAATTGTATTACAAATCAATATTACATTATTAGTGGAATATCAATGAAAGTTTTCATTATTGTTGGACATGGAGGACACAAACACACACTAGCCACAAGCACAAACACAAAGCAAGAAAGAAAAAAAGAAAAGGAACGGAAAATTTAAGAGAGGATTCAACTTGTATTTTGAGATACAAGTCTTGTAAGCTTACATGTTTAGTGTCGCTAGGTAACCAAAACAACCACATGATTGTTACAAAAGTATGGTTAAAAGCTTTGTAGTAGGTGAAATTACAAAACCTCTCCTATTCTACCTAAAACCATGGACTATCATTTGTTAACTTACACAATAAACCAATTTAGCATTTTCTTCTACATTGATTCCCAGAAAAAGAGTTCAAAAACAAAATGGGTTCTGGAACCACTCCAAGCCTTCCTATCATAGATTTCTCTAGCACAGAATTAAAACCAGGGACTTCGGCGTGGGAGATGGTGAAATCCCAAGTAAGGAAAGCTGCAGAGGAGTATGGTTGCTTTCAGGCTGTGTGCAAAAATATTCCTCAAGAGCTTCAAAAGGCAATGAATGAAGTATTTGAAGAGATTTTTGCATTACCTTTAGAAATCAAGAAGCTTAATGTTTCTGAAACACCTTTTCATGGTTATATTGGATCATCATTGCCAACTTCAATATATGAAAGCATGGGCTTTGATCACCCTGACAACTATGATAATGTCCAAAGCTTCACCAATGTTCTCTGGCCTGAGGGAAACATAAATTTCAGGTAAGAAATGTCAAGATTTAAATCTCCTAATATCATTATCAGACAGGTACTCGATTACTAATCTATTTTCTTTATTATTATTTCTTAAATGATTTACCTTTCGTACTTGAAACTTTAATTTTTGGCAGCAAAACTGTACAATGTTTGTCAAAGATATTGGCAGAATTAGATCAAACAAAGGAGGATGATTGTGGAGAGCTTTGGAATTGAAAAACTTTTAGATGAACGCATAAATTCAACTTACAATTTGTTCAGATTAACAAAATATAAAGCATCCAATACCTCAGAGAAAAAAACTGTTGGTCTGCTATAAATCTGATGACTAATTCAAACAAAATAAATCAAGGACAGCAAGTAAATTGAGATGAAAATGCAAGAAAAATGAAAGAGAAAACAAAGGAAACTTGATGAAAAAAAACAGAGACAATCAGAGTATGTTCTCTGCTCCTTTTATTTTCATTTCAACATACATTTAACAAGAGAGGAAAGATATTTAAATACGATAATTACAGTCTGTCAACAACTACACAATCAACTATATTAAATATGTTGACTATAGTTTTGCTAAATACACATAATTCTTGCCATAAAACAGGGGCTATCTTTCCTTCTTACTTAAATCTTACTTAATAAGGCAAAAAGCCAAGAAATCTTACTTAATAAGGCAAAAAACCAAGAAATCAAGACCTTTGTTTATGGGGAAACTCAATTTCTAATACTCCTCCTTGAGTTTTTCCCTTGAACACACCTAGCTTAGCTCTCAAGTCTTCAAATCTTTCTTTAGGTAATGCCTTAGTTAGGATGTCTGCAAGTTGATCAGCTGATCTGCATTGCACCAAATGAATTTCTTGATTCTTCTCAGCTTCACGCAAGAAATAAAATTTACTTTGATGTTCTTTGTTCTGCCATGTTGCATGGGATTATTAGCAATAGCTATAGCTGATTTGTTTTCAACATAGATCTTGGTAGGCACTGATTGAACCATATCAAGTTCATTGAGAATTTTTCTCAACTAGATGGCATGGTTGGCAGCAACTGCAGCTGAGATATACTCAGCCTCTGCAGTTGATCGGGTTGAAAATTGAGAATTTTCTTAGTTACTTTCTAGATATTTTGTATGTTGGTGGTGTTGGGAAAATCGGGTAATTTTCCCTCAAACTACAACTAGTGAATTGCACTGATTCGGTAATTTCCAGGAAAGACTACTGAATAGTCTCCTTAGACAAAATTACCATTCCAAATAAATTCCCAGGAAAGGCTGGAGGGGTCACAAATGGTCCCTCTTAAAACCCAGTCTCCTAGACAGAACTTACTTGCACAGTATATTATCACAACCTAAACCCGTGTATATATGAATAGTACCGTACACGTGAATAGTAAAATATACCCAAATGAATAGTACAATACACTACAAATAAACCCGACAAATAAATATTGAATACTATACTAATACAGAAAAGAAACAAAATAAATGCGGAATAAATAAAAGAGACAAGGAAAGAACACACCCGGAAATTTGATAACGGAGTTCGGCTAAATATGCCTACGTCTCCGAGCACTACTTGAGGCGGCCTGCTCTTATTAATTTGGGAAGAGAAGACCAAAATTTACAATATACAAATTTTCGAAAATGTATACTAATTTTGGGATACAAATAATTTGGAAGGGATGAGTTATTTATAAGGCAACTAACTCACCCCTATCTTTAAAACTTCCGATGTGGGATTGCAACAAATTAAGCCACACCAACCAAAGCCATCAAATTTTGACAAATCTCCACCTTGGCATAATTTCTAATCCCACCAAATGCAAACATTCTTCATCTTCCCAATCAAACAAAACAGTCTTCGTAGTGCTTCCAATTTGCGCCTTCAGGCGCCAACTCAAATGTGCAGGATATTGACCAAGTCTAAACAATGTTTAAACTTGGCTTTTGCCACCACCTTGGTCATCATATCTGCAGGATTCTCCGTAGTCCGAATCTTCTGGAGAAGTATCTCCTCTTCTTCGAGAATTTCCCGCACAAAGTGATAGCGAACATCAATGTGCTTCGTTCTTGCATGAAAAACTTGATTTTTTGCTAAGTGAATAGCACTCTGACTGTCACAATACACCTCAAGGTGTTTCTGACCAACTCCCAAGTCTCTTAGCAATCCTTGAAGCCAAATTGCCTCTTTTACAGCCTCTGTAATTGCCATATACTCTGCCTCTGTTGTAGACAAAGCCACTGTTGACTGCAAAGTAGACTTCCAACTTACTGGCGCCTTAGCTAAAGTGAATAAGTAACCAGTTGTAGATCGTCGCTTATCCAAGTCACCTGCATAGTCAGAATCACAATATCCAACTACGCATTGACCAAGTGATTCATCCCGCTCAAACACTAAGCCAACATCTACAGTACCTTGAATATACTGTAGAATCCATTTCACAGCTTGCCAATGAACTTTGTCAGGATCATGCATATATCTACTCACAACACTGACTGCCTGTGAAATATCGGGTCTCGTACACACCATTGCATACATCAAGCTTCCAACTGCATTAGCATACGGGACTTTCGCCATGTATTCTCGTTCTTCATCTGTCTTTGGAGATAATTGGCTGCTAAGCTTAAAATGAGGAGCAAGCGGAGTACTTACAGGTTTTGTATCTTCATTCATACCAAAACGTTGTAATACCTTCTTCAAATACTGCTTCTGTGTCAGCCAAAACTTGCCTCTCTATCTATCCCTGCTTATCTCCATGCCGAGAATCTTCTTGGCTTCTCCCAAATCCTTCATCTCAAACTCTTCACTCAACTGAGCCTTCATTTTATCAATTTCAATTTGGCTCTTGGATGCTATTAACATATCATCAACATACAAGAGTAGATAGATGTAGGACCCATCTTGAAGCCTGCGCAAATACACACAGTGATCGTATTTGCTTCTTGTGTACTTCTGACCCATCATAAACTTATCAAATCGTTTGTACCATTGCCTCGGTGATTGCTTCAATCCGTATAATGATTTGTTCAGTTTACAAACCCAATTTTCTTTACCAGCAACTTTGAATCCATCTGGCTGAGACATATAGATTTCCTCCTTCAAGTCACCGTGTAGAAACGCGGTCTTCACATCAAGTTGAGCTAGCTCCAAATTCAACTGTGCTACCAAGGCCAACAAAATTCTAATTGAGGAATGTTTAACAACTGGAGAAAATACCTCATTATAATCAACTCCCTCCTTCTGAGCATAGCCTTTAGCTACCAATCTTGCCTTGTAGCGAACATCATTCTTGATAGGAAATCCTTCTTTCTTTGCAAATACCCATTTGCATCCAATTGCTTTCTTGCCTTTTGGTAAATGTGTCAACTTCCACGTCTTGTTCTTCTCAAGAGATTGCATCTCTTCTTCCATTGCATCTTTCCATCTACCATTTTCTGAACTTCGGATGGCTTCAGGAAAGGTGGATGGAACTTCATCAACAACTGGAAGTGCATAGGCTACCATGTCAACAAAACGAGCAGGTTTCTGAATTTCTCGTCTTGTCCTTCTAACAGCAATTGACTCTGACTGCTGTTGAGATTCTTGGGTCGAAATCTCTTCCTCATCTGCCTCTGCTTCTGCCATAGGAGAGTCACTCATAGTACTTTTTGCTGGGCTCACCATTATCTGTTCAAACTCCACCTGCTTCGGCGTACACTCCACCTGCTGCGGAGTACCATCAGTTCCTTCTTGAGTTACCTTATGCAACATGGCAGATTCATCAAAGGTAACGTCCCTGCTGATGATGGTCTTCTTTGCCTCTAGACACCAAAGACGATATCCCTTAACTCCAGCATTGAAGCCCATAAAGAGAGCCTTCTTTGCTCGTGGATCCAACTTTGATTCATTTACATGATAATATGCAGTAGAACCAAAAACATGCTAAGAATCATAATCTGTTGCAGGTTTCCCAGACCATACCTCTAAAGGAGTCTTGCAATTTATTGCAGATGACGGCAAGCGATTGACGAGATGTTGAGCATATGTCACAGCCTCAGCCCAAAACTTTCTGCCTAACCCAGCATTAGACAGCATGCAACGAACTTTCTCCACCAATGTCTTGTTCATACGCTCCGACACCCCATTTTGTTGTGGTGTTTTTCTGACTGTAAAGTGCCGAACTATGCCAAATTCTTGGCATGCCTCCAGGAATGGATCACTCTTGTATTCTCCACCATTGTCTGTTCGGAGAACTTTGATCTTTCTACCAGTCTGGTTCTCAACCTGAGCTTTCCATTTAAGAAAAACTCCAAGCACTTCATCTTTCTTCTTCATAGTAAACACCCATACTCTTCTGGAAAAATCATCAATAAAAGTGACAAAGTAATGCCTACCTCCAAGAGATGGAGTCTTGGCAGGTCCCCACACATCTGAGTGCACATAATCCAAAATACCCTTGGTATCATGAATGGCAGTGCCAAATTTCACTATTCTTTGTTTTCCCAAAACACAATGCTCACAAAATTCTAATTTGCAAGTCTTCGTACCTTTCAACAGTCCTTGCTTGGCAAGAATTTGCAAGGATTTTTCACCAGCATGTCCCAAACGCATATGCCACAGCTTTGTTGCCTCTGAATCCTTCTTGCTACTAGACGTTGCAGTCGCTACTGTCCCAACCACTGTACTACCTTGGTAGTAATACAGATTATTCTTCCTCACGCCTTTCAACATCACAAGTGCTCCCGAAGTTGCTTTAAGAATTCCATCTCGCATCATCACAACTAGGCCTTTTGACTCTAAGGCCCCCAAAGAGATGAGATTCTTCTTCAAATTCGGAACATACCGTACATCTTTCAGAATTCTTGTGGATCCATCGTGATTCCGCAGCTTGATTGAACCTATCCCAGCTGTTTTACATGGATTGTCATTTCCTATATAAACAACTCCACCATCACATTCTTCAAAATCAAAGAACCACTCCCGAATGGGAGACATATGGTAGGTGCAACCGGAATCCAAAATCCACTCATCTGGATGGGATGTTGAAGGTGATACCACCAAAGAGACATCTGACTCTGCATCACTTTTGCATTCTGCAACATTTGCATCTTGCTGAGCCTTCCCTTTATTCTTCAACTTTGGACAGTCTTTCTTCCAGTGCCCTTTCTCATGACAGAAAGCACACTCATCTTTGGCAACTCTGCTTTTTGACTTTGATCTTCCTCTTCTTCCCTTCAACTGGCTCTGCTGACGACCTCTCGCCACTAATGCTTCATCTGCTGTAGCTACTTTGTTTTTCCTTTTATCTTGTTTTCTCAATTCATGACTATACAAGGCAGAACATACAGCATCTAAAGATACATTCTCCTTCCCATGAAGTAAAGTAGTTTCTAAGTGTTCAAATTCATCGGGAAGGGATGACAATAACATCAAAGCCAAATCTTCATCTTCAAATTTTACATCTAAGTTTAACAGGTCTGCTACTAATTGTTGAAACAAAGTGATGTGTTCGTTCATAGTAGTACCTGGTTGGTAATCAAACCGGAACAACCTCTTCTTCATAAGGAGCTTATTCTGACCACTCTTTTTCAAAAATTTTTCCTCCAATGCCTTCCACAATTTATGTGCAGAAGTCTCGTTCTTGAATGCATACTTCTGCTCTCTGGATAAGCACGATCGAATTATTCCGCATGCCAACCGATTTATGATACTCCAATCCTTATCTTCTACGTATTATGGTTTCTTTTCTTCAATGGCGATGTCAAGGCCCTGTTGGAAAAGGGAGTCCATGACCTCGCCTTGCCACATGCCAAAATGGCCAGTACCGTCAAATATCTCTACCGCCAACTTCAAACTTGACATTGGAATCCTTGGCCATGTGGACGAGGAAGCTGATGTCCCTTGTGCCATATCTGATGTAGCACTATTAGTTGGTGGATTTACTGATGCCATTACAGACTCAAATAATAGTATTCAATATAAATAATATTACAAACAGACCTAGGACGAACCTTCGGCTCTGATACCACTTGTTGGGAAAATCGGGTAATTTTCCCTCAAACTACAACTAGTGAATTGCACTGATTCGGTAATTTCCAGGAAAGACTACTGAATAGTCTCCTTAGACAAAATTACCATTCCAAATAAATTCCCAGGAAAGGCTGGAGGGGTCACAAATGGTCCCTCTTAAAACCCAGTCTCCTAGACAGAACTTACTTGCACAGTATATTATCACAACCTAAACCCGTGTATATATGAATAGTACCGTACACGTGAATAGTAAAATATACCCAAATGAATAGTACAATACACTACAAATAAACCCGACAAATAAATATTGAATACTATACTAATACAGAAAAGAAACAAAATAAATGCGGAATAAATAAAAGAGACAAGGAAAGAACACACCCGGAAATTTGATAACGGAGTTCGGCTAAATATGCCTACGTCTCCGAGCACTACTTGAGGCGGCCTGCTCTTATTAATTTGGGAAGAGAAGACCAAAATTTACAATATACAAATTTTCGAAAATGTATACTAATTTTGGGATACAAATAATTTGGAAGGGATGAGTTATTTATAAGGCAACTAACTCACCCCTATCTTTAAAACTTCCGATGTGGGATTGCAACAAATTAAGCCACACCAACCAAAGCCATCAAATTTTGACAGGTGGAAAATTTATTTTTTAAAATCTGAATGTTTGTTGTAAAAGTAAGAAAATCAGTAAGTATAATAGTAGATATGGGTTAGTTTTTTAGTGTTTTAAGTAATCTAAATATAGGGAATGGTTAAGGCATGACTATTTATCCAACTTTGTACTCAAAATCCTCACTTTATCTGTCTATATATTGTAAGAAAATTAATGAAAAAGTTGCAGTAGCTTTTACTCTGTTTTTCATTCTCATTTTGTCTTTAAAACTCGAACATGGTATTGGAGCTAAAATCTTAAGGGCTGTGAAGCTTGAGAAATTAAATTAAAGTGAGTTTTTTTTTAGAGATTAAACACCTTTTTAAGAATAGCTTCAACCAATCTTGTTACTCCTACTATCCTTTTTTTTTTGGTGAAAATTACTAGATTTGGGCAATTTAAAAAGTCTATGGGATTATGGGAAATTGTAGAGCACTATAGAGACGTTCCACCACTTAGAGCTAACCTAACATTAGCTCAAATCGAGCAACATGAGGAGGAGAAAATGAAAAGGGATAAGGCTGTCACTTCTATACATTCAGCCTTGTCTGATGTTATTTTCGCAAGAATTATGCATCTTGAAAGAGCAAAAGAAATATGGGAGATATTAAAGGAAGAGTTTGAAGGGAGTGAAAGGGTCAAGGTTGTGAAGTTGTTAACTCTAGAAAAAGAGTTTGAAAAAAAAAATGAAGGAGAATGAATCTGTCAAAGATTATTCTTCTAAGTTGTTGGAATTAGTAAATCAAATGAGACTCTATGGGGAGGTTGTGGATGACTATAAAGTTGTTGAAAAAATGTTGATTAGTTTGCCTGAAAAGTTTGAAGCCAAAGTATCAGCAATAGAAGAATCATGTGATTTGAAAAAGATGACAGTAACTGAGCTTATTAGTAAGCTTCAAGCTCAAGAACATAGATCTTCTATGAGAAATGAAGATGCAACTGAAGGAGCATTCCTAGCTACCAAAGCAAAGTATAAAGGAAAAACTCCATCAAAACCAAATGAGGATGAAGCTAGAAGTCAATATTGCAATGCCAGAAAAATTTTCCCACCTTGTGGCACTTGTGGAAAAATAAATCATTGTGAAGAAATGGAAGAAGGCTCAATGCAATTTTTGCAAGAAGATTGGTCATATTGAAAGATTTTGCAGGGTAAAACAAAATCAATCTCCATCACAAGCTGTCTAACAAGTTAGAGTGATTGGAAACTAAAAAGATGATGAAGAGCATTTGTTTTATGCAACTCATTTGAAAGCTCCAGGCCATGTGACATCAGAAAAATTCATTTGGAATATTGATAGTGGTTGCATAAATCACATGGCTAAAGATGCAACTTATTTCACTACTTTGGATAAATCGGTGAAGACTAAAGTGAGAATGGGAAATGGAGAACTTGTATAAGCTGAAGGAAAAGGTTCAATTACAATTCAGACCAAAAAGGTATAGAAATAATTTATGATGTTCTATTCATACCAAAACTTAATCAAAATCTTCTTAGTGTTGCACAACTAATGAAGAAGGGCTATGAACTCTCATTTAAAAATAATTGCTGCACCATCAATGATTTACATGGGTGCAAAATTGCAGAAGCAAAAATGATAAATAGAAGCTTTGTTTTAAATTTGAAAGATGATTTATATGCTAATGAAATTGATAAAGTAGCAGATTTGGAGAAAGGTATGGTTGAAAAGCAAACTTTAATTAAAAAAAATGAGTGTATTAATGCTGAAAATGAAAATGAAGAATGTTGTATGGCTGTTTGTGGTCCCATTCATAATGATTCAAAGCTAGAAGATGTTTACAGTAATGCAAGTAAGGTGGAGATAAGCAAGAAAATTGAACCAGCTGTAATTTTATTTCTTGGTGATGAGAAAGTTGCTAATATTAAAGTTCAAGTGGCAAATTGCAATTTAAGAGTACAATTTGAAGAATCACTTGTTGAAGCTCCTCCTTACGCTTAGTTTGAGATTTTGAAATCAAACTTAGGAGTAACAAATAAAATTCTCAAGGAGGAATGTTGAGAATTGAGAATTGAGAATTTTTTTAGCTACTTTCTAGATATTTTGTATGTTGGTGGAAAATTTATTTTTTAAAATCTGAATGTTTGTTGTAAAAGTAAGAAAATCAGTAGGTATGGTAGTAGATATGATTATTTTTTTAGTGTTTTAAGTAATCTAAGTATGGGTGATGGTTAAAGCATGGCTATTATCCAACTTTGTACTCAAATCCTCACTTTATCTGTTTATATATTGTAAGAAAATTAATGAAAAAGTTGCAGTAGCTTTTACTCTGTTTTTCATTCTCATTTTGTCTTCAAAGCTCTAACAGATTGTGCCACAACCTCTTGTTTCCTTGAGCTCCATGTAAGTACTCCTGAACCAAAAGAAAAAACAAAGCTAGAGGTGCTTTTTGGATCATCAATACTACCACCCCAATCACTATTTGAATATCTCACCAATTCATCAACATTTTCTTTAGAAAAATAGACTCCAAAGTCTGCAGTCCCCTTCAAATACCTGAGCACTCTTTTTACTACGCAAGATGCTTTTGAGTTGGTGAATGCATGAACCTGGACAGCAAGCTTATAGGAAACATAATGTCAGGTCGTGTGGCAGTTAGATATAATAAATTTCCAATCAACCTCCGGTACATAGTTGCATTAGCCTTCTCAGTCCCATCATCCTTGCTCAAATTTTCATTCACCACCAATGGAACTACAACTTCCTTATATTTTTTCCATCTAGAATTTTTTCAATACATCCCATGCATATTTCTTTTGTGAAAGAAAAACATAATCATCAGTTTGCTTTACTTTCACACCTAGAAAGTAGCACATCTCTCCAAGATCAGACATGACAAACTCACTCAACATCATTTGCTGAATTGCTGCACCAGTTGAAAATTTCCACATGTTATGAGCAAGTCATCTACATAAATTGATATAATCAGTTGCTCACAGCCTTCATAATTCTTAACATAAAGAGTAGCCTCAGTTTTACTTCTCACAAACTCTTGATTAATCAAATGTGAATCAATCCTTGTATACCAAGCCTTTGGAGCCTATTTAAGGCCATATAAGGCTTTTTTTTCAATTTGCACACCACATCTGCATTACAATCAACCTCAAATCATTGTGGTTGTTTAATGAAGATCTCCTCCTACAAAATACCATTTTAAAAAGTAGATTTTACATCTAGGTGAAAAAGCTTCCAATTCATTTTTGCTGCTATGGCCACCAACAATCTGATGGTGTCGTGTCTTGCCACAGGTGCAAAGGTATCTCCATAATCAACCCCTGGAAGTTGTGCATAGCCCTTCACCACCAATCTTGCTTTGAGTTTTAAAATAGAGCCATCAGGATTAAATTTAGTCTTATACACCCACTTTACACCTGTGACATGTTTACTGCAGGTCTTGGTACAAGTTCCCAGGTGTCATTTTTCATTATCATCGCTATGTCCTCCTTCATTGCAGCTTTACATTCCTCGTGTTTTACTGCTTCCTCATAGCAAGTTGGTTCTAGAATGGCTAAATTACACCTCTCATACACTTCTGCTAATGACTTAGTCTTGACAGTTGGTGCATCTGCAGTAGGATCATCACCATTTTCTTCATCAATTTGATTATTTTCAACAATAATACTTTAGGAATTTGAAGTCACATCAGCTGCACCTTCAATGCTCTTCTTTGCTTTAACTTGCTTTTTATCCCAATCCCATATTGTTGTTTCATCAATCACCACATCTCTACTCACATTCACTCTTCCAGAACACATATTGAAGACTCTATAACCCTTTGCTTGGGTTGCATATCCCAAAAAAATACCTACATCAGCCTTGTAATCAAGCTTTCCTCTTTCTATACTTGGCACATGTGAGTAACAAACTGTGCTAAATATCTTCAAATGCTTTGCAGACGGCTTTGAACCACTCTATGCCTGAATAGGAGTCATGCCATTAACAGATCTAGTAGGAAGTCTGTTCAGCAAATACACAGCAGTATATACTGCTTCAGCCCAAAAACTTTTAGGCAAATTCTTCTCTGACATCATGCATCTGGCCATCTCCATTATAGTCCTATTTTTCCTCTCAGAAATACCATTTTGTTCAGGGGTGTAACTGACTGTAAATTGATGCTGAATGCCACAATCATCACATAATTTCTTGAACTCAGTTGAAGCATACTCGCTGCCATTGTCAAATCTCAAGCAAACTACAACACAATCACTTTGCTTATCCACCAGTACTTTGAATTTTTTAAAAATTGACAGCACTTGTGCTTTGCTTGTTAAGAAATACACCCACATCATTCTAGTGAAATCATTTATAAATAAGATGAATTATTTGTTACTGCTTAAAGAAGCAACACTCATAGGGCCACACACATCTGTGTGTACAAGCTCAAGCTTTCTCGTAGCTCTTTTCACACCTGGAGAAGGAAAACTTGCCTTATGCATTTTGCCAAGTTGACACCACCAGCTATAGTAGGCATATCAACAACCATTGCACTTCTTTGCATATATTTTAATGAATCAACATTACAATGGCCAAATCTTTTGTGACATAGCCAAGTATCATCATTTTTAACAACAAGAGCATGATGAGTAGCATAATTCAAGCTAAGCATATAGCTATTTTCATGTTTCCTGATCTTTACTATTTGAACATTTGTAGGGTTATATATAAAGCAGTAACCATGCTTGAAAAGAATTGAATAACCTTTATCTTGCATTTGTGCAACACTAAGTAGGTTATGAGCCAAGCCAAGAATGAATAGAACATCAGTAATAAGCTTAATACCTTGCTTAGTTTGAATTGGAATTGATCCCTTTCCTTAAGCTACCACAACCTCGCCATTGCCAAGTGTCACCTTAGTCTTGCAGCTTATATTAAGACTTAAAAATATGGTTTAATCCTTGGTCATATGGTTGGTACATCCACTGTCTATGTACCACACGGTGTTGTTACTCATATGAAGGACCTCAGTCATCATGAATAAGTGACTCTCTTGTTGTGCATGCTTTTCTACAAAATTGGCTTGCTGTTGCTGTGCATGTAGTTGTTGTTGTTGCTCATTTCTTTGCTGAGATGCTTGATTTTTCTTCTTCCAACAAACCTTTTCTGTATGGCCATATTTCTTACATATTTTACACAGCACATACTTTCAGCATTTGCTTTTTGGATGGTTTGCTTTTCCACACATACTACTTGGAGGATACTTGTTCCTTTTAGATGATTCCTTTGAACCTTGAGGCTGCTTCCCTTTGCCACTAGAAGATTGGCCTTCATCTTTTGAAATTGAGGTTCCAAACTTTTCTTTTTGCCTAGCTTGGAAAGCCTTTTCAATGATCCCAACATTCCTCATGGTCACACGTTGCTCTTGTGCTTGCAACTTATTTATGAGCTTAGCAACAGAGAGCTTTTCAAGATCACATGTTTCTTCGATCACTAACAACTTTGACTCAAATTTCTCAGGAAGGCTGATCATCATTTTTTCAACAACTCTCTGATCTTTGAACTCTCCTCCTAGAAGTCTGATTTGATTAACCAGATTCATTACTTTTGTATCATAATCTTTAATGCTTTCACTTTCCTGCATCCTCATCAACTCAAACTCTCTTTTAAGAGTTAGCAATTTCACTCCTCTCACTTTTGCACTTCTTGTATACTCTTCCTTCAAATAATCCCAGGCCTTCATAGCTATTTTAAAAACAACCAACCTTGAAAATGTACTTTTAGATACAACAAAATGAAGAAATGACAAAGCCTTAAAATTTTTCATAGACTTTTCATACTCTTGCTTGATCTGTGCCATAGTGAGATTTTTAGGTAGTGGTACTTTCACATACTCCTCCTCCACAACACTTCACAAACCATAGGCAAGCAAATAAGCTTCCATCCTTACTACCCAATAGTCATAATTCTCTCCTGCAAACTCTGGTGGAGCTGGTAGGTTCACATTTGAAGCCATCACAGCAAGGTTCAATGAAGCAAAAATGAATCACAAGTCCACGGCCCTTAAAGAATATGGTTCTAATACCACTGTTGGTATGCTGTAAATCTGGTGACTAATTCAAACAAAATAAATCAAGGACAACAAGTAAATTGAGAGGAAAATGCAAGAAAAATGAAAGAGAAAACAAAGGAAACTTGATGAAAAAAATAGAGACAATCAGAGTATGTTCTCTGCTCCTTTTATTTTCATCTCAACATATATTTAACAAGAGAGGAAAGATATTTAAATATGACAATTACAATATTTCAACAACTACACAACCAACAACATTAAATATGTTGACTATAATTTTGCTAAATACACAGAATTCTTGTCATAAAACAGGGGTTATCTTTCATTCTTACTTAAATCTTACTTAATCAGGCAAAAAACCAAGAAATCAGGACTTTTGTTCATGGGGAAACTCAATTTCTAACAAAAACAGGGCTAAAGGCTCATACAGATAAGAACACAACTGCCATTTTGTACCAAAATCAAATTGATGGATTAGAGGTAAAAAGCAAAAATGGTCAATGGATCAATGTGAAATACTTACCCAACTCTTTCATAGTCATAATTGGAGAATTTCTCAATGCAAGTCTCCTTAGGCTAAACTTTTCCCTTGTCAGGAGTGTTTTTTTCTCAGTATCTCTTTATTTTACTTTTCTCAGTATCTTACAAAATATACCAAACTTTTGTAGGCATGGACAAATGATCGACTGTATAGTCCATACCATCGGGTCATGATTGCTGGAAACAGGGCAAGGTACATTGCTGCATTGTTCACAATACCCAAAGAAGGCTACCTAATAAAAGCTGTGGAAGAGCTAGTGGATGAAGAGCATTCTTTGCAATTTAAGCCTTTTAAATACTCTGATTACCTTGAACTCCGTTCTAGTAAAAGTTTAGAATCACCTTTAAAGGCTTATTTTGGTGTATGATCATGTCAGATATTGTACATCTAATCTGTCTTGTAATTATTGAAAACTTGGTGAATTTTTGTGCTTCTATGAAAGAGTTGTCAATTTTTGTAAAAATAAAATAATCCAAATGAGTAGAAAACTGAACAAATATTGGTTTAAGTAATGTGGTTGCAAGATCAAAATTAAGGCTAATAAATTTTCATCTACATAAGCCAATTTAGCAAGCAAAATCAATTTGGTTATGTCATCTTTAAATTCTTTAAACAGAAGCAAGTCACGCTTGTATTAGTTAAATGTCAATTACAGAATCCCTGTCATCAGCAAATTTGTTGTCATGGCCATATCTTGGGTTTTAAAGTAATTTTCCATGGGACTTGGTGGTCCAGATCTCATATGCTTCATCAAACACAAGATTCCGAGACTCAATTTTTAATATATTGAAATGGGGTTTGTCCTCACTTGATAAAAAAACAAAAATCAAACAAAATAATCACTTTTAAATTCATAAATCTGGTTTGCACTATCTTCGAGTTCAATAATTGGATGTGATTAAAGAATATTCAATATGAATAAGCATTTTATTATTGGAATATCAATACACATTTGTTCACCGTTATAATTATAATTATAATAATGCCCAGCCCGTCAACTTAAAAAATTCAAATCTATTATCTAATCATACGGTAGGAATCATTCATATATTCAAAGCTGAACCAATTCATACACTCTTAAACAATTTATTTTTTTTTGTGGAAAAAAATGGACTCTGAAACAAATCAAATCCTTCCAACTGTAGACTTCTCTAGCACAGAATTGAAGCCAGGGACCCTTGTGTGGGAGATAGTGAAATCTCAAGTAAGGAAATCAGCAGAGGAGTATGGTTGCTTTCAGGCTGTGTTCAAAAATATTCCTCACGAGCTTCAAAAGGCAATGAATGGAGCATTGGAAGAGTTATTTGCATTACCTTTAGAAACTAAGAAACTTAATGTTTCTGAAACACCTTTCCATGGTTATATTGGATCATCTTTGCAAGGTTCTATATATGAAAGCATGGGCTTTGATTACCCTGAAAACTTCAAAAAGGTCCAAAACTTTACCAATATCCTTTGGCCTCGAGGAAACATTAATTTCAGGTAGCTCTCAAGTTCTAAAATCTCTAATATCCTAAATTATCACAGGTGCTCGGTTATTAGTCTCTTTTGCTTATTTCTTAAATTATTTTACGTTTATTGTTCCAACTTTAAATTTTGGCAGCAAAACTGTACATTGGTTCTCGAAGGCATTAGCTGAATTAGATCAAACAATAAGAAGGATGATGGTGGAGAGCTTTGGAATTGAGAAATTTTTGGATGAACATATGAATTCTACTTACAATTTTCTTAGGTTAACCAAATATGAAGCACCAAAAACCTTAGAGAAAATGACAGGGCTAAGGGCTCATACAGATAAGAATACAACTAGCATATTGTACCAAAATCAGATTGATGGATTAGAAGTACAAAACAAAAATGGTGACTGGGTTAGTGTGAAATTTTCACCAGACTCATTCATAGTCATAATTGGGGAATCTCTCAATGTAAGTCCTTTTGTGCCAAACTTTCAAATGTCAGGAGTTGTTCTTCGTCTTTTGATGTTATTTAGAACTCAAATGGAGTTGGAACTAAAAAAATACTATAAAAAATTTTGCAGGCATGGACGAATAATCGATTGCATAGCCCATACCATCGTGTTATGATGAGTGGAAACAGAACAAGGTACTCTGCTGTATTCTTTACAGTACCTAAGGGAGAGTACATAATAAAAGCTGTAGACGAGCTAGTAGATGAAAAACACCCTTTGCAATTTAAGCCTTTTAAATACTCTGATTACCTTAAACTTCGTTTTGCAGAGGTTAGTAAAAATTTTGAACCGTCTTTAAAGGCTTATTTTGGTACTTGATCATTTCAGGTTTAGTGTATGATTATTATTTTGTGTTCTGAAAATGTAATGTACTCGTTATTGAAAGATTGGTGACTCCTTTGTGTATCAATGAAAGAGTTATGAATTTTTTCAGGTTAAAATCATCCAAATCATTTCCTATATATTAAAGTGGAAAAGAAAATTATTGGTTATGGTGGTTGATCATATATATATATATATATATGATTGTTTCTTGGTACTTAATCAAAATTCAAATGGGGGAATCAGAAATAGTTTAATCTCTCGCATTCTTGCCTTTGCCTTAAAAAACAACAAAGAAAAATGTTTATTTTTTTTAATGGAGCTTAAGAATTGGCTCATTTCATTTCTATGAAAATGGCCTTTTTATACATGAACATAATAATAAAAAAATCTAAACAAAATCCATAAAATATTACATAATATATCAAATAAAAACTAATTGATTTATTTTTTAAAATTGAAATCTTTTTATTTTAGTTTTGCTTGATTTTATATAGCAAATGAGGAATATCTTCATCATCCTTATATCATTTGCCGTAAACTTGAAGTATTTCTCTAAACTCGATTTTCTTTAGCTTATCAACTTCCTCTTTGGTGATAGTATTTTTCCTTAAACATCAAAATTTTTTTATTTTTTATTTCTAAAAAAACCACGTAAATAAAAGGACAAATATTTAATTTAGATCTTGTACTATAACGTGTGGAATAAAGATTATACCTTAAAGTTTTTCGTGAACTAAAATAGATTTTTTTTTAAATTCAGATTAAATTGAAACTGTTTTTAACGAAACAGTTAACTGAATTAATGATAGAGTTCAATTTGGACCTTAGTCAAATATCATGGTCCAAATTAAATTTTTTATAATTTATCAATATTAATATAATATTTTTAAAAATAATATTTAATATTAATAATTCATAATAATAAATAATTAATTTTTATAATATCATAAATTATAATAATTTTAACAAAAAATTAATAATTTATAATATTGAAATTTTTTAAATTTTCTTCAATTTTTATATTTTAAAAATTATTTTCTTAAAAAAAATAAAAAAAATATAGCTTAAAAAGTTATGATTTATTTACACAAAACTAGTCACACTAAATAAAATTAACAAAATGGACAAAAACTATTAATTTCATCACCTTCATTAATAATTTTCATTAACTTAAAATCATAACTACTAATTTTAAAATTTTAAAATTGAAAAAATATTTTATTAATTAAATTAGATAAAACTAATATAAAAAACTACATGTATATATATATTTTTAATGAAATTGTAGATGAGGCTGTCAAATTATTTTTTTCTATCTTTTATTTTTTTTTTCGGCTTTCGATATTTATAGCTTTGGCTTATCTTAAAATTTTAATTAATTTTTAAAATTAAAAAATTATTTCATTAACTAAATTAAATTAGGTAAAAATAATATAAAAAATTATATATATATTTTTAATTAATTTTGCGAAGGAGACTGTCTATTTTATTTCTATTTTTTGGGCTTCCAATGATTATAGCTTTTGCTTTTCCTCTAAGATTGTTGAATTGATAATTATGATTTTAAGCTCATGAAAATTATTAATGGAGATGATGAAATTAATATTTTTTTATTTTGTTAATTTTATTTAGTATGACTATTTTTGTGTAAATAAATCATAAATTTTAAGCCAAGAATTTTTTTTATTTTTAAATCAAGGGTTTTTTTAAGAAAATAATTTTTAAAATATAAAATATAAAAAATGAAGAAAATTAAAAAATAAATTACAAATTTTTTAATATTATAATTTATTAAATTATTAATTTTTTGTTAAAATTATTATAAATTATGATATTATAAAAATTAATTAATTAATTATTATTTATTATTAATATTAAATATTTATTTTTTAAAAAATTTTATTAATAAATAATTTTTAAAAATATTATATTAATGTTGATAAATTATAAAAAAGTTTAATTTAGACATTGATATTTGACTAAGGTTCAAATTGAACTTTACTATTAATTTAGTTAATTGTTCTATTAAAAAGTTTTAATTTAATCCGAATATAAAAAAAAGTTATTTTGGTTCAAAAAAACCTTTAAGGTCCAATCTAGTCCATAACATAGTCCAAATTGGACCTTTGCCCTAAATAAAAAAAAGCTCATGAAATTGCAACATAAAATTTTAATAGTTTAAATACATGTTTTATATTCCTTTAATTTCTTTTAATTTCATTACAGTTTATAGACTTGCCGATCACTTCATTAGTTTTGCATTGTAGTTTATAGATATGCTGGTCTTTATTATTTTTGTATTTCATTGCAGTTTATAGATATGTCGATTTTTTTATATTTATATTTGTTATAGACTTTATTATGTATTTGTGATCTTTGTTATAACTATGATTGTGAGATTTAGTTTTGTATTTGTAATCATGATTTGTGATTATAATTATAACCATGAATATGTGTATGGTTGTGTTTGGCTATGTGTATTATTATAGAGACGTCACATGTCTTTTAAAAGATCATTGAAACTCTGGTAGTGTTATTGATTTTTTTAATAGAGCTTAAGAATTGGCTCATTTTATTTCAATGAAAATGACATTTTTATGCATGAACATAATAACAAAAAATATCTAAACAAAATCCAAAACATATCAAATAAAAACTAATTGATTTATTTTTTTCAAATTTAAATCTTTTTATTTTGGTTTTGCTTGATTTTATATTTCAAATTGAAATCTTTTTATTTTGGTTTTGCTTAATTTTATACAGCAGATAAGAGACATTTTCAACAAAAAAAATCTTCTCAAATTTTGTACAAACAGTACCTATCTTACTTATGTATGTAAATTTTTACAAACAGTACCTATCTTACAAACAGCACCTATCTTACAAACAGCTTGACATTAAGTAAATTTAAATATATGCCTTTCATGAGGAAAATAGAAAATATATTTCAAAATTCAAATAAATCCTTTTTTTTTGAAATATAAACAGCCATTAACGAGTGTACAGAGAATAAATATGCAACGCGTGCAGACAAATAGTTTTGTAGCCATGTGCTGCATTGCTGCAGAAGAGCTAGTGGATGAAGATCACATGCTTTGCAGTATCTTGAAATAAGCATTTCGTTCTTGGAATATGAATAAAAATTTGTTCACGATGTTGGAATAAGCATTTCGTTCTTGGAATATCAACAAAAAATTTGTTCACGATCTTGAAATAAGCATTTCGTTCTTGGAATATGTTTGGTTGGCCAAAAATGCCAAAATAAACTTTAATGGCAATATTGGGTTTTCATGATCTTATATATATGCATCATCAATACAAAATTCCAAAAACTTGACTTATAACATATTGAAATGGGGTTTGTTCTCACTTGATAAAAAACAAAATCAGACGGAATATTTTCACTTTTAAAATCATAAATCTGGTTTGCACTGCCTTGAAGTACAATAATTAGATGTGATGAAAGAATATTCATAACTTTTAAATTTATAAATCTGGTTTGCACTATCTTGAAGTACAATAATGAGATGTGATTCAAGAATATTCAACATGAATAAGTATTTTATTATTGGAATATCAATACAAATTTGTTCACCATTAAAATTATAATTAATAATGTCAAGCTGCTCAACTCAATTGAAAAACTTAAATCTATTATCTAATTTTACACTAGAAATCATATATTTAAAGCTGAACCACTTCATACACTCCAAAGCATTTTCTTCCTAATGAAATTAGTTTTTTTTTTTTTGGAAAAATGGACTCTGAAACAGATTCAAATCTTCCAATTATAGACTTCTCTAGCACAGAATTGAGGCCAGAAACCCCTGTGTGGGAGATGGTGAAATCTCAGGCAAGGAAAGCAGCAGAGGAGTATGGTTGCTTTCAGGCTGTGCTCAAAAATATTCCTCAGGAGCTTCAAAAGGCAATGAATGGAGCACTGGAAGAGATTTTGTATTACCTGTAGAAATCAATAAACTTAATGTTTCTGAAAGACCTTTCCAGGGCTATCTTGAATCATCTTTGTCAGGTCTCTGTATCTGAAAGCTTGGGTATTGATTGCCCTGACAACTTTGACAAGGTCCAAAGCTTCACCAATATCCTCTGGCCTGAAGGAAACATTAATTTCAGGTAAGATCTCTCAGGATTTAAAATGTCTAATATCCTAGATTATCTACAGAGAGATTTGATTACTAGTCCATTTTGTTTATTATTATTTCTTAAATCATTTTACCTTTCCTGTTCAAACTTTAAATTTTGGCAGCGAAACTATCCACTGGTTCTCCAAGGCATTAGCTGAATTAGATCAAACAATAACGAGGATGATAATGGAGAGCTTTGGAACCGAGAAATTTTTGGATGAACATATCAATTCTACTTACAATCTTCTTAGGTTAAACAAATATGAAGCACTAAAAACCTAAAGAGAAAAAGAAAGCACTAAGGGCTCATACAAATAAGAATATTCTTACCATTTTGTATCAAAATCAGATAGATGGATTAGAGATACAAAACAAAAATGGTGAATGGTTTAACGTGAAATTTTCAGCAGACTCGTTCATAGTCATAATTGGGAATCACTCAATGCAAGTCCTTTTATGCGAAACTTTCAATTTTCTGGAGTTTTTATCCTTTTTTTTTTCTCTTTTGTTATTTAGAACTCGACTGCAGTTCTAAATTGCAATCTCACGAAAAAGAAAAACTTAAATTTTGCAGGCATGGACGAATAATCGATTGTATAGTCCATACCATCATGTTATGATGAGTGGAAATAGGACAAGGCACTCTCTTGTATTCTTCACAGTGCCTAAAGGAGAGTACATGTTAAAAGCTGTAGAAGAGCTAGTGGATGAAGTGTTGTGAAAATTGGATTAATTTTTTTTATCAATAATATGTATAGTGTGTGAATAATTATGCTCATTAATTGTACCAGAAATATTCGCAGGATAAAGAGGTGGGCCATAATGGATACATTTAAATACCAAATCTTTTCTTAGATATAATTTTCCTAGACATATAATTAATAACACAAAATACCATCACAACTATATCTAAAATAACTATTAAATAAATAATAAAGAGAACACCAAAATTTAACAAGGTTCGGCCAATTTTACTTATGTTCTCGGACACTACCAAAATAATTTTACTAATATCAAAGATGAATTACAAAAGAAAGAGAGAAAACTTAATTTTTTGGATATCTTTCAAATAAGAGTTAAGGGGTTTATATAGGCTTCAAAAATTAGGTTGGTGAAATTAGACACCTCCATTTTTGACTTATATTTACCTAAGTTAAGTACATATAATTTAGACCTCAAAAATGGTTAGTGAATTTTTATGATAGATAAATAGCCAAAATAACAATTCTCCACCTTGGCTATTTTTCTATTTACAATCTGCAAATCTTCTCTCAAAAGAAAATATTATCAGTAATGTCTTCAAATGCGTTGTTAAGCGCTCATCTTTAATTTTTCAAAATATTAATCAAGTTCAAAAAATGGTTGAACTTGACAGCTGTCATCACTTTTGTCAACATGTCTGCGGGATTGTCAATGGTCTAAATTTTTTGAAGTAATATTTTATCTTCCTCCAGAATCTCACATACAAAATGATATCGAATATTGATGTGCTTCGTCCTTGCATGATAAACTTGATTCTTTGTTAAATGAATAGCACTTTAACTATCACAATGCACTTGGATGTACTTTTGTCTAATTTTCAGTTTACTAAGCAACCCTTGAAGCTAAATTGCTTCTTTAATAGCCTCCGATACTGTCATGTACTCTGCTCCTATAGTGAATAAGGCAATTGTTGACTGTAATGTAGGCTTTCAACTAACTGGGCCCCTTAGTAAGTGTAAATATATAACCAGTAGTTGATCGACGTTTATCCAAATCACCAGCATATTTGAAATCACAGTATCCAACTACACATTGACAATTTTTCTCATCCCGCTCAAATATCAACCCAACATCTACGACGTTCATAATATACTGTAGAATTCATTTCACAGCATGCCAATGCTCCTTACCAGGATGATGCATATACATACTCACAACTCCAACTGCTTGTGAAATGTCTGGCATTGTACACATCATAACATATATCAAGCTACTAACAATATTTACATATGAAACCTTAGACATGTACTCTCGTTCCACTTTATTTTTAGGAGATGAAGATGAGCTGAGCTTTATATGAGGTGTAAGTGGTATACTTACAGATTTTGACTTTTTATTCATGCCAAAACGATGTAATACCTTCTTCATATACTATTTCTAATTCAAACAAAGTTTTTCTCTCTTCATATCTTTGTATATCTCCATATCAAATTTTTTTTTACCTTCACCCAAGTCTTTCATTTCAAACTCCTGATTCAGCTGAGCCTTCAACTTCTCAATTTCTTTTAAATTCTTTGAAACTATCAGTATATTATTAATATAAGGAGAAAATATATGAAAAATTCATCTTGTAGCTTGTGCAAATACACACAGTGATCATATTTGATTCTTATGTACTTCTGCCTCATCATAAAATTATCAAATCGCTTGTACTACTACCTCAAAGATTATTTCAATCCGTACAATGATTTTTTTAATTTGCATATCTATTTTTCTTCTCTAGCAACCTTGAACCCTTCTGGCTGAGTCATATAGATTTTTTCTTCTATGTCTCCATGTAGAAATACTATTTTTACATCAAGTTGAATGAGTTCTAAATCCAATTGTGCTATCAAGGCCAATAAAATTCTAATGGATGAATATTTTACAACTAGAAAAAATACTTCATTATAATCAATTCCCTCCTTCTGAGCATAGCCTTTAGCTAGTAACCTTGCCTTATAGTGAATATCGTTCTTGTCAGGAAATTCTTCTTTCTTTGTATATACCCATTTGCATCCAATTGCCTTCTTTTTATTTGGTAGATTAGCTAGATTCCATGTTTGATTCTTTTCAAGGGACTGCATTTCATCATCCATGGCCTTCCTTCACTTCTTATTTTTTGATCTTTTGGACAACTTTCACTATTAGTGTTAGGAATGCCATCATTTACAATTAAAGATGCAAAAGCCCCCATATCATCAAATCGAGTAGGTTTGCGAATCTCTCGTCGTGGCTTATTTATTACAATAGATTCTTGTTGCTGTGGAGATTCTTAGGTTGGAACCTCTTCTTCATCCGACTCCACCTCTAACGCAGGAGTATCTGTTGCTGGGTCAATAATTCTTAGGTTGGAACCTCTTCTTCATCCGACTCCACCTCTAACGCAGGAGTATCTGTTGCTGGGTCAATAATTCTTCTTTCAAACTTCACCTGCTGTGGAGTACCATCTATTTGTTAAATAATTTCATTTGTCATCTTTTTCAATACAGTAGACTTATCAAAGATAACGTCTCTGCTAAAGATTATTTTATTTGTTTCTAGACTCCAAAGGTGAAGTCCTTTCACACCAATGGTGATCCCCACAAAGAATACTTTCTTTGCCCTCGGATCTAACTTTGATTCCTTAACATGGTAGTATGCAGTAGAACCAAATACACGTAAGAAATCATAATCAGTAGCAGATTTTCAGATCATATCTCCAAAGGTGTTTTACTACCAATAGCAGCTGATGGTAAAAGATTAACTAGATGGCATGCATAAGTCACAGCCTCAGCCCAAAATTGTTTGCCCAACCTAGCATTGTACAACATATACTGAACTTTCTCTACCAATGTCCGGTTCATTCGTTATGCCACCCAATTCTATTGTAGGGTATCTCTAACTGTGAAGTGTCTAATAATACCTTCACCTTTGGCAGAATTTCAAAAATGGATTACTTTTATACTCTCTACCATTATCTATGAGGAGACATTTAATTTTTCTGCCCGTTTGAGTTTTCACTATCTTTTTCATATGAGGAAAGCTCTCAATACTTTATCCTTCATCTTCATAGTATACACTTATACTCTTCGAGAGAAATCATCAATAAAAATTATAAAATAATACTTTTCTCCCATTGAAGCTGTCTTGGAAGGACCCCACATATTTGAGTGAACATAGTATAAAATACTTTTGGTATCATAGATTGCAGTACCAAACTTTACTTTGGTTTACTTGCCTTTGACACAATGCTCACAGAAATCTAACTTATGGAGTTGCACTCCTTTCAATAATCCTTAATCTGACAAAAGTTTCAAGAATTTATTGCCAGCATATCCCAAACGCATATGTCATAATCTGGTTGCTTCCAACTTCTGATTATCACTAGAAGCTACTACTGCTATCCCAATAATTGCATTACCCTAATAGTAATACAAGTTATTATTTTTTCTTATTTTTTTCATTATCACCAGTGTACCGGAGATAATTTTTATTACTCCATCTGTTGCATTTACAATGAAGACCTTTGATTTTAGGACTCTCACAGAGATAAGATTCTTCTTCAATCTCGATACATATCGGACATTTGTTAGAGTTCCGATTGATCCGTCATGATTCCTCAATTGGATTGAATCAATCCTTTTAATCATACATGAACCATCATTTGTTGTGTAAACAGTTGCTCCTTCTAGTTCTCTAAAGTCAAAGAACCAATCCTGATTGGGATACATCTGATAACTACAATCAGAATCAAGTAGCCATACACTGAAAGAGCTTATTGATGAGACAGCAACTAATGAAAGGTTTGAGTCTTCATCATCACACTCAGCTACATTTGAATTCAAGACCGCTTTTTCTTTATCAGATTTGCTTTTATTACTTAACTTAGGACAATTTATCTTCTAATGCCTTTTCTCCCAGCAAAAGACACATTCATCTTTAGCTGGTCTGAATTTTGATCTCCCCTTTTTTTTCTCTCTTCTTGCTTTGAGAGCGGCCTCTCACTGTCAATGCTTCTACTACTCCATTTGAACTCTCTTTCATGTCATTTTTTCACAGTGCATAATTGTATAATGCAGTAGTTACTTTAGAGAGAGTCACTTTATCCTTTTCATGGAGTAGAGTTATTTCAAGAAACTCAAACTCTTTTGGAAGGGATCCCAACAATATCAAAGTCAAATCTTCATTTTTGAAAAGTCACATCTAAATTTATCAAATCAGCTACTAGCTGATTAAAATTGGTGATGTGTTCATTCATAGTGGTACCAGGAACATAAGTGAAGTGAAACAATTTCTTCTTCATATGAAACTTGTTCTGAATGTTTTTCTTCAAAAAAATTTTCTTCAATTTCTTCCACAATTTATTTGCGAAAACTTTCTTAGAGAAGGTATATTTTTATTATCTAGAAAGGCACAATCAAATTGTACCACATGGTATATAATTGATGGCTTTTCAATTTTTTTCATCAATATCTTCTGATTTCTCTTCTTCAATGGCAATGTCTATACCTTGCTAGAAGAGAGTGTCTAGAACCTTAATTTGTCATATGCCAAAATGGCCCGTACTGTTAAAAATCTGCACTGCAAATCTAGCATTTGATACAACAGCCCTTGACTAAATTGATGAAGTGGATGTTGTACCCTTTGTGATGGATGATTTGCCTAAGTCGTCTACCATCTCTGCTTCACAAAATTATTTAATAGCTAACAAATGCAGAATACAAATAATCTAAGAAAATCTTTTCAGATGTAAAAGATCAGACTAGGCTGCAACCACAGAGCATACTCAAAAAATCTTATCTCTGATATCAATTATTGTGAAAATTGAATTAATTTTTCACCAATAATCTAAGAAAATCTTTTCAGATGTGAAAGATCAGACTAGGCTGCAACCACAGAGCATACTCAAAAAATCTTATCTCTGATATCAATTATTGTGAAAATTGAATTAATTTTTCACCAATAATATGCATAGTGTGTGAACAATTGTACCAATTAATTATACCAGAAATATTTATAGGAAAGAGAGGTGGGTCACAATGGATACGCTTAAATACTAAGTCTTTTCTTAGACAGAATTTTTCTAGACATATAATTAATAGCACAAAATACCACAACAAATATACCTAAAATAACTATTAAATAAATAATAAAAAGAATACCAAAATTTAATGAGGTTTGGTCAATTTTGCCTACGGTCTCGGACACTATCAAAATAATTTTACTAATATTAAAGATGAATTACAAAAGAAAGAGAAAAGAGTTAATTTTTGGGATATTTTTTAAATGCGAATTAAGGGGTTTGTATAGGTTTTAAAAATTAGGTTGGTGAAATTAGACATTTTTATTTTTTTACTTCTATTTATCTAAGTTAGGCACCTTTAATTTAAATCTCAAAAATAATTAGTGAATTTTCATAGCAGATAAATAACCAAAACATCATGAATAACTTCCTGATTACCTTAAACGTTTTGCAGAGGCTGGTAAAAATTTTGATTCGCCTTTAAAAGCTTTTTTTGGTATTTGATCATTAATTCAGATGTAGTGTGTGATTATTAATTAATTCGTGTTCTGAGAATGTAATGTACTCATCATTACTGTATTGTGATGTGAAATTTAGAAGAATTATGTTTTAAAAATTAGTTAAGAAAGTTGAAAAGTTCAAAATCTATGTAATTCGGGCTAAAGATAAAGTCAGTTTAAGGTATTTGCCTCCAAGAGGTTACTCCAGATATGAGAAAATTCAAATTTTATATAACTCCACGTTAAAAAATATATATATTTTTTAATGTGAAATTTACTAAGTTCCAAAAAAATAAGTTCAAAATAAAGATTTAAGTTTGTATCTTAATTTTAATGTCAAACTTGATATTAAATTTTTATGTTTATAAATTAAATCCAGATTTAAGTATTTAAAAGTTTGTCCTGGCTTATATGTTGATTATAAATTATAATATATAATTTATATATTTATTAATAATATTTTATAATATATTAAAAGCTATTTGCTTTGTTTTATTAATACATAAAGTATTGATATTTAGAATATTTATATTTTTCTTGTTAATTTAAGTAATTTTTAAAACAAAAAATTAAAATTCATCATTCACAAGGATCGGCCTGGTCTTATCCATCTATAACCGCAACCAGCTTGTACCCTCTCCCCTCTGTCCAACCCTTATTAAAAATAATTGCATATTTTGCATATGCATAATACAATACATCCAAATAATTACGATGATAATAGCACATTAAATAAATTTAAATATATGTCTTTCATCAGAAAAAAAAATATAAACATAAATTTCAAATAAATATTTTTTTTAATTATAAACAGCCATTAATTAATTAATTGTAAGAGAATAAATATACAATATGCGTGCAGACAAACCTTTATTTATATACTCTAATGACTAATCAAAGTATCATGCTTCGCTCTTTATTTATTTATTTTTTCCTGTCATTATTGATTTTTTTTATTTGGAAGCATCACATGCTAAAACCAAACCAGTGCTTTTGTTTGTTCAATGTTATTCTTGTTTTTCCGATCAAAAGATGTTATTCTGGTTTGGCCTGGGCTTAAACTGGGAAGTGAAACGACCGCATTTTTTTTTTATTTGAACATAGATTGAAATTACTTTTTCTACCTAATTTTAGATATTATTTTAAAATATCTGTTGAATTTTATTTATTGAATTTCTTTTAAAATTTAAACCCGCAATCAGTTATGAAAATTATTTAGCAATTAATTGAGTTTCATCTCAACTCCCTATTGGATTTGTAAATAATTAAGAATTTTCTTTGTTTACTTCTTATTGAAAGTGATTGACCAACTAATACGCAAAATTACTAAATAATTATGAATAATTAAGCAGTATTTTATTACATATGGATATGGCAATTATTGGCTTAATTATTGTTGGGAAAATTTAATAATAAATTCTAAAATTTACTGCATAATAAGATACTAATATTTAAGGTGATTCACATTTTAATTTGAGCTATATTTACGGAAAAACTCCAAATAATATTTTCATTTAATAAATAATCAGATTACAATAGAAAATTTTAAAAAAAAAATATTATGAAGCACAATATTCATAAATAAGATAAATTCAAAATAATCATAAATATTTCTCAAATATTCAAGAATAAAATTTTTCTATTTTATTATTCATAAAAAAAATTATCTCATATCAATAATTTTCTCTCTTAAAATGAGCTAAATATATAATCCATATACAAATTTCTCAGCAATTTTTATTCTTTTAAAATTTTTTATATATTAAATTGAAGGAGAATGCCTATAAACCGTGTAAATAATACGTTGCAACTTACAAATTTGCAATTTGCAGGCGGTGGAGCAATATGTCAATTGGTAAACAACTTACTTTTTTTTTTAAATTAAAAGTGGTGAGTCCCATAACTAGAGTGAAACATTCCAACAATTAATAGTTTTTCTTTTAATGTTTTTAGAGTTTAAAAAAAATATACCTTTCAAACTTTATTTTATATTAGATTGATTATTGGCATCAAAGTATTTATCTTTCATTTTCGTTAACCTAAACAAATAAAAATACAAAATGGGCTCTAAAGGCTCTCTTAGCCTTCCATTGATAGATTTCTCTAACTCAGACCTAAAGCCAGGCTCTTGTACATGGGAATTGGTGAAATCCCAAGTTCAAAATGCTTCGCAGGAGTATGGTTGCTTCCAAGCTTTGTTCAATAAAATCCCTCAAGTGCTTAAAAAGGAAATGAATGAAGCATTAGAAGAGTTATTTCAATTGCCTATAGAAACAAAACAGCTTAATGTTTCTGAAAAACCTTTCCACGGTTATCTTGGATCTACTTCAGCAATGTCTTTGTATGAAAGCTTGGCCATAGTTGAACCTGACATCTATGACAAGGTTGAGAACTTCACTAATGTCCTCTGGCCTCAAGGAAACATAAAAATCAGGTTTGTAAGTTTCCTTGACATTAAAATATAATTGGTTACTTTGTGAATTTTATGATTAATTGATCATGAACCTAGTGAGAGAACACACTCGTTGATCTAACACTATACTCTAACCCAGATTTATGATTCCTTTTCAGTAATATATCTCTCTCGCTAAATCTAGTAATTACTTGCTAATGTTATCCTGGTTGTTGATTAGTTTATTTACTTTTGAATTCTGAACTTTTGGCAGCAAAATTCTACATTCATTCTCTGAGCGAGTGCTGGAATTAGACCAAATAATAAGGAGGATGATTGTGGAGAGCTATGGTGTTGAGAAATACTTAGATGAGCATATGAACTCCACATACTATTTTCTCAGGGTATTCAAATATCAAGCACCTGAAACTACTGAGAAAAAAACAGGGCTAAGGACACACACTGACAAGAACACAATTAGCATACTGTACCAAAACGAGGTAGATGGATTAGAGACACAAACAAGAGATGGAGATTGGATTCCTGTGAAGTTTTCACCAGATTCTTTTCTCATCATAATTGGGGAATCTCTCAATGTAAGTCAGTTGTTTTTTAGAATTACAGAACCTGATAATAAAATTTCAGAATTTTTACAAACCAACCACTTTTTCCATGCAAGCAATGGCGAAGGCACATATAAAGGAAGGGGGCAACTGCCCCCCTTCTATTTTCAAAAAAAAAAAAAATACATATACATATATATATATAGTAAAAATTTAAAATTTTTTATTTGCTCCCCTTCAAAATTTAAATTATTTTCTATCTCTTCTTTAGATTAAGTAAAAAAAATCCAAGTAAATTATTTTTTTACCAAATAAATATATTTTTCTAAAAAAATTGAAAAAAAAAACATACTCTTCATGGAGAAAAAAAAAAGAAAAAAGGACAAATTTCTTCAACTAAATTAACTTAAACTCATCCAATAAATCAAGAGATTAGGAAGAAATTAAAAACAAAATAAAAAATAAAGAAATTGAAAAATAACATAAGGTTAGAATCTTCAATTTTTTTTAAAAAAAATTCTTTTAATTTTCTTCTTTTTGATTTTTATTTTTGATTTTATTATTTCTACTTTTAATATTATATGATAATTTTTTTATTCAACTTTTTTCTTAAAAGATTATCTTCGTGAAATAATATTATTTTCTTTTTATTTTTTCATGTATTAAATAAATTTGCAAGTGTATGTATATATATATATTTTATTAATTTAGTGAACATTAAGACAACAATATGGAGAAAAAATCAAAGATGAAGTTAAAATTATAAGTAAAATTTTGCCCCCCTTCTATTAAAAATCTAACTTCGCCCCTGCATGCAAGATAGTTAATTAACAATATTAAATGGTAATTAAATCTTGTTTATGATTTTTTTTAATCAAGAACCAGAACAGAATCATATTGAAACAGGGGAAATTGAATTTTTGTAGGCCTGGACAAATGGTCGATTATATAGCCCATACCATCGGGTTATGATGGCTGGAAACAGGGCAAGGTACTCTGCTGCATTCTTTTCAGTACCCAAAGATGGATACATAATAAAGGCCATAGAAGAGCTAGTGGACGAAGACCATCCTTTGTTATATAAGCCTTTTGATTACAGTGAATATCTTAAGCGCCGGTTTGCGGATGATGGGAAAATAAAATCTGTACCTCCTCTAAAGAATTATTTTGGAACATGATTATGTATATTCCTCATGTCAATTCTGATTCAAGAGTGCAAATAATTATTTTTTAGTATGATTCAATTCTTGAACCTGTAATCATAAATAATTTTTTGGGTTTTTTATAAATTTGCCATATAAAATCCACAATATTATCAATATACCAGTTCAGAAAAATATTATTAAATTTATAAAAAAAATTTATCAACTTGTAAATTTACCAATTGCATGCAAAGTTGTTAATTTATTGCACACTCAATAATTTTTATAAGTTTATTATTATAAATTTATTATACATTTTTATAAAATCACAAAATAAACTCCTATAAAAAATAAAAATTTTAAAAAAAAATACCTTAAGTGGCGTAATTTTCTTTTTTTAACGCAAAGACCAAACTTGGAACCGGCTTTATTGAATATTTAAGAAATTTAATTTCTATACACATATAAGTTGGGGTTTTCCAAATACGAATTAGTCAATGGCTCATCTCATTTTTATGATATTCAAAAGAAAATGAAACCACATAATTTGACTAATGGAGCTACAAAGACTTGATCTGTTGTGAGAAGTCCATAGGCAATTTACCAAGAAAGCAATGGGAGCCAATGGAATAGTTGCCACGAAAAGATTATTGACTAAACTTCCTCTTTATTTAATTAAAGTTGAATAAATAATTCCAAGCTTTAATTATAAAAATAGTTGAAGTCATTGTAATCTAGACTTAATAAGCATTAAAATTTTAGAAGGCTATGAGAAAATACAAGAAATTACACAGGAAACTTGCAAATAAAAAAACTTACCACAGATATGAGAATTCAATATGCAATAACGTGTTTTAAGGGTCCAAGTCCCTTATAAAACTATAAATAAACAAACATTATTGATGTGTATTGTAATCATTTCATTAAAATAAGTTAATTTTCTTGTAATTGAGCTAATTATCATGGCAGGTAATTGTTCAAGGTCTATTCAAGTGACTCTGCTAATGATCTTGGCAATGGTATTATTATCTTTGATTTTACCAGGTGATGCTGGTAGACACCACCCACCCCCACCATCGCCGATGCTGAAGCCAGGTAAGCCCAAGTCTCTGCATTTTATTTTATTTTTATTGCTCAAACCATGCATATTGATTTTATTTCTTTATAAATTTAGCTCCGATTGGGGATTCGAATTTAAAATTTTACAGTTTACAAAAGCAGCTGGTGGATTTTATTTTTTAAAATTATATGCTGATTATGTGTACTTATATATATATATAGGTGTTGGTGGATCATCAAGGCCTATATGTCCAGCTTGTGTTTGTTGCGAGCCTCCACCACCAGGCAAATGCTGCAGATGCAACTGTGCTTCTACTACTGTTACCCACCCTAATAATAAGGCCTTTCCATGATAATCTTTTCCCCATTTTTATGTATGTCTCCTTCTCATACCTAAATAGCCAATTAATATTAATAAATAAGAGTTCCCCTTTGAAATTGGCCTAAATAGAAAAATGAGTGTCTAAATACAAAATAAATTATATAATATGCACTTATTTGAAACAATATTAAATTTTAATAATAAAAAGACTATTATTCCTAGCACTCTGCAATGGTTGAAGGTTTCATTGATCATGTTATTTAATTATCAATGAGTGTGAAACGTGCTATTCCAATGTTTCTTATATGCAGATTTTAAAATTAAGCTTTCATAAGATGCTCTTAAAAAATTGAAGTTATTATATTTAGCTAAAAAAAATTAAGTTAAAAAAATTGATTTTTCATTTTAAATAATTTTAATTTAATAAAAATTTTATGTATTAGTTAAATGGAGCTCTTTTGATTTAGGAGCATCATGGGCGTAATAGCAACTTCTCTTGGGCTGGGCGTAATTGCAGTCACTTGCATAGTTATCACTCGACCTGTCGTTTATTTGTAGTTTATTAATTATCGTAGGTTAAATGACAGAGCCATGATTCTCACGTCCACTGCAGACGACAGGTTAACATCTAAGTCGTTTGTGATTGATGGATAGTATAATTATAAAAAAAATTATGCCATCCACCATTTTTTATAAATTTTTTATTTTTTTATTAAAAATATTTCATTAATTATATAATAAACTCATAATAAATTCATAATAAACTATATAATTTTATAAACTCATAATAAACCCATAATAAACTATGAAAATCTAGTATTTTAGTAAATTTAATCATAAATTATTATAAATTTGAATATATTTTAAAAATATAGTAAATTTAATTTTTTTTTATTTTTTAGTATTTTTGTAAAAAGCCTTATAATTATTACTTGCTTTTTTTAATGAAGCAACAATTAGAGCAATCATCCTTGGGACATTTACATAACTACATGAAAAAATAACTTTTACTTTAAAAATGCTATAAAAACTAAAATATTTATATTTTTATAAAAAAAATTAAAGCAAAATTTTAAAAATACCACATTCCTTATCAGAATAAGATTTATTTTTCAAAAATATCTCTATTTTAATATAATCAATATTTTACTTCAAATTTCATCTTCTTCTTTTTTTTTTCAAATTTCACTATTAAATAAAAATATTCACTAAAAATAATAAAAATTAATATTTTAAATTATTATTCCAATATATAAAATTTATTAATTTTTATAAAGAAAAATTTTTAATTTTAATTATAAAAAAATAAATAACACTAAAAAAATAAAAAAGAAGTAAAATATACAAAAATATATTAATAAAAATTATTAAATTTATTTTTAAATAAATTTTATATATTATACATATAAAAAATTAAAAAATATTAATTCCGTTATATGAATATTTTATAGATGTTGTGTGTATATTATGTATTTATTATTTAAGTTGTATGTATTTTATATAGAAGTTGAATGTTGCGTAAATATTATGTGAATAAATATTAAAAAAAATATTATAATTGTTGACGATATGTATGTGTTATAACTAAATTCTGTAAGTATACGGTTCGTAACAAGTATCGGTCTCATAGATAAAGAGCTATTTGACTAACGTAAATTCAAATTAACTATTATTTAAAAATTAATTAATTTAATATTTAAAAATTAACTAACTAATTCTTAATTTAAAATTCAAAATTAAACTTCAACTCAAATTAAATTAAACTATCTTATCAAATTCAAAATTCTAATAATAATTCAAATTCAAATTTCAAAACAATTTAAGATTAATAAGTAGGATTAAATTTCATTAAAATTATTTTAAATGAGTAAAAATTGATTTTAAAATTAATTCTAACTTTTTTTGAATCAAGACTACTAATTCTCTAAATTTAATATTCTTCTTTCTCAAGCAAGAAAATTTTAATGGCTAAATATTATCTTACTTATTCTTATGAGAAATAATTCTTAATCATTCTAAGCTTAAAAGGAATTTTAATAGTCTCTAGAAAATCTTTCAATTCAAAAATAAATTTCTAAAATTGTTGATCTTTCAATATAAAATCATACATATCTCACATTCATGATACGATTTCAAAAAAATAAGTAATTGGTGGCCAATCAATCATAAGTATTAAGAACAAAATTTAATAAAATATTAATTTAAGAAATGATTCAATCTATAAATTTGATTTAATACTCATCATCCATAAATTCTAAATCCACATAATTTCACCAAAGATATTAGTTATTCATAGCAAAATTAAACGTAAAACCAATAAAAATGAAAAATTTAAACATAAAATCCATAACTATAATATTCAATTTAATGGAATAACAAAGAAATATAAATTGAAATTCTAAATCGAAAATAATTGTTTGATATTGGTAGATGAATCTTTGTAGAAGTGGTTGAATCATCCCAAAAGCACAAGCCTCCTCTTCTCTTCTTCTTCTTCTTCTTTAATGGTGGATGATGGTTTTTGAGAGAAAAATGAAGATGGAGAGGAATGAACTATAGGGTAGCTAATGTTGGCTGTTAAAATTTTTCATAAAAGGTGATTTTATAGTGTCTTCCTACAATTCAAAAATACCCCTCGAGTTTAATAAAGAGTTGTCACCTCAACATAAAAAAATTAAACAGATACGTGATCATGCGAATGATCATGCGTATTATTGCAAAAATTTCTTTTTAGAGTTTTTAAGAGGTAGAAGTATATATGGGTGGACGCATGACCATAGGAGGTCATGCGCATCAAAGTTAAAATTTGGACGCATGACCATAGGAGGTCATGCGCATCAAAGTTAAAATTTATCTTCACAAAGTTTTGAGAGGCATTGATATGTATGGGCGGATGCATGATCATGCGAGTGGTTATACACGTTACTGTATTTTTTTAACCTTTTAAGTCTTTAATTGCTCCATTTTTGCTCCTCCATGACATCTTACCATCATTCTAATAAAACAAACATAATCCAATCAAAATAGGCAAAATGTACACTAAAGATTAAAGTAAATGAGCAAATTTTCATTACAATATAGGATTAAATATGAGATTATTAGTAATATATGTGAAGTAGATATTGTAAATATTATTTGTATTGTTGTGTATGTATTATATATATATTATTTATATGTTGTATATATATTTATTTTTTTATGTGTATATTAAAAATATGACATTAAAAAATTATTTATAAATAAAAAAACATAAATAAAATTAAAAAATGAAAAAAAATAAAACAAAAAAAATTAACATCTAAGCGAGTAAAAATGAAAAAAAAAATTGTGGCGTTAGTATTTAAAAAAAAAAAAGGTTTCGGGCTGTAAACTTGAAAAGGAAAAATGATTTTACAGTGGAGAGCATAATTTCCTCATCATCCTTTTCCGTTTTCACTTTCCTCAACATGAATTTTATTTTAAGAAAGTTATTATATATATATATAATAATAAATTATAATATTTAAAAATAAAATTACATACTTTAAATTAATTAATCTGTGTATAATAATAAAATCCTAATTTAAGAACTCTTTCGAAAAATATTTAATGGATCCCAAGATTTTAAGTGCACATTAATTAGATTTAAAAAATATATGATAATTATAAATAAGATGGAAAAAGATTCAATTACCAATTTACTCAAAAATAAGTTTTTTTTTCTTTTTTTTGAACTACATAGTACAATTATGAATTAGAACCAAAAGGATAACAGTTCATACCCACTAAAGTTTCATTATAACTAAATAAATTGAAAATTTCTTTTTCCATGTGGGTCTTGACCGCCATCTAGACATGGCAGCTCCGTTTTAGAAACTGCATGTTTCGGTTTAAAAAATTCTTAAATCTAAACCAAACTTTTTATAGGACGGCTCAATGACGGTTTAGGAATCGCCGATTCTGGTTTAAATCTCGGTTCGAAGGCGGTTCGAGAGACAATTTGAGAAAAGAGTTCGAAGGAGTAATTTAAAAGCGGTTTATGATAGTTCAAAGTGGTTTGATATAATTTAGGAGATAATTTACATGTGATTTTAATTAGAAAAAAATTTTAATTAAAATTTATAAAAAAATAAAAATATTAAAATTAATTTACTAAAAAAATAATAAAAAGAATATATGCGCAACTTAAAAAAATAAGTTGTTTTTGTATCTTTTTAGACTTTAAAAATAAATTAACGTTCACGTGTTTCTTTTACCTTATATTTATGCAATTGTGAATATTATCATCATCATTTTAATTTTTTCAATTATATTTTCTACGTCAATTGGTCTAAAAAATTCATCAACTATATTATTTTCTTTCTTGATCCAAAATTTAATTCTTGATTATTTGTCATTTTTTTAGAAATTATAATGTAATAAAATTTTAAATAAAAAAATAATACATAAGATAAATATTTAAAAATATTAGAAATAAAATAAAAATAATAGGAATAAATTTTGAATATAAAATAAGATTATACTATAAAGATTAAAAAAAATGAAAATGTAGATTGTAGAAAATATTAGAGAGTAAATTAAAAAAAATAAAAAATTTAAAGAATATAAAAGATTATAATGTAAATATAGATTGAAGAATAGAGAGAAAAAATAAGAGAAATTAAAATTTAGAAATATGAAAAAATTTAAAATATAAGTGGTATTTACAGAATTAGTAAAAAAATCTTAAATTAAAGAATAAAAAATAAATAAAATAAAAGCAATAATCTAAATAAAATACACTAATTTAATGGTTTGAACCGACGATTTTTAATAATTTTTAAAAATTATGAACCTGAACCAAACCATAAATTAAAATTCAAGTTCTGATTTGGAACAATTTTAATTTTGACGAGTTTTGATTTTAACTTCAATTAATTTGATTTCGATTGGATTCTGATTTTAAACTGAACCGTAATTATGTTTACCGTCGTCTATCATTGGCTTCCCACATTCTTGATAACGCCGAGGACAAATATCTAGTATATATACATGACCTTAGGTATTTTGTTTAATTAATATAAAAGACTAAGAATTTCCAAATGTATATATACATACATATATATATATATGTAGGACTAGGAAATAACATATTGAAATAAAATAAATAATCATGAGTTGAACTTAATTAAATTTGGAAAAGTATGAATATTTTTAAAGAAATAACTTATTCATTTAATTATTGATAGAGTTAATTAGTCAAATTCAAGAAACCCATGATTATTGGCTAAAGATGAGATAAATGTACAAAATTGATATCAGTTTCTTTTATCCATTTCAATAATATATATATGATATCAATTTAGCAAATATTCTTTCTGAAAAAATAAATATATACTAATCTCTAAAAAATGTTATTCTGAATTTGTGTTACATATCCTCGAGCCGTGTATATATATATATATATATATTGATACCTTAAATTGGATTGCACTAATATCATTAATTTAAATAAATTATACAAATAAATTTCATCAAGAGTTCATTTAAGTAGACATTCAAATAATTGAATACTTAAGTTTTTTTTTGAAGGAATTGAATATTTAAATTTTAAATTACATTAATCAAATTTTTTTCATCAAATGTTTAACTATTTCAAATAAATATATAGTTAGAAAAACTTATGGGATTGAATATGGTGAATTACGACGCCAATATGCATTCAAAATCTTGAAAAAATCAAATCAAACGATTAAAATTCAAACAAAACTGCATTTATATTCACATTGATAACATAATATATACACTAAAAGTCCAAGACGCCAATCCTATATATATATATATATATATATATCTGTACCTTGAGGCTTCATCCCATTATCACATCATCAAATCATAAATTAATTCAGCTATGGCAGCTAATTCTTTCAAGTCTGTTCTGGTGACTCTCTTCATCTTTGCAATGGTACTATCATCTATGATCCCTGGTGAAGCAGGCCGGATCTCTAATCATATTCGAGGTAATTAATTAATTATTATCATACATATACATATCATGGTAATTTATTAAGTAATTTTGATGGTTAATTCATTTTAATAATTAAATTTGTATCTTTAATTTCAGGTCTCCTCCAAGAGGAAGGACCCTTTTGTCCAGCTTGTGTGTGTTGCGAACCTCCAGAGCCAGGTTCCTGCTGCCCATGTTGTTCAACTCCTGTTGATCCATGAAATGGTTTTCACCTTTTGAAGTGTTTGTCAAGCGTATACTCACAACACCAAGTATAGAAAAATTATCTGGATATTAAATAATTAATAATAAAAAAAGAAATCTCAATAAAATTAATGTATTCAAATTAAAGGAGTGCTTCTCCTTTTTTATCAATTAGTTATATACTTTGTTGATACGTTTGACATGTAATAAAAATCTTGTTAATAATTATCCTATTTTTACTTCGTGGGCATTTTTATGTTGGTAAATATTGTTATTTCTCCATTTTTAAATCACTGGTTGTTGTTGGTTTGCACTTGAGCGAGCCTTTTGTACATGCGCCCTACATACATACATACATACATACATACATATGTATAAAAGAGCAGAGAATTGTCCTCAATTATTAAAATGGATTCCTCACATTCAACCCTATGCTTTAGTTAAATGGCATTTTACAAAATTTTAAAAAAAAATCACATTTTTACAAATTTACTAATTTACAAAAATAATTATTAAATTTATCATATTTTTTTATCAATTTATAAATTTATCAATTCTGTATAGCATATACAAGATTTATTATAAATTTATTATACACATATGATAACTTTTACAAATTTATTATCAGATTATTATGAATTTATTATATATTTTTGTGTTTGGCAAAAAATTCAAGGTAAAAAGTAAAATTTTTAAAAAAAAATTGATACTAAATGTGATTTTCTCTTAGTTAAATTCCATTGGCCCAAAAATAAAATCTATTATAAGATCTATCAGTAAGATAAGATAAAATGTTAAATTTACCATCACTAATAAACTTATCATCATTACTACACGCACCACGCTAACAATATGTCGTAATGCATTCATGCGAAAATATTCTATTTCTTTTTTATATATCACTTTATTTTGATAAGGACAAAAATATAAATTTATTAATATTCATTTAATATGTGCATAGTTTTAATTTTTTCTTTTTTACTGAAATTCTTTATTTGTTTTATTTTTTTCTACCTTTTAATTTTGTAAGCATGTAATATATGAGTGCAGAAATTTGTTGTGCTGCCTCGCTATTTATTTTTTTAGTATATGAAATTATACAAATGATGATAAATAAGTCCATTTATATGGAGTTTATATAAAATTAGAAAAAAAAAAAAACTAGAGTAATTTCTTATATTGTAACTACTTGTGAGAAATTAAAATATTTTAAGATTAATAAAAAAATATTATGGTGACATCAATTTTCTATATTTCCATGACATAATCATTATGATAGCCAAAAACGGATGTACGAGGAGTTTAGGAGGGCTCTGGACTCCTCATGATCCATCTATATGTAGAAATTACACAGGCTCTGCGAGTGTTGGGCCAAATATACAGTGACCATATAAATGGGTTTGGAACATCATCTCAACACAAAACCAATTGGCTTGTGTTAAGGCCCAATCTACACCACTTTATATGTCATTGTATTTTATTATACTTTTCAGATGTGAGATTCATTTATATTCTCCAACACTCTCCCTCAAGTGCAACTGGGCCTAGCCCAATTGTCACTTGTCAAATATGGATGTCAATCTATTTTTTTTTTTTAGATCCATCACAAATTGCCTAGGCCTATTTTCACTGAGGCCATAGGTTAACAACGGAGTCCAGGATCATCTGGCGGTTAGTCCATTACCTGGTTAGCTCTGATACCATGTAGAAATTACACAGGCTCTCGAGTGTTGGGCCAAATATACAGTGACCATATAAATGGGTTTGGAACCTCATCTCAACACAAAATCAATTGGCTTGTGTTAAGGCCCAATCTACACCACTTTATATGTCATTGTATTTTATTATACTTTTCAGATGTGGGATTCATTTATATTCTCCAACACTATATATATATATATATGTATTGTGTATCTATCTACTTATATATATATGTATATATATATATATGTATGTATGTGAGATGCGAAAATGCTCGCTTCAGATTTCCGCGTCCTCCTCAGACCTCAGTTTAAAGCTTAATCATCAACTTACAGACGCATTTTAGCAATCTCCTCCATTCTCCATTTCTTCTTCTTCATACATTTATATCTCTCTCTGCCTGTGTCTGTTTTTGTCTTTTAATCGGAAATCAAGTACCGTCTCTTCATTTTCCAGCACCTGCTTATGAGATAGTTTCATCGAAGAAGCTTCATTTGTTGGTTCTGCACCTTCTCAAGATCATCCTACTGGTTGTCTACTGCCATTTTAGTAGCTGCATATCTTAGCAGGATCAACTTATTCGTACTCTGGTGTGGCAGACCTTGCTGAGGTTAAATTCTAATGGAATAGGCTTCTATTTCTTCAGCTTGCAGCTAGAAGTAAAGTTCCTTCCTGCTGTATTACTTGAGGGATTGATTGGCAAGGGAGAAAATGAAGGAAAAACAAGTTTTGTGGCAGTATGAGCAATGCACACAAGGTGTTTGATGAAATACCTCTTAGAAAAGAACAAGAAAAAGGTGGAAAATAAAAGGCCATCAGCATCCAACTCCGGCTTTCTCTGCTAAGGTTTTCGTCTTCGACTTCATTGTCTACCATGGCTCTGCCTCCAAGCTCGCCGGCGGCCCCTTTGGGGGTGGCTGGCCGATCGTTTGCTGCTGTACTTTCAGGACAATCCTCTCGTCCTCCTGATGTGGGGATCTACGATCTTTTGCTTCCATTGGCTCTCACAAAAGATTGTCGAATAAGACTCCTAGCAAATATAAAGGTTCTCCTGCGATTATTTTCACTGATTCTGATATTCAAACATTGTCATTGCCTTATCAATATGCATTGATTGGTTCTTTTCTCTTTGGTCGTCCGTCAATGCAATCCCTAAAGAAATCTTTTGATTTGATCGGTTTTAATGGGGATTTTACATTGGGTTTAATTGATTCAAAGCATGTTCTTATTAATTTTGTTTGAGAGGAAGATTATCTTAGATGTTGGTTAAGACTCACTTGGTTTTTCAATGCGGGTTTCCAAGTGGTCTCCCTCTTTTCGGCCGGATATCGATAGTCCTATTGCTCCTATTTGGATTTCTTTTCCTGGCCTTCCTATTCACTTTTTTTGACAAGGAAGCCCTCTATTCTATTGTTCAATTAATTGGTAAGCCATTGAAGGTGGATGCTTCTACTGCTTCTCTAACTCGCCCCTCTGTTGCTCGAGTTTGTGTTGAATTGAATGTTTCGGAGGAATTGCCGCAGCGTATCTGGATTGGCAGTGAGAAATCGGGTTTTTTTTCAAGATATTGAGTACGAGAATTTGCCTAAATTTTATTCTTTTTGCATGAGATTAGGACATGATGGGTCCTCGTGTAATGTGCACTCAAACAGTACCATGCAAGAGCCAGCTGTTGAACAACCCAAGATTGAATCTGAGCCAGTTCAGGTGTGGGTCCCCAAAAAGCAAATTATTAATTCTGAAAAACAGGAACCTGCAATTTCTGGTCATGAGTTGAATCGACCAGTTTCCGATGATCCTGGTCATGATGTTCCTATTAATATTGATCACGTTTCTCCAGCTGCTCATCAACCGCTTAATCCTTCTGGTCATATTGTTTCAGATTCAACATTGGTTATGGGCGCAGTTCCTCTTCCGCCTTTACTTCGCGAAGATTGCCCTATAATTGCTACAAATCGTGATACTGATAATGTCCTTTCCTCAGTCGGGTATTTATCAGAAGGTGATCGGTGCGACTCTGCTGTGGTGCCTATCATTGATGATCTCAAAATGGCAGGTTCCGTTATTTCAAAACGGTTATCTGGAGACAGGTCAGGAGCTAATGCTGAATCTTCTTTAGGTCTGGATTTTGTTAAAGTTAGTAAAAAGCATCGAAATCGCAAAGTTAAAACGGCCACTGAGCTTCTTTTGCCTCTTAGACGTCGGAAAAAATCTCAAGCTTCCACTGATTCTATTTTGCCCAATGAATGTCATGAGCTGGAATCTTAGAGGTCTTCCCCCATCTCTTAATCGTTTAATTAGGCTTTTCCGTTCTCATAATATTACTTTGCTGGTTGTAATTGAGCCCATGATAAATGCTTCATCTAGCTTTTCTTATGCTTCTATGCTTGGTTATGATAATGTTTTCTCCAGTAGTAACAATAAGATTTGGTGTTTTTGGAGAGATTGTGATCTTCATATTTCAAACTTTATGGATGATACACAATTATTAAGCTGTTCAGTTTTTGTTCGTATGCTCTCGTTTTCTTTTACCTTTTCTGCTGTGTATGGGTACCATTCTGGTGCTCAAAGGAGTGTGCTCTGGACTTGTCTTTGTTCCTTGGGTAACAGTACTTCGGGTCCTTGGTTGGTGGGTGGCGACTTCAATGCTATTAAGTCAGTTGCGGAATATCGAGGTAACTCCTCTCCTAACTTACTTAGTATTCAAGATTTTTCTGAGGCTTCTGATGATTGTGGTCTTTTTGATATTCCATTTCATGGCTCTAAATTTACTTGGTGTGGGGTCAGAAGTAATGGTCGAGTGTGGGTAAGACTTGATAGGTTTATGATTAATAGTGCTTTCTCGGATTGTTTTGAGGATCTCAACATTCGGCATTTATCTCGGGCAACCTCGGACCATTCTCCTTTGGTCATCATGTGTAAAAAATCTGATGTTTCTTTTCCGAAAGCTTTTAAATTCCAACATATGTGGCTTTCCCATCCCTCATTGCTGTCTGTGGTTCGGGACTCATGGAATTCGGATTTCAATGGGGGAGGTATGAGGGGTCTTTATCTTAAACTCTCTTCTTTGAAAAAGAAGCTTCGGGATTGGAATAAGTCTTCTTTTGGCAATATTTTCGATGTTATTTTGGAGGCAGAAAAGAATGTTGAAACGGCTGAGGCTACATTTGACTTGGACCCCTCCCCGTCAAACCGCTCTTTATGGCAACAAAGGCAAAGTGAGCTTATTAGTAAGCTTAAGTATGAGGAAGCTTTTTGGAAACAGAAGGCTCACATTAAATGGCTTTCGGAAGGGGAATCAAACACAAAATTTTTCTATAATTATGTGAAGATGGTCCAGAGATTTCAACGTATTACTTCTATTAAAAATATGGATGGTGTTTGGCTTTCTAATCAGGATGATTTGGGGCAGGAAGCTGTTTCTTTTTTCTCTTATTTGTTCAGGGGTGGTGCTGCTTCTCATGATTTCCATTCTTTACTTGATTATTTGCCATCATTGGTTACTGAGGATCATAACAGGGATCTTGCTCATGTTCCTGATGATGATGAGATAAAATTTGTTGTTTGGCAGTTAGATCCGACTAGTGCGCCGGGACTAGATGGTTTTGATGGTAAATTTTATAGGGAATGTTGGGAGATCATCAAGTGGGATGTTTGCAGTGCAGTCAAGGAGTTTTTTTGGATATTCCAGTTCCTAAGGCATTTGGTTATGCTCAAATTATTCTTATTCCTAAAGTGGAAAATCCTTCATCATTCAGCCAATTTAGACCTATCTGTCTGGCTAATTTCATCAGTAAAGTGTGCATTAGAATTTTAGCCTCTCGTATCTCTCCTTTGTTAGACATATTGATTTCTAGGGAGCAAGCTGGTTTTTTGAAGGGTCGTTCTATACATTCTCATATCATGTTGGCTAATGAAATGATCCATGAGATTGATAGAGAGTCGAGAGGTCATAATCTTGCAATTAAGCTTGACATGGCCAAAGCTTTTGATCGGGTAGACTGGAGCTTCTTGAAGGCTGTTTTAATCAAATTTGGTTTCTCTGGGCATATTATTAATATCATTATGAGACATTTGGCATCTACCTGTATGTCGGTCTTGGTTAATGGGGTGCCTTACGGTTTCTTTCAGCCAACTAGAGGTGTGAAGCAGGGTGATCCTTTATCCCCATATCTCTTTATTTTGGCCTCTGAATGTTTTGTTCGTGGACTCAATTATTTGATAACTACGGGATCTATTGCTCCTTACAAATCGGCTCGCACTTGCTCTTTTGTTTCACATTTGTCTTTTGCTGATGACCTTTTGGTGTTTATTAAAGGAGATCTTCGGAGTATTTTGCGATTCAAAGTTTTTTTGTTTTCCTATCAGGAGGCTTCTGGGCAGCTTGTTAACTTTGATAAAAGCTCCTTTTACTGCTCCAATCATGTTTCAAATGATCGTATCTCTCGCATTCAAGAGATTCTTGGTATTAAAAGAAAATCTCTTCCTTTTATATACTTGGGTGCTCCTATCTATCAGGGTATAAATAGGGCATCTTATTGCACCATGATTGTTCAGAAAGTGGAGTCTAAGCTCTCTTCCTGGGTTAAAAAGCTTCTTTCTCCGGGTGGCCATTTGTTGTTAATTAAGCACGTGCTTAGTTCTATACCTTTGCACGTTATGGGTGCGATGGTGTTTCCTAAAAAGATTTTGAACTTTTTGCAACGACTTATGGCTAATTTTTTCTGGAGCACTGATGTGGATCGCCAAAAATACTATTGGGTAAAGTATCAAGACATGGGTTTCCCTATTGAGGAAGGGGGATTGGGACTCAAGTCTCTCTTTTCTTTGCAAAAAGCTTATTCCCTCAAGATTTGGTGGACCTACATGCAAAAGAATTCTTTATGGGCTACCTATATGTTTCAAAAATATCATCGGAAGGGTGAAATGAGTTTTCAAATCATTGATTCATGTTCTTGGAAACGAATTTGTAATATTCATCCTACTGCTTGCTCTCTTGTTACTTTTGCGGATGATAATATTGTTTGGAAGGGTGAGACTCATGGTAATTTCACTCTTGCTTCTGCCTATAATTTTGTACGGCAATCTAGAGCTTCACGGTTATCTTATCAGTCTATTTGGGATACATCCTTTCCAACCAAGACTACTATTTTTACATGGAGAGTTCTTCGAGATGCCTTGCCTCTTCCTATCCCCCTTCGCAGGTTTAGTATTCATGGTCCAACTTGTTGTCCTATCTGTTTTAGAGCTGAGATTACTACTGACCATATTTTCTATCATTGCCCCAGTATTGCTAAATTATGGTCATACTTTGGTTCCTTTTTCTTGGATCGTCTTCAGCATCTCAACTCTTTGCGTCAAGCTTTGATGACTTGGTAGTTATGTGACAAACCATATTCGGCGGTTGGTAGGCTCCGCCATCTTATTCCATAGGTCATTAAATTGTGTGTCTGGAAAATGTATTGCAGGAACGCCTGGGGAGATGAAAATTATTTTCTGGTCAAGCTTTTTAAGGATATAAGCTCCTTTATTTTTAATTAGAGTGTTGCGCACTCTATCAGGAAGTTTGCTGCTACATGACCTTCAAATATTAAATGTAACTTCATTCCCGATTCCTTTAGCAAAAAACGATTGAGACCCATGGTTGTTTCTTGGTCCAAGCCTCTGCAAGGTATTTATAAGCTCAACCTTGATGCATCTTTCAGTAATCAGCATTCTTCTGGTGGCACAATTCTTCGTGACAGTTATGGGAACATAGTTATTGCTGTCTCTTTTCAGCTTTCTGCTCATTCGACTTATAATGCAGAGTTTAAAACTCTAATTTGGGGTGCTACCTGGTGTATAGATAATGGCATGTCCCCTGTTCAAATTGAGGTTGATTGTCGTGATTTAGTTGATGCAGTCCAGAAGGCTCAAAACTCTGGCTATGGTTCTATGGAGCTTCTTCGTTTGGTAAATTTGTTCCGCAGGTACTCTTTTTCTTTGAAGCATGTTTACAGAGAAACCAATGTTACAGCTCATCTCCTTGCTGCTCACAGCAGACTCAACTCGGCTTCTGTTATTTTTACTTCCTTTGTTACTTTGCCCAACATAATCAAAAGTATTGTTGCTTTGGAGACTCTAGGAGTTCCATATTTTAGATATGGGTAGTTTATTTGCTTCTAAGTTTTTGGTTATTTTCGAGACTTCAATTTTATTATCTCAAACTCTCATGTATTGATATTTTATGGTTTTCATTTAATAATAATTTAGGTGGTGCCATCCACTTTCGCCAAAAAAAAAAGAAATATATTGTGTATATATATATGTGTGTGTGTGTGTGTATATATATACACATATTCTTTTTTTATATATAAAATATACACACATTTATTTATATATTTAAAAATTTTATCTTTATATATAAATTTATATCTTCCTTTAAATTTAAATATATTTAAACATATATATGTATATATACACACATATATTCATTTATATATTTAAATTTAAATAAATTATATATATTTTAAATATATATGAATTTAAATAAATTTTATTTTAACTCATAAATTTTTTATCAAAATTCATATATATATAAATAATTGACTGCTTGTGTATTATATGGAGAAAATATTTTTTAAAAAAATGAAGCTACCATGTAACATTTTTAAAATATTATAAAGTTGTAGGATACAGTTATCATCTCTTAAGTGTAGTTAATTTAACAATATAAATTAATTATTGAACTACTGTAATATTAACTGTTCAATTTTATAGTAAACTCATTTGTAATTTTTTTAAGAAAAATTTAGCCCCCTCAATGAATTTCTAGTTCCGCTACTGCAGGTGCAGATGCGGCGACGAAAGATGAGTCGACAAATAATACCGGTAAAAAAGTTTCGACCGGCCACAAATCGATTACCGTATTTTTTTTGTGAAAATTGAGCTCTTTCTTCAATAATTTTTTTTTTTGCGTCCGTCACTGATGATAGCTCATCACGCATAATATTAAATTACCCTATAATATGATAAAATATAAATAATCATATATTTAAAAAATAAAAAAATGATTTGATTAATATAAAAATAAGTTCTTTCAATTTTAAATTTAGCTTTTAGAATTGGTTCTTCCATATTTATATTAAAAATGAAAAGTTTAATATGAAAATTTAACACATAATCATATAAGTTTATCACAATTACCGAATTAAACATACCTTAAATTAAACAAAAATGATTTAGTAACATGCATGGTAATTACGTTTTTAAAGGAAGATGAATTTCTCCTATGATGTATATGGAGCATTAGAGTTACTATAATAATGTATAGTGTTTGATTATTACTTATTTTTCAGGCTACTTATTTCTTAGGCTAGCATATCAAAAATTCAAATTCTTACAATTCACTCTTTTTATTGATTCTAATCCACAAAACAAAATAATAAATAATTTGGGTAAACAATTTTTTTCTTCCAATTGTTTCCGTGATGAACAAAGCAATACCCTTTAATTAGACTTGGATGACAAAGCAAAATCGATGGCTTATGGAGTTGGTAAGCTATTGGGAACCAATTCAAACAGATGAAATACATGCAAGATCATTGACTGTAGATAAATTGATTACTAAATCAATATGTAAGTAACGCAACCATTATTGATTATATTGTAATTTAACAAGTTGCCACACTAATCCGTTGGTCTAGTTTAGTTGTTAATTAAGAGTTATTGCAAACAGATAAACATGCTTGCGTTTTAATTGAAACGTAGCAAAATAGAAGTCATTGGCCGCTAGCTGCACTGCAACAATTTACATTCAAATTAGTGCATAGAAAGTCACAATTGTTATTCAAACAAGACAGCTATTCTAAAAGGTTTAATTATATCCATAAAACTATAAAATACCCTAAAAGGCCTCATCCAAAATATCATCAAAAATCAAATTAATTAGTAATCTGCAAAATTAAAATTAACAATGGCAATGGCAACTAATTCTCTCAAGTCTGCTCTGGTCACTCTCTTCATTTTCGCCATGGTTTTGTCTCCAATGCTACCTACTGAAGCAGCTCGCTTGAATCATCGAGGTATGGTTATTTTTCTTTTCTGCATATCATCAGTAACATTTTCTATATATATGTATGTTAATTAATTCATGTATATACACCTTGTATTTATAGCTTTATGTGTTGGCAATGTTGCAGATCTCCCTCAAGCAACAACACGACCACCCATTTGTCCGGCTTGTGTCTGTTGCGAACCTGCAACGGTGCCGGGCACCTGTTGCCGGTGTTGCGTTGGTGAAATTTCGTCTACATCTGGCTCTCCTTGAAGCTGTGTTACGGTGCATGGTTTAAGGTCAATAAAAATGGACCGTCTCAAATTAAATAAACAGATTTCATTTCTTTTCAAATTAGTAGTACCTTCTTGATACATTAATATTGGTCCAGGGATTTGTATGAAATAAATATTTTGTTTTTGTCAGCAATCTTTATTTTCTTGTGAATGTGTGTGTCAATTTATGTTTGTAATGGTTAATGTTGTATAACAAAATCAAATTTATATATGGTTCAAAATTTTTCTTTATTATTTATCCTGCTGATGTTTATATAATGTATATTGTTCTTGATTTTTCATTCAAAAAATATAAATTCCAATTTTTTTTATCGATGGATAAATGAAAATACTAGTCTCTAATAATATGGACGAAATTAAGAGCTCCCAGAAAAGCAAAATTAATAAGAAAATATTTTATATTAGCAACATAATAAGAAAATATTTATGTCAGGGGCTCTAGTCTCTAGGCCAGCCTGCCCCAATAAATTAGATAGGTTGGAATTGTTATGGACTGGTCAACCCCTGATCAGTTCAGTTCTTAATGGACCTTGGCCATAAAAAAAAGCCTTATGTTCTCTTTCTTACGGAGACTGTTACCAGAAGAGAGAAAGTAGGGGCAATGTGTAAGATTAAAAGACAGTTTTTAAAATTAGTAAAATTTTTAAAGAGATTTTTTTTTCTCGGAATTCTTAATTTACTTATTGTTTGGAACCTAATTTCCTGAGCATCTATAAACTAAATAAATTAATAAAAAATTTATTTTATTTGTTCTTTAATTCGGCTGCGACAGACTCAAATACCTTCTTAACATGATATTAGAGTTAGAATCTGTCATTATTATGTAAGACCCAATTACGAGAACCAATCTGAATAATTTAAATAGAAATCGGACAGCCAGTGAATGATAAGGTGACAAGTCAAATGCTAAGACGTGTCAACATCTTATGGATGACATGGTCAAAATACTTCTGACATAAATCTTAATGTCATGTCATCAGCTTTCGTGGCATAAGTAGATGGACAATAGACTGGGTAATACGAAAAATTATATAATAGAATAGTTATTTCAACTAAATATTTTAATTAAAATAATAAATTAATTATATAATTATATAATTTTAATTAGGATGTTTAGTTGGAATAATAGTTAGTACCGAATAATTTCTCGTATATCACTATGGAAACAACAGTCGTTTGAACAAGGCTGAAACTCTGGAAAGTGGATTCCCATGGGAGGTGGTCCTTGATCGGCGTTGAAGCGAGAGAAGTATTTTATTTCCAGAAAGTTTAATGACAGATATACAATGAGCATCAAGATATTTATCTCAATTTTAATTTCAGATAGAGTTAAATTTTTAGAATTTCTTTTCTGCGTTTTGCATTTTTGGATTAAAGTTTTCATTAATGCTTCATTATCTACTCAAAAAGATCTCCGTCTCCGCATCAATAATTTTGTTTTATTTTACTTGACCTGAAATCAGCGATCGATCACTGCTAAACCTATGACAGCGACATGACTTTAATTCATAGGGCCCCCTGAAAAGCTATTTTCAAATGAACATGTCGCAGCTTTTGTGAACCACACCTTTGCCATTTTTCCAATGACTTCTGCATTTAAAAGTTACGACGGCAACACAAACAATTTAATAAATGGATATATATGGCCGCCTCTCTTACAATTCAATAATGGCAGCTCGTGTTGTTTTTACACTAAACAACCAGTTAATAATATTAACAATATGTTCTGCTTTGGTAGTAAATAAACAGTTGATACTATTATGCAAATTTCCTCTCTTTTTTGGCATTTCATTTTTATTATAAGGCAATTAATTTTTTTATTAGTTAATTAAGTTTTAATTAGAATTTGAAGTCGCAATCTCAACAATTCTCCATTACAACTGATTAATTATCAACTACTTTGCATGTCATTCATTCATTGATATAGAATTTAAAGCTTTGAACTTTTGTCCCTTGTTATCACATCGCAAGTGGTGGACTAGTTATGCATGTTGGCATTGGTTGAGACTTGCTTCAATGTTAATGGCTGCTTTATGTTTTCCTTCCTTTCTGACTTTCTCAAGATTGAAGTTTCTTTTCATTTCAAGCCTTTCTTTTACTGGCATAGCAAAATCATCTGCTTACAAAAATTTCTTTCTTTCCCTGAGCAAAAAATGGTTGTGATATATAAAGGAATATGGATATGGGGTTCCATAATGTTTATCTTGCTGACACTTTTAGAGACAAAAGGTTCAAATGTTTTGGCTTCCGGTTCTGCCAAATTTAGCAATTCTGAGGCTAAATTTATTGATCACAAGCATGCCAGAAGGAAACTTGATGACATATCAGGTAAGACTGTCTTCAATCCCCTGCTTTTGTTCTGTTTCTGTTTCTAGTCTCACAGTAGTACTAAAGTTGCTAATATTTTTAACTGGATTATTGGATTCATTACAGGATCCATTAATATTGATTGTGGAACACCAGAAGATTTCAGCTCTACTGATTCCAAAACTGGAATTCAATACATTTCAGATAAGACATATATCGATACAGGAGAGAATAAGAACATTTCTGCCATCTTCACTTCTGATTCGCTTCCAGTTTATCTAATATGTGTCAGGACTTTTCCTCAAGGGAACAGAAGCTGCTATATTCTGAAACCACCAGAAGGCAAAGCTAGTGTCTACTTGATCAGAGCCTACTTCATGTATGGAAATTATGATAATCTTAACAAGTTGCCAGAGTTCAGCTTATTTCTTGGAGTTAATATATGGGATACGGTGAAGTTTCACAATGAATCAGATACTGTAATCAAGGAAATCATACATATCCCTACTATGGATCAAATATATGTCTGTCTGCAAAATACTGGTTCAGGAATTCCTTTCATATCAGCTCTAGAGTTAAGGCATTTCCATAATTCCACATATAAAGCAGAATCTGGATCATTGGTTCTATATCAGTGACTCGATTTTGGCCTAACGACCAATGAGATAATAAGGTTAGTTACCAATCTTCATATTTTGCTTTCATAATTTGTTAAGTGTGGAAATGTTAAATATTTATAAGTCCATGTTAGCTTTTAAGCAATTGGAGCTTAGAAGCTAATTTTTGAAAGCTACGCCAAACACCCTCTAACTTAAGTGTTGAAATTTTACTAGTTCTTTTAAGGATTATGCTTATATATTTTGTATATGTTCTGAATCAGGTATCATGATGATGTTTATGATCGTATGTGGTTTTCTTATAACTGCCCCAATTGTGCTTTGCTGAATACTTCTATGGCAGTTGATACCCTTAGTGGTACTAACTTCAATCTACCATCAAAGATTATGCAAACTGCTGCACAGCCAGTAGATGAAAATGAGCCATTAAATTTTGAATTTGATTTTGGAAATCCAAATACAAACTTTTACATTTATATGCACTTCGCTGAAATTCAACTTCTCCAAGCGAACCAATCTAGACATTTCATCATTGAATTAAATGGCAAGATGTTAGATGAAGGTGTCGTTCTGAACTAATTGCAGTCTAAAACTATAGTTACCCCAGAACAAGTGAGAGGAGAAAAGCTTGGCTTTTGATAAGTCCGAGGGTTTGGAGGGTTGCGAATCAGGTTCGACAAGGTGGTACATAAAATTGAAAGAGACTGGTGAGCCCATATTTGATCAAAATAAAAAAAAAGGGTATGCGTCTGCTGACAGCTTAAGCTTTTAGTAGAAATGGTTAGCGTTCTTTCCGGGTTAAGCGTGCTGGTGTAGGGTAAGTACCAGGATGGGTGACCTCCTGGTGATGGGTGTCGAATCCACCAAAAATAATAAACCTGCTCTTCCTACAAAAGAAAACTTGTAAATAGGGTGAGAAGGGTCGAACCCAAGGGACTAGCCTTGCCCAAAGCTAACCAGAACTGACACCTGTTGTGAGTGAAAATTAAAAATAAAATGGGGGGAAATAGCTTAGGTAAAAAGGGACGAAATTAAATAGCAAAATTAATTAAGAAATAAATTAAAACAGCAAAAAGTAATTAAAACTTAAAATCAATGGAAGTGAACTCAGTCAAGGACGATTCGCGGTATAAAGTTCTCACGGATTGATCACGGGCTAAAAATAATCTTTTTAATTCATATTCACAGACAAGTTATAGCCTTCAAGCTAGCGTCTCCGACCAATCTTTCCGTTCTGAATAGGTTAAGCAAGACATAGCGCTATGAATAACCCCTAACCAATAAACAACCCTAATATTAGCGACAGGATTTAATTTATTGATTGCAATAAATCCTAGAAAGACCTTGCCCTAACCAACAAACCTACTAGCGAGATTCATTTAGATTAGATCATACCATTACTTGATATAACCCAAAAGATTCTACCCAATCAAATTATACCAATCGCCACTTGTATCAACTCGAATAAACAATTACGGATTTAATCTCATTGATTAGCTATATGTATCCTATCAATTAATCAATTGGCCAGATCAATCAACTAATAAAAATACACTAAGGATGAATTTTCCCAATAAGCCACAGTAAAAGTATGAATGCAAAAGAATCAAAAAGAATAATTAGGCACAATCAAACCTCACAATCTTAAGAACTTCAACCTTGAATTAATCCTTGACTGAAATAAAGAGTTTAACCACACATGGCTATGGAAGAAAACATTGTAAAATCTATCAAAGAAAACTGAAATTCGTATCTCCCCTTACGTAATAAAAAAAGTGTCTATTTAAAAACCTAATTTTAACTTATATACTCCTAAAAGTGGGGTCAAAAAATAATATATCAAAAAGGCGCACTAAAAACTACTTAAATCCTATTACAAGTCGGTTTAGAAGTCCTCAAATACAACCAAAACGCGTGGGCCCGTAACTTAATTAAATCAGCCCGTTCAGGTCTGCCTGGCCGTTAGCCTTGGGCAAGGCTAAGGCCTCTTCTGCCAATCTGTTATAAAGAAAATTTAGCTTCATGTCCTTTGCTCCAATACTTTCAATCCAGCTCCAGATAAGCCTCTTTATTGCAAATCTACCGTTCCTGTCCAAAATAATAAAAACTAAGTAAAAGCTCTTCTTTTCGATGTGAATAACATCAATCAAGCACAAAAACAAAGTAATAAACATGTTGGATTTGCAACCTATCAAATATCCCCACACTTATCCCATGCTTGTCCTCAAGCATGACTCAAAACTCAAAATCAAATCTATAAGGAGACCACATACTTCACCCTGAAACCCAATCCAACATATGCAAAAACCGCAAACAACTCAACCTCGCAATTGGATACCAAACCGTCAATATCATTTCATCGTCATGAACTCAATCGAAAAAGGTTACACTAAGAATACACACGCACACATACGAAGTTTGAATCGATAGGCATTTTATTGAGCAATTAACAAAGCATATAAAACACATTTTCATAGCTTCAAGAAAACCAAACAATAAACAACCATAGGCTCTCCTCCAAATTCCCTCTCCACTAATGTAGGTCAAGTCTCAACAAAAGATTAATAGGTCTTTACTCAGGTTAGGCTAGGGTGACAGTTACAAAGAAAGGATAATGTAAGGATAAAGAATAACAAGAAAATAAGTCTCCAATATTAAATCTCAAACGAGCAATGCACAATGTATTTACCCTTAATTAATGCTCAAATGACTACAAATACGACTCAAAATAAAAATTCTATATGAATACAACTACAACAACAAGACTTACAAAATTCTATATACAAACTCAACTTTTCTTTTTTTTTTCTTTTTCATTTTTTTTCTTTTCTGTTTTGCTGGTTTTTTTTTTTCTATTTTTCTCTGAAATTTTTTTTTTGAATTTTTTTTCATAAAGAACACCCTAAAATCTATTTACAACAATAATTGAACCCAAGAAAAATTTACATCTAATAAGCATGGGTATCAAGATTTCAAATTCTAAAAACTAAACAAAATGCAATTGTGTCAATCCCAAATTATTAACATATGCACTTGCTCAACAAATAATTGAAAAGACTATTTTCTCGCAAAAAGGGTGGTAGGCGAAGGCTTTTTCGGTTATATGGTTATATCGTGGGTTATGAAAAGAATTTAGAGTACGCGTTTAGCATACTTCGTAGGCTAGAAGGGGGTGAGAGAACGGTAACGTAAAGTTGGGAAAAACATAAAAGGATTAATGAATCGGCCAAGAGAATGCCCAAATCATTTCCAAAGTCGAGACTCGCCTAGGATTTCGCCTCAAGGGAACGTAAAAGAAAGTTCTAGTGTTCGGAAGCTATTCTAAATTTTTAGCTTCGGAAATTGCTCTCAAAAACACCTACCCAAAGAAACTAAGTTTTGAAAACCATTTTGAGAATTCAAAGTGTAAACAATTTAAATTAAGACTCATGAGTGCAATGACGGTCAATCTCAAGCTATGGTTTCCGCTCGCTAAGCCTTATCGTCCAAGATTCTTACAACGGTAAAACCAAGTAACAATAGCAAAGTTCTCCTTTTTAGACTTCCTAAGAGTTCAAAATCATGCTTAAAAACATAAACAGCCCAATGAGTAATCCCAAAATCAGTTTAACACATCAAAATTGCAAAAATTTTACTCAAAATATCATGGGATAAGCGTCTAACTTCCTAACTCATTAAACACAAACTAAACAGCCAAGTTTTATTTGAAATTAAGCATATGGCAGCAGCAAAAACACATGAAAAATTAATCAAATACCATCATTAAAAAGGGTAAAATTTGACAATAAGGAACTATAAAGCATAACAATCAAACAAGCAACATGGCAGCAGCTATTAATCAATAGAAAGCTCAAAATTTCAGCAATATAACATCAAAATTTCAGCTGCTCAATCACATAAATCAGTTCCAAAAATTACAGAAATTTCAGCTGTCTCAATCACATAAATCAATCCCAAAAATTGCAGAAAAAATATTCTCATATCAAATCCCCTCCCCACACACATTGTCCTCAATGTGGACAAATCACAATTAAATATAAATGGAGGGTCTCAAGCAAACAAATTAAAGAAAAATGAGAGTAGGAGTTAAGAAGCACAGCCCTGTTGGTGTTGCTAATCCAATTACATCTGCCTCCTCATGTTTGCTACTAAATAAGCAGCTCCACCTTGCCTTTAACCTGTCTTTGATTACCAATTTGCAAGCCAAAACTATAGAATGTACCTATCAACTCAATCAATGCTAATTGCACAACTGAAAATAGTGGTAAAAATGAACCTATTTCTAAATAAAAATAGAAAAACTTGAGATAAGAAAGTCATTTTTATCACCATTAAAAATTTAATCAATAATGCAACTAACATTATGCCAAAAATGCTCATGATATACTAAAATCTAAAAATTGGCATGTAAAATTTAGAGTGCACATAATCAAGTAACAAGCTTTATACTCAATTATTGAATTACCGAAATTGTAAATAGAAAAACTCAAAGCAGAGATATCTTGTGAAGAATATCAATACTTACAATTCCATCATCAATTCCATTCCATAACCAAAAGCACTCACAATTTATTCAATCTAAAGTAAAGTATGCCAACAAACTCCATCCTAATGAACAAGTCTGAAAATTTCTACTGGACAACTCGAAAAATCAGATTCGCAACTCAATGAGTTGTACAGAGTTTCTTCCAACAATCAATAACAAAAACTTTAATTGCACAACTCTGTTCCACATTTAATCACAGAACAAGATTTTTGAGACTTTAGAAAGACTGACCTGGAAGTGGTGAAAATCAAATTGTCAACTACCTTCAAACATTAACAGCTCCATATTTTTTTACTCCAACAGAGGCAATACTGTCTTCGTTTTCCTTTTGGAGCAGCTGGAATTGCCAATTGAAAATCCCCACACTTAGAAGAAAACCCCCAAAATGAAAAATTGAAAAAAAATTGAAAACCCCCAAGATTAAGATTTGGTGGCTGCCGAAAGTGAGGGCTTGAGATGCTGGAGTTTTGGTTGAGGGGCTGCTGGGTTTTCGATTGAGGGAGAGAGAGAGAGAGATGCTGGGTTTTCTGAAATGGAAAGGGAAAAGGGGAAAGGGGCTGCTGGATGGGGAAGAGAAGATGGTGGCTGGTGGGGATTTCTGGTCTGCGATTTCTGGGTTGTGATTTCTGGTGGATTTCGAAATTGAGAGAGAAAGAGAGAAGTAAATTTCTTTTACTCTATCTGTGAAAGAAAAAAAAAACAATATTAAAATTATATTAGAGTAAAAGAAATACTATGGTAAAAATAATAAAATGAGAACTAGTAGACCCGCTTAAAAACACTAGGTAAATATATTTGAAACTCTCTAACTGCCAAACCAATAGAAAAAAAAAGAAAAAAAAATATTACCACCATTAGAGACCACATTTAAACCTCTCTGCACTTAAAATACCCAGAATGGCAACAGGAAGAAGATGATACTGTTCATTCTCTCTTTTTTTTTTTTGAAAAATAAAAATAAGTGCAGAAAATTCAAATAAAAAGAAAACACAAAATTTATTAGGCTTGGGTTGCCTCCCAGAAAGCACCCTCATTTAACGTCTTAGGCTAGAAGTTTCCCGAAATTTTAACCGAACTCCATCGGGCTTCCAAAAGCAGCATGTCCTGCCCTTCTACACGCATCTTTGTACTCATTGCACACCTGAATTAACCTCTTTCCTTGCCCATTACTTAATCCTTTGGGCACTATCAAAGCAATTGGGTCTTCATCATCAATAAATAAATATTTTAAGCGATTCGGCAATCGCCTCAAACCCAATTTCATTGCCTTCTTCTCATTCTCAACATGCAACTTCTCATCAAACAAAACTTTTTCTTTGAACTTATTAGTACAATCAATATCAGAATTATTGCAAGAAACCACATTTAACTCACTTTTATCATTCAATTGAGAAGAGTTTTCAATACCAAACTCAACATTAGATATAGCATTCACATTTGACACAACACTAACATCCTTAACTTCACTATACATATTAAATTTGACAACTTCACCGTCCAGCTCCATGGTAAGAATACCATCAAAAACATCAATTTTAGTCCTAGCTGTCCTAAGAAATGGTTTCCCTAAAATGATTTCAGAAGAATTTGAGGATTTAGGATCCTTCATATCAATAACATAGAAATCAACAGGAAAGATAAGACCATCTACTTTAACTAACACATCTTCTAGCACCCCTTCCGGGTAGATAACGGACTTGTCTGCCAATTCAATACAAATGCTAGTTTTCTTTAACTCACCCACATTTAAAGAAGAAAAAGTAGACAATGGCATAACATTAATTGAAGCACCTAAATCACACATAGCTTTCTTAAATTGCACATTGCCTATTCTACATGGGATAGAAAACATACCCTCGTCCTTGCACTTCGGGGGAAGCTTTCTTTGTAAAATAGCAGAGATATTCTCCCCCACACTTACCTTCTCATCACTAGCTTGCTTTCGCTTACTTGTGCAGAATTCCTTCAAAAATTTTACATAACGAGGTATTTGCTTAATTAAGTCAAGTAAGGGAATATTTACCTCGACCTTGCGAAAGACTTCAAAGATATCTTTCTCTTCTTGTTCCTTCTTGCATTGCTTCAACCGCTCGGGAAAAGGAGGTGGAATGACAATTGATTTGGACATCCATCCTTGCACTTGCTTGGTAGGCTTATCCTTCAAAATCTCAACCTCTTTTTCATCTTCTTCCTTGGGCCTGCTGCTGTTTTTCTTTGTAGCTGCTGTTTGTAGCTCCTTTCCACTACGAAGAGTAATGGCACTCACGTTCTCCCTCGGATTGACAATAGTTTGAGAGGGAAGCTTCCCTTGCGTTTCCAATCTGCTCACGGAGGAGGCTAGCTGGCTGACTTGGGTCTTCAAGTTTTGCAAGCTCCTCTTTGTTTCTTGTTGTAAGGCATTCATGTTGGTGGTAATCCCGCTCAATTCCCTCCTAGTTTCTTGCTGAAATATGGCCTTACTAGTGGCAAGAGCTTTAACAATGTCTTCCAAAGACATACTTGAGTTGGAAGCTTGTTGAGGAGGCGGTCTAGCTTGCTGGAAATTCTGCCTATTCCCATAGCCATAATTCTGCTGATTTCTCCATCCTTCATTAGATGAATTAGGGAATGGCCTTCGGGGCTGCCCGGAAAATTCACCCATTGCATTTACTTGTTCCTGATCATCTTGTATTTGATAACACAAGTCTGTCGGGTGATCAGGCGAATTGCACAATCCACACACATTTGCACGAGCATTGAATCCTGTAGTAAAGGTTTTAAACATAGATGTTAGTTCAATAAGTCTGTCATCTACAGAAGAATTACTTACCTGGTAGACTTTCCTTGAAGGCTCTTCAGTTTGCCCGAATTGCTGTGAATTTGCTGCCATAGTAGTTATGATCTCTCTAGCTTGGGCTGGAGTTTTATTCACAATTGCTCCCCCACTGGCAGCATCAACCATTTTCCTCTCCATATCTACCATTCCTTCATAAAAGTACTGGATCAAAGACTGATCTGACATCCCGTGTTGCGGGCAAGCTATACATAACCTCTTGAATCTCTCCCAGTAATCATAAAGGCTCTCTCCAACTCGTTGCTTAATACCACATATTTCCCTTCGAATAATGGCAGCCCTAGAAGCGGGGAAATACTTCTCCAAAAATACACGAGCCATTTCGGGCCATGTTGTTATAAAACCAGGTTAAGCAACCATTCTTTAGCAGCGTCTTTAAGTGAAAATGGAAATGCTCTCAACTTAATTTGCTCTTCCGTCACCCCTTGAGGCTTCATACTAGAGCAAACTCCATGGAATTCTTTCAAAAAGTTGTGTGGGTTCTCGGTCTTCATTCCATGGAAGGTAGGTAGCTGATGTATCAATCCAGATTTCAGCTCAAAAGGCACCTCCAAATTCGGATAAGTGATGCACATAGGCTGCTGCTCTACAGGGGCAGCCTGTAGCTCTCTAACTGTGCGGTTATCAGCCATCACTTCTTCTCTATCAGAATCTGTTGAGGAATCTTCTTGCACTAGACTTCCTTCTTCAATTTCTGTGGGATTATCAACCAAATCAGCAGCTGCTCCTTCCAAATCAGATGTGGAAGTTGCTTCTGCCCACCTTCGTTCCTTAGTTTTCTTCTTTAATGCACGAGCTGTCTTTTCTATCTCTGGATCAAATTCTATAGGCAAATTTTCAGACCTGGTCATCCAAAAAGACAACAAACAATAAAGTTAACTAGTCCCCGGCAACGGCGCCAAAATTTGATGGGTGTCGAATCCACCAAAAATAATAAACCTGCTCTTCCTACAAAAGAAAAATTGTAAATAGGGTGAGAAGGGTCGAACCCAAGGGACTAGCCTTGCCCAAAGCTAACCAGAACTGACACCTATTGTGAGTGAAAATTAAAAATAAAATGGGGGAAATAGCTTAGGTAAAAAGGGACAAAATTAAATAGCAAAATTAATTAAGAAATAAATTAAAACAGCAGAAAGTAATTAAAACTTAAAATCAATGGAAGTGAACTCAGTCGAGGACGATTCGCGCTATGAAGTTCTCACGGATTGATCACGGGCTAAAAATAATCTTTTTAATTCATATTCACAGACAAGTTATAGCCTTCAAGCTAGCGTCTCCGACCAATCTTTCCGTTCTGAATAGGTTAAGCAAGACATAGCGCTATGAATAACCCCTAACCAATAAACAACCATAATACTAGCGACAGGATTTAATTTATTGATTGCAATGAATCCTAGAAAGACCTTGCCCTAACCAACAAACCTACTAGCGAGATTCATTTAGATTAGATCATACCATTACTTGATATAACCCAAAAGATTCTACCCAATCAAATTATACCAATCGCCACTTGTATCAACTCGAATAAACAATTACGGAATTTATCTCATTGATTAGCTATATGTATCCTATCAATTAATCAATTGGCCAGATCAATCAACTAATAAAAATACACTAAGGATGGATTTTCCCAATAAGCCACAGTAAAAGTATGAATGCAAAAGAATCAAAAAGAATAATTAGGCACAATCAAACCTCACAATCTTAAGAACTTCAACCTTGAATTAATCCTTGACTGAAATAAAGAGTTTAGCCACACATGGCTATGGAAGAAAACATTGTAAAATCTGTCAAAGAAAACTGAAATTCTTATCTCCCCTTACGTAATCAAAAAGTGTCTATTTAAAAACCTAATTTTAACTTATATACTCCTAAAAGTGGGGTCAAAAAATAATATATAAAAAAGGCGCACTAAAAACTACTTAAATCCTATTACAAGTCGGTTTAGAAGTCCTCAAATACAACCAAAACGCGTGGGCCCGTAACTTAATTAAATCAGCCCGTTCAGGTCTGCCTTGCCGTTAGCCTTGGGCAAGGCTAAGGCCTCTTCTGCCAATCTGACAATCTGTTATAAAGCAAATTCAGCTTCATGTCCTTTGCTCCAATACTTTCAATCCAGCTCCAGATAAGCCTCTTTATTGCAAATCTACCGTTCCTGTCCAAAATAATAAAAACTAAGTAAAAGCTCTTCTTTTCGATGTGAATAACATCAATTAAGCACAAAAACAAAGTAATAAACATGTTGGATTTGCAACCTATCACCTGGGAAGGGCTTGGCCCAGCCGTATCTTTTGGTATCAGAGCCTATTTATCGGGTCTGGTCTCACTGCTCCAAGTTCGAGGACGAACCTCCTTAAAGAGGGAGGGAATGATAAGTCCGAGGGTTTGGAGGATTGTGGATCAGGTTCGATAAGGTGGCACATAAAGTCAAAAGAGACTGGTGAGCCCATGTTTGATCTAAATAAATGAAATAAGTGTGCCTTTGCTGATAGCTTAAGCTTTTGGTAGAAATGGTTAGCGTTTTTTCCGGTTAAGCATGCTGATGCAGGGTAAATACTAGGATGGGTAACCTCTTGGGAAGAACTTGGCCCCGCCGTATCAGCTTTACTCTACACAAGTTGTCAAATTCAACTCTTCCTCTGATATTGAATGCAATAGAAATATATATAGAAAGAAATTTCTGGCAGCAATCTACAGATCAAGAAGATGGTATTGTAGAAATTACACAGGCTCTGCGAGTGTTGGGTCAAATATACAGTGACCATATAAATGGGTTTGAAACCTCATCTCAACACAAAACCAATTGGCTTGTGTTAAGGCCCAATCTACACCACTTTATATGTCATTGTATTTTATTATACTTTTTCAGATGTGAGATTTATTTATATTCTCCAACACTCTCCCTCAAAAACAACTGGGCCTAGCCCAATTGTCACTTGCCAAATATGGATGGCAATCTACTTTTTTTTAGATCCATCACAAATTACCTAGGCCTATTTTCACTGAGGCCCTAGGTTAACAACGGAGTCCAGGATCATCTGGCGGTTAGTCCATTACCTGGTTAGCTCTGATACCATGTAGAAATTACACAGGCTCTGCGAGTGTTGGGTCAAATATACAGTGACCATATAAATGGGTTTGAAACCTCATCTCAACACAAAACCAATTGGCTTGTGTTAAGGCCCAATCTACACCACCTTATATGTCATTGTATTTTATTATACTTTTTCAGATGTGAGATTCATTTATATTCTCCAACAGGTATGTCTCATGATATAATTAAATGGTATATATTTGTGTATTCGGTTGATTCTTGACTCATTTCTATTTCTGATTATAGTTAATGCTATTGAAAACATTAAGTCAAGATATACTGTGGCTAAAGGCTGGCAAGGAGATCCCTGCATGCCTTCTCCACCTTGGGAAGGCTTGAGTTGCAATGAGAATGGCTATGATCGCCCAAGAATTATCTCCTTCTGAGTTTGTACAGCTAGACCTTGAAAAAAACATGAAGAGTTAATTAAATACTAATTTTATATATGCGAAAAAAATTAATCTGCTTACAAGAATATTTCTTTATCCTAATTCAGGAATTTGTTATCAAGTGGATTAAGAGGACAAATATATCCTTCATTCTCCAATCTTAAATTATTGCAGAACCTGTAAGCATAATACCTTCACTTCTGAACTGTATTTTTCCCATATAACATTAATTATGTGAAACTTAATGCTCAAAAGAAGTCCTGTTTCTTATGTTTTAATTCTCAGGGATTTATCACACAATAGCTTAACAGGACCAGTTCCTAAATTTCTGTCACAACTACCAAATTTGATTACTTTGTAAGTTATCAATACTTAATGGTACAATTCTGTAACAGTTAGAAGGAAAAGGTTATAATTTTAACTAAAACTGCAGGAATTTAGAAGGAAACAAACTCTCTGGTTCAGTTCCTCTGGCTGTCATGGAAAGATCCAATAATGGGTCCTTATCATTAAGGTTCATGAAAATAATTGGTTGTTTACTAGCTCGTTATTTTTTTTCTTTTGACACTGTTGTGCTTAGAATCAAGTCCTTTCACTTGATTATTTTCACTAAGAACAATTATTCTAATGATAGTTTGAATGGAAATCCGGAGCTTTGTCTGTTGTCTCCATGCAAAGAAGAGAGGAAGAAGAATATTGTAGTTCCAGTAGTTGCAACCGTTGTTCCATTTGTGATCATTTTCTTGGCACTGATATTAATCCTGCGGAGGTACAAATGGAAAAAAGGTACTTATATTTCCTGATGCATCTAATTAGTAGTTCAGGTATGTTATTTGTGTTGAATGATAATTTTATTTGCAACAAGTCATATTTTCTAGGTTGTCAACTTTCTTAATGATAATCATAGTGCTAATGAAAAATTTGCAATGCTCTATGAAGTTGCACGGACTTTCATCAATTCAAAGGAAGAAGATGGGTCATCTTTAAAGTCAGACAACAGACAATATACATATGCTGAGATTGTCAGGATTACGAATAACTTTAGCACAGTTATTGGAAAGGGAGGATTTGGAACTGTTTATCATGGGTGCTTGTCTGATAATTCACAAGTTGCTGTCAAAATGCTCTCTTCAGCATCTGTTCATGGTTCAACTCAACTTCGAACTGAAGTATTATAAGTTATCTCGAAACTGAAATTCAAGTGCTATTATTTTGTGATTGCCATATGATATTGTTTTTCTTGAATAATATTCTTGACAGGCTTATCTGTTGATGAGAGTTCATCACAGGAATTTAGCTTCATTTATTGGTTACTGCAATGAAGCTGGTAACATTGGGATAATCTGAGTACATGGCCTGTGGAAATTTAGAGCGCTATCTATTAGGTATGCCATAATAGAATGTTATGCAACCTCATTCTGTGCTTTTTTAGTTCCAGCGACTGAGTTGACATTTAGTATCCATGTGGCTATCTAATGCCTGCAGATAAAAATGTGGAAGCTTTGAGTTGGAAAGAGAGATTGCAGATTGCACTAGATGCAGCACAAGGTTTATGAGCAAAATAATCAATACCCTATTTTGAAATGATAATTTGGATTTCATATTTAATTTTCATATTTCATATAAACGAAAATATCTTTGTATTACTCTATTGAATTCAAAATTATGAAATCCAAAATTAAACCATATTCTATCAAATGAATTCTGTGCATCAAATTCAAGTTGAGAAATTTTAACATAATATAATATCAATTGTGAAGTGCTGGAGTATTTGCACCATGGCTGCAAGCCTCCTATCATTCATAGAGATGTGAAGAGTGCAAACATTTTGTTGAATGACAATTTGCAAGCGAAAATTGCAGATTTTGGTTTCTCAAAAGTTGTCCCATCTGCCAGTAGAAGTCATTTATCAACTGCAGTTGTTGGAACTGTTGGTTACCATGATCCGGAGTAAGTTCAATTACTGAGTGATGCTAATAGCACTCTTAAACTTTATCTAGATTGTTATTTTCTCAATCGCCTTGGTTTCTGCAGGTATTACACAACCAACAGGCTTGCTGAGAAAAGTGATGTGTACAGCTTTGGAATTGTTCTTCTAAAGCTATTCACAGGCCAGCCTGCGATAATAAAAAACCATAATGAGCACGTTAATATTGTTCATTGGGTAAGTCCTTTTATTGAAAGAGGCGATATAAGAAATGCTGTTGATCCAAGAGTACAAGGAAATTTTGATACGAATTCTGTTTGGAAATTCGTGGAAATAGCAATATCATGTTTACCATCAATTTCCATTCAAAGACCAACCATGAACCATGTAGTTGCAGAATTAAAGGGGTGTTTGGCAACAGAAATTGCTCGTCATGAAAAGAATTGCAAAATGGAGGGGCAAAATGCGAGATTAAGCAATTCATTTGAAATGATTACTGTTGATCTTGAATCAGAAAGGGATCCTGAAGCAAGGTAGAAAAGAAATTTAAGTGGATTTTCTCTCAATCTTCTAGTTCTAGATGTATAAATTATATTTATACCATATAAAGTATAAATTAAGGGTTATCCTCCACTTGATTATTTATTGGATGACCTGAATTTAAAAGATTAAATTTTATAAAGATTTCGAATACATTTCGTAACTAAATATATTTGCGTTATTTTACATTACGACTTGACATAAATTAATTCATTAAGTGCATAATTATTTTTTGCACAAATTAAGATCATTTTCTGCAAACAGGACCACTAATTGTTGTTTTCGGTAGGGGTAGAGTCTTGAGTCGTATAGAAAAATAAGTAAATAATTGTAAAATCAGTGTGATTCGCAATTGAGCGTGAAGTTAGAAGCATGACTTCGAAGGTCAAGCATGGACTTGTAAACAAAGCTGTGTGGACGTGAAACTGAATTAATTCAACTATATATTTATATCTACTACTTTTTCTTCCCCTTTTCTTCTTTACACACCACTTTATAGTGTATTCCAAAACGCGATCCACTTTTCTTCTTTGCACACCATTTTATTCCAAAACGCGATATATAAAATATAAATATCATTTTGAGTTCAAATGCTGGAATCCAATTAGAACCACAATAAGGGTAAATTACACATAAAAAGTATGGCCCAACCATAAGTGCACTTTTTTTAAAAAAAAATCCAGGTTGGATTTTTCCCTCCTCATACTATAGTGCTTAAAAAACGAGTAAATTACATGTAACATATGATGCAGCCAAAGAAAAAATAATATAAAATTCTCAATCAATAAAAAATATACTCTTTATATATTTTTTAATAGAAATATCTTATTGAGGCGTCATTTTAATATTTTATCTATCTTGTTGAATATTTTTTATTCATATATGTATTATTTTTTATTTTGACAGAGTATTATTTTTTTAATTAATTTTTTTTATTTATAATTAGAGTTTCTGCAGTTGAGGCAATGGGTTCCGCGGGATAATTGACCATCTCCCTCTTCCCACCATAAAATATATATATTTATATATTTATAATTATATAAATTTTATATATTTATATGTATAAGTTATTATATAATTATATAAATTTATATATTTATATATATTATTGTCTTTTTATGTATAAATATATATATTTTGTATATATAAATTATTGACTTTTTTATATCATATATATATATTGTTTTGAATTAATGGATATTTAGAGTTTTGTTATTAGATACTTAGGTCAATGCTAAAATTTTATAATTTGATTATGAATTAGGTAAACTTTTTTTTCTCATTTGAAATAGTATTTTTATAAAATTTAATTAAATAAATCCTCTAATTTAAAAAGACGTGTAAAATTAAAAAAATTTAAAATTTAATAAAAAATAATAAAAAATAATAAAAATTTTAAGGTGATAATAATTTTTAGAATTCAATAAAATTTCTAAAAAGAAACTTTTTTTTTTATTTTTTGTGACTGTTTATAGAATTCAATAATAACTATATATTTTGTTCGTTAACTTTCGCTACGTTGAAGCAACTAAACATGTTGTTGTCAATTTATGAGTGTTTTAACTAAATTTTATAAGTGTATGGTTCGTGATAAGTAATAAAGTATGAGTAAAGTATCGTTCCTACAGAGAATGAGTGATTTGACTAATTTAAATTCAAGTTAACTATTATTTAAAAATTAATTGGATTGATATTCAATAATTAACTACCTAATTCTTAATTTAAAATTCAAACTTAAACTTCAAGCCCAAATTAAATTAAACTATCTTATCAAATTCAAAAGTCTAATTACAATTCAAATTCAAATTTCAAAACAATTTAAGATTAACAAGTAGGATTAAGTTTCTTTAGAGTTTTTCTAATGAGTTTAATCAATTTTTACAGTTAAGTCCATTACTTAATTCTTGAATATCCAAATATTACTGACCCCATTCACTTCTCTTTCAAGCAAGGAGAATATAATTAGTAAATCTTAAATCTCTATTGTCATTAGAGTTAAACAATATCCAATCCATATAAACAAGATACAATTCATGGATCTCTAAGAAATTATCTTATCTCTAAGATATTCTCCTAAAGTTGTTGATTCCTTATTCAAAATCGTATTCAATCGTCGTATTTTATATAATTCAATAAATTTAATAATTGGTAGCCAGTCAATTGCTAACAATCAAAACAAAAACAACAAATCTATTCTAAGGAATACTTCAATAAATGTTTATATAAATGAGTAAACACATCATTCAAACATCCAAGTTCACCTAATCTCACTAAGGGGATTAGTTATTCATACCCAAATCAAATATCAACACAAAAGAAATATAAAGATTAAACCAAGAATCCATAGCTCTAACATTGCAATTAATGAATTGAAGAGGAAAACAGGAAATGAAAAATTGAAAGTATAAACAAGAATTATTGTTGAATCTTGCAAAATTAATCTTTGTTGAAGTAGATGAATCTTTTTAAGGTCTGTAGGTTCCTCCTCTAATTCCCCCTCCTCTAGGATGAACTTGATGAATATTTTTGAGAGAAAAGAGGATGGGGAAGGAATACTCTACGGTGGCTGCTCCTCTCTTCCCTTAAAATGATAAATTTATAGCCTTTTATTAGTTCCAAAATTGTCCCTAGAGTTTTGGTGAAAAATTTTGCCTTGAAATTCACGCTTTCAGCTTCTTTTATTTATGCATAGTCATGTGGAAACATAGACATGGCATGTAGAAAGAAAAGCCTTCCAAATCTTGAATATTTTGGAATTAACAAACTCTAGAGAAAATACACGGGCGTGTGGATAAATTTCACATGAATGTATATGTTTTTCTGTCTCTGCCTCTTTTTTGTTCGTCTTTCAACGGGGAATAGATATACACAAGCATTTAGATGCACTACACACATCCCTGTGTATCCTTTAACTTCTGTTTTTGCCTTTTTTTTACTTCAAAATGCTCCATTTCCATTACTGAAGTCAATTTTTCTATTATTCTATCATCACAAACAAAAAAAATTCTTATCAAACTCGATAAAATATAAACCAAACATAACATAATTGAGCAAATTTTCATTACGATATATGATAAAATATGAAATTATTACACGTACGAAGCCAAGTTTCCAATTGCGTTCTCTAGAGTTCCAGGCTCAATAGTATCATTCTTATTCTTACTTTTTTTTTGTTTTTTCATATTAGTTTTTTTTTTATAATTTATTATTTCTTAGAATATTTATGCGCTCTCTTTGTTTAGGCTTCTTATTATTTTTATTTTATTTATATATATATTATTTTATTAAGTTGACTCAAAATAAAAATCTCTTATTAAATTAAAATAGTTCATTACTAAAAAAAACTACATGCACTTGATGACAGGGGCGGAACTACTATGGAATCGTGTGTGGTCACACGACCTCCCTTCACCGGTAACCAGAAAGAAACTTTACCTGTGATACAAAACTTAGCCCCCATTAATCGGGGCTGAGTTTTGCACAGAACTTAGCAGCGAAGGGTTGAAGAACCCTTCGCTGCAAATAAAACTTATTTTTTTTTAAAATGGTCCCTGGCGAAACGACGTCGTTTCTCCAGGGACCATTTTAAAAAAAAAATAAGTTTTATTTGCAGCGAAGGGACCCTTCGCTGCTATGCAAAAGCCTGTCCCCTGTCTTCTTCTCCCCAGCAGCTCCCATCCCACCCCCAGCCAGGCAAGCCCCAGCTCCACCAGAGGTACTGCAGCTGTATGCCGACCCCCCCTAAGCAAAAGTCTGATTCCGCCACTGCTTGATGATATAGAGTTTAAATGGTGTAGAGACTACTCAAATCAATACATATGATTTTTTTAATTTTTACATTTTGTTATATGAAATAAATTTAGTCCATATATATATATTAATATTTAAGGTAATAAAAAATATTATTAAGTTCAATAAAATTAAAATAATAATTATTGAAGTACATAATTAGAACTCGTCAAGTGGGCATGACTTTTTTTTTTTTTAATAAAGAAAGAAACAAATTATGTATAGTCAACGTCTAAATAAAGTGTCCTAAGTGTTAATTTATTTATTGCTGTTAGATTAGCTGAGGCAAAGGTATTAGCTAATTTTTCCTTTTGAAAAAAAAAAAAAAGCCAATAGCTAATTAATTGGAAGTAGAAGATGAACGGCCAAAAAATATTGCATTTGGTTATTCTATTATGGCTAGTCTGTATTTTGCTGTTCACGAGCGCTCAAGGAAACCCTGTAAATTATAATCTGCAACGCACCGACAGAAGGGTGCTCGCCACTAAAAATCAAGGTAAACTAATTCAACGGATTTTATTAACTCTTCTATTATTTTATTTTAAAATAATTATCCATTTTATTTATAACATATATTTAATTTTTTTTTCTATTTTACCAACTAATAAATTTATATTTTAAATATAAAAAATTAATAATAATTTATACTATTTATTATATAATTAAAAATAAAAAATATATATAAATTATCAATGCATTAATTATATTCTCTTAAAATTTTGTAGAAAAAGAAATGTGATAACCTTTTTGAAATAGAAAGAGTATATATTTTTGGCTAAATAATTATAAAATCTCTGAAATTTTGTATATTACATTAGTCAGTCTCTGTAATTTTAATATTTAATTTTTGCATTCTCCTATTTTTAAAAATAAAATTGTTTAGTACTTCTGTTAATATTTTCATCCTAAAAATATTAGTCAATTACTTTAATATTATAAAATAATTTATTTGTTCTTCATTTATATATATTTTTCTTTGTTATTTGTTGAGTCATGCTTATTTTTAATTTTATTTATATTTCTTACACATAATTTATTTTAATTTTATAAATATTATTAAAAAATAATTTTAAATAATACAAATAATATTTTTTATTATTTTGTAGACAGTCTATATATATCATTTATTTTAATTTTGTAGGTATTACTAAAAAAATAATTTTAAATAATACAAATAATATCTTTTATTATTTTGCAGACGATCTATATATAAAATAAAATAAACTTAATAAATAACAAAGATAAATATATATAAATGAAGAACAAATAAGTTATTTTATAATATTAAAGTAGTTGACTAATGATTTTAGGATGCAAATATTGACAAAATTACTAAATAGTTTAATTTTTAAAAACACAGAAATGTAAAAATTAGATATTAAAAATACAGGAACCGACTAATATAATATGCAAAACCACAAAGAATCCATAATTATTTAGCCTATATTTTTATATATTTCTATTATATGGTAAAATTATATTATATTTTTACCATTTTTTAACAAAAACATGCATTTACTCAAATTTATTAGATGTTTTTCCATTATTATTAGCTCCGAAAGAATAGTTATTTTAACAAAATAATTAATTACTAATTGTAGTTTATGTTTTATTTAATTCTTAATTAATTTATTGATAATTTTAAAAAAATTTTGAAGGTTTCATAAGTATCGATTGCGGGGCGGATGAAGATTATGTAGATGAAGAAACGGATATATTCTACAAATCTGATACAGATTTCATAAGCACTGGGCAAAATTAGGATACGTTACCAGAATACAGTTATGTTCCTTATCGTCAGTTGCAAAACCTACGAACTTGTCCACAAGGAAAAAGAAACTGTTACACTCTGAAATCATACTTACCTTATCAGAGCTTTTTTCACGTATGGAAATTATGACTCCAAGAATCAAATTCCCAAATTTGATCTCTACTTCGGAGTTAATTACTGGGCAACAGTTGAATTACAAACTGTATATAGTTGGATTGTTTATGATGCAATCTTTTTTTCTTCCGATGATTTTATTTACGTATGTTTGGCAAACACCGGTTTTGGAGTACCTACAATCGCAGCACTGGAATTACGGCTTCTAAATGATTCCATTTATTTAGTAGAGTTTGGGTCACTAGGAAACATGCGATATGATCTTGGCAATCCAACCCAAGGTACTGCCAGGTAATAGTTAAATTCATTCCCAATTTTATTGAATTTTGGCAATATATATATATATATATACACTTGTCTAGGGCCATGAAATTACAAGTTTCAATTCTAATTGAAATTACATAAATATTAGATTTTAAATTTCTATTAGTTGAAATTTAATTATTCACTCATTTTCTATGTAACTAAGTTTCAAATTTTTTTTTTAAATATAGAGACAACTTTAATACCACAGAAGTAAAACTCATTTTTTTTATAGAATTGCATTTTTTTTCTTTTTAATTACTGATTCGGAAGGAACGACTGATCAGGTACAAGGATGATGTGTATGATCGCATTTGGTTTTCTTATACGGCTTCTGATTGGGATTCAATTAACACCACAGATGAAATTGACATATGGAGCAGCAATAATTCGAATAAAGTACCTGTTGAAGTTCTTAAAAATGCTGCCCAGCCAAAAAATAACAATGGTTCATTGAGTTTTTCATATTATTTTAAGTATTCCTCGAGTTATTTTTATGCCAACTTTTACTTCGCTGAGATCTCAGAAGCCGCTGCACAAGGCCAACGGAGAAGAGAGTTTACTATTACTCTAAATGGAGTAAAGTATGGGCCTTTTACACTTGAATATTTGAAGCCCTTAACTGTACGTACGCTTAAAGCACCAATACCAATTTCAAAAATTATTCGCTTTTCAATCGATTCAATGACCTACCACCCATCCTCAACGCCTTTGAGCTTCATTTTATTTATCAGCTCCCTCTTTCACCGACAAATCCTGCTGATGGTATGCATTATCGTTCCTCTTTGTTGTACTCTGTCATCATAATGAGAATTGCATTTTATTCAATTTCCTTTATAATAATGGGCATGCAGTTGATTCTATTATAGCCTCCAAGCAAGCATACAAGATTAAAAGAGATGACTGGCAAGGTGATCCATGTGTGCCCAGAAGTTTTGTATGGAGTGGTTTGAGCTGCAGCTATGTCCACGTTCCTCCAAGGATCATCTCTCTGTTAGTGCGCTTTCAAATTATTTTAAGGGTAGAGAATGAAAACCTATTTTATTTAAAACATAATTTTATGTTAGTTAAGAACTATTTAATTCACTTTTGAAGAAGATGGAAACATGGAGTTTTTGTACCAAAATCTCCGACTTCTAGTTAAGCTTAGTTTGGGAGATGAAATAAAAAAGTAAAAATGAGATAAATCAAAGTTTATTTGATTTGAAAATGTTGACAGATTAATTACTTATTCTACCAACCCTTCATATCTTTTCCATTCAAATTGAAAAAATTAATAAGCAATATTTTTTATCCCTTAATAATTGATCATTCCATTTTCTACCGTTGAAATATCGAAACATGAAATAATTAGTTTTAAGGTTTTCTTTTCTTTCTTTTCTATCTCATGCTCTGAACTAAGTCTTATAGCTAGTGATATGGGAGCGCATGCAGGAACCTCAGCTCAAGTAATTTGACCGGAGAGATAGCTACGTCACTCTCCAACCTCAAAGCTTTACAATCTTTGTAAGTATTAATTAACATGAAATATGGATTTGGTTGCAGCTTGGCAGTTTTTTATTTCTTTATCAAAAACTCTGTTTTTTATTTTTTTTCCCTTTCAGGGATCTATCAAACAATGATTTGACTGGCGCTATACTGGAATTTTTAGCACAGCTATCAAATTTGACTGTCCTGTAAGTTAATTAGGCTTGACATAATTAATTGTAAGCTTTTTCTCCAGAGCACAGATAGGCCATTATGGTAACACTCTTTGCAGGAATTTAACTGGGAACAAGTTCACAGGCTTCATTCCCCACTCACTCGTACAGAAGTCTGAAAATGGAACATTGCTTCTCAGGTTTGACCTGTTAACTACCAAATTTAGAATTCTAAATGAATTTTCATTTATATTATCAAACAGCTAATTGAGTGTGGATTGTAAATGATTTTCTTAAAATTTTATGTTCATACCAAAATTTTATAACATAAAATTTAGCTAGATAACTAAGTTATAATAATAAAATCCTTAAGTCACACTGATGTCAATAATATTTCACATGAAAATTGAGGTTGTATTAGCAAATTAATTACTACCAGTCATATACATGCATGCTAACTTGATGCAAGGTGACATAATTTGATAATCTTCTTTTTAATGCCAGCTGGGAAACAAATCCAAATATATGCAAAACAAAGTCCTGTGAGAAAAAAAAGCGCAGTTTTCTTCTTCTGATTATTGCATCAATTATAGTGCTTTTCCTCTTGTGCATCATAGCTGTCGTTTGGAGAATGAGACGACACAGAGGTGATTTCATTTTCTTACTTCCAGATTTGTAAACTGAAATTACCCTTTTGTGGGAATTACATATATTTATTATTTGTAGGAATTGTAGAGACAGATGCAGCTGAATCCAGAAAGGAACCATCGGTTAAATCAAAGAATCAGTACTTCACATGCAAGGAAATTGTTAGTATTACTAATAACTTGAGAACGATTATTGGAGAAGGGGGATTTGGAAAGGTCTACCTAGGCAAACTGCAAGATGGCACTCAAGTTGCTGTAAAATTGCTCTCTGAAACATCAACGCAGGGCTATAAGGAATTTAATTCAGAGGTGAGGTTATAATATATAAACTAATGCCAGCTGAAAGAGATATACATATATAATGCACTAATTAAACAATTCCTATTGCAGGTTCAACTCTTAATGCTTGTTTATCACAGAAACTTAGTGTCACTCATTGGTTACAGCGATGAGAAAGAAAATAAGGCACTAGTTTATGAATATATGGCGAACGGAAACTTGCGACAGCTTTTGCATGCAGGTAATTAATATAATTAATTACAATTCCATTTGTAGACCAGTTTAGTAATTAAAATTGCTGATATAAATTTGCTGCAGATTCAAGCACTAACGTTTTGAGCTGGATGGATAGACTTAAAATTGCAGTGGATGCAGCCCATGGTACCAGTTTATGCAATATATATATATATATATATTATCTTCAATTTTTTTCTTCTTCTAATTAATTAGATAGCTAACTTAATTAATTTTTTGAACTTATAGGATTGGAGTATCTACATAATGGTTGCAGGCCACCAATAATCCATAGAGATTTGAAAACTTCTAATATCTTATTGGATGAAAACCTCCTAGCAAAGATATCTGATTTTGGGCTGTCTAGAGTTTTTGCAACTGAGAGAGACACTCATGTAAAAACAAGTCCTGCTGGCACATTTGGATATGTCGATCCTGATTAAGTATTTAAACTTGATAACTTTTGGTTATATTTAGCAATTAAGTCGTGATATAATGTGATCGAATCAAATTAATACATTTCAAATTTAATTCAGATATTATACTAGACATAGCTTATATTAATTTCTTTATTCAAATATATGTTGTGCTAGTCTAATCATTTAATTTTTCTGCATGCAGATTTTATGCAACAGGAATCTTGAATAAGAAAAGTGATGTCTACAGCTTTGGAATTATTCTATTTGAGTTGATAACCGGGCAGCCTGTAGTAATAAATGGCGTAGAATATAGCACACACATCCTTCAATGGGTTGGTCCAATGATTGAAAGTGGGGATATAAGGGGCATTGTGGATCCAAGGTTACAAGGTGAATTCAACACTAATTGTGCTTGGAAAGCTGTGGAGACAGCAATGTCCTGTGCACTAGCAACTGCAATACAGAGGCCAGATATTAATCTCGTGCTGGCAGAACTAAAGGAATGTTTGGCTATGGAGATTGCAAATCAAACACCAATAGTAAGGACACAAGACAACATTACAGCATTCAGCAATTCCCTTGAGATGACCTTTCCTAGTGCTAGGTAGAAACTAGCTAGTTCATAAAACAATTCCTTTGCTGCACTTCTTGGGCTCATGTTGTCGATCCAGGCTTCGATCTGTGATATCTTGTCTATTCTATAATTGTGTATTGCTGTGTTTAACCTGGGGGGGTTCGTACCCTGGGACTATGCATGTTTTGGTTTTTTCTGGTTTAAGAGCTTGCTTTCGGTCTGTATTTCGAGGTTCTAGGATTTTTCTCATACGTTTGCAACGTTTGTAGTTCGGACAAGTTTGAGGCTTGCATTTTTTTTCCATATATAGTTTCCATCCCATAAATATATTTTTCCTTATTTATTAATGAAAGTTTTCCTATTATTTTTTAAAAAAATGCATTGCTTCAGACAAGTAGCTTGTTGCTAGCTATATATCAACTTTTAAATTCTTAATTTCTTAACTAGACTATGTAAACTCTCCAAGGAAAAATTTTCTTTAATGTAGGCGTATGATTAAATCAGTGCTACCATCACAAATCAATAGACAATTTCAATTTGGATCTTATCAAAATGATGCAACGATTTAAAGTACATTTACATAATTACCTAAAAAAATAATTTTTATTTTAAAAATACTATAAAAATTTAAAATATTTATATTATTATAAAAAGTTATAGTAAAATTTTAAAAATACTTCATTGTTCACTAAAATAAATTTTTTTTTCTAAAAATACATCTTCCCTCACTATAATTAATATTTTACTTCAATTGTCCTCCTTTTTTTTCAAACTTACTATTAAATAAAAATATACTAATAAAATAATAAAAATAATATTTTAAATTATTTTTTATTATATAAAAATCATAATTTTTTTATAAAAAAATTTAATTTTAATTATAAAAAATAAATAATATTCATAAAAAATAAAAAAGTAAAATAAATAAAAATATAATAATAATAATCATTAAATTTATTTTTAAATAAATTTTACTTTTCATACACATAAAAATTAAAAAATACATATATAATTTCGTTATGTAAATGCATTGCAAATATTATATAAGTGAAATTTCGTTGCAAATAAGATGATACACATTTAATATTAGCTTCTTCTGGTTTATTTCCTCGAGATTACTGTACAACTCGATTTGAAGAATTATAAGCAAGAACTTTACTACTGGTTGATCATTATACTGTAATTTGATGGACTAGTAGCTGTTGGCATTAATGATTTTTATTAATATATTTTTTAAAATTTTTTTAATATTATTTATTTTTGTCATTAAAATTTAAATTTATCTTTTATAAAAATTAATAAATTTCATACGCTGAAAAAATATTTAAACTATTAATTTTTATTTTTTTAAAATATTTTTATTTAATAATAATTTTGAAAAAAAGATGAAAATTAAAGTTAAATATTGATTGTAGTGAGAGAAAATATATTTTAAAAAAAAATTATTTTAGTGAGGAGTGAAGTATGTTTAAAATTTTGCTCTAATTTTTTTCTAAAAATGTAATTATTTTTATTTTTTATAATATTTTTAAAATAAAATTTATTTTTTAGATAATTTTGTAAATGTCCCTAAATTATTCTTATTAAGTCAGGTTACCCAGGCACATGCGAGCAACTCAAAGTTGAAAATAATTTCTTCAAAAATACACCAAAAATAAATTTATTTTTATAAAATAACATTTTTTTCAAAAATATTTAAAATATCTCCTTTCAAAGATATATATCTAATATACTAAAAATGTGTTCTATTTTTAGAAATACACGTCTAATATATTAAAGATATATCAAATTTGTGAAATATTTTTGAAATTTTTTTAGAAAATGACATGTAATATAACTTTTCCCCAGTTGAACATCTAATATGTACCAAAGGCTCATTTGAAAAACTTTTTTAAAAGTTATTTTATCATGCTAGCTAGAAAGTTTTTCAAATGAGCCTTTTAATTCAGCTAATTAAAAAAAACATGAGTTTTTCATTTTCTACAAAAATCTCATCAAAATTTAGTTTTGTTTCTCGTAAGAGTTGTTCATTCTCATTTTTCAGACTTCAAAAATTTCTTTTTAAAACAAGGTTTCTCTTGTGTTATTTTCATATAATTTTTCATTAATTCATCAAAAGTGCAAAGTTTAGAATTTACCTCATTACTTTCTAGTTCACTTTTTTATGCACAAAAAAACTCAATCTTTGAGTCAAAGTTGACTTGAATTTTTCGGATTGGGCCAAGTTATTCAGGCTAAGAGGCCGATCGAGCAGCACGAAGTTGAAAAGAATTTCTTCAAAAATACATCAAAAATAAATTTATTTTAAAAATGTCACTTTTCTTTTTATTTTTTTCAAAAATACCTAAATACCTCCTGTTAAAGATATGCATCTGATATAAAAAAATATATATGTTATATTTTCATAGATATGCATATAATATATTAAAGATTTATTAAATATATAAAATATTTATTAAAAAAATGATATATACTGTAATTTTTTTCCAAATTAATTGTACATCGTAGAGTTCAATCCCTTAGCATAAAGAGGAAGACTGGTTCATCCATTCATCTTTATTTTATTATGTTTTTACTCTGTGAACATTAATGCCAACTTTTTTTTTTCAAATGCAAAAATTGATATAAGAAATTAATACATATTCCCTCCATTCCACTCTTAAATGTTGTATATTTTTTTTTCACTTTAATTATTATTTTTATAAATTCAAAATTATATTAATTATAAAATTTAATTAATTATAAAATTTAAAATTTACCCTTATGAGTATTAATAAATAAGAAAAAAGAAATAATATTAGTAATTAATAGAAATAATTCTTTTTTTACTCCTAAATTTTATGTGTTTTATGTATTTAGTTCTTAAACTTTTATTTGATGACATTTAGCCCTTTATATATTTAAATTAATTTTTTTTTTGAAGAACACATTTAAATTATCTTATTAAGACTAAATAAAATATTTTAAAATGGCTCATTAGATCTAATTATTTTTTGACAACAGTTAAATACGTGATTTTTACATACTGTCAATCGAGGGGCTTAAAGTTACCAAATAAAAGTTCAATAGCTTAGTACTCAAAATATATAAAGTTTAGAGGCTAAAAATATATATTATTTCTTAATTTTTTTATTTATCAAAATACATTGTTTTACTTCAGCAACCCCGTAATTTTAACGACAATTAAAATATACATGTTTAACTTATGTTAAAAAATAATTTAATATCACTAACCCATATAGTTAAAAGACTCAATATGACTAAATAAAAGTCTATAAACTTAATATATAAAACACATAAAATTTAAAGGTCAACAAATACGTTTTTTCTAATTAATAAAAAGATAATAGATAAAATAGATAATTAAATAAAATCTTATAAAATTTATAATTACTAATAATTAACTTTATTTATTTACGTAATTATGTTTAAAAACAAATTTTGAACTGTAATGAAAATTGTAATAAAATATTTAATTTCTCTTGATATTTGGCTTAATATTTAATGTCTAGATTTTTTTTATCATAATTTAATTTTAAACTTTTAACAAAAATATAAAAAAAATTAAAAATAATTCTAAATTTACTATATTTATAAAATATTTATTAAAATATTAGAATTTATAAAATATTTATCAAAATATCATATTTTTATTAATTTACAAAGAGTTTACAAAGAGTTTATAATGAGTTTATCATGAGTTTATAATAAATTTATAAATTTTATATAATTTATAATAAATTTATTATGAATTTATAATAAAATAATTAAAATAACTTTAATAAAAAAGAATTTTAAAAAATATGATGTGGTATTATTTTTCCTTCCCTTCAATTTCTAGACTTCACCATTGAGACCCAAGAAAAATCAGAATCTATGCCATGTGTCATTTAACTATAGTACGTTGACCCATTCAATATGTTCCGCGAAAATTGGCTAAATTGGCTATGGTTGACCCAATCAATAAGCTGTGTCGAAATTGACAATAGTTGGCCCGTTGCCCCGTTCAACAAGTTGCATTTTTCTTTAATTGCATTTTTGCAATAGTATTATAAATTATCTTGTATCAATTTTATTCTAATTTTAAATTTAGTTATAACTCCACTCCAAATAATAACGATATTAATTAAAAAATCAAAATATTAAATTAATTTTTAAACTTATTATAACTAATAGAAAATTTAATTAGTGTTATCAATATAAGTTACTAATTTCAGTATTATTAAATTATTACAATTGTTTAAAAAACATATGTATTGCAATTGAATTCACGATATCCAGAAAAACAAAAATGAATTACAATATATGGAAGTTGCCAAATTTAAAAAAAAATTCATGAACGCTAATTAAAAATAAGAATTAAAATAATAAAGATAACCCAACATTAACAATAATTTCTGGTTTGTTAGTAAATAAGATTTCCTTTTCTTTTTTTTTGTCGGTTCATTTATTACATATGGTAATTAAGATTTTTTTTTGTTACTTAATTAAGTTATAATTGAAATTTGAAACAGTCTCATCATAGATAGAAAAAGTTCAAGGAATGTGCTAATATATATTGCCATTTGCCACACACTTGTATAACTTATGGTGAAGAAGATGGACAGTCGAAGAGTATTATCGCTTTTGGCTACAACATTGCTATGTCCACTCCTTGTTTCGCTGTCCACAAGCACTTTCGGAAACCCGAAACTCATTGCAGCAGATAATCAGCATACCCATAGAAGGGAGCTCGCCACTCAAAACCCAGGTAGTTACTCACTATATATATAATTGCAAGTGGATATTAATGTTCACTGGCAAAAGGTACTCGTTATTTATAACCTCAAAGCTACTATTTGCAATAGGATAGCAAAATATCAAATTAAATTAAATTAAATTAATTTTAAATATTATTATTTTCTAATTTTCATGTAAAGAAGCAAAAAGAAAAAATCAATACAGATAATTTAATGGAGAAATAAAGGAAAGTAAAATCGAAAAAAAATAATAAATATATCCTTAATTCCGAAACAATAATTCTGTTGCGTTGCAAGCTGATGATCCAGTTATCAAAAAATCGGTTTCTAAAATATGGGTTCCTAAAGGGACAGTTACTAATTCAGATTTTTTAGCTCCTAATCCAGATGGCCCCTTGGCTCCTTCAGATATTGGTACAGCAGGACCCTCTGCTCATCCTATCTCCTCTGACATGGAACAACCAATGATTTTCTCTACTCCAGCTCCTGATGCTAATAATGATAATTTAATGCAAGAGGCTACCATTCATACTCTTATTCTTTCTTCTATTGAAAAGGACAATATGCCGCCTCGCAAGGAGCCATCGGTTTCATTTACTGATAATGTAACTTTAATCTCAGATATGCCTACGTCTCCAATTATCAATGCTGATGTTGTTCGTGATGCTTTCTCAGAAGAGGCAGCCTATGATTCTGATATTACCGCTCCCTGCCTGCTTGAGGATACTTTGAAGACTTCTGATCCTCCAGATTTGGCTTGTCCTCCATCTGTTTTAGCTGGTTCCAAGGGCTCTAAAGATGATGGTTTCACAATGGTTCTGAGAAAAAACAGGAAAAAGAAATCGCAATATTCCCCCGGATTAGAGGGTCTTGCTGCCCAATCTTTAGCTCCTCCTTCTACCTCTCATTTATGAATATTCTATGCTGGAACGTGAGAGGCATTGCCTCCTCTTTTATGAGACTTCAAAAACTTTGTCTTACTCATAAGATTGTCTTATTAGTCATTATTGAACCTATGGTAGTTTTTTATAATCACTATCAATTTGTTTCTAATTTGGGCTTCTCTAATGGTTTTCCATTTCAGGACAACAAGATTTGGGTGTTATGGAAAGACTCTCACTTTGCTATCTCTGATTTTGTTTCGCATCCTCAGATTCTTTCTTGCAAGGTGCTCTCTCATGCTTTTAATTTTTCATTTGAGCTATCATCGGTGTATGGTTATCACTCTCGCCGTGCGAAAACTGAATTATGGGATCATTTAAAACTGATTGCTGATCGGGTTTCTTGCCCTTGGATAGTTTGTGGTGATTTCAACGTGATTAAAATCTCCTCGGAATATATGGGTAAGGGATCTCCTAATATTGGTAGTATGAATGATTTTTGTGATTGTATGAATGATTGTGGGTTGATAGATGTGCCGTTTACTGGTAATTGCTTCACTTGGTCTGGGGTTCGTTGTAATGGCCGGGTTTGGGAGAGATTGGATAGGTTTTCGGCCAACATTAATTTCTTTGACAGATTTGATTGCATCTCCTGTATTCATCTCAATAAAACGTCTTCCGATCACTCGCCTTTGATTCTTCAATGCAGCAATAGCTCCAATCTTGCCCGTCGTTCTTTTAAGTTCCAGCATATATGGTTAACGCACACCTCTTTTCTTCCTATGGTGCGTGATTTTTGGCAATCATCTTTCTCGGGTGGTGGCATGGCTGGCTTATTTGGAAAATTAAAACATCTTCGGCATATTATTTGTGATTGGAATAAGAATCAATTCGGCAATATATTTTCAGCAGTTGAGGAGGCAGAAACTCAAGCAAATTAGGCTGAACAAAATTATGTTGATGATCCTACTCCGGCTAATCGGTCTTCTTGGCAGGCTAAACAAGCTCATCTCCTTCAACGGTTTCGTCAAGAGGAGATCTTCTGGAAACAAAAGGCTCATGTCAAGTGGCTTTCTGATGGTGAATCTAATTCAAAATTTTTTCACACATATGTCAAAATAGTGAGGAAGCTTCAATATATCTCTTTCATTAAAGACTCAGAAGGCAACCTAATTTCGAATCTGGGTAAAATTGGGGAAGAAGCAACTAGATTCTTTGCTGATCTTTTTGCTAAAGAGCCGGTTCAACATCCTTCTCCTTTGCTTGATTTTTTCCCTTGTGTTTTCTCTGATGAGGATAATCAACGTCTTATGTCTATTCCTAATTCTGAGGAAATTAAAGCTGCTGTTTGGCAACTAGATCCCAACAGTGCGCCGGGGCCTGATGGTTTTGATGGTAAATTCTTTAGAGCTTGTTGGGATTTTATTAACTAGGATGTTTGCAGTGTAGTGTAGGAATTTTTTCTGGGTATTCCCATTCCGAAATCTTTCGGCAGTGCCAATATTGTTTTAATCCCTAAAGTGCAAAATCCAGATAGCTTCGCTCAGTTTAGGCCAATTTGTCTTGCCAACTTCATCAATAAAGTTTGTACTAGACTGTTAGCTAACATGGTTGCTCCTTTACTGTCCAAAATCATTTCTTTTGAACAGGCTAGTTTTCTTAAGGACAGAACCATTCATGATCAGATTTTACTGGCAAATGAGATTATTCAAGATTTGGACAAAAAAATGAGGGGGCACAATCTGGCAATCAAGCTTGACATGGCCAAAGCGTTCGATCGGGTTTGTTGGGATTTCTTGAAATCTGTTTTGATTAAATTTGGCTTTTCTAACTCTTTTGTGGCTCTCATTCTGAATAATTTGGATGCTACTCAGTTGTCTGTTATTATTAATGGGGGTATGCCATGGGTTATTCAAACCTCAAAGGGGAGTCAAGCAAGGAGATCCTCTCTCTCCACTCCTTTTCATTATTGCTTCTGAATGTTTCTCTCGGGGTCTCAAGTCCCTCATGCTCTCGGGGAAGATTAAACCTTATAAGGCTCACCGTAATTGCCCTTTGATCTCCCATTTGGCCTTTGCAGATGACCTCTTAATTTTTATAAATGGAGATGTTTGTAGCATTAGAGCTTTCAAAAAGTTCCTTAATTCTTATCAAGCATCCTCTGGTCAGTTAATCAACTTTGATAAAAGTTCCTTCTACTGCTAAAAAAAATGCTCTCCTGCTGCTGTAAAAAAGTTAGCTGATCTCTTAGAAATTCGGCGAAAGCACTTGCCATTCACATACATGGGAGCTCCCATATATCAGGGTATTAATAGACTTTCTTATTGCCAAGATCTGTTAGGCAAGATTGATAAAAAATTACAGGGTTGGACTAAAAAGCTCTTATCCTCTGGTGGCCGCCTCCTCCTCATTAAACATGTTCTTAGTGCAACCCCCTTGCACATGATGGGAGCCATGCTTCTCCCCAAAGCTGCCATTGGAGCCATTGAATCTAAGATGGCCTCTTTCTTCTAGAATTCTAATGGTCTTGTTCAGAGATATCATTGGTCAAAATATAGCAACTTGTGCCGTCCTGATGCTGAGAATGGTTTGGGATTGCGTTCGCTTGTTGATTTACAAAATGCTTTTTCATGTAAGCTTTTATTCAAATATTTGCAAAATGATTCACTGTGGGCATCTTTTATGAAAGGCAAATATCATCGGCAAGGGGCGATGTCTTTTCTTCCAACAGACTCTTGTATATGGAAACGAGCTTTGTCGTTCTTATGAGAGCTACTCTGATCTTTTCTTATTAGATGAAACGCCAGCTGCTTGGAAAAACAGTATCACGGGGGTGTTTACTCTGGGTTCGGCTTATGATACGGTTCATAGACATAATCAAAATTCTTTTGTCTTAGGGATGCTGTGGGATAGTGTTATTCCTACTAAATTCTCCATTTTGTCATGGAGAATTCTCAATGATTCACTTCCTCTACCTGCTCGTCTTCAAAGAATGAGAATCAATTTAGCTTCAGCATGTCCCTTCTGTAACGCAGCCGAAGTCTCTATTGATCACCTTTTTTTATCTTTTCCATAAGATTCACAAATTATGGACCTATTTTGGTTCCTTCATGGTGATTGATCTATCTACTAAAACCTCTTTGAGACAAGAATTGATCAGTTGGTTCCTTCTTTCTCCTCCCAAATCAGTTATGGGTCGTGTTAGAAGATTGATTGCTCAATGTATTCTTTTTGCCATTTGGTCAGCATATTGCCGCATTATTTGGGAGTTAATTTCTAAGAATCAAATTCCCAAATTTGATTTCTACTTCGGAGTTAATTTCTGGGCAAGAGTTGAATTACAAACTGTATATGGTTGGATTTTTTATGATAAAGTTTTTTTTGCTTCTGATGATTTTATTTGCGTATGTTTGGTAAACACCAGTTTCGGAATACCTATAATTGCAACACTTGAATTACGGCTTCTGAATGATTCTAATTATTTAGTAGAGTTTGGGTCACTAGCAAGCCTGCGATATGATCTTGGCAATCCAACCCAAGGTACTGCCAGGTAATAGTTAAATTCATTCCAAACTTGTTTTAAGAATAATTACATATGCTTAGATAATTATTAATAGTGATTACAAATTTTATAAAAAAATTATAATATTTACTTAATTATCCTTTTCAACTATTATTATCTCATTAATTACTAATTCTATCACATAAACGTAAATTTAAAACTTTATAATTAATATTACCTTAAATTTTTAAAAGTAACCAACCATTGCAGTGAAATAAAATTTTTTTTGTTATACAATAATTTAAGTGGAACGGATGGAGTACTCTCTAGAGCCATGAAATTACAAGTTTCAGTTCTAATTAAAATTCTAGTAATTGAAATTAAATTATTCACTCATTTTTAGAGTTGCATTTTTTTTTCTTTTTAAATACTGATTTAGAATGAACGACTCAGGTACAAGGATGATGCGTAAGATCGCATTTGGAATTTATATTCGGCTTCTGATTGGGATTCAATTAAAACCGCAGATGAAATTGACATATGGAGCAGCAATAATTCGAATAAAGTACCTGTTGAAGTTCTTAAAAATGCTGCCCAGCCAAAAAATAACAATGGCTCATTGAGTTTTTCATATTATTTTAAGTATTACCCGCGTCCTTTTTATGTCAACTTTTACTTCACTGAGATCGCAGAAGCTGCAAAAGGCCAACGGAGAAGAGAGTTTACCATTACTCTTAATGGAGTACACTATGGGCCGTTTACACTTGAATATTTGAAGCCGTTCACTGCACGTTCACTTATAGCATCAATACCAATTTCAAAAATTATTCAGTTTTCAATCGATTCAACATTGAAATCTGACCTACCACCCATCCTCAACGCCTTTGAGATTACTTTTATTTATCAACTCCCTCTTTCACCAACAAATCCGGATGATGGTATGCAGTATCGTTCCTCTTTGTTGTACTCTGTTATCATAATGAGAATTGCATTTGATTCAAATTCCTTTATATTAATGGGCATGCAGTTGATTCTATTATAGCCTCCAAGCTAGCATACAAGATTACAAGATATGACTGGCAAGGTGATCCGTGTTTGCCCAAAAATTTTGCATGGAATGGTTTGAGCTGCAGCTATGTCCACGGTCCTCCAAGGATCATCTCTCTGTAGGTGCACTTTTAAATTATTTTAATGGTAGAGAATGAAAACTTATTTTATTTAAAGCATAATCTTCTGTTTTAATTCACTTTTGAAGAAGATGGATTTTTTCTCCAACTTCAAATTAGGCTTAGTTTGGGAGATGAAATAAATTTAAAAAAAAAAATAGGAAAAATGAGATAAATCAAAGTTATCTTTGTTTTGAAAATGTTGACAGATTACTTATTCCATCAATCCTTCATATCTTTTCCTTCCAAATTGAAAAAATAAGAAACATATTTATATTACTTGAGGTTTTCTTTTTCTTTATTTTCCTATCTCATGCTCGGAAGTCTGAACTAAGCCTTATAGTGATATGAGAGCGCATGCAGGAACCTCAGCTCAAGTAACTTGACCGGAGAGATAGCTCCGTCTCTGTCCAACCTCAAAGCTTTACAATCTTTGTAAGTATTAATTAGCATGTAATATGGATTTTGCTACTTCACTTGAGCACTTCCAGATGCTACCAGCACACCGTGTGCCATCTACCATTATATAGAGTCGCAGGTGGAGCACTTCCCAAAATATTTGCAACGGATGTTCCGTTGCAAATCCATTACAAAATTCTGTATCTTCATTAATATTTTTATTTTGTTATTTATTCTTTTTTTTTCCAAGAATTTTTTATTCTATTTGATTCAATTGAACCATAAGCATAAATATTTAAAAATTACATATAAATCTAATTTATAAGAATAATGCAAATAAAATATAAAAATTAAATGTCAATATGCTCATATAAAGCTAATTGTTAAATCCTATATATTTGTTATAGTGTCTGATCTGGTTTTGGTGGCAAACTGAGCGACTAATGTTTTAATCTGGAGGGACAGACTTCAAATTGCAACTGATGCAGCACAGGGTCAAGTTCTAAGACATAGAAATCAAGATTCTTCATTTTCTTTTGAATTTGTGTTTTTTCCCCCTTCCTAACTGGGTTTGATAAAGTTTCAGGTTTGGAATATCTGCATAATGGTTGTCGTCCACCAATAATCCATAGAGACATGAAAACTTCAAATATCTTACTGGAAAACAATCTCTTAGCAAAGATATCTGATTTTGGGCTGTCTAGAGTTTTTGCTACAGAGAGAAAATCTCATGTGACAACATGTCCTGGTGGCACATTTGGATATGTTGATCCCGAGTAAGTCTTAACAAATTGCGAACTACTAATTATTATAAGTGAGACCTAATATTTTTTATTTTGTAAATTTAATCATTTATATTTTCCCTATATATATGCAGATCTTTTGCATTACGGAACTTAAATAAGAAAAGCGATGTCTACAGCTTTGGTATTATTCTATTTGAGCTAATAACTAGCCAACCTGTAGTAATAAAAGGCGATGAATACAACACCCACATAGTTCAATGGGTAGGTCCTATGATTGAAAGTGGGGATATTAGGGACATTGTGGATTCAAGGTTACAAGGTGAATTTACCACTAATTCTGCTTGGAAAGCCGTAGAGATAGCCATGTCCTGTGTGTCAGTGTGTGCGCCACCAACTGGAGTACAAAGGCCAGATATTAGTCATGTATTGGTGGAACTAAAGGAATGTTTGGCTATGGACAGTCCATCTGATGAAAAAGCTAAAAGGGCACTGAACAACACGGCAACATTGAGTTGTTCACTTGAGATGAGCTTCCCTAGTGCTAGGTAGAAGCTAGGCACTTTTAGCCACTTGAAATGTTATTTTACTTAATTGTTGGATTTCTAAACTTCAATTTCTTCCCATTTTACCACAGTCTATCTGTTTGAATAAGAATCGCATTTGCAAATTGTTATGATTATATGGCCAAAAATACGCTGCTTCCACTCAATATTAATGTTAATTAATTACAAAATTTTAATAGAATTGACTTTTAGTTTATTTTAGATGAAAATTATGTTTACTTCAAAGTTTCCCACACTCTAATAATATTATGTTTTGACTTGGTTTTCCAATTAATTTTAGTAACATATTATCTTATTAGATAATTTAAGAAAACAACTACAAACATATAAAAAGTGGCATAACAATGATCTATCTGGAGTTACAGTTAGGGCTGTAGTGCTATTTGACTTCTTTTCAAGTGATTGATTTCTAATTTAATATAAAATAGGTATATTATCAGTTCATTATTAATTTATTATGAGTTTATTATTAATATATTTTATAATATATGTTTGTTCATATTTTTTTGTATTATTATTTTTTATTATAGCAACTTCTGAAAGATTATTATTATTTTTGTTTACGATGTCTTATGCAAATAAATATATATATCCAATTATGTAGTTTGTAAAATTTACTAGATTAAAATTTTATGATGTTAAAAAATTAAAAATTAAATATCACATTCAGTAAAGATTTATGATATTTATATATAGGGTGTACTCAATGTGTCTGAGCCTATCCCGCATACGTATTATAAATTCATTTTAACTTTTTTGATATTTGATATTATTTGATTTATTTGATTTAATTATATTATATTTTATTCAAAAAGTGAGAGTTGATTTTTTTTTTGCTATATTAATGCTTAATAAATTCAATATATATCTAATATATACTAAATATTGTATAATAAATTCAATATATATCCAATATATATTGAGCATAATTTCTTGTAGATTTTAGTATTTAATGTTATTTGATTAAAAAAATGAAAAATATAGGTTGATTGATAAATTTACTAAATAAAATTTGTTATACTTTATAATATTTTTTTATTCGGCGTATGATAAACTCATAATAATAATCCGATAATAAATTTTGAATATATTATACGGAACTACTAATATAAAATGTAATTTATGTTATAGTATCAGCATTAAAGTATCAAACTTGTATATTAAAGTGCTGCAAGATAAAAAAAATGAAAAAAAAAATTATCAATTCTACAATTTGTATATAATAAACTCAATATATATTCTTTGTTATTTAATGTTATTTGATAAAAAAAATATAATATTTTTGGTAAAAAATTTTCAAGCTAGTAGAAAGAAAAAATTAGGCGTGCACTATCATTTTTAAAAACCACTGGACCGAAGCTTTCTTTTTTCAATTCTTTACAAACACGCTATTTTTTTTTCTCATTTTTACATTTTGAATGTTGATTATTATTATTATTATTTTATTTTATTTATTTTTATTCATATTTTTTATTTAATTTTTTATATCATATTCTCAATATATATATAAAAACTAAACATATATATAACATATAAAAAATATATACACAACAAAATAAACAACATATACCACATCTACTAAATATCCACCAAATATCTATTAAACATCAACTAAATATCTATCTAATAGTTTTAATAGTTGTCTAATTTTATTTTTTTTAATTCTTTATTCTCACAACATTCACACAATATTAACACAACTTCTATATAAAATACACACAAATTAGATTATAAATACATAACATACACACAACATCTATCAAATATCTATAATATCTATTAAGCATACACAGAACATCTACTAAACACCTGTACAATATTTACATAACGAAATTAATATTTTTTAACTTTATTTTTACATTATAATATGTAAATTTTATTTAAAAATAAATTTAATAATTTTTATTAATATATTTTATATATTTTGCTTTTTTATATTTTTATATTTTTAATTTATTATTTTTAATCAAAATATAAAAAATTTTCTTTATAAAATTTATAAATTTTATATGCTGAAAAATAATTTAAAATATTAATTTTTATTATTTTATTAAAATATTTTTATTTAAAAGTGAAGTTTAAAAAAAAGATAAAATATTGAAGTAAAATATTGATTGTTGTGAGAGAAGAGATATTTTTTTTAAAAAAAATATTATTTTAGTGAGGTATTTTTAAAATTTGCTTTATTTTTTTATTAAAATATTTAATTTTTTTACTTTTGTAGTATTTTTAAAATAAAGTTTATTTTTTTAGATAGTTTTGTAAATATCCTCCTAGTAAAAAGGGATATTTATATAACTACCTAAAAAATAACATTTATTATAAGAATATTATAAAAACTAGAAATATTTAAATTTTTATGAAAAGTTAGTGTAAAATTTTAAAAATATCTCATTTCTTAATAAAAAAAAAATTTTAAAATGTCTCTTCCCTCACTGCAATCAATATTTTACTATAAAATTTTTATTTTCTTTTCAAACTTCAATAATAAAAAATATTATAATAAAATAATAAAAATTACTATTTTAAATTATTTTTTATCATATAAAAATTATAATTTTTTATAAAAAGAAAAAATTTTTAATTATAATTATAAAAAAATAAGTAACACTAAAAAAATAAAACATACAAAAATATATTAATAAAAATCATTAAGTTTATTTTTAAATAAATTTTGACATATTATATATATAAAAAAATAAAAAAAACATATATAATTTTCTTATGTAGACGTGTAATAGATTTATTATAGATATGTTATATATGGTGTGTGTATGTTATATTTTATCTATTTAAGTTGTGTGTATTTTATATAAAAATTATTAAATATTATAAGAATATTGTATGAATATTGTGTGGGTATCTTGAGAATAAAAAATTAAACAAATAAAATTAAATAAATATTAAAAATATTATATAGATCTGTTGTAGATTTATCATAGATGTATTGTTGATGCGTTATAGATGTGTATATGTAATTTGTATTGTTGAGTGTATATTTTATATATGTTGTCGTTGTGCTCATGATGAATGTGTGTGTTCTACAAAGACTAATACTGCAAGTGCACGGTATCGTTTCTTGTAGTAAAGTGATAGAGTGAGTGTCGGATCCACAAGGAAGATAATTTTTGAGTAACTTGAATTCAATTTAACTATTATCTGAAATTTACCAATTTTCACAATTAAAATTATCTAATTAATTTAAATTTAACTTAATTAATTAGTCTAAACTAGGCGTTCAAACAATCAATGATAAATGGGTAGGATTAAGTTTTATTGGAGTTTTTACTATGGGTCTAATTAATGAATCATTAAAGTCATTTTTTTTAAATCCAAGATATCTAATATCACTAAATTCTTCATCTTCTCTCTCAAACAAGGAAAATTTAATTAGGTAATGATTAATTTACTATTCTCATGTCAAATAACCAATACCCAATTCAAGTAAATCAAGATATCAATCTTAGATCCTTAAACAATTAAGTTATTTCTAAGATAATCACTTAAGGTTGATAATTCCACATCAATAATCACATTCAACTCTCGTATTTTATATGGTTCTTTGGGTTTAACAATTAGTGGCCAAACAATTGCTAATCATTTAAACCAAAATCATTAAATCAAGGATAAAAGAAAATAAATTAATGTGTATTAACCGATAATAATCAAACCCATAGTTTAAACATCCAAATCTACCTAATCCCACAAAGAGATTAGTTACCCATTAATAAAATATAACAAAATGCAAAATTTTCATTAACTATAACCAAAATATCCATTAATCTAACTAAAATAAAGTTTAAGCAATAAATACAATAAAAATAGAAAGAATAAACTAAAGATGCGTCTCTAATCTTGTTATAAATGTCTTTAAATCTCAGAGAATCTGTCAAATCTGTAGATTTTTTCTTGGGTGATTGATTTCTTCTTTTTCTTTGGTTAGATTCCTAAAATTTTTCAAGAAAGGTAAAAAATGAGGTAAGCTCTATTAAAAACTCTAAAAAGTTATATTTTATAGTATGTTTCAAAAGTCTCCTTGTATGCCCTAGAATAGAGAGAGAAAATTCCTATTAAAATTCCGCCAAACATATGGGTACAGTTATGCACGAACATGTTGAAAATGAGACATGGGCGTGTGGTATTGTAACTCTTCAAAATCTTAAGTTGAGAATTTTTTTTGTAGAATCTGAAAAATTCACACGGGTGTGTGAATTAGAGTGTGTAAATTCCACATGGGCGTATGGATAAAATCCACAAGGGTGTGTGAAATTTTTAGTTTATGTCTCTTTTTCTTTTCTTCCTCTAGTAGGGGTTTGATATACATAGGCGTGTGAAACTGCTAGATATGTCTGTGTATATATTTTTTCTTATGTTTCCTCTTCTTTTTAACATCAAATTGCTCATTTTTTCTTCTTTAAGATATTTTCTCCATCAATCTACAATCAAAACACAAAATTCCATAAAAATAGGTAAAATATCCATCAAAACAATCAACAAATGAGCAATTTCTCATTTCAATTAGAGGTATATACAAGATTATCAATTGTGTATATTTATTTTTTATGTATATTAAAAATATGATATAAAAATAATTTTTTAAATAAAAAAATTTAAATAAAATAAAATGTAAAAAAATTACAAAAAAAAAAACTTTAACCTAATTTTGACAAAAAAATCCGCTCGTCCATAGTATTAAAAGCGAAACATTTCCTCAAGGTATAAGATGTAATTTTTCCTAGTAAAAATATAGAGCATTAAGTGCTTTTCTAGTGCGGAAAATGACATATTCCACTATATTTTTAAAAAATTTTATTTTTTTTATCAGGGATATTTTAATCATTTTATTATAAATTCATAATAAACTCATTGTAAACTGTGTAAAATTTATAAACTTATAATAAACTCATGATAAATTCACTGTAAACTCATTATAAACTAATAAAAATTTAGTATTTTGATAAATATTTATAAATTTTGATATTTTGATAAATATTTTATAAATATGATAAATTTAGAATTATATTCAATTTTTTTTATTTTTATCAAAAGTCCTTTCTAGTGGATATGTAACAAGCCCATTAAGCTCAAGAAGTAAAGCCCAATTCGCAATAAAAGTTCCAACTCCAAATTTTGTAAAACAAATTTGGACTTTTGATAAAAATACATGAAAAATTGAAAAAAAATTTAAATTTATCATATTTATTAATTATTTATTAAAATATCAAAATTTATAAAATATTTATCAAAATATCAGATTTTTAATAGTTTTTAATGGGTTTATTACGAGTTTATTATAGATTTATTATGAGTTTATAAATTTTAAATAGTTTATAATGAGTTTATTATGAGTTCATAACAAAATAATTAAAATATTTTTAATAAAAAAGTAAAAATTTAAAAAAATAAGGGGGTGTCCGACAAATTTCAAATGAAGAAGAAAACTTAACCAAGAAGAGTTATACTGGTGGAGTGCTTCAGTGTAAAATGCCAACTCATATTACTTTTATGTTGACTTTTGATTGTAGAGGGTTTGTAATGCATCAAAACCCCTCAGAGATGCTCCAAGTAAAGTACTTAATTTTGTACGAAATCAAATTATTGTAAGCATTAACAAACTGAATTTTTGTTCGATCAAATTATTTTTTTAGTAATTATTATATTTATCACCTTTCAATAACATTTTCAACTTAGTAGTTTTTCTTTTTCTTTTTTTTTGAGAGATTCAACTTGGTATTTAAATTTGACAAAATTGAGCAAACAATTCTAAAATTTAATTAGTGGAGGCTATGTTGATCTTCAAAATAAAAATGACTGATTGTGTCATGACTAACAATCATTTGAGATCTATTTGACTTAGAAAATATTATTGCTCAGAAAGGAAAGGTGGTCCTGTGCTGATGAAATGTATTACAAGAGGAAATTAAGCAGTAGAAAGAAAATTAATGCATGCATGAAGCTCCGGTCAAAATCTGGCTTTGTCCCTAATTTCAGTTAGCTTATTTTGTACGGTTATATATTTTTCTTCGCATGCATTTTCTTTAGGCTTCTTGAGGTCAAAATTGTTACCTCAAAATTTGGACAAATAGATAGTGATTTTGTTGAAGAAATAGTGAAGAAGTAGCAGATTGATGAAGATGGGAACAGGATATTCCACTTGGAAAATACAAGGCCAAATGAAGCAACATATAATTTTGAAGGGCAAATAATCAAAGTGGCTTAAACCATTGTGGAAGTCAGTCCATGCAGTAAAGGCCAAGTAGAACAAGTCCATCTGCCAATCAACAAGCTAACACTCCAAGCAATTCATCTAAATTACATGCACGCCTATTTAAATGGACAATATACAGTTCAATTAATAGTACTTGCAAGTTGCTTATTTGCTTTATATATATATATATATATATATATATATATGACCAGAACTGAACAATTTTCTGGAAATTACAAATATGGGTTACTGGCAACTAGTACTGCTTTTGGTAACACTATGGCTAGTCTTAGTGCTTCCGCTCTCTGTGTCTCTTGGAAACTTGAAACTTGACGCCGCAAATAATCCGGGTAAATAATTAATTAATTAACTTTTTATTTGGACGTTGGTTATCATTATTTTTATTATTGATTTTTCGTACAAATTTTAATTAAGGATTCATAAGCATTGATTGTGGAGTAGATCAAGATTATGTAGACAAGGAAACAGGAATATTTTACAAGTCTGATAAAGATTTCATAAGCACCGGAGAAAATCAGGACATATCGCCCGACTACAACTACAATGAAATTCTGTATTTTGGACGACAGCTTCAGAACGTCAGGTTTTTTTCGGAAGGAAGAAAGAATTGTTACAAATTGCGACCTAAACAAGGCAAAAACCATAATTATCTTGTCAGAGCATTCTTCCTGTATGGAAATTATGACGCAAAGAATCAAATTCCAAAGTTTGATTTGTATCTTGGAGTTAATTATTGGGAAACAGTGCAATATGTTTCGGAATTTCAGTTATTTGAGATTATCCACTTCTCTTTAACAAATATTATTGATGTTTGCCTTGTCAATACTGGCTCTGGAATACCTTTTATTTCAGCATTGGAACTACGGCTTTTGAATGATTCCATTTATAGAATTGAATCCAGAGAGTTAGTTACTCGCGGGCGTTATGACTTTGGCAATTCAACCGCCATGTATTTCAGGTAAATTGTTGTTTTCTTTTCCTTGTCTATTTAATTAATCTCTGTATCTTAAATTTTCATATTACATATTATATATTGTCTTCATTGTAGGTACAGTGATGATGTGTACGATCGCATCTGGGTCGGGACTTCCGCCCAAGATTATTGGATTTCAGTTAACACAACAGCAGATATAGATATTCAGAGCAGCAACAATTCCTATAAATTGCCGGTTCAAGTGTGGAAAACTGCAGTTCAACCACGAACTTCCCTCAGATCATTGAATTTATCCAGGCCTGTGCCGGCCACTGAATTATATTTCTGCTTTCACTTTGCCGAAATAATGCAGGTTGAACAAGGCCAAAGAAGAAGAAGAAGAGAATTCACCATCCATTTGAATGGTGCTAACTATGGACCTATTACGCTTCAATACTTGAAGCCGCTCAGCATATGCCCTCCTAAATTACCAGTACAAGGTGGTGTTATGGTTTCTATCGATTCAACAATGCGGTCTGACCTTCCACCAATCCTCAACGGCTTAGAGATGTTTGAGGTATTAAAGCTTACTAATTCTCCAACAGACCCAGCAGACAGTATGTTCCATATTTCTCACTCCTTCAATTTCCCATGATGAGTTCTATGTTCTGTTACATTTCCAACCAAGTGCCTGACAAAATAAATTCTTACATATATGTCCTGGTAAATTTTCAATATATCTCTGGAATGGTCATAGTTGATGCTGTCATGGCCATCAAGCAAATATACAAGATAAACAATGATGGCAATTGGCAAGGAGATCCATGTATCCCGAGAGATTTTACGTGGACTAGATTGAACTGTAGCTATGACACCAATCCTCCAAGAATCATCTCTCTGTGAGTGCAATTTCAGTCATCCTTGCTATATTAATATTAGATTATGTGAAATTTTAAAGATAAACAAGATATATAGTCTCACTCCTAATAAATGAATTGTAAGCAGGGACCTCAGTTCAAGTAAATTGAAAGGAATGATCTCTTCATCATTCTCCAACCTCAGAGCGATACAGTCCTTGTAAGTATTAATGGCCTGTAATAATTTCTTAGCCTACTAAATGTCTAATATATCTACTTACCATTTTCTTTTTTTTAGAGATTTATCATATAATGAACTGACTGGTGAAGTGCCAGAATTTTTAGCAGAATTGCCAAATTTAACTATCCTGTAAGTTGATGAGCTTTGATTTGCAAGAGAACTTTTGGCATAAAATATACTGGTGATGTAATCGTACTTTTTGTTCAGAAATTTAACTGGAAACAAGCTCAGAGGTTCAATTCCTGTGTCTCTTGCACAAAAATCTAACAACGGGACGTTGCAGCTGAGGTTTGATTTTATCACCATCTGCATCCATCAATTCGATTAGCTTGTGATCTGCTTGTTTAAATATATTACACACAGGATGAACAGTTTCTATTTGGAAATTGGAAATGAAAACTGAGCCTGTTGCTATTCATAGCATGTCCTTGGGCATATTTTGCAGAAACAGCTACTAAATTATGTTTTCAAAGCACATATATATGCATGGTCCACCTATAATCAGATGTTATTATGTTTAATGACAGCTTGGATGGAAATCCAAATCTATGCCAGTCAGATCACTGTGAGAAAAAGAAGCACATTTCTATTCTTCCAATTGTTATATCAGTTATAGCAGTTTCAGTGCTTCTCCTGTTTAGCAGTACGGTGATCTTTTGCAGAATGGAAAGACGAGGAGGTAATTTTTCATTATACAATCGTGATCTTCATCACTCCTGGGATGATTCTAATTACAACTCTGTTTCTTACTGTCCCCATAAATTTTATTCTTCCCCAGCAGCAATACAGTCCAATAAGGATGGGTCAGTAATATCCAAGAATCGTTCGTTCAGTTATGCAGAGATTGTTAGTGTTACTGATAACTTCAAAACCATCATTGGAGAAGGAGGATTTGGGAAAGTTTACTTGGGGACTTCAAAAGACAGCACTCAAGTTGCAGTTAAGTTGCTGTCTCAAAACTCAAGGCAAGGTTATAAGGAATTTCAAGCAGAGGTGATGTTCAAACACAGCATCTGCAGTTTTAAGTTAGCTGAACTTTTTATCCTTTTCTGGAGATGCATACTATATATTAGTTAAAATGGATTAGCAATTTGAATTGCAGGCACAACACTTGATGATTGTTCATCACAGAAATTTGGTTTCTCTAATTGGATATTGTGATGAAGGTCATAATAAAGCACTGATTTATGAATATATGTCTTATGGAAACTTGAGAGAGCATTTATCAGGTACCTAGCATGACACCATAACAAATATTTGGAGACTATGTTATTAAAAGGGATAATTTCTTGTAATTCTAAGCCAAATTGTAATAATGCCAATTTTGATTGCAGAGACAAGTGGAAGTATTTTGAATTGGGATGAGAGACTTCAAATTGCAGTAGATGCAGCACATGGTTCTCTATCTGATCTAACTATTAAGTTTTTTTCCTTTATTGATCATTTCTTGTTCCATTAAGTCTATGCTAATCAATGGCTAAATGGAGTTTCAAGATTGGAATATCTACATAATGGTTGCAAACCACCAATAATCCATAGAGATTTAAAGACTTCCAACATCTTAATAAATGACAAATTGCAAGCGAAAATAGCTGATTTTGGTTTGTCCAGAGCTTTCAAAAATGAAAGTAGTTCGCATATAACGACTCGCCCTGCTGGCACCTATGGCTACTTGGATCCTGAGTAAGTGTTAGGACCCATTTGGCGTGATTATTATTTTTAGTTTTTGAGAAACATCTTTTATTACAATTTATTTAGTTTTTATTATTAGTATCTTATAATTCTAATTGTTGTAATTAATGTTCTGCTAATATCCCAATTATTTTTATTTTTCTAATAGGGCCCAAGCATCAGGAAACTTTAGCCAAAAAAGTGATGTATACAGCTTTGGAATCATTCTACTTGAGCTGATAACAGGGCAGCCTGCGATTAAAAGAGACATGACAGGGGAAATAATTCTTATACAAAAATGGGTTACACCAATAATTGAAAGTGGTGATATTCAAAGCCTAGTTGATCCCAGGCTACAAGGCCAATTTTAAAGAATTTGGAGGAAAAGTAAAATTATTCATAAACAGAGGTCAACTTAAATACATTCAGAGTACAACCAGTTAGCCTATAAAGTAGGGATATACATAAACAGTTACAACAGATTGATATATATAAACATCTATAATCACGTAACCTTATCCTTTCCTAATACACTCCCGCAAGATGGCGGTGACGGGGCAACGCCAATCTTGCTCTTTATTCTAGAGAACTCCGAAGCCGCTAAGGCTTTGGTGAGCAAGTCTGCGATTTGTTCTTTTGACGAGATATGACTGACTCTTAGACGACCTTCCGTAACATACTGGCGAACAAAATGATAATCCATTGCTATATGCTTCATCTTGGAGTGGAACACAGGATTAGCGGCCACGTACGTAGCTCCAAGATTGTCACAATAAATGACTGGCTGACTCTGAACATAAACCTTTAACTCAGTCAGCAAGTTAAACACCCAGATTAATTCTGCTGTCGTGGTTGCAACAGATTTGTATTCAGCTTCGGTCGAAGACCGGGCAACAGATCGTTGCTTCTTTGAGGACCAAGCAACTGGATTCTTACCCAAAAAGATGACATGCTAGTAGATGACCGATCATCACGATCACCACCCCAATCCGAGTCGGAAAAAGCATGTAAATCGAAAGTGGATGCTTTGTGTATGGTTAAGCCATGATCAACAGTCCCGGCAAGATACCTTAGCAAACGTTTCACTGCTCCCCAATGGTTGACAGTAGGCCGAGAGACATATTGGGATAGTTTGTTTACCACAAACGCAATCTCAGGTCTAGTAAGCAACAAATATTGCAAGCTCCCTATTGTTGCACGATACTCTGTACCGTCAGACAGTTCAGTTGAGTCTTGATCACGTAAAGTCGTTGATACAGAAAGAGGCGTTGCTGCAGGTTTAGCCTCATGCATATTGACCTTTTTCAAAATTTCCTTGACATAATGTTCTTGTGAAAGGAATAAGCCCGCTGCTGTTCTTCGAACTTCAACACCGAGGAAAAAATGTAAATCCCCAAGATCTTTGATTGAAAACTTGGTTCCAAGAGTCCGAATAAATTGATCAATAGCTCGAGAATTATTCCCAGTGAGAATAATATCATCAACATATACAATCAGATAGAGACAGCACCCATTGTCATTGGAAAGGAACAAACATGTGTCTGATTTGGACTGCACAAATCCTTTCGAAAGTAGAAAAGCTGTTAACTCCGAATTCCACGCCCGTGGTGCTTGTTTTAAGCCATATAGCGACTTCTCAAGCTTACAGATATATTCAGGATACTTGTCATCAACATAACCCGGAGGCTGTTCCATATAAACATCTTCAATAAGGACACCATGTAGGAAGGCATTATTAACATCAAGTTGCCGTAATTTCCATCCATGGACCACTGCCATAGACAAAAGCACTCGAACAGTGGGATGTTTGGCCACCGGAGAAAAGGTTTGATCAAAATCAAGCCCAGGTCTTTGTGTGAAACCACGAGCAACCAAGCGCGCCTTATGTCGGACGGGTCTGTCTTGAGCATCTGTTTTAATTCTGTAGAGCCACTTGCAACTTACCACATTTGCAGCTTTAGTTGGTGGTACCAACTGCCAAGTTTTCTGTTTCATAAGTGCCTGATATTCATCATCCATAGCGCATCTCCAATTTTTGTCTTTGAGTGCTTGAGCCACTGTTTTAGGAACCACCGGAGGGGATGGAGAAGCAGTAATTGTTGATAAACATAACTTCTGGATGGGTTTGTGAATGTTGTTCTTGCTCCTAGTTGTCATAGGATGAGTCGAACGATGTTGCACAGTAGTTTCAAGTGCCGGTTGCTCTGTGGACACCGATTCTGCAGTATTAGTAACAGAGTTTGATGTCAAACCAGTATTTATACCTGAATTGAAGTCATCGGCAGCAGACTGAGCAAAAGGAGTCGGCAACAGAAATGGCTGACTAGAGGAAGGTACCGCTGCTGTAACCGATTGTTGTGGAGGCCTTACACTGTCAGATCCTGAAAGAGGTAAAATAAAGTGAATGGGAGACCAGGAATCAACAGAGGTAGGTGTAGGACGATCAAGATTTAAAGCAAGCTTGTGAAACGGAAATTCATTTTCGACGAAATCCACATGACGTGACAAAAATAGTTTGGAATTAACAGGATCATAGCACTTGTAGGCACTCTGGGTAACGGAGTATCCTAAGAAGACACACGGAGTTGATCTTTTCTCTAATTTATGTGAAGAATATGGTCAATCCATGGGTAACACAAACACCCAAACACTTTCAATTTCTCATAATTAGGCATTTGGTTGTGTAGACACAGAAAGGGCGATTTATTGTCAAGAATTGAGGTCGGCATCCTATTAATGAGATAGACAGCTGTTTGAAATGCATATGCCCAGAATGACAGAGGTAAGTTAGCAGTATGGAGTAGAGTTAACCCAGTTTCGACAATGTGACGATGTCGCCTTTCAGCAACGGCATTATGTTCAGGTGTGTAAGGCGGTGTAAGAAAGTGAGAAATCCCAAACTCCTGAAGTTGACCTTTTAGCCGAACAAATTCACCCCCGTTATCAGAGTAAATGGACACAATTTTATTCCCAAAGTAGTTTTCAACCAAACGTTTATAAACTGGAAAAATTGTTGACACTTCAGACTTTAATTTTAACGGAAACAACCAAATATATTTTGTGTAATGGTCAACAAATATTAAATAGTACCTAAACCCATCAATACTAGTAACTGGTGACGGTCCCCAAACATCAGTATAGATCAACTCAAGAGGTTTAGAGCTAGTCATAGAAGAAGTAGCAAAAGGAGATTTGTGCATTTTGTTGCACTTACAAGAATCACAAAAATATTTATTGTTTTCAACAGAAATATGAAATTGCTTCAAGATAGAACGGAGAACTAAAGTGGATGGATGGCCTAGCCTCCGATGCCAAAGGGACTGCGAAGAAATAACAGTATGAGAAATGCTGGGTCGGCGTAGAACTGACAGGTCAGGCGGCCACTCATAAATGCCATTAACGGGCTTCCCTTCCGCTAGCAGCACCCCCGTGCTCAAATCCTTCACATGAAACAGAAAAGGGTTAAACAAGACTTCAACATTATTTGAGGCACATAACTGATATACATATATTAAATTCTTATTTAATACAGGTACACATAACACATTCTGCAGATGTAGATCAGATTTCTTTGATGGTAGATATGTGGATCCAATATGAGTTATAGGGTAGGAACTACCATCACCAAGAAGCACATCATCATTGCCCTCATATTCGGAGTGAATAGAAAGATTTTGCAGATCCTGAACCACATGTTGATTTGCTCCAGAATCGACGATCCACTTTCCATCAGCTGTACCTGGTGAGCTAGTCACACAATTGACTTGCGGAGTAGTCCCCTTGGATGATTCACCAAACAGCCAAGGTACTACTTTTTTCAATTTGTAGCACTGCCTCATTGTATGTCCAGGTCAGTCACAAAACTGACATTTGACCTTCCCTTTTGACGTCGAACCAGTACTGGAATATCCAGCCGACGAAGCAGCAGTAGAATAACCAGATTTACCACCAGAATTATTTGGTCGAGCAGATGCAGCCTTCACATAATTCACCGTTGTAGGTGCAGATACGGGAATTACATTCCTGACCAGTTGGCTTTCAAAATCAACAAGCTTGTCATGAAGAACATCAAACGTAATTTCAGAATCACGAGCTCTTATTGCAGCTGCCACTTCTTTGTATTCCGGAGGTAATCCATGAAGAACATGTAAGACAACTTCATTCATAGATATAATTACCCCTGCAGTTGCAAGCGTGTTCGTAGTAGCCTTTATATTTTGCAGAAATTGAGTGATCGATAGCGATCCCTTCTTAGCATTGAATAATGACTCACGGAGTCCCATGATTCTTGCCTGAGATGGTCGAGCATAGGTCCGTTCGAGAGTACGCCAAACATCAGCTGCTGTCTTTTCACCAACAACAAAGGGCACAATTTCAGGCGACAAGGAAGCAATAAGAGCAGACCGGATCAATTGATCCTGTCGAAACCAGATCGTATCAGCATCTCTGGTGATCGGATTTGATATTTCCACATATTTTAGAAAATCGTATCCGATGAGTAAGGAGTACCACTGCGTATGCCACGATTGGTAATTCGTGGACGTGAGTTTGATAGGTGCTTGAGCAGTAGCATTGATCGAGATGAGTTGTGTGTTTGCAACCACTGGAATCTGCGTAGTTTGTAACACAGAAGGGGTGTGTGAGCTCTCGGTGGTGTCGAGACTCGGATTAGTCATGGTTGCAAAAAAAAAAAAAAAAAAACTGTTAAGCCTTACGGCTCTGATACCATAAAGAATTTGGAGGAAAAGTAAAATTATTCATAAACAGAGGTCAACTTAAATACATTCAGAGTACAACCAGTTAGCCTATAAAGAAGGGATATACATAAACAGTTACAACAGATTGATATATATAAACACCTATAATCACGTAACCTTATCCTTTCCTAATAAATTTGACACCAATTCTGCCTGGAAAGTTGTGGAAACAGCATTGACCTGTGTATTGAATTGTGCAAAACAAAGGCCAGACATGAGTCGTGTTGGCTGAACTTAAGGAATGTTTGGCCATGGTAAGGCCTTGTGGAAGTTCTCAAAGGATGGCAGGAGGAAGGACAAGATCATTTGCAATTGACACTGAAATGTTCCCAAGTCCAAGGTAGTATCTGATTTGTGTCTGTATGTCATATATCGTCTATGCATTTGTATTATACTATGTTTCTGCTGCTTTTTTTGAGGAATTGCTTTTTTATTTTTTGTTACTTTATGATAAAGCACAATACTTAACTTGTTCCAGTGGTTTTTTTAAATAATAAATATATACTTCCATAGATTTTCATAAATAAAAACTTTCGTTTTTTTTTTTTTTTAAATTTTGGAAGAATCTTATTGGATCAATTGATAAAATAAATTCTATAATTTGGTTTCTACGAGCCAAAAATTAATTTTCGACAAGTTCAGATTTTTCAATAGTAATATCAAACTAATCCTTGTTTCGGAATAAAATTCTTATATAAGAAAATATACTAGGAGTTATTATTATCGGGCATTTACATGATTACTTAAAAAAATTTTATGTTAAAAATATTTATATTTTTATAAAAATTTGAAGCAAAATTTAAAAAATACCTCATTCCTCGCTAAAATAAAAGTCTTTTTTTTTTTCAAAAATACTTCTTCCCTTATTACAATCAGTATTTTACTTTAATTTTTATTATTTTTTTCAATGTTCACCATTAAATAAAAAAATTATAATAAAATAATAAAAATTAATATTTTTAATTATTTTTAATCATATAAAAATCATAACTTTTTATAAAGGTAAAAAATTTTAATTTTAATTAAAAAAAAATAAATGACACTAAAAAAAATAAAATATACAAAAATATAATAATAAAAATTATTAAATTTATTTTTAATTAAAATTTACATATTATACACATGAATTAAATAAAAAAAATACATATAATTTCTTTATGTATATATTTGATAGATATTCTGTATATGTTTCATAGAAGTTTTATATATGCTGTGTGATTATTATATATTTATTATTAAGTTGTGTGTATTTTATATAAAAGTTGTTAAATATTTTGTGAATGTTATATGAATATTGTGAGAATAAAAAATTAAAAAAATAAATAAAAAAATTAAATAAATAAAATTAAATAAATATTAAAAATATTATGTAGATATAATTTATATTGTTGAATGTGTATTTTGTATATATTATATATTATATATATTTATTTTATTTTTGTGCATAATATATTGAAAATATGATATTCAAAAAATTTTAAATAAAAAATATAAATAAAATAAATAAAAAAATAAAACTAGAAAAAGAATAAAAATTAACGTCAAAAAGTAAAGTTTGAAACAAAAAAAAGGGGCAAAAGTCTTATAATTTTTTTTTTAAAAAAAACTATGGGTCCCGTATAATTGCAAATTGAGTGCGGAAATTAGGTATCTATTATTATCTTACATACGTACCAAAGAAATTTATTAATGAATTTTTTATTTAGAGGGTGTTTCTCAAAACTGGAGCTTTTCAGCTTATTGTGAATAAGTGATTTTTAGATTATAATCAGATTAAAAATAAGCAGTTAAGCGTTTCTGTAAACTAGATAATAATCAGCTGATAATCAGTTTGTAATCAGTTAAGTGTTTCTGTAAAATCAGCTTATAATCAGTTTTTAATTGTAGAAACTGTCAAAATGACCAAACTGTCCATGAATTTATTTATTGTATAAAAATAATTTTTTAAATGTCAATTCAAAATTTATTTTGCAATAATAATAATAATAATAATAATAATAATAAAATTTAATAATAATAATAATAATAAAATTTCTTTGATGGGAACTAAAGTGTATAAGATAGGCAAATTTGGAATATTGAAGATTAGGTAGGGATAGTATGGTCTTTTACTTGGTCAAAACTGCTTAAAAAATAAGTGCTTAAAAAAAAAGTAGCAAAACCCAACTTTTAAAAAACTGATTAAAATCAGATTATAATCTACTATTTAAGTTTTCAGAAACACTTAAATAAACAACTTATAATCTAAAAACAGCTTATAAGCAGTTTTGACCAGCTTTTAAGTTTTGAGAAACACCCTCTTAATTATTCCAACAATTTTCACATACGTTCTCTTCCTTTAAGTTATGGCATGCAGTTTCTTCAAAAAATTAGCAATAGAGATGAATAAGAATTAGAGAAGGTGGTAGTATTGAATTAAATAATTCTATTGAAATGATGAATCTAGTGAGTCTAAATTTTGATTAATTGTAACCGACCTTAAATAATAATAATAATAATAATAATAATAATAATAATAATAATAATAATAATAATAATAATAATAATAATAATAATAATAATAATAATATAGTTTACATTCTGTAATAATTAAAATAAACTCAAGAGTGTCCTAAATAAAAAAAAAAATCAATTATGTTAAAATTCTATAGATGGGTCATATACTTACTTGGTGGTAGAATTTCCCTTATATTATAACAAATCAAAATTTGAAATAAAATAATTGTTTGGTATAAATAAATTTTATATAATTTATATACAAATCTAAATTTGACATATTTGATATATACAAAAATATAAGATTTTATATCGTCAATTTTATTTGAGCTTAATCTTATAAAAATGATCAAATTTGTGAATAAATAATTATGAACCTGACTAAAATCAGAGAAGTTCTTCATTATTTTTATATTACTGTATATTCTTCTTAACAGTTATTAATTAGATCTCATAATAAAAATAAAAAAAAATACATCAATTATCAAATATAAGAAATTCATACGTAACAATAAGTTTTATTAATAATATCTAAATGTATACAATGCAACATAACATATTTGCATTTGCAAAATTGTTATGATTATATGGCCAAAAATATGTTGCTTTTACTGAATATTGTCAATGAAAAAATTCGACTAGCATTGACTCTTTGTTTATTTTTGATGAAAATTATATTTACTTCAAATTTTTCCATACCATATACATAACTATTTTGGAGTTCTCTAAAACGAATATTATATTTTGATGGTATTCTAATTAAGTTTAATAATGCATTATCTTATTAAATAATTTAGGAAAAAAAGTAAAAAACTACAAACATATAAAAATTTGCAAATCAATGAGCTGTCAAGAGTTGCAGTTGAGGCTGCAACGCTATTTGACTTCTTTTTAAGTGGTTGATTCCTAATTTATATTATCATTATTATTACTGGTTTATTATTAATATATTTTATAATATATATTTAGTTGTTTTTTATTTTTTATATTGTTGTTCTTTATTTATAAGAACTTATGGAACATTATGTTTTTTTTTTTGTCTTATACCTAATTCTGCATTTTGTGTATAATAAATTTAATATATACTAAATATAAATTTATTTTAATTTTTTTATATTTCATGTATTTGATTTTTGTTGTTTAATTATATTATATTTTATCCCAAAAAGTATAAGTTGATTTATTTTTTTGCTTTGTTTTCGCATAATAAACTCAATTTATACCCAATATGTACTATATAATGTATAATAAATTTAATATATACCTGATAAATACTATGCATAATTTGTTATAGATTTTGGTACTTGCTTTTATTTGATTAAAAAAAAATGAAAAACATAGGTTGATTTATAAATTTATTAAATAAGATTTGTTATACTTAATAGAATTTTTATATAGTGTATGATAAATTTATAATAATCTAATAAACTTTATATATATTATATGAAACTAATAATATAAAATATAATTTATGTTATATTTGAGTTATTGTTCAATAATATTTTGTGCTACAATATAATTTCAAATTTGTATCATTAATGTATTACAAACATTAAAAAAATAATAAAAAATTATCAATTCTGTAATTTGTACATAATAAACTCAATATATATTAAGTGTAAATTTATTACATACTCTTCAGTATTTAATATTATTTGTTAAAAACAAAATCTTGCATTTTCCATAAAAAATTTTCAAGCCGATAAAAATTTGGAACATTTAAATATCTATTAAAAAAATTAACTTTAATTTTAAAAATACTACAAATACTAAAAATATTTACACTTTTATAAAAAGTTAGAGTAAAATTTTAAAATATCATATTCTTCTCTAAAATAAAAGTTTTTTTTTACAAAAAAATATTTTTTCTCTCTATAATCAATATTTTACTTTAATTTTTATCTTTTTTTTCAAACTTCATTATTAAATAAAAATATTCTAATAAAATAATAAAAATTAATATTTTAAATTATTTTTCATCATGTAAAAATCATAGTTTGTTATAAAAGATAAAAGTTTAATTATAATTATAAAAAATATATAAGATTCAAAAAAAATAAAAAAATTAAAATATAGAAAAAATATAATAATAATAATAATAATTATTAAATTTATTTTTAAATAAATTTTATATATTATACATATAAAAAAATAAAAAAATATACAATTTTATTATTTAGATATATAATAGATATGTCGTAGATATATTATAAATATATTATAGTTATTGTATGTATATTATATTTTTATTATTTAAATTATGTATATTTTATATAAAAATTGTTGAATATTATATGAATTTTGTATAGATGTTGTGAGAATAAAAAATTAAAAAAAATAAAATTAAAAAATATTATTTAGATATGCTGTAGATGTATAGTAGATATATTATAGATGTATTGTAGATCTAGTTTATATTGTTAAGTGTGTATTTTATATATGTTATATATATTGCATATATATTATGTATATGTTTATTTTTTTATGTATATTAAAAATATGATATAAAAAAATTTTTAAATAAAAAAACACAAATAAAATAGAAGAAAATTGAAAATAAAAAATTACAAAAATTTTAAAAAAAATTAATATTAAAAGTATAAAATTGTAAATAAAAAATGTGCATCTGTATTATTAAAAATGAAAGTTTCAGAGCAGGCAAACAATATAAATTTTCCTAAAAATTAAGGAAAAATGACACTTTTCATAATATTTTTAAAAATATTTATTTTTTATCAGAAATATTTTAGTAATTTTATTATAAACTCATAATAAACTCATTATAAACTCTATAAAATTTATAAACTTATTATAAACTAATTATAAACTTATTATAAACTCTTTGTAAACTAATAAAAATTTGATATTTTGATAAATACTTTATAAATTATAATATTTTAGTAAATATTTTATAAATATGATAAATTTAAAATTATTTTTAATTATTTTTATATTTTTGTCAGAACCTCAAAAATTTAGCATTAAGAGCTTTTTCCACGAGGTCTGTAAAAAACCCATAATTTAAGGATTTAAAGCACATGTATAAAGCCCAATTCGCATTAAAGCCCAAGTCCAACATTTCAAAAATAAATTTCAAATGAAGAAGAAAACTTGATCAAGAAGAGTTAAACCATATGCAATCTGCATAAATAACTTCAGTGACTCCTTCCAAGACTTAAGTCGAAAAAATATGAGTTGGTATTTCCCATTGAAAACTTCAGTGACTCCTTCAAGATTGAAGCACTAAGTACCTTTAACTCTCATTGGCCAGTTGACTAAAGATATTTCTAACCAATTTTCTTCAACCATATGACAATTTGATTAAAGAGAGAGATTGCTAAGCGCAAACCAATTTCCTTCATCAACCTTAAACAGGTTGTAATGCTTTATTTTATTTTATTTTATTTTAAAAAGTATCTTTTACATAAATAAAGAATTAAATAGCATGCATAAAAGTTACATTCTATTTTAAATTTAAATAGTTCACCAGAGTATTACATTTTATATTGACTTAGAAAATATTATTGCTCAGAAAAAAAAGGTGGTCCTGTGTTAATGAAAGATATTACAGAATGAAAATTAAGCAGTAGAAAGAAAATGCATTTTCTTTGCAATTAGCTTATTTTATACGGTCAAAATCTGGCTGAATCCTTGATTTCAATTAGTTTATTTTGTACGTTTATTTATTTTCTTCGCATGCATGTTCTTTAGGCTTCTTGAGGTCAAAATTGTTGCCTCAAAATTTAGACAGATAGATAGTGATTTTGTTGACGAAATATTGAAGAAGCAGCAGATGAAGGAGGGAACAGAATGTTCCACTTGGAAAATATAAGGCCAAATGAAGCAATATATAATTTTGAAGGGCAAATAATCTAAGTGGCTTAAACCATTTTGGAACCCAGTCCAAGCAGTCAAGGCCAATTAGAACAAGTCTATCAAGCTAACACGCCAAGCAATTAAGTATAAATTAAATTTGGCATGATGTAAATTTTCAACTCAACTTATTATATGCACGCCTATTTGAATGGACAATATAAAGTTCAATTAGTTGTAATCATAAGCATTTCGCTGTACCTCTCAACTTGCAAATTGATTATTTGCTTTATATATATATATATGACCATATATACATCTGTCATATTTACCGAGAAGCTAATCAAGCCGCACACTTTTTTGCGTTACACAGTCGGTTACACAACAATAGCTTTTGTTTTGCTGATTTTCATTCTTTGCCTCGTTTTTTGAAATGTATTTTATTATCTGATTGTATGGGCGCTCCCTGCATTCGCTATCAATAAAATCTTATACATTTGGCCAAAAAAAAAAATACGACCATAACTGAACAATTTTCTGGAAAGCACAAATATGGGTTACTGGCAACTAGTACTGCTTTTGGTAACACTATGGCTAGTCTTGCTGCTTCCGCTTTCTGTATCTCTTGGAAACTTGAAACTTGACGCCACAAATAATCCTAGTAAATAATTAATTAATTAACTTTGTGTTTGGACGTTGGTTATCATTATTATTATTATTATTGATATGGACCATTTTTTTCTTTTGAATTTTGGTGCAAATTTTAATTAAGGATTTATAAGCATTGATTGTGGAGTGGATCAAGATTATGTGGACAAGGAAACAGGAATATTTTACAAGTCTGATAAAGATTTCATAAGCACAGGAGAAAATCAGGACATATCGCCCGACTACTACTATGATGAAGTTCCGCATTTTAGACAACTTCAGAACATCAGGTTTTTTTCGGAAGGAAGAAAGAATTGTTACAAATTGCGACCTAAGCAAGGCCAGAACCATAATTATCTTGTCAGAGCATTGTTCATGTATGGAAATTATGACGCAAAGAATCAAATTCCAAAGTTTGATTTGTATCTTGGAGTTAATTATTGGGGGACAGTGCAGCAAGTATATGCATCAAAATTTCAAATATGTGAGATTAACCACTTCTCTTTAACAGATACTATTGATGTTTGCCTTGTCAATACTGGCTCTGGAATACCTTTTATTTCAGCATTGGAACTACGGCTTTTGAACGATTCCATTTATAGAATTCAATCCAGAGACTTAGTTTCTCTCGGGCGTTATTAAAGAGTTCGTATGGTATTGGGAAATATTAACTTATGTATTACTGTATTCGTGGAACTATTTATACAAGAATTAGTTACATTATGATAATACAGCTAGCTAATTTATAATTATTCAAATATACAATTGATCCTTATCACGCCCCCGCAATTCGAGCAATCGAAGAAGATGGTCGAATTGTTAAATGATGCATGAGCATGTGATGCCAAGCTTTAGGAACAGGCTTGGTTAAAATATCAGCAAGCTGATCTCGAGAACAGATGTAGCGTACCTGAATTTCCTTCTTTTGGACCTTATCTCTTACAAAATGAAAATCAACCTCTAAATGTTTAGAGCGAGCATGGAAAACTGGGTTTGCCGATAAATAAGTCGCACCAATGTTGTCACACCAAACAATGGGACTTTGAGAAGAGGCATAGCCTATATCTCGCAAAAGTGATTGAATCCATACAAGCTCAGTTGTCGCGAGACCAAGTGCTCTATATTCTGCTTCAGTGGAAGATTTCGCAACTGTCTGCTGTTTCTTGGAATTCCAAGAAATCAAATTCCGTCCCATAAAAATCGCATAACTTGTTGTTGATTTGCGATCATCAATATCACTTGCCCAATCCGCATCCGTGTAAACATTCAAGGTGGTATTTGATGACTTGGAGATAAAAAGACCATAATCAGCAGTTGACTTTAAATATCTCAAAATTCGCTTAACAAAAGACCAATGTGTAGCAGATGGTGAATGCATAAATTGAGAAACCTTATGAACAGCAAAGCAAACTTCTGGTCGAGTTAGGCTCAAGTATTGCAAGCCTCCAACTATACTACGATATAACGTAGGATTCAAGAATTTATCACCTTGTACAGCTACGATTTTCTCCTTAGTACTAGCTGGAGTTGAAACACCTTTACAATCTGCCATTTGTGCTTTTGTGAGAAGATCGTGAATATATTTGTGCTGCGTAAGATACAAACCAGCCGCTGTCCAACGCGCCTCCATGCCCAAAAAATAATCTAGACGACCAAGATCTTTGAGCAAGAAAACAGCTTGAAGCGAGGTAATGATATTCTGCACAGCCTCAAGAGTTCCACCAGTAATGAGTATATCATCGACATAAACAAGGACAAAAACCACAATTGTATCCTTTGTATAGACAAACAAAGATGGATCAGCTGGTGAAACACGAAAGCCAAGGTTCAAAAGAGCCGAAAACAATCTTTTATACCACTGGCGAGGAGCTTGGCGTAAACCATACAAGGACCTCCGTAACCGGCACACATAATCAGGTTTAGATGAATCTTTGAAACCTGGTGGCTGTTCCATAAACACAATATCATCCAAATCACCATGTAAAAATGCGTTAGAAACATCTAACTGCTGTATAGGCCAACCATTAGATACAACAATAGATAAAACAATTCTGATTGTAACAGGTTTAACGACAGGCGAAAACGTTTCTGAAAAATCGATACCCGGACGCTGATGAAAGCCTTTTGCCACTAGTCTGGCTTTATAGCTTTCAAGACTGCCGTCAGACTTCTGTTTCACCCGAAAAACGCACTTACACCCAATTATATTTTGAGCAGTTGTTCTAGGAACAAGTTCCCACGTTCCTGTTTGCACCAGTGCATTTAATTCTTGAATCATAGCTTCCCTCCAATGCAAATTCTTAATAGCCTGAGTATAACATGTGGGAACAGATACAGAAACAGAAGCTAAATTATTAGATGGGGACCAAGGTATCTTCGGTTTCAAAGTCCCAGTTTGCTGTCTTGTAGTCATCTGATGCGTTTTAGCAAGAACAGGTGGAGAAACAGCTAAAGGAAGAGGCTGCTCAATTTGTTCAATCGCAGAAGAGGAACGCACATTAGTGTCATTTAATGAAACGGTGCACATTGATGGGTCTTGATCAGATTGACTCGTTGGAAGCAAACCAGCAGATGGCGAGTCAATTGAAACCATAGAATCAGGCTCAAGTTGGGCATCACTTAATGAAACGGTGCGCATTTGCGTATCTAGTTCGGCACTCTGCGATGAGCACAAAGAAGGTTGTGTTTCAGATGCTGAGGCAGGAACAAGTATTCTATTCGAATATGGTGAGGCTCCAAGAAGACCATCATTCGAATTAGAGATCACTGGTACTGGAGGCAAGGGCACAGACGTTGGTTGGTGATCATGGACTGTAGAGCAAGTATCAAATGGCTGCTTGAAAGGATACACCTGTTCATAGAATAAAACATGACGTGAGACGAAAAACCGACCAGAAGAAAAATCAAGACAAAGATACCCTTTATGTAGCTTACTATATCCCATGAAAACACATTTGGAAGAACGAGGAGCTAGTTTATGCGGTGTGTAGGGCTTTAACCATGGGTAGCAAAGAGAACCAAAAACTCTCAACTCATCATAATTTGGCTTTGAATGAAATAAAATTTCAAAAGGTGTTCGATTATTTGCTTGAGTTAAAGGAAGACGATTAATGGTATAGACAGCATTTTCAAAAGCATAGGTCCAATATTTGTATGGAACACTAGCAGAATGTAACAAAGCCCTCCCAGTTTCGACAATATGCCTGTGTTTACGCTCCGCACACCCATTTTGTTCAGGGGTATAAGGACAAGAGACTCTATGAACAATCCCATTTTCTCTCAAATATTTTGATAAAGACTGATATTCTCCCCCCCAATCAGATTGAAAACTCTTAACACACACGCCAAAATATTTCTCAACCATAGTCCGAAATTGGATAAAAACTGGCAACACATCAGATTTTTGCTTCAAAAAATACAACCAGCAATACTTACTAAAATGATCAAAGAAAAGAACATAATATTTATAACCATCGACAGAGATTTCAGGGGAAGGCCCCCAAACATCGGAGCAAACTAATTCCAAAGGCTTTTTAGCAATAAATGTTGAATCAGGAAAGGGTAACTTGTGTGATTTGCCCACACTACAACCATGACAAACATCACAATCTTTATTGGCAACAAAAGAAATTTTATTACTACTAAGAACATTCCTAACAACTCTAAGATTAGCATGCCCGAGACGCTCATGCCAAAGGGATATGCTTGCTGGACATGCTGTTGGTGAAAAAGAACGAACCGGCTGCATTGGAAAAAGATACAATCCATTCCTACTCTGGCCTTGGTATAACACCTGCCTCGTGGGGATATCCTTCACAAAGTAAGTGTCAGGGAAAAACTCAATAGAAGCATTATTGTCAGTGGTAAAAGCAGATACTGATAACAAATTTTGTTTGACACTAGGAGAATACAAAACATTATCAAGAATAAACGAACGGCCATTAATATGAGAAACAGAAGAACCAGAGGTTAAGATTGGGAGAGTTTTACCATCCGCAATTGTGAGAGTAGTAGCGTCATTAACAGGAACTGATCGAGTGATGTTATCCTGACTGGCAGCCAAATGATAATTTGCCCCGGAGTCTACTGTCCAAGCTGGAACGGCAGGTGAGTCACTTTGAGCCACATGTGCTTAAGGTGGAGGTTTTGGAGAAGGACACTGTCGACTGTAATGGCCAGTACCATTACAATTATAACAAATAAGAGTTGAAGTCTGTCCAGTAAAAGCACCTGTACCAAGTCCAGCAGCCATATTCTGGGTGCCATAATTATTATAATTGGTATTTCCAGCGCCTTGATAGCCACGACCAGAACCAGAGTTTTGGCCAAATCGTCCACGACCTCCACGCCCTCTACTTCGCCCATTGCTACGGCCTGCAGTACTGTAATTGACAGTAGGCAAAATAGCAGTAGAAACAGCCAAATTATCAAGTTTCATTTGCGTTTCCTCACTCAACAATAACGCATGTAATTCATCAAAAGGAGTATCAGCATTTTTTGCTTCAAGGGCACGAGTAAAAGGATGAAACTCAGAGCCCAAACCCTCTATCACATCAGAAACTAAAGAATCCTCACTTACAGAGCTACCAAACGATTCCAGCTGATCGGCAATGGATCTAGCATGCCTCATGTAGACATCAATTGAATCAGATCCACGAGACAAGTGTTTCAGTTGTTTACGAAGCTGCTGAATTTGAGTTCTGGCACCCTTGGAATAAACCGTTACAAGCTTATCCCACGCATCTTTGGCAGTCTGGCATCGTACAATTTGATGCATAATAGTTTCAGAGACTGAGCTGTTGATCCAGCTTTTCACGATCTGGTCTTGACTGAACCAATCAGTATAGGCAGAATTCACATCACCATTCGCAAGAGTTTTAGGGGGAGCTTCTTTCGATCCATCAATGTGAGAAGCCAATCTGTAGCCATGGAGGAGAGGCATGATCTGAGCTTCCCACAATAAATAATTAGAAGACGTTAATTTGATGGATAAGAAAGGAGTGACATTAGGTATGGAGACTGAAGGAGTATTTGTGGGTTGAGAAGAAGACGTAGCAGAAACCAAAGTCTGATCTGTACTCATACTGAAGACGAAGAAAATAGAAATTGGCAGGAGTCCCCTTTAGCTCTGATACCATAAAGAGTTCGTATGGTATTGGGAAATATTAACTTATGTATTACTGTATTCGTGGAACTATTTATACAAGAGTTAGTTACATTATGATAATACAGCTAGCTAATTTATAATTATTCAAATATACAATTGATCCTTATCAGTTATGACTTTGGCAATTCAACCGCCTATAACAGGTAAATTGTTGTTTTCTTTTCCTTGTCTATTTAATTAATATCTGTATCTTTAAATTTTATATATTGTCTTCATTGCAGGTACAGTGATGATGTTTACGATCGTATCTGGCTCAGGGATCCTAACCCAGATTATTCAATTTCAGTTAACACAACAACAGATATTGATATTCAGGGAAGCAACAATTCCTATAAACTGCCGGTTCAAGTGTGGAAAACTGCAGTTCAACCACGAACTTCCCTCAGATCATTGAATTTATCGGGGCCTGTGCCGGCCACTGAATTATATGTTTGCTTTCACTTTGCGGAAATATTACAGGTTGCACAAGGCCTAAGAAAAAGAAGAGAATTCACCATCCATTTTAATGGTGCTAACTATGGACCTATTACACTTCAATACTTGAGGCCGCTTAGCATATGCCCTCCTCAATCATCAGTACAAGGTATTGTTATAATGTCTATCGATTCAACAATGCGGTCTGACCTTCCACCAATCCTCAATGGCTTAGAGATGTTTGCGGTATTGAAGCTTCCGAATTCACCAACAGACCCAACAGACGGTATGTTCTATTTTTCTCACTCAAAAACTTCAATTTCCCATGATGAGTTTTATGTTCTGTTACATTTCCAACCAAGAGCCTGAAATTTTTTTTTTTTACATGTATGGCCTAGTATATTTCATTCTTAAAGCAAATTAATATTTTCAATATATCTACTGCACTTCTCACCCTTTCGCTCTGGAATGGTCATAGTTGATGCTGTCATGGCCATCAAGCAAATATACAAGATAAACAATGATGACAATTGGCAAGGAGATCCATGTATCCCGAGAGATTTTAAATGGGCTATATTGAACTGCAGTTATGACACCAATCCTCCAAGAATCATCTCTCTGTGAGTGCAATTTCAGTCATCCTTGATATATTAATATTAGATACGTCAAATTGGAAAGATAAACAAGATATATAGTCTCACTCCTAATAAGTGAATTGTAAGCAGGGACCTCAGTTCAAGTAAATTGAAAGGAATGATCTCTTCATCATTCTCCAACCTCAAAGCGATACAGTCCTTGTAAGTATTAATGACCTGTAATAATTTCTTAGCCTACTAAATGTCTAATATATCTAATTACCATTTTCTTTTTTTTAGAGATTTATCATATAATGAACTGATTGGTGAAGTGCCAGAATTTTTAGCAGAATTGCCAAATTTAACTATCATGTAAGTTGATGAGCTTTGATTTGCAAGAGAACTTTTGGCATAAAATATACTGGTGATGTACTCGTACTTTTTGTTCAGAAATTTAACTGGAAACAAGCTCAGAGGTTCAATTCCTGTGTCGCTTGCGCAAAAATATAACAACGGGACGTTGCAGCTGAGGTTTGATTTTATCACCATCTGCATCCATCAATTCAATTAGCTTGTGATCTGCTTGTTTAAATATATTACACACTGGATGAACAGTTTCTATTTGGAAATTGGAAATGAAAACTAAGTCCTGTTGCTATTCATAGCATGTCCTTGGGCATATTTTGCAGAAACAGCTACTAAATTATGTTTTCAAAGCACATATATATGCATGGTCCACCTATAATCAGATGTTATCATGTTTAATGACAGCTTGGATGGAAATCCAAATCTATGCCTGTCAGATCACTGTGAGAAAAAGAAGCACATTTCTATTCTCCCAATTGTTATATCAGTTATAGCAGTTTCAGTGCTTCTCCTGTTTAGCAGTATGGTGATCTTTTGCAGAATGAAAAGACGAGGAGGTAATTTTTCATTATACAATCGCGATCTTCATCGCATTAAGGAAAGCATAATTATAGCAATATTTAAGGCAACAATATATTCTGTATTCATTTAGTTTGATTGTACAGATACAGTTTTCCTTAATAGATTAGCTTGTATACAATATATATTACAAAATCAATACAAAGAATATACAGTTTTTCCTCCAAATTCTTCTTTTTCTTTAACCTGTTTAACATGGTATCAGAGCTTACTTATCGACTAGCAGAGTCGAAATTAGTTTAGTGCTCATCATTTACCTTACCCTTTCTCAGCCATGGCTGAAGAACATAGCAGCAGTAGGCCTTCAGTCCAAACAGAGGAATCACCAGGTGGTGAATCTCTCCTTGAACAGCTAGCAAAGCTCCTGCAGAAACCAATACAGCCAAGTCAGCTACAAACAGTGAACATTAGCACGAAATTGAACCAGCACAATTACACCCTATGGGCTAGGTTAATGAAATTAGCCATTGGTGGGAGAGGAATGTTCAATCACTTGTCTGGTATACCAGCACCACCAGCACCGAGTGATCCAACATATTCATTATGGGAACAGAAAGACCTAATGGTCTGTACATGGCTACTGGATAATATGGAACCCGAAATGGTTCCAAACTATGCTGAGTATCCATCGGCTAAGGCTTTGTGGGAAGGTCTGAACTCCATATTCAGTCAGAGAGATGATGCCCTGCAGTTCTATGAGTTAACAGTAAAAGCTCATAATATGAAACAAGGAGAAAACTCAATTGAATAGTTCTACAGCGACTGCCAGAGGATCTGGCGAGAAATTGATCTCAGACAACCCAATCCAATGAGAGATGAGGAAGACATTACCGTGTTCAATCGACTTAGGTCAGAAGATCAATTGTACCAGTTTCTTAGTGGAGTTGATGACAAATACGATGCAGAGAGGAGGGATCTCCTCAAAGAGAAACCACTGCCAACGGTAGAGAAGGCCTTCGCTACCATCCGGCGAGAAGGAACAAGGCGAGGACTCATGGGGCCAGAAAAAAAAACCAGAGGCAGCAGGAGGTTCTGGAATTGGCAGTGGACTCTTTACAAAGCCTCAGACCGAAATCATCACTGGCCAAGGGCTCGCCACCAGGCCCCACTCAGAACCGGTTAAAAATGGCTATCGATCGTCACAGAAGGGCGGCGGCGAGAGGATCGATCGAACAAAGCTAAGATGCAGTCACTGTGGTATGTTAAAACATACAAGGGAGGAGTGCTTCGAGCTGGTGGGGTTTCCAGAGGGATGGAAAAGCCGGCGACAGAGGAACAGCCAGCGAGGAACCGCCGCCGCCAGCCTCAACACCGAGCAAATCCCTAATGTAATCGAAGGCAGAGAACAGGGGAGGACAGAAGGGTTAGGTCAAGCAGCGGCAGTGGCTGCATATGAAGAAGAGAAGGGTTTTAAAGGTAGGGTTAATGGAGCGTTTCAATTTGCTCCTCAGAAAATGAGAAATTTGCAGAATGGCCCCAAAGAAGTTGGAACTTCTCATTTTGACACAGAAACTTGTGAAAAATTACAGATTTACCCCAGAAATTATAATTCTACTCAAATTAAAAAATGCACTGGTAAGAATTATTTTTTACAGGGACAAAGCTTTGGAGGACAGGTTACTGGAAAAAAAAATAAATCAGAATGGCTAGTAGACTGTGGAGCTACAGACACAATGACGTTTGATCACCATGATTTAATTACGTCATCAGTACCTACAAAAAAATCTATACAAAGTGCTAATGGAAATTTATCTCCAGTTCATGGGGCAGGGACTATTGAAATTGCTCCTAATCTAAAGCTAAAAAACTGTCTTTATGTGCCTAGTCTTTCTTGCAAATTATTATCGGTTAGTCATGTTACTCGGGAATTAAATTGTATTGTGCTAATTTTTCCTACTTTTTGCCTTTTACAGGATATTCAGTCGGGGAAAGTGATTGGACGTGGCACTGAGCGTGGGGGATTATACTATGTGGATGAGGTGGTTCAACAGGGGAATGCAGCGCTGGTTCGCGGAACACTAGAAAGGCAACAGTGGTTGTGGCACCGACGATTGGGACATCCTTCTGTTGGCTATCTCCGGGTTTTATTTCCTAGTTTATTTTCTCAGAATAATAAATTGTCTTGTGAAACTTGTTTGTTATCAAAAAGTCACAAACAGTCTTATAAACCTTCAAACACTCGTGTCCAGTCAGTTTTTTCTTTAGTTCACTCTGATGTTTGGGGACCTTCCCTACAGTCTTGGTCAGATATTCATCATCATGGTTTTAAGTATTTTGTCTTATTTATTGATGATTGCTCCCTAATGACATGGATTTATTTTTTGAAACAAAAGTCTGAAGTAGCATCTAAGTTTATTGAATTTTATAAAATGATTGAGACTCAATTCCAGAAAAAAATTCAAATTCTTAGATTAGATAATGGAGGGGAGTATGTGAATTCTACTCTTAAACAGTTCTTTCAAAACCAAGGAACCATTCATCAAACCTCATGTCCACACACACCAGAACAAAATGGGGTAGTAGAACGTAAGAATCGTCTTATTCTTGAAATAACTAGGGCAGTCATGATCGAGTCTCATGTACCCTTGTTTCTATGGCCTGAAGCAGTTGCTACCTCTGTCTACCTTATTAACCGGCTTCCTACTAAGATTCTCAACTTCCAGACTCCTCTTAAGGAATTAGCAAAACAGGTTAGTATTCCATCCACTCTCATCCTTCAACCTAGAGTATTTGGATGTTCAGTTTTTGTCCATATACCTAAAACAGAACGAACCAAGTTTGAAGCGTGTTCCCTTAAATGTGTGTTTGTGGGTTATGGGCGTCATCAGAAAGGGTACCGTTGTTATCATCCAACCACCCGAAGAGTTTATGTTACCATGAATTGTGACTTTATTGAAACAGAATTCTTTTACCAAAACCAACCCATTGGTCAGGGGGAGAGTCAGAGTCAAATTGATCCATTGTGTTGGTTTTCTAGTCCCAGTTTGTCTAGTTCTCCAGAGCTTACTACCACTGTGTCTGATACTGTTCCAAAAGAGCTGGTACGTAGTTCCACCGAATCACTTCTCCACACAGGACAGAATTCTCCACCAGAGCCTGAGCCCTCACTGAATATCCATGAGGTAAACACTAATACAGATATTATGAATGCTAACCTGAGTAGTACAGACATAGAAGAAGCAGATTTCAGGTCTGAAGAACCAGAGATGGTAGAACCAAGTAGATATGTGTTACCTCCCAGAAGTACAAGAGGAGTGCCTCCAAAGCGATATGATCCAGAATATGAACCTAGACAATCCAGATACCCTGCAGCAAACTTCGTAAGGGGGAGTGGGAGAATATCCCCAACAGCCAGAGCTTTTTCTGCAGCAGTCTATTCTGAAGTTCTTCCTAGAGATGCAAAGGAAGCTTTAGAACAGGAAAAATGGTGTCAGGCTATGGAAGTTGAGATGGCAGCACTGGAAAAGAATGAAACATGGGAGAAGTGTGTTCTACCTCCAGGAAAAAGACCAGTTGGGTGTAGATGGGTGTTTGCAATTAAATACAAAACAGATGGATCTATAGAAAGATACAAGGCAAGACTGGTAGCTAAAGGTTACACCCAGACTTATGGGATTGATTACTCTGAGACCTTCTCTCCAGTTGCAAAAATTGACACAATCAGAGTATTGTTTTCTGTAGCTGCTAATCAAGACTGGCCACTTCTGCAGTTCGATGTTAAGAATGCATTTCTTCATGGAGAGTTGGAATAAGAGGTGTACATGGAGCCTCCTCCAGGTTTCTCTAAGTATTTCCAGAGTAAAGAAGTGTGCAAACTTAAGAAGGCTTTGTATGGCCTTAAGCAGTCTCCACGAGCATGGTTTGGGAGATTCACCTTGGCAATGAAAAAATATGGATATCAACAGAGTAATTCTGATCATACGTTGTTCATTAGAAGGAGAGAGGATCGAATTACCTGCTTGATTATCTATGTAGATGATATGATAATTACTGGAAATGATACGGAAGAAATTAAGCAGCTCAGGGAAAATTTGTTCAGAGAGTTTGAGATGAAAGACCTAGGAAATCTGAAATACTTTCTGGGAATTGAGGTTCTGAGATCCAAGGAAGGAATCTTCATTTCTCAAAAGAAGTATATTTTGGATTTATTGGCAGAGACAGGCATGATTGATTGTAAGCCAGTTGATACTCCTATAATTGTTAATCATGGTCTGAAGATTATTGATGGAGCCAAGGTAACAGATCAGAGACAGTACCAGCATCTGGTGGGAAAGTTGATCTATTTATCTCATACAAGACCGGATATTGCCTATGTAGTTGGAATTTTAAGTCAGTTTATGCATTCCCCTCAGAGTGATCACATGGAAGCTGCACTAAGGGTTGTTCGGTACCTGAAAGGGTCTTCAGAAAAAGGGGTTTTCTTCAAAAGAAATGGGCATTTAGAAATCCAAGCTTACACTGATGTTGATTGGGCAGGAAATTCAGTAGATAGAAGGTCTACTTCTGGGTACTTCACGTTTGTAGGAGGTAACTTAGTCACATGGAAGAGTAAGAAACAGAAGGTTGTAGCTCTTTCCAGTGCAGAAGCTGAATTTCGAGGAATAGCCCGTGGTCTCACAGAGATTCTTTGGTTAAGGAAACTATTGGCAGAGATTGGGTTTCCAGTCCAAGAAACATGTACTCTGATGTGCGACAATAGAGCTGCGATCAGTATCTCCGAAAATCCAGTTCAGCATGACAGGACAAAACATGTTGAGATAGACAGACATTTTATTAAGGAAAAATTGGATAACAAGATCATCTCACTTCCTTATGTTCGCTCAGAAGATCAGTTAGCTGATATTCTCACAAAGGCAGTTACTGGGCGAATTTTTCAGAAAGTACTGAGCAAGTTGAATGTGTGTGATCCCACCATCCAACTTGAGGGGGAGTATTAAGGAAAGCAGAATTATAGTAATATTTAAGGCAACAATATATTCTGTATTCATTTAGTTTGATAGTACAGATACAGTTTTCCTTAATAGATTAGCTTGTATACAACATATATTACAAAATCAATACAAAGAATATACAGTTTTTCCTCCAAATTCTTCTTTTTCTTTAACCTGTTTAACAGCTCCTGGGATGATTCTAATTACAACTCTGTTTCTTACTGTCCCCATAAATTTTATTCTTCCCCAGCAGCAATACAGTCCAATAAGGATGGGTCAGTAATATCCAAGAATCGTTCATTCAGTTATGCAGAGATTGTTAGTGTTACTGATAACTTCAAAACCATCATTGGAGAAGGAGGATTTGGGAAAGTTTACTTGGGGACTTCAAAAGACAGCACTCAAGTTGCAGTTAAGTTGCTATCTCAAAACTCAAGGCAAGGTTATAAGGAATTTCAAGCAGAGGTGATGTTCAAACACAGCATCTGCAGTTTTAAGTTAGCTGAATTTTTTATCCTTTTCTGGAGATGCATATTATATATTAGTTAAAATGGATTAGCAATTTGAATTGCAGGCACAACTCTTGATGATTGTTCATCACAGAAATTTGGTTTCTCTAATTGGATATTGTGATGAAGGTCATAATAAAGCACTGATTTATGAATATATGTCTTATGGAAACTTGAGAGAGCATTTATCAGGTACCTAGCATGACACCATAACAAATATTTGGAGACTATGTTATTAAAAGGGATAATTTCTTGTAATTCTAAGCCAAATTGTAATAATGCCAATTTTGATTGCAGAGACAAGTGGAAGTATTTTGAATTGGGATGAGAGACTTCAAATTGCAGTAGATGCAGCACATGGTTCTCTCTCTGATCTAACTATTAAGTCTTTTTCCTTTATTGATCATTTCATGTTCCATTAAGTCTATGCTAATCAATGGCTAAATGGAGTTTCAGGATTGGCATATCTACATAATGGTTGCAAACCACCAATAATCCATAGAGATTTAAAGACTTCCAACATCTTAATAAATGACAAATTGCAAGCGAAAATAGCTGATTTTGGTTTGTCCAGAGCTTTCAAAAATGAAAGTGGTTCGCATATAACGACTCGCCCTGCTGGCACCTATGGCTACTTGGATCCTGAGTAAGTGTTAGGACCCATTTGGTGTGATTATTATTTTTAGGTTTTGAGAAACATCTTTTATTACAATTTATTTAGTTTTTATTATTAGTATCTTATAATTCTAATTGTTGCAATTAATGTTCTGCTGATATCCCAATTATTTTTATTTTTCTAATAGGGCCCAAGCATCAGGAAACTTTAGCCAAAAAAGTGATGTATACAGCTTTGGAATCATTCTACTTGAGCTGATAACAGGGCAGCCTGCGATTAAAAGAGACATGACAGGGGAAATAATTCTTATACAAAAATGGGTTACACCAATAATTGAAAGTGGTGATATTCAAAGCCTAGTTGATCCCAGGCTACAAGGCCAATTTGACACCAATTCTGCCTGGAAAGTTGTGGAAACAGCATTGACCTTGGTATTGAATTGTGCAAAACAAAGGCCAGACATGAGTCATGTGTTGGCTGAACTTAAGGAATGTTTGGCCATGGTAAGGCCTTGTGGAAGTTCTCAAAGGATGGCAGGAGGAAGGACAAGATCATTTGCAATTGACACTGAAATGTTCCCAAGTCCAAGGTAGTATCTGATTTGTGTCTGTATCTCATATGGGTGAACTCGAAATTTGTTAGATGCCTATATATCCTTTTGCATACAAATATTTATCGTCTGTGCATTTGTATTATACTATGTTTCTGCTGCTTTTAATGAGGAATTGGCTTTTTAATTTTCTGAATGTCTGAGTTGGATCTTTTATCTTTTTATTTTATTGTTATTGTTATTTTTTTGTTTATTTGAGCTTGCAAACTTTAAAATTTGGTTCAACTTGCCCAATAAACCAACTTCATTTTTTCTTCATAATCTTATATATGGGCGCCCCGTTTTGAGAAAGCGAGAAAAATTATTTGTATATTTAAATGTTAATTTTAAATTTTTATGATAAAAAAACTAAAAAATAATTCTTCTTGCAAAATTTTTTTCTCCTCTCTTTTGTTGAATTAGGCGGCTATTTATCCAATATTCTTGTTTCTCCAATATTGAATAATGATTCAACACTAATTTTTAGATATAATAATAATTCTTCTCAATTCTCCAATTTCTCATAAAATTTGTAGTGAAGAAAAAAAGGGCACAGCTGAGTCCATTTGAAAATTTTAGGGCCTGGTTGATTACCAAAAAGAATTTTCACGATAATTTAAGCATCTTTGAAAACAAAAATCAATTTTTTGTTATTTCCTTAAACGTTGATAATTAGAAAACTCATACCATGGTATCATAGATTTTCAGACTCTGATACATTTTGTTTGCACCCAAAACCAACCTAGTGAAAGCTTTGTGCAGGCAGGAGTTCAAGTGGCGCAGCAACAATAAATGGCATTTCCTTTTCAAAAGCAAAGTCCTCTAATGCATACGGATCCTAAAGCCTCAAAGAGAAAAAATATATAAGAATTATATGAGTTTGGCCTTATGATTCTTATTCACAATAATAAAAAAATATATATGTTATTATTTATAACGTCATTTACCCCTTATGCATTTTTATTCACAATAACAAAAAAAATTATAATATTATTTATAATGCCATTTACTTTTTTTTTTTATTAAAAATCCAACTTCAATAGCATTTGACATTTTGTTTTATTAATTTTGTTCGTTTATTCAAAAAAAAAAAATTGAGGTGAAGCAATAAAAAAATATTTTATTTAAAAAATGGAAGGATCAAAACATAATATTAGATCAGATGAAACTAGGGGTAATATTTTTATTTTAGTTGATAACTAAAGATAAAATTTGAGCAACAAGATAGCATTGAGTTGTTCACTTGGGAGAAGCTATAGGCACTTTTCGTTGCTTGAAATGCCCTTTTACTTGATCATTGGATTTCTAAACTTCAATTTCTTCCATTATCCCAATTTCCAAAATTCTTTCAATATTTACATCCAATGAATTAATAACCTATGCATTGATTAATAATTGAATAATTGACAACCTACTTATTTGAATAAGAAGTGCATTTGCAAATTGTTCCTGCTGAAATTATTGTTTTTGCAAAAAAAAAAATTTCTCTTTCAAGTTGTATCTTTATACAATAAAAAATTTAATTAGCTTTTTCTAAATTATACACTTATCATTAATAATTTAATTTATGAATTGAGAATATAGTATTAATAAAGTAATAAAAAATATTTTAATCTATTCAAAATAATTTTATATAATATTTAGAGAATTTAATAATTTTTTTAATTAATATGTATAAATTGAAAGCGAAGATTTCAGCGGGACAAAAAGAGTAAAACAAAAAATAAGCTGTTTCCGCTCAATATTTTTAATGATAAAATTCTAATTGCATCGACTTTTAGTTTATTTTAGATGTAATTATTTTTATCTTAAAGTTGTCCATATATATATATCCATCTTTTTCCAAATGGGATTTATATTTTATATCTCACACTTAAAATTTTAATAATATATATAATTATTTTAGACTTTTCCAAAACGAATAGCACATGCATATTATATTTTGACTTGGTATTTTAATTACTTTTAGTAATAATAATATACTATAGTATTATAAAATTATTTTTTGGAAAATAACGACACTTCATGAACACGCATAATCTAATTAATTTTAATCTGTATCATTATTATTGTATTAGAAAATTATTTTTAGAAAAATGACAACACTTTGTCAACTGAATGAGCTAGCAAATATTATATTTAGGAGTGTAATTGAACCGAGCTGAATTTTAAAAAGTTTAAGTTTAACTCGTTATAAAATAATTGAGTTCAAATTTAAATTCAAGCTGAACTCGAGATTATATCAAGCTAACTCATATGTTATGTATTTCAAGTTTGAACTCAAAATAAATTTAAATAAATTTAGCGAGTTTAACGAACTTATTTTAATTTTTAATTTTTATTCATCTTTTTTGCATTCTCATATTAGATATACTGAAATTAACATTTTTATTGTATTACTATAATTTTATATTTAATTATAAATTATTAAGTTATTTTATATTTAATTTAATTTAATTTATTTATCACATATATCATATATTAATAAATTATATAAATTAAATTATTTAAACAAATTAATATATTCGTATACATAATTTAATATATACAAATTATATTATATATATATTTTTAATCCAAGATAATAAATGAACTAGTTTACGAGCCTAACTCATAAGTTTTTTAAATGAGCTAGTTTGCAAGTTAATGAGTCAAGTATTTCTTAGTTTGAACTTGACTTATTTAATAAATAAGCAGTTTGAGCTCGAACATGAATGAGTTTTTATTGAGCCGAGACGCCAGTCTAGCTCAAATAGCTTGGCTTATTTATATCCTTAATTATATTCTAATTAATTTTAATATTATATTATCATTCTGGAAAATTATTTTTAATTCCAAAATGGATGTACGGGTGGTTAGCTGCATGGTTGACATTGTATGTATATATATATATATATATATATATATATCAAGATATCCAATTTATAAGAAGTACATTGGAGCATAAAATGATTCAAACTACTATTCCAAGTTTCAACACTACACTAATTTGACTAGGGAAGCCCCTCAATCCATCTCATTTATTAATTAATTAAAATAAATTAATTTTAAATATAAAATAAAATTTAATTATCTTTTACAAAAATCTTAACCTAAAAAACACGAAATAAACAGCTCAAATTAAAAAAAAAAAACACTATTCATTGTTAGCTTAAGCCAATATATTATGTATATGTATTTTTAAGTATAAAGGAAAGGAGGATGACTAATATATATAACACGAATAGAACATTATAATTAATTAGAAATATAAATAATAAAATTATTTGATATGATATAGTATAATTAATACTATAAAATAACACAAAAATGTTCTCCAACTATATTAAAAATTGTCACAAAAAAATATAGGAGACAAATTAGTCATCTTTATCTGTCATCCTTTATATATTTTCAATCTCTTATTCAAAAGGAGATGATAAATTATAATATTATGTTTAATATAAAGAATAATAGTCATCCCAATATAAAAATGATAATCATTCTCATATGGAGATTACTATAATTGTCGACCCCTTTTTAACAATTATAATAGTTAATTATATATAATCAACTCTTTAAATAAAATTAACTACTTTATATTTACCTACTGTGCTTTTGAATATTATAGGAAACAATAGAAATAAAATAAATCTAAATCAAATGAAAAAATTACAATATGTAATCACAATCAACTCTTTGATATTAAAATGAATTTACCTTACGCATTGATCAAGACATTTGATGATACATCACAAAAATATTTATTTATATACACCTAACAACTCAAAATTAATTTGAAAAAAATCATTATTGAAAGTAAAACCCTCTTTAAACAATCAATTTACTTTGTTACCTCAAGAAACATAAAATAATTTATTATTTCTAATTAGGTTTGGAGTTTGATCGATTATTATATTTCCTAGTCCTGGTTTTATGGGGTGCTTATATAATACACCTCATTTCATTTTTTTTACTACATAAATAAGAGTTTTTGACAAAAAATATAAGAAAAAATAAAAATAATTTTAAATTTAGCTTATTTATAAATTATTTATTAAAATACTAGAATTTATAAAAATATTTATCAAAATATCATATTTTTATTAGTTTAAAATAAGTTTATAATGAGTTTATTATGAGTATAAATTTTACATACTTTATAATGAATTTATAATAAAATAACTAAAATACTCTGGTAAAAAAATAAAAATTTCAAAAAAATTGGTGGAGAATGTCATTTTCCCAACAAATAATTATATTATCCATACTATTACTTTTTAAATCCATTTCCAAATAAAGAGTACATACTTTTTTCTTTCTTTCCTTTTAATTAGTTGTTAACAAGAAGAGGTTTATATATTCTTTTATTTTCTTAGTATGTAAACTAGATAAAATGAAATTTTAATTTATATAATAAAAACTACAAAATCATTTAATAAATATAATAAAAATAAAAATTATAGTTTATAATACACCATTAACATGATAATACATGTGGTGAAAGTGGTAATATTTTTTTTTATTAAGCAGTAGATTTTTATTAAAATATGATAAAAAAGGTTACAACATAAGCATTATGCAACAAAGAAATAAATTATTGCAGGGCTACTACGTAATAGCACAAAGATAAAAACAAAATTCCCGATAAATTAAAAACAAAAGAGACTAGATATAACTTTTTTTAATTCCTCGGGTGACCATTTTTCTAGTCTCGATCTGATTGATTTCCTTGTTCTTCTTGTTCTTTTTCTTTGAGGTTACCAGGGTGAAATCATCTTCAATTGGATATTCAAGATCATTAGCTTCTATCTCCCTGATATCTTCATCATCTACTACAGGGGTTGGAAGAGGAGAATTGGAAGTTGAGGCTGCAGCCAAAGATTGATTTATAAAATGTTGGGAAAGTTTGAGGTCTTTTTTAAATTCTTCTAATGAAAGTGGTAATATATATACTAATTAAACCGTTAAAATAGAAAATAATAAAGATATTTATTAAAAATTAAAGAGGGCAAAAAAAACCAATAAAATAAAATAAAATAAGGTGTAAAAGTGAAACAAAATATGTTAAAAATATGATATGACTATTATTATTATTTTATATTATATTTAAATATTAAAAAATATAAAAATAAATAAATTGTTTAAAACTTTTAGAATTGATTTAACCACTCATTTATAATATGGTAATTTCAGATTATCCGCATGCATTGCGAGTCAATAAGGCAAGAATTTCTAACTTGAAGAGAGGGAAAGTTCAAGGAGTGTGCCAATATTATCACTTTTGGCTACAAGACTACAATGGGTACTCTTTGTTTGGCTGTCTACGAGCACAAGAAACCCGAAACTCGTTGCAGCAGATAATCAGCATCCCCACAGAGGAGAGCTCGCCACTCAAAATCCAGGTAGTAACTCACAATACATACATCCATACATATATACATACGTACATATATATTACAATTTAATTTTTAGACATTTCATTTTGCAAGAAGCCCATATTTTTAATTTTTTTAAATTTAATTTTAGATCGATAAAAATTAAATTGCTAGTGGATATTGTTCATTGGTGCAAAACTTGTTAATTTTAGCCTCAACTGTATGCAATATAATAGCAAAATATCAAATCGATCAAACTTGTCCTAATTAATTAAGAATATATTGTATTTTCTTTTACAAAACTTTTGGGTGAAGATACTAAAATCTTTTTTAAGAGTTGTTGTTTAATTAAATATTTTTGAAGAAGATACTCCTTAGTTTTGTCTTCAAAAAAAAAAAAAGGAAAAATAGTCTTCAAAGGAAACAATGAATATTTACAATTACTTAAAAAAAAAAAAACTCTCCACTGAAAAAATATAAATGTTTGATGTGATTTATAGAAAAATAATAGATTGTAGAATATTTCAAATTTATAGAAAATTTAATTCGAATTTTCAATATATTATGTTCTCTAACTCTGGTTGGTTGAATTGATAGAAACTGACTGACTATATGTGATAATTAAGAGAATGCCTTTTTATTATAAAATTATGTATCCTATGTGGAAGTATGTCTTTTTTGCAGGCAAAAAAAATACTTTTAATATCTTAGAGTATATATATATATATATATTTCATTTTACTAATTTAAATTCAAATGCATGAATTATTGAATTCTATAGATGACCCAAATAATTAATGTCCCTACATCAAGCGTGGATCTTTTTTCTTTTTCCTTACCAAAAAAGAAAATATCTTTAATTTTACAAAAAACAAAAGAAAAAAGTAACCATAATTTTGTGGGTGTTGCAATAATTTATTAGAAGAAGATTGAAGAGAGAATATTTGGTAGTTAATTGCCATATTAAGATATGAAGAATATAAGGTAAGTGTGAATTACAGTTTTGTGGCTCATAAAATATTGAAGTAACTAATATTTCACTCTTAAAATACTTGAATAAAATGCATATATAAGGTTATAAAATTAGACAAAAAACTTCTGGAAATTAATTAGCACACCTTTCTCTTCTTAATTTAGAAATGACCTTCCCACTATTAATAAATAATAAAATTCATTTGGATGTATAATAATATATACATATCGTATTTTTATTTTGATAATATATATATATATATATATCATATTTTTATTTATTAAATTTGGTTGGGTTGAGATATTCTGAACATAAATAGTAAACTATAGCAAATATCTGAATATTTTAAAAATTCAGATCAAAATCAACTAATAAATTTAATAATAGTAAAATCTGGATTGAATTGACTTGATTTGATTGGGGTAGACTGGTTCTTGTACTGCGATCTAGTTGACATATAAATTTGGAAAGAAAAAAATTGTAGCTTATGAAAGAAAAATAAAATTTTCTTTTAATTTCCATGTTATTACTATAGCACTTGTCCATTCAAAGAGAATAGATAATTGTTAATAAAAGAATTGGATAAGCATTGATGGACCAGATTATCTAACTAATTAATAATTTTGTTGTGACGTAAAAGGATTCATAAGCATTGATTGTGGGTCGGATGAAGATTATGTTGATGCAGCAACAGGCATATTTTACAAGTCTGATGTAGATTTCATAAGCACAGGAAAAAATAAAGATATATCACCGGAATACAACATTGTAGATCCTTATATTGGGCGGCAGTTGAAAAACATAAGAATTTTTCCAGAAGGAAGAAAGAACTGTTACACTCTGAAACCTGAACAGGGTAAAAATCATAATTATCTTGTACGAGCTGTCTTCAAGTATGGAAATTATGATGCAAAGAATCAAACTCCCAAATTTGATCTTTACTATGGAGTTAATTATTGGACAACAGTAGATCTGGAAAGTGCCAATGACATGTGATTGTATGAAATTACGCACATTTCTTTAGAAGATACTATTTTCGTATGCCTTGTAAATACGGGTTTTGGAATACCTTTCATTTCAACTTTGGAACTGCGGCTTTTGAATGATTCTACTTACACTGTTGAGCCTTCATCATCAGCAAGTAATATTATCAGAACATCTGACCTTCGTAATCCTCCCTATGATGATGATTTTGTTAGGTAAATTGTCTTTTTCAGGATTGATTTACAAATTATCAAATTCAAAATTAGGCTAATTTACATTTAATCAATCTGACATAATCCTTGATTCAGGTACAAGGATGATGTGTATGATCGGCTCTGGGCGTCTTACTGGGTTTCCGATTGGGTTTTACTTAACACCACTTCAGACATTGATATCTCCAGTAATGGCAGCAATAACTTATACAAAGTGCCAGCTGAAGTTCTCAGAAGTGCTGCCCAGCCAAAAAATATTAGCAGTTCATTAAGTTACAAATATAAGAATTCTTATTCGGACCGTATTTTTTATATCAACTTTGATTTCACGGAAATCACAGAGATTGCACCAGGTCAACGAAGAGAGTTCACTATCACTGTGAATGGAGCCAACTATGGGCCAATTACCCTCGAGTACTTGAAGCCGCTGACCATAAGTTCTGATAAAACACCATTAACAAGTCAAGGAGTTCTTGAGTTTTCTTGTTGAAAATCAACATCAAATGAAGATTTGTTTTTATTTTTTAGTTATTTCCAAAATCAGAAAATATATTTTCTGATATGAGAATAATTTTTTTTATCTTGAATCTTTCCTTGTTTTGTGTTAATTTTAGTTATTTTTGTACCTATAAGTAGCCCTTTCAATTTAATAAAAAATAACACCTTTTTTTTCTTACTGCAATTTTTCTTGCTCTGTTTATTATTGACGTAGTTCTTCTTTTCTATTCATCATGTTTAGTTTTAACTTGTTTTTTATTTTAGTTTTTATTAATAATTTTTAAACCAAATTTCAATCTTTATGAACCAAGTTGTTTTAATTTTTAAACCAAAACTTTTGAATCAAACTTTTGAACCAAAATTATTTGAAACAATTTTTGAACAAAACCCTTAAAAACCCAACAGTGGTATCAGAGCCTGGTTCTTCCTGGATTTAAAAATTCTTGTTAACCCTGTTTTTCAACAATGGCAAGCAACAATTTGTCTCTAAATACTCCCCAAATTTTTAAAGGAACAAACTATCAAAGCTGGGCTGTCAAAATGCAATCATATCTTGTAGCATATGACCTTTGGGAAGTTGTTCTAGAAGAGTTGCCTATAGCACCTCTTCCAAGCAACCCTACCCTTGCTCAAATCAAGTCACACTCTGATGAAAAAATCAAAAGATACAAAGCAAAATCTGTTATTCAAAATTGTGTTGCAGAGTCAATTTTTCCAAAAATAATATCTTGCAAATCTGCCAAGGAATCTTGGGAAAAACTCAAAACTGAATATCAAGGCAATGAGAAAACAAAACAAGTTCAAATCTTGAATCTGAAAAGAAATTTTGAAGCTTTATATATGCAGGGAAATGAATCTATCACTGATTATTCTGATAGAATTTCTTCAATTGTTAACAAGATTAGAATGCTTGGTGAGGATTTTCCTGAATCTAGAATAGTTGAGAAGGTTCTTGTGACGCTTCCTGAAAGATTCGAATCAAAAATTTCCTCTTTGGAAGAGTCTAAGGATCTTTCCAAAATTTCTTTAGCTGAATTAATGAGTGCTCTTCAAGCTCAAGAGGAAAGGAGAGCCTTAAGAGATAAAGCTTTAAGTGATGAGAGTGCTTTTTTGACTCAAAGTGTAAAAGGCAAAAAGCTGAATTTTTCAACTTGTAAGCATTGTAAGAAGTCCTCACATTCTGAAAAGTATTGTTGGTGGAGACCGGATGCTATTTGTGGAAATTGCAAACAATTGGGTCATGTTGCAAAAGTATGTAAGTCAAATAAAAAAGATTCTGATAATGGTGAGGCCAATCTCGTTGAGGCCAATCTCGACAAGTCTGAAGTTGAAGAGGGGTATCTTTTCTAGAAGTTTAAAAATTGCTCAATATTCAAAATCTCCATATTGATGTTGAGAGGGGATGTTGAAAATCAACATCAAATGAAGATTTGTTTTTATTTTTTAGTTATTTCCAAAATCAGAAAATATATTTTCTGATATGAGAATAATTTTTTTATCTTGAATCTTTCCTTGTTTTGTGTTAATTTTAGTTATTTTTGTACCTATAAGTAGCCCTTTCAATTTAATAAAAAATAACACCTTTTTTTTCTTACTGCAATTTTTCTTGCTCTGTTTATTATTGACGTAGTTCTTCTTTTCTATTCATCATATTTAGTTTTAACTTGTTTTTTATTTTAGTTTTTATTAATAATTTTTAAACCAAATTTCAATCTTTATGAACCAAGTTGTTTTAATTTTTAAACCAAAACTTTTGAATCAAACTTTTGAACCAAAATTATTTGAAACAATTTTTGAACAAAACCCTTAAAAACCCAACATTTCTATCAGTCCAACATTGCAATCTGATCTTCCACCAATCCTCAATGCCTTTGAGATTTACAGGGTTTATTCCTTACCTCTTTCCGCAACAGATTCTGCAGATGGTATTAATTAATTAATTATACATTTATGCTTTTATATGTGATAATATTTAATTCCAACAAACAATCTTCACGCTTAAATTATCTCAGTTGATGCTATTATGGCCATCAAGATGACATATAAGATCAATAGAAATGACTGGCAAGGTGATCCATGCGTGCCTAGAGATTTTCCATGGAGTGGTTTGATCTGTAGCAATATCGAGAATCCTCCTAGGATTATCTCTCTGTAAGAGAAATTTGAAATTATACGAATGGTTAATCTTCTATTAGCTAGAAAAAGTACAATATAATTTCATAATATACCGCAAGGTAAATAATCACATATTAATTTAACATCATTAGATGCATGCTGCTGAAACTAACTATTAACAAGAAGATATGTATAGATAAATAAGAATATATTAATAATGTTGTCATATATTTTATATAAATGTTATAAATAATTTATGGTGGCAGGAGCTTTAATTAGTTTTTATTTTCAAATGAAATTTATGATTGATGTGGTCTATGTTAGAATTTTTCATTACATTTATATTAATATAGAGATGCGGTAAACACTTTTTTTTTTTGGAGAAACAGAAGGACTAGCAGCAAACAGAAAGAAAACAAAAAACTAGCCTACCACATGTATTTTGTTCAAATTATTTAAAAAATTTGTTGGGATACGACACTTTAAGTTATATCTCTCTCAATGCGTTGCACTTTGAGCAGGAACCTCACTGCAAGTAATTTGACCGGAGAGATAGCTTCATCATTCTCCAACCTCAAAGCACTACAATCCCTATAAGTATTAATTAACTTGTAACTGACTTTTCTATGTCACTGGATGCCACTGGATTTCTGATGTTACATTCTGAAAAAGAAAACTTAATACTCTTTGATTTTTTCCTTCAGGGACTTATCAAACAATGAATTGAATGGTGCAGTTCCAGAATTTTTAGCACACCTATCAAAATTGACTATTTTGTGAGTTAATCCTTTGGTATTGAGTTTTTTTTTTTCACTAAAGAAAAAAATAGGTGACTTAGTTTATACTTTTTGCAGAAATTTAAGCGGTAACAAGTTTACAGGTTCAATTCCCCAGTCGCTCATAGATAAGTCTGATAAAGGAACATTGTTCCTCAGGTTTGACCTTTTAATGAACAATTCCTTCTGTTCCTTTATTAAATGAATTATAGCAAAATCTGTAGGTGTAATTACGAAAGGTCCCATAATTAATTAACAAAAATATATGATCACATATCATATATTTGCTAACCAATGCAATGTGTGACATTTGATGATCTTTTTCTCAATGGTAGCTTGGAAAGAAATCCAAATCCATGCAAAACAAAATCTTGTGAGGGAAAAAAAAAACAGTTTTCTTGTTCCGGTTATTGCATCAATTATATCAATTGTGGTGCTTCTCCTCTTGTGTGTCATAGCTACCATTTGGAGAATGAGAAGACGTGAAGGTTTTTTCCCTTTTGTCATATATATTTCATGCACCTGTTTCAATTCAATATTGTTTGTGCATTTTGAATTTTTTGTCCTTCTTACCAATTCTGGAATATCAGAATGTTTCTGATTTATTTTCGTTGCTGTAGAGACAGTTACTGGACATGAAAAGGAGCAATCACTTAAATCAAAGAACCAATACCGCTTCACATACTCTGAAATTGTTTGTATTACCAATAACTTCAGAAAGATTATTGGAGAAGGGGGATTTGGAAAGGTCTATCTGGGCAAATTGCAAGACGGCACTCAAGTAGCTGTAAAACTGCTGTCTCAAACATCATTGCAAGGTTATAAAGAATTTCAATCAGAGGTTAGATAAATGCAGCAAGGGTTCTGAATTCTTTAAGATTCCGTGAGATTCTTAAACAATTTTCGTTCATTTATGACAATGATTCAGTGCAGGTCAGACTTTTAATGATAGTTCATCATAGAAACTTGGTGTCCCTTATTGGTTGCTGCGATGACCGAGAAAATATGGCACTAGTTTATGAATACATGGCAAATGGAAACTTGCGAGAGCATTTATCAGGTAATAACAATTTCATCTTCATTGTTGATGTTTTCTTTCTTTGAGAGGATATTATCAACATGCTGCTTTATATATTTCTTATCACTAACATCTTGAGACATCATTTATGAGTCTATTTTGTGAGTGAGTCTATTTTGTGTTTGAAATCCAAAGATGAGAGTCAGATATATTTCTTATCACTAACATCTTGAGACATCATCAACATGCTGCTTTAAATGTGTGCACTTAAGTAATTAATAGTTTTAACTGCAAAGATCAAACGACTTCACACAAATATTGTTAAATCCTAAATACATTTGTTGCATTGTCTGATGTGATTTTGGTGGCAGATTCAAGCACTAATATTTTGAGCTGGAGGGACAGACTTCAAATTGCAGTTGATGCCGCACATGGTCTATATCTAAGACATATATATATATAAATCAAGATTCTTCAGTTTCTTTTGAGTTAGTATTTTTTTTACTCCCTAACTGGGTTTGATAAAGTTTCAGGTTTGGAGTATCTATATGATGGTTGTCGTCCACCAATAATCCATAGAGATATGAAAACTTCAAATATCTTACTGGATGAAAATCTCTTAGCAAAGATATCTGATTTTGGTCTATCTAGAGTTTTTGTTACTGAGAGATACTCTCATGTAACAACATGTCCTGGTGGCACATTTGGATATGTTGATCCTGAGTAAGTCTTGACAATTGTTGACTACTAATTATTATATCTGAGGCCTAGCTAATATTATTCTTAATTATTTTTTCACTATATATGCAGATTTTACGCATCAGGAAACTTAAATAAGAAAAGTGATGTCTATAGCTTTGGTGTTATTCTATTTGAGTTAATAACAGGCCAACCTGTAGTAATAAAACGCGATGAATATAGCACCCACATAGTTCAGTGGGTAGGTACTATGATTGAGAGTGGGAATATTAGGGACATTGTGGATCCAAGGTTACAAGGTGAATTCACCACTAATTCTGCTTGGAAAGCTGTAGAGATAGCCATGTCTTGTGTACCACCGACTGCAATACAAAGGCCAGAAATTAATCATATATTGGCAGAACTAAAGGAATGTTTGGCCATGGAGATCGCATCTGAAAGAGCTGATAAAGAGACAATGAGTAGCATGACAGCATTGAGTAACTCATTTGAGACGATGAGCTCTCCTACTGCTAGGTAGAAGCTATGTAGTACTTTTGGATGCTTGAATCTCCTTTTACTTAGGCCTGTCTGGTTAGTTGTCCATGTCAACCCCTAGATGGTAGTTGTTGCTATTTGATAATAAACGTTGTTAAATATTAATCACTTGGATAAAAATTTAATAGTTGCTATTAAAGAATATAAAATATCACATAAGCATAATTATTTTACATTTTTATCATTTTTAGTTTTAATGTGTAATGAAAATAGAAAGAATAATAGTTAAGGAAATTAAACTTAGTCTTTTATATATTTGTAATATTTTTTAAAATGTGATATATAACAGTTATTTTAAATATTATAAGTAACTTTCTTTTTGTAGATTATTCTTTCGGAGTCGAGTTGTATGATAAAATTTTCTTTATCGAGTTTTAATATAACTGTACACTCATGATTTGAATTTAAAATCTCTGATTATGTTAAAACAGTCTCTTATAAAAAAATCTATGAGCTCGGTGATATTATAAATAATATTTTAATTTTAACCGTTATTTTTTGAAGGGAAATAAATGGGTGTAATATAGTAAAATAACATTAGCTATCAATTGGTGTAGAAAACTTCAAAACGGAGTTTTTTGAATTGCCAATTGTATTTGCATTAAGGTCTATTTAGCTTTGAAAATTGTTTTCCTTATAGTTTTCTGAATCAAAGTGGGAAGTAAAATTCTATATTTTTTTAGGAGTGTAATTTTCTTCAGAAAATATTCTGAAAAACACGATTTATTTTCAACAATTAAACAGTCTCGTATAATCTCTCATTATCAAGTGAGATTTTAACCTTAAAATCACTTGCAAAAGTCTCTCTTTCTCTCTTTGCTCTTAATCTTCCTTCTGCTGTGATTTCTTCTCTTCCGTTCTCTTCTTCTTCTTCTTCTTTTTCTATTTTTAAGTCATGTTCCTAACAGTTGGTATTAGAGTCTGGTTAGATCCAAAGGCTAAACAGATCAGTAATTAAATGGAGACTCCAAGGGTAGCAGATTTCAATCTTGTGATTCAACTTCAAGAGATAATTTGTTGCTGCGATTTTAATACAACCACCCTCAGTTGTATCTAAAACAAGTTAGAGGAAGAATTTAAGATAAAATTATCACACAAGAGAGAGTGTATTAAGGAAGAAATACTGAAATTCCTTAAGACTATATATGATGCCTCAATTCATATAGCAGAGTGGCTTCTCCTTTTCAATTGGTAAACATGGAGATACAAGAACAAAGAGTGAAAAATACTGCTAATGCTATAGATTTGAAAACCCCACCAGCTAAAAAATTGGTCGAGAGCTCACAAGAGATTTTGGTTCGGTAAAGATGATGAAGTCGCCAATCACTGCTACTTCATATACCGTTACTTCTCTGGAAATAGCAACAAATAGTTTTAGTCAAGAATTTCAAATTAGTGGGGGTTCTTTTTGTCATCTTAATTTAGAAAGGAGATCTTTCTAACAGAGCTATTACGAGTGATGGTTGTTATGATGTATCTAATGTGGAGCAAAAAATCTCTACTGATCAAAATTTGGATAACAATGACAGATCTTCAAAGTTATTAGAAGATGAATTTGAGAAGTGGAGAAAACAAAGGAAAAAATTGAAATTCAACTTAAAAAAAATTAGTGCCTTAAAGGTGTTTGAGAAAATGTCAGTTAGAAAACAAAAATTCAATTATCTATTCAAAGAGAATTTGAAGCTTGCTATAGGAAAGAAGGGACAATGGGCTGCAAAATTGTTTAAGTTCCATCAGAATGATGAATTTAGAATTGAACTTTTGCTTATTTGGACCATCAGGCTACCACTAGAAAGAAGCACCAGGTCTAGCAGTCTTTAAGTCTCAATCAGACTTCTTCCTTGAGGACAAGGAAGAGCATCAAGCGGTGGGTATTGTCAAGACCCAAGAACAAGAGGACTCAAATAAACCTGAAAAAGATGGATTATTTTGTGAAAGAATTTTTAGGCCTATAAAAAGTAGAATTTGTGCTTGTAAAAATTATCGAGTAATCAGAAATGAAAAAGAAAGACCCAAAATTTTATGAACAATGCAGAGTCGAGTTTATTGATTCTCGGATACGAAGATATCAAATGGGTTACATCCCCATTCAATGTGTTGGCAATTTGTTAGTTGTTAGTAATTAGCCTAGTTGTTAGTGATACCAAATTCACGTGGGATTTAGTGTGACAGCTGGTATATTATTATAGGGAATTCTGAATTTCTATTATAAACCATTGTATTGCAGTAGAAACAATTAATCTGAATATTGAATACAATTATTTCCTCATTTTCCCTCGAGGCTCTCTCTCTCTTTGCTATTCTTCTTCCTTCTGCTGTAATTTCTTCTCTTTCATTCTCTTCTTCTTCTTCTTCTTCTTCTATTATTCTTCTTCTTCTCCTTCTTTCTCTGTTTTTAAGTCAGGTACCTGACATGAATGAATGTTAAGTGTTAAATAGGCAAATAAAACTTGTTAATATTGGATCATGAACGAATCCAAAGTATAAAATGAATCCAAATGAAATAAAGGTAAAATAATATAAGAATTTATAAATAAATGAGCTTTTAGGTAGAGCATAAATCAATTAGTTTATGCAAATAAATTCTAACATTGTCCGTTTATAAGTTTATTTTTGGAACTTAAAAAACTATGATTATATTAAATAATCTAGACTTAAAATGTGATTAACCTTAGTGACATGTTGTATGCCAGCATGTAAAAAATTACAGCTGACATAAAATCTTAGTGACATGTCATCATCTGTCATGGCATATCTTGCACAATTGGCATCAATTCAACGTGGTTTATGACATGGCAAAACATGTATAATTGGCATAAAATTTTATTGACTTGAGAAGTAGATAAGTTTAATGACGGATGTACAATATTAATCTCATGAATGAGAGACTCATGTTGTTAAAGTCCGTTCACATTAATGGGCATCCAGATATTTATCTCAATTTTCAATAAAATTAAATATTAGAATTTTTTTTCTGCGGTTTGTATTTAATTTTAATTTCCATTTTCATTAATGCGATAATGCTTCATTATCTACTCAAAAATATCTCGGCTCCAGTAATCTTGTTTTATTTTTCTTGACGTGAAATTAACGGCCGATGACTTCTAAACCTAAAACAACGGCATGACTTAAATTCATAGGCCCCTGAAAAATTTTTAGATGAACATATTGGAGCTTTTCTCACCACACATGATCCTAAAACCTTGGCAATTAAGAGGCAAGACAACAACACCAGCAATTTGATTTGTGAATTGATATATATATATATATATATATATATGTGTGTGTGCGCGCGCGCGCGCGCGCATGGCCTCCTCTTACTATTCAAACATGGCAACTCATGTGGTTTAATTTTATATTCTCTCCGTTTCATTTTAAACGACTTCTTAGAGTTTTAATTTTGTTTTAAAATATTTGACGTTTTATCATTATTTACTAATTTGCACTCTATATTTAATATTATTATTAATGATAATAAAATATAAATGTTAAAAAGAGAAACTATTCATTAAGGATAAACGTATAATTTTACTTAATTTTTTAATATGAGTGAAACTTCTTAAAAAGTCATTTAAATGAACTCAGTACAGTCATAACCCGGTTAAGTTCAGTTGAAATTAAATTTGATGAAGAAATACAAGCATTAATACTCTTGTTTTCTCGACCAGAAAGTTAGAATGCTACTGTCACAGATGTGAGTAGCTCGTCGGAAAGCAAAAAGTAATTTTGATGATGTTCGTAATCCGGTCCTCAGTGAAAAGATCCGACGGAAAGAGTTGAGTGAATCGTCAACCTTTTCAATTTTGCATATAGAGTCAAGAGGAAAAAATTTAACCAGAGAAAATGGGCACGAAAAATCTAACCACAGAGGTAGATTAAAGGACAGAAGATCAAAATTCAAGAATTCTAATAATTCCCAGAACTCAAAGACCGTCGAGTGTTGGAATTGTGGAAAGACCGGGTATTATAAAAATCAGTGCAAGAGTGCATCGAATGACTAGGAGGTGAAGGCAGAGGCAAATATTACTTCCACTTCAGAAAAAGATGATGCATTGATATGCTCTCCTCCAAAGAGGAGTCTTGGGTGTTAGATTCTGGAGCATCGTTCCATGACAATTCGTAAAAAGAATTCTTCGAGGAATATGTCCCCAAAAATCTTAGAAAGATATATCTTGGTGATGATCAATCTTATGATATTATTGGCAAATGTGTAGCGAAGATTAAACTGAAGGGGTCTATTTGGGAGCTGAAAGATATCGGGCATATTCCCGACCCGAAAAAGAACTTAATCTCAGTAGGGCAATTGGCTAGAAAAGACTTCACTATAATCTTTCATGATGATGATTAGAAGATTTTAAAGGGCGCAATGACTATTTCATTACAGTTGCAATAGAAAATAAAAATTTTAATTTGTAGCACCACAGACTTGGCCACATGAGTGAGAAAGGAATGAAAATTATGCACTCAAAGGGAAAACTTCTAGGTCTACAGTCAGTTGAGATAAACTTATGTGGAGATTGCATACTTGGAAGTCAAAAGAGGGTTAGCTTTCAGAAAAGTGGCAGAACCCTAAAGAAGGAAAGACTAGAGCTTGTTCACTCCGATATTTGGGAACCAACGACAACTTTATCTATTGGTAGAAAATACTACTTCGTGACATTCATCGATGATTACTCTAGAAAAGTATGGGTTTACTTTCTAAAGCATAAGTGATGGGTGTCGAAGCCACAAAAAATAAATAACCTGCTCTTCCTAACAAAACAACACAAAATACTGTAAATAGGGTGAGAAGGGTCGAACCCTGGAGACTAGCCTTGCCCAAGACTAACCAAAACCTGACCTGCTGTAATTTAAAAAAAACAAAATAAAACTAGGGGAATTATGTTTATTAAAAATAAAATGAAATTAAGTTAAAGAAGTGATCAGAACGAAATTAGGACAGCAAAAATAATTAAAAACTTGAAACAATAGAAGACAAACTCAGTCAAAGGTAATTCGCGGTATGAAATTCATTTGGATTGATCATCGATTTCAAGATAGCTTTTCAACTCATTATTGTAGACAAGTTATAGTAAAAAAGGAACGTCCTCCCAACCAATTCTACCTTAGTATTAGATTATTAAGGTACGACCTAATAATAATCCCTAATTAACTAGCAACCCTAAGTACGACGAATGATTTAGACATTAACAACATTAAAAACTAGTAGAACTTTGCCCTGACCAATAGAAACTACGAGAATCCATTTAGATCATATTATATTTTCCCACAACATAACCCCAAGGCTTTGACGCAATTGAATTATATTGACTACCACTTTTATCAACTCGGATTAACAATTACGGATTAAACCTAATTGATTGATTGTGCAGAAACTTATTAGATGAATAACGGGCCCTGTTAAAACAAATAATAGATATCCACTATGGATGATTCTCACCCCAATAATCAAAGAGAAAACACAAATACAATATGAATCAAAAAGCAAAGATAAAGCACATTAAATCTCACAATCCATTAGAAAATCAACGTTGAATTAACCTTCAACTGAAAGAAAGAGTTTAGCCATGCATGGCCATGGAAGAACAACAAGAATTCTGTAAAAGATAATGTAAATTCGCAATAATCAAAGAAGAGGTAAAAAGTGTCCTCCCAAAACCCTAAAAATAACTTAAATATTTAATAAACGGTGGGGCCAACCTAATATAACAAAAAGGCCCACTAAAAACTACTTAAATCCTATTACAAGTCGGTTTAGAAGTCCTCAAATACCACTAAAACGCGTGGGCCCATCACTTAATTAAATCAGCCCGTTCAGGTCTGCCTGGCCATTAGCCTTGGGCAAGGCTAAGGCCTCTGCTACCAATCTGACTCCACAAAGAAAATTCAGCTCCATGCCATTTTGCTCCAATACTTCCAATCAAACTCCAAATAAGTCTCTCTATTACAAATCCACCATTCCTGCCCAAAATAATAAAAACCAAGTAAAAGCTCTTCTTTTCAATATAAATAACATCAATTAAGCACAAAAACAAGGTAACAAATATGTCGGATTTGCAACCTATCAAATATCCCCACACTTATCCCATGCTTGTCCTCAAGCATGACTCAAAACTCAAAATCAAACCTATAAGAAGACCACATACTTCACCCAAGAACCCAATCAAACACACATAAGCTCCCCAAACAACTCAACATCGCAATTAAGAATCCAACCATCAACATCATTCCATCATTATGAACTCAATTGAAAAAGGTTACACTAAGAATTCTTAAAACACGCACACACACATTCGAAGTTTGAATCAACAAGTGTTTTATCGAGCAAGTAACAAAACATATAAAAACATTTTCATAGCTTCATTAAAATAGAATTAAAGAACAACTATAGGCTCCCCTCTAAACTCCCTCTCCACTAATGTAGGTCAAGTCTCAACCAAAGATCATTAGGTCTTTACATGGGTTGGGCTAGGTGATGGTTATAAAAGATAGGATAATGTAAGGCTAAGAATAACAACAAAATAAGTCTTTTACAATTAATTTCAAAAGAACAATGCACGAACTAACTAATGACAACAAATGCGACTTAAACCAGAGAAAAGCTTAAACTAGAGAAAAACTAAAACTGAAATTGAATACACTTTTTTTTTCTTTTCTTTCTTTTCTGATTTTTGTTTTTCATTTTTCTCTTTTTTTTTTCATATTTTGTTTTTTTTTTAAGAACTTCTAAAACATAACTAAAGTACTTACAACCAACTTAAACCCAACAAACTTTAAACACATAAGCCACAAGGACCATTTATTTCCACAAACTAAACAAAGTCAATGACATTAAGCAAAAATGCAATTGCGCCAATTCTTAATAACTTACACATGTGCATGCTTAACAATGACTAAGAAGACTATTGTCTTGTTCAAGGGTGGTAGGCAAAGGGCTTTTTAGTGTATATGGTTATATTGTAGGCTAAGAAAAGAAATTAGAGTACGCATTTAGCATACTTCGTAGGCTAGAAGGGGTGAAAAGAATGGTAACGTAAAGGTGGGAAAAACGTAAAAGGAATGATGAATGGACCAAAAGAACGCCTAAATCATCTCAAAAGTCGAGACTCGCCTAGGATTTCGCCTCAAGGGAGCATAGAAAAGAGTTCTAGTGTTCGAAAGCTATCCTAAATTTTGGCTTTGGAAATTGCTTTCAAAAACACTTATCGAAAGAAACTAAGTTTTGCAATATGAAACTTTTAGAATTCAAAGTGTAACAGCTTGCAATCAAGATTCACAAGTGCAGTGATGGTCAATCTCAAGCTAAAGTTCTCGCTTACTAGTCTTGTCATTCAAGGTTCCCATATGTGTTCAACTAGGTTACAAAGGCAAATTACTCCTCTCTAGAATTTCCTAAAAGTTTCAAGTCATGTTTAAAAACATAAACAGCCCAATGAGTAATCCTAAAATCAGTTTAACACATCAAAATTGCAAAAATTTACTCGAAATGTCATGGGATAAGTGTCTAATCTTCCTAACTCAAAAGTTACATTTTCAAAAGTCAAGTCTCAAACCAGAAATTAAGCATATGGCAGCAGCAGAATCACACAAAAATATCATCAAATGCCATCATTAAAAAGGGAAAAACTTGACAATAAGGAACTACAAAGCATAACAATCAAACAAGCAACATGACAGCAGCTATTAATCAATAGAAAGCTCAAAATTTCAGCAATATAACATCAAAATTTCAGCTGCTCAATCACATAAATCAGTCCCAAAAATTGCAGCAAAAACATTCTCATATCAAATACCCTCCCCACACTTATTTCACACATTGTCCTCAATGTGGACAAATCATAATCAACCACAAGAAGAGGATCTCTAGCAAATAAAATTAAAAGAGAGTGGAGGTGTAGAGATACTGCCCTGTTATTGCCGAACAATTACTTGTCAAACCTCAGCGATAAGTTAGTTTTGAACTAAGCGATTTACCAAAGTCACAACTTACCTGTAAGAAACTCAAGCACCAAACGCAAACCAAAACGAACAAGCAAACAAGCGATTGACTAAACAGGTAAGCTCAAAATTATTATCAAAATTTGGTCAACACTTGTTACTTGACTAAGCCTAAACTGAATCTTGAAGCATTTAGGTAAACAACCAATTAATGCTCACAATAGCATGACTTCCAAAGAGATGCAGCCAATTAAATTCCAGCAATTAACTCTCCAACAACAGTAATGCATTATGGAAAAAGTGCATATTAGAGCAGAAATTAGGTCCTCTTCTAATGCAGATAATCACAGTAAAAAAAAAACACAGCACTGCAATAAATTAGAAGCAAAAATGCAACTGAATTTCTCACAAAAGTAATTTTAATTTTAGTTCAGAAATTCTGTTCAGTACCTACCTCAAGGGAATGAAACTTACAAACTTAGGCATCCAAAACTACGAACCCAACAACCCATCACACACCCTTCAGTTGTTTAAGCATATACTCAACATTCAATCAGAACTCAAATTCATTATCTACATCAGTATCAAAGAGTAATTAAAAGGAATAATTCAGCCAACAATTACTCATTTTCGCAAAACACAAACACAAGAAAATAAGTCAATTTGAGAAAAATTCGGAAACTAACCTGGAATTGCTGTTTCGATATCAGAAAAGGAAAGTTAATGTGTGAATCTTACTGAACTCAAATTGTTAAAGGGATTGCTCACCCAATTGAAAATCCCCACACTTAGAAGAAAACCCCCAAAATGAAAAATTGAAAAAATTGAAAGGGAAAAGGGCTGCTGGGTTTTCGGAATTGTTGGGGCTGCTGTTTTTTTTTTTTTTTTGGGTTTGTTGGGGCTGCTGGATGGGGAAGAGAAGATGGTGGCTGGTGGAGACCTTTGAACGGGAGAGAGAGATGAATTAAATACCTGCTGTAAAAAATAATAATAATAATAAATAAATAAATAAATAAACAAATAAAAAAAAATTAAAATTGTGCTCAAATTTCACACATGGGTGTGAAATCTACTGCTCAATACAGAAATTCTAAGATTTTTCACACATGGGTGTGAAATTCTCTGCTCACTCATTCAATTTCACACATGGTCACAAATTAACACTTCATTATTATTTTTTTTTTGAAATAAAAATTGAAATTAAAACTAAGAACTGAAACTCATTAGGCTTGGGTTGCCTCCCAAGAAGCGCCCTTGTTTAATGTCTTAGGCTCGACATTTCCCGAAATTTTAACCGAACTCCATCGGGCTTCCAAAAGCTACGTTCCCCGCCCTTCCAAATGTATCTTTGTATTGGTTTAGCACTCGAATCAACTCACTTTCTCGCTCATTCCTTAACTCTTTGGAGACAATTAACGCAATCGGATCTCCATTGTCCAAGAACACATACTTCAAATGGCTCGGTAATGGTTTTATTCCCAACTTTAGCGCCTTTTCCAGCTTAATATCCTGCAACTTTTCATCAAACAAAATTTTCTCTTTAAACTTGTTAGTGCATTCATTATCAAAATTCCTAGAATGAACTACAGTAAGCTCACCATCATCATTAAATTGAGAAGACTTTTTACTTTTAGGATCAAAATTAGTCACGCCACTAACATTAGAAACAATATTGGCATCTTTGACTTCACTATACATGCTAAATTTGACAACTTCTCCATCCAGCTCCATGGTAAGAATACTATCAAAAACATCAATTTTAGTCCTAGCTGTCCTAAGAAAAGGTCTTCCTAAAATGATTTCACTAGAATTTGGGGATTTAGCACCCTCCATATCAACCACATAGAAATCAGCAGGGAAAATTAAATAATTAACTTTCACTAACACATCCTCTAGCACCCCTTCTGGATAGATTATCAGCCAATTCAATGCAAATACTAGTTTTCTTTAAAGCACCTATATTCAAAGAAGAGAAAATAGACAATGGCATAACATTAATTGAAGCGCCTAAATCACACATAGCTTTTTTAATTTGTACATTGCCTATTCTACAAGGGATAGAAAACATACCTTTATCCTTGCATTTTGAGGGAAGTTTTCTTTGCAAAATAGCGGAGACATTCTCCCCCACACTTACCTTCTCAACCTCAGCTTGCCTCTTCTTACTTACACAAAATTCCTTCAAAATCTTTGCATATCGAGGTATTTGCTTAATTAAATCGAGAAAAGGAATATTTACCTCAACCTTGCGAAAGATGTCAAGGATATCTTTCTCTTCTTTCTCCCTCTTGCATTGCCTCAACCTTTCAGGAAAGGGAGGCGGTATAACAAACGTCTCGGGCTGCCGCTTTTCAACTTGCTTGGGAACCTCCTTTTGCTGAATTTCTACCTCTTTTTCAGCTTCTTTCTTCGACCTACTGCTGTCTTTCTTCGGGGCTATTGTATTTAGCTCTTTACCACAACGTAAAGTGATGGCACTTACATTCTCTCTTGGGTTGACAACAGTTTGAGATGGTAGCTTCCCTTGTGTCTCCAATCTACTCAAAGAAGAGGCTAGTTGGCTGATTTGATTTTCCATATTCTGCATATTTTTCTTTGTTTCTTGCTGAAATTCTTGTTGGGAAGTGGCAAGTGACCTAACTATATCTTCCAATGGTATTTTTGAAGATGAAACGTGTTGTTGAGGTGGTTGAGCTTGTGGGAACCCTCTGTATTGTTGGAAATTCTGGTTTTTGGGTCCATAGCTGAAATTGGGATGATTTCTCCAAGAATCATTGTAGGTGTTACCCATCGGTCTCTGGGGTTGTCCGGAATAACCTCCCATAGCATTCACTTGCTCTTGATCATCTTGCCATGACAAACACGCCTCAGTCGGATGGTCGTAAGCCATACATACTTGACAAGGGGTTGTTCTCTTTCCCTGACCTGCAGCCATAGATTTAACCAAAGAAGTTAGTTCAATTATTTTAGACTCAAGTGAAAGATCACTTACCTGATATATCTTCCTTGAAGGCTCTTCAATTTGGCTAAATTGTTGTGAGTTGGCTGCCATGGTTGATATAATCTCTCTTGCTTCGGCTGGAGTTTTATTAACAAGTGCCCCTCCACTAGTCGCATCAACCATTTTTCTCTCCATGTCTAGCATCCCTTCATAGAAATATTGGAGTAGGGATTGCTCTGACATCCCATGTTGTGGGCATGCTGCGCATAGCTTTTTGAACCTCTCCCAATAGTCATAAAGACTCTCTCCAACATTTTGTTTGATTCCACAAATCTCTCTACGAATGACTGCTACTCTAGAAGCGGGAAAGTACTTGTCTAGGAAGGCTCGGGCCATAGCTTGCCATGTGGTGATGGAACCGGGCAGCAAATTAAGCAACCATTCTTTAGCGGCATCCTTCAAAGTGAATGGGAATGCTCTCAACTTCACGTGCTCCTCCGCTACACCATGCGGTTTCATGCTCGAACATACTCCATGGAATTCTTTCAAGTGGTGATGCGGATTCTCATTCTTCATCCCATGGAAGATAGGGAGTTGATGAATCAAACCCGATTTTAGCTCAAAAGGCACCTCCAAATTCGGGTAAGTTATGCACAAAGGTTGCTGCTCCACAGGGGCTGCTTGCAGCTCTCTAACAGTCCGATTATCAGCCATCTGTTCCTCTCTTTCAGATTCTGTTGAGATTTCTTCTAATTCAGGATCAAATTCAGTTGAAGATTCAACTAAATCAGTAATTATAATTTCTGGATCAGCTGTAGAAGCAGTTACAGCCCTTTTTCGTAGCCTGGTTTCCTTCGTCAATGTACGAGCTGTCTTTTCTATCTCAGGATCAAATTCCAATTGCAAATTTTCAGATCTGGTCATTCAAAGAAGCAATAACAGTAATGTAAACTAGTCCCCGGCAGCGGCGCCAAAATTTGATGGGTGTCGAAGCCACCAAAAATAAATAACCTGCTCTTCCTAACAAAACAACACAAAATACTGTAAATAGGGTGAGAAGGGTCGAACCCTGGAGACTAGCCTTGCCCAAGACTAACCAAAACCTGACCTGCTGTAATTTAAGAAAAACAAAATAAAACTAGGGGAATTATGTTTATTAAAAATAAAACGAAATTAAGTTAAAGAAGTGATCAGAACAAAATTATGACAGCAAAAATAATTAAAAACTTGAAACAATAGAAGACAAACTCATTCAAAGGTAATTCGCGGTATGAAATTCATTTGGATTGATCATCGATTTCAAGATAGCTTTTCAACTCATTATTGTAGACAAGTTATAGTAAAAAAGGAACGTCCTCCCAACCAATTCTACCTTAGTATTAGATTATTAAGGTACGACCTAATAATAATCCCTAATTAACTAGCAACCCTAAGTACGACGAAGGATTTAGCCGTTAACAGCATTAAAAACTAGTAGAACCTTGCCCTGACCAACAGAAACTACGAGAATCCATTTAGATCATATTATATTTTCCCACAACATAACCCCAAGGCTTTGACGCAATTGAATGATATTGACTACCACTTTTATCAACTCGGATTAACAATTATGGATTAAACCTAATTGATTAGTTGTGCAAAAACCTATTAGATGAATAACGGGCCCTGTTAAAACAAATAATAGATATCCACTATGGATGATTCTCACCCCAATAATCAAAGAGAAAACACAAATACAATATGAATCAAAAAGCAAAGATAAAGCACATTAAATCTCACAATCCATTAGAAAATCAACGTTGAATTAACCTTCGACTGAAAGAAAGAGTTTAGCCACGCATGGCCATAGAAGAACAACAAGAATTCTGTAAAAGATAATGTAAATTCGCAATAATCAAAGAAGAGGTAAAGAGTGTCCTCCCAAAACCCTAAAAATAACTTAAATACTTAATAAAGGGTGGGGCCAACCTAATATAACAAAAAGGCCCACTAAAAACTACTTAAATCCTATTACAAGTAGGTTTAGAAGTCCTCAAATACCACTAAAACGCGTGGGCCCGTCACTTAATTAAATCAGCCCGTTCAGGTCTGCCTGGCCATTAGCCTTGGGCAAGGCTAAGGCCTCTGCTGCCAATCTGACTCCACAAAGAAAATTCAGCTCCTTGCCATTTTGCTCCAATACTTCCAATCAAACTCCAAATAAGCCTCTCTATTGCAAATCCACCATTCCTGCCCAAAATAATAAAAACCAAGTAAAAGCTCTTCTTTTCAATATAAATAACATCAATTAAGCACAAAAATAAGGTAACAAATATGTCGGATTTGCAACCTATCAATAAGTCTGAAGTGTTTGAGACTTTCAGGAGATGGAAAGCTATGGTGAAAAATGAGACAGGTCTAAAGATTAAAAGACTCAGAATCGAAAATGGAGGTGAATTTGAAGACACCATATTCAAGAAGTTTTGCTATAAGCATGGGATCAGAATGGAGAGATATGTGCTGGGTACACCTCAACACAATGGTGTTACTGAGCATATGAATCGAACATTAACAGAAAAGAACCAGAAGCATTTGTATACAGTCAGATCTATCGAAACAGTTCTGAGTAGAAGTAGTCAACACATCAACTTACTTGATCAATCGAGGCCTATCGATTCCATTAGAGTATAGAATACCAGAAGTTTTATTGAGCGAGAAAGAGATAAAACTATCACATCTAAAAGTTTTTGGTCATGTAGCATTTGTGCATATCAGTGATCAAAGTAGAAATAAGCTCGATCCCAAATCTAAGAAATGCATCTTCATTGGCTATGATAAGGATGAGTTTGGCTATCGTATTTGGGATGACAAAAACAAGAAGATGATTCGCAGCAAAGATGTGATTTTTATGAAAAAGTGATGTACAAGGACATGCATAAAACCAATGCTAGTAATACAAAGCAGAGTGAGCTAGTATTTGTAGATATAGATGATGTCTCATATAGTTCCATGACGAAGCTGATTGTAGTAAGCCCTCAGCTAGAGGAACTTGTTGAGCAAAGCAGTGTCCAGCAGTCTGATACACCATAATCTCTTACTCCAACTCCTGTATTTAGAAGGTCTTCTAGGCGTCATATGCCTAACAAGAGATATATGAACTATTTGTTTCTTACTGATCAATGAGAGCCTGAATGCTATGATGAAACTTGTTAGACTAGAGATGCTAGTAAGTGGGAGCTTGCTATAAAAGATGAGATGAAGTCTCTGATCTCTAACCAGATATGAGAACTAGCTGAGTTACCCATGAGGAAGAAGGGACTTTACAGCAAATGGGTATATCAGGTGAAAGAGGAGCATGATGGTTCTAAGAGATATAAAGCCCGACTAGTTGTCAAAAGATTCTATCAGAAGAAAGGAATTGACTACACCAACATTTTTTCTCCCGCTGTGAAACTCAATACTATCAGATCAGTGTTGAGTATTATTGTCATTTGAGATCTTTTTCTTGAACAGCTAGATGTGAAGACCACATTTCTTCATAGAAAGTTGGATGAGGAGATATACATGCACCAGCCACAAGGTTTCTCAGAAAAAGGAAAAGAAAATATGATATACAGACTTAAAAAAAATATTTCTTAGCTTGAGCTTGACTCATTTAATAAATAAACAGTTTGAGCTCGAACATGAAGGAATTTTTATCGAGTCGAGATACAAGCCTATCTCGAGTACCTTAACTCATTTACAGTCCTAATTATATTCTAATTAATTTTAATATTATATTATCATTCTGGAAAATTATTTTTAATTCCCAAATGGATGTACGGGTGGTCAGCTGCACGGTTGACATTGTATATATATATATCAAGATATCCAATTTATAAGAAGTACATTGGAGCATAAAATGATTCAAACTACTATTCTAAGTTCCAACACAACACTAATTTGACTAAGGAAGCCCCTCAATCCATCTCATTTATTAATTAATTAAAATAAATTAATTTTAAATATAAAATAAAATTTAATTATCTTTTACAAAAATCTTAACCTAAAAAAACACGAAATAAGCAGCTCAAATTAAAAAAATATATAGTATTCATTGTTAGCTTAAGCCTATATACTATGTATATGTATTTTTAAGTATAAAGGAAAGGAGGATGACTAATATATATAACACGAATAGAACATTATAATTAATTAGAAATATAAATAATAAAATTATTTGATATGATATAGTATAATTAATACTATAAAATAACACAAAAATGTTCTCCAAATATATTAAAAATTGTCACAAAAAAATATAGGAGACGAATTAGTTATCTTTATCTGTCATCCTTTATATATTTTCAATCTCTTATTCTATTGGAGATAATAAATTATAATATTATATCTAATATAAAGAATGATAATCGTCCCAATATAAAAATGATAATCATTCTCATATGGAGATTACTATTAACTACTTTATATTTACCTACTTTGCTTTTGAATATTATAGGAAACAATTAAAAGAAAATAAATCTAAATCAAATGAAAAAATTACAATATTTAATCACAATCAACTCTTTGATATTAAAATGAATTTACCTTACGCATTGATCAAGACATTTGATGATACATCACAAAAATATTTATTTATATACACCTACCAACTCAAAATTAATTTGAAAAAAAATCATTTTTGAAAGTAAAACCCTCTTTAAACAATCAATTTACTTTGTTACCTCAAGAAACATAAAATAATTTAGTATTTCTAATTAGGTTTGGAGTTTGATCGATTATTATATTTCCTAGTTCTGGTTTTATGGGGTGCTTATATAATACACCTCATTTCATTTTTTTTACTAAATAAATAAGGATTTTTGATAGAAATATAAGAAAAATTAAAAATAATTTTAAATTTACCGTATTTATAAATTATTTATCAAAATACTAGAATTTATAAAAATATTTATCAAAATATCATATTTTTATTAGTTTAAAATAAGTTTATAATTGATAAGGATATAGGTTATACGGTTTTTAAATATTTGTAACAATCTGTACTTATCTCTTGTAACTACTCACTTAGATAGGCTTATATATTTCTATTTAAAGATACTCAACAGCTGAATACAAACAAGTTAGAATTCACAAGGATATCAACCTCTTTATGGTATCAGAGCCCTAGCTGATCTCTACCTCCTCTTCTTCTTTAACCCGAAACATGTCTACTGAACAGAGCTTGCTTTCTTCATCCTCCGCATCTTCTTCTTCACCATCCTCCGCTTCTTCATCGTCTATGTCTTCTTTCTCTATCCCTATGCTTGCTTTTCAGATTCCCAATGTCACCCAATTTCTATCAATCAAACTGACTTCTGCTAATTATTTATTATGGAAAGCACAGATTTTGCTACTGCTTTATGGCTATCGGTTAGCCTCACATATTGATGGAACGAGTTCTGCTCCCTCTCCAAATCTTCCATCTGGTGAGCCTAACCCAGAATACTTAGATTGGTTCTGCCAAGATCAAATTGTTCAGAGTTGGATCAATTGTTCAGTCTCCGAATCAATTATGCATCAGATTGTGCAGTGCTCAATGGCAAAAGAAGCCTGGAACAAGCTAGCCATAATTTACTCCACCGGATCAAAGACGCAGGTACAACAACTTTGTAAATAGGTGAAACACCTATCTCATGGACAAGACAACATTGACACTTACATGCGTAAGGCACGTTCAATCTCCGATCAGCTCAATGCCCTGCAGAGTGCAATCCCAGATGAAACACTTGTTTGTGACGTTATTGAAGGGCTTGGAACTAAATATTGACCCTTCACGCGTGCTATTAAAGCACGCAACACCCTTGTTACATTTGATGAGCTGTATGCTCTTTTGCTAAGTGAAGAGACTCAATTGCAGATGGATTCTCTTGCTCTCAATTCTATACCGCCTACTACTCACTATGTTAACACTGGACGTGGTACTGGAGGACGTTCTCAACGAGGATGGGGTGGTCATGGAGGACGACAGTCTTCCTATCAAGGACGTGGAAACTCCCAATCATACAGTTCTGGTCATAATACTCAATCAAATGGTTCAAACACCTTGCTGTATTACAATTGTAATGGAAACGGACACATTGCTCGTCAATGCCCCTCCCCTTGCCCATCTCCTCAAGCTCATGTTGCCAAAAATGAAACCGAACCTTTTCAAACATGGACAGTTGATTCTAGTGCTAACTATCATCTGGTTGCTAATCAAGAGAACATCGCTCCTCCTATTCCCATGACTGACAATCATGGCCTCATAATAGTTGATGGTAAAACACTTCCTATACTCTTTCGTAGGTCTTCTATCAATTATGTAAATGGTCATTCATTTGTTTTTAATGACATTCTTTATTCTCCTGCTGTCACTAATAATCTATTATCAGTTTCTGCTTTTACTTCACAAAATAACGCTTCTGTTGAATTCTTTCCTGACACTTATTTTGTGAAGGATATCCCCACGAGGCAGGTACTCTACCAAGGCCTGAGTAAGGATGGATTATATCTATTTCCCATGAAGCCAGTTTGGTCTTTTTCACCTAAAGCATTTTTGGTGACAGTCTCTTTATGGCATGAATGTTTAGGCCATGCCAACCTTAAAGTTGTCAATCATGTTCTTCAGACTAATAAACTGTCATTTGATTTGAATAAATTGTTTCATGTTTGTCATGCTTTTAATGTGAGAAAATCACATAAATTGCCCTTTTCTGAATCAAATTTTCATGCAAAGCAACCTTTTGAGCTAATTTGTTCTGATGTTTGGGGACCTTCTCCTGTTGTTTTCGTTGATGGCTATCGATATTATGTGTTATTTTATGATCATTTTAGCAAATATAGTTGGCTATATTTTCTGAAAAATAAATCTGATGTCTTTTCTACATTTGTTCAATTTCGGGGATTAGTTGAAAAATATTTTGGCTTATCGATTAAGAACTTTCAGTCTGATTGGGGGGGGGGGTGGATTTTGGTCTCTCACTAAATATCTAATTGACAATGGCATCACTCAACGTGTATCTTGTCCTCTGAATGAAAACATAGGCATATTGTTGAGTTAGGTCGTGCTTTAATGCATCATGCCTCCGTACCATATTCTTATTGGACCTATGCATTTGATACAACTGTCTATACTATAAATTGGTTACCATCAACAAAAATTCAAAACCAAACTCCTTATGAAATTTTGTTTCATGGTAAACCGAACTATGATGAATTGAGAGTCTTTGTCTCATTGTGCTATCCATGGTTAAAGCCATATTCACCTCACAAATTAGTACCAAAATCATCTTGTTGTGTCTTTTTAGGATACAGTAAAGTCCATAAAGGGTATACACGCCTTGATATTTCTTTAGGTTGAATCTTTGTCTCACATCATATTTTATTTTTTGAGCAGGTGTTCCCTTTTCAGAAACTTGATGATAGTAGCACGAGATCAATTGAACAAATTCAGCCTACATCAATCCCTTTACCACCAGTGCCAATTTGTCAACAACATTCCCAACCCACCATCCAAACTGTCCCGGCCAAGCTTCAGCAACCAGGCCCAACACCAAGCCCAGACAGCCAAGTTTCAATCCCCACCGTTTCACTAAATAGATGCTCACCGTTTCAACAATCAGAATCCTCAAACCGATGCACACCATTTCAACAACCAGTCTTGTCTTTTTCACAAAACCTGACCCAACATCAAGCCCAGATATCTCTTTCTCAATCCCCACCATTTCATTAAATCAATCCACACCGTTTCATCCACAAAAATAGCCTTCTTCAAACTTTAATCCAATTGACCAAAATGACCAAAACAATGATTTTGCCTCTTCTTCCAATCCAATGTCGAACCAGCCTTCACCACCAGATACCCCACAACCAGCCAAGCTCCATCCCATGGTAACACGGCAACAAACTGGATCCTTAAAGCCACAAGTTCCTTGGTCACCTCAAGGTCATATTACTACAAGGGTTACTTCCTCCATTCCAACTTGCTATACTCATGCAGTTAAAAGCTCTCATTGGCGAGAGGCAATGATTCAAGAATTAAATGCTCTCATTCAGACTGGAACTTAGGAATTAGTACCCCGCAGTACTGCACAGAATATTGTAGGGTACAAGTGGGTATTTCGCATAAAGCAGAAAGTGGATGGTAGCATCGAACGCTACAAAGCAAGGCTTGTAGCTAAGGGTTTTCATCAAAGACCTGGGATCGACTATTTTGAGACTTTTCTCCCCTGTAGTGAAGCCTACTACTATCCGGATAATGCTTTCACTAGCTGTTTCTAAAGGGTGGTTGGTTAAACAGTTAGATGTGTCTAATGCGATTCTGCATGGTGATTTAGAAAATGTAGTTTATATGGAACAACCTCCTGGCTTTCAAGATATAAACAAGCCTGATTATGTTTATCGCTTGCGAAGATCATTGTATGAACTTCGTCAAGCACCAAGACAATGGTATAAAAGACTCTATTCTGCTTTAATTGCTCATGGTTTTTGTGTTTCACCTGCCGATCCATCATTATTTCAGCTTAAAAAGAATGATGTCATTATTTTTGCTCTTGTATATGTTGACGACATCATTCTAACAGGAACATATACCAATGTTTTAGGTCAACTTATTAAATCCCTTCAAACCGAATTCATGCTAAAGGATTTGGGGAGATTAGAATATTTTCTTGGTATGGAAGCAACATGGACGGCTGAAGGATTACTGTTAACTCAGCAAAAATATATCTGGGATCTGCTACATAAAGCAAACATGGCAGATTGCAGGGGTATTTTAACACCAGCTGATTCAAAAGAAAAACAGACAACTGAGCAAGGTATCTTATTTTTCGATCCCACTTTGTATCGAAGTATAGTTGGTGGATTGCAGTATTTAAGTCTTACACGACCAGAGGTCTATTTTTCGGTCCATAAAGTTTCTCAATTCCTTCATGCTTTAACTGAAGCCAATTGGAATTATGTCAAGCGAATTTTAAGGTACTTGAAGGATACCGTTGCTCACGGGTTACTGCTCACGAAATCCTCAAGCACAAAATTGCATGTATACACTGATGCCGATAGGGCAAGAAATCTTGACGATAGAAAATCAACAACAGGTTTTGCAATCTTTATGGGCCGAAATCTTATTTCATGGAACTCTAAGAAACAGCAAACAGTGGCTAGGTCTTCAACTGAAGTACAATATCGGGCAATAGGACTTGCAACCACAGAATTAACCTAGATTCAAGCACTATTGCGTGACATTGGATATTTTTCCACACAAACTCCAAACTTGTGGTGTGATAATATCAGTGCGACATATTTATCTGTCAATCCAGTTTTTCAAGCAAGGACCAAACATTTGGAAGTCGATTTTCATTTTGTTCGTGACAAGGTACAAAAGAAAGAACTTCAAGACAAATTTATTTGCTCCAAGGAGTAACTAGCCGACATTTTGACAAAACCATTTCCCAAAGGTCGCCATCGAGTGCTTATGTTCGGTTTGACAATTCGACCTTTGCTAAAGAAAGCTCGAATTGAGGGGGCCTGATAAGGATATAGGTTATACGGTTTTTAAATATTTGTAACAATCTGTACTTATCTCTTGTAACTACTCACTTAGATAGGCTTGTATATTTCTATTTAAAGATACTCAACAGCTGAATACAAACAAGTTAGAATTCACAAGGATATCAACCTCTTTAATAATGAGTTTATTATGAGTATAAATTTTACATAGTTTATAATGAGTTTATAATGAATTTATAATAAAATAACTAAAATACCATAGTAAAAAAAAATTCAAAAAAAAAATGGTGGAGAATGTCATTTTCCCAACAAATAATTATATTATCCATACTATTACTTTTTAAATCCATTTCCAAATAAAGAGCACATACTTTTTTCTTTCTTTCCATTTAATTAGTTGTTAACAAGAAGAGGTTTATATATTCTTTTATTTTCTTAGTATGTAAACTAGATAAAATGAAATTTTAATTTATATAATAAAAACTAAAAAATCATTTAATAAATATAATAAAAATAAAAATTATAGTTTATAATACACCATTAACATGATAATACATGTGGTGAAAGTGGTAATATATATAATAATTAAACTGTTAATATAGAAAAAAAATAAAGATATTTATTAAAAATTAAAGAGGGCAAAAAAACCAATAAAATAAAATGAGGTGTAAAAATGAAACAAAATATGTTAAAAATATGATATGACTATTATTAATATTTTATATTATATTTAAATATTAAAAAAATATAAAAATAAATAAATTGTTTAAAACTTTTAGAGTTGATTTAACCACTCATTTATAATATGGTAATTTTAGATTATCCGCATGCATTGCGAGTCAATGAGGCAAGAATTTCTAACTTGTGCTAATATATATATAGGTATAGGTATAGCCATACACTCATATAACTTATGGCGAAGAGAATGGAAAGGCGACCAATATTATCACTTTTGGCTACAAGACTACAATGGCTACTCTTTGTTTGGCTGTCTACGAGCACAAGAAACCCAAAACTCGTTGCAGCAGATAATCAGCATCCCCACAGAAGAGAGCTCGCCACTCAAAATCCAGGTAGTAACTCACTATACATACATCCATACATATATACATACGTACATATATATTACAATTTAATTTTTAGACATTTCATTTTGCAAAAAGCCCATATTTTTAATTTTTTTAAATTTAATTTTAGATCGATAAAAATTAAATTGCAAGTGGATATTGTTCATTGGTGCAAAACTTGTTAATTTTAACCTCAACTATATGCAATATAATAGCAAAATATCAAATCGATCAAACTTGTTCTAATTAATTAAGAATATATTGATTTTCTTTTACAAAACTTTTGGGTGAATATATTAAAATCTTTTTTAAGAGTTGTTGTAAGGACTGGAGTTTAAACCCTTTAATTAAATATTTTTGAAGAAGATACTCCTTAGTTTTGTCTTCAAAAAAAGAAAGGAAAAATAGTCTTCAAAGGAAACACTGAATATTTACAATTACTTAAAAAAAAAAAAACTCTCCACTGAAAAAATATAAATGTTTGATGTAATTTATAGAAAATTAATAGATTGTAGAATATTTCAAATTTATAGAAAATTTAATTCGAATTTTCAATAAACTATGTTCTCTAACTCTAGTTGGTTGAATTAATAGAAATTGACTGAATATATGTGATAATTAAGAGAAAGCCTTCTTATTATAAAATTTTGTATCCTACGTGGAAGTATGTCTTTTTTGCGGGTAAAAAAAATACTTTAATATCGTAGAGTAAATAAAAATATATATATATATATATATTTCATTTTACTAATTTAAATTCAAATGCATGAATTATTGAATTCTATAGATGACCCAAATAATTAATGTCCCTACATCATGCGTGGATCTTTTTTCTTTTTCCTTACCAAAAAAGAAAATATCTTTAATTTTACAAGAAACAAAAGAAAAAAGTAGCCATAATTTTGTGGGTGTTGCAATAATTTATTAGAATATTTGGTAGTTAATTGCCATATTAAGATATGAAGAATATAAGGTAAGTGTGAATTACAGTTTTGTGGCTCATAAAATTAGACAAACAACTTCGGGAAATTAATTAGCAAACCTTTCTCTTCTTAATTTAGAAATGACCTTCCCACTATTAATAAATAATAAAATTTATTTGGATATATAATAATATATACATATCGTATTTTTATTTTGATAATATATATATGTCATATTTTTATTTATTAAAGTTGGTTGGGTTGAGATATTCTGAACATAAATAGTAAACTATAGCAAATATCTGAATATTTTAAAATTCAGATCAAAATCAACTAATAAATTTAATAATAGTAAAATCTGGATTGAATTGACTTGATTTGATTGGGGTAGACTGGTTCTTGTACTGCGATCTAGTTGACATATAAATTTGGAAAGAAAAAAATTGTAGCTTATGAAAGAAAAATAAATTTTTCTTTTAATTTCCATGTTATTACTATAGCACTTGTCCATTCAAAGAGAATAGATAATTGTTAATAAAAGAATTAGATAAGCATTGATGGACCAGATTATCTAACTAATTAATAATTTTGTTGTGACGTAAAAGGATTCATAAGCATTGATTGTGGGTCAGATGAAGATTATGTTGATGCAGCAACAGGCATATTTTACAAGTCTGATGTAGATTTCATAAGCACAGGAAAAAATAAAGATATATCACCGGAATACGACATTGTAGATCCTTACATTGGGCGGCAGTTGAAAAACATAAGAATTTTTCCAGAAGGAAGAAAGAACTGTTACACTCTGAAACCTGAACAGGGTAAAAATCATAATTATCTTGTACGAGCTGTCTTCAAGTATGGAAATTATGATGCAAAAAATCAAACTCCCAAATTTGATCTTTACTATGGAGTTAATTATTGGGATACAGTAGATCTGGAAAGTGCCAATGACATGTCAGTGTATCATATTACGCACATTTCTTTAGAAGATACTATTTTCGTATGCCTTGTAAATACGGGTTTTGGAATACCTTTCATTTCAACTTTGGAACTGCGGCTTTTGAATGATTCTGCTTACACAGACACAGTTGACCCTTCATCATCAACAAGTGCCATTATCATATCATCTGACCTTCGTAATCCTCCCTATGATGATGATTTTGTTAGGTAAATTTGTCTTTTTCAGGATTGATTTACAAATTATCAAATTCAAAATTAGGCTAATTTACATTTAATCAATCTAGCATAATCCTTGATTCAGGTACAAGGATGATGTGTATGATCGGCTCTGGTCGTCTTACTGGGTTTCCGATTGGGTTTTAGTTAACACCACTTCAGACATTGATATCTCCAGTAATAGCAGCAATAACTTATACAAAGTGCCAGCTGAAGTTCTCAGAAGTGCTGCCCAGCCAAAAAATATTAGCTGTTCAATAAGTTACAATAAGAATAATTATTGGGACGATAATTTTTATATCAACTTTTATTTCGCGGAAATCACAGAGATTGCACGAGGTCAACGAAGAGAGTTCACTATCACTGTGAATGGAGCCAACTATGGGCCAATTACCCTCGAGTACTTGAAGCCGCTGACCATAAGTTCTGATAAAACACCATTAACAAGTCAAGGAGTTATTGAGTTTTCTATCAGTCCAACATTGCAATCTGATCTTCCACCAATCCTCAATGCCTTTGAGATTTACACCGTTTATTCCTTACCTGATTCCCCAACAGATGCTGCAGATGGTATTAATTAATTAATTATACATTTATGCTTTTATATGTGATAATATTTAATTCCAACAAACAATCTTCACGCTTAAATTATCTCAGTTGATGCTATTATGGCCATCAAGATGACATATAAGATCAATAGAAATGACTGGCAAGGTGATCCATGCGTGCCTCGAGATTTTTCATGGAGCGGTTTGATCTGTAGCAATATCGAGAATCCTCCAAGGATTATCTCTCTGTAAGAGAAATTTGAAATTATACGAATGGTTAATCTTCTATTAGCTAGAAAAAGTACAATATAATTGCATAATATACCGCAAAGTAAATAATCCCATATTAATTTAACATCATTAGATGCATGCTGCTGAAACTAACTATTAACAAGAAGAAAAGTATAGAAAAATAAGAATATATTAATAATGTTGTCAAATATTTATATAAATGTTATAAATAATTTATGGTGCAGAAGTTTTAATTAGTTTTTATTTTCAAATGAAATTTATGATTGATGTGGTCTATGTTCATTACATTTATATTAATATGTATATGTGGTAAACACTTTTTTTTGGAAACAGAAAGAAAACAAAAAACTAGACTACCACATGTATTTTGTTTAAATTATTTAAAAATTTGTTGGGACATGACACTTTTAGTTATATCTCTCTCAATGCGTTGCACTTTGAGCAGGAACCTCACTGCAAGTAATTTGACCGGAGAGATAGCTTCATCACTCTCCAACCTCAAAGCACTACAATACCTGTAAGTATTAATTAACTTGTAATTGACTTTTCTATGTCACTGGATGCCACTGGATTTCTGATGTTACATTCTGAAAAAGAAACTTAATTCTCTTTGATTTTTTCCTTCAGGGACTTATCAAACAATGAATTGAATGGTGCAGTTCCAGAATTTTTAGCACACCTATCAAAATTGATTATTTTGTGAGTTAATCCTTTGGTATTGAGTTCTTTTTTTCACTAAAGAAAAAAATAGATGACTTAGTTTATACTTTTTGCAGAAATTTAAGCGGTAACAAGTTTACAGGTTCAATTCCCCAGTCGCTCATAGATAAGTCTAATAATGGAAAATTGTTCCTCAGGTTTGACCTTTTAATGAACAATTCCTTCTGTTCCTTTATTAAATGAATTATAGCAAAATCTGTACGTCTAATTACGAAGGTCCCATAATTAATTAACAAAAATATATGATCACATATCATATATATGCTAACCAATGCAATGTGTGACATTTGATGATCTTTTTCTCAATGGTAGCTTGAAAAGAAATCCAAATCCATGCAAAACAAAATCTTGTGAGGGAAAAAAACACAGTTTTCTTGTTCCGGTTATTGCATCAATTATATCAATTGTGGTGCTTCTCCTCTTGTGTGTCATAGCTACCATTTGGAGAATGAGAAGACGTGAAGGTTTTTTCCCTTCTGTCATATATATTTCATGCACCTGTTTCAATTCATTATTGTTTGTGCATTTTGAATTTTTGTTCTTCTTACCAATTCTGGAATATCAGAATGTTTGTGATTTATTTTCGTTGCTGTGGAGACAGTTACTGGACATGAAAAGGAACAATCACTTAAATCAAAGAACCAGTACCGCTTCACATACTCTGAAATTGTTAGTATTACCAATAACTTCAGAAAGATTATTGGAGAAGGGGGATTTGGAAAGGTCTATCTGGGCAAATTGCAAGACGGCACTCAAGTAGCTGTAAAACTGCTGTCTCAAACATCATTGCAAGGCTATAAAGAATTTCAATCAGAGGTTAGATAAATGCAGCAAGGGTTCTCAATTCTTTAAGATTCCGTGAGATTCTAAACAATTTTCTTTCATTTATGACAATGATTCAGTGCAGGTCAGACTTTTAATGATAGTTCATCATAGAAACTTGGTGTCCCTTATTGGTTGCTGCGATGACAGAGAAAATATGGCACTTGTTTACGAATACATGGCAATTGGAAACTTGCGAAAGCGTTTATCAGGTAATTACAATTTCATCTTCATTGTTGATGTTTTCTTTCTTTGAGGGGATATTGGTCTCCTTCTATTTATAAGTGAGTCTATTTTGTGCTTGAAATCCAAAGATGAGAGTCAGATATATTTCTTATCACTAACATCTTGAGACATCATCAACATGCTGCCTTAAATGTGTGCACTTAAGTAATTAATAGTTTTAACTGCTAAGATCAAACGACTTCACACAAATATTGTTAAATCCTAAATACATTTGTTGCATTGTCTGATGTGATTTTGGTGGCAGATTCAAGCACTAATATTTTGAGCTGGAGGGATAGACTTCAAATTGCAGTTGATGTCGCACATGGTCTATTTCTACGACATATATATATAAATCAAGATTCTTCAGTTTCTTTTGAGTTAGTATTTTTTTTACTCCCTAACTGGGTTTGATAAAGTTTCAGGTTTGGAGTATCTACATGATGGTTGTCGTCCACCAATAATCCATAGAGATATGAAAACTTCAAATATCTTATTGAATGAAAATCTCTTAGCAAAGATATCTGATTTTGGTCTATCTACAGTTTTTGTTACTGAGAGATACTCTCATGTAACAACATGTCCTGGTGGCACATTTGGATATGTTGATCCTGAGTAAGTCTTGACAATTGTTGACTACTAATTATTATATCTGAGGCCTAGCTAATATTATTCTTAATTATTTTTTCACTATATATGCAGATTTTACGCATCAGGAAACTTAAATAAGAAAAGTGATGTCTATAGCTTTGGTGTTATTCTATTTGAGTTAATAACAGGCCAACCTGTAGTAATAAAACGCGATGAATATAGCACCCACATAGTTCAGTGGGTAGGTACTATGGTTGAGAGTGGGAATATTAGGGACATTGTGGATCCAAGGTTACAAGGTGAATTCACCACTAATTCTGCTTGGAAAGCTGTAGAGATAGCCATGTCTTGTGTACCACCGACTGCAATACAAAGGCCAGAAATTAATCATATATTGGCGGAACTAAAGGAATGTTTGGCCATGGAGATCGCATCTGAAAGAGCTGATAAAGAGACAATGAGTAGCATGGCAGCATTGGGTAACTCATTTGAGATGATGAGCTCTCCTAGTGCTAGGTAGAAGCTATGTAGTTCTTTTGGATGCTTGAATCTCCTTTTACTTAGGCCTGTCTGGTTAGTTGTCCATGTCAACCCCTAGATGGTAGTTGTTGCTATTTGATAATAAACGTTGTTAAATATTAATCACTTGGATTAAAAATTTAATAGTTGCTATTAAATAATATAAAACATCACATAAGCATAATTATTTTTCATTTTTATCATTTTTAGTTTTAATGTGTAATGAAAACAGAAAGAATAATTGTTAAGAAAATTAAACTTAGTCTTTTATATATTTGTAATATTTTTGAAAATGTGATATATAATAGTTGTTTTAAATATTATAAGTAAATTTCTTTCTTTTTGTGTATCATTCTTTCAGAGTCGAGACAGATAAAAACACGATAACGGTAAAACTCTCTCTATCCAGTTTTAATGCAACTGTATACTCATGACTCGAATTTAAAATCTCTGATTAAGTTAAAACAGCCTCTTACCAAGAGATCTATGCGCTCGGTGACATTATAGGTACCTCTTTTACCTAAGTTAGGCACCTCCATTTTTTACATCCTTTACCTAAGTTAGGCACCTCCATTTTTTACTAAGAATTACCTAAATTAGGCACCTCCATTTTTTACTCTCCAAAAATAACTTTATTACCACATATCTCCTACTTAAAGTTATTTTTGTAATCCTTATATCCTTTCTACACTTGCCATCACTATGCTGCTTGCGTATCTGCTAGGCCTAAGGAGGATCGACACCAGATAAATTTTTTATTATTAATTTGCTTTGTTAACATATCTGCTAGGTTATCTTTTGTATGAATTTTTTGTATATCCACACTTCTTTCTTCCACCTTCTCACGAACGAAGTGATATTGAACTCGTATGTGTTTTGTCTTCGAATGAAATGCTGGATTCTTTGCCAAATGTAAAGCACTCTGACTGTCACAAAATCGAACAATCTTCTCTTGTATGTATCCGAGCTCCTCCAATAGCATTTGCAACCATATTACCTCTTTGCTAGCTTGGGTAGCTGCAACATATTCTGCTTCCATTGTAGAAGTAGCCACAATAGATTGCAATTTTGAAACCTAGCTTATAGCTCCTCCAGCAAGAGTAAACAAATAACCTGAGGTGGACTTGCTCTTGTCAAGATCACCTGCATAATCTGAATGAACATATCCTTTCACAGTAAAGTCTGATTCTCCATAATATAATGCAACATTTGAGGTACCCTTGACATATCTTAGGATCCTCTTAACAACACTCCAATGCTCTTTCCCAAGATTCACCATGTATCGACTAACCACTCCCATCGCTTGTGCAATGTCTGGTCTTGTACAAATCATAGTAAATATTAAGCTACCCACTGCCGATGCATACGGTACTCGAGACATTTCTATCCTCTTTTCTTCATTGCTAGGACTCATACTTGAGGATAACTTGAAATTAATAGGATGGGGGTAGAAATTGACTTACAATCTTGTATGTTGAAGCGCCGTAAGATTTTTTTCAAATAATTTTTCTGAGAAAGCCATATCTTCCTATTACTTCTGTCTCGGTAAATTTGCATCTCTAGAATCTTGTTTGCTGGTCCCAAGTCTTTCATTTCAAACTCCCTAGCCAACTGTGCCTTTAAGTCTGCAATACGATCTTTGTTGGGGCTTGCTACCAACATGTCGTCAACATATAACAACAGAATAATAAAATTATCATCATCAAATTTCTTGTAGTAAACACAAGGATCTAAACTATGTCTGTTGTATCCAATGCTCATGATAAAGGAATCAAATCTCTTATACCAACATCTTGGCGCTTGTTTGAGACCGTATAGAGATTTGTTCAACCTGCAAACCAAGTTCTCTTTTTCTTTTTCTTTAAAACTTTCTGGTTGGAGCATGTAGATCTCTTCTTCACGTTCTCCATGAAGAAATGCAGTTTTCACATCCAATTGCTCTAAGTATAAGTCAAATGTAGCACATATTGCTAGGACTACTCGAACCGTTGTGAGTCGAACAACGGGAGAAAATATTTCATTGAAGTCTATACCTTCCTTCTGAGCGAATCCTTTAACCACCAATCTAGCACGATACTGCTCCACTTGGTTGTTGCCATCTCATTTGATCTTGTAAACCCATTTGTTTCCGATGGCCTTTCTTCCTTGTGGTAATGAAACAAGATCCCATATTTTATTTTTATGAAGAGCTTCAATTTCTTCTTGCATTATTTTCATCCACAAAGAAGCTTCTTGGCCATTTATAGCCTCATAGAAATTTGATGGCTCTCCATCTTCTATTAGTAAACAATATGCGATATTTCCCTCCATGATGTACTCTAAGTGCCAAGCTGGTTCTCTTCTCTCCCAACTTATCCGTCAAATTTATGGAATTACAAACTCAACTTGTTGTTATTCTTCATGTTCTGATGATGCTTCAGAAGTATTTGAAACTTCTTGTTCTTGTTTTTCTTCAACTTGAACTATAGTAGTCTCTGATTTTTCTTTTGAAGTGCCATTATTATTTTTTTCTTGAACCTTATCTTCTACAAATACAACATTCCTACTGATTAGCACCTTGTGGGTAGTGGGATCCCATAAGGATGCCCTACCCTAAGAAAATACATTTTTTGGATTTTGGATCCAGCTTTGATGTTTCTTGGGTGTTGTACATAGCATAAATAGGACTTCCGAATGTATGTAAGTGAGAATAATCAGTTGGCTTACCAATCCACATCTTCGTTGGTGTTTTCAGACTAATTGCAGTTGATGGTGACCGATTGATCAAGTAACAGGCAGTCTTAACTGCTTCTGCCCAAAATGACTTAGGCAACCTTGCAGTTTTTAACATTGCTTTTGTCCGTTTTAACAAGGTTCTGTTCATTCGTTCTGCTACTCCATTTTGTTGTGGAGTATATGCCACTGTGAACTGCCTTTTGATACCTTGTTGTTGACAAAAGCTATCAAATTCATCACCAGTATATTCCCCTCCATTATCTGTCCTTAAACACTTGATCTTCTTTTCAGTTTCAAGCTCAACCCGCGCTTTGAATATTTTAAAAACTAGAATGCATCTGTCTTATTTTTTTATTGGATACACCCAACATCTCCTGGAGTAATCATCAATAAAAGACAAAATATTTTGCTCCTCCTAGGGATAGAACCGGTGCTTGCCAAACATCAGAATGGATTAGTTCTAAGATAGTTTTGCTTCTAGCAGAGGAACTGATAAATTTTAATCCGTGCTGCTTACTGGTAACACAATGCTCGCAAAAGGGTACCGAAACCTTTTTGAGCCCTGGAAGCAGTTTTTGTTTAGTAAGAATCTTCAATCCTCGTTCTGACATGTGACCAAGTTTTCGATGCCACATCATTGTTAATTTTTCTGCTAAACTTGCTAATGCAGTGGATGCTTCTCCTTCTTGTTGTGTTTCTCCTTTAAGCATGTACAAATTTGCAGCTATCTTTTCCGCTTTCATTATTACAAGAGCGCCTTTAACTATTTTCATGATCCCATCTTGAATATGGGTTTTACACCCATTATTATCTAATTGTCCCAAAGACAATAGATTTTTCTTCAAGCCTTTGACATGTCGCACTTCCTGGATGGTGCAAACTGTACCATCATGCATTTTTAATTTGATGGTACCAATACCAGCAATCTCCAAGGCATGATCAATTTCAATGAACACAGATCCTTCAGAGATAGGTTCATATTGATGGAACCATTCTCTTCGAGGAGTCATATGCCATGTTGCTCTTGAATCCATAAATCATACATCAGTGAATCTTCTTCTGCCTTCATTTACTGTTATTGCCTCACTGTATAAAATTTCACCATCATCTGAGGTACTTGCTACACAACCCTAAGCATTTGACGACTCATGACCTTTTTCTTTGGCTTCTCCATTCTTCTTGAGATAACAACACTCCCTTTTGTAGTGCCCTTTCTTGCCACAATGATGACACCTGACATTCTTCTTACTTTTGAATTTTGATCTACTCTGATTTTGACTCTCACTAGGGCCACGTTCTGTTGATCTCCCTCTTATTATTGTCAAAGCTTCAGCTTGCTGTGAGCCTCTTTGTCTATCTTTTTGCTTTTGTGCAGACTTTCTTCTTTAAGAACCGCAGCTGCAATATCATCAAAGACTAGAACTTCAATGTTGTTGGTTAAGTTGATGATGAGTTGATCATATGAATCAGGTAGACTTTGAAGTAAAATTTCAGCACGTTCACCCGTCTCTATATTATGCTCCATTGCTGTGAGCTATGAAAATAAAGTGTTGAGGGTGTTGATGTGGTCTGTCACCATAGTTGATTCCATCATCCGAAGGGTGTAAAGTTTTCTCCTCAAGAAAATTTTATTGTGCAATGATTTGACCTCATACAATTTTGTCAAAGTATCCCATATCTCTTTTGCTGTCTTTTTCTCTGCCACACTTGACAATATTCTATCGGCTAGTGCTAGGTGCAGATTAGCAATAGCATTGCCATCCATCTCATTCCACTTGCCGTTGTTAGTGATTTCAGCAAGCCTATCTCCAATTGCCGTCAAGCAGTTATCTTTTTTCAAAACTGCTTTTATTCTCATTTTCACAATGAGAAATTACTCACATTGAACTTTTGTATTTCATACTTTGTTGTCATTATTGAATATGTCTCTTTTCCACTAACTTGATTTAACTATAACACCAAAAATAAATAGGTTATAAACCTGATTCTCTGATACCACTGTTAGGAAGTTGTAGAACGGGACATACAATTACAACTGAAGTAGAAGTGAAAAACAAAATGAAAACAATGAACTCCAAAATTTTACGTGGAAAAATCTCCAAATTAATTTGAGCAAAAAATCACGGGCAAATTGTAGAAGGATTTTATTATAACAAAAGATTACAATAATTTCTTTCTAAAATAAGGAGAGCACAATTAACAATACTCTCTCTTATAATATGAGAAATTAAAAACTCTCTATCTAATAAAAGAAAAGATAATATTTAGGAGAAATTTCACTTTTCTCTCTAAAACTCTCTAATAATTTTTTTTAATGAATTTCAAGTAAAAGCTAAATGGTTTATATAGGCTTTAAAAAATGGGTTGGTAGAATTTTATAAATAGTTAGGTACCTCTTTTATCTAAGTTCGACACCTCTATTTTTGATCTCTTTTGCTTAAGTTAGGCACCTCCATTTTTTACCAAGAATTACCTAAGTTAGATACCTCTATTTTTTACCTCCTTTATCTAAGTCAGGCACTTTCATTTTTTACTAAGAATTATCTAAATTATACACTTTCATTTTTTACTCTCCAAAAATAACTTTATTACCACACTAGTGATATGGGAGCGCATGCAGGAACCTCAGCTCAAGTAATTTGACCGGAGAGATAGCTACGTCACTCTCCAACCTCAAAGCTTTACAATCTTTGTAAGAATTAATTAACATGAAATATGGATTTGGTTGCAACTTGGCAGTTTTTTATTTCTTTATCAAAAACTCTGTTTTTTATTTTGTTTCCCTTTCAGGGATCTATCAAACAATGATTTGACTGGAGCTATACCGGAATTTTTAGCACAACTATCAAATTTGACTGTTCTGTAAGTTAATTAGGCTTGACATAATTAATTGTAAGCTTTTTCTCCAGAGCACAGATCGGCCATTATGGTAACACTCTTTGCAGGAATTTAACTGGGAACAAGTTCACAGGCTTAATTTCCTACCACTCGTACAGAAGTCTGAAAATGGAGCATTGCTTCTCAGGTTTGATCTGTTCACTACCAAATTTAGAATTCTAAACGAATTTTCATTTATATTATCAAACAGCTAATTGAGTGTGGATTGTAAATGATTTTCTTAAAATTTTATGTTCATACCAAAATTTTATAACATAAAATTTAGCTAGATAACTAAGTTATAATAATAAAATCCTTATGTCACACTGATGTCAATAATATTTCACATGAAAATTAAGGTTGTATTAGCAAATTAATTACTACCAGTCATATACATGCATGCTAACTTGATGCAAGGTGACATAATTTGATAATCTTCTTTATAATGCCAGCTGGGAAACAAATCCAAATATATGCAAAACAAAGTCCTGTGAGAAAAAAAAAGCGCAGTTTTCTTCTTCTGATTATTGCATCAATTATAGTGCTTTTCCTCTTGTGCATCATAGCTGTCGTTTGGAGAATGAGACGACACAGAGGTGATTTCATTTTCTTACTTCCAGATTTGTAAACTGAAATTACCCTTTTGTGAGAATTGCATATATTTATTATTTGTAGGAATTGTAGAGACAGATGCAGCTGAATCCAGAAAGGAACCATTGGTTAAATCAAAGAATCAGTACTTCACATGCAAGGAAATTGTTAGTATTACTAATAACTTGAGAACGATTATTGGAGAAGGGGGATTTGGAAAGGTCTACCTAGGCAAACTGCAAGATGGCACTCAAGTTGCTGTAAAATTGCTCTCTGAAACATCAACGCAGGGCTATAAGGAGTTTAATTCAGAGGTTAGGTTATAATATATAAACTAATGCCAGCTGAAAGAGATATACATATATAATGCACTAATTAAACAATTCCTATTGCAGGGTTTCAATATGATATCTATTGCGACATATATTTTTAAAATTTAGTAGATTTTTTTGGAATCTATTAGAATATAATATATCATCAATATATAACTTTGTTCCAATGGAGAATATAAGATGGACTCTTTCAGAGCTTTCAATCATATTTGCAGTGCCATATATTGCATTAACATTAATTTCAGCTAATGTTAATTGTAAAAAATATTTTTTATTTCGAATAATTGTGTGAGTTGTACCACTGTCAACCAAACATATGTCGTCTTCTATAATATCAAGTTTATTATGTTTTATCTAGTAAATAAAATAATTATATTAAAAATAAAGTATAGTCTTATTATAATTTTTGAGAAAGAAAAATAACATAACTTATAAAAGAAAAATAGAAAAAATAGCATAAATATGAAAAATATATTCTAATAATTAACATTTTCATCTCCTATCAAATGATCAATCTTGTCATCTTTGTCTTCAAAAAGATTAGAAACATCAAAATCAATATTTAAAAAATACACATCATTACTAGCAGGGTCTATAGATTTAAAAAAAATCATTTCAATATTTTTTCCTTTCTCTTTTAGTGATAATTTGTAAAGATAGACTAAATATTTTGGAGTACATCATATTCTTGATTAATGACCCTTTGTTCTACATCTATAACATGTAGAGTCATTATTTTGCACATTTCTTTCAGGAAGTTCTTCATTCTTGACCCATTTAATTTTATTAATTTTAGCACATTTACTTTCATAATTGGTCGAGAAATTTCTTCTACCACGACCTCTTTTACCATGACTCCACTCACGACCTTGAGAAAATGTCACATTCATTTTCAGGGAATGGTGTTGAGCCAGTATGACGAGTTTGATGATTTTTCATCAAAAACTCATTGTTTTGTTCAGCCATAAGAAAATAAAAAATTAGCTCAAAATATTTTTAAATCGGCTCTCTTGATATTGCTGTTACAGGAGCACATTCGAGGCATTAAAATTTTGATTATATTTTTTTTAACATATCCTCATCAGTAATTTTTTCTCCATATAATTTTAATTGAGAGCTAATCTTAAATAAGGCTAAATTCTATTCACTTACAGTTTTAAAATCCTGCAATCGTAAGTGAATCCAATCATATCGAGCTTTTGAAAGAATCAACATTTATTGGTATTTATATCTTTCTTTTAAAGAATTTCAAAGGGCTAATGAGTCCTTAATAGTAAAATGCTCAATTTTCAATTCTTCATGTAAACGATGTCGAAGGAAAATTATGACTTTTGCGCAATCTTGAAGGGATGATTTATTTTCTTTCTTAATAGTATCTCTAAGATTCATAGCATTAAGTTGAATCTCAGCATCAAGTACCCATGATAGATAATTTCTTCCGAAAATATTGAGGGTAAGGAATTCAAGCTTTATAAGGTTTAACATTGTAAAGACTTTATATTTTAAAAAATAAGAATCTTAAATTAGATAATTATAAACATATAATAAATCCATGTTAAAATAATATATATACAAAATTTTTTTATCAAACATTATAATAACAAATACATGTATAATCAAAATAAAATCAAACAGTATTATATATATATAATGATTCTTAAATATAGTACAACAATATATTATAAACAAGCAGCTTGAAATTTATAATAAGCATCATTATATTTCTATAGAATCATCTTTAGCAAATAACATCATCATCATATTCTCATCACCACCACATGATATTTTATGTGATAAAGAACAAATAATAGGTATAGGTTTTACGAATAAATATGTGGTGGAGAACAAGTAAATTAAATTTTTCGTGAATATTGTACTTCAAAAAAAAAATAAAGAACAAAAATATGTGAATTTTACAAAAGATATATATGGCTTATTAGAATTTAATAGGTACTGAGTTTTAAACGAATAAGACCAAATGCCTTATTTTATTGGTCATTATACCAACCAAATAATTAAGAACATATTTAGTTAATAATATTTCAATTCATGCGTATAACATAAAAATATATGAACACATATATAGAAATAAAAAAGAATATTAGAATAATTATCTTGAACTTGAATATTTAGAATAAATAAATTGACTAGAGTTTCGTAATAATAACGTATTATAATTAAAAGAAGAGAGAAGATAAATATATAATGAGAAATTAAAAGAATCTCTTTATTATAAATTGTATATTATGAACTTACACGAGAAGATAAGATTACAATTAAATTCTAATTTTAATAAGATAAAACTAATCATAATCTTAATAGGATAAGATTAATATAATAAGTAGTCATCCACATATTATTTAATATTTTAAATTTTATTGCTCTTAATTTTTTTCAGTTTTGATCTTTTATTTTATTTTTTTTAATTTTACCCTTTTTTCTTTTTTATTTTTTTCAAAAATACAATGTTTTGCTTTGGGTGAAAAGCTATAAAAAATACTATTCATGTTTTGCATGTGATATGCCCAACTATTTTGATCTTAAGTGAAATTTTGTTGCAAATAAGATGATACACATTTAACATTAGCTTCTTCTAGTTTATTTCCTCGAGATTACTGTACAACTAGATTTGAATAATCATGAGCAAGAACTTTACTACTGGTTGATCATTATACTGTAATTTGATGGACTAGTAGCTATTGGTAGTATCGTTAATGATTTTATTAATATATTTATTAATTTTTTTTAATATTATTAATTTTTGTCATTAAAAATAAAATTTATCTTTTATAAAAATTAATAAATTTTATATGCTGAAAAAATATTTAAACTATTAATTTTTATTTTTTAAAATTTTTTATTTAATAGTAAAGTTTGAAAAAAAGATGAAAATTAAAGTTAAATATTGATTGTAGAGATAAAAAATATATTTTTGAAAAAAAAAATTATTTTAGTGAGGAGTGAAGTATGTTTGAAATTTTGCTCTAATTTTTTTCTAAAAGTGTAATTATTTTTATTTTTTATAATATTTTTAAAATAAAATTTATTTTTTAGATAATTTTGTAAATGTTCCTAAATTATTCTTATTAAGTCAGGTTACCCAGGCACATGCCTGTTGAGCAACTAAAAGTTGAAAATAATTTCTTATAAAATACACCAAAAATAAAATTATTTTTATAAAATAACATTTTTTCAAAAATATTTAAAATATCTCCTTTCAAAGTTATATATCTAATATACTAAAAATGTGTTCTATTTTTAGAAATATACGTCTAATATATTAAAGATATATCAAATTTGTGAAATATTTTTGAAATTGTTTTTTAGAAAATGACATATAATATAACTTTTCCCCAGTTGAACATCTAATATGTACCAAAGGCTCATTTGAAAAACTTTTTTAAAAGTTATTTTTCAAATGAGCCTTTTAATTCAGCTAATTAAAAAAAACACGAGTTTTTCATTTTCTACAAAAATCTCATCAAAATTTAGTTTTGTTTCTCGTAAGAGTTGTTCATTCTCATTTTTCAGACTTCAAAATTTTGTTTTTAAAACAAGGTTTCTCTTGCGTTATTTTCATATAATTTTTCATTAATTCATCAAAAGTGCAAAGTTTAGAATTTACCTCATTAGTTTCTAGTTCACTTTTTTATGCACAAAAAACTCAATCTTTGAGTCAAAGTTGACTTGAATTTTTCGGATTGGGCCAAGTTAATCAGGCTAAGAGGCCGATCGGGCAGCACAAAGTTGAAAAGAATTTCTTCAAAAATACATCAAAAATAAATTTATTTTTTAAAAATATCACTTTTCTTTTTTATTTTTTTCAAAACTACCTAAATACCTCCTGTTAAAGATATGCATCTGATATAAAAAATATATATGTTATATTTTCATAGATATGCATATAATATATTAAAGATATATTAAATATGTAAAATATTTATTAAAAAAATGATATATACTGTAATTTTTTTCCCAATTAATTGTACATCGTAGAGTTCAATCCCTTAGCATAAAGAGGAAGACTGGTTCATCCATTCATCTTTATTTTATTATGTTTTTACTCTTTGAACATCAATGCCATCTTTTTTTTTTTTTCAAATGCAAAAATTGATATAAGAAATTAATACATATTCCCTCCATTCCACTCTTAAATGTTGTATAATTTTTTTTTCCACTTTAATTATTATTTTTATAAATTCAAAATTATATTAATTATAAAATTTAAAATTTACCCTTATGAGTATTAATAAATAAGAAAAAAGAAATAATATTAGTAATTAATAGAAATAATTCTTTTTTTACTCCTAAATTTTATGTGTTTTATGTATTAAGTTTTTAAACTTTTATTTGATGACATAAACTCTTTATATATTTAAATTATTTTTTTTTGAAGATCACATTTAAATTATCTTATTAAGACTAAATAAAATATTTTAAAATGACTCATTACAACTAATTATTTTTTGACAACAGTTAAATACGTGATTTTCGCATACTATCAATCGAGGGGCTCAATGTTACCAAATAAAAGTTCAGTGGCTTAATGTCCAAAATATATAAAGTTTAGAGGCTAAAAAAATATATTATTTCTTAAAATTTTTTTATCAAAATACACTATTTTACTTCAGTAATCCCGTAAGAAAACAAAAAACTAGCCTACCACATGTATTTTGTTCAAATTATTTAAAAAATTTGTTGGGATACGACACTTTAAGTTATATCTCTCTCAATGCGTTGCACTTTGAGCAGGAACCTCACTGCAAGTAATTTGACCAGAGAGATAGCTTCATCACTCTCCAACCTCAAAGCACTACAATCCCTGTAAGTATTAATTAACTTGTAATTGACTTTTCTATGTCCCTGGATGCCACTGGATTTCTGATGTTACATTCTGAAAAAGAAACTTAATTCTCTTTGATTTTTTCCTTCATGGACTTATCAAACAATGAATTGAATTGTGCAGTTCCAGAATTCTTAGCGCACCTATCAAAATTGACTATTTTGTGAGTTAATCCTTTGGTATTGAGTTTTTTTTTTTTTTTTTTTCACTAAAGAAAAAAATAGGTGACTTAGTTTATACTTTTTGTAGAAATTTAAGCGGTAACAAGTTTACAGGTTCAATTTGTTGAGAAAAAAAAAACTAAATTCTTAATTTAGTAAGTAAAATTTGTATCAACCAAAAATTAGTAAAAAAAAAAAAGAAAAAAAAACAAGCGCCAACCAAGAAATAGAAAACTATCAAAATTAGTAAGTTAACATTTGCTATATAAATGACCATTAGTCATTTGTAAAAAGTGCAGAAAATTGAGAAGAAAAAAGAAGGAAAAGAGAATAGAAGATATTGGTGAGAAATAAATGTTTGTTTTGTGAGATTATTATTTATTGTAAGAGTGGTTTAATATTTTAAATTAATATTAGAAATTTGAGTTCTAGTTGAATTTGTTACAAAATAAATTTCGATTCCATATTTTTTTACAACAAATTGGTATCAGAGCTATGGCAAATTCAGGAAGCGCGTTGGGACAAATACCCCTGCACGTCTTACAAAGTTGAATTATGATAATTGGAGCATACAAATGCGAGCATTACTAGGCTCACAGGATTTATGGGAGATAGTTGAGATAGGCTTTACCGAGCCAACAGATACTGTATGCATGACTGCAAACCAACTAAAGGCGTTAAAAGAGACACGAGCAAAAGATAAAACTGCTCTCTGTCTGCTATTCCAAGCAGTAGATGAGTCGGGCTTTGAGAAGATTGCCAGTTCGACAACTTCAAAAGAAGCGTGGGATACTTTAGAGAAAGTGTTCAAAGGAGCTGATCGTGTCAAGCAAGTTCGCCTACAAACGCTTCGGGGTGAGCTCGAAGGCATGAAGATGAAGGAGTCAGAAGGTGTATCAACTTATATCACACGTGTTCAAACCATGGTGAATCAACTCAAGCGAAATGGTGAGACATTAAATGATTCTCGAGTTGTGGAGAAGATACTACGATCATTGACAGATAAATTTGAAAATGTTGTGTGCGCTATCGAAGAGTCAAAGGATCTCACCACATTAACAGTTGATGAGCTCGCTGGTTCTCTTAAAGCACATGAACAACGTAAGAAGAAAAAGAAGGAGGAGACTCTTGAAGAGGCTCTTCAAACAAAGGCAACAATTGTAGATGAAAAAACATTTTATTCTCAAAACTCTCGAGGAAGAGGACGAGGCAGAAGAGGTCGTGGAAATGTTCGTGATGGTAGAGGTCGTGGTCAAAATGACTATTATAGAGGAAATGGGCAGACAAGCCAACAAAATTGGAGAGGCCGAGGCCGAGGACGTGGTAGAGGTGGTCGGATAAATCACTCAAATATTGAGTGTTACAAATGTGACAAGCCTGGTTACTATGCAAAGGACTGCAACTCTGATAATTGTTATAACTGTGGCAAGTTTGGGTACTATGCAAAAGAGTGCTACGCGGAAAAGAAAGTTGAAGAAAACACTAATTTGGTCACAGAAGAAGGATCCAATGATGTGCTTCTCATGATGGCCTATGATAATGAGAATACCAATAATGAGACAATATGGTATCTCGATACTGCTGCAAGTAATCATATGTGTGGGCATAAGCATTTATTCACAGAAATGCAAATCATTGATGGGCACGTGTCATTTGGAGATGAGTCTAAAATCCAGGTGAAAGGTCTAGGCACAATTTCCTATCAGCAAAAGAATGGTCTGAAAGGATTAATTCAGAATGTCTATTATGTACCCGACCTCAAAAGCAATATTTTGAGCATGGGACAACTCATGGAGAAAGGCTACTCCGTGTTGATGAAAGATCGAGATCTTCAACTAAAAGACAAGAATGGTCGTCTAGTTGCACGAATCGAGATGGCAAGGAATCGGATGTACAAAATCAACCTCATGTTTGTCAAGGAAAGATGCATGCAAATTAATATTGATGACAAATCTTATTTATGGCACTTGCGATTTAGTCATTTGCATTATGGTGGATTACAAAAGTTATCGAAGAAAGAGATGGTGCATGGATTACCAAATATAGACTATACAGAGAAGTTCTGCGAGGAATGTGTTTTTGGAAAACATGCAAGGAACTCATTTCAGAAGAAGGCAGAATATCGAGCAAAAGCTCTTCTTGAAGTAATTCACACTGATATTTGTGGGCCAATTACTCTGGAGTCATTTAGTGGTAAAAAGTACTTTATTACTTTTATCGATGATTTTTCCAGAAAGACTTGGGTCTATTTTTTGAAAGAAAAATCAAAAGCATTTGAGGTGTTTAAAAGGTTTAAGATTATGGTAGAGAAAGCAAATGGCAAGTTTATTAAAGCATTACGATCTGATAGAGGTGGCGAATACAATTCAACAGATTTTGTGAGCTATTGCAAGGATTATGGAATAAGAAGGCTCATAACTGCACCGTATACTCCACAACAAAATGGTGTGGCAGAGAGAAAGAATCGGACTATTCTTGACATGGTTCGGTCAATGTTGAAAACTAAGAAGATGCCAAAAGAATTCTGGGCAGAAGCCGTACAATGTGCAATTTATGTGCAGAATAGATGTCCACATGCGAAGTTGGAAGATAAAACTCCACAAGAAGTTTGGAGTGGCCAAAAGCCAACAGTTTCACACTTTAAAATTTTTGGCATTGTGGCCTATGCACATGTGTCAGATCAACGTCGTTCAAAGGTAGAAGACAAAAGCAAGAAATTTGAGTTCATTGGCTATGATGAGAAAACCAAAGGCTATAAATTGCTTGATCCAATAAATCAAAAGGTAATAGTAAGTCGAGATGTTCAGGTGAATGAAGCAAGCAATTGGGATTGGAATAAATCTATGGAAGTAGCAGTTGAAACAGAAGAATTATTAAGCATTCCATTATCGAGTTCTCAAATGAGGAGATCTTCTCCAGAAGCAATGAGTCCACAATCGACTGATGATGAAGAGGAACCAATTGAGCCGAGGATGCGAAGTCTGCGTGATCTATATGATTCCACAACAGAAGTACATCTTGTATGTTTTCTGGCAGATGCTGAAAGTATAAGCTTTGAAGAAGCAGTGAAAAATGAGAAATGGCGAGCAGCTATGGATGGAGAGATCAAATCGATCGAGCAAAATAAGACATGGGAAGATTTGCCAAACGGAAGCAAGCCCATTGGAGTAAAATGGGTATAAAAGAGGAAAATGAATGCTCAAGGAAAGATTGAGCGATATAAGGCACGACTTGTTGCAAAGGGCTACATACAAAAAGCAGGAATTGACTATGATGAAGTCTTCGCACCAGTTGCAAGAATGGAGACATAGATGATCGAAAGAGTACATTGGGATATGTATTTTTCATGGGAGACACGGCGTTCACATGGCAATCAAAGAAACAACCAATTGTGACACTATTCACATAACCATTACTGACTGTTCTACTTGAAAAAAGTAAAGTGGCGATTGGGATGAATGATGGAAGAGAATTGAGTTTAAGGGGGGAATTTGTTGAGAAAAAAAAACTAAATTCTTAATTTAGTAAGTAAAATTTGTATCAACCAAAAATTAGTAAAAAAAAAGAAAAAAAACAAACGCCAACAAGGAAATAGAAAACTATCAAAATTAGTAAGTTAACACTTGCTATATAAATGACCATTAGTCATTTGTAAAAAGTGCAGAAAATTGAGAAGAAAAAAGAAGGAAAAGAGAATAGAAGAGAGTGGTGAGAAATAAATGTGTGTTTTGTGAGATTATTATTTATTGTAAGAGTGGTTTAATATTTTAAATTAATATTAGAAATTTGAGTTTCTAGTTGAATTTGTTACAAAATAAATTTCGATTCCATATTTTTTACAACACAATTCACCAGTCGCTCATAAATAAGTCTGATAATGGAACATTGTTCCTCAGGTTTGACCTTTTAATGAACAATTCCTTCTGTTCCTTTATTAAATGAATTATAGCAAAATCTGTAGGTGTAATTACGAAGGTCCCATAATTAATTAACAAAAATATATGATCACATATCATATATATGCTAACCAATGCAATGTGTGACATTTGATGATCTTTTTCTCAATGGTAGCTTGGAAAGAAATCCAAATCCATGCAAAACAAAATCTTGTAAGGGAAAAAAACACAGTTTTCTTGTTCCGGTTATTGCATCAATTATATCAATTGTGGTGCTTCTCCTCTTGTGTGTCATAGCTACCATTTGGAGAATGAGAAGACGTGGAGGTTTTTTCCCTTCTGTCATATATATTTCATGCACCTGTTTCAATTCAGTATTGTTTGAGCATTTTGAATTTTTTGTTCTTCTTACAAATTCTGGAATATCAGAATGTTTGTGATTTATTTTCGTTGCAGTGGAGACAGTTACTGGACATGAAAAGGAACAATCACTTAAATCAAAAAACCAGTACCGCTTCACATACTCTGAAATTGTTAGTATTACCAATAACTTCAGAAAGATTATTGGAGAAGGGGGATTTGGAAAGGTCTATCTGGGCAAATTGAAGACGGCACTCAAGTAGCTGTAAAACTGCTGTATCAAACATCATTGCAAGGTTATAAAGAATTTCAATCAGAGGTTAGATAAATGCAGCAAGGGTTCTCAATTCTTTAAGATTCCGTTATATTCTTAACAATTTTCGTTCATTTATGACAATGATTGAGTGCAGGTCAGACTTTTAATGATAGTTCATCATAGAAACTTGGTGTCCCTTATTGGTTGCTGCGATGACCGAGAAAATATGGCACTAGTTTATGAATACATGGCAAATGGAAACTTGCGAGAGCATTTATCAGGTAATTACAATTTCATCTTCATTGTTGATGTTTTCTTTCTTTGAGGAGATATTGGTCTCCTTCTATTTATGAGTGAGTTTATTTTGTGCTTGAAATCCAATGATGAGAGTCAGATATATTTCTTATCACTAACATCTTGAGACATCATCAACATGCTGCTTTAAATATGTGCACTTAAGTAATTAATAGTTTTAACTGCAAAGATCAAACGACTTCACACAAGTATTGTTAAATCCTAAATACATTTGTTGCATTGTCTGATGTGATTTTGGTGGCAGATTCAAGCACTAATATTTTGAGCTGGAGGGGTAGACTTCAAATTGCAGTTGATGCCGCACATGGTCTATTTCTAAGACATATATATATATATATAAATCAAGATTCTTCAGTTTCTTTTGAGTTAGTATTTTTTTTACTCCCTAACTGGGTTTGATAAAGTTTCAGGTTTGGAGTATCTACATGATGGTTGTCGTCCACCAATAATCCATAGAGCTATGAAAACTTCAAATATCTTATTGGATGAAAATCTCATAGCAAAGATATCTGATTTTGGTCTATCTAGATTTTTTGTTACTGAGAGATACTCTCATGTAACATGTCCTGCTGGCACATTTGGATATGTTGATCCTGAGTAAGTCTTAACAATTGTTGACTACTAATTATTATATCTGAGGCCTAGTTAATATTATTCTTAATTATTTTTTCACTATATATGCAGATTTTACGCATCAGGAAACTTAAATAAGAAAAGCGATGTCTATAGCTTTGGTGTTATTCTATTTGAGTTAATAACAGGCCAACCTATAGTAATAAAACGCGATGAATATAGCACCCACATAGTTCACTGGGTAGGTACTGTGATTGAGAGTGGGAATATTAGGGACATTGTGGATCCAAGGTTACAAGGTGAATTCACCACTAATTCTGCTTGGAAAGCTGTAGAGATAGCCATGTCTTGTGTACCACCGACTGCAATACAAAGGCCAGAAATTAATCATATATTGGCGGAACTAAAGGAATGTTTGGCCATGGAGATCGGATAAATATATCAGTTGTTTAGCTAATATATCAGTTGTTTTAAATATTATAAGTAACTTTTTTTCTTTTTATAGATCATCTTTTTTTAGTCGAGTCGGATAAGACCACAGTGATGGTAAAACTTACTCTATCGAGTTTTAATACAATTGTATACTCATGACTCAAATTTAAAACATTTGATTAAGTTAAAATAGTTTCTCACCCAGAAAGTTATGCGATCGGTGATATTATAAATAATATTTTAATTTTTACAATTATTTTTTGAAGGGAAATAAATAGGTGTAATATTGTAAAATAACATTAGCTATCAATCGGTGTAGAAAACTTCAAAACGGAGTTTTTTGAATTGCCAATTGTATTTGCATTAAGGTCTATTTAGCTTTGAAAATTGTTTTCCTTATAGTTTTCTGAATCAAAGTGGGAAGTAAAATTCTATATTTTTTTAAGAGTGTAATTTTCTTCAGAAAATATTCTGAAAAACACGATTTATTTTCAATAATTAAACAGTCTCGTATAATCTCTCATTATCAAGTGAGATTTTAACTTTAAAATCACTGGCAAAAGTCTCTCTTTCTCTCTTTGCTCTTATTCTTCCTTCTGCTGTGATTTCTTCTCTTTCATTCTCTTCTTCTTCTATTATTCTTCTCCTTCTCCTTCTTTCTCTGTTTTTAAGTCAGGTACCTGACATGAATGAATGTTAAGTGTTAAATAGGCAAATAAAACTTGTTAATATTGGATCATGAACGAATCCAAAGTATAAAATGAATCCAAATGAAATAAAGGTAAAATAATATAAGAATTTATAAATAAATGAGCTTTTAGGTAGAGCATAAATCAATTAGTTTATGCAAATAAATTCTAACATTGTCCGTTTATAAGTTTATTTTTGTAACTTAAAAAACTATGATTATATTAAATAATCTAGACTTAAAATGTGATTAACCTTAGTGACATGTTGTATGCCAGCAGGTAAAAAATTACAGCTGACATAAAATCTTAGTGACATGTCATCATCTGTCATGGCATATCTTGCACAATTGGCATCAATTCAACGTGGTTATGACATGGCAAAACATGTATAATTGGCATAAAATTTTATTGACTTGAGAAGTAGATAAGTTTAATGACGGATGTACAATATTAATCTCATGAATGAGAGACTCATGTTGTTAAAGTCCATTCACATTAATAAGAAGAAAAGAATGTCTTCACATTAATGACGGATGTACAATATTAATCTCATGAATGAGAGACTCATGTTGTTAAAGTCCATTCACATTAATAAGAAGAAAAGAATGTCTTCTAATATAAGATTAATGGGCATCCAGATATTTATCTCAATTTTCAATAAAATTAAATATTAGAATTTTTTTTTTCTGCGGTTTGTATTTAATTTTAATTTCCATTTTCATTAATGCGATAATGCTTCATTATCTACTAAAAAATATCTCGGCTCTAGTAATCTTGTTTTATTTTTCTTGACGTGAAATTAACGGCCGATGACTTCTAAACCTAAAACAACGGCGTGACTTAAATTCACAGGGCCCTGAAAAATTTTTAGATGAACATATTGGAGCTTTTCTCACCATACATGATCCTAAAACCTTGGCAATTAAGAGTCAAGACAACAACAGCAATTTGATTTGTGAATTGATATATATATATATATATATATGCATGGCCTCCTCTTACTATTCAAACATGGCAACTCATGTGGTTTAATTTTATACTCTCTCCATTTCATTTTAAATGACTTCTTAGAGTTTTAATTTTGTTTTAAAATATTTGACGTTTAATAATATTAAGGTAAAATTTTGTCATTATTTACTAATTTACACTATATTTAATATTGTTATTAATGATAGTGAAATATAAATGTTGAAAAGAGAAACTATTCATTAAGGATAAACGTATAATTTTACTTAATTTTTTAATATGAGTGAAACTTCTTAAAAAGTCATTTAAATAAACTCAATACAGTCATAATCCAGTTGAGTTCAGTTGAAATTACATGTGATGAAGAAATACAAACATTAATACTCTTGTTTTCTCGACTAGAAAATTAGAATGCTACTGTCACATATGGGAGTAGCTTGTCGGGAAGCAAAAAATTAAATTTTGATGATGTTCGTAATCTGGTCCTCAGTGAAAAGATCCGATAGAGAGAGTCGGGTGAATCGTCAACCTCTTCAGTTTTGCATATAGAGTCAAGAGGAAAAAATTTAACCAGAGGAAATGGGCACTGAAAATCTAACGACAGAGGTAGATTAAAGGACAGAAGATCAAAATTCAAGAATTCTAATAATTTCCACAACTCAAAGACCGTCGAGTGTTGGAATTGTGGGAAGACCGGGTATTATAAAAATCAATGCAAGAGTGCATCAAAGGACTAGGAGGTGAAGGCAGAGGCAAATATTACTTCCACCTCAGAAAAAGATGATGCATTGATATGCTCTTTGGAGAGAAAAGAGAGTCTTGGGTGTTAGATTCTAGAGCATCATTCCATGACACTTCGCAAAAAGAATTCTTCGAGAGATAAATCTTGAAAAGATATATCTTGGTGCTGATCAATCTTATAATATTATTGGTAAATGTGTAGTGAAGATTAAGTTGAACGGGTCTATTTGAGAGGTCTATTTGAGAGCTGAAAGATGTCATGCATATTTCAGACCCGAGAAAGAACTTAATCTCAGTAGGGCAGTTGGCTAGTAAAGGCTTCACTATAATATTTCATGATGATGATTAGAATATTTTGAAGGGCGCAGTGACTATTTAATTGCAGTTGCAGTAGAAAATAAAAATTTCAATTTGTGGCACCACAAACTTGGCCACATGAGTGAGAAAGGAATGAAAATTATGCACTCAAAGAAAAAACTTCTAGGTTTACAGTCTGTTGAGATAGACATGTGTGAAGATTGCATACTTGGAAGTCAAAAGAGGGTTAGCTTTCAGAAAAGTAACAGAACCCTAAAGAAGAAAAGGCTAGAGCTTGTTCACTCTGATGTTTGGGGACCAACGAAAAGTAACTGTGCTAGGTACGCCTCAACACAATGGTGTTACTGAGCATATGAACCGAACATTGACAGAAAAGAGCCAGAAGCATTTGTATATAGTCAGATCTACCGAAACAGTTCTAGGCAGAAGTAGTCAACACATCAACTTACTTGATCATTCGAGACCTATCGGTTCCATTAGAATATAGAATACTAGAAGAGTTATTGAGCGAGAAAGAGATAAAACTATCACATCTAAAAGATTTTTATCATATAGCATATGTGCATATTAGTGATCAAAGTAGAAATAAGCTTGATTCCAAATCTAAGAAATGCATCTTCATTGGCTATGATAAGGATGAGTTTGGTATCGTATTTGGGATGATAAAAACAAGAAGATGATTCACAGCAAAGATGTGTTTTTTAATGAAAAAGTAATGTACAAGGACATGCATAAAACCGATGCTAGTAATACAGAGCAGAGTGAGCTAATATTTGAATATATAGATGATGTCTCATATAGTTCTGTGATGAAGCCAATTGTAGTAAGCCCTTAGCTAGAGGAACTTGTTGAGCAAAGCAGTGTCCAGCAGTCCGACACACTACAACCTCCTACTCTAACTCCTGTATTGAGAAGGTCTTCTCAGCCTCATATGTCTAACAAGAGATACATGAACTACTTGTTACTTACTGATCAATGAGAGCCTGAATGCTATGATGAAGCTTGTCAGACTAGAGATGCTAGCAAGTGGGAGTTTGCTATAAAAGATGAGATGAAGTTTCTGATCTCTAACCATATATGGGAACTAGCAGAGTTACCCATAGGAAAGAAGGGACTTCACAATAAATGGGTGTATCGGGTGAAGGAGGAGCATGATGGTTCTAAGAGATATAAAGCCCGACTAGTTGTCAAAAGATTTTAGCAGAAGAAAGGAATTGACTATACCAACATTTTTGTTCCCGTTGCGAAGCTCAATACTATCATATTAGTGTTGAGTATTGTTGTCATTGAAAATCTTTTTCTTGAACAGCTAGATGTAAAGACCACATTTCTTCATAGAGAGTTGGATGAGGAGATATACATGCACCAGCCATAAGGTTTCTCAGAAAAAGGAAAAGAAAATATGATATACAGACTTAAGAAAAGCTTGTATGGCCTAAAACAAGCCTTAAGACAGTAGTATAAAAATTTGATGGCTTCTTTCACAAGGAAGGATTCTAGAGGTGCAACACCGACCACTATTGCTACTTCAAAAGATAGAGCTTCAGTTATATTATTTTATTATTTTATGTTGATGACATGTTAATAGCAGATTCAGACATGGAGGATATCATAAGGTTTAAGCAACAATTGTTAAAGGGATTTGAGATGAAAGACTTAGGTCTAGTAAAGAAGATTCTTGGAATGCAAATCACAAGAGATAAGCATAAAGAACTTTTATAGTTATATCAGGCACAGTACATCAACTGTATTTTGCAGAGATTCAATGTGGGTGATGCTAAGCCAGTTAGCACACCTTTGGCTAGTCACTTTCATCTATCTAAGGATCAATCTCCTTAAATGGAGGAAGAGAGAGAACTCATGGCTAAGGTTCTTTACTCTTCAGCCATTGGAAGCTTGATGTACGTAATGGTATGTACAGGACCAGACATTGGCTATGTGGTGGGAGTTGTTAGCAAGTTTATGTCAAATCCAGGGAAAGTCTATTTGGAAGCATTAAAATGAATTTTGAGATATCTACAAGGCACTATAGATAAGTGTTTGTACTTTGGTAAAGGAGAGTTAAAAGTATAAGACTACGTAGATGCAGACTTTAGAGGTACAGTCGATCACCGAAAAAGCACCACCAGTTATATATTCACTGTTGAAAATACAATTATTAGTTGGATGTCGAAGTTATAGAAGATTGTCACTCTATCCACTATAGAGGCTAAGTATGTAGTAGTTACAAAAGCCAGTAAAGAGATGATATGGCTTCAAGGTTTGTTAACTGAGTTGGGATTCAAGCAAAAGAAGAATGTCTTATACAGTTATAATGAGAGTACGATATACTTGGCAAAGAATTCAACATTTCATTTTAGAACTAAGCATATTAAACTTCGTTATCACTTCATTAGAACTTTGTTGGAGAATGAGGTGTTAATATTGGAGAAGATCTAAGGAAATAAGAATCCAGTGGATATGTTAACAAAGACGGTAGCTATCGACAAACTGAAATTGTGTTCAACTTCAGTTGGCCTGTAAGAGTAACAAGACTAGAAAAATCTGCTGCATAGATCAAGGTGTGAAGACATATTGAAATCAGTCTTCAATTGGGAGATTGTCAAGGAAATTTTACCATTTGAGTAGTAAAAATAGAGGTGCCTAACTCAGGTATATTTTTGTAAAAAATTGAGGTGAATTTTTGTCAAAAAATGAAGGAACATTTTTTGTCAAAAATGGAGGCATCTAACCACTGACAAACTTCTACCAACCCATTTTTGAAACCTATATAAACCATTTAGCTTTCATTTGGAGAGCATCCCAAAAAATTTTAACAGTTTAAAAGAGTTTGTGAGAAAAGCTTAAGAGAAAAAGCGTGTAAAAGAATTTTTTTAAAAAAAAATTCTTGGATCTAATTGGGTATGGGTTGTGAGTTATGAGTGTTGTAAAAATTTTGTATATTTTATCATTTCAATAAAATAATCTGCAGCAGGTCCGGAGACATAGACATAATTGACCGAACTCCGTTATCAAATTTGTAGGTATATTATTTTCGCTGTTATTTCACATTCTCACTAATATGATTTATAGAAAAATCTGCGTAATTTTCCAACAAAAACAAACAAGAATTAAATCATATGATACTATATCATACCATGACAAACTATCTTAAGTTCTCAAGATTAATTTTTCTTGTAATTTCAAGCCTTTCTTTTACAGGCATAGTAAAATCACCTGCTTACAAAATTTTTCTTGACCCTGAGTGAAAAATGGTTGTGAAATATAAAGGAATATGGATATGAGGTTCTATAATGTTGTTTATCTTGCTGACACTTTTAGAGATAAAAGGCTCAAATGTTTTGGTTTCTGCTGCTTCTGCCAAATTAGCAATTCTAAGGCTAAAATTTTCAATCATAAGCATGCTAGAAGGAAACTTGACGATATAGCCAGTAGATCTCTATTTTCAATCCCCTACTTTTGTTCTGTTTTTGTTTCTAGGCTCATAGCAAAATTATAAATCGTGAAATTAGTCACAAAATTAAAATTGGTCGCAATAAAACAGAATCACAATGAATAATTATGAGACGGTTTAGCAAAATTGGGTATCGCTATTGTAAATATATTTTAAATTGCGGAATCAAATGGATCAAGTAACTGAATCGGTGAAATAAAATGAATCAAACTAAAATAAATTAATAGCAACAAGTTTTATAATATATAAATTAATAATATATGCTAAAAATTAATCCATAATATAATATTAAACTATAATTATTATTAAAAATTATTTTTAGCACAAGTATAATTCCTTAAACAATTAAAATCGCTAATTAGTTTTTACTAATAATATATTTTTGAATCAAATAATAATAATAAAACATAGTTGTTGTTATCATTATTATTATTATTATTATTATTATTATTATTATTATTATTATTATTATTATTATTATTATTATTATTATTATTATTATTATTATTATTATTATCAAAAACAACAATAATACTACTTAATTACCTATAAAAATAAGAAAAAACTATACTATTGCAGCAGTAATATATTACTTAAGGTGCAATAACTAATATATAATAAATCAGCCAAAATTCGATACGTCCTCTTAATTTTAGTTAAATATCGGCCATTTCAATACAAAACGACCGATATTTAAAATCTTGGTTCATAGTAATACTGATGTTATCTCTAAGATATTCTCCCAAAGTAGTTGATTCCTTATTCAAAATTGTATTCAATCGTCGTATTTTATATAATTCAATAAATTTAATAATTGGTAGCCAGTCAATTGCTAACAATCAAAATAAAAACAACAAATCTATTATAAGGAATACCTCAATAAATATTTATATAAATGAGTAAACACATCATTCAAACATCCAAATTCACCTAATCTCACTAAGGGGATTAGTTATTCATACCCAAATCAAATATCAACACAAAAGAAATATAAAGATTAAACCAAGAATCCGTAGCTCTAATATTGCAATTAATGAATTGAAGAGGAAAACAAGAAATGAAAAATTGAAAGTATAGACAAGAATGATTGTTGAATCTTGCAAAATTAAGCTTTGTTGAAGTAGATGAATCTTTTTAAGGTCTCTAGGTTCCTCCTCTAATTCCCCCTCCTCTAGGATGAACTTGATGAATGTTTTTGAGAGAAAAGAGGATGGGGAAGGAATACTCTATGGTGGCTGCTCATCTATTCCCTTAAAATGATAATTTTATAGTCTTTTATTAGTTCCAAAATTGTCCCTAGTGTTTTGGTGAAAAGTTTTGCCTTGAAATTCACACTTTCAGCTTCTTTTATTTATGCATATTCATGTGGAAACATAGACATGGCGTGTAGAAAGAAAAGCCTTCGAAATCTTGAATATTTTGGAATTGACAGACTCTAGAGAAAATACACGGGCGTGTGGATAAATTTCACACGAATGTATATATTTTTCTATCTCTGCCTCTTTTTTGTTCATCTTTGAACAGGGAATAGATATACACAAGCATATAGATGCACTACACACGTCTGTGTGTATCCTTTAACTTCTGTTTTTGCCCTTTTTTTACTTCAAAATACTCCATTTCCATTACTGAAGGCAAATTTTCTACTATTCTATCATAACAAAAAAAAAAATCTTATCAAACTAGACAAAATATAAAACCAAACATAACATAATTGAGTAAATTTTCATTACGATATATGATCAAATATGAAATTATTACACGTACGAAGCCATGTTTCCAATTACGTTCTCTAGAGTTCCAGGCTCAATAGTATCATTCTTATTCTTACTTTTTTTTCATATTACTTTTTTTTATAATTTATTATTTCTTAGAATATTTTTGCGCTCTCTTTGTTTAGGCTTCTTATTATTTCTATTTTATTAAGTTGACTCAAAATAAAAATCTCTAATTAAATTAAAATAGTTCATTACTAAAAAATCTACATGCAATTGATGATATAGAGTTTAAATGATGTAGAGACTACTCAAATCAATACATATGATTTTTTTATTTTTTACATTTTGTTATATGAAATAAATTTAGTCCATATATATTAATATTTAAAGTAATAAAAAATATTATTAAGTTCAATAAAATTAAAATAATAATTATTGAAGTATATTAAAATATTGAAAAGATATACATAATTAGGACTTCGTCAAGACGCATGACTTTTTTTTTTAATAAAGAAAGAAACAAATTATGTATAGTCAACGTCTAAAGAAAGTGTCCTAAGTGTTAATTTATTTATTGCTGTTAGATTAGCTGAGGCAAAGGCATTAGCTAATTTTTCCTTTTGAAAAAAAAAGCCAATAGCTAATTAATTGGAAGTAGAAGATGAACGGCCAAAAAATATTGCATTTGGTTATCCTATTATGGCTAGTCTCTATTTTGCTGTTCACGAGCGCTCAAGGAAACCCTGTAAATTATAATCTGCAACGCACCGACAGAAGGGTGCTCGCCACTAAAAATCAAGGTAAACTAATTCAATGGATTTTATTAACTCTTCTATTATTTTATTTTAAAATATTTTAAAATAATTATCCATTTTATTTATAACATATATTTAAATTTTTTTTCTATTTTACCAACTAATAAATTTATATTTTAAATATAAAAAATTAATAATAATTTATATTGTTTATTATATAAATAAAAATAAAAAATATATATATATTATCAATGCATTAATTATATTCTCTTAAAATTTTATAGAAAAAGAAATGTGATAATCTTTTTGGAATAGAATGAGTATATATTTTTTGCTAAATAATTATAAAGTCTCTGAAATTTTATATATTATACTAGTCAGTCTCTGTATTTTTAATGTCTAATTTTTGCATTCTCATGTTTTTAAAAATTAAATTGTTTAGTCATTCTGTTAATATTCCTAAAAATATTAGTCAATTACTTTGATATTATAAAATGATTTATTTGCTATTCCTTTATATATATTTTTCTTTATTATTTATTAAGTTATGCTTATTTTTATTTTTATTTATATTTCTTACACATAATTTATTTTAATTTTATAAATATTATTAAAAAATAATTTTAAATAATATGAATAATATTTTTTATTATTTTACAGACAATCTATAAATATCATTTATTTTAATTTTATTGGTATTACTAAAAAAATAATTTCAAATAATATAAATAATATCTTTTATTATTTTGCAGACGATCTATATATAAAATAAAATTAAAAATAAAATAAATTTAATAAATAACAAAGATAAATATATATAAATGAAGAACAAATAAGTTATTTTATAATATTAAAGTAGTTGACTAATGATTTTATGATAAAAATATTGACAAAATGACTAAATAGTTTAATTTTTAAAAACAAAGAAATATAAAAATTAGATATTAAAAATACAGGGACTGACTAATGTAATATGCAAAACCACAAACTTCGTAATTATTTAGCCTATATTTTTATATATTTCTATTATATGATAAAATTATATTATATTTTTACCATTTTTTAACAAAAACATGCATTTACTCAAATTTATTAGATGTTTTTCCATTATTATTAACTCCGAAAGAATAGCTATTTTAACAAAAAAATTAATTACTAATTGTAGTTTATGTTTTATTTAATTCTTAATTAATTTATTGATAATTTTAACAAAATTTTAAAGGTTTCATAAGCATCGATTGCGGGGCGGATGAAAATTATGTAGATGAAGAAACGGGCATATTCTACAAATCTGATACAGATTTCATAAGCACTGGACAAAATCAAGATACGTTACCAGAATACAGTTATAATTCTTATCGTCAGTTGAAAAACCTACGAACTTTTCCACAAGGAAAAAGAAACTGTTACACTCTGAAACCTGAACAGGGCAAAAATCATACTTACCTTATCAGAGCTTTTTTCACGTATGGAAACTATGACTGCAAGAATCAAATTCCCAAATTTGATCTCTACTTCGGAGTTAATTACTGGGCAACATTTGAATTAGAAACTGTAGATAGTTTAATTATTTATCATGCAATCTTTTTTTCTTCCGATGATTTTATTTACGTATGTTTGGCAAACACCGGTTCTGGAGTACCATTTATCGCAGCACTGGAATTACGGCTTCTAAATGATTCCATTTATTTAGTAGAGTTTGGGTCACTAGATAGCAAGCGATATGATCTTGGCAATCCAACCCAAGGTACTGCCAGGTAATAGTTAAATTCATTCCCAATTTTATTGAATTTTGGCGATATATAAATATATATATATATATACTTGTCTAGGGCCATGAAATTACAAGTTTCAATTCTAATTGAAATTAAATAAATAGTATATTTTAAATTTCTATTAGTTGAAATTTAATTATTCACTCATTTTCTATGTAACTAAGTTTCAATTTTTTTTTTAATTATAGAGAACTTTAATACCACTGAAGTAAAACTTATTTTTTTTTTTATAGAATTGCATTTTTTTTCTTTTTAATTACTGATTTAGAATGAACGACTCAGGTACAAGGATGATGCCTACGATCGCATTTGGTATTCGTATACGGCTTCTGATTGGGATTCAATTAACACCACAGATGAAATTGACATATGGAGCAGCAATAATTCGAATAAAGTACCTGTTGAAGTTCTTAAAAATGCTGCCCAGCCAAAAAATAACAATGGTTCATTGAGTTTTTCAGATTATTTTAACTATTCCCCGAGTTATTTTTATGCCATCTTTTACTTCGCTGAGATCGCAGAAGCCGCTGCACAAGGCCAACGGAGAAGAGAGTTTACTATTACTCTAAATGGAGTGAAGTATGGGCCTTTTACACTTGAATATTTGAAGCCCTTAACTGTACGTACGCTTAATGCACCAATGCCAATTTCAAAAATTATTGGCTTTTCAATCGATTCAACATTGAAATCTGACCTACCACCCATCCTCAACGCCTTTGAGCTTCTTTTTATTTATCAGCTCCCTCTTTCACCGACAAATCCTGCTGATGGTATGCATTATCGTTCCTCTTTGTTGTACTCTGTCATCATAATGAGAATTGCATTTTATTCAATTTCCTTTATAATAATGGGCATGCAGTTGATTCTATTATAGCCTCCAAGCAAGCATACAAGATTAAAAGAGATGACTGGCAAGGTGATCCATGTGTGCCCAGAAGTTTTGTATGGAGTGGTTTGAGCTGCAGCTATGTCCACGTTCCTCCAAGGATCATCTCTCTGTAAGTGCGCTTTCTAATTATTTTAATGGTAGAGAATGAAAACCTATTTTATTTAAAACATAATTTTATGTTAGTTAAGAACTATTTAATTCACTTTTGAAGAAGATGGAGACATGGAGTTTTTGTACCAAAATCTCCGACTTCTAGTTAAGCTTAGTTTGGGAGATGAAATAAAAAAGTAAAAATGAGATAAATCAAAGTTTATTTGATTTGAAAATGTTGACAGATTAATTACTTATTCTATCAACCCTTCACATCTTTTCCATTCAAATTGAAAAAATTAATAAGCAATATTTTTTATCCCTTAATAATTGATCATACCATTTTCTACCGTTGAAATATCGAAACATGAAATAATTAGTTTTAAGGTTTTCTTTTCTTTCTTTTTCTATCTCATGCTCTGAACTCAGTCTTATAGCTCGTGATATGGGATCGCATGCAGGAACCTCAGCTCAAGTAATTTGACCGGAGAGATAGCTACGTCACTCTCCAACCTCAAAGCTTTACGATCTTTGTAAGTATTAATTAACATGAAATATGGATTTGGTTGCAACTGTTGGGAAAATCGGGTAATTTTCCCTCAAACTACAACTAGTGAATTGCACTGATTCGGTAATTTCCAGGAAAGACTACTGAATAGTCTCCTTAGACAAAATTACCATTCCAAATAAATTCCCAGGAAAGGCTGGAGGGGTCACAAATGGTCCCTCTTAAAACTCAGTCTCCTAGACAGAACTTACTTGCACAGTATATTATCACAACCTAAACCCGTGTATATATGAATAGTACCGTACACGTGAATAGTAAAATATACCCAAATAAATAGTACAATACACTACAAATAAACCCGACAAATAAATATTGAATACTATACTAATACAGAAAAGAAACAAAATAAATGCGGAATAAATAAAAGAGACAAGGAAAGAACACACCCGGAAATTTGATAACGGAGTTCGGCTAAATATGCCTACGTCTCCGAGCACCACTTGAGGCAGCCTGCTCTTATTAATTTGGGAAGAGAAGACCAAAATTTACAATATACAAATTTTCGAAAATGTATACTAATTTTGGGATACAAATAATTTGGAAGGGATGAGTTATTTATAAGGCAACTAACTCACCCCTATCTTTAAAACTTCCGATGTGGGATTGCAACAAATTAAGCCACACCAACCAAAGCCATCAAATTTGACAAATCTCCACCTTGGCATAATTTCTAATCCCACCAAATGCAAACATTCTTCATCTTCCCAATCAAACAAAACAGTCTTCGTAGTGCTTCCAATTTGCGCCTTCAGGCGCCAACTCAAATGTGCAGGATATTGACCAAGTCTAAACAATGTTTAAACTTGGCTTTTGCCACCACCTTGGTCATCATATCTGCAGGATTCTCCGTAGTCTGAATCTTCTGGAGAAGTATCTCCTCTTCTTCGAGAATTTCCCGCACAAAGTGATAGCGAACATCAATGTGCTTCGTTCTTGCATGAAAAACTTGATTTTTTGCTAAGTGAATAGCACTCTGACTGTCACAATACACCTCAAGGTGTTTCTGACCAACTCCCAAGTCTCTTAGCAATCCTTGAAGCCAAATTGCCTCTTTTACAGCCTCTGTAATTGCCATATACTCTGCCTCTGTTGTAGACAAAGCCACTGTTGACTGCAAAGTAGACTTCCAACTTACTGGCGCCAATTAGCTAAAGTGAATAAGTAGCCAGTTGTAGATCGTCGCTTATCCAAGTCACCTGCATAGTCAGAATCACAATATCCAACTACGCATTGACCAAGTGATTCATCCCGCTCAAACACTAAGCCAACATCTACAGTACCTTGAATATACTGTAGAATCCATTTCACAGCTTGCCAATGAACTTTGCCAGGATCATGCATATATCTACTCACAACACTGACTGCTTGTGAAATATCGAGTCTCGTACACACCATTGCATACATCAAGCTTCCAACTGCATTAGCATACGGGACTTTCGCCATGTATTCTCGTTCTTCATCTGTCTTTGGAGATAACTGGCTGCTAAGCTTCAAATGAGGAGCAAGCGGAGTACTTACAGGTTTTGTATCTTCATTCATACCAAAACGTTGTAATACCTTCTTCAAATACTGCTTCTGTGTCAGCCAAAACTTGCCTCTCTGTCTATCCCTGCTTATCTCCATGCCGAGAATCTTCTTGGCTTCTCCCAAATCCTTCATCTCAAACTCTTCACTCAACTGAGCCTTCATTTTATCAATTTCAATTTGGCTCTTGGATGCTATTAACATATCATCAACATACAAGAGTAGATAGATGTAGGACCCATCTTGAAGCCTGCGCAAATACACACAGTGATCGTATTTGCTTCTTGTGTACTTCTGACCCATCATAAACTTATCAAATCGTTTGTACCATTGCCTCGGTGATTGCTTCAATCCGTACAATGATTTGTTCAGTTTACAAACCCAATTTTCTTTACCAGCAACTTTGAATCCATCTGGCTGAGACATATAGATTTCCTCCTTCAAGTCACCGTGTAGAAACGCGGTCTTCACATCAAGTTGAGCTAGCTCCAAATTCAACTGTGCTACCAAGGCCAACAAAATTCTAATTGAGGAATGTTTAACAACTGGAGAAAATACCTCATTATAATCAACTCCCTCCTTCTGAGCATAGCCTTTAGCTACCAATCTTGCCTTGTAGCGAACATCATTCTTGATAGGAAATACTTCTTTCTTTGCAAATACCCATTTGCATCCAATTGCTTTCTTGCCTTTTGGTAACTGTGTCAACTTCCACGTCTTGTTCTTCTCAAGAGATTGCATCTCTTCTTTCATTGCATCTTTCCATCTACCATTTTCTGAACTTCGGATGGCTTCAGGAAAGGTGGATGGAACTTCATCAACAACTGGAAGTGCATAGGCTACCATGTCAACAAAACGAGCAGGTTTCTGAATTTCTCGTCTTGTCCTTCTAACAGCAATTGACTCTGACTGCTGTTGAGATTCTTGGGTCGAAATCTCTTCCTCATCTGCCTCTGCTTCTGCCATAGGAGAGTCACTCATAGTACTTTTTGTTGGGCTCACCATTATCTGTTCAAACTCCACCTGCTTCGGCGTACACTCCACCTGCTGCGGAGTACCATCAGTTCCTTCTTGAGTTACCTTATGCAACATGGCAGATTCATCAAAGGTAACGTCCCTGCTGATGATGGTCTTCTTTGCCTCTAGACACTAAAGACGATATCCTTTAACTCCAGCATTGAAGCCCATAAAGAGAGCCTTCTTTGCTTGTGGATCCAACTTTGATTCATTTACATGATAATATGCAGTAGAACCAAAAACATGCAAAGAATCATAATCTGTTGCAGGTTTCCCAGACCATACCTCTAAAGGAGTCTTGCAATCTATTGCAGATGACGGCAAGCGATTGACGAGATGTTGAGCATATGTCACAGCCTCAGCCCAAAACTTTCTGCCTAACCCAGCATTAGACAGCATGCAACGAACTTTCTCCACCAATGTCTTGTTCATACGCTCCGACAACCCATTTTGTTGTGGTGTTTTTCTGACTGTAAAGTGCCGAACTATGCCAAATTCTTGGCATGCCTCCAGGAATGGATCACTCTTGTATTCTCCACCATTGTCTGTTCGGAGAACTTTGATCTTTCTACCAGTCTGGTTCTCAACCTGAGCTTTCCATTTAAGAAAAACTCCAAGCACTTCATCTTTCTTCTTCATAGTAAACACCCATACTCTTCTGGAAAAATCATCAATAAAAGTGACAAAGTAATGCCTACCTCCAAGAGATGGAGTCTTGGCAGGTCCCCACACATCTGAGTGCACATAATCCAAAATACCCTTGGTATCATGAATGGCAGTGCCAAATTTCACTCTTCTTTGTTTTCCCAAAACACAATGCTCACAAAATTCTAATTTGCAAGTCTTCGTACCTTTCAACAGTCCTTGCTTGGCAAGAATTTGCAAGGATTTTTCACCAGCATGTCCCAAACGCATATGCCACAGCTTTGTTGCCTCTGAATCCTTCTTGCTACTAGACGTTGCAGTCGCTACTGTCCCAACCACTGTACTACCTTGGTAGTAATACAGATTATTCTTCCTCACGCCTTTCAACATCACAAGTGCTCCCGAAGTTGCTTTAAGAATTCCATCTCGCATCATCACAACTAGGCCTTTTGACTCTAAGGCCCCCAAAGAGATGAGATTCTTCTTCAAATTCGGAACATACCGTACATCTTTCAGAATTCTTGTGGATCCATCGTGATTCCGCAGCTTGATTGAACCTATCCCAGCTGTTTTACATGGATTGTCATTTCCCATATAAACAACTCCACCATCACATTCTTCAAAATCAAAGAACCACTCCCGAATGGGAGACATATGGTAGGTGCAACCGGAATCCAAAATCCACTCATCTGGATGGGATGTTGAAGGTGATACCACCAAAGAGACATCTGACTCTGCATCACTTTTGCATTCTGCAACATTTGCATCTTGCTGAGCCTTCCCTTTATTCTTCAACTTTGGACAGTCTTTCTTCCAGTGCCCTTTCTCATGACAGAAAGCACACTCATCTTTGGCAACTCTGCTTTTTGACTTTGATCTTCCTCTTCTTCCCTTCAACTGGCTCTGCTGACGACCTCTCGCCACTAATGCTTCATCTGCTGTAGCTACTTTGTTTTTCCTTTTATCTTGTTTTCTCAATTCATGACTATACAAGGCAGAACATACAGCATCTAAAGATACATTCTCCTTCCCATGAAGTAAAGTAGTTTCTAAGTGTTCAAATTCATCGGGAAGGGATGACAATAACATCAAAGCCAAATCTTCATCTTCAAATTTTACATCTAAGTTTAACAGGTCTGCTACTAATTGTTGAAACAAAGTGATGTGTTCGTTCATAGTAGTACCTGGTTGGTAATCAAACCGGAACAACCTCTTCTTCATAAGGAGCTTATTCTGACCACTCTTTTTCAAAAAAATTTCCTCCAACGCCTTCCACAATTTATGTGCAGAAGTCTCGTTCTTGAATGCATACTTCTGCTCTCTGGATAAGCACGATCGAATTGTTCCGCATGCCAACCGATTTATGATACTCCAATCCTTATCTTCTACGTATTCTGGTTTCTTTTCTTCAATGGCGATGTCAAGGCCCTGTTGGAAAAGGGAGTCCATGACCTCGCCTTGCCACATGCCAAAATGGCCAGTACCGTCAAATATCTCTACCGCCAACTTCAAACTTGACATTGGAATCCTTGGCCATGTGGACGAGGAAGATGATGTCCCTTGTGCCATATCTGATGTAGCACTATTAGTTGGTGGATTTACTGATGCCATTACAGACTCAAATGATAGTATTCAATATAAATAATATTACAAACAGACCTAGGACGAACCTTCGGCTCTGATACCACTTGTTGGGAAAATCGGGTAATTTTCCCTCAAACTACAACTAGTGAATTGCACTGATTCGGTAATTTCCAGGAAAGACTACTGAATAGTCTCCTTAGACAAAATTACCATTCCAAATAAATTCCCAGGAAAGGCTGGAGGGGTCACAAATGGTCCCTCTTAAAACTCAGTCTCCTAGACAGAACTTACTTGCACAGTATATTATCACAACCTAAATCCGTGTATATATGAATAGTACCGTACACGTGAATAGTAAAATATACCCAAATGAATAGTACAATACACTACAAATAAACCCGACAAATAAATATTGAATACTATACTAATACAGAAAAGAAACAAAATAAATGCGGAATAAATAAAAGAGACAAGGAAAGAACACACCCGGAAATTTGATAACGGAGTTCGGCTAAATATGCCTACGTCTCCGAGCACCACTTGAGGCAGCCTGCTCTTATTAATTTGGGAAGAGAAGACCAAAATTTACAATATACAAATTTTCGAAAATGTATACTAATTTTGGGATACAAATAATTTGGAAGGGATGAGTTATTTATAAGGCAACTAACTCACCCCTATCTTTAAAACTTCCGATGTGGGATTGCAACAAATTAAGCCACACCAACCAAAGCCATCAAATTTGACAGCAACTTGGTAGTTTTTTATTTCTTTATCAAAAACTCTGTTTTTTATTTTTTATTTTTCCTTTCAGGGATCTATCAAACAATGATTTGACTGGAGCTATACCGGAATTTTTAGCACAGCTATCAAATTTGACTGTCCTGTAAGTTAATTAGGCTTGACATAATTAATTGTAAGCTTTTTCTCCAGAGCACAGATAGGCCATTATGGTAACACTCTTTGCAGGAATTTAACTGGGAACAAGTTCACAGGCTTCATTCCCCACTCACTCGTACAGAAGTCTGAAAATGGAACATTGCTTCTCAGGTTTGACCTGTTCACCACCAAATTTAGAATTCTAAATGAATTTTCATTTATATTATCAAACAGCTAATTGAGTATGGATTGTAAATGATTTTCTTAAAATTTTATGTTCATACCAAAATTTTATAACATAAAATTTAGCTAGATAACTAAGTTATAATAATAAAATCCTTATGTCACACTGATGTCAATAATATTTCACAAGAAAAGTGAGGTTGTATTAGCAAATTAATTACTACCAGTCATATACATGCATGCTAACTTGATGCAAGGTGACATAATTTGATAATCTTCTTTTTAATGACAGCTGGGAAACAAATACAAATATATGCAAAACAAAGTCCTGTGAGAAAAAAAAGCACAGTTTTCTTCTTCTGATTATTGCATCAATTATAGTGCTTTTCCTCTTGTGCATCATAGCTGTCGTTTGGAGAATGAGAAGACACGGAGGTGATTTCATTTTCTTACTTCCAGATTTGTAAACTGAAATTACCCTTTTGTGGGAATTGCATATATTTATTATTTGTAGGAATTGTAGAGACAGATGCAGCTGAATCCAGAAAGGAACCATCGGTTAAATCAAAGAATCAGTACTTCACATGCAAGGAAATTGTTAGTATTACTAATAACTTGAGAACGATTATTGGAGAAGGGGGATTTGGAAAGGTCTACCTAGGCAAACTGCAAGATGGCACTCAAGTTGCTGTAAAATTGCTCTCTGAAACATCAACGCAGGGCTATAAGGAATTTAATTCAGAGGTTAGGTTATAATATATAAACTAATGCCAGCTGAAAGAGATATACATATATAATGCACTAATTAAACAATTCCTATTGCAGGTTCAACTCTTAATGCTTGTTTATCACAGAAACTTAGTGTCACTCATTGGTTACAGCGATGAGAAAGAAAATAAGGCACTAGTTTATGAATATATGGCGAACGGAAACTTGCGACAGCTTTTGCATGCAGGTAATTAAGATAATTAATTACAATTCCATTTGTAGACCAGTTTAGTAATTAAAATTGCTGATATAAATTTGCTGCAGATTCAAGCACTAACGTTTTGAGCTGGATAGATAGACTTAAAATTGCAGTGGATGCAGCCCATGGTACCAGTTACTAATGCAATATATATATATATATATTATCTTCAATTTTTTTTTCTTCTTCTAATTAATTAGATAGCTAACTTAATTAACTTTTTGAACTTATAGGATTGGAGTATCTACATAATGGTTGCAGGCCACCAATAATCCATAGAGATTTGAAAACTTCTAATATCTTATTGGATGAAAACCTCCTAGCAAAGATATCTGATTTTGGGCTGTCTAGAGTTTTTGCAACTGAGAGAGACACTCATGTAAAAACATGTCCTGCTGGCACATTTGGATATGTCGATCCTGAGTAAGTATTTAAACTTGATAACTTTTGGTTATATTTAGCAATTAAGTCGTGATATAATGTGATCTAATCAAATTAATACATTTCAAATTTAATTCAGATATTATACTAGACATAGCTTATATTGTAGAAATAAATATGGAATCAAAGTTTAATTTGAGACAAATAAAATAAAAACTCAAACTTCTTTTGTTAATTCAAAACATTAAATCACTCTTACAAAATATGACAATCTCACAAAATACATTTATTTTTTCTCTCCACTCTCTTTTTTCTCTTACTCTTTTTCCTTCTCTCAAATCTACATTTCTCCAAATGTTTAATGGTCATATATATAGAAAACAATAGCCTACTATAATTGACTAATTTCTAACTTTAATTATCTTAATTTTGGACGGTACCCATTATTTTTTACCAAGTTTGGCCGGTGCATGTTTTTAACACTAAATAAAACATTTTCATTTAAATGTATGGTTGGTGTATGGCCGGTGGATGGACGGTGCACATGTAAATTGAGTTTAATATTTTTCCAACAAATCCCCTCTTTAAACTCAATTCTCTTCCATCCTTCATCCCAATCGCCACTTTACATTTTTCGAGTAGAATAGTCGGTAGTGGCTTTGTGAAAATGTCAGCCACTTGATCATGACTCACAACATGACTCATTCTTACTCGTACTTTCTTCACTTGTTCTCGAATATAGTGAAACCTAACATTAATGTGCTTGCTTCTTTCGTGATGAACGGAATTCTTTGCTAGCTCAATTGCTGACTTATTATCAACTCGAATCTCTGTTGCTTCATGTTGTTGGAGATTCAGATCATACAGCAGATTTCTGAGCCAAACTGCATGACACACACACCATGATGCTGCCACATATTCTGCTTCACACGCTGAAAGTGTCACAATTGGTTGCTTCTTTGATTTCCATGTGAATGCCGTGTCTCCTATAAAAAATACATATCCCGATGTACTCTTTTGATCATCTATGTCTCCACACCAATCACTGTCTGAATACCCCACCAATTTATATTCTTCAGTCTTTGAGTAAAATAATCCGAGTGATTGTGTTCCTTGAATATATCGGAGAATTCTCTTCAATGCTTTCCAGTGTGTGTGGACTGGTTCTTCCATGAATCGACTTACTACTCCAACACTATAGGATATATCTGGTCTTGTGCATATAAGGTAACGAAGGCTTCCCACTAGACTTCGATACTTTGTTGTATCTACTCGATCTCCACCATCAAACTTTGAGAGTTTAGCACCTGGTTCCATTGGTGTCGAGACTGGATTGCAATTTGCCATATTGTTCCTCTGTAGGATATCCTTTGCATATGTTTCTTGTGACACAAAAATTCCTGTCTTTCCTTGTCTAACTTCCAGACCAAGAAAATACTTCATCAAACCTAAATCTGTCATGTCAAATTCTTGCTTCATCTCCTCCATAAAACTTTTAATCATCTCTTCATTATTCCCCATAAAGATGAGGTCATCAACATAAAGAGCAACAAACATCAATTTGTCTTTTTCTTTCTTCACATATAGTGCATGTTCATATGGATATTGTATGAACCCATTCTCCTTGAAATACGTATCGATGCGAGTATTCCAAGCTCGAGGTGCTTGCTTTAACCCGTAAAGTGCCTTTTTCAATTTCAAAACCTTTTGCTCCTTTCCGATTATTGTGTAACCGGGTGGTTATTTAAGATAGACTTCCTCTTCTAGCATACCATTCAAAAATGCTGATTTGACATCCATATGAAATATTGGCCACTCAAATTGTGCTGCTTGAGAGATTATAAGTCGAATTGTCTCCATTCTTGCAACTGGAGCAAAAACTTCATCATAGTCAATTTCTGCCTTTTATCTGTAACCCTTTGCAACAAGTCGTGCCTTGTATCGCTCAATCTTTCCTTGAGCATTCATCTTTTTCTTGTATACCCATTTTACTCCAATGGGCTGACTTTCTTTTGGCAATTCTGTGAGCTCCCATGTCTTATTTTGCTCAATCGATTTGATCTCCTCATCCATCGCTGCTCGCCATTTCTCATTCTTCACTGCTTCTTCAAAGCTTATGTTTTCAGCATCTGCCAGAAGACATACAAGATGTACTTCTGTTGTGGAATCATACAAATCATGCAGACTTCGCATCCTTGGCTTAATTGGTTCTTCCTCACCATCAGTCATTTGCGAACTCCTTGCTTCTGGAGAGTATTCCGGTATTTGAGAACTTGATAATGGAATGCTTAATGATTCTCCTATTTCTACTGCTATTTCCATAGATTTGTACCAATCCCAATTGCTTGCTTCATTCACTTGAACATCTTGACTCACCATTACCTTTCGATTTATTGGGTCGAGCAATTTGTAGCCTTCGGTTTTCTCGTCATAGCCAATGAATACAAATTTCTTGCTCTTGTCTTCTAGCTTTGTGCATCGTTGATTTGGCACATGTGCATAGGCCACACTGCCAAATATTTTGAAGTGTGAAACTGTTGGCTTTTGACCACTCCATACTTCTTGTGGAGTTCTATCTTCCAATTTTGCATGTGGACATCTATTATGTACATAAATTGCGCACTGCACAGCTTCTGCCCAAAATTCTTTTGGCATATTCTTAGTTTTCAACATTGATCGAACCATGTCGAGAATGGTCCGATTCTTTCTTTCTGCCACGCCATTTTGCTGCGGAGTATACGGTGCAGTTAAGAGCCTTCTTATTCCATGCTCTTCGCAATAGCTCTCAAACTCTGTTGAATTGTAATCGCCACCTATATCAGATCGTAATGCTTTAACAAACTTTTCAGTTGCCTTCTCTACCATAATCTTAAATCTTTTAAACACCTCGAATGCCTCTGATTTTTCTTTTAAGAAGTAAACCCAAGTCTTTCTGGAGAAATCATCGATAAAAGTAATAAAGTACTTTTTTTCCACTGAATGACTCTGGAGTGATTGGCCCACAAATATCAGTTGAATTACTTCAAGAAGAGCTTTTGCTCGATATTCTGCCTTCTTCTGAAATGAGTTCCTTGCATGTTTTCCAAAAACACATTCCTTACAGAATTTCTCTGTATAGTCTATATTTGGTAGTCCATGCACCATCTCCTTCTTTGATAACTTTTGTAATCCACCATAATGTAAATGACCAAATCGCAAATGCCATAAAGAAGATTTGTCATCAACATTAATTTGCATGCATCTTTCCTTGACATACATGAGGTTAATTTTGTACATTCGATTCTTTGCCATCTCGACTCGTGCAACTAGACGACCATTCTTGTCTTTTAGTTGAAGATCTTGATCTTTCATTAACACGGAGTATCCTTTCTCCATGAGTTGTCCCATTCTCAAAATATTGTTTTTGAGGTCAGGTACGTAATAGACATTCTGAATTAATCCTTTCATACGATTCTTTTACTGATAAGATATTGTACCTAGACCTTTCACTTGTATCGCTCAATCTTTCCTTGAGCATTCATCTTTTTCTTGTATACCCATTTTACTCCAATGGGCTGACTTTCTTTTGGCAATTCTGTGAGCTCCCATGTCTTATTTTGCTCGATCGATTTGATCTCCTCATCCATCGCTGCTCGCCATTTCTCATTCTTCACTGCTTCTTCAATGCTTAAGTTTTCAGCATCTGCCAGAAGACATACAAGATGTACTTCTGTTGTGGAATCATACAGATCATGCAGACTTCGCATCCTTGGCTCAATTGGTTCTTACTCACCATCAGTCATTTGCGAACTCCTTGCTTCTGGAGAGTATTCCGATATTTAAGAACTTGATAATGGAATGCTTAATGATTCTCTTGTTTCTACTGCTATTTCCATATATTTGTTCCAATCCCAATTGCTTGCTTCATTCACCTGAACATCTCGACTCACCATTACCTTTCGATTTATTGGGTCGAGCAATTTGTAGCCTTTGGTTTTCTCGTCATAGCCAATGAACACAAATTTCTTGCTCTTGTCTTCTAGCTTTGTGCGTCGTTGATTTGGCACATGTGCGTATGCCACACTACCAAATATTTTGAAGTGTGAAACTGTTGGCTTTTGACCACTCCATACTTCTTGTGGAGTTCTATCTTCCAATTTTGCATGTGGACATCTATTATGTACATAAATTGCGCACTGCACGGCTTCTGCCAAAATTCTTTTGGCATCTTCTTAGTTTTCAACATTGATCGAACCATGTCGAGAATGGTCCGATTCTTTCTTTCTGCCACGCCATTTTGCTGCGGAGTATACGGTGCAGTTAAGAGCCTTCTTATTCCATGCTCTTCGCAATAGCTTACAAACTCTGTTGAATTGTATTCGCCACCTCTATCAGATCGTAATGCTTTAACAAACTTTCCAGTTGCCTTCTCTACCATAATCTTAAATCTTTTAAACACCTTGAATGCCTCTGATTTTTCTTTTAAGAAGTAAACCCAAGTCTTTCTGGAGAAATCATCGATAAAAGTAATAAAGTACTTTTTTCCACTGAATGAATCTGGAGTGATTGGCCCACAAATATCAGTGTAAATTACTTCAAGAAGAGATTTTGCTCGATATTCTGCCTTCTTCTGAAATGAGTTCCTTGCATGTTTTCCAAAAATACATTCCTCACAGAATTTCTCTGTATAGTCTATATTTGGTAGTCCATGCACCATCTCCTTCTTTGATAACTTTTGTAATCCACCATAATGTAAATGACCAAATCGCAAATGCCATAAAGAAGATTTGTCATCAACATTAATTTGCATGCATCTTTCCTTGACATACATGAGGTTAATTTTATACATCCGATTCTTTGCAATCTCGACTCGTGCAACTAGACGACCATTCTTATCTTTTAGTTGAATATCTTGATCTTTCATCAACACAGAGTATCCTTTCTCCATGAGTTGTCCCATGCTCAAAATATTGTTTTTGAGGTTAGGTACGTAATAGACATTCTGAATTAATCCTTTCATACCATTTTTTTTGCTGATAAGATATTGTACCTAAACCTTTCACCTGGATTTTAGACTCATCTCCAAATGAAACGTGCCCATCGATGATTTTCATTTCTGTGAATAGATGCTTATGCCCACACATATGATTACTTGCAGCAGTATCGAGATACCATATTGTCTCATTATTGGTACTCTCATTATCATGGGCCATCATAAGAAGCCCATCATCGGATCCTTCTTCTGTGACTAAATTAGTGTTTTCTTCAACTTTCTTTTCAGCATAGCACTCTTTTGCATAGTGCCCAAACTTGCCACAGTTATAACAATTATCAGAATTACATTCTTTTGCATAGTGACTAGGCTTGCCACATTTGTAACACTTAATGTTTGAGTGATTTATCCAACCACCTCTACCACGTCCTCGGCCTCTCCAATTTTGTTGGCTTGTCTTCCCATTTCCTCCATAATAGTCATTTTGACCACGACCTCTTCCACCACGAACATTTCCACGACCTCTTCTGCCGCGTCCTCTTCCTCGAGAGTTTTGAGAATAAAATGCTTTTTCATCTACAATTGTTGCCTTTGTTTGAAGAGCCTCTTCAAGAGTCTCCTCCTTCTTTTTCTTCTTACGTTGTTCATGTGCTTCAAGAGAACCAGCGAGCTCATCAACTGTTAATGTGGTGAGATCCTTTGTCTCTTTGATAGCGCACACAATATTTTCAAATTTATCTGTCAATGATCGTAGTATCTTCTCCACAACTCGCGAATCATTTAATGTCTCACCATTTCGCTTGAGTTGATTCACCACGGTTTGAACACGTGTGATATAAGTTGATACACCTTCTGACTCCTTCTTCTTCATGCCTTCGAGCTCACCCCGAAGCGTTTGTAGGCGAACTTGCTTGACACGATCAGCTCCTTTGAACACTTTCTCTAAAGTATCCCACGCCTTTAGTTGGTTTGCACTCATGCCTGCAGTATCTGTTGGATCGGTAAAGCTTGTCTCAACTATCTCCCATGCATCCTGTGCGCCTAGAAGTGCTCTCATTTGAATGCTCCAATTATCATAATTCAACTTTGTAAGTCGTGGTAGAGGTATTTGCCCCAACGCGCTTCCTGAACTTGCCATGTCTCTGATACCAATTTGTAGAAATAAATATGGAATCAAAGTTTAATTTGAGACAAATAAAATAAAAACTCAAACTTCTTTTGTTAATTCAAAACATTAAATCACTCTTACAAAATATGACAATCTCACAAAATACATTTATTTTTTCTCTCCACTCTCTTTTTTCTCTTACTCTTTTTCCTTCTCTCAAATCTACATTTCTCCAAATGTTTAATGGTCATGTATATAGAAAACAATAGCCTACTATAATTGACTAATTTCTAACTTTAATTATCTTAATTTTGGACGGTGCCCATTATTTTTTACCAAGTTTGGCCGGTGCATATTTTTAACACTAAATAAAACATTTTCATTTAAATGTATGGTTGGTGTATGGCCGGTGAATGGACGGTGCACATGTAAATTGAGTTTAATATTTTCCAACATATATTAATTTCTTTATTCAAATATATGTTGTGCTAGTCTAATTATTTAATTTTTCTGCATGCAGATTTTATGCAACAGGAATCTTGAATAAGAAAAGTGATGTCTACAGCTTTGGAATTATTCTATTTGAGTTGATAACCGGGCAGCCTGTAGTAATAAATGGCGTAGAATATAGCACACACATCCTTCAATGGGTTGGTCCAATGATTGAAAGTGGGGATATAAGGGGCATTGTGGATTCAAGGTTACAAGGTGAATTCAACACTAATTGTGCTTGGAAAGCTGTGGAGACAGCAATGTCCTGTGCACTAGCAACTGCAATACAGAGGCCAGATATTAATCTCGTGCTGGCAGAACTAAAGGAATGTTTGGCTATGGAGATTGCAAATCAAACACCAATAGTAAGGACACAAGACAACATTACAGCATTCATTAATTCCCTTGAGATGACCTTTCCTAGTGCTAGGTAGAAACTAGCTAGTTCATAAAATAATTCCTTTGCTGCTCTTCTTGGGCTCATGTTGTCGATCCAGTCGATCTGTGATATCTTGTCTATTCTATAGTTGTGTGTTGCTGTGTTTGACCTGGGGGGGTTCGTACCCTGGGACTATGCATGTTTTGGTTTTTTCTGGTTTAAGAGCTTGCTTTCGGTCTGTATTTCGAGGTTCTAGGATTTTTTTCATACGTTTGCAACGTTTGTAGTTCGGACAAGTTTGAGGCTTGCATTTTTTTTCCATATATAGTTTCCATCCCGTAAATATATTTTTCCTTATTTATTAATGAAAGTTTTCCTATTATTTTAAAAAAAAAATGCATTGCTTCAGACAAGTAGCTTGTTGCTAGCTATATATCAACTTTTAAATTCTTAATTTCTTAACAAGACTATGTAAACTCTCCAAGGAAAAATTTTCTTTAATGTAGGCGCATGATTAAATCAGTGCTACCATCACAAATCAATAGACAATTTCAATTTGGATCTTATCAAAATGATGCAACGATTTAAAGGACATTTACATAATTATCTAAAAAAATAATTTTTATTTTAAAAATACTATAAAAATTTAAAATATTTATATTCTTATAAAAAGTTATAGTAAAATTTTAAAAATACTTCATTGTTCACTAAAATAAATTTTTTTTTTCTAAAAATACATCTTTCCTCACTACAATTAATATTTTACTTAAATTTTCATCCTTTTTTTTCAAACTTACTATTAAATAAAAATATTCTAATAAAATAATAAAAAATAATATTTTAAATTATTTTTCATCATATAAAAATCATAATTTTTTTATAAAAAAATTTAATTTTAATTATAAAAATAAATAATACTCACAAAAAAATAAAAAAAATATAATATATAAAAATATAATAATAATAAACATTAAATTTATTTTTAAACAAATTTTACATTTCATACACATAAAAAATGAAAAAAAAATATAATTTCGTTATGTAAATACATTGCAAATGTTATATATGTGTTGTAGATATTATGTATATATTATGTTTTTATTATTTAAGTTGTATGTATTTCATGTAAAAATTATTTAATATTGTGTGAATATTGTGTGAATTTTATAAAAATAAAAAAATTAAAAAAATAAATATTTAAAATATTAATTATGTAAATATGTTGTAGATTTATTATTGATGTATTATAAATGTGTTGCAGATATTATTAACATAGTTTGTATTGTAGAGTTTGTATTTTGTATATATTGTGTATATATTTATTTTTTATGTATATATTAAAAATATGATATTAAAAAAAATTTAAATAAAAAATATAAATAAAATAAAAAAGTAAAAAACAAAATTACAAAAATAAAAAAATTAACATTAAAAAGTAAATTTAAAAGAAAATATGGTGTGTCCGTATATATGCAAACTCAACTATTAAAACCGTGTACAGTATAATATTCTCACGATTTAAAGCTCATAAAGGAAAGCCGAACTTGCATTAAAGCCAAGTCCAACTTTTGAGAATAGTATCCATAAATTTTAAGAAGAAATTATATAATATACTATATTTTAACTATCAATTTTTTGTTGTAAAAAAAAAAAAGAGAGAAGATAGATAGAGATAGAGAATTAGAAATTAGAAGAATCTCTTTATTATAAATTGTATATTATGAACCATCTATAATGGGATATTTATAGTGGTATAAGTAGAATTTAGATAAGAAGAAAAAATTATAATTAAATTCTAATTTGAATAGGATAAAACTAATCATAATCTTAATAGGATTAGATTTATCTAATAAGTAGTCATCTATATATTATTTAACATTTTTTCTTGGATGACTACTCTTATGAATATGTCTCGTTAAAACATTGCCAAGAAAAATTCAATGGGATAAAAACTTAGCGAAGGAAAAAGAGTATAATATATATAGGTAACTTCCCTTCAAAAATATAACTGACTAAAATATATTTTTAACTGAACGTATACTAATATTGTGTACATGCTTTTTAATAATTAACGTCGGTAATGCCTCTGTGAACAAATCTGCTGGATTATCACTTGAACGAACTTTATAAATATCTATTTTTCCTTCCTTCATGAGTTCATGAGTATAAAAGAACTTTGATGATATATGTTTAGTTCTATGATATATGTTTAGTTCTATCACCTTTTATATAGCCTTTCTTAATTTGTACAATACATGCTGCATTATCTTCATGTAATATTATTAGTTGATTGCTTTCTATAGGTAATCAACATGCTCTTCTAATATGTTTAATTAAGCTTCTCAACCATACATATTTACGACTAGCTTCATGAATAGCTAATAACTCTGAATGATTTGATGAAGTAGCAGTGATTGTTTACTTCAAAGATCGCCATGAAATAGCAGTATTATTATATGTGAAGATATAACTTATTTGGGACTGAGCTTTCTAAGGATTAGAAAGATATCTAGCATCAGCATATCATGTCAATTCATACTTTATTCCTTTCAAAAAAAATAAACTCATATCGAATATGCCACGCAGGTAGTGTAGAACATGTTTCACTCCATTCAAATATTTTCTAGTAGGAGCTGAACTAAACATTGCAAGTAAGTTAACTGCAAAAGCAATATCTGGCCTTGTATTTTTAGCAACATATAAAAGTACCCCTATTACACTGAGATAAGGTACTTCAAGACTAAAAATCTCTTCATTATCTTCTCGATGGTGAAAAAAGATCTCTTTTTACATCAAGAGAATAAATAACCATTGAAGTGCTTAATGGATAAGATTTATCCATATAAAATTGTTTCAAGATTTTTTCAATATATGATTATTGATGGAGAAGAATTTCATTTGACAGATACTCAACTTAGAATCCAAGATAAAATTTTATTTTTTCAAGATCCTTTAATTCAAATTTCTTTCTCAAATAGTCTGCAGTAATTGATATATCTTTTGGAGTTTCAACTATATTTAAATCATCAACATAAACTGTAACTATAACAAATCCTGAATTTATCTTTTTGATAAAAACACATGAACAAAGAAGATAATTTTCATATCCATTATTTACTAATATTCACTAAGGTGATTGTACCACATTCGCCCAGATTGTTTTAGCCCATACAAGGATCTTTGGAGTTTAATAGAGTATATTTATCTATATTTTAAATTATATGCTTTAGGCATCTTATATCCTTCTAGAATTTTTATATATATGCCATTATTCAATGAACCATATAAGTAAGCTGTCACAAAATTCATCAAATATATGTCAAGCCCTTCTAAGGCTGTCAAACTGATTAAAAAGCTAAAAATAATAACATCCATAACAGGAGAATATGTCTCATCATAATCAACCCCTGGTCTTTGTGAGAATCTTTGTACCACAAGTCGTGCCTTGTATCTCATAATTTCATTTAATTCATTTTTCTTATGGACAAATACACATTTGTATCCAATAGGCCTGTCATCTTCTTGTGCCAAAACTATTTGCCCAAATATTTTATGCTTAGATAATGAATCTAGCTCAGTCTGAATAGTCTCTTTTCATTTTGGCCAATCATTTCTATGTCGGCATTCTTTAATATTTTTAGTCTCGGGTTCATTATCATTAATTATTTCATAAGTAACAATATATACAAACACATAATCAACATCAATGTCATTTCTTTCCCACATATTTTCATATTTCAATGAGATCTCGTAATTTTTCGGTACCGAAACCACTTATGAAGTTACTTCTCTAGAAATATGAAGTTGTTGATCTATGTTAGTTTGGACCTCTTCAGAAGTATCATTTTATAAAATTTTTATTTTTCTTCTTTTCCGGGGAATAATATCTTTTGAACTAATTGGTCTACCACGCTTTAAGCGTGTATTAGATTCATTGGCTGTCATATTAATAGGATGTCCTGCAGGGACAATTAATTGAGGAAGAGTATTAGCAGTTGAAACATGTGATTTACATATCTTTTTGGTGTCTGTAAAGATATCTGGTAATTGATTTGTAATATTCTGCAAATGAATTATTCTTTGAATTTCTAGTTCATATTGATTTGTGCATGTATCAAAATTGGACTAAGTTAGTGTATTCTAACTAATCTCTTGTACTTTCGGCCCTTTACTTTTATCTTCCCCTAATGATGAAAATACTGACTCATCAAATTGAAAATCTAAAACTCTTGCTCTAAAAAGATCACATGTTAAATGTTCAATATATCTAATGATAGAAGGAGAATCAAAGCCCACATAGATATCAAGATGATATTGGAGACTCATTTTTTTTCTTTGGGGAGGTGTTATGGGGACATATACTGCACAACAAAAAATTCTAAGATAAAATATATTTGGTTGTTAGTCAAACAAAAGTTATAAAGGTGAAAACTTATGATATGTAGATGGTTGAATATGAACTAAAGATGCAGCATAAACTGTAGCATATTCCCAAACAAATGTTAAAAGTTTTGATTTCATAAGTATAGGTCTAGCAATTAATTAAAAATGCTTTATAAAAGATGCAAATAAACCATTTTGAGTGTAAACATGCACAATAAAATGTTCAACAATAATTTCTATTAACATGTAATAATCGTAAAATATTTTTGAAGTGAACTCACATGCATTATCTAGACGAACTGTCTTAATAGAATAATCAGAAAATATTGACCTTAACTTTATAATTTGAGCAAAAAAATTTAGCAAAAATAATATTACGTGTTGACAATAGACAAACATGCGACCATCGAGTTGAAGCATTAATTAAAACCATAAAGTATTTAAATGGTCTACAAGATAGATAAATAGAGCCACAAATATCTTCATGTATTCTTTATAGAAATTCAATGAACTCCAAATATAATTTAGATGGTGAATGTCTCATAATTAATTTACCTTGAGCACAAGAAGCACAAAAGTAATCATCAGACAAAAGAATTTTCTAATTTTTCAATGGATGTTCATTTGTATTCTCAACAATACGTCGTATCATATTTGAACTAGGATGGCCATGACGATCATGCCAAAGTATAAGAATTTTAGGATCTGTATACCTCTGGTGCATATAGTATATCTCAACCATCTTTATTTTTATATAGTATAATCCAGTTGATAAACTTGAAAATTTTTCTAATATGAACTTCTGGTTCAAATTAGTTGTAGTGATATATAAAAATGCAATATCATCATCATTTTTTGTTTCAATATGATATCTATTGCGATGTATATCTTTAAAATTTAGTAGATTTTTTTGAAATCTATTAGAATATAATATATCATCAATATATAACTTTGTTCCATTTGAGAATATAAGATAGACTCTTTCAGAGCTTTCAATTATATTTGCAGTACCATATATTGCATTAACATTAATTTCAGCTAATGTTAATTGTAAAAAATATTTTTTATCTCGAATAATTGTGTGAGTTGTACCACTGTCAACCAAGCATATGTCGTCCTCTATAATATCAAGTTTATTATGTTTTATCTAGTAAATAAAATAATTATATTAAAAATAAAGTATAGTCTTATTATAATTTTTGAGAAAGAAAAATAACATAACTTATGAAAGAAAAATAGAAAAAATAGCATAAATATGAAAAATATATTCTAATAATTAACATTTTCATCTCCTATCAAATGATCAATCTTGCCATCTTTATCTTCAAAAAGATTAGAAACATCAAAATCAATATTTAAAAGTGCACATCATTACTAGCAGGGTCTATAGATTTAAAAAAAAATCATTTCTATATTTTTTCGTTTCTCTTTTAGTGATAATTTGTAAAGATAGACTAAATATTTTGGAGTACGTCATATTCTTGATCAATGACCCTTTATTCTACATCTATAATATGTAGTGTCATTATTTTACACATTTCTTTCAGGAAGTTCTTCATTCTTGACCCATTTAATTTTATTCATTTTAGCACATCTACTTTCATAATTGGTCGAGAAATTTCTTCTACCACGACCTCTTTTACCATGACTCCACTCACGACCTTGAGAAAATGTCACATTCATTTCAGGGAATGGTGTTGAACCAGTATGACGAGTTTAATGATTTTTCATCAAAAACTCATTGTTTTGTTCAGCCACAAGTAAATAAAAAATTAGCTCAAAATATTTTTAAATCAGCGCTCTCGATATTGCTATTACAGGAGCACATTCGAGCAATGAAATATTGAATATATTTTTTCTAACATATCCTCATCAATAATTTTTTCTCCATATAATTTTAATTGAGAGCTAATCTTAAATAAGGCTAAATTCTATTCACTTACAGTTTTAAAATCCTGCAATCGTAAGTGAATCCAATCATATCGAGCTTTTGAAAAAATCAACATTTTTTGGTATTCATATCTTTCTTTTAAAGAATTTCAAATGACTAATGAGTCCTTAATAGTAAAATGCTCAATTTTCAATTCTTCATGTAAATGATGTCGAAGGAAAATTATGACTTTTGCGCAATCTTGGAGGGATGATTTATTTTCTTTCTTAATAGTATCTCCAAGATTCATAGCATTAGGATGAATCTCAGCATCAAGTACCCATGATAGATAATTTCTTCCGAAAATATAGAGGGCAAGGAATTCAAGCTTTGTAAGGTTTAACATTGTAAAGACTTTATATTTTAAAAAATAAGAATCTTAAATTAGATAATTATAAACATATAATAAATCCATGTTAAAATAATATATATACAAAATTTTTTTTATCAAACATTATAATAACAAATACATGTATAATCAAAATAAAATCAAATATAGTGTTATATATATATAACGATTCTTAAATATAGTACAACAATATATTATAAAGAAGCAACTTGAAATTTATAATAAGCATCATTATATTTCTATAAAATCATCTTTAGCAAATAACATCATCATCATATTCTCATCACCACCACATGATATTTTATGTGATAAATAACAAATAATAGGTACAAGTTTTACGAATAAATATGTGGTGGAGAACAAGTAAATTAAATTTTTCGTGAATATTATACTTTATAAAAAAAAAAGAACAAAAATATGTGAATTTTACAAAAGATATATATGACTTACTAGAATTTAATAGGTACTGAGTTTTAAATGAATAAGACCAAATGCCTTATTTTATTGGTCATTATTATGCCAACCAAATAATTAAGAACATATTTAGTTAATAATATTTCAATTCATGCGTATAACATAAAAATATATGAACACATATATAGAAATATAAAAAGAAAATTAGAATAATTATCTTGAACTTGAATATTTAGAATAAATAAATTGGCTAAAGCTTTGTAATAATAACGTATTATAAATAAAAGAAAAGATAAGATAAATACATAATGAGAAATTAAAGGAATCTCTTTATTATAAATTGTATATTATGAACTTAGACGAGAAGATAAAATTACAATTAAATTCTAATTTGAATAAGATAAAACTAATCATAATCTTAATAGGATAAGATTAATCTAACAAGTAGATATCCATATATTATTTAATATTTTTAATTTTATTGCTCTTAATTTTTTTCAGTTTTGATCTTTTATTTTATTTTTTTAAATTTTACCCTTTTTTCTTTTTTATTTTTTTCAAAAATACAATGTTTTGCTTTGGGTGAAAAGCTATAAAAAAATACTATTCATGTTTTGCATGTGATATGCCCAACTATTTTGATCTTAAGTGAAATTTTGTTGCAAATAAGATGATACACATTTAACATTAGCTTCTTCTAGTTTCAAATAACATTTTGTTGCAAATAAGATGATACACATTTATAAAATAACATTTTTTTCAAAAATATTTAAAATATCTCCTTTCAAAGTTATATATCTAATATACTAAAAATGTGTTCTATTTTTAGAAATATACATCTAATATATTAAAGATATATCAAATTTGTGAAATATTTTTGAAATTGTTTTTTAGAAAATGACATATAATATAACTTTTCCCCAGTTGAACATCTAATATGTACCAAAGGCTCATTTGAAAAACTTTTTTAAAAGTTATTTTTCAAATGAGCCTTTTAATTCAGCTAATTAAAAAAAACACGAGTTTTTCATTTTCTACAAAAATCTCATCAAAATTTAGTTTTGTTTCTCGTAAGAGTTGTTCATTCTCATTTTTCAGACTTCAAAATTTTGTTTTTAAAACAAGGTTTCTCTTGCGTTATTTTCATATAATTTTTCATTAATTCATCAAAAGTGCAAAGTTTAGAATTTACCTCATTAGTTTCTAGTTCACTTTTTTATGCACAAAAAACTCAATCTTTGAGTCAAAGTTGACTTGAATTTTTCGGATTGGGCCAAGTTAATCAGGCTAAGAGGCCGATCGGGCAGCACAAAGTTGAAAAGAATTTCTTCAAAAATACATCAAAAATAAATTTATTTTTAAAAATATCACTTTTCTTTTTATTTTTTTCAAAAATACCTAAATACCTCCTGTTAAAGATATGCATCTGATATAAAATATATATACGTTATATTTTCATAGATATGCATATAATATATTAAAGATATATTAAATATGTAAAATATTTATTAAAAAAAATGATATATACTGTAATTTTTTTCCAAATTAATTGTACATCGTAGAGTTCAATCCCTTAGCATAAAGAGGAAGACTGGTTCATCCATTCATCTTTATTTTATTACGTTTTTACTCTTTGAACATCAATGCCATCATTTTTTTTTTTCAAATGCAAAAATTGATATAAGAAATTAATACATATTCCCTCCATTCCACTCTTAAATGTTGTATAATTTTTTTTTCCACTTTAATTATTATTTTTATAAATTCAAAATTATATTAATTATAAAATTTAAAATTTACCCTTATGAGTATTAATAAATAAGAAAAAAGAAATAATATTAGTAATTAATAGAAATAATTCTTTTTTTACTCCTAAATTTTATGTGTTTTATGTATTAAGTTTTTAAACTTTTATTTGATGACATAAACTCTTTATATATTTAAATTATTTTTTTTGAAGATCACATTTAAATTATCTTATTAAGACTAAATAAAATATTTTAAAACGACTCATTACAACTAATTATTTTTTGACAATAGTTAAATACGTGATTTTCGCATACTATTAATCGAGGGGCTCAATGTTACCAAATAAAAGTTCAGTGGCTTAATGTCCAAAATATATAAAGTTTAGAGGCTAAAAAAATATATTATTTCTTAAAATTTTTTTATCAAAATACACAATTTTACTTCAGTAATCCCGTAAGAAAACAAAAAACTAGCCTACCTCATGTATTTTGTTCAAATTATTTAAAAAATTTGTTGGGATACGACACTTTAAGTTATATCTCTCTCAATGCGTTGCACTTTGAGCAGGAACCTCACTGCAAGTAATTTGACCAGAGAGATAGCTTCATCACTCTCCAACCTCAAAGCACTACAATCCCTGTAAGTATTAATTAACTTGTAATTGACTTTTCTATGTCCCTGGATGCCACTGGATTTCTGATGTTACATTCTGAAAAAGAAACTTAATTCTCTTTGATTTTTTCCTTCATGGACTTATCAAACAATGAATTGAATGGTGCAGTTCCAGAATTCTTAGCGCACCTATCAAAATTGACTATTTTGTGAGTTAATCCTTTGGTATTGAGTTTTTTTTTTTTTCACTAAAGAAAAAAATAGGTGACTTAGTTTATACTTTTTGTAGAAATTTAAGCGGTAACAAGTTTACAGGTTCAATTTGTTGAGAAAAAAAAAACTAAATTCTTAATTTAGTAAGTAAAATTTGTATCAACCAAAAATTAGTAAAAAAAAAGAAAAAAAACAAACGCAAACCAAGAAATAGAAAACTATCAAAATTAGTAAGTTAACATTTGCTATATAAATGACCATTAGTCATTTGTAAAAAGTGCAGAAAATTGAGAAGAAAAAAGAAGGAAAAGAGAATAGAAGAGAGTGGTGAGAAATAAATGTGTGTTTTGTGAGATTATTATTTATTGTAAGAGTGGTTTAATATTTTAAATTAATATTAGAAATTTGAGTTTCTAGTTGAATTTGTTACAAAATAAATTTCGATTCCATAATTTTTTATAACAAATTGGTATCAGAGCTATGGCAAATTCAGGAAGCGCGTTGGAACAAATACCCCTGCACGTCTTACAAAGTTGAATTATGATAATTGGAGCATACAAATGCGAGCATTACTAGGCGCACAGGATTTATGGGAGATAGTTGAGATAGGCTTTACCGAGCCAACAGATACTGTATGCATGACTGCAAACCAACTAAAGGCGTTAAAAGAGACACGAGCAAAAGATAAAACTGCTCTCTGTCTGCTATTCCAAGCAGTAGATGAGTCGGGCTTTGAGAAGATTGTCAGTTCGACAACTTCAAAAGAAGCGTGGGATACTTTAGAGAAAGTGTTCAAAGGAGCTGATCATGTCAAGCAAGTTCGCCTACAAACGCTTCGGGGTGAGCTCGAAGGCATGAAGATGAAGGAGTCAGAAGGTGTATCAACTTATATCACACGTGTTCAAACCGTGGTGAATCAACTCAAGCGAAATGGTGAGACATTAAATGATTCTCGAGTTGTGGAGAAGATACTACGATTATTGACAGATAAATTTGAAAATATTGTGTGCGTTATCGAAGAGTCAAAGGATCTCACCACATTAACAGTTGATGAGCTCGCTGGTTCTCTTGAAGCACATGAACAACGTAAGAAGAAAAAGAAGGAGGAGACTCTTGAAGAGGCTCTTCAAACAAAGGCAACAATTGTAGATGAAAAAACATTTTATTCTCAAAACTCTCGAGGAAGAGGACGAGGCAGAAGAGGTCGTGGAAATGTTCGTGATGGTAGAGGTCGTGGTCAAAATGACTATTATAGAGGAAATGGGCAGACAAGCCAACAAAATTGGAGAGGCCGAGGCCGAGGACGTGGTAGAGGTGGTCGGATAAATCACTCAAATATTGAGTGTTACAAATGTGACAAGCCTGGTCATTATGCAAAGGACTGCAACTCTGATAATTGTTATAACTGTGGCAAGTTTGGGTACTATGCAAAAGAGTGCTACGCGGAAAAGAAAGTTGAAGAAAATACTAATTTGGTCACAGAAGAAGGATCCATTGATGTGCTTCTCATGATGGCCTATGATAATGAGAATACCAATAATGAGACAATATGGTATCTCGATACTGCTGCAAGTAATCATATGTGTGGGCATAAGCATTTATTCACAGAAATACAAATCATTGATGGGCACGTGTCATTTGGAGATGAGTCTAAAATCCAAGTGAAAGGTCTAGGCACAATTTCCTATCAGCAAAAGAATGGTCTGAAAGGATTAATTCAGAATGTCTATTATGTACCAGACCTCAAAAGCAATATTTTGAGCATGGGACAACTCATGGAGAAAGGCTACTCCGTGTTGATGAAAGATCGAGATCTTCAACTAAAAGACAAGAATGGTCGTCTAGTTGCACGAATCGAGATGGCAAGGAATCGGATGTACAAAATCAACCTCATGTTTGTCAAGGAAAGATGCATGCAAATTAATATTGATGACAAATCTTATTTATGGCACTTGCGATTTAGTCATTTGCATTATGGTGGATTACAAAAGTTATCGAAGAAAGAGATGGTGCATGGATTACCAAATATAGACTATACAGAGAAGTTCTGTGAGGAATGTGTTTTTGGAAAACATGCAAGGAACTCATTTCAGAAGAAGGCAGAATATCGAGCAAAAGCTCTTCTTGAAGTAATTCACACTGATATTTGTGGGCCAATTACTCTGGAGTCATTTAGTGGTAAAAAGTACTTTATTACTTTTATCTATGATTTTTCCAGAAAGACTTGGGTCTATTTTTTGAAAGAAAAATCAGAAGCATTTGAGGTGTTTAAAAGGTTTAAGATTATGGTAGAGAAAGCAACTAGCAAGTTTATTAAAGCATTACGATCTGATAGAGGTGGCGAATACAATTCAACAGATTTTGTGAGCTATTGCGAGGATTATGGAATAAGAAGGCTCCTAACTGCACCGTATACTCCACAACAAAATGGTGTGGCAGAGAGAAATTAAGAAGATGGTTGACATGGTTCGGTCAATGTTGAAAACTAAGAAGATGCCAAAAGAATTCTGGGCAGAAGCCGTACAATGTGCAATTTATGTGCAGAATAGATGTCCACATGCGAAGTTGGAAGATAAAACTCCACAAGAAGTTTGGAGTGGCCAAAAGCCAACAGTTTCACACTTTAAAATTTTTGGCAATGTGGCCTATGCACATGTGCCAGATCAACATCGTTCAAAGCTAGAAGACAAAAGCAAGAAATTTGTGTTCATTGGCTATGATGAGAAAACCAAAGGCTATAAATTGCTTGATCCAATAAATCAAAAGGTAATAGTAAGTCGAGATGTTCAGGTGAATGAAGCAAGCAATTGGGATTGGAATAAATCTATGGAAGTAGCAGTTGAAACAGAAGAATTATTAAGCATTCCATTATCGAGTTCTCAAATGAGGAGATCTTCTCCAGAAGCAATGAGTCCACAAGCGACTGATGATGAAGAGGAACCAATTGAGCCGAGGATGCGAAGTCTGCGTGATCTATATGATTCCACAACAGAAGTACATCTTGTATGTTTTCTGGCAGATGCTGAAAGTATAAGCTTTGAAGAAGCAGTGAAAAATGAGAAATGGCGAGCAGCTATGGATGGAGAGATCAAATCGATCGAGCAAAATAAGACATGGGAGCTCACAGATTTGCCAAACGGAAGCAAGCCCATTGGAGTAAAATGGGTATACAAGAGGAAAATGAATGCTCAAGGAAAGATTGAGCGATATAAGGCACGACTTGTTGCAAAGGGCTACATACAAAAAGCAGGAATTGACTATGATGAAGTCTTCGCACCAGTTGCAAGAATGGAGACATAGATGATCGAAAGAGTACATCGGGATATGTATTTTTCATGGGAGACACGGCGTTCACATGGCAATCAAAGAAACAACCAATTGTGACACTATCAACATATGAAGCAGAATATGTAGCAGCGTCATGGTGCGTGTGTCATGCAATTTGGCTTAGAAATCTACTTTATGAGCTAAATATTCAACAACAGGAAGCAACCGAGATTCGAGTTGATAACAAGTCAGCAATTGAGCTAGCAAAGAATCCTGTTCATCACGAAAGAAGCAAGCACATTGATGTCATGTTCCACTACATTCGAGAGCAAGTGAAGAAAGGACGAGTAAGAATGAGTCACGTTGTGAGTCATGATCAAGTGGTTGACATATTCACATAACCATTACTGACTGTTCTACTTGAAAAAAGTAAAGTGGCGATTGAGATGAAGGATGGAAGAGAATTGAGTTTAAGGGGGGAATTTGTTGAGAAAAAAAAAACTAAATTCTTAATTTAGTAAGTAAAATTTGTATCAACCAAAAATTAGTAAAAAAAAAGAAAAAAACAAACGCCAACAAGGAAATAGAAAACTATCAAAATTAGTAAGTTAACATTTGCTATATAAATGACCATTAGTCATTTGTAAAAAGTGCAGAAAATTGAGAAGAAAAAAGAAGGAAAAGAGAATAGAAGAGAGTGGTGAGAAATAAATGTGTGTTTTGTGAGATTATTATTTATTGTAAGAGTGGTTTAATATTTTAAATTAATATTAGAAATTTGAGTTTCTAGTTGAATTTGTTACAAAATAAATTTCGATTCCATATTTTTTACAACACAATTCACTAGTCGCTCATAAATAAGTCTGATAATGGAACATTGTTCCTCAGGTTTGACCTTTTAATGAACAATTCCTTCTGTTCCTTTATTAAATGAATTATAGCAAAATCTGTAGGTGTAATTACGAAGGTCCCATAATTAATTAACAAAAATATATGATCACATATCATATATATGCTAACCAATGCAATGTGTGACATTTGATGATCTTTTTCTCAATGGTAGCTTGGAAAGAAATCCAAATCCATGCAAAACAAAATCTTGTAAGGGAAAAAAACACAGTTTTCTTGTTCCGGTTATTGCATCAATTATATCAATTGTGGTGCTTCTCCTCTTGTGTGTCATAGCTACCATTTGGAGAATGAGAAGACGTGGAGGTTTTTTCCCTTCTGTCATATATATTTCATGCACCTGTTTCAATTCAGTATTGTTTGAGCATTTTGAATTTTTTGTTCTTCTTACAAATTCTGGAATATCAGAATGTTTGTGATTTATTTTCGTTGCAGTGGAGACAGTTACTGGACATGAAAAGGAACAATCACTTAAATCAAAAAACCAGTACCGCTTCACATACTCTGAAATTGTTAGTATTACCAATAACTTCAGAAAGATTATTGGAGAAGGGGGATTTGGAAAGGTCTATCTGGGCAAATTGAAGACGGCACTCAAGTAGCTGTAAAACTGCTGTATCAAACATCATTGCAAGGTTATAAAGAATTTCAATCAGAGGTTAGATAAATGCAGCAAGGGTTCTCAATTCTTTAAGATTCCGTGATATTCTTAACAATTTTCGTTCATTTATGACAATGATTGAGTGCAGGTCAGACTTTTAATGATAGTTCATCATAGAAACTTGGTGTCCCTTATTGGTTGCTGCGATGACCGAGAAAATATGGCACTAGTTTATGAATACATGGCAAATGGAAACTTGCGAGAGCATTTATCAGGTAATTACAATTTCATCTTCATTGTTGATGTTTTCTTTCTTTGAGGAGATATTGGTCTCCTTCTATTTATGAGTGAGTCTATTTTGTGCTTGAAATCCAATGATGAGAGTCAGATATATTTCTTATCACTAACATCTTGAGACATCATCAACATGCTGCTTTAAATATGTGCACTTAAGTAATTAATAGTTTTAACTGCAAAGATCAAACGACTTCACACAAGTATTGTTAAATCCTAAATACATTTGTTGCATTGTCTGATGTGATTTTGGTGGCAGATTCAAGCACTAATATTTTGAGCTGGAGGGATAGACTTCAAATTGCAGTTGATGCCGCACATGGTCTATTTCTAAGACATATATATATATAAATCAAGATTCTTCAGTTTCTTTTGAGTTAGTATTTTTTTTACTCCCTAACTGGGTTTGATAAAGTTTCAGGTTTGGAGTATCTACATGATGGTTGTCGTCCACCAATAATCCATAGAGCTATGAAAACTTCAAATATCTTATTGGATGAAAATCTCATAGCAAAGATATCTGATTTTGGTCTATCTAGATTTTTTGTTACTGAGAGATACTCTCATGTAACAACATGTCCTGCTGGCACATTTGGATATGTTGATCCTGAGTAAGTCTTAACAATTGTTGACTACTAATTATTATATCTGAGGCCTAGTTAATATTATTCTTAATTATTTTTTTCACTATATATGCAGATTTTACGCATCAGGAAACTTAAATAAGAAAAGCGATGTCTATAGCTTTGGTGTTATTCTATTTGAGTTAATAACAGGCCAACCTATAGTAATAAAACGCGATGAATATAGCACCCACATAGTTCACTGGGTAGGTACTATGATTGAGAGTGGGAATATTAGGGACATTGTGGATCCAAGGTTACAAGGTGAATTCACCACTAATTCTGCTTGGAAAGCTGTAGAGATAGCCATGCCTTGTGTACCACCGACTGCAATACAAAGGCCAGAAATTAATCATATATTGGCGGAACTAAAGGAATGTTTGGCCATGGAGATCGGATAAATATATCAGTTGTTTAGCTAATATATCAGTTGTTTTAAATATTATAAGTAACTTTTTTTCTTTTTATAGATCATCTTTTCTTAGTTGAGTCGGATAAGACCACAGTGATGGTAAAACTTCCTCTATCGAGTTTTAATACAATTGTATACTCATGACTCGAATTTAAAACATTTGATTAAGTTAAAATAGTTTCTCACCCAGAAACTTATGCGCTCGGTGATATTATAAATAATATTTTAATTTTTACAATTAATTTTTGAAGGGAAATAAATAGGTGTAATATTGTAAAATAACATTAGCTATCAATCGGTGTAGAAAACTTCAAAACGGAGTTTTTTGAATTGCCAATTGTATTTGCATTAAGGTCTATTTAGCTTTGAAAATTGTTTTCCTTATAGTTTTCTGAATCAAAGTGGGAAGTAAAATTCTATATTTTTTTAAGAGTGTAATTTTCTTCAGAAAATATTCTGAAAAACACGATTTATTTTCAATAATTAAACAGTCTCGTATAATCTCTCATTATCAAGTGAGATTTTAACCTTAAAATCACTGGCAAAAGTCTCTCTTTCTCTCTTTGCTCTTATTCTTCCTTCTGCTGTGATTTCTTCTCTTTCATTCTCTTCTTCTTCTATTATTCTTCTCCTTCTCCTTCTTTTTCTGTTTTTAAGTCAGGTACCTGACATGAATGAATGTTAAGTGTTAAATAGGCAAATAAAACTTGTTAATATTGGATCATGAACGAATCCAAAGTATAAAATGAATCCAAATGAAATAAAGGTAAAATAATATAAGAATTTATAAATAAATAGGTCGAGCATAAATCAATTAGTTTATGCAAATAAATTCTAACATTGTCCGTTTATAAGTTTATTTTTGTAACTTAAAAAACTATGATTATATTAAATAATCTAGACTTAAAATGTGATTAACCTTAGTGACATGTTGTATGCCAGCATGTAAAAAATTACAGCTGACATAAAATCTTAGTGACATGTCATCATCTGTCATGGCATATCTTGCACAATTGGCATCAATTCAACGTGGTTTATGACATGGAAAAACATGTATAATTGGCATAAAATTTTATTGACTTGAGAAGTAGATAAGTTTAATGACGGATGTACAATATTAATCTCATGAATGAGAGACTCATGTTGTTAAAGTCCATTCACATTAATAAGAAGAAAAGAATGTCTTCTAATATAAGATTAATGGGCATCCAGATATTTATCTCAATTTTCAATAAAATTAAATATTAGAATTTTTTTTTTCTGCGGTTTGTATTTAATTTTAATTTCCATTTTCATTAATGCGATAATGCTTCATTATCTACTAAAAAATATCTCGGCTCCAGTAATCTTGTTTTATTTTTCTTGACGTGAAATTAACGGCCGATGACTTCTAAACCTAAAACAACGGCATGACTTAAATTCACAGGGCCCCTGAAAAATTTTTAGATGAACATATTGGAGCTTTTCTCACCACACATGATCCTAAAACCTTGGCAATTAAGAGTCAAGACAACAACAGCAATTTGATTTGTGAATTGATATATATATATATATATATATATGAATTAGGCACAAAAAATATAAGAAACTCAGCTCTCTCCCTCGCGACACGGCTACTGTCTCTTCCTCACCGGAGGCGGCTCCTCCTGAGCCAGCCATCCGATCATATGCAGCTGCTGTATCAGGTTCATCTGTGAGCCACTCCTCTTTGGATGATTCCAGATCTTTTGCCTCTTCTCTTCAGCATCGTTCTCTTTCTAAACCAGAAATTGGGAAATTCAAAGGTATGCCATCAATTTCTTTTTCAGATGAGGATATTGTTAAGCTTTCAGAACCTTTCAAGTTTGCCTTAATCGGAACTTTTAATTCCGGTCGGCCAGCTATGATTTCCTTAAAAAAATCCCTAGAAGCAGTTGGGTTTAAAGGTTCTTTCCGTCTGGGTCTCATTGATGCTTCTCATATACTTATTTCTTTTGATTTGGAAATCGATTTCCTTCGCTGCTGGTTAAGGAATACATGGTATTTTTATGGTTTCGCCATGGTTGTTTCCAAATGGACTCCCTTCTTCAGATCAAACGTTGACAGCCCCCTTGTCCCTGTATGGGTTTCCATGGAGGGACTTCCTGCTCATCTTTTCCAGAAGGAGGCATTATTTAACATTGCATCTGTGATCGGTTCTCCACTAAAAATAGACAGTGCCACTGCTTCTCTAGTGCGCCCTTCGTCAACTAGGGTCTGCATTGAAATGGATGTTTCGAAAGACTTACCCTCCAGGATTTGGATTAACAATGGATCTAGAGGTTTTTCCCAATCGGTTTTCTACGAAAATCCGCCTTCATTTTGTTCCCATTGCGAAAGATTAGGTCACAATGAAGCTTCTTGCGGCTCTGTTCTCGCAGGCAAAAAAACAGAGCATCAACTGGAACAACAGAAATCAAATGGGCCAAATCTAATTCAGAAGAAGGAATGGGTGGTTAGACAGAATAAAAGCTCTACCATTCCTGAATCAGCATTAGACAAATCTTTAAATGTTACAAATTCTAAACCAGATACAGTGGCGAATGATGTCCACAACATTTCCTCTTTGCCAACCATTAAGGATCAATGTCCCATTTCTCATGCAGCTGCTACTAATTCAGAGACTACAACCGAATCCTTCTCTGTGGTTGATAAATCTCCAGTGGGTATTTCTTTAACTGTGGATCTTACGGTTCCTCGAGACTCAAAATTAGCAAATCTTGGCAGCCACTCTGATATTGATAGACCTGGTCCCCCTGAGGAATTAAACTCCATTGGCCACATCTCAGAAGGCGATGAACAGATTGAAGACTTTATCTCTGTGGATCAGTTGCGCCTTTCAAGTTTATCAATTGAACGCAAGCTACAAGCTGCTACAGGGGATGAAGATTTTGTTCCAGTTACTAAGAAAAAGAGAGGGCGCAAGAAAGAGCAAGCTTCAACTGGCATTATGTCTACTCATGGCTCCTCTAAAACTTTAGCTGCTGAACCTTCAACCTTTTTATGAATATCTTATGCTGGAACACTAGAGGTATAAATTCCTCTTTTCCTCGTCTCCTTAAATTATGTTTTGAATTGAAAATTGGTTTACTGATTGTGATTGAACCTATTTGTGGTCATAATAAGTTATCAGCTTTTGCTACTCGTTTGAATTTCTCTCATTTTTATGGCAACTCTAGCAATAAGATTTGGCTCATGTGGAAGGACAGTATGTTCTGTTTGTCCGATTTTGTGGATAAAGGTCAAATTGTTCAAGCTTCGATTAATGCTTTATCTTTAAACTTTCATTTTATCTTGGCTGCGGTTTATGGGGCTCATTCTCGAGCTGCTCGCAAGGCGCTTTGGAACTCTTGTGATCAATTAGCTGATAATACTTCTGATCCATGGCTGATAGGAGGGGACTTCAATATTGTCAAATGTCCGTCGGAATATAAGGGATCTGTTTCTCCATGTCTGTTAAGTATTCAAGATTTCTCTGATTGTACTGATCGATGTGGCTTGATTGATCTTCCTCATATTGGCAATACTTATACTTGGACAGGCAACCGATCTTCTGGTCGGGTGTGGGAACGCCTTGACCGTTTTTTGGCTAACACCGCTTTTTTGGATGTTTTTGATGAGATTTTGGTTAAACATTTAGGAAAGACATCTTCTGACCACTCCCCATTATTTCTTGAATGTAATCAGAGATCGAGTAAAATTGCTAAATCTTTTAAATTCCAGCATATGTGGTTATCTCACAGCTCTTTCAAGCCATTAGTTCAACACACTTGGACAAAAACTTTTCATGGTGGTGGAATGAAAAGTTTGCTTATAAAGCTAAAAGAGTTGAAAGCTGCTATATGTATGTGGAATAAAGAAGTCTTCGGAAACATCTTCTCTCTAGTTAAAGCTGCTGAATCTGAAGCTGAGGTGGCAGAGCTTAATTATGTTCAAAACCCTTCTGAGATAAACCGCTCAACTTGGAATGAAAAACAGGCTCAATTAATTTCTAAGCTTCGTCTTGAAGAGTCCTTTTGGAAACAGAAGGCTCATTTTAAATGGCTTAATGATGGAGATGCAAATACTAAATTTTATCACACTTATGTGAAGACAATTCGGAAGGTGCAGCGTATAAATTCCATTAAAGACTCTTCTGGGGATTGGCTTTCTACTCAACAAGATATTGGTGAGGAAGCTGTCAAATTTTATTCGGCTCTTTTTCAGGCGGATCAATCTTCTGATTCAGACTTTACTTTCATGCTAAATTTTCTTCCTTCCATTGTGACAAATGAGCAAAATTCCCTTATGAGTGCTGTTCCATCTAACTCTGAAATTAAGCAGGCAGTCTGGAATCTTGATCCTAACAGTGCTCCCGGACCAGACGGTTTTGATGGGAAATTCTACAGAGATTGCTGGGATATTATCAAATGGGATGTGTGTAGCGCAGTCAAGGAATTCTTTTTGGGTCTTCCTATTCCTCAGTCTTTCAACTGCTCTCAGATCATTTTAATTCCTAAAGTAGATAATCCATCCAGTTTCAATCAATTCAGGCCCATTTGCCTTTCAAATTTTACCAGCAAGGTTTGTACTCGCATTTTGGCTGACAGACTTTCTTTATTTTTGTGTGAGCTTATTTCTCCTGAGCAGGCAGGATTTATGAAAGGCAGATCGATCCATTCCCAAATTCTTCTTGCCAATGAAATGATTCATGAGATTGACAAAAAAGCCAGGGGAAATAATATTGCTATTAAATTGGATATGATGAAGGCTTTTGACCGAGTATCCTGGCCTTTCCTTGAAGCCGTTTTACTACGCTTTGGTTTTTCTCCTTTCATTGTGCGATTGATAATGCAACATCTTTCATCCACCAGACTCTCTGTTTGCATTAATGGTCATAGCTACGGTTTTTTCAAGCCCAGTAGGGGAGTAAAGCAAGGTGATCCTCTATCTCCATTTCTCTTTATTCTGGCATCGGAATGTTTCTCCAGAGGTTTATCTCACTTAATTGTTGATGGTCGTATTCAACCTTACAAGCTTGCTCGATATTGCCCTCCGGTTACTCATTTAGCTTTCGCAGATGATCTGCTTATCTTTATCCAGGGAGATCAAGCTAGTATCAAGACCTATAATGATTTTCTCAGACGCTATCAAGCTATTTCTGGGCAAAAAATTAATCTAGAAAAATGTTCTTTATTTGTTTCTAAACGGGTCTCTAAGGTTGTGATCTCTCGCTTGGAATCTTCTTTGGGTATTAAGCGAAAGCGCCTTCCTTTCACTTATTTAGGAGCTCCGATTTACCAAGGTATAAATCGAACCTCTTATTGCAGTGATCTTATCAAGAATTTTGATGCCAAGCTTATGGGTTGGACAAGGCGTTTCTTATCTCATGGAGGTCGCCTTCTTCTAATAAAATATGTCTTAAACTCTCTGCCCATTCATATTATGGGAGCCATGAAAATCCCTGCTGAAGTGATCAAAATTCTAGAAACAAAAATGGCTTGTTTCCTTTGGGGGGGTAACAATACCCATGATCGCTATCATTGGGTAAACTACAAAAAATTATGTTTTCCATCAGATGAAGGGGGCCTGGGAACTCGATCCCTACTGACCATTCAAGAAACTTTCTCTGTCAAGCTTTGGTTTTCTTATAAATTCGATAAATCTCTGTGGTCAAGATATATGGCTAAGAGGTATGGTAGAGATGGAGAGATGAAATACCAGATTATTGATTCTCCTTCCTGGAAGCGTATTTGCCAAATCCATTCTCTAGCAAGTGATCTTCTTGATTCTCTCAATTTAGTCCCTGAAGACAATGACTCCGATATTACTAAGTTTCCTTTTTCAACCTTTTATGAGCTGATCAGAAATCATAGAAGTAAAACTTTATCTTTTTCTATGCTATGGGATAATGCCTTTCCATTAAAGATATCTTTTTTGGTTTGGAGAATTCTTCATCAGGCTCTACCTCTGCATCATCGTCTTTAGGTCTTTGGCATTTCGGGTCCATCATTTTTTCCTTTTTGCCACTCAAATGAGGCTTCCCTTGATCATGTTTTTTATTTATGCTCAACTATCCAAGAGGTATGGAGATTTTTCGGATGCTATTTCTTGAGCAATAATTCGACTCAACGATCTTTACTGCAAGAGATCATGAGTTGGTGGCTAGTTTCTAAGCCTAAATCCCTTATGGGAATGCTTCGTAGGTTAATTCCTCAAGCTATTATGTGGCACATCTGGAGAATTTACTGTAATTTAACTTGGGGAGAAGGTGATCTATTTGTCTCTATCATTCGCCCTCAAGTTGCTAGGTTCGTTTATTGCTGGGGTGTTACTAATTCACACCGAAAATTTGCTCGAACAGATTGTGCTTCAATTGCCGACCTGCTACCGTCTGGTTTTGGCTCATCTCTTCGTAAACCAACTTTGGTGCGATGGCTTCGTCCCTCCCTCCCTTTCAAGGTAAACGTTGATGCCTCCTACACACCCCTTTTAGCATCTGGAGGAGCAATTATTCGTGATATTCATGGCCGATTTGTCGCGGCATGCTCTTTCCCTATTAAAGCTAGCAATTCTTTTCAAGCCGAACTGTATGCTACGCAATACGCCATTAATTGGAGCTCTTCTTTTATTAGCCCTCCTTTGCACATTGAAGTTGATTCCCAAGAGGTAATCTCTTTTCTTCAGAGGCATCTTTCAACCAATTCATCTCCTAGCAGTATATCGTCCTTCCTTCAATCCTCAGGTTCTTGCATCACTCATATATTCAGAGAAGGCAATCAAATCGCTCATGGTCTTGCTCAATTGGGGAGGATTTCACAAGCTTTGTCAGTTTTTTATAGCTTTAAATCTTTACCGAATTTTTTCAAAGGTTTGGTGAACACTGAATGTATGGGCATTCCGTTTTTGAGATATAAATAAAAAATTTCTCTTTCAAAATATATATATATATATATGCATGGCCTCCTCTTACTATTCAAACATGGCAACTCATGTGGTTTAATTTTATACTCTCTCCGTTTCATTTTAAATGACTTCTTAGAGTTTTAATTTTGTTTTAAAATATTTGACGTTTAATAATATTAAGGTAAAATTTTGTCATTATTTACTAATTTACACTCTATATTTAATATTGTTATTAATGATAATGAAATATAAATGTTGAAAAGAGAAACTATTCATTAAGGATAAACGTATAATTTTACTTAATTTTTTAATATGAGTGAAACTTCTTAAAAAGTCATTTAAATGAACTCAATACAGTCATAATCCAGTTGAGTTCAGTTGAAATTACATGTGATGAAGAAATACAAACATTAATACTCTTGTTTTCTTGACTAGAAAATTAGAATGCTACTGTCACATATGGGAGTAGCTTGTCGGGAAGCAAAAAATTAAATTTTGATGATGTTCGTAATCTGGTCCTCAGTGAAAAGATCCGATAGAGAGAGTCGGGTGAATCGTCAACCTCTTCAGTTTTGCATATAGAGTCAAGAGGAAAAATTTAACCAGAGGAAATGGGCACTGAAAATCTAACAACAGAGGTAGATTAAAGGACAGAAGATCAAAATTCAAGAATTCTAATAATTTCCACAACTCAAAGACCGTCGAGTGTTAGAATTGTGGGAAGACCGGGTATTATAAAAATCAATGCAAGAGTGCATCAAAGGACTAGGAGGTGAAGGCAGAGGCAAATATTACTTCCACCTCAGAAAAAGATGATGCATTGATATGCTCTTTGGAGAGAAAAGAGAGTCTTGGGTGTTAGATTCTAGAGCATCATTCTATGACACTTCGCAAAAAGAATTCTTCGAGAGGTATGTCCCCAAAAATCTTGAAAAGATATATCTTGGTGCTGATCAATCTTATGATATTATTGGTAAATGTGTAGTGAAGATTAAGTTGAACGAGTCTATTTGAGAGCTGAAAGATGTCATGCATATTTCAGACCCGAGAAAGAACTTAATCTCAGTAGGGCAGTTGGCTAGTAAAGGCTTCACTATAATCTTTCATGATGATGATTAGAAGATTTTGAAGGGCGCAGTGACTATTTAATTGCAGTTGCAGTAGAAAATAAAATTTTCAATTTGTGGCACCACAAACTTGGCCACATAAGTGAGAAAGGAATGAAAATTATGCACTCAAAGAAAAAACTTCTAGGTTTACAGTCTGTTGAGATAAACATGTGTGAAGATTGCATACTTGGAAGTCAAAAGAGGGTTAGCTTTCAGAAAAGTGGCAGAACCCTAAAGAAGAAAAGGCTAGAGCTTGTTCACTCTGATGTTTGGGGACCAACGACAACTTCATCCATTGGTAGAAATAACTACTTCTTGACATTCATCGATAATTACTCAAGAAAAGTATAGGTTTACTTTCTAAAGCATAAGTCTGAAGTTTTGCTATAAGCATGGGATTAGAATGGAGAAAATTGTGCTAGGTACGCCTCAACACAATGGTGTTACTGAGCATATGAACCGAACATTGACAGAAAAGAGCCAGAAGCATTTGTATATAGTCAGATCTACCGAAACAGTTCTAGGCAGAAGTAGTCAACACATCAACTTACTTGATCATTCGAGACCTATCAGTTCCATTAGAATATAGAATACTAGAAGAGTTATTGAGCGAGAAAGAGATAAAACTATCACATCTAAAAGTTTTTTATCATATAGCATATGTGCATATTAGTGATCAAAGTAGAAATAAGCTTGATCCCAAATCTAAGAAATACATCTTCATTGGCTATGATAAGGATGAGTTTGGTATCGTATTTGGGATGATAAAAACAAGAAGATGATTCGCAGCAAAGATGTGTTTTTTAATGAAAAAGTAATGTACAAGGACATGCATAAAATCGATGCTAGTAATACAGAGCAGAGTGAGCTAGTATTTGAATATATAGATGATGTCTCATATAGTTCCGTGATGAAGCCAATTGTAGTAAGCCCTTAGCTAGAGGAACTTGTTGAGCAAAGCAGTGTCCAGCAGTCCGACACACTACAACCTCCTACTCTAACTCCTGTATTGAGAAGGTCTTCTCAGCCTCATATGTCTAACAAGAGATACATGAACTATTTGTTACTTACTGATCAATGAGAGCCTGAATGCTATGATGAAGCTTGTCAGACTAGAGATGCTAGCAAGTGGGAGTTTGATATAAAAGATGAGATGAAGTTTCTGATCTCTAACCATATATGGGAACTAGCAGAGTTACCCATAGGAAAGAAGGGACTTCACAATAAATGGGTGTATCGAGTGAAGGAGGAGCATGATGGTTCTAAGAGATATAAAGCCTGACTAGTTGTCAAAAGATTTTAGCAGAAGAAAGGAATTGACTATACCAACATTTTTGTTCCCGTTGTGAAGCTCAATACTATCATATTAGTGTTGAGTATTGTTGTCATTGAAAATCTTTTTCTTGAACAGCTAGATGTAAAGACCACATTTCTTCATAGAGAGTTGGATGAGGAGATATACATGAACCAGCCATAAGGTTTCTCAGAAAAAGGAAAAGAAAATATGATATATAGACTTAAGAAAAGCTTGTATGGCCTAAAACAAGCCCTAAGACAGTAGTATAAAAAATTTGACGGCTTCATTCACAAGGAAGGATTCTAGAGGTGCAACACCGACCACTGTTGCTACTTCAAAAGATAGAGCTTCAGTTATATTATTTTATTATTTTATGTTGATGACATGTTAATAGCAGATTCAGACATGGAGGATATCATAAGGTTTAAGCAACAATTGTTAAAGGGATTTGAGATGAAAGACTTAGGTCTAGTAAAGAAGATTCTTGGAATGCAAATCACAAGAGATAAGCATAAAGAACTTTTATAGTTATATCAGGCACAGTACATCAACTGTGTTTTGCAGAGATTCAATGTGGGTGATGCTAAGCCAGTTAGCAGACCTTTGGCTAGTCACTTTCATCTATCTAAGGATCAATCTCCTTAAATGGAGGAAGAGAGAGAACTCATGGCTAAGGTTCTTTACTCTTCAGCCATTGGAAGCTTGATGTACGTAATGGTATGTACAAGACCAGACATTGGCTATGTGGTGGGAGTTGTTAGCAAGTTTATGTCAAATCCAGGGAAAGTCTATTGGGAAGCATTAAAATGAATTTTGAGATATCTACAAGGCACTATAGATAAGTGTTTGTACTTTGGTAAAGGAGAGTTAAAAGTATAAGACTACTTAGATGCAGACTTTAGAGGTACAGTCGATCACCGAAAAAGCACCACCAGTTATATATTCACTGTTGAAAATACAATTATTAGTTGGATGTCGAAGTTATAGAAGATTGTCACTCTATCCACTACAGAGGCTAAGTATGTAGTAGTTACAAAAGCCAGTAAAGAGATGATATGGCTTCAAGGTTTGTTAACTAAGTTGGGATTCAAGCAAAAGAAGAATGTCTTATACAGTTATAATGAGAGTGCGATATACTTGGCAAAGAATTCAACATTTCATTTTAGAACTAAGCATATTAAACTTTGTTATCACTTCATTAGAACTTTGTTGGAGAATGAGGTGTTAATATTGGAGAAGATCTAAGGAAATAAGAATCCAGTGGATATGTTAACAAAGACGGTAGCTATCGACAAACTGAAATTGTGTTCAACTTCAGTTGGCCTGTAAGAGTAACAAGACTAGAAAAATCTGCTGCATAGATCAAGGTGTGAAGACATATTGAAATCAGTCTTCAATTGGGAGATTGTCAAGGAAATTTTACCATTTGAGTAGTAAAAATAGAGGTGCCTAACTCAGGTATATTTTTGTAAAAAATTGAGGTGAATTTTTGTCAAAAAATGAAGGAACATTTTTTGTCAAAAATGGAGGCATCTAACCACTGACAAACTTCTACCAACCCATTTTTGAAACCTATATAAACCATTTAGCTTTCATTTGGAAAGCATCCCAAAAAATTTTAACAGTTTAAAAGAGTTTGTGAGAAAAGCTTAAGAGAAAAAGCGTGTAAAAGAATTTTTTAAAAAAAAATTCTTGGATCTAATTGGGTATGGGTTGTGAGTTATGAGTGTTATAAAAATTTTGTATATTTTATCCTTTCAATAAAATAATCTGCAGCAGGTCCGGAGACGTAGACATAATTGACCGAACTCCGTTATCAAATTTGTAGGTATATTATTTTCGCTGTTATTTCACATTCTCACTAATATGATTTATAGAAAAATCTAAGTAATTTTTCCAACAAAAACAAACAAGAATTAAATCATATGATACTATATCATACCATGACAAACTATCTTAAGTTCTCAAGATTAATTTTTCTTGTAATTTCAAGCCTTTCTTTTACAGGCATAGTAAAATCACATGCTTACAAAATTTTTCTTGACCCTGAGTGAAAAATGGTTGTGAAATATAAAGGAATATGGATATGAGGTTCTATAATGTTGTTTATCTTGCTGACACTTTTAGAGATAAAAGGCTCAAATGTTTTGGCTTCTGCTGCTTCTGCCAAATTAGCAATTCTAAGGCTAAAATTTTCAATCATAAGCATGCTAGAAGGAAACTTGACGATATAGCCAGTAGATCTCTATTTTCAATCCCCTACTTTTGTTCTGTTTTTGTTTCTAGGCTCATAGCAAAATTATAAATCGTGAAATTAGTCACAAAATTAAAATTGGTCGCAATAAAACAGAATCACATTGAATAATTATGAGACGGTCTAGCAAAATTGGGTATCGCTATTGTAAATATATTTTAAATTGCGGAATCAAATGGATCAAGTAACTGAATTGGTGAAATAAAATGAATCAAACTAAAATAAATTAATAGCAACAAGTTTTATAATATATAAATTAATAATATATGCTAAAAATTAATCCATAATATAATATTAAACTATAATTATTATTAAAAATTATTTTTAGCACAAGTATAATTCCTTAAACAATTAAAATCGCTAATTAGTTTTTACTAATAATATATTTTTGAATCAAATAATAATAATAAAACATAGTTGTTGTTGTTGTTGTTATTATTATTATTATTATTATTATTATTATTATTATTATTATTATTATTATTTTCAAAAACAACAATAATACTACTTAATTACCTATAAAAATAAGAAAAAACTATACTATTGCAGCAGTAATATATTACTTAAGGTGCAATAACTAATATATAATAAATCAGCCAAAATTCGATACGTCCTCTTAATTTTAGTTAAATATCGGCCATTTCAATACAAAACGACCGATATTTAAAATCTTGGTTCATAGTAATACTGATGTTATCTCTAAGATATTCTCCCAAAGTAGTTGATTCCTTATTCAAAATTGTATTCAATCGTCGTATTTTATATAATTCAATAAATTTAATAATTGGTAGCCAGTCAATTGCTAACAATCAAAATAAAAACAACAAATCTATTATAAGGAATACCTCAATAAATATTTATATAAATGAGTAAACACATCATTCAAACATCCAAATTCACCTAATCTCACTAAGGGGATTAGTTATTCATACCCAAATCAAATATCAACACAAAAGAAATATAAAGATTAAACCAAGAATCCGTAGCTCTAATATTGCAATTAATGAATTGAAGAGGAAAACAAGAAATGAAAAATTGAAAGTATAGACAAGAATGATTGTTGAATCTTGCAAAATTAATCTTTGTTGAAGTAGATGAATCTTTTTAAGGTCTCTAGGTTCCTCCTCTAATTCCCCCTCCTCTAGGATGAACTTGATGAATGTTTTTGAGAGAAAAGAGGATGGGGAAGGAATACTCTATGGTGGCTGCTCATCTATTCCCTTAAAATGATAATTTTATAGTCTTTTATTAGTTCCAAAATTGTCCCTAGAGTTTTGGTGAAAAGTTTTGCCTTGAAATTCACACTTTCAGCTTCTTTAATTTATGCATATTCATGTGGAAACATAGACATGGCGTGTAGAAAGAAAAGCCTTCGAAATCTTGAATATTTTGGAATTGACAGACTCTAGAGAAAATACACGGGCGTGTGGATAAATTTCATACGAATGTATATATTTTTCAATCTCTGCCTCTTTTTTGTTCGTCTTTGAACAGGGAATAGATATACACAAGCATATAGATGCACTACACACGTCTGTGTGTATCCTTTAACTTCTATTTTTGCCCTTTTTTTACTTCAAAATACTCCATTTCCATTACTGAAGGCAAATTTTCTACTATTCTATCATCACAAAAAAAAAAAATCTTATCAATCTAGACAAAATATAAACCAAACATAACATAATTGAGTAAATTTTCATTACGATATATGATCAAATATGAAATTATTACACATACGAAGCCATGTTTCCAATTACGTTCTCTAGAGTTCCAGGCTCAATAGTATCATTCTTATTCTTACCTTTTTTTTCATATTACTTTTTTTATAATTTATTATTTCTTAGAATATTTTTGTGCTCTCTTTGTTTAGGCTTCTTATTATTTCTATTATATATATATATATATTATTTTATTAAGTTGACTGAAAATAAAAATCTCTAATTAAATTAAAATAGTTCATTACTAAAAAATCTACATGCAATTGATGATATAGAGTTTAAATGATGTAGAGACTACTCAAATCAATACATATGATTTTTTTATTTTTTACATTTTGTTATATGAAATAAATTTAGTCCATATATATTAATATTTAAAGTAATAAAAAATATTATTAAGTTCAATAAAATTAAAATAATAATTATTGAAGTATATTAAAATATTGAAAAGATATACATAATTAGGACTTCGTCAAGACACATGACTTTTTTTTTTAATAAAGAAAGAAACAAATTATGTATAGTCAACGTCTAAAGAAAGTGTCCTAAGTGTTAATTTATTTATTGCTGTTAGATTAGCTGAGGCAAAGGCATTAGCTAATTTTTCCTTTTGAGAAAAAAAGCCAATAGCTAATTAATTGGAAGTAGAAGATGAACGGCCAAAAAATATTGCATTTGGTTATCCTATTATGGCTAGTCTCTATTTTGCTGTTCACGAGCGCTCAAGGAAACCCTGTAAATTATAATCTGCAACGCACCGACAGAAGGGTGCTCGCCACTAAAAATCAAGGTAAACTAATTCAATGGATTTTATTAACTCTTCTATTATTTTATTTTAAAATATTTTAAAATAATTATCCATTTTATTTATAACATATATTAAAATTTTTTTTCTATTTTACCAACTAATAAATTTATATTTTAAATATAAAAAATTAATAATAATTTATATTGTTTATTATATAAATAAAAATAAAAAATATATATATATTATCAATGCATTAATTATATTCTCATAAAATTTTATAGAAAAAGAAATGTGATAATCTTTTTGGAATAGAATGAGTATATATTTTTTGCTAAATAATTATAAAGTCTCTAAAATTTTATATATTACACTAGTCAGTCTCTGTATTTTTAATGTCTAATTTTTGCATCCTCGTGTTTTTAAAAATTAAACTGTTTAGTCATTCTGTTAATATTTTCATCTTAAAAATATTAGTCAATTATTTTGATATTATAAAATGATTTATTTGCTATTCCTTTATATATTTTTTTCTTTATTATTTATTAAGTTATGCTTATTTTTATTTATTTTTAACATTTTTTAACAAAAACATGCATTTACTCAAATTTATTAGATGTTTTTCCATTATTATTAACTCCGAAAGAATAGCTATTTTAACAAAAAAATTAATTACTAATTGTAGTTTATGTTTTATTTAATTCTTAATTAATTTATTGATAATTTTAACAAAATTTTAAAGGTTTCATAAGCATCGATTGCGGGGCGAATGAAAATTATGTAGATGAAGAAACGGGCATATTCTACAAATCTGATACAGATTTCATAAGCACTGGACAAAATCAAGATACGTTACCAGAATACAGTTATAATTCTTATCGTCAGTTGAAAAACCTACGAACTTTTCCACAAGGAAAAAGAAACTGTTACACTCTGAAACCTGAACAGGGCAAAAATCATACTTACCTTATCAGAGCTTTTTTCACGTATGGAAACTATGACTGCAAGAATCAAATTCCCAAATTTGATCTCTACTTCGGAGTTAATTACTGGGCAACAGTTGAATTAGAAACTGTAGATAGTTTAATTATTTATCATGCAATCTTTTTTTCTTCCGATGATTTTATTTACGTATGTTTGGCAAACACCGGTTCTGGAGTACCATTTATCGCAGGACTGGAATTACGGCTTCTAAATGATTCCATTTATTTAGTAGAGTTTGGGTCACTAGATAGCAAGCGATATGATCTTGGCAATCCAACCCAAGGTACTGCCAGGTAATAGTTAAATTCATTCCCAATTTTATTGAATTTTGGCGATATATATATATATATATATATACTTGTCTAGGGCCATGAAATTACAAGTTTCAATTCTAATTGAAATTAAATAAATAGTAGATTTTAAATTTCTATTAGTTGAAATTTAATTATTCACTCATTTTCTATGTAACTAAGTTTCAATTTTTTTTTTTTAATTATAGAGAACTTTAATATCACTGAAGTAAAACTTATTTTTTTTATAGAATTGCATTTTTTTTCTTTTTAATTACTGATTTAGAATGAACGACTCAGGTACAAGGATGATGCCTACGATCGCATTTGGTATTCGTATACGGCTTCTGATTGGGATTCAATTAACACCACAGATGAAATTGACATATGGAGCAGCAATAATTCGAATAAAGTACCTGTTGAAGTTCTTAAAAATGCTGCCCAGCCAAAAAATAACAATGGTTCATTGAGTTTTTCAGATTATTTTAACCATTCCCCGAGTTATTTTTATGCCAGCTTTTACTTCGCTGAGATCGCAGAAGCCGCTGCACAAGGCCAACGGAGAAGAGAGTTTACTATTACTCTAAATAGAGTGAAGTATGGGCCTTTTACACTTGAATATTTGAAGCCCTTAACAGTACGTACGCTTAAAGCACCAATGCCAATTTCAAAAATTATTGGCTTTTCAATCGATTCAACATTGAAATCTGACCTACCACCCATCCTCAACGCCTTTGAGCTTCATTTTATTTATCAGCTCCCTCTTTCACCGACAAATCCTGCTGATGGTATGCATTATCGTTCCTCTTTGTTGTACTCTGTCATCATAATGAGAATTGCATTTTATTCAATTTCCTTTATAATAATGGGCATGCAGTTGATTCTATTATAGCCTCCAAGCAAGCATACAAGATTAAAAGAGATGACTGGCAAGGTGATCCATGTGTGCCCAGAAGTTTTGTATGGAGTGGTTTGAGCTGCAGCTATGTCCACGTTCCTCCAAGGATCATCTCTCTGTAAGTGCGCTTTCTAATTATTTTAATGGTAGAGAATGAAAACCTATTTTATTTAAAACATAATTTTATGTTAGTTAAGAACTATTTAATTCACTTTTGAAGAAGATGGAGACATGGAGTTTTTGTACCAAAATCTCCGACTTCTAGTTAAGCTTAGTTTGGGAGATGAAATAAAAAAGTAAAAATGAGATAAATCAAAGTTTATTTGATTTGAAAATGTTGACAGATTAATTACTTATTCTATCAACCCTTCACATCTTTTCCATTCAAATTGAAAAAATTAATAAGCAATATTTTTTATCCCTTAATAATTGATCATACCATTTTCTACCGTTGAAATATCGAAACATGAAATAATTAGTTTTAAGGTTTTCTTTTCTTTCTTTTTCTATCTCATGCTCTGAACTCAGTCTTATAGCTCGTGATATGGGATCGCATGCAGGAACCTCAGCTCAAGTAATTTGACCGGAGAGATAGCTACGTCACTCTCCAACCTCAAAGCTTTACGATCTTTGTAAGTATTAATTAACATGAAATATGGATTTGGTTGCAACTTGGTAGTTTTTTATTTCTTTATCAAAAACTCTGTTTTTTATTTTTTTTTCCTTTCAGGGATCTATCAAACAATGATTTGACTGGAGCTATACCGGAATTTTTAGCACAGCTATCAAATTTGACTGTCCTGTAAGTTAATTAGGCTTGACATAATTAATTGTAAGCTTTTTCTCCAGAGCACAGATAGGCCATTATGGTAACACTCTTTGCAGGAATTTAACTGGGAACAAGTTCACAGGCTTCATTCCCCACTCACTCGTACAGAAGTCTGAAAATGGAACATTGCTTCTCAGGTTCGACCTGTTCACCACCAAATTTAGAATTCTAAATGAATTTTCATTTATATTATCAAACAGCTAATTGAGTATGGATTGTAAATGATTTTCTTAAAATTTTATGTTCATACCAAAATTTTATAACATAAAATTTAGTTAGATAACTAAGTTATAATAATAAAATCCTAATGTCACACTGATGTCAATAATATTTCACAAGAAAAGTGAGGTTGTATTAGCAAATTAATTACTACCAGTCATATACATGCATGCTAACTTGATGCAAGGTGACATAATTTGATAATCTTCTTTTTAATGCCAGCTGGGAAACAAATCCAAATATATGCAAAACAAAGTCCTGTGAGAAAAAAAAGCACAGTTTTCTTCTTCTGATTATTGCATCAATTATAGTGCTTTTCCTCTTGTGCATCATAGCTGTCGTTTGGAGAATGAGAAGACACGGAGGTGATTTCATTTTCTTACTTCCAGATTTGTAAACTGAAATTATCCTTTTGTGGGAATTGCATATATTTATTATTTGTAGGAATTGTAGAGACAGATGCAGCTGAATCCAGAAAGGAACCATCGGTTAAATCAAAGAATCAGTACTTCACATGCAAGGAAATTGTTAGTATTACTAATAACTTGAGAACGATTATTGGAGAAGGGGGATTTGGAAAGGTCTACCTAGGCAAACTGCAAGATGGCACTCAAGTTGCTGTAAAATTGCTCTCTGAAACATCAACGCAGGGCTATAAGGAATTTAATTCAGAGGTTAGGTTATAATATATAAACTAATGCCAGCTGAAAGAGATATACATATATAATGCACTAATTAAACAATTCCTATTGCAGGTTCAACTCTTAATGCTTGTTTATCACAGAAACTTAGTGTCACTCATTGGTTACAGCGATGAGAAAGAAAATAAGGCACTAGTTTATGAATATATGGCGAACGGAAACTTGCGACAGCTTTTGCATGCAGGTAATTAGGATAATTAATTACAATTCCATTTGTAGACCAGTTTAGTAATTAAAATTGCTGATATAAATTTGCTGCAGATTCAAGCACTAACGTTTTGAGCTGGATAGATAGACTTAAAATTGCAGTGGATGCAGCCCATGGTACCAGTTACTAATGCAATATATATATATATATATATATATATATTATCTTCAATTTTTTTTCTTCTTCTAATTAATTAGATAGCTAACTTAATTAACTTTTTGAACTTATAGGATTGGAGTATCTACATAATGGTTGCAGGCCACCAATAATCCATAGAGATTTGAAAACTTCTAATATCTTATTGGATGAAAACCTCCTAGCAAAGATATCTGATTTTGGGCTGTCTAGAGTTTTTGCAACTGAGAGAGACACTCATGTAAAAACATGTCCTGCTGGCACATTTGGATATGTCGATCCTGAGTAAGTATTTAAACTTGATAACTTTTGGTTATATTTAGCAATTAAGTCGTGATATAATGTGATCTAATCAAATTAATACATTTCAAATTTAATTCAGATATTATACTAGAAATAGCTTATATTGTAGAAATAAATATGGAATCAAAGTTTAATTTGAGACAAATAAAATAAAAACTCAAACTTCTTTTGTTAATTCAAAACATTAAATCACTCTTACAAAATATGACAATCTCACAAAATACATTTATTTTTTCTCTCCACTCTCTTTTTTCTCTTACTCTTTTTCCTTCTCTCAAATCTACATTTCTCCAAATGTTTAATGGTCATATATATAGAAAACAATAGCCTACTATAATTGACTAATTTCTAACTTTAATTATCTTAATTTTGGACGGTGCCCATTATTTTTGACCAAGTTTGGCCGGTGCATGTTTTTAACACTAAATAAAACATTTTCATTTAAATGTATGGTTGGTGTATGGCCAGTGGATGGACGGTGCACATGTAAATTGAGTTTAATATTTTCCAATAAATCCCCCCTTTAAACTCAATTCTCTTTCATCCTTCATCCCAATCGCCACTTTACATTTTTCGAGTAGAATAGTCGGTAGTGGCTTTGTGAAAATGTCAGCCACTTGATCATGACTCACAACATGACTCATTCTTACTCGTACTTTCTTCACTTGTTCTCGAATATAGTGAAACCTAACATCAATGTGCTTGCTTCTTTCGTGATGAACGGGATTCATTGCTAGCTCAATTGCTGACTTATTATCAACTCGAATCTCTGTTGCTTCATGTTGTTGGAGATTCAGATCATACAGCAGATTTCTGAGCCAAACTGCATGACACACACACCATGATGCTGCCACATATTCTGCTTCACATGCTGAAAGTGTCACAATTGGTTGCTTCTTTGATTTCCATGTGAATGCCGTGTCTCCTATAAAAAATACATATCCCGATGTACTCTTTCGATCATCTATGTCTCCACACCAATCACTGTCCGAATACCCCACCAATTTATATTCTTCAGTCTTTGAGTAAAATAATCCGAGTGATTGTGTTCCTTGAATATATCGGAGAATTCTCTTCAATGCTTTCCAGTGTGTGTGGACTGGTTCTTCCATGAATCGACTTACTACTCCAACACTATAGGATATATCTGGTCTTGTGCATATAAGGTAACGAAGGCTTCCCACTAGACTTCGATACTTTGTTGTATCTACTCGATCTCCACCATCAAACTTTGAGAGTTTAGCACCTGGTTCCATTGGTGTCGAGACTGGATTGCAATTTGCCATATTGTTCCTCTGTAGGATATCCTTTGCATATGCTTCTTGTGACACAAAAATTCCTGTCTTTCCTTGTCTAACTTCCAGACCAAGAAAATACTTCATCAAACCTAAATCTGTCATGTCAAATTCTTGCTTCATCTCCTCCATAAAACTTTTAATCATCTCTTCATTATTCCCCATAAAGATGAGGTCATCAACATAAAGAGCAACAAACATCAATTTGTCTTTTTCTTTCTTCACATATAGTGCATGTTCATATGGATATTGGATGAACCCATTCTCCTTGAAATACGTATTGATGCGAGTATTCCAAGCTCGAGGTGCTTGCTTTAACCCGTAAAGTGCCTTTTTCAATTTCAAAACCTTTTGCTCCTTTCCGATTATTGTGTAACCGGGTGGTTATTTAAGATAGACTTCCTCTTCTAGCATACCATTCAAAAATGCTGATTTGACATCCATATGAAATATTGGCCACTCAAATTGTGCTGCTTGAGAGATTAGAAATCGAATTGTCTCCATTCTTGCAACTGGAGCAAAAACTTCATCATAGTCAATTTCTGCCTTTTGTCTGTAACCCTTTGCAACAAGTCGTGCCTTGTATCGCTCAATCTTTCCTTGAGCATTCATCTTTTTCTTGTATACCCATTTTACTCCAATGGGCTGACTTTCTTTTGGCAATTCTGTGAGCTCCCATGTCTTATTTTGCTCAATCGATTTGATCTCCTCATCCATCGCTGCTCGCCATTTCTCATTCTTCACTGCTTCTTCAAAGCTTATGTTTTCAGCATCTGCCAGAAGACATACAAGATGTACTTCTGCTGTGGAATCATACAAATCATGCAGACTTCGCATCCTTGGCTTAATTGGTTCTTCCTCACCATCAGTCATTTGCGAACTCCTTGCTTCTGGAGAGTATTCCGGTATTTGAGAACTTGATAATGGAATGCTTAATGATTCTCCTATTTCTACTACTATTTCCATAGATTTGTACCAATCCCAATTGCTTGCTTCATTCACCTGAACATCTTGACTCACCATTACCTTTCGATTTATTGGGTCGAGCAATTTGTAGCCTTCAGTTTTCTCGTCATAGCCAATGAATACAAATTTCTTGCTCTTGTCTTCTAGCTTTGTGCATCGTTGATTTGGCACATGTGCGTAGGCCACACTGCCAAATATTTTGAAGTGTGAAACTGTTGGCTTTTGACCACTCCATACTTCTTGTGGAGTTCTATCTTCCAATTTTGCATGTGGACATCTATTATGTACATAAATTGCGCACTGCACGGCTTCTGCCCAAAATTCTTTTGGCATCTTCTTAGTTTTCAACATTGATCGAACCATGTCGAGAATGGTCCGATTCTTTTTTTCTGCCACGCCATTTTGCTGCGGAGTATACGGTGCAGTTAAGAGCCTTCTTATTCCATGCTCTTCGCAATAGCTCTCAAACTCTGTTGAATTGTAATCGCCACCTATATCAGATCGTAATGCTTTAACAAACTTTCCAGTTGCCTTCTCTACCATAATCTTAAATCTTTTAAACACCTCGAATGCCTCTGATTTTTCTTTTAAGAAGTAAACCCAAGTCTTTCTGGAGAAATCATCGATAAAAGTAATAAAGTACTTTTTTTCCACTGAATGACTCTGGAGTGATTGGCCCACAAATATCAGTTGAATTACTTCAAGAAGAGCTTTTGCTCGATATTCTGCCTTCTTCTGAAATGAGTTCCTTGCATGTTTTCCAAAAACACATTCCTTACAGAATTTCTCTGTATAGTCTATATTTGGTAGTCCATGCACCATCTCCTTCTTTGATAACTTTTGTAATCCACCATAATGTAAATGACCAAATCGCAAATGCCATAAAGAAGATTTGTCATCAACATTAATTTGCATGCATCTTTCCTTGACATACATGAGGTTAATTTTGTACATTCGATTCTTTGCCATCTCGACTCGTGCAACTAGACGACCATTCTTGTCTTTTAGTTGAAGATCTTGATCTTTCATTAACACGGAGTATCCTTTCTCCATGAGTTGTCCCATTCTCAAAATATTGTTTTTGAGGTCAGGTACGTAATAGACATTCTGAATTAATCCTTTCATACCATTCTTTTACTGATAAGATATTGTACCTAAACCTTTCACTTGTATCGCTCAATCTTTCCTTGAGCATTCATCTTTTTCTTGTATACCCATTTTACTCCAATGGGCTGACTTTCTTTTGGCAATTCTGTGAGCTCCCATGTCTTATTTTGCTCGATCGATTTGATCTCCTCATCCATCGTTGCTCGCCATTTCTCATTCTTCACTGCTTCTTCAAAGCTTATATTTTCAGCATCTGCCAGAAGACATACAAGATGTACTTTTGTTGTGGAATCATACAGATCATGCAGACTTCGCATCCTTGGCTCAATTGGTTCTTCCTCACCATCAGTCATTTGCGAACTCCTTGCTTCTGGAGAGTATTCCGGTATTTGAGAACTTGATAATGGAATGCTTAATTATTCTCCTATTTCTACTGCTATTTCCATAGATTTGTTCCAATCCCAATTGCTTACTTCATTCACCTGAAACATCTCGACTCACCATTACCTTTCAATTTATTGGGTCGAGCAATTTGTAGCCTTCGGTTTTCTCGTCATAGCCAATGAATACAAATTTCTTGCTCTTGTCTTCTAGCTTTGTGCATCGTTGATTTGGCACATGTGCGTAGGCCACACTGCCAAATATTTTGAAATGTGAAACTGTTGGCTTTTGACCACTCCATACTTCTTGTGGAGTTCTATCTTCCAATTTTGCATGTGGACATCTATTATGTACATAAATTGCGCAATGCACGGCTTCTGCCCAAAATTCTTTTGGCATCTTCTTAGTTTTCAACATTGATTGAACCATGTCGAGAATGGTCCGATTCTTTCTTTCTGCCACGCCATTTTGCTGCGGAGTATACGGTGCAGTTAAGAGCCTTCTTATTCCATGCTCTTCGCAATAGCTCACAAACTCTGTTGAATTGTATTCGCCACCTCTATCAGATCGTAATGCTTTAACAAACTTTCCAGTTGCCTTCTCTACCATAATCTTAAATCTTTTAAACACCTCGAATGCCTCTGATTTTTCTTTTAAGAAGTAAACCCAAGTCTTTCTGGAGAAATCATCGATAAAAGTAATAAAGTACTTTTTTCCACTGAATGACTCTGGAGTGATTGGCCCACAAATATCAGTGTGAATTACTTCAAGAAGAGCTTTTGCTCGATATTCTGCCTTCTTCTGAAATGAGTTCCTTGCATGTTTTCCAAAAACACATTCCTCATAGAATTTCTCTATATAGTCTATATTTGGTAGTCCATGCACCATCTCCTTCTTTGATAACTTTTGTAATCCACCATAATGTAAATAACCAAATTGCAAATGCCATAAAGAAGATTTGTCATCAATATTAATTTGCATGCATCTTTCCTTAACATACATGAGGTTAATTTTGTACATCCGATTCTTTGCCATCTCGACTCGTGCAACTAGACGACCATTCTTGTCTTTTAGTTGAAGATCTTGATCTTTCATCAACACGGAGTATCCTTTCTCCATGAGTTGTCCCATGCTCAAAATATTATTTTTGAGGTCAGGTACGTAATATACATTCTGAATTAATCCTTTCATACCATTCTTTTGCTGATAAGATATTGTACCTAGACCTTTCACTTGTACCGCTCAATCTTTCCTTGAGCATTCATCTTTTTCTTGTATACCCATTTTACTCCAATGGGCTGACTTTCTTTTGGCAATTCTGTGAGCTCCCATGTCTTATTTTGCTCGATCGATTTGATCTCCTCATCCATCGTTGCTCGCCATTTCTCATTCTTCACTGCTTCTTCAATGCTTATGTTTTCAGCATCTGCCAGAAGACATACAAGATGTACTTCTGTTGTGGAATCATACAGATCATGCAAACTTCGCATCCTTGGCTCAATTGGTTCTTACTCACCATCAGTCATTTGCGAACTCCTTGCTTCTGAAGAGTATTTCGATATTTAAGAACTTGATAATGGAATGCTTAATGATTCTCTTGTTTCTACTGCTATTTCCATATATTTGTTCCAATCCCAATTGCTTGCTTCATTCACCTGAACATCTCGACTCACCATTACCTTTCGATTTATTGGGTCGAGCAATTTGTGGCCTTTGGTATTCTCGTCATAGCCAATGAACACAAATTTCTTGCTCTTATCTTCTAGCTTTGTGCGTCGTTGATTTGGCACATGTGCGTATACCACACTACCAAATATTTTGAAGTGTGAAACTGTTGGCTTTTGATTACTCCATACTTCTTGTGGAGTTCTATCTTCCAATTTTGCATATGGACATCTATTATGTACATAAATTGCGCACTGCACGGCTTCTGCCCAAAATTCTTTTGGCATCTTCTTAGTTTTCAACATTGATCGAACCATGTCGAGAATGGTCCGATTCTTTCTTTCTGCCACGCCATTTTGCTGCGGAGTATACGGTGCAGTTAAGAGCCTTCTTATTCCATGCTCTTCGCAATAGCTCACAAACTCTGTTGAATTGTATTCGCCACCTCTATCAGATCGTAATGCTTTAACAAACTTTCCAGTTGCCTTCTCTACCATAATCTTAAATCTTTTAAACACCTCGAATGCCTCTGATTTTTCTTTTAAGAAGTAAACCCAAGTCTTTCTGGAGAAATCATCGATAAAAGTAATAAAGTATTTTTTTCCACTGAATGACTCTGGCGTGATTGACCCACAAATATCAGTGTGAATTACTTCAAGAAGAGATTTTGCTCGATATTCTGCCTTCTTCTGAAATGAGTTCCTTGCATGTTTTCCAAAAATACATTCCTCACAGAATTTCTCTGTATAGTCTATATTTGGTAGTTCATGCACCATCTCCTTCTTTGATAACTTTTGTAATCCACCCTAATGTAAATGACCAAATCGAAAATGCCATAAAGAAGATTTGTCATCAACATTAATTTGCATGCATCTTTCCTTGACATACATGAGGTTAATTTTGTACATCCGATTCTTTGCCATCTCGACTCGTGCAACTAGACGACCATTCTTATCTTTTAGTTGAAGATCTTGATCTTTCATCAACACGGAGTATCCTTTCTCCATGAGTTGTCCCATGCTCAAAATATTGTTTTTGAGGTCAGGTACGTAATAGACATTCTGAATTAATCCTTTCATACCATTTTTTTTGCTGATAAGATATTGTACCTAAACCTTGCACCTGGATTTTAGACTCATCTCCAAATGAAACGTGCCCATCGATGATTTTCATTTCTGTGAATAAATGCTTATGCCCACACATATGATTACTTGCAGCAGTATCGAGATACCATATTGTCTCATTATTGGTACTCTCATTATCATGGGCCATCATAAGAAGCCCATCATTGGATCCTTCTTCTGTGACTAAATTAGTGTTTTCTTCAACTTTCTTTTCAGCATAGCACTCTTTTGCATAGTGCCCAAACTTGCCATAGTTATAACAATTATCAGAATTACATTCTTTTGCATAGTGACTAGGCTTGCCACATTTGTAACACTCAATGTTTGAGTGATTTATCCGACCACCTCTACCACGTCCTCGGCCTTGGCCTCTCCAATTTTGTTGGCTTGTCTGCCCATTTCCTCCATAATAGTCATTTTGACCACGACCTCTACCACCACGAACATTTCCACGACCTCTTCTGCCGTGTCCTCTTCCTCGAGAGTTTTGAGAATAAAATGCTTTTTCATCTACAATTGTTGCCTTTGTTTGAAGAGCCTCTTCAAGAGTCTCCTCCTTCTTTTTCTTCTTACGTTGTTCATGTGCTTCAAGAGAACCAGCGAGCTCATCAACTATTAATGTGGTGAGATCCTTTGTCTCTTTGATAGCGCACACAATATTTTCAAATTTATCTGTCAATGATCGTAGTATCTTCTCCACAACTCACGAATCATTTAATGTCTCACCATTTCGCTTGAGTTGATTCACCACGGTTTGAACACGTGTGATATAAGTTGATACACCTTCTAACTCCTTCATCTTCATGCCTTCGAGCTCACCCCGAAGCGTTTGTAGGCGAACTTGCTTGACACGATCAGCTCCTTTGAACACTTTCTCTAAAGTATCTCACGCTTCTTTTGAAGTTGTCGAACTGGCAATCTTCTCAAAGCCCGACTCATCTACTTCTTGGAATAGAAGATAGAGAGCAGTTTTGTCCTTTGCTCGTGTCTCTTTTAACGCCTTTAGTTGGTTTGCACTCATGCCTGCAGTATCTGTTGGATCGATAAAGCTTGTCTCAACTATCTCCCATGCATCCCGTGCGCCTAGTAGTGCCCTCATTTGTATGCTCCAATTATCATAATTCAACTTTGTAAGTCGTGGTAGAAGTATTTGCCCCAACGCGCTTCCTGAACTTGCCATGGCTCTGATACCAATTTGTAGAAATAAATATGGAATCAAAGTTTAATTTGAGACAAATAAAATAAAAACTCAAACTTCTTTTGTTAATTCAAAACATTAAATCACTCTTACAAAATATGACAATCTCACAAAATACATTTATTTTTTCTCTCCACTCTCTTTTTTCTCTTACTCTTTTTCCTTCTCTCAAATCTACATTTCTCCAAATGTTTAATGGTCATATATATAGAAAACAATTGCCTACTATAATTGACTAATTTCTAACTTTAATTATCTTAATTTTGGACGGTGCCCATTATTTTTGACCAAGTTTGGCCGGTGCATATTTTTAACACTAAATAAAACATTTTCATTTAAATGTATGGTTGGTGTATGGCCGGTGAATGGACGGTGCACATGTAAATTGAGTTTAATATTTTCCAACATATATTAATTTCTTTATTCAAATATATGTTGTGCTAGTCTAATTATTTAATTTTTCTGCATGCAGATTTTATGCAACAGGAATCTTGAATAAGAAAAGTGATGTCTACAGCTTTGGAATTATTCTATTTGAGTTGATAACCGGGCAGCCTGTAGTAATAAATGGCGTAGAATATAGCACACACATCCTTCAATGGGTTGGTCCAATGATTGAAAGTGGGGATATAAGGGGCATTGTGGATTCAAGGTTACAAGGTGAATTCAACACTAATTGTGCTTGGAAAGCTGTGGAGACAGCAATGTCCTGTGCACTAGCAACTGCAATACAGAGGCCAGATATTAATCTCGTGCTGGCAGAACTAAAGGAATGTTTGGCTATGGAGATTGCAAATCAAACACCAATAGTAAGGACACAAGACAACATTACAGCATTCATTAATTCCCTTGAGATGACCTTTCCTAGTGCTAGGTAGAAACTAGCTAGTTCATAAAATAATTCCTTTGCTGCTCTTCTTGGGCTCATGTTGTCGATCCAGTCGATCTGTGATATCTTGTCTATTCTATAGTTGTGTGTTGCTGTGTTTGACCTGGGGGGGTTCGTACCCTGGGACTATGCATGTTTTGGTTTTTTCTGGTTTAAGAGCTTGCTTTCGGTCTGTATTTCGAGGTTCTAGGATTTTTTTCATACGTTTGCAACGTTTGTAGTTCGGACAAGTTTGAGGCTTGCATTTTTTTTCCATATATAGTTTCCATCCCGTAAATATATTTTTCCTTATTTATTAATGAAAGTTTTCCTATTATTTTAAAAAAAAATGCATTGCTTCAGACAAGTAGCTTGTTGCTAGCTATATATCAACTTTTAAATTCTTAATTTCTTAACTAGACTATGTAAACTCTCCAAGGAAAAATTTTCTTTAATGTAGGCGCATGATTAAATCAGTGCTACCATCACAAATCAATAGACAATTTCAATTTGGATCTTATCAAAATGATGCAACGATTTAAAGGACATTTACATAATTATCTAAAAAAATAATTTTTATTTTAAAAATACTATAAAAATTTAAAATATTTATATTCTTATAAAAAGTTATAGTAAAATTTTAAAAATACTTCATTGTTCACTAAAATAATTTTTTTTTCTAAAAATACATCTTTCCTCACTACAATTAATATTTTACTTCAATTTTCATCCTTTTTTTCAAACTTACTATTAAATAAAAATATTCTAATAAAATAATAAAAAATAATATTTTAAATTATTTTTCATCATATAAAAATCATAATTTTTTTATAAAAAAATTTAATTTTAATTATAAAAAATAAATAATACTAACAAAAAAATAAAAAAATATAATATATAAAAATATAATAATAATAAACATTAAATTTATTTTTAAACAAATTTTACATTTCATACACATAAAAAATGAAAAAAAATATATAATTTCGTTATGTAAATACATTGCAAATGTTATATATGTGTTGTAGATATTGTGTATATATTATGTTTTTATTATTTAAGTTGTATGTATTTCATGTAAAAATTATTTAATATTGTGTGAATATTGTGTGAATTTTATGAAAATAAAAAAATTAAAAAAATAAATATTTAAAATATTATGTAAATATGTTGTAGATTTATTATTGATGTATTATAAATGTGCTGCAGATATTATTAACATAGTTTGTATTTTGTATATATTGTGTATATATTTATTTTTTATGTATATATTAAAAATATGATATTAAAAAAATTTAAAATTTAAAATATAAATAAAATAAAAAAGTAAAAAACAAAATTACAAAAATAAAAAAAAATAACATTAAAAAGTAAATTTAAAAGAAAATATGGTGTGTCCGTATATATGCAAACTCAACTATTAAAACCGTGTACAGTATAATATTCTCACGATTTAAAGCTCATAAAGGAAAGCCGAACTTGCATTAAAGCCAAGTCCAACTTTTGAGAATAGTATCCATAAATTTTAAGAAGAAATTATATAATATACTATATTTTAACTATCAATTTTTTGTTGTAAATAAAAAAAGAGAGAAGATAGATATAGATAGAGAATTAGAAATTAAAAGAATCTCTTTATTATAAATTGTATATTATGAACCATCTATAATTGGATATTTATAGTGGTATAAGTAGAATTTAGATAAGAAGAAAAAATTACAATTAAATTCTAATTTGAATAGGATAAAACTAATCATAATCTTAATAGGATTAGATTTATCTAATAAGTAGTCATCTATATATTATTTAACATTTTTTCTTGGATGACTACTCTTATGAATATGTCTCGTTAAAACATTGCCAAGAAAAATTCAATGGGATAAAAACTTAGCGAAGGAAAAAGAGTATAATATTCATAGATAACTTCCCTTCAAAAATATAACTGACTAAAATATATTTTTAACTGAACGTATACCAATATTGTGTACATGTTTTTTAATAATTAATGTCGGTAATGCCTCTGTGAACAAATCTGCTGGATTATCACATGAACGAACTTTATAAATATCTATTTTTCCTTCCTTCATGAGTTCATGAGTATAAAAGAACTTTGATGATATATGTTTAGTTCTATCACCTTTTATATAGCCTTTCTTAATTTATACAATACATGCTGCATTATCTTCATGTAATATTATTAGTTGATTGCTTTCTATAGGTAATCAACATGCTCTTCTAATATGTTTAATTAAGCTTCTCAACCATACATATTTACAACTAGCTTCATGAATAACTAATAACTCTGAATGATTTGATGAAGTAGCAGTGATTGTTTACTTCAAAGATCGCCATGAAATAGCAGTATTATTATATGTGAAAATATAACTTATTTGGGACTGAGCTTTCTAAGGATTAGAAAGATATCTAGCATCAGCATATCATGTCAATTCATACTTTATTCCTTTCGAAAAAAATAAACTCATATCGAATATGCCACGCAGGTAGTGTAGAACATGTTTCACTCCATTCCAATATCTTCTAGTAGGAGCTGAACTAAACATTGCAAGTAAGTTAACTACAAAAGCAATATCTGGCCTTGTATTTTTAGCAACATATAAAAGTACCCCTATTACACTGAGATAAGGTACTTCAAGACTAAAAATCTCTTCATTATCTTCTCGATGGTGAAAAAAGATCTCTTTTTACATCAAGAGAATAAATAACCATTGAAGTGCTTAATGGATAAGATTTATCCATATAAAATTGTTTCAAGATTTTTTCAATATATGATGATTGATGGAGAAGAATTTCATTTGACAGATAATCAACTTAGAATCCAAGATAAAATTTTATTTTTTCAAGATCCTTTAATTCAAATTTCTTTCTCAAATAGTCTGCAGTAATTGATATATCTTTTGGAGTTTCAACTATATTTAAATCATCAACATAAACTGTAACTATAACAAATCCTGAATTTATCTTTTTGATAAAAACACATGAACAAAGAAGATAATTTTCATATCCATTATTTACTAATATTCACTAAGGTGATTGTACCACATTCGCCCAGATTGTTTTAGCCCATACAAGGATCTTTGGAGTTTAATAGAGTATATTTATCTATATTTTAAATTATATGCTTTAGGCATCTTATATCCTTCTAGAATTTTTATATATATGTCATTATTCAATGAACCATATAAGTAAGCTGTCACAAAATTCATCAAATATATGTCAAGCCCTTCTGAGGCTGTCAAACTGATTAAAAAGCTAAAAATAATAACATCCATAACAGGAGAATATGTCTCATCATAATTAACCCCTGGTCTTTGTGAGAATCTTTATATCACAAGTCGTGCCTTGTATCTCATAATTTCATTTAATTCATTTTTCTTATGGACAAATACACATTTGTATCCAATAGGCCTGTCATCTTCTTGTGCCAAAACTATTTGCCCAAATATTTTATGCTTAGATAATGAATATAGCTCAGTCTGAATAGTCTCTTTTCATTTTGGCCAATCATTTCTATGTCGGCATTCTTTAATATTTTTAGTCTCGGGTTCATTATCATTAATTATTTCATAAGTAACAATATATACAAACACATAATCAACATCAATGTCATTTCTTTCCCACATATTTTCATATTTCAATGAGATCTCGTAATTTTTCGGTACCGAAACCACTTATGGAGTTACTTCTCTAGAAATATGAAGTTGTTGATCTATGTTAGTTTGGACCTCTTCAGAAGTATCATTTTATAAAATTTTTATTTTTCTTCTTTTCCGGGGAACAATATCTTTTGAACTAATTGGTCCACCACGCTTTAAGCGTGTATTAGATTCATTGGCTGTCATATTAATAGGATGTCCTGCAGGGACAATTAATTGAAGAAGAGTATTAGCAGTTGAAACATGCGATTTACATATCTTTTTGGTGTCTGTAAAGATATCTGGTAATTGATTTGTAATATTCTGCAAATGAATTATTCTTTGAATTTCTAGTCCATATTGATTTGTGCATGTATCAAAATTAGACTAAGTTAGTGTATTCTAACTAATCTCTTGTACTTTCGGCCCTTTACTTTTATCTTCCCCTAATGATGAAAATACTGACTCATCAAATTGAAAATCTAAAACTCTTGCTCTAAAAAGATCACATGTTAAATGTTCAATATATCTAATGATAGAAGGAGAATCAAAGCCCACATAGATATCACACTACAAAAATATTCGGCATTTGCGACGGAAATCTGCGACGGACATGTTTCCGTCGCAAATTTGCTACGGATCTGCGACGGATTTGCGACGGAAGGACAAATCAGAGGAATTTTGAGAAATTTGTCGCAAATCCGTTGCAAATCCGTCGCAGATCTGCGACGAAAATCATTCCGTCGCAAATAATCGTCGCAAAAGTTGGCGCGGAAACTTGACGCGAGAGAAAACACTAAAAAAATCAATTTGCAACGGAGATCTGCTACCGTCTATTGCCGTCGCAAATTTCACTATAAAAATATTCGGAATTCTGCGACGGAAATCTGCGACGGACATGTTTTCGTCGCAAATTTGCTACGGATCTGCGACGGATCTGCGACGGAAGCACGAGTCAGAGGAATTTTGAGAAATTGGTCGCAAATCCGTTGCAAATCCGTCGCAGATCTGCGACGAAAATCAGTCCGTCGCAAATAATCGTCGCTAAAGTTGGCGGGATTACTCCCGCCGAGAATTTTGTGAAAAATTTTACGTCGCAAATCCGTCGCAGATCCGTAGCAAATTTGCGACGGAAACATGTCTGTCGCAGATTTCCGTCGCAAATGCCGAAAATGTAGTAGACATTCCGAATATTCGACGTCGAAGTTTTGATACTTCAGGCACTAGTTTCTTATATACTCCCCAGCGTTGTTGCCTTGTTGGCCTTTCTAAAACCCTCTTTTCAAAATGTCTCTTTGATATCAGGCTTTATCTGTTATAGAGTATTTGATTGCCCATGGATCTGAGCGCGCTGTTGATGATATAATAGAACACACATTCCAGATATCAGTGAGTAGTGTTGTTTTGTACCAACTTATATTTTGTTTATGTTCATGTCCATGGCATTAAGAGAAAAAGTGAATTTTCTGTCCAACATTTCATTCCCCTGTTCAATTTTCGTTTTGTACCAACTTATATTTTTACTGTTTGTTTAATAAAAAATGGCGTTTGAAGGAATTCTATTAGGCATGGGCAATCCTCTTCTCGACATTTCTGCTGTTGTCGAAGAAGAATTCTTGAACAAGTCAGTTTTTTTTTAATTTTGTTACTTTTCTTCTTATTGATTTTTTTCCTGCTTTGTTTGTTTGGTTGCCTAGAAAATTCATTTCTTATTCTGGATATGTATTTATATGATAGTAGTATTTGTTTTATATTTATTAGTTTCCTTTGTGGCTTTACAAAATGTAAACATGTGATAGATATGAATATATTTGTCAGATTTGTAGCTTACTAGTGTTTGAAAATGAGATAATTGAGCTGAATTGAATATAAAGGAATACAGATCTTGTATGTTCTGCATTTATAGAAAATTTAGATTCGAATTCAAGTTATTGTTAGTTCAAATGATTGATTGTTGATAATGGATTTGTTTTAAAGTTCTGGAAAAGGAAGAAAGATTGTTTATATATTTAATTCTCTTAACAGATATGACATCAAGCCAAACAATGCTATTCTTGCCGAAGACAAGCACTTGCCAATGTAAGTTCGTTTCTTTTATCTTTTTACTTTTTTTTTGGGTTTCTTAAGTTATTGTTGGTTTTTGCTCCGAATTGCTATCGATATAAAAATGTGATATCAGAACTGAATAATTTCATTACTATGATCTTGGTGTTCTGGTTTAGCTCAATTTTGAATTTTTGCTCGGAATTTGAAATATTTTATTGGTTTTTAAATGATCTCATCTTGTTTGAACTTTGAAGGTATGAAGAAATGGCCAACAATCCCAATGTAGAATATATTGCTGGAGGTAAAATTAGAATTTCATTGATTTGGAAGTTTATTAATGTCATTTTTTAAAAGATATTTCTCATCCTGTTAAGAATATATTTTGGTAAAAAGTCTTATATTGATTAAATACAAACATGTAAAGTGATTGATAAGGTTGGTTTTTCCAAATCTATATTAAAACTCAATATGGTAGTTAGTGAATAACAAGATCTATTGACGTCTGTGAGCTAATGAGAGTACTGTCTTTCTTTTTTACTTGTAGGTGCTACTCAAAATTCAATCAGAGTTGCTCAGGTCTGTTTTCATGTTGCCTTGGATAAATATTTTTTTATTTATGCTTCTATTATATGTAATGTTGGGAAAGGAACCTGGATAAGTTCTTCCCCACTTGAATGAATCTATGAGGAGTGACTAAGTAAAATTCAATAAACAACCAATCTACAATCTGCCTAAGATGCACAAAAATCATTCATACATAAACACAAGGATTTTTAAAGTGGAAAACCCCTTCAATGTGAAGGATAAAAACCACGGGACCTCTCTTGGTCCAAGTAAAAGAGCTCCACTATCAAAGATCAATGTTTACAGAAACTATAAGCTACTACAACAACCTTCAAGTAAAGTAGCAACACCAAATCAACCAAACATCAAAAATAAACAAGAGAATGGAGAAAAATCACTCAAAAATAGCTACTGTTCATGCCAATGGATGAGCTCCGGTTATTCAAATCTGATCTCCACCGTCCAGATTAAAGAACAATCAATTCTAAACGTGCTCACCAAAATTCAGCCAAATCCGACCACAAATGACCGTCCGATCGTCGGAGAAAGGCAAACTGGTCGTTGTTGCAGAACTGCACGTGAACAGTAAACTTCGAGCCACAAATGCCGGCAATCCAACCGTTCAAAATAGATCTTCACCGTTCAGAATGGAGAACGATGAGTCCTCTAACTTCTGTCCAAATTTCAGCCTGATCGGATCACGTATGACCGTCCGATCGCCGGAAAATAAAGACTGCCCTGTTGACTCCCTTTGCAGAGAAAAAAATCTCTTTCTTTTCTCTCCCTTTTCTCTCTTTCTTTCTTTTTAGTGACTGATACACAATGACACACACACACTTGACTTAGGGTAATATTTGTATATAAATATGCTAAACATTAATAGCCTATTGGGCTAAAATAAGTGGGCTCAAATATTGGGTTTTCACATAGGAGGGAACCCAAAAAACCTAACAATTCTCCCTCTTCCCGACTATGTGAAGGAGTTTGCCAAACCGGCAAATCTACAACATGTCTCAAACTTCCCTCTTGGTAAAGCCTTTGTGCACATATCAGAACCATTATCATCAGTATGTATCTTCTCAAGTTCAAGTTGCTTAGAATCCAAAACATCACGAATCCAATGATACCTCATATCTATGTGTTTGGATCTACAATGAAAAGTAGGATTCTTACCGAGATGAATCGCGCTCTGACTGTCACAAAATAAGACATATCTCTTCTGTATAAAGCCAAGCTCATTCACAAACTTCTTCATCCAAAGCAATTCTTTACATGCTTCAGTTGCTGCAATGAATTCGGCTTCTGTAGTAGACAATGCAATGCATTTCTGCAATCTAGATTGCCATGCCACAGCTCCCCCTGCAAAAGTGATCAGATATCCAGAAGTAGACTTTCTTGAATCTGCATCCCCTGCCAAATCAGAATCTGTATAACCACTGAGAATAGGCTTCCCAGTCCCAAAACACAACTTCAAACTAGCAGTGCCACGGAGATATCTCAAAATCCACTTCACAGCATCCCAATGCTCTTTTCCTGGATTAGACAAAAATCTACTAACAGTACCAACTGCATGAGCTATGTCTGGCCTAGTGCAAACCATAGCATACATCAAGCTACCTACTGCAGATGCATAAGGAACTTTCTGCATATATTCTTTCTCTTGCTCACTAGAAGGAGATTGTTTGCCACTCAATTTGAAAGACATGGCAAGAGGGGTACTTACAGGTTTAGCTTTAGCCATATTAAATCGCTGTAATACTTTCTCAATATACTTTTCTTGAGATAGCCACAGCTTCTTGCATTTCCTATCACGAATGATCCTCAAGCCAAGAATCTGCTTTGCTGGCCCTAAATCCTTCATTGCAAAGGACTTGCTCAACTCTTTCTTCAAGCTATCAATTCTTGAAGAACTAGAACCCACAATGAGCATATCATCAACATATAGCAACAGGATGATAAAATCACTATCAGAAAATCTCTGCACAAAAACACAATGATCAGAAGTAGTCTTCTTGTAGCCTTGTTGAACCATAACTGACTCAAACTTCTTATACCATTGCCTAGGTGCTTGTTTCAGCCCATACAAACTCTTTTTCAGTTTGCAAACATAATTTTCTTTTCCTTTTACCACAAAACCTTCAGGTTGTTCCATGTAGATTTCTTCCTCTAAATCACCATGAAGGAAGGCTGTTTTAACATCCATTTGCTCAACCTCTAAATTAAGAGTAGCAGCTAATCCCAAAATAACACGAATTGATGACATCTTGACCACTGGTGAGAAAATCTCCTCAAAGTCAACTCCCTTTTTCTGACTAAAGCCCTTGACAACTAATCTAGCTTTATATCGTGGAGATGATGAATTCTCTTCTTGCTTTATTTTATAAATCCACCTATTCTTCAAGGCTTTTCTATCTTTAGGAAGCTTCACCAATTCAAAGGTGTGATTATCAGCTAAAGAATGCATTTCATCTTTCATAGCTGTAATCCATTCTGCCTTTTGCTCACTCTCAATAGCTTCTTCATAGCATTCGGGTTCTTCTCCATCTGTCAAGAGTATATACTCATTAGATGAATACCTGGTAGAATGCATTCGATCTCTAGTAGACCTCCTAAGTGGAACTTCTGGTTCCTCAACATGTGCCTCTTGTTGATCATCAACTGCTTCATATTCAGGAGCACCAACCTCATCTGTATTCTGATTATCATTTTGCACATCACCATGATTCTGAACCTCAACTGCATCAGGCATATGAGTTGTAGGAGATAAGTCTAGGTCAATCAAACCACCAGTCTCAGGCTTTGATTTCTCCACCTTGTTGATATCTACAATAGTTTGATCTTCTACAAATACTACATCTCGACTTCTAACAAGTTTCTTCTGAATTGGATCATAGCATCTGTAACCAAACTCATCTTGCCTATAGCCAATGAAGATACACTGTCTAGTCTTGGCATCTAACTTGGACCTCTCATCTTTGGGAACATGCACAAAACATTTGCAACCAAACACTCGTAGGTGGTCATAAGAAACATCCTTCCCATACCAGAACCTATTTGGAACATCATTTCCCAATGCAACAGTAGGAGTTAGATTAATCACATGTGCAACAGTATACAAAGCTTCACCCCAAAAAGAGTTAGGTAATTTAGCCTCTGAAAGTACACATCTGACTCTCTCCATCAATGTTCTGTTCATCCTTTCTGCCAAACCATTCAGCTGAGGAGTCTTAGGAGGTGTCTTCTGATGTCTGATACCCTGTTCTCTGCAATATGCATCAAAAGGCCCACAATACTCACCACCATTATCAGTGCGAATACATTTCAACTTCTTTCCAGTTTCTTTCTCAGCAGAAGCTTGAAATTCTTTAAATGCACTAAGAACTTGATCTTTGGACTTTAAGGTACGAACCCAAAGTCTCCTAGAATGATCATCAATAAAGGTCACAAAGTAAATTGCACCACCAAATGACTTTTCCTTCAAAGGACCACATACATCTGAATGTACCAGCTCAAGCAAATCATTTTTCCTGGAAGGAGAATGATGTTTGAAAGAAACTCTCTTCTGTTTTCCAGCCAAGCAATGAACACACCTGTCTAACCTTGCACCTTTCAATCCAGAAAGTAAATTCTTTTTAGCTAGACAATCAAGTCCCTTCTCACTAATGTGACTCAACCTCTTGTGCCATAATTCTGAAGAGCTATCACTTTCAACTGCATTAACAAGATCTGTGGAGATTGAAGCTTGCAACCAATATAAGCCCGAAGCCATCTTTCCTCTACCCACAACCAAGGAGCCTTTGCTGATTTTACATTTTCCATCATCAAAAATGCTGCAATAGCCATCATCATCAAGCTTACTAGTAGAGATCAAATGCAACCTAATGTCCGGTGCATGTCTAACATTTTTCAGCTCCAATTTTGTTCCATTTTGGGTCTCCAAACAAACAGTTCCAGTGCCTATCACCTTTGACACTCCATCATTCCCCATCTTCAAAACTCCAAAATCACCCGGAGTATAAGATGTGAAGAACTCCTTCCTTGATGTAACATGAAAGCATGCACCACTGTCAAGAACCCAAGCAGTATCATCATAAGCTATATTGACTATATTCTCTTGATAAACTATAGCCAAATCATCATCTGAAGTGGTAGTGGCAACACGATCAGTATTGTTATCATTGGCTCTCTTTTCTTGCTTCCCTTTGTCTGCCTTGTTCTCTTTCTTCCACTTGAAACAATATTTCTTGATATGCCCTGGTTTACCACAGTAATGACATTCAAGGTTCTTATACCTTGATTTTGATTTACTCCTGCTTTTGCCTCTATTCTGATCTTGACTCCTGCTTTTACTTCTCTCCCTGTTTTCAGTAACCAAAATTTCTGACTGTGAACTAGATGCCCCCTGATTTCTTCTTCTCATCTCTTCATTCAAAACACCAGTCTTTGCATACGACATGGTTACACCACTTTCAGGAGCAGAATTAGTCAAAGATACACGAAAGTTTTCCCATGAGTCAGGAAGTGTATTCAACAACCAAAGTCCAATAACCTCTTCATCAAATTTGACACCCATGCCAGATAATTGATCAAAGATACCTTGAAATTCATTCACATGATCAAGTATAGAGTTGTCTTCTCTATATTGCAAGCACATAGCTTGTTTAAGCAGAAATAACTTATTATTACCAGTCTTTGAAGCATACAAAGTTTCAAGCTTTTCCCACAAGGTCTTGGCATTTGTTTCATTAGCAATATGATTCAATACATTATCTTCTACCCATTGCCTAATAAAACCACATACTTGCAAATGCTCAAATTCCCAATCTTCATTAGATTTAGACTCAGGTTTTTGAGAAGCAAATACAGGTAAATGCAATCTTTTCACAATAAGAAAATCTTTCATTTTTCCTTTCCACTTGTGATAATTTGTGCCATCCAAACAAACCATTTTACTCACATTCACCTCCATCATTCAAACAAGCAAACAACCAATGAACTAATGAACTAGCTCTGATACCACTTGTTGTGAAAGGAACCTGGATAAGTTCTTCCCCACTTGAATGAATCTATGAGGAGTGACTAAGTAAAATTCAATAAACAACCAATCTACAATCTGCCTAAGATGCACAAAAATCATTCATACATAAACACAAGGATTTTTAAAGTGGAAAACCCCTTCAATGTGAAGGATAAAAACCACGGGACCTCTCTTGGTCCAAGTAAAAGAGCTCCACTATCAAAGATCAATGTTTACAGAAACTATAAGCTACTACAACAACCTTCAAGTAAAGTAGCAACACCAAATCAACCAAACATCAAAAATAAACAAGAGAATGGAGAAAAATCACTCAAAAATAGCTACTGTTCATGCCAATGGATGAGCTCCGGTTATTCAAATCTGATCTCCACCGTCCAGATTAAAGAACAATCAATTCTAAACGTGCTCACCAAAATTCAGCCAAATCCGACCACAAATGACCGTCCGATCGTCGGAGAAAGGCAAACTGGTCGTTGTTGCAGAACTGCACGTGAACAGTAAACTTCGAGCCACAAATGCCGGCAATCCAACCGTTCAAAATAGATCTTCACCGTTCAGAATGGAGAACGATGAGTCCTCTAACTTCTGTCCAAATTTCAGCCTGATCGGATCACGTATGACCGTCCGATCGCCGGAAAATAAAGACTGCCCTGTTGACTCCCTTTGCAGAGAAAAAAATCTCTTTCTTTTCTCTCCCTTTTCTCTCTTTCTTTCTTTTTAGTGACTGATACACAATGACACACACACACTTGACTTAGGGTAATATTTGTATATAAATATGCTAAACATTAATAGCCTATTGGGCTAAAATAAGTGGGCTCAAATATTGGGTTTTCACATAGGAGGGAACCCAAAAAACCTAACATGTAACACATTTGTTTCTTCCTTTCTGGTATTTTGTGTCCCTTGCAGTGGATGCTCCAAATTCCTGGTGCAACAAGTTACATCGGTTGCATTGGGAAGGATAAGTTTGGAGAAGAGATGAAGAAAAGCTGCAGGCAATCTGGTGTTAATGTAAATTACTCTGCATCTTTAATTTCCATTTTTGAGGTTGTCTTTCTTGTCTAGGATTTAATTAGCTTGCATTATCAGGTTCATTATTACGAGGACGAGACTGCTGCAACGGGGACATGTGCTGTTTGTGTTGTTGGTGGTGAGAGGTTAGTTTTACCTTGTTAAGCTCATTTTGCAACTTACAGTTGAAAATTTCCTGTATATAATGCGTTGGCCATTTTTTTTCTTGCTCCCAAGTATCATTACATGTTATTATGTCATTTTTTTTAAGAACCAGGAACCATAATTGCTTACTATATCTATTCTTCTTCTTCTCATAATAACAAGTGAGATCTTTTTTATTGATATGGTTTTTGAATTATTCATTTTCCTTTCTGGGGAGGCCATTTGCTATTTGGGAATCAGTCCTATGTTGGGAAGTCTCACTAGCTCGTAAATCTCTACTTTTGAGCTTTTATCAATCAAGATTGATTGGGATTTTCAATTGCTGTTGGTCCCAACATTACTTGAAGGAAAAATGTACCAATGGTTCATTTGAATGATGGGTGGTTTTATTTGAGTTAATTAGTTTTTCACCTCTTGTAATTGTCTCCTACATCCATTTGGTCTACTTGTATAAGTGTGCCCATTCTTTGCTGCTTCTTTTGCACTAATGTGGTGAGGTTGTTGATTATATGATCATTCTAGTAATTAAAAATAAAGGTGTCACTACATTATTTTTAAGTTTGATTTTGTCCTTTTTTAAAGAAAAAGAAAAGGAGATGATTCATGCTGGTGTTCCCCACTATATGATCGTCCATTACCAATATGATATTTCCTGTTATGATATGGGTGATTGGAAATCATGTATATATTTTTAACAAATTTCGTAATAAATGATATGTTCTACTATATATTTATCATTCTAAATTATTAGATACACAAGATGGTAATGATATTTGATTGAAAAACTTTCTTAATATTTAGTTGTTTTGCTAAATTAGGAAAATTATTCACAGTAGTTGGTCTATTACATGGTTTCTGACTCTCAAATCATTTCCGAAACCATTATCTAAAACCCTATTTTCTACATGAGATTTCAGTCATCATGGACACCTCAAATTGGGTCCTAATGTCCTACTGTGTGCATATCATCCAGTTTCTTTTCTAGATGCTGTTTATCTGGGATGTGTGACAGTTTGAGTGGGTATTGTCTTCACCTAGTCTTGCATTCAGGCTGTTCTGAAAGGCAGTGATCTTTTAACTTCTACAATGTAGAAGTGCGGGGGATTAAAGGAGACCTGCATATTGACATTGATGCATCATCATCTGATTGTTTATTTGTTGTTATCCGTTGGGTAAAAGTTGAATGTTCTTGCAGATCGCTTGTTGCAAATTTGTCAGCTGCAAATTGTTACAAATCTGAGCATTTGAAGAGACCAGAAAACTGGGCACTGGGTACTTCCTTCTCAGTTCCTTTTGTTTAGTTGTTGGTTATGCCTCCTGGAGGTCTATTCTGACCAACTCTGTTTTAACAGTTGAGAAAGCAAAATATTTCTATATTGCTGGGTTTTTCCTTACTGTCTCTCCTGAGTCAATTCAACTTGTTGCTGAACATGCAGCTGCTCACAACAAGGTAAACCTTGTCTTTTTTTTTGTTCTAATTATTATTGCTATGTGGAGTCTCAGTGATTTAATCATGCATTTGCAGATCTTCTCAATGAATCTTTCTGCTCCATTCATCTGTGAGTTCTTCAAGGATGCCCAGGAGAAAGTTCTGCCGTAAGTTTCTGCCTCCATCTTAGTTCTTATCATTTACAAATTACTAGTGAAGTATTCATGAGCCTTTTTGTCTACAGATATATGGACTATGTCTTTGGAAATGAGACTGAAGCCAGAACCTTTTCTAAGGTTCATGGATGGGAGGTAATTTTTTCTTTATGTTTGCTTTGCTTTGAATTATCAGAGAACTCCATGCTGTAGTTATACCAAGGATCATGTTTTTGGACTGTCTTTGTTTATCTTCAAACGCCATTTTTTATTAAACAAACAGTAAAAAAGTGAATTTTCTGAGACAGAATTGACTAGTCATGAATCTAGCTTCAAATTCGAACTTACTATATTGTCAAGACAGAGAAATGTGACTTTATTGGATTGGACAAATTTACTTGTTTTTAAATGTTTGCTCATTCAGAATACATGTTTTTAATTTTTTCATTATTGTTTTTGCAGATTGTCCTTGTGAATAGTGATTGTCCAGTGATTAACAGATAGTCTTTGGATCCTTTATTAAATGCAGGTTAAAGAAAGCAAATGGCTTGTCAAATGCTTCCTGAATTACTTGCGACATGATAAAACTGAAGTCAATGTTCTGTTTGACATTCTCTCCATCTTCTTGTTTTATAGTCGTATTGACTATACTTTTTTGAAGGAGTTTTATATTATTGAGGTACATTGCTCCATACCATTTTTTGGTGTTCTAAATATCTTTCCCAGTTGATTTGATAGTGGTATGGATTAAACAAATAATCATCCTTTGTACCAGGTTGCTGAAGGCTATCCACCCAACTTGAAGAGATCACTTCTCTTGCATTTTTTGAACCTTTTCCAATCAAAACAACTTGCTCATGATCATTTGGTGGTTGTGATGCAAATGCTCATTCTTCCAATGCTTGCACATGCCTCCTATAATCTATACTTAGTAGAGATTTTAAAAAAAATATTTATTTAGTTAAATTAACTGAGATTGAGATATGAATTTTAAATCTTTTTTGAAAGTTTAGGTATAACATGTTAACTTGTTAAATTGAAAGGGAAGGGTTAACATGTTATATTGAAAGAACATGGTTGACATGTTAACTTTTTTTTTTTTGGGGTTGGGATAATATACGACTTTAAGTGAACATATTATGTATAGAGTTTGCACAAGAGAGAGGAAGATTCATAGCAGTAGCTCATGTGGGGAAAACTGCACATTCAAAGTGCATGCCTATGTTATCAAGTACTATGAAAACTTTATTCTTGAAAATGGGAGCCGAACATTTATGCAATGCTAATTTTACCATATATATCTAACTTATATTAGTGCTTTCAGAAGTGCAGCAATCTAGAAGCAGTATTTGGATAGAGTGGTATAAGGAAAGTATGTCTTGGAGGCCTCCACTCTTAACCTCAAGTATGTCTTGCAGACTCAACCAGAATTCAGGCCTCCAATATCTGAAGTTGTTCAGGATCTGAAAGACGTGATAAGGAGAGAACGCTCCAGCACTATAATTTAATATTGAAGATCTATATTGTTATTTTCAAGATAGATTATTTATAGTAGTGTTCTTAACACTTGTATAGTTAAATTGTAAAATATTTTATTCTATTGAAGATTAATAAAAGAATTATTTTTATCAATGTAATTAGTGTTTTTTTAGATTTTGTTTAAATGTTCCAAATGTATTTATAAAGTTCTCATAAAATTAATTGATAATATAAATAGTTTCAATAAAAATTAATATTAAATTACTACGGATTTGCTATGAATCTGCGACGGATATTTGAAATCTATGACGGAATTTGCGACGACAATCTGCGACGGAATCTGTGACGGCAATCTGCGACGGAATCTGTGACGGCAATCTGCGACGGAATCTGCAACGAATTTGCGACGGAAATCTGTGACGGAATCTGCGACGGAAATCTGCGACGGAAATCTGCGACGAAATCTGCGACGGAATCTGCGACGGCTGCCCTTTACCCGCGAAAATTTAAGCGCGAGATTTGCAACCGCCGAGTGGTTGCAAATCCGTCGCAATCTGCGACGGCCTGTCGCAAATTGAAAATTGCGACGCCTTTTTTACTAACGGATCGTATCCGTCGCAGATCGGTCGCAGATCGGTCGCAAAACTTGATTTGCGACGGATTTGCGACGGATCTGCGACGGATTCTGTCCGTCGCAGATAGCGTGTTTTTTTGTAGTGTCAAGATGATATTGGAGACTCATTTTTTTTCTTTGGGGAGGTGTTATGGGGACATATACTGCACAACAAAAAATTCTAAGATAAAATATATTTGGTTGTTAGTCAAACAAAAGTTATAAAGGTGAAAACTTATGATATGCAGATGGTCGAATACGAACTAAAGATGCAGCATAAACTGTAGCATATTCCCAAACAGATGTTAAAAGTTTTGATTTCATAAGTATAGGTCTAGCAATTAATTAAAAATGCTTTATAAAAGATGCAGATAAACCATTTTGAGTGTAAACATGCACAATAAAATGTTCAACAATAATTTTTATTAACATGTAATAATCGTAAAATATTTTTGAAGTGAACTCACATGCATTATCTAGACGAACTGTCTTAATAGAATAATCAGAAAATATTAACCTTAACTTTATAATTTGAGCAAAAAAATTTAGCAAAAATAATATTACGTGTTGACAATATACAAACATGCGACCATCCTTGAGCACAAGAAGCACAAAAGTAATCATCAGACAAAAGAATTTTTTAATTTTTCAATGGATGTTCATTTGTATTCTCAACAATACGTCGTATCATATTTGAACCAGGATGGCCATGACGATCATGCCAAAGTATAAGAATTTTAGGATCTGTATACTTCTGGTGCATATAGTATATCTCAACCATCTTTATTTTTATATAGTATAATCCAGTTGATAAACTTGAAAATTTTTCTAATATGAACTTCTGGTTCAAATTAGTTGTAGTAATATATAAAAATGCAATATCATCCTCATTTTTTGTTTCAATATGATATCTATTGCGATGTATATCTTTAAAATTTAGTAGATTTTTTTGGAATCTATTAGAATATAATATATCATCAATATATAACTTTGTTTCATTTGAGAATATAAGATGGACTCTTTCAGAGCTTTCAATTATATTTGCAGTACCATATATTGCATTAACATTAATTTCAGCTAATGTTAATTGTAAAAAATATTTTTTTATCTCGAATAATTGTGTGAGTTGTACCACTGTCAACCAAGCATATGTCGTCCTCTATAAAATAATTATATTAAAAATAAAGTATAGTCTTATTATAATTTTTGAGAAAGAAAAATAACATAACTTATGAAAGAAAAATAGAAAAATAGCATAAATATGAAAAATATATTCTAATAATTAACATTTTCATCTCCTATCAAATGATCAATCTTGCCATCTTTGTCTTCAAAAAGATTAGAAACATCAAAATCGATATTTAAAAGTGCACATCATTACTAGCAGGGTCTATAGATTTAAAAAAAATCATTTCGATATTTTTCCTTTCTCTTTTAGTGATAATTTGTAAAGATAGACTAAATATTTTGGAGTACGTCATATTCTTGATCATAATATGTAGTGTCATTATTTTACACATTTCTTTCAAGAAGTTCTTCATTCTTGACCCATTTAATTTTATTCATTTTAGCACATCTACTTTCATAATTGGTCGAGAAATTTCTTCTACCACGACCTCTTTTACCATGACTCCACTCACGACCTTGAGAAAATGTCACATTCATTTCAGGGAATGGTGTTGAACCAGTATGACGAGTTTAATGATTTTTCATCAAAAACTCATTGTTTTGTTCAGCCACAAGTAAATAAAAAATTAGCTCAAAATATTTTTAAATCGGCGCTCTCGATATTGCTGTTACAGGAGCACATTCGAGCAATGAAATATTGAATATATTTTTTCTAACATATCCTCATCAGTAATTTTTTCTCCATATAATTTTAATTGAGAGCTAATCTTAAATAAGGCTAAATTCTATTCACTTACAGTTTTAAAATCCTGCAATCGTAAGTGAATCCAATCATATTGAGCTTTTGAAAAAATCAACATTTTTTGGTATTCATATCTTTCTTTTAAAGAATTTCAAATGGCTAATGAGTCCTTAATAGTAAAATGCTCAATTTTCAATTCTTCATGTAAATGATGTCGAAGGAAAATTATGACTTTTGCGCAATCTTGGAGGGATGATTTATTTTCTTTCTTAATAGTATCTCCAAGATTCATAGCATTAGGATGAATCTCAGCATCAAGTACCCATGATAGATAATTTCTTCCGAAAATATAGAGAGCAAGGAATTCAAGCTTTGTAAGGTTTAACATTGTAAAGACTTTATATTTTAAAAAATAAGAATCTTAAATTAGATAATTATAAACATATAATAAATCCATGTTAAAATAATATATATACAAAATTTTTTTTATCAAACATTATAATAACAAATACATGTATAATCAAAATAAAATCAAACATAGTGTTATATATATATAACGATTCTTAAATATAGTACAACAACATATTATAAAGAAGCAACTTGAAATTTATAATAAGCACCATTATATTTCTATAAAATCATCTTTAGCAAATAACATCATCATCATATTCTCATCACCACCACATGATATTTTATGTGATAAATAACAAATAATAGGTACAAGTTTTATGAATAAATATGTGGTGGAGAACAAGTAAATTAAATTTTTCGTGAATATTATACTTTATAAAAAAAACAAAGAACAAAAATATGTGAATTTTACAAAAGATATATATGGCTTACTAGAATTTAATAGGTACTGAGTTTTAAATGAATAAGACCAAATGTCTTATTTTATTGGTCATTATTATGCCAACCAAATAATTAAGAACATATTTAGTTAATAATATTTCAATTCATGCGTATAACATAAAAATATATGAACACATATATAGAAATATAAAAAGAAAATTAGAATAATTATCTTGAACTTGAATATTTAGAATAAATAAATTGGCTAAAGCTTTGTAATAATAACGTATTATAAATAAAAGAAAAGAGAAGATAAATATATAATGAGAAATTAAAGGAATCTCTTTATTATAAATTGTATATTATGAACTTAGACGAGAAGATAAAATTACAATTAAATTCTAATTTGAATAAGATAAAACTAATCATAATCTTAATAGGATAAGATTAATCTAATAAGTAGTCATCCATATATTATTTAATATTTTTAATTTTATTGCTCTTAATTTTTTTCAGTTTTGATCTTTTATTTTTTTTTAAATTTACCCTTTTTTCTTTTTTATTTTTTTCAAAAATACAATGTTTTGCTTTGGGTGAAAAGCTATAAAAAAAAATACTATTCATGTTTTGCATGTGATATGCCCAACTATTTTGATCTTAAGTGAAATTTTGTTGCAAATAAGATGATACACATTTAACATTAGCTTCTTCTAGTTTATTTCCTCGAGATTACTGTACAACTAGATTTGAATAATTGAGCAAGAACTTTACTACTGGTTGATCATTATACTGTAATTTGATGGACTAGTAGCTATTGGTAGTATCGTTAATGATTTTATTAATATATTTTTTAATTTTTTTAATATTATTTATTTTTGTCATTAAAATTTAAATTTATCTTTTATAAAAATTAATAAATTTTATATGCTGAAAAAATATTTAAACTATTAATTTTTATTTTTTTAAAATATTTTTATTTAATAGTAAAGTTTGAAAGAAAGATGAAAATTAAAGTTAAATATTGATTGTAGTGAGAGAAAATATATTTTTGAAAAAAAAATTATTTTAGCGAGGAGTGAAGTATGTTTGAAATTTTGCTCTAATTTTTTTCTAAAAGTGTAATTATTTTTATTTTTTATAATATTTTTAAAATAAAATTTATTTTTTAGATAATTTTGTAAATGTTCCTAAATTATTCTTATTAAGTCAGGTTACCCAGGCACATGCCTGTTGAGCAACTCAAAGTTGAAAATAATTTCTTATAAAATACACCAAAAATAAAATTATTTTTATAAAATAACATTTTTTCAAAAATATTTAAAATATCTCCTTTCAAAGTTATATATCTAATATACTAAAAATGTGTTCTATTTTTAGAAATATACGTCTAATATATTAAAGATATATCAAATTTGTGAAATATTTTTGAAATTGTTTTTTAGAAAATGACATATAATATAACTTTTCCCCAGTTGAACATCTAATATGTACCAAAGGCTCATTTGAAAAACTTTTTTAAAAGTTATTTTTCAAATGAGCCTTTTAATTCAGCTAATTAAAAAAAACACGAGTTTTTCATTTTCTACAAAAATCTCATCAAAATTTAGTTTTGTTTCTCGTAAGAGTTGTTCATTCTCATTTTTCAGACTTCAAAATTTTGTTTTTAAAACAAGGTTTCTCTTGTGTTATTTTCATATAAATTTTCATTAATTCATCAAAAGTGCAAAGTTTAGAATTTACCTCATTAGTTTCTAGTTCATTTTTTTATGCACAAAAAAACTCAATCTTTGAGTCAAAGTTGACTTGAATTTTTCGGATTGGGCCAAGTTAATCAGGCTAAGAGGCCGATCGAGCAGCATGAAGTTGAAAAGAATTTCTTCAAAAATACATCAAAAATAAATTTATTTTTTAAAAATATCACTTTTCTTTTTTATTTTTTTCAAAACTACCTAAATACCTCCTGTTAAAGATATGCATCTGATATAAAAAATATATATGTTATATTTTCATAGATATGCATATAATATATTAAAGATATATTAAATATGTAAAATATTTATTAAAAAAATGATATATACTGTAATTTTTTTCCAAATTAATTGTACATCGTAGAGTTCAATCCCTTAGCATAAAGAGGAAGACTGGTTCATCCATTCATCTTTATTTTATTATGTTTTTACTCTTTGAACATCAATGCCATCTTTTTTTTTTTCAAATGCAAAAATTGATATAAGAAATTAATACATATTCCCTCCATTCCACTCTTAAATGTTGTATAATTTTTTTTCCACTTTAATTATTATTTTTATAAATTCAAAATTATATTAATTATAAAATTTAAAGTTTACCCTTATGAGTATTAATAAATAAGAAAAAAGAAATAATATTAGTAATTAATAGAAATAATTCTTTTTTTACTCCTAAATTTTATGTGTTTTATGTATTAAGTTCTTAAACTTTTATTTGATGACATTAGCCTTATATATATTTAAATTATTTTTTTGAAGATCGCATTTAAATTATCATATTAAGACTAAATAAAATATTTTAAAACGGCTCATTACAGCTAATTATTTTTTGACAACAGTTAAATACGTGATTTTCACATACTGTCAATCGAGAGGCTCAATGTCACCAAATAAAAGTTCAGTAGTTTAATGCCCAAAATATATAAAGTTTAGAGGCTAAAAAAAATATTATTTCTTAATTTTTTTTATTTATCAAAATACACTGTTTTACTTCAGCAACCTGTAATTTTGACGACAATTAAAATATACATATTTAACTTATGTCAAAAAATAATTTAATATCACTAACCTATATAGTCAAAAAATACGTTTTTCCTAATTAATAAAAAGATAATAGATAAAATAGATAATTAAATAAAATCTTATAAAATTTATATTTACTAATAATTAACTTTATTTATTTACGTAATTATGTTTAAAAACAATTTTTGAAGTGTAATGAAAATTTTATTAAAATATTTAATTTCTCTTGATATTTGGCTTAATATTTAATGTCTAAATTTTTTTTCGATCATAATTTAATTTTGAATTTTTGATAAAAATATAAAAAAAATTATAAATAATTCTAAATTTATCATATTTATAAAATATTTACTAAAATATCAGAATTTATAAAATATTTATCAAAATATTATATTTTTATTAGTTTACGAAGAGTTTATAGTTTATAATAAATTTATAAATTTTATATAATTTATAATAAATTTATTATAAATTTATAATAAAATAATTAAAATAACTTTAATAAAAAAGAATTTTAAAAAATATGATGGGTATTATTTTTCCTTCCCTTCAATTTCTAGACTTCACCGCTGAGACCCAAGAAAAATCAGAATCTATGCCATGCGTCATTTAACTATAGTACGTTGACCCATTCAATATGTTCCGCGAAAATTGGTTTAATTGGCTATAAATTATCTTGTATCAATTTTATTCTAATTTTAAATTTAGTTATAACTCCACTCCAAACAATAATGTTATTAATTAAAAAATCAAAATATTAAATTAATTTTTAAGCTTATTATAACTAATAGAAAATTTAATTAGTGTTATCAATATACTTACTAATTTCAGTATTATTAAATTATTACAATTGTCTAAAAAAACATATGTATTGCAATTGAATTCACGATATCCAGAAAACAAAAATGAATTACAACATATAGAAGTTGCCAATTTAAAAAAAAATCATGAACGCTAATTAAAAATAAGAAGTTAAAATAATAAAGATAACCCAACATTAACAATAATTTCTGGTTTGTTAGTAAATAAGCAGCTGATATTACTATGGAAATTTCCTTCTTTTTTTTTTGTCGTTTCATTTATTACATATGGTAATTAAGATAGAAAAAGTTCAAGGAATGTGCTAATATATATTGCCATTTGCCACACACTTGTATAACTTATGGTGAAGAAGATGGACAGTCGAAGAGTATTATCGCTTTTGGCTACAACATTACTATGTCCACTCCTTGTTTCGCTGTCCACAAGCACTTTCGGAAACTCGAAACTCAAAACCCAGGAAGTTACTCACTATATATATATTAGCCATAAGCAATAGTCACTTACAATTCAATTTTTATATGTTCAAAGTTAATTTAGAAAAAAAAAAACTCATATTTTTAATTTTAATTTTTAGATCCATAAAAATTAATTGCAAGTGGATATTAATGTTCACTGGCGTTATTTATAACCTCAAAGCTACTATTTGCAATAGAATTGCAAAATATCAAATTAAAAATTAAATTTTATTATAAGGTGAGAAATTATTATTTTTTTTTCTAATTTTCATGTGAAGAAGCAAAAAGAAAAAATCAATACAGATAATTTAATGGAGAAATAAAGGAAAGTAAAATCGAAAAAAAATAATAAATATATCCTTAATTCCGAAACAACAGATTTTTTAACAAAATAATTAATTATTAATTGTAATATTTCCTATTTATATTCTTAATTTATTGATTATAACAAAATTTTGAAGGTTTCATAAGTATCGATTGCGGGGCGGATGAAGATTATGTAGATGAAGAAACGGGCATATTCTACAAATCTGATACAGATTTCATAAGCACTGAACAAAATCAGGATACGTTACCAAAATGCAGTTATGTTCCTTATCGTCAGTTGAAAAACCTACGAACTTTTCCACAAGGAAAAAGAAACTGCTACCCTCTGAAACCTGAACAGGTCAAAAATCATACTTACCTTATCAGAGCTTTTTTCACGTATGGAAATTATGACTCTAAGAATCAAATGCCCAAATTTGATCTCTACTTCGGAGTTAATTACTGGGCAACAGTTGAATTACAAACTGTATATGGTTGGATTTGTTATGATATAGTTTTTTTTGCTTCTGATGATTTTATTTACGTATGTTTGGTAAACACCGGTTTTGGAATACCTATAATAGCAACACTTGAATTACGGCTTCTGAATGATTCTAATTATTTAGTTGAGTTTGGGTCACTAGTAAGCCTGCGATATGATCTTGGCAATCCAACCCAAGGTACTGCCAGGTAATAGTTAAATTCATTCCAAACTTGATATGCTACCTTTGTTCCACTTCAAGTGCCCTTGTTTTAAGAATAATTACATATGCTAAGATAATTATTAATAGTGATTTCAAATTTTATAAAAAAATTATAATATTTTACTTAATTATCCTTTTCAACTATTATCATCTCATTAATTATTAATTCTATCACATAAACGTAAATTTAAAACTTTATAATTAATATTACCTTAAATTTTTAAAAGTAACCAACCATTGCAGTGGAATAAAAAAAATTTTGTTATATGATAATTGAAGTGGAAAGGACGGAGTACTCTCTAGAGCCATGAAATTACAAGTTTCAGTTCTAATTAAAATTCTAGTAATTGAAATTAAATTATTCGCTCATTTTTAGAGTTGCATTTTTTTTTATAAATACTGATTTAGAATGAACGACTCAGGTACAAGGATGATGTGTATGATCGCATTTGGTTTTCGTATACGGCTTCTGATTGGGATTCAATTAACACCACAGATGAAATTGACATATGGAGCAGCAATAATTCGAATAAAGTACCTGTTGAAGTTCTTAAAAATGCTGCCCAGCCAAAAAATAACAATGGTTCATTGAGTTTTTCATATTATTTTAAGTATTACCCGCATCCTTTTTATGTCAACTTTTGCTTCACTGAGATCGCAGAAGCTGCACAAGGCCAACGGAGAAGAGAGTTTACCATTACTCTTAATGGAGTACACTATGGGCCGTTTACACTTGAATATTTGATGCCGTTCACTGTACGTTCACTTATAATATCAATACCAATTTCAAAAATTATTCAGTTTTCAATCGATTCAACATTGAAATCTGACCTACCACCCATCCTCAACGCCAGTGGCGTAGCCAGCAAGTTGTCGGCGCCCGGGCAAGATCAACAGGCGGATGAAAAGTCAACGGCCATAAAAAGTCAAACGGCAGTGAAAACTAATATTAATGCGGCAATAAAATTCAAATATATTCTAGAAACACGAAGATAAAATTGAAACTTAGTCTAGAAATACTAATATATATATATATATATAATACAATTACTACTTCCATGCATCGACTTTCTCCATCTATTAGTATCATTTATTGTAACCGCTGCATTTGAGTGTCTTTGATTTAAACTTCTTGCATATTGCCATGCTTTCAACGTGTCCAACATCATGGCAATTACTTTCCCTATATTGTTCACCTCCCTGTTGACACCCTTGTTAAATGCACTTGGCCTTATACTCATCCACTAACTCCTTGAACTGCCATTGATTTGCCTTTTTTTTTCCCAACTCGCCTTTGTGTCTAGCAAGCCTTTCCACCTTACTAGAAATTTCTTGTGATTGGAGACTCCTCATTGCCTGAATAACTCATTCTTAATTATTTCCTTTACTTCACGCTTAAAGGAGGTAATCATCATAGGTGGTGCTCCATACAACTCCCCTCTAGTAGTGTCTTCCTTGTCTTCATGGTGTGGCTTCAACATGCGCACATGGAAACTGGGTGTATTTTAGTTATGAAGGTAATTACATCCTATAAGATACCTTGCCAACCATACCAAGGATAAAAAGAGTACTTCATACCTTTTGCACTAAGCCTTTATGAACTTGCTGATAAGCTTTGAATTAGTGTGGGGGCATCTTCACCATAACAAGGTTGCCAACTTGGAACTCTAACGGCCACCACTTCTTGTTTGCCACTTTTTCATTTTCCAAGTGACTTTGTCCAAATAAACTTTTGCCATATCTAACTACTCATGCCAACCTGTCACACCCTAAATTTGGAGTGTGACGGTCCTAGGGTTCGAATCAACATAATGTGCCAGAACCGAGAGGGTGAATATGCTACTAGAGCTATATTTATGACAGTTCCAAAAGGGAACTAAATAATTAACACTTCCATATTCTTTTCCATTCCCATTTGTTATTGAAAAGGGAAAACATAAAAATAGAAACATGGAGGGACCAAAAGAGAATGGAGAAAAAGAGATTTAAGTGGAGCTTGACATGAGCTTGGGATTTCACTAAGAGGGCTGCAATTTTAGTTGAAAAATATGCAAATCAAGTGAGTGTTCCAAATTAACATCCTGCTCTTAAAAGCTTTAGAAAGATAAAATTTAAAGCTTATCATTTATTGTATTATGAAAATTTTTAATATATAATATTTATTTTATTGACAGTTATTAAAAAATGCATAATAATATTTTGAAAACCAATTAATAATGTAATTTTATTTCCATACTAGTTTTAAAATACGTATTGCATTTATGAAAAATTTTAGAATAATACAGTTATGTTGTTGACTACTATTAAATAAATACATAATTTACTATTTTGAAAAATAAATAATCAACCAATCTATTTCCCATAATAATTTTTTAATATACATATTGCATTATGAAAATTTTAAAAATATCATACTTGATTGTTAAGCCAAAAAATTAAGTTTTTCAAAAATATAGTATTTGAAATTTTCCTCAGCCAGGCCTGGGCGGCTGCCCGGGCGTGCCCAGGCCTAGCTACGCCACTGCTCAACACCTTTGAGATTACTTTTATTTATCAGCTCCCTCTTTCACCAACAAATCCTGATGATGGTATGCAGTATCGTTCCTCTTTGTTGTACTCTGTTATCATAATGAGAATTTCATTTGATTCAAATTCCTTTATATTAATGGGCATGCAGTTGATTCTATTATAGCCTCAAAGCTAGCATACAAGATTACAAGATATGACTGGCAAGGTGATCCGTGTTTGCCCAAAAATTTTGCATGGAGTGGTTTGAGCTGCAGCTATGTCCACGGTCCTCCAAGGATCATCTCTCTGTAGGTGCACTTTTAAATTATTTTAATGGTAGAGAATGAAAACTTATTTTATTTAAAGCATAATTTTCTGTTTTAATTCACTTTTGAAGAAGATGGAGTTTTTCTCCAACTTCTAATTAGGCTTAGTTTGGGAGATGAAATACATTTTAAAAAAAATAGGAAAAATGAGATAAATCAAAGTTATCTTTGTTTTGAAGATGTTGACAGATTACTTATTCCATCAATCCTTCATATCTTTTCCTTCCAAATTGAAAAAATAGGAAACATATTTATATTATTTGAGGTTTTCTTTTTTCTTTATTTTCCTATCTCATGCTCTGAAGTCTGAACTAAGCCTTATAGTGATACGCATGCAGGAACCTCAGCTCAAGTAACTTGACCGGAGAGATAGCTCCGTCTCTCTCCAACCTCAAAGCTTTACAATCTTTGTAAGTATTAATTAGCATGTAATATGGATTTTGCTACTTCACTTGAGCACTTCCAGATGCTACCAGCACACCGTGTGCCGCCTACCATTATATAGAGTCGCAGGTGGTTGCAACTTGGCAGCATAAATTTTTATTTCTTTATCAAAAGCTCTGTTCTCTCTTTTTTTTTTCTTTCAGGGATCTATCAAAAAATGATTTGACAGGAGCAATACCAGAATTTTTATCACAACTATCAAATTTGACTATGCTGTAAGTTGATTAGGTTTGACATAATTAACTATAAGTTTTTCTCCATAGCATAGATCAGCCCTTATATGGTAACCCGTAACCCTCTTTGCAGGAATTTAACTGGGAACAAGTTTACAGGTTCAATTCCTCAATCGCTCATAGATAAGTCTGAAAATGGAACATTGTTCCTCAGGTTTGACCTGTTAATTAGCAATTCCTTCTGTTATTTTATTAATTGAATTATAGCAAAATCTGTAGGTGTAATTTCAAAGGTTTCACATATAATTAATTAACGTTTCAAAACAAAAATATATGATCACACACATCATATATGCTAACTGATGCAATGTGTGATATTTGATAATCTTTTTGTTAATGCTAGCTTGGAAAGAAATTCAAATACATGCAAATCAAATTTTTGTGAGGAAAAAAAGCACAGTTTTGTTGTTCCGATTATTGCATCAATTATATCAATTGTGGTGCTTCTCCTCTTGTGCGTCATAGCTACCTTTTGGAGAATGAGAAGACGTGGAGGTTATTTCCCTTCTCACTCTCTCTCTCTCTCTCATATATATATATACCCGTGCATGTTGAATTTTTTATTCTTCTTACCATTCCTTAAACGTCAAATTATTTGTATTTATTTTCGTTGCTGTGGTGACCGCTGCTGGAATAGGAAAGGAACAATCACTTAAATCAAAGAACCGGTACTGCTTCACATACTCTGAAATTGTTAGTATTACCAATAACTTCAGAACGATTATTGGAAAAGGGGGATTCGGAAAGATCTATCGAGGCAACCTCCAAGACGGTACTTCAGTTGCTGTAAAATTGTTGTCTCGAGCATCAATGCAAGGCTATAAAGAATTTCAGTCAGAGGTTAGATAAATGTAGCAAGGGTTTTCGATTCTTTAAGATTCCATGAGATTTGTGACAAGTTTCGTTCATTTAAGACAAGGATTTAATGCAGGTCAAACTTTTAACGATAGTTCATCATAGAAACTTGGTGTCCCTCATTGGTTGCTGCGATGACCAAGAAAATATGGCACTCGTTTACGAATACATTGTTGAAATATTAATTTAAAACATAATATTTAAATTTATTTATTTGTTATTAGAATATTTTTGTGATTTGTTTTTTTATTTAGTGCAGATTTTTTGCATTTAATATAATATTTTTGAGTGATTTTAGGTACTTTTTGATTCTCTTGTAAGCCTATAAATAGGCATATTATTATGTTAAATGATTAAGTACAAAATGTAATTTCTATGTTCATTTTCCATATTCTTATTTTTTTTCTTTTAAATTTCCAACAGTGGTATCAGAGCGCTGGTTGTTCTTAGGAAGAACTTGAATTTAGAATCCATTTTTCAACCTCGTTTTCAAAATGGCTAGCATCAATCTTTCTCTAAGTACTCCCCAAATTTTCAATGGTGAAAACTATCAAAACTGGTCTATGAAAATGCAGTCATACCTTGAAGCATATGATCTTTGGGAAGTTGTTCTTGAAGAGCTGCCTATAGCACCTCTTCCAAACAATCCTACCCTTGCTCAAATCAAGGCTCATTCTGATGAGAAAACCAAAAGATATAAAGCTAAATCTCTTATTCAAAATTGTGCTGCAAGAAGTCTTCACATTCAGAAAAATATTGTTGGTGGAGACTGTAAACAATTGGGTCATGTCGCAAAAGTGTGCAGATCAAATAAAAAGGATCGTGACAATATTGAAGCAAATTTGGTCAAGGCTGAATTTGAAGAGAATTGTCTTTTCTAAAAAACTCAAACCCTTTTTCAATCTTTCAAATCAAAATCTTTTTAATATTTTGAACCAAATCTTTAAACCTTTTGAACCAAATCATTTTGAACCAAATCATTTTAAACCATTTTGAACCAAATCAGTTTGAATCAGTATGAACCAAACCCTTTTTAAAAGCCAATAATGTCAACATTCAAACCTTTTTTAAAATATTATGTTTAAATTAAGAGGGGATGTTGAAATATTAATTTAAAACATAATATTTAAATTTATTTATTTGTTATTAGAATATTTTTGTGATTTGTTTTTTTATTTAGTGCAGATTTTTTGCATTTAATATAATATTTTTGAGTGATTTTAGGTACTTTTTGATTCTCTTGTAAGCCTATAAATAGGCATATTATTATGTTAAATGATTAAGTACAAAATGTAATTTCTATGTTCATTTTCCATATTTTTATTTTTTTTTCTTTTAAATTTCCAACATACATGGCCAACGGAAACTTGCGAGACCGTTTATTAGGTAATTACAATTTCATCTTCATTGTTGATGTTTTCTTTCTTTGACAATCCGGTTAAAAATAAAACAGAGACAAGGTCTTAGAGTGTCATGCTCTTTTTATTGCGCTGCCTGCCTCATCTTAAGATCACATCTTGGCTCAAGATAAGAAGGTTTGTACTATTTTAATGTGTCAGTTTGGCTGACATATCGTTAACTTAGAGTGCTAATAACCAGCACTATAGTATGGCTAAGCATGTAAATGACTCCAACTCTTTGCCTGATGAAACTGACTCGGATTAAGGATTAAGGATTAAGGATCTCATAAATATACCTATGACGAGTTACCCTTGAAAGAATTGCCTCGTCTTACATGAATCTTGAGGGCACACTACAAAAAAAACCAGTTTTGCAGCGAACAAATCCGTTGCAAAAAAGTGAAAATCCGTTGCAAAATACTTTTTACGACGGAAACAATCCGTGACCAAAAGTTGCGTCGCGAAATATATTGCAACGAAAGTGTTCCGTTGCAAAAGGTTTGCAAAGGATTTTGCAACAGACTTTTCCGTTGCAAACATTGCACAATCAGTTGCAGATTTCGTGACAAATTTAACCAGTTGCAATGGTTATTGCAACGGAAAAATCTGTTGCAAATTTATTGCAAATTAATGACTTTCCCAAAATATTTGCAACGGATGTTCCATTGCAAATCCATTACAAAATTATGTATTTTTATTAATATTTTTATTTTGTTATTTATTCTTTTTTTTTTGCCAAGAATTATTTATTCTATTTGATTCAATTGAACCATAAGCATAAATATTTAAAAATTACATATAAAGCTAATTTATAAGAATAATGCAAATAAAATATAAAAATTAAATGTCAATATGCTCATATAAAGCTAATTGTTAAATCCTTTATATTTGTTATAGTGTCTGATCTGGTTTTGGTGGCAAACTCAGGGACTAATGTTTTAAGCTGGAGGGACAGACTTCAAATTGCAATTGATGTAGCACAGGGTCAAGTTCTTAGACATATAGAAATCAAGATTCTTCATTTTCTTTTGAATTTGTGTTTTTTCCCCCTTCCTAACTGGGTTTGATAAAGTTTCAGGTTTGGGATATCTGCATAATGGTTGTCGTCCACCAATAATCTATAGAGACATGAAAACTTCAAATATCTTACTGGAAAACAATCTCTTAGCAAAGATATCTGATTTTGGGCTGTCTAGAGTTTTTGCTACAGAGAGAAACTCTCATGTGACAACATGTCCTGGTGGATATGTTGATCCCAAGTAAGTCTTAACAAATTGCGAACTACTAATTATTATATCTGAGACCTAATATTATTTATTTTGTAAATTTATTCATTTATATTTTCCCTATATATATGCAGATCTTTTGCATCAGGGAACTTAAATAAGAAAAGCGATGTCTACAGCTTTGGTATTATTCTATTTGAGCTAATAACTAGCCAACCTGTAGTAATAAAAGGCGATGAATACAACACCCACATAGTTCAATGGGTAGGTCCTATGTTTGAAAGTGGGGATATTAGGGACATTGTGGATTCAAGGTTACAAGGTGAATTTACCACTAATTCTGCTTGGAAAGCCGTAGAGATAGCCATGTCCTGTGTGTCAGTGTGTGCGCCACCAACTGGAGTACAAAGGCCAGAAATTAGTCAAGTATTGGTGGAAATAAAGGAATGTTTGGCTATGGACAGTCCATCTGATGAAAAAGCTAAAAGGGCACTGAACAACACGGCAACATTGAGTTGTTCACTTGAGATGAGCTTCCCTAGTGCTAGGTAGAAGCTAGGCACTTTTAGCCACTTGAAATGTTATTTTACTTAATTGTTGGATTTCTAAACTTCAATTTCTTCCCATTTTACCACAGTCTATCTGTTTGAATAAGAATCGCATTTGCAAATTGTTGTGATTATATGGCCAAAAATACGTTGCTTCCACTCAATATTAATGTTAATTAATTACAAAATTTTAATAGAATTGACTTTTAGTTTATTTTAGATGAAAATTATGTTTACTTCAAAGTTTCCCACACTCTAATAATATTATGTTTTGACTTGGTTTTCCAATTAATTTTAGTAACATATTATCTTATTAGATAATTTAAGAAAACAACTACAAACATATAAAAAGTGGCATAACAATGAGCTGTCTGGAGTTGCAGCTAGGGCTGTAGTGCTATTTGACTTCTTTTTAAGTGATTGATTTCTAATTTAATATACCATGGGTATATTATCAGTTTATTATTAATTTATTATGAGTTTATTATTAGTATATTTTATAATATATGTTTGTTTTTATTTTTTTGTATTATTGTTTTTTATTATAGCAACTTTTGAAAGATTATTATTTTTTGTTTATGTTGTCTTATGCAAATAAATATATGTATCCAATTATGCAGTTTGTGAAATGTTAAAATATTAGAAATCAAATGTCACATTTAGTAAAGATTTTATGATACTTATATATAGGGTGTACTCAACGTGTCTGAGCCTACCCCGCATATGTATTATAAATTCATTTTAACTTTTTTGATATTTGATATTATTTGATTTATTTTGTTTAATTATATTATATTTTATTCAAAAAGTGTGAGTTAATTTTTTTTTTCTATATTAATGCTTAATAAATTCAATATATATCTAATATATATTAATTATTGTATAATAAATTCAATATATATCCAATATATATTGAGCATAATTTCTTGTAGATTTTAGTATTTAATGTTATTTGATTAAAAAAATGAAAAATATAGGTTGATTGATAAATTTACTAAATAAAATTTATTATACTTAATAATATTTTTTTATTCGGCGTATGATAAACTCATAATAATAATCCGATAATAAATTTTGAATATATTATACGGAACTACTAATATAAAATGTAATTTATGTTAAAGTATCAGCATTAAAGTATCAAACTTGTATATTAAAGTGCTGCAAGATAAAAAAAAATGAAAAAAAAATTATCAATTCTACAATTTGCATATAATAAACTCAATATATATTTTTTGGTATTTAATTTTATTTGATAAAAAAATTTAATATTTTTGATAAAAAATTTTCAAGCTAGTAGAAAGAAAAAATTAGGCGTGCACTATCATTTTTAAAAACCACTGGACCGAAGCTTTTTTTTTTCAATTCTTTACAAACACGCTATTTTTTTTCTTCTCATTTTTACATTTTGAATGTTGATTATTATTATTATTTTATTTTATTTTATTTATTTTTATTCATATTTTTATTTAATTTTTTATATCATATTCTCAATATATATATAAAAACTAAACATATATATAACATATAAAAAAATATACACACAACAAAACAAACAACATATACCATATCTACTAAATATCTATTAAACATCAACTAAATATCTACATAATATTTTTAATAGTTGTCTAATTTTATTTTTTTAATTTTTTATTCTCACAACATTCGCACAATATTGACAAAAATTCTATATAAAATACATACAAATTAGATTATAAATACATAATATATACACAATATCTATCAAATATCTATAATATCTACTAAACATACACATAACATCTACTAAGCACCTATACAATATTTACATAATGAAATTATTATTTTTTTTAACTTTATTTTTACATGTATAATATGTAAATTTTATTTAAAAATAAATTTAATAATTTTTATTAATATATTTTATATATTTTGTTTTTTATATTTTTATATTTTTATATTTGTTATTTTTAATCAACATTAAAAATTTTTCTTTGTAAAATTTATAAATTTTATATGCTGAAAAATAATTTAAAATATTAATTTTTATTATTTTATTAGAATATTTTTATTTAAAAGTGAAGTTTGAAAAAAAAAGATAAAATATTGATTGTTTTGAGAGAAGAGATATTTTTTTAAAAAAAATATTATTTTAGTGAGGTATTTTTTAAATTTTGCTTTATTTTTTATAAAAATATTTCAATTTTTTACTTTTGCAATATTTTTAAAATAAAATTTATTTTTTAGATAGTTTTGTAAATATTCCCTAGTAAAAAGAGACATTTACATAACTACCTAAAAAATAACGTTTATTATAAAAATATTATAAAAACTAGAAATATTTACACTTTTATGAAAAGTTAATGTAAAATTTTAAAAATACCTCATTTTTTAATAAAATAAAAAAAATTTCAAAATGTCTCTTCCCTCACTATAATCAATATTTTACTTTAAAATTTTTATTTTTTTTCAAACTTCAATATTAAAAAATATTATAATAAAATAATAAAAATTACTATTTTAAATTATTTTTTATCATATAAAAAATTTAATTTTTTATAAAAAGAAAAAAAAATTTAATTTTAATTATAAAAAATAAGTAACACTAAAAAAATATAACATACAAAAATATATTAATAAAAATCATTAAGTTTATTTTTAAATAAATTTTACATATCATATATATGAAAAAATAAAAAAAAACATACATAATATCATTATGTAGACTTGTAATAGATGTATTATAGATATGTTGTATATGTTGTATGTATGTTATGTTTTTATTATTTAAGATGTGTGTATTTTATGTAAAAATTATTAAATATTATGAGAATATTGTATAAATGTTGTGTGGATATCTTGAGAATAAAAAAATAAATAAATAAAATTAAACAAATATTAAAAATATTATATAGATCTGTTGTAGATTTATCGTAGATGTATTGTTGATGTATTATATATGTGTATATGTAATTTGTATTGTTGAGTGTATATTTTATATATGTTGTTGTTGAGCTAGTGGTGAATGTGTGTGTTCTACAAAGACTAATACCGCAAGTGCACGGTATCGTTTCTTGTAATAAAGTGATAGAGTGAGTGTCGGATCCACAAGGAAGGTAAATTTTGAGTAACTTGAATTCAATTTAACTATTATCTGAAATTTACCAATTTTCACCATTAAAATTATCTAATTAATTTAAATTTAACTTAATTAATTACTCTAAACTAGGCGTTCAAACAATCAATGATAAATGGGTAGGATTAAGTTTCATTGGAGTTTTACTATGGGTGTAATTAATGAAGCATTAAAGTCATTTTCTTAAATCCAAGATATCTAATATCACTAAATTCTTCTCATTCTCTCTCAAGCAAGGAAAATTTAATTAGGTAATGATTAATTTACTATTCTCATGTCAAATATCCAATACCCAATTCAAGTAAATCAAGATATCAATCCTAGATCCTTAAGCAAATAAGTTATTTCTAAGATAATAACTTAAGGTTGATAATTTCACATCAAAAACTACATTCAACTCTCATATTTTATATGATTATTTGGGTTTAACAATTGGTGACCAAACAATTGTTAATCATTTAAAACAAAATCATCAAATCAATGATAAAAGAAAATAAATTAATATGTATTAACCGATAATAATCAAACCCATAGTTTAAAAATTCAAATCTACCTAATCTCACAAAGAGATTAGTTACCCATTAATAAAATATAACAAAATGCAAAATTTTTATTAACTATAACCAAAATATCCATTAATCTAACTAAAACAAAGTTTAAGTAATAAATACAATGAAAATAGAAAGAATAAACTAAAGATACTCCTCTAATTTTACTATAAATGTCTTCAAATCTCAGAGAATCTGTCAAATATGTAGATTTTTCTCTTTGGTGATTGATTTCTTCTCTTTCTTTGGATAGATTTCCAAAATTTTTCATGAAAGGTAAAAAATGAGATAAGCTCTATTAAAAACTTTGAAAAGTTATATTTATAGTATGTTCCAAAAGTATCATTGTGTGACCTAGTATAGAGAGAGAGAATTCCTATTAAAATTTCGCCAAACAGATGGGTACAGTTATGCACGGACGTGTGAAAAATAAGACATAGGCATATGGTACTGTAACTCTTCAAAATTTTAAGTTGAGAAATTTTTGACAGAATCTGAAAAATTCACACGGGTGTGTAAATTAGAGTGTGTAAATTTCACATGGGCGTGTGGATAAAATCCATAAGGGTGTGTGGAATTTTTAGTTTCTGTCTCTTTTTCTTTTCTTCCTCCAGTAGGGGTTTGATATACCAAGTAGAACAAGTCCATCTACCAATCAACAAGCTAACACTCCAAGCAATTCATCTAATTACATGCACGCCTATTTAAATGGACAATATACAGTTCAATTAATAGTCCTTGCAAGTTGCTTATTTGCTTTATATATATATATATATGACCAGAACTGAACAATTTTCTGGAAATTACAAATATGGGTTACTGCCAACTAGTACTGCTTTTGGTAACACTATGGCTAGTCTTAGTGCTTCCGCTCTCTGTGCCTCTTGGAAACTTGAAACTTGACGCCGCAAATAATCCGGGTAAATAATTAATTAATTAACTTTGTATTTGGACGTTGGTTATCATTATTTTTATTATTGATTTTTGGTACAAATTTTAATTAAGGATTCATAAGCATTGATTGTAGAGTGGATCAAGATTATGTAGACAAGGAAACAGCAATATTTTACAAGTCTGATAAAGATTTCATAAGCACCGGAGAAAATCAGGACATATAGCCCGACTACTACTACAATGAAATTCTGTATTTTGGACGACAGCTTCAGAACGTCAGGTTTTTTTCGGAAGGAAGAAAGAATTGTTACAAATTGCGACCTAAACAAGGCAAAAACCATAATTATCTTGTCAGAGCATTCTTCCTGTATGGAAATTATGACGCAAAGAATCAAATTCCAAAGTTTGATTTGTATCTTGGAGTTAATTATTGGGAAACGGTGCAATATGTTTGGGAATTTCAATTATATGAGATTATCCACTTCTCTTTAACAAATATTATTGATGTTTGCCTTGTCAATACTGGCTCTGGAATACCTTTTATTTCAGCATTGGAACTACGGCTTTTGAATGATTCCATTTATAGAATTGAATCCAGAGAGTTAGTTACTCGCGGGCGTTATGACTTTGGCAATTCAACCGCCATGTATTTCAGGTAAATTGTTGTTTTCTTTTCCTTGTCTATTTAATTAATCTCTGTATCTTAAATTTTCATATTACATATTACATATTGTCTTCATTGTAGGTACAGTGATGATGTGTACGATCGCATCTGGGTCGGGACTCCCGCCCAAGATTATTGGATTTCAGTTAACACAACAGCAGATATAGATATTCAGAGTAGCAACAATTCCTATAAATTGCCGGTTCAAGTGTGGAAAACTGCAGTTCAACCACGAACTTCCCTCAGATCATTGAATTTATCCATGCCTGTGCCGGCCACTGAATTATATTTCTGCTTTCACTTTGCCGAAATATTGCAGGTTGAACAAGGCCAAAGAAGAAGAAGAAGAGAATTCACCATCCATTTGAATGGTGCTAACTATGGACCTATTACGCTTCAATACTTGAAACCGCTCAGCATATGCCCCCCTAAATTACCAGTACAAGGTGCTGTTATGGTTTCTATTGATTCAACAATGCGGTCTGACCTTCCACCAATCCTCAACGACTTAGAGATGTTTGAGTTATTGAAGCTTACTAATTCTCCAACAGACCCAGCAGACGGTATGCTCCATATTTCTCACTCCAATTTCCCATGATGAGTTTTATGTTCTGTTACATTTCCAACCAAGTGCTTGACAAAATAAATTCTTACATATATGGCCTAGTATATTTTCAATATATCTCTGGAATGGTCATAGTTGATGCTGTCATGGCCATCAAGCAAATATACAAGATAAACAATGATGACAATTGGCAAGGAGATCCATGTATCCCGAGAGATTTTAAATGGACTAGATTGAACTGCAGTTATGACACCAATCCTCCAAGAATCATCTCTCTGCGAGTGCAATTTCAGTCATCCTTGATATATTAATATTAGATTTGTCAAATTGGAAAGATAAACAAGATATATAGTCTCACTCCTAGTAAGTGAATTGTAAGCAGGGACCTCAGTTCAAGTAAATTGAAAGGAATGATCTCTTCATCATTCTCCAACCTCAAAGCGATACAGTCCTTGTAAGTATTAATGACCTGTAATAATTTCTTAGCCTACTAAATGTCTATCTAATTACCATTTTCTTTTTTTTTTAGAGATTTATCATATAATGAACTGACTGGCGAAGTGCCAGAATTTTTAGCGGAATTGCCAAATTTAACTTTTCTGTAATTTGATGAGCTTTGATTTGCAAGGGAACTTTTGGCATAAAATATACTGGTGATGTACTCTCGTACTTTTTATTCAGAAATTTAACTGAAACAAGCTCAGAGGTCCAATTCGATTGATGCCAAAATCTAACAACGGGACGTTGCAGCTGAGGTTTGATTTTATCACCATCTACATCCATCAATTCGATTAGCTTGTGATCTGCTTGTTTAAATATATTACACACAGGATGAACAGTTTCTATTTGGAAATTGGAAATGAAAACTGAGTCCTGTTGCTATTCATAGCATGTCCTTGGGCATATTTTGCAGAAACAGCTACTAAATTATGTTTTCAAAGCACATATATATATGCATGGTCCACCTATACAGTACAATTAATTTTTTTTTTATCAAAGGATAATTATTATTTATATCGAATGTAGGGCGAAACTCCGCCTGCGAGTATCGTAGCCGGTCCCAAGCCCGGATAAAGGAGGAGGGTTGCGGTAGGTTGGCGGCCAGTGTAAAAATTTTGCCAAACTTTCTATGGATTCTCAAAACTATCATTATACCGTTGGGACGTGCTCACCTAGGCACGCGCTACATCGGCACCCGGGTGTAGTGTTAAATGAGCAAGGGGTTCCATCACATCGACGCCTGGGTGTGGTGGAGTATGAGCAAAGGTTCCCATGCCATGGACGGGTATGGGTAAAGAAGTTAGTCCCGCCATATCAGCGCCCGGATGTGGTGTCAGACAGGAAAGGGCTACCGCATTATGGACGAATGCGGCTAAAGAAGCAAGTCCAAGGGAGCCGATTAAGATTAGGTAGTTGGAATATTGACACTCTGACTGGGAAGTCTATAGAGCTTGTGGATACTTTGAAAAGAAGGAAGCTTAGTATTGCTTGTTTGCAGGAAACCAGGTGGAAGGGAAATAAAGCAAAAGAGATTGGTAACTCAGGATATAAGCTGTGGTATTGTGGCTTGGATAACAATAGAAATGGTATGGGCATTATTATTGAGCCTACGCTTAAAGACAAGGTGGTGTAAGTGAAGAGAAAGGGAGACAGGATTATCTCTTTAAGGCTTGTTTTGGGAGATGACACTATTAATGTTATTAGTGCTTATGCTCCCCAAGTAGGTTTGGACGGAGCATCCAAGGTTCAGTTCTGGGAAGATATGGATGATATCATGCAAGGTATTCCGGATAATCAGCAAATCTTCATTGGTGGGGATCTTAACGGGCATGTTGGTAAGGACAGTAATGGTTATGACAGGGTCCATGGGGGTTATGGTTTTGGCAACAGGAATGAGGAGGGAAAGAGCATTTTGGATTTTGCGGTGGCTTATGATCTAGTGCTAGCGAATACCTGCTTTGAAAAGAGGGGGTCACACTTGATTACCTTTAAGAGTGGACGAACCCAAAATCAAATAGACTTCATACTTACTCGAAGACGGGACAAAAGTAAGTGTAAGGATTGCAAGGTCATTCCGGGTGAAGCATTGACGGCGCAACATCGTATTATGGTTTTAGATGTTAAGAATAAAAGTAGCTGGAGGAATGATAAGAAAATATTGGAACTAAGGATAAGATGGTGGAAATTGAAAGACCTAGCTCAAGGTACCTTTAAGGAGGAGTTACTAAAGGAAGAAATTTGGAACCTTGAGGCTAGTGCAGAGGACTTGTGGACAAAAATGGAAGGTGGCATTAAGAAAGCAGGTAGTAAATTGCTTGGGATCTCTAAAGGGGCAGGGCCTCGACCGCACGATGCATGGTGGTGGGATGAGGAGGTTCAAAAGGCTATTAAGGCTAAGAGGGAATGGTATAAAAAGTTACCGAATGCGGTTAATAGCGAGGCCTTTGAGGAATATAAGAGGGCTAAGAAAGAGGCAAAGAAGGCTGTTAGTGTAGCTCGTGGCAGAGCCTTAGAAGGGATTTATCAAAAGTTAGGTACTAAAGAGGGAGAAATGGGCATTTATAAGACTGCAAGGATGAGAGAAAGGAAAAGCAGAGATTTAAGCCAAGTCAAATGTATAAAGGACGAAGATCAACGGGTGTTGACAGGAGATGTTGAGATTAAGGAGAGGTGGAAGGCTTATTTTGAGCAGTTATTCAACCCTGAACATGAACAAGATTTTCAAGGTCTTCATGCAACAAATGATTATATCAGCTGGTCTAGGAGGATCTTGCATAGTGAAGTAAGAGAAGCCTTGAAGTATATGAAAGTTGGTAAAACTTGTGGCCCGGATGGTATTCCTATAGAGGTTTGGAAGAACCTTGGAGAGGTAGGAGTTGCCTGGTTAACTAAACTCTTTAATGCTATTGTGAAAGGACGTAAGATGCCGAATGCCTGGAGGAAGAGTATCATGGTACCCATATATAAAAATAAGGGAGACATTCAATGCTGTACAAATTATCGGGGTATCAAACTTATGAGCCATACTATGAAATTATGGGAAAGGATTATTGAACACAGATTGAGGAAGCTTACAAGAGTTTCGGAGAATCAGTTTGGGTTTATGCCAGGGAGATCTACCATGGAGGCTATTTCTCTTCTAAGAAGACTAATGGAATTGTATCAAGAGAAGAAGAAAGATCTCCACATGGTATTTATTGACTTGGAGAAAGCCTATGATAGAGTACCAAGAGAAGTGTTATGGTGGGTTTTGAAGAGGAAAGGAGTCAACGGCAAATATATCAACATCATCAAGGACATGTATGAGAATGCATCCACTAGTGTGAAAACACCTGGTGGAGACACTGAGGCTTTCCCTATTACTACCGGATTGCATCAAGGTTCGGCCATGAGTCCATATTTATTTACCCTGGTTATGGACGAGCTAACCAGAAGCATACAAGACGATATTCCTTGGTGTATGTTGTTTGCTGATGACATTATTTTAATTGATGAGACTAGTGCTGGTGTAAACCGTAAGTTGGAAGTGTGGAGAAAAACCCTCGAGGACAAGGGTTTTAAGTTAAGTAGGAGTAAAACGGAATATATGCACTGTGAGTTCAGTCTAAGGAAGAAGCAGGAACATGAGGTTAAGTTGGATGGAGTTTTGGTTCCTAAAACCAAGCACTTCAAATATTTGGGTTCGGTGTTCCAGAATGATGGCCGTATAGATGAAGATGTGGCTCACAGAATACAGGTAGGGTGGTTGAAGTGGAAGGGTGCGACTAGGGTTCTATGTGATAAGAAAATACCTCTGAAAGTGAAAGGTAAATTCTATAGGACGGTTGTTAGACCTGCGATGCTCTATGGTAGTGAGTGTTGGGCACCAACGGGACAACATTTGCATAAGATGAGTGTGGCAGAAATGAGGATGCTAAGATGGATGTGTGGACATACCAGACTGGACAAAATTAAGAATGTTCATATTCGACAAAAAGTCCAAGTAGCGGACGTCGGAGATAAGGTGAGGGAAGGAAGACTTAGATGGTATGGGCATGTTTTAAGAAGACCTCCTAATGCTGCGGTTCGTAAGTGTGAGAATTTGTTGATTGAGGGGGCTAGAGGTCGTGGCAGACCTAGAACTGTGTGGAAGGAGGTGATAGCAAGAGACTTACGTGCCTTAGATCTTGATGCGGATTTGATTAATGACAGACTTGAATGGAGATGTAAAATCCGTGTCTTGAAAGGGGCCTAAGGCTGGAGTATCTTTTTTGGTGTCTTTTGAGCTTATTTTGTTGAGAATCCATACAGCCGACCCCAACTTGTTTGGGATTAAGGCTTAGTTGTTGTTGTTGTTGTTGTATCGAATGTAGGGCGAACCCATACAGTTAGATAAAAAGTTGTTTTATCATTTTTTTGAAAGTTCACTATTAAATAAAAAAATTATAATAAAATAATAAAAATTAATATTTTTAATTATTTTTAATCATATAAAAATCATAACTTTTTATAAAGGTAAAAAAATTTAATTTTAATTTAAAAAATAAATGACACTAAAAAAAATAAAATATACAAAAATATATTAATAAAAATTATAAAATATCTTTAAATAAAATTTACATATTATACACATAAATTATATAAAAAAATGCACATAATTTTTTTATGTAAATGTTTGATAGATATTATGTATATGTTTGATAGATGTTTTATATATGTTGTGTGATTGTTACATATTTATTATTAAGTTGTGTGTATTTTATATAAAAATTGTTGAATATTTTGTGAATGTTATATGAATATTGTGAGAATAAAAAAATAAATAAAAATAAATAAAAAAATAAAAAAAAATAAAAAAATAAAATTAAACAAATATTAAAAATATTATGTAGATATAATTTGTATTGTTGAATGTGTATTTTATATGTATTATATTTATTTATTTATTTTATTTTTGTGCATATATTGAAAATATGACATTAAAAAATTTTAAAAAATATATAAATAAAATAAATAGAAAAAAATAAAACTAGAAAAAGAATAAAAATTAACGTCAAAAAGTAAAGTTTGAAACAAAAAATAAAAGGGGCAAAAGTCTTATATATTTTTTAAAAAAAAAACTATGGGTCCCGTATAATTGCAAATTGAGCGAGGAAATTAGGTATCTATTATTATCTTACATACGTACCAAAGAAATTTATTAATGAATTTTTTATTTAATTATTCCAACAATTTTCACGCACGTTCTCTTCCTTTAAGTTATGGCATGCAGTTTCTTCAAAAAATTAGCAATAGAGATGAATAAGAATTAGAGAAGGTGGTAGTATTGAATTAAATAATTCTATTGAAATGATGAATCTAGTGAGTCTTTATTTTCATTAATTGTAACCGACCTTAAATAATAATAATAATAATATAGTTTACATTCTGTAATAATTATAATAAACTCAAGAGTGTCCTAAATAAAAAAAAATCAATCATGTTAAAATTCTATAGATGGGTCATATACTTACTTGGTGGTAGAATTTCCCTTATATTATAACAAATCAAAATTTGAAATAAAATAATTCTTTGGTATAAATAAATTTTATATAATTTATATACAAATCTAAATTTGACATATTTGGTATATACAAAAATATAAGATTTTATATCTTTAATTTTATTTGAGCTTAACCTTATAAAAATGATCAAATTTGTGAATAAATAATTATGAACCTGACTAAAATCAGAGAAGTTCTTCATTATTTTTATATTACTGTATATTCTTCTTAACAGTTATTAATTAGATCTCATAATAAAAATAAAAAAAAAATACATCAATTATCAAATATAAGAAATTCATATGTAACAATAAGTTTTATTAATAATATCTAAATGTATACAATGCAACATAACATATTTGCATTTGCAAAATTGTTATGATTATATGGCCAAAAATATGTTGCTTTTACTGAATATTGTCAATGACAAAATTCGACTAGCATTGACTCTTTGTTTATTTTTGATGAAAATTATATTTACTTCAAATTTTTCCATACCATATACATAACTATTTTGGAGTTCTCTAAAACGAATATTATATTTTGATGGTATTCTAATTAAGTTTAATAATGCATTATCTTATTAGATAATTTAGGAAAAAAAGTAAAAAACTACAAACATATAAAAATTTGCAAATCAATGAGCTGTCAAGAGTTGCAGTTGAGGCTGCAACGCTATTTGACTTCTTTTTAAGTGGTTGATTCCTAATTTATATTATCATTATTATTACTTGTTTATTATTAATATATTTTATAATATATATTTAGTTGTTTTTTATTTTTTATATTGTTGTTCTTTATTTATAAGAACTTATGGAACATTATGTTTTTTTTTGTCTTATGCGAATGAATATATGTAAAAATCATAATTTTTTATAAAAGATAAAATTTTAATTTTAATTATAAAAAATATATAACATTTAGAAAAAAATTAAAAAATTAAAAAATACAAAAATATAATAATAAAAATGATTAAATTTATTTTTAAATAAATTTTATATATTATACATATAAAAAAAATAAAAAAATATACAGTTTTATTATTTAGATATATAATAGATATGTAATAGATATATTATAAATGTGTTATAGTTATTGTGTGTATATTATATTTTTATTATTTAAATTGTATATATTTTTTTATAAAAATTATTGAATATTGTATAAATTTTATATAGATGTGAGAATAAAAAATTAAAAAAAATAAAATTAAAAAAATATTATTTAGATGTACTGTCGATGTATAGTAGATATATTGTAGATATATTGTAGATCTAGTTTATATTGTTAAGTGTGTATTTTATATATATTATATATATTGCATATATATTATGTATATGTTTATTTTTTGCATATATTAAAAATATGATATGAAAAAAATTTAATTAAAAAAAACAAATAAAAAAGAAGAAAAATGAAACTAAAAAATTACAAAAATTAAAAAAAAGAAAAAATAATTATAAAAGTATAAAATTATAAATAAAAAACGTGCATATGTATTATTGAAAATGAAAGTTTCTGATCAGGTACACAATATAAATTTTTCTAAAAATTTTAAAAAAATGCCACCCTCCATAATATTTTTAAAAATATTTACCTTTTTACCAGAAATATTTTAGTCAGTTTATTATAAACTCATAATAAACTTATTATAAACTGTATAAAATTTATAAACTCATTACAAACTCTTTATAAACTAATAAAAATTTGATATTTTGATAAATATTTTATAAATTATAATATTTTAGTAAATATTTTATAAATATAGTAAATTTAAAATTATTTTTAATTTTTCTCATATTTTTATCAAAAATCCAAAAATTTAGCATTAAGAGCTTTTTCCACGAGGTCTGTAAAAAACCCATAATTTGAGGATTTAAAGCACATGTGTGAAGCCCAATACGCATTAAAGCCCAAGTCCAACATTTCAAAAATAAATTTCAAATGAAGAAGAAAACTTGATCAAGAAGAGTTAAACCATATGCAATCTGCATAAATAACTTCAGTGACTCCTTCCAAGACTTAAGTCGAAAAAATATGAGTTGGTATTTCCCATTGAAAACTTCAGTGACTCCTTCAAGATTGAAGCACTAAGTACCTTTAACTCTCATTGGCCAGTTGACTAAAGATATTTCTAACCAATTTTCTTCACCCATATGACAATTTGATTAAAGAGAGAGATTGCTAAGCGCGCAAACTAATTTCCTTCATCAACCTTAAACAGGTTGTAATGCTTTATTTTATTTTATTTTATTTTAAAGAGTATCTTTTACATAAATAAAGAATTAAATAGCATGCATAAAAGTTACATTATATTTTAAATTTAAATTGTTCATCAGAGTATTACGTTTTATATTGACTTAGAAAATATTATTGCTCAGAAAAAAAAAGGTGGTCCTGTGTTAATGAAAGATATTACAGAATGAAAATTAAGCAGTAGAAAGAAAATGCATTTTCTTTGCAATTAGCTTATTTTATACGGTCAAAATCTGGCTGTATCCTTAATTTCAATTAGTTTATTTTGTACGTTTATTTATTTTCTTCGCATGCATGTTCTTTAGGCTTCTTGAGGTCAAAATTGTTACCTCAAAATTTAGACAGATAGATAATGATTTTGTTGAAGAAATATTGAAGAAGCAGCAGATGAAGGAGGGAACAGAATGTTCCACTTGGAAAATATAAGGCCAAATGAAGCAATATATAATTTTGAAGGGCAAATAATCTAAGTGGCTTAAACCATTTTGGAAGCCAGTCCAATCAGTCAAGGCCAATTAGAACAAGTCTATCAAGCTAACACGCCAAGCAATTAAGTATAAATTAAATTTGGCATGATGTAAATTTTCAACTCATCTTATTATGTGCACGCCTATTTGAATGGACAATATAAAGTTCAATTAGTTGTACTCATAAGCACTTAGCTGTACCTCTCAACTTGCAAGTTGATTATTTGCTTTATATATATATATGTATATATGACCATAACTGAACAATTTTCTGGAAAGCACAAATATGGGTTACTGGCAACTAGTACTGCTTTTGGTAACACTATGGCTAGTCTTGCTGCTTCCGCTCTCTGTATCTCTTGGAAACTTGAAACTTGACGCCACAAATAATCCTGGTAAATAAATAATTAATTAACTTTGTGTTTGGACGTTGGTTATCATTATTATTATTATTATTGACATGGACCATTTTTTTCTTTTGAATTTTGGTGCAAATTTTAATTAAGGATTTATAAGCATTGATTGTGGAGTGGATCAAGATTATGTGGACAAGGAAACAGGAATATTTTACAAGTCTGATAAAGATTTCATAAGCACAGGAGAAAATCAGGACATATCGCCCGACTACTACTACGATGAAGTTCCGCATTTTAGACAACTTCAGAACGTCAGGTTTTTTTCGGAAGGAAGAAAGAATTGTTACAAATTGCGACCTAAGCAAGGCAAGAACCATAATTATCTTGTCAGAGGATTGTTCATGTATGGAAATTATGACGCAAAGAATCAAATTCCAGAGTTTGATTTGTATCTTGGAGTTAATTATTGGGGGACAGTGCGGCAAGTATATGCATCAAAATTTCAAATATATGAGATTAACCACTTCTCTTTAACAGATACTATTGATGTTTGCCTTGTCAATACTGGCTCTGGAATACCTTTTATTTCAGCATTGGAACTACGGCTTTTGAACGATTCCATTTATAGAATTCAATCCAGAGACTTAGTTTCTCTAGTGCGTTATGACTTTGGCAATTCAACCGCCTATAAAAGGTAAATTGTTGTTTTCTTTTCCTTGTCTATTTAATTAATATCTGTATCTTAAAATTTTATATATTGTCTTCATTGCAGGTACAGAGATGATGTTTACGATCGCATCTGGGTCGGGGCTCCTAACCCAGATTATTCGATTTCAGTTAACACAACAGCAGACATTGATATTCAGGGCAGCAACAATTCCTATAAACTGCCGGCTCAAGTGTGGAAAACTGCAGTTCAACCACGAACTTCCCTCAGATCATTGAATTTATCTGGGCCTATGCCGCCCACTGAAATATATGTTTGCTTTCACTTTGCGGAAATATTACAGGTTGCACAAGGCCTAAGAAAAAGAAGAGAATTCATCATCCATTTTAATGGTGCTAACTATGGACCTATTACGCTTCAATACTTGAGGCCGCTTAGCATATGCCCTCCTCAATTATCAGTACAAGATATTGTTATAATGTCTATCGATTCAACAATGCGGTCTGACCTTCCACCAATCCTCAACGGCTTAGAGATGTTTGCCGTATTGAAGCTTCCGAATTCACCAACAGACCCAGCAGACGGTATGTTCTATTTTTCTCACTCAAAAACTTCAATTTACCATGATGAGTTTTATGTTCTGTTACATTTCCAACCAAGAGCCTGACAAAAAATTTTTTTGCATGTATGTCTTAACTATTTGAGAAACAGAATGAAGAGAAGAAGATGATGGAAAGTTAAGTTTTTCTCATTGATCTCAATTGTTACATATACAGAATCGTATGCTAATAAAGGAAATACAATAATTCTGTTTTATTGTTCTTAATTTGTCTGTGCAGGATTTCCTAATTCGTAGGATTGACTTGGAAGCCAAATATGGGAAGTGATGAATTGTAATCTGATCCCAAATCTTCTGGATTTTGCTAACACTCCCCCTCAAGTTGAGTAGTGGGATCTCCAATGCTCAACTTGCTCAAGATATTTCCAAATAACCTTCCATTGACTGCTTTAGTCAAGATATCTGCCAGTTGGTCTTCAGATCTAACATAGGGTAATTCAACAATACCAGACTCGATTTTTTCTTTGATGAAGTGTCTATCCACCTCAACATGTTTGGTTCTGTCATGTTGAACTGGATTCTCTGATATACTGATAGCAGCCCTGTTGTCGCAGTAAATTTTGCAAGTCTGTGAGGGAGTAAAGCCAATCTCTGTAATTAACTTTCTTAACCACAGGACCTCTGCAAGACCCCTCGCTACTCCCCTAAATTCTGCTTCAGCACTGGATAGGGCGACTACTTTTTATTTTTTACTCCTCCAAGTTACAAGATTTCCACCAACCATAGTGAAGTATCCTGAAGTAGATCGCCTATCAATAGGATTGCCTGCCCAGTCAGCATCAGTGTAGCTTTGAATTTCAAGATGACCATGTTTCCTGAAAAACACTCCCAATCCTGGAGTTCCTTTGAGATACCTTATAATCCTAAGAACAGCATTCAGGTGATGTTTTTGAGGTTGATGCATGAACTGGCTAACGACTCCAACTGCATAAGCAATGTCAGGCCTTGTATGAGACAAGTATATAAGCTTCCCCACAAGTTTTTGATACCTCTCACGATCAGTAGCTTCAGCACCCTCGATGATCTGCAGTCCATGATTAACAATCATAGGAGTATCAGCAGATTTACAGTCAATCATACCTGTTTCAGCCAAAAAATCTAGAATGTATTTTCTTTGACATATGAAAATCCCTTGTTTAGATCTAAGGACTTCAATGCCAAGAAAATATTTCAGAGCCCCCAAGTCTTTCATCTCAAATTCAGTAAACAATTTCTCTCTAAGTCTGGCCATTTCTTCCATATCATTTCCTGTGATAATCATGTCATCGACATAGATTATCAAGCAAGTGACTAAATCATTACGCCGTTTAAGGAAAAGAGTGTGATCTGAATTGCTCTGTATGAACCCATAATTTTTCATTACAGTGGTGAACCTTCCAAACCATGCTCTGGGTGACTGCTTCAGCCCATACAAAGACTTCCTCAAATGACATACTTCCCCACTTTGGTACTTGTCTGAAAAACCAGGCGGTGTCTCCATATAAACTTCTTCTTTGAGATCTCCATGCAAGAATGCATTTTTTACATCAAACTGATGAAGAGGCCATCCTCTGTTGGCAGCAATAGAGAACAGCACCCTTATAGTGTCTATCTTGGCAACTGGAGAAAATGTCTCTGAGTAATCAATTCCGTAGGTCTGAGTGTATCCTTTTGCAACCAAACGGGCTTTATATCTTTCAATAGTCCCATCAGGCTTGTATTTTATGGTAAAAACCCACCGGCACCCAACAGGCTTCTTTCCTTCTGGTAACTGACACTTTTCCCAAGTTCCACTCTTTGTCAATGCCTTCATTTCTTCTTCCATAGCCTTAGTCCAACTTTCTGATTTCAAGGCTTCCTCTACTGTTTTGGGAACTTCCTCTGTATAAAGTTTAGTCATGAAGGCTCTGGCAGTCTCTGATAAATTTCCTTCTCCACAATTATCAAGAGGATACCTTGAACGCCGAACTTCTTTGTATGGAGAATATCTTTTAGGCGGGACTCCTCGATTGCTTCTAGGAGGAAGGGTATACCTGTCTGTAACTCCCTCTGGTTCTGGAATTTCTTCAATTGTCACAGGATGACTATTTTCTGTGTCACTGTCAGTGTTATATGATTCATTATCCAAATGTTCATGTGAGATAGAATTCCTTACCTCATGTATTGGAGTCGAGGGAGATACACCTTCGAAAGCACTAAGTTCCTCAGATTGTACTATTGTTTCAGAATCTCGCCCGGTGGTGTTGTTAACCTGTTCTTTTGGGTCCACTATCGGACTTGATAACCAACCTAGGGTGTCATTCTCACTACTCTCCCCCTGACCACTTGGTTGGTTATGGTAAAAAAATTCTGTTTCCAAGAAGTCACAGTTCATTGTTGTGTACATACGTCTGGTTTTTGGATCATAACACCTATACCCTTTCTGGTTCACCCCATACCCTAGAAAGACACATTTAATAGCACAAGGATCAAACTTGGTTCTGTCAGTCTTAGGTATATGAACGAACACAGAGCATCCAAAAATCCGGGGTTCAAGGTTTAAAAAAGATGGAACTTGGGTTTTTTGTGCTAGATTTTGAATAGGTGTTGTAAGTTTAAGGATTTTTGTGGGTAGTCTGTTAAGAAGATAGGTAGCGGTGGCAACAGCTTCTGGCCAGAAAGATTTTGGTACATGGGATTCAAACAATAAGGCTCGGGTCATTTCTAAAATGATACGGTTCTTTCTTTCTGCAACACCATTTTGTTCTGGTGTATGTGGGCAAGTAGTTTGATGAACTATGCCCTTTTCTTGGGTAAAGGTTTGAAGGGAAGAGTTTACAAATTCCCCTCCATTGTCGGATCGCAGGATTTGAATGCTTGTTTTAAATTGGGTTTGAACCATGTTATAAAACAATATAAATTTACTAGTAACCTCAGACTTGTGTTTCAAAAAATATACCCATGTCATGCGAGTACAATCATCAATAAATAGTAAAAAATATCTAAAACTTTGACCTCCCATTACTGGAGCAGGTCCCCACACATCTGAATGTACTAGAGAAAAAACAGTTTCTGTTCGGGTATTATTAAGATGATAAGTATGTCTATGACTCTTAGAAAACACACATGTCTCACAATTCAAACAATCAACAGACTTAAAAAACTTTGGGAAAAGTAATTTTAAATAACCAGTTGAGGGATGCCCTAGACGACGATGCCATAACCAAGCTTCCCGATCTGCAGTCCCGTGAGCAAGCATCACAGCACCTTGTTGAGCAACCTCATCCACATAGTACAATCCATTTCTCTCAGTGCCACGCCCAATGATCTCCCCCGTCCGGATATCCTGAAATAGACAAAATGTAGGAGCCATTAGAACAGTACAATTCAATTCTTTTGTCACATGACTGATGGACAACAACTTGTGAGATAAAGAAGGAACATAGAGACAGTTGGAAATTCTCAAACTAGGAGATATTTCAATAGACCCAGCCCCTTTTACTGGTGCAACTCCTCCATTTGCAGTTTTCACATGAGATTTCGTAGGTACAGAGGGTTGAATAATATCATCAGCATCATTAGTCATAGTATCTGTAGCCCCGGTATCTAATACCCACTCTTCCTCCTCACATTTATTTTGTACTAGATTTACTTCACCTATTTTTTCAAGTTCATAGACTAACTTGTCATTTCTGGAATTTTTAGGGTCTGAATTGCAATTTTCTGGGCCTAAATCCATACTACCATAAGCAGAAGGATCTTGAACAGCATAACAAATATTATAGGTTTTAAATAAAAAAGGTTCTGAAGTTCGAGGATCTGAGTGTAATTTCCCAGATCCTTTACCTATAAAACCGAAATAATTCCCTTTTCCTTCTTCAACCCTAGCCGCTGCCACCATAGCAGTTCCCTCTCTCCCATTTTTATGGCTGCTGTCGCCGCTGCTGGTAGCACCGCCGTCGGTGTTGCTCACGGTGGTGGCGGCCTTTCCTGCCGTTCCTTTGTTTCTGTTCTTCTCAGTCCACCATTCAGGATAACCCACGAGTTCAAAGCACTGGTCTTTAGTGTGCTTGGCTTGACCACAGTGCGAGCACCGAAGTTTACTCTTGTCCGGCCGATGTGATGATTCCTTAAACTTGGATTCAGATCGGCGTGGTTGTCCTCTGGAAATAAACCCCGTTGCCTCTGTGTTTTGAACAAGCTCCATCTGCCCAGAAGCAACAAGACCCTCGCCAATACCCTGTGATGTTTGATCGCCGGTGGAGCCTCCCAGAATATTAACTCTCGAGGCTTCCTTTCTGATTTGGGCGTATGCCGCCTCCACTGCCGGTAAGGGATCAGACCTCAATATTTCTCTTTTCACCTGATTGTATTTGCTGTCAATCGCATTCAAGAACTGGAATAGCTTCTGTTCTTGCTTGATTGCGTTGAATCTGGCGATGTCTACAGAACACGACATAGGATTTGATTCCCTTCTGTCGATTTCTCCCCAAACCCCTTGTAAGATCAGCCAAAAATCCTCCAATCTCATGTTTCCCTGTTTCATTCCATGGATTTTTGCATGTAAATCAAAGATCTGGAGTTTGTCCTTACCGCTACTGTATGTAATTGCTAATGCGTTCCATAGGTCTCGTGCAGTAGAGAATTCAGTCAGGTTTCCGGCGATCTGAGGCTCGATGTTCTGGATGAGCCATGAAAAGACGAGAAGATCGTCTTGTTCCCATTGTTCGTAATCTGGGTCTTCGATCGGTGGAGGGTTTAAGGTTCCTGTTATGTGACCTAGGTAGGTTTTAGACTTGCCTCCAATAGCCACCCTGATCATTCGAGACCAGAGTGAATAATTGTGATTATTAAGCTTTAAACTGAGGGTAAGATCATCTGAGTTATGTTGCTTCTGGGTTGTCTGTTGCGAGCCATTCTTGATCAGATTGGCTATTCTACGGGTTAGTTCTTCATCTGTAATATTTGATGATACTTCATCTGCCATTGTGAACAGATGCTATTACTTTGATCTTTTTGTGACAGGTAACTGGTAGATGATGAGTTTAAAGGGTATTTCTTTTTGCTAGACGAAATACCTGCTCTGATACCATCTTAACTATTTGAGAAACAGAATGAAGAGAAGAAGATGATGGAAAGTTAAGTTTTTCTCATTGATCTCAATTGTTACATATACAGAATCGTATGCTAATAAAGGAAATACAATAATTCTGTTTTATTGTTCTTAATTTGTCTGTGCAGGATTTCCTAATTCGTAGGATTGACTTGGAAGCCAAATATGGGAAGTGATGAATTGTAATCTGATCCCAAATCTTCTGGATTTTGCTAACAGTATGGCCTAGTATATTTAATTCTTAAAGCAAATTAATATTTTCAATATATCTACTGCACTTCTCACCCTTTCGCTCTGGAATGGTCATAGTTGATGCTATCATGGCTATCAAGCAAATATACACGATAAACAATGATGGCAATTGGCAAGGAGATCCATGTATCCCGAGAGATTTTACGTGGACTAGATTGAACTGTAGCTATGACACCAATCCTCCAAGAATCATCTCTCTGCGAGTGCAATTTCAGTCATCCTTGATATATTAATATTAGATTATGTGAAATTGTAAAGATAAACAAGATATATAGTCTCACTCCTAATAAATGAATTGTAAGCAGGGACCTCAGTTCAAGTAAATTGACTGGAATGATCTCTTCATCATTCTCCAACCTCAAAGCGATACAGTCCTTGTAAGTATTAATGACCTGTAATAATTTCTTAGCCTACTAAATGTCTATCTAATTACCATTTTCTTTTTTTTAGAGATTTATCATATAATGAACTGACTGGTGAAGTGCCAGAATATTTAGCGGAATTGCCAAATTTAACTATCCTGTAAGTTGATGAGCTTTGATTTGCAAGGGAACTTTTGGCATAAAATATACTGGTGATGTACTCTCGTACTTTTTATTCAGAAATTTAACTGGAAACAAGCTCAGAGGTCCAATTCCTGTGTCTCTTGCGCAAAAATCTAACAACGGGACGTTGCAGCTGAGGTTTGATTTTATCACCATCTGCATCCATCAATTCGATTAGCTTGTGATCTGCTTGTTGAAATATATTACACATAGCATGTCCTTGGGCATATTTTGCAGAAACAGCTACTAAATTATGTTTCAAAGCACATATATATGCATGGTCCACCTATAATCAGATGTTATTATGTTTAATGACAGTTTGGATGGAAATCCAAATCTATGCCAGTCAGATCACTGTGAGAAAAAGAAGCACATTTCTATTCTTCCAATTGTTATATCAGTTATAGCAGTTTCAGTGCTTCTCCTGTTTAGCAGTATGGTGATCTTTTGCAGAATGAAAAGACGAGGAGGTAATGTTTCATTATACAATCGTGATCTTCATCGCTCCTGGGATGATTCTAATTACAACTCTGTTTCTTACTGTCCCCATAAATTTTATTCTTCCCCAGCAGCAATACTGTCCAATATGGATGGGTCAGTAATATCCAAGAATCGTTCGTTCAGTTATGCAGAGATTGTTAGTGTTACTGATAACTTCAAAACCATCATTGGAGAAGGAGGATTTGGGAAAGTTTACTTGGGGACTTCAAAAGACAGCACTCAAGTTGCAGTTAAGTTGCTATCTCAAAACTCACGGCAAGGTTATAAGGAATTTCAAGCAGAGGTGATGTTCAAACACAGCATCTGCAGTTTTAAGTTAGCTGAATTTTTTATCCTTTTCTGGAGATGCATATTATATATTAGTTAAAATGGATTAGCAATTTGAATTGCAGGCACAACTCTTGATGATTGTTCATCACAGAAATTTGGTTTCTCTAATTGGATATTGTGATGAAGGTCATAATAAAGCACTGATTTATGAATATATGTCTTATGGAAACTTGAGAGAGCATTTATCAGGTACCTAGCATGACACCATAACAAATATTTGGAGACTATGTTATTAAAAGGGATAATTTCTTGTAATTCTAAGCCAAATTGTAATAATGCCAATTTTGATTGCAGAGACAAGTGGAAGTATTTTGAATTGGGATGAGAGACTTCAAATTGCAGTAGATGCAGCACATGGTTCTCTATCTGATCTAACTATTAAGTCTTTTTCCTTTATTGATCATTTCTTGTTCCATTAAGTCTATGCTAATCAATGGCTAAATGGAGTTTCAGGATTGGAATATCTACATAATGGTTGCAAACCACCAATAATCCATAGAGATTTAAAGACTTCCAACATATTAATAAATGATAAATTGCAAGCGAAAATAGCTGATTTTGGTTTGTCCAGAGCTTTCAAAAATGAAAGTGGTTCGCATATAACGACTCGCCCTGCTGGCACCTATGGCTACTTGGATCCTGAGTAAGTGTCAGGACCCATTTGGTGTGATTATTATTTTTAGTTTTTGAGAAACATCTTTTATTACAATTTATTTAGTTCTTATTATTAGTATCTTATAATTCTAATTGCTGTAATTAATGTTCTGCTGATATCCCAATTATTTTTATTTTTTCTAATAGGGCCCAAGCATCAGGAAACTTTAGCCAAAAAAGCGATGTATACAGCTTTGGAATCATTCTACTTGAGCTGATAACAGGGCAGCCTGCGATTAAAAGAGACATGACAGGAGAAATAATTCTTATACAAAAATGGGTTACACCAATAATTGAAAGTGGTGATATTCAAAGCCTAGTTGATCCCAGGCTACAAGGCCAATTTGACACCAATTCTGCCTGGAAAGTTGTGGAAACAGCATTGACCTGTGTATTGAATTGTGCAAAACAAAGGCCAGACATGAGTCATGTGTTGGCTGAACTTAAGGAATGTTTGGCCATGGTAAGGCCTTGTGGAAGTTCTCAAAGGATGGAAGGAGGAAGGACAAGATCATTTGCAATTGACACTGAAATGTTCCCAAGTCCAAGGTAGTATCTGATTTGTGTCTGTATCTCATATGGGTGAACTCGAAATTTGTTAGATGCCTATATATCCTTTTGCATACAAATATATATCGTCTATGCATTTGTATTATACTATGTTTCTGCTGCTTTTAATGAGGAATTGGCTTTTTAATTTTCTGAATGTCTGAGTTGGATCTTTTATCTTTTTATTTTATTGTTATTGTTATTTCATTGTTTATTTGAGCTTACAAACTTTAAAATTTGGTTCAACTTGCCCAATAAACCAACTTCATTTTTTCTTCATAATCTTATATACAATGTTATCAAAACCGTACCGGACATCATACCGGACTAGCTACTGGTATGCGGTTTTACCGGTTTTTTACGGTATTCACTGGTTGAACCGGGTATTTTGATTTTTCATATTATATTTTATAATTATATTACATAATAAATATAAGATTAATAATCACTAAACTAGCATCAATTTTTAATAAAATAAACAACATATAAACATCAATTATCAAGTTTAACATAAAATAACATAATAATTCACTAAAATTCAACTCTCATAAAAGTTTAAGACATAATATAACATTTTATTCATCTTCATCTTCATCTCCATGTTCATTATCTTCATCTCTATCTTCGTTATCTTCACCTCCTTGTTGATCCATTCCAATGACAATATCATTTTCAAGATCTAGAAAATACATAACAAAAATATATTATTACAGCACTTTCAATATTATATAATATAAATTATCTAAAAATGAAAACAAACCTGGAGAACTTGAGTCACCCATATTTTTTGGATGTTCTTTAAATTGATTTTTAAATTGTTCTTGATTTTGATCTTCCATAATTTCCTAATAAATAATAAAATACAATAATTAAATCCAAACAATTTCAACACAACATTAATTTACTATTATCAAATACAAATACATATTCAATCAAACAAAATCAAAGTCGTCAAAATTCAATCAAATACAAATACATATATAGTCAAAATAAATGCTCTAATTTTTGCATTCACAAATATATAGACTGCAATGATGTTGCGTCCACCATATCAATCTCATACATGTACTCTACATAGACAAAAATCACAAACAAAAACCACACTATACTACTCATAAAGTTGTAGATACATTATATATATATATATATACACACACACACACACGTTGCAAAGAAGACAAAAAAGATGGAAGACACGTTGCGGTTCTCAGGGACCCTTCGGGTCAGTTCATACAAGGCGTTTCTTTCATTCTACAAGCTCGCGATGCTCTCTCTGCAGAATTGTCAGCTCTTTATATGAGTCTTCAATGGTTCTTGGATGCGGGCTTCACCAATATGCAAGTTGAAAGTGATTCGAATACTCTCGTCGGCCTCCTTACTGCTCAACATGATTCCTATCCTTCATCTCAAATATTCAAATCTAAACAGATGCTGCATAATTCTAACAGTTCCATCTGTCATATCTACCGAGAAGCTAATCAAGCCGCTCACTTTTTTGCGTTACACAGTCAGTTACATAACAATAGTTTTTGTTTTGCTGATTTTCTTTCTTTGCCTCGTTTATTGAGATGTATTTTATTATCTGATTGTATGGGCTCTCCCTACATTCGTTATCAATAAAATCTTATACTTTTGGCCCAAAAAAAAAAGCACTTTCTTATTATTGAATTTCACATTTACTATGACAAAAAATTTCACATTGACAACAATTATAAAGGACAAAAAAAGAAAGCTTTTGTCCTTATCTATTTTAAAGCTTCCCACAGTTGTTAAACAATAAAAAATTAAGAAAATGTGAAGTGAATGACAATAGAAAACGAATGGCTAATAATTCATAATCATAACTTTAAAAGTACAACAGAAGATTAAAGAAAAAATACTAGAAAACGGAGCAATTGAAGGTGGGAAACTGTCTGACTCTCGTGCGTGAATATGAAATCAAATTAGGTTTAGGAAACCGAACGGCACAAGAAGAGTTACTAGTGAAAAATGGTGTAGTTTAAATTTTTGGGGAAAAATCCGGTTTTAACCGGTTTAATGTAAAATCCGGTTTTTAAAATTTTATCCGGTTTTTCATATAAACTGGTTTTTATAGTTGAACCAAACCGGAAGGGCTGTTGGTCCCGAAAAACCGGGTTGAACCGGCCGGTCCGGTTCGATTTTTATAACCATGCTTATATATGGGCGCCCCGTTTTGAGAAAGCGAGAAAAATTATTAGTATATTTAAATGTTAATTTTAAATTTTTATGATAAAAAAACTAAAAAATAATTCTTCTTGCAATATTTTTTTCTCCTCTCTTTTGTTGAATTAGGCGGCTATTTATCCAATATTCTTGTTTCTCCAATATTGAATAATGATTCAACACTAATTTTTAGATATAATAATAATTCTTCTCAATTCTCCAATTTCTCATAAAATTTGTAGTGAAGAAAAAAAGGGCACAGCTGAGTCCATTTGAAAATTTTAGGGCCTGGTTGATTACCAAAAAGAATTTTCACGATAATTTAAGCATCTTTGAAAACAAAAATCAATTTTTTGTTATTTCCTTAAACGTTGATAATTAGAAAACTCATACCATGGTATCATAGATTTTCAGACTCTGATACATTTTGTTTGCACCCAAAACCAACCTAGTGAAAGCTTTGTGCAGGCAGGAGTTCAAGTGGCGCAGCAACAATAAATGGCATTTCCTTTTCAAAAGCAAAGTCCTCAAATGCATACGGATCCTAAAGCCTCAAAGAGAAAAATTATATAAGAATTATATGAGTTTGGCCTTATGATTCTTATTCACAATAATAAAAAAAAATATATGTTATTATTTATAACGTCATTTACCCCTTATGCATTTTTATTCACAATAACAAAAAAAAATTATAATATTATTTATAATGCCATTTACTTTTTTTTTATTTATTAAAAATCCAACTTCAATAGCATTTGACATTTTGTTTTATTAATTTTGTTCGTTTATTCAAAAAAAAAAATTGAGGTGAAGCAATAAAAAATATTTTATTTAAAAAATGGAAGGATCAAAACATAATATTAGATCAGATGAAACTAGAGGTAATATTTTTATTTTAGTTGATAACTAAAGATAAAATTTGAGCAACAAGATAGCATTGAGTTGTTCACTTGGGAGAAGCTATAGGCACTTTTCGTTGCTTGAAATGCCCTTTTACTTGATCATTGGATTTCTAAACTTCAATTTCTTCCATTATCCCAATTTCCAAAATTCTTTCAATATTTACATCCAATGAATTAATAACCTATGTATTGATTAATAATTGAATAATTGACAACCTACTTATTTGAATAAGAAGTGCATTTGCAAATTGTTTCTGCTGAAGTTGTCATTTTTACAAAAAAAAAATTCCCTTTCAAGTTGTATCTTTATACAATAAAAAAAATTAATTAGCTTTTCTAAATTATACACTTATCATTAATAATTTAATTTATGAATTGAGAATATAGTATTAATAAAGTAATAAAAGATATTTTAATTTATTCAAAATAATTTTATATAATATTTAGAGAATTTAATGATTTTTTTAATTAATATGTATAAATTGAAAGAAAAGATTTCAGCGGCATAAAAAGAGTAAAATAAAAAATAAGTTGTTTCCACTCAATATTTTTAATGATAAAATTCTAATTGCATTGACTTTTAGTTTATTTTAGATGTAATTATTTTTATCTTAAAGTTGTCCATATAATATATATATATTATATATATATATATCCATCTCTTTCCAAATGGGATTTATATTTTATATCTCACACTTAAAATTTTAATAATATATATAATTATTTTAGACTTTTCCAAAACGAATAGCATATGCATATTATATTTTGACTTGGTATTCTAATTACTTTTAGTAATAATAATATACTATCGTATTATAAAATTATTTTTTGGAAAATAACGACACTTCATGAACACGCATATTCTAATTAATTTTAATCTGTATCATTATTATTGTATTAGAAAATTATTTTTAGAAAAATAACAACACTTTGTCAACTGAATGAGCTAGCAAATATTATATTTAGGATTGAAATTGAACCGAGCTGAATTTTAAAAAGTTTAAGTTTAGTTCATTATAAAATAATCGAGTTCATATTCGAACTAACTCATATGTTATGTATTTCAAGTTTGAACTCAAAATAGATTTAAATAAATTTAGCGAGCTTAACGAACTTATTTTAATTTTAAATTTTCATTCATCTTTTTTGCATTCTAATATTAGATATACTGAAATTAACATTTTTATTGTATTACTATAATTTTATATTTAATTGTAAATTATTAAGTTATTTTATATTTAATTTAATTTAATTTAATTTATTTATCAAATATATCATATATTAATAAATTATATAAACTAAATTAGTCAAAAAAATTAATATAATCGTATACATAATTTAATTTATACAAATTAAATTATATATATTTTTAATCTAATATAATCAATGAACTAGTTTATGAGCCTAACTCACAAGCTTTTTAAATTAGTTAGTTCGCAAGTTAACAAGTCAAGTATTTCATAGCTTGAACTTGACTTATTTAATAAATAAGCAGTTTGAGCTCGAACATAAAAGAGTTTTTATCGAGTTGAGACACAAGCCTAGCTTGAGTAGCTTGACTTATTTACATCCCTAATTATATTCTAATTAATTTTAATATTATATTATCATTCTGGAAAATTATTTTTAATTCCAAAATGGATGTAGGGGTGGTTAGCTGCATGGTTGACATTGTATATATATATCAAGATATCCAATTTATAAGAAGTACATTGGAGCATAAAATGATTCAAACTACTATTCCAAGCTCCAACACTACACTAATTTGACTAGGGAAGCCCCTCAATCCATCTCATTTATTAATTAATTAAAATAAATTAATTTTAAATATAAAATAAAATTTAATTATCTTTTACAAAAATCTTAACCCAAAAAACACGAAATAAGCAGCTCAAATTTTTTATAAAAAAACACTATTCATTGTTAGCTTAAGCCTATATACTATGTATATGTATTTTTAAGCATAAAGGAAAGGAGGATGACTAATATATATAACACGAATAGAACATTATAATTAATTAGAAATGTAAATAATAAAATTATTTGATATGATATAGTATAATTAATACTATAAAATAACACAAAAATGTTCTCCAAATATATTAAAAATTGTCACAAAAAAATATAGGAGACGAATTAGTCATTTTTATCGATCATCCTTTATATATTTTCATCTCTTATTCAATAGGAGCTGATAAATTATAATATTATGTTTAATATAAAGAATGATAGTCGTCCCAATATAAAAATGATAATCATTCTCATATGGATATTACTATAATTTTCGACCCCTTTTTAACAATTATAATAGTTAATTATATATAATCAACTCTTTAAATAAAATTAACTACTTTATATTTACCTACTTGGCTTTTGAATATTATAAGAAACAATAGAAATAAAATAAATCTAAATCAAATGAAAAAATTACAATATTTAATCACAACCAACTCTTTGATATTAAAATGAATTTACCTTACGCATTGATCAAGACATTTGATGATACATCACAAAAATATTTATTTATATACACCTACCAACTCAAAATTAATTTGAAAAAAATCATTATTGAAAGTAAAACCCTCTTTAAACAATCAATTTACTTTGTTACCTCAAGAAACATAAAATAATTTAGTATTTCTAATTAGGTTTGGAGTTTGATCGATTATTATATTTCCTAGTTCTGGTTTTATGGGGTGCTTATATAATACACCTCATTTCATTTTTTTTTACTAAATAAATAAGGATTTTTGACAAAAATATAAGAAAAAATTAAAATAATTTTAAATTTAGCGTATTTATAAATTATTTATCAAAATAACAGAATCTATAAAAATATTTACCAAAATATTATATTTTTATTAGTTTAAAATAAGTTTATCATGAGTATAAATTTTACATAATTTATAATGAGTTTATAATAAATTTATAATAAAATAACTAAAATACCCTGGTAAAAAAATAAAAATTTCAAAAAAATTGGTGGAGAATATCATTTTCCCAACAAATAATTATATTATCCATACTATTACTTTTTAAATCCATTTCCAAATAAAGAGCACATACTTTTTTCTTTCTTTCCTTTTAATTAGTTGTTAACAAGAAGAGGTTTATATATTCTTTTATTTTCTTAGTATGTAAACTAGATAAAATGAAATTTTAATTTATATAATAAAAACTACAAAATCATTTAATAAATATAATAAAAATAAAAATTATAGTTTATAATACACCATTAACACGATAATACATGTAGTGAAAGTGGTAATATATATACTAATTAAACCGTTAAAATAGAAAAAAATAAAGATATTTATTAAAAATTAAAGAGGGCAAAAAAACCAATAAAAAAATAAAATAAGGTGTAAAAGTGAAACAAAATATGTTAAAAATATGATATGACTATTATTATTATTTTATATTATATTTAAATATTAAAAAATATAAAAATAAATAAATTGTTTAAAACTTTTAGAGTTGATTTAACCACTCATTTATAATATGGTAATTTTAGATTATCCGCATGCATTGCGAGTCAATAAGGCAAGAATTTCTAACTTGAAGAGAGGGAAAGTTCTAGGAGTGTGCCAATATATATATATATATAGGTATAGCCATACACTCATATAACTTATGGTGAAGAGCATGGAAAGGCGACTAATATTATCACTTTTGGCTACAAGACTACAATGGCTACTCTGTGTTTGGCTGTCTACAAGCACAAGAAACCCGAAACTCATTGCAGCAGATAATCAGCATCCCCACAGAGGAGAGCTCGCCACTCAAAATCCAGGTAGTAACTCACAATACATACATCCACACATATATACGTACGTACATATATATTACAATTTGATTTTTAGACATTTCATTTTGCAAAAAGCCCATATTTTTAATTTTTTTAAATTTAATTTTAGATCGATAAAAATTAATTTGCAAGTGGATATTGTTCATTGGTGCAAAACTTGTTAATTTTAGCCTCAACTATATGCAATATAATAGCAAAATATCAAATCGATCAAACTTGTCCTAATTAATTAAGAATATAATGTATTTTCTTTTACAAAACTTTTGGGTGAATATACTAAAATCTTTTTTAAGAGTTGTTGTAAGGACTGGAGTTTAAACCCTTTAATTAAATATTTTTGAAGAAGATACTCCTTAGTTTTGTCTTCAAAAAAAGAAAGGAAAAATAGTATTCAAAGGAAACACTGAATATTTACAATTACTTAAAAAAAAAAAAAAAACTCTCCACTGAAAAAATATAAATGTTTGATGTAATTTATAGAAATATAATAGATTGTAGAAAATTTTCAATATACTATGTTCTCTAACTCTAGTTGTTTGAATTAATAGAAACTGACTGAATATATGTGATAATTAAGAGAATGCCTTCTTATTATAAAATTTTGTATTCTACGTGGAAGTATGTCTTTTTTGCGGGTAAAAAAATACTTTAATATCGTAGAGTAAATAAAATATATATATATATATATATTTCATTTTACTAATTTAAATTCAAATGCATGAATTATTGAATTCTATAGATGACCCAAATAATTAATGTCCCTACATCAAGCGTGGATCTTTTTTCTTTTTCCTTACCAAAAAAGAAAATATCTTTAATTTTACAAGAAACAAAAGAAAAAAGTAACCATAATTTTGTGGGTGTTGCAATAATTTATTAGATGAAGATTGAAGAGAGAATATTTGGTAGTTAATTGCCATATTAAGATATGAAGAATATAAGGTAAGTGTGAATTACAGTTTTGTGGCTCATAAAATATTGAAGTAACTAATATTTCACTCTTAAAATACTTGAATAAAATGCATATATGAGGTTATAAAATTAGACAAACAACTTCTGGAAATTAATCAGCACACCTTTCTCTTCTTAATTTAGAAATGACCTTCCCACTATTAATAAATAATAAAATTTATTTGGATATATAATAATATATACATATCGTATTTTTATTTTGATAATATATATATTATATTTTTTTTTATTAAAGTTGGTTGGGTTGAGATATTCTGAACATAAATAAAAAACTATAACAAATATCTGAATATTTTAAAATTCAGATCAAAATAAACTAATAAATTTAATAATAGTCAAATCTGGATTGAATTGACTTGATTTGATTGGGGTAGACTGGTTCTTGTACTGCGATCTAGTTGACATATAAATTTGGAAAGAAAAAAATTGTAGCTTATGAAAGAAAAATAATTTTTTCTTTTAATTTCCATGTTATTACTATAGCACTTGTCCATTCAAAGAGAATAGATAATTGTTAATAAAAGAATTGGATAAGCATTGATGGACCAGATTATCTAACTAATTAATAATTTTGTTGTGACGTAAAAGGATTCATAAGCATTGATTGTGGGTCGGATGAAGATTATGTTGATGCAGCAACAGGCATATTTTACAAGTCTGATGAAGATTTCATAAGCACAGGAAAAAATAAAGATATATCACCGGAATACAACATTGTAGATCCTTATATTGGGCGACAGTTGAAAAACATAAGAATTTTTCCAGAAGGAACAAAGAACTGTTACACTCTGAAACCTGAACAGGGTAAAAATCATAATTATCTTGTACGAGCTGTCTTCAAGTATGGAAATTATGATGCAAAGAATCAAACTCCCAAATTTGATCTTTACTATGGAGTTAATTATTGGGCAACAGTAGATCTGGAAAGTGCCAATGACATGTCATTGTATGAAATTACGCACATTTCTTTAGAAGATACTATTTTCGTATGCCTTGTAAATACGGGTTTTGGAATACCTTTCATTTCAACTTTGGAACTGCGGCTTTTGAATGATTCTACTTACACAGTTGAGCCTTCATCATCAGCAAGTAGAATTATCATAACATATGACCTTCGTAATCCTCCCTATGATGATGATTTTGTTAGGTAAATTGTCTTTTTCAGGATTGATTTACCAATTATCAAATTCAAAATTAGGCTAATTTAAATTTAATCAATCTGACATAATCCTTGATTCAGGTACAAGGATGATGTGTATGATCGGCTCTGGGCGTCTTACTGGGTTTCCGATTGGGTTTTAGTTAACACCACTTCAGACATTGATATCTCCAGTAATGGCAGCAATAACTTATACAAAGTGCCAGCTGAAGCTCTCAGAAGTGCTGCCCAGCCAAAAAATATTAGCAGTTCATTAAGTTACAAATATAAGAATTCTTATTCGGACCGTATTTTTTATATCAACTTTTATTTCACGGAAATCACAGAGATTGCACCAGGTCAACGAAGAGAGTTCACTATCACTGTGAATGGAGCCAACTATGGGCCAATTACCCTCGAGTACTTGAAGCCGCTGACCATAAGTTCTGATAAAACACCATTAACAAGTCAAGGAGTTCTTGAGTTTTCTATCAGTCCAACATTGCAATCTGATCTTCCACCAATCCTCAATGCCTTTGAGATTTACAGGGTTTATTCCTTACCTCTTTCCGCAACAGATTCTGCAGATGGTATTAATTAATTAATTATACATTTATGCTTTATATGTGATAATATTTAATTCCAACAAACAATCTTCACGCTTAAATTATCTCAGTTGATGCTATTATGGCCATCAAGATGACATATAAGATCAATAGAAATGACTGGCAAGGTGATCCATGCGCGCCTCGAGATTTTTCATGGAGTGGTTTGATCTGTAGCAATATCGAGAATCCTCCAAGAATTATCTCTCTGTAAGAGAAATTTGAAATTATACGAATGGTTAATCTTCTATTAGCTAGAAAAAGTACAATATAATTGCATAATATACCGCAAAGTAAATAATCACATATTAATTTAACATCATTAGATGCATGCTGCTGAAACTAACTATTAACAAGAAGATAAGTATAGAAAAATAAGAATATATTAATAATGTAGTCAAATATTTATATAAATGTTATAAATAATTTATGGTGGCAGGAGTTTTAATTAGTTTTTATTTTCAAATGAAATTTATGATTGATGTGGTCTATGTTAGAATTTTTCATTACATTTATATTAATATATAGATGTGGTAAACACTTTTTTTTTGGAGAAACAGAAGGACTAGCAGCAAACAGAAAGAAAACAAAAAACTAGCCTACCCCATGTTTTTTGTTCAAATTATTTTAAAAATTTGTTGGGATACGACACATTTAGTTATATCACTCTCAATGCGTTGCACTTTGAGCAGGAACCTCACTGCAAGTAATTTGACCGGAGAGATAGCTTCATCACTCTCCAACCTCAAAGCACTACAATCCCTGTAAGTATTAATTAACTTGTAATTGACTTTTCTATGTCACTGGATGCCACTGGATTTCTGATGTTACATTCTGAAAAAGAAAACTTAATACTCTTTGATTTTTTCCTTCAGGGACTTATCAAACAATGAATTGAATGGTGCAGTTCCAGAATTTTTAGCACACCTATCAAAATTGACTATGTTGTGAGTTAATCCTTTGGTATTGAGTTTTTTTTTTCCCTAAAGAAAAAAATAGGTGACTTAGTTTATACTTTTTGCAGAAATTTAAGCGGTAACAAGTTTACAGGTTCAATTCCCCAGTCGCTCATTGATAAGTCTGATAATGGAACATTGTTCCTCAGGTTTGACCTTTTAATGAACAATTTATTCTGTTCCTTTATTAAATGAATTATAGCAAAATCTTTAGGTGTAATTACGAAGGTCCCATAATTAATTAACAAAAATATATGATCACATATCATATATCTGCTAACCAATGCAATGTGTGACATTTGATGATCTTTTTCTCAATGGTAGCTTGGAAAGAAATCCAAATCCATGCAAAACAAAATCTTGTGAGGGAAAAAAACACAGTTTTCTTGTTCCGGTTATTGCATCAATTATATCAATTGTGGTGCTTCTCCTCTTGTGTGTCATAGCTACCATTTGGAGAATGAGAAGACGTGGAGGTTTTTTCCCTTCTGTCATATATATTTCATGCACCTGTTTCAATTCAATATTGTTTGTGCATTTTGAATTTTTTGTTCTTCTTACCAGTTCTGCAATATCAGAATGTTTGTGATTTATTTTCGTTGCTGTGGAGACAGTTACTGGACATGAAAAGGAACAATCACTTAAATCAAAGAACCAGTACCGCTTCACATACTCTGAAATTGTTAGTATTACCAATAACTTCAGAAAGATTATTGGAGAAGGGGGATTTGGAAAGGTCTATCTGGGCAAATTGCAAGACGGCACTCAAGTAGCTGTAAAACTGCTGTCTCAAACATCATTGCAAGGTTATAAAGAATTTCAATCAGAGGTTAGATAAATGCAGCAAAGGTTCTCAATTCTTTAAGATTCCGTGAGATTCTTAAACAATTTTCGTTCATTTATGACAATGATTCAGTGCAGGTCAGACTTTTAATGATAGTTCATCATAGAAACTTGGTGTCACTTATTGGTTGCTGCGATGACCGAGAAAATATGGCACTAGTTTATGAATACATGGCAAATGGAAACTTGCGAGAGCATTTATCAGGTAATAACAATTTCATCTTCATTGTTGATGTTTTCTTTCTTTGAGGGGATATTGGTCTCCTTCTATTTATGAGTGAGTCTATTTTGTGTTTGAAATCCAAAGATGAGAGTCAGATATATTTCTTATCACAAACATCTTGAGACATCATCAACATGCTGCTTTAAATGTGTGCACTTAACTAATTAATAGTTTTAACTGCAAAGATCAAACGACTTCACACAAATATTGTTAAATCCTAAACACATTTGTTGCATTGTCTGATGTATTTTGGTGGCAGATTCAAGCACTAATATTTTGAGCTGGAGGGACAGACTTCAAATTGCAGTTGATGCCGCACATGGTCTATTTCTAAGACATATATATATAAATCAAGATTCTTCAGTTTCTTTTGAGTTAGTATTTTTTTTACTCCCTAACTGGGTTTGATAAAGTTTCAGGTTTGGAGTATCTACATGGTGGTTGTCGTCCACCAATAATCCATAGAGATATGAAAACTTCAAATATCTTATTGGATGAAAATCTCTTAGCAAAGATATCTGATTTTGGTCTATCTAGAGTTTTTGTTACTGAGAGATACTCTCATGTAACAACATGTCCTGCTGGCACATTTGGATATGTTGATCCTGAGTAAGTCTTAACAATTGTTGACTACTAATTATTATATCTGAGGCCTAGCTAATATTATTCTTAATTATTTTTTCACTATATATGCAGATTTTACGCATCAGGAAACTTAAATAAGAAAAGTGATGTCTATAGCTTTGGTATTATTCTATTTGAGTTAATAACAGGCCAACCTGTAGTAATAAAACGCGATGAATATAGCACCCACATAGTTCAATGGGTAGGTACTATGATTGAGAGTGGGAATATTAGGGACATTGTGGATCCAAGGTTACAAGGTGAATTCACCACTAATTCTGCTTGGAAAGCTGTAGAGATAGCCATGTCTTGTGTACCACCGACTGCAATACAAAGGCCAGAAATTAATCATATATTGGCAGAACTAAAGGAATGTTTAGCCATGGAGATCGCATCTGAAAGAGCTGATAAAGAGACAATGAGTAGCATGACAGCATTGGGTAACTCATTTGAGATGATGAGCTCTCCTAGTGCTAGGTAGAAGCTATGTAGTACTTTTGGATGCTTGAATCTCCTTTTACTTAGGCCTGTCTGGTTAGTTGTCCATGTCAACCCCTAGATGGTAGTTGTTGCTATTGATAATAAACGTTGTTAAATATTAATCACTTGGATAAAAATTTAATAGTTGCTATTAAAGAATATAAAATATCACATAACATAATTATTTTACATATTTATCATTTTTAGTTTTAATGTGTAATGAAAACAGAAAGAATAATAGTTAAGGAAATTAAACTTAGTCATTTATATATTTGTAATATTTTTTAAAATGTGATATATAACAATTGATTTAAATATTATAAGTATCTTTCTTTCTTTTTGCAGATCATCTTTTCGGAGTCGAGTCGAATAAGACCACAATAACGATAAAACTCCCTCTATTGAGTTTTAATGCAACTGTATACTCATAACTCATTTAAAATCTCTGATTAAATTAAAACAGTCTCTTACCAAGAGATCTATACGCTCGGTGACATTATAAATAATATTTTAATTTTAACAGTTTTTTTAAGGGAAATAAATAGGTGTAATATAGTAAAATAACATTAGCTATCAATTGGTGTAGAAAACTTCAAAACGGAGTTTTCTGAATTGCCAATTGTATTTGCATTAAGGTCTATTTAGCTTCGAAAATTGTTTTCCGTATAGTTTTCTGAATCAAAGTGGGAAGTAAAATTCTATATTTTTTTAAGAGTGTAATTTTCTTCAGAAAATATTCTGAAAAACACGATTTATTTTCAACAATTAAACAGTCTCGTATAAATGTGTTTGAGAAAATGTCAGTTAGAAAACAAAAATTCAATTATCTATTCAAAGAGAATTTGAAGCTTGCTATAGGAAAGAAGGGACAATGGGCTGCTAAATTGTTTAAGTTCCATCAGAATGATGGATTTAGAATTGAACTTTTGCTTATTTGGACCATCAGGCCACCACTAGAAAGAAGCACCAGGTCTAGCAGTCTTTAAGTCTCAATCAGACTTCTTCCTTGAGGACAAGGAAGAGCTTCAAGCGGTGGGTTTTGTCAAGACCCAAGAACAAGAGGACTCAGGTAATACAAGCAACCCATACAATGTGTTGGAAATTTGTTAGTTGTTAGTAATTAGCCTAGTTGTTAGTGATACCAAATTCACGTGGGATTTAGTGTGACAGCTGGTATATTATTACAGGGAATTCTGAATTTCTATTATAAACCATTGTATTGCAGTAGAAACAATTAATCTGAATATTGAATACAATTATTTCCTCATTTCCCTCAAGGCTCTCTCTCTCTTTGCTATTCTTCTTCCTTCTGCTGTGATTTCTTCTCTTTCATTCTCTTCTTCTTCTCCTTCTTTCTCTGTTTTTAAGTCAGGTACCTGACATGAATGAATGTTAAGTGTTCAATAGGCAAATAAAACTTGTTAATATTGGATCATGAACGAATCCAAAGTATAAAATGAATCCAAATTAAATAAAGGTAAACCAATATAAGAATTTATAAATAAATGAGCTTTTAGGTCGAGCATAAATCAATTAATTTATGCAAATAAATTCTAACATTGTCCGTTTATAAGTTTATTTTTGTAACTTAAAAAACTATGATTATATTGAATAAACTAGACTTAAAATGTGATTAACCTTAGTGACATGTTGTATGCCAGCATGTAAAAAATTACAGCTGACTAAAATCTTAGTGACATGTCATCATCTGTCATGGCATATCTTGCACAATTGGCATCAATTCAACGTGGTTTATGACATGGCAAAACATGTATAATTGGCATAAAATTTTATTGACTTGAGAAGTAGATAAGTTTAATGACGGATGTACAATATTAATCCCATGAATGTTGAAAAGATAATGAAACTAATTTGCACTCTATATTTAATATTGTTATTAATGATAATGAAATATAAATGTTGAAAAGAGAAACTATTCATAAACATATAATTTTACTTAATTTTTTAATATGAGTGAAACTTCTTAAAAAGTCATTTAAATAAACTCAATACAGTCATAATCCAGTTGAATTGAGTTGAAATTAAATTTGATGAAGAAATACAAGCATTAATACTTTTGTCTTCTCGACCAGAAAATTAAAATGCTACTGTCACAGATGTGAGTAGCTCGTCGAAAAGCAAAAAGTTAAATTTTGATAATGTTCATGATCTGGTCCTCAGTGATAATCGTCAACCTCTTCAGTTTTGCATATAGAGTCAAGAGAAAAAAAATTTATCCAGGGGAAATGGGCACTGAAAATGTAACCACAGAGGTAGATTAAAGGACAGAAGATCAAAATTCAAGAATTCTAATAATTTCCACAACTCAAAGACCGTAGAGTATTGGAATTGTGAGAAGACCGAGTATTATAAAAATCAGTGCAAGAGTGCATCGAAGGACCAGGAGGTGAAGGTAGAGGCAAATATTACTTCCACCTCAGAAAAAGATGATGCATTGATATGCTCTTTGGAGAGAAAAGAGAGTATTGGGTGTTAGATTCTAGAGCATCATTCCATGACACTTCACGAAAAGAATTCTTCAAGAGATATGTCCCCAAAAATCTTAAAAAGGTATATCTTGGTGATGATCAATCTTATGATATTATTGGTAAATGTGTAGTGAAGATTAAGTTGAACGGGTCTATTTGGGAGCTGAAAGATGTCAGGCATATTTCAGACCCAAGAAAGAACTTAATCTCAGTAGGGCAGTTGGCTAGTAAAGGCTTTACTATAATCTTTCATGATGATGATTAGAAGATTTTGAAGGGCGCAGTGACTAATTAATTGCAGTTGCAGTAGAAAATAAAAATTTCAATTTGTGGCACCACAGACTTGGCCACATGAGTGAGAAAGGAATGAAAATTATGCACTCAAAGGAAAAACTTCTAGGTTTACAGTTTGTTGAGATAGTCATGTGTGAAGATTGCATACTTGGAAGTCAAAAGAGGGTTAGCTTTCAGAAAAGTGGCAGAACCCTAAAGAAGGAAAGGCTAGAGCTTGTTCACTATGATGTTTGGGGACCAACGACAACTTCATCCATTGGTAGAAAACACTACTTCGTGACATTCATTGATGATTAATCTAGAAAAGTATAAGTTTACTTTCTAAAGCATAAGTCTGAAGTGTTTGAGACTTTCAAGAGATGGAAAGCTATGGTGGAAAATGAGGTAGGTCTCAAGATTAAAAGGCTCAGAATCGACAATGGAGGTGAATTTGAAGACACCATATTCAAGAAGTTTTGCTATAAGCATGGGATCAGAATGGAGAGAACTGTGCTGGGTACGCCTCAATTCAATGGTGTTACTGAGCATATGAACCGAACATTGACAGAAAAGAGCCAGAAGCATTTGTATGTAGTCAAATCTACCGAAACAATTCTAGGCAGATGTAGTCAACACATCAACTTACTTGATCATTCGAGGCCTATCGGTTCCATTAGAGTATAGAATACCAGAAGAGTTATTGGGCGAGAAAGAGATAAAACTATCACATCTAAAAGTTTTTTATCATATAGCATATGTGCATATTAGTGATCAAAGTAGAAATAAGCTTGATCCCAAATATAAAAAATGCATCTTCATTGGCTATGATAAGGATGAGTTTGGTATCGTACTTGGGATGATAAAAACAAGAAGATGATTCGGAGCAAAGATGTGATTTTTAATGAAAAAATAATGTACAAGGACATGCGTAAAACCGATGCTAGTAATACAGAGCAGAGTGAGCTAGTATTTGTAGATATAGATGATGTCTCATATAGTTCTGTGATGAAGCCAATTGTAGTAAGCCCTTAGCTAGAGGAACTTGTTGAGCAAAGCAGTGTCCAACAGTCCGACACACCACAACCTCCTACTCTAACTCCTATATTGAGAAGGTCTTCTTCGCATCATATGTCTAACAAGAGATACATAAACTATTTGTTACTTACTGATCAATGAGAGCCCGAATGCTATGATGAAGCTTGTCAGACTAGAGATGCTAGCAAGTGGGAGTTTGCTATAAAATATGAGATTAAGTTTCTGATCTCTAACCAGATATGGGAACTAGCTGAGTTACCCATAGAAAAGAAGGGACTTCACAACAAATGGGTGTATCGGGTGAAGGAGGAGCATGATGGTTCTAAGAGATATAAAGCCCGACTAGTTGTCAAAGGATTCTAGCAGAAGAAAGGAATTGACTATACCAACATTTTTATTCCCGTTGTGAAGCTCAATACTATCATATTAGTGTTGAGTATTGTTGTCATTGAAGATCTTTTTCTTGAACAGCTAGATGCAAAGACCACATTTCTTCATAGAGAGTTGGATGAGGAGATATACATGCACCAGCCATAAGGTTTCTCAGAAAAAGGAAATGAAAATATGATATACAGACTTAAGAAAAGCTTGTATAGCCTAAAACAAGCCCTAAGACAGTAGTATAAAAAATTTGACGGTTTCATGCATAAGGAAGGATTCCAGATGTGCAACACCGACCACTGTTGCTACTTCAAAAGATAGAGCTTCAGTTATATTATTTTATTATTTTATATTTATGACATGTTAATAGCAGGTTCAGATATGGAGGATATCATAAGGTTTAAGCAACAATTGTTAGGAAATGTTGGATTTGGTGAAAAGGAAGCAAATAGGAGCATAATGGAAGAGTTTTGAACCGCGGTATACCTTGGCTGAATTCATCTCTTTGATTTCAGGTTTCAATATTAATTTCTTGCTTTACTTTGATTTTATTCAGTTTCGATTCGGTTTTGAAATCCCCAATTAATTTTTAGTTATTTGCAATTTTATAATTCAGTTCTGGTTTATTCTTGACAAGCTAGTCTCTAGGGATTCGACCCTTCTCACCATATTTACAAGTTTTATTTGTAGGAGAGCAGGATATTATTTTTGGTGGATTCGGCAACCATCAAATTATAATCCTCAATTCCAAATTACATACAAGTTATAGTTAGGAAGAACGTCAACCTAACCAATCCTACCGTATTATTAAGTTATTAAGATTCGATCTAATAATAACCCCTAATTAACTAGCAACCCTAAGTACGACGAAGGGTTTAACCGTTAACAGCCTTAAAAACAAGTAGGACCTTGAGCTAACTAACAGAAACTACGAGCTTCCATTTAAATCAGATTATAATCTTTCTTAATACAATCTAAAAAGTTTTACCCAATTAGATTTGTATCAATTACCACTTTTATCGACCTAATTAAACAATTACGTATCCAATTAAGTAGAATGGTTATGAAGATTGCTATCAAACAATTAACGGGCCCTGTTAAATCATTCAATAGAATCAAACTAAGGGATGAATTTTCCCAATAAATCACAGAAAGATTATAAATGTAAAGAGAAATCAAGGAATTCGATTAAGAACTGTTCAATCTCACAATCATAATCAAGCTCCTACCTTGGATTAAACCTTGACTGAAAAAGATGATTAGCCATGCATGGCTACTGAAGAAAACATCGTAATATCTGTAAAAAGAAACTGAAATTCGTAATAATCCCCCGGGTGGCCAAAAAGTGTCTTCTCAAAACCTAATTTTTAACTTATATATCGCTAAAAGTGGGGCCAAACTAAATATATCACATAAAGACCCAAAACACAGTGTTTTTACATCTTCCCCCACTCCAAAATAAGTATAAAACGTGATTAAAACGTGTGGGCCAGCTGTCCAATTAAATGCTACCCGTCAACAGCTCCTTTGCACTTAGTCTTGCCCAAGAGTAAGGCCTGGCAGTCTTGATTTACCACTCTGAAATTCCAGCAGTTGCATCCTCGCTCCAAAACTCTTCTATTATGCTCCTATTTGCTTCCTTTTCACCAAATCCAACATTTCCTAGCATAAAAATAATAAACCAAATTAAAACTCTATTTTAAGCACAAATAATGACAATTTCAGCATAAAATTAGGAACAAGAACATGTTGAATTTGCATGTTATCAAATTTCCCCACACTTATCCCATGCTTGTCCTCAAGCATGATTCAAAGCTCAAAATCAATCCATATAGGAGACCACAACTTCACTATGAAACTCAATCCAACATATGCAAAAACCGCAAACAACTTAACATCGCAATTGGATACCAAACCATCAATATCATTCCATCATCATGAACTCAATCGAAAAAGGTTACACTAAGAATTCTTAAAACACACACGCACACATACGAAGTTTGAATCGATAGGCATTTTATTGAGAAATTAACAAAGCATATAAAACACATTTTCATAGCTTCAAGAAAACCAAATAATGAACAACCATAAGCTCTCATCCAAATTCCCTATCCACTAATGTAGGACAAATCTCAACAAAGGATCAATAGGTCTTTTATTCGTGTTAGGCTAGGGTGAAGGTTACAAAAGATATGGACAATGTAAGGATAAGAAATACGAGAAAATAAGTCTTTTAACAAGTAACCTCAATAGAGCAACGCACAATTATCTATCTTGAATGCCCAAATGACTACAATTGCATTGAAAAAGAACAACAACAATGGCTTACAAAATTCTATATACAAACTACTCTTTTTTTATTTTTTTTTTGTTGTTTTTTTTTCTGAATTTTTTTCTCTTTTTTTTTATTTTTTTTATTTTTTTTTTTTTGCAAAGAACACCTTAAAATCAGCTTACAACAATAATTGAACCCAAGAAAAATCTACATCTAATAAGCATGGGTAACAAGATCTCTAATTCTAAAAACTAAACAAAATGCAATTATGTCAATCCCAAATTATTAACATATGCATGTGCTCAACAAATAATTGAAAAGATTATTTTCTCGCAAAAAGAGTGGTAGGCGAAGGCTTTTTCGGTTATATGGTTATATCGTGGGTTATGAAAAGAATTTAGAGTACGCGTTTAGCATACTTCGTAGACTAGAAGGGGTGAAAAGAACGGTAACGTAAAGGTGGGAAAAACGTAAAAGGAATGATGAATCGGCCAAGAGAATGCCCAAATCATTTCCAAAGTCGAGACTCGCCTAGGATTTCGCCTCAAGGAAACGTAGAAGAAAGTTCTAGTGTTCGGAAGCTATTCTAAATTTTTAGCTTCGGAAATTGCTCTCAAAAACACCTATCCAAAGAAACTAAGTTTTGAAAACCATTTTGAGAATTCAAAGTGTAAACAATTTAAATTAAGACTCATGAGTGCAATGACGGTCAATCTCAGGCTATGGTTTCCGCTCGCTAAGTCTTATCGTCCAAGATTTTCACAACGATCAAACCAAGTAACAATAGCAAAGTTCTCCTCTCTAGACTTCCTAAGAGTTCAAAATCATGTTTAAAAACATAAACAGCCCAATGAGTGAATCCCAAAATCAGCAAATAGCATCAACAAGCTCAAAAATTTTGGTCAAAATTTCATGGGATAAGTGCCAAACTAAAACTCAGAAGCATTCTCTATCAAAAACTGTCATAATGGTCAATTTTAATTGAAAATGGACACATGGCAGCAACTAAAACTCACGATTCCAGCATATATGCCATAACTAAATATTTAAAAGTTGACCAAAAAGGAGCAAATCACCAAGTAAAGAATACAATGGTAGCAGCTACATAACATATAAAGCTCACAAATTCAGCAAAATCACATCAAAATTACACCTACTCAATCACATAAATCAGTTCCAAAAATTGCAGCAAAAACATAGCAAAAATGATGTCCAATTTCACAAATCACAGCAACAACATATATATATCCACCTCCCCACACTTACTCCTCACATTGTCCTCAATGTGGACACAAGGCATAAAATGGAAAATAAGAGAAGAGTTAAAGAAACTGCCCTGTTTGGAGGAGTGACTACCAAACCTCAGTGGGAAGCATGATTGGGACGGCTATCTCCTAACCGTTCCAACAAAGTCTGTATCAACTCATTGTTGCGCTGTAATAGTTCAGTGTTATGCTGTAAAATAGCTTGCATTGTTGTTAGTTGCTGCTCTAGTAGCTGTATTCTAGCTGTTTGGTCATGCGTGGCAGCTGTAACAGGTGTAGAAGAGGTTAGGGCAGCATTGGCAGCAGTAGCAACACGGGGATTCCTTGTTGTTGGCCCAGCTAACTGACCTGCAGGCATCAAAGAGACAACACCACCTTCCTCGTGGCGTAATAAGCGCATACAATCTAAACAAGCCAAGTCAAGAGGCTCCATACCACATGCAAGGTGTAAGTTATTATCTAATGCAATGAGGTTCTCATGCAATGCTATTTTTGTGACAACAAATCCTAATGACATTTGCCTCTTACCGCTTATGTTCTTTTTAAACTGGGTGGCCAACCAAAATCCTAGATTTACCCTTTTTTTCTCTACCATACACCATAAAATGAACAATTCAGACTTTGAAAGGACTGTGGAGTCATTGTTACAACCAAAAATGGAATAAGCAATGAACCTATGAATGTACCTAAGAGCACCACTCTGAAGAAGATAGGCTTTAGAATGCCCAGGGTTAAAAACCTCATGTTCAAGTGCAGTGAGTGCTCTAAATGCATTGATTTGGTCAAATTCATCTACATGATAATCACAATATGCATTTATGTAGTCATTGCTCAATATGCTATCATGTGTGACAAGGCCCAAAGCTAAATTCAAATCATTAATAGAGTAATGATGTATGCGTCCCATCAACCTAAAATGAATGGTGCCCGGAGTAGATATGCTGAAATTTTTCTTTTTATAATCAAACTTGAATGTAGCATAAAACTCCCTAGTTAGTTCAGTGAAAGAAGGTAAGTCTAATGCAAAATATGCTTCCCAACCTATATTTGCAACCAATTCCTCAAATTCAGCATATAAATTCAGTTTTTCTAAAGTTGCAACATGTATAGATTTAGCAGGCATTATGAAGCGACTTTGGTAAAAGTCATACCTTTTCCTGTGTTCACGTTTTCTGAAGTGCAGATGGCCGTGAAGTGCCTCTGTAGCAGGCGGATAGGTACTTTTACCGTTGCAAATTCTAGCCCTTCTTCTCTTTTTAGGGGCTGGTTCTGCCACCTCTTGTTCCTCCTCAGGAATGTCTTCAAAAATCCTCTCTGGTAGGCTATTTTGAGGGCTGTGAGGTGGCTGCTCAGGATCGGAATGCACTAGAGCTGGTTCTTCTTCATTGTCTTCATCGAAAATCCCTTCTGGAAAGCTGTTTTGTGGAGTTACAGGCTGGTGTGTTTCGTTGGAGTTCATCGGAGCTGCTACATGGCAGGAGGTTGAAACTTCCTTCGGTTCTTGTATAGCGTGGGATGGGCTGTCTCGTTGCAGTCGACGAGCTAATGAAATATTGTGGTGTTGCAGAATGTCGATCATTTCCTCGATGATCTGGTATGGTAGACGTCCTATGGATGGAGATCCTGGTGAGGAGGGTGCAACAGGTTCAGGTTGTGGGAGTAAAAGAATGGGTTGTGGTTCAGGCTGTGTCAGTGGAGCCGACGCAGAAGCAGTGGGCTGCTTGCGCTTTTTAAATTTGGTTCGAGCTATTTTTCAGAATGCCTGCAAGAAAAACAAGCGTTAAACGCAAATCGAAATGAGCACACAAACAAGCAATTGACCAAACAAGTTATTTATTTTTTTTTATTTTTTTTTAAACTTAGCCAAATTATTTTTATTGACACTCAATTCTTAAAGATTAAAGCAACCAGCAATTCCCATTCCAAGCAATTATGACCAATCAAAATCTGAACTTGCAGTTGTAGCTAAAACACCCAATTTGTCAAGTCAAAAACTAATTCCAAAAATTTATAAAGGCAATTTCTCAATTCAGTTTTCCAAATTTTTTTTTATTTTATTGACACAATTCAATTCCAGAATCACATAGATGAAAAACACACCTCACATAAACATCAGCATTCAACATCCTTTGAAAATTCAAATCATACCCACTAACACCTCTTAAAGTATACCAAAAACACACAAAACACCCAATCAACTTCCAAATTTAAAAACCCAAATCATTCAATGCGTAAGTTCATTACAAATATCAGGTTCATGGGGTAAAAATTCAAAGAGAGGATTATTCTGAAAATAGTATTAGTGCAATTACAGCAATGCAATTAGAAACCAACAGTGGCAAAGCAGAATTTCCGTATGTGTAGCCATCATTCTCAAATTAAAACTCAAAACAACACCCAATATGCAAAAACAGAATCAGTATCGTGACAATATGGAGCACAAAATTTCTGCAGAGACAAATAACTGATTTCCTAAATTAAATTTATTTCCAAGGAGTAAAGTAGAGTGTAGAACCTCCCCCTAAGCCCAAACTGAAATCAAGCACAACTAACAGTACAAGCATAATGCTATCAACAAAATTAGAAAAGGAGATTAAAGGAATTGAAGACTGACCTGGTTCAAGGAATTAGAAAGTAACCTCTATGAATTTAATTCAAACCTTAAATTAAAAAGAGAAATGGAGATGAGATGGTGGAAGGGAGGCCGAAGAAGAAGAGGGAATGGGTTGTGATTTCTGGGTTTGAGATTGCTGGTGGTTTGCGATTTCGAGGGAGAGAGAGAGAGAGAGAGAGAGAGAGAGAGAGAGAGCTATGCTGGATTTGCGATTTCTGGGTTTGAGAGGCTGCTGGTGGTTTGCGATTTTGGGGTCTACATTTTTCTGGGTTGCGTTTTTCTGGGTGGTTTGCGAATCTGGTTGCAATTTCTGGGTGCGATTTTCTGGTGCAATTTCTGGGTTTGTTGCGATTGCTGGGTGCGTTTTCTGGTGGATTTCGAAATTGAGAGGGAAAGAGAGAGATGCTGGGTTGGGATTTCTGGTGGAGATCAAAATCGAGGGGCTGTTTTATGGGGCTGTTGCGATTTCTGGTGGAGACGCAGCAGTGAGCTGCGATCGGGGCTGCGATTTCTGGTGGTGGGCTGCGATGGAAGCTGAATCGGGTTGTTGTGAGAAGGGGGAAAGTGATTTGTTTATTTTAACCCTTTTCTTAGCTGAAAAAAAAAATAAAAAAAATAAATAATTAAATAATTAAATAAATAAACAAACTCACATACTCAAATAAACCAACGTATATAAAAAAAATTCAAAGTTATATACCCCTTCTCATTTCTTTTTACATGGTAGAACATAACTAAAACACATTAAAACACCATACCCAGAATTTTTCACCTTTAAAACACCATTTTTCACCTTTCACCTTTAAAACACCATTAAAACATTAAAACACCATTAAAACACCTTTCACCTCTCATTGCTCTCAACCATTAAAACACCATTTTTCACCTTTCATACCCAGAATTTTCATAACCAGAAATTAAACCCAAGGAAGAAGATGACACTGTTCATCAAGATTTTTTTTTTAAAATAAAATAAAATAAACAAATATAACAAAAATTCAAACTTAGCAAGCATGTGCTAGGTTGCCTCCCAGTAAGCGCCATAGTTTAACGTCTCCGGCTAGACGTTTCTAAGCTCTCAGTTGGACTTCCTTGGTTCCTCAAGTGTCAAACTCTCTGTTTGAGGAACCTCCAAACCTTCATAAAACGGTTTCAAACGATGCCCATTAACCTTGAAAATTTTATTAGTTTCAAGGCTTTGAATCTCCACTGCACCATGAGCAAACACATTAATAACAACAAATGGTTCAATCCATCTGGACCTTAATTTACCAGGAAATAACTTCAATTTAGAATAAAAAAGTAGAACTTTTTGCCCAATTACAAAATTTTTCCTAGATATCATGCGATCATGGAAAGCCTTAGTCTTCTCTTTGTAAATTTTGGAACTTTCATAGGCCTCATTGCGAATTTCTTCAAGCTCCTGTAACTGCAATTTTCTTTGCTCTCCCGCTGTCTCCAGCTCCATATTACAATGTTTAATTGCCCAAAAAGCTCGGTGCTCCACTTCTACCGGCAAATGACATGGTTTGCCATAAACTAAGCGATAAGGCGACATGCCAATGGGGGTCTTGTAAGCTGTCCTATAAGCCCATAAAGCATCTTCCAGCTTACTACTCCAATCTTTCCTATTGGGGTTCACTGTCTTTTCGAGGACGGACTTCACTTCTCTATTTGAAATTTCAGCTTGTCCACTCGTCTGCGGATGATAGGCTATGGAGATACGATATGTAACACCATATTTTCTGAAAAGATTCTCCATAACCTTGTTGCAAAAATGAGTTCCTCGATCACTTATAATCGCTCTTGGAATCCCAAATCTAGTAAAAATATGAGTCTTCACAAAATTCACCACCGTCTTAGCATCATCAGTCCGGGTTGCCTTAGCTTCAACCCATTTGGAAACATAGTCAACTGCCAATAAAATGTAGTTGTTTCCAGATGACGATGGGAATGGTCCCATGAAGTCTATACCCCATACATCGAATATTTCACACACTAAAATAGAGGTTAGGGGCATTTGATCTCGGCGACTCAAATTACCAGTCTTTTGACAATTCTCACAAGATTTGCAATGAACATATGAATCTCTAAACATGGTGGGCCAGTATAGTCCACTCTCCAAGATCTTGCGAACTATTCTTTGAGGACCAAAGTGACCCCCACATGCCGATGAATGGCAGAATCTTAAAATGGACTGTACTTCCACATCCATAACACATCTTCTTATAACCTGGTCAGAACAAAACTTCCACAAATAAGGGTCATCCCAAACATAATACTTAGCATCCCTCTTGATCTTCTCCTTCTCAGCTCTTTTCAAATCTCCCGATAAAGTCCCAACAACTAGATAGTTGACTATATCAGCATACCATGGAACGACTTTTTGGAAACTAAAAAGCCGCTCATCTGGGAAATCATCATCCAATTGCGTCGGCTTTTCATTCAAAACCAACCGACTAAGGTGATCAGCTACAAGATTCTCGGACCCCTTTTTATCTCTAATCTCCATATTGAACTCTTGAAGCAAAAGGATCCAACGAATCAGCCTTGGCTTTGACTCCTTCTTCTTAATTAAATATCTCAAGGCTGCATGGTCAGAAAACACTATCACCTTAGTTCCCAATAAATATGACCTGAACTTCTCCAATGCAAAGACAATGGCCAAAAGCTCTTTCTCCGTGGTAGAGTAATTGCATTGGGCATTGTCCAAGGTCCTTGATGCATAGTATATAACATGGGGGTTCTTCTCAATCCGCTGCCCGAGAACAGCTCCTACCGCATAGTTACTCGAATCACACATGATCTCAAAAGGATAATTCCAATTTGGTGGCTGAACTATTGGTGCAGAGATCAGCTTCTCTTTCAGCATATCAAATGCTTCTCTACACTCCTCTGTGAACTCGAATGACACATCCTTTTGCAAAAGCTTGCAAAGTGGTTGAGCTATCTTTGAAAAATCCTTAATAAAGCGCCTGTAAAAACCTGCATGGCCAAGAAAAGAACGAATCTCCCGCACACTTGTGGGGTAAGGTAAAGATTTAATCACATCAATTTTTGCTTTATCAACCTCAATGCCCTTAGATGAAACAATGTGTCCTAGAATCAAACCTTGATCTACCATAAAATGACATTTTTCATAATTTAGCACCAGGTTCGACTCTATACACCTTTTCAAAACTTTCTCAAGATTAGATAAGCATTCATCAAAGCTATTACCGTAAACGGTAAAGTCATCCATAAATACCTCTATTATTTCCTCCACAAAGTCTGAGAATATACTTACCATACACCTTTGGAACGTGGCTGGTGCGTTGCAAAGGCCGAACGGCATCCGTCGATAGGCGAATGTTCTAAAAGGGCAAGTGAAAGTCGTCTTTTCCTGGTCCTCGGGTGCCACCGGTATTTGAAAGAAACCTGAAAAACCATCAAGACAACAATAATGACTACGGCCAGCCAATCTTTCCAACATTTGGTCAATAAAAGGAAGTGGGAAGTGGTCTTTTCTCGTGGCTGCATTCAACTTCCTATAATCTATACACACTCTCCACCCATTTTGGACTCTTATAGGCACTAACTCTCCTTCCGCATTCTCCACCACAGTAATTCCGGTCTTCTTTGGCACTACTTGCACCGGGCTCACCCACTTACTATCCGAAATTGGATAGATCATGCCGGCATCTAGCAACTTCAGTATCTCCTTCTTCACCACCTCCATCATAGGTGGATTCAAACGTCTTTGAGCCTCTCTTTTGGGCTTGCTGCCTTCTTCCAAAAGAATCCTATGCATGCAAGTCGACGGACTCAATCCTTTAATATCAGCTATTGTCCACCCTATTGCCTCTTTAAACTCTTTAAGAACTCGAATCAAGCCTTCCTCTTCCATCTTGCTGAGTTTGTTGGAGATAATTACAGGTAATGTGTCTCCATCTCCCAAAAACACGTACTTTAAATGGCCGGGCAGCGGCTTTAATTCTAACTTTAGGGGCTGCAAAACAGATGGTAAGATTTTCTCATGGTGAGAAGGCAACATGGCACGGCTGTGGCCGTTCTTCAGGGGCTGATTTGCCTCCAATTCTCCTACAATTTCCTGCACTTTTTCATCAAGTAAGAAAACTTCCTCAAGCTTTTTAATGCTGTCCATATTAATATCCCTGCAAAGCACCAAATCAAGCTCATCAATAGCATTTAATTCAAAAACTTCTTGTGCTAAGGGATTAATTACATCAATACAGCTTATATTAGACACATCACATGGGTACTTCATAGCCTCATAAACATTAAATTGGACTGTCTCACCATCAAACTCCATAGATAATGTTCCTTCATAAGCATCTATTTTTGTTCTTGCAGTGCGAAGGAAAGGTCTCCCAAGCAACAAATCAGCTGTATTCGAGGATTTATCGTCCTCCATATTAAGCACATAAAAATCAGCTGGAAAAATTAAATCACCTACCTGGACCAAGACATCCTCTAGCAAACCCACGGGGTAGACAATAGACCTGTCCGCCAATTGAATACAAATGCAGGTTTCTTTCAAGGGGCTACCCTTGAAAGATGAGTAAATAGATAAAGGCATGACATTTATAGAAGCTCCTAAGTCACACATAGCTCTCTTAATTCCTACATTGCCTATCTTACAAGGAATAGCAAACATACCTCGATCCTTGCATTTTTTGGGAAGCTCCTTTCTTTGAATCATGGCGGAACAAACTTCACCCATCTCCACCTTCTCTACACTATCTAGCTTCCTCTTGTTGGTACAAAGTTCCTTGAGAAACTTCGCATACCGGGGTATTTGCTTTATGGCATCAAGCAATGGAATGTTCACCTCCACCTTGCGGAAAGTCTCCAAAATATCCTTCTCCTCACTTTCTCTTCTTGTCTTAGCCAATCTCTCGGGGAAAGGAGGCTGGATAGTATAAGTTCGGGGCTGTTCAACTTTAGATTGCTTGGAGGCCTCATTTTGCTCAATTTCTACCTCTTTTTCAGCCTCTTTCTTGGACCCACTGCTGCCTTTCTTTAGGGCTGATGTATCTAGCTCTTTACCGCTTCTCAAAGTGATTGCACTTAGATTTTCTTTTGGATTTACAACTGTTTGAGAGGGTAACTTTCCTTGATTCTCCAACCTGCTTACTGAAGAGGCAAGCTGGCTGACTTGGGTCTCCAAGTTTTGCAAGCTCCTCTTTGTTTCTTGTTTTAAGGCATTCATGTTGGTGGTAATCCCGCTCAATTCCCTCCTAGTTTCTTGCTGAAATGTGGCCGTACTAGTAGCAAGAGATTTAACAATGTCTTCCAAAGACATACTAGAGTTGGAAGCTTGTTGAGGAGGCGGTCTAGCTTGCTGAAAATTCTGCCTATTCCCATAGCCATAATTCTGCTGATTTCTCCATCCTTCATTAGATGAATTAGGAAAAGGCCTTCGGGGCTGCCCGGAAAATCCACCCATTGCATTGACTTGTTCCTGATCATCTTGTATTTGATAACACAAGTCTGTCGGGTGATCAGGCGAATTGCACAATCCACACACATTTGCACGAGCATTGAATCCTGCAGTAAAGGTTTTAAACATAGATGTTAGTTCATTAAGTCTATCATCTACAGAAGAATTACTTACCTGGTAGACTTTTCTTGAAGGCTCTTCAGTTTGCCCGAATTGCTGTGAATTTGCTGCCATAGTAATTATGATCTCTCTAGCTTGGGCTGGAGTTTTATTCACAATTGCTCCCCCACTTGCAGCATCAACCATTTTCCTCTCCATATCTATCATTCCTTCATAAAAGTACTGGATCAAAGACTGATCTGACATCCCGTGTTGTGGGCAAGCTGCACATAAGCTCTTGAATCTCTCCCAGTAATCATAAAGGCTCTCTCCAACTCGTTGCTTAATACCACATATTTCCCTTCGAATAATGGCAGCCCTAGAAGCGGGGAAATACTTCTCCAAAAATACACGAGCCATTTCGGGCCATGTTGTTATAGAACCCGGTGGTAGGTTAAGCAACCATTCTTTAGCAGCGTCTTTAAGTGAAAACGGAAATGCTCTCAACTTAATTTGCTCTTCCGTCACCCCTTGAGGCTTCATACTAGAGCAAACTCCATGGAATTCTTTCAAAAAGTTGTGTGGGTTCTCGGTCTTCATTCCATGGAAGGTAGGTAGCTGATGAATCAAACCCGATTTCAGCTCAAAAGGCACCTCCAAATTCGGATAAGTGATGCACATAGGCTGCTGCTCTACAGGGGCAGCCTGTAGCTCTCTAACTGTGCGGTTATCAGCCATCACTTCTTCTCTATCAGAATCTGTTGAGGAATCTTCTTGCACTAGACTTCCTTCTTCAATTTCTGTGGGATTATCAACCAAATCAGCAGCTGCTCCTTCCAAACCAGATGTGGAAGTTGCTTCTGCCCACCTTCGTTCCTTAGTTTTCTTCTTTAATGCACGAGCTGTCTTTTCTATCTCTGGATCAAATTCTATAGGCAAATTTTCAGACCTGGTCATCCAAAAAGACAACAAACAATAAAGTTAACTAGTCCCCGGCAGCGACGCCAAAATTTGATGGTTGCCGAATCCACCAAAAATAATATCCTGCTCTCCTACAAATAAAACTTGTAAATATGGTGAGAATGGTCAAATCCCTAGAGACTAGCTTGTCAAGAATAAACCAGAACTGAATTATAAAATTGCAAATAACTAAAAATTAATTGGGGATTTGAAAACCGAATCGAAACTGAATAAAATCAAAGTAAAGCAAGAAATTAATATTGAAACCTGAAATCAAAGAGATGAATTCAGCCAAGGTATACCGCGGTTCGAAGCTTATTATGATTGATCATTGATTCAAATTATAATCCTCAATTCCAAATTACATACAAGTTATAGTTAGGAAGAACGTCAACCTAACCAATCCTACCGTATTATTAAGTTATTAAGATTCGATCTAATAATAACCCCTAATTAACTAGCAACCCTAAGTACGACGAAGGGTTTAACCGTTAACAACCTTAAAAACAAGTAGGACCTTGAGCTAACTAACAGAAACTACGAGCTTCCATTTAAATCAGATTATAATCTTTCTTAATACAATCTAAAAAGTTTTACCCAATTAGATTTGTATCAATTACCACTTTTATCGACCTAATTAAACAATTACGTATCCAATTAAGTAGAATGGTTATGAAGATTGCTATCAAACAATTAACGGGCCCTGTTAAATCATTCAATAGAATCAAACTAAGGGATGAATTTTCCCAATAAATCACAGAAAGATTATAAATGCAAAGAGAAATCAAGGAATTCGATTAAGAACTGTTCAATCTCACAATCATAATCAAGCTCCTATCTTGGATTAAACCTTGACTGAAAAAGATGATTAGCCACGCATGGCTACTGAAGAAAACATCGTAATATCTGTAAAAAGAAACTGAAATTCGTAATAATCCCCCGGGTGGCCAAAAAGTGTCTTCTCAAAACCTAATTTTTAACTTATATATCGCTAAAAGTGGGGCCAAACTAAATATATCACATAAAGACCCAAAACACAATGTTTTTACATCTTCCCCCGCTCCAAAATAAGTATAAAATGTGATTAAAACGTGTGGGCCAGCTGTCCAATTAAATGCTGCCCGTCAACAGCTCCTTTGCACTTAGTCTTGCCCAAGAGTAAGGCCTGGCAGTCTTGATTTACCACTCTGAAATTCCAGCAGTTGCATCCTCGCTCCAAAACTCTTCCATTATGCTCCTATTTGCTTCCTTTTCACCAAATCCAACATTTCCTAGCATAAAAATAATAAACCAAATTAAAACTCTATTTTAAGCACAAATAATGACAATTTCAGCATAAAATTAGGAACAAAAACATGTTGAATTTGCATGTTATCAATATTTATGACATGTTAATAGCAGGTTCAAATATGGAGGATATCATAAGGTTTAAGCAACAATTGTTAAAGGGATTTAAGATGAAAGACTTAGGTCTAGTAAAGAAGATTCTTGGAATGCAAATCACAAGAGATAAGCATAAAGAACTTTTGTAGTTATATCAGGCATAGTACATCAACTATGTTTTGCAGAGATTCAATGTGGGTGATGTTAAGCCAATTAGCACACCTTTGGCTAGTCACTTTCATCTATCTAAGGATCAGTCTCCTTAAATGGGGGAAGAGAGAGAACTCATGGCTAAGGTTCTTTACTCCTCAGCCATTGGAAGCTTGATGTACGTAATAGTATATACAAGACTAGACATTGGCTATCTGGTGGGAGTTGTTAGCAAGTTTATGTCAAATCCAGGGAAAGTCTATTGGGAAGCAGTAAAATGAATTTTGAGATATCTACAAGGCACCAAAGATAAGTGTTTGTACTTTGGTAAAGGAGAGTTAAAAGTACAAGGCTACGTAGATGCAGACTTTGGAGGTAAAATCGATCACCAAAAAAGCACCACCAGTTATATATTCACTGTTGAAAATACAATTATTAGTTGGATGTCGAAGTTATAGAAGATTGTCACTCTATCCACTACAGAGGCTAAGTATGTAGTAGTTACAAAAGCCAGTAAAGAGATGATATGGCTTCAAGGTTTGTTAACTGAGTTGGGATTCAAGCAAGAGAAGAATGTCTTATACAGTTATAATGAGAGTGCGATATACTTGGCAAAGAATTCAACATTTCATTTTAGAACTAAGCATATTAAACTTCGTTATTACTTCATCAGAACTTTGTTGGAGGATGAGGTGTTAATATTGGAGAAGATTTAAGGAAATAAGAATCCAGTGGATATGTTGACAAAGACGGTAGCTATCGACAAACTGAAATTGTGTTCAACTTCAATTGGCCTGTAAGAGTAACAAGACTAGAAAGATCTGCTGCATAGATCAAGGTGTGAAGAAAGATTGAAATCAGTCTTCAATTAGGAGATTGTCAAGGAAATTTTACCATTTGAGTAGTAAAAATAGAGGTGCCTAACTTAGGTACATTTTTGTGAAAAATTGAGGTGAATTTTTGTCAAAAAATGAAGGAACATTTTTTGTCAAAAATGGAGGTATCTAACCATTGACAAACTTCTACCAACCCATTTTTGAAATCTATATAAACCATTTAGCTTTCATTTGGAGAGCATACCAAAAAATTTAGACAGTTTAAGAGAGTTTGTGAGAAAAGCTTAAGAGAAAAAGTGTGTAAAAGAATTTTTTGAAGAAAAATTCTTGGATCTAATTAGGTACGGGTTGTGAGTTGTGAGTGTTGTAAAAATTTTGTATATTTTATCCTTTCAATAAAATAATCTGTAACAGGTCCGGAGACATAGACATAATTAGCCGAACTCCGTTATCAAATTTGTAGGTATATTATTTTCGCTGTTATTTCACATTCTCACTAATCTGATTTATAGAAAAATCTGTGTAATTTTTCCAAAAAAAACAAACAAGAATTAAATCATATGATACTATATCATACCATGACAAACTATCTTAAGTTCTCAAGATTAATTTTTCTTTTAATTTCAAGCCTTTGTTTTATTGGCATAGTAAAATCACCTGCTTACAAAATTTTTCTTGACCCCGAGTGAAAAATGGTTGTGAAATATAAAGGAATATGGATATGAGGTTCTATAATGTTGTTTATCTTGCTGACACTTTTAGAGACAAAAGACTCAAATGTTTTGGCTTCTGCTGCTTCTGCCAAATTAGCAATTCTAAGGCTAAAATTTTCAATCATAAGCATGCTAGAAGTAAACTTGACGACATAGCCAATAGATCTCTATTTTCAATATCCTACTTTTGTTCTGTTTTTGTTTCTAGGCTCATAGCAAGATTTTAAATCGTGAAATTAGTCACAAAATTAAAATTGGTCACAATAAAATAGAATCACATTGAATCATTATGAGACGGTCTAGCTAAATTGGGTATCACTATTGTAAATATATTTTAAATTACGGAATCAAATGGATCGAGTAACTGAATCGGTGAAATAAAATGAATCAAACTAAAATAAATTAATAGCAACAAGTTTTATAATATATAAATTAATAATATATGCTAAAAATTAATCCATAATATAATATTAAACTATAATTATTATTAAAAATTATTTTTAGCACAAGTATAATTCCTTAAACAATTAAAATCTCTAATTAGTTTTTACTAATAATATATTTTTGAATCAAATAATAATAATAAAACATAGTTGTTGTTGTTGTTGTTATTATTATTATTATTATTATCAAAAACAACAATAATACTACTTAATTACCTATAAAAATAAGAAAAAACTATACTATTGCAGCAGCAATATATTACTTAAGGTGCAATAACTAATATATAATAAATCAGCCAAAATCCGATACGTCCTCTTAATTTTAATTAACATCGACCATTTCAATACAAAACGACCGATATTTAAAGCCTTGATTCATAGTAATACTATTAGTAATTATTATTTAATTAGGATAATTTGTATTTATGATTCAGATTTCCTTGTCTATAGCTGTTACCTAGATTAAGGATGTAAATACGTAATCCTAGACTAGAATTATGTGAGTATTCTTGTATAAATTGGTGGTTGTATGTTATGATAATAATATAGAAAATAAAATTACTTTCTCTATTTTGGTATGGTATCAGAGCTGGGCTCTTTTATCATTCGTTTTCTTTTCTAAAACTGAAAACCTATTTTTCCTAAAACTATGTCAAACACCCTTGTTCTGCCTTCCAATGAGAGTGGATCAACACCCACTGCTACTATTGGATCTTCATCTTTGATGATTGATCTCAATTCTGCTTTAACTCCTGAGAAACTTGATGGATCCAATTACACCGAATGGTCCATTAATGCACAAAATAAACTGCGTGGACGCAAGAGGTGGGGATATGTCACTGGTGTGAAATCTGCCCCAGCTATAGACAAAATAAACTTGTGGGTTGTAAATGGGTTTATGTTGTGAAGCACAATGCCGATGGTTCTGTGGAACGATTTAAGGCGAGGTTAGTCGCTAAGGGCTTTACTCAGTCCTATGGAATTGACTACCAGGAGACATTTGCCCCAGTTGCAAAATTGAATACTGTAAGAATTCTGTTATCCTTAGCTGCTACCATGAAATGGCCCCTATTACAATTCGATGTAAAAAATGCCTTCCTACATGGTGAGTTGGAAGAAGATGTGTATATGGAATTGCCTCCAGGTGTGAAGAAGTATGAAGGGAGTAATAAGGTTTGCAAGCTGAACAAAGCCCTTTACGGCCTTAAGCAATCTCCTCGAGCATGGTTTGGGAGATTCACGAAGGCAATGCTGAATTTTGGTTTCTGTCAAAGTAATGCCGATCATACACTGTTTCTGAAAAGGAATGGTAATTCTGTTACTGCTCTTATAATATATGTGGATGACATGATTTTGACAGGAGATGACGAAGTTGAAATCGATCGAGTGCAAAAATACCTGGCAAATGAATTTGAAATGAAAAATTTAGGGGATTTGAAGTACTTCTTGGGAATTGAAGTGGCTAGGTCCAAGGATGGGATTTTTTTGTCACAAAGGAAGTATGTCTTAGACCTACTAGTAGAAAGTGGTATGATGGATTGATGTCCGGTTGACACACCAGTTGATCAAAATTTAAAATTATGTTTGGGAACTGATGGTGATACAAAAATAGACAAAGAGAGGTATCGAAGACTTGTTGGTAAGCTAATTTATTTGGCACACACAAGACCTGATATAACATTTGCTGTTAATATTGTAAGCCAATACATGCATGATCCGCGTGAATCCCATTTAGCTGCTGTGAGAAGAATTCTTCGGTATTTGAAAGGATGTCCAGGAAGAGGTGTTTTATTTAGAAATCATGGTCACCTCTGTGTAGAAGGCCACACAGATGCTGATTGGGCAGGTTGTGTAGATGACATGAGGTCCACTTCTGGTTACTTTATGTTTGTTGGCGGAAATTTGGTAACCTGGTGTAGTAAGAAGCAATCCGTGGTCTCAAGGTCCAGTGCTGAGGCTGAATTTAGAGGCATGGCATTGGGTATCTGGTTACTTTATGTTTGTTGGCGGAAATTTGGTAACCTGGCGTAGTAAGAAGCAATCCGTGGTCTCAAGGTCCAGTGCTGAGGCTGAATTTAGAGGCATGGCGTTGGGTATATGTGAACTTCTTTGGATCAAGAAATTATTGAAGGATATCGGATTCAAACTCCTATGAAACTATTTTGTGATAATAAATCAGCAATTGAAATTGCATTCAACCTTGTTCAACATGATCGGACCAAACACATAGAGATTGATCAATTGTTTATAAAGGAACAGTTGGAGAGTAAGGTTATTGAACTGCCATTTGTGAGATCAAATCAACAGCTTGCAGATGTCTTAACAAAAGGAGTATCTAAGCAAGTTTTTGAAGAATCTGTGAACAAGCTGGGCATGACAGATATACATGCACCACCTTGAGGAGGGGTATTAGTAATTATTATTTAATTAGGATAATTTGTATTTATGGTTCAGATTTCCTTGTCTATAGCTGTTACCTAGATTAAGGATGTAAATACATAATCCTAGGCTAGAATTATGTGAGTATTCTTGTATAAATTGGTGGTTGTATGTTATGATAATAATATAGAAAATAGAATTACTTTCTGTATTTTGGTAAATACTGATGTTATCTCTAAGATATTCTCCCAAAGTAGTTAACTCCTTATTCAAAATCGTATTCAATCGTCGTATTTTATATAATTCAATAAATTTAATAATTGGTAGCCAGTCAATTACTAACAATCAAAATAAAAACAACAAATCTATTCTAAGGAATACCTCAATAAATATTTATATAAATGAGTAAGCACATCATTCAAACATCCAAGTTCACCTAATCTCACTAAGGGGATTAGTTATTCATACCCAAATCAAATATCAACACAAAAGAAATATAAAGATTAAACCAAGAATCCATAGCTCTAATATTGCAATTAATGAATTGAAGAGGAAAACAAGAAATGAAAAATTGAAAGTATAGACAAGAATGATTGTTGAATCTTGAAAAATTAATCTTTGTTGAAGTAGATGAATCTTTTTAAGGTCTCTAGGTTCCTCCTCTAATTTCCCCTCCTCTAGGATGAACTTGATGAATGTTTTTGAGAGAAAAGAGGATGGGGAAGGAATACTCTATGGTGGCTGCTCATCTATTCCCTTAAAATGATAAATTTATAGTCTTTTATTAGTTCCAAAATTGTCCCTAGAGTTTTGGTGAAAAGTTTTGCCTTGAAATTCACGCTTTCAGCTTCTTTTATTTATGCACATTCATGTGGAAACATAGACATGGCGTGTAGAAAGAAAAACCTTCGAAATCTTGAATATTTTGGAATTGACAGATTCTAGAGAAAATACACGAGCATATGGATAAATTTCACACGAATGTATATATTTTTCTATCTCTGCCTCTTTTTTGTTCGTCTTTCAACGGGGAATAGATATACACAAGCATATAGATGCACTACACACGTCTGTGTGTATCATTTAACTTCTGTTTTTGCCCTTTTTTTTACTTCGAAATGCTCCATTTCCATTACTGAAGGCAATTTTTCTATTATTCTATCATCACAAAAAAAAATCTTATCAAACTAGACAAAATATAAACCAAACATAACATAATTGAGTAAATTTTCATTACAATATTTGATCAAATATGAAATTATTACACGTACGAAGCCATGTTTCCAATTACGTTCTCTAGAGTTCCAGGCTCAATAGTATCATTCTTATTCTTACTTTTTTTTTGTTTTTTCATATTAGTTTTTTTTTTGATAATTTATTATTTCTTAGAATATTTATGCGCTCTCTTTGTTTAGGCTTCTTATTATTTCTATTTTATTTATATATATATTATTTTATTAAGTTGACTCAAAATAAAAATCTCTAATTAAATTAAAATAGTTTATTACTAAAAAATCTACATGCACTTGATGATATAGAGTGTAAATGGTGTAGAGACTACAAATCAATACATATGATTTTTTTATTTTTTACATTTTGTTATATGAAATAAATTTAGTCCATATATATTAATATTTAAAGTAATAAAAAATATTATTAAGTTCAATAAAATTAAAATAATAATTATTGAAGTATATTAAAATATTGAAAAGATATACATAATTAGGACTTCGTCAAGACGCGTGACTTTTTTTTAATAAAGAAAGAAACAAATTATGTATAGTCAACGTCTAAAGAAAGTGTCCTAAGTGTTAATTTATTTATTGCTGTTAGATTAGCTGAGGCAAAGGCATTAGCTAATTTTTCCTTTTGAAAAAAAATAAAAAGCCAATAGCTAATTAATTGGAAGTAGAAGATGAACGGCCAAAAAATATTGCATTTGATTATCCTATTATGGCTAGTCTCTATTTTGCTGTTCACGAGCACTCAAGGAAACCCTGTAAATTATAATCTGCAACGCACCGACAGAAGGGTGCTCGCCACTAAAAATCAAGGTAAACTAATTCAACGGATTTTATTAACTCTTCTATTATTTTATTTTAAAATATTTTAAAATAATTATCCATTTTATTTATAACATATATTTAAATTTTTTTTCTATTTTACCAACTAATAAATTTATATTTTAAAAATAAAAAATTAATAATAATTTATACTGTTTATTATATAAATAAAAATAAAAAATATATATAAATTATCAATACATTAATTATATTCTCTTAAAATTTTGTACAAAAAGAAATGTGATAATCTTTTTGGAATAGAATGAGTATATATTTTTGGTTAAATAATTATAAAGTCTCTGAAATTTTATATATTACACTAGTCAGTCTCTGTATTTTTAATATCTAATTTTTGCATCCTCATATTTTTAAAAATTAAATTGTTTAGTCATTCTGTTAATATTTTTATCCTAAAAATATTAGTTAATTACTTTGATATTATAAAATAATTTATTTGCTATTCTTTTATATATATTTTTCTTTATTATTTGTTAAGTTATGCTTATTTTTAATTTTATTTATATTTTTTACACATAATTTATTTTAATTTTATAAATATTATTAAAAATAATTTTAAATAATACGAATAATATTTTTTATTATTTTGCAGACAATCTATATATATCATTTATTTTAATTTTATTGGTATTACTAAAAAAATAATTTCAAATAATATAAATAATATCTTTTATTATTTTGCAGACGATCTATATATAAAATAAAATTAAAAATAAAATAAACTTAATAAATAACAAAGATAAATATATATAAACGAAGAACAAATAAGTTATTTTATAATATTAAAGTAGTTGACTAATGATTTTATGATGAAAATATTGACAAAATGACTAAACAGTTTAATTTTTAAAAACACAGAAATGTAAAAATTAGATATTAAAAATATAGGGACTGACTAATATAATATGCAAAACCACAAAGACATCATAATTATTTAGCCTATATTTTTATATATTTCTATTATATGATAAAATTATATTATATTTTTACCCTTTTTTAACAAAAACATGCAATTACTCAAATTTATTAGATGTTTTTCCATTATTATTAACTCCGAAAGAATAGTTATTTTAACAAAATAATTAATTACTAATTGCAGTTTATGTTTTATTTAATTCTTAATTAATTTATTGATAATTTTAACAAAATTTTAAAGGCTTCATAAGCATCGATTGCGGGGCGGATGAAAATTATGTAGATGAAGAAACAGGCGTATTCTATAAAACTGATACAGATTTCATAAGCAGTGGACAAAATCAGGATGCATCACCAGGAAAAATTTATCCTTATGATCGTCAGTTGAAAAACCTAAGAATTTTTCCACAAGGAAAAAGGAACTGTTACACTCTGAAACCTGAACAGGGCAAAAATCATACTTACCTTATCAGAGCTTTTTTTACATATGGAAATTATGACTCTAAGAATCAAATTCCCAAATTTGATCTCTACTTCGGAGTTAATTACTGGGCAACAGTTGAATTAGAATCTGTATATGGTTGGATTTTTTATGGTGCAATCTTTTTTTCTTCCGATGATTTTATTTACGTATGTTTGGTAAACACCGGTTTCTAAATGATTCCATTTATTTAGTAGAGTTTGGGTCACTAGGAAGCCTGCGATATGATCTTGGCAATCCAACCCAAGGTACTGCCAGGTATTAGTTAAATTCATTCCAAATTTTATTGAATTTTGGCGATATATATATATATATATATACTTGTCTAGGGCCATGAAATTACAAGTTTCAATTCTAATTGAAATTAAATAAATAGTAGATTTTAAATTTCTATTAGTTGAAATTTAATTATTCACTCATTTTCTATGTAACTAAGTTTCAATTTTTTTTTTTAAATTATAGAGACAACTTTAATACCACTGAAGTAAAACTCATTTTTTTTTTTTTTTATAGAATTGCATTTTTTTTTCTTTTTAATTACTGATTCGGAAGGAACGACTGATCAGGTACAAGGATGATGTGTATGATCGCATTTGGGCTTCGTATACGGCTTCTGATTGGGATTCAATTAACACCACAGATGAAATTGACACATGGAGCAGCAATAATTCGAATAAAGTACCTGTTGAAGTTCTTAAAAATGCTGCCCAGCCAAAATATAACAATGGTTCATTGAGTTTTTCATATTATTATAACTATTCCTCGAGTTATTTTTATGCCAACTTTTACTTCGCTGAGATCGCAGAAGCCGCTGCACAAGGCCAACGGAGAAGAGAGTTTACTATTACTCTAAATGGAGTGAAGTATGGGCCTTTTACACTTGAATATTTGAAGCCCTTAACTGTACGTACGCTTAAAGCACCAATACCAATTTCAAAAATTATTGGCTTTTCAATCGATTCAACATTGAAATCTGACCGACCACCCATCCTCAACGCCTTTGAGCTTCTTTTTATTCATCAGCTCCCTCTTTCACCGACAAATCCTGATGATGGTATGCGTTATCGTTCCTCTTTGTTGTACTCTGTCATCATAATGAGAATTGCATTTTATTCAATTTCCTTTATAATAATGGGCATGCAGTTGATTCTATTATAGCCTCCAAGCAAGCATACAAGATTCAAAGAGATGACTGGCAAGGTGATCCATGTGTGCCCAGAAGTTTTGTATGGAGTGGTTTGAGCTGCAGCTATGTCCACGTTCCTCCAAGGATCATCTCGCTGTAAGTGCGCTTTCAAATTATTTTAATGGTAGAGAATGAAAACCTATTTTATTTAATTCACTTTTGAAGAAGATGGAGACATGGAGTTTTTGTACCAAAATCTCCAACTTCTAGTTAAGCTTAGTTTGGGAGATGTAATAAAAAAGTAAAAATGAGATAAATCAAAGTTTATTTGATTTGAAAATGTTGACAGATTAATTACTTATTCTATCAACCCTTCATATCTTTTCCATTCAAAATGAAAAAATTAATAAGCAATATTTTTTATCCTTTAATAATTGATCATACCATTTTCTATCGTTGAAATATCGAAACATGAAATAATTAGTTTTAAGGTTTTCTTTTCTTTCTTTTTCTATCTGATGCTTTGAAACTAAGTCTTATAGCTAGTGATATGGAAGCGCATGCAGGAACCTCAGCTCAAGTCATTTGACCGGAGAGATAGCTACGTCACTTTCCAACCTCAAAGCTTTACAATCTTTGTAAGTATTAATTAACATGAAATATGGATTTGGTTGCAACTTGGCAGTTTTTTATTTCTTTATCAAAAACCCTGTTTTTTATTTTTTATTTTTCCCTTTCAGGGATCTATCAAACAATGATTTGACTGGAGCTATACCGGAATTTTTAGCACAACTATCAAATTTGACTGTCCTGTAAGTTAATTAGGCTTGACATAATTAATTGTAAGCTTTTTCTCCAGAGCATAGATAGGCCATTATGGTAACACTCTTTGCAGGAATTTAACTGGGAACAAGTTCACAGGCTTAATTCCCCACTCACTCGTACAGAAGTCTGAAAATGGAACATTGCTTCTCAAGTTTGACCTGTTCACTACCAAATTTAGAATTCTAAATGAATTTTCATTTATATTATCAAACAGCTAATTGAGTGTGGATTGTAAATGATTTTCTTAAAATTTTATGCTCATACCAAAATTTTATAACATAAAATTTAGCTAGATAACTAAGTTATAATGATAAAATTCTTATGTCACACTGATGTCAATAATATTTCACATGAAAATTGAGGTTGTATTAGCAAATTAATTACTACCAGTCATGTACATGCATGCTAACTTGATGCAAGGTGACATAATTTGATAATCTTCTTTTTAATGCCAGCTGGGAAACAAATCCAAATATATGCAAAACAAAGTCCTGTGAGAAAAAAAAGCTCAGTTTTCTTCTTCTGATTATTGCATCAATTATAGTGCTTTTCCTCTTGTGCATCATAGCTGTCGTTTGGAGAATGAGAAGACATGGAGGTGATTTCATTTTCTTACTTCCAGATTTGTAAACTGAAATTACCCTTTTGTGGGAATTGCAAGTATTTATTATTTGTAGGAATTGTAGAGACAGATGCAGCTGAATCCAGAAAGGAACCATCGGTTAAATCAAAGAATCAGTACTTCACATGCAAGGAAATTGTTAGTATTACTAATAACTTGAGAAGGATTATTGGAGAAGGGGGATTTGGAAAGGTCTACCTAGGCAAACTGCAAGATGGCACTCAAGTTGCTGTAAAATTGCTCTCTGAAACATCAACGCAGGGCTATAAGGAATTTAATTCAGAGGTTAGGTTATAATATATAAACTAATGCCAGTTGAAAGAGATATACATATATAATGCACTAATTAAACAATTCCTATTGCAGGTTCAACTCTTAATGCTTGTTTATCACAGAAACTTAGTGTCACTCATTGGTTACAGCGATGAGAAAGAAAATAAGGCACTAGTTTATGAATATATGGCGAACGGAAACTTGCGACAGCGTTTGTATGCAGGTAATTAAGATAATTAATTACAATTCCATTTGTAGACCAGTTTAGTAATTAAAATTGCTGATATAAATTTGGTGCAGATTCAAGCACTAACGTTTTGAGCTGGATAGATAGACTTAAAATTGCAGTGGATGCAGCCCATGGTACCAGTTACTAATGCAATCTATATATATATATATATGTATGTATGTATATTATCTTCAATTTTTTTTCTTCTTCTAATTAATTAGATAGCTAACTTAATTAATTTTTTGAACTTATAGGATTGGAGTATCTACATAATGGTTGCAGGCCACCAATAATCCATAGAGATTTGAAAACTTCTAATATCTTATTGGATGAAAACCTCCTAGCAAAGATATCTGATTTTGGGCTGTCTAGAGTTTTTGCAACTGAGAGAGACACTCATGTAAAAACATGTCCTGCTGGCACATTTGGATATGTCAATCCTGAGTAAGTATTTAAACTTGATAACTTTTGGTTATATTTTGCAATTAAGTCGTGATATAATGTGATCTAATCAAATTAATACATTTCAAATTTAATTCAGATATTATACTAGACATAGCTTATATTAATTTCTTTATTCAAATATATGTTGTGCTAGTCTAATCATTTAATTTTTCTGCATGCAGATTTTATGCAACAGGAATCTTGAATAAGAAAAGTGATGTCTACAGCTTTGGAATTATTCTATTTGAGTTGATAACCGGGCAGCCTGCAGTAATAAATGGCGTAGAATATGGCACACACATCCTTCAATGGGTTGGTCCAATGATTGAAAGTGGGGATATAAGGGGCATTGTGGATCCAAGGTTACAAGGTGAATTCAACACTAATTGTGCTTGGAAAGCTGTGGAGACAGCAATGTCCTGTACACTAGCAACTGCAATACAGAGGCCAGATATTAATCTCGTGCTGGCAGAACTAAAGGAATGTTTGGCTATGGAGATTGCAAATCAAACACCAATAGTAAGGACACAAGACAACATTACAGCATTCAGCAATTCCCTTGAGATGACCTTTCCTAGTGCTAGGTAGAAAATAGCTAGTTTATAAAACAATTCCTTTGCTGCACTTCTTGGGCTCATGTTGTCGATCCAGGCTTCGATCTGTGATATCTTGTCTATTCTATAGTTGTGTGTTGCTGTGTTTGACCTGGGGGGGTTCGTACCCTGGGACTATGAATGTTTTGGTTTTTTCTGGTTTAAGAACTTGCTTTCGGTCTGTATTTCGAGGTTCTAGCATTTTTCTCATACGTTTGCAACGTTTGTAGTTCGGACAAGTTTGAGGCTTGCATTTTTTTTCCATATATAGTTTCCATCCCATAAGTATAATTTTCCTTATTTATTAATGAAAGTTTTCCTATTATTTTTAAAAAAAAATGCATTGCTTCAGACAAGTAGCTTGTTGCTAGCTATATATCAACTTTTAAATTCTTAATTTCTTAACTAGACTATGTAAACTCTCCAAGGAAAAATTTTCTTTATTGTAGGCGCATGATTAAATCAGTGCTACCATCACAAATCAATAGACAATTTCAATTTGGATCTTATCAAAATGATGCAACGATTTAAAGGACATTTACATAATTACCTAAAAAAATAATTTTTATTTTAAAAATATTATAAAAATTTAAATATTTATATTCTTATAAAAAGTTATAGCAAAATTTAAAAATACTTCATTGTTCACAAAAATAATTTTTTTTTCTAAAAATACATCTTCCCTCACTATAATTAATATTTTACTTCAATTTTCATCCTTTTTTTTTCAAACTTACTATTAAATAAAAATATTCTAATAAAATAATAAAAAATAATATTTTAAATTATTTTTTATTATATAAAAATCATAATTTTTTTATAAAAAAATTAATTTTAATTATAAAAAATAAATAATACTCACAAAAAATAAAAAAGTAAAATAAATAAAAATAAAAATAATAATAATCATTAAATTTATTTTTAAATAAATTTTACATTTCATACACATATAAATTAAAAATATATATATATAATTTCGTTATGCAGCAAATGATATATAAGTGAAATTTTGTTGCAAATTAGATGATGCACATTTAATATTAGCTTCTTCTAATTTATTTCCTCGCGATTACTGTACAACTCGATTTGAACAATTATGAGTAAGAACTTTATTACTGGTTGATCATTATACTGTAATTTGATGGACTAGTAGCTATTGGTAGTAGAGTTAATTATTTTTATTAATATATATTTTAATTTTTTTTAATATTATTTATTTTTATCATTAAAATTTAAATTTATCTATTATAAAAATTAATAAATTTTATACGCTGAAAAAATATTTAAACTATTAATTTTTATTTTTTAAAAATATCTTTATTTAATAATAAAGTTTGAAAAAAAGATGAAAATTAAAGTTAAATATTGATTGTAGCCAGAGAAAATATATTTTTTTAAAATAATTATTTTAGTGAAAAGTGAAGTATGTTTAAAATTTTGCTTTAATTTTTTTCTAAAAGTGTAATTATTTTTATTTTTTATAATATTTTTAAAATAAAATTTATTTTTTAGATAATTTTGTAAATGTCCCTAAATTATTCTTATTAAGTCAGGTTACCCAGGCACATGCCTGTTGAGCAACTCAAAGTTGAAAATAATTTCTTCAAAAATACACCAAAAATAAAATTATTTTCTACAAAAAAAAAAAAAACATGAGTTTTTCATTTTCTACAAAAATCTCATCAAAATTTAGTTTTGTTTCTCGTAAGAGTTGTTCATTCTCATTTTTCAGACTTCAAAAATTTGTTTTTAAAACAAGGTTTCTCTTGTGTTATTTTCATATAATTTTTCATTAATTCATCAAAAGTGCAAAGTTTAGAATTTACCTCCTTGGTTTCTAGTTCACTTTTTTATGCACAAAAAGACTCAATCTTTGAGTCAAAGTTGACTTGAATTTTTCGGATTGGGCTAAGTTAATCAGGCTAAGAGGCCGATCGAGCAGCATGAAGTTGAAAAGAATTTCTTCAAAAATACATCAAAAAAAATTTTATTTTTTAAAAATATCACTTTTCTTTTTTATTTTTTTCAAAAATACCTAAATACCTCCTGTTAAAGATATGCATCTGATATAAAAAATATATATGTTATATTTTCATAGATATGCATATAATATATTAAAGATATATTAAATATGTAAAATATTTATTAAAAAAATGATATATACTGTAATTTTTTTCCAAATTAATTGTACATCGTAGAGTTCAATCCCTTAGCATAAAGAGGAAGACTGGTTCATCCATTCATCTTTATTTTATTATGTTTTTACTCTTTGAACATCAATGCCATCTTTTTTTTTTTTTTCAAATGCAAAAATTGATATAAGAAATTAATACATATTCCCTCCATTCCACTCTTAAATGTTGTATTTTTTTTTCCACTTTAATTATTATTTTTAGAAATTCAAAATTATATTAATTATAAAATTTAAAGTTTACCCTTATGAGTATTAATAAATAAGAAAAAAGAAATAATATTAGTAATTAATAGAAATAATTTTTTTTTACTCCTAAATTTTATGTGTTTTATGTATTAAGTTCTTAAACTTTTATTTGATGACATTAGCCCTTTATATATTTAGAGGGTGTTTCTCAAAACTGGAGCTTTTCAGCTTATTATGAATAAGTGATTTTTAGATTATAATCAGATTAAAAATAAGCAGTTAAGCGTTTCTGTAAACTAATTAATAATCAGCTGATAATCAGTTAAGTATTTCTGTAAAATCAGCTTATAATCAGTTTTTAATTGCAGAAACTGTCAAAATGACCAAACTGTCCCTGAGTTTATTTATTGTATAAAAATGATTTTTTAAATGCCAATTCAAAATTTATTTTGCAATAATACTAATAATAATAATAATAATAATAATAATAATAATATTTATTTAAGAAGAAATGTAAAAGAATTTTGATGGGAACTAAAGTGTATAGAGTGGGTAAATTTGAAATATTGAAAATTAGGTAGGGATAGTATGGTCTTTTATTTGGTCAAAACTGCTTAAAAATAAGTGCTTAAAAAAAAGTAGCAAAACCTAACTTTTAAAAAACTGATTAAAATCAGATTATAATCTACTATTTAAGTTTTCAGAAACACTTAAATAAACAACTTATAATCTAAAAACTGCTTATAATCAGTTTTGATCAGCTTTTAAGTTTTGAGAAACACCCACTTAAATTATTATTTTTTTTGAAGATCACATTTAAATTATCTTATTAAGACTAAATAAAATATTTTAAAACGGCTCATTACAACTAATTATTTTTTGACAACAGTTAAATACGTGATTTTTACATACTATCAATCGAGGGGTTCAATGTCACCAAATAAAAGTTAAGTAGCTTAATGCCCAAAATATATAAAGTTTAGAGGCTAAAAAAATATATTATTTCTTAATTTTTTTTTATCAAAATATACTGTTTTACTTCAGCAACTCCGTAATTTTGACGACAATTAAAATATACATTTTAACTTATGTCAAAAAATAATTTAATATAACTAACCCATATAGTTAAAAGACTCAATATTACTAAATAAAAGTTTATAAACTTAATATATAAAACACATAAAATTTAAAGGTCAAAAAATATGTTTTTCCTAATTAATAAAAAGATAATTGATAAAATAGATAATTAAATAAAATCTTATAAAATTTATAATTACTAATAATTAATTTTATTTATTTACGTAATTATGCTTAAAAACAATTTTTGAAGTGTAATGAAAATTGTATTAAAATATTTAATTTCTCTTGATATTTGGCTTAATATTTAATGTCTAGATTTTTTTTCGATCATAATTTAATTTTGAACTTTTGACAAAAATACAAAAAAAATTAAAAATAATTCTAAATTTATTATATTTATAAAATATTTATTAAAATATCAGAATTTATAAAATATTTATTAAAATATTAGATTTTTATTAGTTTACAAAGAGTGTATAATGTGTTTATAATGAGTTTATCACGAGTTTATAATAAATGTATAAATTTTATATAATTTATAATAAATTTATTATGAATTTATAATAAAATAATTAAAAATAACTTTAATAAAAAAATTTTAAAAAATATGATGTGGTATTATTTTTCCTTCCCTTCAATTTCTAGACTTCACTGCTGAGACCCAAGAAAAATCAGAATCTGTGCCATGTGTCATTTAACTATAGTACGATGACCCATTCAATATGTTCCGCGAAAATTGGTTTAATTGGCTATGGTTGACCCAATCAATAAGCTGTGTCGAAATTGACAATAGTTGGCCCGTTGCCCCGTTCAACAAGTTGCATTTTTCTTTAATTGCATTTTTGCAATAGTATTATAAATTATCTTGTATCAATTTTATTCTAATTTTAAATTTAGTTATAACTCCACTCCAAATAATAACGTTATTAATTAAGAAATCAAAATATTAAATTAATTTTTAAACTTATTATAACTAATAGGAAATTTAATTAGTGTTATCAATATAAGTTACTAATTTCAGTATTATTAAATTATTACAATTGTTTAAAAAAACATATGTATTGCAATTGAATTCACGATATCCAGAAAACAAAAATAAATTACAATATATAGAAGTTGCCAATTTAAAAAAAAATCATGAACGCTAATTAAAAATAAGAAATTAAAATAATAAAGATAACCCAACATTAACAATAATTTCTGGTTTGTTAGTAAATAAGCAGCTGATATTACTATGGAAATTTCCTTTTTTTTTTTTTGTCGTTTCATTTATTACGTATGGTAATTAAGATTTTTTTTTTGTTAGTTAATTAAGCTATAATTGAAATTTGAAGTCGCAGTCTCATCATAGATAGAAAAAGTTCAAGGAATGTGCTAATATATATTGCCATTCGCCACACACTTGCATAACTTATGGTGAAGAAGATGGACAGTCGAAGAGTATTATCGCTTTTGGCTACAACATTGCTATGTCCACTCCTTGTTTCGCTGTCCACAAGCACTTTCGGAAACCCGAAACTCATTGCAGCAGATAATCAGTATACCCATAGAAGGGAGCTCGCCACTCAAAACCCAGGTAACTCACTATATATATATTAGCCATAAACAATAGTCACTTACAATTCAATTTTTATATGTTCAAAGTTAATTTAGAAAAAAACCTCATATTTTTAATTTTAATTTTTAGATCCATAAAAATTAACTGCAAGTGGATATTAATGTTCACTGGCACAAGGTACTCGTTATTTATAACCTCAAAGCTACTATTTGCAATAGAATAGCAAAATATCAAATTAAATTAAATTATATTATAAGGTGAGAAATTATTATTTTTTTCTAATTTTCATGTGAAGAAGCTAAAAGAAAAAATCAATACAGATAATTTAATGGAGAAATAAAGGAAAGTAAAATCGAAAAAAATGATAAATATATCCTTAATTCCGAAACAACAGTTTTTTTAACAAAATAATTAATTATTAATTGTAATATTTTCTATTTATATTCTTAATTTATTGATGATTATAACAAAATTTTGAAGGTTTCATAAGTATTGATTGCGGGGCGGATGAAGATTATGTAGATGAAGAAACGGACATATTCTACAAATCTGATACAGATTTCATAAGCACTGGACAAAATCAGAATACGTTACCAGAATACAGTTATGTTCCTTATCGTCAGTTGAAAAACCTGCGAACTTTTCCACAAGGAAAAAGAAACTGCTACACTCTGAAACCTGAACAGGGCAAAAATCATACTTACCTTATCAGAGCTTTTTTCACGTATGGAAATTATGACTCTAAGAATCAAATTCCCAAATTTGATCTCTACTTCGGAGTTAATTTCTGGGCAAGAGTTGAATTACAAACTGTAGATGATTGGACTTTTTATGATAAAGTTTTTTTTGCTTCTGATGAATCTATTTACGTATGTTTGGTAAACACCGGTTTTGGAATACCTATAATCGCAACACTTGAATTACGGCTTCTGAATGATTCTAATTATTTAGTTGAGTTTGGGTCACTAGCAAGCCTGCGATATGATCTTGGCAATCCAACCCAAGGTACTGCCAGGTAATAGTTAAATTCATTCCAAACTTGATATGCTACCTCTGTTCCACTTCAAGTGCCCTTGTTTTAAGAATAATTACATATGCTAAGATAATTATTAATAGTGATTACAAATTTTATAAAAAATTTATAATATTTTACTTAATTATCCTTTTCAACTATTATCATCTCATTAATTACTAATTCTATCACATAAACATAAATTTAAAACTTTATAATTAATATTATCTTAAAATTTTAAAAGTAACCAACCATTGCAGTGGAATAAAAAAATTTTTGTACTCTCTAGAGCCATGAAATTACAAGTTTCAGTTCTAATTAAAATTCTAGTAATTGAAATTAAATTATTCACTCATTTTTAGAGTTGCATTTTTTTTTCTTTTTAAATACTGATTTAGAATGAACGACTCAGGTACAAGGATGATGCGTACGATCGCATTTGGAATTTATATTCGGCTTCTGATTGGGATTCAATTAACACCACAGATGAAATTGACATATGGAGAAGCAATAATTCGAATAAAGTACCTGTTGAAGTTCTTAAAAATGCTGCCCACCCAAAAAATAACAATGGTTCATTGAGTTTTTCATATTATTTTAAGTATTACCCGCGTCCTTTTTATGTCAACTTTTACTTCACTGAGATCGCAGAAGCTGCACAAGGCCAACGGAGAAGAGAGTTTACCATTACTCTTAATGGAGTACACTATGGGCCGTTTACACTTGAATATTTGAAGCCGTTCACTGTACGTTCACTTATAACATCAATACCAATTTCAAAAATTATTCAGTTTTCAATTGATTCAACATTGAAATCTGACCTACCACCCATCCTCAACGCCTTTGAGATTACTTTTATTTATCAGCTCCCTCTTTCACCAACAAATCCTGATGATGGTATGAAGTATCGTTCCTCTTTGTTGTACTCTGTTATCATAATGAGAATTGCATTTGATTCAAATTCCTTTATATTAATGGGCATGCAGTTGATTCTATTGTAGCCTCCAAGCTAGCATACAAGATTACAAGATATGACTGGCAAGGTGATCCGTGTTTGCCCAAAAATTTTGCATGGAGTGGTTTGAGCTGCAGCTATGTCCACGGTCCTCCAAGGATCATCTCTCTGTAGGTGCACTTTTAAATTATTTTAATGGTAGAGAATGAAAACTTATTTTATTTAAAGCATAATTTTCTGTTTTAATTCACTTTTGAAGAAGATGGAGTTTTTCTCCAACTTCTAATTAGGCTTAGTTTGGGAGATGAAATAAATTTAAAAAAAAAAATAGGAAAAATGAGATAAATCAAAGTTATCTTTGTTTTGAAAATGTTGACAGATTACTTACTCCATCAATCCTTCATATCTTTTCCTTCCAAATTGAAAAAATAGGAAATATATTTATATTACTTGAGGTTTTCTTTTTTCTTTATTTTCCTATCTCATGCTCTGAAGTCTGAACTAAGCCTTATAGTGATACGCATGCAGGAACCTCAGCTCAAGTAACTTGACCGGAGAGATAGCTCCGTCTCTCTCCAACCTCAAAGCTTTACAATCTTTGTAAGTATTAATTGGCATGTAATATGGATTTTGCTACTTCGCTTGAGCACTTCCAGATGCTACCAGCACACCGTGTGCCGTCTACCATTATATAGAGTCGCAGGTGGTTGCAACTTGGCAGCATAAATTTTTATTTCTTTATCAAAAGCTCTGTTCTCTCTCTCTTTTTTTTTTCTTTCAGGGATCTATCAAAAAATGATTTGACTGGAGCAATACCAGAATTTTTATCACAACTATCAAATTTGACTATGCTGTAAGTTGATTAGTTTTGACATAATTAACTATAAGTTTTTCTCCATAGCATAGATCAGCCCTTATATGGTAACCCGTAACCCTCTTTGCAGGAATTTAACTGGGAACAAGTTTACAGGTTCAATTCCTCAATCACTCATAGATAAGTCTGAAAATGGAACATTGTTCCTCAGGTTTGACCTGTTAATTAGATATTCCTTCTGTTATTTTATTAATTGAATTATAGCAAAATCTGTAGGTGTAATTTCAAAGGTTTCACATATAATTAATTAACGTTTCAAAACAAAAATACATGATCACACATATCTTATATGCTAACTGATGCAATGTGTGATATTTGATAATCTTTTTGTTAATGCTAGCTTGGAAAGAAATTCAAATACATGCAAATCAAATTTTTGTGAGGAAAAAAAGCACAGTTTTGTTGTTCCGATTATTTCATCAATTATATCAATTGTGGTGCTTCTCCTCTTGTGCGTCATAGCTACCTTTTGGAGAATGAGAAGACGTGGAGGTTATTTCCCTTCTCACTCTCTCTCTCTCTCATATATATATATATATATATATATATATATATATATACCCGTGCATGTTGAATTTTTTATTCTTCTTACCATTTCTTAAACGTCAAATTATTTGTATTTATTTTCGTTGCTGTGATGACAGCTGCTGGAATTGGAAAGGAACAATCACTTAAATCAAAGAACCGGTACTGCTTCACATACTCTGAAATTGTTAGTATCACCAATAACTTCAGAACGATTATTGGAGAAGGGGGATTCGGAAAGGTCTATCGAGGCAACCTCCAAGACGGTACTTCAGTTGCTGTAAAATTGCTGTCTCGAGCATCAATGCAAGGCTATAAAGAATTTCAGTCAGAGGTTAGATAAATGTAGCAAGGGTTTTCGATTCTTTAAGATTCCATGAGATTTGTGACAAGTTTCGTTCATTTAAGACAAGGATTTAATGCAGGTCAAACTTTTAACGATAGTTCATCATAAAAACTTGGTGTCCCTCATTGGTTACTGCGATGACCAAGAAAATATGGCACTCGTTTACGAATACATGGCCAACGGAAACTTGCGAGACCGTTTATTAGGTAATTACAATTTCATCTTCATTGTTGATGTTTTCTTTCTTTGACAATCCCTTTAAAAATAAAACAGACAAGGTCTTAGAGTGTCAGGCTCTTTTTATTGTGCTGCCTGCTCATCTTAAGATCACATCTTGGCTGGGTGTCAAGATAAGAAGGTTTGTACTATTTTAATGTGTTAGTTTGGCTGACATATCGTTAACTTTGAGTGCTAATAACCAGCACTATAGTATGGCTCAGCATGTAAATGACTCCAACTCTTTGCCTGATGAAATTGACTTGGAATAAGGATTAAGGATCTCATAAATATACCTATGACGAGTTACCCTTGAAAGAATTGCCTCGTCTTACATGAATCTTGAGGGGACACTACAAAAAAAATAGTTTTGCAACGAACAAATCCGTTGCAAAAAAGGTGAAAATCCGTTGCAAAATTCCGTTTGCAACGGAAACAGTCCGTGACCAAAAGTGGCGTCACAAAATATATTGCAACGAAAGTGTTCCGTTGCAAAAGGTTTACAAAGGATTTTGCAACAGACTTTTCGTTGCAAACATTGCACAATCAGTTGCAGATTTCGTGACAAATTTAACCAGAATTTCAATGGCTATTGCAACGGAAAAATCTGTTGCAAATTCATTGCAAATTAATGACTTTCCCAAAATATTTGCAACGGATATTCCGTTGCAAATCCATTACAAAATTCTGAATTTATATTAATATTTATATTTTGTTATTTATTCTTTTTTTTTTTGCCAAGAATTATTTATTCTATTTGATTCAATTGAACCATAAGCATAAATATTTAAAAATCACATATAAAGCTAATTTATAAGAATAATGTAAATAAAATATAAAAATTAAATGTCAATATGCTCATATAAAGCTAATTGTTAAATCCTATATATTTGTTATAGTGTCTGATCTGGTTTTGGTGGCAAACTCAGGGACTAATGTTTTAAGCTGGAGGGACAGACTTCAAATTGCAATTGATGCAGCACAGGTTCTAAGACATATAGAAATCAAGATTCTTCATTTTCTTTTGAATTTGTGTTTTTTCCCCCTTCCTAACTGGGTTTGATAAAGTTTCAGGTTTGGAATATCTGCATAATGGTTGTCATCCGCCAATAATCCATAGAGACATGAAAACTTCAAATATCTTACTGGAAAACAATCTCTTAGCAAAGATATCTGATTTTGGGCTGTCTAGAGTTTTTGCTACAGAGAAAAACTCTCATGTGACAACATGTCCTGGTGGCACATTTGGATATGTTGATCCCGAGTAAGTCTTAACAAATTGCGAACTACTAATTATTATATCCGAGACCTAATATTATTTATTTTGTAAATTTAATCATTTATATTTTTCCTATATATATGCAGATCTTTTGCATTAGGGAACTTAAGAAAAGCGATGTCTACAGCTTTGGTATTATTCTATTTGAGCTAATAACTAGCCAACCTGTAGTAATAAAAGGCGATGAATACAACGCCCACATAGTTCAATGGGTAGGTCCTATGATTGAAAGTGGGGATATTAGGGACATTGTGGATTCAAGGTTACAAGGTGAATTTACCACTAATTCTGCTTGGAAAGCCGTAGAGATAGCCATGTCCTGTGTGTCAGTGTGTTCGCCACCAACTGGAGTACAAAGGCCAGAAATTAGTCAAGTATTGGTGGAACTAAAGGAATGTTTGGCTATGGACAGTCCATCTGATGAAAAAGCTAAAAGGGCACTGAACAACACGGCAACATTGAGTTGTTCACTTGAGATGAGCTTCCCTAGTGCTAGGTAGAAGCTAGGCACTTTTAGCCACTTGAAATGTTATTTTACTTAATTGTTGGATTTCTAAACTTCAATTTCTTCCCATTTTACCACAGTCTATCTGTTTGAATAAGAATCGCATTTGCAAATTGTTATGATTATATGGCCAAACTTTTAATAGCATTGACTTTTAGTTTATTTTAGATGAAAATTATGTTTACTTCAAAGTTTCCCACACTATAATAATATTATGTTTTGACTTGGTTTTCCAATTAATTTTAATAACATATTATCTTATTAGATAATTTAAGAAAACAACTACAAACATATAAAAAGCGGCAGAACAATGAGCTGTCTGGAGTTGCAGTTAGGGCTGTAGTGCTATTTGACTTCTTTTCAAGTGATTGATTTCTAATTTAATATACATGAGTATATTATAAGTTCATTATTAATTTATTATGAGTTTATTATTAGTATATTTTATAATATATATTTGTTCTTATTTTTTGTATTATTGTTTTTTATTATAGCAACTTTTAAAAGATTATTTTTTTTCGTTTACGTTGTCTTTTGCAAATAAATATATGTATCCAATTATGCAGTTTGTGAAATTTACTAGATTAAAATTTTATGACGTTAAAAAATTAGAAATTAAATTTCACATTCAGTAAAGATTTATGATATTTATATATAGGGTGTACTCAATGTGTCTTAGCCTACATATATTATAAATTCATTTTAACTTTTCTGAAATTTGATATTATTTGATTTATTTTGTTTAATTATATTATATTTTATTCAAAAAGTGAGAGTTGATTTTTTTTGCTATATTAATGCTTAATAAATTCAATATATATCTAATATATACTAAATATTGTATAATAAATTCAATATATATCCAATATATATTGAGCATAATTTCTTGCAGATTTTAGTATTTAATGTTATTTGATTAAAAAATGAAAAATATAGGTTGATTGATAAATTTACTAAATAAAATTTGTTATACTTAATAATATTTTTTTATTCAGTGTATGATAAACTCATAATAATAATCTGATAATAAATTTTGAATATATTATACGCTAATATAAAATGTAATTTATGTTAAAGTATCACCATTAAAGTATCAAACTTGTATATCAAAGTGCTGCAAGATAAAAAAAAATGAAAAAAATTATCAATTCTACAATTTGTATATAATAAACTCAATATATATTCTTTGATATTTAATGTTATTTGATAAAAAAAATATAATATTTTTGATAAAAATTTTTCAAGCTAGTAGAAAGAAAAAATTAGGCGTGCACTATCATTTTTAAAAACCACTGGACCGAAGCTTTGTTTTTTCAATTCTTTACAAACATGCTATTTTTTTTTTTCTCATTTTTACATTTTGAATGTTGATTATTATTATTTTATTTTATTTTTTATTTTTATTCATATTTTTTATTTAATTTTTTATATCATATTCTCAATATATATATAAAAACTAAACATATATATAACATATAAAAAAATATACACACAACAAAACAAACAACATATACCACATCTACTAAATATCCATCAAATATCTATTAAACATCAACTAAATATCTACATAATATTTTTAATAGTTGTCTAATCTTATTTTTTTTAATTTTTTATTCTCACAACATTCAAACAATATTGACACAATTTATATATAAAATACATACAAATTAAATTATAAATACATAATATACACATAACATCTATCAAATATCTATAATATCTAGTAAACATACACAAAACATCTACTAAACACCCATACAATATTTATATAACGAAATTAATATTTTTTTAACTTTATTTTTACATGTATAATATGTAAATTTTATTTAAAAATAAATTTAATAATTTTTATTAATATATTTTATATATTTTGCTTTTTTATATTTTTATATTTTATATTTATTTTTTTAATCAAAATTAAAAATTTTTCTTTATAAAATTTATAAATTTTATATGCTGAAAAATAATTTAAAATATTAATTTTTATTATTTTATTAGAATATTTTTATTTAAAAGTGAAGTTTGAAAAAAAAAGATAAAATATTGATTGTTGTGAGAGAATAGATATTGTTTTAAAAAAATATTATTTTAGTGAGGTATTTTTAAAATTTTACTTTATTTTTTTATAAAAATATTTTAATATTTTACTTTTTTAGTTTTTTTAAAATAAAGTTTATTTTTTAGATATTTTTGTAAATATCCCCCTAGTAAAAAGGGATACTTACATAACTACCTAAAAAATAACGTTTATTATAAAAATACTATAAAAATAGAAATATTTACACTTTTATGAAAAGTTAGTATAAAATTTTAAAAATACCTCATTTCTTAATAAAATATAAAAAAATTTTAAAATATCTCTTCCCTCACTACAATTAATATTTCACTTTAAAATTTATATTTTTTTCAAACTTCAATATTAAAAAATATTATAATAAAATAATAAAAATTACTATTTTAAATTATTTTTTATCATATAAAAGTTATAATTTTTTATAAAAGAAAAAAATTTAATTTTAATTATAAAAAATAAGTAACACTAAAAAAATAAAACATACAAAAATATATTAATAAAAATCATTAAATTTATTTTTAAATAAATTTTACATATTATATATATGAAAAAATAAAAAAAATATACGTAATTTTATTATGTAGACGTGTAATAGATGTATTGTAGATATGTTGTATATGTTGTGTGTATATTATGTTTTTATTATTTAAGTTGTGTGTATTTTATGTAAAAATTATTTAATATTATGAGAATATTATATGAATGTTGTGTAGATATTTTGAGAATAAAAAATTAAATAAATAAAATTAAATAAATATTAAAAATATTATGTAGATCTGTTGTAGATTTATCGTAGATATATTGTTGATGTGTTATAGATGTGTATATGTAATTTGTATTATTGAGTGTATATTTTATATATGTTATTGTTGAGCTCCTGGTGAATGTGTGTGTTCTACAAAGACTAATACCGCAAATGTATGGTATCGTTTTTTGTAGTAAAGTGATAGAGTGAGTGTTAGATCCACAAGAAAAGTAAATTTTAAGTAACTTAAATTCAATTTAACTATTATATGGAATTTACCAATTTTTACAATTAAAATTATCTAATTAATTTAAATTTAACTTAATTAATTACTCTAAACTAGGCATTCAAACAATCAATAATAAATGGGTAGGATTAAGTTTCATTGGAGTTTTTACTATGGGTTTAATTAATGAAGCATTAAAGTCATTTTCTTAAATCCAAGATATCTAATATCACTAAATTCTTCCCCCTCTCTGTCAAGCAAGGAAAATTTAATTAGGTAATGATTAATTTACTATTTTCATGTCAAATAACCAATACCCAATTCAAGTAAATCAAGATATCAATCTTAGATCCTTAAGCAATTAAGTTATTTCTCAGATAATCACTTAAGGTTGATAATTTCACATCAAAAATCACATTCAACTCTCGTATTTTATATGATTCTTTGGATTTAATAATTGATGGTCAAACAATTGCTAATCATTTAAACCAAAATCATCAAATCAAGGATAAAAAAATAAATTAATGTGTATTAACTGATAAAAATTAAACCTATAGTTTAAACATCCAAATCTACCTAAACCTACAAAGAGATTAGTTACCCATTAATAAAATATAACAAAATGCAAAATTTTCATTAACTATAATCAAAGTATCCATTAATTTAACTAAAACAAAGTTTAAGCAATAAATGCAATGAAAATAGAAAGAATAAACTAAAGATACTCCTCTAATCTTGCTATAAATGCCTTTAAATCTCAGAGAATCTGTCAAATTTGTAAATTTTCCTCTTGGATGATTGATTTCTTCTCTTTCTTTGGTTAGATTCCCAAAATTTTTCAAGAAAGGTAAAAAACGAGGTAAACTCTATAAAAAACTCTGAAAAATTATATTTATAGTATGTTCCAAAAGTCTTCTTGTGTGCCTTAGGATAGAGAGAGAAAATTTCTATTAAAATTTCGCCAAACAGATGGGTACAATTATGCATGAATGTGTGAAAAATGAGACATAGGCGTGTGATACTGTAACTCTTCAAAATCTTAAGTTGAGAAATTTTTAGTAGAATCTGAAAAATTCACACGGGTGTGTGAATTAGAGTGTGTAAATTTCACATGAGCATATGGATAAAATCCACAAGGGTGTGTAAAATTTTTAGTTTTTGTCTCCTTTTCTTTTTTTCCTATAGTAAGGATTTGATATACATAGGCGTGTGGAACAACTAGACACGCCCGTATATATATTTTTTCTTATGTTTCCTCTTCTTTTTAACATCAAATTGCTCAATTTTTCTTTTTTAAGGAATTTTCTCCATCAATCTATAATCAAAATACAAAATGTAATAAAGATGGGCAAAATATTCATCAAAACAATTAACAAATGAACAATTTCTCATTTCAATTAGAGGTATACACAAGATTATCAGTTGTGTATATATTTATTTTTTTATGTATATTAAAAATATGATATAAAAATAATTTTTTAAATAAAAAAATTTAAATAAAATAAAATGTAAAAAAATTACAGAAAAAACTTTAACCTAATTTTGACAAAAAATCCGCTCATCCGTAGTATTAAAAGCGAAACATTTCCTCAAGGTATAAGATGTAATTTTCCCTAGTAAAAATATAGAGCATTAAGTGTTTTTCTAGTGTGGAAAATGATATATTCCACTATATTTTTTAAAAATTTTATTTTTTATTAGGGATATTTTAATTATTTTATTATAAACTCATAATAAATTTATTATAAACCGTATAAAATTTATAAACTTATAATAGACTCAAGATAAACTCATTGTAAACTAATAAAAATCTGATATTTTGGTAAATATTTATAAATTCTGATATTTTAATAAATATTTTATAAATATAATAAATTTAGAATTATATTCAATTTTTTTTTATTTTTATCAAAGCTCTTTTTGGTGGATATGTAACAAGCCCATTAAGCTCAAGAAGTAAAGCCCAATTCGCAATAAAAGTTCCAACTCTAATTTTGTAAAACAAATTTGGGCTTTTGATAAAAATACGTACAAAATTTAAAAAAATAAATTTATCATATTTATTAATTATTTATTAAAATATTAAAATTTATAAAATATTTATCAAAATATCAGATTTATAATAGTTTTTAAAGAATTTATTGTGAGTGTATAATAAGTTTATTATAGATTTATTATGAGTTTATAATAAAATAATTAAAATATTTTTAATAAAAAAAAAAGGGTGTCATTTCCCAGATAAATTTCAAATGAAGAAGAAAACTTAACCAAGAATAGTTATACTGGTGTAGTGCTTCAGTGGAAAATGCCAACTCATATTACTTTTATGTTGACTTTTGATTATAGAGAGTTTGTAATGCATCAAAACCCCTCAGAGATGCTCCAAGCAAAGTACTTAATTTTGTACGAAATCAAATTATTGTAAGCATTAACAAACTGAATTTTTGTTCGATCAAATTATTTTTTTAGTAATTATTATATTTATCACCTTTCAATAACATTTTCAACTTAGTAGTTTTTCTTTTTCTTTTTTTTTTTGAGAGATTCAACTTGGTATTTAAATTTGACAAAATTGAGCAAACAATTCTAAAATTTAATTAGTGGAGGCTATGTTGATCTTCAAAATAAAAATGACTGATTGTGTCATGACTAACAATCATTTGAGATCTATTTGACTTAGAAAATATTATTGCTCAGAAAGGAAAGGTGGTCCTGTGCTGATGAAATGTATTACAAGAGGAAATTAAGCAGTAGAAAGAAAATTAATGCATGCATGAAGCTCCGGTCAAAATCTGGCTTTATCCCTAATTGCAGTTAGCTTATTTTGTACGGTTATATATTTTTCTTCGCAAGCATTTTCTTTAGGCTTCTTGAGGTCAAAATTGTTACCTCAAAATTTGGACAAATAGAAAGTGATTTTGTTGAAGAAATGGTGAAGAAGCAGCAGATTGATGAAGATGGGAACAGGATATTCCACTTGGAAAATACAAGGCCAAATGAAGCAACATATAGTTTTGAAGGGCAAATAATCAAAGTGGCTTAAACCATTGTGGAAGTCAGTTCATGCAGTAAAGGCCAAGTAGAACAAGTCCATCTGCCAATCAACAAGCTAGCACTCCAAGCAATTCATCTAAATTACATGCACGCCTATTTAAATGGACAATATACAGTTCAATTAATAGTACTTGCAAGTTGCTTATTTGCTTTATATATATATATATGACCAGAAATGAACAATTTTCTGGAAATTACAAATATGGGTTACTGGCAACTAGTACTGCTTTTGGTAACACTATGGCTAGTCTTAGTGCTTCCGCTCTCTATGTCTCTTGGAAACTTGAAACTTGACGCCGCAAATAATCCGGGTAAATAATTAATTAATTAACTTTGTATTTGGACGTTGGTTATCATTATTTTTATTATTGATTTTTCGTACAAATTTTAATTAAGGATTCATAAGCATTGATTGTGGAGTAGATCAAGATTATGTAGACAAGGAAACAGGAATATTTTACAAGTCTGATAAAGATTTCATAAGCACCGGAGAAAATGAGGACATATCGCCCGACTACAACCACAATGAAATTCTGTATTTTGGACGACAGCTTCAGAACGTCAGGTTTTTTTCGGAAGGAAGAAAGAATTGTTACAAATTGCGACCTAAACAAGGCAAAAACCATAATTATCTTGTCAGAGCATTCTTCCTGTATGGAAATTATGACGCAAAGAATCAAATTCCAAAGTTTGATTTGTATCTTGGAGTTAATTATTGGGAGACAGTGCAGCAAGTATATGCATCAAAATTTCAAATATATGAGATTAACCACTTCTCTTTAACAGATACTATTGATGTTTGCCTTGTCAATACTGGCTCTGGAATACCTTTTATTTCAGCATTGGAACTACGGCTTTTGAACGATTCCATTTATAGAATTCAATCCAGAGACTTAGTTTCTCTCGGGCGTTATGACTTTGGCAATTCAACCGCCTATAAAAGGTAAATTGTTGTTTTCTTTTCCTTGTCTATTTAATTAATATCTGTATCTTAAAATTTTATATATTCTCTTCATTGCAGGTACAGTGATGATGTTTACGATCGCATCTGGGTCGGGGCTCCTAACCCAGATTATTCGATTTCAGTTAACACAACAGCAGACATTGATATTCAGGGCAGCAACAATTCCTATAAACTGCCGGTTCAAGTGTGGAAAACTGCAGTTCAACCACGAACTTCCCTCAGATCATTGAATTTATCTGGGTCTATGCCGCCCACTGAAATATATGTTTGCTTTCACTTTGCGGAAATATTACAGGTTGCACAAGGCCTAAGAAAAAGAAGAGAATTCACCATCCATTTTAATGGTGCTAACTATGGACCTATTACGCTTCAATACTTGAGGCCGCTTAGCATATGCCCTCCTCAATCATCAGTACAAGGTATTCTTATAATGTCGATCGATTCAACAATGCGGTCTGACCTTCCACCAATCCTCAACGGCTTAGAGATGTTTGCCGTATTGAAGCTTCCGAATTCACCAACAGACCCAGCAGACAGTATGTTCTATTTTTCTCACTCAAAAACTTCAATTTCCCATGATGAGTTTTATGTTCTGTTACATTTCCAACCAAGAGCCTGACAAAAATTTTTTTTACATGTATGGCCTAGTATATTTAATTCTTAAAGCAAATTAATATTTTCAATATATCTGCTGCACTTCTCACCCTTTCGCTCTGGAATGGTCATAGTTGATGCTATCATGGCTATCAAGCAAATATACACGATAAACAATGATGGCAATTGGCAAGGAGATCCATGTATCCCGAGAGATTTTACGTGGACTAGATTGAACTGTAGCTATGACACCAATCCTCCAAGAATCATCTCTCTGTGAGTGCAATTTCAGTCATCCTTGATATATTAATATTAGATTATGTGAAATTGTAAAGATAAACAAGATATATAGTCTCACTCCTAATAAATGAATTGTAAGCAGGGACCTCAGTTCAAGTAAATTGACTGGAATGATCTCTTCATCATTCTCCAACCTCAAAGCGATACAGTCCTTGTAAGTATTAATGACCTGTAATAATTTCTTAGAGTACTAAATGTCTATCTAATTACCATTTTCTTTTTTTTAGAGATTTATCATATAATGAACTGACTGGTGAAGTGCCAGAATTTTTAGCGGAATTGCCAAATTTAACTATCCTGTAAGTTGATGAGCTTTGATTTGCAAGGGAACTTTTGGCATAAAATATACTGGTGATGTACTCTCGTACTTTTTATTCAGAAATTTAACTGGAAACAAGCTCAGAGGTCCAATTCCTGTGTCTCTTGCGCAAAAATCTAACAACGGGACGTTGCAGCTGAGGTTTGATTTTATCACCATCTGCATCCATCAATTCGATTAGCTTGTGATCTGCTTGTTTAAATATATTACACACAGGATGAACAGTTTCTATTTGGAAATTGGAAATGAAAACTGAGTCCTGTTGCTATTCATAGCATGTCCTTGGGCATATTTTGCAGAAACAGCTACTAAATTATGTTTTCAAAGCACATATATATGCATGGTCCACCTATAATCAGATGTTATTATGTTTAATGACAGCTTGGATGGAAATCCAAATCTATGCCAGTCAGATCACTGTGAGAAAAAGAAGCACATTTCTATTCTTCCATTTGTTATATCAGTTATAGCAGTTTCAGTGCTTCTCCTGTTTAGCAGTATGGTGATCTTTTGCAGAATGAAAAGACGAGGAGGTAATTTTTCATTATACAATCGTGATCTTCATCGCTCCTGGGATGATTCTAATTACAACTCTGTTTCTTACTGTCCCCATAAATTTTATTCTTCCCCAGCAGCAATACTGTCCAATAAGGATGGGTCAGTAATATCCAAGAATCGTTCGTTCAGTTATGCAGAGATTGTTAGTGTTACTGATAACTTCAAAACCATCATTGGAGAAGGAGGATTTGGGAAAGTTTACTTTGGGACTTCAAAAGACAGCACTCAAGTTGCAGTTAAGTTGCTATCTCAAAACTCACGGCAAGGTTATAAGGAATTTCAAGCAGAGGTGATGTTCAAACACAGCATCTGCAGTTTTAAGTTAGCTGAATTTTGTATCCTTTTCTGGAGATGCATATTATATATTAGTTAAAATGGATTAGCAATTTGAATTGCAGGCACAACTCTTGATGATTGTTCATCACAGAAATTTGGTTTCTCTAATTGGATATTGTGATGAAGGTCATAATAAAGCACTGATTTATGAATATATGTCTTATGGAAACTTGAGAGAGCATTTATCAGGTACCTAGCATGACACCATAACAAATATTTGGAGACTATGTTGTTAAAAGGGATAATTTCTTGTAATTCTAAGCCAAATTGTAATAATGCCAATTTTGATTGCAGAGACAAGTGGAAGTATTTTGAATTGGGATGAGAGACTTCAAATTGCAGTAGATGCAGCACATGGTTCTCTATCTGATCTAACTATTAAGTCTTTTTCCTTTATTGATCATTTCTTGTTCCATTAGGTCTATGCTAATCAATGGCTAAATGGAGTTTCAGGATTGGATTATCTACATAATGGTTGCAAACCACCAATAATCCATAGAGATTTAAAGACTTCCAACATATTAATAAATGACAAATTGCAAGCGAAAATAGCTGATTTTGGTTTGCCCAGAGCTTTCAAAAATGAAAGTGGTTCGCATATAACGACTCGCCCTGCTGGCACCTATGGCTACTTGGATCCTGAGTAAGTGTTAGGACCCATTTGGTGTATTTTTCGTTTTTGAGAAACATCTTTTATTACAATTTATTTAGTTTTTATTATTAGTATCTTATAATTCTAATTGTTGTAATTAATGTTCTGCTGATATCCCAATTATTTTTACTTTTTCTAATAGGGCCCAAGCATCAGGAAACTTTAGCCAAAAAAGTGATGTATACGGCTTTGGAATCATTCTACTTGAGCTGATAACAGGGCAGCCTGCGATTAAAAGAGACATGACAGGAGAAATAATTCTTATACAAAAATGGGTTACACCAATAATTGAAAGTGGTGATATTCAAAGCCTAGTTGATCCCAGGCTACAAGGCCAATTTGACACCAATTCTGCCTGGAAAGTTGTGGAAACAGCATTGACCTGTGTATTGAATTGTGCAAAACAAAGGCCAGACATGAGTCATGTGTTGGCTGAACTTAAGGAATGTTTGGCCATGGTAAGGCCTTGTGGAAGTTCTCAAAGGATGGAAGGAGGAAGGACAAGATCATTTGCAATTGACACTGAAATGTTCCCAAGTCCAAGGTAGTATCTGATTTGTGTCTGTATCTCATATGGGTGAACTCGAAATTTGTTAGATGCCTATATATCCTTTTGCATACAAATATATATCGTCTATGCATTTGTATTATACTATGTTTCTGCTGCTTTTAATGAGGAATTGGCTTTTTAATTTTCTGAATGTCTGAGTTGGATCTTTTTTCTTTTTATTTTATTGTTATTGTTATTTTATTGTTTATTTGAGCTTACAAACTTTAAAATTTGGTTCAACTTGCCCAATAAACCAACTTCATTTTTTCTTCATAATCTTATATATGGGCGCCCCGTTTTGAGAAAGCATAAAAATTATTAGTATATTTAAATGTTAATTTTAAATTTTTATGATAAAAAAACTAAAAAATAATTCTTCTTGCAATATTTTGTTCTCCTCTCTTTTGTTGAATTAGGCGGCTATTTATCCAATATTCTTGTTTCTCCAATATTGAATAATGATTCAACACTAATTTTTAGATATAATAATAATTCTTCTCAATTCTCCAATTTCTCATAAAATTTGTAGTGAAGAAAAAAAGGGCACAGCTGAGTCCATTTGAAAATTTTAGGGCCTGGTCGATTACCAAAAAGAATAATTTTCACGATAATTTAAGCATCTTTGAAAACAAAAATCAATTTTTTGTTATTTCCTTAAACGTTGATAATTAGAAAACTCATACCATGGTATCATAGATTTTCAGACTCTGATACATTTGTTTGCACCCAAAACCAACCTAGTGAAAGCTTTGTGCAGGCAGGAGTTCAAGTGGAGCAGCAACAATAAATGGCATTTCCTTTTCAAAAGCAAAGTCCTCTAATGCATACGGATCCTAAAGCCTCAACGAGAAAAATTATATAAGAATTATATGAGTTTGGCCTTACGCATTCTTATTCGCAATAATAAAAAAATATATGTTATTATTTATAACGTCATTTACCCCTTATGCATTTTTATTCACAATAACAAAAAAAAATATAATATTATTTATAATGCCATTTACTTTTTTTTTTTTTATTAAAAATCCAACTTCAATAGCATTTGACATTTTGTTTTATTAATTTTGTTCATTTATTCAAAAAAAAAATTGAGGTGAAGCAATAAAAAAATATTTTATTTAAAAAATGGAAGGATCAAAACATAATATTAGATCAGATGAAACTAGGGGTAATATTTTTATTTTAGTTGATAACTAAAGATAAAATTTGAGCAACAAGATAGCATTGAGTTGTTCACTTGGGAGAAGCTATAGGCACTTTTCGTTGCTTGAAATGCCCTTTTACTTGATCATTGGATTTCTAAACTTCAATTTCTTCCATTATCCCAATTTCCAAAATTCTTTCAATATTTACATCCAATGAATTAATAACCTATGTATTGATTAATAATTGAATAATTGACAACCTACTTATTTGAATAAGAAGTGCATTTGCAAATTGTTTCTGCTGAAGTTGTCACTTTTACAAAAAAAAAATTCTCTTTCAAGTTGTATCTTTATAAAATAAAAAAATTAATTAGCTTTTCTAAATTATACACTTATCATTAATAATTTAATTTATGAATTGAGAATATAGTATTAATAAAGTAATAAAAGATATTTTAATTCATTCAAAATAATTTTATATAATATTTATAGAATTTAATAATTTTTTTAATTAATATGTATAAATTGAAAGAGAAGATTTCAGCGAAATAAAAAGAGTAAAATAAAAAATAAGTTGTTTGCGCTCAATATTTTTAATGATAAAATTCTAATTGCATTGACTTTTAGTTTATTTTAGATGTAATTATTTTTATCTTAAAGTTGTCCATATATATATATATCCATCTCTTTCCAAATGGGATTTATATTTTATATCTCACACTTAAAATTTTAATAATATATATAATTATTTTAGACTTTTCCAAAACGAATAGCATATGCATATTATATTTTGACTTGGTATTCTAATTACTTTTAGTAATAATAATATACTATCGTATTATAAAATTATTTTTTGGAAAATAACGACACTTCATGAACACGCATATTCTAATTAATTTTAATCTGTATCATTATTATTGTATTAGAAAATTATTTTTAGAAAAATAACAACTCTTTGTCAACTGAATGAGCTAGCAAATATTATATTTAGGATTGAAATTGAACCGAGCTGAATTTTAAAAAGTTTAAGTTTAGTTCATTATAAAATAATCGAGTTCATATTCGAACTAACTCATATATTATGTATTTCAAGTTTGAACTCAAAATAGATTTAAATAAATTTAGCGAGCTTAACGAACTTTTTTTAATTTTTAATTTTCATTCATCTTTTTTGCATTCTCATATTAGATATACTGAAATTAACATTTTTATTGTATTACTATAATTTTATATTTAATTATAAATTATTAAGTTATTTTATATTTAATTTAATTTATTTATCACATATATCATATATTAATAAATTATATAAATTAAATTAGTCAAAAAAAATTAATATAATCGTATACATAATTTAATATATACAAATTAAATTATATATATTTTTAATCCAACATAATCAATGAACTAGTTTATGAGCCTAACTCACAAGCTTTTTAAATGAGCTAGTTCACAAGTTAACAAGTCAAGTATTTCTTAACTTGAACTTGACTTATTTAATAAATAAGCAGTTTGAGCTCGAATATGAAGGAGTTTTTATCGAGCCGAGACACAAGTCTAGCTCGAGTAGTTTGACTTATTTACATCCCTAATTATATTCTAATTAATTTTAATATTATATTATCATTCTGGAAAATTATTTTTAATTCCAAAATGGATGTAGGGGTGGTTAGCTGCATGGTTGACATTGTATATATAAATCAAGATATCCAATTTATAAGAAGTACATTGGAGCATAAAATGATTCAAACTACTATTCCAAGCTCCAACACTACACTAATTTGACTAGGGAAGCCCCTCAATCCATCTCATTTATTAATTAATTAAAATAAATTAATTTTAAATATAAAATAAAATTTAATTATCTTTTACAAAAATCTTAACCCAAAAAACACGAAATAAGCAGCTCAAATTTTTTTTAAAAAAAACACTATTCATTGTTAGCTTAAGCCTATATACTATGTATATGTATTTTTAAGCATAAAGGAAAGGAGGATGACTAATATATATAACACGAATAGAACATTATAATTAATTAGAAATATAAATAATAAAATTATTTGATATGATATAGTATAATTAATACTATAAAATAACACAAAAATGTTCTCCAAATATATTAAAAATTGTCACAAAAAAATATAGAAGACGAATTAGTCATTTTTATCTATCATCCTTTATATATTTTCGTCTCTTATTCAATAGGAGCTGATAAATTATAATATTATGTTTAATATAAAGAATGATAGTCGTCCCAATATAAAAATGATAATCATTCTCATATGGAGATTACTATAATTGTCGACCCCTTTTTAACAATTATAATAGTTAATTATATATAATCAACTCTTTAAATAAAATTAACTACTTTATATTTACCTACTTTGCTTTTGAATATTATAGGAAACAATAGAAATAAAATAAATCTAAATCAAATGAAAAAATTACAATATTTAATCACAACCAACTCTTTGATATTAAAATGAATTTACCTTACGCATTGATCAAGACATTTGATGATACATCACAAAAATATTTATTTATATACACCTACCAACTCAAAATTAATTTGAAAAAAATCATTATTGAAAGTAAAACCCTCTTTAAACAATCAATTTACTTTGTTACCTCAAGAAACATAAAATAATTTAGTATTTCTAATTAGGTTTGGAGTTTGATCGATTATTATATTTCCTACTTTTGATTTTATGGGGAGCTTATATAATACACCTCATTTCATTTTTTTTTACTAAATAAATAAGGATTTTTAACAAAAATATAAGAAAAAATTAAAATAATTTTAAATTTAGCGTATTTATAAATTATTTATCAAAATAATAGAATCTATAAAAATATTTACCAAAATATTATATTTTTATTAGTTTAAAATAAGTTTATAATAAATTTATAATGAGTTTATCATGAATATAAATTTTACATAATTTATAATGAGTTTATAATGAATTTATAATAAAATAACTAAAATACCCTGGTAAAAAAATAAAAATTTCAAAAAAATTGGTGGAGAATATCATTTTTCCCAACAAATAATTATATTATCCATACTATTACTTTTTAAATCCATTTCCAAATAAAGAGCACATACTTTTTTCTTTCTTTCCTTTTAATTATTTGTTAACAAGAAGAGGTTTATATATTCTTTTATTTTCTTAGTATGTAAACTAGATAAAATGAAATTTTAATTTATATAATAAAAACTACAAAATCATTTAATAAATCTAATAAAAATAAAAATTATAGTTTATAATACACCATTAACACGATAATACATGTAGTGAAAGTGGTAATATATATACTAATTAAACCGTTAAAATAGAAAAAAATAAAGATATTTATTAAAAATTAAAGAGGGCAAAAAAACCAATAAAATAAAATAAAATAAGGTGTAAAAGTGAAACAAAATATGTTAAAAATATGATATGACTATTATTATTATTTTATATTATATTTAAATATTAAAAAATATAAAAATAAATAAATTGTTTAAAACTTTTAGAGTTGATTTAACCACTCATTTATAATATGGTAATTTTAGATTATCCGCATGCATTGCGAGTCAATAAGACAAGAATTTCTAACCTGAAGAGAGGGAAAGTTCTAGGAGTGTGCCAATATATATATATATATATATATATAGGTATAGGTATAGCCATACACTCATATAACTTATGGCGAAGAGCATGGAAAGGCGACTAATATTATCACTTTTGGCTACAAGACTACAATGGCTACTCTGTGTTTGGCTGTCTACAAGCACAAGAAACCCGAAACTCATTGCAGCAGATAATCAGCAACCCCACATAGGAGAGCTCGCCACTCAAAATCCAGGTAGTAACTCACAATACATACATCCATACATATATACATACGTACATATATATTACAATTTAATTTTTAGACATTTCATTTTGCAAAAAGCCCATGTTTTTAATTTTTTTAAATTTAATTTTAGATCGATAAAAATTAATTTGCAAGTGGATATTGTTCATTGGTGCAAAACTTGTTAATTTTAGCCTCAACTATATGCAATATAATAGCAAAATATCAAATCGATCAAACTTGTCCTAATTAATTAAGAATATAATGTATTTTCTTTTACAAAACTTTTGGGTGAATATACTAAAATCTTTTTTAAGAGTTGTTGTAAGGACTGGAGTTTAAACCCTTTAATTAAATATTTTTGAAGAAGATACTCCTTAGTTTTGTCTTCAAAAAAAGAAAGGAAAAATAGTATTCAAAGGAAACACTGAATATTTACAATTACTTAAAAAAAAAAAAAACTCTCCACTGAAAAAATATAAATGTTTGATGTAATTTATAGAAATATAATAGATTGTAGAAAATTTTCAATATACTATGTTCTCTAACTCTAGTTGTTTGAATTAATAGAAACTGACTGAATATATGTGATAATTAAGAGAATGCCTTCTTATTATAAAATTTTGTATTCTACGTGGAAGTATGTCTTTTTTGCGGGTAAAAAAATACTTTAATATCGTAGAGTAAATAAAATATATATATATATATATTTCATTTTACTAATTTAAATTCAAATGCATGAATTATTGAATTCTATAGATGACCCAAATAATTAATGTCCCTACATCAAGCGTGGATCTTTTTTCTTTTTCCTTACCAAAAAAGAAAATATCTTTAATTTTACAAGAAACAAAAGAAAAAAGTAACCATAATTTTGTGGGTGTTGCAATAATTTATTAGATGAAGATTGAAGAGAGAATATTTGGTAGTTAATTGCCATATTAAGATATGAAGAATATAAGGTAAGTGTGAATTACAGTTTTGTGGCTCATAAAATATTGAAGTAACTAATATTTCACTCTTAAAATACTTGAATAAAATGCATATATGAGGTTATAAAATTAGACAAACAACTTCTGGAAATTAATCAGCACACCTTTCTCTTCTTAATTTAGAAATGACCTTCCCACTATTAATAAATAATAAAATTTATTTGGATATATAATAATATATACATATCGTATTTTTATTTTGATAATATATATATCATATTTTTTTTTATTAAAGTTGGTTGGGTTGAGATATTCTGAACATAAATAAAAAACTATAACAAATATCTGAATATTTTAAAATTCAGATCAAAATAAACTAATAAATTTAATAATAGTCAAATCTGGATTGAATTGACTTGATTTGATTGGGGTAGACTGGTTCTTGTACTGCGATCTAGTTGACATATAAATTTGGAAAGAAAAAAATTGTAGCTTATGAAAGAAAAATAATTTTTTCTTTTAATTTCCATGTTATTACTATAGCACTTGTCCATTCAAAGAGAATAGATAATTGTTAATAAAAGAATTGGATAAGCATTGATGGACCAGATTATCTAACTAATTAATAATTTTGTTGTGACGTAAAAGGATTCATAAGCATTGATTGTGGGTCGGATGAGGATTATGTTGATGCAGCAACAGGCATATTTTACAAGTCTGATGAAGATTTCATAAGCACAGGAAAAAATAAAGATATATCACCGGAATACAACATTGTAGATCCTTATATTGGGCGGCAGCTGAAAAACATAAGAATTTTTCCAGAAGGAAGAAAGAACTGTTACACTCTGAAACCTGAACAGGGTAAAAATCATAATTATCTTGTACGAGCTGTCTTCAAGTATGGAAATTATGATGCAAAGAATCAAACTCCCAAATTTGATCTTTACTATGGAGTTAATTATTGGGCAACAGTAGATCTGGAAAGTGCCAATGACATGTCATTGTATGAAATTACTCACATTTCTTTAGAAGATACTATTTTCGTATGCCTTGTAAATACGGGTTTTGGAATACCTTTCATTTCAACTTTGGAACTGCGGCTTTTGAATGATTCTACTTACATAGTTGAGCCTTCATCATCAGCAAGTAATATTATCAGAACATCTGACCTTCGTAATCCTCCCTATGATGATGATTTTGTTAGGTAAATTGTCTTTTTCAGGATTGATTTACAAATTATCAAATTCAAAATTAGGCTAATTTACATTTAATCAATCTGACATAATCCTTAATTCAGGTACAAGGATGATGTGTTTGATCGGCTCTGGGCGTCTTACTGGGTTTCCGATTGGGTTTTAGTTAACACCACTTCAGACATTGATATCTCCAGTAATGGCAGCAATAACTTATACAAAGTGCCAGCTGAAGTTCTCAAAAGTGCTGCCCAGCCAAAAAATATTAGCAGTTCATTAAGTTACAAATATAAGAATTCTTATTCGGACCGTATTTTTTATATCAACTTTTATTTCACGGAAATCACAGAGATTGCACCAGGTCAACGAAGAGAGTTCACTATCACTGTGAATGGAGCCAACTATGGGCCAATTACCCTCGAGTACTTGAAGCCGCTGACCATAAGTTCTGATAAAACACCATTAACAAGTCAAGGAGTTCTTGAGTTTTCTATCAGTCCAACATTGCAATCTGATCTTCCACCAATCCTCAATGCCTTTGAGATTTACAGGGTTTATTCCTTACCTGATTCCCCAACAGATTCTGCAGATGGTATTAATTAATTCCAACAAACAATCTTCACGCTTAAATTATCTCAGTTGATGCTATTATGGCCATCAAGATGACATATAAGATCAATAGAAATGACTGGCAAGGTGATCCATGCGTGCCTAGAGATTTTTCATGGAGCGGTTTGATCTGTGGCAATATCGAGAATCCTCCAAGGATTATCTCTCTGTAAGAGAAATTTGAAATTATACGAATGGTTAATCTTCTATTAGCTAGAAAAAGTACAATATAATTTCATAATATACCGCAAGGTAAATAATCACATATTAATTTAACATCATTAGATAAATAACTATTAACTAACTATTAACAAGAAGATATGTATAGATAAATAAGAATATATTAATAATGTTGTCAAATATTTATATATATGTTATAAATAATTTATGGTGCCATGAGTTTTAATTAGTTTTTATTTTCAAATGAAATTTATGATTGACGTGGTCTATGTTAGAATTTTTCATTACATTTATATTAATATATAGATGTGGTAAACACTTTTTTTTTTGGAGAAACAGAAGGACTAGCAGCAAACAGAAAGAAAACAAAAAACTAGCCTACCACATGTATTTTGATCAAATTATTTAAAAAAAATTGTTGGGATACGACACTTTTAGTTATATCTCTCTCAATGCGTTGCACTTTGAGCAGGAACCTCACTGCAAGTAATTTGACCGGAGAGATAGCTTCATCACTCTCCAACCTCAAAGCACTACAATCCCTGTAAGTATTAATTAACTAATTGACTTTTCTATGTCACTGGATGCTACTGGATTTCTGATGTCACATTCTGAAAAAGAAACTTAATTCTCTTTGATTTTTTTCATTCAGGGACTTATCAAACAATGAATTGAATGGTGCAGTTCCAGAATTTTTAGCACACCTATCAAAATTGACTATTTTGTGAGTTAATCCTTTGGCATTGAATTTTTTTTTCACTAAAGAAAAAAATAGGCGACTTAGTTTATACTTTTTGCAGAAATTTAAGCGGTAACAAGTTTACAGGTTCAATTCCCCAGTCGCTCATAGATAAGTCTGATAATGGAACATTGTTCCTCAGGTTTGACCTTTTAATGAACAATTCCTTCTGTTCCTTTATTAAATGAATTATAGCAAAATCTGTAGGTGTAATTACGAAGGTCCCATAATTAATTAACAAAAATATATGATCACATATCATATATATGCTAACCAATGCAATGTGTGACATTTGATGATCTTTTTCTCAATGGTAGCTTGGAAAGAAATCCAAATCCATGCAAAACAAAATCTTGTGTGGGAAAAAAACACAGTTTTCCTGTTCCGGTTATTGCATCAATTATATCAATTGTGGTGCTTCTCCTCTTGTGTGTCATAGCTACCATTTGGAGAATGAGAAGACGTGGAGGTTTTTTCCCTTCTGTCATATATATTTCATGCACCTGTTTCAATTCAATATTGTTTGTGCATTTTGAATTTTTTGTTCTTCTTACCAATTCTGCAATATCAGAATGTTTGTGATTTATTTTCGTTGCTGTGGAGACAGTTACTGGACATGAAAAGGAACAATCACTTAAATCAAAGAACCAGTACCGCTTCACATACTCTGAAATTGTTAGTATTACCAATAACTTCAGAAAGATTATTGGAGAAGGGGGATTTGGAAAGGTCTATCTGGGCAAATTGCAAGACGGCACTCAAGTAGCTGTAAAACTGCTGTCTCAAACATCATTGCAAGGTTATAAAGAATTTCAATCAGAGGTTAGATAAATGCAGCAAGGGTTCTCAATTCTTTAACATTCCGTGATATTCTTAACAATTTTCGTTCATTTATGACAATCATTTAGTGCAGGTCAGACTTTTAATGATAGTTCATCATAGAAACTTGGTGTCCCTTATTGGTTGCTGCGATGACCGAGAAAATATGGCACTAGTTTATGAATACATGGCGAATGGAAACTTGCGAGAGCATTTATCAGGTAATTACAATTTCATCTTCATTGTTGATGTTTTCTTTCTTTGAGGGGATATTGGTCTCCTTCTATTTATGAGTGAGTCTATTTTGTGCTTGAAATCCACTAACATCTTGAGACATCATCAACATGCTGCTTTAAATGTGTGCATTTAAGTAATTAATAGTTTTAACTGCAAAGATCAAACGACTTCACACAAATATTGTTAAATCCTAAATACATTTGTTGCATTGTCTGATGTGATGTTGGTGGCAGATTCAAGCACTAATATTTTGAGCTGGAGGGATAGACTTCAAATTGCAGTTGATGCCGCACATGGTCTATTTCTAAGACATATATATATATATATATATATATCAAGATTCTTTTGTTTCTTTTGAGTTAGTATTTTTTTTACTCCCTAACTGGGTTTGATAAAGTTTCAGGTTTGGAGTATCTACATGATGGTTGTCGTCCACCAATAATCCATAGAGATATGAAAACTTCAAATATCTTATTGGATGAAAATCTCATAGCAAAGATATCTGATTTTGGTCTATCTAGAGTTTTTGTTACTGAGAGATACTCTCATGTAACAACATGTCCTGGTGGCACATTTGGATATGTTGATCCTGAGTAAGTCTTTGACTACTAATTATTATATCTGAGGCCTAGCTAATATTATTCTTAATTATTTTTCACTATATATGCAGATTTTACGCATCAGGAAACTTAAATAAGAAAAGTGATGTCTATAGCTTTGGTGTTATTCTATTTGAGTTAATAACAGGCCAACCTGTAGTAATAAAACGCGATGAATATAGCATCCACATAGTTCAGTGGGTAGGTACTATGATTGAGAGTGGGAATATTAGGGACATTGTAGATCCAAGGTTACAAGGTGAATTCACCACTAATTCTGCTTGGAAAGCTGTAGAGATAGCCATGTCTTGTGTACCACCGACTGCAATACAAAGGCCAGAAATTAATCATACATTGGCGGAACTAAAGGAATGTTTGGCCATGGAGATCGCATCTGAAAGAGCTGATAAAGAGACAATGAGTAGCATGACAGCATTGGGTAACTCATTTGAGATGATGAGCTCTCCTAGTGCTAGGTAGAAGCTATGTAGTACTTTTGGATGCTTGAATCTCCTTTTACTTAGGCCTGTCTGGTTATTTGTCCATGTCAACCCCTAGATGGTAGTTGTTGCTAGTTGATAATAAACGTTGTTAAATATTAATCACTTGGATAAAAATTTAATAGTTGCTATTAAAGAATATAAAATATCACATAAGCATAATTATTTTACATATCATTTTTAGTTTTAATGTGTAATGAAAACAGAAAGAATAATAGTTAAGGAAATTAAACTTGGTCTTTTATATATTTGTAATGTTTTTAAAATGTGATATATAGCGGCTGTTTTAAATATTCTTTCTTTTTGTAGATCATCCTTTCGGAGTCGAGTCGAATAAGACCACAATAACGATAAAACTCTCGCTATCGAGTTTTAATGTAACCGTATACTCATGACTCGAATTTAAAACATCTTATTAAGTTAAAACAGTCTCTTACTAAGAAACCTATGAGCTTGGTGATATTATAAGTAATATTTTAATTTTTACAGTTATTTTTTGAAGGGAAATAAATAGGTGTAATATAGTAAAATAACATTAGCTATCAATCGGTGTAGAAAACTTCAAAACGGAATTTTTTGAATTGCCAATTGTATTTGCATTAAGGTCTATTTAGCTTTGGAAATTGTTTTCCTTATAGTTTCCTGAATCAAAGTGGGAAGTAAAATTCTATATTTTTTTAAGAGTGTAATTTTCTTCAGAAAATATTCTGAAAAACACGATTTATTTTCAACAATTAAACAGTCTCGTATAATCTCTCATTATCAAGTGAGATTTTAACCTTAAAATCACTTGCAAAAGTCTCTCTTTCTCTCTTTGCTCTTACTCTTCCTTCTGCTGTGATTTCTTCTCTTCCATTCTCTTCTTCTTCTTCTTCTTTTTCTATTTTTAAGTCAGGTTCCTAACAGTTGGTATTGGAGTCTGGTTAGATCCAAAGGCTAAACAGATCAGTAATTAAATGGAGACTCCAAGGGTAGCAGATTTCAATCTTGTGATTCAACTTCAAGAGATAATTTGTTGCTGCGATTTTAATACAACCACCCTCAGTTGTATCTAAAACAAGTTAGAAGAAGAATTTAAGATAAAATTATCACACAAGAGAGAGTGTATTAAGGAAGAAATACTGAAATTCTTAAGACTATATTTGATGCCTCAATTCATATAGCAGAGTGGCTTCTCCTTTTCAATTGGTAAACATGGATATACAAGAACAAAGAGTGAAAAATACTGCTAATGCTATAGATTTGAAAACCCCACCAGCTAAAAAATTGGTCGAGAGCTCACAAGAGAATTTTGGTTCCGTAAAGATGATGAAGTCGCCAATCACTGCTACTTCATATACCGTTACTTCTCTGGAAATAGCAACAAATAGTTTTAGTCAAGAATTTCAAATTAGCTGGGGTTCTTTTTGTCATCTTAATTTAGAAAGGAGACCTTTCTAACAGAGCTATTACGAGTGATGGTTGTTATGATGTATCTAATGTGGAGCAAAAAATCTCTACTGATCAAAATTTGGATAACAATGACAGATCTTCAAAGTTATTAGAAGATGAATTTGAGAAGTGGAGAAAACAAAGGAAAAAATTGAAATTCAACTTAAAAAAAATTAGTGCCTTAAAGTTGTTTGAGAAAATGTCAGTTAGAAAACAAAAATTCAATTATCTATTCAAAGAGAATTTGAAGCTTGCTATAGGAAAGAAGGGACAATGGGCTGCAAAATTGTTTAAGTTCCATCAGAATGATGAATTTAGAATTGAACTTTTGCTTATTTGGACCATCAGGCTACCACTAGAAAGAAGCACCAGGTCTAGCAGTCTTTAAGTCTCAATCAGACTTCTTCCTTGAGGACAAGGAAGAGCTTCAAGCGGTGGGTATTGTCAAGACCCAAGAACAAGAGGACTCAGGTATTACAAGCAACCCATTCAATGTGTTGGCAATTTGTTAGTTGTCAGTAATTAGCCTAGTTGTTAGTGATACCAAATTCACGTGGGATTTAGTGTGACAGCTGGTATATTATTACAGGGAATTCTGAATTTCTATTATAAACCATTGTATTGCAGTGGAAACAATTAATCTGAATATTGAATACAATTATTTCCTCATTTTCCCTCAAGGTTCTCTCTGTCTTTGTTATTCTTCTTCCTTCTGCTGTGATTTCTTCTCTTTCATTCTCTTCTTCTTCTTCTATTATTCTTCTTCTTCTCCTTCTTTCTCTGTTTTTAAGTCAGGTACCTGACATGAATGAATGTTAAGTGTTCAATAGGCAAATAAAACTTGTTAATATTGGATCATGAACGAATCCAAAGTATAAAATGAATCCAAATTAAATAAAGGTAAAATAATATAAGAATTTATAAATAAATGAGCTTTTAGGTCGAGCATAAATCAATTAATTTATGCAAATAAATTCTCTAACATTGTCCGTTTATAAGTTTATTTTTGTAACTTAAAAAACTATGATTATATTAAATAAACTAGACTTAAAATGTGATTAACCTTAGTGACATGTTGTATGCCAGCATGTAAAAAATTACAGCTGACATAAAATCTTAGTGACATGTCATCATCTGTCATGGCATATCTTGCACAATTGGCATCAATTCAACGTGGTTTATGACATGGCAAAACATGTATAATTGGCATAAAATTTTATTGACTTGAGAAGTAGATAAGTTTAATGACGGATGTACAATATTAATCCCATGAATGTTGAAAAGATAATGAAACTAATTTGCACTCTATATTTAATATTGTTATTAATGATAATGAAATATGAATGTTGAAAAGAGAAACTATTAATTAAGGATAAACAAATAATTTTACTTAATTTTTTAATATGAGTGAAACTTCTTAAACAGTCATTTAAATGAATGCAATACAGTCATAATCCAGTTGAGTTCAGTTGAAATTAAATTTGATGAAAAATTACAAGCATTAATACTTTTGTCTTCTCGGCCAGAAAATTAGAATGCTACTGTCACAGATGTGAGTAGCTCGTCGGAAAGCAAAAAGTTAAATTTTGATAATGTTCGTGATTTGGTCCTCAGTGATAATCATCAACCTCTTCAGTTTTGCATATACAGTCAAGAGGAAAAAATTTATCCAAAGGAAATGGGCACTGAAAATCTAACCACAGAGGTAGATTAAAGGACAGAAGATCAAAATTCAAGAATTCTAATAATTTCCACAACTCAAAGACCGTAGAGTATTGGAATTGTGGGAAGACCGAGTATTATAAAAATCAGTGCAAGAGTGCATCGAAGGACCAGGAGGTGAAGGCAGAGGCAAATATTACTTCCACCTCAGAAAAAGATGATGTATTGATATGCTCTTTGGAGAGAAAAGAGAGTCTTGGGTGTTAGATTCTAGAGCATCATTCCATGACACTTCGCGAAAAGAATTCTTCGAGAGGTATGTCCCCAAAAATCTTGAAAAGGTATATCTTGGTGATGATCAATCTTATGATATTATTAGTAAATGTGTAGTGAAGATTAAGTTGAACGGGTCTATTTGGGAGCTGAAAGATGTCGGGCATATTTCAGACCCAAGAAAGAACTTAATCTCAGTAGGGCAGTTGGCTAGTAAAGGCTTCACTATAATCTTTCATGATGATGATTAGCAGATTTTGAAGGGCGCAGTGACTATTTAATTGCAGTTGCAGTAGAAAATAAAAATTTCTATTTGTGGCACCACAGACTTGGCCACATGAGTGAGAAAGGAATGAAAATTATGCACTCAAAGGAAAAACTTCTAGGTTTTCAGTCTGTTGAGATAGACATGTGCGAAGATTGCATACTTGGAAGTCAAAAGAGGGTTAGCTTTTAGAAAAGTGGCAGAACCCTAAAGAAGGAAAGGCTAGAGCTTGTTCACTATGATGTTTGGGGACCAACGATAACTTCATCCATTGGTAGAAAAACACTACTTCGTGACATTCATTGATGATTAATCTAGAAAAGTATAGGTTTACTTTCTAAAGCATAAGTCTGAAGTGTTTGAGACTTTCAGGAGATGGAAAGCTATGGTGAAAAATGAGGCAGGTCTAAAGATTAAAAGGCTCAAAATCGACAATGGAGGTGAATTTGAAGACACCATATTCAAGAATTTTTGCTATAAGCATGGGATCAGAATGGAGAGAACTGTGCCGGGTACGCCTCAATACAATAGTGTTACTGAGCATATGAACCGAATATTGACAGAAAAGAGCCAGAAGCATTTGTATATAGTCAGATCTACCGAAACAATTCTAGGCAGATGTAGTCAACACATCAACTCACTTGATCATTCGAGGCCTATCGGTTCTATTAGAGTATAGAATACCAGAAGAGTTATTGAGCGAGAAAGAGATAAAACTATCACATCTAAAAGTTTTTGATCATATAGCATATGTGCATATTAGTGATCAAAGTAGAAATAAGCTTGATCCCAAATATAAGAAATGCATATTCATTGGCTATGATAAGGATGAGTTTGGTATCGTATTTGGGATGATAAAAACAAGAAGATGATTCGCAGCAAAGATGTGATTTTTAATGAAAAAGTAATGTACAAGGACATGCATAAAACCGATGCTAGTAATACAGAGCAGAGTGAGCTAGTATTTGTAGATATAGATGATGTCTCATATAGTTCCGTGATGAAGCCAATTGTAGTAAGCCCTTAGCTAGAGGAACTTGTTGAGCAAAGCAGTGTCCAGCAGACCGACACACCACAACCTCCTACTCTAACTCTTGTATTGAGAAGGTCTTCTTGGCCTCATATGTCTAACAAGAGATACATGAACTATTTGTTACTTACTGATCAATGAGAGCCTGAATGCTATGATGAAGCTTGTCAGACTAGAGATGCTAGCAAGTGGGAGTTTGCTATAAAATATAAGATGAAGTTTCTGATCTCTAACCAGATATGAGAACTAGCTGAGTTACCCATAGGAAAGAAGGGACTTCACAACAAATGGGTGTATAGGGTGAAGGAGGAGCATGATGGTTCTAAGAGATATAAAGCCTGACTAGTTGTCAAAGGATTCTAGCAAAAGAAAGAAATTGACTATACCAACATTTTTGTTCCCGTTGTGAAGCTCAATACTATCATATTAGTGTTGAGTATTGTTGTCATTGAAGATCTTTTTCTTGAACAGCTAGATGTGAAGACCACATTTCTTCATAGAGAGTTGGATGAGGAGATATACATGCATCAGGTTTCTCAGAAAAAGGAAAAGAAAATATGATATACAGACTTAAGAAAAGCTTGTATAGCCTAAAACAAGCCCTAAGACAGTAGTATAAAAAATTTGACGGTTTCATGCACAAGGAAGGATTCCAGAGGTGCAACACCGACCACTGTTGCTACTTCAAAAGATAGAGCTTCAGTTATATTATTTTATTATTTTATGTTGATGACATGTTAATAGCAGGTTCAGATATGGAAGATATCATAAGGTTTAAGCAACAATTGTTAAAGGGATTTAAGATGAAAGACTTAGGTCTAGTAAAGAAGATTCTTGAAATGCAAATCACAAGAGATAAGCATAAAGAACTTTTGTAGTTATATCAGGCACAGTACATCAACTGTGTTTTGCAGAGATTCAATGTGGATGATGCTAAGCCAGTTAGCACACCTTTGGCTAGTCACTTTCATCTATCTAAGGATCAATCTCCTTAAATGAAGGAAGAGAGAGAACTCATGGCTAAGGTTCTTTACTCCTCAGCCATTGGAAGCTTGATGTACGTAATGGTATGTACAAGACCAGACATTGGCTATGTGGTGGGAGTTGTTAGCAAGTTTATGTCAAATCCAGGGAAAGTCTATTGGAAAGCAGTAAAATGAATTTTGAGATATCTACAAGGCACCACAGATAAGTGTTTGTACTTTGGTAAAGGAGAGTTAAAAGTACAAGGCTACGTAGATGCAGACTTTGGAGGTAAAGTCCATCGCTAAAAAAGCACCACCAGTTATATATTCACTGTTGAAAATACAATTATTAGTTGGATATCGAAGTTATAGAAGATTGTCACTCTATCCACTACAGAGGCTAAGTATGTAGTAGTTACAAAAGCCAGTAAAGAGATTATATGGCTTCAAGGTTTATTAACTGAGTTGGGATTCAAGCAAGAGAAGAATGTCTTATACAATTATAATGAGAGTGTGATATACTTGGCAAAGAATTCAACATTTCATTTTAGAATTAAGCATATTAAACTTCGTTATTATTTCATCAGAACTTTGTTGGAGGATGAGGTGTTAATATTGGAGAAGATCTAAGGAAATAAGAATCCAGTGGATATGTTGACAAAGACAGTAGCTATCGACAAACTGAAATTGTGTTCAACTTCAGTTGGCCTGTAAGAGTAACAACACTAGAAAGATCTGCTGCATAGATCAAGGTGTGAAGAAAGATTGAAATCAATCTTCAATTGGGAGATTGTCAATGAAATTTTACCATTTGAGTAGTAAAAATAGAGGTGCCTAACTTAGGTACATTTTTGTAAAAAATTGAGGTGAATTTTTGTCAAAAAATGAAGGAACATTTTTGGTTAAAAATGGAGGTATCTAACCATTGACAAACTTCTACCAACCCATTTTTGAAATCTATATAAACCATTTAGCTTTCATTTAGAGAGCATCCCAAAAAATTTAGACAGTTTAAGAGAGTTTGTGAGAAAAGCTTAAGGGAAAAAGTGTGTAAAAGAATTTTTTGAAGAAAAATTCTTGGATCTAATTGGGTACGGGTTGTGAGTTGTGAGTGTTGTAAAAATTTTGTATATTTTATCCTTTCAATAAAATAATCTGCAACAGGTCCGGAGAAGTAGACATAATTAGCCGAACTCCGTTATCAAATTTGTAGGTATATTATTTTCGCTGTTATTTCACATTCTCACTAATCTGATTTATAGAAAAATCTGTGTAATTTTTCCAACAAAAACAAACAAGAATTAAATCATATGATACTATATCATACCATGACAAACTATCTTAAGTTCTCAAGATTAATTTTTCTTTTAATTTCAAGCCTTTCTTTTACTGGCATAGTAAAATCACCTGCTTACAAAATTTTTCTTGACCCCGAGTGAAAAATGGTTGTGAAATATAAAGGTATATGGATATGAGGTTCTATAATGTTGTTTATCTTGCTGACACTTTTAGAGACAAAAGGCTCAATTGTTTTGGCTTCTGCTGCTTCTGCCAAATTAGCAATTCTAAGGCTAAAATTTTCAATCATAAGCATGCTAGAAGGAAACTTGACGACATAGCCAATAGATCTCTATTTTCAATCCCCCTACTTTGTTCTGTTTTTGTTTCTAGGCTCATAGCAAGATTTTAAATCGTGAAATTAGTCACAAAATTAAAATTGGTCACAATAAAATAGAATCACATTGAATCATTATGAGACGGTCTAGCTGAATTGGGTATCGCTATTGTAAATATATTTTAAATTGCGGAATCAAATGGATCGAGTAACTGAATCGGTGAAATAAAATGAATCAAACTAAAATAAATTAATAGCAACAAGTTTTATAATATATAAATTAATAATATATGCTAAAAATTAATCCATAATATAATATTAAACTATAATTTTTATTAAAAATTATTTTTAGCACAAGTATAATTCCTTAAACAATTAAAATCTCTAATTAGTTTTTACTAATAATATATTTTTGAATCAAATAATAATAATAAAACATAGTTGTTGTTATTATTATTATTATTATTATCAAAAACAACAATAATACTACTTAATTACCTATAAAAATAAGAAAAAAAAATATACTATTACAGCAGTAATATATTACTTAAGGTGCAATAACTAATATATAATAAATCAGCCAAAATCCGATACGTCCTCTTAATTTTAGTTAAATATCGGCCATTTCAATAAAAAAACGACCGATATTTAAAACCATGGTTCATAGTAATATTGATGTTATCTCTAAGATATTCTCCCAAAGTAGTTGACTCCTTATTCAAAATCGTATTCAATCGTCGTATTTTATATAATTCAATAAATTTAATAATTGGTAGCCAGTCAATTGCTAACAATCAAAATAAAAACAACAAATCTATTCTAAGGAATACCTCAATAAATATTTATATAAATGAGTAAACACATCATTCAAACATCCAAGTTCACCTAATCTCACTAAGGGGATTAGTTATTCATACTCAAATCAAATATCAACACAAAAGAAATATAAATATTAAACCAAGAATCCGTAGCTCTAATATTGCAATTAATGAATTGAAGAGGAAAACAAGAAATGAAAAATTGAAAGTATAGACAAGAATGATTGTTGAATCTTGCAAAATTAATCTTTGTTGAAGTAGATGAATCTTTTTAAGGTCTCTAGGTTCCTCCTCGAATTCCCCCTCCTCTAGGATGAACTTGATGAATGTTTTTGAGAGAAAAGAGGATGGGGAAGGAATACTCTGTGGTGGCTGCTCATCTATTCCCTTAAAATGATAAATTTATAGTCTTTTATTAGTTCCAAAATTGTCCCTAGAGTTTTGGTGAAAAGTTTTGCCTTGAAATTCACGCTTTCAGCTTCTTTTATTTATGCATATTCATGTGGAAACATAGACATGGCGTGTAGAAAGAAAAGCCTTCGAAATCTTGAATATTTTGGAATTGACAGACTCTAGAGAAAATACACGGGCATGTGGATAAATTTCACATGAATCTATATATTTTTCTATCCCTGCCTCTTTTTTGTTCATCTTTCAACAGGGAATAGATATACACAAGCATATAGATGCACTACACACGTCTGTGTGTATCCTTTAACTTTTGTTTTTGCCCTTTTTTTACTTCAAAATGCTCCATTTCCATTACTGAAGGCAATTTTTCTATTATTCTATCATCACAAAAAAATCTTATCAAACTAGACAAAATATAAACCAAACATAACATAATTGAGTAAATTTTCATTACGATATATGATCAAATATGAAATTATTACACGTACGAAGCCATGTTTCCAATTACGTTCTCTAGAGTTCCAGGCTCAATAGTATCATTATTATTCTTACTTTTTTTTGTTTTTTTATATTAGTTTTTTTTTTTGATAATTTATTATTTCTTAGAATATTTATGCGCTCTCTTTGTTTAGGCTTCTTATTATTTCTATTTTATTTATATATATTATTTTATTAAGTTGACTCAAAATAAAAATCTCTAATTAAATTAAAATAGTTCATTACTAAAAAATCTACATGCACTTGATGATATAGAGTTTAAATGGTGTAGAGACTACTCAAATCAATACATATGTTTTTTTTTATTTTTTACATTTTGTTATATGAAATAAATTTAGTCCATATATATTAATATTTAAAGTAATAAAAAATATTATTAAGTTCAATAAAATTAAAATAATAATTATTGAAGTATATTAAAATATTGAAAAGATATACATAATTAGGACTTCGTCAAGACGCATGACTTTTTTTTTAATAAAGAAAGAAACAAATTATGTATAGTCAACGTCTAAAGAAAGTGTCCTAAGTGTTAATTTATTTATTGCTGTTAGATTAGCTGAGGCAAAGGCATTAGCTAATTTTTCCTTTTGAAAAAAAAAAGCCAATAGCTAATTAATTGGAAGTAGAAGATGAACGGCCAAAAAATATTGCATTTGGTTATCCTGTTATGGCTAGTCTCTATTTTGCTGTTCACGAGCGCTCAAGGAAACCCTGTAAATTATAATCTGCAACGAACCGACAGAAGGGTGCTCGCCACTAAAAATCAAGGCAAACTAATTCAACTGATTTATTAACTCTTCTATTATTTAATTTTAAAATATTTTAAAATAATTATCCATTTTATTTATAACATATATTTAATTTTTTTTTTCTATTTTACCAACTAATAAATTTATATTTTAAATATAAAAAATTAATAATAATTTATACTGTTTATTATATAAATAAAAATAAAAAATATATATAAATTATCAATGCATTAATTATATTCTCTTAAAATTTTGTAGAAAAAGAAATGTGATAATCTTTTTGGAATAGAATGAGTATATATTTTTAGCTAAATAATTATAAAGTCTCTGAAATTTTATATATTACACTAGTCAGTCTCTGTATTTTTAACATCTAATTTTTGCATCCTCGTATTTTTAAAAATTAAACTGTTTAGTCATTCTGTTAATATTTTCATCCTAAAAATATTAGTCAATTACTTTGATATTATAAAATGATTTATTTGCTATTCTTTTATATATATTTTTCTTTATTATTTGTTAAGTTATGCTTATTTTTAATTTTATTTATATTTCTTACACGTAATTTATTTTAATTTTATAAATATTATTAAAAAATAATTTTAAATAATACAAATAATATTTTTTATTATTTTGCAGACAATCTATATATATCATTTATTTTAATTTTATTGGTATTACTAAAAAAATAATTTCAAATAATATAAATAATATCTTTTATTATTTTGCAAATGATCTATATATAAAATAAACTTAAAAATAAAATAAACTTAATAAATAATAAAGATAAATATATATAAATGAAGAACAAATAAGTTATTTTATAATATTAAAGTAGTTGACTAATGATTTTAGGATGAAAATATTGACAAAATTATTAAACAGTTTAATTTTTAAAAACACAGAAATATAAAAATTAGATATTAAAAATACAGGAACAGACTAATATAATATGCAAAACCACGAAGACATCATAATTATTTAGTCTATATTTTAAAGGTTTCATAAGCATCGATTGCGGGGCGGATGAAAATTATGTAGATGAAGAAACAGGCGTATTCTATAAAACTGATGCAGATTTCATAAGCAGTGGACAAAATCATGAAAAACCTAAGAATTTTTCCACGAGGAAAAATTTATCCTTATGATCGTCAGTTGAAAAACCTAAGAATTTTTCCACAAGGAAAAAGGAACTGTTACACTCTGAAACCTGAACAGGGCAAAAATCATACTTACCTTATCAGAGCTTTTTTCACGTATGGAAATTATGACTCTAAGAATCAAATTCCCAAATTTGATCTCTACTTCGGAGTTAATTACTGGGCAACAGTTGAACTAGAAACTGTATATGGTTGGGTTTTTTATGATGCAATCTTTTTTTCTTCCGATGATTTTATTTACGTATGTTTGGCAAACACCGGTTTTGGAGTACCTACAATCGCAGCACTGGAATTACGGCTTCTAAATGATTCCATTTATTTAGTAGAGTTTGGGTCACTAGGAACCATGCGATATGATCTTGGCAATCCAACCCAAGGTACTGCCAGGTATTAGTTAAATTCATTCCAAATTTTATTGAATTTTGGCGATATATATGTATACTTGTCTAGGGCCATGAAATTACAAGTTTCAATTCTAATTGAAATTAAATAAATAGTAGATTTTAAATTTCTATCAGTTGAAATTTAATTATTCACTCATTTTCTATGTAACTAAGTTTCAATTTTTTTTTAATTATAGAGACAACTTTAATACCACTGAAGTAAAACTCTTTTTTTTTTATAGAATTGCATTTTTTTTCTTTTTAATTACTGATTCGGAAGGAACGACTGATCAGGTACAAGGATGATGTGTATGATCACATTTGGGTTTCGTATACGGCTTCTGATTGGGATTCAATTAACACCACAGATGAAATTGACACATGGAGCAGCAATAATTCGAATAAAGTACCTGTTGAAGTTCTTAAAAATGCTGCCCAGCCAAAAAATAACAATGGTTCATTGAGTTTTCCATATTATTATAACTATTCCTCGAGTTATTTTTATGCCAACTTTTACTTCGCTGAGATCGCAGAAGCCGCTGCACAAGGCCAACGGAGAAGAGAGTTTACTATTACTCTAAATGGAGTAAAGTATGGGCCTTTTACACTTGAATATTTGAAGCCCTTAACTGTACGTACGCTTAAAGCACCAATACCAATTTCAAAAATTATTCGCTTTTCAATCGATTCAACATTGAAATCTGACCTACCACCCATCCTCAACGCCTTTGAGCTTCATTCTATTTATCAGCTCCCTCTTTCACCGACAAATCCTGCTGATGGTATGCATTATCGTTCCTCTTTGTTGTACTCTGTCATCATAATGAGAATTGCATTTTATTCAATTTCCTTTATAATAATGGGCATGCAGTTGATTCTATTATAGCCTCCAAGCAAGCATACAAGATTAAAAGAGATGACTGGCAAGGTGATCCATGTGTGCCCAGAAGTTTTGTATGGAGTGGTTTGAGCTGCAGCTATGTCCACGTTCCTCCAAGGATCATCTCTGTGTAGGTGCGCTTTCAAATTATTTTAATGGTAGAGAATGAAAACCTATTTTATTTAAAACATAATTTTATGTTAGTTAAGAACTATTTAATTCACTTTTGAAGAAGATGGAGACATGGAGTTTTTGTACCAAAATCTCCAACTTCTAGTTAAGCTTAGTTTGGGAGATGTAATAAAAAAGTAAAAATGAGATAAATCAAAGTTTATTTGATTTGAAAATGTTGACAGATTAATTACTTATTCTATCAACCCTTCATATCTTTTCCATTCAAATTGAAAAAATTAATAAGCAATATTTTTTATCCCTTAATAATTGATCATACCATTTTCTATCGTTGAAATATCGAAACATGAAATAATTAGTTTTAAGGTTTTCTTTTCTTTCTTTTTCTATCTGATTCTCTGAACTAAGTCTTATAGCTAGTGATATGGGAGCGCATGCAGGAACCTCAGCTCAAGTAATTTGACCGGAGAGATAGCTACGTCACTTTCCAACCTCAAAGCTTTACAATCTTTGTAAGTATTAATTAACATGAAATATGGATTTGATTGCAGTGGATGCAGCCCATGGTACCAGTTACTAATGCAATCTATATATATATATATATATATATATTATCTTCAATTTTTTTTCTTCTTCTAATTAATTAGATAGCTAACTTAATTAACTTTTTGAACTTATAGGATTGGAGTATCTACATAATGGTTGCATGCCACCAATAATCCATAGAGATTTGAAAACTTCTAATATCTTATTGGATGAAAACCTCCTAGCAAAGATATCTGATTTTGGGCTGTCTAGAGTTTTTGCAACTGAGAGAGACACTCATGTAAAAACATGTCCTGCTGGCACATTTGGATATGTCGATCCTGAGTAAGTATTTAAACTTGATAACTTTTGGTTATATTTAGCAATTAAGTCGTGATATAATGTGATCTAATCAAATTAATACATTTCAAATTTAATTCAGATATTATACTAGACATAGCTTATATTAATTTCTTTATTCAAATATATGTTGTGCTAGTCTAATCATTTAATTTTTCTGCAGGTTTTATGCAACAGGAATCTTGAATAAGAAAAGTGATGTCTACAGCTTTGGAATTATTCTATTTGAGTTGATAACCGGGCAGCCTGTAGTAATAAATGGCGTAGAATATAGCACACACATCCTTCAATGGGTTGGTCCAATGATTGAAAGTGGGGATATAAGGGGCATTGTGGATCCAAGGTTACAAGGTGAATTCAACACTAATTGTGCTTGGAAAGCTGTGGAGACAGCAATGTCCTGTGCACTAGCAACTGCAATACAGAGGCCAGATATTAATCTCGTGCTGGCAGAACTAAAGGAATGTTTGGCTATGGAGATTGCAAATCAAACACCAATAGTAAGGACACAAGACAACATTACAGCATTCAGCGATTCCCTTGAGATGACCTTTCCTAGTGCTAGGTAGAAACTAGCTAGTTCATAAAACAATTCCTTTGCTGCACTTCTTGGGCTCATGTTGTCGATCCAGGCTTCGATCTGTGATATCTTGTCTATTCTATAGTTGTGTATTGCTGTGTTTGACCTGGGGGGGTTCGTACCCTGGAACTATGCATGTTTTGGTTTTTTCTGGTTTAAGAGCTTGCTTTCGGTCTGTATTTCGAGGTTCTAGGATTTTTCTCATACGTTTGCAACGTTTGTAGCTCGGACAAGTTTGAGGCTTGCATTTTTTTTTCCATATATAGTTTCCATCCCATAAATATATTTTTCCTTATTTATTAATGAAAGTTTTCCTATTATTTTTTAAAAAAATGCATTGCTTCAGACAAGTAGCTTGTTGCTAGCTATATATCAACTTTTAAATTCTTAATTTCTTAACTAGACTATGTAAACTCTCCAAGGAAAAATTTTCTTTAATGTAGGCGTATGATTAAATCAGTGCTACCATCACAAATCAATAGACAATTTCAATTTGGATCTTATCAAAATGATGCAACGATTTAAAGTACATTTACATAATTACCTAAAAAAATAATTTTTATTTTAAAAATACTATAAAAATTTAAAATATTTATATTATTATAAAAAGTTATAGTAAAATTTTAAAAATACTTCATTGTTCACTAAAATATTTTTTTTTCTAAAAATACATCTTCCCTCACTATAATTAATATTTTACTTCAATTGTCATCCTTTTTTTTCAAACTTACTATTAAATAAAAATATTCTAATAAAATAATAAAAAATAATATTTTAAATTATTTTTTATTATATAAAAATTATAATTTTTTTATAAAAAATTTAATTTTAATTATAAAAAATAAATAATACTCACAAAAAAAATAAAAAAGTAAAATAAATAAAAATATAATAATAATAATCATTAAATTTATTTTTAAATAAATTTTACATTTCATACACATAAAAATTAAAAAATACATATATAATTTCGTTATGTAAATACATTGCAAATATTATATAAGTGAGATTTTGTTGCAAATAAGATGATACAAATTTAATATTAGCTTCTTCTGGTTTATTTCCTCGAGATTACTGTACAACTCAATTTGAACAATTATGAGCAAGAACTTTATTACTGGTTGATCATTATACTTTAATTTGATGGACTAGTAGCTATTGGTAGTAGCATTAATGATTTTTATTAATATATTTTTTAAAATTTTTTTAATATTATTTATTTTTGTCATTAAAATTTAAATTTATTTTTTTATAAAAATTAATAAATTTCATACGCTGAAAAAATATTTAAACTATTAATTTTTATTTTTTAAAATATTTTTATTTAATAATAAAATTTGAAAAAAAGATGAAAATTAAAGTTAAATATTAATTGTAGTGAGAGAAAATATATTTTTGAAAAAAAAAAATTATTTTAGTGAGGAGTGAAGTATGTTTGAAATTTTGCTCTAATTTTTTTCTAAAAGTGTAATTATTTTTATTTTTTATAATATTTTTAAAATAAAATTTATTTTTTAGATAATTTTGTAAATGTCCCTAAATTATTCTTATTAAGTCAGGTTACCCAGGCACATGCCTGTTGAGCAACTCAAAGTTGAAAATAATTTCTTCAAAAATACACCAAAAATAAAATTATTTTCTAAAAAAAAAAACATGAGTTTTTCATTTTCTACAAAAATCTCATCAAAATTTAGTTTTGTTTCTCGTAAGAGTTGTTCGTTCTCATTTTTCAGACTTCAAAAATTTCTTTTTAAAACAAGGTTTCTCTTGTGTTATTTTCATATAATTTTTCATTAATTCATCAAAAGTGCAAAGTTTAGAATTTACCTCATTAGTTTCTAGTTCACTTTTTTACGCACAAAAAAACTCAATCTTTGAGCCAAAGTTGACTTGAATTTTTCGGATTGGGCCAAGTTAATCAGGCTAAGAGGCCGATCGAGCAGCACGAAGTTGATAAGAATTTCTTCAAAAATACATCAAAAATAAATTTATTTTTAAAAATATCACTTTTCTTTTTATTTTTTTCAAAAATACCTAAATACCTCCTGTTAAAGATATGCATCTGATATAAAATATATATATATATGTTATATTTTCATAGATATGCATATAATATATTAAAGATATATTAAATATGTAAAATATTTATTAAAAAAATTATATATACTGTAATTTTTTTCCAAATTAATTGTACATCGTAGAGTTCAATCCCTCAGCATAAAGAGGAAGACTGGTTCATCCATTCATCTTTATTTTATTATGTTTTTACTCTTTGAACATCAATGCCATCTTTTTTTTTTTCAAATGCAAAATTTGATATAAGAAATTAATACATATTCCCTCCATTCCACTCTTAAATGTTGTATAAAGTTTTTTTTTCCACTTTAATTATTATTTTTATAAATTCAAAATTATATTAATTATAAAATTTAAAATTTACCTTTATGAGTATTAATAAATAAGAAAAAAGAAATAATATTAATAATTAATAGAAATAATTCTTTTTTTTACTTCTAAATTTTATGTGTTTTATGTATTAAGTCCTTAAACTTTTATTTGATAACATTTAGTCCTTTATATATTTAAATTATTTTTTTGAAGATCACATTTAAATTATCTTATTAAGACTAAATAAAATATTTTAAAACGGCTCATTAGAACTAATTATTTTTTGACAACAGTTAAATAAGTGATTTTCACATGCTATTAATCGAAGGGCTCAATATCATTAAATAAAAGTTCAGTAGCTTAATGCCCAAAATATATAAAGTTTAGAGGCTAAAAATATATATTATTTCTTAAAATTTTTTTTATCAAAATACATTGTTTTACTTTAGCAACCCTGTAATTTTGACGACAATTAAAATATACATGTTTAACTTATGTCAAAAAATAATTTAATATCACTAACCCATATAGTTAAAAGACTCAATATTACTAAATAAAAGTTTATAAACTTAATATATAAAATTTAAAGGTTAAAAAATATGTTTTTCCTAATTAATAAAAAGATAATAGATAAAATAGATAATTAAATAAAATCTTATAAAATTTATAATTACTAATAATTAACTTTATTTATTTTAGTAATTATGCTTAAAGACAATTTTTGAAGTGTAATGAAAATTGTATTAAAATATTTAATTTCTCTTGATATTTGGCTTAATATTTAATGTCTAGATTTTTTTGATCATAATTTAATTTTGAACTTTTGATAAAAATACAAAAAAAATTAAAAATAATTCTAAATTTACCATATTTATAAAATATTTATTAAAATATCAGAATTTATAAAATATTTATCAAAATATCAGATTTTTATTAGTTTACGAAAAGTTTACAATGAGTTTATAATGAGTTTACCATGAGTTTATAATAAATTTATAAATTTTATATAATTTATAATAGATTTATTATAAATTTATAATAAAATAATTAAAATAACTTTAATAAAAAAAAGAATTTTAAAAAATATGATGTGGTATTATTTTTCATTCCCTTCAATTTCTAGACTTCACCGCTGAGACCCAAGAAAAATCAGAATCTATGCCATGTGTCATTTAACTATAGTACGTTGACCCATTGAATATGTTCCGCGAAAATTGGCTAAATTGGCTATGGTTGACCCAATCAATAAGCTGTGTCGAAATTGACTATAGTTGGCCCATTGCCCCGTTCAACAAGTTGCATTTTTCTTTAATTGCATTTTTGCAATAGTATTATAAATTATCTTGTATCAATTTTATTCTAATTATAAATTTAGTTATAACTCCACTCCAAATAATAACGTTATTAATTAAAAAATCAAAATATTAAATTAATTTTTAAACTTATTATAACTAATAGAAAATTTAATTAGTGTTATCAATACAAGTTACTAATTTCAGTATTATTAAATTATTACAATTGTTTAAAAAAACATTTGTATTGCAATTGAATTCACGATATCCAGAAAACAAAAATGAATTACAATATATAGAAGTTGCCAATTTAAAAAAAAATCATGAACGCTAATTAAAAATAAGAAATTAAAATAATAAAGATAACCCAACATTAACAATAATTTCTGGTTTGTTAGTAAATAAGCAGCTGATAGTACTATGGAAATTTCCTTTTTTTTTTTTGTCGTTTCATTTATTACGTATGGTAATTAAGATTTTTTTTTGTTAGTTAATTAAGCTATAATTGAAATTTGAAGTCGCAGTCTCATCATAGATAGAAAAAGTTCAAGGAATGTGCTAATATATATTGCCATTTGCCACACACTTGTATAACTTATGGTGAAGAAGATGGACAGTCGAAGAGTATTATCGCTTTTGGCTACAACATTACTATGTCCACTCCTTGTTTCGCTGTCCACAAGCACTTTCGGAAACCCGAAACTCATTGCAGCAGATAATCAGCATACCCATAGAAGGGAGCTCGCCACTCAAAACCCAGGTAGTTACGCACTATATATATATATTAGCCATAAGCAATAGTCACTTACAATTCAATTTTTATATGTTCAAAGTTAATTTAGAAAAAAAAAACTTCATATTTTTAATTTTAATTTTTAGATCCATAAAAATTAATTGCAAGTGGATATTAATGTTCACTGGCACAAGGTACTCGTTATTTATAACCTCAAAGCTACTATTTGCAATAGAATAGCAAAATATCAAATTAAATTAAATTAAATTTTATTATAAGGTGAGAAATTATTGTTTTTTTCTAATTTTCATGTGAAGAAGCAAAAAGAAAAAAATCAATACAGATAATTTAATGGAGAAATAAAGGAAAGTAAAATCGAAAAAAAATAATAAATATATCCTTAATTCCGAAATAACAGTTTTTTTAACAAATTAATTAATTATTAATTGTAATATTTTCTATTTATATTCTTAATTTATTGATGATTATAACAAAATTTTGAAGGTTTCATAAGTATCGATTGCGGGGCGGATGAAGATTATGTAGATGAAGAAACGGGCATATTCTACAAATCTGATACAGATTTCATAAGTACTGGACAAAATCAGGATACGTTACCAGAATACAGTAATGTTCCTTATCGTCAGTTGAAAAACCTACGAACTTTTCCACAAGGAAAAAGAAACTGCTACACTCTGAAACCTGAACAGGGCAAAAATCATACTTACCTTGTCAGAGCTTTTTTCACGTATGGAAATTATGACTCTAAGAATCAAATTCCCAAATTTGATTTGTACTTCGGAGTTAATTTCTGGGCAAGAGTTGAATTACAAACTGTATATGATTGGACTTTTTATGATAAAGTTTTTTTTGCTTCTGATGAATTTATTTACGTATGTTTGGTAAACACCGGTTTTGGAATACCTATAATCGCAACACTTGAAATACGGCTTCTGAATGATTCTAATTATTTAGTTGAGTTTGGGTCACTAGTAAGCCTGCGATATGATCTTGGCAATCCAACCCAAGGTACTGCCAGGTAATAGTTAAATTCATTCCCAATTTTATTGAATTTTGGCGATATATATATATATATATATAGTTGATGACCGCCCATTTTATAAGGGCTTTGTAAAAGGATTTCTCTATGCTTTTTATTAATAAAAATTCCGGTGGTACCACCCACCTTCACAAAATATATATATATATATATATATACACTTGTCTAGGGCCATGAAATTACAAGTTTCAATTCTAATTGAAATTAAATAAATAGTAGATTTTAAATTTCTATCAGTTGAAATTTAATTATTCACTAATTTTCTATGTAACTAAGTTTCAATTTTTTTTTTAATTATAGAGACAACTTTAATACCACTGAAGTAAAACTCATTTTTTTTTATAGAATTGAATTTTTTTTTTCTTTTTAATTACTGATTCGGAAGGAACGACTGATCAGGTACAAGGATGATGTGTATGATCGCATTTGGGCTTCGTATACGGCTTCTGATTGGGATTCAATTAACACCACAGATGAAATTGACATATGGAGCAGCAATAATTCGAATAAAGTACCTGTTGAAGTTCTTAAAAATGCTGCCCAGCCAAAAAATAACAATGGTTCATTGAGTTTTTCATATTATTTTAAGTATTACCCGCATCCTTTTTATGTCAACTTTTACTTCACTGAGATCGCAGAAGCTGCACAAGGCCAACGGAGAAGAGAGTTTACCATTACTCTTAATGGAGTACACTATGGGCCGTTTACACTTGAATATTTGAAGCCGTTCACTGTACGTTCACTTATAACATCAATACCAATTTCAAAAATTATTCAGTTTTCAATCGATTCAACATTGAAATCTGACCTACCACCCATCCTCAACGCCTTTGAGATTACTTTTATTTATCAGCTCCCTCTTGCACCAACAAATCCTGATGATGGTATGCAGTATCGTTCCTCTTTGTTGTACTCTGTTATCATAATGAGAATTGCATTTGATTCAAATTCCTTTATATTAATGGGCATGCAGTTGATTCTATTATAGCCTCCAAGCTAGCATACAAGATTACAAGATATGACTGGCAAGGTGATCCGTGTTTGCCCAAAAATTTTGCATGGAGTGGTTTGAGCTGCAGCTATGTCCACGGTCCTCCAAGGATCATCTCTCTGTAGGTGCACTTTTAAATTATTTTAATGGTAGAGAATGAAAACTTATTTTATTTAAAGCATAATTTTCTGTTTTAATTCACTTTTGAAGAAGATGGAGTTTTTCTCCAACTTCTAATTAGGCTTAGTTTGGGAGATGAAATAAATTTAAAAAAAAAAATAGGAAAAATGAGATAAATCAAAGTTATCTTTGTTTTGAAGATGCTGACAGATTACTTATTCCATCAATCCTTCATATCTTTTCCTTCCAAATTGAAGAAATAGGAAACATATTTATATTACTTGAGGTTTATCTTTTTTCTTTATTTTCCTATCTCATGCTCTGAAGTCTGAACTAAGCCTTATAGTGATACGCATGCAGGAACCTCAGCTCAAGTAACTTGACCGGAGAGATAGCTCCGTCTCTTTCCAACCTCAAAGCTTTACAATCTTTGTAAGTATTAATTGGCATGTAATATGGATTTTGCTACTTCACTTGAGCACTTCCAGATGCTACCAGCACACCGTGTGCCGTCTACCATTATATAGAGTCGCAGGTGGTTGCAACTTGGCAGCATAAATTTTTATTTCTTTATCAAAAGCTCTGTTCTCTCTCTTTTTTTTTTCTTTCAGGGATCTATCAAAAAATGATTTGACTGGAGCAATACCAGAATTTTTATCACAACTATCAAATTTGACTATGCTGTAAGTTGATTAGTTTTGACATAATTAGCTATAAGTTTTTCTCCATAGCATAGATCAGCCCTTATATGGTAACCCGTAACCCTCTTTGCAGGAATTTAACTGGGAACAAGTTTACAGGTTCAATTCCTCAATCACTCATAGATAAGTCTGAAAATGGAACATTGTTCCTCAGGTTTGACCTGTTAATTAGCAATTCCTTCTGTTATTTTATTAATTGAATTATAGCAAAATCTGTAGGTGTAATTTCAAAGGTTTCACATATAATTAATTAACGTTTCAAAACAAAAATATATGATCACACATATCATATATGCTAACTGATGCAATGTGTGATATTTGATAATCTTTTTGTTAATGCTAGCTTGGAAAGAAATTCAAATTCATGCAAATCAAATTTTTGTGAGGAAAAAAAGCACAGTTTTGTTGTTCCGATTATTTCATCAATTATATCAATTGTGGTGCTTCTCCTCTTGTGCGTCATAGCTACCTTTTGGAGAATGAGAAGACGTGGAGGTTATTTCCCTTCTCACTCTCTCTCTCTCTCATATATATATATATATATATATATACCCTTGCATGTTGAATTTTTTATTCTTCTTACCATTTCTTAAACGTCAAATTATTTGTATTTATTTTCGTTGCTGTGATGACAGCTGCTGGAATTGGAAAGGAACAATCAATTAAATCAAAGAACCGGTACTGCTTCACATACTCTGAAATTGTTAGTATTACCAATAACTTCAGAACGATTATTGGAGAAGGGGGATTCGGAAAGGTCTATCGAGGCAACCTCCAAGACGGTACTTCAGTTGCTGTAAAATTGCTGTCTCGAGCATCAATGCAAGGCTATAAAGAATTTCAGTCAGAGATTAGATAAATGTAGCAAGGGTTTTCGATTCTTTAAGATTCCATGAGATTTGTGACAAGTTTCGTTCATTTAAGACAAGGATGTAATGCAGGTCAAACTTTTAACGATAGTTCATCATAAAAACTTGGTGTCCCTCATTGGTTACTGCGATGACCAAGAAAATATGGCACTCGTTTACGAATACATGGCCAACGGAAACTTGCGAGACCGTTTATTAGGTAATTACAATTTCATCTTCATTGTTGATGTTTTCTTTCTTTGACAATCCCGTTAAAAATAAAACAGACAAGGTCTTAGAGTGTCAGGCTCTTTTTATTGTGCTGCCTGCTCATCTTAAGATCACATCTTGGCTGGGTGTCAAGATAAGAAGGTTTGTACTATTTTAATGTGTTAGTTTGGCTGACATATCGTTAACTTTGAGTGCTAATAACCAGCACTATAGTATGGCTCAGCATGTAAATGACTCCAACTCTTTGCCTGATGAAATTGACTTGGAATAAGGATTAAGGATCTCATAAATATACCTATGACGAGTTACCCTTGAAAGAATTGCCTCGTCTTACATGAATCTTGAGGGGACACTACAAAAAAATCCGTTGCAAAAAAGGTGAAAAATCTGTTGCAAAATACCGTTTGCAACGGAAACAGTCCGTGACCAAAAGTGGCGTCACAAAATATATTGCAACGAAAGTGTTCCGTTGCAAAAGGTTTACAAAGGATTTTGCAACAGACTTTTCGTTGCAAACATTGCACAATCAGTTGCAGATTTCGTGACAAATTTAACCAGAATTTCAATGGCTATTGCAATGGAAAAATCTGTTGCAAATTCATTGCAAATTAATGACTTTCCCAAAATATTTGCAACGGATATTCCGTTGCAAATCCATTACAAAATTCTGTATTTATATTAATATTTTTATTTTGTTATTTATTCTTTTTTTTTTTGCCAAGAATTATTTATTCTATTTGATTCAATTGAACCATAAGCATAAATATTTAAAAATCACATATAAAGCTAATTTATAAGAATAATGCAAATAAAATATAAAAATTAAATGTCAATATGCTCATATAAAGCTAATTGTTAAATCCTATATATTTGATATAGTGTCTGATCTGGTTTTGGTGGCAAACTCAGGGACTAATGTTTTAAGCTGGAGGGACAGACTTCAAATTGCAATTGATGCAGCACAGGGTTAAGTTCTAAGACATATAGAAATCAAGATTCTTCATTTTCTTTTGAATTTGTGTTTTTTCCCCCTTCCTAACTGGGTTTGATAAAGTTTCAGGTTTGGAATATCTGCATAATGGTTGTCGTCCGCCAATAATCCATAGAGACATGAAAACTTCAAATATCTTACTGGAAAACAATCTCTTAGCAAAGATATCTGATTTTGGGCTGTCTAGAGTTTTTGCTACAGAGAAAAACTCTCATGTGACAACATGTCCTGGTGGCACATTTGGATATGTTGATCCCGAGTAAGTCTTAACAAATTGCGAACTAGTAATTATTATATCTGAGACCTAATATTATTTATTTTGTAAATTTAATCATTTATATTTTCCCTATATATATGCAGATCTTTTGCAGCAGGGAACTTAAATAAGAAAAGCGATGTCTACAGCTTTGGTATTATTCTATTTGAGCTAATAACTAGCCAACCTGTGGTAATAAAAGGCGATGAATACAACACCCACATAGTTCAATGGGTAGGTCCTATGATTGAAAGTGGGGATATTAGGGACATTGTGGATTCAAGGTTACAAGGTGAATTTACCACTAATTCTGCTTGGAAAGCCGTAGAGATAGCCATGTCCTGTGTGTCAGTGTGTTCGCCACCAACTGGAGTACAAAGGCCAGAAATTAGTCAAGTATTGGTGGAACTAAAGGAATGTTTGGCTATGGACAATCCATCTGATGAAAAAGCTAAAAGGGCACTGAACAATTGTTCACTTGAGATGAGCTTCCCTAGTGCTAGGTAGAAGCTAGGCACTTTTAGCCACTTGAAATGTTATTTTACTTAATTGTTGGATTTGGATTTCTAAACTTCAATTTCTTCCCATTTTACCACAGTCTATCTGTTTGAATAAGAATCGCATTTGCAAATTGTTATGATTATATGGCCAAACTTTTAATAGCATTGACTTTTAGTTTATTTTAGATGAAAATTATGTTTACTTCAAAGTTTCCCACACTATAATAATATTATGTTTTGACTTGGTTTTCCAATTAATTTTAATAACATATTATCTTATTAGATAATTTAAGAAAACAACTACAAACATATAAAAAGCGGCAGAACAATGAGCTGTCTGGAGTTGCAGTTAAGGCTGTAGTGCTATTTGACTTCTTTTCAAGTGATTGATTTCTAATTTAATATACCATGAGTATATTATAAGTTCATTATTAATTTATTATGAGTTTATTATTAATATATTTTATAATATATATTTGTTCTTATTTTTTGTATTATTGTTTTTTATTATAGCAACTTTTAAAAGATTATTTTTTTTTCGTTTACGTTGTCTTTTGCAAATAAATATATATATCCAATTATGCAGTTTGTGAAATTTACTAGATTAAAATTTTATGACGTCAAAAAATTAGAAATTAAATTTCACATTCAGTAAAGATTTATGATATTTATATATAGAGTGTACTCAATGTGTCTTAGCCTACATGTATTATAAATTCATTTTAACTTTTCTGATATTTGATATTATTTGATTTATTTTGTTTAATTATATTATATTTTATTCAAAAAGTGAGAGTTGATTTTTTTTTGCTATATTAATGCTTAATAAATTCAATATATATCTAATATATACTAAATATTGTATAATAAATTCAATATATATCCAATATATATTGAGCATAATTTCTTGCAGATTTTAGTATTTAATGTTATTTGATTAAAAAATGAAAAATATAGGTTGATTGATAAATTTACTAAATAAAATTTGTTATACTTAATAATATTTTTTTATTCAGTGTATGATAAACTCATAATAATAATCCGATAATAAAATTTGAATATATTATACGCTAATATAAAATGTAATTTATGTTAAAGTATCACCATTAAAGTATCAAACTTGTATATCAAAGTGCTGCAAGATAAAAAAAATGAAAAAAAATTATCAATTCTACAATTTGTATATAATAAACTCAATATATATTCTTTGGTATTTAATGTTATTTGATAAAAAAAATATAATATTTTTGATAAAATTTTTTCAAGCTAGTAGAAAGAAAAAATTAGGCGTGCACTATCATTTTTAAAAACCACTGGACCGAAGCTTTGTTTTTTCAATTCTTTACAAACACGCTATTTTTTTTTTCTCATTTTTACATTTTGAATGTTGATTATTATTATTATTATTATTTTTATTCATATTATTTATTTAGTTTTTTATATCATATTCTCAATATATATATAAAAACTAAACATATATAACATATAAAAAAATATACACACAACAAAACAAACAACATATACCACATCTACTAAATATCCATCAAATATCTATTAAACATCAACTAAATATCTACATAATATTTTTAATAGTTGTCTAATCTTATTTTTTTTAATTTTTTATTCTCACAACATTCAAACAATATTGACACAATTTATATATAAAATACATACAAATTAAATTATAAATACATAACATACACATAACATCTATCAAATATCTATAATATCTAGTAAACATACACAAAACATCTACTAAACACCCATACAATATTTATATAACGAAATTAATATTTTTTTAACTTTATTTTTACATGTATAATATGTAAATTTTATTTAAAAATAAATTTAATAATTTTTATTAATATATTTTATATATTTTGCTTTTTTATATTTTTATATTTTATATTTATTTTTTTAATCAAAATTAAAAATTTTTCTTTATAAAATTTATAAATTTTATATGCTGAAAAATAATTTAAAATATTAATTTTTATTATTTTATTAGAATATTTTTATTTAAAAGTGAAGTTTGAAAAAAAAAAGAGATAAAATATTGATTGTTGTGAGAGAATAGATATTGTTTTAAAAAAATATTATTTTAGTGAGGTATTTTTAAAATTTTACTTTATTTTTTTATAAAAATATTTTAATATTTTACTTTTTTAGTATTTTTAAAATAAAGTTTATTTTTTAGATATTTTTGTAAATATCCCCCTAGTAAAAAGGGATACTTACATAACTACCTAAAAAATAACGTTTATTATAAAAATACTATAAAAATAGAAATATTTACACTTTTATGAAAAGTTAGTGTAAAATTTTAAAAATACCTCATTTCTTAATAAAATATAAAATTTTTTTAAAATATCTCTTCCCTCACTACAATTAATATTTCACTTTAAAATTTATATTTTTTTTCAAACTTCAATATTAAAAAATATTATAATAAAATAATAAAAATTACTATTTTAAATTATTTTTTATCATATAAAAATTATAATTTTTTATAAAAAGAAAAAAATTTAATTTTAATTATAAAAAATAAGTAACACTAAAAAAATAAAACATACAAAAATATATTAATAAAAATCATTAAATTTATTTTTAAATAAATTTTACATATTATATATATGAAAAAATAAAAAAAACATACATAATTTTATTATGTAGACGTGTAATAGATGTATTGTAGATATGTTGTATATGTTGTGTGTATATTATGTTTTTATTATTTAAGTTGTGTGTATTTTATGTAAAAATTATTTAATATTATGAGAATATTATATGAATGTTGTGTAGATATTTTGAGAATAAAAAATTAAATAAATAAAATTAAATAAATATTAAAAATATTATGTAGATCTGTTGTAGATTTATCGTAGATATATTGTTGATGTGTTATAGATGTGTATATGTAATTTGTATTATTGAGTGTATATTTTATATATGTTATTGTTGAGCTCCCGGTGAATGTGTGTGTTCTACAAAGACTAATACCGCAAGTGTATGGTATCGTTTTTTGTAGTAAAGTGATAGAGTGAGTGTTAGATCCACAAGAAAAGTAAATTTTAAGTAACTTAAATTCAATTTAACTATTATATGGAATTTACCAATTTTTACAATTAAAATTATCTAATTAATTTAAATTTAACTTAATTAATTACTCTAAACTAGGTGTTCAAACAATCAATAATAAATGGGTAGGATTAAGTTTCATTGAAGTTTTTACTATGGGTTTAATTAATGAAGCATTAAAGTCATTTTCTTAAATCCAAGATATCTAATATCACTAAATTCTTCCCCCTCTCTGTCAAGCAAGGAAAATTTAATTAGGTAATAATTAATTTACTATTCTCATGTCAAATAACCAATACCCAATTCAAGTAAATCAAGATATCAATCTTAGATCCTTAAGCAATTAAGTTATTTCTCAAATAATCGCTTAAGGTTGATAATTTCACATCAAAAACCACATTCAACTCTCGTATTTTATATGATTCTTTGGATTTAATAATTGATGGTCAAACAATTGCTAATCATTTAAACCAAAATCATCAAATCAAGGATAAAAAAAATAAATTAATGTGTATTAACTGATAATAATTAAACCTATAGTTTAAACATCCAAATCTACCTAATCCTACAAAGAGATTAGTTACCCATTAATAAAATATAACAAAATGCAAAATTTTCATTAACTATAATCAAAGTATCCATTAATCTAACTAAAACAAAGTTTAAGCAATAAATGCAATGAAAATAGAAAGAATAAACTAAAGATACTCCTCTAATCTTGCTATAAATGTCTTTAAATCTCAGAGAATCTATCAAATTTGTAAATTTTCCTCTTGAGTGATTGATTTCTTCTCTTTCTTTGGTTAGATTCCCAAAATTTTCCAAGAAAGGTAAAAATTATATTTATAGTATGTTCCAAAAGTCTTCTTGTGTGCCTTAGGATAGAGAGAGAAAATTTCTATTAAAATTTCGCCAAACAGATGGGTACAATTATGCATGAACGTGTGAAAAATGAGACATAGGCGTGTGATACTGTAACTCTTCAAAATCTTAAGTTGAGAAATTTTTAGTAGAATCTGAAAAATTCACACGGGTGTGTGAATTAGAGTGTGTAAATTTCACATGGGCGTATGGATAAAATCCACAAGGGTGTGTGAAATTTTTAGTTTTTGTCTCTTTTTCTTTTCTTCCTATAGTAAGAATTTGATATACATAGGCGTGTGGAACAGCTAGACACGCCCGTATATATATTTTTTCTTATGTTTTCTCTTCTTTTTAACATCAAATTGCTCAATTTTTCTTTTTTAAGGACTTTTCTCCATCAATCTACAATCAAAATATAAAATGTTATAAAGATGGGCAAAATATTCATCAAAACAATTAACAAATGAACAATTTCTCATTTCAATTAGAGGTATACACAAGATTATCAGTTGTGTATATATTTATTTTTTTTATGTATATTAAAAATATGATATAAAAATAATTTTTTAAATAAAAAAATTTAAATAAAATAAAATGTGAAAAAATTACAGAAAAAACTTTAACCTAATTTTGACAAAAAATCCGCTCATCCGTAGTATTAAAAGCGAAACATTCCTCAAGGTATAAGATGTAATTTTCCCTAGTAAAAATATAGAGCATTAAGTGTTTTTCTAGTGTGAAAAATGATATATTCCACTATATTTTTTAAAAATTTTATTTTTTTATCAGGAATATTTTAATTATTTTATTATAAACTCATAATAAATTTATTATAAATCTTATAAAATTTATAAACTTATAATAGACTCAAGATAAACTCATTGTAAACTAATAAAAATATGATATTTTGGTAAATATTTATAAATTCTGATATTTTAATAAATATTTTATAAATATAATAAATTTAGAATTATATTCAATTTTTTTTATTTTTATCAAAAGCTCTTTTTGGCGGATATGCAACAAGCCCATTAAGCACAAGAAGTAAAGCCCAATTCGCAATAAAAGTTCCAACTCTAATTTTGTAAAATAAATTTGGGCTTTTGATAAAAATACATACAAAATTTAAAAAAAATAAATTTATCATATTTATTAATTATTTATTAAAATATTAAAATTCATCAAATATTTATCAAAATATCAGATTTTTAATAGTTTTTAAAGAATTTATTGTGAGTGTATAATAAGTTTATTATAGATTTATTATAAGTTTATAATAAAATAATTAAAATATTTTTAATAAAAAAAGTAAAAATAAAAAAAAAAAAAAGGTGTCATTTCCCTGACAAATTTCAAATGAAGAAGAAAACTTAACCAAGAATAGTTATACTGGTGTAGTGCTTCAGTGGAAAATGGCAACTCATATTACTTTTATGTTGACTTTTGATTATAGAGAGTTTGTAATGCATCAAAACCCCTCAGAGATGCTCCAAGTAAAGTACTTAATTTTGTACGAAATCAAATTATTGTAAGCATTAACAAACTGAATTTTTGTTCGATCAAATTATTTTTTTAGTAATTATTATATTTATCACCTTTCAATAACATTTTCAACTTAGTAGTTTTTCTTTTTCTTTTTTTTTTGAGAGATTCAACTTGGTATTTAAATTTGACAAAATTGAGCAAACAATTCTAAAATTTAATTAGTGGAGGCTATGTTGATCTTCAAAATAAAAATGACTGATTGTGTCATGACTAACAGTCATTTGAGATCTATTTGACTTAGAAAATATTATTGCTCAGAAAGGAAAGGTGGTCCTGTGCTGATGAAAGATATTACAAGAGGAAATTAAGCAGTAGAAAGAAAATTAATGCATGCATGAAGCTCCGGTCAAAATCTGGCTTTATCCCTAATTTCAGTTAGCTTATTTTGTACGGTTATATATTTTTCTTCGCATGCATTTTCTTTAGGCTTCTTGAGGTCAAAATGGTTACCTCAAAATTTGGACAAATAGATAGTGATTTTGTTGAAGAAATGGTGAAGAAGCAGCAGATTGATGAAGATGGGAACAAGATATTCCACTTGGAAAATACAAGGCCAAATGAAGCAACATTTAATTTTGAAGGGCAAATAATCAAAGTGGCTTAAACCATTGTGGAAGTCAGTCCATGCAGTAAAGGCCAAGTAGAACAAGTCCATCTGCCAATCAACAAGCTAGCACGCCAAGCAATTCATCTAAATTACATGCACGCCTATTTAAATGGACAATATGCATCTCGAAAATAATCTGTAAATTGATGAGAACTAGTGCAAGTTTTAGATGGAAAAATATGCTCAATAAATTGAACATGACGAGACAAATACAAACGATTAGCCTTTGGATCATAACATTTGTATGCAGATTGAGTTGGAGAATATCCTAGAAAAATACAAGGCAACGAACGAGACTGAAGTTTAGAACTATTATATGGCCTTAGCCATGGAAAACATAGACAACCAAAAGATTTCAATCTCTTAAAATTATGAGACGTACCAAACAATTTGGAGAAAGGTGTTTGAAACGAAATAGCGGACGAAGGCAACCAATTGAGCAAATAAACTGCAGATTGGAAAGCATGAGACCAGTAGTTAGAAGGTAAAGACGAAAATTGTAACATAGAAAGACCTGTTTCAACTATTGAACGATGATGACGTTCGGCAGTACCATTATGCTCTGGCGTATGTGGAGGTGTTGTATAATGTGAAATGCCACAAGACAAAAAATGATGCTTAAGCTTTTGATATTCCCCACCATTATCAGTAAACACAGAAACAATTTTAGAGTGGAAGTAATTTTCAACCAATTTCTGAAAATGGATAAACAAATCATGAGTATCGGATTTCTTCTTCATGGGATATAATCAAATATACTTAGAATAGTGATCAATGAATGTAACATAATACTCATACCCATCAATAGATTTTTGTGTTGGACCCCAAACATCAGAGTAAATAAGTTGCAAAGGCTTATTACTAACAAGAGAATTCTCAAAAAATGGTAATTTATGACTCTTGCTCATAGAGCAGGAAGTACAATGAAAACGAGAAACATATCTAGACATAGAATAAAGACCAATATTTCTAAGTACTAGTAAAAAGACTTTATTGTTGGGATGACCAAGCTTGTGATGCCATTCAGAAAGGAAAGACAGACACCGAGTAGTAACATTCAGCTGAGGACGTTGAGGACTGACTCTGGAAAAACTTGCACAGTAGATATCATCAATGTTCTCTCCCCGTAGTAGAGACACCCCCGTGTACAGATCCTTCACAATAAAATAAAGTGGGAAAAAATCCACAGAAACATGATTAGTGCGACATAATTTAGCAATTGAAATCAAATTCTTGTGCAGATTAGGCACACATAACACATTAGGTAATGATAAATTCTTAGAATGAGCAGGAATTTGCGCAAAACCAGTATGTGATACAGCAAGCATTTTACCATCACCAAGTTGTACTTCCTCGGGACCTCCATAGTCTGAATAGCTTTGTAAAGAAGCTGGATTCGATACTACATGATGAGAAGCTCCGCTATCAAACAACCATTGCTGCGGAGAAGAAGCAGCCATAGCAGAAGTAACATTAACTACAGGAGTAGGTACTGAAGAATTAGAGATATCAGTCTTCAAAAACATATTATTCTCTTTAAGAAAGCGAGCTAATTTGCGACATTCAGCGGTTGTATGACCAGTATATTCGCAAAAGTGACATATCACATCTGATCGATAAGAACCTCGACCACAACCACCAGAGTAGGAACCACGACCACCACGTCAATTTCCAGAATAATTGAAGTTTTGTGAAGATCGATTATAATTGCCATTCGGATTCTGTGAACGCCCTCCAGAACGTTGAGTATAATTAACAGTAGCAATCGCTTGTGGTGTAGCTGAAACAGTCATGGAATCTTTTTCTTGCAAGGATCGTTCGTGATCAGTAAGTTTTTCAAAAAGATCAGAAAAGGTTATTGGTGTTTCACGAACTTTTAACGCAGCAACTATGGGACTGTAATCGTCTCCCAATCGTGTGATAATATAAACAATTAAGTCATCATCACTCACCGGATTCTGAGTAAGAGCAAGCTCATCTGCAATAGATCTCATCTCATTGAGAAAAACAGCAATTGATTTGGTTCCCTTAGAGTTCTGTGCTAATTTAGTTTTTAAGGACAGAATTCTAGAACGAGAAACATTAGCAAAACTCTGGTGAAGCCGATCCCATGCTTCTTTAGCGGTATTGGCTGAAGAAATCAAGGGTTGAATAGTATCGGAACAACTTCCTAAAAGAGCACTGATCAGGATTTGATCTTGTCGAAACCACAAGGCATAAGCTGGGTTGGCTGTGTTGTCTTTTTCAGAGAGAAATTGTGATGGTGCAACCCGTGAACCATCAATAAAATTAAGTAAATCAAGACCGATTAAGGTTGATTCGATCTGTTTTCTCCAAACAGGAAAATTCTCTTGAGTAAGTTTAATAGGAAAATGCGTTGGAGCATTTAATTGAATAACAGTATTAGACAATGAAGTCATTAAGAAATTGGATCAAAAAAACTCGTGAGAGTAGATTAAAGCTCTGATACCATATAGAGAAAAGGGTTTTTGTTATACATCACTGAACGTATACATATACTTATATAATACAAAGTCTACAACTAACTAAATATAAGATAAACATACAGCTATAACTCAAGTTACAAATACTAAAAATAGATAAAACTGTTATAGTTAGTCTTTATCCTTAATAATATACAGTTCAATTAATAGTACTTGCAAGTTGCTTATTTGCTTTATATATATATATATGACCAGAACTGAACAATTTTCTGGAAATTACAAATATGGGTTACTGGCAACTAGTACTGCTTTTGGTAACACTATGGCTAGTCTTAGTGCTTCCGCTCTCTATGTCTCTTGGAAACTTGAAACTTGACGCCGCAAATAATCCGGGTAAATAATTAATTAATTAACTTTGTATTTGGACATTGGTTATCATTATTTTTATTATTGATTTTTCGTACAAATTTTAATTAAGGATTCATAAGCATTGATTGTGGAGTAGATCAAGATTATGTAGACAAGGAAACAGGAATATTTTACAAGTCTGATAAAGATTTCATAAGCACCGGAGAAAATCAGGACATATCGCCCGACTACAACTACAATGAAATTCTGTATTTTGGACGACAGCTTCAGAACGTCAGGTTTTTTTCGGAAGGAAGAAAGAATTGTTACAAATTGCGACCTAAACAAGGCAAAAACCATAATTATCTTGTCAGAGCATTCTTCCTGTATGGAAATTATGACGCAAAGAATCAAATTCCAAAGTTTGATTTGTATCTTGGAGTTAATTATTGGGAAACAGTGCAATATGTTTCGGAATTTCAGTTATTTGAGATTATCCACTTCTCTTTAACAAATATTATTGATGTTTGCCTTGTCAATACTGGCTCTGGAATACCTTTTATTTCAGCATTGGAACTACGGCTTTTGAATGATTCCATTTATAGAATTGAATCCAGAGAGTTAGTTACTCGCGGGCGTTATGACTTTGGCAATTCAACCGCCATGTATTTCAGGTAAATTGTTGTTTTCTTTTCCTTGTCTATTTAATTAATCTCTGTATCTTAAATTTTCATATTACATATTATATATTGTCTTCATTGTAGGTACAGTGATGATGTGTACGATCGCATCTGGGTCGGGACTCCCGCCCAAGATTATTGGATTTCAGTTAACACAACAGCAGATATAGATATTCAGAGCAGCAACAATTCCTATAAATTGCCGGTTCAAGTGTGGAAAACTGCAGTTCAACCACGAACTTCCCTCAGATCATTGAATTTATCCAGGCCTGTGCCGGCCACTGAATTATATTTCTGCTTTCACTTTGCCGAAATAATGCAGGTTGAACAAGGCCAAAGAAGAAGAAGAAGAGAATTCACCATCCATTTGAATGGTGCTAACTATGGACCTATTACGCTTCAATACTTGAAGCCGCTCAGCATATGCCCTCCTAAATTACCAGTACAAGGTGGTGTTATGGTTTCTATCGATTCAACAATGCGGTCTGACCTTCCACCAATCCTCAACGGCTTAGAGATGTTTGAGGTATTGAAGCTTACTAATTCTCCAACAGACCCAGCAGACGGTATGTTCCATATTTCTCACTCCTTCAATTTCCCATGATGAGTTCTATGTTCTGTTACATTTCCAACCAAGTGCCTGACAAAATAAATTCTTACATATATGTCCTGGTATATTTTCAATATATCTCTGGAATGGTCATAGTTGATGCTGTCATGGCCATCAAGCAAATATACAAGATAAACAATGATGGCAATTGGCAAGGAGATCCATGTATCCCGAGAGATTTTACGTGGACTAGATTGAACTGTAGCTATGACACCAATCCTCCAAGAATCATCTCTCTGTGAGTGCAATTTCAGTCATCCTTGCTATATTAATATTAGATTATGTGAAATTGTAAAGATAAACAAGATATATAGTCTCACTCCTAATAAATGAATTGTAAGCAGGGACCTCAGTTCAAGTAAATTGAAAGGAATGATCTCTTCATCATTCTCCAACCTCAAAGCGATACAGTCCTTGTAAGTATTAATGGCCTGTAATAATTTCTTAGCCTACTAAATGTCTAATATATCTAATTACCATTTTCTTTTTTTTAGAGATTTATCATATAATGAACTGACTGGTGAAGTGCCAGAATATTTAGCAGAATTGCCAAATTTAACTATCCTGTAAGTTGATGAGCTTTGATTTGCAAGACAACTTTTGGCATAAAATATACTGGTGATGTAATCGTACTTTTTGTTCAGAAATTTAACTGGAAACAAGCTCAGAGGTTCAATTCCTGTGTCTCTTGCGCAAAAATCTAACAACGGGACGTTGCAGCTGAGGTTTGATTTTATCACCATCTGCATCCATCAATTCGATTAGCTTGTGATCTGCTTGTTTAAATATATTACACACAGGATGAACAGTTTCTATTTGGAAATTGGAAATGAAAACTGAGTCCTGTTGCTATTCATAGCATGTCCTTGGGCATATTTTGCAGAAACAGCTACTAAATTATGTTTTCAAAGCACAGATATATGCATGGTCCACCTATAATCAGATGTTATTATGTTTAATGACAGCTTGGATGGAAATCCAAATCTATGCGTCAGATCACTGTGAGAAAAAGAAGCACATTTCTATTCTTCCAATTGTTATATCAGTTATAGCAGTTTCAGTGCTTCTCCTGTTTAGCAGTACGGTGATCTTTTGCAGAATGGAAAGACGAGGAGGTAATTTTTCATTATACAATCGTGATCTTCATCGCTCCTGGGATGATTCTAATTACAACTCTGTTTCTTACTGTCCCCATAAATTTTATTCTTCCCCAGCAGCAATACAGTCCAATAAGGATGGGTCAGTAATATCCAAGAATCGTTCGTTCAGTTATGCAGAGATTGTTAGTGTTACTGATAACTTCAAAACCATCATTGGAGAAGGAGGATTTGGGAAAGTTTACTTGGGGACTTCAAAAGACAGCACTCAAGTTGCAGTTAAGTTGCTATCTCAAAACTCAAGGCAAGGTTATAAGGAATTTCAAGCAGAGGTGATGTTCAAACACAGCATCTGCAGTTTTAAGTTAGCTGAATTTTTTATCCTTTTCTGGAGATGCATATTATATATTAGTTAAAATGGATTAGCAATTTGAATTGCAGGCACAACACTTGATGATTGTTCATCACAGAAATTTGGTTTCTCTAATTGGATATTGTGATGAAGGTCATAATAAAGCACTGATTTATGAATATATGTCTTATGGAAACTTGAGAGAGCATTTATCAGGTACCTAGCATGACACCATAACAAATATTTGGAGACTATGTTATTAAAAGGGATAATTTCTTGTAATTCTAAGCCAATTTGTAATAATGCCAATTTTGATTGCAGAGACAAGTGGAAGTATTTTGAATTGGGATGAGAGACTTCAAATTGCAGTAGATGCAGCACATGGTTCTCTATGTGATCTAACTATCAAGTCTTTTTCCTTTATTGATCATTTCTTGTTCCATTAAGTCTATGCTAATCAATGGCTAAATGGAGTTTCAGGATTGGAATATCTACATAATGGTTGCAAACCACCAATAATCCATAGAGATTTAAAGACTTCCAACATCTTAATAAATGACAAATTGCAAGCGAAAATAGCTGATTTTGGTTTGTCCAGAGCTTTCAAAAATGAAAGTAGTTCGCATATAACGACTCGCCCTGCTGGCACCTATGGCTACTTGGATCCTGAGTAAGTGTTAGGACCCATTTGGTGTGATTATTATTTTTAGTTTTTGAGAAACATTTTTTATTACAATTTATTTAGTTTTTATTATTAGTATCTTATAATTCTAATTGTTGTTATTAATGTTCTGCTAATATCCCAATTATTTTTATTTTTCTAATAGGGCCCAAGCATCAGGAAACTTTAGCCAAAAAAGTGATGTATACAGCTTTGGAATCATTCTACTTGAGCTGATAACAGGGCAGCCTGCGATTAAAAGAGACATGACAGGGGAAATAATTCTAATACAAAAATGGGTTACACCAATAATTGAAAGTGGTGATATTCAAAGCCTAGTTGATCCCAGGCTACAAGGCCAATTTGACACCAATTCTGCCTGGAAAGTTGTGGAAACAGCATTGACCTGTGTATTGAATTGTGCAAAACAAAGGCCAGACATGAGTCATGTGTTGGCTGAACTTAAGGAATGTTTGGCCATGGTAAGGCCTTGTGGAAGTTCTCAAAGGATGGAAGGAGGAAGGACAAGATCATTTGCAATTGACACTGAAATGTTCCCATGTTCAAGTTAGTATCTGATTTGTGTCTGTATCTCGTATGGGTGAACTCGAAATTTGTTAGATGCCTATATATCCTTTTGCATACAAATATATATCGTCTATGCATTTGTATTATACTATGTTTCTGCTGCTTTTATTGAGGAATTGCTTTTTTATTTTTTGTTACTTTATGATAAAGCACAATACTTAACTTGTTCCAGTGGTTTTTTTAAATAATAAATATATACTTCCATAGATTTTCATAAATAAACACTTTCGTTTTTTTTAAAAAAATTTTGGAAGAATCTTATTAGATCAATTGATAAAATAAATTCTATAATTTGGTTTCTAAAAGCTAAAATTAATTTTCGACAAGTTCAGATTTTTCAATAGTAATATCAAACTAATCCTTGTTTCGGAATAAAATTCTTATATAAGAAAATATACTAGGAGTTATTATTATCGGGCATTTACATGATTACTTAAAAAAATTTTATGTTAAAAATATTATAAAATTTAAAAATATTTACATTTTTATAAAAAATTTAAAGCAAAATTTTAAAAATATATCATTCCTCACTAAAATAAAAGTCTTTTTTTTTTTAAAAAATACCTCTTTCCTTATTACAATCAGTATTTTATTTTAATTTTTATTATTTTTTTCAATATTCACCATTAAATAAAAAAATTATAATAAAATAATAAAAATTAATATTTTTAATTATTTTTAATCATATAAAAATCATAACTTTTTATAAAGATAAAAAATTTTAATTTTAATTAAAAAAATAAATGACACTAAAAAAAATAAAATATACAAAAATATATTAATAAAAATTATTAAATTTATTTTTAATTAAAATTTACATATTGTACACATGAATTAAATAAAAAATACATATAATTTCTTTATGTATATATTTGATAGATATTCTGTATATGTTTAATAGAAGTTTTATATATGTTGTGTGATTATTATATATTTATTATTAAGTTGTGTGTATTTTATATAAAAGTTGTAAAATATTTTACGAATGTTATATGAATATTGTGAGAATAAAAAATTTAAAAAATAAATAAAAAATTTTAAAAAATAAAATTAAACAAATATTAAAAATATTATGTAGATATAATTTATATTGTTGAATGTGTATTTTGTATATATTATGTATATATTTATTTTATTTTTGTGCATATATTGAAAATATGATATTCAAAAAATTTTAAATAAAAAATATAAATAAAATAAATAGAAAAAAATAAAACTAGAAAAAGAATAAAAATTAACGTCAAAAAGTAAAGTTTGAAACAAAAAAAAAGGGGCAAAAGTCTTATATTTAAAAAAAAAAAAAAAAACTATGGGTCCCGTATAATTGCAAATTGAGTGAGGAAATTAGGTATCTATTATTATCTTACATACGTACCAAAGAAATTTATTAATGAATTTTTTATTTAATTATTCCAACAATTTTCACGCACGTTCTCTTCCTTTAAGTTATGGCATGCAGTTTCTTCAAAAAATTAGCAATAGAGATGAATAACAATTAGAGAAGGTGGTAGTATTGAATTAAATAATTCGATTGAAATGATGAATCTAGTGAGTCTAAATTTTGATTAATTGTAACCGACCTTAAATAATAATAATAATAATATAGTTTACATTCTGTAATAATTATAATAAACTCAAGAGTGTCCTAAATAAAAAAAAATCAATCATGTTAAAATTCTATAGATGGGTCATATACTTACTTGGTGGTAGAATTTCCCTTATATTATAACAAATCAAAATTTGAAATAAAATAATTGTTTGGTATAAATAAATTTTATATAATTTATATACAAATCTAAATTTGACATATTTGGTATATACAAAAATATAAGATTTTATATCTTTAATTTTATTTGAGCTTAATCTTATAAAAATGATCAAATTTGTGAATAAATAATTATGAACCTGACTTAAATCAGAGAAGTTCTTCATTATTTTTATATTACTGTATATTCTTCTTAACAGTTATTAATTAGATCTCATAATAAAAATAAAAAAAAAATACATCAATTATCAAATATAAGAAATTCATATGTAACAATAAGTTTTATTAATAATATCTAAATGTATACAATGCAACATAACATATTTGCATTTGCAAAATTGTTATGATTATATGGCCAAAAATATGTTGCTTTTACTGAATATTGTCAATGACAAAATTCGACTAGCATTGACTCTTTGTTTATTTTTGATGAAAATTATATTTACTTCAAATTTTTCCATACCATATACATAACTATTTTGGAGTTCTCTAAAACGAATATTATATTTTGATGGTATTCTAATTAAGTTTAATAATGTATTATCTTATTAGATAATTTAGGAAAAAAAGTAAAAAACAACAAACATATAAAAATTTGCAAATCAATGAGCTGTCAAGAGTTGCAGTTGAGGCTGCAACGCTATTTGACTTCTTTTTAAGTGGTTGATTCCTAATTTATATTATCATTATTATTACTTGTTTATTATTAATATATTTTATAATATATATTTAGTTGTTTTTTATTTTTTATATTGTTGTTCTTTATTTATAAGAACTTATGGAACATTATGTTTTTTTTTTATCTTATGCGAATGAATATATGTAAAAATCATAATTTTTTATAAAAGATAAAATTTTAATTTTAATTATAAAAAATATATAACATTCAGAAAAAATTAAAAAATTAAAAAATACAATAATATAATAATAAAAATGATTAAATTTATTTTTAAATAAATTTTATATATTATATATACATATAAAAAAATAAAAAAATATACAGTTTTATTATTTAGATATATAATAGATATGTCGTAGATATATTATAAATGTGTTATAGTTATTGTATGTATATTATATTTTTATTATTTAAATTGTATATATTTTTTATAAAAATTATTGAATATTGTATAAATTTTATATAGATGTTGTGAGAATAAAAAATTAAAAAAATACAATTAAAAAAATATTATTTAGATGTACTGTCGATGTATAGTAGATGTATTGTAGATATATTGTAGATCTAGTTTATATTGTTAAGTGTGTATGTTATATATGTTATATATATTGCATATATATTATGTATATGTTTATTTTTTGCGTATATTAAAAATATGATATGAAAAAAATTTAAATAAAAAAAACACAAATAAAAAAGAAGAAAAAAGAAACTAAAAAATTACAAAAATTAAAAAAAAAAAGAAAAAATAATTATAAAATTATAAAATTATAAATAAAAAACGTGCATATGTATTATTGAAAATGAAAGTTTCTGATAAGGTACACAATATAAATTTTTCTAAAAATTTTTAAAAAATGCCACCTCCATAATATTTTTAAAAATATTTACTTTTTTACCAGAAATATTTTAGTCAGTTTATTATAAACTCATAATAAACTTATTATAAACTGTATAAAATTTATAAACTAATTTAAACTCATTACAAACTCTTTATAAACTAATAAAAATTTGATATTTTAAAAAATATTTTTTAAATTATAATATTTTAGTAAATATTTTATAAATATAGTAAATTTAAAATTATTTTTAATTTTTCTTATATTTTTATCAAAAACCCAAAAATTTAGCATTAAGAGCTTTTTCCACGAGCTCTGTAAAAAACCCATAATTTGAGGATTTAAAGCACATGTGTGAAGCCCAATACGCATTAAAGCCCAAGTCCAACATTTCAAAAATAAATTTCGAATGAAGAAGAAAACTTGACCAAGAAGAGTTAAACCATATGCAATCTGCATAAATAACTTCAGTGACTCCTTCCAAGACTTGAGTCGAAAAAATATGAGTTGGTATTTCCCATTGAAAACTTCAGTGACTCCTTCAAGATTGAAGCACTAAGTACCTTTAACTCTCATTGGCCAGTTGACTAAAGATATTTCTAACCAATTTTCTTCACCCATATGACAATTTGATTAAAGAGAGAGATTGCTAAGCGCAAACTAATTTCCTTCATCAACCTTAAACAGGTTGTAATGCTTTATTTTATTTTATTTTAAAGAGTATCTTTTACATAAATAAAGAATTAAACAGCATGCATAAAAGTTACATTATATTTTAAATTTAAATAGTTCATCAGAGTATTACATTTTATATTGACTTAGAAAATATTATTGCTCAGAAAAAAAAAAGGTGGTCCTGTGTTAATGAAAGATATTACAGAATGAAAATTAAGCAGTAGAAAGAAAATGCATTTTCTTTGCAATTAGCTTATTTTATACGGTCAAAATCTGGCTGTATCCTTAATTTCAATTAGTTTATTTTGTACGTTTATTTATTTTCTTCGCATGCATGTTCTTTAGGCTTCTTGAGGTCAAAATTGTTGCCTCAAAATTTAGACAGATAGATAGTGATTTTGTTGAAGAAATATTGAAGAAGCAGCAGATGAAGGAGGGAACAGAATGTTCCACTTGGAAAATATAAGGCCAAATGAAGCAATATATAATTTTGAAGGGCAAATAATCTAAGTGGCTTAAACCATTTTGGAAGCCAGTCCAAGCAGTCAAGGCCAATTAGAACAAGTCTATCAAGCTAACACGCCAAGCAATTAAGTATAAATTAAATTTGGCATTATGTAAATTTTCAACTCATCTTATTATATGCACGCCTATTTGAATGGACAATACAAAGTTCAATTAGTTGTACTCATAAGCACTTAGCTGTACCTCTCAGCTTGCAAATTGATTATTTGCTTTATATATATATATATATATATATATATATATATATATATGACCATAACTGAACAATTTTCTGGAAAGCACAAATATGGGTTACTGGCAACTAGTACTGCTTTTGGTAACACTATGGCTAGTCTTGCTGCTTCCGCTCTCCGTGTCTCTTGGAAACTTGAAACTTGAAGCCACAAATAATCTTGGTAAATAATTAATTAATTAACTTTGTGTTTTGACGTTGGTTATCATTATTATTATTGTTATTGATATGGACCATTTTTTTTCTTTTGAATTTTGGTGCAAACTTTAATTAAGGATTTATAAGCATTGATTGTGGAGTGGATCAAGATTATGTGGACAAGGAAACAAGAATATTTTACAAGTCTGATAAAGATTTCATAAGCACAGGAGAAAATCAGGACATATCGCCCGACTACTACTATGATGAAGTTCCGCATTTTAGACAACTTCAGAACGTCAGGTTTTTTTCGGAAGGAAGAAAGAATTGTTACAAATTGCGACCTAAGCAAGGCAAGAACCATAATTATCTTGTCAGAGCATTGTTCATGTATGGAAATTATGACGCAAAGAATCAAATTCCAAAGTTTGATTTGTATCTTGGAGTTAATTATTGGGGGACAGTGCAGCAAGTATATGCATCAAAATTTCAAATATATGAGATGAACCACTTCTCTTTAACAGATACTATTGATGTTTGCCTTGTCAATACTGGCTCTGGAATACCTTTTATTTCAGCATTGGAACTCCGGCTTTTGAACGATTCCATTTATAGAATTCAATCCAGAGAGTTGCTTTCTCTCGGGCGTTATGACTTTGGCAATTCAACCGCCTATAACAGGTAAATTGTTGTTTTCTTTTCCTTGTCTATTTAATTAATATCTGTATCTTAAAATTTTATATATTGTCTTCATTGCAGGTACAGTGATGATGTTTACGATTGCATCTGGCTCGGGGCTCCTAACCCAGATTATTTGATTTCAGTTAACACAACAGCAGATATTGATATTCAGGGCAGCAACAATTCCTATAACCTGCCGGTTCAAGTGTGGAAAACTGCAGTTCAACCACGAACTTCCCTCAGATCATTGAATTTATCTGGGCCTATGCAGCCCACTGAATTATATGTTTGCTTTCACTTTGCGGAAATATTACAGGTTGCACAAGGCCTAAGAAAGAGAAGAGAATTCACCATCCATTTTAATGGTGCTAACTATGGACCTATTACGCTTCAATACTTGAGGCCGCTTAGCATATGCCCTCCTCAATCATCAGTACAAGGTATTGTTATAATGTCTATCGATTCAACAATGCGGTCTGACCTTCCACCAATCCTCAACGGTTTAGAGATATTTGCGGTATTGAAGCTTCCGAATTCACCAACCGACCCAGCAGACGGTATGTTGTATTTTTCTCACTCAACAACTTCAATTTCCCATGATGAGTTTTATGTTCTGTTACATTTCCAACCAAGAGCCTGACAATTTTTTTTTTTACAAGTATGGCTGATGCAGATCAGTTGGCGATGGAATTTATGGCCCGTTGGGACATAAATAGCTGATAGTGAAGTTTGGTAAGATTTCGGGCCAAAGTGGTGTTTTGGGCCTCGGGCCGACCCATTCTGAAGCGAAACGGGCCAACGAGCAAGACTCACGGCTATTGCCGTGACGTCCGTCACTTTTCGGCCAAATTCCTTCGTTTTGGGCCTCAAAATTGCGTTTTAATGTTTTGCCGTTTTATTTTAGTAGTTTCAATCCTTTTTTGTTTTGGATTCCTTTTCCTATTAGGTTTGAGATTTTTAGAGTTGTTTTAGGATTGTGAAAGACTATAAATATATGGTTTTGTAGCCTTATTTGGGCAGTTTTTGAATTTATCAATAATATTCCGTTTCTTCCAAATTTCGGATTTTTCTCTGAATTCGATCTTTGTTGCCTATTTCCTGGGTATTCTTAGAATCAACAGGTTTAGAAGATCTCCTTGACGGCATTCGTTGAATCAACGGCTTGGAGATAGTTATTCGCTGCGTCAGTTGGTATCAGAGCGATGTTGCGATTTCCAGAACGAGCATGGCTCCGCGAAGACAGCAACCACAACAACGTGTTGTTGAAGAAATTTATGAACGTGATGAACAGAATAAGATCGATCGTATGGAACAAGCGATTGATCAATTGAGACAAGATATGGCTCAAATAACGCAGGGCATGGCCCTTCTCATGCAGGACAGAGAACGTACGCGGGCCGATCAGAATGTCAATCCGTTTCACCGGAATAGGCATGTTGATGATGAGGTTGAGAGTGATGACGAAGCAGAAGGTTTCCGTAGGCGTCCCAGGGCACCTCCTGTGCGTGGGGATGATGATAGGCGAAGGTGGGAAACAGGGATAAGAACTGAAATTCCTGAATTCCATGGGGGACTTCAGCCTGAGGAGTTTCTGGATTGGTTGGCTACGGTGGATGAGATTCTGGAATTCAAGGAGGTGCCGGAGGATAAACGAGTTCCCTTGGTGGCAACCAGATTCCGGGGTAGGGCCACAGCCTGGTGGCAGCAGTTGAAATTGACGAGAAACAGAATGGGGAAGTCGAAAATTGTAGCATGGGAAAAGTTGAAGAAACAGATGCGAGCTACCTTTCTGCCTTATAATTTTCAGAGGCTGATGTACCAAAGATTGCAGAATTTGAGACAGGGAAACAAATCGGTTGATGAGTATACGACTGAATTCTACCAGCTGTTAGTTAGAAACGAGATACAGGAGACGGAAGAACAGCTTGTTGCACGGTACATTGGGGGCCTGAAATTACAGTTACGGGATGGCCTCAATCTGTTTGATCCTGTCACCATTGCTGAAGCTCATCAACGGGCATTAGTAATGGAGAGAACGAGTAGGCGAGGTAATAACGTGCCTTCAGTCATCATTGGGGCACAAAGCAGTAGTGGGGAAGGTAACCGAGGTAACTTTAACCCAGCAGCAGCAGGGGGCAGAACTAACGCACCCATATCATCCAGACCCTCTAGTTCGGGAATCAAATGCTTCGGATGTGGTGAGACTGGGCATCGGCAGTCTGAGTGCAAGAAGATGGGAAAACGAGCAGTGTTTGTGGAGGCAGAAGAGGATGATGATGAAGATGATGTGGCGGTGCACGAAAATCCTACTTTTGATGCTAGTAGCAATGGGGTTGAGGAGGAAGTGGTCGCCGGAGATGAGGGAATTGCATTGGTGGTGCGACGAACCTGTTTGTCACCGAAAGCCGAAAAAGAAGATTGGCTTCGAAATAACATATTTCAGTCAACTTGCACTATCTACGGAAAGGTATGTCGATTTGTAATTGATGGTGGTAGTTGTGAGAATATTGTATCTGTGGAAGCAGCTAACAAATTGGGGATCCAAACAGAGAAGCACCCTAACCCGTACAAGTTGTCATGGTTGAAAAAGGGGGGAGAAGTAACAGTTTCTCTACGTGCTCATGTGACCTTTTCCATTGGGTCGAAGTACAAGGATTCTGTTTGGTGTGATGTGGTTAACATGGATGCGTGTCACTTGTTGTTAGGGCGGCCGTGGCAGTATGATAGGAAGGTGACTCATGATGGGCGTTCCAACACACACAGCTTTATGTTTAATAATACCAGAATTGTACTAGTGCCTAGCAAAAACGTCCAAGCAAAGGAAGAAAGGCCTAAGTTGTTGTCACTGGCCAGGTTTGAAGAAGAATTGCAGAAGACTGAATTTCTGTATGTGCTAATCGGGAAGGAGACTATGGTGCAAGATGATGCTGCTGTCCCACCCGTAATCTGCCCAATCTTAGCAGAATATCGGGAAGTATTTCCAGAGGAGCTTCCGACGGGTTTACCACCTTTAAGAGAGATACAACATCAAATTGATTTGGAGCCAGGTGCAGTGCTGCCAAATAGACCTCACTACCGAATGAGTCCAAATGAACATGAGGAATTGCGCAGACAAGTAGAGGAGCTTCTGGAAAAGGGACATATCAGGGAGAGTTTAAGTCCTTGTGCAGTACCGGCATTGTTGACACCAAAAAAAGATGGTACATGGCGTATGTGTGTGGACAGTCGCGCTATCAACAAAATAACAACTCGATACAGGTTTCCAATTCCCAGGCTGGACGATTTGCTTGATCAAATTAGTGGAGCTACCGTATTTACAAAACTGGACTTGAAGAGTGGGTACCATCAGATTCGGATTCGACAAGGAGACGAATGGAAGACTGCTTTCAAAACAAGAGAGGGACTGTTTGAGTGGCTGGTGATGCCATTTGGGTTATCCAACGCCCCTAGCACCTTTATGCGTGTCATGAACCAGGTTTTTAGACCTTTTATTGGCAAATTTGTTGTGGTTTATTTTGATGATATTTTGGTGTTTAGTCTTGATCCAACAGAACATCTGGAGCATCTCAAGACAGTTTTGGAGGTGTTGCGTAGAGAGAAATTCTATGCAGCCATAAAGAAGTGCACGTTTATGGCACCTAAAGTGCTCTTTCTGGGTTTTGTGGTTTCGAAAGATGGACTGCAAGTAGATGAATCAAAGGTGGAAGCAGTGAGGCAGTGGCCACAACCAAAAACCTTGACTGATGTTCGGTCTTTTCATGGCCTTGCATCTTTTTACCGGCGGTTCATTCCACACTTTAGTGACATCACAGCTCCGATAACAGATTGCATGAAAGGTGGAAAATTTGTATGGACAGATGAGGCAGACAAAGCATTCCAAGCAATCAAGTCACGCCTTACGACCGCACCGATCTTGATTTTGCCAAATTTTTCATTACCTTTTGAATTACACTGTGATGCTTCGAAGAGGGGTATTGGGGCTGTTTTGAGTCAAAATAGCAGGCCCATAGCATACTTTAGTGAGAAGATATCTGGATCCAAAGCGAATTACAGCACCTATGATGTTGAATTTTATGCAGTTGTGCAGGCTATCAAGCATTGGAAACATTATCTTTTCCAGCGGGAGTTTGTTCTATATACTGATCATGAGGCTTTGAAGCACTTACATCGCCACGATAAAGTGTCACAACGCCATGCAAATTGGGCGGCCTACTTACAGCAATTCAACTTTGTTGTTAAACACAAAGCTGGGGTTACAAACAAGGTGGCTGATGGGTTGAGTCGAAGGAGCAATTTATTGAACATGATGCGAGTGGAGGTACCTGGTCTGAACTGTTTTCGAGATTTATATGACACTGATCCATATTTTTCTAATGTGATGGACACAGTTAAAGATGGGGGAAAATCATACTTTTTCGAACATGAAGGGTTCTTGTTCAAAGGAAACCAGCTCTGCATTCCAGATTGCAGCTTGCGCCTGCAGATTATCCGCGAGCTACATGGAGAGGGGCATGTTGGTAGGGACAAAACCCTGCAGCTTGTTCAGTCATCTTATTTCTGGCCTACAGTTCGCAAGGAGGTGGAGAAATATGTACAGCGCTGTTGGGTGTGCCAAGTGTCTAAAGGGACTGCTTCTAATGCTGGTTTGTATATGCCTCTTCCTGTTCCTACACAGCCTTGGGTAGATATCAGCATGGATTTCGTGTTGGGGCTACCAAGAACACAGCGAGGTAGTGATTCAATATTCGTGATTGTGGATCGTTTTTCTAAGATGGTTCATTTCATACCATGTAAGAAAACCACGGATGCAGTGAATGTGGCTCAACTGTTTTTTCGAGAAGTATACCGATTGCATGGGTTACCTACATCCATCGTATCTGATAGGGATACTCGATTCCTAAGCCACTTCTGGAGAAGCTTGTGGAAGATGGTGAATACTAAACTGAATTTCAGCAGCGCCTATCACCCTCAAACGGATGGGCAAACTGAAGTGGTCAACCGTTCATTGGGAAATCTATTAAGATGCTTGGTCGGTGACAATGTGAAGAGCTGGGATCGACAGCTATGTCAAGCTGAGTTTGCTTATAACCATTTTGTCAACAGAAGTTCGGGATATAGTCCTTTCCAGATAGTGTATTCTGTCTTGCCCCGTGGTCCTTTAGATTTAATCACACTACCGAGCAAGTCCAGAGTTCATGAAAAAGCAGCAGATTTTGTAGAGAGTCTGGTTGATGTCCATAAAGCAGTTCATGACAATCTGGTCAAAGCTAATGCTAAGTATAAAGAAGCTGCTGATCACAAGAGAAGATATGTTGAGTTTGATGTAGGGGATTTTGTGTGGGCCGTGTTAACTAAAGACAGGTTTTCTGCTGGAGACTACAACAAATTGGCTGCGAAGAAGATTGAACCAGTTGAGATAATTGAGAAGATCAATCCGAATGCTTACCGTCTTAAGTTGCCTAGCCATATTCGTACCTCTGATGTCTTTAATGTTAAACATCTAGTGCCATATGCAGGTGATTCATCAGATGAAGACGAGAATTCGAGGTCGAATTTTTTCCAGCAAGGGGGGAATGATGCAGATCAGTTGGCGATGGAATTTATGGCCCGTTGGGACATAAATAGCTGATAGTGAAGTTTGGTAAGGTTTCGGGCCAAAGTGGTGTTTTGGGCCTCGGGCCGACCCATTCTGAAGCGAAACGGGCCAACGAGCAAGACTCACGGCTATTGCTGTGACGTCCGTCGCTTTTCGGCCAAATTCCTTCGTTTTGGGCCTCAAAATTGCGTTTTAATATTTTGCCGTTTTATTTTAGTAGTTTCAATCCTTTTTTGTTTTGGATTCCTTTTCCTATTAGGTTTGAGATTTTTAGAGTTGTTTTAGGATTGTGAAAGACTATAAATATATGGTTTTGTAGCCTTATTTGGGCAGTTTTTGAATTTATCAATAATATTCCGTTTCTTCCAAATTTCGGATTTTTCTCTGAATTCGATCTTTGTTGCCTATTTCCTGGGTATTCTTAGAATCAACAGGTTTAGAAGATCTCCTTGACGGCATTCGTTGAATCAACGGCTTGGAGATAGTTATCCGCTGCGTCAATGGCCTAGTATATTTAATTCTTAAAGCAAATTAATATTTTCAATATATCTACTGCACTTCTCACCCTTTCGCTCTGGAACGGTCATAGTTGATACTATCATGGCCATCAAGCAAATATACACGATAAACAATGATGACAATTGGCAAGGAGATCCATGTATCCCGAGAGATTTTACGTGGACTAGATTGAACTGTAGCTATGACACCAATCCTCCAAGAATCATCTCTCTGTGAGTGCAATTTCAGTCATCCTTGATATATTAATATTAGATTATGTGAAATTGTAAAGATAAACAAGATATATAGTCTCACTCCTAATAAATTAATTGTAAGCAGGGACCTCAGTTCAAGTAAATTGACTGGAATGATCTCTTCATCATTCTCCAACCTCAAAGCGATACAATCCTTGTAAGTATTAATGACCTGAAATAATTTCTTAGCCTACTAAATGTCTATCTAATTACCATTTTTTTTTAGAGATTTATCATATAATGAACTGACTGGTGAAGTGCCAGAATTTTTAGCGGAATTGCCAAATTTAACTATCCTGTAAGTTGATGAGCTTTGATTTGCAAGGGAACTTTTGGCATAAAATATACTGGTGATGTACTCTCGTACTTTTTATTCAGAAATTTAACTGGAAACAAGCTCAGAGGTCCAATTCCTGTGTCTCTTGCGCAAAAATCTAACAACGGGACGTTGCAGCTGAGGTTTGATTTTATCACCATCTGCATCCATCAATTCGATTAGCTTGTGATCTGCTTGTTTAAAAATATTACACACAGGATGAAAAGTTTCTATTTGGAAATTGGAAATGAAAACTGAGTCCTGTTGCTATTCATAGCATGTCCTTGGGCATATTTTGCAGAAACAGCTACTAAATTATGTTTTCAAAGCACATATATATGCATGGTCCACCTATAATCAGATGTTATTATGTTTAATGACAGCTTGGATGGAAATCCAAATCTATGCCAGTCAGATCACTGTGAGAAAAAGAAGCACATTTCTATTCTTCCAATTATTATATCAGTTATAGCTGTTTCAGTGATTCTCCTGTTTAGCAGTATGGTGATCTTTTGCAGAATGAAAAGACGAAGAGGTAATTTTTCATTATACAATCGTGATCTTCATCGCTCCTGGGATGATTCTAATTACAACTCTGTTTCTTACTGTCCCCATAAATTTTATTCTTCCCCAGCAACAATACAGTCCAATAAGGATGGGTCAGTAATATCCAAGAATCGTTCGTTCAGTTATGCAGAGATTGTTAGTGTTACTGATAACTTCAAAACCATCATTGGAGAAGGAGGATTTGGGAAAGTTTACTTGGGGACTTCAAAAGACAGCACTCAAGTTGCAGTTAAGTTGCTATCTCAAAACTCAAGGCAAGGTTATAAGGAATTTCAAGCAGAGGTGATGTTCAAACACAGCATCTGCAGTTTTAAGTTAGCTGAACTTTTTATCCTTTTCTGGAGATGCATATAATATATTAGTTAAAATGGATTAGCAATTTGAATTGCAGGCACAACTCTTGATGATTGTTCATCACAGAAATTTGGTTTCTCTTATTGGATATTGTGATGAAGGTCATAATAAAGCACTGATTTATGAATATATGTCTTAAGGAACCTTGAGAGAGCATTTATCAGGTACCTAGCATGATACCATAACAAATATTTGGAGACTATGTTATTAAAAGGGATAATTTCTTGTAATTCTAAGCCAAATTGTAATAATGCCAATTTTTATTTCAGAGACAAGTGGAAGTATTTTGAATTGGGATGAGAGACTTCAAATTGCAGTAGATGCAGCACATGGTTCTCTATCTGATCTAACTATTAAGTCATTTTCCTTTATTGATCATTTCTTGTTCCATTAAGTCTATGCTAATCAATGGCTAAATGGAGTTTCAGGATTGTAATATCTACATAATGGCTGCAAACCACCAATAATCCATAGAGATTTAAAGACTTCCAACATCTTAATAAATGACAAATTGCAAGGGAAAATAGCTGATTTTGGTTTGTCCAGAGCTTTCAAAAATGAAAGTGGTTCGCATATAACGACTCGCCCTGCTGGCACCTATGGCTACTTGGATCCTGAGTAAGTGTTAGGACCCATTTGGTGTAATTATTATTTTTAGTTTTTGAGAAACATCTTTTATTACAATTTATTTAGTTTTTACTATTAGTATCTTATAATTCTAATTGTTGTAATTAATGTTCTGCTGATATCCCAATTATTTTTATTTTTTCTAATAGGGCCCAAGCATCAGGAAACTTTAGCCAAAAAAGTGATGTATACAGCTTTGGAATCATTCTACTTGAGCTGATAACAGGGCAGCCTGCGATTAAAAGAGACATGACAGGAGAAATAATTCTTATACAAAAATGGGTTACACCAATAATTGAAAGTGGTGATATTCAAAGCCTAGTTGATCCCAGGCTACAAGGCCAATTTGACACCAATTCTGCCTGGAAAGTTGTGGAAACAGCATTGACCTGTGTATTGAATTGTGCAAAATAAAGGCCAGACATGAGTCATGTGTTGGCTGAACTTAAGGAATGTTTGGCCATGGTAAGGCCTTGTGGAAGTTCTCAAAGGATGGAAGGAGGAAGGACAAGATCATTTGCAATTGACACTGAAATGTTCCCAAGTCCAAGGTAGTATCTGATTTATGTCTGTATCTCATATGGGTGAACTCGAAATTTGTTAGATGCCTATATATCCTTTTGCATACAAATATATATCGTCCTTGCATTTGTATTATACTATGTTTCTGCTGCTTTTAATGAGGAATTGGCTTTTTAATTTTCTGAATGTCTGAGTTGGATCTTTTATCTTTTTATTTTATTGTTATTGTTATTTTTTTGTTTATTTGAGCTTACAAACTTTAAAATTTGGTTCAACTTGCCCAATAAACCAACTTCATTTTTTCTTCATAATCTTATATATGGGCGCCCCGTTTTGAGAAAGCGAGAAAAATTATTAGTATATTTAAATGTTAATTTTAAATTTTTATGATAAAAAAACTAAAAAATAATTCTTCTTGCAATATTTTTTTCTCCTCTCTTTTGTTGAATTAGGCGGCTATTTATCCAATATTCTTGTTTCTCCAATATTGAATAATGATTCAACACTAATTTTTAGATATAATAATAATTCTTCTCAATTCTCCAATTTCTCATAAAATTTGTAGTGAAGAAAAAAAGGGCACAACTGAGTCCATTTGAAAATTTTAGGGCCTGGTTGATTACCAAAAAGAATAATTTTCACGATAATTTAAGCATCTTTGAAAACAAAAATCAATTTTTTGTTATTTCCTTAAACGTTGATAATTAGAAAACTCATACCATGGTATCATAGATTTTCAGACTCTGATACATTTGTTTGCACCCAAAACCAACCTAGTGAAAGCTTTGTGCAGGCAGGAGTTCAAGTGGCGCAGCAACAATAAATGGCATTTCCTTTTCAAAAGCAAAGTCCTCTAATGCATACGGATCCTAAAGCCTCAAAGAGAAAACTTATATAAGAATTATATGAGTTTGGCCTTATGATTCTTATTCACAATAATAAAAAAATATATGTTATTATTTATAACGTCATTTACCTCTTATGCATTTTTATTCACAATAACAAAAAAAATTATAATATTATTTATAATGCCATTTACTTTTTTTTATTAAAAATCCAACTTCAATAGCATTTGACATTTTGTTTTATTAATTTTGTTCATTTATTCAAAAAAAAAATTGAGGTGAAGCAATAAAAAAATATTTTATTTAAAAAATGGAAGGATCAAAACATAATATTAGATCAGATGAAACTAGGGGTAATATTTTTATTTTAGTTGATAACTAAAGATAAAATTTGAGCAACAAGATAGCATTGAGTTGTTCACTTGGGAGAAGCTATAGGCACTTTTCGTTGCTTGAAATGCCCTTTTACTTGATCATTGGATTTCTAAACTTCAATATTTACATCCAATGAATTAATAACCTATGTATTGATTAATAATTGAATAATTGACAACCTACTTATTTGAATAAGAAGTGCATTTGCAAATTGTTTCTGCTGAAGTTGTCATTTTTACAAAAAAAAATTCTCTTTCAAGTTGTATCTTTATACAATAAAAAAAATAATTAGCTTTTCTAAATTATACACTTATCATTAATAATTTAATTTATAAATTGAGAATATAGTATTAATAAAGTAATAAAAGATATTTTAATTTATTCAAAATAATTTTATATAATATTTAGAGAATTTAATGATTTTTTTAATTAATATGTATAAATTGGAAGAGAAGATTTCAGCGGGATAAAAAGAGTAAAACAAAAAATAAGTTGTTTCCGCTCAATATTTTTAATGATAAAGTTCTAATTGCATTGACTTTTAGTTTATTTTAGATGTAATTAGTTTTATCTTAAAGTTGTCCATATATATATATATCCATCTCTTTCCAAATGGGATTTATATTTTATATCTCACACTTAAAATTTTAATAATATATATAATTATTTTAGACTTTTCCAAAACGAATAGCATATGCATATTATATTTTGACTTGGTATTCTAATTACTTTTAGTAATAATAATATACTATCGTATTATAAAATTATTTTTTGGAAAATAACGACACTTCATGAACACGCATATTCTAATTAATTTTAATCTGTATCATTATTATTGTATTAGAAAATTATTTTTAGAAAAATAACAACACTTTGTCAACTGAATGAGCTAGCAAATATTATATTTAGGATTGTAATTAAACCGAGCTAAATTTTAAAAAGTTTAAGTTTAACTCATTATAAAATAATTGAATTCATATTTGAACTAACTCATACGTTATGTATTTCAAGTTTGAACTCAAAATAAATTTAAATAAATTTAGCGAGCTTAACGAACTTATTTTAATTTTTAATTTTCATTCATCTTTTTTGCATTCTCATATTAGATATACTGAAATTAACATTTTTATTGTATCACTATAATTTTATATTTAATTATAAATTATTAAGTTATTTTATATTTAATTTAATTTAATTTATTTATCACATATATCATATATTAATAAATTATATAAATTAAATTTGTCAAAAAAAATTAATATAATCGTATACATAATTTAATATATACAAATTAAATTATATATATTTTTAATCCAACATAATAAATGAACTAGTTTATGAGCCTAACTCACAAGCTTTTTAAATGAGCTAGTTCGCAAGTTAACGAGTCAAATATTTCTTAACTTGAACTTAACTTATTTAATAAATAAGCAGTTTGAGCTCGAACATGAAGGAGTTTTTATCGAGTTGAAACACAAGCCTAGTTCGAGTAGCTTGACTTATTTATATCCCTAATTATATTCTAATTAATTTTAATATTATATTATCATTCTGGAAAATTATTTTTAATTCCAAAATGGATGTACGGGTGGTTAGCTGCATGGTTGACATTGTATATATATATCAAGATATCCAATTTATAAGAAGTACATTGGAGCATAAAATGATTCAAACTACTATTCCAAGTTCCAACACTACACTAATTTGACTAGGGAAGCCCCTCAATCCATCTCATTTATTAATTAATTAAAATAAATTAATTTTAAATATAAAATAAAATTTAATTATCTTTTACAAAAATCTTAACCCAAAAAACACGAAATAAGCAGCTCAAATTTATTAAAAAAAACACTATTCATTGTTAGCTTAAGCCTATATACTATGTATATGTATTTTTAAGTATAAAGGAAAGGAGGATGACTAATATATATAACAAGAATAGAACATTATAATTAATTAGAAATGTAAATAATAAAATTATTTGATATGATATAGTATAATTAATACTATAAAATAACACAAAAATGTTCTCCAAATATATTAAAAATTGTCACAAAAAAAATATAGGAGACGAATTAGTCATCTTTATCTATCATCCTTTATATATTTTCAATCTCTTATTCAATAGGAGATGATAAATTATAATATTATGTTTAATATAAAGAATGATAGTCGTCCCAGTATAAAAATGATAATCATTCTCATATGGAGATAACTATAATTGTCGACCCCTTTTTAACAATTATAATAGTTAATTATATATAATCAACTCTTTAAATAAAATTAACTACTTTATATTTACCTACTTTGCTTTTGAATATTATAGGAAACAATAGAATAAAATAAATCTAAATCAAATGAAAAAATTACAATATTTAATCACAACCAACTCTTTGATATTAAAATGAATTTACCTTATCAAGACATTTGATGATACATCACAAAAATATTTATTTATATACACCTACCAACTCAAAATTAATTTGAAAAAAAATCATTATTGAAAGTAAAACCCTCTTTAAACAATCAATTTACTTTGTTACCTCAAGAAACATAAAATAATTTAGTATTTCTAATTAGGTTTGGAGTTTGATCGGTTATTATATTTCCTAGTTCTGGTTTTATGGGGTGCTTATATAATACACCTCATTTCATTTTCTTTTACTAAATAAATAAGGATTTTTGACAAAAATATAAGAAAAAATAAAAATAATTTTAAATTTAGCGTATTTATAAATTATTTATCAAAATAACAGAATCTATTAAAATATTTACTAAAATATTATATTTTTATTAGTTTAAAATAAGTTTAAAATAAGTTTATAATGAGTTTATTATGATTATAGATTTTACATAATTTATAATGAGTTTATAATGAATTTATAATAAAATAACTAAAATACCCTGATAAAAAAATAAAAATTTCAAAAAAATTGGTGGAGAATATCATTTTCCCAACAAATAATTATATTATCCATACTATTACTTTTTAAATCTATTTCCAAATAAAGAGCACATACTTTTTTCTTTCTTTCCTTTTAATTAGTTGTTAACAAGAAGAGGTTTATATATTCTTTTATTTTCTTAGTATGTAAACTAGATAAAATGAAATTTTAATTTATATAATAAAAACTACAAAATCATTTAATAAATATAATAAAAATAAAAATTATAGTTTATAATACACCATTAACACGATAATACATGTAGTGAAAGTGGTAATATATATACTAATTAAACCGTTAAAATAGAAAAAATAAAGATATTTATTAAAAATTAAAGAGGGCAAAAAAACCAATAAAATAAAATAAAATAAAATAAGGTGTAAAAGTGAAACAAAATATGTTAAAAATATGATATGACTATTATTATTATTTTATATTATATTTAAATATTAAAAAATAAATAAATAAATAAATTGTTTAAAACTTTTAGAGTTGATTTAACCACTCATTTATAATATGGTAATTTTAGATTATCCGCATGCATTGCGAGTCAATGAGGCAAGAATTTCTAACTTGAAGAGAGGGAAAGTTCTAGGAGTGTGCCAATATATATATATATATATAGGTATAGCCATACACTCATATAACTTATGGTGAAGAGCATGGAAAGGCGACCAATATTATCACTTTTGGCTACAAGACTACAATGGCTACTCTGTGTTTGGCTGTCTACAAGCACAAGAAACCCGAAACTCATTGCAGCAGATAATCAGCATCCCCACAGAGGAGAGCTCGCCACTCAAAATCCAGGTAGTAACTCACAATACATACATCCATACATATATACATACGTACATATATATTACAATTTAATTTTTAGACATTTCATTTTGCAAAAAGCCCATATTTTTAATTTTTTTAAATTTAATTTTAGATAGATAAAAATTAATTTGCAAGTGGATATTGTTCATTGGTGCAAAACTTGTTAATTTTAGCCTCAACTATATGCAATATAATAGCAAAATATCAAATCGATCAAACTTGTCCTAATTAATTAAGAATATAATGTATTTTCTTTTACAAAACTTTTGGGTAAATATACTAAAATCTTTTTTAAGAGTTGTTGTAAGGACTGGAGTTTAAACCCTTTAATTAAATATTTTTGAAGAAGATACTCCTTAGTTTTGTCTATATAAAAAAAAAAAGGAAAAATAGTCTTCAAAGGAAACAATGAATATTTACAATTACTTTAAAAAAAAAAAACTCTCCACTGAAAAAATATAAATGTTTGATGTAATTTATAGAAAAATAATAGATTGTAGAATATTTCAAATTTATAGAAAATTTATTTCAAATTTTCAATATATTATGTTCTCTAACTCTAGTTGGTTGAATTGATAGAAACTGACTGAATATATGGATAATTAAGAGAATGCCTTCTTATTATAAAATTTTGTATCCTATGTGGATGTATGTCTTTTTTGCGGGCAAAAAAACACCTTTAATATCTTAGAGTAAATATATATATATATATATATATATATATTTCATTTTACTAATTTAAATTCAAATGCATGAATTATTGAATTCTATAGATGACCCGAATAATTAATGTCCCTACATCAAGCGTGGATCTTTTTTCTTTTTCCTTACCAAAAAAGAAAATATCTTTAATTTTACAAGAAACAAAAGAAAAAAGTAACCATAATTTTGTGGGTGTTGCAATAATTTATTAGATGAAGTTTGAAGAGAGAATATTTGGTAGTTAATTGCCATATTAAGATATGAAGAGTATAAGGTAAGTGTCAATTACAGTTTTTTGGCTCATAAAATATTGAAGTAACTAATATTTCACTCTTAAAATACTTGAATAAAATGCATATATAAGGTTAAAAAATTAGACAAACAACTTCTGGAAATTAATTAGCACACCTTTCTCTTCTTAATTTAGAAATGACCTTCCCACTATTAATAAATAATAAAATTTATTTGGATATATAATAATATATACATATCGTATTTTTATTTTGATAATATATATATCATATTTTTATTTATTAAAGTTGGTTGGGTTGAGATATTCTGAACATAAATAGTAAACTATAACAAATATCTGAATATTTTAAAATTCAGATCAAAATAAACTAATAAATTTAATAATAGTCAAATCTGAATTGAATTGACTTGATTTGATTGGGGTAGACTGGTTCTTGTACTGCGATCTAGTTGACATATAAATTTGGAAAGAAAAAAATTGTAGCTTATGAAAGAAAAATAATTTTTTTCTTTTAATTTCCATGTTATTACTATAGCACTTGTCCATTCAAAGAGAATAGATAACTGTTAATAAAAGAATTGGATAAGCATTGATGGACCAGATTATCTAACTAATTAATAATTTTGTTGTGACGTAAAAGGATTCATAAGCATTGATTGTGGGTCGGATGAAGATTATGTTGATGCAGCAACAGGCATATTTTACAAGTCTGATGTAGATTTCATAAGCACAGGAAAAAATAAAGATATATCACCGGAATACAGCATTGTAGATCCTTACATTGGGCGGCAGTTGAAAAACATAAGAATTTTTCCAGAAGGAAGAAAGAACTGTTACACTCTGAAACCTGAACAGGGTAAAAATCATAATTATCTTGTACGAGCTGTCTTCAAGTATGGAAATTATGATGCAAAGAATCAAACTCCCAAATTTGATCTTTACTATGGAGTTAATTATTGGGCAACAGTAGATCTGGAAAGTGCCAATGACATGTCATTGTATGAAATTACGCACATTTCTTTAGAAGATACTATTTTCGTATGCCTTGTAAATACGGGTTTTGGAATACCTTTCATTTCAACTTTGGAACTGCGGCTTTTGAATGATTCTACTTACACAGTTGAGCCTTCATCATCAGCAAGTAATATTATCAGAACATCTGACCTTCGTAATCCTCCCTATGATGATGATTTTGTTAGGTAAATTGTCTTTTTCAGGATTGATTTACAAATTATCAAATTCAAAATTAGGCTAATTTACATTTAATCAATCTGACATAATCCTTGATTCAGGTACAAGGATGATGTGTATGATCGGCTCTGGGCGTCTTACTGGGTTTCCGATTGGGTTTTAGTTAACACCACTTCAGACATTGATATCTCCAGTAATGGCAGCAATAACTTATACAAAGTGCCAGCTGAAGTTCTCAGAAGTGCTGCCCAGCCAAAAAATATTAGCAGTTCATTAAGTTACAAATATAAGAATTCTTATTCGGACCGTATTTTTTATATCAACTTTTATTTCACGGAAATCACAGAGATTGCACCAGGTCAACGAAGAGAGTTCACTATCACTGTGAATGGAGCCAACTATGGGCCAATTACCCTCGAGTACTTGAAGCCGCTGACCATAAGTTCTGATAAAACACCATTAACAAGTCAAGGAGTTCTTGAGTTTTCTATCAGTCCAACATTGCAATCTGATCTTCCACCAATCCTCAATGCCTTTGAGATTTACAGGGTTTATTCCTTACCTGATTCCCCAACAGATTCTGCAGATGGTATTAATTAATTAATTATACATTTATGCTTTTATATGTGATAATATTTAATTCCAACAAACAATCTTCACGCTTAAATTATCTCAGTTGATGCTATTATGGCCATCAAGATGACATATAAGATCAATAGAAATGACTGGCAAGGTGATCCATGCGTGCCAAGAGATTTTTCATGGAGTGGTTTGATCTGTAGCAATATCGAGAATCCTCCAAGGATTATCTCTCTGTAAGAGAAATTTGAAATTATACGAATGGTTAATCTTCTATTAGCTAGAAAAAGTACAATATAATTTCATAATATACCGCAAGGTAAATAATCACATATTAATTTAACATCATTAGATGCATGCTGCTGAAACTAACTATTTACAAGAAGATATGTATAGATAAATAAGAATATATTAATAATGTTGTCAAATATTTATATAAATGTTATAAATAATTTATGGTGGCATGAGTTTTAATTAGTTTTTATTTTCAAATGAAATTTATGATTGACGTGGTCTATGTTAGAATTTTTCATTACATTTATATTAATATATAGATGTGGTAAACACTTTTTTTTTTTGGAGAAACAGAAGGACTAGCAGCAAACAGAAAGAAAACAAAAAACTAGCCTACCACATGTATTTTGATCAAATTATTTAAAAAAATTGTTGGGATACGACACTTTTAGTTATATCTCTATCAATGCGTTGCGCTTTGAGCAGGAACCTCACTGCAAGTAATTTGACCGGAGAGATAGCTTCATCACTCTCCAACCTCAAAGCACTACAATCCCTGTAAGTATTAATTAATTGACTTTTCTATGTCTCTTGGTGCCACTGGATTTCTGATGTCACATTCTGAAAAAGAAACTTAATTCTCTTTGATTTTTTTCCTTCAGGGACTTATCAAACAATGAATTGAATGGTGCAGTTCCAGAATTTTTAGCACACCTATCAAAATTGACTATTTTGTGAGTTAATCCTTTGGTATTGAATTTTTTTTTTTCACTAAAGAAAAAAATAGGCGACTTAGTTTATACTTTTTGCAGAAATTTAAGCGGTAACAAGTTTACAGGTTCAATTCCCCAGTCGCTCATAGATAAGTCTGATAATGGAACATTGTTCCTCAGGTTTGACCTTTTAATGAACAATTCCTTCTGTTCCTTTATTAAATGAATTATAGCAAAATCTGTAGGTGTAATTACGAAGGTCCCATAATTAATTAACAAAAATATATGATCACATATCATATATATGCTAACCAATGCAATGTGTGACATTTGATGATCTTTTTCTCAATGGTAGCTTGGAAAGAAATCCAAATCCATGCAAAACAAAATCTTGTAAGGGAAAAAAACACAGTTTTCTTGTTCCGGTTATTGCATCAATTATATCAATTGTGGTGCTTCTCCTCTTGTGCGTCATAGCTACCATTTGGAGAATGAGAAGACGTGGAGGTTTTTTCCCTTCTGTCATATATATTTCATGTACCTGTTTCAATTCAATATTGTTTGTGCATTTTGAATTTTTTGTTCTTCTTACCAATTCTGCAATATCAGAATGTTTGTGATTTATTTTCGTTGCTGTAGAGACAGTTACTGGACATGAAAAGGAACAATCACTTAAATCAAAGAACCAGTACCGCTTCACATACTCTGAAATTGTTAGTATTACCAATAACTTCAGAAAGATTATTGGAGAAGGGGGATTTGGAAAGGTCTATCTGGGCAAATTGCAAGACGGCACTCAAGTAGCTGTAAAACTGCTGTCTCAAACATCATTGCAAGGTTATAAAGAATTTCAATCAGAGGTTAGATAAATGCAGCAAGGGTTCTCAATTCTTTAACATTCCGTGATATTCTTAACAATTTTCGTTCATTTATGACAATCATTTAGTGCAGGTCAGACTTTTAATGATAGTTCATCATAGAAACTTGGTGTCCCTTATTGGTTGCTGCGATGACCGAGAAAATATGGCACTAGTTTATGAATACATGGCGAATGGAAACTTGCGAGAGCATTTATCAGGTAATTACAATTTCATCTTCATTGTTGATGTTTCTTTCTTTGAGGGGATATTGGTCTCCTTCTATTTATGAGTGAGTCTATTTTGTGCTTGAAATCCAAAGATGAGAGTCAGATATATTTCTTATCACTAACATCTTGAGACATCATCAACATGCTGCTTTAAATGTGTGCATTTAAGTAATTAATAGTTTTAACTGCAAAGATCAAACGACTTCACACAAATATTGTTAAATCCTAAATACATTTGTTGCATTGTCTGATGTGATGTTGGTGGCAGATTCAAGCACTAATATTTTGAGCTGGCGGGATAGACTTCAAATTGCAGTTGATGCCGCACATGGTCTATTTCTAAGACATATATATATATATATATATATAAATCAAGATTCTTCAATTTCTTTTGAGTTAGTATTTTTTTTACTCCCTAACTGGGTTTGATAAAGTTTCAGGTTTGGAGTATCTACATGATGGTTGTCGTCCACCAATAATCCATAGAGATATGAAAACTTCAAATATCTTATTGGATGAAAATCTCATAGCAAAGATATCTGATTTTGGTCTATCTAGAGTTTTTGTTACTGAGAGATACTCTCATGTAACAACATGTCCTGGTGGCACATTTGGATATGTTGATCCTGAGTAAGTCTTTGACTACTAATTATTATATCTGAGGCCTAGCTAATATTATTCTTAATTATTTTTCACTATATATGCAGATTTTACGCATCAGGAAACTTAAATAAGAAAAGTGATGTCTATAGCTTTGGTGTTATTCTATTTGAGTTAATAACAGGCCAACCTGTAGTAATAAAACGCGATGAATATAGCATCCACATAGTTCAGTGGGTAGGTACTATGATTGAGAGTGGGAATATTAGGGACATTGTAGATCCAAGGTTACAAGGTGAATTCACCACTAATTCTGCTTGGAAAGCTGTAGAGATAGCCATGTCTTGTGTACCACCGACTGCAATACAAAGGCCAGAAATTAATCATACATTGGCGGAACTAAAGGAATGTTTGGCCATGGAGATCGCATCTGAAAGAGCTGATAAAGAGACAATGAGTAGCATGACAGCATTGGGTAACTCATTTGAGATGATGAGCTCTCCTAGTGCTAGGTAGAAGCTATGTAGTACTTTTGGATGCTTGAATCTCCTTTTACTTAGGCCTGTCTGGTTATTTGTCCATGTCAACCCCTAGATGGTAGTTGTTGCTAGTTGATAATAAACGTTGTTAAATATTAATCACTTGGATAAAAATTTAATAGTTGCTATTAAAGAATATAAAATATCACATAAGCATAATTATTTTACATATCATTTTTAGTTTTAATGTGTAATGAAAACAGAAAGAATAATAGTTAAGGAAATTAAACTTAGTCTTTTATATATTTGTAATGTTTTTTAAAATGTGATATATAGCAGCTGTTTTAAATATTATAAGTAACTTTCTTTCTTTTTATAGATCATCATTTCGGAGTCGAATTGGATAAGACCACAATAACGATAAAACTCTCGCTATTGAGTTTTAATGTAACTGTATACTCATGACTCGAATTTAAAATATCTTATTAAGTTAAAACAGTCTCTTACTAAGAAATCTATGAGCTCCGTGATATTATAAGTAATATTTTAATTTTTACAGTTATTTTTTGAAGGGAAATAAATAGGTGTAATATAGTAAAATAACATTAGCTATCAATCGGTGTAGAAAACTTCAAAACGGAATTTTTTGAATTGCCAATTGTATTTGCATTAAGGTCTATTTAGCTTTGGAAATTGTTTTCCTTATAGTTTCCTGAATCAAAGTGGGAAGTAAAATTCTATATTTTTTTAAGAGTGTAATTTTCTTCAGAAAATATTCTGAAAAACACGATTTATTTTCAACAATTAAACAGTCTCGTATAATCTCTCATTATCAAGTGAGATTTTAACCTTAAAATCACTTGCAAAAGTCTCTCTTTCTCTCTTTGCTCTTACTCTTCCTTCTGCTGTGATTTCTTCTCTTCCATTCTCTTCTTCTTCTTCTTCTTTTTCTATTTTTAAGTCAGGTTCCTAACAGTTGGTATTGGAGTCTGGTTAGATCCAAAGGCTAAACAGATCAGTAATTAAATGGAGACTCCAAGGGTAGCAGATTTCAATCTTGTGATTCAACTTCAAGAGATAATTTGTTGCTGCGATTTTAATACAACCACCCTCAGTTGTATCTAAAACAAGTTAGAAGAAGAATTTAAGATAAAATTATCACACAAGAGAGAGTGTATTAAGGAAGAAATACTGAAATTCTTAAGACTATATTTGATGCCTCAATTCATATAGCAGAGTGGCTTCTCCTTTTCAATTGGTAAACATGGATATACAAGAACAAAGAGTGAAAAATACTGCTAATGCTATAGATTTGAAAACCCCACCAGCTAAAAAATTGGTCGAGAGCTCACAAGAGAATTTTGGTTCGGTAAAGATGATGAAGTCGCCAATCACTGCTACTTCATATACCGTTACTTCTCTGGAAATAGCAACAAATAGTTTTAGTCAAGAATTTCAAATTAGCTGGGGTTCTTTTTGTCATCTTAATTTAGAAAGGAGACCTTTCTAACAGAGCTATTACGAGTGATGGTTGTTATGATGTATCTAATGTGGAGCAAAAAATCTCTACTGATCAAAATTTGGATAACAATGACAGATCTTCAAACTTATTAGAAGATGAATTTGAGAAGTGGAGAAAACAAAGGAAAAAATTGAAATTCAACTTAAAAAAAATTAGTGCCTTAAAGGTGTTTGAGAAAATGTCAGTTAGAAAACAAAAATTCAATTATCTATTCAAAGAGAATTTGAAGCTTGCTATAGGAAAGAAGGGACAATGGGCTGCAAAATTGTTTAAGTTCCATCAGAATGATGAATTTAGAATTGAACTTTTGCTTATTTGGACCATCAGGCTACCACTAGAAAGAAGCACCAGGTCTAGCAGTCTTTAAGTCTCAATCAGACTTCTTCCTTGAGGACAAGGAAGAGCTTCAAGCGGTGGGTATTGTCAAGACCCAAGAACAAGAGGACTCAGGTAATACAAGCAACCCATTCAATGTGTTGGCAGTTTGCTAGTTGTTAGTAATTAGCCTAGTTGTTAGTGAGACCAAATTCACGTGGGATTTAGTGTGACAGCTGGTATATTATTACAGGGAATTCTGAATTTCTATTATAAACCATTGTATTGCAGTAGAAACAATTAATCTGAATATTGAATACAATTATTTCCTCATTTTCCCTCAAGGTTCTCTCTCTCTTTGCTATTCTTCTTCCTTCTGCTGTGATTTCTTCTCTTTCATTCTCTTCTTCTTCTATTATTCTTCTCCTTCTCCTTCTTTTTCTGTTTTTAAGTCAGGTACCTGACATGAATGAATGTTAAGTGTTAAATAGGCAAATAAAACTTGTTAATATTGGATCATGAACGAATCCAAAGTATAAAATGAATCCAAATGAAATAAAGGTAAAATAATATAAGAATTTATAAATAAATGAGCTTTTAGGTAGAGCATAAATCAATTAGTTTATGCAAATAAATTCTAACATTGTCCGTTTATAAGTTTATTTTTGTAACTTAAAAAACTATGATTATATTAAATAAACTAGATTTAAAATGTGATTAACCTTAGTGACATGTTGTATGCCAGCATGTAAAAAATAACAGCTGACATAAAATCTTAGTGACATGTCATCATCTGTCATGGCATATCTTGCACAATTGGCATCAATTCAACGTGGTTTATGACATGGCAAAACATGTATAATTGGCATAAAATTTTATTGACTTGAGAAGTAGATAAGTTTAATGACGGATGTACAATATTAATATCATGAATGAGAGACTCATGTTGTTAAAGTCCATTCACATTAATAAGAAGAAAAGAATGTCTTCTAATATAAGATTAATGGGCATCCAGATATTTATCTCAATTTTCAATAAAATTAAATATTAGAATTTTTTTTTTCTGCGGTTTGTATTTAATTTTAATTTCCATTTTCATTAATGCGATAATGCTTCATTATCTACTCAAAAATATCTCGGCTCCAGTAATCTTGTTTTATTTTTCTTGACGTGAAATTAACGGCCGATAACTTCTAAACCTAAAACAACGGCATGACTTAAATTCATAGGGCCCCTGAAAAATTTTTAGATGAACATGTTGGAGCTTTTCTCACCACACATGATCCTAAAACCTTGGCAATTAAGAGTCAAGACAACAACACCAGCAATTTGATTTCTGAATTGATATATATATAAACATATATATATATATATATATGCATGGCCTCCTCTTACTATTCAAACATGGCAACTCATGTGGTTTAATTTTATACTCTCTCCGTTTCATTTTAAATGACTTCTTAGAGTTTTAATTTTATTTTAAAATATTTTACATTCAATAATATTAAGGTAAAATTTTGCATTATTTACTAATTTGTACTCTATATTTAATATTGTTATTAATGATAATGAAATATAAATGTTAAAAAGAGAAACTATTCATTAAGGATAAACGTATAATTTTACTTAATTTTTTAATGAGTGAAACTTCTTAAAAAGTCATTTAAATGAACTCAATACAGTCATAACCCAGTTAAGTTCAGTTGAAATTAAATTTGATGAAGAAATACAAGCATTAATACTCTTGTCTTCTCGACCATAGAGTTAGAATGCTACTGTCACAGATGTGAGTAGCTCATCGGGAAGCAAAAAGTTAAATTTTGATTATGTTCGTGATATGGTCCTTAGTGAAAAGATTCGACGGAGAAAGTCGGGTAAATCGTCAACCTCTTCAGTTTTGCATATAGAGTTAAGAGGGAAAAATTTAACCAGAGAAAATGGGCATGAAAAATCTAACCACAGAGGTAGATTAAAGGACAGAAGATCAAAATTCAAGAATTCTAATAATTCCCACAACTCAAAGACCGTCGAGTGTTGAAATTATGGGAAGACCGGGTATTATAAACATCAGTGCAAGAGTGCATCGAATGACCAGGAGGTGAAGGCAGAGGCAAATATTACTTCCACCTCAGAAAAAGATGATGGATTGATATGCTCTTTGGAGAGCAAAGAGGAGTCTTGGGTGCTAGATTCTGGAGCATCATTCTATGACACTTCGCAAAAAGAATTCTTCGAGGGGTATGTCCCAAAAAATCTTAGAAAGGTATATCCTGGTGATGATCAACCTTATGATATTATTGGTAAATGTGTAGTGAAGATTAAGTTGAACGGGTCTATTTGGGAGCTGAAAGATGTTGGGCATATTCCCGACCTAAGAAAGAACTTAATCTCAGTAGGGTAGTTAGCTAGTAAAGACTTCACTATAATCTTTCATGATGATGATTAGAAGATTTTGAAGGGCGCAATGACTATTTAATTGCAGTTGCAGTAGAAAATAAAAATTTCAATTTGTGGCACCACAGACTTGGCCACATAAGTGAGAAAGGAATGAAAATTATGCACTCAAAGGAAAAACTTCTAGGTCTACAGTCTGTTGAGATAGACATGTGTGAAGATTGCATACTTGGTAGTCAAAAGAGGGTTAGCTTTCAGAAAAGTGTATAGAAGGAAAGGCTAGAGCTTGTTCACTCTGGTGTTTGGGGACCAACGACAACTTCATCCATTGGTAGAAAACACTACTTCATGACATTCATCGATGATTACTCTAGAAAAGTATAGGTTTACTTTCTAAATCAAAAGTTTGAAGTGTTTGAGACTTTCAGGAGATGGAAAGCTATGGTGAAAAATGAGACAGGTCTAAAGATTAAAAGGCTTAGAATCGACAATGGAGGTGAATTTGAAGACACCATATTCAAGAAGTTTTGCTATAAGCATGGGATCAAAATGGAGAGAACTGTGCTGTGTACGCCTCGACACAATGGTGTTACTGAGCATATGAACCGAACATTGACAGAAAAGATCCAGAAGCATTTGTATACAGTCAAATCTATCGAAACAGTTCTAGGAAGTAGTAGTCAACACATCAACTTACTTAATCAATCGAGGCCTATCGATTCCATTAGAGTATAGAATACCAGAAGAGTTATTGAGCGAGAAAGAGATAAAACTATCACATCTAAAAGTTTTTGATCATGTAGCATATGTGCATATTAGTGATCAAAGTAGAAATAAGCTTGATCCCAAATCTAAGATATACATCTTCATTGGCTATGATAAGGATGAGTTTGGCTATCATATTTGGGATGATAAAAACAAGAAGATGATTTTTAATGAAAAAGTAATGTACAAGGACATGCATAAAACCGATGCTAGTAATACAGAGCAGAGTGAGCTAGTATTTGTAGATATAGATGATGTCTCATATAGTTCCGTGACGAAGCCAATTGTAGTAAGCCCTTAGCTAGAGGAACTTGTGGAGCAAAGCAGTGTCCAGTAGTCCGACACACCACAACCTCCTACTCCAACTCCTATATTGAGAAAGTCTTCTCGGCCTCATATGTCTAACAAAAGATACATGACCTATTTGTTGCTTACTGATCAATGAGAGCCTGAATGCTATGATGAAGCTTGTTAGACTAGAGATGTTAGTAAGTTGGAGTTTGCTATAAAAGATGAGATGAAGTCTCTGATCTCTAACCAGATATGGGAACTAGCTGAGTTACCCATAGGGGAGAAGGGACTTCACAACAAATGGGTGTATCGGGTGAAAGAGGAGCATGATGGTTCTAAGAGATATAAAGTCCGACTAGTTGTCAAAGGATTTTAGCAGAAGAAAGGAATTGACTATACCAACATTTTTGCTCCCGTTGTGAAGCTCAATACTATCATATTAGTGTTGAGTATTGTTGTCATTGAAGATCTTTTTCTTGAACAGCTAGATGTGAAGACCACATTTCTTCATAGAGAGTTGGATGAGGAGATATACATGCACCAACCATAAGGTTTCTCAGAAAAAGGAAAAGAAAATATGATATACAAACTTAAGAAAAGCTTGTATGGCCTAAAACAAGCCCTAAGACAGTAGTATAAAAAATTTGACGGCTTCATGCACAAGGAAGGATTCCAGAGGTGCAACACCGACCATTGTTGCTACTTCAAAAGATAGAGCTTCAGTTATATTATTTTATTATTTTATGTCGATGACATGTTAATAGCAGGTTCAAATATAGAGGATATCATAAGGTTTAAGCAACAATTGTTAAAGGAATTTGAGATGAAAGACTTAGGTCTAGTAAAGAAGATTCTTGGAATGCAAATCATAAGAGATAAGCATAAAGAACTTTTGCAGTTATATCAGGCACAATACATCAACTGTGTTTTGCAGAGATTTAATGTGGGTGATGCTAAGTCAGTTAGCACACCTTTGGCTAGTCACTTTCATCTATCTAAGGATCAATCTCCTTAAATGAAGGAAGAGAGAGAACTCATGGCTAAGGTTCTTTACTCCTCAGCCATTGGAAGCTTGATGTACGCAATGGTATGTACAAGACCAGACATTGGCTATGTGGTGGGAGTTGTTAGCAAGTTTATGTCAAATCCAGGGAAAGTCTATTGGGAAGCAGTAAAATAAATTTTGAAATATCTACAAGGCACCACAGATAAGTATTTATACTTTGGTAAAGGAGAGTTAAAAGTATAAGGCTATGTAGATGCAGACTTTGGAGGTAAAGTCGATCACCGAAAAAGCACCACCGGTTATATATTCACTATTGAAATTACAATTATTAGTTGAATGCCGAAGTTACAGAAGATTGTCACTCGATCCACTACAGAGGCTGAGTATGTAGTAGTTACTGAAGCCAGTAAAGACATGATATGGCTTTAAGGTTTGTTGACAGATTTGGGATTCAAGCAAGAGAAGAATATCTTATACAGTTATAATCAGAGTGCAATATACTTGGCAAAGAATTCAGCATTTCAATCTAGAACTAAGCATATTGAACTTCGTTATCACTTTTTCAGAACTCTGTTGGAGGATGAGATGTTAATATTGGAGAAGATCTAAGGAAATAAGAATCCAGTGGATATGTTGACAAAGACGGTAGTTATCGAGAAACTGAAGTTGTGTTCAACTTTAGTTGGCCTATAAGAGTAACAAGACTAGAAAGATCTGTTGCATAGATCAAGGTGTGAAGACATATTGAAATCAGTCTTCAATTAGGAGACTGTCAAGGAAATTTTACCATTTGAGTAGTAAAATAGAGGTGCCTAACTTAGGTACATTTTTGTAAAAATTGAGGTGAATTTTTGTCAAAAATGAAGGTATCTAACCATTGACAAACTTCTACCAACCTATTTTTGAAACCTATATAAACCATTTAGCATTCATTTGGAGAGCATCCCAAAAAAATTAAACAGTTTAAGAGAGTTTGTGAGAAAAGCTTAAGACAAAAAGCGTGCAAAAGAATTTTGTGAAGAAAATTCTTGGATCTAATTGGATAAGGTTTGTGAGTTGTGAGTGTTGTAAAAATTTTGTATATTTTCTCCTTTCAATAAAAAATCTGCAGCAGGTCCGGAGACGTAGACATAATTGGCCTAACTCCATTATCAAATTTGTAGGTATATTATTTTCACTGTTATTTCACATTCTCACTAATATGATTTATAGAAAAATTTGCATAATTTTTCCAACAAAAACATACAAGAATTAAATCATATGATACTATATCATACCATGACAAACTATCTTAAGTTCTCAAGATTAATTTTTCTTTTAATTTCAAGCCTTTCTTTTACTGGCATAATAAAATCACTTGCTTACAAAATTTTTCTTGACCCTGAGTGAAAAATGGTTGTGAAATATAAAGGAATACGGATATGAGGTTCTATAATGTTGTTTATCTTGCTAACACTTTTAGAGACAAAAGGCTCTGTTAGTGTGTAAATCCAACATAGTTTTAGTACCTAATCTTGTGTTTATATGTTGATATTTGTGCTTAAATATGAGAATTTATTTGGTTTTTATTGTTTTGGTTAGGGAATGTTGGATTTAACTAAAAGGAACCATTTAGAGCTTAATTGGAGCATTTATGAGCAAAGGACTTGAAGGTGGAATTTTTGAAGGACGTTTTGCTGCAGTCTGGAGTTAGCCTTGCCCAAGGCTAATGCCGAATCTTGCTGGAACGGGGCTGGTTTAATTCTATGATTGGAACTACGACTTGGGATGTCGTTTTGAGCCTATTTTAAGCCTTAGGAAGAAGAATTAATTATATTTTAAAGGGCACTTTTGTAATATTATGGTGGGGCCCTAATTTTAGACATTATAATCGTGTTTTAGGTCTTTTTACGGGAGCTCTCTTCTACCTTCTGCATAGTTACGAATTTCAGATTTTTTTTCATAACTTTTCAATGTCTTCTTTATTAGCCATGCGTGGCTAAAACTCTCTAATCAGTTGGAGGTTGATTCAAGGTTGAGATTCTTCAGGATTGTGAGGTTTTAATGTTCTTATTTGCTTTTAATTGATTATTACATTCATACTTTTACTGCAGTTTATTGGAAAACTATATTCCTTAATGTGTTTTGTTAATTTATTGAACTGATCAATCAATTGTAAGATGCATATAGCTAATCATTGATGCTGAATCCGTAATTGTTTAGTTGATTTGATGCTTGTAGCGATTGATATAATCTGATTGTAACCAGGCTTTCGGGTTATATTAAGTAATTGTATGATCTGATTTAAACGAATCTTGCTTTTAGGTTTGTTGATTAGGGCTAGGTCTTTCTAGAGTTTATTACAATTGAGCAGGAATTATCTTGGTGGTTTCAACAACCATCAATTTTGGCGCCGTTGCCGGGGACTGGCAACATTACTGTTTGTTTTGTTTTGTTTTTGGATGACCAGGTCTGAAAACTGCAATTACAGTACGATCCAGAGATAGAGAAAACAGCCCGGTTGTTGAGGAAGAGAGCCAAAGAGCAAAAGCGGTCAGAAGTGACTTTCACATCTGATTTGGAAGTTGAAGCAACTGGTTCGGTGGAATTTTCAACCGAATTTGAAGAAGAAAGCTCGGAACTTGAAGAATCTACAACCGAGTTTGATATAGAAAAAGATATGGGTGATAACAGGACTGTTAGAGAGCTACAAGCTGCCCCTATTGAACAGCAGCCCATGTGTATTGCTTTCCCGGACTTGACTACACCATTTGAGTTGAAATCCGGTTTGATTCATCAGCTCCCTACCTTCCATGGAACGAAAACGGAGAATCCACACAATCACTTGAAGGAGTTTCATGGTGTGTGCTCAAGTATGAAACCGCATGGAGTGACGGAAGAGCAAATCAAGTTGAGGGCTTTTCCTTTTTCATTAAAGGATAGCGCCAAAGAATGGTTACTTAATCTTCCGCCTAGTTCTATACACTCATGGACGGAGATGGCTCGCGCGTTCTTAGACAAATATTTTCCCGCTTCTAGGGCAGCCACCATTCGTAGGGAGATTGGTGGGATTAGGCAAAAGGATGTGGAAAGTCTTCATGAGTATTGGGAAAGGTTTAAGAGGTTGTGTGCAAGCTGCCCACAACATGGGATGTCAGATTAGTCACTTGTCCAATATTTCTATGAAGGGATGCTTGATATAGAGAGGAAGATGGTTGATGCTGCAAGTGGAGGAGCTCTTGTGAACAAAACTCCAACCCAAGCAAGAGAAATCATATCAAACATGGCTGCCAACACCCAACAATTTGGACAATCCGAAGAGCCGCCACGAAAGCTTTATGAGGTAAGTAATTCTTCCCTTGAGACTAAGCTTAATGAACTAACTGCTGTTGTTAAAACTTTTGCTACAGGATTCAACAAGAATGTAAGAACATGTGAAGTATGTAGCTCCTTTGAACATCCAACGGATGCGTGTCCATCATGGCATGTTGATCAAGAGCAAGTTAGTGTAATGGGAGGTTTTCTTGGGCAGCCCCAAAGGTCAAGTTTTCCCATCTCCAACACTTATGATGAGAGTTGGAAGAGACACCCTAACCTTAGTTATAAGAATGGGCAGCAGCAGGGTTACCCATAAGCAAGGCCACCTCCACAACAATCCTCTAGTTCAACCCAATATTTAGAGGATATGATCAAGTCTCTTGCTACAATGCAGCAACAGTCCGCAAAAACTATGTTGGAACTCCAACAAGAGACGAAGAGTATGCAACAAGAACAAAGGAGTTTCCAACAAGAGACTAGGAAGGGAATGCAGTGTATGGAAACTCAAATAAGCCAATTAGCTACTTCTTTAAGTAGGCTAGACACGCAAGGAAAGCTTCCCTCTCAAACTGTTGTTAATCCAAGGGAAAATGTGAGTGTCATTACTCTACGTAGTGGAAAAGAGCTACAACTAGCAGCCCCAAAGAAAGATAGCAGTAAGATAATGAAAGAAGCTGAAGAAGAGGTAGAGATCTTGAAGAGTGAGCCTCCCAAGCAAGTAGAGAAGCAACAGCCCAAACCGTTCATTATACCACCTCCTTTTCCGGAACGGTTTAGGCAATGCAAGAAGGAGTTAGAAGAGAAAGATATTTTCGACATCTTTCGTAAAGTTGAGGTAAATATTCCTTTACTTGATATAATTAAGCAAATACCTCGATATGCTAAGTTTTTGAAGGAATACTGCACGAGTAAGAGAAAGCAAGTTGGTGTCGAGAAGGTAAGTGTGGGGGAAAATGTCTCCGCTATTTTGCAAAGAAAGCTTCCCCCAAAGTGCAAGGATGCAGGTATGTTTTCTATACCATGTAGAATAGGCAATGTGCAAATTAAAAAAGCCTTATGTGATTTAGGTGCATCTATAAATGTCATGCCATTGTCTGTTTTCTCTTCTTTGAATGTTGGCGAATTAAAGAAAACTAGCATATGCATTGAACTAGCAGATAAATCTGTTATCTACCCGGAAGGGGTACTAGAAGATGTGTTGGTGCAAGTTGATGGTCTTATATTTCCTGCTGATTTCTTTGTTGTTGATATGAAGGATTCTAGGTCCTCAAATTCTAGTGACATCATTTTAGGAAGACCATTTCTTAGGACAGCTAGGACTAAAATTGACGTTTTTGGTGGTATTCTTACCATGGAGCTGGATGGTGAACTCGTCAAATTTAGTATGTATGGTGAGGTTAAGGAAGTAAGTGACTTGTCTAGTGTGTGTGCCATAACTGATGTTGATCATAGTTCTGCAAATTCTTTTAAATTGAATGATAAAAATGAGCTTAATGTTGTTTCTTGCAATAATTCTGTTAGTGATTGCACTAATAAGTTCAAAGAAAAAGTTGTGTTTGCTGAAAAGTTGCAGGAAACTGATCGTGAGAAGAGGGCATGTAAGTTAGGCCTGAGGAAGTTGCCAAGCAAACTGAAGTATATATTTACAGATGATGTGCTTTTAGATGATAGGGATACTATTTCCTTGATAGTTCCCAAGAAATTCAGCATTGAACAAGAAATAAAGCTTATTCGTGTGCTAAATGAGTACAAAGACTCATGTGGAATGACAAGGAATCACACATTTAGGAGCTCGTTGGAGCTCGGTTGATTGAAAGTATCAGAACGTCTAGTCTAAGACGTAAAATAAAGACGCTTACTGGGAGGCAACCCAGCAATTTGAACTTTACTGAGTTTAAATTTTATTTTTAATTTCAAAAAAAAAATTATTTTTGATTTTATTTTTATTATTTATTTACTATGAATAGTGCATCTTCTTCCTTGTCTCACTCTGAAGGTTAGATTTGGATGTGCAGTATAAACAGGGCAGTCTTCTTAACTCTCACACTCTTTATTTTCTTTCTTGCCACCTTCTCTTTTGAGCTTGATTGTGGCTTGTCCACATTGAGGACAATGTGTGAACTAAGTGTGGGGGAGGGGTTTTAGCTATTGGGAGTGTTTTTGTGCTTTAATTCTGAAATTTATGTTGTTTAATGCTGCTACCACTGTTTTGTTTTGATGATATGCTCTCCATATGGTCAATTTTAAATTTTTGTGATTATGGTATACGTTGATTTTCTTTATTTTGCTGCTGCCATGTGCTTATTTTTATGGAAAATTGACCATATTGATGGTTTAAAAGGAAGAAAATGCTTCTTGAATTGTTGATTGTCACTTATCCCATGATAATTTTGAGTAAAATTTTTGAATTTTTGATTTCTTAAGCTGATTTTGATATTACTCAATGGGGTTTATTGTGTCCTATAACATGATTTGAAACTCTTAGGAAATTCTAGAGAGGAGAGCTTTGCTTTTATAATTTAGTTGAACACATGTGAGAACTTTGAATGATGAGACTAGTGAGCGAAGACTTTAACTTGAGATTGACCATCATTGCACTTATGAATTTAGTTGCAATTGTTTACACTTTGAATTTTGAAAATCTGTTTTGAAAACTTAGTTTCTTTTGATGGGTGTTTTTGAGAGCAATTTTCGAAGTAAAAATTTAGGATAGCTTCACGAATGCTAGAACTTTCTTTTACGTTCCCTTGAGGTGAGATCCTAGGCAAATCTTGACTTAGGATATGATTTAGGCGTTCTTTTGGCCGATTCATTAATCCTTTTATGTTTATCTCGCCTTGACGTTACCATTCTCTAACCCCTTCTAGCCTACGAAGTATGCTAAACGCGTACTCTAAATTCTTTTCTTAGCCTACAATATAACCTTATACACCAAAAGCCCTTTGCCTACCACCATTTTTGCAAGAAAATAATCTTTTTAATTATTTTTTGAGCACATGCATATGTTAGTAGTTGGGTTGGACGCAATTGCATTTTATTTATGATTTTGTTTAGTTTTTAGAATTAGTTCGTACAACCCATGCTTATTAGATGTATATTTTTCATGGGTTCTATTATTGTTGTAATTAGTTTTTATGATGTTCTTTAAAAAAAATAATAATAATAGAAAAATAGAAAAATAGAAAAAAAAGTGAAAAAGAAAAGTAAAAAAAAAAAGTTGATGTATTATAATTGTTGGGAATAAGTTTTGTTGTAATTGTATATAGAATTTTTATTTTTAGTCGCATTTGTCGTCATTTGAGTATTAAAGTTGAAACATCATGCATTGCTCCTTTGAGGTTAATCATGAGAAGATTTATTTTCTTGTTATTCTTTATCCTTACATTATCCTTTCTTTTCTAACCATCACCCTAGCCTTACCCGAATAAAGACCTATTGATCCTTGGTTGAAATTTGTTCTACATTAGTGGAGAGGGAATTTGGAGGAGAGCATATGGACATTCACCGGTTTTTATTTTATTGAAGCTATGAAAATGTATTTTCAATGCTTTGTTAATTGCTCGATTAAATGCTTGTTGATTCAAACTTCGATTGGTGTGTGCGCGTGTTTTAAGAATCCTTAGTGTAACCTTTTTCAATTAAGTTCATAATGATGGAATGATATTGATAGTTGAGTTTTCAATTGTGATGTTGAATTGTTTGGGGAACTTGCTCGTGTTTGATTGAGTTTAAAGGTGAAGTTTGTGGTCTCCTATACAGATTTAATTTTGAGTTTTGAGTCATGCTTGAGGACAAGCATGAGATAAGTGTGGGGGAATTTGTTAGTGTGTAAATCCAACATAGTTTTAGTACCTAATCTTGTGTTTATATGTTGATATTTGTGCTTAAATATGAGAATTTATTTGGTTTTTATTGTTTTGGTTAGGGAATGTTGGATTTAACTAAAAGGAACCATTTGGAGCTTAATTGGAGCATTTATGAGCAAAGGACTTGAAGGTGGAATTTTTGAAGGACGTTTTGCTGCAGTCTGGAGTTAGCCTTGCCCAAGGCTAATGCCGAATCTTGCTGGAACGGGGCTGGTTTAATTCTATGATTGGAACTACGACTTGAGATGTCGTTTTGAGCCTATTTTAAGCCTTAGGAAGAAGAATTAATTATATTTTAAAGGGCACTTTTGTAATATTATGGTGGGGCCCTAATTTTAGACATTATAATCGTGTTTTAGGTCTTTTTACGGGAGCTCTCTTCTACCTTCTGCATAGTTACGAATTTCAGATTTTTTTTCATAACTTTTCAATGTCTTCTTCATTAGCCATGCGTGGCTAAAACTCTCTAATCAGTTGGAGGTTGATTCAAGGTTGAGATTCTTCAGGATTGTGAGGTTTTAATGTTCTTATTTGCTTTTAATTGATTATTACATTCATACTTTTACTGCAGTTTATTGGAAAACTATATTCCTTAATGTGTTTTGTTAATTTATTGAACTGATCAATCAATTGATTAATAAGATGCATATAGCTAATCATTGATGCTGAATCCGTAATTGTTTAGTTGATTTGATGCTTGTAGCGATTGATATAATCTGATTGTAACCAGGCTTTCGGGTTATATTAAGTAATTGTATGATCTGATTTAAACGAATCTTGCTTTTAGGTTTGTTGATTAGGGCTAGGTCTTTCTAGAGTTTATTGCAATTGATTAATTAAATTCTGTCGCTTGTATTAGGGTTGTTAATCAATTAGGGGTTATTCATAGCGCTTGTCTTGCTTAATCTATTATAAACGGAAAGATTGGCCGGAGATGCTTTTTCGATGGCTATAACTTGTCTGTGATTTGATATTAAAAGATTATTTTTAGTCCGATGATCAATCCAAATGAATCTCATACCGCGAACTTCCTTTGACTGAATTCACCTCCCATTGTTCAGGTTTTTATTATCAATTTTGCTGTTTAATTTCGTTTTACATAATTAATTACACAAATCCCCGTTTTTCTTTTACTTTTAATTTTCAGTTCACTGTCAGTTCTGGTTAGCCTTGGGCAAGGCTAGTCCCTAGGGTTCGACCCTTCTCACACTTTCTACAGTTTTTGTTTTACAATTGAGCAGGAATGATCTTGGTGGTTTCGACAACCATCAGGCTCAAATGTTTTGGCTTCTGCTGCTTCTGCCAAATTAGCAATCTAGGCTAAAATTTTCAATCATAAGCATGCTAGAAGGAAACTTGACGACATAGCCAGTAGATCTCTATTTTCAATCCCCTACTTTTGTTATGTTTTTGTTTCTAGGCTTATAGCAAGATTTTAAATTGTGAAATTAGTCACAAAATTAAAATTGGTCGCAATAAAACAGAATCACATTGAATCATTATGATACGGTCTAGCTAAATTGGGTATCGTTATTGTAAATATATTTTAAATTGCGGAATCAAAGGGATCAAGTAACTGAATCGGTGAAATAAAATGAATCAAACTAAAATAAATTAATAGCAACAAGTTTTATAATATATAAATTAATAATATATGCTAAAAATTAATCCATAATATAATATTAAACTATAATTATTTTTAGCACAAGTATAATTCCTTAAACAACTAAAATCTCAAATTAGTTTTTACTAATAATATATTTTTGAATCAAATAATAATAATAAAACATAGTTGTTGTTGTTGTTATTATTATTATTATTATTATTATTAACAACAACAACAACAATAATGCTACCTAATTACCTATAAAAATAAGAAAAAACTATACTATTGCAGCAGTAATATATTACTTAAGGTGCAATAACTAATATATAATAAATCAGCCAAAATTCGATACGTCCTCTTAATTTCAGTTAAATATCAGGCATTTCAATACGAAACAACCGATATTTAAAATCTTGGTTCATAGTAATACTGATGTTATCTCTAAGATATTCTCCCAAAGTTGTTGATTCCTTATTCAAAATCGTATTCAATCGTTGTATTTTATATAATTCAATAAATTTAATAATTGGTAGCCAGTCAATTGCTAATAATCAAAACAAAAACAACAAATCTATTCTAAGGAATACCTCAATAAATATTTATATAAATGAGTAAACACATCATTCAAACATCCAAGTTCACCTAATCTCACTAAGGGTATTAGTTATTCATATCCAAATCAAATATCAACACAAAAGAAATATAATGATTAAACCAAGAATCTATAGCTTTAATATTGCAATTAATGAATTGAAGAGGAAAACAAGAAATGAAAAATTGAAAGTATGAACAACAATGATTGTTGAATCTTGAAAAATTAATCTTTGTTGAAGTAGATGAATCTTTTTAAGGTGTCTAGGTTCCTCCTCTAATTCCCCCTCCTCTAGGATGAACTTGATGAATGTTTTTGAGAGAAAAGAGGATGGGGAAGGAATACTCTATGGTGGCTGCTCATCGCTTCCCTTAAAATGATAAATTTATAGTCTTTTATTAGTTCCAAAATTGTCCCCGGAGTTTTGGTGAAAAGTTGTCTTGAAATTCACGCTTTCAGCTTCTTTTATTTATGCATAGTCATGTGGAAACATAGACATGGTGTGTAGAAAGAAAAGCCTTCGAAATCTTGAATATTTTGGAATTGACAGACTCTAGAGAAAATATGTGGGCGTGTGGTTAAATTTCACATGAATGTATATATTTTTCTGTCTCTGCCTCTTTTTTGTTCATCTTTCAACAGGGAATAGATATACACAAACATGTAGATGCACTACACACGTCTGTGTGTATCCTTTAACTTCTATTTTTGCCCTTTTTTTTACTTCAAAAGGCTCCATTTTCATTACTGAAGGCAATTTTTCTATTATTCTATCATCACAAAAAAAAAATTCTTATCAAACTAGATAAAATATAAACCAAACATAACATAATTGAGCAAATTTTTATTACGATATATTATCAAATATGAAATTATTACACGTAGGAAGCCATGTTTCCAATTACATTCTCTAGAGTTTCAGGCGCAACAGTATCATTCTTATTCTTACTTTTTTTTGTTTTTTCATATTAGTTTTTTTATAATTTATTATTTCTTAGAATATTTATGCGCTCTCTTTGTTTAGGCTTCTTATTATTTCTATTTTATTTATATATATATATATTCAGGGCCGTCTTAAATATTTAAGGGGCCCTGTTCTTAGAGAAAAACAGAATAAATTAGATCTTATTCCTAAAAAAAAGAAAAAAAATTGTAAAACCTACTATTAAAACCTACTAATAGTAGGCATAAAACCTACTATTAAAAAAAAGAAAAAAAATTGGGACCCTGTGCAAGTTGGGGGCCCTGTGCAGTAGCTCACTTTGCACAGGGCCTTCACCGGCCCTGTATATATTATTTTATTAAGTTGACTCAAAATAAAAAATTCTGATTAAATTAAAATAGTTCATTACTAAAAAATCTATATGTACTTGATGATATAGAGTTTAAATGGTGTAGAGACTACTCAAATCAATACATATGATTTTTTTATTTTTTACATTTTGTTATATGAAATAGATTTAGTCCATATATATATTAATATTTAAAGTAATAAAAAATATTATTAAGTTCAATAAAATTAAAATAATAATTATTGAAGTACATTAAAATATTGAAAAGATATACATAATTAGAACTTCGTCAGGTGGGCATGACTTTTTTTTTTTTAAATAAAGAAAGAAACAAATTATGTATAGTCAACGTCTGAATAAAGCGTCCTAAGTGTTAATTTATTTATTGCTGTTAGATTAGCTGAGCTAATTTTTCCTTTTGAAAAAAAAATGCCAATAGCTAATTAATTGGAAGTAGAAGATGAACGGCCAAAAAATTTTGCATTTGGTTATCCTATTATGGCTAGTCTCTATTTTGCTGTTCACAAGCGCTCAAGGAAACCCTGTAAATTATAATCTGCAACGCACCGACAGAAGGGTGCTCGCCACTGAAAATTAAAGTAAACTAATTCAACGGATTTTATTAACCCTTCTATTATTTTATTTTAAAATTTTTTAAAATAATTATCCATTTTATTTATAACATATATTTAATTTTTTTTCTATTTTACCCTCTAATAAATTTATATTTTAAATATAAAAAATTAATAATAATTTATATTGTTTATTATATAAATAAAAATAAAAAAATATATATAAATTATCAATGCATTAATTATATTCTCTTAAAATTTTGTAGAAAAAGAAATATGATAATCTTTTTGGAATAGAAAGAGTATATATTTTTGGCTAAATAATTATAAACTCTCTGAAATTTTGTATATTACACTAGTCAGTCTCTGTATTTTTAACATCTAATTTTTATATCATCCTGTTTTCAAAAATTAAACTGTTTAGTCCTTCTGTTAATATTTTCATCCTAAAAATATTAGTTAATTACTTTGATATTATAAAATAATTTATTTGTTCTTCCTTTATATATATATTTTTTGTTATTTGTTAAGTCATGCTTATTTTTAATTTTATTTATATTTTTTACACATAATTTATTTTAATTTTATAAATATTATTAAAAAATAATTTTAAATAATACGAATAATATATTTTTTTTATTTTGTAGACAATCTATATATATCATTTATTTTAATTTTATAGGTATTATTAAAAAAATAATTTTAAATAATACAAATAATATTTTTTATTATCTTGCAGACGATCTATATATAAAATAAAATTAAAAATAAAATAAACTTAATAAATAACAAAGATAAATATATATAAAGGGAGAACAAATAAGTTATTTTATAATATTAAAGTAAAAACACAGAGATGTAAAAATTAGATATTAAAAATACAGGGACTGACTAATGTAATATGCAAAACCACAGAGACTTCATAATTATTTAGCCTATATTTTTATTTGTTTCTATTATATGATAAAATTATATTTTTACCATTTTTTTTAATAAAAACATGCATTTACTCAAATTTATTAGATGTTTTTCCATTATTATTAACTCCGAAAGAATAGTTATTTTAACAAAATAATTAATTACTAATTGTAGTTTATGTTTTATTTAATTCTTAATTAATTTATTGATAATTTTAACAAAATTTTAAAGGTTTCATAAGCATCGATTGCGGGGCGGATGAAAATTATGTAGATGAAGAAACAGGCGTATTCTTTAAAACTGATACAGATTTCATAAGCAGTGGACAAAATCAGGATGCGTCACCAGGAAATTATGGTCCTTATGGTCGTCAGTTGAAAAACCTAAGAATTTTTCCACAGGGAAAAAGGAACTGTTACACTCTGAAACCTGAACAGGGCAAAAATCATACTTACCTTATCAGAGCTTTATCCTGCTGATGGTATGCATTATCGTTCCTCTTAGTTGTACTCTGTCATCATAATGAGAATTGCATTTTATTCAATTTCCTTTATAATAATGGGCATGCAGTTGATTCTATTATAGCCTCCAAGAAAGCATACAAGATTAAAAGTGATGACTGGCAAGGAGATCCATGTGTGCCCAGAAGTTTTGTATGGAGTGGTTTGAGCTGCAGCTATGTCCACGTTTCTCCAAGGATCATCTCTCTGTAAGTGCGCTTTCAAATTATTTTAATGGTAGAGAATGAAAACCTATTTTATTTAAAACATAATTTTATGTTAGTTAAGAACTATTTAATTCACTTTTGAAGAAGATGGAGACATGGAGTTTTTGTACCAAAATCTCCAACTTCTAGTTAAGCTTAGTTTGGGAGATGTAATAAAAAAGTAAAAATGAGATAAATCAAAGTTTATTTGATTTGAAAATGTTGACAGATTAATTACTTATTCTATCAACCCTTCATATCTTTTCCATTCAAATTGAAAAAATTAATAAGCAATATTTTTATCCCTTAATAATTGATCTTACCATTTTCTAACGTTGAAATATCGAAACATGAAATAATTAGTTTTAAGGTTTTCTTTTCTTTCTTTTTCTATTTCATGCTCTGAACTAAGTCTTATAGCTAGTGATATGGGAGCGCATGCAGGAACCTCAGCTCAAGTAATTTGACCGGAGAGATAGCTACGTCACTCTCCAACCTCAAAGCTTTACAATCTTTGTAAGTATTAATTAACATGAAATATGGATTTGGTTGCAACTTGGCAGTTTTTTATTTCTTTATCAAAAACTCTGTTTTTTATTTTTTTTTCCCTTTCAGGGATCTATCAAACAATGATTTGACTGGAGCTATACCGGAATTTTTAGCACAACTATCAAATTTGACTGTCCTGTAAGTTAATTAGGCTTGACATAATTAATTGTAAGCTTTTTTTCCAGAGCACAGATAGGCCATTATGGTAACACTCTTTGCAGGAATTTAACTGGGAACAAGTTCACAGGCTTAATTCCCCACTCACTCGTACAGAAGTCTGAAAATGGAACATTGCTTCTCAGGTTTGACCTGTTCACTACCAAATTTAGAATTCTAAATGAATTTTCATTTATATTATCAAACAGCTAATTGAGTGTGGATTCTAAATGATTTTCTTAAAATTTTATGTTCATACCAAAATTTTATAACATAAAATTTAGCTAGATAACTAAGTTATAATAATAAAATCCTCATGTCACACTGATGTCAATAATATTTCACACGAAAATTGAGGTTGTATTAGCAAATTAATTACTACCAGTCATATACATGCATGCTAATTTTCTTTTTAATGCAAGGTGACATAATTTGATAATCTTCTTTTTAATGCCAGCTGGGAAACAAATCCAAATATATGCAAAACAAAGTCCTGTGAGAAAAAAAAAAAAGCGCAGTTTTCTTCTTCTGATTATTGCATCAATTATAGTGCTTTTCCTCTTGTGCATCATAGCTGTCGTTTGGAGAATGAGACGACACAGAGGTGATTTCATTTTCTTACTTCCAGATTTGTAAACTGAAATTACCCTTTTGTGAGAATTGCATATATTTATTATTTGTAGGAATTGTAGAGACAGATGCAGCTGAATCCAGAAAGGAACCATCGGTTAAATCAAAGAATCAGTACTTCACATGCAAGGAAATTGTTAGTATTACTAATTACTTGAGAACGATTATTGGAGAAGGGGGATTTGGAAAGGTCTACCTAGGCAAACTGCAAGATGGCACTCAAGTTGCTGTAAAATTGCTCTCTGAAACATCAACGCAGGGCTATAAGGAATTTAATTCAGAGGTTAGGTTATAATATATAAACTAATGCCAGCTGAAAGAGATATACATATATAATGCACTAATTAAACAATTCCTATTGCAGGGTTTCAATATGATATCTATTGCGACGTATATTTTTAAAATTTAGTAGATTTTTTTGGGATCTATTAGAATATAATATATCATCAATATATAACTTTGTTCCATTTGAGAATATAAGATGGACTCTTTCAGAGCTTTCAATTATATTTGCAGTACCATATATTGCATTAACATTAATTTCAGCTAATGTTAATTGTAAAAATATTTTTTATCTCGAATAATTGTGTGAGTTGTACCACTGTCAACCAAACATATGTCATCTTCCATAATATCAAGTTTATTATGTTTTATCTAGTAAATAAAATAATTATATTAAAAATAAAGTATAGTCTTATTATAATTTTTGAGAAAGAAAAATAACATAACTTATAAAAGAAAAATAGAAAAAATAGCATAAATATGAAAAATATATTCTAATAATTAACATTTTCATCTCCTATCAAACGATCAATCTTGCCATCTTTGTCTTCAAAAAGATTAGAAACATCAAAATCAATATTTAAAAGATGCACATCATTACTAGCAGGGTCTATAGATTTAAAAAAAAAACCATTTCAATATTTTTTCCTTTCTCTTTTAGTAATAATTTGTAAAGATAGACTAAATATTTTGGAGTACGTCATATTTTTTATCAATGACCCTTTGTTCTACATCTATAACATGTAGTGTCATTATTTTGCACATTTCTTTCAGGAAGTTCTTCATTCTTGACCCATTTAATTTTATTCATTTTAGCACATTTACTTTCATAATTGGTCGAGAAATTTCTTCTACCACGACCTCTTTTACCATGACTCCACTCACGACCTTCAGAAAATGTCATATTCATTTCAGGGAATGGTGTTGAGCCAGTATGACGAGTTTGATGATTTTTCATCAAAAACTCATTGTTTTGTTCAGCCACAAGTAAATAAAAAATTAACTCAAAATATTTTTAAATCGGCTCTCTCGATATTGCTGTAACAGGAACACATTCGAGGCATGAAATATTGAATATATTTTTTCTAACATATCCTCATCGGTAATTTTTTCTCCATAAAATTTTAATTGAGAGCTAATCTTAAATAAGGCTAATTTCTATTCACTTATAGTTTTAAAATCCTGCAATCGTAAGTGAATCCAATCATATCGAGCTTTTGAAAGAATCAACATTTTTTGGTATTCATATATTTCTTTTAAAGAATTTCAAAGGGCTAATGAGTCCTTAATAGTAAAATGCTCAATTTTCAATTCTTCATGTAAATGATGTCGAAGGAAAATTATGACTTTTGCGCAATCTTGGAGGGATGATTTATTTTCTTTCTTAATAGTATCTCCAAGATTCATAGCATTAAGATGAATCTCAGCATCAAGTACCCATGATGGATAATTTCTTCCGAAAATATCGAGGGCAATGAATTCAAGCTTTGTAAGGTTTAACATTGTAAAGACTTTATATTTTAAAAAATAAGAATCTTAAATTAGATAATTATAAACATATAATAAATCCATGTTAAAATAATATATATGCAAAAATTTTTTTTATCAAACATTATAATAACAAATACATGTATAATCAAAATAAAATCAAACACAGTGTTATATATATATAACGATTCTTAAATATAGTACAACAATATATTATAAAGAAGCAGCTTGAAATTTATAATAAGCATCATTATATTTCTATAGAATCATCTTTAGCAAATAACATCATCATCATATTCTCATCACCACCACATGATATTTTATGTGATAAAGAACAAATAATAGGTACAGGTTTTACGAATAAATATGTGGTGGAGAACAAGTAAATTAAATTTTTCGTGAATATTGTACTTTATAAAAAAAATAAAGAACAAAAATATGTGAATTTTACAAAAGATATATATGACTTACTAGAATTTAATAGGTACTAAGTTTTAAACGAACAAGACCAAATGCCTTATTTTATTGGTCATTATGCCAACCAAATAATTAAGAACATATTTAATTAATAATATTTCAATGCATGCATATAACATAAAAATATATGAACACATATATAGAAATATAAAAGAAAATTAGAATAATTATCTTGAACTTGAATATTTAGAATAAATAAATTGGCTAGAGCTTCGTAATAATAACGGATTATAAATAAAAGAAGAGAGGAGATAAATACATAATGAGAAATTAAAGGAATCTCTTTATTATAAATTGTATATTATGAACTTAGACGAGAAGATAAGATTACAATTAAATTCTAATTTGAATAAGATAAAACTAATCATAATCTTAATAGGATAAAATTAATCTAATAAGTAGATCTTCTTTTTGATATATCCACTAAAGCTTCCTTGAGACATGAACTCATGACTTGGTGGTTGATCTATTTGCCTAATTCTATGGCGGGTCGTATTAGGAAGTTGGTGCCTTTGGTTATTATTTCCTTCATTTGGTCGGCCTACTGTCGGCTAACCTGGGGTGACGAACCAGTTTTCTTTTCTATGGTGCATCATCAGATATCAAGTTTCATTTTAAACTGGGGTATAGCACATGCTAATGACAATTTTGCCAGACCGATCCCTGCGTTCTCTGATTTTCTCCCGGATGGCTTCGGTTTGAAAAGCTTAAAATCATCCCTTGTTTATTGGAACAAACCTCCTCCAAGTTTCTTGAAGCTCAACATAGATGCCTCCTTTACTCCCTCTCATTCCACCGGGGGAGCAGTCCTTCGCGATGCAGCTGGTTCGTTCATAATCGGTATCTCTTTCCCCATTAGTGCTATCAACGCAGCCTCGGCCGAACTTAATACTCTTCGTTTTGGCCTGGACTGGTGTCTTCATAATCATCTGCTAAACATCCAAGTTGAAAGTGATTTTCAGGCTCTGATTGCTCTTCTTTCCAGTTCCACTCAAGCTTCGGACCCTGCCATTGCTCATCTTAAATCCTTTCTTAATAGCAGTTCATCTTCTATCCAACACACCTTCAGAGAAGGAAATCAAGCGGCCCACTATTTTGCTCTTTATAGTAGATTAAACCATGTATCTCAAATTTTTAATACATTTGATTCTTTACCTAGTTTTCTTAAAGGCATTCTGACTTCTGACTGTATGGGTTCGCCCTACATTCGAAATAAATAATAATTATTCTTTCTTTAAAAAAAATTTGTGTGTATTTTATGTAAAAATTATTAAATATTATGAGAATATTGTATGAATATTGTGTGGATATCTTGAGAATAAAAAATTAAACAAATAAAATTAAATAAATATTAAAAATATTATATAGATCTGTTGTAGATTTATCGTAGATGTATTATTGATGCGTTATAGATGTGTGTATATGTAATTTGTATTGTTGAATATATATTTTATATATGTTGTTGTTGTGCTCATGGTGAATGTGTGTGTTCTACAAAGACTAATACCACAAGTGCACGGTATCATTTCTTGTAGTAAAGTGACAGAGTGAGTGTCGGATCCACAATGAAGGTAAATTTTGAGTAACTTGAATTCAATTTTACTATTACCTGGAATTTACTAATTTTCACAATTAAATTTATCTAATTAATTTAAATTTAACTTAATTAATTACTCTAAACTAGGCGTTCAAACAATCAATGATAAATGGGTAGGATTAAGTTTCATTGGAGTTTTTACTATAGGTCTAATTAATGAATCATTAAAGTCATTTTCTTATATCCAAGATATTTAATATCACTAAATTCTTTCCCTTCTCTCTCAAACAAGAAAAAATTAATTAGGTAATGATTAATTTACTATTCTCATGTCAAATAACCAATACCCAATTCAAGTAAATCAAGATATCAATCCTAGATCCTTAAACAATTAAGTTATTTCTAAGATAATCACTTAAGGTTGATAATTCCACATCAAAAATCACATTCAACTCTCGTATGTTATATGGTTGTTTGGGTTTAACAATTGGTGGCCAAATAATTGCTAATCATTTAATCCAAAATCATTAAATCAAGGATAAAAGAAAATAAATTAATGTGTATTAACCGATAATAATCAAACCCATAGTTTAAACATCCAAATCTACCTAATCCCACAAATAGATTAGTTACCCATTAATAAAATATAACCAAATGCAAAATTTTCATTAACTATAACCAAAATATCCATTAATCTAACTAAAACAAAGTTTAAGCAATAAATACAATGAAAATAGAAAGAATAAACTATAGATACTCCTCTAATCTTGCTATAAATGTCTTCAAATCTCAGAGAATTTGTCAACTCTGTAGATTTTCCTCTTGGGTGATTGATTTCTTCTCTTTCTTTGGTTAGATTCCCAAAATTTTTCAAGAAAGGTAAAAAATGAGGTAAGCTCTATTAAAAACTCTGAAAAGTTATATTTATAGTATGTTTCAAAAGTCTCCTTGTGCGCCCTAGGATAGAGAGAGAAAATTCCTATTAAAATTTTGCCAAACAGATGGGTACAGTTATGCACGGACATGTGGAAAATGAGACATGGGCGTGTGGTATTATAACTCTTCAAAATCTTAAGTTGAGAAATTTTTGGCAGAATTTGAAAAATTCACACGGGTGTGTGAATTAGAGTGTGTAAATTCCACATGAGCGCGTGGATAAAATCCACAAGGGTGTGTGGAATTTTTAGTTTATGTCTCTTTTTCTTTTCTTCCTCTAGTAGGGGTACCCGTGTATATTTTTTTTCTTATGTTTCCTCTTTTTTTTAACATTAAATTGCTCAATTTTTCTTCTTTAAGAAATTTTCTCCATCAATCTACAATCAAAACACAAAATTTCATAAAGATGGGCAAAATATCCATCAAAACAATCAACAAATGAGCAATTTCTCATTTCAGTTAGAGGTATACACAAGATTATCAGTTGTGTGTATATTTATTTTTTATGTATATTAAAAATATGATATAAAAATAATTTTTTAAATAAAAAATTTAAATAAAACAAAATGTAAAAAAATTACAAAAAAAAAACTTTAACCTAATTTTGACCAAAAATCCGCTCATCCGTAGTATTAAAAGCGAAACATTTCCTCAAGGTATAAAGATGTAGTTTTTCCTAGTAAAAATATAGAGCATTAAGTGCTTTTATAGTGTGGAAAATGACATATTTCACTATATTTTTAAAAAATTTATTTTTTAACTAGAGATATTTTAATCATTTTATTATAAACTCATTGTAAACTATGTAAAATTTATAAACTTATAATAAATTTATGATAAATTCACTATAAACTCATTGTAAACTAATAAAAATTTAGTATTTTGGTAAATATTTATAAATTTTAATATTTTGGTAAATATTTTATAAATATGATAAATTTAGAATTATATTCAATTTTTTTTTTATTTATCAAAAGCTCTTTCTAGTGGATATGTGACAAGCCCATTAAGCTCAAGAAGTAAAGCCCAATTCGCAATAAAAGTTCCAACTCCAAATTTTGTAAAACAAATTTGGACTTTTGATAAAAATATATGAAAAATTAAATTTTTTTTAAATTTATCATATTTATTAATTATTTATTAAAATATCAAACTTTATAAAATAATAATCAAAATATCAGATTTTTAATAGTTTTTAATAAGTTTATTATGAGTTTATAATGAGTTTATTATAGATTTATTATGAATTTATAAATTTTAAATAGTTTATAATAAAATAATTAAAATATTTTTAATAAAAAAGTAAAAATTAAAAAAAAATAAGGGGGTGTCATTTCCCGACAAATTTCAAATGAAGAAGAAAACTTAACCAAGAAGAGTTATACTGGTGTAGTGCTTCAGTGGAAAATGCCAACTCATATTACTTTTAAGTTGACTTTTGATTATAGAGAGTTTGTAATGCATCAAAACCCCTCAGAGATGCTCCAAGTAAAGTACTTACTTTTGTACGAAATCAAATTATTGTAAGGATTAACAAACTGAAATTTTGTTCGATCAAATTATTTTTTTAGTAATTATTATATTTATCGCCTTTCAATAACATTTTCAACTTAGTAGTTTTTCCTTTCTTTTTTTTTTTTGAGAGATTCAACTTGGTATTTAAATTTGACAAAATTGAGCAAACAATTCTAAAATTTAATTAGTGGAGGCTATGTTGATCTTCAAAATAAAAATGACTGATTGTGTCATGACTAACAGTCATTTGAGATCTATTTGACTTAGAAAATATTATTGCTCAGAAAGGAAAGGTGGTCCTGTGCTGATGAAAGATATTACAAGAGGAAATTAAGCAGTAGAAAGAAAATTAATGCATGCATGAAGCTCCGGTCAAAATCTGGCTTTATCCGTAATTTCAGTTAGCTTATTTTGTACGGTTATATATTTTTCTTCGCATGCATTTTCTTTAGGCTTCTTGAGGTCAAAATGGTTACCTCAAAATTTGGACAAATAGATAGTGATTTTGTTGAAGAAATGGTGAAGAAGTAGCAGATTGATGAAGATGGGAACAGGATATTCCACTTGGAAAATACAAGGCCAAATGAAGTAACATATAATTTTGAAGGGCAAATAATCAAAGTGGTTTAAACCATTGTGGAAGTCAGTCCATGCAGTAAAGGCCAAGTAGAACAAGTCCATCTGACAATCAACAAGCTAACACTCCAAGCAATTCATCTAATTACATGCACGCCTATTTAAATGAACAATATACAGTTCAATTAATAGTACTTGCAAGTTGCTTATTTGCTTTATATATATATATATATGACCAGAACTGAACAATTTTCTGGAAATTACAAATATGGGTTACTGGCAATTAGTACTGCTTTTGGTAACACTATGGCTAGTCTTAGTGCTTCCGCTCTATGTGTCTCTTGGAAACTTGAAACTTGACGCCGCAAATAATCCGGGTAAATAATTAATTAATTAACTTTGTATTTGGACGTTGGTTATCATTATTTTTATTACTGATTTTTGGTACAAATTTTATTTAAGGATTCATAAACATTCATTGTGGAGTGGATCAAGATTATGTAGACAAGGAAACAGGAATATTTTACAAGTCTGAACTTCAACCAATCCTCAACGGCCTAGAGATGTTTGAGGTATTGAAGCTTACTAATTCTCCAACAAGGAAACAGGAATATTTTACAAGTCTGACCTTCCACCAATCCTCAACGGCTTAGAGATGTTTGAGGTATTGAAGCTTACTAATTCTCCAACAGACCCAGCAGACGGTATGCTCCATATTTCTCACTCCTTCAATTTCCCATGATGAGTTTTATGTTCTGTTACATTTCCAACCAAGTGCCTGACAAAATAAATTCTTACATATATGGCCTGGTATATTTTCAATATATCTCTGGAATGGTCATAGTTAATGCTGTCATGGCCATCAAGCAAATATACAAGATAAACAATGATGACAATTGGCAAGGGGATCCATGTCAGTGGCGTAGCCAGGATTTTAGATAAGAGGGGTCCAATTCAACTTAAATACTAAACATTAAAAATATCAAATTATAAAAGAAATAAAAAAATTCCAGATTATAAACTACAAAAAAATAATAATTTCAATTTAACTTCATACTACTTTTCTCAAAAAAAAAAAAACTTCATACTACAAAATTAAATTAAACATTTCAAATTTATAATGTCCTCAAGTATTCAAGCCAATTTCTTAATTCATTATTTTTCAAATTTCAATTCATTTTAGCAAGATAAAAAAATTGCAACAAAATAAATATGAGATTAAAAGTAAGTGGTGTACCTATTCTTAACTTGTTGCCGCTGCCTTGCTGGTGCCAATCGGTGAAAGAATGAAATTGAAAAAGGAAGAAACTGTTATCTGAAAAAAAAAAGAAAGAAAAATGAATTAACGAAGAAGAAACGTGAGAAAGAAGAGAAAGAGTCACAATTAAGTTATTCTTGTTTGTTTGTAATGGGCAGAGTCATTGACAAATCTTGTTTGTTTGTAATGGGCTTGATTAAAAGGCCCAGTTTTAAATATTGGAAAAAAAAGGATGAAAAATGTTGGGAGCGTGGATCGAAGTTGCGTGCTCTCACATAGTAAGGCCAAGCTGTTTCATCTCAACCAATGTAATATTCATTCTCAAATATACCTAAAAATTTTTTATTTTTAATTGAGGGGGGAACAGGGCCCCATGGGACCCCCTTTATCTCCGCCTCTGATCCATGTATCCCTAGAGATTTTAAATGGATTAGATTGAACTGCAGTTATGACACCAATCCTCCAAGAATCATCTCTCTGTGAGTGCAATTTCAGTCATCCTTGATATATTAATATTAGATATGTCAAATTGGAAAGATAAACAAGATATATAGTCTCACTCCTAATAAGTGAATTGTAAGCAGGGACCTCAGTTCAAGTAAATTGAAAGGAATGATCTCTTCATCATTCTCCAACCTCAAAGCGATACAGTCCTTGCAAGTATTAATGACCTGTAATAATTTCTTAGCCTACTAAATGTCTAATATATCTAATTACCATTTTCTTTTTTTTAGAGATTTATCATATAATGAACTGACTGGTGAAGTGCCAGAATTTTTAGCAGAATTTCCAAATTTAACTATCCTGTAAGTTGATGAGCTTTGATTTGCAAGAGAACTTTTGGCATAAAATATACTGGTGATGTACTCGTACTTTTTGTTCAGAAATTTAACTGGAAACAAGCTCAGATGTTCAATTCCTGTGTCTCTTGCGCAAAAATCTAACAACGGGACGTTGCAGCTGAGGTTTGATTTTATCACCATCTGCATCCATCAATTCGATTAGCTTGTGATCTGCTTGTTTAAATATATTACACACAGGATGAACAGTTTCTATTTGGAAATTGGAAATGAAAACTGAGTCCTGTTGCTATTCATAGCATGTCCTTGGGCATATTTTGCAGAAACAGCAACTAAATTATGTTTTCAAAGCAAATATATATGCATGGTCCACCTATAATCAGATGTTATTATGTTTAATGACAGCTTGGATGGAAATCCAAATCAGATCACTGTGAGAAAAAGAAGCACATTTCTATTCTTCCAATTGTTATATCAGTTATAGCAGTTTCAGTGCTTCTCCTGTTAAGCAGTACGGTGATCTTTTGCAGAATGAAAAGACGAGGAGGTAATTTTTCATTATACAATCGTGATCTTCATCGCTCCTGGGATGATTCTAATTACAACTCTGTTTCTTACTGTCCCCATAAATTTTATTCTTCCCCAGCAACAATACAGTCCAATAAGGATGGGTCAGTAATATCCAAGAATGGTTCGTTCAGTTATGCAGAGATTGTTAGTGTTACTGATAACTTCAAAACCATCATTGGAGAAGGAGGATTTGGGAAAGTTTACTTGGGGACTTCAAAAGACAGCACTCAAGTTGCAGTTAAGTTGCTATCTCAAAACTCAAGGCAAGGTTATAAGGAATTTCAAGCAGAGGTGATGTTCAAACACAGCATCTGCAGTTTTAAGTTAGCTGAACTTTTTGCTGATTTTGGTTTGTTCAGAGCTTTCAAAAATGAAAGTGGTTCGCATATAACGACTCGCCCTGCTGGCACCTATGGCTACTTGGATCCTGAGTAAGTGTTAGGACCCATTTGGTGTGATTATTATTTTTAGTTTTTGAGAAACATCTTTTATTACAATATATTTAGTTTTTATTATTAGTATCTTATAATTCTAATTGTTGTAATTAATGTTCTGCTGATATCCCAATTATTTTTATTTTTTCTAATAGGGCCCAAGCATCAGGAAACTTTAGCCAAAAAAGTGATGTATACAGCTTTGGAATCATTCTACTTGAGCTGATAATAGGGCTGATAACATGCAAATCCAACTTGTTTTTATTGCTAATATTATGTTTATTTTGTGTTATATGTGCTTAATATGGGAGTTTTTAGTTGGATTCTTATTTTTGTGTTAGGATATGTTGGATTTGGTGAGAATGAAGCTAAAAAGAGCAAAATTGAAGAAGTTTTGAAGCAATAGCAGCTGCTAGGATTTCTTTGGAGAAATATGAAGCTGTCAGGTCCTTAGCCTTGGGCAAGACTAAGCAGCAGGCAGAGAGGTGCGGGCAGAATTTGATTGGTGGCTGACCCGCAATTTAATTTTATGTCTTCAGCCCGTTTTAAAGCCAAGGAAGAATGTTAAACATTGTTTTGTGGGCCCTTTTATTGTATTATGATTTGGCTCCACTTTTAGGCGTATATAAGTTAAAAATTAGGTTTTGAAAAGACACTTTTTGGCCACCCTAGGAATTATTACGAATTTCAGAACAATTTTCAAAATTTTACGATGTTTTCTTCAACAGTCATGGTTGGCTAATCATCTTGTTCAGTTAAGGCTTAATCCAAGGTAGAAGTTTGATCATGATTGTGAGATTGAATTGAACTTAATAGAATTCTTTGATTTACATTGCATTTATATTCTTTCTGTGGTTTATTGGGAAAATATATCCCTTAGTGAAATTCTATTGAATGATTTAACAGGGCCCGTTATTTGTTTGATAGCAATTTCCATGACTATTCAATTGAATCAAATCCGTAATTGTTTTGATTAGATTGATGTAATAGTGATTGGTATAATTTAATTGGGTAGAACCTTTTAGGTTATATTAAGAAAGAATATAATCTGATTTAAATGGATGCTCGTAGTTTCTGTTAATTAGGGCAAGGTCTTACTAGATTTTAAGGCTGTTAACAGTTAAATCCTTCGTCGTACTTAGGTTTGCTAGTTAATTAGGGGCTATTATTAGATCGTATCTTAATAACCTATTAATAAGGTAGGATTGGTTGGGTCGATGTTCTTCCTGACTATAACTTGTCTGTAATTTGAATTAAAGGATTATTCTTGAATCAATGATCAATCAGTTTAAACTTCGAACCGCGGTATGCCTTGACTGAATTCTTCCCCATCGTTTCAGGTTTTATATTATTTTTGTTACTTTCGTTTTTAATTTTAATTAATCTCGTTCCAATTTTAAATCCCCCATTTTAATTTTTAGTTTTATTTTCAGTTCTGGTTAACTTTCGGCAAGCTAGTCCCTAGGGTTCGACCCTTCTCACCCTATTTACAAGTTTTCTTTTAAAGGAAGAGCAGGTTTATTATTTTTTGTGGATTCGACACCCATCAAATTTTGGCGCTGTTGCCGGGGACTAGTTAACTTTATTGTTTGTTGTCTTTTTGGATGACCAGGTCTGAAAATTTGCCTATAGAATTTGATCCAGAGATAGAAAAGACAGCCCGTGCATTAAAGAAGAAAACTAAGGAACGAAGGTGGGCAGAAGCAACTTCCACATCTGATTTGGAAGGAGCAGCTGCTGATTTGGTTGATAATCCCACAGAAATTGAAGAAGGAAGTCTAGTGCAAGAGGATTCCTCAACAGATTCTGATAGAGAAGAAGTGATGGCTGATAACCGCACAGTTAGAGAGCTACAGGCTGCCCCTGTAGAGCAGCAGCCTATGTGCATCACTTATCCGAAGTTGGAGGTGCCTTTTGAGCTGAAATCGGGTTTGATTCATCAGCTACCTACCTTCCATGGAATGAAGACCGAGAACCCACACAACTTTTTGAAAGAATTCCATGGAGTTTGCTCTAGTATGAAGCCTCAAGGTGTTACGGAGGAGCAAATTAAGTTGAGAGCATTCCCGTTTTCTCTCAAAGATACTGCTAAAGAATGGTTGCTTAACCTACCACCGGGTTCTATAACAACATGGCCCAAAATGGCTCATGTATTTTTGGAGAAGTATTTCCCCGCTTCTAGGGCTGCCATTATTCGAAGGGAAATATGTGGTATTAAGCAACGAGTTGGAGAGAGCCTTTATGATTACTGGGAGAGATTCAAGAGGTTATGTGCAGCTTGCCCACAACACGGGATGTCAGATCAGTCTTTGATCCAGTACTTTTATGAAGGAATGGTAGATATGGAGAGGCAAATGGTTGATGCTGCAAGTGGGGGAGCAATTGTGAATAAAACTCCAGCCCAAGCTAGAGAGATCATAACTACTATGGCAGCAAATTCACAGCAATTCGGGCAAACTGAAGAGCCTTCAAGAAAAGTCTACCAGGTAAGTAATTCTTCTGTAGATGATAGACTTAATGAACTAACATCTATGTTTAAAACCTTAACTGCAGGATTCAATGCTCGTGCAAATGTGTGTGGATTGTGCAATTCGCCTAATCACCCGACAGACTTGTGTTATCAAATACAAGATGATCAGGAACAAGTCAATGCAATGGGTGAATTTTTCGGGCAGCCCCGAAGGCCATTCCCTAATTCATCTAATGAAGGATGGAGAAATCAGCAGAATTATGGCTATGGGAATAGGCAGAATTTCCAGCAAGCTAGACCGCCTCCTCAACAAGCTTCCAACTCAAGTATGTCTTTGGAAGACATTATTAAAGCTCTTGCCACTAGTACGGCCACATTTCAGCAAGAAACTAAGAGGGAATTGAGCGGGATTACCACCAACATGAATGCCTTACAACAAGAAACAAAGAGGAGCTTGCAAAACTTGGAGACCCAAGTCAGCCAACTTGCCTCTTCTGTGAGCAGGTTGGAGAATCAAGGAAAGTTACCCTCTCAAATAGTTGTAAACCCAAGAGAGAACGTAAGTGTCATCACTTTACGTAGTGGAAAAGAGCTAAATACAACAGCCCCGAAGAAAGACAGCAGTAGGTCGAAGAAAGAAGCTGAAAAAGAGGTAGAAATTCAGCAAAAGGAGGTTCCCAAGCAAGTTGAAAAGCGGCAGCCCGAGATGTTTGTTATACCGCCTCCCTTTCCCGAAAGGTTGAGGCAATGCAAGAGGGAGAAAGAAGAGAAAGATATCCTTGACATCTTTCGCAAGGTTGAGGTAAATATTCCTTTGCTCGATTTAATTAAGCAAATACCTCGATATGCAAAGATTTTGAAGGAATTTTGTGTAAGTAAGAAGAGACAAGCTGAGTTTGAAAAGGTAAGTGTAGGGGAGAATGTCTCCGCTATTTTGCAAAGAAAACTTCCCCCAAAATGCAAGGATGAAGGTATGTTTTCTATCCCTTGTAGAATAGGCAATGTGCAAATTAAGAAAGCTATGTGTGATTTAGGCACTTCAATTAATGTTATGCCATTGTCTATTTTCTCTTCTTTGAATATAGGTCCTTTAAAGAAAACTAGCATTTGCATTGAATTGGCGGATAAGTCCGTAATATACCCGGAAAGGGTGCTAGAGGATGTGTTGGTAAAAGTTAATGATTTAATTTTTCCTGCTGATTTTTATGTGGTTGATATGGAGGATGCTAAATCTTCAAATTCTAGTGAAATCATTTTAGGAAGACCTTTTCTTAGGACAGCTAGGACTAAAATTGATATTTTTGATGGTATTCTTATCATGGAGCTGGATGGAGAAGTTGTCAAATTTAGCATGTATAGTGAAGTCAAAGATGCTAATATTGTGTCCAATGTGAGTGACGTGTCTGATTTTGATCCCAAAAGTGATAAATTTTCTCCAATAATTGATAAGAATAAGCTTAATGTGGTTTCTTGTAAGAATTTTGATAATGAATGCACTAACAAGTTTAAAGAGAAAATTTTGTCTGATGAAAAGTTGCAGGAAATTGAGCTGGAAAAGGCGCTGAAGTTGGGATTAAAACCGTTGCCTAGCCATTTGAGATATGTGTTCTTAGATGATGGATATTCAATTGCATTGATAGTCTCTAAAAAGCTAAGCAATGAGCAAGAAAAAAAGATGATTCGAGTGCTAAATGAGTACAAAGATAATTTTGGATGGGCGAAGAATGTTGCCTTTGGAAGCCCGACGGAATTCGGTTGAAAATTCGGGAGCGTCTAGCCTAAGACGTTAAATGAGGGCGCTTTCTGGGAGGCAACCCAAGCCTAATAAATTTTGTGTTTTCTTTTTATTTGAATTTTCTGCACTTGTTTTTATTTTTCAAAAAAAAAAAGAATGAACAGTATCATCTTCTTCCTGTTGCCACTCTGGGTATTTTAAGTGCAGAGAGGTTTAAATGTGGTCTCTAATGGTGATAATATTTTTTTTCTATTGGTTTGGCAGTTAGAGAGTTTCAAATATATTTACCTAGTGTTTTTAAGCGGGTCTACTGGGTTCTCATTTTATTATTTTTACCATAGTATTTCTTTTACTCTAATATAATTTTAATATTGTTTTTTCTTTCACAGATAGAGTAAAAGAAATTTACTTCTCTCCTTCTCTCTCTCAATTCACGAGGAGAGCTTCTCTCTCCACCTTCACCCGCCGCCACAACCACCACCGTCCAGCTCGGTCCAGCATAGCCACCTGCCGCCGGTCGTCCTACTGAAACCTCCACCCCCACCGTCGAATCCATCATCCCCTTCTTCGAACCAATCGCTCCTCCCACATCCCTATTTCGATTTTCACCCATAACCCCACACCAACTCGATCTCCATTAAACCCTCTTCCCTTCCCGCCCACCGTCCAGCCCGGTCCAGCATAGCCACTTACCCCCGATCTGGATTCAGATCGTGGCTGCACCCGCCACAGTCCGCCGCCCACACCTTAGACTAAACAGTTCAAGAACTGCTCCCTTTGGTTTCGATTTTATCAGGTCTGAGTCACCCAAATCGCCACACCACCACCTGCACCAGTTCCGCTGTCTAGGCTTACCTCGCAACATCAAACTTGCGATTTCTCCTCTATCGTTCAGACAAGTGGCCACCTTCCATTCACTGCACTTCCAATTCTGGTTTCACAACAGAAAGGAACTTCCACAGTGAGGTATTTTTGAACTCAATTTCAATTTCCCAGTTCAGATCAGGTAAGTACCTTTCTATGAATTTTTCATTGCATTTAAAAAATTTCTGATGTGCCATGAAATTGCGAATTGATTGAATGTTCTGTGAATTGGTGGTAAACTTTGAATGGTATTGTGATAGCATAACTTTGGTGATGAAAGATTGGGCTTTAAATTGAATTGAGAAGAATGTGTTTTAAATTGAATTGATGAGCTTGCAATTTTGATTCTATTACCTTGACTCATTTTGGTAAAGGTTGGATAAGTGTTGTGAGAGATAGTTTGGAATTGAGTTTTTCTTGTGCTAATTAGTAGCAGTGAACACGGATGTGCCAACTTGGGTTCGTAAATTAAGATATTGTCTTCATATATACTGTTGAAATTTGGTTTTCAACTTGTCAAATTGGGTGTTTTGATTTTCTCTGGGATTGTGCGACAAAAGATTAAAAAGTTTTAATTGTTTCCATAGATTAGTTGCATTTCTAATTTTGATTGATTATGTCGCTCGATGCACTTTTGAACTGTAACTATTTGCAATTGAAGGAGCTTCAAATTCTGTTCTAATATTCACTCTTCCGTGATTATATTGCAAATTGGTTGATTGATTGAGTGTTGTTGGTATGCCTTAAATTTGATTTTGAATTGAATGTTGAGTGTTGAGCAGAAAATTCAGATTGAGTTTCAGTAAGAATGATGAGATGTTAAGTCCAAGGTGCTGATGATTTATAGCTTTGAGATGCCAAATAAGTAATTTTAATTCTCTTTAGGTTAGTCCTGAACTGAATTTTTGTTTTAAAATTAAAATTACTTTTGTGATTGCTGAAAAAAAAAAAAGAAAAAAAACTTGAGAAACTTTGGCATGAGAAGTTAATCTTGGTGTTAATAAAGTTCAATATTGCATCTTAGTGACAGGTTCAGTTGCAATTTGATTTTGATTGGTTATATTGCTTGGTATGGGAATTTTGAACTATGATTATTTGCATTGGAAGAGATTCCAAAATCTGCTTTAGTCTTTGCTGCATCTTAGTGTTTTGCTTTGTGCAAGTAAAAAATGTTGATCAAATTTTGATAATATTCTTGTCATAATTTGTTGTCAATTGCTCGTTTGCTTGTATTGTTGCCTTGGGTTGCGTTATTGGATTCTTTTGCAGGTAATGATTTTGGTAAATGGATTGGTTTAAAACCAACTCCTCACCATGCTTAAACAAGCAGGGAAAGTTTATGAGCAGATTTCTCCGAACAGGGCAGTCTTCTTATACTCACTCTCTTTAATTTTATTTGCTTGTGACCCTTTCTTTATGTTTGATTATGATTTGTCCACATTGAGGACAATGTGTGAAATAAGTGTGGGGAGGGGATTTGGTATGGGAAAATTATTGCTGAAATTTTTAATGTTTTTGCTCCAATTTTTGGGACTGATTTATGTGATTGAGCAGCTGAAATTTTGATGTTATATTGCTGAAATTTTGAGCTTGCTATTGATTAATAGCTGCTGCCATGTTGCTTGTTTGATTGTTATGCTTTATAGTTCCTTATTGTCAAGTTTTACCCTTTTTAATGATGGCATTTGATGATATTTTTGTGTGATTCTGCTGCTGCCATATGCTTAATTTCTGGTATGAGACTTGACTTTTGAAAAAGGTGATTTTGAGTTAGGAAGTTAGACGCTTATCCCATGATATTTTGAGTAAAATTTTTGCAATTTTGATGTGTTAAACTGATTTTGGGATTACTCATTGGGCTGTTTATGTTTTTAAACATGATTTTGAACTCTTAGGAAGTCTAGAGAGGAGAAATTTGCTATTGTTACTTGGTTTGACCGTTGTGAAAATCTTGGACGATAAGACTTAGCGAGCGGAAACCATAACCTGAGATTGACCGTCATTGCACTCATGAGTCTTAATTTAAATTGTTTACACTTTGAATTCTCAAAATGGTTTTCAAAACTTAGTTTCTTTGGATAGGTGTTTTTGAGAGCAATTTCCGAAGCCAAAAAATTAGGATAGCTTCCGAACACTAGAACTTTCTTCTACGTTCCCTTGAGGCGAAATCCTAGGCGAGTCTTGACTTTGGAAATGATTTGGGCATTCTCTTGGCCGATTCATTAATCCTTTTATGTTTTTCCCACCTTTGCGTTACCGTTCTTTCACCCCCTTCTAGCCTACGAAGTATGCTAAACGCGTACTTAAAAATTCTTTTCATAACCCACAATATAACCATATAAATTAAAAAGCCTTCGCTTACCTCCCTTTTTGCGAGAAAATAGTCTTTTCAATTATTTGTTGAGCACATACATATGTTAATAATTTGGGATTGACACAATTGCATTTTGTTTAGTTTTGGAATAAATTATCTCTTCAACCCATGTTTCTATGTATATTTTTCTTGGGTTCAATTATTGTTGTAAATAGATTTTAGGGTGTTCTTTAAAAAAAAAAGAGAAAAAAATTCAAAAAAAAATGAAAAAGAAAAAGAAAAGAAAAAAAAAGAGTAGTTTGTATATAGAATTTTGTAAGCCATTGTTGTTGTTCTTTTTCAATGCAATTATACTCATTTGGGCATTCAGGATAAATAATTGTGCGTTGCTCTATTGAGGTTACTTGTTAAAAGACTTATTTTCTTGTATTTCTTATCCTTACATTATCCATATCTTTTGTAACCTTCACCCTGGCCTAACCCGAGTAAAAGACCTATTGATCATTTGTTGAGATTTGTCCTACATTAGTGGATAGGGAATTTGGATGAGAGCTTATGGTTGTTCATTATTTGGTTTTCTTGAAGCTATGAAAATGTGTTTTAAATGCTTTGTTAATTGCTCAATAAAATGCCTATCGATTCAAACTTCATATGTGTGCGTGTGTGTTTTAAGAATTCTTAGTGTAACATTTTTCGATTGAGTTCATGATGATGGAATGATATTGACGGTTTGGTATCCAATTGCGAGGTTGAGTTGTTTGCGGTTTTTGCATATGTTGGATTGAGTTTCATGGTGAAGTTGTGGTCTCCTATATGGATTGATTTTGAGTTTTGAGTCATGCTTGAGGACAAGCATGGGATAAGTGTGGGGAAGTTTGATAACATGCAAATCCAACTTGTTTTTATTGCTAATATTATGTTTATTTTGTGTTATATGTGCTTAATATGGGAGTTTTTAGTTGGATTCTTATTTTTGTGTTAGGATATGTTGGATTTGGTGAGAATGAAGCTAAAAAGAGCAAAATTGAAGAAGTTTTGAAGCAGGAGCAGCTGCTAGGATTTCTTTGGAGAAATATGAAGCTGTCAGGTTCTTAGCCTTGGGCAAGACTAAGCAGCAGGCAGAGAGGTGCGGGCAGAATTTGATTGGTGGCTGACCCGCAATTTAATTTTATGTCTTCAGCCCGTTTTAAAGCCAAGGAAGAATATTAAACATTGTTTTGTGGGCCCTTTTATTGTATTATGATTTGGCCCCACTTTTAAGAGTATATAAGTTAAAAATTAGGTTTTGAGAAGACACTTTTTGGCCACCCTAGGAATTATTACGAATTTCAGAACAATTTTCAGAATTTTACAATGTTTTCTTCAACAGCCATGCGTGGCTAATCATCTTGTTCAGTTAAAGCTTAATCCAAGGTAGAAGTTTGATCATGATTGTGAGATTGAATTGAACTTAATAGAATTCTTTGATTTACATTGCATTTATATTCTTTCTGTGGTTTATTGGGAAAATATATCCCTTAGTGAAATTCTATTGAATGATTTAACAGGGCCCGTTATTTGTTTGATAGCAATTTCCATGACTATTCAATTGAATCAAATCCGTAATTGTTTGATTAGATTGATGTAGTAGTGATTGGTATAATTTAATTGGGTAGAACCTTTTAGGTTATATTAAGAAAGAATATAATCTGATTTAAATGGATGCTCGTAGTTTCTGTTAATTAGGGCAAGGTCTTACTAGATTTTAAGGCTGTTAACAGTTAAATCCTTTGTCGTACTTAGGTTTGTTAGTTAATTAGGGGCTATTATTAGATCGTATCTTAATAACCTATTAATAAGGTAGGATTGGTTGGGTCGATGTTCTTCCTGACTATAACTTGTCTGTAATTTGAATTAAAGGATTATTCTTGAATCAATGATCAATCAGTTTAAACTTCGAACCGCGGTATGCCTTGACTGAATTCTTCCCCATCGTTTCAGGTTTTATATTATTTTTGTTGCTTTCGTTTTTAATTTTAATTAATCTCGTTCCTATTTTAAATCCCCCGTTTTAATTTTTAGTTTTATTTTCAGTTCTGGTTAACTTCCGGCAAGCTAGTCCCTAGGGTTCGACCCTTCTCACCCTATTTACAAGTTTTCTTTTGTAGGAAGAGCAGGTTTATTATTTTTGGTGGATTCGACACCCATCAAGGGCAGCCTGCAATTAAAAGAGACATGACAGGAGAAATAATTCTTATACAAAAATGGGTTACACCAATAATTGAAAGTGGTGATATTCAAAGCCTAGTTGATCCCAGGCTACAAGGCCAATTTGAAACCAATTCTGCCTGGAAAGTTGTGGAAACAGCATTGACCTGTGTATTGAATTGTGCAAAACAAAGGCCAGACATGAGTCATATGTTGGCTGAACTTAAGGAATGTTTGGCCATGGTAAGGCCTTGTGGAAGTTCTCAAAGGATGGAAGGAGGAAGGACAAGATCATTTGCAATTGACACTGAAATGTTCCCAAGTCCAAGGTAGTATCTGATTTGTGTCTGTATCTCATATGGGTGAACTCGAAATTTGTTAGATGCCTATATATCTGATAGGTTGCAAATCCAACATGTTTATTACTTTGTTTTTGTGTTTAATTGATGTTATTCACATTGAAAAGAAGAGCTTTTACTTGGTTTTTATTATTCTGGACAGGAACGGTGGATTTGCAATAAAGATGCTTATTTGGAGCTGGATTGGAAGTATTGAAGCAAAGGACATGAAGCTGAATTTTCTTTGTGACAGATTGTCAGATTGGCAGCAGAGGCCTTAGCCTTGCCCAAGGCTAACGGCCAAGCAGACCTGAACGGGCTGATTTAATTAAGTGACGGGCCCATACGATTTAGTTGTATTGGAGGACTTCTAAACCGAATTGTAATAGGATTTAAGTAGTTTTTAGTAGGCCTTTTTGTTATATTAGGTTGGCCCCACTCTTTATTGAGTATTTAAGTTATTTTTAGGGTTTTAGGAGGACACTTTTTTACCTCCTCTTTGATTAATACGAATTTCAGCATTCTTTTACAGAATTTTTGTTGTTCTTCCATGGCCATGTGTGGCTAAACTCTTTATTTCAGTCAAGGATTAATTCAAGGTTGAAGTTCTTAAGATTGTGAGGTTTGATTATGCCTAATTATTCTTTTTGATTCTTTTGCATTCATACTCTTACTGTGGCTTATTGGGAAAATCCATCCTTAATGTATTTTTATTAGTTGATTGATCTGGCCAATTGATTAATTGATAGGATACATATAGCTAATCAATGAGATTAAATCCGTAATTGTTTATTCGAATTGATACAAGTGGCAATTGATATAATTTGATTGGGTAGAACCTTTTGGGTTATATTAAGTAATTGTATGATCTAATCTAAATGAATCTCGCTAGTAGGTTTGTTGGTTAGGGCAAGGTCTTTCTAGTGTTCAGTGCAATCAATAAATTAAATCCTGTCGCTAGTATTAGGGTTGTTTATTGGTTAGGGGTTATTCATAGCGCTATGTCTTGCTTAACCTATTCAGAACGGAAAGATTGGTCGGAGACGCTAGCTTGAAGGCTATAACTTGTCTGTGAATATGAATTAAAAAGATTATTTTTAGCCCGTGATCAATCCGTGAGAACTTCATACTGCGAATCGTCCTTGACTGAGTTCACTTCCATTGTTTCAAGTTTTTAATTATTTTTGCTGTCCTAATTTCGTTCTTGATCACTTATTTAACTTAATTTCGTTTTATTTTTCATAAATATAATTCCCCTGTTTTTATTTTATTTTTCTTAAATTACAACAGGTCAGATTTTGGTTAGCCTTGGGCAAGGCTAGTCCCTAGGGTTCGACCCTTCTCACCCTATTTACAAGTTTTCTTTTGTAGGAAGAGCATGTTTATTATTTTTGGTGGATTCGACACCCATCAAATTTTGGCGCCGCTGCCGGGGACTAGTTAACTTTATTGTTTGTTGTCTTTTTGGATGACCAGGTCTGAAAATTTGCCTATAGAATTTGATCCAGAGATAGAAAAGACAGCTCGTGCATTAAAGAAGAAAACTAAGGAACGAAGGTGGGCAGAAGCAACTTCCACATCTGATTTGGAAGGAGCAGCTGCTGATTTGGTTGATAATCCCACAGAAATTGAAGAAGGAAGTCTAGTGCAAGAAGATTCCTCAATAGATTCTGATAGAGAAGAAGTGATGGCTGATAACCGCACAGTTAGAGAGCTACAGGCTGCCCCTGTAGAGCATCAGCCTATGTGCATCACTTATCCGAATTTGGAGGTGCCTTTCGAGCTAAAATCGGGTTTGATTCATCAACTACCTACTTTCCATGGGATGAAGACTGAAAACCCACACAACTTTTTGAAAGAGTTCCATGGAGTTTGCTCTAGTATGAAGCCTCAAGGGGTGACGGAAGAGCAAATTAAGTTGAGAGCATTTCCGTTTTCACTTAAAGACGCTGCTAAAGAATGGTTACTTAACTTACCACCAAGTTCTATAACCACATGGCCCGCGATGGCCAATGCATTCTTGGATAAGTATTTTCCCGCCTCTAGAGCAGCCACCATTCGTAGGGAGATTAGTGGGATCAAACAAAAAGATGTAGAAAGTCTTCATGATTACTGGGAGAGATTCAAGAGGTTGTGTGCAAACTGCCCACAACATGGGATGTCCGAACAATCACTTCTCCAGTATTTTTATGAAGGGATGTTGGATATAGAAAGGAAAATGGTCGATGCTGCAAGTGGGGGAGCTCTTGTTAACAAAACTCCAGCCCAAGCAAGAGAGATCATATCAACCATGGCTGCAAACACGCAACAATTTAGACAAATTGAAGAGCCATCACACAAGCTCTATCAGGTAAGTAATTCTTCCGTTGAAGCTAAACTTAATGAGCTAACTTCTGTGATTAAAAATTTTGCTGCAGGACTTAATAGTCATAAAAGAGCGTGTGAAGCATGCACTTCTTATGACCACCCAACCGATGCATGTCCATCTTGGCAAGAGGGTCAAGAGCAAGTCAACGCTATTGGAGGTTTTTCCGGGCAGCCTCAAAGATCCAACTTTCCCATCTCCAACACTTTTGATGATAGTTGGAGGAGGCACCCGAATCTTAACTATGGGAATAGGCAACAGAATTTTCAGCAAGCTAGGCCACCTCCTCAACAATCTTCCAACTCACACATGTCTTTGGAAGACATAGTTAGATCACTTGCCACTACCCAACAAGCATTCCAGCAAAACATGCAAGAGTTTCAAAGCGAAACAAAGAAGAGCATCCAAAATATGGAGAGCCAAATCAGCCAGCTAGCCTCCTCCGTGAGCAGATTGGAAACGCAAGGGAAGCTTCCCTCTCAAACTATTGTCAATCCGAGGGAGAACGTAAGTGCCATCACTTTACGTAGTGGAAAAGAGCTAAATACAACAGCAGCTCCAAAGAAAAACAGCAGCAGGCCCAAGGAAGAAGATGAAAAAGAGGTTGAGATTTTGAAGGATGAGCCTACCAAGCAAGTGCAAGGATGGATGTCCGAACCAATTGTCATTCCACCTCCTTTTCCCGAGCGGTTGAAGCAATGCAAGAAGGAACAAGAAGAGAAAGATATCTTTGAAGTCTTTCGCAAGGTCGAGGTAAATATTCCCTTACTTGACTTAATTAAGCAAATACCTCGTTATGCAAAATTTTTGAAGGAATTCTGCACAAGTAAGCGAAAACAAGCTGAGGTTGAGAAGGTAAGTGTGGGGGAGAATGTCTCTGCGATTTTACAAAGAAAACTCCCACCAAAATGCAAGGATGAAGGTATGTTTTCCATCCCTTGTAGAATAGGCAATGTGCAAATTAAGAAAGCTATGTGTGATTTAGGCGCTTCAATTAATGTTATGCTATTGTCTATTTTCTCTTCTTTGAATATAGGTGCTTTAAAGAAAACTAGTATTTGCATTGAATTGGCAGATAAGTCCGTAATCTATCCAGAAGGGGTGCTAGAGGATGTGTTAGTGAAAGTTAATAATTTAATTTTTCCTGCTGATTTCTATGTTATTGATATGAAGGATCCTAAATCCTCAAATTCTTCTGAAATCATTTTAGGGAGACCATTTCTTAGGACAGCTAGGACTAAAATTGATGTTTTTGATGGTATTCTTACCATGGAGCTGGACAGTGAAGTTGTCAAATTTAATATGTATAGTGAAGTTAAGGATGTTAGTGTTGTGTCAAATGTGAATGCTATATCTAATGTTGAGGCTGGTATTGAAAACTCTTCTCAATTGAATGATAAAAGTGACTTAAATGTGGTTTCTTGCAATAATTCTGATATTGATTGTACTAATAAGTTCAAAGAAAAAGTTTTGTTTGATGAGAAGTTGCAGGTTGAGAATGAGAAGAAGGCAATGAAATTGGGTTTGAGGTGATTGCCGAATCGCTTAAAATATTTGTTTATTGATGATGAAGACCCAATTGCTTTGATAGTGCCCAAAGGTTTAAGTAGTGGGCAAGGAAAGAGGTTAATTAAGGTGTGCAATGAGTACAAAGATGCGTGTAGAAGGGCAGGACATGCTGCCTATGGAACCTCGACGGAGTTCGGTTAAAATTTCGGGAAATGTCGAGCCTAAGACATTAAACAAGGGCGCTTTTGGGAGGCAACCCAGCTAGGCTTGTCCAAGCCTAATAAATTTTATGTTTTTTTTTCTTTTTATTTGAATTTCCTGCACTTGTTTTTATTTAAAAATTTTTTTTTTTGATGAACAGTGTCGTCTTCTTCCTTGTTTCTGAAAATTATGAGTGAGGGTTGAGGTTTAAAATTTATTTCAATGGTTAATGGGTTTTATTGGAAGAAAAAAGAGTGAGTGTCTTATGGTTGTATTTAAAAGAGCTTAGTCTTAATATTTATAATGAGGTATATTTTCTTCCTTTTCTGAGAATTATAAGTCAAGGCGGAGGATAAAATTGGTCTTCAATGGTGGATGAGTAATGTTGACAGTAAAAGCTTCAATTTGAATATATTTACTGCACATTTTAATGGGTCTAATGAAGCTTTTATAATATTATTTTTTTTACCACCAGCTTTGTTCTATTTTAATTTACTCTACTAATATTTCCTTTTATTTTACAGCTAAGTAAAAGGAAATAACTTCATCACTCTCTCTCTCTCTCAAGGCACGATAGTTGGCTCTCCACACTAGGGGTCACAGCCACTCACCATCGACGCTACTCCACTGCCGATCACATCTCCACCGCCGTTCCAGCCTTCGACCCTGCCCGATCACATCTCCACCGCCATTCCCCACATCTGATTCATCTCCATCACCATCGGTTAAACCCCCAAATCCCCAATTGCCAATTGCCACTTGTATCCTATCAATTACGGATTTCGAAATTTTGGGACTGATTCCTCTCTCTCAATTTCGAAATCCACCAGAAATCGCCTTCCCCAAGCAAATGATCTGAATCTCAAGTTCTCTCCTTCAACCCGCTGCCTATTCTCTCTTCACCAACCCTTCTACCCAATCACCATTTTCAGTCCCATTCAGATTTCGCGATTTGAAATCTGCACTACGGTTGCTCCTCTCTGCTTCGATTTCGCGATTCAGTTTCTGCGATTCACTTTCTGCGATTCGAAGAACTCCTCTCTGTCTCGTGGAACCCTGAGCCGGCGTCTCTGTTTCACAAACACCACCGCCGTACCATTCGAATCAGAACCCCTGGCACCCATAGCCTCATAGCCGGATGCAACCTCACGTTAATCGCAAGCCCACGATTAAATCGCTTCCATCTGTTGTGATCCAATCTCCCTCTTTGGTGATTTCGAAACCATCCCTTCAGAAGACTCCAATCACCATCTCCACCTCAAATCACCACCGCACCACCACCTCAGTCGTTCACAACCATTCGAGTAAAATTGCAGTTCAAAGGTTTGAAATCATGTCTTCATCAGTCAAGAGACTAAGGTTTGCATCTCATTCCCTCTGCTTCTTGTCCATTTTACTCAAAGGCCTCTGATTCAGTTTCGCTACTACACCAGGTCCGTTTTTTTGATTCTCTTGCCGATTGCTTCCCTTCTGTTTTTCTGATTCTCCGCTTGAATTCATATATTTGTGAGCAATTATTAGTTGGCCAGATTAATGTTTGGTTAAGGCAATTAAGAATTGAGTTTCAGTCATAAGTTATTACATTGCCTAGTTTAGAATTGCTTAGTTATTGTCTTTGCCGCATGCATAATACATTGATTTGGGATTGAACATTAGAATTCTGAAATTTATTGGATGTGAGTTACAATGGTGTTAGTCTATAATTTCAGTCCGTTACAGGTTTTGTGCTCAATAATGGAAATAAAAACTGACTATTGATAGGAATTCTGCTCTTATTAGCCAATTTGATTGTAATTGAGACATCATTGATATAATCCTTCATATATTGCTGAAATTGGTTCCTAATTTGTCAAATGAAGCGTCAGGTTGTGCATATTAGTTTTAAGAATAGTGAGTGACTAAGTGTAGTGAATCATTCTGGTTGTTGTGTTTGGGAGTTCTCACAGGTAGACACTTATGTGACTTTGGTAGTCTCTCATTGGCCTTGTACATAAAAATGGTAAAATATGACTTGAGCTACCAAAGTAGAAGTTGCAATCAATGCTTTGATGGGTTATAACTATAGAATTGCAGGTCTGTTTTATTTTCTTTGGAAAAGTTCCTGAACACAATTTTTGATTTAAATGGGAATTGTTTCAGACTTGCATATTTAGTTAATCTAATTTTCATATACAAGGTTTTGAAATTATTCAGTTACGGATTCTGTGAAATGCAAAATTTGAGATGATTATCCAATTAGATTTCCTTACACATTGTCACTAATTTCAGTCTTTGCTTGGGTCTTGTGCTAATAAAAGTATTCCTCATGACTGATTTTGACAACACTTTGGGCTTAACTGGCAACTTGACTGCTTGAATTGGATTACATAATTACACTTGCTTAGGAGTTTGTTTTGTTTGGCATGTGTCCTGTTTTTTTTTTTTTGAGTTTCTGCAGGAAAACTATCATCTTGGCAATATGGCTGGACCCTTAACCACCACCCATACAGCCTCAACAAGTAGCAAATTGTTACTACCATTCACTACAAGCTCCTAACCAGCAGCCTATGCTTTTATCCAGGTTCTGTTTTTAACTTTGAGTTTATTAGCTGCTGAATTGATGTTTTATTTCGGTTTTATTTCCGAGAAGAGACATTGCAATGATGACAACGCAAAACAGGGCAGCACCTTTACACTCTCATTCCTTTCATTTATTTTCTTAGAATCTCCCTCTTGTGATTTAATTATGTTTGTCAACATTGAGGACAATGTGAGAAATAAGTGTGGGGAGGGGTTTTAACTATCGGGAGTGTTTTTATGCTGAATTTTTGTGCTTAATATGAATATATAGCTGCTGCCATCATTTTGTTTTTGGTCTATGCTCCGTTTATGGTCAATTTTAAAAATTTTTGTGATTGCATAATTTGCTTAAACCTTCAATGTTTGTTGCTGCCATGTGCTTATTTCTACTAAAAATTGATCACTATGACTGTTTTTGAAAGACAATGCTTATAGTGTCTAAGTTTAGGAACTTATCCCATGATATTATTAGAGTAAATTTTTGTGAATGTTTGTTGATATGTGCTGATTTTGAGATTACTCTTGGGGTTAATTAGTGTCCTTAAGCAAGACTTGGAACTCTACATGCAAAAAGATTTTGAGCAAATAATTTTAAGAATTTCTTTCTTGAGTTTGAGCAATCCTTTGAGCTAGTTGAAAAACGCTTTTAATTAGTTTAGCGAAGTCATTTTAACTAATTTTATCTCTTGTTCACTTTGAATAAATTGTTGAATTTGTGATTTTTTTTTGATATAGAGTTTGAGGCTTGAGCTAATTAAGGTCAGACCTATGAATTGCATGAGCTTTAACTTGACTATTACTCTTAGAATCTTTATATAACCTGCTTAGTCATGGAAATGAGCATTGTGTGTGCGTTGTTGCATAGCTGAAAATAGAAAAAAATGGAAAAGAGTCAAGAAAAATTGAAAAAAAAAAGCAAAAAAGTGTCAAAAAAGTGAAAAAAAAGTAAAGAAGTGAAAAAAGAGTAAAAAAAAATAAAGAAAAATAAAGAAAAGCAAAAAAAATGAAAAAATAGGAAATAAAAAATGAAGGCAAAACCCAAAGACTTGAGCAGTCGTGGTACTCCTCTGCCCGAGTTTGGGCAATGAGTAGGTTGGCCTTGCCGCATGAGTTTGTGAAGCCAGGTATCCGTAAGCGGGTTTCCATAAAATGCTGACTCACTCATGTTAGCGATAAATGTTCAAGCACTAGGAAAGTCAAATAAGTTCAATAAAGTCTAGTTTTATTTATTTTTGAGTGGTTGCAATGATTTTTAGTGACTTCGCAGGTTATGTGAACATTCTCCTAGTAATGATATAATTACTATTAGACTTAAAGAATTGCATGATTTAATTGATGATGTTCAAGCCTTGGATTTTATGTTAGGGAGAGTCTAAATTCAACTCTTTAGTCTTTTTGAACTTCAAATAAACTTAGTCAATTTGACTTTGCTTAGTAATTACACTTGTTTTTCCGAATGTTCTTGTAAGGAATGTGAAGATTTGGGAGAGAGTTCTTTCCCATTAAACAAAATTTTGCTTGAGTTTTGAGTAATGCTTGAGGACAAGCATGGGATAAGTGTGGGGATATTTGATAGGTTGCAAATTCAACATGTTTATTACTTTGTTTTTGTGCTTAATTGATGTTATTCACATTGAAAAGAAGAGCTTTTACTTGGTTTTTATTATTCTGGACAGGAACGGTGGATTTACAATAAAGATGCTTATTTGGAGCTGGATTGGAAGTATTGAAGCAAAGGACATGAAGCTGAATTTTCTTTGTGACAGATTGTCAGATTGGCAGCAGAGACCTTAGCCTTGCCCAAGGCTAACAGCCAAGCAGACCTGAACGGGCTGATTTAATTAAGTGACGGGCCCATACGATTTAGTTGTATTGGAGGACTTCTAAACCGAATTGTAATAGGATTTAAGTAGTTTTTAGTGGGCCTTTTTGTTATATTAGGTTGGCCCCACTCTTTATTAAGTATTTAAGTTATTTTTAGGGTTTTAGGAGGACACTTTTTTACCTCCTCTTTGATTAATACGAATTTCAGCATTCTTTTACAGAATTTTTGTTGTTCTTCCATGGCCATGTGTGGCTAAACTCTTTATTTCAGTCAAGGATTAATTCAAGGTTGAAGTTCTTAAGATTGTGAGGTTTGATTATGCCTAATTATTCTTTTTGATTCTTTTGCATTCATACTCTTACTGTGGCTTATTGGGAAAATCCATCCTTAATGTATTTTTATTAGTTGATTGATCTGGCCAATTGATTAATTGATAGGATACATATAGCTAATCAATGAGATTAAATCCGTAATTGTTTATTCGAATTGATATAAGTGGCAATTGATATAATTTGATTGGGTAGAACCTTTTGGGTTATATTAAGTAATTGTATGATCTAATCTAAATGAATCTCGCTAGTAGGTTTGTTGGTTAGGGCAAGGTCTTTCTAGTGTTCAGTGCAATCAATAAATTAAATCCTGTCGCTAGTATTAGGGTTGTTTATTGGTTAGGAGTTATTCATAGCGCTATGTCTTGCTTAACCTATTCAGAACGGAAAGATTGGTCGGAGACGCTAGCTTGAAGGCTATAACTTGTCTGTGAATATGAATTAAAAAGATTATTTTTAGCCCGTGATCAATCCGTGAGAACTTCATACTGCGAATCGTCCTTGACTGAGTTCACTTCCATTGTTTCAAGTTTTTAATTATTTTTGCTGTCCTAATTTCGTTCTTGATCACTTCTTTAACTTAATTTCGTTTTATTTTTCATAAATATAATTCCCCTGTTTTTATTTTATTTTTCTTAAATTACAGCAGGTCAGATTTTGGTTAGTCTTGGGCAAGGCTAGTCCCTAGGGTTCGACCATTCTCACCCTATTTACAAGTTTTCTTTTGTAGGAAGAGCAGGTTTATTATTTTTGGTGGATTCGACACCCATCAATATCCTTTTCCATACAAATATATATCGTCTATGCATTTGTATTATACTATGTTTCTGCTGCTTTTAATGAGGAATTGGCTTTTTAATTTTCTGAATGTCTGAGTTGGATCTTTTATCTTTTTATTTTATTGTTATTGTTATTTTTTTTGTTTATTTGAGCTTACAAACTTTAAAATTTGGTTCAAGTTGCCCAATAAACCAACTTCATTTTTTCTTCATAATCTTATATATGGGCGACCCGTTTTGAGAAAGCGAGAAAAATTATTAGTATATTTAAATGTTAATTTTAAATTTTTATGATAAAAAATCTAAAAAATAATTCTTCTTGCAATATTTTTTTCTCCTCTTTTGTTGAATTAGGCGGCTATTTATCCAATATTCTTGTTTCTCCAATATTGAATAATGATTCAACACTAATTTTTAGATATAATAATAATTCTTCTCAATTCTCCAATTTCTCATAAAATTTGTAGTGAAGAAAAAAAGGGCACAACTGAGTCCATTTGAAAATTTTAGGGCCTGGTTGATTACCAAAAAGAATAATTTTCACGATAATTTAAGCATCTTTGAAAACAAAAATCAATTTTTTGTTATTTCCTTAAGCGTTGATAATTAGAAAACTCATACCATGGTATCATAGATTTTCAGACTCTGATACATTTGTTTGCACCCAAAACCAACCTAGTGAAAGCTTTGTGCAGGCAGGAGTTCAAGTGGCGCAGCAACAATAAATGGCATTTCCTTTTCAAAAGCAAAGTCCTCTAATGCATACGGATCCTAAAGCCTCAAAGAGAAAAATTATATAAGAACTATATGAGTTTGGCCTTATGATTCTTATTCTCAATAATAAAAAAAATATATGTTATTATTTATAACGTCATTTACCCCTTATGCATTTTTATTCACAATAACAAAAAAAATATAATATTATTTATAATGCCATTTACTTTTTTTTTTTATTAAAAATCCAACTTCAATAGCATTTGACATTTTGTTTTATTAATTTTGTTCGTTTATTCAAAAAAAAAAAAATTGATGTGAAGCAATAAAAAAATATTTTATTTAAAAAATGGAAGAATCAAAACATAATATTAGATCAGATGAAACTAGGGGTAATATTTTTATTTTAGTTGATAACTAAAGATAAAATTTGAGCAACAAGATAGCATTGAGTTGTTCACTTGGGAGAAGCTATAGGCACTTTTCGTTGCTTGAAATGCCCTTTTACTTGATCATTGGATTTCTAAACTTCAATTTCTTCCATTATCCCAATTTCCAAAATTCTTTCAATATTTACATCCAATGAATTAATAACCTATGCATTGATTAATAATTGAATAATTGACAACCTACTTTTTTGAATAAGAAGTGCATTTGCAAATTGTTCCTGTTGAAATTATTGTTTTTGCAAAAAAAAAAAAATTCCCTTTCAAGTTGTATCTTTATACAATAAAAAAATTAATTAGCTTTTTTAAATTATACACTTATCATTAATAACTTAATTTATGAATTGAGAATTTAGTATTAATAAAGTAATAAAAAATATTTTAATCCATTCAAAATAATTTTATATAATATTTAAAAAATTTAATGACTTTTTTAATTAATATGTATAAACTAAAAGCGACGATTTCAGCGGGACAAAAAGAGTAAAACAAAAAATAAGTTGTTTCCGCTCAATATTTTTAATGATAAAATTCTAATTGCATTGACTTTTAGTTTATTTTAGATGTAATTATTTTTATCTTAAAGTTGCCCATATATATATATCCATCTCTTTCCAAATGGGATTTATATTTTATATCTCACACTTAAAATTTTAATAATATATATAATTATTTTAGACTTTTCCAAAACGAATAGCACATGCATGTTATATTTTGACTTGGTATTCTAATTACTTTTAGTAATAATAATATACTATCGTATTATAAAATTATTTTTTGGAAAATAACGACACTTCATGAACACGCATATTCTAATTAATTTTAATCTGTATCATTATTATTGTATTAGAAAATTATTTTTAGAAAAATGACAACACTTTGTCAATTGAATGAGCTAGCAAATATTATATTTAGGAGTGTAATTGAACCGAGCTTAATTTTAAAAAGTTTAAGTTTAGCTCATTATAAAATAATTGAGTTCAAATTCAAATTCAAGCTGAACTCGGGCTTATATCAAGCTAACTCATATGTTATGTATTTCAAGTTTGAACTCGAAATAGATTTAAATAAATTTAGCGAGTTTAACGAACTTATTTTAATTTTCAATTTTCATTCATCTTTTTTGCATTCTCTTATTAGATATACTGAAATTAACATTTTTATTGTATTACTATAATTTTATATTTAATTATAAATTATTAAGTTATTTTATATTTAATTTAATTTAATTTATTTATCACATATATCATATATTAATAAATTATATAAATAAAATTAGTCAAACAAATTAATGTATTCGTATACATAATTTAATATATACAAATTAAATTATATGTATATTTTTAATCCAAGATAATAAATGAACTAGTTTACGATCCTAACTCACAAGCTTTTTAAATAAGCTAGTTCGCAAGTTAACGAGTCAAGTATTTCTTAACTTGAGCTTGACTTATTTAATAAATAAGCAGTTTGAGCTCGAACATGAATGAGTTTTTATCGAGCCGAGACACCAGCTTAGCTCAAGTAACTTGACTTATTTATATCCCTAATTATATTCTAATTAATTTTAATATTATTTTATCATTCTGGAAAATTATTTTTAATTCCAAAATGGATGTACGGGTAGTTAGCTGCATGGTTGACATTGTATATATATATATCAAGATATCCAATTTATAAGAAGTACATTGGAGCATAAAATGATTCAAACTACTATTCCAAGTTCCAACACTAAACTAATTTGACTAGGGAAGCCCCTCAATCCATCTCATTTATTAATTACTTAAAATAAATTAATTTTAAATATAAAATAAAATTTAATTATCTTTTACAAAAATTTTAACCTAAAAAACACGAAATAAGCAGCTCAAATTTTTTTAAAAAACACTATTCATCGTTAGCTTAAGCCTATATATTATGTATATGTATTTTTAAGTATAAAGGAAAGGAGGATGACTAATATATATAACACGAATAGAACATTATAATTAATTAGAAATATAAATAATAAAATTATTTGATATGATATAGTATAATTAATACTATAAAATAACACAAAAATGTTCTCCAACTATATTAAAAGTTGTCACCAAAAATATAGGAGACGAATTAGTCATCTTTATCTGTCATCCTTTATATATTTTCAATCTCTTATTCAATAGGAGATAATAAATTATAATATTATGTTTAATATAAAGAATGATAGTCGTTCCAATATAAAAATGATAATTATTCTCATATGGAGATTACTATAACTGTCGACCCCTTTTTAACAATTATAAAAGTTAATTATATATAATCAACTCTTTAAATAAAATTAATTATTTTATATTTACCTACTGTGCTTTTGAATATTATAGGAAACAATAGAAATAAAATAAATCTAAATCAAATGAAAAAATTCCAATATTTAATCACAATCAACTCTTTGATATTAAAATGAATTTACCTTACGCATTGATCAAGACATTTGATGATACATCACAAAATATTTATTTATATACACCTACCAACTCAAAATTAATTTGAAAAAAATCATTATTGAAAGAAAAACCCTCTTTAAACAATCAATTTACTTTGTTACCTCAAGAAACATAAAATAATTTATTATTTCTAATTAGGTTTGGAGTTTGATCGATTATTATATTTCCTAGTTCTGGTTTTATGGGGTGCTTATATAATACACCTCATTTCATTTTTTTTTTTACTACATAAATAAGGGTTTTTGAGAAAAATATAAGAAAAAATACAAATAATTTTAAATTTAGTGTATTTATAAATTATTTATTAAAATACTAGAATTTATAAAAATATTTACCAAAATATCATATTTTTATTAGTTCAAAATAAGTTTATAATGCGTTTATTATGAATATAAATTTTACATAGTTTATAATGAATTTATAATAAAATAACTAAAATACCCTGATAAAAAAATAAAAATTTCAAAAAAATTGGTGGAGAATGTCATTTTCCCAACAAATAATTATATTATTCATACTATTACTTTTTAAATCCATTTCCAAATAAAGAGCACATACTTTTTTCTTTCTTTCCTTTTAATTAGTTGTTAACAAGAAGAGGTTTATATATTCTTTTATTTTCTTAGTATGTAAACTAGATAAAATGAAATTTTAATTTTTATAATAAAAACTACAAAATCATTTGATAAATATAATAAAAATAAAAATTATAGTTTATAATACACCATTAACATGATAATACATGTGGTGAAAGTGGTAATATATATACTAATTAAACCGTTAAAATAGAAAAAAATAAAGATATTTATTAAAAATTAAAGAGGGCAAAAAAACCAATAAAATAAAATAAAATAAGGTGTAAAAGTGAAACAAAATATGTTAAAAATATGATATGACTATTATTATTATTTTATATTATATTTAAATATTAAAAAATATAAAATAAATAAATTATTTAAAACTTTTAGAATTGATTTAACTACTCATTTATAATATGGTAATTTTAGATTATCCGCATGCATTGCGAGTCAATAAGGCAAAAATTTCTAACTTGAAGAGAGGGAAAGTTTAAGGAGTGTGCCAATATATATACATATATTTTGGAAAGAAAAAAATTGTAGCTTATGAAAGAAAAATAATTTTTTCTTTTAATTTCCATGTTATTACTATAGCACTTGTCCATTCAAAGAGAATAGATAATTGTTAATAAAAGAATTGGATAAGCATTGATGGACCAGATTATCTAACTAATTAATAATTTTGTTGTGACGTAAAAGGATTCATAAGCATTGATTGTGGGTCGGATGAAGATTATGTTGATGCAGCAACAGGCATATTTTACAAGTCTGATGTAGATTTCATAAGCACAGGAAAAAATAAAGATATATCACCGGAATACAATTCTTGTAGATCCTTATATTGGGCGGCAGTTGAAAAACATAAGAATTTTTCCAGAAGGAAGAAAGAACTGTTACACTCTGAAACCTGAACAGGGTAAAATCATAATTATCTTGTACGAGCTGTCTTCAAGTATGGAAATTATGATGCAAAGAATCAAACTCCCAAATTTGATCTTTACTATGGAGTTAATTATTGGGCAACAGTAGATCTGGAAAGTGCCAATGACATGTCATTGTATGAAATTACGCACATTTCTTTAGAAGATACTATTTTCGTATGCCTTGTAAATACGGGTTTTGGAATACCTTTCATTTCAACTTTGGAACTGCGGCTTTTGAATGATTCTATTTACACAGTTGGGCCTTCATCATCAGCAAGTGTTATTATCAGAACATTTGACCTTCGTAATCTTCCCTATGATGATGATTTTATTAGGTAAATTGTCTTTTTCAGGATTGATTTACAAATTATCAAATTCAAAATTGGGCGTCTTACTGGGTTTCCGATGGGGTTTTAGTTAACACCACTTCAGACATTGATATCTCCTATGGCAGCAATAACTTATACAAAGTGCCAGCTGAAGTTCTCAGAAGTGCTGCCCAGCCAAAAAATATTAGCAGTTCATTAAGTTACAAATATAAGAATTCTTAGCAGTTTATATCAACTTTTATTTCACGGAAATCACAGAGATTGCACCAGGTCAACGAAGAGAGTTCACTATCACTGTGAATGGAGCCAACTATGGGCCAATTACCCTCGAGTACTTGAAGCAGCTGACCATAAGTTCTGATAAAACACCATTAACAAGTCAAGGAATTCTTGAGTTTTCTATCAGTCCAACATTGCAATCTGATCTTCCACCAATCCTCAATGCCTTTGAGATTTACAGGGTTTATTCCTTACCTCTTTCCGCAACAGATTCTGCAGATGGTATTAATTAATTAATTATACATTTATACTTTTGTATGTGATAATATTTAATTCCAACAAACAATCTTCACGCTTAAATTATCTCAGTTGATGCTATTATGGCCATCAAGATGACATATAAGATCAATAGAAATGAATGGCAAGGTGATCCATGCGCCTCGAGATTTTTCATGGAGTGGTTTGATCTGTAGCAATATCGAGAATCCTCCAAGGATTATCTCTCTGTAAGAGAAATTTGAAATTATACGAATGGTTAATCTTCTATTAGCTAGAAAAAGTACAATATAATTGCATAATATACCGCAAAGAAAATAATCGCATATTAATTTAACATCATTAGATGCATGCTGCTGAAACTAACTATTAACAAGAAGATATGTATAGAAAAATAAGAATATATTAATAATGTTGTCAAATATTTATATAAATGTTATAAATAATTTATGGTGGCAGGAGTTTTAATTAGTTTTTATTTTCAAATGAAATTTATGATTGACGTGGTCTATGTAGAATTTTTCATTACATTTATATTAATATATAGATGTGGTAAACACTTTTTTTTTGGAGAAACAGAAGGACTAGCATCAAACAGAAAGAAAACAAAAAACTAGCCTACCACATGTATTTTGTTCAAATTATTTAAAAAATTTGTTGGGATACGACACTTTTAGTTATATCTCTCTCAATGCGTTGCACCTTGAGCAGGAATCTCACTGCAAGTAATTTGACCGGAGAGATAGCTTCATCACTCTCCAACCTCAAAGCACTACAATCCCTGTAAGTATTAATTAACTTGTAATTGACTTTTCTATGTCACAGGATGCCACTGGATTTCTGATGTTACATTCTGAAAAAGAAACTTAATTCTCTTTGATTTTTTCCTTCAGGGACTTATCAAACAATGAATTGAACGGTGCAGTTCCAGAATTTTTAGAACACCTATCAAAATTGACTATTTTGTGAGTTAATACTTTGGTATTGAGTTTTTTTTTTTTCACTAAAGAAAAAAATAGGTGACTTAGTTAATACTTTTTGCAGAAATTTAAGCGGTAACAAGTTTACAGGTTCAATTCCCCAGTCGCTCATAGAAAAGTCTGATAATGGAACATTGTTCCTCAGGTTTGACCTTTTAATGAACAATTCCTTCTGTTCCTTTATTAAATGAATTATAGCAAAATCTGTAGGTGTAATTACGAAGGTCCCATAATTAATTAACAAAAATATATGATCACATATCATATATATGCTAACCAATGCAATGTGTGACATTTGATGATCTTTTTCTCAATGGTAGCTTGGAAAGAAATCCAAATCCATGCAAAACAAAATCTTGTGAGGGAAAAAAACACAGTTTTCTTGTTCCGGTTATTGCATCAATTATATCAATTGTGGTGCTTCTCCTCTTGTGTGTCATAGCTACCATTTGGAAAATGAGAAGACGTGGAGGTTTTTTCCCTTCTGTCATATATATTTCATGCACCTGTTTCAATTCAATATTGTTTGTGCATTTTGAATTTTTTGTTCTTCTTACCAATTCTGGAATATCAGAATGTTTGTGATTTATTTTCGTTGCTGTGGAGACTGTTACTGGACATGAAAAGGAACAATCACTTAAATCAAAGAACCAGTACCGCTTCACATACTCTGAAATTGTTAGTATTACCAATAACTTCAGAAAGATTATTGGAGAAGGGGGATTTGGAAAGGTCTATCTGGGCAAATTGCTAGACGGCACTCAAGTAGCTTTAAAACTGCTGTCTCAAACATCATTGCAAGGTTATAAAGAATTTCAATCAGAGGTTAGATAAATGCAGCAAGGGTTCTCAATTCTTTAAGATTCCGTGAGATTCTTAACAATTTTCGTTCATTTATGACAATGATTCAGTGCAGGTCAGACTTTTAATGATACTTCATCATAGAAACTTGGTGTCCCGTATTGGTTGCTGCGATGACAGAGAAAATATGGCACTTGTTTACGAATACATGGCAAATGGAAACTTGCGAAAGCGTTTATCAGGTAATTACAATTTCATCTTCATTGTTGATGTTTTCTTCTTTAAGGGGATATTGGTCTCCTTCTATTTATGAGTGAGTCTATTTTGTGCTTGAAATCCAAAGATGAGAGTCAGATATATTTCTTATCACTAACATCTTGAGACATCATCAACATGCTGCTTTAAATGTGTACACTTAAGTAATTAATAGTTTTAACTGCAAAGATCAAACGACTTCACACAAATATTGTTAAATCCTAAATACATTTGTTGCACTGTCTGATGTGATTTTGGTGGCAGATTCAAGCACTAATATTTGAGCTGGAGGGACAGACTTCAAATTGCCGTTGATGCCGCACATGGTCTATTTCTAAGACATATATATATATATATATATATATATAAATCAAGATTCTTCAGTTTCTTTTGAGTTAGTATTTTTTTTACTCCCTAACTGGTTTGATAAAGTTTCAGGTTTGGAGTATCTACATGATGGTTGTCGTCCACCAATAATCCATAGAGATATGAAAACTTCAAATATCTTATTGGATGAAAATCTCTTAGCAAAGATATCTGATTTTGGTCTATCTAGAGTTTTTGTTACTGAGAGATACTCTCATGTAACAACATGTCCTGGTGGCACATTTGGATATGTTGATCCTGAGTAAGTCTTGACAATTGTTGACTACTAATTATTATATCTGAGGCCTAGCTAATATTATTCTTAATTATTTTTTCACTATATATGCACATTTTACGCATCAGGAAACTTAAATAAGAAAAGTGATGTCTATAGCTTTGGTATTATTCTATTTGAGTTAATAACAGGCCAACCTGTAGTAATAAAACACGATGAATATAGCACCCGCATAGTTCAGTGGGTAGGTACTATGATTGAGAGTGGGAATATTAGGGACATTGTGGATCCAAGGTTACAAGGTGAATTCACCACTAATTCTGCTTGGAAAGCTGTAGAGATAGCCATGTCTTGTGTACCACCGACTGCAATACAAAGGCCAGAAATTAATCATATATTGGCAGAACTAAAGGAATGTTTGGCCATGGAGATCGCATCTGAAAGAGCTGTTAAAGAGACAATGAGTAGCATGACAGCATTAAGTAACTCATTTGAGATGATGAGCTCTCCTACTGCTAGGTAGAAGCTATGTAGTACTTTTGGATGCTTGAATCTCCTTTTACTTAGGCCTGTCTGGTTAGTTGTCCATGTCAACCCCTAGATGGTAGTTGTTGCTATTTGATAATAAACGTTGTTAAATATTAATCACTTGGATAAAAATTTAATAGTTGCTATTAAAGAATATAAAATATCACATAAGCATAATTATTTTACATTTTTATCATTTTTAGTTTTAATGTGTAATGAAAACAGAAAGAATAATAGTTAAGGAAATTAAACTTAGTCTTTTATATATTTGTAATATTTTTTAAAATGTGATATATAACAGTTTTTTTAAATATTATAAGTAACTTTCTTTCTTTTTGTAGATTATTCTTTCGGAGTCGAGTCGTATAAGACCATAATGATGGTAAAACTCCCTCTATCGAGTTTTAATGTAACTGTAGACTCATGATTCGAATTTAAAACCTCTGATTAAGTTAAAACGGTCTCTTATCAAGAAATCTATGAGCTCGGTGATATTATAAATAATATTTTAATTTTAACCGTTATTTTTTGAAGGGAAATAAATAGGTGTAATATAGTAAAATAACATTAGCTATCAATCGGTGTAGAAAACTTCAAAACGGAGTTTTTTGAATTGCCAATTGTATTTGCATTAAGGTCTATTTAGCTTTGAAAATTGTTTTCCTTATAGTTTTAGTGGGAAGTAAAATTCTATATTTTTTTAAGAGTGTAATTTTCTTCAGAAAATATTCTGAAAAACACGATTTATTTTCAACAATTAAACAGTCTCGTATAATCTCTCATTATCAAGTGAGATTTTAACCTTAAAATCACTTGCAAAAGTCTCTCTTTCTCTCTTTGCTCTTCATCTTCCCTCTGCTGTGATTTCTTCTCTTCCGTTCTCTTCTTCTTCTTCTTCTTTTTCTATTTTTAAGTCATGTTCCTAACAGTTGGTATTAGAGTCTGGTTAGATCCAAAGGCTAAACAGATCAGTAATTAAATGGAGACTCCAAGGGTAGGAGATTTTAATCTTGTGATTCAACTTCAAGAGATAATTTGTTGCTGCGATTTTAATACAACCACCCTCAGTTGTATCTAAAACAAGTTAGAGGAAGAATTTAAGATAAAATTATCACACAAGAGAGAGTGTATTAAGGAAGAAATACTGAAATTCCTTAAGACTATATATGATGCCTCAATTCATATAGCAGAGTGGCTTCTCCTTTTCAATTGGTAAACATGGAGATACAAGAACAAAGAGTGAAAAATACTGCTAATGCTATAGATTTGAAAACCCCACCAGCTAAAAAATTGGTCGAGAGCTCACAAGAGATTTTGGTTCGGTAAAGATGATGAAGTCGCCAATCACTGCTACTTCATATACCGTTACTTCTCTGGAAATAGCAACAAATAGTTTTAGTCAAGAATTTCAAATTAGTGGGAGTTCTTTTTGTCATCTTAATTTAGAAAGGAGATCTTTCTAACAGAGCTATTACGAGTGATGGTTGTTATGATGTATCTAATGTGGAGCAAAAAATCTCTACTGATCAAAATTTGGATAACAATGACAGATCTTCAAAGTTATTAGAAGATGAATTTGAGAAGTAGAGAAAACAAAGGAAAAAATTGAAATTCAACTTAAAAAAAAATTAGTGCCTTAAACGTGTTTGAGAAAATGTCAGTTAGAAAACAAAAATTCAATTATCTATTCAAAGAGAATTTGAAGCTTGCTATAGGAAAGAAGGGACAATGAGCTGCTAAATTGTTTAAGTTCCATCAGAATGATGAATTTAGAATTGAACTTTTGCTTATTTGGACCATCAGGCCACCACTAGAAAGAAGCACCAGGTCTAACAGTCTTTAAGTCTCAATCAGACTTCTTCCTTGAGGACAAGGAAGAGCTTCAAGCGGTGGGTATTGTCAAGACCCAAGAACAAGAGGACTCAGGTAATACAAGAAACCCATACAATGTGCTGGCAATTTGTTAGTTGTTAGTAATTAGCCTAGTTGTTAGTGATACCAAATTCACGTGGGATTTAGTGTGACAGCTGGTATATTATTACAGGGAATTCTGAATTTCTATTATAAACCATTGTATTGCAGTAGAAACAATTAATCTGAATATTGAATACAATTATCTCCTCATTTTCCCTCAAGGTTCTCTCTCTCTTTGCTATTCTTCTTCCTTCTGCTGTGATTTCTTCTCTTTCATTCTCTTCTTCTTCTTCTTCTATTATTCTTCTTCTTCTCCTTCTTTCTCTGTTTTTAAGTCAGGTACCTGACATGAATGAATGTTAAGTGTTAAATAGGCAAATAAAACTTGTTAATATTGGATCATGAACGAATCCAAAGTATAAAATGAATCCAAATTAAATAAAGGTAAAACAATATAAGAATTTATAAATAAATGAGCTTTTAGGTCGAGCATAAATCAATTAATTTATGCAAATAAATTCTCTAACATTGTCCGTTTATAAGTTTATTTTTGTAACTTAAAAAACTATGATTATATTAAATAAACTAGACTTAAAATGTGATTAACCTTGGTGACATGTTGTATGCCAGCATGTAAAAAATTACAGCTGACATAAAATCTTAGTGACATGTCATCATCTGTCATGGCATATCTTGCACAATTGGCATCAATTCAACGTGGTTTATGACATGGAAAAACATGTATAATTGGCATAAAATTTTATTGACTTGAGAAGTAGATAAGTTTAATGACGGATGTACAATATTAATCTCATGAATGAGAGACTCATGTTGTTAAAGTCCATTCACATTAATAAGAAGAAAAGAATGTCTTCTAATATAAGATTAATGGGCATCCAGATATTTATCTCAATTTTCAATAAAATTAAATATTACAATTTTTTTTTCTGCGGTTTGTATTTAATTTTAATTTCCATTTTCATTAATGCGATAATGCTTCATTATCTACTCAAAAATATCTCGGCTCCAGTAATCTTGTTTTATTTTTCTTGACGTGAAATTAACCGCCGATGACTTCTAAACCTAAAACAACGGCATGAATTAAATTCATAGGGCCCTGAAAAATTTTTAGATGGACATATTGGAGCTTTTCTCACCACACATGATCCTAAAACCTTGGCAATTAAGAGTCAAGACAACAACACTAGCAATTTGATTTGTGAATTGATATATATATATATATATATATATATGTGTGTGTGTGTGTGTGTGCATGGCCTCCTCTTACTATTCAAACATGGCAACTCATGTAGTTTAATTTTATATTCTCTCCGTTTCATTTTAAATGACTTCTTAGAGTTTTAATTTTGTTTTAAAATATTTGACGTTCAATAATATTAAGGTAAAATTTTATCATTATTTACTAATTTGCACTATATATTTAATATTATTATTAATGATTATGAAATATAAATGTTGAAAAGAGAAACAATTCATTAAGGATAAACGTATAATTTTACTTAATTTTTTAATATGAGTGAAACTTCTTAAAAAGTCATTTAAATGAACTCAATACAGTAATAACCCGGTTGAGTTCAGTTGAAATTAAATTTGATGAAGAAATACAAGCATTAATACTCGTCTTCTCGACCAGAAATTTAGAATGCTACTGTCACAGATGTGAGTAGCTCGCCGGAAAGCAAAAAGTTAAATTTTGATGATGTTCATAATCTGATCCTCTGTGAAAAGATCTGACGGAGAGAGTCGGGTGAATCATCAACCTCTTTAGTTTTGCATATAAAGTCAAGAGGAAAAAATTAAACCAGAGAAAATGGGCACAGAAAATCTAACCACAGAGGTAGATTAAAGGACAGAAGATCAAAATTCAAGAATTCTAATAATTTTCACAACTCAAAGACCGTCGAGTGTTGAATTGTGGGAAGACCACAGGTATTATAAAAATCAGTGCAAGAGTGCATCGAATGACTAGGAGGTGAAGACAGAGGCAAATATTACTTCCACTTCAGAAAAAGATGATGCATTGATATGGTCTCTGTAACGACCCCACCTGCAGGGTCTTACAACAGCTGGTCTATTGGGCCTTTTCTTCCGTAGGTGGACCGTAGTCCCAGCCCTCAACCCGGCAGGCCGCCATAGTACTGAACTGCCCTCGCGGGCCCTCCAGCAGGATTTATTTATTTGGCTCTCAAAGGAGTCGCCTCCCCGGATCGAACACCTGACCTCTCCCTTAAGAGAGCCAGCGGTAGAAATGGTACTGGATTGTGCTCGCTGGCTCTCTTAAGGGAGAGGTCAGGTGTTCGATCCGGGGAGGCGACTCCTTTGGGAGCCAAATAAACAAATTCTGCTGGAGGGCCTGCGAGGACAGTCCAGTACTATGGCGGCCTGCCGGGTTGAGGGCTGGGACTACGGTCTACATACAGGAGAAAAGACCCAATAGACCAGCTGTCGTAAGACCGTGCAGGTGGGTTCATTACAGTTAAAAAGGCGCCTTTGATGGACTAGTAGCTATTGGTAGTAGCGTTAATGATTTTTTTTAATATATTTTTTAAATTTTTTTTAATATTATTTATTTTTGTCATTAAAATTAAAATTTATTTTTTATAAAAATTAATAAATTTTATAGGATGAAAAAATATTTAAACTATTAATTTTTATTTTTTTTAAATATTTTTATTTAATAATAAAGTTAAAAAAAGATGAAAATTAAAGTTAAATATTGATTATAGTTAGAGAAAATATATATTTTTAAAAAAAATTATTTTAGTGAGAAATGAAGTATGTTTGAAATTTTGTTCTAATTTTTTTCTAAAAGTGTAATTATTTTTATTTTTTATAATATTTTTAAAATAAAATTTATTTTTTAGATAATTTTGTAAATGTTTCTAAATTATTCTTATTGAGTCAGGTTACTTAGGTATATGTCTATAATAAATTTATTATGAATTTATAATAAAATAATTAAAATATTTTTAATAAAAAAATTTAAAAATATAATAGAGAATATATATTTTTTTAATTTCTAGACTTCACCGCTGAGACCCAAGAAAAATCAGAATCTATGCCATGTGTCATTTAACTATAGTACGTTGACCCATTCAATATGTTCCGCGAAAATTGGTTTAATTGGCTATGGTTGACCCAATCAATAAACTGTGTCGAAATTGACTATAGTTGGCCCGTTGGCCCGTTCAACAAGTTGCATTTTTCTTTAATTGCATTTTTGCAATAGTATTATAAATCATCTTGTATCAATTTTATTCTAATTTTAAATTTAGTTATAACTCCACTCCAAATAATAACGTTATTAATTAAAAAATCAAAATATTAAATTAATTTTTAAACTTATTATAACTAATAGAAATTTAATTAGTGTTATCACTATAAGTTACTAATTTCAGTATTATTAAATTATTACAATTGTTTAAAAAAACATATGTCTTGCAATTGAATTCACGATATCCAGAAAACAAAAATGAATTACAATATATAGAAGTTGCCAATTTAAAAAAAAATCATGAACGCTAATTAAAAATAAGAAATTAAAATAATAAAGATAACCCAACATTAACAATAATTTCTGGTTTGTTAGTAAATAAGCAGCTGATATTACTATGGAAATTTCCTTTTTTTTTTTTTGTCGTTTCATTTATTACGTATGGTAATTAAGATTTTTTTTTTGTTAGTTAATTAAGCTATAATTGAAATTTGAAGTCGCAGTCTCATCATAGATAGAAAAAGTTCAAGGAATGTGCTAATATATATTGCCATTTGCCACACTTGTATAACTTATGGTGAAGAAGATGGACAGTCGAAGAATATTATCGCTTTTGGCTACAACATTGCTATGTCCACTCCTTGTTTCGCTGTCCACAAGCACTTTCGGAAACCCGAAACTCATTGCAGCAGATAATCAGCATACCCATAGAAGAGAGCTCGCCACTCAAAACCCAGGTAGTTACTCACTATATATATATTAGCCATAAACAATAGTCACTGACAATTCAATTCAATTTTTATATGTTCAAAGTTAATTTAGAAAAAAAAAAACTCATATTTTTAATTTTAATTTTTAGATCGATAAAAAATAATTGCAAGTGGATATTAATGTTCACTGGCACAAGGTACTCGTTATTTATAACCTCAAAGCTACTATTTGCAATAGAATAGCTCTATATCAAATTAAATTAAATTAAATTTTATTATAAGGTGAGAAATTATTTTTTTTTCTTCTAATTTTCATGTGAAGAAGCAAAAAGAAAAAATCAATACAGATAATTTAATGGAGAAATAAAGGAAAGTAAAATCGAAAAAAATGATAAATATATCCTTTATTCCGAAACAACAGTTTTTTTACAAAATAATTAATTATTAATTGTAATATTTTCTATTTATATTCTTAATTTATTGATAATTTTAACAAAATTTTAAAGGTTTCATAAGTATCGATTGCGGGGCGGATGAAAATTATGTAGATGAAGAAACGGGCATATTCTACAAATCTGATACAGATTTCATAAGCACTGGACAAAATCAGGATACGTTACCAGAATACAGTTATGCTCTTAATCGTCAGTTGAAAAACCTACGAACTTTTCCACAAGGAAAAAGAAACTGTTACACTCTGAAACCTGAACAGGGCAAAAATCATACTTACCTTATTAGAGCTTTTTTCATGTATGGAAATTATGACTATAAGAATCAAATTCCCAAATTTGATTTATACTTCGGAGTTAATTACTGGGTAACAGTTGAATTAGAAACTGTAGATAGTTGGAGTATTTATGAAGCAATCTTTTTTTCTTCCGATGATTTTATTTACGTATGTTTGGCAAACACCGGTTCTGGAGTACCATTTATCGCAGCACTGGAATTACGGCTTCTAAATGATTCCATTTATTTAGTAGAGTTTGGGTCACTAGATAGCGAGATATATGATCTTGGCAATCCAACCCAAGGTACTGCCAGGTAATAGTTAAATTCATTCCCAATTTTATTGAATTTTGGCGATATATATATATATATATACTTGTCTAGGGCCATGAAATTACAAGTTTCAATTCTAATTGAAATTAAATAAATAGTAGATTTTAAATTTCTATTAGTTGAAATTTAATTATTCACTCATTTTCTATGTAACTAAGTTTCAATATTTTTTTTTTAATTATAGAGACAACTTTAATACCACTGAAGTAAAACTCATTTTTTTTTATAGAATTGCATTTTTTTCTTTTTAAATACTGATTTAGAATGAACGGCTCAGGTACAAGGATGATGCGTACGATCGCATTTGGGATTCGTATACGGCTTCTGATTGGGATTCAATTAACACCACAGATGAAATTGACATATGGAGCAGCAATAATTCGAATAAAGTACCTGTTGAAGTTCTTAAAAATGCTGCCCAGCCAAAAAATAACAATGGTTCATTGAGTTTTTCATATCCTTTTAAGTATTCCTCGAGTTATTTTTATGCCAACTTTTACTTCGCTGAGATCTCAGAAGCCGCTGCACAAGGCCAACGGAGAAGAGAGTTTACTATTACTCTAAATGGAGTAAAGTATGGGCCTTTTACACTTGAATATTTGAAGCCCTTAACTGTACGTACGCTTAAAGCACCAATACCAATTTCAAAAATTATTCGCTTTTCAATCGATTCAACATTGAAATCTGACCTACCACCCATCCTCAACGCCTTTGAGCTTCTTTTTATTTATCAGCTCCCTCTTTCACCGACAAATCCTGCTGATGGTATGCATTATCGTTCCTCTTTGTTGTACTCTGTCATCATAATGAGAATTGCATTTTATTCAATTCCTTTATAATAATGGGCATGCAGTTGATTCTATTATAGCCTCCAAGCAAGCATACAAGATTAAAAGAGATGACTGGCAAGGTGATCCATGTGTGCCCAGAAGTTTTGTATGGAGTGGTTTGAGCTGCAGCTATGTCCACGGTCCTCCAAGGATCATCTCTCTGTAGGTGCACTTTTAAATTATTTTAATGGTAGAGAATGAAAACTTATTTTATATAAAGCATAATTTTCTGTTTTAATTCACTTTTGAAGAAGATGGATTTTTTCTCCAACTTCTAATTAGGCTTAGTTTGGGAGATGAAATAAATTTAAAAAAAAATAGGAAAAATGAGATAAATCAAAGTTATCTTTGTTTTGAAAATGTTGACAGATTACTTATTACTTCAATCCTTCATATCTTTTCCTTCCAAATTGAAAAAATAAGAAACATATTTATATTACTAGAGGTTTTCTTTTTCTTTATTTTCCTATCTCATGCTTTGAAGTCTGAACTAAGCCTTATAGTGATATGAGAGCGCATGCAGGAACCTCAGCTCAAGTAACTTGACCGGAGAGATAGCTCCGTCTCTCTCCAACCTCAAAGCTTTACAATCTTTGTAAGTATTAATTAGCATGTAATATGGATTTTGCTACTTCACTTGAGCACTTCCAGATGCTACCAGCACACCGTGTGCCGTCTACCATTATATAGAGTCGCAGGTGGTTGCAACTTGGCAGCATAAATTTTTATTTCTTTATCAAAAGCTCTGTTCTCTCTTTTTTTTTTTTTCTTTCAGGGATCTATCAAAAAATGATTTGACTGGAGCAATACCAGAATTTTTATCACAACTATCAAATTTGACTATGCTGTAAGTTGATTAGGTTTGACATAATTAACTATAAGTTTTTCTCCATAGCATAGATCAGCCCTTATATGGTAACCCGTAACCCTCTTTGCAGGAATTTAACTGGGAACAAGTTTACAGGTTCAATTCCTCAATCGCTCATAGATAAGTCTGAAAATGGAACATTGTTCCTCAGGTTTGACCTGTTAATTAGCAATTCCTTCTGTTATTTTATTAATTGAATTATAGCAAAATCTTTAGGTGTAATTTCAAAGGTTTCACATATAATTAATTAACGTTTCAAAACAAAAATATATGATCACACACATCATATATGCTAACTGATGCAATGTGTGATATTTGATAATCTTTTTGTTAATGCTAGCTTGGAAAGAAATTCAAATACATGCAAATCAAATTTTTGTGAGGAAAAAAAGCACAGTTTTGTTGTTCCGATTATTGCATCAATTATATCAATTGTGGTGCTTCTCCTCTTGTGCGTCATAGCTACCTTTTGGAGAATGAGAAGACGTGGAGGTTATTTCCCTTCTCACTCTCTCTCTCTCTCTCTCATATATATATATATATATATATATATATATATATACCCGTGCATGTTGAATTTTTTATTCTTCTTACCTTTCCTTAAACGTCAAATTATTTGTATTTATTTTCGTTGCTGTGATGACAGCTCCTGGAATAGGAAAGGAACAATCACTTAAATCAAAGAAATGGTACTGCTTCACATACTCTGAAATTGTTAGTATTACCAATAACTTCAGAACGATTATTGGAGAAGGGGGATTCGGAAAGGTCTATGGAGGCAACCTCCAAGACGGTACTTCAGTTGCTGTAAAATTGCTGTCTCGAGCATCAATGCAAGGCTATAAAGAATTTCAGTCAGAGGTTAGATAAATGTAGCAAGGGTTTTCGATTCTTTAAGATTCCATGAGATTTGTGACAAGTTTCGTTCATTTAAGACAAGGATGTAATGCAGGTCAAACTTTTAACGATAGTTCATCATAGAAACTTGGTGTCCCTCATTGGTTACTGCGATGACCAAGAAAATATGGCACTCGTTTACGAATACATGGCCAACGGAAACTTGCGAGACCGTTTATTAGGTAATTACAATTTCATCTTCATTGTTGATGTTTTCTTTCTTTGACAATCCGGTTAAAAATAAAACAGACAAGGTCTTAGAGTGTCAGGCTCTTTTTATTGCGCGGCCTGCCTCATCTTAAGATCACATCTTGGCTGGGTGTCAAGATAACAAGGTTTGTACTATTTTAATGTGTTAATTTGGCTGACATATCGTTAACTTTGAGTGCCAATAACCAGCACTATAGTATGGCTAAGCATGTAAATGACTCCAAATCTTTGCCTGATGAAACTGACTTGGAATAAGGATTAAGGATCTCATAAATATACCTATGACGAGTTACCCTTGAAAGAATTGCCTCGTCTTACATGAATCTTGAGGGGATACTACAAAAAAATAGTTTTGCAACGAACAAATCCGTTGCAAAAAAGGTGAAAAATCCGTTGCAAAATACCTTTTGCAACGGAAACAGTCCGTGACCAATAGTAGTGTCGCAAAATATATTGCAACGAAAGTATTCCGTTGCAAAAGGTTTGCAAAGGATTTTGCAACAGACTTTTCCGTTGCAAACATTGCACAATCAGTTGCAGATTTCGTGACAAATTTAACCAGAATTTCTATGGTTATTGCAACGGAAAAATCTGTTGCAAATGTAAATTAATGACTTTCCCAAAATATTTGCAACGGATGTTCCGTTGCAAATCCGTTACAAAATTCTGTATTTTTATTAATATTTTTATTTTGTTATTTATTCTTTTTTTTTTTGCCAAGTATTATTTATTCTATTTGATTCAATTGAACCATGAGCATAGATATTTAAAAATTACATATAAAGCTAATTTATAAGAATAATGCAAATAAAATATAAAAATTAAATGTCAATATGCTCACATAAAGCTAATTGTTAAATCCTATATATTTGTTATAGTGTCTGATCTGGTTTTGGTGGCAAACTCAGGGACTAATGTTTTAAGCTGGAGGGACAGACTTCAAATTGCAATTGATGCAGCACAGGGTCAAGTTCTAAGACATATAGAAATCAAGATTCTTCATTTTCTTTTGAATTTGTGTTTTTTCCCCCTTCCTAACTGGGTTTGATAAAGTTTCAGGTTTGGAATATCTGCATAATGGTTGTCGTCCGCCAATAATCCATAGAGACATGAAAACTTCAAATATCTTACTGGAAAACAATCTCTTAGCAAAGATATCTGATTTTGGGCTGTCTAGAGTTTTTGCTACAGAGAAAAACTCTCATGTGACAACATGTCCTGGTGGCACATTTGGATATGTTGATCCCGAGTAAGTCTTAACAAATTGCGAACTACTAATTATTATATCCGAGACCTAATATTATTTATTTTGTAAATTTAATCATTTATATTTTCCCTATATATATGCAGATCTTTTGCATCAGGGAACTTAAATAAGAAAAGCGATGTCTACAGCTTTGGTATTATTCTATTTGAGCTAATAACTAGCCAACCTGTAGTAATAAAAGGCGATGAATACAACACCCACATAGTTCAATGGGTAGGTCCTATGATTGAAAGTGGGGATATTAGGGACATTGTGGATTCAAGGTTACAAGGTGAATTTACCACTAATTCTGCTTGGAAAGCCGTAGAGATAGCCATGTCCTGTGTGTCAGTGTGTTCGCCACCAACTGGAGTACAAAGGCCAGAAATTAGTCAAGTATTGGTGGAACTAAAGGAATGTTTGGCTATGGACAGTCCATCTGATGAAAAAGCTAAAAGGGCACTGAACAACACGGCAACATTGAGTTGTTCACTTGAGATGAGCTTCCCTAGTGCTAGGTAGAAGCTAGGCACTTTTAGCCACTTGAAATGTTATTTTACTTAATTGTTGGATTTCTAAACTTCAATTTCTTCCCATTTTACCACAGTCTATCTGTTTGAATAAGAATCACATTCCCACACTATAATAATATTATGTTTTGACTTGGTTTTCCAATTAATTTTAATAACATATTACCTTATAAGATAATTTAAGAAAACAACTAAAAACATATAAAAAGCGGCAGAACAATGAGCTGTCTAGAGTTGCAGTTAGGGCTGCAGTGCTATTTGACTTCTTTTCAAGTGATTGATTTCTAATTTAATATACCATGGGTATATTATCAGTTCATTATTAATTTATTATGGGTATATTATCAGTTCATTATTTATTTATTATGAGTTTATTATTAGTATATTTTATAATATATGTTTATTTTTATTTTTATTTTGTATTATTATTTTTTATTATAGCAACTTTTGAAAGATTATTTTTTTTGTTTATGTTGTCTTATGCAAATAAATATATGTATCCAATTATGCAGTTTGTGAAATTTACTAGATTAAAATTTTATAACGTTAAAAAATTAGAAATCAGATGTCACATTCAGTAAAGATTTATGATACTTATATATAGGGTGTACTCAATGTGTCTGAGCCTACCCTGCATATGTATTATAAATTCATTTTAACTTTTTTGATATTTGATATTATTTGATTTATTTTGTTTAATTATATTATATTTTATTCAAAAAGTGAGATTTAATTTTTTTTTTGCTATATTAATGCTTAATAAATTCAATATATATATCTAATATATATTAAATATTGTATAATAAATTTAATATATATCCAATATATATTGAGCATAATTTCTTGTAGATTTTAGAATTTAATGTTATTTGATTAAAAAAATGAAAAATATAGGTTGATTGATAAATTACTAAATAAAATTTATTATACTGAATAATATTTTTTTATTCGGCATATGATAAACTCATAATAATAATCCGATAATAAATTTTGAATATATTATACGGAACTACTAATATAAAACGTAATTTATGTTAAAGTATCAGCATTAAAAATATTAATTTTTATTATTTTATTAGAATATTTTTATTTAAAAGTGAAGTTTGAAAAAAAAAAGATAAAATATTGATTGTTGTGAGAGAAGAGATATTTAAAAAAAATATTATTTTAGTGAGGTATTTTTAAAATTTTGCTTTATTTTTTATAAAAATATTTAAATTTTTTACTTTTGTAGTATTTTTAAAATAAAATTTATTTTTTTAGATAGTTTTGTAAATATCTCCTAGTAAAAAGGGACATTTACATAACTACCTAAAAAATAACGTTTATTATAAAAATATTATAAAAACTAGAAATAATTACACTTTTATGAAAAGTTAATGTAAAATTTTAAAAATATCTCATTTTTTAATAAAATAAAAAAATTTTCAAAATGTCTCTTCCCTCACTACAATCAATATTTTACTTTAAAATTTTTATTTTTTTTCAAACTTTAATATTAAAAAAATATTATAATAAAATAATAAAAATTACTATTTTAAATTATTTTTTATCATATAAAATTTTAATTTTTATAAAAAGAAAAAAATTTTAATTTTAATTATAAAAAAAAGTAACACTAAAAAAATAAAACATACAAAAAATATATTAATAAAAATCATTAAGTTTATTTTTAAATAAATTTTACATATCATATATATAAAAAAATAAAATAAAAACATACATAATTTCATTATGTAGACGTGTAATAGATGTATTATAGATATGTTGTATATGTTGTGTGTATTTTATGTAAAAATTATTAAATATTATGAGAATATTGTATAAATATTGTGTGGATATCTTGAGAATAAAAAATTTAACAAATAAAATTAAATAAATATTAAAAATATTATATAGATCTGTTGTAGATTTATCGTAGATGTATTGTTGATGCATTATAGATGCATTGTATATGTAATTTGTATTGTTGAGTGTATATTTTATATATGTTGTTGTTGAGCTAGCGGTGAATGTGTGTGTTCTACAAAGACTAATACCGCAAGTGCACGGTATCGTTTCTTGTAGTAAAGTGATAGAATGAGTGTCGGATCCACAAGTAAGGTAAATTTTGAGTAACTTGAATTCAATTTAACTATTATCTGAAATTTACCAATTTTCACCATTAAAATTATCTAATTAATTTAAATTTAACTTAATTAATTACTCTAAACTAGGCATTCAAACAATCAATGATAAATGGATAGGATTAAGTTTCATTGGAGTTTTACTATGGGTCTAATTAATGAAGCATTAAAGTCATTTCTTAAATCCAAGATATCTAATATCACTAAATTCTTCTCCTTCTCTCTCAAGCAAGGAAACTTTAATTAGGTAATGATTAATTTATTATTCTCATGTCAAATAACTAATACCCAATTCAAGTAAATCAAGATATCAATCCTAGATCCTTAAGCAAATAAGTTATTTCTAAGATAATAACTTAAGGTTGATAATTTCACATCAAAAACTACATTCAACTCTCGTATTTTATATGGTTATTTGGGTTTAACAATTGGTGACCAAACAATTGTTAATCATTTAAACCAAAATCATTAAATCAAGAATAAAAGAAAATAAATTAATGTGTATTAACCGATAATAATCAAACCCATAGTTTAAAAATTCAAATCTACCTAATCTCACAAAGAGATTAGTTACCCATTAATAAAATATAAAAAAATGCAAAATTTTCATTAACTATAACCCAAATATCCATTAATCTAACTAAAACAAAGTTTAAGCAATAAATACAATGAAAATAGAAAGAATAAACTAAAGATACTTCTCTAATTTTGCTATAAATGTCTTCAAATCTCAGAGAATCTGTCAAATCTGTAGATTTTTCTCTTGGGTGATTGATTTCTTCTCTTTCTTTGGATAGATTCCCAAAATTTTTCAAGAAAGGTAAAAAATGAGATAAACTCTATTAAAAACTTTGAAAAGTTATATTTATAGTATGTTCCAAAAGTATCATTGTGTGCCCTAAGATAGAGAGAGAAAATTCCTATTAAAATTTTGTCAAACAGATGAGCACAGTTATGCACGGACGTGTGAAAAATGAGATATGGGCATATGGTACTGTAACTCTTCAAAATCTTAAGTTTGAGAAATTTTTAGCAGAATCTGAAAAATTCACACGGGTGTATAAATTAGAGTGTATAAATTTCACATGGGCGTGTGGATAAAATCCACAAGGGTGTGTGGAATTTTTAGTTTCTGTCTCCTTTTCTTTTCTTTCTCTAGTAGGGGTTTGATATACCAAGTAGAACAAGTCCATCTGCCAATCAACAAGCTAACACTCCAAGCAATTCATCTAATTACATGCACGCCTATTTAAATGGACAATATACAGTTCAATTAATAGTACTTGCAAGTTGCTTATTTGCTTTATATATATATATGACCAGAACTGAACAATTTTCTGGAAATTACAAATATGGGTTACTGGCAACTAGTACTGCTTTTGGTAACACTATGGCCAGTCTTAGTGCTTCCGCTCTCTGTGCCTCTTGAAATCCGGGTAAATAATTAATTAATTAACTTTGTATTTGGACGTTGGTTATCATTATTTTTATTATTGATTTTTGGTACAAATTTTAATTAAGGATTCATAAGCATTGATTGTGGAGTAGATCAAGATTATGTAGACAAGGAAACAGGAATATTTTACAAGTACAAGGTGCTGTTATGGTTTCTATCGATTCAACAATGCGGTCTGACCTTCCACCAATCCTCAACGGCTTAGAGATGTTTGAGTTATTGAAGCTTACTAATTCTCCAACAGACCCAGCAGACAGTATGCTCCATATTTCTCACTCCTTCAATTTCCCATGATGAGTTTTATGTTCTGTTACATTTCCAACCAAGTGCCTGACAAAATAAATTCTTACATATATGGCCTGGTATATTTTCAATATATCTCTGGAATGGTCATAGTTGATGCTGTCATGGCCATCAAGCAAATATACAAGATAAACAATGATGACAATTGGCAAGGAGATCCATGTATCCCGAGAGATTTTAAATGGACTAGATTGAACTGCAGTTATGACACCAATCCTCCAAGAATCATCTCTCTGTGAGTGCAATTTCAGTCATCCTTGATATATTAATATTAGATATGTCAAATTGGAAAGATAAACAAGTGAATTGTATATTACAATTCACTCCTAATAAGTGAATTGTAAGCAGGGACCTCAGTTCAAGTAAATTGAAAGGATTGATCTCTTCATCATTCTCCAACCTCAAAGCGATACAGTCCTTGTAAGTATTAATGACCTGTAATAATTTCTTAGCCTACTAAATGTCTATCTAATTACCATTTTCTTTTTTTTAGAGATTTATCATATAATGAACTGACTGGTGAAGTGCCAGAATTTTTAGCGGAATTGCCAAATTTAACTATCCTGTAAGTTGATGAGCTTTGATTTGCAAGGGAACTTTTGGCATAAAATATACTGGTGATGTATTCTCGTACTTTTTATTCGGAAATTTAACTGGAAACAAGCTCAGAGGTCCAACTCCTGTGTCTCTTGCGCAAAAATCTAACAACGGGACGTTGCAGCTGAGGTTTGATTTTATCACCATCTGCATCCATCAATTCGATTAGCTTGTGATCTGCTTGTTTAAATATATTACACACAGGATGAACAGTTTCTATTTGGAAATTGGAAATGAAAACTGAGTCCTGTTGGTATTCATAGCATGTCCTTGGGCATATTTTGCAGAAACAGCTACTAAATTATGTTTTCAAAGCACATATATATGCATGGCCCACCTATAATCAGATATTATTATGTTTAATGACAGCTTGGATGGAAATCCAAATCTATACCAGTCAGATCACTTTGAGAAAAAGAAACACATTTCTATTCTTCCAATTGTTATATCAGTTATAGCAGTTTCAGTGCTTCTCCTGTTTAGCAATATGGTGATCTTTTGCAGAATGAAAAGACGAGGAGGTAATTTTTCATTATACAATCGTGATCTTCATCGCTCCTGGGATGATTCTAATTACAACTCTGTTTCTTACTGTCCCCATAAATTTTATTCTTCCCCAGCAACAATACAGTCCAATAAGGATGGGTCAGTAATATCCAAGAATCGTTCGTTCAGTTATGCAGAGATTGTTAGTGTTACTGATAACTTCAAAACCATCATTGGAGAAGGAGGATTTGGGAAAGTTTACTTGGGGACTTCAAAAGACAGCACTCAAGTTGCAGTTAAGTTTCTATCTCAAGACTCAAGGCAAGGTTATAAGGAATTTCAAGCAGAGGTGATGTTCAAACACAGCATCTGCAGTTTTAAGTTAGCTGAACTTTTTATCCTTTTCTGGAGATGCATATTATATATTAGTTAAAATGGATTAGCAATTTGAATTGCAGGCACAACTCTTGATGATTGTTCATCACAGAAATTTGGTTTCTCTAATTGGATATTGTGATGAAGGTCATAATAAAGCACTGATTTATGAATATATGTCTTATGGAAACTTGAGAGAGCATTTATCAGGTACCTAGCATGACACCATAACAAATATTTGGAGACTATGTTATTAAAAGGGATAATTTCTTGTAATTCTAAGCCAAATTGTAATAATGCCAATTTTGATTGCAGAGACAAGTGGAAGTATTTTGAATTGGGATGAGAGACTTCAAATTGCTGTAGATGCAGCACATGGTTCTCTATCTGATCTAACTATTAAGTCTTTTTCCTTTATTGATCATTTCTTGTTCCATTAAGTCTATGCTAATCAATGGCTAAATGGAGTTTCAGGATTGGAATATCTACATAATGGTTGCAAACCACCAATAATCCATAGAGATTTAAAGACTTCCAACATCTTAATAAATGACAAATTGCAAGCGAAAATAGCCGATTTTGGTTTGTCCAGAGCTTTCAAAAATGAAAGTAGTTCGCATATAACGACTCGCCCTGCTGGCACCTATGGCTACTTGGATCCTGAGTAAGTGTTAGGACCCATTTGGTGTGATTATTATTTTTAGTTTTTGAGAAACATCTTTTATTACAATTTATTTAGTTTTTACTATTAGTATCTTATAATTCTAATTGTTGTAATTAATGTTCTGCTGATATCCCAATTATTTTTATTTTTTCTAATAGGGCCCAAGCATCAGGAAACTTTAGCCAAAAAAGTGATGTATACAGCTTTGGAATCATTCTACTTGAGCTGATAACAGGGCAGCCTGCGATTAAAAGAGACATGACAGGAGAAATAATTCTTATACAAAAATGGGTTGCACCAATAATTGAAAGTGGTGATATTCAAAGCCTAGTTGATCCCAGGCTACAAGGCCAATTTGACACCAATTCTGCCTGGAAAGTTGTGGAAACAGCATTGACCTGTGTATTGAATTGTGCAAAACAAAGGCCAGACATGAGTCATGTGTTGGCTGAACTTAAGGAATGTTTGGCCATGGTAAGGCCTTGTGGAAGTTCTCAAAGGATGGAAGGAGGAAGGACAAGATCATTTGCAATTGACACTGAAATGTTCCCATGTTCAAGTTAGTATCTGATTTGTGTCTGTATCTCATATGGGTGAACTCGAAATTTGTTAGATGCCTATATATCCTTTTGCATACAAATATATATCGTCTATGCATTTGTATTATACTATGTTTCTACTGCTTTTATTGAGGAATTGCTTTTTTATTTTTTGTTACTTTATGATAAAGCACAATACTCAACTTGTTCCAGTGGTTTTTTTAAATAATAAATATATACTTCCATAGATTTTCATAAATAAAAACTTTCGTTTTTTTTTTTAAATTTTGGAAGAATCTTATTAGATCAATTGATAAAATAAATTCTATAATTTGGTTTCTACGAGCCAAAAATTAATTTTCGACAAGTTCAGATTTTTCAATAGTCATATCAAATTAATCCTTGTTTCGGAATAAAATTCTTATATAAGAAAATATACTAGGAGTTATTATTATCGGGCATTTCCATGATTACTTAAAAAAATTTTATTTTAAAAATATTATAAATTTAAAAATATTTACATTTTTATAAAAAATTTGAAGCAAAATTTAAAAAATACTTCAATCCTCACTAAAATAATAGTCTTTTTTTTTTTCAAAAATACCTCTTTCCTTATTACAATCAGTATTTTACTTTAATTTTTATTATTTTTTTCAATGTTCACCATTAAATAAAAAAATTATAATAAAATAATAAAAATTAATGTTTTTAATTGTTTTTAATCATATAAAAATCATAACTTTTTATAAAGGTAAAAAATTTTAATTTTAATTAAAAAAATAAATGACACTAAAAAAATAAAATATACAAAAATATATTAATAAAAATTATTAAATTTATTTTTAATTAAAATTTATATATAATACATATGAATTAAATAAAAAATACATATAATTTCTTTATGTATATGTTTGATAGATATTCTGTATATGTTTCATAGATGTTTTATATATGTTGTGTGATTATTATATATTTATTATTAAGTTTTGTGTATTTTATATAAAAGTTGTTGAATTTTGTGTTAATGTTATATGAATATTGTGAGAATAAAAAATTAAAAAAAATAAAATTAAACAAATATTAAAAATATTATGTAGATATAATTTATATTGTTGAATGTGTATTTTGTATATATTATGTATATATTTATTTTATTTTTGTGCATATATTGAAAATATGATATTCAAAAAATTTTAAATAAAAAATATAAATAAAATAAATAGAAAAAAATAAAACTAGAAAAAGAATAAAAATTAACGTCAAAAAGTAAAGTTTGAAACAAAAAAAAAAGGGGCAAAAGTCTTATATTTAAAAAAAAAAAAAAAAAAACTATGGGTCCCGTATAATTGCAAATTGAGTGAGGAAATTAGGTATCTATTATTATCTTACATACGTACCAAAGAAATTTATTAATGAATTTTTTATTTAATTATTCCAACAATTTTCACGCACGTTCTCTTCCTTTAAGTTATGGCATGCAGTTTCTTCAAAAAATTAGCAATAGAGATGAATAACAATTAGAGAAGGTGGTAGTATTGAATTAAATAATTCGATTGAAATGATGAATCTAGTGAGTCTAAATTTTGATTAATTGTAACCGACCTTAAATAATAATAATAATAATATAGTTTACATTCTGTAATAATTATAATAAACTCAAGAGTGTCCTAAATAAAAAAAAATCAATCATGTTAAAATTCTATAGATGGGTCATATACTTACTTGGTGGTAGAATTTCCCTTATATTATAACAAATCAAAATTTGAAATAAAATAATTGTTTGGTATAAATAAATTTTATATAATTTATATACAAATCTAAATTTGACATATTTGGTATATACAAAAATATAAGATTTTATATCTTTAATTTTATTTGAGCTTAATCTTATAAAAATGATCAAATTTGTGAATAAATAATTATGAACCTGACTTAAATCAGAGAAGTTCTTCATTATTTTTATATTACTGTATATTCTTCTTAACAGTTATTAATTAGATCTCATAATAAAAATAAAAAAAAAATACATCAATTATCAAATATAAGAAATTCATACGTAACAATAAGTTTTATTAATAATATCTAAATGTATACAATGCAACATAACATATTTGCATTTGCAAAATTGTTATGATTATATGGCCAAAAATATGTTGCTTTTACTGAATATTGTCAATGACAAAATTCGACTAGCATTGACTCTTTGTTTATTTTTGATGAAAATTATATTTACTTCAAATTTTTCCATACCATATACATAACTATTTTGGAGTTCTCTAAAACGAATATTATATTTTGATGGTATTCTAATTAAGTTTAATAATGCATTATCTTATTAGATAATTTAGGAAAAAAAGTAAAAAACTACAAACATATAAAAATTTGCAAATCAATGAGCTGTCAAGAGTTGCAGTTGAGGCTGCAACGCTATTTGACTTCTTTTTAAGTGGTTGATTCCTAATTTATATTATCATTATTATTACTGGTTTATTATTAATATATTTTATAATATATATTTAGTTATTTTTTATGGAACATTATGTTTTTTTTTTGTCTTATGCGAATGAATATATGTATACCTAATTCTGCATTTTGTGTATAATAAATTCAGTATATATTAAATATAAATTTATTTTAATTTTTTTTTATATTTCATGTATTTGATTTATGTTGTTTAATTATATTATATTTTATCCCAAAAAGTATAAGTTGATTTATTTTTTGCTATGTTTTCGCATAGTAAACTCAATTTATACCCAATATGTACTATATAATGTATAATAAATTTAATATATACCTGATAAATACTATGCATAATTTGTTATAGATTTTGGTATTTGCTTTTATTTGATTAAAAAAATGAAAAACATAGGTTGATTTATAAATTTATTAAATAAGATTTGTTATACTTAATAGATTTTTTATATAGTGTATGATAAATTTATAATAATCTAATAAAATTTATATATACTATATGAAACTTAATTTATTTTATATTTGAGTTATTGTTCAATAATATTTTGTTCTACAATACAATTTCAAATTTGTATCATTAATATATTACAAACATTAAAAAAATAAAAAAATTATCAATTCTATAATTTTTGCATAATAAACTCAATATATATTAAGTGTAAATTTATTACATACTCTTTAGTATTTAATGTTATTTGTTAAAAAAATCTTGCATTTTTCATAAAAAAAATTTCAAGCCGATAAAAATTTGGAACATTTAAATATCTATTAAAAAAATAACTTTAATTTAAAAAATACTACAAATACTAAAAATATTTACACTTTTATAAAAAGTTAGAGTAAAATTTTAAAATATCATATTCTTCTCTAAAATAAAAGTTTTTTTTTACAAAAAAATATTTTTTCTCCCTACAATCAATATTTTACTTCAATTTTTATTTTTTTCAAACTTCATTATTAAATAAAAATATTCTAATAAAATAAAAATTAATATTTTAAATTATTTTTAATCATGTAAAAATCATAATTTTTTATAAAAGATAAAATTTTAATTTTAATTATAAAAAATATATAACATTCAGAAAAAATAAAAAATTAAAATATACAAACATATAATAATAAAAATTATTAAATTTATTTTTAAATAAATTTTACATATTATACATATAAAAAAATAAAAAATATACAATTTTATTATTTAGATATATAATAAATATGTCGTAGATATATTACAAACGTGTTTGTAGTTGTTGTGTGTATATTATATTTTTATTATTTAAATTATATATTTTTTGTATAAAAATTATTGAATATTGTATGAATTTTGTATAGATGTTGTGAGAATAAAAAATTAAAAAAAATTAAAATTAAAAAAATATTATTTAGATGTATTGTAAATGTATAGTAGATGTATTGTAAATCTAGTTTATATTGTTAAGTATGTATTTTATATATGTTATATATATTGCATATATATTATGTATATGTTTATTTTTTGTGTATATTAAAAATATGATATAAAAAAATTTAAATAAAAAAAACACAAATAAAATAGAAGAAAAATGAAAATAAAAAAATTACAAAAATTAAAAAAAAGAAAAATTAATATTAAAAGTATAAAATTGTAAATAAAAAAAGCGCACCTGTATTATTGAAAATGAAAGTTTCCGAGCAGGTACACAATATAAATTTTTCTAAAAATTTAGAAAAAATGATACCTTCTATAATATTTTTAAAAATATTTACTTTTTACCAAAAATATTTTAATCATTTTATTATAAACTCATAATAAACTCATTATAAACTGTATAAAATTTATAAACTCATTATAATCAGCATCCCTACAGAGGAGAGCTCGCCACTCAAAATTCAGGTAGTAACTCACAATACATACATCCATACATATATACATATGCTCATATATATTACAATTTAATTTTAGACATTTCATTTTGCAAAAAGCCCATATTTTAAATTTTTTTAAATTTAATTTTAGATCGATAAAAATTAAATTGCAAGTGGATATTGTTCATTGGTGCAAAACTTGTTAATTTTAGCCTCAACTATATGCAATATAATAGCAAAATATCAAATCGATCAAACTTGTCCTAATTAATTAAGAATATAATGTATTTTCTTTTACAAAACTTTTGGGTGAATATACTAAAATCATTTTTAAGAGTTGTTGTAAGGACTGGAGTTTAAACCCTTTAATTAAATATTTTTGAAGAAGATACTCCTTAGTTTTGCCTTCAAAAAAAAAGGAAAAATAGTCTTCAAAGGAAACAATGAATATTTACAATTACTTTAAAAAAAAAACTCTCCACTAAAAAAATATAAATGTTTGATGTAATTTATAGAAAAATAATAGATTGTAGAATATTTCAAATTTATAGAAAATTTAATTCGAATTTTTAATATATTATGTTCTCTAACTCTAGTTAGTTGAATTGATAGAAACTGACTGAATATATGTGATAATTAAGAGAATGCCTTCTTATTATAAAATTTTGTATCCTATGTAGAAGTATGTCTTTTTTGCAGGCAAAAAAACACCTTTAATATCGTAGAGTAAATATATATATATATATATATATTTCATTTTACTAATTTAAATTCAAATGCATGAATTATTGAATTCTATAGATGACCCAAATAATTAATGTCCCTACATCATGCGTGGATCTTTTTTTCTTTTTCCTTACCAAAAAAGAAAATATCTTTAATTTTACAAGAAACAAAAGAAAAAAGTAACCATAATTTTGTGGGTGTTGCAATAATTTATTAGATGAAGATTGAAGAGAGAATATTTGGTAGTTAATTGCCATATTAAGATATGAAGAATATAAGGTAAGTGTGAATTACAGTTTTGTGGCTCATAAAATATTGAAGTAACTAATATTTCACTCTTAAAATACTTGAATAAAATGCATATATATAAGGTTATAAAATTTGACAAACAACTTCTGGAAATTAATTAGCACACCTTTCTCTTCTTAATTTAGAAATGAACTTCCCACTATTAATAAATAATAAAATTTATTTGGATATATAATAATATATACATATCGTATTTTTATTTTGATAATATATGTATCATATTGTTATTTATTAAAGTTGGTTGGGTTGAGATATTCTGAACATAAATAGTAAACTATAGCAAATATCTGAATATTTTAAAATTCAGATCAAAATTATTAATAAAATGTTACTAACCATAAAATATAGTTATAATTTTTGAGTGAAAATTAGAGGTACCTAATTTAGGTATTTTTAGTCCAAAATGGAGGTGCCTAACTTAAGTGATGGTGGTAAAAAATGGAGGTGTCTAACTTAGATAAAAGAGATACCTAACCTTTGACAAATCTCACCAACCATTATATATACATGTTATAATTTTTCTATATAAATGACCTTTTGGCCATTGTTATGAAAAAGAAAAATTAGAGAGAATAGAAAAAAAATTAATAGAGAGGAAGATCAGAGCAGGTCTAGCAAAATTAAGTCAAGTAATTTATGTGCTCTTGATCACGTCTATTAGGAAATTTCTTTAAGATAATTTCTGTTAAAATTTCTTGGAGATAATTGGGTGTGAGGTGTGAGTGTTTGTAAACATGGTATATTTTTCTCCTTAATAGAAGTCTGCAGCAGCTCCGGAGACGTAGGCATAATTGGCCGAACTCCGTTATCAAATTGTGTGTTACTATTTCATATTTATTTTCGCTTTCCTACTAATCTGGTTTAAGGGAAATAGAGTGATAATATTTATTTTTCAACAACTGGTATCAGAGCCAAGGTTCGAAATTCGGCTAAAGTACTATTCATATGTACGGGATACTATTCACTGTTAAATTTTTTTTAGAAAATCCAGATTTGAGTGGGAGCAATGGCCGCAGACGAAGGAAAAGTGAGAATTAAAAAGTTCGATGGTACAGACTTTGGCTTTTGGAAGATGTAGATTGAAGATTATCTGTATCAGAAAAAGTTGTATCAACCTCTTTCACAAACGAAACCAGAAGGCATGAAAGAAGAATATTGGAACCTTCTTGACAGACAAGCCCTTGTAGTTATTAGATTAACATTATCCCATAATGTTGCTTTCATCATAGCCAAGAAAAGACCACGGCGGGTCTTATAGCGGCTCTCTTCAGCATGTATGAAAAGCCATTGGCTGCAAATAAAGTTCACTTGATGAGGCAGTTATTTAATTTACGAATGGCAAAAGGGGCATCAGTGGCCCAACATCTGAATGAACTCAACACAGTCACAACCCAGTTGAGTTCAGTGGAAATTGAATTCGATGATGAAGTTTGGGCTTTAATTCTCTTATCATCTCTACCAGACAGTAGGAGTGCTATCGTTACAGCGGTCAGCAGTTCGTCGTGAAATACCAAATTAAAATTTGATGATGTACGAGATATGGTATTAAGTGAAGAAATTTGTGGAAGAGAATCAGGAGAAGTATCAACCTCTTCAGCTCTACACACAGAGTCTAGAGGGAGAACTTCAGACAGAAATTCAGACTTTGATAGATCAAGATCTAGAAGGGGCAAATCTAGATCGGGGAAGAAAAATTTCAAGTGTTATAATTATGGTAAGAATGGTCACTTTAAGATGAATTTTTGAGCTCCGAAGAAAGATACCGGCGCACAAAAATCTGTAAACGGGACCAATGATGCAGGCGATGCTATGACTCTAAGCATTAACAGTCCGATTGAATCATGGATCTTGGATTTAGGGGCATCTTTTCACTCCACTTTATGCCAAGAAATTATAGAGAACTATATCAGTGGTGATTTCGGGAAGGTTCATATAGCCGATGATGAAACCTTGAAGATCATGGAAAAATGAGATGCCAAATTAAAATTACCAAATGGGACTGCCTGGAAGCTGCAAGGAGTGAGACATATTCCTAGTCTCAAAAAGAATTTAATCTCTGTGGGACAACTTGATGAAGAAGGTTATTATACAACCTTCACAGATTGTGAATGGAAAATTACCAAAGGAGCATTTGTCATTGCTTGTGGTAAGAAGACCGGTACTCTCTATGTAATCTCAAACATAGAAAATATCATCGTAGTAGCGGATGCTAATTCAAATCTATGGCACCAGAGGCTTGGCCATATGAGCGAGAAAGGGATGAAGGCACTTCTATCAAAGGAAAAGTTGCCAGAACTTAAAAGTGCAGATATCGGTTTATGTGAAGACTGCATCTTTGAGAAACAAAAGAAGGTCAGTTTCACAAAAACTGGCAAGACACCCCAGGAAGAAAAAGCTCAAGTTGGTACATACCGATGCATGGGGACCATCTCCAGTTCCATCTCTTACAGGCTCATTGTATTATGTCACCTTCATTGATGATTCAACGAGAAAGGTATGGGTGTATTTTCTGAAGAAGAAATTAGAAGACTTTGATACATTCAGAAAATAGAAGGCCATGGTAGAAAATGAAACTGGCTTGAAAGTCAAGCGATTAAGGTCTGACAATGGAGGGGAGTACAGAGATAGAAGGTTCAGAGAATTTTATGCAAGCAGCGGAATCAAGATGGAAAAAATAGTTCCTATTACACCACAGCAAAACGATATAGCTGAACACATGAACAGAACTCTGAATGGACGTGCCAGAAGTATGAGGATACATGCCGACTTGCCCAAGAATTTATGGGTTGCATCTGTCAATACTACGGCCTACTTGATCAACCGTGGGCCTTCAGTACCTCTAGATGGTGAAATACCAGAGGAAACATAGAGCAAAAAAGAGGTAAACCATTCACACTTAAGAGTGTTTGGTTGTATCTCTTACATACATATAGATTCTACTGGAAGAAGTAAACTTGATGCCAAGTTTAAAAAATGTGTCTTCGTTGGATATGGTGGTGATGAGTTTGGTTACCGATTTTGGGATTATAAAAATTAGAAGATCGTAAGAAGCCGAGATGTCATATTCAACGAGAATGTAATATACAAAGATAGGCTAACAGCAGAATCAAGCAGCTCCAAGATAGATGCTGAAAATAAGGAATTTGCTGAGCTCGAGGAGATTTTTGAAAATGATGTTCAGAATAGTCCTGAAGCAGAGGAGCCAAGCATGCCAGAATTGAGACGCTCCTCCGGAATTTCTAGACCAACCCAACATTACTTGCCTTCTTTGCATTACTTATTGCTGATAGACAATGGTGAACCAGAGTGCTACGATGAAGCAATGCAAGTGGAGGATTCAGTCAAGTGGGAGTCTGCCATGAAAGATGAGATGGACTCACTCATGTCAAATCAGACATGAAAATTAGCTGAACTACCACAAGGCAAGAAAGCACTGCACAACAAGTAGATTTACAGGATCAAAGAAGAGTATGATGGGAGTAGACGCTACAAAGCAAGATTGGTTGTAAAAGATTTTCAGCAAAAGGAAGGTGTTGACTATACTAAAATTTTATCTCCAGTCGTGAAGCTAACGACAATCAGACTGGTGTTAAAAATAGTAGCGGCAGAGAATTTACATCTTAAATAGCTAGATGTAAAGAAAACATTCCTTTATGGAGATTTGGAGAAAGAGATCTACATGAAGCAGCCAAAAGGCTTCATTAAGACAGGTAAGAAAAACATGGTGTGTAGGTTGAAGAAGAGCTTGTATAGTTTGAAACAAGCTCCTAGACAGTAGTACAGAAAGTTTGATAGCTTTATGGGCAGCAGCGGTTTCACAAGATGCCAAGCAGATCATTGTTGCTACATTAAGAAGTTTGACAGTATCTTTATTATTTTATTGTTATACATTGATGACATGCTCGTTGCAGGTTCAAACATGCAAGAGATTAGAAATTTAAAGCAGAAATTGTCAAAGCAGTTTGCAATGAAAGATCTGGGTGCTGCAAAACTTATTCTTGGAATGAGGATCAAGAGAGACACGAAGTCTGGGACTTTGATGTTATCACAGGCTGAGTACATCACCAAAGTACTAGCCAGATTCAACATGCAAGATGCTAAACCAGTGAGCACACCTTTAGGTGTTCATTTTAGACTCTCTAAAGAACAGTCACCGAAGACGGAGGAGGAAAGTGCACACATGGCAAAGGTGCCGTATGCCTCAGCAATTGGGAGTTTGACGCATGCCATGGTTTGTACCAGGCCAGATATTGATCAAGCAGTGGGAGCTGTTAGCAGGTACATGAATAATCTAGGCAAGGTATACTGGGAAGCAGTCAAGTGAATCCTCAGATATCTTCGGGGTACCATAGATAAGGCACTTTGTTTTCAAGGTGAAGTTACGACACTAGCAGGCTATGTGGATGCTGACTTAGCCAAAAATGTTGCCATTAGAAAGAGCACTATGGGGTATGTCTATACTCTAGGAGATACCGCAGTGAGCTAGGTCTCTAAACTACAGAAGATAGTTGCTCTCTCCACAATTGAAACAGAATATGTCGCTGTCACGGAAGCCAGCAAGGAGATGATTTGGCTCCAAAGTTTCTTGGAAGAACTAGGCAAGAAACAAGAAAACAATGTTTTTCATTACGACAGTCAAATTGCGTACATCTAGCGAAGAATCCGTCTTTTCATGCTAGAACGAAGCACATACAGTTGCGATATCACTTTATCCGGTCACTTCTGGAAGATGGAATTTTGAAACTTGAGAAGATCAATGGAACTCAAAATCCAGCAGACATGTTAACGAAGACGGTGTTGACTGACAAATTGAAGCTGTATTCAACTTCAGTTGGCCTGCAGTAGAAGTAGATCGTAGAAGAGCTATTGCATAGATAGAAGTGTGAAGACAGATTGAATCAATTTTCAAGTGGGAGATTGTTAATAAAATATTACTAATCATAAAATGGAGTTGTAATTTTTGAGTCGAAAATAGAGGTGCCTAAATTAGGTATTTTTGGTCCAAAATAGAGGTGCCTAACTTAAGTGATGGTGGTAAAAAATGGAGGTGCCTAACTTAAGTGATGGTGAAAAAAAATGGAGGTGTCTAACTTAGGTAAAAGAGATGCCTAACCTTTGACAAATCTTACCAACCATTATATACACATGTTATAATTTTTCTATATAAATGGCCCTTTGGCCATTGTTATGAAAAAGAAAAATTAGAGAGAATAGAAAGAAAATTAATAGAGAGGAAGATCAGAGCGGGTCTAGCAAAATTAAGTCAAGTAATTTTTGTGCTCTTGATCACGTCTATTAGAAAATTTCTTTAAGAGAATTTCTGTTAAAATTTCTTGAGGATAATTGGGTGTGAGGTGTGAGTGTTTGTAAATACGGTATATTTTTCTCCTTAATAGAAGTCTACAGCAGCTCCGGAGACGTAGGCATAATTGACCGAACTCCGTTATCAAATTGTGTGTTACTATTCCGTATTTATTTTTACTTTCCTATTAATCTGATTTAACGAAAATAGAGTGATAATATTTATTTTTCAACAAAAATCAACTAATAAATTTAATAATAGTCAAATCTGGATTGAATTGACTTGATTTGATTGGGGTAGACTGGTTCTTGTACTGCGATCTAGTTGACATATACATTTGGAAAGAAAAAAATTGTAGCTTATGAAAGAAAAATAATTTTTTCTTTTAATTTCCATGTTATTACTATAGCACTTGTCCATTCAAAGAGAATAGATAATTGTTAATAAAAGAATTGGATAAGCATTGATGGACCAGATTATCTTACTAATTAATAATTTTGTTGTGACATAAAAGGATTCATAAGCATTGATTGTGAGTCGGATAAAGATTATGTTGATGCAGCAACAGGCATATTTTACAAGTCTGATGTAGATTTCATAAGCACAGGAAAAAATAAAGATATATCACCGGAATACAACATTGTAGATCCTTATATTGGGCGGTAGTTGAAAAATATAAGAATTTTTCCAGAAAGAAGAAAGAACTGTTACACTATGAAACCTGAACAGGGTAAAAATCATAATTATCTTGTACGAGAGCTGTCTTCAAGCATGGAAATTATGATGCAAAGAATCAAACTCCCAAATTTGATCTTTACTATGGAGTTAATTATTGGGCAACAGTAGATCTGGAAAGTGCCAATGACATGTCATTGTATGAAATTACGCACATTTCTTTAGAAGATACTATTTTCGTATGCCTTGTAAATACGGGTTTTGGAATACCTTTCATTTCAACTTTGGAACTGCGGCTTTTGAATGATTCTACTTACACAGTTGAGCCTTCATCATCAGCAAGTAATATTATCAGAACATCTGACCTTCGTAATCCTCCCTATGATGATGATTTTGTTAGGTAAATTGTCTTTTTCAGGATTGATTTACAAATTATCAAATTCAAAATTAGGCTAATTTACATTTAATCAATCTGACATAATCCTTGATTCAGGTACAAGGATGATGTGTATGATTGGCTCTGGGCGTCTTACTGGGTTTCCGATTGGGTTTTAGTTAACACCACTTCAGACATTGATATCTCCAGTAATGGCAGCAATAACTTATACAAAGTGCCAGCTGAAGTTCTCAGAAGTGCTGCCCAGCCAAAAAATATTAGCAGTTCGTTAAGTTACAAATATAAGAATTCTTATTCGGACCGTATTTTTTATATCAACTTTTATTTCACGGAAATCACATAGATTGCACCAGGTCAACGAAGAGAGTTCACTATCACTGTGAATGGAGCCAACTATGGGCCAATTACCCTCGAGTACTTGAAGCCGCTGACCATATGTTCTGATAAAACACCATTAACAAGTCAAGGAGTTCTTGAGTTTTCTATCAGTCCAACATTGCAATCTGATCTTCCACCAATCCTCAATGCCTTTGAGATTTACAAGGTTTATTCCTTACCTCTTTCCGCAACAGATTCTGCTGATGGTATTAATTAATTAATTATACATTTATGCTTTTATATGTGATAATATTTAATTCCAACAAACAATCTTCACGCTTAAATTGTTGGGATAACAAATCAAATTCCACATTGGAAATATGAAGGAAGCTCACCTTACATATAAGTGTCCACTTGAACTCCATTAATATGAGGCCTTTTGGGAGGTGTCCAAAAATAAATCCGTGCAAGCTCAAGCCCAAAGTGGACAATATCATACTAATGTGGAGTTAAGGTGATGCTAGCAGGACCTATAATTGGTATCAGAGCCCGGTTCGGATAGGCTGAAAGTGGACTGTGTTGTGTGGGAGGCCCTCGGTATGACCTCACGATTGAGGATCTGTCCGCTAATAGTGCCTTGTATCGAAAGTCTTCCTGATTGCCAGAGGTCAGGCGGCGTGTCCCGTTGGATGATAACGGCGGTACAAGATATTTGAGCGGATGAAATGGATTATCACTTGAGGGGAGGCCATGAGTATGTGGTCTTGATTCGAGGGGAGGATTGTTGGGATAACAAACCAAATCCCACATTGGAAATATGAAGGAAACTCACCTTACATATAAGTGTCCACTTGAACTCCATTAGTATGAGGCCTTTTGGGAGGTGTCCAAAAATAAATCCGTGCGTGCTCAAGCCCAAAGCGGACAATATCATACTAATGTGGAGTTAAGGTGATGCTAGCAGGACCTACATAAATTATCTCAGTTGATGCTATTATGGCCATCAAGATGACATATAAGATCAATAGAAATGACTGGCAAGGTGATCCATGCACGCCTCAAGATTTTTCATGGAGTGGTTTGATCTGTAGCAATATCGAGAATCCTCCAAGGATTATCTCTCTGTAAGAGAAATTTGAAATTATACGAATGGTTAATCTTCTATTAGCTAGAAAAAGTACAATATAATTGCATAATATACCGCAAAGTAAATAATCACATATTAATTTAACATCATTAGATGCATGCCGCTGAAACTAACTATTAACAAGAAGATTGACGTTTTAATTAGTTTTTATTTTCAAATTAAATTATGATTGACGTTGTCTATGTTAGAATTTTTCATTACATTTATATTAATATATAGAATTTTCCATGGAGATCGCATCTGAAAGAGCTGATAAAGAGACAATGAGTAGCATGACAGCATTGGGTAACTCATTTGAGATGATGAGCTCCCCTAGTGCTAGGTAGAAGCTATGTAGTACTTTTGGATGCTTGAATCTCCTTTTACTTAGGCCTGTCTGGTTATTTGTCCATGTCAACCCCTAGATGGTTGTTGTTGCTATTTGATAATAAACGTTGTTAAATATTAATCACTTGGATAAAAATTTAATAGTTGCTATTAAAGAATATAAAATATCACATAAGCATAATTATTTTACGTATTTATCATTTTTACGCTTAAAGACAAGGTGGTGGAAGTGAAGAGAAAGGGAGACAGGATTATCTCTTTGAGGCTTGTTTTGGGAGATGACACTATTAATGTTATTAGTGCTTATGCTCCCCAAGTAGGTTTGGACGGAGCATCCAAGGTTCAGTTCTGGGAAGATATGGATGATATCATGCAAGGTATTCCAGATAATCAGCAAATCTTCATTGGTGGGGACCTTAACGGGCATGTTGGTAAGGAAAGTAATGGTTATGACAGGGTCCATGGGGGTTATGGTTTTGGCAACAGGAATGAGGAGGGAAAGAGCATTTTGGATTTTGCGGTGGCTTATGATCTAGTGCTGGCGAATACCTGCTTTGAAAAGAGGGGGTCACACTTGATTACCTTTAAGAGTGGACGAACCCAAAGTCAAATAGACTTCATACTTACTCGAAGACGGGACAAAAGTAAGTGTAAGGATTGCAAGGTCATTCCGGGTGAAGCATTGACGGCGCAACATCGTATTGTGGTTTTAGATGTTAAGAATAAAAGTAGCTGGAGGAATGATAAGAAAATATTGGAACCAAGGATATGATGGTGGAAATTGAAAGACCTAGCTCAAGGTACCTTTAAGGAGGAGTTACTAAAGGAAGAAATTTGGAACCTTGAGGCTAGTGCAGAGGACTTGTGGACAAAAATGGAAGGTGGCATTAAGAAAGCAGGTAGTAAATTGCTTGGGATCTCTAAAGGGGCAGGGCCTCGACCGCACGATGCATGGTGGTGGGATGAGGAGGTTCAAAAGGCTTTTAAGGCTAAGAGGGAATGGTATAAAAAGTTACCGAATGCGGTTAATAGCGAGGCCTTTGAGGAATATAAGAGGGCTAAGAAAGAGGCAAAGAAGGCTGCTAGTGTAGCTCGTGGCAGAGCCTTAGAAGGGATTTATCAAAAGTTAGGTACTAAAGAGGGAGAAATGGGCATTTATAAGATTGCAAGGATGAGAAAAAGGAAAAGCAGAGATTTAAGCCAAGTCAAATGTATAAAGGACGAAGATCAACGGGTGTTGATAGGAGATGTTGAGATTAAGGAGAGGTGGAAGGCTTATTTTGAGCAGTTATTCAACCCTGAACATGAACAAGATTTTCAAGGTCTTCATGCAACAAATGATTATATCAGCTGGTCTAGGAGGATCTTGCATAGTGAAGTAAGAGAAGCCTTGAAGTATATGAAAGTTGGTAAAGCTTGTGGCCCGGATGGTATTCCTATAGAGGTTTGGAAGAACCTTGGAGAGGTAGGAGTTGCCTGGTTAACTAAACTCTTTAATGCTATTGTGAAAGGACGTAAGATGCCAAATGCCTGGAGGAAGAGTATCATGGTACCCATATATAAAAATAAGGGAGACATTCAATGCTGTACAAATTATCAGGGTATCAAACTTATGAGCCATACTATGAAATTATGGGAAAGGATTATTGAACACAGATTGAGGAAGCTTACAAGAGTTTCGGAGAATCAGTTTGGATTTATGCCAGGGAGATCTACCATGGAGGCTATTTCTCTTCTAAGAAGACTAATGAAATTGTATCAAGAGAAGAAGAAAGATCTCCACATGGTATTTATTGACTTGGAGAAAGCCTATGATAGAGTACCAAGAGAAGTGTTATGGTGGGTTTTGAAGAGGAAAGGAGTCAACGGCAAATATATCAACATCATCAAGGACATGTATGAGAATGCATCCACTAGTGTGAAAACACCTGGTGGAGACACTGAGGCTTTCCCTATTACTACCGGATTGCATCAAGGTTCGGCCATGAGTCCATATTTATTTACCCTGGTTATGGACGAGCTAACCAGAAGCATACAAGACGATGTTTCTTGGTGTATGTTGTTTGCTGATGACATTATTTTAATTGATGAGACTAGTGTTGGTGTAAACCGTAAGTTGGAAGTGTGGAGAAAAACCCTCGAGGACAAGGGTTTTAAGTTAAGTAGGAGTAAAACGGAATATATGCACTGTGAGTTCAGTCTAAGGAAGAAGCAGGAACATGAGGTTAAGTTGGATGGAGTTTTGGTTCCTAAAACCAAGCACTTCAAATATTTGGGTTCGGTGTTCCAGAATGATGGCCGTATAGATGAAGATGTGGCTCACAGAATACAGGTAGGGTGGTTGAAGTGGAAGGGTGCGACTGGGATTCTATGTGATAAGAAAATATCTCTGAAAGTGAAAGGTAAATTCTATAGGACGGTTGTTAGACCTGCGATGCTCTATGGTAGTGAGTGTTGGGCACCAACGGGACAACATTTGCATAAGATGAGTGTGGCAGAAATGAGGATGCTAAGATGGATGTGTGGACATACCAGACTGGACAAAATTAAGAATGTTCATATTCGACAAAAAGTCCAAGTAGCGGACGTCGGAGATAAGGTGAGGGAAGGAAGACTTAGATGGTATGGGCATGTTTTAAGAAGACCTCCTAATGCTGCGGTTCGTAAGTGTGAGAATTTGTTGATTGAGGGGGCTAGAGGTCGTGGCAGACCTAGAACTGTGTGGAAGGAGGTGATAGCAAGAGACTTACGTGCCTTAGATCTTGATGCGGATTTGATTAATGACAAACTTGAATGGAGACATAAAATCCGTGTCTTGGAAGGGGCCTAAGGCTGGAGTATCTTTTTTGGTGTCTTTTGAGCTTATTTTGTTGAGAATCCATACAGCCGACCCCAACTTGTTTGGGATTAAGGCTTAGTTGTTGTTGTTGTTGTTGTATTTATCATTTTTAGTTTTAATGTGTAATGAAAACAGAAAGAATAATAGTTAAGGAAATAAAACTTAGTATTTTATATATTTGTAATATTTTTTAAATTGCGATATATAACTGTTGTTTTAAATATTATAAGTAATTTTTTTTTCTTTCTGTAGATCATCCTTTCATAATTGAGTCAGATAAGATCACAATGATGGTAAAACTCTCTCTATCGAGTTTTAATACAACTATATACTCATGACTCGAATTTAAAACATCTGATTAAGTTAAAATAGTCTCGTACCAAGAAACTTATGCGCTCGGTGATATTATAAATAATATTTTAACTTTTACAATTATTTTTGAAGGGAAATAAATAGGTGTAATATAGTAAAAAATCTCTACTGATCAAAATTTGGATAACAATGACAGATCTTCAAAGTTATTAGAAGATGAATTTGAGAATGGAGAAAACAAAGGAAAAAATTGAAATTCAACTTTAAAAAAATTAGTGCCTTAAAAGGTGTTTCAGAAAATGTGAGTTAGAAAACAAAAATTCAATTATCTATTCAAAGAGAATTTGAAGCTTGCTATAGGAAAGATGGGACAATGGGCTGCTAAATTGTTTAAGTTCCATCAGAATGATGAATTTAGAATTGAACTTTTGCTTATTTGGACCATCAGACCACGACTAGAAAGAAGCACCAGGTCTAGCAGTCTTTAAGTCTCAATCAGACTTCTTCCTTGAGGACAAGGAAGAGCTTCAAGCGGTGGGTATTGTCAAGACCCAAGAACAAGAGGACTCAGGTAATACAAGCAAACCATTCAATGTGTTGGCAATTTGTTAGTTGTTAGTAATTAGCCCAGTTGTTAGTGATACCAAATTCACGTGGGATTTAGTGTGACAGCTGGTATATTATTATAGGGAATTCTGAATTTCTATTATAAACCATTGTATTGCAGTAGAAACAATTAATCTGAATATTGAATACAATTATTTCCTCATTTTCCCTCAAGGTTCTCTCTCTCTTTGCTATTCTTCTTCCTTCTGCTGTGCTTTCTTCTCTTTCATTCTCTTCTTCTTCTTCTTCTATTATTCTTCTTCTTCTCCTTCTTTCTCTGTTTTTAAGTCAGGTACCTGACATGAATGAATGTTAAGTGTTAAATAGGCAAATAAAACTTGTTAATATTGGATCATGAACGAATCCAAAGTATAAAATGAATCCAAATTAAATAAAGGTAAAATAATATAAGAATTTATAAATAAATGAGCTTTTAGGTCGAGCATAAATCAATTAGTTTATGCAAATAAATTCTAACATTGTCCGTTTATAAGTTTATTTTTGTAACTTAAAAAACTATGATTATATTAAATAATCTAGACTTAAAATGTGATTAACCTTAGTGACATGTTGTATGCTAGCATGTAAAAAATTACAGCTGAAATAAAATCTTAGTGACATGTCATCATCTGTCATGGCATATCTTGCACAATTGGCATCAATTCAACGTGGTTATGACATGGCAAAACATGTATAATTGGCTTAAAATTTTATTGACTTGAGAAGGAGATAAGTTTAATGACGGATGTACAATATTAATCTCATGAATGAGAGACTCATGTTGTTAAAGTCCATTCACATTAATGGGCATCCAGATATTTATCTCAATTTTCAATAAAATTAAATATTAGAATTTTTTTTTCTGCGGTCTGTATTTAATTTTAATTTCCATTTTCATTAATGCGATAATGCTTCATTATCTACTCAAAAATATCTCGCCTCCAGTAATCTTGTTTTATTTTTCTTGACGTGAAATTAACGGCCGATAACTTCTAAACCTAAAACAACGGCATGACTTAAATTCATAGGGCCCCTGAAAATTTTTTAGATGAACATGTTGGAGCTTTTCTCACCACACATGATCCTAAAACCTTGGCAATTAAGAGTCAAGACAACAACACCAGCAATTTGATTTCTGAATTGATATATATATATATATATATATATATATGCATGGCCTCCTCTTACTATTCAAACATGGCAACTCATGTGGTTTAATTTTATACTCTCTCCGTTTCATTTTAAATGACTTTCTTAGAGTTTTAATTTTATTTTAAAATATTTTACGTTCAATAATATTAAGGTAAAATTTTGTCATTATTTACTAATTTGTACTCTATATTTAATATTGTTATTAATGATAATGAAATATTAATGTTAATAATTTACTTAATTTTTTAATATGAGTGAAACTTTTTAAAAAGTCATTTAAATGAACTCAATACAGTCATAACACAGTTGAGTTCAGTTGAAATTAAATTTGATGAATAAATACAAGCATTAATACTCTTGTCTTCTCGACCAAAGAGTTAAAATGCTACTGTCACAGATGTGAGTAGCTCATCGGGAAGCAAAAAGTTAAATTTTGATTATGTTTGTGATCTGGTCCTCAGTGAAAAGATTCGACGGAGAGAGTCGGGTAAATTGTCAACCTCTTCAGTTTTGCATATAGAGTCAAGAGGAAAAAATTTAACCAGAGAAAATAGGCACGAAAAATCTAACCACAGAGGTAGATTAAAGGACAGAAGATCAAAATTAAAGAATTCTAATAATTCTCACAACTCAAAGACCGTCGAGTGTTGAAATTATGGGAAGACCGGGTATTATAAACATCAGTGCAAGAGTGCATCGAATGACCAAGAGGTGAAGGCAGAGGCAAATATTACTTCCACCTCAGAAAAAGATGATGCATTAATATGCTCTTTGGAGAGCAAAGAGGAGTCTTGGGTGTTAGATTCTGGAGCATCGTTCTATGACACTTTGCAAAAAGAATTCTTCGAGGGGTATGTCCCCAAAAATCTTAGAAAGGTATATCCTGGTGATGATCAACCTTATGATATTATTGGTAAATGTATAGCGAAGATTAAGTTGAACGGGTCTATTTGAGAGCTGAAAGATGTCGGGCATATTCCCGACCCGAGAAATAACTTAATCTCAGTAGGGTAGTTAGCTAGTAAAGACTTCCTTATAATCTTTCATGATGATGATTAGAAGATTTTGAAGGGCGCAAAGACTATTTAATTGCAGTTGCAGTATAAAATAAAAATATCAATTTGTGGCACCACAGACTTGGCCACATGAGTGAGAAAGGAATGAAAATTATGCACTCAAAGGGAAAACTTCTAGGTCTACAGTCTGTTGAGATAGACATGTGTGAAGATTGCATACTTGGTAGTCAAAAGAGGGTTAGCTTTCAGAAAAGTGGCAGAACCCTATAGAAGGAAAGGCTAGAGCTTGTTCACTCTGATGTTTGGGGACCAATGACAACTTAATCCATTGGTAGAAAACACTACTTCGTGACATTCATCGATGATTACTCTAGAAAAGTATAGGTTTACTTTCTAAAGCATAAGTTTGAAGTGTTTGAGACTTTCAGGAGATGGAAAGTTATGGTGAAAAATGAGACAGGTCTAAAGATTAAAAGGCTTAGAATCGACAATGGAGGTGAATTTGAAGACACCATATTCAAGAAGTTTTGCTATAAGCATGGGATCAGAATGGAGAGAACTGTGCTAGGTACGCCTCAGCACAATTGTGTTACTGAGCATATGAGCCGAACATTGACAGAAAAGAGCCAGAAGCATTTGTATACAGTCAGATCTATCGAAACAGTTCTAGGAAGTAGTAGTCAACACATCAACTTACTTAATCAATCGAGGCCTATCGGTTCCATTAGAGTATAGAATACCAGAAGAGTTATTGAGCGAGAAAGAGATAAAACTATCACATCTAAAAGTTTTTGATCATGTAGCATATGTGCATATTAGTGATCAAAGTAGAAATAAGCTTGATCCTAAATCTAAGAAATACATCTTCATTGGCTATGATAAGGATGAGTTTGGCTATCGTATTTGGGATGATAAAAGCAAGAAGATGATTCGTAGCAAAGATGTGATTTTTAATGAAAAAGTAATGTACAAGGACATGCATAAAACCGATGCTAGTAATACAGAGCAGAGTGAGCTAGTATTTGTAGATATAGATGATGTCTCATATAGTTCCGTAACGAAGCCAATTGTAGTAAGCCCTTAGCTAGAGGAACTTATGGAGCAAAGCAGTGTCCAGCAGTTCGACACACCACAACCTCCTACTCCAACTCCTATATTGAGAAGGTCTTCTCGGCCTCATATGTCTAACAAAAGATACATAAACTATTTGTTGCTTACTGATCAATGAGAGCCTGAATGCTATGATGAAGCTTATCAGACTAGAAATGTTAGTAAGTGGGAGTTTGCTATAAAATATGAGATGAAGTCTCTGATTTCTAACTAGATATGGAAACTAGCTGAGTTACCCATAGGGGAGAAGGGACTTCACAACAAATGGGTGTATCGGGTGAAAGAGGAGCATGATGGTTCTAAGAGATATAAAGCCCGACTAGTTGTCAAAGGATTCTAGCAGAAGAAAGGAATTGACTATACCAACATTTTTGCTCCCGTTGTGAAGCTCAATACTATCATATTAGTTTTGAGTACTGTTGTCATTGAAGATCTTTTTCTTGACCAGCTAGATGTGAAGACCACATTTCTTCATAGAGAGTTGGATGAGGAGATATACATGCACCAACCATAAGGATTCTCAGAAAAAGGAAAAGAAAATATGATATACAAACTTAAGAAAAACTTGTATGGCCTAAAACAAGCCCTAAGACAGTAGTATAAAAAATTTGACAGCTTCATGCACAAGGAAGGATTCCAGAGGTGCAACACCGACTATTGTTGCTACTTCAAAAGATAGAGCTTCAGTTATATTATTTTATTATTTTATGTCGATGACATGTTAATAGCAGGTTCAAATATGGAGGATATCATAAGGTTTAAGCAACAATTGTTAAAGGAATTTGAGATGAAAGACTTAGGTCTAGTAAAGAAGATTCTTGGAACGCAAATCATAAGAGATAAGCATAAAGAACTTTTGCAGTTATATCAGGCACAATACATCAACTGTGTTTTGCAGAGATTCAATGTGGGTGATGCTAAGTCAGTTAGCACACCTTTGGCTAGCCACTTTCATCTATCTAAGGATCAATCTCCTTAAATGAAGGAAGAGAGAGAACTCATGGCTAAGGTTCTTTACTCCTCAGCCATTGGAAGCTTGATGTATGCAATGATATGTACAAGACCAGACATTGGCTATGTGGTGGGAGTTGTTAGCAAGTTTATGTCAAATCCAGGGAAAGTCTATTGGGAAGCAGTAAAATAAATTTTTAGATATCTACAAGGCACCATAGATAAGTATTTGTACTTTGGTAAAGGAGAGTTAAAAGTATAAGACTACGTAGATGGAGACTTTAGAGGTAAAGTCGATCACCGAAAAAGCACCACCGGTTATATATTCACTGTTGAAAATACAATTATTAGTTGAATGTCGAAATTACAAAAGATTATCACTCGATCCACTACAGAGGCTGAGTATGTAGTAGTTACTGAAGCTAGTAAAGAGATGATATGGCTTCAAGGTTTGTTGACTGAGTTGGGATTCAAGTAAGAGAAGAATGTCTTATACAGTTATAATCAGAGTGCGATATACTTGGCAAAGAATTCAGCATTTCAATCTAGAACTAAGCATATTGAACTTCGTTATCACTTCACCAGAACTCTGTTGGAGGATGAGATGTTAATATTTGAGAAGATCTAAGGAAATAAGAATCCAGTGGATATGTTGACAAAGACGGTGGCTATCGACAAACTGAAGTTGTGTTCAACTTCAGTTGGCCTGTAAGAGTAACAAGACTAGAAAGATTTGTTGCATAGATCAAGGTGTGAAGACAGATTGAAATCAGTCTTCAATTGGGATATTGTCAAGGAAATTTTACCATTTGAGTAGTAAAAATAGAGGTGCCTAACTTAGGTACATTTTTTTATAAAAAATTAAGGTGAATTTTGGTAAAAAATGGAGGTATCTAACCATTGACAAATTAGCAATCTAAGGCTAAAATTTTCAATCATAAGCATGCTAGAAGGAAACTTGACGACATAACCAGTAGATCTCTATTTTCAATCCCCTACTTTTGTTCTGTTTTTGTTTCTAGGCTTATAGCAAGATTTTAAATTGTGAAATTAGTCACAAAATTAAAATTGGTCGCAATAAAACAGAATCACATTGAATCATTATGATACGGTCTAGCTAAATTGGGTATTGCTATTGTAAATATATTTTAAATTGTGGAATCAAATGGATCAAGTAACTGAATCGGTGAAATAAAATGAATCAAACTAAAATAAATTAATAGCAACAAGTTTTATAATATATAAATTAATAATATATGCTAAAAATTAATCCATAATATAATATTAAACTATAATTATTTTTAAAAAAAATTTTTAGCACAAGTATAATTCCTTAAACAATTAAAATCTCAAATTAGTTTTTGCTAATAATATATTTTTGAATCAAATAATAATAATAAAACATAGTTGTTGTTGTTATTATTATTATTATTATTATTATTAACAACAACAACAATAATACTGCCTAATTACCTATAAAAATTAGAAAAAACTATACTATTGCAGCAGTAATATATTACTTAAGGTGCAATAACTAATATATAATAAATTAGCCAAAATCTGATACGTCCTCTTAATTTCAGTTAAATATCAGGCATTTCAATACGAAACAACCAATATTTAAAATCTTGGTTCATAGTAATACTGATGTTATCTCTAAGATATTCTCCCAAAATTGTTGATTCCTTATTCAAAATCGTATTCAATCGTCGTATTTTATATAATTCAATAAATTTAATAATTGGTAGCCAGTCAATTGCTAACAATCAAAACAAAAACAACAAATCTATTCTAAGGAATACCTCAATAAATATTTATATAAATGAGTAAACACATCATTCAAACATCCAAGTTCACATAATCTTACTAAGGGTATTAGTTATTCATACCCAAATCAAATATCAACACAAAAGAAATATAAAGATTAAACCAAGAATCTATAGCTCTAATATTGCAATTAATGAATTGAAGAGGAAAACAAGAAATGAAAAATTGAAAGTATAAACAAGAATGATTGTTGAATCTTGCAAAATTAATCTTTGTTGAAGTAGATGAATCTTTTTAAGGTCTCTAGGTTCCTCCTCTAATTCCCCCTCCTCTAGGATGAACTTGATGAATGTTTTTGGGAGAAAAGAGGATGGGGAAGGAATACTCTATGGTGGCTGCTCATCTATTCCCTTAAAATGATAAATTTGTAGTCTTTTATTAGTTCCAAAATTGTCCCCAGAGTTTTGGTGAAAAGTTTTGTCTTGAAATTCACGCTTTCAGCTTCTTTTATTTATGCATAGTCATGTGGAAACATAGACATGGTGTGTAGAAAGAAAAGCCTTCGAAATCTTGAATATTTTGGAATTGACATACTCTAGAGAAAATATATGGGCGTGTGGTTAAATTTCACACGAATGTATATATTTTTTTGTCTCTGCCTCTTTTTTGTTCGTCTTTCAACAGGGAATAGATATACACAAGCATGTAGATACACTACACAAGTCTGTGTGTATCCTTTAACTTCTATTTTTGCCCTTTTTACTTCAAAATGCTCCATTTCCATTACTGAAGGCAATTTTTTATTATTATATCATCACAAAAAAATCTTATCAAACTAGACAAAATATAAACCAAACATAACATAATTGAGTAAATTTTCATTACGATATATGATCGAATATGAAATTATTACATGTACGAAGCCATGTTTCCAATTACGTTCTCTAGAGTTTCAGGCTCAATAGTATCATTCTTATTCTTACTTTTTTTATTGTTTTTTCATATTAGTTTTTTTTTATAATTTATTATTTCTTAGAATATTTATGCGCTCTCTTTGTTTAGGCTTCTTATTATTTCTATTTTATTTATATATATATTATTTTATTAAGTTGACTCAAAATAAAAATTTCTGATTAAATTAAAATAGTTCATTACTAAAAAATCTATATGTACTTGATGATATAGAGTTTAAATGGTGTAGAGAATACTCAAATCAATACATATAATTTTTTTTATTTTTTACATTTTGTTATATGAAATAAATTTAGTCCATATATATATTAATATTTAAAGTAATAAAAAATATTATTAAGTTCAATAAAATTAAAATAATAATTATTGAAGTACATTAAAATATTGAAAAGATATACATAATTAGAACTTCGTCAGGTGGGCATGACTTTTTTTTTTTAAATAAAGAAAGAAACAAATTATGTATAGTCAACGTCTGAATAAAGCGTCCTAAGTGTTAATTTATTTATTGCTGTTAGATTAGCTGAGCTAATTTTTCCTTTTGAAAAAAAAATGCCAATAGCTAATTAATTGGAAGTAGAAGATGAACGGCCAAAAAATTTTGCATTTGGTTATCCTATTATGGCTAGTCTCTATTTTGCTGTTCACAAGCGCTCAAGGAAACCCTGTAAATTATAATCTGCAACGCACCGACAGAAGGGTGCTCGCCACTGAAAATTAAAGTAAACTAATTCAACGGATTTTATTAACCCTTCTATTATTTTATTTTAAAATTTTTTAAAATAATTATCCATTTTATTTATAACATATATTTAATTTTTTTTCTATTTTACCCTCTAATAAATTTATATTTTAAATATAAAAAATTAATAATAATTTATATTGTTTATTATATAAATAAAAATAAAAAAAATATATAAATTATCAATGCATTAATTATATTCTCTTAAAATTTTATAGAAAAAGAAATATGATAATCTTTTTGGAATAGAAAGAGTATATATTTTTGGCTAAATAATTATAAAATCTCTGAAATTTTATATATTACACTAGTCAGTTTCTGTATTTTTAACATCTAATTTTTGCATCCTCCTGTTTTCAAAAATTAAACTGTTTAGTCATTCTGTTAATATTTTCATCCTAAAAATATTAGTCAATTACTTTAATATTATAAAATAATTTATTTGTTCTTCCTTTATATATATTTTTCTTTATTATTTATTAAGTCATGCTTATTTTTAATTTTATTTATATTTCTTACATATAATTTATTTTAATTTTATAAATATTATTAAAAAATAATTTTAAATAATACGAATAATATTTTATTATTTTGCAGACAATATATATATATATCATTTATTTTAATTTTATAGGTATTATTAAAAAAATAATTTTAAATAATACAAATAATATCTTTTATTATCTTGCAAACGGTCTATATATAAAATAAAATTAAAAATAAAATAAACTTAATAAATAACAAAGATAAATATATATAAAGGAAGAACAAATAAGTTATTTTATAATATTAAAGTAGTTGACTAATGATTTTAGGATGAAAATGTTGATAAAAGGACTAAACAGTTTAATTTTTAAAAAACACAGAGATGTAAAAATTAGATATTAAAAATACAGGGACTGACTAATATAATATGCAAAACCACAGGGACTTCATAATTATTTAGCCTATATTTTTATTTGTTTCTATTATATGATAAAATTATATTTTTACCATTTTTTTTAATAAAAACATGCATTTACTCAAATTTATTAGATGTTTTTCCATTATTATTAACTCCGAAAGAATAGTTATTTTAACAAAATAATTAATTACTAATTGTAGTTTATGTTTTATTTAATTCTTAATTAATTTATTGATAATTTTAACAAAATTTTAAAAGTTTCATAAGCATCGATTGCGGGGCGGATGAAAATTATGTAGATGAAGAAACAAGCGTATTCTTTAAAACTGATACAAATTTCATAAGCAGTGGACAAAATCAGGATGCGTCACCAGGAAAATATGGTCCTTACGGTCGTCAGTTGAAAAACCTAAGAATTTTTCCACAGGGAAAAAGGAACTGTTACACTCTGAAACCTGAACAGGGCAAAAATCATACTTACCTTATCAGAGCTTTATCCTGCTGATGGTATGCATTATCGTTCCTCTTAGTTGTACTCTGTCATCATAATGAGAATTGCATTTTATTCAATTTCCTTTATAATAATGGGCATGCAGTTGATTCTATTATAGCCTCCAAGCAAGCATACAAGATTAAAAGTGATGACTGGCAAGGAGATCCATGTGTGCCCAGAAGTTTTGTATGGAGTGGTTTGAGCTGCAGCTATGTCCACGTTTCTCCAAGGATCATCTCTCTGTAAGTGCGCTTTCAAATTATTTTAATGGTAGAGAATGAAAACCTATTTTATTTAAAACATAATTTTATGTTAGTTAAGAACTATTTAATTCACTTTTGAAGAAGATGGAGAAATGGAGTTTTTGTGCCAAAATCTCCAACTTCTAGTTAAGCTTAGTTTGGGAGATGAAATAAAAAAGTAAAAATTAGATAAATCAAAGTTTATTTGATTTGAAAATGTTGACAGATTAATTACTTATTCTATCAACCCTTCATATCTTTTCCATTCAAATTGAAAAAATTAATAAGCAATATTTTTTATCCCTTAATAATTGATCATACCATTTTCTATCGTTGAAATATCGAAACATGAAATAATTAGTTTTAAGGTTTTCTTTTCTTTCTTTTTCTATCTCATGCTCTGAACTAAGTCTTATAGCTAGTGATATGGGAGCGCATGCAGGAACCTCAGCTCAAGTAATTTGACCGGAGAGATAGCTACGTCAAAGCTTTACAATCTTTGTAAGTATTAATTAACATGAAATATGGATTTGGTTGCAACTTGGCAGTTTTTTATTTCTTTTTTTTTTTATTTCCTTTCAGGGATCTATCAAACAATGATTTGACTGGAGCTATACCGGAATTTTTAGCACAGCTATCAAATTTGACTGTCCTGTAAGTTAATTAGGCTTCACATAATTAATTGTAAGCTTTTTCTTCAGAGCACAGATAGGCCATTATGGTAACACTCTTTGCTGGAATTTAACTGGGAACAAGTTCACAGGCTTCATTCCCCACTCACTCGTACAGAAGTCTGAAAATGGAACATTGCTTCTCAGGTTTGAGCTGTTCACTACCAAATTTAGAATTCTAAATGAATTTTCATTTATATTATCAAACAGCTAATTGAGTTTGGATTGTAAATGATTTTCTTAAAATTTTATGTTCATACCAAAATTTTATAACATAAAATTTAGCTAGATAACTAAGTTATAATAATAAAATCCTTATGTCACACTGATGTCAATAATATTTCACATGAAAATTGAAGTTGTATTAGCAAATTAATTACTACCAGTCATATACATGCATGCTAACTTGATGCAAGGTGACATAATTTGATAATCTTCTTTTTAATGCCAGCTGGGAAACAAATCCAAATATATGCAAAACAAAGTCCTGTGAGAAAAAAAAAAGCGCAGTTTTCTTCTTCTGATTATTGCATCAATTATAGTGCTTTTCCTCTTGTGCATCATAGCTGTCGTTTGGAGAATGAGACGACACAGAGGTAATTTCATTTTCTTACTTCCAGATTTGTAAACTGAAATTACCCTTTTGTGAGAATTGCATATATTTATTATTTGTAGGAATTGTAGAGACAGATGCAGCTGAATACAGAAAGGAACCATCGGTTAAATCAAAGAATCAGTACTTCACATGCAAGGAAATTGTTAGTATTACTAATAACTTGAGAACGATTATTGGAAAAGGGGGATTTGGAAAGGTCTACCTAGGCAAACTGCAAGATGGCACTCAAGCTGCTGTAAAATTGCTCTCTGAAATATCAACGCAGGGCTATAAGGAATTTAATTCAGAGGTTAGGTTATAATATATAAACTAATGCCAGCTGAAAGAGATATACATATATAATGCACTAATTAAACAATTCCTATTGCAGGGTTTCAATATGATATCTATTGCGACGTATATCTTTAAAATTTAGTAGATTTTTTTAGAATCTATTAGAATATAATATATCATCAATATATAACTTTATTCCATTTGAGAATATAAGATGGACTCTTTCAGAGCTTTCAATTATATTTGCAGTACCATATATTGCATTAACATTAATTTCAGCTAATGTTAATTGTAAAAAATATTTTTTATCTCGAATAATTGTGTGAGTTGTACCACTATCAATAAAGCATATGTCGTCCTTCATAATATCAAGTTTATTATGTTTTATTTAGTAAATAAAATAATTATATTAAAAATAAAGTATAGTCTTATTATAATTTTTGAGAAAAAAAATAACATAACATATAAAAGAAAAATAGAAAAAATAGCATAAATATGAAAAATATATTCTAATAATTAACATTTTCATCTCCTATCAAATGATCAATCTTGCCATCTTTGTCTTCAAAAAGATTAGAAACATCAAAATCAATATTTAAAAAATGCACATCATTACTAGCAGGGTCTATAGATTTAAAAAAAATTATTTCAATATTTTTTCCTTTCTCTTTTAGTGATAATTTTTAAAGATAGACTAAATATTTTGGAGTACGTCATATTCTTGATCAATGACCCTTTGTTCTACATCTATAATATGTAGTGTCATTATTTTGTACATTTCTTTCAGGAAGTTCTTCATTCTTGACCCATTTAATTTTTTTCATTTTAGCATATTTACTTTCATAATTGGTCGATAAATTTCTTCTACCACGACCTCTTTTACCATGACTCCACTCACGACCTTGAGAAAATGTCACATTCATTTTAGGGAATGGTGTTGAGCCAGTATGACGAGTTTGATGATTTTTCATCAAAAACTCATTGTTTTGTTCAGCCACAAGTAAATAAAAAATTAGCTCAAAATATTTTTAAATCGACGCTCTCGATATTGTTGTTACAGGAGCACATTCGAGGCATGAAATATTAAATATATTTTTTCTAACATATCCTCATCAGTAATTTTTTCTCTATATAATTTTAATTGAGAGCTAATCTTAAATAAGGCTAAATTATATTCACTTACAGTTTTAAAATCTTGCAATGATAAATGAATTCAATCATATCGAGCTTTTGAAAGAATCAACATTTTTTGGTATTCATATCTTTCTTTTAAAGAATTTCAAAGGGCTAATGAGTCCTTAATATTAAAATGCTCAATTTTTAATTCTTCATGTAATTGATGTCGAAGGAAAATTATGACTTTTGCGCAATCTTGGAGGGATGATTTATTTTCTTTCTTAATAGTATCTCCAAGATTCATAGCATTAAGATGAATCTCAGCATCAAATACCTATGATAGATAATTTCTTCCGAAAATATCGAGGGCAAGAAATTCAAGCTTTGTAAGGTTTAACATTGTAAAGACTTTATATTTTAAAAAATAAGAATCTTAAATTAGATAATTATAAACATATAATAAATCCATGTTAAAATAATATATATACAAAAAAAAAAATTTATCAAACATTATAATAACAAATACATGTATAATCAAAATAAAATCAAATACAGTGTTATATATATATAACGATTCTTAAATATAGTACAACAATATATTATGAAGAAGCAGCTTGAAATTTATAATAAGCATCATTATATTTGTATAGAATCATCTTTAGCAAATAACATCATCATCATATTCTCATCACCGCCACATGATATTTTATGTGATAAAGAACAAATAATTGGTACAGGTTTTACGAATAAATATGTGGTGGAGAACAAGCAAATTAATTTTTTTGTGAATATTTTACTTTATGAAAAAAATAAAGAACAAAAATATGTGAATTTTACAAAAGATATATATGGCTTACTAGAATTTAATAGGTACTGAATTTTAAATGAATAAGACCAAATATCTTATTTTATTGGTTATTATGTCAACCAAATAATTAAGAATATATTTAGTTAATAATATTTCAATTTATGCGTACAACATAAAAATATATGAACACATATATAGAAATATAAAAGAAAATTAGAATAATTATCTTGAACTTGAATATTTAGAATAAATAAATTGGCTAGAGCTTCGTAATAATAACGTATTATAAATAAAAGAACAGAGAAGAAAAAACATAATGAGAAATTAAAGGAATCTCTTTATTATAAATTGTATATTATGAACTTAGACGAGAAGATAAGATTACAATTAAATTTTAATTTGAATAAGATAAAACTAATCATAATCTTAATAGGGTAAGATTAATCTAATAAGTAGTCATCCAAGTATTATTTAATATTTTTAATTTTATTGCTCTTAATTTTACCCTTTTTTCTTTTTTCTTTTTTTCAAAAATACAATGTTTTGCTTTGGGTGAAAAGCTATAATACTATTCATGTTTTGCATGTGATATGCCCAACTATTTTGATCTTAAGTGAAATTTTGTTGCAAATAAGATGATACACATTTAACATTAGCTTCTTCTAGTTTATTTCCTCGAGATTACTGTACAACTAAATTTGAATAATTATGAGCAAGAACTTTACTACTGATTGATCATTATACTGTAATTTGATGGACTAGTAGCTATTGGTAGTATCGTTAATGATTTTATTAATATATTTTTTAAATTTTTTTAATATTATTTATTTTTGTCATTAAAATTTAAATTTATCTTTTATAAAAATTAATAAATTTCATACGCTGAAAAAATATTTAAACTATTAATTTTTATTTTTTAAAAATATTTTTATTTAATAATAAAGTTTGAAAAAAAGATGAAAATTAAAGTTAAATATTGATTGCAGTGAGAGAAAATATATTTTTTTTAAAAAAATTATTTTAGTGAGGAGTGAAGTATGTTTGAAATTTTACTCTAATTTTTTTCTAAAAGTGTAATTATTTTTATTTTTTATAATATTTTTAAAATAAAATTTATTTTTTAGATAATTTTGTAAATGTCCCTAAATTATTCTTATTAAGTCAGGTTACCCCGGCACATGCCTGTTGAGCAACTCAAAGTTGAAAATAATTTCTTCAAAAATACACCAAAAATAAAATTATTTTTATAAAATAACATTTTTTTCAAAAATATTTAAAATATCTCCTTTCAAAGTTATATATATAATATACTAAAAATGTGTTCTATTTTTAGAAATATACATCTAATATATTAAAGATATATCAAATTTGTGAATTTTTTTATTTAGAAAATGACATATAATATAACTTTTCCCCAGTTGAACATCTAATATGTACGAGAGGCTCATTTGAAAAACTTTTTTAAAAGTTATTTTGAATCTTCTAACTCACTCTTCAGTTTATCATGCTAGCTAGAAAGTTTTTCAAACGAGCCTTTTAATTCAGCTAATTAAAAAAAAAACACGAGTTTTTCATTTTCTACAAAAATCTCATCAAAATTTAGTTTTGTTTCTCGTAAGAGTTGTTCATTCTCATTTTTCAGACTTCAAAAATTTGTTTTTAAAACAAGGTTTCTCTTGTGTTATTTTCATATAAATTTTCATTAATTCATCAAAAGTGCAAAGTTTAGAATTTACCTCATTAGTTTCTAGTTCATTTTTTTATGCACAAAAAAACTCAATCTTTGAGTCAAAGTTGACTTGAATTTTTCGGATTGGGCCAAGTTAATCAGGCTAAGAGGCCGATCGAGCAGCATGAAGTTGAAAAGAATTTCTTCAAAAATACATCAAAAATAAATTTATTTTTTAAAAATATCACTTTTCTTTTTTATTTTTTTTTCAAAAATACCTAAATACCTCCTGTTAAAGATATGCATCTGATATAAAAAAATATATATGTTATATTTTCATAGATATGCATATAATATATTAAAGATATATTAAATATGTAAAATATTTATTAAAAAAATGATATATACTGTAATTTTTTTCCAAATTAATTGTACATCGTAGAGTTCAATCCCTTAGCATAAAGAGGAAGACTGGTTCATCCATTCATCTTTATTTTATTATGTTTTTACTCTTTGAACATCAATGCCATCTTTTTTTTTTTTTTTCAAATGCAAAAATTGATATAAGAAATTAATACATATTCCCTCCATTCCACTCTTAAATGTTGTATAATTTTTTTTCCACTTTAATTATTATTTTTATAAATTCAAAATTATATTAATTATAAAATTTAAAGTTTACCCTTATGAGTATTAATAAATAAGAAAAAAAATAATATTAGTAATTAATAGAAATAATTCTTTTTTTACTCCTAAATTTTATGTATTAAGTTCTTAAACTTTTATTTGATGACATTAGCCCTTTATATATTTAAATTATTTTTTTTTAAAGATCACATTTAAATTATCTTATTAAGACTAAATAAAATATTTTAAAATGGCTCATTACAACTAATTATTTTTTGACAACTGTTAAATACGTGATTTTCACATACTATTAATCGAGGGGCTCAATGCCACCAAATAAAAGTTTAGTAGCTTAATGCCCAAAATATATAAAGTTTAGAGGCTAAAAAAATATATTATTTCTTAATTTTTTTTATCAAAATATACTGTTTTACTTCAGCAACCCCGTAATTTTGACTACAATTAAAATATACATTTTAACTCATGTCAAAAAATAATTTAATATAACTAACCCATATAGTTAAAAGACTCAATATTACTAAATAAAAGTTTATAAACTTAATATATAAAACACATAAAATTTAAAGGTCAAAAAATATGTTTTTCCTAATTAATAAAAAGATAATAGATAAAATAGATAATTAAATAAAATCTTATAAAATTTATAATTACTAATAATTAATTTGATTTATTTATTTAATTATGCTTAAAAACAATTTTTGAAGTGTAATGAAAATTGTATTAAAATATTTAATTTCTCTTGATATTTGGCTTAATATTTAATGTCTAGATTTTTTTTCGATCATAATTTAATTTTGAACTTTTGACAAAAATACAAAAAAAATTAAAAATAATTCTAAATTTATCATATTTATAAAATATTTATTAAAATATCAGAATTTATAAAATATTTATTAAAATATTAAATTTTTATTAGTTTACAAAGAGTTTACAATGTGTTTATAATGACTTTATCACGAGTTTATAATAAATTTATAAATTTTATATAATTTATAATAAATTTATTATGAATTTATAATAAAATAATTAAAATAACTTTAATAAAAAAAATTTTAAAAAATATGATGTGGTATTATTTTTCCTTCCCTTCAATTTCTAGACTTCACTGCTGAGACCCAAGAAAAATCAGAATCTATGCCATGTGTCATTTAACTATAGTACGTTGACCCATTCAATATGTTCCGCGAAAATTGGTTTAATTGGCTATGGTTGACCCAATCAATAAGCTGTGTCGAAATTGACAATAGTTGGCCCGTTGCCCCGTTCAACAAGTTGCATTTTTCTTTAATTGCATTTTTGCAATAGTATTATAAATTATCTTGTATCAATTTTATTCTAATTTTAAATTTAGTTATAACTCCACTCCAAATAATAACGTTATTAATTAAGAAATCAAAATATTAAATTAATTTTTAAACTTATTATAACTAATAGAAAATTTAATTAGTGTTATCAATATAAGTTACTAATTTCAGTATTATTAAATTATTACAATTGTTTAAAAAAACATATGTATTGCAATTGAATTCACGATATCCAGAAAACAAAAATGAATTACAATATATAGAAGTTGCCAATTTAAAAAAAAAAATCATGAACGCTAATTAAAAATAAGAAATTAAAATAATAAAGATAACCCAACATTAACAATAATTTCTGGTTTGTTAGTAAATAAGCAGCTGATATTACTATGGAAATTTCCTTCTTCTTTTTTTGTCGTTTCATTTATTACGTATGGTAATTAAGATTTTTTTTTGTTAGTTAATTAAGCTATAATTGAAATTTGAAGTCGCAGTCTCATCATAGATAGAAAAAGTTCAAGGAATGTGCTAATATATATTGCCATTCGCCACACACTTGCATAACTTATGGTGAAGAAGATGGACAGTCGAAGAGTATTATCGCTTTTGGCTACAACATTGCTATGTCCACTCCTTGTTTCGCTGTCCACAAGCACTTTCGGAAACCCGAAACTCATTGCAGCAGATAATCAGTATACCCATAGAAGGGAGCTCGCCACTCAAAACCCAGGTAACTCACTATATATATATTAGCCATAAACAATAGTCACTTACAATTCAATTTTTATATGTTCAAAGTTAATTTAGAAAAAAACCTCATATTTTTAATTTTAATTTTTAGATCCATAAAAATTAATTGCAAGTGGATATTAATGTTCACTGGCACAGGTACTCGTTATTTATAACCTCAAAGCTACTATTTGCAATAGAATAGCAAAATATCAAATTAAATTAAATTTTATTATAAGGTGAGAAATTATTATTTTTTTCTAATTTTCATGTGAAGAAGCTAAAAGAAAAAATCAATACAGATAATTTAATGGAGAAATAAAGGAAAGTAAAATCGAAAAAAATGATAAATATATCCTTAATTCAGAAACAACAGTTTTTTTTAACAAAATAATTAATTATTAATTGTAATATTTTCTATTTATATTCTTAATTTATTGATGATTATAACAAAATTTTGAAGGTTTCATAAGTATTGATTGCGGGGCGGATGAAGATTATGTAGATGAAGAAACGGACATATTCTACAAATCTGATACAGATTTCATAAGCACTGGACAAAATCAGAATACGTTACCAGAATACAGTTATGTTCCTTATCGTCAGTTGAAAAACCTACGAACTTTTCCACAAGGAAAAAGAAACTGCTACACTCTGAAACCTGAACCGGGCAAAAATCATACTTACTTTATCAGAACTTTTTTCACGTATGGAAATTATGACTCTAAGAATCAAATTCCCAAATTTGATCTCTACTTCGGAGTTAATTACTGGGCAACAGTTGAATTACAAACTGTATATGGTTGGATTTTTTATGATAAAGTTTTTTTTGCTTCCGATGATTTTATTTACGTATGTTTGGTAAACACCGGTTTTGGAATACCTATAATCGCAACACTTAAATTACGGCTTCTGAATGATTCTAATTATTTAGTTGAGTTTGGGTCACTAGTAAGCCTACGATATGATCTTGGCAATCCAACCCAAGGTACTGCCAGGTAATAGTTAAATTCATTCCAAACTTGATATGCTACCTCTGTTCCACTTCAAGTGCCCTTTAAGAATAATTACATATCCTAAGATAATTATGAATAGTGATTACAAATTTTATAAAAAAATTATAATATTTTACTTAATTATCCTTTTCAACTATTATCATCTCATTAATTACTAATTCTATCACATAAATGTAAATTTAAAACTTTATAATTAATATTATACGAATAATTGAAGTGGAACGGACGAAGTACTCTCTAGAGCCATGAAATTACAAGTTTCAGTTCTAATTAAAATTCTAGTAATTGAAATTAAATTATTCACTCATTTTTAGAGTTGCATTTTTTTTTCTTTTTAAATACTGATTTAGAATGAACGACTCAGGTACAAGGATGATGCGTACGATCGCATTTGGAATTTATATTCGGCTTCTGATTGGGATTCAATTAACACCACAGATGAAATTGACATATGGAGAAGCAATAATTCGAATAAAGTACCTGTTGAAGTTCTTAAAAATGCTGCCCACCCAAAAAATAACAATGGTTCATTGAGTTTTTCATATTATTTTAAGTATTACCCGCGTCCTTTTTATGTCAACTTTTACTTCACTGAGATCGCAGAAGCTGCACAAGGCCAACGGAGAAGAGAGTTTACCATTACTCTTAATGGAGTACACTATGGGCCGTTTACACTTGAATATTTGAAGCCGTTCACTGTACGTTCACTTATAACATCAATACCAATTTCAAAAATTATTCAGTTTTCAATCGATTCAACATTGAAATCTGACCTACCACCCATCCTCAACGCCTTTGAGATTACTTTTATTTATCAGCTCCCTCTTTCACCAACGAATCCTGATGATGGTATGCAGTATCGTTCCTCTTTGTTGTACTCTGTTATTATAATGAGAATTGCATTTGATTCAAATTCCTTTATATTAATGGGCATGCAGTTGATTCTATTATAGCCTCCAAGCTAGCATACAAGATTACAAGATATGACTGGCAAGGTGATCCGTGTTTGCCCAAAAATTTTGCATGGAGTGGTTTGAGCTGCAGCTATGTCCACGGTCCTCCAAGGATCATCTCTCTGTAGGTGCACTTTTAAATTATTTTAATGGTAGAGAATGAAAACTTATTTTATTTAAAGCATAATTTTCTGTTTTAATTCACTTTTGAAGAAGATGGAGTTTTTCTCCAACTTCTAATTAGGCTTAGTTTGGGAGATGATATAAATTTTAAAAAAAATAGGAAAAATGAGATAAATCAAAGTTATCTTTGTTTTGAAGATGTTGACAGATTACTTATTCCATCAATCCTTCATATCTTTTCCTTCCAAATTGAAAAAATTGGAAACATATTTATATTACTTGAGGTTTTCTTTTTTCTTTATTTTCCTATCTCATGCTCTGAAGTCTGAACTAAGCCTTATAGTGATACGCATGCAGGAACCTCAGCTCAAGTAACTTGACCGGAGAGATAGCTCCGTCTCTTTCCAACCTCAAAGCTTTACAATCTTTGTAAGTATTAATTAGCATGTAATATGGATTTTGCTACTTCACTTGAGCACTTCCAGATGCTACCAGCACACCGTGTGCCGTCTACCATTATATAGAGTCGCAGGTGGTTGCAACTTGGCAGCATAAATTTTTATTTCTTTATCAAAAGCTCTGTTCTCTCGTTTTTTTTCTTTCAGGGATCTATCAAAAAATGATTTGACTGGAGCAATACCAGAATTTTTATCACAACTATCAAATTTGACTATGCTGTAAGTTGATTAGGTTTGACATAATTAACTATAAGTTTTTCTCCATAGCATAGATCAGCCCTTATATGGTAACCCGTAACCCTCTTTGCAGGAATTTAACTGGGAACAAGTTTACAGGTTCAATTCCTCAATCGCTCATAGATAAGTCTGAAAATGGAACATTGTTCCTCAGGTTTGACCTGTTAATTAGCAATTCCTTCTGTTATTTTATTAATTGAATTATAGCAACATCTGTAGGTGTAATTTCAAAGGTTTCACATATAATTAATTAACGTTTCAAAACAAAAATATATGATCACACATATCATATATGCTAACTGACGCAATGTGTGATATTTGATAATCTTTTTGTTAATGCTAGCTTGGAAAGAAATTCAAATACATGCAAATCAAATTTTTGTGAGGAAAAAAAGCACAGTTTTGTTGTTCCGATTATTGCATCAATTATATCAATTGTGGTGCTTCTCCTCTTGTGCGTCATAGCTACCTTTTGGAGAATGAGAAGACGTGGAGGTTATTTCCCTTCTCACTCTCTCTCTCTCTCTCATATATATATTTTTTTATTTTTTTTATTTTTTTATTTTTTTTTATATAAGTAGTAGATTTTTATTAAAATATGATAAAAAAGGTTACAGCATAAGCATAATACAACAAAGAAATAAACTATTGCAGGGCTACTACGTAATAGCACAAAGATAAAAATAAAATTCCCGATAAATTAGAAACAAAAGAGACTAGATATAACTTTTTTTAATTCCTCGGGTGACCATTTTTCTAGTCTCGATCTGATTGATTTCCTTGTTCTTCTTGTTCTTTTTCTTTGAGGTTACCAGGGTGAAATCATCTTCAATTGGATATTCAATATCATTAGCTTCTATCTCCCTGATGTCTTCATCATCTACTACAGGGGTTTGAAGAGGAGAATTGGAAGTTGAGGCTGCAGGGATTCTTTTAGCTTCAATGGCAGCCAAAGATTGATTTATAAGTTGTTGGGAAAGTTTGAGGTCTTTTTTAAATTCTTCTAATGAAGAGTAATCCTTATATCTTGATTTCTTTGTAGATTGGAGATTGGTGGCAGCAGTTTTTGGAGAATCCATATCGGGGCTTATGGTTGCTTGGTCCGAAGGTTTAGGAGAAGTATGCTGCTTTACTGTGTCATTTAGCTGAGTGCTTAATTCAGTTACCGCTTTGTTCCTTTGATCAATATGATTAGTGAGGCCAACATTGTCAACCATAGAAGCTGTAGAAGCCTGATTTTCCAGCTCAGCACGAGTTTCATGCATTGAGACATCATCCTGAACTTTAAGATTAGATGGACCAGTTTTTGCAACACAATAAGAGTTTTGCACCCTATCTGGTACTGATTTAATTGCTTCCGGAACTGAATTAATATCTTTCCCGATGATTTCCATAGTTTCATCAATTGTAGCAAGATTTGGTGTAGCAGCAGAAGTTGTAGCAGCAGGGTTCGAAATATGAGCATAGTTCTGAGTCTGAGCTGATTTCTTATTATTGAGGATAGAGGGATTATCATTAATAAAAGCATTTAAAGCCATAACAGGATCTTTTGGAACCCAAACTGTAGAAACTGGGGCAGAAGGATTTTCTAAATTAAGTGCAGCAGTTTCATTGTTATTCTGATCATTGAGGGTAGGCTTATTCTTAAGTCTACAAGATTGAAAAGCATGACCCAACTTATAACATTCTTGACAATATGAGGGAAGATTTTCGTATTCCACGGCCTGAAAAAAGCCTTTCTCGCTATTACCTATCCATATTCTCTCAGGTAACTCCTTGGAGAGATCAATTTCAACACACACTCGAGCAACAGATGGCCTAATCAAGGTAGCTGTAGCAGCATCTACCATCAAAGGGGAACCAATCAAACTAGCAATAGGAAACAGGGCAGCTTTATGGAAAAAATGAATAGGCAGTCCCTTCAACAAAATCCAAGCAGGAAAGATTGGATTATCAACATATGGTTGGAAATCTGGGGACCATTTAAAGACATTCATCTCAAATCCATAGAAAGACCATAATTGACGAAGCCAACATCTCAAAAAATCTTCCTCCAGGCTAAAATTTATAAGAACATGTTGAGAGTCAAGTAAACCCAATGTGAATTTCCCTTTAAAGCCTACAGCCTCAAGAACCTTATGTAAAGCCTTCATATTAGGTCTACCAGAGTTAAAGAATCCAATCAAAGCATATCTAAAAGGATGTGACAGAAGACCGATCTCTTCATCCGAGAAAGAAATTGCAGGAACGCCTCTGTGCTTTGAAGGTTGTTTATTGGATATTTGAGGAAAATCTGCAAAAGCATCCACAAAAGAACGATTGATGGGATTGGGAACCACGCCCTGTTTGAGAGCATCGATAAACGACCGACCGGCCGACCCATTACGGGTGGCCGGAGATGAAGCGACAGGATCCGTGGCGGTCAAGCGTAGAATAATATTCACATACTAAAACACTGACCCAAAATATATAGTCCTCTTGTAGGCAATAAATCAAACACTTTATGGGCAATATATATATATATATGAAGAAAAGAAGAGGAAATAAAGGACAGCTACCTCTTGTAGAAAACGTTTCTGCTGCTGTTACTGAAAGTTAAATGAGCAAAACTCTGCTATGATGGTTGAGCAACCACCACTGCTTCTGCCCCAAGAAACTGGACAATTAGAAGAAAATTAGCTCAGCATCAAACATGAAAGTTTCAGCAGGTGCCAACGGCAACAGTTGCAGGACTGTCAATTCTGGAGATTTACTTTCCAAACCAGTAGTAGGTAACCCAAAAGAGTTTGTCAGCTGATCATAGAAGCACAAGAAACAATATTTCTTTGTGGCATTTCATCAAACACTTTCCTTGCATTCTTATCGTTGGGTTCTTTTTGGCGTGAGAATAAACGGATAAATTCACCTTCAATTTCCCCTGGTGTTTGGTACTTTCTTTGGTCTGATTAGGATTTTTTGATTACCTTTTCCAGATAAAAGATTGCAGGCTGTCTTCCTAACAGAAGCTGACATAGCAGGAGGCAAATCCCGAACAACTACAGCTTCCTTGTTAAGAGATTACTGGGTGCAAGCTTCTGAAGAATTGGGCATCAATACCTAAACTTAATTTCACTGGAGTAGTATGTAGGAAGCCCTTTAGGTAAGTTAAAGACAAAAGCTTAAGAGATGGAAATGCTCCAAGGATTTGAGGGGAGTTTTTATCGAAAGAACTCTCTCTCTAGCTAAATTAAATTTATCATGCGATGGAAGTTCTCCTCTCTCATATATATATATACCCGTGCATGTTGAATTTTTTATTCTTCTTACCATTCCTTAAACGTCAAATTATTTGTATTTATTTTCGTTGCTGTGGTGACAGCTGCTGGAATAGGAAAGGAACAATCACTTAAATCAAAGAACCGGTACTGCTTCACATACTCTGAAATTGTTAGTATTACCAATAACTTCAGAACGATTATTGGAGAAGGGGGATTCGGAAAGGTCTATCGAGGCAACCTCCAAGACGGTACTTCAGTTGCTGTAAAATTGCTGTCTCGAGCATCAATGCAAGGCTATAAAGAATTTCAGTCAGAGGTTAGATAAATGTAGCAAGGGTTTTCGATTCTTTAAGATTCCATGAGATTTGTGACAAGTTTCGTTCATTTAAGACAAGGATTTAATGCAGGTCAAACTTTTAACGATAGTTCATCATAAAAACTTGGTGTCCCTCATTGGTTACTGCGATGACCAAGAAAATATGGCACTCGTTTACGAATACATGGCCAACGGAAACTTGCGAGACCGTTTATTAGGTAATTACAATTTCATCTTCATTGTTGATGTTTTCTTTCTTTGACAATCCCGTTAAAAATAAAACAGACAAGGTCTTAGAGTGTCAGGCTCTTTTTATTGTGCTGCCTGCTCATCTTAAGATCACATCTTGGCTGGGTGTCAAGATAAGAAGGTTTGTACTATTTTAATGTGTTAGTTTGGCTGACATATCGTTAACTTTGAGTGCTAATAACCAGCACTATAGTATGGCTCAGCATGTAAATGACTCCAACTCTTTGCCTGATGAAATTGACTTGGAATAAGGATTAAGGATCTCATAAATATACCTATGACGAGTTACCCTTGAAAGAATTGCCTCGTCTTACATGAATCTTGAGGGGACACTACAAAAAAAATAGTTTTGCAACGAACAAATCCGTTGCAAAATACCGTTTGCAACGGAAACAGTCCGTGACCAAAAGTGGCGTCACAAAATATATTGCAACGAAAGTGTTCCATTGCAAAAGGCTTACAAAGGATTTTGCAACAGACTTTTCGTTGCAAACATTGCACAATCAGTTGCAGATTTCGTGACAAATTTAACCAGAATTTCAATGGCTATTGCAACGGAAAAATCTGTTGCAAATTCATTGCAAATTAATGACTTTCCCAAAATATTTGCAACGGATATTCCGTTGCAAATCCATTACAAAATTCTGTATTTATATTAATATTTTTATTTTGTTATTTATTCTTTTTTTTTTTGCCAAGAATTATTTATTCTATTTGATTCAATTGAACCATAAGCATAAATATTTAAAAATCACATATAAAGCTAATTTATAAGAATAATGCAAATAAAATATAAAAATTAAATGTCAATATGCTCATATAAAGCTAATTGTTAAATCCTATATATTTGTTATAGTGTCTGATCTGGTTTTGGTGGCAAACTCAGGGACTAATGTTTTAAGCTGGAGGGACAGACTTCAAATTGCAATTGATGCAGCACAGGGTCAAGTTCTAAGACATATAGAAATCAAGATTCTTCATTTTCTTTTGAATTTGTGTTTTTTCCCCCTTCCTAACTGGGTTTGATAAAGTTTCAGGTTTGGAATATCTGCATAATGGTTGTCGTCCGCCAATAATCCATAGAGACATGAAAACTTCAAATATCTTACTGGAAAACAATCTCTTAGCAAAGATATCTGATTTTGGGCTGTCTAGAGTTTTTGCTACAGAGAAAAACTCTCATGTGACAACATGTCCTGGTGGCACATTTGGATATGTTGATCCCGAGTAAGTCTTAACAAATTGCGAACTACTAATTATTATATCCGAGACCTAATATTATTTACTTTGTAAATTTAATCATTTATATTTTCCCTATATATATGCAGATCTTTTGCATCAGGGAACTTAAATAAGAAAAGCGATGTCTACAGCTTTGGTATTATTCTATTTGAGCTAATAACTAGCCAACCTGTAGTAATAAAAGGCGATGAATACAACACCCACATAGTTCAATGGGTAGGTCCTATGATTGAAAGTGGGGATATTAGGGACATTGTGGATTCAAGGTTACAAGGTGAATTTACCACTAATTCTGCTTGGAAATCCGTAGAGATAGCCATGTCCTGTGTGTCAGTGTGTTCGCCACCAACTGGAGTACAAAGGCCAGAAATTAGTCAAGTATTGGTGGAACTAAAGGAATGTTTGGCTATGGACAGTCCATCTGATGAAAAAGCTAAAAGGGCACTGAACAACACGGCAACATTGAGTTGTTCACTTGAGATGAGCTTCCCTAGTGCTAGGTAGAAGCTAGGCACTTTTAGCCACTTGAAATGTTATTTTACTTAATTGTTGGATTTGGATTTCTAAACTTCAATTTCTTCCCATTTTACCACAGTCTATCTGTTTCAATAAGAATCGCATTTGCAAATTATTATGATTATATGGCCAAACTTTTAATAGCATTGACTTTTAGTTTATTTTAGATGAAAATTATGTTTACTTCAAAGTTTCCCACACTATAATAATATTATGTTTTGACTTGGTTTTCCAATTAATTTTAATAACATATTACCTTATAAGATAATTTAAGAAAACAACTAAAAACATATAAAAAGCGGCAGAACAATGAGCTGTCTGGAGTTGCAGTTAGTGCTGTAGTGCTATTTGACTTCTTTTCAAGTGATTGATTTCTAATTTAATATACCATGAGTATATTATAAGTTCATTATTAATTTATTATGAGTTTATTATTAGTATATTTTATAATATATATTTGTTCTTATTTTTTGTATTATTGTTTTTTATTATATCAACTTTTAAAAGATTATTTTTTTTCGTTTACGTTGTCTTTTGCAAATAAATATATGTATCCAATTATGCAGTTTGTGAAATTTACTAGATTAAAATTTTATGACGTTAAAAAATTAGAAATTAAATTTCACATTCAGTAAAGATTTATGATATTTATATATAGGGTGTACTCAATGTGTCTTAGCCTACATGTATTATAAATTCATTTTAACTTTTCTGAAATTTGATATTATTTGATTTATTTTGTTTAATTATATTATATTTTATTCAAAAAGTGAGAGTTGATTTTTTTTGCTATATTAATGCTTAATAAATTCAATATATATCTAATATATACTAAATATTGTATAATAAATTCAATATATATCCAATATATATTGAGCATAATTTCTTGCAGATTTTAGTATTTAATATTATTTGATTAAAAAATGAAAAATATAGGTTGATTGATAAATTTACTAAATAAAATTTGTTATACTTAATAATATTTTTTTATTCAGTGTATGATAAACTCATAATAATAATCTGATAATAAATTTTGAATATATTATACGCTAATATAAAATGTAATTTATGTTAAAGTATCACCATTAAAGTATCAAACTTGTATATCAAAGTGCTGCAAGATAAAAAAAAAATGAAAAAAAATTATCAATTCTACAATTTGTATATAATAAACTCAATATATATTCTTTGATATTTAATGTTATTTGATAAAAAAAAATATAATATTTTTGATAAAATTTTTTCAAGCTAGTAGAAAGAAAAAATTAGGCGTGCACTATCATTTTTAAAAACCACTGGACCGAAGCTTTGTTTTTTCAATTCTTTACAAACATGCTTTTTTTTTTCTCATTTTTACATTTTGAATGTTGATTATTATTATTTTATTTTATTTTTTATTTTTATTCATATTTTTTATTTAATTTTTTATATCATATTCTCAATATATATATAAAAACTAAACATATATATAACATATAAAAAAATATACACACAACAAAACAAACAACATATACCACATCTACTAAATATCCATCAAATATCTATTAAACATCAACTAAATATCTACATAATATTTTTAATAGTTATCTAATCTTATTTTTTTAATTTTTTATTCTCACAACATTCAAACAATATTGACACAATTTATATATAAAGTACATACAAATTAAATTATAAATACATAACATACACATAACATCTATCAAATATCTATAATATCTAGTAAACATACACAAAATATCTACTAAACACCCATACAATATTTATATAACGAAATTAATATTTTTTTAACTTTATTTTTACATGTATAATATGTAAATTTTATTTAAAAATAAATTTAATAATTTTTATTAATATATTTTATATATTTTGCTTTTTTATATTTTTATATTTTTATATTTATTTTTTTAATCAAAATTAAAAATTTTTCTTTATAAAATTTATAAATTTTATATGCTGAAAAATAATTTAAAATATTAATTTTTATTATTTTATTAGAATATTTTTATTTAAAAGTGAAGTTTGAAAAAAAAAGATAAAATATTGATTGTTGTGAGAGAATAGATATTGTTTTAAAAAAATATTATTTTAGTGAGGTATTTTTAAAATTTTACTTTATTTTTTTATAAAAATATTTTAATATTTTACTTTTTTAGTATTTTTAAAATAAAGTTTATTTTTTAGATATTTTTGTAAATATCCCCCTAGTAAAAAGGGATACTTACATAACTACCTAAAAAATAACGTTTATTATAAAAATACTATAAAAATAGAAATATTTACACTTTTATGAAAAGTTAGTGTAAAATTTTAAAAATACCTCATTTCTTAATAAAATATAAAAAAATTTTAAAATATCTCTTTCCTCACTACAATTAATATTTCACTTTAAAATTTATATTTTTTTCAAACTTCAATATTAAAAAATATTATAATAAAATAATAAAAATTACTATTTTAAATTATTTTTTATCATATAAAAATTATAATTTTTTATAAAAAGAAAAAAATTTAATTTTAATTATAAAAAATAAGTAACACTAAAAAAATAAAACATACAAAAATATATTAATAAAAATCATTAAATTTATTTTTAAATAAATTTTACATATTATATATATGAAAAAATAAAAAAAACATACATAATTTTATTATGTAGACGTGTAATAGATGTATTGTAGATATGTTGTATATGTTGTGTGTATATTATGTTTTTATTATTTAAGTTGTGTGTATTTTATGTAAAAATTATTTAATATTATGAGAATATTATATGAATGTTGTGTAGATATTTTGAGAATAAAAAATTAAATAAATAAAATTAAATAAATATTAAAAATATTATGTAAATCTGTTGTAGATTTATCGTAGATATATTGTTGATGTGTTATAGATGTATATATGTAATTTGTATTATTGAGTGTATATTTTATATATGTTATTGTTGAGCTCCTGGTGAATGTGTGTGTTCTACAAAGACTAATACCGCAAGTGTATGGTATCGTTTTTTGTAGTAAAGTGATAGAGTGAGTGTTAGATCCACAAGAAAAGTAAATTTTAAGTAACTTAAATTCAATTTAACTATTATATGGAATTTACCAATTTTTACAATTAAAATTTTCTAATTAATTACTCTAAACTAAGCGTTCAAACAATCAATAATAAATGGGTAGGATTAAGTTTCATTGAAGTTTTTACTATGGGTTTAATTAATGAAGCATTAAAGTCATTTTCTTAAATCCAAGATATCTAATATCACTAAATTCTTCCCCCTCTCTGTCAAGCAAGGAAAATTTAATTAGGTAATGATTAATTTACTATTCTCATGTCAAATAACCAATACCCAATTCAAGTAAATCAAGATATCAATCTTAGATCCTTAAGCAATTAAGTTATTTCTCAAATAATCACTTAAGGTTGATAATTTCACATCAAAAACCACATTCAACTCTCGTATTTTATATGATTCTTTGGATTTAATAATTGATGGTCAAACAATTGCTAATCATTTAAACCAAAATCATCAAATCAAGGATAAAAAAAATAAATTAATGTGTATTAACTGATAATAATTAAACCTATAATTTAAACATCCAAATCTACCTAAACCTACAAAGAGATTAGTTACCCATTAATAAAATATAACAAAATGCAAAATTTTCATTAACTATAATCAATGTATCCATTAATCTAACTAAAACAAAGTTTAAGCAATAAATACAATGAAAATAGAAAGAATAAACTAAAGATACTCCTTTAATCTTGCTATAAATGTCTTTAAATCTCAGAGAATCTGTCAAATTTGTAAATTTTCCTCTTGGGTGATTGATTTCTTCTCTTTCTTTGGTTAGATTCCCAAAATTTTTCAAGAAAGGTAAAAAACGAGGTAAACTCTATTAAAAACTCTGAAAAATTATATTTATAGTATGTTCCAAAAGTCTTCTTGTGTGCCTTAGGATAGAGAGAGAAAATTTCTATTAAAATTTCGCCAACAGATGGGTACAATTATGCATGAACGTGTGAAAAATGAGACATAGGCGTGTGATACTGTAACTCTTCAAAATCTTAAGTTGAGAAATTTTTAGTAGAATTTGAAAAATTCACACGGGTGTGTGAATTAGAGTGTGTAAATTTCACATGGGCGTATGGATAAAATCCACAAGGGTGTGTGAAATTTTTAGTTTTTGTCTCTTTTTCTTTTCTTCCTATAGTAAGGATTTGATATACATAGGCGTATGGAACAGCTAGACACGCCCGTATATATATTTTTTCTTATGTTTCCTCTTCTTTTTAACATCAAATTGCTCAAATTTTCTTTTTTAAGGAATTTTCTCCATCAATCTACAATCAAAATACAAAATGTTATAAAGATGGGCAAAATATTCATCACTGTGAGAAAAAGAAGCACATTTCTATTCTTCCAATTGTTATATCAGTTATAGCAGTTTCAGTGCTTCTCCTGTTTAGCAGTACGGTGATCTTTTGCAGAATGGAAAGACGAGGAGGTAATTTTTCATTATACAATCGTGATCTTCATCGCTCCTGGGATGATTCTAATTACAACTCTGTTTCTTACTGTCCCCATAAATTTTATTCTTCCCCAGCAGCAATACAGTCCAATAAGGATGGGTCAGTAATATCCAAGAATCGTTCGTTCAGTTATGCAGAGATTGTTAGTGTTACTGATAACTTCAAAACCATCATTGGAGAAGGAGGATTTGGGAAAGTTTACTTGGGGACTTCAAAAGACAGCACTCAAGTTGCAGTTAAGTTGCTGTCTCAAAACTCAAGGCAAGGTTATAAGGAATTTCAAGCAGAGGTGATGTTTAAACACAGCATCTGCAGTTTTAAGTTAGCTGAACTTTTTATCCTTTTCTGGAGATGCATATTATATATTAGTTAAAATGGATTAGCAATTTGAATTGCAGGCACAACACTTGATGATTGTTCATCACAGAAATTTTGTTTCTCTAATTGGATATTGTGATGAAGGTCATAATAAAGCACTGATTTATGAATATATGTCTTATGGAAACTTGAGAGAGCATTTATCAGGTACCTAGCATGACACCATAACAAATATTTGGAGACTATGTTATTAAAAGGGATAATTTCTTGTAATTCTAAGCCAAATTGTAATAATGCCAATTTTGATTGCAGAGACAAGTGGAAGTATTTTGAATTGGGATGAGAGACTTCAAATTGCAGTAGATGCAGCACATGGTTCTCTATCTGATCTAACTATTAAGTCTTTTTCCTTTATTGATCATTTCTTGTTCCATTAAGTCTATGCTAATCAATGGCTAAATGGAGTTTCAGGATTGGAATATCTACATAATGGTTGCAAACCACCAATAATCCATAGAGATTTAAAGACTTCCAACATCTTAATAAATGACAAATTGCAAGCGAAAATAGCTGATTTTGGTTTGTCCAGAGCTTTCAAAAATGAAAGTAGTTCGCATATAACGACTCGCCCAGCTGGCACCTATGGCTACTTGGATCCTGAGTAAGTGTTAGGACCCATTTGGTGTGATTATTATTTTTAGTTTTTGAGAAACATCTTTTATTACAATTTATTTAGTTTTTATTATTAGTATCTTATAATTCTAATTGTTGTAATTAATGTTCTGCTGATATCCCAATTATTTTTATTTTTCTAATAGGGCCCAAGCATCAGGAAACTTTAGCCAAAAAAGTGATGTATACAGCTTTGGAATCATTCTACTTGAGCTGATAACAGGACAGCCTGCGATTAAAAGAGACATGACAGGGGAAATAATTCTAATACAAAAATGGGTTACACCAATAATTGAAAGTGGTGATATTCAAAGCCTAGTTGATCCCAGGCTACAAGGCCAATTTGACACCAATTCTGCCTGGAAAGTTGTGGAAACAGCATTGACCTGTGTATTGAATTGTGCAAAACAAAGGCCAGACATGAGTCATGTGTTGGCTGAACTTAAGGAATGTTTGGCCATGGTAAGGCCTTGTGGAAGTTCTCAAAGGATGGAAGGAGGAAGGACAAGATCATTTGCAATTGACACTGAAATGTTCCCAAGTCCAAGGTAGTATCTGATTCGTGTCTGTATCTCATATGGGTTAGATGCCTATATATCCTTTTGCAGACAAATGTATATCGTCTATGCATTTGTATTATACTATGTTTCTGCTGCTTTTATTGAGGAATTGCTTTTTTATTTTTCGTTACTTTATGATAAAGCACAATACTTAACTTGTTCCAGTGGTTTTTTTAAATAATAAATATATACTTCCATAGATTTTCATAATTAAAAACTTTCTTTTTTTTTTTTAAAATTTTGAAAGAATCTTATTACAATCTGTATTTTACTTTAATTTTTATTATTTTTTCATGTTCACCATTAAATAAAAAAATTATAATAAAATAATAAAAATTAATATTTTTAATTATTTTTAATCATATAAAAATCATAACTTTTTATAAAGGTAAAAAAATTTTAATTAAAAAAAATAAATGACACTAAAAAAAATAAAATATATAAAAATATATTAATAAAAATTATTAAATTTATTTTTAATTAAAATTTACATATTGTACACATGAATTAAATAAAAAAATACATATAATTTCTTTATGTATATATTTGATAGATATTCTGTATATATTTCATAGAAGTTTTATATATGTTGTGTGATTATTATATATTTATTGTTAAGTTGTGTGTATTTTATATAAAAGTTGTTAAATATTTTGTGAATGTTATATGAATATTGTGAGAATAAAAAATTAAAAAAATAAATAAAAAATTAAAAAAAATAAAATTAAACAAATATTAAAAATATTATGTAAATATAATTTATATTGTTGAATGAGTATTTTGTATATATTATGTATATATTTATTTTATTTTTGTGCATATATTGAAAATATGATATTCAAAAAATTTTAAATAAAAAATATAAATAAAATAAATAGAAAAAAATAAAACTAGAAAAAGAATAAAAATTAACGTCAAAAAGTAAAGTTTGAAACAAAAAAAAAGGGGCAAAAGTCTTATATTTTAAAAAAAAAAAAAAAAAAACTATGGGTCCCGAAGAAATTTATTAATGAGCGAGGAAATTAGGTATCTATTATTATCTTACATGCGTATCAAAGAAATTTATTAATGAATTTTTTATTTAATTATTCCAACAATTTTCACGTACGTTCTCTTTCTTTAAGTTATGGCATGCAGTTTCTTCAAAAAATTAGCAATAGAGATGAATAAGAATTAGAGAAGGTGGTAGTATTGAATTAAATAATTCTATTGAAATGATGAATCTAGTGAGTCTAAATTTTGATTAATTGTAACCGACCTTAAATAATAATAATAATAATATAGTTTACATTCTGTAATAATTATAATAAACTCAAGAGTGTCCTAAATAAAAAAAAAATCAATTATGTTAAAATTCTATAGATGGGTCATATACTTACTTGGTGGTAGAATTTCCCTTATATTATAACAAATCAAAATTTGAAACAAAATAATTGTTTGGTATAAATAAATTTTATATAATTTATATACAAATCTAAATTTGACATATTTGGTATATACAAAAATATAAGATTTTATATTTTTAATTTTATTTGAGCTTAATCTTACAAAAATGATCAAATTTGTGAATAAATAATTATGAACCTGACTAAAATCAGAGAAGTTCTTCATTATTTTTATATTAGTGTATATTCTTCTTAACAGTTATTAATTAGATCTCATAATAAAAATAAAAAAATACATCAATTATCAAATATAAGAAATTCATATGTAACAATAAGTTTTATTAATAATATCTAAATGTATAGTTCAAATAAAATTAGTATTATATCCTTGTAAACGGGTTAAGTGATAGTTAAAATTATTGTAAATTTAGTTCAAATAATATCTAAATGTATATATCCTTGTAAACGGGTTAAGTGATAGTTAAAATTTCACTAAATATCTTTAAAAAAAAATAAAAAATCTTAATTTATAATCTATAGTTCAAATAAAATTAGTATTATAGCCAGATAGTTAAATGAATATGGGATAGAAAAATATGTTGTAAAACAAAAAAAAACCTGTGTATAGTTAAAATTATTGTAACAATAAGTTTACAAGGACAGCCTGCGATTAAAAGAGACATGACAGGGGAAATAATTCTAATACAAAAATGGGTTACACCAATAATTGAAAGTGGTGATATTCAAAGCCTAGTTGATCCCAGGCTACAAGGCCAATTTGACACCAATTCTGCCTGGAAAGTTGTGGAAACAGCATTGACCTGTGTATTGAATTGTGCAAAACAAAGGCCAGACATGAGTCATGTGTTGGCTGAACTTAAGGAATGTTTGGCCATGGTAAGGCCTTGTGGAAGTTCTCAAATGATGGAAGGAGGAAGGACAAGATCATTTGCAATTGACACTGAAATGTTCCCAAGTCCAAGGTAGTATCTGATTTGTGTCTGTATCTCATATGGGTGAACTCGAAATTTGTTAGATGCCTATATATCCTTTTGCATACAAATATATATCGTCTATGCATTTGTATTATACTATGTTTCTGCTGCATTTAATGAGGAATTGGCCTTTTAATTTTCTGAATGTCTGAGTTGGATCTTTTATCTTTTTATTTTATTGTTATTATTATTTTATTGTTTTTTCGAGCTTACAAACTTTAAAATTTGGTTCAACTTGCCCAATAATCCAACTTTAATGTTAATTTTAAATTTTAATGATAAAAAAACTAAAAAAATAATTCTTCTTGCAATATTTTTTTCTCCTCTCTTTTGTTGAATTAGGCGGCTATTTATCCAATATTCTTGTTTCTCCAATATTGAATAATGATTCAACACTAATTTTTAGATATAATAATAATTCTTCTCAATTCTCCAATTTCTCATAAAATTTGTAGTGAAGAAAAAAAGGGCACAACTGAGTCCATTTGAAAATTTTAGGGCCTGGTTGATTACCAAAAAGAATAATTTTCACGATAATTTAAGCATCTTTGAAAACAAAAATCAATTTTTTGTTATTTCCTTAAGCGTTGATAATTAGAAAACTCATACCATGGTATCATAGATTTTCAGACTCTGATACATTTGTTTGCACCCAAAACCAACCTAGTGAAAGCTTTGTGCAGGCAGGAGTTCAAGTGGCGCAGCAACAATAAATGGCATTTCCTTTTCAAAAGCAAAGTCCTCTAATGCATACGGATCCTAAAGCCTCAAAGAGAAAAATTATATAAGAACTATATGAGTTTGGCCTTATGATTCTTATTCTCAATAATAAAAAAAATATATGTTATTATTTATAACGTCATTTACCCCTTATGCATTTTTATTCACAATAACAAAAAAAATATAATATTATTTATAATGCCATTTACTTTTTTTTTTTATTAAAAATCCAACTTCAATAGCATTTGACATTTTGTTTTATTAATTTTGTTCGTTTATTCAAAAAAAAAAATTGAGGTGAAGCAATAAAAAAATATTTTATTTAAAAAATGGAAGAATCAAAACATAATATTAGATCAGATGAAACTAGGGGTAATATTTTTATTTTAGTTGATAACTAAAGATAAAATTTGAGCAACAAGATAGCATTGAGTTGTTCACTTGGGAGAAGCTATAGGCACTTTTCGTTGCTTGAAATGCCCTTTTACTTGATCATTGGATTTCTAAACTTCAATTTCTTCCATTATCCCAATTTCCAAAATTCTTTCAATATTTACATCCAATGAATTAATAACCTATGCATTGATTAATAATTGAATAATTGACAACCTACTTTTTTGAATAAGAAGTGCATTTGCAAATTGTTTCTGCTGAAGTTGTCATTTTTACAAAAAAAAATTCTCTTTCAAGTTGTATCTTTATACAATAAAAAAAATAATTAGCTTTTCTAAATTATACACTTATCATTAATAATTTAATTTATGAATTGAGAATATAGTATTAATAAAGTAATAAAAGATATTTTAATTCATTCAAAATAATTTTATATAATATTTTGAGGATTTAATGATTTTTTAATTAATATGTATAAATTGAAAGAGAAGATTTCAGCGTGATAAAAAGAGTAAAATAAAAAATAAGTTGTTTCCGCTCAATATTTTTAATGATAAAATTCTAATTGCATTGACTTTTAGTTTATTTTAGATGTAATTATTTTTATCTTAAAGTTGTCCATATATATATATATATCCATCTCTTTCCAAATGGGATTTATATTTTATATCTCACACTTAAAATTTTAATAATATATATAATTATTTTAGACTTTTCCAAAACGAATAGCATATGCATATTATATTTTGACTTGGTATTCTAATTACTTTTAGTAATAATAATATACTATCGTATTATAAAATTATTTTTTGGAAAATAACGACACTTCAATAACACGCATATTCTAATTAATTTTAATCTGTATATTATTATTGTATTAGAAAATTATTTTTAGAAAAATAACAACACTTTGTCAACTGAATGAGCTAGCAAATATTATATTTAGGATTGTAATTGAACCGAGCTGAATTTTAAAAAGTTTAAGTTTAACTCATTATAAAATAATTGAATTTATATTCGAACTAACTCATATATTATGTATTTCAAGTTTGAACTCAAAATAGATTTAAATAAATTTAGCGAGCTTAACGAACTTATTTTAATTTTTAATTTTCATTCATCTTTTTTGCATTCTCATATTAGATATACTGAAATTAACATTTTTATTGTATCACTATAATTTTATATTTAATTATAAATTATTAAGTTATTTTATATTTAATTTAATTTAATTTATTTATCACATATATCATATATTAATAAATTATATAAATTAAATTAGTCAAAAAAATTAATATAATCGTATACATAATTTAATAAATACAAATTAAATTATATATATTTTTAATCCAACATAATAAATGAACTAGTTTATGAGCCTAACTCACAAGCTTTTTTTTTTTTTGAAAATTAACTCACAAGCTTTTTAAATGAGCTAGTTCGCAAGTTAACGAATCAAGTATTTCTTAACTTGAACTTGACTTTTTTAATAAATAAACAATTTGAGCTTGAACATGAAGGAGTTTTTATCGAGTTGAGACACAAGCCTAGCTCGAGTAGCTTGACTTATTTATATCCCTAATTATATTCTAATTAATTTTAATATTATATTATCATTCTGGAAAATTATTTTTAATTCCAAAATGGATGTACGGGTGGTTAGCTGCATGGTTGACATTGTATATATATATCAAGATATCCAATTTATAAGAAGTACATTGGAGCATAAAATGATTCAAACTGCTATTCCAAGTTCCAACACTACACTAATTTGACCAGGGAAGCCCCTCAATCCATCTCATTTATTAATTAATTAAAATTAATTAATTTTAAATATAAAATAAAATTTAATTATCTTTTACAAAAATCTTAACCAAAAAAACATGAAATAAGCAGCTCAAATTTTTTAAAAAAAACACTATTCACTATGTATATGTATTTTTAAGTATAAAGGAAAGGAGGATGACTAATATATATAACACGAATAGAACATTATAATTAATTAGAAATGTAAATAATAAAATTATTTGATATGATATAGTATAATTAATACTATAAAATAACACAAAAATGTTCTCCAAATATATTAAAAATTGTCACAAAAAAATATAAGAGACGAATTAGTCATCTTTATCTATCATCATTTATATATTTTCAATCTCTTATTCGATAGGAGATGATAAATTATAATATTATGTTTAATATAAAGAATGATAATCGTCCCAATATAAAAATGATAATCATTCTCATTATGAAGATAACTATAATTGTCGACCACTTTTTAATAATTATAATAGTTAATTATATATAATCAACTCTTTAAATAAAATTAACGACTTTATACTTACCTACTTTGCTTTTGAATATTATAGGAAACAATAGAAATAAAATAAATCTAAATCAAATGAAAAAATTACAATATTTAATCACAACCAACTCTTTGATATTAAAATGAATTTACCTTATCAAGACATTTGATGATACATCACAAAAATATTTATTTATATACACCTACCAACTCAAAATTAATTTGAAAAAAATCATTATTGAAAGTAAAACCCTCTTTAAACAATCAATTTACTTTGTTACCTCAAGAAACATAAAATAATTTAGTATTTCTAATTAGGTTTGGAGTTTGATCGGTTATTATATTTCCTAGTTCTAGTTTTATGGGGTGCTTATATAATACACCTCATTTCATTTTTTTTTACTAAATAAATAAGGATTTTTGATAAAAATATAAGAAAAAATAAAAAAAAAATTTAAATTTAGCGTATTTATAAATTATTTATCAAAATAACAGAATCTATAAAAATATTTATCAAAATATTATATTTTTATTAGTTTAAAATAAGTTTATAATAAGTTTATAATAAGTTTATAATGAGTTTATTATGAGTATAAATTTTACATAGTTTATAATAAGTTTATAATGAATTTATAATAAAATAACTAAAATACCCTGATAAAAAAATAAAAATTTCAAAAAAATTGGTGGAGAATATCATTTTCCCAACAAATAATTATATTATCCATACTATTACTTTTTAAATCCATTTCCAAATAAAGAGCACATACTTTTTTCTTTCTTTCCTTTTAATTAGTTGTTAACAAGAAGAGGTTTATATATTCTTTTATTTTCTTAGTATGTAAACTAGATAAAATGAAATTTTAATTTATATAATAAAAACTACAAAATCATTTAATAAATATAATAAAAATAAAAATTATAGTTTATAATACACCATTAAAAAGATAATACATGTAGTGAAAGTTGTAATATATATACTAATTAAACCGTTAAAATAGAAAAAATAAAGATATTTATTAAAAATTAAAGAGGGCAAAAAAACCAATAAAATAAAATAAAATAAGGTGTAAAAGTGAAACAAAATATGTTAAAAATATGATATGACTATTATTATTATTTTATATTATATTTAAATATTAAAAAATATAAAAATAAATAAATTATTTAAAACTTTTAGAGTTGATTTAACCACTCATTTATAATATGGTAATTTTAGATTATCCGCATCCATTAAGGTAAGAATTTCTAACTTGAAGAGAGGGAAAGTTCTAGGAGTGTGCCAATATATATATATATATATATATATAGGTATAGGTATAGGTATAGCCATACACTCATATAACTTATGGTGAAGAGCATGGAAAGGCGACCAATATTATCACTTTTGGCTACAAGACTACAATGGCTACTCTGTGTTTGGCTGTCTACAAGCACAAGAAACCCGAAACTCATTGCAGCAGATAATCAGCATCCCCATAGAGGAGAGCTTGCCACTCAAAATCCAGGTAGTAACTCACAATACATACATCCATACATATATACATACGTACATATATATTACAATTTAATTGACCCATTTGGGTCAGTGTTTTAGTATATTATACTCCGCTTGACCGCCACGGATCCTGTCGCTTCATCTCCGGCCACCCATAATGGGTCGGCCGGTCGATCGTTTATCGATGCTCTCAAACAGGGCGTGGTTTCCAATCCCATCAATCGCTCTTTTGTGGATGCTTCTGCTGATTTTCCTCAAATAGCCAATAAACAACCTTCAAAGCACAGAGGCGTTCCTGTAATTTCTTTCTCAGATGAAGAGATTAGTCTTCTGTCGCATCCTTTTAGATATGCTTTGATTGGATTTTTTAACTCTGGTAGACCTAATATGAAGGCTTTACACAAGGTTTTTGAGGCTGTGGGCTTTAAAGGGAAATTCACATTGGGTTTACTTGACTCTCAACATGTTCTTATAAATTTTAGCTTGGAGGAAGATTTTTTGCGATGTTGGCTTCGTCAAATATGGTCTTTCTATGGATTTGAGATGAAAGTCTTTAAATGGTCCCCAGATTTCCAACCATATGTTGATAATCCAATCTTTCCTGCTTGGGTTTTGTTGAAGGGACTGTCTATTCATTTTTTTCATAAAGCTGCCCTGTTTCCTATTGCTAGTTTGATTGGTTCTCCTTTGATGGTAGATGCTGATACAGCTACCTTTATTAGGCCATCTGTTGCTCGAGTGTGTGTTGAAATCGATCTCTCCAAGGAGTTACCTGAGAGAATATGGATAGGTAACAGCGAGAAAGGCTTCTTTCAGGCCGTGGAATACGAAAATCTTCCTTCATATTGCCAAGAATGTTATAAGTTGGGTCATGCTTTTCAATCTTGTAGACTTAAGAATAAGCCTACCCCCAATGATCAGAATATCGAAGAAACTGCTGCACTTAATTTAGAAAATCCTTCTGCCCCAGTTTCTAAAGTTTGGGTTCCAAAAGATCCTGTTATGGCTTCAGATGCTTCTATTAATGATAATCCCTCTATCCTCAATAACAAGAAATCAGCTCATACTCAGAATTATGCTCATATTTCAAATCCTGCTGCTACAACTTCTGCTGCTGCACCAAATCTTGCTACAATTGATGAAATTGTGGAAATCATCGGGAAAGATATTAATTCAGTACCGGACACAGCAATTAAATCAGTACCAGATGGGGTGCTAAACTCTTACTGTGTAGCAACAATTGGTCCATCTAATCTTAAAGTTCAGGATGATGTCTCAATGCATGAAACTTGTGCTGAGCTTGAATACCAGACTTTTACAGCTTCTATGTTTGATAATGTTGGCCTCACTAATCATATTGATCAAGGGAATAAAACGGTAACTGAATCAAGCACTCAGCTAAATGACACAGAAAAGCATCATACTTCTCCTAACCCTGCGGACCAAGCAACCATGAGTCCAAGATAGATTCTCCAAAAACTGCTACCACCAATCTCCAATCCACAAAGAAATCAAGATATAAGGATTACTCTTCATTAGAAGAATTTAAAAAAGACCTCAAACTTTCCCAGCAACTTATAAATCAATCTTTGGCTGCCATTGAAGCTAAAAGAATCCCTGCAGCTTCAACTTCCAATTCTTCTCTTCCAACCCCTGTAGTGGATGATGAAGACATCAGGGAGATAGAAGCTAATGATCTTGAATATCCAATAGAAGATGATTTCACCCTGGTGACCTCAAAGAAAAAGAACCAGAAGAACAAGGAAATCAATCAGATCGAGACTAGAAAAATGGTCACCCGAGGAATTAAAAAAAGTTATATCTAGTCTCTTTTGTTTCTAAATTATCAGGATTTTGTTTTATCTTTGTGCTATTACGTAGTATCCCTGCAATAATTTCTTTCTTTATTGCAATATGCTTCTGCTGTAACCTTTTTGTCATATATTAATAAAAATCTACTGCTAAAAAAAAATATTACAATTTAATTTTTAGACATTTCATTTTGCAAAAAGCCCATATTTTTAATTTTTTTAAATTTAATTTTAGATCGATAAAAATTAATTTGCAAGTGGATATTGTTCATTGGTGCAAAACTTGTTAATTTTAGCCTCAACTATATGCAATATAATAGCAAAATATCAAATCGATCAAACTTGTCCTAATTAATTAAGAATATAATGTATTTTCTTTTACAAAACTTTTGGGTGAACATACTGAGCAGAATAGGCGAGATTAGAAGAAAACAGAGGCGAGATTAGAAGAAAACAGAAGCAAAAGTCAAGCGGCAAAGATATTTTTATGATCCAACTTCCAAATGGGTCGGGTAACAAATTAAATGGGTAGAAGTGTGTGAAGTGTGTGGAGAGTTAATTATCTTATACATACAAGTATACTGTAACAGTTAGATAGTATATATACATGTACATACAGAATACACAATATACAGAAGAGATTTTTTTCTCTCATCTAACGATTTTTCCCAATCTGTTCATGGTATCAGAGCCAGAACTGATTTGGTGCTGAGATTCTTGCTAATTTTCTGTTTTACTTCATTGATCCACCTCCTTTTCTTCATTGATCTACCTGAAAACAAAGATTTAATAAAGAGATGGCTGAAGTAACACCTGCTGCAGGATCTGGAGATTCAGATGCCTATGCTATTACTGGAAACGAAAATGCAACATCAAAATTGATAACTATCATGCTGAATGAAAGAAACTACCTGTCATGGAGCAGATCTATGATGATTGCCCTAAGAGCTCGCGAGAAACTTGGATTTGTAACCGGAGAAGAGATCAAACCGGATGCTGGCACACAGATGGAGAAGAAGTGGAACAAAGTTGATAGTATGGTGATATCCTGGATTGTTAACTCAATTTCCAGTGATCTTGTGGAAGCATTTTTGTATGCTAACAGTGCAAGGGAGCTGTGGGAAGATTTAGCTCAGAGATATGGAGACTGCAATGGTCCCTTGATCTACAAGGTGAGAAAAGAAATTGCAAGCATACAGCAAGGTAATTCATCTGTTGCTACCTATTACACTAGACTTAAGAAACTTTGGGATGAAATGGCATGCTTAAAGCCATTGCCAGTTTGTAAATGTGGAGCTGCTGCTCGGTGTACTTGTGGCATTACTAAAGCCATTTCAGATCTGGAAAATGAAACAAAATTAATGCAACTGCTTATGGGACTTAATGACTCATATGACAATGTTAAGAACCAGATTTTGTTAATGGATCCTTTTCCTAACCCTAGCAAAGCATACTCCATGATTGCTACTGTGGAAAAACAGAGGGAAGTCCATATACCTTCCTATGAATCCAGTGAGCAGTCTAATGTCATGTTAGCACAATGACAGTTTCTCTCCAGTTGCTAAACTAGTTACTGTGAGAACTGTGCTGGCCTTAGTTGCTAGCTATGCCTGGCCTCTCCACCAACTAGACATCAACAATGCCTATTTACATGGGTATATTTCTGAAGAGATTTACATGAAGCCACCTGATGGTTACACAAAGGCTTTAGCTGGACAAGTATGCAGACTCAATAAATCTCTTTATGGACTCAAACAGGCAGGCCGACAATGGAACAAAGAATTAACATCAACACTCATTACATACGGTTTTTCTCAGTCAACAAATGATAATTGTTTGTTCATCAAACACACAGACAATTCCATGCTTATTCTCATAGTTTATGTTGACGATATACTCATCACAGGCCACAACATCAATGACATACAAGCCATTAAAGAGTATCTACATGCAAAGTTTACAATCAAAGATCTAGGGCAGGCGAAATACTTCCTGGGTCTCGAGATTTTCAGAACAGAGAAAGGCTTGTTTTTATGTCAAAATAAATTCATCCAAGATCTCATACAAGATGCTGGAATCAAACCAAACAATTCAAAGCATGCACCTTTATTGCAGGGCCAACAATTACAAGCAGAGATGGGAACGATCTTACCAGATCCTGAGATTTTTCGTCGGTTAGTAGGTCGCCTACTGTATTTGAACTTTACAAGACCAGACATAACTTACTCAGTACAACAGCTATCACAGTTCATGCAGTCACCTCGACAAGGCCACCTCCGTGCTGCACTTCAGGTTTTAAAATACTTGTCTGCTACACCCTTGCTCGGATTATGCTTCCCGGTAGCACCAATCACCCAAGTCCGGGCCTTTTGTGATGCGGACTGGGCTGCCTGTCCTACTACCCGCCGTTCTCTCTCCGGGTACTGCGTTTTTCTTGGATCCTCGCTCGTGTCATGGAAAACAAAAAAACAAAATGTGGTTAGTCGTTCCTCAGCCGAAGCAGAATATCGCAGTATGGCAAATACAACTTGTGAGCTAATCTGGTTGGTGAGTTTATTGACCGAACTTCGAGTTACAGTAGAGTTACCTGTTTCTCTTTTCTGCGATAATAAAGCTGCTATCTATATCGCTGCAAATCCCGTCTTCCACGAGCGAACAAAACACATCGAGATCGATTGCCACTTGATCAGACACCAGATTCAGTCCGGCTTCATTCACACGCCTCATGTTTCAACTCACGGTCAGCTTGCAGACTTATTTACCAAGACCCTTCCTATTGTAAAGTTTCAATCTTTGGTCTCCAAGCTTGGTTTGGTCTCACACCCAAACGCCAGCTTGAGGGGGGGGTGAGCAGAATAGGCGAGATTAGAAGAAAACAGAGGCGAGATTAGAAGAAAACAGAAGCAAAAGTCAAGCGGCAAAGATATTTTTATGATCCAACTTCCAAATGGGTCGGGTAACAAATTAAATGGGTAGAAGTGTGTGAAGTGTGTGGAGAGTTAATTATCTTATACATACAAGTATACTGTAACAGTTAGATAGTATATATACATGTACATACAGAATACACAATATACAGAAGAGATTTTTTTCTCTCATCTAACGATTTTTCCCAATCTGTTCACATACTAAAATCTTTTTTAAGAGTTGCTGTAAGGACTGGAGTTTAAACCCTTTAATTAAATATTTTTGAAGAAGATACTCCTTAGTTTTGTCTATATAAAAAAAAAAGGAAAAATAGTCTTCAAAGGAAACAATGAATATTTACAATTACTTTTTAAAAAAAAAAAAAACTCTCCACTGAAAAAATATAAATGTTTGATGTAATTTATAGAAAAATAATAGATTGTAGAATATTTCAAATTTATAGAAAATTTATTTTGAATTTTCAATATATTATGTTCTCTAACTCTAGTTGGTTGAATTGATAGAAACTGACTGAATATATGGATAATTAAGAGAATGCCTTCTTATTATAAAATTCTGCATCCTATGTGGAAGTATGTCTTTTTTGCGGGCAAAAAAACACCTTTAATATCTTAGAGTAAATATATATATATATATATATTTCATTTTACTAATTTAAATTCAAATGCATGAATTATTGAATTCTATAGATGACCCAAATAATTAATGTCCCTACATCAAGCGTGGATCTTTTTTCTTTTTCCTTACCAAAAAAGAAAATATCTTTAATTTTACAAGAAACAAAAGAAAAAAGTAACCATAATTTTGTGGGTGTTGCAACAATTTATTAGATGAAGATTGAAGAGAGAATATTTGGTAGTTAATTGCCATATAAAGATATGAAGAGTATAAGGTAAGTGTGAATTACAGTTTTGTGGCTCATAAAATATTGAAGTAACTAATATTTCACTCTTAAAATACTTTAATAAAATGCATATATAAGGTTATAAAATTAGACAAACAACTTCTGGAAATTAATTAGCACACCTTTCTCTTCTTAATTTAGAAATGACCTTCCCACTATTAATAAATAATAAAATTTATTTGGATATATAATAATATATACATATCGTATTTTTATTTTGATAATATATATATCATATTTTTATTTATTAAAGTTGGTTGGGTTGAGATATTCTGAACATAAATAGTAAACTATAACAAATATCTGAATATTTTAAAATTCAGATCAAAATAAACTAATAAATTTAATAATAGTCAAATCTGAATTGAATTGACTTGATTTGATTGGGGTAGACTGGTTCTTGTACTGCGATCTAGTTGACATATAAATTTGGAAAGAAAAAAATTGTAGCTTATGAAAGAAAAATAATTTTTTCTTTTAATTTCCATGTTATTACTATAGCACTTGTCCATTCAAAGAGAATAGATAATTGTTAGTAAAAGAATTGGATATGCATTGATGGACCAGATTATCTAACTAATTAATAATTTTGTTGTGACGTAAAAGGATTCATAAGCATTGATTGTGGGTCAGATGAAGATTATGTTGATGCAGCAACAGGCATATTTTACAAGTCTGATGTAGATTTCATAAGCACAGGAAAAAATAAAGATATATCACCGGAATACGACATTGTAGATCCTTATATGGGGCGGCAGTTGAAAAACATAAGATTTTTTCCAGAAGGAAGAAAGAACTGTTACACTCTGAAACCTGAACAGGGTAAAAATCATAATTATCTTGTACGAGCTGTCTTCAAGTATGGAAATTATGATGCAAAGAATCAAATTCCCAAATTTGATCTTTACTATGGAGTTAATTATTGGGATACAGTATATCTGGAAAGTGCCGATGAAATGTTATTTTTTGAAATTACGCAAATTTCTTTAGAAGATACTATTTTCGTATGCCTTGTAAATACGGGTTTAGGAATACCTTTCATTTCAACTTTGGAACTGCGGCTTTTGAATGATTCTGCTTATACGGGTTTAGGAATGCTATTTTCGTATGCAAGTGCTATTATCAGATCATCTGACCTTCGTAATCCTCCCTATGATGATGATTTTGTTAGGTAAATTTTTCTTTTTCAGGATTGATTTACAAATTATCAAATTAAAAATTAGGCTAATTTACATTTAATCAATCTGACATAATCCTTGATTCAGGTACAAGGATGATGTGTATGATCGGTTCTGGGCGTCTTACTGGGTTTCCGATTGGGTTTTAGTTAACACCACTTCAGACATTGATATCTCCAGTAATGGCAGCAATAACTTATACAACGTGCCAGCTGAAGTTCTCAGAAGTGCTGCCCAGCCAAAAAATATTAACAGTTCATTAATTTTCAAATATAATAATTCTTATTTGGACAATATTTTTTATATCAACTTTTATTTCACGGAAATCACAGAGATTTCACCAGGTCAACGAAGAGAGTTCACTATCACTGTGAATGGAGCCAACTATGGGCCAATTACCCTCGAGTACTTGAAGCCGCTGACCATAAGTTCTGATAAAACACCATTAAAAAGTCAAGGAGTTCTTGAGTTTTCTATCAGTCCAACATTGCAATCTGATCTTCCACCAATCCTCAATGCCTTTGAGATTTTCAGTGTTTATTCCTTACCTCCTTCAGCAACAGATTCTGCAGATGGTATTAATTAATTAATTATACATTTATGCTTTTATATGTGATAATATTTAATTCCAACAAACAATCTTCACGCTTAAATTATCTCAGTTGATGCTATTATGGCCATCAAGATGATATATAAGATCAATAGAAATGACTGGCAAGGTGATCCATGCGAGCCTCGAGATTTTTCATGGAGTGGTTTGATCTGTAGGAATATCGAGAATCATCCAAGGATTATCTCTCTGTAAGAGAAATTTTAAATTATACGAATGGTTAATCTTGTATTAGCTAGAAAAAGTACAATATAATTGCATAATATACCGCAAAGTAAATAATCACATATTAATTTAACATTTTTAGATGCATGCTGCTGAAACTAACTATTAACAAGAAGATATGTATAGAAAAATAAGAATATATTAATAATGTTGTCAAATATTTATATAAATGTTATAAATAATTTATGGTGGCAGGAGTTTTAATTATTTTTATTTTCAAATGAAATGTATGATTGACGTGGTCTATGTTAGAATTTTTCATTACATTTATATTAATATATAGATGTGGTAAACACTTTATTTTTGGAGAAACAGAAGGACTAGCAGCAAACAGAAAGAAAACAAAAAACTAGCCTACCCCATGTATTTTGTTCAAATTATTTAAAAAATTTATTGGGATACGACATTTTTAGTTATATCTCTCTCAATGCGTTGCACTTTGAGCAGGAACCTCACTGCAAGTAATTTGACCGGAGAGATAGCTTCATCACTCTCCAACCTCAAAGCACTACAATCCCTGTAAGTATTAATTAACTTGTAATTGACTTTTCTATGTCACTGGATGCCACTGGATTTCTGATGTTACATTCTGAAAAAGAAACTTAATTCTCTTTGATTTTTTCCTTCAGGGACTTATCAAACAATGAATTGAATGGTGCAGTTCCAGAATTTTTAGCACACCTATCAAAATTGACTATTTTGTGAGTTAATCCTTTGGTATTGAGTTCTTTTCTTCACTAAAGAAAAAAATAGGTGACTTAGTTAATACTTTTTACAGAAATTTAAGCGGTAACAAGTTTACAGGTTCAATTCCCCAGTCGCTCATAGATAAGTCTGATAATGGAACATTGTTCCTCAGGTTTGACCTTTTAATGAACAATTCCTTCTGTTCCTTTATTAAATGAATTATAGCAAACTCTGTAGGTGTAATTACGAAGGTCCCATAATTAATTAACAAAAATATATGATCACATATCATATATATGCTAACCAATGCAATTTGTGACATTTGATGATCTTTTTCTCAATGGTAGCTTGGAAAGAAATCCAAATCCATGCAAAACAAAATCTTGTGAGGGAAAAAAACACAGTTTTCTTGTTCCGGTTATTGCATCAATTATATCAATTGTGGTGCTTCTCCTCTTGTATGCCTTAGCTACCATTTGGAGAATGAGAAGACGTGAAGGTTTTTTCCCTTCTGTCATATGTATTTCATGCAACTGTTTCAATTCAATATTATTTGTGCATTTTGAATTTTTTGTTCTTCTTACCAATTCTGCAATATCAGAATGTTTGTGATTTATTTTCGTTGCTGTGGAGACAGTTACTGGACATGAAAAGGAACAATCACTTAAATCAAAGAACCAGTACCGCTTCACATACTCTGAAATTGTTAGTATTACCAATAACTTCAGAAAGATTATTGGAGAAGGGGGATTTGGAAAGGTCTATCTGGGCAAATTGCAAGACGGCACTCAAGTAGCTGTAAAACTGCTGTCTCAAACATCATTGCAAGGTTATAAAGAATTTCAATCAGAGGTTAGATAAATGCAGCAAGGGTTCTCAATTCTTTAAGATTCCGTGAGATTCTTAACAATTTTCGTTCATTTATGACAATGATTGAGTGCAGGTCAGACTTTTAATGATAGTTCATCATAGAAACTTGGTGTCCCTTATTGGTTGCTGCGATGACCGAGAAAATATGGCACTTGTTTACGAATACATGGCAAATGGAAACTTGCGAAAGCGTTTATCAGGTAATTACAATTTCATCTTCATTGTTGATGTTTTCTTTCTTTGAGGGGATATTGGTCTCCTTCTATTGATGAGTGAGTCTATTTTGTGCTTGAAATCCAAAGATGAGAGTCAGATATATTTCTTATCACTAACATCTTCAGACATCATCAACATGCTGCTTTAAATGTTTGCACTTAAGTAATTAATAGTTTTAACTGCAAAGATCAAACGACTTCACACAAATATTGTTAAATCCTAAATACATTTGTTGCATTGTCTGATGTGATTTTGGTGGCAGATTCAAGCACTAATATTTTGAGCTGGAGGGACAGACTTCAAATTGCAGTTGATGCCGCACATGGTCTATTTCTAAGACATATATATATAAATCAAGATTCTTCAGTTTCTTTTGAGTTAGTATTTTTTTTACTCCCTAACTGGGTTTGATAAAGTTTCAGGTTTGGAGTATCTACATGATGGTTGTCGTCCACCAATAATACATAGAGATATGAAAACTTCAAATATCTTATTGGATGAAAATCTCTTAGCAAAGATATCTGATTTTGGTCTATCTAGAGTTTTTGTTACTGAGAGTTACTCTCATGTAACAACATGTCCTGGTGGCACATTTGGATATGTTGATCCTGAGTAAGTCTTAACAATTGTTGACTACTAATTATTATATCTGAAGCCTAGCTAATATTATTCTTAATTATTTTTTCACTATATATGCAGATTTTACGCATCAGGAAACTTAAATAAGAAAAGTGATGTCTATAGCTTTGGTGTTATTCTATTTGAGTTAATAACAGGCCAACCTGTAGTAATAAAACGCGATGAATATAGCACCCACATAGTTCAGTGGGTAGGTACTATGATTGAGAGTGGGAATATTAGGGACATTGTGGATCCAAGGTTACAAGGTGAATTCACCACTAATTCTGCTTGGAAAGCTGTAGAGATAGCCATGTCTTGTGTACCACCGACTGCAATACCAAGGCCAGAAATTAATCATATATTGGCGGAACTAAAGGAATGTTTGGCCATGGAGATCGCATCTGAAAGAGCTGATAAAGAGACAATGAGTAGCATGACAGCATTGGGTAACTCATTTGAGATGATGAGCTCTCCTAGTGCTAGGTAGAAGCTATGTAGTACTTTTGGATGCTTGAATCTCCTTTTACTTAGGCCTGTCTGGTTATTTGTCCATGTCAACCCCTAGATGGTAGTTGTTGCTATTTGATAATAAACGTTGTTAAATATTAATCACTTGGATAAAAATTTAATAGTTGCTATTAAAGAATATAAAACATCACATAAGCATAATTATTTTACATTTTTATCATTTTTAGTTTTAATGTGTAATAAAAGCAGAAAGAATAATAGTTAAGGAATGAATGTTAAGTGTTAAATAGGCAAATAAAACCTGTTAATATTGGATCATGAACGAATCCAAAGTATAAAATGAATCCAAATTAAATAATGGTAAAATAATATAAGAATTTATAAATAAATGAGCTTTTAGGTCGAGCATAAATCAATTAGTTTATGCAAATAAATTCTAACATTGTCCGTTTATAAGTTTATTTTTGTAACTTAAAAAACTATGATTATATTAAATAATATAGACTTAAAATGTGATTAACCTTAGTGACATGTTGTATGCCAGCATGTAAAAAATTACAGCTGACATAAAATCCTAGTGACATGTCATCATCTGTCATGGCATATCTTGCAAAATTGGCATCAATTCAACGTGGTTTATGACATGGCAAAACATGTATAATTGTCATAAAATTTTATTGACTTGAGAAGTAGATAAGTTTAGTGACGGATGTACAATATTAATCTCATGAATGAGAGACTCATGTTGTTAAAGTCCATTCACATTAATAAGAAGAAAAGAATGTCTTCTAATATAAGATTAATGGGCATCCAGATATTTATCTCAATTTTCAATAAAATTAAATATTAGATTTTTTTTCTGCGGTTTGTATTTAATTTTAATTTCCATTTTCATTAATGCGATAATGCTTCATTATCTACTCAAAAATATCTCGGCTCCAGTAATCTTGTTTTATTTTTCTTGACATGAAATTAACGGCCGATGACTTCTAAACCTAAAACAACGGCATGACTTAAATTCATAGGGCCCCTGAAAAATTTTTAGATGAACATATTGGAGCTTTTCTCACCACACATGATCCTAAAACCTTGGCAATTAAGAGTCAAGACAACAACACCAGCAATTTGATTTGTGAATTGATAGATATATATATATATATATATATGTATGCATGGCCTCCTCTTACTATTCAAACATGGCAACTCATGTGGTTTAATTTTATACTCTCTCCGTTTCATTTTAAATAACTTTTTAGAGTTTTAATTTTGTTTTAAAATATTTGATGTTCAATAATATTAAGGTAAAATTTTATCGTTATTTACTAATTTGCACTCTATATTTAATATTGTTATTAATTATAATGAAATATAAATGTTGAAAAGAGAAACTATTTATTAAGGATAAACATATAATTTTACTTAATTTTTTAATATGAGTGAAACTTCTTAAAAAGTCATTTAATGATCTCAATACAGTCATAATCCAGTTGAGTTCAGTTGAAATTAAATTTGATGAAGAAATACAAGCATTATAGTTCTAAGAGATATAAAGCCCAACTAGTTTTCAAAAGATTCTAGCAGAAGAAAGGAATTGACTACACCAATATTTTTGCTCCCGTTGTGAAGCTCAATACTATCAGATCAGTGTTGAGTATTGTTGTCATTGAATATTTTTTTCTTGAACAGCTAGATGTGAAGACCACATTTCTTCATAGAGAGTTGGATGAGGAGATATACATGCACCAGCCATAAGGTTTCTCAGAAAAAGGAAAAGAAAATATGATATACAAACTTAAGAAAAGCTTGTATGGCGTAAAACAAGCCCTAAGATAGTATTACAAAAAATTTTATGGCTTCGTGCACAAGGAAGGATTTCAGAGGTGCAACACCGACCACTGTTGCTACTTCAAAAGATAGAGCTTCAGTTATATTATTTTATTATTTTATATTGATGACATATTAATAGCATGTTCAGATATGGAGGATATCATAAGGTTTAAGCTACAATTGTTAAAGGAATTTGAGATGAAAGACTTAGGTCTAGTAAAGAAGATTCTTGGAATGTAAATCACAAGAGATAAGCATAAAGGACTTTTGCAGTTATATCAGGCACAGTACATCAACTGTGTTTTGCAGAGATTCAATGTGGGTGATGCTAAGCCAGTTAGCACACCTTTGGTTAGTCACTTTCATCTATCTAAGGATCAATCTCCTTAAATGGAGGAAGAGAGCGAACTGATAGCTAAAGTTCTTTACTCCTTAGCCATTGGAAGCTTGATGTATGCAATGGTATGTACAAGACCAGATATTGGCTATGTGGTGGGAGTTGTTAGCAAGTTTATGTCAAATCCAGGGAAAGTCTATTGGGAAGCAGTAAAATGAATTTTGAGATATCTACAAGGTACCACAGATAAGTGTTTGTATTTTGGCAAAAGAGAGTTAAGAGTACAAGGCTAGTAGATGCAGACTTTGGAGGTAAAGTCAATTATCGAAAAAGCACCACCGGTTATATATTCACTGTTGGAAATACAACTGTTGGTTGGATGTCGAAGTTACAGAAGATTGTCACTCTATCCACTACAGAGGCTGAGTATGTAGTAGTTACTGAAGCTAGTAAAGAGATGATATGGCTTCAAGGTTTATTAACTGAGTTGGGATTCAAGCAAGAGAAGAATGTCTTACACAGTTATAATCAGAGTGCGATATACTTGGCAAAGAATTCAGTATTTCATTCTAAAACCAAGCATATTAAACTTCGTTATCACTTCATCAGAACTCTGTTGGAGGATGATGTGTTAATATTGGAGAAGATCTAAGAAAATAAGAATCCAGTGGATATGTTGACAAAGACGGTAGCTATCGACAAACTGAAGTTGTGTTTAACTTTAGTTGGCCTGTAAGAGTAAAAAGACTAGAAAGATCTGCTGCATAGATCAAGGTGTGAAGATAGATTGAAATCAATCTTCAATTGGGAGATTGTTAAGGAAATTTTACCATTTAAGTAGTAAAAATAAAGGTGCCTAACTTAGGTACATTTTTGTCAAAAATTGAGGTGAATTTTTGTCAAAAAATGAAGGAACATTTTTTGTCAAAAATGGAGGTATCTAACCATTGATAAACTTCTACCAACCCATTTTTGAAACCTATATAAACCATTTAGCTTTCATTTGGAGAGCATCCCAAAAAAATTAGATAGTTTAAAAGAGTTTGTGAGAAAAGTTTAAGAGAAAAAACGTGTAAAAAAATTTTGTGAAGAAAAATTCTTGGATCTAATTGGGTACGGGTTGTGAGTTGTGAGTGTTGCAAAAATTTTATATATTTTCTCCCTTCAATAAAATAATCTATAGCAGGTCCGGAGACATAGACATAATTGGCCGAACTCCGTTATCAAATTTGTAGGTATATTATTTTTCGCTGTTATTTCACATTCTCACTAATCTGATTTATAGGAAAATCTGCGTAATTTTTCCAACAAAAACAAATAAGAATTAAATTATATGATACTATATCATACCATGACAAACTATCTTAAGTTCTCAAGATTAATTTTTCTTTTAATTTCAAGCCTTTCTTTTACTGGCATAATAAAATCACCTGCTTACAAAATTTTTCTTAACCCTGAGTGAAAAATGGTTGTGAAATATAAAGGAATATGGATATGAGGTTCTATAATGTTGTTTATCTTACTGACACTTTTAGAGACAAAAGGCTCAAATGTTTTGGCTTCTGCTGCTTCTGCCAAATTAGCATTCTAAGGCTAAAGTTTTCAATCATAAGCATGCTAGAAGGAAACTTGACGACTTAGCCAGTAGATCTCTATTTTCAATCCCCTACTTTTGTTCTGTTTTTGTTTTTAGGCTCATAGCAAGATTTTAAATCGTGAAATTAGTCACAAAATTAAAATTGGTTGCAATAAAACAGAATCACATTGAATCATTATGAGACAGTCTAGCTAAATTGGGTATAGCTATTGTAAATATATTTTAAATTGCAGAATCAAATGGATCAAGTAACTGAATCGGTGAAATAAAATGAATCAAACTAAAATAAATTAATAGCAACAAGTTTTATAATATATAAATTAATAATATATGCTAAAAATTGATCCATAATATAATATTAAACTATAACTATTATTAAAAATTATTTTTAGCACAAGTATAATTCCTTAAACAATTAAAATCTCAAATTAGTTTTTACTAATAATATATTTTTGAATCAAATAATAATAATAAAACATAGTTATTATTATTATTATTATTATTATTATTATTATTATTATTATTATTATTATTATTATTATTATTATTATTATTAACAACAACAACAATAATAATACTACTTAATTACCTATAAAAACAAGAAAAAACTATACTATTGCAGCAGTAATATATTACTTAAGGTGCAATAACTAATATATAATAAATCAGCCAAAATCCGATGCGTCCTCTTAATTTCAGTTAAATATCGGCCATTTCAATACGAAATGATCGATATTTAAAATCTTGGTTCATAGTAATACTGATGTTACTAATATTTTTAACTAGAAAAATTTCATATTCTTAATAATTTATACCCCACTGACAGTGTACATATCAAGGTATTGTACAAATCATGACATTAAATGTAACACCCTTATACTCCATATAAGTATAATAAATACATATTTAGTATATGTAAAATATGCATATACGGTATAAAAATAACACAATCTGATTTAATAAAAATTTTCTTATTTCTCATTCCTCAAAACATTTATACTTATACATATATATTTATAAATCAAAACACATAATATCTCACGGTACTCCATTTTTAAAAACATCCTTTATAATATTACAATATATATATACTCCCAAAACATAATATGATATACATAATATTAAAATGTACTATAATATAAAATTTATACATGATGGCAAAATGACTTTGATCTTATTGTAGCAGAAGTGCTTCAAGCTCAGCCAACACAAGTCTAAACCAGATCTGGTCTAGTAAAATTTTTCGGCTCTACCGGATCACCCTTGTCACCTGCGCGATGAGTTACAATTGCGTTAAGCTAAAAGCCTAGTGGTACAAACTTTGATAATAATAATACTTTTAAAACAATGCCAATGCAAAATACTCATATGTTATGCCATAATATGACATTAAAGTTCACTTATATATATACATATATATATATATATATACTTTCATCACTTAATAACTCACACAAACACATACACAAGCATGGGCCCAAATAAACTAATACATCATTTAAATTTCAGAGTTACTGTTTTGATCCTTAGTGACACCATGTGTCTAACCCTGAAGGCAAATCATTTCACAATGACGCCAAACGTCTAGCCCCGAAGACAAAGCATATCAAAGTAACGCCAAACGTCTAGCCCCGAATGCAAATATTAAGGATAATCTCATAGGCATGCAATCAAGCACAGAACTCTGAAAATTGAATAACATACTATGCATATAATTAATTCACATTTTCCATCCTCAATTCCTTTCTCATTTTTTCCATTTTTCTCATTCATATGAATGTTATTTCGTAATAAAACCACATTACCCAAACACTTTGGGTCATTTTCACATTTTGTGCATAGTTCATATTTCATTCAATCTAGCCATTAACAATGACTTTTTACAATATATTATAATGCATACATAACAATTTACATGTCATGGCACAACACAATATTCATGTATCAAGTAGTTTAACACATTTTTTATCCAAAATGTGTTAGGCCAAATATAATGCAATCACATTTCATTTATCAAAAGTGTGTACATACCTTAGAAAACATTCCAAAACAAGCTTCAAAACTCCCTCCAACATTCTCTTCCAAGTTGCTCTTCAAAACTAAAGTTGGGCAAACTACTTTCTTTCAATGTATATACCAAATGTGATCATAAACAACCATTTAATTTCACATTCTAAGACATTCTCAACATCAAATCATTTAAATTAAGAATTATAAATAAAAGACAAAGAAAAGAGTTATTTTAGATAATTTCCTCAAATAACATGCCTAACAACATGGGCATGTTAATGACCGTGTCATTAACCCACTCCTATAGAAGCTTTGACATGTCCAATAATATGGGTGTATCACTGGTCATGTCATTCATTTTGCCTTATAAAAACTTTGACACGTTCACTAACACGGACGTATTCATGGCCATGTTAATTATTTTGTCTTACAGTAGTTATGACACATTCACAGACATGGTCGTGTTACTGGTCGTGTCATCAATGTTGAACTCAGCACCGTTGACACGTCCAACGATATGGCCGTGTTACTGGCCGTGTCAGGCAAAATTCTGCATTTTGTATACTTAATCATTCAACACAATCATTCCCAAACTCATCTTAAATTCAATCACTTCTTCAATTCAACCTTAAAATTATTGTTAACTACTCACAACAACTTCCTATATATCCAAATAAGCCATTAAAATATGCTAATACACAATCCCAAAATTCACATATCATGTTCTCCCATAGAATTCCAAAGAACTTGCAAAATTGATAAAGAAACTTACCAATTGATAAAGAATCCTCAAAAACTCCACTTGAATCCTTGAAATCCCTTGTAAAATTGGTGTATGAAAGAAGAAAGCTCTCCTTTAGCCTCTCTCTCTCTCTCTCTCTCTCTCTCTCTCTCTCTCTCTCTCTCTCAATTCACGGCAAAAGAACAAGAAGAAGAAAGAAAAGAAAATATCTCTCTCTTTAATTCATGCTTATATATATATATATATAAACTATTTTATATTTTAACTTTTACTCCTTTTATATGTGTTGTATATGTTAGGTATATGTATATGTCTTATTTATTTCAAATACATTTCAAATATACATTTTACTTTATCACTTAAAATTCTTTTATTTTTCATTTAAATCATTTATTTAATTTATCTAATTTTATTTTATTTTATTTAAAATTTTAAAAATTAAGGGTGTTACATTAAACTTCATATTAATGTTGTTTATCTTGCTGACACTTTTAGAGGCAAAAGGTTCAAATGTTTTGGCTTCTGCTTTTGCCAAATTAGCAATTCTCACAAGCATGCTGGAAGGAAACTTGACGACATAGCTAGTAGATCTCTATTTTCAATCCCCTGGTAATACTAAAGTTACAAATATTTTTAACTGGAAAAAGTTCATATTCTCAATAATTTATACGTACCTATTGGCATTAGCGTCCGCTATAACTAAATCCTGCAAGTGTACGGTTCGTAACAAGTAATAAAGTATGAGTAGAGTATCGTTCCCACAGAGAATGAGTTATTTGACTAACTTATAGAGAATGAGTTATTTGACTAACTTAAATTCAAGTTAACTATTATTTAAAAATTAATTGATTTGATGTTCAAAAATGAACTAACTAATTCTTAATTTAAATTTCAAAATTGAACTTCAAACTCAAATTAAATTAAACTATCTTATCAAATTAAAATTTCTAATTATAATTCAAATTCAAATTTCAAAAAATAATTAAGATTAACAAGTAAGATTAGGTTTCATTAGAATTATTTTAATTGGGCAAAAATTAATTTTAAAATTAATTCTAACTTTTCTTAAATCAAGGTTACCAATTCTCTAAATTCAATCTTCTTCTTTCTCAAGCAAGAAACCTTAATGGATAAATATTATCTTCTCTATTCTCATGAGAAAAAATTCTTAACCATTCTAAGCTCAAAGGAATTTTAATGGTCTCTAGAAAATCTTTTATCTCTAAAATAAATTTCTAAAATTGTTGATCTTCCAATCTAAATTTATAAATTCTAAATCCACCTAATCTCACTAAGGAGATTAGCTATTCATAGCAAAATTAAATATAAAAGCAATTGAAATGAATAATTTAAGCATAGAATCCATAACTATAATATTCAATTTAATGAAATAACAAGAAATTAAAGAAATATAAATTGAAATTCTAAACCAAAAATAATTGTTTAATTTTGGTAGATGAATCTTTGTAGAAGTGGTTGAATCCTCCCAAAAGCATAAGCCTCCTATTCTCTTCTTCTTCTCTAACGGTGGATGAAGATTTTTGAGGGAAAATGAAGATGAAGATGAATAAACTCTTGGGTGGCTACCAATTTCTCTCCAAAATGATGAATTTATAATGTCCTCAAAGTTTTAAAAATACCCCTAGGGTTTTAGTGAAGAGTTGCTACCTCAACATCAAAAAATTATGCAATTTGATATTTCCAATCATGCATGGGTGTGCCCAATGATCAGCACGGGTGTGTTGGTCTGATATTCTTCAAAATTTTAAATTTCATAATTTTTGGCAGCCTTGAAAATTTTTACATGAGTGTGCAGATTTGGTTGGCACAGGTGTGCAGAATTTATACGGGTATGCAAATTTGGTTGACACAGGTGCGCAAAATTTTTTGCTTCTGCCTCTTTTTCTGCTTCTTACATAGCTTAGTTTTGAGTTGCACAATCGTGCACAATCAATTTGCACACCCTTGTCTGTCATTTTTTCTCTGTTTTTCACCTTTTAAGCCTTTAAATACTTCATTTTTGCTCATCCATGCCATCTTACCATCATCCTAACAAAACAAACAAAATCTCATCAAAATAGGTAAAGTTTCTACAAAGAACATCATTAAATGAGTTATTTTCAATTACAATTTAAGATCAAACATGAGATTATCAATACCCCACTGACATTGTACATATCAAGACATTGAATTTTTGAGAAGTATCAATAGGCTAGGGAAACAGCCAATCTATCTCATTTATCAATTAAAATAAATAAATTTTAAATTCAAAATAAAATACAACTAAGTTTTACAAAATTCTTGACCCAAAAACACGAAATAAGCAGCTCAAATTAATAAAAGACGCAAGTCATTGTTAGCTTAATTCTATACTATATTATGTATTTTTTAAGTATAAAGGAAGGGAGGAGGAGAGTAATATGTATATAACAAGAATACAACATTTTAATTAGTTAAAAATATAAATAATAAAATCATTTACCATGATATTGTCGTCATTTCAACTTTAAAAAAAATTGCAAACAGAAAATAAATCCATGAAAAATAAATTCAATATCAAATAAAAATTGATTTTGTTTTTGAATATTATAGAAAACAAGGAACATAAAATAAATCTAAATCTAAATCAAATAAATAAATAATTACAATAGTTAATCATAATCAACTCTTCAGTATTAAAATCAATTTATCTTACGCATTGATCAAGACATTTGGTGATACATCACCTAAAAATAATATATATATATATATATAATTAATTTAAAAACAGAGCAAAATTCATTATTGAAAGTAAAACCCTCTTTGAACAATCCAATTACTTAATTTGTTACCTTAATTAATGCATTGCGAGTCAAATACGCAAGAATTTTTGTGGAAGTATTGAGAGTCAATCAGACAAGAAATTCTAACTTAGGGGAATTTCAAGGAGGGTGCCAATATATATTATTGCCAATTTGCCACACACTTATAGAACTGATATGGTGAAGAACATGGACAATCGATATCGACGAATATTATCACTTTTGGCTACAAGATTACTATGGCTACTCTTTGTTTCGCTGTCCACAGTAAACTCAAAACTCGTTGCAGCAGATAATCAGCACACCCATAGAAGAGAGCTCGCCACTGAAAATCCAGGTTTATATATATTAGCCATAAACAATATACGATCACTTACAATTTAATTTTTATACGTTCAAAGTTAATTTTGCAAAAAGCTCGTATCTTTATAGTTTTTTTTTTTAATTTTAATGTTTTGATCCATAAAAAATTAAAATTGCAAGCGGATATTGTTCATTGATACAAATTTAGTACTCGTTATTTTTAACCTGAAAGTTGCTATTTGCAATAGAATAGCAAAATATCAAGCTTGTCCTAATTAATTAAGAATACAATGTATTTTCTTTTACATAACTTTTTGATAAATATTGATACTAATTTTTTTTAGTGGCTGTTGTAAGGACGAGAGTTTAAATCAAGTATTTAAAAAAAAAAAATACAGATTCTTTATAGTGTAATTTTTTGTTAAAATATTAAAGCCATTAATAACGCATTATCATGAAATTCTTAAAATCAAATGCTGTTGAAAATCTGGGCCCTATGAGCCATTAGTTAATTCATCAATTAGTTAAATTCATTTATTATTATTGGGCTTATAATAAGTTGGGCTCGCCTTATAATCAAATTGACTTTAGTTAAATTCATTTATTATTATTGGGCTTATAATAAGTTGGGCTCGCCTTATAATCAAATTGACTTAAGCCAATTTGTAAGGATCCCCCTCCTTATTATAGGCCTTTTAATTCTTTTATTTTTAATCAATGTGGGATTACCCCACAACCTTTACACTCCCCCCTCAAGTGGCAATTCGGCCACTTCACAAGTATCGGCGGCCCAACCAGGGTCCGTCAGGGTACAGTAACTCGACCCTCATACTTCGGGTTCGGATCCCAGCTCGACAGGCTCTGATACCATGTTGAGAATCTGGGCCTTATGAGCCATTAGTTAATTCATCAATTAGTCAAATTCATTTATTATTAATTGGGCTTATAATAAGTTGGGCTCACCTTATAATCAAATTGACTTAAGCCAATTTGTAGGGATCCCCCTCCTTATTATAAGCCTTTTAATTCTTTTATTTTTAATCAATGTGGGATTACCCCACAACCTTTACAAATGCATATAAGGTTATAGAATTAGATAAGCAACTTTAGGAAAGTAACTAGCACACCCTTCTCTTCTTTAGAAATATCTCCCACTATTAATAATAAATTTTTACTTGAATGCATATATGATAACATATAAATCATGTTTTATTTATTAAAGTTGGTTGGTACTGAGATATTATGAACATAAATAGTAAACAAATGACTGAATTTTTTTCAGATTTCAAATCAATATCAACTAAAAAATTTAATAAATAATAGAAATCTAGATTGAATTTACTTGAGTTGAGTTAATTGGGGTAGACTGGTTCTTGTACTGCCATGTAGTTGACAAATAAATTTGAAAAAAAAATTGTATTTTTCTTTGAAAAAAAATCCTCCAGTATTTCGTGAAAGAAAAGTAATTTTTTTTTTAATTTCCATATTACTAAGGCGCTTGTTCATTCAAATGGAATAGATTTTAGTTAATAAAAGAATTGGATAAGCATACGATAGATCAGATTATCTAACTAATTAATAATAATTTTGCTGTGACTAATTAAAAGGATTCATAAGCATCGATTGTGGGTCGGAAAAAGATTATGTTGATGAGACAAGTGGTATATTTTACAAGTCTGACGCAGATTTCATAAGCACAGGAATAAATAAAGATATTTCATCAAAATACAACAATGAAGATCCTTATACTGGGCGGCAGTTGAAAAACATGAGAATTTTTCCAGAAGAAAAAAAGAAGTGTTATTCTCTGAAACCTGAACAGGGCAAAATCATAATTATCTTGTACGAGCTGAAGCTGTGACAATATGCTTGTCATCTCGTTAATCGCTTACCATTAGCTGTTATTGGTGATAAAACACATTTAGAGATGTGGTCTGAAATACTTGCTACTGATTATGATTCCTTATGTGTATTTAGTTCTACTGCATACTACTATATTAAGGAATCAAAGTTAGATCCGATAGCAAAGAAAACGCTCTTTATGGGGATCACCACTTGTGTGAAAGGACTTCACCTTTGGTTTTCAGAAATAAAGAAGATAGTTTTTAGTAGAGATGTTACCTTTGATTAGTCTACCATGTTAAAAAAAGTAACAAATAAAATTATGCAGCAAACAGATGGTACTCGCAATAGGTGAAATTTAAAAGAAGAATTGTTGACCGAGCAAAAAATAAAACAGATAAAGATACTCCTATAGTAGAGGTGGAGTCAGATGAAGAAGGGATTTCAACCCAAGAACCTCCACAACAATAAGAATATATTGCAATAAATAGGTCACGGCGAGAGATTCACAAACCTGCTCTATTGATGATATGGTGGCTTATGCATCTCTAAATGTAAATAATGACATTGCTAACACTTACAGTGAAACTGTTCAAAGTTCAGAAAATGAAAAGTGGAGAAAGGCCATGGATGATGAAATGTAATCCCTTGGAAAGAATCAGACATGGAAGCTAGCTAATCTATCATAGGGAAAGAAGGCAATTGAATGCAAATGGGTATATAGAAAGAAAGAAAGATTTTCTGACAAGAACGTTGTTTACTATAAGGCAAGGTTAGTAGCTAAAAGTTATGCTCAGATGAAGGGAATTGATTACAATGAAGTATTTTCTCCAGCTGTAAAATATTCATCCATTAGAATTTTATTAGCCTTGGTAGCACAATTAGATTTGAAACTCGTTCAACTTGATGTAAAAACTGTATTTCTACATGGTGAATTAGAAGAGAAAGTCTATATAACTCAGCCAGAAGGATTTGAGGTTGCTAGTGAAGAAAAATGGGTATGCAATTTGGAAAAATTATTGTACAAATTGAAACAATCTTCGAGGCAGTGGTACAAATGATTTGACAATTTTATGATGTTGTAGAAGTACACAAAAAGTAAATACGATCACTGTGTACATTTGCGTAAGCTACAAGATGGATTTTTCATATATCTTCTCTTGTATGTTGATGATATGTTGATAGCTTCAAAGAATATATAAGAAATTGAGAAATTAAAGGCTCAGCTGAATCATGAGTTTAAAATGAAAGAATTGGGTGAAGCCAAGAAAATTTTAGGCATGGAGATATGCAGAGATAGGAAGAGTGGGAAGCTTTGTTTCAATCAGAAATATTATCTAAAAAGGTACTACAGAGTTTTAAACTGAATAAAAAGTCAAAAACTATAAGTACACCGCTTGCACCTCATATGAAGCTCAACTCATCTTCATCTCCTAAAAATGAAGTGGAACGGGAGTACATGTCTAAGGTTCCATATATAAATGTTGTTGGTAACTTGAAGTATGCTATGGTGTGTACAAGGCTAGACATTTCACAAGCAGTTGGAGTTGTGAGCAGGTATATGCATAATCTTGATAAGGAGCATTGGTAAGCCGTGAAATGGATTCAACAGTATATTCTGAACCCCTTAGATGTTAGATTGATATTTGAGCGGGATGAGAAAAATGGTCAATGTGCAGTTGGATACTGTGATTCCGACTATACTGGTGATTTAGATAAACGTCGATCAACTACTAGTTATGTGTTTACATTTGCTAAAGGGCCGGTTAGTTAAAATTCTACGTTACAGTCAACAATTACCTTGTCTACTATGGAAGCAGAGTGCATATCAGTATCAGAGGTTGTTAAAGAAGTAATTTGGCTTCAATGGTTGCTTGGTGAGCTAGGAATTAAATAAAAGTACATTAAAGTGCATTGTGATAGCTAAAGTGCTATTCATTTAGCAAAAAACTAAATTTATCATGCAATGACAAAGCACGTCAATATTCGGTATTACTTTGTACGTGAGATTCTGGAGAAATGTGAAATATTACTTCAGAAAATTTGAACCATTGATAATCCCGCAGATATGTTTATAAAAGTAGTGACAACTGTCAAGTTCAACTATTTTTTGGACTTAATCAATATTTTGAGAAATTGAAGATGAGCGCTTCACAGCGCATTTGGAGACACTACTAAAAATAGTTTCTTATGATAGAAGATTTGCATATTGTAAATAGAAAAATAAATAAGGTGTAGATTTATTAATTGTGGCTATATTTTCTATCCCACATTGAAAGATGTGGGATAGTGGGGAGGGGTTTGGCTATAAAAAAATCCTCCTTCCTCATTAGTTAAATATACTCTAAAAATAAGTCTTTAAATATATAATGTCATATTTTATCTTCTCTTTCTTTTGTATTTCTTTTTTGAAATTAGTAATATTATTTTGATGGTGTTTAAGGACGTAGGTAACATTGACCGAACCTCGTTAAATTTTGGTGTTCTCTTTATTAATTATTTAATAGTTATTTTAGGTATAGTTGTAGTGGTATTTTGTGTTATTAATTATATATCTAAAAAAATTCTGTCTAAGAAAAGATATAGTATTTAAGTATATCCATTATGACTCACCTCTCTTTTTTGAAAATATTTCTGCTATAATTAATTGGTGTAATTGTTCACATATTATATATATTATTAGTAAAAAATTAATTTAATTTTCATGACATGATCGGCATCTTATTGGGAAACGGATTAGGTTTCAGTTGACAGCAATGCAAGCATTGATATCTTTAGTAATAATGGCATCAATAACTTGTACACAGTACCTGTTGATGTTCTGAGAAGTGCTGCCCAGCCACAAAATCAACGGCTTATTAACTTACCAAGTTGAGAAGTCTGGCTATGACTATTTTTATATCAAATTTCATTTTACTGAAATCACAAAGATTGCAACAGATCAACGAAGAGAGTTCACTGTTACTGTGAATGGAGACAGTTATGGGCCAATTACCCTTGAGTACTTGAAGCCGATGACCATAAGTTCCTATAAAACACCATTAACAAGTGAAGGAGTTATTGACTTTTCTATCAATCGAACAAACCTATCTGATATTCCACCTATTCTCAATGCCTTTGAGATTTTGTTGGTTTATCCCTTACCTGTTTCAGCAACAAATTCTGCAGATGGTACTAATTTAATTAATATATATATATATATGCTTTTATATGTGATAATATTTAATCCTAACAAACCATCTTCACGCTTAAATTATCTCAGCTGATGCTATTATGGCCATCAAGATGACATAAGATAAATAGAATCGACTGGCAAAGTGATCCATGCGTGCCTAGAGATTTTTCATGGACTGGTTTGACCTGTAATAATATCGAGAATCCTCCAAGGATAATCTCTCTGTAAGTGAAATTTCAAATTATGTACAAATGGTTAGCCCTCCATTAGCTACAAAAAGTATAATATAGCTTAGTAAATGTTGCATGATTGGGACATGAGAAAGTGAAGTCACTACCACAAATTACTGGAATTATCAGCATTAGTTTAACACCACTATATATATATATATATATATGTATATGTATATGTGCGCGCGCGCTGTTGAAATTAACTACTAACAACAATGATATATATATATATATGTGTGTGTGTGTATGCTGTTGAAATTAACTATTATCAACAATGATATATATATATATACGTACGTATACAACAAGTTGATAATATCAATGAACGTCATCATGTATTAACAATACTGTTAATAGTGTAAAATATTTATATTATTGTTACAATTAACTTTTGATCCCAGGAGTTCCATACATCAGTGGAAATGCTGCGAATTTTTATTAGCATCAATTGTTTTTTCATGATTCATATGCTGTTAAATCGATTACCAATGTATGTGTCATGGGCGGGGCTGGAGGGTGGACCCCCTTCCCCCCACCCCAAATACACAGTGACACACACGTTAATTTTTGAATAGTAATTCTTTTAAAATTTTAAAATTAATTTTTAATTTATTGGTTTGATATTATTATTGAGTATTATAATAGTTTATAATTATTATTTAATTTATAAGTTTTAATTTATTATTTTGATGATTATATTAATTATTTTGAAATTTTGATTATTAGACTAATTATTTTGAAATTTGATTATGATATAAATTGGGAATTTGGATTTTGTGATTAGGTTTAATTATTTTGAAATTTGATTATGAATTAGATTTAGAGGTTTTGTGATTAGGTTAATTATTTTGTAAAAAATATTCTATCACATATTTATTAAAAATTAATTAGTTTAAATATATTTTTTAAAATATCTCAAAAAATATAAAAATTTTATTTAAAAATAACATATATTATTTAATTTTTTAAAGTAATATTTAAATATTTAAATAAAAATGATAAAAATGATAAAAATTCTAATATTTAAATATTTAATATGAAAATAAAATTGAATATAAATATTAATGTTAACTATTTACATTAATTTTTTAATATGAAAATAAAATTGAATATAAATTTGTTTCTAATTTTTTTAACTTGAAAATTTTGTCTCTTTTTATCAAAATTCTGGTTATATATATATAACTGGGAAATGACAAGGTATTACATTTATATATGATATCACTTGTGACTATTTGCGGCACCAAGCAATTTTGCTCAAATTATTTGAGAACTTTTATAGGATACGGGACTCTTAACAAAATAACTCTCAATGCAATGCACTATGAACAGGAACCTAAATGCAAGTAGTTTGACCGGAGAGATAGCACCATCATTCTCCGAACTCAAAGCAATACAATCCCTGTAAATATTAATTAACTTGTAATTGATTTTGCTACGCCAGACTTCTCATGTTTCATTCCGTAAAAGCTTAATTCTCTTCTATTTTTCCTTCAGGGATTTATCAAACAATGAATTGAATGGTGGATTACCTGAATTTTTCGCACACCTATCAAATTTGACTTTTTTGTGAGTTAATTCTTTGCATATAAAGGTAAATTTTTTTCACTAAAGGAAAAAATAGGTGACTTAGTTTACTCTTTGCAGAAATTTAAGTGGAAACAAGTTCACAGGTTGGATTCCCCAGTCGCTCATAGATAAGTCCAAAAATGGAACATTGGTCTTTAGGTTTGACCTGTTAATTTTGAGCATTTCCTTTTGTTATTTTATTAACTATACTATAGCAAAATCTATAGATGTAATTAAAAAGGTTTCATGTATAATTAATTAACGTTTCAAAACAAAAATATATGATCACATATATCATATATTCTAACTAATGCATTGTGTGATATTTGATAACCTTTTTCTTAATGCTAGCTTGGACACAAATCCAAGTCCATGCAAAACAAATTCTTATGAGGAAAAAAAGCACAGTTTTCTTGTTCCGACTTTTACATCAACTATATCAATTGTGGTGCTTCTCCTCTTGAGCGTCATGGCCACCGTTTGGAGAATGAGAAGACGTGGAGGTTATTTCCCTTCTCTCATATAAATTTCGTGCTCCTGTTTTTGTAAATAAGGTTTTGATCGATCCAATACTCATGCATGTTGAATTTTTTTATTCTTCTTGCCGTTTCTGGAATGTGGGATTATTTGTATTTATTTTCGTTGCTGTGGAGACAGTTACTAGACTCAAAAGGGAACCATCACTTAAATCAAAAAACCAGTACGGCTTTACATACTCTAAAATTGGGGATTTTTACTAAAATATAAGAGTAAATTCTAAATTTTATCAATTCTAATTTTATCAAAATATGAGATTTACTTCTATAATTACACTTTACAAGTTTTGGTTTGATGTGGCAATAACTTAAAAAAAAATTCAGTCACCAAGCCGAAAGTCTCACTTTTGATTTGATGGTTGACTCCCATATTTTGAAAATTATAGAAGCAAATTTGATATTTTGGTAAAATTTGAAATTTTCTGCCATATTTTAGTAAAAATTTCCTGATATTGTTAGTATTACCAATGACTTCAGAAAGATTACTGGAGAAGGGGGATTTGGAAAGGTCTATCTAGGCAAATTGCAAGACGGCTGTAAAATTGCTCTCTCAAGCATCAATGCAAGACTATAAAGAATTTAAATCAGAGGTTAGATAAATGCAGCAAAGGTTCTCAATTTTTTAATATTCCATGAGATTTGTAACAATTTTAGTGCATTAAATAAGACAGAGATTTGATGCAGGTCGGGCTTATAATGATAGTTCATCATAGAAACTTGGTGTCCCTCATTGGTTACTGCGATGACCGAGAAAATATGGCACTTGTTTACGAATAAATGGTATATGGAAACTTGCGAAAGCGTTTATCAGGTAATTCTACAACAAATAATCCCTCTTAACGATATGTTTTATATACTGTTAAAAAGATAAAAATAACTTAATGCAAATAAGACCATTTATTGTATAAAATTTTCTTAGTTTTTAAAAATATGATTAATTATAAATATTTGACAGCACCATTAACATGTGACAGCTTTATTTATTTTGACATTAATCCAATATTACTATCATGTACATTTATATAGGTATGCACTTGTTGTCAATTGTTAATTTAATGGTAAGTATAAAATGATGTTAAATTAATTTTGTTAAATCGATCTATTATTTGCTTTAGTGCATCATGAATAAAATCCAACCGAAAGTAGTTTGCTTAAGTCAGTGGCTTAAACCCTTAGGATTCTCAAGAAAGAAGATGATAAACCTTGAGAGAGCTTAAGCAAGATAGTCAGACAAGGTTCTAGAATGTCAGGCTCCCATTATTGCATCGCCTATCCCAGATAAATGTCGAGTCTTAACTAGGTGACGGTTTGTCTATCTTGGTGCGCTTTTGAACTATAAGAGCTTATAGACATGCATTATAGCATGACCAAGTATGTAATGGACTCTAGTTCCTTGTCTGGTGAGACTAGCTTGGAGTGAGGGCCAAGAATCTCATAAATGGATTCAATCTAGCAAAACAGCATCTTGGCAAGGTACCTTCAGAAGGATGACCTCGTCCTAGACCAATCCCGAGGTTTCCTTGTCACAAGTCATCTTTGAAAATATCTAGTTGGCCTTTAAGTCTATATAATTAGGTTTTCTTGAAAAGCGGATCTGATTTCGTAATTGAACGTGAAGGATGGGAATCAAATTTATTTGTTATCACTAACATCTAAAAATGAGTAATGACAGCATCAGCATATTGCTATAAATATGTGCACTTATTGTTTTTTTTTTTTTCGAAAATATGTGCACTTATTGTTAATTAATAGTTTTATCTGCAAATACCTAATCACTTCAAAAAAAAATTATGTTAAATCCTTTATATTTGTTGTAGTGATTAATGTGGCTTTGGTGGCAGGTTCAAGTACTAATGTTTTGAGCTGGAGGGACAGACTTCAAATTGCAGTTGATGCAGCACATGGTCTATTTCTAAGACATATATAAAAATCAAGATTCTTCAATTTCTTATGAGTTAATTAGTATTTTTTTTTCCTCCCTAACTGGGTTTGTAAAGTTTCAGGTTTGGAGTATCTTCATGACGGTTGTCGTCCACCAATAATGTTGGGAAAATCGGGTAATTTTCCCTCAAACTACAACTAGTGAATTGCACTGATTCGGTAATTTCCAGGAAAGACTACTGAATAGTCTCCTTAGACAAAATTACCATTCCAAATAAATTCCCAGGAAAGGCTGGAGGGGTCACAAATGGTCCCTCTTAAAACCCAGTCTCCTAGACAGAACTTACTTGCACAGTATATTATCACAACCTAAACCCGTGTATATATGAATAGTACCGTACATGTGAATAGTAAAATATACCCAAATGAATAGTACAATACACTACAAATAAACCCGACAAATAAATATTGAATATTATACTAATACAGAAAAGAAACAAAATAAATGCGGAATAAATAAAAGAGACAAGGAAAGAACACACCCGGAAATTTGATAACGGAGTTCGGCTAAATATGCCTACGTCTCCGAGCACCACTTGAGGCAGCCTGCTCTTATTAATTTGGGAAGAGAAGACCAAAATTTACAATATACAAATTTTCGAAAATGTATACTAATTTTGGGATACAAATAATTTGGAAGGGATGAGTTATTTATAAGGCAACTAACTCACCCCTATCTTTAAAACTTCCGATGTGGGATTGCAACAAATTAAGCCACACCAACCAAAGCCATCAAATTTGACAAATCTCCACCTTGGCATAATTTCTAATCCCACCAAATGCAAACATTCTTCATCTTCCCAATCAAACAAAACAGTCTTCGTAGTGCTTCCAATTTGGGCCTTCAGGCGCCAACTCAAATGTGCAGGATATTGACCAAGTCTAAACAATGTTTAAACTTGGCTTTTGCCACCACCTTGGTCATCATATCTGCAGGATTCTCCGTAGTCCGAATCTTCTGGAGAAGTATCTCCTCTTCTTCGAGAATTTCCCGCACAAAGTGATAGCGAACATCAATGTGCTTCGTTCTTGCATGAAAAACTTTATTTTTTGCTAAGTGAATAGCACTCTGACTGTCACAATATACCTCAAGGTGTTTCTGACCAACTCCCAAGTCTCTTAGCAATCCTTGAAGCCAAATTACCTCTTTTACAGCCTCTGTAATTGCCATATACTCTGCCTCTGTTGTAGACAAAGCCACTGTTGACTGCAAAGTAGACTTCCAACTTACTGGCGCCTTAGCTAAAGTGAATAAGTAGCCAATTGTAGATCGTCGCTTATCCAAGTCACCTGCATAGTCAGAATCACAATATCCAACTACGCATTGACCAAGTGATTCATCCCGCTCAAACACTAAGCCAACATCTACAGTACCTTGAATATACTGTAGAATCCATTTCACAGCTTGCCAATGAACTTTGCCAGGATCATGCATATATCTACTCACAACACTGACTGCCTGTGAAATATCGGGTCTCGTACACACCATTGCATACATCAAGCTTCCAACTGCATTAGCATACGGGACTTTCGCCATGTATTCTCGTTCTTCATCTGTCTTTGGAGATAACTGGCTGCTAAGCTTCAAATGAGGAGCAAGCGGAGTACTTACAGGTTTTGTATCTTCATTCATACCAAAACGTTGTAATACCTTCTTCAAATACTGCTTCTGTGTCAGCCAAAACTTGCCTCTCTGTCTATCCCTGCTTATCTCCATGCCGAGAATCTTCTTGGCTTCTCCCAAATCCTTCATCTCAAACTCTTCACTCAACTGAGCCTTCATTTTATCAATTTCAATTTGGCTCTTGGATGCTATTAACATATCATCAACATACAAGAGTAGATAGATGTAGGACCCATCTTGAAGCCTGCGCAAATACACACAGTGATCGTATTTGCTTCTTGTGTACTTCTGACCCATCATAAACTTATCAAATCGTTTGTACCATTGCCTCGGTGATTGCTTCAATCCGTATAATGATTTGTTCAGTTTACAAACCCAATTTTCTTTACCAGCAACTTTGAATTCATCTGGCTGAGACATATAGATTTCCTCCTTCAAGTCACCGTGTAGAAACGCGGTCTTCACATCAAGTTGAGCTAGCTCCAAATTCAACTGTGCTACTAAGGCCAACAAAATTCTAATTGAGGAATGTTTAACAACTGGAGAAAATACCTCATTATAATCAACTCCCTCCTTCTGAGCATAGCCTTTAGCTACCAATCTTGCCTTGTAGCGAACATCATTCTTGATAGGAAATCCTTCTTTCTTTGCAAATACCCATTTGCATCCAATTGCTTTCTTGCCTTTTGGTAACTGTGTCAACTTCCACGTCTTGTTCTTCTCAAGAGATTGCATCTCTTCTTCCATTGCATCTTTCCATCTACCATTTTCTGAACTTCGGATGGCTTCAGGAAAGGTGGATGGAACTTCATCAACAACTGGAAGTGCATAGGCTACCATGTCAACAAAACGAGCAGGTTTCTGAATTTCTCGTCTTGTCCTTCTAACAGCAATTGACTCTGACTGCTGTTGAGATTCTTGGGTCGAAATCTCTTCCTCATCTGCCTCTGCTTCTGCCATAGGAGAGTCACTCATAGTACTTTTTGTTGGGCTCACCATTATCTGTTCAAACTCCACCTGCTTCGGCATACACTCCACCTGTTGCGGAGTACCATCAGTTCCTTCTTGAGTTACCTTATGCAACATGGCAGATTCATCAAAGGTAACGTCCCTGTTAATGATGGTCTTCTTTGCCTCTAGACACCAAAGACGATATCCCTTAACTCCAGCATTGAAGCCCATAAAGAGAGCCTTCTTTGCTCGTGGATCCAACTTTGATTCATTTACATGATAATATGCAGTAGAACCAAAAACATGCAAAGAATCATAATCTGTTGCAGGTTTCCCAGACCATACCTCTAAAGGAGTCTTGCAATCTATTGCAGATGACGGCAAGCGATTGACGAGATGAGCATATGTCACAGCCTCAGCCCAAAACTTTCTGCCTAACCCAGCATTAGACAGCATGCAACGAACTTTCTCCACCAATGTCTTGTTCATACGCTCCGACACCCCATTTTGTTGTGGTGTTTTTCTGACTGTAAAGTGCCGAACTATGCCAAATTCTTGGCATGCCTCCAGGAATGGATCACTCTTGTATTCTCCACCATTGTCTGTTCGGAGAACTTTGATCTTTCTACCAGTCTGGTTCTCAACCTGAGCTTTCCATTTAAGAAAAACTCCAAGCACTTCATCTTTCTTCTTCATAGTAAACACCCATACTCTTCTGGAAAAATCATCAATAAAAGTGACAAAGTAATGCCTACCTCCAAGACATGGAGTCTTGGCAGGTCCCCACACATCTGAGTGCACATAATCCAAAATACCCTTGGTATCATGAATGGCAGTGCCAAATTTCACTCTTCTTTGTTTTCCCAAAACACAATGCTCACAAAATTCTAATTTGCAAGTCTTCGTACCTTTCAACAGTCCTTGCTTGGCAAGAATTTGCAAGGATTTTTCACCAGCATGTCCCAAACGCATATGCCACAGCTTTGTTGCCTCTGAATCCTTCTTGCTACTAGACGTTGCAGTCGCTACTGTCCCAACCACTGTACTACCTTGGTAGTAATACAGATTATTCTTCCTCACGCCTTTCAACATCACAAGTGCTCCCGAAGTTGCTTTAAGAATTCCATCTCGCATCATCACAACTAGGCCTTTTGACTCTAAGGCCCCCAAAGAGATGAGATTCTTCTTCAAATTCGGAACATACCGTACATCTTTCAGAATTCTTGTGGATCCATCGTGATTCCGCAGCTTGATTGAACCTATCCCAGCTGTTTTACATGGATTGTCATTTCCCATATAAACAACTCCACCATCACATTCTTCAAAATCAAAGAACCACTCCCGAATGGGAGACATATGGTAGGTGCAACCGGAATCCAAAATCCACTCATCTGGATGGGATGTTGAAGGTGATACCACCAAAGAGACATCTGACTCTGCATCACTTTTGCATTCTGCAACATTTGCATCTTGCTGAGCCTTCCCTTTATTCTTCAACTTTGGACAGTCTTTCTTCCAGTGCCCTTTCTCATGACAGAAAGCACACTCATCTTTGGCAACTCTGCTTTTTGACTTTGATCTTCCTCTTCTTCCCTTCAACTGGCTCTGCTGACGACCTCTCGCCACTAATGCTTCATCTGCTGTAGCTACTTTGTTTTTCCTTTTATCTTGTTTTCTCAATTCATGACTATACAAGGCAGAACATACAGCATCTAAAGATACATTCTCCTTCCCATGAAGTAAAGTAGTTTCTAAGTGTTCAAATTCATCGGGAAGGGATGACAATAACATCAAAGCCAAATCTTCATCTTCAAATTTTACATCTAAGTTTAACAGGTCTGCTACTAATTGTTGAAACAAAGTGATGTGTTCGTTCATAGTAGTACCTGGTTGGTAATCAAACCGGAACAACCTCTTCTTCATAAGGAGCTTATTCTGACCACTCTTTTTCAAAAAAATTTCCTCCAACGCCTTCCACAATTTATGTGCAGAAGTCTCGTTCTTGAATGCATACTTCTGCTCTCTGGATAAGCACGATCGAATTGTTCTGCATGCCAACCGATTTATGATACTCCAATCCTTATCTTCTACGTATTCTGGTTTCTTTTCTTCAATGGCGATGTCAAGGCCCTGTTGGAAAAGGGAGTCCATGACCTCGCCTTGCCACATGCCAAAATGGCCAGTACCGTCAAATATCTCTACCGCCAACTTCAAACTTGACATTGGAATCCTTGGCCATGTGGACGAGGAAGCTGATGTCCCTTGTGCCATATCTGATGTAGCACTATTAGTTGGTGGATTTACTGATGCCATTACAAACTCAAATGATAGTATTCAATATAAATAATATTACAAACAGACCTAGGACGAACCTTCGGCTCTGATACCACTTGTTGGGAAAATCGGGTAATTTTCTCTCAAACTACAACTAGTGAATTGCACTGATTCGGTAATTTCCAGGAAAGACTACTGAATAGTCTCCTTAGACAAAATTACCATTCCAAATAAATTCCCAGGAAAGGCTGGAGGGGTCACAAATGGTCCCTCTTAAAACCCAGTCTCCTAGACAGAACTTACTTGCACAGTATATTATCACAACCTAAACCCGTGTATATATGAATAGTACCGTATATGTGAATAGTAAAATATACCCAAATGAATAGTACAATACACTACAAATAAACCCGACAAATAAATATTGAATACTATACTAATACAGAAAAGAAACAAAATAAATGCGGAATAAATAAAAGAGACAAGGAAAGAACACACCCGGAAATTTGATAACGGAGTTCGGCTAAATATGCCTACGTCTCCGAGCACCACTTGAGGCAGCCTGCTCTTATTAATTTGGGAAGAGAAGACCAAAATTTACAATATACAAATTTTCGAAAATGTATACTAATTTTGGGATACAAATAATTTGGAAAGGATGAGTTATTTATAAGGCAACTAACTCACCCCTATCTTTAAAACTTCCGATGTGGGATTGCAACAAATTAAGCCACACCAACCAAAGCCATCAAATTTGACAAATAATTCATAGAGATATGAAAACTTCAAATATCTTATTGGATGAAAATCTCTTAGCAAAGATAACTGATTTTGGGTCATCTAGAGTTTTTGTTACTGAGAGAAACTCTCATATAACAACATGTCCTGGTGGCACAATTGGTATGTTGATCCTGAGTAAGTCTTAACAATTATTGTTGGCCACTAATTATTATATTTGAGGCCTAATATTATTTTTTCTTGAAATTTAATTATTTATTCTTTTCCCTTTTTCTGCAGATTTCATGCATCAGGAAACTTAAATAAGAAAAGTGATGTCTACAGCTTTGGTATTATTCTATTCGAGTTAATAACAGGCAAACCTGTATTTATAAAACGCGATGAGGATAACACCCACATAGTTCAGTGGGTAGGTAATAAGATTGAAAGTGTATCCAAGGCTACAAGGTGAATTCACCACTAATTCTGCTTGGAAAGCTGTGGAGATAGCCATGTCTTGTGTACCACCAACTGCAATACAAAGGCCAGAAATTAATCATATATTGGCGGAACTAAAGGAATGTTTGGCAATGGAGATTGCATCTGCAAGAGATGATAAAGAGACACTGAGCACACAGCATTGAGTAACTCATTTGAGATGATAAGCTTTCCTAGTGCTAGGTAGAAGAGGTAGTACTTTTAGTTGCTTGAATGTCCATTTAGTTATTGTTATTAAATAATAATCATACTAAGTGTAATTTTTTTTTTCATACTCAATTATAGCCTAGCGGTAAAAATGTATATTTCTCTGAACAATAGATTTAAAATATATTATATAAAAATTAATTTGAAAAAAAATAATTCTGTTACTAATAATTTTTATAGTGGTAATATATAAGGATAATACTGTGAAATAATATTACTATCGATTGTTAGAAAAAAACTTACAACCAGCAACTAATTATTTTTTTATTTTATCAAATGGCTTGAATCATTTATTGATTTTTATGAATTATTTATTGATTTTTTTTTACTGCAAAAGAAGGTAAAATCTTGGATACTAAATAGGGAATATTTTTGGGGAAAAAAAACTTGTTCTGAAGGCATGACTGCAACCCCTTTAAAAATCTATTATTTTTTAATCAAATGGCGTGAATTATTTATTGATTTTTATAAAACCATCAAATTATGAGGAAAAATGCAGGTACACGAATTGGAATCTATAGCACAATTGCAAGCAAAATGATCGAGACTCGCATCTTGACTAAAATTAGCACCCACCATTCATAACCACTTGTATCATTTGATTCCCAATAAATATAAGACTCTTAATATTAGGACCCGAAAAGCTATAATTAAATCCAACGAATTAATAAGCTAATTTTTTTTTTTGAAAGGGTAAATTAATAAGCTAATTGTCATTATATTATTAATTGATTGATGAATAATTGTCAGTCTACCTATTTGAATATGAACGCATCTGCAAGTTATAATATTATAATATAAGGAAAAACTCCGTTTCCATTCACTATTGGAGTTAATTAGATCGACAAAATTCTATTAGCATTAACTTATAATATATATATTTTAAAAGAAATTAGATGAAAGTTGAAATAGAAATAAATTTAAAATATAAATTTTTTCAAGATTATGAGTGTGTCTCATATGGGTGAGCTAGAAATTTGTTTGATGCCTATGCTTTTGCAGACAAATATATATCATCTATGCAGTTGTATTATCATCGCACTACGTTTCTGATGCTTTTTACTGACGAAATGTATGTTTTTTTTTTCTTTTTTTTTTTTCGCCATAAAGTAAAAACATAATACTTTTATCTTGTTCCCATTAATAGTTTTCAAATAATAAAAATAAACCTTTTTAAATTTTAAAAAAAGAATTTATAATTTTTTTAATGCCGTGGAAGTACCTTATTCTATGAGATTGGTCTACGTAGCAAACAAGTTTGTGCAAAGTGACGAGAGCAAATGATTTGGTGCAGAGAATGGTTTTCTTTAATTTTAGATATGTTATTCAGCAAATTATTTTTGCTATTGTCAGAACTTCAGTCAAGGTTTACCTGAATTAATTAAAAATAGGGGTATCTAAACGCAGTTTTGAAAAGCCCTTCAATTTCAGACGTAGCAAGACCCTGAATTTGAAACCATGGGTTCTCAAAATGTCATTGTTCAAAATAGTTTCTTGATATTTTCATAAAAGAGACAGTGAAGCTCTAAAGTCGATATGTCCGAGTGGTTAAGGAGACAGACTTGAAATCTGTTGGGCTTCGGCGCAGGTTCGAGCCCTGCTGTCGACGAGCTTTTCATTTAGAGACAACAAGGCAGTTGCCATCTCTAGTCAATTACAAAATTTGTGCCAGTATATTGTAATTTAGTACATCATTTAATGCTATGTGTTTGACAGTTTTGGGCAACTCCTACCAAGAAATATCACAATCTCTACTCAACCATGTGCATTTAGCTGGTACTTGACCCATTCAATAAGTTGCGGAAAATTGGTTAATACCATCATTATGTACTTGAAACCCTTTTATCTGTCCACTTGATTCTGATCCTTATTGTAGTTAAATTACTCTTTGTTTAAAACAATCATGCATGATGCATATAATTTTGTCCTTAATTCATATTGTATTATTGTAAAATGCTCCACACTTTTCTTTTTTTTAACTTTATGATTGGGTTGAGTGATCAAGTGGGTATTTATGTTTATTATTTTTTTTTTTGAAAAGGGTATTTATGTTTATTATTAAAATATGAATTTTGATTGCATGCCATTAAATAATATATGTGTATCCTATTTCTATTATTAGTTCAAATGCTCCACTTTAATTGATCTAGTTTTAGGCTCAAAGTAGGCAGCGTGAGATATGGGGCAAAAATCAGTTTGCGGCCTCAACTTAGGTTCAATATATTATGAAAAATTAGATCTTGATAATATTTGAATAGACCATAATCATTTTATGAATTTTGTTTTCATGTTTTTAATTATGAATTTCTTGAGAGCTTAAAAATGTTCCAGTGTTAAATTTTTTTTTTTTAATTTCTTCTAGACTACCAAATTAAAAACAATCCATACCAAAGTGAACAAGTTAAAAACATGGCAAGTTTAAAATCCCATATTAGTTTCTTGGTTCTCTGTGTAAGCCTTCTCATCCAAACAAGCAGCCAAAACCATAATTGGTCTCCAAACAACCATGTTTTCTTATTCTTCTTTAGATATTTAATATTTCATGCTAGAAAAAATAACTACATCGATCAAAAATCCTGTTGGCATGCACAGCAAACCTTCTGGCCATATGAAACATTCTTTAACTATCCAACTGAGAGGTTTTTTCATGGTCTAGTAATTCCAGATAATATTGTTGGCAAATTACTCATTTTACTCTAGTTCAGTTCATTTTTTCCATTCATCAATAATTTATATAATATAATTTTCGAAAGTTTCTTGCAGCTGAGAGTTTAAAGTTACCATTAGTTCCACCAAATCTTCAGCCTGGTAATTATAACTAAAATGGAGTAAAGTTTGCTTCAGGGAGAGCCGGTCCGGTGCTCTTCTTGAAACTATTTAATGATGGTGTGCGCCACATTACTCATCAAAGACATTTGTTTTTTTTTTTTGTTTTTTAGTTTTCATTGATTTTCTCTGTTTCATAAATATATAGGTTATAGACCTCAAAACTCAGGTTAGTTATTTCAAGAAACTGGAAAAGCAGCTAAGGCAGAAAGAAATTAGGTGATACAGAGTATTAGGCATTGTTGTCCAGAGCCATATACTTATTCAATGTTGGAAACAATTAAAAAACCCCATAAATGAATAAGCTAATTAGTTCACACAATTTTTCGAGTCTTAACAACGTCGATATGCCCGAGTGGTCAAGGAGACAAACTTGAACTCTGCTGGTCTTCGCCCGTGCAGGTTTGAGCCTTGTTGTCGACGATTATTTACATTTAATTTTTTTTTATGTTGTCGATGACTAGTGACGAAATCAGAATTTTATTAAGAAGGATAAAAATTTTAAACAAAAAAATTACAATAAAATATTATTTTGATAAATTACATCATATGTTATTTTTAAAATTATTTTTATATATTTTTAAGATATTTTAATTATTTAATATATTTTTGAGATATTTTAAAGAAAGTGTTTAAATTAATTATTTTAAATAAATTTATATAATATAATATATATAAATAAAATATTGATATAATATATAAATAAAAATATTGAGAGTTATATCAAAATATAACTTCATTAATCAACATTTAATTAAAAATAAATTTTTATTTAGACATTTAAATTTTAAAAATTAAGTTCAATTTAATTTTATTATATTAATTTTCATATTTAAAAAAATATAATTAGCAAAATTTAATACTTTTTATACAAAAAAAAATATGTGTTGATTTAAAAATAATAAAATTATATCAAAATAAAATAATTTTTTAAGAATTTTATTTACCTAGTTACGTCCATTGCTAATAATTTTATCCATATTTAAATTAAACATTAAATTTTCTATATAAAAATAAAATGAGAAATAATTATTTTTTATTTTTAATATTATATATATATCTATATACACGCATGTATATATATACACATATATATACATGTATATATATATATATGTACATATGTAGGAGCCAAGGGGGGTCAACTGCCCCCAGAACCCCCCTTGGTTCCGTCCCTGTTGATGGCCTAACCTTAGCAGGCAGTTGCCACTTGCCATCTTTACTCAAAGACAAACTTTGTGCTAGTATATTATTTTTCAGTATATTATTTTTTAAAGAAAAAAATTAAAAAACGTAGATATAAAATAATAATCGAACATGTTATACAATAAAATCATAGTATTTTTTTAATTTGTTTTTTTGGTAAAACAAAGAACTCCCAATAGGAGCTAAGACATAATGAAACGGGGTAAAGAGATCCCACAGCATCCTTCAAGAGAATCTGGTATAAATCAAGAAGGTAGCTATTCAAAAATTGGATTCCCAACAGAAGAATTCTGACATGATTAACTTAGAAGTATGTCACTTGATTGGCTTCCCTATATATATATTTTTTTTAATATTTGTTTTTTATTAACTTAGTAACGAATATATGGTCCCATACAATCAGAAATTAAAATGCCTTTTAGAAATCTTGGTAAAGAAACAAAAGAGTGAAAAGAACAATTGATATTATTTAGTCGACCATATAAGGCAAAGAAGTGAGCCAATTGATTTCCTTCCAGGAAAATATGATTGAGGATGTATGACGAGGACTGAAGAAGATGTTTGGTCTTGCCAAGCAAACTTGTAGGGTGGGCTGGTTGTGAAGAAATGAGACGATCAAATAGCAGCTTAGAATCAATTTCAATAATCACGTTATTGAGCCCAGCAGCCACACACCAGTTCATACCCATTTGTAGAGCTGTTGCCTCAGCATTGAAAGCATCCGTGGTTTGAAAAACAAAAGAAAAACCATGCAAAAATTGACCTGAATGACTCCTTAAAACAGCACCTCCTGCCTAAAGATGCTTGGTGAAGGAAGCATCAGTATTTAATTTAACATAATGAGTAGGAGGAGGAGTCCATTGCACCAACTTGGGTTTTAATTTGCCCTTGCCAAATTCTTGAGGAATAAAATCCTCCATGACAGCAATAGGTCTAGCAAAAGTGTCGTTAGCATGACCAATTCCCCAATTAAGAATAGAAGAGCAAATAGTTTTATATAAATTGGGAAAATAAAATGTATCCGTTCCCCAAGTGAAACCGCAGTAAGCTACCCAAATCGAGTTCAAGATGCAAAGGGAGACATATCTTATAACTTTACCCATAGCCGAGGTAGAGGAAGAAGACATCCACCAAGTTAGAAGCTCAATCTTAAGAGACCTTTTATGAGAAATGTCCGAAACCAGGTGAGATCCAAAAATTGTCCAAACCTTATGCACAACATGACAGTGATAAAAAATATGATCCAATGTTGCTTCAGCTGCAATACAAAATGGACAAGCAGAAACCGTTTGAATACCCAAACGTTGCAGGTTCCTTGGAAGAGGGAGAGAGCCATTAATAATTCTCCATCCAAGAATAGAGAATTTTATGGGTAAAGCCGAATCCCATAGCATGCGATAATAGTAAGCAGCAGACCTGTGACTTCTTGAAATTTTGTATGCCGAAGAGAGGGAAAACATACCCGAGACATTAGGTTTCCAAGCAACAGGTGGCACATCCATCATGAAATGGTCCGAGAACTACTCAAAAGTCCTACATATGCGCTTCCAATTCTGAGAATCAGATTGCAAGAAAGTCCACTGTCCATCTCTGTGATATTTCATGTGCATATAATGGACCAAATAGAATCATTAACAAGATAGCTCCATAATAGCTTGATAGAGTAGACAGTCTGAATAGAAGAAAAGGATCGAAAGCCTAGACCATTTTCAGCAGTAGGATAGCAAAGATTTACATAGCTAACCCAATGATGCTTACGAATAGAACAATCTGTGCTCCAAAAGAAGGCTGCCAACTTTGATTCCAAGGCTGAAATAACAGATTTAGGGAGCATCATAGCTCCCATAGTATGCACCGTAATTGAATTGAGAACATGTTTTATTAATAAAAGCCTACCTCCCCAAGAGAGAAACTTTTTGGACCAGCTTTGAAGTTTAGCATCTACCTTGCTCAACAGATCACAACAATAGGATGCTTTATTGATACCTTGGTAAATAGGAGCACCAAGATACGTAAAAGGGAGATTCTGGCGATTAATAGCAAGGACATCAGTAAACTTTCTGACAGAAGCTAAAGGGCATTTCTTCGAAACATATAGGGCACTTTTTTCAAAATTAATAAGCTGTCCAGAAGTAGCTTGGTACAAGTTCAAGAACCGTTTAAGATTCTTCAGGCTGCGAAGATCACCATTAACAAACAAAAGCAAATCATCTGCAAAAGCAAGATGAGAAATCACCGGGCATCTTCTATGAAGTTTATAAGGAGAAATCTTCCCCTCAGAGATAAGAAAATTAAGACCACGGGAAAAACATTCTGAGGCTAAAATAAAAAGCAGGGGTGACAGAGGATCACCTTGTTTGACCCCACGCTGAGGATTGAAAAAACCATAGCCTGCACCATTGACCATAACAGAAAGGTGAGTGGCTGCCAAATTATTCATAATAAGAGACACAAACTTGTTTGAAAAGCCAAAACGAGTAAGAACTGATCTCAAAAAATTCCAATCCGCTCGGTCGAAGGCTTTTGCCATGTCTAATTTTATAGCAACATTATGGCCCTGGCTTCCCTGTATATATGCTTTATAGACACCATCCAATCTCTGCTACAAAGTTCACTAACATTCTGGATCAAAGACGTTTGTACGTTCAAAAACTTTCCCTCTTTATTAATGATGACGAGGTGAACTTTCGAACTCAAGGCTCGACTGGGGGTTTCTTGGCTCAACGATCACACTGGAGGACATGCAATACAAAGAGGAGACCCAAGCTCCAATGGAGAGACTCTAATGCTTAAGTCAGTGCTCAGCCTCATAGAGATTATAGGTAATCAGAAGTTAGAAAAGAATTGGATACCCTACCTGTACATTTTATCTCTGTTTTTACATGAAAGATGGTGGGGGACAGACTCTGCCAGTGGTGGAAGACAGACTCTACCGATGTGGGAGATTGTAGGTGGTGTAAGACAAACTCTGCAGATAGTGGGAGTGCCAGAAAATATTAAGAGGTGTTAGAAATTTGTAAGAAATGATGTGTTGGTCAACAAAACGAGCTTGGATGTAAAGCTCGGTTGATGAGGACTCTATCAATCCCATGTGTCAAGCTCGCTAGAAGAAGCGTGGCTTGTTCCGAGCTATATAAGCCTAGTACAATGAGGTAGTCCTGTTAGAATTAATTTTATATTGTTAAAATTAATCCATATTAAATATGTATTGCAGTCAAATTAAAGTTTTGATCTAATTAGGATTGTTGACTATTGAGGTGTCCTACTCGTAATAGGATTATAAGTGTAGAGACCGATAAGAATTTCTGTTTTGTTGAAGGACCAAAATAGAAATTAATCATCATCATCAGTTATAAATAAGGGGTCGTGGTCTCCAGGGGAACATAACAATTTTAAGAGAACATTGCATTCCTTCAGTAGTGCTTCCGCTAAACTTAAAGTGTGTATCCCCTGGAAGGCGACAAACTCCAAAATCGTCTTCAGCTTCAACATACGATGATGTCAGGTATGCAATTCAGCCCTTTGTAATTTAATTTGAATAATCTAGTGATCTATGTATATTTTATATTTTAGGGGAATCAGATTTTCTCCCCCTTTCAAGTCCAGCTCAATTGCTTATTGCCGATCTATGGATATACACCAATTAATAATCTTCACCACCGCCTGACTATCTGTTTAAAATCATAGCAATTTAGTATACCATTCAATGCAACGTGTTGGTGCCACCTACTTATAAGAAATATCAGAATCTCTAACATGTGCATTTAGCTTATACTTGACCCATTCAACAAGTTACGTGGAAAAGTGGCTAATACACTTATCTGCATAATGCAAGTAGAACAGATATGTATATGTACTTGAAACACTTCTATCTGTCCATTTCATTCTGATTCCTGTTATAGTTTACTTACTCTTTGATTAAAACAATCATGTAAATATGTTCTTATTTTCACAATATTGTATTATTGTAAGATGCTCCACCTTCTTTTTTTAAACTTTATGGTTGGGTTTTTTATTGCATGTTATTAAACAATATATGCACACTATTTCTATTATTAGTTAAAATGCTCCAACAGCCAAAACCTCTGCTGCTGCTGGCGAAAATTATACTGCCCCATTAAAATTGTCATTTTTATTAAAAAAAAAATTATTCCACTAATATTATCACTTATACGATCAAGAAAAATTAATTAGTTTTCTTTTAATCATACTCTTATTATTAATGAATTAATTAATAAAGTAACAGTAGACTATATATTTTTAATATTAATTAATTAATAGAGAATATTTTAATCTATTCAAAATAATTTTGTATAATATTAAGAGAATTTAATAATTTTTTTAATAGAAGTGCATAAACTAAATAAGATAATTTTAATGGAAGGAGATAATATCATTCATATTAATAACAGGATAAAATTTTTATGATAAATCAATAATTGGCTGTGCAATTGAATATACGTGCACAGTAAAGTTCCTTTCTAAATATATGTGATATGATGAGATGAACCAATCATAAAAAAAATTTATTGTGAGTATTAAATAACCTACATGTTCATCAAATTTTATGTAAAAAAAATAAAGATATATTTCAGGGTTGGAGCTTGGTTTCGAGAATGGGCTTTGTTGGCCCTGCAGCGTACCTTGCAGAAGTCGGAAGGCACAAGTTTAAGGAGATCAGCCAACCTGGCAAATGTCAACGAAGAAAATAAACACTTCAGAGCCTTTCTCATTTATTATGAATTTGGAGCATTGTATTTTAGGACTTGGACCACTTTTGTGACTATGCATATGACTCTTATTATACATCTCATACTTGTATTGTATTATGTAATAATTATTGTCATGACCTCAACCTTGGACTTAAGATAGTAAAATTTTGTTATTTTTCAACCTATTATTAACTCATGAAATTTCATTGGTTAGTGCATATATATTATCTATATCTTATGACTTATGAAAAAGAAAACTTCACATCTAGAACACCAAGAGATTGAGACAGGCACGATCAAATATTATATAATCACAGTCAGCGGTGGAACCAGGAAATGACTGAGGGGGGGTCAAAATTTACTGAGACGGCTGCTCAGAGCGGTGGCCGGTGGTGGTTGTCGGTGGGCCGGCGGTGGTCTGGTGGGGCTGCTGGCTTGGCTTGGGGAGGGAAGGGGGAGAGGGAAGAAGGAGAGGGGAAGAGTTACGCAGTCTCTTTTTTATTTTTAAACCGACCCCTGGCGAAACGGCGTCGTTTCGCCAGGGGTCATTTTATAAAAAAAAAAATTAGTCCCTGGCGAAACGACGCCGTTTCGCCAGGGACTAATTTATAAAAAAAATTAAAGTTTTTTGCAGCGAGGGGTTCGTCTATCCCTCGCTGCAGATATGCTAAACTCAGCCAAGGGGCTGAGTTTAGCTCCTCCTCCACCGGCACCTTCCCTTCTGAGCGCCGGTGGCGGTGAGGGGGGGTCGTGTGACCCCACACGACCCATAGTGGTTCCGCCCCTGATCACAGTACAATTGAAAATAATGGCTTTAGTTTTATCAATCTCTCAATTAAAACAATAGTTTGATTAGATAAGTCATTAATTCTTTTTTTTTCTTTGATTTCCCCATAGAGAAAATAGTGTAAAGGTTGAGTCTTTTTCATGGACAATCCTCCATACCCAAAAATTCAGGCTAATAATTATTTAAGGATAAAAATGGTTTAATTTGATGTATACATATATGAATTCTTAAATTTTAGTTGATAGATTAACTTTAATTTAAAATATAACTTAATAATAAAGAAAATAAATTAAATATCATAAGATTTAAAGCTTCTTTTAGCCATTTTTTTGGTTAATATATAAAAGCAATCAAAATTTCATAAAATTCGCTTGTGTTTGCGATATAATTAAGCGTTTTATAAGTCTACGTAGTATCTGAAGGTGCACGTGACTAGTTGGGAAATATCAAAAACGAGCCTTAATTCAGTCTGCACATGCACACCTCCTACAATTATTATTATGCATATACCGTTCTTTATATCACCCCCAACTACCATATCTTCCTTTCTATATGTTTGGTATCGAAAGATAGTTTTTTAATAATTTCAAAAGTTACCACTTGAAAAATATATATAACTGCTGCCTTGTAATTATTTTTTATAAACACTTAATTTGTATCAACGTTTAGATTGATTTCCCAGTCCAAACCATACATAAATTCTTGATTAACATCCACGAAAAGTATAGTTACTTTTACCTTCTAAATTTATTATAAAATATACTCATTAAATGAAAAAAAAAATAGAAAAGTCGATATTTATACACCTTATTAAATTTTTTATAATTCATTTAAAGTTTAAAAACGAATAATCTATATTCATATTTATAAATTTATAAAAATATTTTGTTCAAAACTCAGATCCCTAATCTACTAGAATGAAAGCAAATTGATCATTAACATTTATTCAAAACTTATAAAAATTTTAGAAAAAATGAAGGAGTTTAAATCCTTTTAATAAGTTATGGCATATTAAGTGGAATTTGGGTTACATAAAGATAGAAAGAAAACAAAATTTGAGTTAAAAAAAAAGGGAAGATCTTTAAAGAGAAACAAAGAAACATATTAGCAAAATGATGATGTGCGTTATGAATGCTAACACTGCCATTTGAACAACTCTCATTTATGAATCATTTCTCAACCTCCATCTCCCCCTTCTTCAAGACCCCATTACTCAAGTAACTTTCAACTTCCTTTATAAAGGCTTAAAAAAAGTCAGATCAAACACTCCCACGCCACAAAACCCATTTGGTTATAGCAAATTTTTAAAATGGATTTTTGTTCCAAAATAGCCTTGGTTTTGGCCTTAGCAGCAACATTTCTGAAATCTAGTTATGCACAAGATACTGTTGTTCCTGCTATAATGACATTTGGTGATTCAGCTGTAGATGTTGGCAACAATAACTATCTCCCAACAATTTTCAAAGCCAATTACCCTCCTTATGGAAGAGACTTTGTCAATCACAACCCTACTGGGAGATTCTGCAATGGCAAATTAGCCACTGATATAACTGGTAAGTACATATCATATACCAAATTATTGAAACTGGCTAGTTCTTTTCTTTCTTTTGTTGTTAATATAAAATTACTTGTTAATGAATAATTTATTTTTGCAGCTGAAACGCTGGGGTTCAAGACTTTTCCACCGGCATATCTTAGCCCAGAAGCATCAGGAAAAAACCTACTTATTGGAGCTAATTTTGCATCAGCTGCATCTGGTTATGATGAAAAAGCTGCTACACTAAATGTAAGGAATTTTAATTCATCTAATTAACAAAATAATTAAGTAACCCTTCAATATGAAGTCTAATATTTTTTTTTCAACAATTAATAGTCATAACTTGGTTTGCAGCATGCTATTTCATTGCCTCAACAGTTACAGTACTTCAGGGAATACAAGGGTAAGCTAGCCGAAGTGGCTGGTTCTAACAAATCAGCATCAATTGTCAACGGTGCATTATTCTTATTAAGTGCAGGCAGCAGTGATTTCCTCCAGAATTACTACGTTAATCCTTGGATAAACAAAATCTATACTCCTGATCAGTATGGTTCATATCTTGTGGATTCATTTACAAGCTTTGTCAAGGTATATAATTTGCCAATTAATGTGAAATTTAGTAGCAATTAACTAGTGATAATAATGGAATAGATTTATTTGAGAAAGATCTGCAATTTCTGAACTGATCAGAAAACTGTGTTTGATAAACAGGAATTGTATGATTTGGGGGCTAGAAGACTTGGGGTAACTTCACTCCCACCATTGGGTTGCCTTCCTCTAGCCCGCACCATATTTGGATTTCATGAAAGGGGATGTGTCTCCGGAATCAACACTGATGCCCAGCAATTCAACAAGAAAATTAATTCTGCAGCTGCAAATCTCCAAAAACAACTTCCTGATCTAAGGATTGTTGTCTTTGACATCTTCAAGCCACTCTACGATCTTGTCAAATCTCCTTCAAATTATGGTAACAAAAATAATTAAATCAGAATGCAATTTCTTTTTTTAAGTCATGTATTATACATTGTGATGATCTTGTTTCTATTACATTTGGTAGGGTTTGTGGAAGCTACAAGAGGTTGCTGTGGGACAGGGACAATAGAGACAACATCATTTTTGTGCAATCCAAAGTCCCCAGGGACTTGCTCTAATGCAACCCAGTATGTATTTTTTGACAGTGTCCATCCATCTCAGGCTGCTAATCAAGTTCTTGCGGATGCACTGATTGTTCAGGGTTTCGCCCTTCTTTGATCAGCCTTTCTATTCTATTCTTATTTATATGACTTCTTTATAATTTGTGTGTAACATATTACATTTCCACCATCTTCATAATCAAAAATGTTGCCAAAACTGTTTTGATTTTATTTTAATGATAATGTAACAAGTGAAACTTATTCTCTATTTATGCAAATTTTTTATCCTTACTGGACAGTATTTATGCAACCACAATTGTTATTACTATATCATATTAGGATATTGATATCCAAAAGAAAATAATGGTGGTCTAATGACATAATTTATACTGGACTTTAAATAAATATTAAACAATAATTATATGCAAAACAATACAATAATTTTTATTTTTTAAATTTATCTCAGGATAAATTTAATTATTATTAAAAATAAAATGAAAATGAAAATAAAATATAATACACTGAGATATAACCTAGAAGTAAATATATATTCCCTTATCTATAAATTCTAGATTTATTTCTCTGCGTATTAAATGTCAAAAAATATAAATATCTTTATAGTCGTAGATTTTTTTTCTCATTAAAATGTAAATTTAGATATAGATTCAAATGCATTTGGATTTCATTTAATTTGTTAAAAGCTAGTGAAGTTGTACTGTTAAGAGTTTGTTGTAACTATTTATGAGCAAAGGCATCAATAAATGCCTAAACATATGTAATCTCAATACTCAATATTCATACAAGCAAATAACAAAGTTGCAATTTTAAATCACCATTCCATTCATCTCTCTATTATTCCCTCTACTTTCCTTATATTTCCCCTTCCTTCCTCTCTATTTTCTTACCCTCCAAACACTTAAGGTCCGTACTTATCTTGGATCCTAGCATATGTCTATCAAAAGAACCATATTTTAAATTTATTTTTAAAAATAATTAGTTAAATGCAATATATGTATTAGCTCTCCACAGCAAAATCAAACCAGTCATAAGATAAAGCAAGAGGAAAAAAACCTAAATGATGACAAGATCTTCATTTTGTGCATGACTAAACAAGTGTCGCGTCTCATAGTAGAGATTTACAGTGCACCAAGAGAACATTTCTTCCATAAAGACCAACTAACTAGTGAAGGTAGTTGTCATGTTCCTGGATAAAGAATAGAGAAAGGAATAAGAAGAATTAAGAATTTGGACAAAAGAGGGTAGTGCTAGGGTAAGTGGAGTCACCTAACTACATTTTTGTAGAGTAGAATATTAACCATTGGATTAGTTAAAAATTTTTAAGTCATTGATTGAGTAAATGTTATTATGAGATTGGATACACCTTATTATTATACTTTATATAAAAGCTATGAAATAAACCCAAGCAAACATATCTTAATGCTTATTATGCTCATATCATCTTCATCGCAAGCAGCCGCCTCTCTCCTAACTCAATCACCATTGTTTATGAACCTCAATCTAGCAAAAAATAAGCCCTTCATCATCACAAAAACAATTAATTTCGCCGGCTCAAGGAGTGACTGAGCAAGAAACAGAGAGAGCAATGGCGTACCTGTCCACCCGGCGCAATTTAGCATTGTTCATTACCAGAACCCTCACTTCTTCTTCATCATCATCTTCATTCTCTTCTCGTTCTCGCTTCATTTTTTCTCTTTTAGACAAAACCCACTGTCCTATCTCATCCCGGACTCAGTCAAAATCCCAACCCTATTTAAAACTTCAAACTCGGGTTACTCGCCGTTGAATGACTCGTCGCCCAATTAGAGCAATCGACCACCAAAAGAAACAATCACCTCGGATGGTTGCGACTTTGAGCACTGGCTTATCATCATGGAGTTCCCAAAAAACCCAAAACCAACCGAAGAGGAAATGGTCAATACTTACGTTAAAACCCTAGCTGCCGTCGTGGGCAGGTACTGAGTTTAACTCATTTTTTAATTGGGTTTAATTTTTTAAAATTTTTTGTTATATGGGAATTTGATTTTCTATTTCAATTTTGCCTCTTGTTTGGGTGGTAATAATTTTAATGAAGAGGAGGCGAAGAAGAAAATTTATTTGGTTTCCATTGTGACCTATACTGGGTTTGGTGCTTTGATTTCTGAGGAGCTTTCTCACAAAGTTAAAGGTATTTCTTTTCTCTTCTTTTATTACGGTTTAAGCATTTTGCTTTTTCAATAATAGGATTTAGTGATTAAAAGCTATTTTAGATTCTTTTGTTCATTTCCATCTTGGGTATTTGATTGTATTACTTTTTTTCTCTTATTGTGAGCATGGGCTTTGAGGGCCAAATCGAAAGCATTAGCCTTTTCCACCATTTTAATTTGGTTATGCAGTGGTTTGAATCACACTGATGATATAATTTGGATACCTGACTAAATTGACCAGTTTTCTTTTTATGAATTCTGCTTCTAACTGCAGCTTGGCAATTTTTGTGATGATTTTTATTATTTAGACTGAGATTTTTCTTTCAAATTTTCTATATGAATTATAGGGCTGCCTAGTGTTCTCTGGGTTTTGCCAAATTCATATATTGATGTTCCTAACAAGGATTATGGAGGTTGGTATTGTCTTGTTTTAAACTTCAATTACTTGAATTATCCATTTGATGTTTCTTGGGAAGCAACAATTTTCATTTCATCTCCTTTTGGCTTCAACTAGGCAATTTGTTTGTTGATGGGAAGGTCATTTCAAGGCTTATATATCACTATAATGCGACGCAAACTAACCACAGACCACGCATAAGGTATGATAGATGTCGGGAAACAATGCAGCAGGTTGAGAGGAGAGAAGCACAGCCTGTGCAACAACCACCATCAACTTAGGCTTAGGGTGGAGATGCAGCATCTTCCATGAACCAGGGACGGTCTGAATGAGACTACTCGATAATTCAGTATAAAGTTCTCTAGCTCTAGAATTAAACTTGTAGTTTCAAAATCTATATAAGATTTTCCTTTGTTCCTGGATGGTGACTTGGTTCTTGCAATTTTGAGTGTCAGTAAACTTGTGCATGTTCTATCATCTTTATGGAAAGTTAAAATCTGAATTTTCTACATTGTTTTCATAAACATTTTCTAAAAACATTGTGCCTACTTCATGGATGAATATTAAAACTAAACAAGTGGAGTTCAGATTTCTTTTTTTATTCATGATTAACTTCTCTGTCTTTCTATGTCCCCATTTTTCACCTCTTTCCACCATTTTCTTTCCTCCGCTATCCCTTTAAAGCTGGTCCATGACCAACTTCTTTTTTGACTTTACCCCTTCCAAACCCAGAAACCCAAATATGAGCCAATAAGAGTATGATGTGTATTACACCATCATTTGTGCTTTTTGTTAGAATTTACATTAAAACAATTCAGTTGTTATTTGGTATTTTAAGGAGGTTGAACTAAGTTGTGGGGATAATATCTGATTATATTCTAGCTTTGGAGTTTTTGTTTGACAGAAGTAAAACACATCATGACATTATAACTGTACCATGGTGGTGACAATGATTATCATTACTGGCAGTTTACTAGAGTGGAAAGTGTTTTAGTCTGGGGATACTTGTTGACATTTTCTAATCTAAAAACAAATAGAAGCCGAATCCAGTAAATTTTATGCAAAAGTTTTTTGTGATCATATGCGTCACTTCCAAACCTTGTCATTTTCCCTTCCTTCTATCTTATATATTTCTCATTTTTAATAAGCTTTAAATTTCTTATGTACTGATCATATTGAATGCACAGGTGGAAGGAGATGGGAGGTTAGTGCCTGCTACAGATGATGAAGTTATAGAGGTTAAGGGCCTACTTACAGATAAGAATAGTGAAATGCATTTTATTGCTGACACTGGGCATACTGTTGGGTGTATTTCCAATGCAGGATCTTCCTCTGGCATGCTACTTCAATTGGAAAGCTCTGAAGGTTTTTTTTTTATTTATTTTGAATATTGATATTATATATGCCATGTAGAGTGTGATAGATTTAAAGATGAAATGAATTTTTTAGTTTAGACTTTTCCGGATTAGTTTAACTTTGTAATATGATAGTTTTCTCGAGTGTGTAACGTTTCAAATACTTGATTTGTTAGGATGTATCTTTCAATATTTTGTAGGGTGCTTGGATACTATGACCTTCTAAGCCTTGTTGGTATTATAGTTTGGTTCATTTCATCCTCAAATCTTTATTTTACGAACATTTTCTGTTTTTCAACTCTGAGTCTTTTTTCATTTAAGAAGTGAATTATCTAAAATTAAATATTTTTTGTTATTGAATTTCTTGTTACTTGGATTATTTGAATTCATTTAAAATCCGGTGCGCTCCTAGATTTTTATTTTATTTTTATCAAAGTACTCCTAGTTTTTTTCCTTATTAACACTATAATGTCAAATCAATCTTGCCTTATCTGATGTTTTTCGTTTATGTATTCTTTTTTTTACCCATATCTGAACGAGCAATATGTGCCAGGTTTATCACAATCTAAGAATACAGAAGTTGATCCAAATAAATTAAATGCACGGCTTGAGGTACTCTTCAACTTTCTAACCACATTACTTCTAATTTGGTATGCATCTGAATATGGCATAAGATAGTTATTCATAAAGCAAAAAGTAAATTTTAATTTCACTTTTACATATAGTTTGTAGATGAGATAAAGAATTGAGGGTGAGAGAAGGGAGAAATCTTTTTAATTTAAGATTGTATTATTAATTTATATTTATTGTACAATAATAGTGGAAGATTTGGGACCTCAATATTGAAGGGTCCTCCCATGTCATATTTCATGGATTGCTTTTGTTTTTCATAGATTCCTTTCTTTGCTTTAATTCAATTGAACTTGCTTCACAAGTTGTTGAAATTGGCACTTTAAAAAAAAAATACGAATATTATCAATACTTCTCAACTAGTAGATAAAGCACTTCAGGATTAGCTACAAACACTACGACAATCTTTGGCAGATTTACAGGAGAGGGAGCAGCGTCGCGAGTGTGATTCAGAAGAGGGAGGAGCGTCGCGAGCATGAGCTTCGCGAGATGATGACCCATATGGAGGCACTAATAAGAAACTCCCAGCCTCCATCGAACTCTCATCTTCTTCTTGACGATCCATCTTCTAATTAGGACCTTAAAGATGATAGGTATACATATTTATATCTCTTTTTGGATATTATTATCATATATATTTTTTAGTATGTCGACTGCATATAATTTATCTACACATTTTTAGATGTTTTTGATATATTTTTATACATTTTTTATATGTCGAATGTTGTATCAATATATTTGACAAACATAACATCTTTGAAATTTTGTATTATTTATTTATATTATGTTTATATTAATTTCTTCAATATTTTCATTTCTACATTTACATTCATATAACAAAAAATAAATGTAATACTGAATATGTATAAATATTGAAAACTATCATATTATAATAATTTTGTAAGAGCATTGGCTTAAAGATTAAAGACACCCAGAGAGGCATTGCTTGACAATCATTTGCAGACAAAATATTTTTCTCCATACCACTTCTATTTTGAGCAGATCTTGAGAATATGAAACAGCCAATTAATTAATCTAGCATAGAAAATAATCTTATAATTAAGCAGTAATTTCTAATTGAGTGCAAATGTCTTATTTTTATTACAGAATGATAAGAAATTTTGTTAAATGAGAAAAAATCTTTATTATAGAAATTCTTGTGTATTTTTTCATACAATAAATTAATCTCTTCTAGTTTTTTTTTCATTTTATTTTTGTTTGAAGCATATTCTTGATAATCATGCTAACTTATAATATATTGAATTATAGAATATATAAAAATACATTGAAGGAAGTACAATTTTTTTAGTAGCAAAAATCTATCAATAGTAATATGAAAAAAGGTCAATAAATAAATTGTAGATAAAATTTCAAAATATTTATATAAATTAAAGATTTTTTGCATTCTGTAATTTTGAGATAAGATGATTTGATAGATGATTCTAAAGTTTAAAATTCAAATAATTATAATACGACCTACCTGAATTTTTAGTCATGACATCATAATATGTAATATAAAATAATTATTTATTCAAGTGAAGAGAATTACATTGTCATTATTTGATCATGAGTCAATTTGGACAAATCTTGTGATTTATTATCACTAACATTAGCACATTCACATTCTGCTGGTAATAGACTATTATTAGTGAGGTCAAATCTTGAAGCCACAAAGTCATCACCATCTATGTCATCGTCTCCTTCTAAAGTATTTTTATTTCTGTCTAAATTAATATCATCAAATTTAACCATACATTTTCTTTTTGAGGGCACTATCTTGAAACATTACAAAATCAATAAACAATAATATAAAAAAAATATTAAAATATGAAGTGTACAAGCAAATTATCAGGAAGTTCAAATAGATTAAAGAATTTTTTTTTCTAATTTGTAATTTTGAAATAAGATAGTTTGATAGTTGATTCTAAAATTTAAAATCTAAATAATTATAATACGACTTATCAGAATTTTTACTCAAAATATCATAATATTTACACAAAGTTACAAAAACATGATTCAAACTTACAGAATATTAAACAATTTTCTGATACTTTTGGTTAAAATTCTAATATTTTGACACAAGACTTTTAAAATTTAATAACAAAATATCAGAAATTGACATACTAGAATTTTTTTCAAACTACCAAAATTATTATTTAAACTTATAAAAAGTCTACTAAAACTTATATAATTTACATCAATTTTTTGAAATTTTTATCTAAAATTCTGATAATTTGAGTGAGAATTTTTAAATTTGAGAAACAAAATATCATAAATTGACCTACTATAATTTTTAGTCAAGCTATCAAAATTGTTATTCAAAATTACATAAAGTCTACTGAAATTTACACAATTTTTATCAATTTTCTGACACTGTTAGTTAAAATTCTAGTAATTTGAGTGAGAATTCTGAAATATTATTAACAAAATATCATTAATTGACCTACTAAAATTTTGATCAAACTACTAGAATTATCATTTAAAATTATAGAAAGTCTACTAAAAATTATATAATTTATATCAATTTTCTAAAACTTTTAATTAAAATTCTGATAATTTGAGTGAAATTTCTGAAATTTAATAAATAAAATTTTAAAATTTGACTGACTAGAATTTTGATCAAACTACCAAAATTTTCATTCAAAATTATAGAAAATCTATTGAAATTTACATAATTTACTTTCATATTCTGAAACTTTTAGTTCAAATTAAGATAATTTGAGTGAGATTTCTGAAATTTAAAAAATAAAATTTTAGAATTTTACTTACTAGAATTTTTTATCAAAATACCGAAATTGTCATTTAAAATTACAGAAAACTATTAAAACTAACATAATTTACAAAGAAATTCTAAAACTTTTAGTTCGAATTTTAATATTTTGAGTGAGATTTCTGAAATTTCATAAACAAAATATTAGAAATTGATCTACTAGAATTTTGGTTAAATTATCAAAATTATCATTCAAAATTACAGAAAATTTACTTAAACTTACATCATTCACATCAATTTTTTAAAACTTTTAGATCAAATTTTAATAGTTTGAGTGAAATTTTTAGAATTTTATAAATAAAATATCAAAAATTGACATATTAGAATTTTGGTGAAACTATCAGAATTCTCATTCAAAATTACAGAAAGTCTACTGAAATTTACATAATTTACATCAATTTTTTGAATTTTTAGTTCAAATTCTGATAGTATATGTGAGATTTCTGGAATTTAATAAATAAAATACCATAAATTGACCTACTAAAATTTTTGTCAAACTACTAGAATTATTATTCAAAATTACAAAAAGTATGCTAAAACTTACAAAATTTATATCAATTTTTTGAAATTTTTAGTTACAATTCTAATAGTTTGAGTGAGATTTCTAAAATTTGATAAACAAAATACTAGAATTTTATTTACTAAATTTTTTTTATCAAACTATCAAAATTGTCATTAAAAATTATAAAAAATCTACTAAAACTTACATAATTTACATCAATATTCAGAAAGTTTTACTTTAAATTTTGATAATTTGAGTTGAATTTCTGAAATTTGAGAAATAAAATAACAGAATTTGATCTACTAGAATTTTTTGTCAAATACCAGAATTGTTATTCAAAATTATATAAAGTCTAGTAAAAATTATATAATTTACATTAATTTTCTGAAACTTATAGTTAAAATTAAAATTTTGATAATTTGAGTAAAATTTTTTAAATTTGATAAACAAAATACCATAAATTGATTGACTAGATTTTTTTATCAAACTACCAGAATTATCATTCGAAATTACAGAAAGTCTGTTGAAACTTATACAATATCACCAACATGACCTACCAAAAATGTTATTTGCAATATCTCCCGAATATTATCTAGAAAATCATAAGCCTACTCCTCATCACCAGAAAAAGTCGGTGGATGTTGCTTAATGAAGCGCTCCAAAGATACCTGTGCTAGTGCTACAACTGGGGACGTTTGAGGAACAACCCGGGTCATATCAGCCATAATCCTCTGAAAATCAGCTAACATAGCCTCTACACCAGTAGGGGCCTCCTCTCCAGTATGTTTATGCCTACCCCGACCACTAGGACTAGTTTGGATCAGAATAGTAGAACCCTCCTCATCTAACGCAGGTTGCTCTCTAGCAGCTGCCCGGGCTCTAGCACCAGCTCTAGCCGTACGCTCACTCATCTTTTAAATAGAAATAAATAACTTTAATCAAATAGGATAAAACAATTTGCATAATTATACGATTATATGAAGGAAATGGCAAACACTAACTCGATTTCGAAAAAAATGGTACTGCAAAAATGGAAAGCAAAGATAATACAAAATGACGTATGAGGACCCTATATTCCATAATTCTAAATTTCAAAGGAAAAGAAACAAAATCTCTCTGATACCAACTTTGTCATGACCCGAATCTAAGGGTATAGACCGGCACTGAGGGGCGAACAACTCGAGATACCAGACCCCACAGTCAGCCTGACAAAAAAATAACAGTAAAAATATTCAAACTGTCATATCATTTATTAAATTATATAACTAAATATAATAATTCATCATTTAGGATTTACAGAATCTCTAAAATTAGAAATACAGACCAAAACAAAATTAAACATAATTTCTAAATATTTTTCATACATAAAATCCACTACCGGAAAAGAAAAGTAGGGTCTCTGGACATTGTCATAAATGCTCACCTTGAGAACCTGAAAAAAAAATAGTGAGACGGGGGTGAGCGTCTCGACTCAGTAAATGATACCTACCCGGTGTCCTGCTCTGGTTCTATACCAATATTATAAATGTCATGCAAATGCATCATGTTAGTCATATATCCAATCATATAAACATCCAAGGATATAATGTAGTCCATGAAAAACTACTCTAAATCTCAAATTAGAGGAGTAGATCCCCCTATCTGACACTATTATTCTAACATGGTCTCTAAATTCCAATTTATATAGGTTCCGTCGTCACAGCCTTAGCCAAACAGCGCTACCCAATTGATAAACAGCCCTGAGTATAAAAATACTCCCGCCATCACGCCAGTTCTAAATTCATCATACTATCATCATTCATGCATTATCATAATCTAATCATATCCTATGTGGTTTCATATCATTTCAATTCTTCGGCAATTACAATTTAACATTATCACATGTGTGCACAACCACGTATAAATACGAAAATTCTAAAATTATAAATAGTGCATGATATTTATAATATTTATATACGTACATACATTAAATGTTAATGCATGAAATATAGAAAGGTATATTAGAAAGTATCACTCACAGTTCAAAAGGAAAGACCCGATCAACTGTTCGGTCCTGGAGTGTCGAAATATGAAACTGGTCGGTCTGAATAAATTATCAAAAATTATTACAATAATATAATTAAAGACTCTAAAATCAAGTATTTTATAATTTAAATTAACTAGATAGTTATAATTTTAATTTAGGTTCGATTCCTGAATTTTTGGTATTTATATAATTTATTTATTTAACAATTTAAATTTAATTATTAAAATTTAATCATTATCCTTGTTAGGGCTGTAATCAAGCCTAGCCGAGCCGAGATTTAGAAAGCTCAAGTTTGGCTCATTATAAAATAGTCGAGTTCGAACTTGAACTCAAATCAAGCCCAAGCCAAACCCGAGCTTGTATCGAGCCAGCTCATATATCATGTATCTCGAACTTGAACTCGAGCTTGATTTAAATAAGTTTAACGAACTCAATGAACTTATTTCATTTTTTATTTTTTATTCATCTTTTCTATATTTTCATAAAAGATACATTAAAATTAATGTTTTTATGAAAGATAAACAATATGATTATATATTAACAAAAATAAAATATTATATTACTATAATGTTATATTTTAATATAAATTACTAATCTATTTTATATTGTATATTATTTAATTTATTTATCATATACATCATATATTAATAAATTACATAAATTAAATTAGTCAAAAAATTAATATATTCACATACATAGTTTAATATATATATTAAATTATATATATTTTTAATTAAATAAACTAAACGAACTAGTTTGCGAGCTTAACTTATGAACTTTTTAAATGAGCCAACATACAAGCTAACGAGCCGAGTATTTTTTAACTTGAGCTTAGCTCATTTAACAAACGAGCAGTTCAAACTCGAGCTTGAATGAGCTTTTACCGAGTCGAGATCCAAGCCGAGCTCGAGTAGCTTGGTTTATTTACAGTCCTAATCCTTGCCAATACTATTTATTTAAAGTTTGAGAAATTAATTCATTAACATGCGAAAAATTTTATCAAAAATTAACACTGATCGAACCCTCACTGGCATCTCGCCGGTGTCTCACCAAAAAATTTATGACGGAAGAATCTGGTGGAAAACTTTATACCCACATGTTCATCTTGACGAGAGGATTCTAAAAATATATATCACTCTTCCTCACTCGTCGAAATCTGGCCGAAAAATTGATCGAAAGGTTAGGCTTGACCGAATTTTAGTCAAATTAAACTTGCTCCAAAATTACAAATAATATACCAAAACGAAGCTCATGAGAAGATGAGTCAAATGGTATCTGAATCGCTAAAAAAGGAAGCCAAAAAATGGTCAAAAAGCCTGATCAAAGTCGGCTGCGGCGTACTGCCCAGGGGACTTCAGAGGCGCGTGAGCCGTCATCCGGGGGTGGTTGACGACGAGACTGGTGGCATTGGAATCATCGTCGTCGAGCGATGATTCCTTTGGTCCAGTGCGTGTCAAAATTCGAATACCGGACGGCGGTAGATCTGAGATTTTCTTCGGTCTCTTTTCTCTCTCTCTCTTTTCTTTTCTTTTCCTCTCTCCTCCTTTTTCCCTTTCCCGTTACTTTCACTTTTCTTTTTATTATTATTATTATTATATTTTATTATATTTTATTATATATATTTATATTTATATTTTTTTGGATATTACATAATAAATATATAAAACTAGGATTTTGATATATGAATTAGGGTCTCTAGAGTTTTAATCATGCAATTAGGGCTTAAACATGTAAACTAGGGTTTTAGGACAAAATTAGGATTTTAGGACAAAATTAGGGCTTAAACATGCAACAGTGGCGAAAATCTAATTTAATCCTAATGCTAAAGTACCATGTTATAAGATTAGGGTTTTGTATATTCAATTATGCAATTGGGATTTTTAGAATGAAAGCTAGGTTTATATTTATATAAATTAGGGTTTTTGAATTTATAAAAATAACGATAGAATACGTACATTGATGCTACTATCTATATATATATTAATATAAACTATTTGAAATTCATAAAATGAATACAATGAACCAATATGAAAATAGTTAATTAAAGTTTAAAAGAAATAATAATAGCGTACCTGCGTTTGTAGATTCTACCAATATTAATTTGTTGAATCAACTTTAATCTTGGTTGGATGAAGCAATCTGGAGATAATGGATATTGTCTCCTTTTACTATTGTGTGGTTATTGTCTTTTCTTAATAATTCTCTCCTGCTTGTTAATTGTTGTCTCCCCCCGTTAATTGTTTTTTTCATTCTGTATTTATAAGCAAATACCGTTTAAAGCTAAATCCTAATACGTTAATCTAACGATCAAAATAAGTCTGATCTTAATTAGGAATCTCTTAATCTGTCCCAAAACCACAATTAAAATCAAATTTAAAAAACTCATGGCGAATTAAGGCTCCAATTTGCCATAGACAATGGTCTATGGTGAATTAAGGCTCCAATTTTCCATGGCGAATTAAAATGCCCTAAATTCGCCATAATTCCAAGGCCATGGTGAATTGGGGTTCCAATTTGCCATGGTTTCATGGCCATGGAAAATTGGAGCTCCTAATTCGCCATGAGCCAAGGTTCATGGCAAATTTGGGACTCAATTCGCTATGGGTCCAAGGTTTTTTGGCTTTTAAGGTTAAATCAGGCTTGGTCGAACTTGTTCGAGCTTTCAAAATTAGACCAAATTTAATTCAAACTTTTAAAATTGAGTTAAAGTTGATTTGGTTCTTTAAAAATTAAATTAGAATAGGTTAGGATTTTAAAATTTGAACCAATTTAATTTAGGCCTTTTAAAACTGGACCGACTTATTTCAAAGCTATAAACTAGGTTTAAGCTTTTAAAATCATATCAAATTTAGCTTAGCCTTCTTCAATTGAGATCATATTAGCTTAGGGCCAAAATTAAGGGTCTACAGATGCTATGTGGTTTTAGGATGTGTTGATGCCAACATTGAAATAGATAAGGGGGATTTACTTGGGGAAGGAGATGAAGAACCTGAGGAACAACATTGTTCTCCTCCTCGTCCTTCTGAGGCTAGACCCACTGTTCCACCAAATTCATTTGAATATTTGACATCTAATAGGCTTGATTCTTTTAAAAATGAGATGAACCATAAGAATGATGCCTGGAAGCAGCGATTTGATAGCATGGAATGAAGGTTTATAGGTGTTGAGAATGAGATTCACACCATTTCCACACAAATGACTGGATTGAGCGAGAAAATTAGTAGTTTCTTTTGTCCAATTTGGATTATACTATCCAACTACACAATAACCATTTCCTACTGGTGATGGTAATGATGATGGTGACCATTAAGGACAGTGGTAATTAAAATTTGGGGGAGTTTCCCTCAATTTGTTGAAGAAAAACTTTGCGGTATTATGGTTTTTGATTTTTATGTTTGTTTTGGAATACTTGTATGCAATACTTTAATGTTTAATTTGGTTTATATTTATGTTTTTATATTAGGGATGTTTCAATTTATAGTTTTATGTTGAAAGTTTATTTTAGATCTTTATTAGTTAATATTTTAAATGTGATCTTAATTATTATATTTGCTTTCAGGAAATATTTAGGATGAGTGGAATTTTATGAATTATTTGGTTTCATAATAGACTACTTATATGTAATTTTATATATTAAAATTTTTAAAATTTAAGGTCAAAAATTTGGTAAAATAACTATACTTTATGAACTTTGAACTAAATAAGCTCTTGAATTTAATTGAAAGTAATTGATTATTAACATTTAGAAAAAGTTTATATTCTTTTACATTATTTTCTGCCTAGGCCTAGACCATGTTTAAAAGAGTTTTTGAGGCAAAATTGAACCTTGCTAAATAGATAAAAAAAAATAATCTAGGCATTGTTTGTATAGTCAAATTCTTATATTCACTAGTTTTAGCATTGCCTCTTGTTTTTCCTTTGAGCCTAAATTAAATTTTTAGCTTGAGTTATTCTTTGTTAAAATAATCAAAATAACTATTCTTTTTAAGGTTAATTATCTTTTGAAAGTTTCTCATATAAATTGCTCAATTGTGGAGAATAAGCAAGAAAAATCTCCTTCAAATTCAATAATAGACTTCTAAGTTTAAGTTTGGGGGAATGTATAATAATATATGCTTATTTGCCCCTTAAAAAAATTCTCCCTAATTCAGTAAATGAGGAGGCAAGAAAGGAGCAAAAACAAGGGATTCTCCAAGTTAACGAGAGTTACATTCAATGGTATGAAAAAGATTTTGAAAAGATAAGTGACCTATTCTATTTAACGTTATTTTAGCCCTTACCCGTGTAGACCCCATTACAAGACTATAAAATTTCTTCTATTTTTTCTTGAATTAATAAGGTCTATTAGTGGATAAAGCTCAATTAAATATACATATAAAAATAGGCTAAGTTTGCATAAAAAAATATTTGCCTATCTAAGGCTCAATAATTAGTTGCAATTAATTAAATTTCTTAAGCAAAGGAGGTAAGAATGAAGTAAGTAGAGTTATGGGGCTGAATTTAAGATCTAAGTTTTGAAATTTTAATTGTTTGAATTTTTGTATATAAACTCAACATATAAGGAATTCTACTTTGACAAACTCCAATTGCTTGAGGACAAGCAATGAATTAAGTTTGGGGAGTTTGATAGAGTGAAATTTTGAATAATATTTTGAATAATTCTAACCGTGATTTTTCAAATTGAATTTGATAAATTTTTTTGTTTGAGTTAGAATTCTCTTATTTTAGTTTGGAAAGACAAAATACAAGGTTTTTAATGTTAAGTGGTACAAAATTAAAGAAAAATGTGCAAGAATGAATTACCATGCCCATGGCTCTTTATAGCCAAGACCCTGAACTTCAAATTGAGTCTGCCATATCAAAAGTAGAAGAAAAAGATGACTTCCAAAAATGAAATGAATCCTACAGTCGTGGCAATCAATGGCCACACCATGGGATTAAATCACTTACTGCCCAAATGAAAAGAAAGAAGAAAAGTCAGAGTTCCAGACTAAAATCAAATACCACGGTTGTGACACATAAATACCACGACCGTGAAACTCAAAATACCTCTGCTAGTCTAAAAAATTTAGACAACTCATATCCATTTATACCACGACCATAGCAGTCAAAAGTCACGCCCATGGGGCAGACTTTTATGACTTAAAGCTGAAAATTTGAAAAAATGAAGAACCACACAGATGTACTCCAGTTTCTTTTTCAGCTTTTCTCCACCAAGAAGCTTTCAAGCTCTTTATATAAACAAACATCCTCTCAAGGTTTCAAGCATTCGAGATGAGATCTAAGATTTGATTCAAGATTGAATCCAATCATCCAAGAAATAAATTTCTATTTTAGTTTTCTTTAGAATTTTAGAATTTCTTTGGAGATAAGAGTGAAGTTTGGTTCAAGAAAAAGATTCAAGTTCCAAGTGGAGTTGTTCCTCAATCCAAAAAATTAAAGTTTGATCTTTCTTGTTCTTTAAATTATAATGTTTTCAATTATTATTTTTAATATTTGCATTGCTTTCCTTTCAATTATGAAGAACTAAACTCTCATTTAGGGTTTGCCCCTTATATTGAATTTCATATGGAATAATTTATGTTTATGTGATTTGATTAAGTTTATCCTTGATTATTTTGTTATCTTTTATCTTAATGCTTTAATTTTCTAGTTAATAATTAATTGAATTGAGATGTTTTATGATGGAGCGAGAGTGAAAGTATAACATTAGTCTAAGAAGATAACAATCTTAAACTAATTTTCACTTAGATATAAGAAAAATACTTAAGAGGTTAATATAAGATTCTCACAAAATCTAATGAATCGATTTAATTGCTTGTAATTACAAGAGTCGACAAAAGGATTAACTTGATATTAGTTTTTGTATTTGAAAGAGACTTGAACCTGATTTAGGAAAATTTAACCAATAATGAAAAGAAAACAAAATTAAATTCCTATTTTAGAAAATCTATAGTAAATCAATAAAGGTGATTTAACTCTAAGATAAAAAAAATATTAGATCTAAAATTAAAAGCAATTTATTTCTATTTTAGTTTATCATTAATTAAATTTTGTTCATCTAAATAATAATTAGTTTAATTGTTTAGTAATTAGAATCACCTCTCTTGTGAGAATAATTCTCTACTTATTATTATATTACTTGTCAATAATCTATGCACTTGCAGCTTAGGCATATAGTTATCATGGTCCTAATATGGGGCAAAGCTGCATTAATGAGCCCACTAAGAAAAAAAATGCTTCCAGCAAGTGGTGGCTCCATTCATAAATATCAAACTTGTAATCTCTTACTTAAAAAATAAAAGTGTCGAATTATTCACACCAACCACTTATTGATAAACTATAGTTTGATTTGATAAGCCATTAATGTTTTTTTAATTTCCCCATAAAAAGAATAGTGTACAGTCTCTTTTATGGACAATCCTCCATACCCAAAAATTCAGGCTAATAATTATTTAAGGATAAAAACCGTTTAATTTGATGTATACATATATGAACTCTTAAATTTTAGTTGATAGACTAACTTTAATTAAAAATATAACTTAATATTAAAGAAAATAAATTAAATATCATAAGATTTAAAGCTTCTTTTAGCCATTTTTTGGTTAATATATAAAAAGCAATCAAAATTTCATAAAATTCGCGTGTATTTGCGATATAATTAAGTGGTTTATAAGTCTACATAGTATATGAAGGTGCACGTGACTAGGGATATATCAAAATCAAGCCCTAATTCAGTCTGCACATCACCTCCTACAATAATTATCACGCATATACTATCCTTTATATCACCCCAACCGCCATGTCTTCCTTATTATATTTTTGGTTTAGCAACAACTACAAGCTCTATGCAGTTAATAAATAATTATAAAATATTTTTGATAGTGGTTGAAATTAAATTTAAATTGTTAAGTGATGAGTAATATAATTTTTTCCATATTATCATAAACTTTAATTATATGTAAATTAATAGTTTAACACTACGTATATTTATTTATTTATTTTTATTATTTTCGTAATCATTTTAAAGTTTAATAGTATTCTTTAGCAAAATTAACTTTTGAATTTAAAAGTTATATATTTTAGCTTTTCATTCAAAAGATAATTTTTATTATAATTTCAAAAGTTAACACTACTTGAAATAGATTTTAGATTGATTTCCCATTCCAAACCATGCATAAATTCATAATTAACATCTATAAATAACATAGGTGCTTTTTTACCTTTTAAACTAATTAATTATTATAAAATATGCTTAAATAAAAAAATAGACAAGTCTATATTTATGCTCTTTATAAAATTTTTTAAATTCATTTAAAGTTTAAAAACAAATAATCTATATAAAAATATTTAAGCTCAAAACTTGGATCCATAATCTATAAGAATGAAAGCAAATTGATCGTTAATATTTATACAAAACTTATAAAAATTTTAGAAAAAGGAAGGAGTTTAAATCCTTTGATTATGGCACATACATTGTGGAAATTAGATTATTTTATTACCAATAATATGTATAGTATGTGAACAATTGCACTAATAATTTTATCAGAAATATTCTCAAAGAAAAGAGATGGGTCACAATGGACACACTTAAATACTAAATTTTTTCTTAGATAGAATTTTTCTAGATATATAATTAATAATACAAAATACTATCATAACTATATATAATAATAACTATTAAATAAATAATAAAAAATAAAAAGAACACTATAATTTAATGAGGTTTGATCAATCTTATCTACGTTTTCTGACACCAACAAAATAATATTTTTTAATTTCAAAAAAATATAAAAGAAAAAAAAAATAAGACCTTATATATAAAAAACTTTTTTTTGAATGTTTTTAACTAAAGAAGAAATGGTTCTTTTATAGTCTTAGGCCTCCTTCTCCATCTCTAAAAATTTTCAATATAAAATAATAAAACTTAAAAATAGTCAACAACTAACAATATAAGCAGAGTTTAGGTTACATAAAGATGGAAAGAAAACAAAATTTGAGTTTAAAAAAAAAAAAAGGAAGATCTTTAAAGAGAAACAAAGAAACATATTAGCAAAATGATGATGTGTGTTATGAATGCTACCACTGCCATTTGAACAACTCTCATTTATGAATCATTTCTTAACCTCCGTCTCCCCCTTCTTCAAGACCCCATTACTCAAGTAACTTTCAACTTCCTTTATAAAGGCTTAAAAAAAGTCAGATCAAACACTCCCACGCCACGAAACCCATTTGGTTATAGCAAATTTTTAAAATGGATTTTTGCTCCAAAATAGCCTTGGTTTTGGCCTTAGCAGCAACATTTCTGAAATCTAGTTATGCACAAGATACTGTTTTTCCTGCTATAATGACATTTGGTGATTCAGCCGTAGATGTTGGCAACAATAACCATCTCCCAACAACTTTCAAAGCCAATTACCCTCCTTGCGGTAGAGACTTTGTCAATCACAAACCTACTGGGAGATTCTGCAACGGCAAATTAGCCACTGATATAACTGGTAAGTATATATCATATACCAAATTACTGAAACTGGCTAGTTCTTTTCTTTCTTTTGTTATTAATATAAAAATTACTTGTTAATGAATAACTTATTTTTGCAGCTGAAACTTTGGGGTTTAAGACTTTTCCACCGGCATATCTTAGCCCAGATGCATCAGGCCAAAACCTTCTTATTGGAGCTAATTTTGCTTCAGCTGCATCTGGTTATGATGAAAAAGCTGCTACACTAAATGTAAGAGGAACTTTAAAATTCATCTAACATAATAATTAACACTTCACTATGAAGTCTAATATGTATATTTTTTTTACAATTAATATTCATAATTTAGTTTGCAGCATGCTATTTCATTGCCTTAACAGTTACAGTACTTCAGGGAATACAAGGGTAAGCTAGCCAAAGTGGCCGGTTCCAACAAATCAGCGTCAATTGTCAAGGATGCTTTATACTTACCAAGTGCAGGAAGTGGTGATTTCCTCCTGAATTACTACGTTAATCCTTGGATAAACAAAATCTATACTCCAGATCAGTATGGTTCATATCTTGTGGGTTCATTTACAAGCTTTGTCAAGGTATATAACTTGCCAATTTATCTGAAATTTAGTAGCAATTAACTAGTGATAATAATGGAAAAGATTTATTTGAGAAAGATCTCCAATTTTTGAACTGAGAAGACTGTTTGATAAACAGGAATCGTATGGTTTAGGAGAAGACTTGGGGTAACTTCACTCCCACCATTGGGTTGCCTTCCTCTAGCCCGCACCATATTTAGATTTCATGGAAGGGGATGTGTCTCCAGAATCAACACTGATGCCCAGCAATTTAAAAAGAAGATTAATTCTGCAGCTGCAAATCTCCAAAAACAACTTCCTGATCTAAGGATTGTTGTCTTTGACATCTTCAAGCCACTATATGATCTTGTCAAATCTCCTTCAAATTATGGTAACAATAATAATTAAATCAGAATGCAATTAACCTTTTTAAGTCTTGAATTAAACATTGTGATGATTAACTGTTTCCTATTATATTTGGCAGGGTTTGTGGAAGCTACGAGAGGTTGCTGTGGGACAGGGACATTAGATCAATTTTGTGCAATCCAAAGTCTCCAGGCACTTGCTCCAATGCAACCCAGTATGTATTTTTTGACAGTGTCCATCCATCTCAGGCTGCTAATCAAGTTCTTGCAGATGCGCTGATTGTTCAGGGTTACGCCCTTCTTTGATTAGCCTTTCTATTCTATACTGTTCTTATTTATATGACTTCTTTATAATTCGTGTGTAATATATTACGTTTCCACCATCAAAAAATGTTGCCATAACTGTTTTGATTTTATTTTCATAATGATGTAACAAGTGAAACTTATTCTGTATTATAAGAAGTTTTATTGCAAATTTTTAATCCTTGCTGCACAGTATTTATGCAACCACAATTGTTATTATTATATCATATTATTATAATGATATCCAAAAGAAAATAATGGTCTAATGACATAATTTATACTGAATTTTAAATAAATATTAAATAATAATTATATGCAAAACTACACAATAATTTTTATTTTTTAATTTGCCTCGGAATAAATTTAATTTCTATTAAAAATAAAATATAGTGCACCGAGATACAACTTAGAAGGAAATATATATTCACTTAGTTATAGATCTTAGATTTATTTCTCTACGTATTAAATGTCAAAAAAAATAAAAAAAAATGTTGTTAGAGTCGTAGATTTTATTTCTCATTAAAATGCAAATTCAGATATATATTCAGATGCACTTGGATTTCATTTAGCTTGTTAAAAGCTCGTGAAGTCGTACTGTTAAGAGTTAGTTGTAACCATTTATGAGCAAAGGCATCAATAAAAGCCTAAACATATGTAATCTCAAAGCTCAATACTCATATAAGCAAATAACAAAGTTGCAATTTTTAATCACCGTTCCATTCATCTCTCTACTATTCCCTCTACTTTCCTTATATTTCCCCTTCCTCTCTATTTTCTCACCCTCCAAACAATTAACGTCCGTACTAATCTTGGATCCTAACATATGTCTATCAAAAGAACCATATTTTAAATTTATTTTTAAAAATAATTAATTAAAATGTAATATATGTATGAGCTCTCCACAGCAAAATCAAACCAGTCATAAGATAAAACGAGAGGGAAAAAAAAACCAAAATGATGACAAGATCTTCATTTTATGTATGACTAAACAAGTGTTGCGTCTCATAGTAGAGATTTATAGTGCACCAATAGAACATTTCTTCCATAAAGACCAACTAACTAGTGAACGTAGTACTGAAAATACAAAACACCAACTTTTAACAGCCACTGTGAAGATAGTGAAAATGTTAGAAAATGGAAATGCAACCCACTCTAGTAGTTCAGACAGCAAGCAGACTTGGGGCAAAGCTGCATTAATATATTCAGTCTTTAAAGCATCGTCCTCCTTTAGCACTTGAGCTGCCCTGTGAACATGTAAAGCCAAGGAAGTTGGGGAATTCAGGAGATTGATTGTGTCGGAGTTGTTCAGCTCCAACAGCGTCCCAGTTATCTCTTATGATAATCTGTCAGGAATTTGTTAGGCTTTTGTTCTATCAGTATCAAAATGAATAAATAATCACAGCGATCCAACGGCTCAGAAAATTGCAGCATCAAATGCAGTTTAACTGACAAGTCAGTTTCTCAACAAATGAAAAAACAAAATAAACAAAGAGAAGTTAAAAAGCGAAATAATAGAGACAATTATTTTTTCTTCAAAATGGAAATTAGAACATACACGTCTTGAATGGCCAGACTGGGCTGTGGGATTCTGGGCATTTTGGTCCATTCTTCCCATTGGAATCTGTTGTTTTATAAGTGCATAAGAATAACAAGCGAAATAGCCAGATGTCTGTTGATGAAAATCCTATTGCATAAATGAAAATACTTACAAATGAGCGAAAGTGTTGATTTTGTCCTGCCAAAGGATACTGTACTCCCATATTTGCACCAAATTTTGGATACATTGAATGGTTCAGGAAAGTGAATGGTGGATGGTAATAAGGAAATTTGAAATTAAATGTGCTGATTGGAGGTGTAATAACATTGTCGTTATAAAAATAAAATGGCTGAAATTGGTCCTGTGCAAAATACTTCTGCAGCTTCAGATCTCTTTTACACTTAGCTATTGCCACATAGAGAGGCTTTCCTTCAAACATGGTTCCTAGGATTATTATTGTAATAATAATAATTTTATATCAGGCAACAAGGAAACAGAATATAGAAGGAATTTGAAAAGATAAGACAAGAATGAGCGTACCATTCAGACTGTTCAGAGCGCTCTTTGCTTCTTCAGGACCTGAGAATAAAACAAAGCCAAATCCTCTACTTACCCCACTATAATGACGCATCACTTTTGCTGAAACTATCTTCCCATAGGCACTGAAAAGTTCTTGCAATTTTGTGTCATTAATCTTTTCATCAAGATTCTTCACAAAGAGATTTGAAGTTCTCAACTTCTCAATATTGTTATTGAGGATGTCCATGTAACTATGTTGCAATATCTTTATTCTCTCAGCTTTCTTTTGGGCCCTTTCAACAAACAAAGTCCTGGAACCTGATCACAGATCAATTTTATTTGTTAGAGAAACTGATCCTTGAATAACTTGCAAAGCATTGACAAGAAACTGAGAGAAACAAGTAAAAAATTGTGCCTTGTAGAGAGCCATGCAAAGCATCAACAGCTTTTTGCGCATCTTCTGCTGACACAAAGTTGACAAATCCAAAACCTCTTGATTTCCCGTCATCATATTTCATTATGACAGCATTTAAAACCTCCCCAAATGTAGAAAACATATTTTTAAGGGTATACTCTGTAATATTCTCGGCCAGATTTTTAACATAAAGACTTGTATACTTCGATTCTTCGCAAGGTGTGGCTGTTGTCCTCTCACTTCTCTTGAGAAATTTGGATACATACCTAAGAATAGCAATCTTGGATGGATAAGTCAGCTATTACAAATCAATAAATGCAGTAAATGACAAAGCAAGTATAGCACATATTCACAAGCCATGAAATCTTCCGAGTTCCATTACAAGGAATAATAACAATCAAAAAACAATTAAGTAGGGCATGCAAGTTCCACAAACTGATATGATACTGGTACATGTATGATAGCATCCATATCTCTTCACCTCTCATTTGGGGATTTAAATTTCAGGGAGTATATGAAATTACATTCTGCTTCATATAATTCATTATATGATAAAACAAAAACTACAAGTATTATGCCCCATAGGTTTTGCAAATATTTGACCTCATTCAGGCAACTTCAGTTGTAGAAACTGCAGCAATGTAAAAAGATCACTTTCATATGATCACAACTTTTATCATCAAGAAAGGGAAAAATTAAAGCACCTCGTGAGTTCTCCCAGAAAACAGAAGAAACATTATGCAGTTTTAAGCAACTTACCAGTTTCTTTTGTTTCCTTTTCCCTCTGATCTCTAAACACCAGTATGTCAACAAACAAGATAATATGGCATCTAGTAGTCAAAAAATTTGCTTTGCATGGAGCACTTGAATAGAAGGTAACTATGGTAACTAAAGAAATGTAGACACTAAATCACAGGACTCACAGTTTCTTTCCTTCAAGCATAGTGTCATGAAGAGCAGTTTGAGCATCCAAGGCAGAATCCTCTGAATCAAACTGGACAAACCCAAAACCCTTACTCTTGCCATGTTCTTCAACCACCTTGCAAGACAGTATTGTCCCAAACTTACAGAAAATCCTCTCCAAGCAAGCACCATCAACTGAAGGGGCTAGATTCTTCACAAAAAGATTGCCAAAGCCACTCCTTCTTGCATAAGGGTACCTCTGAGACCACATTAACCTCATGGGTTTTCCTTTCAAGTATGCATGATTTAGAAGAGACAGAGCTTTACATGCTGAAGGAAAAGGAAAATCAATGAAATGCCATTAGAACCAATAAACATCCAGTACATAGCCCGGAAAAAAAATGAAAATGAAAATCTTCAAAGAAAATGAAAAGCTCTGCAAACAAAGATTAGTGCAACTCATTTAATTAGGTCCAAGTTAATAATTTTTGGAGAGTGATTTTCAATCTTCCTGCCCTTTTACCAGCATTGAGACTCGGTTAATCAAACATAACGAAGACAAAGAAATGTAAATGAAAAAATGAATCACGGTATACTAAACATCAAACAGAAAAGACACATAAAAGGAAACAGGCATAGTTACAATCATTACAATTTAAAAACAACAGAGGGTAAATAAAACAGAGCAAACGCAACACATCGCCATATCTGAGGTGAAAAAAGAGAGCCCAAATAAAATGAGGAAGAGAAGTCCAACCCTTCGTCAACAGGATAATCCTAAAAGACTTCACCCAAAGAGAGAAGCGAAATCGTTTCCAAAACCAATTTCAACATGAGAGCTAAAAATACACATCATAATCAAGTCAAATAAATAAACGAAAAACAAGAAAATTCAAGCATATTCATATGCAGTGACCTGAGTCAAGCAAAATTGCATATGAGTAATGAGATAGAGAGGGGGAAAAGCAAGAAAGGTCTGTTCATGGAGAGAGAAAAACAGAGACAATTATCACCTACTGCCCATTACCCAGAAACAAATCACAGAACCAAGAAATACAATTTATATTCATATATATACACGCCAGTGAGAGAAAAACCTAACAAGTAACAACGACCGAGATAAATCTCTGAAAGGAAAATGAAAAGTATCCAAACCCCAAGGACATAAACAAGGCCAATGGACCATAGAAAGAAAGAAAGAAAGGTTCTGAAGATGAAGTACTGCAGAGTCCATTGTATATTTATGTAGTTCAACCACAAAACCGTGGAATTGAAGAAGAATGCAGTAAGCTATATATCAGATAGAAGATTTTAGATAAACAGAGCTAATCTATACTGAATTTCACACCATCAAAAAATCAGAAGAAAAACAGGGGAAAAATAAAATCCACAAGCAACATAAAAAGAGAAAGTACAGAGCTACAATAACCTCTTCTTGTTAGACTGTTACCAAAAGAACTAAAAAAAATAGACAATATGACTTTGACAGAAACAAAGAACCATGAAAGCACAGGATCCAATCCAATCACCCAAGTACTCAAGAAAGCCTTTTTCTACAGAAACAAAGAGGGAACATGACAATTATTATAGATTGTACCATCGTTATGAGAGTAGAAGTTAACATAGCCGTAACAGAGAGATTTTCCAGTGTAAGCGCAACGGCAGAGGCGAACAGAGGAAACGGGAACCAGCCAAAGGAACGCAGCTTTGAGATCCATTTCAGTGAGTTCTGGGTCCAAATCACCCACATAAAGCGAAGTCCTCTGTCGGAGACCTCCCGGAAGCTTCAATGACGGTGCCTCCGCCATTGCTTTTAGAAGAACAGAGAACGAGAGAGAAGAGTTTATGGTTTTGCAGAAACAGAGTGAGAAAGAGTGCGTGAGAGAGGAGGGAATTTTTGTTTGTTATAACGGTGAGCTCTTGTGTGTGTTTTTTAACAGGTGTGAAAGAGTTAGACGGGACATTACTCGCTGCAAGTATAATAAACAAAAGTACTCGCTTTAATATTTTGCGAAGTGTACCGAGATGGCTTACAACTTCTTTATTAGTATAGAACGATGTCGTTTACGTGCAGTAGAGACTATATATGAGACTGGGCGTAAAAGAGAGCTATGGGGTTTTAGCCAATAGTCTGAGAATTGTACAGCGAGTAAACTTGTGTGTAGTATAGAATGATTCGTACTCGCTGTCTAAAGAGAAGCATGTGAGCCGAGAAAAGAGCTGGGAAATGGAAGGAAGAGCCAAAAACGACATGTCGTTTGGACAGGATACCCTTTAATCTCGATCAAATCAGGGTTAGAACTTAAAACCTAACGGCTCTGCTGTCCTGTCTTATGGACTATTTTATTAAGTTTTTGGAGTAGGCATAATATTTTAATCAATGTCAAATATTTAACATAGGCTAGTTTTGATTTTCTCGAAATCGAGTTCGTCTTAATTTTTAAAAAATTTGAATTCAAAATTATTAAATTAAAAAATAATTAGATATTTAAAAATAACATTTAACAAATTTAAAATCTACACATTAAATTCTTGATATAATAATAGGTTTGAAGAGCAAAATTTTAGATACATTTTTGTTTTGGATTTAAGAAAACAGTAAATCCAAACTGAATTTGATAAAGTTGAAAAGTTTCTTATAATGAATATTTATTATAAATTTTAATTTTTGTCAATATTATGAAGCCCCTTAAGTAGAAGGGCAGTCTAAACTTTGAGAGCAAGTAGAGTGAAAAGATGGGTCTTTTAAAAGTCAAAACCAACTTCATTTGGAAGTTGATTTTAGGCCCTTTTAGAATTGACAACCATTATGCCTTAAAATCCTATATTATCTATTTGCCAGTTATTTACTAAAAAATCAATATTTTAACTCTTAGTTTTATTTTTTTATATTAAATTTAAATTTCATTTATATTATTTGAAATATAAATAATAATTATTAAATCATGCATCCAAAATATTCATATTCATATAGACTGGATAACATTGTTAATAGATATCAATTTTACGTAAAATAATTTTGATAAAAAAATAGATATCAAAAAATTCTTAGAATTGACCCGTTATGACAATTGCACTGCAGCACCAGTCCCGGTGAACTGTTCGTGTAAGTTTCATATAAATGCAGAGAAAGTAATTTTATAAAATTCAATATAATTAAATATCTTAAATTTATTCAAACTAAATATAAGAAATTAATTTAAATTGAATAATTACTTGATCAATCAGACAGGAAGATGAAAAGCATGGAATATCATTCATTTACAAATCTCAACTCTCATATGTAATAAATATTGGGATCTTGTTATCACTGATTAATCCATTTAAAATGCTTCCATTTTGTTCAATTTGTTTCTATGGTACGATCCATTTACATTTACATCTGATGGCTATACATAAACAGGCAATGAGGTAAGATCATTGTGAAACTGCCTAAAATGCACCACGTGATGTTGATTTTCTATGCAACTTTCCTGTTCTATCAGAGTTCTTCAGAACTGCAGCAAACTTCAGTAATTCAGATTTCTCCATCGGGAATGATTCTTTGTCAAGTTGATTTTCGGGCAAAAAATTGCTAGTAGTTATCCTACCGGACAGAAATCTCCTATGCCCGTGAGAGGATCCTATGTCACTGTTTCTCCGACCAAAATTCATATTCTTCGTTTCATCCATTGATGCACTCTTCATTCTCCGGATATCTGCAGAATGTCTAGACGGGTACTTAGGGAAATCTGGAGACAGGCTTTGTGCTATGTTAGATTGCATATCACTTCCAGTATCAGTTGTTGTTGACATACTTGAACTGCCAGGGTGAGAATCGGAATCTTCAGCTCCAGCTGTGCCTGTTGATTGCCTATCATTATGATGTTGAACATCTTTTCCCCGAATAAGCCGCCTTAGCTTGTTGAAAATTTTGATTTTGCTCTCATTTTTAGTTTTTGTTGGAACTGAAGAATCATCAAACTCTGCTGGGTCTATAATATATGATGTGTGAGAGGATGACCAACGATCAGACTCAAAATCCATAAAGTCAATCCCCTTCTCTCCAATCCCTTCAATATTTGCATATTCAAGTATTAGTTCTTTAGCTTTCTTCTCAGATGTGGGACTGAGGGATCTGCTTAGGTCTCTTGCAGCTGTTTTACCATGTGGAGGTTGAAAATTGCGCAATTCATATCTCAGGCAAGCATTTATCCACCGCAGATAGACTAATTCTTCAACATCAGCACATCTGTTTGCTTGGAGTCGCTCAACTTCCTTTGCCAAGTCTTCATTCTCCTGTCTTAACTGGTTGCTAAGTTCTTTCAGTGCTTCTCTCTGAAAAAAAAAAGAACTGAAAAAATAAATCCACAGAGTAATGGATATAAAAAAAATACAGAAAACGAGAAGGACGAATTACCTCTGTATCTTCAAGAGCAGATTTTCCAAGGAGTTGGGAGGACTCCAACTGACTAGCCAATTCATAATTTTCCAGACTCAATCTAGAGTTAGACTGTCTTAGGTCTTCTGCCTCAATCTCTAAATCCTTCAGCCTTTCCAAACTTAATCGAATATCTGAATCAGTTGCAGCAACCTTGAGCTCTTGCTCTTGCAACCTAGTTACTCTTTTCTGAAGGGTTAAAATCTGTTCCTTGTTCTGCTCAGCTTCAGTCTTAAGCATCTTCCTCAGCAATTTAATTTTTGCTCTCGCAGCATCAAGATCAGCATTAATTTTTGCATGATCAGCCACTTGTGCCTTTAGTCTTTCATTATCAGCCCGTAAGTTCTCAATCTTGACATTCAAAAGCTTAGCTTCCATATTATTTATTTTCAGATGGTTCTCCAACTCTGTCATGGCAGTTTCTTGCTCTTTAAGGCCATAAAACTCAAGCAATTGGACCTCAAGGTTTTTCTCCCTCTCTCGAAGGGCTTTGACCATTTTCTTCAGATGTCTAATCTCTTGCTCACAATCATCCTTTTCCACACTTGTAAATGCTCTTGGAGTTTCCATGTCCGACCTAGGAGTTTCTTGGTCCTTTCGAGATATCCCAACATTGGTGGCGCTAAAGTCAAATTTCTCCACAAGATCATTAAATTCGGGCAAGAGGTACACATCTTTATCGCCACTGTTTCTAGTGCTCGGAGAAAGAACAACCGTAGGATTATCAGCTGCAACCTTGAGCATGTGTGTGTCTTCCTGCTACACAGACCCAGTTTTTTTTTTTTTCAATTTAGAGACTTAGCAACCATAGTCACGAATTTCTAATCAAATAAATAGCTACAATCAGCAGTATGCTTCACAATTCAGTAGATGAGATCATTTAGTTTCTCAGGTTCACTCATGAAAAACAGTAATTGCAATGAGGCAGGCAAGAACTGCAGCATACAGATAGAGAGTGGAGATATTACAAGAAAGTATGCCATAAAAAAAGAAAATAAGCAGAGAAACAAGACAGGTTGAGAACACAGTTTAATATTAGCAGCACAGAAATCAAATACCCAACATGTAACTACTACATGAGATGACCTTACTTGTTTATCTGCTGGAATTGATGTGATACTTTCCAAATTGAGCTTTTTCTTCATTGCAGCTTTTTCTCCATCAACTTCACCAACATGATCTGAAAACAGAAGTAATAGAATAAAATGTGGAAGCAAGTATGAAAACCAAAATAGAAATTAAGACAGGAATTATAAACCAAATGTGCAAACCTGAAGAGCGTGGAGAACTAGGACGCCTTGAAAATTTGGCACTTCTGCTTTTCAAGCGAGAAAACAGAAATCCAGCAAAATAGATAGCTAAAGCTGCCCCAAATTTGACTAAAACAGGCCTAATATCTTTCTTATCTTTCATTATTATTGCAATTAGAGGTCCTAATTGCACTTAAATTTATGCATATACATAAAGATAGCCAATTAGATCATAAGACTTCTTCATCATCATCCATCTAAAAATGCCAAGAAAATAACTATTTTAGCATGTCTATATATATCAGATTAAGAAACAGAAAAAATAAATAAGCAACAGAACCACATCCACATGGCTTATACAATCAAAAGAAGCAGATATCAATTCTCAATATAGGAAGAACATCACCCAGCGCTTACATAATTATGAACAAAATAGACATCATACCATGTTAAATTCTTCATATAAAGCTTACAAGTTAATAAAACACGATCTACACCTTATTAGAGGAACATTAACAGATAAAGCTCGTAAAACCCACAAAGGAGCAAAAATCACCTAACCATGAAGATCAACACCCAAAAAAATAAACAAATAAGAAAAGAAAGCGAAACCCAATTCAACAAAGCGAAGATCATACCCAAAATAGAAAGAAACCCATCTAAATTCAAGCGAAGAAGTATAAACAAAACCAAAAAATAATCAAAACCCAGTTGAAATTTTGTTGAATTGAGAGGGAAAAGGGGAGGTCTTACTATTAAAAAGAGGCGGAAGCATTAATCCTTACCTGCGAATCAACAGAACAATAACTCTTTGATTACTGTTTTTAAAGTCTCCGTTGAAAAATACACCTGTTATAATGCCATGCCCAAAACCCAATATTTAGTAACAGTAAAGTGTTTTCAGTTTTCAAAACAGTGATAATAAAACACGCAGACTATAAGAACGGGTTTTGTTTTTGTCTTGTGTTTCGCCGGGATGTGATGTTCAAAAAGTTTTGGTTAGAGAGAGTAAGGAATGGATTCTTGTCTGATTCCAAGTTAATAACTAAAAGCAAGCTACAGAGCACAGCCCACAGAGATTTAGAGAGATCTTAATTAATTTTTTTTAAATAATAAAAAAATATTAGTTTCATTTTCCTAATTTTAGACCATAAAATACTATATTTTCTTTTTTTTTAATAATACATAATTCTTCAGTTCATTTGTATTTTAAATTTAGATTATTAAAGATAAATTTTTGGTCTTAAAGTTAGTGATTCACTTTGAAATTGCTTTATTGTCTTAATTTTTTTTAAAAATATATATATATATATGAAGTATTTTTTTTAAATAAAAAAATAATAGGGAATATTAATTTTTAGTTGAGTTTGATTTGGAAATAATTTTCTTAATTAAATGCTGTTTTGTAATTAACTTGATTTTCCCTCCAATTTCTAGCTACCTTGAGAGGATAACAATGGATTTCTATCCTCATATGAGTTGGCCCATTGTTTTCTTTTCTATTTTACAGTACAAATCATATTTTATATAATTATTTTTAATAAATTTAATTTTTATTAAAATTCAAAATCGTTTCAGTTCTGAAATAATTTCAATATAATTAAGTTAAAAAATTATTGATATTTCATATAAATATCATTCCAATTTCTAAAAAGGAAAAGAAAAAGTTTCATGTTACGATTTTGTTTAGATTTTTTATTTTAATCAAATGTATTAGTCTAGTCTAATTATTTAAACTTTGAAGGTCAAATAGTTACCAATTACTTTAGACAATTATAGTGTAATTTAAACATATTGTTTCATATGTAAGAAAGGAAAAATAGAGGGCAAAGAAAGTTTGGTAAAAGTTTCTAAAATCAATATCTATTGCCTCAACGTATCATATCATATATTTTTATTTTTACGCAAAATAAATAGCCACATATATGTCATTTATGAAATTTAAATAATTATATGTGTTGGTATAATATTAGAAAATCTTAATCAAGTAGTATTATTTGAATTTTAATCCCTTCCAAATCCTAATTATTAATTTCGATAAGAAATTAACAATGCATAAATGATTTTTTTATATTTCGTCACTTTTATGGTGAGTGTTGATTATTCTTGTGATGAGTGTTGATAAGGGATGACTATCCCCTATTGTGTAGTCCATGGGTTAAATCCCTCCAATGAATTAAAAAAAATGACTTTTTTTATATTTGAAGTGGAAATTTTGGATATGTAAATTTCGTTTTTAAAATATAGATTTAATCTTTATAATTGCTTCACATTGTCTAATATGTTCACATATTAAATAAAAAGGTGATTTAATTATAGAATCAGTAAAATTTTGTTTAAATTTTTAAAATTATAAGTTCTGAAATTTTAAAAATATAAAATTCGTTTAAAAATAAAAATAAAAAATATTACTATATTTAAATTTAATTTTAAACCATCGAAGGCATTTTGAGCAGCTCATTAAATGACATTTATGATGACTTATGACTTGGGTACCAAAAGTTTAGAAAAATATGTGGGAAAATGCATGAAACTTAGAAAGGGAGTAGTCACGTTCGTTCAATTAAAGCTATTGCGGTTCTGTCAAAATTGTGACTACAAAAAGGCAAAACATTATCATCTAAAAGCTTCTAATTTTATAAACCAATACCCAAATTTAATGTTAACTTGCTTGATGGAGTGGTATGACATTCTAATTTAATATTTTACATCAAATTTATTTTTCAATTCTATTAATAATAAATCATTAATGTGAAAATAAAAATGGTTCCCATGTTGTAATGCTAAAAAAAATATCAACTTATGATCTTAAAATTCAATTATTAATCAACTAAAAAAAATAAATTCAATTGCTTATTTAACCAACTTTTAAATTTTATATAAAATGCTTCAATTTATTTTTAAAGCTCTTGCTAGTCAAAATTTCTTGTTGAAAAAATAACACAAACAAAATTATTGATGATAAATGGCAGCACGTGTTTATATTGTATACCATGTGTTTCTTTTCTTATTATTTTATTAAGCCGATGCTCAATAATTAATGGACTTCAATGTGATTTCCGTGAAAATCCCGCAAAACATCGTCTCCAAATTAATCTTCTCTTAGAATTTTTAAAACAATGTTTTAATCTTACAATTAATTTTAAAAATTATAGAGATAAAATTACTATTAATTTAATAATAATTAAGCATCTATATTATACATTACAGTATAAAAAATATTAATACCATTATTAGAAATAAAAAAATTAAATTTATTATGAAATCTTACACATTTATGAAATTAAGTTTTATTTAAATATATTTATTAAATAATGTAATTATTTGCTAAAAATTATGTAATTATCGCCATTAAATGCTATTTAATTTAAAATCTTTGTTGATTTGCTTAAATACATTTTTCTTATTTTATCACTAGTTTGATTTTTTTTTTTTTTGAAATATCTAGTTTGATGGTTTTTTAAGTTAATTAAATAGCGTTACCATGTTAGGCAAACTATTGAATATGACCACGACATTGCTAATTTGCTGTGGACCTTCTTATAAATGCAAATTCCTTCCATGGCATTGGCTTGAGTTGCGCCCATCAAGTTGGGTAAAATCGATGGCTATCGTCTCATATCTTAAAACCGCCAATTGCTTACTATCACAACCTGTATGCTTATATTTTTTTTGAAGAAATATCATAAATTCTTATTCATTATTAAAAATAATATATTTTTTTATGTGTAAATTATTTTTTTTATAGTCAAATTGAGTAGGACCACACAAGCGGTAAACCTCAAATTGCTCCGTCAATCTGCCTTCAATTTGCAATTTGCAATTTGAGCAAATTGCGCCTGCTTTTCCTTCAACTTTGCCGTCTTTCTTGACCAACCTTCTTTTATTTTTTTTTTATTTTCAAAATATGTGGGTCCTAAGATTGAATGAGCACACCACAACAAATCTCACTCTGCACATTCAAGTGGGGACGTTAGTCATACCGGCTATCTTTCTGCAAGCAACACGCTTCTTCGTAGGTAAAACTTTAGTCATCATATCAACACCATTGTCATCAATATGAATCTTTTCTATCTGAAATAACTTCATCTCCAGCGCATCACGTATCTTATGGTACCTCACATCGATGTGCTTTGACCTTGAATGAAAGGTTGAATTTTTGCTGAGATGTATCGCGCTTTGACTGTCGCATAGCAGAACATACTTCTCTTGTTCTATACCCAATTCTTATAGGAATTTCTTCATTCACAAGAGTTATTTGCTAGCTTCTATAATGGCGATATATTTAGCCTCGGTGGATGAGAGTGCAACATATTTCTGCAATTTTGATTACCAAGAAACTGCTGCTCTTGCAAAAGTCATCAGATATCCAGATGTTGATTTGCGCGAATCAACATCACCACCCATATCTGCATTTGTGTAACCATCTAACACAGGTATGTTATCACCAAAATATAAGCAGAGTTTGGAAGTGCCTTTAAGATACCAGAGAATCCACTTCACTGCATTCTAGTGTTCTTTACCTGGATTTGAAAGAAATCGGCTAACAACACCAACAACATGAGCAATATTCGATCTTGTGCATACCATGGCGTACATTAAGCTGCCAACAGCGGATGCATAAGGAATCTTCTTCAGTTCTTCTTTTTCTTTCTCACTTGAAGGTCATTGTTTAAAACTTAATTTGAAATGACCTGCAAGTGGAGTACAAACTGGTTTCGCATTGCTCATGTTGAATCTGCTGAGAACTTTCTCATGTACTTCTCCTGAGACAGCCACAACTTTCTCTTTTTCCTGTCTTTAGAAATCTTCATTCCGAGAATCTATTTTGCCGATCCCAAATCCTTCATGGCAAAGGATTTTCCAAGCTCCTTTTTCAAGCTCTCAATTTTCTTAGTATCAGGGCCCACAATTAGCATATCATCCACATATAACAAGATTTTAATAAAGTCGCCATCTGCGAACTTTTTCACAAACACACAATGATCATAAGTAGTTTTCTCACACCCGTGATTCACCATAAAAGAGTCAAACTTTTTATACCACTGTCTGGGATCTTGTTTGAGGCCATACAAGCTCTTCTGCAATCTACACACCAAGTGTTCTTTACCTTTGACTCTGAACCCTTCTGGCTGATCCATATAAATTTTCTCCTTTAAGTCACCATGGAGGAAAGCGGTCTTTACATCAAGTTGCTCGATCTCCAAATTCAAGCTAGCTGCTAAACCGAGCACAACGCTGATAGAAGACATCTTGACTACGGGTAAGAAAATCTCTTCAAAGTCAACTCCTTTCTTCTGACCGAATCCCTTTACAACCAGTCTCTCCTTGTATCTTGGCTGTGAGTTGTTCTGTTCAGTCTTCAACCTGAACACCCATTTGTTCTTCAATGTTGTCTTACCTTGAGGTAGTTTCACCAACTCAAAAGTCTGGTTCTCATGCAAAGACTGCATCTCATATTGCATAGCTTTTAACCACTCATTCTTTTTAGAATTTTTCATTGCCTCCTGGTAGTCCTCTAGTTCTTCCCCTTAAGTCAGCAAGTCATACTCATTAGGAGAATATCTCTAGGAAGGTATCCTGCCTCTCGCAGATCTTCTCAATTGAGGCGGTTCTTCTGTAGGAGCTGGTTCAGCATCATTCTGAACAGGTTCAGCATCATCTTCTTGCTCATTTCCTTCATCACCTTATGGTACTACACGAGGTTCTACATCAAGATTAACAGGAAACTCATTGACAGACTTTGGTTTTTCATTCTTCTCAAAGTTTTTAATGGTTTGGTCTTCCAAGAATACTATATCTCTGCTTCTGATGAGCTTCTTTTCAACTGTATCCCATAATCTGTACCCAAATCATTATTTCCAAAACCTAAGAAGATACACTGTTTTGACTTCGAATCAAGCTTGGATATTTCATCTTTTGGAATATGAACAAAAGCCCTGCAGCTAAATACTCTAAGATGATCGTAAGAAACATCTTTCCCTGACCACACCTTTTCTGGTACATCTCCGTTGAGGGAGGTTGAAGGTGAAAGGTTGATCAAGTAAACTGCAGTTCTCATTGCTTCAGCCCAAAAGGTCTTTGAAAGTTTGGCATGAGAGAGAGCATACATCTAACCCTTTCAACAATGGTTCTGTTCATTCTCTCCGCAACTCCATTTTGTTATGGAGTTTTGGGAACTATCTTCTGAAGTTTGATGCCATGTTCTGAGTAATACTTCTCAAATGGTCCTCTGTACTCACCACCATTATCAGCTCTAACACATTTTAACTTTCTTCCCGTTTGTCTTTCAACACTAACATGAAAGACTTTAAACATATCCAACACCTGGTCCTTTGACTTTATCGGTAAAGCCCACACCTTTCTAGAATGGTCATCAATAAAGGTGACATAATATGAGCAACCACTCAAGGATTTGTCAACCATTGAGCAAATATCAGTGTGTACCAATTCTAGAATACCAGGCTTCTAGACGGAGAAGGGGATCTTTTAAGGACACTCTATGTTGTTTATCAGACAAACAATCAGTGCATTTTTTCAGAGGCAAACCTTTCAAAGATGACATTCTCTTTTTGGTGAGAGTCTCCATTTCTTTCTCACTCAGGTGACCAAGTCGTCTGTGCCATAACTCAGCAGATGAATCTTCAACTGCATTCACTACTCTTATGCAAACTTTAGCTGGGGTGTAGTAGAGGGTGTTGAACTTTCTTCCTCTACTGAACACCAAGTTACCTTTGGAAAGCTTCCAAGTTCTGTTGACAAACAGATTTGCATAACCCAATTTATCAAGACGATGAACTGAGATCATATTGAAGTTTGTCGTAGGAGTGTATCTCACATCTTCCAACCAGAGATCATAACCAACATTGGTTATGATGCATACTTTTCCAATGCCACAATTTTTCACATATGTGCCATTCAAAGTCTTGACATGGCCGTAATCTCCGAGGGTAAGTGATGAGAAATATTCCTTCTGTGAAGAAATATGATATGAGCATGCAGAGTCAATAATCCAAAGAGAATCTTGACTAGTGGAATACTCACTGAGACCAGCATGAGAAATCAGCGCACTACCATCACCAAGTGCGTTAACATCAATAGCTACTGAAGCTACCTCTGTATGTTCTTTCCTTTCCTCATCATTTTCTTTGGCTCGTTCCTTCTTCCACTTTCTGTAGTGATTTTGAATGTGACCAGGCTTGCCACAATGATAGCAAGTGACATCTTTTCTTGACTTGAATCTTCTCCGTGAATTATCACATTTGTCTGAATTTTGGGGATGTCTGGATTTGCTTCTCCCCCTCATTTCTTTAACTGAGATTAGTGCATCTGAGTTACTACTCATACCATTCTCCTTGCGTCCAGTTTCTTCATTCAGAATACTTTTCTTAACTGTGGCTAAGATCAGATTTCCCTCTGGCATATTACTGAGCGTGACAACCGGCATCTCTCAACTGTCCGGCAAGGAACTCAAGAATAGTGCTCGTACCTCATCTTCTAGCAATATTTTTGATATCATCAGTTGGTTCAAAATTTCTTGGAATTTGCCCAAGTGATCTGAAGCGCTTTCACCATCTCCGTATTTCAGATTTACAAGCTTTCTAATTAAAAAAAAGCTTTATTTTGGCATTCTTCCGCTCATACATATCCTCTAGCTTCTTCCAGATTGAATAGGCATCTTTCTCGTGAGCGATGTGATTGATGACGCTCATCTCAATAGACTGCCTGATAGTTGCAACTGCTTTTCTACTAGTTGACTTCCAATCGGTCTCATTTTATTGAAGCTGGCTTGACTCATTTCAACTCAATCGTCTCAAAGAGATCTTTGCAGCATAAAAGATCTTCCATTAATATCTTTCATATTGCATAGTTCGATGAGTTGAGTTTAACCATCGTGCATGTTGATTTATCGTCCATTTTGACTCGAGTAGAATATTATCACCAACAAAAACCGTATACATAAATAGTAGTATACATAAATAGTGACCGTGAATAGTAATAATATACGTAAATAATAACTGTATGCGTAAATAGTAACCATACACGTGAATAGTACTATACATGAACAGTGCCAACAGTAATAAATAGTAATAAATAATATCGTCACCTTTGTGTTACTATTTTACTATTCATAATAAAATACTTTCTGCAATATTTTTTCGAACGGACTGCACCAATAGACTCGTCGTAATTTTCTCATCATGGTATATTTATTTTAAAATATAACCACGGATTCGGTACTGCTATCTACCTTGCTGGATCTGCCAAAACCTTCTGCTCTGATATCACTTTGTTAGGGTCTCGCAATAAAGTTACAAGAATAATAAAAATAGCGGAATAATAAAATTACGACACACAACAATTAACGTGATTCACCCTTAACTGTTTAGGGCTACGTCTACGGGACAAAATCCGAATAATTATTCCACTATTATAAATAGTAGGCTTACAAAGGGATTATTACAAAATAGTGGCACTCAAAAGTATTTTCCAAAAACACCCCAAATTATCCTCACTATTTTCTCTCCCCTAATTTTAAAAAAGTCTTTCTAAAATTGAATAATTCAAATTTCTCTTAACACAGGTTTTTCTTCTCTTCTGTGTTGTTATATTAAATGAATTACATCTGTCTTTATTTATAAGCAGGTTTAACGTGTAGAAAACACATTCTCAAATTGCTCCATCAATCTGCCTTCAATTTGCAATTTGCAATTTGAGCACATTGCGCCTGCACTTCCTTTAACTTTTCCGCATTTCTTGACCAACCTTCTTTTGTTTTTTTTTTTTTATTTTCAAAATATGTGGGTCCAAGGTTGAATAGGCACACCACAACAATTCACCCATCCTTTCCAATTCTGCATTCGCATATGCAACAACTGACGATGATGAGGAAGAGGATTGAGTCTCTATACCCAGGAACTCATGACCCACGTTTTTCACACCATCCATACCCCATATTCGAAGAAATTCAAGGTAAGGTAGTTTCCCCAGAGGAGGCAAATGCTCACAAGTTGTGCAATTTATGAGTAAAAGCCTCTTCAAATTTGTTAAAGAGATCATCCAACTAGGAAACACTGCAATGCCTTGATAGCCACATATCCTTAGTTCTTGCATATATGGAGGTGGTTCTAAAGCTTCCATTAATTCACCATCATGAAGTTTTCTCCACTCTGCATCCCCTCTACCAAATCGTAGTTCCAAAGGAGTGACATGTGTCTTTTTCTTGAGTTCTGCTTGCTTTGCCTCGCTAACATCAGCCACATTTTCTAACCCCCTTATGCATAAGTATCCTTGGAGGTGTTTTAAGCTGTTCAGGTCTTGAAAAGAACTTGTTGCTTCATCAGCATTTCCAATATTAAATCGATCTAAAGACCTGAGACAAGTTAGTCTCCTGATTCCTTCTGGTAAAACTCCTTCGAAACCTCCATTATGCAAATGCCTCAAGTTGATTAATTTTCCTATACCACAAGGCAATTTTACTAAGCCGACACACCAATTGATATTCAAGGTTTGCAAATTGTATCATTCGCAAAATGCTTTAGGCAACTCCTTCAAATCCTTGTTATCAGACAAGTCAATTTGCCTCAAATGGATGAGTTTACTTACAGTTGATGGAATTTCTACAATGCTACAATTTGACAGGTTTAAGGTTCTCAAAAAAGTCAATCCACTGAATATCTTAGGCAAAGCTGCTCCTATCTTTGAATTCCCTTTTGATTGAATCCAGCAACTACGCAAATTCTTTTGGCTGTAAAAGGAGCAGGGGCATGAGGCTTCCTTCCCAACCATTATCCTTAATTGGCGAACTTTTTGAAAAAAGTCCATCTTTAACTCTTCATCTTTAGTGATCTCCAAGCTAAAACATTCATTCTTTCTAATATATTGGGCAAAATCATGCACTATGTTATGCATCTTACAACTGATTACATCACCATAATCATTTTTCTTGGTATCTTCGAAGAAAGAAAATGCAACTAAATTTTGAAAGTACTTCTCACCAATTCTCTCCATATCTTCTACAGGTGTTTGCCTAAGATAACCTTGAGCCATCCATAATTGAATCAAATCTTCTTTTCTTATCTCATAGCCCTTTGGAAAGATAGCACAATAAGAGAAACATGGTCTCAATTCAGAAACCAAACTATAATAGCTCAACCATAATGAGGAAAAGCCACTTTGAATTTCTGAATTTTCTGTGCTTTTTCCCCATATCCCTTCTTATTCCCACACCTCACTATCCAATACACTCTCCCATTCTTGCCATGAATCTTTCAAGTGTAAAAGACTTCCTAGAGTTTTTGCAGCCAAAGGCAAACCATCACATTTCTTTACAATTTTCCTACCAATAGGTTCTAAATTCCCTCTTATTCCATTTTTCTTTCCGTAGAATGCAATTTCACTAAATATTGACCAACAATCCTCAAGGGGCAATTTTCCTAGTTGAAATAAGTTTTCTCTAATGCAACCTATATTCTCTGCAACACTTTCATTTCGAGTAGTCACCAAAATTCTACTTCCTAGTGAAGCAGCAGACATAAAAGTGTCTCTCATTTGCTCCCGCTTACTAGGACCATCTTCCCACACATCATCAAACGCAAGTAGAAATTTTTTCCCTGCAAGCAATTTTTTTATATGTTGCATTATAGCTTCAAATTCAACAAAAACTGAGGCAGAATCAGTGAGAATTTCAACAATTGCTTTTGCTATCTTAACCTCATCAAAGGGTTTCGAGACAGAAACCCAAATTCTATTCTCAAAAAATTTCTCGATCTCTCAATCGTTGTAGACTAATTTAGCCAAAGTAGTTTTTCCCAATCCTCCCATCCCTACAATAGAAACTACATCAATTTTTGACTTTTTAGTACTACTCTCACTTATTAACACTTTCATAATTGCAATTTTATCCTGCTCTCTACCTTTCACCCCAAAACATCAATGGCAGAGGTAACTACAAGTGGTTTAACAACTTGTTCATTACCCTTCAAATCAAAATTATACCTTTGTCTTTCTTTGGCAATTTCATCTAATTTTACATTTTCTTAATCTCACGAGCATGTCATAACGATTTCCAATTTCAGAATAAGAAAAGCAAGAAATTGGGAGAAACGAACATATTGTTTGATAATGGGGAAATGGAGTTGCCTTACAAACCAACAGGAGCAGCAAATTCTTGATCTTCACCCTCAATTTGTGCTTTGAGAATTACAGTGCTCCACTCATCAAGAACGTCATCAATGGCAAAGGACACATTCTTGAGATTATCTAACCATTGTTTGATTGTGGGATTTTCATACTGTCTTCTGTCTGCTACAGTGAGCACTCCTTGAATGGATTGGAGATTGCTTTTAAGCTTTTCAACGTCTTCTTCTATACCCATTACAAGCATCACTTGTTGTTCCATGATTTTTGCTAACTGTTTTAGGGGTATTGAAGCAATCATCTCAGCCATCTTCGCCAAAGTTTGAAAAGTACTAAATATTGATGAGAATGGAAGAAATATTTAGGATGCTTGTGAAGAATAAATTGCTTCTTTGCTTCATATTTATAGTGCATGGGAAAGCTTCACAATATCATATTATATTAAAATACAATTCTTAATATGAAAAATAAATTAAGTCATGCACGTATCTAACATTCTCATATTAGATAATGTCTTTCGTGCATAGTAATGCAGAAAATTTAAACTCTATACATCTCCATTTGTTTTTTTAATATATAAAATCAATTGCGACATTTCAACAAATTAACAAATAATAATATTGATAATATATTTCATTTCTTTACGTAAAATATTTTTTTTCAAAAAACATTTCAACATATATAAATATTTTCTAATATAATCTTTAAAATTTACCCAAGTGACCATATAATATAGTGTATTTTTAATATTTAACTATAATAATTATACTAATTATTAATATTAACTCGTTAACTAATTTGTTATTTTTAACATTTGCCTATACACATCTTTTTTTTAAGTTGTTTAATCCACCCACCATGCTAATATCTACACGCTTTTCTTACTATAATTACAATAATTAATAATTTTACTAATTCCTGATTTAGCTAATCTTTTGTCTTAATTATATTTCTTATTATTTTTATGATAAATGCGCCAAACATCAAACTAATAATTGCATTAAATAATATAATATAATCTAAATATTAAATACTAAATAATACAATTCAATATAGACATTATACAGAAAATAAATTTAGAAACCAAACTTATTAATATTTAAATTAAATATTACAATCTCATTAACAATAATCAAATGTCACTTACCAGTTTAATATCGTTCCATTAGCAATCTCTTTGTAGGTGGTGATTGGGATCACCTAACATGCTAATATCAGTACGCTAGTTTTTATAATTGTTTATGATTTTTTTTTCATTTTTATTTAGGTTAGGGTTTTTCATTTTTATTTCTACAGTTGAGACGTCCATTTTTTTTCTTTTTTTAATTATTTTTTAATTATTTTCTATTTTCTAATAACACTAAGTTACTTGTGCATTTGTAGACTTGTTTTTTAATTTTGTACAAATTTATACTCAAACATTGTCTTGCAACACAAATTGAAAAATTAATTTTTTAACACTTCTAGTTTGAATTGACATTTTTTTTAGTATTATAATATGAGTGAAGGGAAAATAGAATATAAATCTGTCAAAAAAATATACTCACAGCTAAATTACACCAACACATATAATTTGAATTGACATTTAAAAATTAGTGGTGAGTGATGAAATAGTCAAGTGTTGAAAAATAAGTATTTAGTTAGAAAATACCGAGGCAACTCGTTTTGAAAATTTTCCACATTTTTTTTAAATGCAATAATTAATTTATAACTTGGAAAAGGTGATTTAATAAAAATTAAAGTATATATTTTAAATATAATTAAAAAGCCATTTTGCATAAAATTTTTAACTCATTTTCTTGCAACGAGGATACATCGAGATATAATTTAATAATAATTATATTTTTTCCGAGTTATCCAAAATCGATTCTCCTCTCTCCTCCTCTCTTTATATAATATCTAAAAGAAAAACTCTTTTTTTTTGCATAATACATGAGATTGTTAGAGAAAGAAATATGTTTTTCTTTTTCACTTTTTATAATAATATGTTTTCCTGGCTCTTTGAATTGAAAAAATTGATATCTCGTTATTAAGATGCAAAATTTTCCTTATATATATATATATCAGAAATATTTTTGGCAAGAATTGTTAAATATTAGTAAAAATTGACACAGTTCTCTTTATTATATAATGTCTGTATCTGAAAAATCATCAAAACTTGTAAATGATATATATATATAATATTTTCTCAAGGTGCTCTTCAAACTGACTAGTTGTGTAATTTACGAAGAATATTTCATCTTTAGCAAAGAAAATTAAATAGTAAAGTAAAGTAACAAAAGTGTCTTTTTATATATATACATAGTATAATTTAAAAAAATGATAAAGTATTTTAGTACAAAATATATTTTTAATTAAATTAATATAATATAACAAATAAGAAAACGTTCTTATTTAATCTACGTTAATAATTGTAAGTTTATATATATATATATGACTAGAAGATTTAAAAAAAAATGAAATTATAAGTATTACCTATGAGAATAAATTTGGCTAATCAAAAGTCAATAATATAATTAATTAAATTACAATATGAATTAAAGTAATTTATGTCCAAACAACAAAATGAATTTTAATATAATGAAGTGTAGCCATTAAAAATAAATCATGTCGGCTTTCAAAAAAAAAATAAATCATGTCGTTTTTTTTTCGATAAAATTTTCAAAATTTAAGGAGAGTAACTTTATTACAATAAAATTTTTAAATTTTGAACTAATTTTTTGTTTTTTTATAAATAGTAATTTTTTTTTTACATTAAAAATTAAGAAATGTAGCTCATGGTCGTATTAAATTATTTCGAACCCGGAGCTCTCTACTTTTTGAAATTGGCGGGTTGCCTTATTTCGCCTTCAAACCCTAAACCCTGATTAAGATTTTTGCTGTCTTCTTCCGATGCAAATGCCAGACATGAAAGCCTTAAGATCATTTTGCTCTCACACTAATCTCTTCTTCTTAAAATCCCCCAAAATCCCCAAACATTTCTCCCCTTTTTCCCGCCAATTTCATCCTAGTACCGGTAGTTTCAGTGGACGGGAGTCCGGATTGGCCGTAGAGTCCTCCATAACTGAGTCCAACTCTGACGTGTCAGGTAATGGTAAGAATGCCCGTCAAGTTTGGAGTATTTATGATCCAATGGTGTCTGGGATTGTGACTCAGACTAGCATAAAGCAGAACGATAAGCAAGACCTGGAGCCAGGATTTTCGAGTTTAGCAGAGGAAAGTGGGGATTTAGATAGAAATAGGACAGACGATGATGCAAAGAAGGGAAATTGGAGTGAAGTGAACAAAACCAATTTGGGTTTGTCGACTTTAGGCAAAGAAATCAACGATTCATCTGAAGGAAATAATTATAGTGGTTTAAGAAGAGAAAATTTGAGTGATAGAGACAAAAAACGGATGGGGTCATCGCGTTATAGTAATGCAAATGAGGATTTGACGACCGAAAAGAGACATGTAGGAGCAAAGAAGGCTGATTTGGTTAATGGGTCGGGGCCTGGGCATTTTGTGGGGATTAGAAAGAAGGGAAAGAGTAAAGCCTTTTATGTTTGTGAGAATTGTGGGTGCGAAGATGGGCAATGGTGGGGCATTTGTCGACAATGCAATCAAGCTGGAACAATGAAGCAATTTATAGAAAAGGGTATCGGGAGTGGGGGTAAAGTGAGTGGGCTTGAAATTTCTGAAACTGTGGTGCGGTCTTGGCTACCAAAGAAGGAAGGTGAGACACAGCCAATAAGGCTGACTGAGGTGAACAAGAAGATGAATCAGTTAGATTGGAGGTTTCCTTTGTAAGTAATTGCCTTCTCCATTTAGTTATATGTTCTCCATTTTCTTGCTTGGAGAATTGAGAATACTAAACCTGTATAATATGCCTTGTTTTGTTGTAGTATATGTTGTCAACTTAAGAAGAATTAGTAGGCATAGTTCGCTAAAGATAATTTTTCTTCTGTTTTATTGCTATGAAAGTTGTGAGGTAAGCAATCCAATTTAATTTCTGGTTTTAGAGGAAATGTGAGGTCGCATTTATCAGACAAAATGACAAATTAGGTCGCATTTATCAGACAAAATGGCAAATTATTTAATTAATAAGAACCAAGGGATTAGTAAATTAGATTGGCAACATTGAACATTCTAATTGAGTTCTCATTTTTTTATCTAATGTCCTTGTCTGGCCTACCTCTTTTTGTAGTGACATTGACATGAAATCTACAGTAACTTATTCTCCTGAACCCTTAAACATTGATTCTGGCTATCATATATGCATAAAACTTTCATGAGCATCTTTGGGACATCATCTATCATGAGCACAGCCGGCACTTCAGTTTTCTGATAGTGTATTGTTACAGCCCAGTGGTTCCCGTGTTTGCGCAATCAGGATTTCATTATTTTTTTAGACAATTCTTGCAGCTATTACCAATCTGTTTATGAGAAAATGATTTCCATGCTTAGCATTAAAAAGTTCATTCAGAGTTGCAGCAATATGGGGGGTAACTACATTAAATTTAGGTGTTTGGTCATAAAATGCAAATTACTTGTCAAGTACAGAAACTTCTTTAAACTAGACTTACAGTAGTCATAGACAGATGGATGGGTTTCTAATATACTTATTTTAGGGGTATATAAATTGGTATTCTTTATCATGACATTTAAATTTGGCGTGATTGTGGTTCAGGTCTGGACTCTTTGGGGGTGAAGTTGCTAGGGTGCTGGGTGGTGGCCTGGTTCCAGGTTTGGCCAAATTTACTTGTTAATACCTCTACATTAAAGGCTTTCTGAAGTTATTGCTTTGATGAATTGGTCTTTTCAGTTTTCTGAATCTTTATGAGTTTGATGTTGTTAAAAGCATTGTAGCATATTATTGACATTAGGCCTTAAATCCTGCTAATCAATTTACATCCTGTCTTATTATCAATTCAGGCATGCTAAATTTTCCATTCTTGTTATGAATTGAGTTTTTCTAGCTATGCAGTGAGCAAAACAATGCTGAAAGCTTGAAGCTGTAGATAACATTGCAGTCTTTGTTTTACCCTTAATGCCTTTTATCCCTCACTCTAGTGTCCTGTTGTTTTTAATGCTTAAGAAGATATAACTAATTTCGATAATAACATTGTATGAGAGATGGGGTGGCTCATTTTGTTGAGTTGATAGGCGATGTTATTCCATTTTATGATAAAACTTTTGTGCATTTGCTTAGCAAATGTAATGGACCAGCTGTTATATTTTTCAGAAATTGTCAAATTGGGACTTGCTAGAAGTTCCTCGTTCTATTTTTGAACTTTTGCCATTTAAAGAGCACTTGCTTGTTTGTTTGTTTTGATTTTGACATGAATTATGAGTTTCCTAGAATGAAAAATTACTCTTAGGATTCCATTTGATAACTAGGAGTGAGACACTAAGTATGGGAATCAGGCCTTCGTTTCTAATACTTAAGAGTTTGGTACCCTGAAATAAAGATGACTACTATTCCCATTCCTCAGTTTTGTATAACAAATATAGCCTATGTTTATAATGTTGTGAAGCTGGGTTTATCTAATTGTACTGCCACTGCCCAGCTACTTTATCTGGCAAGTGTTTAGGGAAGTCTTTAGGAAAAGTTTTGTTTTGATCTTATAAGTTCCTCTTTGCCAAGAAGTGGATGACTCTAATTTTTTGTTGCTTATCCTTGTAAATTTGAAGGTTCTCTGATTTTGATTGGTGGTGATCCCGGGGTAGGCAAGAGTACTCTATTATTACAGGTATAAGTCGTCTCTTGCACATCTGGTCTAATGCACGCTAATCTCATTCTTTTCATATGCTGAGGATATTTCCTTTTGTATACTTTGGTGATCGTAAATAATCTTCTTTGCTTTTCCATTTCTCTTAATTGTTCTGTCCTGATGTTGACTTCTTTGAATTTGAAGATGGCTGCGCTAATATCCCAAGGACTGGATCAAGGTAAACCAGCTCCAGTTGTGTATGTTTCTGGGGAAGAGGTTAGTGTTTACAATTTTTGGATGTGTGCCATTTGGTTTTTGTTCGTACAGAGAGTGCTTGAAAAAAAAATTCAACTAATAATTTATTGAGAATTTTTTTAGTGCATCTCTTCTTTCTTAAACAGTTCACTTGCTCAAAATGAGAAAAATTTTAAAAGTAGGGATCAAATATTTACTCTTGGCTAGTAACTTACAAGCCTTTGAAATTAGTGGAAATTTTATTATTATTTTTTCCTGGTGCTACAGTGAGCTGCCACAATAGATCTGGCTTATTGCTCTCGAGAGCTGGCAAGTACTGTTTATTATCAATGTGCTTGCACTATGTGACTTTTCTGTTGTTCTTATGGCAGAGCGTTGAACAAATTGTAAACAGGGCTGACCGATTAAGGATTGGAGTGGATGAACTTTTCTTGTACTCAAGCACTGACATTGAGGTAACAATTATAAAATTATACTATAACTGGATTTTTCTGTAATCAATTAGGTTCTGCCTTCTGATTGCATATTTTAGGTGTTTATGATTTCATATTACAGCAAACTCCACTTTGAATCATGCCTTTGGCTCAGTTATCATATACACTTAGTCAAGACTTTTAAGCTTTAATAGGAATCCATCGGAGGAGCCGTCTATGTAAACTAGGGATATTCAAGGACCATAATATCCAAAACAAAGTCAAACCATAAAGTAAATTCATCACCACATTATACTTTCCTCTAAAAACTTAAATTGATAGATAGTTGCACACTTGTCATGGATAAAGCAAAATAACTGTATGCATATACTGAACTTAGCTTATTTTAAAACTAAGCGTTAATAATTATCTAGTTGTGACCCGCTGTATGCATTTGATTCTTCTATTTCACCTAATTTATGGAACAGTGCATAACTGAAAGTAATAATTTATGTTTATGCATAATAATATCAAGCTCATTGAGTTGTACATGAATTGTTATTTGAACTACAACACTGCTCTTTGTTAATTTATTAAAAAAGAATTATTTTTAACTCTATTTTATAAAACAATGATGCATTTAAGTGAGCAACAATTCTGCGAAGAAATTGAAGGGAGCTGAAATGAGTTGAAACCAGCATATTATAATAGGATTCCTTTTGAATTGGCAATCAAAGATAATAAATAACAAGTCATAACATAAATTTGAATGTCAATATATTATATAAGAAGCTTTTTTTTTGGTGCAATATCAACTTAGTTTGATTTTGATGGATTTTCATGTTCTTAAGTGATAATCAAAACCAACCAAATGAATGTTTGGATCGGCTTTGTTTCATTTGGTCAGTTTTTGAAGATCCTAATGCAAGTACCTCAATTTGGAATATTTTTTGTGCAAGTTTATAGTGATAGCTACCATTTGCTATCTTTCAGGACATATTAGAGAAAATTCAGCCTCTATCTCCCCGTGCTTTAATTGTTGATTCAATTCAAACAGTTTATATACAAGGGGTCTCTGGAAGTGCAGGAGGACTAACTCAGGTTTAAAAAGATGGCTGTGCACAATAGCCTAACCATATAAGATATCTTCTATTAGTTATATTTGATTGGCCTTTATGGCGTGCTTCATTTTGCATTCTTTTACAGCAACATATGGAAGCTGTACTTTTTATAATCATGTGTTCTTACCACCCTGTCTTACATTTTCTTTTCAATTGATGCTATTGGCTGACCTGGAATTCTCTTAGTAGATTGGAATCTTTTTGCATGCTCATCTTCTTGAGCTTGTAAGCATAAGTGTTAATATACATTGAAAGGATATTCTCAAGAATATTATTTGCATATCGTTTTAGAAGCCATTAAAATGTCTCACACTCTCTTTCTTTATAATGTTTTTTAGTGCTTTTCTGGAGCAAACATACAAGTTGCATGCATGTGTGTTCTTGTGAATGGTAACTTCTGGTAGCATTTCCAAGTGCTGACGCTGTTTGGATCTGAGCAGGTCAAGGAATGCACATCAGCCTTGTTGCGGTTTGCGAAGAAAACAAAAGTGCCTGTTCTTTTGGTGAGATTTTGATTGTCTGAAGTGTGATTTGCTGAGATTTTGATTGTCTGAAGTGTGATAAATTTTCTCTCTAATTTCTTTTTTAATCTCTTAGAATTTCTAACTAGGAGTCCTAGAAGAATGATTATCTTTAGCTAAATACTGTTCCCACTGATGTATCTGAAACACAACTAAATTGTGTATATATATTGACTTCGTTCTGCAACTCTGTTCTTCTATCTCATGGTACATGACATTCCTTCCTGATATACATTACATAAGTTAGATAAACATACATTATGGATTCACTGTGTTCTTTTCTACATTTGATTCTTCTTTGTTCTTCGGAGTTTGGTATCTTCAGTAACAGAGAAGATGAGTCCAGTCAAGATATGTCTCTCTTTTTAAATGTATCATGGCAATATCTTTAGGATACTCTCTCATATTCTCAATAGTGGCAATGTTAAATTTAAAGTATCATTTGCCTTCTTGGATTTGTTTTACCTTGCTTTTTCTAATGAGGTTCTAGATTAAGCCTTTCATGCTTTCCTCAGATTGTTTGCTTTTCTTTGATTTACGAAATGGCCTCATGCTTTATTCTTTGTGACAATATTGACAGTTTGTGCATTTGTTGATCTGCAAGTCTTCCTATGATTATTGACTTATTTTAGTGCCGAATTTTTAACATGCGTGGTAACTAATTAGCTATTGTGCTTTGGTATTTTTTTTTTCCAAATATCTTACAGACTGGACATGTGACAAAATCCGGAGATATAGCAGGGCCTCGGGTCTTGGAGCACATCGTTGACGTAGTTTTATATTTGGAAGTTGGTACCTTGTTACATTTTCTTTTACTGGATAGTTGATGAAGCATTCTAGGTTACTTTTTATTAGACATGCAGTCTTCTTTTGGTCTCTTAACATTTAGAGGTTGAAATTGATGTTTTCTGTTTCATTGATACTTCAAAGACATTTTTGCTTTTTAATACTTTGCATGCGAAGCTTTCTAATCACAGATATGTTACTACCAGGGAGAGAAGCACTCAACTCATCGCTTGCTTCGACCTGTGAAGAATCGCTTTGGGTCCACCGATGAGGTATGCTATGAGAGTAATGCTACTGCATTTTATTTATTTGTAGTACATAACCATTTCATGTAAATATTATGTTATTTTAGTTTTTACCTAATTTTAGAGCTTGTTAATGAGTAAAACTTAAGTTGGTTACTTCTTTAACATAACAGGTCTTATTCTCACTGAACACTCAAGCATAATAGTTCTTATGCTACTACCATGTATTCTTTTGTTTTACCAGTTTAGGCAGTGTTCTTGTGGGGAACTTTAAATTGCATTCAAGTTTTTCCACTGGTTTGTGTAGTGCATTTATTAACCTGAAAAATCTCTTGTTTTTTCAGTAAGCACTATTAGCTTACTAGTTGGATACCCTATCCATCTTTGAGTGACATTCTTAATGGAATATTTCCATATTTCTAGGACAATATGAGTTATCCAAATTGGGCTACAGCTTTTTCTGTGCCTTGTGTTTATTTTCCAGCTTGGCCCTGAACTTTCTTTAATGCAATTCTGGTCAAGCTGTTGCATGTGTTGTACATAGCTTCATATTGTTTAAGAACTGAAAGAATAATTTGCATATAGTTATCCCTTGAATGTAACTATATGGAGTATATCCGGAAAACAATGGGAAGGATGAATGATTGTGATTACTGCTGTTTGCTTACCCTTGAATGTAAAAATTTTAGATGAATGTTTCTGTTGAGCTCTGTTAATTATGGAATTATCCCTTGCTTGCAGCTAGGAGTATTTGAAATGTCACAGCTGGGTTTGCAAGCTGTTTCAAACCCGAGTGAGATATTCTTAAGTGAGGAGTATACTGGTTCAGAAATTTTAGTGGGACTAGCTGTTGCTGTAATAATGGATGGATCTCGTAGTTTCCTAATTGAGATTCAGGTAATCTTTGTTCCACCAATTTTTTTTCTTTGATTTCTTCTTCTTCTTTTCACTATCTAAACGATGATTGCATTTTCTAGTCTATTGCAGTTTCATTATTAGTATGGGGATAAGCTTGATTATGATCATTTCAAGGAGTTCTGTTATTTGGCTTATGTGAATTAATGATGATCGGTAAATCACATTGTATTTTCTAAACTTTTTTACTCAGGCACTATGTGCTTCGGGTAAATCATTTACAAGGCATTATAATGGGATCCAATCGAGCAGAGCTGACATGATTATTTCTGTAAGTAATCTAAGGTTAGGTGCATTAATCAATGGCATATGGTTATACATACTTCTTGTTTTAAATCTAAAATTTCCTAATTGTTCTTTCCACTTGTATAATTTTCAATCATATATATATATTTGTAAATTTTTGATACGTTTTCATTTTTGTTGGTTGACTTGTGCCATTTCAAACTAGGGTTGCTTCTTGTCTTCATTACTAAGATCTCATTCTTAGATTGAGTTATTTTGAAAACTAAGGGCATCTTTGATAATTCTGTGCCCCATATGTGTGATAGTCAATATATTGAGGCAGGTTTTATTGTAACAAGACCTGTGTAGATTGTGAATATTTTTCTGTTTGTTCTACAGGTTTTTTGTAACTTATCTTGTGTAATTAATGAGTTTTTAATAAGTTAACATAAGTAAACAGTATGCAGGGGATTGTATATGTATATGCATTTGTCTGTAAGCATATCCTTTTACATATTTAAATGCATGATATAATGTATGCTTATGCTGTTTCCTGTATTTCTTTGTTTGTTTTGTAATGATTAGCATTCTTAATGTAAGGAATGAAGCATTGTAGTGATAACATATTATTTCCACAGATGAAATTAGTAAACTGTTGGTTAGTAATTTACAATTTCACGTCTTGAATTGCAGGTTCTTAAGAAGCAAGCTGGCTTAATGCTTCAAGATGATGTAAGTTGATATTTTTTACGCTGCATATCTTTCTGAAATTAAGATTACTTTCTTATTTCTGCTGTTCCATTTTCCTTTTCTGAGAGATACTTGTAAGGCTTGCATTTGGGTGTTCTACGTTTAATTTTCATCAAGCATTAGAGATTCTAAATGTGATTGATGTAAAGAGTGACATACTCAATTCAACCCAACTAATCTTCAATCCAAAATTATTTGGGTTGTTTGGATAGATTTTTGTCTTCTCTCTGACCATTTTAGGGCTATGACATAATCGTGATGTTTCTAGATCATATTGTACTTCTCTCCTCAGATTCAGTTTAGGTCTACCATTTCCTTTTCTACTTTCCTTTTGAAGAATTGAGTTTAGAAATTTAAAATGGATGCTTTACGGTAATGCCATTCCATCCAAGCTAACTCCTTCCTTATCTGTACATTGGCCTTCACTAAATTTGCAATGCATCTATTTTGTCTTGGTTCAACTTAACCTGAAATCCCTGGGCTCCAAAGTGCTCCTCCACGACTCTAGCATTTATTAACTCCCTCTTGTGTCTTGTTTACCAGCACAATATTGTCTGCGAACATCATGCTCTGAGGGATCATTGCGTTTTTTTGCAAGATGGGGACAGATGGATCATAGAAATGTATAGAAATGTCGAATGATTACACTAGTTGCCGTAAAGGGAAATTTGTGGTGTTTTGTATTTTCCAATTTTACAAATGCTGTGTATGTTCACAAATTAGTGTAAACAAAAGTGCTGTATGACTCTCAGTTTTAAAGTTATAGACTGTAGCATGCATAGTTAATCTTCTATGTTATGCTGACATTGTAATTGAAATGCTTTTGTGCAGTTCTAGAACATGAACATTCCTTGCTCTATTTTCATGTATATTTTCTAATGAATTATTTTGGAATCTTTGCAATTTTATGTTTTGAAGGCCATGCATTTTAGTTTAATGTAATTGTAATAGGTTCATTCTCATGTTCTCTCTCGTTTCTCTGTATTAGGGTATCTTTTTAAATGTTGTTAGTGGGGTGACACTGACAGAGACTGCTGGTGATCTTGCAATAGCAGCTGCAATTTGCAGTAGGCAAGTTTTTCTCATTCAAATTTTTTCCTTGTTTTTTTCTACTAGTTATAAGTAAAGTTTACAATTAAAGATAAATTGTAATTTCTATCAAATTGCATTGACTAGAGAGGGGAATCGAAGTTCCTTGATTAAGGGTTATCTCTGTTGGGGAAGCCATTCTAAGTTGATCAGTAGTTTTATTATCATTACTGTTGTTAATTGTGTTAGACTACTAAGAGTCTTGACGTCTGTTTTACAAAATGTTAGCCAATGTTCAGCAGTTGTCTTAGTGAGCAAAGCCTTAGTGAGGCCTAGGGATCAATATACATAACTTTAATATGAACGAAGACTCTGGGCATACATACATACATACATGCATGCATGTTTTTTGTGGGAGACAGAAGGTATAAATATTAAGCTTAGTAGAAACTAATCATTAACATATAGAAGATCCTGAAATAAAATTAGTTATCAGAGTTCTTTTTTCCTATGTCAGAATAATATCCCTGAGAAATTTAAATATTTTGTCTTAACTGCAAGAAACTATTGGAAAATTGATATTCTTATGTTCCTTGACGTCAGTTTCTTGGAGTTCCCTATTCCAAATAATGTTGCGTTCATTGGAGAAATTGGCCTTGGTGGCGAGCTTCGCACGGTAATCATATACGTTTTCCTTGTTTATGCCCTCTTTTTGTATGATTTTGTTTTATCTAGTTCTAAAACTTCCATTTAAGTCACGGATACCCTTTTTTTTTCTTGGGTTTGTATTTTTACTAACAAATCTCATGCACGTGAAATAACATAAAGGCCTCAAAACTTCTATTCTATCTAAAACCTCTTTTCCTCTCTCTCACTTATCAACAGGTATACTTTTGAAAAAAGAACAACTACTATGCTTGACTTTAGATTTTTACAGACGCTGAGTTCTCTATTCAAAACTTAGTTGAGTTGTTGGCTTGCTTGCTTGTTTCTAATCATTATGGTCTAAAGTGCTTAATCAGCAGGCCATAACTCTACCATGGCAGTCTAGCTTAACAAGCATATGATCAATGGTTGTCAAAGTTTGCCAGCACAACACATCCAGTTTCTGTAATATGCTGCTAATTCAAAGCTCGGAGTTCTCTTTAGAAATTTTTGCACAGCTCTTACGAGTCATTCAGATATTGGTTCTTTACCTTTAAGCCTTTTGGCTTACTTGCTATAAATAATTTCAGTTCGTTCATAATTGTCAGATATTTGCTATCTTTGGACTTTCCATTTATACTCTACGAGCACTTTTAATCATTCATTTTAGTAGCTTTTTCAGTGGGCTAGAAGGAATATTAGTATATTACTGGTATCCAAATTCATCTCTAAATTTATTGTCACAACCTTGCAGGTTCCCAGGATTGAGAAACGAATAAATACAATTGCAAAACTGGGGTATAACATGTGTATTGTTCCCAAATCAGCTGAAAAATATATATCAAATATAGGTTTTGATGGAATAAAAATAATTTGCTGTGCTAATCTGCGAGAAGTTATCGACGCTATTTTCACAGGACGCAAATGAAGTTCGAATTGATTTTTTGCATATTGGAGAGACCTCGATGGGGATACATTCTGACCCCTGTACGTATCATTTTTGTTCCATATGGGTTATTGTAGGTAGGTGTAAATACAGGGGCATTTTTCTGTTGTTAGTGTTCATGGTACTCCAGCCTTCAGTATATTGCAGCTTAATAGGATCCTTTTTCTGTTCTTAGTGTTCATGGTACTCCAGTTTTCGGTGTATTGCAGCTTTTACATGTGCAAGAAAAACTGGAAAAGGGGTAGTTGTGAATGCCTGTAACAGAAGATTGTATATGATTTTATAGATAATACCCTTGTTTGTACAAGATATGATTTCTTTCATGAGTGTTATTCCATTTCTACTCAATGAGTAACCCATGATTTTTTTTCAACTATATCCAATGAAAATTTAGGGCTTCAATGTCAGTGTACTAATCCAACATATCATTATTCATTTATTCTGAACTCCATGGACGTCATTACCATTTGTTACAATTCATGCCAATGTGCATGATGTTTTGTGCCACATAGATTAGTCAAAAACTAAAAGTTATTTATATAAATAATCTTCTTCATATATATGCATATATGCATACATACATATATATGCCTCATTCTCTCGTTCAAAGGCGGCGGGTGGCTCGATTCTTAGAAATGCGGGTGGTAAGGTACTTGCTGTATTTTACTATCCCTTGGAAGCTTCTGGTCCAATGGAAGCTGAGGTTCAATCCATTCTGGTAGGATTAAAATGGGGTCTCAAAATGTCGTACAGGCCTCTCGTTTTTGAATGTGACTCTCTTGAGGCTATCAATGCACTTAGCACGAACACGACAAATTCAAGGACTCTGGGCAAGATTAAACATTTGATGAATTCAGAGAACATTGTTATTAATCACGTCCATCGTGAGGGCAACCAAGCAGCCAATTTCTTAGAGATATATAGCCTTTTATTTTCCATTTGACTTCTCCGGAATTCAGAATTTTGTCAATATGCCTTCCATTCTCAAAGGCATTGTTATTTTTGACTTCTCCGGAATTCCTTATTTACGTTATAAATAAAATATCTGGCGACCTTAGTCGTTTTTTGAAAAAAAAAAAAACATATATATATATATATATATTTATATATAAGCATTTGTCAACACTATAGCTCAGGCAACTTTCATCTGAATGGTGCTGAGACTTGGTAGGGTCTATTATTACATCACGTCAGGGTTCAACATTGAGCTAACCGAGCTAACAGAGATTTTAAAAAAATAATTTTACTTGGAAAAACAAGCTACAAGAGGTGCATATCATAATTCCAAGGCTGCTCAGAGTTGATCTACACATACTTCTCAGAAATTGCTATAACAAAAAAGAAAATGTCAAAAGAACAACTTACATTAAAACCTTAGGAGAACCATTGAAATATCACATTATATGTCAAAACCGCCATGAAAAAAGATGCTTTTAGAACTGTCTTGTAGATTTGGCATGCAGCATTCTAGACCCTTACTCTATCAGTTGATCAATGTGATTCTCCCCATTCAATAATTGGCTTTGTGGTTTTTCATCCTCTACTGTGTCTTTGATAACATACATAGGATCCAGAAAGCTTGGCTGATTTGTTGAAGATAGAAGCCTTGCCCACATTCTATCAGTAATCACCACCTTATTCTGCCTCTCAGTTACTCTCTGCAATGATACCATGTAAGTTCACAAAGAAGAAAAAGGCTCGTAAGGAATGAGTTGGGACAAATGATACAATTAGGACAAATGATATGAACTTACATGATATGGTGTGTGAGCATGTCGTCCATTAACAGGGCCAACTGTGAACCCTGTATATCCTGCCACGGCACCATGAATAGCACTGTGAGCTAGTAGAGAGCAATACACATTATCAGATGCATTGCCTGGAACAGCACAGATCATGTACGTAGTGATCTGCCATAGAAAGCAAACCATTCCCTGGTTACATTGCATGTTTCACAATGTCTATTGCAGTTCTGCAGCTCAGCAGTTCAACAGGCATAACAGATATGAAGGAAAATTTCAGTACTAACCAATGTATTTGAGGGTTATATTCATCTTTTGCTGTTTTGCAAAGTGATCCTGCAAAATCAAATTAAGTATTTCTCAAAAGAAGCAGGAGTTCAATGATATAGTAATACTTTTCTAATCCTAAAGACTATTTGAAGGGCTCCAACATCTTCTTGAGGAGGGAACAAGGGCTCCAACATCTTTAGGAGACCCTTTCACATAATGCAATATCCTTTTTGCAGCATCTAAATGAGGAGTCCTTGGATTCTGCATAAATTGTGAAACAACAAAAAGTGACAAAAACTGAGTATGAAATTTCTGGCCTTGTGATGGTCAAATAAATTAAACTCCCAACAAGTTTTCAAAATTTCTTGGCATCCTTCAATGGCTTCCCTTCATCTTTCTTTAACTTGAGATTGGGTTCCATTAGAGTAGCTTTTTCTTTTGACTCCTATTTGAGTTGATCATCTCCTTCACCTGTGCAAGCAACGTTGGCCTTGGAAAGCTTCACACGATAATTTTTCTTAATATGCCCAGGCTTCCCGCATCTGAAACATGTGACAGATTTCTTACTTTGCAAATTTTGACCTTTTTCTGCACTTAAATAACCTCTTTCTGCACTGAAATCTTCTTTTTTGTTTTTGTTCTCATACTTATTTTTCTTATTAGACTTCCCCTTCTAAAAGAGAACAACATTAGATTCAAAATTCTTTGCCATTTGTTTCGCCAAAGCTTCCTGGTTAGAAAGCAAATTCTCTAACTCTTCAACAGATGATTGATTTAACCACCCTTGAATAGAAGTAACAAAAGGCACGTACTCCTCCTTCATGCCGCGAATAAGATAGCGACGTAGACGAAATTCGCTAATCTTCTCATCCGCATCTATTTATGAAATCTCAGAACAAATATTTTTTACTCGTAAAAAATATTCTGAAATTGACATACTTCTTTACTTTAACATTGCCAATTCATTCACCAAAAATTGCAACCTTGCAGTATTCTTTTTGATAAACAGATTTTTAAGTGTTTCCCAAACTTCTTTTAGAGAACTTACATCACAAACATAATCAATAAATTCTTTGCTAATAGATGTCCTCAATGCAAAGAGAGCCTTACCACACTTAATCTTTCATTTTCTTCGTGATTCGGCATTTTCAGGACCATCATTAGGAATTAATGTATCAGCACCAACAACTAATTTTCATAAATCCTGACCTTGAAGATATGCCTCCATACACATTCTCCAATACTTTTAGTTGTTCCTTACGAGCTTCTCCATCCCGTATTGATTATTTCCTCCAATTGAGACCTCCATTTGCAGCAGATAATAAAACTTTTCTCTCACGCTTTTAATCAACCATTTTCAATAAAAGCTATATAATAGACAAAAGAGACCAAGCTCTGATACCATAAAACAAAAAAAAAGCAGAAGAGAAAGTGCTGCAAATAATAAAGTGAATGGTCATTTTTGGTGGAATAAAAAATACTTGTTAAAATTTGGAGAATAAGAACTGTGCATTAGTTTCTCAAATCAGTTTCTATTCAAAGGGCTAAACCACTACCTCCATCTTCTAAAAAGACTCTGACCACTACTCTACTAACAAATTGGATATTATTTAAATAAAATAAAAAACTAATAAATTAAGTTGATTTTGTGAGCTAACCACAATCTCATGTAAATAGCTCAGATACAATTTAACTTGATAAATGGAACAAACAAACAAATAATTAATAAACAAAAAAAAAACACAATCATGGATAAAAAGTGGAGAAAGTTACACTAATTTGTGGCATGCTCTCCTCGATTGATTTGCAACACAAACACTATAAAAATAGAATAATTAGTTTCTTAATAAACCATATTTTAAAAGGTAAATCAAAAGCATATGAGCGTCTTGTTATAATAACTAATACTTTAATTCAAACGACAAATACCGCATCCTTTAAAAAACATTGTCTTGAAAGTAAAAATATACATAAAAAAAAGATTCATAATAAATTCATAAAATGAACCATTGAATAAATTAACTGCATTATAGATCCTAAGATGTCCTCATCGCCATCTCCAACCATTGCAGATTTTAAACTTCTCTGGCCTCTTGTCCCCTAAATCTCCAATTAAACCATTAAATTTCCACGCATCTCCAGTACTTGTCAGCATAAGCAAATAAGCGTAAATGGTGCTTCAGGTCTCATTCAAAGCTGCAGCAAAATTGTTAAATTTTCAGCATTTATACCTTAATCTTCTGGGATATCCATAGACCAACATCTTGGAGTAGCTTGTTTCCTGAAGCATCGTACAAGTCCATACTTTCAGAAAGAAGTTCTTGTCCTGCACCTTCAGCAATTACAATAACCATGTGCCCATGTTCTTTTAGTCTTTTCCTAATGAATTCAAATAGTCCACCAGGGCCTTCAAGGTAAAATGGCAACTCTGGAATCAAGCAACAGTCTACATCTCGGCTGGCAAGTGTAGCATACATTGCTATGAATCCTGCATAAGTAAATTATTTTAGATTCTGATAGCAAGATCTATCAAGCATGTCAAATAATGGCATTTAGTTCTCTTAGCTCTTCCAACAAATCAACTATTTAGAACACTTACAAATAGAAACTTATCACAGGATAGAGATGCAGAGCTTACCACTGTACCGGCCCATTAACTTGACAACACCAATGCCATTCTCAATGCTCTCTGCTTCGACATGAGCAGCATTAATAGCACGCTGAGCCTCCTCAACAGCAGTATCAAAACCGAAGGACTTATCTATCACCTGAAACAAAGGTGCATAAGACATTTTTAAGTTTCATGTTGTTTTGATTCCAAAATAAAACACAGTTCCATGATGTTTTGCATCAGAAGTAGCATGGAGTTCTGTCATGTTCATAAGTATTAATGACAAGAAGATTACTGGAATGTCATTATCAATGGTCTTTGGAATTCCAACCACAGCAACTTTGAGGCCACGTCTTCTAATTTCCTGCTTGGAAACATGTTCCATAAATAACTAAGTGTAATGCTAATAATTTCTATCATGTTCTAACTTTCCAATCATAGCCAAATCCCCAGAAAATAATCTCAAACAATCTTTTATTTGCCTGCAGACAAGAGTTACCTCGAAAATTACTGAAGTCCCCCCTTTGAGTTCCATCTCCTCCAATTATATAAACCTGTAAAACATTGAGCATCCTTCTTTTTGACACACTGAAATTGCTTGCAATACAAGAGATCAGGCATACATTTTACAATAGAATGGTGTCGGATACCTGATTGATTCCACGGTCCTGAATGCTGTCAACTATTTTTGCAGTATCATACCCTCCTCTGGAGGTTCCAAGAATGGTGCCACCACGTTTATGGATATCATTTACAATCTTTGGTGACAAATGAATTGTGTTCCGAGCATAAAAGCCCTTGTATCCTCCCTATATTCAAAATCACTAACCTCCTCAATCAACACCACTTCAATTCAACAGTATATCATGATTAAAGGACAAACTAGTTGATTTAGAACACAATTAAACTAAGCATTAGATTCAAGATACTATAAATATACATATTTACCTCTATACCAAGCACTCTGCTTACTCCATACATGTGATATAAGCCACAAACTAGTTCCCTAATTACTGTGTTTAAACCAGGGCACAGACCACCACATGTTACAATGCATGCGTGCACTTCATCTGACACAAAATAAACCTGAGGATCATGCAATAAAAAATCAATTATCTAAATTTCAGAACTTCAAAATCAAGAAATCAAGGCTAAAATTGAAAACCTTTTGGCGAGGCCCAGCACGCCTAAAGTGTGTTCCTCTAGGACTACCTTTCTGTACCACAATCTGCATTCATCAGACAGAAGAAAAATAAAACACAAATGAGAGTTTCAGTGATTGATTAATAATCAAGACATAAAATGTCTTTAATTCAGAAAATTGGGACAAAGTTACCTGTTGTGCTACAGTGTCATCTTCATTAACAAAATACTGCCTGGTAAAACAGAGTTTTATGTTATGAATCAAACATTTTTGTCTTAAGTCCCAAATTATCAAAAAGATCAAAACTTTAATTTAGTTAAAATTAACATACTTAGCAACTGAATAGGAAGGATTATCTTGTAATGGATTGGGATATGTCTGCATCAGGCCAAAAATAAAAAAAAAATAAACACAAAAGACAAAACTTCAGAAAAAAAAAAAGTAAAACAGAATCCTTAAGCATATACTTAGCACCACTAATAGTTCTTCCAGTCAAAACACAAACAAATCAAATTCAAATCAAACAGTGACAGACTGACAGCAGCCTACTGGCACTAACTATCAATTACCCATCAATAGATTCTTGAAAAAAGGTTCAAACTATTGAATAATTTTTTTTCTTTTAAATTAAAGGAAAGAATTTTTGAATCCAAGTTGCCACCTTTTCACATGGGTTTCAAAAACGCTATAGCGAAAAAAGTTCAGAAGAAAAAAATTAAACAAAATTTAAGAAAAAAGATGAGAGCTTTTAAGTACAGGGAGGTTAGATAAGTAATTGAGGAACATCTTCGAGAACATAACCAGCTTCACCAGTCACAGTTTTGGGCTCAGACTTTATAGAATTTTCCATATAGTCTCTGGAAGAGTCTGTAGGACTGGGACTAGAGGTTCTGCTAGAAAATGAAGAAGAGAAGGTTAAGAAAAAAGGCATGTGGCTGTGATTAACAGTTGCATGCTGAGAGTTAGTACTTAGTAGGATCGAAGCAGCGGATCCGTGGAGTTGAGAGCGAAGCAGAGCTAGAAATGGTGTCCATTTTACTTGCAGTGCAAGTGAGAAGTATACGTGGGAGGGAGAGGCGTATTTATAGCCGTCGATAGAAAAGTGAGTGGACGGTTGAAGTTTTTTAAAGGCAAAATATTAAAGATGGTATAATTTTAGTAATAATCACCGAAATGTAAATAAATAATTGAAATTGTTGACAGTTAATGAAGAGGTGGCGGTTGAAGAAGTGTCGACACTTGCTTAGGCTACATGGAGGTCGATTGATCATAATCTCATTTTTCATAGACATTTTGAATGTGTCATATACTATAGAAATTAACGTAAATTATATATATATATATATATATGATGAAAAGTAAAATTATTCTTTAACCCGTTGGGGCTAGTCCAACTGGCCACCTGATATTATTCTCAGTTGAGAGCTTCAAAATCGTATTTTCGAGGGTCAAGCTTTTAAAAAAAAAAAAGTAAAATTATTCTTTTTATTTAATCATCCTACATTACCGGTTAAGGATAAAAAGTATTTTCTCTCAAATTTTAAAAATATTTTATATTTAAAATTTAAATTTGAAATATTGGTTGAGAAAAAAAAAAGACTTCAATTATTTAATTTCACTCCTTAAAAACCAAAATTAAATTTATTTTGATTATTAAAGATTTATTTCATTCCAAGAATTAAATGCAAAAAGTATGCATATATTTTACAGAAAATTTACTAAAATGTTGTCAATTTCTTTTTAGAATATTTTAGAATTTTTAAGGTAATTATTTTTCCAAAATATAATATTATAATAATGATTTTACAAAAATAAACTTAAAAGCTTTTACTCTCATAATTATTTTTTAAAGAAAAATTAATTAAATTAGATTTGTTATATAAATATTATTATAGAAAAAGTACTTCATTTTTTATATTATAATAATAATAATAATAATAATCTAACCGAGTCTTTTACAAAACTACTAATAATTTAATTCAAAATCTAATTGCACCAAATTAATTTGTTTATTTCTGTAATTATTGGATAAATTTGATCCATCACCTGAGAATTGAGTGTTATAAAAAAAATAAGAAATTTCACATTTAAAACACAAATAGGAAAAAAAAAGGTAACCATCGAAAATCAATTAAAGTATATATGTGGTGCATGTTTCATGTCAATTTAATTACAGTGCAATTTATATATAAATCCATTAACATGCATGCATGATAATTTTTTAATAAATACATCACTGATGTGGTCTTTCTATTTCTGTTACTTAAATAAATATGAATACGATATTATTTTAAACATAATAAATCAACTAATGATGCAAGGAATATTAAAAACTAATAAGGATTAATTTTTTTTTTGTCATTTATGTATTCATTATTTGAATATGCCTGAATGTATTACGTAAATAATATATAAAATTTTAAAAAATCGAGAAATGTGTAATATGAAGCATGATAAAACTTAAATACACTTGCGTGTCAAAATCACAGCGTTGGACCCATGTAACAAACATGTACTTGCATTGCAGAGAATCGAATCTCTCAAAGCCCCCGAAAACTGATCGTTTTCAACTTCTTCTATGTGCCACTTTTCTCTCTTACAAAATCAAACACAGAGGGAGACTGCAGCCTTGAAAATCAATTTCTAGGGTTAGAAACTAAATTAAGGTAACCATGCACAGAGCAGCTTCGCGACTTCGAGCTCTTAAGGTCAGTACATTGAAACCCTACCTTTCTGTTGGTTCTCGAGAAAATGTAAGAAGGCGAAAAAATTTCATTGATTACTTTGGTTGTGTATTTTTCTGATGAGGAACGTTTTTCTTATTCAACTACTATATTACCATAAACTTTTTTTTATCGTCTATTTATTATTGAATAACGTAGGCTCTATTTGTCGATGCTAGATCTGATTTTATTGGTGTTATGGGGTTTTATTTTAATCCCTATGTTTTGATGTTTGGCCATGAACTTTATACTTATAGTTTTGGCATTTTAATCTGTGTTATGATTTTTGCCTATTGCTATCTGTTGGGCAGTCGGATATTAATTTGTTGATGGTGTTCCCTTTTTGTAAAGAGTATAATATAAAATTTACCTTATGACTTTTGATTATCTTTGCTTTCAGCAAGTAAATTTCTTTTTGCAGTTTTTTATTATATTCTGATTCAGTTTACATTGTTGGTCTGACTAAATGGAAATTCCCATTTATGCGATTAGAGCCATGCTGGCAATTTGGGGTTCATACGATATGCATCTTCTAGTTCAGTTGCTACGAAGACGTCCTCGCCTGGTCTCTTTAGCTGGCTGACTGGTGGACAAGCTAGTTCTCTTCCTTCTTTGAGCTCCCCACTTCCTGGTGTTTCTCTTCCGCCTCCACTACCAGATTACATTGAACCAAGCAAGGTCCAGTCAAAAACTCTAGAAAATGGTGTCAGGATTGTCTCACAAACACTACCGGTATGCTCGTATTGTTGCAAAATTTATGTGCTTTGATTTATTAGTCTCCATCATAAATTGTAATACCATTTTCATGTACAGAATTCTTAATGAATCTTTTTTTGATTGGTTGAGTAGAATCCTGCTGCCACCATTGGGTTATATATTGATTGTGGTTCTATCTATGAGACACACATTTCATGTGGGGCTACACACTTGCTTGAAAGGATGGCATTCAAGAGCACTGGGAACAGGAGCCACTTGCGCATTGTTAGGGAAGTGGAGGCAATGGGGGTAGTGTTGCTACTTCCGGGAGCAGATGGCATACACTTTTGATGCCATCAAGACCCATGTTCCTGAAATGGTAGAATTGCTTATTGACTCAGTGAGAAATCCTGTATTCTTGGATTGGGAAGTCAAAGAAGAGGTATTTTTAGATCTTGGCATCTTTATGCTGAAGTTCATTGATATTGTTTTAGTATTCCTTGTAAAATGAATCTCTGAGGGCTCTCTTAAGGGTTTGGTTTGTCTTTAGATTATCCTATATTTTATTATAGATTTATAAACTTTGTATAGACTTGATGCTACCAAGATACTGCCTTTATACAAGTACAATTTCATTTTAATGTCGCGTTCTTAATTCAGTTTCACTTTCTAATGTTGATCACGTTATTGATAACTTCTCAAGTGCCAGCTTATGCTTATTGTTGTCAGGGTGTATTATCTTGTTAATTGTCCACTGAATGTTTGGGCTTACTCCTGGAGGCAATTCATTCAGCTGCTTATAGTGGTGCTTTGGCAAATCCTCTTTTGGCTCCCGAATCAGTACTAAACAGATTAGATGGTGCTATTTTGGAGGAGTTTGTATCTGTAAGAATATGGAATCCTTTGAAAACTGTGCTCAGATCATCAGTATTACTAGATCTTTATTTATTTTATATCTATTGTTATTGTTCTCCAACATATTTTTTGTTTTTACCTCGATTGAATTTTTTTTGTTGTGGAATTTCAGGAGCACTATACAGTTCCTCGAATGGTTCTTGCAGCTTCTGGTGTGGAATTTGAAGAGCTTATATCTGTTGCAGAACCACTTCTTTCTGACCTCCCACGTGTGCAACGTCCTGAAGAACCAAAATCTGTGTATGTTGGTGGAGATTATCGCCGCCAAGCTGATTTGCCGGTGCATATTTCTTACCATCCATTAAAACCATTCATAGTTGTTTATTTGATTTATATGGTACTGACAATTTTATTCCCTCCCTATGAGGCTAGATGACACATGTTGCTCTCGCTTTTGAAGTTCCTGGAGGCTGGCATAATGAGAAAGAAGCTATTGTTTTGACTGTTCTTCAGGTCCTGTATATCAGTAGCAATCTTGATTCCTTTTCTTTGGTGCTTTCTGTATACAGCCCGCCTTTTGTCTTTGCACTTATGAGTATTGAAATATAGTAAATAACAATTCTGGTGGTACTGCAGATGCTCATGGGAGGTGGTGGTTCATTCTCTGCAGGTGGCCCTGGAAAAGGGATGCACTCAAGAATGTGTAAGTTGCAACCATTGAGCAGTTTACTGCTGACTTGAGCTTAATGATTTGTCATTGTTCTGCTTATGCTTGTATGTTGTAACTACTCGTATATTTTCTTCAAATCTGTCTTTTCTACTTACCTCTTTGGTTTCTTTAACTGCATTAATTTCTGCTACAAATATTTGCTATTTTGTTGTTATGTTAATTCTTTTGAATGCACTTGAACACAGATCTCAGAGTCTTGAATGAATACCAACAGCTCCAATCATTTTCTGCATTCAACAGTATTTTCAATAATACTGGGTTGTTTGGCATCTATGCTAGTACTGTAAGATCACTTGCCCGATTATTATAGTGAATATATGTGCATGCATGCCTGCTTGATTGCTAGCTGCCTTATTATTAGTGTTTTTGCCATATTCTTTTCTGAATGTACTATTTGAGGAAAACTGAGGGTGTGGAGATATTATAGGTACTGAGATAAATTAATATGGTAATTCTGAAATTAGTTGACTAGGTTTAACTCAATAGAGATATGCAGTCTTCTCATGCATTGTGCCTTCAGTGGGCATGGAACTTTCTCACGGTTATGATTTTTTTTTTCATCGATTATCATGCTATATATGTATTCTTTCAGTATTTTGTTTTGCTTTTGCACTTGAGTTCAAGAATAAGAATTCTTATTGCTAGTATAAAGGACTGTAGCTAAATTCCCTTCATGTTTTACCATTTTATTTTTCTTTGTGAACAACTTAATCATGTGCTGATTTATTTAATTTTTTTGTCCAAGTTGCTCCATTTATAGCTTTTAATTTGAGCATCTTTTGTTGTGGCAGTTCCCAGAATTTGTGTCAAAAGCAGTTGACATAGCAGTGGGAGAATTGCTTGCAATTGCAGCTCCTGGACAAGGTTTCCGTTGCATCTCTTCATATTATTGTGTTTGCCTGGGCTACCTCTGCTGTGGCAACCAGCAAGTTCTGTTAGAGCTCCCTTCCTTATCTTTTCCTTGTTCATTTCTTGTGGCAGTTACAAAGTTACAGCTTGATCGTGCTAAAGAGTCCACAAAATCTGCTGTTCTAATGAATCTGGAATCTCGAGTATGTCTTTCTCTTGTCCCGATCTTAATTGCATAAGAGTTGCTTAGTTGTGAAAAATATTTTTTATTTTCATTTTCTAATTTTCTTTTCTATTTCCTAATTTTTCATATTTTCATTTTCTAACTATTTTCCAAATGGAAAATTGAAAAGATGAAAAACATGATTACTTAATTTTGTGTTAAAAATTTTATTTTCCATTTTTTATATAATATTTAAATATTTTTTTTTAAATATTTTATTTAAAATACGGTTACATAATCTAAATATTTATATATATGTATTTTTTTTAATTTTACAATCAAATTATAATTAAATAATATTTTTAAATAAAATAAAATTTTAAATATAAAAATAAAACAACAGTTTGAATCTGAGTGAGAAAGAAATGTTGATATTTTTTTAGAATTTTCTGTTTTACATTTAGAAATTAACTAATTGCAATTTTTTAAAACTCAACTATTATTTAATAAATATGAAAAATTATTTTCTAATTTTCCAAATGGAAAATATTTTTACCTAAACAATAAACTCTTTTTTCCATTCTTCTTTAAAAAAAATTTCTGGAAAATAGGGCCTCTTTTCCACAACTAAATAACCCTTGGCATGTTTGTTTTTCAATGCATTTCTAAACTCAGAGATGTTGACTTCTCTGAGTTTACTTTGCTTCTAGTCCTACGGTGGGACATTGAAGCTGTTGTGTTCTACCTCCTCCTCCCATTTCTGTTGTTTATTAAGGTCTCTGATAATTGTTCTATGATTCTGCTCTGCAGATGATTGTAGCAGAAGATATGGGGAGGCAGTTTTTGACTTATGGAGAAAGGTTAGCTGTAGTGTCTATGCTAAAAAATCTTCAGTTTCTATTCTGTTTAACTTGCACCTTTGTCATTCTGGTGTCGAATATGTGTGATGAACTTAATTTAAGATAAGGAACATTCTTTTGGATGCATATAAATGGTATTGGAGCCTTGTTGGTTGCAGATTGTCACCTAATTGTCTGGACCTTTAACAAAGAAACTAAGAGAAACTCACATGCCTGCTTTATAACTGTATATTTTTTACATTGCACAAGTGTTCCCAATTGCATATTATCTTTTTTTTTTTTTTTAATGGACGAATATAGTTTAGGCAGCAGTTACTTTATGCTGCTGCTTTTAGGAGCTAACATTTTTTCATAAACTCCGTCCCCAAAATTTTATGCTAGATATATTGTGGTGCTTGTTTTGCACAAAATAACCTTTTGATGTCTGCTTTGTTGCTAGTATTGCCTCATGAAATTGAATATGAAATATAATTTTGTAAAACGACCGTGATTATATTCTCAGGAAGCCTGTTGAACATTTCTTAAAGACAGTGGATCAAATCACTTTGAAGGACATCACAAATATAGCAGAAAAGCTTATCTCATCACCTCTGACAATGGCATCTTATGGAGATGGTAATTTTTAGTTTTCTAATGACCATGAATTCTAGTATCAAAACAGTGATCTAGTTATAATATGCATTCTGCTTTTCCTGGCAGTTATTCATGTCCCCCAGCTATGAATCTGTTAACAGCAAGTTACATGCGTAATGACTAATGAGGGTACATTTCATTTTGTGCTTCACTGCGCCATCATAATTTGATTGGGCACATCAACCCATTTCCTCTTGTTGCATACTGTTGAAATAAAAAGGAAGAAATTTTCCTATAGATAAAAAGGAAATGTAACCCCACCAACGGCTTTAACTATCAGATTCATTTGGATTTGCCTGATCAATTATTTCTAATTTGGATGGGTCTACATTGGTGTTTTTATCCATATGATTATTCGATGAGAGAATTTTGAAATTTAGCTTGTTCATGGTGATGTTACTTTGAAGGATAAATGAAATCCGGCAATCTGTTCAGTTGAGTTCTCTTTCTGTTTGTCATATGGGTTTTTGCATTTCTTATTTTTGGAAGTTTATTTTTGTCATTAGCAAATAAGGAATCATTGGATTTTTATTTTTTTCCAGCAGAACATCCTTTACTGGGAAGTGGCCTGTCCTAGCTCTAAATTGTGTATATTTGTATTTGACCTTAACAAATTGCCAACTGTGTGTGATAACTAATAAGCAACCGACTTGCAGTCTGAAGCACATTGAGATAGCTTTGGAATGACCTTAAGGAGGTTGGCTAATTGGGTGGAAACTTTTTATGGCATCATCCAATTGTTTGCCGGATACGTCAGAAGATCATTTATTAAACTCAGCCTAGTCTTGCTAAATCAGTACAATAAACCACAATTATAAATATAATTGCAAAGAATGAAACCAAACCGTTTTGGATTTGCATTTTATTTGTAACGTTGGATATGATTCTGCCTTTAATAGTTGAAAGTTTGTCCCCATTTACCACTGGTTCAGCTTTGTATTCAATTGATAAATGTAATGTATATAGCATGTGAACATGAAAAAAGGAAAAAAAGAAGAAGAAGAAAGAAATAGTATTCTTAACGATAGGGTTCAAATTATGGCATGGGTATGGCTAAAAGTTATAGTCCTTATCTAAGAAACCCAGAAAGGAATAGATGGAGTATTCGTAGCCACATCCTCACACCTATAAAATTTTTAATGGCACATGTCCTTTGCATTAACTTGCCAGTTGAATAGCAATAGGATATTCGTAAAATTTGCAGTAATTTCTCACTCATCCTTGAGTTTGGCTATATTGCTGATCAAGAAAATTTTATATGCTATATATTTTTAATAATAAATTAATTCTTTATAATAAATCAAGACCTTTTTATTTTCTTTTTCTCTATATAATTAAAAATGAATAAGCAGTAGTTTTGTACAAAATATAATCCAGGCACAGTATACGTAAAAATTTTCGGTCAAATTCTCACTTTTGGACGGTTTTAACACTTACTATTGTATTTTTCAAAGTCAAATTTAGGTAACTTAATGTGAAAATTCTGATAAAAAAAAACTTGATGTGAAAAATGGAATACCACACCTTTTACATGTTTCTCTGAATAATTAATAATATATTTAAGAAAATATTTTATTTGATTTATATCAATTTGACACTCTCAAGGAATAAATAAATAAATAAAAATCAATGCCATTACAAAATACTTGGAATCATAATTCATAAATAATACAGGACTCGACAGTCAACCCCAACATTATAAACGTGTAGTATAAAATAATTTATATTTTTGTTATTGTTATTGTTTATTTTAAAAATAATTTTAATACCACAATATCATAAGTGAATATTAATATTAATAAACTTATGATATTGTGGTATTAAAATTATTTTTAAAATTAATATAGAGATTTTAAATTTAATTTTTAGTTCAAAACAGATTCATTAAATAAAAAAAAATAACAGTCGTACTATTTTTTTTTGAAAAATTAAATACAAAATAAAATATTTACTGAAAATATAACATAAAAATAAAGTTATTTAATATTATATATCCTTGCATAAATTATGCTTGTACGTATTCGTAGTCAAGTCAGAAAGTTACACCCGTATCATAAATTATTTTTGTTTGCATCAAGAAGTGAGCTGAAGGCTGAAGCCACCTTCCACACTAAAAAAATATGTGGTTTAAAATTGAAACTTATCCTTTATCTTTAATATTGTTTACATTTTCAAATAACTAATGATTTTTTTATTTAATAGTAAAATTAAAACAAAAGGTTGGATAGATTTTACGCGCTTAACTTTGAGATTTTATTTTTAATTTACATTAATTTGATTGGATTTGATTTTTAATATTTAATTTAATTATTAATTATAATATATGATATATTTATATTTAATATCTATATTATACATAACATTTCTCGATAAATAATAAGTAACCATTTTTAACGATAAAAAAAAGATATTAAGTATATATTGAACTATTAAACTTTTTATAATATATATATATATTAGACATAAGAAATTAATTAATTTTCTTTTATTATATATATATACATGGATAGATTAGATATAAGAAATTATTTAATTTTCTTTTATTATATATATACATGGATAGATTAGTTATAAGAAATTAATTAATTTTCTTTTATTATATATATATACATGGATAGATTAGATATAAGAAATTAATTAATTTTCTTTTATTATGGATTTTCATTACTACTGCAAATAACAAAGACGTGCATTACTAATATTTTACTTTTTCTCTTAGAGTAAGTGCTATATTTCTATTATAATATGACTAAATTAAGGACCGTGGAAGCTTATGGAGACATTTAATTAATGACTAAACTCTATTAATAATAAATATTGGAGTGTGATGAAAGGTTGATATGCAATTAATTAGAAATACAGGGTTACAAATGAACATGAATTTCTATTTAAATAAAGGCAAATTGGCTAACCATTTCACATAAATCATTTTAACTTCCTCTCCTCTGCCAAAGAAAAAAAAAAGTTTTCATTAAAATGGCAATGTTACTATTGTTTCTTTATGTAGCAATGAGTCTTGCAAGCAGCTGCCAAGGGAATACAATTCCGGAGGTGGCAGCCGGCAACGGCAAGTCGCAAGCCCCCTTAAGCCTTCATTGCTTAAGTTGGCGAGTAGCCAACGAAGCTAATAATACTGTTGGATGGAATACAATTCCCTCAGAATGTAAAGTTTACGTAAGAGAGTATTTACTTGGCGGCCAATATTGGAGAGATTCAGAATTTATTATTAATGAGGCTATTAATTATGTTCGAAACATCCCTTTGCCAAGAGATGGCAGGAACATCTGGGTTTTTGATATTGATGAGACTGTTCTTTCTAATGTTGATCACTTTATTAATCAAGGGTATGTAAATAATCTTGTTTTTTTTTCTTATTAATTGAAATGATCATGGTAGAGGTATTATGTTTTATATTATTTTTTTGATATATGGTATGAATATTTGAAATTTCAGATTAGCCTTAAAGGCCCAACCGGCCTCACCAGCATTGCCGGAGTCTAAGAGGCTTTACAATGAATTGTTGTCTCTTGGGATTAAGATTGTTTTCTTGACGGGAAGAACTGTGAGTCTTACAAATTCAACAATTGCTAATCTGGTGGCTGAAGGATTCGACACTTGGGAGAAGCTAATACTTAGGTAAGTGTCTCTTATATATTTAGAAAAAAAAAATATGGGTTTTGTATTTTAATTTTTTTTTTATTATTGTTTGAACATTTTTTATTACAGGACTGATGACTTCGAAAACCAGACAGCAGTTCAATATAAATCGACAATTAGGACAAGACTTGTTATGGAAGGATACAGAATAGTTGGTAATATTGGTGATCAATGGAGTGATATATCAGGGCCTAGTCCTGGCATGCGAATGTTTAAGCTTCCTAATCCAATGTATTATTTACCCTAATTATATATTCTAGTTAAATTAATTAAGGTTATTATAGGAATAATAAGTGAGCATTGAGCAACAAATAATATATAGTATTAGTATCAAGAATCCATCCATGAAGTTAATTAATAATTTTCTGGATATGAAGAGTACATCAAGTGTTTTGGAAATTAGTATCTTATTTAAATGCTCAATATGTACTCAATATTCATCAATCAGTCCCGTCTTAATAAAAATATTTATTTGTTTCATCTTATTTCATCTTATACAAGTTCTATAAATATAATGTGGTGACTAGGAGCTCTAGAATGTGCAATTAATCAATTAAGGTCAATGATGCATGGAATTGATTTTCTGGATACGAGAGTAATAATAAAGCATCTTATCATATAAAAATACTTTTAGAATTCAATTAGAAAATTAGAAAATATTTGTGCAGATCCGATTTAATATGTACCTTTTTCACTTGGAGATTATCTTTTCATATAAATTATGTGATCATGCTAAAAAATATATGTATAAATTTTGTGAAAATAATAATTTTAACATATAAATTATGTAAGAATAATATACATACACTGATACTGTAGGCAAGAATTTTTTTTTTTCTTAAAAACGATTCAAGCAAGACTACTAGCAAAGGCACTAACATGAAAGCACTATCAGTTGTATTTCTTGCCACCATATTTGCAGCTTGCTATGATCCAAGTCCCCTTCTGCTGCCAAGTTCCCGCAGCCGCAAAGACAGCCTTAGCAGCCTTAGATGGTGATTATAATTAAATGTGTTTCATTTTAATTTTAATTTGTTGTAATAACTTTTTAAAAATAATTAATAAAATATTATACACATTACAAAGTGAGTACGATAATTCAAAAATAAAAATGTACCTTATTATAATAAAAATTAGAATATTTATTGTTGTTTGTATTTTAATTTTGCTAATGTTTTAATTTGGTTCATTACTAATGATCAAGCAAAAGTGGCTAATGACTAAAAATGATATTTTGAACTTTATAATAAAAATATAACTTATCAACATCAATTCACTGTCAATATTCAGAATAGTAAGAGGATCGCTTGACAACAAAATTCATGTAGACTATTTATCACTCCGCCGTCTTGGATATTTTAGGGGCTCCGAGCAGAAATTAAAATATGGGACCCTAAAAAACAGTGTCGGAGGGAAAATTTTGGGTTTGAAGGTCCACCCAAAAATAAATATTTAGAACTTAAGGGTCTAAAAATAACAATGTAAAACTTGAGAGGCTCAAATTTTATTATATGATGAAAGTTTGAAAAAAAAATGTAATGTTGATGATAGTGAGAATCGATCCCCACACCCTTTGATCATATACAACACGCTAGACCACCACAACAAATCAAAGTTTTGTTACTTCTTACATATATGTATATATATTTATAAATTTGGGGCCCTATCAAAATCAGAGGTCCTGAGCGGTTGCTCATGTTGCTCCCCTTGAGCCGGGCCTGTAGCCTCCATGTCCCAAATAATTCAATTGCATGTTTCACTGTCATTTCTAACAATATGTCAAGTTCTTTTTCTCCAATTTTCATAAAAAAAATAAAAAATAAAACCTTTTCGTGAGATATATTTATTTTTTTTCTTTTCAATTACAACATATTACATCTGCGTCTTATAATTTAAAAAAAAAAAGCCATAACTTCTGAATAGATTTATATTTAATTATATACAATTATAGAATCTAGATTATCCGCAGAATATTAAAAGAAAATGTAAAGTCATATGGGTAATTAATTCAATAACTAATTAAGTGTTTTTGTATGGTATAAAATTTAGATTCTATCAATTTCTAATGATTATTTTCAAAGTTTTTGTTTTTAAAAATAAAATATATTATAGGCAAATTTCATGCTTATATTAAATATACTTATTTGATCTAATAAAAAAAATCATTCATATTAAAATTAAGATATTCTTAAAAAATATTCATTTATTGTAAAAATTAAATTTTAATCAATAAGATAAAAACAAATTCATTTAGCAATTGAATCTAGCATTTGAATTTTTTTTATACAACAATCAAATAATTACAACATAATATAATAATCAAATATCTATTTTATAATATAAAAAATAATTATTCGAATTATGATATTTATCTTTTTTTTAAATGGTATGAAGTTCTAAAAAATTTACAATCAAGGCGATCATATAACGTGCTAACGATATAAATTTGAAATTTCATTGTTGCTTCTCTATCCCCTTTATTACTTTTCATCATCAACATATGAGACAAATGTCTAATATTAATATTTTATTTGACATTTGGTTCAAATTTTAAAATTAAAATTGAAATTTAAAAATTGTTTATACTTTTTTATTATTTAAATAATTCAGAGATACTATGATTAAAAAAATTATTATATTTTAATTTAAAATTTTAAAAATAAAATTTTAATTTTATTAAGAAAAAATAAATTTATTTATTTAAAAATTCAAAGATATTATAATTAGAAAAAATGATGAAAAAATATTAAAATGATTATTATGTTATTTTAAAATCTAATCTAATTTTATTAAGAAAAAATTAAATTTATTTTATTAATTTTATTATAAAAATAAAAATAGGTATTTTTTAATTTTTGATTTCAGTTAGGAAACAAATCTAATTAAATAGAAGTATAGACAATCACTTATTATTTTTCATAGGATTAGGGCTTAGCATAAATTTTTAAACAGACCATATCGAATTAAACTGAGTTATTTTTTCAATTTCGATTTGTTGACCTATTTAATCTCGGTTTGAGATAGGTTCAGTTTTCTATTTTTAGTAGGTTGATACAATTAGTTCTGTTTGATAATTTTTTTCATTTTAAATCGAACTCGACCGATTGTTTCTTTTGCTTCTATTACTGTTGTGCCTCTACTTTTGCTCTTTTCATTTTCTACTTCTAATTAATCTTCTTTATCCTTACGGGTTTGAGTTGTTGTTTATGTGAGAGATTGGATTATCAAAAGAATCAATAAAAGAACCAAAATCACTATATTCACCTTCATTATTTTTAGCTCAAATCACTATATTGTTGCCCTATCTTTGATCTCCCTCTATCTCATCGCACCCAAGAACCTAGCCCGAAATGCTAATGTTTTTCTAGTTTAATGATGATGATATTTTTTAATTAGAATAAGATTATGTAATCAAAGGTAAATTGAGGCCAGCTAATGTTTTTCGAGTTTCAAAAAGTAAAAAGACAGGAGCAATAAAAAGAATAGTTGAATGGCGGGGGAGAAAATAGAGACATGAGAATTGTTAGTTTCACGTGCTATTTTTTGAGAAAGAAGATTATCTCTTAAATACTAATGTTTATTGAGTTTCAAAAAGTAAAAGGATAGGAGCAATAAAAAGAAAGTAGTTGAATGGTGGAGGAGGAAATAGGAACCTGAGAAGTGTGATTTTAAGTGCGATTTTTTTTTTTTGAAAGAAGGTCTTTAAATGTCATAGCTGTCACTCCTCTCTCAAATATTTATTTCTTTGATTTTTTTTATTGGCCAACCCAAATGAACTCTCCAAAATCCATCCGAATCCGACAATATTTAGTTTGTTCAAGATATCCTATTTGCTTTGTCAAAATTGGTTAAGTATTAATATGTATTTCACGAGTTCTATCGAATTGAAATTTCAATCTAATCCGATATGTGCTCACCCCTATCAAGAGTAATGAAATTTAATATGACAATATAAAAGGTTGATTGTGTAATTGAAAGTGACACTGGTTGGAATTTCAATCTAACCTGGCCCCTCCTCACCCCTATCTAGTTTAATGGTATGATGTGATGTGATAAACGGACAATATTATTAATTAGTGATATAAGTTTAATTAATTAATTTAAGTTTTTTAGAGATGTTTAATGATTAACTAATATTAATTAGTGATATAAGTTTAATTAATTAACTTAAGTTTTTTAGAGATGTTTAATAATTAACCTGTATCAAATATTAGGGATGAGCAAATAAATCGATTCGACTTGATCCAATCATAAAATCGATTAATCTAACTAATTATATGATTTAAACTAATTGAGTTGGTCGATTTTTGTTTAAACTTCTAATAAACTGATATCATCGGTTCGATTTCGATTTATATATTTGCAAGCAAAATCAATTAAATCTGATAAAATTGACCGAACTCAATTGAATCAGACTAATGATGATAAGTTTTAAAAAAATTTCTCATTTAAGTAGTCGGTTTTGGAAGGTGAATTCTTTGATCCATGGTGATCAATTTGATAGGCTCCTAAAATTCGGCCAAACTGACCAATGCTCATCCCTATTAAATATTGGATGAAAAGATGAAGGTTGACATGTAATTAATTAAAAACCCAGGGTTACAAATGAAGATGAAAGTTTATTTAAAGGGAGGCAATTGGCTAACTATTAATTTCCCATAACACATTTTAATTTCCTCTCTTCAACCAAAGAAAAAGAAAAACAATAGCTTCCCATAATTAACAAGGCAATGTTATTGTTTCTTTTTGTAGTAACAAGTCTTACAAGCAGCTGCCAAGGCAAGTTCCAGGGCTACGGCAGTGTGGATTGCCTAAGTTGGCGAGTAGCCAACGAAGCTAATAATAGCATTGGATGGACTTTCCCTCCCTTAGAATGTATAGATCAAAAAATAGAGTATTTACAGGGCGGCCAATATTCGAGGGATTCAGCATTTATTATTAATGAGGCTATTAATTATGCCCAAAATCTCGCTTTGCCTAAAGATGGCAGGAACATATGGGTCTTTGATATCGATGATACTACTCTTTCTAAGCTTGGTCTCCTTGTTCATCATGGAGTACTTAGGTACATATATGTATCAATAACGATTATATATATGTATATATTTTTTGGTTAATTAATCTTTTGCTTAGGAGTTGAAATGACGACTATGATAGTATTAATATGGTGTTACTGAAATTTCAGGTGGATGCCCTTGAAGTCCGAAATGGCAGCATTGCCAAAGACCAAGAGGCTTTACAAGGAATTGTTATCTCTTGGGATTAAGATTGTCTTTTTGACAGGAAGAGGTGTGAATCATTCAGATTCTACAATTCCTAATCTGGTGGCTGAAGAATTCGACACATGGGAGAAGCTAATACTAAAGTAAGTACTCTGTATCTCCATTTCTAACTTACCTTCCATTTACAGTTAGAATTAATTATATTTATTTAAATTTTAGAGTAGTATATTTGAAAAAATCAAACGAGTTTTGCATTAATTTTAGTGGGATTTTTTAAAAAAAAATTATTGCAGGAGTGATGAGTTTGAAAACAAGACAGCAATTGAATATAAATCGACAATTAGGACAAGGCTTGAAAAGGATGGATATAGAATTGTTGGTAACATTGGTGATCAATGGAGTGATATTTCAGGGCCTAGTTCAGGCATGCGAATGTTCAAACTACCTAATCCAGTGTATTATATACCTTAATCTAGTTAATTAATTACGGTTATAGAAGTATAAGTGAGCATTACGAAACTAATAATAGTAATGGTATCAATGAAGTTAATTTTCTGGATATGAAGAGTAATTAAAATTTATCAATGAAGTTTGTTACCGTGTGACTTGAGATTACGGATTCGAGTCTTAAAAACAGTCTTTTATAATTATAAGAGAAAACTGTTTACAATATACCCATAAATTTGACTCTTTTTTGAATATCATGCGTTACAGAAGTATTTATGCACAGAACTTAAAAAAAAATAGTATTTGTTTAAATATTTAATATGTACTCAATATTCACTGGTCAATCTTAATAAAAATATTTGTTTCATCTTATTCTATACTTATGTGTGTACATATATATTATCAATTTGATCACTAATATATTGTGAGAGGACTGCAAATGTATTCTTTCAATTAAAATATTATTTTATTAAAGAAGATCTACAAAATTAATTGTCGGTTTTGAGAGCAGAGAGGTTTGGGAATGAGGAACCTCATGGTGGAGGTGGATAATAAAAGTGTACGTGATTGAGTTAATGATAGGTTCCAAGGCCTGTATCAGCTCTTACTCCTCTCTGCTCTCCAATATTAAGTGGCTGCTTCGACTGGATTGGACAATAGATCGAATTCAAGCATATAATCCGCGAAGCAAATTAATTATGCCGCGGATTGGCTGGCTTCACGTGCGGCCAAGTTTCCTATCGGTGTTCACGAGATGCCCAGGGAGCCAGGAATATGGCTGGGGTGCGTCATAGAGGACTTGTCATAACAATATACACATTATCTAACTAAAAAATGGTTGAAAATGAGACGGAGATATGATCAATTCATGTATCCAATCATGAGTTAGAATTAGTGATGAAATTAATTATAAATTAATTTGGATAAATTTTTGAAAAAATAAATACTTTTTAAAATTTAGGCTGGATGTATGAATAAGTTCTTAGAGGTGAAAATAATAAAAAAATTTAAAATTTTGAGATAAATATGGTGAATAAATTTTTCAATCTCTACTTTGATTCTTCTAATTTCCTCATTCCAAGCAAGGTAAAGAACATGATAAACTCTCCAAAATTCAGCTCGTGTGATAGTGCATGACATCTATATTAATTTGGTAATACTGCTTATGCATTACCTGTGACAACATTTTTATGATGTTACAAAATCAACTCAATTTACTCAAATTGAATAACTTTTATTTTAGCAAAAATAGCTAGCTCCAAAATTTACCTCCATTTTGTTAGGACTGAGTCGGATTTTGGGGAGGCATTAAGATTTAAGACCCCAACTCAACTTGGGAGTTGATGTTCTTCAAAACTTGACATGCCTCTGAATGAGTTGTATTTTGTGATTGCATTAACTAGGTTTCATTTTTAGTGAAAATTAGGCTCTTTCTTAGATTTTTAAAATTTTTTGTATATTTTATTAGGATTTTTTTATTATTTTACATAACATCTAAGTAATATATAAAGAATACTGATGGAAGTTAAATTTTTAAAAATTTTATATAATTTTACGCCTATAAAAATAGTTGTTTTGCTAAAGCAACTAAAATCTTAAGTAGCGGGCATGCCAGAAAAGTTGATTCCTCAATCAAATGCTAAATGCTTGACTACTATCAAACTGACTATAAATTTTCTAAATGATCAATAAGAAATTAAGATTCTCAAACTCACTTGACAGTTTGTTTGATTCTATAAGACATAACCTAATATAATAAGAAAACAGAACATTTGAATGTCAGTAGACTCCAAAAAAGCTGTGAAAAGTTCTTATGGAAACTGAATAGTTACTAATTCACACAAGAACAAGGCTAACTAATTGATCTAAAATCGAATAAACAATGTAGATGGACAAAACTAACAAACAACTAGAGCAAAGCTGCGAAGAAAGAACAAAAAGTCGGTCTCAATTGAATGATTTTGTCCTTTTTCCGAGTTGTCTGTGGAAGATGATTGATATTTGAATAAATTTTTAAAAATATGATAAATTTAATTTTTTTTATTTTTTTCTGACATATTTATAAAATTCCCATTATAATTCCTACAAAAATTGGCGAATAATGTGGTTGTAGAACTAATGATTTCAGGAATCCTTACATTTCTGTTGGACTTACTAATTTTGAGAAATTTGCATTGTATATGGACTCAATATTTTCGTTTTCAAAAACGCAGGACGTGAATTTTTTTTTCAAAATTACCTTTTCAACGTTCTTTTTTATTTTTATAATTTTTTTATTTTCATTTTTTTAATTTTTTCAATTTATATTTTTTTATTTAAATTTTTTTTAATATAATATTTTTAATATATAAATAAAAAAATAAATATATATAATATATATAAAATACATACTCAACAATATAAACTACATATACAACACATCTGTAACATATCTAAAATACATCTATATAATATTTTTAATATTTATTTTATTTTATTTTATTTTAATTTTTTATTCTCACAGTATGCATACACACAATATCTGTAAAATATATACATAATATCTATATAACAAAATTATGAGTATTTTTTTTTATTTTTTCATGTATGTAATATTTAAAATTTATTTAAAAATAAATTTAGCGATTTTTATTAATATATTTTTTTATTTTTTATTTTTTTGAATGTTATTTATTTTTATAATTAAAATTAAAATTTTTTTCTTCATAAAATATTATGATTTTTATATGATGAAAATAATTTAATATATTAATTTTTATTATTTTATTAAAATATTTTTATTTAATATAAAATTTAAAAAAAATATTGATTATAGCACATAAAGATATTTTTTTAAAAAAAATTAATAAAAAAAGAGATATTTTTAAAATTTTATATTAATTTTATATAAAAATATAAATTTTTAAATTTTTATAGTATTTTTAAAATAAATATTTTTTTTGTTATTTATGTAGATGACTCTTTATTTTGTGGGCCTCTTCGAGCCCAATTTACTTGTGTATAAACAGTAGCATATTACCAAGTGGTCTGAAATATTTAAAAGAAAATGATATCATTTATTATATTTTTAAAATTTTTTATTTAAATATTTTAATTATTTTATTAAAAATTCAAAATAAATTTATTATAAACAGTATAAAATTTATAAATTTATTATAAAATTTTTAAAAAAATTTTATAAGTTAATAAAAATTTAATATTTTAATAAATATTTTATAAATTTTAATATTTTAATAAATATTTTTTAAATAAAATAAATTTAAAAAAAATTTAATTTTTTTTTATATTTTTATAAAAAGTACAATATTTAATCCTATAATCACTGTCTCAAGACTCACAACATTAAATTGCGCGTGGTTTGCATTTTTATTTTTTTTAAAGATAAGTCACTGTCATTCAGTCATAGATATTTTAATTTTTAAAAGTGTGGTATACTTTTTCCCTTTTTTTTTAATTCCAAAATTATTGATGGGTGTCCTTGAAACTTAATCACGTGTCCCTAACAAAAAGTTAAATTCTCCTCTGTTTCTCATTCCATTTTCTTATTTTAATTAAACTTTTTTTTAAGTCAATTAATTATCTGAGATTAATTAAAATATTTAACACTAAACACTTCTATAATTTCTCGTCATATATTAATTTTTATATTTTTATTTAAAATCTATATGAGATTATTTTTAGTATACTCCAAAGAAAAGTAAAACTTTTTCATCCAAGATTTAAATTTAAAATGTGAACAAAGGTATATTAACTTTAATTAAGACGTTAGTACTATAACGAAATGATATTGTTTTAAAAGTAAATATTCAATTTCAATTCTTAAATCTCTTTTTTAATATTTTAGAAAAGATTATTCACTTTTATTTGATATAATGTGATAATAATTTTAAAATATTATTAATTGTCATATCTATTCTTATTAAATAAATATTTTTAACAAAAGAACCTTTTTTTTTAACAATAACATACATAATTTTAATAATTCATTATCATCTCAAATCATTGTTATGAAATTGCGTTGTTAAGGGAAATTTTAATTAAAAAATTAATTTGAATCTCATACTGAAAATTTATATTAAACGTTGAAATATGATATCTATATGTATTATTAATTTTTAAATTCAAATTTATCGTATAAATTAATTTAAATAGAATAAATCCGGAAATTAATATCAATACAAAGGACAAAATATCTGTCCTAGTAGGCTTAACTATCCAATCTTGTTTGCCAAGGTATCAAATCAAAGACATTTATGATAAAAAAAAACAACTTATTGATATATTTATTTGTGAAATTAATGTAGTCTGGTTGGTTGGGCACTTTTATTTTTTAAATAAGTTATTTCAAGTTTAATTTTTATAAATAAAATTACCGCTTATTTAATGGGTTCAGAAGTATATGTGGTTAAAAAAAACTTATTCCTAAAATAATTTGTGGAAGCAATTCTTTTTTTCAAATGTTTTTTGCCCTAATAAAGCCATTAACATTAAAGATTAATCAATCGCTTTCACTATCATAAATATTTTAAACGTGATGTACTATATTTTCTCATTCCATTTTTTATTTTAATGTTTTAAATCAATTTTTTTAAAAAAATATCTCCAATACAGTAAGAAATTTTCATATGAAGTCTTATTAATAGTTGATATTTCATTTTAATAATAAATTGAGATTATTTTAAAAGTAATCTTTTACTTCACATGGACTAAAAATTAAAGAAATTTATTATTTTCTATATAAAAATCATTAATTTTTAACCACAAATCTTTTTACCAACCATAAATTTATTATATATATATAGAATATTGTAAAAAATAATTTTTTGCTACAATTTAGAAATGTTTATTATTATTAAATTTAAATTTTGATTTAAATTAAATTTTAGTTCATTGAATTAACTTAATTAATAAGTAAATAGTTGATTGCCATTGGATTAAAGAATATATTTTTAGAATTCAGTTATAAAAATTGGAAATTTTTTTGTGGAGATCCAATTTATATGTACCTTTTTCACTTGGAGATAATATTATCAAATAAATTATGTAAAAATAATAATTTTAAGATATAAATTCTGTGAGAATTAAAAAAAAAACCATAAGCACTCCCAAGTGAGAAGGCGGGGGCCTATTTAAAGAACTTCCATATATCAAACACAATTCAAACAAGACTACTAGCAAAGGCATTAACATGAACGCACTTTCACTTATATTTCTTGCCACCATATTTGCAACTTGCTGTGGAGTTCCCTATGATCCAAGTCCCCTTCTTCTGCCAAGTTCCGACGTCCGCAAAGACTGCCTTAGCTGGCGTATAAATGTGGAACTAAACAACTTCAGAAACTGGGATTTGGTGCCCAAACAATGTGCTGCTTATGTTGAAAATTACATGTTAAGAGGTCAATATGCTAAAGAGTGCGAATATGCAGCTTTAGCTGCTTATGAATATGCCAAGAACCTCAACCTTTTGAGAGATGGAAGGAACTTATGGATTTTTGACATTGATGACACTGTTCTCTCCACCATCCCTTTCCAGTTTGGTAATGGATTTGGGTAAGAATTTAATTTCATCTTCTTCTAATATTTTGCATGTATAATGTTTTTTTAATGTTTATTAATTAAGGTTTTTATGTTTTTTTTTTTTTATGTTTCTCAGGTCAGATGTATTTAACGACACAAAATATAAAGAATGGGAAGCCGAAGGAACAGCTCCAAAGATTCCTGAAATGTCTGAATTGTACCAGAAATTAGTGTCTCTTGGATTTAAGATAGTATTCATTACAGGAAGATCTGAGAATATAAGAGCAGCTACTGAGCAAAATATGAAGAACGAGGGTTTCCACACTTGGGAGAAGCTCATACTCAAGTAACTAATAATTAACTTAATTTCGTAGCACTTAAATTAAATTTGTTTTTATTTTTTACTTCATGGGTGTTTTTTTTTTTTTTTTTGACTAATAATATAATGGAGTTAATTACTGGTGGATATAGGACTCCAGCTGATAAGGGATTAACAAAACAAGAGTACAAATCAAGAAGAAGAACAGAGCTTGCAGCTGCAGGATACAGAATTCTTGGAAACATGGGAGACCAATGGAGCGATTTGCTTGGGGATAATCCTGGAAGCCGCACACTTAAGTTGCCTAATCCAATGTATTACACTGCTTAATTAGTTCTGGAGTTTAATAAGGATTTATCTAATTCTGAATTTTATTAAATGCGTTTCATTTTCATTGCAGTTTATTATAATTATTGTTTTAAAATAATTGATATTATACACATTACAAAGTGATTACAATAAATCAAAATGAAAATCAACCGCATTTAATAAAAATTAAAAAAATTATTGTTGTTTGTACTTTCAGAATATATATTAGATAAATTGTAATAATAAATTGAAATCCATAATAAAGTATTTTTGCTAATGTTTTAATTTGGTTCATTACTAATGATCAAGCAAAATTGGCTAATGACTAATGAACATATATAGCTAATAATATTGGACAAAAATGATATTTGAACTTTATAATAAAAATATAACTTATCAACATCAACTCATTGTCACTATTCAGAATGGCAAGAGGATTGCTTGAAACAAAATTCATTTAGATTATTATAAAAAAAATCATATTGACTGTTTATAACTTTAGCCCCCATGTCCCAAATAATTCAATCGTATGTTGCACTTATATGATTTCTAACCTGACGTTTAGTTCTTTTTCTCCAATTTTCTAAAAAGTAACACCTTTTCATAACAAATATTTATTTTTTTTCTTTTCAATTACAACATATTACTTCTGCGTCTTATAATAAAAAAAATCATAATTTCTGAATAGATATAGTTTAATTATAAATAATTATAGAATCTAAATTATCCATAGAATACTAAAAGAAAATGTATAGTTATTATATGGGTAATAACTCAATAATAATTAAGTGTTTTTTTTATATATAGTATAAAATTTAGATTTAATTCAATTTCTAATTATGATTGTTTTTCAAAAATTTTTGTTTTTAATAGTAAAAATATATTCATGCCTCATATTAAATATACTTATTTGATCTAATAAAAAAATCCTTCATATTAAAATTAGGATATTTTTAGTTAAAAAAATACTTATTTATAATTCGTAAAAAATAAATTTTAATCAATAAGATAAAAACAAATTCATTTAGCAATTGAATCTAGCATTTGATTTTTTTTTTATATGACAATCAAATAATTATAACATAATATCATAATATCTATTTATAATATAAAAAAATAATTATTCAAATTATGATATTTCTCCTTCTTTTTTTTGTAAAAAAAATGGTATGAAGTTCTAAAAAAATTACAATCAAGGCAATCATATAACGTGCTAACGATATAAATTTGAAATTTCATTATTTCTCCTCTACTCCCTTTATTACTTTTCACCATCAAGATTTAAGACCACCGACAGATTAATATTTTATTCCCACAGCGATGTCATTTGCAAACAAATTAATTGGTATCTGATTCAAAAAAATTAATTGATAGAAAGCATAAACTATTTTATCTTGTAAACGCCACCACTGTCATCTTTTTTTCGTTTGCCTCAACAATTGAAATTTATAATAAAAACGTGCGTTATCATTTATTAAAACAATAAGTTAATTATAATTTAAAATAAAAAAAAAAGTGAAGTATGTCTATTAATTTAAGATGAAGGATTTTAAATAAGTTAAAAAATGAAAGATATGATTAGTCATTCCCGCCTTATAGAATGAACAAGATTTATTCATAAACATATTTTTAAATTGCAATACACGTTTTGTTTTCTTCCTCGAATTACACTAATTAAATAAACGCTGTTCAATAATTACTGCATGCAGAACCGCCCTTCATTTTTTTTTTTTTGGTGAAGGTGGGCGGTACCACCAAAATATTTATTAATAAAAAGTATGAAAAATTCTTTTTACAAAGTCCTTATAAAATAGGCGGTCATCAACTATATCTAATATAAGGACAAAAGCTATCGGAAAGGATAACCCCTTTCAAAAAATGAGGCAAAGATTCAAAACTAATAAACTCACAATTGACGTTATTGAGACGACTATAAAGAGCAAAGATAATGAGCAGATTGATTTGTTTCTCTATAAGTATATTGAAGAGTAAAATTAGAAGAAGATAATAATTACTTAGCAAGGCCAACCGAAGAAGAAGGATGCAGATCATGAGATGAAGTAAGAAGCTCGACCAAGACTTTGGAATCCATCTCGACCACGGTATAATTAAAACCAGTAGAAAGACACCACTGTAAACCATCTTTGAGAGCTTGAAGCTCAGCCTGCACAGCATTCTGTGCTGTCATAGTGAAGGAGATTCCCCTAACAAATTGACCGGTATTTGATCTAAGAATTGCTCCTCCCGCCGATTGATGACTGGTGAAAGTTGCGTCTACATTAAGCTTATAAGTACCTGGAGCTGGTTTAGACCATTGAACAATCCTTGACTTTAGATTACACACACCAAAATTAACTGACATAAAATTTTTAAAGCATGAAACGGAACGAGCAAATGGAGCTCCTGAATTACTAATGCCCCAGTTGAGGATGTCAGTTGATATTTATGCCATTAATCTTGAAAAAATTAATTTATCCTCACCCCCAAACACAGAACCGCCCTTCATATATATATATATATATATATATATATATATATAAAGAAAAATTCTCCTTAACTTTTCGTTAATAGAACAATTGTACGCATACAGATTTACAAGTTTCAAATTTCGATTTTACTCACAGACGAAAAAACTTATAAAAATACGACGCAAATAAAAATATTTATAATAATATCATATATCTATTGAGTATATTTTTAATATATATTGTAAAAAATATAAATAATATTTTTATCAAAAAATATATTATAAGTAAATTTTTTATATTGAAAAGAATATTTTATATAATTTATTCCTAAATAAATTAAATTGGGCTTGGGCAATATTATTTAAAACTATCCATATCTATAGAAAGATGACATCTTTATTTTTAAAAAATTTTATTTTTTTATCAGGTATATTTTAGTTATTTTATTATAAACTTATAATAAACAGTATAAAATTTATTAACTCATTATAAACTCATTGTAAACTAATTATAAATCCATTATAAATTCTCTGTAAACTAATAAAAATTTAGTATTTTGATAAATATTTTATAAATTATAATATTTGATAAATATTATATAAATATGATAAATTTAAAATTATTTTAAATTTTTCTTATATTTTTGTCAAAAGTTCTTTTTATACATATATAATAAAAAATAAAAAAACCTAAAATTCTTAATATGCATTGATAATAATTTTTATATCATATATATGCACAAGGATGAACATAGGGGGTCGTGGAGGGAGAGGGCAAACGACCCCCTCGCCGACGACCAGAAATACATATAGAGGGGTGTTCTAGCCGCCGGTAATAGCAGCATGAAGGGCTCTACAACGAGTGCCTCCCCTGCTCATTGCAGAGTTGGTGAGTGCGAGGAGTCAAAGCTGATTCCTCACGCTTTTTTTTTATATAAAAATGTTCCTGAGTGAAACGACGTCGTTTCAACCAGAAATTATATTTTTTTTAATCAGTTATAAGTGAAACGGCGTCGTTTTACTCTGAGTAAAACGTTGTTGTTTCACTTATAACAATTTAAAAAAAAGATAGAAAGAGGAGTTGTGAGCAGCTCCTCTTTCTCTGCCAGCGAGAAACACAAAGACGAGAAAGAGGGACAGAGAGGACGAGCGAGGCGACTCAGGCAAGCAGGGAGAGGATGAATGGGCAGACGGCTGTGCTCGCCGGCGACGCATGACATCGTAGAACTGACATCACCAGCCTACCAACTTCAACAGGTTTTTATTTTTATTTTTTAATTGATTTATGTGTTATTTTGTTTGAGATTAGATTTAGGTAAAAATTAGAGATTTTTTTATAATTGATAAATGTAGTTTGTTTGAAGTTGAAATAAGTATTTTGATTTATTTCAAATAATTTTTGATGTGATTATATTGAAATTGAATTAATTTGTGTATTTTATGGTTAGGATTTTAGGATTTTATTTTTTTATTATAAAATTTAATTTATTTTGAGATTAACTAAGCATAGTAATTTATTTAAAATAATTTGTATTGTGATGGTTGAATAATGAATTGATTTAGTGTTTTGGATTTTAGATTAAATTAATTATAATTATAAATTAACATGTTGAATATAAAAAATTAATATAAAGTGTGCTTAGTAAATTATAAATTTATAAATTAAATACTTAATAAATTTATAAATTAACTACTTAATAAACTAAATTTATTATAAATTAAACAAATTTATAAATTAAACATAAACAAATTAATTTATAAATTAACTATAAATTTATAAATTAACTACTTAATAAATTAAACCAGTTTATAAATTAAACATAAATAAATTAGTTTATAAATTAGCTATAAATTTATAAATTAACTACTTAATAAACTAAATCAATTATAAATTGAACATAAATAAATTAGTTTATATTGTGAGTATAAAATAATTAATAGTTAAAAATAAATTGAATATAAACTAAGTATAAATTTAATATAAAGTACTTATAAAATAAAAAATATGAACTAAACTCTAATTTTAACAAAAAGTAAACTAATTATATTTAGAATAAAAATTGAAGCAAATATGAATAAATTTGTGATAAAGACTAAGAAATTGCGGAATGAACCTGGTGAATCATTAAATATTTCGACTCCGACACCAATCCAAATATTTAATAGTCATGCAAGTGTTAGGAAAACTAGTGATACAATAGGGCATCCGGAGTGTAATTTTGGTAATATTGTGGGTAATCTAGTATTGCGTAAACCAATTGATGAATTTGATATTGGAATTAGGGATGATGTGAGAAGACAATATGTGGCTAAAGGATTTTGCCAACCATATGGTCACAATTTTCCTCAAACAGAATTTGAAAAAATTATGAAGAGTTTTAGAGATGTTTGGTTCTCTAAATTTTAGTGATTGAAATATAGTGTTTCCAAAGATGCATCATTTTATTTATGGTGTTATCTTTTTAGTTTGAATAGAGGATCTAAGCGGAGGGATAATGTCTTCACAAAAGTTGAATTTTGAAATTGGAAAAAAGTTATGCAGAAGTTTAATGAACATGTTAGCGGTCCAAGTAGTTCGCACAATAATACTAGAATGTTATATGTTAGTTTTAAAAATCAAAGACAAAGTGTATCTCATGTCTTATCTTCTCACAGTCAAGAGCAAGAGGCTTATTACCGGACACGTTTGACAGTTATTGTTAACTGTATTCATTTTCTATTAGCAAATGGATTGGCTTTTTAAGGAAATAATGAGTCAAAAAACTCACATAGCTGGGTAATTTTCTTGAACTTCTTAATTGGTACAGTCAATGCAGTATTGAAGTTAAAAATGTAGTTAATTCAAATGCTCCTAAAAATAATTAACTCACTTCTCCACGTATTCAAAAGCAAATAGTTAGTATTTGTGCTTTAGAAACAACACTAACTATTATTAAGGATATTGAAGATGATTTTTACTCTATATTAGTTGATGAGGCTCGAGACAATTCAATAAAGGAGCAAATGGTTATAGTATTGAGATATGTTAACAAGTTGTGATAAGTAGTTGAGTGATTAATTGGAGCGGTACATGTGAGTGATATATCTGCTTTATCTTTGAAAAGCGCACTTAATGATTTTTTAGCCAAACATAGGTTATCTCTAAGTAGAGTTAGAGGTCAAGATTATGATATAGCTTCTAATATGCAAAGTGAATTCAATGGGTTAAAGACTCTCATTTTAAATGAAAATCCATCAGCAAGGTACATTCACTGTTTTGCTCATCAACTCCAATTAGTGTTTATCATAATAGTAGGGAGCAATAGATTTGTGAGTAATTTTTTTAATTATGTTGCAATGATTATGAATATTGTTGGGGTTTCATGTAAAAGGAGGGATGTTCTCCATCAAAAATAACATGATGAAGTAGTTCAACGCCTAGAGAGAGGAGATATTCAAAGTGGAAGCGGCTTGCATCAAGAAATAAATTTAACTCGATCATGAGACACGTGCTGGGGTCCCCATTATAAAATAATTGTGCGTCTTTTCTCTATGTATTTACCAGTGAAAGAGGTTCTTGTGAATATTTATGAGGATGGTGATGAATAAAGAAATCGAGGTGCAGTTATGGATTTGATTGATAAAATGAGAAGTTATGAATTTATTTTCATTGCTTTCTTAATGAGAAAACATTTAGGTATAACAAATGATCTATCTCAAATTTTACAAAAGAATGATCAAAATATTAATAATGTGATTCATTTGATTGTAACTGTGAAACAACAATTGCAAAGCTTCAAAGAGAATAGATGGGATGGATTATTAGAAATTGTTAATGACTTTTGTATAGATCATGACATTACAATGCCTAATATGAAAGATAATACAGGTTATCTCCGTTCCAAGTGTGTTGGTGTTCCTATCATTTATTATCACCACTTTCAAGACAAAAATTAACAAAAATTATTAATGATACTAATAATAACAAAAATTAGTAATGATATTATCACCACTTTTGAGTAAAAATATTTTGTCAGGTGCTCTTTTATTTTGGTAATATCATATTTATCTATTTATTATTCTACAATCTAATTTTTGTTCATTCACTTCTAGGTTATTGATTTCATTACTCAAGAAATAAAAAATCGCTTTATAGAATCAAGTACTGAATTATTTTTTATGCATTGTTTGTCTTTCTCCTAAAAACTCATTCTTCAATTTTAATCTATCCAAATTACTTCGTTTTGCTGAACTATATCCATATGATTTCTTCATCACCGATCGAATGATACTTGAAGATCAATTTAATACCTGCATTGCTGATGTAAAAAGGAATGTAACTTTCTCTAACCTCGATAACATTGGAGCTCTTGCTCAGAAAATGATTGAAACAGATTATGACACTGTATTTTTGATATATCTGCTAATCAAATTGGTTTTAGTCTTACATGTTGCAACTGCTACTATTAAGAGAATTTTTTCAACACTGAACATTATCAAGATAGATTTATATAACATGATAAGAGATGATTTTATAACAGACTACTTTATGTATTTTGTGAAAAAAAAATATTTTTTTAAAAATAAAAAATGAAGCTATTATGCAACGTTTTTAAAATATATTAACTCGTAGGATACAGTTATTATCTTTTAAGCTTAATTAATTTAATAATACATATTAATTATTAAATTATTATAATATTAAATATTAAATTTTTTTTATTTTTTTCTATAAAATTTTTACTTCTTTAAGTGAATTTTTAATTTCATCACTGTATATCCATCATTTTTATTTTTTAGGAAATATTGAAAAGAAATTAATATTCGATTTCTGTTGAATTAATAATTATATCCATCCATTAACTTGTCATCATTCTATCTAGTACCCTACTAAGAGTCTAAGACTATGTATAGGGTGACAAAATAATCGGTGTATATCTGCCTTTGCTTTGTGTAACCCAATTCAAGTGATGATAATTAAATTTGCTAATTGCCATATATTATGAGTCAACTCTTTTAGATCCTTTAATTTAAGGTTCAATATGACAATTCGACTGGTTCAGTGTATCTGCCACTTTATTTGCCTCCATTTTCAACTCTTGCTCTTGCTCTGCTCTGCTTCTTAATGATGTTTTGCAAAAATCCAATTTTCATTTTTCTGTCGGTAACCATTTCATGAGCTTCTTTTGACTTAATAGAGCATCAATAGCAGTAGTCATGATGGGTTTTATATATGGCCACAACATAGTTCATTATTATTTTTTTTAACAGAAGGCCACTACATGGTATGGGTTTATATATATATACATTGAATCCAATTTTGCAAGTTGATCATTTCTTTATTGTTTTTTTTTTCTACTGCCTTTGCTAAAAATAAATAAATAATTAAACTTTTTACTTTAATTGTATCGTATCTTATTCAAATTTTATCCTTGTCTTCCTTTCATTAATATAAAATTTTTAATTTTTTTTTGGCTGATAAAAAAATTTTACCATTTGTAATTCTATATATGCTCAAAATATATTGTGTATTATCACTCAAAATAATTGTTTTACATGGGGTTTCTCCATTGAATAAAATAAAAAGAATATGCCAAAATCAACAATATTATATCAATTGCAATGACATTTTTCTAAATCCATACATTTCGTGACTAAATTTTTGAATTTATAAAAGAAATTTAATTTATACAACTTACATAATAAAATTTCTGATGGACTGTTGCTCAAGATACGCAATTGATTTAAGTCGAATTTTAAAGTTAGAAATGACTCAACCATAAATTTAATAAAAATTTTAATTTTAAATTTTATAAAAAAATTTACATTTAAATTTAATTTAGACCATTCTTAAATCTATATAAAAAATTATTTTTAAATTCAGCCACCAAGTAATAGCAAGAAAAGGCTCGATTTAAAGAATGCAAAATTTGCCACTTAACCATATGCTTTCCTTCTCCAAAATCAAATTATAAACATCATGGCATTGTTCCTACAGAAAATATTATCATTATTATTCCTTACAACAATCTTAGCCACTTCCTATTGCTCAGAACTCAGCATTCCTCACCAAATCCACCTTCTTCGGCCACAATCCGGAGCGGTCGGCCGCCATATTCCGGGCATAACTTGCTCAAGTTGGCGGCTAGGGGTTGAAACAAATAACATTATTGGGTGGAAAACAATTCCTGATGAATGTGAAGGGTATGTTGGCCACTATATGTTAGGCCACCAATATAGGCAAGACTCTAAAGCCGTCACCACTGAAGCTTCTCTCTATGCTAAAAGTCTCAAGCTCGCCGGAGACGGCAAAGATATATGGGTTTTTGACATTGATGAGACTTCACTTTCTAATTTACCTTACTTTGCCTATCATGGATTTGGGTACGTATTTATTTTATTTACTTGTTAATTAAATTTTGGCCAAATATAAAGTTTTATTAGATTATTTTTGTACATTTCTTTCATGATTAACCATGCAATTTAGATTGTTTAAAAATTTATAATTACGTTATCCACTAAAAATTCTGTTAATGGTGTAATTTTTCATAAAATATAAAATTTTTATTTTCAAAAGAACAAAAAAAATCAATAAAGAAAAGTATTAACCTTTTCTATGTTATTATTTTATTTATTCATTAAAAATGTGCAGCTTTTAAAAAATATTATATTATCGAACAATAAGCATACATCATTACTGTTGCGTCACTTTACATATTACCAAAAACTAATTTCTATTGATTAGAAATCAATTCAAATTCTAAAAAGTTCATAATTTTATAATTTTGAAGACTAATAATTTTATTTAATTAATCAAATTTCTGTTACGTTCTAAAATCATAATGTATGTAATCAATTTATTTTTAATGGAATGTATGTAATTAATTAGAGATGCTGATCTTAAAATTTGAACATATAATTAATCTAATTGTTGAAAAATAGTTTCAGTTCTCTTAATTAAAATTCATTAACTAGTTCATATGTAAAATAAATTACCCATTTTTTTATTTAATAATATTATAGTTGTTTTATAATTTTACAAAATATAAAATTCGATACTTTAAATTATAATGATAAAATTTTTCAAAAATTAATTTAAAAAATGAAATTGACTGCACAATGAACCCTTTAATTTATTTGTTGTCCAACAATATCAATCAATCCAATTCTTCACTGCATATTTTTAATCAATATATATATATATATATATATATATGTATATGTATGTAGAATAGCACGATGGGACCACCAATAATTTCATAAAATTAATTACTTGTTTTTGTTATAGTTTTTGTCGTTTTTACAGCTGCTCTTGGTCCTGCAGGTCCTGCGTATATATTTTGGACATTTTTATAATTAATTTAGAATTTTGTATATCAGGGCAGAGCCGTATAATGCCTCATTGTTCAACCAATGGGTTATGAAAGGCAAAGCTCCAGCTTTGCCGGAGTCTCTTAAGCTGTACAAAACACTCCTATATCTTGGGATTAAGATTGTGTTTTTAACTGGAAGACCTGAAGATCAAACAACAGTCACAACTAACAATTTGAAACAGGCTGGATACCAAACTTGGTTTAAGCTTATACTTAAGTAAGTTATTATATTAATTACCCATTTAATATTTTAATTAATAATTGTTAATTAAAACTTAATTTATTTACTTAATGTGGTATTGGGTGCATGTGTTCTTAGGGCATCATCATATTCAGGAAAAACAGCAGTTTTTTACAAATCAAGTGAAAGAGCAAAGCTGGAGAAGAGCGGATACAGAATTATTGGGAATATAGGAGATCAATGGAGTGATCTATTGGGGACTAATATTGTAAATAGAACATTCAAGTTACCTGATCCAATGTACTACATTAGTTAATTAATTAATAAATTAATTAATCTATATATATGCATGCATGAAATTCAAAGATTAGGTTTCATGCAATTGGACATGTACATGTATATATATATGTATGTGTGTGTGTGTGTTACATATATTCCACCACCAAGCTATTTCTAAATAACTTTCTAGATTTATGAATGATCCATCTACAGGTTTTGACTGCTGATTGGGTTGTTTTGGCCCTTTTGGAATATATTTTAGTCTTCTATATGACTATATATCAACTGAATTAATGTAAAAGTGAATTTTGGGTTAGCAATACTGTACTTCTTAATAGTCAAAATTTTCACTCTAAATTTAATTCATATAAAATGTTAATGAAGCATTACCATTTTTTTATTTTTTTATTTTGTAAATTATTATTTTAACACAGCTAAATACTCAAAATTCAAAATATTTGATTAAAAAAGAATAATTTTTTTATTAATTGATCTACATGCTCAGTAATTAAGCATTATCATATTTGGTACTATAACAAACTTTATACACATTGGCGTATATGTGGCAAAATCATATTACTGATTTTTAACGGATATTTGAACTAGGGCTATAAATGAGCCAGCTATTTGAGCTCGGTTCGAAAAAAGCTAATTTAGGCTCAAGCTCAAATTCTAATTTATTAAATGAGTTAAACTCAAATTAAAAAATATATTAATACCAACGGGTGTTGTCTCCAATTCCTTAACTATAAATAGGGGTAAACTCTTACAATTAAATAATTTTTTTTAAATTTCATTAAGCTTATTTATTTGCAGATAAATTAATTATTAATTTAGATATTAGAGTCTCTTTACTAGAGCTCGGTTCCCTTTGTTAGAATTAATTTTATATTGTTAAAATTAATCCTCTAATTAATCATAAGTGTGGGCTAAATATATTTAAATATTAAATGTGTATTGCAGTCAAATTAAGATAGTCAAATTAAAGTTTTGATCAAATTAGGATTGTTGACTATTGAGGTGTCTTATTCGTAATAGGATTATAAGTATAGAGACCGATAAGAATTTCTGTTTTGTTGAAGGACCAAAATAGAAATTAATCATCATCATCAGTTATAAATAAGGGGTCGTGGTCTCCGGGGGAACATAACAATTTTTGAGAGAACATTACGTTCCTTCAGTAGTGCTTCCGCTAAACTTAAAGTGTGTATCCCCTGGAAGGCGACAAACTCCAAAATCGTCTTCAGCTTCAACATACGATGATGTCAGGTATGCAATTCAGCCCTTTGTAATTTAATTTGAATAATCTAGTGATCTATGCATATTTTATGTTTTAGGGGAATCAGGTTTTCTCCCCCTTTCAATTGGTATCATAGCCCTATGCTAGGTTGCTAGATTTTCTGATTAAATTGCAGTATTGATTATTGTTTTAATTCTAGAAAATTAATTCGATGATTGTAATTTTCTATAATTAATTTGGAATCGAATTTAGTAATCTGAATCAATTTTGGTTTGATTTGGTTTTTGGTTAATTAATCAGTTTAATTAATTAAAAAAAATTTGGGGAAATTCTGATAAAAACCTAAACAGAACCGTGAAGTCCAAATTTCTTGGATTCCGATAAAGAAGGTTAGACATGGAAAATTGGAATTTGCAATTTGCTTTTCAGCCTTTATATTTTCTTGGTTTGTTTGTGCTTTTGAAATTTTACTCTTTATTTTTGGTAACTGTGATCTTTTGCTTTACGTTAATTGCTATAATTTTAATCCTGAGAGAAGCTTATTAGCTTAAATTTCTTTTCTTGTACTGAACGTAGAAACCAGTTGTTGAGGTAAAGAAATGAAATTATAGGTAGTCTTATTCTTTACATAAGAATTTCTTAAATTGGGGGGCCATGACACCATGGGCGGAATCCACATGGTTATTTATTTGTTTCTACGTGGATGGAAACAAACCTTTTTGGCTTTTATTTCATAACATTGCAATATGTGAATTTTTTTTTAATTAATTAAAATTTATTTTTATTTTTATTTTTTTATTGTAATATTTAATTGAGTTTAAATTTAATTAATATAAATATTGCAATTACAGTTCAATTAAAGTTTAATTTTATATTTATTACAAATATTAAATTTTAATTGTATTTGAGAATTTATTAAATTGAGTTTAAATTTTGGTATTTTAGTCCTGATTGTGTCTAATATTTTTAATAAATTAATTGAAGCAAAAAGTCGCCAAAGTGACCTCTATTGTGTAAATTAATTTATTTGAGATATTAGACAGGTGTATTAAAATTCATTGCGGGTAGTAAACCGGCCCAAAGGAAGGTTGCTATCTGGCAGAATTGAGAATGCATTGCGGTGATAAATATGTGATAATTATTATGTTTTCATCCATGTAGATAATAAATCGGCCCAAAGGAAGGTTTATTATTTGACAGGACTGAATTATCAATATTTGATTACTGCGTTGAGATACCAATTACAGTTAATATTTTATGTCCAAAGATGAGAATATTAATGTTATGTCTGGTATCTTGTTACCAATATTTGAACTCTACTTTTGTGATTTGTTTCAATTTTTTGTGGATTGTGAGCTTATGTCATTTATTTATTATTTATTTTCTCTGAATTCAGCTAGCACGCCGTGTAATCCCAACTTTGTCTCTATGAATGAAAATACTGATAATAAGACTGCTTATAAGGGAAAATATTTGGTTTTAGTCTGTTCTAAAGTTAATTTAACTTCAGCTCCTAGAAACACTTATTGGATGGATTCTGGTGCTACCGCTCACATAAGTGTTTCATTGCAGGGTTGCCTGAGCTACCAAAAGCCAACTGACTGTGAAAGATACGTTTATGTGGGAAATGGCGATTCGGTGGAAGTGGAGGCAATTGGGCATATTAGATTGTGTTTAAGAACTGGAAATTTTTTGGATCTAGTAGATACTTTTGTTATTCCGTCTTTTAGGCGGAATTTAATTTTTGTTTCCCATTTGGACAAATCTGGTTTTACTTGTTCATTTGAAAATAATAAAGTTATTTTATCTATGGATTCAAAAATTTTAGGTACTGGTTTCTTGTATGCACTTCATAATCTATATATGTTAGATATCGATGCCTCTTATAATGAGACCATGCAAGTTAGTACTATAGGTACCAAAAGGAAGCTGAATATGGATAACTCAGCTGCTCTATGGCACAGACGTTTGGGTCACATATCCAAATCTAGAATAGAGCATCTTGTGTCAGATGGTATCATAAATACACTTGATTTCACAGATTTGGACTCCTGTGTTGAGTGTATTAAAGGTAAACAGACTAAACAAAAGAGATTAGGTGCCAATAGGTCATCAAACGTCTTAGAGTTGATACATACAGACATCTGTGGCCCATTCCCTACAGCAACTAGGAATGGTCAAAGATACTTTATATCATTCATAGACGATTACTCACGTTATGAGTACCTATATCTCATTCATGAGAAATCTGAGTCTCTGGACGTTTTCAAATCTTATAAGGCCGAAGTTGAAAATCAACTCGGAAAGAAGATTAAATCTGTTAGATCTGACCGTGGAGGTGAGTACTATGGCAGATATGACGGTTCAGGTGAACAACGTCCAGGGCCATTTGCTATTTTCCTGCAGGACTGTGGTATAGTCCCTCAATACTCCATGCCTGGTACACCCAGCATGAATGGTGTATCTAAGAGACGTAACAGGACTCTTATGGATATGGTTAGAAGTATGATTAGTCATTCTTCTTTACCTGAGTCTCTGTGGGGAGAAGCATTAAAGACAACAGTCTATCTTCTTAACAGAGTACCAACTAAAGCAGCTACAAAAACATCTTATGAGCTTTGGACTGGATGCAAGCCCAGTCTAAAGCACCTTCATGTTTAGGGATGTCCTGCTGAGGCTAGGCCTTATAGGCCTAATGAGACAAAATTGGACTCCAAAACTGTTAGTAGCTACTTTGTTGGTTATTCTGAGCGATCTCGGGATTATAAGTTTTATAATCCTACTACCAGGACTATTTTTGAGACGGAAATTGCAAAATTCTTTGAGGATGTTGAGTTTGGGGGGAGAAGTAAGGTTAAAAATATTGTCTTTGAGGAGGGATCGAGTCAGGAACACTCAGTGTCGATTCTCATCATTGCTCCTAGCAGTGTTTTGGTTCCTACACCTGTCACTGTTCCAGAAGCACATCAAGTTCCAATACAAGACAATGTTGAACAACTTCCTCAAGAACAAGCTCAACAACCTCAAGAATTTGAGCCAGAACCTGTGCCTTTAAGGAGGTCCACTAGAGAGAGAAGAAATGCTATTCCAGATTATTATGTAGTATATCTTCAGGAACATGAGGACACTGTAGACATGGTGGAAGATGATCCAATCAGCTTTCATCATGTCATGCAGGATTCCAACTCTCATAAGTGGATTGAGGCAATGAGTGAAGAATATAAATCTATGCAAGATAATCAAGTTTGAGATATTATCCCATTACCTGAAGGAAAGAAACCTATTGGTTGCAAATGGATATTTAAGACCAAGAGGGATTCTAATGGTAATGTGGAAAGATATAAGGCTCGTCTTGTAGCTAAAGGCTTCACTCAGAAATAAGGGATTGACTATAAAGAGACATTCTCTTCAGTATCATCGAAGGACTCTTTTACGACAATCATGGCTCTAGTTTCACATTTTGATCTTGAGTTACATCAAATGGATGTGAAGACTGCATTTCTCAATGGAGACATTGATGAAACCATCTATATGGTGCAGCCAGAAAACTTTGTGTTTGGAGACCCAAAGCGACTGGTATGCAGATTAAAGAAATCCATTTATGGACTCAAGCAAGCTTCTCGTCAGTGGTACTTCAAGTTTCATGAAGTAGTTGTCTCTTTCGGTTTTGAGACAAATGCTGTGGAAGATTGCGTGTATCACAAATTCAGTGGGAGTAGGTTTATCTTTTTGGTCTTATATGTGGATGACATATTGCTTGCTACTAACTGTAAGGACTTGCTGCACGAGACCAAAGTCTTTCTCTCAAAACACTTTGAGATGAAAGATTTAGGTAAAGCTTCTTTTGTATTAGGATTCAAATACATCGAGACCGTACTCGAGGTATTCTTGGATTATCACAAAAGGGCTATATTGAGAAAGTGCTCAAGAGATTTAGTATGCACAACAGTAGACCAATTGATACCCCAGTTGCTAAAGGAGATAAATTTAGTCTTGATCAGTGTCCAAAGGGTGAACTTGAGATTCAGGAGATGCAGAAGATTCCTTATGTGTCAGCAGTTGGGAGTCTGATGTATGCTCAAGTTTGCACTCGTCCAGATATTTCATTTATAGTTGGCATGTTAGGGCGATATCTCAGTAATCCAGGAATGGACCATTGGAAAGCAACCAAAAGAGTCTTGAGATATCTTCAGAGAACAAAGGGACATATGCTCACATACAGGAGATCATATCAGCTTGAGATCATTGGGTATACTGATTCTGATTTTGCTGGATGCCAAGACAGTAGAAAATCCACATCAGGCTACATATATCTCTTGGCTGGTGGTGCTATTTCTTGGAAGAGTGTGAAACAAACTCTAGTAGCTACCTCTACCATGGAAGCAGAATTTGTAGCAAGTTATGAGGCATCTAATCAGGCAATCTGGCTGAGGAACTTTGTCACAGGGCTGCGCATTGTGAATGGCATTGAAAGGCCATTAAAGTTATACTGTGATAATAACTCAGCAGTTTTATTCTCCAACAACAACAGAAGCTCTTCTCGATCGAGACACATTGGGATAAAGTTTCTGGCTGTGAGGGAGAGAGTACAGAGTGGACAGATATCCATAGAGCATATTGGAACGAACTCCATGATTGCGGATCCGCTCACTAAGGCTGTGATACCGAAAGTTTTTCATGAGCACACTGCTCATATGGGTGTCACATTATTTAAGACTATTTAGTTTCAGTGGGAGTTTATTCATTAAGTTTGCATTAAGTTTTATGTATGCTCTCTTTGACATTGGATATATTTTATAAAGTACATTCAATTTCTGCAGAAAAAATGAGTTTTTCTTTCATTTTATTATGTGTTTTATACTCTGTATTATATTTATGTTTGATCTCACTTAAGATTGACCATTTGGAAACAGACATGATTAGATCACATTGCATGTAGTTTCCATGCTACACTCCTATTATTGATCTATGCCATTTGAGAGTATTGGTAATGTGATTGATGGTAGTTTGAGTCACGATGAATGTGGCGACTGACCCTTCAGTCCTTTATCGATATAATCAATGGACAAGATTGTTTGAGGCACATTCAGTATGATTGCTTTTATGAGCTCATTAAGGTATATACATTTACATTTAATATATGTTAGCCCAAGTGGGAGATTGTTAGAATTAATTTTATATTGTTAAAATTAATCCTCTAATTAATCATAAGTGTGGGCTAAATATATTTAAATATTAAATGTGTATTGCAGTCAAATTAAGATAGTCAGATTAAAATTTTGATCAAATTATGATTGTTGACTATTGAGGTGTCCTATTCGTAATAAGATTATAAGTATAGAGACCGATAAGAATTTCTGTTTTGTTGAAGGACCAAAATAGAAATTAATCATCATCATCAGTTATAAATAAGGGGTCGTGGTCTCCGGGGAAACATAACAATTTTTGAGAGAACATTACGTTCCTTCAGTAGTGCTTCCGCTAAACTTAAAGTGTGTATCTCCTGGAAGGCGACAAACTCCAAAATTCTCTTCAGCTTCAAAATACGATGATGTCAGGTATGCAATTCAGCCCTTTGTAATTTAATTTGAATAATCTAGTGATCTATGCATATTTTATATTTTAGGAGAATCAAGTTTTCTCCCCCTTTCACCATTCTCTTATCTTACCGATAAAAGAGCTAACAAAATTTGAATATGAACTGACTTCTTGTAGTATATTTCATCATGACTGTATGTATGTGTGTGTGTATACAGAGAGAGAGATTGCAAGACTTAGACTATTTAGTGAAGAATTGCAAATTAAATTATTATTTTTTATTTTAAAAAAATGCAAGAAGGAAGAGAAAGGGAGAAAAGGGAAAAGGAGAAAAGAAAATGAAAAATTAGTAAAATTTAATTTTTTTAACTTAAAAATTTACCGACTAAAAATATGGTATATAGTAAGTTAAGCAGAATTTTCCGATTATGCAAAGTTTTGTTGATTTTTTTTTATTTTAGCAATTTATATAAATTTTAAATTTTAATTCAATAATTTTAGCATTTTAAAATTATAGGCAAAAAGTTCGTTAGTAAATTTTAAAATTTTAGAAAAATTATACTATATAACATATTTTTTAACGTTTTTCAAAAATATTTCATTTTTTAGTATATTTTTAATATTTTTAATATATTTCTAGCATATAATTTTAAAAATAAAATATATTTTTAGTATATTAAATATATACTAAAAATATATTACTCAAAAGAATATTTTGAAAATTAAAAATTAAAAAAGATATTTTTGAATTAAAAAAATAGATATTTTTAAAAATATTTTTAATTTTTAAGGGTTTTTTTTTAAATCCTAAAATTTTATCCTAAATTAACTATGTACCAGATAATAGTTTGCCTTTTTCAATTCAATTAAATATGATATCAGAAAAGATGAAGTGGCCACCAATTGATGTTTATTTTTTGGCCCACTATTTGAGCATATATTGCAAAATAATGTTGATAAAGTATAATAATTAACAAAGGACACAAACCCCATGAAAAAAATACCAATTAAATAAAACACGTGGCACGTACATATACTGATGGATGCAAGACAGTGACGCCGTGAGATCCATTATACCAGTTTTTAAATTTACTTTATAGTATTTTTTTAAAGTTTTTTAAGAATTTCATATTTTTATTTGAGATTTTAATCATCTTACTTATAATAGTTTTTATCATTAAGATTTTTCTAAAACAAAATGTTAAATTTTTTAAACCTCTTGTAAAAGTTTTTTTTTAGCTACTTTATATAGAAAATTTAAATTTAATTATGATAAAATAATGTGTATAGAGGAAATTGTAAAGTTGAATTGTATTGTTGAAGTAATTGAAATTTAAAAAATATATCAATTATTTTATTTTATTTTATTTTAAAACAAAAATATAAAATTATTTTTTATTTTAATTTTTATAAATAAAAAATTCAGCTTATTTTATTTTATCTTCTTCAAAAGATTCTCAATTCAAATGAAAAAATGTCGACAACAAAATCTAAATGTAAAGAAATAACAAAATGTGCGTTTGATGAAGTATATTACAATCAAGAAAGGGCACATACAAACATTACAAAAAATTCACGTACCTATATTGATGAATGGAAGACACTAATTATTGATGGATGCAAAACACTGACAATCAATGACGTGATGTGTTAGGCCTAGGGGACCTCTTTATTTATTGAGAAATTTATCGTATATGTGATATTTGTTAAAAAAATTATTTTTATTATTTTAATATATTAATTATATATTTTTAAAAATAAAATATATTTTTAACATCTTAGATATATATTAGATGCATATATTTAAATTTGAAGTTAAAAAATAAAAAATATTTAAAAAAAAATGAAGTATTTCTGAAAATATTTTTATTTTTTAAAATATTTTTTTTCAAAAAAAAATCTTTTATATATTTACTGTAAATAGTTAGTTGAGTCAGTATTAGTTTTAGTTATATATTTCTTTTGCAGTGAATTACCTTTAAAGCTATAATAATAGATGAGCCTTCTGTTTTTAATACGGAAGAGTGTTCTCTTGTTTAAATCTTAAGTTGAAATAGTAAGTATTTTCTCTTCTTTTCACATAAAATAAATAAAAAAAAAATTATGTTTTAGTACTATTATGTCTGGTTCGTCACATGACCCAAAGGCACAAACGTAATTGGTACACAAATTTAAGGTCTTATATTGACAAGAAAGTCTATTTAAACAATACCAAAACGTGTCTTTGCTTCATAACTTAATAATTTCTTATAAACTATGGCATTGTTACAACTTATTGTATTTCTAGCAGCAATATTTGCATATGCCTCAGCAGAACAGAGCAATAATATTCCCTTCCAAATTCACCTTCTTATGCCCCGGTCAGGCTCCGCCGGAAGATATGTTCCCGGCTTAAATTGTAAAAGTTGGCGACTTGCCGTGGAAACTAATAATGTTAAGAAGTGGTCAACTGTCCCAGAAGAATGTGCAAACTATGTTGGTCATTACATGTTAGGCCAACAATATAAGGATGATTACACACTTGTTACTGAGCAGGCTTTTGCTTATGCTAAAAGCCTCAACCTCACCGGCGACGGCATGGATGCCTGGGTCTTTGATATTGACGAGACTGTTGTCACTAATATTCCTTACTATGCTCAATATAATTTTGGGTATGTAAACTTGCAATAATATTATATGTTATAATTTTAAGTTTTATTGTGGATGTGTTCAATCATTTTTTTTAATTGTAGGTGCGTTTTTTCTTCGAAAAAATAATTATTTGTATCGTTTATGAATTAATAATAAAAATTAATTAACTAAGGGCTGAGCCGTACAATTCGACGACATGGAAGGAATGGGTTCTGGCTGCCAAAGCTCCAGCCTTGCCGGCGTCTCGCAAGCTCTATGAAGGACTGCTCTCTCTTGGGTTTAAGATTATCTTTTTAACTGGAAGAAATTATGACCAAACAGAAGCTACAATCACCAATCTCAAGAATGTTGGATTCCATACTTGGGAGAAGCTCATTCTCAGGTAATTTATATGCAAATATTCCTCCATTTTTACATATAATTTGTTATAAAACATACCCATAATTACAGATAAATTATATTGAAATTATTTTTTAAAACTACAAAGTCTTGAATATGCATGAGAAAAAGAAGGCCAAAAAAATGGAGTTTAAGCTCATTTTTTTTTTAAATGAGAAATATAATTGGGTGCAGGTCAGGACCTTATCTAAATGCAACAGCACTGTACTACAAATCAAGTAAGAGGACAAAGCTGGTGAAGCAAGGGTATAGAATCCTTGGAAATATTGGTGATCAATGGAGTGATCTGTTGGGCCATAATGGAGGCAATCGAACCTTTAAAATGCCTGATCCAATGTACTACCTTAGTTAATTAATTAATATATTAATCAATTAATTACTGTAACATTCACCATGATCATTGATCATGGATCATGGGAATGTGGCCCAATCAAATTTTAAATAAAATGGAATTTTATATTTCCAAGATTATTATGATCACCTGCTTATAGCCATTGATTTCAACCTTAACATGGTTTGAAGCTTGAATTTGTTATAAAAATTTACCCATTAAATTTTGGATCGTATAAAATGCAAGGTTGTTTCCACTAAACTTGTTAAAAAAATTGATGGATTTGTTAGCTTAAATTAATTAAATTGAAATACGGATTAGAATTTTATTATGTTCATGAAAATTTTAATTTTTTTCTATAATTAACTCGTGAATAATTTGAAAAAATATTTAATATAATATGTTATACAAATCACTTCCTCCATTTTTTTAATTTATTGTTTAAGATAATTGTATAATAATTAGGAAGGTTGTCAAATATTTTCAATTATAGAACAATAATTATATGTGACTAATGGGTAATCATTGATATATTAAAAATATAAATTATCTGAATAATATATAATATGACAAAAATATATAGAATATATATAAAAATATAAAAATACGATTTTAAATATCTTCTTTAAAAAATTAAAAAATAATATAAAATACAATTCTCTAGATATGTTATTTTAAAAAGGAAAACATACACACTATGACACACTTTTTAATTTTTTTAAAAAAAATATTTTATATTTTTAATATATTAAATATATATTATATTTTTAAAAATTAAATATATTTTAAATATATCAAATATATATTGAAAATATGTCTCTAAAAAATATTTTTAAAATTAAAAGTTAAAAAAGGATATTTTTAAAAATAAAATTAAAAAAAGTATTTTTAAAAATATTTTTATTTTTTACCATATTTTTGAAAAAACCCCTTCCAAAATAACAAATATAATGGAGGCCCAATAGGCCTATTTTGGGATGTTAAGAAGTGACAATTGACAACCCACAATCAAATATTGTCTCAGAATTCAGAAATGAGAAACCCTTGCTTCTATTCCTCTCTTCTTCTTCCGATTGTCCCAGTTTATCTGTAATTCAAAACCCAGACAAAAAGCTATTCAAAGTCACATAGAAGAAGAGAAAAAACCGTCTACTGGTAAAGCTATTCATTTTATATTATGGGTCGTGATTGGTTTTCTTGGAACTTGAAAGAAACTAAGAAAGTTTTCAGCTTTTTTCTCAATTTCATTTAAAGTTAAATTATTTCTAAAAACTATATAAAAGTAGTCTTTCCCCTCTTTATAATTTCTAATTTTGCGTGCATCATTGTGTTTTTTAGATGTCATTTAGAGGAAGAGGACGTGGGCGAGGAGGATTTGGAGGAGGTGGGTTTGGCTATGCTAGGCAGGAACCTTTTGTGGAGTTCCCTGTGAGTTAGTTCTTCTTTTATTGCATTTTCCTCAAAGAAAATAAAAGCTGTGTTCTTTTTTGTTATTCTATATCCTTTTTCAGCGAAGTTCACTCCTTGATTACTGAAATGTGCAACTGAATGGGCAAGCTAATTTTAGATTTTATTTAGCATTTGGGTTGATTTGGAATTTCGGTGTTCTGAATTTTATATATACTAATTCATTTATGGTGCTAAATTTGATTCAGGGTTGTTTGACAAACTCGAGTGGGTATAGTGGGTTTCACATTATGCTTAGGTCCATTAATGTTTTATTTCAAGTGCATCAGAGGGAAATTCATTTATAATTTCGTTTTCTTCAGGTGGTTATTTGTTGTTGAATGGAAATAAAATGTAGGCTGCCCTTCTTGCTTGAAGTGCATCCTTTACATTACTTTTTTTTTTATGTTACCTTTTTTATGCATAAAATTTTTGATCTTATGGTTCTATGTTTGCCATATATATTGTTAGTCTTGAGTGTTGATGTTTTTTCTTAACTGGATTGAGAGGTTTTGTGTGCTAAATATAATGCTGTGACATCAAATTACTGGCTTTCATAGTTTTCAATGTGAAAATTTCTATGTGAAAATTATAGGAAATTCAATTACCTAATCAAAAAGATGTGAAGGAGGAAAGGCCTTAGTTGTTGGGAATTCAAGGTTGCAAAATTTTTGGAAATCCTCAGCTTATTACCTTGAAGATGCTGTTTCAAAGAGTGAGTATATGGAAAGCTTATGAGTTTCTTGTTTATGTTTTATTTCTCAAATAAATATGTTAACCAACAGAATGGAGATAAATTTCATACTTCATTGACAGATATGGATTTCATTACCAGATCCAGTTTGGCCCATGGCAATGTGTTTATAAAGAACTTAACGAAATTGTTGTTAGCAATATTAACTTCTTGCCTTAAATTCAAATTTTAACTTTGCAACATAGTTTTCTATGCTGCCTCTTGCATTACGTATGTGAAAATGAATTGCTATCAATATTTATATTTTTTTTAAACTTTTCTAGGTGTGGTCTTACTTCTTTCATTTCAAGACAATAAGTTGCCTCATCTATGACTTTTAATTTATTCTTTTCTGAATTTGCTTTCCCTGCTGATGAAATTAGACGGTGAAAGCATGGATGTAGAAAGATTTTCTGATTGGGGGAAATCAAAGAGCGCATCAAAACGTGATGCACTTAACTATTTTCTACTGCTCAGTTCTACTAATTTTCCTAGAGAACTTATTGAAGGTTTGCTTCATATATCTTTGACTTTTGTATTCTTTCATCCTGCCAAAAATATGGTGTTTTTGGTGGTGACCTTGAAGACTTTTCTGATGATGCAATAATCATTCAGGTAGAAAGAAAGAGCAGCAAACTTCAAAAAGAGTTCGATGGAACCCAGATGCAGGTCTGATAGATGGCATGCCCTTTTATTACTTTCTCTAGTATGAGTTGTTTCTGGATGTTGGTATTCTGGTGGTTCCTTTTAAAAATTGAAGGTCTGAATCTATCTTATGGCCAAAGCATATATGTACCAATTTTATAAAATGTAGAGATTGGATTTTTCCCATTTCATTCTAGATTCATTCATATTTCTTGCATCCATATGTTGATAACCATTGGAGTTCTCTCTCTTTCTCCGTGTCATAGTCTCATAAATGTTCCACTGGGTCTGTAGCCAAGTAGTTGATAACTTGCCTCATATAACAAGAGGTTAGAGGTTCGAATCCTAATATCCCCAATCCCCTTTAAAAATTTCTGATGTAGTGAAAAAAAAAAAAGAAATCACAATATTTTTTATGAAATAGACTCCATTGGCTAACATTGACTTGTATACTTATGACGACTTATTTTGAGGTGGGAGATCATAAGTAATGATGGCGTGATATTTTCTTTACCTTATTTTGCCATGCAATACCCATGCTTCTAGTTTCTTGTGAAATGTTGTTTTCCAGTATTTGATTAAATTGATTTGGATTATGCATCACAGACATGCAGAAGTTCGACCTCTTTGAGAAGCTTGAGCAGAAGTATCAGGTAAAATATTTTAGACCTACAAATCGTTAGCCTACGTTATTAAGTCAAAGAATTATTAAAGCAAGTCACGAACCCTATTGTCGGTTCTCTTTCCTTTTGGCTTTGGACTTAAAAAATGTTGAATCTCTTATTATGTCTTTCTACTGGGCTTTGCTCCACCAGATTCATTTTGTGGTTATTTGTTATCTCCAGGGACGAGAGGAGAAAGGCGAGAAGGAAAAGAAAGAAGGAGAAGATGAAGAAGATAATGAAGATCAAGTATCGGAACAATCTGAGGAAGATTTCAGTGATGATGACTATAATCAGGTTCATTCAGAAACCTTCGAATGCCATGATTATTTTGCTCCAACTCCACTGCCCAACCTTCCAAGAGGCTTCATTTGTTCAGGATTATTAGACATAATTTCAGCACTTCCCATGATGAGATAGCTTGTCATTTTTATGCCATATAGGACAAGTGTTTTGTTATCACCAAGATGACCACTGGAAGTGTCAAATAGTGACCTAAAAACAGTGTATCCAGTAGGGAAAACTTCTCATGGAATGTGATTCATCCATGGTGGTATACAGATTGCATTGACGATACTCTTCAAGAGTTAGAAGCATGATCTCTATTATTACCGAAGTTTTGATGACAACACCATCTAAGTTACTAAGGCAGACACCACTTCCTGAGGCACGTAATAAAAATATCTCTTGCAAACTTGTGGCATTTTTTTCCAAAAACAAAAGCAGGAGAACTTGGAGGATGAGATTGCTCATCAACTTCAATGGGTAGTTGGGACAACACTTAGTACTAGTATCTTTAACTGTAAACTCATCATTTCCTTGTTTTAATGGAAGTTAATTCTATTGTTTGGGCATTTCAAAATTCTTACAGTATCCTGCTATTTAATGGCCAATAAATCATATCTATAACATCCTTTGGCATAAGTTGCCAGCAGGAGTTCCTACCTATAAGCTCTGTGAAAAATTTTGGGTGAAAAAGTAGATTCTTAGCCTCTGGTTGGGACACTGTAGGAGAGATTACTAAAACAGCATAGTTTCAATTTAGCAGCATATTTGCTACATAAGTGCAGACATATTTCAACTTTCTTCATGGATTATTACTTGATTCTTTTGTCACTTAATGCGAAATTTCTGAGCAAGTGTGTTCTCGTAAAATTGTAATCTTTGATCAATAAATTTTCTTGATGTTAATTGGAGGGTAAAGGTATTTATTTTTTCCCATTTATATATGACATAGTAAACTATTATGTGTTCTTACAAGTTTTGTTCTTGAGAAGTTGATTTTGGAACTTATTTGCTTTTGAGCAAGTTTTTAAACCATTTTTTAATGTTGCAGAATATTGATTTTGATGATGATGAAGATGATTTTAACATGGATGAGGGTGAAGGTATGCGCTTGCGATTGATCAGCCCCTTAACTTGCTATTGTTTTTTAATTTATCAAATTCGAATTACAGTTTCACCTGCTTCTATTGATGACATGTTATTTTAAGTGAATTTTTGCTTTCTCCAGAAGATGTTGACAGTTTTCTGATCTTGCAGATGAACCTGAATATTAAGTGCCTTACAGAAGAATGTTTTCCTGGCCTTCATATAACATCATGGTGCAAGTTCTGTGAATATGGAAGTATTCAGAATGTTGGTTATCATATCTCAACCTGGTATTTACTCATGGTGGTAAAACTACGAGGACCCGTTTTTTTTTTTATAGTTGTGTAAATTTCATCTCTTTTTCTTTGATGGAAAATACCGCAATGCAGTGGCATATAGATTCATGATGTAGCAAATTTAAAATTGGTACTCTGCATAAGGATTCTTTCACTTTACTCTAGCATATTGAAATGACAGCGTCAGAGGGATTTTAAAATTGAGAGCAGTGCAATTGTTCAAAAGTAATTATCATTATCAATGAGAGAAAAAAAAAACTATATAAGAGAAAAATCAATTCATTAATTCTCTATATTACTTTAATCTGCATACTACTAGTGCTTGCTACAAATTTAAAACAAAACTATGAATATGACACAAGCTACACACACATATGAAGGCCTTTCGAGCATAATGAATTCTGCGTCAGGATTCTAGGATATGAATTGTTTGGATACGAGCAATAAAAGCTGAAGTTTTATCATTGATGCGAGGGTCAGCAATCCATGGACCTTCATATTCATCACTAGGCCGCACTTCTTGTGTCCTCCTACAGTGGCTGGAACCATTGTCATCTGTAGGAGGTTTCTGAGGCTTGAATAACTTGAAGACAGGGAAAGAACTAATAGATGGCTTATTTTTACTGTTCTTGCCACCCATGATTGATTGAATTCTTGATTTTTTGACAGGTTCGTTGTTTACAGAACCCCAACTGAGAAGGAAGCTCAAGTGCTGTATATTGTGTTCCAAATGGTGAGCAAGCTCTATTGTATTTATAGCTAGTGCTTTTGCCTTTGATATTGGGTAGAGAATCAGGAAAGTCCATGGAAGTAGGATTGTTATTTGTTACAGTGAAGCCGACGAAATAACTGGACATCATTAAGGAATGACAACTGTGTTGGTATAAACACTTTTAAGGCAATGCATTTGTTATTTCCCCAAGAAAGCGTTGTTTTAGATGCTTTTTCTTTTCGAACTTTGTAGCCGTTTCTCCTCTTCTGAGAAAATATTCATTTTACTTGCACCTTTTTTTTTTACCTTTCATCTTCAGCCATGGATAATTCACGCGTTTTCTTTTTCCTTTCTTTTCTGATTATTCCCTTTGTTTGCTTCACTATTGCACCTTCCTAGACTTCATTGTTCAAGAAATTTTCACTGTAACAACAATGATAATTTTGAGCTTTCTTGAAGCCTGAATTTTTACAAGAATGATAAGAAATTTGAAGCACAATCATAATCACTCCTTTTCTGATTTCTTTTTTTATTATGGAAATGAAATTATTACTATCAATATCTTATTTTTAGATAAATTTATCTTTTAATTATAAGATTAACGATTAGGTTAATGTACTAATTAACTTCGTGAACTAATGAATTTTTGTTATGCACATAATTAATGTTTGGACCAATTATGAAGTAATCAAAGTGAAGATTATACTACCATTTTAAAACCTATTTCCACTGCAAAATTGTTTAGATTTCCTGGAATGAAAGTAATAATTTAAACTGTGTGAAATCTTATATTTAAAAGAGATAAATTTAATATTCCTTTATAATTAACGGTATGTTTCTTTTGAAATAAAATGTATATTTATTTATTTGGGATGGAGAGAGTAACAAAAAGAGATAAATTTAAGGAGAAACATTTATATTAAAAAAATTCACATAATAAATAGTTATAAAACAAAATCTCATTACAAGTTAAAAATAATTTAACATCAAAGCACTGAAAATTTAAAATATAACCTAATAATTCCGCCTCATGTTTATTTCAAAGAATTTCATTTAGTGTTGTATGATTAATACGTTCATTAGCTAACATATCTTCAATAAATTTTATTTTAGTACTTAAAAAAAGGTAAATTCATTTATAAAATGGAGATTTGATAAATAACATATTCAACTTATTTTATTAATTAAAAATTATTGATACGGACCATTATCTCTAATATAGTTTTATAAAAGAAAAATTACCTAGTGTTAAACAGCTTATGGTTCTTTTTTTAAAAAAAATATTCGTAAATTTTATTATTATTTGTTTTTGGTGTTGTTATTATTTTTATATTCTACTTTAATTAATTATAATTTCACGTGCTATGTGAGCGGAAAAAAACATGAGTTTGTGTTTCACTTTTTTTTTTTTTTTGAATAAGTGTTTATGTTTCGCTTATTTGCCTAAAAACTTGTCTTTAAAAAGGGTTAATTCTTTGGGTAAGGGAATGGGACGTGGAAAATGATGACCTGGCAAAAGACTGTCCACTAAGTATTCACATTTCCGGTGTGAGTAATCATACAGAAAAAAAATTACACCGTTAAAGGCAAGGAAGAACGTGGACGACACTCATTCAATCATGTTAAAAAATATGTACGGCCAACATTAGATCACAAATCTAGAAACCACACCGATCAATTATAGCTCTAAGGGACCCACTTGACACGTATATACACTCTCTATGCTTTGGAAATCACTATATATATCTCTCTTCTTTGAACCAGAAGATTTCAAAGCAGCGAACGTGAAAGCAAAGCGAAAGCTCGTCAAAAGCAGAATTTTATATATACGAAAAAAAAAGTAAGCAGAATCAACGGTTGAGATTTGTTGATCGAAAATGTCGTGGCAAACATACGTTGATGAGCATCTCATGTGCGAGATCGACGGCAATCATCTCACCTCCGCTGCCATCATCGGCCATGACGGAAGTGTGTGGGCCCAAAGCTCCAGCTTCCCTCAGGTCTTTTCTCAATCTGTATTTTGTCTTGATCTGTTTGTTTGGATTATTTGTTAATTGTATATTAATTTGTCTAGATCTGTTTTTTTTTACTGTATAATAAAATGACATTAATAATTTGTAATTTTACAATTTCTAAGAATGTGTATTTTTTATTCACAATTCTGCTAAGAAAATGTGTGTTTGATTTGTCATTTTTGTGATCTAAATTATTTGATTTTGCAGTTTAAGCCAGAAGAGATCGCTGCCATAATGAAAGATTTTGAGGAACCTGGATCTCTTGCTCCAGTTGGGTTGCACCTTGGTGGCACAAAGTACATGGTGATCCAGGGAGAACCTGGAGCTGTGATTCGTGGAAAGAAGGTGTTTAATTATGTTTAAATAAATTGGGTTTTTCATTTTATTCTTATTATTTGTCTTGATCTAGATCGAATCACGTAGCTGTTGCCTAAAGTTTTAGCCTTCCATTAATGGAAAATTTAGTGCATAATGTGATATCAGCATCTCATATGCTTTATCAAGATGCCTAAAATTGCCCAACACTGTTGTCAATATAGAATATTTATTATTTTAATGTTCATAATAATTGGTAGCAAGTTGTATACATGCACCTCTATTATGATTAATGGGCCATCTTATTATAGGTGTTTCTCTTTTATGAATTTCTTAGATAGATCAGGATTTCCTGTACAGTCTGTCATTGATGCTGTGAAGAACTGTATCTCCTATTAACCATGACAGCTTGTTATGGACCTTAAGATTCCACTCGTATTTGAACAAATGATAAATTATAAATCTTCAAGATTTTCAATTTTTTTCCCATCAGTTTTAAGGGTCCTTGATTACTTTAGTCATGTATTATTGGGCCCTTTCTGTAGGCGTGTCCTGTGGACACATGGATGATAAATTGCTTTTGCTTTTATAAAGTTTTTTGTTCACTAGTCCTCAGTTATCAGGCGTCTCTAGTATATCAGGTAATCCATCATTTTCCTTTGCTACATTGCAAATGGCGTAATAATGCCCTGATAATCCTTTTCATTTGTCTTTATGATGATCTACCTTATTTACTATGAATGTCCAATATCCTAATTAAGTTGAATATATTGTTCTCATTACCTGGTACAAAATTTTCATTTAAAATAAATTGAACTTAAACTTTCAATCCTATGATAGAGTTGGTAGAAATTAATTGCCTTTTAAAAGTTCAATATAATTAGTTGGTATGCATTGAAAATTTTGATAAATTTTCTTTCACAAATGCAGGGCTCCGGTGGCATTACTGTGAAGAAAACCAGCCAAGCTCTTATTATTGGTATTTATGATGAGCCGATGACTCCAGGACAGTGCAACATGGTCGTGGAGAGGCTTGGTGATTACCTCCTTGAGCAAGGCCTGTAGGCCTCTTATTTCATAGCGTCATGGTCATCAAATGCTGATTTTGGTTTGGGCTTGCAGCTAGCCATGAACTGGCATTGATGATTTTGCTGGAAAAATAACGTCGTGGGGACAGACTGATTTTCCCCCCTTTTTTGTTGTTGATTATAGGTTTTATTTTGCTTTCTTAATTTGTGTATTCAATGATTCCTTTTGTTATGCTTGAATTAAAGTATCCATATCTGAGTTTGAATATTTTTTTTTTAATTACCATTATAATACTATCTCTTTTATTTTCCATATTCATGTCTATTTGGTAGATCGGAGTCTATTTTCTGACAAATAATCTAACAGATTTAAGGCTTTTCTGGCCGTTGGTTGGCTGCGTTGGAAAAATGTGCCCCACTTAGATAAAAATACAAAAATAAAGTGATTAATATAAAATGGACCATGGTTTCTCTTCTTTCATTTGATGATGAACTTTTATAATTTGTTTTTCGTTCAATTACTTTGTCTGATATAGGCTGTTCTGATGTTTTAAAATTTTCCGGACTTAGTTCTTATCATAAATTCACAAGGAAGTTTATAAGAAAAATCGTTTTGTGATTAAGGTAGAATGAGTTTTTCAACCTTCATAGTTAATTTTTAAACTTTTCAAGAAGTTGTTCTAAATCTATATTAAAAATTAAACATCCAGTATTATTACTTATAACTAAACTGGTAAATTAGTGAGAAATTACCTCGCAATTTCTATGATATTCTAGGAATTGAAAATGGTTTAGCTACTCTTCTGATTTAGATTTTCTATTGACTTTTTTTTTTCTTCATTGAGATATTACACACATTTAAAAATGTTCGTCTAAGAATTTCTGAAATTCTCCCTGCTGATTGAATTTGAAATTTTCATTTCATTAGCTTGAGACAAATAATTTTTTCCCAATAAGATGAATAGGGCAGGCTGATTGTGGCATTGGCAATTTTGCCCTCAATTTAAAGGATTCATAAAGACGACATTTTATTTGGGTAGACATTTGATAAAATGGGATTCAAGAGAGTTCTTTAACTTCTTTATATTCTGAAAAGTAATTGTTAATATATGAAAATAAAAGTTTAAAGGCATATAACATAATTTTAAAAAAAAGATTTTTTTTAAATATCCTCAAATATAAAATTATTTTCAAATATATCCAGTTTTCTTTTTTTCTTTTAAAAATACATATTTTTCAATTTTTAATTTTAAAAATATCAATTTTCAGATTATATTTTTGATATGTATTTAGTATATTAAAAATATATTCCACTTTTAAAAATATATATTAAATATACATTTAATATACTAAAAGTATATAAAGTTTTTTTTGGAAAAAAAATTAAAAACAGTGTTATATAATGCAATTTTCTCATAAAAAAATCATAGTTAAATAAGACCTTAATAGTGGTTAGGCCGAAGTCTTTGGACTTAATCTGTCTTAGCCCAATAAAATGGGGTTGAAAGGGCATTTAAGTAATTAGAGTAGAGACTGCAAAGCAAACAAACCCTAATCCATTAGTCGTCTCTATATAAACACTGACAAACGCTCGAAACAAATTGCAGTACCGTTTATATCTTCCTTTTCTCATTTCTCTGTTTATTTATTATGTAATAAATTGTTTTGTAAATTCTCGATTAATTTTATTCTTAATTTAGGATTTTGATTTTGATATTTATTTTGTTGTTGGATGATGATTTGAAAGAGCGGGCAGGGATTGTGTGTATCGGCGTTGTGCTAGAATATAATGCACTCTGAATCCGAAAGGAATTCCCTGCAATATATCTGGGGAAGATGGGCAGTTGTGTTTCAGTTTCTGCCATTGAAATTTTTCAACAATCATCTTCCCCATATTGAAATTTCCTTTTTCACTTCACTTTTCTTTTCTTTTCTTGTTTTGTAAACTAAAATGGAATTTTCTTTCCTTCTTATTCAAGAAATCAACTAAAATTAGAGATTGGTTCTCACTCCATTAAACACTGTACCCAAAAATAGTATTTATATACTCGTTGAAATTGATTATAAAACAAATGGGTTTCTTTTTTCTTTTGAATTGATGAAATAGACAGTTTATAATTTATGGATTTAATTAATGGCGTGTTGGTGTCAAAATTTCGTCTCATTTAATTTTTTTTTGTTAAGCAAAACAACAGTAGATTAAATGAAACCTCATAGAACAGCAAGGTCATGGTGAGGGTGAGCTATAACCGAAAGAGAGCTTGCAGCCAAATTAGAAAAAAGCCAAGCAAACCTATTTGCAATGTGAGAATGGACTTTTGAATTAACCAAACATGTAAAATAAAGGCAAGATAAAGATGTGAAATACTCTATAGATTTTACATAAATAAGCATTGGGACAGATATTCTAATGAAAAAACACCCTGATGCATACCAAAGAGAGTAGAGCCGTAGATTAATAAAGGTGGGAGGCTCTAAAAGGATGTGGCTGCACAACTACATCATCTCCAGTCCAAGATGTCTTGAATGGCTCCAAATCAAGTAGACCACTAAATTAGGGGCCAAAAAAGGGCAGTCATAACTAACCGTTGTTGGATAATAGTGGATAAAGTCCAGCCAAACTTAGATGAAATCCTCATCAACCAAATCCATACTCCAAAATACTAGGGATTCCAAAATTCTTGACTTTAGCATATAAGCTTCAAAATATCAATGGTTGAGAGGATGCCAAAACCGGTGGCAAGGCGCCAAACTCCACCACTGAAGCAAGACCACCAAATGGGTATAGATCAAAAGAACAAATTGGTCTGGAGGTACAGGGTCCAGAACCCAGCCTTCAAAATTATTCCTAGATCTAAAGAGAGGAAACTAAGAGGAGAATAGATCTAGGGCCATCGTTGGCTATTTGGTCTAGAGGTACAGGGTCCATAACCCAGCATTCTAAATTATTCCTAGATCTAAAGAGAGAAAACTAAGAGGAGTAGATCTAGGGCCGTCGGTGGCCAAAAGGCCATCTACAGCCTCAAATCGGAGAACTGCAGCGTTGGCAGCTAAAAGGGGACAAGAGAAAGAGCAAAAAAATTAGAAAATGTAAAATAATTCAGAGCATTAAATTATGAATAAAATTTATGAACATGATCGATTATTGAATTTATTTTCACATTACAAGTCAAATTAATAGATTATGCATGAGCTGAGAGGAGAATAATGGATTTATAATCATGAAATCTAAGTGGATTGCTCCGAAAAGAATGAATTCATCAAATAATCTGTTGGAATTTTTTCTGGTTGATAAACCTTCGATTTTTGCTCGCTTTGGTCATCGAAAACCTGTTAGAGCTAGTCCTGAACGCATATGTCATTTACATTATTTCTTACTACGTACAATTAAAAAGAAAAAAAGTAACAGTGCATAAATCTCAATAGTTAGATACTATTATCAAAGTTTTGAAATCACAAGGCTTTTTTTTATCGGTGTTAACATGCAGATGAGGTTCTTGAAATGTTTGTCTTTTGAATTTTAATTAGATCGGCTTGTTTTTGAAGAATTAGAGGTATTATGCTAATTTTTATTTTATTTTTTCTTTATTAAAATTATTTAACTAATTTAAATTTTATTTATTGAATATAAAGTAAACGGATAATAAAAAGTTTAATTTTAGTCGTGAAATAGAGGCTTAAATAGTAGATTTTGTGAGTTATTATATATTTAAGACTAAATAATTATAAAGTCTATGAGATTTTGTATATTACACTAGTCAGTTTTTATATTTTCAACATCTAATTTTTGCACCTTTCAGTTTTCAAAAATTAAACTATTTAGTTCTTTTATTAATATTTTTATCCTAAAAATATTAGTCATTATAAAATAATTTATTTATTTTTTCTTTATATATATTTTTCTTTATTATTTATTAAGTAATGCTTATTTTTAATTTTATTTATATTTTTTACACATAATTTATTTTAATTTTATAAATATTATTAAAAAATAATTTTAAATAATACGAATAATATCTTTTATTATTTTGCAGATAATATATATTATTTATTTTAATGTTATAGGTATTACTAAAAAAATAATTTTAAATAATACAAATAATATTTTTTATTATTTTACAGACGACCTATATATAAAATAAAATAAACTTAATAAATAACAAAGATAAATATATATAAATGAAAAGCAAATAAGTTATTTTATTTTATATTTATCTGTGTAACAATATATATAAATTAATAATATATTTATGTTTATAAAAGTATATAAATTAAAATAACTTATTAAAATATTTATAAAATTAAAATAAATTATGTGTAAGAAATATAAATAAAATTAAAAATAAGTATGACTTAATAAATAATAAAGAAAAATATATATAAAGAAAAAATAAATAAATTATTTTATAATATCAAAGTAATTGACTAATATTTTTAAGATGAAAATATTAACAGAATTACTAAATAGTTTAATTTTTAAAAACTGAAAAATATAAAAATTAAATATTAAAAATACAGAGACTGATTAATATAATATGTAAAATTTTAAAAATTTATAATTATTTAATCTATATTTAAATGAGAAAAAAAAATTAAGAGTTAATTTACACTCAACGTAAAAAATAATAAGAGTTTATTTACAGCTTGTCCCGGCAAAAAGTAAGATGCATATTTGCTATAGTGTCATGTAACGAGTAAGTGGAGACTTAGTTTCAAGTTTATGGACTCAAATTAAAATTATTATTATTTATAAAATAAAAAAATGTGATTATTATTTTAAAATTTAAATAGTATAATCAAATTAGAAAAATAAAGATGTGTGCAATATGACGAGCAAGTGGAGATAAAGATTGTATCGTATCAAAGTATGACACTTCGGCGTTGGAGATTGGTTTGCACCCCAACAAACATTGTACCAAGAATAGTATTTATATATAATATACTTATTGAAATTGATTTTAAAACAAATGGGTTTCCTTTTTCTTTTGAATTGATGAAATAGACAGTTGATTATTTATCCATTTATCTAATGGCATGTTAGTGTCAAAAGTTTATCTCATTTTAAAATAAGAAAATGAAAAATAATTCAAAACGTTAAATTCTGTCGAAGATTTATAAACAGTTCAATTATTAAATTTATTTTTTTTAATTACAAGTTAAATTAAGAGACTGAATTTTAAGAAAAAAAATAAAGAAATGGGAGAATTTGGCAAGTAAACAAAACCAATTGGTCCAAGTGTTGCCCTTGCCATGCACATTTGTTGCGCAAGATTGCCGACGTAGTTAGACGCATGTGTGATATACAAGGAGCAAAGTGATGATATACATTGACACTTTGGTGCAAGTGATTGGCTCTCAGTCTAACAAACATTGTACAAAGCCTTGAATTTTATCTTATAAGAAAATTGATTGATGGTTCGATAGGAATTGTGAGAGGGCCAAATATTCACTTAGGAATGAACAAAATTATTTAAATTTGATAAACTTATCTCAATTCGATTAATTATATTAATTTAAATAGTTTAAATAATCAATTTTGACTTATATATTTATTAATAAATTTTATTAAACTTAATAAAATTTGATAAATTCGTTCGAATCGATTCATAATAATCAATTTTTAAAGATAATTTTTTTATCAATTAATATAATCAAATTGGCTAACTATAAAAATTTAATGGACTCCAACCATACACATCCCAATATATGAGTTTAGATAAGATGTGAAATTCCTTTTAAAAAAAATGTGGTGTAGTGGAGGGGAAGCTGCCCATCAAATTCTACATAATTTTGGTCATACCACTTTTTTTGGTTGGTGACATTCACTCACTCACTCTTGTGTCCATTACCTTATCCTCCTTCCACTCTTTCCTCCCACCTTCCCCTCTTTGTCTTGATGTTTTTCACTCATTTTGTTTTTAATTTAATCAAAATTTTTATAGTTCTTTATTTGAGAAGAAGTATGTATTTTGATTTATAATTAAATAGTACGTATTAATTTAAAAGTAAAAATATAACGTATATTAGAAATTGTAATAAAGTGATTTAAATTTCTTCTAGTACTGACTTGTATTGATAATTCAATGAAAAACGTACTTTATTTGATGATATTGAACCAAAAATCGATCATTATTATTTTAAAACAAAGTTTGATTGTTTAGGTATTACTAACAAATCCAAAATCATAACGATGACTCAAAAATCATATGCAGTTTATGAGAACAAAATATTTCTACATATAATAGAACAATAATACTATTTCTATAAAATAAGAATGAATAAATTCCACATGAATCATTAAAAAAGCGACTAAAACTGAGATGAATAATAATAAATTTATGTAAAAAATACAAATTAAAATATTTATAAAAATATATTTATTGAGTTGAAATATTTAAATAAAAAAAAAAGTGAAAGAAACTGTCATCGCTCAAAAGAAAATATAACTGCTAAAAAATCTCGAAAGAAAAATATAAAACAAAATTAAGCGACACCGATATTTCTATTTATTTAGGAGATTTGCATTCAATTTTTACATTTTTACTATATAGGTGATAGACAATTGAATAAAATATGCTCAATGTACAAACTATGAATTAATTCAAAATAAAACAAAAAATTCACTATCCAGGTTAAAAAAAAACTTAAAAGAGAAAAAAAAAGTGAGAGAATGACATTTCTATTTATTTGGAGGATATATATTAATTTTTTTACATTTTTTGATATATATAGGTGCCAAACATATATATATATATATATATATATATAAACTCCATTGAAAAACTATGAATTACCATTAAAAAATAAATATATACTGGTACATATATAGCAAAAATAAAATGGTGGTAACATTCTTGTAAACTTGCAAGTATTATTAGTTTTGACAAAATGCATGATGTTTCCTGGTAGGAAACTTTATTAATTTTATGTTTCACGTTTCTTCTTTTCTGCAAAATTCAGATTGACTTGTTTACCAACAACACACGGTTTGGCCTATTTGGGCTTCTTTACTTTTTTTCTTTTTTTTATTATTGAAAATAATAATCCTACGCGTAATTTTATAAATAATTAAATTTTGAAACTCTATTTTCCACATAATAGTTTATAGTATCTTAATTACATTAATGACAAATTAAAATTTCTTTAATTTTTTTCAAAGCCTTTCTTTAAAAAAATTTAGTATTGATAAAATTCAAATTCTTATATATAGTCTGTGGCGGATTCAGGGGGATCCAGGGGCTCTGTGTAATGTTTAAAATTTTTATATACTAAATTTTTACTTTAATATTAATAATTGATAATAAATAGTGATAAAAGTGGCATTGATAAATGATGTAGATAGTGGATCTTAAAATTTACTGAATAAATTATTTATTTTTATAGTTTTATGGGACTAAAAAATTAAATTAGAATTAAAAAGTAAAAGGTAAAAGTGAAGGCGTACTGTAGTTAAAATGAGATTGTCTCACTTGATTAAACTATATATATGTGTGTGGACTAGTGTCGGTATGTGTGAAAACTTCTTCTTCTCTCTTCTTCTTTCCACGCATATCATCACCTTCATCACCAAAACTTCTCCTTTCTTCAATCTATTTAAGAATTTAGCTAAAAATTTAAGAGAAAATCACATCTAGTTTTAGGTTTCTAGAAGAATAAGCTGAAAAAGTTGAGATTATCAACAAGTGATTAAAGAAGAAAAGAGATTTTAAAAGAGATATCTGTTTATATATTTTTAATTTGCAATTATTTGAATATCTATGAATTTTATTGTTTGAAGTGGTTGATTGAGTTGTCCTTAATGAATTATTACTGAAAAGTATTTGATATAGATTCTTTCTATGTTAAAGAAACTAATTTTTGATTCATTTTTATCATATATTTGGATATATTGTGTTTAAGTTATTGAGTGTGCGAAATATATAATTTTGCTTGGCACAACCAGTGATATGGCCATCAGTGATGTTGTATTTTTAATATTGATGACACGACTAGTGACATATTCGTGTCATAAGGCGTGTCATAGCTACTGTGATGAAAAATAAATGACACGGTCAGTGACAATCATATCGTTGAACGTGTCAAAACTTCTATAAAAATGAACAAATGACATGGTCATTGACACGCCCATATCATTGGGCTTGTCACTTGAAGAAATTGCCCAAAATAACTTTTTCTTTGTCTTTCATCTATAATTCCAGTCGAAAGGATTATAAGTCCTCAAAGTGCAAAGAATTTTTAAAATCAACCCTAACAAGTAGTTAGCAAATTTATTTTGAATATATAATAAATATTTGTGATACTAAGTGTTGATTAAAGAATTATTTCATTAAAGTGTTATATATAATTTAATGTTAATTAAAAACTACTGAATTGCCCAAATCATACTGATTTTAGATTTAGCTTGGGATTGAATGACTAGTCAAATAGAGAATATTCAAAGTGATAGTGGGCACTTTGTGCCATCATATTTAGTGGGCATTTATGCCATAGTGGGCCATTGGGTATTAAATTGCCAGCAGTGACCCGTTATCCAAACTTAGAATCTGAGTTCAGTGTGTATAGACATAATCAAAGAAGTTATCTATATTGAAAATAATGTATTATATGGTTATTGTTAAATTAACCGATACTGAATTTAATCGTGTTTAGTATTTCAAGTTTAAATAAATTTGTTAATTTCTTTATTTAACGTTCTGAAAGTAATACTTTCCATTGTTTCTAAATTATTTAATGTTTAGATTTTTTTTCTTTAAATTTTCTTGCATATTATAAATACATAAACACCACTAAATTTTGCTTAGCGTGTTAGAATTATTTTCTAAAGTACAAATCAAACAAGAAGAGTTGAGACTGCAAAGTGAGATATATACGTTCCTAGTCGACTGCATCACAAAGGTTTAAAGAATAGTATTGTAAATATTATATTTTGTATAGTTCTCATGGTAATACTTTATAATTTTATATAACAGTTGTACAAATTTGAGAGTAGTTTGAGAATTATAATAATGTAAGTTAACAATAGGAGTTCTTTATAAATTAATAGATATATGTTTATAATATAGGCATGATTATAATAGTTCTTTTGAAAGTTTTATAACTGCTTTAATACATAGAAGTATTTTTGTTTTATTTCTGTAATACATATATAGACAAGTATGAGTATTTAGGTGACATCACCTATGTAATTAAGTGTATATAGACTATGTAAGGGGTGTTACATTTGGTGGTATCAAAGTTTGGTTTAGGCAGTCCTAAGTTATGGGTTAAAAGAAAAGAGAAGTACAACTGGCATTGCTATGCGAACTATATAATTGAATAAATATTTGATGCAGTTAATTTTTAATGTTTAAAGGTATAAGATAACCTCTGAATTCTGTCAAAGTGCGGAGGAACAAGTTACATCCTCACACAGTCAAGTTAATATGGGGAATCAACAGCCATCAGAATCTTCTGCAGAATAAATTCCCTTAGATCCCTAATTTGTGAAAAATATAGGGGAAGTTCTCAGGTAAATTGTAGGAGTTGCTCCTCCTGCACAACCTCCGCCACCAGTGTCCCAAAAATATCCATTGGAGAAAATTAGAAAATTGGGAGCAGAAGATTTAAAAGCTAGCAATACTGATGAGTCTTCAGTAGCGGAGTATTGGATGGAGAGGATTGTAATAGTTTTTGATATTCTGCATTGTACTGATGAGAAAATATTGGATTGTGTCGTTTTCTTGTTGCAGAAATAAGCTTATATCTAGTGGGATACAAAGCATAAAGGTGTACCCGCAAGTAGACTCACTTGGATATTTTTCTAAGAAGAATTTAAAAAGAAATATATTAGCGAGATTTATTTAAAGGAGAAGTACCGGGATTTTTTATATCTTAAGCAAAGACAATCATTTGTGTTTAAATATGAGAGACAAATTGTTCACCTCAGCAAGTATTTTTTAGAGTTAGTTTCATTTGAGAAAGAGAAGTGTAAGCGATTTGAATATGGTTTGAATAGTCAGATCCGGGTGTATTTAATAGCGATGAGGATTAAAGAGTTTTCTACTCTTGTTAATGCGGCAGTTACTATAGAAAATGAGATTAAACAAGAGCAGAGAAGAAGACAACAATCAAAGAAGAGATTTTCTAGTGAATAACAACAAGGTGGCCAGAAAAGACAGAAAAATATTCAAGCTCAAACTCAGGGGTTTGGTAGAGGAAGTGGAGCTAGTTTTCAAAAGTTTAGAGGTGGTAGGTTTGGAGTTGCTACAGGCTCATCTTCAAGGGTTGTTACTACACCTTGTCAATATTGTGGTAAGGGTCATGCAAGTGAAGATTGCTGGTATAAAAAATGGGCTTGTTTGAAAATGTGGTTCTTTGGAGCATAAAATTAGAGATTTTTCAACAATAAAAGAATTAGAAGTTGTTGAAAGACATAGTTTTATACAAAGGTCTCAGTTAGACCGTAGGATAGATAGAGATGGTCAATCCAGTGTTAGTCAGCAGAGAGGATCTGAAACAGTGGATAGACCTCAGACTCGAGACAGTGCTCCAGCTAAAGCTTATGCCATGAAAGCTGTGGAAGACCAAGATGCTCCTGATATTGTAGTTGGTAAATTTTCTTTACTTGGCCTTGATGTATATGCATTATTAGATCCTGGTTCTATCTATTCTTATATTTATATAATTATAGCTTCAGGAAAGAGAATGTGTGTTGATAAACTTGATTATGAGATATAAGTTACTAATCCTTTAGGCCATAATGTGAAGGTAAAAAAAAGTATATCAAAATTGTCCACTTAGAGTTCATTATATAGAACTTCCTGCTGATTTGATTGAACTTTCATTCCATGACTTTGATGTAATCTTGAAAATGGATTGGTTGTCCTGACATCAAGCAGTTATGGACTGTTGTAGTAAAGTTATGTCTTTTAAGATTTTGGGTTATGGTGAAATTGTAGTTCGAGGAGAAAAATAATTTTACCCTTCTAGTTTGATTTCTACAGCTAAAGTTAGAAGGTTTATTAGAAAAAAAGTGTGAAGCTTACCTTGCTTATGTTAATGATATATGACATTCAAGTAAGGCTTTGGGAGACATACCTACCGTGAGTGAGTTTCTAGATATTTTTCCAGAAGAATTACTTAGAATACCTCCAGAGAGAGAGGTAGAATTTATTATTGATGTAATTTCAGGTATGACACTAATTTCTATTCCACCTTATAGAATGACACCTCCGGAATTAAAAGAGTTAAAAGTGTAACTACAGGAATTACTTGATAAGGGCTTTATTAGACCTAGTGTATCACCCTGGGGTGCACTGGTTTTATTTGTGAAAAAGAAGGATGGTACCTTAAGATTGTGTATAGATTATCGGCAGTTAAATAAAGTGACTATTAAGAATAAGTACCCGTTACCTAAGAATGATGACTATTTTAATCAGTTGAGGGAAGTAAGTATTTTCTCTAAGATTGATCTTAAATAGGGTTATTATCAAATGAAAATTAAAAAAGTAGATATTCCGAAGAAAGCTTTCAGAACTCGAAATGACATTATGAATTTTTTGTTATGCCCTTTGGTTTAACTAATGCTCCAACAACTTTTATGGAATTAATGAATCGAGTCTTCAAACCCTTTTTAGACCAGTTTGTAGTTATTTTTATTGATGACATATTGGTTTATTTCAGAAACAAAGAGGAGCACGATAAGCATTTGAAAATTATATTACAATCACTAAGGGAGAATCAATTGTATGTTAAATTATTAAAATGTGATTTTTGGTTGATGAAAGTGGCATTTTTGGGTCATGTAATGTATGCTAATGATATTCATGTAGATCCTGATAAAATTGAGACAATTTTAAATTGGCAGCTACCAAAGAATATAATAAAAGTCTGGAGTTTTCTTAAGTTAGCTGGTTACTATAGAAGATTTGTAAAAGGATTTTTGAAGATAACACTTTCTTTAACTAAGCTCCTTAGAAAAGAAACTAAATTTGACTAGAATACCCAGTGTCAAGCTAGTTTTGAACAATTGAAGTCTATGTTAACTGAAGCGCTTATATTGATACAATAGACTATGTTATTTATAGTGATGTTTCTCATCAGGGACTCGGTTTTGTATTGATACAAGAGGGTAAGGTAATTGGTTATGCTTCTAGATAATTGAAATCTCATGAATTGTATTATCCTACATATGATTTGGAGTTAGCTACTATTGTATTTACTCTTAAGATCTGGTGACATTACTTGTATGGCGAAAGGTGCTATATTTTCACTGACCATAAAAATTTAAAATACTTACCAACACAAAAAGAACTAAACTTAAGGCAGAGGTAGTGGATGAAATTGATCAAAGATTATGACTATATTATTGACCATCATTCTGGAAAAGCTAACGTGGCAGTCGATGCTTTATGTCGAAAGACTTTAGCAGGTATATTGTAAATAGAATATTATAATACTATATGTATATATAAATTAAATAAACCAAATAATATAATGTATTATATTAGCAGAATTGAGGGTTGAACCAATCATAAAGCAAAAAGTGATAGAAGCTCAGAAACAAAATAAAAAATTATTAAAAATTTTGAAACAAGTGCATAAAGGTGAAAACCCAAATTATGTTGATTATAGAGGTCGATTGTGTGTATCTGATGTGAAGGAACTAAAAAAGTGTATACTTGGTGAAGCTCATACTACTAATTATATTGTACATCCCGAAAGCAATAAGATGTATCAGAATTTGAAGTCTCATTGTTGGTAGTCTGGTATGAAAAGAGATATTACTGAATATGTGATTTGGTGTTTAGTGTGTCAACAAGTCAAAGCAGAACATCAAGTTCTATAGGGTCTTTTGCAACCTATATCAATACCAAAATGTAAGTGGGATAGAATTACCATGAATTTTGTGACTGGAGTTCCGAACACCCAAAAGAAGCATGATACAATTTGGGTAATTATTGATCGATTAATCAAATCATCTCATTTCCTTCCCATTCGAGTGAATTATTCAATGGATAGACTTGTTGAATTGTATATTAATGAAATAGTCAGGCTTCATGGAGTGCCAATGTCTATTATTTTATATTGAGACCCTCACTTTTCTTTAAAATTTTGAAAAAGTTTTCAGAAAGCATTGGGTATTCGACTCCATTTTAGTACTGATTTTCATCTACAAACTGATGGTCAATCGAAAAAGGTGATATAAGTATTTGGAGATATACTTAGAAGTTGTGTAATCGATTTTGAAAGTAGTTGGAATAGATATTTACCTTTAGTAGAATTTGTCTATAACAACAATTATCAAACAAGTATTGGGATGGCACCATACAAAGTACTCTATGAAAAGAAGTGTAGATATAACACCCTTATATCCTATATATGTATAATACATACACTCGGTATATGTAAAATATGCAAATAAAGTATAAGAACGCCACAACCTGGTTTAATGAAAACTTTTATATTTTCATTCCTGAAAACATTTATACATTTATGTATTAATGTATATCAAAAAGTATAAAGTCTCGTATTATACAATGATACATAACATTCTTTATAAGTTATAATATATATATACCAAAAACATAGCATAATATCTAAAATATTTTATAATATAAAATGTATACATGCTGACAAAATGGCTCTGATCTTGATGTAGTAAAACACTTCAAGCTCAACCAATAAAAATCTAGACCCAAATTGGTCTAGTAGAACTCTCACTGGATCACCCTTGTCACCTGCGTGAAGAATTACAATCGCGCTAAGCCAAAGGTCTAATGGTACAAACTAACGTTTAATTTAGCCATTAACAATGACATTTCACAATGCTTAATAATGCATATATAGTAATTTACATATTTCACCATTATGTTCATGAATACATAATATATCAAGTAGCTTAACACATTTTTCATCCAAAATATGTTAGGTCAAATGTAATGCAATCACATTTCATTTATCAAGAGTTTGTACATATCTTAGAAAATACTCCAAAACAAGCTTTAAAACTTCCTCTAACATTCTCTTCCAAGTTTTCCTTCAACACTAGGGTTGGGCAAACTACTCTTTCTCAATTCTTATACCAAATGTGATCATAAACAACCATTTAATATCACATTCTAAGACATTCTCAATATCAAATCATTTAAATAGGAATTACAAATGAAAAATAAAGAAAAGAGTTATTCTCAAGTGACACGCCCAACAACACAAGCGTGTTACTGACATAGGCGTGTTACTGCCCGTGTCATTCATTATGCCTGACAGAACATTTGACACGCCCAACAACATGGGCGTGTTAATGGCCGTATCAAATATTTTGCCTTACAGAAGCTACGACACGCTCAGGAATATGGTCGTATTAATGGTCGTGTCATCAATATTAAACTTAACACTGTTAACATGCCCAATGATATAGCCGTGTCAGGCAAAAATTCTTTATTTCAAACTCTCAACCATATGAACACAATCATTCCAAACTCAACACTACAACACCCTTAATCATCATCTTAGTTTATATCCATAATTCACCCATAAATTCAATACTTATATAACTCCAACATATCATAACTATCATCTTATTCAATCAATCATCACTTTCTCTCATAACACATTCAAAGAAGAAGAAAGAAAAGAAATCTCTTCTCTTTCAATCCAACCTTGAAAATCATCATTAGCTACTCACAACATCTTCATACATATCCAAATAAGCCATTAAAACATGCTAATACACAAATCCCAATTTTTTCAAATCATATTCTTTCATAGTATTCTAAAGAGATTGCAAAATTGATAAAGAACTTACCAATTAATGAAGAATCTTCAAAAACTTCACTTGAATCCTTAAAATTTCTTCAATTCTTAGTGTAAATAAGAAGAGCTCCCTCTCTTCTCACCTCTCTCTCTCTCTATTTCACGGTAAAGGAACAAGAAGAAGAAGAAGAAAGAAGAAAGAAGAAACTTCTCTTCCTTTAGCCATCCTTATATATATATATATATATATTAATCACTATGCACTTAATTATACAATACATATAGGTAATGTATATTTTGAATATATGTGTATATCTTATATATATAATATTTACTTCAAATATATATATATATATTCCAAATATACTTTCTATTAAATCATATAATATCCTTTCATTTTTCATTTAAATCATTCATTTAATTTATCCAATTTAATTTTAGTTTATTTTATTTAATTTTTTCAAAAATTAGGGGTGTTACAGTATAACTCTATTGTGTTGGGTGGAATTGAAGGATAGTAAACTTGTAGGACCTGATCTCATAAGACAAACTAAAGATAAAGTGAAACTGATAAAGGATCGATTACAAATTGAAATAGACAGATAAAAATCTTATGTAGATTTAAAGCGGCGTGACATTGAATATAATGTGGGAGATAAGGTATTCTTGAAAGTATTACCGTGGAAGAAGATTCTTGGCTTTGGAAAGAAAGGTAAACTAAGTTCTAGATTTCTTGGACTATATGAAATACTTGAACATATAAGTCCAGTAGCTTATCGACTAGCTTTGCCTCCAGAACTTGCTAAAATTCATAATAATATATTTCTTGTATCAATGCTTAGATGATATAAATTAGATCATTCACATGTGATTCAAACAGAGTCTATTGAAATTCAACCAAATTTGAATTATAAAGTAGAACCAGTAGCTATCTTAACTCGTAAAATAATGGAGTTGCGTAATAAGCATGTTCCTTTAGTGAAAGTATTATGGGGAAATCATTCGATAAAGGAAGCCACTTAGAAAAGCAAAGAGACTATGAGACAGCAATACCCTCAATTATTTCAAATGTCCATAACAAATAAATTTTGAGGATGAAATTTCTTTAGTGGGAGAGAATTGTAATGTTTAAAATTTTAAATACTAAACTTTTAATTTAATATTGATTATTGATAGTAAATAGTGATAAAAATGACATGGATAAATGATGTAGATAGTGGATCTTAAAATTTAATGAAGAAATTATTTATTTTTATAGTTTTATGGGACTAAAAAATTGAAATTAAAGGTTAAGAGTGAGGGTGCACCGTAGTTAAAATAAGATTGTCTCACCTGATTAAACTATATATATATATATATATATATGGATACGTGTGTGTATGTGTGAAAACTTCTTCTTCTCTCTTCTTCTTTCCACACATATCATCACCTTTATCACCAAAACTTCTCCTTTCTTCCTTCTATTTAAGAATTAAGTTAAAAATTTAAGAGGAAATCACATCTAATTCTAGGTTTTTAGAAGAATAAGCTGAAAAAGTTGAGATTATCAATAAGTGATTAAAGAAGAAAAGAGATTTTGAAAGAGGTATGTGTTTATGTATTTTTAATTTACAACTATTTGAATATCTATGAATTTTATTGTTTGAAGTGGTTGATTGAATTATCCTTAATGAATTATTACTGAAAAGTATTTAATATAGACTCTTTCTATGTAAAAAAAAAACTAGCTTTTGATTCAATTTTATCATATATTTGGATATATTATGTTGTTGAGTGTGCGAAATATAGAATTTTGCTTGACATAGCCAGTGACACGGTCATGTCACTGAGCGTGCCAATGATGTTGTATTTCAATATTGTTGACATGATCAATAACAAGCCAGTGTCATTGGACGTGTTATAGATACTGCGATAAAAAATAAATGACACAGCCAGTAACACGTCCGTTGGGCGTGTCGTAGCTACTGTAATACAAGTTAAATGACACGGCCAGTGACAAGCCCGTGTCATTGAGCGTGTCAAAACTTCTGTAAAAATGGACAAATGGTACGGTCATTGACACGCCTATGTCATTGGGCGTGTTACTTAAAGAAATTGCTCAAAATAGCTTTTTCTTTGTCTTTTATCTGTAATTCCAGGTGAAAGGATTATAAGTCCTCAAAGAGCAAAGAATTTTTTGAAATCAACCCTAATAAGTAGTGTAACAAATTTATTTTGAATATATGATAAACATGTGTGATACTGAGTGTTGATCAAAGAATTATTTCATTAAAGTGCTATACATAATTTAATGTTAATTAAAAAAAAAACTGAATTGCCCAAATCATACTGGTTTTAGATATAGCTTGGGATTGAATGGCTAGCCAATGCTAGCCAAAGGGAGGATATCCAAAGTGATAGTGGGCACTTTGTGTTATCAATGGACACTCTGTGTCATCATATTCAGTGGATATTCGTGTCATAGTGGGCCGTCAGCCAATTTTTATACAGTGGGTATTAAATTACCAACAGTGACCCGTTATCCAAAACTAGAATCTGAGTTCAGTGTGTATTGGCATAATCAAAGAAGTTATCTACATTGAAAATAATGTTTTATATGGTTATTGTTAAATTAACCTATTCTGAATTTAATCGTGTTTAGTATTTCAAGTTTAAATGAATTCATTAATTTTTTTATTTAACATTCTGAAAGTAATACTTTTCATTGTTTCTAAATTATTTAATGTTTAGATCTATTTTCTTTAAATTTTCTTGTATATTCTAAATACATAAGCACCACTAAGCTTTGCTAAGCGTGTTAGAATTATTTTCTGACTTGCAGATTAAACAAAAAGAGTTGAGACTGCAGAATGAGAGATATACATTCCTAGTCGGCTGCATCACAAAAGTTCAAAGAATAATATTGTAAGTATTGTATTCTATATAGTTCGCATGGTAATACTTTATAATTTTGTATGACAATTGTACAAGTTTGAGAGTAGTTTGAGAATTATAATAATGTAAGCTAACAATAAGAGTTTTTTTTTTATAAATTAATAGGTATATGTTTATAATATATGCATGATTATAATAGTTCTTTTGAAAGTTTTATAACTGCTTTAATACATAAAAGTATTTTGATTTTATTTCTATAATACATATATATGTGCGAATTTAGGCAAAAAAATTTTGAATTAACATAAAATTCATTAAAATATATATTATATATATTCAGATGTATATAATTCATTTAAATTATATATGTATAATTGTATATATCATTCATTTAAATTTAAACATATAAATAAAAATATATAAATTTCTAAATAAATGTGTGTATATATACTCGTACATATATATACAAACATATATATGCACACATATATATACCTATATATGCATGTATATACATGGATGAGGGGGTCCAGGTGGGTACATGGCTAGTGGACCCCCCTACATCTGCCACAGTATATGTATATATATACACATTCATTTATATATATAAATTTTATATTTATATGTGAATTTATATATATTCATTTATATATTTAAATTTATTTATATATATAAATTTATATATTTATATGTGAATTTATATATATTCATTTATATATTTAAATTTAAATAAATTATATATATAATTATACATATATAATTTAAATGAATTGTATACATATGAATATATATAATATGCATTTTAATGAATTTTATGTTAATTCATAAAATTTTCGCCTGAATTCATTATATATATATATATATATATATAAAAGGTTTTCAAAATTTGCAAGGTCATAAGATATAATTACTTTCTCTTAAGCATAGTTAATCTAATAGTACAAATTAATTATTGAACTACTATAATATTAAATGTTTAATTTTATAGTAAAATTACATATAATTTTTTTTCCATCCCCCCCCTCCCCCCTCCCCATAGGATTTCTTATTTTTGCCACTGTATATAGTCTTAAAATTAGGGGTGTTCAAAAAGTCTGTGAGCCAAAAAATTTAGCCCAACTTGAATTGGGTCGGCCCAAATTCATAATAGGATCGGGCTACGAGTTCTAAATTTAGATCCGAGCTATGCTCGGGTTGGGCTTCTGATTATGATTGAAAATTTTCAGGCCAGCCCGACCCTGCCCAAGATGTTACTTTTTTATATATTTTTTTAAAAATATGTATTTTGATAATTTAAATTTCATATAAAAATGTTTTAAAATTTTAAAATATTGTACATATTTTATGATATTTGGAATTTAAAATTTAATTCATGAGAAATAATTTTTATATTTTATATTTTTTTACTTGAATAATGAAATAACTAAATAATTAAATAATTTAGTTAAGAAAAACATTATAAAAGAGATGAAAAACATTATAAATGTTGGAATAATTCCATAAATCTAGAAGAATGACTCAATATGGATGGGTTTCAAGTCTATAAAGCTTATCCTTTGGTTTTGTAGGAGACAAAGTCAAGTAATTCAAACCATATAAGAAGAAGATAATATCGAATCTATAGATAATGCATTTCAGAAAAAAAAAAAAAATTTATATGTCTAGATGAGTTGTGAAAATGACCTTACTACCTCTAATTAATTAACTATTTTTTCTTTGTTTCATTTTTATTTAATTAATTATATATCCAACTCTAAGTGCATTGATTCTCCATGCATTTCTATCCAAATCTCACTATTTTTATTCATAAAAAATACCTCAATAATGACACCATTTATTCTTTTTTTTTTCTTTTCTTTTAATCAATTATTTTAGCCAATCAAAATTAATTTTGCAAATAAAATAATATAAGTTTAACCATCACAAAAACCTTCCAATTTTTCGCATTTTATCAGTTTAATCCACACCTTAATTGAAATAATAATTTTTTTAACATCAATTCTATCCAATAAAGATTAGGAAATTGGCCGATTTTATATTCAATTGAATACAATTTAATTTTCATAGTCATATTATAAAAGATTTATTATTTTATTTATAAAAGATTTATTTTTAATTGAATCGAATAAGTAAATAAATATAATATATATTATATATAAGAAAATTGCCATATAATATTAACTAATGATTAATTTAAATGAAATCACCATGTAATAGTAGTAGTATGTTTTTATTTAAAAAAATTCCATAATAATTTTAAAAATTGAATTATTTTTCAATATTAAAAATAATAAAAGGAAAAAAAATCATGGAAACTACATGTCCTTGGCTGTGATAGATTCTTTATCCTTAAAAAGAACCAACCTAATCCTTCCAAGTCTTTATACATATATTTATAATATTTTTGTATATATAACTTCTCCTTCAACATTGTTTCAACCTCCATTGTGGGTTGGTTTTTCTTCGTTGGGTCTCTCTATATTTATGCGGTTTTATCTTCTTCTTCATCTTCTTCTTGAAAGAAAGTCCTGATCACCTCATCCATGGCTGAAGGTGTTGATCAAATGCTTCAGGCTCCAGAAAATAGACGTGAAGATCAATGGAGGATCATGCAAGATGATAATGATGATGATATCTATAACAACACATCTTCCATTGATGATAACTCAACTACTACTAATGGATCAACTTCTTCATCATCAGATTTGGTTGATGATGATGCATCTTCACCAACCTCAACTTTATTACCTTCATCTTCAAATTCTAATGTTAATGGCCCTTTGTTTCAACTTTCTGATCTGATGTCTCATCTACCCATCAAGTAAGTATATTATAAAACTTTAAAAAGTTATAATCTTTTATTAATTAAGCTCCAACTGGAAGTTGAACTTGCAACCTCTAAAAAGACTAGGTTTTTTGTATATGCAGAAGAGGATTATCCAAGTATTATCAAGGAAAGTCTCAATCTTTCACATCTTTATCAAGAGTAACGAGCATTGAAGACCTTCCAAAGAAGCAAAGTCCTTATAACAGAAGAAAAATGAAGACATCTAAAAGTTATGGAAATGGATTAGGTGCACATAAACCATACACACTTCCAAAGGCTATCATATCAAAGAAGGTCTCAAGAAGTTCTTTGTCATCTTTATCTTTTCCAAGTAGAAAAGGTAGCAACAGTTTTCTAAATAGCAGCAGGCCTCCTCCTGCTCCAATACTAGAGAAGTTTTAATATAGTTTTTTTTTTTTTTGTATATTATCAAGTTTTGCTTCACTTTGTGTAGAACAATTTTTTTCTTTTATTGTACATGAAATCAGAACGAAGGAATTAAAATTTTCACCCTTTTGCTCTTGAAAAAAAAGATAAATAGGGTATTGCAAATTTGTCTAAAATTTCTAATTTCTTGCTAGTTCCATATCAGGAAGAAGATCATGGAATTACTATATATATATAAAAGAGATCAGTAATGGGGATATTCTGCAAAATATGTTCTCATCTTTGTAGATCTCTTAATTATGAAATGAATATCAAGTGATAATATTGTTATCTGTCTCTTTTTTATCAGATCAATCTTTTGATTAGCAGCTATATAGACTATATATTAGCAGCTATATATATACTTTTTAAAGCTACAATTAAAAACTTTATCCTCATATAATTTATTAATAGTCTATTTGCAAATGGAATCCACTTCAGTTCCATTACTAGTCACACTAGGCACACAAAACATCCAATAAAATTGCAAGATAATGATAGGAACCTTAATTTTATTGGTTGGGGACACAGAATCAAGATTCCAAATTCAAAAAATACAATATCAGGAAGTTCAAGGATAATAGAATTAAAAATATGGAGATAATGAAAAATAGGTCAAGATTAAAATCAAGATCAAGTAACAACCAGTAGTTCAATTCTCACAAGAATGAGTGAGTCTCTACATAGGAAACACAGATTAATTAACTAATTCTACAGTTAGCTATAGACATAACAAGAGCAAAGTCTAATCAATCTACTGATAGTTTTAAGTGAGAAAGTTCTTATATAAAATGAAACAACAGAGAAAGCTGTTGTTAAAGGATAATAGAATTAAAAATATGGAGATAATGAAGAATGGGTCAAGATTTTAAAATCAAGATCAAGTAACAACCAGTAGTTCAATTCTCACAAGAATGAGTTTCTACATAGGAAACACAGATTAATTAACTAAGTCTACAGTTAGCTAGAGATATAACAAGAGCAAAGTCTAATCTTAAATGAGAAAGTTCTTATATAAAATGAAACAACAGAGAAAGCTGTTTCATTTTGGAGCAGCAGCAAGTTCATGGAGATGCAATTGCTCGATTTCGAATTCTACTTGACCGCCTCAATGGAGTTGTTGTTACCTCCAATTTCTTGCCTTCTTCATCCCCTCCTTCCTTCTGATTCAACAAAAACAGCAACAAGATTAAAAACTTATGTTTCTTCAGAACTTTACTTCGGAACTCAAATTAAAGCTTACACAACATTTAGTTAACACTTGGCATTTACCTCTTTCTTCACAATTTTCTTATCATCAGAGTATGAATGAAAATTCATGTTTAAGCTATCTGATAAAGCCGGCTGCAGCTGAACAGGAACTGAATTAGCCTTGCTGCCTATCCCCTTCTCTATGGAATGGCTGCTCGCTTCACTCTCAATCATCCTGTTTTTCATGCCACAGCTCCTGAGAGAGCTGCTGCTCATCTCTCCCACCACAAGCTCACCAAGCAACTCAATAGAAGTTGCTCGGCTTCCATAAGTTAGTTTTGAATCTTTTTCCAGTGAATCAATCAAAAACTCGGATTTAGCTAACGAGATAGGACTATCGATAGGCTTATCTTCTTCATTAGCGAGCAATGAGCTGCATTTCTCTGCCATTACGGAGTCAAAATTGGGATCAACAACTGGACAAATTTCCTTTTCTACAGTGTTCCTATCCTTTCTGAAATGAAGACCCAATAACAGTGATGCAACAATTGAGGAAAATAAAGATAACCCAACGATAACTTTAAGAACTGAATCTGTTTCCATGTGTTTGACAAGTCTGTCCTTTTTTATTGGCTCATGGTCGTTTCCATAATCAGTGATATTCCCAATTTCAACAATTTCCCTGTTAAAGATTTCTTCTTTGATTGGCTCGTTTTCCTTCTCAAAAGCTTCTTTAACACTTAATAACATTGTTAAAGGTAGTGCAAGCACTTCTACAGCTTCTGATCCGTGCAACTCAGTATTTGCAGAAATTAGATCAGAAACCTCTTTTATTTTTGCCATTTCAAGATCACTACAATCTGCAATTTCTCCTGCATCTATCTCAACAACCTCACCAAACTCTCCAACTATTCCCTTCTCTTCATGTTCCAATTTACTTTCTCTTTCTTCACTAAGCACATTTAGTATTCCTTCCTCTTCATCTTTAAACATTTCTAGAACTTGGCTTTCTCCAGTACTTCCTATCTCTACCACTTCAGTGAACCCATCACTGAATTCTTCTTCTTCCATCTTTACATCTCCAATCATATCAACATTCTCAGTTCCATCTATATGAAGAAAGCCCATTTGGTTTCCTTTATTGTGAATCAACAAATATTTTCTTCTGTTCACAAATCCATACACATGATCACGTATCATTTGATACATATCCTTAAGACCCAAAACAGCTTGAACCACAGGCGGGGGAGTTGGAGAGTTCATAGAAGAAATATATGAGGTAGAAATCACTAAAACAGCCAACACGATTAAAACTTTTACTACTCCTTTCAAACTCCAACCTCCTTCCTCTTCTATCTCCTCAAATTCATCATCACTTTCGTCAATTTCGTCACTTTCTTGCTTCAAATCTGCTTCTTTAGACCCAGCAGCCAAAGACCCACAAGACCTAACCAAATCATCAACTTCAATATCAGTACCTTTCTTGGGCTCCAAAGGACCATTTTCTTTGCCTTCTCTAACCTTATTTTCTCTTCTAAGAAGTATTTCCTGACGCCTGTTAGGCTTATATCGGAGGAATTTAGGCCTTGGAGAGAGATAATTAGTTACTGGTTCATAACCCCTTGATGACAGATCATCAAATTCATCAGAACTAAAAGTTGTTTTTGAATCAAGACTTGTGGTGGGCTTATGGATGATTCTTGAATCAAGATTTGGGGTCTTTTGAAAAGAGTTATCAAAAGACTCATTCCTTTCAGTTAAAATTTTCTTTCTTGGAGGATTGGCTTTTGAAGCTGCAGAAATTGTTGGTGACATGAAATGCTTTGCCGTCGGTGGTGTTGGTTTCTTTAAGTTTTCCACATTTAGACCCATTTCTTGATGGCTTAGCTCATTCTCATCTGTACCTATATAAATTAGAAAGAAATTTTCTTGGTACAAAATACAAATCCAAACAAATTCAAGATTTGCCCAAAAAAAACAACTCTTTAATTTCCTTTTTCATTTGTAGCTTGCTGGCAGGACAAAAAAATAATTAAAACTATTATAATATTCTTATTTCTCCTTTAATATTTTCCATCTATTTCCTCAAAACCAAACAGAAAAAGAAATGGAAAAGATGCTCTACCTTTTGAAGGGGGCTTGTATGGAGTCGATGATGCTGAAGCATTCTTATCTGAGCCATCCATATTTCCTTCCTAGCTTTTCTCTCCTTGCTTCAATGGCGCTCAATAAATCTTGTAAGCGTTTTTTTTTTAAATGTTTGGAGGGGGAAAATAGTCTAGAGACTGTATGATCGGAGAAAGTGAATTGATAAAAATGACCGTTGGGAAATGGATTGTGCAACTGAGAACTACTATTTATTTGAAATTTTGAATTCGTCTTTTGACCGTTAGTAGATGTCAGTTTATAACGGGCAGTTTTTAGCGCGTATTGGGCGTATTGCCTTATCTTCGGCCAGTCTGGGGCCATGATACAGCCGAATATAAATAATTATTTTTTTTAAGAAATAAATAAATTTAATTCATAAATAAATAATTATTTAATCATAATTTATATATATAGATGCATATATCCATTATATATATTTAATGATTAATTATTTCTTAAAAAATTAATTTAATTTTTTTGAACAGGAAAAAATTATTAATTTAATTCATAAATTAAATATCTATTCTGAAAATATTTTAGTATAATAATAATCAAGCTTTAAAAATAAATTTTTAGTATTCATTTAAAAATAATGAGAACGAATATTCATCAAGACATCAACTATAAAACAAAATAACATGAAGTAAAAAAATTAAAAAGAAAATTAAAAATTATTAATCAAATATACTCTCGATAAAAAAGAACTGAATAATAATAAATTAAATAATTTATACTCGAAGAAATATCCAAACATTCTTTCAATAGTTATAATTACATAATTTTAAAACAAAATTCAATATAAAAATAAGAAAATTAAATTAAATGAAGAAGGTTAATGTGATTGTTATTTTGATAATCTTCTACAAAAATATATAGTTGTCACTTTTGAAAAATAGTGGTAGATTTACAATATTATATTGATAAATTCATAATATAATTATTAAAAAAAGAAAAAAAAACGATAATGCTAAATAATTATAGTTCATATTAAAATCATATATTTTATTTATTTATAATGAGATTTTAATAAATATAATATAATTAAGTTGCATAGTGGTGTATCTAATAGCACATTATTCAATATTTATTAATTATAAATTATTTGGTAATTTATTATTTAAAATTTTTTCAACTAAATTAATATTTACTTAAAATGATAAAGTTAAAAATTTTAATTTAAAATTTTATACTGAATATAATCAATTTTTAAAATTTTGTAACTTATAATTGTTTTACATCTTATATTGTTCTTATTTAATATCTAATATTTACTTTATTAAATATCACTTTAGAGGTGAAATTAAATAATACTAATTGTTTAAATGACAGTAAAAAAATTGGATGCATCAACAAGTTATCAGAGATTTGAAGATTAAAACCTTCGATAAAAAAAATTTAAAAAAAAAACAGAGAGAGAGAGAAGAAAGCACCTGCAATTACAGACAAAAGGGGCAGTGGCAAGTGATAATAATAATTTTTAAGCAGTAATTAGTGCTTAGCACATGCGAAGCCAGACTATTAATTGGCAAATAGCAATTGAAAATTTAAAATTATCAATTAAGCCATTTTTAAGATAATACAATTACAATAATGCCCATCTTCTCACTTCTCAAAGCCCTCCAATTGTTTTTTAAGTTTTAAATTTTAATAATAATAATAATCACATCACAACAATATGAAATGTTCTTTTGCAATTATTTTTTTTTATCAGTAAAAGAAAGTCATCCCATCTAAATTTGGATATCAACATATATTTGTCTTTTGATTGAATTCTTTTTTATATTTCATAAAATATAATTTTGTAAATTAATCCTTTAAACATTCAATAAAATACACATATAATTTAAAAAACTAAATTATGATTAAACATATTTATAAGTTGAACTGTAAATTTTAATTTATGAATAAAATATAAATTAATTTTTTTAAAAAATTAAATTTAGGCATGGTATGTAAAAAGTGTTTAGCATGTAAACTAGAAAATTTATAGTAACACGATATTATCATAATATTTCATATAAATAATAAAAATTATTTTTAAATTAAATAAATTAAATATTATTAATGACAAATAAAAAAATAATTATATCAAAAATAAAAAAAATAATATTAATAGGTTTAAAATATTAATTTAATAGTAATTAAAATTATAATTCAAGCTATTTTAAATTAACTGAAAAATTAGTTTATATATTAACTATTTAATTTATTATTATATTAACCATAAAATTAATATCTTAAAAAATTATATTAACAAAAATTACATTATAAATAAAAAAATATTTATATTAAAAATCAAAAGAGCAACATCAACTGATAATAATTAAAATTGTATCTCAAGTAATTTTGAGTCAACTAAAAAATTAACTTATATATTAACTATTTAATTTATTATTACATTAACCGTAGTTGATATATTAACAAAAATGTATCTTAACTATTTGATTTATTATTACAATAACCATAATTAATATCTTAGAAATGTTAAATTAACAAAAACTTATTTTAATTCATAAATTATGTACATGCAATTATAAATAACTCTATTTGTATATTAACTATTTGATTTATAAATTATGTCTCATACATTACTCATTATATATTTAGTAGTATGTAGACTTGTAGATAATAACATATATTTAAAATATAATAACTATTATATAGATAAGATAAAGTTAATCATAATCTAAATATGATAAAGTTAATTATAATCTTAATAAAATCATAATATTATTAAACTCTTTAAATAAATATAAATTAATATAATATTTTAATTCTGCTCAAACTCTATAAATAAATATCTATTATTATAATAGATATTTATGATAAATTTTATCTTATAATAAATATCTATTTAAAATTATACATAATTACATTAATCGCAAAATTTATTATTAAATTTAAGTCAAGTAGTGATAATATAATTGAGAGATAAATTAAATTTATTATTTATTAGAATGTATAATTAATTTGTTATTAGATGTATTTATTTAAAAATTTTAAATATAATTATAATACTATATATATAATATTAATAATAAATAATTATCATCAAATAAAATAATAAGCTATTAAAAACTTATCTCTTTAAGTTTTTTATTATATTTTGATAATAAGCAACAAACATTTTAGTACTATATATAGATATATATATAGATTTTATATTGTAGATAATAAAAAATAAAATAGAAAATGATTACCGTTATATAATTTTTTATTTTCTAATGCTATTGATGTTGATATATTCGAACTACTTTATCCAATTATTTAACTGGACTAAAATATATATTATCGTACTATAAATAAATTCGAACTATACAAATAAACTATGATAAAATATATTTTAATGTAACAGTACTATATTGACATTCGAAAAATTTGCCCACTACATCAACAGATCCTAAAAATTTGATGACATTTATAAAAATTGTCTTCACTTTTTAACTATAATTAGATATATATTTTTATATGTAAGGAATTCGAAAATCACTGCTCTTCAATAATATATAGTTCGATTATTGTTGATTACTTATTTAAGTATCGGAGACTCCTATTAAAATTTATTTTTTTTTAATTTTATAAACTCAAATAATACAATATATCATATTCCAACTTACATTAAAGTTCTTAAGTTCCATTCCTTCCTGTAATAATTTTTTTTTCAAAGTTGGATGTTTCAAATTGCAAAGCTAGCAACTAATCCAAAATTTGCATCAACAAATTAATTAATTAATGTGCAGATGGAGGATCTTAATTAAATACTACATCATTATAATAATGCATAACATTTTTTTTTAATTAATAGTAGGATTAGGATGACGAAAGCAATAGCCGTTTCAATCAAACAGTAACACGTTACTGCTCCATCCATAGCCTCGTAGGATGAGATTCCGAAAATCAATATTATATTTTATATTATTAATAAAATGAGTTTTCAGTGTTTGAATCAGATGAGACATAATTGTTCATTGCAGGGCAATCACTTTTTTAATCTTTGTTTTAGTCAATTCTTAACGTCTCTTTTCTTTTCTTTTTTTCCTATTTAAACGCCAGCAAGTTATAACTTTCTATATATTTTAAATTAATCAGTATATTTTTTCTTTTTTATACATTTTAAATTATATTTAATATTATTTATTAAAAATATTTTTACAGTTTTAACAAAAAATAATTATTTTTTAAAATTTTTATAAAATAGAAAATATGTTTTATTAATTCAATATAGAAGGAATAATATTTTTCTTAATGTGAAGTGCATGTTTAACTAAGAAATATTTTTAGATCAATTTTTGTGTCAACAAAAACTAATCTCCAAACCATTTATATATATAATTGACTCTTTAAAATTTGATAAAATTATTGAAATATTTAACTCTGAAATGAATATGATATGAATTGAAATTTAAAAATGATTTGTATAGATGTCAATTCTAATTATTAAGGCATATAATTATTATGGAAATATATATTTATATATATATTATTTTTATTGTTATAGAGAAATGGAAATGAGAGGCACAACATTCTATTCCTCACCAATAAAATGGGACACGGCTGTGATTAAAAGTACGGAAGAGGGCAATATTGGGATCATAAATTATTGTCTGAGGGCACGACCATGTACAGGCTTAATAGACCTTATCCTCTCATAGCATGAGATATATGAACATGGATGATGTCATGTCATGGCATATGATATATAATATTATATATATATATATATAAATACAGGATAAAAAATTGTCAAAAAAATATGACACGGTTATCCAAATTTACCTTTTCAAGTTCTTAACTTAAAGAAACAAAAAATTACCAAATTAATGTAAAAACAATGTGCTGGTAAAGTATGGGAAATGGGAGGAATGATGATGAATTTCAAGACATATAATAACCCATCCATCAATGGTGTAAAGAAGAACACACAATGCGGTGATGATTCATCAAACCCAGAATAATAAGTCGATCAAAACAATGGGTAGGTCCATTTTTGTCATCATGGTACATTCATCCCATCTACTTCTAGTACAAACCATGATCACTTCTCAAAATTTTTTGGATTATTTTTATTTTTTATTTTTTAAAATTTCAATTGTCACATTTATAGAAAGATATGATGATGATGGAATGTGAACACTATGGTATTACAACATAGTTATGAAATTCAAAAGTATGCTACGACTAATTCAGAAATTTAAAATACAGAAAAAGTCAAAGCAAAAATCAAACGCTCAAGAGACTTATACATGTATGTAAATGAAACAGAGAAGAATACAGAGATTTGATTCAATTACAACCCATGATTTTAAATTTTGAAAAGCAGCATGAAACTACATGGATGTTTCATTGAGCCAAGTATTTTTAAAGTTAGCCTATTATATATACTTAAATAAATTTCAAATTCACTAATGGAGTTGCTCTTGGAACCAGTTTTTATTGTTTTATAGGTAACTCAAGTAAAGGTCATTGGTTGGGGCAAAGGAATTCTTGATTTGCTGTTATTACTTTCAAATTAAAACAGGTATCACAATTGGACATAACAAGAAAAAGAAGCTCTCATTTCATTTCTAAGGCAAGATCAACAACTGTTGAAAAGAATTTACATAGAGCATTCTTTGATCTATCCTATTTGACGTCAACATTAGTTGAAAAATAAATGCTTAAGAAAGTTGTATTGATTCAATTCTAGTTTTACATCAAATTGCTTTCTGGTTAATGTGAGTCAAGGACTAACATAACCCTGTCAAAGACCTAAACATTCATCAACATGGGAGCATGACCTCTGCATTCTAACACTGCTTATGCTATTCCTTGCTGCCATTATTTCATTGAGCGAAAGTCTCCTCTTTGGCCCTGGCTCTGGCCGCTGCTTTGGAGCACTATAAGACCTCAATTTGGCCTTAAAAGATTGTGTATTTGCCATGTAATTAGGATGGTTTGAATAAGGCCTAAAATAGCTGTCTCCGCAAACACTCTTGGCTGGTGTAGCTGGGGCATTAGACCAAACAGAATGTGAAAACCTTGGTGTGCTTTGAGCAGTTGAGAACCTACATTCCTCACCAGTTAAGTACCAATCAAAATCTTGATGGTTTTTGCAATCGGGTATGGAGATTCGAGCTGGAATTGGACATGGAAGAGGTGATGACATTGCCTGATAAGGCAATTCTTCATCACATTCTGATAATGCTGAAGTGATTCTACGAGATCTTGATCTTGGCTTATATGTATCAATTTCAACTATTTTTGGACTTTCATCAAATGAATTCATTTCATAAGATGCTGAGAGTCTCTTGCTGTGGAATTCACTTCTTGTATCATCAAATCTTTCCTGCAAATGAAAAGGACACGATTGAGACTAATTTTTTCAACACAAAAAGAGATTGGAAATTGCAGAAGTATTCAATATTGGTTCTCACATTGGATTTTCGGGGTCGGTTTTCATGTTGAAATCTATTCTCTTTGTTTGAAGATCGACAAGCCCGTTGAGATCGAATAGCAGTTTGAGCTCTTATAAGAGCTTGCATACTGTGAAGAATTGCAGCAGCCCGCTTTCGGACCAAATAACCTCTAACAAGTGCTTGTATCTTAACCAGTCCTTTTAATGCTCGAAGAGCTTTTCGAGCCTGAGATTGTTAACCAACATTAAACTCATTAGAAACTGCTCAGCCAAAAAAATTGCTAATACTAGTCAAGCTAATTCATAAAGAAAAGACCAGAACCTAAACAAGTGAAATCAAACCAATATAACCAAATTTACAGGTGAAAAGGAAAACACTATTCAGTAGTAATTATCAATCATTGCATAATTAATGAACTAAAATGGAAAAAGAAAAAGGATTAACAGCCAAAATCCCAGGTCAAAAGATAGAACTTTCAAATTCAAAATTTTCAGAGCCAGATGAGGCATGAGGGACCAAAAGAAGAACAGGAAAAAAGGGTTTCAAAATTGTAGGCCAACAAGTCAAAATAAAGCAGAAAACATATGTATACCTAACATTGACCCTAAAAAACAAATGTACTGTTTCATTACAAAAATTTAAATGTGGAGTGCACTTTCATAAATCCAAAAGCAAGTTGCATTACCATGTCAACTAAAAAGTTCAAAGAAACATATTTAGGGTTTAATATATTAGCATTTGAATCTGTGTTTCCAGCTTTTGAGAGCAGACACGAGAGTAAGATTTAAGAAAAGTAACTAAAGCTAAAAGCTTTACATGTACCCATTTCAAAAGCATATATGTACTGTTTTATTCATTACTCTTTGGTTTGTTTACAGCTTCTAAGGGCAGACATAAAAGCAAGGATCAAGGGGGAAAACATTTGTACCATTACCTCTACAATGTAAAATACTGCAAAACTGACATTTTTAATAAATCACAAATCTAACCAACCAGAATAGAAACTACGAAAGATTATAAATTTACCCAGATGAGAAAATCAACTTTTTAAAATTAAAATGGTAATATTTCATTACATACTTACCAAATAACCTCTGAAAACAGTTTGAATTTTGATTGCAGCCCACCTCTCCCTCCCTCCACCAAACAGAGTCCCTCTATCATGGCTGGTGAGCATCACTACTGCCACCGCCGCTTGAGCTGCAGCCACTGCCGCATCAGCAGCTGCAGCCGTGGCAGCAGCCACAGCAATTGCATGCTTGTTCTGTTTTCTCTCTGTTTCAGCAAGGTAGGATCTTAGCCAAGCAGTCTCTTTCATCTCCGGGATTTGTGGAATTACATTGTTTTCCCTTCCTGATTTGCCAAAACTCCATCTTTTTTTCTCTTTCTTGTCACTTGAAATTGAACTTGAACTGTCGCCTCCACCACCACCATAACCATCTTTCTCTTTATACTTCTTCATCCCCAACAACTGTTTTAGCCACCTTGTAGCTTTACCCATCTTTTGTAGCTCTTGAATAAGCTTTTAAAAACACACAGAAAACATTAAATACCAGAAAAATGAAAATGGGAATCTGCAATATTTTTAAATTGAGAAACTAGCGAGGGAAGAAGAGTGAGAATGTGAAGAAGAAGAAGCACTGAATCAAAGAACCAAAGTGAGTGGTGGTTACTGTATTTTGAAGTGAAAGACACTATACACAGAGAATAAAAAGAGCATCAAAGGAATAGAGAAAGAAAACAAAAAATGATTGTTTCAAAAACTGAAAACAAGAACCCAAAATTAGTAGAGGGAAGAGAAAAAAAAAGAACTGCAAGATCTTTAGAATCTTTACAGGTTGCAAGTAGAGAAATAAAGAGAACAGTATGGTAGCAGTGTCAAATACCTTAAAAAAAGGATAAAGATTAGGTTTTTTGCGTTCTTTTGAAAGGAAAATCTGACACAACCTCGTGAAGAACTGCATTACAAGACAAAAAGATGTCACAGAAAGACACAGAGATATAGACTAAAAAAATTAAATTATAATTTAAACAAGCTAAAAAGAAAAAAAGAGAGAGGTAGCAGAAAATTATAATAACTTGCACAAATTCTCCAATTCAAAAATCAAAAAGCGGCCGGTTTTTAGCTAATCCACTAAAAATAAAATTTCCTCACTTTCTTTGACTCCAAAATGTTTCGATATACACTTACTGTTTTCCTCTCTCTAACTTTCTGGAGCAACGTGTAGTGTACTACTAAACATACCCATTAAGCCATTACCCATCGACCATCCCGTGAATATCTTAAATTTCAAAACTTTTTTTTTGCCTCTCTCTCTCTCTGATTCTAATTTCTAAGCAAAAATTGAAAGATACCCACTTGTTTGTTTCTTTAATTTACGCTGTTTCTCTTCGAAGTACAAGAAGAGGCATTAAAGAGAAAGTCATAAAACGGGATGCTTTTTAAAGTTTTTATACCTTCTTTCTCTGTCCCAAAAGAATAAGCCAAAAAGAAAAGCTGAGACTTCTCTTTCTCTTTTTGGGTTAGAGAAAGAAGAGATCTTTCTTCTATGATTTGTGACTCAGTGTTTATCTGCAGAGAAAATATTTCAGTTTAGTAATGGTGATTCAAATAAAAAAGGAGGGTGGCGGTGGAGGGGTCCTTTCGAAATTGAGGGGCTTAGTTTGGGTTTTGACTATACAGATCCAGATTTTGAATCTTTTTTTGGTAAAATTTAAATAAGGTGACAATGATGGTAATTAAGAAGAGAGAGGCACTAATTATTATTATTGGTATTTAAAATTGCAAATAATTTTTTTCCTGATTCTTGGGATATCAAAATCAGTTGCTACAGTTTGGGGAATGCATAATTATATATTGGTACAAATGGATATTAGGCTTTCGAGTATTGACAGCTGTAAATTTCTAGCTCTTTTTTTAAAAAAAAAAATTGATTCAAATTTTATATTTTTATTTGAATATTTTTTAAACTTTTTTAATTTGAATTAAGATTTTATGACAGTGTATTTATATACTATTAATGTAAAGATAGACATTATGGATGATGTGGATGGAAGGAACTTAAGAGGAAAGATGGTGAAAATATGAGCCTTCAAATTTCTTTTATTGTGTTTGCCTTGGGAGGGAAATTTAAAATGCTATGTGTTTTTTAATACATATTTTAGGAACACAATATAAAACTAAGGGCCATTTGATTTGTTAGTGGAAATGAGAATGTAAATTAATTATTTTTGTTGATGTTGTTTGGTTGAATAAAATAGATGAGACAATAGAAATCATATTATCTTAAAAAAAAAAAAAAGTGATTCCTCACTACTTTTCAATTAATTAGATTTGATTTCTAATTAAAATTAAAAATTAAAAAATATATATTTTTATTTCTAGAATAAAATTAATAAAATAAATTTAATTTTTTATCAATAAAATTAAATTAAAATTTTAAAATAATATATAATTAATTTTATTATTTTATTATTTTCTAATTATAATATTTCTGAATTTTTAAATAAATAAAATTTTAATAAAATCAAAAATTAATTTTTAAAATTTTTAAAATAAAATATAATAAATTTATTTTTTATTTTTCAAATATCATCTCTAAATTTCTTAAATGATAAAAAAATAAATAATTATTTCGATTTTGATTTAATTTTATTTCATTCAGATTTCAATTCTTTTTTCAATTTTGAAATTTGAACCAAATCCCATCTAAGATTAAAAGAAATATATGACAATTTAAAATTGAACTATTAAACATTTTCAAAAATTAAGATTTTCTTGTTCTAAAAAAAATTAAGATTTTCTTATTATAATATATGTTTACATTTATTTTTAATTTTCCATTATGATATTTCTTTAGAATTCAATATAATGCTGAAGTTGACGGAGGAGCCTTATTCTATGGCATTAATATTTCATCAAAAATATTCATTCTCTTCCATATATACACTTTTATTTTATAATTATTTTTATTATAAATATAAATCTATATATATATTTGCTTAACATGAAATATATTTATTAAATATTTTTAATAAATAATATTAAATATTTATATAATAAAAATTTAATATATTAGTTGACTTATTAAAATTATAAATGGGTTATAATTTGAAATAAATGAAAAATGAAAATATGGATATCAATTTGGAATAGAAAATATATTGCAAAGTGACTTTAAAATTTGAAAGATTGGAGTCAATAAAATGAATACAAGTCAATCATTAGAAGAAAGAAAAACAAAGTGAATAGAGCAAACCAGTACTTGCAATAATCAAAAGGACATTTATACACATTTATTAAAAAAAAATTAAAGAGTTTATTTCCATAGCATTTAATTAACAAAGAAATTAGCACATAATAAATTATTTATAAATATACAGTAAAATGTAAAGAGTGTACTGTAGAATTGGTTCAATAGAAAATAAAATATTAAGCTAAAGATTGAGAATGATTTTTGCCCTTTGGCTTAAACAAAGAAAGAGAACTTTTGTGAAAAAAAATATAAATTTAGATTTAGCTTGGCAGGTGAATGAAACTTTAATGCAATGGTAAATATTATTATCGTGTAACTTAAGATTATGAATTTAAATTATAAAAATAACATATTCATAACTATAAAAAAAGTTGTATATAATAAATTATTTTAGTCTAATATTTGTTGAGACTCCGTGTACTTATGAGAGCATATGTGGATCAAGCAAAAAATTTTTTTTTGGCTTGGCAGCTAGAGTAGCCTCTGCAGTAAGTATTAATGTATTATTAAAGCAATGTGGTGTGGTAGGGCAAGAAGCTCCACAAAATTGGAACATTTGTGGCAAAATAGGAGAAACTAATAAGGCAAGAAAGAGTAAATATGCCAAAGTACGAGTAAGTATTGGCCTAGATTTTGTGCACGGCTAGCTGTTGTTGCATATGCCATCCCGTAATCGTCACTTTCCATTATAAATGTTACAACCCAACGCCTTTGCTCCCTTTGCCCTTTTCCTTTTGGCGTCTTTATTCGATGATAGGCTGATAGCTACATAGTGTATATATAGCCTATGACGCACGGCCAAGTCGAAGTCCTCCACCAATTAGATTTTATTCTTAAGAAAATATTAGACCAGTTGTCACATTAGAGAATTATGATATTAATAATTCAAATTTTTAATTTTTAAATTTATTAAACATTTTACACTAATCCAACTTATTTTGCAGTAGAGTTGTGCATTCGTCAAATTCGATTGAATTATAATATATTTTAATCTAACTAAATTTAACCAAATACTAAAACTAAAATTATCAAACCAAATTCAAATGAAATTATATATTTTCAATCGAGTATCATATTTTTTTGAGTTAAAATGAGTTCGGTAAAATGTGACGAATGAAATTTTAAAAAATGATTTCAATTTATATATTATATACTATATATCATAAATATATGTATAATATATATTATAATATTATATATATATGTATACATACATTTATATATATAATTTTATTAATCAGATTTGAATTCAAACAAAAAAAAATAAAAATAAATCTCAATCCATTTGACTAAGTCTATTTCAATAATTAAACTATATTATTCAAAATCAACCAAATTCACTTTGAATTGTTTGATTCAATCACATTCCGTCGGATTAAAAAAAAGCCTAATATATATATATATAATATTTATAATGTATATAATATATTTTTCCCAAAAAATGATAATAATAATAATAATAAAAGAGTCAAGTACTTCCTTCAACATTTGATATGTAGCTACCTTAGGATAAAAAGAAATGATATATCATAATAAATATTTAATACATATTTAACATATTTTATTAAATTTAAAATATTTTCAAAAATATTATTTTTTAAAATTTAATTGAAAATATGTTATATGTATAGAGTCATACATTAGATGTAGGTTTTGATATATCAATTATTATAAATTGAAAAAAAAAATTGAAAATGAAAGTTTAAATTATGAACAGAAAAGAAAAAGAAATGTTTACAAGCCCAATAATAAATCCAATATAGAGTCTTAGGGTCTGTTTGGTTTAGCTGTTCATATCAGCTGGTAGCTGATAGCGGTTGCTGATAGCTGATAGCTGGTGGCGGATAGCTGGTAGCTGATTTGGGTTAGTGTTTGGTAAAAATACAATAGCTGTTGCAGTTTGAATGTAAAATTACCAATAAACATATCATTATCTAATAAATATTAATTTTTATTTTATTTTAATAGGATTAATATAGTCTTAATATGAATCAGCTATCAGCTTATATGAAAAAGCTCTGAGTATGAGCTTATTGAAACAGTAGCTGTTTGGGGTTCCTAACAGCTATCAGCTGCTGTTTTAAAATTTTACCAAACATCAAACTTTACCAAACAGCTGCTGTTTGGAGTTCAAACCTCTATCAGCTGCATCAAACAGCTAAACCAAGCACCCCTTACTGAAACAAGACTACGCCTGACTTGTAAACCCATTTCTATATGAACGGGTCATGCTGTGTTGGTCCATGGGCCAATAAGTTTAACCGAGCAATATATGAAAAAAATAAAAAAAAATTATGTAAAAAAGCCAAAGTTATGAGCTGTTACTTATAAGCGACGTTGCCAAAAGTATTGCACGTAACAATACAAAAAGCCACCGATGTAAACTGAAGCCCTATTTATTTATTGAGAAGTTTATTATTTTATATTTTTCTTAATAATAATAATAATAATAAAGAGCAGCAAAATAGAGCTCCAAAAATCAGTAGGATTAATAAAAAAATATCCGGGAAAAAATCAATCCCTCTCTCTCTTTTTTCTCTAGAAAATTCTCTCTCCGAACTCACCAACCAATTCAGCCCTTTTCCAGGTCTTTCTCTCTTTCTCCTTCTTTCTCTTTGTGTTGCCTTTTATTTTTCTGCGCGTCTTTTGTTTTCTTTTCGATCTTATTATTATTATTATTATTTTTTAATTTTTTCATTGATTTTTCCGTTTGGGTTCTCGGGAAATTGCAATTTCTACTGTTTGTTGAATTCTATGTTCTTTTTTTAAAGTTTGATTTGATAATAGAAATTATTAAATCTTGTTATCAATTATTTTTTTCGATTTAGGGTTTGTTTAGGTTTTCTGTTCTTTTTGGTTCCGAGATGGTGAGTTCGGAGGGTTTGAGTGCATCCCTGCTGCCGAAGCAGTTCGGCGTAACGAAACCTATATCGATGGCTGGACCTGCGGAGGTTGATTTTCAGAGAACTGGCGAATTGGAGAAGGTGTTTGTTTGTCTTTATTTTATTACCTTGTCTTTTATTATTGACAAGTTGTTTATTTTTGAAAATTTTATTTATTATTGCGTCTGTATGTGTGTGTGTGCGCCTGCTGTGGAAGTTCTTGAGTGATGCTGGGCTTTATGAGTGCAAAGAGGAAGCCGCCAAGAGAGAGGAGGTTCTGGGTCGGATTGGAGAGGTAAAATTGAGCTGTTTGTTTCTCGTTTGTTATCATATCATTGCAATTTTGTTTCCTCATACATTGTGATTCAATTGAAATGATCTTAGTTGTTATTGGTGAGAAAATCTGACAAACTTATCTTTTAGGTTCTTGATAGTGATCCATTGATAACTTATGGTATTGGTAATAGTTTTCTAATTATGTAGCTTTTAAACAGGGGTTTGATATAGATGGACTTGTAATGGGATTTGACAATTTATAGATTTTTTGGAATCAACATCTTGGATAAAGTCTTGTTTTAGAATAAATTCTGTTTGGTTCATGAATTTTTCTTCTCTGACTTCGCAAACCTCAATCTTTAATTACACAATGCCAATAAAAGATCACATTCTATATCTAAATTGTGCCTAAATTTCTGTTCAAAAATTTTGTGAAATCCAACAGTGTCAGTGTTTAGGTTATTTTCAACAATGGAAAAGCATATTAGCATGAATTACTTGTCCTGGGAATATGATTGAGAAGCTGTAGTGCCGAAGTCTTTAAGCAGATTTGTAGATCTTCCTTTTTGTATAGATCATGTTCTCACACATTGCTATGATGATTCAATGATGAGATTCAGTGATGTAAAATTTATGATGTACATAACTTGGAAGGTGTGCCTTTTATGTTAGGTTTTGGCTCTTATCACCTAATTATGATTTGCTCAAAACGTGGAAAAATCATGGGTAACATCTTTGTAGAATTAATTCCTGTTTTGTCGTGTGTTCTATTGAAGATCAGAGAATTAGAGGTTATAGTAAACTGATGAATTAACTATTAATCCTTGTTTTATTAAAAGCCGCCTTACCGCCTGATATTAACAATTGATGCTTCGTAAATTGTGGAGAAATTGATATTGCTTCAATAGTAATCATAAAATTTCAAAATTATTGTTGTTATTAGCAGAATAGTAAAGTCAGGAAGGATAGCAAGTTTCAGTTTTCTATCTTTTCTGGTTTTGAATTTACTTGAAAGTATTTAGTACTCTGTTGACTTGGCATCCTCAACTTCTTTATTCTCATTAAAGCAAACAATTTCTAAATGTATTTGCTATTGGCTTCTATATATATATATATATATTTGCTATTCAACTTCTATTTAGTTATTTTTTTTTTTTGTGTGCAAATTTTCATAACTTCTGTATTTGTTTTTCAGATTGTGAAAAATTGGGTTAAACAGCTAACTCGGTTGAGGGGGTACACCGAACAAATGGTGGAGGATGCAAATGCTGTTATTTTTACTTTTGGTTCTTATCGTCTTGGGGTATGTTTTTGTCTTATTGTTGTTCTCTAGTTGGAGTTTTCTCATTATGTCGTGGATCAATGTTTTCATTGTTCTCGTCATCTTGATGTCACATTTAGTTGGAATTTGGAAAAGCTTTATACGGGTCTTATGTAAGCTGATTACTAGTTTTGTGTGCTTATCTGTGTGATTCATGAGATTTTCTCAAGTTTAAGAGTTGACAGGTGCATGGTCCTGGGGCAGACATTGACACATTATGTGTTGGGCCATCTTATGTCAATAGGGAGGTAAATGCCAAGTTAAAGCTAAATTCACCCATTGATTTGCTTACCCATCATATCTGGTAATGTTTTTAATTCCTGGTGATGTCTTTAACTCTTTATCAGGACTTTTTTTTTGTGCTGCACAACATTTTGGCGGAAATGGAAGAAGTTACAGAGCTGCAACCAGTTCCAGATGCTCACGTCCCTGTGATGAAATTCAAGTTTGATGGAATATCAATTGATCTTCTTTATGCAAGTATCTCTCTTTCGGTTGTACCAGAGGCAAGTTTTGATCACATTCTGTCAACAATATATTTGAACATGTGATATTATTGTGGGATTTTTTCAAGTTTTTATGATGAATTCAAGAGAACAACTTTTCTTTCTCTTTCATATATATTTTAATGCTTAATTGGTTACTTTGTGGATATTGTTTCATCTATTATATAAAACTAATTTTGTCATCGTCTTTATATGGTAATTATGTTCTCATTCCTTGTTTTTATTCTAAGAGTTTGCATACTGATGATCACTGATGTGCTTGTTTAGTCTCTTATGTGAATATTGGTTTAAACTATTATCTGAATGTTAGTAAATGTGTTCATTTTCCTTGTTTCTTCTTTTAGGTGGTGGTGGAATATTTTGACAAAGTTTTACTTTTCTGCCCCTTTTGGTTGGATTATGTCTCTAATTCTATGTTGAGAGGATTGTTATGTCTTCTAATTTCTAACTTGTGGACAGGTCTTGGACATCTCTGATGTTTCCGTCCTATACGATGTTGATGAGCAGACTGTTCGAAGCCTGAATGGCTGCAGGGTTGCTGATCAAATTCTTAAGCTTGTTCCCAATGTCGAGGTGAAGTGTCATGTTGGAGAATTAAGTTGTTTGATCGCTTTCTTTCTTGATGGATGTTTATTTTTGGTGTAATAAATTTTTTTTTCCTAATTTAAATTTCTTTCTGAAATGTAGCATTTTCGCACAGCACTTCGTTGTTTGAAATTTTGGGCTAAAAGACGTGGTGTTTATTCCAATGTGGGTATCTCCTTTCTCGTTACTTTTTCTTTCTCATTTTTGTTTTTTGCTTCATCCCTTGTAACTTTTCTCTGTTGATGTGTTATTGGCTTCCTTGTGCTTTATTGTGCTCAGGTAACTGGGTTTCTTGGTGGTGTAAACTGGGCTCTCCTTGTTGCTCGTGTGTGCCAACTTTATCCTAATGCTATTCCTAGTATGCTTGTTTCTAGATTTTTCAGGGTCTATACACAGTGGCGCTGGCCAAACCCTGTGATGTTGTGCCCCATTGAAGCGGATGAACTTGGATTTTCTATTTGGGACCCCCGCAAAAATCCTCGTGACAGGACTCATCATATGCCAATCATAACACCTGCCTATCCTTGTATGAACTCTAGCTACAATGTCTCAACAAGTACTCTGCGGGTCATGATGGAGCAATTCCAATATGGTAACAAAATCTGCGAGGTATGAAGAATGGAGTTCATTACCCTGTAGTATTTTATGATCCAGTACTTACTGTTCTCTACTCTTTAATTTAGGAGATAGAGCTGAACAAAGCGCATTGGAGTACGTTGTTTGAGCCGTACTTGTTCTTCGAAAGCTACAAAAACTATCTACAGGTTGACATAATTGCGATTGATGTTGATGACTTGCGTTCTTGGAAAGGCTGGGTAGAATCCCGGTTAAGGCAGTTAACCCTTATGGTAATATTTATTGCATTTAGACATATATCATTTGAACTCAATTGTTTGAATTCGATGCTGCATAAGCATTGGAAATTTCTGTAAGAAGAAGTGTAATGCCCATTTATATATTTTTCTATTTTATTTCCCTTTTTTAATGTGTTAATTACAGATTGAACGGGACACATATGGGAAACTGCAGTGTCATCCATACCCTTATGTGTATGTAGATACTTCCAAACCATGTGCACATTGTGTGTTTTTTATGGGCTTGCAAAGGAAACAGGGGGAGATAGTTCAGGAAGGCCAGCAATTTGATATCCGAGGGACGGTTGATGAATTTAGGCATTCGGTAAACATGTATATGTTTTGGAAACCTGGAATGGAAATCTATGTCTCTCATGTTCGTAGGAAGCAGATCCCTGCTTATGTTTTTCCAGATGGTTATAGACGTCATCGACATCCAAGGGTCATGGTACAACAATCATCTGAAAAATCATGCTGTGAAGATGGTGGTGCTTCACACATTGGGTCTGGGAATAGATGCCTTAAGAGGAAAAAAGGTCCTGATGAGGTTGATGTGAAAAATTATTTGCCAGATAAGCGATGTTCAATTAGTCCTCAAAGGAGATCAGTTTCTCCTGAAATCTTCAGTCACAAGCTTGGTGGCACATCTCCAGAGTGCTTGACATTTGCTGAAAGGATCAAAGCATGCCCTGGCGATGCAGAGGGGGTGTGTATGTCAAATTCTAGTGTTGTCACCTCCCTCTCAAGTGAGTTTGGACCATGTGAGGATATTGGAAATGAATCAATGGCTGGCAGCAGTGAGGGGATCAATGGAAGCACCGATGGGAGTGTTGAAGGAAGTAATGACCCTGGATCTTCTCAAGGTGATTCTGGTGATGCATATTCGGAGTGTCCAATAGACAATGCGTGTACCGATGCCAGTGGAGTATTTCGAGATGGATTGCCTAAAGACATTGAGGTTTTTGATAAAAGTTCATATGCTTCTACTTTGCTTTTTCTGTTTTATGTGTTTTGTTTTCATCACATTTTGTTTTCAATTTTTCCCCATTTGCTTCACAAATTATTTGGTCGGCCTTGTGGTTTTATTTTCTTCTGGCTCAAGATGGGGTAGTGATACACTTCAACTGTTCATGTTTTCTCAAATAGTGTTTTTATAATAATTAATTCTTAATCTTTGACTAATTTATCTAATATTTTACTTTCTGGTTTCCTTTTTTTTCCTATGTGAAGCGAAATTCTGTGGTTGGAATGCTACTAAAACCTGTGGGAGGAATTGATACAGATGCTGTGCAGGAACCAGTGTTAAGGCATGTGTTTTGAAATTCTAAGTGATGCTGCTTGTAAAATTTTGTACAATGTTTTTCTTTATACTGCTCTTTTGGTTGTTTTTCTGTTATTTTATAGGAGGTTAAGTTTAACATCGACAGCATAAGGTATCAGAATAGCTGTGTGAAGAGAAGCGCTCTCTGTCCATGTTGTGGCCTAGAAGACAGAAAGCCAGCAGTTTGGGGTAAGTATTATTCTACTTGCTGGCTTTCATTTGTTGTGTTTTTTTCAGGCATAGCTTGTTAGTGTATCTTGTGAAATGGAGATCAACTGGTGGCTCAACCAGAAGAAAAGCATTCTGTTCTGCTCTGCATGAGCAGCGAGTTAGCAAGCGCTTCAAAATATTTAGCTGGGATGGTTCATGGGATTGGCATGTAATTTTCATTGTTCTTTTAAATCCATTTGTTTGAGAGATGGGATGGATATAGGGGAAAGTTCTCGGGGTTCATTTAGTTAGTGAGGGTTGAGTTGAGACATCAATTATATGGCAGGGAGGCTCTCTAGAGGTTGTGGCCTGAAGATTGTTTAAATTGTGCCTTGCCTGTCGCCTTTTGTACCTATGCCTACCAATGTATTATAAGAAAATATTAGATTCTCTCTCTCTGTGTCTCACACTCACATATGCATACAATGTATTGATGTTTATGCATCTGCTGTACTTTTTGTAGTGTGTGAAATTTGATTATTTTCTGAGTTGTAACTAGTTTATGATTTTGCCATTTCTTTTTGAGATGCCTCCGCAACAAAACTAATAGTTGCTCATTTTATGCTCCCGGCACAGCAGATGGGTGATGATACATAGATACAAGTGTTTAAAACAAATGAAAATTGGCGATTGTTTGTCGCCTCCTATATATATACATGTCAAATATAATACTGGTCGTGAGTTGGGAACAAATTGTAGACCGATATTTGCCTTTTCCTTTGTCGCCTTTCTCTATTTATGGGTAAGACGCGCTCTTAAAATAGATTGTTATGATAATCAAAATTTGGGGGAGTCTTTTTAGCTTTTTCCTTTTACCTTGTTTTTGTTCATGTGCTTAATTGCGGCCACATATTTGACATGACATGTTTCATGTTTTAGTTGGTTCCTTTGTCACAGTCATTGGTCTGGCTAATCTCAAAAATTTCTGATTTCCCCCCACTTGATATCTGCTGCCCAACTGATTTTTTTCACCTCTCCTTTTCTGATTTTTGTTTGGTGCACATTTAGCGCGTCAAAATTAAAATTGGTTTGACCTTTTGTCAGAGATTTATCAAATTTGCAAGTTTTTTTTTCTATTTTTAAAGAATCAAAACTAATATTATCTAATGTGTAATTTAGCTTTCGGGGATTTTGGACATGTTAGCAGGCCTATTTTATTTTACTATCCATCCGTCTCAATATTTATACAAAGAATTACGTATAAAAAATATTAAAATTATTTTTTTCAGTAGTATCGCAACTGTCTTTTTTACAGCTTTTGTTATTGCAGAAACTATGTAGTATGATTTTGCAACTATTCTGACTAGATTATTTAGGCCTACTCATTATTAATGGAATCAAGAATATTTTGAATAAGAAATATATCGAAGAGTTAGTGCTAGTCGAAAATTAAAGTTCATCTAAAGTTTGGTCTAAAATTTTTGAAAATTTGACTTTTTATGATTACATCAACATAAGTAATTTTAATTTAATTGAAAATCTCAAATTCGAACTTTAAATCTTATAATTTTTCTACACCCAAATATGAAAGAATAATTTATAAAAAAAATCAAAATAAAAAAAGAGCAAATCTTCCAATTTTCTCACGTGTCACTTTGCTAATGAATTGAAAATGATCTAAGCTCTCTTTTATAACAGCAACAGCAATAAAGTTTTAATCTCAAGTTAATTGAATTTCACTATATAAATTCTTTTTTTTTTTCACTCGATTGGATTTAGGGATACATTTTCTAATAAATTTAAAATAACAAAATCATTTTGTATCACTTTTGTCAAGTTAATTTAGATCTACTCATATCTCTCTTAGATATTTATACTTTAGCTAGTTCAGTTTTTCTGACCGATGTATCCCTGGAGTTACATTTCACATGGTCAAATCATCTCAATCTATGCTTTCTTACCTTATCTTCGATAGGCTACTCTTACTTTTTCTCTAATACTCTCATTATTGATTCTATCTATTTTAGTGTTTTCACATATCCATTTTATTATTCTCATCTCTGCAAATACATCTTACTTACGTGTTGTTCTTTCACAGTCTAACACTCATTAACATATATCATCGCAGGTCGTATGATAATGCAACATAATTTTTCTTTCAATTTAACTAGTATCTTTCGGTTACATAACGCTTATAGTACTTCTCCACTTTATCCAACCAGTTTTAATCATGTGACTTACATCTTCTTCACAACCACCATCCGCTTGAATAATAGAACCAAAATATTTAAAATGAGTACTATAAAATATTGCTATTCTCTCCAAAATAACTTTGTCTCCTTCTTTATTCACGTTATTAAATCCGCAGTACATATACTCAGTCTTAGTTCTATTTACCTTAAAACTCTTTGATTCCAAAGTACTTTTCTATAACTTCAACTTTTGACTTATACCTGCTTAGATCCTATCTATCAATATAATTTTATCTGCAAACATCATACACTAAGGGATATCATCTTGTATATGCCTTGTTAGTTCATCCATGGCCAAGGCAAATAGATAAGAGATCAAAGTTGAACCTTGATGTAACCTAATAGAAATAAAAAATCATTAATATCCCCTCTAATATTGCGAATACTAGTGATAACTCTATCATACATATTTTTCAAGACTTGGATATATCTTATAGAAATTCTCTATGCTCTAGGATTCACCGTAAAATTTCTCTAGAAATTTTATCATAAGCCTTCTCCAAATTAATGAAAAAGCATTTTTCATCTTTATACTTTTTCATCACATCTCTAATAAGAAAGATACTTCCATAGTGGATCGACTAGACATAAAATTCAATTGGTTTGAAGAGATACAAGTGTGCAAACATAAACGGTGTTTCACAACTCTCTCTTATAATTTTATAATTTTATAGTGTGACTCATAAGCTTAATACCTCTGTAATTTGAACAATTTTAAATATCTCATTTATTCTTAAAAATAGATATCATACTGTTTTATCTCCATTTATTAAGCATTTTCTTTATAATTAAGATTTTATTAAATAAAGCAATCAACCACATAACTCTTGTATTTTCTAAAACTTTTTCATACCTTATTCGGTCTATATGCTTTACCAATTTTTATTCTTTTCAAAACTCCATTTACTTTGAAGAACCTAATTCGTATAATATATTTTATATTTTTTTTTCTACGTCATCCAAACCCTCAATAATTTCATTATGATTAACATTAAAAAACTACTCAAAATAACTTCATCTTTCTTTAATATCTTATTCTTTAACTAAGACTATTTTTTCATCTTTAATATACTTCACTAATTCAAATTTCGATATTTTATTTCTCTTATTTTAACTAATATATAAATAATATTTTCTCTTCCTTTATTTCAAATTTTTCATATAAACTCTCAACAGATTATACTCTCCACGAATTATATTGTTGCTTAACTATCTTTTCAACGTCTTTTTTCTTTTTATAATAGTCAAAAGCCTCATTATCGTTGTTGCACTTTGTCAAACTATCTTTTAACAAACCCAACAAAATATATTTGGATCACTCTCCCAAAACAAAGCTATAAAATCCAAAACAAAAAGATTCATCAAATTCACTTTCACCCTGTAAACAAATCTTATTTTGCAAAATAATGATCCTAATGCTAATCGAATTCCAAAAAGATAAATAAATAAATAATCAAAGAAACTCTCTTTTCTTGCATTCGTAAAAAAAAGAAGAAAAAGAAACTCTTTTTTTTCTCGATCTCAATCTGCCAAATCTTGATACGCAAATCTAAGAAACGAGCTTCTTCTATCAAAGATCGATTGCGATTGGCTTCTGGGTAGGTCTCATCTCTCTTTGGCGACAATGGAGAAGAAGATAGTGGTAGCTGTAGTGTGTGTGGCCGCCGTGGCTGGGGCTGTGACGGCGGCAGTGGTGGTCAGACGGAAAATGAGAAAGGATGATAAGTGGACCAGAGCAATGGAAATAGTGAAAGAAATGGAAGAGAAATGTGCGACTCCTATTGGGAAGTTAAAGCAGGTTGCAGATGCCATGGTTGTTGAGATGCATGCTGGCCTTGCCTCTGAAGGTGGAAGCAAGCTCAAGATGCTCATCAGCTACGTCGATAATTTGCCTACTGGGTATTCTAATTCTTGCTTTTAGATATACATTGCACGCTTGTTGTTCTATATATGTTACATATTATGCTAGTATTTCTATATTTGTACCAATGTGTATATGCATGTGTTATTGAGATCTATCACGATTTAATTTTCCGATTTATGTTTGTCTCTCTATATGAATCACTGTTTGCCCGTTTTGTTTATGTACTTTTGTAGTTTCCATTCTTTTTGACTCAAATTGTAACTGGGCGCTTCTTATTTAAGTTTATATGTATAGGTAATAATTTTTAAAGAATGCCATTTAACTAGAAGCATTAATCATATTTTTGATTATTCAATATTTGGTTGATTTGATCCAATTATACATGTGTTTTGTTATTTATGCCTATTTTCTTTGACACTTCCATATGAAATCCAATTTGACTTGAATGCTTGCAAATACATGTTTAGTTACACTCCAGGACTTGTGGTATATGTAAAAGTGCATCATTGAATGTTATTCATGCCAAAGCATGTCGTACATCGTCGCATACATGTTGCTCTATCTTTGGTTTTAATTGTATATTCTGATCCCTCTCAATGAAATTTTTATTGTTTCTTTTCTTTCTCATTGATTCTTGCTAAGATTTTGTTGTAGCATTTCAAATGATATTGGACAACCGTGATTCCCTAAATCAGTATCCTATGCAGCAGTTGCTCTGAGAATCATTTCTTAGTGTTGGATTTGGACAAGCACTTTATAAGGAGTTCATAATTGGGCCGCCAAATCTTCAGCTTTTCTTTTCTGAAGTAACATGCTGGAGTTTGTTTTTGTGATAACTGTTATTACTGCTGTTTGCTATGCAGTTGTATCTCTAAATTTGTTCTCAACTGTGTTTGCTATACATGCAAGTAGATGAAAAGAGATGTTGTAATTTGTAAATGGCTAATGTTGATTGATTTATTAACTTCCTGATAATGAATAAGTAGGAAAAGTATTTGTTTAGGTATAGATATGATTTTTAGTCAAAGTTATTGTTTTTCTTAGTGCAGTCATGAGCATGGCTTGTTTTATGCATTGGATCTTGGGGGAACAAACTTCCGTGTATTGCGAGTGCATTTGGGGGGGAAGGATGATCGTCTTGTTAATCAAGAATTCACAGAGGTGCCTATTCCTCCAAATTTGATGACTGGGACTTCTGATGTAAGTATTTGCTCTCCAAGTCAATTGCTGATACAATCTGAAGCTGGTTTTTGCATAAGGCTTCTCAACTCTCAAATAAATTTTGATTTCAGGAACTGTTCAACTATATTGCAGCAGAACTAGCAAAATTTGTTGCTCAAGAAGATGATAAGTATCAACTTCCGTCGGGTAAAAAGAGGGAATTGGGTTTCACCTTTTCATTCCCTGTTACACAAACGTCCATTGCTTCTGGGACCCTTGTTAGGTGGACAAAAGGCTTCTCTATAGATGACGCAGTTAGTTTGAATTTCTTGTGCTTTGCTCTATATTTTCTAATATCAGTTGTCATCTTGGTTTATTATGATGTTACGTCATTGCTTTAATAAATTAAATACTGTTTTATAGTGGCCTTTGGAAGCTAAACATACAGTTTATTCTCTAGGACATTCATGTAGCTAATTAGGTGATTGAAGACATGTCTCATCCTGATTTCTTGAAAATAGGTTGGCCAAGATGTAGTGGTGGAATTGACAAAAGCCATGGAAAGACAAAGTGTTCAGATGCATGTGTCAGCTCTGGTAACTTGAAAATTTTGGATTTTCTCATTAAAACTTCTAAGAGCTTCATGTTAATATACTGTTTTACCCCTTAGTATTATTCTGATATTTCATATTTGTCTTTTAACATGTCAATCTGGTACAGTCTTCACTATGTCATCCTCGCCTTTGTCATTATCATGATTCTTTTTTTCTTTTTCCAATTGACTTAAAGAATGTTGGTACCAGGTTAATGATACTGTTGGAACCCTAGCTGGAGGCAAATACTTCAACAAGGATGTTGTTGCTGCTGTGATCTTAGGTACTGGGACAAATGCTGCTTATGTGGAACGTGCACAAGCAATTCCAAAATGGCATGGTGCTTTACCTGAATCTGGCGAGATGGTGATCGTAGTTGAACATTTCTTTTCTTGTTTATTTCTGGTAGAAAATTACTGAATTTGCTGCACACATTGGAATGCAGGTTATCAACATGGAATGGGGTAACTTTAGGTCATCACATCTTCCACTAACTGAGTATGACCTTGAGTTGGATGCTGAAAGTTTAAATCCTGGTGAACAGGTAATTTATTAATTTTAAATTCTCTAACATGATATTGTTATTAATATCTTAAATGATTCTCACAGATCTTTGAGAAGATAATTTCTGGCATGTACTTGGGAGAAATTGTACGAAAAGTTCTACTTAAGATGGCTGAAGAAGCTGCTTTTTTTGGTGACACTATTCCACCAAAACTCAGAGTTCCCTTCATATTGAGGTAAAACTTCGATAGGAGCTATGTTTTGGAATTCAACAAGCCTTGATCTGGAAATTGAGAGGGTAAAATAAGAAGTTGACATAAAAATATCTAAAGATTTGGAGGACTAGTCTACTAATCCATGTCATGGATAAGATAATTTTCTGGATGTGCACTTCCCATGACAATACCAGAAGACATGGGAAGAAGTAAAAGTCTACTAAAAACATTAGCATGAGAATATCAGGAGCTTATAAGTGAAGTTGTGCTTCAATTATTATTGCAGCTCTGTCAAAAATTTGAGTTTGTTGGCTGTGGGACCTTGTTTCTTATATATGTGAAGTTGGGTTTATTGCATCATTATAAATCAAGGTTATTTCTTGTTTTATGTTTGTTGTTGGACAAGTGATACATATGCTATCTACATTGCCCCAGAAAAGATATAAAATTTTCAATTCCGCACTGATATGGACCTGTTTAGCTACTATATTGCAATTCTTCAAATCTGCGTTAATGAAAGCTTTTTTCGCTACTGGCGTCCACTGATAAATAATTTGAAAGGACAAATAATTCGCCTTCGTGCATGAGAGACAATGGAGTCCTTTTTTTTTTTGGTGCCATTGTTTCTTATGATCAATTGATTTCTGGTTAAGGAAAGGTCATATTTCTTTTCCCTGATGGAAAAATATATTGTGGAGATTGGCACCATGAAATCACTATTTTTGTTAGGCGCATTCTCTTGCACTGATATTTTTCTTCCTTTTTTGTTTTTGAATGTCCATTTATGATTTAAGTTTTTGAGAGTTTCCGCTGGTTCTGTTTCTCATTGAATTTGTTTGTATATATCTCCCTCTGTGGTCCATATCTTACATTTGCCAAGATTGGATACAAGTATTTACTGAAGCGAGAAAAAAGAAATAGCAGAGATGGTTATGTACGCATACATTTTTTAGCACAGTTTTCTAGTCTTTGGCATGCCTAATGACAAGTCGCTATTGGTTATTTTCCTTGGTTGGATCTTCAATATCAGCTATATGTCGCTTTTTTGTCATTCTGATGCTACTTGTGTACCAATTGGTGAGGCAAAAGATTGTGAATGTCGCTGAAACAACTTTGTTGGAAGTCTTTCTTTGAGCTGCAAATTTATTGGTTATTATTTATGTGCTTATTATAAGTATTGTTTGTATATAACTATATCCAAAGATACGAGGCATTTATTGTTGATGTAGATATGCCTAACATAACAGGTGTATTTGTAGTTTTTGTGTATTGATGCAATGACATAGGTATTAGAATTTGGTTGTGAATTTTGGATGTGCAGAACACCTGATATGTCAGCAATGCATCATGATACGTCCTCTGATCTTAAAGTGGTGGGAAACAAATTGAAGGATATTTTAGAGGTATTTATTTTAGTCTCTGTTTTATCAGTTTCATACATGTATTGCTTTCATTTTTCTGTCTTTCCTACTTCCCATGTGTGCTGGTGTCTTTTATTAAAGTTTGTGGCATTTTATAGCTTATCAAACTTAGTTCAAATGATATTTTTATCGAATCTCCATATGCTTTTAGTCAATTTTTATTTATACTTGCTTCTTCTTCTTCTTGTGTAAAGAAGATGTAGTTTGCGGAAATGTCTACTTCACATGTGAGGAGATTGCTCAATAAATGCAACATTTACATTCATAAAATTGCTCGTATATGCATACATGCTTTCATAGACTAACATCAAATGGCAAAATAAACTAATATTAAATTTGTATTTGGGATAGTGTCTTAATTTGTGACTTTTTTTTCCTGCTCAATTTCAGATATCTAACACCTCCCTGAAAACAAGAAAAGTTGTTATTGAACTTTGCAACATTGTTGCCGCCCGTGGAGCACGACTTGCAGCAGCTGGAATCTTGAGCATCCTAAAGAAAATGGGAAGGGATACAATAAAAGAGGGGGATAAACAGAAGACTGTGGTAGCCTTGGATGGTGGATTATATGAGCATTATACTGAATATAGCTGCTGCATGGAGAATACTCTTAATGAATTGCTTGGAGAAGACGTTTCCAAAAACATCGAAATTGTGCACTCCAATGATGGATCTGGAATAGGAGCTGCTCTTCTTGCTGCCTCACATTCACATTATCGTGAAGTTGAGACCGAGACCTCAGAATATCATAAAGTTGAGACTGGGACCGAAACTGAGACTGAGACATTCCGACTACCATAGGAAACATCTCTGCATTTGATTTTTCCATTTCATTGCAGCCTCTCCATACCTTATTTTTCTCTAATCATTTTGTCCTCATGTTTCTTTATTGGTAATTTTTCTTCAACTTCAAATTTGGAAGAAAAATTCCCGTGAATAATTTGAATCACACCTTCCAGAACATTTTAGTGGAATCGGATTGAATATATTAAAAAGCAGGACCTGAAAGCAGCCAATATTTTTCCTCTCTGGCCTGCAATTCTAGTGGTTTGTTCCTGCTGATGGTTTCCAATTTCTCTGGTTGCAATAATAAATCGTTGAATACCTTACCTTGCTGTTTCCAGACGACAAGTCTGTTAAAAGAGTGAATTATGAGCTCTTTTTTCATGTAATTTTGTTGAATTTATGATTGGGCCAACTGATGAAATCGGATGATTTAAAAAAAAAGGTTTATTCTCTTGAACAATAAATTTGGAATCTATTTCTGTTTCTTATATTATAAACAAAATGTAGAAATATGAGAAATTGAATTAAGAAAGTGGGCATTTGTGAAGAATATTTGTGTCATGGGGGTATATAGTCAAATCAGAAGGTCCTAACTTGTGACAAAAATCAAATAGAAATGAATAGAATCACTGTTCACATGTGGAAGAAAATGGCTAAACCATTTTTCTTTTAACTGAAGCGAGGGAATTATCATTACAAAACCCAAAATTTCATACATGGAAATGGTTGTATTGGAAGGAGGACTTGGTCATCGACAGTGACACCAGTTTGCCGCAGCAATATCAAACAAGAAGGCAACCCTGAAATGATATCTATTTAAAAATAATAATAATAATTAAAACCCACCTTTATTTATTTATTTATATGTATATATTTCATTTCATTCAAGTGGATGAAAATGGCCAGAAAGAACATATAGTCTCTGCTATGATGCTAACATCTCATCATCGATTATGAATATGTTTGAATAAATCATTTATAGTATGAAAATGAATGGACGTTTTCAATTTAATTAGTTCAATTTTATAAGATTATAGAATGAAAATTTTAAGGAAGGAGAGCTGTTTTAAGTATATATTCATATATTTAACTAGTTACTCCACTAATATTATCTAGAAGTTAGGACAAGGATTATAAGAGGATATCAAATAATGAACTCCCATAACTATATCCCTTCTATTCTATGATTTCAAGAATATGATATTGCTTCTAGACAAATTGCAAAATTTTTTAATTGAATATATATATATATATATTTATATTAGTGTTTTCTAAAAATTAAAAAGAAAATATAAATCAAGACGCATACTAATAATAAAAGTATATTAGCCTGAATAATAAATTTAAAATTAATTTCTCTTTCCTCATATTAATAATACTGAAAAAAAAAGATAATTATCGACAATCAGAAAATGTGCATATATTTTTTTCTTTTCCAAAATTAAATCTAATCTCATTATTTATTTATGATCATAAAAAAAATTATGAATTTTTTTTTATTTTTTTCTTAAGAAAAATAAGAAACAGGTGGAGTTGTATTTCATGAATTGGGGTATTGGTTAGGTGTTCTATTGAGAAAGGGTTCCAAAACAAGACTTCCTCAAACATATAATGTAAATACAAAGAATATGTACAAAATAAAATAAAAAAAAGAGTATATTGACATATTGATTGTGTTTTGACAAAAGGGCCAAACACACACTCTCCATTAGAATATAAATTTGGTGAGTGGAGATGCCTCTATGTTGCCTTCTTCTGCCCTTTCATTACTCTTTTCACTTTGCTTAGTCCAAAAGGATATGAATTATATTTTTGACTTTTTTTTTCTTTAAGGACATCCCCCCCATTCCCCACCTTGCCCTAGGCCTTGTACTCTCATTGATTCAATTTTGAAAAAAAAAAAGGGATACCCCTTATGTACCATTAAATTGCCTTGCTATTTTTTATCTTCATCCTCATTTTCATTTTTTTTAAATTTTGAATTAAACATTTTGAATTTAATACAATATTTACTTGGAATTTGCAAATTTAATATCTTAAAGTATAAATTTTATTAGAACTTAAATCATCATGGTATAATTTGGTAGTCTAAAATGTGTGTTACTTCCGTTTAAATTTCGAATTTGAGTCATAAATATTTATTTCTTTACATATAATTAATAAAAATAATTTTAAAAATAAAATAAACAAAAAAATTACAAATATAGAGAAAATCACCCTTTACAAGATGTTCATATACAAGATCTATATATTATCTGGCCATGATATTTTTTCTAATATTGTATTTATGTTAAATTTAGATTTTCATATTCACAACTCTCTTTATATTATCAATTTATATTCTTTGTCTGCTCAATTATTAGAGTATTCTTAATTTTTTATAATTTATTTACAGGTTTAATAATAAATTTCAAATTATTTTAAAATTTTTAATACATATGATAATTTGGAAAGAATAACGTTAAATAGTTGAAATCCTAAGCTGAGATTGTGTGTTCAGTGATTAAAGTTGGTGAAAATGATCAAAGAAAGGGTTAAAGAGAAGTCCTTGAATTTGAAAATGAGTAAAAATTTCTGAATTTGTAAAAGCCAAGAGAGTGATAATTGGTGGTCAATTGAAGTTGTCACACAATTTTCAAGAAAGATTGAAACTTAAATGCGACAAAAGAATCCAACCCATGCCCTTATGGCTTAGTATTTATGTTATTTTATAAAGGAAAAATGGCTTATGGATTGGTGGACCATTTTAATTTCTATTTCTTCTTTGCAATTGCCTTGTGGGATTCATTGACTTTATGCCATTTAATTCACCATTATGCAAGTGCTTCTTTTATTATATAACTCAACCAAATCCCATTCCTCCTCCTTCAGTTACGAAAATATTTGTTCTATCCCTCTTTTTTTTAAGATATTTTATTCATATTGATTCTTTATATATACAGAAAATTATCCCTAAAAGTATAAAAAATTATCTCCATCGATTACATATATTTCTAATTATCATCATGTTATTTGTGATCGTTTTTATTTTCATATCTTATTATATTTGCAAATATAAAATAAGTGATCATTTAAAAATAAATTTATTTTCAATTAACATAAAACTTAATTTAAATATATCTTAATTATTTCTTCTATCCTATTGAAATTGTCATTTTTTATAATAAAAATTTATCATTCTCAAATTATCACTTTAGAGAATTAAGAAAAATTAATTTTTTTAACTATACTCTTATCATTAATTATTTAATTAATAAAGTAAAAATATAATATTAATGATTTAATAGAGTATATTTTAATTCATTTAAAATAATTTTATATAATATTTAAAAATTTTAATGATTTTATTAATAAATGTGCATGAGTTAAAAGTGACAATTTCAGTAGGATAAAATGAGTATTTAAATAAAATGTGATATAGTTAAGCAATATAATTTGCTAATTAGTGAAAAATTGAAAAAAAATCATTTTAATATGTAACTTTGAGTATAATAATTATATTAAATCCTTTGCCTAAAGAAATATTTTCCTTTAAAAAAATAAAAAATAATAATAATAAATTTTTATACTATATATATATTACATTAACTTCAACGAAAGTTCTCCTAAAGTTATAATTTTTAATGATTATGGGTTACCAAGACAAAAGGGTAATGTTGGTATTATTGTAATTGTATAGTTTCACAACAAAAACCCTATTTCCAAGAATCCACCTGTATATTATATTCATATTAAAACAAGACTAATGAAGGAGCAAAGAAAGTCCAATAAAAATAGTGAAAATGTATGGGGTACATATACATAAACACTACACACCAAAATCTTCACTTTTCATTATGCTTCTGGAGCCATTTCTTTCTCTCTTTCTCTGCCAAACTTGGTGGTTGCCGGTGGCGCCACCTCCTAGTTTGGCAGAACTCACGGTGGCGGTTCATTTCTCTCTTTGCTAGCTCTCCTCTCCACTTTTAGTCTATATATATTACATATATATGCTTAAGGTTAAGCTGTATATATTAATATAATATTAATATTATCGAATGATATTATATTATGGCACACAGGGTGAAGCCAGGCAAACAAGAAAAAAGAAAGTGCTTATTTTTGTAAGTATTAATTAATTCTTGAAGATCTATTGTTTTAATTTCCTCTTCAGAGAGATTTCTTGATCTTAAATTATTTTTAGTTTCTATCTGATTAAGAATATGTTATTAATGTCGAGTTTCTGTAATTGGGTTTTTAGGTGATTGATTATGGAGAAATGATTATATTATTAGGTTAATAATGATTTAGATTTAATTAGAATATGTTTAATGATTGTAATTTTCGAGTTATATATTATTAACTAGTTTTGATTCTAATATAATTATCTTCTTCTTAAAATTTTCTTCCAAATTCTCTCTCTTTCTGTGTCTACGTGGAAACAGTAATGGATTAATCTGTTTGATTATATATACTTATGCTTTCATAAATTCATTAATTTTTAATTAAATCCTAATTTTAGGTTAATTAGAATCAACTAGCCAATGTAATAAAGAAATTAGCAAGGTTAATTAGAATCAACACACCATCTAGCAATATTTACAAGCTAAACAAAAAAGTTCTAAAACACGTATAGAATTAATAATTAATGTTTCATAAGGTTGAAAAAAATAATAACGTTGGTGCGTCTTATATTTGTCATTATATGTTAGGAAATTCATATATACAGACGTAATTAGCTTCTTTGATTGAGTCAATACATATACACATTATTCAAGAACATTTACGCATCAGCTTCCACCATTTCTTGTTTTTCATCTTCTCATCACACAGCAAACTATGACTCCTCGTCAGTCGTCTCCATGCATGATGCCCATTTCAAAAAAAAAAAATATATATATATATATATATAATTGAAAAATAATTAGTAACTAATTTTTTGTAAAATTTTAAGTGATATATATATATTGTAAAAACTACTTGCATCGTGAAATAAGGAGGTAATAAGTTTGATATATTAAGCTCTGAGTTAGTAAATAATAATAAGATTTGGTACTACATTTTATATTATGTTGTTTGGAGGTGGAATCATAGCACAAGAAGAATTACCCTTTTATATTTTTAGTCATGTTCTGCATGGATAGAGGGAAAAAAAATTACGTATATTATTAGGGAAAAAAAAGAAAAAAAAAACAAATGAGTTTTATTAGTAATATATTAAAGTTATGTTTAAAATTAAGAGGTTGCAAATTTGAATCTATCAAAACCCAATTGATAAAAAAGGAAAAAAAAAAAAAACAAGCAACAAGAAACATATGAATTTTGAACAAGTTTGATCTAAATAAGTGATGTATATAATGAAGTGCGTTAATGAATATGTCTCCCACATTAATTGATCACCGGAGAATATTGTTATCATCTACATTCAAATTAAAGAAGTTTGAAAATGGTTGAACTTTGCATTTTGATCAATGGAAGAAATTACAAGATTAAGCTTGATTCGTGACTGAATATCCATTTAACTGTTTTGGAAACAAGATATATATTAAGCTTTAAAAAAAATAACCAATATATATATGGGTCTTTTTATTACAAAATCGACCGTTCTACAAATTTATTATATTTATATAATTTACCATAAATTTATTATGTATGTATTATATACATGATAATTTCTATAAATTTATTACTATATTTTTATAAAATAACTAAAATATCTTTAGGAAAACATAAAAAATTTTACAAAAACGAGTGAACAACGTAATTTTTTATGCATTAAATAAAGAGATTTGCATAAAAAATTACTCAACAGCAAGAGATTTGCATTAAATAAGATTATTCAACAGCAAAACATTCAAGTAATGGGATGATTAGTTTTCCAATCAAATCTAAGCAGTTTATGCATAACTGCACTCACAAGCTAGTTTGCCATAAGATTACAAGATCTTTTAACCAAAACAAAGGAGCGGTCCACAAAAAGATTTCTAAAGCTTCTAATTGTCTTCAATTTCAGACGGCCAAGATTAAGGAAAATTGATAGCATGTATAAGAATGAAATAATCATATTCAAAGATAAGCCTTTGTGAAGTTGAATGACCGTACTCATTGGACTCATATATATATATAAAAGGTTAATTACTAAACCTAATTAAGTTGGGACATTTACGTGACTACAAAAAAAATATATAACTTTTATTTTAAAATTTTTTATAAAATATAAAATTTTAAAAATATCTCATTTTTCACTAAAATAATTTTTTTTTCAAAAATACATCTTCCCTCACTATAATTAATATTTTACTTCAATTTTTATCATTTTTTTAAATTTTACTATTAAATAAAAATATTCTGATAAAATAATAAAAATTAATATTTTAAATTATTTTTTCTTATATAAAAATCATAATTTTTTTATAAAAGATAACATTTTAATTTTAATTATAAAAAATAAATAACACTCACAAAAAAAATAAGAAAACAGAACTTCCTTTTCTGCATTCAAACTAAAATAATAATAAAATATATATAAAAATATATTAATAAAAATCGTTAATTTTATTTTTAAACAAATTTTACATATTATACATATAAAAAATATAAATAATTTCGTTATGTAGATGTGTTGTAGATATTGTGTATATGTTATGTTTTTGTTATTTAAGTTGTGAGTATTTTATATAAAAATTATTAAATGTTATATGAATATTGTGTGAATATCGTGTAGATGTGAGAATAAAAAATTATATAAATTATTAAAAAAATTATGTAGATATTTTGTAGATTTATTATAAAAAAAATAAAAAATAATAATATATAAAAAATTATGTAGATATTTTGTAGATTTAATACAAAAAAAATAAAATAATATATAAAAATATATTAATAAAAATCATTAATTTTATTTTTAAACAAATTTTACATATTATACATATAAAAAAATATAAATAATTTCGTTATGTAGATGTGTTGTAGATATTGTGTATATGTTATGTTTTTGTTATTTAAATTGTGAGTATTTTATGTAAAAATTATTAAATGTTATATGAATATTGTGTGAATATCGTGTAGATGTGAGAATAAAAAATTATATAAATTATTAAAAAAATTATGTAGATATTTTGTAGATTTATGATAAATATATTATAAATGTTATAGATGTAGTTTGTATTGTTAAGTGTATATTTTGTATACGTTGTATATATATTTTTTTGTATATATATAAAAAATTTAAATAAAAAAACATAAATTAAACAAAATTAAACAAAATGAAAATTACAAAAATAAAAGAAAAGCACCGATGAAATATAAAAATGTAAATAAATAGGCGTGTGGAGTATTTATGAAAACGGAACTTCCTTTTCTGCATTCAGTGTAATTTGCTCAATTAAGATAGCTTAAACATTGGGCTCACTAATGGGCTGGCCCAACTCAACGTCGCTAAGCTCTAACGTCACCTTTTCATGAATTTTGTAGTAAAAAATAATAATAATAAATTATATTATGCCTTCTTTTTATTATTTTTTCATAAATATCTTACAGTTTAAAGTGATAACTCTTACAACAATTGTCGCATGAATCAATTGATCAAGTGATTAGAAAATTTAGAAATCAAGACTCAACTTCAATTCTATTCTCTGATAACTCTTACAGAGCAAAGATCAAGAATTTTGAGATTGTTCTTTCAGGATAATTCTCTGATCGAAAAAAAAAAAAACTTTTGAATGAATGTCAAAAACAAGACAAATAAATATGTATAATCTTTTTATATATTGATAATGATTGAAAGTAAATGTCATTTTTATATCTTTTGGATTGGAACGTTCAATTGTGTTGGTAATCAAGTAAAAAATTCAACTTATTCTATCTAAAACATAAATATAATTAATTTTTAACTTTATAGTAATCAAGGAGAGAAGACACGACTTGGCGAACATCACATGAGAGTCATTTATTGTATTTCTTGATATACAATTTATTTTTTTTAGTTTTAGATTAAGATTAATTATTTTTAATTATAAAAAATGTTAATAATGTTTCCTAAAAAAAGCATAATTAGGCAAGTTTGCACATTTATTATTATTATTATTATTATTATTATTATTAATTTGATTAGCATATTAAATTTTATTCAACATTTTTTTTACGAATACCCTACATAAAATAGAAAAGAAGTATAATAAGATAATTAATTTAGCAGATTTGGTGTATTGAATTAGTATGAAAAGGGAATATGCGCAATAGCAAATAAACAATTCTCGTGGAATATTGATTAGAACCATTCTTAGTTTCGGCTTTCAAGTTAGGCAGCTCTCAATGAAAAAGACCCTTCGCAAGTGTCCAACGTACTTTCTACCCCATTTCAACATCTATTATACAATCTCTATATGGCTCGGTTTGGATGGTTTTTCAGTAATATTTTATATTGAATTAATATTTTCAGTTTGATAAAATTTTAAATTAAAATGATATAAAATAAATAATTTTGAATTAGTCTGATTTATTAAAAAAATTATATTCATTTTATTTTATTTCAAATTAAATTTTATATATAATTTTAAACTTGAATTGTTTCTCATTGAACTCTTATTTTAACTTCTTTTAAAAAAAAACTGTAAATATCTTAAGAAAATGTTTTTAATATATATGTGAAATAGACAAAAAAAAATAAGAATCCTATTAAAATTAAAATTATTATCATTAAAATAAAAATGCAAAAATAAATATTAAATATTAAAATAAATTACCATAAAATTATACCCTAAGTATTTTGATGAATTACTCAATTCAAATTCATTTTTCTATTATAATTTTTGACATTTTTTATATATTTAATATGTCAGATTAGTTAAGAGTTACAATACTTTAAAATTTTATAAAAATCACAAACCAAATTGTAAATTTGATTTGCTTTTTTTTTAAAACAATGACAAATCCTAAATGTTTTACACTAGGATTTTCAATTTGATTTGAATAAATTAATGGGTTTAATCTTGTTTGTTTTTTCAACCCTAATCCATTTTAGGCCCCATTCCATCCCTAGGTGCATTGAACATGGATAAAATAAAAATTCAAATAAAAAAGAAATGCCAAGATCAGTGGCAAGATTTCAAACAGATGATAATTTTACTGGGACCTGAGACAAGGATCAGTGTTTTGAGAGACCCTAAGGGCATATCACTATCAAAAAGGTAATGAAACGATATGGATTTTGGTCTAACCCTTTTGAACAAAAAGGGCATAAAATTGATAACTTTCTCCAAACCCAAAGCCAAAAAGGACCCTATAAATTTATAAAGTAGTAGTGTCTACTTGTTCCAATGGAAATGAGAAAAGAATTAAGTGTCAAAGCTTTACAACCCATTATTCCTTGCACATAAAAATTTTGCAAAATTGACAACACCTTCAAAATTGAACGAACCTTACTTGAATTGAATATTGTCACTTAAAATGTGTTTATAGGCTCAAGGCAAGACTATAAATTTGTCTTTTAATAGCCTAAAACAGATTTAAGTTTCCGTAATTTGAAATGGGTAATCAGTAAAAGTAAACAGAAATTGTCAATTAAGCTCAAAACACAGCAATCAAGACTGTCCCACATTACAGCAAGTTAAACAAGATGGGGTTAAACTTGAAAATAGAGGGAAAAACTTATAAACTAGACAGAGACATATATATATATATACTGTGAGTTACAGATTTCCATAGAAAATAGGAGAAAATGTCAACTAAGAACATAAAATTCAAGTCTTTCCTTAATCTTTCAACAAAAGAGAATCTTCACAGCAGAATTCATCATCTTCTCATTTCATTAAGAGTTTCCTTGTTTTCTTGCTTATTGCTTCCAACTGAAAACACCATATTCGAAATACTGGATTAGGATCAAAATGTAGGAGGAGAAATAATTAACAAAAGCAAGGTTCTTTGCGGCGAAATTAGTAACTCACGGCTCATTGCAGAAACTTCAGAGCTCTTCAGCAAGCGAAGCCTCTTCACCGTTGACACAAACATGCTACAAATTTAAGAAAATTGATTATGACTTATAATATGCTGCAAACTTGGCTGAATTTCTATGCTTATTTTAATGACCCAGCAAACAACCAAATACAAGTAATTTAATACCCAAATGCTAGTTTTATTTAATGCAAAACAAGGCATGCCTTAGCATTGAACTGTGAGAGTGCATGGATAAATAATACATAACACAGAGATTAGCTTTAATAAACAACTTAATACATGACATAATACATGACACCATAGCAAGTAATTAGGTATGTGATACAGTTAGTCCATCAAACTAAAAGACATAAAAAAGCATATAATAATAGTGCTTTGTTATAGGCAAAAATTAATTAACAAGTGTGTTAAGAATATAATATAAGATAGAATAATTAAAAATTTGAATCAGATCCACAGAGATAAAGATGCTTACTGCCATGGGACATCCCCAACAAGCATCCTGTCTCCTTCGTTATCCTCATAAACAAGCGTATACTCCCCACTTCCATCCAGTACGCCTGTAATCGCTTTCTCTTCCTCTTGCTTGCTTATGATTCCACCAGCAGAGGAACCTCTTTGAGCTATACATAAAGCACAAAAGACAAACAAAAATGAGTTAATTTTGTATGCACTAAATTCACAAATAACGAAACTTTAACTAAATATAAGAATACAGTTATCTAACAAAATAGCACTACCCACCACTACTTGATAGGTGTAAAATTCTCTTGCATGTCTTTGCTTCTGTAAATGGCAAACTGACGGTATAGCTTAATTTGTATACAAATTTGCTAGATGACAGAACTGTCAAGTCAAAACTATTCCTATGGCATGTCAATACTACTGTTAAATAAAGAAAACCCATTAATTATTGGTCTCTATCTCAATTATGTGTGCAACTTAAACAAGTTTGAATAATTCACTACATAAGTAAAATCATTATAAGAAAAAGATAAATTAATAACCTGCAAGAAGGCCTCTAAAGAGTTCATCAACGGCAGTGGAGAGTTTCTCGTAGCTATCATAAGCTTTGAGATCTACTTTCCTTCCAATGGGAACACCATCCATATTAATCTTTACAAACATCCCTTTCTTGCAAGGCTCCACTAGTTTTTCACTAGCAGCCTTCTTGTTTGGACCTTCATTTTGTGAATCAATAGCTGGTTTTGAAGAACTGCAGCTTGCAAGATTCTTCCTGAATGATCGGATTGGAGGCCAACCCACCACTGGACCAGGAGCTGTTCTGCTTTTGGAAGACATTAATGAGTAAGTTGGACAAGAAATAATGAATTAAACAAAATTACACATATCCAAGTGATAATAAAGATGATTAATGATAAACAGAAAATTAAGTTCATATATAATCAATAAATAAAAAAAAGTACAGTAAAAATTACCAGGCATGCATGTAGAGATATTACACGAAAATAGCAGCAACAAAAACCCGACAAGCAGTTCCATGTCTTGAGAATCATAAAGGCAAAAACAGAAAAGCCCATACTTCAAGAAATCAAGAACTATCATTCAAATCTAAATCACTTTGGAACACAAACATGGACTTAAAAAAAATATTACTAGAAAAGTAAAACCTACACAGAAAAGGAAGGATAAGAGTTACAACTGTTAATGACCCAGCTAAGCTAAAGCAAAGCAATTTGAAAAACAGACATGAATTCAAAAAAAAAAGATTACTAAAAAGAGCAAAACTTACAAAGATAAGGAAAGGTAATGATTTAAACTATCAATGACCAAATTAAGCTAAAGAGAGATCGAGAATCAGCAGTCAAAAACCAGATAGTTAAAATTTTAATTAAAAAGATGAGATAAAGAACTGTCCACAAGCATTGAATTGTACATAACAAGTACCATTAAAGTAGAAAATACATTTACAAGCATAAAAACAAGAAACAAACAAATATTATGTTGATGGACCACACATCGTAAAGCAAGATGAACATGTGAGTGAATATCCTGTCAAAAAGTGGAAAAAAAAAAAAAGACAGACGGGAGAGAGAGAGAGATGAAGAGGTAAAAAAAGAAAAGCTGGAGGACCTTTTCTGAGAGCTGATGGGCACAGCTGTATTTGCAGGAGCTGGCTTTGAAAACGCCTTCGTTTCTGTACGCTGCTGCAAGTCTACTGCCACTTTAGTGCAACAGGGCTGTGAGGATTCCTTTCTCATAACAGGGAGGCTCTGTTGCGTTGTTGATACTGTTCTTGATGGGAACTGGAGAAATGGACTGTTAACCTGTGCTTGCTGTGATAGTTGTCGATTAAACCATACGGAACCAGCCTGAGAATTCTCAGGTGAAGAGAAATTATGGGATATTTGGTTTCTATTGCAGTACCCCAGTGAGAGAAGAGATTCGTTTTTTTCTCTGTTATCAAAGCTTTTTGCAGTCTCACCAAGACACCATTCTTCACCTGGCGGACCAAGCCTAAGCTCAAGTTTCTTCTCCTCTGATGATCTTTCATTACCGTTTTCAATCATCCATTCTCTTTCCCTTGGAATGAAATCCAGCAATTGAGGACACGGCTCACCATTTTTCGAACCACTCTCCATATTCAACAGATAAAATATCACTTTCTTCTTTGAACTTTGACACCAGAAAAAAGCAAGAATGCAGGAAAATCTCACTAGAGTGTAAAAAAGCAATCAAAAGTTAGGAGCTATCAACGTCAAATAACAGCGCAGGACTTGACGACATAAAACCATAACAAAGGGAACAAATGAAACCGAAAGGCAGAAACTAGTTATATACCTTTTTGCTATGTCTCCTTTAACCAGCACTGAAGAACTTGAAAACCCACATCCTCAAACGATTATAAAGAACTCCTTAAACCTCTAAAACCCCAGAGAAAATAAATATAGATAAAAAATGAACCTTAAGATCTCACTAGCAACGCAAGAACCAGATTTTAACGCTTTAATCAGTAAAAAACCTTAAACCCAGCACACTCAGAAGAGGAAAATAATGACACCAACCCCACCAAGGGAAAATAAGTGTTTTAACAACGCAAAGGGCAAAGAAAAGAGACGCACATAATAGCAACTTTTGTATTGTTTTCTCGGCACGCTTAGTGGGTTCTACTTGCTTTTTGGCAATAGGATATAGGAGGCAACAAGAAATAAGAGAGAAGAGATTTGGGTAATAACATAGAAGGGAACAGATAAAAACAGAGGCAAAGAAATGAAAATATAAGAAGAATAAGGAGAATATTAAGAACCCAAAAATAGGAATTGGGGGTTTTTTAGACGAAATTGCACGCAACCCAGTAGAGGGGGGCCTCTAAAAACGTTAGGTTGTTCAGCTGAGGAAGCAAAGCGTGCTCTTGCTGACCTCCTTGTTTAAAGATACTCGCTTTCTCTTTCTCTCTCTCTCTTTCAACAACAGCAACGCATTGTTGTAGCTTATTAGGACAGTGCCCCGGAAAACATCTCCCTTTATCAGAGCCTCTTCTAGAGAGAGAAAAAGCAAGTCTAGCGAGAGAAAGAGACCATCAAAATTCTTACTATTTAACTCCACTTTCATCTTTGATTAATTAGGAGCAATTAATAAACTTTATTAGCACACTAATTAAATCAAAATTAACTAAACCCACCAAACCCAAAATCCATATTTTATTCTCTCTCTCTATATATATTATATATAATATATATATAGTTATATATATAAAAATCTCATTTGGTAAGTTGATATATACACCCTTATATATCCTGATTTTTTAGTATCATAATATAAAGTGAAATAGAATATATTCAGGAGAGATATATCTGCCATGTACCCTTGTATACCCGGTTTGTAACTAGACAAATCAGAACTTCATGTTTTGATATTAAAGTGAGTGATGAAATTAAGTAAAGGTATGAGTTTAATCAAGTTTTTAATTGAGATTAATTAAAGAAAAGTAGAGACTTTAGGCTCAATTAAAGACTTTTTGGAGGAGTGGCAAATGGGTTTTCTTTTTAGAAAGTCAAGAAAATGATGGGTGTGGGGATAATATTTTGTTTTCTTTATTATTTTAATCCAAAATCAAAATATAAATTATAAATTACAAAAACAATTTAGAGAGAGAGAAAGGAGATTTGCATGATCCATTTTGCAGGTCCTGTGCAATAAAAACATGCAGATCCCAGATCTTGTCTACTTTCTCTCTCTCCTCCTCTTGACAGTCAGATTATCCCCACAAAAAAAAGTATCAGTAAAGAAACAATAATATTAAGAGGGTGTTTGTATCAAGTGATGTATGAAGCAGTGATTTATAGCCATTAGATTTTCTTATTTTACTTGAGATGTGAATCAAGATGAGCATAATCTGACACCATTCTTAAGCTTAACTCTGATCTTAGCAGTAGAAAGGAGACACTCTTTTGTTGCTTTTTTGTGTATTAGACTATGACTCTTGTACGTACATTTGTACGTGTATTTATATATATATATGTATATATTTATATATGTGTATGGAATTAGTGTACAAATATTGTTTATATCATTTTTTTTATTTATTTACTATTTGTTATTAATTAAATAAAAAATTTGTTGTGTATAATACAATAATTCTTACAATATTATGCACAAGTGGCTTACCAACCCAACCAAACTCTTACTATATGACTATATTATCCTTATTAAGGACGGACTTAGAGGGTTATTAAAAGTTCACCAAAAACTCCCTCATCGCCGTTCATGGTAAATTTGATGTATTTGCAGACGATGAAAGAGGGAAGCTCGCCAATAATGAATTTGCTGTATTTACAGAAAAGGGAAGGAGAAAGAAGATAGAGGAGAGGAGAGGGAAAGAGGAGATGAGAGGAGACCAGCAACCGACTACCAAATTTTACCTCCTTTAATTAATTTGTTGAGTCCGCCATTAACCCATAAGTGCTATGTTTGAACCCTGTATTAATAATTTTGGCCTTTTTATTCATTTTCTTTTACTAAAACAAATTATTGCTCATATCAAACATAGACTAGCAATGACTCATATTATGAATTTTAATTAGAGAAGAATATTATAAATTTGATAAACCAAAATTTCTGGAAAATATATTTTTTAAATTCAAATGAATTAATGAATAATGAGATATTTTAGATGATATAATTTTAAATTTTTTTTCATCAAATTAAATATACACATTAAGTGTAGATAAGACTCAATTCACTTTTTTCTTCAAATAAGGAATTCAATTGTCAATTAATAAGAATAATAATAATAATAATAAATATAATGCAAAATTTAGTTAGCATTTTTTTCTCTGTGTATCTATGGGCGAGGAACAAATTTTCTCACATGTAACAATCATTTTGGCACACCACACGCGGGCTATTTTAAGGCGGGCTATCATTGAAAAATGAAAATGATGTTATATTTATAAAAACATGTCATACTCATAATAAAAAAAGGTAACTTAAAAAAAAAAAAGAATTTCAGTATTTTCACTGCTTAAAACTATTTCAAAGGGTGCAAATTCTGCTCTCTCTTTTTTTTCTTTTTTTTTTTTTTGTAAAGGGTACAAATTCTCTTTTGTTTGTTTCATAAATGAATAATTCCCTTTTTGTTTTATGGAAAAGGCTGCAATTCAAGGATTTCTACGATACAAATTTAGTCTGCCACAAAGCTAGTTCCCCGTTGCACCTAAACTTCTTTTTATGTGCATGCCAATAATTGCTTTGTGTAACAAATAAAAATACTAATAAATTTAGTTAACACATCAGATAGGTTTATATTGTATCACTAATGTGTTTATAAAAATCATCCTGGTGCGGCTTGTCAACCACGTGTATTATTTTTATTTAAATTTTAAATTTAAATTATAAATATTTAATTATTTATCATATATAATTAATAAAAAATTAATATATTTATAAATAATAATCATATTCTAGACATCTTAAATTTATTCAATACATATAATTTTGTGAGATATACTTAACTAATACTTATTATCATTATAAATTTAAATCTCTCCCTTTTTAAGAAATGAGAGAATAAATAAGTAATTTTCTATTGTAATGAATTTAACATAAATAAAAGGGAGAGATTTAAATTTTTAAAGTACCCTATAAAAATTTAAATAATATGTAATTTTCTATATAAAAAAGTTAAGGTTTAATAAAAAGTATTTTGTCTTTTCTCAAATATAAGTTATTTTATAATAATAAATTTTGTTCATGAATAATTTTTATTTTATAAAAATTAATATTATTTTATAATTTATTTTAAATTTATCATTCTATAATTCTAAAAAAAATAAATTTAAAATTTCAATCTCTACAAATTTTTATAATTTTAAATGTATAATTTTAAATGAGTAATAAGTTAAAAGAGAATAGCAATTTAGTAAAATAGTGATATAAAATATATTATTATATAATTTTTTAATTTTTATATAAAAATTTTAAAATCACATATATTTATAAACTGACCGAGTGATTTAAAACTAAATCCAATGTCCTAACAGATCGGAAAATAATTTAAACATAAATTTATATATAAATTTTAATAATTAATTTAATTATAAATTATCCTATGTCAGAAGTGATAAAAGATATTAATAAATTATTATATTAATTGTCGCAATCATAATCGATATAATAATAAATACTGATTATAATAATTTCTTTGTAAATATTAGTTAAATTTAAGATAATGAATTGTTAAAGAAAATATTAAAATATTAAAATGAAAATATTAAAAAATTCAAAAATTAATTACATAATATTTTTTAATGGGCAAACTTATTGTGTCCATGGAGTAGAGTAGCAGCCTAGAACTTTCAAATTCTACCTGTCATTCTTGTTCCCCAAACCCACAACTCCCCAAGTTAATTAAGTATCGCAAGTCATAAGAGACAGCACGGAACCATTTAACCAAAAAACAAGGTTAGTTAACCAAACCATATGGTTTATTGGTTAACCATTGATGAGCCCTTGATCCGTTGGTCGGCTGATCTGCTGGTCTGGTTGGATACTGGGAAACGAAACCTTAGTCTCTTTGCCCTTTGGGTCTGGTTAATCCTAGGTTTTTGATAGACACGTGTCTTCGCTTAGGTTTGTGGGGGCCACTATAATACTCCTTTTTTACTCGCTTCATTGGCACGTGTGGAGCAGACGCTAATCCCTCACTAGTGGAAATGCTTATAAGTGGTACTGCAATACTATTGGCCTTCAAGTTCGAACACGCTCGAGTTTTAACGCTCAAATCCACTCTTTAATGGGGATGTTATTAATAATATTACTTTAGATGCATCCGTATTTTGTTGTATCTTTTAAATTTATTTTATTTGAAATATTTGAAATATTTTATTATAAATTTATAATAAATATATATAATATATTATAAATCATATAAAATTTATAAATTTATAATAAAATAATAAAAATTTAATATTTTAATAAATAATTTATATATTTTAATATTTTAATAAATAATTTATAAAAATAATATTTTTTTTAATTTTATTATATTTTTATAAAAAATACATATTATTTTGCTAGAACTGTAAAATATTTATATAGTAATAATTATTTTTTTATACGAACTCATTAACATAATTTAATAATAATGGCATAATATATTTAAGTATAAATCTAAACTTAACTCTCCCTCCCTAGTATTAAAAAATAGGATAATTTTTATATAAATATTTTTTTATTTGCAAATTATATAATTATATTATAAATAATCAAAATGCAGTTTAAAAAATCAATTTGTTCAGGGTTTTCTTTAAATTTTATTTTCTAAAATTTTGTAAGAAAAAATGAGGAAAAAATTATTAAATTATTAAGTTGTAATCGTATTCTCACCAAATATTTTTTTTTGGAATTATTTTATGGTGATAAATTGACAACGTGGAAAGCGGAACCTCGAACATTTCACCTTAATTAATTAGGATTCAATCCAGTAGTTCGCGTATCAGACTAATGAATGTTCCCACATTAATAAACCCAGAGCTGCCGTAGTACCAAGATATGCTTTTTTGTCCCTACATTTTCTCATTTTTTTTTATCTTAATAAAGACGATCAAATTCAAAGTTTTAAACATTTTTAGCATTTTAAAATCTTCGCGAAGGAAAATTATTTTTATAAAAATATTTTAAAAAATTAAGTAATTATTTTTAATAAATATTTTAGCTATTTTGATATATTATAAACTAAGGGATATTTTATTAGATAATATATGTCAATAAAATGTGATGTTATATTTATATATAATTACCTTTTAATATATGAGAATAATTAAATTGTTTATGATTTTTTTATTCTATAATTAAATTAATATTTTAAAAAATTAAAAAATTTAATTATTAAATATTAAAAAATTTAGGTATTAATAACATAATTATACCTTTTCTGATCAATTTTTAACATGATAAACTATGAATGGAAAATGAAAAATGATAATCTCTACTAATTTTTTGTAATTTTTATTTTTTTATCAGTTAATTTGAGCAAAATAAATAGAAAAAAATAATAACCGTTGATCAGAAAGGGAAACGATGGTGATCGGGTCCACAGCATAAAGGACCCAACAGCTCGTGCAGAAAATGTCAATTCAAAGAGAGAAGCTTTTAAGCGAGAGAAGAGGCAATGTTGCTCACTGCTCAGTGGGGAGAGAGTGTGAGACGCACTAAAGGTGCCAGTCTTGTCAACTCTGTTTGATAAGACAATCCCGACCATTCGATTGATATCATGGTTTGATTTTAGTCCACTGTTATTTTATTTATTTTTTATAATTTTTTTAAAAAAAATAATACTTTTTATTATATTTATATAAATTTTTATTTTTTTTATCTAAAATATCTTAATTATTTTATTATAAATTTATTATAAATAATATAAATTTTATAAATTCACTATAAACTTATTATAAAATTTATAAATTTATTATAAATTAATAAAAATAAAATATTTTAATAAAATATTTTATAAATATAATAAATTTATAATTTTTTTAATTTTTTATATTTTTATCAGAAACTCATTTTTTTTCCTTTTTAAAGATAAAGACCTTATCTTACTAAATCACTAACTTATAATGGGCTTGCATTTTGGAAATTTTGGTGAATATATATATATATATATATATATTAGGGATTCATATAGAAATACTCTAAAAAATAAATTTATTTTTAAAAATATCTTCTTTCCATTTTCTCTTTCAAAAATATTATTTTTAACTTTTAATTTTAAAAATATATTTTTTCATATAAATATATATAATAAATATTTAATATATTAACAGTATATTCTATTTTTAAAAATATGTATAAATATATATTTAAGATATTAAAAATATTTTAAAATAAATATTTTTAAAAATAGTGTTATATAGCGTTATTTTCTCCTCATTTTCTATTTGCAATTCATTTGCAATGATGAAGCATGAGAAAAGGGTAAATTCAATAAAAGCAATGGAGATTTTCTAACGTTTAAGGGCATATTTCATTAATTTTATTTCTTATTCAAAGGAATAGGAAACATTATGGATATTTCTAAAAAGAAATGAATTATAACATAGGATGAGCTTGTCCTAAATCTATTGATCGGAGTTCCTATGATATGATTAATTTCATTTGTATTCATAATGCACTTTTTTTTTAAAGCCTGGACAAACTTAGTAATTTTAAGAGTGGTTCAGCGATAGAGTGCGACTGAAACCAACTCAGAAAACGACTAAATTCGCCAGATATTTTTATTTATAACGTAAATAAGGAATTTCGGAGGAGTCAGAAATTACAATGCCTTTGAGAATAGAATGCATATTGACAAAATTCTGAAAATTACAACAAATAGAAAATAAGCGGCTATATCTCGCTAAGAAATTGACTGCCTGGTTGCCCTCACGATGGACATGATTGATAATAATGTTCTTTGAATTCATCAGATGTTTAATCTTGCCCAGAGTCCTTAAATTTATCGTGTCCGTGCTAAGTGCATTGATAGCCTCAAGAGAACATAAATTCATAACGCACTTATATTCAAATAATGACTATAAATTCAATAAAGTATATTAAAAATTATATTAATACATATTAATATCTATCGCCTTGTATAAAAGAATACTAGCTATAAATAATAAAATAATATTAAAATTACACAACATGTCGAGGTATAACCTAATAATAAATACATCTCTTTTAGAAAATAAACACATAATTCATTTCTCACTCTTAATATGATATAAATAAATTTATACAATTTATTTATCTTTTTTAATTGAACATTTTTTAAAATTTTAATTTCAACTCCTATATTAATCACAGGTTAGTTTTCATACATTGTATAAATTGTAATATTTATGGTTAGAATCACCATATATAAAGAAAAAAAAATATTGCTTAAAACATATAAGATGTGCTTGTAGACTGAATGACACATCTTATTTTACAGAAAGAAAATTATGAATTCAATATATATATATATATAATTTTTAAAATATTCGAGATTTTATTTAAGTCTTTCATAGACTGATTTACTTGCAACAATTGTTTAGGAAGATGGACAGAGTGGAAGGAAATGTGTATTAATTAGTGCTAATTAGTTAATATAATTAATTTCCTCCCAATAAATAATGTCTATTGTCTTTTAATTAAATTCACTTCTCATATATTTATCCACCGTTACTATTCAACAATGGCTACTGTTTAGCATCTTTTATAACCAAAAAAAAATATTAATTGAAAAAAGAAGAGGAAAATAATTTTTCATAAATAGAAACCCCACCCATTTATTTATTTATTTATTTTGCACGTTTCGAAATTCGAAGCATCACAGAGGCAGCCAGCCACCTTCGCATTAGCAGCCATATATATGGCCAACACAAGAGAAGATAAAAACATCGATTCACAATTCCATACATATCTTGTGTGTGGTGGGGTGGAATAATTATATGCTACAACCGTTCTAGCAATAAATGCCTACAACGGACCAATGAAATTCTTACACGTAGATTAAATGATTCATTTCATTGGTTTGTTGTAGGCATTTAATCTACATGTAAGAATCACATTGGTCCGTTATAGGCATTTATTGCTACAACGGTTGTAGCATATAATTATTCGGTGGGGTGACAATCCCATAGGTCCCACCATCCCACTCTCCATAGGTCCCACAAAAATAATCCAACCATGCACCTCTGTAGATTTTTAAAGATTAATATTTAAACAAACTAATTTCAGCATATAAAACAATATCATATATTATTTCAAAAATTGATATAGCATTACATCCTTTGCTATATTAATTCGTTAAATATTTAGATGATAAAAAAAAAGTGAAAACAATATATGTAAAGTAAAAATTTCAAAAATTATGACATAGCAAATTAATAATGAAATACGACGATAATCGTCAATAATAATTACATAATTGATTCATAATCTCTATTTTAATATTAAATTTTTTTTAAATTATTTTTTTAGTCGAACCGAATATAACTACAAAAATAATAAAACTCTCCCTATAAAATATTTAAAAAAAATATTTCTAAAGCAACTCATAAGTCAATTGAATTAAATCTTTCTATTAAATTTAAGATACAAAAGATAAATTTAAGACACTCCATATGTTTTGTCTCTTCATTTAAAAATTATTATATCCTGAATGTTTAGCTAAGAATCAAAGCTCCTAATCAATAAAATAATAATTATTTTTTTGCTAAACTATATATTATATCACTAAGTGTTGCTTTCTCTCTTTGGTTGTTTTGTCATGCGTCGTTATTAATTAAGAAGATAATCAATTTTTATTGTCCTCTCATGATTTTTTGGAATTTTAAGGTTTGTGTTGTTTCTGATCGGTTTTATACTATCTGGCTTGTTGCGCTCCTTAATTAACCATTGCAAAATTAATTTTTCACATGATTTAAATTCTTGATTTTGACATTTATTTGTTATTAAAAATTATTCATGTTCTCTAGTAAAAAAAAAGTATGTGAATATAGACTTATATGTCTTGATGATACCATGTAGTTTATCGAGTCCTCCTTCAAAATTTGATATCCAGTTATCTCTATGATCGAGCTCTCAGCAGTATGAAAATCTCAATTTCAGGCACTATTAGTCCCACCGAACTTCAGATGTCTAGCAGACAACATATTCAGAAATTTTGCTAACATGGTGGGCCAGACCCTGTCCCTCATCAACTATAAATAGGAAATTAACCCCATAGGTAAATGATCACTACTCTCTCTATTACTCTCTTTTACTCATAGTAACCGACATCTGACTTAGGCATCGGAGCCTCCCCCCAGGGAGCCCGATCCAGCTTCGATCCCCATTCTCTCTTGTCTTACAAATAGGAGAGTAGCAGCGGTAGCAGTACCCGAGCTCGAGCTCAGAGAGTTAGGAGTATTTTCTGAGATAGCCCCAGCATAATTGGTGCTGTGAGCGTGGACAGACTATTCCATAGCAAAGGCAATAAAATCTCAGGTACATCTTATAGCTCTAGCAAGAATAGTACTCTAATCGTGCTCTAATTTAATATTTCGTATTATAGCGCTCGCACAATTTATAAAATTACACATATGCGGCTCACCGTGCCTTGAACACCGAGCCTTACATTGCCTTAGTCACAATAATTTTTAGCACTTCAATCGTGCATATTACAGCGCTCTGGTCGCTCATTGAGCTTACAACACTTCAATCATATATCTTACAGTGCCCTAGTCGCGCACCAAGCTCTTAGCTCCTTACAGCGCCCTAGTCGCTCATTGAGCCCTTAGCTTCTTAAAGTGCCTTGATAGCGCATCGAGCTCTTAGCTCCTTTATCATACCACAGCTCATCAGCCAAGTAATTAATTACTATTTTCTATTTAGCAATCAGAAGCAACGTTATGTATGTATTAACACATCAAAAAAGACGAACCGAACTCATCACGAATAAACAAGCTAATCATAATTATGAATTAAACTAAAATCGAGAAATCAAAGAATCCTTTTGTTTATAATGTCAGACTATTTAGCGCATTTTAACATATTTATCTTATTTTATTTATAATATCGTACTATTAAATATTTTACCATACTTATAGCATCCACGCGCATTTTGTTATAGCCGCTTGTGGAGGGCTGAGCTTCAATGCTCTAAACTGAGCATTAATGCTCTCATTGTATGTTATAATTTGTATTCATTTTTGCAATTTTGTAAGTGAAAGGACTTGTATAACATCATTATTTGTATATGTTCCAGAGCCCCACTTTTATGATTCTTTATTATTGTATTAGAGACGTGTATATCAATGTACATAGTTAGACGTTCTGATAATTCTTCAATTGCACGCCCAAGAGACTGCTTGACATGAATGTTAAGGCAATTGAAGAGATACTAAAACTCCCGACATCTAAGCATTGGCACCCCTGATATCCGAAGAAGGACACATCCTTCTGATAGGCATATACACCCCGAGCATAGCGCCTGTTGCTCCTCACGGACTCAGCAATCAATCATTGATGAGTGGCCTCCAGAGTATCCTCTGCCAGGCATAGCTCAGCATCCTTAGATTTTAAAGCTTCATTCACCAGGCGAAGTTCTTCATTTTTGGCATGCAAAGCTTCTTTGGCCGAGCTAAGCTCCTCTTTATTCTTCCTCGAAGCTTCTTGCACTTATTTTGACTTTTTCATCCTTTGCTTTCAAGGAGTTCTCAAACTCTCATCTCTTTGTGGCCTCTTCATTATAGTTCCTTGTCGCCTAAGCAAAATTGGTCGCCGGCCCGCTACCCGATCTTCGATGGTATGCATGAGCTGGGTAATATGCAAAATTTCATTCAGTTCATTTCCATTCTAAACCTTAATCCAAGTACAAATGTTCGAATTGTTCCTTACCATATGAGACATTGTCACCATCTCTTTTGCTATGTCACCCGAGCTCTTACGTACATTCTCGTGCCTCTCCTTCAAGATAGCCTGGTATATTTATTTTAGTACCTTTTATAGTCTGGCATCCTGTACTGAGTAAGTAGCACTAAGAGGGCAACCAACTTCTCGTTCACCGTCTCCATTAGCTGAACCATGCTGTACCAGAGGGCTAGTGGTTCATCCACCTCTCTCCGTGGCAAGTCTCCTTCCACTTAGGCTTGAGGTAGATTCTCATATATTCCTGCCTATTGCAAGTGTTCTCCCCCCTCTCTGTGCAACTCAATTTCTAGTTTTGCCTCCAAGGGAACTAAGCCCATAGCAAGCTCTTCTTCCCGAGCGAGGCTGGTCTCAAAAGCTTGCTCGCGAGTTATCCTAGCCTTCTTTCGAGCCTCTCTTCTTGCCTCCTTCTCATAAAGGTGTTTGAGTTCTCTACTCACTGACCCCGAGACCCTTTTCGTTCAATCTAGCCACAAATTAACCAAGCACCTTACCACATTAATTTTAAGCAAAAAAATAAGTATTCAAGCATATAGAATACTTGTTTGGTCTTCTGGCCGAACCTCCTTTGGAGCCCTCCCAAGGGGGAAGTACTCCATTATCAATGCAATGATATTCCTCTTCTCCCTCAGAATGTATCACTCCACTATCTCGAACACAGCAAGATCATTCTCGTCCAGCCTCCCCTAGTCACTTATTCGCCATTGGGATTGACCCACCAAATATTTTGGCAGCCGAACCGCTGGCTATTCTCCAGAATAAAAAAATGATCCTTCAATGCCTTTATCGAATCTTATTTTCCTGCAAACATACCGAGCCCAGACCTTTTTTACAGGTACAAAAGTCCTCGTCTGCTCCTGGATATATTCTGAGCACACTGAAAGCACTCAGCACTCGAGGGGTAGGCATAATCTCGAGCAACCCGCAGAGTATCTCGAATCCCATGATTGTTCACTATGTATTTGGGCTGAATTGACAGGGGCAATATTGTAGTATCGCAGGAAAGCCAGCGGAAAGGGGCTCAGAGGAAACCTGACCCCGACCTTAGATCCTTTTCATTGATCATCAATTGGTGTTCTGGCGAGATGTCATAGGCTCGGGCATCCTCCTCCAGGACAAGTATCTTGTACTATTCAAATATTTGGTACTTCTGTTGAATTTCGGCCATGTGTACCTCTGTTAATGTGTGGATCTGATATCTCTTACCTGAGGTTTTTTAGAGCTCGAGTGCACTTCTTGGATTTTAACTACTTCTTCCTCTTCATCCACTAGTTGAGGCCGTCTTCTTGTTTCTGCCTCAGTCACTTCGGTCACCTCTAGCCCAGTTTCGACATGAATTTCCTCTCCCAGTACACTCAGAGAGCCCACCTCTCCTTTCTTCCCTGATACAGTCGAGCTGATAATTGCTCGCAACATTTTGTAACTAGAATTTTAAATGCAATACTTCAAACAGAAACTTAAAACTAATCTTTAAAACAAAGCTCTTAAGCCTTTACTAGTCAGAGGAACCGAGTTTTTCTCTTTTGAATCATATACTGAATGTTATCCCACTTCCCTCTATTTATAGAGTTCACCTCGACTATATGAACCAATGTCCCTTTTTAATATTACAGACGTTACGTCTTTTCAATTTTCGCCCAACTGTTACCTCAGTTTTTGAAGCGTCACTTCTCCTATGCATGACATGTGTACTTCTAGAATCTTCATCGAATCCTTGGTATGAATGCCGAGACTTCTCAGAAGAGTATATTTTCGAACTCTTATCAGTTTTTCTCACTACCCGAGCTTCTCAAGCTCTTAATTTTCAAGCGCATTAAGCTCTACCTTGTGTCACTCATTTTCTCTATACTCTCTTGTCGAGGTCGCCTCCTTTGTCACAAGCCTCACTTTGACATGAATGTCAAATGATCGACGGGGGACTAGTGATACTATATCCTCACTAGCCGAGCTCATCTATCGAGCTATAAGCCGTAGTATGAGAGGAATTTCTGGCTGTATTTTCTAACCAGCCAAGCTCATCTACCGAGCTCTACACTTGAATACTACATATTGTGATATAACATCTACTTCATTAGTCAGTACATACACTTTCAACCGGGTGCTTTCGAGCTCCTATGTATGACTTTGATATAAATATCAATGACTTGAGGGGGACTACTGATGATACCCCGCAGTTTACCTAGCTCTCCTCCAAAACTCGATATCCAGTTATCTCCATAACCGAGCTCTCAGCAGTATAAAGATCTCGATTCCGAACACTACTAGTCTCACTAAGCTCCAGATGTCTAACAGATAATATATTGGTAAATTGTGCTGACATGGGCCAGACCATGTCCCCCCTATCAACTATAAATAGGGGATTAACCCCCACAGATAAATGATATCTACTCTCTCTCTATTACTCTCTCTTACTCATAACAATCGACTTCTGACTTAGGCATCAGAATCTCACCCCAAGGAGCCTTATCCCCCTTCACTATTGTCTTATAAGTAGGAGAGCAGCAGCGATAGCAGTATCCGAGTCCGAGCTCAGAGAGTTAGGAGTACCCCCTGAGACTTCAATTTGTGCTGCTGGAGATAGTGCTGCATATCAAAAGACAACTCCTTTTGGTGATTGATACCATATCCCCACTAGCCGAGGTCATCTACCTAGCTATAAGCCGTAGTACGAGAGGAATTTTTAGCTGTATTTTTTGACCAGCCGAGCTCATCTACCGAGCTCCACACTTGAATACTACATATTGTGATACAACATCTGCTTCATTAGTCGGCACATACACTTTCAACCGGATGCTTTCGAGCTCCTATGCATGACTTTGACATAGATATCAATGATTTGAGGGGGACTACTGATGATACCCCGCAGTTTACCGAGCTCTCCTTCAGAACTCGGTGTCCAATCATCTCCATGACTGAGCTGGGTACTATCAGTCCCACCGAGCTTCAGATGTCTAGCAGATAATATATCTACAAATTGTACTGACATGTGTTAGACCATGTCCCCCCCACATCAACTATAAATAAGGGATTAACCCCCACAAATAAAAGATCTCTACTCTTTATATATTACTCTTTTTTACTCATAGCAACTGACCTCTGACTTAGGCATCATGGTCTCATCCGAGAGAGCCCGATTCTCCTTCTCTCTTGTCTTACAGGTATAAAAGCAGCAGCGATAGTAATATCCAAATCCAAGCTTAGAGAACTAGGAGTACTCCCGAGATAGCCCCAGCATCATGTACAACAAATTATTTAATTTTAAAGTCAATGTATTATGTAGTTGTAGCAAAATTATTTTTTCACATGATATTATTAAAAATGATTTTTACATTATTTATTTGAATTCATTAAAGTTTATATCTTTTTTAAAACAAAGTATATGTGAACGCGAGTATATAATACTTATTTAATTTTAGAGTTAATAATATAAATTCTTATTGAATTTACAACCACAAATTAGCATATTATTAAATCATCATTTGCATGAATATATATTGATTGTAGGGAAGAAGTTATCTAGCTTTTGAAGTGATTAATATATAGAAAGCTAAAACAAAATTATTCGATTATAACATTGCTCTGTGAATGTGATAATTAGAATCATAAGGTGGTTGTCGAAAGTAAGATGCTGATTACAAGCACCAGACTCTCTTTTCTTTATTATGATTATTATTTATATTACTATTACTACTACTACTACTACTATTATTATTATTATTATTATTATTATTATTATTATTATAACTATATATATTGAAGCGTAAACGGTAAAAGCTACTCATTGAAGTTAAATATCACATTTTTATATAAATCAATCATATATTTTATACTTAATTAATGTGAAATTTTATTCTCCTCAAATGGCGATTGGCTAGGAAAATTTTTAAAATTTAAGTGATGTCACATACCTAATGAAAAAATTAAAAATCTAAGAGACAATTCATACCCGATGAACAAATAATTTTTTAAAATTTTATGACCGAGCGAATTGAAAATATTTAAAATCTCATTATAAATTTATAAGATAATAAAATTGTAAAAATCAATTTTTATTTTGATACCTCATTGAATTTCTTCATATAAATTTACAGTAATCAATCTTAAAAATTAATCATTAAAATTGAAAATTTTATTTTTATATTAATTATTTTTATATTTTTTAATACGCAGAACTTTTTTTTCATATATTCTTATTATTATTATTGGCTAAAGCAGATTTTATTACATGTAGTCATGATGCAATTCATAAATACATGACATTAGGTTCCTCTTACAAACAAATAAATTAAAAATTAAATGGCATTTTTTTTATAGAAACAGAAACATTATTTTTTAAAATTTTAAAAATTGATTGTTTAAATTAATCCAATTAATTTATAATTAGTAGTGTTTTAATCCAATTAAGTCCACTTGCTTTGAATTTTATGATGAACTTTCTATTATTGATTAATTCAAGATTTGCATTAAGTTAACAAAGACATCTTCTCCCACTCTCTCTAAGGCATGCGCACAAAATAAAAAACAAAAGAGAGGACGGCTATAAGAATATAAGTGTATATCTATAAGCAGATTTGCTAAAGAATAAAGATTATTGGTTGTGAAACTTTTGATATTGCTGTAATAATAAAATTCTTAATTAATTAACAATTATTGATTAATTAAAATGACAAAGTCATGAATCGTGCCATTTTCAATGCACAATTATTAGATGTTGTAATTTGACATTTAACCAATTGTATAGAGGCATATGTTAGAGTTGTTGTTCATATTTATAAGGAAAAAAATTGAAAAACTTACAACCATTTTTTTTTTGATAAATAACTTACAACCAATTAATTTTATTTAGTATTATTTTCAAAATTTTAAATTATGTAGCACATTTACTAGTTAGGATTTTACGGTCTTTAAATCAAAATTTGACTTGAAAAGTCTAGGATTTAAATTAATTAATTTTGCTTTTTTACATGTAATTAATAAAAAAATAAAAATTTGAGAATTTGTTCCCTTTTATTTTATTTTTAATATTCTGATTAATGATTTATAATAAATTCAATATTACTAAGAAAAGAAAAACAAATTGATATAGATGGTTAATTTAAAATAAAAAAAATAAAAATAAAAATAAGAGCGGTGGCTCACAAAGCATGCAATTATTTTTTGGCTTTTAATAGGAAAAAAAGCCCATATGCTCGGAGTGTGAACGCAATATGAGCCGTAAAATACAAAAGAGTAAGGAGATGATAAAGATGGAAAATATGCCTTTCAGCAACAAACCATAAAATCTCCTTTTCCTTCTTATCATCATTTTTTGGTTTTATTATCTCCTTTCCTGTATTCACTTTTTCACTTCTAAATCATTTATTATTATTATTATTATTATTATTATTATTATTATTTTGCTTTGTTACTCATCCATTCTCTCTTCTCCATTTTCTCTTATTTTTCACTCAATTTTAAAATTTTAATAAAAATAATTGAATTCTCAAAATTTGAAAATTTAATAAATTATAAATAATTTAATTAATCATTTCCAAAGTTTAAGGTCTAATTAGTTTTAATTTTAATAGAAATTTTAAAGTTAACTATTATTTTTTATATAAATATCTATTTGAAATTGAAACAATGATAAAACTTTTTATATCATGTTTTAACGTATTTATATATTTAAAATTTAAATTTAAAATATTTTATTTAAATTAAAATAGCCTTTTATTAATTAATTTACGTACCAAATAATAAAAAAGATAACTATTATTGTGATATAATAAATTTAGAAATGATTTTAGCTTTTGGATCTTTATTATATATATATATATATAACAATTATAATTTATAATTGAATTATAACTAAAATTTTAAATTAAAATAGAGTTGTTAAAATTCTCAAAAAAAGAGTTGTTAAAAAATATAATATTATTGCAAAAATATATAAAATTTAGAATACCTATTAGTTCTTTTAAAATAATGACTTCAAAAATTAAATTATAATATTAAAAAAAAGTTAATCACACTGAAGACCTGTGATGTTTTACCATTATATTATTAAAATTTTCAAACTTCATTTTATAAGGATAAAATATTTAAATTTTATTTTTATTTTAATAAAATAATTAAAATTATTTTATAATAATTAGAGTATAATGTGATAGTCATATATTGTCATATGATAAAAAAATTTATTTCATTTTTCATATATATTTTTAATAGGCCTAAAATTATATTTTTAGTATATCTAAAATTACTTATTTTATCATTAATTATTTATATATGGGTGTTTGGTAAGATAATTTTTTTTAGTTTTTATTATTCAGCGATGTATTACTAACATGTCATATTTCGGTTATTAAAAACTATTTTAAAATTTTATTAAGATAAAATAAAAAATTTAGATATTTTATTTGTATAGGATAAAATTTAAGGATTTTAATAATATAAATGCAAAAATAATAAAATATGAGTGTAATTAATCCTTAAAAAAACAAAGTTCCGTACCACTATGAAAGATAATCAATAGTATTATTTTAAATTTCGACTAATAACATCTTTTTAATTTAAAATACATTATGCTGACGTGGTGTTTTTTTATTGGTTTATATAATATTTTTTTTTCAAATAAAAAAATGATATTGGAAGATGGCAGATCACGTAAGGTTCAGTTGGCATATGTCATGAGCAAATAGTATGAAGTTCAAAAAAATGATACGAACACAGAAATGTTCTATTGCTATTATTTTATCTTATGGTTGATGTCGTAGTTTCGGAATCTAATGGCTGTGTATGGACCCTCACAAATTAATATTTTTTTCTTAATTTATTAAATATCAGAACAACAAAAGAAATAAATTAAATAATTAAATTCCACTTAAAATTAGCAAAAAAATTTGATTAGATAATGGAAAATAGGCATTCATCTAGATATTATCTTTGAAAATTTATAAAGAAATACAAACAACATCCACTTACATATTCTCTTTCAAAATTTATAAAGAAGTACAAACAGTCTTTGATTAATTAGTTTCAAAACTATAATAATGAATTTAAATTTTAGTTAAAAATAAACAAATTAAAAATTGGAAGGAGATTATCATCTAGAAAGAAAGGGATGCATGAACCACATTATTTCAATGGAAACGTGGGTAGTTTAATTTGGACATATAAGCAAGTTGCTTTGACACAATTTAAAGGTCTCAAATTAAGGGAAAGAACAATTGAAAAAGTTTGTAAACTTTTCTATTTGAATTCTTGCATGCTTCCAACTACCCACAAAGCTATGTTGCATTGCAACTTCCTCAAATTCCTACACTCTATTTTGTAAAAAATTTCAAGTCTTTTCTATCCATTTTTGCTGCAAAATAAAATTTTAACTTAGCACTGAAATTAAGTTTAAGCCTTAAAATATTTTTATTTTATTAATTACACGCGAGAAAAACAACAATTGTAATTTAAATTTAAAATTTAAACGGGAGCAATAATACTCTTAATTACTAAGCTAACACTCGATGGTTGAATGATTTCATATTCAATCATTATTTAAATTAGCTTTCGGTTTTTATTTTAATATTTGATATAATTGTTGTTTTGATATTTGAAAAGTTTGTATTTGTGATGCATACATATTTTTGTTAAAGTGAAAATTTCTTCAAATTGGGTTTTGAATTTTGATATTTTGATTGAAAATGGACTTTGTCTAAAAAGGTAAGAAGAGAATCATAAGAATCAATGGTTGCTTTCTACATGGGCCTAGTGTAACTCCCAATTGAAGCTTGTTCTAATTAACTAATTTTGGTTCTTAGCCAAAATTGTTGACCTCAGCATTTTATATATATAATTCTAATTTTCTAATTTTTTTTTATAATGGTAGAGTTCGTAGAAACAAAATCTTTCCAGAAAAGGAAAAAAAATTGCATTGAAAAATTTATCTTACAAAATGTTAGTTTTAAGAATTGAAAACAGGCCCCTTTGCCAATGACGTTGATTTCCTTCTGACAGCTCCAGATGCAACACAGCTATAGACATAAATTAGCCCATTACGCTTTAATATTTATCAAAATCCCATACATTACTTGTCTTAATAAAAAAAAAAATTACACTTTCTACCCTATTTTATATATTTTTTTATTTTTATTAGTATCATTTTAATAATTTTATAATAAACTCATAATAAATATATAATAAATTATATAATTTCATAAAATCATAATAAACATATAAAAAACTCATAATAAATTTAAAATAAACTCAAAATAAATTATCTAAATCTTGTATTTTTATAAAAAAAATTATAAATTTTGATAAATCAATATGGTAAATTTAATTATTTTTTTTTATTTTTATAAAAACCCCAAAAAATTGAAATTTCTTTAAAAATACCCTAAAAATAAAAATATTTTTAAAAGTACTCGCTTTTTATTTTTAATTTCAAAAAATATCATTTTTTTTAATTTTAATATCCTTTTTTAGGTATTTTTTAAATATACATTCAGCACATTAAAAGTATACTCAATTTTCAAAGATATATATTGGATATATATTTAATATATTAAAAATATATAAAAAATAAAATATTTTAAAAAAATATATATGCAATATAATTTCCTTAAAAAAAAAGAAAAAAAGATACCCACAAAACTCAAAGAAATGGACCAAATTAAACAAGAAATATGATAATTTGAGGATTATTGGACTCAAACTTTGGGCCCAATTTAAAAAAAAAAAATTGGATTACACATCGCCTTTTTTCAAATGTTGTACAATTTTAAGAAAATTTCAAATATATATATATATAAATTTAATGAAAAATATACTATGAAAATGTATTTTTCTTTACTTAGGTATTAAATGGATATGAAATATATATTTAATTGATATTAAATTTTTTTTTTATAAAAGTTAAATAATATTATATTTAAAAAAATAGATAAGAATGCACTCTGGAAAACGAATTTGCCTTAAAATATTAAAAAAAATTTATTTAAAATGGATATATGTACTTATAGCCAATAAAAATTATTAAAAAGTGATAATAAAAAAAAATAATCTTATTAATTGGGTGCTGAAAAATACTACTCAATTAAAAGCTGCCTACAATCTCTATGTTGCCCTCTAAATTTTCTAATTTTGTTTACAATTAAGTGTAAATCTTTGATTTATCAAAAAAAAAAAAGTGTAAACCTTTGAAGCTTAATACATTACCCGATAATAGACAAGATCCAAGGTTCATGGGACCTTGGAGTAAAAGCTTCATATTCTTAATACAATTTTTTTTATTCAAAATATTTATCAAATTAATTTATATATTACTAGAACTGAATTTATTTTAAAATAAATCTAAAAAGTAAAATTTTATATTCTATTTAATATATTTAAATTTTATTTTTATTTAAGAGTAACATGATAGTATATATTAATTATTACGTATCATACTGAATTCATTCACTTTATTCAATTAAAAATAAACCATTCGCGTCATGAATTGTTAATTTATGAGCATAAAAAAGTTAAGAAAGAAATTTTGAAGTTAAAAATTCAATAATTTGCTTTAAATTAATAATAAAAATCAAAGAATAATCGTGTATAATAGACTTGGTTTAGTAATTAATCCTACAATTTTTTTTAACAAATAATTAATCCAACAATTAATATTATATTAAATTTATTTATCGGTATAAATTAAGATCTTTATTGTTATATAAAATGTTTTGGCGCAATGGTAAGTGTTATCGCCGTGTTACATGAGATCACGGGTTCGAATTGTGAAAACGGCCTCCTGCAATTAATTTCAAGAAAATATCGAGTATAAAGACCCAATGAATCCGACCCTTTTTCGAATTCTGCTTATTACGGGAGTATTCGTGTACCGAACTATCGCCGCTTATAAAGATTCAATAAATCCGATCTTTTTTTAAACCCTGCTCGTTACGAGAGCATTCGTACACAAAACTATTTTTTTTTTATTATTATATAGAATGCCCATCGACAATATAGCTAGCAAGCATACAGACTCAGAGTACAGTGAATCCAGTCTGGATATAATTGATTACTAACTAAAAAGGAACTTTTCTTAACTAATGCTATACTTTTAATTTGACATGATTATGACTTTTATCTATACTATATAAGTATTACAATTAATTTGTAATTATTAAACTATCCCTACTATGGATATTATTGTTATTAGGTAAAAAAATTCTTATTTCAATAGGAGATTTCTAATAATATGTTCGAAATACCATGACAGATATTTTTTTAAAATATTTATTTATTTTCTTTTAAAAACACTTATTTAATTTTTATTTCAAGGATTCTCCACTTTCACAAATATACATCTAAATATACTCCACTTTATGGTGATTTTTGTTTTTTAAGATATTCCTTAGAAAAATCAATTACTTAAAAAAATCATATGAATATAATAAATGAAATATATATATATGTAACAATATATATAATAATATATTTATTTATTTAAAATTGAGGATAATTAACAATACATTTATTTTTTTTATATTTCATTAGTAAACAAGCTTTTGGATTGAAACTCAACTAATTATAAAATTATGAAATGAATATTCATTCTACAAAAGATTGTAAAATGAAATGCCTTGCAAGTAAGGGCATTGATAAAATATTAATTTAAAGTATTTAATAATTTTGGTGTCAGTATTAATTAATGAGAACGAGATTAATAAAATTGTAATTATTCCATCATATTAATTTGTCATCTTCTATATCAAATTACTATTAGTTTTAGTTTAAAAGTTTTATTGCTATTTTGTCATTTACTCGCATGCTTATCTACTTAGTTTTTATTAGGTGAAATGTCATTATGTCTGGAATTTCTTCATTGCATCCCATTCCATTCTTCATTTGGAATCCTATATTAGGAGGGGCTCATTTTATTTATTTTCTTTTATAAATATATACAATTCATTTTGATTGAATAAAATAGCATAATATTAAGATAAATTGCAAAATAAATAGTAAAAAAGGGCATTATCCTCATCTTAAATTTATAATAAATAGACTTTTTATTTTACAAAAATTAAAATATTAATTATTTTTTATTAGTATAAAACATTTAATTAAATATTTTTAATAAATAACATTAAATATATGCATAATAGAGATTTAATACATTAAACAACTTATTAAAATTTTAAAATAATTAACATAATAATAGAATAAAATTTCTAAACAAAATTTATATAACTATTTAAAATTATAACTCAAACTAATATTTTAAACTAGTGCTCATATTTGAAAAAGAAAAAAATTAGCCATGACAACCTCATTTAGTACTTAATTCAATTTAATAGTTAAAAAAAAATCTAAAAATGGCAACAAAAATTAACAAATTTTATTTTCCACATTTTTTTTCAATTTCTTTTTAATTTTAATGACGACCAAATAGATTATCATCTTTAAAATATTTCAGCAAAAGGAGAAAAAAAATAGGCAATTGAGTGGTACTAAAATTATTAAAAAAATTTTACATATCCATGTTTTGTTGCGGTTTTTGACTATTAATCATTGATTTTTCATGATTCACTAGAAGTTATTTATTTATATTTTTTTCAAACTTTGCTTACCATTTTGTATATATAAAAAAAATGAGTCTGAGTTGGAATAAAATTTAAAATAGAAAAAAAAAGGATAAATAAAAAGAAAGAAATGGAAGAATAAAATTGGAAGTATAATAGTAAGTAATAATAGATATATCTGTTTGATATCAAATTGGCATTTAGCAGAGTTATTGGATCTCTCTGTCTTTCTGTCTAATAAACACTTTATTTCCTTTCCATATATATATTTTTACAGTTGTCTCCTCGCCACGTGTGGCCCTACCCAGTAAAAACTCTACCTCTCCGATTTTTCCCCTCTCAATAAATCGCCACCTCCCACGCAGTTTTGCTTCTGTTGTGTTGCGTACGGAACCCGGTAGACCGTCGGCCCGTTGTTTATGAAAATACTATTAGCATATATTTAATTCCCTATATTAAATATATACATCATTATTTTAATTTTTTTAATATAAACTAAACATAAATATAACTTCAAGTGTTCACATAACTAAATATAAATTAACTAATATATATAATTATTTAAATTTAATTTTAAAGTTAAATTATTAAACGTTTTATTAATTATTTATATAATTAATTATTAATAGTTAAAAAAAACTACTTGCTATTTGATCATTAATATTTACAGTTGATCATGAATATAAAATTCATGCAATAAGTATGTGATTTGCAATTAATCTAAAATAATTATATTTTAATAATAGCTCAAAATATGACAACTTCAATTACAAAAAAAAAAATAATCATCTGATAAAAAATACAACACTAAAAAAGTTAAATTTTAACGATAATTAAAAATAATTTGACTTAAATTAGAATTGAAAATTAAACAATAATCCCGCGTGGCACGTGATCATTAATTAAAGCATTGCCAGTAATCCACTATTTAGGTGGATTTCTCCGTATTTTTTAGATATAAAAATACTATATAAATCAAATTGATATAAATAAAAAATATTTATATATTAATTACAATAGAGAAATGATTATTATAATATTATATTTATTGTTAAAAATAATAATAAATGTAAAATTAGAATAATCATTTTTCTAATGTAATTAATACATAAAATATTTTTAATCCGGATAAATTTGATCCATTTAGCATTACTCTTATAAATAATATTGTTAATTTTTCTATATATTTACTATACAAAACTCATCACAATATATATTATATCTTATACTTCCTCAATTCTTTGAAAGTTATTTTTTTTTTATAAATTTTTAAAAAGTATAATTAATACATTAATAATTTATGTATTTTTTTATTTTTATTTATATATTTATTTTATCTTAAAAATATTTTAAATTATCATTAATTTTTTATTTAAAATATAAATTTATTGAATGATAAAATAGAAAAAACATATTAAATGTATTTTATAAATAAAAATAAATAATTTTTTTAAAATATTTTAAAATAAAATACCGAATGATGTTTGTAGGAGGGAGGGTAGTAAATATTTTGTTATTAATATTTTAATGAGATTTAATTGGTTGAATCAACGTGGTTACAAACTTTAAAAATAAACGACAATTGGCATTGTGTCGGTAACGCAGGTCAAAGTGAACGCAGTCAACGTAGGTTTACCAGGGTCACCGGTGAAATCGTCAATTTATCGGCGATTAATTGTGAATTTGGCGCCATCATAAGCTTGTAGGACCCAACCAACTGTCCCTCTCAATTTCTTTCTTCCAGCTCTTTGTAATTTGTGCCTAAGCTTTTCCCAGCAACACCTTCTGCGTTTCACTGCTTAGCCTTAACAATCCCGTGAATTTCATTTCCCATATTGCCCTCACACCTTTTTTTTAATTGAAATCTTTTTATTTTATGAAATAACTATAATTATTGAAAAAGAAGAATAATTTTATTGACAAATTAAAAAAATATTTAATTAAATAATAAATAAATTATTTTTAAAATATTCTCAGTGAATGCTTTTTTTAATATAAATTAACAACTATTTTTGATTAGTGAATAATGTATAAAAATGATTTAAGATGGTGGAGATATTAGAAGCAATTATTAATATACATGCATTAAAATCATTTCGATAAAGTTAAAGGCAACAATGAATATCACCCTATTAATAATTAACACATGAATAATGTAATAAAGATGATAATAATTATAACATGACTTGTTTTTTTAAATAATAAAAACCAACATCAATGCATATATATATATATATATACAATGTCAATTTTTTTAATTAAATATTAAACTTTTTTTATTGGACTTTCGCTTTGTATTAAATCTTAAAATTATTTTTATCGAGTGTCAATTTTCTATTAAATGTTAGATTATTTTTTCAAATAAAATTATATTATTTTTTGAATTTTCTTTCATTCTATGTATAATTTATTTTAATAATTAATTACTATATTAAATTTTTAATGTATTCGTATTTAATATTATTTTTAAAAAAATATTTATAAATAGATATCACATTAAAATAAAAGTGTAATAAATTTATATTTTAATAAAAATAATTAATTTTTTTATTATTATAAAATAAAAAGATATTTATTAACTCAAAATGAATGGAATAATAATATTAGTATTATTTTTACATGAAAAAAAACCTCCATTCAATAGGATTTGAATTTGCAATTAGTATTATTTTTATTGAAATGATAATTTTTTATTATTTTTAAATGATAAATAACATTTTTTTAATTATCTATGAAATTAAAAATCTTTATACAAAGAAGGGTGATTTAGTAAAATGAAAAATAGTTCTTCGACATCTACAGGGTGTCTCTAGTATGCGCTTCTCCTCTCTTACGCCATCTCTCAACAGAGTCGCTTTCGCTTTTTACAGTGACAGCAAATTACACACCAAAACACAGCTAAACTTAACCAAATAAAGAATGCTCTGTTTGCAGGCCCCTCATTCTCTGCCTCTTCCTCTGCTCAAATTCCCCTTCTCAGTACCATTAACCACCACTCTCTATCTCCCTCTCTTCTCTGATTCTCACCATTTTCTCCATGCCCATCTTCTCTTTCTCTCACTACTTGATTCTTTTTTCTCCTCAAATTTTCCTCTTCAAAACCTTCTTACTGAAAGGAAATAAAGAAAAGAGAAATGGGTAAAAGAGATGTACTTGTTTAGAGATCCTCCAGTTCACCTTCTTGATCATTTGTTCGGTCCCAAACCCATGTTTTCTTTTTACTGTTTTCTGCTAAGTTGTCGGCTTTAGTCACAATCCTTCACTAAATTTAGCTAACTTATTCTTTTTTTTTTTAAATCAAAATTTATGCTTCTTTTGTTTATTCGTTTATTTGAATATTTTTTTTGACTCCCATTTCTCTTTATCAGAGACTAATCTTTAAATTCCCCTCTTCACTTTTCTTAAATTTATTCCAATTCACTTCATCAATTTCAAATCTTGAATCTTCTTTCTACTGTTAGTGAATACAGAAACATTTAAGTACCATGAATTTTCTTGTCCTGTTAATGAGCTTTCTTTCTCTTCAAATCGGTTCTGTAAACTCGTATCCCACACAACCCACGAATTGTACGGACACTGCTCGCCTCTGCACATCGTTTTTGGCCTTTAAACCCCAAGAAAACCAGAGTCTATCAGTGATCCAAAGTATGTTTGATGTTTTGCCGCAAGATGTGACTGTGGAAGGCAATGATCATGGCTACATATTCATCAAGAAGAATTGCTCTTGCTTATTCACAGACAAAGTTTATGCCTCTAACACTACTTATACAATGAAATCAAGTGAGGGTTACGTGTATGACATTGTGATCAACGCTTATGATGGGCTTGGATTTCTGCCCAACAGTACAAGAAAAGCCAAGGTTGGTGCAGTGATTTCATTGAGGTTGTTTTGTGGGTGTTCAAATGGGTTGTGGAATTATTTGATGAGTTATGTGATGGAGGAAGGAGATACCATTGAGTCATTGTCAAGTCGATTTGGGGTTAGTATGGATAGTATTGAGACAGTAAATGGGATAGGGAATCCTGATAATGTTACTGTTGGTGCTTTGTATTATATTCCCTTGAATTCAGGTTAGTCTTGTGCTGCAATTTCAACTTTTTTTTAAAAATGTTTTTCATAATCCTGATGTGCAATGTTACGTATTTTCTTTGGTAAGCTGTTTACTTTTGGAAATGTAACTATAAGTTTAAGATTTGAGGCAATTCTTTTACTTTTGGTATATGTGTGTGATGATGCCATGACTTTTTGAGTTGATAACATGCCTACCTTTTAGAAATAGATATATTTTGGTCAAAGATGTAGAAATTATTTTGCTGAATTTGGTGATTGGACTCTTCTTGAACCCTTGCAAAGTGGCAGTGCTCATGCCAGGGATGCCCTTTTTACCTCCAAAATTGGAATGCATGCATGAAGTCTGCTATATGATTTTCTAAATGTCGAGACTGACTCAAATTATGGGTTGAGAGGCAGAAATGTGGTTCATTGTTAAGTTATTCATGCTCTATGTAGTTGGAACAGCTTTTGAATAAGTTCACTATTTTAAGAAAATTGGTTATAAGTTCAAATGCCGTGTTTATTGACATACTGAGTCAATATTCTGAAATTATGATTTGAACTGTTTTAGATAACTTTTTGTGTCAAGACAAAATCGAACACAAACAGTTGGATACTTATTGAAGCCAATTTGAAGTGACTGGCATATCTTTTATTCCTGTTGATCGCTGATGAGGAACAGTGCTATCAATGCTAGTGAAACTAATATCAAGGGCTTGTTTAGAATTAGAGCTGCACTTAATAATAACTAGAAAAGTAATTACATATAGTGAATGGAGTGTGAAATTGCTGAGTGAAGAGACTGGGCTGAACGAATTTCACCGTATGTTGAGAGAGGTCTAAATTCCTCAATTAAAAATTTTAGCTTAATTGATTATGCAACCTCCTATCCAGGTGCATACATGGATCTGCTTAGGGGTTAAATTTTCTCTGATATGCAATCTAAATTTTCGTAGTGGTCATGCCAGTAGCACATAAATATGCTTACAGGAATGGAAGCAAGTTATCTTATTTTGTTTGAATAGACAGACTTTATATATGAATGGAAGTAAATCAAAGATTAGTTGGTGCTTGAGAGAATAGAGATTGAATTTTCTTTAATAAGCAAGCACTGTTGCTGGCAGAAGTCTGAACTAAAAAAAATAAGAAAATTTGGTTATTGATATTTAACATTCTATCATTATTTCTCTATCTGTCTATGTCTCTCTGAGTGGAATATTTGAAGGCATGTTCCCATTAGTTTTGATGTGTAATGGAAAGTGCTAATGTATCAAGCCATATGATATCACTTTGCTGTGTTTGTTTAATAATTTTCTCTGAACTATATTTCCTTTTCTAGTCTTATTATGTTCTAGTCATATTTATAAATATGTTGATGCCCCTTGTTTGGCAGCTATTCGTTTATTAACCTTTCCCTTTTCTTCTTTTCTTTCCTCCTGCTTTTGTCCAGTTCCTGGTGAGCCTTACCCTGTGGAGAATGACGTTCCTCCTAGTCCCACTCCAGTTCCTGACCCTTCCTTTGATAGTTTCTCAGGTATGTCTTCTCATCTTTTTGATGTTGCTGAAGAAGCTGTTTATACTTTGTTAGGCTGCTTTAAAAGCATGTGTAATAGTGCACATTTTCGGAGATAAGTTTCGGTTGGAAAATTCTGTACAACGAAGTTATTATTGAATAAGGAGCATGTAAAGGTGAAAGTATAGCAAGAAACTTAGTAGTCTTGGTGTGTGTGGGCATGGCATATCTTTTGGCACTGAAGATAATTACCTGCATTAGCCTTATTTGCATACAAGTTAAGTATTGATTGTGAACGAATGACAAATGTTAACTTGCATTATTGTTAGTCTATGCATCTCTCCCTTTTTATCTAAAACAATCCAAATTTTTCTTAAAGTCAAGTGGATTAGAGGCATTGACTGTAAAGTGTAAACTTCTATGCAGTTTCCCTTTTGGGCTCTAGGTGATAACAAAATATTGGTTTTAATTTATGGACATCATTTTTTGGGTCCTTGAGCCTGTGATAATGATTCTTAACCCGTCTTCGTTGCATTTTCTAATTCTACACAATTCCGTTGAAATATTTACTGTTGCTTCTAATATATCATATAATGACTTGAGACCTTGCATTTGCAGCAAATCCAGAAAAGCACAAGGCACATATACCATACGGATGGATCATAGGTTTTGGGATTGGTCTTGCACTGATCGTATTTTGTATCGTTATTTGTGTATGCTTGAAGTCCTCTAGCTGCTTTTCTAAAGCTCGAGGAAGTCGTGCTAATGACCCTGATGGCAAGATTTCTCATAAGTTTCATATCCTCCGCAAACCGAGTTTCTGTTGTGCTTCAGGAAGGTACATGTCTGGCAAATCTGGAGACTGGAAACAAGCAAATGGGGAGTCTAGCGGCCACCACATTACTATACCTAAAGGTTTATGAAACTATTTATGAAATTATGAAAGGGTTTTAGGTGCTTAACTTTCAGTGTTAGGCATAGTTTTTTCCGATTTTTGGTGCCAGCAAAATGTTTCTTTTGCCAAGTTTAAGCTTCTAATGCATGTATTCTTATTACAGCTCTAGGGACTGATATGCTCGATATGGAGAAGCCTGTGGTTTTCACTTATGAAGAAATTATTTTTGCAACTGATGGATTCTCTGATTCTAGTCTTATTGGGCATGGAACATATGGTTCTGTATATTATGGCCATCTTCGCGACCAGGTTTCTAGCTGTTATATTTGTTTCTTAATTTTCTATAACTATGTAAAATAATTTTCAATGTCACTCCAAATGATAATGTTGACATTAATCCTTTCAGGAAGTTGCTGTTAAGAGAATGACTGCTACAAAAACTAAAGAATTCTTGGCAGAGATGAAAGTCTTGTGCAAGGTCCACCATGCAAACCTGGTAATGCTCTTTGTCAATTGAAGGTTTACTAATGGCCCTGAGGCAGTTTTTTCAGCGATTTGAAGCTCTGACTCCTATGTTGGTTTATTTTTGTTAAGGTAGAATTGATTGGCTATGCAACCAGTGACGATGAGCTCTTCCTGATTTATGAATATGCCCAGAAAGGTTCACTTAAAAATCATTTGCGTGATCCTCAGAATAAGGGTAAGTTGCTCGTAACAGCATTGCCTAGAATAAAGTGTTCATAGTTCTCTGTGTGGTTTAATTGTTAGAATGTTGATTGTTTTGCACGGTTAATTTTTTCTTTAATTTTTTCAGTTCTGAGAAAATTTCGAACATGTTGCCAATTATGAATTTCACTAGCAGTTGGGATAGTGATGTAGGACTATCCTTCTGATGTAGGGAAGTTTGGGAAGACATCTGAAATGAACTTGCATTTTGGCATGCGATATGGATATGATGAGTTTGTGTGATAATAACATAAAGTGACCTGTGTTGTTTAACATGAGGGGAAGAATCTAAATTGCTGTAGTCTTAGCATGTCTAGCTTTCCTGAAAGGAGGAAAGAGAAAGGGCCTTTTTAACAAAATACATATACATCTTAGGGTCCGTGGTCCATTTAATATTACAGCTGGTGTTTATTTGTCTGAGATGTGCTTGTTGGAGTTGTTTGTGCACCCATAACATATGTATTTGATACTAAATGTCGCAAATGTTACTGCCTTGTAGGTCATACATCTCTTTCGTGGATCATGAGGGTCCAGGTTGCACTTGATGCAGCTAGAGGTCTGGAATACATCCATGAACACACTAAAATGCATTATGTCCACCGGGATATTAAGACCAGCAACATCTTACTTGATGGTTCCTTCAGGGCAAAGGTTTTCACATATCAGATTTCATTGATTACATCTTGTTAATCTAAAGATAATTGGCTCATCTCACAGGTTTTTGCATTTAGATCTCAGATTTTGGATTGGCAAAACTTATTGGGAAAAAAGGCGAGGGAGAAACTACAGCAACAAAAGTTGTTGGTACATTTGGTTATCTGGCACCAGAGTAAGCAAACATACATCTAGTCAGCCTAAATGGTCTATAATAAGGCCTTCAACTAGTCACAAATCTGAACTTTTATGCATTGAATTTTTTGCAGATATCTGAGTGATGGTCTTGCCACAGCTAAAAGTGATGTGTATGCATTTGGTGTTGTTCTTCTTGAGATCATATCTGGGAGGGAAGCCATAATAACAACTGAAGGTGCTGCGGCAAAAAATCCTGAAAGACGCTCACTGGCGTCCATTGTAAGTGCTGTTATTGCAAAAATTTTGCCAGATAATGTGCAAATAGGCACACACATACGTACACACACTCAAAACACACAAAAGAAAAGAAAACCCATGATTCAAATACTACTCAGATCCCCTGTTTTACCTAGATGTTTATATTTTAAAATTGTGTGCTTTGGTTGGAGAATCAGAAGTATAATCTCATTGAGAAGTTGCTGACAATAAAATGTTTGTATTATAACTTTTATTCCTAATAAAAATATTTGTATAAATTTTATTGCTGGATATAATTGTGGAGTAAAAAACAATAGTTTGGATTGTTGGCCACTGTTTCAAAAATGTTATGAAGAGTTTTTCTTATGCTTTTTGCACTACTGTAGAAGGTGGATGGATTGAGCTATGTTTGCCATTGCCGAAGCTCTCTATCTCTTTCTCATTTCTTTCTTGGTGATGAGTATGGTAGCCTGTGGAATCCAATTTCTCAAATAATTCATATTGCAATTTATTAAGTTGTTATTGATTGAATGAATTTATTAAACAATGTAGGGATTGTAGAATGAAAGGCTTCATAGTCCCAAACCTAGGACTCTCATTTTAGTAAAAATGGTGTTAAATATGTCTGTATTTTGATCGATCCTCAATTCCAATTCTCTTAAACTCTTAGGATTGTGAATGTTTAGTTTGCTTTCTGTTTTGATGATTCAATCACTAGTTTTCTGTTGCAAATATCTGATGTTCTTATGGAACTGTTTCACCAAGTAAACATACACATCCAGTGCTGCTATACTGAAGCAATTCTCAAATGCTTGAAAAATTACAGATGCTAGCAGCTCTTAGGAACTCATCCGACTCCATGAGCATGTCAAGTTTGAAAGATCACATTGATCCTAATATGATGGATTTATATCCCCATGATTGTGTATTTAAGGTAAGTTTTTATCATCTGTCATGTTGTAAATGTCTCTATGGATTGTCTGATCTTACTTTGGGGAGAATAAAAGGTTTAATTGTTATGTTACTTCAATGGCTAAATTTGAGTTTGATTGGAGGAAATAAAAGGTGAAAGACCCATAAAATTTCTAGTAATAATGGATCCTGCCATTACATCGAGAATAATAGTTAGTCAGGATAGAAAGTGAGCTGTTCTTTTCCTTGTCAACGGGCTATACAGCACGAACTTGGAACTTGGAATTTCTTTTTTTGATTCAGTCCCTGCTGCGATGAGATCTAGTTTTTACCCCTGCTTCTTCATTGTTGGTGATCCATTCAGGGATCATCATAGCAAGTGTATGCTCTGTAGACAAATAAATATAAAATATGTTATTCACAATTTCTCTTTGATGATAAGACTTTTCTGTTACAACAAACTAACAATGACCTTTTGCTCTGTCCTTGGTGTGTTGAGCTCAATTTTATGTGCTAGAGTCTGGATACTCCGAGCAGCGGGTGCCTCAGTCTTGCATAGAAGAAGGTTGCTTCTATGTATTCATGAGTTGCATTTATTTAGTGGGGTGATCCTAATCAAGTTAAGCGGGTTTGCCTGAATTTGGTTGATAGCTACTAGATTTATATGGGTAGGAAATTGTAACTGACTTGGGATGGGACCATAAACTATCAAGGGTTAACATCCAGGTCTTACTGCATCACAAAAATTTTGACCTTTTACTTTGCCTTAAGAAAAAATCATAATTGAGGTAACTACCTTTTTGTTAAAAACAACATAAATTTGGATGCATCATTGATTGGCTACAAAAGCTAGCATCAGTCAAAAGGCAGTTGTAAATTTGTAATTGGGGGGAAATTATGGTTTTGTTGCTTTAAATGGCATATATGCTTGTTTTGCAATTGCTTCTGCAAATGGTGATAGTCATTCAACTATATAATTTCTTTCTCTCGTGGATTGTCAATGCACAGATGGCCATGCTTGCAAAACAATGTGTGGATGAGGATCCCATCCTACGGCCTGACATGAAGCAAGTTGTGATTTCACTGTCCCAGGTCCTTTTGTCTTCTATTGAGTGGGAAGCAACTCTTGCAGGAAACAGCCAAGTGTTCAGTGGGCTGGTCCAAGGAAGATAGTGATCACGCAAGCTCCTTTCCCATTCTCACTCTTTTGTCCTCTCATCTCTTGCCCTTTTTACCCGCTGGCGCCCTTAAAATCTCTGTAGTTACATACAATGCATAGTAGGGCATTGATATTCCAATAACATTGGTAATATGGTTGTAAATGATAGTTTTGCATCATCAGTCTGCCTCTTCTTATCGTCTTCCCCACTACTGATTTCATATACAAGTTTTTAGCTTTGAGTGGAAAATTTTGATGTAATGTAAAATTTTGGTTATGTAGGTAGGGATAGGTTTGATTGTTTTGTAGAACAAGATAGTCAGGTAGATTATTATTGCAATTGCTTACTTTGGTATTTATCCAATGCATTCTCTCGTTGGTTTCTTGACATATTTAAGTTGTGAACATGAAAGATTTCATTGGAAATTTGAGACATTTCAGATTTGTGAAGGCTAAAGCCTCATGCAAAGCCAAGCAGGGCTCCTCTTGGTCATCTGATCAGCAAAAGGACTTGTCCATGGTAAACAAACTGTAACGTCATTTGAAGAATTGTTGCATTCCAATTCAACAGTGGCATAAAATTTATTTAATATGGTGTAATATGGATTAATTATTTATATATAAGAATTTCTATAATATTAATTTATACATAAGAATTTTTATAATTTATTAAGTTGAATAGATACTTGATTATTAATTTAAATATCTATGTATCAAACTATATACATTTTATTTTATTATATTATTCATATAGTATTACAATTAAAATAATCAGCATCATGTTAGAAAAACAAATAAGACAAATTAACCATTCAAATGTGGATTTTCTTTAAAATTAAAGCAAACCAGAAACACATTTTATATATTAAACAATCGTGACTATGCTTTAGTGTTTATAGAAACATCATGTGAAAACAATTTGTAAAATGTTCGTATTCCTAGAAGCATATGTAAAATAAACAATATGATATAACATTTAAATTCATTAAGTATAAGATTATCAAATATATTTCTTTCTTGCATCATTACATAAATTTTTAATTTTATTTTCAATTATATACTGCATCATAATCTTAAATATTTTATAAATATTTTTTTTTCATATTTTTTGTTTATAATTCTTCCTCTACTCTTTTATAATATTTTATTAAAACTTTATACAATATTTCTAAGTTTAAATATTAATTTTCACAATTTTTAAAAAATACATATCGATATTGTGATATATATACCGATACAAGCATGACAGTTGCACAAGTTTATTTACTTGCAAAATCTACTGCCCTAAACTATTACAGGCTGTAGGTACAGAAATGAGAAATCTACTTGCAAAGTGAAGCCAGCACTCGACGAGGCGGATTGAATGATTTCCGGGCATGAAGAACAGCCCAATTATCTATCAAAAGAACGTCACCTTTCTGCCAAGGAATGGCAACACTTTCATCTTCTATGATTTTCAAGCAGTCATAGATGATTTCACCTGGCAATGGTTTACCATCCCCAAATGTGACTGCTTTCACAGGATCATTTCTTGCATCTTCCCATCCTGTATAAGCAGCCACCATGCTGTTGAACCAAATCTTCCGATTTCTTGATTTGTCATGTTTGATTGCCGGAATTGGACCCATTATGGTCTTTACTCCATCTTCTAACCATTCCAACTTCATTCCCAGCTTTGCTGCCCTGTTCAAAGATGAAACAGAACATACAAGGAACATCATTTCTTGTACTAATTGGTCAAGCTATTATACTAGCACAATGCTACAAATGGCAGAAAACAATCTAGTGGCAGGCAAGAAATAACATACCTTTCCTCTGCCACGCTCTTATCTTTGGTCAAAAAGGTTGATTTCCATCCTCGGCCAATTGGGGATGAAGGATTATCATCTTCACCCAATACTCTAATATAAATCAAACCTTGTTCCTCCAATCGTTCAACGAAATCTGGGAACTTTTCTTTCATTCTCTCATACACTATATGGCTTAGAACTAATGGAGTTTCTCCACCACTCCCTGGTTCCACTTCACAGAAGAAAAACAACTTCGATGGGAACTCGGGAACCTGAAAATTAGTCATATTATTAACTTCAAATTAATTAAATACTTAATTATTTCCCAAAAATTGTGATCAATTTTTAGAGATCTTACCTGGGCCATTTCATGGTGGAAAGGGATTTTCTGATCAGGTGGAGACTCATTAGCCGTGAAAACCCGGCCAACGACATTAGTACGAGGGGCAGCCCCGCCGACGTAAGGCAACTCCTCGAACCCGAATGCTTCGACGACGTCGTTAAAGTCAGAGGCGGTGTTTATGGGAAATCCCCTAAAGAGAATCGCTCCACTTTTGTGTAGTAAAGAGTTGAGGTAAGGCTTGTCGGTTTTTATGGCGTCGGTGAGAGGAGAAACAGAGGAAGGAAAGGAAAAGGAAGTGATTGGAGAGAGAACGGAAGGAAAAAGAAGGGAATTGAAGTGTTTTTGATGTGGGATTCGAATCTCCTTGAAGTGTTTCGCCATTGTTGTTCTCGCCGTGAACTTGTGTGATCTCTGCGTGGGCGAGTCAGCCTTGCAGTGAGAATTTTATGGGGATTCACTTTGTCGAAATTTGGGTCTGCATTCAGTGTTTTATTAAGGGTTTAGCCCAGGAGGAATAAATGGATTTCGCTTTGACGATAGGCCTGGTAAAGCGATTAGCTTCCAATCAGATAATAAATTCCAATTACAATTGTTGGCTCTTTTGTTTCACTTGAACGTAAAAAGACCAAAATTCATTAATTGATAAAGTTTATTTTTTAAGTTAGTTTTGGAAATGTCCCTAAATTATATGCTAACAAATTATAAATTGAGATGGACGAAAAAATAAGTTTATCAATTTAGAACATAAAGAGTATTAATTAATAATGAATTTAAAAATTAATTTGGATTAATAAATGAATTTATTGTTTCTTTATTAATTAACACTTTCTTATTAGAAATATCGAATTAGTTGGATAACAATCTAACTTTGTTTTAAAAATTTAATTTCAATTGAAATTCAACAAATTTGATAGTTTTAAAAACATTATAAATAATTATATTTTGAAATCTAGATGACATGTTTTCAAATTTATTTGTTCTAAATTAACAAATATTTTTTTAAATTTAAAATTATAATTTATTTATTATTTTAATAATTAATTATCTAAAAAATTATATTTATAGCTGAACTAAGCCACGATATATATTATTTTAATAAATTTATATTAATTTTTTTATTATATTCATAATTTGTATTATTTATTAAAAATAATTAATAAATATTATATCATATTAAAGTAAGAGATTATAGAAAAAATATACTATATAAATTTATATTTTTTAATAACATTTATTATTATTATTTAAATTTTTATGAAATAAAAAAATGTATATTAATTCGGACTACAAAGTTTTTTTTTACTCTTTACTAATGATCACTTTATCCGTATTAAGGAGCCCAAATCCACTTTTAGCCCATCATCCGACCTGACAACACTGTTCCTGACTCTGACTGTCCGCCTGCTTACAAAATTCAAATTCAAATAAGCAGAGAGATTGGGAATGAGAGAAATGGCGAGAAACGAAGGGAAAGCGAGATCGGTGAGGCAAGCACTCAGAGATGTATCGAATAACAACGTCAATCACATTAACAGGAGCACTGGTGGCGGTGGAAGATTCTCCAAATCTGTGAATGTTAATAAGAAATCCGTCTCAGAGAAGCCAATCGAAAACAAACAAAAGAAAGAAGCCGATGGAGGAGAAGAAGATTATCTTGATCGCTTCTTGCTTGTTCAGTCCGATTTCTCCACTCTCACTCGCCAGGTAATCCCCTACTATGCACAAACTGAAACTCTGCTTTTTCTAGGTTCAAAAACATTATCTAATTCGCTAATTTTACTAGCTTCATCTTTGATATAATCTATGCAGTGTTTGAATTTCTGGTTGCTTCACGGTTTTACTGATGTAGATCGTTTTATATGTAAATTGAGATTGCCATTGCAGAACTTGAGTGCTTTTGTTTCAAGCAATATTAACTACTAAGAATTTTGGTCTGAAACTATAAATTATACCAGTTCTTGTTAACTATGGGAACTTTAAAGAGAACAAAACTGTATCAAGGTCTATGAAAATATAATTTTGAGTTGTCTTGTTTACCTGGATTGTTCTTCATGTGGTCTGCAAAATGTTTTTTTTTCTTCTAGCACCACTTTCCTTATTTTTGTTAGCATATTAGGGCAATCTAGGTATGGAGACATGTTGGACACTCAGATTAATTATTAATAGATAGATGAAATGATATCTGCTAGTTTCTTTGGAAACATTACCAATGTTAATTATGATTCCGTCACATTGCTTTAAGGAATTAATTCTATGCATATTGTACTGAACTAAAGAAGTGTAATGTTTTGGAGATTTCATTGCCAAACTCTAGGTACCAGTTTTTTCTGTCTCTAAAAATTGATTAAATTGGTCGTTTGCTTTTTTATCTCAGAAAAAGCAAGAGTTGTGTGTTATAGAAAATGCTTCTTTGGTATAAAATAAATACATCTGTGTTATGCTTATCTATTTTACCACTTTGACAGATTGATGAACTTGTTGCGCAAGCATTTAAAGTCAAGGTCTCAAGCAAACTGGGAAAAAGAGAAATTGAATCCTTCTCTCATGTCTTGTCGGACATGCTTTCATCTTTAAAGGTTAGTTTTCTAGTATGTACCGTTTCACATGTAGCTTGCATAAACTCTATTGTATAATCATATGGAGCATCATGTACAATGATTGCAGCCATGGGTTCCCAGATTACAAAACGCCCTCTCAAGTCCTGCTGAGAGTGAGAATCAGTTGGGTCGGTGTTTGGCAGATAAAACTGTTTCTGCCTTAAATGAAGATGAGAACTTTGAGGTTGAAAGTCCAGAACAAACCAGGATGAACTCACTGATCTCTCCTTCTCCCCTTGTGTCCTGGCGAGCTGACTGTAATATCGAGAGAGGTAAACAACTCTTTCTGCTCACCCCTCTTCCAATATCAAAAACATTGTCATTCAAAGGTCAGGATTTGGCTAAATCACTATTTGAAAGGATTGCATCAAATCCTGCTGTTGAGGTATCATCATTTCTACCAGATTCTGAAAATGTAAATGATGATTTGCTTGAAGGTATAGTTATTAAGCCAACCCCAAATAAACCTTCTAATTCAGGGGTGACCGAAGCAAATAGCACTCCTGATACCGAGTGTGTTTCACCACCAATCATTTCCAAAACAGATCAGTCTATTCTTGTCATGACTCCATGTTTAAAGATGTCCCCTCCAAAATCTTGTGTATTGCTTGAACCCATTTCCGAGTCTTGTCATAAACACAAAACCAAGGTTTGGAAGTCCACCCCGTTTCCTGTTGGAATGCGTTCAGACTTTTCTGAATCCTCGTCTGAAAGTGAAGGTTCTGGGTCTTCGGCTTTCAAGTATCCAGAACTCTTGGGAATACAGCCAGGCTATAAATCTAGGGCGGGAAAGAAAGAGTTAGAGGCATCCCCTCAATGGTTCTTTTCACCTCCTAAAACATGTGTTCTATTAGAGCCACCAGATGAGAAATCGCCGGACCCTGTCGTTGCTGCTGATAACCACTTGTCCATAAGTGCTCCTGTATTGAATCAGCAAACAAATTTGAATATATCAAAAGAATACAATGATCAAAGTGGTTGTCTTGAGATCAAGAAATCTTTTAACGAAGGTATTCAGAATCTTAATTTATATAATCTTTCATTACGCAAATCATATGTAAACATAATTCTAATACAGTTTAGTTTCACAACAGAACCTATAAGCGGCAACTTGACACTAGTAGGAAGCACTCCCCTGTGGAAGGAACAGGAAAGCACAATGAGGAGAGGAAAGTGTCCAGGTGAAAATACTTTGAAGAAGGAACTATGGACAAAGTTTGAAGCAGCATCTACTTATGGACTTCGTTTGAACGTCAGTACATTGCAAAGGACTGCACAGAAAGGATTTCTTGACATGCTTGATGAAGTTTCTCGAGAAGGGGGAAGTCCATTGGCTGATAATTTGAGATGACATTCTTGTTTATGTTTGAAGATTTTGGTTCTGAAAATCCTTTTCTACTTTCACTTATCTTTCTCATCTGCCTCCTTTCCTTATTTGGTAGGTTATCCAATGAATTAAAAAAAAACATTACGCCTTGTCTCCAGATATAGTGTCTAATTATAATTTTTTCCCTAGGTAAAATTTACGTGTCTACCAAGACTTCAACACTACATTTGAGAAAGAAAACCAAAATTCTAATAAAATTTTTTGCACTTAGCAATCAATTTTTAAGTAGGCATTTAATTTCAATTTGTTACCTAAAATTATTAACTTAGTTTTACTAAATTCACTATCTTATAAATTATGACACCAAATTAAAGGATTTGCAACTTCATAATTTTGTAAATAATTTTAATACTATTGAATAAAAAAGTTGATTGCTAAAACCACTGATGCAATATGTTAATATTTGGCCAATTATTATTATTATTACTATAAAAACTGGGAAAGATATATAACATTTTGTATGTTATTATTTTTTTTTAAAAAAGGACACATTGATCAAATTTTATAATCTTCTGCAGGGCTCTGTTTGTACTTACTAAAATCTTTATAAAACGAAAGAAAAAAAAATTAAATGCATAAAGTATATTTTGCGTAAATACTTTTTTTTTTTGAGCTAGTAATTATCTGATTTTTTTAACACGAATAGTGTGTTAAATAAAATAACTACATTTAGAGGCAACAAAACAAAAAAGAATAGAATAAAATTTGGGAATTCATACAAATAACTAAAATAATTGGGATTTGATATAAATATATACCTGCTTGGCTTTACGCTGTCTCGCTCCGTCAAGAACTTTAAACTGCCCTACTTGCCGATCTCTTGAGACTCCCAAAACCCTAAAGTTGTCTTCACAAAGAATGGCAAAACCTAGTCAGCTGACTCAACATATAGAATCGTTTGTTGACTCGTCCCGCTCCACGACTCAGCAGGTTCAAGGCTCACCCTCCTCTTATTCGCATTAATTCCTAAATTTTTGAATTTCAATTAGCTTTAATTTTTTAATTTCAATTTGGTTTATGAGTTCCTTAGAAAATTGCATTTGAATCCAAATGCTTCAGTTATTTCTTGCTTACTAGTTGATACTAAGTAGATTTTGTTGAATTGAGAATTCAATGTTGCTACACTGTCTAATTTACTTCTTAAAAAAATTGTAAAAATCTAAACTTTTTTAATTTTATAATCTGTTGATTATGCATATGCTTGTTTAATACTATACTTTGCTGATTTTAAGACTAGTTTTAGTGTATACTTAATTCATGTGTTGACTACAGGCTGCAAGTTTGGATGCAGTTGTTTCCCTCTTGAAGGATGACGCATTAACTATAGGGTCATTGGTATGCTTAACTACTTATTATCAATCTATGTGATTTAACTGTTCTCATACCTGTATTATATACTTCTACTCTTTTTGAGAACTTAGGTTAAGGAGATGGAGATGTATTTGGCTACTACGGATGACATATTACGTGCAAGAGGTACCTTTTCTTATTTTTATGTAGATAACTTAGATGTTGATTGATACTGTAAATTCAGATGAAAGTTTATGAGCTAGCAATTCTATTTTTTACGTGGTTCTCACTTAAATAACTGTAGTACAGTTGCATGTCTAGTCTACTTTAAGACATGGTGCACTTGTAAGATTATTTTGGATTATGGGTAGCTGCAGATGGAAAGGGGGAGAGGGCGGTGGAATCTGAAAATGAAAACTTATTCTGCATTTTTCATAACCTCTTGCAATGGTTTCCTTCTTAGGTATCCTTCTTCTTGGAGAAGCTCTTGCGCGTCTTACATCTATGAAATTAGATAATTCGACTGTACATAGCTTGATAACATTCTTCACAGAGCGATTGGTGAGTTTGGCTTTGTTATTCAGAAAAATAATTTTCACAGCAGTGCCTGTATGGAATGTTCTGCATTTATAATGTTTTAGTCAAACTCTAATGTTCTTTGAATTATCTGCTGTGTGTATGTTTCACCTCTGTTACTATATGTTCTTTTTGCTCGTGTATTTCTTGATAATAGCGGATATCATATACTTTTGTAATTTTTATCAATAGCCGTTGTTTAACTTATTTCATTGAGTTTAAATTTTTCTTCCCATTGAGTTTTGATGTTTATCTGAAGCCTTTCTTTGAGCATCTTGGTGGTATGAACTAATTATTCTAATTATTATTATTTTTTATTTTTAAGGAGGCTTGAAAAATATATGCTGCTTGGAGGCTTCATGTCTTCATGGCATAATACAAAATCCGAATTATTGTTTGTTTGATTGTCAAAAATGAGAGATAATAGATTTTATAATTATAATTGTAAGGAGGGGATGGCTGTGTATCACCATCCTGTATCAAACTTATTTATTTGAGCCTCAGATAATGTTTTTCTATTATTTTCTTGCATGATATTTGGTTATTCGAAGCAAGGAGGGTGTTTTCTGGGTGGTGGCTAGGATTATCTGAATCAGGGAGTTTGTGTCTGGAATCTGGATGGTTGTCTGCTCTGTGCTTTTTGTAAGAATATAATACTGAAATTGTGAGACTCCTTTATTCAATTTAAGGTATATCAAAATGAGGCTGACTTGAGGAAGCCTAGAGTAGCTTGCCTTTCTCAGTTTAGTTGATACTGTATGTCAAGTACCAGTGATATTAATTAGCGTATGGGGAGTTCATTCATAAATGAATTGCAAACTGAATCAATGGAATGAGTGCCAACTATCATTTTTTACTAATTGAATTAATCAACCTTGTCTTTGAACCTATATTTTGGAATAGGAAATTTTGAAATTTTTTTTTTGTCATATATTTATATTTTATGTTTATCATCATGAGAATTAATTTTACTACTTTTTGTCTAGGAGTTTCCACATTTGAGAAAAAGAACCCGAGGCATATCACTCAAACCATTGGGCCTGTACTCATTGCAGCTTTTCCCCGGGATGATGCCTTATATTTACATTACTTTGGTAGTTAAGAGTTGAGGTACCATCAGTTAAGAATTAAATGTGACTTGTGGAGTAAACATCAAGAAATAATGAGTTCAGGTTGTAGCTTTGAGTGCTTTTGATGGTCTAATAAGAGGAATGGAAGCGTTGATGCTAGAACTCCTCTAGATATTCTAGTTTTTTGGGGGTGATATAAAGTCCTGAAAGGTTCAATTTTGAACCTTAGGATCCTGATTACTGAATAACAAGGAAACTGTTGTTTGCATTATTAAAGGTCTTAAGTTGGTAATTTTAAAACTACTATGGTCTTTTTGGAGGTAAACCAATCATAATAGTGTTTTGAGGGTGAAAACCTTCTTTCCATGCGCATCTAGTAAGATTTGGGTATGTTGAAATGACTGTACTTACGTTAGTCATGGTGTTGAGGATTTCAGAATTTTGTGAATCTTTTTATCTGGAAGATAAATCTCTTTTTCTCATATCAGGGGTGTTGAGAAAGAAATATTCTTTAGCCTAGGATCATTAAAACAATTCTAGGGATGGGTTAGCACACTTCTAGACATAGGATTTTGAAAGCATGACAATCGGTAGGTCCTGAGCAAGTTACTTGCCAGGTTTGTATTAGTTTTAATGTAATTAGAGAAAACACTATAATTCTCTTTTATTTCATTGTGTTTATTCCTCCAAATACAATAGGTATTTATACACCAAAAAAATGAAAAATATATATTATTATATAGTTCTACAGCTAGGCCACTAATTCTTACACCTAATAGTTCCATTTAGATAGCTAATTATTCTTTATACAACTATTAACAACTAGCTATTGTCTGCCAACACTCCCCCTCAAGTTGGTGCAAAGATATCGCACATGCCCAACTTGCAAAATAAAATGTGGAAGTTTCTATTGCATAGCTCTTTGGTAAACACATTGGTCAGTTGTTTGTCTGATGATATGTGAAATAGACTTAGAGAACCATCAACTAATTTTTTTTTTATGAAGTGTCGATCTATTTCAATGTGTTTTGTGCCGTCATGTTGAACTGGATTATGAGCTATGTTGATGGTAGCCTTATTGTTACAAAACATGGACAAATTGTCTTCACTCAACAATTTTAATTCATTTAGTAATTTCTGCGGCCATAGTAGTTCACAAACACCTTGTGCCACAACTCTATACTCTGCTTTTGCACTTGATCGAGAAACCACACTTTGCTTTTTACTACTCCAAGTAACTAAGTTTTCATCCACAAGAGTACAGTAGCCATATGTTGATCTTCTATCATCAAGAGATCCAACCAAATTTGTATCTGTAAAGGTTTCAATTCGAAGGCGACCATGTTTGGAGAAAAGAAGACTTTTTCTAGGAGCCGACTTAAGATATCGTAGAATTCGGACGACTGCTTGTAAATGGGGGTTCACGAGGATCATGTATATATTGGCTGATCACACTAATTGCAAATGCTATGTTTGGTCTAGTGTGTGATAGATAAATTAATCTTTCTACCAATCTTTGATATTTCTCTTTGTCAATTGAAGTTTATATTTCTGCTTATAGCTTATGATTATTTTCAATAGGTGAATCTTCTAGCTTACAACCCAACATACCTGTTTCTTATAGAAGATCCAGGATATATTTCTTTTGTGAGATAAAAAGTCTCCTTTTTTATCTAGCTACTTCAATTCCTAGGAAATATTGCAGTTTCTCCATATTCTTGATTTCAAATTCATGAGTTAGGAGTTTTCTTTGTCGAGCTACTTCTTCTCTATCATCTCTAGTTACCACAATATCATCAACGTAGATAATGAGTACAATAATCTCGCCTTTAGAGTGTTTAATGAACAAGGTATGATCAATATTACTCTGTTGATACCCAAAGGAGATCATGGCTTTACTGAATCCATCAAACCATGCTTTAGGAGACTGTTTTAGTCCATACAGAGCCTTCTTTAGTTTGCATACTTTTCCTTGTGTTTCTTTACTCTCAAAACCATGAGGGATTTCCATGTACACTTCTTCCTTTAGATCTCCATGAAGAAAAATATTTTTTACATCAAATTGTTGTAGGTTCCAATCAAGATTAGCTGCATAAGTCAACAAATGTCTCCTGATAGTCTACTCCATATGTCTGAGTGAATCTCTTAGCCACAAGTCTAGCCTTTTATCTTTCAATTGAACTGTCAGTTTTGTGTTTTACAGTAAATATCCACTTGCATCCTACCAATTTCTTTCCAAAAGGAGAAGTGACAAGTTTTCAAGTTCCATTCTTTACAATGACATTCATTTCTTCAACAATTGCTTCCTTCCATTTGGGATCATTGAAAGCCTCTCTCCAATCCTGGAGAATAGACACAGAAGAAACAGACAAGACAAAGGCTCTATAGGAAGAAGATAATGAGTTATATGAAATGAAATTTTATATAGGACGTTTAGTACATGACTTAACTCCTTTCCTATGGGCAATTGGCTGATCTAAATCATTACCTGAATCAGAAAATTGAGAAGACTTACTAGAAGGATCTAAATAATTTTCAGGATGTGGGAGTGATTCTTGACGTGTTATAGACTGCATGATGACATTCTCTGTTTTTTTTCCCCCTTGAATATCTCCTCAAATCAGGTATATCTACACGCCCAACATTCTCCTTTTGAATCAAAATTTCCTCCCCCTAAATAAAACTCTCCTCCTGAATAGGATTATCTTCTAAAATAGAATTATCAAAAGTGGCCAAACTAGGACTCTCTCCTTTTTTCTCATTTTTCTCCTGAAGAGGAGTTTGGGGAAAATTAAAGTAGGGCTTAGATTCTTTGAAAGTAACATCCATACTAATAAAGTATTTCTTAGAGGGAGGGTGATAACACTTATATCTCTTTTGAGTAGAAGAGTATCCAACAAATATACATTTAAGAGCCCTAGGTTCTAATTTTTCAACATTCCTAGCATGAACAAAACAAACACACTTAAATACTTTCGGAGGAACCATGTAAGAATTTTTTTCTTGCAAAGTCTCCAAAAGGTTTTTAAAATTGAGTGTTTTAAGAGGCATTCTATTTATAAGATAAGCAGCTGTTAAGATTGCATCTCTCCAATAAGGTTTTGGAAGATTCATGGTGAGCATAAGAGCTTGAGACACTTCTAAAATATGTTTATTTTTTCGTTTGGCAATACCATTTTGGACATTAGTGTAAGCACAACTAGTTTGATGTATTATCCCATTGGACTATAGATAAGCATGAAATAGCCCATCCATGTATTTCTTTCCATTATCTGTCCTAAAGATTTTAATTTTAGCATCAAATTGGGTTCCGATCATCTTATGAAAATATTGAAAGCAAGAAAATACATCACTTTTCACCTTCAATAGGTATATCCAAGTTATTCTGGTACAACAATCAATAAAAGTAACAAACCACCCATGACTAGTCAATGAAGTGTGTTGAGTGGGTCCTCAAACATCAAAATGAATAGTCATAAACCGAATTATACTTTTATTATTCTTCAAAGGATAAGAGTTCCTTCTATGCTTAGCAAATTCACAAGCATGACAAAACAAAGAGTCAAATGTAATTCCTTTAAACATATTTGAGAATTTTTTTTCTAAGACAAAAAAGGATGGATGCTCTAATTGCCTATGCAATTGTATTATCTCCTATTTAAAATCCTTATTTCTGCCAAAAAAAAGTGTGATTTATATCAAAATCAGAATTGAGATTTCCATTCAAAATGTATAAGCCATCTTGCAGTTTACTACTGCCAATCATCTTTCCTGTTTGCAAATCCTGAAAGACATAATGGTTTGAAAAAAACTCAATTTTATAATTAAGAGTTTTAGTAATGGAATTGACAGATAAAAAATTAACAGGAAAACGAGGCACATGAAGGACAAAAGATAATTTAATATTTGGAGTACAGTTAATAGAATCTGTTCTTGATACAAGAGTAACAAAACCATATGCTATTTTGACATTATTTCCTTTTGGACACGAGGAATAGGTTTGAAATCTTCTTAAAGAGCCTGTCATATGTCTATTTGCTCCTGACTCTATAATCCATGAACAAGTATTATGGTTGGTGGAAGAGGCATTATCTGAGGTTACAAGATTGGATGAACCAACAGTTAAGTTGGTGTCGCCTTAAATTTTGAACCTCTTCATTAGATAGTTACTTTCGGTTGTTGCCCCATTTGGCCCTGTTGCCTCAGTCAAATTTGCTTGAGTCTTTACTGAATTGCCCTTTTTTCCTCCACGACTTATAGGTTGGCCATGCAATTTCCAGTAAGTTTCTCTTATATGGCGTTGTTTTCCACAATAATCACACTGTTGGGAGTTCTCAGTGTGTTCTTTAAGGTGTTCATGAACCTATTTGGTAGCTAATCCAACTTTCTCAATTGTTGTTGTACACAACATAGCACTTCTGTTTTCTTCTTGCTGCGTATATGAATATGTTTGGAGTAAGGATGGTGAAGGTTCTTTACCAAGTACTTGAACTCTAATTTGATCATATTCCATATGTAAACTAGCAAGAGAATCATAGATGCGCTCCCTTTCTAATAATTTTTGAAAATTAACTGCATCTGTACTGCAGTTAGTTTGAAAATTCCGATGGTAATCAATTCCTGCTTCAAACCATTTAATTCTGAAATAGTTTTCTCTCCTTGTTTCGTTTCATGAATTTTCTTTCGAAGTTTATATTTTTGTGCAACATTATCCATTTGAGAGTAAGTTTGAGAAGCAACTTTTCAAATTTTTTCAGTTTTTTGCAATAGCGGGTTGCATGGAGTTGATGAGCCAAGACACAACAAGAAAATTTTCTGAATCCTATTGATTAAATAAGGCATAAGTTAATACAAGTTTCTTTTTTTTTTTCTCCTGTTATATATCCCTGCAACTCCTTAGCTTTGATAAACAATAGATAAGACCTTGGCCAAACAAGATAGTTCATTCCATCAAGTTTTACAGGACTAATTTGTAAAGAGGGATTATCGGTAATTGAAGGGCTAGGTTTTTTATCATCTGCCAATTTATGGGTCTTAATAAGAGTGACCAGAAATCAACAGTAGGCAAAATAAAATTACTAGTATTGCAGATTAAAGATTCAACAGTAGACAAAATGAAAATACTGGTACTGCAGGTTGAAGAATAGTAGACAGATGCAGATTGAAGAACAATAGACAAAAAAATGTCTTAAATTGGAAATGGTCGGATTCGACTTGAAGATACCTGGTCCGGTCGGAAATTGCCAGAAAAGAGATCGGAAGAAGAACCGGTAAGAAAAGATTACCGGAAGCTAGTCCACATGCTTCACTTGCCGGCGCATGAACAGTGACTTCAAAAGCTTTCGACTGCGTGTGACCTCATGTACGCCGGCGTTTTGTGATCGGTCTTCGGCGACAGGCTTAACTCGTTGTGGCCTTTCTTCCTAGGTGGGCGGTGAGCACTGCTGAATGATGGTTGAGGGCAAATTACTTCCTCATCAACAAAGTGCCTTTACTGTTACTCCACCAACACCTTCACTGTATTAGAATGAACAATCTAACATAGATTTTGAGCTATGATACCATGTTAGTTTTAATGTAATTAGAGGAAACACTAATTCTTTTATTTTATTGTGTTTATTCCTCCAAATACAATGGGTATTTATACACCAAAAAAAAATGAAAAGTAGCTATTATTATATAGTTCTACAGCTAGCCTACTAATTCGTACAGCTAATAGTTCCACTTGGATAGCTAATTATTCTTTGTACAACTATTAACAACTAGCTATTGTCTGCCAACAGTCTTTTATTTCAACTTTGGTATCTTCTGCTCTAGTTATTATTATTATATAGTGATCCCTTGATTTTCATTTGATCTGAAAAGTCCTGATCATTTTGGAAATAATTTCATTCTTTAGATTTTATTTCAACATGCCGCATGCTGATTAATATGGTTTTATGTACTGAAGCCTTTTTTATGGCTTCTTGATATATTTATTACTTTATTTTGACTTAATTACATCAAAATTATACACATGATATTTTACTTAATCAGGCAGATTGGAGAGCTTTACGTGGTGCACTTGTTGGTTGCTTGGCACTGATCAGGAGGAAAAGTAGTGGCATGGTCACTGGCTCTGATGCCAAAGCCGTTGCTGAGTCTTATTTACAGAATTTGCAGGTGCAATCTTTGGCACAGCATGACAGGAAGGTAGGTGCACTTATATATGCAATGTTAGTGCCAACTCATATCAATATTTGGAGAGATTTCTTCCACATGAAAACTTTAAATCAATTACTTTTATGCCAATTTCCAGTTGAGCTTTTAGCTGTTGGACTTTACCTTTCAATTCATCTTGCAGCTTTGCTTTGAACTTCTGGAGTGCTTGCTAGAACGTTATCCTTTTGATGTTGCTTCAATGGTAGTACTTTATCTCACTTACTTTCAACCCATACTTTAAAGTGACTGGCTTTGTCTATTCACATGTGGTTGTATACATTATGGAAGTAGAAGTTATTTGTATATAAGATAAAATGGCTTGTCCTGAACCATGTCATCTATCGTTGAAATGTTTTGAGGTTTGGAGAATATCATTGAAAATTCTGAAGGATTGAAAGAAATGATTCTTTAGGTTTAAATGATATCTTTGTAGCAAGATGGATGTGCAGGATAACATTTGCATGATATACAAAATATGTATCAAACTCGATTTTATGTTTGAAGAATTGATTCTTATACCTTTGCAAACAGATTTACACGAACACTGTAAATGCAACCGGAAGTGCATTTTTAAAATCTATGGTAGAATGAGATTTAAATAGGATTGACTTGGAAATTGAAATAATGAACTTTGTGATTCTAAAAGTGGCCCAGCCTTTAGTCAGTTTTCAACAGTGTCTTTTAGATGCTTGTACAATTTTCAGAACGGTTTTGATGCAGGTTTTATTCATTTAATGGATTGAACCCACTGCAATGTTGCTTTGTGTGCATGTGAATTTTGGTCCTTTCTTTTCTCTTTCAATCTCAATTTGTCTCATTTTTCAGTTGATCCTTTCATCATGTTCCATCTCTTTTGTATTCTCATGTTCATTACATTATTGATTGTGGCTCAGGGAGAGGACCTTATTTATGGAGTCTGTGAAGCTATTGATGGTGAAAAGGATCCTCAATGCCTAATGCTAACATTTCACATTGTGGAGCTGCTGGTGCAACTATTTTCCGATCCTTCTGGTCCAATTTCAAGTTTTGCTGGTGATCTTTTTGGCATTTTGGGCTGTTACTTTCCTATTCATTTTACTCATGTAAGTTCAGTGAATCCTCTCCCTGCCAGTTCTCTGATTGTATTTTGTGCACTTGCCTAAGTTTTTCTTTAACACTTTGTACATGTATTTATCATAATCGAATTGTTTTTTACCTTGTTTCAAATATAAATTTTTTAGCCTTCCCATCTATATGATAAGTAATGCATGTCGTGAACCTTGTGTTTTTTTGCTTGGATGTTCAGGCTGCGTGTCATATTTATATATTTATTTATTTTTTACCATATTGGGTTGAGTGTCAGTTTGAAACCTTTTTTTTTTTCAATAATTTCCTTAGTTATCTTTAGTTGCATTTCTTAATCAGAAGGTTTCTAGGGGGGGGGGGGGGGGGTAGTATACATGAATGCATATTTGTATCTGGTATGATGAAAGTTATGGTATTTGTTTTTGTATTGTCATAATCGGTTTTCGGTGCTGAATGAAAATGTTTGCAATAGTTATTGGCCATTATTTCTTAGTTCATTATTCAGCATCATGTTGTTTGCTAGAACTTCAATAAATGTTCTTTTTTATCATTATAGCTATACTAAAGCATAGGCAATCTTATCTTTTCAGTAATGATCCGTTATTTAGGATTCAAGTAGGTGCAAAATTCAAATATTAAATTTCTGAGGGACTTCCCGCAAAAAAGTAGGATGTGCTTCCAGTCTTCTGATTTCCATATCAGAACATAAGGAGATCAGTGGTGTTAGCTGTACAACCATAAATTAAGTAGTTGTCATTAATTAAGTAGTTATTAGTTAGGTGTTATACATTAAATACTATCTGTGTATAAATACAACATTTCATCAATGAGATTAGTGTGTATTCTTTCTTTCTTTGTCATAACATGGTATCAGAGCCTATAGGTTAGGAAATTCTGTGTTTAAGCTTCTGGTGAGAAGCTGAGGGAAACAAAATTTTCAGTTGCTCTTTTGAGTTAAGAGTCAAGCTACTGGAAGTGTAGGTCATCAACCTACACTGTTCTGTTATCATCACAGCCACCCAGGGAAGGTGCGCCAGCCTCAGACCGGCCTTCCCCTTCAGTCCAGCGACCCAGAAGGCAGCGCGTGAGGTACATGCGCCGACGAAAAAAATTGTCACTATTCCACGCGCCGGCGCGTGAGGGCGCTTGAGCTCATTTCCCGCGATCGGCTTCTGTGTTCCGGCGTCGCAGTGGACCCAACTATCCATTCCGGTGGTCGGTTTCTGCATTCCGGTGGTTTCAGACCTGTGAACAGTAACCAGGTTCCTAGTCTAGTGCCCTTTCTGCATTTTTAACTGCTGTTTAGCTTTGGGTTCTGTTTTGGAACTATCTTTGTTTCATTCTGGTCTTGTGAAATCGTGTGTGGTTATTATTATTTGTGGGAGCAGCTTGTAGAAATTATTTTTGTGATACATTTCTTGGAGCTGGTGCTCATTTTTGTGGTTTTCTGGAGCTATCAGATTGTGTTGTGATGGCTGATAATGAGCATGTTGCGGCAGTTACGGATGTTATTCCGGTAGTTAGCAGAATTACGGAATATCAGTTGAATGAAAATAATTTTTTAGATTGGAGCAAAACTATTAAAATTTATTTGAGAAGTGTAGACAAGAATGATCACTTGACTAATGATTCACCGGATGGTGATGCTAAACAACTTTGGGTAAGAGAAGATGCGAGATTATTCTTGCAAATAAAAAATTGTATTGGCCGTGATGTAATTGGTTTAATCGGTCATTGTGAGTATGTCAAAGACTTAATGGAGTACCTTGAATTTTTGTACTCGGGTAAGGGAAATTTGAATCATATGTATGATACTTGTATGGCGTTATATCGTGTTGAGCAGAAGGATAAGCCTCTTAGAGCGTATTTTGGAGAAGTAAAGAAGATTATGGAGGACTTTAATGTTCTAATGCCTTTCAGTTCCGACATTAAGGTCCAGCAAAAACAACGGGAAGAAATGGGTGTCGTGTTTTCTTGCAGGTCTATCTCCAAACTTTGAAACGGCCAAATCTCAAATACTGTCCGGTACTGAAGTTCCTAATTTGAAGGAAACATTCTCTCGATTGCTTCGGAATGAAAATTCAAATCCGGTGGCATCTCCTCCTAGTGCACTTGTGAGTCGCGAGTCTGGAAATCAGAGTAAAGGGGGAAATAATCGTGGAAGTACTGGTGCTAGGGAGTCAAATGTTATTTGCTATTACTGTCATGAACCAGGCCATATTAGACGTTTCTGTAAGAAGTTGTTGAACAAACATCGGGCCCATATGGCTAGTCAGGAATCTGTATCCAGTTTTTCAGATACTGTGACAATATCAGCTGCAGAGTTTAATGAGCTCTATCAGTATCGCCCATCCAAGCCTATTGACCCTCCTATTGCTGCTGCTGCCAAATCAGGTACCTTCAACACGTCTCTTATCCGCATCACCTAGTTGGGTCATTGATTCAGGTTGCATAGACCACATGACAGGTAACTCAAGTCTCTTATCTTCTTTAAGAAAACCTGAATTTTCAAGTTATGTCACTTTAGCCGATGGGTCTAAAACCTGTGTCACTAGTATTGGTATTGCTAATCCAACTCCATCTCTTTCTTTGTCAAAAGTCTTGTGTTTACCTAAGTTTTCATTCAATTTGTTATCCGCTAGCACCATTACTGAAACATTAAATTGTTGTGTCACATTTTTTCCCCAAAATGTTGTGTTTCAGGATCTTTTGACGAGGCGGACTATTGGTAGAGGACACAAGTCAAATGGCCTTTATCTTCTTGATGATCAGGTTTCCACTTCATTGGTGTGTGATGGTTCCCTTTCTCCTTTGGAAGTTCATTATCGCCTTGGTCATCCTTCGTTATCTTCCCTGAAAATTTTGTATCCACAATTTCAGTCTTTGTCTAGTTTGGACTGTGAATCCTGTCAGTTTGCGAAACATCACCGTTCGCATTTAGTTTCTCGAGTGAATAAACGGGCTGAGTCCCCTTTTGACATGGTACACTCTAATGTTTTGGGTCCTTGCCCTGTTACTTCTCAAACTGGTTTTAGGTATTTTATTACTTTTGTGGATGACCATTCTCGATGTACTTGGTTGTTTTTAATGAAACATCGTTCTGAGTTGTTTTCTATTTTTTCTTCCTTCTATGCTGAAATTAAAACTCAGTTTAATAGAACTATTCATATCTTGCAAAGTGATAACGCCAAAGAATACATGTCCAGTTCCTTCTAGTCCTATATGTCTCACAACGGCATTCTTCATCAAACTTCTTGTGTCGATACTCCCTCTCAAAATGGGGTTGCTGAAAGGAAAAATAGACATATTCTTGAGGTTTCTCGGGCACTCCTCTTTCAAATGAAGGTGCCTAAACATTTTTGGGCTGATGCTGTTTCTACAGCTTGTTTTTTGATCAACAGAATGCCTTCTACTGTTCTTAAGGGTGCAACTCCGTACAGTGTCTTGTTTCCCTCCAAAGCTTTATTTCCCGTTAGTCCTCGTATCTTTGGGTGCACTTGTTTTGTGCGTGATGTTCGTCCACATGTTACCAAATTAGATCCCAAATCTCTAAGGTGTGTCTTTCTTGGCTACTCTCGGCAATAAAAGGGGTATCGTTGCTTTTCTCCTGAATTAAACCGCTATCTTGTCTCTGTAGATGTTACCTTCTTTGAGAAAACTCCATTTTTTCCCTCCTCGGATACATATACCAGTCAGGGGGAGACAGATGATCTCTCAGTTTATGTTATTTATAAAAGTCTTGATTTTACTATAGGACCTCCTATTCAAGAGTCCGCCCCTACTGAACCAGATCCTATGATAGCATCTCCTCCTCCTCCTGCACCGCCACCCTCTCGCCCTCGTTTCAACCAGGTGTATTCCAGAAGGTTGGCTATTACTGACTCGCATCCTCCACCTTCCGCCTCATCAGAAGCTCCGTCCGCCCCTCCACAGTCTGATCTTGACCTTCCTGTTGCTCTTCGAAAAGGTAAACGCTCATGTACCCATCCCATTTCTTCTTTGTGCGTTATGATCATTTATCTTCCTTGTCTTGATGTTTTGTGAGTAATCTAGATTCAGTGTCTATTCCTAAAACTGTTGCCCAAGCTTTATCTCACCCTGGTTGGCGAGTAGCAATGGCAGAGGAAATGTCTGCTTTGGATGCGAATGGTACTTGGAATCTTGTAAATCTTCCTGCAGGAAAGAAGGCTATAGGGTGTAAATGGGTTTTCTCAGTTAAAGTTAATCCAGATGGTTCTGTGGCTCGCCTCAAGGCTCGCCTAGTTGCTAAGGGATATGCTCAAGTATATGGTATTGATTATTCGGATACTTTTTCTCCTGTGGCCAAATTATCTTCTGTTCGTTTGTTTATCTCCTTAGCAGCTCGTCATGATTGGCCCCTACACCAGCTTGATGTTAAGAATGCTTTTCTCCACAGTGATCTTCAAGAAGAGGTCTATTTGGAGCAACCGCCTGGCTTCGTTGCTCAGGGGGAGAAGGATAAAGTATGTAGGCTTCGTAAGTCTCTTTATGGTTTAAAACAAAGTCCTCGAGCTTGGTTTGGAAGGTTCTGCGAAGTAGTACAAACTTTTGGCATGACAGAGAGTATTTGTGATCATTCAGTGTTTTTCAAGAAGTCTAGTGCTGGAGTAATTCTGCTTGTAGTTTATGTTGATGATATTGTCATTACAGGAAGTGACTCGGCTGGTATTTCATTACTTAAACTATTTCTTCAATCCCAATTCCAAACAAAAGATTTGGGTCCCTTGAAGTACTTCCTAGGGATTGAAGTATTTAGGTGTAATCAGGGTATATTTTTATCTCAAAGAAAGTATGTTCTTGACCTCCTAAAGGATACTGGAAAACTAGGTGCTAAATCATGTGATGCTCCAATGACACCCAATGTACATCTAACAACTGATGGGGAATTATTTTCTGATCATGAGATGTATAAGCGATTGATTGGCAAATTGAATTATCTTACAGTGACACGACCGGACATTGTTTACTCAGTGAGTGTAATGACGCAATTCATGTCATCTCCCACCGTTGCACATTGGGAAGCTTTGGGACAAATTTTGTGTTACTTGAAAAGTGCTCCAGGGCGAGGCATTCTCTATAGCAATCATGGTCATTTGGACATTGAGTGTTTTTCTGACGCAGATTGGGCAGGTTCAAAGGTTGATAGAAGGTCATCTACAGGATATTGTGTTTTTGTGGGAGGAAACCTAGTATCTTGGAAAAGTAAGAAACAGAATGTGGTGTCACGCTCCAGTGCTGAATCCGAATATCGTGCTGCGTCAGAAAAACACTCAATGTCCAAATGACCATGATTGCTATAGAAGGTCATCTACAGGATATTGTGTTTTTGTGGGAGGAAACCTAGTATCTTGGAAAAGTAAGAAACAGAATGTGGTGTCACGCTCCAGTGCTGAATCCGAATATCGTGCTATGGCACAATCTACATGTGAAGTTATATGGATTCGTCAACTCCTAGAAGAAATCGGTTTCAAAACATCCACTGCAAATTTGTGGTGTGATAATAAGGCTGTCATTCATATCGCTTCTAACCCAGTGTTTCATGAACGAACTAAGCATATTGAAATTGACTGTCACTTTATTCGAGAGAAAATACAACAAGGCATCATCTCTACAGAATATGTCAAGACAGGAGAACAACTTGGTGACATCTTTAGAAAAGCTCTAAATGGGTCTCGGGTTAGCTATTTTTGTAATAAGTTGGGCATCCTCAACATATATGCTCCAACTTGAGGGGGGAGTGTTAGCTGTACAACCATAAATTAAGTAGTTGTCATTAATTAAGTAGTTAGTAGTTAGGTGTTATACATTAAATACTGTCTGTGTATAAATACAGCATTTCATCAATGAGATTAGTGTGTATTCTTTCTTTTTTTGTCATAACAAGTGGTTTCAACCACGAATATTTGTCTTCGAACATTAGGATAAAACTCTAATCTTCATTCTTTTTCTTTCTGCAAATCCTAGTATCCTATTTACCATATGTCCATGTAAAATCCTTTTGTTTTCCTTTAGGATACTTAGCTGCTAAAAGTCTTTTCGATGTCACACTAGGCATGAAGAATTGAACCCAAACTCGAAGGTATTTTTTAAAATTTCTTTCATGGGAAAAGGGCAGGAGAGGTCTAGGTGGACAGGTTAGGGCTACCTCTGCTTTATGTTGCTCTGCCATTTGACTGGAAAAATAAAAGTCATTCTTTTAATATGGTTAGATTGAATGTTATAAAGAAGAGTTCGTTCAAACTGACAAGGTTTGGAACTCCAGTTTTATGGTCAAAATTTAGCAACTTATCAATTAGTATCATGCCATGATAGCTTTTGGAAGGTTACTTGGTTGAAACACTTGATTGATTGTTAGATTTTCAACTTTGAATTCTGCTTCAGCTACTGTTATTATGAAAATTAAGTTACTTGATGGAAGTTTGCATAATACTCAAAATTGAAGCATCAATTTGAGTCATTTATTTAGGGTGTACTTTTGAAACTGGAAATTTGTGAAAAGAATATGCAATTTTGGGTCTATCAATTATGAAAATTTTAGCATGAGGAGAGGGGAAAGGAAGTAAAGTAGTTTGTTGCCTTTTGACTATGGCATTGTGATGGGCTTATGAGATAAAAACCAAAGAGTGAACAATTCCCTGATTAAAATTCTATGGTTTTCCAGATTTAGAATATTTCAGTGTCCTTTTTGATCCAAATATGAATTTCATGTGGCTTTATGATTAGGATTTCACAGAATGGATTTGGAGACAGAGAACAATTCTTAAATCCAACAGTAGCAGTAGCAGAAAAAGTGAAAATTTAGTGGTTCTGTTAGGCTTTTAGCCATGCTCCTTTCTATGTTATTTTGGGGCCAGTTTGATATTTTTCGCCTACAGAAAACTGCTTGATTCTTTTGGCAGATGCTGAAAATAAACCCGAACATATTATGATTTTTGGGAGTGTATTGCAGAGGGCCAATTTGATGGCATATATCACCTTATTTCGTGAATCAATTATGATCTTCTATGCAGAATATCGTAAAAAAAAGAGAAATAAAAATTATGGCAATTTGAATACATTTTTTCTTTGCAGCCATTGATAACCTATCAGCGTTGGTTTAAGAATGTCTTTATTGCTTATGCCCCTTCTAGTTGCTCCGGACTAAATTTGACCATTAGCCTTTTGGACTGATTATGTTATCGCCTTGTAGTATAATTACTTGTTCTTTTCTGTTGCAATATGGTCTTGCATGTTGATTTATCGTATGCATTGTTTTCTTTCTCTGATGTTCCAGCCAAAAACTGAGGATATTGAGGTGAAAAGAGATGATCTCTCAAGGACATTGATGGTATGTATTGTAGTTCTTTGTAAAAAATTTTGCTACCTTACAGATTTATGATTTAACTTGTTATGTACCTATTTACTTATGTAGAGCTTCTTTGGTTATTTCTGTCAAATGTTTATTATCATGTAAAGTGCAAGGTTGCTGAAAACACAAATAGTTTCTGTTTGTAATTTTCCCCTGCTATATTGTTCTAGAGTTAAAACTTGCTATGTATTTTTTATTTACAGACTGAGCTTATTAGAGATTTTCCATTAATTGTTTACCTATCTCTTTTATATTTCATCATACATATTTGTGCAAGGATAGAAAGGAATAAATACAATCTGCGGGTTTCTTCTTATTTCTAGTATCAATCACACCTTGTTCAATTTTTGAGGCTTAGCTTGGATGGTGTTTTTCATCATTGAAACTAGATGGTACTAGCATAATGTAGTAATCATTCACTATTAAGTGGTGGAATAAACATAAAGGGTTCCTATAAGATGATGTAAATTGTCAATCAAAGTTGTCGTCATAGGAAGATTCTTGGGAAGAGTATATTAATATATAAAGTGTTATCTTTGCTCCTGTTATTGGTTCAGGTGTCCTTCTCAAATAGTTTTGTTATTTTGATTATGCTAAATTTTGAACCAAGCTGAAGCAACTGATGTTCACTCTTGAAACAATATATTATTAATGAAACAAAAAACATAAAAGTAATAAGATCTTCTTGGCATGGCTAAGCAAATAAATAAGTTTTGTGGTATGGGCAACATAAATAATGGTGAGATATGGTTTCATAAAAAAGCAAATGATGCTCTGAGTTATTGTGCTCGTGCCATCTATTTTCATATGCACCCCTAATATCTGAAATTGTTAAAAAAAGTTCAAAAAGATAATTTCCATGAAACAATTGGAGCCTTACTAATAAAAGATAAATAATGTGAAAAAGGCACAAGGCTTGTTTATTGATGATGTTTTACATACTGCATTTGATGTTTTTTATACTTGATTATGTAAGAATCAGCAGAATCCACCTTGGAATTGTGACATTCTATTTATTGTTGTAACTGAATATGTTGCTTCTTACTCTTTAACAGCTTGCATTTTCATGCACACCACTATTTGAGCCATTTGCCATGCCATTGCTTCTAGAGAAACTTTCTTCCTCCCTGCCATCTGCAAAGGTCAGTTCTATCGACTTTTATCAAATTCTGGCTCACAGTGATATTGCAATGAGCATGACCTTTATGCTGGAGGAATGTGCCCTGTAAATTGACTTGTGATTTTATGCTCTCCCAGGTTGATTCTTTGAAGTATCTTAGCTACTGCACGCTGAAGTTTGGAGTGGACAGAATAGCAAAACATGCTGAAGCTATCTGGTCTTCATTGAAAGATGCAATATATAGTTCAGGAGAAGATCCCATGCCAACCCTCAATTCAGAATCACTTGGTTATTCTAATTTTAAGAAGAATGAAATAACAGAAGAAGCTTTAGGACTTCTAGAGAAGCTTATTATCCAAAATAATGATTTGTTCCTAAGAATGGTTATTGATGATGAAGAGATTAACATTATTTTCAACACCATCACTAGTTACAAGAGTTACAATGAAATTTCCTTGCAAAGCAAGCAGAAACTGCACATGGTTGGTCGTATCCTTTATGTTTCAGCAAAAGCTTCTGTTTCTTCCTGCAATAAAATATTTGAAACTTTTTTCCCCCGCCTGATGGGAGCTCTGGGTTGTTCAGTTAAAACGACATCTGGAGCTGGCCATTTGAATGACAATTGTGTGAAGTCCAAACAACCTAATTATGGATCATTTTATCTCTGCGTTCAAATTCTTGGAGCATGTAGAGATTTGGTCACAAGTTCTGAAAATCTCACATCTCAACGTATATCTGCAAATGAGACATGTTGCAGTTTGCTTCAGAGCTTCTCTTCTTCTTTAACCAAGATCTTCATCTCCACTTTATCAACATGTACTAATGGACCTAATCATAATGCTGATATGTATCTTGGAGGTAATTATTTTCAAATACAAAGAATTTTGGATGCTAAAGTCGTCACTGCCCCTTTACTTTGCAGTGCAGTAGATATTATTTCGTGTGCATGCACACACATGTTTGTTTATTTGTTCATCTAAGTTTGCTGTGCACTTATTGGTGTGGTAATAATCATTTGGAATGATTTTTTTTGTATATGTGCACTTAATTACATAGTTTTGGATTTTTATTTATTTATTTTATCCCTTGATAAACTTGATTATTGATAGCTCTTGAAGAATGGTACAAGTGGCTGGGAATGTCTCTCACTCACTTTGGTCGGTCCCCAAATCTTCCTGCTTGGGACACTTGCTAACTTTTTTAAGGTCTTTAATGCTCTTTGCCTGTACCCATGGCTGAATTTCATTGCATTCAATGCAAATACTGAATTCTTATTCTAGAGGTGCGAGCTTTCTTTCATATCTCAAAAAATGAGGGCAAGGGATGGGAATTTATGGTCACTGAACAAGAGGAATATAATTCCTCAGTCTAGATGATGATTGATCTTTCTGGTCTCTAATTCGGTTGGTCTTTCTGCTCCTTAATTGCTTGTGACATCCACCAATTCATGTTAGTAAGTTGTCCATTTTAGGGTGTCTCTGAGCAGTACACGCATTTTCTTTTTTCAAAGTAATTGTCTGGCTGTTACCTACAAACTGATGCCCTGCTATTCTCAAAATGGAGAATATGCATTAGTGTCTATGTGGGGTGCAATTATTCCCAGGGGATATCTAGCATTTGATTGGTTTTAGATAATGTAAATTTGGACATGCTACTATTTCTTGATTTGTGCTGTTATGCTAATGGTGGATGAATAAGAAAATAAAATCCTGTTAAATATACAAATGGATGCTCTTTAAGATTTTGCTTTTGGCATTTTTCCCCTATCTCTTTTATTAATTTTTCTTTCAACCGTTAGCAACTTTTGTTGATCATAATGAAAATCAAACATCAGAATTTGATGTATGGATTTTGTATTTGCATTTATATGCAGTGAAGGGCTTGCAGATATTGGCAACATTCCCTGGAGACCATTTATTAATATCAAAGTGGACATTTGACAATATCTTGATGACATTCATATCAATTATCACTATGGATTTCAACAAGACATTGTTGTGGAAACAGGTTTTGAAGGCACTGGTGTATATTGGCTCATTTGTTCAAGGGTGCGATCAGTCTGAGATGGCAATTAGATATATGGATATTATTGTTGACAAGATCATTATGTTGGCATTATCTGCTGATTTGACTATGCCGTGGCCACTGAAACTGACAGCCATATCTAGCATTGGCACCAGCGGGCCGAAATGTTTGCTGAAAATTGTTCTAGGGCTGGAAGAAGCTATACATGCCAATCTAGCTGAGTTTTATGTACGTATGGTCAATGATGTCTCTACTCTCTATTGTTAGTCTGGTTATGTAAACTATATCTTATGAGAGCTCTGGGAATGTCCACATTGAAAGATGATAACAGTTCAACACTTATGTCCCGTCCATTTGTGTGCCTAATATTCTTCACACGTGCACTTAGAAATGTTGAAGACATCTGCACAGATTTATCACTTCAGTAGATTGTTTCAGCGCATCACCAACTTGGCTGCTGGGGACACTTCATGGGTTTTTTTTTTCTGTTGGCTTTAGTTTTTTTCTACTTTCCAGACTCACTTAGAATCTACTTTCTTTGTTGTGTTTGTATAGGTTCAAGGAAATCAAAAGTCAGCAAAGATCATACTTCAACTTTTGGAATGTTTTTCTAATGAGTTGCTCCCATGGTATCCAACTACCTTGAATGTTCCTATTTTATTATCTGCTTGCATATTCTAGTTTGAGCTACAAAATGTTCCAACGCTTCCTGCTAGTTCTGTGCGTAGATATGCATGTCGATCTCTGCTGTATATAGTCTATTAAATTCTAATTTCCACACTTATAACTGGCAAGTTCAAGCATTGTTGCATGAGTATGTTGTTTCAATTTATTTACTATTTTTTTTCCAATGATTTTGTTTGCTTGTTCACATCAAGGGTACCTTCAAAATGAGAAGGTTGGAATAAGGCCTTCCACATTCGTTAAACATGATCATGTATTATTCTGCTTGTACTTTGTAATTCTTCTTTACTTTTGGAGCTTCAAAAGATAAATGTAAATATCCAAGTCAACCATAGAATGTGTTTGTATTTGATGTTATAATCCAATCAATTATCTTTGATTATAAAACCATTTTTTAATTGCTCTCATAATAATCTAGATGAGAATATGTATCTAAGAATTGCCACTATTCCCATATCTTCCATGCTTTTATGCACTGAAAGTTATTTAGACACTGACTGAAAATGGGCTATGCCTAGGTGTTTTAGAGGTAAAACTTATATGTGTCCATTGCAAGGATCCTTTTTTCCTCTCCTGTCTTGTAATTTGGTTGTGGGGGGGGGGGGGGGGGGGGGCGGTGGGGGGTGCACGGGGGCGGTGATTGGGGTTGTGGGGAGGTTGAAGTAGTTACGAATTTGGATGCAGGGTGGGTAATTAGCATACCTGTCTCCTGTTAATGACTTAATATGAAGTTTTATTGAATGGGCTCAGGATCCAGAAAAATGGAGGTTTTGAGGAAGTTCTGTTGCAATTTGTGGTCAACATGTGGAACCAAATTGAAAATTGTGTGGCTTTAAGCATTGATGTCCATGAAAAAGTAAGTACCAGTGATGCTATTCTTATTATTCTGAATTTCCTTGTAATTTCTATTTCTAGGGTGCGTGGTGACTGAAAAGTTTTCAGTTTATTTGTGCACTATAGACTTAATAGTGGAGGTAAAAATATTCTTGTTTTTGTACTATGCAACATGGTGATAACAACTATTAATTTTATTATCTTATCATCAGGAGCCTCAGAGTGCAATAATGAATGCCATGAAGCTTGCTGTCGCATGCTGTTCAGTGGAAAGCCAGAACATAATAGTTCAGAAAGCTTGTAGTGTGCTTTCATCAAGCATTCCTTTACCACTGAAGGAATTCGGTTCTATCATTCCATTCCAGTTGGAAATGTTTGAACCTACCAATGAAATGACCAAATTTTCAAGTAGAGATGAATGGATTCATTCATTATTTGCTTCGGTGATTATAGCATTGCATCCTCAAGCACATATTCCAAATACAAGAATGATATTGCATTTCTTTACAGCTACTCTCCTTAAGGGTTGTGTTATTGCAGCTCAAGCATTGGGTTCTCTGGTTAACAAATTGGATCTAAAGTCCAGTACAGGAATATCAGGTGATTGTAACTTTGAAGAAGAAATTGAGATGATTTTTAGCACAATTTCGTTGAATTTTTTCAGCAATGGTTCTTTTGGGAAATGTGGTAGAACAAGCAATGGGGATGAGATGGGTCTTAGTAATTTTTGTCTTGGTGCTGCAAACAGTGCATTGCAAATCCATTCCCTTATTGGACTAGCTTGGATTGGGAAAGGTTTGCTTATGCGAGGTCATGAAAAAGTTAAAGACATAACCATGGTTTTCCTGAAGTGCTTACTGTCAGATGGTGGAAATGCTTTGCCATTGAAACAGGGATCATTAGAAAAAAATTGCAATCAAGGGGTGGATCAATCTGTGATAAAATCTGCTGCTGATGCATTTCAAATTCTTATGAGTGATTCTGAAATTTGTCTGAACCGCAAATTCCATGCAGTAATAAAACCCCTTTACAAGCAACGTTTTTTCTCTACTGTGATGCCCATTCTGCAGTCTTTGATAAACAAAGCTGATTCACCATGCTCAAGGTACATGCTCTTTCTTGAACTCATCAATTGTTTGTTTAGCTTACTGTCCATCTTGTAGCAGTGGTTCTATTGATTGAATGAGTTCTGATTTGCAAGACAATTACAATGTGTTTGAATTGAATCGATGAGGAATTCATTGTATTTGAATTTTATGAATACTTACTTTCATACATGACTTCTCATGTTTGTTATCTTATCAAGTGTGGAATTGATTTGGAAAGTTAAACTAGTATTAGTCAAGCCAAAGTAATGTGAACTTTGTGGCCTTTGCTAATTTAGAGTGTATTTGCAAATTATACCAAATTTAATAGGATTTACATCAAGCGTAACCAATTTCGTGGAATTAATGAGATAGAACTCCAAATGAATTTTTATTTTTGCCAAACATAAAATATATATGGATTTGCAAATTAATTCCATGAATATTATGGAATTCACTTATGCTAAAAGACTCTGAAGTATATCATCAATGCCTCAATGTCATTGGTAATAATGCCCTTTCCAAGACAATCCAGAAAACTGGCTTTACTTTTGAAAAAGTATCTGTTCTGTTTTACCTGATTGTTCATCTTTCATGCCCTATCACTTTTTTGGGGGGGGTAATGGGAATTTTATTGCATTATTGTTGTTCTATTTTTATCGGAAATTCAAATTCTGGCTGCGTCCACTTGCTGTGTGTCAAGCAATCTTCATGAATTGCTAATTTCAATTTCTCATCTTGAAATTTTGTGCACGAGCTCCCTGATCCATAATGATGTAATTGTTATGCTTTCAGATGAGCACTACTAGCCCTCTACCCTGAATAACCAACTATGACTGCATTGATCTTGGATTATTAAGTCTGTTTCTGTGCTTCTTGATCAATAACATGATGTACTGGACTGCAGATCTATGCTGTATCGAGCTTTTGCACATGTTATATCTGACACTCCACTAATTGTTATCTTGAATGATGCAAAGAAGGTTTGTTTCGATCTCTCTCGGAACTTCCAGTACATTAGGAAGTATATTCTTATTGCAGTCAGTTATTTATTTATTTTTTTTTTTCTTTTGTAGTTGATTCCAATTTTGTTGGATGGCTTGACCCTCTTAGGCGAGGATGTTATGGATAAAGGTATCATATATGGCCTTTTGTTGGTCTTATCAGGATTACTGACAGATAAAACAGGTAAGAGTATTTATGTTTAATTTAAATTTAATTTGATGCCTTTGCCTTTTTTTCCTATGACCTTATCATTTGCGATGAAGTTTGTGCATGAAACTTATAGACTTAATTTCACAACTGTGCTCTATATTTGACTAGAGCCATTCTGACTTTTCATGGTTGACAAGAAAACATGATTTTGTTCTCTTTGCAATTGTTAACTGAAGCTTCTATCTGACTTCCCTGCCAACTAGGTATTGCTTACTGGGGCTTTATATAAGGTTTCCTAGTCATTTCCCTTACTATTTGACTGGCGTCGAAGTCATATGGTTCATAATCTGAAGAAGGTTATCTTATGGTTTGTGTGTGTGAATCCTTCTAAAAGATTTTTGAAGAGTTCTTTTTTCCTCTCCTTTTTCTCCCATTAACTATTCTTGTTCGTTTTTTTTTTGTAACTTTCTTGGGCTGAAGGAGTTTGAATTGGAGGAGTGTAATGATCCTGAGTCATGAATGGTTTGCGACACAGGAGAAAAGAAGAAGAAGACAGAGAATGAAGAAAGAAGAGTAGAACGAGAGAGAAGAACAATGAAACATAATATAGAGTGAACTTGTAATCTTTATTCAATGAATATCTGTGTAGTACAACTCATTCTTTTACAACGTTCTTGGCAGTTACATCAATTAACCAATTCTTAACAGATTACAACAACTAGTTCTAATCACACTAACTGTTCACAGCTGACATTCCAAACTAGCATCAGAAACTTCCATCCCCTTCTTCACGTGTGATAATTCTGACTTTCTTCAATGAGGAGCCTGACATTACTACTCTCTTGAAGACCTCCCTTGTCCTCAAGGGAAAAATCTGGAAATCGGGCCCTAATAAAATTTGGATCTTCCCATGTGGCCTCATCTTGAGACAAATGGTTCCACTGAACTAACACCTGATCAACATGCTGTCCCTTCCTTTGGATCACTCTTCTTCCCAAAATAAGCAATGGCTCAATAGAGAATTCTCCATTTTTATTCAAAGATGGAAAATCAGCAGCTACCATCGTCCCCTTTCCCACATACTTCTTAAGTAATGACACATGCACAACTGGATGGATAGTTGCTCCATCAGGCAGGTCTAATCTATAAGCTACTAGACCAACCTTAGCTAAAATTTTAAAGGGACCAAATAATTTTGCAGACAATTTAATGGATTCCTAACAGCAACAGAAATCTGGCGATATGGTTGGAGTTTAAGAAACATCAGATCATTTGCCTCAAAGCTTCTTTCAGATCGTTTAGCATCTGCAAATTGTTTCTGCCTGCTCTGGGCTTGAATCAACTGCTCCTTTAATAAACCAATCATCAGCTGCCTCTCCTGTAAAAACTCATACACATGCTATGGATGTTCCCTCCATAGGAACAACAGGTAGTTGAGACGGTGGAACACCATAAAGAGCTTGAAAAGGTGTCATCTTAAGGCTAGTGTGGTAATTATTGTTATACCACCACTCAGCAAGTGACAACCACCTTGACCACGTACCAGGATTAGTGAAACAACTGCATCTTCAATAATTTTCCAAGCACAAATTGACTCTCTCAGTCTAGCCATCTGATTGAGGATGGTAGATTGTGCTAAAGTTGAGTTTTACCCCAATCAACTTAAAGAGCTCTTTCCAAAAGAGACTTGTGAAAACTCTATTTCTGTCAGTTGTAATCTCCTTTGGCAACCCATGAAGCTTAAAAATATTGTTGAGAAAGAGCTGTGCAACCTTTGCTGCTGTGAATGGATGTGAGAGAAGTAAGAAATGGGCATATTTCGAAAATCATCAACTACTACCAGGATTGCATTTTTACCATCCGATTTGGGCAATTGCTCAATAAAATCCATTGAAATGGATTCCCAACAACCGTTTGGCACAGGCAGAGGCTGTAATAAGCCAGGATAGGGTACATTCTCATGCTTACAACGTTGACAAACTTCACAGCTAATAACCCATTTGTAAACATCAGATTTCATCCTAGCCCAGTAAAAATGAGATTTTAACCTCTAATAAGATCCCCTGATTCCAGCATGACCGCCAAAAGAGGAATCATGTGCAACTGTCATCAATCTTTGCCTCAGTTCAAACTTGTTCCCCACTACAATCCTCCCTTTATACTTTAATAAGCCATTAGTGAATGAAAAATTAGGCTTTACCAATTCATTCACCATCAAATGCACGAATCAATTCTTGGCATACATCATCTTCCTCAACTAGTAACCACCTCCTCTAACCACAAAGGTATAGCCATAGAAGACAAAGCATAACAGTTGGCTTGCTCTTCCTCTGTCCACTCTCTCCTGGAAAGGGCATCAACTGCCTTATTATCATTGCCCTTTCGGTATAAAATGTTGTAATCTAATCCCAATAATCGTGACAGACCTTTCTGATGAATAAATGTATGTATCCGCTGCTGAAGCAGATACTTGATACTTTGATGATCGGTCTTAATAACGAAATGGGAATTTTCAAAGTAGTGTCGCCATTTACTCACTGCAAACAAGATGGCTAACAACTCCTTCCCGTATATACTCAAGACCCGATTCCTCTTACTCATTGCCTTGCTTATAAAGGCAATTGGCTTCCCATTTTGCATTAATACTGCACCGATACCCTTGCTACTCGCATCTATTTTCAAAACAAATGGAATGGAGAAATCATGTAAGGCCAATACTGGTGCTGTACTCTTGGCCTGTTTGAGTTTCTGAAATGCTTCCTCTGCTTCATCATTCCATCCAAAGGACTCCTTTTTAAGCAAATCAGTTAATGACCTACTGATTATCCCATATCCCTTAATGAACTTACGATAATACCCAGTTAATCCTAAAAAACCCCTCCATGCTTTTATCATTTTCAGCCGTGACCAATTAACCATTGCTTCAATCTTGGATCTGTTAGTACTAACTCCATCAGCAGCAATAACATGCCCTAAATACTCAACGTGATTCTGGGCAAATGCACGCTTGGAGAGCTTAACATATAACTCATGTTGCTGCAAGATTTCCAGTACCTTCTTCAGATGGTGTTCGTGTTCTTCCATTGTTGCACTATACACAAGCATATCGTCGAATAATACTAAGATGAATTTCCTCAAATAAGCCTCCAAGATCATATTCATCGAAGATTGGAATGTCTCTGGTGCATTAGTGAGTTCAAACGGCATAACTAGAAACTCATAATGCCCACTATGAGTTCTAAAGGCCGTTCTATGGACATCTGATTCCTTCATCCTTATCTGATGGTAATCCGATCTTAAATCCAATTTTGAAAACAGAGTAGCAGTTTTCTATTCATCCAAAAGATCATCAATCAAAGGAATGGGAAACTTATCTTTGATTGTAATATCATTTAATTGACGGTAATCTTTGCAGAATTTCCACGTACCATATTTTTTCTTAACCAGTAGTACTGGCGATGCGAAAGAACTGTTACTGGTTTGTATAATACCTTTGTCTAACATTTCCCTCACTTGTCGCTCAATCTCATTCTTCTGATAATAAGGGTAGCGATAGGGCTTGATATTACTGCTGCAACTCCCTCTTTCAATGGAATTGCATGATTGTGAGACCTAGGAGGAGGTAAGGTCTTTGGTTCTTCAAAGATATTAGGGTAACGAAGTAGAAGCCTAGTAATGTTGGCTGGTGTTTTAGGTGGCTGAGGAGTTGGTACTGTTGTTGAAACTTCCTTATTGTCATTTTGGTTAGATGACATCTAGGTAATTGAAAAAAACAAGGGTCCCTCTTCATCCTCAGTCTCCCTAATTAGCTTTTATAAGCTTCTACCTGTCATCTGCTTCAGTCTCGCTTCACTACTGAACCCTTTGAGTTCAATTTCATGCCCAAATTTCTTGAAAGAGAGTGTCATCTTCTGAAAATCAAACACGATTGGACTATTTTGTCTCATCCAATCCATCCCTATCACCATATCATGTCTTCCAAGCTTCAAAACTCTAAAATCAAACTCAAATTCGTATCCCTGCATCTTCCATTGAAGTCCTTTGCATTCTGTTTTGCTGACCATGGATTGGCCATTAGCCACTATAACAAGCAAAGGTTTAACCTTCGAAACATTAGCCCCAACTTTTTTAAGCAAACCTTCATCCAAAAAACAGTGGGTGCAACCACTATCAACCAACGCCACGATCTTCCTACCATTAATTTCCCCTTTAATCTTCAACGAATTTGCAGCTTCTGTCCCCTCAATGGCATGCATAGAGATTTTCACACTATCCTCCACTTCCATTTCCTCTTCCTCTACTGATTCCTCACTCCCAGAATTTTCTTCTCCCTCAAAGCCTTCTAGCACTCTCAACTGCTTGCTCTTGCAAATATGAACCACAAAATTTTTTTCCCCACATTTCCCCACAGATTGAGGAAGCTTACAAGAGTTTCGGAGAATCAGTTTGGGTTTATGCCAGGGAGATCTACCATGGAGGCTATTTCTCTTCTAAGAATAATGGAATTGTATCAAGAGAAGAAGAAAGATCTCCACATGGTATTTATTGACTTGGAGAAAGCCTATGATAGAGTACCAAGAAAAGTGTTATGGTGGGTTTTGAAGAGGAAAGGAGTCAGCGGCAAATATATCAACATCATCAAGGACATGTATGAGAATGCATCCACTAGTGTGAAAACACCTGGTGGAGACACTGAGGCTTTCCCCATTACTACGGGATTGCATCAAGGTTCGGCCATGAGTCCATATTTATTTACCCTGGTTATGGACGAGCTAACCAAAAGCATACAAGACAATGTTCCTTGGTGTATGTTGTTTGCTGATGACATTATTTTAATTGATGAGACTAGTGCTGGTGTAAACCGTAAGTTGGAAGTGTGGAGAAAAACCCTCGAGGACAAGGGTTTTAAGTTAAGTAGGAGTAAAACGGAATATATGCACTGTGAGTTCAGTCTAAGGAAGAAGCAGGAACATGAGGTTAAGTTGGATGGAGTTTTGGTTCCTAAAACCAAGCAGTTCAAATATTTGGGTTCGGTGTTCCAGAATGATGGCCGTATAGATGAAGATGTGGCTCACAGAATACAAGTAGGGTGGTTGAAGTGGAAGGGTGCGACTGGGGTTCTATGTGATAAGAAAATACCTCTGAAAGTGAAAGGTAAATTCTATAGAACGGTTGTTAGACCTGCGATGCTCTATGGTAGTGAGTGTTGGGCACCAACGGGACAACATTTGCATAAGATGAGTGTGACAGAAATGAGGATGCTAAGATGGATGTGTGGACATACCAGACTGGACAAAATTAAGAATGTTCATATTCGACAAAAAGTCCAAGTAGCGGATGTAGGAGATAAGGTGAGAGAAGGAAGACTTAGATTGTATGAGCATGTTTTAAGAAGACCTCCTAATGCTGCGGTTCGTAAGTATGAGAATTTGTTGATTGAGAGGGCTAGAGGTCGTGGAAGACCTAGAACTGTGTGGAATGAGGTGATAGCAAGAGACTTACGTGCCTTAGATCTTGATGCGGATTTGATTAATGACAGACTTGAATGGAGACGTAAAATCCGTGTCTTGGAAGGGGCCTAAGGCTGGAGTATCTTTTTTGGTGTCTTTTGAGCTTATTTTGTTGAGGATTCATACAGCCGACCCCAACTTGTTTGGGACTAAGGCTTAGTTGTTGTTGTTGTATTTAAAGCACAAGCCTGAATTCTTCTTTGGGTAAGTTGGATTTGGTTTTAGGTTGAGGAGGTTATCTGTTGAAATTGGAATATTAGTTTTGGGTTTTTCTAAAGGCTTATCTGATTTCGGGTCTGGTTGTGTATTAGAGTTCGTGGCTGGAGATTGGTAAAAACTGGGTTTTCTTTGGTAGGAAAAAGGTCAAAATGATGCATTTCTTCTGAAATATAGCTTGTAAGGCTTGTTCTTGCAATTTCGCTTGCTCACAAGCCTGAGCAAGAGTAGTTGGTTTAAAGAACTTCGCCATCGGTTTAATTTCCTTACTGAGGCCACTCACAAAGCTTGATACAAAGTAATTTTCATCCAATCATGGATGATGCTTTAGCATGAGAGATTTCAATTCTTCAAATTTCTCTTGATAATCAGCCACTGACCCCTTAGCTTCATCTCGTTGAATTCTTCTACAACCTCCGAAATTCTTAGCTCCCCAAATCTAACACATAAATCTTCTGCAAAGTGATCCCAACAATGATTAGGATGTTGCGTTTGCCACCCTTAAAACCAAACATCTGGTCTCTTCCCAAGATACATCGAAGCAATCTCAATTTTCTGATCTTCTGAAACTCCATACAACTGAAAATATCTTGCGCATTTTCTAATCCAAGTTCTTGGATTAGTGCCATCAAATTGGGTGAGTTCCACCTTCGGCATCCTGTTGTAATGATGCGGTTGACCAGCCCATTGTGGATTGGGTTTGTTTGTATGGGGATTAGGTAAAATTCCATCTTCTTGTGGGCAATGGAAACTGGCAGTGACTGTGGTTGAACCAAACTGTGGGTAATTTGGATTTGGGTAATTTGGGTTTGGGTAAGGTGGGTTGTTAGTTGGATTGGGCTGATTTTGTGTGTTTGGCTGATTGTTATTAGGTTGATTAATTGTAACTGGGTGATTGGTGTTTGGAGAAGCTCGATGGTTAGGTGAATTGGTGGAATCCTGGCCTTGCTGTGAGACCTGTAGATGGACAGATAGGGTTTTTACCATATCCATCATCTGATCTAGTTGCTTCTGAATCACAGTTTGGGCTAAATGCTAGTCTTGGAACTGCTTACTTTGAATCTCAAACCACTCATACGTTTCCTTCATGAATTCTTGGCTTCTTTGATCCAAGAATTGAACCTGCTCCTCCATTTGCTGAAAGTGCTGCGCCTCTGTAGCACCCGCCTTGCTTTTTCTAACCATTTGAGCCAAAGAAGCTAAGGTGGGATTCCCCTCTTGATCAGATGAGTGCTCTGATACCAAGCTGTAATGATCCTGAGTCATGAATGGTCTGCCACACAAGAGAAAAGAAGAAGAAGAAGATAGAGAATGAAGAAAGAAGAGTAGAACGAGGGAGAAGAATAATGAAACAGAATATAGAGTGAACTTGTAATCTTTATTCAATGAATATTTGTATAGTACAACTCATTCTTTTATAACGTTCTTGGCAGTTACATCAATTAACCAATTATTAACAGATTACAACAACTAGTTCTAATCACACTAACTGTTCACAGCTGGCATTCCAAACTAGCATCAGAAACTTCCATCCCCTTCTTCACATGTGATAATTCTGACTTTCTTCAATGAGGAGCCTGACAAGGAGTTGTTTTTGTATGACAATTTTTTTTATAGTTATTATGCAGATTCCTATCTGCTGTCTCTACTGTGAATATTTTTCACCTTGAAATAATCTTACAATGTAGTCTCTCTCTGTAGATTTCAAAAAAATGTTGCATGATCACAAAATATCAGGAATCCTGACCTCACTAAAACCATAAATTGGAAAATGCGAGTATTAGTGAATATATTTGATTTTTTAGGAAACCATTAAAGAACTTAGATATGTCTCTGGACATCTCAAATAATGGTGGTTTCATCAGGGAGAACTGTTTCCTTTATATGACTGACTATAGACTGCCAGAAAATTCCACTATTAAAGTTAAAAGTTTCATATGCTTAGCATAGCTGCATCTAACTGGAGGAGGAGTTTTGCCTCCTGAATGGAATTGATCTTGTTGATATTACTGGCTACGCTGGCTGCCTACCTGTGGAGGAGCTTGATGTATACATGCACATCTCTAATCCTTTTTATTATCAGATGCCACTAAATGGGAGAAGAAATAGATAAAATCAATTGCAAGATCCTGAATAAGATATTTGTAAATGCTGAGGCCTGTGACCTAGTCTTCATTTGTTGTGAGTCATTGTGCATTAAAGGGTTATGCATTCATTTTATTCCACTGTATTTAATTAGTCTAATCTAGAAGTCTAAAACTTCCTCATTATGTGGCAAAGCTTTTTTCAATAATTACTTTTACTGGTAGGAATATTCTGGATATTAGTCCTTCTAAGCTCCCAAATGTAGTCTGCCGGAATGCCTTAGTTTTCAGACCATGTGTTTTTGGGGCCCTAATTGTTAAACATTGTTACTTTCATGAGCCTTCTTGCTAATCACCATGCTGTATCTTCACTGCTGCTGATTGTTGTTATATTCCTGTGCATTATATATATAAAGTATGTCCTCTTATCTGCTTGTGCATTATATATATGTATATATATGTTACAGTAACTCTCCACCTGCATTTAGTAATGTATGTCCTCTTATCTCCTTGTGCATGCAGGACAAGAAGCTGTTGTAGAGAATGCTTATATTATAATTAAATGCCTAATTGAACTTGTTGCCTACCCTCATATCATGGTAACAATTTATTCCTCGAAAGAAAAATTTCTACCTTTCTGCTGTATTGAGTCCCTAATATGAATCTGCATTTTAATATTTTAAATCTTGTTCGTATTTTTCTTTCTTATGAATGCCTTTGTACTTTTCTTTCACTATAATCAAGCTTCCCTCTTGTGTAACTTCAGAATTTTGGAAATTTACTTAATAATTTGTCATATGATTCTGGGTAATTTTATTTAAATTGACAGACTTTGACTTTCAATGTTTTCTACATGTATTTACTTCCTCCACCTTGCTGTTTATTCATACATCCAATATTTAGTTGTGACCACTCGCTTGTAGGCTTGAAATTCTTGCTGTAGAATAAATGGCGATAATTAAATTATTAATGGTGTTTCTCAGCTGGTTCGAGAGACAGCAATTCAATGTCTTGTCGCCATGACGGAGCTGCCTTACACAAGGATTTACCCTTTGAGAATTCAGGTTTGTTTAACTGAAGTGAACCGTTGGTCTTTACTAGGTGTTTTTCTTTGCTTGCTCAATCTGGAAAGTAGGTCATGGAAATGATTTCCCTGTCTTATCCCGATCAAGTTCTATAGGACAAACTCTCCCAGCTTCTCACTTGTAGTTTGAGTGGAGAGGCCTCCATGGGGAGTGTGTCGGGGATAATTTTTACTCTTGTTCATTTGACCTGTCTATCTTCACATTTCTGAAATGCATTTCTTATCAGGTATTGCAGGCAATGGCAAAAGCACTTGATGATCCAAAAAGGGCTGTTCGTCGTGAAGCTGTTAGGTGCCACCAAGCTTGGTCAGTACTTTAAATCTGTATTGCTGTAGGTTGAAATGATATACCAGCATATTCATTGACATCGAGTTCTCTTCATTTTTATAATAGGGCATCAATTGCATCAAGAAGTCTTCATTTCTGAAGAACGTGAGGTTTATTTTCAGGCCGGCTGTGCAAAACAAACGTGGTGACATGATTATATTTTTCTTCGCCATGTCTCCACGGTAAATATTTTATACAGACAACTGTAGTTTTATTTTAGGAAGTTCTTTTTTGCGACTGCACATAAGTTTTTTGTAGTAGAAAATCCACTGCAGTAAAATAACCTGTCTGACAAGGAAGATGCCGACGCACTTTTTGTGTAGGTAGTTAATAGTTTGCATGAAGGGTTTGGCATGAAAAGGCCCTATGCTATAGTGACATATGCAATTAAGCCATTTATGTTTTATTTTATTTAATCAGTCAGAGCGTTTTTTATAAGATAATTAAACGCATCATGGCGTAAAATAAGCTAAAAGAAATGCTAACAAAGCAAAAAAAAAAAAGGCGAAAATTATTAGTTTTCAGGCCACAATTTGTCTTTGGTACGCGTAGAATGTAAGTCCAGGAGCCTGACTTGAAACATTCTATTCTTTCAATCTTCCGCAAATTAGGACTGTCAAATGTTTTCACTGGTATTGATTTTTGCAAATTTGTGGTATTGAATCATGGGTTGGAACATTTTCTTTGAAATGAATATATAAATAAATATGTTTAAAACTTCTTCAAATATTTATAAAAATAATTTTTTTTCATGTCAGGTCTGCATATATAAATAAATGCTCATATAATTAAATAAAATTTATATTGTTGATATGCTGTTGCTACCTCTTGTTAGTTGATGCAGTTTAGATTAATTTTAAATCTGAGGAATCATCTATTATGAATGTTGAATTTAAATTTCACTATTAAAACATTATAGTAAGAAAACATTTTTAAATATTTGTTATCATCATTGTAATGTTTAAGCAACTATATTATTTTTGGTTAATTAGACTAGAGTTTGAATCCGCAATTTCATAATTATTTAGTATTTAAACATCAATAGTTCATTATGACATTTTAACTTAATAGTATATGTCACGGTGAAAAGTTAAATTTACAAAATTAAAAACTTATGATTGAAAAAATGAAAAATATTAGAAAAAAAATTTTGATTAAATATGTGTATCTAAACCAAAAAAAAAATTGTAAACATGGTCATCTATTAGAACTTTTGCTGTTTGATTCAGTTCCAATTCGGTTTTCCATCTTTAAGTATTTTTTTTTATCAGCCTTAAACCACGACGCCTTAACAGGAATCAAGAAAACAGCGCTAGTGTTAAAGGAACTGTAAAAAAATAAAATATGGTGGAACTTTTAGTATATTTTTCATAGTTTATGGGTTGGACTAATCCTGCCCAATATCTCAAAATTACTTCAACACCAACCACCTTATGAAAGAATAGAATTGAAAATATAGCAAGAAGGCAAGGACAAAAAAATACAGAAACAACTAATTAACTTTTCCAAAAATTAAGCCGAAGCTGAAGATGTTTACAGGAAATTATAAATTACACTTCAAGGAAAAAGATGTTTATAGGAAAAATTAAAACATCATCTTATAATGTCCAACTTTCTTTGACGCCTTTCTTTCTATGGTATTTGGCTAATAAGGTATTGATCTATTGATTTGGATGCCGCCTTAATAGATCAATAACTTCATATCAGTCACAAGCTACACCAACTAATAGCTTTGAAAGCTTTTAGTTGCAGCATTTGCATTAGGACCTATCAGTCGTACATGTCATCTTCAGGGTCACTAGAATTATCGATCTCCTTGCCTTTCCTTTGCAGTCGTCCATGGCCATCTTCATCGTCATCTAAAGCTCCCATCCTTGAATTCAGGGTCATACCCCTTGGATTTGTATTAACCTGAAAGCATAACCAAGTCAAAGGCATACAGCTAAATATCCAACATAGATTAATAATACAAACTTCATAAAAAGGGTTTCATGACCATTACCTCCGGCTCTCTGATTTCAAATGCAGCAGCAGTTGGCCTCTGCCTCACTGTCACTTTTGCTGGTGCTGGAACCTGCTCCACCTCATCACCAGATTTTCCCTCAGCCCGTTTCTTTCTTAAATTAATCTTTGTGGGAAGAGGCTGCAGCACAATGAGAAATGTGGATATCATACTGACTGATCACTCAGTGCATGCAATTGGTAAAGAAGAATGTGGCAGCAGATTAAAAATGAAAAATCAAGAACAAGCTCATACCACATAGTGAGCAGCATCTTCATCAAATGAGACGAGGAATGATGTTGGATCATTAGCATCATCGCCCCGTACCTGATTGGGATGGCAAGAAAAAATTATTAGTAAGAAGTTGAACACTGGCTTCCTAGGTCCAAAAAACAAAATGAGGCACGTACATCCCAGTGGTATTCACGAATCCAAATATATGAGATATCCTCATTTTCATCATACATATCCTTAGGCAGCTGTAAGATAACAAATAAATAAACAATTGATAAACATTTAATAATAGGAAATAATGCTTTGAAACCACGGTATTGACAAGCATTTAAGATAGTCCAAATATTAGATCAAATGCATCTACCTCATTTGGAGAAGGAGCCATGTAAGCTAAAAATTTTTCAGATTTTGATGGATCTGAGCCTGTTGCCACACAAGCTTTCATAACAGCCTGGAACCAAATGAAAGGAAAAAAAAATGCACTTAAACATAATGCATCAGCCTTGAAATTATTAACAAAAGGATAACTTTTTTGCTCTGACAATAACTTAAAATAGTGTTCATGACAAACAATGAAAAGCAAAGGCTTAAGAATAAATTTTAATCATCTGATTATGCAAATTTATTTTTCATTAACCTATATATAAATCTGAATTCCACTTCTCAATTAGTCCTTCAACTTCTTGTTTTACAAGTGAATAGTGATCCCAGTCAGTTTTATAACACTTCGCATTTCAGATTTGACATCTATTTTTCAGATCTTGTGCAATACGCCTACTTTCTAACTTACCCGTGATTCACACGCATCATGAACTGGTTGATCCAACTTGCTGTAAATTTCTGAATCAGCAGTAGGAGCACTATCAAATGTCACTGACACAAATTTATCATCTTTCCTGGTAAAATAACACCATAAACATCCAGTCAAAGTTAACCAAATTGCTAAGGCAACACAGTCTACTATTTAATACTTCTATAATTTAGCAGGACACAAATCAAAGCAGGAATTCCTCAACTTTCATTGCAGAAATGCCATGAAACAATATGAAACACAAACAGCAACAAATGCATGCATTTGTGTGCATGAATTACTGCATGATTAACAGTATGCTTTTTAAACTCCCAAAAAATGAAGATATGAGGTCAGAAAAATAGAAAGCCATCACTAAACAGCTCCAATTGACTCCTAGATTACACACAATTGGGCAATTGTATAACACTTGCCCGGTTATTAAAATTCAGGTCTTAAGCAATAACAAAAATAACTCCAAAGGACATGGTTTGGCCATGCACAAAAGATATTTTGTGCTCAGCCTACAAAGATAATATCTTGAACACTGACTGCGTTTTACTTTTACATTAACCATCAGTTTTTGTTTTGCACAGGTAGAGAAACATAATCAATGACTCTTGCAGAAATGCCATGAAACAATATGAAACACAAACAGCAAAAAATGCATGCATTTGTGTGCATGAATTACTGCATGATTAACAGTATACTTTTTAAACTCCCAAAAAATGAAGATATGAGGTCAGAAAAATAGAAAGCCATCACTAAACAGCTCCAATTGACTCCTAGATTACACACAATTGGGCAATTGTATAACACTTGCCCGGTTATTAAAATTCAGGTCTTAAGTAATAACAAAAATAACTCCAAAGGACATGGTTTGGCCATGCACAAAAGATATTTTGTGCTCAGCCTACAAAGATAATATCTTGAACACTGACTATATTTTACTTTTACATTAACCATCAGTTTTTATTTTGCACAAGTAGAGAAACATAATCAATGACTCTTGCCTCCCAGTAATAGTTTCAAAACCAGGTCTCTTCCAATGGACAACCAGGAAGTGAGGAGACAACTCATTTAAGTTCTAACTAAAAGTAAAAGTAATCAAGTGCCCATGTGATTCACACTAAGTTATGCATACTCTTCTCAGTTCCTAATCTCCCTTCTCTGTCTCTTGTTCTATTCACTTGCTCTGTTACCTCTAGCAAGAAGTAAACAACTCTAAATCATCACAATCACCTTCATCAACACTCTGGAGATCTTTGAATAATCTCCACACTCGCCCCAACAAAAAGAAGGGCTATATAATTTGGAATTATTCATTCCATTCTAGTTGGGTTATGGTGCAGCGTCCAAAATTTTGGTTGTCTCAAACTCAGATTTCATACACAATGCCATCAATGCATGGCATCACTACAGGAAATTTGATGTCTTGTTATGATATATTCTTGTTGCACACTGAACGGTATTAGTAACCATAGTGCGCTCCTTGTTAAAAAGTGCAGCTCCACATTGAAGTTTCTTTTTGTCAACAATAAATGACTTGAATTGTTCAACATCTTCAGTAAAGGAATAAAAATGAAATTCTCACATAGTCAAAAATATTATTTTGATGTATTCAGAAACTTGTTTGGTGCATTCAGAGCACTGAATTTAAATTTATCAGGAAGGGACAGCACAACTAAATTATTTAGTTCCATGGAAGCATAATATAAAAGCGTTAATCCCATACCGAGCAAAATCAGGTAGCAATGGCAGAATCTCAACAGGCTTTAGATTTTTATTGGTTGCATGGACAGGGAGTAACTTGCTTGCCTCAAATGATACTTGAATTGCCTTAATTTGACTTTCCCTGAAAATAGTGTTAATATTCTCAGAAAATAAAGAAGAACAATGGATATGATCATTATTTTTTCTACTCTATCATTTTCTTCAAGCAGGAAGATTGAAATACTGCAAACCTATCACTAAGATTCTCCAAAAGACTACGAGCTCCCTTCTTTTCTCGCAATTCTTTTGCTTGTTTTTCAGTTAGAGACTGCAAAATGCAAATGCATTTGTTTACAACACAGAAATCAGCAGTTTGCCAATTTAAAAAAAGAAGTACATGAAAAACCTACCGGTTTGGCTGAGTCCATACTTAGAGGAGAAATATATTGTGTTTTGACCAGCCAAGAAACACCTTTGTCTGTGGGCCGATCCTTTCTTTTGATACCATTTCTTTTTATAGGGGTAACAGATTCTTCATCATCTGAGAGCAACAATGCTTCATCTTCTGGAGCAAGGGTTTGTTTTACACCTTTAGGAGGACTAGAAGTAGAAAATCATAATTAGGACTATCATACTGCATAAACTAATAAGATTTGAAAAGGAGGAGGAAATAAACAAAGAAGGCAGAAAAAATAAAGACTAGAGAGATATACTTGTACACACTGAGATCAAGAAGGTCAAGAGGAATCCCAAGATCTGGCTCCACGAATAGCTGGGGTTTATACATTTTCTCCAATGATGTGATTGTGTACTTTGTAAATCTGCAAATAAAGATATTGGAAATAATCATTAAAGTTTTCTACTGGAAATAGAGCATGATATCTGAATAAATCACCAAAACGTTGAATAAAAAATATTGGGAATAATCATTAAAGTTTCAATGAATTCATTTAACACATTTCAGTTATATGTAAGTCTTGCTACTCTGATGATAATCCAAGTGCCTGTAACTGCTAAGTTGAAAAGGTGCATTCACGCAGCAAATCTGAAACTGGATTATAAATTGCTAAAAAAATTAATTATGAAAAATATAATATCTATTGCTAACAATTTGTTGGTGCATAAAAACCAAATAATGAGTTTACATACCGATCTTCATCCCTCTTCAAAGCCATAAGCTTTGGTTGAGCACTTGGATCAGGAAGTTCATTCCGGAATCTTCAAAAGGCACAAGAGTAAAAATAGTGTCAGCAGTGGCAAGCAGGCAAGCAAAGCACATTCTAACGGATGCAAGAAATGTCATTTCAAACCAAAATATAACTCCTCTACTGCATGGGACCGCATTGGCAGAATAAAAGCAAAACCGATAAAAAGAACTAAAACTAGGCACAAGATTCTATCATCAAGAGAAGTATTAGAGAACCCGCAAATTCCAGACCAGCCATTTATGCACAAAGCATTCTGCCAGTACTCTGGCAATTCATAATCACCCCAAACATGCAACAATTTCATATTCTTCAACCAAAACAACAGAAAATCAATTCAATGCAAACAAAGTTCTATTTTTTATTAATTTCTACACTACCATGACCTAATAGTCCAAACCCTGAGAAAAACTAAGCTCAAAAAATTGTCTAAAATCTTTGAAATAATGCATTTAAACTAAAGTCTTCTATAGCCACTTCATTAAAATATCATTAGCAATCTATAGAAGTTAAAGTAGTGGTAATAGTGGTTGCAGAACTGATGATCAATTTATATCGACATCACACTCCTTTAAAACCAACCCACTAAAGCAAAACTACTATATATTAGAGCGGCAACTATTCTTCCTGCATTTTCATGGAAAGAAAAAGAGGAACATGATTTGCAGTTCATTTGCATACTTCTAAAGTTAGTGAACTAGTGTCATGCCCACTTAACGTAAAAAAAACTCACTTCAATTTGCATAAAAACGTTGTTGGCTTCTTCAACCTATTTTCAATCCTTTCCCCACCTAATAACGGAGTGGCTCTCCTATCCCCCATTCTTGACCCAGCAATGGAACCATGCCCCTTCTGAGAGGACAACATCTGGGTCTTTTGCAAAATTGAGCTCTGAGATTCTTTCAGCTGTTGTCTATGCTTCTCCTCTTGCCGCTGCTTCTCAAACTCCCTCTTTTTCCTTTGCCTCCTTTCCTCCTCTGTCTCCACCTTCCCAGAGGGCCCATTGGCCTTGCCCCCCGGTGGAACTGGGGGCTTCTGTTGCTTATGTTTAGCTAAATCACCATGGCTTGAATGCCCATGTTCTCTCCTTTCTTTAGACACCGCTCTACCTCGTTCTGCTCCACTGTCCTTAGGAGGAGGCGGAGGTGGGGAGCTGGGGGGTGGTGGGGGAGGTATTGAAGAGCTAGGAGGGGGAGATGAAGGGGGTGGAGGCGGAGGAGCCGGCTGCATTGGCTGCTGCAATGGATGATGACCATACTGAGAATACTGTGATGGTGGGTAGTACATTGGGGGAGCGGGCGGTTGCTGTTGTGCTGGTCCAGGTGGTGGAGGTGGAGGCGGGTATGATGATTCTGGCGGCGGTGGTGGAGGGGGGGGCGGATATGGATATTGTTGGTGAGGTGGTGGTGGTGGGGTTGGGTTTTGAGCACGCGGAGGAGCGTAATGCTGTGGGAAATTCTGCTGGGCAGGAACTTGCGAGTAGTTTTGTGAGAATGCAGAGGAAGAAGATGCAGCCGCTGCTGGTGGGGGTGGTGGGGCAACTTGAGTGCAGTTTTGAGTATAATGATTAGGTCTCTGCTGTTGCTGCTGCGGCGGCGGCGGCGGCGGTGGGGGAAATGGCCTATAGGCCATTGTGAATCAAAAGCACAATCCCTAAAGAACAAAAATTCAAAAATCTTGCCCTACAAACGCTTTCACTCGCTACGCCAATTCCTAATTTCCAATAAACAAGATAACTAAATTTCCAATTCGGGGTCTCCTTTATTTTGCTCTCTTTATAAAAAACCAATCAAATAAAAGCCAATTACAGAGCTTTTCTACAACCCAGCTCTTGATTTTGAGAAACTAATACAACAATAACCCAAAACCAACAAAAAGAACACTGATTTCCACTAATCTATGGAATCCTATGAGAAAGAAAACCCCAATTGAACAATAAAGAATTCAAGCTAATTAGAGGTTTTTGAGTATCTAATTTCACTGGATTTATATGTATATATATATATACACAGATGAACACACACATATGCAGACAGAGAGGGATCAAACTGTTCACTTAGAGAGCACTCAGATTTTGTATCCCTTTGCAGGTTACTTCCAATTTTAATTGCCCGTTTATGGGTCTTCTGAGCTTTTTTCATAAAATTTCGGCTGAAAATTTTTATGCAAATTTCCAGAAACCTTCGACTATTCGGATTTTTATTTTATTTTTCTTATTTTTAGGCTTTTAACTCTTGAGTTTTCTGCCAAGTTTTCGACATTAAACTACACCTTGTTTTTCTGTTTCTTCTTTTTCTTTTTCTTTCATTCATAATTTTTATTTATTTCTTACCAAAATTTTAAGATTTTTATTCAATTGTAAACATATAAATTTTTGTTATAGTAAAATATTTTTTTCTTATATAAATCATATTTTTTGAATCGAGTAGGATATAATCATAAAGAAGGTAAAATTATTACTTATTGAATTTTAATGTAGTTTTAGAGTTTTAATATTGAATTTAATATTTTATACTATAATTATTCATTTAATTTAAATAAAAAATGAAAAAAATTGAAAAAAAAATATTTTATACTAGAACATTTTGATATTTTGAATAGAAACAAACATTACTAAGAAGAATTTAATTTTTTTGTATAAGAAAGGATAATTTATTTCATGGAGTATTTAGTCGCTATTTTTATGACTATAATTAATTGATAGTATTTATTAAGGACGTGTTTGTTAATATTTACTAACAAACATTTAAAAATAACATGCATTCCAAAGTCATTAAAATTTGTTGCAATTACTTTTTTTAAGTAACGAATAAAAAAATTACAAACCTTTTAAAACAACAATAAATGTAATGTTAGAATATTTATTTCTCTGATGTAATTAATGCATAAATATTTTTTATTCAGATTAATTTAATATATATATTATTTTTGATAAAATAATTATAATACATTTTAATAGAATAAAACACATCCCAATAAAAAATAAAACATTTAATAATCTTTAATATGTGCCCTAAAGCATTAGTTAGAAAAATCCTTTTAAAATAATAGCCAAATGTAAAAGTAATTTTATGGAAATTATAAACAATTTGCTAAATGTAAAACAATTAATGTATATTATTTAGAATGTGTTTGATTTATTTATATTTAATAATTTTTTATAATACCAAAATATATTGATATGTTTTTATATTAAACAATTTGATTAAACTGTTTTACAAATTGAACTAAACATTTTATTATAGTTTGGTTTGATTTGTGAATTCTTCAAATTATCATTTTAAGTTTGATTTGAAATATTTTTCTAAATCACATTAAAACAAACCTTGCATACCATTCATACACATATTTAGTAATTATGGTAGTTTATTCTTAAAGTCTCTTCTGTTCATATGTCATTTCACTTGCAATTTTTGAGTCAAAGTTTGTACATATTTATAAAAATAAACTGTTAAAATGTCTTACATGACATCCATTGGTAAATAAGTAACTGTTACAAGTAAGAGTAAAATTTTTTAATCCAACGGAATTTAATCGAATTGAATAAGTTAAATTAGATTCAATCAGCTTAAAAAAATACACTATAAGTCATTTCAATTCTAATAATAAAGGGTACACTGGATATATTCATTTAATTAGATTGAAATAATTTTTTCATTTAAACTCAACTCCAACAAACTATTTTATATGCATATATTAAATAATTTTATTTTTTCTTTTATTACACTAATTAATACGATCAAATTGGATCTAATAATACTAAAAATAAAAATAAATTTAAAACTTTAATATTAAAAGTCAACTCATTTGAAATCAATTCAACCTTACTGAACTTGAAATTAACTCGAGTCCATAAAAAATATAGAAAAATTAGTCCGTGTCAATTTAATATTTTTTGTATTTCCTTGGGTTCGGTTGAAAAAAGAAACACCCTTGAACTAACTGAACCCTATCTATGATCACCCCATTAATGTATAACAAAAAATAAAATATAGTTAGATTTTTTTATATAATATTGTCGATGTTATTTCATTGTAGATGGTCTGAAATTAATATATAGTAGAAAAAAATAACATAGTTAGATTTTTTTTTCTAGCACATATTAATTTCAAATATATTTGAGGGTTTCAAATCAATATTTTTTTATTAATTTCAAACTATATTTAAAATAGTAGTTTGAAACTAAGTTTGAGTTAAATTGAGAATCTCAATAAATTTAGAAAGTAGTAATATTATAATTCTACATCTCTCTTAAAATATAGTCTATATTCACTCATTATGAAACAAAAATCATGTAATTAAAAATATAGTTCATAATCACTCATGTAGATTGATGTCTTAATGCGGATGATTAGAAGGCTACTGTGATTTTGTTTTTGCTCTTAAAAGTTGTATTGCGAAAGCATATTGGATAGCTTCCGCACTCTTTAGAGCTAAGCTTAGAGGAAGTTGGGTGGTTATGCATCCTAATGAGCTAGATATATTACTAATGTAAAGAATTTCCTCACCAAGATTAAGATATAATCATCTTTCATTGTTTGTTCAAAAAAAGAAAAAACTTCCACATACCACTTTTCATTCATGATTCTTGCATTTCAGTACAGTAAATAAAAATACAAAAGCTGATAATTCAAACCAAATTATATCCTGCTACAGCCCCAGTATACAAAGCCTTCCATGATAGGGTGGACTACTTTCTTTCCAACTACGGACTTCTTTTTTTGACATCTAACTAAGGACTTCTTATGCCACCCATTTCTTCCTTAGGCCGACATGCAGTCTGAGTAGGCCCAGCTTGCCTTGCTAGCTGAATATTACAGTGAAAATAAGTAAACATATATTAATACAAACTTTTTTGTGTCTAAATTCATAAAATTTATAACAAAATTTCATTTCAATAAACCTGAAAATAGGCCTCAAGCTTCTTTTTCAGTGTTGCATATTCACTCTTAAGTTGTTGGAATGTCCTAATACATCTGTTTGTTTGAGAGGAAAATCCATATATTAATAATTACAAATAATTAATGCATAGTTTTTATGGCATCTAAAAAATATATATATAGGAAAAATTAGGCAAGTGGGTCCAAAAAAAATCTTGGCCGTTGATTGGAGGAGATATTAATAAATATAAAGTGGAATATGGATAATTACCCTTCTCCATTTCCTGCTCTGCAATATTCCCTGAAGAGAGTGCACTCAACTTTCACCTTTTTGGCTCCAATGCTACATCCAATAGAAGAGAATAGAAAACATAAAAGATTGTTTGTGTTGAAGCCAGCACAGAATATACCTAATGATACCTTTAATATATCTCATTTATACATTTAATAAGTGTTCTCATTATCAATGGTTGTTATTGCCTTTAGAAGACAAAACCCAAAATCATTTTGAATAGTAGTTTGAAATTAAGGTTAAATTGAGAATCTCAATTAGTTTTGGGATTAATAATCTTATAGCCCTACATTTCTTTAAAAATACAGCCCATAATCGCCAGAATTCATATGGCAAATTGTAATTAATTTAGAATTAAGACTTATTGAGTTGAGTTGTAGTCTACCTCGAGCTACTTCCCTTGAATTGATGCATAAGGCTATCTAACTTGTTAAAATCAAGAGGATTCCTCACCCTGTAATTGCATGGGGACGAGAAAGAAGCCACTGTCAATACCAATATTACTGCCAAAACTTACTGGACCAGAAAATAGAAAAAAGAGGTAAACAATAATGAGAAGAAAAGGAAAGGTTTTCAACTTACAAAGCTTGTTCTATGTTAAGGATTAGTCTAGCTGAATCCCTATAGTACAATGTGACAACTTCCTCCACAAAATTAGGATTAGCATCATCTTGGAGGTCCTCAAGCTGGAGGAACTGTTCATCAAGAAATCCCTGATATAAAAAAAGAACTAATGGTCAGCCATTTTTAGATTTTCTTCACAATTCACAAGCATTAAAATAAAAACTTCAGGGAGAAATCTAGTACAGTGTAGAAAACTATAAAAGTTTATCCATGTAATTTTTTTCTAAATGCATTCTCTCAAAAAGTGGATATTTGGTCTAATAATTGGGCAAACTAACTTATGCAAAGTCAACTAATATCCCAGAAAAATTTTATATGCATACCCTTTTTAATTTGTAACTTGGAGACATTTAAAACAACTTTCTTTAGAAAACTTAGGATCACATAGTCATTGAAAAAAACTGAAGAAGATAAGCTGTGCTTAATTGATTTTGGGTCAATTGCAATAGTGATGGCTCAAGACATGCATTGAGAATTAATGAATAATGTTTAAGAGTGAATACCTGATCAAAAAACGATTTCCTGGAGAGAGCAACCTGCTTATGCATCTGGTTTCTTTCCATTTCAGGAAAGCAAGCACAAAGAAAGACAGTCAGAGAGAGAAGAGACAGGGGAAAGATTGAAAAACTTGAAAGGCTTGAATGATAATGCAATATTGGTAGATGGGTTTATGTAGTAGAGAAGAGAGAGACTATCTACTAACTTTCTACCTAGCTAGAAAGAGCAAGAACTGTGAAGTGAAGAGATGGGGTTCCAAATCCATGTCGACAAGTGTAGTGTCAAGCAGAAAAGAGAGATTTTAGTATCTAAGCAAATATCAATATATGGGTATTGGGGGATTAATTTGGATTCTGATTCTATCAGGGAATTGAAAAATATCACATTTATTATTATTATTTTATATCAAATCTTGAACTAAATTCATGCAAAGTCTTAATTTACTATTTCTTAAAAAAATTCCAACAATTTCTTGTCTCGCAGAATTTTAATTTTATGCTCTCAAACCTGAATGATTATGTCAGTTTTATGCTCAAGTTCACAGCAAATTACCTTGATTGAACATTTTTACCCATTTGCATGTTCTTTTAGAAACACCTTGAAAAGTTTTACTAAATTCTTTTAAACTGATAAATTATTGGACTTCAGATTTTTAAAATCTTTATTTTATCCATAAATTTTACTGAATTCTTTATTCTTACCACACATCTAAATGCAATATGATGCCATCATTTCCCATTTGAAACAATTACAGGTACATTTATTCTCCTCCTCAGTAATTTTAATAATTAAGCTCCTAATATCTGTTTCCCAAATATGGGAGCCAAGACACTCCCCCATAAACTTGAAATTCATGGCATAATTATTATGCTTTTGATTAATTATGTAGATCATTAACCAATCAACAAAATAAACATGCTTTTAAATTTTAATGGGTATCGCATGACGGCATGGGGCAAAGAATTTATCCTGAGAGAAATGAAAGCTAGATAGCATATATATTAACTAAACAAATACAAAGAATGAAATTTTTTACGTTCTTATTAATATTAGGATATATATTTAATTTTTCTTAAGAATTGAAATGGAAATAAAAACAAATGTTTAGATTCGAAAAATCATATTCCAAGTTTATCTTTAACATAATTAAATAAAGTTTACTTGTAATGTTTCAAAATTATAAATAAAAGTAGATGTTATTTTTACTAGCAAATTAAAAAATTATTCAAATACAAAAATATCATAAAAAAAAAAGAAAGAAATATTGGATTTGTAATGTATCCATACCACCAAAATAATTTCATTTCCTTCTCATTTCTAGAAAGAATATAAACACATGCCATTGCCAATAAAATGATTTGCATATTATTTTATCCAATAAAGTAATATGTTATTACTTTTAAGAAATTAAATGAATTTTGTTCTAAGAAAAGCATTGATGATTGATGGTGATGATATAAAATAAATGATTGATATATGACCATAAATCTCATCAATTAGATTGTGTTCTGAACATGATATAATTGCTGTATCAAAATTATTTTTCAAAAAATAAAATTTCTTCTAATTAAATCCATTGAAATCATTGGCTTCTACTATTATTGAACAAAACATAAAAGCAAAAATAATTTAGGAAAAAAGAAAAGTGGAAATAAAATTGATTCTATTGTGTACGGACAAGCTTTACACTTTCAGTTTCTAATTATAAACTTCTCTAGTCTAATTCTAAACAAGGATATAGTTTAATTAGTAATGTTCTCTGTATAAATAAAGGGCTTTATTTACCCCTTCTTTTGATTCCCCCACCAATAGTTATTATTAGGCACAAAGAATCCGATGATTGATTTGACTAAATTAATGTAACCAAAAAAAATATTAATTGCATATTAATCCTATGCATGATTATTAATTTATGTTTTTTTTTATTAAAATGCTAAATCAGAGGACTTAAAACTTTATTCTATAACCTACATATCTTTTTTTTTTAATAATACTGAGCCACTAACCAAATCCAATAGGAAAGAAAAAGATTAGTCTGTGCGTGTAATAATTAATTAAACAAGTAATACAAACTCTTTATACAAATAATATGATTAAAATTATTATAATAACCAAGTTAACTAAATTATTATTCTCTTCTTAATAATATGAAGAGAATCTAATAATGTGAAGGTAGTTTCTATTAAAGATAAAATAAAGGATAAATTGAGATGTTTTATCCATATAAAATAAAGATATAGTGATATACATGTTAGGAAGTAGATATTACTAAAAAAAATAATGATAAACTTAAATTAATTTGAAAAAAAAACGATATTTACAAAACTACTTAAAAAATATAACAAAAAGTAAAATTAATACTCTTATAAAAAATTACAGCAAAATTTTAAAAATATTTCACTCATCATTAAAATAATAATTTTTTAAAAAAAATACTTATTCTCTCGTTACAGTTAATTTTTTACTTCAAATTTTATCTTTTTCTATAAACTTCACTATTAAATAAAAAATATTCTAATAAAATAATAAAATTTAATATTTTAAATTATCTTTTTCAGCATAAAAAATGTATTAATTTTTATAAAAAAAAATTTTAACACTCACGAAAAATATAAAAAAGCAAAATATATAAAAATATATTAATAAAAATTATTAAATTAATTTTAAAATAAATTTTATATATTATACACGTAAAAAATAAAGTTAAAAAATATTAATTTTATTATGTAAATATTATGTATATGTTTAATAAAATTTCTGTGTATATTTGATAAATATTGTATATATTATATATTTATTATCTAAGTTGTGTATTTGTTGTGAAAATAAAAAATTAAATAAATATTAATTATATTATATAAATATTTAATAAATATTTAATAGATATTGTGACATTTTATATATATTATATATATTGTGTATATATTTATTTTTTATGTATATATTAAAAATATGATATAAAAAATTATTTCTAAATAAAGCAATATAAATAAAAACTAAAAATAAAAAAATAAAACAGAAAAAATAAAAAAAATAACCTTTTTAAAATATAGAAATGAAAAAAAAATACCACCGTAGTCTTGTTTTGAAAAAAAAAATTATTTACAATAAAAGTGAAAAGAAAAATCTAAAAACACGTGGAGAGCATAAATTTCTCAAAATAATATATTCAAAATAATCTTATAATATCTCTCCAAAAATATAATTCATAATTACTTTAGTTAAAAAAAATTATATAACTAACTCTAATTAACTGTTGATTAAAATTTAGTTAAATTGAATTACACACTTTCTTTTTGTTGTTCAGATAGTATTTATTCTTTTTCTTTTATTGTTAGATTTTTGAGTTTTAAAAAAAATATTTTCGTAAAATCAGTAAACTCTTTTGGTGATGGAAAAAAAAAAAGTCGACACATCTTGAAATTAAAGTAAGGGCAGGCTTGGCTGTGACCATTTCTAATCACAGCCTCGCTCCCCATCGCAGTTTTTCGAACAAAAATGAAGCATCATGAAGGGATCCCGATCGAATGCTGTTTTAATTCTTCCAAGAAAACAATGGACTTGTGATACGAAAACGACATCATTTCATGATATAATGGTACGAAAACGACATCCTTTCATGATACATTGGTAAACCTTTCACAACTTTGAGGGGTCACATAAATGTATACAAAACATTTATGTGAAAATTGGAATCCACTCTTTCAAGTGGCTCCCAAATGTTTACGAGCAATGCGCCTAGTTAGGGACGGAGCCAGATGAGTTTGGGTGGGGGCTGACGACCCATCTGCCGAACGCCGAACGTATATTTTTAAAGGGTCTTTTCTGCCAGCCGAAGCAATAAAGGTGGAGGCTCAGCCCTCAGCCTCATTCTTCTTCTTTAACACCTCTCTCTCTAAATAGCTGGTTCCGTCACTGCGCCTAGTTCTCTCTGTTTTAAATTTAATGCTAAAAACAATGAAAGCCTGTTCTTTGCGGCATTCCATCCTCCAAAATGTTCATTCAGTGTCTAAAATTATGATAATAACAATCATGCAAAAATAGAACTAACACTAACCGCATACCTAGACGTAACTTAGTTATAAATCTACAAGTCATCTGAGTAACAAACTCATGTTAATAGGAATCTGGTTTTGCATTGCTCAAAAAAAAAGTTCTGTAATGGCAAATTATACAGGCAAGATGTGACATTTTATTTTGATAAATCAGAAGCAAATATTATATATCAATGCTTTTCACTAAAAAAAAGGAAGAAAATTAAATGAAAGATATATTTGGTACATTGAAAGTACTAATTATAGGTGAAAAAGGCATAAATGTGATGCTTACACCCATTTCCCTATAATTAAAAAAAATGAACGTAATAAGAAATTCTTAAAATTGCGAATCATATCAAATCAAACACTTTTAGCCATAAATAGAAAATAGAGGACAAAGATGTACGGATGAACCCATACCAAATTTTGTCCCCTTAATAAAACACTGAAAACTATCCTAATTAAACTTAATTAAGGGCCTTTATATTTAGTAGCTGAGTTAAAGGGTGTATTAAGAATTATATTCTAGTAGATTGGTTCTTCAATGTGTGTTCCTAGCTAATCCTAATACCATGGCTAATATTTTGTACCATTCTGCCTGTGGGAAATATTTTCACTAAGCTACTTCTAATTGAATGTTCATTGATCAAGTAGATGCATATACATTAAGCTAAATGGAATCATTTTAGAAATTTTTTTAAGGAAAAATATTTATGTGGGAAAGTTCCTGTGATAGGTATATAGTGGGTGGAGAATATTAACGAGAGCATACACCAACAGAAGGAGAATCATGAGTGACCAGAAGTGGAAAAGAATTAGGAATTATAAAAAAAAAATACAACAATAGACAAATTCGCAAATGATGATTGACATCAGAACTCACCTTGAATGTAGTGGTCAGTCATGTCTTTCTCTATTTCTACCTGCAAAATTTTCAGAAAAATGTTAAAAAGGGGAAGAAGTGTTTGGGAAGAGATTCTCTCTTTATTCCTCTGCCACAGCCAAGTGAGAGGAGAAGCAATGTTTTACACTGCCACAAAAACATTTTCTTTTCCAAAGGTGTGGTCACATCTACTCCTTTAGTAAAGAAGTTAAAAAAAAAGCTGAGGGTATGGATGGGTGGAGCGGGTTCAGAATATGATTTTATATTGATTTTTTAGGCATAGTTTTGTGATTCTCTTTTCCTATCACTGTCTCCTATGTTGATAAGCATCCCACCCTGGACAATGATCATTGCCAGCTAGTAGTAACATTGAGTTTTCTTGTGAATGAATTTATCAAATCATGAAAAAAATTACATCAGCAAATGGGTTATGACTTAACATGCATGTTTGGTTGTTACTTTTTCCTGCCAAAAGAGTGAAATAACAAACTATAGCACTAAGGTTTTAAATATCGGTCGTTTCGTATTGGAATGGCTGATATTTTACGAAAATTTAAGGAATTGATTCGAGTTTGACTATTGTAGAAAAAGAGAAAACAAGTAGAGAATAGGCAAATTTTGTATATACATATTTGTGTAGGGTTACAGCATATAAAGATGTAATGTTGAGCAAAAATAGGAAAGAAACATAGCAGTCAATGCTCATAATTTTGAGCATGATTCGACGGATATGAAATATATATTTCCTAATTTGTTTGATACTGTAAACACTCCCCCTCAAGTTAAACAGTGGGATTCCCGATGTTTAACTTGTTTAGAGCCTCTCGGAAAGATCGCACTGTAACTCCTTTTGTGAGGATATCTGCTAGCTGATTTCTGGATCTTACAAATGGAAGTTTGATAATACCTTGCTCAATTTTTTCCTTAATGAAATGTCTGTCAACCTCTACATGCTTGGTCCGGTCATGTTGAACCGGGTTCTCTGAGATGCTGATGGCTGCTCTATTGTCACATTTTAATATGGCCGGAGATTGGGAAGAAAGATCTAACTCGTCTAGAAGTTTTCTGATCCAGAGTACCTCTGCAACTCCTCTAGCAATACCTCTGAATTCTGCTTCCGCACTAGAGAGGGCTACCACCTTTTGTTTCTTACTTCTCCAAGTAACAAGATTTCCCCCGACCAGTGTAAAGTATCCAGCAGTAGATTTTCTATCATTCGGATTTCCTGCCCAATCTGCATCTGTGTATGCTTCAATATCCAAATGATCATTCTTTTTGAATAGGATCCCATCCTCAGGTGTTCCCTTGAGGTATCTCACAATTCTCATGACAGCTTGCATGTGTTCTTTCTGTGGGGAGTGCATAAACTGACTTACAACTCCTACTGCGTATGCAATATCTGGTCTCGTATGGGATAAGTAGATGAGTTTCCCAACCAATCTCTGATAAAGATCTCTGTCTGCTGGTTCACCATTTTCTCTTATCAAAAGTCCATGATTTGCTTGTATCGGAGACTCAATGGGCTTACAGTCAATCATACCTGCTTCAGCAAGAAAGTCTAGGATATATTTCCTTTGTGAGATAAATATTCCCCTTTTTTATCTCAGAACTTCAATTCCTAGGAAGTACTTGAGACCCCCTAAGTCTTTCATTTCAAATTCTCTAAACAAACTCTTTTTAAGTTCAACAATTTCCTCTGTATCACTCCCTGTTATGATCATATCATCCACATATATAATAAGACAGGTGATGAGACTCCCCCTCTTCTTTAGAAACAGAGTGTGATCTGCATTACTCTGACTGTACCCATATCTTTTCATAGCTTCAGTGAATCTTCCAAACCAAGCTCTTGGGGATTGTTTGAGCCCATAAAGTGCTTTCCTGAGTCTACAGACTTCACCTCTTTTAAAGTTATTTGAAAAACCTGGTGGAACTTCCATGTACACTTCTTCTGCCAAATCTCCATGAAGAAAAGCATTCTTTACATCGAACTGATGTAAAGGCCAGTCTTTATTTGTAGCTATAGAGAAAATTACTCTGATTGTGTCAATCTTTGCTACTGGAGAGAAGGTTTCAGAGTAATCAATTCCATATGTTTGTGTATAGCCTTTTGCCACTAGTCGAGCTTTATGTCTTTCAATTGACCCATCTGCCTTATGCTTGATTGTGAACACCCACTTGCAACCAACTGCCTTTTTTCCATTTGGAAGTTTACACTTTTCCCAAGTGCCATTTTTTTCAAGTGCCTTCATTTCTTCCTGCATTGCTTCCCACCATTCTTTCTTCTGTCTTGCTTCTGTAATGGTTCTAGGGATTTCTTCATGAACAGTGACTGAGAAGACTTTAACAGCTTCACTTGTCCTCCCCCTTGCCAGATTTTCTAATGGGTATCTTGAGTTCTTGGAAATTTGTTCAAGAGAAAATCTCTTTGGTGGGATCCCACGGGTACTTCTTGGAGGCAGTAGATATCTTTCTTCTTGAATGCTTTCCTGTTCAGGGTCAGTATCCACAAAAATCATTATTACTAGGAGCAATTTCCTCACTTACCTCATTATGGACATCATTGGAGGGAGAATCATTGAGTGGTGCTTGTGGTACTGTTTCTGATTCGTCATTAACAGAGGGTTCTTCAGATACAAAGGGTTCTTCAGATGTTTCAGTTCTTTCTGGGATCATGTTGCTCAACCATCCAAGTGACTCACTGTTGTTCTCCCCCTGATCACGAGGATGATTGAGATAGAAATACTCTGTTTCAACAAAGTTACAGTCCATAGTAACATAAGTCTTCTGAGTACTTGGACTATAACACCTATATCCCTTCTGGTGCATTGCATATCCCATAAAAACACACTTTATGGCACAAGGATCCAGCTTCGTTCTGTCACTTTTCTGAACATGTACAAACACAGTGCACCCAAATATACGAGGAGGTAATGACAAAGCTTGAGGGATATCAACTTGTCTTCCAAGAGTTTGAAGAGGGGTTTTATGGTCTAATATTTTTGTAGGTAGGCGATTTAGGAGATATGCTGAGGTAGCAATAGCTTCAAGCCAAAAATGTTTAGGGACTTGAGATTCTATAAGTATTGCCCTAGTCATTTCTAGCAAGGTTCGGTTGCGCCTTTCAGCAACACCATTTTGTTGTGGTGTGTGTGGGCAGGAAGTTTGATGAATTAGACCATTTTCTTGGAAGAAGGTTTTCATTGATCTATTGACATACTCCGTTCCATTGTCGGATCGAAGAATTTGGATTGTTCGGTGGAATTGGGTTTGTATCATTTTGAAGAAGGCCACAAATTTCTCATAGACCTCTGATTTATGTTTCATGAAATACACCCAAGTCATGCGAGAGTAATCATCCACAAATAGCACAAAGTATTGAAAACCAGAATGATATGGGGCTGGACCCCACACATCAGAATGAACTAAAACAAAGGCATCATTAACTCTAGTATTGTTCAACTTAAAAGAAGCACGGTGGCTTTTAGCTAAAATGCAAGTCTCACAGTTTAAGCACACATCATTATTATTCTTAAATAAAGCAGGAAATAAGAACCGAAGATAGCCGAAAGAAGGATGTCCCAGTCTTCTATGCCATAACCATATCTGTCTCTCCTCAGTACCATGTGCAAGTAAAGCAGTCCCTCTGTTAATAACTTCATCAACGTAGTACAAGCCTTCAAATTCAGTACCACGCCCAATAATCTCCTTTGTATGAATGTCCTGTAAGAGACAAAATTGAGGATACATTAGAACTGTACAGTTAAGCTCCTTAGTAACATGACTAATGGATAAAAGTTTGCAGGAAAGAGATGGAACATAAAGGCAAATTTTCAGTTCCATTTTTGAATTAAATCGAATAGTTCCTCCACTTTCAACTTTGGAAAGACTTCCATCGGCAGTCTGAATAAAGTCTCGAGTTGGCATACTCGGTCTAATAATATCTGCCACGTCATGGGTTACGGTGTTTGATGCGCCCGAGTCAAGAATCCATTGCTTCAACTTTTCTGGGCTTAATTTGAATTGGGTCTGAACATTAGCACTCCCTGGGCCTGTTTCAAGGCAACTGCCCATCTGACTTGGACCTTTTTTATTTGGGTTTAAAGGTTCTTCACTTCCAACCCATTTGTTTTGTTCCCCTTTAAATCTGCTAAGGTTTTTTATTTTACCTGCTCCGCCGCTAGCACCAGTTCCTGCCATGGCAACAAAGCCTTGCCGTTCTGATCTTCCTTCTCCTTGATTGCCGTTCTGATCACTATCATTGCGGGTATCCTCCTGATTGCCCAACACAGCATTTGCCTTCCCCTTGCCGCCGTTTGATTTCTGTTCCCACCATTCGGGATATCCGACTAACTCAAAGCATGTTTCTTTTGTGTGCCTTTTTTTACCGCAATGGGTACATTTTAACTTCGATTTGTCTTCCCGCGATGATGCTGCCACCGGTTTGGTTGAGTCTGAGCGGCGATTCTGGTTGCTTGTTGATCTGCTCCGATCTGCTCCTTTGGCCACAAGACCAGCCCCGATATTCCCCGAGGATTACTCGAGATCGGTGTTGCTGGAAGTTGCCGGTTTTAAAACACGAAGCCTGGCGGCTTCCCTCCGAACAGATGCATATGCAGAATCGACTGAGGGGAGGGGCTGTTTTTTCAGAATATCACGCCTAACGTTCTCAAATTTATCGTCAATCGCAGTCAGAAACTGGTAAAGTCTCTGCTCTTCTATATATTTGTTGAACTGGAGGACATCTTCCGGATCCTTCATGGGATTCGGTTGTCTTGAATCAATTGTCATCCAGATGTTTTTTAAGGTGGTCCATAGATTTTCAAGGGTTTCTTGCCCCTGTTTGATTGCACTTGCTCTACGATGCAAATCGTATGTTTCTAATGAATCCATACCACTGCCATATGTTGTAGCCAATCCATCCCATAAGGCTTTTGAATTTTGGTATCTGACAACATTACTGACAAGATGAGGCTCAATGTTTTGAACTATCCAGGTGAATACACTCTGATCCGATCGTTTCCACCTTTCAAATTCAGGATCGGTTAAGGCAGGAGGCTGTTTGGTAAGGTGATGGGTTTTCCCTTTGCCACCAAGGGCCATTTGCATAAGGGGTGCCCATAGTGGGTAGTTTTCTGTGTTGAGTTTAATACCAATGGTTAGGTTGTTTGGTTCATTTTGCTGCTGATTATTGAGACTATTTCTCAGCAGGTTTGCAATCTGGATTGTGATATCATCAGGGGGATTGAGGTTTGGATTTGGTGTTTGAGGTTCAGAAGTTTCAGAATTTACTTCTGACATTATTATTATTTTTTTTTTGTGATCCGCAGGTTTCGGGTTTAAAGGTTGTTAGGCATGATTGGTATATGATGAATGCTGGATTTAACCTCGCTCTGATACCATGTAGAAAAAGAGAAAACAAGTAAAGAATAGGCAAATTTTGTATATACATATTTGTGTAGGGTTACAGTATATAAAGATGTAATGTTGAGCAAAAATAGGAAAGAAACATAGCAGTCAATGCTCATAATTTTGAGCATGATTCCACGGATATGAAATATATATTTCCTAATTTATTTGATACTGTAAACAACTATTATATTAATAGGATTTTTCAAAAGCCAAAAATCACCCTGAATCATCTCCAAAACATGTTGAACCAGTGAATCGGCTGATATGGGATGATTCATTTTGTTGAATAGGCGATGAATGAAAGTTGTGGGCTGCAAAATTAAAAGAAGTAGAAGAAAAAGGAAAGAATGGTTTTGATTTAGGGGTTGAAGAAGAAAAAGAAGAAGAATAAGAACTTATTTGAAGCTAATTTTGGTTTAGGATTGAACTGCCGAAGAAGAAGAATTTTATTTATATAAGAGTATAGAGGACAAATTTTATTATCTCTCTCCTCCTCCAAAGACATCATTTATTTAAATATATATTTCATTCATTCATAAGAATCATATTTATATAAGAGTATGAAGGACAAATTCTTTGACCCAAGTAATATTTTTAAAAATAAGAGTGGTATAATATGTAATTAATTTGGTTAACTAGTCAAAATTTACCAACAAAAATTAGCCTAAAATTATCAACAAAAGACAACAATGGTTGGCTAACTAATTTACTCATTTTGTCAAAGATTGTCAACTTTTTAAGAATTCAAGGTACACTTAACATATTATTTCTTTAATCAATAAATAATAAAAAATTAAAATTACAAATAAAATTTTTAGGAAATGAACAATTAAAAAATTAAAAAATAAAAAAATTAACTTGAAGGAGGGTGTGGTACCTGTTATTTTATTTTTTTAATTATTATATAAAGGAATGACTATTATAATTATAATTATTATAATAATAATAATAATTATTATTATTATTATTATTATTATTATTGTCATTTCTAATTTAGTAATATTATTATGTAAAAAAATAATGTGTTTAATTATTATTAGAAACTATTTAATTTTTTTATATTGTTGTTTTTAAATAAGTTTTGATAATAATTTGATTTTTATTATTATTATAGATCAATTTTAATACATATTATTAATATATATTGTAAAAAATAGTTGTTTTTATTTTATTTCGGTCCGATTTATTCTATTTTATTGATGTCGTTATTCGATTCGTCCGATTCTGCGATTTTAACTGCATCCACGATAGCGATAATCGATTTAAGCCGTTTTATGTTGATTCAGTTTAATTTTATTTTATTGCGGTCGATTTTAATTCTACGACCGATTTTGCAATTTAAAACCTTGCAGAGAACCTGTAATAAAAGTTTGAGATCAAAGTTTAGTTTTGCAAACTTTTGTTGTATATATCATCATAGGAGAGCTATAGTAGTTTTCAGATGAACATTTCAAAAGCTCATTATTTCAGTATATAATTCCATCATCTCGACGCTGCAATTGCCATTCTGCTGATAGGACGTATTCATGAATCTATACACCAATCTAGATACAGCGAAAAAATTATTTTATATTATCATATTGAAACAAGTACCCTGTGGCTTCCATACAAAGTGAAAAAACATAAATATAAACTGATAATATTCTTCTATAAATGCTGCATCTAAAATCACAGGAGGACACAATAATATTACAGGCAGTCATGTCATTAGAAAAGTTGATTCTAATTCCAAATGATGACTAATATAAGTTATTGTCTATTGACAAAAAAAAATCTAAACTTTTTGTAATTATACTCAAACCTCCCAAACCATATTATATTGCCTTAATTTTGAAAAATTAGTAGCAATATACCCATTTGATAAAAAATTGAAATGAAAAATATCTAACTTGAGCCATCATTTTTCCTAGTCACTCATCATTGAACTTTATCATAACCTTCCATCAATTTTTCTTGATTATAAAAAATTAGGTGTGTAATTTTGACCAAATAGATACATGTGCAACTAATTTTCAAAATGAAAGTATCATAATCTATGTTGAAAGGTTTGGATGTAATTGTAATTTTTTGAGGAGTTTTTTTTGTTATCAGACCCAAATTATATGATGGGAATTTCTACAAGAATAGGTTTTGCTATTTGAAAAGGAAATCTCATCCGGAAATCAGTTAATATTTTTTCTATCATAGATAGAAACAGTAATAATAGATATATTTGAAGTTCAATTTGATAAATTGCTGATAAAAACATAATCCATTAGGAAAGAATCTTGAAACAGAGAAAAACTTAAAGCTATATGGTATTAGAGAATATAAATAAATCTCACATTGAAAAATTACGAGAAAATATAATGATATATAAGCGATGTAAATTAGATCTTGACACAAATTAATTAATTTTATATTAGATGAGATTCTAACGTCATTCATATACCCACTATGCATTTGGCCCAATACTTTCAAGGCTCATGTAGTTTGGTCTAGCCGCTAGATAATCCTAGGCTAGAGTTTGGGCTAGCATAAAAATCTAGACAGCGTTGTTAACTTAGAGCTTCAAAGAGATTAGGCCTAAGTAATTTGTGTGATAGACCTGAAAGTAGTTAGTCATCCATGTTTAACAAGTGACAAATGGACTAAATCCAATTGTACTTGAAACATAGTAACATATAAGTGGTGTACATATTTGATCCAACACTCTTAAGGTTCATGTAGTTTCAACGTAGTATTAAAATCACCAGTAAATATCTAGTTCTGTAAATTTCAAACTCTAAATTTTTCGTATGTGTATTTGGCCCTAAACATGAAAGGAATATATTGAGTATTTCACATCATTTAAATATAATAATAAAGTGCTTCTTATAATGGTTTGAATATTTTTTATCTCATTAGTTAGCTTTTGAGGTTGAATTAGATTCAAGCCTATTTTTTCTAACACCCAGCATGGATTTGCAATGCTTTGCCCCTATGTGAAAATGAGAGGCTCGGTAACATTTGCCATACCAAAGAATTAGCTGCTTGCCGGACCTTCCAAAAAGATCTCACTTTTCCCCCCTCAAGAATGTGGTTATGCGAATAATCTAAAAACTGGTGCGCAATGATGCAATCATACAAGAAGTTGACATTGCTTTTTCACTAAACTTTTCATAGATATTCTCTTTACAGCATCAATTCTGCTCATTTTCATAAAAGTCCTATTGCATGTAGACATTATTGAAAGCAGTAGCCCCACCATAGGCAGTTTTTGTTCACTCCGCTAAAATTTATCAAAATAATAAACTGAATGAATGAAACAATGATCCTCGTATCTATCCTGAAGGAGCAATATTCAAATGACCATACAACCACCAAATTAGTGATGACAGAACATCCAAACAGGGAAAGTAATGCTGACAAGCTTTAGAGGGAGGGAACTATAAAGTTGCCAAGTGCATAGTGGTCATGATTTGGGCGCAAATAGAAAGTACATTCTTCACCTGGAAAGCTATTTACATTCAAAATTAACAGGTCCAGCTAAATTAGTTGCATATTATCAAAATGTACACATTCTTAGCATAGATGAGCATAAGACAATTAATACATATTCTGAAAATAATGTAATTGTGCTCGTCTTTCATTAGACATTATTATCAGCATACGATATCTAATGAAAGACCAACTACTGTGCAAGTCAGATGCAAGGGTTTAACATGACAAAAGAGTTGATAACCACATCCGTTTTGAAAGTTCTTGCGAGCCCATTTGTGATTGTACCGTGAGTTGATAACCATATCCGTTTTGAAAATTCTTGCGAGCCCATTTGTGATGGTACGACAGTACTAAAAGGTCTTGCAGATCAGTACGGTTCTACAATCTCTAGTTCACATCCTGGCACTTTCCTGAATATTCACTTGATATTCATGAGCAAGCCTACATCTGTTCCGAAGCTAAATCAAACACCCGTCTTTTGCAAATTCTCTAGTGACTTGCTAATTCATTGTAAAGAATAAAGGCTATGCTAAAATGGGGTTGATAATTATTTGAGGCAGACATTACTAAACCAGGTGTTGAGATTAAAGCTTTAAGGATTCCTTTTTGGACTTCACCATGTGTTTTCGCGTCCAGGCCTCCCACTTGATCACTCTCTGTAAAGTCTCTTCCACCATCTCATGATTCAGTAATACATTCTCTAGTTTCAGCTATATGGTGATTGGAAGCACTAGCTGTGTCAATCCAAAAAACATTCACCAAATAAATGAGAACACAGAATATAATGGGATTCGTCAATACACGGTAGGTGCCAAATTAGTGGACTCATCCTTCTAAAATTTGGATTAGACATTGAGGCGGATGCAGGAACCACCTGATAATAACTTTTTCTCGTTTTACCATCCTCGAAATTCACACAAAGGGCTCAGTGCATACAAAGTCTGAAAACCTAAAGGAAGAAAAGCCTACCAACAGTAGACGTCCCTTAAATCCAAAACTTGAAACCCGGCTTTCAATAATCAACCTGTGTTGATTTTTTCTTGTAAATGATGGAACAAAACCTCACACATATTACATCGTAGAACACTGTTTTCTAACCAGGTCGCCTAAATGATCCTACAAACATCACTTCAAGTCATGGAGTAACGACTGACATAACTCTAGCTAGTTACACCCATCTTGCATGTGATGTGAATGCAAATTCCATAAATAATCAGTTGATTGATGTAACAACAAGAAGTCCTCAACTCAATGGTGTATGCCCATGTTCTCTATCATCTACTCTCAATTATCTGAATGAGCTCTAGGCACTATGGTGTCAGAAGAAGTATTGAAATTTCTTAACTTATAAAGCTTTCCATCCTTTTCTATTCTTATTTTCTCTTCCTTCTACCATCATAAGTGATGTTAATTCTAAGCACAAAAAAATAATACAGTGGCTTCAACTAATTTCTAGACACTTAAAATGTCAGCATCCATAATTAAAAGGCTATCATTCAACCATTTACATTTTCAAAGTAAATCGCCACTTGAAGTCAAGAAAAGGAAGGTTAAAAAATTCTTCAGCCCAACGTGCAAGGATCAGGATCAGTCAACTCTATCAAGGCAAAAAACAACAAAAACAGCTAAAAGTAAAGAATTGTATTTGTATTTGTATTAAATAAATAATTTCAGTAAATATATCAATCTATACACTTCTAGTAAGAAAAACTAGCATTTTTATATGAAAGTTAAGGGGGAATTGAGCAGGTACTTGGACAATTACACTTGCCAGCTAGGATATGCAACTTTTGCAAAGTTCTGCTTCCTCTTTTTTCCTTCCTGTGGAACATATAGTAAGTTGATTTAATTTCCTCACCTGCTGAAAATGTACTGCAAATTAAACTATTGATCAAGTGAAAGACATTAATGTAATAAGACACGGCATCTGATTTAAGATTAAGATTTAGTTGAGAATTTAAACATTACGAAGAACTTCCAGCAGATTGATTTTAAAATAACAAAAGTTTAACTGTTAAAATGGAAATGGTCAATTCCTAACAGCATTAGAGCAATAAATCTAAGGAGTGAAGAGTTATATCATTTCAATGTGTCCAAGCAAAGAGATTTTTCATTTAAACATTCGTCAAAAACAAACATTTCATTCAACAACTACAGAGCGGAAGCAAGCATATACGCATGCAATTGCTTGATCTAATTCAAGAATTATCTAGCATTTGTGTTTTAGAGATAGCAAGTTGAAAATAACATGGTTGAATAATTGAACAAGTAAAACACAGTTTAGAACTTCACATTAACATGCACAAAACAGAGCCAATAAAAGAATACTATTTATCTCAATCGGCGAGATAGCAGATAGAATCCTAAAATCCCAAGCAGAAAATTGGTATGTGAAATAGGTTCAGCTTTTCAGATCAAATCGATTGTAGAGGTATCTTTTTCTTTTGTTTGGTACCTTTTAATGAGAGCGAAGCTAAATTAACTATAGTTGTTACCACCATATTGCTTCATTTTTTTTTTCTGGTTTCTCTAAGATTCTTGAGAACCAAACAATGGAATTGAAAGAACAAAACTAGCAAATCGTTAATTGAAACTATAGAGGAGGGGCGTTGCCTTTAAATAGCTAAGAGAAAATATAAAGAGAAATAAAAATATAATATATGCCGCGTGTTTGATGTATAGTAGGTTATGATAACTAGCTCAAAACCGAACAGGCGGCCTATAATTTATTCGTTGATAAATTTTTAACCTCTTCAATATAAAACAGACATTATACTAATGCGAGACAACCAATAATACAAATTTAATTATAATTTGTAATTGTTGTGATATCCGTTGTTTGATGCAAAAAAAAAAAAAGGCTTGTATATCCGTTGTTACGTTTTCTCCTTAAAATGGGGTCTCCAGACCTTGGATCAATATGCATACAAAATCTATATAAAAGTCTTGCACTACTTCCTTAATGAATGTATTTTCTGTTCTGTTTAAAAAAAAAAGAAAAAAGTTTGGATATTGTGATATCAGTGAAAAGAAAAAAGGACAAAAAAATAAATTGGCAATCCAGTGCCATTCCCCAATCAATTATTTATACTTCTAGCTGATTACAATTAGAAAGAATAAAAATATCAAACCAAATTCATTGTCAACCTACGTTATAATAAAGACCATAAAACTTGAATCAATAAATTTGATTACACAAAGGAGAAGGGGAAAAAACTAAACTACTAAAATACTGCACCCTTTCTCCAATTCAAACTGCTTGTATAGGACTATTCTTCCCCTGGTTTAACTCTGAACCACTGACTGGAGGATTCGCATGAAATGCTGACTGCCTCAATGGCTCACCTATTAATTTCAGGGACACTGGGGAAGGCTTTCTGTGGCCTCTCTCTGTCTCCCCTATGCTAAGGTGAGACATGCCCACCAGTTCGTCTACATTGACAGGCTCCTTGGGAATGACTGGAACTGGCTTTAGGACCTCATGATTTGAGGTCTCGGCTCTCCCTACTTCTTCAAGAGGGGCAGTATTTGGAGGCCAACATGGATAAGGGATTGGCATATAACCTGGGTAGAATCCAGGAGCAAACAGTGCGAATTCGTTTAACTGAGGAACAATTGGTGTGAATTCACTTGATCTGGGAAGAACAGTTTGCTTGAATTCACTAGGCTCTGTTGTTTCATCAGATTCTTTAGCTGGTTCTTCATATGCAGTTTCCATTGGTTCATATTCTGGCTTCAGTGAGAGGTTAAGTGAAGGTAGTGGATCTATATTATCAGCTTCTCTTAGTTGACTAGATGGCAACTCTTGTTCTTCTGGTACCGTCTGGGGTTCTGACGCCTGGAAACACATTATAAATTATGGAAATAATTTCATCAATATCAAGGGTGAACGATAATACAACTGATTAAATATCTACTCATCTAGCATTTAGCATAGATAACAAAACCACAGCATAGGCTAAATACAAATCTAGTATTTAGCATAGCTTAATAAATTAGTTGCATCAGATTGCAAATTTTTCTCAAGAGGACAACAAAAAAGATTAATTTTTTATTTTATTTTTCCAGTAAAATGAATTGCTTTTATGATATATAATAATTTGGTATCGTGGCAAACTCAAAAAGCAATTGCCATACTGAAGCCTCCAGCCAAGATGTCAATCCTGAGTCAATACATGCAGTGCAGGAGTGTAAACATGTAAATGAACATTAAAAAAAGTCAGACAAACCATGTCAGGAACCATGTCAAAAAGACTGGAGCGTCTCTTTCTTCGAGTGGCATTGCTCTGGCGGATGAAATACTTTTGAGCATGGCTTGCTACCTGAGTAGGAGTTCTAGACACCACATAATTTCGAGCTATTCCACGCCAATCTCCTTTCCCCAATTTCTGAAGACCAACTAAGAATAGTCGGTGCTCCTCTTCTGTCCAAGGGACACCTAGAATGCAATTAAAAACCAAATAAGTGAACCAACCGGAAACTTTCAGCTAAACTGCCACTGGTAACTCTTACTAAAAAATGGTAATAAGCATCAACCACAGACTAGGGAAAGATAGCATTTTATAATGTTTACGACTTTCTAAAATGAGTCAATTTGTGTAGTTCTAGCCAATGACAATTCCTGTAATTAATAAAACAGTTAGTGAAAATATAATGCTAGTAAGACATGAACTTCTAAATGCCAATGAGACTTTAATCTAATCACAGCAATAATCCAAACTGTACAGTCAAAATACTGGAACCACCAGGCTACATAATTAAATCCATATCATTTGATGCAAAAGGGAAAAAATGTTTTGGCAGAAGTCACCTTAAAATGCAGAGCTTAAGTCCAATCAAATAGTTGCTCCTATTTGGCAGAATAATCCAGTTGGAGTGCATGTCTGCCAATGGATCCAATAGTAAAATGATTACATGAACATGTAATTTAATGCAATCCCAGCAATCTAAATGCAAAATGTTTACCAGTTTCAACTTGCAAGAAAATTTAGATTGCAATTGGACTTCCAACAACAAAAAAGAGAAAAGAATTTCTCCTTTTGGTAAATTATAATCACAAAATACCACTTTCAGATGACTTGAAGTAGGAATGCGTTCTCCACAATTATGAAGAAACATGCTAAATGTTAAAGCTCAGTAAACCTGATCCTCAAAAATCAAATAATATTGAACTCTACTTTCCTGGACTTGTCTATTCAATATCACTAATATATCTCATATCCCGTAGCAAGAATAATGTCAATTAGAACATCTGGAGCTAGTGGAACACATTCCAGAAATAGTCGCAAAGCATAATTGACGTCACTAACAAGGTTAGAAATCAAAGTCTTATCTTCTAGACTCTGATTTTTGAAGATGTTGCTCCCAAGAACACAAAACAGGAAGAAAAGGTCAAGACAGTATTCCCAGTTATCGCGGAAACTGGGCACACTGTCATCATTCCCTTTCTTCCCATATTCATTTCTCAAGAGAGCCATCAACATCATTTTGGAAGTAAATAGAATTTCAAGTTAAATAACATCCTCAAATTTTTCCATAAAAATTTAAAAGGAAATCCGAACTACCATATACTGTCACCACCACCAAATCTTTGCAATGAAAATTGCAAAAACTTGGCACTTTCATGATGAACTGGAAATGATGTCCGTGCACTTTCACGATAGGAGAGTGATATAATAAAATAATCAAACTGAGCTGACTGCAGCATAAAATACCCTGGTAGAATGCAACAACTGAACATAATGAATTGTTTTTTAATATGATCTAAATATCATTTTATTAAATGCTTAATTTTTAAGCAAATGAGTTAATTAAACTAACACAACCATCAACACTCCCAGAATCAATCATATAAAATATAAATCTGTTTGACAAAACAGAAAAATACTATGCAAATTAAAATTTAAAAGCTTAACACCAAATCTCTTATCTTATCCCAAAATCATATCAAACAAGAATCTTATAATGATCACAAAAAAATATAAAAATAAAAAATAAATACAAAATAAGCAGGACATCATTCAACTCCATCCCAGATCAATAAAGTCTTATAAAATAACTAATAAAGGAATTTTTTTTAGTATTAATAAAGGAAATAATTAATTTTCTTTTATTTATCAACAAAATCATATCACCAAACGAAAAACTGAATTCATCAATGATCATTTAACTTAATCTTTTTACCGCGGAAAAAAAAACCATCAAAAGCTAACCTTTCTTTCTCTCCCCGCGCCGATTGGCGGAGCAGCTAGCATGGGTCGGGTCATCAGACATGTACCCGTCCGGTACGTTAACAGAATCACGGACATGATCCGATAAAGGAGAACCAGGATTCGGAGAAGCGGCGGCTGATGGTGAAGAATGATAGTGCGCCGACAAGTTGCCCATACTAGCACTCTTCTTAATAATGGAGCCATCGGTGAGTCTAACACCGAAAAGCCTGACGCCAGGTGCAGACGACGCCGAAGAGGATGACGCGCCAGAAGAGCGCGTAGAACAGGTGCGGGAGTTATGGCCGTTGTTGCTGCAATGCGAGCACCGTCGAGTCATAGGGAATGACTCGGCAGAATCACCGTCGAGTTAACCTGAGTAGAAGACGATAACCGGGAACGGATAAATATAGTGGTTTAACAATAGAGTTTGGGGAAGGGCGTGGTTGCATGGAAAGACAGGCGATTAAGGATGGGATTTATTTGGGAAGAGAGCCAGAGAGAGAGAGAGAGATGGTAATTGTAAGGGCAATTTAGAAAATTTACTTGTGCAGGGGAATTTGGGAGACTGGGAGAGGGATTAGAGGATGGCGGAGGATCATTCGTTCGGTAAGCAGTGGATTTACGTTTTTATTCTTCCAAATGGGATAAGTTTTTCATTTTTTTTTTTGAATTATTATATATTGCACTCAAAAAAAATTAAAATATAATTCTTTTTTTGGTCAATATTAAAATATAATTCTTATTAAAATATTTAGTATTACTAAATACTTAATATTTTTTATTGTTTATCAACAGCTATTTATTGTTAACCATTAAACTAAAATAATCCGTTTTTGTGGTTATTACTCATTAAGCCTTGTCTCCAATGTAAGGTTATTACTCATGAAGGAGTAAGGGTATACTCCTTCAAATTGGATAAAACGGATGATTAATAAAATACTTTTTACATAAATAATTATAAAATTAAAAAAAAATTAAAAATATTATTGATATAAAAAATTTTATAAAATATCTAAAAAATTTATAAAAATATAAAAATACCTCGCATTCTCATATTTTTATAATATATATATATTATAAATATGTTATAGATATGTTATGTATATGTTATAAAATTTTTTTAAAAAAATATAAAATTTATTTTTATTTTTAATATTATTTTATAAAATAATACCTTTAAAAGAAAATATTATAAGTTTATAAAAAAATTTCAAAAAAATTTAAAAAATATCATTTCGTAATATAACTTTATATGTTTTAGATATATTGTGTATATGTTATATATATATATTGTGTATATATTATATATTAACATTTATATATTACTTAATTATAGGATATATATAATAAATATGCGTCTTTTAATTTTTATATGTTGATTAATTATAATGTATATATTTTGAATATGTTGTAGATATATTATAGATATATTATAAATATATTGTCTTTTTTATGTATATTGTAGATTATACATAAATATGTTATGTAGATGTTTATTTTTTATATATACAATGAGAATATAAAAATAAAAAAATTTTATGAATAATAAAATAAAAATAAAATATAAAAAAATATAAAAACTGAGAAAAAAAAAGAAAAAAGAACTTTGAAAATTAGAAAATGAAAAGCCCGCACCATAAAAATGAAAAAAAATAATCCGTATATTTAAAAGTGTAAACAATAAACATGGCATTACATGTTATTTTTCCTTTAAAAAACACTGCTAAATGGATCACGAGACAAATTAAAAGCGATATTTTTAACTTTTACTAATAAAATTAAATAATGATTATAAATATAATATTACTGATTAATTTTTTTATTTTCTTCCTATTTTATTAAAATTTTTATTTTATCCTTATTTAATTTGTCAATCTATCTCCACAATATTTTTTTAAAAATACATATAATAAAGTTTAAATTTGTAAAAAGTTAATATAGTAACAAAATAAAATATAAAAAAAAAGGATTAGTTGCGACTAAAAGAACTTTAAAACGCGTAAACCTGAACCTTTTTTTGTCAAATACGTGTGGAAATTTGAACCCTTTTTTTTTAAATCAAACACGTGTAGTGTTTTTGTTCAATTTGGCTTAACAACTAAATATATTCGACAATAAATAAAATTAGACTTGATTTATTTTTTAAAATTATAAATCATCAATTATATTTTTTAATTTAACTAAAAATAATAATGATTTTTTATTTAATATATAGCAATTAATTTAATATAGTAATAGTATATGCATCTCGATCCCTAATTGTATGATATTATAATTTATTTTGTTTTATATTTATAAATAAGTCATAAACATTCCATTTATCATTAACATTATACATTTTATAAATAACCAAAATTTTTTAAAATCTTATAAATAACCAAATTTGATTGTGTTGAAAATATATATATTAATTTTGTGGCTTTTTTTTTAATTAATGAAGCCATATATAAGACTTTGCACTCTTTTAACAACTTGTATTATGTCAAAAATGGTGGCTCATTTCCACCTAAAATGTCAAAAATAATGGCTCAATTTTGGTGGCTAAATTAAGGGTTTGAAAATGTTTGCAAGTAGTTGTTGTCTTACATTTACAAGTTGTAAATGAGTTGTAAACAACTCTTAAATTAGTCAATTTAGGTGGGCAATTTTTGCCTATAAAAGGAGCCCTTCTCCTTCATTTGAAAACCATCCCAAGCTTGTTTCCTCTCATCAATTTGGAGCAAGTTTCTCTCCTCTCTCCCTTTGTAATATTTCTTTAGTGAAATATATTTGGTAGTATCCGAGGACGTAGGCAAAATTTTGGCCGAACCTCGTTAAATTTTGGTGTTCTCTCTTTTATTTATTTAATAGCTATTTGTTGGGCAAAACTCTGTTTTGGTGGTTATTGTGAAAAGGGATTACATGTCTAGGTAAATTCTGTCAAACGACGCGTACGTCTAAGGAAAGTGGGTTTTAAGTGAGACCGCTTGTGACTCCTCCACTTTCCTGGGAATTTACCTGGTGTAGTTTTTATCACAGTAATTCACAAATTATTCGGTGGAAAAAGCCCAATTTCCACAACAATTGGTATCAGAGCCAAGGTAACTTAGTATTCACTGTGGTTGCAGCATAGTCTGATCTTCCACATAAAAAACGTTCCTTGGCTGTGTTCCGCATTTTTGAAAATTTGTTTTATAGCTATTAAATAAATATTTGTAGCAGAAATGACAGACAACAAGAAAAATACCACACCTGTTACTGCAGCATCGTCCTCATCAACTTTAGTAAGGAATGCTGTTACAAATGCAAGATTTGCAGTGGAGATTTTCGATGGCACTGGTCATTTCGGCATGTGGCAAAGCGAACTTCTAGATGCTCTTTTTCAGCAAGGTCTAGATGTTGCTATTGAAGAGGAGAAACCCCAAGAAATGGAGGAGACGGAGTGGAAAACTGTCAATCGTCTGGCATGTGGTACAATTCGTTCTTGTCTTTCTAGAGAGCAAAAATATGCTTTCTCGAAAGAAACTTCAGCAAACAAATTGTGGAAGTCATTGGAGGAGAAATTTTTGAAGAAAAACAATCAGAACAAACTCTTTATGAAGAAGAGACTGTTTCGCTTCAATTATGTTCCCGGTACCACGATGAATGAACACATCACAAATTTTAATCAGTTGGTGGCTGATCTGTTTAATTTGGATGTGGTCTTTAAAGACGAAGATTTGGCACTGCTGTTGTTGGCATCTCTCCCTGACGAGTTTGAGTTTCTTACAACGACTCTACTCCACGGGAATAAGAAAGTGACTTTAAGTGATGTATGTGCTGATCTATATAGTCATGAATTGAGAAAGAAAGAAAAAGAGAGGACAAGTAAAGCAGAAGCTCTGGTGGTTAGAGGCCGTACACAAGGCCGAAAGAAAGGAGGGAAGAAAAACAAATCCCGTTCAAAAGCCAGAGTAGAAAAAGATGAGTGTGCCTTTTGTCATGAAAAAGGTCACTGGAAGAAAGATTGTCCAAAGCTTAAAGGCAAGGGCAAAGCTGTTGTTGATTCAAATGTAGCTGAGTGTGATGATTCAGAATCAACCTTCTCATTAGCAGTCATGACATCCGTAGACACTCCTGCAGCATGTTCGACAAGTTCTTCTAATGCATGGCTGTTAGATTCCGGATGCAGCCATCATATGAGTCCCACCAAGGAATGGTTTTTTGATTTTAAAGAACTTGATCATGAAGTTGTCTACACAGCAAATGACAATCCTTGCTTCACCGAAGGGATTGGTTCAATCCGCTTAAGGAATCATGATGGATCAATCAGGATCCTGACTGATGTTCGATATGTGCCGAGTTTGACGAAGAACCTCATTTCAGTAGGAGTCCTTGAATCAAAAGGGCTCAAAATTATTGCAGAAAATGGGGTTATGAGGATCATCTATGGTGCACTTGTGATGATGAAAGGATTACGGAGAAGGAATAATTTGTATTACTATGAAGGTAATGCAATTATAGAAACAACAGCAGCAGCAGTTTCTGGTGATGACAAAGATCTGGAAGCAACCAGATTATGGCACATGCGCTTGGGACATGCAGGTGAAAAATCCTTGAAAAGTTTGGCTGATCAAGGATTATTGAAGAATGTGAAAACCTGCAAGTTAGTTTTTTGTGAGCATTGCATCAAAGGGAAGCAGACAAGAGTGAAATTTGGTACTGCAATCCATGATACCAAGGGTATTCTGGACTATGTTCACTCAGATGTGTGGGGGCCTTCTAAAACTCCTTCTTTAGGAGGCAAGCACTATTATGTAACCTTTGTTGACGATTTCTCTAGAAGGGTATGGGTGTATACTTTGAAGTCAAAAGATGAAGTGTTAGGAGTTTTCCTCAAATGGAAAAAATTGGTGGAAACTCAAACTGGCAGACGAATCAAATGTCTCAGAACAGACAATGGAGGAGAATATAAGAATGATCCATTTATGAAAGTCTGCGAAGATGAAGGCATTGTTCGACACTTCACAGTTAGACATACACCACAGCAGAATGGGGTGGCAGAACGCATGAACCGAACGTTACTGGAGAAAGTTCGGTGTATGTTGTCTAATGCTGGGTTGGACAAGCGATTTTGGGCTGAGGCTTTGACATATGCATGTCATCTCATTAATCGACTTCCATCAACTGCTATTGGTGGTAAAACGCCTATGGAAGCATGGTCGGGAAAACCTGCTAAAGATTATGATTCCTTACGTGTATTTGGTTCCACTGCATATTATCACGTTAAGGAATCAAAGCTAGATCCAAGAGCTAAGGAAGCCATTTTCATGGGGATAAGCTCAGGTGTTAAAGGATATCGGCTATGGTGTCCAGAAACGAAGAAAATAATCTTTAGCAGAGATATTACTTTTGATGAATCTACCTTATTGAAAAAGGTGACAATAGAGCAGTCAGATGGTACTCCACAACAGGTGGAGAATACTCCAAAACAGGTGGAGTTTGACAGAAAAATTCCAGCAGCAGATGTTAAAACTGCAGACACTCCTGAGGTAGAAGGAGAGTCAGATGAAGATGAGGTTCAAATCCAAGAACCTCCACAGCAACATGAATCAATTGCAGTTGATAGGCCACGAAGAGCTATAAGAAAACCTGCTCGTTATGATGATATGGTGGCCTATGCATTCTCAATTGCAGATGATAGCATTCCGTCCACTTTTAAAGAAGCTGTCCAAAGTTCAGAAGAAGTAAAGTGGAGGAAAGCTATGGATAATGAAATGCAGTCCCTTCACAAGAATCAAACATGGAAGCTAGCAATTCTGCCGAAGGGAAAGAAGGCGATTGGGTGCAAATGGGTATTTGCAAAGAAAGATGGATTTCCTGACAGAGATAGTGTTCACTTCAAAGCAAGATTGGTAGCTAAAGGCTATGCTCAGACGGAGGGAATTGATTACAATGAAGTGTTTTCTCCAGTTGTAAAACATTCCTCTATTCGGATTTTATTGGCTTTGGTGGCACAGTTGGATTTGGAACTAGTTCAATTGGATGTAAAAACTGCATTTTTACATGGAAATCTGGAAGAGGAAATCTATATGACTCGGCCAGAGGGATTCAAAGTTGCTGGAAAAGAAAATATGGTATGCAAACTTGTAAAGTCGCTTTACGGATTGAAGCAGTCTCCGAGGCAGTGGTACAAGCGATTTGATAAGTTTATGCAAGGGCAGAAGTACACAAGAAGCAAATATGATCATTGTGTGTATTTGCGCAAGCTACAAGATGGTTCTTTCATTTATCTTCTTCTTTATGTCGATGATATGTTGATAGCCTCAAAGAATAAAGAAGAAATTGAGAAGCTGAAAAATCAGTTGAATCAAGAATTTGAAATGAAAGATCTGGGCGAAGCAAAGAAGATTCTCGGTATGGAGATATCTAGATATAGGGAATTGGGGAGACTTTGTTTGTCTCAGAAGCAATATCTGAGAAAGGTACTAAAGCGTTTCGGTATGGATGACAAGACTAAACCTGTTAGTACACCTCTTGCTCCTCATTTCAAACTCAGTGCTGCTCAGTCACCGAAGAATGATGCAGAACAGGAATACATGTCAAAGGTTCCCTATGCAAATGCTGTTGGTAGCTTGATGTATGCTATGGTGTGTACGAGACCTGACATTTCACAGGCTGTTGGAGTTGTGAGCAGGTACATGCATGATCCTGGCAAGGAGCATTGGCAAGCTGTGAAATGGATTCTACGGTATCTTCTGAACACCGTGGATGTTGGATTAGTTTTTGAGCAGGATAAGGAGAATGGTCAACGTGTAGTCGGATATTGTGATTCCGATTATGCAGGTGATTTGGATAAACGTCGATCAACTACTGGTTATGTGTTCACACTTGCAAAAGCACCAGTTAGTTGGAAGTCTACTTTACAGTCAACAGTGGCGCTCTCTACGACAGAGGCGGAATATATGGCAGTTACTGAAGCTGTTAAGGAGGCCATTTGGCTTCAAGGGTTGCTTGATGAATTGGGAATAAAGCAAAACAACATTGTTGTACATTGTGATAGCCAGAGTGCTATTCATTTGGCAAAGAACCAAGTTTATCATGCAAGGACGAAGCATATCGATGTTCGATTCCATTTTGTTAGAGAAATTCTGGAGGAAGATCAGGTAAAGCTCCAGAAGATTCAGACCGCTGAGAATCCTGCTGATATGTTGACAAAGGTGGTGACAGCTGTTAAGTTCAAACATTGTTTGGACTTGATTAATATTGTCCAAATTTGAAGCTGGCGCTGCGAAGCGCATTTGGAGACACTACAATGCTGCGAGAGAGAATAGAAATTTGTATTTGTGGAATTTTCGCTAAGGTGGAGATTGTCAAAAATGGTGGCTCATTTCCACCTAAAATGTCAAAAATAATGGCTCAATTTTGGTGGCTAAATTAAGGGTTTGAAAATGTTTGCAAGTAGTTGTTGTCTTACATTTACAAGTTGTAAATGAGTTGTAAACAACTCTTAAATTAGTCAATTTAGGTGGGCAATTTTTGCCTATAAAAGGAGCCCTTCTCCTTCATTTGAAAACCATCCCAAGCTTGTTTCCTCTCATCAATTTGGAGCAAGTTTCTCTCCTCTCTCCCTTTGTAATATTTCTTTAGTGAAATATATTTGGTAGTATCCGAGGACGTAGGCAAAATTTTGGCCGAACCTCGTTAAATTTTGGTGTTCTCTCTTTTATTTATTTAATAGCTATTTGTTGGGCAAAACTCTGTTTTGGTGGTTATTGTGAAAAGGGATTACATGTCTAGGTAAATTCTGTCAAACGACGCGTACGTCTAAGGAAAGTGGGTTTTAAGTGAGACCGCTTGTGACTCCTCCACTTTCCTGGGAATTTACTTGGTGTAGTTTTTATCACAGTAATTCACAAATTATTCGGTGGAAAAAGCCCAATTTCCACAACATATTATAGCTTATATAACTAAAATATCATATGGTACACAATAAAAATTTAACTTACCTCAATAAAATTTTAATTTCAAGATAATTAGGAATGGCTATAAGGATTATTTTTTTATTTGGAGTAATTATAGATTATATTTTGAGAAAAATATAAAATTATAAAATTATGTTGAAAAGCTTTTATTCAAATCAGTTTTGTCATGTTTAAAATATAAAATTAATTTATTAATTTAATATTACAAGTAAAATTACTTAAAAAAATCATTAGAATTTGATTATAATCCATTATTAAATCCCCAGATATGATACTCATATAAAATATTATAATTTAATGGTTGCTTTACTTATTGAATTTTTCCATCCAATAAAAGTTATAGATGTGATTGTTATAAATTGCTAGATAGATAGATATGGTAAATAAAATAAAATTATGGAAGGTAAGAAAAGGTCATTATTAACCGTGTAGTAATTTGTTAATTTATATATGTACATAAACGTCATTTTAAACGAAGAACAAGTGCAGTCAACCGCTCAATTGGATAATTCTTTCATTTTATTTGCATATTTATAGAAATAGATAAATATTGCTGCTCGACGAGGATTTCCATTCAGATCAAGCGTCAATTTTTTATGACCAAAATGCCCTCTATTCAACGTGAAGGGCATATATGGAAATATACAAAATAATGAAATTAATCCGTGATTTTGTTAAGGCTAATGTGAAATTAAAGCTACTACTTCTTTCAAATATTAAGCCTAGTGGATGTACTTGACCACAAATAGTGTTCCACGTGGAATAAAAATGGCCCACCTTTGGCTTTGGGTGGGGCTTTGTTGATGGATCACCGCACACCTGTGCAACTTGAATTGATGGGGATTCTAACTTTCGATGATTTTGTGCAAAAAAAATCTTTCGATGATTTTCCTAATCCGGAAGAGATTGACAACTAATTATTATGTCTTTCAAAGTTCTTTTGTTTCAAGTGCTTAATAAGTTCAACTAATTGATTTACTGTCCCATCAACCAAAGCTCCATTCTAACTTTTTTCATTTGCTACTCAATTATGTTTTATCTTGGCAACGGTAGTTTAATTTAATAATAAATATATTTTTTAATTTAAGAAAATTTTAAGTTTAAAATTTTTTTCATATTATAAATTAAAAAAAAACTTTTTATCAATATGATTATAATTTTTAGCTAGAAAAATTTCTAAGCCTAATTTTTTTAAACTATATTTTAATTCATATCTATCATAATATTAGCATTATATTATGCCTATGTAATGTAACAAGTGTGTTTTTTTTTATATTAAATTTAGTTTAAACTTTTTTACAAAAAATAAAATAAAATAAAATATTCTTATCAAAATTGGAAAAAATTATGATAAAATAATTGAGATGGGTAAGGGGGGTTTATATTATATTTAAAAATTAAAATTAAATTAAAAAGCATATAATAATTTATCAACCATAAAGACAACACTTTAGATTTCAGCATATTTTACATATTTAAATGTCACTTTCAAAAAATTTGAGTGAGAATTGGATAATCATATAATAATTATAATTATAATGGTAATCTTATGATATGGTTGCAAGGGTATGGAAGTATATACATGAGAAAAAAAGTTGTATATTCTTATATATTTTTGTCTAGAGGGATGCATGATGCTAACACCATTAAAAAGATAAGTATAGTATTTAATATGAAATTGAAGATAAATTTTTAACAAATGATGGCCGGACCAAATAAAAACATTTTTTTTATTATAAATGTCATGAAAGGCAGTAGTAATTCTTTTATTAGAAATAACTCTTTTGACTTTTGGTTTTATGTTTAATTGAAAAAACAAATCATTTAGATTATAACTAGCTTGTGAATTGTAAAAAATTTAAATATCTTCGTTATAATGTAATCTAAAAATAAAATTAAAAAATAATAATAATAAGATAAAAAGAAAATTACTTGAACATTTTTATTTTTTAAGCGAATTCTCAAGCAAGCTAATCTTATAAAAATAATTACTGAATATTCATTATTTGGTTATATTTTTTTTTATCATTATTTGGTTATATTTTCACTTGAGTCATTCTCCTATAAAATAGAAGCATATTTTTTTTAAAATTTTAATTTCAGCAATATCATCTAGTTAGTAAAGTCCAACATCTTAAAATGTGCACTGGGTTTATGCTTTAGCACCAAGTAATAGGGAGGAGAACCAATATGTATGTATATTAATACATACATACATACATACATACATATACGTATATATATATAAGCAATTCATGAATTCAATGCTTTCAATAATATAAAATTAAATTTAAATACGAATTTTTTTATACTCTTAGTAAAATTAATAAAACTTAAAATATATAAAATTTAAAATTAAAATTTTACCATCTTTATAATATAACTGATATATATATATTTTTATAAATTACATAAATAAAAATAAAAAATATTTAAAAAATTTAAATCTAATATCTAAATGGGAGCATTACATATTTTTTACCACAATAACGGCTTAGTGATTACATATTTAATTTTAAATCAAATACTTTATCTAAATATTATCAAAGCTTAAAGAAGATAAGGTTGAGTTAATATTTTATTATTGTTGGCCTATATAGCTAGCTTAATTAATTAAGAACTCCTGGGAAAGCAATATACAACCTAGCTAGTTACTATTAACTGCAAATTTAGACAATTTAATAAAAAATTCCTATCATATTTAAACAACAGATATAAATTTAAATTATCTATCTCAATATTAATGATTAAATTATTTTCTTATATGAATATTTTATCTATAAATTTTAAAATTACAAAATAATTATTAATCATTAATATTGATTACCTTGTCATAAGGCAAATACATAGATTCTGTAAGGTGTAATTTCACTTAAACTCGCTTGAAAAAAGATATAATTTTAATACAAATACAAATCAATCTCAACTATAATTAATAAGTATAAAATACTAATAATATTAAAATAAGTTCTTTACATGCCAAAAATTTTAAAAATAAAAAAAATGAGTATTTCACTTTTTCTTTTTAAAAATAAAAGAAGTTAATGACAATGATTGACCTTTTTAATCTAATAATGAAGAACCTTATCTTAAGGCAAGTTAAAAACATTATAACTACATATTAATTATTAATAAAGTTTGGTTTGGTGTATTGCTCTTTTTTATGTTCCTGAATTCAGTTCTTACACTCTCTTGTATGTAATTAGACTTAGTAGCGAATTTAAAAATTTATTTATAATTTTTACAGAAAAAATTATAAATAAATTTATTAAAAACTAAATATTTAATATTATAATAATTTAATAATTAATTTATATTATTAAATTAATTATATCTAAAAGATATTAGTTATATTTTACTACTTTTATATTTTAATAATATTACATAATAATTTTATTTTTAATTTTTTAAAAAATATCTTTCTTCGTATAATACATTAAGCAATATAATATACTAAGCAGTCGATTATTTATCTATATATAAATTTTAATAAAAATTTTATAAATTAAAATAAAATTTATTTAAATTTATATATTTATATATAAATTCTAAAAATTTATGTATATAAAATTTATATATATATAATTTATTTGAATTATATATAATTTATTTAAATATATATATATATATATGGACTTAAAAAATGTTAAATTTTTTATATTATTTATAAGTTTCGGTCTGTTTGTTGGTAATTTTGGGTCCAAATTCAGCTCACGGTCAAATCTATATGCAATTAATAAAAAAAATATTAATAAAGTATGTACGGAATGTGAATGCAATAAGATAAACAGGGCAGGTTTGAGTCAGCCACTTGGCAGATGATGCGTTTTGTTTTGAGGATAGACAAAAGAAAGAAAGAAAGATTGATAGATAGATAGGAAGGCAAAATCAATTTTTGCAGACTCTCCTTTTTTTTTTTTTTTAATTTGTTTTATTATCTACAAGAAGATAACGCGCAGAGACTCCATATTACAGATCCTTTTTTTTATTTCTTCATATCAAAGAAAAAGAAAATTAAATAAAAAAGATTTAAAGTATGTTATTATTGTTATCTTCCAAGTGTCCATTTCTAGGAATCTCTCAACCAAGATAAGACTTTAATCACCACTAATACATGAATTTTATTTTAAGATAATATAAATCAATTTCTTCTTTAGGTATCTTAGCTATGAATTTGTTAATTATATATATCATAATTATTAAATTGTTATCTTTAGACTTTAGCTAAAAAGAAAAAAAAAAAATATATATATATACAGAGAGAGGGGAAAATATTAATGATATAGGCATGTCATTGTTTTCCTTTATAAATAATTTCTCAAATTACGTCTTATTTCTTTTATTTGTTTCTTTTGTAAGAGATAAATATATTAATTATTGTTATTACTATTTTTTCATATTATAAAAAAATCCAAATAAAGCAACAATTAAAATTATATTGCATACAAGTTTAATGTTTTTCATGCTAATGAAAAGAAATTATATTAAGTTTAATTGTTTTTCATACAAGTAACAATTAAAATTATATTTTTCATGTCCCCAAGTTTCTTGTTGCTTTTCTTCATGCTGATTTAGATTAATAATTCCAATTATATTTGCTTCGAAAAAAAAAAGTTTAATGTTTTTAAAATTGAAAACCAATCAAATGGTCCATTGTGTTTTCTTTTATATTTTTATTAAAATTTTAATAAAACTATTTTAAATCAAATCCAATCAATTAAATTAATGGAATTGATTAATGAATCAACGTATAAGCTCAGTAATTAATATTTATGCGGTGCAGATGATTCGTTTCATAGCATACATAGTTGAGAATGCAAGTGAATTGGTTAATTAAATAGAAACTAATCAAATGGTCATTTTTATTTTATTTTCAAATCCAAACAATTAAATTAATCAATATATATATACTCAATTATTGATACAAAATTGAAAAAATTTACTTGTAAGTATATCCATTGCAAATGACTCATTTCACAGTGCACACAATTAAGAATAAAAGTAAGTTTTTTATGTTATCTTTAAAATATAGAAATTAAATAATAATGAAATCTCTTACTTAATGTGAAATCTCTGTAAAAAAAAAAAATACATTCCCCTTAAGCTCTTGGAAATTTAACCTTTAGAAACTCAAATTTAAGAAGAGTATATATATATATTTTTATTAAAAGAAGAATATATATTTTTAAAAAATTATATATAAATATTTCAAACAAGATTTTAGCGTTAACAATAATTTTTTAATTTATTTTTTGTCAAAAAATATTATAAAGACAGAAAATAAATTCAAATATTAATCATTTAAATAATGTCTGATTGGCTTTTTAATCAGTTCATTAGCAGACATAAGACAAAGAAAATAGATTTGGGCGTGCATTACATAATCAAAAGAAATTGACAGTTTTGACCAAAATCTAAACCACATTTTATTCCTCATTTCTTGGCTAAGCTTGAGATATTTATATAGCCGCCCTAATGAGTTTATAAACCTAACCAGTTTTGGCCCCGCCTACTCACACCATCATTTGCGTATAAGATTTGGATCATCTTTATATTTTTACGTGCATGCATCTTTTTTTTAGATTTTCGAATTTAAATTTTCAATATAAAATATTTTTAAAATTTTAAAAAATATATTTTATTTTTTTAATGAAATTGTTCAATACGGATCGAGATTAGTATGTCATATTTAAATTATAAAATACTAGAATCCGAATGGTTAGAAAAACTCAATCAAATCATATTTGTTTTATACATTTATAAATAATTTTGTACTAATGAATTAAATGTAGCTTTATCTGGGAACTTGAATTGTTTTGAAGATAACAATTATAATTAAATTTTATTTTATTAGTTCAATGTATATAAAAGCCCAAAATTTTTCATATTTGAATAAATTGAATTAAATTTTAATATGAGATGTATTTTTAATGCGTGGGAATGTTAGGTACATGTAACCAAACCAACCTTTGTATAGTGGGAAAATAGGAAAGATTTCAAAAGATAAGATATATTTTTAAGGTAAGCTTCCACTTTTGACCCAAAATGTTTGGATTGTTAATTGTGACAAATTACACGCAACAGGAAGAACACATCCCATCAAATTCAAATTTGACTGACCAGCATATAATATTTTTCATATAATTTGACTGACAAATTAGCTTATTTATGTAGGTGAACAAAAACATTCCATAATAACTCTTTTTATTCATATATAAAAAGAGGTTATAAAAGTAAATAAATAAAAATTTTATTTTTCTATTTGAGCTATTAAATTCAATCAAATATTAATAATTTATGTTTTATTTACTACAAATACGACAATAAATATTACATTTGACAACAACAACAACAACAAAGTCATAACTTTATACCTTGGTAATTTTTGATAAATTATTTTTCATTTAGGGATGTTTGATAATATAATGTCATTCAATAGTTAGTCGTTTTAAGTTGTTATGTAATATTTATATTAAAAATTTTAATTAAGTTATAAAAATATTTAAAAACTTAATCACTTATCATATTCAGTGTAAAATTAGAAAATTAGTACCCAAAATTTTTTAATTTACACTTAATATAATAAGTGATTAAGTTTTTGAATATTTTTATAACTTAATTAAAATTTTATATCACTCAATGCTTAAAATTTATTAGTATTTAAAATTTCAGCATTTAATTTTTAACACCACCTTATTAAATTAAGATTCACAAAAAAATAAAACTCGTTTTTTAAAAAAATAAAACTCAATATTAAATGTAATCAGAATAATTAATAATTAATCAAATTACACCCTCAAAAAAAAAAAATCAATGACCTTATTTTTCACATGCTAAAATAGGGAACCCGCAATTTTAGGAGAAACATTAAATCCGTTTTGGGGCCCCATTCATTAATTTAATTAAAAAAATTCAACCAACCAATATCTTTGCCAAACCAAAATAATATTCAACCTTTTCTGGTTTTATTTTTAGTTCTTCCTTTATCTTTTTTTTATTATTTTTTTTGTCAAATTTTAATTCACTTACTATTTTAATATCTAATTAATTTATTAAATTATTTGATAAATTTTTATTATATTAAATATAAATTTAATAGAAAATATATATATTTATATTTTTAATAATTCTTACAAAATAAAAAATATTTTCTATCAACTTGAAAAGTAATTTTTAAATAATAAGCAAAATGCCTTCATTTTCAAAATTGATTTATATATCTCCCATTTCAAACCGTGGGCCAGCACACACACTCAGATGTAAATTGTAATATACTAATAACTTGGAAAAAGCTCCTCCCTGGGTATTTTTATTCAATATATCCATACTAATTTCAAAGCTTATATAATTAAAAAAAATAAAATTATACTACTTTAAATTAAATTTAAATAAAATTTAAATAATATCAATTAAAAAATAAATTTAAAAAAATAAATAAATCTAACATAAAATTAAATAACATAAATTAAAAAGTAAAAACTAATGAAATAATAAACCTAAATAAAAACTAAAATAAAATAATTAATGTAATTAAAATTAAAACAAATCCTTAACAAGAAATTAAATTATAGAAATTAAAAAAAATATAACTAAATTAAAATAAAATTACAATTTAGCCAAAATCAAATAAAATAATTAATTTAAAAAAACTTAAAAATAAGCTAAAAATACCATAAAATAATAAAAAAAATCAACCAAAAATATTTCGAAGAACACAAAAAAAATCATATAACAACTAAACAACATAAATCAACTCAAAAAATTACCTAATAAATAAATAACAAAAAAAAAGAAAAATTATTCAATAACAAAAAATATAAAAAATTATTTAAAAAATAATCATATAAACATAAAATACTAAAATAAACTGTATTAAATAGTAACTGATAGTGGAAAAAAAATAAAAAATAAAGCAAAAAATAACTATAAGAGAAAAAATGATAATATTTTTTAATATAATTGGAAACATAATAATTAAATGGAACAAACAAAAATAGACTAGAAGAAATATAGGAAAAAATATTAAAAATAAAAATATATAAAAATATGATATATTATTTACATGCCAATTGAATTATAATATAGTAGTTAAATGTTATAGTTTTAAAGATGAATAGTATAGTGAAAAATAGTATAATAGTTAAGCAGTTATGTTTTTTTTTATTTATTATATATATGATATTATAATTTTATTTAAATTTTTTAAATAAATATTTATTATATAATAAATTTAATTTAATATATTAAGAAATTAAGATAATCACAAAATTGAGAGAGTGACACACATTACAATATTATATGAGTATTAACTGTTTTAATGTAATATATAAATTAGGGCTACCAAAATGTGGTTGAATTAAACAAATCAAAATCTTGAGCTTTTTTTAATCAATAAAATATTGACTTAAAAAAAAAGGTCTATCTGAAAGGTTTTTCTTTAATTCTTCCGGTGGTTAAGACTATGGATATTTCTCTCCAATTTCATCAATAACTACTTCTTCAATCATTTTCTATATTATTATTTTGAAATTTCAGTCATTCTCTTGAATATATTATTTCAATTAAATTCAGAGATTTCATTTTTTATTTCTGTGGATATTTTTGAATTAATATTAATAATTATTATTTTTAAGGATTAAACAAAACTCAATAAGAGTCATATAATGTTTCTTACAACTAAATTCAAACAGTCTTTTTAAAAAAAATGATGGAAAATAGAAGAGAAGTGTATTAATTAATTCCAAGCCTATCATTCGTAATTTTAACAATTCTTTATTATTATGCCAATTCAATGGTGGAATTCAAGAGTGACCAAAGAAAATCTAAATCAGAGACTAAGTACAGAGGGAGACTGGATTATTTCCCTAACTAGGATTACACAATTTTGATTCTGAACAATCATTTGCAGAGATGGCCTATCTAACCATATTCAATGTATAATTTACTTTGCTAGAATTAGATGGATGAATTCCTTAATATAAAATTACATAATAAATTTTAAAAATTGGTCATTAAAATTGAATAACTTATTTTTATATTATTTATTTATATACTTTATATTTAATCAATGTGGGATATATTTTTATTATATTATAGATAGGGTGGTTCACTTCTTTTTTTTCTTTTCTTATTAACTCATATTTAATCATAGAGAAATCATAAAAATAAATAATTCTTCCTCACTTATGATTTTTTTTAAAAATTGAAAGTTAAACTATGGATCACTATATAGATTTGGGAGCACTAATTTTAAAAATTAGTTATTAAAACTGATAAGTTCATTTTTATATCAATTAGATTATATATTTGGGATCTTTATAAAAATATCAGAAAAATAAAAAAAAATTAAATTTAATATTTTTAAAAATATTTTCAGATTTATAAGAATTTATAATTTTTTTTATAAAAACACTAAATTTATATAGTTTATTATGAGTTTATTATGTGTTTATTATAAATTTATATAATTTATTATAAATTTATTATAAAATAACTAAAATAACTCTAATAAAAATAAAGAAAATTATAAAAAATAGTGAATGGTATAATTTCCTGTACATATTTTATTTAATAAACGGGAGATTCTTCTGTTGGACAAGTCGGTGACTACTGCCCAAATTGCTTAATAAGTGTGATTACCCATTTGTTTTTCATGTTGGCGTTGAATGAAGTTTATTTTAGAGGAAATTATATTGTATAGCGTATTTTTTATTTTTTAAAAAAAATATTTTATATTTTTTATATATGTTTAATATATTAAAAGTACACTTAATATATATTTTTAAAAATTAATTATACTTTTAGTATACCAAATGTATATTTAAAATATATCTCCAAAAGGGGTATTTTTAAAATTAAAAAAGAAAAATAGATATTTTTAAAAATATTTTTATTTTTGAGGGTTTTTAAGAAACTCCTTTATTTTACGCATATAGAAAAATGGGATTTCTTCAAAAACTACACTAAAAAATAAAAATATTTTTAAAAATATTTTCTTTTAAATTTTTAATTTTAAAAATATCTCTTTTCAGAAATATATATTTAATACACTAAAAATATATTTTATTTTTTAAGGCATACATTGAATATATATTTAATATATTAAAAATATACTAAATAATAGGTATGTTTGAAAAAAATATTAAAAAATAGGCTATAAAATATATTTTTCTCTAGAAAAATCTCTCTGTGAACCCAAATTGAAACATTTAAAAAATCTTAAGAAGATTTTGTCAAAAAAAAATACGAAGAAGAAGATGTGAACCCAAAAATAATACGAAGAAGAAGATGTGGAAACTTGCATTAATTGATGAGTTTGCAAGGTATCGGTAACTCCTTTTTTTCGTTTTTCTTTTTTTTATTAACTCATATCTAATCATAAAAATAATAATTCTTTCTCACTTAACAACTTTCTTTAAAATTGGCAAGTTAAACAACGAATGACTACATAGATTTAAGAGCGCTAACCTTAAAAATTATCTATTAAAACTGAGGAGTTCGTTTATCTGTATTAATTAGATTATATATTTTTATTTAATAGATGTGAGATTACTATGTGATATTTGAACATGTTGGTCACCACTCTCCAAATTGCTTAATAGATATGATTATCTATCGTTTTTCAACACCGGATTCCCCCTTCTTATAACACTTGAAATTCCATCAAAACTTTGCATTAATTGATGAGTTTGCTGGTATTGGTAACTGGTAAGGCCTTGAATCGGAAGTTGAATCCTTCCATTAAAATAAGGATGTAGTTACTGTATACTTCCTTTATACCGTCGCCAAAATGCAACCAAACTGATAAATTCTACCGTATACAACCCCCAAATTTGAATACTCTTTTAACGTTATATGCTAATGGAAAATTCAACTCGTTTCTTTAAACAATACTCAAGATGTAGCTTCTCGGAAGCAAAAAGACTCGTTGACTCACTTTTTTGGGTTGAATTTACCTGGCCAAGTACTGTCATATTCTTGGCTTCAAGCTTTATTTTTTCTTTATTTTTTCAAAGGTTGGATTCCATGTTTACCCTGATTTCTTAGTAGATGAAAAGTCAAAGAACACTCAACGAATTTCTTTTTTATGTGAGACTTTTTTTAAGTCACAAAAGGCTATACTTCTTGCCCGCCAAATAACTTACAAAAGATTAACAAATTTTGAAAAAAAAAAATACTAAATAGAGAAAAGGGGAAGGAAAAAAAAATTGTAGAACATCTTATCATGTGAGACTAGAAGCGAACCTCTAGTCTACTTTTTCTTTCTTTCTTTTTTTTTCTGTTTTTTCTTTTCCCTCTTCCTTTCCTGGAAGAGGTAGAAGCGTAGTTTAGATTGGGATAGAGGGATTTAACTTCCCTTCTGCTACTTTTATCCTGGAAGAGGTAGAAGCATAGTTTAGATTGGGATAGAGGGATTTAACTTCCCTTCTGCTATTTTTATCTATAGCTCCTGTAAGCAGGGCTGTACATGCAGCTTTCAGCACACTTCACCAAATCCTTGGGTTGAGGGAGGCGAGTAGCCAAACCTGTCGATACAGGAGATTGCAAGACAGTAAATATACATATATATATATATATATATATATAGTTCACATTTTGCAGGATTATTTTATGAGCAGCCATCAATGAACTAAATTATAAGTACAACTGACTCACCGAGTTCATACGCTTTAGCTGCCACATTGGCAGCAATATGTGCTGAAATCTTTCTAATGTTTGTAAATGGTGGATATACGAGTCCCTTGTTGAAATTCTCTTGGGTCACTTGTGCAGCCAAAGCTTCCGCTGCACAAATGAAATTAAAACACAATAATACGAAACTAGTTAAATCTAGGAATAATTTCTCGACCTCCATAATCATCTCCTACATAATTTCATAACCTCGAAGACAAGAATTATAAGATCAAGCCAACAAAAAAGAAAAAAAAAAGAGGCTATGGGTTCTTAGCCCTATCTTGCAGGTTTGGTTTTCAGTATTCTAACTAAGAATGCAATCATTTATTATTTTACTAACATTAGTTATTCTAACTAATGTTTGTTAACTTACATGCTGCCAGAAGCATATCATCATGAACACGGATTGTGCCAGACATAATTAAGCCCAGACCAAATCCTGGGAAAATGTATGCATTGTTTGCCTGAATGTCAAGGAAAGAACAAACCAAAATCAATCTCCCACATATCAAATGTTTCAACCTAGAAAAACATTTAACTTGTTGACATCTCCTACCTGACCAGGAAGGTAAGTATTCCCCTCATGTTCAACAGGAGCAAATGGGCTTCCACTAGCAAAAATGGCACGGCCCTTAAAATAACAAAGAGAATTGTTAGTCCTAATAGAAAGCAGTCCTATAAGAAGGTAATATAGTAAGCAAAAATTATATGTTTTGGCTTTCCAATGGGAAAAGCAATGTGATGCCTTAAGCTTTTCTTGTGGGTACATAATGCAGATGCTGCATGTTCGGATTACCTGACTCCATGTGTAAGCTTCATCAGCAGTACATTCAGACTGTGATGTTGGGTTGGAGAGAGCAAAAATTATGGGTCTCTGCGTGTAATCAAGTAAAATCTGGTTATTTTACAAGTTCACTTTCCCATATTAAAATAAATGGACATCCAGTCTCATTACTCATACCTCATTGAAAGAGGCCATTGCCTCGACCACTTCTTTAGTAAATGTTCTTCCTACACCTGATGTTCCAATCAACACTGTTGGCTTAATGTCCTGATGTGGAGATCAGACAAAAAAGTGTAGTCAATAAGACAATTTTCTTTCGCACTGCAAGAGGAGAGTGGGAACAAGAAAGAATTTGTACATTGACGGCATCCAAAAGTGTCTTCAGAGGTTCATGTTCATGAGCCCATGGCTTCTTGAAATGTTGGAGTGAATCCATACGCGAACTAACAATCAACCCCTGCAAAAGAATATATACAAATTTATAGATGATAATGATGAAAAAAAGAGCTAGAAATTAATTATATCCTTCAACCAATTAGAATCCATCCAAATTTTCACTACCTTTGAGTCCACAAGCCAAATGTTCTTGCGAGCCTCTTCCACTGGCATGTTTGTCTGCTCAGAGAAAACAATACTTTTAATTGTTCGCATGTAGTTGACATACAATGCTTTCATAACCATATCAAAAGATAAAACAAATACCCGTTTAGATATCTCAAGGGCTATGAGTTCTGCAATTCCGGTGCCAGCCTGTGATCAGCAATAGAGTGAGACTTACAAACAAAGTAGAAGAAAAACAACATTAAAAGTAAGAGTGGGGTTGATAAATGGGATCGGGAAGCAGCTATACAAATATGATAACTCAAGAATCCAAAAAATTATATATACTGGCATAACTTAGAGCAAGAAATTTATCCTTTTAACCTTTATCAATTTAAATATTTTCTGACTTCTTTAAATCCACATTTTAATTTAGGAAAATCCCTGTTTACTCAAAACAAAAGTCATTGACCAGCAAATTAAGTATTATCAGCAGAACTAGTATCGGCTCACCTCTCCAGCACCAAGAAATAAAAATTTGTGGTCAGCTAGGCTTCCACCAAGTAATTTTAATGCTGCGATGAGCCCCGCAAGGACCACAGATGCTGTGCCCTGGAATACAATTGATACAGGTATTAAAGTTATATCCATCCTACAAATATTGTAAATAAAAGTAAGTTACCTGAATATCATCATTGAAAACAAGATGGGTTGTACTATATTTCGCAAGCAGATCAAAAGCATTGTGATTTGCGAAGTCCTCAAACTGTAGAATTTTACAGAGATGAAAAAAAAAAAGATTAGAAGATACATACAAGGTTAAGCATAAAATATAGAGATCTGCAATAATAAAATGAACAAAGAAGAGCCTAAATCAATAAAAATTTAATCTGTCTTTTGGTGTAGAGAACTACCTGAATGAGGACTCTCTCACCATAGTTCTGCTTGACTGCACTCATGAATTCATGTAGAAGTTCAGCATATTCCTGAAATTAATGAAAGGAAAAAAAAGCAACTCACTTCAGTTTCAGTATGACAGAACAAATGCAACAACTGCAAATAAACATCCTAAGCATAAAACAAGTCCAGGCAAGTTAGGTAAAAATACATATTATGTACCTGACCAGTAGCTCTTCTTTGCCTGAGCCCTATGTAGAACTCATCATTTAACAGCAGCTCATTGTTGGTTCCCACATCAATGGTTATAGGCAAGCACTACAATAATGGACATAATTCATATATTTCTGTTAATGACGATGCAAAACTTGTCAATGTAACTGTCACATCCTTTACATGCTAACTAATATAGGCATTGCCATCATCGGAGAAACAAAATTCAGAAGAGCATCATAACACCACTATTCAATCCTAAAATGAGGGCAACACTCCCATGTACTACACCAGCACAGTGGACATTCTGGGAACTGCTATGTTCTACTATAAAGGCTTAGACTAAGAAGGTATACCCAAACATGCATCTTAGCTTCAGTGGAATAATAGGAGAAACCACTAAATCAGGGGAAATATCACTGCAAAATCAAGTACAGGTGATTTCATCTTATACATGTCAAAGGAAAAAAACACAGCAAAAGTAACCAAAAATAGAGAGGTTAGAGGAAGATATTTTTATGTTAATACTTACAGCTGAAGGACGAACTCCACCAAGTGCTGTATATAAAGCAAGTTTACCAACAGGTATCCCCATACCCTGAGAACATTAAGGGTCATCAACTAAGTCAATTGAAATTTCTGCAGGAGAGAATGCATGAGCATGTGTGTGAAAGAGATGAATGGGTAACAGAAAAAATCGCAGGAACTTTTTTGAGAATGTATTTAAATAGAACACACCTGACAACCAAGGTCCCCCAGCCCCAAAATCCGCTCACCATCAGTCACAACAATAACTTGAATATTCTTTTCAGGCCAGTTCCTCAATACCTCGAGAATTCTACCCCTGTAAGAGACAATTTATCAGCTTGACTATTGATAGCAAGAAAGCAGAGCAATCGAAGCACAGCAATGGAAACTGGGTTACTACAAACACAAAGAGTACAAAACATATTCTAGGGTATTTACTTTTCATTGAAACTGATGTAAAGTCCTTGAGGACTACCAAAGATACTTCCATATTTTTGGCATGCCTCCCCAACAGTTGGAGTGTAAACAATAGGGAGCATCTCCTCAACATTCTCAATGAGAAGCTTGTAGAACAGTCTTTCATTTCTCTCCTGCAATAGAAGCAGCATATTTATTGTATGTAATTCCATAAAATATATCTGGAGAATCAGTGGTAACACTTAAAAACACTAACTCCAGAAAAAAGGCACAACTCATTGTTGTTCATAGTATTTGTTACAGAAGCAAAATAAGCAATGTAGGCTAGACAAGAAAATATCCCCTATTCTACAATATATTGCGACAAAATTGAACTAAATGACGGCATTTCCTCATTTGCTCTACTCATAATTATCCAATAAATCAGTTGGCAGGCAGAATATGAGTCAAATAAAATTTTGTACATTGAACTGAAGTACGAACACATAAAATAATTTATAGCCCAAAAGCAGAGAAACTTTCGCAACTACCTGAAGATCCATCATAGCCATGTACTTTTGCAAAGGCAGTTGATATTGACGAATAATGTGTAACATTTTCTTCACCTGGCAAGTAGACGGGCCAAAAGGTCCATCATATTTCACACAAAATGGGAAAAAATAAAATAAAATAGAGTTAAAACAAAGAAAAACAAGTAAATAACCTGGAGCTCCTGAGAAACAACTGCTGGGGGGAGAAGGCCACGCAAGTAATGGGCATCTCTCTCTTTATCACTGAAGCCAAGCCCTTTGTTGTGGTGTGGATCTCTTAACAAAGAATACCCACTGCAGCATAAGAAATGAACCAACTAGTAAGAACAGGACAGTACACCCAACTGAGATTAACAATATGGCATTCCAAAGTACTAATAAAGACAGCAGTAGAACATAGAAACTGAATGCTCCAAATGAAATTCATTAACTTCACAATAACACCGATATACTTGAAAAATATATAAATTTCTCTTCTTCAACAAAAAAGAAAAAAAATCCACTTGTCATAAATATAAATCATTGTCCTTTATACATAGTTCTATTTACTGTCTAACCAAATATTGCTTCCAAAATAAAATACCAGAAAAAAAAGGTAAAATCCAACCTAACCAAACGGAGCCATCAAATTACACAAACTTGTGCAAGTCGCATTAATAACATAACCAGTCAAAAACATAGAAATCATCGAGATCCAAAATCTAAACGAAAATAAATTAAAAAACAAAAGCAAGTCAAAATCTATAATAACGTTAATATTGACTAATACAACTTACCTAGCTACAGAGAGGGACCAAGGCGTGACAAGCTGGTCCTCGGTGGCAGTATCTTCACCATACACATCACGGACACCACCAGAAACAGTGGATTTGGCGTCCAAGTCAAGAACAGAGGGTCCGTCTCTTAGTTCCTGCATTGTGCTCTCCATTAAAACTCTGTTTCGATCCCCATTGGGATTTAGAGCCACTACTTTTAATGTTGAAGGAGATGCAGGTACTACTCCTCTCTGTTTTCCCGAAAAAGTGCTACACGAGCCTGAGATGCTCGTGTTACTCTGTTTAACACCAAAAACAAACGAATAAATAATCAAAAATCAAAACAAAGACATAAACACGCAATTTTTTTTCTGACTTAATAATGGCAATTATCAAAAAATTATAAACCTTAAAAGTTCTATTTCCATAGAAGAGAAGATCACCCAGAAATTGGAAATGGTAAAAAGAATTTTAAATCTTAGTAAATCAAATAATTGTGTGAAAAATATTGAGATGTACAAGAAAAATTCGATGGTTTAGAAATTAAAAAAAAGATTTGTGAAAATGTATAGACAACGAAATGTATAAAAAGACAAAGCCCAGATATGGTTAAAAATAAGTAATTTTCGAATAAATTTGAACAACCCAGATATGAAAAGCTAATTTAAATATGCAGATAAAATAAAAACAAACATACCCAGAAATTCAAATAAACAAAAAAGAAGGACAGACAAATCCAGCGATAAATGACTATAATCTACAAAACTTATGCTTCAAGATGTAAAAAAGTTAAATTCTTTGAATCATAAATGTGAAGTGTATGAACTTCAAATTGAGAATGGAGAAATGGGTATCATATACATACCAGGAAACTGCTTTTTAACGAGATCATGGTGAAAGAAATGTGGGGAAAGACAGAGTATTTCGCGTACTAAAAACACTCTCTCTCCACAAAGAAAAAAACAGAGAAAAATAGAAAAACAGAGAAAGAGAGAAGAGAGAGTCTCTCGGAGGGAAGATATAAGCTTTCTTGTATATGTGGTTTCTCTCTCTATATCTCTGCCCCTGTCTCTCTCTCTCTCTCTCTCTCAACTTAACGAGGCAGAGAAGAGAGAGATGAACAGAGGGACATCAAGAAATGGCAACGAAAGAGGCTAAAAACGTGTCGAAACTCTCTTTCTCTCTCTAACAATTTCTCTCTCTAAAAAAAAAGAGAAAATGACATGCGTGCAACTGATTTTGTCCAAATATTACCGATGTGTCCTAAAATTTGGTGTGGGACCCTGTCTCGTGTTTTAGCGTTTATAGTGAAAGACGGCAAATCAACAAGCTATCAACAATGGTGGTTTTTTTTTCTTTCCTTTCCTTTTCTTTTCTTTTCTTTTCATCAAATGACAATTGCATCGTTAAAGGATTCAAGACCTTGATGCGGTGAGCATCGCCATAACACATTTACTTGTGAGTGGCCCAGAGGCGGACCCAGCCTTAAGAAGTGGGAGGGGCCAAAAAGTTTTTTATTAATTTTGAGAGGGACCCGAGTCATAAATATATTATATATTAATGTGTATGTATATGTATATATATGTGAAAAAAAAAATGGGGGGCCCTGTTATAACGTAGGTCCGCCCCTGCAGTGGCCTACCATCTAAAATTTAATTATGTATAAGATATTATTAGAAAAATTACTCACTTATTATTATTTTTAAAATATCTTACTATTTTTTTTTATATAATTACGGTAATTGAAAGCAAAATACATACTAAATATATAAAATAAATGCCACCGAACACATAAATTATTTAATAAGAAATGCTCTTATAATCGTATTCAGCTCAAGTTCTAAAATATTGATTGACACTATAATATATGTATACATCAGATGGCAATATTTTTAAAGTAAAAAATAAATAGTTTTAACAAAAAAAAATCAAGTATTTTTAAAAATTCTCGGAGATATATGTATTTTATTTATAATTTTACTTGTTTTCTTTTTATTAAAATTCCTTATATTTACGTTAATTTATAGTGTTGAATCCATCACGGGAACTATGGTACTTAGCCACCCGAGTGTATTTTTAATTTTTAGAACATTTCATTTGTAAAAAAAAAGGAAATTATGAAGTAATCATATAAAAAATAAACATTTTCAATCATAATAATAATTAAAAATATAAATATATTAAAAATTTTCAACAAACATCATATAATGTATTAAGAAAAATATAAGTCTAATTAAATTCATTTTAAATTCAAAAACTTCATATATAAAATTAATAATAACTTAGTCTATTTATTAATGAGCGAAATTTAACTAATTAAAATTTAACTTAATTAATTAGTTCAACTCAGTTTTAAGTCATTTGCGTTTTATTTATTACCTAACACGACTATTAAATTATTAATAAAAAAACACGATTATTAAATTAAATAAATTTATTATCTAATTCAGAAAATTTCGATATCTGTATATATTGAAAAAAAAAAAAGAATTAGAAGAATATATAAGAACCTCTAGTTTTAAATTGGTGAAATATAAATAGTGATGCTACCAAGTCTTTAATTAGTCTGTCCTATTTTGAAACTTTCTTGCAAATTAATTGAAACCCCATTTATAAATTTTTGAAACTCAAATAAGATTAAATGGACCTCAAATTTTTTATTTTTTATTTTCATATATACATATATATTAGAGAAGTCGTGAGAAGGAAGCTCACATCGTATTGAATATTGGATTAATTTTAAAATATAAAGTTATTTATGCAAGATAATCAGTTTAATTATCTAGAAAATATTAGAACAGATATTTTAAATAAATTTTAATATTGAGTTGTTCTCATCTTAATCGCATGTTCTCTAACTAGATATTAATGGTAGGACTAAAAATCATTTTAGACTATTTTCTATCACACAAAGAAAGCTCTTGATTCATGAATTTTGATTGAATTTACAACAAGCTTTTGTTTACTGTAATTCTACACCGCGACTAAAGATATGATGATTTTATTTATACATTTGTTGCGTTTTAAGTATTAATAATCTTATTATGTATTAAGTCTTGAAAGAGAATATTATTGTTATTTGTTTGATTTTATGTGATCACATTTGGAAATTTTAATTTTGTTTTGAGATCACACTTTATTATAAGAATTAAGGTTTGTAAGATCTTAGAAAGCTTTAGATTTTGGAGAACTTAGAGATTAGTATAGGAAAGGTTGTCCTTATCATTACAACAACACATAAGATTGTCCATCAACAAGATTTAATTTCATGGCTGGTTGGCTGTTATGCAAATGTCATGAATGGGACCTTCTCCTCTCTATTGGGTTATAAGCTGCCCTAGATTATTGGCACTTCTTCACCTAAGAGACAAATCTCTTCCATCAATACATATAATATTTGCCAACATCAACACACCCATATTCCCAATCTTCATCACTATATATATATATATATATATATATATAAGTTCATATATATATATATAAAAGTTCTTCAAGAATACAATATTTTACTATTTTAATCGAGGAAAAAATAGCATGAAGAATATCTATAGTATCTGTGATCTCTCCATTTTTTTTCTTATGAAAATCAAAGAGATATTATATTATAATTTTTGCTCCCAATAATAATATTAACTTATTAAGTATTATTAGCTTATTTGATTTTTTTTAATGTTGTCTCGTGAAAGGCACTACTTGATAAATATTAGAGTTGTCAATTTTCATCTCAAGTTTAATTACCCATGTTTTTGGTAAGAAGGAATTAGCTTGGAAAATTGAAATTTTTAAAGAAGTCAGTAATTTTTTGGTTTTGGATATTCATTATCTTCAAAGTAGAAAAATCCTTCAATTTTCCCTCAAAGTAGAATTATCCCATATCTAGAAGGATCAAATAAGTTTGAAATTTTCAAACCAAGTAAAAAAAATTAATTTTTTTTCTTGATTTTATTATATGTTATAATACAAATAATAAATGTATTATCGATTAATAATTTTTGATTTAATAATATATGTCAGTAGTAATGTTCAAGATTAAGAATTCTAAATTTAAATATTAATCAAAATAAAATTTATAAAAAAAATATTATTAAAAACTAAAATTTTAGAAAATAAAACCTATTGGAGAATGTAAAATGTAAATTTTGTGAATATATTTTGACTTGAAAAAGATGCATCCTAGGCCTTAATTAGTTAGATGCCTTCTCCAAATATTTTCCTAAAGACAAATAGTTTCTACATAAAAAGCAATGTAAGAAAAGAAAGGGACAATTAAGTTAAGTAGGTGAGGCTTAAGCAAGCACATCTCGAGAACTTCTCCTCTTCATTCTGAGCTCTACTTGGCAAATAGCAATGATGTTTGGCACCCAATTGCAAGAATTTACTGTAAACTGACAGCTGATAACAACAGCTATACCCTCAACTTCATATCATATTCTTACCCAAAAAGCCAAGGCCTACCCTTTTTTTTTTTTGACATTTCTCTCTTATACATTGCCAAAACCAAGCCAGCCCACCTTATTTAATTTAGCCTATTGATTTACTACCAATTAACAAGTGGCAGTAGAAACTATGTCTTTTTTTTAACATTATAATACCACAATAACAATTGAATATGAATTTATTTAAGAATGTATATTTGCTCTTAAGCTATGTCTTAGTGTGCAATTGTTATTATTATTATTATTTTTGGTTTTTACAAAATTATAAAAAAATAAAAAAAAATTTAAATTTACTATATTTTTAAAAATATGTTTAGATTTATAAGATTTTATGATTAGTTTATTAAAATACCAGATTTATATTATTTATTATGGGTTTATTATGAATTTATTATAGGTTTATTATAAAATAATTAAAATACTTATGAAATAAATGAAAATTTTTTTAAAAAAATGGTAAAGGTTGTAATTTTCTGGCTTTTTTTAAATATATTGTAAGTGCATGTTGTCAATTGTTACTTTCTTATAGTCTATAATAGGGTGGACTAATTATTATTATTTTTTATATGTGAATGAATATATTAGAATAAAGAGGAAGACAAAACTGAGTTACAGAGATTCAATAGAGGAGCAGGAAGATTAAGGAGCCAGTCATATATAAGATTAAATACATTCTTAGAAATCCAGTCAACTACCTTGTTTCCATGCCTATTAACAAAAATACAAGAACATGTCTGGAAATTCTTAATAAGAGACTTTATAAAAAAAAAAAAAAATTGATCCACTTATACTAGGCATGAGTCTTCCAAGTCCATGACACGAATAAGTTGCAAACTATTTGAATCAAAAATACAAAAATTGAGCTTCATATTGGCGACTTTGAGAACTGTTAAGGACAAGGCTCTAGCTTCATTGATCAAGGCCGATGAATTTTGAATCATATAAGCAACTCATTCTTTCACACCGCCATGATGGTCTCTAAAAATTATTGTTGCACCAGCAGATATAAAAGTAGAGGGGAAGGTAACATCTGAATTTATTTTTATCCATTCTTCAGGAGGCGGGCAACTATTAAAATTTGATAATTACAAATAGGAGATTCTTTAATAATACTCTAAAAAATAAAAATACTTTTAAAAAATATTTATTTTTTTCCTTTTAAAAATTTTAACTTTTTAATTTTCAATTTTAAAAATACTTCATTTTCATGTTTAATGTACCAAAGATCTATTTACTTCCGCTTATAAAAACACTTCTAATATATATATATATATACAAAAATTATAGAATATTAAAAAAAATAGAAAATGACATATAATGTGATTTACTCTATTTAGATGTGGATAACTATTTTTGTAGCATTGTTGTTACAAAATTATAACTAAAATACTAATAAACTAGTATTTGATCCTTTAAATATTAATCATTTATCGCTAATTATTAAAAATTGACTATTAACCACTTATAATTAATCACAAGTGTTGCATTATCATTTCAAATATGAATTTTGAGACAAAAAGCTAATATATAAATAAATAAAATGTTGAGTACTAAAACAAAAAATATAATCAATTTCATTTAAATTTTAAGAAGATAGAGAATAGTCCAAAATGAATAATAATAACAAAAATTTGGTGTGCCTAGCAATTAACGAAGGATAAGGAAGAGGTAGGTGGAAAGCCAAATACTTGTGGGTGATAACAAGTTTAGTAGGGCGATTGAGACTTAAGACTTTATATTCTTGTTGAGGCTAATAAACACTGAAAAGAACAGCCTCCCCAATTCACCATACTTGTGGTGCTTAATTCTTTGATTAACATACGAAGGTGATATATAACCAATGAATTGTTTGTAATAAAAAAAACTATGAAAAAAGCTATTAAAATTCTCCTTATTTTTTTAAATAGCTTTTAATAATTGATAAATTCTAAATATTTTTTTAAAAATTAGGTAAGATAAGATGAGATGGTTGGGGTCTTTTTTTTCATTAACCATAAATTTTTAATCCGAACTTTATATATAAAGTAATGTTAAAACTTAAAAGGGAGTATTTTACCTTCTCATAAAATTTCAAAATAAAAAATAAAAATAAAAATGAAACAAAATCAGAATCGGAATGATTATTTATTCTTTTTATTTGATTTGTTTTAAAATTAGAATTGGAATTAAAATTATAATGATTATTTATTTTTTATTATTTAAAAAATATAGAGATGTTATGATTAGAAAAATGAAATAATGTATTTATTATATTTTATTTTAAAATTCAAAAATTAATTTAATTTTGTTAAGAAAAAATAAATTTATTTATTTAAAAATTCAAAAATATTATAATTAGAAAAATTATGAAAAAATATTAAATTGATTATATATTGTTTTAAAGTCTAATTTAATATTATTAAGAAAAAAATAAATTTATTTTTAAAAAAAATTTAGAGATATTCATAATTTAATATTAATTTTATTATAAAAATATGATTAAATTTTTTTAATTTTTAATTCTAGTTAAGAATCAAATATGATTAATAAAAAATAGTAAAAAATATATCATCTTCTCTCTTAAGCTAATAAAATTATTATTATTATTTATTTTATGCAACTAAATAATATGAATGATAATAATTTATCACTATTACTATTTTCACATCGAACTAAGCACCTTCGAAATTATAGAAAACATACTGTTGTGGTTCAAACATTTGCCTGTCCATGAAATTGTAAGCTATTCTCTCAATCATTTAAGCCAAACATGCGGTTGTCATATTTTATTGTCTGCAATTCACCCACAAAACAAATTCTTTTAGAAATGGATTTTTTTTTATTATTTTTCATGATTTGTTTTAGTAAATAATAAAATTTGCATCATAACTTCTTTTAGTAAATAATAAAATTTGCATCACTCAAGTTATTTTATATTTCCAAAATTATTATAATTTCAAGCACATCAAAATGTAAAAAATATTCATAATTTAAAATTATATTTTTAAAATTTTTGCTATATATTAGGCAATATTAACATAGTCAAATTTAAAATTTTAAAAATTAATTTACATATTATTTTTAAATTTATTAACTCGTGTATTTTATATAATAGTGAATATTTATTTAATTTTATTAAATTTCAAATTGAACTTCAAATTTGTAATTTTAATTTATTTTTTCCGATTCAAAACCCGGGCCAGATTTTATCTATTATAAAAGAACAAAAAAAAAAAAAAAGCTCCTAGGTTCACTAAAAATTATTTATTTTTTTCTTTTTACCATTTTCAGTAATTACATTTATGTTTTTGTCGATTTATATATTAAATATATGAATGATATACTGATAAATATTTTTTGAAATTGATATTTTTATCAACTCTTCATCAATTAATTCCTTTAAATTTTAATAAGGTTCCTACAAGAATTCCTTTTTCAAAAGGTGGAATTAGATATAATATAGTATTTCACCAGATGGCTACTGGCTAGTTCATTTCTTGGAAGGAAACAAAGCCATGTAGTTATGTGGTGGTTCTATTTGGTTGCTTCATCGAAACCTTTTTTTTTCTTTATTGCCTTTGAATTCAAGTCTAATACTCAAGAAACTTTTGTTTATTATTAGGTATTTCTTTAAAAATATTCTAAAAAATAAAAATATTTTAAAAAAATATTCATTTTTCTTTTTTTATTTCAAAAATATCATATTTTTTAAATTTTAATTTTAAAAATATTATTTTTAGAGACATATTTTTAGTATACATTTAGCATACTAAAAAAATAAATTATTTTTAAAAATATACATTAAATATATTTAAAATATATCAACCCTTAGTATGGGTTTACTTTGTTTAATGTATAAGATTTTTTGACGGGGCCTTTTAGTTTGGTTCTCTATAGGCTGTCTCTTTTCTATCTGGCCTGAGTTCCTTTGTTAAGATTATGAAGATTTCTATGGTTAGTTTTATATTTTATTTGCTTGATTGGTATACTTATTTCCTGTTTGTTTTTTAGTTTGTTACTCATCATGGCCCCCCTCACCGTGTTTTAGATTTCGTTGTTGTCTAGGAATTTTATTACTATCTAATGTATTCAATGACGGAGTCAGCAGCTCAAGGAGAGAGATAAATGGAAGAGACAGGGCTGAAGTAGTTGCTAATATATTCAGTGGTGGAATCAGCTGCTCAGAAAAAGAGAGGCAAAATGAAAAGATGGGGATTGAGCCTTCACCTTTATTATTCCGGCTGGCAGAAATAATTTTTTAAAAAGACATATTTAGCGGCCGATAGAAGAATAGTCAGTCCCCACCTAACCTACCTAACCTCACCTGATTTTATCTCTAAATATATTTTTATTCTCTGATAAAAAAAAGTATACTAAAAAAATAAAATATTAAAAAAAATTAAAAAGTGTATTATATAGTATAATTTTTTCTTATTATTATAAGAGTATTTTAGTTTATCCAAAAATACTTTTCAACCAGCATTAACCATTTTCCTAATTAAAAATTTGGCCAACTTAATCTATATGTCAATTAGAATAATATGAACAAATTTAAAGCGAGAGATTAAAAATCAGATTGATGGCATCTATACGCGGTAATGTAATTATAATCAAACTCAATACTTAAATAAATTCACTACAAATATACTATGTATTTTATTATTATATTTGGAAAATATTTTAAGATTTAATTACAAAATAAATACATAAATATATGTTTAAATTTATCTCTAGAAAGGATTTTAATTTTATTAAATAATTTTTAAAGTACTAACATATAAATAAACAAAATTTAAATCCTTAAATTTTTTTAAAAAATATGCATATGTTTTTATATATTCAAACATAAAAATTCACAAATCAATACATAAAAATTTATAAATTTATGATTCATAAAAATTAAATTATTAGATTATTTTTTAATGAAATTGGCTAACGGATTCAGGCTTAGCGTAAAAAAAAAAAGTTATTAAACCCAGAGTTTCAAAAGACATTTTTTCAAATATTAATAAACAGGGATGAATAATAATAATATGGAAAAAAATGTGTAATCATGGTTAAAATGGTAATTCGAGAGAGACGGTAGGACGCGCCGTTGAGCAAAGGAAAAAAAGAAAGGGCAAAAAATTGGCTGCACGTGGCCATTCTCAATTCCTTGCAAATTGGGTCCCACTGAAAGACCATGACGTGTTTTTTTTTTTGGAACGAACTGTGACTTGTCCTTCTTACTGTGTGAGGCTTCACGTAACATAACATATCCTATGCCCTATTTAGGCCTGACAAAGGCCGGTCTTGGACTTGGACTTAGAAAAAATGCTAAAGTTTTCAAACATTAAGTCTATTTATCCGTAATTTATTTTACTAATGGAGATTCAAAATCAGGTCAGTCGCCAACTCTAATTTTAACCAAGCCAAAAATAAACATAAAATAGCAGAAATGGCGGTATCTTGGAACTATCTAATTTGAAAATTGAGTTTGTTGATGCAGATGGCAAAAACGAAGGTATAAAAGAAGCCAAAAGCCACCAAGATTGCAGCTGTTGGGCCCATGAAATTGAGATCATACCCAAAATGGTTTTGCACATACCATTTGATGGTTGGATTTGGCTCAATTCCATCCACTTTTATAGTGTCTTCAATGTCACCATATTGTGTTACTATTAGTCCATACACTGTCCACGCCACTGGACAAATGTAGTAATACCATAACCACCACTTGGGAATTCTCTGCAATTTCACAATCAAATTATATATGTTAATTTGCTGTATAGCTCAAACTTATGTGAATATATTAAATGACATATATAACAGTATATATCATCTGGGTTATCATCAAAGTTTGATATTTTCAATAAAACAATAATGTTTTTCTCAATATTGGTCTGGATCAAGATCATGAAAATATCGAACCTGTTTCGATCTGGCCCAAATAGCTTTATAATGAATGTAGAAAATGAAACTGGACTTGCTGGTTTGGGGATGAAAAAGCCTGAGAAAAGAGTGAAGAGTGCATAAAATGCAGAAGCAAAAATAGCTGTTGCTTCATGATTTGGTGTAATTGAAACAGTCATCATTCCATAGTATGTGAAGTATAGGAGTGAGAAGAATGTGATGAGGAAGAACCAGCAGAACTTGGCCAGAGCCCATTGAAAGCTCACCATAGAATACACTATAAGAGAATAGTATGTGGCTTGGATGAAAATATATGGTATTTCTACAAAAACCTGCACAAAAGAATACTAAAATTATCAGGCAATTGCAACGAATTATGAAACGTTTATTGAAATTTTCTATCTTTTTGCAATTTTCACCTGTGCCATAGCATATGGTAAAGCTGAGTACATCCCTGCAGCTCTTTCTCTGTAAAATACAGTTCTTTCAACAGCTACAATAGGCTGCACAGTTGAACAATTGTTGATTCCAAAGAATAATACTGATACATACATTGCGCCAATGATCATGCTTAGATCAGTTGCATCCTCTCTAATCAAGTACAGATGTATAAACATAAAATTATTAGTAATGCTGCACTAAAGATTTGATTAATCTGAAAAAAGAAAAACAACAATATGGACAAATTTTACCTCTTGGTTCCAACTTGCCAGAAGATTGTGCCTAGCAGAATGGCAGCCACTAAACTATAACAGAATCTAACAAGATTATAGTCAGGACTTCTCCAATAAGTCCACCATTTCTTCCAAAGGTAGAATTTGAATTGCCCCCATGTGGATTGTGAATACTGACTTGGGAAGTAGATATCTGCAGGCCCTGCTGGTGGTGTCTTCAATTCTTCAACCACAGTCCTGGTTTGCCTATAAAAATAGATCATCATGTTAGCTATAAAAACCTGAAATTTTTGACTTCTTGTTACCATTGTTAGTAAATCTAATTCTATACTTAACTGGTATAAGGCTGATGATCTGTAATGCCCAGCATAATTAATTCCAAGTCGAACTTCCATTGCAGATGAGCTTGCTTCTAGCATCCACGCAGCTGGATTTTGTCTTTCTTTGATTCTAGGTGCTCCTGGAATTGCCTGAAATCACAAGCAATTACATATATTAGATTTTGTAATTAATTATTATAATTATTTTCCAAGAAAATTAGTATGTACCTCAAAATATTCAATGATCTTGCAAGAATTCTGGCCTAATGGTCCTGAGTAGATAAGCTGTCGACCTCTCTTCATTAGCACTAGCTCATTAAAGGCTTCGAAGATGTGATACTAGGCTGATGAATAGTGCAGACAACTGTTCTTCCAGTGTCTACAGTATTTGTTACTGTTCTCATGACAATGGCTGCTGCCCTTGCATCTAGACCAGAAGTCGGTTCATCCGTGAATATGATTGAAGGGTTTGCTACAAGCTCCACTGCTATTGTCAATCTCTTTCTTTGTTCTGTTGACAGCCCTGTTACTCCCGGTAGCCCAACTACTGAATTTTTAAGGTTGGTGAGCTCATCTAGCTCCACCACTTCATCTGCAAAAACCTGAAGGTAAAAAATCCAAGGAAAAAAAAGAAGCTTAGTTTTAGATTAAAAATGAATTTTGATTCTTCAATTCAAGACCCTCACCATCCTTTTTTTTTCACTGACTTCTTTAGGGAGTCGAAGGAAAGCTGAATAGATTAAAGACTCTTTGAGGGTGACCTGAGGAGAGTGAATATCAGTCTGCTCACAGTAGCCTGAAATTCTAGCAAATGTTTCCTGATTCTTAGGGAATCCGGAAATTCTAATATCACCTTCAATGTGACCCCCAGTTTTTCTGCCTGCTAAAACATCCATCAGTGTTGTCTTCCAGCTCCACTTACTCTCATTAAAGCTGTCAGGATGCCTGGCCTGAATGCTCCAGTCACTTCTCTAAGCAACTGCAGCCTGTCTTCTGTCAATCCCTGATCCTTCATTTCCTGAAGAAATGATAATTCAGACAGTTGATTCAGTTACAAATCAAAGGATTAAATGTTAACTATACTGACCACAAAAGTGAAACTAAAATCTTATAGAAACTTAGATTCTCAACGAGGGCATATCCACATAATAGTTTACACTATCAAAGGACATGGATAGAGTTGTAAATGGAAGAATCATTCCCCTATTGTGAGGAACTCCATTTGTGGCCTCTGTGTTTTGTTTAGATTGGTTGCTCCTTGTTGCATTTGGAGTTCTTCTTCAATATTATAGTGTTATATCAGTAACCTTCAAATCACATTTTTAACAGATGCAGAAATTGGTAATCCACGGTTCCAATTATTACCTGCATTGTTTCCATTGGTTGATATCTCTATTTCCAGTTCTTTCCTTTCTACTTTATTGCCAGATTGCTTTTTGGCTTCTTCTTCAGATATAATTGCTTGTGGCTTTCCAAAAGCTATGATCGATCGTGGTATTTATCAAAAGATGAGAGAAAGATTGAAGTTTCATTCTTGAAGAATTAATCAAACAAGGTCACTTGAAAGAGAACTTACAGTTTAAAAACTTAAGCGAGAAAGTGAACAAGACATTGAAGAGTATTGTGAACCCAAGAAGTGCTGCAGCTCCAATCCAATACCAGTTTTTGTTCTGTTCTACACCAAAGTTCTCTAGCACTGCTGCACCTAACTTTGTAACATTGTCTGATGCCTGCAATGAATTTCATTTCATTTCATGAGTTTTTCTTACAAAATCTTATTTCATATTATGTTTATGCTTATATCTGTATTGGCACCTGACCATTCGGTTCATCCATCTCAGCGAAAGCAATTCATTTACTGTCAAGGCTTTGAAGCTATAAGATAGAGGAGAAATCCAGTGAGCCCATGTCCACCATAAAGGAATTCTTCCTGTTAATTACAGCAAGAATTCAATTCTGTAAGTTCATTACACCAAAATTCTTTATAGCAAGAATATGTAGGATAGAGCATTAACTAATGCAATTCCTTCAAGAAAGTTGGGAATTTAATACTTAAGTATGATTTTACAAATAATTATAATTAGAGACCTTAAATTTTTGAGAAAAAACCAACCTTTTGGAATTATAAAGCCTCCTAGCAGGAACAAAATGAGGAGAGAAAGTGCTCCTCCAGTGTGTGCAATGATCATTGTCCTGCACACTCCAGCCATGAGCCTAAACAATCCAGGAGCCATTTGTTGAATTAAGAATATTACCAGCAGGTGCTTGATAAATCTGACAAGGCAACAACACAAATTATATATACAGCTAAACCCATAATTCTATGCATAGCTAATTAGCTATGGTGAAATCTTGACATGGTAATTTTACGTGCTCCCTTCTGGTGCAAATCCAATAGAGAAATATGTCACAATAGTCCAAATAATGGACTCCAAAATAGAAATTGGGATCCTAAGCAAGAAATTTGGGAGAGTGAAAGCCCAAGGGGGATAAAATAGGAGATCTCTATGCTTGTAAAATACAGGAAGCCTCATTATGGTCATAGAGAGCTCTGCAAAGCCATTGAACATGTTTACAATCATAGCAAATATGATTGCACCAACATACAACGATCTATCATCAAACGTAAGATCAAGTGTTGTCTTCAAAAACACTGTTGAAACAATGACTGCAATGATTAAAATTTGAACAGCCCTAAAGATGTAAACAGGTAAAGTTCTCCTCATTAATAGCTTTTTCCTATCGATAGAGGCCTTAAGAAGCTGCAGTGTTGGGATTGGGTATTTTTCAGATACAAGTGCTGATTTATGATTTGTATCCTTATTGTATGGAATGAAAAGCTCATCCTCAATCTGTAGGCCAACATGAAAAGCCTTAAATAATCTTGCAAAGTCAGTTACAGATATGTATTGATAAGGCTTGCTTTCATCTACCCAATATTGTTCTTGATCTTTCTTTGAGGTAACCTATAAAAAATGAACATACAAAATCAATTAAATTAAAGAATTAGGATTCTAAGACAATAATTTCATATAAGTTACATTAATGATAATATGCTCACCTCTTGCAAAAAATCAGCAGTGCCCTTCCTTGCAGGGCATTTGAATCCACAACTCTCAAAGAAGGCAAGTACAAGCTCTCGAGGGCCTTGATACACAATCTGGCCCTCCGATAACAGAATGACATCATCAAAAAGTTCAAATGTTTCAGGATCAGGCTGCAGGAGAGACATTAAGACAGTAGCATCAGTGAGATGCACAATTTGCTGAATACACTTGACAATCTGGTACGTTGTGGAGCTATCTAGACCAGTTGATATCTCATCCATGAATATGATTTTGCTGGTCCAACAATCATTTCACCTGCATTATTTAAAGAAAAACGATAGAAACTATAATTACATCACATGTTCATGTAAAGGCTGAAAGGTTTTGTAAATTGAAAGATATTACTTAACCTGTTGTTACTCTTTTCTTCTGTCCACCGGAAATTCCTCTTCTCAGTTCATCTCCAACAACGGTGTCCTTGCATATGTCAAGTCCCAAAAGCTGTTGCATCCAACGAAGTAATTGTAATTAGTTATTGCAACTAATCATTTAATCAATGAAGTTCTACATCTAACTACAGTACTCAACTAACTTTGAGAGTGTAATCAACAACTAAATTGCTTTTAGCTCCTTCCATCGCAGTTGCCTAGATAAAAACAAACAATAACCATTAGTTGATGCAACTTATTGAATATAGAATGTTTGCTATTTAATTTATTTCTTGAATAAACCTTCAAGAAAACATCAACATTGGAGTCAGGGACAATGCCAGCTTCCTTCTCCTTCCTGTCAAGCTCAGTTAGAAGGTCTGAAATTTAAAAGAACAGGACAGAATTAGTTCTTGAAATAGAGTACAAGTTAATCACATATGATTAAGTTATTATTTACCATATCTATGACCAACTCCTTGAAATCTTGCTGAATATTCAAAGGTTTCTTTAACTGTTAAATCTCCCAACTGCACGTCATTTTGGCTAACATAGGCTGATGTCTTTCTTGCCTCAAATTCATCAAGCCTATGACCATTGTAGCTTATTTGTCCTTTCACATGATTTTTAACCACGAGTATATTCAGAATCCATTCCATTTCATAAAAGACTAAATTGTCTCAGATAAACTAATATTTAGAAAAAATTTCTCAGATAAACTAATATTTAGAAACAAGAAATGCTAATTATAGTCATTTTAGAGAATGATTGTACAACAATCTCTCTCCCATTGGTTAGAAAATATTTATTACTATAATAAATATTTTCTAACCAATGAGAGGGAGATTGTTGAACAATCACTCTTTAAAGTGACTGTACTTAGCATTTCTCTTTAGAAAATTAAGTTCACAACTAGCCTTAAACAAACTGATCTTGAAAATTAGCACTTGCAGGCTTAGCACAGTGTTTATATGCATATCTGACTAATTTTAACCTATGTACTGGGGAAAAGAACTAACCTTTAAAGTTGGATCTAACTTTCCAGCCAATGCAAGCAGAAAGGTTGTCTTGCCAGATGATGGAGGACCTAGCAACCAAGTTATTCTGCAAGAGAATTGGACATTTCATGTCAATTGAGTAAGTTTTTTATTCATATCATATAGAGGCCGGGTATTTGACATGGCTGTTACACATAGTTGTATTATTTGGCTAAAAATTACGCCTTTTAAGTTTTAAAGATATTTAGTAACATGATCAATGTAATTCACCTGCCAAAAACATTCAAATGTGAGTTTTTTTTTTCTTTTCATTTTTTTTTCAAAATCAATTTTTTACATATAAAATTGCAAAAGAGTGGGGAATTGGATTTGAAACTATTTGCCAGTTGAATTTCAAATAATTCTCCTAATCGAAAATTGAAAATTTTATAGTTTTAGCCTATAATAATTACAACTATATATGTGTAACAGGAATGTCAAATAGCTATATGCTCTATATAATATGAATCAAACCCACATAAAACACCAATTTTGTAGCAGAATGACTTTATTGCTAGGTCCCCCTTCATCTGGCGAGACAAACCTTTCGCTTGCATTGACAAAACTCTGAAGTTAGATAGAACTCAAAGATTAGTTCTTTAAAGTTGGATCTACCTTTCCAGCCAACGCAAGCAAAAGGGTTGTCTTGCCATATGAAGAAGAACCTAGCAATAAGGTCATTAGCCATATGAAGAAGAACCTTATTTTAATTTTTCATATCAATTGAATAAGTACTGTTTGATTCATATTATATAGAGCCTAGCTACTTGACATTTCTATCACACAGAGTTGTAATTATAGGCTAGAGCAATAAATTTTTTAAGGATCTTTTATTAACATGATCAATTTAATTCAACTGCCAAAAAGTTCCAAATATTAGTTTTTTTTTAAAATAAACTTTCATACACAAACTTGTAAAAACTTATTTGAAAATATGACTAGGAGAATTAATTGAAATTCAAATGGCAAAAAGTTTCAAACTTAATTACCCACTCTTTGACCCATAAGTGGATCCATTTACTAGAAATGGAATAAACTTAAAAGTATTGAATATTTGGATTCTGTTCAAAGTATAAATTATATAATAATAATTAACAAAATCCTGATTGAGATTTTGATTTCCATATTGGGATTATGTTGCAAATAAGAAAGCATTTTTAACTTTTGGTCCAAAATCACAATAATAATATAAAACTGGGCCATTTTATGGGGACTGACATGTTAAATAAAAGGGTACCTTGATGGTTTTATAATTCCTCAAACATCCTTAAGAATAGTATAATTTGTTCTTTGGGCCAATCTGATCCCACATAAGCTAATGGCTGATTCCAAAATGTTTCTTGAAGTGTTCAAAAAAGTTGGAAGAGCTCCGGTGCCAACATAGCAGTCAGCTTCTACTCTTGGTTTCTCAAATCTAAATTCTACTGTGGGTAATTGGATTCCAACCCTGAAAGTAAAAAGTAAAAAATTTAAAAAATATCATGCTGGTAAGAGTAAAAAGTTAAAAAAAAAATCACAGAGTCAATCGATCATTGAACTTTAGAGTGACTTGCATGTCTAAACGAGCTTTTAACTTTGTCAAGAAAATGTCATTATCTTCTTCAGGAACCTTAAAGTTTCTTTCAATAAACTTTGGCATCAAACTTGGAAAGATCAACCAACTTGGTTTGCTGGTTTTCATTATTTTCTGCTAAAGAATTGATTAAACCAGTTCTTAACCGAGTGTAAGTTGGCAATCTTTCTATGGCTGCCCATCTCAGAGATTCTTCATCTTCGTTTCTTGATTGAATATGACTTTCAAAAACGTTTTCCATGGCTCAGGAGTATTAGCCCTGAACGCAGAAAAAGCCACACTATAGCTTTTTTCTTTTGTACAGTTTCTGTTTGTTTAGAAAGAAAAGAGATTTTGATTAAAATAAATACTAAAACCAACAGGTTATTTTAATTTAATTTAATATATATATATATTTTTCTTAATAGAAAGACATTAAAATCCTTTTTTACTTAGGAGAGAAGACTTACTCTATGCTGGAAATAATATGGATAGATTATTTTCATGTAAATCAATTACAAGTAATTAATTAACATAATGCTATTATAATAATTAATTAATTAATAAAATTAACAAAGTGGTTCCAGAGTTTCATCTCATGCAAAGCTGGTGACTGATTCTCATATTATGTGTATTCAATAGGGCTGTAAAGATTAAGTATTCCCAATTCCCTTTTTTTCAAAAAATCTCGAAAATTAAGTTCAACTGCAGTTGAAATTTTAATCTGGTGTGGGTCGATACCAAAATAGACGTAGATATGGTCCATGTTTAGATAGACGTAGCGATAAATGTTTATTAATATTTAAAAATAGATGAAATAACATAATTTGAATTACTAGTAATGCGTGAAAACAATGGTTAATATGAAAGATCCCACATCCGAAAAAAAATAATGGGGCATATTAATTAAAGAAACTATAAGAATGAAAATTCAAAATAGTTTAGGCCATTCTGTTCCTGAAAAAGCTGGTATGAAAAAAGAAATTATGTTTTCTAAAAGATAATTTTTATTATACAAATTAAAAATATTTATATTTTTATAAAAAGTTAATGTTAAATTTTAAAAATATTTCGTTTTTCAATAAAATATATTTTTTAAAATATTTATATTTTTATAAAAAAATTGATATTAAATTTTAAAGATATCTCATTTCTCAATAAAATAGAAGTTTTTTTTAAATATTTTTTCTTATTATAATTAATATTTTATTTAAAATTTTTATTTTTCTAAAAAAATCAATATTAAATAAAAATATTCTAATAAAATAATAAAAATTAATATTTTAAATTATTTTTCATCATATAAAAATTATAATTTTTCATAAAAAGAAAAAAATTTATTTTTAATTATAAAAAAAGATATCACTCAAAAAAATAAAAATATTTAAAATATATTAATAAAAATTATTAAATTTATTTTTAAATAAAAATTTTACATATTATACACACGTAAAAAAACTAAAAACATACATACAAGTTCGCTATGTAGATATATAGTAGATGTGTTGTAAATGTGTCGTAGATATTGTAAATGTGTTGTAGATGTATTATAGATGTATTGTAGATATTATAAATATATTATAGATAATATATGCATGTTATATATTTATTATTTAAGTTGTGCATATTTTATAAAAAAATTATTGAATATCGTGTGAATGTTATTAGAATAAAAAATAAAATTAAATAAATATTAAAAATATTACGTAGATGTGTTGTATATTTATTATAGATATAATATTGATGTGTTGTAAATATATAGATGTAGTTTATATTATTTAGTGTCTATTTTGTATATATTGTGTATATGTTATATATATGTTTATTTTTTGTGTATATATTAAAAAATGACATTAATTTTTTTAAATAAAAAAACATAAATATTAATAAATTGAAAAAAATGAAAATTACAAAAATTATAAAAATAAAAAAAATGAAAAAAAGTTAAAAAAATAAAAATGAAAAAGTTTGTGCGTGTAATGTATATTTAAAAACGGAAAAAATAATTTCCGTATACCGTATAATTAACCCAAGAAAGAATCCCAATAATTTAGAAGTCCAACATCCAACGTTCAAAAAGTCCAAACTGCAAATTATCTAAGTTTTATATAAAAATATAAGAAAAATTGAAAAAAATACCACAATTTATAAATATCAAAATTTTATTAATTATTTATTAAAAGATCAGAATTTTATTAGTTGAATGACAATACGCACGAAGACGGGCCATGCATCAAAAGGGACGGGCCATGCATCAAAAGGGACTAGTTAGGATAGTCATATGGTTCCCAACAAATTAATTTCTCGTCATTTCACATGCCTATATTAGGCTGGAATTTTATATATCAGTTTGATATTCATGTAAATGATTAATTGTACAAGAAATAACATTTTCATAACTTTCAATGTTATTTATTTATTTTATTAGTTATCAATGAGTTTTGGCTCAGTGAAGTCAGAGCCAAATTTATCCAAAAAAAATCTACTAATTGGCACATAATCCTCTTAAAGTTTGAAATGTTAATTTTTTTTTTTATCATAATCTTACATAGCCTGCAATATTTTTCTTTCTACCTTGTTTGGAAGTTGAGAAATCTTATACAGAATGCATAAAGACCAGCAAAGAAAATGGTGGAAGCAACCAAAACTGCAGCAACTGGCCCCATGAAATTAGGATCAAACCCAAAATGGTCTTCTATATACCACTTAACTGTAGGATCAGTCTCCATCCCAGGAGCTTTAATGGTGTCTTCAACATCTCTATATTGAGAAACAATTACTCCATAAACTGTCCATACTACAGGGCATATCCAGTAGTACCATACCCATCATTTGGGAATTTTCTGAAATTTCAAAAAAAGTAATTACATTTATGATAAAATATTGTTGTTATATTTGATAAAAAGGGTATGTAAAAAAATTAGTAGTAATTAACATACTGGTCTTGGGATGAAGAAGCCAGAGAAAAGATTGAACAGTGCATAAAATGCTGCTGCAAAAAAAGCTGCTACTTGAAGATTTGGAGACAGAGAAGCAGTCATCATTCCATAGTATGTAAAGTAGAGGAAGGATAAGAAGGAGATAAAATAAAACCAGAAAAACTTTGCTGCTGTCCATTCAAATGCCACCATTGCATATACAATTACTGCATAATATGTAGTCTGGACTAGCACATATGGTAATTCAGAAATTACCTGCATTTCTCATACATTATATAATTCTGTTAGTTCAATACAGACACAGTAAATACTGAGGTAACAATGTTTCATAGGCTACCTGTGCAAGAGCATAAGGTAAAGCAGAATACATCCCAGCTGCTCTTCCTCTGTAAAGCACAGTTCTTTCAATTGTTACTATTGGCTGAACTGTTGAGCAGTTATTGACTACAATAAAGAATACCGCAGAATACATGGCTCCAATAATCACTGTCAGATCATTTGCGCTTTCCCTGAACCATACAATGTAAAATAAGATCAAGTTTAGTTTTTTGGCCATTAGACAGTAGATAGTTAAAGAGTTATTTTCCAAAAAGACACATGCCTTTTACGACCAACCTTCCAAAATATAGTCCCAACAATAAGGGCAGCAACCAAGGTGAAGAAAAATCTAACAAGATTATAATCAGGACTTCTCCAATAAGTCCACCATTGTTTCCAAAGGCAAGATTTGAATTGTCCCATGTAGATTGAGAATATTTAGTGGCAAAATAAAGGTCACTTGCTCCTGGTGGTGGATTCCTTCACTAAAGCCTTATTTCTCCTTCTCAAGCCAGATAATTTAGCAAATGATGGACATTAATAAATTATCTTGAAACATACTCATATAAGGATGATGATTTGTAGTATTCTGAGAAGTCAATTCCAAGCTGGATTTCTGCTGCTATAGAGCTCACTTCTAGCATCCATGTTGCTGGATTATACTTGTCTTTGATTTTAGGAATTCCGGAAATTGCCTGAAATGTACATCAAATCAAATAATGAATAATTTGTTTTCTATCCGAGCAAGAAAAAGCTTAGGAAGATAGATTACTTCAAAGAATTCAATGATCTTGTGCGAGTTTCGACCCAGTGGTCCTAAGTAGATAACTTGTCCTCCTCTTTTCATTAGTAGCAATTCATCAAAGGCTTCAAAGATGTCCATAGTGGGCAGGTGAATGGTGCATACGACAGTTCTTCCGGTATCCACAGTATCTCTCAGAGTCATTACAGTTGCTGCTGCTCTTGCATCAAGTCCAGAATTTGGTTCATCCATGAAAATAATTGAAGGATTAGCAACAAGCTCTACTGCAATTGTCAATCTTTTTCTCTGTTCTGTTGACAATCCTGTAACGCCTGGAAGCCCAACTATAGCATCGTTAAGATTGTTTAGTTCTACCAGTTCCATCACTTCTTCAACAAAGCTCTGAATAGATAAAATCCATCAATTGTTTAAGCACTGAAGTCCTTAATTAGCTCTTATTTTATTTATCAAAGCAAGAAAATAATAAAGTTACCATCTTTTCCTCTTTGCCTACTTCTCTAGGAAGCCGAAGAAATACTGAGTAAACTAAGGATTCTCGAACTGTGACTTGAGGTGAGTGGATGTCAGTCTGTTCACAATATCCTGAAATTCTTGCAAAGGTTTCTTGCTTCTTGGGAAACCCTGAAATTCTAATGTCACCTTCAATATATCCACCTGTTTTTCTTCCGGCTAAAACATCCATTAATGTTGTTTTTCCAGCTCCACTGACTCCCATTAATGCTGTAAGGATTCCAGGCCTAAAAGTTCCTGTGACCACGAAGTAGTTGCAGCCTGTCCTCTCCAACTCCTTGGTCTTTCATTTCCTGTTACAATCAGTCAAAGATCCGAAAGGAGTTTGAGTTGTTCTATTCTTTTTGACAGAGAATGAAGTTCTATTCTAATTAGGATTTTACTACTTGGAATGGAGAGGAACAAAAGTTAAGTCTTACAGAAGGCATGTCCACATAATAATCCACATTGTCGAAGGACATGGCTAAAGGAGTGAAGGCAGAACCATTCCACTTCTCACAGCAGCATTATTGGCTACTGCACTATTTCTACTCGGTTCACTGGGAGTAGAATGGCTGTTTGTTGTCAGGAATGCCATCTCCCCTGAGACATTTCAATTTCATTAGTATGTGTCAGGAATTCTAGCTCTTTTTATGGTTAATTAATCTCTGACTCAAGTTGGAAATTCTCAATCTCAGTTGTCCTGGAAACAACTCTAGTACCACTAAATAATAATTAAATAAATAATTTATTCCAATATTTCTTACTTAAATGGTTTTGACGAGAAGAAGACAAAGACTGAGAGGATGAATTGTTTCGTCTTGGTTGTGGTTCAACCCTTGAGACTTGTTCACCACCCTCCATTTCCTTTGCAGTTTCCTCGGAGATTATTGCTTGTTTTTTTTCCAGGAGCTATTTTATCAAACAAAATATAGAAATTCAGTTACCTGAAAATAGAAAATTACTAACTGCAAATTGAAATAAACTTCCAGAACTTACGACTTAAGTACATAAGAGCAAAGGTGAAGAGGACATTGAAGACAATTGTAAAACCCAAAAGAGCAACTACACCAATCCAGTACCAATCTTCATCCTGGAAGATATCAAAGTCTTTAAGCACTGCTACTCCTAATCTTGTAACATTGTCTGAACCCTGTAATATTGCATTTAATTAAAAAAAAAAACCCCTTTGTCATACTCGTTGAAACGAGATACTAATTGTATTATATGTAATTAGGGTAACATAATATATACCACTTTGTTCGTCCACCTCGGAGCGAACATTTCATTCACAGTAATGGAATTAACACCATATGTTATGGATGAAATCCAGTAAGCCCATGCCCATCCTTTCGGAATCTCCCCTGTCAAGAAATGCAGCAAACTTGTTTACTAATGTACTAAAATTTCAAGATGAAATAAATGTAGATGGTCATATCAGCATTTCAGCTATTGTTCTTATTTAAGGTTTTGGCTTTCGCACTAACCTTTAGGAAGGATGAAACCTCCAAGCATGAAAATAAGGAGTAGAATGAGAGCTCCACCAGTGTTGGCAATGATCATAGTCCTACAAACTCCAGCAATAAGCCTAAAGACCCCAGCTGCCATTTGCTGGACCAGAAACACCAATACCAATTGCTTGAAAAACCTACAAATATAATACCCAAAAAGCTTAACACTCATTCAATATCCCAGTTCCATAAAATATATACAGAAATACTAATTACCTGCCAGCTTCAGCCACAAATCCAATAGTGAAATATGCAATAACTACCCAAACAATAGACTCAATTATAGAAATAGGCACTCTTAGAAGAAAAGTTGGGAGAGTGCAAGTCCAAGCAGGGTGGAATAAGAGATCTCTTTGCTTATAAAATACAGGAAGCCTTGAAATCTTCAGTGATAGCTCTGCATAACCATTAAACATGTTATGGATTACACTGAATGTAAGAGCACCAATGTATAATTGGCCATCATCTTGATTTCTTGTGTGCATTGTTGTTCTTAAAAACACAGTTGATGCTATAAGTGCAACAATTTTAAGCTGGACAGCCTTTGATACATAAACAAAGGCATTTCTTTTTATCAGTAGCCATTTTTTGTTCCAACAAGCTTTTAATAGTTCCATTATTGGAACTGAATATTTTGTGAAGGCTGGAGCAGCTCTATGGCTTTGGGACTTGTCAAATGGAATTGAAATTTCACTTTGTAGTTGCATTCCCACATGGAAAATCTTGAATTTTTCTACAAATTCAGGAACTGATATGTATCTGTATGGCATCCTTCTGTCTGCCCAGTATTGCTCTTGGTCTTTCTTTGATGTAACCTGTAACAATTTCACTAATGTAAATGAATGAGCTCATTAAATAAATGTCATTGCATCCAATAGAAAAATTTCATGTAAGTGTAAAATAATATTAGTATCTTTACATTATGTAAAATAGTAGATATATTTATAATGGAAAAAATGCATTCAAAAACATTATAGGGTTCAATATTATCAAATTAATATGCATGAATTTAATGTAAAAAATGAATAAAGTATATGAATTTTAAGATGTAATTTTTTATTTATAATAAAAAAATTTAAAAATATTAATCCATTATTAATTTCTCATATAAAAAAAATAATCCCCCCAGAAAATTTTTCTCAATTTCAGTAAATCTAAGTTTAAATTTCAGGGAAAAAATTATATTACATGTCATTTTTTTACTTTTATTTTTACATATGACATTGCTTTGGTATATTTATATTAAAGACATATTATTGGAATATATCTGGGTGGATATTTTTGTAAGAAAAAAAAATAAATATTTTTGAAAATAATTTTTTATTATCATTTTTTAAGAAATCCCATTTTGTGGATTCAAAATAAGCCCATCAGTTGATAAGGTGGGCTTGGGGCCGTTTTTGGGTGCAGAGGCGAGCAACCATGTTGAAGTGATCCAATACAATCATGATCAGGTAATAGTTTGTACCTCTTGCAAGAAGTCTGCGGTTCCCTTTCTCTCTGAGCAGCGAAACCCACAACTTTCGAAGAATTCAAGGACGTGCTCTCGTGGGCCCTGATACACACTCTGCCCTTCTGATAAGAAGATGATGTCATCAAACAGATCGAACGTCTCTGGAGCAGGCTGCAATAGCGACATCAATACGGTGCCGTTAGTGAGGTGTACTATCTGCTGCAGACAACTTCAGTATTTGATATGATGTGGAGCTATCTAGACCGTTGAAATCTCATCCATGAACAGTGTTTTTGTGGGTCCAACAATCATCTCTCCTGTATTAAAAAAAAATTATCTACTGAGAATAGAATGATAAATGACAAGACTTACAATTTTTTTTATTTTTGATAGAAAAAATACTTTTTTATTTGAGAATTTAAATTTAAATAAATATTGGAATTAAATTTTTAAGGTAATAATTATTTTAAAGAATATAGTGAATTCTTTTATGGTTTTTTACTTAGTTGAATTTAAGTTTATAATTTTCTAATTCTAAAAATAAATTTAAACTTGTATATGAAAATACATTCTAACAATAAAAATATATTCTTCTAAATAATACAAACAGAATTGAAATAAAATCAAATCTGGCAATCGAAATTTGAGTAGTGAAAAAGAAAATTATCTTGCTTATGGAGAAATGATTAATAAAATATAAAATTAATAAGAAAATAAACCTGTTGTTACTCTCTCTTTTTGTCCACCAGATATTCCTCGTAGCATTTCTTCTCCTCGATGGTGTTTTTGCATATATCAAGTCCTAATATCTGTTCCATTTAACATTAACAAAAAAAATAAAAGATTTATATTTATATAAATGTATATGAAAATAATAATAATGATAATAACACAAAAAAAAAAGAAGTTAAGGGCCATTTATATTATCTATCAATATAGTTAGACCATTCATTTTAAGTTAATTAGTTGGAAATTGATTAGTTTCCCATTAATAAAACTTCATTAATGTTTTATGTCTTGTTTAATTAATTACTAATTATTCTAAAAAGCAATGTTTATTTACTTTCATATCTTAAACTTACTTTGAGAGTATAATCTGTAATGAGATTGCTTTCGACACCTTCCATTGCAGTTGCCTGAAAAATTATAAACAGATATATATTCTTATAAGTGAACAGGGAAAAATAACAACAAAATATAAAGAAAATTAATTTCAATAGAAATTTCGTATATCAATATTGATCCCATGCTTTCTATATTGTTAATAAATAAAATTAGTATTACTTATTAGTAATTCCTTAGCTAATGAATTTTTGATTAATTGTTATTATAATCACTTTAAAAAGGATAAAAATTTTAAAGTTGAATTTGTGAAATTTCAAAGTTAGAAAAAAAGTTATCATATACGTGCGTGCGTGTGCGTATATATATATATTATTATTACGTAATTGTCAGCATTTTCTGTGATTCTAAATATTCTAGTTTTTGATATTCATTAATAATATTATTTTATTTTTTACAACAAAATTTTAGAGGTTTCAAATTTAATCATAAAAAGTTATCAATCTTTATTATTATTTTTTTAAAATAGGGATATAAGAAAAAATTTTATGGATCTTATGTTGCATTGAATTAATTTCATGTCTCAGCCCACAAATTATACATTTAAGATACTTATAATTTCTTTGTTAAAATTTATAATTATTTATTTCAAACAACTATTCGCATTTTTAGTTATTTAGGAAGTAGTTTGAAATGGTGAAAATGCGATTGATTGATAAGAAATCAAAAATAGAAAAAGAAGAAGATAAAATAGAGGAAAAGTTAAGAATGCAAATGAAAACAATGGCCAGCATAACTACGTAGTTGTTAAACTCAGCTTATATGAGTGTACATGTGATTCTCATAACCTCATTAACAAAATTCAGTTTTGATTATCTCACTTTTATTTGCTTTCAGTTTATTATACTCACTAGCTTTCTAGAATAATATTTTTCATATTATAGTAGGGACGGTGAAATTAGAAAAAGAATTAAATTATTTCTAATATTATAGTAATTAGCTTTATCTATTTCATAATAAAAAAGGAAATTTTTTTTCTTTTTCATTGAACTCATTTTCTCATATTCAAAATTAATTTACGACGTCAAATTTCAAAAGACGTAGTAAAACAATTTAGAGGCTTAGAATTATCTAACGTCATGTATTTGTTTCGATGTATTGTGTTTCTTCTTTTTTTTTTTTTTCATATTCTGATGATCTAATGTTTGAATGATAGTTTTTTATTAAGCAGCCAACAAAGACTTTTTTTTTTTGAAATTCAAGATATAAAGAATTCTGATTGATTTTTATTTTTTTAACTTTAAATTCTCATCTTTTATTTATTATGCTTTTTTAAAACAATAAAGTTCCAATACGCATTCAAAATATAGGTAAGAAGTTCAGACCTTTTTTTTTTTTTAATTTTTGGAAGTTTATACAGAAAAGAAAAAACATGGTCAATGTAGAAGTAATGTGTACAAAAATAATTTTCTCTAAATTTTCAATAAATCGTTTATAGCTGTTGAAAATACTCCTAACAATCAATTTTTCTTAATTATAAACTAATCAAGAAAGGCTTGTTATTAATCCTATTAATGAATAACCCTAAAAATACCCCTAAAATTTAATTCACCAACAAGTAATAATATTAAAAATTAAAAGATATGATTCTAATCAATAAACTCATTCGCGTGATTCATTTATATTAGATTACATATTTACTTAGTGAAACTAACTATTACATATTCAAATATTCTGATTAATAGTCTATTATCATGCTAATTGCATAATAGATCTATTATAATAGCTAATAAAATAATAGTTTTCATAAGCACAAAAAAATATAGAAAATAAAAATAAAGAATGATAAAAGATAAATAATTCCATCTCACAATACTTGATCAATTGAAACTTCAATTAAACCTCCAAGTAAAAAATCCTTAATTAAATAGGAATTCTAATTAAATAAAGAAATGATAATAAAAAATTTTATACAAGTTATTTTTATGCCCAAATAGGGGAATCTAGTCTTCCAAGCATATATCAAATATTTCATTATCTTCAACTAAATCAAATGTTTGATTTGCTTCATTTTTTGTCAGGTTCGAGACTGATATAATACACCTGCGTCTTAATTTGATTATCTTCTACTAAGTTATGAACTCAATATAAGCTTTACCTAAAACTTATTTAAAACTCCAACTTCTGACAGTCTTTTTCTCAATTTTTCTTTCAACTGTACAATTATATCAAAATTAGCAAATAATTTATTTAATTTAGTAATAAACAACTTGAATATAACTCAAAATATACAATTAATATGATTAATTGCACAATATCACCTTAATTTCTTCTTCTTTGCATATTTTGTCCCAAAACATTTTTATTTTTAGCTTCTAACTCCATCTTTTTATTATTAATTTCTTATTCCTTTTATATTTATCTCTCAATTCTGTAATTTTTTTTAAATTTTTTTATTTAGTCACCTCATATGTTTGAAATTTTAAATTTTTTATTTAGAAAATCAAGTGAATGATATTTTTTTTAATTTAAAAATTATGACTAATAATTTTCAAGAATATTTCTCTTCGAATATTTCTTAATCTATTCCTTAATGAAATATAATAATACAATATGCAATATTTATCATTAATAAAATTATATTTCAAAATATTTTATATTATACTTTATATAATATCTGCTGATAAGTTTTTTTTCCTTTCACATGAATTTTTATTTTCGCCACTTATTCAATAATCCAAGAACTCATTTCAGACTTAGAAACATATTTTTAGTCCCTTTGATCACAATCATTTCATATATCTTTGTCATCCTATGGAAAAAAATTTTTTTTCTTTTCCTTTGAAATTAAATAGAGAAAGACAGATCCTTCTCAAGAAAAAGATACAAAGAAACAAAGAAAAAAAGATGGATAATAAGACTTTTCAACTCATTACCTTATCAGAGAAAAAAAAAAAACTTTCGAAGTTTTTGTGTTTACATGTAAGTTGTAACTGTGCAGGAGAGTTGGGATAAAAAATTGGGAGGAATCAGCCAAGAAAATTAAACTTCAAAAAAGATTCACCTATGTTATAGAATTATGATTCCAATTCCCAGCCATTGTTAATAGAATTGTTTAATTTTTAATTTATGATGATAGATTATATAGTGAAAAAAATAGTAAATTTATTGTACAAGATTTTCATTTTTTTCTTTTTATAAAATAAATATTTAATTTTGGGTTAATATATATTTAGTTTTGGGTTAAGTAAATATATTTGAATTAATATTTCAGATTTGAACCAAATTTATATAAAAAGAGAGTAGAGAAAATTATATTATATAACATAATTTTTAACTTTTTTTAAAAATACTCTATTATTTTTAGTATATTTTTAATATACTAAATATATATTCAATGCATATCTTTAAAATGTAGTATATTTTTAGTATACTAAATATACCTCTAAAATCAATATTTTTGAAATTTAAAATTAAAAAACTAGTATTTTTAAAATTGAAAAAGAAAATTAGATATTTTTAAAAATATTTTTATTTTTTATGATATTTTTGAAGAAACTCCAAGAGAGTATTCAATAGGAATAGCCCTTTTTTTAAATTTTATAATAAATATTATATATAAAATAAAAATATATATATAATAAAAAAAAGGCCCCTCCCTCTTATGGTGCGGCTACGTCCGTGTAACTGTGGACCTGTGGTGTTAGAAGGTGGTGATTGCGCACCTGAATATGATATTATTTAATTGCTTTAATTAACTTATTTGATGATATTTATTTTAAGAATTTTAATTAAATTAAAATTATTTAAAATAATAAATTAAAAAATACACGTAGTGATTAAATTTTTAAATATGATTACAATTCAAAAATTATAAATTACTTGTATAATTCATTTTTCAATTTTATTAAACACCATCACTAATTAGAAATTGCCAATACGTGTAAAAAATGCAAAGTTGGCAAATTTTATTTATTTTTTTATTTTTTCAGAAAGCACTTGAATAGGCCTATGCATGAACTAAATTACAAATTTCAATTAATAAAAAAAAACCACAAACTAACATTTAATTAACATCCGTGTTCCGGGCTTTGTTTAATTCTTATCTATTTTTTTTAAAAATAATTCTTATCTATTTTAAAGGCTTTAAACTCCTGCACGTTATTCAATTAAAATAGTTCTATTTCTCTATTATCTTTTGCTTAATAATTTTGTCAGTGGAAAGAATGTTAAAGGAGTTGATTAGTAAAATACATGGCTGGGGTAAAGCTGCCCCTCCGCATTACTTAGGCGGTGAGAGGAGGAGGAAAGACTTATATATAGGCCTTCCCTCCTCTAATTTAAATGGATTAGACATTGAAGAGAAAAAAAAAATTTAATACTCTAAAAATTATATTAACAAATTCTACTCCTAACAGTTTCTAGTAATGAAATTAGTGAAAAATAGTACCATAAATGAAAAGATAAAAACAAAACATAAATAATAGAGATAAAATTTAAGAAAAATATATAAAAATGACCATGATCTATACATAATTACTACACGTTGAGGGTCACGATTCTCAAGACAGAAATATCGTTGAAACCATAGTTTTGCCCTATGAAACAACTGAGCAGTACATATAAAAGGAGATCTGACTTTGAGAGGAGCTTTTAACACTTAAGGGATTCTTTGGACTTCCAGAATTTTTAATTTTTAAATTGAAGAACTATTAATTTTGTAGAATTCTAGATTTCTTTTGATTCGTTATTTATTTATTCATAAATATTTTTGATGAATATTTTAAATCAATTTATTTATTGTTTGATTTGGATATGAGTAACTAATATCCTTTTAAGATTAAGTAGATTTATTTGTTTCATCCATGAATTCTTAATAAATTCAATTTATATTTTTCTAGTCAATTAATTTGTTATTATTGTGCTTAAAATTAGTAATCGACTAATATTGGTATAGGAATAATAACTTTAAGAAGTTGAACTTAGAAATAAGAATTATTTCTAGAGAACTATTATTATATCCCTTAAATTATTAGATTTTGTATTGTTTGTATTGTAGCGAAAGTAAAGAATGAGGGCGATAAAATTACTGTACTTACTACCTAAGAAAGAGTAGGGCTGACTTTTTTTTGAAACACCGGTTATCAAATTACTAGAATAGAATGGGATGCCTATCTTATTTTTTAGGACACTCACGACGGGTTGCATCTTATTTATGTTTGTCCTTTTCACATTTTTGGAATGATACATCGATTGAAAAAAATTAAATACCGACTAATGGATTCAATTTCTTTCTGAATTTTGTACATATCGAAAGTATTTATGTATCGGACTGCTCTTTAAATTTATGCTTATTAGTCAATGTTAGCTTAAAAAATTTATTTACTGTCAACGGTAAAAAAATCTTCTCTTCAAAAGCTTTTTTTTGAGTAATAAAAGATAAAATTCATTAATATAGAGAGGAGATCAACCAAATAAGGCAAAGGATAGTAAATAGAAATTCAACAAACATCTCCTTATTCTTTGGAACCCTAGAGCTACACCATTTCACCCCTGAAGAAGAAGGCCATATAAAAACAGAGAGTTGGCCAAATCCAAAACCAAGGAACAGAGACTCGGCCAAACTTGCAATAAGATGCAAGCTCACAACAACTAAGATGGAAAACAAATCAAATCTACCCCTAACATCCTTAGGTAATAGATAAATTGAGGGAAAAACAGACCATACAATCTACAAAGGGGCAGCAATAAATTAGATCTCTAGACAAGTAAGCATATGGCCACTAAGAGTTGGCAAGGGAAGATCACTGGGGTATCTAACAACCAACAATTTCAACTAGTGGCAGAGCCATGACTAAAATGAAAGAAGGATAAAATTTTCAAGCGAAAAAAATTATAAATAAATTTTTATTTAATTTTATTTTCATACTAAAAAATTAATGCAAATATTTGACATTAATATTAATATTTTATTTTATTTTTATAATAATTAAATATTAATATTAAAATTTTTATTATTTTTATTTCAATATTTAAATTTTATTTTGAAAAATTACATAATATATATTATTTTTAAATAATATTTATATATTTTTTAAAATATTTTAAAGAAATTATTTAAACTAATTTTTTTAATAAATTTATATGGGAATATTTTTTACAAAATAATTAACTTAATCACAAAACTCTAAACTCAATTCATCATCAAATTACAAAATAATTAGCTTTTAAATTCTCAATTCATATTATAATTAAATTCCAAAATAATTAACCTAATCATCCAAACCCAAATTTCAATTCATAATCAATTTTTAAAATAATTAACATAATATTCAAAATAATGAACTCAAAATTATAAATTAAACAATAATTATAAAAAATTATAATATTCAATAACATTATCAAAATAATAAATTAAAAACTAATTTTAAATTTTAAAATAATTATATGTAAAAATTAATTTTAAAGAAAAATAAATATGCATATACACACAAATATATATAAATACTATATATTATATAAATATATATTATATTATAAATTAATTTTATATTATATAAATATAAGTATTATTAATTTTATGTATATATAAATATACATATTTTTTTTGGATAAAAGATATATAAATATACATATATATATATATGTATATGTATGTATAAATATATATATGTATATAGGAACCAAGGAGGGGCAATGAACCATCTCATGCCCTCCTTGGTTCCGCCCCTGACTTCAACCACATAATAAATCGCCATGGAGTAGGAGAAAAAATGGCTCTGAAATGTTAATAGGAGATAACTAGAGAAACTTGAGAATTTTCTGAAGATAACAAAATATCCTTAAAGTACCAAAAGAGTACAATCTTCTCTTTGGATCTAAAATCTACAACAAAACAATAAGCCACACTAAATGTAGAGGACAAAAACGATCATTAAAGGCTAAAACAAGAAGAGAATACTTTCAAACCCATAAAACATAAAGAAATATAAACAAAACTAGAAAAAATAGGTAGATCTATGACTATTGCCGGCCAAAAAGCCCACGATAGCCCTAGATCGAACTGAAGCACTGGAGAGCAAATATCAGAGTCAATCCAGCCTTCCAGTAACAAATTAATATTCTTACTTTTTTTTTTCTAAGAATACCTAACCAAATGTTATTACTTATAAGTCAAATACAAAAAAAAAAAAAAAGAAGAGAAACACCATTTTATTTGTGAAAACAAAAATTAAACATAACAGCATTAATATATATGCATATGTACTAAATTACTAATAATGGGTGCACTTTATTATTATTGTTAAACATTAAATTATTATTGATACAATATAGCAAATAATAAAATTAAAATTCAAGTGGTTATATATTCTACAAATTATAGTAAATTTATAAATTAATTTGAGAATAATTTCTAATTCGAAATGAAAAAAAAATTAAAATATGAATTTAATTATATGTCAAATTTGATTGGATAAACTTTGAAAAAGTTCACGTAAGCAATTGTGTAATTTGTCATAAAGTTTTCAGTCTCTTGCGTTGATTTTCTTCTACCAAAATGTTGAATTTCATTGGCCAATATATATATATATATATATATATATATATGTTGAATTTCAGATCCATTTTCTCCTTCTAAAATTAATATCATAGCAACCGTAAAAAGAACCATTACATTATCAATATATACATGTCAACTAATCAAACATTCTTTGTATAGTAAATTAATATTTTTTGCACACGCACGTATGTATGATTAGACACATTGTTGCCACGCGCAAACGCAAATTTGGATTCTAGAATGCACGTGCCGCACAAGTGTGATTATTACTATATATTATTTAAATATAAAATCAATTTATCTGATAAAAAATAATTATATATTTAATTCTTTGAATAGAGTCTGGTTAAAAAAAAGGTATAGCAAAATTCACTGATAATCTGAAATTGATTGGAAAGAAACACACGTTGAAAAAGGGTGAGATTGCATGGAGGTTGTATCTAAACTATCAACATGTGTAGAGGGGGAGCCATCACATTTGACGCATAGAGTTTTTGCTTCTTTTTTTTTTTTTGAAGTTCTAATATATAGTTTTAGAGTTTATTTCAAAAAAAATATATAGTTTTAGAGTTTAATAATAATAATACTCTTTATTTTATTGTGAAATATATTTATTAAATATTTTTAATAAATAATATTAAAATAAAAATATAACACATTAACTAATTATCAAAAAGTAGATTATAATCTTAAATAAAAAATTAAGTTTATCAATTTGAGATATAAAATAAAAAATTTTTTCAACGTATTGATGCCCAAATGACTATATATCTTTAAGAAAAAAAAGATACTTTAACAATTAAAGTTTGAATTTAATTGAAAATGAAGAGCATGAAAAAAGAAAAAAAAAACTAAGCATTTGGTATATAATTGGTTAATTTTCCAAGATTAGTGGCAAAAGTCTTCTTATTTCGATCTAACATTAGGCTTGGCTTTGAATATATTCTCTTGCTAAAAGAATATAATGAAGTTAATTAGTCAATAATAAAAAATAATATCATTATATGTGATTCTAAATAAATTTGTCATATGATTCATCTAACTAGCTATTGAAAAAAATCAATCATATATACTTAGAATCATGCAGATGGTTACTTATATTTCCTTTTATTTACTAGAATTAAATAGACACAGTATTATTATTACATAAATTATTTCTCATATATATGTGGAGAATAAATATAAGTTATTTTTATTTAATTGATCATTGTTATCTTTATCATAATTGTAAAAATTTCATGACATTAATAGAATAATGTTATCAATAAGTTGATATATATAAAGGACAAATTATAGCGGTATGCTCTCGTCTTCTCTTTGAGAAGTTATCGTTTTTATCTTTTCTGGCCTTGATTCTTTCTTGGCTTTCTGCATGGAGGAGGATAGAATATCTGTTGACATGCAAAATCTCATCGTGGGTGATGATAATGATGATGGGCTGGAATATGAGGAAGGTGAACTAGTTGTTGATGATAATAGACACCTAGCTCTGGTTGGACGTTTCCTATCTGATAGGAATATTAACTTTCAGGCCATGAGGCAGACAATGGCGGCGTTATGGAGACCACTCATGGGCATGCAGGTTAAAGAAGCTGATGGTGCTCGTTTCATTTTTCAGTTCTTTCATGAGGTGGACGTGTTTAGAGTGTTGGACATGTGCCCCTGGACTTTCGACAATCAATTGCTTTTGCTGGGAAAGTTTGGTGACCATCCTTCATCACAGGATGTTCCTCTCTTCCACTTTCCCATGTGGATTCAAATCAAGGGATTAAGGTCGGGATTTAGGGAGGAAAGGGTCCTTAAAGACATCGGCAACCGTCTGGGTGAATTCATAGAGACTGATCCTTCGAATTTCACTACCTCATGGGACTCGTACATGCGTATGCGCATTAACTGGGACGTTTGAAATCCTATAAGATCGGACTTCAAATTAAAAGCAGGACAAGGCAGTTGGTTTAAGGTGGATTTGCTGTATGAACGAATGCCACCATTCTGTTTTATCTGTGGTTTCTTTGGCCACACGGAAAGGTTTTGTCCTAAGTTATTAGAATTTGAACCAGGGAAGGCGATCAGGAAGTTCTCACCGAGCCTTCGAGCTCCGTCACGGCGGACACAGCAAAACATTGGGGAGAGATGGTTGAGGCCGACGGTGACAGAACAACCAGAAAATGGAGATCATGATCGGAACTCTGAGTTTGGAAATTCCAATTTTTCAGGGATTGATGGAGCGGATATCACTGGAAATGATACTGGAATCCCGAAGATTGGGGGATCGATGATCTTTAGAAATCCCTTATCTGTCAATGTCAATGATACTATGGAAGGTGTTGACTTGACCAGTATGGAAACTAAGAGTAATGACTCAGATTTTATTACTGCTGGGGCCCAGGGTCTTGTTCTTAACCAGAATATGCCCAATGATCCAATCAATACTGCATCGGCCGGTTCGACCCGAACCCGCCACACAAAATGAGTTGTATAAGTTGGAATTGCCGTGGGTTGGGGAGCTCACAGGCAATTGAGCACTTAAAGTTTTTAATTTTTGACAAACGCCCCGCTTTTATTTTCCTTATTGAAACTCTTTGTCTTTCTAATAAGATTAATGAAATAAAACCGTTGTTGGGTTATGATGATTTTCTTTCAGTTGATTGTTGCGGTCATAGTGGTGGTTTAGCCTTGTTGTGGAAATCGGTTTCTGATGTTAGACCTTTAAATGTCTGTAATAGATGTATTGATGTTGAAGTAACCGTGGATTTGATCGGGTCTTGGAGACTTACGGGCTTCAATGGTCATCCAGATAGAGCTCGTCATGTTGAATCTTGGACTCTTCTTCGTAATCTCTCTGATTGTAGTAACTTACCTTGGGTGTGTATTGGTGACTTTAACGATATTCTACATCCTTGGGAAAAGAAAGGGGGGCGTCCTCAGCCTCATAATCTTATTGATGGTTTCAGGTTGGCTGTTTCAGAAGCAGGGCTACTTGATTTTAAAATGCAAGGATATCAATTCACTTGGGAGCATGGTAGAAGTTCGGGTCGACTCATTGAGTCTAAGTTAGACCGAATTTTGGCTTCATCTTCCTGGTTGACCCAATTTCCTGCTGCACAGGCCTCTGTACTTGATATTTCTTCGTCAGACCATCTTCCTATTCTTCTTGAGGTCCGTAAGCATATCCAGCAGCAGGAGGCTATTCGATTCTGATTTGAGACTTACTGGCTCAGGAACCCAGCTTGTCGGGATTTAATTAAGGATAGTTGGGAGCATGGTGCCTTTATGAATATTGTTGAGCGTCTCAACCAGTGCGGATCTGATTTATTTAATTGGGGTGTTTCACTAAAACAAGAGAACAAATTTAAATTGTCAAAGTGCAGGAGGGTTATGAAAGATCTTAGGGGCTCCAGAGTCTTGGGCGATATTACCAAATTTTTGGAGGCTAAAACTCAATTTCATAAACTGCTACATGATCAAGAGATTCAGTAGAAACAGCGGTCTCGTGTGTTCTGGCTGAAGGATGGAGACAGGAACACCACTTTTTTCCACTCAGCAGCTACGTCAAGACGGAAGAAGAATAGAATCTCCAGGCTCAAAGATGACAACGGCATTTGGGTGGAAGATGGTGATGCTTTGGGTAAGTTATTAATTGATCATTTTGCAGCAATTTTTTCTTCTAATGCTGGTCAGATGGAAAGTATCTTAGCTCATTTTTCTTCTTCAATTTCGGAGGAGATGAATGCTACTCTACTAGCACCATATTCGACTAAAGAAATTAAGGATGCAGCTTTTGGGATGCACCCCGAAAAAGCTCCTGGTAAGGATGGTCTGAACCCCTCGTTTTTTCAAAATTATTGGGACATTGTCGGTCCGGCCGTATCTGCTGCTTGTATCCACTTTCTGAACTCTGGGGATTTTCCGGCTGAGATCAATGATACTTTATTGGTGCTTATCCCTAAGAAAAATAGGCCGGAAACCACAAATGATCTTCGCCCCATCGCATTGTGTAATGTTTTATATAAGATCATGAGTAAGGCAATGGCGAATCGTCTCCGGTCTTTATTGCCAAGTATTATATCCCCCTCGCAAAATGCCTTCGTGGCTGGGCGTAGTATACAAGACAACAGCATCATTGCATTTGAACTTATGCACTCCTTTTTGAATAGGCAAAGGGAACTGGAAGGCTTTGCTGCTCTTAAAATTGACATTTCGAAAGCCTATAATAAGCTTGAATGGAGATATTTAGCTGCGGTTCTTAATAAGATGGGATTTGAGCAAAGATGGACCAATTTGATACTAAAATGCATCTCCACTGTCAAATATTGGGTTTCTTTTGATGGCAAATTTCTGGGTCCTCTTTTTCCAACTAGAGGTATAAGGCAAGGCGACCCGATTTCTCCGTATTTGTTCATTTTGGCAGCTGAGGGTTTATCTTGCTACATTAAATCTAAGGTGGCTGCCAATCTTTGGCATGGATATTCGGTGGCCAGAGGGGCTCCTTCAATTGATCATCTGTTCTTCGCCGATGATAGCCTACTTGTCTTTAAAGCAGATGAGTCTGAATCTCTGGTTGTGAAGGCTGTTCTTGAATCGTATGCATTAGCTTCAGGTCAGCAAATCAATTACCACAAGTCCGGAATCTGTTTCTCCAAGAATGTCAACTCTGACACCCACAATATAGTTTGTAACGTCCTCCATGTGACAGAGCAAGCTGATCTGGGATGTTATTTGGGACTTCCTACAAGGGTGGGCATTAATAAAAGAGAGGTCTTCTCCTTTCTTAAGGATAGGCTGTGGAGTAAGTTAAATTCATGGAAGAATCGATGTCTCTCAAGAGCTGGGAAGGAGATTTTACTTAAGACAGTCTTGCAGGCCTTGCCGATCTATGTAATGAACCTCTTTTTACTTCCCAAATCGTTTTGTGCGGATCTCCAGAGAATTATGGGAAGATTTTGGTGGAGCAATGGTAAATATATGGATAAAGGAATTAATTGGGTGAGTTGGGACCGTATGAGCCTTCCGAAGAAGTTTGGTGGTTTGGGTTTCAAGAAATTACATGAGTTCAATATGGCATTAGTTGGTAAACAAGCCTGGAATATTCTCTTGTATCCTAATTCTTTGGTGGCTCGAGTGTTGAAGGCCAAATACTTCCCAAATTCAAACTTTTTAGATGCTCAAATTGGGAGTAATCCAAGCTTTTTATGGCGTGGAATATGGGAAAGCAGGATGTTATTAGAAAGAGGTGGTTGTTGGAGAGTGGGTAATGGATCTACATTGTCTATTTGGGACAATAAGTGGCTTTCGTCTACAGATTCTATGAAGATTTCTACTGCTAGACCTGTGAGTTCTGAGCTCTACAGCGTTTCTGATCTAATTGTTAATGCCCGCTGGAATTTGGAAATTATTAACGATACTTTTAATGATGAAGATAGAGCTGCTATTTTAAAGATCCCGCTGAGTTTGAGAAGACCAGCTGATGAGTTTATTTGGCGTGCAGATCCTAAAGGGATTTACTCAGTCCGGACTGCTTACCGCCTGCTTACTGAGGTAAGTTTAACTCAAACGCAACAAATTAATTCAGGGGTATGGGGCAGATTATGGAGTTGCAGAATACCCCCCAAGTGTTTAAATTTTATTTGGCGATGTTTGTCTAGAGCACTCCCCACTGTTTCAGCTTTGCAGAGTCGTCGTGTGCCTGTTTTTTCATCCTGCACTTTCTGTAACAATGCTGAGGAATCGGAATTACATTTGTTTGTGCATTGCCAATTAGCTGTGAATGTCTGGAATCTATCTCCTGTTGTGTTTCGACATTCTTCAGCAGTAAGCTTTATACAGTGGTTTGTTGAGCTGGTGGAGTATGCTACTGCTGATGATCTGAAAATTGTGATTATGAATTTATGGGCCATCTGGGAAGCACGAAACAACTCAGTGTGGAAGAACATTCAGCCTAACCCGAGACAAATTGTTAGGAGGGCTTATAAATTCCTTTTTGATTGGGAGAATGTGCAAGATATTGGCCCCACTAGTCCTGGAATCAATTCAGCAGCTGTCAGGTGGAGTAAACCAGCTGGTGTGTTTCTTAAATTTAATACCGATGGTGCGTGTTTTGGTAGTGATTGTGGGGGTATTGGTGCTGTGGCAAGGGACGTGTCTGGTTCCTTTGTTTGTGCTTTTCAAAAGACTGTTGTGGGCAGCCTAGATCCTTGTGTTATGGAAGCTTTAGCTATCCGGGAAGTTTTGAGTTGGGTGAAGGCAGAAGGCTGGCATCAAGTGGTGGTTGAATCAGACTCTCAAACTTGTGTTAAGGCTATAAATAATTTCGATCACAAAGATCTTTCCTCGTTTGGAACTTTAATTGATGATTGCAAATCCCTACTTAGTGACTTAAGGGATGTTTTTGTAGTTTTTGTGAGACGGTCTGCGAATAACGTTGCTCATACTCTAGCTAGAGCGTGTGTTATTTCGACAGACTTTGTGGAGTGGCGTTCTAACCCTCCGTCTTGTATTTCTGATTTAATTGAGAAAGAGAAGTAATGAAATCCAACAATTTTACTCAAAAAAAAAAAAGAAAAATAGTTTTGTAATTGTAATGGACGATTTATCTCAAAGTCGGCAAAAATTGAGATTCAACCCCTTAAAAAAGTTTTTAAAAAAACGGTATAGGCTTACACAACAATGAATTTCATTAACTTTATAGAATTCAAAAATACACTTTAATTACATTTACAAAATACACCTCTCAAAGCTTGTTGCTTAAAGTTTTCATCATTATCTCAACTAATTAATCGTAATAAATCATAAAAATCCTAAAGATATCAATACAAGCATTTATATAATAACCATGAATACTTGTAATGGCTTATTGCTCTATATAGACATATTTATATCTACAAGTTTAATTCAAAAAGCTTTATATATAGTAGTAATTAACTGAATAATCTCTCTTATCTTGTTTGGAAGTTTAGAGTCCTTATGGCAAAGGCATACATAAATGCAAAGAAGACTGTGAAGCCAACCAAAACTGCAGCAATTGGTCCCATGAAATTTGGATCATACCCATAATGATCTTCAATATATTGCTTGATTGTTGGAGGATTTAATGCACCAGGAACGGAAATTTGGGTTTCAACATCTCTATATTGTGATACAATTAGTCCATAAACAGTCCATGCAACTGGGCAAATCCAATAGTACCAGACCCACCACTTGGGAATTCTCTGAAATTTCAAAACAATTAATGAGAAATTGTTAAAAATGCAGTGTTTCTAGTTTCTTATGCAAATAATTTTAATGGAGTTTGAAAAAAAATGAACATACCGGTCGTGGGATGAAGAAGCCAGAGAAGAGATTGAAGAGTGCATAAAATGTTGCTGCAAATATGGATGCTACTTGAAGATTTGGGGTGACAGAAACAGTCATCATTCCATAGTATGTGAAGTAGAGAAAGGAAAAGAAGGAGATAAAGAAGAACCAGAAGAATTTTGCTACTGTCCATTCAAAGGCTACCATTGCATACACAATTAGTGTATAATATGTAGTTTGAATTAGAACATAAGGTATTTCACAGAAAACCTGCAAGTCCCAAGTTCAAGTTTCAATCAGAAATTAACTTTAAATTTCTTATCTCTTGTATTATGAAAAACAAGTACTCAACTAAAGCTTACCTGAGCAAGAGCATAAGGAAATGCAGAGTACATTCCAGCTGCTCTTTCACGATAAAAGACTGTTCTTTCAATTGCTATTATTGGCTGTACTGTTGAGCAGTTATTGATGCCTATAAATAACACAGCAGCATACATTGCCCCAATAATCATACTCAAGTCACCTGAGTTATCCCTGAATTGCAAAATTAGAATAATTAGAATCTAATATTCAATTGAATTGCCTAAAAAGAAAATAAAATTTTTGAGTCTATACTTACTTTTTGGTGCCAACTTTCCAGAAAATTGACCCAACCATGAGTGCAGCAACTAAGGTGAAGCTATATCTAACAAGGTTATAATCAGGACTTCTCCAATAAGTCCACCATTGCTTCCATAGGCAAGATTTGAACTGTCCCCATCGAGATTGAGAATATTGTGAGGTAAAATAAAGGTCTTTTGCTCCTGGTGGTGGTGTGCTTAGCTCTTTAACTAAAGCCTTATTTCTCCTGTTGATAAAGAAATACATATTTAAGGTTAAAATTTGAAGAATTTCGATTATGAAAAAAGTAAAAAATTGTGTTGATATAATTTTTTTCTTGACTTACTGGTATAAAGATGTTGACTTGTAGTGTTCTGCAAAGTCGATTCCAAGTCTAACTTCTGCTGCTATTGAACTCACTTCTAGCATCCATGTTGCAGGATTGTACTTTTCTTTGATTTTAGGAACTCCAGGGATTGACTCAAAGTATTCAATGATCTTATGCGAATTTCGACCTAATGGTCCTGAGTAGATCACTTGTCCTCCTCTTTTCATTAGCAGCAACTCATCGAATGCTTCAAAGATGTCGATACTAGGCTGGTGAATGGTGCATACAACAGTTCTTCCAGTATCCACAGTATTTCTCACAGTCCTCATAACAATTGCAGCTGCTCTTGCATCAAGTCCAGAAGTTGGCTCATCCATGAAAATAATTGAAGGATTTGCCACAAGCTCTACTGCAATTGTCAATCTTTTTCTCTGTTCTGTTGACAATCCCGTAACTCCTGGAAGCCCAACTATTGCATCTTTGAGATTGTCTAGCTCTACTAATTCCATCACTTCATCAACAAAAGTCTGTAAAAATAAAAACCCAAATTTCATTTTAGCAATTTACTCTTCTTTTGTTTTAACCTTCTGAAAAGTGAGATTAAGAGATGAACTTACCATTTTTTCCTCTTTGCTAACTTCTTTGGGAAGACGAAGGAATGCTGAGTAGATCAAGGATTCTCTAACTGTGACTTGAGGTGAGTGAATATCATTCTGTTCACAATATCCAGAAATTCTAGCGAAGGTTTCTTGATTCTTGGGGAATCCTGAAATTCTAATATCGCCTTCGATATATCCACCTGTTTTTCTTCCTGCCAAAACATCCATCAATGTTGTTTTTCCAGCTCCACTGACCCCCATTAGTGCTGTCAGTACTCCAGGCCTAAATGCACTTGTTACTTCCCGAAGTAGTTGGAGCCTATCCTCTGCAACTCCTTGCTGTTTCATTTCCTGTTACCATCAATTAAGGTTAGTCACAAATAAGAAACAATATCCTGAATATATAAAAACTGAAGAGAAAAAGGAGTATTGATTCTTACAGGAGGCATATCTACATAATAATTCACGCTATCAAAGGACATTGCTAGAGGAGTGAAAGGAAGAACCATTCCTCTTTTGGGAGCAACACCATTAGCTCCCTCAAGAAATGAATCAGCATTTCTACTTAACCCATTGGGATTAGACCGGCTAATCATCCTTTGCATTGCCATTTCCCCTGAAACATTTCAATTTCAAGCCTTTATAAGAAATTCCACCGTTTAAACAATAGTCTGCTAAAAATGTACACTATTTTGTTTTGTGTTCCTTACTTGTATTGTTTCCATCAGCACCAGATAATGATCTAGGGACTGAATCTTTCTTTGAGTGTGTCATTCTCAGTCTTGGTTGACCCATTGAGCCTTCTTCCTCTTCCATTTCCTTTGCTGTTTCCTCTGAGATTATTGCTTGTTTCTTTCCAGGAGCTATTATATCAAACAACAACAACATTTAGAAGATAGCTACTTCAGAGAAGAAAAATAAATCCAGAAAGAAAAGATAAATCACAAAACTTACCACTCATGTACATGAGAGCAAAGGTGAAGAGGACATTGAAAAGAATTGCAAATCCGAAAAGAGCACCAGCACCAATCCAATACCAATTCTTGTTCTGAAAAATATCAAAGCCTTGGAGCACTGCTAGGCCTAATTCGGTAGAATTGTCTGAGTTCTGTAATACAATCAATTGCAAGCTCAATTTCCATCCATCAAAAACAAGTCTCTGAATAATTTGGTCAATCATTCGTGAAATCATACCCTTTTTTTCATCCACCTTGGAGCATACATTTCATTCACAGCGAAAGCATTGTAACCATAACTCATAGGAGAAAGCCAGTATGCCCACTCCCACCAGTTAGGAATTTGACCTGTCATAAAGGTAACAACTCTTTATTAATTCAGTAACTACACAACATTCTGGCATAGGCCTAATATGGAAGGAACTGGTCATGTTCTTCTTTTGGTTACTGAGTAAAGCTGATAGGTTCTTGTTCTTATACGAGATATGCTAAAAAAAATTGTTTTAATGCTGACCTTTAGGTATGATGAAGCCTCCAAGTAAGAAAACGAGGAGGAGAACAAGCACTCCACCCGTATTCGCAATAATCATAGTCCTGCAGACACCAGCAATAAGTCTAAAGAGACCAGCAGCCATTTGTTGAGTCAAGAATACCAGTAGCAGATGCTTGAAAAACCTGAAGATGGACCATTTAATAGTTAGAACTTAATAGTTTATCAATGTTGAAAATTTGATGATTTTAACAAAAAAGGGTATAATTAAATTTACCTGGCAGCTTGAGGAGCAAATCCTATGGAGTAATATGTAATAGACACCCAAACAACAGATTCTATTACTGACATTGGCAATGTAAGAAGGAAAGTTGGGAGACTAAAAGTCCAAGGAGGGTGAAACAGAAGATCTCTTTGCTTGTAAAACACTGGAAGTCTTGAAATCATAAGACTCAGCTCAGCAAAACCATTAAACATGTTAATGATCATAGTGAACAAAAGTGCGCCAATATATATTGCTCCATCATCTTCATTTCTTGTGTGCATTCTTGGTTTTATAAACACTGTGGATGCTATAATTGCAACTATTATAATTTGGATTGTCTTAGAGACGAAAACCACAGAATTTCTCTTGATTAATAGCGATTCTTTATCCCAACAAGCCTTGAGTAATTCCATCTTTGGAACGGAATATTTTGAGAATGCTAGAGCTGCTTTATGGCCTTGAGATTTGTCATATGGCACTGAAAGCTCATTGTCTAGTTGCATTCCTACATGGAACCTCTTAAACCTTTCTGCAAATTCAGGAACTGATATGTATCCGTATGGTTTATTTTTCACAGCCCAGTATTGCTCTTGGTCTTTCTTTGAAGTAACCTGCAAGAATTAGAATGGGATGTCAAACAAAAATTTTAATGGGAATTTTTTTTTTCGGTTCTAACCATACAGCGATTGCAGACTAATCTGAATTGTGGTCGAGCAAACGATTAAGGGGTAAAAATTTTAATATAAGCAATGTTTAAAGATAAATTTTTTACCTCCTGTAAGAAATCAGCAGTTCCTTTTCTGTCAGGGCAGCGGAAGCCACAGCTTTCAAAGAATTCAAGAATGTGTTCTCGTGGGCCCTGATACACAATCCGACCTTCAGATAAGAGGATCACATCATCAAAAAGATCAAACGTCTCAGGAGCAGGCTGCAATAGTGACATCAATACTGTGCCCTCAGTGAGGTGCACAATCTGCTGCATGCACTTCACTATTTGATATGTTGTGGAGCTATCAAGACCCGTTGATATCTCATCCATGAATAGAGTTTTTGTAGGGCCAACAATCATCTCTCCTGTATAAATAAATTAATTTAAATTAAAAAATAATTTTTAACAAAATTATCAAAAAAAGAAAAAAACCTACAACATTAAAAATTTATCAGTCGAAAATTAAATTTATTAAAATAACCAAAAAAAAATTCTTATAAAAAGTGAAAATTTTAAAAAATCTGATAAAACGCATAATTTCTCCCATTACAATTAGATTATAATTTAATGAGTTAAAGATTATTTTGACAGAGATTAGAGTTTAATGTTGCAAAAACATGTGATTCATAAGTTCAGTCCTATGCAAAAAGGCAAAGAAATTTTTTTTTCTTCTCATAAAGAATTATTTTTTTTTTAAAATTTTCAAGATTGAGGGGTTGGTGGTGGTGTTCAACTGAAAGATTAGTCAAAAGATAAAAATCTTGTTCCCACGAAAAAAAATAAATTATATCGTTGAAAAGGTTTTTGTTTTTGTTTTTTTTTGTTATTCCTTATTTGCTTCTTAAAGCACATGACAACTCGGTTTTTTGTGTGTAAATAACAAGCAAAACCTTGGACTGTTTCAAGAGCAAAACAATTAATCATTGACTAAGAAAAAAAATATAATAAATTAAATTAATTAATTAACCTGTTGTTACTCTTTTCTTCTGTCCACCAGAAATCCCTCTAATCATTTCATCTCCTACAATGGTGTCCTTGCATATATCAAGCCCTAATAGCTGTTTAAAAATTTAAAAAAATTAACAAAAAAAAAAGGTATATGTTAATAACCCAATTTTTATAATAATTAAATATTTGTTAATTAACAAAAGATAATGTACTTAGTAGGTGGATTAGCAAATTATTAGTTCACCAACCAAAAAGGGTATTATAAAAATCAAGATTAGGGCCCTCCATTAATCCAGAAACAGAGTTTAGTCTCCCAGTGATAGAGTTGGTAAGGAGAAATATTTGACAAATTGAAAATTAAGTTTGTTGGCTTCCAACTCTTCAAGAAAATTCAATAAAATGTAAGAACAACTCAATAACGCACTTAAACTTTCCAGAAAATGACATTTTTTTTAAACTTATATGGCCAACTTTTATTCTTTATTTTATTGATAATATTTTTTTAAGATGATATATTTTTTTGCTTTCTAACTTACTTTAAGTGTGTAGTCGGTAAAAAGGTTGGTGTCAGCTCCTTTCACTGCAGTGGCCTGCAAAATTGAAGGTAAAATTGAACTTAATAAAAAGAAATTAAAATTTTTCTGATTAATATTATACAGTTAATTGGTGTTATTCAATTTTTGTTTTACCTTCATGAAAAGGTCTACGTCTGCTTCTGGGAATATTCCAGCATCCTTTTCTCTTCTTGCAAGCTCACTTAGAAGATCTATTCAAGAACACAAAGTAATACTCAATTTTAAATCATCTCTTGATTAGTAGTTAATTAATTACACTAATAAAAAATGTTTTAATTGTGAATTTGGGATATAATTAATTAATTAACTAATTATTACCATATCGAGTCCCAACTCCTTGGCATCTTGCTGAGAAATCAAGAGTTTCTTTGACAGTCATAACTCCAACATGAACATCATTTTGGCTAATATAAGCCGATGTCTTTCTTGGCACAAATTCATTTAATTTATGCCCATTATATGTTATCTCTCCTTTAACCTGTTGAACCCAAAAAAAAAACCCATTAAGTAATTTTCACTAAAAATAAAATTACATAATTAAAATCATTAAAATAAATTAATAATGATTGATTTGGAGTCATTTTTAAATTTAAAATTGTAGTCCTGCAATGAAAATGTCAGCAAAAAATTAATTAATAATAATAAAAGATTAAATAACTTGTAATTGTGTAAGTCAAATTTGTTTTTAACCTTAAGACTTGGGTCCAACTTCCCAGCCAATGCTAGCAAAAGGGTTGTTTTCCCGGAAGATGGTGGACCTAACAATAGAGTCATCCTGCCAAAAATAAACAAAAATTAAAAATTAAAATTAAGATCATATTATATATGGAAATTCATATGATAATAAAAATAATTTTTTTTTGACAGTAAATAAATGATTCTTAATGTGAATAAATTTTTATTACCTTGATGGTTTTAAAATTCCAGAAGCATCTTTAAGAATTGTGAGCTTAGTTCTCTTAGTAAAATTAATCCCAATCAAACCAAGAGCAGACTCTGCAATATTTCTTGCAGCATTTGGTAGAGTAGGCAAAGCTCTGCTGCCAATATGGCAATCTGCTTCAATTGTTAAATTTTCGAACCTAACTTCCACTGTTGGAAGTCTGATTCCAACCCTGAAAATTAATATCAAAATTAATTTTAATTAGATACTCAAAATCATATTATTATTAATAAACCAAATAAGTTTTCTCAAATAATTAATTAATTAAGCTGAGAGTATTATTCTAGTTATGTATTAGGACAAAATCAAATTGGCTTTAACCTTTGGATACACCGACAATTGATTTATCTAAATAAATTAGAGTATATTTGTACATCAATTATTTGCAAGTTGGCATAATTAATTAACTAAACTAGGAAAATAATGGTCTCCCTTTGATTTCTTTTCATATTCTCATAATTTCAAATTTTTTTAGGTATTACTAATACATATAACTCATTTTTACAGCATGTAAATTATGTAATTAAAAGTAATAAAAATTAATATTAGTAAAATTTTCTTTTTTCTTAATACTATTATTTAAGAATTTTAGCATAATTAAATTGATATTTAATATTTATTACACTATAAAAATAATAGAATAGAGTCAACTTAAAATATTCAGTATTTCATTCAAAGAAGGAAGAAAAGAAGAAATTAAGTAGGAAATTTCAGTTCCACAAGGAACCAGCTAAGTCTAAATCTGAAAATTAGGTGTCTACGACTTGCCGTTAAATGATAATACTATTTTATTCAAAGGATTTTATGTAGATAATTTTTAAAAAAATTGATGAATCAAGAAAACTAAAGAACTTACTTATCAATTCTTTGCCTAAATTTTTTCAAGAATTTTTCATTATCTTCTTCTGCAACCTTGAAAAGCATGTCAATAAATTTCTGCTTATCATTCATATCAAGCTTGCTGACATCAACTTCTTTATGCTCCATTATTGTTCCTTGAAGCTCTTGGTCTACAAAAGATTTCATGATAGTTGTTCTCAACCTATCATATGTTGGTAGTTTCTCTATAGCAGCCCATTTCAGAGCTTCTTCATCTTCCTCAGCATGGCGGCTACTTCTCCTAGATTGCCTGCTGCCACCTGAAAATACATCTTCCATGCTCTTGCTAAAGCTCCTGCTAAAGCTTCTGGTCATGTTCTGGCTTGCTCGTCTGCTATAAGCTCTTGCTTTCTCGAAACCATCCATCTTTTGGATATTCTTCTGTATTCATTTTAAAGAAAATTAGAAAAATTAATTACATGACTAAAACCATAATATAATTGGACGTAAATAGGAAATAAAAAACAGGATAATGTTCTTATTTGGTTGCTTAGAAAAAATAAAAGGAGAAAAACAGAATAAAAATCTATACTTCTAACTTCCTACAATGGGAAACAGAGACTAGATTACTGGGATATAGCTAGAGTTTTGTATTTCTTTGATATCATTTTCATTTTCAGAGCAACGAAACAAAGGGTAGGAAATTGAGTGAAAAACACTTACATACTCTGTTCTGCTTCTTGAACAACTTGAAGGAAATTAAATATTTAAATAAGATAAATACTCTTTGTTAAACAGAGGAATTAAAGAGGAAATAATTGGGGTTGTTGAAGTTTTTGAAAAATGTTTTAACTATGTACTTTCTTCTCTCCAAGAAATCTTGAAAAGTTCTGTGCTCTGTTTCTGAAACTCTCTCTTTCTCTCTGTCTCTGGTTTTGCTTGGAGATTGAGGTAGAGAGACAAGAGCGATGGAAGTGGTGTGGAGAAGTTAGAGAATATATATAAACATGTGAGAGAGCGAATATGGGCTGCCAAGTGAGAATTTTCAATCATAAATTAATTAATTAAATACAATACTCTTTGATAGTACAGACTGCAAAGGAAGCCATTTAGTTGAGAAATTTCTGGTTTGGTGAAGTGTATTCAAATATGTTTGGCTGTCCCCACTTTCTTTTCAATTTCTTTCATGCAATCTCATATATTATTTTATATAAAATGACAGTTCGTTGCATTAAATGCTTTCGTAATAAATAAAGTTTGAAAAAAGCCAAATTTACTATGCTGTTGTATGTAGTCTTTCCTTGCAGCTTTATAATTGCAAGAGGCCATTTTTGTAATTTAAACTTATAATTAAAAACACTTATCCTTTTATCAAGGCTCCTCTTTATATATTATTTTACATATATATATATATATATATTATAGCTAAATAATTATAAAAATACAAAAAAAAACATAGATAGAAACTTGATATTTGATTAAGATGATATTAGAGATACAAAAATAACTATAAGAGATTTCTTGTAGAAGTAAAATAAACTCCTTAATTTTTTTTTTAAAAGTCAACCTAAACATGTACATTAATATTAGGTAGATTATTTTTTTAAGCAAACCATACTGTATCTTTTAACTTAAAATATATGTTTTATCCAAAAAAAAAAAATTTAACGCATATGTACTACAAAATGAGACCAAAAATATCAAATATATATATATATAAAGCTTACTATATTAATAGAATTCCTACTTCAATAAAAAAAAGAAAGAAAGAAAAAATTGCCATGTGATTATAATGTATTTTTCTTCATCTAATAGTTCATCCTAATTTAAATGATATATTTTTTTTTCATTTATTTCAAATTATATTCCATTTATCATTTTAATAAATTAATTAATATATTAAATTTTTATTATATTAGTATTTAATATTACTTTTAAAAATATATAATAAAAAAAACAATTAATTTGATATTATTAAACAAAAGCATATATAAATTTATATATTTTAATAAAAATAATTATTTTTTTTAAATCTTATAAAATAAACATTTGTCTATCAAGTCAGAACGAATGTAATATTTATTAATATATGACTCAAATTCCACGTATAATTTATTTTATTTTTTTATAATTAAGAAACAAAATCCACTAATCTTTTGATATTATTAAACAAAGGAAGCAAGAAAATGTGCATAATACCCTGTATTGATGACCTAGTATATATTTGATAGGATATATCTACGACTACGAACTATAATATTTCAATTATTAGGATGTACAGTTGAACCATAATAATCCAAATCTACTAATTAATTATGAAACTATATATTACATATATAGCTTTTATAATTTAATATTCACAATTTTTTTAAGATGATAAGACCAGGTTTGTTGGGCTAAATTAATTAAGTAATGACCTATATTTGTACAGTAATATGCCTTACCCAATTGGCTTGTAAAGTGGCCCTTCCTCAATTATATTTTTATTTAACTTTACCATATATTATATACACTATTTGCTACGAATGCAAGTGGTTGATTTCTTTTTTTTTGGGGGGTCCAAAGATTTTCGTGTTTATTTGGAATTCAGACACCATTAACGACCATGTAAGCATGATGGATGATGTAATTAAGGTTAAATAATTTTTAATCCCAGCTTTTATTAGCATTTAGCTAATATTGTCGCATGTAAATGATTTGACTTAGACTATGAAATTTCCTGGTTCGGCACAATGAACCCACTGAGGTGTTAATCAATTAGTTTGAATATTTCAAATTTTCAAGTTTTTTAGGCTCTATAATAATAATATATAATTAATATATATCCTAGAAATTATAAAATTTTGGCCGAGAAAGAAAGGTGTTTATATGTCGACCATATATATATATATATATATATGTTCTGTTGTAGAGAGTTTTCATAAATGTGTTTTTAACATTCTCAATTTCATATATTAGAATTTCTTGGAAAGAAACAAATATTGAAGTCCATGGACCACAACATCCAATTATTAGGAATGGGCAATTATTGAAATTGGAATTTGTTTTCTCATATTATAAAGAAAATTAACGTGATTTGTATGAATAAACTTTAATTATTATCCTCTTCGTTCTAAATTGGTTATGTTTTCTATTTTATCAAAATTAAAAAAAATTCATTTTTATTAAAAATGTAAATTCATTTATTTTTACTATTATATCTTTATTTTAATATAAAATGTATTTATTAAATATTTTTAATAAATATGAATATAATAAAATTTTAATATATTAACTAATTTATTAAACTAATAAATCAACTATAATTTGAGAGAAATAAGAAAATGTATATAAAAATTTCTCATGGTTTAATAATTATGACTTTTCTTTCGGGTATTTCAAATTTTTGAATTTTTAGTTGAGAATATTTCATTTTTCATCCGATTAAAAATTTTTGTTTGGTTCGGAGGGAAGAAATTATAGGGAAAGAAAGAGAAAAAAAAAAAAGGAAATTCTCCTTTGGACGCGAAAAGAATGGACTCTTTATTGTCTTTTGCATTGACAAAAAGGAGCAATTAATTAATTACATGAGTTTACATTGAAAAGATAAGTAACAAGATTTTCCTCTTGAATGACTTGATTTTATAAGATAACAAGATAATACTACTTCTTAACACTACTCCTTTAAGGTAACAAGATAATAATATATGGTAAGATAAGTGCTTCCAAATTTGAATGACTTGATTTTAATGGTGCTCGATGATTAAATTAATAAAAGATAATTGTTTTTTCTAAACACTACTTCTTCCCTTTATTAATGCCAAACAATTCAAAAATGTCTTTCCATTTTTCTTTCCTTTTATCTTCTTTTTGTACTTCTCTTCGTTTTTTTCCCTAGAAAACAAACTTATTAAGTCGAGGGTTAGAGTTGAAAGGTAAAAGGTCATTATTATTATTTTTTATTTTTTAAAAATATATCAAATTATAAATTATAAATAAAAGTATTTGAATTCCAAAAGTTTTGATTTTGAAATAAAATTGAAATAGATTTGATTCGATTAATAAAATAAATTATTATATTCTAGTTTAACCACAAATCTCGAGTTTAAGTTATAGCGTTAAAATTTAATAGGGAGAACTTTACTGTCCCTGTAATCCTACCCGACTCGACTCCGAACATGATATTTTATAAAAAAAATTATTATATCATTAAAATTAAAATTGGAAAATTGTTTAAACAACAAAGAAAATACTACCAAAATAAAATGGTATTTTTTTAATTCTATGAATTGTATTTAACAAAATAATGTACTAAATTTAGGCTATCAAACTAGGGTTCAATTGTTACCCAACTACCAAACAGAGAAAATGAATTCAACAAGTGGAGGCAAAGAAATGGACTACTTGTGTCAAACATTGCTGAAATGATGAAAACAAGTTTTTTAGGCTTAGTGGCTCACCTTCTTATTTTTTTATAGCGGTTTTATCTTTCAAATCATATATATATATATATATAGGGGCGGAACTACCATGGGTCGTGTGGGGTCACACGACCCTCCCTCACCGGCAGCCAGAAGGAGGGAGGCGTGGAAAACTCAGCCCCCATTGAAGGGAGGCTAAGTTTCAGAGCATTTGCAGCGAGGGGTAGACGAACTCCTCGCTGCAAATATAATTTTTTTTTTTTAAATTAGTCCCTGGCGAAACGGCGTCGTTTCGCCAGAGACTAATTTTTTTTATAAATAAACCCCTAGCGGGGTTTACTTAAAAAAAATAAACCGGCCCAAGCGAAACGACGCCGTTTCGCTTGGGCCGGTTCAAAAATTAAAAAGGGTTGAGTTAAAATGCAACCCTTGTTCTTCCCTTCTTCTTCCCTCCCCCTGTCTGTTCCCTCCCCAACCCCAAAACACAGCCCGCAGCAGCAGCACCCACCCACCCAGCCGCAGCCACCACAACGCCGACCACCGTCATCCACGACGACCCCCCTCGGTAAATTTCTTGTTCTGCCACTATATATATATATATAACACTAAACTCAAAATTCATATTTTTATATTTCTTTAATTTGCATTTTTAAAATATCTTCACAATTTTATCAAACTTAGAAAGATTACGTTAAGAATAAGAAATTTACAAGAATTTACAAGAAAAAATCTTTCATACTAAGAGTTCATAAAATTAAATGAATTTCCTTTCAAGGGAAAAGTAATAAGAAATTTGTCGGTTCCATATTGCTAAGTGTTCATATAAATTGTCTATTTTTTTTTTCGAATATATATATATATATACATATATATATATATATGGTTGAAAAAAGGAAAGATTATGATCCAAATATTAAACTAAGATAAACATAATAAAATCTATAAAAATTAAAATATGATACGAACCTAAATTATCATTAAATCAAAAAGATATATATCCCTCTCCATTAAATCAATTGAAAGTAAATTTATCATTTATAAATTGAAAGTAAATTTATAAATTCACGCTTTATAAAAAATATACAACATATTTATATTGATGTTAATAAACACATATAAAAAGTAACACTATATATATAATTATATGAACCAAAAAACAGAAATTCGATTGAAACTAATTAAAAATAAATAATTAAATCAACAATGGAAAATCTTGACACATTCTCCTTTCATGATCGATCTTTGCCCAAGCCAATATACAATTTCATTTTTTTCTGTGTTTTGAACCTTTGAGATAATATTTGTCATTGAAGTTTGCATATTCATTTGCTTCTTTTGCCTAAAAGCTTGGAGTGCATTATAAATCATGCCATTTGCATTTCCTTCTATATACAACTATCTTACTTATTCTCGTCATCCATGAATTTGAAAGCTATATTTTAATAATAAATTAGAATATATAATATTATAATAATTATAAGAAGAAGAAGAAGAAGCTTCCAATAAGAATAATAAAACTGATTAAACATATATATAGGCTTTCAATCGTTATTCTAAAATTTGAATGACTATCATATTGAATAATAATGAAAAATATATTTATGAATAGTAGCTAAATGACTATCCCATATTGAAAAATTAAGAATAGGGAGGGGGTCCTAAGACTATAAAAGGATCCCTCCTCTCTTAGCTAAAACATATCCCAAATAAGCTCAATTATAAGGCTTATTTTTCTCTTCTCTCTCTTTTGTATTTCTTCTTTTCTCTCTTTCTAAAAAAAATTGGCCGAATCTCGTTAAATTTTGGTGTTTTCTTTATTTTATTTAATAATTACTTTTGGTATCGTTATGGTGATATTTTGTTCTAGTGATTATATGTCTAGAAAAATTATATCTAAGAAAAAACTTAGTATTTAAGAGTATCCATTGTGACCTACCTCTCTTTCCTAGAAATTTTTCTGGAATATTTATTGGTACAATTATTCACACCCTATACGTATTATTAGTAAAAAATTTATATAATTTTCACAATAATTGATATCAGAGCCAAGGTTTTCTAAGTATGCTCTGTGGTTGCAGCCTAGTATGATCTTTCACATCAAAAAAGATTTTCTTGGATTATTTATATTCTGTATTTATTAGCTGTTAAACAATTTTTTGATGTAGAGATGACAGACGACTCAGGAAAATCATCCACTCCAAATGAGATACCATCCACTTTGTCAATTTAGTCAAGGACTGCTGTGTCAAATGCTAGATTTGCCGTGGATATTTTTGATGGTACAGGTCATTTTGGTATGTGGCAAAGTGAGGCTCTAGGCGCTCTCTTTCAGCAAGGTCTAGACATTGCTATTGAAGAAGAGCAGCCATAAGATATTGATGAAAAAAATTGAAAAGCCAACAGCCGTGTGACTTGTGGTACAATTTGATCATGTCTTTCTAGAGAACAGAAGTACGCTTTCTCTCAGAAAGTTTTCGCAAGTAAATTGTAGAAGGCATTAGAGAAATTTTTTTTGAAGAAAAGCAGTCAGAATAAGCTTTATATGAAGAAAAGATTATTTCATTTCACTTATGTTTCTGGTACCACAATGAATGAACACATCACCAATTTTAATCAGCTGGTAGCTGATTTGATGAATTTGGATGTGACTTTCAAAAATGAAGATTTGGCTTTGATGTTGTTTGGACCCCTTCCAAAGGAGTTTGAGTTTCTTGAAATAACTCTACTCCATAAAAAAGTTGAAGTAACTCTCTCTGAAGCAACTGCTGCACTATACAGTTATGAACTACAAAAGAAAGATAAGAAAGAGAGTTCAAGTGGAGCAGCAGAAGCATTGATTGTGAGAGGTCGCTCTCAAAGCAGGAAGAGAGAAAAGAATGGGAGATTAAAATTCAGACCAGCTAAAGATGAATGTGACTTTTACCGAGAGAAAGGAAATTGGAAGATAAATTATCCCAAGCTGAGTAATAAAAGCAAATCTGATAAAGAAAAAGCTGTTGTGAATTCAAATGTAGCTGAGTGTGATGAAGAAGACTTAGGCCTTTCATTAGCTGTTGTGTCATCAACAAGTTCTTCTAGTATATGGCTACTTGATTCTGGTTGTAGCCATCATATGTGTCCCAATCAAAATTGGTTCTTTGACTTTAGAGAACTAGAAGGTATAACTGTTTACACAGTAAATGACGGTCCATGTATGATTAAAGGAATTTGTTCAATCTAATTAAAGAATCATGATGAATCATTCAAGACTTTGACAAATGTCCGATATGTACCGAGTTTAAAGAAAAATCTCATCTCTGTGAGAATCTTAAAATCAAAGGGTTTCATTATAAATGCAACATATAGAGTAATGAAAGTCATCTCTAATGTACTAGTGATAATGAAAGAATTAAGGAAGGCCAACAACTTGTATTACTATCAGGCTAATACAATTATTGGGATAACAACAGTAACTTTCAGTAATAATCAGGAGTTGGAAGCAACCAGATTATGGCATATACGCTTGAGACATGCTGACGATAAATCTTTGAAACTGTTGTCAGATCAAGGATTATTGAAAGGAGTGCAACCCTAAAAGTTAGATTTATGTGAGTATTGTGTCAAAGACAAGCAGACTAGAGTAAAGTTTGGTACTGCAATTCATAATACCGAAGGTATTTTGGATTATGTTCACTTAGATGTGTGGGGTCCTTCAAAGACAGCTTCAATAGGGGGAAAGCACTACTTTGTAATATTTATTGATGACTTCTCTAGAATAGAAGGGGTATATACTATGAAGATAAAGGATGAAGTATTGAGAGTTTTTCTTATATGAAAAAAGATGATAGAAACTCAAAAGGGCAGAAAAGTCAAATGTCTTCGCACAAATAATGATGGAGAGTATAAAAGTGATTCATTTTTAAAATTCTGCCAAGATGAATGCATTGTTAGACACTTCATAGTTAGAGATACACCAAAACAGAATGGGATGGCAGAACGCATGAACCGGACATTAGTGAAAAAAGTTTGGTGTATATTGTCTAATGCTGGGTTGGGCAGATAATTTTATACTGCGGCTGTGACTTATGTTTGTCATCTCGTTAATTGCATACCATCAGCTGCTATTAGTGGTAAAATACTTTTAGAGATGTGGTCTGAAAAATCTGCTACTGATTATGATTCATTACATGTGTTTAGTTTCACTGCATACTATCATATTAAGAAATCAAAGTTAGTTCCGATAGCAAAGAAATTGCTCTTTATGGGGATCACCACTTGTGTGAAGGGACTTCGCCTTTGGTGTCCAGAAATAAAGAAGATAGTCTTTAGCAGAGATGTTACCTTTGATGAGTCTACCATATTGAAAAAGATAACAAATGAAATTGTTCAGCAGACAGATGGTACTCCGCAGCAGGTGAAGTTTGAAAGAAAAATTGTTGATCCAGTAATAAATAAAACAGATGAAGACACTCCTACGATAGAGGGAGAGTCAGATGAAGAAGATGTTTCAACCCAATAACCTCCACAGCAATAAAAATCTATTGTAACAAATAAGCCACGACGAGAGATTCGCAAACCTGCTTGATTTGATGATATGGTGGCTTATGCATCCCTAATTGCAAATGATGGGTATATACAAAGAAAGAAGAATTTTCTGACAAGAACGATGTTCGCTATAAGACAAAGTTGGTAGCTAAAGGCTATGCACAGATGGAGAAAATTGATTATAATAAAATATTTTCTCAATTTTTTCCAGTTGTAAAACATTCCTCCATTAGAATTTTATTGGCCTTGGTAGCATAATTGGATTTGAAACTTGTTTAACTTGATGTAAAAACTGTATTTCTACATGGAGACTTAGAAGAAAAAATTTATATGACTCAGCCAAAAAGGTTCAAGGTTACTGGAGAAAAAAAAATAGGTATGCAAATTGAAAAATTATTGTACGGATTGAAACAGTCTCCGAGGCAATGGTACAAACTATTTGACAATTTTATGACGAGGCAGAAGTACACAAGGAGAAAATACGACTATTGTGTGTACTTGCACAAGCTACAGGATGGATCTTTCATATATCTTCTCCTATATGTTGTTGATATGCTGATAGCTTCAAAGAATCAAGAAGAAATTGAGAAGTTAAAGGCTCAGCTGAATCAAGAGTTTGAAATGAAAGACTTGGGTGAAGCTAAGAAAATTTTAGACATGGAGATATGGAGAGATAGAAAGAGAGGGAAGCTTGTTTGAATAAGAAAAAGTATCTGAAGAATGTACTACAATGTTTTGGCTTAAATAAAAAGTCAAAACCTGTGAGTACGCCGCTTGTATATCATATGAAACTCAGCACATCTTCATCTCCTAAAAATGAAGCGGAACAGTTATACATATCAAAGGTTCCATATGCAAATATTGTTGGTAGCTTGATGTATGCTATGGTGTATATAAGGCCGGACATTTTACAAGCAGTTGAAGTTGTGAGCATGTACATGCATGATCCTGATAAGGAGCATTGGCAAGCTGTGAAATGGATTCTATGGTATATTTTGAAGATCATAGATGTTGAATTGATATTTGAGCGGGATAAAAAAAGATGGTCAATGTGTAATTGGATATTGTGATTCCTATTATGCTGGTGATTTGGATAAACGTCGATCAACTACTGGTTATGTGTTTACACTTGCTAAGGTATCAGTTAGTTGGAAGTCTACGTTACAGTCAACAGTTGCCTTGTTCATTACGGAAACAGAGTACATGGCAGTATTAGAGGCTGTTAAAGAAGCAATTTGGCTTTAATGATTGTTTGGTGAACTGAAAATTAAACAAAAGCACATCAAAGTGAACTGTGATAGTCAAAACGCTATTTATTTAGCAAAGAACTAAGTTTATCATGCAAGGACGAAGCACATCAATATTCAGTATCACTTTGTATGTGAAATTCTGGATAAATGTGAAATATTACTTTAGAAAATTCAGACCACTGATAATCTCGCAGATATGTTGACAAAAGTGGTGACAGCTGTCAAGTTCCACCATTGTTTAGACTTGATCAATATTTTAAAAAATTGAAGATGAACGCTTCACAGCGTAATTGGATACACTACTAAAATAGTTTCTATTGAGAGAAGATTTATATATTGTAGATTTAGCCAAGGTGGAGATTTGTGAATAATGGTTAAATGGCTATCCCATATTAGAAAATTAAAAATATGGAGAGGGGTCCTAATGCTATAAAAGGACCTCTCCTCTCTTAGCTAAAATATATTTCAAATAAGCACAATTATTTATAAGGGTTATCTATTGAGAGTGTAGACAAAATTGGCTGAATCTCGTTAAATTTTGGTGTTCTCTTTATTTTATTTAATAGCTATTTTTAGTATAGTTGTGATGATATTTTGTGTCAGTGATTATATGTCTAAAAAAATTCTAAGTAAAAATTTAGCATTTAAGAGTATCTATTGTGACCCACCTCTCTTTTCTGAAAGTTTTTCTAATATAATTATTGGTGTAATTATTCATATACTATATATATTATTGATAAAAAATTAATTCAATTTTCACAACAATAATATCCTACTCAGAAAATAAGATGGTGTTTGTTAAAAATTTATAATAGCATTTATAAATATTATATATCATTTAAATGATTTTACGGCTAATTTTTATTTTTAGAAATATGTGCTTTTAAAAAACGCATATACATATATATATAGACCCACACACTTTGACAGAATATATATATAGACCCACACACTTTGACAGAATAAAATCAGAAACAATGTGAGATTTTGTGCGTAATATAAAAACTTTTGAAGTCATGTCCTTATATAAACTCTTGTGTAATTAGTCTAAGCTAGTTAAATTCCGAGTCTGATATTTTTATTGATTTCTTCTAAACATGTTTTGAAAATATCAATGTAAACTATTATATCAACTAAATAAAAAAATGATTATTTACTTCTTTCTATCAAAATTAATAGATAATTTTTTTTATTTTATAATAATTTTAAAAATAATTATTTTAATTAAAATATGTATTTTTATTATACCTCTATTTTAATATGAAATACTCATTAAATATTTTTAATAAATAATATTAAAAAGTCATTAAATATTAAGCTAATGAATAATAATTATTTCTATCATCTATAAATCATATTTATAAATGATTAAAATTCAAAATTAAGCATATAAATGGTTTGTCATTTTTTATGAAGTCATGATGAGATCCTAAACCATATTATTATTAAAGTCATCTATGTAAAATGTTTGGAAGAGAATTAGAAAGTTAATAATGCACAGTCAACAACCAAGAACATTACAAACCACCTCATCATTTGTTGATTTTCTCGATAAATTAAATGGTCATAAATGTAATGAGAATTTACTGAATAGGTCCTTATAATGAAAATATTAATCAGATGTCATTAAAATTTTTTTTTCTTAAGTTATATTTCACTTGACATGTTTTAATTATAAAAATTTTTAAAATAATATAATAATACCCTAAACTAATTTTATCAATGACATTTAGATAGTTTTTTTTTTGAAAATAATTTCTATTTTTAGTAGCAAACAGATTCATAAAATAATTGGATTGACAAGCTTGTTTTTTTATTTTATTTTATTGATTGAAATTCAAACACATCATGTCAAATGCATAATTCCTTTCATATGAATATATATATATATATGCAGTGCATAAATATACATACATACATATATATAAAGAATAGTTTATTTTGTAACGGTAGGTGAGCTATATTTTCTTCTTATTCACCAAAACTAACACTTTGGTTAGACTACTTGAGTCTTCTAGGTTGAATTATTGTCCCAAAATGAGTTATATTTTGCTAAATTAGGCCACCTTTGTGTATTTCTTTAATATGAAATTGGATATGATCATAACTACAAGGATATACTAGATTACCGATTAAAAAAATTCATCGGTAATTCTTATTTTTTTATCGATAAAATATTTATAGATCGATTACCGATAAAAAAAATCCGTCGCTATATTTTTTGCAAGTAATAAAAAAGCCTAGAAAAAAAAGTAACTTGCCGGTAATTTACCAATAAAAACTAATCTCTCGGTAATTTTTTGACAAACAAATAGTCGGCAATATTTACCGATAGAAACGTTTTCGTCGGTATTACCGACATAAAATTTCTGTCGGTATTATCGAAAGAAATTTTATATCGGTAATACGTATTCGGTATTATCGACGAAAATATTTTTGTCGGTATTCTCTGAAATTTTTTTATCAAATATTTTTGTCGGTATTTTCAAAATAAATTACCGGCAAAAAATATAATATGTCGGTAAAAATAAATTATTTTTAAATTTTATAATATAATTATTATTTTTAATTTTTGTAATATATATTTATATGCATAAATTTATATTAAAAAGAAAAAAATAAAAATAAAAATTATATAAAAATAAAAATTATATTTAAATGCAATAAATATTTAAATATAAAATAGGTGGACATAAAAATAATAAAATGTATATAACCATATGAAATTAAAATATAAAGTATATATAGATAAAAAATTTAAAATTAAATGGCAAGAGGTAGTGGAGGTGGAGGAGCACCATCAGGCTAAAACTATCGTGATGGATCGAAGATTTCTTGCATGAAGTTGGTCATAAACTCATTAAGTTGTTGCTGGACCAACTTCTGCACTTCAGATTGCATCTGCTCCTGAATTTGAAATTGAACCTGCTCCTCCACCATATGCACCTGCTCCTAGATCTGCGGCTGAACAGTTCGATCACGCTCCGCGAACTGCTCCTTTAAATGCTCGATCTCTTTTCATAAAGCAGATGAACTAGTTGAAGAAGAAGAAGAAGAAGTTGTGCTGACATACTGTGAGTCAAGTCCATACAGCTTCTTCTTCTTCTCTCCTCCAACAGTAGATCTAAATAAAATATCATCGTCAATAGGCGTATTGAACTGAGAGACCTCCTCCTGAGATACAATGAAATGATCTTATATAATATAAAAAAGATTATTAACTTTATATTTTAAATATAAATTTTATAATATTTAAAAAATTATTGAATTACTTACATTTACATCCTGAGATCGACGATCCATAAATGAATGCCCATCATGACCCAGGGTGTGCATATGCACAAACAATTATTATTATTTCGTGGCCGACCTATGGTAGACTCCTATTTAATGAAAAATAATATTAGTTTTATAACACAAAAAAAATATAAATTAAAATGTATTAAAAATTTTGAATATACTTACAAGTGTACGAGTATGATTATAATGCGATCTGCTGCCTCCTGTATATTCTGTACTTACACTTGAATATACTTACAAGTGTACGAGTATGATTATAATGCGATCTGCTGCCTCCTGTATGTGTGGATGTACCTGCACTATCCAAAATACTAGATATTCTGTTACGAGAGGCAACAACAGAACGTATCTGCCCCTCGGAAGAGTTTCACCTGGCCTACATGTTAGCCCATAACTGATCATCAATAAATAAAGGATGCTTCCCTACAGCCTTCACCTCACTCAATATATCGTTGTAGCAAATAGTTGTCTTCTTCATGAATGCAATCCAGACCAGGCTATCAATAGCCTGGTCCTAGTAAAAATATTTCTGTAAAAAAAATCAAGATAATTAGTATATGATACTTGTAAATTTTTAAGTTGTACATATATATTAAATATTTATTTTTATTTTTATTTTTGACCTTAAACTCTTCGAACTAAAAGTTCTTCATTTTTGAAGAGACGACCTTTTAATAAACTCCAGCGGAGTCCATATTTTGTGTCATGACCTTCCGAATGCGTCTAGTGGAAGCCCCAGCTGGATCCATCATGTAGTTACAAAATGAACAAAAATGAACAATATGTAATACATATTAACAGATATCTACTTTATAATTTAATATAATTAATGTAAAATATTAAAAATACTTACTTAGATTCCGAACAGTCAGATGTTGCATCCTACCATCGCGACCTGCAACTGATGCTATAGTAATAGCATCACCAATATGGGCATTTGTAGCGGCCTGGAGAGAAGAAGCATGATCCTCTGTTTCAGCCGGGTGAGAAGTAAAAGGAGGATCCTCTATAGGCATATCGTATGTAGCCGCGTCAACATAAAAATCCTCAATCTACACATCATTTGGGACATCGCACAGCTGCAGACTTAGCTGACCTGTACTACTAGAATCTCGATCTCCATTGGATCGACCACTAGAATTCGATCGATCTAATCCTCTTATAGATTCACGATACATATCTAAAACAATCATTAGTATAATTAGTTAAAAATAAATAATAAACATCGAAATAATTCAGTAATAAATATAACATAATCACACATATTAATTATTTTTATTCATCGATGTTATCTGATTGGGATGATTCAAATTCAGAGTCAAGTAAAAATTCATCCGATTCAGATTTCACATCTATTGCATCAATATCCATAAGTTGTCTAGTTGGATCATTTAAAGGACCTGGATCAACAACATTTGTCCTATCAACAGCTTGAACAAATGACAGTTTGAAGGAAATGTTTCACTATAAACAAATTAATGCTTACATATTTTTGAAACCATAAGGGAAACTTACTCTCGACCTCAACATCAACTTGTAAACTAGCTATATTTTATTTCAAATCTCGTAAGTGTTCAATAAATAAGCTGAAATATATTACAAAATCAAATTTATCACCCCAATATAATTTTAAAAATTTATTATTAGACATAATATTAAATTTTCAAATTACTTTATATTAAATAACTTACTTGATATAAGGTGTAACTTCTTCAGAATTTAATAATATGTAAGTACGAGCTGCATAATATTCTCTTTGCTCCAATCTTTGATTGGTTGGTTTGTCATATGGTCAACCCGGATGTTTGAAAATAGATAGAAGACATTTAGATTTGGTCTTCTATACCTCCATCATCATTCCGAGAGACTTCATATAATTTTGTTTTACGTTAGGCTCGAAATAATAAGAATAGAAAGTTGATGTCTCTTCCACTATAAAGGCGTTACAAATTGATACTTCTACTTTTGTCTTATTTTTAACATTTTTTTTCAGGTGTTGCAAGCATCTTTCAAAAAGGTACATCCAACGATACCGCACTGATCCAATAATTTTAGCTTTATATGGCAAATGAACTGATAAATGTTCCATTAAATAAAAAAAACTTGAAGAAAATATTTGCTCCAATTTACACAGAATTATTGAAATTTCTTCTTGTAAAAGTTCAATTTAGAAAACTTTTAGAGATGTTGCAGTAAGTTCTCTAAAAAATAAGCTTAATTTCGTCAGAGCTTTCTAAATTTTTTTTGGCAATAACTCCTTAAATGCAATTGGTAATAGTCTTTGCATAAATATATGGCAATGATAACTCTTCATCCCAAACAATTTATATTTCTTCATATCAACACATCTTGCCAAATTTGAGACATAACCGTCTAAAAATTTTAAATTTTTTACCCAGTGACATATTAATTATTTTTTATTATGGTCTAATATGTAATTAGCTTTAGGATACCTCCCAGTTATTTCATTTTGTTCTAATTTCGACCTTCTACAAAATATTCTCAAGTCTTCTCTTGACTTAGCATTGTCTTTTGTTTTACCCGAAATATCTATTACCATATTAAAGATATTCTCAAAAATATTTTTTCAATATGCATTACATCCAGATTATGTCTGATAAGATTCGAACTCCAATAAGGCAAATCCCAAAAGATGTTTTTTTTCCATGCACAATTTCGACATACACTGATAATGAAATTTTTATCATAATCAATTATCTTTTGAAGTTCCAGTTACTCAATTTGGAATAATAAATCTTCTCCATTCAATATAAGAGGAGCATCTCTACTTACTGTAATGTTCTTTCTGAAACATTTTCAATTTTTTCTGAATGGATGATTTGCTTTCAAAAACTTCTTATGATTGTCAAACCAACTTGTTTTACCCTCATTCGGAAGAGTAAATACTTCAGAATCAGACATACAGTAAGGATATGCTAATTTACCCTCAGGGCTCCATTCAGATAACATCGCATATGCGAAAAAATTACTTTTAGTCCACATAAGTGCTGCTCTCAAATACAAATTTTATTTCTCAAAATAATCATGAGTCATGACACCCTCATTCCATAATTGTTTCAACTCTATTATCAATGGCTAAAGAAATACATTAATTTAATATTTTGGGTTATTTGGACCAGGTACAAGTATAGAAAAAAATAAATATTGCTCTTTCATACACATCCACGGTGAAAAATTATAAGGAGTAAGTATTATCAGCCAACAAGAGTATTATTGTCATGATGAGCCAAAAGGCTGAAAACCATCAGTACATAGACCCAACCTAACATTACGACATTCATCTATAAAATCAGGATGTAATCGGTTGAAATACATCCATGCCTCAGAATCCGAGGGATGGCACATGACTCCATCTTCTTACTCGTGCTCATAATATCATCTCATGTGTTTTGGTGTAGCATTTCAAGCATATAATCTTTGAAGTCTTGGTTTGAGAAGAAAATAACACATTCTTTTAAAAGGCACAAATTTTTATCTACCTGTAACCCAACTCTTTTTGAATCTCGGTTGTTCACAAAATTTACATCTTCTGTCTTCTGCATAATCACCCCAATATGATATACACCTATTTTTGCAGTAGTCAATAGTTTTTACTGGTAAGCTAAGAGCTTAAACATTTTTTTTTCGTAGAAACTATCAAACATTTCATTATCCTTAGGTATTATCTCTTTAATAAATTGGATCCATTGATCGAAAGACTTTTCGGACATATACTGCTCAGACTTCATATTCAAACAACGAGCCATGGTTGATAGCTTAGTATATTTTTGACACCCAGGCCACACCTCTATATCCAGAGAATTCAACAAATTGCAGAACCGTTAAGCCTCAACGTTAGGAGACTCATCAACTTATTCTTAATGAACCTCACTAGTTCCAGGTACACCAATATTTGGCATGCCCCACTCAAAAGCATTAGGCCCAACTGTATCATATACCATCTGTTGGTATGGATTTTCAAAGACAAAATCAAATGTACTATATGGTCGTGGAATAGATTGGTCGACTATATTATCTTCGCCATGCATATTCCAAATGAAATAGTCCGGTACAAAATCTCATTTCACTAAATGATATCTCATTTCATCTACTTCTTGAAATTTACAACGTTGATATTTTATGCAAGGACAACGAATCTTATTGCCTTGCATGTAATCCCTCTAACTAGATACAAAAGCAACAAACTTTTCTAACCCATTAACAAATGCCATAAAAATAGTGCAATCCGGATTAAGTCGTTCGTACATCCAAGGACATATTGTATTCATTTTGCCTATATATACAAATAAGACTAAAATTAAATCTTCTTATTTCTCCTTCACAAAGGGTAAGACCATAATCCATTCAAAAATACAATAAATATCTTATTTAATATAATGCAAGACTTTATACAAATTATGAAAAAAAATCCGGCAGCATTTCTCCTAGGTTCTTTAAGTACACTACATCAAATGTAATAAATATTCAAAATTATAAATTTTTTAATATTTATTATATTTGATATGCACCCAGAGAATAAATTAAGAGAAATACTATGAATTTTCTATAAAACTTGTATACTGCTATGTCTTACATTAATGTTAAATGACAAATAGATATATATTGTTATTTCTAAACTGTCCAAACAGAATAATTCAGTAATTTCTCATTTTTTTAAAAAAAATAAGTAACTCACTAAACGGATACTAAAATTTATTTTTAAATTATCCAAAATTCAAAATAAATGCATTTACAATATGTATTTAAGTAGCGTATCATTTTATGAAATTTTATATGCCTAAGAAGCATTGCTAATGAGATATTTGTAATTACTTTTCGCTATATATTATGAAATTTCATAGACCTAAATATATGTTCTTTAAATATTTTTAATTATTATTTATTATATTTCATAAAATTTTATAGATTTAAATATATACTCTAAAATATTTATAAATATTATTTATTACATCTAATTAAAATTTTATTGGCTTAAATAACATTGTTATGCATATATACATAATTATTATCTATTACATCTAATTAAATTTTATATTTTTAAATATATACGCTTTGAATATATTTTACTTATTATTTATTTAATATTATTTATTTTTTATATTCTGCTAAATATTTGCACATTAAATTTGTTATTAATTATATATTATATTATACCGATAACAATTAGGATACTAATTTTTTTTTTCATTATTTACTTCATCTTAGTCAAAGTTCTTGATAACCAAGTTAATTATTTTTCCTATATAATTTATAATATTATTGTTACAAATGTTAAAAGTATACTAGAAATGAAATGATTTTTTTCTTGTAATTTAAAGAAACACAAAATATTATTTGTGTTATAATTAAATGTAATTATCTAAATTTTTACTAAATTTTATTTATATCTAGTAAGAAATTTATTGATTAGTCCACTTATCACATAGTCTAACTATTTTTTGGCAATTTTAAAACTATTAATTTATTTAACTTTTTCTATTTATATCAATTAAATTTATAATCAAAATATTCTTTTAATTATACTTTAAATATCAGAAAAATATAAATAAAAATTAAATTGTCATTTTTTTAGTGGATTTATACGTTTTATATTTTTTTCAAATTCATAATAAAACAATATAAATTTCATTATATCGCTTTAATTATTAAGTTCGAATTATCAATTTATTATTAAATATCGCTCTTGTTTTCACTTAAATTATAAATATACATATTTTTATTTCAATATAAAAAAATAAAAAAATGCATATATAAAAAAGCATAAACATATATATAATAACTCAAGTGTAAATATAATGTAAAATATTAATAAAAAATTTATTAAAATTACATAATTTTCTATTATTAAGCATATATATAATTAATATTTAATTGTTTAACTACAATCTACATAGCAATCATAAAAAAATATTTTTGATTAATAATATAATCAAACTTTTTAATTCATAAAAATTATAATTATAACAAAAATTACTAAAAAATCAAAAAAATCTAAAATAAATCCAAACCCTAAATTATTATTTTTTACTAAAATATTTACAAAAATTATAACATAAATTTAAAATTTCTCTACAATATTTATTATTTTATATAAAAATTAATTCTTCATATGTAATGTAATTCTAAAATTTTTGACAATAACTCAAATTTTTTCAAAGGTACACAAATATCTTAATATAAATCCAACACACTAAAATATTTTTAATAAAAAAAATTTCCAAAAATATAACAAAAGGTTTAAATATCTCTAAAATACATTTTATAACCATTAAAAAAATTAAATTTTTTATTTTTTTATTCTAAAATTTATTAAATAAAATCTAATTTGATAAAAAAATTATAAATTTTTAAAAAATACTAACAATCTAACAACCTAAAATATTTATATTTATATAAAATTTCTAAAAAAATTACAAAATATTTTAAATATGTCTATAATTTTATTTTGTTATTTTTAATTCTATTTATATATCTAAATTTTATTTTTGTTATTTTTAATTCTATTTATATTTTATTTATATATTCTAAAATTATATTTATATGTCTAAAACCTTAAAAATTAAATTACTTTTAATTCTGAAATTTATAAAATTTTTTCTTTTTACTTAATTTAATTATATAAAAATTATAGAAAATCTAAAAATCTAAAATATAAATATAAAATGAAAAATAATTTCTAAATATATCTTAAAATTTTTGATATTATATAAAATGTTATCTAATTTTTTATTTATTTAAAAAATCTCTAAAAAAATTTCTATAATTTTTAAAAATATAATAAAAAAAACCCTACAAAAATATAAAAATTAAAAAATGAAAATATCCTAAATTATATATTCTAACCTAAAATATATTTCAAAATACCCTAAAAATTCAAACAACCAACAAATAAAAGTTAATAATATATCTGAACTACAACACTCTTAACAATCTCAACACACAATACAAAATTTATTATAAATAAAAATATTAAAATCAATAACAATATTTAACAAAAATTTTAAAATTTCATATAAATACCTATTTCTTTCTTCTTCTTCTTCTTCTTCTTCTTCGACGAGCAAAACTAGTGATCTAGCAGAGATGACAGAGAGCGAGCTGAGCAGAGAGCGAGAAGGGGCAGAGAGGTAGCTGAGCAGAGAAGGAGATGTTCGGCGATAAAAAAATGGGGGAAGAAAAAAGAATATATTTTACACCTTTACTGAGAGATTTAAGTGTCTGTCGGTAAAATTACCGACGGATAAAATTATCTGTCGGTAATGTAAATGCATAGTTAACTATTTGATATCCAATTACCTACAGACACGTGTTTCTGTCTGTATTAGCGAGAGAAGACAAGTTCTTTTAGTAAACTGCTATAAAAAGGCAGCAAAAATTCTGCCATTTTACTATTTATATATCGAAAGAATATGTATTCTTTCACTAATACCGACAGAAACATACTTCTGTCAGTAAATGTGTTGACTAATTATTTGACATTTATTATAATTTTACCGAAAGATAATATTTCTATCGGTATTAGTGAAAAAATAAATATTTTCTCTCTAAATGAATACTAGAATGGCAAAATTTTTGCAGCTGTTCTTCTATTTATTTTGCCGAGAAAATATTTTTCTCTCATTAATCTGACATTAAATGTGTCTGTTGATAAATATTACCAATAAAAATTTATCTGTCGGTAAATGTGTTAACTAATTATTACCTAATATTCTATTTATTTACCGATAAATAATATTTTTATCGGTATTAGCGAGAAAATAATTATTATTATTCTCTTGCTAAATGAATACTGGAATGGCGAGATTTTTATCATCTTCTTCTATTTATTTATAGAGAGAATATTTTTTTTTGCTAATACCGACAGAAAGTATCTCTGTCGGTAAATTTGTTGACTAATACTGACAAAAAAGTTCTCTCGGTAAATAAATAGAAGAATGGCCAAAAAATATCGAGAGAAAATATTGTCTCTTGCTAATACAGACAGAATTAGTTTTCTCTCAGTAATGTTTAGCGAGATAAAATTTTTTCAGTCGGTATTAATGAGAATTATTTTTTTGGTAGGTAAATTTTGTCGGTATATTCATGTACCGAGAGAATATGTATTCTCTAACTAATACTAACAGAAATATGCTTCTGTCAGTAAATGTGTTGACTAATTATTTGACTTTTATTATAACTTTACAGACAAATAATATTTCTATCGGTATTAGCGAGAAAATAAATATTCTCTCACTAAATAAATACTAGAATGACAAAATTTTTGCCGCCATTCTTATATTCATTTACCGAGCGAATATTTTTCTCTCGCTAATACCGACAAAAAATATATATGTTGGTTATTATTACCGATCAGAATTTATCTGTCGATAAGTGTGTTGACTAATTATTGACTATTCTTTTATTCATTTGCCGACAGATGATATTTTTGTCAGTATTAGCGAGAGAATAATTATTTTCTAGCTAAATAAATACTAAAATGGTGAAATTTTTGTCTCCTTCTTCTATTTATTTACTGAGAAAATATTTTTCTCTCGCTAATACCGGCATAAAATATTTTTGTTGGTAAATATTACCTATAGAAAGTATCTCTGTCGGTAAATTTATTGGCTAATATCAACAGAAAAATCGTCTCTCGGTAAATGAATAGAAGAATGGCCAAAAAATACCGAGAGAAAATGTTGTTTCTCTCTAATGCCGACAAAAATAATTTTCTCTCGGTAAAATTTAGTGAGAGAAAGATTTTTCGATCGGTATTAATGAGAATTATTTTTTCAGTCGGTATATTTACCCGCCATTATCCGGTGTCATAATTATCAACAAAATTTTTATCGGTGAATTATTCAGTCAGTATATCTTTCATTATTTTTTTATCATTTTCTCTCGGTATTTTTTTGGTATTGCCAACAAATTAAATTCTCTCGGTAAATTTTTATCGGTGATCCGCTATATTCTTATAGGTCCTTATAATGAAAATATTAATCAGAAGTCATTAAAATTTTGTTTTTTTAAGTTATATTTCACTTGACATGTTTTAATTATAAAAAATTTTAAAATAATATAATAATACCCTAAACTGATTTTATGACATTTAGATAATTTTTTGTTTGAAAATAATTTCTATTTTTAGTAACAAACACATTCATAATATAATTGGATTGACAAGTTTGTTATTTTATTTTATTGATTGAAATTCAAACACATCATGTGAAATGCATAATTCCTTTCATATGAATATATATATATATATATATATTTATGCAGTTGCGTAAATATACATACATACATACATATATATAAAGAATAGTTTATTTTGTAACGGTAGGTGAGCTATATTTTCTTCTTATTCACCAAAACTAACACTTTGGTTAGACTACTTGAGTCTTTTAGGTTGAATTATTGTCCCAAAATGAGTTATATTTTGCTAAATTAGGTCACCTTTCTGTATTTCTTTAATATGAAATTGGACGTGATCGCATTATTAAAATTAAGATATGACATTGTCTTATAATTATATACACAATGATCACAAATTTTAATTATTACTTCCTCCGCTGACTAAAATTATCACCTTATATGATAATGAATATTAATTAATTTTTTTATTATATTTTTATTATTAATAAGTTAATTAATAAAGTAGGAATATAATAATTTTAATATTAATAAGTTAATTAAAAGTATTTTAATCTATTTAAAATAATTTAATATAATATTTAATTAAATTAATTATTTTTTAATAGATGTAAACGAGCAATAATTATATTGGAAAGAAGGGAGTACTTGTTTTCACCATCATATTTATTTATTAATTATTTAATCTGTTGTTTCTTCTTTTGCATGACCTTGTGAATTAATTAATGCTCTTGATGGCTACGTTTTCAGATTTTTTTTTATTATTTCTAGTTAGAAGTTCTAGAAAGTGTATTAATTTTGAACTTCTGATGAATTAGAATGATTTTCTTTTCTTTCTGTTCACATATGTTCTTTATTTGTTTGTTTATTTCTGTCGTAAGTTTCTCAATAATGGCTGATTTTTGTGTATCATTGTTTGAACCATTATACTTTTCATATAGACCATGCTACAATAAAAATAGTAAAATATAGAGTTGGGTGCGACTCTAAATTAATCTGTATTAATATTTATATTATACAATACCAGTTAGTGATTAAAAAAATTAAATTGAGTCTGGTGCATGGTCAAAAAATAAATTAATTAAAATGGTGTTTAAAGTTAAATTTCTTTTAGTCCACAGAGAAGTAGGTAACGCACAAATTGTCAAACTTCTTAATTACAGTTGGTTTCACAATACATTAATGTCTTATATTTGATTATAAGCATTAGCGAACGCACGCTATAGAGAAGGGACAGTTATCCCTCTTTAATTTTAAAATTTTCTTTTAATATATATATATATATATTATTCAAATTTTTTAAATATTTAATTACCCATTTTAAAATTTTAAATTATTCTTCTATTATTTAACTTTTATAAAAAAGTTAAAACAGTAAATTTTATATAAATTACTATTATCCAAATAAATATATATCTCTTTTAAAAAATTAATCAAAAAATAATTAATATTCTTTAAAAATAAAAAAAATTACTGAGACAAATTTATTTGAGAAATAATATAAGGCTAAAATTTTTATTTTTTTTAATTTATTATTTATATAAAAAATTATTATTTATATTATTTTTAATATATATATATATGATATTTTTTTCTTCCTTTATTAAAAGATTTGACTTCGCCCTGATTATAAGAGTCTTTCTTAATAATTTTACATTGAGATTAAAACTAATAAAGGTTTTCAGATCTAATCAGTCTTAAAATTAAGGTATTTTCAGACTAAATATTTAGGTATTATTATTTTTTTTGAAATTTGAAAGCACTGCCACGTGCAGCATCATAGAAATGGAAACATAAGAGTTTGAAAAAAAATAATAATTGGTCTAAATTCATTGCTTCTATTTCGAGAAGTTTAAATTTTAAAATAGACAGAAGAATTCTCCATAGCCATTAACTTATCCTTCTGCATTGTCTGAATCAATGGACTTTTTTTTTTTTCCAGATAACTTCTTAATTAATTACTTTCTGCATTAATTATTGATGACCTTTATTTCTTGCTGAATACATATCATTTCAAAACGATCCACATTATAAGTATTAATTATTTGATGATAAACACTATTAGTTTTTATGTTTTTTTTCCTGGACAGATATATAAATTGTAGTTTATATATTTTTACCTCAACAATAACAATGTAAAACAACAAATAGAAATTACTATAATGAACAGTAAAAATAATGAAAATAATAATTTCATCAGACTAAATAAAACTAAAATTCTTTCATTTTTTTTAAATATATGAAAATGAAATAAATAATATATAATTTATAAACTTATCTTAAGGAGCATATGTTGCTTAATTCTACCTAAATCTCAAGTTTGAGTCTTTTAGGTATTTTTTGTCCCTATATATAATTAGTAAAAAAAATTCAGGGAAGAAAATGCACAGTTAAAGATAATAAATTAAAATAGTTAGATTATTATGTTATAATTATATTTAGAAATTAAGTCCAAATGTAAGATTCCCAAATGATGTTCTATCAACTCAATCCGTGGATATCATTTGGAACTTACTCATTTTGGAGTTTTTTCTCTCTTTCTTCCTTATTATTAATTTATTTATTTGGATCATTTATTAAGAAGTCACCCTATTTTTTTTTTAAGAAGTCACCCTATTTTTTTTAATCAAGATTTAATATATTGCTAACTCCATGTTATATTATTAAATTTGGTACACACATATATATAAACAGAAGATTAAGCTAATCAACTATATTATCATAAATCAATACTCCTAAATTAATAATATTATCCTAAATTATCGATAAGTCTCAACTTTGAATTTTGAGATAGAAAGAGATTTATGAAAAAATAAAAAAATGCTTTATCCGTTTTAGGTATCGTGTAAGAAATTTTTTTTTATTTCAATTTAATTTTTATTTTTATAAATTTAAGATACTATTAATTATAAAGTTTTAAATTTACTCTTATGAGATAATGTTACTAATTAATAAAAAATAATTAAAAAATATAATTAAATAAAATACTACAATTTTTTTATAAAATTTATAATCATTAATGATTATTTTGGTATATGTAATTATTTCTAAAATGACATTTGGGTGCAACAGGAATTAATGTTTATAATAATAATAATATGCACCTTCTAAATTATATTGATCTAATTAATGGATTTACATTAACGTACGTAATTAATGGACTTGATTTGTTTATTATTTGATTAATATTCTCGCCACCTTATTTTCACCCTTTCTTTTAATTTGATTATTAGTAAAACACTAATTAAATGGTTGGTGATGATATAAAACACTAATTATAAAAACTCATCTTTTTTTGTAATTTTATTTTATTTTATTTTAATGTATTATTATTTTCTTATAAGGATGCGTTGCTAGGCTTGTTCGAATTTATGATGATAAAATGATAAATGTTGGTAGTCTGATAAAGGCAGCTAGTGTTATATAGATATACTCTACTACTCTTGCTGCTGCGGCTTCTAAATTACAATTATATAATGTCTTTGGTGGCAAAAAATAGAAAGTATAATTAATAAAAAAAAAAACCCTTGAAGAGCTACAGACAGACAAATCATAATTTTTATAAATTAAAGTATATATATTTATATATGTATGTATATATATATTAAATGATATAGTTGAAACTACTTTCAATTCATTCATCTACTTTCGGCTAGTTTGTCAATGCACATAAGACTATTTCAGAATTTCTCCCTCAATTGTTTCCTTAGATGTAGACATTTCTTTTTCATTTTATCAATCGAATTAACAACTAGTTCCTCTCATTTCCACAAAAATTTCATTTTTAAATTAATTACTTGTAAATTTGGTGCCTCAATAATTGTAGGAATTTTAAAATAATAAATAATAATAATAGAATTCCACTTCAATATTGGTTCAGGATGATGAATTCCCAAGTATTATATTTTTTTTCTTTATAATTATATTAGTATTTAACTAGCATTTGTACAAATAGAGCCAATTTTATTTAGCATGAATTTATTTTCTTCCACTCATTGGTTAATGGCTTAATTTATCAAATATAATTGTTAATTATGCTTAATTTATTTTGTTTCTTTATTTTTTTCAGATGTATGACATTGAGTAGTGGAAAGTTTCAATTTGAGTTCACCATAATAAGTGAATAAAACGTTCAAATCTTACCAACATTAAATTTTTTAATCACATTAAAAAATTGAAGTGAAAATTAAATAAAACAATAAAAATTATTGAAAATTAAATAAAACAAAAAAATATAGTTATTTTATTGGAAGATCGCTTTTTTAATTTTTAAAATAACCATGAAAATTCAGCAGTTACTCGATCCTAAAATTAATGGGCAATAATAGAGACAAGTTGATAAAGAACATTATATTTTATCCAGAAGAAAAAAAAAATGTACGTGTATTTTTAATTTGATTGTGCACACTTGGTCAATTAGGAAGAGTTTTAACCTTTTAAATCAAAATAATATAACATTTTATATCTTTTTAAAAAACAAAATAATACAATTATGTTGCATCAGATAGTCGTTTGTTAATTAAATCTAATTCAAAAGACATCTCATAATTTAATAAAAATCAACTCGAATAACCATTATATATAATTGTTATTTTCATTTAACAATAAAGTAATTGATATTGATAATTAATTTTCTATTTTAAATGTATTTTCTAAATTATCAAAGCTTAAATTTGAGGATTAATTATAAATAAGATTTTTTTTGTTCGAAGAGAATATTAGTTGCAAGTTGCGACAATCTTTTGCGAACATTTCATCTGCCGATTATATATTAATAAAATGAATATAAAATTTTGGTTAATAAATGACAATAATTTCAAGTTGCAATATATATATACAATACACACACACTGTCAGTAGACAATTTTGAGAAAATTATTGCTAAAAACAAAAGGATTTAGAAAAAAAAATAACACTACAAAGCAAAAAACCACGTGGGGTGGCAGCCACCATCAGGGGTTGGTGGCCGTGGAACCGCCGACGGCGCAAGCTGAGTGGTGGAGACCTTAGACTTCAAGCCATTCAGTCAATGTAAGAAGGATTTTTGATCCCATACGTACACCGCTTGATTGGTCCTTTTAAAGTCACCAATCATAATCAGTCATTTCTTTTGTGGTCCTCTGCTGCATTTCCACCTCATCACTTCTTGTCTATCGCGGTATTACCAAAATGCCAGAAATATTTATATTATCCAAAAACAATAAAAATTATTAGTAAAAGAAAAAAAATATTAAATTAATTTTCAACCACTTGTTATAACAAAATAAAATTTATCTTTTTATTTGTTAATTTTCATTTTAAAATATCAAAATTTATAAATCTCAATTGAATTAAATAAATATGTCGCTTTCATAAATAATATTAATTTTTTTAGTGAGGTATATATTTATCCGTCAAACTTAGGTATAAAATCTAACATATACAATTTATTTATCTAAACAATATTAAGTTAATATTTTTATTAATTTGTATAACACGTAGGATCTAGTCTTTATTTAATTCAAATGAATCTATTATAGGCAGCATTTGTTCTTATCTTCCACTCGCATGCATGTGGAATTAATGCTTCCTGAATAACATTCAATTTTCTCTATCTGGAGTAAAAATTAATACTAATATTTTTAATTTTCACTGTATTTTTATTTTGAATTTTAATATCTAAATAAAAACACAAACTCACTATCAATCAATTTTTTTCTATTTAATTAGAACGTCATTAATTAAAGTTAACTCTGGTTCCCCTAATAAAAGAAAATAACTCTTAAGCAATATATATATAGTGAATTAATTATTAGTATTCAAAATATTAATATTTCTACATTTTGTTTTTTAATATTATGGCGAATATAGAAATGAAAATAATTAATAACAATTATTGAAGGAATAATTATAATCAATTGATCATATAACGATATCATATAAATTATTAAAGCATGATTTAATTATTAGAATCATATATATATATATATAAGATAATTTCTGAATGTACATATAAATTAAATGAGAGACATGTGTTTTTGTTAATTAAACTCAAACTTATTAATCTCAATTGATGCAATATATATTGATTTAAAAATGGATAATGTATATAGATTAATATTTTTCTGATACTACAAATTAATAAAATTAAAGACAAGAACATGTTCCAAGAATATATGAATGATCTCATGTTCCAATTCAGAAAAGTTGTAACGTGTAATGTATGGAAAATCTTGTGAAAATGAGGGGGGAAATAACTTTTGACCTGTGAAACAAAGGCAGCAAATTTCAAGCATTTAAACCGACCTAATCGAGGAGAAACAGTCTTGTCTTACAATTTCAACCACTCTTGCATTAGGTGGTTAATTAATATTTTAATATATTTAAACTAATTTTTGTAAAATTAAAAAAATATAATAATTATCTTAATATTTAGGTATGAGTTAAAAATGATAATTTCATCGATTATACAAAATAAGATTAGGTTACTTTTTTTTATTTTTGGGTCTTCTATTTTTTTCTTCTCTGATCCGATCATTGAGTATTCAAATAGTAGCAGTCAAATGCAACTTTTGCACATTTAGATTTTTTTGTTTAAATATTAAACTGTAAATAGAAGAAATTGGATTTTTTCTTAAAATTTTTGAAGATAAAAAAATAAATAAAATAGACTGAGATTGTTTGATAGAGCGTACAAAATTTACCTGCCGACTTGACTATATATTCTGTTTCCACCAAATCTTGTTCAGTTATTGTCTGGAAATATTTTTGTGCAAATTTATTTTTTTGTAGAAATTGTCAACTAATAAAGAAATTAAAACCATATAGTATCGATCCGTTCTACAGTTAGATTGATTTATCTCATTGATCTCTTCATATATATTTATATATATGTATTATAAAAGTATATTACAATAGAAATTTCAAACTTAACGATAACTATTAAAATGTGAATAATGCGTGTATATAATAAATAGTATTTTGAATGGTTACGTCTAAGTGATCTCATAACAAGTTCTGACGTAGTGATAAATTTATTTTTTCAACAATTAAATAAAAATCTTTTGTGCGAATGGAGAATTCAAAAAAAAAATTTGACCATTACCTTATTATTGTCTAATTCAAATTTTAGGTTTAAAAATTTATATTTTTCTTTTTAATATTTAATAATAGAAGATTTTATTTAATTTAATTGTACTTCATGACACGATCTAAAGCAACTAATAATCTAATAACTAAGTATTTATGTAATATTATAATAAATTAAATTCTTAATTTATTATAATATTAAGAATTTAAATAATAAAAGTCCATATCCTTTTTAAAAAAATTATTAGAAAAACATTAGAAGAAGGTCGTTTCATACTTTTCTCCAATACGTAATTTTTCTTCCATTTAAAATTTTGCTAGATAATATCATAATAAGCTGTTGAATAGCAAGAGATTTTAATTTGATATAAGTAGATAATATAAAATAATTTATCTAACAACATATAGTTTACAATTCAAATGTCAATTATACATTAATTATAAATAATTTATCCAACGACATATAAGTTTCCTAATACTAAAAAAAACATCAGCTATAAAAAATTTATACAAATAGGTAAGATTTTTGAATTTTATATAAGTGAGATTAATTTTAAAGGAAATTCTTATATGGATTGAGTGAGCTTAATTTCAAATGAAATTCTTATATGCAGAACTGGAGGCCCAGTTCAATAGTTGGCCCAAAGGTCCCAAACCTCTTAATGTTCATTCAATTCCGATTGTTGAAATGTTTTATATTCTTAGATTGCAAGTTCAATTTCTTTTAATTGTCTCTTGTTCATTTGTTTGCATTTTAATAAAAATATGAAAACGAAAAAGTCTTATATGAGAACTATGGTTAAAGAATTAAAATTATTGCTACAATATTAGAGTTACTTCACATTGGATATTATTTATCTCCTTATATAATAATTCAAATTTTTTCTTTTATTTTTAATTTTAAATAGTTTATATTAAAAAAATACTTAGATTAAAACTAAAATATAGAATTGTGAAGTCTTATCCAAGTACTAATTCAATCTTCTCAATAAAATCGAAATGCTCATTTGGCTTGAAAGCGTAAATTTAAGAATACCATTCTCATTGAACCTTTTTGTGTAAAATAAAATAAAATGATGGGAAAAGGCATAATTAATAATTATTAGCCAGCCCATCCTCAACTTTAATCCTAAAATTGCGAGGAGTTGAAGTCTGGGAGTGGCAGTAACCTGGAGATGAAAAATAGAGTAGATGGCCCAGTCCCCACTAATAATATATTTAGGGTCCTTTTGAGTGTGAGATGTAAATCACTAATTAACACCCTCACGTTTATTATCATTACCTATTTTCAGCTTCTTTTGTTGGTGCATCCATCCATCTATTTCATTAATCTTTAGGTTACTGTGATAATCATGAGCTCACACCCCTTGTCTACAATGAACAATTAATTAATCATAGTCTAATCCTGTTCAAAAAAAAAACAATTAATGACCGTCTAATCCAAGTTCAATTTCTATTTAATAATTAATTAAAACTTAATAGAAAACGTTTTACTGTCCTTGCAGCTTGATTCCACTAAAAAAATAATTTACATATATATAAAAAAAGAATATGGTAATGGGTAGCCAAAATTTGAGAATAATCATCAAAATACTGATATTTTCAAGACAAGATGAATAAATATACACTCAGAAATATAGGAGTACTGGTGGATCCAAACAAACAGAAATATGAACCCACCATTTTCTTCTAGGAAAAGCAAGGTCTGTATGTGTACATTGTATACAGAAATTTTTGGACGTAATGAATGGTTTTTTAGCACTTATCATCACTAGCTCTGTCCCATTGTAAGTATGGCTGCAAGTGTGGGGCAAAGGGTCACTGGAACAATGGTTTTTGGTGACAATACACAGTTCTAACACCGTAAACAGGAAGCCAGAACCAGCTATCACCCAAAAACAGAGTGAAAGTTGTTAAAAGTATAAATAAAGAAAGAAAGAAAAAGAAAAGCATATAAAGATAAAGTTAAAAACCATGCTGAGTGATGATTCTTCATGTGTCTACAATGTCCATGACACTCCATCATTGCTGCTTCTTATCACTTTTTCTTTCTTTATTTTCTTTTATTATACATTGCATACAGAAAGAAAGAAAAAGGAAAGCAATAAAGCAATAAAGAAGAAAATTTTTACACCTAATAAATATGATATTTATTTGGAAAAAATAAGAATTGATAGCTAGCTAGTGTCTTTGCTCTGTTTTTAAATAATATCTATCATATATTTGTTATGGCATTATCACCTGAACACATGCCTGAAAATCCCATTGATTTTCGAGCCCCGCCGCCATCTCCGATTTCTTCTGGTCGGAGATCTTCTGTGGCTAATGATGATGTGCTTTCTGATTTTCTTGAACACTCACTACGTGTCCCTGATTTAGTTTTGCCTGACAAAATCTTCCCTAGGCAAAAGATTGTTGAAATTCCCCCAAGAATTGATTTCCAATCATTACATTCTGCGGAAAGTGATTCAATTCCTCGGGTTTTGGATTCTCTTGCAAGAATTGGGTGCTTTCAATTGGTTAATTATGGAATTCCCATTGATTTTTCAAGACTGGTCCTGGCCATGGCTGCTGGAATTTTCAAAGTGCCGCCAGAGAAAAGGGTGGCAGTGACTATGTCGCCAGAGAAGCCATATGGGTTCGAAGAAATTCATGGAGAAGAGGACAGTGAATTGAGTGAAGAGTTTCTTTGGAGTAGAGATAAGAATTTGAAGTTAGATATGGAGGGAATATGGCCATCTGGGTATTCAAATTTCAGGTAATTACTACCAGGTACTGAATTTTTGTACATTTAAATTGTATGCCAATTTCTTTTCTGGATGATATTATTGGGTTAATTTTTCCCATTTTCAAAGAAATGATCCTCTTCTATATTTATTTTTAGTCGATAATTTCCAGTAATAATCTTTGGCATTAGACTAGTGCTTTAGTGTAATTTTCGGTAATAATCTTTGGCATTAGACTAGTGCTTCAGTGCACCAGCTTAAATTAAAATAATAGTTATGTCTTATGGCAAAATTGTTTGTGATTTTGCAGTGAGAAAATGGAAATGATAGTATCTGACATGGAAAATGTAGCAGAGAAAATTCTGCAAATTATCCAGGAAAATTCTGAAAGAAAGAAAATGCATGAAAGTGATTATATCATACAGGGGCAAGATCTTGTTGGTTCAGTGTGCTATCTTTACAAGCATAAATCAAGAAAGGTTTCAGCAGACCGATGGGGAAGCTCTTTAGGGTATGACGTGATAAGAATGCTAATAAGAGGAACTGATTACTCTCATGCATTGAGTTTGCATATATGTGATGGTTCTTCAGAGTTTCATGTTTATTCCAAGAAAGGTTGGGTTTCTTTCTGCCCAGATAAAGACGCCATTGTTGTTACTGTTGGAGATCAAACACAGGTACTGCTGTTAACATAAATTGCTTAAACTCTGAAACATGCTCGCTTAAGCATGCAAAGGTAATTAAGTTGTTACCGATATTCAGCGGCGAAAGCAGGGTTCACTCAGTGAGGGGGGAAGGGGAAATGGTGGCCAGTCTGGTGCGCTGCTTTCCGTTCTCTTTGCCGCCTCTATTCTCTATTTTGTCATGTTGCTCCCCTCATTCCCCCTCTTCTCTGAAACATCAAATGGCAGGAGCAGAATTGGACCGGCGGCCATACTTCTATAAGAGCTTCTGGCCGCCGGCAAAAAGGAGCCTCCCTCTATGACCCTCGTAGTTTCGCCCATGCCAATATTTATTAGCATAAATATATAATAGTTCAATCACACTTATAATTTATACAAAGTTTCACTTAATTTATAAGTTGATTAAATCAGTCTATAAATTTTAAGATTAAATCTATAAAATCAATTTATAAATTTTAAAATTAGAATTACGAATTTATTTAAATAATTTTAAAAATATTTCAACTTTTTACCTTTTAGAGATTCTTATGATTATTGATAAAGTGATGGCTTCTTCACAACTGTTATAGCAATAACATCTAATTTATTAAGTAATATTTGATAAAAATAAAAATAAATTACATTATGGACTATCAAACATAGACATCTATTTAGTATTTTTGAGTTATGATTTTGTTTTTTAATATTTAATAACAACTAATAATGTGATAATGGATAATCATTGTAATCAAATTTATGAAGAAAATACCATAAATTTGTATTAATTTCTTGTTTTTTGTTATATATTTTTAATATTTGCGATAATTATTCCATCTCTTTTTTTTATTATTATAAGACTGTAAGTGGAGGCCAATACAAGCATGTGTTGGGAAGGCCAATCTTCAAATGTGAGGAAGAGGACTGTATTTCAATGGCTTTTCTCTATTCTCCTCCTCCAAGCTCCACCATCCTCTGCACTACCGCCGCCGCCGCCACTTCTGCCACATCAGAAAAGGCAAAGACTATTTCCCTTGGCCAACAAATTATAGTGGCTATAGTTTTGACTCTTTTATGCCACTTTCTGGTTCATGTTTTGAAGAGAATGTGATGTTGTGTCAATATTTGTTTATTAATTTAACTATGGAAAATAACAATATAATAATACATATTCACATTTTTTTTCAATATTTGTATTTTTTGCACTTCAATATTTTCAAAAGAAAACAAAATGCATATCTTTTCAAGTGAAAAAGAAACATGAATTTACAGCTTTCTAAATATAAATCTATAGATTTTTTTTGTTAAATTAATGAGAAGTATTCCTTTTTTTCCCAGACATAGTTGAAATCAGTTTGTGATTCGTATACTTACCCAATAATGAATTTTTGTAATTAGAAATTTATTAGTTTTAGTTGAAATTTTATTTTTACAGAATATTAATTAATTTATTATATATGCATAGTTTATGCTATTAAAAACTCTATATAATTTTAACTATTGTGTCTAAAATAAAATATAACTTTAATTATTTTAATAATTTTAACTTTAGTTATTTTAATTTCTTAATTATTTTAATTATTGTATCTGAAATAAAATATAATTTCAAAATTTCATATACTATATTGTGCGTGTAAAAAAGATATTTTTGACATATATCAATTATTAAATTAAAGTATTATTAGAAAAATTATGAAATACAACATTTATATACTCTTTAATTATTTTATAATGAGAAAATTTTGAAATGATATGTGGTTACAAAATTAATTAAATTGAGCAATTTGGACACATTATGAAGCTAAACTTTTTTAGAAATCATAAAGCCAGACTTAGTTAATAAATAAATTTCTAAAATAGTATAAGAGCGCATAATTATTAATTAGTAGTTTTGTTGATATCTCAATATATTTATAAATCATAAATTATATTATTTTATTCAGTGAATTAATTGCAAAAATTAAAATTCTTAAATCAATATAAAAATAAAGAAGATCATTGTTAATAAATAATAATGGACTCTTTACAAAAATACCAGAAAAAATAAAAAAAATTTTAAATTTATTATATTTTTAAAAATATTTACAGATTTACCAAAATTTATGGTTTTTTTTTATAAAAATACAAGGTTTAGATAGTTTATTATGAGTTTATTTTTAATTTATTATGAATTTATGAATTTATATAATTTATTATATGTTTATAAATTTACATAGTTTATTATGTATTTATTATGAGTTTATCCTAAAATTATTAAAATGTCATCAGTAAAAATGAAAAAAATTTATAAAATATGGTGGATAGTGTAATTATTCCAATAATAATTGATAACTTAAAAGTTTGATATCAGTTAACAATTAAAAGCTTATATGATATAAGAATCAAAGATAAATGGTAAAATGACAAATTTCTAATAAAATACATAAGGAGAAAAACAAGTACAAATTTTTAAATTTTCAAATATTAATTTGGGAATAAAAATTTATTTTTATTTTGATATATAGAAAATTAAGAAAAAATTCAAAACAATTCAATAAATTTTCATTCTAATCAACATGTATGCAATCTTAGCAATACTCTTAGTCTCTAATTAATAATGCAAGACATTAATCAATCATTAATAATAAAAATAATAACTAAAACAATATAATTAATTAAAAAATTATATACATTAATAAAATTTAATTCAATTCAAATTCAATTAACTACGGTTGAACTAACAAATTTGCTAAAATCTATCAAAACATTCTATTTATTTTAAGATTACATGTAATAATATATATATATATATATATGATATGATATGAAGATCGTTTTCATAAAAATTTAAACAAGATCCATGTCAAAAAGTTATGAGAGGATTTTTCTGACCAAAAAAAAAAGATATGAGAGGATTTAAATTATGTTTGAAAGTAGAAAATGACTATCATCTCAATATAAAAATAGGTATATAAAAATGTTTTAGAAAGAAATAAATATCAAAAATTTAAATTCTTAGTCTACTACACTATATATTTATAAGTCAATTTGATGTATATATATGCTCGATCAATTTAGTGTCTAGGAATCTAGTTTCATATATCCCTATTGAGTTTTAATACATTTGCATATTTAGAATTTTTGCTCCAAAACTCTTATTAAATTATGATATTTTTTTATCAACTGATTTAAGTGTTTGATGATAATATTATTCAATTTTGAAATAAATCTTTTAGTTTTTCTTTTATATTTTTTCTTTAATGTTTTTTATTTATTGATAATTTTTCTCTCTATAACATATTTATTGACAAAGGAAAAAAAAAACTTTGCTACCTAAATATATTTATATTTTTTAATATAAAATAAACTTTTATCAACATATCAAAAAGTATATCTGTATAATATAAATAAAATTATATAATTTTAAAATAATATAAATAACTATTAAAGTTATTAGATATTTTTAATTTTTTTTATACAAATAGTAAATAACGGTAACATACTATGTATAATTTTAATTTTTAGTTAGATATTTATTTTATCTGTCGCCTATCAATTTATATACGAGAATGACACATTCATTAAAAAAGAAAAAACAAACTCTATCAAGATAAAAAAAAAAGGATTTTTTTAAAAATATCCTAAAAATAAAATATTTTTAAAAATATTCCTTTTTAATTTTAATTTCAAAAATACCATTTTTTTAACTTTTAATTATAAAAATATTATTTTTAGAGATATATTTTTAATATATATTTAATATATTAAAGGTATATTTAATTTTTAAAAATATATATTAAATATATATTTAGTATATTAAAATTTTATTAAAAATATAAGATATTTAAATATATATATATATTATAGAGTGTAATTTTTTTTAAAAATAAAAAAAAGAAGGACGTGTAACCTTCCAACTAACAATACATTTATATTTTAATAGAGAAAAATAGTAACTAACAATTTCGTGTGTTAAACTTTGATTTTTAATTTAATCTAGAATTTTAATTTAAATTACCCAAACTATAACATAATTCAATAATTAAACATAAAAATAATTATATTATATTTTTTGTTAGCTTTGAATTTCTATTTATGGCTTATATTGTGTAGATAATTAAAAATTAGGGTACCATTTATTCATTTTAATTTAATCTGACAAATTAGATTTTTCTTTCTAATTGCCAAAATTAAAAAAAAAATCTTTATTTCTTTTTTTTTTTTTTTGTCAAAAGCAAAATCTATTTTTTCACAGGTGGCAATAAGAGACCCCCACGCTAGGGAAGTACGGAGACCCTTTTCTTTCTTACAAACCACAAAAACCCTGTCAAAATCGCAAAGAACGCCAACACTTGCTCTCGCATTGCACCACTAGATCAGTAGTTATGAATTCTCTCCATGAATTCACACTTGCTGAGGTACATATAACTCACCCTTTTCGTGTTTGTTCTTTTTTCCACTCGGCGTTGATAATGTTTTTTTTGTCTCTGGGTCTTTTATTTCACCTCATAATCTTGCAAATTTGTACATTTTTGCTCGAAATTCTTGCTTAAATTTCGTATCTTTTTGTATTTATGTGGTTCAAATCTCTAATTATCATAGTTTTCTTATATGGGTTGCTCTTTGATATCATTTTTTTTTTACTTTTGGCAGAAAGAGTTTCTTAATAAGCAGTTGATAGATTGTGGTAATGTTAATGTAACTTGAATATGCAATAGCTAGTTCAGAAAATCGATAATTGAAGTTCAATAGTTAATATTTATCATTTGTATTTAAGGTTCTCTCAGTAGATTTGTATTGCTTATTAGTCATTAGCTATTTCCGTTACCAATGATTTTTTTTTTTGTTAAATTACTCGTGTACAAATTTGCATATTCTGGAAGATGGTGGAATTGGAGAATATGTACAAGGAGATAGGAGAAGAATCATTAAATCCCGAGTTTTGCCAAGGGCTTGCAACCAGCTTAAGGTGAGGTCTTTTTTTGGCAAATCTTACTATAGAGTATAGCATAGCCTCAATTTAAGAAACGGAATGTCTGAACTCTCATATGTGTATCATGTGCTTTTGTAAAATAATTTGTATTTAAAACATTACTATATATTTTTCAGTTTTGCACCAAATCGTGCTGGAAAGCCTGCAATAACGTGGCAACAGGTCTTTCTTTTCCTTTTCTATTCCAATCAATTTATGTTTTGATAATTGAGCCGTTAGTAAAATTTTATGTTGCTCTTCTTTTGTTATAGGTGCAAAATTGGTTTGAGGAGAGAGGAAAGGAATCACAGCCTAAAATCTCTCCATTGCCTATGGCTCTGAAATTATTTGTTGATCTTTCTGATGCAAATCTTTCAAGTGAAGCGCCTGAAAGTTCACAAAAATCTAAAGGTTATACTTTTAACTAGCATGTGAGAACTATAATTAAGATGGTTTAGATATATATTCTGTTTAATGGCTTTTTCCCGTGATTTAACTTTTAGCACATATAGTTATTATCAATGACCTCAATCTATTGAATCTTGGTGAAAGAGCCTGAAAACCTTGTTAGTAATTGCAGCCTATCATATATCATCCCTGTGTCAGTGGATGGATTGGGTTACATTGGTATATTTGCATGTTGTTCAAATGCTAAGAGTGGATTCCCATCAGTATATAGAATTTAGGAGCTGATCTTGCCTTTTTATATAGAGAAAAGCTTAGATCATGTTTTGTCTTCATTACTATGAATGATTTTCTATTCTCCAGCTCATTATTCTGCTGGTGTAAGTGACTTTCCTTTTTTTTCTCTTGCTTTAATCTATTTTTTTCTGGATAAGCCTAATTTTTCTACTTCCCATTGACAACATTTTCTTTAAGTTTTCTTTCAAGATTTTCTTTTTTCCTCAATTTTCTTTTGGGCAAACCATTGTTTCTTATTATCTGGGTCCTTGGATCACTATCACTTCTTTACCCAGGCCATCTACAATGGTTATTCAAGGAGTGCCTTTTTGCAACGTGTTCCAAACATAAATTTAGTCACTCTATGTCTATATTGCATTCCTGGACAACTACATTATGCTGTCAAGATTGGAAGCTTCTGTCTGTTTCTAAATGCACTTATGACATTTCCATGCAATTCTTTCTGAACAGTTATAACTGGCAAATGCCAACTTTATTCAGGTAGAAACATCACTGATCTTTCAGAATTGACATTTGAAGCAAGATCAGCAAGAGATAATGCTTGGTGAGAATATATCTGCTAATAGAGTAATGCTAAACTTTTTGCTTGAATATTGGCATGCATATATTTCAAAACTATATGATATTGCGTAAATGTTATTAATTTAATAATTTATATTGTTTTAAAGGTTTGGATTGACTTGTTTCTTACCATGCACAATACGGAATGCCAGGGGAGGTCATCGTTCTGATCTCTTTAACTTTCCAGTTGCTTAATTTGAAGCGTGATTTTGTAAAACGCTAAAGAGTTAAACAATGGGATTCAGGTGGCAAAAGTAGATGAACAAAATCTAAATCTCCCTCAGGCATTTTTATTTGCTTTTTCCTAATACAGGTAGGGGAAAGAGGCACGTGGAAGAAAAAATACAATTCCCTTCTTTCTTTGAATAACCTTTAGACATCTATAATTCACTTGTTGTCTTCCTAATTTAAACATAATCAAGTTTGTCAATTTCTCTTTCCTTCGAACTTTGATTTGACTCTTGATTGCAATTCATGTTGGTGGTAGCACACCAAAATTGAAAAATAAAAATAAAGAAAATCAAAAATGCAAGGTGCCTAACAATGAAGAAATTGTCAAAAATGTGAGGTGAAAATGGGAGGTGCCTAATTTAGCCTAATTTTCACCTAATTTAGTTTGACAATTTATTTGCATTTGAAGCCTATAAATAGGCTCATTCTCTCCATTTGTAAATACACCAAGCAAACACAAAATATAGCTTAAGGAGAGCTATAGATTAAATACCAAATAGTTTATATTAGGAATTAGAGAATCAATCTCTTGGAGTTCCTTGGAGTATAAATATTTGGGGGTTGTTTTGTGGGTGTCGGTTAGAAAAATATTTTGTAATTTGTGGTTGTAACAATTTGCCGCATAGTGAATATTTTTCTTGGTTGTCGTTAGACAACGACCGTGGTTTTTCTCCATTCGGGAGTTTTCCACGTTAAATCATTGTGTTTTATTCTCTTTAATTTCTCAATTGTTATTTTATTTTCTCATTTATTCCTGCTTAAAGACGGTCCGAGGGGTGGGAAAATAGCGATTTTCCCAACAAGTGGTATCAGAGCTTAGGTGTTATAATTTTTTGTCAAAAATCTTAGTATGCTCTGTGGTTGCAGCTTGGTCTGATCTTCCACATCAAAAAAGATTTTTGTTAAAAATTATTTTTGTTTTTAAGCTAGTGGAGCTTTGGAAAAGGTGGAGCCGTTTTGCTTTGGTGTGCTTGAGTATTGGTGGTGAGATAAATAATTACATGTCGAGGTAAATTCTGTCAAACGACACGAATTTAGTCTAAGGCAAGTGGATTTTAAGTGAGACTTTTGTGACTCCTCCTCTTACCTGGGAATTTACCTGGTGTAATATTTATTTCTGGTCCTTTATTAAGCACAAAGTAAGCATGTCGGCAATGAGATGCGAGATTGAGAAATTTGATGGGAGAATGAATTTTGCACTGTGGCAAGTGCAAGTCAAAGACGTGTTGATACAGTCTGGACTACATAAGGTTTTGCAGGGTAAACCAGTCAGCGGAAGAAATTCAGAAAAAGGCGGTGGCAGTGGAGACTCAGAAAAATCCAAGATTAGTGACGAAGAATGGGAGGAGCTGGATATCAAGGCGGCAAGTCAAATTCGCATGTGTCTAGCAAAAAATGTTCTTGCTAATGTGCTTGGATTGTCCACGACAAAGGAGCTGTGGGAGAAACTGGAAGAATTGTATCAGGGAAAAAATATATCCAACAGGTTATATTTGAAAGAGCAATTTCATACGTTGAAAATGGCGGAAGGTACAAAGCTGTCCGATCACCTGAGTGTCCTCAATGGTATTATTTCTGAATTAGAAACTCTTGGAGTGAAAACCGAAGATGAAGATAAAGCTCTCCGGCTCATCCTGTCACTTCCTTCAACATATGAGCACATGAAGCCTGTTCTGAAATATGGTAGTAAGGAAGTAGTGTATGCGGATGTGGTTAGTAAGCTCATTACTGAGGAGAGAAGACTGAATGAAATGGAAAATAAATCTTATGAGAATTCAGCTTTATCTGTCGGTATCAGGAAAAAGAATAAAGGCTCCGGAAAGAGGAAGGTTGTCTGCTGGGGGTGTGGTCAAACTGGACACGTGAGGAAGGATTGCCCGAACGGTGGAGCTGATTCGGCTAGAAGCTCTAACGTTGTTGCTGCCAATGTGATCTCCTGTGGCGAAGGAGATGATGAGTTGTCTCTGTAGTTGAGAGAAGTGTGTCCTCATGGCATGATTGCTACCCGTTGAGATGCCATGGAAGAGGACTGATTATTGGTAGCTGGTCCACGGAAATGCGCGCTGCATTGGTTGACAGTTGATGCAAGGTGCGTGGTGGAAAAATTATGTCGATGGCTAATGAACTCTCAGAAAGTCAACAGGAGGGTTGCACCATAAACTATTAGCGGGATCCGACATGGCCGATGAAAAATTCTTGGAGTTGGCGAAATAATTCCAAGTGTCGATACTCTTTTATGGTGGAGTATGTTAATTCTTGACGTTAAGAATTATAATTGTCGGTAACAGACAATGTTGTGTTTTTATTTTTCAAGGTGGAGATTGTTGGTGGTAGCACACCAAAATTGAAAAATAAAAATAAAGAAAATCAAAAATGCAAGGTGCCTAACAATGAAGAAATTGTCAAAAATGTGAGGTGAAAATGGGAGGTGCCTAATTTAGCCTAATTTTCACCTAATTTAGTTTGACAATTTATTTGCATTTGAAGCCTATAAATAGACTCATTCTCTCCATTTGTAAATACACCAAGCAAACACAAAATATAGCTTAAGGAGAGCTATAGATTAAATACCAAATAGTTTATATTAGGAATTAGAGAATCAATCTCTTGGAGTTCCTTGGAGTATAAATATTTGGGGGTTGTTTTGTGGGTGTCGGTTAGAAAAATATTTTGTAATTTGTGGTTGTAACAATTTGCCGCATAGTGAATATTTTTCTTGGTTGTCGTTAGACAACGACCGTGGTTTTTCTCCATTCGGGAGTTTTCCACGTTAAATCATTGTGTTTTATTCTCTTTAATTTCTCAATTGTTATTTTATTTTCTCATTTATTCCTGCTTAAAGACGGTCCGAGGGGCGGGAAAATAGCGATTTTCCCAACAATTCAAACAATGCTAAAGCTAGTTTGATATATTTTACCTTTTCACATAAAAAAATAGGGAAAAAAGAACATAAATAAAGAAAAGGAAATTAATTACATGAATACAAATTTTATTGGGGCTGATATCTGACAAAATTACGGTCAACATGTATTGATACTGATTTACCATAGCATTTTATGACTTCATACTTCAAGTGATTGTGGGCTGCGAGTATAATTTTTTTTTGTTACAAACTTACAGCTGAGCAAAATATTAAATTTGTAGCTGCATGTACATTTATACTAACAGGCATTTGTAACTAAAATTTCTGTCTACAGGTATGATGTGGCTGCTTTCCTCTCCTACAGAGTTCTTTACTCCGGTGAACTTGTAAGAGTATTTTGTATAATAGATATAATTCTTCAGCCGTACCAACTTTTCTAGATCCTAGGTGTATTTCATGAGATTATGCTCACGAGGATGCTGTATATACTTGATATATCTTTCCTTGCAGAGATATCATTCTGTGATCAACTTTGTCAAAGCTTTGAATATTTTTTCTGCAACGCAGGAAGTACGTGTACGATTTACTGGGTTCGGTAACACAGATGATGAGTGGGTGAATGTGAAAAGGGCAGTGCGTGAATGGTCCATTCCTTTAGAAACTTGAGAATGTCACAGCATGAAAGTTGGAGATCTTGTACTATGCTTTAGGGTACCTTTCTGTTTCTCACTTGTTTCAAGGAAAACTCCCACAAAAGCTAGGTAACATGGCAATCAACATTTATATAGGATCTAAACAAAGATTATATTCTTTGTATGTTGAGTAAATTGGAAAGAAACAATTCAGTTGACATTTATAAAATCCACAAACATAGGCACAAGTAACACGAGTTCAGTTATTTTCACCCATGGTCCTTGGGGCTGAGGAATAGGCACATAGATGCATTGTTCACTGGCTGAAGTATAGCAATTTTGGGTCAGATCCACCTCTGTTACTTCTGTCCTTGCTTTGTTGTACAATAGCATAGTGTTGCTGGTGGATCCTTGCTTTGTAGTGGATCTCAGCTGCAAACACACAAGCAGATACGGTTTTGTACTAGGAATACCAGAATTGACAGGAGGCATGCCCATCCTTGATGCTGTAGGTTTTTTGGTTTTTCTCCATCAATCTCAACTTTTGCTCTCATGCCTGGTTTACAGGAACGCCAGGAGCAAGCAATCTACTATGATGCCCATATCGTGGGAGTCCAAAGGCGATCACATGATGCTAAGGGCTGCAGGTGCATCTTTGTAGTTCGCTATGATCATGATAGCTTCGAGGTAAATTTACTGCATGCCTATGTGTTTTTGTGTGCTGTGTGCCACTGCTTGGCATTAATGACCTTGCCTATCTTGAAGTTATAATTATGCATTTATCTTGCTTAACAAAATTGTAAATGTTGCTCAACTATATATTTACACGTTCAATAACAGGAATCCGTTCAGCTAGACAGATTATGTTGCAGACCAACGCAGTAGAGGTGCTGGTGAAAATTCAAGAAACTATACTAAGATGAGGAAGGGAAATTGACACTTATTCCATTATGAATTCTTGAAAATTTCTTAGGAACATTGTCGTTCCCTTACTAATTTTAAGTTAAATCGATTCTTGCATTGCTTACCCATATGTGATTCTTTTTCAGATTCCCTTCGCTCAAACTCTCTTTCCATTTTTCTTTTCTTTTTTTACTTTTTCCCTCTACCATCCTTTGACAATCAAGTGCTTTGTTACACTCTAAAAACTTATTAATTAAAACATAAAAAAATATTTAAAATGTTAAACAAAGAATTAAAACTTTAAATATCGTTATTTTAAAAACTGGACAACTAACATTTCAGGGCTCAATTTTTAACTTTACTAGAAAGCTGCCTAAAAGAAAATTTCAACCCAAACACATGTATATTTCATTATTTCTGCTTTATCAGCGATGCATACCCTATGGTGCTCATTGGATTGTATTAGCCTCAACTATCATTAAGAAGCATCCGGGGGATAGCTATCCTCCAAAAGATTTGATCAAAAGAGTGGGAGAAAGAAATCTTCACTAGCATAAGCAAAATCAACAATCCACATAAAAGAGGATCATGAATTCTACATGATGTCCTACTTTAAAAGAGTAATTATCCCAGGACTGTACAAAACTTGAAAAAAGCACATCATCCCTTTGAGCTTTGGCTAATCGGACACTGGCGGAAGAGATTTCACACAAATGTCAGATAACTAAAAGCTTCTATACTTTGATTACAATTGATAAAAACCTATATAATTTGTCAAAATTTTCTCTAAACCTAGATAATGCCACTCCAGAAAACCAGGATAGCTACAGGAAGAGAGATTGCTCATGAGACTGTTCGTCCATAACAAATCGATGCAATATATAGATTCTTTGCCCACTTCTCCTGCAAGGCCAATCTAAAATTTTAGAAACCCAAAATAAGAAACTGGAAACAAAATGTAGGTGAGGTGTAATGTAATGTACATATCCCACCTTGACATGGGTACTGGGAAAAGCAGAAGTTCGAAGTGTCTCCTGAGTTTCATCTGGAGGTTTCCTTCTTGGCACACTAAGAACAAAGGCAGCCTGGTCCCAAGTTGCTGCAGTTGCTGTTATTCGATATCCATGATCCCATCTACGATGTATTCCTTCACTTGGATAGAGGAAATCAAGTTCAACAACCTAAAATTACCACCACTGAATAGTTAGTTCTCCATGCCTACTCTACCTGACTAGGGTAAAATATCAAAATATTAAATGACCTGGTGTGCAAACCCTGCACCACGAGACATAACAACTCCCCATCTACTCCCTGAGGTGGCCATTGCAGTAACATGAAAACCCTCCTTCCATTTTTTGTTAATCCATTTGAAAGGGAATGAATCACTAACTTTATAAGACTGCTGCATATACAGAGTACCTGAATATGAATAGAATAAAGTCAGTCAAATAAAACTAAATAAATGAGAAACACAAACCAAATGTTAAAAGAACTTAAGACTAACCCTTGGACATTACAACTAATGAGCTTCCATTAGCAGCTCCAGCTACAGCACTGATATAATAATTCTTCTCCCAGTGCTCCATTATCCATTCCTTCAAATACAAGCCAGGAAAAAAATTCAGTTACATTCTTACCATCAACATTAGGGAGTTAAGGCACAAGATAAAGAACAGTTGATCAACCTCAGTGTAACTACAAGACACAGTTGCTTCCAACTAAATCAAATACACAAGTATGTACCTTATGAAGAAAATGCGGCGATAGTTCATAGACTTGTGCAGTATAACCAGTACCGGCATCCATAATCAGGGCCCATAGATTTTGACACGAAGCTACACTGCTAATAAATAAGCCATCCTCATTTCCTTTATCAATGTGCTGGGCAAGCCTTGCGTCAGACACATTATAGTGATACCTGCAAAAGCACATGAAACAGGCTTCTCAACACTCCCAACACTACAAGACTACATCATAAGAAATCAGGGTTATGAAACAATTTATAACAAGTGACTCCTGACTCATAAAACAGACCTTAACACAAGAATTTTATAACAAGTGACTCCAGACCCATAAAACAGATCTTATATAAAATTTGAGAGAGGAAGAAGGGATTAATCCAAGACAAAATTGAACTGCCTGACCATATCAACAAAACAAAGCTAAAAACCTGATCACTATACCATAACTAATGACTTGATGCTATGGTTTATACCTTTGCTTCATAGGTCTACGAGCATTGTACACGCTAATCCATTGTGTGGCTGGCATGCCCATACGAATCTTCTTCTTTGGTTGTTCATCATCTTCTTCCTCCATGGTCAACCGACCCCTCTTATGACCAACCTGATAAATAAGCTTCACAAGACATGAAGCACAGATTAGGTAATTAGAAATTTCAATAGTTTTGATACATCAAAAGCTAACAAACCATAATAGATCCTAAAAGGAACAATCTCATGTACCTTTTGAGCATCTTCCGTGTTGATAGGCCTGATATCTGGATTTGGACCAACAATCCCATCAAAGAGAGAAATGCATTTTGCGTAATTAGGTTCTTCATCAAACTTTAAGTTCACCACATATTCAACAAACTGTTTAAAAGGTAGTGGACAGAAGCAACAGAGGCCCTCCGGGGATGTTGCCATCTTTTTTTTACAAACAAGAAACCCTTTATTCTCTCCCTGACAACACCATTATGTTAAAACTTAATTCCAGACACAGATATACATGCACATGCATTGCATGTGTGCATCCATGTAAACAGTAAAAGGCATAAGCTTTTATGGAGTTGAAACAGAGGACCAACCTGGTATCCCTGCCAAGGTAAACGCCCTCGGAGAAGGAAAATGACGGTGTAGGCAAGAGATTCTAAATCATCTCTCCTGCTAGCTGTTCTCCCCAAATGCGCATGTACACTAGCATAACGAACTGTCCCTCTGTCATCAACCAAGGAGCAACAAATATAAACAAATGAAATAATGAGCGCACAAAAAATATTGCGAGAATATTTTAAAAATATTGAGAGAATATTTTAATAGAATCAAAAAATATAATCATAAACCACACCTGAAAACATCTGGCCTTTGGTCATACTCAACATGCATACCAGTTGAAGTATGTCGCCATCTAGTAGCTGATTCCAAACAAATCATTGAACAATGGCTCAGCAGCAAAGACAGTTGCACACAGTGTAATGAGAAATGAAAAATAAGTTGAATTGCAAATTACCTAATCCAAGATCAACAAGAAACAACTTTTTTTCATCAGGAGTTCCTGGAGTTCCAAGTAGAAAATTCTCTGGCTTCACATCTCCATGGACATAACTGCAAAAGTATTGTGCAATTCCTCAGTTTTTTTTTTGCAAGCTGACAAAAGAATATTAACTGATTTTCTGACTTGTAAAGTGATTAGTATATCAAACAAACATTTTATAGATATGTCATCCATCCACTAACCAGAGCTAAAACCAATCCACATTAACAAAAAGTACATCCATGAAGATGGGTATTCATATAGAAACAGCGCATGCAAGTATAAAGCTTACCCTCTAGAATGCATCTTCTCCAATATTGATATCGCTTCAATTGCAATACAAGCAACCATTTCAATAGACATCCTGTAATTTATAATAATACATCAATATAAGCAATCAAACTGAGTAAAATAATATAATAGAAGCTGACGGATTAAGAGATTGAACTCACGTATGAGAGTTATTATTCCAAACATCCCACAAGCTTGGCCCCAACATATCCATTACCTACAGCCATTAATATTTTCCTTAAAAAACATTATAATACCAGCAAACGGTAAGCAATTTTAAAAATAAAGTTCCAACAGCAACAAAAGCCCGGGACAGCATACCATGACATAATAATCACCTTGCCGACCCTTGAAGTGTACTCGCGGTATTCCATGACTCCCCCCAAGAAAGCTGGGATAAAAAAATCAGCTAAAGATAAATACAATAATTATATGTAATAATCAAGAAAAAGTATGACAAGCGTAATCATAGTCACCTGTAAACTTGCCACTCATATGGTGGTCCATAATTACATCCTTTACTACTTCTATGCTCAAATTTTAAGGCCACCTAAAAATGCCAAGCTTGTAAGTAAAGATTTGCAGGAAAAAAAATTAAATGAATTCAAGCACAAAATGGTAAGTGCTATACCTCTACAGCTCCAGGACCAGTTCTATCATTTTTATTACCAAGAGAAACACATCGACCAACATACACTTGACCAAAGCCACCCTTGCCTAACTTTTTTTCTAATTTGTACACTGGGGAACCCCCCACCTGAATCTGCCGCATCATAACCAAGAAAAAGGAAACTTTATCATTAAAATACAGAAAAAAAATGCATCAAAGCAGTGTTTGGTTAAAAAAGAAAAAAAGGATTGAAACTTAAGAAATACAGAGGAGAATCTAACAAGGAAAATAACTAAGAAATACACTTGCTATTTGTGGCAAAGAAAACAAAACAGTTAGCTATATGCAAGATAACAAAACTAATCCATTGCCTTTTACTTCATTGACCAAGGTTGCTATACCATGTTTCCTTATCTTGTGGCCATTTAGCTTAAGCATTTAAAAACACTGTATACAGTGTCCTACGACAAGTAAGAAATTAAAAACTAAATTTGACCTTTTCTATCTCAAATTAATCAAATCAGTTAAACCATTTACTGTGCATGGGACCATTCAATTGATCTAATAGAGAATCCAATTTATGATAAAGTCAATGCCTGTAAACATGGACTGCATAACTTATTTAGGTCAACAATTTGCACATTACCTTATCAGAAACAGATTTAACCTTTATATAGAAAATTAGTTTACCAACATTCCAAAAAGATGCAGAGCAATTGGAGTTAAAATACTAAAACCAATCAAGATTGGTTATCCCCATGAGCAGAGATGAAGTCACAACAGATATTAAGTGATCATTTCAAAGTGATATTGTCTAACCTACTACTGAAAGGCAACACAATCTAACACCAAAAAGCAGTTCCCTGCGAAACAAATTATTGAAATAAGACATGTCACAAATTGGCAATTCTTTATAAGTAGCATTACAAGCAAATCATAACTTCACCAAAAGATGTAGTACACAAAGAATACAAGAAGAGATGAAGTCACAACAGGATATTAAGTGATCATTTTGAAGTGATATTGCCTAAGCAACTCCTGAAAGGCAACACAATCTAACACCAAAAGGCAGTTTCCTGCCAAACAAATTATTGAAATAAGCCATATAGTTTAGAACTATTGCACCTCATCACATCCAAAAGAGGAACCTAGAGGTAGTACATTTTGAAGCAATACTGACAAACAACTACCATATAAAAAGATCACCAATATATGCCAGAAGCAGTATAATGCCAGAAACAAGAAAATGGTAAAAATAGCAGAATTTTCATCTAAGATCCTACAACCAAGTATTAAGCGGCGTACAAATCAAAACAGCCAGATCACACTATTGATCTAAGATCCAGCATATCCACAAGCAATGCCACAAAACAGATATTCTATACTTTGCAATGCTACACTCAGAACTCAATGTTTTCCAGAGAATAGAAAACACCATCAAGTGCAGAAAGTCCAATGCAACAACCAAAGTTACCAAACCCAGAATAAACATGGTTTCTTAAGGAGGTGGTAACTCCTTCCAGACAATTAAAAGTCCCTCCCTTTAATACTCAAAACAACTCACTAGCAAAATGCAGCTCCAAACTCAAAAAATGATAAAGAAACGAGATTTCGCTCTTACTCAAGAGGACAAGGATGAGGAAATAGTAATGGCTACAGATACAAACAACCCAACACCAATTTTTCGCCCAGACATCAAACCTAAACCCAACAACAATCTTTCCGTATACACACATATCAAAATATGCACTTTAAGATGAACTTAAGCTAAAACTCAACAAACCTTCTCAGGGAGGGGAGCAGTGCTCCCCTCATCTTCACCGGCATTGGCTTTATCATGACTATTCCCACCACTATCGCAGTCATCCATAGGCTTCTCACCTACTTCCTCCTCCTTTTCCGCTACTCCACCAACAGCGCCAACACCAACTCCCACCCCCCCTTCAAAACCTCTATTCTCAACCTGGTTAACCGCTGCCGCTGTAGCAACAGCAACTACGTTTTCGTCAACAGGCTGCAGCTGTTCTTTGTCGTTATTATTGTTGTTGTTATTGTTTCTAGGTGCAGCTCCTGTAGCCGCCGCTGCTGCGCGCCTTCTGCGCGTTCTTGTTGCAATGGCTTCCCCTGCCTCCTCGGTAGGATTTGCTTGCTGCTTCGCTGTTTCTGCTGCTCCCCGGCCTCTGCGCGCTCCACTACGCAGCACCGGCCTCATCGTTCATCCTCTGTTAATTCTCATCACAAAAAAAATTCAAACCCAAAAAAAAACTTAAAAAATCTTAACTTGCACAAACCAAATCCACACCCAAGCAGATAAATTAGTTTTTTCTCCACAACTAACCTTGATTATCAATTCGTAAATCCCTAAACCTGAATAAAAACGGTGCCGTGTCTATCGCAGAATCAGCTGAAGAAATTGAATGTATGTATAAATTACAATCACAATGTAATAAAGATTGAATCTTTAGCACAAATTTCAGAATCGAAACACTAAATCAGGTTCTGGGTTAGGGATCGCCTCGCAGAGAGATGAACAGAGAAAGAACGAAGCAAAATCCAGAGAGAGAGAGAAAGGGAGAAGGCTTTTCAAGTGCTTTACAGGGCGAAAAGAGGAGAGGGGTATTTTTAGTGTGAAATTATTATTATGTTTTTTATAATATGAATGAAAAAATTTCATTGATATCATTACGTGGCAGATTTTGGAGCATTTATCAGATATATTGAACGGCTAAGGTTAAAGGTTTATACAAAAGAGTAATTTTTATTTTGTCGGATGTCAGATTAAAAACGGAAACAAACTTGAAATGACCAAAATGGGCGTCCATCGGATTGGGGTTTGCTCTGACAAACCAATCCCCGCGTAATTAATGTTCCGGAAATTCAGGTGTGTGTGTATGCATGTTTTTCTAATGGGATTCTTTGATCAGAACCGTTAGATCTAGACCTTTTCATGTGTTTGGAACTAGTGATTGATTTTGACCGTTGGAAATTGATTTTGGTTTTATTTTGTTGTGATTCCTTAAAAAATAAATTAGGAACAAATTTCAACTCACAAAAATACTATGCAATGATATTTATAAAAAATAATAAATTAATAAATAAGAACTTTACAATATTAGAGATGGCCCAATAATATCAAAACCAAAAAAAAAATAATTGGCTTATTATACCATAAAATTATTCTGATAATCATTTAAGTGATTTTTTCATGGCAATAAAATTAATTTAATTTATTATGGGCATCTAATTGATCTAAATAATTGAAATTGATTTATTAAATTTAGATTCTAACTATTAAATTAAAGCTTACGATTATCTCATCCATCATATGATTGACAACATTTGTCCATTATAATTTTTTGGGTAAATAATTCCGTTGGTGATCACTTTTAGTGTGCAAACGAGGATGAGATTATTGGCTTCAATATTATATATTATATAATATTTATCTTAAAAAGTGAAAAATTTTCATAAATTTATAAAAATTTTCTAATATATATAAATTTTTAATGTAAATTGTGATATAAAAATATTATAAATCCACCTTTTGATGAAAAAAATAATTATAAACTTCCTACTAATGATAGGAGATGAAAGCATACAAATAATGTAAATTGAAAATCCATTATTTTTATAATTATGATTTGTTAAATAATTTTAAAAAATAAAACAAATTATGGAATTGGGCGTAACTTGTAAAAGTACTAAAGCTGGAAGAGAAAAATTAATCTCCGTCTTTAACGAAGAAATTAACATTGACTAAAGTGTTCCTTTCGATGCACGTCTAGCTCTGTCGGTAAATAGCAAATCTTTTAAGCTTGTGGTCATAGGTTCGAACCCCGTGGCAAGCGAGTATAGAATACTTTGTGTTGTTTTTTAATAATATTTGCCAGTCGAACCGTGGGTCCAAAATTTTAAAGCCCACAACCCAATCTTCCGTTTAGGACCAAATAATCGAACAATTTCTCCTGAATGAACACCAGTTGCCACGACGGATTAAAACTGACCCTCTTAAAGCAACCAAGAAAACAGAACAACAGAAACAAGCAAAATCAGAGCCAACATGGGCCAAAGAATTTAGTTTCTATTCCGTAATGAACAGAATACTTGAAAATATATCAAAACTTTCGACAAAATTTTATGAAATGAAATAAAGTAACGCATGAATACTCCATTCATTAATTTTATTGAAAAAAAATCGGTTTTGATTATAGTTAAAATTCGTAGTTTCTGCAATAATTTCAATACTAATAAATGAAAGTTACAGTGTCAATCTATTATTGAATATTTTAGTTATGATTTTAAGTACTGGAACTTCATATTCTATATCTCTAAATTTATACGCCAAAATAAAATATAATCCTTATTATTCAATTGATATCAATTTTACTCATACTTTTTATTTTGATATCATTCTAGATCTCTTTAACTACCATCTCAATTCCGACGAATCCTTATTTTTAAGATCTAATTGCCTTCATTTTGAGGAATTACTCTTTTTAATATAGATATCGAGACGGAAAAACAATTATAAACCTATTATTAAGTAAAATATATATTATTATAAAATATATATTTAATATTATAAAAAATACTAATTACAGTCATTTTAACGAGTAACTATTTAACAATATTTTTTTATTGATTAAAAAATATTTATTATAGATTTATTTATTAAAAGATACTTTATAATAAATATTTTTTAATTATTAAAAGAAATATTATTAAATAATTACTATTTAAAGTGAATGTAATTAATATCTTATACCTCATTATATAGAAGGTCCTAGGTTTTAATTTCTTTTGCATTTTATTTAAGGATTTACAGTAAAGCTAATAGCTATATTTGACTTTCTATATTTTAGTTTGATGCGAGACCAATAAAAATGCAAAAGAAATTCATCTTAAGTTCTATATATTGATCATAATTTCTTAAACCATGCAGATACATGATAATCCCAATAAAAGATATATTGATTTTGTGGCTCTAGTGATATTATTTGGCTCAACTTCGAAATAATAATTAATATAAAAAATTATATATATCAATTCTTTGCTGAAATCTTCAGATCAATTAAAAAAATAATTGATTGTCACTATTTACTTGACTAATATATATTTTACGAAATTAATTGTTTGACTAAAACATGAATATTTAAAACATAATATATATATATATATAAGTTGACAAGAAAATCTCTCACTAGATTGAGCTAAGATTGAGATAAAAAAAATATATATCATACTTATAATAAGTTGATTTTTTTTTTTAAATAAAATGGTATAGTATCTATGTGGTTTAACACTTTTCTCTGTATTTTTCATTTTATCAGTTTTATACTGTTTAATAACATGAAAACTTGAAGTGCATTATAGCTTAATTAATCATAATATTTCAATCCTTAACATGAAGACATCCTTAATCAATGTCTTGGTCTGCCTAATTTGGATAAGGTCAACTTGCTGCTCTAATTGCAAGTATTGATCATAAAGACATTAAACTTATCTTTGTCAGATTGATTAGAAATTAGGTGCGTGGAGCCCTCATTGTTAAGCTAATAATTTTTTGTTTTTCTAAGTCCATTACTTTATCTGTGTTGGATTTAGGTTAGATTTTAAAGCTAATTTAGATAATGGATATAAAGCCATTTCATAACTCGGACACAAATATTCCTTAATGATTGGAAGAAATTAAATCCTACACTTAAGATATACAAATTAATTAATTAATTTTTTTTAATATTACATTACATTGATCATTGGGGAGGATAATCTATCACAAATTAATTGCTCGAAAAATATATATTTACTGCTAAATTATATTTTGGTAAGTACAAATTAATTAATTTAATTGGTAAAAATTTGCTTTTTTATTTAGATTTTAATTCTTGTAGCCAGTGCTTAATTTGAATTATTCAATAATTAAAAATAACTAATTTTTACTATTGTATAAATTAAATTGAGAATATTTATGTAATTTGAATAAAAATTAATTAATTTGGATAAGCACACAATCTGTGAGACATTGCACAAAATCTTAGCATAATTAATAATCTTTTTAAAAATTTAATTAATTAATTGAGACTTTTGATTATTTTAGGCTTTTTTTTTCAGGGGATTCAATTAATTAATTAATAATTATGTGAAAAATGAAAAAAATCCAGTTTTCTTATCCAACTGCAAAAAAAAAAAGAATATTATCCACTAATTAATGAATACACTTCGTCCCCTAAAAAATAATTTTACTCTCGGTATCATTTGTGTAGAAAGAGATTTTTTAACATTACATAAACAATTTATATATCATAATATTTTAGTCTTATCTTCTTTAAATAAAATATTATTTTTTACTTCTCGCTTTAGAACTATATAATAAGGATTAAAAGATTATTTTGTATGAAAAATTTAATGGTTGAAATATTGTCTAAATTAAAAAATGATTAAATATACAATATTTTAGTAAAACGATTAAATATAAAAAATTAAAATAATATTTATTTGATTTACTCTTAAAAATAATAATTTAAAAAACAAATTTTATACTAAAGTAAAAAAGCGATTACTTGATTTACTCTTAAAAATAGAAATTTAAAAAACAAAATTTATACTGAAATAAAAAAAAGTACGAAAAATATGTGCGTGAAAATATAATATTTGTTTTTGTATGCACGTATATATTTGCAATTAGGCCGAATATTTTATATGCCTATTGCCACCTATATAAAGTAGACAGTTGAACCCAACACAAAGCTCCACAAGGCCTCAATTTTAGCTACATATTAGAGGAAATTACATTTTCAAAAATATTCTATTTTTTAATATATTAAATATATACTTCTAAAAATAAAATATATCTTTAATATATAAATATATATTAATAAAAAATATATCTATAAAAAAAGTATTTTTAAAACTAAAAATTTTAAAAAAAGTTATTTTTAAAAAAGAAAAAAGACAAGTAGTTATTTTTTAAATTATTTTAATTTTGAGTGTATTTTTGAAAAATCTCATTTATTTACAATATATTTTCTCCCTTTACAAATAATTATTATTTTAAAATAATAAAATTTGGTCACAAATAATACATTTATTCTAAATTTTTTCCTATACAATTATCAAAAAACTTACTATTAATAGAATGAATAATAAATTAAGAAAAATAGTAGTTTAGTAAAATTGTTGCATAAAATATATTATTACATAATTTTTTAATTATTATACAAAAATATTAAAATAATAATTATTTATAAACAGATAAAGAAATAAAATACTTCCTTGAAAAATGAAAAAAAAACTAAAACAATTTAATTTTTAAAATGAATTAATTTTCTTTTCCATTTTATCTATATTCTATTTTGTTTTCTATAGCAGTTTACACAATTTTTTAATCATTTTATTACATTATATTCTATCCGACCAATAAGAGTGTGTCTTAGAAGGAAGTTTAATTTGATAAGATAATTAAAATTTCCTTAAAAGAAAATTTAATAGAAAAATTATTATATGATTTTTATAGATATGGCTAGTAGAGCCTTCTAATAAAAAATTAAATTCAAGATCTTCATACCCTAAAAATTAATAGCCAGATAATTTATTAAAGTCAGCCAGGAAGATTCAAAAAAAAAAAAAAACTGATTTGAGAGGCAATTGTCTCCACTGTCTCCAACAAAGTTTACTTAGTGACCTAATTAAAAAGAAATTAATTACTCCTAATTAATTACCACACATTATTATTATTAATTTGGATGAGCACGAGATTTAAGATTTCCATGTGTTTTAGCTTTTGACAAAGTTTTAAAGAAGATCCCACAAATTCATTCTAAAGTGCCCTAAAAAGCATCAACCTTTCTTATACATATATATATATATAACCTTTAACTAATCTATCAAAGATTTAATCAATATATTATATAATTTTTCAGCTTTTTATGTAATTAAAAAAACTGCGTTTGGCATCCAATAATTTTTGACACAAATTAACAAAGAGTTGTAAACTTGCCTTGAGATATATATATATATATATACATATTCCTAGGACAAGTGGCAATCAAATATTTATAACACTTAATCAAATTATAAACTTTATATATAAAGCTTTTTTAATTGTATTATTTTATATATATCCATCTTACTTTATTTACCTTGATTTAGCTTTTCTTCCGGGGAATTACTTCAACCCATAATTGACTCAATGGGTGATCTTCACCTTTAAAAATGTTTTCTTTAGTTTATTCGTTGGAGCTGTAATTGAGCCGAGTCGAGCCGAGCTTTAGATAGTTTAAGCTCGGCTCATTATAAAATAGTCGAGTTCGAATTTGAACTCGAATCTAGCCCAAGCCGAGTCCAAACTTATATCGAGCCAGCTCATATATCATGTATTTCGAGTTTGAACTCGAGCTTGATTTAAATAAGTTTAACAAACTCAATAAATTTATTTTTATTTTTATTTTCATTCATTTTTTCTAAATTTTCATAAAAGATATACTTAAATTAATGTTTTTACGAAAGATGAATAATATAATTATATATTAATAAAAATAAAATAAAATATTACTATAATTTTATATTTTACTATAAATTACTAAGATATTTTATATTGTATATTATTTAATTTATTTATCACATATACCATATATTAATAAATTATATAAATTAAGTTAATCAAAAAATTAATATATTCACATACATAGTTTAATATATATAAATTAAATTATATATATTTTTAATCTAATACACTAAATGAGCTAGCTTACGAGTTTAACTCACGAGCTTTTTAAATAAGCTAGCTAACGAGTCGAGTATTTCATAGCTTGAGCTTAGTGGCGGAACCATTTTTTTATTTATGGGGGGTCGGAGTGCAGCTGTAGTTCGATGAAGAAAGAGTGGCCGGTGGTACCTCGGCTCCGGTGGAGCTGTAGCTTGCCTGACTGGGAGTGGGGTGAGGGCTGTTGGGGGAGGGAGGCAGAGATAAGGGCGCAGCCTTATTAATTTTTTTTTAAATCGGTCACTCACATTTATTTTTTTTTATTTAGTCCCTATCGAAACGACGTCGTTTCGATATAGGCTAAATTAAAAAAAATAAATGTGTCCCTGGCGAAACGGCGTCATTTCACCAGGGACCAATTTTAAAAAAATAAATTTTATTTGCAGCGAAAGCTTCTTCAACCCTTCGCTGCGAATAACTGTGCAACTCAGCCCCATCAATGGGGGGCTGAGTTTTGCACCACCGATGGCCTCTCCTTCTTGCCACCGGTAAGGGGGTCATGTGACCACACACGACCCTATAGTAGTTCCGCCACTGCTTGAGCTTAATTCATTTAACAAATGAGCAGTTTGAGCTCGAGCCAGAATGAATTTTTATCGAGCCGAGATTCAAACCGAGCTCGAGTAGCTTGGCTCATTTACAGTCCTATGTAGAATGGTTGTCTCTTGAAAGAACTAATTAATTTTCTTTGATTATTATGTTAATTTTTTTAATAAGCATCTCTAATTAATCAAATCATTAGAAAAAGTTATTAATTACATGCAACTAATTAATTCCACATGTCTCACATCAAATGGTAATTGCATGATTCAACAACTAAATTCTATGTCATACCAAAGGATCATAGAAAATATGTCCTTGTCATACTATACAGAATAAAATTATATTAACGTATCTCAACTTGTTAGTATTTTATTCTATTTTGGTGCTTTATTTTTTTTTCTAGTTTAATATTTTAATTTTAATGAATACTTATAAATAAATAATTTCAGTTAGTATTTTTTATTTCAGCCACAGTCAGGATAATTCATTTGGGAGTATTTGTTAAAATTGGAAAACTTAATTGACAAAAAAAAAATTAAGATATACATTAAAATAAAAAGTATTAAAAAATTCAGACATTAACATCCTAATTAATTTTTTTCTATTATATACGTATTTAAGAAAGAAATAATGATTTTTTTTTAGCAATAAGAAAGTGTAACTGTGGCAAGAGAGAAAGAGAGAAGAGTTCAATTATTGAGCACTAGTCAGTTTATATGGCAGCTTTTCACCCACTCCTCTTACTTTTCCTCAGATCATTTTCAATACAGAGTTGCTTTTTTGTTTAGTTAATATCCAATTCTAATCAATTAACAAAGTTGATATTATTTTAATTTATTTACCCACCTTGCAAGACAAAGGTCGAATCTATGTACTTATGCGTGTAGATTACATGCTAATAAATCCATCCATAAATTCCATTTTTAAAGTACTTTATAATTATGTATGTTTCTCAACTTAAAAATCATCAAAAATATTTTTTTAATAAATTTAACTAAAACTTAATTCTAAAAATAATTGGTCTAATATTATTTTTTTTGCCCAACCATATCGATTGACAATATATTCTAATATAAAATTTTAAGATATTAGATTTATGAGTTTTTTTAATTTATGTATCTTCCACTGAATTTATTTATTTTAGATATGAAATTCCTTTCACTTAAAATTTTAATTTCAATATATATTTGAATGAGATGATCATAACAAAAAAGATGGACATCTGCACTTGCATATGATGATTTTATCATATGTTGCAGTACTATATACATAGATGTATAATTAATTATTCATACATATATATATGGTTGTGCTTTTTATTATTTAATATGTATAAAGTGTTTGAAAACGGAAAGGATGATTTGAATTATTATTATAAAATTAGAAATTAATTTTTTTTTCTTAATGGAGGAGAACAGAGATTAGAGAAAGCTTGGCATGAAAGAAATTGAACTTTTCTTGAAACCTCCTCCTTTTGCTATATTTGCCACACATGTTTCAACCAAAGTTTCCAAGAGCATGGTTTCAAAGCAAATAATATCTGCCAAAGCACCTTGTTTTAAAACGGCATACAATTAATTGGATATTATTAATTGAACACTTTTATTTTTTTAAACTCTTGTGAAGATTCAACCACAATAAGGCCACCTAATAATTAATTAAATTAAAGCTTAGAAAATGACATGATATTTTATATAATTATACAAGAAATTTTTATTTAATAATAAGAGTATATATTTCTATAGTATGTACTTCGACTTCAATGATTTGTGGTTCACAGGTTTTTCAATGATTGTATGTTTGCTCTTTTTCACTTTCTTTTTTCAAACAACAGTAGAATTCCTATTATTAAAAGCAACGAACTAATATATGTACTTTCCTTTTAATTTTCTGAATTAATTTTTTGGAACATAAATGTTTAATATATATAGAGAGACACACACATTTATTAGTACAAATATGACCTGTTTTCACTAAAAAAAAAAAAAAGATTATAGTGAACATTTAAAAAAAATATAGAAGAGGACTATAAAAATATATAGTCATCAAATATATTTTCTCTAAAAATATATAAAAAAAATGTCTCCAAATATATAGGAGACGATTATAATTATCCCTATATATTATCTCCTTCGTACCATATTTTATAGGGTACAATAAATCACAATGCCGTCTTTAAATTAAGAGACGATAATCGTCCCTAATATAAAGACGATAATTGTCCCTTGTAGAGAGACGAATTTGATTATCGTCCCTGAAATTAAGGACAAATATCATCCTTATATAAGAGGACGACATAAAAAAGGACAAATGTCGTCTCTAAAACTATAGATGAAAGTCGTTTCTAAAACTAATGACGAAAATCATCTCAATCAAATGGACAATAATTATCCCTAAATCTAGATATAATAATCGTCCCCAAATTTATAGACAATTATCATCTTCAAATATGGGAACGAATATAGTCCATATATCAGAGGACAAAAGTCGTCCCCTCATAAGAACCATTTGGAGATAATTTTTGTCCCCATTTTTATGTATATTTTTATCACCTTTAATAGTTGTTTTAATAATGAAATATATTAATAAATATCATATTTAATTTAAAATATTATACAATAAAATTAATATTTAACATAATAACTCACAAAAATTTTATTGAAAGTATAATATAAATATAAATTTTGAATATTCAAGCCTAAATAATATAAAAAATAAATATAAATGAATTCAATGTAAATTTTACTATTTTTAAACAACGATCGTATTTGATAATGTTCAAAATAAAACTCTTATGATAATACTAATCTTAAACTTCAATGCAACTCTTTGGCTAATCTTCAAGTATTTGCTACTCATCAGGTTATTTCTACAGTAAATTTAAGTAAAAGATCAAACAAAATTGCTTCTAATATATATTAAAATCTCATAAAATTGATTTAGATAAAAAATTATATCTAAAAAATACTCACTATCATATCTTGACTTTGTGATGATTTGTATCCTATCAAATTTTCAACTTTTGTCATGAATTCTAAACTTACTCGTTCTTGTTTTTTTAGTCGAGCACATAGTTGAGCTATCTCATCATTGTGCTTTTCTTGCTCTTCAAGTCGAGTGTGTAGTTGTTCTATCTCATTGTTATGTTCCTTTTGTTCCTTTAAACGAGCAGTCAATCTTACTACCTCTTCTTTCAATTCATCGACTTCTTGATTTCTAGAGCTACAATCCATTTCTCTAGTAAATGTTTTGTATCCTAATCATTTACTATGAACATAACTTGATCTAATATCAAACATTTTTTTTAGAATATCATATAGAGTAGGATTAGGTCATTATTATTTGTAGGCTGATTTTCAATCCTTAACATCTCTTCCTATAAAAAATGATGCTAAATATACGAGTTTTTAATAAATTAATATTTAATCTAAAAATATTAACAGTTTTACAACAAAAGTACTTACATATATCCTTAATGATTCTGAATCATGCCACTGTGTTTCGCCTTGTTCATTCAAGAATTCATGTGTAGCTATCCACACTTCCGAATTATATGGTACTTTACCTCTTTCCTCATCAATCTATAGTGTTAATTATATAAAACATATATTATATAAAATAATAAGACTGAAAAAAGAAATAACTAAAACTATTCTAAAAATTAAAAATACTTTTTAAGATTCACTATATCATACTCTACTTTTACAAAAGTAGTAGGAACAGTTACAACAATGATTCTTTGACTTGTGCGATTATTAGCATTAGTCAAATTCAAAGCCTACATGATATTGATGTTAAATAATACTTATTTTTATACTAAAATGAGAAAAAAAATTTAAAAATACCTGAAAGTCCTCATTAGAAAAAATTTTAAATATTTCCTTCCAACTGTCCACATCATTCATTCAAGAACATTTTGTATTCGTTTATCATTACTTGAATATTTCAAATATTGGCATTGTAGTTTGTGTTTCCATTTGCGATATAATATTTCCAGTAGGGGTGTGAATTTTCATTAGGGGTGTGCAATCTCTGGAACTGAACCGAATATATAAAATATCCGTATGAAATCGAAAAATTTGATTCGATTTGGTTCGGTTTAGATATTCGGGTCTAATGGAGCGGTTTCGATTCCAAACAGATATGGGAATTAAGAGATTTGATTTTTTTTTAAAATTTAAACAATAGAATATTAATTAATAATATTTTATAAGTTATTCATATTTTGTTGAATTAGAATAATTAAATAACTTCACAATTATAAATAAATAAATAAATTCACAATCATATAAGATTAAAAATTTAATTATATTTATCCTCAAAGTTAATAAATGTATAATAAGATTAATAATTTATTTTAACAATAATAATAACTTGTTCAAATAATTGCTAATTAATTTATTTCAATTAATCAACCAATTTCAATTAACCAATTTATTTACTTATTAATTTACTCATTAATTTATTTTTATATTAAACAATTATATATAATAAGATATGAGACAATAAAATAAAATAAATTCAAATTTAAATATCTTAATAATTTAAATTAATCAATTATAAATATATTTTAACACATAATTCTCAAATAATTATTATTAATCAAATAATTTTTAATCTATATTAATTGTTATTCAATTTTTTATTTACTATTAATACATAATTATGGTATTATATACATGCACAAATATATTATTGTAATTATGTCTTCATATTATTGTCAGATTTATTCACAATTATTCATTTGTTAATTGTTATTACTCATATTGATTAAAAATTATATCATATTATCTGTATTCATTATCAGTACTCATAAGTATTAATTATTGTTAATATTCATGCTTATTATTATTTAAAAACTACTAATATATTATATTAAATTATTTTATTAAATACATATTAATATAATTAGTATGAATTACTGTTATTGGTACTAAAAAAATGATAGCAATTATTCATATAAATATGTTAATAAATTTTATTTAGATATAGAATTAGCTTAATTAGTAAAACATAAAAATTTCTAAGGTATATATAGAGCAGAGTATATAAAATTATAAATTTCGAATATATAACATGATATAATATAAATTAATAAATTATTTTAATATATTTTAAAAATATCAAATATTAAATAATGCATCAATAAAATATAATATAATTTTATATTATTAATAATAAATCGGATATTATTTCGGTTACTCGGTCCAGTCTGGTTTTCGGTTTGATTATAGACTAATATCCAAAACCGTTTCATATTAAAAAAATCGGTACGATTCGGTTCGAATAAAGTAAAAAATTTGACGAATTTTTTCGGTTCTGAATATTTCGGTCCGAGTATTCGAATTGGTTTGGATATCTCTAGGATCCGTACTCATCCCTAATTTTTATCTCATGAAAATAGTAGTGCTCAAATTTAGCTTTTTTTTTTTTTGCCTCAGCTGTGTTAGGCTCTATCTACTTTATTTCCTCAAGTTTCTTCCATTTTGATGGACTTTCAGAACTTACATCAAAGTAATCCTATAAAATTATTACCAAAATAATTTTAAATTATATAATATGTATTCATTTTCTTGAAAAGAAATATAAAAAAGAAACAAGAATATTCTAAAATAATAAAATATTTTAGAATAATCTCTTCAGTAAACTAAGCAAATCATCAAACGATTTATTACTTTATCGACGAAAACTCTTCTTATGAAGTAACTTTATTATAGTAGCCAATTATGAGAGCTCACGTTCTGGTTATAACTTTTTCTTAACTTCTCTTAATAGATGAAAAAATTTGACAGTATCCCCCTTTATGTTCCTTTTCAACTAGTGCTTCATTAGAATTCGTACTAATATTTATATTAGAAGCACCATATAGATCATTCACTAATCCAATCATATCATCATCAAATTTATTAATCCTAATCATATAAGAATTTCTTACTATAAAATCTTAAAATTTAATTATAGGAATTAATATTTAATATTAAATTAATTAATTAATCAAATCAAAGTTTATTTATAATTTTCCTAATCCAATCAAGAAAAAATTTTCAACTAATCTATTTTTATAAAATCTTAAACCTTAACTAATTAATTTTGAAAATTAAATAAATAAATAAATAAAAAATTTAATTATTTCTTTCTACCATATTGTCATATATTTTATTTCATAAAATTAATTGGCATAATTATAATATTACTACTAATTAAAATTATGATAATATTAGTTGCTCTAAATTACAATTAAATTACAATTCTACCATTTATTAAAAATTATAAAATATGCCATTCTCTTCAACATCTAGCAGCTAGGTTTTTTAACATAAAAAAATTATTTGTCAGCTACGCCTCTTCAAAATCATCCTATGAGTTGATTCCTCATCTTCAAAAATCAACACATGTTTGATGCACCATCTTCAAAAATCAACATTGTCTCACGCAGCAGTACCTGTGTACTGCTGCATGAGTGGCTGTACAACCAACAACTACTGTAAATTGTAATATAATACATGTAATATAAAATATTTTGCAATGAAAGAAAATAATACTCAAAATTATTTACAGTATATGTAATATTATATAACAAATTATTGGAATAATTATGCAAAAAATTGATGATAAAAAAATTACACAAAAATATATTCCAATTCGAATTATGTAACTATAAATTTAAACTACCTATTTTTAAGAGCAATAATCAAATTCAACATGTAATTTAACTATTTTTAAGAATAATAATCAAATTCAACATATAATTTAAAAATATAATATTAATAGTTATTAAAATTATTTAATAAAAAGTTATTACTAATTAATTCTTGAATAATCTTTGCACTCTTTAAAAATCACATAGTTGAGTTGTCGCAAACTACAAGCTATCTAAATCTATACGAATAACAAACGGAAAAAATTTCTTAGCTATATTATGATAGAATAGAAAATTTGTTAACTGATTTGCTTTAATTATAGTGTGATAATTGTTTTGATTTTATTAAAATTTGTCTTTGACTCCAAAAAGCAAACCTATAATACGCACAGAAAATCCGTATGACTTCTGTCTTCTATTCCCGCTACCTACATATTTTTCTAAACAAATATACTACTTCTCCTTATTCATATGAAAACACTTTATATTATTTATTATATAATTTATTAGTTTTAGTTATTATTAATTATTATTAATAATATTAAATTATTATATAATTTATTAGTTTTAGTTATTAAATATTATTAATATTAAATTAGTTTTTAAATTAAAAGTATACTTACTTCAAATTAATATAATTTTAATATTATCGGGGTTGCACTAAAAGTTACAAGATTATTTAACAAATATAAAAATTATATATATAGCTAAAAATTTTTTAAAAAAATTATAGTTGATGTTTGATGCATAAATAAGCACGCAAAGAGTAAAATATAAAAGAAATATTTAAAGTAGAAGAATTTTTTTGAATATTGATTATAAATTAAATAAATAATAAAATAAAAAGTATAAAGATAAGATAAAATATATTTTTAGGTGTAGTGTATGGGTAATTAATATGGGTATATATATAATTTTTAAAAAATACGCAGTATGTATATTTATTATATATATTCTATGTACCTTTTTTATTTTTAAATAACTTCGGATAATTATTTTAATTTTATTAAAATTTATCTTCAATTCTAATTAAAAAATTTATTAGGGACAATAAATATATTGGTCCCCGATAACAATAATTATTTTTTTTTTATTTTTTAACAACTTATTAAAAGTAATTCCCTGTTCTAAAAGAAAAATATATTGAGGGCAATAAATATTTTTGTCCCCTAAAATATAAAAAATAAATAATTTAGAGACCATATTAAAAAATTATCCCCAAATATTATCCTCAAAACTCATCAATTTTGTAGTGAAATTTGCTCTTTATTAATCCAATTTATTGCTTTTGTTATATATTTTGTCGTGAACTAGTTAAGATATGATTTTGTTTTCTATTAATTATTTAGCCTGATGTATTAACATTAATTATTAATTGGGTTTTCCTTTAAATATATAAATTTCTATTTTTCAAGAATTTTTTTAAATAATTAATGACCATATACAAAGGTTTGAAATTGTATTTGGATGTGCCAATTCTCCAAGAAATTGGCAACCAATAATTAATTGCATCACATGCAAATATCTAAGACGACTTTAGTTTCCTTAATGGCATGGAGTCTCCTTAAAAAAGTTGAAGAACAGGCCAAGCACTTGGCTGACATTGTTGAATATTTGAACAAAAATATAGAGAAGAACAGGCCAAGCACTTGCCTGATCAATATAGAAATTTAAATATTAGATATAGGTCATTAGTGTTTTAATACAATAATAAAATGAAATTTTTTAAAAATGAAAGTGAGCATTTAATTGTATCAATATTAAATTTTCTTCATCAAAATAAAATTTTAAATATACCATATTACACTTGACGACTCCACTATAATATAATTAATTTACAATTAACCAAGGAATCTGACCCTACCTGAAAATTTTTTCAATTTAGAGGATGGCAATAATTGAGTAGTAAATTTCGGCTGTCTTTCTATTTGTGGACCTACAATTAAAATTAAATTAATATCGTTATTTAATTAATTAAAAACAGATAGCTTTTCAAAGATTATATTTTATCATTATGCCTTTCACAAATATATAAGTTTACACAGCAGTAAAGATATGTACAAACAGCTATAAGAGATAAGAGTAAAGATATTTGAATACCACTAAACTAGGTAATACATCCATATCCTAACGTGCCCCCTCAAGTTGAACTATCCATGAGAGAAGATAGTCAACTTGTCACGCAACGCTTGAAAACGTAACCGTGTTAATGGCTTTGTCAATATATCAGCGATTTAATCTTTAGGGGAGATATATCGAACCTGAATTTCTTTTGCTGCAACCTTCTCTCTAACAAAATGAAGATCAATTTGAACATGTTTCATGCGGCTATGATACACAGGATTCACAGTGAGAGATGTGGCACCCAAATTATCACACCATAAGATAGGGACAGCTGATTTTACACCTAGTTCAAGAAGTAAATTTTTTAGCCAAATGACTTCAGAAGTGGTGTTTGCTACAACTCGATATTCAGCTTCGGTTGAGGAACGAGAAACACTTCTCTGTTTCTTTGAACTCCATGAAATTAAATTAGGACCTAAATAAACAAGAAACCCAGTTGTCAATTTTCTATCCTCCACGCTGCCCGCCCAATCAGCATCACTATAGGCCGACAATTCAACCGAATTTGATGGCTTAATCAACAACCCATGAGTAGCAGTTCCTTGTAAATAGCGGAGAATCCGTTTAACATCTAACCAATGAGCTTCATGTGGTTCTTGCATATACTGTGCTAGCCTGTTAACCGAATAAGAGATATCCGGCCTTGTAAAAGACAAATACTGCAAACTCCCAATTGTACTACTATATAGCGTTGGATTTTCAAACGCCAAACTTTTCTGAACATTATTGTGTAAAACAGTAGGTGTCAAGACTGATTTAGATTCACTCATGTTGACTTTCTTCAATAAGTCATGAATATATTTAGTTTGTGTAAGTAACAAACTTCCTTGCAACCAACGTCCTTGAATGCCCAAAAAATAATTAAACTTACCCAAGTCTTTAAGCAAAAAAGAACCAGCCAAATGGTTCTCAATTTGTGTAAACACTGCTGAATTATTACTTGTCAAAACTATATCATCTACATATGCCAAACAGTGAAAGATAATTGATCGTTTCCGATAGATAAACAAGGAATGATCAAGTTTAGATTGAACAAATCCAAAATTCAGCAAAGAATCTTTGAGACAATTATGCCATTGTCGTGGTGCCTGCTTAAGTCCGTAAAGGGACCGATGCAATTTGCAAACATAATTCGGCTTGGAGACATCAACAAAACCAGGTGGTTGTGTCATATAAACCGTTTCATCAAGCTTTCCATGAAGAAAAGCATTAGAGACATCATATTGCTTAATGTTCCAACCATTAGAAACAACAACACTCAAGACAGCTCGAATTGTTGTTGGCTTGACCACAGGAGAGAACGTTTCATCAAAATCAACACCCAACCGTTGATGAAACCCCTTGGCAACAAGACGAGCCTTGTACCGTGCAATGGAACCATTTGAGTTTTCCTTAACACGAAAAACCCACTTACATCCTACAATATTTGCACCAGACGGAGGAATAATAAGCTTCCAAGTGCCCAATTGTTGTAATGAATTTAACTCACTAGCAAGCGCCTCTCGCCAATCCTTATATTTTTTGGCCTCAGTCACTGTTTTCAGATTTGATGGTGGAACAACAGCTACAATATTAACAACCTTGGGACGTGAATGCCCTGTCTTGGACCGAGTAAGCATTGGATGAGCATTTTGTGGAGGTGGCAAAGCCAAGTGTTCAATCGGGGAAGAATTTTGAGCATCTAATGGAGTGACAACTGTAGGATTTTGGTCTGGAGACGTAGATACCAAAGACAGAGAAGATGTTGTGATTTCAAACCCTTGTTACGGAAATTCAGCACCTGAAGATAATGAAGAATTTTGGTTGGCAACAATTTGTGAGAGCTATGATGGTTTTGGTATTAAATGAACCAGAGGTGGACCCAAAATACTTGGTGATTGAGAAGGGGGATAATGGACATCCGACGATTGCACCTGTGACATACGAAAGGGAAAACAAGTTTCATAAAAAATGACATGTCTAGAAATATAAAGCCTTTTAGTAGAGGCATTATAACATTTGCACCCTTTATGAACCAAGCTATATCCAAGAAAAACACAAGGAGTTGATCTATTCTGAAGCTTATGTTTATTATAAGAACGAAGATAACGATAACAAAGACATCCAAAAATCCTTAGAGCATGTAAGTCAGGTTTGTGAGAGAATAATTTTTCATATGGAGAAAGATTAGTAAGCAAAGGAGTAACAACCCTATTAAGAGCATAGACAGCGGACTCAAAGGCAAAATCCCAATACGACAACGGAACAGAAGCATTATTCAACATAGACAAACCAGCCTCAACAACATGACGATGCTTTCTTTCGGCACGCCCATTTTGCTGAGGCGTATATGGACAAGAAACCCTTAGCGAAATCCCATTGTTGGACAAATATTTAGAAAGAGACTGAAACTCACCACCCCAATCACATTGGAACATTTTAATTTTGGTATTGAACATATTCTCAACAAGAGCATGAAACTGAACAAAAGTAGCAAAAACATCTGATTTATGTTTAAGACAATACAACCATGTATATTTGCTGTAATGATCATAAAACAGAACATAAAACCGATTTCCATTAATTGAAGGAACAGGAGAAGGACCCCAAACATCTGAACATATAAGCTCTAATGGAGAAGAAGCTTGATAAGAAGACAAACGAAATGGAAGTCTATGCGACTTACTAACAGAACAAGAAGAACATAAAAAATTGTTATTTGAACTCGACACAATATTATTATTACGCAAAGTAGACACTACAGCACGATGATGAGCGTGCCCGAGACGGGAATGCCAAGACTGAAATGATATATGATGAACTGAAGGAGAGGCTGAAGACGCAGCAACATCAGCAGACATCTTGTAAAGACCACTCTCAACTGGACCTGTGTGAAGAACCCTCTTCGTGCGGATATCCTTAACAACAAAATAAGTAGGGAAAAATTCAAGTGAAACTTGATTATCATGAGAGAAATTCTGAACAGACAACAAACTAAAAGGTGAATGTTTAGAGAATAGAATATTATGCAAACGAAACTTAGAACCAATAACAGAACTTCCAGTATAAGAGATAGGAATTGTTTTACCATTGCTTAATGTGACTTCATCAGGGCCACGGTACTCAGATTCAAGAGTTAAATTGTTCATAGAACCAGTAAGGTGATGAGAAGCACCGGTGTCCATTATCTAAGGTTGAGGTGAAGAAGTTTGATGAGAAGTAATATGATGAGCTTGAGAGTTAGACTGAACACGACGTTGGCTAGGACACTGCCGCGAAATATGCCCAGTTTCATTACAGTTGTAACAAACAGCAGAAGAAAGAAATTGACCAGAAGTATATGATTGAGAATCATTATAATGAGACCCTCGTCCCCCGCTAGAACCTCCACGTCCACCTCTACGTCCCCCTCTTCCATTCCTAGAGGAAGTAGAAATACCAGAATGATCACGTGAAGCATACAACGCTGTAGCAGGTGCAGAAAGAGCAGTAGTTTCATGCTTCTTTAATTGTTTCTCCTCCAACAAAAGCAACCCCAGCAGATCTTCAAAAGAAATAGACTGAAGTTTGGCTTCAATAGATCGAACAAACGGATGATAGTCAGGTCCAAGTCCATCCAAAATAGCACCAACTAAATCATCTTCAGACAGAGGACTTTGAAGAGACTCCAATTTATTAGACAGAACTTTGGCTTTTTCCATGTATACTTCAATCGTATCATCATTTCGTTCAAGATGATGAATCGCGCTCTTAAGATGACGAATCTGCGTTGTAGAACCAGCAGAGTAGGTAGCTTCAAGCTTTTTCCAAACTACTAACGCAGTCGTGACTCCTGCCACATTATTCATTAAACTTCCAGAAAGGGAAGAAACAAGCCAATGAAGAACAATCTGATCCTCTCGAAACCAGATTACATAATCTGGATTTGGTTCAGTAGACACAGGCAAAGTTGACGATGGTGGTTCATAACTGCTATCTATGTGACGATAAAGATTATATCCATGTAACAAAGAAAGAATTTGGGTTTTCCACACAACATAATTAGTGGAGTTGAATTTCACAGTAATCTGATTATGAGAATTAGGGATTGAAGAAAGAGAAGAGGTTATGATAGAAGATTGAGAAGTAGAAGATTGAGAAGTAGCAGTACTTTGGGTCTGTGATGCTAATGGATCCCCCATGATGAAAAAACAACGAAGAAAATAAAGGTAAGAGAAGAAATAAATTGGGAAAGTAGAAGGAAACAAAAAAATTTCGGCAATTACGCCTTGAGGGCTCTGATACCTTTTATCATTATACCTTTCACAAATATACAAATATATCTGATACCTTTTAAGATAGCTTTTTAAAGGTTATATTTTATCATTATACCTTTCACAAATATATAAGTTTATACAGCAGTAAAGATATGTACAAACAGTTATAAGAGATAAGAGTAAAGATATTTGAATACCACTAAACTAGGTAATACATCCATATCCTAACAAAAACCAGCCATAAGCCATTTATATTTGCACACTGTATATAGTTTGAAGATGTAAATTAAATAATGACGACTCCGGGCAAATAAATGAGCCCTATGTAAAATATCTATATGTACCATAAACGTGAAAAAACTAATAATATTAGATCGTGTCTTTGGGTTTAAGTTTTTGTCTCTTGATTTGATTTGATCTCAGGAAGTCTTTGAATACAGTTATAAATAATTCACGTATAATATGCAAAGAGGTTAAAGAAAAGAAAGTTTCTACATGCAATGAATTCATAGTTTTTTTTTTGAAGAAACAATGAATTCATAGTTATCAATTCATCATCCAATATATTCATTGTCCCTTAAATTTTATAATTTTAATAATTTTATTTTATTTATTATTTGATTAATTATTTTTTTCCTTAAATTTATTATTTTTATAGTAATTTAATCCTTAATTATTTGATTTGCGAACTTCCAAAGGACGGGTTCAGGTACTTCCTTTACGGTTTAACAATTTAGTTATTGAGAACTGAAGAAAAGAGAGTAGAGGTAATTAACTATTTCTCTTCTGTTTGCTAAATATAGTAGATAAATCTTTACCTTTTCCCTTTAATCCTATGTAGTTTTATGGTGTTCTTGTTTTTTTCTTCATTTTCTTGTAATCAAGGAGAATATTCACTTATTTCTACTGCACATGCTTTGTTTTGCTCTGTTTCTGTCTAAATTTTCTGTTTTTTAATTTATTGCTTTTTGGTATAATACTTTGCTATTAATTCATTTAGTCGAGAAAAAAATTGGAGCATAGAGTTGCTTATGTTGGATTAATGGAACAGATAGTGCTAATTTCAACATTCTCTCTAGAAATGTGAAATTGCTTGATGCATTTGACGATGAGCATGGTGGAGTTGTTGTTGATTCAGCAAGACTACCAAAAAACTCATGAATTTTGTTCTTCCTTCCCTTCATTTTTTCCTCACTCACTGGCAAAAAATGGAACAATTATACGCAGTAACTGACTTCTCTTACCACGACCTAACAATACCCAACTCTAAAAACACTCCGCTACGATGTAATCCAAAATGAACTACTCTGTTGGGAAAATCGGGTAATTTTCCCTCAAACTACAACTAGTGAATTGCACTGATTCGGTAATTTCCAGGAAAGACTACTGAATAGTCTCCTTAGACAAAATTACCATTCCAAATAAATTTCCAGAAAAGGCTGGAGGGGTCACAAATGGTCCCTCTTAAAACCCAGTCTCCTAGACAGAACTTACTTGTACAGTATATTATCACAACCTAAACCCGTGTATATATAAATAGTACCGTACATATGAATAGTAAAATATACCCAAATGAATAGTACAATACACTACAAATAAACCCGACAAATAAATATTGAATACTATACTAATACAGAAAAGAAACAAAATAAATGCGGAATAAATAAAAGAGACAAGGAAAGAACACACCCGGAAATTTGATAACGGAGTTCGGCTAAATATGCCTACGTCTCCGAGCACCACTTGAGGCAGCCTGCTCTTATTAATTTGGGAAGAGAAGACCAAAATTTACAATATACAAATTTTCGAAAATGTATACTAATTTTGGGATACAAATAATTAGGAAGGGATGAGTTATTTATAAGGCAATTAACTCACCCCTACCTTTAAAACTTCCGATGTGGGATTGCAATAAATTAAGCCACACCAACCAAAACCATCAAATTTGACAAATCTCCACCTTGGCATAATTTCTAATCCTACCAAATGCAAACATTCTTCATCTTCCCAATCAAACAAAACAGTCTTCGTAGTGCTTCCAATTTGCGCCTTCAGGCACCAACTCAAATGTGCAGGATATTGACCAAGTCTAAACAATGTTTAAACTTGGCTTTTGCCACCACCTTGGTCATCATATCTGCAGGATTCTCCGTAGTCCGAATCTTCTGGAGAAGTATCTCCTCTTCTTCGAGAATTTCCCGCACAAAGTGATAGCGAACATCAATGTGCTTCGTTCTTGCATGAAAAACTTGATTTTTTGCTAAGTGAATAGCACTCTGACTGTCACAATACACCTCAAGGTGTTTCTGACCAACTCCTAAGTCTCTTAGCAATCCTTGAAGCCAAATTGCCTCTTTTACAGCCTCTGTAATTGCCATATACTCTGCCTCTGTTGTAGACAAAGCCACTGTTGACTGCAAAGTAGACTCCAACTAACTGGCGCCTTAGCTAAAGTGAATAAGTAGCCAGTTGTAGATCGTCGTTTATCCAAGTCACCTGCATAGTCAGAATCACAATATCCAACTACACATTGACCAAGTGATTCATCCCGCTCAAACACTAAGCCAACATCTACAGTACCTTGAATATACTGTAGAATCCATTTCACAGCTTGCCAATGAACTTTGCCAGGATCATGCATATATCTACTCACAACACCAACTGCCTGTGAAATATCAGGTCTCGTACACACCATTGCATACATCAAGCTTCCAACTGCATTAGCATACGGGACTTTCGCCATGTATTCTCATTCTTCATCTGTCTTTGGAGATAACTGGCTGCTAAGCTTCAAATGAGGAGCAAGCGGAGTACTTACAGGTTTTGTATCTTCATTCATACTAAAACGCTGTAATACCTTCTTCAAATACTGCTTCTGTGTCAGCCAAAACTTGCCTCTCTGTCTATCCCTGCTTATCTCCATGCCGAGAATCTTCTTGGCTTCTCCCAAATCCTTCATCTCAAACTCTTCACTCAACTGAGCCTTCATTTTATCAATTTCAATTTGGCTCTTGGATGCTATTAACATATCATCAACATACAAGAGTAGATAGATGTAGGACCCATCTTGAAGCCTGCGCAAATATACACAGTGATCGTATTTGCTTCTTGTGTACTTCTGACCCATCATAAACTTGTCAAATTATTTGTACCATTGCCTCGGTGATTGCTTCAATCCGTACAATGATTTGTTCATTTTACAAACCCAATTTTCTTTACCAGCAACTTTGAATCCATCTGGCTGAGACATATAGATTTCCTCCTTCAAGTCACCGTGTAGAAACGCGGTCTTCACATCAAGTTGAGCTAGCTCCAAATTCAACTGTACTACCAAGGCCAATAAAATTCTAATTGAGGAATGTTTAACAACTGGAGAAAATACCTCATTATAATCAACTCCCTCCTTCTGAGCATAGCCTTTAGCTACCAATCTTGCCTTGTAGTGAACATCATTCTTGATAGGAAATCCTTCTTTCTTTGCAAATACTCATTTGCATCCAATTGCTTTCTTGCCTTTTGGTAACTGTGTCAACTTCCACGTCTTGTTCTTCTCAAGAGATTGCATCTCTTCTTCCATTGCATCTTTCCATCTACCATTTTCTGAACTTCGGATGGCTTCAGGAAAGGTGGATGGAACTTCATCAACAACTGGAAGTGCATAGGCCACCATGTCAACAAATCGAGCAGGTTTCTGAATTTCTCGTCTTGTCCTTCTAACAGCAATTGACTCTGACTGCTGTTGAGATTCTTGGGTCGGAATCTCTTTCTCATCTGACTCTGCTTCTGCCATAGGAGAGTCACTCATAGTACTTTTTGCTGGGCTCACCATTATCTGTTCAAACTCCACCTGCTTCGGCGTACACTCCACTTGCTGCGGAGTACCATCAGTTCCTTCTTGAGTTACCTTATGCAACATGGCAGATTCATCAAAGGTAACGTCCCTGCTGATGATGGTCTTCTTTGCCTCTAGACACCAAAGACGATATCCCTTAACTCCAGCATTGAAGCCCATAAAGAGAGCCTTCTTTGCTCGTGGATCCAACTTTGATTCATTTACATGATAATATGCAGTAGAACCAAAAACATGCAAAGAATCATAATCTGTTGCAGGTTTCCCAGACCATACCTCTAAAGGAGTCTTGCAATCTATTGCAGATGACGGCAAGCAATTAACGAGATGTTGAGCATATGTCACAGCCTCAGCCTAAAACTTTCTGCCTAACCCAGCATTAGACAGCATGCAACGAACTTTCTCCACCAATGTCTTGTTCATACGCTCCGACACCCCATTTTGTTGTGGTGTTTTTCTGACTGTAAAGTGCCGAACTATGCCAAATTCTTGACAAGCCTCCAGGAATGGATCACTCTTGTATTCTTCACCATTGTCTGTTTGGAGAACTTTGATCTTTCTACCAGTCTGGTTCTCAACCTGAGCTTTCCATTTAAGAAAAACTCCAAGCACTTCATCTTTTTTCTTCATAGTAAACACCCATACTCTTCTGGAAAAATCATCAATAAAAGTGACAAAGTAATGCCTACCTCCAAGAGATGGAGTCTTGGCAGGTCCCCACACATCTGAGTGCACATAATCCAAAATACCCTTGGTATCATGAATGGCAGTGCCAAATTTCACTCTTCTTTGTTTTCCCAAAACACAATGCTCACAAAATTCTAATTTGCAAGTCTTCGTACCTTTCAACAGTCCTTGCTTGGCAAGAATTTGCAAGGATTTTTCACCAGCATGTCCCAAACGCATATGCCACAGCTTTGTTGCCTCTGAATCCTTCTTGCTACTAGACGTTGCAGTCGCTACTGTCCCAACCACTGTACTACCTTGGTAGTAATACAGATTATTCTTCCTCACGCCTTTCAACATTACAAGTGCTCCCGAAGTTGCTTTAAGAATTCCATCTCACATCATCACAACTAGGCCTTTTGACTCTAAGGCCCCCAAAGAGATGAGATTCTTCTTCAAATTCGGAACATACCGTACATCTTTCAGAATTCTTGTGGATCCATCATGATTCCGCAGCTTGATTGAACCTATCTTAGCTGTTTTACATGGATTGTCATTTCCCATGTAAACAACTCCACCATCACATTCTTCAAAATCAAAGAACCCCTCCCGGATGGGAGACATATGGTAGGTGCAACCGGAATCCAAAATCCACTCATCTGGATGGGATGTTGAAGGTGATACCACCAAAGAGACATCTGACTCTGCATCACTTTTGCATTCTGCAACATTTGCATCTTGCTGAGCCTTCCCTTTATTCTTCAACTTTGGACAGTCTTTCTTCCAGTGCCCTTTCTCATGACAGAAAGCACACTCATCTTTGGCAACTCTGCTTTTTAACTTTGATCTTCCTCTTCTTCCTTTCAACTGGCTCTGCTGACGACCTCTCGCCACTAATGCTTCATCTGCTGTAGCTACTTTGTTTTTCCTTTTATCTTGTTTTCTCAATTCATGACTATACAAGGCAGAACATACAGCATCTAAAGATACATTCTCCTTCCCATGAAGTAAAGTAGTTTCTAAGTGTTCAAATTCATCGGGAAGGGATGACAATAACATCAAAGCCAAATCTTCATCTTCAAATTTTACATCTAAGTTTAACAGGTCTGCTACTAATTGTTGAAACAAAGTGATGTGTCCGTTCATAGTAGTACCTGGTTGGTAATCAAACCGGAACAGCCTCTTCTTCATAAGGAGCTTATTCTGACCACTCTTTTTCAAAAAAATTTCCTCCAACGCCTTCCACAATTTATGTGCAGAAGTCTCGTTCTTAAATGCATACTTCTGCTCTCTGGATAAACACGATCGAATTGTTCGCATGCCAACCGATTTATGATACTCCAATCCTTATCTTCTACGTATTCTGGTTTCTTTTCTTCAATGGCGATGTCAAGGCCCTGTTGGAAAAGGGAGTCCATGACCTCGCCTTGCCACATGCCAAAATAGCCAGTACCGTCAAATATCTCTACCGCCAACTTCAAACTTGACATTGGAATCCTTGGCCATGTGGACGAGGAAGCTGATGTCCCTTGTGCCATATCTGATGTAGCACTATTAGTTGGTGGATTTACTGATGCCATTACAGACTCAAATGATAGTATTCAATATAAATAATATTACAAACAGACCTAGGACGAACCTTCGGCTCTGATACCACTTGTTGGGAAAATCGGGTAATTTTCCCTCAAACTACAACTAGTGAATTGCACTGATTCGGTAATTTCCAGGAAAGACTACTGAATAGTCTCCTTAGACAAAATTACCATTCCAAATAAATTCACAGGAAAGGCTGGAGGGGTCACAAATGGTCCCTCTTAAAACCCAGTCTCCTAGACAGAACTTACTTGCACAATATATTATCACAACCTAAACCGTGTATATATAAATAGTACCGTACACGTGAATAGTAAAATATACCCAAATGAATAGTACAATACACTACAAATAAACCCGAAAAATAAATATTGAATACTATACTAATACAGAAAAGAAACAAAATAAATGCGGAATAAATAAAAGAGACAAGGAAAGAACACACCCGGAAATTTGATAACGGAGTTCGGCTAAATATGCCTACGTCTCCGAGCACCACTTGAGGCAGCCTGCTTTTATTAATTTGGGAAGAGAAGACCAAAATTTACAATATACAAATTTTCAAAAATGTATACTAATTTTGGGATACAAATAATTAGGAAGGGATGAGTTATTTATAAGGCAATTAACTCACCCCTACCTTTAAAACTTCCGATGTGGGATTGCAACAAATTAAGCCACACCAACCAAAGCCATCAAATTTGACATACTCCAGATCATCTTCTCAATAAGTATGACAATCAAGCTAAACACAAACTAATCTTCAATAGCTATAAAACAATTGACGGGAGCAGAGGTGGTGCTAATGGGTGAAACAGATGGGTTTCATAACTTTTTCTGAATTTTTAATTTTTTATTATTAATTTTAAACTTTTTATTATTTTAAATTAAAATTTTATAATTTTTTGACATGAGACATTGTGTTTAAAACTCGCACTATAAAGTACGTGGATATATTATATAAGGAATTAAATTATTATGAAAATAATAAGTCCGAAGAATAAATGGGTTAATAGAATTGTAAAGGGATAAAATAATCGAAGTTGAAGGAGGTAATAGATATATTAAGCCATTCATGATCACATTGAGATTGATAATTTATTAAGCTTATTTCTAATTCAAACTCTATTTTAAAGTAATTTTAATAATAAAAATAAAGTAAATAGTATATTTTTTACTATTTATATCTCTAGTCCATTTGTATTATTTTTAACTTTATACAATATATTCTCTTTATTATATAAAATATTTTTTCTACTTTTTTTATTAAATTAGTTACGATATTTTTTTAACTATTATGTTATGAATAATTTAAAATAATTTAATTTATACAAATTAATTAAAAATAATTACTTAATAAATTTTATCTAATATCTATTTAAAATATAATATTTGAAAATCCTATATAGTTTATTTAGTTTAAAGATAAGTAAAAATACAAGTACATATATTTATATTAGTTTTATGAATTACTATATTCATCTCATAAATGATTAATTAATGCATTTTGAAGTGCATAATAAGCCTTTTTATCCTTGATTTTTTAATGTCGCGCTAAAAATTATTGAAAACGATAATTTTTTTATATGTAACCTTAACTTCTAGAGCTGATGTTTCCATCCAATCGACAATGTTTGCATGAACATCACATTCATCTTCAATTATCATATTGTACATAACAATATATGCACTTATTATATCATGTAAAATATGTTTTTGCCAAACTTTTACAGGTCCAACTACAATTGCGAACTGCGATTGTAGAGCTCTAAATGCACGCTCAATATCTTTTCTACATGCTTTTTGTTTCATTGCAAATAATTTTTTTTATACCTCATGGATCATGAATACTTGTACGAGAGTGGACCATTTTAGATATATATCATTAGCTAAATAATAACCCATTTAATATTCTTTTCCTTAAATGCAATAATAAGCATGTGGGGCAATACCTTTAGCGATATTGAAAAAAAAGATGGGATACTTCTAATACATGAATATCATTATTCGAACCTGACATACAAAATATGCATGCTATATCCAAAAGTCATAGTCAGCTACAACCTCCAGAGTAATAGTTGGAGAACCCATAACGTCCTGCATATTGTCTTGCCCAAGCAAATGGACAATTTTTCTACTTCCAGTGCATGCAATCAAGGCTTTCCAACACACCTGGAAAACCATGACATTTTCTAATATGGAGCAGTCTCGCCACGTCATTTGCATTGGATGTCCTTAAATATTCTGTTGAGAACACTTCAACAACAGCACGATAAAATCTCTTTATAGTTTCTATTGTTGTAGATTCTTCAATTTTTATATATTCTTCACTTGTATTTACTGGCACTTCATATGCCAACATCAGAAATACTACAGTTATTTTTTGCAAATTTGATAATTCGAGTTTACCTAATACATCTGTTCGTTGCATAAAGTAGTTATCATGTTCCACCACCGCATTAAAGATACATAAGAACAAACTCTTACCCATTCAAAAACGACGACGGAACATCATATCATTATACAAAGGATCATTGAAAAAATAATCCTGGAAAAGATTACGATCAACATTTTCCCAATCACGATTGATCACAGCATGACCGAGAATTGATCTGCCATTGCACACGTTGTTTGATTGATGCACATATTGTGCAAGGATATTTTTGTATTATTGTACATATTAATAATCATGCATCGCTCTGCATCAAGCCTTTCATTGTCTATCAAGTGTTGGTCTTCATCTTTATCAGAGTCTAAAGTTGTAGAAGAAGAATTTTGGAAATAAGATGGAGATCCAAAATTGAAATTCCTTTTCAGTGAAGAGAATTTTATGGATTATTTTTTTTAAGACTCGATGATTTTTGCACTCAATATTTCATCCCCATCATCATATGTATATTGAAAATTTTATCTTAACTACACTTCTTCTCATACAAAGAGATAAGATATAAATAATATTTCATCCTAAACGTTAGATTGATTTCATCTATATTTCAACCGTTAGATTTTTATTTCAGAATCTAATCTTATTTACACATCTTTGCATACAAAAAGATAAAATATCTATAGAATTATATATAAACCATTAGATTGATTTTATCAACATGTCAACCGTTAGATTTCTTTGTCAGAATCTAATATTATCTACACTTATTCCCATATAAAAAGATAAGATATTTATAAAATCATATCTAAACCATTAGTTTGATTTCATCTACATCTCAACCGCTGGTTTTTGTCTTAAAATCTAATCTTATCTATACTTCCTATACAAAAAGATAAGATATCTACAAAATCATATTTGAACATTTAGTTTGATTTCATTTACATCTCTACTGTTGGATTAAATTTTAAAAGTATTATATTATCTTTATAAATCCATTATAAATACCATTACACATCCAACTTTTTCATCAAACCATTAAATAATTTTCCTTTACACATTCATCTTCTAGATTTATTTTCCAACTATCATTTTATAAAATGGATTCGCAACATTGTATTGCATCATACACAAATGATGAAGATTTGCACTTGTGTAGTGTCTATATTGACATTTCTCAAAATTCAATTATTGGAATCAACCAATCACGAGATCAATTTTGGTCTAGAGTTGAGGAGGAGTATAATAAGCCACAATCATAGTTTCTTATCACTTAACCTATATTGAAAAGATCTTTATAATGTCGCATGCAAGTGATCTCTAAAGAGGTTTCTAAATTTAGAGGATGCTTACAACAAATTGAAAACCTAAATCCCAGCTGTGCTTCACAAGAAGATATTGTTAGTATTCAGTTTCAATTTTAGATTTTGCTTTTTAAGAAGTGAAACTAATATCAATCTTTTCTGCAGTTACATCGTGCAAAAATATTATTCACACAAGATACTAAAAAATGATTTAAGTTTGAGTATATTTGGCCAATCATAAAGGATATTGAGAAATTTCAGAGCGTTAACAATGCTGCATCAAGAGTCCATAACCTCAATCCTAATTTTGCATCATCTCCATCAGACAATGATAATGAGTCTCCAAGAAATTTTGGTTTGTCTTTATGTTCCATTGATATAAATGATAGCAATAGTAGTGGAAGTTCATTAAAATATCCTATGGGCGTCAAGAAATCAAAACTGAAAAGGATGAGCAAGTTTCAACAATCGTTAAAACCATAAAACAGAAAAATCAACAACTTGTTGAAATTTTGAAAAAAGGGTGCATCGAACAGGGAAAGGAGTAACAATATTAAAAAGTGAAAACTAAAGAGTAAAACAAAATTATACTTAAAGATTTTAATACTATAGTCGATCCGTATTTACGTCAATTCTTTGTAAGTGAACAATAAAGAATAATGCAGAAAAGATCTCAACAACATGAGTTACGAGCCGAAGATGAAGACTAAGAATTTCGTGATGCATTATCAAACAGTTGATTCAATATGTATTTCAATTTTCTAAGTGATTACCAAGATGATCTTCAAAAGTATCAAGTAATGTTTATTGTATTTTTTTTATTAAGTAATATTTATTGTATTTTATTTTATCAAGTAATATTTATTGTGTTTTATTTTATTAATTCCATATTATATTTTCTATATTTTTTTTAATTTATTGTCTTTATATTCTTAAATTTGTAATGTTTAACTTTTATTATTTATCATATCATTATTTTTATTTTAAATATTATTTATTTTATTCTTACGTAAATATTTTAAATTTAATAATTATGAATTAAATTAATAATAATACTAAAATTATTTTAAAAAATATATTTTTAATTTTAGATATAATTAAATTAAATTAGAAAATAATCTATTTTTTATTAATTTAAAAAAATTAAATTTAGCTAGTGTAATTAATATATTTTATTAAATGAAAATTTAATATATAATGTTAAAAAATCTAATATATAATATATATTCAAAAAAAAAAAGTAAATAACGCAGCTAGTTTGGCACACAACCGTAGCTTCATTCTATTTTAGCGCCACAATTGACGCTATGTTGGAGCTAGAAATTGATGCTAAAATACTATACTAAAAATAGTTCTTTAGCGCTACAATTGGAGATGGCATGAGTGATGGCGATGCAATATTAATAATGATACTATAAGCAGAAATATTTTTAGAGAGTTTGACCACTGTAGAGCAAACTTTACAATATTAAAAAAAATTAAATATCAACCGCTGTTAGATTATGATCTATTTTTGGACTAATTAACTATTAACTTTTAAGTTTAAATAATTATTCTATTTTAATTTTTTTAATATTTTTTATATTTTAAATATTAATTTTTATGGATATATAAAATTAAATTTTAAAATATACAAATTGATCATTTTTCTATTTATTAAGTTTTGCGTTAATATAATCACTAAATTAAACTATCAGAAAATCGCATGTAAATAAAAAAAAGTCAAGAAAGAAAAGAAATTTTATTTCCAAAATCAATAATTTAAATGGTATTTATTCGTGAGGCTACGTGCATGCGTTGCTTTATTACATGTGTATAGTGGGAGTTGTAAATGAGCCAAATTAATATTGTCAAGTTTAGTTTGAATTTTGATTTGATAAATATTTATTTAAGCTCGAGTATGAACTGCTCGTTTGTTAAATTAGCCAAACTAAAATTAAAAAATATTTTAGCTTGCAAGCTGACTCATTTAAAAAGCTTGCAAGTTAGACGCGTAAAATAGCTCGTATATTATGTTGGATTAAATATATATATATATATATTAAAGTATGTTTATGAATATATTAATTTTTTAACTAATTTAATTATATACTTTATTAATATATAATATATGTGATAAATAAATTAAATAATATAAATATAAAATAACTTAGTAATTTATTATATATGTATAGTTAGAGTTATAAATGAACCAAGCTGTTTAAATTTAGTTTAAGTTTCGATTTAGTAAAAGTTCATTAAAGCTCGAGTATGAACTACTCGTTTGTTAAATTAGCCAAGCTCAAGTTGAGAAATACTTAATCCGTTAGCTCGCAAGCTGACTCATTTAAAAAGTTTATGAGTTAGACGCTTAAAATAACACATATATTATGTTGGATTAAAAATATATATATTAAATTATGTTTATGAATATATTAATTTTTTAACTAATTTAATTATATAATTTATTAATATATGATATATGTGATAAATAAATTAAATAATATAAATATAAAATAACTTAGTAATTTATAATAGAATATAAATTTATATATAATATTTTATTTTTATTAATATGTAATCATATTGTTTATTCTTCATAAAAATATTTATTTTAGTATTTTTTTTAATAAAAATATAGAAAAGATGAATAAAAATGAAAACGGAAATAATTTTGTTGAACTCGTTAAATTTATTTAAATCAAACACGGGTTCAAGCTTGAAATATAAAATATATGAGTTAGATCGATAAACGATTGGGCTCGGCTCGAGCTCCATTTGAATTCGAGTTTAAACTCAACTATTTTATGACAATCAAAGATTGAGATTTATAAAGTTCGGTTCGACTCTTTTATAGCCCTATACATCATGACGAGTTTTAAAGAGAATATTAATTCCATTCCCATTATTCAATCTTATTTAAATTTATTGTTATTAAATAAAAAAATTATCACTTATAAGTAAACTTTATATTTCATATTCCAATAATACTGAAGTCACATTAAATATCGTCATCCGAAGAGTATATAATCCAATTTTGGAGGATTAACATTCATAGCCAGTCCAATATGACATGATATTGAATTATTGATTACTTCCTCTCAATATTTTTACATAATTCTTAATTATTATTAACCATGGGAACAATACTATAACTTACTGTTGGCGACCTTAGTAATGCAAATAGAGAAGTTGCTTTCAAATATCAAGATACAAATTATTAAATAATATATATAAATAATTAAGTTACTTTCATGAGAAAACAACATAAATAATTAAAAAAACAGTGGTGTACATATATATATATATGTTTGTTAAAATTCCACGTAAGCATGTATAAAGAAAACAACGGTGAGTTCAAAAGGAGACATCTGTCTCCCAATTTTGCCACAATTTCACATTTTCAACCTAACATTTTACCGAAGCTTTTTCAGACCAAAAAGAAAAAAAGAAAATTACCGAAACTTTTGGCTTTATGAATCTTTTTTCAATTTTAATTAATTAAAATCTCCATAGCCACTTTTAATTTCATGTCACTTAACATTAAAAAAGCGAGAAAATCTTCAGACTTTGCCCATCTTGCTTAGCAAACACAAAGATCTTTACCCGCAAGAAATAACAAATCCACCTCATTTTCACTATTATTATTTCGTAATTATTCTTCCAATCATTTTTATTTACTACACTATCAAATTCAGAAACTGTTCTTGTCAGGTCGTTTTCGGGTATTTTTTAATTACTGTAATTTCTTTAATTATTCATAATCATTGATTAATTAATCTAACTTTCGCTTTCGACATTAATTGCATAAATTTTTTCATGCTGAAAAAATGGCGGATTCTGCTATTTGAATGCATGTTCTTTCCATGTGCTGAAATTGAGCATAAAAATCGTTTTTGCTATTATTATAAGTCAGTCTAGCTTAAACTCTAAGTAAGCTAAGCTAATTAAACTAAGCTAATAGCAATTCTTTAACTAAATGTATTCACTAACTAATAATTAAGTAGGCAAGACATTCTTTAATTAAGAGTTATAAACCAGTTTATAGTTACTGGACAAGACGGTTGCTAGTTTGATCTCTGCCGTAATACCTAATTCATTATCTTAATTAAGTAATTACTTTAACTAATTTCTACTAAATGGTTAATTTCTCGAGTAAAGCATAAAAATAATCCTTTGGATCAAATCCTTTTATTATTCAAGATGTGTTATTTTATTTTTATTTATTAATTAAAATATTTTATCACTATATTTTTATACACCCTCAAAACGTAAGATGAGATTGTAGATAATTCGTCTAAAGTTTAACTCTATATGCCTTTAAAGTTTCGAAAGAAATGCTTTAATTCTTAATGGGTCTATAGGAGCGAATTCAAATTACTTTGCATTATTTGGACTATGGTTAAGAAAAAAATTATTGTAATTTAGACTTCCAAATCACTCTTGACAACACTTGGAAGTAATTACGAATTATTTCAATGATTGATTATCTAGTCTTGTGATTATATTAAACAATAATACAATGATAAAACGATGAAATTGTGAATTTGTTTAAGAATTTATGAAATGAAACCAATTGAGGACCTAACACAAGGGAAGTTTCTTATGAAAATTCAAAGTATTAGGAAAACCAATAAAGAGAAAAAGGAAAAACAAAAGTTGAAAGGAGTTGAATTTATTTAGTAGAAAGGGGCCAGCTAATAGTATGGTTACTTTACTTAGTGGAATCATATTTCATATCACGACAAGTTAGTGGAGTTGATATTTAGCAATGGCAGTAAAAAGCTGCTTAATACCCTTAAAAAGAAAATAATAATAACAATAACACTCCATTATTAAAAAAAATAAAAAAAGAAAAGTTGAAAATTAAATATTTCTTAATTTTATTCAAATATATATACAGCCAAATTTGTTAAGCTATTTATCTTTCACACATCACAATTTTTTTATTAATTATATATGAAAGAAATAATTAGAATTCAAATCCGAAACTAAAACAGGAGTAATACACATTTTAAATCACCAAAACATAATTTAATGGTTCACAAATCACATATTTAGAATACAAGAATTTTAATTATATATATATTAAGACTGTAAAAAAATTATGATTGTAAATTTGAATTTGAATCAAAATTTAATTTAAAATAATGATAAAAAAATTTTTGTTTATAAACTAAAATATATATATCTAAAAAAACTTGTATTGTGAATTTATTATTAATTAAAGATATTGATCACGAGAACAAGATTTGCAAAAAATTGGATTTTTAGCAAGAGCATATTAACATTTAAGTTATATATAATTAAGAAACCTGCAAGTTTCAATTCCCTAAAATATACACCTCAGTTTTCATTGCTTAATTATAATAAGTACAAGCTTAATTTCTTGAAGAAAATAAAATCTTTAAACCAAGACTTCATCATACAGGCTTTCTTTTATTATGTAATTAACAACAAACAATGATATATTTAATAATACCCAAGAAAATTAATTAACTCTTAATTAACAAGACCATGCTAATTAATTTATGTAGTTATTAGTTCATTTCCTTTGCTGCCTTAGTTCTTTATAGAACTTCTCTATGAACTCTTCAGCTTTCTTGTCTACAATACCATTATCATCATCGTCAACATCTCTCAACGGAAAGGGGGAGTCTGTTATTCTCAGCTGCCTAACCATCGGACTCCGACCAAACCCCGGCAATATAGGAGATGCGACGTCCACCGTAGCCGCCTCATTGTTATTACTGTTTAGCATCTCCAAAGCCAGCTTCACGGCATTCATAGTAGTGACGTCGTCATCAAGAGTTGGTGGCTCGTGGAATGCACATGAGAAGAAATTACTGTTGCGGCCGCTGTTGTGGTGGTGGCGGCGTTTGCTGGGATGGAAAGGAAGTGAATACATAGGAGTGTTGCTGCAGCTAAACTCGTACTCATTAGGAGGGGCGGTGAATGAGAAAATGTCACGGTGGTTGTCGTGGTGGCTGTGATGGTGGTGGAAGACAAGATTGCCAATTGCTTTAGCCTTGGTTGCAATTTTGTTGCCACGTTTGAGCATCAAATTGAGATCAAGTAAAAGCTTTCGCTTTGATAAACCTTTTCTCAGCATGAAGAAAACAACACGCAGCGTTTCCCATATTCTTTTGCTCATTACAGGTAGATTTTGTTCCATTTTTTCTTATGATTTTGTATAGAGAAAGAGAGAGTATTTTCCTGGAATTTTTAAGCGAAAGAAAAGAGATTTGTTTGGGACGAGAGAAAGTGAGGAGAAGCGGAGGAGTATATAAAGGGCAAGCGTGGCGGTCTGAGGTAGGAAGACTAAGGAAAAAGATGGTACAATGTGTGTGTACTAAAACAACCTGTGGGTGCATGGATAATTAGAGTTTTTTTTTTTGTGATTGGATTTCTCTTCAACTTTATTTAGCTTTTTTTTTTTAATAACTGATATGATAAAAAAAATATCATCTCTTCCTCTCGATACGGAAGTACTAAATACACTTTGTATTTCTCATTAATTAAAAAATTAATTATTTTTATTATAATATAAATTTAAATATAAAATAAGAAAATCTTTATTTCTATATGAAATATTTATTCATTTAATATTTTAATAAATAATATTAAATATAAGTGTAATAAAAAAAAATTATTTTATTACAGAAATGTATAATTTAGTTATTGTATAATAATTGTGATTGAATTGGTACAATCAATTATTGATGGAGTAATGATCTAGTGTTCTTTTAGTTCCGTGAGCTTGAGAAACACTTTCACGCACTCGCACCTATTTTACTTTTTTTTTTTACATTAATATGATTTTACAACTATACTATATTCAATTTATTTCTTTATTTTGGTCAAAAGCACATATATTCATAAATTAAAAACATTACTCCATTTATATAAATAACATGCCGTGCGTTTCAAAAAGCACACTTTTGAAATGATAAAATATTTTGAAACGGAGGAAGACATCAATTTTTGATTTGATTAATAAGATAAAAAATAATATATTTATCAATTGAGCTAATTTTTAAATTTTAAATTTTTTATTACTACTTAATTTTTGTAGTTCTGTTTTTTCATGCTTATATATAATATATGGTACAATTTAATTAATATATGTGTGGTTTTTTGTAATTTAAAAATTAATTTATTAAATAATTATGTTAATTGAATTATTGTTCGAAAGTAAAAAAAAAAAGTGAAAACTGTGTTAATATGAATTTTCAAAAATGATTTCACATAATAAATAATATGTATCTATTGTCACAATTGAATAATGATTATATATATATATATATATGTATTCAAGAGATATTATTAGATACAAACTTAATATATAAGTAAACTATAAATTTAAAAGTTATATCTTCATCTTATAAATTGTACCAGTAATTATTAAAATTTACACTTAATTTAATAAAATTATTTCGTTTTAGTTCGTTATTTTTTTAATTTCAAATTTTAATTTTATACGGATGGAGAAGTCACGCAGTGTCCTAAATAAAATGGAATATTCATGGACTGTAAGTTCCAATGGCCAATACACAATTTTTTTTTCTTGCACTCTTTTATATTTGGGAAAAATATCCAAAAATATTTAAATTTTACACCTTTTTTTATATCTATTATAAATTAATTTTTTTTCAATCTATCTTTTAATTGATTGAGTTTGTTTTACCGAATATTTTACTGATGTGTTATTGAAAAATAAATAAATGGGCATCACTCATTTATTCTTTAAAAAAAATAATAAATTTATTTTTTTGTAATGTCAGTTGCCTTTTTTTCTATGATGAGTGTTACTTTCATAATATTGTTAAATTTTTTTAAAGAATAAATGATTGATGCCCATTTATTTATTTTTTCATTGACACATCAATAAAATATTCAATAAAAATAAATTCAAGCTGTTAAAAAATAGATTCTAAAAAAATTATGTACTAATTTATCAAAAAAAATTTATGATATATGTATAAAATATGTAAAGTCTAGGTATTTTTTCCTTTATATTTAATCTTCTCTCCCTCTTTCATTTTTCTTTTCTTTTATCTTACTTTATCATGTTCTTGTTCTGCTAACAAAATTAGATTTATATCATATGTACCTATCCGGTTCGATTATAAAAAGATAATTTAAATTAAAAAATAAAATTTAAATATATTAAATATTATTATCTATTTATTTTAACCGTAAGATTAAATATCATTTTAATCTCAGCCCTAGAACAACTACCATCAATTTATCTCATTCTAGTTAATCCTAGCACCCTTCATTCCTCCATCTTTCACTTCCTTTCTTTCCTTGGCTTATAGTCTGAAAATGGATTATAATAAAAAGTTTGCATCTGAATGCTCAAAACCCATATATCCCTTTTATTTTCCAAGTTTCAGTGGTGATGAACTAGTAATTGTTGGCCGTGGTTGAACACCGAGCACATCAGGCTCTAGGACTTTAGATTGGCGAGCCACCTCTCCCTCCATTTCTTTTCATTATTTTTAGTTTTTAATGTCTCTGAACCTCTTTTTCTTCTTTTTCTTTTTCTTTTTTTTTTTCTCAAGAAGTCCTGATTGCTAAACCCTTCAAATTGTGATTGAAAATTTTGAAAGTTTGTATATATATATATATATATAGCTTGTAAAACGTGCCATAAAAGTATTATTATTTTTATTATTTTGGTTTTCATTATTACTGGAGAGAAGCCTGTGCAAGTTGCTTTTTATAAATAAGGTTGCATATGGTGCGGAACAATAGGAGATCTAGAAATCAAATTAAAATTCAGAGAGTTTAATATAGGTATACTGAACCAAACCGAATTTTAAAAATATACGTTTGAACAAATTGAATAACATAGTTTTGATATTCAGTTTAACGGATCAATTTCTATCCCATACATATTTGGAGATTCCAAAATTTGAATTTATTTTTTTCTCAATTTTTTTAAGCAAATAAACAAGATGCTATTTTTATTTATTTTTCTCAAATTTAAGTAATAAAATACTATTTAATTTATCTAGCAATAAAAAAATATGCAATGTTAATTTTATAGTCCAAACTCCAAAAACATACATATTATAGATCATTCACAATAAAATTTAAAATAACCAACATCTAGCATTAGAGTATTGCAAATTTTAAATAAAAATAGTTTCCAAGTAATAAAAAAAATTGTATTATAAAAATAAATAATATAAAAAATTAATTTGATCAGGTTAAATGATAAAAAATAAAATTGGTATATTTTGACTTTTAAATATATACAAAAATAATTAATAAATTATATTTAATTATTTTTACTTGTTTTTAAATTAAATTATAAAATTACTTTGATTAATTGGTGACAAATTTATAATTATATAATTTAACCATTAGTTGTAATTTTATTTATATTTATACTTCATTTTGAAATTAAATTATGGAAATAATTATTTATTTGTATTTTTTGTTTACTTATTTTTAAGTTAACATTTATGCAATTCATAATATGATAGAAACTATAAGATATGGTAGAATCAATGTAATGTGTATATATATATATATATTAAGCATATTAAAATTTCAAAGTGAGTATATGACATGTAAATCAATAGTAGAAACTTATTAGCAAGTGTATTTTTTATTTTAATTAATATTTTATTAATTTCATAATTTCATAAAAATATGTAAATTAATATTGATTAAGTGATAAACTAAAAATTATATATAATCACTAATTATATTTTTTTATATTTATATTTACTTTTTTGTAGTTAAATTATGAATTACTTTAATTATTTTCATAATATTAAATGCTAAGTAATAAAATAATATAATAAAATTAATTTTATATTATGAGTAGTGAACCGGTCATTATTTTGGTCATTTAATTTAATATGATATAATACGGTTCAATATAATTATTAGTACGGATATTATTTAATATCTATAGCAGTCCTATATTATAAAAAAATGATATAATTTAATTCAGAGTAATTAAAAATTCAATAAATATTTTCAATTTTGAATATTTTGATATGAGTATTCAAATAAGTTCAAAATTAAAAAAAAAAATTTTATCAGAGATATTTTAGTTATTTTATTATAAGTTCATTATAAAATGTGTAAAATTTATAAACTTATAAATATTTTATAAATTCTGATATTTTGGTAAATATTTTATAAATTTAGTAAATTTAAAATTATTTTTAAATTTTCTTATATTTTTTTTTCAGAAGTCCAAACAATTTTGGATAATATGAGCTAGGCCTAATTCGTTTTAAAAAATGACACCCTTCACCATATTTTTAAAATTTTTTATTTTTTTTTTCAAAAATTTTTTAGTCATTTTATTATAAAATATGTAAAATTTATAAGCTCATAAACTTATTGTAAACTAATTATAAACTTATTGTAAACTCTCCGTAAACTAATAAAAATATGGTATTTTGATAAATATTTTATAAATTTTGATATTTTGATAAATATTTTATAAATATAATAAATTTAAAATTATTTTTAATTTTTTTGTATTTTTGTCAAAAGCTCAATTTGTTTCTACATTAATAGAATTTCTGATAGCTTATTTAATAATTTACTTTATCAATCTCCTTTTATTATGTTTGTTAAAAATTCCCTCTAATTCCAATGAACACTGATCCTTGCCTTAGATCTTTATAAAGATTTCATTCACAGCATATATATCCATTGAGCCCATAGATTGATGGACAGAGAAAGTTCGATTTATGTATATATGAAATTGGGCTATAAGCGAACCCATTAATTAATATTTTTAGCCTTTTTCTTCTAAGGCCGGTGAAGGAAAGTGGTCTGTTACCAAGCCTATGTATTCCAACTAACTAAAACCATAATTTGATTAACCGGAATATGCAATTTTAATTCACAAAAATCATGAACTTTAATTTTAACAAACAAAAATTAACTTGATTGAGGTTCAAGCCCTTAAATGATGGATCGACTCCAATTCGAATTTTAATTTGAACTAAAGGTTTAGACTGATTTTATTTTTTAAAATTCATATTTTTTATAGTAAAATTAACTATAATTAATTGAGTAAAAAAACTATAATTGATAAAAAAATTTAAAAGAATAAACACTTAATTTATAAATTTAATAATATCAATTAAGTTAGTCTGATAATATTAATTGTTAAAAATAATAACAAATCAACAATAATTAATATTAGCCTATTAATAACAATAATAATAATAACAAATTTTTGCAAATATATATTTTTATTTTAAACATATATATTTAACTATATATATAATTTTAAATATTTAATATTATAATTGAAGTGCAAAAAAAATAAAAAAAAAGTTAATTCTAAAATTTTAATTTTGAACTAAAAATTATATATACATATATTAAAAATTATTTTATGTATTCTACAAAAAAATATTATATGTATTAATATTATATACATATTAAAATATATATATATATTTTTATTTTTTACTGTTCATCCCATTTAAGAAATTAAAAACTTAAACTGGACTCTTATAAATTGCTGATTTAATTCATTGAATCAGATTGAAATCAGAAAAAATAAAATAAAATTAAGATTCACACATAATCGTGTCCATTGTTAATCATGGCTATTATTAATCCCAGCATTACTTACAAGTTGCAATATCCATATTGACCTTTATCCACCTCCACCACGGCCAGTAGTTATAACTTGAGCCATTCTAAACTCATAAACAAATTTCGCCTCTATGAAAGATAATAATTGATTAAGAATAAAAAAAAAATGCTATAGCAATCAAGTTGTGATAAATTAAACTAAGGTAAAATAAGAATTTTGATAAAATAAGAGTAAAATAGAAATATTAGTCTTTAATATAATATCTGTAATGATAATTCACTTTTTTTTTAGTCAAAGTAAAATATATTATTTTTAATTTGTCACAACTTAATCCTTTAATATTGTCGCAAAAAATATATATATAAGAATTAATACATAATAAATATCTATCATCTAAGTATTTACTATTAAATATTTTAGATATGATAATATCTAATATATTAATACTAATACATATATGTTTGCATTCTTAATACTCTCATATTTATAGTGAGATTCTAATATTTTAATTATAATAGTATTCGATATGTATATATAAATATTATGTATATATTTTTATAATCTTAATATACTCCCATAATTATCGACCTCAATTAACAATTATCGGCAATAGATTGTTAATACATTTAATTTACAAAAACATAGATATATATATAAAGATTATTTCATTTAAACTTAAATTATAGCTAGATAAGAAATATTTTAATTAACTTATAGCTAGATATATCAAAATAGCCTGAATTACTGACCACCAATACATCCGTCAGGGAAACAAGGCCAAGATAAAGAGAAAATATAGACCAAACAGATATAGAGATGATCCAAAAAGGGATGACAAGTGCAAAAGAAAGGGACCACGGACAAGATAAAATAATACATAGAATACCAGATCCTCAAATTTTATACTTGCGGGTTTTGAGGAGAAGATGTGAGAAAAATCTATCCATGGGCTTGAAAAACTAGAGATTGGAACGTTACCAACTAAAAATTAGAGAAAGGAGGTTATATCATCTGCCTCTAGAACAAGCAATTGACTTGTCAAACCAAAAACAACTGGGAGCCATGGTTTATAACACAAAACAAAATGGCTTTGATATGCTCCTATTTTCGTTGAATCCACAACAATAATCCCACGGGACTTGTGATTTTCTATGATAATCGAGAACAAAAGACTTTGGCTTAGGAAAAAAAAGGCCAAACCATAAAAGTAATTAAAGTACAAATCAAAATATCGAAAGAATTATGTCGTCGATGGCCCTAAATTTAGGACGGAGAAAAGAGAAGAAAATTATATAAAAATGGAATAAAACTTTATAATAAAAAGAAAAGGGACAATTTGAGTAGAGACCTCTGCTATTATATATTTAGGAAAAAGGTAAAGTTATTTTGGAGGCATATATAGCCTTATAAGTAGGAATTTTTATTCAAAAGCATGTAATAAATAAAAATATATTTCAATATGCTTTTTTTTATTTTAAAAATATTCAATTTCAATTTTTAATTCTAAAAATATTACATTTTTCATAAATATAATTTTAGTATATTTTTATCATATCAATGATATATCCCACTCCTAAATGTATATATTTATTATATTAAATTATATAAAAATTATGAAATATTAAAAAAAAAAGTTAAAAAATGATATATAATATAATTTTCCTTATAAATAAGGGCAATTTTCTCCAAGTAAAATCTTAGAGATGTGATAGAAGATGGATTATAACATATTTATATCTTATTTATTTCATATAAGGCGAGTCAAGTATAGAGTTGAATAAAGTATATGTAAATGTGAAATAAGGTGAATTAGATGATATATATAGTTATACTTATGTATTTATATAAATAAATTACATATTTTCTTATAAAAATATTATATATATAGTTTTCAAAATTTATATAAATAAATTACATATTTTCTTATAAAAATATGATATATATAATTTTCAAAAATAACTATATATATGTATTAAAACAATATACAGATACAGTATATATTTACGCCGTGGCAATATTTGTTCTCTTCCCAATAATAAACGTAATTAATTTTATTCGCTCGGATTTAATAAATATCCATTGAAATAATTCAAAATTATTATACTAATCACATTCTTGCCATGTCAGCAAAACTCCATTCTGAATGTCATCTCATAGGAACCCCACCAATAATTTCTTTGTCGGACCAATCTTCACGAACCAACCATGTACCACGTGCATGTCACGAGACAAAATTGACCCAATTGGGCCAATTCATACTCTCATTATACATTAACCAATAGGATTATTACACTCATTATGCCTTAATTTATTTTACAACATTTTTTTTTCATGAGAATGGCACTCCCGACTTATTTGTATTTAGTTATAATTAGTTTATAGTTAATCTCTTCGCAATAATTACCATGTATTTAAATCAAATTAAGCTAAATTCTTTAAAAAAATTTATTTATTTTTTAGTTATTTTATTTTTGGAATTAGTCTTAAAATCAAATAACTTTTTTTTAGTTACATGTGGAGAAAGGTTACATGTAGAATTTGACTTTGATAATTAAGCATAAGCAATAAACTCTTGGTCATCAAATTATAATATTGTCCCTTGATAATACATAATTTAATGGTTATTAAATAATTCAAATTAAAAATAATAAAAGTGTGGAATTGCTCACTGAACTTGTTAAATGTACTCTTAATAAAACTCAAATGTAGTTTTTGTTATTAAAACCTAATTAATTAATATCCTCAATAATTTTACTGTATTTTTTGGCTTAATCAATAATAAATATTATTCTTTTTAGGATATTCATCAAACCCAGCAACTTGAGCAACTTAGTCCGGCTCGGCTGGGTTAAAAGGTGCTCGGGTTATCAAATTTGATTTTTTTTAAATTTTAAATCAGGCTCTGCACTCAAAAAAAATTTCTTTGGGCTAACCTAATCCTAGATAATATATTTATTAATATATATAATATATTTATAATAATATAATTTATATAGTATTATTTATTATATAATACAAAATAAATTATATTTTATATAATATAATTAATATATTACTTGTAAATATAATATAATTAATATATTACTTGTATAATATATATTATAATTATATATAAATTATATTATTATAATTATATATTAATTATATTAAATATATTATAAAATATATAATTTGCAGTAAATTGTACAAAAATAAAAAAATATATAAAAAAGAAAATCTGATTGGTCCAACTCGTTGACCTTTTTGATCCTACTAACTCAAAGTCGCCCAGCCCGTTTAGGCTAGGATTGGGCTGCGGGCTAAAATTTTTTATCCAAAGCATATTCAGATAAACTCTCATATTAACAGTAAACTTAATTCAATTCGATCTGAGTACACTCTCAATTCTTTATCCCTGCTTAAGAAAAAGAAATGCCATGTTTTAGTACGAAAACAATATAATTCATATTCATGCAATGTTTTTGTTTTTACTTATTAAATACGATGTATATGTACACATATGCAAAAAACAAAAAATAAATGAAAGATTGTAGAATGAGAATATTTGCTTTGGCAAAAAATTAAAATACATGCTTTACAATGGATTAAATATCACTTGAAAGTTTAAATTACTAGAATAAAGAAATAGGGAAAAGGGTGTAAATATGATCCTCTCAATTTTATATATTTTATGTTTTTTTTTATTAAAATATATAATAAGTTTGTAAAATATAAAATTACTTAAAATACTATTTTTTCTTCAAAATTTTTACTGTTACTATGTGTTTTTTAATTTACAAAAATACAATTTTCATAAATTATACAAAAAATACCATATTTTTATAAATTTTTTGTAATTTTTGTAGTTGCGTGATATTTTTGGTATACCAACAATTATAAAAATATCATTAATTTACTAAAAATTTTAAAAAATGTGATATATTTTTTACATATATTGAGTATAATGTAAAAAAAATTAAAAAAATAGTATTTTCGTAAAATAAAAAAATATAGAGTAAAAATGAAATTAAAAAATAGCCTTTTTTGTAATTTTTTAATTTTTGTGCATATTTATTTCATCTTGTAATTTTACTATATACTTTTTAAATAAAAAAATGTATAGTATATATACGCTCATGAATCTAAAAATGAGTCTTTTTTTTTTGTTTATCGAAAAAGTGAGAGCCTATTTACTTCTTTAAAAAAAAAAGAAGAAGAAGAAAGATACACGTAGTGGTAGTTTAATGTAGCAAGTGAATAGGCGTGAGGGGATGATATAAGATTGTCAGTGACATGGACGGTGGATATGACTGCATCTCCCCAATAGCGAGGGCTGAAGAGATTTGATTTTGTGGGCCTAGATTTTGAAAAGCATAAGTGTTTTACATAGGATGACTGCCTCCTTGAGCATTGAGAAATAGTAATGATGGACGCTCTGATCATCATTTCGCCGTATGACTGACTTTGTTTTTCCACCTATCTACTGGCGTAGGTCAAATAGGGAGGCTTCAATAGCCTGCACCTAACTCTAGACGTCCATATCTAATTTAATCCCATGCCCGGCTAGTCCACCACTCTCCAAGCAAAACGAAAGACAAATCATAGAAATATATATATATAGAGAAAGAGAGAGAGAGAGAGAGAGAATGGAGAGGTACAAAGGCCAGAACCCAAAACAGAAACCTGAAGCTGCACACATAAATGGATATGCTACGCCACCTAAACTTATATCCATCCTATTTATTATTAACGCTTTCTCAGGAAGTCTTTCAATTTTCCATAAAATATTTTCTTTTAGTAAAATGATAATAATTGGAAAAAAAGCTCATTTTTTTTTTATTTTCCCAAAATTTAAAGAGGTATATATTCACAGCTGGTAATTGTAAATTCAAGTCTTTACGTCATTCACTGGAAATTCATAATTTAATTGTATTATTACTGCGTAGGAAGTTTCTCTCCTTTTTCTACCTCTTTTTATAAAAAAATAATTTTTTTAATTTTTTTAATAATCTAATTGTATATTCTTATAATTTAAATAAATGGGCACAAAACAATATTATTGCCCTTTGAAAAAAATAATTTTTAATTTCTTGTAAATGATTATTTTAGAAGTGACATAGGAACAATAAGTAACATCATTTCTGTGTTATTTATTCACACTTAAATAAACTTATTTATAATTAATTGAGAAATGTTTTATTATTGAGCTGAAGCAAGCATGAGATATTACTTTAATTAATTTTATATAACTAATGCCATTGGAAGATTCAAGGATTTTGCTATATTTTCATAACTTTATCCCTGCAATTTAGATTGTGCAAATTAAAAAAAAAATCAAATATATAGAACATCCTAAATTTATAATATTTAGTCACTTTGCTCCATAAATTTTTATTTTAACCATTATATTTTTTGTTTTTTTTTTCTCTGATAAACACTTATTTTATCAAATACTAATAATTTTAGACTTATATTTATATATTTTGTACTAAATAAATATATTAGTAGTTAAGTATGACTCACAGGGTTTGTGTTTATGAGATTAACGAGTTATACAGTTATATTAAAAGTTTAAAAGGGACTAGTTAAATGATATAAGTTTAGAAATGCTACATTTGTATTTGACAAAAAATAAATAAAAGATACATAGTTAGATTGTTTTTTGTGAAGAATATAGCTAGATTTCAAATAAGACCAATTAAATTCTATAATTTTAATTGGTTCAACTGAAACACGTTAATAAGTTATGTCTCCTTGATTCAATTAAAGCGTCGCATAGGAAGTTTGAGGAGATTCATTTCGATCATTTAAATTTTATAGTTAGTTTTTTAGCTAATTATGTCGAGAATTTTTCTGTTTTTTTTTGAACTGCATATAGCTGAATTATCATTGAACGCAAGAATGAGGTACATCAGATAACAGTAGAGTTTTTAAATGAAGAGGTGGATTGCTAAGCCAATCCACTCTAAGGCTATTTTTAAATACAGATGCTGTTAGCCAATCAGTAACTGTATTTCCTCCCCTGGAAACAAAAACAAAACTACATATGGGAAACAAGTTAGCTAAATGTTTAATATTAAGTACAAAAACATCAATTTCAGCTGGGCACGAATCTTCAGAATTCAAAGCACGAATGAGTTGTTGATTGTCTGATTCAAAAATGCATGAATCAAGATTTAACCTTGTCGCCCAATTTACAGCCATAAGAAGTGTCTGAACTTCATTCCGCAGAGGAGAAAATGAAGGAATCATGTAAGCAACTCCATCCTTTAATCTATCAGAATTGTCTCTAATTACGAAAGCAGCACCGGCTAGAGAGGATGTAGGATGAAAAGTAGCATCTATGTTAACCTTCACCCAATTTGGAGGTGGAGGTTGCCATCTACTAGTTGTAACCCTTTAGTTGGGACCTGTTGTACTGAAATTTCCAGAAGAAATAATTTCATCTTGTTGTGCATTAATGAAATCATTGTAAATGGTAAGAGCTCTATGAACTGTAAATTTTGGATCAGGTTTAACCCTTTTAAAACAATTTTCATTTATGGCTTTCCAAAGGCTCCAACACAAACAAGCTATTTTGGCCAAAATTTCATCTTTGTTATAGCAGTTAAGCTTATTAACTAGATCAGCCCACCAATTAAAGGAGGAAGTATTGAAAGCAAGGGGATTAAGACCAATGTTAGAGAGCAGCCACGATGCCCGAGAATGGTCACATAAAAATAGTAGATGATAATCTGTCTCTTCTGCAAGATTGCAAATCGTGCAAATGGTGTCTCTACAAAGATTTCTTCTGAAAATATTGGTAAGAACAGGTAGATCATTCACACAGGCTCTCCACACAATTTTTTGAATCTTAGGGGGGTATATTGAGCTTCCATATTTTGTACCAACAAAAATTATGTGATAGAGAGCTGCTGCATTGTAAAGTAGAAGGTGAATTGTCAGTATTACAAAGAAACTTGTACACTGACCTGACAGATTTTTTTAAATTTGTCTGGTTGCCAGATGAGTTTATCAGAGGAATTATCTATGGCTAGGGGAATTTTTTTAATTGCCTCAATCTCCCTGTTAGAGAATAATGAATGTAAAATATAAAAATTTCACTTTCCTTGTGCATCAATAGGATCAGCCACCTTCCTCAAATCAGTATGTAAAGGCTTGTTAGAACAGATTTTAAAGTTGGGCAAATCTGGTATCCACGGACCATCCCATATCCGCATATGTTGTCCATTTCTAATAACCCAAAAAGCCCCTCCTTGAATTAAACCTCTAACCGTTATCATCCCCCTCCAGCTCCAAGAGGATCTGCACCCTAACTTGGCTTCTTGAAATTTTCCATTTGGAAAGTATATTGCTTTCATTATTTTAAACCAAGGGCAATCGGTTTCGGCCAGCAATTTCCAACATTGCTTGACTAACAGAGCATCATTAAACTTCTCAAAATCTTTAAAGCCTACCCCCTCTTTGTTTTTTGATCTAGCTAGAACCTCCCATTTTCTCCAAGCTAATTGTTATAGTCTTAAACCTGTTAATTGTTTTTTTTTTTCAATAAGCAGAGCTCACCTCTGTGCAACAAAAAAATGTATAATTTTATGCATTTTATACAGTATTGTTATAGTACTAAAAGTTCAAAAATATTATGATTAAATATATTTAAATCATGCATTTTAAATCTTAATTTATAAAGAAACTTATATTTTTAAAATTTTAATATTTTTTAAATTCAAAATTGATTCATGAAAATATCTAATTTTATTAATATTTTTATTTGATACATAAACAGTTTAATTAATGATAAAATATTAAAATTAGATATATTAAGTTTGGCTTATATGAATTATCTTAATGCATGCATATATATTTTTAAGGTGAATATTGATATTAATTTAAAAAAAAACTTGAGTGGATTTTTTTTTATAATTATTATATGTAAACATTAAAATAAATAATCTCCATGGCAATAAATCTACAAGCAATAATTTTCATAAATTGCAAATTTTTGTATTACTTAATAAATAAAAATGGATTGTCATTTCAAATGAGGCAAAAAGAATAGCTGTGTGATTCCAACTAATAATTTAGCATATTAAATGTTTGCGACTCTCTTTCTACATATGATAGACACAGACAGACACATCCAACGATAAGCTTCAGCTAACACTCTATCTGTCCCTACCCACACATTACATCACACACCCACCATATCGTTTCACATGTCATCTCATGTGTCATGTCACCTATACACATACACATCATCTACGTATACACACATTTATATAATTTATCATATTATATAGATGATGGTTTTCTTTTTTTACCACGAGTAGAAATTAATGGACTTAGACCATTTCGCAGCGATTTCATTTCAACACTGCATTGTTACTGCACTAATTTAAATATTTACTATAGTGGTGCGCCATATATGACGCATCACTGTAGCAACGCTAATTTTTTTTATTATTTTTTTACTATTTTATTAATGAATTTTTATTATTAATATTTAAATAATATATTTTTATATTTAATGTATTATTATTTATGTTTAATATATGTATTTATTTCATTTATTAGATTCTAATTTTTTTAATTTATATAATATATTGTATTATTAATTTATTTTATATTTTTAATAATTATAAAAATTTAATTTGTATTAATATAATATTAAATATATGTAGTATTTATAATAAATTATTTATTTAAGATTTTTTTATATAGAAATAGTGATATTATATATATATTATAATTAAATAAAATACATTAATAGAAAAAATAACAAGCAATACACATCATTAACTTAATTAAAAACACAGCATAATAAAAAAATACTAAAAAATAATATAATATTAATAAAAAAAAAGAATATAAAAAAAATATTTTTTTGTGTGTTAAAAATTATGTAAATGATTAGAAATAATATTATGCTGTAGTAAAATGACAGTAAAAAATGGTGCAAAAGAGATGGCCTTACTCAGAAAAACCATATTAACTAATAGTTTACTAATACAATAATGTTTATAAATCATGATGATCATTATCATGTTATGTATGTGAAAATGATATGTATTATGTTATCTTACATGTATGAGTTGAGTAACATACTGATTTTTGCTGTAGTATTAGCCTGCCAATGTTGATGGCGTAGCATTATTTTATTGGTTGAGGATAAAACGTGAAAATTTTAATTTATTTATATATTATTATTATTTAAAATTTTTTGGATTCAGCTTTTAAATAGAGACGCATGCAAAAAAAGCCATCATGGTGCCTTGAGTGTCCCCTCGCAAACTTTTCTCCTCTCTCTCTCTCTCTCTCTCCCTCCCTCCATGGCTTCAGTATTTTATAAGCTCCCGGTTCCCGCATTTTTTTATTACCCTCTTTACTTCTGTTCATTTACCATTTTGCCACTCGTTTTTCTAAACCACAAGTGGTAGTATTCTCTTATTGTATGAAAGAGAAATATCATTGAAGCTATAGTTTAAATATTTTTTTTTATCATTTTTAATATATATGTATATGTTTTCAATTAGTTTCAATGACTATAAATATTAGTAAATTTTGTAAATTTGGAGCTTAATACTCTTTATTACAAATAGTTAGGATATAAAAATTGATTAGTAATTATTAGAGTTATTTATGATTGAATAATAAGTCTTAATTAGCAAAAAAAATATAAATTTATTAGGTTGAATTTAAAATTTTAATATTTTAAATTTAAGCTTCATTCAGGATCAATTTTAATAATTATATATAATATATATTATACATGTAAATTATTAATAGTATAGTGTCAATTTTTCATTATGGGTTTTATATAACTCTCTATTTCCTTATCTACAATAGTTGAACTCAATTATTGTCATTAATAGATTGCTAGATTGAAATTGAAATAACTTGAAAACATCATTGGTATTTAGGTAAGTTTGATAGATTTGGAATTCTTCCATAATTAAATGAATCTAATTGAAATTTGGATTTCCATTAATATGTAGTTTATTCCATAATTATAATAAAAAATTAATCAAGTATAAAAATATCTTACCTTTTAAGAGAGATATATCTTATCATACTTTTACATATCAATCAACATTAATGTCTTATTTGACATAATTATTCAATCTAATATTTTCATTATTTGAAAAAAAAAATAGGAGAAAGGTCAAAATTTTTTCCTTAAAATAGTAAACAAAAGATGTAAATCAAAATTAATTGAAAGAATAATAAAGAGAGAATTAAGATAAGTAAACAATGCAAGTAGTTGAAGAAATAGATAAATAAGGAGGGGGGGGGGGTAAATTTTGACAAAATGAACAAAAATTGACATCGTTGAATAGTAATTATGAGTCACATTCATGGTAATTCATAAAAAGTTTCTAACCACCTAAAGATGACATTTTATCTAGAAAAAAGGATTTAAAAGGGTAATATAGTAATTGTAAACAATCACCAATTTGAAAAAACATAAAAAAAAAAATTGGTTTCTCCCATTTCCCCACACAGTGGAGCTCAAAGAACACTACACATTATCTCTCTCCGTCTGCGTGTGTAAGAGAAAGCGACGAACCAATGAAAAAACCACACACGAAAACACACACAAAACAGAGCAAAAGCCTCAAAATACAAAACAAAAAACAATGAAAACAAAGCAACAAAAGCAAAACCAATTTACTTTACTTCTATTTACTTTTTTCTCCGTCTTCAACCTCTGAGGTTGTTCTGTTTTTTTGCTCCTCTTTTTATTTTCCTTTTATTACTCTCTCTCAAAATTTCAAACTTTACTTTCTTTTTTTCGTTTTTTGGGTTCTAAATCCTTCTCATGTTGCAAAAGCCAAAAGCTTTTCCCAAAAACGGAAACGCTTTTCTTTCCTTTCTTTGTTTCTGTTTTTTTTTTTTTAATTTTGTTTATATGAGTGTCTAGAAAATGTTTCAGCGACTGGGAACGATTGTTTTGGGAGCTTGGATCGGCAGAACGGTGTCGTATTGGTTGGTTCTTTGGCCTTGAAGAGTGGTGAGACGAGATCGATCTGTTTTTCATTGCTGCGAAAACTAATCGGTGGTGACTCAGTTGTAGGGGGTTTGAATCGGGAGAAACGTTTCTGGGGTTTGTTTGTTTAATTATTTTTTGGTGGTTTTGTGAAGCATTTTCAGTGTTTTGGTGAAATTGATAGTTTGGTGCCGAGCTCTGATCTCGAAAGGTTTATGCTTTTCATGTGTTTGGGGGGTTGTCTAATAACAGGCAAAACGAGGATAACGATGTCTCCAATCTGGATATCGCTGTTCCTGGTGGATTTATCTCTATCCTGGCGCTCCACAATCAAATATTAAAGAATTACAAAAGTCGAAGATTTACAGTTGGACCCATTTTTATTTTGAGCGCTTTTGGCTGCTTCAAGGTTAGTGTAATTGTGATTAAGGAAGATAAGCTACCTGGGTTTACTTTAGATTTTTGAGGGCACTGTAAATTGTGGTTTAGTTTGAGTGGAGTCCCACTTATGTCGGTTTTTTTTAATGCTTTTCTTAAGCTTAAGAAGGTGTTAAAATCTGTGATTATGGAAAGCTACTTGGGTTAGTTTTAGTTTCTTAGCTTCTTTTGATATTGTGAATTTGGGTTAAATATCAATTGCGGCCTCATCTCTATCTGGATTTTGAAACTTCATAAAGTGGTTTGACGGAAGCTGCTTGGGTCAGATTCGGTTATGCGATGTTATTTTGAATTTGCGGCTAGGAATATCCTCTAGGGTCTATTTACTCATTCTTTTTGGCATTCTAACAAGCTCTCAGTTAGATTTAAGGAAAGTGCTACTTGGATTTTGTTTGGGTTGTTGGTGGAACTGCTTGAGCTTTGTTATTAAGGTAAAGAGCGGGGTTCCTTGGGCTGCATTTTTTTTGTGGGTGTATTTGAAGATTTGTGGTGAAATTGAATTTGAAGATGGCAATGTCCTGTAAGGATGGTAAGCAACCAGCGAACTTGGACAATGGCAAGTATGTTCGCTATACACCTGAGCAGGTCGAAGCCCTGGAGAGGTTGTATCATGAGTGCCCCAAACCCAGCTCCATTCGTCGCCAACAGGTCATTAGGGAATGCCCAATTCTCTCCAACATCGAACCCAAGCAAATCAAAGTTTGGTTCCAAAATAGGAGGTGTGGTTTTCCTTTCAAATCCAAGTATTCTCATTTTTGTATTTTTTTTCTTATGCCATTTCCCCCTTTGATAACTACAGTGGCAACAAACATTAAACTTAACACTGGAGACTTCAAACCTTTTCTAAGCACATTTATAATAGAATTTTGTTTTTAGTTGGTGGATAATTTAATAAAATAATGGAAGTTAGATGCTGAAATGCAATCCATTGCTTGCCTAAATAAAATGAAACAGAAATGAAGTATTTTTTTCTTAGTATTTAGTTTGGTTTAATACCCTTTTAATCAACAATCATTTTCTCCTGGAATTCTCATGCTAATTTTTAACATCTCTTTTCAAATGTTAATCACAACTATTTGTTTTGTGTTTTGTTTTGATATTTCAGATGCAGAGAGAAGCAGAGAAAGGAGGCGTCACGCCTTCAAGCGGTGAACAGGAAGCTGACGGCAATGAACAAGCTTCTTATGGAGGAAAATGATAGGTTGCAGAAGCAGGTGTCACAGCTGGTGTATGAGAATGGCTACTTTCGCCAACATACCCAGAATGTAAGAATTTAGGCCTTTCTTGCTATATTTTTATTCCTTAATAATTCATATCATAGGCTTTGTGGTTAGTTTAAATCTTTGATAAAGTTGAAATTTGCTATTTCCAATCCATTGCTCTTGACACAAAAAACAATTTATTTTTTCCTTTAGTAATTTGTGTCAGTAAACTAGAGGATAACTGTGTTTTTTACTTTATTTTATTCTTGTTTAGTTGAAATACTATCGAATTGTATGGAAATTTAGATGATTAGTTGTTTTCTTACAGACAACGCTTGCAACCAAAGATACAAGTTGTGAATCAGTGGTGACAAGTGGTCAACACCATTTGACACCTCAGCATCCGCCAAGGGATGCGAGTCCTGCAGGGTTAGTGGGGATATCGTTGTTGGGTCCTTTTCTGTTATCGTGCTTTATGACCACTTTGTTGTGTGTGCGTGCGTGAGGAACATTAAATTCAAGCTTGTATTTTTCCCAGGCTTTTGTCCATTGCAGAAGAGACTTTAACAGAGTTTCTTTCAAAGGCCACTGGAACTGCTGTGGAGTGGGTCCAAATGCCTGGAATGAAGGTACCTCGTGACACTTTTTTTTGTCCTTTTAAAACTTTTAGCTAAAAAATGCTGATCTGGTACTTACATTTCTTTATTTTATTTTTGTAAATTCCTATCAAAGGTAGAAACAAATGAAATGCACAAGAGTGAACTGAAAAAATTTATCTTTAATGTTTGTAATACAAACCTGGATAATGTCAGGTTCCTGAAAGCCACAACTTTATGTTGATTTTTTAATATGATCCAGTAAAATTAGTTTGCTTTTGATCATTATGTTGGATTGAACATGGTTTTAACTAGTTTGTTTTCTCCTCGCAAAATATTTTTGTTATGGTAGCCTGGTCCGGATTCCATTGGAATCATTGCTATTTCTCATGGTTGCACTGGCGTGGCAGCACGAGCCTGCGGCCTTGTGGGTCTGGAACCTACAAGGGTAAGTACAATTGGTGTCTTTCTCTCTTTCATTTTTATAGTTTGCCTTAATTAAGCTAAAGTGCTGCATTATGTTCCTTCAGGTTTCAGAAATCCTCAAGGATCGGCCATCATGGTTCCGTGATTGCCGAGCTGTGGATGTGGTAAATGTGCTGCCCACTGCCAATGGTGGAACCATTGAGCTGTTATACATGCAGGTAAGAACTAGTCTTTTTCTTCTGATCATGTCTGTTGGAGGATTATAGTATCCGATTGCTTAAAACTACTTACTTTTGTTGATTTATAGCTCTATGCACCAACAACGTTGGCACCAGCTCGTGACTTCTGGTTGTTGCATTATACTTCCGTTTTAGAAGATGGCAGCATTGTTGTATGCTTTCAAAATATTTCTAATTATACTTCTGTGGTTTTGGATTTTAGCTCGTTTATATAAATAAAGGTTTGTCTCCATTTTTTGGATACCCTGATGCAAAATTTAGATCTGTGAGAGGTCACTTAAAAATACTCAAAATGGCCCGAGCATGCCACCAGTACAGCATTTTGTGAGAGCAGAAATGCTGCCAAGCGGGTATCTGATTAGACCCTGTGAAGGGGGTGGCTCAATCATACACATAGTTGATCATATGGATTTAGAGGTAGGCCATCCTTCACACACACACACACACATATATATATATTTATTTATATTTATTTCATTTTATTGACTGAAGTGTTAAGTTTCTAATTGGCCAAAGTGGATGATAAATTGGGTATTCATTTTGTCAACTAGCCCTGGAGTGTGCCTGAGGTGCTGCGGCCTCTGTATGAATCATCAACAGTGCTTGCTCAAAAGACAACAATGGCGGTAAGATTATGTTTATTTTTCTCGTGTTACCAACTTCAGCTTTCAACTTTTTAAAATTTGCAGCAATGCAGGGGCCTATATGTTTCTAGTTTTTCATTTGTCATTTTCATTCAGGCTTTGCGCCAGCTAAGGCAGATAGCTCAGGAGGTTTCTCAGTCTAATGTAACCAACTGGGGCAGACGACCTGCAGCACTACGAGCACTGAGTCAGAGATTAAGCAGGTTAATACCTCCTACAGTATCAATTCAGTCTGTTAATTGTAGTCTTGCATTTGGAATCTTATTATGTAATTGTGACAGGGGTTTTAATGAGGCCCTTAATGGATTTACTGATGAGGGATGGTCAATGATTGGAAATGATGGCATGGATGATGTGACTATCCTTGTGAATTCGTCTCCTGAGAAGCTAATGGGTTTAAATCTTTCCTTTACTAATGGATTTCAATCTGTCAGCAATGCTGTTTTATGTGCCAAAGCATCGATGCTTTTACAGGTTAAGATACCAAACTGTTGAATAATTGGAAGAATTACTTCTTGTCTTTTTGCACATTTCTATGTTAAGTTTTATGTTTCTATCTGTTAAATTGTTGTGTGGAGAATCTTACAATTTTGTGGGGAGATTGTGTGTCTGTGACTGTGCATGCATGTATGCTGTGTTATAATTTCAACAATTAAGTTCTTGTAATTGAAAATCACATTTTCACAGATTTATTGCCTGTTTTATTTTGCATCTCCAATGATCATTACCTGGATACATACAATATGTGAATTCTTTTAGCAGTAATCATTATGCTTTCACTTTTTCTTGGGATCTACTCGATAAAAATGGAAGTTATTAGATGGTAGAAATTCTGCTGGAATCATACTTTCAAATCTTGTTCTTTTACCTTATGTCAATGTTAACATTTTATCCTTTTTTTTTTCTTCGTCTTCTTGTGCCATGCACTTTTATTCTTCAGAACGTTCCTCCTGCAATCCTTCTTAGGTTCTTGCGGGAGCACAGGTCAGAATGGGCAGACAATAATATTGATGCTTATTCAGCGGCTGCAATTAAAATTGGTCCTTGTAGCTTTCCAGGGTCTCGAGTTGGAAATTTTGGAGGTCAAGTCATACTTCCACTGGCTCACACTATTGAACATGAAGAAGTGAGGGAGTTGATTCTTTTGTCGGCTTATATTTTGTGAAATTAAGTAGGCTGTTTCTTTATTGTTCTTAATCTTTTTAACGTTTTGGATTCTCTATGCTTATTAGTTCTTGGAGGTTATTAAATTGGAAGGTGTGGGCCATGCTTCTGAAGATCCAATGATGCCTAGGGACATGTTTCTTTTGCAAGTAAGTATTGTTTCTTTACTTTGTCCCATGGCAGTGCTACTTTTATCTTGAATCCATTTCGGGCTTGCCCTAGATAAACTTTTAGTCTTTGTCCCAAGTGTGTTTATATCTGTGAAGGAAAAATGAATCAAGATAATAGATGGAATGGCTGTGGTTGATCTCAGTTAAATCTGAGAAATAGCTTTTAACAAAAGAATGAACAAACCCTAGTAGAAGAAAAAGCGGATTAGTGGGGATGGGTTGGACTTTATTTTTTGATTTTCTTGATTTTTACCTTTGACGAAAAATAAAGAGATGGATTGAAGAAGGTAATTGAATGATGAAAGTGAATGCAGATTAATAGAAGGATATGAAATCCTGACGTCCATTCATATTCTTATGTAGAGCTTTAAACAAAATTTGAAAGAATGATGTGTAATTGTTAGAATCTTCTTCATTTACTGGTGTTCAATATATTCAGCTATACTGGCATTTACCTTAAATACATTGTTGTGTTCAAATAATCAGCTAAGGGTTTTTTATTTTATTTGTTTATTTTATGGCTCGTCCCTCTTCCATCTTAGGTCACTGTCAAAATTGACTTGTCCTTTGTTGGGAGATAGTATTACTGGTTTTGTTTTAGGGGAAAGTTCATAGAATAAAATTGTAGAATGAGAGGAAAATTTTCCTTCTCGGTTCTTTGATTTCCTCTTCTAAGATATTTTTGCTTGAAGCTGGATTGCCAGTGTATTAAGGTTTTGGATATTGGGCTAGTTGTCTCTGTTCAATTTTATGCTTTGACTCTGAATTTGAGTAATCTGGGATGGGAAGGTACTTCTTGTTGCTTGTGTTTTCTACTTGCTAGCATGGCGGGAACTGTTACCTTTTTAGATAGTGTTTTTAAATTGTTTCTCTGGCTTAGCTTTCCCTGCTTGGTACTTTTTTGACAGCTCTGCAGTGGAATGGATGAGAATGCTATTGGTACCTGTGCTGAACTAATATTTGCTCCCATTGATGCATCCTTTGCTGATGATGCACCTCTTCTGCCTTCTGGTTTTCGCATCATTCCCCTTGATTCTGCAAAGGTTTGCTTCTTGTATTTAAAAACGATATTTCTCCATGCCTTTCTTGCAAGTACTCTTTGTTGATGCATCATAAAAAATGATGCAGGAAGCCTCAAGTCCAAATCGTACCCTGGATCTTGCTTCTGCTCTTGAAATTGGACCAGCTGGAAACAAATCATCTACAGATTATTCTGCTAATTCTAGCTGTGTGAGATCAGTAATGATAATTGCATTTGAATTTGCATTTGAGAGCCATATGCAAGAACATGTAGCATCAATGGCCCGGCAATATGTCCGCAGTATTATATCATCAGTTCAGAGAGTGGCATTAGCACTCTCTCCTTCTCATTTGGGATCACATGCTGGTCTTCGGCTGCCACTTGGTACTCCTGAAGCACAGACACTTGCTCGTTGGATCTGCCAGAGCTATAGGTATGCTATGTTACCCTTTCCGTAATTATCTCAATCAGACAGTATTTTACTGTGGTGTCAATTATGTAAGCTTGGATAGTTGTGCTAGATCTTAGTTGAATTTGTTGATTTATATAAAATGCATGATTTTTCTGCTCATTATGATGTACAGAAAAATAATTTCTTCTATGTGACCAGTTTTCTATAGCTTTTCCTCCTTTTAATTCTTTTCAAATGCAAATATGACAAGGGGTGGTAATGTTTGAAGTTCTAATTAATTTTCCCGCATTCTAATAAATCATTTTCATTTCAAATAGAAAATATGGACTGGATGGATGAATTGATATCGATCATTTAAGAATTCTCTAATGTTTTATAGCTTTAATATAATCTATTAATGCAACATTAATTTTTTTTAATTAATTTGAATTTGTAGTATAGAGAAAAATACTAGATTGCTTGTGGCTTTCTCACTTGTGGGATATATGTTATTTGTATGCTCTGTTGTAGAACATTATTAAGAAGTCCCAGTTAATAGGCATTTTTGAACTTTGTGGGCTAGAAGCTGTTCAGTGAATAAAGATTGTAAATTTGATTTCATTGCATGGTTACAACTTTGCAGGTGCTATTTGGGCGTGGAGCTACTCAAATCCAGCAATGAAGGAAATGAATCCATTCTCAAAACCCTGTGGCATCACTCAGATGCTATCATGTGCTGCTCCCTGAAGGTGCATATAACTACAATACTTTCTCTCTTTGTTTTGCATTTTTTTCCTATGATATGAATATTTCCTGAATTGGCAACCTTTAAATTCTGAATCAGAATGTTGTATCGCTTACCAAGGCAATGCTAGGAAGTGATTGCATAAAAAACAAGGTTTTAGGTTGCGTTGTACAGAATTGTGTGGTGCATTTTTTACTGGCATTTTTTCTGTCCTAGGAATTCTATGACATGGGCGTCTTTCCTATTTGATTTGTGTTATTTCCCCATATTTTCTTCCTTGGATAAATCCATGCGACCTGCAAAACATTATTATTAGTTTTCCACATCATGAGTACTCAAACCTATGATACAGAATTTCATGGTTTCATTGCAAGTTGAATGTGTATTATCAGGTTCCTTCATTTAAATGCAGGTACAATTATGTATTTAAATAAGAATTCAAAGCCATACAGTTCTAAATTATTTCTCAAGTTCCATAGTTCATAGCTACCTTTACATTTGAAGCATTTTATCCTTAAACTATAGCATATGCAGGCACTGCCAGTATTCACTTTTGCGAACCAAGCTGCGCTTGACATGTTGGAAACAACGTTGGCGGCTTTGCAAGATATTACTTTGGAAAAGATATTTGATGATCATGGACGAAAGACTCTCTGCTCGGAGTTCCCGCAGATAATGCAACAGGTTTGCATTTCTCCCAAAAATTGAATAAAAAAATATGAAGGAATGTATTTGCATGTAAAAATGAGAAATGATGCTCAAGAATGCAACATCAGTCATTATTGAGTGGGTCCAGGATATTTTAATTGTTTCTAGTGGGTAAAGCAATAGAAACATAATGCTTGCTGTTCAAATTGTGTTAAACTTATTAAAGTTTATCCATGTTGTAATCCTCAAGGAATAAAATCATTCCCTTCCCTATTGAAAATAATCATATTTTGAGTAGACTACAAAAAAATTGTTTGGTACTCTTCATTTGACGTGTCTTCTCTCCTGTTAGGGTTTTGCTTGTCTTCAAGGTGGCATCTGCTTGTCAAGCATGGGCAGACCTGTCTCGTATGAGAGAGCAGTGGCCTGGAAGGTGTTAAATGAAGAAGAAAATGCGCACTGCATCTGCTTTATGTTTATAAACTGGTCTTTCGTCTGAGATTTGGGCTAGAATCCAGTGAATTTCAATGAAAGAGAATTAGAACCATCTTGTTTTGTTGGCTTGCTTGTTTATCTTTTATCTATTACAACCTTGGAATACTTGGTAAAACCTCTAAGGAGCTATGCCTTTCTTTGTTTGCTGCACACTAAACTTCCAATTGCGTGTGGGAATCCTTGTCCTGGATATTACATGGATGTTTTTATTTGGCAGTATAATGACTTGGTTGAAATCAGTTTTGGTCTTTTGATCATCTCATTGTATTTTATTTTTAAATTGGATGAATTGCACCAGGAGTAGCTCCACATCTCGATTTCATATTCGAGACCTCTTTGACTTGGATTTCAATGGCAATTACTGCAAAAGGTTCATTCTTGGGAGTCTGATTGGGTATGCAATGACTGAAAATGGTTTCACGTCTGCAATTTTCTTTGCATCCATCTTCTGCAGGGGGCCTAATTTGGTATGCAATGTCTGAACATGGTACTACCTCTGCAATTTTCTTTGGCATTTATTTTCTGCAGTAGCCAGGTGCCAAAGGAGTATTATTTTCAGCACTAGAGATGGATTCTTGTCTTATTGATTTGCAAGATTATTGATCATCTCTAATGTTTACTTAAAACATGCGTGTAGATTGATTTGGTTTATGGGTTGCTGAGAATCAATGTTCAATCGATTGTTCTCTATCCTAGCACTTTGTTCGAGTGATTAATAATTTTCTCCGTAGGTGTTGGGAGGGGCTGATTTTTGTTGTTCAACTTCAAGCTTCTAATTCTCAGGTGGAAAGGACTGAATTAATATAACAAACCATTATAATATTAAAGGTAGGATTCAAATAATGAGTTTCAATTGGCACAGTTTAAAGTTGGATTTTTGCAATGTATGGTTTTGCCGCAAATAGTTTTTACTTTTAGATTAGATTGCAAGTGTTTAACTGTCCTAAACCATAATAACCATTAGTGGTTTTGGGTAGAAAATTTCAACAATCTCATCATTATTTTACTATTTACTTTCCCACAAACTATCATTATTTTACTATTTGCTAGGTTAAGGCATGAGTTTAAAAGGACTGATGTATAATAAAAATAATTTATTTAATCTATTACTAGATATCTCCAGGTACAGATACAAATTGAGTACATGAAACTGGGATTGCAAATTATGAAATTAATGAAGACCGTATGGTTAGAGATAACCTTCGAACAGCATCTTACAACTACAGCCTTGTTATTACGTATAAAAGATCTCCAGTTGAACATGTGCTGGAGCCTAGAGCTTGGCAACCAAAACAACTGCTGCACTTCTTGCCTGGTAATTTTTGTTGTTAATAGAGATTACAAGTGAGAGATGAAGAATAAGAGAGTGAAGATTTTGGACCAATGATTCTCACAGGTTAAGTGGTGATTGATCATGAAAATCATTCAATACACTAACTGTCGATAATTGATGCACTATCTTTTGTTGAATATGAAATCTGCATAATTTTAAGTCAATTTCATGTATTTGTAAGTATCAAGTGCATTTAATAATTTTCAAATCAATTCTTTTTTTTTCACATGAGATTCACCTTTTGGGTCGCAATAGACTTCATAAGTCAGTCCTTTTTTCGGATTTGTGCATCACTGAAGTTTTTGTGTACCGAGCTTTTTTTTTACATGAGATTCATCTCTTTGGGTAGAAGAAGAAGGGAAGGAACCACCAATAAAAACCCTTGAAGTAGTTAAATATATGAAAGCCAGATGCCAAAATCAACCAAGGGAAGAAACTAAAATGATCCTCACTTGAAATTCAGGGGATAATTAAAACAAGTTTATTGAATCAACCCCTTTTTGAGGTTAAAAAAAGCGGTTGGTCCAAAAATGAAAGCCAGGAAAAACATATTGACCTTGCTTAATTAAAAACACTGCAGGATAATTTAAACAAAACCCTGAAACAGGATTTTGAAAAAGACTGAGAGAAGGTTATTATAAAAACCAAAATCAAAAGTAAAGGTTTAGAAAAGATCAGGAAATTATATATTGATAATATAATATTATAAACTTAATTAATTAGTACTTAAAGACTCAATTTGCCATTGTGAAATTGGTCATGTCCCTTGTAATAGCTGCAATGCAACTTGAGCTTCTTGCAATCCCTCCATTATTATTCTTCTGAGAACCTTTAGGATTAAAAGATTGAACCCTTCTTGTGCTTTTCTTTAACATTTCTCTCATGGCCTCAGCTTGGAAAAGGACTGGATAAGCCCTTCCAAACTTGTTAAACCTAGCACATGCATTCATATGTGAATTCAAAGCCTCCTCTATTTTGCCACCTTTTTTCTCCTTCTCTTCCTTTACTGCTTCAGCACATAACCCACAAATCCATTTCCCTAAGAACTTGTTTCGAACGCGGTCAATGTACTCAGGAGTACACTCTTCACTCATCCCACAACACTCACACTTTGCATCTTCAACTTCTGATATTGGTGGCATATTGTTCACATCAATTGCTTCCTTTGCTAGCTCAAAGGAAATATCAGATATTGTTCGATGAAGATTACTATTGTCATTAGAGAGTCTTGGAGGTTTGGAGAAGCTCTTGCTCTTTGTGTAAGTGCTAGCAATAGCCTGTCCATGTGGTGGTGCCATATTTGATATACAATAAGTGTTGTATGTCACCTAACAAGGGTATTATAAGAAGAATTGGAGAGAAGAAAGAATTCTTGAAATGGGGTTTTTGAGTTTAAACTTGTAAAAGCTTGTAGGTAGTGCCAATGGTGGTAGCTATGGAGGCACCATATTTATAATATTTCACTTCCACTTTGTTGAGAATCTTAGTAGTGAACTTGAGTGGATTGTGGAGATTCACCTGTCAATTATCAATGCAAAACGTGAACAATCGTGAACTTGCTAGATTTTTCATCAAAGGTTAGAGAAAAAAAAAGGGAAGTTTATATTACTTTTTAAGTTAGTGTTGATTATAGCTGTATATCTTATGATCAATATCATTGTCATCTCATGGGAAATATTGAAGATGTTTTGCATGTTCACCAACTGTATTTTTTTTGCTTTTCTAGTGAATATGCTAGGTGTGGATTTTCCACCATTCCTTTCTATATTGGTCTATGAATCAACACCATTTCTTTTTGAGATATTAGAGATGGCTAGTTTTATACATTTGATAGGGTCCTTAAGCAGTTGAAGTTTTAATAATACTTCAATAATTTTCTTCTAATTACATTTTTTTTTGAAAAAAAATTAGTCAAAGAGCGAATGCGACATCCTCCTATAACATCACCGTACATTTGAATCAACAACGAAGCTAAATTAAGTATTTATTTTTATATTTTTTTTAATTTTTCCCATCGAAAATATATAAAAATATATATATATCTTTGGTTGAAATGATAATTTTCTCATTCTTGTCCTATGCGTATATAGATCTCAATTTCCCCCTTGATTTAATTTTTTCTTTATTTTCAATGTAATAAATATATATATATTTAATTATAATATTAAACCATGGTGTGATATTATCTCTCATGCAGTATAAATTTAAAATATTAGTGATATTATCTCTCATGCAGTGTAAATTTAAAATATTGATATTTTATTTTATTTTATATGGTTTGGTATATATATATTATAGCCCCACATCTTTGTTTTCCCATTTCCCTTTCAACTTTTTTTATTTGTTATGCTGAAAGTAATACAAAATGAGTATTCACGTGTGAGGCTATTCTGTCCATACTATATAGTAAGCTGCATGCATGTTATTAAATTACTATATATATTTAAATTAAGATAGATAATAACGTTATAGAAAATGACTTGCACACTTATTGTTCGCCGGCAACCATAACTTATATATCTAGTTTTCACGAGCTTTCTGTAAGACAGAGTGATGAGTGTTAGTTGAAGGTAGGTATCATTAAAAGATACAACAATTAAATGTTTAGCTAGCTAAGCCTTTTTACTTTCATGTATAATTATCTTGAAAGACACCTTCTAAAATAAAATAATATTAACCAAAAAAATAATAATAATTCATATTGATTCAGTCATAATTTGTTTATCATCATAATTTGGCATATCGCGATATATTATGAAAATTTATTAATGGTTTAGATTTATTGTTTATAATTTATTAAATTTATTTTCATTGTTCATTAAATTGCATCTCTTTTTTTGTATAATAAGTCGCAACTTAACCATAAGTATATAATAATTTAATAGACCAAAATGGATTTCTCTCTTCATATACAAAAAAAAAAACAAACAAACAAAAAATGGTCTCTTTTTTTTTTATTAATAATTACTTTTATTAAATTGATAAAAAATTTCGTAATAACAGTGGATAATAATTAGTTAATAACTTTTAGTTAGTTAAATTTCGATCACAGAAATTACGAGCAGAAAATGCATGTGGTACATACAGAGAAAGATTCATCAATAATTGCCTTTGCACAAAGGCATCGATAAGCAAATGTATTAAACCAAATAGTTAGTTAGTCATGATGTGAACAGGAGCATCCACTTGAGATTAAAGTTAGATTGAAATGTGAAAATAAATAATAATTATGTATATATTTAAATTTTTCTGGACAAAGCAAATTCTGGTGTAATAGCAGTTGCTGCAGTGACGGAGCTAATTTTTTTTTTTAAGAGGATGAAAATTTTTATATCATATATAATACAAATTAAAATTTTATATATAATTAGACAATTTCTAAAACAAGAATTTTTTTAATGCAAAATAAATTCTTATTAATAAATTAAAAGTTACATCTATAAATTATAAATAAAATTTTAAAATGCACAAGATATATATAACTAATGAAATTATTAAAACTGAAATTTCTTAAACTTCTTCGCTGTAAATAGTAGATAATGGTAATATGTTATGGGTAATGTGGATAATGGTAATATGTTATAGGTAATTTAACTTTCAGCAGAATATTAATTTTATCTGTTATCTATTGTCTCCGTTAAAAAAAAGGATAAATAGCCTCAATTTGAAAATGGCACACAACTTTTAAGTAAATAAGAATAAAACTTTATAATAGAAACTTAGATAATATTTAATTTTATTTTAAAAAATTAAAAAAAATATGAATATAAGACATAAAGGATGAAAATTGTTTAAGAATAAATCGCACAAAAAATAAGTAAAATTAAAAAAAAAACACAAAAATTAAATAGTATATTAAAAAGAAAGATGAAGGGGGGCAGTTCCATTCTTAGCCTAAGAACAAAGAAAAACGTATCAGAGTTTAGAAAAAAAAAAGGGGGTAGCTAGGTTTTTTATTCAAATTTGTTTATATGTTTATGAAAATTATTCGCTTAGAATAAGGGAATCATATTCAACAATATAGCCAATTTTGGCCTAATGAATAAAAAATCCAAATTTTTGAGTTTTTTTTTTTAATATTTTCCAAGACTTTTAAATTTATAAATTTTATCCATATTTTTAAATTTAATTGTAATTGTGTCCAAGTGGAAGAAATTGATCAAAATTAAAACTAAAAAATAATATTATATCTCGTAATTGAAATAAAAATAATATTTTCCTTGGTTTTTTAAGCTTTTTTATAATTTCATCCATCTTTCGGCCTTTTTTGAGATTTTCTTTTCCTTTTTTTTTATGAGAAAGCAAAATAAAAGAAAAAGGTAGCAAAAGAAAAGAAATAAAAGATAATTTTTAATCCATAAGATAGCAAAAGAAAAGAAATAAAATGATTAATTTCTTAGGATGTTAGTGAAATGCATTTTCAACTGGTATTTGATTCACTTTAACTTATTACAATTGACAGTGCAAGTTCTAAATGAACCTGAAAATCTTTGAGTTTGCTAGCTAGCTCTTGAAAACATTGCTACACTTCAACTGTGCGAAATTTGTAGAAATGATTGACTTTATTATTATGGGAATTGATATTTTTTAACTATGAGAATTGAGTAATTATAAGAAGATTTTGACAGTAATTAAGCACATAAAAAAATGTCACTAAACTTGGGAAACATTAATAAAATGCTTGAAAATGTGAATACACCTTATTAGATGAAAATGACTACTTTAAGAGGAATTATTAATGGAGTTTAGTTTGCTTAAGAAGGATTTTTTTATTGACTTAAACTGATTTGTTAATATGATTGAATTGATTATTAATTGTTGTTGATTTGTTTGCATTAAATTACCATCATAGTCTATTATTCTTTTTTATGACTACTTGGAGATTTATTGATAATTGTTGCGTTTCAATAAGGTCCCGCTTCTTCGTTTTTCTTTTAAGAACCGCTTCACATAATTTCTGCGAGAAATTGCTCCACCGCCGCATGTACTTTCTGCAAAAATTGCTCAACAACCTTTTTAAGAATATATTTTCAGTAATTTTTACTAACATCTTGTTTGTTTCGTGGATTGCTACTACTTTATAATGCATTGTATAGTTTAATTTTTTATTTATTTTAACTTTTACTTTCTATGATATGATTTTCTACAGTAATATCTTATAATTTTAAAATAAAAAAATTATGATTTTTAAAACTATAAATTCAGTAATTTTTCATGGTTTTATAATTTTTTTTAAAAAATTTAAAATAAAATTTTTAAATATTAAATATATACTAATATATAATTATTTATCTCCAAAATATATTAAAATCTTAAAAATATCACCAAATTAAATAAAAATATTTTTATTTAACTATAATATACCATACCATATTTTTAAATATGATAAATATTATTTACATACTATATTATATAATACTATATAATCTCATATATTATTAAATTATGTTGTCGCTAATTCAAACAAAGGTTAAGGATGTGTTTAAGATTATTTTTGTTTTTTAGTTTTAGTTTTTTTTTTTAAATATAAAGATGTATTCAGTAATATCAATGACTTTTGAATTTTTTATATTAAATAATAAACGGTTTTTGATAAATATAAAATTTATAAAATATGGTTTTTAGAATTTTAATTTTGAGAATAAATTTAAATTAATATATTTTTTTCTCTCTGCTATTTTTTTACAATTCTAATTATAAAATGTGAGTTTTATCTTTTTTTTAGAATAAATTTATATCAGTAATTGTTTTTATTTATACTATTTTTTATATTTTTTACTATTTTTTGTAAATCTAATTATAAAATGATATATTTGTCTTTTTTAAAAAATTATTTTCTTTATTTTTAATAATTTTATTTTATTTTAATAATTATCTATAATATCTAATTAATATTATAATATATTATTAGAATAAATAATATAATTTTTCTAATAGGTAAATAAAATATGTGTTTATATATATAATAATAAAAAATTATGATATAATTTTTAAAAATATAAAATAGGTTAAAAAATATAAAATATAAAATTGAAATTAATTTTAAATTTTAAAAAAATAAAAAATACTCCATGACTCCATCTAATTAGATGTTGCTTTTAGTATAAGTTGGCCTTATACAAATTAAGTAGATTCCTTGCCATTTTACGTATATATCTTTGATTTGTATTAGTTGTCAATTTGTCCTTTTTTTAGTATCAATTCAAAATTTTTTAAACTCCTATATTTTTTTTATATTATAAAATAAAATATGTAATTGAAGATCCATATTCTATACCTATAATATGATAAGAAAATCATGAGTGAGTTTGTTTATCAAAATATTATATAATATTTTTTTATCTAAAAAATGTCACTTTTTTTATAAATTTTTAAAAAATATAATGAATGCATTGATAATTTATGTATTTTTTTATTTTTATTTATATAATAAATTATTTTTTAATTTATTTTAAAAATAATAAAACTATTATTAATATTTTATTTAAAGCATGAATTTATTAGAGGATAAAATAAAAAAATTAATATAGTATATGTATTATATAATAAAAGTGAATAATTATTTTAAAATATTTTATTTAAAGTATGAATTTAAAAAAAATTTAATACAGTATATGAATTATATAATAAAAGTGAATAATTATTTTAAAATAAAATAGTAAACAATCACAGCTACTATTTAATACTATTTTTTTAAAAAAAAGAAAAATAAAAGGCTGTATTCTATATTTCTATTCCATTTTCTTCCAAGCCAAACGCGCCTTAAAAGCTTCACTGACACCGCGCCTGCCATTTCTTTCAAAATCTTTTTATTTTTCAATCTTCGAAATTCGAAGCAACCTATACAAAATCAATGAAATGGAAACAATTATGGTGAAATGTGTACAGAAGAGTTTGAATGAATTGATGATTAAAAACGCCATTTTTCTCTGCGAACGACTCTTCGCTGAATTCCCCTCTGAGGTCCCTCACATTTCAATTTTTAATATAAGAAATTGGTTTTGTTTTGAATACAGTTGCTTGATTCTTGTGAATTTTTTTTTAAATTTGGTTTAACTTTTTAGAGTGAAGCATTCATTAAATGATTATTGTTGATCGACACTGATGAAATTGGCTGTAAAGTTTTAGCTTAATCTGAGCATTCAAAAAGAAACGTAGAAAATGAATGTATCTTTCAATATTTTATTTATTTATTTGTTTTTTTGTTTTTGGCTCTCTGCTATACTTGATTCTGATAACTGTTAATATAAAATTAGGTGAACTTACAATTACTGGCTAGGTGTTATTTGAGTAACAATCAAGCTTATTGTGCATATCCCATTCTAAAAAGGTATTCTCTTTATCCTTTTTATTAGGCTTTGATTGTTTTATTCAGTGTATAGAACTGTCATTCTTACTTTTTCTTATAAATTGAAGGCACAAAAATGGCGCCATCTCGATATTTGTTTGCAATGTCATGTTTCCAGATGGATCTTCTTAATGAAGCTGAAGCAGCATTATTGTCCAGTAAGCAACCTGATGCAGAGGTATCCTTTGTTTTGTTTTTTAGCCATCCATTAATATATTCTGTTCTAATGTGTTTTGTTCCTTAAGACAGTGAACATGCTTCGGGGATATAATTTGTATATGGTCTTTGTTTGACTCAGAGTTAACGTGACTTCAGTAATGTGGGAAGTCTTATTTTTTGTTTGTTGTATATGGGTTCCAAATGGTGCGGCTGGTCATTACCTTCTTGGACTTATATACAGGTTAATGGGAATTTTGCATTTTAATATCACTGAGCTTTTTAGAAATTTTGTCCTCTTTGCTACTCTTACTTTTTCTTTCTTCTAAGCTCACAAAAGTGTCATGGCATTATCTGCATTCCTCACTACTTGTCTTCAGTAATTCAATGGTTCTATTAGAATGAAACCAGAATCGGAAAAGATCTTTATGCCTTTAGAGGTTTGAGGACCGTGAGGACTTGCATTTTATTAGGTGGAAATAGGTTGTGCTGTCATTGGATGAAAAAAAATTGGCTTCACCTTGCCCTGTCTTTGTTTGCACATGCATGATCAATTTACCACCATATTCAATCTGGCTAGCACTCCATGTGGGATCATGTTGAATCTGATTGAGCTTAGAACTTATACAGTATGCTTATTTAAGTTTGAATGCATCATGAATTAAGCTTTAAACTGTGCTTCATACGAACATCATGGCTAATTTGCATAAGGAAGGGTATAAGCTTCTATATTGTAATATTGCACATTTGCCCGAATGAATGATCAACTTATCCACTTGATATGTTAGGACTGCTACCCTCTCCCACATTCTTTTGCCGCACAGTACTTTAATGCATTTTAGTTCATTAATTTGTTGAACATGTCAGTTTCTCATGAGCTGTTGGTGGTCGACATCCATCTCTTTTAGGTACACCAATAGGAAGGAAAATTCAGTCAAACACTTCAGGAAGGCATTGTTAATCGATCCATTATTTTGGGCAGCATATGAGGAACTGTGTACATTAGGTCAGTGCAAACAATGTATTTTGTACTATTCTGAGATAGCATGAAGATACTTTATTGCTGAACTTCTTTGTAAAAACTGATTCCAACCATGACCTGTGAGGTTCCTTTCCAAGAAAGGAAGTAATTTTCTTTTCTTTAGATTTAATGGGTTACTACTTCTAGAATATATTTTAAGAGGACATACACAACTATATACACATGCACATGTGCGGATAAGTGTACAGCTGCACACTCTTATATCTTTTTGCATTGCTGTTGATAGATGTTTCAGCCATGAATTTATGCAGACAAGTTTATATCATCATTTGATGCTCTTTTACTTGTGTATTTGTAAGATATCCAAGCCTTCTTAGAAATGTTGATGTAAATGGAACTAGTTGATTATTTTCTGGCATTATTATCTATATCTTTAGCCAAATGTCAGCCCACTTGCGAGTACTTCTTGTGAAGTTGTGATCTGCAGGACTGCAGTTTATTAACTCAACTCCATTCCTTTCTGTGTTTTCCCCCCTTAAATTAGTTTGTTTTTGTTTCATTTTATTGAGCGACACCTGTTCTTCTAGCCTATTTTATTTGTAAGGCTTAAAAATCTCCTATCATATTATAGGCATTGCTACTTTTCTGCAAGCATTTGATATAAAATCAATAATTATAGCCATATCTCGTGTTCTGTTGGCCTATATATCACATATGCCACTGTTGTCTTTCCTTTAAAGATTTGTTTTCTATCAAATTTTTAAATCAATTGAATAATTATTGGATTTTGAACTTATGCAACAAACTGTATTCACTCTTCTGGGTGTTCCTTTCGTCTTCTATTTACATTTTGGCTGAGTGCTTATTGTATACTTTTCAGGTGCTGCAGAAGAAGCAGTTTCTGTTTTTAACAAAGCAGCTGTTAGTTATGTTCAAGGGTATCATTTGGTTCATGGATACTCACAAACAACCTGCAACAATCAAAGTTCAAGTTGTGCTGGGACATTTGTCTTGGAAGACAGGAATCTGAAGCACTTGAAGCATTTGCCAGAGCATAATCTCAGCTATTTTTCTGGAAATGGTCATGAAGCAGCTATTTTGGCTGGATCAACCGGTGATCCTTCGTCTAACATATCACTACATAATACTCTGTCAACAACGCTTACACAGGTGTGTTATATTAATTAATTAGATTGAGAGCTTCTATTCTTTGTTTATCAAATTTATGTCCATGTTACAATTTTGCATATTGCTTTGTCCAAAATCTTCTTTAATCTCAAAAAAAAGATGTTAATGAGTTTTTGAAATATATATCTTTCAGTTGTCAGATGTTGCTCCTCCTCCTGTCTATAGAAACGTGGAACCGAATGCAAGTTCTCTGGAAGGGAAAAGCTTGCTGATTACAGCACGGGCTCCTTAAAGAAATTTGCTGCTGAAGGCAAATCTGGGAAGGTTGTATATGCATTTCTAAATGGATTTAATTTTATTTCTATCACCCTTCACATTCCATTGTTGATGGGGACGCAATTTCATTAAGCATCTCAACTCATCAATTTTCAGTGAGATGGTGCTGGCAGTCTGCAGCCATGTTTTGAATGTTTGAATTGAGTGCTCTTTAATGTTTCCCTTCTTCAGAAGGGAAACAATCTAGCGATGCAGGTTTTCACCTAGGTCTAAGGATTCCTCTGGCTATAATATCACTATCGCAACCTCCACATATTTTCCCATCTGTTACTGGTATAATTGCATATCCATTTGCATAATTGAATTAACCCATTCAATCATACCTTACTCTCTTCCATGTCATCTTTTGAAGGTTTGTGATAGACTATTTTCTGATTCTGGGCCTAGTCGAAGCCAAGACTTGCAGCCATGCGTGCAACCTCAAATGCTTCACCGGTAGATGGAACAGGTTATTTGTGTTCTAATTATGTCGGAAGCATTGCTTCATCATCTAGATCCAACTCTACATCATTTGGTTCTTCATTGATTACTAGAAACCAAAATGAAGGTGATAATTTGATTTGGCTGTTGTTTGCTTATACGATGATAAAAACCAAATAATTAGATTGCTATTCATGCTCATCCATAAAATAAGTCTTTTTAATGGTTGATCACAGCATTGATTGGTCTCATAATTGACCATAATGATATGTATACATGTATATAGATATATTGGTCCATTTTCTGGTAACTTTAATTTGCTCTCCTTACGATTGGACTTCTTAATTTATTAATTCAATGATTCATGATCATGAAAATGAATATGGAAGATTCTAGTTGCTCCTTAAAACCTGATTGATCGTAATGGACACATGTAAATGGAGAGAACAATGGATCAATGATGCCCAAAGGCTATAAGGTCTATGTTCCAGCACAGTTGATGGCTGGCACTGTTCTAGATTATAGTTATAGGCTCCAGATTAATGTAGACAAGGTCTTGATTTGGCTTCAAATAAATATCCATTCCTGTACTTCATTCTATGGTTTAGTCTGCATTATATTTCAGCCATCAATTCTAATTTCATTCGCATGGAATCTGAAGATGGTACCTTTCGAATATTACATTTGAGTATCAAAAACTTTTCTCCCTTATTCTTTACCCCCATGTTTAGGTCTATGGGCTTGTAATTTATTTTGAAGTAAACCACTCTGAATTTACATGTAGGTAAATGTGCAGAGACTTGTGATGATGCTTCTTCAATACATACAGCAACTTCCTCAGATGGTGGAAGATTTGTTGAACATGAAAGAACAAACACAAAACTCAGTGGCTTGAGTAAAAATGGGGCAGTGACTGCATCCAGCGTTTGTGATACTCTGTGCCTCTTAAGACTTCTTGGGGAAGGCTATAGGCTTTTGTGCATGTATAGGTGCCAGGTATTTCATATTAAGAGAATATTTTTTTTTCCTGCAGTTGATTCAGAAAATTTACACTCACACCCTGCGAACACCACAGGAGGCTTTGGATGTCTATCAAAAGCTTTCCCAGAAGCAATTTAATACAGGTTGGGTCCTTTCCCAGGTAACTAAGCTGTGTTCATTGCTGTTCACTGTTGTTGTTGATTTTACACTCCCTCATATTCTGCTGGAAATATAGACAACAATGATATTACCCTTGTAAAATTGATTTTTGACGGTAACAATGGATAAAGTAAACCTTTTCATCATTTAGATAATACCAAATCTTTTAATTTGAAATGAATACCAAGTAATGATGAACTTTTGGTTCCAATGGTATTTGGATTGTCTCCAGAGCTAAAAGGTTTCGAGTTTGAGTTTACTAAAAGAAAGGAAAAGGAATACCAAGTTCCTGCCCTAGGATGGTGACCTAAGCATGCATAAGTCGGAAATTGTGCGATGTCTTTGTTGAACAGAAAGAATGTGCAAGGACAATGGTTTCTCAAAATTTGTTGATTGTAGAAAGAGTTACTAACAAGCATGTTTTGAAGAAAGAATGCTGCTTTTTCAATTGTATTACGTATATAAGTTCTTATCTTAATCATATTTTTGCTTTTGTTTGGTATCTCTTAATGAAGGTTCGAAGAGCATACTATGAGATAGTAGATTACATGAATTCTGCTAATGCCTTTAGTCTTGCACATCAAATATCCCCTTACATTTTGGAAGGAATGGATATCTACTCCACAGTTCTTTATGTAAGCTGTTTCCCTTGGCTGTCGGTACACTGGTAAATGGTTTGCCAACATTTTTTGCCATTCCTTCTCCGGTGCAATTTTAACAGTCTTTTCAGTTTTCAGCCTTTCTCTTGCATTATTATTTAGAAGATGACTTATTACAAATGTTTGTGTACTTCTTTTTTACTGTTTCTGATACATCTTAAAAAAAAAAGGTTGTTTACCTGTTTTTCCTTATTTGAAGTTGTTTAATGTACGGCTATGATGTTTAACTCCTTTTGGGTTATATATTACTACTTCACTTTTGAATTCTGTGATTTAGGGATCTTTCACTGTTTCATTCCAATACTGGATTGCAGCTTTATTTGGAACTAAAATTTAATGTGATCAATATAACAATATTTTTTTGGAAACAAAAACTCATATATCACCCTGTTAAAGGAAACAAAGAAGAAAATGTTGGAGTTTTAATTTTGATCTTGATTAAATGGAGCCTGATGAATTTGTTGTAACTTTTGAAGTATCTTAGGATCTTCCAACTGATCCAGATACAATAGCAGTTTAGTTATTATTTTTTTTTGCAAAAAAGATTGGTTTAGTAAATAATTCCAGATTACTTATGAGTACTCAGCTTGAACCTAGCGAATGAGAGAAATTTTGTTGGAGGCAGGCTTTTAGGCTTCACGTTATTTACAAGTAATAAGGTGATAAACAAATGCTTTCCTTCATATTTTATGTGTTGGGCTTTCTTGGGAAAGACAGATGGATCCTATGTTAATCATTTGTATGTATAAATGGTAACATCATGAGAAAATTGGGCTCTAATTCCTTCCATTTTTTTTCTTAGCTGAATAGTCTTTCTAAGTGACTTTTTTCATCTTATACCTTCTTAAATTACCATATCACTGGCTCCCTTTATCTGTTTCCTGGAAAGCAAATGTATAAGACCATGAGAAATATCTAAAGAATGCAAATATTCTTTTCCTTCTATTTTTATGCTTATCTTGGAAAAATTGGCAATATAAAGGCTCTGACAAGATAAGGAACATCTATTGAATTAAAAAATCTGAGCAGTCTTTTAAATAATGATCAGGACTACATTGGCTATATATAGTTGGTAAATGACAGTCTTTTTATAGTTGATGTGTTTTTTCATCATGGTTGTATTTTTTTTTTTTTATCTTGCATGGACTTATTTTGCCAAAAAATGTTATTCTCCCCTTTTGCAGCATTTGCAGGAAGATATGAAGTTAAGCCACCTAGCTCAAGAGCTGATATTAATAGATCGTTTAGCTCTCCAGTCTTGGTACCTGCTTTAGACTTTTTCTTAAACCCAATTTTATGTGAAATAGTCTTTCCTAGTTCATAGTCTCACAGCGTGCTTTCTGAAAATGGAAATCCACAGGATTGAACTAATCTGTTTTCCTTAGAATAATGTAATAGCTAGATCTCTTATTGTGGTATCCAAAATTTTCCTGATTATTGCGTTTTTTTTTTTATTATAAATTCATTTAACATATCCCAAAAAATAAGTCTTTGAATGTGATGTCGTTTGTAGGTGTGCTATGGGAAACTGTTACAGTTTGCAGAAAAACCATGAAGCTGCAGTCAAAAACTTTTGGCGAGCTGTGCAACTTAATTCAAGACATGCATATGCTTACACCCTTTTGGGTCATGAGTATGATATTTCACTTTACATTATATTCGTCAAAATGGTCTGACATGTGATTGAATGGTAAAAAAGAAGGAAATGAGTTTACCAATGTGAATGATGCTGTTGGCAGGTATACAGCATTGGAGGAGTATGAAAATGGCGTGAAGTGCTACCAGAGTGCTCTTCACGTGGATCCAAGACACTACAATGCCTGGTATGGTCTATCTCCGTCAAGAAAAACTCGAATTTGCTCAGCACCATTTTGAAAATGCTTTCCACATAAATCCTTGTTCTTCAGTTATCCTGTGCTATATGGGAACCACTTTACACGCACTAAAGGTTGGGATTCTTCCCTTATTTTTTAATAGCAAGTGGAAGTAGCTATATAAACTGCAATTATTCATTTTTCCACTAAATCTGATTAGCCTGGCTACATATGGCATGGACCTGCTTGCTTTCAGCCTTTCAGATTCCACCTGACCATTATTGGATTTTGCATAATGCTCCATTCCCAACTTGATCTCATCAGAGTACATAGTTGTGAAAAAAGAATAATCTTAACAATTTTCCATTGAGGTTTTATCTATTACACATGGAAGCCCTGTTTTTATATAAGACGTTTATGGGTCATCTGGCGTGATTGCTTTTCTGATTGCTATGATTAGTTGTTTTACATTTGTATTAAGTGTTCACTGAATGCAGTAATACTTATTATGACCAAACTGAACTCGGTATAACATCCTTAATTGTTAACCAGACTGAACTCGGTAATAATATCAGTAAGTTGAGCATGGAATCTTTAGAATAGTGTCTTGAATTTGAAAATAGGTTGTACCTCTTACAAACTTGAGATTGGCTTGATTATGCAAGCAAGATCTAATCCATTAATACCAGGAAAGTGTTTGATTTTTCTGCAATTATTAGCCTTGAAGTTCCAAAATGTGAAGCAAGAAGTTTAATTATGCAATTAGAGTCCAATTTAAAATTTGGTTTCTATTTTCACTGCTTGTTTCTTTCTGTGTTTCTATTTTATCATCTTTCAGAGTTATGATGAAGCTTTGAAGATGATGGAGAAAGCTATTCTTGCAGATAAGAAAAACCCATTGCCATTGTATGAACAAGCGAAGATATTGGTTAGCCTTGAAAACTTTGACAAAGCTTTAGAAGTATTAGAAGAACTCAAGGAGTATGCTCCTCGTGAAAGTAGCATCTATGCAATGATGGGTAAAGTTTATGAACAGTACAAGATGTATGATAAAGCAATTCTTCATCTTGGAATTGCAATAGATCTAAATCCAAATGCGCCTGATATTGCCATCATAAAGGTAATTTATCCTGCCTTCATCTTTTCCTTTTACCATAGCAGGAACTTGAACTTGTTATTCATCTTTTCCTTTTACTACAGCAGGAAGTTGTTATTTATAAATTTAGATTTGCTTTATAAAAAAGCATCCTAATTTTTTATAATTTGCCATTAGTTTTATTTTCTATCTCAAGATGAGACCACTCTTAGATAGGCACATTCATTAGGTACTTAATACCTCAAAGTACCACGGAGGGCAGGTAATGTGGATTATCACCGTCAGGGATACAGTGTAGCTTAGCATCTTTCACAGATTCCTTATTATAGACAGTTAGTATACTTGTTATTATATTATTGTGACGGATTTCACAACTCTTCATCTTTGTGCAGGTTGCTATGGAGAGTTTGCTTGTACATGGCGAAATAGACGACTGAGCTTATAGTTGTAATTGCTTTCAGATTATGGTGAGGATACACTGAGTTTTGAGGACACATCTTCTTGATTTGCTACATTTCAGAATTATTTATGAAATTAGATACTTTCCCATTGTTGTTTCTTTAATAGGAAGAAACTTAAAACTTCTCATTTTCGTATTATTTTGGGTTTCCAAAATGTATGTTGATATTATTGTTTGTACATAGTTTGCAAAGACCATTGTGGCCATTAGACCAGCTCAATGGTCGAGAGTCTAATCTCGCTGCATAGGAGATCGGAGATTGCAAAAACAATGGTGACAACTAATGAATTTTCAATGTACCAAAAAAAAAAAAACACTCGAGGCCCAACTCTCATGAGGTGGTAAAACTTTTGTTGGAGTATTTCTTGGAAAATTTTGTCCTTTCAATGAAATTGCTAAGGCTGATTTTGTTCTGGCTAGTCTTGAGTTGAGTAGAGAAAATTGGAGGCATCCGGCGGAATCCCATTCTCATCAAGAAAAGGCTCGACCCTTTTAACATTTTCAAAATTACTATTATTATTGTCCTCCATAATCTCCGTTTCAGAGTCCTGGTCTGCAATCACAGCTACGTAGATTTTCGAATCTGTTGCTTCTGCTACATTATTCAGTACCAGTTTCATTAACTTCTCTACATCTTCGTTAACATTCTTCACACATCAATCTCATCGTCTCCTACGCCTCCATGTTCTTTTATTTCATATTCCTGTGAAGCAATTGCAATTTTATCTTGAAAGTTTGCACTACCTTCATTTATGTACTCCACTATACATTTGCGTCCCAAAACTGTGGTAATGTTTCTTTCACTAGAATTTTCTGGATTTTCGTAGTAAATCTCATGTTTGTGGTATGAGTTCTTGATTTGGTATACCGACCACATGCAAGTGCTAAAAGCAAAATAGCCTGAAGAAAACTCTTCTTATCCAGCCCCTTTGATCTGTAATTTCGCCCACTTGAATGATTGGTTATAAGATTTTGCTCCATTGATCCCTGAAAAACATGAGAGGAAATTATAATCTGTTTAAAGATTCTTCAAGTTTGATATGCATCTGTGAACATAAAAAATCAAAAATTAGATAACCACACTCATAGCTGCCCCTTAACAACTTATTTTGGTAGGCTAAAGAAACTTCAAATCATAATTAGAATTCGAATTTTATGAAAGTAATCAAAAGAAATAGCTAGTGGAACCCAAGTAAAAAATCGTCAATAATATTTAGTAAATTAAGAAGTATATAACAAGGATTAGTAGAATTACCTTAACTAAGACTAATACACAACGATGATGCTGAAGATGTAAAATATGAAGGAAAAGAAGAAGAGCAACTGATATATCAAGCAATTCTGAATATGCCGAAATCAGATGAATTGAAGTGGTAAAAAAAAGGAAAACAAATACTTCAGAATTATGAAAGAAAAGCTCCTTTAAATTAAGAGCAACGGTGGCTTTTCTTTGTTTAGTGTGAACATTTGTCAAAAGGCAGCTTTTAAAAGTCTATGGGCTGAATTTCGAATGTGCAGGCAGCTGCAGGTTACATTTTCTTCAACTTCATTAACAAAACTATCCCTGGCTCCTTCCTTTTTTCACCGTAGATTTTGGAAAAGTATTAGAGGGTATTGATGGAAATAACATTATTAAGGATATTAAGGATACGTAGTTAATGTTAATTAATCTGCCATTCCTACTTTTCTGCAAATTTAGGCTTTTTCGAATTTTGACTCTGAATCATCAAATCCGGCAATTCTGTTAAGGGAAATTATGTAGTTGCTGGTGAGTGGTGATTAAATGAATATTGTATGGTTTGTTTTGGGATTCTTTCAACATAGCTTTAAAAAGAAAATAATAAAAAATGAATCATATTGCAATTTTTTAATGCACAAAAATAGGAAATAGATCTCATATCTCTCTATTATGAAAATTTATATATTTAAAAGAATTATATATGTATATATATATATTTCACCTAATTTTTTTCTTTGATATAAATAATTTATTTTTTATTTTTATATTTAAAATCACTTTAATTTATATCAAAATAATTATATATTTCAAGTATAGTTATCAATTTAATCTATAAATTTTATTTAATTATTTGAAAAATAAACTTAGAAAAAATTGCATGAAATTATCTAATCAAGTCAATTTTTTCTTTTCTATGACATGCCATGAATCTAAAATCTCAAGTACTTGCAAAATTACTCTACCAAGGGCTCCCTTTATTCCGGGTCAAAGGAAAAAAACCCAATGAAGGCCCATGTCCATCACTAAAGCCCAAACAAAACGGACCTTTGGGCTTCTCGGGCCTTTTCTTCATTCATTTTGCATACGCAGAAACCAAAATTAAAGATTCTGTCTTCTTCCTCTTCCCTCGCATTCACAGGCAGAGCTCTTTCGCTCGGTCTTGTAACGGCGTCGTTTCAGCTCCTTTTCCAGGTCTGATTTTCACTTCTAACACGTCTATGTCTATTTATATTTTCTTATATACGTAATTCACTTGCTAGATGTTCCATTTTTATCTATCGTATATTAGGGTTTTGTGATTTGATTCGATCTGGGAAATGTAGATCAATCTTTCAAAATTGTCAATTTTTTGTTATATTTCTTACTCATTGATTACTGATATTTGAGATCGGAAAATAAAATTAGGGTTTTACTAATTGTCATAACGCATGATCTTGTAAATTTTGCGAAATTTGGTATTTTTAGGGATACCTTATAAGAAGAGGAATTGAAATTTCGAACGTTCGATTGTTTTAGAAGGACTAATTTTGGTACTTAATCTCACGCAGAACGAGAAAAGAACAATTTTAATTAGAGGAATAATTTAAAGTGGATATATATATAGATATATTCAGTTTTGAAAATGCCTCCACAAAAGATCGAGACAGGTCATGAGGACACAGTCCATGATGTTGCAATGGATTATTATGGTAAGCGCATTGCAACTGCTTCATCAGATCACTCAATCAAGATAATTGGTGTTAGTGGCAGTAATAATACCTCTCAGGCTCTTGCTATAGTCACTGGTCATCAAGGACCTGTTTGGCAAGTAGCTTGGGCTCACCCAAAATTTGGATCTTTGCTTGCTTCGTGTTCTTATGATGGATGTATCATAATATGGAAGGAAGGCAATCAGAATGAATGGACTCAAGCTCATGTTTTTTATGACCATAAATCATCAGTTAACTCTATTGCTTGGGCACCTCATGAGGTTGGTCTTTGTTTGGCATGTGGATCTTCGGATGGAAATATATCGGTTTTTACTGCACGAGCAGATGGTAGTTGGGAGACATCTAGGATTGAGCAAGCTCACCCAGTTGGTGTAACTTCAGTTTCATGGGCCCCGTCTACTGCACCTGGTGGTCTTGTTGGTGCTAGTTTGCTTGACCCAGTTCAGAAGCTTTGCTCTGGAGGTTGCGACAATACTGTAAAAGTGTGGAAGCTCTACACTGGGATTTGGAAGTTGGACTGTTTTCCAGCTCTTCAAATGCATACTGATCTGGTGAGGGATGTGGCATGGGCACCAAGCTTAGGCCTTCCTAAATCGACGATTGCTAGTGCCTCTCAGGATGGAAAGGTTATTATATGGACGGTGGCGAAAGAAGGGGATCAATGGAAGGGTAAGATCTTACATGATTTCAAAGCTCCTGTTTGGAGAGTCTCATGGTCACTTACCGGGAACATATTGGCTGTTGCTGATGGGATTAACAATGTTACACTTTGGAAAGAAGATGTAGAAGGGGAGTGGGAACAGGTGACTGCAGTTGATTCCTAATCTTAATTCCTTAAACGTTTTTGTAGTTAAATACTTGGTTTTTGTTTTGGTCCCATCATTCCTATAATGAGAGCCTGTCTTTTTGCTGTTATTCCATACTTGGAATGTTTACGTTGGATATTTTGGACTTCAGCTTGCCAAATAGGATGGATCATGTAGTTTGCAACTTACATCCATTTTGATGCATGGATCAATTGTCTTTTGTTTTTATCATTTTTCTCTTTCGAGAATGCTTCTAGTCATAGATCTTCAATAATTTTGGTAATCTCCTTTTCCCCACATAATATTTTGTTGAGCAAAATTTTGCATGTGGTTTACTGGCTTTATCTGGTCTCTCTTTGCACTCTAGTTTTTTTTTAATAGTAAAAATATAAGGTTAAGTATTTAAGAAAAAAAAATCTTGATTTTCTAAATATAGTTGTTTCTTAAATTTTTAATCAGCAGAGTATTATGAGGGAGACCTGTTCATTTTACTGAGACATAGGTGCTAATAATTTTTTTAAAAAAAATTAAATATTTTAAAATATATGTATAATTACATTCTAATCTCTCAAAATAAATTATATATGTATATCCAATTTGGTTAAAGTTATGGAAAATTTATAAAAATAATTCGTTCAAAAAAATATAAAAATAACTTAAAAGAAAGAAAAGTAAAAATACTGGTAAAATGATTACAAAATATTATGCAAATAAAAAAATTATCGAAATACAGAATACATTTTTTTATCAAATATACAGAATATTTTTGATACATGTTGAGTATATATTGAGTATTTTATATATATATCATAAATATATATATTTATAAAAAAACCACAATAAAAGTAAATTTTTTTTAAAAAAATTAATATTTTATATAATTTCCTTTAGAATTACTTCAGCCATTGTTATCATCAAATGAAAAAAAAAATGCAATTTTAACTAATGCTCAAGGAGGACTTGCCTCCAAGAATTAGTCGTCACACAGAAAGCCCAACATCTTTCCTCTTTTTTCAACAGCCAAGCTTTCCAGCATAACCCATATAGAATGTACATTTGAAAGTTATCAATCACCGTGTGCAAGTTGAATTGAAATTGTTTAATTACAATTCAGTTGAAAATTATTTTGATTAAATTCAACTCAAAATTTATAATGGAATTTAAAGATGAGTTCATATTAATTTATTCACACTTTTCTCTCTTCATTTATTATTTCTTATTTATTTATTAAATTTATTTTTTATCACATATTATCATATTATGTGAATTTAATGATTTTTAAATATTACCACAAATATAATAATAATAACATGTATATACTATATTTTAATTTTAAGAGCTTATTATAATATAACTACTACAAAAAATATAAATAAATAGAAAAATAAAAAAATAAGTTTACTACATTATGAAAAATATCCATTCGTGCGTGTATAATAATTAATTATTATTATTTGATGTTATTCCTTCTTTTCCCGAACTCAATACTCGAGCTCCTTATCCAATCATTCTTATGACCAGACTATGTTGTGTAATGAATTTGTCCTAAATAATAAAATATGTTCTTTTAAACTCCATACTTTTGTTCTTTTGTTTGATATACTATTTATATGAACTTTGGAGCTCGATTAAAAATCAAACTGTATATGATGGTGTAAATACTCTGGGTTGTATTATGTTAATTTATCTATGGATTTTGTTTAACCTTACTCAATTATAGTATGTGAACGAGCATGCAATTGTCATAATTTGGCTTAGCAGCATAGCTGGAACTATGTATACATGCACTTTAAGAACTTTATAAAATAAAAAGTGAAAATAGTTGAGAAGTAAGTATGGATGGCCTGTTTCGAGGTACCATCTGCGATGGTCGATTAACCTGACCTATTTTATATTATGGCCCTTGGGAGAACCCTCTAGAAATGAACATGTTGCTCAGGGCGCTCATTTATCTATACTACTTACTTTAACCATGGCTCAGCTTGTAGGAGTGAGAATGTTTTCTCTGCGATGAGCTTTTCTCTGTGGCGCTCGGGTCTCTGATAAGCTTGAGTGTGTGCTTAGCCTTTAGAGACGTACTATTCAGGATACCAATGCTCGATAATTAAGGATGTCAGTGCCTCTTCCATTGCCTTGACATTCATGTCAAGTAGTCTCTTGGGCGTGCAATTAAAGAATTATCAAAATGGCTAACTATGCACATTGATATACACATCTTCTTATACAATAATAAAAAATCATAAAAATGGGGCTCAAGAATATATACAAAGAGTGATGTTACACAAGTCCCTGAACTGACAGAATTGTAAAGATGAATACAAATTATAACATACAATGAGAGTATTAATACTTAGTTTAGAGCATGGAAGTTTAGCCCTCCACAAGCGGCTATAACAAAATGCAATTCGTGTGCAGGCGCTATAAGCAAGCATGATAAAACATTAAACAGTATGATATTGTAAATAAAATAAGATAAATATGCGAGAATGCGCTAAACATTGACATTATAATCGAAAGGAGTCTTCTTTGATTGATCGGTTTAAAGTTTAATTCATAATTATGATTAGCTTGTTTGCTCATGATAAGTTCGGTATACACTAGGGCACTTACAATATTCAAATCAATAATGCAAGTTTGATGTGCACGCGGGCATTATGAGATATAAATGACTATTACATGTTTGGTGTGTTTAAGGGCACTAAACAGTTCAGTATTATAGATAAAATAGAATAGACATATTTGCGATATTGTTGAGAATTTAGGGTGCGACTAAAGCAATGTTATACACAACTAGTGTGCTCAAGGCTCGATGCGCGACCAGAGCGCGATTGTATGCACGGTTAATTCTTGTAACTCGATGCTCAGCTAGGGCGCGATAGTATGCACAATTAGTGCTTTTAGTTTGGTGCGCGATCAGGGCATGATAAGGAGCTGAGAGTTCGGTGCACGACTAAGACACTATAAGATGCATGATTGAAGTGTTGTAAAGTCATTGCATGATTAAGGACACTGTAAGATGCACGATTGAAGTGTTGTAAGCTCAGTGCGCGACTAAGGCGCTGTAAGGAGCTAAAAGCTTGGTGTGTGACTAGGGCGCTGAGATTTCATTACTTTTGCTAGGGAATAGTTTGTCCATACTCACCGCACCAATAATGACGGGATATTCCTTAGGTGTAATCCTAACTCCTGTAATTCGGGCTCAGTACAGCTGCTGTTGTTGCTGTCCTACCTATAAGATAAGAGAGAATGGGAGATCGAACTCTCTCGAGGGATGTTCTGATGCCTAAGTCAGAGGTCGGTTGCTCTGAGTAAAAGAAAGTAAGAGAGAAAGAATAGATATCTTTTACCTGTTGGGGTTAATTCGCTATTTATAGTTGATGCGAGAGAAGAGGAGAGATATAGCCTGATACATATCAACATAATTTGTAGATATTTTGTCTGCTGGATATCTAGAGTTTAATGAGATTAATAGTGCTCAAAATTGAGGTCTAAATACTATTGAGAGCCCATTTATAAAAATTATCGGATAAAAAACTAAAAAAAAATAAGAGTAGCATTATTATTATTATTATTATTATTATTATTATTATTATTATTATTATTATTATTATCATCATCATCATTATCATTATCATTATTATTATTATTATTATTAAGCAGGATCCGTCATATCATATCCACAGGAATTGAAATAACGAAGGAAACGAAGACGAGAGAGGCACGTGTAAAACAAGTGTTAACAGAGCACGTGCTATCATGTTAGTGGTGGGCATGAATACATGATATCAAAGCACCTACGCAACTGTGGAGAAGCATCAAAGGAAAGTCTCAATTGGTTCAAGCCACGTGGAATTTGACCCCACCTTCTCAATTTGGTTGGCTTTTGAAAAATAAACCTAAAGAAATAAACACGCATTAAACAAATCACTCGCAACTCACATGCTTGCTGACAATACCACCTCCTTTGTCACGTGCTCTTCCCCACCCCCCCCCCCCCCTAATCCTTTTTCTTAAATTTCTTAATTTATTTACTTATTTAAAAAAAAATCAAGTATTAGTTGAGGCTCTTCAATTTCTTTCTTCGGGTGAAAAAGAAAATAACAAGGCCCTTATCGAAATAATATAGGAAAAATTACACTCTTAACACTTTTTTTAATTTTTTTTAAATATCATATATTTTTAATATACTAAATATATATTTAATATATATTTTTAAAAATTAAATATTCTTTTAATATATCAAAGGTATACTAAAAATATATTTCTAAAAAATAGTTTTTTAAAATTAAAAGTTAAAAAATGATATTTTTAAAATTAAAATTAAAAAGGAGTATTTTTAAAAATATTTTTATTTTTTAGGATATTTTTGAAAAAAACCCAATATTATATTGTTTCATACCTCTTTTTCTCTTAAATTGATACCGATATTTTTAATTTTATAAAAATTAATTATTTTTATTCAAAATATAAATTTATATATTTTTTAAATAAGAGTATTATACAGATTTAATATGCTAATTAACTTATTAAAATAGTAATTAAATTATAATTCAAGACGAATAAAAAATAAAAGTAAGTCTATCAATTTGATATTGAGAAAATAAAAAATAATTTAATAATCATTGTGACAAAAAAAATAGATTTAATTCTCGGTTTGTTCCTGATAAGGATATATGTATTAGCTGTAATTGATAACGATAGATTGTTGATTAGTTATCTGTTAGTTACCTAGAAGCTGTAGACTTCTTCATTATTCTGTTGTAATCTTTGTATAAATACTACTTATAACTAATATAGAGAACACGGTTTATACCTAATCCTTTATGGTATCAGAGCTTAGAAGAAATTCTTCTGTAAACGATTCTTAGTTTTTTTTAGTACGCATTATGTCGACGACTGAATCAGCCTGTTGTCTTCTACTTCGGGTAGTTTGGTTTCATCGCCTGCTGCTGTAATTTCATCACCGGCAGTGATGAATTCCAATCCTAATGTTGCGCATCAAATCACAGTTTGATTGAATTCTGAAAATTATCTTCTGTGGAAGACACAATTTCTTCCTATGGTGAAAGGCTGTGGTCTGGAGAATCATTTGGATTCAACTGCTGTCATCCCTTCGAAGGTTTTGGCGGATAATGTTCCCAATCCAGCGTATGTTGTCTGGGAGCGTCAGGATCAAACTGTCTTAGGTTGGATTGTTTCCTCTGTTTCTGAGGGTGTGTTATCGAAACTGGTAGGGGCAATGACTGCCAGTTCCGCTTGGGATAAGCTTGTGTCTGCATATGCAGCTGGCTCTAAGGCACAGGTCAAGGAGTATCGAGATCAGTTGCATAGTTTAAAGAGAAATAATGCAACGATTGAAGAATATGTTTCCCAGGCTAAGGGAATTTTTGATCGATTAGCCGCACTTCAACAACCAGTTTCTGAGGAAGAATTGATGGAATTTGTTGTTGCTGGGCTAGGACCTTCTTATGGTCTGTTCTCTCGTTTGCTTGAGATGAGAACAGCTCCATATAGTTTTGAAGATTTACATGGGATGTTGTTGACTGAAGAAAGAAAATTGGCACGAGAGGAAGTGTCAACGATTATACCTCCATCTGTTCAATATACTCAGTATACGAATTATTCTGGTAGAGGACGTGGCAGAGGTCGTGGAAATCGTGGAGGTCGTAATGGATCAGGTAGAGGAGGAATGCAACAAACTGGTTCTGGTTCTGCTGAATCTTCCAATTCAGTGGTTATTTGTTATAACTGTAATGGGAGTGGTCATATATCCAGAGTATGTCCGTCTCCTAAATCAAATGCAACTCCAAAGGTTCAAGGGAAGCCTTCCTCTAATATGGCTAATAGGTCGACTGCAGCTGCGAAGGATTGGCTTGTTGACAGTGGGTCGACTCATCATGTTACTGCGGATCTTGACAAGTTAGCCATTCATTCCGAGTATCCTGGTCCGGAGCAGGTCACATTAGGTAATGGTTCTCGTTTATCTATTACTCATGTGGGAAAGTCTCATATTTCACTTAATGGTCGTAAATATTCTCTATCTGATATTCTGCGTGTGCCTGATGCCAAGCAAAACTTGCTCTCTATTTATAAATTTGCAATTGCTAATAATGTTTCGTTGGAATTTTTCCCGTATTATTTTGATATTAAGGATTTGGCAACGAGGGAGAGATTGTACATAGGCCAGAGTAATGATGGTTTTTATACCTTGCCTGACATGCTGGTTCGTTCACCATCTCCACAAGTTCATTCTGCAACGTTATCCACCTGGCATGCACGGTTGGGTCATGCACATTTGCCGCTGGTTCAGAAAGCAGTTCATGTTTCTTTTATTTCTGGTTCCCAAAATAAGACAGCAATATTATGTTGTTCTTGTTCTATTTCAAAAAGTAGGAAACTTTCATTTGTTGATTCCAAGTTTCATGTTTCTGGTCCTTTGGACCTTATTTGTTCAGACTTATGGGGCCCTTCGCCTGTTATTTCTAATGATGGATGTCGATATTATGTGATATTTGTGGACTATTATTCTCGGTATTCTTGGATTTATTTTTTGAAACATAAATTAGATTTGCCTTCTGTCTTTATTCAATTTCGTGTGCTTGTTGAGAAGTTTTTTGATCGGCCGATTAAGATGTTTCAATCGGATGGTGGAGGTGAATATCAAGCCATGGCTGCATATTTTCGTGAGCATGGTATTGCTCACAGGATTTCATGTCCGCATACTCCCGAACAAAATGGGATTACAGAAAGGAAGCACATGCATGTTACAGAGGTTGGTCGCACAATGTTGGCTCATGCATCTGTTCCTCATATTTTTTAGACCAACGCTTTTGAGACTGCGGTTCATTCGATCAATCGGTTGCCAATTTCAGATAAGCAATTATCACCTTTTGAAATTCTATTTAAGAGTAAGCCAGATTATGGTAGTCTTCGCATATTTGGTTGCTTATGCTTTCCATGGCTACGGTTTAATTCTGATAATAAGTTGTCTTCTAGATCTGCTGAGTGTGTGTTTCTGGGGTATTGTCGCAATTACAAGGGGTACAAATGCTATGATATTGCCAAAAAGAAATTTTATGTATCTAGGCATGTTGTATTTGATGAGAATGTGTTTCCTTTTTCTCAGAAATCTCCAGCACCACTATCTTCTTCATCTGATTTGCCTGCTGTTTTTACATACTTGCCGCCTTTACCTATAGTCTCACAAGGTGCAGATTCACGTTCAGATAGTTCTGGTGTTGCTGCGAGATTGGATACTATTGTACCTGTTCCTTGTGTTGCTTTGGATGATTCACATACAGGTTTAGATTCTCCTGCTATTGATAGTAGTGACTCTCGGCCAGATCTGGATACAGTGCACATTGAATTGCCTGTTGTTCCAGAAACCACAGTTCCTACAATTGTTAATTCTACTGACTTGCCACGATGATCTCACACTCGTCAGCATCACATGGTAACCAGATCTCAGACAGGGTCATTAAAGCCAAAGCAGCCTATGTCTTTAGCTTTGATAGCTCATGATGATGCTGAACCCACTTGTTTTACAGTGACAAATCAAAAATCTCAGTGGCGTGAAGCTATGAAGGCAGAATATGATGCTTTGATGGCTAATCATACATGGGACTTGGTGCCTTATGATGATAAGCAGAATGTAGTAGGTTGTCGATGGGTGTACAAGACAAAAAAGAAACCGAATGGTTCTGTTGAGCGGTATAAGACACGTCTGGTAGCTAAAGGGTATACACAACGACCTGGTGTAGACTTTAGTGACACTTTTAGTCCTGTTGTTAAACCTACAACGGTTAGATTGCTTTTATCTATTGCAGTTGCATAACGATGGAAGGTTCGGCAACTTGATATTTTCAATGCCTTTTTGCATGGAAATCTTGATGAGGATGTCTTTATGGAACAGCCACAGGGATTTGTAAACACTACTAAGAAGAATTTTGTTTGTAAGCTTAAGCGATCTTTGTATGGCTTAAAACAGGCGCCCAGAATGTGGAATAGAAGGCTGACAGATGTTTTACAAGCTCATGGTTTTTCAGGTTCAAAAATTGACTCATCTTTATATTATAAACTAGATGGTTCTGAGAAATTGTTTTGTTTGACTTATGTGGATGACCTCTTGGTTTTGGGGTCTTCTATGGACTTGGTTAAAAGGTTGATTGATATTTTGCAACGTCAATTTGCTGTTCGTGACTTGGGTAAATTGGCATATTTTTTGGGAATTGAGGCGACGTGGATAGCTTCTGGTCTACATTTAGATCAGCAAAAATATGCACAAGATCTTCTTCGACGAGCTGCTATGAGTACTTCCAGTGATATTAGTACACCTGCTTGTTCGAACACAAAGCTTGTTAAAGATGGGAAGTTGTTTCATGATCCAACGTTGTATCGAAGCATTGTTGGAGGGCTTCAATATTTGACTATCACTTGTCCTGACATTTGTTTTGCAGTCAATAAGGTAGCTCAGTATATGCACATGCCTACTAATATACATTGGGTTGCTGTAAAAAGGATTCTTCGCTATCTGAAGACTACTGTCAGTCATGGTATAGATTATAGTAGTCAAACTAATTCAGTTTTGCATGCTATTGTGATGCGGATTGGGCAGGGTCAGTTGATGATAGGCGAAGTACAACTGGTTTTGCGGTATATTATGGAACTGGTTTGGTTTCTTGGGTCTCTAGAAAGCAACGTTCTGTATCGCGGTCTTCTACTGAAGCCGAGTACAGGGCAGCAGCTGCAGCAGCTTCAGAGTTAACTTGGCTTCGTTTATTGCTTAAAGAAATTGGTCTACCTGTTGCCGTAGCTCCCATATTATGGTGTGATAACTTAAGTGCAACTTATTTATCAGCCAATCCAGTTTATCATTCACGGACTAAGCACATGGAAATTGATTTCCATTTTGTCAGGGGACAAGTTCAGCAGACTCTTCTTCAAGTTAAATATATTAGCTCACATGATCAAGTTGCGGATGTGTTAACAAAAGCTCTAGACAAAACCAGATTTCAATGGCTACGGTCCAAGTTGAACGTGCATCAAAGACCCGCTCAACTTGCGGGGAAGTGATAAGGATATATGTATTAGCTGTAATTGATAACGATAGATTGTTGATTAGTTATCTGTTAGTTACCTAGAAGCTGTAGACTTCTTCATTATTCTGTTGTAATCTCTGTATAAATACTACTTATGACTAATATAGAGAACACGGTTTATACCTAATCCTTTAGTTCCCAATTAAAAATAAAAAAAAAACATTCTCAAAATAAAAAATTGAATTGCTTTATAATTTATTAGAGAAAAATATTAAAGTGATTTTAATATAAATACAATCACTATAAATTTTATTTTATGTAATTAAAGTTTTGATTAATTTAACTACCAATATATAGGAGTTTCTAATAAATTCGTTTAAAGTTATGAAAGTTATTTTTAAAAAATGAAAAATCTTAAAATTAAATGTATGAGAACTAAATTTAATAAAAATAAAATAAGTTTAAAGATTGGTTATCAATTATGAAGACATGCATAGAAATAGCTTATTTATGTTTTCTTTTCATTTTTTTTATGTGTAAAAGAAAGTAAAAAATGAAAATAAATAAACATTATCCAAATTACCAAGGTCAATTAAGCTTATCCTAGGGATTAGTGTTTAATGAATCGGACCCATCTGACTCGGTCTGTGAAAGAAATGTTTAATCCGACATTTTGGCAATTAGATTGGATTAAGTACACCTAAATCCGTATTTGGTTGGGTGTTATTGTAAATAACAATAATTTGTTGGCTTAATTGAAGTCAAGACAGCACTTAAACTCTTTTAAACTCAAAAGCTTAGTTGCATCCAAGAAGGAATTAGAACTCATCATCACTTTGAATTAAAAAAAGTTCTATATATATATATATATATATATATATAGATATATAGTTTGATTTTAATATAATAATAAAGTCATAAATTAGACCCTAGACCTAAATGAAGTAATTTTAACTGTATTGGCAAATGAGTTTTTCTTTTTTTTCTCATTAGAATTAAAATTTCAAGTTATAAACCATAAACTTTTCAAATTAAATTAAATATACAACTCAATTTAAATCCACTAAACTTTAATCTCAAGTTAACTTAAATGGGTTATATGCATATATACACACACATTTAAAGTGATAATGAGATAAATTTTGAGAGAGAAATAAAATCATTTTTTTCTTATATTAGTTTAGATATAGTCTCACTCTCTCTTAACTCTATCCATTTTAAAATGTTCAATCTTTTTGACATGCATATTATTAATTTTTTCAGTTTTGTTAATAAAATATATAAAAATTAAATATTACTGAATTCATCAATGTAAATATTAGTGTCATAAATGCATAAGAAAGTTATCAGTTAGAGTTTTTTTTTTTTTTAAAGTGTTAAAAAAAGACTATAATCATAGTAGTACTATCTTTGACCCACTTAAGCTCTTACTTTTGCAAAACAAAAATGTTCCATTAAAATTATCATTTTATACAATAAAAAAATAGCCCATTCAAAATATTTTTTTATAATATTTTAAAATTTTAATAATTTATTTAATAGACATTTACAAGTTAATGTGAAGATTGAAGTGTGACAAAGATAATAATTTAATTGCATTTTGAATTATGAATCCTATTAATTAATGGTATAATGTGAAGGTCAAACTGTCCTAGAAAAGTAGTAAAAAAAAGTTAAAATCACTGCAGAATAGCTAGAATAGCCCTTGATTGTTTAACTTAATTTGAGATAAAGAAAAAAAAAGTGAAATAAAATTGACTTAATAAGAGACCACGTGGAAGAGATCAAGACCGTTAGTTTGATGAAGTTGAGCTGTAACCATCGTGCTTAACGTGGGCAGGTAATATAGTAGCAGGTAATGGTAGGCCAAATTGTAAGAAGAAAAGAGTAATTAAAATAATTAATTAAGATTAATAAATAATAATGATGGTGTTCAGAGAAGAGAAGAGAAGAGGAAGGGCATAATTCCCAAGAGAAAAAAAATTATTTTGGAGCAGAGGAATCCGGCTGTAAACTTGGACACTACTGGGGAAATCACAGCGACAATCTCTGCCACAGATCGATTCTTCAGGCCTGCAATTTTCTAACATTACATTTAATTTTTTCCTCTTAATTTTAAGTTGTTTACTTTGTATTAATACTGGTTAATTTATTAAATTCATTAACATTTTTTTTTAAATTTAGAGATTCATCAAACTTAATTATAAATTTACATTTTTTAAGTTGATCTTTATTTATCTATATGTAAAAATTGAGAAAAATATTATTAAGATTAGAATTTTGATATAAACATTTCAAACGTAAATAAATTTTAATGAAAATGAAATGTTTCTTACTAAAAATTAGAATATTTATTATTATTTAATATGTATTTTTGTGATACATGTTAGATAAATTTATTTAAATATTAATACTATTATTTTTTGGGAAAATCCAATTATAGTTGTATAAATTAATTTAAAATAAACAATTGAAATTTATTCTTGAAGAGGGCATTAATGTATGAAAAATTATATAGTATAATAATGATTTTAACTAGATATTTTAATTAAAATAATAAACTAATTAGATAATAACACTACTCTAAAAATACAAATTGAAATTTCTCCAAACAAACTTTTTAATTTTTTAATAATTAAATATAAAAAATATTATTATCTAATTGATTTGCCATTTTAAATAAAAATTTAGTTGAAATTACTATATAATATTTCTCAATGAACCATTATACTATCACTAATTTTGACAATAATTGACTATTTTCTTATTTTAATGAAAAAAGAAAAATAATATACATAAGAAAACAATGTAATGTGATTTTAATCGCATACAATGTATGTATGTATATACAAAGTAAGAATGAGGAGAAATGGCATTGCTTAATTAATAATTAAGATAAGTGGTTAAGAAGACTCAAAATAATTAAACAATTTGCAGAGTAAATAAATAAACGAATCTATAGCTTGAAGGAGCAGTGCAAGCATGCAAGTGGGTGTTTACGTGGCCTGGCTGTTGCCCTTTTAACTGACAGCTTTGCTGTTAATACTAATTACACTTGATTTCTATGACACCATTATGTTAAGCACAACTACTAATCCCTCTCTCTCTCTATTTATATTTGTTTTTAAATAAATTTTCCCAATAATATATATGTTTCGTTCTCAAGAATTATATATGTTCTTTTCTGAGGTGGCAAATTCCAATTTATGCTTTTTGATAAATTTTTAACTCAAAGTAATTAAGGCAATATTTTTTTAAGTCGCCCATTAATTATTTTTTAATTTGACCAATTATTAAACTAAACATTAATTTATTTTTGGTTTATCTAATGTTAATTAAATTACTTTTTATATGTTTCGCCACATTAGAATTAATAACACAACTCGAAGTTTTTTATTAAATTTAATTTGAATAATTTTATGTCTAATTTGTAGAGATCTAAATAATCACTATAATTCGATATTTTAAATATATATATATATATATATTGAAAATACGAACAAATGATATAAATCTATATAATAAATTAAAATTGTTCTGATCAAAAGAGATATTTTAAAGTTTAATCGTGTAAAATTAAGGTGTGTCTTCATGAATAGGGTAAGTAAGCTTATGTTATATAGCTTCTCTAGTTAATAAAAAGTCCAATAATTGAAGTTATAAAGAACATCATTAAAAATAAAAGAATAATAACTTCATTCATTAGAGCCATTAATTATTAAAATTAAAAAAAAAGGTTTTACAATCTAATTATATCTACAAACCTCTAATAATTATATAAATTTAACTGAAAATGTTAGAATTAATTTTAAATTGTTAAAATTAATCCTCTAATTAATCATAAGTGTGAGCTAAATATATTTAAATATTAAATATGTATTGCAGTCAAATTAAAATAGTCAAATTAAAGTTATGATCAAATAAGGATTGTTGACTATTGAGGTGTCCTACTCGTAATAGGATTATAAGTGTAGAGACCGATAAGAATTTCTGTTTTGTTGAAAGACCAAAATAGAAATCATTATCATCAGTTATAAATAAGGGGTCGTGGTCTCCAGGGAAACATAACAATTTTGAAAGAATATTACGTTCCTTCAGCAGTGCTTCCGCTAAACTTAAAGTGTGTATCTCCTGGAAGGCGACAAACTCCAAATTTGTCTTCAGCTTCAACATACGATGATGTCAGGTATGTAATTTACCCCTTTGCAATTTAATTTGAATAATCTAGTAATCTATGCATGTTTTAGGTTTTAGGGGAATCAGGTTTTCTCCCCCTTTCAATTGGTATCAGAGCCCTATGCTAGGTTGCTAGATTTTCCGATTAAATTGCGGTATTGATTATTGTTTTAATTCTAGAAAATTAATTCGGTGATTGTAATTTTCGAGAATTAATTTGAAATCGAAATTATTAATCTGAAATCAATATTGGTTTGATTTGTTTATGGATTAAATTACTGTTATTATTTAATTGATTCTGGAAAAATCAATTTCTGAACTTGAATTTATGCTTGTGATTTTTTCTGGAATTAATTAATTTTTGGGTTAATTAATTATGTAATTAATTAATTAAAAAATCTATTTTGAAACTATTTCGTGAATAGTGTTTTGTGAACAATATTTTGTGAACAATGTTTCGTGAACAGTATTTCGTGAACAGTGTCGTTGTTCTTCGTTTTGGTTTAGAAGAACACAGTTAAGGATTTTAATTAATTGATTAAATCTTTATGAAATTTTGATTTGATCTTCGATTAAATCGTAAATAAAAAAAAATTCATTTAATTTTAAATTTTCAATTTAAAATTTAATTCAATTGAGTTTAAATTTTGGTATTTTAGTCCTGATTGTGTCTAATATTTTTAATAATAAATTAATTGAAGCAATAAGTCACCAAAGTGGCCTCTATTATTTTAATTAATTTATTTGGGATATTAGACAGGTGTATTAAAATTCGTTGCGGGTAGTATGCCGGCCCAAAGGAAGGCTGCTATCTGGCTGAGTTTTGAATACACGTGTTGCAATAAATATGTGACAATTATTTGGTTTTATCCATGTGGATAATATATCGGCTCAAATGAAGGTTATTATCTGACGGGACTAATTGTCAATATTTTGATTGCTGCGTGAGATACCAATTACAGTTAATATTTTATGTCCAAAGATGAGAATATTAACGTTGTGCCTGGTATCTTGTTTCCATTATTTAAACTCAAAATCAAGTTTATAATTTGTGGATCGTGAGCGTACAATTTTTTATTTTTCTTTTTCTCTGAATTTAGCTAATATGCTATATAAACTCCTAGTGTACATTTTCTTTAAAGGTTAAACTTAGATTTAGAAATTCAAACATGTTGATTTATCTGGGACACATGTAATAGAACTTAGCATTTAGGAAGGATGAACATATTTCTCCTACTGAAGAGAGCAAAGATGCTCAGAGGGTTCAGTATGAGAAGTGGGAGATTTTTTATCTTGCTTGGGTCCAGTGATCATGCATCAAAGAATCCCAGAAATATTTGAGGAGCCACTCTGCTAAAGCTATAATGCTATGAACTACCTTGCCCAACTGGAAAGCGACTATGTCAAGTGTGATGAAGTCGAAGTGGGGACATTTTCAGCAATCTAATTTTCGTTAGGTATACTGGCAATGGTAGTATTAGGGAGCATATTCTGAGCATGTCCTAAATAGCCAAGAGGCTAAAGGCTCTGGATTTGGTTTTACCAGATGACCTTTTAATCTATCTAGTTGATGGCTAATAAAGGGGAGAATGCTCGTTTGGTTGCTTCAGCAGATAAGGACAAAGGTGAAAAGAAGAATAAGACTGCTAATAGAAGGACTGTCCCAATTACACCAAGCGACGTATAAAGAAGGGTAGTACCTTGTTTGGTTTATTATGAGGTTAATTCAAATTTAGTATCTAGAAACACTTATTGAATGGATTACAGTGCTACTATTCCTATAAATGTTTCATTGTAGAGTTACTTGAACTACTGAAAACCAATTGACGGTGAAAGATACGTCTATATAGTAAATGGCAAACTGGTAGAAGTAGAGACATAAAAATATTTTAGATTGTGTTTAAGAACTGAATATTATTTGAATCTTATAGATACTTTTGTTATACTATCTTTTAGATAGAATTTGGTCTCTGTTTTTTATTTGGACAAATTTATTTTTTACTTGTTCATTTAGAAACAGATAATTTACTTTATCTATAGATTCAAATATTTGATACTAGTTTCTTAAATGTTTATGATAATCTATATATATTAAATGTCAATGCTTCTTATAATGAAACTCTGCATGTGAGTACTAGAGATATCAAAGGAAAGCTGGATATGGATAACTCAGCTGAACTTTGACACAGATGTTTGGATTACACATCCAAATCTAGAATAGAACATCTTGTGTCAAATGGTATCCTAGATACATTTGATTACACATATTTGGATTTCTATGTTAAGAATACTAAGTTAAAATAGACCAAACATAGAGATTAGGTGCTATTAAGTCTTCAGTCATCTTAGAGTTGATATATATGGATATTTGTGGTTTATTCTCTATAGCATCATGAATGACCAAAGATAATTCATATCATTCATAAGATGATTACTCACGTTAAAGGTACCTATATCTCATTCATGAAAAATCTAAGTCTGTGGACGCTTTATTTTAATCTTATAAGGCTGAAGTTGAAAATCAACTCTGAAAGAAGATTAAATCTATTACATCTGACTGTGGTTGTGAGTACTGTGGCAGATTTAATAGCTCAGGTGCGTAGCGTTCTGGACCAATTGTTATTTTCCTAAAGAAATATGGTATAGTCCATCAGTACACAATGATTGGTATAACCAGTATGAATGGTGATGCTGAGAGACATTACAAGACTCTTTTGGATTTGATGAGGAGTATGATTAGTCATTCATCATTATCAGAGTCTTTTCTAAGAAAAAGTATTAAATATAGCAGTCTATCTTTCTAATTAAGTACCAATCAAAGCAGTCTAAGTACTTTCATACTTACAGGTATCCAGCTAAGACTAGGCCTTATAGGCCTAATAAGGGTAAAATTTGACTCTAAATATGTTAACTGCTACTTTATTGGTTATTCTGAGTGATCATAGGGTCTAAATTTTATATTCCTACTACCATATTAGTGTATTGAGATGTGTATTATGACATTCTTTAGGATGTTGAGCTTGAGGGGGGAAATAATGTTATAAACATTGTCTTTGAGGAGAGATCAAGTTAGAAAATTTTGATTCTCATCATTGTTTTCTGGAGTGGTAGTGTCACTCTTATTCTAGAAGCAATTCTAGATCCAATATAAGACAATGTTAAAGAACTTCCCATCAGTTTGAAGATCCGTTCTTCATTAAGATCAAGCTCATCAACCTTAAGAATTTGAGCTATAACATGTGCCTTTAAATAGGTCCATTAGAGAGAAGAGAAGTGCTATTCTAGATGTTTATGTAATATTTCTATATGATTCTAACTCTCATAAGTGGATTGAGGCAATGAGTGAAGAGTTTAAGTTTATGCAAGACAATAAAGTTTGGAATCTTATCCCATTACCTGAAGGAAAGAAACCTATTGGTTTTAAATGAATATTTAAGACCAAAAGGAATTCTAAAGGTAATATGGAGAGATATAAAGCATGTCTTGCAGTTAAAGGCTTTACTCAGAAGGAATGGATTGACTATAAAGAGATCTTCTCTTTGGTTTTATTGAATGACTCTTTTAGGACAATCATGGCTCTCGTTGCACAATTGTTCTTGAGTTTCATCAAATGGATATTGAGATTGTGTTTATCTATGGAGACATTGATAAAACAATCTATTTGGTGCAGTCAGATTGCTTTGAATAAGGAAACTCAAAGCTACTGATATGCAAATTAAGAAAATCCATTTATAGGCTCAAGCAAGCATCTCGTTTGTGGTACTTTAGTTCCATCAAGTAGTTGTCTCATTTGGTATTGAGACAAATGTTATTGAGGACTATGTATATCACTGTGCGTTTCACTAATTCAGTGGGAGTAGGTTTATTTTCCTGGTTTTATGTGTGGATAGCATAATTTTTGTTACTAGCTGTAAGGTCTTGTTGCATGAAAGGTTTAGATAAAGTTTCTTTTGTATTAGGAATCCAGATACTTCGAGATCACTCTCGATGTATTCTTGGATTATTACAAAAGATCTACATTTAGAATATGCTCAAGAGGTTTGGTATGCAAGAATATATACCAATTTATACCCATGATCATCATAGGTGATAAGTTTAGTCTCATACAGTGTTTTAAGGATGAACTTGAGGTTCAGTAGATGTAGCAGTTTCCTATGCATCGGCAGTTGGGATTCTGGTGTATACTCAAGTTTATACTTATCTGAATATTGTGTTTATAATTAGCATGTTAGGTTGATATCTTAGTGATCCAAAAATGGATCATTGGAAGGCAGCCAATAAGGTTTTAAGATATATTCAGAGAATAAAGGAACGTATGCTCACATACAGAAAGTCAGATTAGTATGAGATCATTTGATATACTGATTCTGACTTTATCGAATGTCTTGAGTAGCAAAAGATCCACATTAGACTACATTCCATGGTTTTGGAATTTGTAGTATGCTATGAGACATTTGATCATGAATTTTTTTTTTGACTTTGCTGAATGTCATAGGGCTTCACATTATGGCTAGCATTGAAAATGCTAATAAAGTTTTAAGTGTGACATTAATTCAGCAGTTTGATTCTCCAATGACAGTAGGAGCTATTTGGTATTTAGTTTCTGGCTGTAAATGGAGAAAATACAGAGTGGACAGATATCCATAGAGCATGTTAGAACGAACTCCATAATTATAGATCCTCTTACTAAGGCATTGATACCGAAAGTCTTTCATGAGCACGCTGCTCATGTGGGTGTCATATTGTTTGAGGATGTTTAGTTTCAGTGGGAGTTTTGTTCATTATGTTTTGAATGCTCTATTTGGTTTTGGATATGTTAATTCAGTTTTCTGCAGAAAATGAAGTATTCACCTTTGTTTATTACACTCTGTGTTATTTTTGTGGTTGATCTCAATTAAGTGTGACCAGTTGGAAACAGGCATGATTAGATCATATTACATGTAGTTTCCATGCTACACTCCTATTATTGATCTATGTCATTTGAGAGTATTGGTAATGTGATTGATGGTGGTTTGAGTCACGATGAATGTGGCGGCTGGCCCTTCAGTCATTTATCAATATAATCAATGGACGAGATTGTTTGAGGCACCTTCAGTATGACTGCTTTTATGAGCTCATTAAGGTATATATATATATATAATATGTTAGCCCAAGTGGGAGATTGTTAGAATTAATTTTAAATTGTTAAAATTAATCCTCTAATTAATCATAAGTGTGGGCTAAATATATTTAAATATTAAATATGTATTGCAGTCAAATTAAAATAGTCAAATTAAAGTTATGATCAAATAAGGATTGTTGACTATTGAGGTGTCCTACTCGTAATAGGATTATAAGTGTAGAGACCGATAAGAATTTCTGTTTTGTTGAAGGACCAAAATAGAAATCATCATCATCAATTATAAATAAGGGGTCGTGGTCTCTAGGGGAACATAACAATTTTGAGAGAACATTACGTTCCTTCAGTAGTGCTTCCGCTAAACTTAAAGTGTGTATCTCCTGGAAGGCGACAAACTCTAAAATTGTCTTCAGCTTCAACATACGATGATGTCAGGTATGTAATTTACCCCTTTGCAATTTAATTTGAATAATCTAGTGATCTTTGCATGTTTTAGGTTTTAAAGGAATAATGTTTTCTCCCCTTTCAGAAAATCCAAGTTGTAGCCCACCATTTAGCAAACTTTGCAATTAATTATAAGTTATCAGTAATCTACTTTTCACTTTTTTTTTTAAAAAAAAAGCTAATTAAGTTTAAATTAAAGTAATAATAGTAATATTTTGAAGCAACAATATGAATTGCCAACTCATTAGTTGGAAAAAAAAATGGAAAACTAAGAAAAAACCAAAATTTAAAATTTAAAAAATAAGAAAATAAGGAGAGAATTTACTTTTTGTAAAATTATTTTATATAAGAATTTTATTATTATTTAACTTTACCAAAAACAGAAAAATCATCTTAGTTTAATAAACTTTACACAACTTGCAAGTCACTTCCTTATTATTTTATTCATATTCTTCAGCCATGCAAAAAGATGCTCTTATTTTCATTTATTACACTTTAGCCCATCCTTTACTCCTCAAAACCCACCATCTTCCTATAACCACTCTCATTCTCAGACACATTCTCGCTCTCTAAAAACTTAACACTCACACTCACACACTCTCTCTCTCTCTCTCTCTCTCTCTCTCTTCTCATTGATACATATTACGCTTCAATGGAGGGACCGGACTTTTTCATTGGTGGCTACTTCAGCGGAGGAGCTGCCGCGGCGGAGGGTTTCTTGCCGGATAAGAGAATTTCTGATCAGAAACCAGGCGACCATTTCGCTGTCGATGACCTCCTCGATTTCCCTAACGATGATGACGCTATAATGACGGATGGTTTCTTTGATAATATTACTAAAAATTGCAATGCAACTGCCGATTCTTCTACGTTCACCTCCAATGGCAGCTGTAATTCTTCAGTTTCCGGCAACCATGTCTGTTACCAGACCTTCGCCAATTCTCACTTCTCCTGCGAGCTTTGCGTTCCGGTAATTAGTTAAATAAATAATTTAATTACTAATGTATTATTTAATCAATTTCTGTAATTTAAGTTACTATATTCACTCTTCTACAATCAAATTTGAAAAATTTTCCATCAATTTCTACACTGTTATTTGTACATTTAAATTGACAATTAAATTTGGAAATTTAATTTTGTATTGCAGTACGATGATTTGGCTGAGCTAGAATGGCTGTCGAATTTTGTGGAAGACTCGTTCTCAACAGAACAAAACCTACAAGCTAACCTCCATATTTTATCCGGATCCAAACCACTCACACCCGAATCCTCTTCATCTGAATCCCACCCCGAACCATCAACACGTAAACCAAACAACCCAATGTTTCAGACGGAAACTCCATTACCCGGTAAGGCCCGTTCCAAACGCTCTCGGGCTATCCCGTGTGATTGGTCGACGCGTCTCCTCCACCTCTCACCAACCACCAATGCATCCTCCAAAAAACAAGGAAATGTTAATTCGAATCCAGTAGGTACGGATACTGCGGTTAGGAAATGCCTTCATTGTGCGGCGGAGAAGACCCCTCAATGGCGGACAGGGCCAATGGGTCCAAAAACTTTGTGTAATGCTTGTGGAGTACGGTACAAGTCGGGTCGGTTGGTACCCGAATACCGACCTGCAGCGAGTCCAACTTTTATGTCGACGAAGCACTCAAATTCACATAGGAAAGTTTTGGAGCTTAGGAGGCAAAAGGATTTGCATATAGCACAGAGAGAACAGCTTCTATATCAAACCTCTATTTTTGGAGCATCCAACGGTGGCGATGATTTCTTTATTCATCATCACAGTGGACCCAATTTTAGGCAGGTGATTAAGTGGGTCCCTGAGAATTAGTTTGGTAATTTTGTATCCTCAAAATTTGAATTTGTAGTTTTTCCCTTTTTTTCACCAAAAAAAAACAGTAGAATTAAGTTCAAAAAAAATATATATGAGAGGGGAAAGAGAGAAAGAAATCATTTATCAAAGCAATGGAACTCCTATTTTTTTTTATTTGCCAAAATTGGCAAAAATCAGAACTGGTTTTAATCTCATTGTGATTTTTTTTTCTCTTGAATGAAAATCATTAACAAATAAAAATAGCATAATTCCCATCCAATAGATTCAATAATATTAAAATCATTTCTAAAATTAAAAAAATTAAATTTAAATTCTGATTAGAGTTGATATTTAAAAAAAATAATAACAAAAAATGGTTTGATTGAAATAATGGATGGAAAATAATAAAAGAGAAGGAAATTATCTAGCAAGAAGTGAGTGTATTGTAGAAAAAGTAAAATGATGCGAACACTTTGAGGAAATCATAGGCCCACAGAAAGTATGGAGTGTCCATACCTAAAATACACTTGCACATGAAGAGTTAGTTGGCAAATTCATGGTCTTTCATATCCCATTTTCAATTCATCGTTTCCTCGATTCTAAGTTAAGTTATATTTTGACTGCCCAAATTATTTGTGATATTCATTACATATTGGAGAAGTTTTTTTCAGTATTAATACGTGGATAGAAAATTATTATGGATCGATTATTGAGAAAAATATATGTTTACCGTTAAAATGAAGAGGTTGAATTTCAATTTTTATTATGACTACTTTCAATCTGCTTATATTTAATGAAAAAAACTTTATTAACTGTATTTCAAAATGAACGTATAAATAAATTAATATCATATGTAAAATTGTAAAGAAGATGTCAGAATTTTAATATTAAATACAATTATTTTTCTCGTAATACTACATAATGAAAATATTTAATATTTTATCTTCAATAAAATTGTAAGATAAAATAATAGCCTTTGACATTAAAAAAGAATAGTATATCACAGACAATGAGACAACATTGTTTTTCTTTCTTTCATTTTTTATTTCTCCTTTACTATTTTATTTGTTACTTTAAAATTAAGAGTAGTAAAATGATATCGAAGGGCTAAGGCCCTTCTTTTTAGAGACCTTTCTTGCTATCAATTATTTGTGTGTGTTTGTGTGTGTATATATATATGTTAAAAATATAAATGGGGAAAAAGTTCTTACATCAATTAGATATATGTGAACTTAAAAAGTGATGAATATAAATATATATACATATATATTTAAATTTTAATAGCTAATTTTTTTAAAATAAATTATTCAAATTTAATACTTTCTTCGTTTTATAAAAACTGTTTACTTTTTTTTCTTTAAATTTTTAAAAAATATAATGAATGCATTAATAATTCATGTATTTTTATTTTTTATTTTTATTCATATATTTATTTTATCTTAAAAATAATTCAAACTATCATTAAATTTTTTATTTAAATTATAAATTTATTATAAGGTAAAATAAAAAAAAAGATATTAAATATATTTTATAAATTAAAATAAATAATTATTTTAAGACATCTTAAAATAAAATAGTAAATAATTTTTATAGGACAGAGAAAATGTTAAATTATGCCTTGGGTATTAATAATTTATGCAGTATTTTTTTAATGAGCAATGTTAAATGAATTAAATTGATCTGAATTAAAAGTATTTTATGTATTAATTATATTAGAGAAATAAATATTCTATTAATAATAAATGTAATATTAAAATAATTATTTCTCTATTATAATTAGTATATAAATATTTCTAATTCGGATCAATTTAATTCACATAATATTTTTATTTTTTAATATATATAAATGAGGATATGTGTAAAGGTTGTGGGGTAATCCCACATTGATTAAAAATAAAAGAATTGAAAGGCTTATAATAAGTAGGGGGATCCCTACAAATTGACTTAAGTCAATTTGATTTTAAGGTGAGTCCAACTTATTATAAGCTCAATTAATAATAAATGAATTTGACTAATTGATGAATTGCCTAATAGCTTCTAGGGCCCAGATTCTCAATATGGTATCAGAGCCTGTCGGGCTGGAATCCGAACTCGAAGTATGAGGGTCGAGTTATTGTACCCTGACGGACCCGGATTGGGCCGTCGATACTTGTCAAGTGGCCGAATTGCCACTTGAGGGGGGAGTGTAAAGGTTGTAGGATAATCCCACATTGATTAAAAATAAAAGAATTAAAAGACTTATAATAAATAGGGGGATCCCTATAAATTGGCTTAAGTCAATTTGATTATAAGGTGAACCCAACTTATTATAAGCCTAATTAATAATAAATAAATTTGACTAATTGATGAATTGACTAATAGCTCCCAGGGCAGATTCTCAACAATATGCATGTAAGCAAAACTATTAGGCAAGGATTTCAGTGATGAATAATGCATGATATAGGGATTATATTACACATCGTCTTCTATACGTACCATGAACATAGAAGAAAGCTAAAAAATATTATGAAATCAAGGAATGATAAAGTCGATAAAAGAGAATATTAAATTAAATAAATAAATAATTAATTACCCAATAATTAAAGTTTAAAAGTGAACTAGCTTGCAAAATGGTGCACAAGGTCATGTGAAGAATAGAAGTGATCAATTAAATAATAATAATAATAATAATAATAATAATAATAATGGAATTCAGAATTGGAATTAGGTTGGGGGGTTGATATGTAATTGTCCACTTGATCGTAGGCATTTGCTCTTCCATGGGGTCCCACTTTATAGATATAATGTTATACATCTATTAGACGTCAAATCTCTAATATTTATTCCTAGGTCGCCATTAATATTTAAGCGAGAAATGATTGCTCAATTTATTTCAATTATATAGCAAAGCCTTAGATACATAACATGTTATGTATATATTATATATACAGTGCTAAAAGAATATATAGTTATCAAGTCAGAGATTTCATTGAACAAGAGAATCATTTTAAAGTCAATTTAATACTTTTTAATTAGAATAGTTTAAGTCATTTTTCAATAATATCTTTTTTTTAAGTATTAATGTGAAATAAAGAGAATCAATTTTAAATTTATCATGTGCATAGAAAAATATATATACACTTGTTACTAAAATATATATTAGGATATATCATTAACGTTATCATCAATGACGCATAAAAAATATAATATTTTACCCAAATTCTTTTTAATTCAAGTATTGAATTTTACTATTTATATTTAACTAGATTAAGAAGATGAATTTGATAACGATACCTATATACAAAAGAAAAAGAAAAGCATTCAATCATCAGAATTTTGCACAGAAAGATAAAAGTTTTTGGCAAAAAGAAAGCTTAATTTCGAGTTAATTATTAAGGTATTAACAATGTAATGTTAATGTAATGGGCACTTATTAATTAATCTGCCATTTTTTTTTTCTATTTGCAGTTGCAGCCCACGAAAGCGACAAAAATATTAACATAAAACAGTACATTAAAGTACACAGAGCTTCATATTCATAATATATATATATATATGAAATATATATAAATAATGAAAAAATATATATAAATATAAAAATTGTCATTACATGCATGCATAGACATGTGAGTATATATATATATATAGAAGAATAGACATGCATGTGAGAAACAAAAGGGAAGCACATGCAGGAGATGAAGTGCATGACTGTTTATTTTTTGCAGCTGTTTTGGATAATATTTCCAAATTTCCACTATGGCTTTGTTGCCCATTGTCTGGGGATATTTCCATGTCATTTGCTAACATGGTGATTGGGTTTTTTGTCCCGCCCATTTTTTATTTTTATTTTTACCTACTCCCTCTTTCCCTTTTTTATATATTTATATAATACTAAGAAGCATTAACCCTTTTTGTTAGGTGTTCCTGCTGATATTACTTTGGTAAGTTTGGAAAATCTTTGATTTTTTAATGGTAGTATAATTTTTTCATTGTTTTAAATAACTTCTATGTTATAGATATGATTGGATTAAGAATCAAATATATGTTTGTATGTAATGTCACTAATTATAAATTCAATAATCACATAATATGTAGTATTTAAATATAAAAGAGAAAAAAATTGATTTTAAATCTATTAGGGTGCTCACACAATGATATTTTAAAAATTAAAACAGAAAAGTTGAAAATTGATTTGTGGAAATTTAATTTGTGACTTTAGTATTGGGTATAGTGAGGTAGTGTTGTAATATGGCACGTAATGGGCTGTGGAAGGATCATTGTCGGTATGTAATAAAATAGTTAGTGATTGCTTTGGTCCATGGAAATGGTGGGTAGCGGTCTTCTTTCACTTAGTGATTTCGCTCCAACCGCTGTGAGAAATGTAAAGGTGATTCTATTTTTAACCAAAAATAGTCATATATATATATATTCATATTTTTTTTATTATATTGAGCCTAATAACAAATAACTAAAGAGTAAAATGCTATTAGCAAGTGGTGGCTGATATCTTATTTAAGGGATAAATGTTGAACTACTCACACTGATCAATTATTATTTGATATTTTTTACTTTATACGTGTATATATATAGGTCATAAACGTGGCATATATAGATTCTTATAATCTTATTAGGTTGTGTCAAGAACTGTCTAATTTTAATATGTATATATAGTTTTTCTTTCTTTGAATTTTATTCTATTGTTTTTTTTCCAATGGCAGGAAATCCATATTCCACTTCTAATTAAATTTTTTTAAAGGAAGTTCGGTATGGTCCCAAGAAGACATTCTAATAATTTAAATTTAAGGCTATGAATTCAATTAATATAGTTCAAAATTTAGAAAATTTAATTTCTTGATAATATTAATTCTTTTTTAGCTTTAATTGGTCTAATATATACATATACATATACATATATATATGCAAAACATTTTGATAAAACTATATTAGATTTAGCTATAGTATCTATTCATTTCTGTGATAGTTTCTGAGCTGTTACTTAGTTAATAAAAAGAAAGTGTCACCCTACTAATACTCTGTCTCTTGCGACATAAATATCTTTTCCAAATATACAAATCATATTTTCTCCCATTTTTTCATATATTTGTGAGGTGTTTGATAGTTTGAACATATTTAAGGTTGGATTTTTTTTGGGTAATTTCTATTTCAAAATTATATTTTTCCCTATTCATTAATAAAATAACTTATCATAAAAAAAACAGATTTATATCTTCTTTAAGTTTATAAAATATGAACCCTTGGGCATGCAAGAGACACACACCTCAATTTCCAAAATCAAAATTACGAACTTTAATTAGGCTTCATGCATGGTGATAATAAAATATATAAGTAAAATATCTAACTATTTTACTACGTACCTAACAATATCTATTCATTCATGATGATAATAATATATATGGAGTGAAAAAAAGTATTGATCAATATAAATTGATAAAAAATTTAGATTCTAATAATTAAGTCTTTTATATTTTTATTTTTTATGTTAAGATATAATAATTGTCAAATTCTAATAAATATTCTTCCGTCTTTAAAAATTTTTACTTATTAAAAATTTGTCGTCTACTTATGCATAATCAAGGATATCATTTAATCAAGTGTCATTATTTACAACCTCTCAAAAAAAAAAAAAGTTTCATTATTTACAAACCCAGCTGTGGTGCTAGCCACAATGGATCATTTCAAATTTCGAATCTTCAATGTATTAATTATTACTAATAATTTGACTTTGACTAAGGACACACCATTAGCTTTAAGGCACATGGGAAACCCCAATCTATAATTACATATATATATATATATATATATGTTAAATTTATAATTAATTAATGTTCTAAAAAAATGTTGCTAGATGAGTTTATACCCATTTTTATCATAAATGTCACTTATATATATGCTGGTGCTGTACGAGTTATTGTGATACTATCAATAAATATCAAAATAGAGGCTTTAGATTATGAATTTACGATATTAGATACATATTATATAATCTATCCATATTCAAATCTATCACTATCATCATCACATGCAATTAACTAATTTTCAATTTTTTTTTATAGCCATAAGATTTTCTCATCTCTTGATCGAGCAATACAACATAAGAAAATGAATAGCAATTATTATAATTTTAAACATATATTTTCAATCAAAATGAAGGCATAACAATTAACAATCAACGTGGTTAACATAAATAGTAAAAAAATTTATCATCCTTCAAATAAAGTCTTGAATTGAAATTTTATAAATAGTAAAAATTTTACAGAGAAAATATCTTTTTCGAAATTTGACTAATTAAATAATATCTTAAATATGGAATGATTGAACAAAAAAAACTAAAGAATGAGCAAAGTTAATGTTTCAGATTAAACTATGTATACTGTATAGTGAATAATAATATATACCAACAAAAAGAATAGAGATAATTACATAAATACCTTAAAACCAAATTACCTTTTCAAAATTACTACGCTTAATTTTTTTTTTTATGGTATTTTAACTTTACAATTATAAAAATATGGGCTGTTCATTTTTACGGAGCATATACAGAACATCCCTCTCGTTAAGCTTTTGTCCACTAAAATTTATGTATGACATGTAAAATAAACTGATTTTTGTATTTTTAGTCTATTTCACAAAACTTGTTAAGCCTCGATAATATAAAATAATTCACTTATAAATTAATTTAGTTAACACTTTTATATATCCATTAAAACTATGTTGTAATTTTTTTAAAAAAATTAAATTTTATCATTTAAGAATAATAAAAAATATAAGATAATATAATATTAATAAAAAAATTTAATTTTTAAAAATATAAGATATTTAAATTAAAAAAAAGTTTCATAAAAAATTATGATAAATTTTTTCTATTTAATTAATAAATGTGTTTAATTAATTAATTTTTCTATCTCATTATCCATCAAACATTTATTATCACTAAATATATGTTATATATATCTAATTATACGTAATATATAACAATATATATATCGACAAGTACCAATATATATCAACATATATGTAATATATATATATATATATATCTAATTATATGTAATATGTACTAATATATATCAACATATATTATTTTTTAGTTAAAGTATATGTAATATATATCAACATATACAAACATATATTGTTATTCTTTTCGGTATATCTAGTTATTCTTTTCGGTATATCTAGTTATATTTAATATATATTCACATATAAATAAATATATAAAATAGTTATATATCGATATATATTCACATATACTCATATATACCAATATATATTTACATATATTATTATTCTTTAGTTAAGGTATATATAACATATGCCGATATATACAAACATATATCTAAATATAATATTATTTTTTAATTAAATTATATATAATATATATCGACATATATCGTTATTTTTTAAGTAAAGTATATATAATATATATCGACATATATCTAAATACATGTAATATATATTATTATTCTTTTGTAACATATACCGGCATATATTTAGTTATATATAACATATGCTAACATATATTATTGTTATTCTTTAGTTAAAGTATATATAGTATATACCAATATATATTATTATTCTTTTCGATATATTTAATTATATGTAACATATATTTATATATAAATATATATATATATAATAATTATATATCGACATAAGTTCACATATATTATTATTTTTTAGTTAAATATATATGAAACATATACCGATATATACCTATGTATATGTAATATATACTGTTATTTTTAATATTTAAAGAAATTATTTTTAATAGAAATTTATAAAAATTTAATTTAATTTAAGAAATTAAGAAATTATTACAAGTAGCACTGTATTAATTAGCAACAATAATAATATATAGATATTAAATAAAAATTTAATTAGTTAAATAAATTTTATCAAATTAAAATTTAAAGCATAATAATAATAACTTATTATTCAATATTTATATTAAACAAAAAAAAATCAAATATGCAGAGGTATATAATAAAGAAAACCCACACCATAAATATATTTTCGTATATGTGTAAAAGAATTTAAAAAGTTTCGCAAAAATGAAATATAAAAAATATAAAAATATAAAATAAAAATATTCACAGTAAACATATAAATTAAAGTTAAAAATTGTATTTAATGTAAATTCTTGAAAAGAATATATATAAGAAGAAAAAAGAGAGAGATCGAGAGGGTACAGACCTTGTCATGGACTAACTCATACAATTTGCAAAATCAGTTTTGTATTAATAAAATATCATAAAAAATAAAAATATTTAAAAAAAATTCATTTTTTTAATTTTTAAATTTAAAAATATCCACTTTTAAAATTTACATACAATATATTTTATTTTTTATTTTTTTTAAAATTTTCTAGAAATTATAAAATATAATTTAAAAAATTATAAGATATTTAAAAATAATAGTAATTTCATTGGTATCAATAGAGACTAAATGAATTAGTAAAAGAGGCAGTGAACGCAGGAGAGAGAGAAGCAAAACGCAAATTTTTTTTTTTTCTAAAAAAAAAATTACAAATGTCAACGTTACACAGTTTTTTTTAAATTACACAGTATAACACCAGTTTTAACTTTTCTTTTCCAAAAATATCTATAATATATTAAATATGTACCAATATATATTTAAAAAATAGGATTATATCTTTATTATATTAAATATTTATAAAAAATTTATCTATGCAAAGTGATTTTTTAAAATTAAAAGTTAAAAAATAGATATTTTTTTTTTAAAAAATAAATATTTTTGGAAATGATTTTATTTTTGAAGATATTTTTAAAGAAAATCTCCAAAAACCCTTATTGGGCTGCATTGGACATCCCTTTTATTGACTTAAGACTAGAGAGGAAGCTCAATGTCATCCCATTAGGCCTGAAATGTTTTTGCCCAAATACAGATATTAATTTTTTTAGCCATGATTTTATAAATTTATCAATTTAAATAAACATTATTAAATGTGTTAAAATTTGTTAATTAAATTTATCATTTTCGTATAATATACATAAAATTTATTATTAGATTCTTATAAATTTATTGCACTTCAAATTTAAATATAATAACTTCTGTAAATTTAAAATAAAAAATTTTATAAGAGCATAATTTCCTTTTAAAAAAGTGAGAAAATATTTCATCAATTTATTCTTCTTTTTTTTTTAAAAAAAAATATTTCTCATATATATATATTTAAAGTCTAGACCTTATAAGTGCTTACTTCAATATCGTTGAGTAAAAAGTTGATCATTAATTTATAGAGTTGATATTAATCACAAAGATTCATCATCAACGATATAAAAAAAAAGTCCACTGATTCAAAAATGGGAAAATAAAAAAAATAGAGAATTGACCCCTGGCTAGAACTTTCAAGACACGGGATATCTATGACAAAAGATTATTTTATCTGGTTCGCTTTAATTTATAACCTCGAGTTTTCAATCCATTTTAACCGAAAAAAAAAATCATTTATATGAGAGCTATAACTGCAACAAATGGACGTAATGGGCTATAACTGCAATTTAGTTTGTGTGCTTCAAAGGTTTTGGTTTCTTCATCCTCTATGGCTAGCGCTAACGTTTGTTGCTCTATTGAAATGGAGCCTCGAACCTTGAGACAAGGCCAACTCACTCTTGCTAGGGTAATTTTTTTTCTTCATATAATTACTTTCCTTGTTTATTATCTCTTAATTATTTTAACTTAATTTTCTTCCAAATTTCTTAAATTATTTGAAAACAATTAATTATAATCTCATATATATGTGTGTGTTTGCAGGAGGTGGCTGCTGATGTAGTTCAAAAGATGGAACCAAAAGAAGCCTCTTCTATTTTTGAGGTATTTTACTATAAAATTCATAACCTTTTAATTATATCCTAAATTCCGATTATGATATAGTTATGGTGGATTTTTTTCTAAATACATATCGGAATGATAAATATAGTAGTAATTTTTTTTCTTTAAAAATGTCGAATTGTCTATTTGTTTTATATTGTTAGTAACTAATAAAAATATATGAAAAATATTATTAATAACAAAAGAAATACGTTCCTTCGAAAAAAAAAGAAAAGAAATACGTTTCATTTAGTTTTAATAACTTGTTGCTATAGGGGTTGACACAAGTTGTTCCAAGCAAAGAAGTGGATATGGAAGAAGATGGATGTAATCAACAAGATCAGAAGCTTGGTGGCTGCAAGGAGAATGCTGAATTAGTTATTGGAATTCCTTGCCAATGCTCAGTCGTTACTAATAGTAAATTAGAATCCTAGAAAATAAATTATAAAAGAGTCCCTTTTCATCCCCATTTTGATTTCATTTTGTTGATTCTGCTATGATATTAATGTTTAGAGACTTTGCTATATACTTTTAGTTTATTGAAAATATTAATCACAATGTGAAGGATCTTGTAATTGGTAATTAATATGTACCCTTAATTTTGTTTTGTATAATAGGATTATGTTGCTTGAAGTTCAATTTTTTTTTTATTATTTAAGAAATGTTTTTTTGTTTGAAAAATAAATAGTATCATATTAAGCAAAATCCTTTTGAGATAGAAGTTCCAACATGAAAGGGTGAGAAGATGCCCAATTTGCATCTAAAGAACCTTAAAAACAATATATGCTATCCAATTTGCAATTCTATTATATATTCTAGGCACAAAACAAAACTGTTCAATGAAAAGATTATGATTTAAAAAGCTAAAATATCTATTACAAAAAATTCAATAAAGATCTTTAAAAACATTATTTGAACTGTCGATTTCAAGAATTTTAGGGGCTATTTAGTTTTAGAAAATATTTTCTATTTTTATTTTTTATTTTCTAATTTTTATTTTTTAAAATTCAAGTACTAGCTAATAAAAATAAAAAACTATTTTTTTAATGATAATGAGTCGTTTGGTAGATTTTTTAGGAAGTTGATTATTAAAAAATATATTTTATATAGATATATTATTGAAATTATATTTTTTTTTGAGAAAAACTATATTAACGTGTTTGAAAAATGTAATAAAATACTGAATTGAAAATAATATTAATTTATTTATTATAATTCAATTTTACTTGAAAAATTTAAATAATATCTAGACTACTCTTATAATATCTCTTTTTTTATTTTATCATATCCTAAAACAGAGGTATAATCATCTTTTAATATGAAGTCCCATAATCTGCTTTTTCAGTAAAATAATTTTTGTTATTTTTTTTAAAAAAAATATTTTATTAATTAGTTGGTAAAATTTAGTGGCCTAATATTTTATTTTATATGGATTATTCATAAATAAAATATGATATTCTTAATCAAAGAGATTATTTTATCAAATTTTTTAGACTTATGATGTAACTAAATGCTTTATAATTTTTAAATAAAAAATATTTTTAACAAAATAATAAATTATATTTTTTATTTTCTTTTAGAATTTTTTTTGAAAAACTAGGTTTATTTTCTATAGTGGTGAAACTAAAAATTGAACGAACATGATAATTTTTTTAAGTAAAAAAATTATAAGCGAAATATTCACAAATTTAAAAAAATATTGTAAAATAAAATGAACCCTATTTAATTATGAGCAAATGCCAATGAGCACGAAAGAATCAAGGTTAGTTTCGTCATCTCACTTAAAACTAGAACAAACTGGAGTTTAGCGATTACTGAAATTTGAATTACGTTGGATCGGGGGTTTAGGGTTTTCAAATATTTGTTTTTCTGACTCCATTTGAGCGGAGAGCTCTCGCCCAAGCTTTTGGGAGGGAAAACGATAAGAAACCAATTCAAACTCACAGGTTCTCTCTCTCTCTCTCTCTCTCTCAAGAATTGCATACAAATTCAAATGTGATGTGAATCGGAAATCTCAGGGAAGCAGCTAAATCTCTGTTTGCTATCTTTGAAAATTTAAAAAAAAATAGGTGTTCAATTTCTCTAAGCTACTGAAATTTAGCAGGTAATAGATTTTTGGGTTCTTCTTTTATATTTTCCTTTCATTTCCTGAGTTTTTCTTGGAAAAGCTGACGCAGAATGGAGTTTGAATATTTGGCATTTCTTTGTGTTTCGTGGCTTGATTTAAACCTGGAATGGAATTAGTTTATTTTTGTTTAACGTGTGTTGAAACTAAATAACTGGTAAATAAGAAATTAGGTTTACTTAATGCATTTCGCTTGGAATTGAAATTTATGCTAGAATTTTGCTTTGAAATTTGTGTTCATTGTTCAGAACGTGCACGGGATGACTTTTTATAGCTTTTCATTTGTTTTTTCTCCTTTATTTTGCTAGAAATTATTTCTTTCGTTAAATTATCAGATGAGCACTACAGTACATAGAACTCCCAAATCCTCTGGGAGTCGATCGTTATTTTATCAAGATTTGGCAACACCAGTCTCTGCCCGTAAAGGGAAATTCTCAACACCAGGCCAGGCAGCTGCGGTTTCTGCTCTATGGCGTGAGAATTTTGGTGGTTCTGATCTTCCACCTCCTCCCATATATACCTTGGAGGACCGTTCGGATTTCTCTCCTGAGTCTGGAATTCCTGATTATCCTCTTTCCCCAGAAATGAAATCAGACCCTAGAACACCATTCCAGAGCTCTGGGAGCGACTTCACGACTCCTGCAAAAAGTAAATCGGAGGCAAGCACTTCGTTTGCTTTGATGAGTGGGCATCAGAATCAGCAGGGTTCAACAAGTTCAACTTGGTGGTCACCAGCTAAGGCGAGTAGCAGTGAGCAAGAAGATAAAGGTAAGGGCTCTCCAGTTGAAGGTGTGGTCTGGCCTGGTGCTTTAATCACACTTCCACTGCCAAAAGAAGTTGCAAGGCCAGAGTTGCAGGGAAACGCCTTGCCTGCAGGAAATCTTGATGAGGAAGAATGGGTTACTGTTTATGGGTATGTCTTTGCCTCTGTTTTCATGTGTGCTGATTGCTCAGTTTATATACTTGTTCACCATTTTATTTTGCCATCTTGTTTAGTGATATCTTCTTTTACTTTTTTGTTTGCTAATCATAACCTTTCTTCTGTGTTTGTTTGACTTTGATATTTGCTTTACCTCAGCAAGTGTATTAAATCTCAATGTTTGGTCCAACTTGACATTTTGCATTTTAGACACATGCAAATGACATCAATTTAGTATTATGTCCATTGGGTTGTAGTAGATTGATCTTAGTTACAATACCATAGTGGAATTGAAAAGTAACTTTTCTTTTTCCGTGGAAATGGTTTTCAACATTTTGTTTTATTTGCTTGTTTTCTTTACATTATTGCTTTATACTACTGATAATAAAAAATTCTTTTCAGGTTCTCTCCTGGTGATACCAATTTAGTTTTACGGGAGTTCGAAAAATGCGGTGTGATCTTGAAACATGTTCCTGGTCCAAGGGATGCCAACTGGATGCACATTCTTTATCAGGTTTTACCTATTTCCCATGATTTTTGTTGATCATAATAATTTATTGGTCTGTTGTATCCTTGTTTCAACTCTTCCTCTGGTCTTTGGGACTGATGTTTTTAAATTATTATGAGATGAATAATGCAATTGAGATAGTATGAGTTACTGCTGTTGCTGCTACCTTTTTCAACTTTAAAAAAAATGTTATTGCTGTTTCTGCTGCCATTTTCAACTTGAAAAAATGTGAGTGCTTATGCTTTATTGAATGATCTTAACTATCTTTCTGTTTTATTGGCTGTGTTGTGTTTACAATAATTGAGACTGGAATCTTTTAGCTTTTACTTCTGTTCTATAGCCAAGTGGCATTGGTTTTGCTGTTAGTTTTAAACAGGTGTAACATAGTTGTGATTTTGCTGACTACATGGTAGTAAAACTAGCAAATTATCATTAACTAGCTTGTCATTTGCTGGTGTAGAGTCGATCTGATGCTCAGAAGGCTCTCAGTAAGAATGGAGCCCAAATAAATGGGGTACTGATAGTAGGTGTGAAGCCAGTGGATCCAATGCAACGCCAAGCTTTGAATGAAAGACTTAACAATCAGGGATTCATGACCTTCCCCCCACCGTCATCTTCTAGAAGTTCAGATTTAAGCATATTAAGGGCCACATCTCGCCCCTACTATCTTCAGAATGGCAGTAGCAGCACCCGGCAGTCAGGAGGTGCTATTGCTTCCCCAACCAAGTCTATAGTATCTAAAATCTTTGATGTGATGTTTGGCATCTAGGTCAATATTTTTACTCAACCATTTGGCTTTTTATTATCTTGTTACAATGAGATGTACAATTTCTTTCGGCAAATTCAAGTTTAACATTGAGAGTGTTGCTCTCTTTAGATTCAATATTTTTTCATGTGAGGGGTGTTATATTCCATGTCATTGACAATTTGAATTTGTAAAAGATTGGTGTGATAGATGCTCAAAAGTTGAGAAATTGCAGCACGCCATCATATCTTGTAAAATAATATAACTCCCTCGTCTCTGCCTCTCTCTCTCTCTTCTCTCCTCTGCGCAGGTGTTCCTGCATAGTGTGTAATAAGGTCAGTAAATTGGTTTGCTGTAATTTGAATTTATTGTTATTCAAAAAAATTAGTTGAACTGTAAAAGACAAGACCATTCTTGGGAGATAATTATCCTTGCAGGATCAGGTTCAGGTTGATACTGACTCTAGTTCAATCTCAGGAGGGGGATCCACCAGCATCCTTGCACTGGTGGGGGCTTTTGAAGGAACTTGAATATCTGTATCAGGGTTTATATGAAATGTTTGTTCTAAGAGATAATTATGTATTTCCATATGTTGTGTTCCTTTGTAATTGCAAAATATAAATTGGTAGTTATTGATTATATCAAATCTTTTAATGATAATTTTTTTACAAAAAATTACTTATCTTTTTGTAATTAAGATTAAATTATAGTAACTTGTTAACACTAAGCCAATAGTTGCTTTTAAGGTTGTCTCTATATATACATACATATGAAAATCAAGTGTACGCTTATGGGACAACGAAGCAAGTGAAACTCTAAAGAGTATAGTGTTGCTTCTCAAGAAAGTATCTAATAAGTTGCTTGTTTGGAAATTAGTATTTTCAAACCAAACAGAATTAACTAATCAGCAAATGCTATGTTTTAAGAAAGCATTTCCTTTTTATTTGTAGGGAGTAATTTTATAGGAAATAATCAGATACGAAAGAAAACTGGAGTTTCAATAGTTGAATGCATCTATGAATGGCCATAATTCTAGTTGTAATGGAAGCCAACCTCTGGAATCTCTCATAATAATGCCTGTCATTTTTTTCAAGTTGCTGTAGCCTGTCAGAGCCTGTAAATTCACAATTCCAACAATTAGAATAACATCATCAAGTTCAGGATCTGATATGATAGCAACAGAGCTCCATCTGTATGACTGTAACTTCAACCATCTTCAAGTACAGGATTTGCAGTGCAAATGACTTCGCAAAATTACAATAGAGATAAGAAAATTTATCACTCTAATAGCAATACACTTAAATTTCTTTGATATTTCCAATAGAAATTATAATTATATAATGCTAATCTCTTCAACTTGCTAGGCACAAAATTATTATACTACCCATAAATTTAATTTCTAAATTATTATTCATTTAAATATAATATGCCGACGATAATATGATACAAAAATTTACGATATTGGATTTCTTTTCTTAACTTGAAAAAAAATTAATAGATTAAATTTATACATAAATGGAATATTAATTTAAAAAATATTAAAATTTTAATTAATCTATTTATTTATTTATACTTATCTTTCAATTATGCTCAATTAATAAATAGTTATAATAAATTGAGTTGTTAACTGAAATGTCACTATTTATAGATACACAATTAATTGATATTTTTCTATTCTAAATGGATAGATTTATTTATTTTTAATCCATCCTAAACTATAGATACTTATTATTTTAACAACTTAGCATGTTAAATATCTATAATATTTTTATTTAACATTACTTATTAAATATATTTTATATTAAATTAATAATAAAATAAAAAATATATGTAAATTTATATTTTTAATAAAAATAATTAATTTTTTTAATTTTTATAAAATAAAAAATAAGTCTATTAATTTAGGATGAAATAATAATAATTATTATTATCTCAAAAGACACTTCTCTCCTGAAGTAGGGTATGAATGATGTGCATAATTCATAAATTATAAACCATAATTCAACGCTTTGAAGTAAGCTATTCTGTTGCTGATGTTCACTGGACCAAACTGCTATTTGACGATGGACGACACTTGATATCCATCACACACACACACACACACACACACACACACACACGCCTCTTAAATTAGGGAATGGGTTTATGACTTGAAAAAAATGAATAAATATGATGAATATTTATATGACTTTCAAAATTAAATATTTTTTATTATTTGAAAAGGGTTTCAAGTCATCTTATAATTGACAAATTGTGACCCTTTTATTTCAATTGTCAAACAATTTTAGTATATTATTACTCTTTCCATCTTACATTTTTTTGTTTTATAAAAATTTTTAAAAATTAATTATTTTTGTTTGCAACAGAGGGCAGCAGTCACTTTGAAATTATTTTTTTGTACTTTTGCCTTTTTGACTTTTGAGTACTAACCTCTTTGATTTTCTTTGCTTTTTTTTATTTATTATTACTTAATGATATTTTCATTAAATTTCAAATAAAATTTATTTTTTTATTTAAATATATTATTAAAATTTTCAACTTTTGTCATTTAATTAATATTGTTATGAATAAAAAGAGTATAAATAAGTTCTCTTATATTTTAGTTGTTTTATTAAAATATTAATTGAATAATATGTACCTAATAAATAATTTATATTTTAATCACCTTATTATAAAAATTATTTTTTATTTTAAAACTTTAAATGTTGTTTATTTCTTGAATGTTTATATTATAAATAATTTATTAATTTTATATTAATACATGGTATGTTAAATATATAAAAATTTTAACAATTTACTGTTTTGATAATAATAACTAACTTATTTAAAAAAAATATTATTATGTCATTGAAATTTTAATTAAATTAATAAAGTGGTATCATTTTTTAAGAAAAAAATTAAATTGTAAAATGTTTCTTTCCTTTTTTTTTTTAATTTTTATTTATGAAAATACATTATTTGACAGTCATTAATTAATTAATTAATTTTGTTTCATCATTTAACTTCTTCTTCTTCTTCTTATTATTAAAATTTCCTACAACTTAAAGTGCTTTCTAAAACTTTATTTTTTATTTTTATTTTTAACTTTTAATAAAATTAGTGAGTCATAAATTTTTAGAATAATTAGTTATTAGATTCGTTTTATTATTTTGATTTAACTTTTAAATCGACAATATAAATTTATTATATTAAGTGGAAGATTAAAAGCCAAAAAATAAAGAATATATTTAAATATTAATAAATAAATTCTTTTTATCCTACTTAAAAATATTTTTATTGTACCAACTTAATTTAAAATTTAATATATTTATTTATTTTCTATCACTTTTATATTTCTTTTTATTCATAAAATTTTAAGATAAATTTATAATTTTTTTATCAAATAAATTAACAAATAATAAATTTTCAATTATTCATTATTCATTATTCAAATTGCTAATTTCAATTATTTTTAATATATTTTAATTAAATAAATATAATTAAAAATTAATATTATGATCATTTTGTTATCAATGAATTTTTGAATAGATTTAAAAGTCTTATTATATTAAATATAACTTATTATAAATATTTTTATAATATATTAATATGAAATTTTTTTAATAATATATGTATTTACATATGATATGATTTTCATATAATAATTACATTAATACAAAATTGTTTCTTTATTTAAAATAATATAAAATAGCAGCATAGTACAAGTTAAATTTATATGCTTGTTTATAGCCAAAATTTCCACACCGAATTGCAATTTTACAAATATTTTTCATTTGCTTTTCATATTTATCCGTTTATTATTCTTTTGTACTTGTATATTCATCTTCTGAATTTAATTTATTCTCTAATATTTCACTTTAGTTTTTGTCATATTCATAGTTTTATACAAGGGCTAAACATTAAGAAAAAAAAAACAGTTTTATTAGGTGAAGCGTCACATCTTGCTATACCTAATACTTTGGATCCAAAAGTATGGATATTGCAGCGTCTTCCTCCAGCAAAAGCAAATTAAATCGATGCACATTATACTCTTCTTACGCATGCAGTCACGGGGCAATTTTGGCCTGCCAAATTTTCTGCCACATTATGCTTTTTCAATACTAATTTTTCAATTACTAATATATATTGTCTCTCCATAACATATATATATATATATATATATACTGGCCACATTTTATTTATTTATTATAAATTATAATTTCTATTATAGTTATATTTAACCATTTTTTATTAATAGAAACAGAAATTAATTTTAAATTTATTATTTAAAAAATATATTAATTTTAGGTCTATTATTTAAAAGAATATATATCTACTATTAAATGAATAAAAATATCAAATAAAATATGTTAATTTTTTTTGAACTCTTCAATAATAATTAATTTAATTATTTATTATAATAAATAATAATAAATAATAAAGTTGATATGACATATGATAAAATATAGAGGAGAGGCGTGATATTTTACTATGTTAACAATAATTAATTTAATGTAATATATTATTTTTGAAATAATAGAGATACTTCTTATTTTATATATGTTAAACAAATTTAAATTATTTAATTAATTGATAATTTTTTTTATAATTTATATATTTTATTATTTAATTATATTAAATAGCTATTGATGATTACAAAGTAAAAAATTAAAATAGCTGTTAATTAGATTAAAATAATTGTAATTTAAAAAATATAAATAATTAAATGTATTATTGATTATAAAATAACTGAATATATTATTGATTATAAAATATTTAAATAAAAAATAATAATTAATCTATAATATAATTATAACTTAAATAAAATAATAAAATTATATTTTAGGATACATAAAAAAAATATCATAAAAATATTATATTATTAATTAAAAAATCTTATATTATTAATTTCATGCCTTTATTTTTATTTATCTATACTCCCTTGCTTTCAAAATAAAATAATAATGATATTTATTTTCAAATTAAATATTTACTTTAAAATATGGAGATTTTAATATTTTAAAATTGTCTTCTATTCGTTTAAAATTTTCTGCAAATCATGTGAAAAATAGAATTTCTTGTACATATGTAAGATAGTAACAACACTGTCTTCTATTATATAAAGCATGCCCTAACTGACCCCTGCACCGAAAGCCTCCACAAAAACACCACCCAAGCACTGCCCACAGAAAAGAAACAAAAAACGAATTACATATGCACAACTACGATCAATCAAGAGAAAGTGAATCTATGATGATGAATGGCCAAAAAATGCAACAACCAGATGTGGCTGTGCAGTTACCGGAATCCAGGGTGGCTGCGACGGAGAACAGTGGAACAATGAGTGGGCCACTCGTTGGGGCGGCGAAGCCTTTTGGTCGGAAAGCTGAAGTCATGCACGTGATACTCAGGTTGTTATGCATGGTAACCTCTGTGGCTGCACTGTCTTTCATGGTCACAGCCCGTCAGTCTAGTACTGTCTCCATTTATGGGTTTAACCTTCCTGTTCGCTCCAAGTGGTCCTTCTCTCACTCTTTCGAGTAAGCAGCTTTTTTTTTTTCAATTGTTTGGTTGCTGGGAAACTGATAGAAAATTAGTGAAAATGAGTTTAAAATTTTTGCTTTTATTTTCTTTTTCTGCAATTTGCATTTTCTTAGTACCCAAACAGTCCATTAAGGATTTTCCAATTCTATAATTATTTCTTAATTGACTAGAATGTCCTCGATTTAAAATATGAATTACGGGGAATTGACCGAAATTGACCGACAAAGTGGGTTCCTATCCTCCCTTGTTTGTCATGTAATGCAAAACGTCACGATTCTATTGAATTTTTTCTGACGAAAATGCCCTTGGTTTTGTTGTTTTTCTGAGTAAAAACAACATTTTTGGTACTCCCAGGACAGGCTCATGGAATTAGAATGAACAGAATCAAACCCGTGAAACTTTTTCACGGCATTTTCAAAGTCTTTGATATTGAAATGAGTGAAATCAAATAAGTTTTCTGGCTAATTTGAATGGATAATCAGTAATTTAAGAAGTAATTGACGGTAAGTTTGATGGTTTATTAATTTGGATGATGATTAATTGCTGGTTCTATTAATTTGCAGGTATCTAGTTGGAGTTTCAGCAGCTGTAGCTGCGCATAGCTTGCTGCAATTGCTAATTAGCGTGTCAAGGTTGCTTAAAAATTCTCCTGTGATTCCTTCCAGAAGTCATGCTTGGCTTATTTTTGCCGGAGATCAGGTATTCAATATTCAGGTTTTGTTAGGTAAAGTTTAACTTAACTGTAAGTAATGCCTTTCATAATTGGGACATGTGTGTGTGTGTTAATGTTATGTACTTAAAAGTAATGATGTGCTTGGCAAGATCCTTTTGCTTCTGTTGAAAGGGTTTCTATATACTCTGCAGGTTGTTAGCGACTTGCAAAAACCAATAGAGGCTTGCAAATTAATTTTTGCACAATAAAGCCAAATTGTTTAGAAGGAACTAGTTATAAATACAACTACCCAAATTAGTAGACTGTTTCATGGCAACTTAGCTCAAGAGAGAACTGAATTTGATACTTTTAACCTTAATGCAAACAACGATTAATCATGTCAAACTTTCTCAGTAGCTAAAAAGTAAATGAAATTATATCTTCATTTCTCCTTATGCTGTAGCTTGCCCTGGGGAACGGCGATATTCAAGAGTTCTGTATGTATTTTAATCTTGTGCTTAACTAGGGCACGCATTTTTCAAGATTTCTGCATCTGCAATGCACTTAAATCTTGTGAATTTTGCAAGAATCAAGTCTAGAGTCATGCATAACTCTTGCAGGTGCTTGCATATGCAAGAATCAAGTCTCATTAATCTTCAAGTTTGCAGGTGTTTGCATATGCAATGATTAGTGCTGGGGCAGCTGCTTCTGGAGTCTCAAATCTCAATCGAACAGGAATCCAACACACAGCTTTACCAAATTTCTGCAAGTCTTTACACTACTTCTGCAACCATGTTGCTGCTTCTATTGCCTTCACTTTCTTCTGCTGCTTCTTGCTTGCTGCATTGGCTATTCAGGAGGTTATATGGCTCTCTAAGTCCAAGTACTGAAGTTCCTCTACCTGTCATACGATGAATGTGTACTTCTATGAGCATGTGTACACTTGTATGCTCTTACTAGTGCTAGTTCCAGAGATCAACTTTCTGATCTGAACGGAAATTTTGTAGTTTATCATGTTTTAAGTTGCGTTTGTAAAGAGCAACATGAAGATGGTGATTCATGACCATATTGTTGAAACTTGAAACTCTTGCGCATGTACATTTTTTTTTGTTTAATGGAGGTCTACTAGGTTAAAGTAACAAGCGGCCTATACAAAGAACTTTCTTTCAAAATTAATTTCACGAGACTGTCGTTTTACTTGGATTAATTATATTATTACTTACTAGAATGTCTTCTTATTGGTCCAAACGACAGGTCAAACTAATTCCTTCAAACAGAACGCTCTGGCCTCTCACTTGAATTGCTAACCGGTCCTTTACCTACAGCGGCTAACCCCTCTCAAACGACCTATCCAAACTGACCCAAGGCTTTGTCGCTCACATATTACCCCATTTAGACCAAGACCAAAATTGAGCGAAACGGTGCGTTTCAGTACTGTCTTGTTCCCCCTGTTAACCGGATCACCACCTCGCTATCTACAACTACACGCTCCCGCAAAATCAGAACGGAGTAAGTCTGTCTCTTTCTCTTTGAAATTTCAATTTGATTCTGAAGAAACCTACTCGTCTTTTACACTGGCAGCCTTTACAATGTAAGTTTCTCCGTAATTCCTTTTGAATTTCTTTTACTCATCTTTACATTTCTGTAATGGCCTCCCATTTTCCCTTTAGCTCTTTCCTCTATCCCAAAACCCAAAAACCCCAGAAATTTATGCTTAAACGACGCACATACCCTTCCATTTCTTGCCAAAAACAAAACCAAAATCTTGAATTTGATAGTGAAACTAGTAAAACGCATAAATCGAATGAAACCCGTGTCAATTTTCTCACTATACCCATAACTCTCGCTGTAATCTCCGTCTCCCTCTCGTCACAACCCGTCCTTGCTGCAGCAGTGAAGACTGGCCATAAAAAGAAAACACAGAAAAAAATGCGGGCCGAAGCCTTACTCCAGACCAGCTTAAACAATGGTCTAAAGATCTCCCAATTGTATCTAATCGAATACCATATACTGAAATATTGAGTTTTAAAGAAACCAACAACCTCAAACGTGTAATTAAAGCACCAAAAGCTAGTTTGAAACAACGGGCAGAGGCTGTTTTAGTGGTTCTGGATGATAATCAAGTTTTTAGGACTGTATTGCCTTCAATAGAGAGTAATAAGAGGTTTTGGGATTCATGGGATGAGTTAAAGATTGATGCAATGTGTGTTAACGCATATACTCCTCCTGTTAAGAAACCTGAGCTGCCTAAACCATATTTGGGTTTCTTGTTGAAAGTTCCAGAGTTTATGTTGTCAAAATTTAAGCCTAAGAAGGAGTCGAAGCGAGCTATGGAGTTGAGGAAAGCAAGAAAGAAGTTTAAGAGGCAACGAAAAGAGGAGTTTGAAAGAATGAGAGAGGAACGAGAAATGATTGAAAAGGCAATTAAAATGCAAAAGAAAGAGTAGCAGAGAAGGATAAAGAAGGAGATTAGGAAAAAGAAGTATGAGGAATCATTGCGTGATGCCCAGAGGAATTACACTTGAATGGCAAATTTTTGGGCTGATTTGGCGCAGGACTCAAATGTGGCTACATTGTTAGGGTTGGTGTTTTTTGTGATATTTTATTGGACAGTGGTTCTCAGTTATCGGAAACAGAAGAAGGACTATGAAGATAGGTTGAAGATTGAGAAGGCAGAGGCAGAGGAGAGAAAGAAAATGAGGGACTTGGAGAGGGAGATGATGGGGATTGAGGAAGAGGAGGAGGATGAGACTGAGCAAGGGAAAGGAGAGCAGAATGCTTACTTGAAGATGGCTATGCAATTCATGAAGTCAGGCGCCAGAGTTAGGCGTGCACATAATAAGAGATTGCCTCAATATTTGGAAAGGGGTAGGATGTATTTGTAGCATGTTCAAGTGTCATACCAATTTGTATATATTCTCTCTTTTCATGAAATTATTTTTAACTCTTGCTTGGTTCCTTTTTGTAAAGCTACTCCCATTTTCTGTATTTTATGTGTGACTTATTCTGCTTGAATTGGTACTATCAGGTGGCATACTTCTTTGTGGGCCTCCAGGGGTTGGGAAAAATTTACTGGCAACAGCTGTAGCTGGTGAGGCAGGCGTGAACTTCTTTTCCATTTCTGCATCTCAGTTTGTGGAAATATATGTTGGGGTTGGTGCTTCTCGTGTCCGATCACTTTACCAAGAAGCAAAGGAAAATGTAAGTATTGTCTTCAGCTGCTGCACTTCAGTCTTTTTCCTAATCTAGCACTTCCAGATGAGGTTCTGCATATACCTCGTTCAATATAGCCGATAATGATGTCTGAATTCATTAATGATTCCTTTTATGCTTTTGAAGTACTGAATATTGTCCTAGAATTTTATCATTTAATTAATTCCTTTTCCGCCTTAACTGTTTTTTAACTTCAAACAGAAAGAAATTGTTTCAGATTGTGAAACCTTTCTCATTATTCATTTTTCTCCTAGTCCCTTTCTCAAACTTTTCTGATGCTGTATCAGAAATAGACAACTTTCAACTAGAATCTTATTTTTGTTTTGCATAGGCACCATCTGTTGACTTTATTGATGAACTGGATGCAGTTGGAAGGGAGCGTGGCTTGATTAAAGGTTCTGGTGGACAAGAACGTGATGCTACGCTTAATCAGGTGGGTTGGGACATTGACCACGTTATATAATATAGGACTACTGATGGTATTATTGCAGGTTAAACCTCGATCTGGAGATTGATATTCAGTGTTCGTAAATTTTAGCTCCTTGTATGCTTGGATGGATTTGAGGGAAGAGGGGAAGTGATCACTATTGCTTCCACCAATAGGCCAGACATTCTAGATCCAGCATTAGTGAGAGCTGGACTGTTTGATAGAAAATTTTTTATTCCAAAACGTGGCCTTATAGGTCGCATTGAAATTTTGAAGGTGATATATTAATCTGTTTGCATGTTTTATAGACTGTGGCTCTGTTTGGTTTATTGCTTGGCAGATTCCTTTTCTCTTATATGATTCCTTCTCTAAAAATTGAAATTAGGTTCATGCCCGTAAAAAGCCTATGGCTGATGATGTGGACTATATGGCTGTTGCTAGTATGACAGATGGGATGGTTGGTGCTGAGCTGGCCAACATAATTGAGGTTGCTGCAATTAACATGATGCGTGATGGAAGGACCAAGGTAGTGCCTATTTTTAAAATTAAATTGTTATCTTTTTTCAGCATGATTTGAGTTTCCTTAGACCCAACTTGCTGAGAGAAAGTGTGATAAATTGTATAATATGGAGCTTGGACAGCTGCATAATATTAAACAAAAATGAAATTAATGAATTGAGATACAAAGGTCTGAGATAAACTTGTTGGAGAGAGTGGAAATTCTTCTTCTCAGATCGTTCTCCATTTAATGTACAGTTAAATCCAGTGCTATCTCATAGTCCAAGAGGTTTGGATCTCAAACCTGGATTTCTCCTTCCCCTTTTCTTGTATTTAAAAATTGAAACTAGCCACTTGCTTGGATTCCACCATAAAGATTACCCATGCCAGAATCTTTATGATTGGATAATTTAGGACATTCTAATTTTTAAATATTCTTCTCCCACCTACTCTGGTTTGTACATTTTTCTTAATAACTCCACTTGATATCTTTATTACTTACGAAAGCAAGGGCCAATTCTATGATGTTGTTGGCGAAAATATTGAAAAAATGATTTTGTGACGCCTGATCTTGTTGTAGTTGTAGTCTTAAACAGTTTGGAATGGAGTAAAACTGATATATTATCTCACCCTAACTAATTTGGTATTAAGGACCAGTTCAGTTGAGTTTATTCATATGAATGAAGAAAAACTGACTTAGGCCCTTTACTCTCAGCTATTGTATTTCTAATAATTCCAATGGGCTGATATGTAGGTGATTAGATCAACCAATCATGGTTGATATTTTGCTCCAGTAATTTGATCTGTAATTTTATAATTTCCCTTATGGATGGTAGGGTCTCAGTGAAGAATTTACTATCTGTGCAGGTTACAACCGATGACTTATTACTACTGCACAAATAGAAGAGAGAGGAATGCTAGATAGGAAGGAAAGAAGCCCTGAAATGTGGAAGCAAGTGGCTATTAATGAGGTAGCCATGGCTGTTGTTGCTGTGAACTTTCCTGATCTTAAAAATATTGAGTTTGTATGGTCTTTAAACTTGCTTTAAAATCTTTTTCCTCATACAGTTGGTCATACTTGCATGTGGCTGCATAAGTCATGCCTATACTTATTTAAAGAGTGCGATTAAGAATCTCACTCCTGTCGATGGTTCATTTTTTATGACCAATAAAACTAGTTAGATAGGGGTATAAGCATGCTTGATTCTACCCTTAAAAGTAAAGGTATGGAAATTAACATGTAACTATCAGTAACAATAGCTGCAGCCTTTCTCCTGCACATTGATTCAGGCAATAGACTTCTCTAGACCTTTTTAAATAGCTATATAAATTGCGTTGGATTTTAAACGACAATGAAACTATGCAAAGAACAGTGAGTGAAAAAAGCATGACATACATGAATTAATTATTGTTATTTTGGTCTTATCTCCAGGTCACAATTGCTCCTAGAGCTGGCAGAGACCTTGGTTATGTTCGGATGAAAATGAATCATATCAAATTTATGGAGGGAATGCTTAGGTAGAACTTCCTACAAGTCATTGTTTAATGTCTTTTATTGTTCAAAGTAATGTCAAAATAATAAGTCATCATTTCAAAAATTTAAATTTAAAGCAAGCATGCAAAACTGTGGTTGATACAATTCACTATCCTGAATGGCCTGCTCTTATCAGTACTTTGTACCCCCGAGTAATTAAATAATTTTCAGTCAGGCATTTGCTTATTGAAATTGTCCTGGGTACATCATTATATTTTCTCCTATGATGCGGTTGGCAATCCCTTCTGGATCATATCACTGTTCAGCTTGCTCCGCGTGCTGCTGATGAGCTTTGGTATGATGAGGGTCAGGTAAAGAACTTTTTGTTAATATATGCATGTTTGACTTGACATGCTTGGACATAAATCATTATGCGGAAATTGGTCAGTACATTTTGATGCATATAGCCTTTTAGGATGGAAATAATTTATTTGCCTATATACACATGGGCTTAATTAATTGAATGTAGGTTAGGCTTTGGAATTTGAGTCTTCAACATTTGCAAGACTAGCTAGGGTTTCTGGGTTTCTCATCTCTCTCCCGCTCTCTTTTTTCTCCACCTTCTTTATTCTCTTTCCTAAATCTGCTACTATACCTAGTGTCTTTCTCCTTCATCAAAATTCAAAACTAGCTTTCCTACATGACCATTTTAAGTTTTGGCAACCTTGGTGCAGAATTGTCGGAGTTTCCTAAAAGATGATAGAAGTCATCTGTTGCTGATTTTCGGATGGGGTTTAGCCTGATACTTGTGATTACCTATTATTTACTATTATATAGTAATTATTTGTCCTTGCACCTTATTCCTTCATACGGTATCAAGGTCAATGGCAACTTAGTTTGGACGTTTGGGAATTTATTTTCTGAGAAGTATTAGGTAGTTTTGCGTGTAAAAATTGATTCCTTTCTGGAAATGCTTATTTTCAAAACAAGGAAGACTGGTGTTGTCAAAAAGAAAATTATGGAATATGATTACTGGCAAAATTGTAATTTCAGTTCCTTGAGCAAATAGATTTCCTTGTAAAATAAAACATCTAAATAGAATCAGGAAATGCTAAAATGTCAGGACGGATTACTGTAGACATTCTTGTGTTCCCTTTTGTTGTGTCAGATCAGCAATGGTTTTCAAACCACTGTATATTATTCCACAATTCAGCCTCAAGCCAATGAGACCATAAGAAGTGATAACATAACATCACATCTCCGCAGGCTGTTTGGTGTTTTAAATATAACTATTGTCTTGTTTGTCATGTGATTTATTTATTGGGACCTTTACTTTGTTAATGTGGAATGATTTTTAATCATGGTTCTGTAGTCTAAAATGATTTACTGAAACTTGGCTTATGGTGTGTGGGATTCTTCCAGTTGAGTACAATATGGGCAGAAACAGCAGATAATGCTAGGTCAGCAGCATGAACCTATGTTCTTGGTGGCCTTTCTGAGAAACATCATGGCCTGTTTGATTTCTGGGTTGCAGATCGAATTAATGTATGTCTCCATTCTCATTGCATTTCTATGGCTTTCATTAAGGTTGCAGGAACTTTAGAAAAACTTTCCCTGCCGTGAAAAAATTTCCTACTCTACCATGTGTGCTGTTTTAGTGTTGTTGTGTTGTCTGATGGATACTTTAAAATTACAGGAAATTGATTTAGGGGCACTACGGATTGTGAACTTGTGTTATGATCGTGCAAAAGAGGTATTTCATATAAATGTGAATGAAACTCTTAATCTGCAACTTTCTAATATCCTTGTATGCTAATATCCTTTTATGAACAATCCTTCCATATCAGATTCTGCAAGAGAATAGAAAACTGATGGATGCAATTGTGGATGAACTTGTTCAGAAGAAAAGTTTGACCAAACAAGAATTTTTTCACCTAGTTGAGTTGCATGGTTCTATCAAACCTATGCCACCAAGAATACTTGATCTCAGGACTGCCAAGCTTGCAGAATTTCAAGAAATGATTATGAACCAAAATTATGAACCAAAAGGAAACAACCGTGACCAATATATAAGCAAGATTCCAAGAGAAACCATCTGGAAAGGCACTTGATCCTCTAATTTGGGGCAACATCAAGGGGAATTAGACATGGGAACCAGTCATTAAGATGCATGATGGTGCCAATTGCAGAATAGCTATGACTGTGAAATCAACTTTGGATTAGAAATCTAGGGTGCTATGTGATGAATTGCTGGTTAGCTGGTATAATGGGCTCGCAGAGAGATCGGAGTTGCATAATGGAAAGTTTTGGCATTGCTCAAACCTTGGAGATTTTTGACAACTCAAGTCGCTGTTTGATTTGGTTTTGATCCAATCATAAAATACAAATTGTATTTTTTTTCAGTGAATTTCAAAATTTGCATAAGATGAGTGTGGCAGAAATGAGGATGCTAAGATGGATGTGTGGATATACCAGACTGGACAAAATTAAGAATGTTCATATTTGACAAAAAGTTCAAGTAGCGGATGTCGGAGATAAGGTGAGGGAAGGAAGACTTAGATGGTTTGGGTATGTTTTAAGAAGACCTCCTAATGCTGCGGTTCGTAAGTGTGAGAATTTGTTGATTGAGGGGGCTAGAGGTCGTGGAAGACCTAGAACTGTGTGGAAGGAGATGATAGCAAGAGACTTACGTGCCTTAGATCTTGATGCGGATTTGATTAATGACAGACTTAAATGGAGACGTAAAATCCGTGTCTTGGAAGGGGCCTAAGGCTGGAGTATCTTTTTTTTTTGGTGTCTTTTGAGCTTATTTTGTTGAGAATCCATACAGCCGACCCCAACTTGTTTGGGACTAAGGCTTAGTTGTTGTTGTTTGTTCTCTTTCGGGTTCAAGTCTTTTCAAATAAACCTTTCTTGCCAAATATTTTTATTTATTGTTGTCCAAAATAGTGGACTCAATCTCCTTCCATCTATATAAATGAAAACAACCCGATGGACATGATATTCAAAAAAAGGAAAATCTCCGAAGTATAGACCTCTATTTATTTTTCAGGCGAGGCTGGTATGGTTCATGATTTTTTCTAAATATTTGAGATTTATCCCTTTTTTCTTTTAAAGAACACGATGAGGTTCTTTTCATCAATAAATATATGCTTCTCAGAGAAAATATTCTACATAAGAGTTTCAACCATAATCTTCATTAACTTTCATGCATTTTCATTTGTAAATTTCAAATGTATAGAAACCCAGAAAATTTCATTTGAAAATGTAAAATGCCCAAGCACTTCCAATTTTTCAACTCTAGCCGCCACTACTTAAAAAGGCACGTCCCCTCTCAAATCTCGTTTGTAACGATCCATAACAGCCATTAACCGCCAAAACCCACCACGTTTTTTTATTTAAAAACTACCCACTACTCATTGTAACTATATAACACTCTATTCTACGATCAAGCACACCATATTTTTCATTAATTTCACAAAAATTAGCTCTCATTGGTCTTTAATCTGCAAGTCTCTGCTTTCCCTTTTAAGTAATAGAGGAAACAACAAATGAAGATCACCAATATGGCTTCTCTTATCCGTCTCTCCTGCACTTGTTTTCTACTTTTTCTAGTTTCCATCAATGGTTTTGCTTGTGCAGCAAGAGTTTTCAAGGTGGGTGATGAATTTGGTTGGCAAGAACCTGGAGAAAACAACACTGCTCTGTATATCCAATGGGCTGAAAGGAACAGATTTCGAGTTGAAGATTCTCTCTGTGAGTTTAATTTTCTAATAAATAAAGATTCATTTTTTTGAAAAAAAATTCTAAAAACTTAAAGTTCTTATTCTATAACCCAAGAAAGATTTTTCTTTTCTTGATTTTTCTTATTCATTTTGTTAATTTGCAGTATTTGAGTATAAGAATGACTCTGTTATTGAAGTGGACAAATGGGGTTATTACCACTGCAACACAAGCAATCCTATTGTTGCCTTCAACAATGGAAGAAGCACTTTCAATCTTGACAGGTCAGGACCTTTTTATTTCATTAGTGGAGTCCCTAATCACTGCAGGAATGGCCAGCGGTTGATTGTGGAAGTGATGGGTCTGCATCACCAAAGATCATATTCTCCACCATTCATGGCAATTTCACCTGATTTTTCTTACTTAGCACCATCACCACAACAAAGTTCAGGAGCAATACAAGTCTCTTTGGGGCTAGGTTCAGTCTTAATTGCTACATTAGTAGCATTAATTTGGTCATTTTAGACTAGTTTTTTTTTGGCTGTTTTCGTTATTTGTTGTTAATTTTTTTCTTTGTCAGGTTCCAGCTGTTGGAATCATTTGTTTCTGAGAAATTTGTGTTTTGAGTCATTTGCTCACCTATTGAGCATTATTTTTAAAATTAATTCTAGGATGAGTTTATTTTCTTTTTTCAGAGCTTGTTATTGAAGTTTGATGTTATAGTGTTGCAGAGTTAGTTAATCATCTTCCACTTAGTTATTTTTGAAAAATTATGAATTGGGTAGTTATTCACTATCATTTTCAAGATAAAAGGAGACTCTTTTCTGTTATAGTGAAGAAGAGGAACAAACAATTAGACGAATATTACAACCTTCACCATTATTAGTATGTATGATAGCCGAAGGCTTTTGCACTTTCAACATCAGAGTTGGGAGGTTTTGGATTCAGCATATCTTTCATTGTTGAATTTTTCTAGTTTTCTCTTAATTTCTCTTCCATTTCAGCTTCCTCAACCAATGCTTTAATAATTGAACTGCCAAAAAATCAGCAGAGTTACCATGCTTGCAGCACCAATAGCCAGTATAGCCCCAAAAATCCATTTTGATTTGTTTGTTTGTGGCATAATCACCCATGTGGCTGCAATAAATGCAGTTGCCATAAAAGATATAGCTACCCACATGACCTTGTGAGTAATTACCATTAGCTTCATCAATTTTTTCCTCTCAAAGGGATGATACTAACCAAAATAATTACAATGCACAAAGATGTGAACGATGCAATGCTATTACTTATTGCAAAGATTTTAAAAGCTACTTTTCTACCAACAGTAGACTGTCCTTTCAATGTTCCTTCCTGATAGACTCCTCCTGAAGGATTGTGTTTCGAGCATTTTGCAGTGCCTCTTTCTGCGTCTCATATTGTTTACTGCGGCGACTTTTGTGAAGCTCAGTCAATTCTTTTATGTGTCTGTCGCTTAAATGCTTGTGTTGCAAATTTGTTTTTGCTGAGAATCCTTGTTCATTTTAATCATCCCCTGAACTGTTATAGAAAATATGGAATTGGGAAGCTCATTTTTTAATTCATCTGCCACATAGTGAGAAGTTAATTGTTCAGGGCTTTCAGGACAGGCAGATCCTGGTTCATTTTCATCATCCTCCGAACTTTATAGAAAACTTGGAATTGGAAAGCTCAGAGTTCTCAGGACAGCCACATCTCAGCAATAAATCTTTAATATGCTTGGTTTCAGAACTGACTCTAGCTTGCTTGAAAAGGTCAAGTGTTGTATATCCTTGATGGTTTTTCCGCTTGACAGCAACATCAGTCGAATTGATTATGTACTCTGCTAACTACGACCAAAGTTGAAAATAAAAGTCCTAACAATCCTCAAATAAGAAATAGTGATTCAACCGTTTTTTTTTTCAAATAAAAAAACAAGCTTTATTTAACTATTTGTGTCAGATAAAAATGCTTACATGATAGTGGCTCGCAGAGATGGCAAGATGCAAGACTGTGTTACCATATTGATCTTCCCAGTGGAGAAAATGGGTGTCTCTGAAATTCACTGCCATTGTGGCATAAGAAGCAGTGGTGGAAGCAAGGGTTCAGTGGAGGTAAAATGGTGGTCGGTCGATGGCAGGTGGGTGCGCTGCTTTCCGTTCTCTTTGCCGTCTCTATCCTCTACTTTGTCCTGTTGCTCCACTCATCTTTTTCTACCTCTCTACTGAGCCCAGCCCCCTTTTCCTTCCTCTATTCTCTGAAACTTCAAATGACAGGAGCGAAATTTGCGGCCATACTCCCACTATAAGAGCTTTTGGCTGCCGGCGAAGGGGGTCGTCAGCCCCCTATGACCCTATAGTTCCACCCCTTTACAAAAGTGGATTTGCCAAATTTAACAGCAAATTGAAATGCGGATTCTACCTTTCTTGTGAGGACTTTGAAAGATGTGGGAGCTAATGATATAAATAGATTGAGGATTGCAACATCACCATTCATTGCTGCCAAGTGCAATGGGGTGTAACCATTGTTATTAAACTCCTAGGCGGTTTCTGGAGCCAACTCTAGAAGCAATCTTGAAATTTCCAGGTTACTTTTTTTCACAGGGGTAGTGCAATAGCATGCAACCATTCCAGTCTTTCTTCCATGTAAAAATTGGCCAAGGTTCCAGTATTTCCCTTATGGCAACTACACTGTTGTATATAAAAACTTTTAATTAAACAAAATTGTTACAATGTTATAGATAAAAATTTAAATTAACTTACCTGTGCCTTCTTTTGATATTAACATGAAGAAATTAACTAGACCGCTATCTTCCATATTACAAGTGTTAGGGTTATATGATATGCCCTAGCTCTGATTTTTCATGTAATAATTAAACACATTTTATTATAATTAATATGCAGCATTTGAAATTTTATGATATCATGTTTAATTTTGTTAATATGATGTAACCATGATTAAATTTTAAGACTTATCATTAAGATAGAGATTCTGATAATAAGAATCAAATTTTTTATAATTTAATTTAAATTTTTTCTTGATCGTAGGATTATTAAATAGAGCTTTAATAACTCAATCAGATCAATATATATATATATATAATAGTCTTTATAAGATAAATATTAGTTGTTTTCATTAATTAAATCATATATATAGATAGTGCGTATAGAGATATGACTATTGAAACGACTCACTGAAAAATTCATAATGGTTGAAATTTCTAATAAACTATCAATAAAATATTTTCTTAAAGAGTGCAATGTAATAATTTTCTTTGACCTGATATCATCATAGTAATTGATAAATTTTTTATTATACTTTGATTCTAAACACCTATTGCCTTAAAGCTATAGTTGAAAGGATATTGAGTATAATTAAATACTTTATGCTGTCATTAATTATAAATGATTTAATTAAGACCTTGTCCAGAGCAGATAAATAAAGAAGAAAAGAGTTTATTACGTCATTCACTTATCATTTATAATTGATATGAATCATAGTTGATAACCTACTAGAATTTGACAGTTGACCATGTTCTAAGGTTGATCCAGAACTATAATAATGACAAAAAATATCACATAATTTTTTTATAGGTTCTTGATAGTAATGATTACTTCATGCTATTCGATAGTTAAAGGTTATTGTCATACACCAATCTTAATTAGTAAATTAATTTGACTAATTTATTACCGATTTAATATTAAATATATAAGGTCGCACACTAACAATTGTGCTTAACTTTGCTAATAAATTAATTATATTATTATTTGATAATTAAATTAAAAATTTTAATTATTTAAATAAATATATTTTTAGTTCAAATGAGATTTTATTATATTTTCTGCTAGCACCGAAAATTAATTAATATTATTAGCGGTAAATTATATTTTTCTATTTAGAATAGAAAAATTAATTAATTAATATTTTATGAATAAAATTATTATATATAAATATAATTGTTATTTATATATTTAAATAATAATAATAAGATTTACTGTGAATTATTTATATATATATAATTGTTATTTATATATTTAAATAATAAGAAAAAAGGTTCATCAATGGCCACGTGGCCCAGGATTGATGATAGTTAGTGTAAAATTAAAGAAAAGTGTTTTTACAAGAGTTGTAAAATGTTACAACTCTTGCCACTTGTCAATTTTCCTACACCAAACATGATTCATATTTTATGTTCAATACGTGGCATTGATTGCACATATATTAGTGTATTAACTTCAATGCATTTTGACAAGTATTACCATTACATGGCCACGGTACATTTATAAATATTTACACATGTACATAATAAAAGATAGAAGTGGAAGTGCATATTTTTCTTTGGCTATGTGATAGTCATATATAAATTTATAAAAAAAAAACTCTGTTTTTCTTCTTTATACAAAGATAAAATATTAATAAAATCTTAATCTCACAAAAGATTTATTCACTTATCAGCTAGAATTTTAGATAAAATTTCTACCTTAAATTTTTTATTTAATTTATCTACGTATCTTATTTATCAAAAGATTGATAATAGAGTACGGTTTTGGTATAAATATGTATAGAAACTTCGTATTATTGAAGTTTTAATATCAAAAATTAGATTTTGGATATATTTTAAATATATATTTTTTAATATATATATATATATATACAAGGGCGAAACCAGGACACCGGTGAAGGGGGGGCCAAATTTTCAAGCAAAAAAAAATACATACGAATTTATATTCAATTTTATTTTCATATTAAAAAATTAATACAAATAATTGGTATTAATATTTGTATTCAATTTTATTTTTATATTAAATAATAAACTATTGAAATTTTTATTATTTTTATTTCAATATCTAAATTTTATTTTCAAAAATTACATAATATATATTATTTTTTAAATAATATTTATATATATTTTGAGATATTTTTAAAAAAATATTTAAACTAATTATTTTTGATAAATTTATATGATAGAATATTCAATTATATTTAAACTAATTATTTGTATTCAATTATATATATATACATATATATATGTATATATATGTATATGTATATAGGAACCAAGAGGGGGCCATAGACCCCATGCCCCCTTGATTTCGCCCTTGTATATATATATAAATTTTAAATATAAATAGATCTATTTTGGATTATTTTATGAATACTAAATAATCTTTCAACAAGGTAATTAAACTAAATTTGAGGAAGACGGGCAAAAGATAAAATCTATCCGGCTTGAGAATACGATCACAAATGGTATAGACATATTTATAATTAATAATTATATTACAATGTGTGTCAATGTCTCTAAGCTAGACTTCTGGCCAACTACAGTTGGAACTTTCAAAGAAATAACGACTTCAGTTTCCATGTATCTTCACCATTTTTGGTTTTCATTGAATTTTTTGATATTCTTTTTGTATTAATTAGAGTTTACCAAGTTCAAGAGAGTCTTCCTCAGATTTGAACTTTTCCATTGAAAAATCGACTTAATGCATGTGCATCTTCTTCTAAGCATTTCCAAAGAAGCTTCTGCATTTTGATCCACCTAAAATTCTTATTAAGGTGCCCCAAAAATTTTACATCGATTGCATTCATATTAATTATAACAAAATGCTTATGTCTAACAGTGACCAGAAATTTAAGTGAAAGCCAAACTAAGACCAAGAGAGGATCTTTTTATCTTCTGGTTAAGGATATTGATGCAAGTAGCCAACTTAAAGCTTAAGGATTAACATCTAATCCATCCATCTGCCAGTCAACCTTTTAAATTTGTTAGTTTAGACAGTTGAACCATTTAAAATATTTTGGATTATGTTAAAATTCTCTAAACCGTCTTTCCAAATAGTTTGGCTTGGATTCAAAATTTTTTTAACTCGAACCCGATCAAATTGCTCTGTATATATATATTATTTTATATAAATATATATAGATATATAGTAGAATTATTATATTTATCACTCATCAATTTATTTATTAATTTTCAAGACTTTATGTTGTGTTTGAATAATTTATTTATTTTTTGTAACATAATATTTTTGGATATTTTTTAATTATTGCTTATGACATTTGGTGAATTAGTATTGGTGTAATTTATAATATTTGATTATTATTATAATTTTAAATCCGTTTAAACCATCCAACTCAAAATAATTAAGTTTATTTTTCTTTGTTAATTTAGTTTGTATTAATACTTATCTAAAACACCTAAATTAATTTGATTTAAAAATATGTCAAAAATTCGTCCAAAAAAAACTAATGTTTGTCTATAGTAAAGCTAGCAAAGCAATAATTGCCACGTCTGCAAAATGGTCACTCCATTAACAATATATCCATGGCATTCCAAGAGGCCAAACCTTTAAAATGCCACGTCAGGATATGTCATGGCCTCCTCACGTACATTATGGCACGTCACATCTGCCAAATAAACACATCTCTTGCCAGAAACAATGTCCAATATCTGTTGGGCCCTGTGCCAGAGATGCTGTTAGCGAATAAATTTAGATCCAGTAATACTTTGGGCCCAGGCCTATTTATCATTTTAAGGGATCCTTTGCGTGAGTACAGAGATTAGTTGCCTTAAAGCAATGTCGTTCCTTCTGGTTTTTGTGCAGGAGTCACACGACAGGTCAGCCATATGGTTGTCGTTCCCTCTTTTTTCTCTGTTGGATGGTTATGGTTTTGTTTATATGAATGAAAAAAATTTTGTATTTGTGTAGAAAACGTACGTGCCCTGGTGTTTTACTTTGTTTACAAAATTTCTCGTAGAGATCCCTTAATTATTACAGCATATTCTTGAAAATATGCACCAAAAATTTATAAATTTTTATACTCCATCCATCCCATCCCATATTAATAGTTTCACTTTTTATTTTATAAGGGTTAAAAAAATTAATTATTTTTATTAAAAATATAAATTTATATATATTTTTTATCATATTTTTATTTTAGTATGTGATATATTTATTAAAAAATATCAAATGAGATATATTATAGAGAGTAATTAGCTTATTAAAATAGCCGAGTGAGCTATAATAATTTGAGATAAAATAAAAAAAAACAGGGAGCCTATCAATTAGTAACAAAGGAAGCGTATATAAACTTTATTACCGGATTCTTGGAAACAATCATCATAAAGAATAATAACCCTGCTCATAATTGGTCTCAATATCTGATTCTGGGAGTCTGAGTTTGGTTTCATTATCTGCATTGTCTCTTGCTCCTTTCTTCCTCCGTTGGTTTTTCCGCAGCTTTTGATCAGCTAGCACCAAACATACACCAATAAAAGTGAAGCCTAGAATGCCTGAACCCACAACCATAACCATTACAGACATCCCTTCTCTTCCTCGAACAGGTGACATTATCACCCACGTGGCAGCAAGGTAACCAGCCCCCATGAATGACACTGCTAACCACATTATCCTATCTGCAATTTTAAGTATTCTCTTTTGTGTTTTTCTTCGGAAGGGTATGATCCTCACAAGAATAAGCACCATGGAAAGAGAAGTAAATAATGCCATTGTGTTGGTAATTGCAAAAACCTTAAAACCTGGTGTTCTGGCAATAGTTGACTTCCCTTTCATTGGTCCATCTTGGTACACGCCACCAGGATGACTCATCCCTGCCGTGATGTCACTGTTGCAATCAGAGTGGCAACTAAAATAATTGTGTTTCTTGCATTTTGCAGTGCCTCTCCATGCATATCTTGCAGGCGATTAATGTCTTTATTAGTCATCAATTCTATTTTTCTTGCACTACCAATAATAATACCACGCCTGCCTTTTTGTTGCCTACTATTATTAGCTTTATAATTTCTTTTTCTTCTTCTTTGGCCACCTCGATGATTTTGAGGAGATGAATAGCTTGCATAAGATAAGATAAGCTCTGTATCAAAATCTTGATCTTGATTTGATGAATTACGTGTAAGAGATGACCCATGCTGTGAATAAGAATTTGTCAATTCTTTATTGTCATCTATTGGCTGTGGATCTATATCCGAACATTCTTTATCATCGTCTGTTGCTCTAGCTACCTCAAGAATGGTTTCTGGTAACACTTCTTTCCTCTTTTTACCACCAGCATTGGTCAATAAGGTTTCAATAGCCTGTCTATCTTGACTTATAACCTGATTCTGGTCAAGAATGTCAAGCGCTGTGAGCCCTTTGTAGTTCATCGATTTCTAGGGGTGGACAAATTCGGTTCGGTTGGCCGAATCGAACTGAGCAGACCAAACCGATAAAAAACCGATCATATATTTTAGTAACTGAAAATCGACCGAACAAAATTAGAAACTAGGAAAAAACCGAACTGAAAATTTTCTGTCGGTTTCGGTTTAGACCGAAAAAATTAGTTTAGACAAAAAAATTTGGTCGGCTTCGGTTTAGACCAAAAAAATTCGGTCGATTTCATTATAAACCAGCGGTTTTGGTTTAGACTAAAAAAATTCGGTCGGTTTTCGGTCGGTTCGGTTTTTTGAGCAATGAAACCGCTGGCCGACCGAAGATTTTCGGTTTGCTGTAATTTAGAATCGAAAACCGAACCGACTAGTTGATTAACCGATTTTTCGGTCGATTTTCGGTCGATTTCTCGGTTGGTTCGATTTTTACGGTTATTTTGTCCACCCCTGTCGCTTTCACATCTATCGCCTCTTCCTTGATCAAGTACTCTGCAATCTGATACAAACAAGTATTAAATTAATATGACAAGCATGGAACCAAATAGAAATTTATAGTACTTGTACAATATTGAAATTTCGCACAGCATAGTTGTTTTCACATGCCAGATGCAAGACGGTGTTACCCAATCCATCTTTAGAATGTAAGGGATGTGAAACAGTTGGTTTCTGCAGTAGGAAAACGAAAGAATCCTCGGATTCTGATCTTCGTCGGGTGGATTAGTGAAAAACAGATTGTTTAGAATCTTTTGTGCGGTGTTCAAAAGTGGATTGATCTGTTTTCCAAAATTCTTCCAGAATATGAACATTCCTATTCATTACTGCCAAGTGCAGTGGTGTGTAACCATCTTTATTATAACCGAGTTGGCGTTTACCTTTTCCAAGCACAAGTCGCACCATATCCAAGTTCTCTTTGATACAAGCGCAGTGGCAGTGCACATTTTCGTTCTTACCAGTCTTTTCGGCTAACATTGGCACCTCATCCAACAACACTTTAACAATACCTGCAATGTACCGATTCAAATTAAATTTATTTTTGGCAATTGGCATGCACATTAATGATTAACTATAACAAATAGTAAAACAGAACATAAGTTAATTTGACATTCATACCTTTACTCTCATTCAACACAGCAGCACGGAGACAAGTTTTATCATAGCCATCGACATGGACCAAATAAGATCGTTTCACAAGGAGTTTGATCACCTCAAGATCCCCATCAAGGCAAGCCAAGAAAAATGGAGTCTGGTTCTTATTGTTAGGCATATATGCAGCCTCTGCATTGTCACCGAATATTAGTTGTAAGAAATCAAGATTAATAAATTTTCGTCGGCGGCGACAAAGTAAATGAAATGGAGTTTCGCCTTTGCTATTCTGTGCTGAAACGATTTAAGGACAAAACTTTATAATTATTTCTGCCAGGTCGAGACGTCCATATCATAAAGCAATGTGTAAAACCGTGTTTGATGTTTGTTCTGTTCTTTGCTCAAGAATTGCTTTATTCCCTTCAACCAGGTTACGAAAAGACTGTGTTTGATATTGAGCAATTGCTTTGAAAACATTTATATCCATTTTCTTTCTGTTTCTAACCAGTGTCTGCTATTCGATTACTCTTCCAAAATCATGATCAGATATTTATAATGTAATATATGTAAGCTTACTTTGACCTTCCAATACTCCACCGCGTGTCACGACCAGTTAGTTCCATAACATAATTTTCAAATATTTTTTCTTTGACCTGCTGTTGAGAAACTAGAAAGCCTTATAGTCAGTCAATAATTATTATCAGCGGCGAACCTGGACTTCGCGGGAGGAGAGAAAAATTTTAAGTAAAAATTTTATTTAGTATTAATATTTATGAATAGTTATAAATAGTTATTATAAGTCTTATAGATAAATTTATATTCTCTTATTAAAAAAATTAATATAAATAGTTAGTATTAATATTTATATTTAATTTTATTTTTTACTAAATATTTAAATATTTATTATTTTTATTTTAATAATTTAAAATTACTTTAAAAAATTACACAATATTTATTATTTTTTAAATAATATTTACATATATATATTTTTGAGATATTTAAAAAAAATGTTTAAAATAATTTTTTTAATAAATTTATATAATAAAATATTTTTTTTACAAAATAATTAATCTAATCACAAAATTTTTAAACTCAATTTATAATTAAAATATAAAATAATTAAACTAATAAAAGACCTCAATTTTCAATTAATATTATAATTAAATTTAAAATAATTAATCTAATTATCAAAATAATAAACTCTGATTATTATAATATTACCTTGACCATTTCTTTAATTAATATGCTTTTTTATTAATTTTTATTTGTTCCATTCACAGTTAATTGATTTTTTTTAGTTTATGAATTTAGTTTTATAGTAATATTTTCAGTATATAAGTTTTTCATAATAATTGTTTAATTAAGACATACTTTCAAGTACGGCATTTTTATACATTTATCATTAATAAAAGAAATATAATATAATGATACGTAAACTCATACTTACTTTATAATAAAAGTAACAAATATTAAAAACATAAAATTTTGATAGAAAATAATAATATAAAAAGATTATGATATATATATATATATATATATGAAAATTTTGATTTAGTTCAGCTTATTATTAATTTTTATTTCGATTTGGAAGGAGAGTTTTCTTATTTTTTTAGCTTGGAAGAGTGTAAGTTAGAGAAGAAATTGAATTTACTTTAATAAAGAAATAAAGTATAATATAAATAAAATTTACTTTAAATAATTTTTTATTATTTAGTAGTTTAAATAAAAAAAGAGTAATTTAAAATGTTTTTTATTCTTATTTTTGTTAGGTGTAATATTAGAAGTCAATTAATGTTGCACGTTCCTGCATATTCCCTGTTCCCACTTCACTTTGACCATACTGTTCACCAGTTTTGACTTTGGTGCTGTTGATTGTTAATAAAAAAAAAAGGAAAAAAGGGTTCCTTCTATCACAATACCAATTCATAATCTAGCCAATTGCTATAATTAATTAATATAGGTTGCTGACATAATAAATTAAATTTGGCTAGTCTTTGAAATTTAAGTTTATAGCTCAAAATTAGCTAGTGAATATTTTGTGGATTTCTTTTGTTTATGTTCTGTCAATTTTTTTTTTAATTTTATATAATACCAAAGTAAAAAAATTTCAATTTTCGGATATGCCTTTCATGTGTCTCTAGATTCTAGAAATGTTTGTTTCCTTACAGCACTTCTCTTTTTTATGTTGCTACAGGCCAATTTCTGAATCGTTGAAACAAGTTTTCGACATGTATCTCTAGACTCTAGAAATGTTTATTTTCTTATAGGCATCCATTCTATTCCTTGAACAGGTGACCTTATCATCCATGAAGCAGCAAGTTAACCTGTGTTTATTTTCTTATAGGCATCCATTCTGTTCCTTGAACAGGTGACCTTATCATCCATGAAGCAGCAAGTTAACCTGCTCCAATAAATGATACTGCTAACCACATTATCCTTTTAGTTGTTTTAAGTATTCTTTTCTGTGTTCTGTGTTAACAATTGCAAAAACCTTTAAACCCGTCGATCTGGCTATAGTTGACTTCTCTTTCATAGATCCATCTTGATACAAATCACTAGGAGGATTTATACTACCGTGAATGTTACTGTTGTAACCAAAGTAGCTACTAGAATAATTGTTTCTTGCATTTTGCAGTGTCTCACCATGAATCTGTTAAGGCGATTAATATCTTTAGTGGATTCCATTTTCATTTTACTACCACGTCTATCTTTTTGTTGCCTATTTGTTGTGGCATTAGTGGATTTTGCTTTAGATCGTTTTCTTTTTCTTTCACCAACTTGTTTAGGTGATGAAGAGTGTGCATTAGATAGAACATATTCTGTATCAAAATCAACCACTTCTATGTTGTTGTCTGATCTATTTGGTGCAATGCAAAGTCAGACACTTGTTTTTTATTGTGATCTGTTGGCTTTGGATCTGAATCGAACACGTTTATGTTGTCATTTATTCCTCCAACAATGTGATCAAGATTTGATTACTATGGGCATTTCTCTCCTCCTTTTAGCACCAGCATTGATTTTTTAACTTGTTGGATATGTTTTTCATACATTTTTGAGCTGATTCAAGGTTGGATTCTCTAGCAATTCAATTTCAAAGTCTAATTCAACGGCTTCCTATGTTTTGATTTTCACAGCCCACACATGATAATTTCTCCAGTGAAGATTGGAGGAGCTAATATTATTCCTTGTAGCCATCACAAGGATCACTGAATTTTCAAGCGAGATTTTCTTACTTGTTTCCTCTCACACTGTCCCACAAAGATCAATTATTCTATGAATAATTCTCTGAATACGTTAGTTTCTGGTTTATAAGTTCTTAAAGAAGTTAGAAAATATAAAAAAGGGACTATGTTTTTATTACTACAAAAACGTATTTATACTAACACAAAAAGTATGGGTCATTACCAAATTTCCATGATTTAAGAAAATTTGTTCCCTTGTCTAAAGCTTCATTCAAACTTTTAGTACATTCATTATTTACATCACAAAATGAACAAAAGAAACATGATTTGTTTTGGCGCATAGCTTTGTATCACTGCCTTTTGGTTATGACCAGCAAGCTTCATCGCATGAAAAAGCCTTTGACCCATTATAAAATTTCAAGTTTCTAAATTTCTACTCTTTTGGGAAAGGGAAAATGAGTAGGAAAATGTGAGTTTAAAGACGAAAACTTAAAAGAGGATAAGACTTGACAAGCTTTAATGATTCTATTGCCTGCTACTATATTAAAGCAGCAGAGGAATCAAGGAAAGGAAAGACATGAACATATTAATAGTATTTAAGGCTTTAATACCGTTAAAAAATGCCTGCATTTTCTATCAATGAATATGTATCTTCGTGGCTGCTTAATGGAAAAATAAAAAATCTTTGAATTATGAAGGATAAATTAAAGAAATTGAAGTCTGTTTTATCTTTTTAAAATTCTTTATAAGAATAATAAAACATACCAACTCCCATACTTAATAACTAAGTCATACCAAATCCTTAATTTTTTTAAGCCAGGAAATTCAGTTAAGAAAGTTGCAAGGAACACATCAGAACTTCAACGGTGATTTTTCCACACGGTTCAAAATTCTTGCTTTGCTATTTTGAAACTCCTTCTCTTTCTCATGCATTTCTTTGATGACTAACTGAAGCAGACATCATTTTCAACTGATTGTGCAATAAAGTTGCTTATTGAGTTTCTTTGCAAGTTCTTTCTAGAATTCCAGGCCAGATACATCTGCCTTTCTTGGTATTACCGTGTCGATCATGATTTTTCTTCTCTTTAATTGTTAAACGTTGCCAAACAAGAATCAATTGTGGGGTTTAAGGCTTTTTAATAAGTACAATTATCATTTCAAATCAATAAGTTAGATATTGTGAAAAACCTTGTGAGAACTATACCCTAAAAGATAGCTCAAGAGGTCCAAGAGTCTAAAATTCATATAAACCCCACATTTCTAAGTCTCATATTTTGGCCAATTGGATCCTAATATTGTCCTGTCACATGTGGCTGCAAAGAAAAAAGGGGGGTATTTAAGTTTAAATTTTTCAAAGACAAAATGGTTAAGGAATCTTCACGAGATGGGTATTGAGTAATTGAATTGGATTGGTAGTCTCTTGTCTTGGATTCTTTATATCAGGAAGTGATGAGTTCAGGCAAGAACTATTATTAATTTGATCTCCTTTTCTTTTTCCTTTAGACGTCAACAAATCAGAACTTTTTACGAATTTCTTTTGTTTCAATTGTTTTGTCTCATGACAAGTGGACCTCAGTAGACTTTGGAGTTCGAGCGTCGGGATTTCGCTCACCTATCTGCAAGATAAAGAGAGAGCTTGAGTTTCAGTGTAGACACTCTGATATCCAAATTAGACTAGTCTGTTTGTAGAAAAGAAAGCGAAAAGAGTGAGAAAAGATTTTTTACCCGTGGAATTTACTCTTATTTATAGCTGGGGGATAAAGTACAATCTCTAAATGCAGCAACGGATATTTTAGATGTGTCATTATTGTACGACGGCTATGTCAAAATCCGAACATAAGGAGCTCGGTTAGTCCTTAAAAGTTTGGCGGCGAGGCTCATCACTTTTCAAGAGCTCTGTCTTGGGCTAGCAGGGCACTGGGCTCAGTTCATGAGCCCAGTAACTCGGGGTAGTATCAATGTCAACGGTTATGAAATCTATATCTCTCAAATTCAAAAAAGATATAAAATGGGTGTGCCTTTCACAGACGATACTTTCAGCTATTTAAGACTTTTGATTTACAGCTAGTAAATTAAAATTTTTAATGGTCTAATCCATGCTTAAATTTGCTGATATATAATGCAGTCCTTTTACTCTCATTCAACTATTTTGTACGCAAGGAATTTGGTTCTCAACATAATAAATGTAGGGTACTACTTTTCGAGTTTTTAGAGGCTCTTACTCCTACCGACACTGGCTCGACTAAGGCATTTTTTTTTCTCGAGACTACCAGTAATTTTAATTTGGCCCGTGGAGTACTCTTTTTTGAGTGTTGGGTTGTTCGCATGTGTGAATTGCTCATATATCAACTGTCATAAACCGTGGGAGAACCACGATCCAAAAACTAGCTCAAGGGGTTGGAGAGCCCAAAGTCCATATAAACCCCACATTGAAATCTCATACTTTCAATGTGAGATTTTCAAGTCCCATACTTTGGCCAATAGAATTCTAACACATTGGTTACTATGGACATTTCTCTCCTCCTTTTAGCACCATCATTGATTAATAAGGTTTCAAGAGACTGTCTTTCTTTTGGTACTAGTAAGTTGTTCTCAATCTGATCAAGTAGCTCAAGGGGTGTTTGTTGTTGGTTGTTCAAGGCATTTACATCTACTGCCTTTTCCTTGATCAGGTGCTCTGCAATCTGGAACAAAAACATCAGCCCATAGAGACACACACACACACACACACACGCACGCACGCGCAAAAAAAAACAGACAAACAAATAAAATAGAACTATCGGCTCATTTCATACCTTATAGCTGTTTTCACACGCAAGATGTAAGACAGTGTTACTAAATCCATCTTTAGAATATAAGAGATGTGAAACATCTGATTTCATCTGCTCTAGGAAAAAGAATGTATGCGCCGATCTCTGAGGAAGGGAAAAGAAATTATCCTCAGATTCTGATCTGCATTTCGTGGCTAAGTGAAAAACTGATTGCCTACTATATTTGGTAAGCTGTTTAAAAGTAGATGGATCTTTTCTCAGAAATTCATTAAGAATATTATTATGGCCATTCATCACTGCCAAATGCAATGGTGTATACCCATCCTTGTTATACCCGCTGAATAAGCCTCTGCTTCTTTTTCCAAGTAGTAGTTGCACCATATCTAAATTCCCCTTCATACAAGCACAATGGAGAGGTAAATTTTCATTTTTGTCAATTTTTTGGGAAAAGCTCGGGACCTTATTCAACAACAGTTGAGCAATATCTGCATAACAGTTCTAGTTTTCAGTAAACAATAATAATTAACAAATAGTCTTTCAACTCATGCGAATTTTCGATGTGACATTCAAATTCAATTGGAAATTGATTTACTCGAAGAAAAAAAAATACAAGATCATTAGGGGTTTTCAACTTAGTATTGAGTCAGTATCTAAATTCTAGTGTGAATAACATGTTGATTCTTGCCAAAATAAGGTGAAATTAACATAATTGCTCACACTATTGAATAATTTACCATAAGAGCTTAGAAGTTAAAAGTTAGTTTCATATCATACCAGTATGCCCATGCATTATAGCAGCGTGAAGACAAGTTTGATTGAAATCATTGACTTGCACCAACTCAGGCCGCTTCAGAAGGAGTTTCACCACGTCCATGTGCCCACGGCAGCAAGCCAAGAAAAGCAAATTCTGGTTCTTTTTGTCAACTTTATATGCAGCTTCTGCATTGACATTAAATAACAGCGATAATGTTTCAGATTCTTACGGCTAAGAGCAATATGAAGTGGAGTATCACCCTCTGTATTTTGTTCTGCAGCCATTTCAGGACACCACCTGGTAATTTCCTTCGCCACTTCGAAGCACCCAAACATTGAAGCGTAGTGCAACACTGTGTTTGACTTTTCTGTTCTTTGCTCAAGAATTACTTTATCTGCGTCAACCATCTTGCGAAAAGACTGCTGTATCTTTAGCAATCACTTTAACAATCCTTGGATCCATTTTCTAGTCTTGATGTTAACGTTGGAATTTCAAGTGTTAGATGAATCCCACATAAGAAAGAGAGCAAATCATATCAGATCTATACAGATAAGAGCTAACTTTCTCTTCTTTTTTTCTTTTTTAATCTTTTAACAAAATGAAGTCAACGCGAATTAAAGCCGAGTCATTTTGTATATTTATTAGGTGCCAAATCAGAAGTTGATAATGTTGCAGGTTCCTGCATATACCTTTGCTCACACTTCACTTTGAACACCATTCACCAGTTTTATCATCACCTACTCTGTCTTTGTCCTTTCTTCCAACAATTTTTTCCTATTACAAGTATGCCAAATGTGATTCTAGTAAACTAACACCCATTACAACAATCATCTATTCCATCCCTCCAAAAGGATAAAATATTGGAAGAATATGCAAAAATATTTCTGAAATATGTGTAAAAATATGGATTGACACTGATAGTTTTTAAACTCATTTATATATTTTAAGTGTTAAAAATCTGATAAAAAGAAAAATTAATTGTCCATCCAACTGTTTGGCTAATTAGCAAGTAAAGGAGTAAATATAATATTTAAGTTTGTGCAAGAGTACGGATTGATATTGAATTTTAATTTTGTTTTTACTTAAATATGCACTAAAATGATTTTTTTATCTATTTATAAATGAATCAAATATATTTTATAACATTTTATACAAAGTAATATTTTGAGTAAAATGAATCAAATCCCTACAGGAACGAAAATTCTTTGTCTCATTGCCCTAATTCTATCACATTTTGATTAATTTTAAATATATTTTTTTAAAAATTAAATAGACTCTTGAAAAAAAGATAATATTTTTTAAATTTTAAAACAAATACTAAAATTAAGTACATATATAATGAAATGATAAACCTATTTATTTCTATTTTAAATTTAAATATAAAAAATGTGGGGGAGGCTTTAATTTCTCTCTCCAATTTCAATTGTTTTCAATGCGACTACTGCCTTCTTTTTTCTTTTCCAACGAATTTCTTTTATTAGGATATTTGTTTTTTTTTTTATGAATCAGTAATGGCGACTAATGTTCACGAGATGGGTATTGGTAGTCTCTTGCCTTGGAATCTTGATATTAAGAAATGATGAGTTCAGCTAAGAACTATTATTAATTTGATCTCCCTTTCTTTTTCCTTCGGACGTCAACAAATCAGAATTTTTTGCGAAATTCTTTTGCTTCAATTGTTCTGTCAGCGTTTATGAATTTTATATCTATCAAATTCAGAAAAGATATAAAATGGCTGTGCCTTTCACAGACGCCACCTCCAGCTATTTTGATTCACAGTTGGTAAATAAAAAAAAAAATTAATGGTCTAATCCAAGCTTAATTTGCTGATATATACGGCATTCCTTTTACTCTCATTCAACTATTTTGTGCGCAAGGAATTTGGGCCTTAGCATAAAATAAAAAAAAAAATTAGAAAGAGTAATATCCACGCTCATAATTGGTCTCAATATCTGATTCTGGGAGTTTGAGTTTGAGTTTGGTTTCAACAACCTCCTTGTCTGTATTGTCTCTCTCTTCTTTCTCCCTTTGTTGCTTTTTCCGCAGCTTTTGATCCGCTATCATCAAACATACACCAATAAAGGTGAAGCATAGAATGCCTGAACCCACTGCCATAACCATTACAGGCATCCATTCTGTTCCTCGAACAGGTGACATTATTATCCATGAGGCAGCAAGGTAACCTGCCCCCATGAATGACACTGCTAACCACATTATCCGATCAGCTATTTTCAGTATTCTTTTCTGTGTTCTTCTTCTAAATGGTATGATCCTCACAAGAATAAGCACCATAGAAAGAGATGTGAAAAATGCAATCGTGTTGGTAATTGCAAAAACCTTAAAACTTGTCGTTCTGGCTATGGTTGACTTCCCTTTCATAGGTCCATCTTGATACACACCACCTGGGGGATTTATTCCTGCCGTGAATGTCACTGTTGCTATTAAAGTAGCTACTAGAATAATTGTGTTTCTTGCATTTTGCAGTGCCTCAGTATGAATCTGTTGGAGGCGATTGACATCTTCAGTGATTTCCATTTTCCTTGTGCTACCATGTCTCTCATTTTGTAGCCTATCTGTTGTGGCATTAATGGATTTCACTTTAGATCTTTTTCTTCTTCTTTCACCTACTTGATGGTTAGGTAATGAGTTTGCAATAGGTAAAACATGCTCCATATCAAAATCAGTCACTTTTGAGTTGTTGTATGATAGATCTGAAGCAAAGTTAGGCACTTGTTTATTGTCATCTATTGGCTCTGGATCTGAATCAGAACCATCTATATTGTCTTCTGTTCCTCCAACAACCTGATCAAGATTGGTTACTATGGACATTTCTCTCCTTTTAGCACCAGCATTGATTAATAAGGTTTCAAGAGATTGTCTTTCTTCTGGTTTTAAGTTGTTCTCAGTCTTGTCAAGTATGTCAAGGGGTGTTAGTTGTTTGTAGTTCAAGGTATTCACATCTACTGCCTTCTCCTTGATCAAGTACTCTGCAATCTGTAACAAAAACAATACTCGATCGCAAATCAAAACTAAAAAGGAACAAATTAAACAAAAACTGCAAGACCATTTCGTACCTTGTAACTCTTTTCACAAGCAAGATGTAAGACACTATTACCTAATCCATCTTTAGAATATAGGAGATGTGAATCACTTAATTTCTGCTCTAAGGAAAAGAAAGCACCCTCGGTTTCTGATATGTCCTCGGAATCTGATCTGCCTCTAATGACTAAGTGAAAAACTGATTCCCTACTATATCTTGTAAGCTGTTCAAAAGTAGATGGAGCTATTTCCATAAATTTTTTAAGAATATGAACATCGCCATTCATCACAGCCAAATGCAATGGAGTATACCCGTCTTTGTTATACCTGCTGCATAAGCGCATCCTGCTTTTTCCAAGCAGTAGTCGCACCATATCTAATTCCGCTTCTTTACAAGCACAATGCAGTGGTAAATTTCCATTTTTGTCAATCTTTTGGCAGAGGCCCGGGACATGATTCAACAACAGTTGAGCAATTTCTGCATAACAGTTCTAGTTTTTAGTAAACAACAATAATTAACTAGCGATCTTACAACACATGCAAATTGCAATTTTCATAATGATAAAAAGAAAAAAAATATGTCCATTCCAATTAGCTTGTTATCTCAATAGTTCTGGTAACAGTCACCAGAAGGTCAACGTGACATTCAATTTCAATTTGAAATTGATTTACACGGAACAAAGATCATTAAGGCTTTTTGAACTTAGTATTGGATCAGTCTAACATTTAGTGTTAATAAAATGTTGATTCTTGTCAAAAAAAAAAAACAAAAAATAAAGGTGAAATCAACAAATTTGCACACGTACGCTAATAAATAATTTACCGCAGAGCTTAAAAGTTAAAATGTTAGCTTCATCTTGTACCTGTATGTCTCTGCAATACAGCAGCATGAAGACAAGTTTGATTCAAACCATCGACTTGCACCAACTCAGGCCGCTTCATAAGAAATTGCACCACGTCAATGTGCCCATATTGGCAAGCCAAGAAAAGCAGATTCTGGTTCTTCCTGTTGCCTATATATGCAGCCTCTGCATTGGCATTTAATAACAGCGATAACATTTTCAGATTCCCAAGTCTAAATGCTATATGAAACGGAGTGTCACCCATTTTATTTTGTGCTGCAGCCATTTCAGGAGACCACTTTGTAATTTCCTTGGCCACTTCAAGGCGTTTATATATTGAAGCTAAGTGCAACACTGTGTTTGAGTCTTCTGTTCTTTGCTCAAGAATTGCTTTATTTGCTTTCACCATCTTGCGAAAAGACTTGGCTCTATCTTCAACAATCACTTTAAGAAGCCCTGTATCCATTTTCTAATGGCTGTTCTCCTGATTAGTCCTTGACGTTAAAACTCTAAACAAAAAATAACGAGATCAGATCTATATATAAGAGCTAGCTTTCTTTCTGTTCTTGTTTTTCTTTTAATAACATGAAGTCAACGCCAATTAAAGTGGTCATTTTATATTCTTGTTTGGTGCAAAATCAGAAGTCAATTAATGTTGAAGGTTCCTGCATATTTCCCTGTTCCCACTTCCCTTTGAACCGTTCAGGAGTTTTGACTTGGTGCTGTTAATGGTTTATTGAAAGAAAAAGAAGAAGTTTTCAACACTATAAAGCACGGGTCTAGATTAACTAAAGATGTCAAGTTCAAATTTTGAGTATGCAGCTGTGGGAGAGCTTTACTCCCTTGGGTCGTATCCAAAAAAAAAAGTGAGATTCAAGTGAATATTCTGTATCTTTGCTTTTCGTTATGAATAGTTCATTACAGTTCATTTTTTGTCTTTAATATACTAATAAAAAAAATGTAAGCTTCACCATTTATTTGGGACCTATTGACAGTGTCATCTCTGACTTTCAGAGTTCATATCACATGCTGATGGTTCCTTCATTTGATCATTTCACATTAGCTGTCACCATTTTTTTATTCTTAATTTTTTATTTGTTTTATTTAGGATTAATACATAAATAAGCACTTATACTTATAAGAATGAATCTATTGGCCCCTACTTTGCGTGTATCCTCTTAGACACTTGTCAAAGTTAAAAATGTAATTAATATACCCTTCGCACTCTAATTTCCACTCGCATATTTAATGTGTATCACATGCGCCCTTATTTCCCATTCAACAATATTCTTCACTCGCACATCCCAAAAGCCTCCAGAAATCAGATAATTTTATTGTGGAATGAAAATATAATCATTGTTTGTTTGATTGCTAAGGTTTTTGCATACTCTAGCGTGCACAGGCGAAAACATAAGCTATTATTTACAGTAGAATCAATGGGCACTGGGCAGGTAATGGGCATATTCTTTAATAATTCAATTTTTGAAGAGGAAACGTAAGGGTAGAGGTGGTGGTTGGAGTTTCTCCGGCAGTAGCGGTGGTGTTCAGCTCCCACGTATCCCAATTACCATTGTTGTTGTTCTGAAGTACTCTGTTGCGATTATTGCTGTGAGTAGTACTGTACAAATGGCCACCATTTTCCATCTCTTTTTCTCTCTACTTTCCCTTCAAATAATAATAACTGGTGTTTTGTACCAAACTCTTCTTAATTTCTTTCTTTCTGAAAACTGCCCACCTCAAGATTGTGGGACATGCACAGCATGCCTATGGAAACCTCAAAAGCCAGAGAACAAGTGAAAGAGTTGCATACTATGAAGTATATGGATAACATGTTTCAGGTTTCATTTTTTCACACATATACTTTTTTCTTCCTGTAATAGGATGAACTTGAACTATATATCTAATGTGCTGTTAAACATTGTTAAACTTGGTCTGAGTTTTTAGACATAAAATTTAGCATATTAATTTCTTGGACCCGTTCTTTGGCTGGAGTTTCAGTTCCAGGGAATTGCAGATAAAAGATGGAGATGGTTAATCTTGTAGACTATATTCTGATTTCCAAAATGTTAATCTTGCGTCACTCACATCTGATTGTTTGATTTTGAGTTCTATCATTCTACATTCTTTTTTATCATCATCTACTCTATCTCTGTCCCTTCTTCCAACATTTTCTCCTTTATCACAAACAATCAGATGGTTATTGAGTAATTGATGAATTGCAGTATCTAATGCAACATTTCATTTGTTTTTTTCTTTAGACGTCAAAAAATCAGAGCATTTACGAATTTTTCTGTTTCAATTATTCTGTCAGCGGAATTTTATATATCTATCAAATTCAGAAGAGATATACAATCGGTGTGACGATCTTCACATGCGCCGCCTCCTGCTACTCAAGACTGTTGATTTAATGGAAGTAAATTCAAAATTTTCATTGTCCAATCAATGCTTAATTGGTTGATAATTTATACATTCCTTTTACTCTTATTCAACTAGTTTGTGCACAACGAATTTGGGTCTCAACATAACAAAAACAATTAGAAAGAGTAATATCCACGCACATAATTGGCCTCAATATCTGATTCTGGGAGTTTGAGTTTGATATTTCCAACGACTTCCTTATCTGTATTGTCTCTCCCTCCTTTCTTCCTCTGTTGCTTTTTCCGCAGCTTTTGATCAGCTATCATAAAAAAAGCACAGATAAAAGTGAAGCTTAGAATGCCTGAACCCACGGTTACAACCATCACAGGTATCCATTCTATTCCACGAACAGGTGACGTTATCACCCATGAGGCAGCAAGGTAACTCGCTCCCATGAATGACACTCCTAACCACATTATCCTATCAGCTATTTTAAGTATTCTTTTCTGCGTTCGTCTTTTAAAGGGTATGATCCTCACAAGAATAAGCACCACCATAGAAAGAGATGTGAACAATGCAATTGTGTTTGTGGTTGCAAAAACCTTAAAACCTGTCGGGTTGGCTACAGTTGATTTTCCTTTCATAGGTCCATCCTGGTACACACCACCAGGAGGATTTATCGCTGCCATGAATGTTACTGTTGCAATCAAAGTAGCTACTACAATAATTGTATTCCTTGCATTTTGCAATGCCTCAGTATGAATCTGTTGGAGGCGATTAATATCTTCAGTGAAATCCATTTTTCTTGTGCTATCACGTCTGTCTTTTTGTTGCCTAATTGCTGTGGCATTCATGGGTTTTACTTTAGATCTTTTTCTTTTTCTTGCACCAACTTGATGTGTAGGTGATGAATAGTGTGCATTAGATAAAGCATTCTTCATATCAGAATGATCAGCCACTTCTATATTGTTATCTGATGGATCTAGAGCAATGTCAGGCACTTGTTTATTATGATCTATTGGTTCTGCATCTGAATCAGACACGTCTATGCTGTCATCATTTTCTCCAACTACCTAGTCAAGATTGGTTACTATAGACATTTCTCTCCTTTTTCTAGCACCAGCATTGATTAATAAGGCTTCAAGAGAATGTCTTTCTTCTGGTTTTAACTTGTTCTCAATTTGGTCAATCATGTCAAGAGGTGTTGGTTGTTTGTTGTTCAAGGCATCGATATCTACTGCCTTTTCCTTGATCAGGTGCTCTGCAATCTGGAACAAAAACAACACTCAATCACAGATAAAAACAAGCAAACAAACAAATAAACAAGAACTACCAGCTCATTTCATACCATGTAGTTGCTTTCACATGCAAGATGTAAGACACTGTTACCTAATCCATCTTTAGAATATAGGAGATGTGAAGCATTTGATTTTTGCTGTTCAAAAGTAGATGGACCTATTTTCATAAATTCTTCAACAATATCAACATGGCCATTCATCACTGCCAAATGCAATGGTGTATACCCATCTTTGTTAGACCTCCTGCACAAGCGCGTGCTGCTTTTTCCAAGCAGTAGTCGCACCATATCTAAATCCGCTTCGTCACAAGCACAATGCAGTGGTAAATTTTCATTTTTGTCAATTTTTTGGGAAAAGCTCGGGACCTTATTCGACAACAGTTGAGCAATTAATTGCATATAACAGTTTTAGTTTTCAGTAAACAATAATACTTAATTAATGGTCTTACTACTCATCCGATTTTTCATAACAATAAAAACTTTATCTTCATTTCAATTAGCTTATTATCTAAATAGTTTCTGGTGAAAGTCACCAAAAGTTCGATGTGACATTCAATTTCAATTTGAAATTGATTTCCCCAGAGAAAAATACAAGATCATTAGGGGTTTTTCAACTTAGTATTGGATCAGTATCAAAATTCTAGCTAGTATTAATAATTTGTTGATTCTTGCCAAAATAAGGTGAAATTAACATAATTGCACACACTATTGAATAATTGACAATAAGAGTTAAGAAGTTAAAAGCATATTATACCAGTATGCCCATGCATTATAGCAGCATGAAGACAAGTTTGATTGAAACCATCGACTTGCACAAACTCAGGCCGCGTCAAAAGGATTTTCACCGCGTCCATGTGCCCGCGGCAGCAAGCCAAGAAAAGCAAATTCTGGTTCTTTTTGTTAACTTTATATGGAGCTTCTGCATTGACATCAAATAACAGGGATAACATTTTCAGATTCTCATGGCTAAGAGCTATATGAAATGGAGTATCACCATCTTTATTTTGTGCTGCAGCCATTTCAGGAGACCACTTTGTAATTTGAAGCTTCGATACTTTGAAGCTAAGTGCAACACTGTGTTTGAGTCTTCTGTTTGCTCAAGAATTGCTTTATCTGCTTCAACCATCTTGCGAAAAGACTCTACTCTATCTTGTACAATCGCTGTGACAAGCCTTTCGTCCATTTTCTAATTTCTGTTCTCCTTATTAGTCCTTGACGTTAAAACTTTAAACAAAAACAACAAGATCAGATCTATCTATAGGTGCAAACTTTTGTTCTCTTTTTTTTTTTTTCCTTTTTAATAACGTGAAATCAACGCCAATTTAAGTCAAGTCATTTTATATTTTTGTAGGAGCAAAATCAGAAGTCAGTAATGTTGCAGGTTCTTGCATATTCCCCGTTCACCAGTTTTGACTTTGGTGGTGTTAATTTTTAATTAAAAAAAAGGAAAAAAGTTAAATTCTATAACAATAAGAACACAGAAGGTTGTGTTCTGGATAATTTTTATTTTTTAATTTTTATTTTTTTTTAGAAAAAAGAATTAATTCAATAACATCACTAAGTTTTATCGTCTCCTGCTCATATAAGAAACTATAAAATATGGTTTTAAAGATTTTGATTTTAAAAAGACATTTATACCAATACTGTTTTTTTTTTCCTTTGCCACCATTCTCCTTCCATCGATCAAAGACTAATTTTTTACTTTTGATCATAGTTTTTTCCCTTTTCATTATAGATTATGCAAATTTTCTTGTCTGCTTTTTTTATACATATATATTTTTATTCTCTTTTATTTTATAACTCCAATCATAAAACTTATAAATACGTTATCCAAGCATAAAAATTGTAATTGTGTTTGTCTTATTTATTTATTTTTTAATAATTTTATTTATGAAAAGTTTAGGTCAAGAATTGAGTATAAATAAGAGCAAGATAGTTGAAGATAATGAAGTAATTTAGTCTCTACAAGTCAAAAAATATTTTATAAATTTAATCGCAGAGAATAAATGAGGACAAACGAAAATAATGAAAAAAGAGAATTATTTATTAATTATTATCCATAATATCCATTTTTATTTTTTTAAAATCAAAAACTATTTTCATTTTTTATTTTCTCTTTTCTAAAACATGTTTTATATTTTTTTAAAATTATATTAAGTAAAACAAATAGATTTTTAATGGAAAGACATAAGAGACCTAATTGGAGATTATTACCTTAAGTAATGTTGGACTTGAAGCATATTTATCATCTAGCTTTGAGTTTGATGGTATAATTGGAGACTACAAATTTTTTATTTTACAATGGTGGAGTCAACATATAAGAACATTTGTAGTGTTGTCTATCATGACTAGAAAAATTTTTAGTTCTTCAGCCTTAACAGTGGCGGTAGAGTAAATATTTAGTATTGAAGGTCGTATGCTAGAAGAGTGTCGATCAAGACTAACACCCCACTTATTGCAAACTCAAATGTGCATCAATGATTGATCCAAGACATCAATGCATGTACAAGATTTAAAGTACAATGATGATGATGACTAAGGTTTAAATTATGATGCAACAGATGGAAGTACAACCAGCGGTGAAAGTGAATACAACCAGCTATGAAAGTGAACATAGTGGAAGCGACTAAGGGGATACTATCAAATTTAAGATAAGAGAACTGCGTGTTGGTTTTAATTCTTCTAAATCTCAAGAGGATATGTAGACAGCTTCATTTTTTGTAATAAAGTTCAAGTCTTTTTTTTAATTGTAAATTGTAATATTGAATATTTTATAATTATGTAATTTTTTGAAGTTAAGTTTAAACTTTTTTTATATAGTTTTTGAATATTTTAATTATTTGTAATTATTGAATATTTCAAATGTAATATTAAATATTTATAATTATAATTTATGTAGTTAATTGATTTTTTGTAATTATGTTCAAACATTTCTTTTTTAATTTTTTTTCTTATACTTTAATTATAATATTAAATATTTATAAATAATATTATTTAATTTAAATTTAAAAAAATATTATCAAATTTATAAGTGGTATTCAATCTCATAAAAAATATTATCAAGTATCAACAATGGTATTTTTTTTAAATATTATTTTAAAAAAAAAAAAAGAAAATCAATTTGAACCTGAGGTTCAAACCAAAATTAGAATCAAAACCGGATCAATTTTCAAGAGCCTAAACCTAAACCAAACCGGCTCTTACTGTTTAAAGTTAAGGTTCACAGTTTCGATTAACTAGAATCGACAGTTTCAATTAACCGAACCGTGACCATAGTTAGGTGCAATGGCTTAACTCATCTACCTGCAAGACAAGAAAATGGATTAGGATCCAATGGAAAAACTTCAATGCTTAAGTTAACTTGGTTTGTCCACATATAAAATAGTAAAAAAGTAGGAAAAAATTTTTTATTTGTGGGAGTTGACCTTTATTTATAAGCTAAGGTGAGAATGCAACTTCTGAATATGCCAACGAAAATTATAGATGTGTCAGTGTTTTACAACGGTTGTATCAGAGATATGTCTCTTGAGCTTAAGGAGCTCCATTCACACTTCTTATACTCAGACAGCTTGGTCTGAGCCATCGGTTTTTACAACGGTTGTATCAGAGATATGTCTCTTGAGCTTAAGGAGCTCCATTCACACTTCTTATACTCAGACGGCTTGGTCTGAGCCATCGGTTATCTACCACATTTTTATATCTTTATTAGGTGCAAAATCAGAAGTCAATAATGTTGCAGGTTTCTGCATATTCCCTATTCCCACTTTTATCACACCGTTAACAGTTTTGTTTGATGAATAAAAAAAAGGTTTCCTTCTATCACGATACAAATTCATAATTTAGCCAATGGCTATAATTAATTAGTTTGTTGATATAGGTTGCTGCAATAACAAACAAACAAAATTGGCTAGGTTTTGAAATTCAAAGACCACATGCATGCTGCTGGTTCCTATTCATTTGATAATTTCACATTAGCTGTCACCATTTATTTTATTTTATTTTATTTGCTCAAGAAGTGCTTTATCTGCTTCAACCATCTTGCGAAAAGACTCAGCACTATCTCTAGCAATCACTTCAGCAATTTTTGCATCCATTTTCTGACCTTGATGTTAACACCGAACAAAAACAACTAGATCAGATCTCTATAAGAGCTAACTTTCTTTCTGTTCTTTTTTTTGGAAAAAAAAAATCTTTAAATTACATGAAATCAACGCCAATTAAAAGTCGAGTCATTTTATATTTTTATTAGGTGCAAAATCAGAAGCTAATAATGTTGCAGGTTCCTGGATATACCCTGTTCACACTTCACTTTGAAGACCATTCGCCAGTTTTGACTTTAATGCTGTTGATTGTTAATTTTAAAAAATTAAAAGTTCCTTCTACAAAGATATTAATTCACAATATAGCCAATGGCTATAATAATTAATTAGTTAATTAATATAGGTTGCTGCAAATACAAATAAACAAAATTTGCTAGTTTTTGAAATTTAATAATTGCAATGACCACATGCATGCTGCTAGTTCCTATTCATTTGATAATTTCACATCAGCTGTCACCATTTTTTTTATTTTCTTGTTTTCTTTCTTGTTTTCTGCTTTTTTTATTATATATTTTTTTTGGGTTGACGACCGAGGTAATTGGTAATGCCCATACTGCCAGGAGGATGATGCTAAGTTCAACAATGGATGCAGCATCTGACACAACATTATTAATTACAAAAGACTTTCATAACCATTTTGTTAAATAAAGTAATATCCTTCTGGACATCTTATTGTTTGATTTTGAGTTTAATTCCTTTCTTCCAACATTTTCTCTTTTGTCACAAACAATCAGATGGGCATTGAGTAATTGAATTGCAGTATATAATACAACATTTCCCTTTTTTTCTTTAGACGTCAAAAAATCAGAGCATTTACTAATTTCTTTGTTTCAATTATTCTGCCAAAGGAATTTATATTATATCTATCAAATTCAGAAGAGATATACAATCGGTGTGACGACATTCACATGCGCCACCTCCTGCTATTCAAGATTGTTGATTTACTGGTAGTAAGTTCAAAATTTTCATTGTCCAATCAATGCTTAATTGTTCATAATTTATACATTCCTTTTACTCTTATTAAACTAGTTTGTGCAAAAGGAATTTGGATCTCAGCATCACAAAAACAATTAGAAAGAGTAATATCCACGCTCATAATTGGCCTCAATATCTGATTCCGGGAGTTTGAGTTTGAGTTTGGTTTCGACAACTTCTTTATCTGTATTGTCTCTCCCTTCTTTCTCACTCTGTTGCTTTTTCCGCAGCTTTTGATCAGCTATTATCAAACATACACCAATAAAGGTGAAGCCTAGAATGCCTGAACCCACTGTCATAACCATTACAATCCATTCTATTCCTCTAACAGGTGACATTATCACCCATGAGGCAGCAAGGTAACCTGCTTCCATGAATGACACTGCTACCCACATTATCCTATCAGCTATTTTCAATATTCTTTTCTGGGTTCGTCTTCGAAAGGGTATGATCCTCACAAGAATTAGCACCATAGAAAGAGATGTGAACAATGCAATTGTATTAGTAATTGCAAAAACCTTATAATCTGTCGTTCTAGCTACAACTGACTTTCCTTTCATAGGTCCATCCTGGTACAAACCACCAGGAGGATTGATAACTGCTGTGAATGTAACTGTTGCAATCAAAATAGCTACTACGATAATAGTGTTTCTTGCATTTTGCAGTGCCTCAGTATGAATCTGTTGGAGGCCATTAATATCTTCAGTGATTTCCATTTTCATTGTGTTACCACGCCTGTCTTTTTGTTGCCTATTTGTTGTGCCATTAGTGGACTTTGCCTTAGATCTTTTTCTTCTTCTTTCACTAAATTGATGTTTAAGTGATGAATAGTGTGCATTAGATAAAATATGATCCGTATCAAATCATCCACTTCTGTGTTGTTGTCTGATAGATCTGGAGCAAAGTCAGACACTTGTTTATTGTGACATGTTCTTAGTGCATGTTAACCTTATATTTTCTATCAGATTATAATGTAATTAATTTGAATTAATCTATTCTAAGCCTATTTATGTACATTTATTTTATTATTCTTGAACTAACAGTAGTTTGAATTAATTTTTTGCATGTTCGCGTAAATTGAAATTTTTTGATAAAATTAAATCTTAAGAGTTTCAAGTATAATTTTGGTAATTATAAAGTACAAAATTAGAAAAGTGATATTCATGAAGTTGATTTTCCCTTTTTGTTTCTCTTTTTTTTAATTACTTTCTTTCTTTTAAGTTTTTTTTTCTTTATTTTCTTTTTCCATATATTTTTTTATATTTTTATATTTTTACACTTTTTTATTTATTTTGCATTTTTATCTTTATTTTTATTAATTTAAATAATTTAAATATAGTCTCTTTTTTATTTCTTTTTATTTATTTTAATTTTTAGTAGATATTATGATTCATAATTAAAGGCATAACTTTTCAATTTTTTATTTTTATTATTATTTTATTTAACTTTTAAATTGATAATATAAATTTAAATATCTTAAAAATAATTTAAAATAATATATTATTAATTATAATTAGATTTAAAGTTTTTTATTATTTGATTTTATTTTTAATAGATTTTTTATCCTTATAAAGATAGTTTTATTGTATTAATTTAGTTTAAATTTCAATATATTTCTTTTTCTATCTCTTTATATTTCTTTTACTCATTATATTTTTAGATAAATTTATAAATTTTTCACTCCAAAAAAAATTAACATGCATATTTTAGTTTTGCCCATGAATTATGTAATAGTAAATTTAATATATTTATATAATATATATTCTTTTAATCTGTAAATGGCCTTAACTTTTAATATATAATAAAATATATAAAATATAAAAATTAATAAATATATAGAAATATAAATAAATTATTAATATTTTTATATTTTTATATATTATTGACATTATATTTAATATTTATTTTTTGCTTTATTTTTAAAATTTTATTAAAGTTTTGCATCAAAATATTTATTATTGATAATTGTCATGAATAATTAATTTATTCTTATTTTATTTTTAATTTTTCATAATTATATGTTAAAGAATGATAAATATATAGAAATATAAATAAAATAGAAAACAATGTGCATCCAAATTAATAATTAAATATTTAATTGAATAACTAAATGATGGATTAATTTTTCTATTATAAAAAATGATCAATTTTGAAAAATAAAAATACTATGTTATATGTTAATTTGATTTATTAGTAATATTTTATTTATAATATTCAATAGAATGTTTGATAAATTAAAAAGATTCACGAAATATATGATTTGTTAATTCATGATAAGAAAATAATTAGAATTGATTATGAATAAAATTTTATTTTATTTATTATCTTTTAAATTTATATTATATATTATAGTATAAATTAATAAAAAATAAAGAATTTATATATAAGTTTTAATATGTCTCAAACATGCATAATATATGTGGTAAAGTTTTTTTAAAGCTAAAAGTCCAAAATTATATCATTAAAGCCATTATTTTTCACCCACACAAAATATTTGACATGCCTTTCAAGTTCCAATTAATTTTTAATATTATAAAAAATATTAATCATTTTGATAAAATTTATTTGAAATATTTTAGCATTCAATTGTTAATATTTTTCAAAATAAAAATTATATATTTTTATTATAAGTATACATTTTTTATTTTTCATTTCTTAATTAATATATACTTTTTATAATTTTATACAATTAAAATTTTCATGTATTATTTTATCTATTTTAATATTACATATTAATATATAATATATATGTATGTATATATAATTTTTATAAATTATTCTTAATTTCCTTCTCTCTTGCCAACTCCTTATTTACTTTTTTTTTTCTTAATTTATATAAACTATAAATTATTTTAAAGTTTAAACTTTCAATATGTTATATAATTAATTAAAAAAATAAAAATATTATGATAATTAATAATATATATACACTAAAAGTTATTCAATGAAATTCATATTTATATTAATTTGAATTAATTATAAAAATTAAAAAATAAACTCACTAAATCAGTAAAATTAAAATGATTAAAAATTTAAAGTTAATTATTGCTAATGTTCAATTTTTAAATAATTATAATTCAATATATTGACCCTAAGAGCCTCTTCAACCGTGCGCCAATTTTCATTATAGCGCACGGTTTTTACTCCAACCAGTAGTCATTTGTTGCTCCATTTTGAAGATCAGCCACAGTGTTGCACTATATTTAGTGCAGCATTATAGCTGCACTATTTTTTTTTTTTTTTTTTTTTTCATTTTTAACTCAAAACTTTAAATATTTTCTAAACAAGTCATAATTTATTATTTTTTAAGTAAATTTTTGCAATTAGGTGCTTATTTTTTTCACTCACTCAGTATATTGTATTATTTATTAATTTTATATTTTAATAACTAAAATGTAAAATTTTATTTAAATAAATATCATGTAAAAAATGAATTGTATTTATGACAAATTATTTTATTTATAATACATAAAAATAAGTGGAATTGAACATTTATTATAAATGAACAAAAAATATTAATAATTTGCTATGATATATTTAATTAATGTGTGGCTTTAATTAATATGAATGTATTTTTATAATTAATATTTGCTTAATGTATTTTTATAATTAGTATGTAATTAAAGAATTTTCCAACTTAATATTTTTTTATTTGTCTCTAAAAAATATAATATATTTTTTTATTAATTAATTTAATTGTATTTGGATGAAAATACAAAATATATAAATATATTTGGTGAAAATATAAAATGATATGAAGTTTTTAAGTGAAATGGATAAATAAAGTTGAAGTAAAAAAATAATATAATATTAATGAGAGAGAAAAATTTAAACAGAATATTTTTTTTTTGTGATAAAAATGGTGCAGATGATTGGAGATAATGTTGTGCTATTTTGGTGTTTTGCACCATTTTGATGCAAAAAATAGTGCACATGGTTGAAGTTGGCCTAATAACCTTTTTTATAAAATAGAATTGACTCACGAGATAATTTTTATATTTTCTCTTATTAATATATTCATATAAAAAATTTCAAGCAATATTATATTTTATATTTTTATATACTGTTTATTGATCGTACGAGTATTAAATATTAATTAATTATAGATATAATATATTTGAAGTTTAATACTAAAAATATTTAATTTAATATTGAATTGTTTGATGTTGCATATTGATGGTAAAGTATAATTTGGATTGTTTTTTTTATTAACGTAGTTTTTGATAGTTTTAAATTTGTTATTTATATTGAAAATTATATATTATTTATAAGTATTTATATTTTTTTTGTCAGATATATATTATATAATTTGTGATACTTATATTATATAAGTTATATATATGTTATGTAGCGCTAAAAATTATTAACCGTTATTTAAGACATTAAAGTAATTTTACATTTTCATGCTATGAATAGCTATGAGAGAAAAAATATTTTGACTAAATAAGAAAATAAATATTTTGCATAAAACCAATTTATAAATGGCATTGTAGTACTTTTTTATTATTATTACTAAATAATATTAAACTTATAATTACTAATTTTTTTGTCAAAATGTACACATTGTTAAGTTAATAAATTATATGTCATTACTATATATGTTATTGATATATCCTATCTTAACAAATTATATATTTTATATATAAATATTATGTTGTTATTATGTTGTGTATATAAATATTTAAAAAATTATAAAATATAAAACAAATACTAAATTATATGTTAATATATTTTTCATTATTCATATAATAAAATCAATTCTCGCAACAACGGGAAAATTTAGCTTGTATATACTAAAATTACTCCAAAGGTAAATAGTGCATTTCCAATTATACCCCACTTTCTCCTCTTTTGTTTTTAGTTTAGTTTTTTTTTTTTACTTTCTTTTTTATTTTATAAGTAGTTTTTCTTTCATTTTTTATTAATTTTTTTTTGCTATCTTTATACCTTAAATTTGATATATAATAATAACAATTTTACATTAATTTAAATGTAAAAATGAAATTAATTTTTGATTTTATTATAATGCATAATAAATTTAATTTTGAAATTATTGATATAAATTAATTGAATTTATAATATTATGAAGTGATAAATTATTGAGTAATTAATTTAATAATTAAATTTATAATTTAATACTATAATAATAATTACTATATTTATTATAATATATATTAAATGTTAAATAAATGGAATAAATTTAATAATAATTTTTTTTATAATAAGTGCTTAAAAAAATTAAAATTACTTTTTATAATGTGAAGTTTTTAAAAATTATAATTTATTTAATAAATAGCATAAATTTCAAGCTTTACCTTTCAATTAGCACCGATAAATCTGAAGACTAAAAATTATTTAATTTAAAAATTTTATTTTATTAAATGTGTATTAATAACACTTTATTTTGATAATAAAAATAAATTTAAGAATTTACAAATTTAATATTTATTTTCTTCTTATATATTACTTTTGCTAATTACATACACAATACATTATGTATATGATATCTCAAAGAAGCAATATTTAGTTTTAATTTAAATTATTTTTATTTTTTAAAATAAATTATTTTTTACTTTCATATTTTGTGTTTAATGTTTTATTCATGAATTTTAAATATATTTGTTATTATATTTTGTATATTTTGCATATATACAAACATTTTGTACATTGTTATATATTTTATATATTTAATAATTATTAAACAAACATTAAGAAATTATTTTAAATAAAATATAATTTTGAATGAATAATTTTAAATAAATATATTGGATTGCATAAGAAAAAAAGTAAGGATTTTTATAAAATTATATATTTTTTGCAATTAGTAATATAATTTATATTTTTCATTCATTTAGTTTATTTTTAAATTTATATTTTTTAATAATATCTTTAAAATATTACATTGATAAATTAATATACTATGTATCGATATTAATATATATGGTTATTAAGCAGCATGAAAAATAACCAAACCAAAATTGATTCTGTTTCGTGCTCTATAATTTATAAAATTAAATAAATAATTAATAATTAAATTACCTAAAATTTTTATACTTTTTTTCAATTTTAAAAAAGGATTGAAGAAAAAAAATGTCAACTCATAATATTTTATGTGAGTTTATATTTCTTATTATATGGATGGAATAAAATTTTATCGAGTTTTAAAAATTTTAAAAATAAAAATAAATTTTTTTATTTATTGAGAAAAAAATTTCAACTCATAAAATAGTAATAAATTTATCTTCTTCTATAATTAAATATTAATTTTATTTTATAATTTATTATAATATTTTTTGAAAAAAATATAACTTTCTATAATTAAGTAAGTTTTAATATTCAATTTATTTTTCCTTTCAAAAAAATGTTTAATTTATTTTTTAATGAGTACTAATTCATTTTAAAAATATAATGAATGCAATTGTTAATTCATATTTAAAATTTTAAAATTTATATACATTAACAAATAATTATATATATATATATTAATAAAAATAAAAATATTTTTATATAAAAATATTACGTTTCGCAACATTGTGGGGCAATATAACTTATCTATTATATATACTAAAACTCTCACTGTTCCTTATGGAAATGAATTTCCTCTTAAATCAGAATTCTTTTTTATTTTCTATTTTGCCACTCCATGGGTGAAAATCCTAAAAAATTATGCTTCTTTTTCATATTTTCACTTTTACCCCTTCTTTTGTTTTTATTTTCTTTTGTTTCTTCTACACAAAAAATACGTGTCATAATGTTTATCATGTAAAGTTGTCATTTGGAGTATTAGTTATCTTTTTTTTTTTAAGGGCCCACTATTAGTTATCTATTAAATAACAACTTCATAGACAAAGGTTAAAAAATCCGAAGACCAAATAATAAAAATCTAAACAAAGGTAAAAATAAATATAACCATATGTAATTATTATTATTATTATTATTATTATTATAAATTTTGAATTTAAAACTTGACAAGTGCAAATTTGAAAAATACAATCAAATATATATTTAAAATTTTACAAATTTAATATTCAGTTAAACTCAAATCATTAATATTAGATAAAACAAAAATAAAAGTTGAGAGCTACGTGTCTAACTGTTAATTTTTAAACTTTATAACTAAAATTTAATATAATTATAAAAATATTTGTTATATATATATAATGTAAGTGCTCTTTGAAAAATTTATTTATTAAATTTGTAATATCCACTAATAAATAAATATCAAAGCATGTCAATCAAATATCTACTGACAATTTGCCTCCTCTTTAATTTTTTATTATTCTTTTTTTAAATCAACTTAATTCGTAAATTACAAATAGTAAAATAATGACTATCTACTTACAATTTCCTCGTCTTTAATTTTTTTTATTATTCTTTTTTTAGTTCACCTCATTTCATAAATTACAAATAGTAAAATAATGGGTAATAGTTTAATAATTTAAATTTACGTAAATTCTACTTGAATGGGAAATATAAATTTAATATATAATATTATAAAACGTAAATTTATAAATATTTTAATTACACGTGATATTAAATAATTAAGTACAAGAAATTGATAAAGCTTATGGAGAAGATTAGATGATAACGGTGGTTATCATTAACAGATAAATATGAAAAAAATGAATTTAAGATTATAAAAATCTATTTCGTGAATTTTAAAGATTAAAAATTTTAAATTGAAATTAAATAAAAATATATTCACAAGTATAAATTTTATTTTCATTAATTAAAAAATATCTTGAGTCTAATATGTGAATTTTTTTTTGCAAATTCATTACTGTAAATTATTTATTTATAATTCAAATCCAAAAATCAAAAATAATAATAAAACAATGATAAAAGCTCTCATATTTTCTTCAAAAAATTTTGTTCATATTTTAAATTAGAATAGCTTATATTGCTCGAATTGGGCATATAATCATAAATGCTTGTTGCACCTAAATAAGAGATATGGGAAGTATTTGATAGATGCAGTATTATTAATAAACAAATCATTATATTCTTTCTTTTTTTTTTATCAGAAATCATTATATTCTTTCATTACCAATTTGTTAAATAAAGTAATATCCTGTTGACATCTGATAATTATTTGATTTTGACCTTTCTTTCTTGTTTTTTAATATTGATGAAGAATTGAAACTCAAAAAAAAAAAAATCTATTAGTCAGTTAAAAGATGCTTTAGTATCAAATTCATTTTTTAACTAGATCATTTAAAGGCTGCAAGTTAAAATTTGAGGATTACTAATATTAAAATTTCTCCCCAAATGTTAAAAAATAAAGATGCATAATTATTAATCTAAATCTATGAGTACTTAAATAACTTTGTGGTAACGTAAAAAAAAACACAAATTTATTAATTCTATGTATTAAATAAGTGTATTCTTAATCTGAAATAATAAGTGAATTTGAACTCTTGAACTGCAAGTGGTGTAATAAAGTCAAGAGACTTAATAGTAAAACAACAATACATATTTTAAATACGATTCTCATATTCACTTGTCTAAATCCTGATAAAAAAAATATTCAGTCTTATCTAATAAAAAAATTTATACTTTTTTTCTATATTTTAAATATTATTATTTTATTGAATTGGTGTAAGTAATTTGATTGAAATTTTTTATATTCTTACCCGTTCAATTAGAGAGCTATAATAAAAAAAATAAACAAATATGTGCACTTGAAAAATAAGGGATTTCTTCAAAAATATCCCAAAAATAAAAATATTTTTAAAAATACTAATTTTTTTTCTTTTAAAAATATCTAATTTTTACTTTCAATTTTAAAAATATCTATTTCACATATATATATATATAGAGAGAGAGAGAGAGAGTATATTAAAGGTATAGCCTATAGGAATATATATATAAGATTTTTAACTTTTAATTTAGAGAGAGAGAGAGCCTACAGCGGTATACATATAAGATTTTCAAGTTTTGATTTTAAAAATATCCTATTTAAATATATATATAGAGAGAGAGAGAGAGAGTATACTGAAGTTGTAGACTATAGTGGTATATATTTAAGATATTTTTTAATAAAAATTAAAAAGATAATATATAGTGTAATTTTATTTTTAAATAATAGTACTATTACTTTACATGAAAGTGAAACGGAGTGTAGAGTTTGGGCCTAGCCCATCAAAATCGGGCTGAATCTTTAGCTACTAAAACAGTCAAAATCATTATTAGAATTGGACGGGCAAGAGATTAATCCCATTCCTGCCCCTGTCCCGCTACAGAAATGGGGCAAATCTGCCCATCTTCGCCCCCATGGAAATCTCTATAGAAATTTATTTTTATTTTTTATTTTTTTAAATTAAAATATAATAATATATAAAGTCATTAATTTATAATAATAATTTTATAATTAATAATATAAATTATTAATTTTACAATCAATAACATAAAAAATTTTAGTTTATTTAATTTTAATTATTAAATATCATTTTTATTTATGTAATTAATATAATATGTATAATATATAATATAATATATATAAATATAATATATATATAATATATTAAAATATATATAATATAATAAATACATATAATATAATATATTTTTTATATAAATATATTTGAGTATCGTAGAAAACGAAAATAAAAATCCTCACGGGCGACGAGTACTCTTTTCATCTTCGCTCCTCCGTCAAACGAAAAGAATTTTCTTCTCATCTCTATTTATGTGAAAAGAAAATTGAAAAATTTTTGCCCTATTCAAAACGAATTCATGTGAAAAGCAAAAATTTTTCACCCCATTACTAATCCTAATCATCATCATCGTATCACTTGTCTCTTTTGATTTCATTATGCATTATATCATCACCATATCACTTGTCTCTTTTGATTTCATTATGTATTATGTGCTACTTTTAAGATAGTTTTGCCCAACAGAAATGTTGCCCACCAGGATGCATCTAGAAATTAAAAAGGCATTTATTTTTAATTAATCTTGATTTTTTTTCAAGTTATTACTATAATTGTATGTACCAAACATATAAAGATATAGTTGATTAAATTTGCATCTGCCTTCACTAGCATTTTTTCTTTAAATTTGCATCTGCTTTCACTAGCATTTTTTTCATTAAATTTGATATTCTTCAAAAAAAAAAAGAAGAACAAAATTAATTTTTTTTGGGCAAAATCCTAGAAATTAACCATGAAAGGAAGAACCCCCACTACTTTTTAAAAATATTTATTTCCTTTTATGTCAATAAAGATGGCTCACATCACTTTATTTATAATATAAATTAAAACCAAAATAGCATCAAAAACATCACTTTAAACATTACTTAAATAATAAAATTAATATAATACTTATTTTTATTTAAAAGAAGGTGACTAATAATCATCCACAGTACAGTAGTATATTATTTTTTTTATTGAATATGATTTAGAAAATGAAAAGGAATAGTTAAAACTTGTTATTTAGGAGAAGAATAAAGAAGCACAAGTTATTAAATTTGTCTTCTTTCCTTTATTTTCAAAAAAGATTTATAATTAGGTTCAAATTAGTGACCTGATACCATAATGATAGCTTGTTTGTTAGCCTATTTTTCTCTTCAATAATTTTTCAAAAAACTAAATGGAAAATGAGTAATGACCCATGAAAGCAATTAAGTTTCCAAATCAATCAAAATCTTTTAATTAATTAATATATGATTATCCGAAACATAATTATAGTAAGCAAAATAATACTATGTTATAATTAATGGTGGCTTGAGGAATACAGAATGGGTAATTTTCAACAAATTGGTTTCGGTTAAGTATGTTTAGTGATAATCACAATTTAATTTAAGTAGGTCCAATTACTACAATGAGTTATTCTATTTATACATACATTACAGTACAAGAAAACTTAAGTCTTCAAAAAAAAACAAAAACCACGCCACATAACTCAAATAGAATCAAAGTTATAATGATGATTTTACACTTTACCAATTTCTTCCAGTGTATAAGTTAATTAACTCAATTACACAAGCCCTAAATGGGAATAAGCTAGCAAATGACATTACACTTTACCAAATGGGTATTGGCTATTGGCAAATTAATTAATTAACGTATATGCAATTGGATTGAAGAATATCATGCCAGAGAAAAAAAAATTCCAAGCAATTATGTCATTAAACTGATAGTTATATCAAATATACATTTGAGCAATAAATTAATTTGATACACGAAGTTACGATACTTCAATCAATATCTTCATTTTAATTTTGCCACTAAACTAGTTTCTCATTACTTCATACAAAAAGATATATATATATATATATATATATTAAGATATGAAGAAAAGAAGATAGATTGTGGATTTACTATTAAAAAAATATATACATTTATCTATAAACTGTGTCTCGAAATTCTTTATATAAAAAAAATTAGTTAGGGTTTGATTGATTATGCAATAATTGAAATAGACAAATCTCAAGAGATTAAGATTGATTTCATCTGATTAATATGAAAGTGGAAATATAATCATGTGAACTAGAGATATTTTCAATAAAATAGAAATAGTAATACTTGACCCCAAAAAAAAAGTGTCATACAGCTTTGTATTATAGAGAAAGAGAAGAATAAAATAGGTGTAATTAAGTTATCTAAAACAAAGAAGGTTCAAATTAAATTTGTCAATTTAGTGGAAATAAATTCATCAATAATGATTATGTAGGAAATGACATTAGAAATTGTCAAGCACTAAAATACATAGTGTAGCAGTATTGGTGATAGGTAGATGCAACTTTTTTCTATTTGGCTTTATGGATAAGAGCACTAATATAAGCATCTTTTGCATTGGATATCATAAAGGGTTTGGCTAATTATAGACTAACATATGGGCAAAATATGCCACATGTGTCATTGCTTACTTTATATTTCTATTTATGATATATCTACATATAAATCAATTATATAGAATTCAATTAATTGCTCCAAAAAATGGAAAATAAATTATCAATTGTTATTTAGTTAGAAATAAATTTTCAATTGATCTTTATTTGTTTTATTGTTTTCTCCATTTGTAATCCTTTATAAATTATTTTTTTTACAACAAATCTTGCCTTTTTACTTTAAATATGTAAGCCAAAATATTACACCAATGATTTGTTGTCCATGTACAAGGGCAAAAGAGTGAAGAGCCTACAAGCCTCCAAAGCATTAAACCTTAATTTGCTACGGATTGAAGATTAAGAAACTTCCATAAATTATACTGTTAATGTATAAATGTAATTTTATCGATTAGTTATTTTTATTTATCTTTTATAGCTTTTATACACAGCTCATATACAGCACATATGCCTATATATTCTCGGCATCTACTTGTATAAATAGTCAATCTGTTTACATATTAAAATAATATAGTTAGTTACCTTTCCAAACTCTTATTTGTCTCTTCTATTCTTTACATGGTATCAGAGCCATGGCACTAGTTCCGATTTCATCTTCCACTGTCAACACACCATCTATCACCTCTTCATCCTCTTTTTCCATTAAATTAACTCCAAAGAATTATCTCTCATGGAAAACCCAGTTCACACCTGTTCTGAATTTTCAAGATCTTCATGGATTCATTGATGGATCCGAACCTTCTCCTCCAAAAACTATTCCTACTTCTTCTTCTGATAGCACTCCTATTCCTAATCCTGCATATGCTCAATGGTTTAAGAAAGATCAATTACTTCAGTCATGGCTTCTTGCTTCTCTCTCAGAAGAAGTCTATCCTTTAGTCATTGGATTAAATTCTTCACATGCTGTTTGGCAAGCTCTCTCTAATGCATTCGGATCTATATCTCAAAATCGTCAGCTTCAACCACACATTGAACTCCAAGAACTCAAAAGAGCTGATCTCTCTATTTCCTCCTATCTTCAGAAAGCAAAATCTCTTGCTGATGAACTCAATGCAGCTGGACGTCCCATCTCCACTGCAGAGTTCAATGCCATTATTTACCGTAATATTGGTCATGAATATCACGCTATTATCACTGCTCTTAATCTCAGACCAGAACCAGTTTCCTTTTATGAGCTTCATGGTCATCTGGTTGCTCACGAATTACTTCTCAAAAATTCCCATGAACCTGTTGCAAATCTCAGTATCAAAAACTCAGCACCTCTTCTTCCTACTCCATCCTATCGTTCACGATCACCACACCGTAATTCCTTTCATCCTCAATTTCATCAAACCAATAACAACAAAAACCGACAAGCTTGTCAAATTTGTGGTTTTCACAATCATATTGCTCTCACTTGTAGAAGGCGATATCAACGAGATCAGAATACCAATAATTCCCGCATTCAATATCGTCCCAATGCAAATGCCGCCACTGTTACTCAAACCTCTAGTCCACAAGCTTCTATTCCTTGGTATCCCGATACAGCTGCTAATTATCATATTGTTCCAGATACTCAGCACATGACAACCATTAATGAATATACTGGGCCTGATCAGTTATATGTTGGTAATGGGCAAGGTTTGGCTATTTCTCATATTGGTAATGGTTTTCTTTCTACTTCTGATCGTTCCCTTAGATTGAATAAAATTATGTGTGTTCCTGAGATAAAAAAAACAATTGCTTTCTGTTCAAAAATTTGCTTCTGATAATTCTGTCTTCTTTGAATTTTGGCCTCATTATTTTCTCATTAAGGATCAGCACACCAAGAGAATCCTGATGAAAGGACCAAGTGAGGATGGAGTGTACATGTTGCGCCAATCCAAGCCTTCAGCATATCACGCAACCGTGGCACCTTCCATGGATGAATGGCACACTAGGCTGGGTCACCCGAATGTTGAAAAAAAATTTTCATTAGCTCAACAAAATAATATTTCTGTTTCCAATTTCAATTTAAGTCCGTGTTCTAGTTGTCGTTTAGGCAAGTTGTCTCGTGTTCCTCTTGCCTCTAAGGAACACACTAGTGTTAGTCCTTTTGAAATTGTTTACTCTGATGTTTGGGGTCCTGCTCCAGTTCAGTCTAGTATGGGTCATCGTTACTTTGTAATTTTTATTGATGATTTTTCACGGTTTACTTGGCTTTATTTTATGAAGAATAAAAGTGAGGTATTTGAAATTTTTAAACAATTTGAGCAACTTATTTCACGCCAATTTAATAGAAAAATCATTGCTTTTCATTCTGACTGGGGTGGAGAGTATCAAAGATTGCATCAGTATTTTAAAACCACTGGTATTCAGCATCGTATAGCATATCCTTACACACACGAACAAAATGGTAAAGCGGAACGAAAGATTTGCCATTTGGTTGACACTGGTCTTACACTTTTGGCTCATGCCCATTTACCTCTTAAGTATTGGAATTATGCCTTAGAACAGAGTGCAATGTTGATTAATGTTTTACCTTCTGATGCACTTAAAAAAATGTCCCCATATTACAAATTATTTACCAAAAATCCGAATTACTTGGCATTTCACCCATTTGGATGTTCGGTTTTTCCATTACTCAGGCCATATAATTCCCATAAATTTTCTTATCGCACAATTGAATGCATATATTTGGGTCAAAGTCCTTTGCACGCTGCTTATAGATGTCTAGATGTCAAAACTGGTAGGATTTATCTAGCTAAACATGTTCGGTTTCATTCAAAGATTTTTCCTTATGCTAATCGTGCCATGTCAACTAAGGAAAAGGTGGTGGATCCCACTTGGCTTACTGTCACATGCACAACTTCACCTCACATGGGACTTCCTTTGGATTCAGGTAACCACTCTCGTCCTTCCTTATCTTTATCTACTCCTACCCACTCTCAATCTTTTACACCTGTCTCATCTAAATCAACAACTCCTATTCCCATGCAATCATTAACCCCACTCTCAACCGAAACACCATCTCAATCTCAAACTCCTACTTCTTCGCTATTACCCTCAGCTTCAACCTCTGCAGGTCTTCAATTAATTGTCGACCTCTCTAACTACCCAATCCAATCAACTGAATTCACTCAATCCAAAAGCCCACAATCCAACAATCCATCCAACCGAACCCATCACATGGTCCTACGACCCATAACACTGCAACGCAGGCAAGCCAACAGTGCTATACTTTCTTCTTCTCAGGAACCCAAAACATTTATTCAAGCTAACAAACATCAGGAGTGGCGAGATGCCATGCAACAGGAAATACATGCCTTGCTCCGAAATCAAACCTGGGTACTAGTGCCGCGTCCCAACAATGCCAATATTATAAAAAACAAATGGATCTTCAGGATTAAAGAAAAATCGGATGGGACTATAGAGCGCTATAAAGCGAGACTGGTAGCTAAGGGTTTTACTCAACAATCTGGGATAGATTATACAGAGACTTTTTCCCCAGTGATCAAATTCACCACGGTTCTTACAGTGTTGTCCATTGCCACTGTAAAAAATTGGGATGTTAGGCAATTGGATATATCCAACGCCTTTCTTCATGGGTTCTTAGACAAAGACTTGTACATGGAACAACCTACTGGTTTTGTTGATCCCTCCAAACCCTCTCATGTTTGCAAGCTTCAAAAATCATTGTATGGGTTGAAACAAGCACCTCGCGCCTGGTTTGATCGTCTCAACAAGTTCATGTGTTCCTTGCACTTTACCTACTCTCAAGCGGATCATTCTTTGTTTGTTTATACTAATGGTGCAGATCAATTGTTTGTTCTTGTTTATGTGGACGATATTCTTGTTACAGGCACTACTTCTAAGCTCATTCAATGGTTTGTTGATCAATTGCAATATGCATTTCATGTTCGTGATTTAGGTGACATACATTATTTTCTGGGCATAGAAATCATCAAAACAGCCAAGGGACTACTTCTTTCACAATCCAAGTATATTGAAGAAGTTCTACAGGCCACGAATATGATGGATTGTAAGGGTTGTCGCACACCGATGGCAACTGATCCAAATATTGGCAAAACTATGGGTACCACTTTGCTAACTGGCAATGAGTATTGTCAAGTGGTAGGTGCTCTTCAGTACATCACTTTGACTCGCCCAGACATTGCTTTTAGTGTCAACAAACTAGCCCAGTTTATGCACTGTGCAACAGACTTACATTGGCAAGCTTGCAAACGCTTGCTTCGTTACTTACGAGCTACCTCATCAGTTGGTCTATTGCTGCATCGCTCTTCTTCATTTGAGCTCAATTGCTACTCTGACAGTGACTGGGCAGGTTGCCCGGATGATCGCCGCTCCACTGGGGGCTACTTGATTTATTTGGGGCACAACTTGGTCTCTTGGTCATCAAAGAAACAGCCTACTGTGGCTCGCTCAAGTACTGAAAGTGAGTATAAGGCTCTTGCCAACACCACTGCTGAGATCATGTGGCTTACTCAATTGCTTAAGGACCTTGGTTGTTATTCTCACAAGCCAGCTGTCTTATGGTGTGATAATGTCAGTGCTATTTATCTCACATCAAATCCGGTTTTTCATGCTAGAACAAAGCATGTAGAAATCGATTATCATTTCATTCGGGACCAAATTAAAATCGGACTAGTTCAGGTTCGGTTTCTGAAGAGTTCAGACCAACTTGCGGATATCATGACAAAGCCACTTGGTCATGCGTTGTTTGAGACTCATTGTCGCAAGCTGCGCCTTTGGTTCCCGTCGACACATCTTGAGGGGGGCTGTTAATGTATAAATGTAATTTTATCGATTAGTTATTTTTATTTATCTTTTATAGCTTTTATACACAGCTCATATACAGCACATATGCCTATATATTCTCGGCATCTACTTGTATAAATAGGCAATCTGTTTACATATTAAAATAATATAGTTAGTTACCTTTCCAAACTCTTATTTGTCTCTTCTATTCTTTACATATACAAGTAATTATTCACTAATAGCCCATGTAGCTTAATGATTGATTATTATTTCTTTTATAATATAGGGGAAAAAATCAATCCCAAACCCTTTATTCTCCCTCAAAAATATTGGCAATGCATTAAAAAATAATTAATTATAATCATTTCAAGAGCCTAATTAATTTGCTTAGAGGCATAAGTTCATTTTAGATTAGATAAAAACATTAAGTTTGAGTTACTTTTTTCCTTTTTTTTTTTATAAGATTAAGAAACTTGCATAAGCTGTGGGAGTTGAGGAGACTTTCAGCTGGATTAAGCTTAACAGCTGGTGTAATATTGTGGTCGAATTTGATGCCCAATTAGTTGTTAAAAGTTTAGTCTCTCATAGTTCTTCTATTTCTTATTATGGGATAGTTATCGCTGATTGTAAGATTTGTGTAATATTTCTTTTACATTTGTTAGACATTCTGTGAACATGGTAGTTCATAGGGAGTGGGTATGCTTTACATGCTGATTTATAATATTCTACTTTTTATTAAAAAAAAATTACAAAAAGAGTTCTACATGGGGCATGAGCACTATATATTAAGTCAAAATAAATCCAAAAACTGCTATTTTTCCTTTTTTTATTATTTAAAAATCTATTTTTTCATAACGGCAATTTTTTGTTAAAAAAAAATCTCACTTAGAATGCATTTTATAGGATCAATAGGTGTTGCATAAACTCAAAAAAAATTCCTATGAATTCATACATTTAAACTTATATCGAATTCAAGTAGTGTTAATAAAAGATTTTGTTCTTTATTTTAACCTAACCCGAATTTATTCAATTTCAAAAATAATTTTACATATGATTAGATAAAATTCAATGAAATTAAATAATAAAGTAAGATAGGATCCTAAAGAAATCAAAATAACTAAATTAAAGCAATATTATATAAGAAAGATGTTTTACAGTATTAAAATTATGACTTTGTTTGGGCGGATAAAAAGGTACACTTATGGGTAGAACAAAGGGATTTTTTTTAAAAATACCCTAAAAATAAAAATATTTTTAAAAATACCCCTTTTTAATTTCAATTTCAAAAATACCATTTTTAGAGATATATTTTTAGTATATATTTGATATATTAAAAATATATTTAATTTTAAAAAATATACATTAAATATATATTTAGTATATTAAAAATATACTAAAAATATAAGATATTTTTAAAAAAAAATTAAAAATAATTTTCCCTAAAACAAAATGTTAAGAGCACAAGCCCGCTGGGTCTTGATTCACTGGAACCCACCCACAGTGATAAAAATTAAAAACACTCAGTGGGACTCGAACCCACACCCACAATCGCCTAATTGGACCAAGCGACTTATCCATTAGGCCATGGGCGCTTGCCTTCGTTATCTTTTTTATTTAAATATCTTCTTACCATTGGCTTTCTATCCTTTTCACAAAATTAAAAAAAAAAAAAAAAAAAAGAGTAAACTAATCCATCTGTGGAAGTTTTCAAATATTTTAAAAAATCTGAACATCAAGGTTAGTTAATTGGTAAAAAATTTATTCCTCTTTTTATTAATTGAATCTTATACTTTGAAGTTATTTGTAAAGAGGACATATGTATGATGAAATATAAAGGTCAAATTTTAAACAGGGGAAAAAAGGTATAAATTCTCATCCTAATAATAATAATTTTGAAATACAATTTAATTATATTATTTTATTATCTATCAGAATAAATATATTCTATATTGCTTGACAATTTTTATAAATTTTTGTATGATGTATAATTGTGTTGAATCATCCCACAGCGATTGAAATGTTATAATTCCATATATATATAATATAAATAGTATCATATCCACACTCTGTAAACATTAATAAATTTTTTAATTCTTATTTGATTTTCATTGAAATTTATTATAATCACTTTTTTCATATTAAAAAATAAAAAAAAATTAATATGCAAAATTTAACTTATTGTAAAATTAATATTTTGAATAAATAATATCATAATAATAATAATAAATAACTATAAATTTTAGTATAAAAATAATGGTAATTTATAAAAAATCATAATAAATTGCACATTGTGATAAATTTTAATGTATAATTAATCCGGTATCTCTAGTTGCAAATTAGTATAAAGACAATATAGTATAAAAATAAATTATTAAGTATAAGCAATTTTATATTGAATTATTAAAGTAATTTAGTATAAAAATAATTATGAAGTAAAATTTTTGATAATTATTATATCTTATCAATTAATTCTATCAAATGATAAAAGATGATTACAAATGATATAAATTAAACTGAATTCAATTTTATAAGTAACTTCTTTTTGTTTGAACTGAATTTCGGCAGGACCCTTAATTAAATTAAACTGTAGGTCCGCCTTGCTGGTAAATTTACTAGTTTAACTATATGTCAATCATATATAATTATATTGTTTCTAACAGTAAAAGAAAATCTTGAATTATTATCCTTTTTTTTCTGTGGATAAATAGGGTATAATATAATTATTGAGATCAGCTAAATCAATAACAATGATGAATTATTAATCATGGTATATACAATTTTAAACTATATATATTCCCATTGTTAAGATTTAATATTTTTTTACTAATTAAATACTATTTTGAAAACATTAATAAAAATTATTCATGTTTTTTTTTTTAATTCCAAACATTTTTCTAAAATTGAAAATAAATAAATAAAGAAGTCCTAATTGTTAAAACTAAGGGAATAAGGGGACACAAAAGCATTTAATATAAACAAAGAAGTTGAATACAGCTAGAAATATAAATAATGTAAAAGTAATAAAGGAACTTAAATTCAAAATGATAAATTCATCTTAACCAACACCATATGTTATTCATTCTGTTGGATTTTATTACCAAATTTTCGAACTTGACAACAACAGCCAGTAAGGCAACTATTTTTTATGCACTACTCTACCCTTCCCTATACTTACAATCTTACTTATTAATTGCATTTGCAAAATAACTACTTAGCGTACTGCAACAATTTTTTTTTTTTTAATTTATCCTTGCTTCCTTTTCAAATTCCAATTCTGATATTTTAGTAAATTTATTCTATTTAAATTTAAATCTTGAATAATTTTCAAATTTTATAAGACGACAGAACAAGATATCTTTTTTTAAAAAATTTATTTCAATTAATTTGTATTGTTTCAAGCAGTAAATTTGATATCGTATTTAATAAATGTGAATTATTTTTGTGCATCATCATATTTATATTTATAAAATTAAACATTTTTTTATTTTAAAAAATCAGCTCTATATGGGCAATGAATTAAATGAATGTTAACTAGCTGCCAATTTGGTTGGACCCCAATCTTTAAAATAGAGCTCTCTTTTCATGTTTATATTAATTAATTTTCTCAATTTTAGAAACTAAGTTAATTCTATAACAAAACCAAGGGTTTTACCGTCCAGAAAATATTTTTTATGAGATAATCCGATAGAAAAATTATTAAAATCTTAATCAATAAAGTTTTAAAAAAAAACAACTGCAAACCATAATAGTTTTTATTTTATGTATAGTTAAACATCAAATAAGACTTAAACAAGACCAAAAAAAAATGGAAAAGAAAATTGACAAAATACATATAGAAAGTAAAGTACGTAGTACTTGGAAGACATAGATTATTATAGTGTGAATAATTGAATGAATATGATGATGAGTATGACTTGCTTTTCAAAATAATCTTCAAATTGATGATGTGCCTTAACCACAAATAGATATTGCATATTATAAATATATATATATATTCAAGAAACAAAAGAAAAAAAATTACACACCGACTTTTTTTTTTTAACGAAGCTGCAAAAACATTTCGAAGCAAAATCAATCAAACTTAATTAGGAAAGATTGCATCATGTTAGTGAAATAGCAGGATTGGTCTCATGACAAACACGATAAATCTGAACACTCGATGCATGTATATTAGTTATAGGCTAGATTTACATATTCATATTTTTATTTTTAAATTCATATATAGGCAGACAGCCAAGAGGTAATTTTCATTCATTTTAAACCACAAAAATAGTGGGTTATATAGCTATGGAGAAATCTAAACCATAGGGATATACAGAGTTGAATGTAAAGAAAATGATCGAATGGTCTCAATTGGGACCAATGGTAGGAGTGAAAGGGTCAATTTCTGTGTATTCCATTCCCCTTAAATTCACAATATCAATGAACAATGTCATATAAACCTCATATTTTACAGGGACAACTAAGGTATAAGACCCACCACCATTGCCCTTATAGCAAGTTTTTTGTCTGTTCTAATTCATCTGCCCCATGCAACTGTACCATCAAGCCCATGTCCTTAAATTGTCTTCCCACAGTATGGAAATCATGGTAGGGTAATTGCCCTTAAAGTTGATGGGCCTCACTGTTATGTACCATCAATTTTCTAAATATCATGTAATTACAACGACCTTGAAAATGCATTAGCAATTTTGCGCAAATTAAAACCATGGAAATTTTATTTTTTTCATTTCCTTCACCTTTTTTCTCATTTCAAGTTTCACTCACAATCATGACATAAATGGTATGTTGTTAACTAAATCAAAGATATTGTTTGAAAACTATATACAACAATTTGCATTTATAGCTATGAAAGTTACCATGTCTAATTAGAAATTAGCTTGAAAAGTTTAATTTTATTGCCGGGAAATTATAGACTGCTATAAAACTCCTATTTTTGTCGCAATTACTATATATTAGCTGCTATTTTTTTTAATGTTGGTAGCAATTATTATTTTATCAATTTTTTGTAAAATAAATATCTTACCATTAATTTCCATAATCTTTGATTATATGTCTACAAGTAATTGACTTGCAGACATATATACAGAGAAATTAAGAGAAAATTTGATATCTCAGCAGGTAAAAACCAAGATTTCCTTTTCATCAATTGAAGTTATTGATCCAACTTATTGGGAAGATAGAGAAAGTTTCTTTCTATTGTAGATTTTGTAATTGGGACTAAATGATCTTGAGGCTTATTTGGAAGATTTGTAGCAGTTATCTGGTCCCTTTCTCTTATGAACAGATGTTTTATTTTTTGTTAAAATAAGAACCCTGCATAAACTTTTCTATAGAAGCCCTACCCCAATAAAAATTTAATTATTTTTAATTTATTTTCTGTCTTTTTCTGCACCTTCTTTTCCATAAAAAAATTAAATTAAATTAAAACAACAATAAAAGCTGGCCTGCTGTTTGTATTCCAAGATATTGACCATTTAGAAATGAGAAAAGTGTGGCCAATCACAAATTATTTTATTGAATATTCCCTTCATTGGTTGTTTTTATTTTTTAATTATCACTTGTCTAACTACATAGATATTTTTCTAATTTTTCATTTCTTATAATGAAACTTGCAATTATACATTAACAATTTGTCACTGATAATCAAATGGCAACTTAAATTAGTTACTTTTCTTCTTTTTTTTAACATTAATGCAACACATGAAGATCACAAGTTTACTTGCTTTTCTATATTAATTAACAAGATTTAGGTTATCTTTCTGTCTCATTGATTTTAATTTTTTCCTTGACTTCATCATGCAACGCAAATCACAAGGTAAACTTTCTAGCTAAATTAATTTATTTATATTTTATACTCAACAAAGCAAATGTGGCATTAATTTATTTTCATTAGTTGGCACTTGGGAGTCAATCAATGTTTTGTTTTTTTACATATTTAAGTGTAGATTAATTTATTGAAAAGAAAAAAAAATTACCAACTCAGAAGCACGCCCAAAATGATAAATATATACAAAAAAAAAATTTGAGTACTAATCAAACTATTGTTTATGTAATAGAATAATAATTTTAGAAAATGGAATGATTAATTAAAGAGTGGGAATTAGTTGTGTAGAAAATCCAAAACATGACCATGTGCAAGTGATCTCAAAAATAAAGATGATTTTTTAATATACTGTTGAGATTTAATTAGTATTTTAATTCTTATTATTTCAAAATTATTAATATGCTAGATTAGCAAATATTTTGTTAGACAATTAATTGCTATTAAAATTACAAAGCCAGGTTAGTATTTAATTCCTAATCTAAACTCTCTTGACTGATGCTACTAGCTAAGATTGCATGTATTGTAATGGCAGCAAATTAATTGTGAAAAAAATATTAAATGTAAGTCATAATTAAAATAAAATTAATAAAAAAAATATTCTCCCCGTTCCGCTGCTGAAATTATCACTTCTGTAGATAAAATTTGTCCATCTTAAATTATTACTTTATAAAATCAAGAAAAATTAATTAACTTTTTTTAATTATATCATTATGATTAATGAAATGAGAGTATATCATTAATGAATTAATAAAGGATGTTTTAGTTCATTCTAAATAATTTTATATAATATCTAAATAATTTATGACTTTCTTAATTGATATACATGAATGAAGGTGACAATTTTAACTTAATAAAAACAGTAATTAACTACTGATATTATTGGTTTATGATAATAGAAAGAGAAAAGTATTGCAATTATTGAATTATGATTGAGATGTTTAAGTATAAAACTATTAGAGCATAATATTAAATGATAATTTTGCTAAAAAATTAGCTACTTTATCTGTTTCACTGTAAGTGTCACATGAGAAAAAAAATTTTATTCTATTTTAATTATTATTTTTATGAATTTAAAGTGATATTAATTATAAAATTTTAAATTTATTCTTAAATATTAAATATTTTTAAAATTAATAATTAATAGTAAGAGAATAATTAAAATAATTAATTAAATTAAATATTATAAATTTTTTTATAAAATTTAGAATAATTAATGATTATTTGTAGTATGTATAATTATTTTTAAAATTATAGTTGAACGTATGGAGTACAAAGGGCTTAAAGGACATGAATAGCAATGAGAAAATGTCTCTTTCGTCCTTCCCAGAAAGAAATGTCATTTTCACAAGTTAATTTCCCAAAAATTATGTCCCAATAAATACTATTGTTTCCCTGAAGATAAACTTAATTGCAAGGACTAGGGTTCTTAATTTTGACATGTGATCAATCAAACCCCAATTCGGCAAATTCCTACAGTGTTGTGGTTGAGGATCGATTAATTCCCATTGGTATTGTCTAGACAATTAATGTTCATTAATTCCATAATTTATTGATTGATTAATTTCAATTTTCAAATTATCTAGCTAGTTCAAATTTAATGGTGAATTTTTCTAATTTTTCATTAAAATTTAATGTTGCTTAATATTTAATTATATAGTATAATCCTTTTTTTTCCTTTAAAACCTAAAGAAGAAAATTGTAAACTTCTAAATATTAATTAATTCTTTGCATTCTTCATTCGGTCTTTGTTTATGTTCATTTATTTTTTTATTTTAAAAAAAAGCACAATCAAAGTTAGCTAGCTATGCTCATGCATAAAGTCATTTTCTAATAATATATATGTACTAAAGTTTAATGAATTCATAAAAAAAAATTAATGTAGGAATATATTAACACAATAAGGTAAAGTTTATTTTCAACTTGTTAGCCTTGACTAAATTTACTATCAACTTGTACTAAATTTTATATTTTTCTTTTGGTTTCCAGGGGATGGTTTCTAATCTTGAATTTAAGACTCTCATTTGAATTATTAATCCCTGTTTAGGAATTCAGATTTTGTAAAAATTCAATTCATAAATTATATGTCATTCATTTAAAAGTAGTTTATAGAGTTTAATTTTTTAATACAAAAATAAATAAGATTATATTATTTAAAAATTTTAGATAAATTAATATTTAATTTATAATAAAGTTACACAAAAATATATATTATAATCTCTTAAAAATTTTAACATAATTAATTATTGTCCAATAAATAAAAGTTATTAAGAAAATAAATAAAATAAAATAAATTTATTATTCATATACTCATGTTTTAAATAGTTTTTACACAAAAATTTATTTATTTTTAAATGAAACTTGAAATTAGGAATTACAATAGATAAAATATTTATAAAAATCAACTCATGGGAACATGTTTAAGTTTTAATTATTCTTATTTATAATTATTTCTTTATTATCCGTTTATTACTTATATATTATCCGAATTTATTTTATTACTTGTTTAAATATAAAAATTTTAAAATATAATAAAATTTAAATTATAAAATTATAATTTTTAATAAAATAATTATAACTAAAAATATAATTTTAATATAATTTTATTTAAATAATTTCATACCATAAAATTATATAATAAAAATATAATATATAAATAATTAATTAATAAAAAAATATTATATAAACGAGTTCATACAATATGTACTTAAGAATATGTATATATATTCTATCTGAATCAAAATTAATTAAATATTTTTTGTTTATGCGGGAAAATAATATTATCATCTATCGAAGTGTTAAAATGTAATGTATGTGCCGCAATTAGTTAATTAATGTTAACGAGTGAGAAATCAATTGAGTTTGACTTTAGATTGGAATCAAGAAGCCTAAATTAAAGCATTTAATTTGGAGACTTAGAGAGAATAAAAAAACAAAGGGAATAATAAGAAGAGCAACTTATGTATAGAAAGTTTGAATTTAAGATCGTTGCTAAATAACCGGAAAGCCGGCCGCATGATATAAGGTCTAATCCATATTTGCCTACTCTTTGCCACGTGCTTATTAAAAAATATCAAAAGTACTAAACACTCCTTCTATTTCACCTCAAATAAATATATAAACTAAAATAATAATTATAAATTATAAATTATAAATTTTATAAAAAATTTATTTAATTATCTTTTTAAATATTTTCTTATTATTAAAATGTAACACATAGCTAAAATATTATTCTAATTTTTTATATTATAAAATTTTTACCTTGAAAAATTAGAATGACCCGAATCTTAAAGAACGCTTGATATGAGTGGTCATATATATATATATATATATTAAGACTTATTTAATTTGTATATTGTTATGGATGAAATGCCACAGGTTTTAAAAGAAAGAAAAATAATAATAAGTTGAATAATTATATTATAATATATGCAGAATATATAATTAAATTTTTAAATCTAAATTTTTTTCCTAATATTAAATTTTTAAACAATATCTGCAGAATTATTTGGGCTTGATACAGTGGAGTGGAATTTGGTATATACTTGACATATTCAAGAGGAATTAAATGTTTTGGCATTTCACCGAACTTAAAGTAAAATAATAAACTTATACTTGTCGCACGCAATGTCCATTTCCATCTCGAAATGTCAAAGTCAATATATTTTAAAAAGAAAAATGAAAAAAAGAAAAAAAATTGCAACGGTACATTCTGCTTATGTCATGTCAACATGACCACAAGTTCCAACGGTTCATTTTGCAATTTGCGTCCGACTACATGTTAAAATCTAATTTGATTAAAGACAAAATTCAAACTCTTTTCTTGTAATTAAGTGGAATAATCTTAGCAATTAAAATTTTAAAACAAATACTAAATATGAATCGAGCAGGATTTACTAATGATGATATTTGAATTTAATGCTTCATTTTTTCAAAAGGGACACACTTTTTTTTTATCACAAGCTAAAATGTTATAAATTGAATGAACTAATTTTCACTCACTAGATATATATTTAATATCAAACAAAAAAAGAAAATTATATTATAAATTAATTTTTGAGAGAAGATGTATATATGTCCTCTAACTTATTATACAGGCATAAATTTACCCCTTTTTTTTTTGCTTAAATAAGTTTAAATTTTTTAAAAATTAACTTTTTAAGTTTCTAATTTAACGAAAAGTATAAAACCGTTATATTATATGGAGAAAATATATATGTCCTTAAACTTATCGTATTGGTATATTTTGACTCTCATTTTTTTAAGCCTAATTATTCTTAAATTTTGAAAAAAATAATTATTTTAATATAATTTAACACTATTTTTTTAGACTCAAATATGCCTAGATAACAATGAATTTAATTATTTCATCTTGTAGTTAGTTAAACAATAAAAAAATTAATTAAAATAATAAATTTTTTAGATTCTTCATGACATCTCTTTGTTAACATCCTTTAATATATTTTTTGCAATATAAATTATTTAAAATAATAAATTTATAATTCATGCACATATATATAATAAATAAATTTTTTTATATTTTTCACTATTTATTTTTTTGAATTCAAAAAGAAAAGAAAAAGATAAAAACAAACATGTTATAGAGTTGTGAAAAAAATTTATTTCTTGTTCAAAATTACTTGTAAAAAATAAATAAGAGATAAAAAGTAATATAATATGCAGAGAGATTTATAATTTTTTTTATAGCTCTAGTCACCATAAAAAATTCATAAATAATTAAATCTTCTTTATTTTGATGGTAAAGTCCAAATTCTTTTTTTTTGAAAAACTTTATTTCTGTCTACTCATGACGACAGCAGTCATCATTAATGATGAGCCTAAGAGTATCGACGAAGAAGTTTGAGATATATATGACCGATGATCTTTCGCCTAAGTTCTTTTTTGCTCATTTTATATCTGGCTAAGAATTTGATACATGAAATCTAGAATTTTAAAAGGAGATGGCTTGAATTCTTTAGAAATTGACTATAATGAAAATTTTAAAATTTATTCAACAAAAGGAGAAGAAACTAAAATCTCATATGTTTCTATTATTTGTTTTTCTTAAACATGTTAAACAATCATATAATCGTAGGAAGTCAAAATAAAATTTTATAATTATAAATAAATATATAGCTTTTTTGTGACAAGACATCATGATTTATTTTTTTTAATAATATTTAATTATTTTATATAAAAAATATTTTTTTATTTCAGATGAAGCTTATATATTCCTTAAATTTAATGATATTAAATTTTCTATTTGTTTAAAGATCAAAATAGTTATTTTTGTAAAAATTATATATAATTGAGAAAAAAAATTAAAATTAAAGGCTTAGTTATACACATATAATAAGTTTAGGGATATATTTATATATATATATTTATAATATAAGTGTATTAATTTTAACGTTAATTAAGAAAAATTTAAAAATTAATTTTTAAAAGAATTGAGCTTATTTGAGAAAGAAAAATCCTAAATTGTACATAAACAAAAAGGTAAAAGACATATTTACACCTTCTCTCCTAATTTTTAAATACTATTATAAAGTTTTCATTCTAATTTCAAAATTAAAAAAAGAAAGATGATGAGGTTAAACTACGTATGTGTACACGTGTCATATACAGGTGTGAAAAATGAAAAATATCTTTGATTGGACAAGATGATTAATGGCCCACATGCACAAAATAATTAATAGATGGGTAATTTTATTTTTTATTTTTAGCATTAATAAATGGGTAAAAATTTTTATCTACCTCATGTTTAAAAAAAAAAAGCGAAAAAGAAAAGAGTTCTTGAGAAGTTTCATATAATTTAGCAAAAAAATAAGCCATTATTTTGATAAGATTGTAATATTCTCCCAGCTGTACCTATCTATTAAGTATCTCTTAAATAATTTGTTTATGACAAGATAGCCTTGTAACTTAATTAACCTATTATAATTAATTATCTTCAAAAAAAATCTATTATAATTAATTAATTAATTAATATTTTATTTAATAACTGAGTTGAAAAGGAAAGGTTAGAATTCAAAGAATTGGAAGAAGTTATTTTACTGCATAGACAAATTGGTAGAAAAAAAAAGAGAATAAATAATTATGTAACAGTTATTTAATTTCCTTAATCTATATAAAATATTTATTAATTAAAAATTAAAAAATTAAAAAAAAAAGAGTTAGGAAGCTGACTCAATAGCTAAAATTAAAAAAAGGTTGTATGATATGTCATTATATCAAATTAATAATTCATAGATGAAGTGTCTAGACATATTCAATTTTTTTAATTTTTTCATTCTCTTATATATATATATATATACATATACACATATGTATATATACATATATGACAATAATTTATTCTGCAGGGAATAGTTCCATCTAATGTAAAAATAATAATACTAAAAGGAGAAGTTATAATGATGAGTTGATGATTTAGTAAAATATAGAAATATCTTCCAAGTTGTATTTGTTATCATACATTATGAAACTTTTTTTTTTCGGGGTAATTTCTAGGAAACAATATTTATTTGTTTTATAGACACCAAATTAAAAGGAAAAAAAAACAGCTGCAGGTAAGGAGCAGAAGTGGCCAGTCAGCAAATTAAAGAAGCCAATAAGCCAAACATTTGGAATATAATTTAAAAGCAAATCACTATAATTTAACCTAATAATGGAAAAATTAATTAATATTTTCTTTTAAAAAAACACACACACACCCATTTTAGCAATTAATCCCAAACTGAAGTTCCAAAATTGCTGGAAATTAAACTCTCTAATCCCAGCAATTGATCAGAAAATTCTCCACACACGTCTTGTGTTGGTGGAAAAACCCACCCATCAACCGAGTCAAACAATATAAACTCGGTACCTGATTCGGACGAGTCAAAACTCCCTTCTATATTTGGCAACTCTACAATTTCACTCAACTCCTCGGATTCTGAAACATCATCAGATACAGACACCGAGGATGACTCCGATGATGATATTTCCGATGATGAAGACATTGAAGATAATGAGTCGAATTCAACCATCGAAGCAGCTTTAGTTGCTGCTGCCTGAATATCTCTTGGCATTGATGAAACTGGACGAGGTAATGAGTCAACGAGTTCAGGGAAATTAAGAATAGCAGCGTCGCCTTTAATGGTCACGGCAGCAACATCATGTGCACGCGCCGCCATTTCAGCCGTCGGGAATGTTCCGAGCCAAATACGAGATTTCTTCCGAGGTTCACGGATTTCTGACACCCATTTGCCCCAACTTCTCATTCTAACACCTCTGTAGGCAAGGTGCTTACTACAATGATCTCTAGTTCTTTTTAATGGTTTTTCTAATGGGTCTTTAGTTTTTGACTTACTTGCAGCGGCGGTAGTAGGCAAATTTGATGGAGATGTTGGCGTAGAAGAAGAAGAAGAGGAGGAGGAGGAGGAGTTGAAGCTGGTGCTTTCATCTGACATTGTTAAAAGGGCACTAAAGTAGGTGACGATTGTTGAAGATGAGAGAGAGCTATAATAATAATAATAATAATAATAATAATAACAATAAATGGACACAGAGAGTTAAGAGAAAATTTTAAGAGAGAATGAGAAAGAGGAGAATAATGGAGTAGGTTTTTGTAGGAGGAAGAGTTAAGGGAGGATACGCTCCTTTATAGTGACCCTTAACCTACCATCAAAATGTATGATATATATATATATTTCCAATGGCAAATACTTTATAGAGTTAAAGAAAAAAAATACCATATAAATAATTATTATTATCAAAAGAATTAGAAGTAAAAGAATTTATCAATTGTAATATCACTAAATACACATGCATATATTAAATTTATTTTTGTATTTAATTAAATATATGAAAAAATCTAGAAAGTTATTTTTAAATGTATATTTGCATCATATATTATATCATATAATATAGTAGCAGAACCATAGAGGCCAGTTAGGTCAGTTGACCCCTCCCCGACCCTTTTAATATATATAATTTTTTTATTATATATTATATATAATTTTATAAAATAATGTTATGTATATATAATTAATAATTTATATTCATTTAAAATATCTTAAAATTATATATATAATTATATACTTTTAAATTAAAATTATTAAAATTATATAAAATTAAAATTACATATATATAAAATTATATCCTTTTTATAAAATTATATACTTTTAATATATTCTTTTCAATTATAAATATATATATAATATAATTATATTTATTAATAATTTTTAAATATTATTTTTTTGATTTTTAGTAAATTTTATAAATAAATTATTAAATTCAAGAATTAAATAAAATATATGTAAAAAATTTAATAAAATTTTAGAATTTAATAAATAATAGAAAATTTTTTAATAGTAATTTATAATAAAAATTTAAATTTTATTATAATATTAAATATTTAATTTTATCTTTAATTCATCTGTAATCCCTCTTTACTCTATTTCCTCTCATTTTTTTATTCCGCCACTATATACTAGAGACCTCTTTATTTATAGGTACAAAATCATATAAATGTATAGTATATAATTTTTTTACTCATTAATAGGTACAATTTTATGTATATTTCAATATCTATTGTTAATTAATTTAATTTAAACTATATTTAATCTAAAATAATTACTATATCAACTAGTGGTATCAGGTACTAATTAATTAGAAAATTCCACAATATTATAAATGATAAGTACATTATTGTGTTTGTATTATGTGATGTAAACATATAATAAATTATTTAGTGGTATATAAAGAGTATTATTAATCGTATCGCTAAAGTATATAAATTAATAGCAATGCGAAAAGACAAAAAAGAAGAGAGAAGTGAGTGAAGGAGAGAGAGTGGGGCCCAAAGGAGGAATGGAGATTACCTGTAAGAGAAGTGGGGGTGTAAAAGAGAGAGAGGGAGACATGCAGTAGTAATAACACTGTTGTACCAAACAATTTCTTTTTCATTTCATTTCAATTTTTTGTCCACGTTTCTCTCTTTTCTTTCTTTCCTGTCCGTTTTTTATTTTTGCTTCTTTTTCAGTAATCTCCATTGTTTTCTCTCTTTCTTTTTTATCTTAATCCTCTGCAAGACTGCAAAGGCACAATGCTATGCCAATGATTTTTTTTAAAAAAAAAAAAAAACACTAAGTGTTGTTGAACAGAGTTTTGTTGTCTTGTAAACAAGAAAAGTTTATTAAGTTAAATTTGATGAAGAAAGACAAAAAGCAACAATCTTCTTAGATTATGTATAAAGTTTGAAGGGTAACCCACCATTCCACCACAGCTTTTTTGGGCTTTTTCTAACATAAAAATCTTTTAATTCTAAAGCCTCCACCACCACCACTACCAACAACACATTTACACCATTTTTTATGAATCGGTAAAGCCTTTGACAACTATTATATATAGATGCATATATATGTTAGTTCTCTATTTACATCGGCCAAAAAACGATTGAGACAAAGAGGATAAAAATTTCCAAACAAAAAAAATTATAAATGAATTTATATTCAATTTAATTTTCATATTAAAAAATTAATGTAAATAGTTAGTATTAATATTTATATTCAATTTTATTTTCATATTCAATAATTAAATGCTGAAATTTTTATTATTTTTATTTTATTATTTAAATTTTATTTTAAAAAATTATATAATATATATTATAAATTAAACAATAATTATAAATAATTATAATACTCAATAATATTATTAAAGCAATAAATTAAAAACTAATTTTAAAATTTTAAAATAATTAATATTTAAAAATTAATTTTAAAGAAAAAAATAAATATACATACACATATATATATTATATACTGTATAAATAAATATTATTAATTATATATATATATATATCAGCCTGATCTATATATATATATATATATTGTAGTTGTTGATGAAAATTATTATTAATACTAGTTATTATCTTCGTCTAACTAATCTTTTAAAATTTTACCGTAAATATATTTCAATTTTACCTAGTGTAAGAATATCAATTATTTTTTGCATTAATCACCTATAATTCTTCCATAAAAAATCTTATATGCATATGTAAACCAGAATAACTAAAACTTTCCCAATAATATTAGTTATTTAACTTGTACCCTTTGTTGATTCAACTTCCACCCTTTTTTCGTTAAGTTGTGCATTTATTGACAATTCAACTTCTAACGTATGCCTTCTTTCAAAAAAAAAAAAAAATCTAACGTATACCTACTTAATTATGTTATTTTTCATTATTTTTGTTCCTATATCCATTATATCAAAATTTGAATTTATAAATTTACAATTTAAAAAAATTAATTACTATGGTGGCTAAAATAATTAGCCATAAATTTTTTTTATAATTTTAGTTACTATTTTTATCATAGCTAGAGATATTTTTTTAATAGTGTAAACTAAAAGTCGCTAGTTATATCCATTAAGAAATTATTTAATAATAAACACACAATTTAATTTTTTACTTTATGCGGTAACAAATATTTTCTAATTATTTATTTATTTTTTTAATGTTAAATTTGATAGGACCACAAGAGCTATAAAACTCTTCGTACTAAATTTTAATATAATTGCATGTATCAAGTTATTTTAACATAACTGCATATCTAAAAACTTAAACTTAAAACTTCTAGTTAAAGTAAATTAATCTCTTATCAACTGATTTATATGGATTAATAATTCATTTAATTATATTTAAATGCTCTGTAATTTATAATTTAATAATATTATCATTTACAAGGAAAATTTTTTATCTTCGCACTGACATTATTCAATTATAAATTTATAATCATAATAACAATAATATACTTAATTTTAAAATTCTAATGATTTAATTTAGATTTGGTAGCATTTAGTTTGGTGTGTCAAAAATACTGTCGTGGAGCATGGCTCATCACGAAAAGATATACATATATATATTATATATAAATTATTCATAAATGCCTTCTCAAAGTAAGAAAGGACAATCAAGTTCTCACAAGATTAAATTCATGTGTGTGTGTATATATACAGCTTACCTTTTTCTCTTAAACCATCATCATGTAGTTATCATATACCAATCTACTTTTCACATCACCAATGTTATAACAAATTTTATAACTTAAAATTTTATATTATTCCTGATCTTTTATCAATTTCTCTGACATAATATTCTGAGTTTCATCAGATAAAAATAAATAAAATTTACTTTCATATGAAAAAATATAAATTATTATATAATCTTATATACCAGACATATATAAATATATACTACTTTGAAAAATAGTCACATGCCCAAGTACCAAACACTCAAATCAAATTCTCATCAAGCTAGATTGAGTTTGGTATTTCACCAAATATATAGTTTATAAAATTATATCAGTCTAATTGAAAAATTACATAGCAAAATAATATAAATTATTAACGAGATGCATTCAAAGAACTCTTAGCTCAGGTTCAGATTTGTCTATTGGCTCTCCTATTTGCAAGATAATAGAGAATGAATCAGGCTCCAGTGAAGAAACTCTTATGCCTAAATCAGATATCGATTTTTCTGCAAGTAGATGAACTCAGAAAATTTGAAAAAAGATATCTTTACATATGAGAGTCTATCTCTATTTATAATTAATGGATAGAGGACAATGTCTGCAAGTGTCAGTAGATCTTCAGAATATGTCGGTGTCACACATTTACTGTGTTAGAAATCTATATGTCGAACACTCAAGAGCTCGACTAGAATATATATGCATATCGAGATTCAATATTCTTTAGGAGCTCAGTCCCAGCAAAAGGCATAGTCAATGAGCTCGGTAAATAGAGAGTAGTAGCAGATATTAATAATTTAAATTTTCATTTCATTTTCTTCCAATTACGATTGGTGTATAAAAAAATAAAATAAAAATAATAAAGAAATAAAGACGAAGAAGATGAAATAACCCATAACCTCTGAAGTAGAGAAGTTTCATATGGAGGCACCCAGAACGAGGATTGCATTCATAATTTGAATGAATATAGCTGCCAGCACATGATTCATGAAAAACAACTCAAAGATTTTATAAAATGGGGTCCGATTTCTGCTAAATTATTAGATTTTTCCCATGCTTCTTTTAGATTTTTTGTCTCTTCATTTTATATATCTTCTTTTAGGACTTGTTTTCTTATTATATATTTAAGTCTTCAGATCCAATATTGTGCAAATTATTTCACAATCATCCATCAATTATTAATGATTAATTAAGTGCGGTAATTAATTAGTTAACCTAAATATACATTTATTGATGTATATATAGCTTATATTTATTTTTCTATTTTATAGTTTTCAATAATTAAAAGCTAATTATAAATTCATAATGTTTTTGTATCTTTATAGGCAACTATATATATGTTTACTTTGTATTTTTGTCTCGTTAGTCTTAGTTTTAGGACCCAAATCTCAATAAATGTTTTTTAAATCAGCCTTGCTTAAAAAGAATATTTTTGTTGTATGTAGCTTATGTTAATCCCACTTCATAATCTTATTGTATCTATCTTGTAAATTAATGACAACAAAGCTTATTTCTATTTTTCGTCTTATACAGAAGCTTATTTCTATTTTCACCTTGTATAGATAAAAAATAAAAAAAAAATCAACAAATATTTATTTGTATGTATGTACCCAAAAAATCTTCATATATCTTGGCAGAAATTTTTGTCTATCATTTCTTCATATTTCTGATTATTATTATTATTATTATTATGAAGATAATGATTAATAAATTACAGCAATAATTGATATAATAAACGAAATAGTTTATTATATCTTCAAGAGAGACTTGAAGGTCTTATCAGGAATTGAACAAATAAATTCCTTTTTAGGGCGGACTCTACAAAATGATAAATTCTTTTCGGTGGGGATTATAGTCTTCAAATAAAAGAGTGCATTGGTTGAGTTGGGATCGGATGAGTATTTTTGAGAAGCAAGAAGGTATGAGGTTTCGAAATCTCTATTATTTTAATCTGGCTATATTAGGTAACGAGGGTTGGAGGTTTATGTCCAATTTAAATACTCTTACTATAAGAATTTTCAAAGTCAAATACTTTAAAGGAGACCATTTTTTATAAGCTAAGATTAGTCATAATCCAAGTTTTATTTAGAAGAGTTTATAGCAGGCCTTGGACATAATAAGAAAAGGAGCTAGATGGAGAGTGGGTAATGGGGAGACAGCTAAAGTATTGGGGGATCACTGGCCTCCTAATAATGAGAATTTTTGCATCCTATCACATATGCAATCTAAGGGTGAAGACTTAAAGCTTAAGGTCCTTATTGATGAAAATAGGAATTGGAACTTGGCAGAAATCATTAAATGGGTGCCTAATGATCTTGATAGAATTCTTAGAATCCCTCTGCAAAATCTAATTTATGTGATAGTTGGATATGGCATTACTCTAAGAATGGTGCTTATGTTGTAAAGACTGATTATCATGTGGCTGTCTCTTTGTGCTCTAACCTTCAAGATCATGTAGTTGGGGGAGTTGGGAGTAGAATTTGGCAACTCAATATGCACCAAAAGTGAAGAACTTTTTATGGCATCTATTTCGTGGGATTATCCCCATTCGAGTTGTGCTACAAAGAATGGGTGTAGATATTAGTGAAATTTGCCCATTTTGCATGACTTTTTGACGTGCCCCAGAGCAACTGCATGCTGGACATTGTTGGGTATTAATGCGCTTTATAATGATATGGATCAAGCTCTGACTAATATTCTTGATAATTGTAGCTCTGACATGTTGGCCAAGTTTTATTATAGTTTACGGAGCTTGTGGTACTTTATAAATAAATTCATTCGGAAATATAAATTTATTAGATCCTAATTATTTTCTTCGTTTCATTACAAGTGTTCGTTTAAAAAAAAAATTTTTTTTTACTACAAGCGTCGTTTTTAGAAATTTAATGAAGTATTAATTGAAAAGTTTTAATATTATCCTTTATTAATTAATAAAAGAGAATAAGTATTTAGAAAGATGAAAAAGAATATTTAAGTAAATTATAATAAAATTTTTATAAAATTAATAATTGTTAATTATTTTTTAAATTTGTGCACGTTATTTTTATGTAACATTTAAAATAAAATGGAAAGAGTATATTTGTTATTATGCAAGCTCGTAATGGCAAGAATGAACGCAAAGGACAGGCCCAGCTCAATGGGGGAGCACCCTGAGCGGTTGCTCAAGGCCTCTCAAGTAGTATTAACGTGGGAAATGACGGGATGTTACTACAATAATCAAGTTTTTATCCGAATAGGTGGGTCAAATCAACGTGACCCCTCAAGTAGTATTGTAGTAGCTTTTATCCGAATAGCTTTGATTATTGTAGTTGAGGGGCCACTACAATAATCAAAGATCCCACTTATCCATAAATTAATACTCAAAGAGTTACTACAATAATCAAAGAGATCCATGGCTACCATGCTTCCTTTGATTTGACCCACTTATCTATTTAATTTATATAAAAATTATTATTTTATATTGTTATTTTTAGGCTATTAAGTCCTAAATATTTATTTTTGGGCGGCTCCTCAAATTCAAAATTTTCGCTCCGACACTATTTTTTAGGGGCCCATATCTTAATTTCTGCTCGGGGCCCCTAAAATGTCCAAGACGGCCCTGGCAAAGGAAGGTGTCTTCATGTTGTACAATCTCGTGGCAGTCCATCGTCGCCACGCAGCAAAGCTTTAATGACCAGATGGCAGCCTCCTTCAACTAGCCGAGTTAAAATTAATGTAGATGTGGCAATCTCTAGTCAAGCTCGAAAAGTGAGTGTGGGTGCTGTTGGGCGAGATGATGCTGATCATTTTAAGTGCTTTTTCATATCATATTAACGGTGTTTTCAAATCAAATGTTGTTGAAGCTATTGGTGTGAGGGCATGGACGGATCTAAGGGGTTCCCTCCACACCCCCCCCCCCCCCCCCCCCCCCCCCCCCCCTTCTTTATATATACACACACATATATATAATTTTGTGTATATATATAATTTCTAATATATATTATATATAATTTTATAAAATCATAAATATATATAATTTTATAATTAATAATTTTATATTCTTTTAATATATCCTAAAATTAAATATATATAATTTTATATTTTTAAATTAAAATTAAAATTATATAAAATTATATACTTTTATAAAAAGGATATAATTATACATATAATATTTTAATTTTATATAATTTTATAATTTAAAAGTATATACTTTTAATATATCCTTTTGAATTATATATAATAATAATTTTTTAATATTAATTTTTTAATATTTATTAAAATCCGGTAAATAAATTAATAAACCTAAGAATTAGAATGAAAAAAATTTAAAAACTTTAATAAATTTTTAGAATTTAATAAATAATATAAAATTTTATTGAAAAGTTTTTTTTTATAGAAATTTATAAAAAAAAATATAAATTTTACTATAATTTTAAATATTTAATTTTAATTTCAATTCATTTGCATTTTAAAAAAAAATGTCACCCTTTAATCAATTTCTGGTTCTGCCACTATGTGAGGAAGGTTCTCTCATAGTTACATGGCAATGATTCTTCCAATGTTGATGTTGGGATGAATAATCAAGAAGTTTATTTTGATATGTTGTCATACTGTTTTAATTTGTTATAGTTTATTTTATTATTTTGGATTGTCAAAATTTAGCTAAGAGTATTGTGTGGCTTTATTTTATTGGGTCAGGAGTGTATTGTCTGAAATTTTTAAGTAATGACTTTCTGAATAATGAAGATAATGATTCGGATATTTGAAATAGATGAAAAAATAGAGTTAGTTACCCCTAAAAAAGTTAAAAGTTAAATTCGAGTATGGACAAAATCGATATTTTTGAAAAAATATTTAAGGGGTAAAAATTATGAAAATGTCTCTATAACCCTAGAACTAAATTCTACCATAATTAAAGTATGAAATATGGGTAATGAAGTTTTAGAATAATTAAAAAAATTATTTTTATAATTATACGAAATTAAAAATCAAATTTAAAATAATTTTAAAAAATAGGTATATCGAAACTTTGGTGTAAGCACCACATCTTATAAAATCTTAAAAAAATAGAAATATACATATGAAAAGAATTTTATTCCTTCTTCCTCCATTCAAATTGAAATTTCCGTTCTCTTCACCGTAACCTTATTTTCTTTTTCTTCTTTCTTCCATCAATATAGTTAAAATTTAAGGAAATTTCACATACAACACAAAAATTTTAGTAGAATTCATTAAAATATATAAAAAACCCTCAAAATATCACCATAAATTTAAGAAAAATTGAGGAAGAGAGAAAAAGGGCTACTTTGAAAGTAGGATTGTGCTTGTATATTAATAGTTTGCTATTATTTAATTTTCTTTTAATTTTTGATGTTTATGAAAGCTAGTTGAACCATATTAATTAAATTAATTGTGAAGTATTTTATTTGAATTTTTAGACTAACCTAGAAAAGTTTAAAAATTATAAAATTTAACCTGAAAGTTTATCTATTTATTATTAGATGGTGTATAAAATTTCATAATTTTTGAAGATAATTTAATATGAAAGAAAAATAGAAGAATAAAAGTTGTCATGATTGTACTAGTAGAGTCAGAATTTTAAAGTTTATGAAACTCAATTAAAAACTATAGTAAAATATCCCAGCAAAATATAAAGTTTTTATCTAAAATATGATATACATATTTAAGATATATGATTAAAATTTCATAAATTTAAATAAATGGTTAATTATAAAAATAAAATCAAAAAATAAAACTATCAGTATAATGACTGTAAAACTAGAATCTATAAGCTTAAGTAAGCATAATTTAAGAACAAGGTAAATGAGCATATGAAAATCTAAAATTTTAAATAAAAAAAAGTTCCTATATATATTTTTGTTATATAATTAAAATTTCATGAATTTTTATAAAGATTTCGTATCTAAATAAAGTTAGAAAATGGGTACTGCTAGTAAAGTTATTGTAAAAATAAAATATGTAGGTTTGAAAAATATAATTTTTAAATATAGTAAATGACCTTAGAAAAATATGAAACTTTAAATATAAATTTATGTATATGTCTAAGTCTTATATTTAAATTTGTATAATTTTTAATCGAGATTTATTACTAAGAAAGAATTAGAAAAGTTTATTGAATATGATAGATTTTAAAAAATTGAGAAATAAATTAAATTTTGTATAGCAAATAGATGAAGTAAAGTTTATTAAATGAAATTGTTAAAGTTTTAATGTCAATTGGTTAATGAGAAAAGTGGTTATTATTTTAAAGAATTATTATTATTATTATTATTATTATTATTGATTTGTAAAATTGACTGAAAATAAAAAAATAACTAGATTGCCCGATTATATTGATAATAAATATAGTCTTTGAATTGAATACCTAGCGAGAGAGGGACATTCATAGTGTTAGTAAACACTATATACCATCAGTGAACACTTTGTATCATCAGAGATACTGGGCATTCGTGCCATCAATGGGTTATTGGACATATTCTTTATAGTGGACATTCACTTGCCATCAATAACCCGTTATCCGAACCTAAAATTTAAAACTCAGTATATGAGGATAAAAGTGTAAAGATAAGAAAAGCTTATTGGATTATAAATATATATTAATGATTATTCATATTAGATTATTGGATTATAAAAAATTATATGCAAATATGTACTAAAAGTATATAGCAGTCATAATGAAAAGTAAGATTTAATAAAGTTTGATAGAATTGAATATTACTGAATTGAACATAATAAATGTGTCTAAAGTGTTAAATTGTATGTTGACTAAAAACGTCCTGAAATGTTATTTTAAATCATAATGCATAAAGTGTTAAGTAGAACAAATATATTCATTGTGTTAATTGAATGAAAGTTCTCATTATAACAAAATGAAATTTATTAAAAACATAAGATATAAATTTTATTAATAAAATATTGACAATTGCACTTAATTTATAAAACTTATTAAAGTTTGCAAATGAACAATATTTAATGTAAATAGAAAATATTAATGTTACAAATGTAATGTTTATTATAAAATAAATTCTAGAAAAGTGTTATATAGTTATATATTATTATTTATTTATTTTAATTGAGTTTGAAATATAAGATATAGATCTTATTATAAACGGTATTATTTTAAAAGAAAAAATAAATGCAAAGAGATTTTATTATTATTAATATAAACTAAAATTGTATTTTGTATGATAAAATAAGTTTTACTAGAAATATTTATTTTATTAATTTATTTTTAATAATTATGATTTACTATTTTATCATTACAATTATATATAATGAAATTAAATAGCAAAGTATATGTATATAAGCATCACTAAGCTATAAGCTTAGCGTATTAGAATTTTCTAACATGCAAATAAGATAAACCAAAATGGGATTATCAATTGGTGAATATAAGTTTCAATAATTAGTTGCAGAGAATGGACGAAGGATTTTATAAATGATGAGAATTATGAATTATTAACATTGTATCACTCATTTGGATAAATTTAAGGATTAAAATTTAGTGATTGAGTATTAATTCATATATTGTATTGTATATAGTTATATTTACATATTTTTTTATATATATTTAAATTATTTTAAATAGAAATGGATATTGGGTTTATTGAAGCTATTGGAGTTGAGATCTATTGAAAACAAATTGAGATTGCTTATCTGTTCAAAACTAAAACTGTAACCTGTCAAAATCGATACCGATTCAAACCAGAACTTGAATCTTAATTTATGGTTTGGTTCAGGTTCATAATTTTTAAAAAAGTCAAGCTGACGATATTTACAGTTTGAAATCGTCGATTCAAACTATTAAAAATCGTCGGTTCAAACTATTAAATTAATGCATTTTATTTAGGTTACTGTTTTTGTTTTAATTATTTTTATTCTTTAATTTGAAATTTTTTACTAACTATATAAATACCATTTATATTTTAAATTTTTTTCATATTTCTAATTTTTAATTTCTCTTATTTTTCTCTTTATTCTTCAATCTATATTTATATTATAATCTTTTATATTATCTAGAATTTTTATTTTTTTTTAAATTTACTCTCTAATATTTTTTACAATATAAATTCTCATTTTTTTTTAAAAATCTCTATAATATAATCTTAATCACTTTATTTTATTTTATATTCAAAATTTTTTTCTATTTGTTTTATTTTATTTCTATTATTTTTTAATTTTTATCTTATGTATTATTTTTTATTCAAAATTTTATTACATTATAATTTCTAAAAAAATAAAAAATAATTAAGGCTCAAATTTTAGATAAAAAAGAAAATAATATAGTTGATGAATTTTTTAGACCAATTTACATGAAAAATATAATTGAATAAATTAAAATAATAATAATAATATTCAACAATTACATAAATATAAGGTAAAAGAAACACGTGAACGTTAAATTTTGTTTAAAGTTCAAAAAAATACATAAGTAACTTATCTTTTTTAAGTTGTGCATATATTTTTTTATTATTTTTTAGTAAATTAATCTCAATATTTTTATTTTTTATAAATTTTAATTTAAATTTTTTTAATTAAAATCACATATGAATTATTTCCTAAATTGTTCCAAACCACTTTGAACTATCGTAAACCGCTTTTAAATTGCCCTTTCGAACTTTCTCCTCAAACTGTCTCTCGATTCGTCTTTGAACTGAGGTTCAAATTGGAATCGGCGATTTCTAAATCATCTTTGAACCGTCGTATAGAATTTTCGATTTAAGTTCAAAAATTTTCTAAATCGGAACTGACGATTTCAGAACCAGAACCGACGATTTATGAACCATAGCCATATCTAGATAATGGGGCATTAAAATAATTAAATAAATTATTTTTATAATTTTGCTGAATTAAAAGATAAATTTTAAAATAATTTAAGAAAATAGATATACTGAAGCTTTGGTGTGAGCACCACATCTTATAAAATCCTAAAAAAATATACATATGACAAGAATTTTCTTCCTTCTTCCTCCATCCAAACCAAAATTTCCCTTATTTTCACCATAACCATATTTTCTTTTTCTTCTTTCTTCCATCAACATAATTTAAGAACAAGACAAATGAGCGTATGAAATTCTAAAATTTTAGATAACAACTCTTATATATATTTTTGTTATATGATTAAAATTTCATAAATTTTTATAAAGATTTCGTACCTAAATAAAATTGAAAAATGATAATGCTAGTAAAGTTTTTATAAAAATAGAATATGTAGGTTTAGAAAATATAATTTTTAAACATAGTAAAGGATCTTAGAAAAATATAAAACTTTAAATATAAGTATATATATGTGTTTAAGACTGATGTTTAAATCTATATAATAATAGAGGCTTAGCACTAAGAAAGAATTGAAAAAGAGAGGCTGTCAGAAAAAAATAAGAATCTGACAAATTTTAAAGAGTCGATAAATAAATTAAATTTTATATAGCAAATAGATGAAGTAAAGTTTATTTAATTGAATTGTTAAAGTTTTAATATCAATTGATTAATGAGAAAAGTGGTTGTTGTTTTAAAGAATTATTAAAAATATTATTATTATTATTATTATTATTGATTTGTAAAATTAACTAAAAATAAGAAAATAATTGAAATGCCCAATTATATTAATAATAAATCTAGTCTTTAAATTGAATGGCTAGTCAGAAAAAAATGTCTATAGTGTTAGTGAGCACTATATGCCATCAATGGACACTTTAGGTCATCAGAGATAGTAGGCACTCGTGCCATCCATGGGTCATTGGCCATATTTTTTACAGTGTGTATTTACTTGCTATCAATGACCTATTATCCCAACCTAGAATTTAAAACTAATATAGAATTTAAAACTCAGTATATGAGGGTAACAGTGTAAAGATAAGAAAAGCTTATTGAATTATATATATATATATGCAATGATTGTTAATATTAAATTATTGGATTATAAGAAATTATATGTAGACATGTACTGAAAGTATATAACAGTCATAATAAAAAGTAAAGTTTAATAAAGTTTTATGAAATTAAATATTATTGAATTGAACATAATGAATGTGTCCAGAGTAAAATGTCCTGGAATGTTATTTTAAATTATAATGCTTAAAGTGTTAAGTAGAACAAAAGTGTTCATAGTATTAACTGAATGAAAATTCTTATTATAATAAAATGAAAGTTATTGAAAAATATAAGATATAAATTTTATTAATAAAATATTGACAATTGTAGTGAATTTATAAAACTTATTAAAGTTTGCAAATAAAACATAATAAATGTAAATAGAAAATATTGATGTTACAAATGTAATGTTTATTATAAAATAAATTCTAGATAATTATGATATAGATATATATTATTATTTATTTATTTTAATTGAGTTTGAAATGTAAGAATATATATCTTATTATAAACATTGTTATTTAAAAAAAATAATTGCAAAGAGATTTTATTGTTATTAATATAAATTGAAATTATTTTTGTATGGTAAAATAAGTTTTACTAGAAATATTTGTTTTATTGATTTATTTTTAAAAATTGTGATTTACTATTTTATCGTTATAATTATTTACATTGAATTAAATATCAAAGTATGTGTATATAAGCATTCCTAAACTATAAGCTTAACATGTTAGAATTTTCTGACATGTAATTAAAATGAGCCATAGGAGGGTTATCAATTGGTGAATATAATTTTCAATAATTAGTTATAGAGAATGGATGAAAGATTTTATAAATGATGATAATTATGGATTATTAACATTGTATTATTTATTTGGATAAATATGAGGATTGTATTAAATGTAAATGAGAATTATTAACATTGTGTTATTTATTTGGATAAATTTGAGGATTGTATTAAATGTAAATGAGATGAAATATTTGTATATATATATTTTTAGTTGGAGTTATAAGATTTAGTGATTGAGTATTAATTCAGATATTGTGTTATATATGGTTATATTTATAAATTTTTATGTATATTTAAATTATTTTGAATAGAAATAGATATTGGATTTATTAAAGCTATTGGAGTTGAGATCTATTGAAAGTAAACTGTGAGCACTTATTCATTGCAGGTTGTGTTTTATTTGAAGAAAATGTTGATAGTGTCTAATAAATTCTTCTCAGCTTAATAAATTAATTAGATATATGTATTTTTATAAATCATGAGTGTATTGAATTAAATGTGTTAATATGATGAAATGTATTAATAAATCAAAATATTGAAATAAACATATTTAGACGAATCGTTCAAAAAAAACATATTTAGACGAGCGTAGTACTAAATAATCCATTGAAAATTCCTCATGTTATATCCTATTGATTTCATTAAAAAAACTCAAAAAATACTAATTTTTCATATGAAACTTGAATAGTATTTTTCATATAAAACCATTATTGTGTCCTTTTTCTTTATCATTAGCAATTTCAGATAATGGGTTTTAATTCTTAAAGTTTAAATGCATGCTTTATGCTTCATTGAATTTAGAATTTAACGAGAAAATGGTTTTTTTGTTTATTGTACTATTTCCAAAGTGCAGTAATTGGATTTATTTTAGATTTATTTTTATTGTTAGTAGGATCCAAATTTTGGTCTGAATTTCAATTTTGGGTAAATTTTGTTCAAATTTTGGATGATTATTTTTGTTATCACATATGTTTTCCTATTTTTGTCGTTTAACGTTATAAGTGTAACACTAATCCTATTCAAAACGTCATCTCTAAAAATATATTTAGTAAAATTTAAACTCTTATCTCTTTTTACTTATTCAGCTCTGCTTTAATCAACTAAACTACTCTTTTTGAATAAATTTTAGGTGAATTTAGAACAGAAGGAAACATTCTTGAATTTGAACTTTGAAGTCACAGGAGAGGAATATTTTGGGTATTATAAATTTATTTTTTTAAAATATATTTTTAATGTAAAATTAAAAAGAAAAAAACTGGATGAACTAAATACGTTTGACAGAACTAAAAGTCAAGGACGATTTAGTTAATTTTCCCAAATGAAAGGATCACATTACTTTGTTTTTCTTTTTTTTTTTATTAATTACAAATGGGGAGGAGAATATTTAAACTCTAATCCGAAACTTAAGTATAAACAATACACATTTCTGGTACTAAATTACACTTTGGTGATTAAATTAAACTTTTTTTTATCATTAGACTTTTGCAAAGATATAGAATATGATTTTTTCTTTAAAAAGGAAAAAAAATGACCCTTTTTTTTCATGAAAAATTCATTCCAAAGGGAAAATATTGTTATTAGAAGAAGAAATGCCTGAGCAACATGAATTCATTCTTTATATATGTGTATATACAAATTTTTCATCTTGAGATTTCATAAATGAATACATTAATTTAATGATCCATCAATTATTTAATTTATTGAAATTTCCATTAGCACTTGAAATCACACACGAGGGTTCACAAAAGTAGGATGATATCTTTGGCCTTTTGACAAAAATGCAAAAAAAAAAAATTTTTAAATTTATCAAAATTTTAAAATTTGTTTAAATTTACAACAATTTATAATAATTTATTAATTTATCAAATTTATATTATTTATTATAGATTTATTATGAGTTTATTATATATACAATAATTTTTATAAGTTTACTTTTATAAAATAATTAAAATACCCTTGATAAAACATAAAAAAATTATTAATGATGTAATTTTTCCAATATTTTTTGAATGATTGGGGTGAACTACCCTTGTGATAGTGGGCTTAACCAGCTCTGGTTCTAGCCCATAAATGCTTTCTTAAATACATTCTTTTATTTTTTTTTTCTAAACATTTCTTTATTAAATAACTTTTCTTGTTCTTTCAATTGCTTCTTGAGCATTATAAAGAAAGATTTGAACTTAATTTTCTTATTATCATTATTAATATAATTATTAGTAGATTATATTATAACGTGTTAATTACAATCTTTCAATTCTTGTACTGTTATATCGAAAGAGGTGCATAAATTTAATGTATTTTACCGGATGAGAATTTCAAAATTTACTTTAACACAGTGATTAGATAAAATAAATATTTATATCAACAACCACTAAAATGCAGTCATGTATTAAAAAAATGTGTTATTTTCATTTAGATCTTAAATTTGAGTACTAACTATTTTCTCTCAGCACGTAATTAATCAAAATAAATATTTATATCAACTCAGTGGCGGAGGCAGGTGGGATCGGGTGGGGCTGACGACCTCCCCTGTCGGCTGCCGAACTTATAAGCTCTCAGCCCCTCAGTTTTAGCTCCCCTGAGCCAGCCCTCTCAGCCCCTCAATTTTAGCCCCATTCTCGCAGTAGTCCTGGCTCCAACACTTATCAACTTAACTTATTATATTTGTCAAATTTGAAATTATTCTAAATCTTCTGAAAATAACAAAAGAAGGCATGACCTAATTAAAATCCTCTAGTACACACGTGACCATATATATATGATTAAGAAAATTCATGGAGTTGAATTAAAATTTAATTGTAGGTTTTATGATATAGAATTTAAGTTTAATTTTAAATGGAGTAGGACAGAAGAAAAGCAGTGTTGTAAATGAATTTGTTCACCTAATTTTACATTGTTTTGCTGATCCAAAATTGTTACTTAAATTAAGGTTTCTTTTGAACGTCTTCAAGAAGGGTCAAAGCCAGTTGCCTAATATATATATATATAATGAAAAAAATAATCATTTTCTTTAGAAACTTGAAAAATAAGATGTTCGGTGAGCAACAATATATGGTATAACTAAAAACTAAATCGAATTGAATTTGATTTATTCGATTCACTTAATTTCATAATTCAAATCGATTTATATTTAAATTTTTTTAAAAAATTGAAATTATTAAATTATATATATACACTTATATATATATTTAAAAATATATATGTTCTAATAATTATATATAAACTATTAAAAAATGAGATTAATAAAATATTGAACCGAAATATACCTATATTTCAGAAATTTAAAAAATGAGTTTTGTAAAATATTGAATTAATTGATTATGTATATATGTTATTATATATATTTTGTTAAAAAAATGAATTAATAAAAAATATAGAACTGAGATATATCTATTCAATAATTCAGTTAATTTTGTAAAGGACACTGGTAAACTGAAATATATCGATTTAAATGATTACATAAATTCATTTTATTTAATTCTTTAAATTTTAAATAACTTAATCGATTTTCCAAACTAAACTGATAGATTATTCACCGATAAACTCAAAGCAATCGTAAATAAATAAATAAAATTTGATGGTGATTTTGTTGATCCTCCAAAATTTGGCAAAGGTGATGAAAGACTTTGAGATGTGCAAATAAGAGAGTGGTTTTGTTGCGTTACACTTATTCTCAACAACTTTCATATTATGAAATTCTTTATATTTGGCTTTTTATTTTTTTTAATATTGTTTGTTCTTTTTAATAATAGGCAAATTGTTTTCAATACTGTGTCGTATTAATACGTACATAACCGTAATTTAAGAAATTATTAAAAAAATTTAGAGCAAAGCCACGGCACAGCAACGTATCAGTAGGTATAAAAGCACAAAACAGAAATCCATAACTGAAACTCTCTCAACTTTGAATTCAATTGGAATTTTCTTCTCCGATTTTGAAAATGGTGTAAAGGAAGTTATTGGTCCGGTGAGAATCGAACTCGACGAGTCGTATCGGCCTCTTCCTTGTGTTCACTTCGCTTTACTCTGCATCTGGTTGGTCTCTGCTTTTTCTTGGACTATCAATACCTATAAAAAGCGCCACTTTCAGGTCCTTAACTCTGTTCTTTTAATTTAATTTCGAGTTTTTTTAACTTGTTTGTTTCTGGGTTAACTTTTTTTTTTTTTTTTTTGCTGTGGGTGGGGGGGGGGGGGGGTTGGGTGTCTCTGTTTGGTTTCTGATAAAGCAAAAGAAAGAAATAGAGAAATGGAAAATCAATTTCGAATTTTCCTTTATTAGAAATCATTACTTTTAAGAACGATACCCTTCAATTTTTTCTGTAAAGAATTATTTTTAGCTTAATTATGATGAATCTGAGGTAAATTTTCACTAGAATTTTATGCCTTTTTCTTTAAAAAAATTCTTGAACTCTCCCAGCAACCAAACAATGGTAATTATTTAATTTTATTTGCTTGGTTTGCTTGAACACTTGTTTCTATCACTATATGTTGATTTAATTTTAGTTTCTGATGACTGTCTGCATATGAAATGAAATTAAAAGCATTATATTTTATACTTCGTGGAGTTTTGCTAATTCATTTTTTTTTTAAAAATGATGAAATTGAATACAAAATTATGTAAAAGGATGCTTATATTACAGTTGAATATTTCTTGTATTTTTATTTTATGGAGAAATTATTAATATGATTATAATTGTTTATTTTGCATTATGATTATACTAGAACATATGAACAATCTGCAGTGGACGCTGGCAACTGTACCATTGATCAAAGCTTTGCAACTCATACTTTCATTCCTCCTGGTAGGTTTCTTCATTTGAGCAGCTATATATATATATATCCTGCCAAATTAAGTTATAGATTATGTTTGTTGTAAAAGGAAAAATAGCAAATGTATTTTATGTTGCCAAATGAGGTACACATTGTCTTTACGGTACTAATCTTCATTTATGTTATTGAATCACTTGACTCTTTTGCAACATGAGAAGTATGAGTGCAAAAATATGTGCCTGATTTATGTAAGGAAATTATGTATTCTGGACTACTATCTAGATGAGAATAACTGTATTATGCAAATCTTTTGGACTTTGCGTGTACACCGTATGAGGTGCAGAAAAAGTAATTGATTATTGGAGATCAGCGTTGAGAGTATTGGGGCAATATGCTTGCAGTCTTCTACACCTTGTCAGAAGTTAAATGTACACTGAATCCAAACAAGCGGATATGTTTTTACCACTTGAGGAGCAGGAGATGTACCGTCGTCTAGGATTTATTGGAGTGGTAAAAAATAAAGGTATCTAGAATAGAAAAGAAATGGAAGTTAAGGAGTTACTTGAAGCCATTAACTTTGAAAGCTTATGTATATTTTCTTGTGTGATATGTTGTTTTTCATGGGAGTCTTTGATGAGCTTTAGCATGTCAAATGTGTATGCCTTTACTTTCTTGCAGGTATTTAAACTTTTGAGATCTCCTTTTATGAAAGATTCTGTTTTAATTTTCAAAGCAACACTCTTGCAGGTATTCATGCTTTTATCATGAAATATGGTCACTGTGGTTGTCATTTGGGGTGTATATAACCGGAGTGCTTTTCCAGACAGCTTCTTTTGTGTCCTTCTTGCTCATCTCTCATGGCTATTGCATCATGTGTGAGTGCCTTTCAGCAACTGAGCGTCGCGCTACAGCTGCACTTGGCTGTGTCTTTTACTTGACCCTTGTAGGGTTTAGAGCTTCTGTTCCATACTTTACGGTAGCTTTCCTTCCTATTTTGATTTATATTAATAGCAACTGCGGTGTTTTGTGATTCTAAGGGATTATTTAATAATTATTCCTATCTGACTTGCCAAAAATAAACAGGGATTTCTTTCAATATGGTCTTTGCAGGTGCTGCTGCTGCTGAATTATTTAATTTCATTTTGTCTGATTTTCTATCAAATATCTCAAAATCTATCAGTTTTGAGGGAACAATTAACTTTAACGGAGGATGAGGATATTTGAGATATGCATGATGCTGTCTACACAAAGTACATTATGTTCAAGTATGTGTTTCTTATTAAAAACTTTAATTGGCTGTTGTATTTTTGATTGATAATACTATCATATTCACTAATGGCCTTTTGCATTTCAAACTTTTCTTACTGTCTAGGAAATTTCAGAATGCAATGCAAATGGTAGCCTTGGCCGAAATAGTGGTATAAATTTATCCATTCTGTCTTTTATGCATTCTCTGGCATATTCCATGGATGCGTGATTAGTGAGACGGCTAAGCATATTACTTTTCAGATATGCATTAATGTGGATACCTCTTCAGAAAATTACCGGTTGCGCTTGTTAGTTAAAGAATGGGCTCAGTTCTGCATCTTTTTGTACATCGGGTATGTATGGGTATTCCATTCATGTGACGGTGACATCCTTTGGATCATTTACTAGTTGCTATAGAGGCATATCATAAAAGTTTTTCCTAGAGTTTTTTGTATCTTATTTCAATTCAATGTCACTTCTTATTTCATTATGTACAGGTGGACTTTTCGGTCACAAGATTTAGCACCACTGTTCTTTGTGATGCCAACTGTAAAATCTGAAGGAGAAATAACGGTGCCTCCAATTTACAGCATGGCAAGTGATTTCCCATACTTTTGCCTCTATAGAAGATAGTCCACTCAGTTTTGTTCATGCAGAGTTCTGTAATATGTTTACTCTTTTCTAACAACATTGACATTTTTTATTGCGGGAAATGGATGCAGAAGATTTTAATTGTCATGAATGGCATGTTGGAGTGGTAAGAACATTAAATTAGGCCTCTATCAGTTAATGATCTTACAGCAGTAAATTTGGCTAGCATACATTATTGACTTGCTTTCTAAAATATTCTTTGTTCTGGCAGCCAATTTCATCTTGTGATAAAAGCTCCAGGGATTCATTTATAGTAATGATTCAGCATCCTCATCCGCGTAGACTGCCAACTACCAGAACATCTTTTCCGAGCCCACAGCTTGCGTAGCTTCTCATATTACAGTCCCCAAAGATTCATCTTCATGGATGCCAGTAACAAGTGCTAGGTCCAGTTTTTGGTGCAAGAGGAAAACAGATGTAGCAGCAAATTTGATTTCAAATTTACAATATATAGAGAGTTTTACCTTTTATAGAAATTTGATAGAACAGCATTTAGTTCACTTTAGTTGGTCCCTGCAGCCCACAGAATGCATTTATTAAAACATTGTATTAGTTATCCTGTCAAAGAAGGAATGTGTATATTTCCCATCCTTCTTATCTCCTCTTTGACATTCATATACTTTTTGGATATTTTGTGTGTATGTGTGTCCATGGCATATCAAATATATCAAATGTATATTTTTAATATATTAGATAATAAATTAAATATATATATATATCTGAAATGAGATAATTTTAAAATTAGAAGTTGAAAAATGGATATTTTTGAAAGAAAAAAAAAAGTGTGGTCACAGTATTTCCGAGCTAAAACAACAAACGGAAAACGCATATAAATGTCCTATAAACATGCAGTGTCTAATTTAAACGGCGCCGTTTTGGGGCCCGCAGAAGTTACTTATTCGGGTGAGAGATCAGGCTGGACCCTGGGTTTTCAGATTTTCAGTCATCTTCATCTAATTGCTTTGGTTCTTTGAATCTCGGCTCATCTCAGCCGGATTTTAACCTGACGAATCAAAGTGTGTAAAACAAAACTACAGAGCAAAAAGCATTAATATATTTGAAATGAGTGCAGGTACTATCGTTCTGTATAAGGTGAAACAAAAGCTCTGTTAGTGTTTCTATGGTTATGAAGAAACTCTTGTACATGCTTGATTGTGTTTTTTTTTAAATCACTTTTTCATGTTTTCTGTTAGCATAAGAATTAGGGTTTTTGAACATTTCTGAAAAAGGGTTCTTTTTGTAATCATTCCCCAACATATTATCATTGTGAAACAGATGGATAATATGTTAGTTCATTGATAAACTTGATTAAAGGGCACTTATGAATTTGTTGTAGTGAACTATTGAAAGTTTAAAGATTAGTTCTTTTCAGATTGTCTAATCCACCTTTTATTTTATGCTCCATTCAATCACGGCCAACATTTCAACTCTTCAAAAAATTTCAAATTTTGGTTACTCTGACAAAAAAGAACAAAAAATTTGACTAGCTTTTTTATGCTGTATTTCATGGATTCTCTCTATAGTCTTGTAAAGTTTAGAAATTTAAAGTTTAGAAATTTTTGGCAGGTGGTGCATTTGGTGGAAATAGAGGACTAAGACCTGTTCCCCCAGAAAAAGGAGTCTTCCCTTTGGACCACATGCATCAATGTGACTTGGTAATGCTTTGTTGAAATTCTCCATAAATTCTTGATTTTGTAGAAGAAAAAAAAATTGTTACCTCTTTAGTGGATGAGAAAGAAATGTTGATCTACCATTCTTATTATTTAATTTCCTTTTTGTATTTAATATATTTGCTTGGTTTACAGGAGAAGAAAGATTATCTTAATTGTCTCAGATCTTCTGGGCATCAATCTGAAAAATGCAGAAATTTTTCCAAAAAGTACCTGGAATGCCGCATGGAAAAGTAAGTTTGTTTATTTTCTTTAATATTCTTGTAATGGATATGGTTGTTTATGCTTTTGGTAAACATTTTATCTTCAATGGCTAGATTCATTTGGATTTTTCTTAAATTCTGATATTTAATAAGCGCATCTCCTTGAGGTTGATATGGTGTTGATCTATGTTGTAAAGTATCAAAAGTCCAAGGAAGAAATGGAAAGCTAAAATCAGTGAAAATGCAAAACCTAGGGAATGGAGAATTATTGTTTTTTTTTTTCTCTCAAGCCCCTTTATCTTTTACCTAGTCACATATAAGAGATGGTACCAGCAAAGTTTATGAGCAGCATGCTGACTGCTAATCAAAGTTTTATCGTGTAATGTCTGTTGATGGCTGGTGCCTTTGTTTTTGTGATATTTTCCAAGTGGTTCAATATTTTCACTTAGTTATATCAGCAGTCAATTTTCTATTTGATGCATTTTAGAATGTGTATTTTAGGGTATTTGAATTGACTTTGGGGGAGTTTTAGCTGCAATTTTACTGAAATATGAATGTGGAAGCTGAAAAGATTGAATGAATTTCAACAATACACAATACACACGCTTATGAATTGATAATAGAAATAACTATGGTTTATGAAGACAAAAAATCAAATCCTGCTTTACCTGACTAAAAGTCCCACTCATAAAATTCTGGCAAAATTTTATGCTTAGAGGGGTGAGAAGGAACAACTATAAGTGTTCTGTCCGGACTGCAATTGGAATTATTATTAAGTTTGTTGCAATTATTAGTTTGTCATATTCATTTTTGTAGTCATTCTAGCATTTGTTTTCTTCAAGTTTCTTATTACCTAAAGACTTGCCTTTATCACCCAAAATTTTCAATGGTTTTCTGCAGAAACTTGATGGCGAGGCAGGACATGTCAGAGCTTGGATTTGGAAAGGAATCTGATTTAGAAGCTGCTGGAGAGAAGAATAATGAGACAATTGCTAACTGATTGAACTAACTGGAAATAGTCATAGATGTACCTGGAATTGAAGATGTGAGATTAATGAAGCTGGAAGAGCTTTGCAGGTGCTAGCTAAGTTATTCAGAGTTTTCATATTTATTTAACCAGTATACATTTCATTGTCAATTGTAGATTGTTCTTGAAACAAGCTAATGGAGCATTATAGGAAAGGCATTGGAAAACCATAAAAACTTATTTGTGTACTCTTAACTATTGTTTTGTGGATCAATCTATCTTATCTTCTTCTGCAGATCATTTAAAAGTTCAATATTCCTTGAGTTGCTTGTGTTACAATTTCTCAACAACTTCCTTTTGGCTGATCTTTCATTACTGAGCAGTTCATTATTGTCAACAAGGTTTTGATCAAACCTTCTTTGAAATTCCCAATGATTATTTTAGCAAGTTTTAGTTTGATTCAAGAGTTCAGAATATGCCAATGAACACCTTAAAATTGAAATTCTCAGCATTGCAGCAACTCATAGGTGGATAAGATAAACCAAGTTGTTCCATATGTACAAGACCTCTAAACTGTTTAAAAACTGATAAGGGAACTTCTAAAACTGATTTCATGAACAAGAGAGTATTTTCTCCCCTGAAAATAAATCCAAAAAACTTAAAAATCAAAACGGCTGGCGGGAGATAAACCCTAAGATGAACTAAGACAGAGAACATTAAAAAACTGAAAAAAAGAAAAGATAAAACTTCTTTCTCTTTCCTCCTCGAAGTCTACGCTAAAGAGCACTGCCTCTTATAAAACAGTCAATGGCTTCATATTTTCTTTTGTTTCTTTTTCTCATAATTCTCTTCTATGGCTTCCCATTTATCTCTGCAACTCCCCAAGCCATTCCATTTCAAGTAAGCTTTCTCAATATTTACCAAAATATGCACACACCCACAAAAATGTATGCGAGTTCTTTAAAGATTGGTAAAAAGAAGTTATTCTTTACAGTTCTTGACTTCTTGATCATATCCAATCTTTGAATATTCTTGCCTTGAGTATTCAAAGATACTGGATCTAAACATTTCTGTTCTTGATCTTCTTTAGATTCATAGTTGCTGTTTTTCGATTCCTATGGATTAGTGCATTGTGGGTTATATGTATTGGGAATGAGACTGAGAGAGAGAGAGAGAGAGAGATAATAAGAATATTTTTTCTTTAATCGAGAATGATAATAATTATCTTACAACTTATCCAAATGAACCTTTTCTGGGTAATATAAATACAATTAGAATTATACAACTTGGGTATTCACAGGGGGCTTTAATTTGGTAATGTGGCCCAGAAAATGGGGCCGGAAAAATTGCAAGAGTACTGTCATTACTGAAAAAATAAATAAAGATTTGAGTTCACTGGGCTAAACTAAAAGCACTTTTTGAAAGATTGTATTTTAAAAGTAATTTTGGATATGTAAGTAAAATCAGAAAGAGTAAAGAGTTTGTCAAAATTTCTGATTCCCTGTTTTTGATAGATTATATCATACTTATCATCTTGATTTTCCTCATAGTTCTGATTTATAAAAACAAATAGTCTGTTCAACAACATCAGAAGAAAATTAAGAATCATATGTTTGTGCATACCATCCAAATTGTCTTGCAATGTGAACGCAGAAAAATTCATCATTGATTGGTTGTCTTTTTGATGTCACAGAAAGGCTTTTGGATCAAAATGCGAAGGGACCAGAACTGATGTGTCGAACTTATTCAAATTAAGTGAAAAGAAAATAAGAAAATTTCTCCTTCTGAAGAATAGTTTTTCTCTTGGATTTGTCTTTGCTAATAACACTTCTTCAAGTTTTGTTTCTCTGAGAGCAATATCACCGATGGCCTCTTCTGCTTCTGCTGAAGAAGCTGATTGTGACAATAGTGTTACTGTGGGTAAAGCTGGCAATAACAAATTGCAGTTCCATCGTGTAAATTGTCTTTTATGGGTATTGCATGAGTCTGCTGCAAGCTTTTCCCGTGCAGTCCAGTCACTTGAACTGGCAGGAAGTACTGCAGCGCTTGCAATGGCTTGGAATGGGAAGGATGTCCATGAATGGCATAAACGTATTGCTTATCAGGTATGTGCCTTAGATATTAATTTTCTTTTTCATTATTTGTTCACAAAATCAACACTTAGAATGACTATGCAATTGAATATGTTGAAATTCTTCTTCTTCTTCTTCTTTTCGGATTTCTATGTTATTTACAATAATTTATAAATGGATATTGTGCATTCATTCGCATGTTTCTGCTCATATTTTGTTCTTTGCCTTTAACAACCATCACAGAGATAATTTATTTGAGTGGAGGTGGAACAAACTTTATGAATCATTAGAAGACATGAAAAATTGGAACAAGAATCATTTACTGTTGTAGCTGTCCAGGTAGCTGTTTATGCTTTGTTGAAAACGGCAATTGAAGTTGAGACATTGCTTTCTCTTGATCGTCACAACAATGCATCCCTCGGTAAAGAAATGTAAGTATTTTTCAGTTCAAATACAAATTAATTTATAGGTAAATGATGTTTAACTAGAAGATAGTAATACAATCTTGACTGCTGGCATGTGATATTTTAGCTTGGAACTTAGAGAATTGTTGAAAATTTGTTCCATTTCGGCTTTTTTTTTTGGGTGCCAAGTTGCAAGTTTTCACATGGCCAAGTTTCTGTACTCATTTCTGATTCAGTATTATTGCATTATAGTGCGTACATTTTGGGTTGAGGTAATAACTAGGTCTAATACTTTTGGCTCCATTTACTTTAGCTTGACCCCAAAGGTTGACTTGGTGGGAGAGTACATCGGAAGTCAGTTGAACATAAAGCACGCAGACTTAGTGCAATGGTTTAAAGCGGTGGAATTGCCTCGTATAGCAGGTTTTTTCATTCCCTTACTGAAGAAGTGGCCCATGAAATATGCTGGAAGGTTTGTTCAAAGAATTCCTCGCTTCTAGCTTATTGCAGTTTACTTATAGTAATTTTGTGAATTTAGCGCATAGATATATGTGTTCAGTGGTGTTGCAGGAATCATTATAGCAATAAGCTGCTGTGCTGCTGTTCGGAAACTGGGTCCTGGAAGAATTTCTTGTCCTACATTTACATTGTCAATTGAGGATGTATTAGTAGAGCTCATGGATCATTCACATCGTCTTATAGAAGTGGAAAAATTGCACCATTTAACAATGGAGGCTGGATTTGACCTTGACTTCTTATCCCATTTTGGAGCAAAGGTTTTCCCTTGCAACAGAATTGATGAGCTAGAATTCTGGATTGGGCTGGCTCAGCGAAAACTATCAGCAGCATTTTCCAAAGAAATTGTGGTTAGAGGCCTACAAAGCTCCAATGAAAAGGTCAGTTCTACTGTTCTTGAAAGTCTCCTCGCCAAATTTTCTTTATTTTTTGTTTTTCAGAAACAGTAAATTTATTTTGACTTGAATGCATTTAACAAAAAAATTTATATAGAAGGCGAACAACTTATTTCTAGTATGAGTTACAGGCAAAAATATATTTGGTCAAATCTATATCCTGCCCTGATGTTTTCAATGATACAATTCTGATGTATATAAATTCTTCATCATGTTTCTAATGTTAAGAACTTCAAAGAGTTTGGCATTTTTTGTTTGGCTTTTCAATAATGGAAATACTTAAAAATGTTAACAGGTTCAAGCAGATAGTTTGGCTACTCTTGGACTTTTTGCATATCTGGGAAGGAAGACTAGGTTGTTCTTGTCGAGAACGAGTGTTAAGGATCTTGATGAGCTGGTTAAAGACTTCCTCAAGTAACACCTCTATTTGGATGGATACTGAATATTCAATTTATTTTTAGTATACAAACTCTGTAATAGATCTAATGCTTTGTCTGCAGTTACTTGGAGTGTGGTATCCTTTTCATTTGCCTCGCCCTGAACTAGCTTCAGTATCAGCATATGAAGGTTTCATGGAGGTAAGTTTATCATAATTTTGTTGGAAATCACTGTGTGAAGGATCCTAATGTGTAAAACTAATTTTTATAGGTGATAACTGAAGAAATTGGATGGCTTGATTTTTATGTTGCATTCTCTCTGAGCAATCATGAAAGAAAAAGGTCAAAGTAGCATCCAATTCAAGCTGAGAAAGATATGATCCTATCCACAGTATTTACTGTTTGTTATGATGTATTCTCCGGCTTTGCTCACTTCAGCCATTCAACTCAACAGCCAATGGATGCAGAATCACTAGAATTCTTGCTAAGGAGGTTGCAATCAACATCTCAACTTCAGCTTTGAAGCTTATTTGTTTAACTTTTCACATGTTAGTACCAAATTGATTTCTATAACATGGTGCTGTCAATTTTTCAGCCAAAGCCGGTTCACTTTTTGTCTGGAGGACCATTGGGCAGTTTATGATAGATCTTGTTTTGTTCTCTCTTTTGGATAAGGTCGTCTTATTATTCAATGCAATTGAATATGAACTTCATTTAGAAATATTGGAGATAACTGCAATCTTGTTGAAATCTCTTGCAGTGAATTAAGGAAGATTGCAGAAGCAGGTGTCTCTGATCATTTTGCTGTCTGTTGGTATGAAGGGCACAAACAAGTTATCTGTTGCACTGGAACAACAAAAACCAAGTGAGATAATGTTACAGGGATGCTTAGAAGTTAGATCTCAAGAAGGCGTTAAGCCGAGAAAGGTATGACATAATTTTGCTTAAAAAAATCAAAAGAAACCTACGAACAATTAAGTTATATAATGGGGTTAACTGATATTGTTTGTTGGCACATCAAATGGGGTGATGAAAGCTAGATTGTTGAGTAGAACACTGTGATGAAAATAGAAATAAACCAAGAAAATGAAACTGGCTGATCGTCAGAATAGATTTAAACCATTGAAAGATACAGTGGTATTTTTGGGATGAGTAAGAGAAATAAATCTACGAAATACAGCTTGTTTTCTTGGGCATTGGCAGGTCCATCAGGCCTTGAATTTTAAGATAGGTGGCGGCTCTCTTTAATCATATAAAATTTGGATTTCGTGAAGCATACTATTTGGAAAACTCATTTGAAAAAAATTTAATTCTGCTTTATTTTATTAATAAAATTGAATTAAATTTTCGTGTAAGAATTGTACTTGTGTACATATATAATGAATTCAATTTAATTTTATTGGTTACTTTTATTTGTTTAACAATAATAACTTAATGATATCGGAACTATAGGAGGTCAGAATATATATTTGTATAATTTGACTATAAATAAAGTCTTAACTAAAATTTTTGTAGACATTACTTTAAGATTAATTTTTTTTCTTACAAAATCTGGGATTCCAAACAAGTGTTAAGAGGTGTGTGTGTGATTTCTATGTCAACTTGGTGCGCCACATTTGCACTCATTATTCATACTAAATGCTTATGGATTTTATCTGTAACCATTATTTTATAATCCGTTAAAAGCAGGCTGGCAGCTATGCTGTGACAGACGTAACAACCTTTGCCCAGGCTCCCAGCACCTCTAACCAATCATGTCCTCAGCAAGAGAGTTTACTTAGGAGATACAGCATCAAATTAGTATCTACAACCTCTGTAAGCCAAAAAGACCCAATTTTTTGTCAATAAACATAACTAAAATTTTGGATGCTGGATTGCTAACTGAAGTGTTTTAAAGGATGTATGGATGGGAACACAATTGCTCTTTGTAGACATCATGGATTCTTTGGAACTTCTCATGAAGCAATTACGCGGTGGGAAAATAACAAGGAGGGAAAGAAGGAAGTTGAAGAGAACACTAAATTACATCGCAACACTGATCCCAATTACAATTCTAATGCTACTTCCTGTAAGTTCCCAGCCAACCTATCTCTTTGCAAATTCTTAACTCGCGATGCTTGACAACCAACTAATTGTAATAATTAATGCAAGACCATTCTAGGGAAAAATTAAATTGCCAAAGATTTCTTGTAATACTTCTCCAACAATATCCATGTTTGAACTTCTAATCACTTACTGTAGTATGTACTAATTACAATCAAGTTTTGAAGTTTTGCAAAATAAAAGCCCGTGCCATTACATTATGTTCTTTTCTGTATTATATGGATTGGCCCTTGTTATCAGCTCTCTAGCTTCATTTGCATTGAGATTCTAGTCTCTTTCTTGCATGAAATGGCCATTGAACTTTTGAAGCTGATGGTGGCAATAATCAAGAGATGTTGAATCCATAATACCCAATTACAGACCTTACATGTTTTCCTTTGCCTTCTTTTGCTTAGAAATCAATAGATGATTTAGTTAGTTGCAGATTACTATGTCATCATCTCAATTCTTCATTATTAACCAATATAAGCACTGTCTCACTTTCACCAATGCACACTAAAAGCTATAAGAACATAGGAAACCATGTCCCTGCATATCTGTACTCATATAACTTGATAGCATGATATGTTAATGAGCTGAGAAGAAGTGCAGCTTATCTAAGAAGAAATGGTTAATTCTAATCTCCCCCAGTAATCAGGTGTCGGCCATAGGCCATGCAGCAATGCTAGCAGCCATCAAAAGATACATGCCCCGCATGGTAATGCTTTGTTCACTTGATTCTACAATGCATTGTGTGCAATACTTTCTCCTGTCAACTAATCTTGATTTTGTTTCTTGTGATTAGATCCCATCTCCATACTCTTCTGAGCGGCTTGATGTTGTAAAACAACTAAACAGAACTAAGAAGATGGAAGTTCAGTTATGTAACCTTCAAGATTCATCCTCTGAAATAAACCTTAAGGACCTATCTGCCAATCCTGTTGTCTGACTAGAATCACCCTGGAGGATCCGCCTGCTTATTCTGTTGTCTGAAATTGTTCCAGAATGCCACTAGTAAATACCTGATAATAATGCATACTGAAGAAATAATGTATCCTACAGAAAATAGTTTTTGGCATGCATTTCCTTCTGGTCTGTCTGTTGATAATACCCATGAAACATCTACTGATACTGATTGTAGGAAATCCTCTTACTAATAAAAGCCGCCTCATATAAAGGAAAATAAATGGATAAATGGAGGAAACCGAAGGAAAGTCCTAATCTTTATATCAGAAACAAAGCGTAGAGAAGAAATAAATCCATGTCAATTTTGAGTAATGGCTGCACCATTTCCTAGATGAGATGGATTCTGGAGTTTTGAGTATCCATTTAAAGGCAATATGAAGCGGACGCCTAATAGATTATCATCCACGCACTAGCAGTCCTAAGAAAATAAAGGAAGCAGAAACTGCAACAAATGTAAATAGACAAGCCGTTGCCATCCCAACCTCGAGAAAGAGGAACATTGTCTCTTTATTAACTATGTTCAAATACACTTAACACAAGCATGCTTGTAAGTGTGGGGAAATACAAAAAAGCACAAGCTGAAAAGAAAAAAGAAATTAATAACAATAAAGATAAAAACTTTACATGTCTGTCAAGAGGGAAAAAAAAGCACATACATGGATGCATGCATTACTGGATTAAAACAGAAAACCACATCTCTCTTCTAATCTCAAATACAGCTAATCTAGTTCCGGGATCTCCCCACAACTTAACCACACTTGCAATCCTATTTTAATGGAAACATTCGACTGGATTGATATTCCATTATTGCCAAAGAATGTTTGACCTGGTTTGATCTATACATTTAAAAAAATATAACAACCAAACCAAATATCAAAGAGGCTCCCAAGGTCAAGCATGACAAGCTCAAACATTTAAACCACTCTTTTTTGGATCACGCGCTGCTGCAAGATGGTCCTACAAAACAAGCAAGATACATTTAGCATCAAGCAGTAATATATAAATTCATCATGCTGCTTCAAAGTTGACAGTCGATATTAGCATTTTATTGCATATCTCCTTATGCATAAAGCACAATTAGGAGAAAATTTTACAATTGTGTTGCAGAGGATCAAAACCATCTCCCTACTTCCCCCATCCCAAAAAAACAAAAAACACAAATCAAAACAGGGGCTCACCATCCCACTTCCGCCGCTAAAATCTAAAATTTGTCCGCAGAAAGTTTTAGAAAAGTGCAATTTTACGCATTTGAATAGCCAACCAGATACTGTTACATCACTATTGATTGAAATTAAATTGCAACTCTAAACATTCTAAAAGAAAAGGAAAGGATGCAATACTCATTACAACTAAATTCGAGGAGAAACCCTAGCAATCTAGAAACAAAAAGAAAGAAAATGAACATTAAAAAGCAATCAAAGATCAAATGAAAGAACTCAAAACTTACAGTGATAAAATCAAATGCTCTGGTTTCCTCCTTTGAGTTGTTCAACATTGAAGTAGGAACTTGATTTGGGTAGTTTGATTGGAAAATATCAGGAAGTGCCGAAGGATATCGACCTCCATCAGTACCAGATGTATGACTAACTCCAGGATTTATTGTGTTGAGGTTACTCAAGTGCTGAAAGTTAGACATTGTAGCCAGAAATTGCTGATGAGCGAGATAACTGCCCATAGCACCATAATTTACAGGCTGAGTAAGAAAAGCAGGATTCAGCATGATACCACGAGGTATATTATACGGCATAGTCCCAGATGGAAGCATTGGATTTGCATTTATCCCAGTCTCTTGAGAACCAAGTATGCCAGTTAAAGCATCATTTGAAAGCTGATTTCTAGAATGATTACTTGAATCCGAGAAGATACTTTCTGGAAGCACCCCAAAAGTAATTCCCGGTTGCTTCATCGTTGAAACATTTTCATTAATGGACATACCAGCCATCAAATGCTGAACATCCATTTTATTGTCTTGTTGCTCCAGAGGAAGTTCAGATATTGAACCAAAAATATCAAATGGCTCTTGTCCATTTCTATTTGTTGGCACATGATTCTCATTAGCACCTGGTTTATTATCAAGAGTCATCCCAGTAAAGAGATCATCTATATGTTCTTTACTGTCACCAGTGTGGAATGAGACATCTGAAAAAGGGTCATCATCATTTTTTTGTTCTCCTGAACTTCCATTATCACCATAACCATCTCCTAATAGATTGTCTATTAAAGGACTTGCTGCAACTGTTGTCAGATTGACAGAGTTTTTTTCAACTGGCTTCTTTGCAGAATAATCTGTTTCAAAGAAATCATCTGAATCTCCAGTATCTATCAAGTCTGGCATCTGAACGGGAGTGGTCTCAGCCTTTAAGAACATTTCTGAATTGCCGATCAAACCACGTGCCTGTTGCCCACCCAAAAGGCTCAATACCTGTTCAACAAAGGCCAAACAATCATAACCACAAAATGTAGGCCAGAGAGCTTAAACAAAGAATATCCACCTGACTAGTGGTATTCTGTTTCCCCAATAATAATACTGTCTGCATCATCAGGAAGCAGATACTCGGTCTATTTAATAATTTAGAAATAATGTGATTTTATAAAGAAGCAAGGAAGAACAGAAGTAAAAAAGAATAAAGTGAATTTCACCATAAGCTTCAAATTAAGGATTGATTTGATAAAAAAAATCAAAAGGAGTTGATTATCAATCAATAGTAAAAACAAACCAAATTAGTATCAAAGTAAAAGTCAAGTGAGTTTAGCTGATATTCTTATGAAAAAGGAAAAACATTTTTTTACAGATATTCCAGACAGAAGATAAAAGTTAAAATCCCATGGAAGGAATCCCTCTAGCAGATTCGAAGGTTGAGCTATTAAAGGTATCACACTTCTCTACTACTAATAAATCGTTCCTTCAGGAACTAATGACAACAATAATGCTTACAACAAAAGTTGAGAAGCAAGTCCAACATCTAACCTGCATCATCTTACTAACAAATCACATTACACATTAATCGTAGTTCCCCCTTTCTTTGCCTGAGTGGGGGAAGAAAAGCAAAGCAAATTAGGAAAGTAAAGGCATAACCTAATACATATTTATAAGAAAATCTTACTCTAATAGACTTTTCCCTGAGAGAAGATTGGGGAGACTCGGAACATCTGACCACAGTATCTTTATTTTCATTAAAATATGAAGCCACAACTGCAAAGTGCTCATCATCCTTTTTCCTCAGAATTGACTCAAGGACACACACAGCTTTCATGCGAACCTGAAAAACAATGATCCCCAAGGCAATGTGAGAAACTAATAGCCAACTTAACAATAACAGTTGGTATTATTCCACCCCCCACTAACAACTAAGTGTACCAAAAGAATGGAAGGCAATATGCCAAGAGCTCAACAAAATTCAACTAGTTTCAAGAATTGTACGAAAGTTAACTATCCTTTTTCTTTATTGAAGGAGGAATAGAGTAGCAATTTCATATTATTAGTGCACAAACACAAAGATCCTACCTGCCATAATGGAGATTGGAGCTTTGATTCAAGAGCATGACTCAGAGCTAGCGCATCCAACTTTGCTGCCTCCACTAGAAAAACTTGAATGGCATCACGAGTGGGTTGCAAACGTACACCGCCAGATGTTACAATAGTTTCCAACAACCTCTCTTCACGCGTCTTACTCGCTGTATAACTTGTACCAGAGTCCCCATTTTTTGCCTCTGCATTCAAGACCCCCGTGTCCTCGCCCCGAGAGCCACTAGCCACGCTCTTTGAAACTCCAAAACTACTCTGAGTTTCACCATGTAGCTGAACAGGTTCAAATCTCTCTGAGTTGCCACTTTCTAAGGTCAATGACCTCCGTAGATTTGGACTTTTATAGCTTCCATTGTCACTCTTTCCTAACAAATTTCCTTGTGTGAAGTTACTAAATCCCTGCTTAATAGATGCACTTCCAATACCAACTACCTCACTAAGAAATGATTTCCTATCTTCTGATGGCATTTCATAATTTGTACTCCCAAATCCTTGTATCCGTTTGTTAAGATCTTCTGTAGTTCCCACAGTTGCTGGCCTATTCTCCTCAGAAAAAATAGCAGAGATAGCCTCATGAGCTGTGTCTCTCAGAGCCTTATTAAGGGCATCGCCCTTCAATGGATCTGGCTGACCCTTGTAATGAAATAACTGACGCACAGCAGCTGAATGTCTTTGCATTTCCCTCCGGAACTGCACACCAGACTTGCCCACAGCATATTTTATCAACCTCAAAGCCTGCACAGAATTCAAGCATTACTCAAGTCCGAATCAAATAAACAAGATAATAATTAGTAATTTCTATAGAATTCATCTATTTTCTAACATTTACAGCAGCAGATGGGCAAATAATTCACCTATCAGACTAGTAGAACCTCAGTTTAAATCCAGCATCCTTGCTACTACATAAACAACAAATTGAACAATTCGATAACTTCTCTTTCCACCCTAATTAGCAACCAAAATTTCGCCAAAACAATCATTTAAACTAACTAAGCAAACATATAAAGTTATACAGCATATAAATAACTGCATCACCATGCATATACTCCATTCTAAAAAAGCATAATATTAACGATCGAAAGATGAATCAGCATACCTTTTGTTTAACAATGGGACTTTTATGTTCAAGCCGCTTCAAGATAAACTCGGAAACCTCTTTAACGATACTGACAGGAGAAGAGCGCAAGAGTTCACAAATCTCTTCCAATTTGTAAACGGGCGTGACTTTATCTTCATCAGAAGTTGCCGCATCGATCATCCTTGATCTCCAGTAAGACTCCACCGCTCTCCTACTCGAATCCATATCTCCAATTTAACCCCTCTAAGAAACCCTTGATTTTCACAATCAGTTACTTACCTCCTAAACAATAAAATTCAAATTGACAAACAATTTAATCGGATTCCATGGGAATCTTGAGATTGAGGTGGCAAATAATTCGAGAATCGGAGATAGAATGTGGGCGGTTGAAATTGGATCGATTGAAAGCCCTGAAAATTGAATTGGGAGAGGAGTTTTGAATTAGATTGAAATTAGGGGTTCTTAATTAAGAAACAGACGCATAGATTGGAATCGAAAATTTGAGTGAGAGAGAGAGAGAGAGAATACAGAGGTCAGCAGGTGCGTGCGTGACTCGCCGAGGTCGAGCGTGGTTTTCTTTGTTTGCATTATTGTGTTAAGGAGGGCGCCACCTGCGCAATTTAGCTCGCGCCGGTTACTATTTTATTTTGGTTTTGATTTGCGCCCGTTTTTCACGTCTAAACTCTAAAATGCCAAAGCTTTTGGACCACAAGCTATCAAAACATAAATTATTTTTTATTGATAAAAAAAATAAATTGTTTTCTGTCCTGTTCATTATTTTTATAGAAAAAAGCCTTCCATAAAAGTTTGAACATATATTGTTTTTAATTTTAAAAAAGATAATTTTAAGTCATATTTTATATTTTATTTTGATGTACAAAAAATTAATTTTGTATAAAGAAGATAATATTTTAATATATAATTTTCTACAATATGAAGCCCACACAATTAATGCAAGTTTTCAGATTAGTACATGATCAACCGAAACTAAAAATTTAATGAAGAAAGAGTAAATTTTTTACAAATGAATTGAAATTAAAATTAAATATTTAATATTATAATAAAATTTAAATTTTTATTATAAATTTAAAAAAAATTCTATTAAAATTTTATATTATTTATTATATTTTAAAATTTTAATCAAATTTTTATATATTTTTTATTCTAATTATTAAATATATTAATTTACTTATAGTATTTATTATTAAAAATTAAAAAATTCATATCTACTTTAATTTTATATAATTTTATATCCTAAAACTATATATAAATATATATGTAAAATTATATACTTTTAAATTCTAAAATTATATAAAATATATATTAAAAAAATTATACATATATAATTAAATATATATATAAAGGAGGTTTTGGGAGAGAGGAGAGTCAATTGACCCCACGACTTCCTAAATCTACCGCTGTAATATGATTAATTTTAATATAAATAAAATTAGTGAATTTAAATTAAAAGAACTTTTTTTTCTCTCATCTTATACCTGATAATTTTTAAAATCTTTTTATCAAGAAATATTATGTATACCGCATGTAAAAATAGAGTGGGAAGTCATATTTTTATGATAAAAGACTTGCAAAGACACAATAAAACATTTAAATATTTATTAGTTATTATAAAATAATAGTAATATGCAGAAATAAATAAAATATATTATAAAAAAATTTCATTTTTTCCATACAACGGAAAGTTAATTCTCATATAAAACATTAGTTTAATAAAACAATGAATACATTTAATAAATACGCAAAAAAAGAAAAAGAATAATCATTTAATTAATCGCACCAATATGGCCATGGCCAAAATGGGTTCACCCTCCGTATTAACTTGGATGAAATTCTGCCCTGCAGAGTGTTTCCTTAATCTCCTTTCTAAACGACAAGTCAAAAATCTAAAAGTCATTCTTTCCTTCCACAAAAAGAAAAACCAAAGCAAGTAAAAGATCTGAACACAAGCCATAATCTCATGACTAGTTTGAAGTCTCTACATATATCTGCTCAGTTATCATGAAGCAAACACCAGCAGCAACCAGGCCAATCAATATAAATTGACTTGATTTATCTCCCAATCTAAGACCTTGTCTAGTCTGTCTGAATCTGCAAAAAAAATGCAGAGGCTGTACATACACCTATTTGTGGATCAGTCTGCAGACCTCAATTTGCAAAAAGAGTGCAGGTTAAGAGGACCAGGCCTTTCGAAAATTCAAAATTTTCCAAACCCAAGCCACCCATGGACATACGGTTTTGCCAAGAACTAATTGTTCTAGTCAAATCTCCACTAGCTAACACTAGCAATCCTTGATCACCAAAAGGTTGAAGGAAAGCAAATTATCATTAACAAACAAACTCACCAATTATGAAAAATCATATAAAAAAATTATCTCAACCCTGCACTTACAGCATCTGTAGCATCATCCAATTCATCAGCTATCACCTCATTTTTGAAAAGCAATTTAAGGTATGGGAGTACTCTAGGAAGTACAGGCAAATCAGCTATGTTAACACTCATCATGTCAAAAGCAATGCATGTTTTGTGCATGTGTCTCTCATCAAACACAGGTATTTTAGGGTATCTCTGGCTGAAGTGTGTGAGGATGATACGATATGCACCAGCAGAGTTTCCTACTTCAATAGCTTCCTTTGTTGTGCTGTGGTTTCTAGCTACAGCTTCCTCCACCAAGTCATCCTCAAAAGTTGCCTGCAATATATTTCAAACTTTTAATCACATTTATGCAATACAACATGAATATTAGAGAGTTAAATACACCCCCAAGTGCCAACTAGCCCTCAGAGTATGTACGTTTTTACTACATTCAAATGAAACATATGTTGGTAATAATCTTTAAACTGCCAACTAGCAACCTATCATTGAAATTTCTTAACCTACGCATAAAAGCCATGGAGAGAAGAAAATAACACAACCCAAGCTCACAAAATTTGCAGCTCTCTTTCCTATAAAAATTTTGATTTTTTTTTGCATCAATTCATCAATCACCAGCTAAAGATCAACAATGCCAATCAGTACAATTACAATATCTTGCATTAGATTTTCTCGAAAAGATGACCAATTAACTACAATTGGATTCTATTACTTGCCTCGTGTATAAGGACTGTAGCCCCATGAGATGCTTCTACCAGTTCTGGACAGGGCCTAGTGTCACCTGAGTACACAATCTTCCACCCTCGTATCATTTTTCCAACAGAATTGATTCGTTCTGCTGCCTTCAACACAATACCAAAGGCCTGAGGACAATGTACAACAGGAAAACTAATCAAACCTTCCAACCCTGCTTCGTTGAGCACTTTCTTCAAGCTCTTCATAACTGGAAAAGCCATGCTATTGTCAACTGGACTGCCTGGTCTCTTCCAATAGCTCTGCATACGGCTACCTCTAGCAAATAATATTGATTCAGTATTCACCTTAGGTTTGTTTACATCCTCAGATTTTTTTGGACTTCTAGAAACTGAGCAATCCTTGTATTCACTATTGCTCTCGTAATCTTCCCACGAGCCTAGAGTGGTGCTCCTACAATCAAGGAACTGCATATCTAGGTCCTCCAGTCTTTGATATGCATCCAGAAATCTCTTAAGCTGCCTAGGCCCAACAACAAGTAATGGCTCATGGACCATTCCCTTCAACAAATTACACCGCAGAGCAAGTATTCTTGCTAATCCTGTGTGGTGGTCAGCATGAATATGAGAAATCCAAATGCACTTCAGATTTCTTACAACATTATCAGCACCCTCGACACCATATCTGTTGTCAATCATTACATGTTAAAAAGAAACAATAATGTTTATGATGTAAACAGCATTTTAATCAAAATTTTCCATTATGTTACCTTCTCTTAAGTTGTCCAAGCGTTCCTTCCCCACAGTCAAGGAGCAAACCTCCTTTAGAGAAGAGATTAACATAGACAGAACTAACATTTCGATATTTAGAAGGTTGGGATGAACCAGTTCCCAGAAGGACAATCTCCATGTCATCTCTCCTTGTGTTATCTAAACAACTAGGAAGAGCATTCTCCCCAAGCCATGGCTCTTCAATCATAAATTTGTTGGCTTGCCCAAGAGCTATGCCTTCGTTTATTTCTGCAGAACTATGCCAAAACTGATGGACATGTTGTGCAGCATCTTTGACTTCTGGAATCTCTCTAAGTAACTCCGCAATGACTTCTGAGGGAGCCATCAAACTTGGAATATTGGATTTGTCTAATCCAAGATGAGCATGAGGGCGCAAAGTGAACTATCCAACATTGAATTAGGAAAATCCTTGTCATTTAAAGTAACACATGCTGTGCATGCAAAGGACATCTAAAAAGTAATTGTAAATCATTCCATATGATGAACAGAAAAATGAAGGTCTAGGAAACAGGATAATAACCAAAATAAGTTTTCAGAAGTTCCGTTTTACATAACAGCTTAAGATATCACAAAATAAAGAAAAGTACAAAACCATTTGACACTGTTATACCTCAGTCCAAATTCCATTTTGAACTGTTCCAGCCTATTTGTCTCTTTTCCATACATGATAATAGTGATGCATGACTTTCCAACACTGCCCTTATTTTACAAAGGTATCACTTCTCCTTTCTAGCATTGAAGAGGCATGCAAAAAAAAAAAATGATACCCCCTAAAGAATTGGAAAACAAAAAGGGTCTTAAATTTAGGAAAGAATGACAATATATTACAGAATTCAAGTGGGTATATAAGCTTAAATAATGGGTTGCATCAGCAGTCCATGTAATCCCCAAGATCGGAATAGCATTTGCATAAAAAGAACACAATAATATTTCATCCCCCAACTAACCTTGCTAAGGAAAGGAAATGAAATATAGGAAATTAGTAACATCAAATAGGAAGCAAAATTTGAGATCTGAATCTTTTGACATAAAATTTAAGGACTTGAATGAACAGTTAAGAGTATCTTATCATAAAGAAGGAAAACCAGAAGAAGGATTCCCTTCATCTGAGAAGAAAAAGAGTGATTTGTGTTCTGAAATATCAAGGTAGAAAATGATCAGAAAAAAAAAATTGCATACCTTAAGAAGATTCTCAGCAGATATGCTTTCAGAAAACTTTGAGACACAATCCTAGCACAAGGAAACAAAACCAACACTATAATTCCTGAACAAGGAAATAAAATCATAAAATCTAAGAGAATCCAGTAGTGTGCTATAAGGATATCCAACAAACCTCGCCTGAAAAACTGGAGACAACCTTTAAGCCCGTAAGCTGCTTAAGTGACCAAAAACCTGGAGCTGGAAAGAACTGTGGACAGAGGTAGTTAAGCCTTGCAGCAATTCTAGCACTGGATTTAAGAATAGGAATTTCCACATTCTTCCTACAATTGGCAGGAGTACCCAAGATAAAGCATCAAGTAAGACAAATACCATCATTCCTTTAGAAGAACAGTTCAGAAAAGTAGCTTACATTTCATGTCCAGCCATAATGTGTTGAGCTGAACCAAATTTTTTCATCCATTTCTGGTAATTGAGACTGCTTATTACAGAAGATGGACTTAAATGAATGATACAATTCACAGTTTTCACATTCTCCGGAGGACTACCCGAGTAATCTGCATGGTAACTATGGAGGGATTGTACAGACAGTAATTCTTGTACATGAGATTCTGTTGGACAGTCGACAAGCAATACAATGGGACCAGGAACTGAAGGACCCATTACATCACTTGGATGAACCTACACAATACAGTAAACAGATCTTATGTGTTAACACTTAAGCAAGTAATGTTACAAGTACAGAAACACAAGTTCTTTCACTGACTTCTGAACCCACCATGATATTCTGGCGATCTGACTTCACAGATTTCCCTGATTGCAGTTCACCATATTTGGGCCCTGGTTTCAGACCAAGAGCTTTTGCTTTTTCTGGGTCAAATCTCCCCATAATTTCAGGCAATTCACAAAGATATATCACAGACATATCACCAGGCTTTGCTAGAGATCCTTCTGAAAAGCTTGGCCGCAGCAGAATGGCTGATATTTTGACAACTTCATTATTAATAAGGTTAATGGGATCTGTAAAGTTGCTTGCACCAAGCTGAGCAGTAGCATCAGAACCAAAGCTCTTTGTATGAACCATGGCAGCATGAGGGATGAAAGACTTCATTGCATCAACCAAATACTGAAGATCTGAAGGGCCCCATATGTTGACCTTCATAATAGCAAAAGGTACACTTTTAATTTACCAGAAATTAGGAAGTTAATGTGTTTACATACATCAAATTCAATTTGGCACTCACCGACATTCCTTCTTCTCCCATGCCAGCCAAAGTCAACAGTAGACCTGTCAGAAAAATGAGCTTTGATTTAGGGACTCTCACACTTTTTACATGACCATTCATATATCAGTGAATCATGATGCTTGAAGACAATATCATATTGTGATGCTACAAAATTTTGCAGTTACAAGCAAAAGAAATTTACATGTATGACATCCTATTTGATTTATAACAACACAAACCTGGAATTCCACCTGCTGTTTCTGAGCATACACGGGACAGAAATATGTGATCTATCTGAAACGTATACGTGAAATCCAAATTTAGTTCCACATTAGACCATGTTCAACTTGAAGCATTAGAGAATATAAAAAGAACCATTTGCATCCAAATGTGGACGCATGCATACAAGTATCTTCTGTTTTAAGATATCCCGTACCTTTGATAGCTTAATCTTATGCTCTGTACAGAATCTTTGCAATCCCTGAATGGCAAAAGCATATTAAAAAACAATATACAATGATATTTGACAGGCTTGCAGCTACTTGCTGAAATCAAAGCTAAGCAACATTTTCAGCACTCTCCCAAAACAAATGCCATGCAAAACAATACAAAAAACAAATGCCATGCAAAACAATACAGCAAAATATCAAGTAGAGAGAGAAACCCCATGCTCTGTCATCATCTTTCTGAAGTTACCCTCAACTAAAATAGTTAATTAAAAGATGGTAAAATTAGAAATAAAAAAGAAGTATACTTTAACCTTTTGAATAACGATACTTGTCTCCTGATTTGACTGCTCGAAGTCTACAAGCATAGCTAGGCACAGAATTTATTAACTTACCCAAGAAGGAACACCAACGGTTTTGAAGTTACATTTAAAAACTGTGTTTAGAGGATGTTTTCTCAAAGATCATTAAAAACAGTGAGGATTATTAAATGTGAATTGTTTGAAACAGTAAGCAAGTGCAGATAGATTGATCATTTATTGCTCTTCGTGAACATTAGAATGGACCATATAACACCTCACAAACATGAATAACAAGAGCAAACGAAGCCAAAGTTTATGCCACCTAATTTGAATACTCAAATTTTTAAAAAAATGCAATGCTAATTTCTTCTTCTTACTTAGGCTAAGATTGAGTGTTCGTCATTACGGAACTTTTGAACCAGTTTCATATATCAGTGTGACCAAATGTAGATAATCAGTGGGGTAATACAAATTAAATAAGCATAATATTAGATAAAACCAGCAAGTTCAATTTCTGATATATTACCAACGAATTTTTAGGGAAAAAAATTGTCCTGGATTACAAAAGAATTTACTTTATGATTACCTCACCAGCATTAAAAATGAACCTTTGCTTATCAAAGAAGAGCAAGACCGAAGGTGAAGTATCTTGAGTGTCCATTCCAGTCCCCAGAATCTGGAAAGTATGAGAATACAGTCAATGTCTCTAACTATAAAGATATAACTGCAAATATGCAATAGAAATAACACAATAAAAAAAATTACAACAATAACAACGAAACTACAAATTGAAGCATTCGTCAATTATCTCAATTCAATTCGTCATCGAAACCTCTTAAACCCAGGAAACTAAACAAATCCATTTTTCCCAGAAAAAAAAAAATGTTACCTGTACATAAGAGATTGTATTGGTAGGATTGAGCTTTCGAATTTTCAACTGGAGATTTCTTTTGGGTTTATCACTCTTATCTTTGCCCTCAGCCCTTCTTTTATTAAACCCAAAAGTCTCATTACCACTATCTTCCATTGCAGTTCCTTTGTCCCTTTCTTCTCCGCTAAACGTGCTATTGCTTCTGCTTCTAAAATTGAGAGACTGGTGACGGGGTGAGGCACGATGTCGTCTTGAGGAAGAAGAAGAAGAAGAGAGAACGGTGAAGAGAGAGTAAGGCTTGGGCTTGAAGAAAAAGGAAGGCCGAACCCGAAATGGTTTTGAAGGCGAGAAGAAGTGGCGCAGACTTGAGAATTGGGACATTTGCATTTGAACTTCTTTTTGTAGAGGAGATTTTGCAAGGGCTTTAGATGGTCAGAAGATTGAATTCAGCAACCTTTTTTATTAAGTAAAAAAAAATCAAGAAATTTTTATTTTATTTTGGGTTTCTTGGTTAAAGAAAAAAAAAGATTGAGCCAATTATTATTCACCAAAACTAGAATTTCATTAAAAGATTGAGCCAATTTTACCAAAATTCTTAATATTTTTTAAATTTTAAATGAACTTTAAAAAATAAAATATCCTTAAACCTAATAAATAACTTTTTTATTTTATTTTTAAAAGCCGCCAACTATGTTCTCTTTATCTTTTCAATTTTTCTTTCTCTTTCATTAATATTCCACAATTTTCATCTTTATTTTTTAACAAAATTTTATATTTCTTTTTTATTATTTACAATACGATATTTACTGATGTATTAAATCATTAAATTAGAGTTTTTTTTAAAATCAAGCTATAAAAAAAATAAAAATTATATTTTTAACTATACATATATGTTTAAGTTGTTATAATTTTGATATTTTATAATTAAAAAACTTATTGATTTTATTGTGTTTAGCCATAAACTTTGTCTGTTTTTTTTTTCCTTTTCGTCTTTCATTTTAATTTTTGGATTGTTAAAAAATTAAATAGAATGGTATGGAGGTTATTGGATTATGTTTGAAGTAATATTATATAATTATGGAGGCTGTTAGGGCTTGTTAGTGGATTATAATGTATAGTTGAAGATTATTAGAGATAGTTAGGGGCGATTAGTATAAGTTAAAGAGTATTAGCACTAACTACCTCTAACTTGCTCTAACTTACATCAAATTACTTATAATTGGCAATGAAAATTATTCATTATACAACCTATGTCAATCTACATGTTTTATTTTTAAACATAATATGTCGTATTTATTTTGATTTTTAAAGAAAAAAATTAAAAGAACTGCACTAACTCGTCACATCTTATCATAACTTACATCAAATTGCTTCTAACTGGCATCAAAATATCTTCATTATGTCTCTAAGATAATCTGCATACTTTTATCTGAAAATAAAATGTCTTATTTATTTTAATTTTTAAAGAGAAAAAAAGTTTATAGACATGCTCTAACTCCCTAACTTGTCCTAACTCATATCAAATTATTTCTAATTGGTATTAAAAATTATATATTATATAATCTAAGATAATATGCGTACTTTTATATTTAAATAGAATATGTCACATTTATTTTGATTTTTAAAGGAAAAAAACTAAAAGAATTGTTTTAACTTATCATAACTTACTTTAACTCACATCAAATTACTTATAACTGGTATCAAAAAATCTTCATTACACCTCTAAGATAATCTGCATATTTTTTACCTCAAAATAAAATATATCTCATTTATTATTATTTTTAAAGAGAAAAAAAATTTACAGATATATTCTAATTCCCCTAACTTGCCCTAACTCATATCAATTTACTTCTAATTGATATTGAAAATTATCTATTATATAATCTAAGATAATCTGTATGCTTTTATATTTAAATAAAATTTATCTAATTTATTTTAATTTTAAAGAAAAAAAAGGCTAACAAAACTATTCTAATTCGCTAAAACTTATTCTAACTCACATCAATTTGCTTCTAACTGACATCAAAAAATCTTCATTATACCTCTAAGATAATCTACATTATTTATTTGTCTCAAAATAAAATATATCTCATTTATTTTAATTTTTAAAGAGAAAAAAAGTTTACAGATATGCCCTAACTATTCTTAACATGCCCTAACTCATATCAAATTATTTCTAATTGGCATTGAAAATTATCTATTATATAATCTAAGACAATTTGTATACTTTTATATTTAAATATAATTTTTCTGATTTATTTTGATTCTTAAAAAAAAGCTAAAAGAACTGTCCTAACTCATTATAACTTGCCTTAATTTACATCAAATTGCTTCTAACTGGCATAAAAAATTCTCCATTATACCTCTAAGATAATCTACATACTTTTATCTAAAAATAAAATATGTCTAATTTATTTTAATATTATTAAAAAATGGCTAAAAAAACTATATTAACTCACCATAGCTTGTCATAACTCACATCAAATTGCTTATAACTGGCATAAAAAATTATCCGTTATAATTTCTAAGATTATCTACGTACTTTTGTTTGAAAAATAAAATATCTCTAATAAAATATGTCAAATTTATTTTAATTTTAATAATAATTTTACTATTATTTTTTATAACATATGTTACATGCTAGTAAAATGAGGAATGACGTATAGCCGTTGTTGAGAATGAGACTATATAATGGATAATTTTTAATGTCAATTCATTATACTTTATAAGCTACAAGTACTTAGACTATTTAGAAATAAAGTATACATTATTGTATTTTTTTATTTATAATAAATATTAGAATGTGCTTTATATGTAATTTATAAATTGTTATATTGTTGTATAATTGTGGTAAAGACATATTGTACAATTTATATTATCGGATAGTAAATTTTTTGTTATGACTTATTTCAGATTTATACATAAAAGATAGAGTTATGACATTTTTTAAATTTTATCTTATGGATACTTTTTATTTATTATCTTCACTAAAATTTGAAAGTGAAATAAAAATGAGGCTGACATATTGATCAGATAAAGTTTCAGGCCTGTCAGAATACATATAAATAGAGTTAGGGCAAGTTATGTGAAATTAAGATATTTTTGAATTATACCAAAGTAATATTTAATTAAACCTTTTGCAATAACTTGAAATACTAGCCATTTATAATTGAAAAGACAATATAAATTTAATTCAAATATTTAAAACATATATAATTACACCATGTATATGTATATATATACATATATATCATATACTATTTATTTATACCATATAGTAAATTGTTCACGTCTCGTCATCACTGTGATATAAATTAATATATTTTTGCACTACATGGTAATATAAATAAAATGCAGTGATGTATCTCATCTGCTTCATATTTTTCTGATTGCATTGTTAGATATCACAATTTATAAATATAAAAAATTCAATGAATTTAGCAACAAACATCTCACGATCTGACCTGCTAATATAATAGAAATTCAATATTCATATCATAATCAATACAATTTAAGAATGACAAATTATTATTAAATTAAGTGTCTTACCCATTCTGCTATAGACATCTCAACTTTTCAGTTAAAAGTAAATTGATATTAGTTAGGGCAAGTTAGGTGGAGTTATGACATTTTTATAAGCTTTTTTTTTCCTTTAAAAATCAAAGTAAATTAGACAGATTTTTTTTTAAAGAAAAGCATATAGATAATCTTAGAAATTATAATGAAAATTTTTTTATGCTAATTAAAAGTAACTTGATGTGAGTTAGGGTAAGTTACGGTAAGTTAGAGCTGTTCTTTTAGATTTTTTTTAAAAAAAATTAAAATAAATCCGATAAATTATATTTAAATACAAAAGTATACAAATTGTCTTAGATTATATAATGGATAATTTTTAATATTAATTAGAAGTAATTTGATATGAGTCAAGGCAAGTTAGGGGAGTTAGGGCATGTATGTAAACTTTTTTTTTCTCTTTAAAAATTAAAATAAATAAGATATTTTATTTTAAGTCAAAAAAATATGTCGATTATCTTAGAGGTATAATGGAGATTTTTTAATGCCAGTTAGAAGTAATTTGATGTGAGTTAGAATATATTTTAGCGAGTTAGGACAATTTTTTAGCCTTTTATTTCTTTTTAAAATCAAAATAAATCATATAAATTCTATTTAAATATAAAAATATAAAAATTATCTTAGATTATATAATGAATAATTTTTAATATTACTTAGAAGTAATTTGATATGAGTTAGGACAAGTTATACAAAGTTAAGATTTATCTGTAAACTTTTTTTTAAATTAAAATAAATGATATATATTTTATTTCAAAACAAAAAATATATAAATTATCTTAGAGGTATAATGAAGATTTTTTAATGTCAATTAGAAGTAATTTGATATGAGTTAGGATAAGTTATGACAAGTTAGGGCAGTCATTTTAGCTTTTTTTTAATAAAATAAAATAAAATAAATGTGTTTAAATATAATAGTATGCAGATTATTTTAGATTATATAATTAATAATTTTTAATACCAATTAGAAGTAATTTGATATAAGTTAAGGCAAGTTAGGAGAGTTATGGTATGTCTGTAAACTTTGTTCTTTAAAAATCAAAATGACTGAAGATTTATTTTATTTTGAGACAAAAAAAATATGCATATTATCTTAGAGGTATAATGAAGATTTTTTGATGCTAGTTAGAAGCGATTTGATGTAAGTTAAGGCAAGTTATAGCGAGTTAGAGCATTTTTTTAACCTTTTTTTCTTTAAAAATTAAAATAAATTTGACAGATTCTATTTAAACTTAAAAACATATAGATTATCATAGATTATATAATGAATAATTTTCAATATCAATTAGAAGTAATTTGATATGAGCTAGGGCAAGTTAAGGTAGTTAGGACATGTCTGTAAACTTTTTTTCTCTTTAAAAATCAAAATAAATGAGACATTTACTATTTTGAGATAAAAGTATGTAGATTATCTTAGAGATATAATGATAATTTTTTAATATTAGTTAGAAGCAATTTGATATGAGTTAGAATATGTTTTAGCGAGTTAGGATAATTCTTTTAGCCTTTTTTAAATCAAAATAAATCTGATAAATTCTGTTTAAACATAAAAATATATAGATTGTCTTAGATTATATAATGAATAATTTTTAATGCCAATTAGAAGTAATTTCATATGAGTTAGGGTAAGTTATGAGAAGTTAGAGTATGTGTGTAAACTTTTTTCCTCTTTAAAAATTAAAATAAATGAAACATATTTTATTTTCTGACAAATGTATACAAATTATCTTAGAGGTATAATGAAGATTTTGCGATGCCAGTTAGAAGCAATTTGATGTGAGTTATGACAAGTTAGAGCCATTCTTTTAACCTTTTTTTTTAAATCAAAATAAATCTGGCAGATTCTTTTTTAACATAAAAACATGCATATTGGCTTTAGTTATATAATGGATAATTTTTAATGTTAATTATAAGTAATTTGATGTAAGTAAGAGCAATTTAGAGGTAGTTAGCGCTAACACTCTTTAACTTATATTAATCACCCCTAACAATCCCTATTAATCTCTAATTTTATATTATAATCTACTAACAAGCCCTAATAGCCTCCATAATTATACAACATTACTTCAAATAGAATTCAGTAACCTTCATATAACTCTATTTAATTTTTTAACAGTCTAAAAATTAAAATAAAAGAAGAAAAAAAAAAGAAAAGAGACAGAGATTATAGTTGAACACAATAAAATCAATATGTTTCTTATAAAATATCATAATTATAACAACTCAAATATACATGCATAGTTAAAAATATAATCTTTATTTTTTTATCTTGATTTGAAAAAAAAACTTTAACTTATTAATTAATATATCAGTGGATGTCGTATTGCAAATAATAAAGAAAAAATATAAAATTTTGATGAAAAATAACGATAAAAATTGTAGAATATTAGTGAAAGAGGAAAAAAAATTAAGAAGATGGAGAGAAAGTGGTTGACGGCGTTTTAAAATAAAAAAAAAAAGGGTTGTTTATTAGGTTTAAGGATATTTTTATCTTTTTGAGGTCATCTAAGGTTAAGGGAGTCTAAAAAATCTTAAAAATTTTAATAAAAAAATATTTTTGGTGAACTCTCCAATTATTTTTTCTTACAATCAACCCAAAAATAAATAAAAAGTCAAATAAGATAAATAGCCATTAGTTCGTTTTATTTATGTGAGGTCGAATAATACTTTGGGTTATATAATGTTGGGTACTTTTTTTTCAATAATTATTACTAAATTTATTATAAATTTTATATTGATATTCTCTATTATAAGACTAACCAAAAAATAGCATTATAGAAATTATGAATATGGAAATATTTAAAAATATTTTTTTTTCCAATTTCTTATAATAAAATAAATAAATAAAAGTCTTGGCATGAATATTTTAAAAAAAATACACTATATTTTATTTTTATTTTTATAAAAATCCCTACAATTTTTGTATACTTTTAACACATTAAATATATGCTAGGTGTATATTTTATATTTTTAACATATTAAATATATACAAATTCATATGTCTAAAAATTAGACATTTTTAAAATTAAAAATTGAAAAATTAAATATTTATATTGTAATTATACTCGAAGAAATGGATAAAACCAAAGTCTTGCTTGCTGAGAACATCTAATATCGTCACAATCTTTTGTTGCGATAGCGTAAGAACATTATAAGCCCCTTTCCATTATTTGTTAAGGTGTTTCAAACTTTCAAGATTGAAAAATGGTTTGATTAATTGATTTTTCAGTTCTTGCTACAAGTAGGGTTTGATGCAAAATTGACTAAATTAAGAGAATATTGACTTAAATACAATGCGATGTAGCTATTTTCAAAGCGAAAAATTATTAGGATTGAATACGGAAATAAAATATTTATCTGAAAAAATATAACAAATAAAATAGAGAAAATAAATAAGAATATACAAATTTATGTGGTTCGACATTAGCCTACGTCCACAGGCGAATGAGAGATCAAAATTCACTAATAATCAGAAAGTGGTACAAAACAAGAGAGAATAATCACTCTAAACCCTTAATCCAAATACACCAAATTATCTCTTATCACAAAAGTATAAAAATAAGAGAAATACTCATAAAAGGGAAAAACCAAAATGGGTAAGGCAATTCTCTCGCAATATGAAAGAGCTCTCGAAACAGACATTACTAGAGAGTTTTTCTTAACTCATCATTAAAATCTTTAACCCGCACCTTTACACAAATAAGTTGCACATATTTATAGAGTGTTGAATTTGACCATTTGCATACAAAAATTTATTAATATTTGTTAACCCACTCAAAAATTGTCAAAAACTTTCACCAAATGGTTGGTGGCAAACTTTCATTTTTTTCAACAAATTTAGGCTACCTAACTTAATTGAGTTGCAAATTTTAACTTGAAAATTCAAGTCACATTAACAAATCTGCACATTGACTTAAATTCATTATATTAAATTAAAAGATTTCTCTTCACATTTTTTAAATAGCCCCAAAAGAACATCATCAATAATTATCAATATCAATCAAGTCTAAGCAATGTCTAGACTTGCTCAATATTGCCAAGCTCTTCTTACTCTTGTGTCCAAGTCTCATATGTCATATTTTGGTTACATTTGAATCCAACGTAAAAGAAGAAATTATAGCTAAACATATGACAGTAGATCCTTGCAATATATACAATCTACCAATTTGGTTAGCTGTCATAATAATAATAACACCTTTCAGAACTTTCAAGACTTCACTTCAATCAGAAAATCTACAGCCAAGATTATCTAAAGCAGATAAAAAGATGAGATTTTTCTTCAAATTGAGAACATATTGAACATCAGTCAGCGTTCTAATCATGCCATTATGCATCCTTATTTTGATAGTACCAATACCGACAATCTTACAAGAATGGTTATTATCTATGAACAAAACTCCTCTGCATACATGTTCATAAGAGGAAAATCAATCTCTGTGGAGACATATATAAAATGAGCAAGAAGAATCTAGAATCAATCCTTGTTTGAATTTGACACTATTTTCAGTCACGACATATACATCACTATCTTCCTGAACAACACTAGCTTCAGCAGGTTTCTTAACTTTTATTTTTATTCTGAAGTTTGAAACAATTGGCTTTAATATGCCCTTTCTTCTTATAATAATTACAAGTCAGGTGATTATTCTTCGATTGAGAGGACCTTCCTCTGACAACTAAACCCTCTGCTGAACTGTCAGAATGGCTATTGGAGAGTTCTTTATTAAAGAGCTCTTTAGAATACAAAGATGCTTTTACATCATCTAACTTTAGAGATTTGTTACTGTAAATTAATGTTTCTCTAAAGTTTTTATATGATGGAGATAATGAACGAAACAACATAAGAGTCAAATCTTTATCTTCATACTTAATCTCCATATTCATCAAGTCTAAAAGAATGGAAGAGAATTCATCAATGTGAGACTTAATTAGTGCACCTTTCACCATAAAAATGGTGTATAAACGATGTTTGACAATCAACTTGGTGGTGAAATTCTTTGTGATAAGCAAATATTCCAACTTATCTCATAAATCTTTAGTTGTCTTCTGATCAAGGACTCCACGTTAAACTTCATTGGATAAGCATAGTGAATCATAGATAGGGTCTTCTCATCAATCTCCGCCTTTTTATCTTCATCCATTGTAGTAGCTTTATGTAAACCATTTTTCGTCAAGATTGCTTTCATCTTGACTTGCTACATAGCAAAACTCATATTTCGCTTAAATTTCTCAATATCAAATTTTATTGTTGCTATAACTAACCCCAAATAAATATTTGCAAAACTCTGATACCAGTTTATTAGGATTAAATGCGGAAACGGAATATTTATCAGAAAAAATGCGATAAACAAAATAAATAAAATAAATAAGAAGACAAAAATTTACGTAGTTCAGTTTTAGTCTAGGTCCACGGACGAAGGAGAGATCAAAATTCACTAATAATCAGAAAGTGATATAAAACAAGAGAGAATAATCACTTTAAACCCTTAACTCAAATATACACAATTATCTATTCTCACAAAGGTACAAAAGAAGATAAATACTCATAAAATAAAAAAAAATCAAAATGGCTAAAGTAATTCTCTCACAAAATAGAAGAGCTCTCAAAATAAATATTACTAGAGAGTTTTTCTTAACTCACCACTAAAATCTCTAATCTATATCTCTATATAAATAAGTTGCATATATTTATAGAGTATTGAGGTTGGCCATTTACATAAAAAAAATTTGTTAATATTTGTTAGCCTAAAAATTGTCAAAAAATTCATCAAGTGGTTGGTGGCCAACTTTTATTTTTGTCAATAAATTTAGACTATATAATTTAATTGAGTTGTAAATTTTGACTTATAAATTTAAGTCACATTAATAAAAATATATTGATTTTTTTTACTGTTTTGTGTGACTTCAAAGATAAAATTGTGGAAAATATGTTTGGTTTCACTAATGAAGTAGAGACACTTATTATGGTTGAGGCTTTGATAGTTAGAGAAGTTCTTTCTCGACTTCGTAATTCTACTAATGATAATATAGTAGGAGAAATTATATAGTATAACGGTTATTTCAACTAAGTATTTTAGTTAGAATAATAGACTAATTATATAACTATATGTATTAATATTTTTTAAAAAATATACCCTAAAAGTTATCTGGTGAACTCTATAAATGCTCCTGACAAATATATATAGTTATTTAATTAGTTTATTATTTTAACTAAAATATCTAGTTGAAATAATTGTTCTATTATATAATTTTTCATATGTAGTATCCGTTGAAATGAATTGTTTTCTACCTATATATCTAACAGTTAGGTGGGATTATATAAAATTGTTTTGAGGTTACAAAATTATTTCTCTAATTTATCTTTCTATTGAGCTAATCACCTTACTAATTTAGCTTCTCGTATATTAGTTAGGGTGGCAAAATTTTATGTTTGACAAAGTATCCTGGAGTTATGGCGCATATTTTTTAATGTGATTATTTCTAGTATTGATTTGAGTTTGGATCATAGATTGGGGTAAGGGAAAGATTTGATGACAGGAGCTTCTTGTTGATTTATTCCTGCTACCTTCAAAGAACTCTCTTTTTTGTTGCACGGCTACCCATAAAACCAAGAAAAAGGGCTAAAGTACCCAAAAAGGCCCATATCGACCCGTTTTAGTTTTAGATAAGATAAATAAGAGCCACCACACAGACAATGCTAATTTAATCTCTTTTTATATTTCCATGCAAATAACAAACATAACAATCTTATACAAAAAAAATTCGATCTTGAAATATCCAAAAGCACACGCACAAAAAAAAGGCATGAGTGTTCTTCAACTTAACACTTATGGTATAGGTTCTTTGAAAGCTCCCTGTAACTTAAACAAATACGCAACCAACAATTTTTATAAAACCCTTAATCCCTTCGCCTATTTGAGTTACTCTCCACTTAAAAATTAGGGCCGTTGGCACTGTCGTCGACAGTAAATCCGATGCCAAGGAGCCTGAAGAACCACCGTCTCTCAATGTTGCATTTGTTCATGTAAGTAAATAAATATATGAATTTTTTTACATTATTTACATTTTATTTCGATTAAATTTAATTTTGACAGAAGTTAACAATAATTAGATAAATACATTATACGTTATTTAAAGGGTAATAATAATTTTACTTATTTCTGTTTTTTTAAGTCTATTTTATTGCCAGATGGAACTCCAGACGTGCATTTTCGTACAAGCTGTGGTGGTAAAAAACTTAGGGATATAATGTTGGATTCGAATATTGAACTTTATGGACCATATGTAAGTAATTAATTCTATTATTTTCTCTTTTTTTTAGCTTAATTTGTTGATTTTTTACTAAAAGAAATGTAATGGTTTTGTTGAATTTTCAGGCTAAACCATTGTCAAATTGTGCAGGAGGAGGAACCTGTGGGACTTGCATGGTAGAGGTGAATATCTATATATGTTAAATTAAATATATTTTTGAAACATATTAATCAGAAGGAAATAATTGTGCACTTCCTCATTGCAGTTCACCCTTTTTTGACCAGTAATCGTGGAATTGGAGACATTTTGTTTATCTTGTCTTTCTCAAAATGGGTCTAATACAATAATATAGGAACTTTGGAACCAATTTAACAGAACAACGTAACATAATTTTTGTATGCCGAGGCATAATCTAAGAGTAAATGCATTTCTCTCCTATAGATTCAATTTTGATTCTTCCTTTTTTATTTTATAATGCTAAAAAAAGTAACATAATATGTTATGTTATATTCGAGTATTGAGCAATGACTTTTAGAAATTGAATATTGCTTGTTTTTATTTTTATTTTTTCCCCTTAATTAGGGATAGAGATTCGTTATTAATGGAATTTAGATTATAAGATCTATTAATTATTAAAATTAGGAGATTTGATATCGATGAAATTTGAATTATATGATTTTTCTTCAATTTAATTAATTATTTTTACCATAACTTTAGTGATTTTAAGATATTAGTTAATGTATGAAAGAAATTAAAATAAAGATTTTGACATACCATTGATTGAAATAATTGTGATTGTAATTAAGCACCTTTATTTTTGAAATTGCCAATTAAAATTATTATTTTTCCTAAAAGTTATTAATTGCTTAATTTTAATTTAGAACAGTATTTTTGATCTTATTATTTGCGTTTTAAATAGAAATAAAGAGGAATTAGTGAGAATTTAGTTCATTATATTATTAGACTGAATTTGAGTTTTAGTCTTACATCAGATTTATTTTTAAAATTAAGAACTCATTGAAGTATTAAGAAAAACTTTTTCGTTGTAACAAATGTTATGTTATTGCTAATTTCCAGGTTATAATTGAAAGGGGGAGAAAATCTGATTCCCCTAAAACATAAAATATGCATAGATCACTAGATTATTCAAATTAAATTGTTAAGGGGTAAATTGCGTACCTGACATCATCGTATGTTGAAGGGGATACACACTTTAAATTTAGCGGAAGCACTACTGAAGGAATGCAATGTTCTCTTAAAATTGTTATGTTTCTCTGGAGACTACGACCCCTTATTTATAACTGATGATGATGATTTCTGTTTTGGTTCTTCAACAAAACAGAAATTCTTATCGGTCTCTACACTTATAATCCTATTACAAGTAGGACACCTCAATAGTTAACAATCCTAATTTGATCATAACTTTAATTTGACTATTTTAATTTGACTGCAATACTATTTAATATTTAAATATATTTAGCCCACACTTATGATTAATTAGAGGATTAATTTTAACAATTTAAAATTAATTCTAACAATAATGGGGAAGGAGCTATTGAACCCTAGAACTGGCAAAGAAAAGGAGAAACTCAAGAAGGTATATACATATATATATATATATATGTATATATATATAATATTTTAATACATCAATAAAGAAAATATATATATTTTTAAAAATAATTACAAAAAAAATTAACAAAATTAATTATTTCTTTTGTTTTTTCTTTCTGAAAAAATTAAGAATCCTTCATGTTGCAATTCCTAATTTATTTCATTGCAACGTATTATTATTATTATTATACTAATTTCTTAAAGTTTTAAAATTTATTTTAAATTTTTTTTGGGGTAGAAAGCAAAAAACTGGAGACTTGCTTGCCAAACCACAGTTGGTAATCCAGATTCTAGAGGACTGGTTTGTAATTCTCTCTTAGTCTGCTGATTTATTTTTATTAGTAGAATGGCCATTTTCTTCTTCTTCTTGTTGTTTTTTTTTTTTTGCAGTAAATAAATTAATTAAGCTTTAATTTTTGTCCTCATTAATTAATTTTTACCTCAATCTAATGCAGGTTGTGATCCAACAACTGCCTGAGTGGAAAACTCATGAATGGAAATATGAGAAAATATTACCTCCTGAGTTAACACAATAAAAAAAATCACATTTTTGTTTTATTCGTATTTATATTATATATATGATAATATAATTAAGTTGGAATTTTAAAAATCCTTCTCAAGATTTTAGAAATTCTTTTTTTTTTAATTTTATTTTCTTAAAGAAAATTCTACAAAGAATCACAATTAAAAAATATAAAAATATCATTAGACCCATAATCTTTTTTAGTACTATATCGAGAAGAGAGTCGATTATAGATATTTATTGACTAGTTGAATATGCACTTATTAGTAATTTAATAATAATATATTTAATTATCTCATAATAGAATTATTCATGAATTATTAATATTACTGTGGATTTAATTTCAGTTGTTTCTATCAATTAAATATATAGATATATATTAATCAAAGTTTATCGTTTATCACTGTCAGTTTATCAAGATATATACCGAGAGATTAATTAGACTAATTTTCTAAGGGTCCACTGGCACATTCCACGCTTCACATTTATGAATTTATCCATAAATTATTATTAGTTGCAAAATTGAAAAGGTATTTCATTAAAATTTTAATCCCCAAAATAAATTAAAAAAAGCCATATAATTAAAAAATTAATAATAAAAAGTTGCTGCACATCATCAACTTAGCATATACCAAAGGCTAACAACAGCATGGCTTTACAACAACAAAGACAAAATGGAAATAAATTAAGGAAAAAAACCAAAGAAAAAAAAAGAAAGAGAAACATATAACTTTCTTTTTATTACAAAACAAAGACAAACGGATTAGAAATTAAAAACACTAATTTCACAACTTAGAAATCATTGGGCAAAGATGTGTTATCACCAGGGATGTACACATTTCCATAGATAAGACAAGCCACCAATTAGAGGCCCAACCCAGTTGATCCAGTTGTCTTGGAAGTCACCCCTTACCACAGCTGGCCCGAAGGATCGACCTGGGTTCATGGATCCACCAGAGAATGGGCCGGTAGCCGATATGTTGGCACCAACAATGAAACCAATGGCTATGGGTGCAGTGATGCCTAGTCTGCGGTTGCATATACTGTATATACTAAAGCAAATGTGGTGATGATCTCCATAACCACTCTTTCAATGGCTCCAACTCCGGCTGCAACACTGTGAATGGGAGTTGCCTGAAACACAAATAACAAATAAATAAGCAAATAAAAATATTATAACGAGATACAATTTAATGATAAATGGATATAATAATAATAATAAATATAATAATTTAAGGCTTACGAAGCCTCCAGTGACGACTATGAGAAGGAAGCAAGCAACAATAGAGCCAAGAAGCTGAGCAATCCAGTAGAAAATGCCAGTGAGAATGGTGATCTGACCACGAAGAGCCAAGCCAAAAGTGACAGCAGGGTTAACATGGCCACCGGAGATGTTGGCACCGACGGCAACAGCAACAAAGAGAGCAAATCCATGACAAATAGCAATGGCCACTAGCCCAGCAGGATCAAGAGCTGCATTACCTGTTAATTTATCTGAAAAAAAGAGATTATATGGAATTATAAGGGTGTTTCTCAACACTTTAAAGCTGGTCAAAACTGATTATAATCAGTTTTTAGATTATAAGTTGTTTATTTAAGTGTTTCTGAAAACTTAAATAGTAGATTATAATATGATTTTAATCAGTTTTTTAAAAGTTGGGTTTTGCTACTTTTTTTTAAGCACTTATTTTTTAAGCAGTTTTGACCAAGTAAAAGACTATACTATCCCTACCTAATCTTCAATATTTCAAATTTGCCCACCCTATACAATGTCCACTCTCATTGTCTAATTAAAAATATTTTTAGGATTCTAATTAATTTGGTAATATTTACATGATAGTTTTTTATTTGTATAATTTATTGATAACACCATTATTATTATTATTATTAAATAAATATTATTATTATTATTATTATTATTATTATTATTGCAAATAAATTTTGAATTGACATTTAAAAAATTATTTTTATACAATAAATAAATTCAGGGACAGTTTGATCATTTTGACAGTTTCTGCAATTAAAAACTGATTATAAGCTGATTTTACAGAAACACTTAACTGATTATTAACTAGTTTACAGAAACGCTTAACTGTTTATTTTTAATCCGATTATAATCTAAAAATCACTTATTCACAATAAGCTGAAAAATTCCAGTTTTGAGAAACACCCTCTATATATGTATATATTGCTAATTTTAGGATTTTTGTTTTTAAAAAATGTAATTAATAATTGTGTTTTGGTTTGGGTTTAGTATTTTTCAATGCCAAGGGTTTTCATGGGGAAATTTTTCAAAAATTTTTTTTTTTTATTTTTTGATACTTGAACTTTATGTGACTTGCATATTAGATCCCTGAATTTTATTAGATAATATTAAGCCGCTTAATTTTATGAATTTGTAATATCGAATCTTTCGTAATAGGAGTTAAATACGTGACGGTAAATTAGTATCAAAATTGTGTACCTACTTAGAGTAAAACACTATGTTTTAATTCTATAACATTTCAACACCAAAATTTGTCGTTTTAAAATATTTTAAAGCAAAATGATGCGTTCTTTCACTTTTCTCTCTCTCTCTCTCTCTCTCTCTGTTCATGCAATTCTTGATTATTGTTCTTTAATTTTGAAGACCATGGATAGTATTACATGCTCTTTCACTTATAAATTCTTGATTTATTTATTTATGCAAATTAATTGTTAAAATAATACATATCCAGTTACAATTACTAAATAATAATAACAATGAAAAACCGAAAATGGAACAATATAACAAGGAAAAAGCAACCTCCTCTTTCAATTGGCATTCTCTATTCTTAGTTTGTGTTTATCAAATTAGAAATTTGTCCATAAAAATTAGGAATTCAGGTAAGAAAATTGATATTTTTATCTTTTCCTTTATTTATGTGTTTGTTTGTTTCTGTTCTTTATCAAAACCTCTTAAACAAAGTTACTTTTGCCTTTTTTTTTTAAAGAAAGTTATTTTTGCTTGCTATGGATAACTGGCTGAACAATTTGATCTGCTGGTGCTGGAAGAGATAGCTGAGATAGAGTTATTCTTTTAATAGCTTTCATGGATATTTGGCCTGTGCAAAAATGGCTAAACTGACTAAAACTGTACGATCCACATGCTTTTCGGCGATTTCGATCGGTTTAAATTTATTATCGGATGAGAGCGATTGTCATATTTATAAAAATTTTAAAATCGGCTGGTCGTTCGGTCTGAGATTATACATTTTGAATGAACCCAGAACCGACCGACTTTAAAATATATATATAATATAGTTATACATGTTACAAAAAATGATGCCCTTTTTTATTCTTATTTAAGCATTCTTAACAAGAATTGAATATAGGGTTGCTGCACACTTCTTCAAATATCACTCTCTCTAGAAAATTCTTCTCTCTCATTTCTCTGGTCTCTCACTCTGCATCTATTTTTTTTTATTAATTTCTTCTCCGATTCATGATGAATCATTCATCTAAACATCCAACTTCTCTACCTATTTGAAATTTATTTTGTGAGTTTTCTTTCTAGATCTTTTTGACTTTTTGAAACTTTGGAGTTGGTGTTATGTAAGGACTTGGATTTTTTAATTTTTGTGTCATTTGTTCTATTTGATTTCCTAACTTGTTTATGTTGAGTTTTTTGATTTTTTTTTAAAGATCTATTCAATATTTGGTTTTTAGTTTCCATTCCCAGTAATTCTTTTTTTTTTTTTTAATTAGGATTCCCTGTGATTCTTCATTTCTTCTATTTGTTTGTTTTTTTATTTACGGTTTTCCATTTTTTTGACTTAGTGTTTGTTTATTTATTTAGGGATTCTTCAAATTTTGCTTGGGAAATTGATAAATTTGTTTTTGTTTTTCATTTTTCAGTACAATTAACTCTTATTTATAAGGTTTTTGTTATTTTTTATTTAGGATTTTTTATCTTTGCTTTAGGATTTTGTATTTTGGATCCGAAACAATCTAATTTTACCCAACTGTGTCCGAACATGTGCAGGTTGATAAAAAATTTATGTAATTCTATGGACTTCAGTTTGTAATTTCTCTTAAGATGTCAGGTTCCATCGATTTAAAAAATATATCAAATTTGACCGAACTTGACCCATACACAACTCTAATGGATACAGGGATTCATAAATCTATAATAAATTTGTCTATTTTATCAAATTCATATTGGAAGACACATGTAGAATATTTTATGGCAGCAGATGGAAAGGTATACTGTAGGAAGAGAATTAGAACTAGATCTTTCTGATGAGGCTGAATTTGTTGGAGCAGAAAACACTGTCTTGACAGTACCATCCAGGTCATCCAGATTTTGTATTTTGCTTCACCTTATCATGATTAGTGACTCATTCTAAATCTCTTTGGGCCAGTAATAATAGAAGTCTGAAATAATATCTTCTCAAATTTATTCATGACACATACAACTAGGATTATACTCTCTTGATCTTAGAATATCTCAAATAAAATAGTCTCTGATCTTTTCTGCATAGATCTTAGAACCATCAGCAGTGAAACTGTGGACTAGGATTTTATCTTTTATGACAGAAACATGAACAATCATACTACTATGGTATATTGTAGTTATTGGAATCATATTAACAACACTTAATGCTATAAGTATTGTTTTATCATTCTTTCAAAATATTAGTTTGTCAATTTTTTTTTACATATATATTTTAGAGCATTTCTAATGGGGAGAGACTTGAGTTGCCACCTAATAAAAAATTGAGACCTAATATTATCTATTATTTTATTTTATTTTCAATAAAATAAAATTTATTTTATTTTTTTTAATAATTTAGTAGCCCTTTATTGGCTATGATATGGGGTGGGACGATCCCTCCCATCTCTAGTATAGGAACTAGGATAAAAAAAAAAGGGCTAAAGTAAAAATGATAGGTGAAACAAAACTAATGAGTGAGGACATGAACCAATACATTGAGAAGTTGATGATGGTTAGTAGGGGAAACAATAAAATTGGTGGTAGTATTAATAAGGGAGTAGTGGAAATAGTATAATTTTTATGTCATCAACTTATATATTGAAGAAGTTTAATGACATCTAATAAAAATTTAGAGATCTAATACACGAATTATATAAAGTTTAGAAGTTAAAAAATATATTTTTTTGAAAGGAAAAAATCTTCTTGTTTGCTACTTAATTATTATCATTAATTAATTTATCATTTTTTTTAAAAAGTTTGATTTTACTATTATTTCTCTTGCTTTACTTTTTTTTTTCTTTTTGAAAAATGATGTTTTTGCTTTTGCCTTTGTTTTACTTGTTGAAAAGGGGATTTTGGATATCCACCATGTGATTCTATTGCTCCAAGGGGAGGGATTTTTTTTTGGTTGTGAATTGACGAATTGTATTTGTATTTGATACCAATCCACTTTTTTCTTTTCTTTCTTTTTATTCTTTTTATTTTGTCGTTTGCCATGCCCATGGTTGAAATTGACAATTCACTGTTTCATATTGATGACTGTTTTAATAATCATATTTTGGTAGGGGTAAAATCTCTAATCTTTTAAGTCATGTCACGGGAAAAAATAATTGAAACATCACATGTTCTGCGTCTTAATTGATTTGGCATTTTTCTCTAATCCACTAGGAACATGTTTTGAAAAACCAGTAAAAGCTATATACTATACTAAGTTTCAATGTCGAAGATACTACACTAATCATTAACATGGTGCTACATTAAAAATTACATAGCATAATATTTTTTTGGAGTAATTTAATAATAAGGGAAAAAAAGAATTCAAACTTTAATATTCTTATTTCTTTCAAAAATTTCTTATGTAAAAAAAAATTTAAAAAAACAACTATAATACATTAAGCTTCATTCATCAAGGCTTAATTGAGAAATCACCAATGATTTCGATTTGGTAGGTGAACTTCGAGAAGCTGAAAAGAAATGTGAATTCTGTAAGTTTGTAGGGTGATTTTAATAGTATCATGTAATTTAGAGTGATCACAATTTACATGGCTAATAACAAAAGTGTTTGGCAGTCAGGACATTTAGCTGATATCAAAAGCATTTAAGCTAATGAAACAATTTGGAAGCTGAAATGTCAAACCAATTATACATGTGTTTCCTCCTCAAGACAGTCAGATAATGAATTTTAAGATGGTAATTGGATTCAGGAAAAGGTATGGAAACACAGCAGTGGTAATATCCATTCTCATCAAACACAAAACGCTGTGAAAGATGAGCTTCGCGTATGAGATACTCTCCCCATTCCTCAGATCCAAACTGCTTGACAATGCCTCGAGCATCAAAGTAATCGTGTCTTCTTTTTCTTCTGTTCCTGAAGCCAAATGAATGAAATCAGTAGCAACACCCAATAAGGAATGCTTTATGTAAAGAAAATATAGGAAAAAGAAAGAAATAAAAAAAAAGAACATCAGTACCCTTTCCTATGCCTTGCATTCGTCACTGTAGCATGCAACTGCAATTCAAGTACACAACCAATTTTTAACTTGGTATTCTGAGGCTGAAGAAATAGCAACGTGTAGTCAATGACAAAAAGTTACACATAAAGCATATTAGTGCACTAAGCAGTTTACTTTCAGAACTACATCAAAGCGAAACACAGTGCATTGATATTCTCAACGCAACAAGTCAGCCTGGCTTTTAGAGCTCCAGCTGCTCAATAAAATGTCGTGTTGTATTTACCATATTTTGGAATTTTCAGTGCATGTTTCAGTCCATTATGATCATATTTTCTTGCATTATCAATTGCTAACTACATTCTCTAACAGCAGAACCCGCATTTCCCAATTAACGAGTAGGAAGAATAATCCATAAGGTTGAGAATTGTAATTAACATTGCTGGGAAACAAGCATACATTCTCTAGTAGTAGAACCTGGATTTCCCAATTAATGAGTAGAAAGAATAATCCATAAGGTCAAGAATTGTAATTAACATTACTGGGAAACAAGCATATTATAATGTCACAATCATAATCATGCAGAAATATACTATACAGAGATGCTAATTATAGTCACTCTAGAGAGTAATTGTTCAACAATCTCTCTCTTATTGGTTAGAAAATATTTATTAGGAGAGATGCTACAATAAATATTTTTTAGCTAATAGGAAAGAGATTGTTGAACAGTTACTCTTTAAAGTGATTATAGTAAGCATTTCTCATGTGCTATATGTATTTTAACATTTAAGAGGATTTTGTACATATCGCAAGAAAATATGCACAGCAATAATTCCCTAAATGAAACTTGGTTCATATGATAATTCAAAAGTCAAAACCTTGAAAGAAATTGGCCATGCCATACATTTGTAGACAAGGATATCTTAAATGGCATAATTAACCAGTTTTTTTGGGGAACATCCTCATTTATCAAGCCCAAAAAACAATACAGGGGGAGATGAAAGGATATGAGAGTAGAAAAAAATAATTTATATAACTGGCAGATCACTCTCAATTGATAATGAAAATGGATAATTGAAGGGCATTGTACCTTTAATTTTTGTTTAGCATCTTTCTCCAAGACAAGTCCAGCTTCAACGAATGCATCAATAATTACCTCTAAATATGATAAAGAAATCCAAAAAGTTATCCAATTCTTACAATAACATTATTTCCTTTCATATTGCTGTTTCCAAATGCAGCTAATGAAGATGATATTGTATAAAACAAATAGATTATTGATGCTTCGGTGTTTAGGATACGACAGGCCTGTAAAAGCCTACCCTCACTTTCAGTTTCTTCCATGGTGGCATAAAGAACACGGGCTTTTGCCATAGAACATCTCATACAATCCTTCACGGGGATCAGAAATTCAGGTTCCAACAAGAAGAGAAATTAACAACTAGCATATAACGATGAAAACCAAGGACATGTAAACAGTCTCAACCTTGATGCATTGTTGTTAAATGTGCGGTCACTTTTACAAGAAGCTTTAATTAAAACTTAAACAGCATTCAAACCTAATAACTTCATGTTGAAAAGCCGACTGCATCTTATCATAGATAACAAAGACCAGGAGAATGAAGTTTCTGTTCTACTTACCAGCCCCTTAAGTCTGACAGAGAGTGGTCGATCTTCCAAGGCATCCATCACTTTAGAGGATATACTCTAATACAAACAAATGTTATTTCAACATCATTTAGTGCAACCACCAGCCAAAACCTATCTTGCTCAAGAGCAATATACCTTCAGAACCTCTGAAGCTGCATTAACTCGCTCCTTGTTCCAAAGCTTCAGCATGAGAACAGTTAAGTGAAATGTTTTAGGTTTGATAAATATGGATTTGTCTATTCCCAAGTCTGTCAAGTGCAACACAAATCAGTAAGATATTATTCAAGTAAAACAGAGAAGAGCAATAGGAAGGAAATGAATGAATTAATTCCCAAAAGAAACAGAAGCAGATTAGGTTCAGTGAGCTTGGCATGTAGTATGTACGTAATTGATAATATAATTCAGTGAAACTACACTGCAAAAGACATCAACTAAAGAATCCACAATCTCTTGCTTAAGGATTGATAAGTATGTTAAGCTCTACCCATTAAAGTAGGTGACTTTGATGCTTTAGGTGCATAATTAACAAGAGGTATGCTAGTAAGGTCCACTTTAACATGTTTGTCATCTTCAACCTTAAGTTCAACAACAACATCAGATCCTTTACTTAACTCTCGGTCCTTTTCTTCAGTGTCAGAAGTATCTTCATTGGAATCACTCTCCATGTACTCATCCACGGAAGCATCACTATTTCCCAACATAGAGTTCTGAAATTTGACCAGTTTATCAACTAATTCTGGATGTATAGCCAGTGGAAGAGATATGAAATGAGAGTACTCGAGACTCAGGCTCCTAACTACCTGTTTCCGGCCCCAGAAAGAAAAACAACATGTTAGTAGCACGCCTAGGAAAAATAAATAACCAGGTATTTATTTGACATGCACCAAGAAAAAATATAGAATATGCCCCAAAATGTACATAATCACTTGTTTCAAACTGAAGTCCTTAGCACAGTACAATAAAGATTGCTAGCTTAACAAAAAAAATCACCCTTTTTAGCTCACAGCTATACTAGTTGATGTCAAAACTTGGCCACATCATCTTGCCCCCCATAAATTTCCCTTTGATAGAATTGAAGATATTTACTGAGGTACTCCATCTCATCCTGGATAGGTCATGGACTACTTTCATAAGCAAAATGCCAAAAGAGACAAAGCTAGCTCTGAAATATATAAGATGATCTTGGAATAACATACATGAATGAGAAACTTCTGAAAACAACGTTGATAAGCCACTGGCCTCATCTATAATAGCCTGTATCTTTTCTGAAGCTCTAGTTACAGTATCTACTGAACTGCCTCTGATGACTGCCATAGATAACCATGTCAGAGTGTCAAAATAAAATGTCAATGAATGTTGTGACAAATCACACTGAGCATATAGAAAATAATGAAATTGTTCTTCTCAGATATATTACAATTATTTTTTTCATTGTTCACCTTATTTCATTGAATAGGACATTTTACCATTATGAAAGAAATCAAAGTACTCCCAAATTTCAAAAAAGATAATTTGATGATAACAATTACATTTAATTGTATTCACAAAATCCAGAAAACTTACTGACAGATTCCTCCTTCTTTGACGATGGAATGATAATGTTAACTCCCATTTCCTCTTCAATTTTTTGCTTTGTAGATCCTCTGAGGAAGGAAACTTAGAAGTATCAAGAAACATGGAAGAGACAAGGATTTAAGTTCAAGAAAGTTCATATGCTGTGAATTTCATTGTTCAAGAAAGTTCAACTGCTGTGAATTTCATACCCTTTTCCTTTGATAAACCGAAATAGAGAAGCACCTACCTACGTACCAAGAACAACAATTGATTCCAAAGAATTAAAATATATATTTTCTAAAAGTATGTTTAAAAAGAAAGAGAGATAGAGCGTGAGAATAGAAATAATCAAAGGAACAAAAGAGAAAAAAGCAAGACTGTTACAATGTAGGGATGACAAAATGTGTTGGCAGACAGACAAGAGGCCAGTTAAACGACAAAGCAGAAAAGAAAGGTTGAGATGATTTTTCATCCTTACCTCAAAGACTTAGGTAAGAAGGCATAAAATCAATTCTGAATATTGCAAATATAGGCTATATTAGAAATCATGAATAAAATAGTCGTCTAGATAAGTTAATTCTGTTGAAGAAACCTAATCAAACATTACAAAAACTGGACAGTAAGTCAGGTTATTATAAATGCTCAAGAAAACTATCACAATGATGAAAAAAAATTGAAGGTTTAACATATCTGCATATCCATGGCAAGGTAATCCTTCTAGTACTCAATTGAAGGCTTAACCCATAATGTAATTACGCAATTCATTTTGGTGGTAAGCTTTCATTTCCACTGAGGAAGCAACATCTCAGACAACCACAGGTATGCGCACATAACATGAAGCAAAATAGAAAAAAAAAAGAGTCAGCTGAAAATTTTATTGGCACAAATACCATGCAACTCATCCAGAAACCCATCTCATGAATGGCCCTAACAACACAATAATTTCTCTGAACTTCAACAGCTAAAATGTTAACATACCTCCATTGAAAGGGAATGCTTCTCTTCAGAAAGCCCAGAGCCTCCTTCCAAAGCTCTATCATCAACATTATTATTCAGAGTGCTAGAAGTGATGGTTGATTGACTTGCTTCAGTTACAGCTTCAACAGTGTTCATTACTTCTCCAGTACTGAAAATGGAGCTAGACACACTACAGTGTACTTCTTGAAGTTGATCTCCATCTTCCGAATCAACAATCACATCTCTTATCAGGCATTCTACAGATTTACATGAATTCATGAGAAACATCAAAACCTAGCTTGTCTTAAAAGAATAAAAATCAATTAGAGTGGCAAATATTCACATGACGAGTATAATGATAATGTCTCTGAAAATGACTACTTGTCAACAAAGGCCAACTAAGAACCATGGGGCAAGAAAAAGAAAACATATTTTGAAAATTCTTCATGTGAATCCACAAACTGATAGGAAACTAGTCACAACTAAAGTCCTCAAAATATTTCAAATTGTGTCTGAACATATTCTGACAAGACAGAAGAAGAAGAATTAGATCATTAATATTCAGATACGTGATACAATGCTCAATATTGTCATGTGGAACTAGGTTTGCTATGCTGTAACTATGTACTGCTAGATTGACCAGAAACATAATCAAAAGGAAAAATGGTATAAAACAGTTCCGGAACAAGAAAAGCCAGATAGATGAAAACTAACCTTCAACATAACTTGCTTTAGTAGAGATTGGTCTCCACTGTTGAGTGACTGTCTTTTGCTTCTTGCTCCCGTCTATGCCCTCCAAACTAACGTTTGGCCCAGTCATCTTCTCACTAAAGTTCAAACTATAATAAGAATAATGCCCCTGTCACAGGTTTTATAGCAACAAAATTAAGCCACTGTAGAATCCAGTAAATCCCACTCTAACTTTAGTACATTTACAATCTCCAAAGTCCAAATTAAGTTGTGTGGTAACAGAAAAACTGGCATTTTAACACGAGAAACCCATAATTAAACCCATTATAATAGTATAAATTAATCTAAGAATCACATGGTGTAATGAGCCAGAAGCTCATCTTTCCACCTTTACCATATTGCTCCTTTCAGTGAAGTTAACAAAGTTACAGAAAAAAAAAATCAGCACATAATGAAATCCCAAGGAGGAAGGCAATATAACTTGCAGCATGATAATTTAAATTTCAGTTCCTAAAACTTCAAATTAGTTCACTACTCTGTCAGATTTGTGAAGGATTGTCTGTTCCTCTTCGAAATGCATAAATTATTGTCCTCAATTTTCTGCAAGTGTTTTTAAGAGGTTTACATAAATCAGACCCAAATCCTCCTATCCAAATGCAATCCAAAAGAATACTAAAAGCTAATAGTTTATTACACTTTGCCCAACCGGTGTGCGCTATAATTTCACTATAAACAATATGCAAAGAAAACTCCGAAACAACTCAATTTATAAAGAATTGAACATCAACAAGATTTATAACCCAAAGCTTAATACCTGAAAGTAATTGGCTGACTTCGAGTTCACATATGGATTGAAAATTTTGAGCAAACTATATGCTTTGCATCTAAAAACATGAGTTCAAACAGCGCAATTCAACTGCTAGTGAGAGGGAAGTTTGCAGCTAATAACAGCTACATACAATCAGTGATTTTTATTTTAGTGCAATAACTCCTAATGTTTAAAATCAGTAAACAATCAATAACTATGCAATAAGAGTATATCAACAACTTAGTTTTAGAATCATAACAAGTTGAAAAACCTAATTCTTATTATACTGAATTTATTTCAGTGACAAATTATTTTTCCCTTTTTTCCTTTTTTTCCTAAATAAATGATGAGAAATACAAGAGGGCAAATGTCGCGCACATTAATTTTCCATAAGTTTTCTCGGGAAACAAACAGCGTACCTGAAGAAATGCAAGCAAGCATTCGTATCGTTCTTCTTCCTCTTCTTAAGTGGAAGAATGAATTTTTCAATAATATAATAATATTATTATTATTATTATTATACCTTTTTTTTCCATTGTTATTACCATTACAGTGTTTGCCACTTTGCCCTTCTTTTATTTTCTGACTCGTCCAGGAAAGAGGTAAGTATCGGTCAAAAGCACAAGTTTTGTAATTAACACTCTGCCAAGTCGTTTGCTTATAAACGACACTTGAACGCAGGTTATTTAGAATTGTTCAAAATGTAAAGATTCTTACTTTTACTCCTTGCAGTAACCTCCTGAGTGACAACTATACTATACCGAACTTGAAACAGAAGAGAGCAAATAATTTCAATTCAAGGCAAGAATACACCATGAAAAGCCTTATATATTAGGAAAGTTCACCTCTTGAAGCCATCTTTACCAGTAAATTATATCCAAGAGAGCTTGTGGCATATTCTTTTATCTTAGTTAGCCATGGTATGTGTAGGAGTTTTTTTCGGTTGCAAGCACAAACGTTCCATCACAGACTATGTTATATCAGCTCTTGTTATCATTGCCATTCTCATTTGTTTGAGAATTCTTTGTTATACCATTTACCGGCTGTTGAAGAAGGAAGAACCACGCAATCATGGCATGGAAATTCAGCAGCAGAGAGCATGGCATGCATATTAACTAGTATTTGCCAAAGCAGAACATTGCTAAACACAGCAAAGTTTTGTATTTCTCTGCTTGTTGATATTGCTGCTTTTGAAATTTCTTGTTATTGCTGTATTTGCAAAGTCTTACAAAATTCGAAAGTAGATTTGCACTGGTTACTAATAATCATGTAACTAATATGGTTTTCTTTTATTAGTGAGATGATCATGTTGCAGAAAATCTTGATAATGAAGGGCAGAAAATTAAGAGAAAAGTAAAATATTCATAAGGGAATCTTATCTTAGACAAAGCAAAGGTATCCAAGATAAGATTTTCAATGAATTGCAAAAAGGGTATTTAGCTAGTAATTTCATTTTCATCAAAAGGCCTACGAGATCGACCCACAGGCAAAGCAACTTGTAAGCTAATCAACTTTTGGTTTGATATCATTAGAGTAGTCTCGTCCACAATATTGAAAAATTAGGGTTAAAATAGCTACGCTTTTTAAAAGAAAAAAAAAAAAGAAGAAGCTGCAGACACAAAAAATTAATGTGAAATTTTAGCACTATTAATTTATTTATGTAGATAAAATTGAAGACTATAATAATAAACTAATACTCAACTAGCAAAAGGAAAACAAAGTTTGATCTTTCACGTACATTTCTGAAATAACTGTACTGTACAATTGAAACACAGATTACTTAATTAATATATCATCTATTGCAGCTCAAAATACTCATAACTACTGGGAGTCAAAGCTCCACTGTCCTTGTTCATACGGGTCACACGCCATAATTTTATGACTCCATCAAGACTACCTGTGCAGATTGTGCAGATTTCTTCATTATTTTCCTCTCCTGATCGTCCCAAAAATGCTGAAACACATCTAACAGGTCCCCTATGTCCTACTAAAACTGCAAGGCAAGTGTGTTGTCCATCAGATTCTCTAAGCCAAACTCTGCTAGATGAATCAGCTGAGTCACTAATCACATAACTTCCCACATTGCCTATGCACAGTACTGCATGTGTATGACCCTGAAGTGCACCACCATATTGTAATTGCCCTGAGAACCCACCTCTAAGCCAGTAATATATATACCCATATGTGCATCCACCGTATAGAATCCTGTTATCGGTAGTCAGGGTCAAGGTCTTTACAGGTGAGAATTTGGCAGGCAAGGTTGTTATAAGAGAATGAGGCCAGTCTCATATGCTAAAGTTGCGACGCCAGGACTGAGGCATCGTCAGAAGCTGTGTAGAGTACTCCATCATCAGATACAACTATGGCATTGATTGGCGCCGAATGAGCTTGGATTGTCTCAATGCATTTGTGGTCTGATAATCTCCATACTCTTAGTGTTTTGTCAAGAGAAGATGAGTATAAGGTGTCATAAGAAATGTTGTTTGCTAATGATGTTATTGGCCCCATGTGCTTCATCTGTTAAAAAAATTGATGTCAATTCACAGATATATGCCTTTAATTTAATCAATGTCAGATCATTCTCATAAAAATGAGAGAATTAATGAAAAAAAATACATCTTTTATTTATTCTTTTTGTTACTATTTTTTGTCTTGATCGATGTCTTCATAATTAGTTCCATAACTGAAACTTACAAATATACCAATATAGTATAAGTGTTTTTATAACTGCATCAAAGTCTTCTGCTATGCATTTATGCTCATAATTAAAGAGCTACAGCATATGAGGATTATTTATAGATATAGTAGTTGAGGAAGGTGTGTGAAACTGAACCATTTTCCCTTAAAAATGTCCTTTTGCTAGTAAAATAGTGTAATTAAAACTCCAAATTAAATAAATTAATATAAATTCATGAACTAATCTAGCTAAGATTCAACTCAACTTAATAATTAGTTAAATGATTTTTTTTCTCACCTGAAGCAGTGATTTTGAACTATATTCTCAGAGAGATATATAGACAAATGTAGGAATTCTCAACTAATTTAGCTAAGAATAGAAAAAAAAAATAAAAATAAAAGACCCAAAAAAAAGATATTATGAACTAATCTAAGAATGGAAACAATAATAATATATATAAGTTCCAAAAGCAAAATTCAAAATGAAAAGGTAGATATAAGTATATATCGATGTAAATGATATAGAACCCCACATACACCAATAATAACTAGTACATATAATAAATATAAGCCAAAACCATATTAAATATTACCATTTTATCTTTTCCGGCAATGTAGCTCCGGACATAACCTCCTGTCTTAGGTACTGTAGCCAATCTGATATGTTTGAAAGATCCATCCCATGATCTTCTCCAAACTCGAATTTTGCCATCCCCATAAGCAGCATAAACTCTATCATGTGAAACTTCTAATGAAACCACCATGGATGCTTTAGTCTTAAGCTGACCACACTCAGCGAACTCAGGCAATTTCCATATTCGAATCAAATTGGCATTAGAGCCAGTGTAAATAAGACCATTTGATATCGCCATTGATAAGATTTGTCCACCTTTTTTAAGAATTGAAGATAGACAAGTATATGTTGTTTTGGAATTGGCCACAAGACTTGAGGTTGGTGTGTGAGGGCGAGAAGGGGAAGAGAATGGAGAAGAATGGCGGTTACGGACGGTGGCCAAATGGGGTGGAGTACAGGGAAACTGTGAAAGTGAAGGTTCTTTTGAAGAAATGCTTCTTAAAAACTTGTGAGTAGCTTCTGCAATTGTAAAAGAAGGGTTTGATGGTGAGTTTGGAGAGTCTAAGGAAGCCATGTCTGTGAATAAAATGCAAATGCAGACTCAAAAATATTGAAAAGAAAAAGTTGCAGGTAGTGTTGGTTTTTATGAGTTAATATTGGTAGGCTCTGAGTCATAAATGAAATTCCAGGCAAACAAATTGGGACAGACCATCTTCTACAAGTAAAAGTAATAACTGCCTAAATATAAGGGGATATGTGGGACTCTAAAGAAAGAAAATTAAGGGCTAAATTATAAGGGCTGCATGAGCATGCAATTTTTTTTTTTTTTTTGGTTTGATGGCTCATAGTACAGTTGAAGTCATTGGAATTAGAGAGGTGTTGAACTGTGGATCATGGAGAAGAACATATTATGAAATATGAAATATATATGCATTAAGTAACATTTTAAAAAATTAGAAAATTTGTGTACACATATTTTATGCAAACTATATATGAATAGAAATGAAAATTTGAAAAATATGAGGTGATATAGATAAAATTTTATGAAAAAGAATGTAATAATAATTTTAATAAATTTGAAAGACTCTTTAAGAGATTATGAGGGTGTATTGGATTAAAATTTTAATGGATTTTAAAAGAATTGGTGATTTTAATAGAATTTAAAATTTTTAATAGGATTCTATAGATTATCTTAGAATTCTATATGAAATTTAATGGAGTTTATTAAATTTTTATTGTAGACTTTAATAGAGTTTGATAGAATTTTAATTTTTTCATATAATTAATATTTTGATAAAAATATAATATATTTTATTAGAAACATTATACTATAAATATATATAGCTTTTATGATATTGGAAAAATAAATAAATATTATAAAATTTTAAAGTAAATACATAAAATACATAGATATCAAAATTTTCTAATATTATTATTGTAAGATAAAAAATTATAAATAAAAAATATAGGATAAAGGTCTAATTTAGCCCCTAAACTATAACGGAAAGTTAAAATTAGTTCTTAAAGCTTTTTTTGGACCAAATTGATACTTTTTCTTTTAAATTTGATCTAATTTGTATATTTTTTTTAACGGAACCATTAAATAATTAATGGTAGGGCTAATTTAGATTAAAATTAAATATTATGGGGCTAAATTTAACTTTTTAAAAATATTAAGTAATATTTTCTAAAAACTTATTTATTAATTAATATTTTTAATATCAATAATTTATACTATTATTAAATATTTTTTATAATTTTATAATTTATAATAATTTAATAATCTATAATTTAACAAGTAATTAAAAATATTAAATAATATATAAAAATTTATATTATATATGATTTTTATAATATTTTTTAATATAATATTAATTATAATATTATGAAATCAATATTAAAAAATAATAAATAATTTATATTAAAAATATTATAATTTATAATATTAATAAATTTAACTAATTTTAATTTTTGATTTTAATAATTATTTAATTTTAATATTATAAATTATTTATTAATTAATGTTTTTAATATTAATAATTTAAAATATTAATAAATATTTTTTATAATTTTATAATTCATATTTTTTATTAATCTATAATTTAAAAATAATTAAAAATTTAATAATTATATATAATTTGAAAATTCTAATTTTAATTGTTTTAAAAAAATCAAAAGTATCAGGACCCAACCCGAGGGCACATATTAGCACTAGGGAATGAAAAAAGCACGTGGCTCCTAGAACCTATAGTAAGCCTAACAACTTATTTTTCGATAAATATAGATGGTGAAAACAGACACTATCTCGAACCTGACCAACTAATCTATTAATATTATACTTTAATATAATATAATATCACACCATCATAATCAAATATTTATTAATAAATATATTTAACTAAACCGCAGAATTAAATGACTAAGAAGATAGACAAAAAGGAAATATCATGCGGAATTTTAAAAAATAATTATAACATAATTGTACAATAAAATATTATACAATTAACACTTCTGCCGATAAATAAAAAGGCAGGATGACCTGAATAAGCAGTACTCCTATGCTCAACCTGCAACCTAAAAAAAATGATAAACAGGAATAAACGTTCGACTCGATAAACTATATAGTAATTAATATAATACAACTATCTCATGCATAATGTGCGCATACAAATGTCAATCAACCAACAAATCACATAAGCAAATAAGGATAAGAGTAAGTCGATGGGGTTACACTAAACCTCAAACTGAATAGCCTATTTCTCTATCTGGCTCTCTTAGTCCATATATTTCTCTTAGAATCTAATACATAGGGTTCGCCGTCACAATCGTAGCCAAGCAGTATTATCCGACTGACAAGCAGCACTGAACATGAAAATGCTCCCGTCATCACGTCAGTTATAATCTCATCATATAATATCTTCATATCATAACTCGTATTCCGATCATGTGTGATCCCATATCATCCTAACTTTATCCGGCATCACATATTATATGCATTAAGCACAATCAACTCATACTTAACACACATTACTTATAACAACAATAATTGTACATATATTGCATAAAACAGTTGGTGCATTATACAAATATAATTATAAACATATTTTAAGGGATCAGAGTATTATATTATTCTATATAACTCATAAATTTATGAAAATCCAACGATTCTCCTTGGAATATTTGATTGAAAATAGAAGACACCTGAAAATATTTTTAATTAACAATAAAACTATTAAAATATAGATGAATATGACTCTAGAAATTTTGCAGAAATTTCGGCAGAGTCTCCTTTATAATTATAATATTTTTTCCTAAAACAAAATGAGAACACACTTCAAAAAAAACTCATAACAATCAACGTCAACTCAATTACTCCATCTGGACCACTATTATAATTTTTAATAACTCAAATATAAGTCAAACGTACATCTCGCAAATACAATAATAATAGTTTATTATATCAATATTAATCTTATTTATTTAATTTATTAATAAAATATTCACTTAAAATTTTAAAATATATGCTAATTTAATTTTAAATAATTCTTAAAAAATTATTTTATAATCGTCTCTCAATTATAATCAATTATCATATAATTTATTTACTTCACTTTATAAAAATAACTTGGTTAATTTAATTATAAAAATACTAATTTAAATCAAGTAATTAGTTTTAAATTAACGCCTTCAAAATATTCAAATTTCAATATATTTACCATCAATCATTAACTATATATATATATATATTATTTTATTTATTTCTTTAATTATATCTAAAATTACTATCATAACTCATAATTCATTTTATTATCTAATTATAAATTTTTTACCAATTAAATACTAATAATTTATAATAATTTACCTTCAATTATTTATTATATGTTTTTACTATTTTTTTAATAATCGTCGAAATAGTAACTCTGTCACCGGAATAGTATAACCATTGTTGAAAAATAATTATCGAAATAGTATCATCTTTACCAAAAAATTATACCAAAATAGTATCACCATCACCGAAAAATGATTACTGGAATAATGTCACCATTTTCAGAAACGGTAATTAGAATAGTGTCACCATTACCGGAAACGGTAATCAAAATAGTATTACCGTCGTCAAAAAATGTTTGTTGAATTTCGGCTAAATTTAAAAGTTGTTTATAATTCATAAATAATATACCAAAATGAAGCTTATGAAGAGAAGATTCTAAAAATGGCCGAAAAGTAACTGAAAAATTTATCAAAAAATTATTGTAGCGGTACACCTCCTATTGACTTTGACCAGCGGGTGAGAAAAATTTCGGCGTAGGACGGCGACGATTTTAGTTGCGTTGGACTCATTGTACGATAGACTTTTCAATAGTGCGGAGAAGTTGATAGTTGATCATCGGACTGCAATAGATCTGAGAAAAATCAATTAGTGTACTATTTCTCTCTCTCTCTCACTTTGTCTCTCTTCTTTTCTTCTTCTTTTTTTATGTTTCTTTCTTTTTTTTTTCTTTTATTCTCTTTCTCTTATAAATACATATATATTAATTTTTATTTTTATTTTTTTATATATTTTTTAAATTTAAAATAAATTTAAATTTGGGTTATTACAAAAAATTTAGAAATTATATATTTTTTTAAAAAAATTTAATCAACAAGAAAAAGAATAAAAAATAAATAACACATTATATATTCTTGTGATGTATTAAAGGACCATAAATTAAAAAAATATATATTATAATTTTAGCTCCTACTGTCTATTCAATAGAATTGAAGTTATAAAACTAAGATAGATAATTATTATATAAAATTAAAAAAAAAATATTTATTAATGCTGTAAATTATTGATATTAAAAATATCAATTAATAAATATTTTATAATTTTAAATTAATTAATTAATAAAAATGAAATATATTAAAAAATTAAAAATTATTAATATTAAATTTTTTTAATATTATAAATTATAATATTTTTAATAAAAATTATTTTTTTAATATTTTCAATATTAATTTTTATATTATTATAATTAATATTATATAAAAAATTATAAAATCCTAACTAATATAAATTTTTATATACTATTTAATATTATTTAATTATTTTTAAATTATAGGTTGTTAAATTATTATAAATTATAAAATAATAAAAATATTTATTAATATTATAAATTATTGATATTAAAAAATATTAATTAATAAATAATTTTTTAGAAAATATTATATTAAATTTTTTAAAAAATTTAATTTAGCCCATAATATTTAATTTTAGTCTAAATTAGCCATTGTCATTAACTATTTAACGGTAACATTAAAAAAAGGACAAATTGAACTAAACTTGAAAGAAAAAATATAAATTTAGTCCAAAAAAACTTTAAAGGTCACTTTGAACTTTTTGCTATAGTTTATGGGCTAAATTGGACATTTATCCAAAAAATATAAAAATAAATCAAAATATAAAATAATATTAAATAAATATATCAAAGTATTGTATCATCTTTAATATTTATTATCATATCCGAAATAAATTAGCGTTTTTTTATTAATGAAAAAATATTAAAAAATACAGCTGAATTTTTTTATACATAGTTAATAAACAACTATTTGCAATTAAAATTTAGATAAATTATGTATTTTCAAACTATTTAATATGACAATTCAGTAATATTACAGAATTAATTAAGTGTATCACCCGATATATATATATATATATATATAACTATTTTTTAAAAATGATATGTTTTCATACATATTTTAAAAATTCGATATCATTCAGTACTATTAGAACATAATACACTTTAAAATAAAATTAAAAAAATTCTATAATTAAAAAGTACTTGAAATATGTTAAACTTATATCACCTAAATGTCAATATATCACAAATAATTATAAGTACTTCAAATAATAATTTTTAAGTATTATTTAACTAATTCTATATATTAAGTAATTCACTAAAAAAATACAACATACTAACATAATTATTGATTAACTAATAAAGAAATATAAATTAATTTTATAAATTAATAACTATTTTCATATGTAATGAGTAACATTAACTAATAATTATTAATTAATTCAACAAACTATACTTATAAAATATAAATTAATTAAAAAATAATTTTTATCGTAACAAAAATTTTTATTATATTTCTTTTTAATACATAATAAAAAGTAAATAAGTAAAATTTTTAATATTAAAAAAAGTAATATTTTTAAAAACATAATGATAATTTAATATAATGTTATAATATCATAAATAATACTAATTTTTATATCTATATATGAAGAGACTTGAAAATAAAAAATTCAACTTATAAAAGATTATTTAAAAATATTTTTATAATTAAGTTCATAGAATTTTTCTAATTTGTGTTTCATGTAATGAGATAAATATTTATTAAAAAAAATTAAGTGACATATGAGTGTCGTTTTATATAATAAAATTTGATCTAATGTTAATATTGTGAAATATTATGTGATATATATCGAGAGAGATTTTATATTAAAAAAATAAATTTTAGTGATAAATATATAAGTGTAATTAATTTGGGATGAATATTGAATTAGTGAAATCTTTGAAATGGATGCTAAGAAAGAGTTTTTTATTTATATATAATATTCTAAAATTTAATTAAATTTAAAATTTTATAAAATGTATTAAAATTAATATATTTTTTAATACTATTAGATTTTAATAGATTTTTAAAAAGTTATTATTAAATACGATATGATTTTATGAGATTCTAAATAAATTTAAACTAAATACTATTAAATTTTTAAAATCAATTAAAATTTATTAAAATTTTAATCTAATACACTCTTAACCTAATTTTTCATGTACCAATACATAAATTACATATATTTTTAAAAAATAAAAAAAATAATTCTGAATTTATTTTTGGGGGCCTAGTTTCACCACCAAATTGATAGCCATTATTAAGTCCATATTAGCAAATCTGATCCCATGTTATCATCTGATGGATTGCGAAAATGACTGTTTATGTTCGACTTCTTAAGGCATAAGTCAATTTTTAAATGATATAAATTTTTAATTTTTAATTTGAGTCTAATATATTCTGGCTTAATTTTCAATCAATTTTTATTGAATTTTTTATTTTTCCTTCCATTTATTAATTTTAAATTTGGGTTTGAGATTGACATCAAGTCGTTTTATTTTTTGGTTGATCATATAGCAAATAATTTACAGATTAAATTATTATTATTATTATCCAAGAACAAAAGAAACTAGAAAGTTCATTACTTGATTCTTCACGTAACAGTTCACTGTTCACACTTCACAGTTACACACGTTAATGTCTCTCTGAAACATAAGTTAAAGCTACCATTTTTATAATTCTCTATGCACGCTTTAAAGCACCAACTCAGTCCCAAGACTCCTACCACCGCCTCCTCTAAGATGCTTGAGCGGGTCCTTTCTTCCCGCCGGGCCAGTCCTCATCCCGACGACGACGCTGATTCCTCACCCATCATCGGTGACGACTCCAAGACCAAGAAACAGAGTCTTTCCTTATTGGTTGCCAATTACATGTCCCGCTTGTCCCACATCTGTCCCTGTCCCACCCCTTGTCTCATCCTTTGCCTCCTATTGGTTTCCGTCTCCATTGCTTCGCTGCTCTTTCATTCTCGAAATTTCGTCTGCGTTTCTCCTTTTGATCCCGCTATCCGGGTTGGATTTTTCGGGCTCGACGGTCTCGAGTCGGACTTTGGATCCCTCGGTGTTCCTTGGTGTAAGTCTCTTTATCTCATCACCAATAAGTATGTGTGTGCTTTCGTGGGTTTGATTCAGATCTGGGTCTGTGTCTTTGTTGTCGATTGCTGCATAATGTAGGCAAAAGAAAGGAATTTTAATGTTGAAAGCGAGGGATTTTCACTATTTGTTTGTTGCAGAGGAGGAAAAAGGAGAGATCTTTAGCTTGATTTAATTTACATTTGGCATTAGCTTAGCCTTTAGCTTTGAGACGAAATGTGTCCAAATTTTCGGCCTTAGAACCCCACTTTTATGGAATCATAACTAGCGGTCTATATCAATCTATGATGTTGGCTTATTAACATTGAATTTCCAGTTAATTATGCATTTTTTTGGGCGAATTTCCAGTTAATTGTGCATTATTTTGGCTTTCCCAATGCTTCCATTTCCATGGTCTATAATTGTTCTCCCTATTTTTTTTATTTGGGTTTTAACTAAATGTAACAGTATTTTTTCCCTAATCAGTTGTATTTGTGTGCACGAAAGGGAAAAAGAGATTGGGAGGTATTTGGAAACTTTTGCTCCTAATATAGTAATGACTGAAATGAAAGCTACTTGCTATCTGCCATTCTGCCAATGATTGAAAATTTTGAGATCTTCTGATATATTGCTTAATATTTTTCAAGCACTTCATTATAGTTTACGGACTTTTTTGGTCATCAAACATTCATGTATTAGATCAAAAATCACCTTATTCAACTTGGTAATATAATCCTCTGAACTTATTCACTCTATGTGCTGTACTGAAAAGGTTGGTATAGATCTCATGGAAGATATTATTTGTCTTCATGGGATATTTTCATTATCTTGGTTATTATTATTATTATTACTATATTAATCTTATGTTTCACTAATTCGCATTCTTGATTTATTTGAAATGTGAGTTTGAGCTCTTATAAGTTACTCCCATTTAATTTGTGTCCTTGGCAAAAGGCAGATCGAAACATGGAAAAACAGTTGAGTGGACATCCAAGGATTTACTCAAGGGATTGGAAGAGTTTGTACCAATATATGAAACTAGGCCAATCAAAAACAACATGTATGGAATGGGTTTTGACCACAGCTTTGGGCTTTGGTTTATTACAAGGTGGCTGAAGCCAGATCTGATGATTGAGAGTGGTGCTTTCAAGGGGCATTCCACTTGGGTTTTGCGGCAAGCTATGCCAGGCACTCCAATTATTTCACTGTCACCCAGACATCCTGAGAAATACTTAAAAAAGGGGCCTGCTTATGTTGATGGAAACTGCACATACTTTGCTGGAAAAGATTTTGTGGATTTTGGAAATGTTGAATGGAAGAGTGTGATGAAAAAACAAGGGATTACTGATCTTAGCCGAGTGCTTATCTTTTTCGATGACCATCAAAATGAACTAAAAAGGTACTCAGCTTATCTAACTAACAATAATATCCTCTAAAAGTGTGTATGCACATGTAGCTCTATTAATTTTTTCCTTGCTGACTTTTCTTATTTAATGTTTGTGTGACAGAGTAAAGCAGGCATTGAGTGCTGGCTTCCGACATCTTGTTTTTGAGGACAACTATGATACTGGAACTGGAGATCATTATTCCTTAAGGCAGATATGTGATCAGTCCTATATAAGAGGTGTGTTCTCTCTCTTCTCATGGTTGCATTCATTGCATGGTGCTGGACTACAGTATGAAATAATTTTTTGAGAAACATACATTAAGAAGGGAGAGGGCCTAACATTGAGCCCTTGAGGTTCAACCAAAGTGGTATTAATGGGTCAACTTTGTGATGTCAGCAAACATAATGAATATGCAACTCTCTATATATTTATAAACTGGGAGACATGGTTTGGTACCACAATGATCTCTCAGTCAGAGTGTAGGCTTGAGCCGTGTTAGATTTTTGATAAATGGTGCTATAGCAATGTACCATGCCAGCGTTAAGCAAACCACTAAACCAGTTGAATTGCTGCAACCCACATGAAGTCAGCTGTTTCACAGTTAAACTGACCAGGTCGTATTGATTACCAGGTTTATATAGATATGAACATTACCTCATATAATGACTAGGTAGTTGTTTGCCATCCTGGTATTTTTTGCCAGTCTGATTCAGGTTTCAGTACATAGATATGAACATTATTCTTTTGTTACCACGTAACTCTAAGTGAAAAAGGTTTCTATTTTACAAATGAGAAGCTTTCAATTTTATTACAAAAGGAAAATTGATGAATAATGGGTTTTGACGAAAGGAAAACAAATAATACGTGGTGAGTCTAGAGCAAATAATTCTGCCTGTCATGTATGGCAAATGATGTTTTAATTGGTTTGTTAACTAGATTTAGGATCTAACTACAACAGATCAGGCATTAAGGGTCATTTTATTGCCTTTTCATTTGTTAGCAGTTTTTTTACATAGCTTATCTCACACCTTAATGTTTGTGTGTGAAACCTTTTCTGTCACTTCACATCATTTAGGACTGTGTCTAGTTTTACTTAAAGCTAATTGGTGTTTCCCTTTTCTGCAATACCTTCAAGAAAGACCGATATTTCTTTTCTTAGCAATTCAATTTCTTCTTTGTTTTTTTTAATAATTTTGTTCTCGATTGATTTTAATACTTGTCTTTTGTAGAATAAGGTTGTTTTCTCTTGTTCTGTGCTGTCAACTAGTTCATTCCCAACTCTTTTTCCTGTCAGCTATAGCCTATCAATTTTCTTCACCGATCACAATTCAGAAAAATAATGGCTGTTTATCCATTCCAACAGAAGTAGATGAGGACTCCAGTTTGATTCTTGTTATGTTTCTTGTCTGATTCATTTTCTCCTCCTTTGATTGCCTTGAGGACAGATAGGGAGGGTATTTATTCCCCACAAGTCCATAACAATATAGGGTTATGCTCTTAATTCCTTCCTAAAAGAACAAGTGAATAAAAATAAGGGTTAGCTTTCTAATTGCTGGAGGAGGAAATAGCACATAAATAATCTTTGACGAGGCCAAACAATAGTTATTTCATGTTTTAAATATTTTATGCAGTGACATTATGTTTTTGAGCCATTTGATGCTGTTGTGAAATATATTCCCAGATAGACTGATTTCACTGAAGAAATTTTTATCCTTTTTTTAGTTTATTGTCATGTATAGGCATCTGATTATAGATCAGAAATGCATCTGCTATTCTGAAGATTGACATCATTTTTTAAGCGCCTCTTTCTTTTCTTGTTTTTTAATTTTCTTGAATCTAGGAGGTGGTCATAGCTGCTTTAGGGATAGCGATGAAAGCAGGATTAGATCAAAAAGGAAGAAGTTCTGGGAAAAGGCAGTTGATGTAGATGAACTGTGTGGCCCGAGCGAAGCATGGTGGGGTGTTAAAGGCTGGATGCGAGATAATTTTAATCACAGTAACAAGCCACTTTCCTATGTGGAACATTTCCAGAACAGTCGGTTTATTGAATCAATCCTTGACGTTTATTGGGAGCTTCCCCCTGTGGCCGGTCCTTCCCTCACTCATCAAACACGATATGATCCTGCTAGAACTTCCCCACCAATTGTTGAAGACGGTCGCTATGGCCTGTTCCAGCGGATTGGTTTAGGTAGACTGGAGACTTCTGTATTTAATGGCTATACTCAGATGGTGTATCTTCAAATCTCTGAACAAGAATCATAAAGCTGTCCAGAGTGGATAATGGAATTGTTAGTTTTTGCCTAGATTGAAACACAAAAGTTGTTAATGTTAATACCTTTTCCACATAGATACATAGATATTCAGAGTGAAACTTGCATATTGTTTTTCTTTTTTTTCTCTCCTCTCTCTCTCCCTCCATCACTGTTCTTTGAATTTTCTAAATTACCAAATCCCATTACTTCTAGGTTTTTTTTAACATGTTTTGGCAATTTCCTTCGATATCCATTCTTGTGTTTGTTGTGGCCAAATTTCAATCTCAATTGAACTTTGTACATTTGGCAATGCAAAGCGCTTAAACCCTGAAGGAGTTGATCTTACCTATCCTTTTTTAGGAGAATGCATTTCTAGCTTTAATTGAATAGAACTGGAGCAAGTGCCATTCCAGCCTCTAATATGATAATATTTGCCTGTTTTTTCATTTCTTTCTGAAAAGGATACCTTATCTGTTTTAAACTTCCATTTTCCACCATCAAAAGAGGTAACTGTAGTGAATACTAGTGCAGTGCACTTATAGGGCCAGGAAAATTGGAAATTCATAAGACTGACAAATATAGAATGAATTAGTGCCTCCTGCCACTAATCCTGACTGCCAATTTAGCTGTTATACATTCTGCGAAATGGATTTGTAGCACTTGGCATCATTGGAAATTTTCTCAGTTGCATATGGATTGAGAAGCATTTAAGAACACTACTTCAAACATATGTTGAGTAATTTATGAGAACTGTAGCTAAAACTGAATAAAACTCTCTTTAGAGAGCGAGAGGGAGGATTATAATAGCAAGCAATCCATAATCCATTCATTTACACATAAATTGTACGCATGGAAAAAGTAAAACTAGAGAACAAGTTAACTAAACAAACTTTAATATGTCTTACAGAATTTTTTTTCTCCGGTTCACTAAATACAGCAAACTTATGAATATTTTCAAACTTATATTGCTCAACTTTAACACAATCTTCAGGCTTCTAGGAATTTCAGAAAACTTCTTTCGAGCTTTCCCTTGCTTAACAATATGCTTATACTCTAAGTACGATTCTTACATTTCTCCATGGCCCTTGGAGCTATAAACAAGAAGTATTAAAACTCAATTTTCAGAATACGTACAAATACTGAATCAATATACAGAGACAAACCAAGTTCACCCAGATCCAATAAGTTAAGGGAATAAAAATAAGACCATTATGGATTTTTCAGAGTTTATGATAAAATATTAGCCATGTTAAACAATGCGAGGAACTTGAAGTATGTACATATTTAGCATGATACATTAATAGAACCTACCAAGCCCAATTGCCTCTGAACCTTTCATAATCCTCAGTCTCCTGCAAGTGTCAGTAAACATCCTGCAATCAAAACAACATAATCAGAAGGGAGAAAATGTACAGCTAATGTATGATAACTGGTTAGTCTTAGGGTTAGAAGATTTGGATTAAGAATGATATATTATAATATTATATAGGATATTGCAATTCCAAGTTACAAGTCAGCTTCCCCCAACTGAGTTCTCAGAATCAACTCAAACAGTTGAATTTTGATTTATTAAGTTCAGTTTCTACCCTCATAAATAGTCCAAAATCATGTATTACAGGCACAAATTACGCAAATTCATTGAACTGAAAACAAAATGTTGAAAGTGAAATGCACTTACTCCCAAGGGACATCACCAACAAGCATCCAATCCCCATCCTTGTCTTCATATGTGAGAACATATTCTGAGCCATGGAGAAGATCTTTTAAACAAGTCTCACTTAAGCCATCTTGCCCTGGAAATCCATGAGAACCACATTGTCCTGAATAAACACAAGCCAATGACTTTTTCAGACATCAAAAAACACCCAATCAAGAAAAATAATTAGAAAAAAGAAGTCATCAAGCAATCATGCTTCCAACAGAAACTGTAGATTAGAAATAATAATTTCCTGAAGAAAACATTCTTCTTAACTTCTGGTCAACTGTAAAATACCAAATTCTTAATGGTGTTCGGACTGGTCAACGTTAACAACAGGCACAAACCCACTATGCCTTGCAAGTCCTTCTTAATAGGGCATTAAGCAGTTTTTTTTTCCAAAAAAAAAAGATCCTCTAACAAAATATTATCATAGAGATTGATTTTTTTTTCAACCGTATAGGAAACAAATTTAGATGATTGCTTGACTTCTGTAAGGTAGCTACTTCTGCTCTGGCTAAAAGGGAATCATGACAATGTTTTATTAAGGTGAATATGTACCTTAAGCTTCTTATTAAAAACAACCATTTGCATATCAATTGTGCATTCATTTGTATGTCTATATATGTGTGCAATGAGAGAGGGAGGGAGAGAGAGCACACCAATGGTGAAGCAACTGAACATCTTCTCAAGAGCAGATGAGAGTTCGACATAGTTGCTGTAGGTTTTGAGATCAACCTTCCGAAGGTATGGTGCACCATCCATGCTCACCTTTACATAGAGGCAACCAATTCCTGATTTGCCTTCAGTATCTTCATTGTTCTTTGCCAAATTACAGGCCATGGTGTTCTTACGAAATGAACGAATTGGTGGCCATCCTACCACCTGTGCCCTGTTGCAGGAACTTTTATATTAGCATTTACCAGAATTACCCATGCTATTGATTATAAAATTCAATTGCCTAATCTAACAGCTACTAAAGTAAGGAAGAAAAATATCAAACTAAAAGGGAGAAGTCATGAGTTGGAAACGAAAGGTTTTGTTAATCTAGAAAAAACATGAAGTATTGATTTTCAAGAGACCACCACAGAGGAGCTCTACAAAATTTTCAAAGCAAATAATTTAACATAATAATCTAGAATACATAAGTGAAAAACACAAATTAACATGCTACCATGGTAGGTATCATAATTCACAAAAGAAAGTGAACCCCAAACAGAAAGTTATGCATTTAGCAGAGAACAATCATCAAGAAAGTAAGACATAGACAAAAGGGCATATGGAAACACACTAGAGATAAGTGATACCAAATACAAAAAACAAAAAGGCAAAAATTCTAAAGAAAATAAATGAATGAAGCACATAATTAGAAATGGAAAAAGATTGAAAACTTAAGCTTTATTTTCCCTTCCTCAGTCCCAAAACCACATTTAATATCACTTTGTTGAGCGCTAAACCCAGGATTAGTTATTCCATTTATCTTCCCACAAACCAGAGCAGTGATAAACATACCATAAATGGTTTGATTTGCTCAGTGTTTCATTTTTCTTTAAAATTACAGTTTGCTCTTTCCCTTTCTACAATTTTCACTGCAATTAAAGATTGGTCATGGAAAAACGAAAACAACTCAAACAGAGAAAACAAATTGAAGCAGAATGTCAGGGGAGCTTACTTTGCAGCAGGAGCATTACTGTTCTCATTAGCGCCAGAGACTTGACTGCTTTTCTCTTGAACTGGCCTTGGAGATTGAGGAATTACACCAGAAACTTCTTTCTTGATTGATCCAGCTACACAAGATTTCTGAGCATTACCATTATCACCTCTGGGAGAAAACAAGACTGCCCCTTTACTCAAATCAGCCTCAGATCCATTATTAACAGAGAAAACCCAGTTCCCAGAAGACCCGTCAATGGCATCAGAAAACCCTCTCTTAGCCCCTGAGACTAAACTCTTTAATGGGGTAAGAGAATACCCATTATTGTTAGTGACAATATCTTTTCCAAAAAGAGACGCTCCAGGAAGTGATTTTCTCTCAGGAGATTGAGACCCAGGCAAACCAAGCCTTAGCTCTGTTTCTTTCAGGTTGAGAGAAGTTTTGTTTTTGCTACTGTTCTCTTCAACTGAAAGGGTAGAGGAAGAAGAAGAAGAGGAGGAGGAGAGCTTGTCAGAGATTCTTTCCATGGGGGAAGTCTCTGATAGGCCTATGTAATCATGTTCTTGGGGCATAGACATCAAAGTTGTTCAAAATGAAAGAAGATGAAAAACACAAACAGAAAGTTGAGAAATTTGCAAACAAGATGAATAGAATGGTTACATAGAAAGAAAGGCAGTCTGGTTTGTTTATCTGTGCTATGCAATGCAAAGGACTGGTTTTTGTTGATGCAGTAAAGAAGCTTCTTTGGCCTTTCTGTAGCAAATTAGCTTTTCATTGTATATAAAATTTATTTGATTTGTCTTTTTTAAAAAAAAAAAAAAGCAAAAGAAAATTAACCCTTTTTTCTTTGAGTTCAAAACTTTTTTTTCCTTACCAGCATCACCACAAAGTTAAAAGGCAATATCACTTTTGGATTGAATTAATGCTTATCCAGTTCAGTTTTACAGTTTCTTAATTCCCCACCATATGTCAATATGAACTTTATTCTTATTTTAATGTAGAAAATGAAACACAAAAATAAGTCTTTAAACTCAGAAATTTATAGTTGCTTCAAAAAAAAAAAAAGAAATTTATAGTTTCATTATAAATTGACCTAAAGAAATCAATTTCAACTTTGAATACTTTGAGTTATAATCTTAAACCCATTATTCAATGTGTTAACCATTGAATATTTTTACAGTCTTTACACCCTTGAATCAAACTATCAAATGAAGTTTTGAATGTTATCTCATCTAATAATTCAAGGGTTGTTTTTATGATTTGCTGAGAAAATAAATTTAGACTTAATTTAATTTTAAAAGTTAATTTATGAGATAGAAATTATCCAATTCATTATAAAAATATATTTTTATTATATTTATTTAATGTGAGATATTCAATATACTTCCTCATATTCAAAGCTGAATAGATGTAAAAAAATTTGAAGTGTAAAGTTCACATAATTAGATATTTATATTTGATTTAATATTAAAAAATTAAATTGGTGGTTTTGATATTATATTAAAAAAAAATGGATATGGATGAAATTAACGAGGATAATATAAAAAGAAAAGTGCATAGACAGAAACAGAGCAGAAAGCGATGGAACGAAAATGAAGAAGTGTGTGTCCAAATATCAAATGCTGTGACAAAATTTCGGATCCCTGTGATGATAACTCTTTTCTTTTCTTTCTTTTTTTCCTTTTTTTTCAAGATTTTCACTTATTTTTCTTTATTATTATTATTATTATTTTGTATTTTTAAGGGTTTTTTCCAGTCTTTTTAATTTTTTGTATTGAAATAAAGGTATCTTGAGATTAAAAAACTATATATATATAATTATAATAAAAATTAAATAAGACAAATTTTATTTTAACATCATTTATTGTATTTTTTTTAATTACATAGTCTATTCAAAAAATATTAGAAGTGATAATTGTTATTAATAAAATCAATTCAACACTTTCAATATAAATCATTAAAAGTATTAAAGTTTAGCACCAGAAACTTTTTTTCAATACATTTCAATTTAAGTAATATCTCAAAAAAATTCAAATTTAAAATTTTGTTTTCTTATCATACACAAAAAAAATGAAACTTATTTTATTAATAACAATCTTGTTATTTAAATATTAGTTAGATAACTAATATCTACTTTATAGTATGAAAGTCAGAGAATAAAATCATGATAACTCTATCACAAATTAATATTATTTATTATTAAATAAGTGATTTAAGGGTTAGTATTTTATTAATAAATTCATAATTTATTCATCAAAGTTAGTTTTTTTTAGTATTAATGGGGGAGGATAATTAACACTGAATTTATCACTTAAAAGTAATATGTATTTCCTGTTAACCCGTGCCTCAGTCTTAATAATTAAATTTAAATTTATATATTTAAATATTTATAATTATATTTTTACTTGAAAATTTATGTAAAAATTAAATTATTTATCAAGATTGAAAAGGAAAATCTAAATAATGGGTAAAAGAATGCAAATTTACAGAAAAATAATAATAAATAAAAAAAGTGGAAGGAGTGATTTTGTGAATGATTTTTAACTAAATGGGGTCAGTGAAGTGTCGGGTGAATTTGTTGTTTTAAGGTTAATTATGTCGAGAGGTGAATCTTTTGTTACCACGCCTGTATCTTCTCCTAATTATTGTGCGTAATCCAAAAGTAGAAACCACTCTCACCTCATCCAACGGTTATTAACCAATTATGTAAATTCAACGCTTCAGATTCTTCCACATCACCGCATTGGTTGTTGGGGAACATAACGGCGTTTAGTTGTTGGAGTTGACGGAAGTAAACCTGCCATGATTGGGTCAATGACCGACCCTGTGGTAGTAGTAAACGGTCAAGTGAAGCAGTAAATTGACCAGTTCGTTAACCGTTGGCCCCCCACCCCCACCCCCCCCCCCCCCCCCCCCCCAACACCCCACCCCAAACCTGGCCCTACACATAAATCTTTCTGACTCCTTTCTCTACCACCTTTTCCACTCTTGTCTTTGCTATTTCCAGTTTACTTGTACAAATTTTCCACCACCTGTGTTTTCTTTAATATAAAAGAGTGAAATCGTTGTATATTAAATGGATGTGTTCACGCAAGAGTTTATATTTAGAAAATATTAATTTTTTTAGGAAAAATTTATAAAAATAATTTTTTAAAAAATTAGTGATATACTGTGCAAATAAAAATTTACAAATATATTATATAAATAAAAAAAATTTATATAAATATGATTTATTTTTTATATATGTTGAGTGTATATATATTCAATGTCTTTTTTGTATATTTGATATATGCCATAGAAATATAAAAAAATATATATTTTTATAAATTTAAATGTATAAAATTGTAAAAAAAAATTATGTATAGCAAAAATAAAATTTAAAAAAATAGTATTTTATATAATTTTCTCAACTTTTTAAATATTTGATGCATCAATCTATAATGTTTTTTAGTTAATTAAGGTTAGCAGTTCGATCCATTGACAAATTTAATATTAAATAATTGTGAATTTCCCTCTCAAATAAGTAAATAGTTTAAAAATAAAAGAGAAAAAATTAAGGAATAGAAAATTGATGTTAGGCAAAAGAACAAAAAGAATTGTAAATAGTAAAAGAAAATGTGCTGAAATTAATTAACACTGTTAATTCTTTCTAGTGATTTATTTATTTATTTTTTATAACATTACATAACATTCAGAAAATGTAATCATACAAAAGTTTCTCAATTAGTACATTGCATCACTGGAGAAGCCGCCAACAAGTGGGCATTTTGGTAGGTACACGTCATTATTGCTGTTATTAATTTAATATTATTACTATTACTTTGTAATTAATATTTACATATAATATATTGAATGGGGCTGTGCTACTTCTTTAATAACATGATATTAATAGTTGAATATGAAGTATAAAAAAATATTGTGAAAAATCAGCCTTTTGGGATTTAATTAGAGTTTAATAAAATGCATAATCTTTATACAGAAGATGCTGTCTAATCCACCCAAAAAAGTGTTATCTGAAACATCCAATCAACTTTTAACAAAAATCCCAATGTTATGCATGCTCACTAGCAACTCTTGATATTTTATATATATTTTAAAAAATAAAAAATAATTAGTCACTTATAAATTGCTTGTCCAAATTAACCCATTTTGGCCATGTAATGAGATTGTTTTATAATTAATTAATTAACTAAATCTCTGGAAATATCATGGTCGTTTGTCCACATATGTATGTTACTTGATGACCTAATCAATGTAATGTTAAGATAATATAATATTATACATATCATAAAGAATTTAATAAGCTGTATTATCTTTCATTGAATAATAAGAAGAAAAAAAAGAAAAGAAAAGATAGTTAAAGCTTTTTGGTTCAATTAATACATCAATAAAAATCCAGGAAATTAATTTAATATTAATTATATCAATTTAACTTATTGGAGCAATGTTGTAATTATCTAATAAAATAATAATAATAAGAATGTGGATTCTTATTAATTAGTATTTGTAAGGGTCAATTCTAAGAAATTGATGCCATTAACGTCTCTGCTAATGAAAAATGCTGCTTTTCCTTTGTTGTCAAAATGCTTTCATTAATCACTTGTAACTATTCCAGGCTTGCAATATAGTTTATTCTTCATACCACCTCTATTATTAAGGCTTTTCATGTCTACCCATTTGCTGTTTTTTCTTTTTTTTTTCTTTTTTTTAAATAATTACTATTTTAATATAGAGATTCTAACATAAATCAGTTACTCACCTCATATATCGTTACTGTTAAACTATATTTATAATTTTCTTTTTTTTTTTGCATCCAAAGAAATCAATTAAGTATATATATATATTTATATTTCAACATTTTTGCGCTTAATTTATAGAGTTATTCATTGCACTTATCATAATAGAATCAGTTAGCAATAAACAATATTAAGAATATGTTAATCTATGAATTTTCAAGTCGAAATAAATAAGTTAAAAATGAAGTAATTCTATATAAAATTTAATTTCTCATATTATTTATTAGAAATTTATTTATAAAATATATGTTTTTCTCATATGTGATTTTTTTTTTCAATGTTTGCAACCAATAAATCATTGAATAGCCATAAGGAACTTATTAACACGAAATTATTTTAAAAAAAATCAACTGCTATAAAATCTATCTTATACAAAAATATATATATATATAAGACTTTTGCAAATGATACATTTTGAAGGGTAAGAAATTAGAGGACCATATAGAATCCTTTGAATCTCTTTCGGTGTTTGAAGTTGTTGAGAATATTATTGCTGTCGCCTTTTATTCCTAACTTCTAACTTACATCCCTTTCTATTGATCCTTATTTGTTGCTACCTTCCAAGTTTCATATATGTAAATACTTCCAATTGCTTTTAAATCAATTTGAATTATTCGTTTGATTAATCATAATTATATATGGTAATTAAATTAAATTATATATGAATATATATTCAAAGCAGACTTCTTGAACGAACGAGTTCTCTTTATATCAATATATTGAATTAATTCACTTTAAAAATAAGATTCGGATAACTATTTATTGCTTTATATATATATATATATACACACACACACACCCTCAATTATATTGAGATCTTTCTATTATAAATTTATAGTGCATTTCATACTCAATTGATATCACTTTAATTAAAATTTTTTGCTATAAATAAACATACAAATTAGATTAACCAATCAATGTTTCTTTCCAACTTCGCAATAAGTTTGTTTCTTTATCTCTATATTTTCTTTATATATACAATAACGAATGAAAGTGAATTAAGGAAAGTAAGTACTTCATTTCTATTTGTTAAAATTGACTTTCACAATATAAATAATTAGCTGCTCATCCCAAACCACACATATTGAACCCTCCAAATTAATAATATTTTGTATATTAAGACTAAAAATTAAATAAATAATTATATATTAAAAAATGAATATTGTTTGAATGTACTTAATTTGTATATTCATTATAAATCAAAGCCCAAAATGTTAGCCATGCACTATATATATTAAAAATCAAAATCATTAATTGAAAAGCAACGCAGTCATGGCACTTGGCAGTATATTACATATAATTAGAGCCAAAACTTATGTCCTATAACTTTTATAAATATGCCAAACGTTTTGAGCTATAAGATTTTTTTTTTTGAAAAAAAAAATTAAAGTGGCACGTTTTTCTTTTTTCCCTTTAGTGAAAAATGGCATGCTTTATTATTTTTTAAAAAAATATTTATGGTTCTTAAAAAAAAGGTTTCTATATTGTTCATTTATCTCATACTTTGTTGTTTTCTAATTAGTGCTTGCTTATTTCTAGTAATTTTTACCTCATTCTATCCAGTGACGGAACTAGGGCTTGAATAAAGGGGGAGCAAAATTTAAAAAAAAATACAGACGAATACAACAACAACAACAACAACAAAGCCTTAGTCCCAAACAAGTTGGGGTCGGCTGTATGAATCCTCAACAAAATAAACTCAAAAGACACCAAAAAAGATACTCCAGCCTTAGGCTCCTTCCAAGACACGGATTTTACGTCTCCATTCAAGTCTGTCATTAATCAAATCCGCATCAAGATCTAAGGCACGTAAGTCTCTTGCTATCACCTCCTTCCACACAGTTCTAGGTCTTCCACGACCTCTAGCCCCCTCAATCAACAAATTCTCACACTTACGAACCGCAGCATTAGGAGGTCTTCTTAAAACATGTCCATACCATCTAAGTCTTCCTTCCCTCACCTTATCTCCGACATCCGCTACTTGGACTTTTTGTCGAATATGAACATTCTTAATTTTGTCCAGTCTGGTATGTCCACACATCCATCTTAGCATCCTCATTTCTGCCACACTCATCTTATGCAAATGTTGTCCCGTTGGTGCCCAACACTCACTACCATAGAGCATCGCAGGCCTAACAACCGTCTTATAGAATTTACCTTTCACTTTCAGAGGTATTTTCTTATCACATAGAACCCCGGTCGCACCCTTCCACTTCAACCACCCTACCTGTATTCTGTGAGCCACATCTTCATCTATACGGCCATCATTCTGGAACACCGAATCCAAATATTTGAACTGCTTGATTTTAGGCACCAAAACTCCATCCAACTTAACCTCATGTTCCTGCTTCTTCCTTAGACTGAACTCACAGTGCATATATTCCGTTTTACTCCTACTTAACTTAAAACCCTTGTCCTCGAGGGTTTTTCTCCATACTTCTAACTTACGGTTTACACCAGCACTAGTCTCATCAATTAAAATAATGTCATCAGCAAACAACATACACCAAGGAACATCGTCTTGTATGCTTCTGGTTAACTCGTCCATAACCAGGGTAAATAAGTATGGACTCATGGCCGAACCTTGATGCAATCCGGTAGTAATGGGGAAAGCCTCAGTGTCTCCACCAGGTGTTTTCACACTAGTGGATGCATTCTCATACATGTCCTTGATGATATTGATATATTTGCCGCTGACTCCTTTCCTCTTCAAAACCCACCATAACACTTCTCTTGGTACTCTATCATAGGCTTTCTCCAAGTCAATAAATACCATGTGGAGATCTTTCTTCTTCTCTTGATACAATTCCATTAGTCTTCTTAGAAGAGAAATAGCCTCCATAGTCGATCTCCCTGGCATAAACCCAAACTGATTCTCCAAAACTCTTGTAAGCTTCCTCAATTTGTGTTCAATAAAAAAAAAATACAGACGAATGAAAGATAAAAATTAAATATTTAATATTATAGTAAAATTTATATTTTTAGTAAATTTTTTACGTTTTTTTATTTTAATTCTAGAATCTATTAATTTATTTAAATAATTTTGTTAAATTAAATTTTTAAATAAGAACATTAGTTTTATTCAATTCATAATCAAATTGTAAAATTTTAGTATTAATCTAAATATCTAATCACAAAATTCTAAATATCCACTGATTAAATATATATATATATACATAATACAAAAAAGTCAATAACATATATAGAAATTATATATATTTATATATAAAAATTTCAATTTCAATAATTTATATATATAAATATATAATTATAATTATATATATTTATAATTATATACATTTATATATAATTATATAATAATTTATATACATAATTTATATAATTATAATTATATATATTTATAATTATATACATTTATATATAATTATTTAATAATTTATATATATAAATATATAATTTACATAATTATAATTATATATATATTTATAATTACATACATTTACATATAATTATATAATAATTTATATATATATATATGTATATTATTTAAATATATATATGTATATAAAACAAGAGGGAGGAGGGGAGGGGGGGTCCATTGCCCCCTAGGACCCCCCCTCCCTCCACCCCTGATTCTATCCATAGTATTTGATTATAGTATTAATTATGTCTTGATTCTCTACATATATTTAGATTATTTTATATTTAATGTGAATGATATGCAAAACACATATGAATTAGTTAGCTAAATTATTATTAAAAAAGTTTAGTTGAAGTATATTTTGTTATATGCCACTTCATAATAAATTGTTATTATGAAAAAAAAATATAAATTCCTACTATATAATAATATGAAGATTTAAATAAATTTAATGTGTGTTGACATTGTGCTTAACCTTTGCATTGGTGTATCGAGTGTAAAAGTCCCCTTGGTTTGATTTGAGCAATTGGAACCGTTTGTATCATACCTTTTATAATTTTTCAAAGATAGTTCTTTTGTGAATTAAAAAAGAATAATTAAAACAATTAAATAATTTTTTAAAAAATAGTTCTGCAATTAAAAAATATAATATGATTAAATTTATTTAAAGAGAGAATTTATTTTAAAAATATTATTTTGCAAAAAAATTATATAACAATCGTTATAATTATTTTTTCTTCTTCTGTAATATGTATTAATTATTTTGCATTTATTTGATTCTCAATCATTGCAATTCAAATTCCTTATCAGCTGAAATTATATGAGATTTTATTTGATAAAATTTCATATTTCAAAAAAAAAAGTTTACCAAAATAATTAATTTTTTAATAAATTTATTTTAAAAAGTCATATTTGACGTATTTAATTTGCGGTAGTTTTGTGTTATGGGGTTTTTTGTCCACTTATTTACCCAAAAAAAATTTTCATATAGAATATAAAAATAAATTTATTTCACATTTTATAAATTCAATTTTAACAAATTTTCATTTCTCTTGTCAAGAAGAGAAAAATAATAATCAAACACTTCAATTTTCCTTTCTCCATCATCGCCGCAACATTTGACAATAATCAATACAAATGGAGATGGATGAAAATGCTGGGGTCCCTCTTAAGAAGAAGTGGGTCCAAGAGGCAAATGTGCCTGCCACTATGTGGGTCCAACAAGAGGTCAAGTGGGGTCAACACGTACTCAAATAAAAACGAAAATTAGAAAAGCAAAGAATAGAGTGCTATCAAGCCAAGATGAGCAGGAAAAAAAATAATTTTCACATTTTTTAAATTTTTAATTAAATTTCCTTTTTAAATCCAATTTATAATTTTTTTATAAGAGAAATTTATTTTTATAATGAATTGACACAATTTTTATATTGAAAGCCTATAAATTTTATAATTAAAATTGATTTAATTAATTTGAAAGAGTGGGCCCTGCTTGCCGCGCACCATAACTACAGTGAGGACAAGTTGCTAAGCTGACAAGCAAAAGGGCCTAATGGTGAACTATAAAAAAAGGTTGAATTTCAACAAAGCTGTTCTTCAAAAAGGAAAAATTCTGTTTGCTCCATACTTTCTTTAATTTAACATTTTCCTCCTCTCTTGCGTATCAATAAGGATCTTCTTTATTATTATTATTTTTCTTACAAAAACATGCGCTAACTTTATACATTTTTAATTCTATTATGCATGGTTGAATTATCAAGTGTTTATTCTTTTTTAATTTTAATTAATTTTGTATACAAATTTTATTTGAAAATTTGATGTTATGATTAAATATATTGAATACATGCATTATTTATTTATTATTAATATTTTAAGTATAATATTCTGTTGAAATTAACAAAAAAAAGTATTTGATAAAAAAGAAATTTACACCTGCCTCATAGCTTATAGTGCATGCTGGAACCTTAAGTTTCAGACTCTGAGAATCTGTTTTCTTTAAAAAAGAAAATTTAAAAATAAATATTTTATAAATTTATATAAAAATTAATTTTTAATTTTTAAACTATATATGTATTATATTTTAAAATAACTAAAAAAATAATAAAAATAAGTGCATTCACAAATAAAATTAAGTCGAACTCACTCGTACTGTGTTCATTCATTTTATCAATAGAGCTACAAATTTTTTTTGTTCAAATTTATCAATTTAAATCAATAAACAACATAGCACATTAAAAAATTGTTATAAAATGCATCAATCCATTTAAATTGTAGTATTAGTTTATATTAATTTTAGAACTTATAGATATCTATATATAAAAACATATCAATCTTAATTAACTATAATTAATATATATAGAAGCATATATATTTTGCAGCCCGCATGCATGGTTTTGATACAGTGAAGAAGAACTTAATTTCTTCTCCTAAGTGAACTCATTAATGTCAATTAGAGGCTCTCAAAGTCTTTATAAAGTTTATGCTAAAAAAAAAAGTCTTCATAAAGCCATGGCATGGGTGTGGATTAATGGAAATGGTAGGCCACTTTCTTACTAAATTATGCATTGCTTTCTTCTGAATTGATTCTATCAATGAACAATCATATCTTATTTTTCCTATGCATATGAAACTTATTTGAAATTCCCCTATTACAAGGGCTGCTATGTGCATTCTCACATGTCACAAGTTCACTCATTAATTTTGTACTTAAAATTTTTATATTTTTCTAATTATATAGTATATATAGATATTCATGAAAATTCTTAAAAAATATTAGACATTCTACAATTTAAATGGATGGTTGAGATGGGTGTAATTGGCAAGAGAGAGTACACCTAACTACTATTATCAATTGCGACAATAATTATTAATTAATTTATCAACTACTAGTAGATAGCTACCACAAATTGAATCAATTATACAGTGGCTCCATTAATTCATAAAAGAAAAAGGGAAAAAAAAAGGGACCAAGAATTTTGCTTATTTGATTGCGACTACTGAGGGTGGCTACACTTGCTATAGTATATTTTCACATGTTATGTTATCTATAGTCATGATCATTTAACCGGAAAAAGAAAAAAAATAAAAATTAAATTAAACACCCATTTCAATCCAAACTTTAAGGAAGTACGTAATATAATTAAGTTGTTTCTCTATCAATTGCTGCAACGTCGACCCACCTTCCGTCCACCACTTTGCCATTGAAAAACCAAAGACTGTCGATGGAACGTAATTTTAATCTTGAAGCCAAACATTTTAAGACGAAAGTAGTAAAATGAAACAATAATTACATTAAATTCATATCTTGGCATATATTTCTATGCAAATTGATTTAAATAAATAGTGAAGACATGGAGACCATACTCTTGCCCAACTCATGAAATTTCAAGCTAATTTAATTTGTTTCAACTAGCTAATAAGGTTAGCCTTTTGGTTCCCCAACGGTCAGCATCCTCTCTAAGCCCACAAAATTGATAATCCTCCATTCCATGTGCTTTTGGTCTCTATATATTAATTGGCAGGCCAAATATACATTAGATATACATTTTTGCATTATTGGTGAGGTCCAATATTTACATTAGATATAATTTAACAACCTACTGTTAGAGCCTCCCACTTAAATTCGAACTTACATGAATATATATATATAAGATTCAATTTACGGTTGGATGAATATTATTGGGATCACTACTCACCTCTCATAACTAGTGAGACCTCACTCCAGACAACGATAATGGTAGGTCCTTTTTTATACCCTGCAAAAGCATTTCTTGCATATTCCAAATCTATATCCAATATATTCTAAGCTGTCATGCATGCCGTCTACCTCAACATTGAATCCAACTTTTGTTAACTTACCATCATTTTGCATAGTTTTCAATATCAACCGTTCGAGTAATCTTCTTCTAACCATCATCAATTCAAGACTGAAATCATCATTAATTTTAACAGCTAGCAACAAGTTGCACAATTTTTTTTTTTATATAAAAAGGATTATAGCTAGGAAACACACAAAATTGTCTCTAAAAATTTGAAAAATCGTTTCTGATCAAAATATAAGAGATAGAAACGATATTGATTATGTCTATCTACAGTTCTCTTTATTCTATATGAGATAATAAATTACAATGTCATTCCTATTATAAAGAATGTCCTTCATATGACAATGACTTTTATCAGCGTCCCCGATCGAGGATCCAAATCAATAAAAATTATTTGCTTGTCATATTATATAATGCTAAACTCATGTTCTTAATTAGAAAAAAAAAAGAAGAGTTTTAATCGCAGGCTAAAGAAAGCCAGCTTTTTATGAAATGAAGTGATTAATTTGGTCATTTGGTGTGGTTAATCAGTTAATGTCGAAAGTAATTAAGTGATTAACAGCCTGTTATAATCGATTTCGTAAAGCACAAGTTATATAGTATACTTTGAAATGAACATATGTTTGTGATTATTAGTCATTAATGTTCAAAGACAATGATGGGAACCTAATATATAGTACTCATTACTTAACTAAAAATGACTGAATATATATATATATATATTTGAAAAAGGTTTAAAATCCCGAAAATATATTTTGTGGGAGTTTAAACCCGCAATTTTTTTCTAATTAGTTGGTTTGTTAGCCCGCTGGACTAACCCAGCGAATTATATATATATATATATATATATATATATATATATATATATATATATACGCGCGCGCGCGCGACGTTGGCATAATATGCTTTATCTTTTATCATCACAGTCTACACTGCAGATCATATATAATAGCTGCAGCAGCGTGTCTAAGTTAGATAAAAAAAAAGTGACCAACAAATTCTTAAAAAAGTGTGTTTTAATTATACAAAAATATTAATTAAGCATAATATAGTATAATATAATATGTTATGTTATAATTAAGTACTGCAACGCATATAATTATTTATGTAACCCACAAGCAATTTTCACCTTTATTTTAATTCATTTGATTAATTCCATATGTAGGGTTTATGCAGTCTTTTCATTTTTGCTTAGTGGCAGCCCAAATTATTAATTTGACTATAGCTAAAACTAATTAATATTGATAAAGAAATAGCTTTTACTATTATTATTATTTTGATTTAATAGTCAGGTACTGGCATATAAATATTTATATTTGAGTTTATTTTTTCTATGTGATAAAAGAAATAAATCAATCACTTCTATTAACGAATCTACAAATGAAAAAAAAAATCATTATTTATGGTACGATTGCGAGCATTGAATTTAAATGTCAATGACACTAGCAGATTTAGTAGCCTTTATCATTTATCCTTTAAAGAAAAAAATGAATTTTATCAAGAAAAATATGTGTCTGGAATCTTTTTAATTTGGAAAAAAAAATAATAATAAAAGTTCAAAAGGTGAAATGATATCAGAAGCCCTATATGGTTGAAGAAGATCAAATTTGTCATGATATTATTTCATGAAAGTCAATTAAACAATGTTGGAAATTGAGCTGCAAATCACTTTGAAAATTGATGATTTTCCAACGTTGATATATATTTTAGTGCTATTGATATTGGAGTTCATGATGGAAATTGGAAAATGACTTGTTATCTGTAAAATATATGAAATTGGATTTTTTTTTCTATTGTTAAATACAATATTTATATATTAATTAAAACACCACCAAATTTCTGGATTTTGAGTGTATTATTAACCAGAGCATAACAGGAGAAATTCATGATCCTGCAAATTTGAAGTATTTGTCATATATATTTATAGATATCAAATCAATCATCATCAGAAAAGGCTCAACAAAAAAAAAAATTTAAATGAAAAGTTATATTTAATTATTCCTTAAAAACTTTAATTGATAATGATATGAACCTAATCATAACATATTAAGAATGAAAGTTATGGCATGTATACATTGGAAAAAACTAAACCACATAAAAAATCTTGATTACACTGTCAAATCACTATATATTATCTATATCCTAATAATAGCGATTAATATGTTAATGATAAATATAAAACAAGATTATATCATATCTCATATTGTACAGTTGAATTCATCAATTTTATATATGTTTATTGACTTGTGGTCCAAATCCACCAAAGTATTGAGCATCTAACAAATTTGCAGACATTTAAATTTCTCTGCAGTTTTGATTGGTGAAGAAAAGCTAGGTTGATGTTCATTGCAGTACATTATATTTAATTTTGTGGTAACACAAATCATTTAAGGCTACACCCCACCCCTATTGTTAAAATCAGTAATCATTTTAGAGATAGAATCTTAAATTTTTTTACTTGACAGGATTAATAAAGAACAAGTTTATAATTGATTAAAATTACAAACTTTGTGATGGGATTGGAATGAACCTAATTGTTGGAATATTTAAGATAGTGAAAAGTGAGCCAATTCTAGTTGTATTTTAATTTTAATTTTTAAGGTGTTAACATATATGGGAAGCAATTTGAATTTTCTTTATGCCAATAATCAGATTGCTCTCTTTAATTCTTTATATTTTTTTTAGCACAAAAAAAAGTTGCATATCATTAGAGTAGAAAGTTAAATACATACTGTCAAAAAAAAAACAGAAGATAAAACAATCTTCTTCTTAACTCGAAGAACTCTCGAGTTAAACCAGAACAACCCTGTAAGAAAAGGCCATAAGAAAACAAAAATATGATCAGTAATACAATAAACAAGATATAAAACTTAATAGGGCTTGGAATTGTGTGGCTCCAAAAATTTAATAGGGCTTGGACTCCAAATTCATTGTTTGGAAGGTCAGTTATTGGCTACCCACTATGATGGGCTTAGGTATTTTATATTTGTTAAAAAGCAGTTTTCCCATTAGGCCTTTTGGATTCTCTCTTTTCTTTAGACTTTAATTTTTTGAAGAACTTTTTTCTTCATACTTCAAATTTCAATATTTTATTATTCATTTACACCAATAATATAAGAATACACTAATCCTATTTCAAATAACCAAATACAAATCAGTGAACAATCCATATATCTCTACAAACATGGAATGGCAAAAATTTTAAGTTTCTGTTAGTTTTTCCTTTTGTTTGAATGTAAAATTTGAAATTTCCAATCCTTCATTTCCCTATAAGAATTTTCCAGGAATCGGAAAGGACTAAAATGGAAAACACTTTGTTATATATATTATAAAATGATTACATTAAATAGTGTCGATATGGGTTAAGGAGACAGACTCGAAATCTGCTGGACTATGCCAGACCAGGTTCGAAGCCTGTTGTCGACGCCTATATCTTAAATTTTTTTTTTCCCAATTTCATTCGGCAAGGATAAAATTGTCTTTTGAAATCCACTTTCAGGGGTAAAAAATTCTTTTCATAACCTGGTCGTTAATTAAGTACAAATCCTCCGATTCTAAACCATCGCGTCACGCCAACTCATCACTCCTATGGCCTCCTCTATCCGCCTTAACCTCACTTCTCCGGCCACTCTTTTCTCTCAAAAACCTACCTTTAAAGCCCTAAAACCTACCAAAACAAAAACCACCATTCCTATACGTTGTGGTCCACGCTCTAACCGTGGTCCTCTCGTCAAAGGCCGTATCTTAAGCACCGAAGCAATTCTCGCCGTTCAATCTCTCAAACGCGCCTATAACAAATCATCATCACTGAACCCTAGAGACCTTCCCAATCTCTCGCGCCTTATAAAATCAGACCTTCTCTCTATCCTCCGCGAGCTTCTGCGGCAAGACCTCTGCTCTCTTGCTCTCCACGTCCTCTCCACTCTCCGATCAGAATACTCAGGCCAGATTGACTTGAATCTCTACGGTGAAGTCGTTTCTGCTCTCTCTAGGAACAAATTGTTCGACACAGTTGACGACTTGATTGATGATTTGGAGAAAGATGAGGATGGGATCCAGTGGGAGAGTGATAAAGGATTGCTGAAGGTGATAAGAGGTGTGGTAGAAGCAGAGAGAAAAGAGTCGACGGTCAAGATTTATCAGATGATGAGGAGAAGTGGGTGTGGGGACACGTGGCCAGCTGATGAATATGTGGTCAATGTTTTGAGTAAAGGTCTAAGGAGGATGGGTGAGGTAGAATTGGCTGGTAAGGTTGAGAAGGAATTTGGAGGGATTTTTAGGGGTAGAATGGAGAAATTGAGAGTGTGAAAATATTTTATTAATAATTATAGCGTGCACTCCTTTTTTTCAGTTTAAAATTTATTTTTTAAGTTTGATTGAATTGAATATTAATATAAAATTCCATTAATTCAAATTTAAACATATTTTTATTATTTAGAATAAAATTGAACATGGTGCATAATATGTTATAGGTTCTGTTATAAAATCATGTTTAGCTATTGCTTTAAGTATTTGTAATGTTTAATTTAATTTTATTAGGCGATATGATATGCGAATAGGAAGCTAATGAATTGGCTAAGAAGACTATTATTTTTCGGTCAGGTCCTGAAAAATATACAATTAGTCCCCTTTCTATGGTATTGAACCAAAAGCAAAAAGACGTTTAATTCATCCTAAAAAAATATAAAATAAAATTGAAAATAAATTCATATATATGAATAATCAAATTAAGTACTGATTTTAACTCAAATTTTTGTGCTCTGTTAAAAAAAAATTCAAATGTATACGCTCAATGGTAATGGTAACTTCAGTAACTTAAATTCTCTCTATAAGGGGTGTTAAAATAAGTTTGCCGATTATATTTGTATTATGTTGATTCATTTTTTTTTAATGCAATTACAGTCAATAAAAATATAATTTATTTATTAATAATGTCAACATAACTGATTATGATGAATATATATATGATCCATTGCAGATGACTAGTGGTGAAATTATAATTCTATCAAGGTGGGTCAAAATTTTAAAAATATTATATTCAACATATAAATTTATTGCAAATAAATTTAATATAAAATTGAATAAAATATGAAAAATATTATTGAATATATCAAATATATTAAAACATACTATGATATTCTATTTTTTTTAAAACAAATCACATTTAAGTGATGAAAATATATAATTTACAAGATATATTCTTAAATTATTTATTATAAACACATATAATATTGCTAAATTTACTATTATTAATATCAATTTTAGAATACAAATTTAAAATAATTAAAGATAATAAATAGATAGGGTAGATTTATTAATTTAAAATATATACATATATATTAAATTAAAGGGAATACAAATTTATATATGTCAATGTTATCATAATTATGGATAAATATTTTCTATTAAACTCAAAATTATATCTTATTAAGGTTAAAAAACTTTAAATATATTTTTTCTATGATTATCTTATAATTTTTAATTTCTCTGTTAATTTATCATATAATTTTATATTGCAATTCTCTTAACCTTAAGTCTTTTATTAAAACTATTAGATAAATTTTTTTACAAAAAATTAATTAAAATTATATCTCAATTAAAAATATAATAATTTAAATAATAATAATTTTTTTTAAAAAATAAGCTTAGAATGAAAGGTTATATTTGAAATAATAATAATAATAATAAATGTCAGGTATTATTGTTAGAAAAAATATAAATGTAAAATATTTATAGTGAAAGAGTTTAAAAAGAGAGGGATTAATTTATTAAAATAACAATATCTACATATATATATATGAACCAAGGGTGATAAATAGACCTCACGACTAATTTTAACTGTGATTTGTTGATTGTGTTATTAATATGTATAACCCCATTTTTGCACCCTTTCCTATTTATACATGAGGTATGGTTTTGTCAAACGGTGCTGACGCGAGTTTAAAACTTCAAAAAATCGTATTTTAGGAAGATGAGGCTTGCACATTTTCAAGGGAAAAGGGGGGGATAAGACCAAAATACCCTTGTAATCTACAAACAATAACTGTCATCTCTTAAAGTGAGCGTTTGTTAAAAGCAAATTCCGGACAAAAGATAGGCAGACTCTTTGATAGTATTTACCACCACCAAGCTGCCACTCTGCCACAGTACATAGCAACTGCTTGCTTGCTTAGCATCATCGTCGTCATCTTTCTGTAAACCCTACCAATCTCACAATCATATCATCTTATCGTCAATTTCACCTTCTTCAACTATGAGTACTGCTAATACTTCACCGCCATCACAAGATGCCTGGGTTCACACTCACCAAAAATTGCTTCCTCAATGGCACTCTCTCATCCTGTCTCACCAGGTACCCTCCCTTCCTTTTTTTTTTAAAAAAAAATCTTTTATTAAAGTTAGTTTCTTTCTAATTTTTGATCTTGCAATTAACCATTAATTAGGGCTTTTTCTTCTCCCCCTTTTTACTTACTTCCTGTTCTTGCTGATAATTTCACATTCTTGAAAAAAATCAATCCCAGTTAAAGGCGATATATTTTTATTTTATTGATGGGTAAAAAGTTGTGAACTTTAGGTTTGTGTACAAACAAATATTTTTGGTGGTGGAGGTAAATGGTGTGTTACCCTCATAAGTCGAGGTATTGCAGCGTTAAGAAATTCTTAGAGGGATTTTTTCGGAACTATCTATTGTCAGAATTTTTCCCGAGCAGATTTCAATTGCTTAAGGGCAAGCAAGAATCCAATTTCTACAATTTTGAACATATTACTTACTCTGGCATTATGTAGAGCGAACTTAAATTTTTTTTATCTGGCTATGGTTCGATGAAGATTTCTAGCTGGGCTATGTGCAAGTAATTTCTTCCTTAACGTTGTTAATTGTTTCTAATATGTTGATTCCTTTGGCAGTCACCAATACCAATTTCAGTATCTAGAGTTAATCAATTTGATGCTGCAAGATTGGATATTGAAATGTCAGCTATGTTAAAAGAGCAATTAGTGAAGGTCTTCTCTCTAATGAAGGTATTTCTTAATTTATTCCAGTTTATAATGTTGATTTTTGAATTATTTTGTATCCTACTTATTGATCTGGTGCTACAAAAGACAATGTTTAATTTGTTTCTATTATTTATTGGGATTAGCCAGGAATGTTATTTCAATATGAACCAGAACTTGATGCTTTCCTTGAGTTTCTTATTTGGAGGTTCTCTATTTGGGTGGATAAACCTACTCCAGGAAATGCTCTGATGAATCTGAGGTACAGAGATGAACGTGTACTGGAACCCAGAGAAAAAGGTGAGCAGGTCTGCACTTTTCCTGCATATGCTGTTACTTTACAAGATTGCCTCTGCCATTAACTGTTTGTCTTGATTGGTAGTTTTGGCCTCCATTCTACTGCAATTTTTACAGACTTAGAACTTAAGTGTCATGGACTCAGTTCTACGACATCCCTCGAGTGATAATGGCACAAAATTTAATTGTGAAGTGATGCACTTCTAGGTTTATTTAAAGAGTACGGTTGTGCTTGTGGGTTCTCGTGCACCTATGCTGAACAATATTTCATAGAAATGTTTGATAATAGTTCAACTGGAAAAAGTTTTCAATTATTTTTCTTGTTATTTTGTTTCATATGGAATGCCACTTGTTGATAAATGCTTCTCTAGCAAACTTAGTGGCAGCAGATTATTTTCATTTCTCTCAGGGGATCTGTTTAAATAACTTTTGTACATGCGCTTATAAATAAGTGTTTCATCTAAACTTATGATAACCCTTTGTTTGCCTGTTTGGTACAATATGGAAATTCTAAGTGCAAGTTTATATATTTTTGATAATTTTTAATGCATTTTCAAAAATGGATCGCATCTTAAGTTCTTTGATAATTTCCCATTCTATTTGTTAGCAGCCTGAACTACTTGTCTTAACTTCTGCTTGGCATGTTTTGTTTACTACAGTTAGAACAGGTTTGGAAGGGCCTGGACTTACTATGGCTCAGAAAATTTGGTATTGCATTGCCACTGTTGGTGGTCAATATATTTGGGCTCGCTTACAGTCATTCTCTGCTTTTCGCAGATGGGGTGATTCTGAGCAGGTACCATTTTATAATTTCATTTTCTTTTCATCCCGGGAGTGTTGGTGGAGGATTGACAGTACTAATTCGCCTTGTCTATTCTTCAGAGGCCACTGGCACGACGACTATGGATCTTGATACAACGTATTGAGGGACTTTATAAGGCTGCTTCATTTGGCAACCTAATCGTATTTCTTTACACAGGAAGGTAATTTTTGGAATAGTTTATGAATCTAATATTTTCCAGAAGAATAACTATTGTGAAAATTAAGCCATTAAAGTTCAAAATGGGTTTTATATAAGTGGTCATATGCACATTACTTGAAAAATGCTGTGTGACTTATCTATTTATGGTTTAAAAAGTCATGCAAATTTTGAAGTTTCTATTAGATGGGACACTTTTGATTCTCCTGATAGGTGGCTATCTATATATTTGATTATCAATGTTTTATATTTACTATTGAAAAATTAGGTGTAACTCAATTCATGCAAAGTAAGATATTTTAGTCTCATATTGTTTCAAGTCGGTGGAAAAATAACAAGCAAATGGGCATTAGTATAATTGATGTGTATTCTATAAGTGCTTGCCATTCTTGATGCAAAAACAAACAGGTTATGTTGATCTTGTATGCTTTACAATGAAGCAGATGTTGAGTAATTTTAAGATAACAAACTAATAGCGATATGTTTTGGCTAAATTAATGTCATAAGTCATTTTTCTCTATGGATTAATTTGAAGATGGTATTAATATGTGAAAATAAAATGGAAGCCTTTGTTATGAAGTAGCATTTTACGACACCAGTTAAAGAATTTTTATTGCAGAAGTTTACAGATATCATTTGCTGTTGCATGTATATGGATAACTTTACGTGTACTTATTTGATTGATACAAATTCATAATTATATTCCTCAGGTTGTTGGAAATGTACATGACTATGAAAAGATCATTCAGTCGATGATATTTTTGGGATTGATGAATCTTTGTTTCTCTGTCTTGTTTTGATGCAGATATCGGAACCTTGTTGAGAGAGTTTTAAGAGCAAGGCTTGTTTATGGAAGTCCCAATATGAACCGAGCCGTTAGCTTTGAGTACCTGAATCGTCAACTAGTGTGGAATGAATTTTCGGTAATTGATTCTTAATTCTCAGAATCTATAAGCATTTGATTTTGTGATTCATATGTTGTCATGTTGACCCGAAGCTTTTTGTGGTATACCATTTGGTACTTGACTCAAAGCTTGATATGAGGAAATGCCTTTCAGTGACACGTTTTATTGGGATTTACAACTCTGAAAGGACTCTCCTTATTATTTTATCAACTTGTTTTTTCAGTTCCTATTTTTTTTTAATTCGTATTTCTGGGGGTTGGGTGGAGGCTTTGGGGATGCTCTTTATTGTTTAGACTTGCCAAAAGTGATTTATTTTTATTTGCAGACTCTGCTTATGCAGATGATTTTTTTTTGAACTGCTAATTTGAAGAGAGAAAAATAGAGCAAGGAAAATGAAATTGGAGATGCAACACGAGTGCTGTTTTTCCCTCTTACATGATAGGAATGAACTTTCCCCCTACTTCTTTCAATCTTTGGCATACAAGTTTTTCATGACTGTATACAGGATTTCAGTTGCTATGGTTTTTTATTTATCATCTCAATTTATTAATTTGCCAGTTCTGTACCCAGATTGCCGAGGAACACATTTATAATGCACTGTTAGTGTGTTCAAGGCTATTGCCTGAAACTGGAATGCTTTTTGGCTACCTCGTCTCAATTGTCTTATGCATTAATCATTTTATTCTTTTACCTGGCTTTTTTGTGATCATGGTATGGACCTCTTATGAACTCAGTGTCATTACTGAATATTTTCTTTCTGGTCAAGTGTTCTAGTCCTTTGCTACAAAGATAAGAACTATGTCCAGTTGGAAATTGGAAGCATGGAAATTATGTAGGCGACAGAACTGGATTTTCTAGTTTCTACAAGTTTTTAAGTCAGTTCAACTAAATTAGCTGGATATTATTATGAAAACTTCTTGAGTTCACCTGAAATGACTAGACTAAGGCTTCTTTTAATTGGATGGCTTACTGCTGTGTGCAGGCATATCTTGATGATGTGCCTGCACCATCAAAATTTTATTTCTGGCTGCAGAGGATTTACTTGAGTTAGTAGTTGATTCGTTGCCTCTTTGCCTCTCTTGGAGTTTTGAGTCTTTTGACAACTGCTTAAAGTTACTGCCTTGGTCTGATCTGCAGGAGATGTTGCTGTTGCTTCTTCCTCTTCTTAACTCATCATCTGTTAAGAACTTGCTTAGCCCATTTTCGAAGGACAAATCTTCAAGTTCCACCTCAGATGATGATACTTGCCCTGTTTGCCAAGCGACTCCAACCATTCCATTTCTGGCTCTCCCCTGTCAACACAGGTATACCAGTTGTTTTTCTCTTCTCCTCGATTACTTCCCACTTTAGGAAGCTACTTCCATCTCAGAGTTGAGGTGGCATAAAACATTTTGCTAGTATCTTTTTCTATGTTCGTAGTATGGTGATAGTTGATAGGTAGACCTAATTGTGGACTAGGGTACCAGCCTTGTCCACCTGGTGTTTTTGCTAGGCAATCTTTGAGACTGACCTGACCTTAACCCGCATGCCTTCTAGATGACCCGGAATATTTCCTTACCCAGGGCTTGACCTACTTGATAAAAAATTATTAATGTTCTTAATATATTTTTACTTTGAGCAGGGTTTGGTATAATTATAGGCTCAGTTAGCCGGCCTTTGGTAAATAATCTATTGCTATTTGAGCTTAGGGTTTGAGCTTGCTGAGCTCATTTTAGAAAAAAAGAACAGAAACCAATAGGCTACAGGGGTTAGGTATGTGTAACTTGTTCAACATACTGCCAACCCAATGCAGATGCGAATAGCAGTAGCAAACTCCTAATCCCCATGTTTGTTCAATGACTACAAACCAGTAAGATTATTTTACGTTAGAGAATTTCATGGTCTCACACATCCTAAATAGATCTTCACATTACCTTCCACGTCTGGCCTATTATATAGAATTTTTTGCTTCAAGTTGAATTTGTTTATTTTCATTGGCAGGTATTGTTACTATTGTCTTAGAACAAGATGTGCTGCATCTTCATCATTCCGTTGTCCAAGATGCAGTGAGCCGGTGGTAGCTATGCAGAGGCATGGTGGTTGAGGGAGTACTACAAAATCCTAGTCAATGATTGATAGAAAGCAATAGGAGGATCAACATAGAGTCCTGTATAAAAAAAAAGTGCCTAAATTAGGCATACAATTCAATTCAAGGGATTTAGAGTTTCCAGTAGAAGATGCAATTATTCCCCTAATTGAGTTGGGAATCATTCTTTGTCATCATCATCATGCAAAATTAAGAAATTATTTTCCTCGATTCATAAATAATTCATCAGAAGCTCCACACGTGTTCTCTTCTTGATTTGCAGTTCATGCAGAAAAATTTTCGTTCTTGGATTCAATTATTGGAGTTTTGAGTCAAAGTTGGGGCCCTTAAGGTCTTTTGATTTCTATAATGTATTGGTTCATGTTAAACAAATAATTTGAAGATTGAAGAGATAGCAATTGGTGGGCTTTGTTTGTTCCATGAGAAATGCATATGGTTCACGTCTCGCAACTTTTTGAGCGGAAACGTGTGCAATGTTTGATGTAATTTTAATATCTTTACAGTTACCAAACACAAGATTGGATTGTAAGATGAACAAACTTTAATGCTTGGGCCCAAAATAGCTTTGCCTCCTTCAGTGGTTGTAATATCTACAATAGTTCCTTGCCTTATCTTCTTCCTCCTGATGGTGGCTTTTATAATATGATTATGCTTTGGGGTGGTGGCCATAGTCCGTCATCACTTTGAATTGTAATCGGGTTCAAAAAGAATCAAAGGTTATGGTTGGGGTCCATGCAGAACTGAGTCAGCTGCATATTAAGCCCTTTTTTTTAATTTTTTTTAATAATTTTTCAACTTCAACTGTAACAATAGTTTTATGATAATTAGAATAAAAATTGTAGATTTGATTTCAATGTTTATGATTAATCAATTTATTTTTATAATAAATTAACAACAATAAATAAATATTACTTAAATAATAATGACTATAAAAACAAAAATAAAAAAAAAGTATTATCATTTTTGTATTATCATACTAATAAATTGTGTATTTTTGTTATTTTTATGAATAATAAAATAATATTAGTGCTATTTGAAATACATAATAAATTTGAGACGAATCAAAATTTTGCAATTAATCATGATTTTTCATTATGATGAATATATTATATAAACTATATAATTATAATATTATAATTGAAATAGAAAGAAAAATACATCGATTTGCCCACTTTCTTGTATTGGAATGTAATGTTATTGTGGAGTTTGTTGTTTACTATCATTTCCTTGTTGAATGCATGCACATGTTGATGAAATTGAGATTTTAGAGTTTGAAAGTTGGGAGCATATCTATCTATGGTGGCAAAAAATAATTAATATGTCTGATATGAAAAAAAAAAAAAGAAAAATTAATTTAATATGTCTAACGTGATATTATGCCAACATTCCATTAATTTTATGAACTGATTTTTTGATATTGTAATCTCTCTCTTTAATTTTTATCTGTTTCTGATCTCTATAATCTTTTTCTGACTCTCCACTTCCTATTCTCTATCACTTTTCTTTCTCTTTTATTTTCCTTCTTGCCAAACACTAGTTATGATATATTCATGAATGTGAATCATAACAACAGTTGAAGGGAAAGAAGAATTGAAGACAAAGGGAAAATAATTAGGGTTTTAAGAAGAGAAAGAAGAAGAAATAGTTGAAGACGGAGAGGGAAAGAAACAAGAAGAAAAAGAAGAATAGAATTAAGGATCGATACAGAGAAATCGTACGAGAAACTTCAAAGGTTGAATAATTCTGATACTTAAATAGCAGTTATAATTCACATCCATGAATCATAACCGGAGTGTTTGGCAAGTAGAAAAATACAAGAGAAAGAAAAAAAACAACAGAAAATAAAGAAATTGAGAATAACAATAAGAGTATAAAGAAAAACAAATAAAAATTAGAGAGAAATATTAAAACATATATTTCTCAGGTATAATACGCTCGTAATTAGCAGTAAGTAATTAACTTTGTACAGATTATTATTACATTAATCATACATTGGCAACCTTAATTGGGATTCCACAAAACAATCATTTTCATTGAATTTGTGGGCCTTCGTAGACATTTGGATTCATTATCAGTCAAAGAATTTTCAATCCTGCGATTTTCACTGTTTGAATATGCATTATCTTTGAATTTCACTTATTGCAATATATACGTATATATATGCTCCATATATTCTCTTCAAGAATTACTTCATCTTATAAAACAACAAATCAAATGATCCAAAAATTAAATGCCCATTTCTTGGATATTTATAATAAAGCATCTCATCACATTCATTCAAGTTTGTTCTTATCATCATGTTTCAGTTGCATACCTGTGCAATTGTACCATAAAAAACATTCTAATATGATAAAATAAAATACAAACAGAGAATTAATAAAGTAAAAAAAAATAAGAAGAGTACTAAGAGGCTAAAATTTTGAATCATTATATTTTGTTTCTGAGTTGACGTCTAAATTAAATGAAAACCATCAAATGGCATGATCCCACCCTTTTTGCTTGGAAGCTTGTCATTTATCAGTGCAAAATTAGCAGCCTCCAACCATAATATAAATATATACTGCTAAAAAAAACCATAATATAAGTATGTGATATAGGAAATTAAATAATTAAATCAGTATATGTGTGTAGAAATTCTCTTTGCCAACAATATATAATTCAATAATTAAATACCTTTTGTTTTCTATTATTATTATATATCTTGAAATTTTAAAACCATATACTTTTGATTAATATATTTTCTATAATGTGTGAGAAAAATTTGAAATATAATTATTTAATAATTCAGCTTATATAATTTGATAAATTATTAAATTAAAAAAGATAATGAGAAAGGAGTATGAAATAGACAAATAAATATTTAATAGAATAAATTGTTATATATACCCCTAATAATCCTTAAAAAATATACTCTAACCCTAACTCTAAAATTACAATCCCAATGTAGCACCCTAAATCAAGGAAACAAGTAAAATAAGGTCCGAGAAAAACCATTAGTTTGTGTACTAAAAATACTGGATACCAGCTTTTTCTTGCCCCCACTTTATAAAAAAGCAGAAAAAGCAAAGGATAAAAAGGGCTACTAAATAAATGAAAGAGAAGGAAACATATGCAAAGGTCTCTAACCCCACTTTTCTATAAAAATTCTTTGAGGAAATGGACTCTAAGTTTCTTCAACCTCATCTAATAAAGAAAAGCAAACAAACAGAACTTTGAAAGCGTTAGCTAATAAGGTCTTGTAAGGTTGCATAAACAAGGAAATATATAACAAACAAGTGAAAAGAAAGAAAAAAGAAAGAGAGCAAGAAAGTGAACGAAAAGAAATTTTTTTCTTTATATGCTTCTTTAATTTCTTGAAGACAATGCAAGAAAATTATTTGTGTGTGTTTGTAGAGAGCTAAACTAATGATGGCAGGAAACCCTAGTAGGTGGAGCTTGCATCCACCATCACAACAAGCATCTTTCTTTCCTTCTCAATATGTTGTTGGATCTTCTTCTACTTCTTCTTCTTCACTTCCTTGCAATTCTTTGCCCAATAATAATAATCAAGAACTTCCTCAGTCTTGGAGCCAACTACTTTTGTACATCTCTCTCTCTCTCTCTCTCTCTCAAGTTCACTTTCTTGATTTACAAAGTTTTGTTACTTTCTTGATTCACAAAAGTTCTTTACTTCTTCATATATATGGGTTTTAATTAACTTTCTTGATTTATATATGTATGTATATATATATCTTTTTTCAGGGGTGGATTTTCAGGAGAAGAAGAAGATAGGTTTGGAGTTGGACTAGTGGGTCATTTTCAGCCCAAAAAGTTAGAAAATTGGGAAGACCTCTTGAATCCATATTCAAGACTTGTTCCTTTAGTTGTAGCTGATGTAAAGCAAGAAATTCCTCAAAATAGCAATTTGTATGGTCATGGAGATCACGAAGAATTTCATCATCATCAGCCTCCTTGCAGGCCTACTACTTGGTTACAACAAGTCTTGCCTGTCTCTTCTCCTAGGTCTTGTGTTACAACTCTAACTAGTAATATGCTAGACTTCTCTTATAACAACAACCCAAATATTAGCATCACAAATCAACATCCCCCAGATCAATCATCTGAGGTATAATTAATCAATTTTCAATGATCAATATTTTCATGTGGGTTTTTCTCATTTATTTTCCATCGGTCTTTCTTTAATTTATATTCATTGTTAGTGTAATAGCACCGCCTCTGGAGGGGTATGTAAGAAGCCTAGGGTTCAGCCTTCTTCAAGCCAACCACCTCTGAAGGTCTCTGTCTCTCTCTTTTCTGTTCACTCACTAATTTCACTTCGACTAGAGTTCAAAAACTTGTAATTTTTTTTACAGTTCTTGCTGACTATCTTTTTGTGTAAGAGAAGAGAGCATGGGTGTGTGCGCATGTCTTTGTGTAATGTCTTTCTTGATTGTCTATTTTTGTAGACATGTGTGATTCTTCTGCTATGTTTCATCTATTTAATAAATTAATTAAACATATGACAGTATATATGACATAAATTAAGTTTAATAAATCCCAGTGTTGGCTAGCTTAATTTTTTTATAATTACTCTAATATATAATTAATTTAGTTTAATTAACTGATTAATACTGACACTTATGTGTGTGTGTGTGTGTGTGTGTGTGTGTATAGGTGAGGAAGGAGAAGTTGGGTGATAGAATCACAGCCCTTCACCAGTTAGTTTCGCCATTTGGAAAGGTAAATAAAATCTCTTAAATAACTTCTTCATCTACAAACTTAATTATTTGAACAAAAAGAACAATAAATGAAGCAGTAGATTTAACTTTCTCTCTCTCTCTCTCTCTTGAAAAAAAAAGAAAGATCTTTTTCTATGATAAAACCCATAAAGCCCTTATTGTTTTCATATTAATTACCTTTACTCCTTTGGCTTTCTCTTTTGGACATTAAAGAAGAAAAGATAGTTGTGGGTGTAATATATATATGTTAATTGTTCCTCTTTTGCAGACTGACACAGCTTCTGTCTTGTTAGAAGCTATTGGATATATCAGATTCCTTCAGGGTCAAATTGAGGTGATGTTTCTTCCACATTTTTATACTCTCTGCAACTAACTCAGAATCACTGAGAAGCATGCACTTCAAATTCCCTCTATTATTCATTTCGTTCTTCTTCTTTTTTTCTAATCATTATTACAAATTATTTTTCTTTTGTATATATATATATACAACTTATATTATGCAAAATTCATTAAATCTTATGTAATATACATATATATTCTGTTTTGTCTCCCCCACTTATATGCAGGCCCTTAGCTCACCTTACTTGACCACTGCCTCATCAAACAATACTAGGAACCAACACCCTGTAAGTAATCATGCCCATATCTATATTTTTTCAATGCAAGGCTTGAGGGCTAATTAAAAAAATAATTGAGATTATGCATAAATTTTAATTATTAGGTTCAAGGAGAAAGGAATTGTGTATTTCCTGAAGACCCAGGTCAGGTATGCTTTATTGGATCCATCACTTAAATTAAAAAGGCAACCAAAAAAGTCTTTGTAAATAGAAAGAATCTCTATATATGTAGCCAAGAACAAGGTTCCCAGCTTTTTATTATGCAACTTTACCTAAATGAAAGTTAATTAAAAGCATAATTTGGGACTACTTAATTAAGAGAAGTTGGGAATCAAAAAAGAACTGAAGAATGAGAAAGATATATGAAAAACACTTAATACTTTTGTTTTCCATCTTACTTTTCTTTTCCTTTCATTTAGCTATTGAATGACATCTGCCTGAAAAGAAAAGGAGGTCCTAACCAGCAGGTACTCTTTCTTCTTTTTTTTTTTTTAAAAAAAAAAAGCTTAGTCCAATGTCACACTATATGTAACTTAGTCTAATTAATTTCTCCTTCATTTGACTTATCGTTCATTAACATATATGTATAAATATACATATATAATTACTTCTTCTTTTTGTATATATGTATATACATTACTTTACAATCATCATTATCTTGATTCCTCTCATTATAGCTCCACTCACTATTATATATATTAATTATGCACAGTGTAATTAGATTACTGGTAGAAATTAAATTAGTTAATTATATGTTAAAAGAGTACTATATGCTGATACCCTTTCGCTTTGCTTTGATTATTTTTTAATTTTTTAACTTAATTATTTGATCAGTATACATTTTATTATATTATAATTATATTTATATATGATCAGGAAAGCCGAGATCATCATCACAAGCCCAAGGACTTAAGGAGTAGAGGGTTGTGCTTGGTTCCTGTATCTTGTACTCAGCATGTCGGGAGTGAAAACGGTGCTGATTATTGGGCTCCGGCGATCGGCGGTGGTGAAGGGTTTTGAAATGTTGTGGGCATTTTTTTTTCTTTTGATTTGAATAATATAACATCAAGAGCAGTCACTCTGCAGCAAAATCCAAAGGCTGATTGCTCATGATGCTATACAGTCTAATTAAAAGCATTGCAAAGTGCCCAAATTATTGTTTCTTTTGTACCCTTTAATTAACTTAATTAATTATCTTTGTACGTCTGTTGATTATGTTTTTCCTTTTTAATTAATTTTTGTTGTGTTATAGAGCTTCATCTCATGTGAAGCTTATCGATTAATTAGTTTTTTTTTTGGTTAATTAATTTCGAGATCCTTAGGAGTGACATTCTTTCTTCTCATATTAATATCAAAGGAAAGAAATGCGGATCCTTTTTTTTTTTTTTTTTAATTTATGTGTTATTTTATTTATTTCTTTCTATTTCATCACATTAATTAATTAATATTTATAATATATTTTTTTTATCTTAATTTAACTTAATTGAGATTAAATAATCAGAAAACTCTCACACTCCATTTATATATTTAAAATTATCAAAACCTATTTATACATTTGAGAATTATCTCCAAATAGGGTGTATATATATATATGTACACACATAATTTATTATTAGTCAAATTTATATGTAGCTCTCTAAATTTGTAATATTTATCCTTAAAATTTTTAATTTAATCTTATAATATTTTAAATTTATATTTTTCTAAACGTATAAACACAAACTCACTAAATCACATCAAGTTATTGACGTATTTAATATAAAGGATAAAATGATAAATATTCATTAATATAAGTGTCTATTAATAAAAAAAATAGATAAATATATGAGATAAAGTGATTAAAATAAAAGTATAAAGGGCAAAATATCTAAACTCTATGAATCTAGAGGGTTATATATATATTTTTGACTTATCAAAAATTATTTATAAATTTAAAAATTATCTTGAAATAGGGTGTGTGGTTATATATATATATATATATATATATTTGCCTGTGTAATACATTTTTATGTGCAAGTAATGTTGGATCTGAAGCAGCATATGGAAGATTTCTTGGATTTCTTGCAGGGAAGGTACAAAGGACAAAATTTCTTCAAATTCTTTATCAGATAGTGGATATTTTGTTCTTTGCATTGATGTTGGGCAAATCGAATAAATTCCAGCCTAGTTGGTTTATAATATTTTTTTCTTTTTTAAAAAATAACGAGTCTAATAGGTTCAAATAAAAATTTAATGAATTTTTTTTAGCTTAATTAGTTGACTGAATTTATTGATCTAAGCTTTTACATGAAATTCCTTTTCGGATATTCAAATTAATACTAATTAATATAATTTTTGTATGAAAAAAAATTGATATTGGTAAGAAGGATTAACCCGATTGCAAACATTAGAAAGTTATTTATTTTGGCAATACCATACTTCAAATAAAAAAAAAAAAAAACTTTCCCAATACCATAATTATACTATTAAATTTATATTTTGTCGTTAATTATAATTTAAATAACGAATATAAAATAATGTATGATTTTAGTCATAATTCCTTTAAATTGGATTCATCAATGTAATTAAACATTTATTTGAAACATATTTGAAGTAAACCCTTTCTGCAATTTTTTTTTTTTGCCATAAACAATATATTATTTTGTTTTATTAAAGTGATATCCAGGTTAGATTTTTAGATATCAGATTAAATCTATCTTTTCCATTTATAAAACTCAAAATCTTCGAGTTAAAATTCAAAGGAATAAGGGAAAAATAATAGGTCTTCTATGACTTGAGCAGAATCCAAGCTTCAATATCAAGGATGTTTTTTTTCCAACCAAATTAAAAGACATAATATTAAATTTATCAAGACTATTTATGAGAGGTTTCTGTATAAGTGAGATGTGTCTTATTGGGAGTTTTATTTTGATGTATAAATTTTATTAATCATTTATATTAAAATAAAAATATTCATAAAATAAAGTTTTAAAATTTAAACTTTATCAAACAAATAAAAAATAAATTTACTTATCAATAATTTACTAAAAAATTTGAAATTAATCATGACCTCTTTTAATTATTTGGTAAATACTCTTGAATGTCAAAATCATTAAGAGTACTTTTCCTTTTGATTTTAGATTGCTCAAGAAATTATATAATATATGTTATCATACCAAGCAAAGCAATAATTGCTTGAACGTTCCTAAACAAACTGAAGGAAATGCAAAAATAAAAATTTATGACAATGAGTTTTTTGGGAAATGCAATTATCACAAAAAAAATATTTATTTAATCATATATATATATATATATCTTTATTTATTTTATACAATATGGTATGAAATAACTTATCGGGAATAACATTTGAAAAGGAAATGAAAATATAGTCCTAATTAAAAAGGAAGAGAGAGGCTGTTCGAGAGATTCCATTTGAAATCTTTATTCACACTTTCTAAAAAGATAGCATATGCTAAATCATATAACTATAAATATTCATCTTAAAATTATAAGGTTTTTTTTTTATAATCTTAAAATTATAAGGTTAATCACCTTAAAAACAAAACAAAACAAAATAGCATAACTTTTATTTTAATTTATTATAGTATATAGTTGAAGTTTTGAAATTAATCAATTATAACTCCTAGCTATTTCTTTTGGATAAATAAAAGGAAAAATTACATTTTTGTCATTTGAATTTTTTAAAATCCTTTATATTAGCGTGCGGCAATTTTTTTTTATCTAACAAAATTTTTAATTTTTTTTAAAAATTAAGGGTATATTCACTTATGAAAAATTAGAGTAGATTTTCACAAAAAAAATCTATAAAATAAAAAATAAAATTTATATTTACATGGCATAATTTTTTTAAATTAGAAAATATAAATATTTTTTTAATTTTCTAACTTTAAAAAAATTTTAGAAAACATATTTAAAATGTTTTTCAATTTTTTTTATAAATAGAGTCAAATTTCCTAGTATAAAAAAATAGTGTTTTCATATCGGTGTTAAAAAATAATTTTTTATTTTTACTAGGTGAATACATTTTTTAAATTTTCGATACAAAATAAATATTATTTTTTTAAAATTTTTGAAAATATAAAATAGTTTTGTATAAGTATTTTTAGTTTTTTTTTTTAAATTTTTGACTGATTGAATATCAAAATAAGATTTTAAATGAAATAAGAAATTACAAATCAAGAAAAACTAAAGTCAGGAGGGTAATCCAAAAAGACTTAATATATACTAGAATGATATTTAAAAAAAAAAAAGATGAGAAACTCATAATTTTTTTAAAAAAGAAAATGAATAACTCGTGGGAGTAAAAAAATATATTTTAAAAACTTCAACCACTTGATATTCTTCAATAAAATGATAATACGCTATTTTATATTTTTTTAGTAGTTAATAAGACAATGACTTTTTTCTAAGGTTCTAAAGAGAGAAGCTCATTCTTTTCTCTAAATCATTTTTTTTCTTTTCATGTTCAAATTTATTTTTTTAACATATTTAATTTTTTTCCCTCAAAAAAACATATTTAATTTTTTCCCTTAAAAAACATATTTTATTTTTTTATGGTTATTCCTTTTTAATAGTTTATTTTTCCCTCAAAAAATAGTTTATTTATTTTTTTAATTTTTATGGTAGTTTTTTTTTTGTTGATTTATTATTTGATTAATAATTCAATCATAATTAAGATTTTATTTTTGACATTGAACTTACATTTATTGATATTTAGATTGAATTTGCAGAAAGACCATTACAAAAGTTGAAAAATAATTATTATTTATCATTCAATATGAATCGATATTTTAAGTAGATGTTATTGCTATTTTTATTTATTTCTTATTAGATACTAAGAATTATAATATTATAAGATTTTATTAATTGTGTATTATTTTATTTTATTAATTAACAAATATTTAATTTTTCTCTAAAGCTTTTTTTTAATTTAGGAAATCATTGTATCCGGCAAATTTGCATGGGAAAGAATTCTAACATGGCTGTAATATTAAGAATCTTAGGAAAGGATCCAATGTCTAATTTAGTGAATCAAATTATAGGATCTAGATATGTCACAAACTTTATATATATATATATGCTATTATAAATATGATTTGAACTCGATCTTTCCATCTTAATTATAATTGAGAATGCATTTGAATAGTCATTTTATTGATAAATGAAATTACAACTTACATCTTAATTTATTGTTGTAGAATTGATTGATATAATATAATTTTGAGCAAAAAATTATCAAATTTCACCAAATTAAGGAACTTATACTAATTAATGAGATATTCATGGGAATTAAGCTATCTATTTTTTTAATATTTTATTGGAGGGAAAGAATCGATCCTAAGTCTATTACCCAAAAAAAATATATTTACCATTAAATTATGTTTTAGCGTACTTAAGTTATTTATTTTATTCATCCTACAAAGAGACAATTAATATATATATTTTTTTTGACAAAATTAATAATGCTTTGTTTGATTACTAATTTACACAAAGAAATTGAATTTACTTCAATAAAAGAAATGATTATAAAAGAATTTTAATTTTTTTAATGTATTTGATAATTTTAATTGAATAATGAAGGAAATAAATTTCTTCTCCATAATTTAAATAGATCTATAAGATATATTTTATAATTTTATCGTGATTTTTTTTCATTAACAATCAAAATAAAATAAAGACATAAATAATATTTCGCATAATACAGTATTTTTCTTCCATTATTTTTCCTCTTTTCTCAATGTTTAGATAGAGAATTATTTTGGTCATTCGAAAAGAATTTTTTTCTTAAAAAATTATATTTATGTACTTAATTAAACATACAAACGATATTTCTTTTACTTTATTTTTACTCTAATTTCATCAAAATAAATAATATACAAGCAAAATAAATATATGTAACACTTTAATAGCCTTTTCCCCTAGTTTTGTAATGTAATGACAGTGTTTCTGAAATTATTGTATCAACCAAAAAGATAAAAAAAAAAAAGAAAAAATGAAAAAAAAGAAAAAGTGTATGAAAATGAATCCAATTCCAATCCCTCCCTTGTGTATTATTCATCCTCACAATTATAAGCCTGCAACAACAGAACAAAAAACTGTACTCTTTTATACTTCTTTTTTTTCAAAAAAAAAATAATATCTATATATCAACAACTATATATAATTATTCACACATATGAAAAAAAAAATCAATGAACATTCCTTTTCTTCTTTCATAGTTAATAAAGGCAACTTTTTTTTTTTTTATCACTATTGATCATTATAGCAATCCATATTTGTTCTTTCACCAGTCTCTATTTGTCTTATAACTCTGCAAATAAATAAAATAAAATCTTGAAATGAAAAAAGAAAGAATTTTTTTAAAAGAAAAGGAAAGAAAGAAAGAATTTGAAGAAACTGATGAATTATAATATGCATGTGGGGGGTGACAGACCCGAATATGCTTATAATGGAGCCAATTGTTGGGTCTTTTTAGACCGCTTTTTTTTTTTAGGAAAAAAAAGCCTTTTAGATGCTTTTTAGACCGCTTTTTAGATGCACTCAAGTGACATGGAGCCACACACTTCTCCCCTGTCTTTTTGACACGTTTCACCATTCGTCATCCTTACGTTATATATTACATCACCCTCAACCTCATTCATTTCCTCTCTTATTTTATTTCTTTCAAATATGATTTTTGCTAATTTTTACATCATTTACTTTTAATGTTAAAAAAAATAGAGGATAATCCACTTATTAAATGGGTTTACTCTTTAATTACTTATTAATCGAGCTAGATTTTAATCTTATATCTAATCATGAAGTGTTATTTCGTTTTTTTTTTTTTTAATTCAATATATATATTGAATATTTTGCTTTTTACCATGTTCCAAAAATTGATAATGGTAAGTTGGTGACATTTGATTAAAAAAATTACAGCTTTATACTATTTAATTTTTATTATTGAGGATTTTTTTATTAGATTAATTAAATAAATTGATTAGAATTGTAATGAGTTATCACTATGGTTATTCAAATCAATAGAGAATCTACTTAATAAAAAAATATTATGTTATTAAAGAACTGTTTAGTTTGGAAATTACCATTATGTTATAAGATGTGACGAGATTAAGAATGTGCATGTTAAGATTCAAATCTCATTTACATTAAATTTCTTTCTAAAAGAACAAATTAGTCCCTTTTTTGGATTTATATTATATAAGATTTTCATTTTAATTTTAGGATGGATAAATGAATTTTTTTTATATAGGAGTCCAAAAATTATAATAATTTGATGCATGCTTGAGTGTTTATTTTGTAACATTGGTAGGTTAAAAATTTATATTTTGATATAGTTAGATTTTGATAATTATTTAAGATATATAAAATAAATAATAAATTTTTTATATGACATGGAAGTCATTATATGAGGCATTACAATAAATTATTTATTAAAATTTATTGAAAAGCCCTCTCAAAACCTTTTAATTTGTGAAGGATGAAACATGAGCATGTGCTTCTATATATTTATTATCTTGTAAGTTTTGAACTTTTACCCTTATTGAAATAATGATGAATTTTTTTAATATATCAAATCATACTCTTAATCATTATGTTACAGTAGTTACACATTATATATATTAAAACAAGTAAATTATATATTATGCTATTAGTTGTTTCTCAAATATTAATTTCGAAAAGGAGTATGGCTCCTTGAAAAAATAATAACAATAGCGATAAAAGGACTATGAGATTTTGCCTCTGAATTAGTAATAAATAAATATTTATGTTCTATTTAATAAATTTATGAAGAATTATCGGAATAAATATGGCTAAATAATTTTTAAATTTATTATTTAGATAAATATATATATCATTAAATTATGCTAATCTTAGCTTGAAATTTAATTTAACTAACTATATAATATAAAAATTTTAACTTTCAAATATTACCTTTGTATTTTGTGATATCAAATATTTAAAACTTAGAGCTTTACTTTCTTTTTAAAATAATATGTGACATCTAACTGAAATAATAAAAATTGGTTCACGTCATTTTGTAAACTTAGTTATGTCTTTATGAGTTTATTATATTCTAAAACATGATTAGCCAATAATGTTATTTCACTGCAAAAAACTATATCAATAAGCCTTTGTTTGGATGAGGAAAATTAGAAGTAAAGGAAGATAAGATAAATAAAAATTTACTCTAATTTCTTTTATTTGGTGTAAGAAATAATAGAGTAAATAAGAGTAAAGAGAAGAAAATTCATTTTTTTCAATTTACTCTCTAACCTCCAAAATATTTCTCTTCAAATTGAAGAAAAAGTAGACTAAATGAGAGTAAATAATAACCGTCTTCGCTAAAATAAAAGATTGCCTTTGGATGAAACTTCAGGGTTGGAAAGAAAATTTTCTTTCCTATGCTTGTAAAGAGCTTCTCATTAAAATTGTGGCTCAGGCTATTCCGAACTATATAATGCAAACTTTTTTGTTTCTCAACTCATTATTAGGGTTGTGCAAAATAAAAGTAACCAACCGAATTTGCCCATTATGAAATTGTAAGATGGCTTTGGTTGGTCCTTCCTAAATTTCGGTCGATGGCAGGCTCAATTACTTAAAGAAATTCTGTTTATATCGGTCGGTCGGTTGAGGCTCACAAATATCATTTAAACCCGTAACCAACCGACATAAATAATACATATAATGTATAGATATTTATACATAAAACGATGCCACTTAAGAATCATAATCATCTTTAACTTCAACCCTAACTCATTCAACCACAAATTTTCATATATATTTTCTCTTTCTTAAAAAAATTCCTCTCAACTTTCATACTCCCTCTACCCTTTCTCAGTTTCTCTTTATTTTCTATATAATTCTCACTGATTCCACTTCTCTAGAAGTCAAAAGTACTTCTAATTCTTCACAAATTTCTTCTTTATATTCACCGATCTAATTACTGTTGAGGTTTTGTTTTCGAATTTGTTGTCTTGAAATGCTTTCTTAGTGAGTTTATTTTTGAATCTCCACTGTGTTTATTTTGATTTTCAATTTTAGGGTTTGTATTTGTTTTATTTTGGTTTTTATTTTTGTGTATCTGTGATATATAACATGTGTTTGTGTTGATTGATTGTGGTTTTTAGTTTTAAGACTTTTTTTTTGTTGATTTATTTTTTATCTACATCATTTATCTCTTTTTAGTTTTTGGGTTTCGATTTTAAAAAAAAACTAGTTTCATATTTTATTGTACTCGATATGGATTTGGGATTTTGATAAAAAAAAAACTGATATTTTTATTTTATAAAATGTAAAATATTTTTTGAGTAGTGTATTTTTTTTAGTTTGATTTGGGATTTCATGGTCAAATATTGTGATTTCAGGAATTTTTTTCATTTTGTTGATGTTCCATTATAGATCTTCTGATGCAGCCTTATTTTTCTTTACATTTGCATGTTCGATTAGGAATATTTCAATGTTCCTTATTTTTATGAATATTTCAATGTTCCTCTATAGATGTATATGGATATTTTGATTTTTTTTGTATCTTCATTTTTTTGTTTTAATTTTTAGTTGTTACAGATCTGCGCATGCTTGATGCATGTTATTTTTCATTTTTTTCTGTGATTTTTTTTAATGTTCCTATAATTTTTGTAGAATTGTATTAGTATATTATTAATTTTTTCATGTGACTGCATATCTAGTTATCTACCATTTGCATCTAGCAGTATTTTCAGTCTTTTATTTTCTTTGTATCATATAAAAATAATGTTTGGGCTTTAGGTTTTAAAAACATACATGCATTAAATATAGTGTTTCAGTTTCTGCACAAACTATGAACTATACAATGGTAGAAAACTCTGAAGCAACTCGGTAATTCATGGTAATTTTTAACATTTAAAATTATTTATAAAAATATAATTCTCGAGGACTAATTTAAAAATTAAACTAATTATGCAATAGCACTAATATATAATTTTAAGTATTTTGGAAATCAATATCTTGTTCTTACAGAATGCAGATATAATAATTTCTTTTTATATTCCATAGATTGATATATAAATTTCACAGTTCAATATATATATATATATATATATATTTCCAGCAACACAGTTATTCAAGCAATAACATTGTAATCTCATCATAAATAAATGGATTTTGAAATTTTGAAATTTTTTGTTCTTTCTTGCTTTATGCAGCCACAAGCCCACAAGAAAACCTAGCTGTTTATCCTCAGTATAAAGTATATTTACAATAATATTTCTAAAATTGTTATAATTGGAAAATAAGGCTTTGTATTAATGAATTTATCTTTTAACGATAAAAAAAATAAGGCATAATCATTATTAACATATTAATATACTGAATGATTTAAGTCCAAAACTCAGGCCTATTTGACAGGCTCAATCCGACTCTTTCCGTTTTGACCCGACCGAACCCGAATTTGCGCGGATCGATCGAAATTAGCTAAGATTCGGTCTATTTTGGATTGAGATTTTTACCTCTGGGTCAGGTTTGGTCTGGTTGAAAAACATACTAAATCCGATCGAGCCCGACCCGTGCACACTCATACTCACTATGTGATGAGTTTCGGTCCATTATTAGCTAGCTTTGATGGTGTTAGAAAGCAGAGGAAAAGCGCCTCCATATTTGTTGTTGGGATAAGATATGCCGGCCTAATTACGAGGGAGGCCTTGGATTTCATGATTTCTAGAGTTTCAATAGAACACTTCTTGTTAAACAAGGGTCGCGACCCATTATTAATCTGAATACTTTAATAGCAAGGCTGTTAAAGGCTAAATATTATCCAAAGTATGATTTCATGGAAGCTAATCTAGGGAGCACCCCTAGTTATACTTGGAGAACCTTATTGGAAGGAAGGATTGGCCAAGGGTGTTCGGTGGCAGATTAGGAATGAAAAATCAGTTAGGATATGGGGTGCAAATGGGGATACAACAACCCACAAAGTTTAGAATCATCTCTCCACCTTGCTTACTTCCTCGAGATGCTCTGATAGTGAAATTATTGATCCCGATACAAGAACCTGGCATTGGGATGTTATTAACAATGCCTTCTACCCAGTAGATATTAATAGAATTAAAGAAATCCCTCTAAGTTTTCTTGATTTTGATGATCGATTAGTTTGGCATTATCATTCCTCTGGTAAGTATACTATCAAAAGTGGGTATAAGGTGGCATTATCTTTAAAAAATAGTAGTGTCATTGGTTCATCATCTACTTCGAGCATTGCATCCTTTTGGAAAGGTCTGTGAAAGCTTGAAGCCTTGCCAAAATTTTTGAATTTTCTGTGGAGGGCAATGTTGAACATTTTGCCAACTAAAATGGTGTTGTATCATCGCATTTCCCAGATCAGTCCTTTATGTGAAAGCTGCAATGGGGAAAAACTATTATTCATTTTCTACGTAATTTTCCATCCCATCATTATGTATGGTCTCTAATGAACTTATTTATTGTAACAACAGTTAGTGGTAATAACTTCCAGAGCTGGTTTATGAATATGATGGAATTGGTTGAAAAGGATCAGTTGATTAAGGTGGTCATTACTTGTTACAATCTTTAGGGTTCACAAAAAAAAATGTTATTTAAGCATTTGTCATTTAATCTAATCAGAGTAAGTAGGGCTGATCTAATCAGAGTAAGTAGGGCTGAGCACGGATCCTGGATATATCTGAACCGATCTAAATATCCAGAACTGAAAAAATCAGTTGACTTTTTTACTTTTTCTGAATCGAACCAATTTTTTTAATGTGAAATGATTCTGAATATTAGACTATACACCCGCACCAAAAACCGAATCAAACCGAAAAGAACTGAATAACTGAAAAAAATAACTTATTTATTTATTAATAATATGAAATTATATTATATTATACTAATTTATTACTTAATATTTATTTTAAAAATATATTAGAATTATTTTATTAATTCATATTATGTAATATTATATATTCACTTTGAAATTTCTAATTTTCTATATTATACTTTATATATATAGATATACCTTGATTTTTTTATTTTTTATTTTGTTAATTGAATATATATATATATATATGTCATTAGTATATTTTTATAAAACTCATTTTTAAACTATAAAAACTATTTTATTTTTATTTATAACATTAATTTCATGAATATTAACTTAAATATAAGTAAATAAAAAATAAAATTAAATAATTATTTTCTTAATTTATTATATGAATAATTACTATCACTAGTATTAATAATAATAATTCATACTGATTATAATAATGTATACTTTAATAAAGTAACTTAATATAATAATATTAGTAATTTTTAATAACAATAATGAATATTAATATTAATAAATATTAATATTAACGAGTAACGATAGTGAAGATAAATAATGTTGATATAAATTTTTTATCAATATGAGCCATAAAATTTTCTATAATTGGTAATTTAAATTGTTAAAATATTTAATTTAAAATTATTTTATTTTACTATCTCATATTTAATTAAAAATGAAATAAATTTATAAATATAAATATAAACAACCTAATCTATGGGCTATATATACCTTATGATATATATTACATTATATATATAGTATGATATACTATATAATACTGTATATGCTATAAATTATATATTATATGCATTATGTATATAGTATAATATACTATATAATACTATCTCTACTATAAATTATATATTATATGCATAACACACACATACATATAAACACTACAGATATTTAAATTTATTTTAATTTAAAACTACGTAGCTATAAAACAAAACTATGTAGTTTTACTTTATATCATATAATATACTTAACATGTTTATTATTCTATATATTAAATACTAATTAAATTATATATAAAGTTTTGATCAAAACTACATAGTTTCTAACTTATTTTATAAAATATATTTAATATTTTATTCATCTGCCTCTCACCATCATCTCAATAAAATATACAATATAGAATTTTTCATTTTTTAAAAAATTATCAAAAGAAAATTACACAACATGATAGATGATGATTTTCTTATAGTATGCTATTCAATAAAATATAAATAGTTTGTAAAATATTATTAATTATTATTCTATTGCTTAAATTTTGAAAAAAAATAATTTTAAACCTCAGAATTTCTGTCTTCGTTTGAAACCGGAACCGCTTCGTTATGACTAAATATCCGAATCAAACCGAACTAAAATTTTTAAAACTGTTTGGTATGGATATTTTATTTATTCGGTTCGATTCCGATACCAATAATTTTAAAATATTCAAATTTCGGTTCAATTTCAGAGATTCTCAAATCTCCAAACCGATCTGATTTGTACTCACCCTTAAAAGTAAATGTCTGGATAAGAGAAATGCTAGGTGATCATGTTGCTATGGATATGCAATTAGAGACTGATTCTCTGTTACCTAATCTGAATACTGATAATGGGCTACCATCTTCTTTGGCTCAATGGTCTCTTCCTTCCCCTGCAGTAATAAATATCAATGTCGATGTTGGTTTTCTAAATGCAGGATTGATTGGTTTGAGAGTTGTTTGTAGAGATAGTGAGGGTTGTGTTCTTGCCTGTTCTTACAAGAGGGTTTTGGCTGGCTGGGATCCTCCCACGACTAAGGCTACGGCAATTTCATTTGGAATGCAGATAGCATTGGATCTTTCCTTCTATGATGTGATCTTGGAATCATATTGCAAAACTATCATGGATAAGCTGGTTGGTGGAGACTGTCCTCGCAATGGTCTTGGAATAGTTTTGGAGAATTGCTACTCCCTCGTTTTTGTAATGGTGGGTGGTGTTTTGCTCCTCATTTTTTGCAAATAAATAAGCGCATCTTTTGGCAAAAACTTATCATAATTTAGATTTTTTAGTTTGGTTTGAAGATTTTCCAAGTTGTATTTCTGATATCTTTGCTATAGATTTTTCTGCTATCTTGAATTAATGAAAAGCTTCGTTTATCAAATAATAATAATAATAATAATAATAATAATAATAATAATAATAATAATAATAATAATAATAATAATAGTTAAAGTAGGTAAATTGACTATTTTAAGTCTCATTTTCTTCATTAAAATTAAAAGGGAAATTTAAATTACTTCATCCTTTTTTTAAACTATCAAATAATAAAAAATAATTTAAAGTGAATTTCTTTTATCTTACTTCTTCCTTTTGTATTACTTCCCTTTCCTTATTCGTTAAAATAAAGAGATCTTTACAATTTTACCAGAAAAATATTAACATACTAAACTTATACTACATTTTTCAAAAATTTATAATTTTACCAAAAAAAAAATATGTCTCTTTACATAAATATAAGAAAAAATTCAGCTCACTACAATAATACTAGATTAAGAAACAAAGAATGAAAATAATAAAAAAAATAAAATAACTTTTAACATAAATAAATAAAAAACCATTACTTTTACTAAAATACTATCTCCTAAAACCTATTACCAAAATATCAATTTTTTTAATTAATTAATATAAAAATACAAAAAAACAATAAAAGTCCCTCAAAAAACACAAACAACTAATAAAAAAATCAATCCAACTTTTTAACGCTTATAATAATTTCATTGCAATTTTTATTTTGAAAATTTAATAGAATAATTTAAAATTTTTTATTTTATTCTATAGTCTATTTTTAACGCCTATCCAACATTAAAAATGAAAAAGTCAATCTAACTTTTTAACACTGTTAATAATTTAATAGCGATTTTTTATTTTAAAAATTTAATATAACAATTTAAAATTTTTACCTCCTTCTATATTTAATTTTAGTGATGATCCAATACTAAAAATATAATTAATTATAAAAAATTTATATTAAGTTCACATTGAATTTATAATAAATTTATATTCAGTTCATAATAAATTTACATTCAGTTTATAACAAATTTAGTTTAATATATAAACATATTTCATTAGAAATTTCAGACTTTGATTTTCTTATAATAAATTTAAACTGATTTTATTATATAAACATATTCTATTAAAAAATCTGAATTTCTATTTACTTATAATAAATTTATATAGAATTTACAATAAATTTAAATTAAGCTTCTTATACAAATATATTTCATAAAAAAATTATACTCTACTAAAATCAAATTAATTGAACAAAATTATTTCTTACGGCATGCAACACCTAATAAATCCTATATCAACAATAATATTTCTATTTCAATCACATTTTTTAATATCCTAACTAATTGTTTATAAAAAAAATAATCAGACAACTCATTACTGTAAAATCAATATCAAAGAAAAATACAAAAAAAAAAATCTTTTAAAAACCTTCTAAACGATAATTTCGTTGTCTTTAATAAAAACTTCTCAGTTAATCAAACTGATGATCTCATAATCCTCAAATATTTCTTCTCCTTCATCTACAGAGTAGCCTTCAATAGCATAGGCAAGATTGCAATTAAAACTGAAATCGCAACCAAATCAAACTAAAATTGCCTTCAATGGTGTTCTCATAGTTCTCTAATTGCAAAATCACAAACTAAAAACAGAGAGGATTAGAATTTTTTTGCAGGAAAGATGAGGGAGAGAGAAAGTGAGGGGAGATGAGCGACCTAGAGAACAAATTGAAAAAAAAATTGTATTTTTGAGATAAATTGTAAAAATTTGGCAAATAAGTAAAATAATTTGTATATATATAAAATGACAAAAAAACCTGGTAAAAAAGAAAAGATTTAAAAAAAAAAAATTGGTATAGCGGGTAATTTCCTCTAAGATAAATTCAATTTCACCCCTAACTCGCCTCAAGCAAAGGCTTAAAAAAAACTTAACGAAGCGTTTATAAATTGAACTGGAAACGGAAATTCAGTTTCTTTGTAGTTCCAGACTTTGAGGTGGTTTTGGCAGAATTTTGTGAAGAACCATGGCAAATCAATGGAAAGAGACTGCTCTCTTAGTAATCGATATGCAGGTGTTTCTCTGTTTTTATAGTGAAGTATCTTGATTTATATATGAAATTTAAATTATTTGATTTTGGTTTTTCTTGGAATTATAGAATGATTTTATCCTTGAAGATGGATTGATGAGAGTCGATGGAGGGAAAGCCATTGTCCCCAATGTGATTAAGGCTGTTGAAATTGCTAGGCAGCGGGGCATTATTGTTGTCTGGGTAATCTCGTCTACTTCTACTTTTGTTGTTGCTTTTAATTAGACAACCAGTAATTCAGTTTTCTTTCTCTTACAAATTCTGATTGTTTGCTGGGCAAAGTTATATTCTTTAGGAATTTTTGAATTCCCTCTGTAAAAAAGCAAGGATTTTTATCTGTTATGTTGATTGATGAAGCCCAACTTCCCTGTACTGTTTGTTTAGGGTCTGTGTATGCCAATACTGTGGAAATTATTTTAACGGGCATGTCCATTGTAGAAGAGTCAAGAATTAGAAAGGGTTTTTGAAGAAAAAGGGGTAATAGTATAGGAACTTTCTTTACGTAGAGGAAATTGAAAATTTGGGGGCTACTTCAGTAATGTTAATAGGAAATTTACAAAGAAAATTTAGAACTGTTTAATTGGTACTTGGGAAAACTTGGGAAAATTTTTCTTCTCTTTGTAACACAATTGTTCCGATTCTCAATATTCAACTATTTTTAATTTTGGTTTGCTCTTTGTATATTTTGTTCTGTGAATTTTATAGAGTAGATAGATTGAGTCCAATTTACTTCTGCTGATTGATGTAAGTTGGAAAACTGAAGTTCATAATGCGTCTGTATACATGGATGATGCGCAATTGAGCATGATGAAACTTTGTGAGTTTAGGTTGTTCGCGAACATGACCCAGTTGGAAGAGATGTTGAACTTTTTCGTAGGCATTTCTATTCTGCTGGGAAAGTTGGTCCTACCTCCAAGGGAAGTACTGGTGCCGAACTGGTTGATGGTCTTGTGATCAAAGAAGGGGATTATAAGGTGGTCAAAATGCGCTTCAGTGGATTCTTTAACACCCATCTTCATTCATTTCTTCAGACTGAGGGAATTAAGAATTTGGTGATTGTTGGTAAGTGTAATTTCAGAACTCAGGACCCTTCAAAATAAAAATTATCAATGAGGTGTTGTTGATGTAAATGTGGTTTAAGTATTGTTTACATGTTTAGGTGTTCAAACTCCAAATTGCATTAGGCAAACTGTCTTTGATGCTGTGGCGTTGGATTACCAGAATGTTTCTGTTGTTGTTGATGCCACAGCCGCTGCTACATCTGATATACATGCTGGTATGTATTCTTTTGCTTAAATCAAGTACTTGTTGTTTTAGAATGGACATTTTATCTTCTTTACTGCATTTGGAACGGTTCATGGTATTACTTTTTTTTTTTTTGGAATTGTGTTATGTAGTTTTTTTTTTGGAGCCTTGGCGCAGCGGTAAGTGCCGTCGCCGTGTGACCTAAGGTCACGGGTTCAAGTCGTGGAAACGGCCTCTTACAATTAATTGCAAGAAGGCCGCGTACAAAGACCCAATGGGTCCGACTCTTCCCTGGACCCCGCTCATTGCGGGAGCATTCGTGCACCGGGCTGCTCTTTTTGTGTTATATAGTATTTTCTTGAAATCAGTAGCGGATGCCATGTTGGTGGTGGGGCATTCTCATAATTTGAGTTTCATTGCAACGTTGATCTATATAGATACATGAAAAGAAAAATCCTTGGTTTCCTGTTTGAGTATGACTGTACAAGGACATGATATTCTGTGTTTATCACATGCAATATGAAGTGGCAGTTTAAACTGCGTGTTGCAGGAACAGATTTTGATAGCAATGTACTGTTTGCAATATTTTAGTTTGGTCTGGCTTGAAATTAATATGGACTAGTCATGTCAAACAGTAGTATCCCTGTTATAGAAAACCAGTTAGATAGAATAATTGATCGAGTAGAAATTACAAATAAGAATATATAAAAGCTGGTATCGTAAATCTGATGGCAGAATTATTGAAAGAAAGATCCATCGGCCAATGAAACAGCACTCTGTCTTCTTTTTCCTCTATTCTTGAGGATGTTAATCACACTGCTTATAGACTTGGTAGGCTCGCTTGCAGGGACAATCTGTTGTTTGGATCAAGGATCCACCTCTCCTGTCTGCTGCATGTAATAGGCTCCTTCCCTATTGAAACATTAATAATTGTTCTTTTTTAAGGATGAGTTGGTTAAAGCTGGAGGTTGAGAGGTAGATATAAATATGTCAGCAAATGATTTGTGAGTGAACATGTCTACAATGATTAAAAGAGTAGCTAGAAAGATACTTGGAGAGTCGGATATAAACATGCCTCGAAGGAGTCTTGGTGATGGAGTGAAGAAGTACAAAAAACAATAAAAGGTAAAAGGGAATGGTATGAGAGTTTGCTAAAGTGTAGTGACAATGAGGCTTTTTAGTATTACAAACAAGCAAAAAAGGACGTTAAAAAGGCAGTTAGACAATCAAAAGCACAATCTTTGGAGAGTTTGTATGAAAAACTTAAAACAAAGGAAAGAGAAAAGGCTATTTATAAATTGGCTAAAATAAGGGAAAGAAAATGTCGACATTTGAATCAAGGTAAGTGCATCAAGGATGAAAAAAATAGAGTATTGGTTCAAGAACAAGATATCAAGGAAAGATGAAATTATTTTGAAGAGCTTCTTAATGGTAACCGTAATGAAATCATTGAGGGCTTGGACGACATAGCCGAGAAAAATGTGAAATACACTAGACGGATTATGTTTTCTGAAGTAAAGGAAGCTTTGAAAAGAATGAAAATCGGTAAAGTATGTGGACCGGATGGAATACCCATTGAGGTATGGAAAAGTTTGAGAGATACAGGAGTTGTGTGGTTGAGACTTTGTGTAATAAGATCCTAAGTACAAAGAAAATGCCTAATGAATGGAGACAAAGCAGTATGATACCTATTTTTAAGAATAAAGGAGATATTCAAAATTGCTTAAATTATAAAATTATTAAGCTTATGAGCTACACCATGAAATTATGGGAGAGAGTTGTGGAACACCGTTTATGGTTGGATACTTGTATTTCACTAAACTAGTTTGGTTTTATGCCTGGGTGATCCACTATGGAAGCTATTTTTCTTATTAGAGATGTGATAGAAAAGTATAAAGAGATGAATAATGATTTACATATGATTTTCATTGACTTGGAGAAGGCTTATGATAGAGTTCCTAGAGAAGTTTTATGGTGGATCCTAGAGCGTAGGGAGATTTCTATAAGATATATTCAAGTCTTGAAAGATATGTATGATAAAGCTATCACTAGTGTCCGTACTGTTAGAGGGGATACTAAAGTTTTTTTTTTGTTTCTATTAGACTACATCAAGGTTCAGTTTTGAGTTTTTATCTATTTGTTTTGGTCATGGATGAGCTAATAAGCATATTCAAGATGATTTCCCTTGGTGTATGATGTCTGCAAATGATATTGTATTGATAGATGAGACTAAAAAAGGTATAAGTCAAAAGTTGGAGTTATGGAAAAGAACTTTGGAATGAAAGGGTTTTAAGCTAAGTAGAACTAAGACTGAGTATATGCATTGTAGATTTAATAATGCGAATAAAGGAGACGAAGTTATTTTAGACGGAGTAGCAGTACCTCATAGTACTCATTTTAAATACCTTGGTTATATTATTCAAGTAGATGGTGGTTGTGAAGAAGATATAAATCACATTATTAAAGCTGATTGAATAAAGTGGAGGAGTGCCACAAAAATATTATGTGAGCGAAAGATGCCAGTAAAATTGAAAGAAAAATTCTACCGCACTGTCATACGGCCTGCGATGATGTATGATAGTGAGTATTGAGCTGTGAAAAGACAACATATGAGTAAGATGTATGTTGTAGAGATGAGAATGATAAAATGAATGTGTGGGTACACTAGAATGGATAGAATTATGAATGAGAGCATTAGAGAAAAAGTAGGGGTTGCGCCTATTGAGGATAAGATAAGAGAGTATAGATTGAGATGATTTGGTCATGTGAAACATAGACCTAGAGATGCATCGGTCAAGAAAACTGAACTAGTTAAAATAGAAATACCTAAGAGAGGCATGAGTAGACCTAAATTAACTTGGACAAAGTGATACAAAACGATCTTACTGTTTTAAATTTATCAGAAAATGTAGTTCTAAATCGAATAGAGTGAAAAAGAAAAATCTATATAGCCGATCCCAATTAACTTGAGATTAAAGCTTTGTTGTTATTGTTGTATTTCCATTCAGCATGCTTGGTAAATTGGCTTAAGAAAAGAGAGTTGTTCACTTCTAATTATATGTTATTTAATAATCTTTTAAGCTTTCTGTATTAGGCATTGGAATTTTGATTGCCCAAATTGGCATTCATGACCGACCTTATATCTATTTCTTTTGATCCAGCTAATATTCTTGACATGAAAAATATTGGAGTAGCAACCCCAACATTAGTGGAATGGAGTGAGGCTGATGCTTGATCTACCTGATAAGTAAACAAGGTTATGTCTCGCATAAAGTCCTTGTATCACAATTTTATCTCATGCATGAACGGATTAGGATGATAGCATAACAGATGGTCATGTTCGAACTTGTTCCTGAAGTTACAATAATTTTCTTATATATTATTGAGTTGAATACTTGAATATGAATTCATATTATTGTTCTCTTACAGCTGAACTATTCAGTTTCCAAGCAAGTTCAGAATGATTTTGGTTTTTGACAGCATTTCCTGACTCAGTTCCATTCTTACCAGGAAGGCCATAAATTAATCAGTATCATACTCGCATTGAATGCTTGAGAGACCAGTTAATTGGAACAAAATAATGATGAAGGATGAATCTACATAGAGGAGCAACGTGTTTTAGTGATTTCCCATTTCTAAAAATATGGGTGTAGCCTTTGTCCTTGCAGTATCTATAGCTACAACATCTGCCAATTTGGACTCGGTTGAAGGCCCAGCTAACCAAACTATCCCTTATGTAATTAGTTTCATTTATTTGATGAACAAGGTCTAATATGCGGAGACTGGAGCCCATTAGTCAGCAACACTATGGCTACAACCATCCAAAAGCAGAGAGCTTAAGCCAGTAACTTTGGACAAAGAGTCATTCTAAATTTGTTGTGCAGAAAAATATGCTCATATTATTAAACGATATTTCAATGTGCAAGAGTCTCATTTATTTAAAGAAAAACATGTTATTATATTATAAATTTGAAGCAGATGTTTCATCAATGTGGCTAAGCAAATTGGCAATTTATTATATATATGCTTATAGCATGCAATATTAAGACCTTAAAAACAAAATGTCTCACAGCTTAATTAATATTTACATTAATATTGCTTCACACACCTCGTGTATATTTTGTACAAGAATGTGATTTTGATTTGGTTTCACAACCTGTTTACACTGTACATGACTTTGTGTTAGAAATGACTAATGCTTTGCCAGATTGCATCAAATCTATAAGAACAACCACATGACTCACCCTCTTTTCCTTGATTTACACATTGTATATAAGATAAATATAAACAAAAGATGTAACTTTTCTCAAATTATGTAAGACTTGATTCAAAAAAAAAAAACTAATCATTTGAAATAGTTGCTAATTTGGAGTTTCAAATTATGTTAACAAATGCATTGGTTAATTAATTTTTGAGGGATTTTGATAATTAATTAATTAATTAATGGTTTTATTTTTAATCTATTGTTCGATAATTTCTTGAAATTATATTGTATTCTAACAAACAATTGAATATGATTATCATATTACAGAAAAATTAACATTACTAGTCATAGTCATAGGATCCGGAACTCTATGTTCCGACCAAGAATTATATTTTTTAATATTTGAATTAAAATTATTAAAATAAGTATTTTGTATTTCTATTTATCAAACTTGTAGTATTGACACATCGCGAATAAGATTTAAATCCTAAAATTTAAGGGATGAATAAAAATGACTATATGTTTAATCATTCAAATAATTAGGAGTTCAAATTCTAATAATCTCTATTTTCTTTAAAAATTTTCTCTTGTAAAAAAAATTATTGGAAGTTAATAAATTTCACATTTTAGATATCTAATATCTTAACTATGAAATAGATCAAATCATCAAATAAATATTAAGAAAATAGAAATAGTGGTATATAAAAATTATCCAGGAATAAAATCCATTGCAAATTATTGATCAATAAAACAACTATGAAATAATAATTTTAAATATTTTAATAATTTGAGAGTATTCAATAAAAAAATATTTTAATAATATAATAATAAAGTTTATGCTTAGTTATTCTAAATGATACATGTAATCGAGATTCGTGAATATGAATATAGTTTTTTCAATTAATTAAAGTATAATTGGAAGTGATCATATTTCCAATATGACAACTTTGAAGGCAATTTAGGTGATAATTGGACTTGAATGGATCAATTATTTAAAAATGGACTTTATTTTAGCATCATCCGGTGCATGGCTTGTCTTAATTAATTGCTGATTAATCAAGTTGTTAATTACAATCGAGTATTGGAAAAAGGAAAAGGTTAACGAAATAATGGCACTTTGATTTTAGTGCGTTTCTAAATGATATTGAGTTGATATATATTTGGAGATATCCATGTAAAAAAATATTTTACACGTAATATCTTTATGAGTTTATTATATTCTAAAGCATGATTAGCCAATTATGCTATTTCGCTGCAAAAAACTATATCAATCAAAGAAAAAACAAAGAACTTAGAAGTGTTTTTAGATTGGATTTGAAACGGAAGTTCAGTTTCTTTGTAGTTCCAGACTTTGAGGTGGTGTTGGTGTTGGCAAAATTTTGTAAGAACCTTGGCAAATCAATGGAAACCTACTGCTCTCTCTGTTATTGGCATGCAGATGTTTCTCTCTGTAAAGTTTCTTGATTTATATATGAAATTTAAATGATTTGATTTTGGTTTTTCTTGGAATTACAGAATGATTTTATACTTGAAGATGGATTGATGAGAATCAATGGTGGGAAAGCCATTCTCCCAAATGTGATTAAGGCTGTTGAAATTGCTAGGCAGCGAGGCATTCTTGTAGTCTGGGTAATCTTCTACTTCTACTTTTGTTTTTGCTTTTAATTGGACACCCAGTAATTCAGTTTTCTTTCTCTTACAAATTCTGATTTGTTTTCTGGGCAAAGTTATATTCTTTAGGAATTTTTGAATTCCCTCTGTAAAAAAGCAAGGATTTTTATCGGTTATGTTGGTTGATGGAGCCCAACTTCCCTGTACTGTTTGTTTAGGGTCTGTGTGTGCAAATACTTAGGAAATTATTTAAACCGGCATGTCCGCTGTAGAAGAGTCAAGACTTAGAAAGGGTTTTTGAAGAAAAAGGGGTAATAGTGCAGGAACTTTCATTCCAAATGGGAAATTGAAAATTTGGGGGCTACTTCAATTATGTTAAGAGGAAATTTACAAAGGAAATTTGGAACTGTTTAATAGGTACTTGGGAAATAAAATTTTTCTTATCTATGTAACACAATTGTCCCATTTTCAATTTTCAACTCTTTATAATTTTGCTTTGCTCTTTGTATATTTTGTTTTGTAGATTTAATAGAGTAGATTATCTTAATCCAATTTACTACTGCTCATTGATGTAAGTTGGAAAACTGAAGTTCATAATGCTTCTGTATTCACGGATGATTAGCATTTGAGCATGATGAGACTTTGTGAGTTTAGGCTGTTCGCGAGCATGACCCACTTGGAAGACATGTTGAGCTTTTTCGTAGGAATTTCTACTCTGCTGGGAAAGTTGGTCCTTCCTCCAAGGGAAGTACTGGTGCTGAACTGGTTGATGGTCTTGTGATCAAACAAGGGGATTATAAGGTGGTGAAGACACGCTTCAGTGGATTCTTTAACACCCATCTTCATTCATTTCTTCAAATTGAGGGGATTAAGAATATGATGATTGTTGGTAAGTGTAATTTCAGGGCTCAGCGCCCTTCAAAATAGAATATTTTAATGAGGTCGCGTTGGTGGCACGTGATTTAAGTATTGTTTACATGTTTAGGTGTTCAAACTCGCAAACTGTCTTTGATGCAGTGGCGTTGGATTACCAGAATGTTTCTGTCGTTGTTGATGCCACAGCCGCTGCTACACCTGATATACATGTTGGTATGCATAGTTAGATTGCTTAAATCAAGTACTTGTTGTTTTAGAATGGACATTTTATCTTCTTTACTGCATTAGGAACGGTTCATGGTATTGCTTTTTTTTTCTGTTGCATTGTGCTATGTAGTATTTTCTTGAAATCAGTAGTGGATGCCAGTAGATGGTGGGGCATTCTCATAATTAGAGTTTCATTGCAATGTTGATCTATACAGATATATGAAAAGAAAATTCCAGTGTCCGTTTACTGTTTGAGTATGATTATACAAGGACATGATATTCTGTGTTTATCACACACAATATGAAGTGGCAGTTTAAACTGCATGTTGCTGCAAAAAATTTTGATGGCAATGTTACTCTAATCACACCCAAGATTTTGAACTTGTTTGCAATATTTTAGTTTGGTCGGGCTTGAAATTAGTATGAACTAGTAACGACGAACAGTATTGTCCTTGTAATAGAAAAATATAAGATGACAGCGTAATTGACCGAATAGAAATCACAAATGAGAATATATAAAAGCTGGTATCGTAATTCAGATGGCAGAATCACTGAAACATCCATGTGCCAGTGAAACAACACTGTTTTTTTTTTCTCTATTCTTGAGGATGTTAATCATATTGCTTATAAACTTGAATAAGCTGCTTGTAGGGACAATCTGCTGTTTGGATAAAGGATCCTCCTCTCCTGTTTGAGGGTCTCCTGTTTGCTGTATGTAACAGGTTCTTTCCCTATTTAAACATCAACAACTGTTCCTTTTTCAATTGTCTCAAAAAAAATGTTGGCTTAGTTGGCTGCTACATTACAATTGACTATTGAGACTTACTAAAATATTCGAATGGCTAGCCTACTAAGTGGGACTATTACAAAAACTTCATCAAAATAAATGACTCCACCATATCTCTGGCTGAGCAGGAACTGTATGATATGTGTTGGCAGATTGAACTAGTGGGCAGATTTTCTTTTCATATGCACTGTTATCATGCTTTTCTTTGAGTAGATTTATAGAGATATGGCAGAGAATAATGCATCACCAAGAAAATTTGTAGTGTGTTTCCATTCAGTATGCTTGGTACATTGGCTTAAGAAAAAGAGAGTTGTTCACTTCTAATTATATGTTATTTAATAATCTTATAAGCTTTCTCTATTAGGCATAGGAATTTCGATTGCCCAAATTGGCATTCATGACTGACTTTGATTTCTATTTCTGTGATCCAGCCAATATTCTTGGCATGAAAAATATTGGAGTAGCAACCCCAACATTAGTGGAATGGAGTGAGGCTCATCCTTGATCTACCTGATGAGTAAACAAGGTTATGCCTCGCTTAATCATGCATGAACGGATTAGAATGATAGCATCAACAGATGGATATGTTCGAAGTTCAAACTTGTCCCTGAAGTTCCAATAATTTTCTTGTGTATCATCAAGTTGAATACTTGAGTATGAATTAATAGTATTGTCATCTTACAGCTGAACTATTCAGTTTCCAAGCAAGTTCAGAATGAATTTTGTATTGTAACAAAATAATGATGAACGATGAACAGTGGCGAAGATAGTAAGAATAGAAGGGGGCAGCTGCCCCCTTCTCTTTTGAAAATTTTTAAAAACATATATATATATATATATATTATTAAAATTTTTAAAATACTTAATTGCCCCCTTTAATTTTTTAAAAAAATATATAATATTTTTATTTTGCCCCTCTTCACTAAAAAGTCTGACTTCGCCCTAGACGATGAAGCTACACAGAGGAGGAATTAGCATGAAACTGCATACTGGCAATACGTTTTAGTGATTCACCATTTCTGAAAATTATAGCAACAACATCTATAGCTACAACATCTGCCATTTGGACTCGGTTGACAACCCAGCTAACCAAACTGTCCCTTATGTGATTAATTCCATTAATTTGACGAAGAAGGTCTAATATCTGCAGCCCCGTACCCAGTAACACTCTGACTAAACAGAAAGTTATACCCTGCATCATTTTTTATAAATTTTTTTTTATTTTTATCAAAGTTATTTTAATTATTTTATAATAAATTCATAATAAATTATATAAATTTTGTATTTTAATAAACTAATTATAGATTATTGTAAATCTGAATATATTCTTAAAATTATGATAAATTTAATTTTTTATTTTTTCTAAAATTTTGTAAAATGCTTTTTCTAAAGCCAGCCCATAACTTTTGGGATGAACTCGTATCCTAAAAGATATAGTCAATATTAAATTTATTATTTAAAAAAATATATATTTATTGTTAAACTGTATTTCGGTGTGTAATGAATTTCATTTATTAAGAAAAACATATTATCATATTATAAATTTGAAGCAGATGTTTCATCAATGTGGCTATGACATATATGCTTATAGTATGTAAAATATTAAAAACTTAAAAGCAAAATCACAGCTTAATTAATTAATATTGCATCAAAAACCTTATAATAGAGTTTGCCTCCGTCTCTCAAAATAATGAAAGAAAGTGTTCACCACTAATTAACTTACGTGCATTTTGCAAAAGCACAATAGAAGACATTGTATTGCTTCACAGATCTCATATTTCGTCCGAGTGTATATGACTTGTGTTATTAGAAATGACTAATGCTTTGCCAGATTGCACCAAATCTACAAGAACAACCCCATGACTCTCCTTATCTCTATTTTCTTGTTATATCTATTTACACATATTGTATGTAAGATAAATATTTACAATATAGATGTAATTTTCCTCAAATTATGTTAGACGTCATTCAAAAAACTAATCGTTTGCAATAATTGGTAATTTGAAGTTTCAAATTATGTTAATAACTGCATCGGTTAATTAATTTTTGATATGTATACATGAGGGATTTTGATAATTAATTAATGTTTTTTTTATCTATCGTTCGATAAATTTCTTGAAATCATATTGTATTCAAACAAACAATCGAATATGATTGTCATTGATACCACCGTATCCACACAGTCTGGGACCGAGCTCTATGGGTCAATACCGAGCTCTCCAAGAGGTATAAGATTGATTCGCTGAGCTATCTAAGACATAAATAAAGCATACTGAACTCTTTATTAGCAGAAAATAGATAGCTGACACAGTCATCATACAATACTGATATATTCATAATTAATATTGACAATGCATTAGAGGTTGTCTCCCTCCATTCACTACAAATAAAGGGTAATCTCGTAGGTAAATAATCTTTTCCACACTTTTTGAGTTTTTTTATCTATAGACGAATCAATTTAATTTAAATATCGAAGTCTCTCCAACAGAGTCTGATTTTTTATCTCAATTTTGCAGGCAATCAGGCAGAATAAAAATAAAACTAAAGTTCACTTTGTCATCAATCAGATATTAAATAACATTACTAGTCATTGGAATAAAATTGAAATCTTAAAATCTAAGGGACTAATAAAAATGACTCTATATTTTATCATGCCAATAATTAGTAGTTTGAATTCTTATAACCTCTATCTTCTTAAAAAAAATTTCTCATGTAAAAAAAATTATTGGAAGTCAATAAATTTTATATTTTAAATATTTAATATTTTAACAATGAAATGGATCAAATTAATATTAAGAAAAACTCGAATTTAGGGATAAAATTATAGAGGAATAAAATTCATTGCTAATTATCTATCAATAAAACAACTGTGAAACAAAAATTTTAATTATTTTAATAATTTGAGAGAATATTCAATAAAAAAATATTTCAGTAATATAATATTAAAGTGTATGCTTATTTTTTCTAAATATTATATGCAATGAAGATTCGTGATCTATTTTTTTTAATTGATTAAATTTGAATTGGAAATCATGCTTCCAATCTGATAACTTCGATAATAATTGTGCTTGAATGGATCAATTATTTAGAAAGGACTTTATTTTTTCATCTTCTGGTACTTGGCATGTGTTAATTAATTAATTGCTGATTAATCAAGTTGTTAATTAGAATCGAGTACTGAAAAAAAAAAGGAAAAGGTTAATGAAATAATTGCACTTTGATTTTAGTGCGTTTTTATATGATATTGAATTGATATTTTGAGAGGAATAATGCTAAATGAATTAAATTTTTTTAGATTAAAAATATTTATATATTAAATGTATTAGAAAAATGGCTATTTTAATTTATATTTATTGTTATTTTTAATAATAAATATAATATTATAATAGTTATTTCTATAATATAATTAATATATAAATATTTTTAATTTAAATTAATTTAATTTATGTAGTATTTTTATTTGGATATATCGATGGAGTAATTGTGGTTGAAATGATTGGAATCTGGAAACCAATTAACTAGTAATTTAATTTCAAAGCTTATTAATAATACTAATATGAAGACAACCTTTTCATGGTTTTAAAGTTAAGTTGCATGCATGTTTTTTCAGACAAGTACCCAAAATGTGAACCCTAATTAGACATTGATAAGCACCATTATGCAACAATTTATGTTGACTAATTAACCACGTTTGGCCCCACTCTTGTAATTAAACATTTTAATTCCACATTTATATTTATATATAAAGTCAAGTAAAGAAATTAAAGAATTATGTACGTGATCGAACGAGGGTAGCTTTTCTCTGGATTTATAAATAAAAATAAAAAAAAAGATAGTTTCTGTATTTTCTAGTTTTCTTTTTTATATGGATGGATAAATTTTAATTATTAAAGTGAAACACATATATGATTAATAATATAAAATTTTATAGTTGATTTAGCATAATAACAACAGATATACCGCATAATATATTTTTATGGCATTTAATAACAACTTAACTTTTTATATTCTTAAACAAATATATAATCTCATAATATCTTATCATTTCATTCGAAAATTTGTACTATAAATTTCCATAAATAAATTGTGCCCCCATATAATTTATACCATTCTTCCATTCCACTTATCACTTCCAAAAACCTCATTTAGTTTCAACAACGTACCATATGAATAATGATCTAATTTTCGATTGAATTTAAATTTCTTAATTTATTTTCTTACTTATTTTGTTATCTTGAAATTCTTTTATGCATTAAAATTTTAAAGAAAATTGCATAAGATTTTATCATTTCAACATAATAAAAATACAAAATTAATAAATTTTAAAACGAGTGAGAGTAATAGAAGATTTTGAGAGCCAATTTTTCCATCCATTATTATGATCTAAAATTTTATTAATTTGATAATATTACTTAAACAAAAAAAAATGATAATAATTTCACTAATTTACCACTCAAACTCAAAACATTTAAAAAAAATATTGCTAATAGTCCATAAACTTTTATAACTTTCCCATAAAAATTCTTAAACCTCAATTTGTCAGTTAAAAATTTTTTAACTTTTAATATTGCACCAATTAAATCTATAAATTTTAATATGTTAATTAAAAAAATTTTAACTTAAAATATTATATCAATTAAATTCTAAATCTGGTTTTCGCCCATCAAAAAATAAATGAGATAATGAAATGCAGAGAATAAAATGAGAGAATAAAATAGTAGATGAAAGAGTTTTGATTTAGATTTGATTTTTAAAAATTGATGGAGAATTTTTAAATTTTTGTTAGAATTTAAAGGAGGAATAACAAAATGTGAATTTTAAAATATCAAATGAAATAAAAAAGAAAGATAGTAAGATGAATTTGAGTTATAATTAATAAATAGTGAATATGGTAACTAGATATGTGATTTGTATTATATATATATATTTTATTTATGTGTCGTCAGTGTATTTGTCAAATTATTTTTTGATGATTGAAAATTAAATTTAAAAATTTAATTGATATAATATTAAAAGTTTAAAAATTTTTAATTGATAAATTAAAATTTAAAAATTTAATTAAAATAATATTAAAAATTGAGAGATTTTTAATTGATAAAATTAAATTAAAATTTTTTATTAAAAAAATGAAAATCTAAAAATTATTTATGCAATTAAGCCTTAAATAAAGTGGAAAAAATAATCATAGCCACAACCTATAGGTAGATTTAATGAGCGTTTTGCCAAAGCTAATATATATAAAGAGGAAGAGCTTCTTACTTTATTTTTGTAGGCCAATTATAGAAGAAAAGAAAATGATTTATGCATGGGCCTATAATAACAATTCCACATAAAAATCAATTGGATTCTTCTTCTTTTTTTTCTAAATATTTTTTCACTTTCTTTTGCATATAAAGGAATAAAGATATATAGGATTGGTCTATTTACCTATAAATAAAATTAAAAACAAAAAAAAAAGAGGAAAATAATTAAAAGGGAAATAAGAAAAAAAAAAAAGGGGGCATTGGCAGACTGAAACACGCAAAAGGCCTAAAAAGAGGAGAGGGGACATTGCCATCGTTTTTCTCTTGTCCATATTTAACCTACAAAACCCTTTTTAGGCCCTACCCTTTATTTATTTATTTATTTATTTTTATTATTTTTACACTGACTTCTCTGTATAATTTCACTATTTCTTCATTTTTTTCAACCTTTACTTCCGCTGTTGTACTATATATCCACTACTCACACGTGTTTTTTTTTTTTTATTGGTGAAATCTTTTATGGGATTCACCACACTTTTTTTTTTTCTAGTAAAATGATATAAATTATAATGCATTTAGAAAAATGATATATTTTAGGAAGTTGGATTCATTTTTTTTTTTGAAAAAAAAATGTTTACAGTTGAATTTTTAATGACAAGGAAAAAAGAAAATATTCTTCTTTTGATCTAACTTGCCCTTATTTCGCAGGAAAATAAGTAGGGTTAGAAAGTAGGATTTTCCCAGAAAGTGTATTAATTAATTTTATGTTTGATTGGTTAATCAATTTGGTTAATTCAGTTTTTAATTTTGATCATATCCAATTATATTTAACAATTTTTTTAAAAAAAATTTAATTAGATTTTGCTAAAATTTTACATTTAAGTCCAAAAATAATGTTGATTAAACTAATTGATCAGAAATCTAACCAATACTATTTATTTAGTTACTCTATTTTCATTAGAATTACACATTTAAATTGAAATAATTTAGTTAATCATTTTTTAACTTAGAAATTTTATTCAATATATTGTATGTAATGAATTTTCACTAATGTAAATATAAAATTTATTTTCCAAAATTTGGTTGTAGTAGATATATATAGAGTATCCCTATATATAGCTGAAAAACAAATCTTAATATTCATAATTAATATATAATAAAAAGAAATGTGAAGAAGTGTTGTGATTCTAATATGAAACATTTTTCTAGCAATCAAAATTTGGAAAATAATTTATAAATAGTTTAATTTTCATATGTTAAGTGTAAATCTAAAGTTTTTCAAAAAAAAATTTAATTATTATACATTTATAAAATGTTTATATTTAAATGAATAAATTTTACTTTTCAATTTTAAAAATACTATCTGAAAAAAAAAGTATCTCAAACTAAATAAATCTTAATTATTCTCCCAATAAAAAAAATCTTAATAATTCTCTTTCCATTTTTTTAGTTATTATTTATTCTGGCCTTTTTATATCAACTCAATTGAGAAGGAAGAATTATATCTTAAAAAGAAAATTTGTCTCAATTACAATTAGACTGCAAAAACCAATATTGAAATAAAACAATTTACACATACCAATACATATTAATTTATTTATTTATTTATTGAAGTTTTGGTTTAAACTTCAATAATGTAATATTTAATGCCTAATTAAGTTTAATAATTACAATGATAATATGCTAGGAAGTATAAACATAAATACTGTTAAATAATATGTAGATAACTATTTATCATATTAATCTTATTCTATTAAAATTATAATTAGTGTTATCCTATTCAAATTAGAATTTAATTATAATATTTATTCTAATCTAATTTCTACTTATATCACTATAAATACTCATTATAGATAGTTCATTAGAGACAATTAATAATAAAGAGATTTCTCTAATTTCTCATTTTCTATCTATTTTCTATCTTCTTTTATTTATAATACGTTATTAGCATAATAGTCTCTCCAAATTATAATGTTCAATAATGGCTACTTCATCTTTAAACGGTATGTCAATTAATTCGTTAATTTTTTAAGGTATTTTGAATTCAATTAAATAGGATATTATATTCTTTTCCGAATTAAAATTTCTTACAGTTGGTATCAGAGCATAATTAAAATCGAACATTTTAAAATTATAGTTTTACATAATATTTACTAATCTGTTGAATTTTTTGTGAATAAATTTATGCACAAATATATTGAACGTTTTGTGACTTCGCTTTACGCATTACCCTTGACCAATTACTAAAAATGAATTTATTATTATTATTGGACTCAAAGTCACATGTTTTATATATACATATATGTTGTGCTTGCACAATGATATATTCATTATTATTTTATTTCAATTTTTGTAGTTTTTTATTATTGTAAAAATAAATATTTATATGAACTTTTGCAGCATCGATTTGCATATTTTTTTCTTTGTTAATTGGTTGCCAACGTTTTTATTAATGTTGGATACAATATATATAATATATATATATATTAATGTATATTTTAAGTATATATATATATATTTAAGAAAAAAATATTATGAATTTTTTTTATTTAATATATATATATATATATATCTCTTGTATAAAGAGTTGCTCTGTTACAATAAATAATACATATTTCGTTAATATATTTGCAATTATATATGTACTGTTGTTTTATTATTTATCATCTTAAAGTATTATATATACATGAAAATAATTGACATATGTACATATTTTTTACGTGAATTCATGAACATGATATAAATTTTTTATTTTTTATACCAGTTAACCAATGAATTTAAACTTAAATTTCATGTCTGTATATATATATGCATTTCGTAGTTCTCAATTTAAGTTTTTAATAAAACTTAAATTTATTACCGTTGATATTTTCTGAAGAAATTATCTGTTATAGGTACTTAATAATAAGATTCACCTTGATATTGTAAATTTTAGAGGTACTATAAAAAGAAAATCAAGCATCCTCGCATGATCGCTTAGAAGTAATAATTTTTCTTTTGATTACTCAAATGAAAATTTAAAAATTGATTGTCTCATTATTAATTATTAAGTCTTTTTGATGAATATTAAATTTTCATGCCTCAAAATATGCTCTTGCAGTAGCTATATTGAGAGTAAAAAATTACAAAATATTTTGAACTATTTTTTTTATTTGTCTGTAGCTAAATAAAATTTTTAGCTTTTGATGAAAAATAATCAAACTCGTCCAACTATTTTGACATTATTCCCTGAAGTGAATGTGATATATTTTCAATATCATGAATGAGATCTTGATAAAAAAGTTATAGTAAAAAAAATTTTCTACCAATTTTAAAATCAAAAGCGCTAAAAAGATATATATTGATATAATTCTCATAATTTTTCATTATTAGAAAATATTTGTTATAGTTAACATTAGCAGAAATTAATGTTAATATGATATCTAGTTTTGTAAATATAGTTGAAGACTCCAGAAGAGTCCACCTTATATTCTAAATTTGAGCAAAATAATATTTCAATGATGCATTATATTCAAATAGATCCTGAAGAAATCTATTAAGTTTTAAAGAATACGTCGCAATGAATATTCTATTGAAATAAAGTGAAAGAGATATTGAATTTTTATCTGTTAACTCTATGAATTTGAACCATAAATTCATATTTAAAAATTTTTAAATGTTTTAACTAGATTATACTTTATAAAAAATAAAGGTGGCCGAGTTATACTATATGCACCGAAAGTGCATAAATCTTAAAATTTTTATCCTTTGACATTATCATTTTAGTCATCCATATTCAAATATAATGTGACGTATTGTTGAGAATACAAATGGACATCCACTAAAAAAATTAAAAAATAATTTTGCTTGATGATTACTTTTGTGTTTCTTGTACTCAAGGTAAATTAATTATGAAACCTTCACCAACTAAATTATATTTAGAGTTTCCTGAATTTTTACAAAAATACATGAGGATATTTGTGACTCTATCCATTAATCTTGTAAACCATTTAGATACTTTATAGTTTTAATTAATGTTTCAACTAGATGGCTATATGTTTGTCTATCGTCAACTCCTAATATTACTTTTGTTAAATTCCTTACTCAAATTATAAAGTTGAGGTCAATAATTCTTGATTATCATATCAAGATAATTTTTATAGATAATGCATATGAGTTCATTTAAAAAGTATTTTATTATTATATTACCATTGAACATTTTATTGCATATATTCATACTTGATATGGTTTAGTTGAATTATTATTAAGATTTTAAGATCAATTATTATTCTTATGCTTATGAAATTAAAACATTCAATATACGCTTGTATACATATTGCACCTTTAATTTGTATTTGATTGTCTGCATATCACAAATTTTTTATTTTGCAACTTGTGTTTATCTGAATTAATATGTTTTATTTAGAATTTGCGATATTAAAATTTCTTGTTGCAGTGTATATATTCTTATTACATATCTTTAAAGAAATAAAATGGATTACCAATATTATCTTGATAACTATGTAGGTTTTGATTATTTATGTTAGATATTGTGGATCTTTAATGATAAATTTTCTAAAGCAAAATTTTTAGTGAATTGATTTTCACTCCATTAAGAGAAGATAAAAGTAAAGGGTTAAAAACACAATAGATTAGTTGGAATACACCAACTTTATCCAATCTTGATACATGCATAAATCAATATGAACTGAAAGTTTAAAAACTAATTTGTTTGCATAATATTACAAATCAGTTGCCAAATATATTTATAAATACTCAGTATATGTTCAAATCATATATTTCAGCTGCTAATATTCTTGCTCGATTGATTGCCCCTATAGAATATCTTATTAGTGTGATAACTAATAGGTATAATATATGCATGAAGTGTAGTAGACTTCTTGGTTCAAAATATTAATTTTTGATATAAGAAAAAATGAATAATTTTAAAATGACACTCCTGAAAAGGTCAAAAGTAACATAAGTCAATAACTATATATTTCTAAAGAAGTAACCCCAAAAGTTATTCTGATATCGAAAAATTATGAGATCTCATTAAAATCTAGAAATATGTGAAAAGAGATGAAATTATTGTTGATAATATATTTTCATATATTGCTATTGAAATCATCAAAATATACTTGAGCTTAAAAATATTTAAAATTATCGACATCGAAGTGATTGGCCAAAATGAAAAGTAATCAAGGTCGAGCTAGATTCATTTGCTAAACATACGAGATTATGAAAAGCTTGATATATATTTGATGGATGTTGCGTCAGTTTACTTATATAGTTCATTAGATAATGACATATATATGTAAATCCCTGAAGGATTCAAGATGCCTGAAGCATCAAGATGTCTGAAGCATATAATATCTTAAAAAATATACTATATTGAGTTTCAAGATTCTGATATAAGTTGAGTGGATGTGGTATAGTCACCTATTTGAATACTTAGAGAAAATGAATATGAAAATAATTTCATTTGTCCATGTATTTTTATCTAAAAGATAAATACATAATTTATCATAGTTGCAGTTTATGATTTAAATATAGTAAGAACTTTATAAGAGATCTCAATTACTGCAGATTATTAGCAAGAAAATTTGAAATGAAAGATCTTGAAAAAATAAAATTTTATCTTGAATTTTATGTTGAATATCTGTCAAATGAAATTTTTTTCATCAATCATCATATATTGAAAAAATATTAAAACAATTTTATATTGATAAATCTTATTCATTAAGCACTCCAATGATTATTTATTTTATTCATGTAAAAAGAGATCATTTTCGCCCTCGAGAAGATAATGAAGGTCCTGAAGTACTATATCTTAATGCAATAGGGACACTTTTATATCTTGCTAATAATACAAGACTAGATATTACTTTTGCAGTTAATTTGCTTGCAAGGTTTAGTTCAGCTCCTACTATAAGACATTGGAATGGAGTGAAACATGTTCTACGCTACCTATGTGGCAAATCCGATATGAGTTTATTTTTCTGAAAGGAATAAAGTATGAATTGGTAGAATATACCGTTGCTAGATATCTTTTTAATCCTCATAAAGCTCGGTCCCAAACAAGTTATATCTTCACATGTAATAATACTGCTATTTCATGACGATCTATAAAGCAAACAATCACTGCCACTTCATCAAATTATTAAGAATTATTAGCTATTCATGAAGCTAATTTAGAATGTGTATGGTTGAGAAGCTTAATTAAACATATTAGAAGAACATGTGAATTATCTATAGAAAGCAACCAACCAATAATATTACATGAAGATAATGTAACATGTACTGTACAAATCAAGGAAGGCTACATAAAAGGTAATAGAACTAAACATATATCACCAAAGTTTTTTTTATACTCATGAGCTCATGAAGGAAGGAAAAATAGATATTTATAAAGTTTGTTCAAGTGATAATCCAGCAAATTTATTTACAAAGGCATTACCGACATCAATTTTTAAAAATATGTACGCAATATTGATATGTGTTCAATTAAAAATATATCTTAGTCAGTTATATTTTTGAGGAGAAGTTTCCTATGAATATTGTACTCTTTTTTCTTCGCTAAGTTTTTATCTTACTGAATTTTTCTTAGCAAGATTTTAACGAAGCATATTCATAAGGATAGTCATCCAATGAGAAGTGTTAAATAATACGTGGATGACTACTTATTATATTAATCTTATCCTATTGAGATTATGATTAGTGTTATCATATTCAAATTCAACTTAGAATTTAATTGTCATCTTTCTTCTCATTTAATTTATACTCATACCACTATAAATACCAGATGGTTCATTATAGACAATTGATAATAAATAAATTTCTCTAATTTCTCATTCTCTATCTATCTATCTTCTCTTTTCTTTTATTTATTAAAGTTTTGGTTTAAACTTCAATAATGTAATATTTAATGCCTAATTAAGTTTAATAATTACAATGATAATATGCTTCGAAGCATAAACATAAACACTATTATTTTATAATTTTTTATAAATTTTTTTTAAAATTTTATTATAAAAATATGCAAACATTTTATTTAATTAATATTTTTAAAATAAGATATTTCAATAACAATTCAAACCATATCTCTTTTTATTTTGAAAAAATTGAACCTATTAATGCAAACTGTGTGTGTATGCTTATCAAAGCAACTTGTGATGTTTTCTCTTTCTTTTCAAAACAGGTAAAAAGATTAAAGCTTTTCTTGCCCATTTCTTTTTCTTCTTCATGTATGGTTGTTTTCACCTTAATAACTATTTTTTCTATTTGTAAATAAAATAAAATTTAACATTTTTATCTTTTTACAGACAAAAGGCTGCTTTTTAATTTGTCTCTACTGTATAGTAAATGTACCTTAAAATCAATCCGCCAGGAAAGTCTTAAAAACGTACAGTGTAACCTAACCATTCACGAGCCACTTCTGTTTTCAATTAATAAATTATCACACCCACAGCCCACCTTTTTTTTTTTTCACTTTTCACCAACCTCTTTTTGCATAATTATATACTTAAAAATAAATATAATTATTTTTAGTTTTATTTTTATTTTTATAAACGTTGTCTCTTTTGTGTTATTACTTAAAAAAATTAAAATACTTATACTTCCTCAAAAGAAAATTTAGCTTAACAAGAAATTTTTTTTTTTATTTTCAATTGAAAAAACACTCTATTTTAATCATTATCTCGTTTTTTATACTTTCAATTCAACACTTTTGTAACAAAAAAAGGAACATCATTAAAAATTCGAATTATTTCTTTAAAATATTAATTATCAATTTTTTAATTCATTTCATATCATAAAATGTTAGAAGGTTGCGCGAGTGTTCGATTCTCAAATTTACATGTGTTCGTATTCAATTATATATTTAGATATAATTATTATTTGATACATTATTATAACAATTTTTTTTAAAAAAAAAATCTTTACTATCAATTTAATTCCTTTATAACCTATGCATAGTGTGAAGTTTATAATTATAATATAAAGTAAATTATTATTAATATAATTGAGATTTATTTTAATAAATGCTTTAATTCATGCTATTTGAAAAATAATATTTTAAGTCAGTGACAAATGTGAATAAACAACAATTTAGTTATTGTATTTATAACTACAAAACTTTTACTAAATTAAATTTAGTTTTTTTAACAATTTATTTCTACACAAAACTTTTCACACACAAAATTTCTTCTAATATTTTATCTTATATAACACTTTTATATTCAAAATTTAAAAATAGAATGTGTTATATTTTAAAAACATTTTTAATATAAATACTTTGTTTTTTAAAATTTTATACATTTTAAATTAAATTAAATAATTTTTTATACTATAGAATACCTCAATACTTTAAAGTTTTATATTTAAAAAATAATAATTTTCAAACATTAAAATCTACTTGATCAGAAAAAAAAAATTAAAATCTAAAATTAAAATACTCAAAGTGCCAATAAGAACAAATTTAAAAAATGTAGTGTAATAATTTACTCTCAAATGAATTGGGTGAGATTTGAAGTTCCTAGGAACTTACACTATTTCAATAATCGAGATTGTTTGCATCAGTTGATCGAACGGCTCACAAAAATCAATATATATATATATTAATGAAGCACTTAATATTACTATTAAATTAGAAAAAGAAAATACACGTGCAGGCGCCCCATTTTCCACAAATTCTCAGAGCTTTTTTACAGAAATCACAATCCTTTATTATTATTATTTTAATTTATTTTAGTCTTCTATTTTTTAAAAAAATAAAATTATTTCATTTTACTAAATTTGTTTTTTTTTGAAATGAAAAAGAAAGAAAGTGAAAAAGAGGGTGTGTTAACCGGCAACCAAAAAGTGGCTGTTTGATAGGCTCATGGTGTGTTTCCACTTTCAATAATTTATTTTCAATTCATATATTAAAAAAAAAAGCGCAACCCTAATTATTTATTTTTATATTTAAATCTTACTTATAAAAATTAATTACTTTCAACACTTTAGAAACTTATCATAATTAATATTTCTCAAAAAAACTTATTATAATTAATATTTTAATTCTTATTGCTTAAGATTTATATTTTTGGTTTCTAATTAATGATTAGTGAAAAATTAGAATTTTTTTAAAATAAAGATTGTACTAAGTTGTTAATAAATATAATAAAATTAGAAGGTTGTTTTAAAAATTTGTTGAGACTAAAATATTAAATATAAAAAATATTTCATGGATAATATAGTAATTTACCATATTTATATTTATCTTCTTGCACAGGTACTTCTACACAAAGATCTTCCTTTCCTTGTCCAATAAATCACATAAACAAAGCAACTCCTAGGACAAAGGATTTTCCATACTTCTCTCTCTCTCTTTTCTTTCTCTCAACTTTGGTTCACTCTGGTTTTTTATTTAAAGGAAGCAAGATAGAGTGCACTAACAATGGAGAAAATGGAAGAAAATGCTTTAAGACGAACAGAAGCCATGACCAACCAACAGCACACTACTACAAACAGAAAAAAAGGTGGCCTCATTACCTTGCCATTCATTATAGGTAAGTATCAATAATATGCATAAAATTGGAAAGAAAATGTAGTTTCTTGGTTTCTTTAAACTCTATTTTTGAAGCTCGGAAAAAACAAGAAATCTTGAAAAAGAAAATATTGTTTCTTGGTTTCTTGAATTTCATATACTTTTGAATCTTGGTTTCTTGTTATGTTAATTAATTTCGTTTCTTTATGTCTTAAAAAGTGTTTGGATCTTGATTTAATGATGATATTAATGTTAATTTATTATGTAATTAAACAGCAAATGAAGCTTTTGAGAAGGTGGCAAGCTATGGGCTTTTACCAAACATGATATTTTATTTGATGAAAGATTATCACATGAGTGTAGCTAAGGGAACTAACGTACTCTTTCTCTGGAATGCTGCTACCAATTTTATGCCACTCTTGGGTGCTTTTATCTCTGATTCCTACTTGGGTCGCTTCCTCACCATTGGCCTTGGCTCCATCTCCAGTCTGTTGGTAACTAATTAATTTCTTTTCTTTTGTGGGCTCAATTTTGTTAAAAAGATGCTAATCAATACCTTTACTTCATGCTATAGCAGCTTAAAGATTAATGGGTAGCAATCAGATTTTGGTTTTGTGGTCCAAGACTGGAATAATCGATTTTGAATCATAGTGGATCACAACTTATATCTAAAAAGAAATTAATGGTTTTTTTTGTTAATACTATTATGAACTTAATTAATTGATTTGTTGAGTTTAATTAAGTACGTGATTAAGTTAATTATTTGTTATTTGATTAGTATGAAGTGGTTGTCTGTTGTTTACTGTAGTCTGTGTCTAGTCTTTACAAGTTGGCAATCAATAACTTCAAAGACCTTTGATTTTGAACACTGAAAGGGACTGACTGGACATGTGCAAACAGGACCACTTGCAATCAAGTTTGGTCGTTTGTTGAAACGATTCAATCTCACTGTTTGATTTTTTTTATATATATAGTTTTCTTAAAATCTTTATGATTGAGGCTGTGATTTTCCAATTATAATCTAAGCCTAATTTATTCAAAAAAATTATAGGACAAAAATAATAATGTAAAATTTTGTTCTTTAATTTTTTTTTGCTCTTCTATAGATGGATCTGTATTCACAGAGTCCCAAATATAGTAATTACTTTCTAGATAAAAAAGAGTTCTTGTCAGGTATTGTTTGTCAACTAAATTCCAGACATATATGTATAACAAATTGAGTTGTTTTGTGGTGAGACTACAATCACATGAAAACTTTGATGCAGGGGACGATTCTGTTGTGGCTAACAACAATGGTTCCGCGATTGAAGCCCCCGGCTTGCAATATCATGGCACCAGCGACCTGTAAAACCCCAACAGCTGGCCAAATGACTATGATCATATCTTCTATGGCCTTAATGTCCGTTGGAGCTGGTGGCATTAGGCCATGTTCCTTAGCATATGGGGCTGATCAATTAGATAATAGAGCTAACCCCAAAAACGAAAGGGTCTTGGAGAGTTACTTTGGTTGGTACTACGCCTCCACGGCCATTTCTGTTCTGATTGCTTTGACAGCAATTGTTTATATTCAAGACCACCATGGTTGGAGAGTTGGTTTTGGTGTTCCTGCAATTCTGGTGTTTTTGGCCCTTTTCTTGTTCTTTGTTGCTTCGCCACTTTACCTTAAGCCAAAAGCAAGAAAGAGTTTGCTCACTGGTTTTGTACAAGTTATCGTTGCTGCTTACAAGAATAGAAATGTTTCTTTTCCTTCTGGAGATTCAAATGGTAAATATCATCAAAACAAGAATTCGGATTATATTGTGCCAACTGAGAATCTAAGGTATGAATATGATTTATTTATGTACATATCATCATACTCGAAATTAAATATAAGTAATCCACTTTTATGATTGTCATTAGGTTCTTGAACAAAGCTTGCACAATTAGAAATCAAGAACAAGATTTAGCCCTAGATGGATCAGCAGCAAATCCATGGAGTCTTTGCACAGTAGAGCAAGTAGAAGAGCTTAAAGCACTCATAAGAGTGATCCCTATTTGGTCTACAGGAATCATGTTGTCAATAAATGTTAGCCAAAACACATTTCAAGTTCTGCAAGCTAATTCCATGGACAGGCACCTTACCTCTAATTTCGAAATCCCAGCAGGCTCCTTTGCTACATTTGTAGTCATTTCTTTGGCAGCATGGGTTGTTCTGTATGATCGCGTAATCCTTCCATTGGCATCAAAAATCAAGGGTAAACCAGTAAGCCTTGGCGTTAAACTAAGGATGGGGATTGGTCTCTTCATATCTTGTATAGCCATGGTTGTTGCAGGCATTGTGGAGAACATTCGACGAAGAACAGCAATCCGAGAAGGGTACTTAAACAATCCTCAAGCTGTATGGAGCATGTCTGCATTCTGGCTTGTGCCACAGTTTTGCTTGAATGGATTGGCAGAAGCGTTCAACGCCATCGGCCAAACGGAATTTTACTACTCAGAGTTTCCTAAGAGCATGTCTAGCATAGCTGGAGCACTATCCTTGTTAGGAACAGCAGTAGCAAACTTGTTGGCAAGTGTTATTGTGAGTGCAGTTGAGAAACTTACTGCTAAAGGAGGCAAAGAAAGTTGGGTTCCAAGTAATAACATTAACAAAGGTCACATTGACAACTACTATTGGCTTCTTGCCATAATGAGTTCTGTTAATTTGCTGTATTTTTTGGTCTGTAGTTGGGCTTATGGACCTTGCACAGAACAAGCAACAAAGGTTAGAGATGAAGGGAATAGGTTTAATGGGGAAGAAGATCAAGAATTATCTAATTTAGAGACAGTCATGGTTAAAGATGAAGCTAATAATAATAATAAAGGTTTGGAAGGTGAATCAAGAGTTTAATTAATTAGAAGATTGATACTGGCTTGATTAATTAATTCCATGTAGCCATTGTGTGATTGTTGTGTGATAGTGAAAATTAAGCATGCATAGTGAAAATTAAGTAATTATATATATATATGTAAGTATATATCATTTTTGTAATTTATATATCAAATTCTCTTGCGAACCCATTTTGTAAATGGTTGTTCTCTAATGAGTCATTAAGTCTTTTATTATATAATTATATATATATATATATATTTCTTATACAACAACATACACATTATGTAACATTTTTTTTAATGAAATTCTGTGTCTTGACTTGAGAATTGTACTGGTTGAATTTTTTTTTATTTGTATTAAGTACTTTTTTTTGTTTCAATTTTGTGATAAAGTTGCTTCAATTTCATGTCTATTATTATTAAGTTTAAATTTCACATATTATCTTAAGTTTTTTATGATGTGAAAAAAATAGGTCATTTAATAAGATAAGATGATGAAAGTAAGGATGGAACCAAAATTTTTTTGAAATTATCAATCAAATATTATCCATTTTTGTATTTATGGAACCCTTTAATTTAATAATGTTTAATTAGAATTTTTTTTAAAATTGAAAATTCTTAAATTTAAATACAAAATAGAAATTAATTTAAAGAATCAATAACAAGAAACAAAGAAATTACAAAACATTATTATAGGGCCACATTGTAAATATGAATGTCAGTAGATTTGGTATTTGTCAAATTTGATTTGTTGACTATATAGTACATACAATAAGATACGTTAATTAAATTAAACCTAACATTCACTTGACATATAATTTTTTTTTCATAAATTTAATTTAAAGTACATTAATTTATTTTATTTTAAACATCACAGTCATAATAAAAACCATTTGGAAAATGAGATCTCAGCCAACATCAAATGAGATCCATTATGATAATATTCCTAAGTTTTTAAGATAAAATAAGAGTGGAGAGCATATTTGTTGAGAGTTATTATCATCTTCATGTCTTTTTCTCTGTCTTTACCGTCAACTTCTTCATTATTATCATTTTCATGGTTTTATGCAGAAAATTATGAAAGTTGCCTCCTCCTTTTTTTTAATTATTATTTTTTAATTTATACAATAATTAATTATTAGGTAATAAGTAATTTTCTTGTTGCAGTTTAAATCTATAATTTATTCTGTATGTAGTGTAGCACATTTATAAATAGAAAAATACAATTTAATTAATTTGGTAAATTTTAAATTATTTTATATATGTATTATTAGATTAATTGTATATACAAATGATTTTTAGGGATTAAAATTCTTCTATGTTTATAGTGATATTTTACTTACTCATGAATTTATTGCAGTAAAAATTTATTTTGAATTATATTCATAATTTTGATTTTAAATCTTAACATGCATGCATATCAATTTTCATTTGTTACTTAATACGTGCTTTGGTCCAACAGATCATGCAATTATGCAAAAAGGTCTCATTGCTAGGTTTCTTATAATCATTCAATAATGACAATTAAACACTCTTTAAGCCCTTTTTTAAGACCATTAGTATATATATATATATATATATATATATATTAAAAGCATGTTAATTTGTATATATCATGGGTTTGACTCACTTACTGCCCTGTCAACTAACTATAAATAACGAAAATTTTTAATTACATATCAGAACTCTTTCAAGAGAAAAAAAAATATAATCCTTTAATTAAAAAAAATTGAAATAAAATCCTTTAAATTGAAATTAGCAAAATAAATAAATTAATCCTTTAAAAATTTATGAACTGAAAAATTAAGATAAAAAATAATTTCTTAAACACAAAATAAACTGCTTAGCTTAACCATATTATTTCTTATACATAAAAAATATTCTTTAAAAATGATAAATTTATTAGAATTTGATATGATAAAAATTGAAATTAATAATATAAAAAAATTTAATAGCATTTGAGACAATAAATTTTAAGAATAAGAAAAGTGATAGATATAATATATTATTTGAGAGGTCATCAATTAAAACAAAGATTTGAGTGCAATAATTGTTTCGTGTGGGTGAATGATTTTAATAATTAGAAAAGAGTAGGGAATTAAATTGATGAAGTGTTGAATGAATCTATAAATATTGGTGGTGGATCCACACACAAACAGAAACTTTAGGAGATTAATAATTGTTTGAATATGTCCAAAGCAATATTGTCTGAGAAGTAGGGCCTTTTACACAATGATGTTATTTAGGTGTTATTGTAAAATTTATACTTCGTTCGATTCACTTTAAATGAATTTTAGAGTTTTAATGTTTATTTAAAATATTTGATATTTCATAATTTTAAGATAAAATTTTGATATTATCTATTTATTTGTCCTTTGTATTCAATATGAGTATAAATATTGAAAAAAATAAACTATTAATTATGAGTAAACTGATAACTCTTTTTTTTTATTTATAGATTTTTAATATAATAAATTTTTTTACAACGTAATTTACATATACTTCTCTACCAATTCTCAAAAGGGTATTTTTACAAAATACCTGAAAGAATAAATTAATTTCAAAAATACGGTGATTAAAATTTTTTTTCAGTTTTACAAAATTTACGTTTTTAAATTACAAAAATACAGTAATCCTATTGCGCTTCTTATTTACAAGCTTTCGGCCACTGTTTTTGTTTGTTTACAAAACAGTAAACAAATAGTTGGCCCATTTGTATTTTTTTTATTTTTCATCTTTTAAATTTAAAATAAAAATTTTAAAATATTAAATTAAAAATATTTATATTTATATTAAAATTATATTTATATGTAATAAATAACCATGTATATCTATATATACTTTTATTTTAAAAATAAAATTTTTATTTTTATTTATATTAATATATTTTATTTAATTTATATTTTTAAAATAATTTTAACATAAATTATAAAAATTATATATTATTTTATATTCATATATATTACATATAATAACATATATCAATTAATTTATAAAAAAATATCAACATATAATTTTTAAATTAGTTTATATATTAATATTTTATTATAAATCAATTGATATATATTATATATAATAACATATATCAATTGATTTATAATAAAATATCAATATATATTGATATATCTTATATATAATAATATATATTAGTTGATTTATAATAAAATAATAATATATAACTAATTACATATAATAATATATATTAATTAATTTATAAAAAAAATATCAACATATAATTTTTTAAATATTTTAGATGGAAGAAAAAAATTTTCTTAAACTTAAATTAATTTATGTTATATATAACAACATATATTAGTTAGTTTGTAATAAAATATTAATATATAAATTAATATATATTACCTATAACAATATACATTAATTAATTAATAGTAAAATATTACTATACAAACTAGTACATGTTAATATATATTATATATAATAACATATATCAGTTGATTTGTGATAAAATAAAATATACAAATTAATATATATATACGTTGATATATTATATATATATAACAATATATATCAATTGGTTTATAATAAAATATTAATATATAAATCAATATATGTTGATATAATAATATATATCAATTGATTTGTAATAAAATATCAATATACAACTAATATATATTGATATATTTTATATATAATAATATATATCAGTTAATTTGTAGTATAATAACAATATATAAATTAATATATGTTGATATGTGTTAACATATGTTATATATAACAATATATATAAGTTGATTTACAATAAAATATTAATATATAAACTAATATATATTGATATAAGTTACATATAATAATATATATTAGTTAATTTGCAATAAATTAATAAATACAAATTAATATATATTAATATATGTTGATATATATTATATATAACAGCATATATTATTTAATTTATAATAAATATTAATATATAATATAACAACATATACTTACCGTATAAATGAAATATAATTTATATATAGTTATATAATTAAAATTTTTTATAATTAAAAAATAAATAATTGATTTATTTAAAATATAATTTATGTTAACTAATTTTAAATTATATTTCATACATACACTTTTATATATAAAAAATAAAAATAAATCATAATAATAATAATTTATCATTCAGAATTTTTATTAAATAAAAATATTTCAAAAAATAAATGTGTGTATGGTTGCTTAAAAATACAAATTAAGACCGTAAAAATGAAAACAAATAAACTAAATATCATATACAGTGTAATTTCTTCTTATCAAAATATATGCTCTTTTTTTCTTTTTTCTTTTTGAGATAAATAAAGTTATCTGTATTATTATGAAAAAAAAAGAGGTCAGCCTCCAATTCCATATGCTTCAAAAGTTTAAGCTTTTTAGAGTGGTCAAGGTTGGATAATAACAATTAATAATAGTTGTTCTTTTTTAAATTAATTTTAAAAATAAATTAAATAAAAAATAAAAATTTATACTTATATTTAATTATAATGACTAGTATTTTGTGATATGTTAAAATCTCAACTTTATCTAATTTAATTTTGTCTGAATTATTATTATTTTAATTAAGAACTTTTGTTTTATTTAATAAAAAATGAAGCTTGTATATTTTTTTGTTTAATATTCTCTTCTCCCCATGAAAATATATGCAGATTTATTTTTTTTATTTAAAAATATCTATCATTTTAAAATTTATAAAATATTTACTATTCTTGAGTAACTATTTTTTATTTGTCTTCTTAATATTTACATTTATTATTTTTAGACAATTAAATTACTTTTTTAAAGGGCGGAAGAAAATGTGTTTTCTTGTGACAACTTGAAGCATGTGCCAGAAGACAGGGAAAATTGAAAGAAGAAAGAAAAGAGAGGTGCAAGTCAACAACCATTACTTAGATTTTGCTGGCAATGTGCTATCAAACAAGCTACACATAAATGTCTTATCTATATATACATATTATGGCTGCTCAATTTACTTCAATTATTGTTTGCACTAAGAAAAACATTGAGCCCTGATCTAAGAGTATAATGGTTAAGGATCTTTTGATTTTACACAATTTGATTGACAAACTTATAATCCTCTAACACACCACCCACTATAAAATCCCAAAGTTGCCAAACAAACAATCATTAATTGCTTTTTTATGACCTTTTTAACTTCAAAGTAGTTCAATTTTGCAGTAAGTTGTTCAAATGGGTGAAGTTTTGAAACATTGGCAAGGACTCGTTGAATTAATTTGGTGAAAATTTTTTTATCAAAAAGAATTTAGAAATATACATTTGGCTAAAATATACAAGTAAAAAAAAAATATAAGATCAATCATTTGAAATTAAATAGCGGAGAATTTTTGAATGATTTAATCAATCAATTTTTTTTTTAAATTTGGTTATGGGTTTAAAATAGTGAGAGGACAACTAAGATAATAAATGATAAAAACTTAAGGGTCTCGTAACATTCTTCAACGTAGGCCATTAATTTAATTACTTCGTGTCTTCATCATTCAACTTCAGAATATTTTCCTCAAATTTCATATCATTTTGTTCTTCTTACTCCTTACTCACATCGTTTCTAATCTCTTGCTGACCTCTCTCTCTCTCCTCATTATTATTAGCAGATTTTATATTACTGGAATAATGATCCAAAAATTTACACTAACTCTAAAAATGATAATAAAAATAATTTAATACTTAGTTTTCACACAGATGGATTGCCTCTTCTAAAGTCGAATGGTATCTTTCCGATATTAATTATTTGTTCTTGAAGAATAATTTTAATCGTTTATTGCTTTGAGTAATTTTATGTTGAATTTAAAAAATTATTTAATATTTAATTTATATATAGCACAGAAATTAGAAATTTGATTTTGACATTTACTTTATAATCTATTTTTTTTATTTTTTTCTTAAAAAAAGGAGTTTTTCAAAAAATACTATAAAAATAAAAATATTTTTAAAAATACCCTTTTTTAATTTCAATTTTAAAAATACCTTTTTCTAAATTTAATTTTAAAAATATCCTTTTTAGAGGTATATTTTTAGTATATATTTAGTATATTAAACGTATATTTAATTTTTAAAAATATACATTAAGTATATATTTAGCATATCAAAAATATAAAATATTTTAAAAAAAATAAAAAAGTGTTATAGAGTATAATTTAAAAAAAGAAAAAGAAAAAGTATGAACCGTGAGCTGTAGGAATATTTAAGAGAGCTAGCCCATGTGTATTAGGCCCACTAATATGCATTACAAACTAAACAAAGTAAATGGCCCTTTCTTTCGCCTATTTTAGCCATAATTGCAAATCTCACTTTTTAATTAAATATTCTCTTTCTTATTATCAGAACATTCCTAATTCTATTTCTTTTTTTATTTTTAATTTTGTTCTTGCCAAGTTGTATTTTTTTTCCTTTTATTTTCTTTTTGATAAGATTATCAAGTTCTGTTTTAGCTCCAATAAAAAAAGTGATAATAAAACAAATTCACCAATTCAACTAACTCAAAAAATATTAAGTTAAATTAGTTTTTGATAGATCTATTTTAAAAAATTATACTATATATTACTTTTTTTAAACTTCTTTTATTTTTTATATATTTTTGGCATACTAAATATATATTACATATATATATATATCTGAAAATGAATAGTAGATGCTAAATTTATACTAAATGTATACATCCAAAAGTTGAATATTCTTGAAATTAAAAGTTAAAAATGGATATTTTTGAAAAAAAAAAGTGAGTATTTTTGAAATTTTTAAAGAAATTTTTTTATTAAATATCTTAATAATTAAAAATATATCTAAATAAATATAAAAAAAAAATAAGAATAACTAAATATTTAGAAAGAATAAGTCTTTAATAGAGATTTTGCAAGTTAAAAATATGTGGATCATGCAGAATTATTAAACTAACTTAATTCCTAAATATTAAACTGAAAAGAAGAGATTGGAAAATTGAAATATGTCATATTTATAGAGAAGTTAATTATCTTGCATATTATTTTGTGTTATTAATTAACCAGTACCTACTTAATTAGAGTGTATAAAATCATAAAATCTCTTGACGATATCAAAAGATCAATACAGCATTATTTACTAGGTGTTGCTTAATTGTCCAAAGAATATAATTATGAATTTTTTAGGAGCTCCTCACACTTAGTAAAAAAAATTAACATAATTCCTAATGGATATGGGTCATGTAGAAATAATTACTAATTCAATTTTTTTTATTATCGCATGCATATAATCCCCCAATCAATCCCTAATAATTACTAATTATAGTGAGATTATAATCTCATCATAAATACAAATATTAAACCAACATTATTAGTAATTAATTATAATCTTATATCACAATTCGTGTAATCCCTCAATTAATCAAAAGCACGCAAATTGCAGGAAAACAAATGAAAAGTCAACATGAGTGAGTCAGCAGATTTTTTGTGACATTTTACGTGACTTGTCAACCACGGCATTCAATTATTTATTTATTTTTAAAAACCACTATATTCAATTATTATTAAATATAAACTTCAAAATTTTCAACGTTCCTGAAATTAATTTAATTATTTATATAAAAATATTTTATTATTTTAATGTTCTAGTAGTCAATTAATTACTAAGCCGGATACAGTTAATCAATACGTAAAAATTAATCCAATTATTTTTCAGCAAATAAAAAATTTATCAAAAAAATTAAATTAATGATTTTTCATATTACAAAATTTGTATTTTTTTTTCTGAAGTAAAATATGCATTCGATCATTAAATTATTAGATTAATAATGGTGACAAGTAATTAAATTAAATTAAAAATCAATTAACTGCTGATCAATCCAAAACAATAAAATTATAAGGGCTTTCTGTAAAATTGCTACAAAAATAAAAAAAAATTAAAAACTTTATCATATTTTTAAAGTATTTTTAAATTTATCAAAATTTTTTTTATCAATTTATAAATTTATTAAATTCATATAGTAGATACAAAATTTATTATGAAATTATTATATATATGATTTTTTATAAATTTTTTATGAGTTTATTTTTTTATAAAATAATTAAAAAAATCCTTAATAAAAGATATAAAATTTAAAAAAAAAATTAGAGAGAACTTTCAAATTATAATAATTACAATTCATGTTTAGCTATGAGAATTAAATTAAATAAAAATAGAGGAATGTCAATTATAATTACTTTAGAGAGTGACTGTAAATAATTTTTTTTTATTGGTTAAAAAATATTTATTATAATATTTTTTTAATAAATAAATCTATAATAAATATTTTTTAACCAATAAAAAAATTATTTAATAATCACTTTTCAAAATAACTATAGTTAATATTTTTAATAAAAATAAATATTTACAATGAAATTTTAAAATTCAAAATCTATTGAAAATTGAAATTTAGAATGGAGCGATGTATAAGGATTATGATGCACCCTTTACTATAAAAGAATGAAAGAAAAAATCGTCCCTATTTGAATTTTCATTTAGGCCCGGCTTGGCCTGGTTTATAGTGAGACTACTCATGTTTCTCTATTCAAGCCCACCCAATTAGAGATTTTTTTTATATGAGAAATTTATAGAAATAATTTTAAAAAGAAAATTTTCAAAAGTAGTATGCAAATAAAAAATTACAAAAATTCGAGATATGTTAAATATAAATTGTAAAAGTGAAAAAAATAAAAAGGGGGTGTTTTATTTAATCTCAAAATCATAAAAAAATATAAATGATATATATTTTTATCAGAAATATAAATAATATTTCGAAAAAAAAATGTAATTTCATATAATCTTGGAACTTGAGCCGAACCAATGAGGAATAACAGAAGCTTCAAATGTTTATAATTTTATGGCTGGTACTGGTAGAGAACCCATTTTTCATGCTAGTTATTATGGATAAAGGTATTTGTACAAACTCACCTAGAGGATATAAAATGTCTTTATTATCTTTAGTTAAAAAAATAATCTAATTAATAACTATTTATTAATATGATAATTAATTATATCATATGGTGTGATTATTAATTATATTGCATAGGGAATATGCTACCTTTTTTTTTCTTGAGCTAAGTGAATATGTTGCTTTTTAGTTTCAAATTGATATTTTCATATTGAAGGTAAAAAATATACATGTAAATAATAAATAAAAATTTAAAATTTTAAGTCTTGAGCATGTATAATATATTTGTTTTTTTACCAATTTTGAATAAGATACAAAAGCAAAAATTGTAACTTTTTTCAAATTTTATTGTTATAATGAAATAATTATAGATAATACATCAAATTTTAAATAATAATATAACAAAATTTTACTATTATTTTTAAATTTCAAAAGTATTAATATAAATTATAATAAATAAGTTAAAAATATAATTTATACTTAAAAAAGAGAAATAAAACATGGCAAGAAATAGTGTGATAAAACATAAAAGTACGTTGATATATTCTGCATTGATAAATTTATTTTTTAATATTATTTAATGCATAATATAATTTATAATTAAATATTTTTAACCATTTTATTTTTATTTTTATTTTATTTAATGTAAAAATTAATTTTTTTGTTTCATTGTTTATTAAAATAAAATTTTACTATTATTTATTTAATTTTATATGAAATCATATATTACATATATTATATTTTTTATATGTGTTTTGCTTGATTCCACTACAAATATATAAATAAATATACTAAACTCGATTATGAAAAGAAAAAAAAAATACTAAACTCATTAGTATATTTATAAAATAATTTATTATATATGTATAGTATGATGATAACAATGTTTGAATCTTTTCCATTTAGAACAAAGAAATGTATTTTCTTTAGATGTAGATTATTTAATTTTAATATAATATTTTTATTTTAGATAATTATATCCTTAAAATATTAGATTTATCAACTGAAATAAATAAATTTTTAATACAAATTAATAAAATTAACTATTTAAAATAAATTTCACAATTAATTTAAATATAAAAATTCATTAGAAGTGAATCTTTTAATAAAATTGAATAATCAAATTAATATTAATAAGAAATTTTGTTTAGATTGTAAATTTAATAAATATATATAAGGAAAAGTGGACTAATAATTATGTATACGTATTTAGTCTTTACCGTAGTATATAGATATATTTAATAGTTAAATTTTGCACATTTTATTTTCCTTCCTTGAACTTTTATAAGTACACTAATTTAATTATTAATTAGATATTCAATTCTAATTATGCAACCAAGTTGAAAGGAAGGAAAAAAAAAGAGAGTTGAAATTTTTATACTTTTTCAACTTGAATGGTTCAACTCTCAATGTTTAATTACTATGTTAAAAATAACCATATATAAAAAAAATAAGTCATTATACTTTTAGTTTTATTATGTAGTAATTGATATTGCAAATTACTTAATTTTTTATCAATAAGTGAATTTTAGGGATTTAGGATGTGAGGAGAATGATAATTTATTGAATATATAGCTCTATTTTTTTTTTCCAATGAATCATTAATAATTTATTTTTGACTCATCCTCAATAAAATCAATAAATTATATTGAAAAATTTTTATATCTAGGAAACTATATTAAGTAATTGCATAGATAATAATTAAGAGCAAATGGTTTTTCATATTAATTTTAACTGAAAAATGGATTTTGCAATAGTTTTAAAATTATTTAATTGTAATTAATTATTTTTTCTTAACCTAGATTATTAATTTATTATATATCCAAAAGAAATTAAGTTAAAATATAATTAATTAATTAATATATATTATATTCTCCAATTATTGTGTCTACCATATTAAATGAAAATTTTTAAATTTTTATTGGGTAACATTTAATTTTATATAAGAATTAATCATAGAGTTATATTATATATATATATATATATTTTTGTCAATGAAGGATTTTATTGCTAAAAAGAATATATTTACAAATGAATTACAATGATTTGTACAATTTAGCATATATTAAATTACATATTTTATTCAGCATATATTTTATAATTTTATTATAAATATATCTGTATTTTATTCAGTATAGAAATATTAATATACTTTTAAAATTACATATTATTTTATTTACTAGAAAATAAATGTAATTAAAGATTTGAAAAACCCTTTATGAATTTAAATCTATATATGCTATTAATGAGGTATTGGAATTAGTATAACTTCATTAATTACCGAAATTGAAACAAAAAGAAAAAAAATCATTAATAGAAATTTTTTATATTAAGGGTATAATTAATTTTTTAATTAGTTTGTACAAATTTTGTATATATGAGTTTGTACAAATAACAACACTCAGTTATTATATACTTCTTTTCCATAAAGATATTAACTATTTCATTTTAAAATGTCTCAAAATAATTGTTCATTTTTATTTATAAAATGCATTTAATGTATTTTTTTATTTTATTCTATAATAAATTTATATTTTAAATAAAAAATTAATAATAGTTTAAATTATTTTAAGATAAAATAAATATATAAATAATAGGAAAAAAATATAAATTGTCAATATATTAATTGTATTTTTTAAAAATTTATAGAAAAAGAAAGTAGATAAACTTTAAAGGGACGGAGGGAGTATCTAATTCCTTGCCATCAAAGCATTTATTTTGAATAAATGGACTTGGGTTTAATCCGCTAGAATAACATACTCCAGCTTAACTTAATAAAGAAAAATAATTATGAAAACCAGATGGAATAATATTACATTGAAATGCAAGTACAAAAAAAAAAAAAAAAACTAGTATTTATAGTTAATTATTTTTGTAAAATGCTATTCACTTTTAAATAAATGTATTAGATGAGAACATAGAAAATCATTTCCATTGCAAAAAAAGGAGTTTTTCGTATACAATGTAAAGCATTAAATACAAATTACACTTTTCAATTAACTAATCAGACCTTGTATAATGATTTTGTAAAAGGCACATATCAAATAAATGCATCATTGTATTAAAAAAAAATCAATGTGCCTTAGTTTGACAATCCTGTTAATTTCAAACAAGATAAAAAAAAAAAAAGCATAATTAACTTGTCTAAAACTCAAAGTTTACTTGAATTATAGTCAGAGGCCATCCATTGCTTGCCCAAAGCAATTAGTTCTCCATTTTGCTTCCTTCTTACCTCTACTACTACTGATATTAACTTTCCCTTTTCTCCTGCAACCTTTGCTTCTAACTCTACTTCTTCCTGCCAACACAAAAAATACATTAATGCTGCCTAATTAACCCTTTTCTGCCATTATATCAAACCGCAGTCTAACAATAATTACATCTTCTTTTAAATAATAGATCCAAAATTGATTTCTCACTTTATCAATTCAATTCTATTTCTGCAGTAACATAAATCATTATATAGCGAATGGCACATGTTTCATCTCTCACATCAAATATGTTGATGGCATAATGTATACTCCTACCCTACAAATTAAATATCAAAATTTATTTAATATAAGCCAAATTAAAATAAGAATAAATTTGAAATTTTTTTTAAAATTCTTTTATAAAATTTGTTAAATCCAGTAAATAGTTTTTTCAAACAAAATTAATTACATAAAATAAAATTCTAATTCATTTGTAGTGACATCAGACTTGAGATGTAAAATTCTATAAAATTTATATATAAAAATCATTTATTAAAAAAAGAAAAAAAAACTAAAAACTTTACCAGTTGAGAATTGCAAAGAATTACACAAAAAAAAAAAATTGAAGTAAAATATAGTAAAGAAAGTGTAAATACTTGAATCTTAACCGTAGAATAATAGGAAATGCTGAAATCAAGAGATCCTTTGAAAGGGCCGACCAAAGATAGAACAGCAGCAGCCCCAACATCGTCAATTAGAGTAGCCATAGCTCCTGTTTGCCAATTTCCATCTTCATCCTACAAATTATTCATTTAATCAATCAATACCTGCAACTTTCTAATCACAACAGTGCAAACAAATTAAAGAAAGAAAGAAAGAAAGAAAGCTAACAGATATGCGATCCGAAACGACGAAACTGCAGCGAATAAAGCCCTCATGTGCCTGCAAAATTTTGAGGCCAGCAAGGCATAAGACCTCTAATTCGTGACTTCGACCTGTAGATAGACCTTGAAGCCACTCATTGGATATCTGCACTTTCCGATCTTCTTCCATTTTTCTTCTCCTTTGGTTTTGAGTCTCTCTTTCTACGGTGAAGCCTTTGAATTGTCTCTCGTATTCAACCAATCTGGGGAAAATATTAAATTGCCGGTTGTCGCCTCCACATTGCCTATTTTAAATTCTTTTAATATATTAAATTCTTTCAACCACGTGTTTAATATTATGTGGCAGTAAGTTTATTGTTTCTTTATATTTAAATAAAACAAAAAAAATGTTTTTAATTAAAAAAACTGTTTTAAGGAGATAATTCAAAATCTATTAAAAAACCTTTACATTATTATTTTTTTATAAGGTAAAATTAAAATTAAAGTTCAAATACCAATTATGATATCTTAAAATTTTATTAATAAATATTCTTGTAAAAATATATTTATAATATCACTGCCTTTTATTTTTCTTAAGTTAAAAGGAAATTCTATTGGAAAAAAATAGTATCAACATTATTTACCATTAATGTTATTGTGATTAAATATTTAAAAATAAAATTATTTTTCAGAAATGTAATTGAAATAAAAAATTATATCTAAGGAAAATTAAAAATGTGTTAAAAATGAATTTTCTCTCTTACTTGTAGTAGTTAATAAGAAAGAAATGTGAAAATTAATAAATAGTACTACTAAAAATTTGAAAGCGATTTATGAAGTCAATAAAATATGAAATGTTACTTTATTTTAATTTTCTTAAAAATAAATATGAAGGTAAGAGGACATTACAGTCAATTAAAGAGATAATAATAATAATAATAATAATAATAATAATAATAATAATAATAATAATAATAATAATAATAATAATAATAATAGAGTGCCAATATCACCTTTTTTTTTTATTTGGAGAATGCAAACATTGACTTCACTTTTTATTAATAAAATAAAATTCAACATTTTTATGATTTAATGGCAGGTCGGAAACCAATTTTTTAAAAATTGTTGTATATCTTATTCCTTGCCATCGCTACTTTTTCAAAGCATTTAATTTAAATAATTCGACTTGGGTTTTCTTAAATAAAATATTCTAATATAACTTTTTTTTGTTAATTATATATATAGAAAATACTTAAAATTTAAATTTAAAATCTAAATGAGAATAGTAATATTTTTGGCCTTCAAATCAAGCTTGGTGGTTATATTTCAGCATAACTTAGTAAAGAAAAATAATTATGAGAACTGGATGAAATAATGTTAAAGAGTACAGAAATAAACAAACCATTATTTTTAATTAATATTATTTTAAAATGATATTCATTTATTAATTAAACGTACACATATGCAAGAATTTTCTCCAAGTTGATCTTGAGTTACCTCTTGTAACAAGAAAAATGCAAATTGGCAATGGAATATAGTGATTAAATAATAATAAAAAATTAATAGCGACGGATTAATTAATAGTCGCTAAATATGGTGCAAATGCCTATATTTAGCTCTGTATTAAATATCCGTCGCTATTAATTTTTATTATTAATTTATCAATATATTCCATCATTAATTTTTTAGTATTAATTTTTTAGCTAGGAAAAGAATTTATTTTCTTCTCTAATTAGCAATAGATTTTAATTTCATCGCTAATTTTGTCTGATTTAGCAACGAAACTATTTCACCACTAATTTTTAAATATAGAAATGAGTTAAAAATAAATTATTTTTGAAAATTGAAAGTAAAATAATTTTTTTAAAAATAAAATAAATTTATCATTACCAAAGGATGATAATATTAATTAGCGTTAATTTTTCAGTGATAATATTAAATTCGTCGCTGATGATTATCAGCGACAAATTTTTAAGAATTAGCGATGAATTTATCTCTCGTCACCTTTTTCTTGCAGTAATGATTTTTTAAAAGGCATATATCAATGTATTATTATTGTATTAAAAATACTGAATGTGCGTTAATTTGTCAATCTTGTCTAAAATCCTATTAATTTTAAACAAGAAAAAAAAAAGGAGCATAACTTTGTCTAAAAGCTCAAAGTTTACTTGCTTTAATTAAATCATGGTTGGAGGCCATCCAGTGTTTACCCAAAGCAATTAGTTCTCCATTTTGCTTCCTTCTTAAGAAAAAAAAAAAAAAAAACAGATATGCGATCCAAAATGACGAAAGTGCAGCGAATAACGCCCTCATGTGCCTGCAAAACTTTGAGGCCACCCATGCACATGGCCTCCAATTCGTGACCTCGACCTGTAAATAGGCCTTCAAGCCATTTATTCAATATTTGCACTTTCCTATCTTCTTCCATTTCTCTTCTCCTTTGTTTTTGAGTCTCTTTCTAAGGTGAAGTCTTTGTTCATCGTTTTCGAGAGAAGTGGCAAATAATTTACTTGCCTAATTTTAGGCATAAATCTTTTTAAATCATGCTATTCAGGTGCTTCTACAAACGGCAATATTGATACATTAGCAACTTGCTGATCCAGCATTAAAATAATATAATGGAATGTTAATGGAATCCATATGCATAAAATATTAAATTTAAAAAATATTATTAGCGGAGTTATATATAAAACTAAATATAAAAAAAATAAATCGAACAACTCATCACACAATTTGAAAGACTAGACAATAACTTTTTTTTTTTTTAACTTCTTTGATTTATCATGAAGGACACATCGGCAATTCCTAAAATCCAGCATGAAATCCCAAGCTCAAAGTAATTGTTCAAAAGAAATTCCTAAATCGATTTCTAAGCTCAATTAGATAAAGAGGATCAAAAATTTCTAAAATTGAAATCCCTAATTTTTCAGCTCAATTATTTGATTAAAAGAGAAATAGAAAATGAGTTTCAAAACCCATAGCTCATTAAAATTATTGATGGTCTTTTAATCATTTTATTAATTGATTTTAAGGATATTTTCGTCACTTTCTCTGCAAAATATGACGTGACAATCAACTTAATTAAAATAGGTCTAGTCAACACTCGATAAGAGAAAAAATGGTCCAAATAATCTAATTAACACAAAAAATTAAAATTCAGATATTAAAATAGCAAAACCAAAAAGACGAGTACCAATACTAATAATACTTCCTCCATTTTCTTGCTTTAGAAAAAATTTATATTTAGTATATTCTCTTTATATAGACAAATATACCTAGAATAGAAATTATTAGAGAATATTCTTTAAAAAAATCTTAAAATTATCCTTACAAATAACTGTATTTTGTATATTAAATAAGACTAATAATAAATAAATGTAAATTATATAATTAATATATATTATTTTTTAATGCATGAATTAAAGCTATGGTTACGAGAAATTTTATTAAGCTGTGCTATGTTTTACTAATTAAGACACAAATATGAATTAGTTATTGCTATGTATTACAATATAACCATTAATTTTAACTATCGAACCATAGTTATTTGAAAGATGTGGTGATGCCAGTATCAGACTGATTATTGAGGTATAATTTTAAATTGTATAGAACAATATGATTTGAAATTTTCATGTCGAAGTTGTGAACTAATTTTGAAATAAGTACATTTTTGTTAAAATACATGTTATCATTTTTAGGCCACAATTATTATTTTTAGTATCCAAAAAATGGTTTGTTGAAGTTGCCAAGTTTAGTCGATGAGACTTTTTCGTTCCTGAAAATATTTGGAGGCAAATTTCGATATAAAATGACCACATATTCAGAAAGTAGTCCCTCATTTTGCTCCTTGGAGCAAAAGTTAAATTTTTAAGTGGTTAAAAATTTTTATTTTATAAAATTTTAAATTTTAACCAAATTACGGGGAAATCTCTCATTCCCTTCATTTTTTTTTTGCAATTTTAGTTTTCTAAATAAGCCTTAGTGTTGTGTTTGAATGAACTGTAAACGAAATAGTTTTTAATGATGACTGATATTTATACTTAAATTTATAGACTTGTACACAATCGATATATATTTTTTCTTTCTTTAATATGTTATGCACAGATTTACAAAGTGTTGCACCCTACTTTAAAATTTTATGCTATTTTTTATTAAACTGTGTTCGAATATTTTTGAACCTCCTTTGCTTCAGTTGAATATGTTTATTTGTTGATATTAGAAATCAAATTTTCTTCTAAGTAGTTTCCTACTTGCGAAAATAATTTAATTGTACATAATATATATATTATTTGCGTGTTAATATATGATCTTATTGTATAAATAGAGGATAATTTATTTTCTCCATTTTAAAATAAAAATTTCAATCTTAAATACTCCCTAAAAAATTATGTCCATAAACTGTCTCTCTCTTAATATTATAAATTATAAAATTAATTAAAATAAATTATAATAAATAAATTAATTAACTACGTTCTTAATTCTCCTATTTTTTCTAAAGTAAGCGAAGGAAAATAGTATATTTTTTTTTTCATTTTAAACATTGAGGGGCGTGGAATACCAAACAAATTTCCCAAAAGTGATCAAAAATGCTTTTGCTCAACTATCAATCCCATAATGATTGCGACAGAAGGAGTAGAACTGTGTTAGCAAATAACATAGACAAAAACATCAAACAATTGATTCTTGTCACAATGACAAGCATAAAGTGTTGGTAGTTAGGCTAAATTGCCACTAATACTCCCAGAGTCAATCAAATAAAATAGAACAGTTATCTCATGCTCAAACAATTATTCTTCGCTTACGGGTAGAATATGTATTCTATAAATTTGTAAAATATCAGATGAAAATAAAAATGATTATTACATATTTAAAATTTCAACTAAAAGTTGGAGAATGGCATTATCAAAAAACCATTATGTGGAATAATTATTCCATTTACATAGTTAAAATTTAATCAGAATTGAGAATAATCATTCATCATGGAAAAACTATTTTATTTCTATATTATTATACTATTCCATGAACCAACTAACGCCTGAATCCAATTTCTGTTTCTACAGCTACATACTGACTTGCCACATATGAGAATGGAATAGGAAGCCCCATACTTTCAGTATTTCCCCGTTTCTGTTTCAGAATAGAAAATCTCTGAATTTACTGTTCAGCAGTTAGTACTTTTTTTAACTCTTTCTTGTTCACCTGGAATTGATGCAAAAAGGATAATTAAATAATGATACAGCAGGATAGGAATGCAAATTAGTGCAATGTCTCTGTAAAAATGAGAAGCGAATCAATGTACCTATTTCCGATAAAAAAAATCAATGTACCTACCTTTCCCATAGCATTACGAGGGAGTGAGTCCCACAAGAACAATCGAGTAGGTAGCTGGGAAAAGAAGACATATAGTGATTACTCGAATACAATTGTCATCATTTGATGAATCAAAGTAGAAATTACATGGAAAGATTTAATTATCAAAATCAAGTGACTTGATGCTTAATGCTTAACTACTGCAATTGAAAGAAAAGAAATAGAAGGACAAAACTAACATAACAAACAAAAAAACAGTTCTAAGAATACCAGTACTTAGAGACTTTGAAAAATAAATTCAACTCAATTCAAGAAAGCCTTAATCCTAAGTTAATTAGGGTCAGCCATATGGATTTTCTTTTCAACTTGGAGCTTCATAGACTCAATGTCTGTTACTACGAAAATTAAACCGAGAAATATTATTTGACTCAGAATTTGGTTGTCTGGTCAGCTCACCCAGCTAGCATCTTATTACTTAGATATATCAAATGGTTAATGACAGTAATCTGCACTACCCCTTCTTCCCCTTGCTTGATTTAGCAATTCCACTAGCAAAACATTTTTGCAAACTTGGAAACTACTATACTTGGTACAATATCTCATCCTTCATGAATGAAAAAATTAACAATATGCACATAACTGCCTCTAGTAGAAAAGGCACTCTTGGCAAATTATAGATCTCCAAATGTCCACAGAGATCGAAAAAAGAGACAGATGGCCATGCTGCAATACCTTGTATGGTGCAAGTTTCTCTTTAGCCCACAAACAGAGTTCTTCCAAGCTAAAAGCAGGCTTTGACTCTTCCTCGCCTTTTGTCTTTGACGCTTCCTCTAGCACAATAATTGCAGTCACAGCCTCCCCATAATCTTTGTCTGGCAAACCCAAAACACAGCATTCTGCAACAGCTGGGTGCTATAAAACAAGGGAAGTTTTGTCTTTCTTAGAAAAGAATATCACATAGTTTTCCTCCCGTATTGTATAAATTATAAAACAAAAATTTGAAGCAAATGAAAACATGACATGTTGCAGTCATTAGTGGCAGACATAGAAAATGACTGAGGAGAGGCTCAATTTAAAAAATAAAAAAAAATACATATCAATTTATTATAAAATTAAATATTTAATATTATAGTAGTTTAATAATTAATTTATATTATTAAATTAATTATACCTAACAAATAATAAATATATTCTATAATTTTATATATTCTGAAAATATTGTATAATGTCTCATTTTCAATTTTTAAAAATATATTTTTTTTTCTATATAATATACCAAACAGTCCATTATTTATGTATATATGAATTTTGTCAAAAATTTTATGAATTAAAATAAAATTTATTTAAATTTATATATATATAAATTATATATATATATGTATAATTCACATATATATAGTTTATTTAAATTATATATATAATTATATACATGATTCATTTAAATTTAAATATATAAATGAATATATATAAATTTACATATAAATATAACATTTATATAAATAAATAAATTTAAATATATAAATGAATATATATAAATTCAAATATAAATATAAAATTTATACACATTTAAATGAATGTGCATATATAAATATATATATTCATATATATGCATTTTTTTTTTTTGCTATGACCATAGAATCAGATTATTGTAGCTTTTAGAGAATGAAGAGACATCACATGCAAAAGAACTGATTCAATTTCTAAAGCTGATAATTTATATCCCCCAACTTTCAGGATATCAGCACTTGTACCTGAATGAAACATCAAAGCATTATAAGCTTCAAAACCAAGGACCAGAGCATCAGAAATGGCATACATTCTCCAGGCAATAATACTTGCATTCTGGTATGACTTTTTGTTCTAATGTTATGGGAAGTTAATAGAAAGTAATATCAAGAGCGAATGCATCAGTACATTATTACATCAAAGACGTCAGGAAAAGAAAGAGGAAGGGAGTTAGGCGAGTGAGATTCAGTATTCAAGTCTCATTCAATGTGGATAGATGATACTAAATGAATTTTATTTTACAGATGAACATCATATTAGAAATGACAACCATACACTATAAATACATAAAAATAGGATGGAAGAAAGGATCTTGTCTTGGACTATGTAAAAGGAATACTTTGGGAAAAGAAAATACAAACAAATTAATGAGAGAACAGCACACAAATAAATATCTACTTCCGTCCCAAAATGATGTAATATTATATTTTTAATTTATATACAAAATATATATTTAACATATACACTATATATATACAACATATATAAAATACATACTTAACAATATAAACTACATCTACAACACATCTATAATACATCAACAATATATCTATAACACATCTACATAATATTTTTAATACTTATTTAATTTTATTTTTTTAAATTTTTTAATCTCACAGCATCCATACAATATTTACACAATATTCACATAACATTCAATAATTTTTATATAAAATATATACAATTTAAATGACAAAAATATAATATGCACACAACATCTATAATACATCTACAGTATCTACAACACATGTATAATATATCTACTACACATCTACTACGTATTTACATAATAAAATTATATATTTTTTTATGTATATGATATGTAAAATTTGTTTAAAAATAAATTTAATAATTTTTATTAATATATTTTAGTATATTTTACTTTTTTAATTTTTTTGTGAGTATTATTTATTTTTATAATTAAAATTAATATTTTACCTTTTATAAAAAAATTATAGTTTTTATATGATAAAAATAATTTAAAATATTGATTTTTATTATTTTATTAGAATAGTTTTATTTAATAGTAAAGTTTAAAAAAATAAAAATTGAAGTAAAATATTAATTATAGTGAAGGAAGAGATATTTTTTAATTTTTTTTATTTTAATAAGTAATGAGGTATTTTTAAAATTCTACATCAATTTTTTATATAAAAGTATAAATATTTTTTAATTTTTATTATATTTTTAAAATAAAATTTATTTTTTAGATATTTATATAAATGTCACATAATGATAAGTAATTACAAATTTATTATTTTAGGTGGTTTATTTAACCTCATAGAGCCCACAAAATCTACATGTATTGATTGTCTTTGCTCAAGGATTGCCAGACGATATTGGACCGTTTTGTCATCGAATTAGGGTCGGGAGATAGTCCATATTAAGGTTACGGGCTTTTGACCCAACAAAAAAAAAATTAAATTTATCATATTTTAAAAATATATTTAAATTTAAAAGAAATAGATAATTAGTTTATTAAAATATTAAAATTTTATTAATCTATTATAGATTTATTATGAATTTATAATAAAATAATTAAAATATCCTAATAAAAAAGTAAAAATTTTATAAAAAATAGTAGATGGTATTATTTTTCTTAAAGTTAATGATAAATTAAAAAGTTTTATTTTTTTCTCATAGAAATTGTAATATATATATATATATATATATTAAATATTTGCATGGGTAATAATTTTTATTTTTTAGTATAATCTTTATACTAAATATTTTATTATGTGAATATTCTATTATATATTCACCTTTTTTTCATATAAAAATAAAAAATTGTTATAATTTTAGAAAATATTATTATAATTATATTATTTATAAAATAATATTATAATAAACAACAATTTTAATCAATTATACAATTAGAACAATTAATTTCATATATAAAAATATATTTTTGTCAATTAATATTTAATTTTATATTTTCTTATCTCTCACCCAAAATATAAGATTGCACATACTTTAATTTATTTATATTATATTTTTTACAAATATAAAAAATTATTCTATCTTATTCTACTTTACATTATTTTATTTTATATCTTATTCAATTTAAAAAAAATATGCCAAATTATTATTATTATTATTTAATCATTATACTTTTGATTTTTTTCTATCACCACCCTTTAAAATTGTTATTGTTATTATTATTAGATTAGTAATATGTGGAGATAAAAAAAATATATAAATAGGAACAGGAAATTCGTTTAAAACATGTTGGATCTAAGAAAATGACTAGGCCTCTCTATAAAATATGATATGAAGGAAATTCGTCTATTGACCAAAGGGGAGTAGATGATTCTTTATTCAAATCCTCTGTGTTGTTTTGATTTTTAAAAAGTTACTTCTTTTTTTTTTTTTTAAAAAGACTGAAAATAAATGTTCTAATATACTTACCCTTACAAAGCAATTTAACTTGTTTTATACTATATTATTATTTTTTTTGTTAAAAAAAATATTTGTTTCCAATAAAAACACGAAAAAATTTTAATCCATAATTTTCAGATTTTTTTTTTCAAATTTTAAATTAATGAAAAATAAATAATTACGGATTAGGATTAATTGAAGATTGTTGGAATCGAAATTTTAAATATTTATATACTAAATACAGTATAAACATAATTAAAATAAAATATTAATGATATAAAGAAAAAATTATGATAATATTAATTATGTCAAAGCATGATAATATTCAACATAAATTTATATATATTAATATCCAACATAAATAAAAAAAACTTAATTATTTCGTATATATATTACATTTAATTAAATCATATATTTAACAACCTGTTAAATTTAATTTTAATATAACTAATTAAATTGGAGAGAATGTATTAAAATTTTTTAATATAAATTTAGGAGAGAGTAAACTTTAAAATTTAAGAATTAACGTTTGAGAGTTCATTTTTATATTAATTTAATTATGTATTTGTATTTAAACAAAATGAGATAGTCTCCCACATTATATTTATAATAGATCATCTTTAGTGATAACTGGACTATGTTTATTTTTATATTAATGAAATTATATGTTTGTATTTAAAAAAAGTGGGATACTCTCTCACATTATATTTATAATGGATCTTTTTTAGTGATGACTGGAATAAGATAATTTTTTGAACGATTAGCTGACAATTCCAAATTGACAATTAAATTTAAATAAAATTAGTTGGATCTGACAATGGAATTTCATTTTCAGGAGAGCTTGAGTTTGGGTTCGGAACCAATCAAGTTGAGAGCCTCTTGCCATGATATTATTATTATTATTATTATTATTATTATTATTATTATTATTATTATTATTATTATTATTATTATTATTATTATTATTATTATTATTATTATTATTATTATTATTATTATTATTATATTGTTTGTCGTTAAGCTCTTCCTTTTGCACTTATAAATATGAACAGCATTTATTTTAACATCCCTTTATAGTAATTATATATTTTTTCTATAATAACCATAAATTTTTAAATATAATGGCTTGCTTTTTATTTTGTAATGGTTTTCTCTTATGGAAAAGTTATAAATCTTTTTTAATTTTTTACCTTTTCCTTTAAAAAAATAATTTTTTCATAAAGAAATAATACAATAAAATAATTATAGAATACTATATAATATAAAGGTTCGACTTGTTAAACCAAATACTATAATTACACAAAAGCAAATAATTAATAGCTTATTTGTATTTATTAAAATGATAATAATTGTGAAATTATTTTTTTTCAATGTTGATTTGGTTTGAATTCTCTTAATATGAATTTAATAAAGCCGATCCTAAAATCTAGTTATTAATATGCAAAAAAAATCTATTTCTATATTAATTTATTCATTTGAATGCATTTATTAGATGTAAGATTTTTTACATTTAATGTATTTGTTTGGTTTATTAATTTAAAAATAATTTATTAGAAAATATATATAAAAAAATAAACATGTTTATCAGTATTTAGCTCTATCTATATATCGATATTATAAAGAAAGAAAAGAACTCTATGAATATAGAGAATAACTATCATATATGATATAACTATATAAATGTTTTTTTTTATTTTCAATATCGAAAAACTGATTTTTTTTTTTTAAGAAATGAATATGTTTTCTAAATTTTTCAGAGAAAATAAAAATAAAATTTCCTTAGAAAATATAAGATGAAAAACAAATAAGCAAGCACTAACAGTTGCAACCTGTGGGGAAAATTCTAATCTAAAACGTATAATAAAAAATATAGAAGTAATAAACTCAAAATCAATAAAATAATATCAGAATAAGAATAAAATACTTTGATAAAGAAAAATCAATAAATCCCATTAAAAACATAAAAATATCTAAAAACATTAAAACAACCTTAATAACAACATATTTATAATTAAAAACCCTAATTTTTAGCTTGGTTGATATTTTTTTTAAATTTTTTTTCTTGTCTATGCAATGAGATAAGAATACATGGAAAAAAAAAAGAGTATTGGCTTTTATGGACCTAACATTAAATGCATCTTTTTCTAGAAAAATAAATTCTAAATCAATTTTCTCCCGATTCTAGCTAATACTAAAAAAAAAAAAGATTACTGCTGCTTTCTTTAGGGGGAAAAAAATAAAGAGCTATACATATAGGATTAACTTAAATGTATTACTCGAATATTAAGGGTTATTGAACATTTTTTGGCATCATATGTATTAATGTACAAGCTCTTTAAGTCTATATATATTATTGCTCGAAAACTGTCTCCCTCACGGGCCTCACCAATAGCTTAATGTATTCATATTTTGTCAAAGCTGCTGTATATTTTTGAGTTAAAAGATCGTTGTCACACACAGCAGGAGACTTGACTTTGCTTCTCTCAATTAGGACACAGAAATTGAGGGAAAAATGGTAAAGAGTACTAGTAATATGCATGCTGGTAAGGTGGATTTGAAGAAAGGGCCATGGACTCCTGAAGAAGACAAGAAGCTGTCCTCTTACATCGAGGAACATGGAAGCCATGGAAGCTGGAAAGTCCTGTCTGCCAAAGCCTGTAATAACACAATTTATTAATTTGCTAATTAACTTTCTATATATATATATGTTGAATTATACGTCAAAAATTATAAGTCATTTACTCAATGCAAGAGCTTGAATGTATCAGTTTATTAGCCCAACAATTGCACGTATATGCATGCATATTATATGTATATATACATAGGTTATTGACATATATATATGTTATATGTTATGTATTTCTCTTAATTGTGATATACACTTATATTTATAGGACTTCAAAGATGTGGAAAGAGCTGTAGACTTAGGTGGAATAACTACCTCAGACCTGATATTAAGAGGGGAAAATTCAGTTTGCAAGAAGAGCAGACCATCATTCAACTTCATGCCCTTTTTGGAAACAGGTAATTAATTAAGCTCTGAACAAACATTATATCGTTGATGAGTCAAAATTATTCATTTGTTATTATGATATTTGATTTTAAATGAAAGAACAATCTTGTTTTTTATATTTATTATTAGGTGGTCAGTGATAGCAACATATTTGCCGAAAAGAAAAGATAATGATATAAAGAACTATTGGAACTCGAATTTAAAGAAGTTACAAAATATGGGTTTTGATCCAGTTACCCATAAGCCTAAAGTTGATGCCTTTGGTTATTATAGCAACTCTTACCAATTCTGAGACACACTGCTCAGTGGGAAAGTACTCGTCTCCAAGCTGAAGCAAGACTGGTTCGTGAATCAAAGCAACTCATGATTATGGCATCTAATAATAAAAATAATATTTATAACCCTACCAATAATGGTAGACCAAAATTTCTTGACGTGCTCAAAGCATGGCAAGAAATAGTTTCCGGCGTGATTTCTGTCAACAGCGGCCGCGGCTGTACATCGACGACGACATCAAACTTTTCCGGGAATAATAATAACAAGAATGGTTGTTATCAAGATTGGGAATGTACTAAAGAAAGAATGGATAGCTCATCAATAAGTCAGTAATGGTCTGCTGGTGATAATAATGAATGGTTTGGGGAGAGTTTTTATGATTTTGGTTGGAATCTTAATGATTTTGATCTCTTGTTTTGAATTTCAATTTTTAGTGTGTGTTTATTAATTGAATGTAAAATATCAGAGTTAGATCCTTTCAAATTAATAAAAGATCAATAGACTTTTAATTTTGGCAGTTGTTTGTTGTGGTTAAATTTCAGAAAAATTTAGTGAATATTTATTTCTATTTTTACTTTTCTTGTATTATTTCACTGATCTTCAATTTAATTTATAAATTAAATTTCAATAAAATAAAACAATTTCTATTAGCTTTTCTTATTAATTATATGTGGGGAGGACAAACGTCAAAAATTCAAACTCAAAAGCCAAATTCTACTACTTATAAATGAATTCTGCATTTAAATTTATTAATTACTTCAAACTGTGGGCTACACTATGGAAATATTACTTTTGACAAACTATTTTTCTAAGTGTTCAATTAGCGTTCAGCAAACCATAATTTTGTTAAACAAATATTTTAGCACAGTTATCAAAATAAAAAACAGTATAAAAAAGACAATCAGAAAAATCAAAACATCATTTTCACAGAATAGCATATATAATTATTGTTAACACTAAGATAAAGTCCATCTATAGATCTTCATTAATGTTTCAAGTTTAATCTTTATAATGTTAGTTAATTTATAGATAATAATAATGTATATATAAAATTAAAACAAATTATAAATGATTTTTTTTGAGTTAAGGAACTAATTTCACCTATCTAGACATGACTTGGTCTGGTGGTGGAAAATTTGCTTGTTGATTATAATGATCATACGACTGTCTTCCATGTCGTTCTGCAAGTATCCCTTTCCAACCTATATGCCATCAAAATTTCAAAGTTAGGCAATGTTTAGTATGAAGGAAAAAGTTTAATAATTAAAGTCTTTATTAACTTTTTCTATTTATTTTGGTATAATATTTTTTTTAAAAAAAAAATTGAACTCAAACATGATCTTAATTCATGTAATCATTTTAATATTCATAGAACTTATTCAAATAAAACAACAATATTTCTGAATCTAATATGTTTAATTAAAAAAATACTAATTTTCTTTTGTTATAAATACTATCAGAAGCCAATTTTACATATGTGTATATGGGAACTTCAAAATAGACTACTCATTGAGACTGGAATTAAATGTCGTCCATGTGAAATTTCAAAGTAGACTACTCACATTGATGTAGGAATTTAAGTTTTGGAAGAGTCTGCAGGTTTCTTGAGACATATTCTTTATGTAAGTTAATTCAGTGAGTGAACACATTCATGAATTTAACTCTCCATTTTAAGTTCTGGATACCAATATTTAGGGCCTGTTTGGTTTAGCTGTTCATAGCAGCTGGTGGCTGATAGCTGTTGCTGATAGCTGATAGCTGGTGGCGGATAGCTGGTAGCTAATTCGGGTTAGTGTTTAGTAAAAATACAATAGCTGTTGCAGTTTGAATGTAAAATTACCAATAAGCATATCATTATCTAATAAATATTAATTTTTATTTTATTTTAATAGGGTTAATATAGTCTTAATATGAATCAGCTATCAGCTGATATGAAAAAGCTCCGAGTAGGAGCTTATTGAAACAGCAGCTGTTTGGGGTTCCTAACAGCTATCAGCTGCTGTTTTAAAATTTTACCAAACATTAAATTTTACCAAACAGCTGCTGTTTGGAGTTCAAACATCTATCAGCTGCATCAAATAGCTAAACCAAACACCCCCTTAATAAGATATTCAAAAATTAAAGGTGAAAAATGCCTTAATTTGATTGTACAAAAAAAAAAATCTACTTATTAATATCAGAATTTGAATTATTAATTTAGGATTGTTGAGAAATAAAATTTTATTTTGAGCAAGTTTCAATTAAATGATATGATAAAAAGTTTTTGCATAATATCATCGAGTGCGTAGATTAATTGATAAGTAACTGTTCTAGCTTAATAAGAAATTTCGAGTTCGATTTTTAAATATATAGTTACGTTAAAATTCAATCGAAAGAGTTTTACGGTCCTTGTAATCGTATTAGGCTCAACTATGAAAGATAATTTACAAAGGATTCTTTTTGCATATTAGATAATAATCGTAAGTGTAAGAATAAACGAGTGAGTACCTAGAGAAGGATCAAGTCCTCTGTTTTTAAGCTCTCTAAACTCTTGACAAAGAGAACAACAAGGGCAGAAAAAATGAGAGATGACATCTGTTGAAGGAGCTTCTACCAAATTATAAATCCTCCTTAGCTTTGATCTATACTTGGACCCAATAATCCATTGAGAACACAAGGCAGGCATCATTAATAGGTAAATGAAACTCCCCAGAGGACAAGCTGTTGTAATAAGTTAATATATAACATTGTTAATCTGTATCATTAATAATATATGTGCAGAACTTGATGTTATTACCAGCCAGTTGGCTAGTCATATGGGAAACTTACCCATGTCTCCCTCATCCAATACTTCTGCTATCTGTCCAAATGTTACACAAGGGAAAAATGCTGTCATAATGGCTGCCGACACAAACAAGAAAATGCATTAAGATTAGCCTTCTCTTGTCCTCACACTAAATTAGCAAATTAAATTGGCCAATCAATTAATTCAAAGGCTTAGACCTAAATTAATTTTTAAAAGTTATCATAAGCATTAAAGTATCAAATTTTAAATGAGATGGGATGATAAAAATCTCTCTCTTTAATTTGAGAGCTCGAATTTGAACTCTGAGTATTAACCACAGAGGGAGCGCTTTGATTTGACTATGAGTTATTTGAATTATTTACAGATGAAAAATATAATAAAAATTTTGATTTTTTTTGGTACAAATTGAGACATTAATAAAATGTTATTCCTAATAATCATACCATTCTCGGTTTCAAAGGATACTAAAAGCAAGCAAGAATTAGGAGGTCTGTGGCATGGGAAGGGTAAAAATTCATTATATATAATTCTTGATAATAGATATATAAAAATTGGTGAAAGTGTTATTTTTTTTAAGAAAGATTAAAAAAAATTAGGAATTTCTGAAATTGTGCAAAAATCAAGATTACCATTTGTTTGATGTTCGTGACAGTCGAATAATCCTGTAGTCCAAGGATGTCCAAGAACTCTGTTATCAACTACAATAGTAGTAGTAGTAGAATAATTTTGAGGATTGCCATATTGAATATTTTGCTGAACTTGTTGCGGCGTTGGTGGTTCAACTGTCGCCGCCGTAGGCGGAGGAGCCGATTGCTGTTCTATTCCATCAACCTTACTTATCTCAGGCCTCCCCATTTCATAATACACTCACTAACAATTATTGATGCCACCCTCCAAACTAATCCTTACAATTCATAATCACTTTCTTTATAGAAATAAAATGGAATGTTTAAGTGTTTAATCTTATATAATATTGTCTTTATTACATTTTTTTTAAAGTATGCAGTTTGTCTTCATCAATAACAGTCTGCACATAAATCCAGCATAGAGACGGCTTATATATATGTATATAACAAATACATTGAATTTCATATAAAAAAATAATGATTTAATTATATTTGAATTTCATAAATTAGAGCGATTCGAGTTTGTTGTTGGCCAAATCAATCAGTCAAACAACAAAACTTTTTGAGAAATCAAGAAAATATAAATCTTGTAACTTGCATAAAGAAAGTGGAATGCTACCATTGAAACCAATGTTGGACCGATACAAATTGCAAATGCGGCATTGTTTGACTGCTTGGGAATTATACTCAACTCAACACAACTCAACAAAACTATAATTTTAAGTTAATTAGAGTTACTATACGAATTTTCTACCAATTTAGGGCTATATCTTCAAAGAGTTGTAGAGCCACTAATAATTGTTAGAAACATCAAATACATTCACATCAGAAGGAAAAGGGCCCAAAGGTCCGTCAAACTTGTTACACTGCAAGCATATTACCCTAAATGAATCAAGAACAAACGATTTTTGCAATCTGGGCAAGTATTCTGTAATTTGATTATGGGACAGATCTAATAAATTTCATCTAAGCACGTGATATTAAATTAAAAATTCTAAACATTAAAACAGTAACACATGGTAAACAACACATAGGCTAATAGTATAATTGGTCCCTATTATAATTCAAAATCCTTCAAATGATTCAAACTTCATTTTGCAACTAGTCCACGCCCTTATAAACAAGTTTAGGTTTCGCTACCAAAATAGTTTTTCCCACCACTAAACTCCTTGCAAGTAAGATTTTCTACCAGTAAAAAGAAGATAGATGTTATTGATTGCGCCATCTTCTCCACCAGGAGTTAGGACTAACTCCTTCTGGGCCAGGAGGTGTGAGAATGTCCAACATAGTTTCCTTCTCTTTTGGGGTTAATGGAACACCTCTAACAAGACTCAAAGCCATGATGTGTACATTAGTCTTTTTCCTGTGCTTCTTGTAAGCCCACAATCCTCCAGCAGCACCTGCAACTAGAAGCTAACCCCAAAATCCCATACTGTCTTAGTACATGTATAAATTTAAAGAAACAATTAACTTTACCTAATAATGATACTTTCGGCTTTAAACTAACCGGTGATAGCCATAAGGCTGCAGTCTGCAGATCAAACTTGGGGGCATAAAGTACCGTTTCCCCATATTCATCCTCAAGCTTTTTGTAGATGTCTTTGTCAGTTTTACCAGACTGAATCTCATCACGAATAAGCTACATCCCAAAAATTATCAACTTTGGCCACTTAGGAGTAACTTATTACGATCAAAGAAACCACAGAGAGGAGCAATTGTATCTAGGAAAAAGATTGAACTGGCAAGAATTAAATAATCTTATTCTTGACATTTTCAAAGGCTAGCCAAGTAACAGACTAATAAATTAATAGAGTTCAAGTCTAAATCAGAAACTACTGACAATCACAGCCATTTGGTAATTTCAACAAGCCTTGTATCAACATCCCTGAGTTGCAAGGGGTTAAGCATCATGCATATAAAAGCAGTTTCAGCTTTAGTTGCTAAATGGACCGAGTATATTTCCCATGGCCAGGAATTTATCCTCTCCAGATACAGTAAGAACCATTTAAGACCACCAAGTTTGTATTTTTAAAAAGTGTAATCTTTCAAATGCAGTACCTGTTTGAAGACTATATACTTGAGTCTTGACTAGAAGCTATTACTGACATCTAATAAATCAGAAGCTGTAATGTAATTAATCATCTATCACAATTTTAGATGCTGTAAAAAATTAATTTTTTGAAGTAATACAAACCCAAAGCTTGAATAAAGAGGAAAAGAATGGCACATCATAATAGAAACACAGCAGCTCGAGGTCATTGAGAATCAAGTGCACTTGAAAAAGGAACTGCATTTTTCCTTTCCAAGAGTTCAAACAAATAATGAAAAGGAAAAACTCAATCTTTTAACAAGATTCAGATCCCAGAAACACAAATATCACAGCATTAACAAGCACTAAGAATTATAATTAATCTCGCATCACAAAACATGTAGGCATAAAGCATAAACAGGTCATAAAATCTGCTAAGTGATTTCATACCTTCCTGAGGAGAATAGCAATATCTGCTTGAGAATCTTCAATGGACTGAGACCCACACTCCGTACACCTTACGTTGTGACTAATATTTCTGGCCCGAGCCTCCACAACCTGTGTCTTCTTCACTTCATCATCATCTTTGCTTTCCATTGTCAATAGGTATCATCCAGTTTCACTGCAGCCGAAAAAATTAAATACGTACCATAATATTAGAGAGCTCCATTCTCAGTGTTGCATTTTATCAAACACGTAATACACCTTCCCAAAAAAAAAAAACCAAAAACAAATCACACTCAATACAACTAAACATTCGAACTAACAGACCATAGATCAAAACTAGATGAGATTCAGCAGAAACATCAAAGGAACTTGATATAAATTCTTATTGTTTGGTTCAATTAATAAAAGTTAATCTTTCTCTGCATTTCTTTTTTCATACAAATTTTTTCAGCAACCAAACTGAATAAGCATCAAAAGGACAGAAATAACCGATTGATCCACGCATAGAACATGATTGATTGGTAGGCTGATCAGCTCTGAAAGAGGCTCACAGCACCTTTGTCTTGGCTATAATTCCTTTCCTTGGCAGTTAATATTTGGCCTTGGACATGGGAACAACTCGGTTGTCGTTATTGTTCCTCCGATTTATTTAGTGTGTGCAGTTAATATTTGGCCTTGGACATGGGAACAACTCGGTTTTCGTTATTATTCCTCGATTTATTGTGTGTGTGTGTGTCAACTCGGTTTTCGTTATTATTCCTCGATTTATTTTGTGTGTTTGTGTTGGGGGTTTATATTATTATTTTTTTTCATGGTAATGTATATTTAATTAATTAATAATAATAATTATTGTAATATTAAAATAATATTAGAAATTTTATAATGACAGTATAAAATAATAATAACTATAGTAATATTAATCTATAATACTAATTTTAATATTGGTCAAATATCATATAGTTAAAGTATTAATTTTTATTTAATATAAATAAAAAAAGTAAATTTTATATTTGCTAAAAAAATATTATTTGACGAAAATTATAGCTGCCGTTATATTTATGCGTATTTATCCATATTTTGACAAAAAAAAAATGCTTAAATATTTTAAAAATAAATTTAGGTTTTTAATTACTACTTAAATTATAGATTAGGTATTTATTTGAACTTTGTCCAATTTTTTAAATATATCATAACATTTAATTTATTATAACATTTAATTGATTTTATTATTATTATGAATAAAATATGTATTTATTAAAAATTTTATTAGTTTTTTAGATGTAACTAATTAATATTATAATTTTTATATTAAAAAATTTATTTTAATATGAATATATATGAAATAATAAGTTAATATTGAGTGATATTTTAGTTAATTTATCTATTTAAACCAAACCATATTATTAAATATTATGCAATTTTTTTTAAATATGATACACTGCTAATATTATATCATAATACACCATATTATACTGAAAATACGATAACCATACATTAATAAATCGTCTGGTCCGAAATACTCTCAAACAGAGCCTTATGAGTAACAATTAACATCTGGTCAGATAAAAAATGTCGGCATTTTATTAAACGGCAACAAACAATTATAGAACCTGTCGTTTTGATGAGAGACTCAAAACTGTATGTCGTGCGTTTAATTGAGCTCTTTGAAAAAAAAAATTCTCAAGCTCAGTAAATTGAATTTCGGATTTGATTTGATTATGCAAAGAGATCAAAGTGAAAAAAAAAAGATCATTGACAATATTGGAATCTAAGTTGAATTTATGATAAATACGTAACAATTTAAATCAACTCTTTTTGATTACTGATGCACATAATTTTTCGACAAATTCTTTCATTTCAAGTCATCGTTTTTTTATACTTTATCGTTTAAGGTTTGAATCTAGTTATGGTTAGTCCTTCTAAAATGTAATTATTAAATTGTTTACATTTTAGAAAAAAATCAATGTTTTAAGTCCTAGAATTTTTAAAGGCTTTCTTTTAAATATAGAATTTGATAAGTTTTATTAAGGGCCCTTTTTTTTTGGAATTTTACAAAACTACACTAATTTGTTTTTTTAAAAAATACAGATTTTGAAAAAAAAAATTCAAACGTAATTAAAAAAAATACGATGCGAAATCATCTCTATAAAAATTTCATCATTTTGTGGATTTTCAAAAATAATATAGATATTATACATATATCAAATGTATTACAAATATGTTGGGTTTTAGCTAATAATATATATACTGTTTTTATATCTTTTTTAGATATAATGTATATACAATATAAATATAATTTTTATATTGAATTTCAAGTGAGAATAGACAGACTAATATAATAACATAATATAATACATATTTTATGAATATTATATATCATGTAGAATCATCTTTTTATTAAATTCTAGACGAAAATATATGCAATACAATTAATAATATAAATATCTTTATTTGAATCAATGAGCCATATATATGATGCCTAATCATTTAATGTTCATTTGAAGATCTAAACGATCTTAGAAAGTTTTTGTTACGTTACATTTATTTAAATTAGGCAAGGAACTTTTGTACAATGCGACCCAACTATAATACCAAAATTTGCATTGTTCATTCGTCAAACCATGAAAAGAGTTTTGCTTTATTGAGATTTTCCACTACATAACTGGTTACAAACAATTGTAAACTTTTCTTGAATGTCGGTTGAATTGAGGAAACTAATCATATGCTATTACAATCTCGTACCAGCCATATTACCCCAGCAGAAGGGATTTTGTCTATCACATATACTACATCGCTTCATTAACTTCAATAAGAAGAAGAAAAATTGATATGCTTACAAAAATATACTTCCGAATTGAGCACCTGAGGCATATATTTTCTAAGTTTTGCAGCTTTCCATTGTTCGATGAAGCCTCTCCATAACCGATGAAAGAAATATAGGGCAAGTCAATACCGAAATATATGTTTATCTCCCTGCAAATCATATGATCCTCAATTTCAGATAAATGGTAGAAAATGACAAAAAAAATCTCCATCTTAATCAGTATTCTGTAACTGTTTCAGCCTGCCTTTTTTTTTTTTTTTACCGTTTTCAAGTCCCAGTTCCAACCATGGAAAAACTAAATGCAGGAAAAAGCTAAGAGGATTGCCATGCTTGACTAATACGATAATCGAGTAGCTGGTGGTTCCATCTTCCAAATTGAGCAACTTGTTAGACCAAAAATAATAATAATTAGTAGCTCAGTTCAGCTATCTGACCCTCCAAATCAATTCCAAGGCATAGCTCAGTTCACCATCCTTTTAAAGTTTTATGTCTATTGAGAGCAATTATGACCTGCATTGGCTGTATATCTAGTCTAAACCTCTCCATCTTGGCACTTCTTGTGCGAAGGGTATAACACTGGACTGAACACAAGAAAAGCAGAGGTCGAAGACAATTATTAGCCACCGGTTGACTCGTGTTTCTAATCTGGGCCTTAAGGCCAAGAAACTGATGGCATGAGAGATTAAACAGAAAACAGCCTCAAGAAGGATTCCACTCTTTTTGTGTGTGTGTCTGTGTGTGATAGGGGCAGAAGTATCTACCTAAAAATACAGTCAGATGACAGCGGGAAATCAAGTTGTAAATATAGAACTAGAAATAAGACAGTAGAAGAGGAAGAAAAATAAGTGTTGAAAGCTATGTCACTTTTTCTGTGACAACAGTATGAATGTGTGATTTTTTGGTGGGAAAACAAGTATTCAAATTTAAACATGGTTTTTCGAGTGTGAGAATCAAATAAATAGGGCTTAAATTTCAGTATGGTTAGGTTGAAATGTTAGCTATAGTTATGATCCTTTGTGCTGAAAATCTCTTGTAACTTAGTCTATACCATATATGAGTTGAATGATGAAAGAAGTGTGGCTGCCCGTTGAAGTTCAATTTTGGAGCCTGTGCTATGTGTAACATGGACTGCCCATTTTGAAGGTTAATTTACAAAACCTGTCTCTGTAATGTAGCCTGCTCATTTGAAGGTTAATTTACAACACGTGTTCATTGTGCTCTGTGTGTGTTTGTTTGTGAGAGTGTTCTACCTCCAAAAATCCAAGAAGAATACATGTTAAAAAAGCATATAAGAACCAAGGGATATTTATAGTAGACACAGAGATAGAGAATTAAAAATTGAACTGTTGCATAATATGCTCTGTTTTAGAACTTTGACCTTGTGATAAGTAATGAAAACTAATCCACCATGCAGTAATGAACAATTTGATGCCATTGATGGAGACAAGAAACGGGCAAAATTACATACAAACTGAGGAATAATAATGATATCCAATATTCAACAAGGAATCAGGATGCTTGCCAATTTTTCAGGCATTAAAAAATGAATTTGGGAAGTTAGTGTCAACAAAAACCTTAAAAATGGAGACATTCCACTTTCATGTGGTATTGTAATTACTGAATGTAATTGTTAGTAAACCCTCATGTAATTGGTAAATTGGCATCTAAGGCTAATTTCAACTTGTAGAGCTCATTAAGAGTTAAACTAAGGAAAAATGTTTTAGCCAACCAAAAAATATAAGCTCAAACTAAAATAGCAAAATATAAGAAAAAGATTTACCTTTATTCTGATGGGAGAAGTGCAATCTCAATCTCTTGGAGAGATTTTCCTTTTGTTTCTAGAATATTCTTCTTCACAAAAATCACTGCCGACAAACAAAAGCTAGCAAAAATTGTATACAAGACTAGTGACCCAATTTGCTCCAGTAAATGCAGAAACAATAGACCCACAAAGAAATTTATGACCTGTTAGACCCAAGGTTTTATCAGCAGTAGAGCAGTGATTTTATAAGTTTAAGAAGTTGAAATAAAGCAGAGATATGAAGGCAAAATCTAGAAGTGTACATGTTATGCGTGCGCTGTGGTGTATGTGGCAAAATTCCAATTATTGTAAGCATGACCAGAGAAGAAAAAAAAAGAAAGAAAAACAGATTTGTTTATTGAAATTCCAAAGATTATCTTAATGAGGAGTAGTAAAGTGTCCATAATTTGCATCCCATGAAAGCAAAATGCAAAAGGATACAAGTCTTATGACAAATGCAATGGGAACAGAAAGGCAGAATATAACATCAGCATGTGATGCAATAAATGAGGATAAGCATTTTTTATCATACATGTCAAAATTAGCAAAATTTTATTGGCTATAAAATATAATGCCCATAAGAAAAGGTAACTCTGTTGCATTTTGCAAAATACCAATACTGAAAGACACTACTATTTTAACTCCTGCATCTTATTTAGTGCATCTTATTTTAACTCCTGCATCTTATAATTCAATGTTAATTATATGAGACACATTATATATTAGGCATATATATAAATTGTAATCACATCACATCATCTCTTTCCTACATATAGTTTTTTTTTAATCCAGTTTTTCCTAAATATAGTTGAGATATAGAAATATTGCATTTTGAGCCACTAATGATGCACATTAGAGACAATAATAACCAAGTCCAGTTCACCAAAATGATAGAAAAATTGGCTAATTCATGTCTAATTCAACCTAAAAATCACAACTATTTTGAAGCTGAATTTCACGTAAAAAGATTTGGCTCCTGCAGTGGAAAGAAAGGAGAGAAAAGGAAAGGTGATAAAACCATAACAGGAAGACTAGCAGAAGACAATTACCCAATGCACAGCCATGCAGACTGCCATTGCCTTTGCCCTAATTCGACTTGGGAGTATTTCTGACAGAAGTAGACTTGGGACTGGACCAGCACCCAGAGCAAATGTGAAGACAAACCTGCATTATCAGTTTCATGTTTCACATGACAAACATCAAAATGGAAGCCTGGTAGAGAAAATATGTATTATATCAAGAGAACAGAGATGCTTCTAAGGTTACTTTCCATTGGACAATCTATGGGCAGAAGAATAATTCCAAAAACTCATCCCAGGTTATTTTTTATTTTAATTTCAAAAATGATGAATTTTTCTAAAAGATTCAATCATAAAATTTTCATTAACACGTGATGCCAAAGCGATATAGAATGATCTGAAAGTAATGAATCAAGCTCTCATGAGCTTGGTTGGTAACTCAGTTTATTCAGGTTCATATATATTCTCATCTTTACTGTCCAAGTTATGGTGGATTGACTACTTACATTAGCATGCCTCCAACAGATAGATACAATGCAGAAGTTCTAGGCACAATCGAACTAGCTGCAGTCGCTTGAAGGCCCATTGACACTGCCTGTACAGCATAGCACAAAAGGAATAGAACTAAAATATATTAACCTTCTATTTTTCTCAGTGCAAAACTGGCGCAAATGAACATCATAATCACTGATGTGATATATTTGTATTGTAAACATTATATTTGTGAGAACAAACTATATGTCAAGAAAATTATTGTTATTTGATGACCTAAGACCAATTTGTTTTCTGTTTAGGGCCACTCACAAACAAGGACAAAAAGAGTTAATTTTATGACTAAATCAGATAATTACCTAGTTCCAGAAATTTTTCAACTGAATTGTCAATATAAGATTCTAAATGTAAAAATCATGATGGGTGCTTGTAACAGTAAGAATGCAGATATGATCCTTAAGAACAATTGCTTAATATGAAAAGACTGAGTGTAGGATGATTTCCAAATTGTCCCTCCCAAGCCATTTAGTACCTCAACTTAAAAATGCCCTTTTAAGAGAACCATACTATAGTTTTATTGCATTTATTTAATCACCACAAAAAAAAAATGAGAGTAATAAAACTTGTTCCAGAAAAATCTTTCTTCCTTACCATTCCAGAAAAACTCCCAATAAGAAGCACCTTTCTTCCAAGTTTATCCATCAAGATCATGGCAATCACCGAACCTGATGAAATATAAAACAATTGGGAAAAACTATCAAAGCAAAATCTACAAATACAATGTCTAGGATGGGAGTAAAGCCATAAATATACCCAATAAGTTGCAAATTCCGACACATGTGTTTGCTATATCTGAAGGAACATCAGCACTTCTAAAGACAGTTGATGAGAAATAGAATAGAGCATTTATGCCAGATAGTTGTTGGAAGACAAAAAGTGCAGACCCAATGAAAACCACTGCATATGTAGAAACCAAAAGTAATTATCTGGAGGGAACTGTTCTGTAAATGCAACCTGAAATCAAAGAACAAGTGTACCTTTATAGTGGCGACCATATAGTAACTCTGATAACTTTACTTTGTCCACTTCATCTCCTCGCTCTGACTTCAACAATTCAGCCATTGCAGATTTGACATGTGATCCTCCTAGAAGCTTCTCATACTCAGCTTCAGCTTCAGCACCTCTTCCCCTCTGAAGCAATTCCAGAAAAATCAGTCAGCATCACTTTGATAAAATTACCATCAAGCCATCGATGGTTAAATGAGTCATTACTTTGTACAAGTGTAAAACAACAATAAATTATCTCTCTAAAAAGAAGAATAAATTAACAAAAAAATCATATAAATAAACAACTTTAATCATAGCTTAAAATTAAAATTGAAATGTCATCATAATTTTATAATTTATTAGGGTCACAGACTATTTTTCATAAATACATATTAAATTCATCTATATTTATACTCTAATTTCAGAATTACAACTCTAATTTATAACAGCAAATCAATTTATTTTATATAAAACCATAAATCATTTAATAATTTAATAATACTAAATTAAATATTTATCTTATAATACAGAAGATAAAAGAATTTAAAATTTGACAATTTCCTTCTCTTATGGGCTTTTCAACATCGTTGACACAGCCCCCAAAAAAAATCACAGACACTAGTACAAAATGATTTTTGCATGCATTGAATGACAAAAATAGAAACAAGGGGAAAATCCTGCTTCACATGAACCGTGCCCATGTTCTGATTCAGACCCCTTTTGCAAATACTGAACAGAAGACATGTCATCTTTTGATGTTATTATGATGGTCCAATATATGTGTCGTCATGGACACATCTTCTAATCACTTTTGACAATTTCCTTCTCTTATGGGCTTTTCAACATTGTTAACAGAACTCCGCCCAAAAAAAATCACAGATACTAGTACAAAATGATTTTTGCATGCATTGAATGACAAAAATAGAAACAAGGGGAAAATCCTGCTTCACATGAACCGTGCCCATGTTCTGATTCAGACCCCTTTTGCAAATACTGAACAGAAGACATGTCATCTTTTGATGTTATTATAATGGTCCAATATATGTGTTGTCGTGGACATATATCTCCTAATCACTTTTGATCAAAACCAGCTGAGATTTGAATCCAATTGGAAAAGTTGTTTTTCATTTGACAATGTCAAATAACCATTCACTCTGAAAATTTAAGCCATCAGAATGTTAGCCAACACTATATTTATGAATCTGTTTGAGGAATATTCGACCCAGAACTCTTCTTTTATGAGAAACGCATTTTCATGTTGAAGTTCTCATTGAATTGTATGTTGATTTGTATGACTAAAACAAAATTTTAAACTACTGTTTTATATTGTCTGTGTATAGTTATACATGCAGAAACATCCATACTTGGAACCAAAATTCAGTACAACCACACTGACATCAACCAATGCTAGGGCAGATGCATTTTCATGATGAAACTTTCATTGAATTATGTAAATTTTATCCCCAAAAAGAAATTTCGTAGAATGTAGATACATCTATCTACACTTTGAATCGAAATTCGGTAAGGCCATACAAAGCTGTGCAATACCCCACCTCACATTAATGAAAATCAAAGCACCCAAAAAGACACTGTTTAAGATGTGGATGATCTAAAACTGAGAGCAGCAAACCTTTAAAAGCCAATGAGGACTCTCAGCACAAAACTCCATGAGAATTGCAAGGGCTGCAGCAGGAATGGCAGACACCCAAAAACAAATGCGCCACCTGAACAAAATAGTTATTATTTTAAATAGTCAGAATGTGTCTCAATAAGTATACACAACTATTTATTTTCAATATTCTGTCAATAAATCTTACCAACCCATAGTTTCCTTGGCTGGAATTCCAATAAACAAAGATGCCATAATTCCAAGACATGTTGCAAGTTGAGTTAAGCTACCATAAGTACCCCTTACATGAGCCGGTGAAACCTGCTAGATGATGGTATGTAATGAGAATCCTTCTCAAATCAACAAAAAGAAAGAGAAATTGAGGGGAAGAGAAAGAGCATGAGGTTAGCCATTAGCTAACAACATAGATTATAACTACCTACCTCTGACACATAGAGAGCTGCAATAGGTGGGCCAATACCCATCCCAGTTCCAACAAACAATCTCCCCAAAAGCATACCCCAAAGATCTTTTGCTGTTGCACTGCAATATTACATTTGAACAGCTCCATGAGCACACAAGGAAAACAAATTAATAATTGGATAATAATAGACATAACGTAGGAGTACTTTCAGCAATGAAATTATCAGATATATAATCTAAAAGCCTTGAAGCAAGATGATGATGGGAGAAAAAGGAAAGGAAAAAAAAAAAAGCTAATCCAGCTCCTGCAATGTAGTTCTTACTTTCTGCAAAATTCTTATACAAAAATAAATGAGACTTCAAGAAATTGGAGCATAAACCAAGAAAAATTTTGTATATGGACTACATCAAGTACAAATGAACTGCTAAAATTACCTTCCAGGGTAGAGGTTACCTTGATAATACACATAATTCTGTTTGGTACCCATTTCACAGACAAAACTTAGACATCAAACAAGACCCGCGGGACAACGTCATGACATATTTGTATAAGATGGAGAAGCCTAATTTTATGATGCATCTTTTCAAAAGATTTTCTCACTAAAAAGGAATTCTATTACACTTATTTGCTAAAAATTAGTGGAACAAAATGAAAAAAACACCATTGACCATACTCATGAAAGACAAACAGAAAATTTTTTTTGCAGTTGATATGATCCCGTAAGCACAAACCTCATTGAAGCCCCAAATATCATTGGCAAAGCACACAGCTGGAATGCTCTGCGCCGCCCAACTCCATCTGCAATCCAACCACTGAATATAGATCCAATAAAACCTCCTCCTAGGCATGTACTCACCACAAGACCTGCATTTAGCTTAAAAGAACACATCAGAATTTATCAAAGGAAAGCATAAAATAAAAGGCATTGCTCATCACAGAACGTACCTTCAGCCATTGTATTCCCGCTAAAGCCGAGGTCTAAAGAAATAGTTTCTAGGGGCTCATTAACTACACTGTATTAGAAAAGAAAAAAAAAAAAAAGAAGAGACAGAGAGAAAGAGAGAATTTATCAGTTGTGAAATCCTCTAACCTGAAAATGATAGCAATTGAATATTGAGTTTTAAAGAGGCCTACCTGAGATGGTAGCCAAACAAGAATGAAGAAATAGTTGCAACCAGTACATGCAACAAAGAACGCCTCCAGGAAGGGTTTCCAGTATCTTTGCCTGTTCCATTAGGCAAATGTACTACAATTTCACACAATAAATCAGTCCAACTGTTAGCATATATTATACAATTATTGAATTAGTCATACAAATTAAGAAAAGATATTACCGCAGTATTGTAAATATTTACTAACTAAACAAAATTTTTCATATGTTAATAGATCAATTAGCTCATATATGGTCTGTTGTCATGAAGAGGAAAAGATTTTAATTAGATTTTAGAAAAATTTAACTGAATTTATTGCTAATGACCTAGGCAAGTACAAAAATAAAAAGACTGGATTTGCACACAACTGCTTTATTAATTAATAAAGCAAACTACGAGCTAAAACATGCATAAAACAAAAAGAAAATCCATATTCTGGGCAACTTGCAATAATATCAAGTTACCCTTCAGAATATAATTAGAAACACTCTATGCCACATCAGAGCAAGACAATTAAATATTAATCAACTTTAATTAAGTCCCATTTGGCTGAACTTTTTAATTGATAAAATTAAAAATATATATGAAATTTTTTTTTCATGGGCATAAACTTGAAATTAAAAATAATAGAATCTAAAAAAAAAGAAATTTAAAGAACACACCTGAACTTTCTTCTCTATCATAAGCATTTATAAAGTCTCTCGACGGAACAAGCTTGTACCTCGAGGACACAACGTCCACATGACGCCCTCTCATAGCAAACTTATAAAAGTCTTATTTCTCCAAAACTCAGCAACAGACTGCAACAACACCACCAGATCAACCACTACCGAATTATTAATGATTAATTAAATTCTAAATAATATTATCTTTGCTTAATTTTTTCAGATCTGATATCACAAAAATCTAGAGCTCTGGATTTGAATTTTGAGATCATCTAGTACAAATCATTTAGACACATTATATAATAAAATATTAGTTTAGCTTGAATTAAGTGATTTTTTTCTAAATAGATAATTTAATAAAATTGATCTCGGAATACACAACTAAATATGTATGTTCTAAAGATATAAAAAAATTTACAACACCTGAAAAACTAAACAGCTTTCATAGCAAACACAATTGTATGAAGCCACATTTCATATATATATATATATATATATATATATATGAGAGAGAGAGAGAGAGAGAAAGAGTACCTATATTATCATAAGCAGATGCTGGAAAATAAAGAGGCGGTACTTGATTTCCTATTAAAGGCCAAAAACAGAGACAGGCAGAGAGAGAGAGATGTGTAAATGTATATGAATGAAGAAGAAGGAATGGAGAATGGAGGAGGTTGCTAAAATGCGCCTGTGAGTTGATGATTAAACTTTAAACTAAGGAGGACATGGAAATCTGAAGCGAGCATTTCGAAACCGCATTTTATTAAGAAGAAAAAAGAAATCTCCAGAACAAGGGAAATACTAACGTGCGCAGGTGGTTGTTGTGGTAAATATAAATGGGGGATTTGATATTACTGGTGTTTAGTAGAGAGGAAGCAGAGAGGGAGAGAGAGAGAGGAAAGGTCGGAGACGCTCGCCACGTAACACATGTCACCACCGCTGTGCTGGTGATTGCTGCTCAGTGGAGAGTTGAATCTGCTGCTTTGTTTCTATTGCATTTTTTTTTATTTTAGTTGTCCACTTATGTTTTGACACGATAGCAATATAAAAAAAAATTTGATATTGAATAATCATAAATGGCTATCTAAATCTAATCAAAGAAAGATGTTTAATTATATAAATTACATTTAAATGTGGAAGAAAATTTTGTTTTTCCTTTTCACATTTTTTCCCATATCCTTTCAGTTATTTTCCAACTCATTTTGTAAAAAAGTTGTAAAACAGCAATAAATTATCTTTCTAAAAAATAAAATTAAAAAAAATCTATTGATGTAATTAAACAATTTTAATCATATAAAATTTTATTTTATAATTTTATAATTTATTAGTGTCACATGCTACTTTTCACAGACATTTAATTCACCTACATTTATACTCTAATCTTACAATTATTATTATTATTTTTTTTTTGAACTGCATAATCTTACAATTATTAGAACTATAGTTTATTACAACAAATCAATTTATACTTGCACATAATAATAAAGTAGTTTAATCATTTATAATATTCAATTAAATACTTATTTTGTAATATAGAAAAAAAATAAAATTTAAATTTTGATAATTTCTTCTGCTAGACTGAACTACAGGCTAATATTATAAATATTCTACCAGTCTTTGCCTGATAAAGGCAGAGGCATTCGATTTGCTTCTCTGCAAATAAACTAACGACTAGATAGATATTCATTGGTTCATCAATGGACAAAGAACACAATACTGAGCTACATGAGCTGAACGCACAGCATATTGTGGTAAGAAAAAGAAAATCTTGAAACGTCTGTAATTATGAAAAATAAATCAAATAATTGAGAATCATCTCCAAGCTGGAAAAATGTGATTTTCAGATTTCTTCTATACAACAAATTCAGCTAATTACAATACATTTTATGTTTTGAGTATGGGGGGGCGGGGGGCGCTCCCTGAATAATAACTCCTGTCAAAACACTTGAACAAACAGCTAAATTCAAACCAAAGTATGAGAGGAAAAACTCCTGAAATTTGATCAATTGGATCTACTAAATGTACTATAATCCATATCACGAACTTCCAAACTAGTTGGTATCTCATTGATTTATTAGGTATTGCCCATTGATGAACTCATTATTTGTATCTGTCAACACACACTCTCAGCTATGAGAATAAATATACATCAATAATGAATTAAAAATTTTGGAGAAATAATGAAGGTTAACAACAAGGACAAGGGAAAAAGAATGCCACCTTATTCACTAGCAAGTTTACTTGCTCTCTATACATTTCTTTCAAGTCTACAATATCAGCACGGAGTTCCTCCAACTAGAAATAAACAGGGAGTCTCTTGGTGAGGATATAATATCATATTTCATTTGTCGCAGTATAATTAGATTGAAAAAAAAAGGTGTAAGAAATTGTACAATCAGTAAATATAGGAATCCTGCAGTTAGCTGCGGCTACATGCCAAATTTCCTTAAATATTTGCTATCAATAATATTAATGTATACTGCACCCCTTCCCTGAATTAAGAGATTTCTCTATCATCCTTTTCTAAAATGAAAATAAAGGTGACAACAAGCCTCTTAAAAAAATGTTCACTCCAGAAGTTTATGCATGATGTAATGAAAGAAATAAAATTTAATAGATGATTCTAAGATATCAATTGTGGTCATAATGTTCAAACAACATTGACTATGGTGGAAAGCATAATAAGCAAAAGAAAGGTTGGCAACCCTAAGTGCTTTAGTTCTTTTATCTTCAAATCTTTATTAGTATTTATATAACAGCAGTCAAGCAAACAAAATGCTTGACATGGAACCCCCATAGCTTCGAAAAGAAAAAGACATTTCGTTTTATGCATTCTCTCTTCCCTTCAAATTCACAAGTAACCATAGTATTCTCCTCTCACTCATTGTTGCCCAAATTGTACTCAATCCAATCGGTGATAAGAACAATTCAGAAAAAAGGGGTGGAAGGAAAGCTGGAGGAAGAATGGAAAACAAAGATATGCAGCAATCCAGTAGAGAAATGTGTTACTGCCCTAAGCTGACATTCTTGCAGCTTAATAAGCAGAGCAGAGACTACAGATGGTTAATTCACTCGGTATAAGGGTAAACTAAATTGAGGACTTGTATTCAGAACTTAGAGCTACTATTGTGTTTGTAGTCTGGGGAAAAATAGGAATTGTATTGTAAAACTCCTACAAGATGCTGGGAAATTGAAATTTTTTGTCCTGAGGATGCTGCCAACAAATAGGTGGCTGGTCCAGCACATATTGAGCATATAAAAGTAATAAAGGATATAGAAACATCATCAGCGTGATATACATGCCTCATTTTGAAACAATTTATAGATCAAACTTTTGTCTGAAATCAAAGCAAGCTATTCCAATCTCAGTTACTGCACGTACCTCCTCATCACGTTCGCCCATCAACTCCAGAGCAGCAGAGTGCCTCCGCCTTAATGCTTCTAGCTCTGCTCGAACACCAGGCAGCAAGGCAGCATCAGCCCGCAACTTTTCACACTGCGGACAACATAAGAAATCAAAAAATACAGAAAAAGAATTATGAGATATCAGATCAACTATATAATCAATTTGACTTTCTCAGAATAACAAGTAGAAACTCACCTGTGCTGTCATTTTTACCAACTCCTCCGCAAGAGAATCGCGTATTGACTCCATGGATTGCTAAGCATATGAAAATGTAAATCATTAGCCAGTCAGTATATATGAAATAGAATGACAAGTTATATCCCCATAAACTCATAGAGGAGTCCAAATGTATCAGAGCTCTGTAGAAACCAGGTCCACAAAGCACAAGATGACATAAGGCAATATAGCATGAATGCATGTGGTGAAAGAAAATATTTCAATCGCATGGAATTCAAAAACTAAAGCATACCAAGCGAGACATGTATGAGGCAAGTTCACCCTCTTTCTGGCGAAGGGCGGCTTCAAAAGCACTAGGTGTCATACTCTTCATGTAGAACGGGCTCAGGGTTGCCTCTCCAGTATTTCTCCTTTCTGAGAAACTGTCAGATGTATCTAAAGATGCTTGCAAAAAATAGCTCTCCTCCATGCTGCCTAGGCTGCTAGCAGTTGAGAGCTTCCTTTTCAAATTTCCTACAAAATATCAAACACATATGAACAAGGAAACAAATAAATAAACTGGTGCAAAGTTACAAAGTGAATAAAAATACCATTCTCAAAACCAGAATTGCTCTTTGCTATAAGAGATTGATCAGATACAGAAGTAGAATGGATGCGAGTTGTCCTTTCCAAATCCAACCGAGCAGCTTTTTCTCTTTCAATTTCCTGCGACAAATCAATAGCTTAATTCAGGAATCCTATTTTAAATACTATCCAGTCAATGGCATCAATAATTCAGGAATCTAGAATCTCCTACATGAACACCCAGCTGGATAAAACTAAACAAAGCCCTTCTAATAATGTCGAGATGGAGTTTTCCTTGTATCATTTTCAAAAAAGCTTCTAGGAAAGAGAATCAACTCCCAATTTCACTGGTTTAATTCTTCATAAATCAAAATATATCAAGTTGAGCATGTTGCATCAAAGTATCAAATGCTAGTTATGTCTTATGAATGACATAGTTGTTGACAAAGAAAAATTGGAAAGGAAAGGTGAACTTGAGAAACCAAATTGTGGAACCTATAGACCTCATATAAATAATACAGAAACTATAAGCAGGACCTGCTGTAGAAGCTCCCTGTGCATGAGCGCATCTTGTGACTCTTGCCTGTGCTTCTGCCTGAGTTGTTTAATTTCTTCTTCAAGTTGTTTTGCACAAACTTCTCGAGTGTCAGCTTCCTCCTTAGCTACAAGGTATTCCTGCCTGTTTTCAGCCGCTCTCTGTCTCTCCTTTTCAAGTGACCTGCTTAACTGTGTCTGCTCTGCTCTAAGACATGAAATCTGGAACATGCAACTGATTTCAGTAACTTTAGTGAAGAAAAAGCACCAATACTAACAAAGGGTTAAACCATGGAAAGAAGAAAGAACCTGAGCTTCAAGAACATTCACTCGTGATAAGGTTTGTGACATGCGTTCATTCACAGATCGCTCTCTTTCCTCAGCAGCAGCAGCTTTTGCCTCTGCTTCCTGCAGAAAAAACAACAATTAATTGAATATATTTGCACTTTCAGAAAGCTTTATTTCATATTTCGAGGTATATTTAGGAACCTGTAGTCGAGAGTTTAGAGATCTCTCCACAGCAGACCAAGCTTCTGCCCTTCTAGCCATGGTCTCCTATTGCAAGTTGATGAGAGAAGTCATAACCCAAAACAAGCCAACCAGAGTTTAAGGTGCATCAAAACCTCTATAGAAACTCAAAAAATCAATTAGAAATTACAAATACTACCTGCATTGCTTCTATCTGCCTTAGAAGAGGCCTTGTAGATTCAGGAACTTGAGTAATCAACTCCTCACACCGTCGCTCACTTGCCTAGAGACAAGTAAAAAGAATACCTATAACAACTAAAAACTAATGAAGAATAAAGCAAAATTTCCTTAAAGCACAATTAAAGAAAGTTCACATACTTGATAACGCTTTTGAAGGTCTTCAATTTCCCCAAGAAGCGTATCTTCTTTAACAACAGCCTGCAACACTCAAAAGTCATAAAAAGATAATATAATCATTATTAATGGCATATTAAACAGATCTAATAAAAAATCTTCCAAATCGAGCAAAAACCTGCTGTTCCTTTATGCTCAAAGTTTGTCTTAATTCTTCAAGGGCTTGAACTAGCATACTTTCACGCTCCTCAGCCTCTCTCAGACGACTCTCCAATTCAGTTCTGGCTTCATTATTGGCCCGTGCCTCTGCTAAGGCTTCGGCCTTCTTGGCTGCAGATAAAGCATTTGTATAATACTCTTTTTGACCTGCAAGTTCTGCTTGGTGTTTCTCTATTGTCTCTTGCAGCAACTTTTCCGTAGCTGCCTTGTCCTTCTTGATACTCTCTACTTTATTTTCCTCCACCTGGAAGTGGATCAGAGAAAGTTCATAAAATTCCATTAGTATTAGTTCATGTCAAGGAACACTGACCATATAAGTGACTCCTGACCAGAAGCACATTCATAAGACATGTTTGAAAGTGTTCTCATGCAGTTGCCAGATAATTTACAAAGGGAAAGCAGAAGAAAAAGTTGGATTCTATAATAAATGTTTTAAGGAATGCTCCACCACCCAATATTCAAAGAATTGTCTTTACTTTCAAGTCATATGCATACAGATTCCAATTAACTGCCATCAAAAGATTTACCAGAGATCTGAAAAACATTACAAGGAATTCAACAAACAGGAACATACATAATAATTGAGTTCATCACAAATTCAAATGAGGATCAGATAAGCCAGCAAAAATAGAAGTTTTGAACCAAATTACCTGAAGTTTGGTCATCAAGCCTTTCTTCTCCTCTTCAAGTTCCCTGATCTAGCTTTCACAAAAATAGTATAAAACAAGAAAAACATTTCCTACATCAGAAAGGCAGCTGTGTCCGTATTAAAAATTAAGATTACGTTTGATAGGCCATAATCTAATGAATCAAATGCATTTCTAATATAAATATTACAATAAAAATGCATCTGATTACTTGACATTTCATTCCACTACGGCCTACCAAACATATACTAAAGAGTAGAGAATCATCAAGCCAGTAAAATACCTGAGCTCTCAATTTCCTAATGGTAGATTCTTGAGCAGCCTGCTTTTTTGAAAGTTCTTCGCCTGGAATACCAGATAAATATTTTCTAAAATAAATCATGTATAGAAAAAATTAGCCTTGTTACTTTGCGAAGTCCACATTTCAAATTAACCAAACATAATGTGTTTCTTTATGAGATATTCCACCCAATTAACTGTTACTAGTGGGAGAAATTTTAATCTATAGTTATTGATGATCATATACTTATATCTTGTAAGCATAAGCCAAGGGTGGCGTTAGACTTCAAGAATTGGTGGCCAAAAGAAAAAAAAAAATTTGAAAGGCAACACAAAAACTTTTAAATTTTAAGTTTGCCATGATTTTATTATGAAAATATTTATATGTGAAATATAAGGATAACAAATAAAAGTATAGAGAACTTGAGCGACTTCAAAAGGAACAAAATACACAAAATATACATGTAATAAGTAAAATTTACAATATCTGGAGGGACTAAATGCATAAACTTTAGAAACTATGGATTAAATTTATGGATAAAAAGCAATTTTGAAAATTTTCATAATGGAGGCAATGCAATATATTTTAAAAACTTAGAATATATGGGTCAAAATTGAAATAAGCTTAGTGGGGCATGTAGGTGGTCCTACACACCTAAAGGTCCCAAACATAACAGGAAAATTGAAAAAAATGAAAAGAAAAGCTTCAACATGCCCAACAAAATGGTAGTCATAAAAAAATACAATATATCTTTTTCCATGAAAAATAAAAAGAGAGAACACTCAGAACCCTGCATCAGAAATGAGAAAAAAGATTTTTTCTGCTCTACCTTCAGCCATAACCTGATTGATAATTTCATCTTTTTCCTTAAGAAGAGCAGCTGCATCACTTTTTTTATTCTGCTCTCTCCGAAGAGTATCTCTTTCCTTCGTAAGTGCATAAACCTGTAACCAAACTTACAAAGTTGTAATTAAATCAGCAGTAACGAAAAGACCTAATCACCCTAAAAAACTCAAATCTTTTTGAAGAAATACATTTGCACTCGAACCTCCAAAATAAACTATTTAACCCTAATTTTGAAAATTAGGGTGGTTGTACCATGTAGTCAAAATTACATAAACCATTTTTAGTAATTAAGAGGAGATTGGTAGAGAGGTCTAATGAAAATATAGGTAATAAGATTAACCCAAACAAACATATTTTTCTTTATCCATTTTAAATGCATACAGGAAATATGAACTAAGGCAATTAAATCTTTTAACTCTACTTCTATGAGGTAGCTACATAAAACTTTCAGACCATACTGGCCTACCAAAACACATTACACACTTCTATGACCTTCTGAAATTCGAATGTTAACAATAATCTGCATGAAGCACCTTTTCTTAGATTATTTTCTTTAACATGTAACATAATTATGACGAAAGGGGCATAAAATAAGCCAAAGTGTCCTCAGTCTTTTGCAATGTAGAAAAAAATAAAAAAATAAAATATGAACACTGGCTTTTACAAATACATTACATGAAATAACTGAGAATATCTAACACTACACAATCTCTTAGTAGATACTATTTATATATCTTATGCAGTAACAACCACTTTCTGGTCATAGTTGCAAATAAACAAAAGGCATATTATTGAATGTATTTTTGTTAAAAAATACAACAGTAGATTTTATCAGGGGAAAACATAAAAAGACATACCTTTCTTTCAAGGGCTGCAACCCTTTGATGGTATTCCTCCCTTAAAGACTCAATTTCAGCATCATTGGATTTTCTCTGTTCCATACCATTTAGCCATTAATATTTAATTTTTAGCCCAGAGATGAAAGAAAGAGTTTAACATGGTAAAGAATGTGCATAATCAAGCTTTGAACTATAGAAGACGCTCAGAACAAATAGAATTTATTGTGAGCACATAAAATCTAAGGAAACTGAACAAGTTTCTCCAAGATGCATGAACCAACCCACTGAATCACAAGTACAAATGAGCACATGATGAGCTTCTTTTCCGACCACATTAATAAGCAGGGGTGTTAGAGACAAACTAAAATTTTAAGTTTCAATCAAAGCACGTGATATTATTGGAAACATAAATCATTAATATTCAAATCATAGCTAGGTAAACATATGCATCACAGTTATTTTAATTTTGAATGATTGTAAGCAGATATAATACTATCGGTTCATTTACAGTCAAAAACTGTAAGTGCATCAAAAGAAATGAAGTATTGCACAAAATGTAGCTGGAAAATGCAGTTTTGAAGAATTCAGAATAAAAAAAAATTCTACTGATCAAATTACATTACGTTAAATATATACCTCATCCATAGTAATTTAAAGGAATAAAAGAAGTAAGATTAGTACTAACCTTCAAATCATCAATCACAGCTTTCAGGTGCTCGTTTTCATTCATCATTTTTGCAATCTCATCGGCCTTTGCCTGGAAAATTTATATGAGCAGAATAAGTATAAAATGTCTCCACTAAAAGAAAAAAAGATAACATGAGGAGAATTTAGAATATGCCCAAACAAAGCATCAGTACTGAGGCAGAGATTAAAGTCTTTTTTTTTTCTATACAACACTTTTTTCACCAAGTAAAATACCTGGGCTTGCCTTGCAGCACCTTGCAATGCAGTTTCCATCATTTTCATCTCTATCTTCATCTTTTCTAATTCAACCGCTGAATCAATGGAGTCAGAAAGATTGGAAGCGGAGCTCAACCGTCGCTCTTTAGTGTCAACCTCACCATCATTGACTTGCCTATCCTCTACACCTGTCTCAACATTTGCATCGTTGTTATTAGAAACTGATTCAGGAACCATCTCTGAAGCCTCATCTAAGGGAAGTGCAGCAGGGGAAGAAACTTCAGGAGCCTTCAGCACCTCTTCAGTGCTGACTGGTGAACCAGATGGATCAATTGCATCTCCATGTTGGGTGTCACTTGATGCCTCCACTGGGGCATCATTTGAGATTTCAGTGTGAACAACAGAAATTTCTTCTACAGTCTCTTCTGTTTGCATCTTCCATTCGTCTTTGCTCTCATGCCTATCAACCGCTCTATATGATTCATCATGCAAAGTATCAGTTTCAGCCCGATCAACTCCAACAACTTCTGACTTGATGTCCACTGACTCTGAATCTTCAGTACGCCCCACTTCACAGATCTGTTTATCCTGGAAGTTTTCAACAGAATCTGGTGTCTTAGAATCAGGAACTAAGGGTTCAGGTGCTTCAACAGATAAAGGTTGTGATTCAGACTCAGGTTTGACTGGCTCTGAAATCACATCATCTTTTTTTTCCACAATCACAGGATGCTCGTCTCCTTTTTCATTTTTTAGCTCATCTATTTTTTCTTCAACTATAGGTTGTTTATTGCCAGACCTCCATGACTCATCTTCCTTGACAGTAGACAACCTCTGAGGAGATCCAGATCTTCCAGAATCACTATCACCATCCTCACTTTTTTGCCCCATAAAGGACATAACAGGCCATAGTCCAGAAGCTAGCAGGCAAAATAGGAGAGAAACTCTAAATATAAGCAGTCATTAATTTAAAACAAAAAAAAAAAATCAAATACAATCAAGCAGATTGTGCTATTTACTACTTCTACATATTCCCAAATGAATCGTTGATTTATTTCTAGTACAAGAACCTAGATATTCTAGAAGAACAATAATATGAACTGATCATTCATCTTGCCTACTTTAAAATCTATCAAATTACTAAAGTACAAGGTTATTTAGCTCCAACCTTCCACACAGAGTAAAACTATAGCGATCAAACAATATCAGCAGTTACAGCCTAAAACTCGAACTACATAATTCACATTGAATAATTATGTAACTGGTGTTAGGTTCCTCAATTAAGGGAACTTGTAACTTCTAATATTAACAACTAAGGGCAACATGTAGCAAAAATCTTACCTTCGCTGCTAGACTCTGACTTCTCCTCGAACCCAAGAGCGGTGTCGAAATTCTTCTCAATATTCTTGACGCTCTCGCTAATCTTATTCACAGCACCAGCAAGATCCGGGAAGTTCCCCAAGGACACCTTCCCGCTAAACCACGCCATTTCTTAAGCACAGCCAATTCAAAACCAATTTGAACCTATACCCACATCGAAACCCCTGCATTTACACCCGCCAAAGGTCATAAAACCGAAAAAGAAAATGAACAATCAAATCATAGATCACAACTAACCTAACAAACCCGAAACACAAAATGCAGCAATAAAGCTATTTGCAAATTATTAGATACATATCTCGCCAGCAATAAGACGTCCATCGAGATATATAACCAGACGCATATTAATAAAAAAAAAACATTTTTTTTTAAATAAATAAATATTAATGAAAAATATAAAAGAGTAATAACTAGATTAACAAAGATAAAATTTGAGAACATGATCAATCTAAGGAAATTCAAGAAAATGGAATCAGATACAAAGGGAAAAGCAAGAAACTGTGAATTGAAACCTTTTTGTTTGGATTCAAATCATTGCTTTCTGTATGTTTTTTGTGGTTGAGCTGTTGCTTGATTTTGAGAGAGAGAAAGAGAAGGAGATGGTGTGGAAATAGAGAAATTAAAAGGGTCGATCTGATTAATCAGTAAACGTTAAGATTTTTTTTTTTTTTTGGCAGGCAGTAAAATGGGTAAATGACAAAAGTCTTAATGATGAGAAGCTGTTGACGAAAGCTTCGCAGCCGATTAATAATATTAAATCGCATTTATCCAATTTCAACAAAATGTCATTTTTATTTTTTTATCCGAAAATATCATTTTTATTGTATCCATATTTTATAAATTTTGGATAATATAAAAAAGTACATAAGTTATTTTTTATAATAATATATATTATATATATAATCATTGACGAAATTAAAAAAGAGTTAAATTTTTATAAAAAAATTATAAATAAATTTATTATAAAATTAAATATTTAATATGAATGACATTCATATTTAATTTATATTATTAAGTTAATTCTAAAAATAATAATTATATCCTACGATTTTATATATTTTAAAAATATTATATAATAATTTTATTTTTAATTTTTTTAAAAAATATCTAAAATAGTTAATATAAATTAGATAAATTTTTTTTTCATGTATATCTTATTGTAATCGCTTTAAGCTTAATTATCTAAATCTTGCAAGTCTCTTGATTAATTATTATAATTAAGAAAAAAAAACAAAAGAAGAATTCTTCTGAAGAAATGAAAAATAGATGTTTCCAATTTAATTTTAAAGGCCTAAAAATAATTTTGAAAATTGTTCATATTAAATTTTTTCTAAAATTACATGCTTGATTGATCATAGTTTATGCATAAATGCATGTGCAATAAATTTATGTTTATTGGCTTTTGATAGACTTTAATATTAAATACAATTTAGCTTTTTTTGAGTTAAATATATTCCCTCCATTCACTTTTAAATGTCAATTTTTACTATTTCAGTAATATTATTAATAGTAAATTTAATTTATAGGGTGTAAGTCTATTTTCAACATTTAAATTCCATATCTATATTTTTTTTATCAATAATATATGTACACAAAAAATAATAACTACATATATCTCATAATAAAATTATATTGCTTTGGCATGCTAATCAATATACTCCTTAAACATACTTTCTCTTTCTAATATGAAAAGCCAACACTCTTATTCAAACTCTTCTACACACTTAAACTACGTTTAAGACCAAAAAATTTGAAAAATACCACACTACAATATATTACAATTTAATATTATTTTTTTTTTATAAATGTCATATAAAAATATATGTGCATAAAAGATAATGATTAGATACAATATATAATAAAATTATAGCAATTTTATTGTGACATATTACAATATATACATATAAAACTTTTCTTTAAAATTTATTAATATAAAAATATTGATAACCCTCAAAAGAAAAATGTTAATATGTTATTAGAAACTAATATTTGAAATTAGAATCGAAATCGAAATGATAATTTATTTTTTTATTTTATTAAATCTAAAATTAAAATATGATTCTCTTTAAAATTATATTATATGTATATATGTATTGCAAGTGATTAGAATTTAAATTTTATAAGGCATTTGAAATAGAAATTAAAATTGAAATTGAAATTGAAATAATAATTTTTTTTTTATTTTATTCAGTCTAAAATTAAAATATGATTCCCTTTAAAATTATTTGGATTATAATATATGCATAATATTGGAATAAGAATCAATGAAAAATTTTAATATATATATATATGTTTATTATATGTGAAGTATTTTTATTTTAATAAATTAAATATTAATAAAAAAATGTTATAATGAATTAATAATAAACAATTAATAAATCTTGTATATGAAAATAATATATATTAATTTAATTGATAAGAAAAAATATATATAATAAAAAATATAAATAATTATGAAATAAATACTTATTTTTTAAGACAAAAGAAGATAATTAATTTAATTTTTTGTGTTATGTTTTATAATTCGTATAAAATATATATTTTAATTTTGTGAGTTTTACTTAATTGGTTAGAGAAAATATATATAATAAAAAATAATTAATTAAAAAATAAATATTAATTCTTGAATATTATAAAAAGAATTGACTTAATTTTGTGTGTTGTGTTTAATGAAAATCAAAATTGATTAATTGATAAATGATGTAGAATGACTTATTCCCATTTTAAGAATCAGATTCCCATTTATTTTATCTAACCACATTTTTATTTCTATTTTCGCCCTCAACCAAATTTCACCTTAATCATTTTAATTTTTTTAATTTCATAAATAATAAGATAAATATAGATATACCAATCATAATCCCATTTGATAATTACAATTTAAGTGAAATAAATACAAACTACAGTTTTAAATGGACAAAAATCATAAGTTTATTTTATTGCCATAATGATAATTGCAATTCAAATGCAGTATTTTCTTTCAGTTTCCATTATTGACTGTTCATTTTTTATTCATTTTGTTACTAAAAAAATATAATTTCACAAAAAATTATTGTTTTGTATATGTATATATATATATATGTAAGTTTGAATTTTGATATATTTTATATTTAATTTATATTTTAAAATATTTTAACATACATAAAATATTATTATTTCATTAAATTTTAAATATTAATTTTGATATTTTTTAACATCCATGTATCAATAAAATATACACATAAATGAGATTATTTTACATACGTCTAAGGTTTGATACAACTGTTTCATTTATTTATTTTATTTGTATATTTTGAGATATAAAAATGTTATCTCTCTGTTCTTTTTATTTTAATTATTATTATATTTATTAATTAATAATGGTAAAATACATTTTGGAAGTGACCTTTTGTATTTTTTATTAATTTGTTTTTTTTCTTAGAATAAAGTAAAAAGATAAATTTTTACCTGCACTAAAAAAATTAATTTTAATTTTTAAATTATGGGTTGTGATTGGTTGGATATATGGGTGGGATAATGACTTAGGGCTAATTTAACTGTGACCGTAGATTAAGCCCAAAGCTCGTCTTTACCGTTCCTTCCAGGAAATAAGAGAGTCCGAGCAGGCGCAAAGCAAATTCGTGCCCCTTTTTTCACCAGATTTTCAAATTTCTCTGCTTATATATATACACACACATACCATTTCGTTTCAATCTCTCTATCCGAGTCGAAGCTCGCAGCAATCGAGCATCACTGTAATTCTCTTCCTTCACTATCTTTTGCAATTACATTGTTCTGTTTGGTTTCTGAGAAACCAGAGGAATATGAAATACAAAAGGAAAAAAGAAAAGTTTGGATCATTTACAAATTACATTTCATTTACATTTTTCTCTTAACTAGAAAAAATTTTCTCCTATATTTTAGGCAATTACTCCGTAATTCTTTAGGTTTTCAGTGATCGCAAACCTTAAAAATTTTTAAAATTGCGTTTCTCCGTACGTTTCTCACACTTTCTCTGTTAGCAATCGGGGTCCAGGAGTCTTTCTTTATTCGAATATTTGAAGTTACTTTGATACGTGTCTTTTTTACTATCGTGAATTTGAAGTGTTGATGGAGCAAAACGAAGATGGCGATTTCCGGCCAAAAAACTGTTGAATCAGTAGAAAAAACAATAAAAACAGTTAATTTGTCGACGGATTTCCTGCCTAAAACTCTAAAATCAGTTGCAAAAACTAGAGCTATCGTTGCCGAGGCATCAAATATCACTCCTAGGAAGCTGGCTAGGCGGCTAGTTTTTACTGTGTTCGGTTTGTCGCCGCTGGTCACTACATCGCCGCCTCTGCTTGTGCCGCTGCCGAAGGACTTGCACTCGCAGGCAGAGCAACATTTGCCTCCGTATTCTTCATTTTCCGCAATGTCAGTTATGTTCTTCTTTGAAGTTAAAATTGCTCTCTTGTTAAATTGATTTGATTAGATTGATTCCGATTGTATTCAATTTCCCCTAGAATTTTGTCTGCTGAAAACGTTTCAGTTGAAACCTTTCATTGAGAAAGAAAAGAAAATCTGGTTCATAAATATTCTGAACTCTACAATTATGATTGCCATCATCATATCTAATCTTATTAGCAGATTGAGAAAAGTTTATGTTTTAATTTGTTGACATTTATTTTTAATTTCCTTTTATTTACTTCATGTAGGAAGTTAAAGTCTCCAAAATTGCCATCACAGGCGAGCTCCAGGATAAGCAAGCATGCATCCAAGAGAAGTAAGAAATGTCATTGCAAGCGGTCGAAGTGCTTAATGCTGTGAGTGCATAAATTAAATATATTTAGGGTACCTTTCATAGGCCGTGATAAAATAAAATCTAATGTATTTTCAATGTAATGTTTACACTAGAAATGCATTTGATTACTTTCCATACAGTCTATCAAATGCAATCTTAAAGCATGCAAATGTTAGTTAACTTATGTATCTTCACTTTCTCCGGTTTCCTTATGGTAAGATTCTTTGTAACTGTACAATAGTTATTACTTTGAAAATTGTGTTTTTACCAGATGTATGATCCATGGGAATGGATTTCTCTAATGAAATGCTAGACGTTCGGAATAAATTGCAGGTATTGTGAATGCTTTGCCTCTGGAGTATACTGCGATGGATGCAGCTGTTCTTATTGTCATAATAATATTGAGGATGAGGCTTTAAGGAGAACAGCTGTTGAAATTATTCTAGATTGCAACCCAAATGCTTTCAGGCCGAAGATTGCTAGCAATCCTTGCAGTTCTCAAGCTGTTGGGGTATGTAAGTGGTATATATCTTATTAGGTCTATTCCACTCGGTCCAGCCAAGCCATTGTCCTGAAATTTTCAGTGTCAGCTACATAGATCCTCTTTCTTCATTCTGTTCTGCTTAGAACAGTTTTAAGATCTGTTTGGAACTATCTTTCACGCATCCTCCATCTTTCCATATTCTTTCTCTTGATCGCTGGATTTGTTTTTTACTTTAAGCCAAACACAAGTTACACGAGTTAAATAATTTAAATGATGCATGAATGTACTATTTATTCTTGAAACTTCAGTACAGCTCCCACTCGCATGCTCTGTTGTATTTCTGTTGATAACACTCTGATAATAATGATATTTACATGTCCAGAAATTACTTATTAATTTGTTTCTTAGGGTCAGTTCAATTAGGAATCTAATGCTGTGAAGCATTGACATCAGGCCGACTGAAATGAAATGGACGAATTGGAAATTACCATTAGGAAATATGAATTCTGGAAACGCGTATCATTGATAAACCAGGAAAACATGTGAGAATTATCCTTTCAAGGTCCTCAGTTAAACTTCAGCATTACTAATTAACTTGTCACATGATACAATATGGTCTTTGGCTTGGCCTTGTACTATGGATTATTCAATGCACAAAAACTTCTAAAGATGTGATTTTTGGTGTCAAAGCTATAATGATGCAGTTTAACTGAATTTATATTCTTTCTTTCACTTCCAGTGCATCAATTATTTGCCAATATATTTCTTCTTCTTTTTCTTCTTACAAAAATTTCTTTTGGTTCCCATGTCTTGACTCATCATTTAGCATGCATTACAATAAATATAGGATAAAGCAAAGAGTGTTCCAATCATGGGAAAACACAACAAGGGATGCAAATGCAAAAAGACTAGTTGCATCAAGAATTACTGTGAGTGCTTCCAAGCAAACATTGCATGCTCTGAAAATTGCAATTGCGTTGACTGCAAGAATTTGGATGGATGTGAGCAGCGTATGACTTATTCTTGGGGAGGATATGATAATGGCAAAGCCTCCATTGAGCAGACAAATGCTGCTACTTTTGCCGCTATTGGATCCTCAGGCTGTATCTTCTCTCAAGAAACCAGGAGGAAAAAATTCCGGCAGATTCTTGATTCAGATGAGAAACAAAATCAGTGCCTCTCAAAAGATCAACAGGTATGCAATTCTTCCCACCCTCAGTCCTGACTAGAGTCCTATATTTTGCCGTGTAGTTTGTAAGTTTAATGTGGATATGCTGAACATGGTCATTTAGCAATTACCTTTGCATCAATGAAAATGACAGTGGGGTTATGTTGTCCCCTCAGCTTGAATAGGTTCAACCGTCCTCATTCCATTTATTTTTTCTGTTATCTTGATATCTGTGGTTAAATGCTCCATTAGCCATCTTCACCTTCATCTAAATTATTATGTTTTCTTGAATGGGGATGACATTTTTCTTTGTTCTTCAATTCATAGTATTTCTCTGTGGCTTATATATAGATCCATCTATATTTTCCTACCTTAAATTGTTGTATGCTTTATTCTACATTTAGCAGGTAAATCCAGTCAGAGTTTCTGGTTCCTTCCCTACCTTTTCTGTTGATCCTGCTTGCTGCATTGTTAGTTCTACAGTCTTTGGCTCTTCAAAGTTTGCATTCAGGTTTATATTTTTCCTAGTACGTTCTTCATGGTTCTCAATCGTTGAAAATGTTCCATGCTTTCCACCTGCATGAAGTAATTAGGCTTGCTGATCGGAGCACAAGGTCATTGTTCACAGATGTCATTCTACCTCCACACACAAGGGAGCTTTGCTCATTTTTGGTGGTAGCATCGGAGGCTGCGAAAATTCTTACTGGTACTTTTCATCTGTAGAAGTTAATATCTTCTGGATTAATGGATTAAAATTTACAATGGGGTTAAGAACTAAAAGAAATATGCATGAATATGGTCATTTTCCTGATCCTCCTTGCTCCCCTATCTCATATTTCGAAATCAAGAATTCACTTCCACAACTGGCCAACTTAGTGTTTGCTTGATTAATTAGTTTGGTATAAATTAGAAACTACTATGTATATGCTTTTATACAAACTCCTTTTTATTTTTTATAAAAAGGGCTTCACCAAACTGCAAAAGATTTCTATTGGGGTTTCTGTTGGTTTTTTATTCCCTTCCATTTTATTTTCTTTTTGTTGATGATCATCTAGTTTTCAGTGCAAGTATGCGCGTTCATCTAGATGTGTTTCCTTCTGTATGACTGTTTACAAGCTGAGAAGACTTTTATGAGGTATAATTTGTATGCAATTATGCTTGGGATTATTCGAATATTGATCAATGGTGCATTTTTTTCTTCCCTGACAAAAAAATGCCACCACATAAATGCATGAAGCAAAAGAAAACCAGGCTGCCACTTTTCCTGCTGCTCAGGATGGGAAAAATCAGAAGAAAGAACCTGGCATTCAGAAAGTGGTGTCTGATAATAACTCGAGCACTGGGAACCAAACTGATACTCTCAACACAGAGATCTCTGGGCATGATGGAGACAATTTGCAAGAAGAAGGAAGTCCTTTTTTGTCTCAAAGAGACGAATTGATGTCTAAGCAAGAAGAAAAATCATTCATGGGAGCTGCTTCTCCAGAGCAGAATCCGAACCATGGCTTCACCACAGATTTATATATAGAGAAGGAAAGACTGGCTTTGGCATGTTTACGTGATTGTCTTGCAAAGCTCATCACTTCTGGAACGATAAAAGGTAAGTCTTTAACTGCTTATTAATCTGAATATAATATAAATATTGCTATCCTAAAAGTGTTCTATCAACAATTCAACAGAAAAAAATTCCTACAGTCAATTCATCTTGGCATTTTACAGTTCTTTTGTTGTCAATGAATTGCAGCATTTGAGTGTTTTGGAAGAACCTGAAAGCTAATATTCAAAGCTCTCTATTGAAATATATCCAATACTAAGCTTGCATTCTCTTGGAGAATAATTATGTAATTATGAAGTAACCAAATAAATTTTACAAAAAATTTTTTCGTTTTGCTTTTTGAACTCATATATTGAACAAGGTTCAACGGCTTGATGGGTAAAGGTTGATATTCTGCTCCTTCCAAATTCCAGTCTCTTTTAATTCCATCTGAGAGCGCTTCTTAGAATGTATCTCCAATGTGAAACCGTCCGTTATTTGTTCTAAGCAATAACAAAAAAGAAAAAGTGCATGCAATAACAAAAAAGGAAAAATGTATGTACTGTACACAATATCGTTGACTTATTTTTTCCCTTTTGCATATGAAATTATATGTATATAAAACCTTTTTTCTCCTCAACTAGCCCATAAATGGATTCTAATTTTCTCTCTTTGTTTTGGCAATGCGGAAAAGGATTTCTTTTCATCAGCTAGAGTTGTGACACACAGTTTGTTTGAACTTTGCAGCAGCTGAATTGTCGAAGCTATTAATGAAATCTAAGCACAACTAAAATCTATCAGAAAGAGTGGTCGGAGAGAAGCTAAACCATCTCCAATTTCTAGTGAGGTTACTGCCACGTGGAGACAATCCAAACTAGAAAACATGGTATATCTTGGATGTTGAGTGCATGGAATGGAGCCAAAATTTCTTACGATTTCTTACTCAGGAGTGTCCATACTTAATCCACTCCCATAGTTTTGATTCAATACAGTTAAAAAAAAAGTTGACAGCAGTGCATCTATCCTGTTCTATCGTTCAATATGAATGCCATTTATGATATGTACATAAATAGCTCCAAATAAACGAGAAATTCAATTTCAATTTGATTTATCATTTAATAAAAATTTTATTTCAAACGCAGGACTCTATCCAGTATAAATGAAAGCCATTTTTGAATATATCAAGGGATTATATAGATAGATTTCTGCATTTACATTTCCAATCAATAGAGCAACAGTTTGTTTATGACAATTTTGTTGAGGCTGAGTGACTACAACTGGTGTGCATGGAGAGCAACCCAAGCAGTTACACATACATGTACAACATCAGGAGGAATGAACCAATATATTTGGATGTTGTGTATACTGGATTTAGGTTCGTTAGAATGCATAGATTACATGAAACAGATGAACAATAAAAAGAAAGTGAAGTATTTATACTCATTTATCTCCTAAAAAAATTGCTTACATGTATTTATTGTATTTATATTCATTAGGAACAGTAATTACCCTTGAACACCAATGATCAGGTTAGTAATAAATCCAAATCCAACAATTTATTGCAATGAGATCTTACATTTAGCTTCTGCAGTAATTTGAAAGACTCATTGGATTGTCTTTTGTGGATGAAAAACTAGCTTCCGTATTCCAATTGCTTGTGCCATGTTTAATGCATAAATTGAGGCCATTTCTGACTTGGGAATACAGAGAATAGGTATGCTACCGATTTAATTTCTCCACTCAGTGCATTTTACCAAACAAGTTACACTATTTCCTGGGTAGGCTATTTTTAAAAATTGTTGATGAATATTGATGATATATTTGGGATATGATTGCCTAATTGGGGTTTTCATTTTTAGATTTTTTAGTAGTTAATGACAATGTTTAGTACTAATTAGGAGATATTATCCGAGCAGTTTTTTGCATAGGCATTCAACCTTGTCTTCCCTGGCCTAGCCTAGCTCGTAGAAAATAGACAGCATAGAAGAAAATTGGTGCCAAGTGGGGACAGGGGGACTTGACTCTTGAAAATTTGGATTGTAGGGTGGCTTGGCTACAAACTGTCACTGTGAAATCCAAAAATCAAGAACTCTAGAAAGTTGCAATTTTGGTTTTCTTGAATTGAAGAGTTAATATGATGGGAACGTTTTTTTAGTGGTCTGCGGCTGCTGCTGCTGCTTCTTTTGATTCTGAGTTCCAGAGCTCATTCAAATGTTAGCTGTATCAAGAATGAAAGGGAAGCCCTTCTCAAGTTCAAACAGGGCCTCACGGATCCTTCAAACAGAGAGAAATCGTGGGTTGGAGAAGACTGTTGTTCATGGGAGGGAGTCAGCTGTAGCTACAGAAATGGACATGTTATCAAGCTTGACCTTAGATGTCTTCAGAGAAGCAAATATTGGGGGCCAGAATTCGAGAAATCCCACCTGGGAGGTCAGATAAGCCATTCTTTACTCAATTTGACACACCTCACTTATCTGGACTTGAGTTGGAACAGTTTCACAAGGATTGAAATTCCTAAACTTCTCGGTTCCTTCAAAATGCTAAAGTATCTAAACCTTTCTCATGCAGAATTCATTGGGAAGGTTCCCCATGACCTTAAGAACCTTTCAAGATTGCAGTATCTTGATCTCCACTTCAATTTAGAATTGACAGTTGATAGTCTAAGCTTTGCTTCTACCTTACTTTCTTGAAATATCTTGACTTGTCTTTTTTGAATCTTGATATGGCTAATGACTGGTTACACTTACTGAATATGCTTCCCTCTTTAAAGGAATTGCATTTGTCTTCTTGTTCTCTTCCGTCCTTTCCTCACTTTTTCCCTGTCAATTTCACTTCTCTTGCTATTCTTGATCTCAATTCCAATGTCTTCAATTCCTCCATCCCGCATTGGCTTTTTAATATTAGCAATATTCAATTTCTTGATCTAAGTGAATCTCCATTGCGAGACTCGCTGCCAAGCGATGTGGGTAGCTATACTTTTCTTGAAGTCTTGGATTTGCGATATGATACCTTGGAGGGGCAAATACCAGAAACATTAATGAATATTTCATGTAATTTGCTTGAGCTGAACTTTGGTTCCAACTCTTTCAGTGGTGACATTGGTGAACTTTTTATCAATTCCTCTGCTTGTATCCGGAGTAGTTAAAGATTATGGATCTTGCTGATAATAAATTCTGTGGAAGTCTTCCTAATAGCTGGAAACGATTTAAAAGTCTAGAATTTCTTGATCTTTCTGATAATTCCTTTCATGGTCCAATCCCAGAATCAATAGGAAGATTATCGAGCTTGAGAGAATTATATCTCTATTTCAATTCCTTGACTGGCAGAATACCAGCAAGTATTAGACAGCTTTCCAACTTGGAATTTTTAGACCTGAGCAATAATTTATTGAATGGAAGTATCCCACCTAGTCTTGGACAACTTTCCAACTTAAATATTCTAGATATGCATAACAACTCATTGGAAGGTATAGTCTCTGAACTTCACTTCTCAAGACTGAAGAGCTTGACTCAATTGGATATGCTTGGAAACTTACTAGTTTTTGACATTGATCCCACTTGGGTGGCTCCTTTTCAGCTTCGATCCCTTGATTTGTCATCCTGCAAATTAGGCCCCAAGTTTCCACATTGGCTTATATCACAAACAAATAGTTCACTGGAATTCCTTGACCTATATAATACAAGCATTTATGATGGCATTCCAGATTGGTTCGAAAACATTTCTTCCAATATCCAATGGTTAGACTTGTCTCATAATCAGATCATGATGCACTTGCCAAAGTTGAGAAAATCTTCTGATGTTTATGTTAATTCTAGAATCATATTCTTGAATTCTAACAAATTTGATGGCCCTCTGATTGCTTTTCCTTCGGATGTGGAAGTATTAGATATCTCCAACAACTTACTTTCAGGCCAAATTCCCAAAACAATTGGCAACATGATGCCACAATTGAGATTTTAATTTTTGTCCAACAATCATTTGAATGGTAGCATCCCAATTTCTTTGTGCAAGATGAAGGATTTAAATTTTCTTGATCTTTCAAGAAATCAACTGTCAGGATCGCTGCCTCAATGTTTGCGGGAAATGGATAGTTTAAGTGTGATTGATATGGGATACAACAACTTGAGTGGTCAAATTCCAGTTTCACTGGGTTCTCTTGATATTTTGTCATTGCACTTGGAAAAGAACAATTTGCTAGGAAATATCCCTACATCATTAAAGAATATGAAAAGCTTGCTGACTCTTGATCTTAGTGAGAATGCATTTACAGGTTTGATTCCTGCTTGGGTAGGCGAAGATTTATCTTCCCTTGCAGTACTTAGTATCCATTCCAACATGTTTACAGGGAAGATTCCAATACAGCTTTGTCAACTCGCCTTTCTTAGTATATTGAGCTCAGCAAACAATAAGCTGACAGGAAATATTCCTCCTTGCTTTGACAATTTCACCTCAATTGCAGTCAATGATCCTCATTTTATTGACTACTGGCCATCAACGTTTGTTTTCTCTGTCTTTTATCAGATGCCAACTCGTTGGAAAGCATATGAAGAGCATGTTTTGGCCTATGTAAAGGAAGACAACTCGAATATAATGGAACACTTGAGTTTTTCTTTTCTGTTGATCTCTCGACCAATAATTTTGCTGGAGAAATTCCAAAAGGAACGATGAATCTTTCACTACTACAAAACCTTAATTTGTCTGGAAACAGTTTGAAGAGGCAAATTCCTCAAGAGATTGTCAACTTGAAGTATTAGAATCACTTGATTTTCCAAGAAATGAACTTTCGGGCTCGACAAGCTTTGGTTTTACTGTGGCTTGGGAGTTGGATTTATGGCTGGCTTTGTGGGAGTTTGCAGTGCTTTATATTTCAAGAATTCTTGGAGGCGTTCATACTTTCAATTCGTTGACAAAATCTACAGTGAGCTTTGGGTGATGGTTGCAATGAAGATAAACAAGCTCAAAAGAAAGTTCAATAATGGACAGGAATCTAATTAAATGGCAAGCATCTGTCAAGGTTAGTTTTCTAATATTTTTTTTTCTCTCAAATTATTAATTCAACTTTCTTTCTTTTTTTTAGAAATATATATGCTTGAATGAGGCTTCTGCTACTTGCATAATCTGTTGATATTTTGTGCTCAAAGTTTTATTAACCTACATTCTTATTTTTGAACATTCTTTAGTTACAATTCCCACAACAATTTTTTTCTACATAAAGTTATATTTATTAAAAAAAAGAAAAGAAAATTTAGGAAAAGAAAAAAAAATTGAGAAAATGAAAATAATATATATATATATAAAGTTCAATGTAGGCGTTGGAACCCTGGCCAAGGGACCCGAAGTCTGTCCATGACTAGGGTTTAGTGCAACTGTGTAGGATTAGGAGCCAAAGGTAACATGTGAAAACAAAAAAAATATTCAGCTGCTATTGGGCAAATGACATTTTCTAGCTTAAAATTTCTTCTTATATTCTCTCTTTGATTTCTTTCTTTATGTTCTACGTCTAATTTTCCTTGTTGCTCTAGTTGCAGGTTCTTTTCACTTTCAGCAACCATGCAGCTGTGCGGCTCCTACCCCAACCATGTGTTTGTCATAAAACCATTCCACTTAAGAAGGCTCAAGCCATGGCTGATGCTTCAAGTAGCAGCCAAAGAAGTATGCTGCCAATATAAAGTTCAATTTTCTGCCATTACAACATTACTCAAGTTTGGATTTTTGTAACAAGTTTGTAACAAATTAGTCTCCGACCACCCCATTTCCGTTTGCTTCGTTAATGATAATCCTACATGGCCACATCAGCTCCTAAAAACAATAGACACTGCACCTCCAACTTTAAAAGCAAATGTTTTGCACATCTAACCTACAACTCACTTTATATAAACAAAGTTACTTTAAATATTTATTAATCAATTTGACAAATTTATTAGTAAATCATTAAAAAGATTCAACTTTTCAAAATTATCTAATTTTAAATCATTACAAGAGAAATGCAGAAGTATAATGGTGAGATTTGAGTGTTGTTGAGTGTATTAATTTAGAACATGTACATTGATGTGTTTTGAATCCAGGGGTGAATTAAGAACAAAAAAACAGAGAGAGTGATGAAGCTGATGATATTCTTCACTTTCTTTGTAAAATTATCTAATTAAAATATTTTTCATCAGTTAAAATGTGAAGTTCTTTGCCCTATCTGGTAACAGTTCTCTGATATTTTAAACTACAACTTAAAATAAATTCATAATAAGTAATTTCTAAAAATAATATTTAGTTTTAATTATGAAAGGTTTAAGTTTTATAATGATTAATCGCTATTGTTATTTTTAGTGATAGGATTTTTATATATAAAGATACAGTTTACAATTATGAAATAATGATAAAGTGTAGAGAATAGCATTTTGAAAAATTATTCTTTATTTTTCTAATGTATCTTAATTAGGTTGGACTATCATTCTTATTCTCTTCTAATCTTATTTTCAAATTTAAGTAATTTATAATTTGTAAATTCATATCCAACATTTTTTTTTTAATTTTTTTTGGAAGTAAAAGGAACTCAAATCAAGTTGCGGTACATGTAAAATGGGTCTATGAGCATAATCCCGATAAATTAGGCTTGCTGAATTAATGGTAGCTCTACCCAAAAGTTACGAATTCATAGGCTAACAATTAAAAAGTTTCAAACTAAAATTTTCATTGGAATTAATCATAACAGCAACAGCAACAATAATAATCATAATAATAATAACAAAATTAAAATTCAAAACTAGAATCGGATAGTGAAGCCAAGCTATTCCAAAAGTAACTGTTCTCTTCATCAAGAATGGAACTACAACCTCCGTTAACACTCTCTTCGACCATGGATGAGTTCTTCAAGTCATCCATAATATTAATATTATTCTCTGCTTCGATAAACCATGCATTGCTATCAATATCATCAGTGCTTAACATTTCTTGAACTTGTGCTATTTGGTTCATTTCTTGATCAATGCTAATAATTTCTTGAGTCAGTAACCCATCTTTAGAAGCTCCACCACTACTCTCATCATAATTATTTGAATTCTCATGAAATCCAACCACTGATGGGAAATGGATGCTGCAGTCACTGGCACCGCTAGTGGAAACTATTTCTTGCCATGCTTTGAGGATGTCAAGGCATTTAATTGGTGCAGTATCATTCGTAAGAAGCCGTTTGGAGTTGTGACGAACCAATCTTGCTTCAGCTTGGAGACGAGTACTTTCCCACTGAGCAGTGTGTCTTAGAATTGCAGTCTTCTTGTTAGAGTAGGTGTTGCCATAGCCAAGAGCATCTGCTTTAGGTTTATGGGTAACAGGATCAAAACCCATTTTCTGTTATCTTTTCTTTAAATGTGAGTTCCAGTAGTTCTTGATCTCATTATCTGTTCTTTTCGGCAAATAAGTAGCTATCACCGACCACCTGAGATCATCAGAATTCAAAATTTGAAGAGGTCTTAAGAAATCCAAATTCAAAGCTAATAAAGAGGTCTTATTATCACTTTACTTTTAAAAAAAAAAATTAATAATGATTGGAGCACGATACAAGAAGAGAGACAGAGCTAGCTATTATTGTAAATTACCTGTTTCCAAGAAGGGCATGAAGTTGAATAATAGTTTGGTCATCATGAGCGCTGAATTTTCCTCTCTTAATGCCTGGTCTCAAGTAATTATTCCACCTCTGTCTGCAACTCTTTCCACATCTTTTAAGTCCTTTAATTAAGCACAAATTCAGACACTCAATAGATTATAAAAAGTACTATACAGGGAGAGTGTAGTACTAACTATTAATAACCAATTTAACACTATCTTTACCAGCTTTTTCAGGCAGAGTTTTCCAGCTTCCATGGCCATGTTGTTGGATATAAGCTGATAGCTTCTTGTCTTCTTCAGGAGTCCATGGCCTTTTCTTCAACTCCACCATTTTCTTCGTTAATTTGGAAAAAACGACGTTTAATTCACTTCTAAACCAACCAAAAAATGGAATTGTCAAAGGCCTAAACCATTTGAGAGAAATATAAGAACTCCCTGGATGCAATATATAAGAAGTAGATTATGGAAGATTCATAAATAATAAATTCTCGCTTATAATTTAATTTCAATAACCAAATCATCAACAAAATGAAAAACAAAATCCACTTGATCATCTAAATTGATTAATAAAATTCTATGTATATTATAAATACTTTATCTTTCTCAATTTTTTAATTTCTTTTTTTTAATCAAGCCTTGTTGTAGTAAATATTACAAATGGATTGTACTTATATTGGATTACAATTTTAATTAATTTACTGTTGTGTACTACATTAGATTTTTTTTTTATAAAGAGAACAATTATTAGAGTCTTGAATATTATCAATGTTTTACACATTATAGAACAACTAATTTAATTATTAAATTATTAGTTGGGATTGATTATATACTTGGTTATGAGTTTAGGGAGATTATTATTTTTTATTTAACTAGTACTTTTTAAAAAATATATTCCCTATATGTGAACTGATATTATTAATTTTGAATATTAATAATAAAAAATTATCTATATGGTCCGTCTAAAAAATTAACAAAGATATATTAATATGTCATATATTCTGCATATATTTTAACTGCATATAAATATATAATGACGCAAAAAGCTAATAAAATAAATTTATATCAATTTAACTTTTAAAAGAGTTATCATCCTTTATAACAATTCTTTCACTACGTTTTTAAAAAATACTTGGCGGCCTTTTTTCTTTGAATTTTCATATATATATATATATATATATATGTGAATTTTTTGTGTTGTTTTTTCTAATTTTATGTGATTTTTTTATTGTTTTTCCATAAAATAAAGTTAAGATCAATATAAATATGAAATTTAGTGTATATTTTTTATTTTTTAAAATAAAATTAAATATAATTTAAATTTTTATTAGATATTTTTTATTATTTAAAAATTATATGTCACTCTCTAATAAATATTTATGCTCTCTAATAGAGTTGTCCTTTTCAAATAAAAGGTAACTCTATTTCATGACATATGGTAAATAAATTGAATATTCAGTTAAAAATTATTTTATTTACTACATATTATCATTATCCATTATTTATATTAAAAAAATTTTAAATAATTTAATAACTTAATTAGTCATATATATATATATATGTTTTGTATACTTTAAAGATATATAATTTTAACTATATCTTATAAATATATTTTTTAATTTATTAATAGACTTTATTTGGTAAAAAAAAAAAGGGTTATCATCGTTTTCTTGCCACTGCGATATAATATATTAAGTAGTGGCAACCGACGATCATCAATCTAAATATCTAATACGGAAATTGAAGGATTTGTCTCTGCATTCTGCAATATTAAAGGTGTATGACGGCAACCGTCAACTTTCACCTAATAATATGTATGAAATTCACTTTAATATTACATATATATTTTTATTTTTTTCTTTCAATAAGTTAAAATAGAATATGCTAAAACTGTTTATTTGTATTCGAATTTAAAAAATATATATATATTTTTAAATAATGTACTTGACACGGTATTATTAAAATTATTTTATAGCTAGCTATATGGATTTGAGCAATAAATGAAATTAACTTAATTAATAAAAATAAAATAAAATAATATGCATCAAGTAAAAATTGAAAAATTATTTGTATAACTTATAATAAAAAGTCCATCCCCTTCAACAAATAGTTTTACATTTGTTTCTGTTGTTATAAAATTTTAGGTGAATTTTATGTATTTATAAGCTTGTAAATACAATATATATTATAAATTAAAATGTCCACACATTAAATATTTTTTCTATTTTTGTTTTTTTTTTCTTTTCCTTTGTGCAAGATTATGATTAATTAAAAGATTCAACTTGTCTGTGAAAAATTTAATTGCATTAAATGATAAATAGATTTTTTATCGAAAAAATGGTAAATAGAATAAATAATTTTTTTTAGCAAAATATATATGCAATAATAAACTGAATGAATTTTTTTTATGGTCATGCATATTTTTAGAATAATACAGCATGCAAAAAGAATAAACAAAAAAGTAAACAGTTAGCACAGTGCATATTTGATTAGACTGATGACTTTTTTTTATCGATAATAAGCCTTTTTTTATTTCCCATTGTTTTTCAAAGCATTATTTAATCTGTTAGTTGTATCTCATTCATTGCAAATTAGCTATATTCCTCTTCCTCTTCCTCTTCCTCTTAATAAATTTTCATAAACTTAAGGGTTTTTTTTTTTTTTCTGAGTATAACTTAAGGTTTTTCCTTTTTCTTTCTGATGTGGACTTATAAAACAACTCGTATTTTGTACAAGTTTTCACTATATTTTAAGATATTTTAATATTTGCAAACACACAATACCATTAATATTTAATTTAATTTAATTTTTTTTGATAATTTTAACTAATAAATAATATATCATTATTATTTAATTTAAATATTCTAGATGGCTTGCAAACTTGTTTCTAGAATGATCTCGATGGAGTTTCCATCACAAAAATGATTTCAACTTAATTTTTAAAATTAGTGCTTTATTTTGAAAAAATTATATAATATAATGGTAATTTCAATTAGATATTTTATTTAGAATGACAAGCTACTTAGATAATAATAAATTATTTATATTTTATTACTGAGAAATTAAAAGATTCAATTGAAAAAATTTTAAAGTATACTTTAAAAAAACATTATTATATATGCCATTATTTAATTAGTTTACTGTTTTAACTATAATGCTTAGTTTGAATCACTGTTGCACCATATAATTTTTTTCATTTTATTGTGCTTAATAAAATATATGTGTGGATTAAATTTATTATATAAATCAAATGATTAAAAGTATAGCAAGAAAAATATATGTATTGTATATATATATATGTCCCAATTACACACACATATATATATTAATAAATACCTACAAAAATATAATTAATAACATGACAATGTAATTGGGACTTTTAAAAATATAATGATATATACACATATATGTCCTTGAGATAGAAACTTACGTTTGGTTTAAACTTTAAAATTGAAATAAAATAAAATTATAATCGAAAATATTATTTATTCTTTTTATTCAATTTATTTTAAAATTAAAATCAAAATTAAAATAATTATATTTTATTATTTAAAAATTTTAAAAATATTATAATCAGAAAAAATAAAAAAATGAATTCATTATATTTTATTTTAAAAATTAATTTTTGATTTTATTAAAAAAATTATTTATTTAAATATTTAGAGATATTATAATTTAAAAAATGATAAAAAAATATTAAATTAAATATATATTATTTTAAAATTTTAATTTAATTTTTTAAAAAATAAAAAATTTTATTTTATTTTATTAATTTTATTTTAAAAATAAATATATATTTTTAATTCTTTATTCCAGTCAAAAATTATATCTGATTAACATAGGAGTAATAAGAAATCATTCATTCTCTTTTTTGAAATAATTTAATTTCTATTACCCTCTCTATTTTATTTAATCAAACATCAATAAAAATAACTTATTCTCATTATTTCTTAATCAAACGCCTCCCTTAAGTTTGAGGTCGTGGCAATATCTGAACTTGGTAAAAATATTTTACGTGTATTAATATTCAATAAACAGTACATATTTATGGAAGGGAAATGGAAATATCTATAACTAATTGAACTAACTAACTAGCTACAAGTAATTATATAAATAACAAACTTCTAAACTGTTACAAAGTTCCTTCAGAGATTGTTCCTATATTCAAATATCCTTATAATTACGTAAGGAAAGTATTTGGTTTATTTAAATTTATTTGCCATTCAAAGTTAGTTGAAACAATTTTTTATTATATATATTTAACGTTTTGTGAATAATATATATTATCTTCTTAAAAACAATTCATAATAAAATTCAAATATTGCAACCAATGATATTTTAATTCAATTAGTAAGGTTGAAGCTTTCCAACCTCATTAAATGTATGTATTTGTTGGTGATTTATAGTGTTGTTTCTTAAATATTTTTGAATATTGTGTATTTCGATTAAATTGAATTGATAACTCCAATATGTAAATATTAATAAATATTAATTAGACTTGATTGCACTCGGAGGTGAGGAGCAAAATTTAATTAACTGATTGAATTCTTAATTAATCGATAGAAAAATTTAATTTGATTAATTAAATTTAAAATAATTCTATTGATTCGGTTAAAAAATGTATATAAATTTAATTTTTAGTTCGATTAATAGTTAATCGATTTAATTTAGTAGATTAAACGTTAATTAAATTTTTTTAAAAAAAATTATTTAGTTATTATTATTCATTTAATTTTTTTAATTATATAAAATTATTTTTTAATTTTTTAATAATTTTTATTTAGTTATTTAATTATATTAATTTTTTATTTTAAATAAAATTTTTATTATAAAATTTTTAAAAAAATTAATTAATTTAAATTAATTAATTAATTTAATCTACTGATTTAATTTAATTAAAAACTAGCTGTTTTAAAACTTATTCATGGCCAAATTGCAGATAAACTATGAATTGTAAGCCTTTTTCAGATTGAAAATAACAATACTGTGTTTAAAATCTCCATGTTAATGTAATCTCGTATTCTTTGCACTTCTAACCTTAAAAGAATTCGTTAAAAAAAGAAATTTATATGTTATGTTATTTTTAATTTCTTTTAAATATATTCTATAATTATTACAGAATTTAAAAATATATATTCATTTTCAAGTTTAATTAAAAATATACTCTTTATATAATATTCATATATTATATATTTTGTATATATTGCCGTTATATAATAAATGTATACTTTTGACATATCCAACTGTTATAAATTAAAAGTTAGTATTTTTAAAACTAAAAAAGTAGATTTAAAAAATATATATATTTTTATAAATATTTTCATTTTTTAAAGTATTTTTATATAGAGTGATTAGTACAGTCCATATTTAACTTATAATTAAATAATTTGTGTTATAAAATCCTTTCATTTTAAATTAATAAACACACTCTCTATTTCACAAATATTAATAAAAATTAATTATTTTTATTAAAAATATATATTTATATATATTTTTTCTATTATATCCAATATATTCAATAAGTAATACTAAATATAAGTATAATAAAGATTACCACATTTATCTTAATTAAATAGTAGGTAAGCTATAATTTAAAATAAATGAAAAAGAAAATTATATGCATCAATTTGATACAGAGAGAGTATAATACTACAATAAACTGAACATCTGCAGCTCAACAATGTAAATGACTGCAGCCACCCAAGCGAGACACAGAAAGCAACCTTAAGCAAAATTTTAGAATGAAGTCCCAAAATTTGAATATAAAAGGATGGCCCTTTAGCTGATAACTAGTTGAAGTTTCAATCAATCCTTGTTGTTCTAGCAGGAATGTCAATGATATGAATAAATTAGAATAAGAAAACAACTTAGAATCGATTTTACTTGTATCAAAAATTTACATCCAACAATGAAACTATTAGTCAAGTGTTCATTGCTACTAATACAGATGCATGATGCATTAATACAGAAAAGCTCCATGATTTAACATTACACATTTAACTGCATTTGGCAGCATAATTTACTGGCCCAAAATATCAGATACTGACTTGTTGACGATCTGGAAAAGCTCCTCCCTGTTTGAAAAAATGAGGAACAATAAAAAATAAGATCAGTGGAAAATGAGGATTCCATATTGAATTATTCTTCGAGTTGCAATGATAAAGGAACAATTAACCATATGAAGGTCATGAGCAACACTTGGCATATTTTGTAGGCTGGAAAACATGAAATGTAATGTAATGTAATCAAATTCTTAATGCAAATGTCATAATAGAAATGTAATGAAAACAAAGGTTTACCGAGTTTTACTTACCGGTCAGGTTTGAATAGGAGATATCTATATATAAACCACTGAAATGAACAGAGAAGTTTACATTAGTATAACAAAATTAAGGAAAATGAAGCGCTATGCAACATAGAATTATATGTTGAGAGAACATTATGATTTGCAGAATAACTGGCAGAGGACAAAAGAAACAAAGTGTGTCAAAGGAAGAACGAATTCTATGGACTGTTACACCCATAAAATTGCTACAAGTTTTTTTGCTTCTTTTCCTCTCAAATTATCAGGTAATTTTAGTACTCACCGAAGAGTAAACTATGCCAACAAGTTCAAAAACAGTTGGGATAAATGGCAACTTGTCAATGGCCTATTAATACCAAAACAAACAAAAAGTAATCAGATTTCTCGTTGTGGCAAAAGCAGTAGAAAAGTTGTGTTTAGTGGCATATGCGTTTGTGTGGTGTTGAGCGGCAAAGTGGCAAATCTATATTAAAAGATGTCTGCTATATATATATATATAACTAAAATAAATAAAACTATAATTGCCAAAAAAAATGTAATATCATCCCTGTTATGGTTTAATCTTTGTGCCCTAATTTAACCAGAAAATATGGAGAATCTTCATTAGATATTTTTCTAGACTTGATTTGGACGAAAATCTAAACTGTGGGTTTACATAACCTTGCATCAACCAGGTAGAAAAATATGAATGTTTAACCTCTTATCATTGTAGGTGCATAAAAAGAAGTAAGGATTGGCAGACGTACGAGTTTTTTTTTTTATGGAAGATGTACGAGTTTATAGAAGATTCATATAAAAATGTTTCTATTGACAACTTCTACATCTAAACTAGTTTCATTTTTCATCACCAATTTACTCATCTAATTGCAAAACTATTACATTTTAGTTCAAGATCTCTGCATTAAATCAATTTTGCTAGATCATTATCCTATAGTATTTGAAGGAACGAGCCAAAGCAATTACTGATACAAGACTTGCAGATGCCCAAAGAGCTGCTATAGCTGCAAATCCCAAACCGAAAAGAGCCAGCCGGTCTTCAGAATTATCCCACTGTTTCATATCAATCAAGGATATGCATCAGAAATACAAAAATGTCTACATGGACAGTATACTTTATTCTCCCCAATTCAAAAAATGAATGAAAAATTAGGACAATTATAATCAAGCATCTAATAATCTTAAAAAAGGAGCATCTTGTTTGCAGTAAACAAAGTGAAGAAGATTTGAACTTGGCATGAAAATACAAGAAGCAATGATGTAAAAGAATCTACAAACAGATGAATTAACCCAAGAATACCACAGAGAACAGATCACAGAGAGAGACTCACCAAATTCTGCACAGACTTGCTGAGAGAGGTTGATGACTCAGAGCTTTCTCCAGCAGCCTTCATAACAACAGCCACACGATTCTGTCTCTCTGCAATGCAAGATTATCAGGTTTAAGAATAAAGATACACAAGGAAAAGCATGGAAGAAAAAGAATTAACTTAAACCAGCTGCCTAGCTGCAGAATTTCACTCACAAATTCAAAGATACAACATGAATATAGACTCCTGAAAATTTGTTCCAATGCTAGATTCATCAAACACAATCATGAACCTTTAACAACAGAAGAATCAATCCCTGATTCAAATCTTGTAGAAACTGTGAATTGCAAGGAAGCTACAATCTGTAACTCATTCCCAAATGCTGTTTACTTAATTTCTTGGAAGAAAGAGTTATCCATCATAATTACTTCAAAAACTAATAGCATGTGTTTATTTTCTTGTTTTGTCCTGCTCATTATTGAGGATTTCCATTCAGAAGCACTTACAATTCAAAACTTTAATCCAGCCTAACACTTCATTTCTAGATAGTAATAAAGATATCATTGGCCTGGTAGCCAAAATCAGATTTGTTTACATTAATTGCAATGATCATGGAATCTTAAGTTCCAAATTGAATATGGCATTCGATTAAAAATTTCAAATCATTATTTCTTCAAGTACCCTACTATATACATAAAAGAATGCATGTTCTGAATAGAATACAAATCAAGCTCTATAACCATAAGCAACCGTTATTTAGATGTATGTATCAACTGCTCAATAGAAAAGTCCAGTTGAAGTAAACCATAAGTTTCATGAATAAATTAATTGGAATAATAACCAAAATTCGATCCTTTATAATACATAAGGCTTACCTCTAATGGGAGAAACTGGAAGTTTTTGCAGTCTTGAAAAGGGTGTTTCTACTCGGGACCAAGAATGCTGGAGGAGGCAAGTTTGAAATAATAGAAGCCATATGCCCACCTGAAAGAGAACATGTAGAACAAAATAAAGAAGAAGAAAGATCAAATTTTGACAAGCATTGCAAACTTGGTTTTCACAAAACAAAACTGGGTTTCAGTAATCTTTACCCCTTTGACTGCGGAGAGAGAGAGAGAGAAGGAGAGGTAGTAGAGCTATGAACACCACAGAAATAGTTGGGGCTTTGTGGCCAGGAGAGCTCGAGTACTAGCCTCCGAGGAGTTTTGTTCAAGTGTTGCTGAGTGTAGAGAAACAAGTGAAGTGTCCAGCTCCTATTCCCTCGGCTGGGTCCGACAATTGCAGGTAAGATAGTTCGAACGGCTAATCACTTGGAAAATTAATTTTTTTTACATTTTATCTAAAATTTAATTTTATTAATTTTATCTAAATTTATAATTTTAATTATTATTTTATATTACTGAAAAAAGTTAACTGAGTTAAAATAAAAAATAATTTTTATTTACAACCAAAACAAAATAATTACGTTAATAACTTTACTAAAAAAATGGAATTTATAGAAATGGAGGAAAAAGGGAGATAAAAGATGAAAATTGAAGGAAAAAAAAAGACACAAAATATTTGTTTATTTTTTTTATTAATATAATGTATTTTAGTTTCAATTTTAACCCATTAATGAAAACAATTGCATTAGTTTTGACTAATTTATAATCTCATTGTGATATAATTATAGTTATTTTTGAAAATTGATATAAATTTAATAAAAATTAAATAAATTTTTAACAAAACTAAAAACTACAGTTTGAATAGTAAATAACTAGAATAAAATGTAGCACGATATTGTGGGTATTTTTATTTTTTAAATTCTATAATAATCGGTGGCGAAATTAGAAATAGAATGAAGGGGAGTAAAATTTTCAAATAAAAAAATTATAAGCGAATTAAAGATAAAATTAAATATTTAATATTATAGTAAAATTTATATTTTAGTTATAAAATTTTAAAAAATTTTATTTTAATTATTTAATCTATTGATTTATTTGCCATATTTTATTAAATTTTATTTCAAATAAAAATATTATCTTTACCAAATTAATAATTAAGTTATAAGATTTTAATATTAACCTAAATAACTGTTCACAAAAATTTAAATATCCATTAATTAAAATAAAAAAATATATATGATAAAAAATTAATATATATATAATACTGTATATATCAATATCTAATTACAAAACTCTAAATATTCACTAATTAAAAAATAATTAAAAAAACTTATATGTATATAAAATACTATAAATATATAATTTTATAAAAATATTATATATATATAAATATATAATTATGAAATTCTAAATATCCATTGATTAAAATATATATATATAGATAAAAAAAATTTAATATGTATAGAAAATACTATATATAAAAAATATTATATATAAAATACTATTAAAATTTTATAAAAATACTGTATATATAATCACAAAATTTTAAATATTCATTAATTAAAAAATATATAGTAAAAAAAGTAAATATATATATATAATACTATATGCATATATTTTTTTATAAAATATTATAATATATGTATGTTATTATATTTTGCATGTAAATAAATATTATATATATAAATATATATTTTTTATACTTTATATAAATTTTATTATAATTATATTTAATATATATTATTATTTATATTTTTTATTATTCATATAATAAATATTAATTTCACAATAATTTGCGACGGGTAACATGCTTGTCTAACACTAAAAACACGGCATGACCCTACAGTTTACTTTACTTGGACTAATACAGTCATTTTCAAGTATTAACTCATGAATTCTGCAATAATAGAATCATTAACAAGCTTTAAGTAACAAGAGATAATTGATAATAAATCACTTTTAACAATTTTTTTTTAATAAAATGGGAGAGAAAGCAGCGCCTAAGATTTTATGATATATTAAAAAAAATAAATATTTGCTTCCAGGCATGTACCGCTATTATATCCGCAATTATCGCTAATTATGCTATTGGCACAGCATATACGAATGATTTTATTACGTATTGACTTCTAATAATGTGATTTTTAGTGGTCATTTCCTTAATTTATCTAACCATGGTTGAATAATTAGGATTCTTTTAATGTAATGATTACGACTTTCCTGAATAATTGCTTGAAATATTGACAAATTTTATTTTTTTCTTTTGGCAATTAATTTGAATCTGCTCTTTCTTTCTGCATGCCGGTCTTCCTCTGAAATTCTCTCCCCAGAAAGTTAGAAGAATGAAATTTGTTCTGCCTCATATTATAGCTAAGTCCAGCCCTCAAAATGATGGTTTACTGGAAACAAATAAATAAAACCATGGATTTGAAATGGGTTCTTCCACTTGTCTTTGTTATAAACTTTCCTTACTTTCTCCTAGCTGAAGAGACTGATTATGCCTTTGTTAACCGCGCACAAACCTGGATCAACAATGACTTAATTGCCAGAGGAACAGTAGTCTTTGTTGATGGTTCTACTATTAGACCTGTCCTGCTTAACAATAGCAACCCTGCTAATTCCCCTGCTATTGGTTGTGGATTTTATGGTTATCGAACCACCGATTCTTTCTTTTTTTCTGTTTTTGCAGTGCAGGCAACAAGTGATTCCACTATTGTCAAAGCAGCTCGCCCACAAGTTCTTTGGACTGCTAATCCAGCCAATCCTGTCAAAGAAAATGCTACCTTAGATTTCACTGAGGATGGAGATTTGGTGCTGAGGGATGCCAATGGTACATTTGTATGGTCCTCCAATGCCTCTAACTTATCTATTAATCATATGAACGTTAGTGGCAATGGCACGCTTCAACTAGTTATACTACTTGACGTCGAGTTTGGCGATGTCATTTGGCAATCTTGGGATCTTCCTACAGACACATGGCTCCCAGGCCAAATCTTGCGGTCGGGGACACACAAAATAACATCTAGCGTCTCAACCTCAAATTTGAGACCAGGTTCTTTTTACTTGTCTTTAGAAGGCGGCAACTTGTATGCCTTCATAGATTCTGATACCCCTCAGATTTACCGTAAAATTTTCCTGCAAGAGAGTGCATCCAAGCAATTCAAAACTGGCAGTCTTCGTCTTAGCGCAAGGAGGAATGGTGTTTTTTATGTGTCTGATACAGAAAACTTTCAATTTTTGAAACTAGATCCAAATGGGCACTTGAGAGTCCACCAATGGATTCAAGGGTCAGTATCAATAGCTGATGATATCTTAACTGACAATTTAGGGAACTGTTTTTACCCCCCAGTTTGCGGAAACTATGGTATCTGCTCAAATGGAGGAAGTTGCAGTTGTCCTGTAGGAAATGACGGTGACGACAGATATTTCATGATGTTGAATTCAAGTGGTGGATGTAAGGAAACAACCCAGTTGTCCTGTCAATCTTCCCATCTGCATTAGTTTATAAAGCTTGATGAAGTTTCTTACTTCAATTTTGTAACAAATGATGGCAACACTGACATAGAAAGCTGCAAAACTACCTGCCTAAATAATTGCTCTTGCAAAGCAGCTCTTTTTCATTACTATTTCAGCACTTCAAGTGGCAATTGCTTCTTCTTGTCACAGATTTTCTCGCTAACGAGAACTCCACCTGGATTTTTACCTTACAACTCTTCAACATTCTTTAAGGTGCAAAGATCTTTGGTTACATCAAATCCACCACTGATTGGTCCAAGCCCATTCAATTTCATTTCTACTTCTCCAAAAAAGAAATCAAGAATCTTTGTGATAATTTTAGCATCAAGCATTGTCGCGGCAATAATTGCAGTTTTCCTCATTTGGCTATGCTTCCGATATATAAGAAAACAAAGATCTACCAGGGAAGGAAGAGAGAACAATGCAGATGATGAGTGGGAGAAATCATTACTTCAGGTAGGAAACTTGCCTAAAAGATTCACTTACCAAGAAGTCTGCAACAGATAACTTCAGCATAAAACTTGGAGGAGGTGGATTTGGAAATGTGTTTGAAGGGAGTCTGAGTGATGGAACCAAAGTTGCTGTGAAGAGCTTGGATAAGTTTGGCCAAGGGAAAAAAGAATTTTTAGCAGAAGTGAAGGCAATAGGTAGCATACACCATGTCTGCCTTGTTAAACTTTCTGGATTTTGTGTTGAAAATTCACATAAGCTTTTAGTTTGAGTATATGAGTAATGGATCCTTAGATGGATCTTCAACAAAAATCAAGAAACTTGTCTAGAATGGAAAATCAGGGAGAAGATCATCTTAGATGTTGCAAAGGGGATATCATATCTTCATGAAGAATGCAAAATGAGAATAGCACATCTAGATATCAAGCCTCAAAATATTCTTTTGGATGAGAAGTTCAATGCTAAATTATCTGACTTTGGTTTGGCAAGATTGATTGATTGGAACCAAAGCCAAGTAATAAATCAAATGCGAGGAACACGAGGCTACATGGCTCCTGAATGGTTGAGCAGAAAGATCACAGAAAAAGTTGATGTGTATAGCTTCGGTATTTTCATCTTGGAAGTAGTTTGTGGAAGGAAAAATCTGGACCTAACTCAGCCAGAGGAAGATGATATTTTTCTCCTGCCAATACTAAAACGAAAGGCAGAAAATAATTGTCTAATTGAATTAGTTGATAAATGTAGTGAAGAAATGCAAAAACACAGAGAAGAAGCAGTGAAAATGATAAGAACTGCCATTTGGTGCTTACATAATGATCCCACTATAAGGCCTTCAATGTCTATGGTGGTGAAGGTTTTAGAAGTTTTGATAGTAATGGAACCTGTATCTGATTATAGATTTTTGACATCAACTGTAGTAGAAGAAGCTCCTGCTCAAGTAATTATGATACCATCTGATCCACAACCAGCTTCAATCTTGTCAGGACCAAGATGAAGTAATTAGCAAAGAGGTAATCTTTATTTGTTTTTCTATTCTTTTCTGATGCATGTCAATAAACATTCACTGCTTTCAAACTGTGCTTTTGTAATTTGCAACTTGTTAGCTTGTTCCAAGTTTATATATGCTGCCAAGCTGCAGCTTGGAATGAAATCATATTCAGAAATTCTACTTAATTTTGTTGAAGCAATCATTGATTATAATTATTTTTACTTGACTGATTTAAAATTATCTTCATTAATCTCCCATTTTTTTCTTAATTTATTCTCATTAATACACAGAGATAATCTATTAACATATGAGATATGACAATAAAAACAAAACAATAATTTAGACTCAAACCAACTCAAGTCCTAAGATTTTTAGGGATATTAAACTAGGTCTTCTAAATAAAAATAAAAATCAAATCAACCTGCCCAAAATCAATAATAATAAAAAATTCACAAATTATAAATTCTTTATCTTAATTTTTTTTTAAAAAATCCCAATTTATATGTTATTATAAATGTAAAATTCGCCGCTTGTTATTTGTAATTATGTGCAAAATATACTTTTTTTAAAAATATATATATATATATATAAGTGCAACATAATATTTTTTTCATTAATTTAATGGCGAAATATGTATTTTATAGTGCAAAAAAAAAAGAATAAGAATTCCAACATTTAGTCTTTGAAAATTTCTGAAATGAAAAAATCAATAAAATAAAAGTCGTCCCCAATTATTATTATAATAAAATAAATAAATAAAACACTGCGTTTTATAGCGAAACTCGGTCGTTTTCTTGTTTCCCTGCAGCTTCATTCGTCCTCTTCAACGAACTAATGTTTGAAACTCTCGAGTCCGAGAAATTACAGAGAATTCGAAATATTTGGTTAGTAATTTCCAAAAACTGTATCAATCTTCGCAAGCTAAAATGTCGGAATTAAAATTTATGATTTTTCTTAGTAATCAAACAGACTTGTATTGCAATTAAAAAAAAAATCCTCTAAAAACCTAACGCCAGCTTCGGATAATATTGTTTAAGTCACCTCGTTGCTTTCTGCTACAGCGCTTACCTCGCTTGGTAAGGTGAGAAATAGTGATTCTGTTTGATTCTCGGGATAATGAAAGAAGGAAACTTTAAGGTGTGTACATACACCAATTGGATTTATTAGTCATTATTTATTTTGAGTTCCTGATATTTTAGGATTTCAGATAAAGAATGCAGTTTGGTTCTGGACAATAATGCCTGATTAGCTTAATCTCAATGAGGATTTCTTAATCTTTTAGGTAATGCTTTTTATCTTTGACTTCATTACTGGTAAATTTGATGGAGAAAAAACTTCTTGTTAATTTGAATTTTATGAATCCTCTGTTGTTATTATTTTTTATAAAATGTTATTGCTTCTGTGCTGTGAATTGCCCCATGTAAAAAACCAAGGGATTTAAGCTCATATCATGTGAACATCTAATTATTTTGCTGAGAACTTGCATTTTTTACATAGGAATAAGGATTATGCCAATCTTTTGCAAGCATAGTAAGGAATTTGACTATTTGCTCTTTTACTTTGGTGATCACTATCTTGGAAGTTCATTCTTTCCAAAGTCCTCTAGTCTTTGCTTGTGAAGATTGCCAGTTTCATCATTAGAATTTTGTGCATTGCCTCATTTGGGTGCTTCCAGAAAATCCCTTGTGTTTTATTTGAGACATTATGTCAAATTGTTGCCTCCTTGCTGTTTTTCCTGTAGATGTTGGGAATAAATGACCCGGCTTTTATTTTTTTGGATCCTACAGTGATATTATTTTGTCAAGAACACTTTCAATATCTGATCCTCACCCGGTACTTGCAATTCATGTAACTTCTTGAACTATGAACTGGAACAACCTTCTAAATATCTTTTTCAGAGATACTTCTAAACATTTGAATTTGATTAATTTTCTTTTTCTTTTCATGCGGAGCTCGTTGTGTAAACATGAATTGTATTTAATTAAACTCTTCTTGTTAAATATTATGCAGCTGTTGAGCTACTAACTGAAATATTTTGGTTCTTATTTATGAAGGTTTAGAAAATTATGCAACATGCCAACTAGCTCTATTAACAAAGTTTCAAATTTCATAGATTATAGTAAATCAAGTAGTGAAGGTAGGTAGTAACTGAGGTAAAGATAGAATACATGAGTTTATAACAAGTTGAGCTTTACAATGTTTGGGTTATCCTTCCAATTATAAGCTGATTATATTTCTTGTAGATATTAGAGGTGAGATATGCGTTTAAAACTCTCCTCAAGTATCAACGACCCAATTGACACTTGATAAGTATACAGTAGTTACTGTTTGAGTCACCTAAGATGCACTCCTACATTTCAGATTTGGTAGTAATTGAGGTAAAGATAGGGTACATGAGCTTATAACAAGTTGGGTTTACAACATAAAATAACCTATGTTGTTTTGGTAGGATTATCTTTTCAATTATAAGCCCATTATATTTCTTGTAGATATTAAATGTAGGATATGAGTTCAACACAAAGAACATTTATCCAACAGGAGGGACACCCATTCTTTCTGCTTGAATACATATCCAAACTTGTGAACTATTACTTCTGCTTGGTGCTAATTTCAGACTTGAATTCTGTACTATCCAATCCCTTAATAGTATCAAATATAGGTTTTGTGAATACCCTATGTGTGGATGTCAATTTAATGAACCCAAACACATGTGAACTGTTACTCTTTAGCTTAATAGTCAAAACTATGTATGTTTTTTTTCATGATTGTAGATTTTTTTTGTCTGCAGCCAATACTTTGGCTACTTTGACCATTGTAATTATGAGTCATCAAATTGATTTATTTTATTTCATATGAAGATCTCTAGGGGGAACTTTCCTTTTTTCTCTGTGCTGCACTCTAGTTTTGTTCGACACCTTCTGTCTTTTTCTCCAGCTGAATATCTGCTGGGTTGTCATTGGATATGATTATAGAGAGGACTGGTTACCATAAACACCGACAAATGTGTATCCATGTTCTTACAATGACTTTATCTTGGAAGAATCCAGTTGGCATTACTTTTAAGCTTCCTAAAAGCAACGACATAAAATTGGACATCCAGGACAGGCATACTTAAATTAGTTGTGGACTGGTAGTTTTTTTTTCTTCCTCAACACATTTTGAAATTGAACTACTCAATAGAAATTACTGGAATTCAATGTAAATGAATTCTTATAGTTATGCTATTGCTTATTACTCTGCATTTTTAGTTTTGGCCTAATATCTAACCTCTATGAAATTATGGATCTCCAATTACACTTTATATGTGATGGTAATGGAGAATCCCTTATGTAGGTGGCTTGCTTTCAAATCTCTAGTTGTCATTGTAATTGGTGACTTTCTAGTTTCTAAGACTTCAAAATGGCACGGTAGGAGTATAAAGAGATTTAAGCATTAAAACACAAAATGCAAATAATTCTTCACTCAATTAATTCCATGGGTGATATTTTACATTGAGATATGATAGATAAAAATGACAATTAGAATTTACCAACTCAGTCATTCTCATTCAAGCACAGTTACTATTTTTTGTGCATGTTCGTGTTTGTCTATTTCATTTTGTTCTTTAACTAACTCCTCTATAAAGAGGGGTGAACAGGAAGAGAGTCTAAATTTCTTTGTATATTAATTAGTTCAATTACAAAGAAGGGATTGTTAGATTCTCCACCTCGAAACTTGCATGACCTAATGTTAAGCAATGGGCATTCATGAATGAGTGACATAAATTGTACAGATACACATGAAATCTCTTTGTTAGAACCTATTCTTATGAATTTGGACCGCATTTATATCTATTTTGGTATAAATGTACTCAATATTGCATGGCATCATATATGGTATGGTGGTAGCTATTTGTTAACTGTATATTCCGAACCCACCATGTCATCTACTCTTCAACATCTAACGGTCTCTCATAGTTGGATAACAATTAGATCACTTTTATAATGTAGATTAGAACCCCTTTGATAATGCAGGATTTTTCGTGATTCATGTTGTTGGTTTCGTAAGAGTCTGTCCAAGCATTGTGATTTACTCATTTCCCAATACGACAGCATCCCTACAAAGATGTTCTTTCAGCATTTGGTGGGCCTAATTACTCTGGCATAGTGGCTCCATGCAGATTCCCTGTCGTGCTAGAATTTCAGGCTACCTTAATTGGAAAATTATCGTTAAATGTCATTTTATTAGTCTTAGCTTATGTCAATTACTATATTGGAATGCTTTCATTTATAGAATCACAGTTCTTGTTTGATGTATGAATTATGATATATTTAAAACGTAGAAGTACTTGGACAAGGAAAGGTTAGAGAGTCGAAGAGAGAGAATAAGTGAATATAAAGCTTGTGTTTTGATAGAATATTATGGCATGATTGTGATGGATAAGTTTGCTAGGATGACAAATTTCTGTGGCCTGGTTTTTGTAAGGTTTTGATTCTTGGTGATTAAGAAAACTGAAATTTCAATGCAAAGTTGTGATATACATGGTGCATTTTTGTTTGTAGCATGTATATATTAGGTCTATCATCTGCCTTTATACATAATATGTGATTATGTGTAGATTATACTTGTAAAACACATAATTCCCTACAACATCTTACATTTCAATATGCGGCCAAATTGTGAATATGATGTCATTAGTGTTCATAATCTTTAAAAGTGTTTTTCTTTTGAAGGTATATTTGCTTGATCTTGATTCTTAGGATATATAAAATTATAATAAATTTCTAGTAAAGAGATGAAAGGAATAATTAGAATTAATCAAAGTATAGAAACTGAATGAAGAAGAAAGTATATATATATATATGTATGTATATATATAATTACTCATGCATGGACTATATTGTGATGTATTCATAATTTCTACTTCCTTTTCTTTATGAATTACATATATATTTTTTAGTTAATACTCAATGAATACCATTTTATTTTATTATTAATAAAGCAGCTAATACTTTGATATGTAGCACTTGTAATAAAATTTGTTATACTGATCTTTTTCTCTTTAATTCTGAGCTTTTGCCACCGCCACCCCTTAACTTTCTAATCACTGCATCATTCTAAGTTCATCTTTCCAAATAAGTAATATCAAAATTTCTACTTTTAAAAATTTCAAGATTCTTTTCATTTCAAGATTTGGGTTCCCTGACTTGCTTCATAAGAAACTTTATGAGAAAACTTTATAAAAAAGAAAAGAAAAGAAAAGAAAATGATAAAGTAGAATGAGAGAGACACAGAATCCAAAAGAAACAACAAATAAATTAAAATGCTGTGTTTATTATTAGGTTTGCTCTGCATCATGTGATTGTTTTATATCAGCTACCATTCCTAACTAACAACATATATATACATAACTGCAAATGGGGAAATTAAAAAACAATGAAAAGAAAAAGCAATAGTGAAGTATAGGTTGAATTGCGGATCAATTCAATCATAACCTGTATAGCACCAGAACTTTAATTATAAGAAGGTGATGGGTAATAATGGCGTCTCATACTATCTTTTCTTCCCTTTTCTCCGGAGCATTAACTATAATCAAGGTTTTATTTTGCATAATAATTACCAATTAAATGGACTGTTGATGCACTAAGGAAAATAAATTATAATAAGCTTTGTTTGTGCTCGTTTAGATAGATTTTTAATTTTTTAAAATTAAGAATTATTTTTAATTTATATTTTTTAAAAATATATTATAATTATTAAAAATAAGAAATAAAAATTTTAAAAAATACTAACGTCAAAAATTGATTTCTACGATGAATTTTTTTTTATTAATATAAAAAATGTCTTATATAAAAAATAGTTTATTGATATAAATTATCTTATATATATAAAGAATTTTATTAATATAAAATATATTATAAAAAATTAAAATTATAAAATAAAAATCATCCTGAACACAGTTTTAATTTTTATATATTCGAAGGATGGCGAGTAGAATTGGTAGATACTCTATATTATCTTCAATTGCCCACCAGATTTAAATTATTTATCATATTAAGGAATTCTTTTAGAAAAAAAAAGGATTGTATTTTTAGCTCAAATTATGAATTTTTAGATTGAATCACATCATTGTGATATTATTATCTTTTACAAGAAATAATTTGAAATATGCAGGTGGTTTTTGTTAATTCAAATGAGATTATCAAATTTAAACGAATCATGATGCGTTATATTGAATGAGTCCAATTCTCAATTTTTACTTTATGTGTCAAATTATTGGATTACAAATTTTATCAAATTAAATTATTGGATTAATAATCATTCATGCTGTAAATGTTTAGTTTATAATTCAACTAGAATGTGAATAATCTAAACTTGTAAATGACAATTGGTGGATACACGCCAATGTTATATAATTTCTTTTAAAAAAAATAGTATTGGCTTAATAATTATTTAAAACAAATCAAAAATTTTTAGGAGTTTTCAATTATAGCATTTTTTTAATTTATAATGATTATAGCCTTTTTTTAATTTATTATAGCCCTTTTATTTATAATAATTACATGCATATTAATTTTCAAAAATTTATCAATTTTAGACTTTATCAAGAAAAAAAAAAGAGATCTTTTTATTTTAATGTAATAAATATTTTTTGGTTAAATACTTAATTTCTTGGATTTAGCGGTTGAGAAAAGAAAATCTATTTTTGCTTTTGTTTTCGTAAACAAAAGTAATACATTTTTCTTTTAAGATTACCTTTTTATTTCATTGTATATTTTAGTCACTGATTTTACCGTAGTGTAATGTGACTAAAGGTCCAAAATTAATATAATTTTTAAAAACTATACATTTAATAAAAAAAATAAAATAATAGGATAAGATATATAATTGAAAAATTACTAAAGCTGATTTTTTTAAATAATTAAGCATTTAATAGTTAATTAAATAATATTTATACAATTCACATTATACATACATTATGCAATAATTCAATATCCTACCAAAGAAAATAAATAGAAATTCATCAAAAGCAACTAATGAAGAAAGGATACCAAAAATAAAGAGATTACCGGATTACTTTAGCTAAAAATTAAAGAAAACAACCTTTTCTATATGCTTTTTTGCCTTGCATAGCCAAGCTAAATTAATTAATTAGGACACCAATTATTTATCAATAAATTTCATCAATAATTTATTCAAATAATTAAAAATTTAGTAATTATTATATAAGTTTGTGAAAACTTTTTTTCTTTTTAACATTTTCCTTATATTTTTAATTAGCTAATATAATATAATATAAGCTAAAGGAAAGGAAAAATTATTATGTAAGTCTTTAGCCTCCACCATATCCATCCAACACTCTTCATTGACTTAGTTTTTGATTAAAGCATTGTAAGTTAGAAACTATAAAACTATATAATACTTGCCAGTCCAAACCCTAAAAATTATTATTTCTTTACAAAAGTTTTATGAGAAAAAGCTCTTTGCAATTGTAAAACTTTTACTTGAATAAGAAAAAAAATAAAAAATAAAAAATCTTTTGTGTTAGATATGTGAACAAGTAAAAAATTAAGTTTAATGGGCAATCTTATTGGGTCACTATCAAGTAATAAATAATGTTGATAATTGCTTTTTATGGTATAAATGAATTTTCTCTTCCAACTTAGTAGATTCTCCTAAATAGAAAATCAAAAATTTTTATACAATATAATTAATTTAAATGATGTAGGTTTTAGTCTATCAAAACATAATTTAATAGTAAATATATATTTTCTGAATAGTAAATTTAATAATATTTTTTCTTCACCAAAATGTAATAAATGTCAAAAAAAAAATTAGATTTTACCTTTTTTTATAAATTTTATTTGTAAATTCGAATTTGAGATATCTTTAAATAGATTTTTATAAAAAAAATGTTATCATTAAATAATTTTTTAGGAACTATATATAAAAAATTAGCCCGAGACTATAAAAAGTTAATCAATGGATTATACAACTTATTTTTTTTAAAAAAAAGAAGAAATTGTATGTCTATTTTAATTTAATTTTTAAATTTAAATAGATAATAATTTGAAATTTTCTCGAAAATTTGATTTATCATTTGACATAGTATTTATTGATTGAATTTGAATTTTAGAAACATCACATTTTTTAAAAGAGATTTTAACAAATGCTGAACCTAATTTTTTTTTTCCAAAATTCAAGCTAATTAAAACAATACTTTCCAAAATCATATTGATTTCCCTTTTTTGTAAAAAAAAAAAAAAAAAAAAAAAACTAGAAGAAAAACACTTAATTCACACCTACCACCAAAAGAAAATTAAAGCTCTTATAATACAGAACTATATAAATTTTCATTAATTTTGAATTAAATAATTCTTAATGAGACTTTGATTTAGCAATAAGAACAAACGTAAAATATTAAAAAAAAATTAAAAATCGTTCTTTCAATTTTCAAATTTATTTTTTAAAATTAGGATTAAAATATTATTAAAGTTAATTTTTTTATCATTGAGGAGTAATTTTTTTTTAATATTGGTATGAATTTATTATTAAGGGAAATTTGCATTTATAGCTAATCAATATTTTATTATATAAGATTGAAATATATATCAATTAAAGTCTTTTTATAGTATTGTAATTGGGTGAAGAGAGAATCAATCTTTAACTCTATTATTAAAAGAGATGCACAGTACATATACTAATTAAAGTTAATTTAAATAATAGCTAGGAAATTTTTTTTATTAATTAAAATTAAAGAAATTAAGATGACGTGTTTGCATGTAGTGGAGGTGGTAGAATTGGAATATAATAACAATAAGTGTAATTAAGATAATAAAATCAAGAATTAAAATTTGACTTATCCAAAGTTGCAGACAAATTTGTTGAAAAATATCTGAAAAGTTTGGAACCAAATCCATTAATCGAAATCCAACCTTTTAAATGACATAAAGACACATAGTGTGTAGGACAATTGATGCATGCCCACCTTCACATATTACCTTGCGCACCATGGCTGTAACTCTATCTTTTTCACTTTAACCCCCCTCCCTATTTGGCGGCTACAACAAATATGGCTCGGCTAATCCAAGCCAAAATTTTTTAAAATAATACTATTAAAAATTTTGTATTTATTTCTTTTCTAAAAATATTAATTACTTAAATTAATTAACTTTATTTATATATATTAGGCAGTGAAAACTTTAAATTATTCTATTCAAAATAAAAATAAAAATTTGAAATTATCAATAATTATATGTATTATTGTTATAGTATTAATTATCATTTATATTATATAATATAATATTTAAAAAATTATGAAAGCATATACGCTTTTAAGAACGTAGAATTTAATATATTTATTTTTTTAAATGATTTTGGTAAAAAAAAATAAAGTATAAAAATAATTAATATTATTTCATGTATGCATATATATAAATTATGAAGTATATATATAATTAATTAAGACTAGTAGGTATTTGATTTATTGTGACAAGGAAAAGTAGGTTTTAATCATTTTGGGAAAAAAGTATGTAAAAAATGTTGTTTTATGAATTATATATACATATAAATTATTTATAATCTAATTTAATATTCCTAGTACATGCATGAAGTAATAATATATATATATATATACTCAAACCTAATAATATATTTTTTTAGAAAAAACCTAATAATTAGAAGGTTGAAATTGCATACTAATTTCCTTTTTAGAAATGAAGTGTAAATAAAAGCCATTGGAATTAATTAATAATTGCCGACCAATTAGAGTGGGAAAATACGTATAATTTTAATTTGCCAAAACGTGTGGGAGATGAAAATATTCATATACCTAATTCCTTTATCAAGCTCACTTTGACAATAAACTCTTCATATTATTATTATGGGCATACGAATTAATGTTTATGTTCTTCAGAGAAATTCATTAATGATTATAACTTAATTATATATTTTTACAAGATAAAATATATATGTCGTTGTTCTTTGTAATGTTAATTATGAATTTTTTACATAAAATTTTTTTATTCAATTTCTATCAACTTATCGTTACTAGTCATATAAATGAAAAATTGGATTAGATACTTTTATATGGAGTAAAAAATTTATAACATTAAAAATGACAATATGCATTAATGTGTTCTTGAGAGACGAGTATAATATATAAAAATATATAAGCAATTTATTAAGAGTTACATCTTATTTTTCATTAAGTGCTCAAACCTATTTTTCATTAGCTTCAATTCTCTGATCTCTCTTTCCTTGTTATTTTCCTTTTTATATTTTGTTTTTCTGAGTAAACATATAGAGAACATATAAAATCCAAAAACTCCCAGCAAAAGGAAAACGTTAATTGTGAGAGGGAATTTGGGTTAATCTAAAATTAGGAATTGGAAAAGAATTGGCATATGGTAGGCCAGAAAAGTATTCATGAGGTTAGGATAGAAAATGCCAATTAGGAGGTTCCCTAGATCATTATTATTTTATAATAATAATAATAATAATAATAATAATAATAATAATAATAATAATACAATATTCTAATATCACTTCTACTATAGTTTTTTAAATGATTTTTTTTATTTTAAAAAATTAATTTGGTAAGCTTTAAATATCTCATGTCATTAGACTAAAATATCAATTCATTTACATGTTTTAATTAAAAGAAGTGTTATGTAAAATTATCTGTATCACAAAAATTTAAATAAATATTAATTTTTTTTCCACGTATGTTTCTTTTTTTATTTTAATTAGCAGATATTTAAGATTTTGTGATTAGATATTTAAGATAATATTAAAATTTTATAATTTAGTTATAAATTAGATAAAATTAATATTTTTATTTGAAATATTATTTAATAAAATATTATAAATAAATTAATATATTTAAGAATTAAAATGAAAAAATATATATATAATTTAAAAAAAAATTAGAATTTAATAACAAATAAAAAATTTTAATAAAGATTTTTTTAAAAAAATTTAGAACTAAAATTTAAATTTTACTATAATATTAGATGTTTAATTTTATTTTTAATTTATTTAATTTTTTTTAATTAAAAAATTTATTCCCCTTCATACTATTTTTTATTATGCCATTATATATATATATATATATATATATATGAGGAAGGGAATAAATGATATATAAGTGGGTCTGGCTGGAGCCATTGAAGCTGATATAATAAAGCAAAGAAGCTAACAAAAGGGAAGCTAAGAAATACCGTTGAAAAGAGGAGATGGGAGTTAGTTGGATCTTCACATTTGGACCAAAGACAATATCTAACAGTCAACTCCTACCCGCAAAAAAAAAAAAATACTTCCAACTTTTGTTTTTATATCCTTAAATCAAATAAGGCCCCACTCTCCATTGTTGTTTTCTTCCTCCTTAAAACAACCATTTCATCACCCTAATAACCGATACCCTTCTCTTCTCTCTGCCATGGGAGTCGACATGTCTAATCCACCTTCTTCTCATACCAAAGACTTCTTTGCTTCTCCTGCTCTTTCTCTCAGTCTTGTAATCTTCTTTCTTTCTTTCTTTCTTTAAATTCTTCAATCTTTATTATATGTAATTTCATGTTAATTATGTTTCGTTTTTAGATGTTGATTATGTTTCTATTTCTTGGTGTTGTTTGATATCTTCAAGGCTGGAATATTTCGTGGAGCGAATGCACCCCCCGCGGAGGCTCCTCCCACCATGGAGGTGGAGGAAGGTGATGAAGGTAGCGGCGGAGGAGGTGATAAAGAAAGAAGAGAAGAAGCTGTTGAAATTAGTAGTGAAAATTCAGGTCTGATGAGATCAAGATCAGATGATGATTTCGAAGGCGAAGGAGAACATGAGGATGCTGGTGGTCCTGATGATAAAAATAAAAAGAAAAAGAGAAAGAAATATCATCGACATACTGCTGAGCAAATTAGAGAAATGGAAGCGTGAGTTCTTTCTCTTTTTTTTTTCATTTTTTTAATAAATTTTTAAAATTTTTAAATAGTTATATAATAATAATAATTATTATTATTATTATACATACACACTTGTTTGTTTATTTATTTATTAATTTGCCACATTTATTAATATATTTAAGAATTAATTAGGCATGCATGGCGTTTGGCATTTCGTGTATTTTTAATTATTACTAAGCAAATTAAAACGAATTCAATAATATTAAATTAATTATTATTATATTAATTATAATGCTATATAATAATAATATTAGTAACTTCGATAAGTATTTTAGTAATAGCAAAAGTACGATGTTTTTGAGAATATTCTATTATGTCTACGTAACTATGCGTGCTCTCCATAGATTAAGAAAAAAATTAGCGAAATGCTTAAACATATATAATAATAGTAATAATGAATCAGTATTAAGATTTCTCAGAATTACGTGTAAATTTGTTTTTCTTTTGTTTTATACAAGTTAATGTCTCTCAATTAACTACAGAAAGAACACACAGAGACCATAAAAAAAGAAAAGAAAAAAAAAAGCTTAATTATTTCTTTTCAAAGGTAATTATCTAAAATTAAAGTAGTAAAATGTATTATTATAATAACAATGTAGTCCATATATATTGCTCATATAAATTTTAATTATCATTTTCATATTTATTTGTTTGATTATTATCAATTAAATATTTAATTATAACAGTGCAAAATTATATATAATTTAATCACAGGCTATTTAAAGAATCCCCACATCCTGATGAGAAGCAAAGACAACAATTAAGCAAGCAACTTGGACTAGCTCCTAGACAAGTCAAGTTTTGGTTCCAAAATCGCAGAACTCAAATCAAGGTTCATATATATTAATATACAAATTAATGATTAATTAATATTAATATTTGCAACTCTTGACTGTAATAAAATTGCAGGCTATTCAAGAAAGACATGAGAACTCTTTATTGAAATCAGAAATGGAGAAACTCCGAGACAAAAATAAAGCAATGAGGGAGACTATCAACAAAGCTTGCTGCCCTAATTGTGGCATGGCTACTACTAGCAGAGACACTACTTTAACTACTGAGGAACAACAATTACGTATTGAAAATGCCAAACTCAAAGCTGAGGTTATTAGTAATAATTAAAGATTATTATAAATTTTTTCATATACTTTTATTTAGAAATAAATTTTCAATTCAATTGTGTTCACTTGATGATTATATGTATATATAGGTAGAAAAGCTTCGAGTGGCTCTAGGAAAGTACCCTCCAGGAGCAACAACTTCATGTTCGTCAGGAAATGAGCAAGAAAATAGAAGTTCATTAGATTTTTATACTGGGATTTTTGGGCTTGAGAAATCAAGAATCATGGAAATTGTTAATCAAGCAATGGAAGAGCTCAAGAAAATGGCTACTGCCGGAGAACCATTGTGGATTAAGAGTGTTGAGACGGGTAGAGAAATTCTTAATTATGATGAGTATATGAAAGAGTTTGGAGTTGAAAATCAAAGTAATGGGAGACCAAAAAGATCCATTGAGGCTTCCAGGGAGACTGGAGTTGTGTTTGTTGATCTTCCCAGATTAGTTCAAAGTTTCACTGATGTGGTAATAATTGAGACACTATATCACATAATTATAATAATTAATTCAGGTTAATTAATAACATTTACACAACCTCAGTTAATTTTCTTAATTTGTTGATTTTCAGAATCAATGGAAGGAGATGTTTCCATGTCTAATCTCAAAGGCAGCAACTGTTGATGTTATATCCAGTGGAGAAGGTCCTAATAGAAATGGAACAGTACAATTGGTGGGTTTTATTTTATTTTATTATATATATGTGTGTGTATTTTACTAAGAAAAAGAAGCATAATTTAAGTTGAAAAAAAAGAAAAGAATCAACATCAATTTTAGCGAAGACAAAATGATAGGTAATTGATTGAAGATTGAAGTAGGATTTTAAAACATAGAAAAAGAAAAGAAGAAGAAGCAATTAATTACCACATGTGAATACCACAAACCCTTCTCTTAAACATTTGGAAAAGTACAAAGAATTCTTTTGGAATTATATTATATGATGCTATGGTCCAGCTGTGGAAATATTGTGATTTTTGGACCACTTCTTTTATTATTTATTATTATTTTTTACCTACTTATAGCTAAAAAGATAAAAATTCTTTTGACATTTTGGGCACTCTATTATCTCTCTAATGATCATAGTATTATGATATTGTAATAATGATTAAGAGAATTTAATGTGTTATTAAACCTTTTTTGTGTGTGTGTGGGGGGGTTGCAGATGTTTGCTGAGGTGCAAATGATGACACCAATGGTGGCCACCAGAGAAATATATTTTGTTAGATACTGCAAGCAACTTAGTGCAGAGCAATGGGCAATTGTTGATGTTTCCATTGACAAAGTTGAAGATAATATTGATGCCTCACTTGTCAAGTGCAGAAAAAGGCCCTCTGGCTGCATAATTGAGGACAAATCTAATGGCCACTGCAAGGTATTATTATTATTTTTTTTAAAAAAAAATCTATTGCTTGGAAGAATTTAAATAGTGCAACTTCTTGTCTCATATAAATTAATACATTTGGCTCCTTTAAAATTAAACCTTATCTAAAAAAAAGGAAAAAAAACAGCAATTTATTTAATTTTCAAATTCATCATGATGGATAATTTTGGATTCATATTATTCATTACTTCTATCAAATTTGAAACAAGTATCCTTATCTTGAATGTATGGAACATGTTTCTTAAGTTTTCAGAGTTACCACTTGTTCATATGCTCTCTGATTTTTTCTTATTTTCTTGTCATCCGCAGAAATAGAAAGTAATATTCTCTGCCATTCATCTGATAGAAAATATAATGGAAGGCTTGTTTGATTCACTTTAAAATCAAAATAAAATTTCACCAGAAAAATTCCCCCAAGAATGAGTTTAACCCCATTTACTATAATTTATTAATTAAATTAACAAATATACTTTTTTTGTTCAAGATTAATAAATATATTTGATAATATATATTGAAATATATATTAACTGGGCAGGTGACATGGGTAGAGCACTTGGAATGCCAGAAAAGCACAGTTCATACAATGTACCGGACCATTGTCAATAGTGGTTTAGCCTTTGGTGCAAAGCATTGGATAGCAACATTGCAGCTTCAGTGTGAACGTATTGTTTTTTTCATGGCAACTAATGTGCCCACAAAGGATTCAACTGGTATATTTTTCTCCTGTAATTCCACTGCTGAATAGATGTTTTTGTAAAGAATGTTTAATTTCTGAATACAACCATTGCTGAAAAATAGGTGTTGCAACACTGGCTGGGAGGAAAAGCATTCTGAAACTAGCACATAGAATGACCTGGAACTTTTGTCGCGCAATAGGTGCATCAAGCTACCATACATGGAACAAGGTCACAAGCAAAACGGGGGAAGATATAAGGATTTCCTCCAGGAAGAACTTAAATGACCCTGGTGAACCCCTTGGAGTGATCTTGTGTGCAGTTTCTTCTGCATGGTTGCCTGTGTCTCCTCATGTCCTGTTTGATTTCTTGCGAGATGATGCAAGTAGAAATGAGGTATATATATGAATATGATCGGTTCAGCTAAACAGTTCTGCGGAATAGAATAAAATTTTCAGATTCTGACAATGTTTTTCTGCTAAAATTTTTAGTGGGATATCATGTCAAATGGAGGTACAGTACAATCCATTGCAAATTTAGCCAAAGGACAGGATAGAGGCAATGCAGTAACTATACAAGTAAGTTGGTTTTTCTGTCTCACGGAAGCAAACTTATTTGTCTATCTTTATTCGAGTCTCTGAAATAACTGAGAATTGTTAAATTGCAGACGATGAAATCAAATGAAAATACCACGTGGGTACTACAAGATTGCTGCACAAATGCTTATGAATCCATGGTAGTGTATGCTGCTGTGGATATTAATGGAATGCAATCTGTGATTACTGGTTGTGATTCAAGCAACATAGCTGTATTACCTTCAGGATTTTCAATTCTGCCTGATGGACTTGAATCAAGACCCCTAGTGATCACTTCCAGGCAAGAAGAGAAGGGAACAGAAGGGGGGTCTTTATTGACAATGGCATTCCAAATCCTAACAAATACCTCCCCTACAGCAAAACTAACCATGGAATCTGTGGAGTCTGTTAACACACTTATATCCTGCACATTGCGAAATATTAAGACAAGCCTGCAGTGTGAAGATAGTTGAGCACAATTAGCTTTGTTAGTTAGGCAGACACACAAATCAGTTGTAAAACTTATAGGCTTCTAGGAGGGTTTCCTTTTTTTTTCTTTACTTTTCATTTCTTTTATTTTATTAAACTTTCCCTCTAAATTTTAGATTTTCATAGAGGGATAGTTTTATATGGGTTTGCCTTATTGTTTGTGGTTGGAGTTGGGGCCTTGGAGCTCTCTAGTTTGGCATTCTGGAGTGTGAGGGAGATGTGGTTTACAATTTCATAAAGCTAGAAAGAGTGAAATATCTTCGTGTACATAACTTATATTTATCAATGCCATTTTGAGGTTGTTGCAATTCCAATTTTATCAAATTTCAGCATCTGAAATGGTTTAAGCAGAGAGTGTAAAATCACAATGGTTATAAAAACAAATAATCCTAGAAAATTCAAAGAAATATTTCAAGTTCATTTGCTCATACATGATACGTGGCTCTAATGCATAAACTAGATATACAAATCATGACAACGAGTAAGAAAACGTAACATCATTTCTTAATCAGTTCAAAATAAATCTCATTCTTGTGCTTATGTAACATTTCAAATAACATTAGTAATGCTAGCACTGTAAAATTGCAGAATATGAATAAAGCATGAATTGGATGATTTCCTTCCCAGTGTTTATATAAGCTTAGAGTAATCATGTTGTGATGCATTCATTTGATAGATGATTGTAGGTGCAGTCGTGCAGATAAATCTCAAGACAATCATGAAGGGATGCTAGCATGAGAATTTAAACTATTTGAAACACACCAGCATAGAAACCTTCCAGTGTATACAGCAGCGTGCATTCAACTAGGTGAGCAAGCTTCTTTTGGTGTGCGTAGATAGTCAATTAAAATTCGCAAAGTCGTTGTTTGATTAAGACATACAAAACTTTAATGCAAAGTTTGGTGCTTCAAATTAAGACCTGACTTCTAACACAGGCAGACAGAGATCAAGATATCCAAAACTACTCCTTGATATCAACACAATATTCACAGAAGCTTACTCCTAGCTAAAGACACAATTCTATAGAATTCCCATATTCTTCATAAAGTGGTTACTTTTCATATCCAAGTATCAACCTGTATTCATCTTGTTACAATAAGGTTTACATGTTAGCTTTTACATGTGACAAATCCAACTCTAATTTCCAACCATAAAATTATCTTCTTTTGCTCACATGCATCACTATTTTCACTTTTTTTTATATATAAAATTTAACCATTTATTGAATATTTTAATGCCTATCACATACGGGATTCGGGAGTTAGACTAAGACCCTATTCAAAGAAAATTCATTGTGTAAATTATGCATATTTAACTACTTTCACACTGCCCTTGAAAAGAAAAAAAGGTTTACACTCATCAATACAGCCCATTGCAGCAGCAGCAACATCAACCACCACTCATCAATACAGCCCATTGCAGCAGCAGCAGCAACATCAACCACCACCCAGTAAATTACTTATCAACAAGTCCATAAAAAGAATAGAAATGATGCACAACTCAAAGTTCATTCTCATCAAAAACTTATAAAAATACCATCGAACCTGCAAAGAAAAATGCATTCTCTAATCCCCATGCTTCTTGGAATAAATATGAATATGAAGGAGAATGACAAATTAGTTCAACTCATAGCCATAAGAACCATTAAGCCCTTTCACAGAACCCAATCTATCTTCAACTCCTTTCATTCCCATTGCCAAGCCCCGTTAATGTGGTAGCAGTTCTGAAGCACATCTGTAATTTCAACTCATAGTTTATACCTATCATAAAATCATTCAGCTACCGAAATTAATCAAAAGACAACTGGATTCAAACACTAACTCTGATATTTTGCAAATATTCAAAACCAATCCATATCATACCAATTGCAGAACACTTCAATCCATATTTTAGAAAAATCAAGTTGCCAAAATGACAATGAGCAACAAGAGACGCCAGTCCATTCAACCAATATTGCTCTTGAAGAAAGTTAATCACATAGCTACACATACTAGAAAATGACACCAAAAGCTAAACATTACCATAAAACAAAATACCGACACAAATTTCTGAACACAAATGAAAGCAATGGCACACTATCAATCCAACCCAATTCAAACTAATTAAAAGTCAACTGGATTCAAACACTAACTCTGATATTTTGCAAATATTCAAAACCAATCCATATCATACCAATTGCAGAACACTTCAATCCAGATTTTAGAAAAATCAAGTTGCCAAAATGACAATGAGCAACAAGAGACGCCAGTCCATTCAACCAACATTTCTCTTGAAGAAAGTTAATCACATAGCTACACATACTAGAAAATGACACCAAAAGCTAAACATTACCATAAAACAAAATACCGACACAAATTTCTGAACACAAATGAAAGCAATGGCACACTATCAATCCAACCCAATTCAAACTAATTAGCAAATCCATCCAATCCAAACTTCTTCTCTAATTGATCGGATATATTTTTTTTTTTGCCTAATTGATATCCAATGAAATAGCTGAAAACAATAAACACCAATTTCAGTGCAGGATCGTAAGACTAGCAGAACTTGTATGGTTTTAAATTCATTACACAGCAATAAAATCTGAAACAGGTAACTAAGTTCCAATTAATTGCAAACAAGGAACCAAAAAGCATTCAACCTCTTTTTGTTTAAATAGCAATAACAAATGCCATCACAGAATTACTAAAATTGAAACATTAATTTGAAATCCAAGACTTCCAATTTAAAAAGACCTCCAAAACACACTCAAGTAGCACATTAAGAACAACATTCTTCTCCTAATGAGACTTCAAATACCAAATAAATCCTAGGCTCCTGTATGCACCTTCTCATCCAACCCAAACACAAGCACACTAAGCCCCAAAGTTAAGTAGGATAATTTCCCAGAAAAAAAGGCCATTAACTTGTACTAAAATTGAAACAAGCATATAAAAAAAATTCAATTTCACAGCCATTAAATGACATGAAAATCCAAATATCAACATGGTATCAAATATCAAAGTGCATAACAAAAATTCACAAAATAAGCACGATTACATCAATATAGACCTCACATTAAGCCTGCTGTTCCTGAGATTCCAATGGAATTCCTAGCTCCTGAGGCACCGCCCCCTCTTGATTACCTTTATTTTCTCTCCTATTCCTAGCCGGTACTGGCACAGCAATAAAAGTCTTGGTCTTGCTAATGGGTCTGCTTTTTTCAAGCTGGACTAAGTCACCAACTTTGAACCGGTTCTCCGGGTCATGAGCCTGGAACTTCTTCTTCTTTCTAACCCTTCTCTTATACTTAGGATGCGGGGCCAACCGGGTTACTTCAACCGACACCGTCTTGTCATTTGTAGCACAAACCACTCTGCCTTGCATTGACTTCATGGCTCTGATTGGAGGGACAAAAGTGAAGAGCTTTTTGGGTTGAAGGGAAAGAGAAGAAGTGGGTTTTGACAAGTCAGAAAGAGGGGTTGTGCCATGGATAAAAGAGGTAGAGAGAGTGAGGGATTTGAGTGAGGATGTTAGAGACATTGTTAGTAGCATTGTTTTCTCAGTGAGTTTGGGGATAAGAGGGAAAGGGAAGGTTTTGTTGATTATCTTTGTGGATTGGGTGTTTTTGGGGAAAGGTGTGCGTACGCAGGCAGGTGATTGTATAAATGGCATTTTGCCCTTTTTTATTTTTTACCTGATTAATTTCTAAATATGACCATTTATTTTGGCAAATCTACTACTAATATTTTATTTTATTATTATTGCTCTATTTTAATACTAAAAAAAATTAATTATATCTAGAGTTATGCTTACTCAACTTATAAATAAAAAAAATCAATTTAGAGTAAATAATCAAATAATAAATTTTTTTATTGAATAAAATCCATAGTCTCTACGTGAAATTCTAAATTGCAATTAAGTATTTTTGATTTATACTATTTTATTTTAATTAGTTCAAAATTCTTATTTTTAGAAAAATTGAACTGAGTTATTTAAATAATGTTCTAAGAAATTTATGTAAAAGAATTGTGAAGAAATCTAAGAATACTTATGAAAAGTAAATACTAAATAGAATTGTTACCTCAAGGTTGTAACAGAATGAAACCTCTAAAATCAACTTTTATGAAACATTATTATATTAAGCGGTATAAAATTTATAAATTTATTATAAATTAATAAAAATATAATATTTTAATAAATATTTTATAAATTTTAATATTTTATAAATATAATAAATTTAAAATTATTTTTATATTTTTATCCAATTAGAATTTGCAATTGAAAGGCATAAAATGATAGTGCGGCCAACAAAATCATACTGGCCTACTGGACTGTAATACTAGATGAGTCCGCCTGGCATTTTAGGCTTCAGCTGACCTTACCCTCCAACGCCATGTTAGCCCGTCATGTTTATATACATAGACACATGGAAGAAATTTACAAAAAGGCCCCTAAATTTTGAAGTAACGTTTACAAAACTATCTTAAAAAATAAGTTTTATTTCAAAATATTATTAAAAAATAAAAATTTTACATTTTTAAAATAAATTTTTAAAAATACATTACTCTCTACTAAAATTATAATTTTTTTTAAAAAAATACTTCTTTCTTAACTATAATTAATATTTTATTTTAATTTTCATTATGTTTTTAATTTCATTATTAAATAAAAATATTATAATAAAAATTATTTTGAATGCTGATGTGGAGGATTGTTCAGAGTGGTGTTTCATTGTTGAATAATGCAAATCTTTGCTGTTAGTCTGACCCCATGTTGCTGTCAAATGGGTTAGTAGAAAGGCAAATATGATTGCTCATTACTTAGTAAAATTATCTGGTCAGGTTGATGACCTTCAGTTATAGGAGGATTTTCCTCCTTTTATTGTTTACTTTGCCGAATTCTTTTTCACCAATAATATTGCTTCCTTATTCTGCAAAAAAAAATATATATATTTTTCACCATATATATTATAATTTTTTATAAAAAGATAAATTTTAATTTTAATTATAAAAAATAAATAATATTAATAAAATAAAAAAGTAAAATATATAAAAATATATTAATAAAATATTATTAAATTTATTTTTAAATAAATTTTATATATTATATACATAAAAAATAAAAAAAAATAAAATTAAACAAATATTAAAAATATTATGTAGATATTGTGTGTATATTATATTTTTATTATTTAAGTTGTGTGTATTTTATATAAAAATTATTGAATATTGTAAGAATAAAAAATTAAAAGAAAATAAAATTTAAACTTTTAGATTTATTATATATGTATATTGTAAATATTGTAAATGTAGTTTATATTGATGAGTGTGTATTTTATATATATTGTGTATATATTTATTTTTTATGTGTATATTATATATATATTAAATAAAAAATATAAGTATAAATAAATTATAAAAATAAAATAAAATTATAAAAACAGAAAAAAAAAATAATTGTCAAAAAATAGAAATGAAAACAAATTACGCAGGTCCATGAGTTTGAAATAAAAAATTAAACTTGGTAGACATGAGAATCGAGAGTGAAAATGCCGTATAGGATGTAAAATTCTCAATTTTGAATCATGATAAAATTAAAACTAAATTTGATATAATATATGAGTTTCAAAACAATATTAAATTAGTTAATTTTAAAAAATTTCTTCCTTCGTCTAACTAGATGTGCAAAAAGAAGTTCTTTTTCATTTTTATTGATGCTGAAAATAACCAAAGTTAGCATGCGAATGACAATAGTTAATGGGTTTTTAGACCTTAGATCCAGTGGAAGATCATATCACAAAATGGATAAGCTTATCCAGCTTCAATCCACATGGCACCACAAAAACAACTCTCAAAAACTGTCTCAAGAAAACCCATTAAGCCACGTGTCCTGCTAAAATCCATGCAAAATATCAAAAACCGCAGAACCTCCATTTTTTTTTTCCTACTCTCCGTCTCAGAGAAAGAAATTAGCTAGCTCAGCAACAACTCCAAAAAGAAAATACACACCAAGGCCATGGCATCTCTAGCAACTTTTGCATCAGTGCAACCAGCCACCGTGAAGGGCCTTGGTGGCAGCTCCCTCACCGGAACAAAGCTACATGTGAAGCCATCTCGCCAGAGTTTGAAACCCAAAAACATGAGGTATTTAAATTAATTAATTAGTTAGTAATATGCAATTTTTGTGCTGCTTAATTACATTAGAATTTGAGTCAAGTGTGTGATAATTTTTTTTTCCTTTTACAGGAATGGTGCTGTGGTGGCTAAGTATGGTGATAAAAGTGTTTACTTTGATTTGGAGGATTTGGGCAACACTACTGGCCAATGGGACTTGTACGGATCAGATGCTCCTTCTCCATACAACTCTCTTCAGGTTCCTCTCCTCTTTCCCTTAAAAAAAAATTATTGCTTTCATTGAGAGTCGGACTCAAGACCTTCCGCTTACTAAACGGGTGCTCTAACCAGCTAAGCTTAACTTGCTTCTTCTTCAAAAGCTATATTTTATATCATAGTTTCTAAAGGCCTACATCTAAACTAGGCAGAATAGATGAAATGGATCCATATATATATATATATATATAGAGCAGATTCTCACTAATTTAATATATCAATGAATTTAAAGTATAATATTCATTATAAATCGTAGGATTTGATTTAATTTTGCTAACTTTCATAAAAATGGATTCATGGAAAGAAAAAAAAATATTTTCTTTTAGCAAACTCATGGTATTTCAATGTATTTTACTAAATTTATATAACCAAACAAAGACTTAACTAAATTGAATCTCATTGTTTGTTTGGTGCTAAATTTTCATTTCAATGGCAAGATCCTCTTGCATGATCATAATGTAAAATAGATAAATTGAGACTTGAGTTTATAAGTAAAGATTCAGCTAATAACTAGACTTACCATAAATGCCTAAAATTTGATAGACATTTGTTATTTTCCAAGCCAGTTGAGTCTAAACTCTATATATAATAACTATTATGACTTGTATTATGCAAATTTCACATGTAAATGCAGAGCAAGTTTTTTGAGACATTTGCGGCTCCATTCACCAAGAGAGGTTTGTTGCTCAGGTTCTTGATCTTGGGAGGTGGCTCCACCCTAGCTTACTTAAGTGCTACAGCCTCTGGTGACATCCTACCAATAAAAAAGGGCCCACAACTTCCACCAAAGATGGGGCCACGTGGCAAAATCTAATTTGGTTACTGTTCATCTATTAGCCTTTTGATTGTTGTATGAATCTTCTTCTTCTTTAACTTTGTAAGTTGATCTGAGTCTACTCAATTAATCAAGACTCCTGTTATTACTTCAACATATTCATTTTCAGTCTGATTTATCAAGTTTATTCATTATGTTAATGCTGCTATCTTCTGATTGCTAAAGAAAGTTGCAGCTGTTCATTTCAGAACACTTGCAAGAGAAAAAAAAAGTGTCTTTTTCAACTCAACCAAAATGACATTTAAGTCTAACGTACTACATATGCTTTTCTTGCACAAATGAAAGAATGTGCCAAATGCTTCAGATACATTAATTTGTTACACTTACATGCTCTCTTCCCTATTTACAGAAGGAAGGAACAGAATGACCAAATGAAACTCTCAACTAAAGATAATAGAACACCAAAATTCTTATTTGAATACCAGGCTGCTTTCTCACTGTTTATGTATATATCTCTCCTACCATTCTTTCTGTGTAACATGGATTTTCCTTTTCCTTTTCCTTTCCTGTCCTCCCTATTTTCGGTATCAGTGACGTGCAGCTGGACTTCTTACACCTCCTAAGTTCTCAAGATAGGAAGGCTTTCTCATGTTCATGGTCACTATATTGGCAAGTTTTTCTGTGAACTTTGAATCTTCTTTAACACCTATCTCTTCTGAATTTCCAGCCGATTCCTTCTTTGTCTCGTCATTTGATTCTAAACTCCAACCCATAAATTCAAATAATGTCATCGAATTGTTTGATTCTGTCGATTGTCTTGCTGATTCTTCTATGAGAGTTATGTTTTCTTGAGGTGTCTCTTTTAGAGGGTTCCTCTTTTGTCCGGCATAAGATGGATTTCGAGCGACATAATGAGCATAGAGCACATCTTCGATTGGAGACATGACTGTATAGGCCAAGCTTTCTAGAATTCTTGAATAACTTTCTAAAATTGCATGTCCTATATCCTGTTAACCAATCAGAAATTGTGAGTTCTAGTTTCAAAAATATAACTAGAACTCATCACAGTCATTGTAAATTCTATGATCTACCTTCAAGTCTTTATCTTTCTGATCAAGAAGAATATGAAAGAAAGCTGTAGGTGAAAATGCAACATGTTCTTACCCGATTGTATTGAATTTTGCTAATGTCTAGTGCAGACTCTGGAATTCCAGGAAACCTCTACTTAAGAATGAGTAAGATGGTTTCTGCTCTCTCTTCAAACAGTTCTCTTTTCTCCGAACTGACAGCAGAACCCCAAGTAGATTTCCCATCTTTCTGGTTCATCTTCTTCTTCCAAATCACTATGGAAGTCTCAATTCTATTTTTAAAGTCTAAGATTTTATGCTCTGACGATAAGTCCATGGTGGACAGCAACTGATCAGGATCAAAGTATTCAACTGTAATACTTCTATAAATTGAGTCCCCAAGACTTGCCCTCCCATTCTGCAAAAGTAAGATTTAAAAAAAATCAAAAAGTAAATACCAACAAGCTTTCGCTCAATAGTATAGCAATCAGCTCAAAAGTTGTGAAATTGCAAGCTCAATAGTATAGCAATCAGCTCAAAAGTTGTGAAATTGCAAGTTTAAACTCGATAAGCCAAATTAACCTTAAAAAATGTAATCTATGCACTTGTATGAGATATTTTAATGAGAATTGTTGCTTTTCTTATTTACCTTGGGTAGGGATTCAATGTAGTTTTCAGGAATCTCCATTTCTGATAGAACATTAGCATTTATAGCCATGGCTGCTTTCAACACTTGATTAACACAATCTTTCTGATACTGCAGAAATTTTCTTGATGCTTCTGAGAGACCATTTGGAGGAACTTTAGCAGTAGATAGCCACCATTTATCATCTTTTCTCTTTGTATTTCCTTTTTCTGAATCAGGGGCATCTCTTGAAACATAATAGAACTCATTTTGTTCTTTGAAGTTATCCAGGCAGTCCTGAATATTTACAATACCATTTGAAGAAAATACATTAGAATATTACATTTTTTATCATCCACAATTAAGAATATTCATATAAATATTAAGCTCTAGCAAGTTAAGAAGATGAAAACATCTTGTCTTCTTACAATCAGCATTGCATCAAGCTTTCGCAAGGCAGGAATGTTCATGTGAAGGTCATTCCGTTGTCTTGTCACCATTATCTGTTAAATCAAGAAACAGAAAGGCAATATAGCTTATGAGACGGATATATAAATCGAGGAAACAGAACATACTCTTGGAAAAAACAAAGAAAGAATAAATGAAATTGTAGGGAGACTATTACCTCCATATTTGATCCATCCTTGTTTTTCTGCTGAGAAGCAACAAACTCAACAACGTAATCAGTCACAGACAAGAGTCAATCAAGTTCTCTTCTCCACCTAGCTTTCCTTTTTTCAGACATAGGCTCCAAACGCCATTGTTCACCAAAGACAGAAGCTACGAACAAGAGGGAAAAATATAAAAATGCAATAGATCAGCATACATGTTTGGCATTGTCGTTTGAACTTTTACTGACAATAATACTATGTTATTGATAAGAGATTGTAAAAGTTTGTTTTTAAGGTGAATTTACATGCTCTAGTCATAAAAACTTCAAAAAACAGCTAAACAACTATCTCATACTGCTAATTTCAACAAGCATCTAAAATTAAAGTAGTTTCCATATCTATTCCACATAGACTCATAATTACATACAAAAGAAGAAGAGATCCACATACCAGCAAGATTAGTGACAGCATTTGACAATGCAAGAGCAGAAGAGACACCTTTTCCTCCTCCAGACATATCCTCTCCTAAAAGCAATTTAGCAAATCTTTCCATCATCTGCTCCATATCTGAATCAAAGCCCATCAAACAAAATGAAATCCTAATTATAATATTAACCCAAAATTTATGCATACTAAATATATTAATTAATTAGCTAATCTTAGCTAACTTTGAAACAAAATAACTTGCCTGGGTTTTTTTATCATCTTTTGTTGGAGGAGACTTTGGACAACGATTCTTGTCATTCTTATTGTTAATCTGTTGTTTCTCCAAGGAAGAGCCTTCAAGAACAGCCGCATCACCAGCACTAAGACTCTTTACATGACGACCTCCTGAATTCTCATTCATCCCTTCAAAATTAATCAAATTTAGCCTCACAAATTAATTTTCTTGCTCTTGTTCAAGAGCTGCTACCATTTTCACCCTCATAAAGGTATAAACAAACAACAAGAATCCAAAATTCGAAACATGATATTGGTTTAAACTTAAAAATCTAAAATATTTCGCAGTCTTTAGCACAACTTCAAACTAATCTTTCTTCTTTCTTTTTTTTCTTTTCTGGGTGGAGGGTGTGGGGGTTTTCTTGAGGATTTGGATTGAGTTTGACAAAATTATGGAGGTGATTAATTAATGATTATCTAGGTGGGTTTTGTGTTAATTTTGTGTTGGACTGAAGATATTGATAGAACGTGCAGTGCAAATATATTGAAAGAATGAGGTGTATGAATGAAGAAGAATAATCAAGAAATTTAATGGGTTTTTTCTTTTTAAGTTTTTTATTAAGAACAAGTTTTTTATTAAGAACAAGTTTTTTATTAGTATTTGTGTTTTTTCTTTTTAAGTATGTGAGAATTTAACGGTTATTTTCTAATTTTGAAAGGTCAAACCTTCCAAAGAATCCGGAAAGACACACATATATGGGCAACCACCATTTCTCTCTCTCGCTCTTTAATTCTCCATATTTTCTCTCTTTCTCCCCTCCAAAATATCAACTCACCCAATGGACGGTTTAGACTGGAATTATATGTGTGTGTGTGTGTGTGTGGGTTTTTACTACAAAAAATATAAATGAAGTAGATGGATAGCAATTAGGGTGTTTGGGTGGAAGGAAAATACTAAGGTAGGAAATTCTTTGCTTTTTTTTTAAGAATTTTGAGTATGGTCTTGCAATACTTAGTGCAGCACCAGTCCTTAACCCTTTCAATACTACCCACTGAATACTAACTTATTAATATATTTTTTGTGGTAAAAAGAAAAAATAGAAATTATAATTAAATAAATTTCATTACACTCAATTAATAAAAATAATATTTTGAATATATTTTGTTATTTTGAACCAGCTTGAGAAAGTTATTAAGCTCTTTTTAAAAAAAAACTAGAAAACATCTTATATTAACCTAAAAGGAAAACTAAGTCCATATATACCAGAGAATATGAGCTGACTAGGAGGAACAACACCCAATCCAATCTTAGAGCTTTCATAAGAACAGCAGAAGCCACTCAATCTGCAATTTTGTTAAAATTTCTTTTCTCAAAAGCAAAAACAAAAGATTGGAAAGAGGCAACTAGAAATTTGATCCTTGTGATTATATTATTGAGCTTCTGGCCCTTGAGCAGCCTAGTTGCCTTTAGGCAGTTACTATAAGGCTTGGAGTGTATGGATTTTTTCACAGTTGGATATCCTGTGTCTCCCTATATCTATCTAACAAATTCATATAGGTCAAAGCTTTCCATGACATCAACATGACTATTGACATATTCATATAGGATCTTCACTATTAGGAACTCATTTACTCCCATGGTTAAACCACAAATCAACAACACTATCCATTATGTAAAATTGAGAAAAAAAAAACAATGCATATTATATTAATTTTTCTCTAATTAATACAGAAACCCTAATTATTAACATATTAATACTATAAAGCATCCTTCTCTTAAATTTATTCCTTTAATCCAGTTTAACAATTCTCAATCTCAATGTAATAAGATTAAAAATTGCTCTAATTTTCATTTAATTAAAAAGCCCCTTAATTTTTGAAGCCCAAAAGTCAAACATTATTTGAATAGAGAAACCCTAATTGTATATTAAAAAAAACCTAACTCCACTGTCATCTACTGTAATTGCATACGCTCAAATAGTTAATTTTAGACAAACTCATACCTAGTTGAACTAAAATTAGGCTTAAATAGTTAATTTTATATCAACTACTACCTAATGGAACCTAAAATTAGTTACATACCGAAATCATTATCACATTCATACAAAAAATTAGATTATCAAAATAACGATGAGTTAAATATTTTCAAGTATCCGATTCATTTATATAAAATATAGGTAATTTATAAATAAATTTGAATATATAACTAAAATTTTTACTATTCATCATGGATTTAGATATTCTCCACTTGAACAACGTTATATATGTTAATTATATTTTATTAAATTTTAATTAAATATTTATTAAATTTTATTTTAATTATAAAATTATGTAATATGAAATTATTTAATAAAATTACGTTAGTATTAAATATTTATTTATAATTATTTATTAAGAGGATTATAATTTATAATTTAAATTTTTATAATATTTTTAAATTTTTATTTTTAAATAATTAATTAAATGGATTTATATAATAAAAAAATAATATTAAATAGATTTAGAATGAATACAGATAATAAAAATATAATTATAATTAAATTTAGAATAAATACAGATAATTTAATAAATTTAAATGAGTTTAATTTTCTTAAATACTATATTAGTTAACCATCATTAAGATATAGCTTAGTGAGGACAAGAGATTGCTTCCGCCTGAATCTCTAAGTGGAATGTGCTTAGTGTTATCCCATGTATAATTTATCAAACAAAAAAAAAAAAAAAGAAAAATAGTCCTTCGGACGTCAGCCCCTGCTTATAAATAGGAGAGACTGTAACTCCATTCGAAAACCACCAAAATGGAGTCCATAGGTGTTCTAGTGACTTGTCCGCCTGTCTACCCCTACCCGATCGAAGAACTCGAGAAGCGTTTCACCCTCTACAAATTTCATACTTTCCCAGACAAGACCCAATTCCTCAATTCTCACAAGAATTTGATTCGAGCAGTCGTTGGTAATGCCAGTATCGGGGCCGACGCTGAACTGATCAGACCAATTGCCGATGCTAGAGATTGTGTCCTCTTGCAGTGTGGGGTTTGATAAGATTGACTTGCCTAAATGTAGAGAGAAAGGGACAAGTGTAACAAACACACCTGATGTTTCGACTGATGATGTCGCCGACTTGGCTATTGGGTTAATGCTGGCGGTGTTGAGAAGGTTGTGTGAGAGTGATCGGTATGTAAGGAGTGGCAAATGGAGAAAGGTTGATTTTAAATTGACTACTAAGGTTTGTTTATAATTTTTTTGTGTGCTTGCTTTCTTTGTTTTTGATTCTTTTATAGTAATTTGTTTTTTATTCTGATGCTGCCTGGTATTTGACTTTTGACTGAAAATGTTTTTTATTCTGGATCGTGCTGCTTTATTTTGGTGGCTTGTATGTCTATTCACATTGATGTCACTATTAGAATTGTTGGTGTCATGAAAAATAAGGAAAAATAAAAAAAAATCATCAAAAGAAAAAAAATTACATATTTAAAATATATTTATTTTTACTATTTAATATTTAAAAATATAAAAATGTAAAATTTATATATATTTTATGAAAAATGAATACATTCGTCTGATATGTTAATATTAATAAATAAGAGAAAAGAAAAACTATTAATTATAATTTTTTTAGCTATTATTTTTTTAACATTATTAATTATATAAATTCATTTTGCTCTAAATATATTTTAATTTTTCAATTACAAAATTTTTAAAGGCTAATAAAAATTATAAAACATAAAGAAAAGTTTTTTTACTAAGTTAAAAATTAAAATTATTTTCAAAAATTAATTTAATTAGCAAGTAAATTTGTTTCAACAGTTAATGTTTCTTCTGGATGTAAATTGGCTAGGCACAGATTTGATTAATTTAGGCTATAATGGTGGTGTTATATTCATTCCTTTCATGCTCTTGTGATTCTTGAATCTTGGCTTTTATTTGATTTATTGTTATTGTTTTCTTTTTTAGTTCACAGGGAAGTCAGTTGGCATTATCGGGTTGGGCAGAATAGGAATGGCAATTGCCAAGAGAGCTGAAGCATTTAGCTGCCCAATTAGTTACTTTGTTAGATCAGAAAAACCAGATGTGAAGTACAAGTACTATCCAAGCGTCGTTAAGTTGGCTGCAAACTGCCAAATCCTCGTTGTTGCATGTGCACTAACAGAAGAAACCCGCCACATTAGGTCAAAAGGGCATCCTCATAAACATTGGTAGAGGTCCTCATGTTGATGAACCTGAGTTAGTGTCTGCGTTACTTGAAGGCAGGCTAGGTGGTGCCGGGCTTGATGTGTTTGAGGATGAGCCTAACGTACCTGAGCAGTTATTTGGGCTTGGAAATGTAGTCCTCTTGCCTCATGTAGGAAGTGGCACCATAGAAACCAGGAAAGAGATGGCTGACCTTGTCGTCTGCAACTTGGAAGCACATTTTTCAAACAAACCTCTGTTGACTCCAGTGGTTTGATTCTGACAGAAAAGATTTATGAATACAAGATTGATTGAAGGCTACGTCATGCCTGTGTGACTTGCAATTTAATCTAGGGATCATTATTTTCTGTACTTGGCAATGGCTTGATGGAAGACATTATTGTTCTTGACATTTCAAGTTGTACGTTTATTGCTATATAACTGTTAGCATCTTATCTGCACTCCAATCTTTTTTTTTCTTTTTTTCCTTTTCTTATGGCTTTAATTTGAATAATCCTCCTATTTGGTTGTTGACACTAATGGTTTTTATTGTATGAATGAACCCAAATTAAAAATGCACTCTGCACCCTGCAAAATGGTTTTATGGTGGAATGTATGAGATGTAAATACTCTGATAATTTCTTCTTTAACAACCTTTGCGTATTGTTACTTTGTATCATGTTTACAGACCTATTGTTTGCTTGAGATGCAGGAACATATAATGAATCTTGAATTTCTGATATATATAAAATTAATTTAGAATTCTATTTTATAATTTTATAAATATAATATTATAATATTGTGAAATTCAGTAAATAGATAAATTTATTTACATGAAATCTTCGTATCTTAAATTTAATTGATAAGATTACAAGTTAATGAGATTAGAAATTTTAAATAAATTAAATACTTGATACATAACATATAAAATTAAAGAAAAATTCATTTATGCATAAATAAATTTTTTTAATAAATAAATTATCAAATGAATTACATGTTGATTTAATCCAAAATGACAATATAGAAGCTCTTTTTTTTGTGCCTAAGAAAATCAATATTTTTTTTTTGGACCAGAATATTTCTTTTTTGTCAGTTTTTTAAATTATTATTTACCAATTTTTATGTTGTTGGATATTTAATCTCTCCCTACTAAAATGAGCATTCAATAGAAATGAAAAACGACAGGACCAAAAAAATTCAGTCGTTCTCGCACAAAGACAGATGTCGTTTGCTATTATCTTATCTGAACTTAACATCTGCGGTCGTTTTGCCAATCTCCAAAACCCTAACCGCAGGAATTCTCTTTCGTAAACATTCCAATTTTCACTGGCAGACATGAAATGGAGACTATCGGAGTCCTAATGACCAGCCCAATGTACACATACCTCGAACAAGAATTGGAAACTCGCTTCAATCTCTACAAACTCTGGCAGTATACCTCAAAAGCCGAGTTCTTGAGAACCAATTCAAACAAAATCAAAGCAATAGTATGTAACACTAAAATTGGTGCAGATGCTAAGTTGATTGATGCATTGCCGAATTTGGAGATTGTTGCTACTTGCAGTGTGGGACTAGACAAAATTGATTTGAGAAAGTGTAAAGTGACAGGAATTAATGTGACACATACCCCTGATGTGTTGACTGATAATGTTGCTGACCTCGCAATCGCTTTGATACTGGGAGTTCTAAGGAGAATTTGTGCTTGTGATGGATATGTGAGAAGTGGGAAGTGGAAAGATGGTGACTTTGAATTGGCAACAAAGGTTTGTATTCTGGGTTTTGTTTCATTTTCCCCCTTTTTCTAAAGGTATTTATTTAATTTATTTGTAGTCTTGATGTGAATTTATTGAGATGCTCGTGGTCTTGGATTTTGCCTTTGCTTAACAATAATTTTGTTTTTGGATTTTTGTGTTTCTTGATAAGCAGTGATGTAAGGTACTGACCTGATATTACATGGATTTTAATATTTTATATAATCAACTTATGCAGGTTTTTTATTTTTAGGTCATAATTTACCCAAGTATAGTTTTTTTTTTCACTCATACTGTTTGCCTGCCCTGAATTTTGGTCATTTACTCATTGGCCAATAAATCATAGTAGCCCTCCTGTTAGTGCGATTTAGGAATAAGCTTTGAAATATTCTCTCTCAGTCCATAATTTTGATTTGGAGAATTCCAGGACTCGAATAGCTTATGATTTTATCAACATATACTTGTTTGGAACTATGGGCTAAAATAAATTGTTTTATGTCCTCAAAATTCAAGGCATAACAGGCAAATAATGGATTCTATGCAGAGAAAAGATCAAAGTCGGAGAAGGGCATAAGAAACGTAGAATTTACATTTTGTGAGGACCTAGAAAAATTACATGCGCTTTGAAAAATATAGAAATTTAAAATGTGGAAAATAAAGAAATACTCAATTTATGCTCCCAAATATTTGGCCCTGAGTTGCGTTATGTATAACAGAACTTGCCCATCTTGTTGCTTCTTAATGTTTTCCTGACGATCCTTATTGTTGATTTTTATATCAGTTGTTTTCGTTTTTGTAATTAACTAATGCCGATTCAATATGCATATGATGTCTAGAGCTTAAACTGCAACAAGAATTGTTTTGTGCAGTAGAAATTTTTCTGGAAAATGTAAAGTAAAAAAAAAAAATTTAATTCAATGTTTAAATGCATTTTTGACTCGAAACAGAAGTCACACTTCCTTTTTTTTTTCAATGTTTTCTAGTTTTATTTTATATTGTTTAATCATATGCATCCATTTTATTTTTCTGTTGTTCAGTTCAGTGGTAAATCAGTTGGGATTGTCGGGTTGGGCAGAATTGGTTCAGCAATTGCAAAGAGAGCTAAAGCTTTTAGTTGTTCCGTAAGTTACTACTGCAGATCTCAAAAACCATATGAAGATTATATATACTTCTCAAACATATTGTGGATTTGGCCAAAAATTGCCAAATCCTTATTGTGGCATGTGAATTGACACAGGAAACCCGGCATATTATCAACCGTGAAGTCATTGATGCATTGGGTCCAAAAGGCATTCTTATCAACATCGGACGAGGTGCTCATGTTGATGAACCAGAGCTAGTATCAGCGCTGCTAGAAGGCAGGCTTGGTGGCGCAGGCCTCGATGTATATGAAAATGAGCCAAATGCCCCTGAACAATTGTTTGGCCTTGATAATGTTGTCCTTCAGCCTCATACGGGAAGTGATACTATAGAGACCAGCAATTCAATGGCAGACCTTGTGATTGGAAACCTGGAGGCACACTTCAGCAGCAAACTCCTCTTGACTCCAGTCATATGACACTGAGACTTCATGTATCACTTGGTTGATTAGAATCCTTCAGCTTGATGTGGAGCCAGTATCCCTGGGTTCTGCTGGTAATTGTTCTATCAACATCATCATGAGGCCTTCAAATACTCAGCTGTTAGCGTGGCATTTTAGAGAACATTTAGTATTATTTGGTGAGTGCCTTGCTCTGTTGAATGCTAGTTGTGGCAGTTGCTTCGATAGAGAAAACCCAACCTGATATCAATAGCGAAATGCACAGGCTCCCAACTCCAAAGGGCATTCTTATAAACGTGGGACGAGGTGCACATGATGAGCCTGAGCTTGTGTCTACACTGCTTGAAGGTTGGCCTGGTTGCGCAGAGCTTGATGTATATGAAAATGAGCCAAATACCCTTGACAGTGTCATCCTTCAGCCTCATGTAGGGAGTAACGCCATAGAGACCAGCAAAGCAATATCAGACCTTATGAATTATGTTTGGAAACCTGGAGGCACCCTTCAGTAACTAGCCACTCGACTCCAGTTATTTGATGCGTGCTGTGTTGTTTATTTGGACTTTTGGAGGCTTGAGCTAGATGCTATTGTTTAGGTACTTTTAACCCTATTGGCAAGTGTCATTTATTAGATAATTACGAGGCCTTCAATTATTCAGTTGTTGGCTTGGTGTTTCAGCGAGCCTTTAGCCTGATTTAGTAACCTCTAATCTTCCAAATATTCTTTTGGTTGCATTACCAACTTCAATGGAGATTAGGGGGTCCCTAACACCTGTCATGTGACCACTTGGCCATCACCATAAAAATCCAACAAATGTTGGTGCATTCTCATCGCCCAAGGTTAAAGAGGTCAAGACTTCCATTTTCTCCATATGACTAATTCTGAAAATTCATTTCATGCAATTTCACTGTTGTATGGAACCCTGCCTTTTTTTTTCTCACCACCACCATCTTCATATCATGCTCTAAGGAACTTTGGGCAGCTGCCATGCTCCTATTACAATGGTATCCATGGATTATGCACATTTAAGGTGATAATGATTTGATTTGGGAAGTTTGGTAGGAAATTACTGTTTAATGTTCCAATAAAATAATAATAACAATATTAAATTTGGGAATTTATTATTTCAATTGACTGAAAAGATTGTATTTTTATTCCTGGGTCCTGGCCTAAATATGAGATAAGAATGAAAGAGACAGGTTTCCAAAAATTAAAAATAAAGCATAAAGGGTAAAGAGAAAAACGAGAATGGAGACACCATCACAACTAAGCAGCAATCATATGTATATAATAGGGACATTTTGCAAATGGAAGCCCCCTGAAAGCACTATATTTACAAGGCTCATAATCACATAGGAAAATCCCAAAGACTACCCACGTGGCCTTTTTAATGTTCTTCTTCTGTTCTTTTCTGCTTCTTCTCCACCTTTTCAAATCACTTCTTTTTTTAACTTTCTTGCAACCAAAGATGGCCACAGCCTCTTAGGAATAAGAAATTATTAACTGGATGATTAGTAATTTCTCTTCAGGAAACAGAAGGAGAAGAAGCCCCTTTGAAAATTAGGAAATTGAGAGTTTCCAGTGTAAAGTAGATGAAAGTCCCTTTTGAATGAGTAAAGAAACACCCAAAATTGGAACCCACAACACATTGCCATCCACCCCCATATTTCACATCAAACTCCTGCCCACAATTGTACAACAAAAATATCAAGAAAAGATTGCAGAACACTCCATACATATTCCTTTTTCTTTTATTTTTTATTTTATCAGTCATAAATTTATTTGATATATTCCAATCGCATGAGAAAATTAAATTAGTCACGTAATAAAGCATAAATCTTTCTTTTGTTATAACGAAAATTTATGATTTCTTATTTGTGCATAAATATTTATGTAAAGGAACAAGCATCATCTAAAGTTCCAAATCATGGTCAATCAAGAGAGATAGTACCTTTTTTATGTGGGCAGCAATGGATTTGCAGTCCAATACATCATAGAGATCCAAAGCCTGAGAAGCAGAAGCCATGGCTTGGATTTGCATCTTCATAGGCATGTCTGTGTCCTCTATCAAAGCTTTCCCTTCCAACATCTTCACCTCTCAATCTTTCTCTCAAAACTTAAAAAATAAAGAAAACCCAGTTAGGATATGTACAATTACTCTTCTTATCTTGAAAACGAGGAAGAAAAATCCAGAAGAAATAATAAAGAATCTTTCTGAACCTCTGTTTTCCAAATTGTAAGAACCAATGTGAAAGAAACACCAGGTCTTATAAATACACCCTCTTTCTTTATGTCTCTTCCAATTGTAAAGGAATGACTGGAACATGCAAAAATTGTCATTCGGGTGGCACGTATTCCAACTTTTTTTCTGTCATTTTCTCTCCTCATTTCAAGCACACTGTTTTAATTGACATTTACCAAAAAAGTAACTGTCTTTCTTCTCTTTCCTACTTGTGTCACAGTCATTATAGGATAGTGATGGAAAGGATAAAGCCAGTGAGGCTCAAAATAAAGTCAAGTATTATTTGTATTCTAGTTATTATTAGTTGTCAAGATTGCTTTGATTATTCTGATCCAAAAAAGATTGCTTTGATTATTATTTCGATACAATAATTTTCCATTTGCTTTTATCCACAACAGGATTAAAAATGTAGATACGATTTTACCAATTCCTATTAATAGTTAAGTGTCAAGACAATATTGATAAATTTTCCCCCTTAATTTGAGGCTTTATTACTAAATTTCCTCCTTTATTAAGACTTAAGAAAGAAAATTCCTTTACGAGAAGATCTTTTGTTACGTAACTATTTGTTATTTGATATGAACATTGTCTTATTACTATTGTATTTGTTTGAACAATAAATAAATAAATAAACAAAGCTGTATTTCAATTATAATGTATTTAGATTGAAGTGGATTCTGCTATTAACAAGGGTTGAGCAAATTTTTTCCATTCTACCCGACTGAATATATATTGATTAAATTCTATTAATTTATAATGTATATGCAGGTAAAATTAAATTTATATTTTTAATTTGAATTTAATTAATTAATCTAATAAAAATTTATTTTTTATTTAAACATAAGCTTTAACCGAAAAAATTATATAAATATATAATGTTATATATATTATACATATTTATTTATCATATATATTATATAATCCGATGAAATCGACTCATAAGATTATATATATATAAAACATTTTATATAATCCGATTGAACCATCGTACAAGACTATATATATAACATTTTATGTGTATATATATATTTATAATATATAACTTTAAGTCATATTTTGCCATTTTAATATATATTATGTTTTAATTTTTTATTTATTTTAACTTGAATTTCATATTATTTTCAATGGCAATCTTATGATATGGAAATCGTGAATTTTTTAAATAAAATTTTCAAATATTATATATATATTTATAATATATATTATATATTGTATAACCCAATCAAATCAGCTGCATCTGAGTTTAATCAATAGTAGTCGGTTCAATTAGTAAATCTACCCTTTTATGATCGAAATTGATTGAAGAGAAAAGTATATTTCACGAGTTCAATTGATATAGAATTTCTAATCTAATTAGACCGAAATCGATCTGTATACATCTTTCTTAAACATTGATTTAAATAATTACTATTTTCTTTTTGTTAATTAATGAATATAATTGCATTCCCCTCTTGTTTTATGTCACTTCTTTAATTTTTTTTAAATATTTTACAGTTTTAATATATTAAATATCTATGAAAATGAAATATATTTTGGTATATTAAAAAATATATTAGATATATATCTTTTGTATTTTTAAAATTAAAAATTAAAAAATAAATATTTTTTAAAAAAGGAAAAAAATATTTTTAAAAATAAATTTATTTTTCACATATATATATTTTAAAAATCCCTGTAAAACATAAACAAATTCAGATAGAAAAAAAAAAAATTGTTTTGTCAACTGATTTCTTCAGTATAAAAATATGAATGGTTACCACAATAGAAGCTAAAAATGTACATTACAAAGTTTATATTTATGAGTGATGATTCTATGTTACCTCGTAATGTACATTACAAAGTTTATAGCAAAATTGTGTGCCCCTTGTAAGGCCATCACCAACCCAAACACTAAAGGACTATATTTACGTTGGTACTTACAACACTGTCCAATGTGGCACCAGACAATAAAAGATTGCTACAGTGGTGCACCAGGTCTCGTGCATCACTGTAGCAATGCCCTATTTTTTTTAATATTATTATATATTGTGTGTTGGTGTGTGACATGATGTGTTTGTTTTTAAATTTTTAAATAAATAAAAATTAAAATATTAGCTTTTATAAATTAATAGAAAAAATAAATTATTTTCTATTTTAATTTTAATTTTATCTCAAATTTAAAACATAATTATTTTAAAATAATTTCAGTAATTATTTTAAAATAATTTTAGCATTATTGAATTAAAAATTTATTAATATGATAAAATAAAATAACAGATAAAAATTAAATATGCTTAAATCTTAATATATTGATATATATATATATATATGCATTATTAAGATTATAAAAAATTAAAAATATTGAAATCAACTAACTTTATAAACCTAAATATTACTATATATTTAACTTATATTAAATTAGTAATGATTAAATATGCATTTAACTTATATTAGATTCATAATTTTTATTGAAATATGAAATATATATTATAATTTTGTTTTATTAATTATATTATATCAATTTAATTCATAATTATTAAAATTTTAATATTTATGTAAGAATAAAATATAAATATTTAAAATGAAGATAACGACATAATAAATAACAAAACTTAAACATTATAAATTCAAAACTAAAAAGATATTAAAAATAAAGAAATATAAAAAATACAACATAAACTTAATAAAATAAAATACAATAAGCATTACTTAATGCTCTTGAGATCATCCTAGGAGCCATTTAGAAAATTAAAATATATATTGAATCAACTGTTGAATGTTTCATCACGAGATCCTCTCTTGACTTTCAATTCATCCATGTTTTTAAAATCTTTTTTACATTATTTTTTATTGTTCGCTTTCAAAAAACTCACATACATGCGAATTGACTATAATATTAAAATCTTTGAATAAAATTTTATTTTCCTTTTAAAATTTCTTCATAGCTGGTTTCTGATCTTGAATATTGTAACTTTTTTTCTCTTTCTAATGTACTTTTTTTCAAAATTTCAACAAAATATTGATTTGCCTGTTGTATGGTTAGGATGATTGTTGAAACTTGTTCATTATTTTTTTCTTTTTAGTTTTAACTTTTTGAAACCCATAAGATGCTTTGATGAACTTTCACCACTATCAGTATCATTTATATCAAGAGAAAATAAAAACAAACCTAGACTTCTTGGAGACTCATCATCGTTGTCTGATGAAGATGATGCAAAATCAAGATTAAGGTTATAGAATCTCAATGCAACATTGTTAACGCTTCAAAATTTTTCAATATTCTCTGGGATTGGCCTGACATGCTTAAATTTGAATCCTTTTTTAGTATCCTGAATAAATAATATTTTAGCGGCTGCAGGAAAAAAATTGATATTAGTATCACAATATGATAATTGAAATCAACGTGATGTTTATGCAAATATTGTCGATTAAATGAAAACACAAATTCCAAAAGTTAAGATTACATATGATTAAAATTATCGTTGCGAAGAATTTTTAGTTTGATATAGAAAAATCAAAGATGAAAAAGCTCGTTACGCACTTTAAAATGCATTAATCGATTATTTGTGAAAATAGTATGCTAATTCAAAATATTAATCTAAATATATATATTGTATTTCTACTTATATTTGAAATAAATAAAATATTTAGAATTTATAACTATCATATTTTAATTAGATATTAAATAAAATATATTAAATAGTTATTTTTAATTAGTTTTTACAAATTAAAATATTTAAATTATTCATAATTTAATAATTAAAAAAACCATAACTAATTAATAAAAAAAAGTATAAAGAATATTTTATATAATAAAGAGAATATAGTTTATAGAATTAAAAAATAGTGTAAATGAATTAAAGATGAAAATAGTAAAAAATGTATTATTTATTTTATTTTAAATATTAAAGTTGCTCTAAAATATAATAGAATTTGGGTTGGAGATGGCCTAAATAAAAAGAAATAAATACAGGTTTAACTAATTGTGCTTGATTGATTTCTAAACTAAATGAAACCTTGTACAAATTCTTAAACAGTTGTGACCTTTTGAGCTTTCGTTGGTCGTTGGGTTGGCGAATCATTTTCTTTGGAGTGGGAGCTAGGGGTGTACACGGGCCGGGCCGGGCCGGATTTAACCCCGGCCCGAAGCCCGGCCCGAGTTTTTTCGGGCTGCAGTTTTGCAGCCTGTGGCCCGACCCAAAGCCCGGTCAGGCCGGGCCACTTCGGGCCTGACCGGATTCGGGCCGGCCCGATTTTTTTAAAATTAAAAAAAATAATTTTTTTTTTAGAAATTTTAATAAAAATTACTTATAAATTTTATTTTAAAATTTTATTATACTAAATTGTATCTAATAATATATAAATTATTATATATTTTTTATATATAATATTTTTAAAAAATAAATTATCAAAATATAAATTTAAAAAAATTAAAAAAATATAAAAAATTAATATCTCGGGCCGGGTCGGGCCGGCCCGAGTTTTTTTATTCCAACCCGAGGCTCGACCCGAGCTGGGTTCGGGTTGGATTTTGAGGCCCGTGGCCCGACCCTAACATGGGTTCGGGCCGGGCCGGATTGATCGGGCCACGGGCCCAATGAACAGCCCTAGTGGGAGCTCCTGCGTTCAGACTGTCTGCCATCTTTATTGCGTTTGTGCTTCCTGCATGGCAAAAATAAAACATGCGCAATTTTATAAGTTAATTACCGCTAGACCAAAAAATAAAAGCTAAGTTCAGGGAGCTGATAAATTGCAAATGATTCGTGGAAGGGATAAAAGGAGACCATTGTTTCTGCAGGTAGGAGGGCAAATTGCACATATGGCGCTCATATCCCCTATTCATATTAATGCAAGTCCCATGCATCATGCATGGATTGAAGCAGTCCCTTCAATGCATGGAAATGCCCTGATGTAGAGTACACAATATACTGCACATAAGCACAACAAGCATTGCAGACACATACCGTTTTCTATCATCTCTACTTTGATAGCAGCCTTCCTGGTTATTGCACTGCATATTCCAGTACTCCTATTTAGTCTTAGCTGAAAGCAAAAAAAATATATAAATAATGAAGTAAGAACGTTTTCATTTAGCAATCTCCAAGGGATACTTTAACTGAAGCTCCAACTTAAAGATTCTTGAAATGGGTGAACTGGGAGAATCAATAACACAAATCTAAGTTATGATTAGTTTATCACTCATTTACTATTACAGCTATTTCCTACCCCCAACTCAAAAGAAGAAGAAGAAAAACGTAAAAATTGAAATCATGCTAATTATACTTCGTTTCCCGACAAAGATCTCCATAAGCTAAAGCACTTTGATAAACTTTGGATAGAGGGTTTATATGGAAGGACTTTTAACTATTTCAAACATGGGAAAAATTGCAGCAGAATTTGTGTAACAACCTTCTGAAGACCCCAATCTCAAGCACAAAGCAACATACATTTAAATTGATATCCCCAAAGCCACATGGATACATGAATGCCTCTGCAGAAATTCTAAGGAAAAATCAACTCCAACTGTACCAAATAAAAAATTCTGGAGTTACTATATACCAGGAACTGCTTCGAATGAAACAATGAAATTCTTCACAGTGAGACCCCCATCAATAAACTCTGCAGCAGCACAGGCTCTTATAGCTCCATCAGGTTCTTCAAAACGAATATAACCTGAGACTGCTCCATTATGATAATCAACATGCTGCATAAGAGAAAACAGATAAATAAATAAGCATAAAGAATAGGCGCATTACCCGAATCCAAAAATTCTTCCACAGATTAATTTCTTAGTAACACTCTGTTAATGGACAGAAATGATAAGAACAATCAGCCATTTCAACTGGTAATTTTGTCATCTTATACTTTCTCCTATACCTCTATATAAAGGAAAAAGCCTAGACTTTGTGGTGGTTGTATCATGTTCATGGTGACAAATTGCAGATTGCTTCATCAAGTTGGCACATTGTTGAACTGAGTAAAAGATTTAATATTTAGTTTTTCTCTCTCTACATTTTTCACATTTCTGTTATCTATGTGCATGTTGTGTGGGTTATATCTAAGAATTTAGATGAGCAATGAGTTCCAAATTTTCCAGGTGATATCATTGCTGACTTGAACATCAGCTGGCTAAATGTTGCAAAACACTAACATCATGTGGAAGAGGAAGATGGAGTATTCAAAACATTTGCAGAAAGAACCATCAATACAAACTTAGAATACAAGGAAAGTTGGTAAAATTAAATGAGGAAAACCAGATGACAAGAGAAAAATTCTCTCTGATGCCTTAACAGTACCGAATCTTTGGTTGTCGCACAAGAGAGCATCCTTTTCTTCATTGACTGAAGTAGTGCATCTTTTTTCCCCAGCTACTTTCTCTTTACTCTCTTGAACATTTTCAGGATATTGAGCTTTATTATGGCAAATGACATCTTGCAGATGCTTCTCCTTGCTCTCTTCAGAAATTCTCTTTGTTATTTTTTTTAGTACTTTTCACAAGGACTTTTTTGCTATTTACAATCTCTCGAGAGGCTATCTGCTCACAATCCTCAATTTTTTTGAACTTTTCCTTCTCAGGATTCTTTGCAGGTGCTTCTACGTTACCTTCACTGCTAGTAATCAACTAAGCATTGCCTCCATTTTTTGCAGGTTTGCCAAATGATTCTTCGCCAATGAAAATGCAACTATTAACCCTTTGGGAAAGCTGTCATTAAAAAAACAAAAAAAGAACATCAGGTAAAGTGATTGACAAAACAGAAGGACATCAGCAAACCAAATAATGAAGCAACAATTAACTTGGATGTTGCGCTGGCTTTTGATCCCCCGATTTTCCGTGGCATTTTTGCTCTCTCAGAATCAAACTCCTTTCTAACCCAAACAAACGAAGAAGCAAAAAGATATAGAAGCATCTGTTATAACAATAGTTGAAAAGATAAAGTTGAAAGGTAAAAATGGTTTCCTGGAAAATGTGTTGTTGACAAGTTAGGAATTTTGACAGTAGCAGGACATTGTATATAAAGAACCCTGAGCTTATTTTTTACACATCCCAAGCACAAATTATCAAAATTCCTAGCTTGATATCAATAGACTAATTTGAAAATGAACCAGCTAATGATAACCTCAACTTTATAAAGATTTCATAAGCAGGACCAGCCCAACAAAATTGGATCATGCACAAACTTAGTGATTCAGGTTCTTCAACTAAAGTAATTTCTTCTAGTTAATAAATTATATTAGCATCTAATCATAGTTATCAATTTACCTTTTTCTTGTCTCCAAGATTTCGCATGAATGAAAAAAGATGGTTACTCCCCGTCCTAGAAATTCAAAGAAGTTATGTTTTTTTGTTCTTTATTCAACAGATATGTATGACAGCATACAAGCAGCAGCGAAGACAAACACTGCTGTCAAACTGAAAACTATAACATTCAAACCCAATCAGTGGCGGAACCAGAAATTTACCCAGGGGGGTCGGCCGGTGCTGCGGCGGCTGGCTGTGGTGGCGTGGTGCTGCTGGCAGTGGGTTTGGGGAGAGGGAGAGGGATCTGATCTGAGACAGGGAGAGGCAGAAGACTGAAGAAGAAGAAGAAGGAAACGCAGCCCTTTATTTTTTTTGAACCGGCCCAAGTGAAACGGCGTCGTTTCGCTAAACGACGCCGTTTCGCCAGGGACTAATTTATAAAAAAAAAAATGAAATTGCAGCGAGGGGTTCGTCTACCCCTCGCTGCAATTTGCTCTGAAACTCAGCGGGGGCTGAGTTTCAGCGCAGGGGCCGGCAAACCATGGTCCTCCAAGTCTGGCTGCCGGTGAGGGGGGGTCGTCTGACCCCCCACGACCCCATAGTCGTTCCGCCGCTGAACCCAATACTGTCTACTGCAAACCACATGAATGGTCATAATGATTAAAATCAACAGTCATAACTCACTTTGGTTTCAATTCTAAACTGGCACCAGCATAAACTAATATTTTCTTCAACATATCTGCAGCATCTCCATCTGTAGAGAACTCGATCAAAGCAGTGCCGCAAAAATACCTTTTGTCTGCTGCATGACGAGGTAGCCTTACACTATTAACCTACAATAACAACAAAAGAATTCATAAAAGTATAAAATGAAAATGAACATGAATATTAGGGCTGTAATCGAGCCGAGCCGAGCTTTGGAAAGCTCAAGCTCGGCCCATTATAAAATAGTAGAGTTAGAACTCGAACTCGAATCGAGCCCGAGCCGAGCCCGAACTTATATCGAGCCAGCTCATATATCATGTATCTCGAGCTTAAACTCGAGCTCGATTTAAATAAATTTAACGAGCTCAATAAACTTATTTTAATTTTTATTTTTCATTCATTTTTTCTAATTTTTCATAAAAGATATACTAAAATTTATGTTTTTATGAAAGATGAATAATATAATTATATATTAACAAAAATAAAATATTATATTACTATAATTTTATATTTTACTATAAATTACTAAGCTATTTTATATTATCTATTATTTAATTTATTTATCACATATACCATATATTAATAAATTATATAAATTAAGTTAGTAAAAAATTTAATATATTCACATATATAGTTTAATATATATAAATTAAATTATATATAATTTTAATCCAATACACTAAATGAGCTAGCTTACGAGCTTAACTCACGAGCTTTTTAAATGAGCTAGCTCGCGAGCTTTTTAAATGAGCTAGCTCGCGAGCTAACAGGCCGAGTATTTCATAGCTTGAGCTTGGCTCATTTAACAAATGAATAGTTCGAGCTCGAGCCTGAACGAATTTTTACCGAGCCGAGACCCAAGCCGAGCTCGAGTAGCTTGGCTCATTTACAGCCCTAATGAATATGTACTAAGATAACAAAAAAAAAAGCTGACTTTTTCAATAGAATAACTCCTCCCCTTTCCCTTTTTCTTTAAAAAGAAAAGGTATCCTACAATAGAATAACTCCTTCCTTTTTCCCTTTTTCTTTGGATATTCTATTGATATTCAGCTTAAATAATAATTATGACAAAAATCCTATAATAATACAAATTATCAATAGATCAATTTGTCAGCAACTAAGAATCTTACATATCCAAACCGCATTATATTTGCACTATGAAATTCCCACAGCCACAGGAAAATCTTTCAAATCTCAGAGAAAGAGTACATTTAAAAATTGACTGGTTTTTGGAACATGTGAATTACATGTAGTAGCTCTGTTTTTTTTTTATTTATAGATATTTTAAATTATACTAAAATATCAGTATTATTAACTAATATATAGAGGAAAAAAAATTAAATTTGCCACTATTTTTTTAAAGTGAGCCAAAACAAAAAAGGAAAATGTTAAATTTTAAAGAAATATTTCATAATATATTCTATAACATTATAAATTATTAGTTTATTGATAATGTAATTAATCTAAATTATGAAAAAAAATTAGGTTTTCAATTTAAATAAAAAAAGATATATGAAAAGTCCAACAAATCTTAAAATTTGATAGATAATGTAACAATTCGATGGAGAAGTTCTTTTCATGGGAAATTGTAGAAACAGAACTAAATCCTAACTAATAACAACACCAACAAAAATAATGAAAAATTAGTAAAAATATTTTCATCTATCAAGTATTCCCACAATTCCTATATTTAAAATATTTTTATCTATCAAGTATTCCCCCACTTCCTATATTTATAATGCATAGACAGAGATACAGATAAATGACTGAAAATCTAACTAAAACTCAATATAGCAAGCATAAAATCTCAAAGATGATAAGCCACAGAACAAGTTACCTTACACTTTAACCATTCTATACCTTGCCAAATTGGAAAAGAAAGATACCACATCTTCCATGGTAATATCATACTGAAAAGGCGATGCTGCAATTGTTCTTTCATTCACTTGCTCTATCACTTCTTCTACCTTCGAGAGCTTCTTAACCCTGCCCACCTTTTTCCCTTTGAGATAAGAGAAACCCACATTCGTTTCAATAACAAAACAAATAACTAAGCAAAAACAATGAGAAAGATGATTACTTGCATAATTAGATGACCTACCATCATCAGAGACTTTGAGAAAATCCGATTTCCGCAGAATTTCAGCAACTGATTTTAATACCACATGGGGAACATCATCTTGTTTTATTTTACCCAGACCCAATAAAGCTCTGATTCTAGAGAATGAACATATTAGAGCCAAACTAACCACTAATATTTTAAAGTCAAGATCAACAAACATAACTCCAATCTTCCAGAAAAATAAAATCGATAATGGAAACATTGTTGTGATAGAAAAGAAGGATACTGCCATCTTTGCTTTGAGACACTTTTAGCATAAGAAAATCGTCTCTAGGTAAATTGCTATCGCTGAAGTAGAATTCCACCTGCAAAAAAAGAGGAAAAAAAAAAGAAGCGAAAATTGCATGACTTTTGATTGATTGATAAAAGATTACAAAACATATGTGCGTTTAGTGTTGAAACTGCAAACCTGTTGCATGTTTTTTTTAGCGGCTTCTTCGTTTAAGGAGGCCATTGCTGTAGCTTGAAATTTTCTCCCGAAAGAGAAAGACGAATGAGGAGGCTGCTTTGGGGTTTTTGAGAGGGAAACTTGGGTTGCTTATTGCTATATTTACCCTCTCCTGTTTTTTTTTTTTTTCTTAATTTTTTTTTCAAACATTTATTCATAAATATACAAAAAGAATAGAAAATTTTTCAACATGATTATATTGAAAATTTTAATATAAGTTTTTAGATGAATTTTTTATATAATTTTATTTATTAATACTGATTTTAGTTTATTTTCCTACAGAAAAATTCACATTTAACTTAGTTTATTTTAAAAAAAAAAGTTGTTACCATAACAAAGTTCTTTTCTAAAAGGTAGCAGGAGTTGCTTTCTATAAATTAACTTTTTAACAGATATTATAACATATACATCCATTGGTGTACAGAATAATGAAGTACATAAATAGGATGGGTTGTGCTGCAGCTGATTCCATTTATCTCAAACTCACGTGAACAGTAACTGAAGTTTGTTAAGTTAATTGCCAAGTTGTCAGCAAGTTGCCAAGTTGCTAGCTGGTTGTTAGTTGTAGTCAGATAGTTAGTTAGCTAGTTTACAAAACAGATTTCTTCTTCTTCTTCTTCTTCTTTGAGCTGATGTATATACTGTTGTTTCTATAGCTTATAATTTAGATCATTCAATTCACCAAAATATCTTTTCCTCTTCTCTCTTGTTTACACTGAAAGTATTACTTTCTTCAATCTATTAAACTTTTCATCACAGAAAATAAAAATAAAAAAATTTGGAATGTAAAATCAATTACTTTAAGGAATTTTTATAAATAAAAATATTTTCAAAATTACTCTTTTTTTTTTAAAAATATATTTTAAAAATATCTTATAAAAGACGTACATGTAATATATTAAAAATATACTTTATTTACGAAGATTAGTATACTATTATACATCTAATATATCTAAATATATAAAAGACTATTTAAAAAAATTAAAGAAGTTAATGAAAAAATTAAAAAGTGAGATTTAATGTATTTTCTTCTATTTGAATACTCTTTTGAAGTGCCAAAATGACCATGAAGGAATGCAATAAACATGTCCCTTAGTTTTGGGCTTGGAATGGTCTACTCCTGAAACAAAAATTAAAATATGAAAGAAATGTGCCAAAGAAGCTCAATTAATTGGTCTACTAGGCCCAGATATAGCACCGGTGGCTTCTAAATTAAAATTCATTCTTTATGACCTTTTTGCATATGTATGTCTTTTTCCTTTCCTTTTGACAAAATTACACCATATACTACCATTTACCTTCATTTTCATTTTTACTATACTAATTTTTTTTTTCTAATTTTAACTTTTTGCTTTTTTATTATTATTTTTTTTTAATTTTTTATTTTCTAAAATATGGTACCCCATTTTTTTCTTTCTTCTTCTTCCTCTTCTCGTCCACTTTTGCACACCCTTTTTTTTTGTTTGTTTTGTTACAATAATTATATTTTCATCCTCTTCCCTTTCTTTTTCTATTTGATTTCCAATTTTTTGAAATGATGGAATTGATGATGATGATGAAGCCGATCGTAGAAACTGCAACTGCTTTTGCAGCTCTAAATGGGCAAACGATGTTGGATCTTGGTGCATTAGCCTTGCGTCTCTAGTCTATGTACAAACGGTGTTTTCCTGACTCACCAACTCCGCATTGAAACAATACAAATATCACATGCATCAAGCTTCTTCTCCCTGATAAAACGACTCCACTCGTTTGTCATCGCATAGCTTTGACTACTTTTTCCAATAAGAATACTAGGATCTCCGTGGTTTGCCATTTCGGACTTCAAACTTCAAAAAAAGCCCTTTCTCGTTGAATAATGAGTCTAAAAGAAAATACCTCTCTGCATCACTTGGAGTCCAGAAACAAATATATATTTATCACAATTACTAAGTATGAGAAGGAGTGAAAAATATTAATTTTTTCACCTATCCAATAACTTGCTCATTACAATCACAAAATCATTTAAATTTTCCATTCCAACTTTACTTCGTTGTCTGTTGATTGATGCAGGTTTAGAGTTTCTCTCATGCTACGTGCCTTCACCAGAGGAATTAAGGCATGCCTTCACCAGAGGAATTAAGGCATGCAGGTCATGTGCTAAAGGAAAAAACAAACCAAAACCAACAATATTGCCTATGCTCAGGTATCTTGTTCATTGATATTCTCCATTGGGATAATCATGATAAACAAGTCACATAGTGAAAGCTGAATCAAGGGTAAGGTTGTCCAAAAGCACAGACTTTTGAAGACACTAATTGTAACGCTTGTAAATTTATTTAAAATAAATAAAATAAATAATTAATTAATATAGAGAGTTAATTATTATATTGGAAGAGAGATATATATAATAAATACACATTGGATACATATTGTACACGTGGTATCTACCTAATATATACTCATTTAGAAAAGGACAAAGTTAGGTTAAAAATAAAAATAAATACATTAATAAGAATATTAAAATTAATTTTGGATGGGAAAAAAAACTTAATAATATATTAATTAATTAATTAGCAATTATATATATATATATATATGTGAAGGATAAAATTGAAAATATTAAAAAATAAAAGAAAAACACATCTTATTCTTCTTCCAACCATGAAGGCCGAATTTTAAGAGAGATAATGAGAGATTTTCTTCATCTAAAATATCAAATTTTATAATAATTCAAGGTAGTTTTAAAAATTAAACAAGAATTTAAGTCAGTTTTTATCACTTTTAAGCTTATTTTGTTAAGTTTATGAATATGTGAATTTTGAGTTTATGGTAGGGATGACTATAATTAATGAAATAGATTGTTTTGAAGTTATTTTGATATGTATAACATGATCTTATGATTGGATGATGAAAATAAGTTTGTTTGTTGAAAGTTTGAATGATGTAATAAGGTAGTTAGGTTTTTATGAAATTTTTTGTTAGAATGAGTGTAATTAGAATTTAATTGATTAAAATGTGTCAAAATGAAATTTTAATGCTATATTTAAGCTTAAAACTTAGTTTAGGATTCATTAGGGAGTATTTTCAAAATTAAAGAATTGAAAGGTAATTAGTGAAAATTAGGTAGTATTGAAATAATTGATGTTTTATTGGGTAAAATGAGTAGAAATATGTTGCTAATGATTTATTTTAACTTATAATTTAGTTTAGGACCAAGTAAAGTGAAGTAGTGAAATTAAGAAAGTGAAGAGCATTAGTGAAAGTTGGTGATGGAGAGTGATTTTGCATTAGATTTTGGCAATTTTGAGGTTAGTACATATTTTGGTAATAATGTATTAAATGCATTTGAATTGGCATGTTATATTATATAATTATGAATATCTCATGCTACTTTAATGTGAATATTCACATATAAAATACATGATTTTGTGTTAAATTGTGTGACATGCTTGAATTATGAGATATTAAGCCATTATAAAATGGTTAATATCCTAATTAAGTGTAATTAGTAAAAGTGTAATTTGTGCACTTTGAATGAAAAGTATACCATATTATAAATGTGGTAAGCGAATATATGATTTTATGATTGAAAAATATGAAAAATGAGCATGAAATGTGAAATATGAGGTAATGGTATCAATGTAATTGAAATATGAAAAAATACGAGGAGAAAATGGATAAGAAAAGAAGATATTTATGAAATATGTGTTTACCTTATATAATATTCTATTTCAGGAAATTGAATTTGGTGTTATTGGCATGGCATACCTATGATATGATTTATCTATGAGGCTAGACACTGGGTGTTACTATTAATAATTTTATTTACTTTTGGGACTAGATACTAGGTGTCAGTTTCATAATATTATTTATTTTCTAGGCTAGACACAAAAGTGCTAACTGTTGCAATAAACCAAATCAATGTCTCTGAAACTTAAATATTGTATTAGATTATTTGGGTGTCAATATATGTGATTGGGGTAAATGAATGTTGTATATGAATAATGTATGTTCTAGTGCATAAAGCATAAAGCATTGTTTTTAAATTATGTTTATTATCAAAGTATGTATCACTAAGTCAGTAGCTTAGAGCAATAAACTTTTAAAGCGCAACTGAAAGGGCAGATGCAGAAAACTCTGCTAGGCCTGACCAGGTTTAAAATTTGTGGATAGTATTAGAAATTTACCAGTTTGCTACTATACCAGAGCCCACTATATAGTATATAAAATATTTATTTTTGGTTAATCTTATTATGTTTGTATAAAGTATAGTTCATATAAAATGTTGTAAACTTAATATTGAATTAAGTGTTGTGACCTTTTGAAATACTTTATATATATATATATATATATATATAAACAAATATGATTATAGGTTATTAAAATGTTTTATGAGAATTGGTTGGAGATTTGGAGAAAAGCAAATATATATTAGAAGTGTAAATTTTTGCAGACTGTATATTTGATTATTTTTTAAAATATTAAATTTACAGATAAAACTCTGATAAAATTTTTAAAAAATTTTCATTAATAAATACTATTATATATATATTTAATTACTTATATTTAATTATCTATTATATTATCATTTTTATCTAAATTACTTATATTTATTTATCGTTTCAAGAATATTTTATTTAATAACAAACTTGATAAATTTTTCTAATGTCATTTACTGTATTATTATTATACTTTATATATGTATTTTGTATATACATGATATATGTACTATATGTATATAATGTATAAGGATATTGCACTAATAAGAGAGTCAAATATTCCTTACATTAACTCTTCCTTGTTGTCAAAATTGAGAGTTGCCACTTTGTTTTGCAATCTTATTTAGAATTTTTGGATAACACAACTCTTAAATTTTCATGTCATGGGAGAAAATTATATAAAATAATAAATTATAAAAATTAAAAATAAATAAGTAAAGAATAATAGTATATATCACTTTATACATGGCTATATTTTACAAATAAATAACTAAACAATAATAATATATATGTTAAATATATTTTAATTAAAAATAATAATATATATATGTATATATGGGTATATGTCAATATATATCAGTATATGTTATATATAATTTAACTAAAAAAATAGTATATGTTCATATATATTAGTATATGATTATATATGTAGGTATTTGTGAGTATATATTGATATATTTATATATTTTAACTACAAAATGATATTTTTATAAATATAGACTCTATATTTTTTATAATATATATGAGTATTTGATGGTATATATTATATATACTTTCATTAAATAATGATATTTTTGTAATTATTAGCTCCGTTCTTTTGAAGTCTAAATCATTACCATATTTTTGAAAGGAAAAAAAACTTTGTTAAAAAATATTTTTATAGCATATATGTACGTATATATCGATATATGCGGATATACGTCGGCATATAACTATTTTATATATTTATTTATATGTGAGTATATATTACATATAACTATATATACGTGAGTATATGTTACAAAATAATAACAATATATGTTACATGTATATTAGTATATGTGAGTATATATTGTATATATTTTAACTAAAAAATAATAGCATATATCAGTATATGTTACATATATTTTAACTAAAAAAAGGTAATATATGTTTGTATATATCAATATATATAAATATATATCGATACATATTACATATAACTAGATATATATATATATATATATATTACATATATGTAGATATATGTTGGCATATATTGTATATAATTAGATATATATAGATTTATATTGCAAAAAAAAAATAACAATATTTGTTACATATATGTAGGTATGCGTTATATATACTTTAACTAAATAATAATAATATATATAGGTATATGTTGATATATGTCGGTATATAACTATTTTATAATTTTATTTATATGTGAGTATATATCACATATAACTAGATATGCCGAAAGAATAATACTATATATTAGTATATGTTATATATATGTATGTATATGTGGATATATGTTAATATATATTAGTATATATTAATATATGTTATATATATTTTAACTAAAATAACAGTATATACGGGTATATATCGATATATGTTACTATATGTTATATATAACTAGATACATGTAACACATATATAATAATAACTAATGAGTAATGAGATAGAAAAATTAATTAATTAAGCACTTTTGCTAATTAAATAGAAAAAATTTCTCTTGAAAAATTATGGAACTTATTTTAGTTTAAATATTTTTTATAATTTTAGAAATTAAACTTTTTTGTTAATATTAATTAATTTATAATATTATAATTAAATGCTAAAAAATAATTTAAAAAATTATTAAATAGATTTTTTTGATATAAACAAAATTTAATTGATTAAATAGATTTTTTTTGTTTTAGTTTAAGTATTTTATAATTTTAGAAATTAAACTTTTGTTAATATTAATTAACTGGTATATAATATTATAATTAAATGTCAAAAATAATTTTAAAAAAACTATTAAATAGAATTTTTTTGTGAAATAAACAAAATTTATAGACTTTTTAAACTAAAACTTATTTTAGTTTAAATATTTTATAATTTTAAAAATTAAATTTTTGTTAATATTAATTAATTGGTTTATAATATTTTAATTAAATCTTACAAAATAATTTAAAAAAAAATTATTGAATAGATTTTTTTAAAAAAATTTATGCTTGCATAAGGAGAATTAAGTAAACTTTGGTCTGAGTATGGACTAGTCAAAGGCCTTAACAAGTTGCTGTTATCTTTAATTGACTCCATACTTTTGTAATTATAAAATCTATATATCGTAGAATTGAAAAAAATAAATAAGTACCGTAAATTTGAAAATAGTACCCCTCTTCTCTTTTTTGGAGTGATAAGCGGCAAGTGTGTCATAACTCGCCACTATAACACAAATGGTCCACTATCAATGTCTTATTATTGTCGTGCATCATCACTGTTTTGGAAGTAGTTGTTTCATCCCTGTAGCCAGCCAATGCAAATAAATTATGGTGAAATTAATATTAATTTTTTTTTCAAAAATCTAATTTATAAATATATAATTTTATTCATTAATTGAGATTCCAATACAAACCTATAATCAAATTTAATAATTAAGGAGTAAAGACTACATAAACTAAGTTATAAATAAAATAAGATCTACTTTAATTATTAAAATATGATTTGATAGTTAAAAATATATATTATAGTTGTTAAATATTAAATTTGAGTCTTAAATATATTTTTTTTCATGTTTAATATGTCGTTAATTAAAAATAAGATTAATTTTTCTGTTGTTAATCTTTAGAGATAATTGTATGTGAAATATGAGTAAAAGATTTGATATTGAATTGTATACATCTTTATAAATATACAATTATTATCATATAAAGTTGCCACCAAACCACATTCTAAAAAATAGGAAAAATGAAATGAATATATTCTTACTCACACCCAGCCAAAAATTAAAATGAATATATTCTTAAAAAGTCCACCAAATGAGTATTAAAAAAATAAATAGATAAATAATTGTTGCAAAACCCACCAAAAGTTTGAGTTTTTTACAAGAAACAAATCAAAACTAGGTAGCAAATATGTCAAGAAATTCATCAAAACAATATGGCAAAATTCAAAACCACCAAATATTTTCATAATAATAACAATAATAATAATAAATTGTAATTGTTGTAGTCTGCCGACAAATTCCCAAGCCTGAGCTTTGGTGTTAGGCTCCTTATCCGAGCCTAGTTAACTATGTTAGTGACTAGTGAGTGAGACCTTTCTCTCTATAAAAATGTGACATGCATGGCTAAGCTCACTGGTTGTTGGCTGTTGATAAGGAAAAAAGTTTCAGTGAAACTTTCTTGGTGAACAAACAGAGAGAGCAGAAACTTATTTTTGTGGCTTTGGGGCTGTCTTTTTGTTATTTGAGACAGTTCCTGTGCTAGTTATTCTCACTCTGTCATCAGTGTTCTGTTTTCAAGAACTCTCTTTGGAGTTTCTGTTGATTTCAGAATTGAAATTTTACCTATTCTTGGTCTTGGGTTTTGTGCTTAAATAATTTTTGCTTATATCCATTATTTTCTTGATACTTAATTATTTGTTTTCTTGTACTGTTTTTTTTTTGGACCTTTCAGGTGAGAATTCTGTTTTTTTTTCCTTTCCTTAAAGACTAGTTTTGAAGCTTTATAGTTTCACCGTAAATCATAGTTTATTTTCCATCAGTTTAAAGACAATTCTGGTGTTTGCAGAATTGAATTTTATTGGTTTTTACCAAACATAGTCATCTTTCTCTCTGAAAAAATTTCTGTGTTTATTTGTTTATTGTGATCTGCAGATGTTAGTGTTTTTGTTTAACTGAGTAGAAGCCTGAAGGATTAAAGTTTATAGCTTTGTTTTGAGGCATTTTTTGTGATCCTTTACAATGCTTTCCGCAAAATCTGAATCTGATATCACAAGTTTAGCCCCATCTTCACCCTCAAGGTCTCCAAAACGCCCTGTATATTATGTACAGAGCCCTTCAAGGGACTCACGTGATGGAGATAAGTCATCTTCAATACAACCAAGTCCAATGGAGTCACCTTCACATCCTTCCTTTGGACGCCATTCAAGGAACTCGTCGGCTAGTAGGTTTTCAGGAATATTCAGGTCTTCTTCAGGGAGAAAAGGTAGCAGGAAAACAAATGAGAAAGGGTGGCCTGAAAGCAATGTGATTATGGAAGAAGGTGACTATGATGAGGATAAAGCATTTACTAGGCGGTTTCAGGCCTTGATTGCCCTTTGTAGTTTTGTAATCTTGTTTACAGTGTTTTGCTTGATTATATGGGGAGCTAGCAGGCCGTACAAAGCAGATGTTTCTGTTAAGGTATGGTTTTTCCACTTATATTATTTTACTTTTCTATGATATTTATTCAATATGCTCATTAGATTGTTAATTATCTTGAAGATGATTGAATAATGATATTGGATAAGAAGCTGAATTTGTAGCAATGATAAAGTTTCTACTTTGTGACCAGGTCACATGTTTGAACCAGAAATAGGACTCTTCATAAAAAAGAATAAAAGGCAGGCTCCCTACAATATACACAAGGGCACCATTTATTGTGAGAAGATGCAAATAATGGCTAGCTAATACTGCTATTAATGCTGCTTTTGAACTGCTATGTAACCTTAGATTAATGATGTTGGAGTTGTGTAATAATTGTTGAAGAAGGCTAACTTTGCAATAATTTTGCTTCTTTTAATGTGTTTTGCGGGTTTTGAATGTCCAAGCAAGGTGGGGCAAAAAGCAAAGGATATAAGAAGTGGGAATATGGGTGGGGTTAAATTCTTTATGAAGTAAATTGGTCTTTAGTTTGATCTGTTCAATTTCTTTGGGCTTTGGTAACACATTCAAACCAGTTATTGGTTATAAAAATCTGAGATTTGTATTGTTAACATTAATCCAATGAAAGGGAGTCATGGGCTTTTAGGCCTAGTGATGTTTTTGTGAACCTTGAAATGGCTGAAACAGTAATACAAGTTACACACGTGTCAATTACAAACTAATAGTCTCTATCTTGCTAATTATATATCTTCCATTGAAATTCATTTCCTAATGGAAATGCGAAACTTGCAGAGCTTGTCAGTGAGTAATTTTTATGTTGGGGAAGGTTCAGACTTCTCTGGTGTTCCAACAAAGATGCTAACGGTGAATGGCTCATTGAGAATGAGCATATATAACCCTGCTTCAATATTTGGCATCCATGTTAGCTCCACACCAATCAATCTAATATACTCAGAAATCCCAGTTGCCACTGGACAGGTAACAAATCTTTCCATAGCCATGTCTTCCTACATATTGCAATACGTTAATAAAACAAATCCGATTTAGTATAGGATGATAGATTCTTTGGAGTCTGATTAGAACCTTCAAAGCAAAGAGGCAAATGCCAAAATCTTATGTCAATTTGAGCTATAATTTTCTTGGCTAGTTTTTCTCGGACATAGCGATCAAAGCAGTACTAATTGCTATCTAATGCTGCAGTTAAAGAAATACTATCAGCCAAGGAAGAGTCGACGAACTGTATCAGTGATTGTGGAAGGCGATAAGGTTCCTCTATATGGAGCAGGATCAAGTTTAAATGTTTCACAAACTGGTGTAGTTGTTCCACTGACCCTGAAATTCAAAATCCGGTCTAGAGGGAATGTAGTTGGCAAGTTGGTAAGAACAAGGCATAAAAAGATAATCTCTTGCCCTGTGGTCATTGATTCCACTAGCTCCAAACCCATCAAGTTTAAGAAGGGTACATGTACATATGATTGAACTCCTTTTCAAGAGTTAAAGCTTATGATTTGTATCTTTGGCAGCGGATCAACTGCTTGAATTTTGGGTTGCTGAGCTTCACAGAAGAAATCTCCAGCAGTTGGAGCAATACACTTGAATTTTCTATCTTTCTCTTTTCATTTTAGTTCTGTTCATATATATGGAAGTATAATAAGATATATACTTTGTAAGACTACTGCTACTTGTATGTATGCTATATAAATGCATTTATATTGTTGAAGGGTTCCCATTGAAATCAATGTTTAGACAATGTTGCCTGTGTATGCTACATAAATGCATGTATATTGTTGAAGGGTTCCCATTGAATGCATGTTTAAACAATGTTGCCTATAATTATTATTATAGGTGAGGATTGAGGAAACAATATTTGGCGTAATGTGTAGTTTTATTATTATTATTATTTTGTTTTTAGGCTTGGCCTGTAAAAATTGGCAAATTTCAGAAGCATTTGTATAATGATATTTGATTTTATTATTATTTTTTACAACCCCAAATTAGCCTGTAATTGAACTATAAAGTTCTTTTATGATAACAAATCATATATATTTAGTGTAAAAAAACCATATATATTTCTTTTATTAAAACGAGAAGAATGAGAGAATCAAATTGGCATTATTTTATTCCTACCACATGCTTTCTATATTCTGCAGGACCTTATTGCATAAAATTTTATACTTCAATGTGTAAGGTTTGTTTATTTATTTATTTTATATAAATAAAATTTAACTTGGATTAACAAGTCAAATCTACAAATACAAATATTCCATTTAATTCAAATTTCGACTTCTTGTGAAAAAAATTCAACCAATGCAATTGCAATTGCAATTGAATTCAAGCATGCTTTTTTACTTATTAGGAAAAAAATGGAATTTTTATTGCAATATAATAATTAAAAGAAACAAAGTTTTAAATTATTATAAATTTTTTGAGCTTGATATTTTTCTTTTGAGATTAGCTTGATAAATTAACGTGAACATCAATATATTATTTTGATTGTTAAAACAATCTATTTTTTCACGTAAAACGATGTTTATGCATTGTAATTTCATGCATACGCTAATTACGATTCGTAAAATATGTTTTTATATTAACGTATCAACAATAATCAATTTTTTTTTAAATAATGAACAAAATAATCTAGGATTTTTATATTGTGGATGGGACCGTGAAGGCCTACCCTAACTCCTAATCAATTCCAGTTCTTTTGACTGTAAAAACTACCTGCTTTGAGTGCTTTCTGCACATGTTCATTTCACTCTAGTCCTCCTCCAATTAAGGAAGATCTGTAGATTTAAATCCCATTAACGAAAACCTAAAACCCATTTGTTTTGTTAGCACATCTTGCTCGATCTCAAACATTTTCTTGAAAACCCAGAAAGAAAATCAATTAAAATCACTATGTTTCCCAGAAACCCAACTTCAAGATTCGTTCTTTTGGCTTTCATTCTCCTTCTATTATTCACTTCCAAAATCTCTTTCTCTGCCTCTGAAGAATCACAAATTGAGACTGAAAATGATGATGAATTGCAAGAATTAATAGCAATAGATGAGCAAGGAGTAGAAGAAGATCAGCAACAACAAGAAGACCAGCAAAAGGAGGCTGAGGTATTATCAAAGGCACAGAGGATAGTTATTGAATTAAACATTGACAGTGCCAAGAGGGTTGTGGATGATATTGAGTTTGTGATGATTCTTGGATATGCACCTTGGTGTCCAAGAAGTGCTGAGCTTATGCCTCAATTTGCTGAGGCTGCTAACAGGCTTAAGGAGTTGGGGAGTCCCCTTTTGATGGCTAAACTTGATGCGGAAAGGTATCCTAAAGCTGCTTCAATGCTTGACATCAAAGGGTTCCCTACTCTGCTTCTTTTTGTCAATGGAAGCTCTCAGGTTTACACTGGTGGATTTTCTGCGTGAGTCTTCTCCTTTTTATTTATTTTTTATATAATGTTGAAGCTCAGTTGATTAGCTTACTGCTTTATATTTCATAACTATAATTAGCGAGTAGAGTTTTATTTTTAATCAGTATGAAGAATTGAGGATCGCGCGTTCCAATTAGCTGGAATTGGTTTCATGGACGCTCTTGTGCCATCATTTTGTTATTTACGGTTGTAATTAATGTAGTGATATCCTAATGGCTGCCTTTCCTGGCTCTGCAAAATGGTTCTTTTCATTTGAGTTTTTCAATAACTGAGGTTAATGTTGCTTGGATCTTTGTTGATTGTTTCAATGAGGTTAATTTGACTTCAGGGAGGATTTAGTGATTTGGTCTAGGAAAAAGACTGGTGTTCCTGTTATGAGAATAAGCTCGGTTACGGAGGCAGAAGAGTTTCTTAAGAAGTATCATATATTTGTTCTTGGTTTCTTTGAGAAATTTGAGGTATGTATATTTTGAGCTATCTTATAATTGGTAATTGAAGATTTCCTACAAATAGTAGAGGTCTTAAAATACCAAGAATTTATTTCCATAAATATGAAATTTTCTCAGGGACATGATTATGAAGAATTCGTAAAAGCAGCAACATCTGACAATGAGATCCAGTTTGCTGAAGTCAGTGACCCTGTGGCTGCAAAAGTTCTTTTTCCAGATATCAAATCTGTTAATTTCATTGGAATTGTTAAAAGTGAGCCTGAGAGATACACATCATATGGTGAGTGGCAAATTAATACAAATATAGATGTACATGTAATGTTATAGGATCTGTCAATGACTGCTATATTTTTATCTTCACATAAATTTTTGTTTTGCTCGGAAGGTAGGGGTAGACCTAAATTAATTTGGATAAAAATGGTATAAAATAATCTTACTGTTTTATATTTAACAGAAGAGGTACCCCAAATTTACTTGAATGGAAAAGAAGAATCAATATAGCTAACTCCAATTGACTTGGGATTAAGGTTTTGTTTTTGTTGTTGTTGTTGTAGTAGTAGTAGAAATTTTTGTCTTGGTTTGTTAATTAAGAGTATATATATGTGGTATAGGATTTGTAATGAAATAATTAGGCATCCTAGTTATTGTATTCTGGGATTTTTTGCATAATTTCTGAAAATAGAGTTGATCAGCCTGAATTTACTGACATTATGACTGTTTAATTTGTTTGCTTTGCAGAAGAGACCTTTGAGATGGAAAAGATATTGCAATTTTTGGACTATAACAAGTTTCCATTGGTTACTAGGTTAACTGAACGAAATTCAGTGGGAGTTTATTCTAGCCCTATCAAACTTCAGGTTGCTGTACTTTCAACTCACCTGTTCTATTTTTTGGTTTATGGCTAATGGAACATTAAGGATATCCAACTAATAAAATTTCCCAATTCCATGCATAATGGTTGAAAGCATCTTTTATACTTGTATTGTTTGTCAATTTATATTGCTTTTTCAATATAACTAAGTTGTAATGAATATTGGGGCTTATAAGATGTTTGTTTATGAAATATCGTTTTTGTACTAAATTGCTATCGGTAAAAGGCTTGATGAGCTTTGGAGGATAACATTTACCTAAATATGACAATAAAGAGTTCTAGAAAATAGAGGACTTAATTTCAGTGCAAATGATACTGCCAGTTCAATTCTTGTTTATACTGGATGCCTACAAATTCAAATAAATTCTTGAAGCTAATGCACAACAAGTTTTTAATTTGTGCTTAATTCAGCTAATGTTCTGCGAATAAAGTAAAAAAAAAACTTATCATGTTTTACGGTGCAAAAAAGCTCAAGGCACAAAAGGATTAGAAGCTCCCCTTTCTTTTCACCCGCTTGGTAGGCCTTGAATAGGTTAAGTTTCTAATTCGCTTACAAAGCACAATATAATATAGTTGTGGCCCATTTGCTGTGAAGAGCAATTCACAGTTATGCCTTCTCAATTAGCACTGATGTGACATGCAAATTTCATTCTTAGGTGCTTTGGGACCTCATATTTGACATTCACAGGGCAGTTTGGATACTTAGTCACATATCGTTTATTCATAGAGGCAGATATTATACTTTTTGTCCTAACTTTATTTTGCTTTCACTGATTTAATGTTATGGAAAAAGCAAATACTTGTGTTCAGAGTTCTGTATAGACTGCAGTAATGTTGCATTACTTCGCCGTATCAAAGCTGAAGTGGACTGTTGTATCTGGGTTATGAACTAATAGAATTAAGCATGCGTAATGAATAACAAGGCCTCCTAATCATTCTTCTGGAGCCTTAAAGTGGAATTTAGTGTCTTCCTCATAGTAGTAGCATTTAAAAATAATGACTGTAGTAATTACTATTCTTATCGTATATCTGCAGTCATACCTACAACAATTATTAATCTGAGAAAGAATCTTACGGGGTAAATCTTGTAATGACTTGCTCTCCATTTTTCCAGGTTATGATCTTTGCAGATGCTGATGATTTCAAAAATCTCAGTGGGCTTCTTCAGGAGATTGCTCGGAAGTTCAAATCGAAGGTACTTGTTTGACTAATTAATTGGAGCAGTCAATTGCCTTATAATAATCTAATTTCTTAAAGATGTCCTCTCCTTGTAGATCATGTTCATATACATAGACATTGCAGATGAAAACCAAGCAAAGCCCTTCTTAACTTTATTCGGGCTCGAAGATTCAAATAACACTGCGGTTAGTTTCCAGTTAGCATCTTTCTTCACATTTCAGCTGTCACTTTGTTTTTGTGCTGATGACTGTTTTTTTTTTCCTTGTAAAGCTATAAATTGATGAGATTTACTTCTGCTTGTCATGTAGGTTACTGCTTTTGATAACAGAATCAACTCAAAGTACTTGTTAGAGTCAGATCCAACACCAAGCAATATAGAAGTAATTTTGGCTTCAATGTTTTTTCCCATTTTGAGGATATCCATCTTGATTAAATATGATATGAACTGGGTTTGTAGGATTTCTGTTCAAGGGTTCTCCATGGAAGTCAGTCGCCGTACTTCAAATCACAACCAATACCTGATAACGTGAGTCTCCTTTCTTTCTTTAGGACTTTATTCCCCTTTCTTTTTTGGGTGTTAAACATAAATCAAATGCAAGGATACTTTTATAATACTCACTTTTCTCTTTGTTTAAGAAGAATTGGGATTAAGATTTGCACATTTGATAGGTGGATTGGACTTAATGTTTTGTATGAGTTGCTGAGATTGTGGAGTCCTCTCACTTTTTGGAGGAAAATGAGCTTACCCGTCAGATTTACTTTATATATGAACTAGTTTAAACTTACTGGAGAAGATACATTCTTAATTTTTATTTTCTTTTGATAAAAATTTCTTGGTTCTGCATTTATTTCCATAGATTTCTTGTTCGGTTACTGTATTGATGTTTGGTAGCTGCTTTAGTAATTTAGTAGAACCTGGTATTTGACATAGCAAAAAGCTTCCCTGTGGGTTGTGCAATGTTGTGGTGGCTGCAAATAATTGAGTTCATCATTGTATTTCAGTAATACCATCATCTTAACAAGTATTGGAACAAAAGTGTATCATCATGCAAACTTATCTAAATTCTGTTAATTGCATTCGATTCATTTTAATTAGTATAAAATTTGACGTGTGTACTGACTTCTGAAATCCAGAATCCCATTTATTTTCTTGTTCAATGTTCTAATGAAGCTTGGAATTTCTATACTGATTCAAATCATTTTAGTTCTCAAACATCTTGGGATTTTGGAAATTGCAGAAAGAGACTGGTGTACAGATCATTGTTGGAAAGACTTTTAATGACTTGGTATTGAAAAGTCCCAAAAATGTTCTTCTGGAGGTAGGCATGCTGTTGTTATTGCACTGAAGGTTTAAGCTTTATTACTGGGTTGGATGAAAATGAAATCCTATTCCTATCTTCACTTTTTTATCCACCGGCATGCTTATGTTTGGACTACTTAAATTTCACTGGCTACCCCAAAATGAATTCCTGAAAGTGTAGGAGGTGTATCACTTAATAGTCATATGCCTGCTGTTTTTCCAAATACATTAGTCTTAATGTTTAAATCCTTGCTCCAAATGGAATTTATTTTAACCTTCTTTCTGAAAAACCTGTGTTGAAAAATAGGTATACACACCATGGTGCATCAATTGTGAGACTACAAGAAAGCAGGTTGAGAAGTTGGCGAAGCATTTCAAAGGTTTGGAAAATTTAGTATTTGGAAAAATAGATGCTTCTGCAAATGAGCATCCAAAACTGCAGGTACACTGGCCTTCTAAATCATTCATCGCTTTTATGTGACAACAGTATAAAATATGAACATGTTGTTCCGCATGATGTTATGTCCAGATGCACCTCATTGATTTGTTGTGTTTAACAATATAAACTATCAATCTCTGTTCACGATTCTACTTCAGTGGAATTCAGGCCCAGAAGTTGAAAACACACTTGTTCTGTTAATTTGTTACTGTGATGTCCTTTTGCAGTCTGGTTAGATGAGACAAAATGGCCTAGGAAAATCATGTATAGATTTGATTAAAGATTTATGTGCACCATATATTCTTTAAACTCAGATCTTTATCAAAGAGGATAGTGAACTGTTTCGGTCTTCGTCTTCCTGGAAGTTTGTTGCCTGACTATGTGCAGAAATTTCTTGAATCAACCATTTCCTTGAGCTTCATTTGATCACAGAATTCTATCATTATTCTTTCTTTAGCTTTCTAGCTTGAGATAAGTCTTACAACCTGATGAATATTGTAAATCAATGATTTATGGTTATATGATTTTCCACATTCAGGAAGGTTGCTTTTTCTTCAGCAACTAGGTGTTGCTGGAATTTCACTAATGAGACAAACTGGGTCCTTGTGTTGAAATTATGTGATCACTGTTTTTGCAAATTGATGATGCTGAGAAGTCAAGTATTTGTTAATTCTTGCAGGCAGATGACTACCCAACACTTCTATTTTACCCAGTGGATGATAAAGAAAATCCGGTAATTGAATAAGGATATGTTCATTTAAATTAACTTTTCTTTTTCTCCTCCTTTGATTATGTGTGGTTTTTACTGACCTGATGCATGAAATCAATTTCTGGGGCAGGTTAAGATTTCAACAAAATCAAGTGCAAAGGACTTGGCTGTAGTCATCAACAAACAATTAAGGGCGAAAGAGCAAGCCACCAAAGATGAATTATAGAAATACAGTGGCTAATGATAAAATGAATTTAGCTACAAAGAGAATAGGCAGAAGCTGGAAAATTTTCTCTATGGAATCCTGGAAGAAATGTTACAGTGGATCAAGTAGTCAAATTTGCTTGCACTTTGTTCGGACATTTTTCAAAGTACAACAACATCAAGCAGCTGGGCATAATAAAGCAAAACCAGAAGATCTGCAGTCCTAAAAGAAATTTTTTCTTCAGGTCCCTACATTTTTCTTACTATATTTAAATATAATAGTGAATATAATCCAGTCTTAATCTCAAAATCAATTGGGATTTGGCTATATGAAATCTTTATTTCCACTTTAAGCAATATAGTCGGTACAGAACTGTAAGTCTGTAACAAGAAAAACAGGCTGTTGTTGTTATGCCTTGAAAGATGGGAAATTTACACAATGTCCCCTCTAAAACCATGTGTTTTCAATAGTACGGGAGACGGAATTTTTTTTTTCAAAATTACTTTACCACATTTTTTCTTTTTTTTTTAAATTTTTTTTTGTAATTTATGTAATTTTTTATTTTATTTATATTTTTTATTTAAAAAAAATTAATATCATATTTTTAATATACACACAAAAAAATAAATATATATAACATAAATATAACATATACACAACATATATAAAAATATACACTAAACAATATCAACTATATTTACACATTTACAAAGCATTAACAATATATTTACAATAAATATATAATACATCTATATAATATTTTAAATATTTATTTAATTTTATTTATTTAATTTTTTTATTCCAACAATATTTACACAATATTCACGTAAAATTGAATAATTTTTCATAAAATGTACACAATTTAAATAATAAATATATAATATACACATAATATTTATAATATATTTATGACACATCTATTTTATATTTACATAATGAAATTGTATGTATTTTTTAATTATATATATATAATATGTAAAATTTTTGTTTAAAAATAAATTTAATAATTTTTATTAATATATTTTTGTATATTTTATTTTGTTTTTTATTTTTTTAGTGTTACCTTTTTATAATTAAAAATAATTTTTTATGAAAAATTATAATTTTTATTTGATAAAAAATAATTTAAAACATTAATTTAAATTATTTTATTAGAATATTTTTATTTAATATTGAAGTTTGAAAAAAAAATAAAAATTTTAAGTAAAAAATTAGTTATAATGAGAAAATTTTTTTTTAAAAAAATTATTTTATTGAGAAATAAATTATTTTTAAAATTTTATATTAATTTTTTTTTATGAAAGTGAATATTTTTAATTTTTATAGTATTTTTATAATGAAAATTATTTTTTTGGGATAGTTATATGAAAATTTTTGTCATTTATTAATTCAACGATGTAATTTATCTTCTGTTTGGCTTTCATTGGTAGTTCAGAAGAGGACTGTCAGGCTGGAGTTATAAACTTGAAATTATTATGGGACGAAGGTTGGCTTGCTTGGCAACACCTGTCTCGAATAGTTTTTATATTCTTCTTTTTGTTATCTTTCTGCTGATATGAACACTGAAATGAGAACTCGCTCATTCTGTTCAATTTTCTTTTATGTATCAAGAATATCATTACATCTTGTCAAACCTTTAAAATGTTAAATGCGAAGCCTTAATCTAATGGTGTAAAAGACCCAAAAGTCCCAAGTAAGAATCAAGAAAGTTTTATTGTTTTAGCTTATCAAGTTATCTGGGTGTAAAATTAGTGCTTTATGGCAGCTGCCTCTAAGATAATGTTTAGCTTGTCAAAGGCACTAAATCAATAATCACAAGTACATAAATCATACCATCAAACTGCTTTATGAAAATTGCTAGAGTGTTCAATCGTCAGGGAAGCATTTTTTCCAACTGAATGAAAAATTGACTAGATGTAGCACGATAACTTTACCAGTATTTTAATGTTAGAGAGCAGAATTATATCTGATAATGGTGAAAAGTTGTACTTAGGAAACATAAAGTTTGCCATTAGATTTTCAAACTTTAAGCATAAGCAGACATTTATTCGTTCTAGGAAACTTTGTTTTGATCAGCCAAATTCCTAGTACTCACAAATTCCCACATTCGAAACTTGAAGCTAAAGAAGATAAAGCCAACAGTAAAAATGCAAGCCTAGTTAGGCTTCATAGGTGCAAATGTTCTCAAATCCCATGTACTCGTGCTTCTCAATCTTCTCTATCATGTTTGCTATACCAACTCCACCTGTTTGTATAAAGAAAAGAAAATGTTAAGAAAGAATACAAAAGAAAAGGTATTACATTTCGTGAGCAGTAATACGAATTCTAATCTCATATCGAGAGTTTCAGTGTATGGAGAAAAAGACTGCAGTTTATGATACATACCTAGTGATACTGCACTCACAAATATTGTGAAGGCCAGAATGAAGATGATAATAGATGCTCTCCCTAATATAGCAATAAGCTTTCTTACCACATGCTGCCCTGCAAAGGCCGCAACAGTCGACACAGCCACAAAGTATAAAGCTGCAAAAAGAAAGGTATAAGCAATAATTATACAGACATGAATTCTGAAAGCACAGCAAATGTTTCTGTATGCTAATAAAAGTCATAGTTCTTGTTCTGACAATAAGCTTTTTAGAGAAGAATTGTTGATTGGCTACATAACTCACCATAAGGAACTGGAAAACGTTTTAAGAGATAATACTCGATAACAGACATGGATGCAGAAAATGTCATGGCAAATGTAGCTGTGGCGCTTGACACCTACACAAGAGCTTTCAAGAAATGAGATCAGCCAAAAGCTTGAGGATTTACTGTAACCTAACATAACAGATTCCAGTTCTCTCTTGGAATTGTCCATCATTAAACTTTGTGAGTAATGTGAATGTTTAGTTTTTGCTAAAGATTCATCTTTCAACCCTCAAATGAGCTCTATTTCTTCAAAGTGAAGGTATACGAGTTTCCTTTAATCCAAATGGACTTTTAACAAGGGCTTTCAATGGAAGTTGACCATCAAACACCAAATTAATAACACTTAAATAGTAAAAGCTTCAAGACAAGTTTGTATTGCACCTGTGGAGGGACTCCCAACTCCAGAAAAAGCGGTCCCAAAATGAATCCACCACCAAGACCAAGCAAGCCACCAACTACACCAGCCAATACTCCGCAGCAACAATATAGAACCAGCTGGTGTACTTTAAAATTTGTGCCCATCTCTCCCTTGGAACTAATCCTCCTCTGTCCTTTGTACAAGTTAACTGCTTCATATGCAGAGACTCCAATAGCAACTGGAAACTAAAAAGCAAGAAAACAAGGAACCAATTTGAAACTCCAAAACTTATCAAGCAAATAGCTCCCACTGACAGTGCCATCTCCCAAACTCTCAACTCTGAATCTACTGATTTAACGTTCAAATTGTTACCAATGAAAGAAAGGGAGACTAACTTGAAAATATTTCATAGTCAAGGTACCTGCGCTAGATTTAGAACCCAATATGCCACTGAACAAGTTGTCACATAATTCTGCAGCCAAGAAGAAAATAGTTAATGATTAGTCTAGTCATGAACTGAGGCTAAAGACACGTGTTTGCTTATAAAACATCCAGGGACAATAAACCAAGACCTTAGAAATCTCCAACGCAAGGATAATAAACCAGACAGAAAAGAGAATTCCAAGTTCCTTCCATCGAACATTCTCAAGAATAGAAACCTGAAATGGTTACAGAATTCAGTTGTCAAAACTACAATTCATTGTAAAGCAGGAAGGCCAAAGGCCATATTGAAATACTCACCTCTTCTTTTTTCTCCTCGGATTCTGGTCCAGCATCACTACTTGGGCCTCCAGGGAGAAGTTTGTATTCCACTTCTTCACTACCATCTGATCAAAGAAAAAATTAATCTGAAAGAAAGACATCTAATATCCTAAAAGCATAAACAAAAAGAAAATAAATGTATAGCATAAACAAAAAGAAAATAAATGTATCATTTACCAACTTACCATTCGATGCCAAATGTCTAGCAGCCTCCTGAAAAATCAGAAAAAGGTGAGAAGGTTTTTGAGAAATTAACATGAACCAAAATGTAATTATTTATCCTAAAAGAAAGATACTATTTAACAACCTTTTTAATTATGGTTTCCCTTTTCCATGTTTCAACACCTTTCAAGAAAGCCTTAGTTGATGTGCCTATGAACAACCACAGCCCATCAAGAAGGATATAAAAGTAGCCACATGACAAATTTGTGAATTCAGAGAATTGTTACCTAAGAAGAGAATAATTAGCAGAACTGTGATCATCCAGTCAGCAAAAATTACATTGAACACAACGCCAATGCTGATACCCAGAACCAATACCGGTTGAAACAAGAGTGCCAGGTCATAGTCAATGATGGGCAAATCAAGTGTAGGATGTCTAAGCTTTAAATTGTAGTAAACTGCTGAAGCTGCTGCCCCAGTAATCATACCTGGCAAAAAGGAAACAGAAGCTCAGGCAATTATCTTGGGATGTTTTAATGGAACAGTAAAAGGTCAACTAGCAGAATAGTCCTTAGCAGTACTGGTTGTTTGTTTTGATGCAGTACATGTGCTAAAAAGCTTGACAAAAAATGAATTTTCCCAAAGGCAGAAATTTAAACTTAACAAGCTTCAAAAAATATATACACCATTGGAAAAACAAACTAAGAGGAACGAAAATGGTAAAAGAGTCCAACAAAACAAACAGATGGACCACATCATACTGTTTATTTAACTAAAGGATTTAGGAGTCCTTGCTTTTAAAGAGGATACAGAAACATCAGCGATGACTTCAAAACTATAAAATCACATTTCTGAATCTAGTTGGAGACTGCTGCCACATTGAGTGTTTATTTGACCTCTTGCGCGTCTTGCATCAGGAAGAAAACTAATATAAATAGAAATCAGTAATAGACAGGTAGAATTCGCTCACATTTTGATATTGCAGTTGATGATTTTGTATCAAATCCAATAATCAAGGTAAGCATGGGAACAAAAATACCGCCTCCACCAACACCTCCCACACTGCCAAATGCTGCTCCAAAGAATCCAATTATGCTACCAACCACAATTTTCCAGCCAAATTTTAAATCCTGTGAATCAGCGTCAGAAATAGTACTAATATTAAACGCCAAAATTATTTTTACCATAAACATAAACGTGGGAATAAACAAGTGGACCTCAGCAGGTGTAGTAACATTGTCAATTGTCAACTTATAACATACAATGATAAAATCACCTTCAGCAACACGAAGTGTATTACTTTACCTGGAGAATATGGGGAATATACCTGCCCTCACAAATCGGCCTTATTTTTTGAATCACAAAGAAAACAAATAGTGGATTTAGTTTTAGCTGACAACAGGTTTAGTTTTTCTCAGGATCCAAATCTTGAAAAATCAAGAATTTGAGACGACTCCTTTTTCCTTTGTTTCTCACCTGAATATTCTTAGCAGACGAACATAAATAAAGCAAGAAACAGGTAAGGAATCACATTAAAAAAAATTGCTCTTACCGGCCAAGTATGAGTATAACCCAATTGACCTTTTTGCCATAGGAAATTCACTACTTTCATCAAGAGACTAGATTCAACCAGTTCACTCCCATTGTCACCTGAACCTTCTTGTTTCAGTCTTGCCTCTGCTATAATAATTATCGATACCACACCAAGAAAACAAATAAAAATTGCTCCAATAGACCTAAAATTCAACCCCCACCATTGTAACTCAACACCAGCCATCAAAGCTCCTCTCCTTTCCCCTTTTGTTGTCTCTCTGTGGGTATTGAATTTTATAATCTAAAATTTGAGGTCAAACCCAGAAGTGAAAAAGACTCAAAAGTGAAAGAAACCTTGTTGTGGCCTAGAATTGTCTTCCATTTTGAGCATTAAACTGAATGCAAAAAGGCAAAACCGGTTTTTAAAAAAGACCCCAATTTGAAGAAATTATCCCACTTATCAATTACCGGAAAACCACAAGAAAAGGTCTCATTTATGAACAAGAATAAACTTCATCACCTTCAGCTTCGTGCTTTTATATTCTCTTCCACTTGATGAACAGTCACAGTGGGTACCACCTCCGTCCTCCGCTCTCTCTCTCTCTCTCTCGCTCTCTCTCAAAAACTGATTGCTCTCTCTGAATTTTTTATCTTAACTTGTAGTTTCTCTAATCATATTTATTTGTTAACTTGTATTGACTTGAACTTGGCTTGAATACGTTTCGCGGTGGCAGTGTCTGTCTCTTTCTCTGTGTTTGTTAGAAAATGCAATTAGCACTCCATTTTTGTACTATTGCCACTCTCTACCTATTCTTTTTAAATTTAAAAAAAAATTAAAAAAGAAAAAAGCTCTTGCCCTTTTCAAATTTTACTTCTGAATCTCCTACTTTTTATTAAAAAAAATAAAAAGTCATTTGTGTTAAAAAGTTGATTTTGATTTATTCAACTTCTTCTGAATAACTTTAGATTTTGTTTTTTTATTTCCATTTCTTCTTCTTCTTCTTCTTATTTTACATTGTCGGAATCCAATGATCAAAACATCTCTAAAATGTGGGTGCGTTTAAAAATTTATCCGTCCGAAAAATTCGGCCCAGTTCAAAAACGTTGGGCCAAACTGACCAGTCTAAACTCATAATTAGATCGGGTTATAAATTTTAAAATTAGAACCGAGTTATATTTGAATTGAACTTCGAATTGAGTCTGGCTAGTTTGATCAAGCATGAGGTATTAATTTTTTTTATATATTTTTTTAAAAATATATATTTTAGTAATTTAAATTTCATATAAAAAGATTTTAAAAATTTTAAAAATTATATATATTTTATAATATTTGAAACTCTAAAAAATTTAATTCATGAGAAATAGTTTTTATATTTTATATTTTTTTCTTGAATAATAAAATAAATAATGAAATAACTAAATAATTAAATAATTTAGTTATTATAAATATTAATATAATAATTTAAATATTATTAGATATAATTTAGTATAATAAATTTTAAAGTAATATTTATAGGTAAATTTTATTTAAATTTTAAAAAAATAAAATTTATTCTTAATTTTTTTTAATTTAAAAAAAAATATTGGGCCTGCTCAGCCAGACCCGAATCCGGTTAGGCTCGAAGTAGCCTGATCTGACTAAATTTAAGGCCGGGCTACAAAGTGCAGTCCAAATATTTTTTCAGCTGAACTACGGGCTGAGGTGAAACCTAACCCGAAAACACCCCTGCTAAAATGGAATCCAATTGGATTTGAATCAATTTCATTATTGCATTATTCTTATTTGACCTCATAAATTTTTCTTTTGACAAAAGACTCCATAAATTATTTAAAATAATCAATGTCTCACGCTCTTTTTAAGCCAAATAAATTTTTATTAATAAATAAATAAATACATATAAAGTATAAATAAAATTATATAATTTTAAAATATATAAAATATATATAACTAATTAAGTTACCGAATTTTTTAAAACGTGTTCGATATAAATAGTAGATAATAATAATAATGTATTATAGATAATTTAACTTTCAGTAAGATACTTATTTTATTTATTATATGTTACCTCTCATACTATAATGACGCATCCATTTGTGAAGAATAAATAATCTCTATTAAATAAGGAGAAATTTATATTAGAGAATGACAAATAAAATTTATTTAACGATGATACATAATATTTAAGTAAAGAATGATAAAATTTTATAATAAAACTTAAAATGTATTCAATTTTATTATTTTAAATATATATTAATCTAAAAATTATTTTAAAAATAAGCTACACAATAAAATATAAAACTAAAAAAATAACACAAAAATCTATTAATAGATTAAGAAAAAAAGATAGACAAAGTTATTATCCGTTGGTAAACTGATGATAAACTTATTCTCAAATTAAAAAAAATAAAAAAAAACTATAAAAGTTAAGAGAAAAAGGAGGTGACTATAGTTTTGCTTTGCTTGTACTTTTTGAAGGGTTTTATTTAATTAGGTTTATTTTTTCTTTAATTATTTTTATTTAACTTAAAATATTACTTTTAATTACTTTCAATATTAATATATGAATTAAACTTATTATATTATGTCTATTTAGAAAAAATATATATATATATATTAATCTATATAAAATTTTGATTGCGGCCTATAATAAAATAATTACAAAATTATTTTATATAAATTTAATTTTTAAACAATTAATTTAATATATGATTAAATTTTTTTAAACAAAAAAATTTTAAATTGAATTGATGGTTGAATGGAGTTTTTTTTTTCTATATCTATTGTTTTTTTTTTGAAACATTCTCTCTCTCTCTCTCTCTCTCTCTCTCTCTCTCTCTCTCTCTCTCTCTCTCTCTCTCTCTCTCTCTCTCTCTCTATATATATATATATATATTGATGAATCTAATAATTTATTTCATCAGAAAAAAGAAACTTATTATTTTTTTTATAATAGAAATTTAATATTACTAAATATACAAATTCAAAGAGTTTGATAAGTTTATTATTCCTAAATTAGAGCATGAAAACGCTATAAAAATAAAAATTTATTGATGATTATTTAAATATTATTTAATATTACCTCCATCATGTTTAAGTTATCACTTTTATAATAAAAAATTTATCTCACTTATATTATTACTTATAAAATTAATATAAATTAATTAGCATTTTTTTAATTATAATTTTATTATTAATGAGTTAATTAATGAAATGAGAGTAGAATATTTTTAATATTAATGAGTTAACGGAGAATAATTTAGTCCATTTGAAATAATTTTATATAATATTAAGATAATTTAATATTTTTTAAATTATATGAAATTAAATATAAATATAATTACAATACGTACTTGAGTTAGCTTACTATATTCAAATTTAAATTCAACTTAACTTTAAACTTATAGGATATAAATATTTTATAAATTCAACTAAATAATTTAAATAAGTATTTATAACCATATTTAATTCATATATGGAGTGTATAATGAAAATAATTCATTCATTTCTCAAAACTTATCAAGTAATAATTCCACCAACTGATAAATTAAAAAAAATAAAAATTTAACTTTACATCGCTATAATTTTTTTCATTTAATATTCTAAAAATAAATAAAATTGCCGTATATAGAATTTGATTATATCCTACTTTAGTTAAATTTTTTTAGGATCTAGTAATTAAGAAGAATGTTAAATTTTTTTAGGATCGAGTAATTAAGAAGAATTTAACACATGTTAGATTCAACATTTTTATAAATAATTAGTTAAGAACTTAAAATTTAATTCAAAATGGGTATGGTTATATACTTATATGAATTTGTTTTATATATTTAGAGCTGTAAGTTTAAATTGGAAATTATAAAATACGAGTAATTAATATATAAATGAAAATTTAAATTAGAAAAAGTACAACATAATTGCTGACTATTAGGAAATGCATGTGATTTTGATTTTTGACAATTGACATAGTATTTATTTATTTATTTGAACTGAAGACAATTGACATAGTTGGTATAAATATTTGGTGTTCACATTAATTAGTAATTAATTATTTTCAAACGTAGTTGGTTTAAGTATTTGATATTTTGATTAAGCAGGTAAAACATTAGTAATTAATAATTAATTATTTTTAAACATATTAGGTGTAAATATTTAGTAGATATTTTGGTTAAGCAGATAAATAGTTAGCAATTAATTCATTTCAAATTTAGGAGTAAAATATTACCCAAAACATAAAAAATAAAAATACTATTATTTATTTCTTTTCCATCCATAATAATATAATAAATACTTATTGTTTTTTTTTTAATATTACAATAAGAAGGAAAAATTAAATCTAAGTCTATCTAGGAGATATATACTTATTTTTGTCGGATATTAAGGGCTTGGTTTTTTTTTTTTTTTATATAGCAAAATTAAGGGCTTGTTTGATGTGCTCAGGAAATTAGGAATATTATTTAGGTGCAATAACTCTTATTTTCCAATTTTATTCTTGTATTAAATATTTTATCATACAGTATTCACCTTTTTTCATTAAAAAAATATCCAGATACCAAAAAGTCCTTTATAATTGTTTTTATGTAATTTCAGAAAATATATTATTTTAATTATGTTATTTTTTATTATAAGTAAAATTAATTTTAATCGATTATATAACTATAATAACTAATTTCATATATAAAAAAATATTTTAGTTAATTAATATATAATTTCATATTCTCCTATCTTCTACCGAAAAAAAATATAAAATTACAAGCAATTTATTTTATTTTATTTTACCTTACCATCGTTCTAAATACAAAAATAAAATAAAATACTATACCTTATCCTATTTTACTCTATTTTATTTTCACTTTTTTACACTCTATCTTCCCTTGCACTTTCATTCAAACATAGTGTAACTGTATTTTTCTTTTTAACTTTGATTTGGATGGGTTTGAAATTATAATTTTTATTATAAAAAAATAATTTGAATAATGATTTGTATTTTTATTCAAATTCAAGAAATATATAAACATCGCGTATTTAGAATAATTTCTAAAGTAATCAAATTCAGTTGAATTGTTTTTATGTGAATCCATGATTTCATACATTAACTAAAGAGAGTCATTCTATAAAAGAATAATAATAAAAAAAATTCTTTAAGTTTTTTCTTATTATTATTTTTTCCAATGGATGTACAAATGGCAATGTGATAAATCCAAACATTAAATATCTATAATAAATGAATTAAATTTTAAAAAAAATGGAGTTCTTATATAAATCAATTTTTGTAAAATTCAAAATCAAATCCTACAAGAAACTCAATTAGAGTAGTTAAAATTTATTTTTGACTGGTAGTTAGATTTTCAAATATGAAAAACATAAATATATTTATTAGCTCAGAATAATGAATTTCAATGTGTTTCAATTTCCTAAATATATTGACTAAGATAGAATTTTCAGATTTTTTTGGCCTTCTATATTAATTTTATTTTTCTTTTTTTTTCCCCCTTATGATGATAGAAAATCATTAAGCTTGGGAATTTTATGGTTACATCAACTCCTACTCTATTCTAATTTTCTTTTTCTCAATTTGGTTTCTAAAATTCTTATTCTTAGTGTTTTTATTATTCATTGTCACTTCTCTTAGCCTTCTATTCAAAAACTATAATAACTAATTAACGTTATGTTTTTATTATTTTTTTATCCATTTAATTTTTAATATTTATATATGATATAAAGTATTTTTTATTTCTCATTGTATTTTTAAATTTTTCACGACAAATAAAATTAAAGAGGTCAATTTTTATTTTTAAAAGGGTAAATTATAATTTTATTTAAAAAAAAATAAAAAAGCAAGCAATTGCCCTTAAGCTATAATGTGACTTCATCATAAATGCGTAAAAAAAAACTATCCAATTCAGCTAAATATTTCAAAAAAAAAAGAATTTGAAATAAGTTAATGTAATTAAAGTTAATGCTTAGATCATTTCTTGTTATTTGAAACAAATACTTTCAAGAGTGCCAAGACCTAATTCTTGACAATAGAATAAATAAAATTAATTAGGGGTAAACCATTTCATCAAGAAACTGCAATATATATATATATATATAATTAGTCATATAGTGAAATTCCGTAACCTTTTTCTCAAATGCATAATAAAGAAACAAGGATTTTCTAATTTCTTGTTGATTCATACACTCTAAAAATAAACTAACTATAAATTGGATTCTTATATATGCCTTTGGAAACACTATCTCAATCGGGCAAGTCTCAATAAATAAATAAAAGAAAATTGTTTGTTCTTGTGTCGCTATATATACCTCTAAACGTGACAGACATTCACAAAGACTATGCAAATTTATTTCTTTTTGTATTAACATTTTGGACAAAGTTTTTATTGTACAGTTTTTTTCCTTACACTCTATATATAATTTATTTTTATATTACCATTTTGGACAAAGATTTCTAATTCACTTAATTAATTATTGTCCTATATGGAATAAAAAAAATAATTAGAGAAAGACTAGCATGTAAACATAGAGAGTTGAGATGAAACTAATTTATGTGATGGCACCAAGATAAAAAAAAAAAGTGTCTATTTATTTATTTATCCGAACTCTAAACTCTTCAAACAAAGCTTGGTGCACTTGTGAAGGGCTCAACAAATGCTCCCTCCCCGCAAAGTAAACTACTTTTGCTTCTGCGTGTGAAGCACCCTGCTGCTTCTCTCTCTCAGGACCCCTTGCGATTTGCCCGAGCTCAAGTCCTTGCTCAATAATCACCCCAGTCTTAGGTAAAGAGGAACCATAAGCAGCAATTGTCACCTCCCTATAGCTAACCTTGGTTATCTCCTCCTCTATTCATTTTCTTTTAGAGATTGTTTCTCCCACTGCTCTACTCTATTTTACTTTGGCAGCTTTAGCAGCTCGATCTGCTTATATTTTCTTTAGTTTCTTTTTTCGGTCAAGCTTCTTTCCTTTCTCCATATTTGCTCCAAAACAACAAATGAGAAACATTATTATCGGGATAACAAAATGAAATACAAACAAGTATTACTAGCCCGATCTTCAGAGAGTGGTTCAATAGGGTCCTTTCTAATTGGAAAGTATCTCCTTATCAGCAGCAGGATATTCAACTTCTCTCTTTGAATGTCCTACTTTATTATATTAAAACTTCTTTCTCCTCAGGCTCAAGGTTCACCCTCTTTATTTTCGGCCAGTGTGATGCCTGATTCCACCTTGCTCGACATTCAAGGCCACCCCCTTTTTTCTTGGATGAAAAAGCGATCTTTTCTTGCCTTCATTGACTCGGGTTTCCCAGAGAAAAGTCTGAATCCTGGCCTCTATTTCAAATTACATAGTGCAGCCAGGATTCTTAGTGAAAGCGCCATGACAATAACTTGCTCAGAATCTCAAGCCCTATAATAGTCCTCTATGAGTTCAAACTTAATTATCCAAGGAAATTCTTGTCATGGACAAAAACAACTTAATGAATAAGCGTAACGAAAATAAAACTCCTGCAATTAGGTCTTCTTCATATACTATCATTTGATCGGCTCCCAAATTATCATCTCCCCACATATCTTCTCCCTGCATTTTATTTGATATTCATCCGGTATCTGATATTTTTCTTTGATCTCCTTCAAATCTTCTTTTTTTAACGAGCATTGTATATCTTTCACTCGTGCTCTGTCAGTCCTAACCCGAACTCCTTCTTCATCCTCGTCTTCAAGGCCTCGATTAGCTGTGGTTTCCCTTTCAATACCCCAACTGCTATTTGATCGACTCTCTCTTTAGAGCCCTGATTTCTAGATGAGCTTGTACTATCAGAAATGGATCATTGTATTGTATATATAGTTCTTTTTCTCTCTCTTCATTTATTGATATACTCCCACTCTCTGAACTCATTCTTTTCCTAAATATAACAAACAATAATAACAAACAAGAAGTAAAGGCTCACCTATAGCATACAACAACAATCCTCGCCTTCAACTACTCTCTGAAAATCGACCCACTTGATTGTGAACTATAACACCTAAATGTTTATCAACCACTTTAACAAACCGAGATCTCTCACTTGATAACAGGTAAGTAATGAGCCGGCTACACCCCCTATTTATAAAAGAACACCTGTAGTGGTATGCACGGGAAATTTTTCAGCTTTTTTCTCTCATTCCAGTCGACCTCTTCCTGAGACATCTGTCCTTTCTGGCATTAATGTTAGATACTTAGTGAGAGACTAGTGATACTACCTAGAAATTACTGAGCAGTTGTTGACTACCCAATAATTGTTGACTCCCCTCGGTTTCCAATGAAGGAACCGAGCACTGTAAGAAGATGTTCTTGAGCATAGAACCGAGCTCCTTAATAAAAAGGCTATAATCATTCATCAACCTTTGAGTATCAGTTCGGTAACTTTTAAGTGATAGTTCAGTATTTTCTATCTTCAGTATAATCGAGCTTTAGATTCAATATTACCGAGCTTTAGACTCAACCGACAATATATCAATACATCCAAAAAAATTCGTTGATATATACAGTTATTGTCTCCTGCTATCCAACTATAAATAAAGGTGGATCACCACAAGTAAATGGATCCTCTTAGACAGTTAAGAAAGCTCGTTTACTTTATTAAGACAAAATAATTACTAACTTAGACATCGGAGTCTCCTTACTAGAGCTCGATTCACCAGTCTCTTGTTTTATAAGTCGTAGGTCAACCAGTGAAGAATCCGAACTTTAACCCTAGAAGAAATTCTAAAAGTCCATCTTGTCATCAAATTAGAATTAGAATAATAAATAAGTGTAAAAATATATAAAAATACTAGTAAAATCAACAATGTTTTATATTAGCTATAAGATTGAAATAGATTGGATGAACTAAAGGATTACCATAAGAGTTTTATGTGATCCTAAAATGCTAGTTAGATCAAAAATTAAATTTTATCGCATTGTAATATAAACTGTTATAATATATAGTAACAAGTATTGGGCATTGAAAGGAATCAAATAGAATATAGATAAGTTACGTGTTAAAATGAGAATGCTAAAATGAAAGTGGGACATACAAAGATTGATAGAATCCATAATGAATTTATTAGAAAAAACTATGAAGGTAATATTTATTTAAGACAAAATAAGAGAATATAAATTTGAGGTAATTTGATAATATTAAATAAAAATATAATGATGTGTATAAAAAAATTAAATAAATTAAGATAGATATAACTAAGAGAGATAGTGATAAATTTAAATTAACTTGGATAAAAATAGTTTAACATAATTTTACGACTTTATATCTCTATGAAGATATAGCTTATAATCACTCCGAATAAAAAATAGAATCTATATAGCTAACTTTAATTAAATTAAGGTTTTGTTGAGCTGTGTACATCAACTTCTTTTGAAATATATATATATATATATAATCAAATGATTTATAATTCTAGCATGTGCAAAATGTTTTATTGTCTCGTATGAAAATATCTCGCATATATATAAAAACTTTGATTCATCCGGAAATATGCTCAAATGATTATGATTCTATAGCATGTGCAAAATATTTTCTTGTCTCGTATGAAAATATTCTTGTAAACCAAACGGTCTAATTCATTTGTAAAGCCAAACAGTCCAGCATCCATCACTCAGCTTAATGAGGAGCATTGAAGTGACTTCCAAAATTGAAAAATCTCAAAATTAAATTTTAAATTTAAATTTAATATATCACAGATTGTTATGGGTAATTCCATCTTAATAGAGAATAAAAAAAATTATAAGTGTTAATATATGATGAAAGTCTATCACTTAAATATATAGTGTTAGATATTTTAATTATAACAAACTTAACGGTACCCAATTTACTAATATATGTACTTTTATATTCCTTATTTTTACAACCTAATATTCTCCTATATTTATCAACCTCCTCCATTCATAATAATAAAAAAAACATTAACACAAATTGAATATAAATTAATTTTCAGTATTTAGATTCATATTTTTTGAACTAAAGCTATAAACTCGAATCATACAAAGGTAATTTTTTAACACATTGGAAAGTAAATCATAATAAAATCATTAGATGTATTAAATTAATTTTAAACTTATAATCTATTTTAATATTATTATATTTAATTAAATTATTTAAAAGAATATTAATAAAAGTGTAATTTTAAACATGCAACAAAAGTTAATACTTTTCGTATATTTAGATATTATTTTAATACTATTATATTTAATTTAATTAACTAAAAGCATATTAATAAAATATTGTAATTTTATTAATGCAACAAAAATTAATACGTAGTTGTATATTTAAAAATATTATCTCCTTATTAAATATTGAGCAACAAAAGCAATATACATATTTTTAGTAAATTTTTTTTGGGGAATAATTATATTTGATTTCTCTTGAAAATAAAATGAGGATAAAAAAGAATATTTAAATTAAAAAAAATGTTGTTTTTAACTATATTTAAGTATAATTAACAATTATTTAAAAAATTATATGTACAAGACTTGCTGTCAATCATTAACCAATAATTATGATTTTTAGTTTCTCATGACATAGATACTAACTCTTTTTTTCCCTTAAAAAAAAAAACTCTTTTTTTTTCCTTTTCCGGTAATAAATTCTTATCCATAATAGTGTGAGAGTGATATGCCAACTTAAAAGACAGGAAGGATTAGTAAACTTTCAATAATTTTTCTTTTTTGTTTTTCTTGACGGGAAAACCTTTCAAGAATTTGATTTTCAAATTATTTTGAATAAATCATTAAGAAATTAAATATTGAATGATAATAAAGTAATATATATTTATATGTGGGTTGAGTCAAATATTAAATTAATATAAATAATTTTATTTTCTATTCGAGAGTCTCAATATTTATTGTTGGTTTAGTTGTGATTAGATAATTTTTTTTTAAAAAAAAGTACTGAGAATTCAAAATTTAGTAAATTGTAACTTAAAAAATGTTATATTTTTTATTTTTTTAATTATAATTTACTCAAAACAATACAGCAATAACAACAAACAACAAAGTTTTAATCTCAATCTAATTAAAGTCGGCTATATAAATTTTTTTTTCACTCGATTCGATTTATGACTATCTCTTCTCATAAATTTAAAACAGTAAAATCCTTTTATACCACTTTTATACAAATTAATTTAGGTTTATTCCTGCCTCTCTTAGTTATTTCTACTAAAAAAAAATTATAATTTACTCAAAACAATAAACAAAAAATAAAAATATATAAACATAAAATTGAAGTGTAGTTTTAAAAGCAGATAATTAAGCTAAAAAAAAATTATTCATTTATACATTCCTATTCATCATAAGGTGACAATTATGTGTTTGTTGAGTTTGAAACGAATAATAATTGCTTTATAATACTATGCACATCAACAACTTAATAAAAGCTTGCTATAGTAATAATTCTAGTAATTAATACCTTCAACAATAAATTTATTTTTTTATCAAAATATCATATAATAATTTATTTGACATTATTGTTGATAGTTAGTTAAATAAATAAATGTCATACATAAATAACGATTAATCCCATTTTTTAAAGAGGTTATACGAGTTGTTAATTTCCTTTTTATTGAATATTATCTAGTCTCCATTTTTTAATTAAGAGATGATGACCCTAAAAATAAAATAAAAAACTCATATCATTTTTTCATCCGTATAAGAAAAAATATTTTTTTTTGACATGAGAAAAATACACTTAAATAGGAGAATGGGTGAAATTATGAATAAAGATGTAATATTTTTTCAACACATATGCATTGAAGCTATTTTGTATGTATGTATTAAATGTATATCCTTTCTTTAGCATTATGCATCTTTTATACACATATGCATTAAATGTACATCCTTTCTTGCATATATATTATTGGTTAGGCACAAAAATGAACAAATGACAACAAAAGGTGCCAAGCCATTTTAATTTACATGACAAGAGAAAGCAAAAGCAATAAACCTTTTATATTAAGCTTAGTTTCACCCATAACCTGTCAACTTGTGCTATATTGTATTGTTATTATTCTTAAATTTTAATTTATCAATTTAAATTTTTTAAACTTATATTATTATAATAATATTATAGTTATTCTATTAATTTTTTGTCCATTAACTCTAATAAAAAATTAATATGATACTATATGATTCTATATCAGTTTTTATCATTTCATTAGATGCTGATGTAGTGCATGATGTCTGCGCCACATCATTATTCACTTCCCATGTTAACTATAATTATTAATATAAATTTATAATTTATAATATTTATTAACAAAATAATTTATAATTTATTATTAATAATTTATAAATTAAAAATTATTTTATGAAATATATATTATAAATTATTCATAAATATATATTATTAATATATTATAATGTTAATATATCAGTATAAATAATTATAATATATTATAATTATTAAATAAATATATATTATATTAATAATATATGTAAATTATTAAATTATATTAACAATATTAATTATTACTATTATATATTTATGAATAATTTATAATATATATTTAATAAAATAATCTATAATTTATAAATTATTAAATTATATTAACAATATAAATTATTTTGATTAATAAATGTTGATCAAGAACTACATGATATTGCTTACGTGATATTGCTCTCATTTTCTATAATTTTTTTAATCCTATTTACTGTTTGAGCTCGATTGTGATAATATTGCTCTCATTTTCTATAAATTTTTTTCATCCTATTTACTATTTAAGCTCCATTTTTTATCAACAAAGATATTAATAAACTAACTTATAACATTTATTATTGAAATAATTTATAAATTACAAATTATTTAATAATTATAATATATTATAATTATTTAAAATAATATATTAATAATTATGTGTAAAATATATTAATATTATAATATATTATTAATAATATATGTTATATTAATAATATATAAATTATCAAATTATATTAACAATAATAATTATTATATTTTTATTAATAACATTTATATAAATATATATATGTACTATATTAATAATATATATTACAAATTATTTTATTAATAAATATTATAAATTATAAATTATATTGATAATTATAATTAACATTATAAGAGGATACTGATATGGCTCATATGTCATGCACCTTATCAATATCTAATGAAATAGCGAAAAATAATATGATACCGTCATTATATCAACTTTTCATTAGATTGAATAGTTAATAAAATTAATAAAAAGATCACAATGTTATAATAATATAAATTTTAAAATTTTAAAGTGATAAATTAAAATTTAAGATCAATAATATTTTGATAGCATGAATTCAAAAACTATGAGTGAAATTAAGCCTTTCATATTCTTATTACAAATTGAATCACTTTGAGAATTAAAAGAAAAAATAATTAAATGTTTCAACTCAGAATATCTTATTCTGATTTTATTATTTTAAAATAATTAAATAAAATCATGCACTTATTTATTAATTATTTCAATTATTAAATCATGTTTGAATACGTAAAAAATTTAAAATCATTTTTTAATATAGAGATCTAGTCAAAGGTCAAATTTCGGGTCTTAATTAGTGAAGAAATCTAGAAATAAACGAATTGAATTTTTAAAAAATTGAATATTTTAAATCCGGTATATGGCCAGATCTAGTGATATATTTGCTTTAGCTTCCTCAGTGAGTGATATTCAATTTGATTTTGTCTGTGAATATGTAAATGGGATTGCTTATTTGTTCGCAAAAATAACATAATTTAAGTTAGATCATGAAGAATGAATTTCTCATTCTCCTTCTAAAATTGTTGACCCTTTATTTCATGATTTAGAATAATAGATTAAAATTTGATCTCAAGAAAAAAAATAGTTATATACAATTTTCAATTTTATCATTATAATCATCATTATATTGATATTATTATTATTAAATTTGACGAAGAGTGAAAAAAAAATTATTATTATTATCCTTACATTAATATTATCATAAAAAAAATACTCATAAATTTGGGTTCTTTGAAAAAAATCATACTAAAATGCAATTGATTAATGAAGTGATAAAATATTTTTAAAATGGTATCAAAAAAGAAAAATATAAAATAAAATATTTTTAATCCATATAAATATTTTTTTAATGATTATTTCATACTCATGCAAAATTTAAAAATACTTCTTACCATAGGATAGAGGGAGAAAAGAGTTACTTTCTAAAAAAATATTAATTAATATTTAATTATATCTAAAACTAGAAGTAAAAATATTATTTCAGATCATATATAAATATTTCTTTTCATTTTAGTTTCACTGGAAGAGTTTAGATTTTTTTTTTCTATTAGGGGTTCTTAAATAAGCATAGTATTGGTTAGAAAAAAAAAATTGAACATGAAAACACAAAAAAAATATAAATGATGTTAAAATAATAATTTACACTTTTTTTTTTTTGCTTCAGTAAATAAAATGTTAAGCCAATAATTTCATTTAAAAATTCTCAATTTCACCGAAAAGAAAAGGTAAACAAAATTGTTGGTTATCTTTTCATTTAGGAAGAAACGTTTTACCTTTTTTTTTAGGCGGAAGAAGCAGAAGAGACAGGAATTGATAAGTACAAAAATAACTTCTAAACTTAGCTCAATCGGTAGATTTTTTTTTATTTAAAAATTAGGAATTAATAAAAAAGATTATGGAATTTTGATAAAAATATAAAAAATTTAAAAAAATAATAAATTTATAATAATTTATAAATTATTTATTAAAATACTATAATTTATAAATTATTTACTAAAATACTAGTTTTAAATTAATTTATAATAAATTTATTACGTATTTATTATGAGTTTATAATAAAAATTTTAAAAAATATAACAGACAATGTAACTTCCTCTTATATTTATAATAATAATCTCAAAACTCAGGTAAGTGAAATTCACCTCTAAATTAGTTAAAAGAAAATTACATTCCTCGTTCAATTTTTTTAAATTTTATATATTTTATCAAAAAATTTTGATCACTTTTATAAAATGTAAAAAAAAAACTCATAATAAATTTATAAAAAATTACAATATATAAAATAAACTCATAATATACTTTACTCGACGTATAAAAAAATTGATAAATTTGTAAATTAATAAAAATAATTATAATAAATTCAAAAATATAGATAAATATTGTATTTTTTTTTAAAAAAAATTCTGACAATTTAATAAAAATCCTATTATGACAAGTTAATGAGGTTGGAGACAAATATAATCATGAAGTGAAGAGATGCCCCAATCTAAAAATTGAATAAAATAGTTGCATTTGCTTTATAGTTACAGTTATATATAAAAGAACAGCAGCAAGATTGGAGGCATTAAATTGCAAACAGGCCTTCCTCCTCAAAAAGAAAAGGGTAGAACAACAATAAAGAAATGTGTTTTCTTCCTTTTCTGGCTGTTTAAAGGTTTAGCAGCAGACCAGGAGAACAATCCCCAAAATGAGAAGAGGCCCCTGAAAAGATGCTGATTTTTTCAAACAAAATAAAGACTCTGCAACTGCAAGCTAGCAGTTTCCAGGTCGTAACTAATGATTGCTATAACATTCATAAATTTCACTGGTCGGCTGTTTCTTTTTGTAACTTCATCAGCCAACATTTATCACACACTATAATTATATTAACCACTCTTGTCCTCATCTGCCTTCTATACCTTTTCTATAAACACCAAATATTTGTCATTGGTTCTAATTAAAAAACGCTATGAAATTTAAGAGTCAGACCTATAAATTTTTTTGCATACAACCTTATATTTATCTTTTACGTATTTTCTTATGATGATAAAATTTGAAACCATGTTATTAAGATTTTTATTTAATATTTCTACTTAACATTATTCAGCTTTATAGCTTCATTTTATGATATGATAATAAACAATATTAACCAAATTCATTTAACATCACAAGGTATTTATTTCCAGAAACAAAAAGTGTCATTAAAAAAGTTCCTGTTACAGAAAGCTTTTCAGCAAGAAAGAGTTCTAAAAATGATCAAAGCTAATCAAATCTTATTTGGAAATAACATGAGCATCATCCATGCATAGTTTCATGTTTTGATGAACTAAAAACAAAAAACCAAAGCCATAGACTTTCTTCAACATTCATACAGTTACGATCTTTGCTTCCAATCTCCACCCACAAGATTGATCGAGTCAAGAACACTGGCTACAAACCACTCTAATAGTGTTTTATCTGAAAAAATCGTGTTTCTAACTGATTTGATGGATGCTTGCAGCTTTAGCAGCCCCCTGCTATAGAGGTGGAAATGTCAAATGTAGAGAATTACATTGGAACGGGTGGATAAAGGAAGCAAGACTGGAAATAAGGCTTAGCTATGTCAACTAAGCTTCAAGATTTAGGTGATTAGGCACAGAATGGTTAAGTCTTAATGACACTGAGAGCACTGCAACTACCGAGTTCAATTAGAAGATATCTGAAGCAAAAGACGAACAACCTACGTCAAGGATGTCAAGATAAAGAAAATATAGGTGGATATTTAAGTTCCGTACGAACAGAGGTTTTCAAATCCCATGTACTCGTTTCTCTCGATCCTTTTGATCATGTGCGCAATGCCAACACCACCTGTTTGAAGAGAAACAAAAGCCTTCAACAATAAGAATCCCAAAACACGAGAAAATCTGTAACATTTTGAAGGAATGCAGTTTCAAAATGAAACATACCTAGTAATATAGCACTCAAAAAAATTGTGAGTGCCAAAATGAAGATTATCAGGGATGCTCTCCCTAATATACTAATCAACTTTCTCACCACATGTTGCCCTACCAATGCAGCAAGAATAGCCACAGCAAAGAAGTAGAGAGCTGTTTAAAATTAGAAAATTATTAAACAAGTTCTGAATGAGAAATATGTTCATTACTACTCATTTTAATCATGATTGCATTTTGACAAGCCAAAAGCTTAGCTAGGTTTGCAAGTTACCATAAGGAACTGGGAAACGCTTTAACAAGTAATATTCTATGACAGACATTGAAGCAGAGAAAGTCATAGCAAACGTGGCTGTGGCACTTGATACCTACATGGAAGTGCTTAATATATCAATCCAAGAATAAATTCGTGTTTCATTTTCACATGTTGCTATGAGGTAGGGCATTCACACCTGAGGAGGGACTCCCATCTCCAGAAAAAGAGGACCTAAAATGAATCCTCCACCAAGTCCAAGCATCCCACCTACAACTCCAGCCAACATGCCCATGGCAGAATAGAGAACAAGTTGGTGGACTCGCCAGTTCGTGCTTGCCTCTCCCATGGATGCAATCTTTCTTCGCCCCTTGTACAAGCTAACTGCCTCATATGCAGTTATCCCAACTGCTATAGGGATCTGAAATGCAAGACTAAGCATAATAGATTTCTAACAGACTAACATCACAAGAGTTTGAAAAATTTTAGGAACTGTGGATTTTTTTTTTAATATCATATAGAAGATACCTGCAAAATATTGAATGCCCAATATGTTACTGAACAGGTTGTCGAGTAATTCTGTGTCAAACAGATAAAGGTTTCTCATCAGTCTAGCTCATAAAATATCAATTACCAAATGCAATAGTCAATATAATGAAATAGAAAAAAAAGGATAAAACCTTGCTAATCTGCAAACCAAGAACTATCAACCACACAGCAACAAGAAGTCCAAGATCCTTCCAGCAGACATTCTCAATGATAGAGACCTGAAAAGATTACAGAAGTTCTCCTGAAAAACCATTAGCCAGTGGAAGGCAGACCATAAATATTCATACCTCCTCCTTTTTTAACTGATTTGTTTCTGCTTCAGCAGCACTGTAAGAGCCTCCAGAATGAGGTTTGTCCTCCACCTCTTCAATTGTGTCCTCTGATTAATGAGAAAACTAATCTTGCATGAGAAAGGGAAAAAGGAAATGAAAAAGAAGATCAGCATATGCACGACAGAATAAAGCTCACCAACACATTCCAACTGTCTAGCAGACTCCTGAGAACTCAAAATAAGAAGTGAAGCAAGTGAGAAGAGGAAATGAGTTCAGTTAGAAAATAAAAAACCTAAGCTTAGAGGGCTAGGAAAATTAGGGGACCTTTTTCAGTTTGGTTTCTTTTTTCCACGTTTCAACACCTTTGAAGAATGCCTTAGATGACGTGACTGCAGGTTCCTCAGGATGATCAAGAATACTGCCACCAAGAAGAATAAACAAGAGAAATTCTGATAGTATTATCAATACCTATGAAGAGAACGATTAGCAAAATTGTGATTGTCCACTCAGCAAAAATCACATTAAGGGCCACTCCTAGGCTAACCCCCAGAACCAACATTGGTTGAAATAGAAGTGCCAGGTCATAGTCGATAACAGGCAGTTCAAGTGTAGGATGCCTTAATCTTATATTGTAGTAAACTGTTGCAGCTGCTGCACCTGTGATCATACCTGATAAAGCAAACACAATCAACAAAAGCTTGAGGATATATAAGTACAAGCCAGTTGAAATTTCGAATCAAATCAACCATGCTCAGGAATAAAAATGCTGTTAACATTGTATTAAGTTTGCAATCAAGCAAAGAGTGCATGCAACACTCAATTTGCTTTAGAACTTATAGTCCTTAGTGCCCAATAAGTAGATTGAATTGGTGGATATCATCATGAGCATTAAAGAAGTAAATTTCACTTGCATTTTGATATAGCTGTTGATGATTTGGCATCAAACCCAATAATCAGTGTAAGCATAGGAACAAAAATGCCTCCGCCACCAACACCCCCCACACTCCCGCATGCGGCACCTAAGAATCCAATTATGCTGCCAAGTACAATTTTCCAGCCAAATTTCATTCCCTGCAAATCCAATCTCCAAAATTAAATAATTAAATTCAATTACCATCAGGATTTTAAAGCACATACTAAAAGAGAGTGTGTCAAACTTCAATAAGAGAACCTAAATCAATAGAAAGTACTTCCATGGCCTGTTCTGATAATAGGTCTGGAATCTGACGTCATAAAATCATTTTATGGGTTTCCAAACAATAATCAGAACATCATAGAATACTTGATACATAATCAAATAAATCCAACAAAATCATAAGCAAAACAGAAGATAATAAAATGCTGAATTTACCGGCCAAATATGTTTATAACCCACTTGACCTTTTTTGTAAAAGAAATTTAATGCTCGGATTACATGATGGGACTTGATCACTTCAGTCTTATAATTTGAACCTTCTTGTTTCAGCTTTGGCTGTACTAAAATAAGTACTGAAGCTATGACAAGAAAACTACCCAAAATTCCACCCAGTAATATCAAGCTCCACCTCTTTGCTGTAATCCCAGCCATCAGATTCCCTAATTCCTCTCTCTCTCTCTCTCTTTCCCTCCCTCTCCAAACATCAAATTTCCTTTGACATAAACACACAAATCCAAAACTATGACTAAATTTCAAATACACAGCTAGAGACATTTTGAAGTAAACTTTTCTCTACCGTGTATGTGTCTAAGATGTGATAAACAGGAAGAACGAAAGTGACACGAAAAGGGATATTCCAAAGTAGTAGTATCCTTGAAGCTTTACAACATAATTTCATCACTTCTGCGCACTGTTTTTTTCACTTAGAAAGTGAAAATAACTTTGAAAGATTATCCAGAAAAGAACAATACCAATATCATTTAGTGCACAGTCATGACATAATTTAACTAGCACGAGACAGTAAGTCAATTACATATTAGACAACATTTGCCTCTTTCAAAGATCCAGCTCACACTGAATGCATAAGTGAAATATACTATTCTATATGTGATGTGGAAATTTAGACTTCAAGATGTGTTCTACAATAGTAATTTTGACTACCTTCACATTTTCTCACAGTTCGAACCGAAGCAAATTTCAGAAAACCTACTCACACTCCTGATAAAGCATTTTCAAATCATGAAGAAAATTGTTTAGCTTTCTGTTTTCATATTTCAAAAGATGTAGAAATATTTTTTTTCTTGATCGAATGCTCAAATAAAGAATCTAAACAAATTAAGTAATTTGCACTTAGAAGGCCTTCTCCCACATCATGAACATTCTACATATGGACTCATCAGGATGGCATTAGATAACGCAGGATTAGGTTTAAATAGAAACTTGAATTTATTTGAATATAAAATTACAAATTTGAGATTTTCAGATGTATCAGACAAATAAGACTGAGTATTTGAATTTGTTACTATATTCTAAGACTCATCATTATACACATAGTGTGCATCCAGATTGAAGCCCTAACTCAAGTAATAGGAATCACTGTTTGCCAGTGGGAATATTTTCCACAGTAAAATAACAAGACAATTGACCTCATAGTGTAAAGGTAAAATGTATTTGTACAAAATAATGGTTTTGCTACAGGTAAGAATGGCCACAATAACCGGGTTGAATTTCTTTAAAGGAAGTCCAGTAATCAAATGACAAATAACTTCACACTTGTGATATGCAGATAGTCATAGCTGCAGTAACTAGGGAAGCCAGACAAAACACCTCCAATTCCTGTGGTTCCTGGCTATACATATGGAGGAAGTGGTCCAGGAATGAGATGCAAGACCAGTAGTATTTTAGGGAAAAAAAATTAACTTCCCATGTCCACCATTCACCTTAAACCAAGATCAGAAGTGCAAACTACAATCTTAGAAATTATTCTGGACCCATCTCCAGCACTTAAAAGCAGTTTTCAAAATAACGTGAAAAGGTTTAAGTTGATTGATTGTATTTTACTTTGAAAGCTAAATTAACAGATTATGCACCTAAGCCAACCCATATGGCCCAGCCTCATAGATGAGGACATTTAAGAGACTCCATATGCACAAAATGCCAGATAAGAATCAAGGTCATGTGGGCAAACTATAACCATTCCTGGGCAGAAGGCTTCTCTAACAAGCTTATATAGTCATGATTGTGACATCAATAAATGTAGAGATACAGACACCAAATCCATGTGCTCATTCAACCTTTTCACACCATATCACCCATTAAGTAATCATTACAAAGCTTTCTTCTTGGAGGTTTGATTCCCACTAGATAAACCATTTGCAAGGTACACCTTAGCAATAGTATCCACTACTAGCCGATATCCAATCATAAGATGACAATTAAAATGTGCATATATTATATTTACGCAAAATTCACCACCCCTCCGGGGGAGGCTTAACTGGTGGAACATCATCTCCTATGTTCTTGCCAACAACCAATTAAAAACATAAAACTCAACTCAACAAAGCCTTAATTCCAAATTACTTGAAGTCGGCTATATGAATTCTTCTTTTTTTTGTTCACTCGATTCAATTTAGAGTTATCTCTTCCAATAAATATAAAATAATAATATCATTTTGAACCACTTTTATCCAAGTTAATTTAAATCTACTCCTACTTCTCTTAATTATATCTACTTTAACTTGTTCAGTTTTTTTTACCAGCGCATTATCAAATCTTCGTTTCACATGACTAAATAATCTCAATCTATGCTCTCTTATCTTATCCTCGATAGACGCTACCCCCACTTTTTTTAAAGATACTCATTGCAGATTCTATCTATCCTAGTGTGTTCACACATTCGTCTTATCATTTTCATTTCTACAACATATATATTAATCATGTCTTGTACTTTTACTGCCAACACTCATTACCATACATCATCGTGGATCGTATTGCAGTGCTGTAGAACTTTTTTTTCAATTTAATTGGCATCTTTCAGTCACATAAAACTCGTATAGCATCTATCCACTTCGTCCAACTACTTTTAATCTTATGACTTATATCTTCTTCACAACCCCCGTCCTCTTGAATAATAGAGCTAAGGTACTTAAAATGAGTACTATAAGATATTGTCACTTCGTCTAAAACAACTTCGTTTCCTTCTCCATTCGCATTATTAAATCTACAATGCATACTCAATCTTAGATCTACTTAGCTTAAAACCCTTAGATTTCAAAGTACTTTTTTATAACTTCAGCTTTTGACTTACACTTGCTTAGGACTCATCTATTAACACAATATAATATGCAAGCATTATACACCAGGAAATGTCATCCTGTATATACCTTATTAGCTCATCCATAAGCAAGATAAAAAGATAAGAGCTCAAAATTAAACCTTTGTATAATCCAATAAAAACAGAAAAATTCTTAGTATCCCATCCAACATTGCGGATACTAGTGATGGTCAATCACATATATCCCTCAAGACTTAAATATATCTTATAGATATCCTCCTGCACTCTAAAATTCACCATAAAATTTTTCTAGAGACTATAATAAGTCTTCTCCAAGTTAAAAAAATTATATATAAATCATTTTTCATATCTTTATACTTTTACATCAAATCTTTAATAGAAAGGATAGCTTTCGTAGTTGATCGACTAAGAATAAAACTAAATTGGTTTGGGAGAAACAAATGTCCAAACGTAAACGGTGTTCCATGACTCTCTCTCACAGTTTCATGATATGACTTATAAGCTTTAACCAATCAAAAACATACAAGAAAAAAACTATCTACCAAAAATCATGCAAGTCGATAACAAGAGAACGAAATAATATGTCTTCATCAATCTTCTTCGGCACTTTATGTAAGCAATCACTTAAAAATTCTCTCAAAGATACAGAGGACTCCATGGCCAACTGCAGTCCATAATTTATACCATAATGAGCTCATATGCAATATATATCTCAACAAAATCTCATTTTCGAACGTATAAAATGAACCCAGCATAGTTTTTCAGAATTCCCACATTACTGTTACCATTAGACCAAATTTATTTATGCTACACTTCCACAATTGCCTAATACTAAAGTCAAATCAATTTTCATCTCATCCTGACCATTGATATCCTATTTATCAAGAAGGGCCTAGGGGCCCAACAAAATTTTCGAAGCAAATTAACTTGATGTCTCAACCAGAAAATTTTACGACATGTCCAGGAATTGTCATCATTCTACTCTTGTGAAGATTTTTTTTCCATCCACATAATTCAAGGAACATATCCAATTCTTCTCAAGGGATAAACTGTCAACATCCCCTAAATCTTCAGCATTTAGTCAATCGGAGTAAACTAAATTTGTACCTAATTACAATGAAAAAATGAACAAGAATACATCCACATTGGTTACCATAAAGGCGCATATTCAAATGTAAGCACCACCATCACCCTTGAATTTCATTACCTTTTCACCAACACTATCACTAAAGATCCCCTAGTACATCCATATTTCATTCAATTCAACTCTTTCTCCTGTCTTCCAGAGCTTTAGAAAGGGAGACAAGATGGGAAGCCTGTTTCCACAACTCTAGAAAGGGAGACAAGAAGGGAAGCCTGTTTCCATAGCTTTAGAGAGGGAAGAAGAAAGATAGAACAAATCAAAAACTCACAGCAGACTCAAAAGGCAAAACCACAAGTACTCTTGCTTCAAAGTTAATTTAAACTTATTCACCAATCTAGTTTCAATCTAACAACAAGAAAAAGACCAAAACTTGAAATGCTCCTAATATCATCATTATATTCAACATACCAACCATGTAACCAATTCTCAGACTGTTACTGCATCCCTGTTTTTCTTATTCAATCAGCACTACATATCTTCAAAATCGGTTAAATCAAATACTTCTTCAGCAGGATAACTAGTCTAAGTACCACTTGAAAACTTCATATCTCCAAATACTAGAATACAGGTCTTAAAATACTGATCAGACACCTATAATAAGTTTAAAAAGTTTCAACCAAGGTCTTATGTGAAACACATATCTGCAACTTAAATAGCTAACGCACAGGTTACGCGCGCACACACACAAGAAAAAAAAAAAGAAGAAGAAGATGAGTTTACGCCAGCAAATGGGCAAAAACAGGTTACAAACTGCAATACTATCACAAGACCATGAAGCTTCTCAGCAAAATCCGTATTCTCACTCCTCAAAATTGAATTGAAAATTAAATAAAATCAGGATAGATGCCGTGATACTTATACGGATGGCTTTATTCAGAAATGTATTGTAATACCTAAAAAACACTCAGACAAAAAAAGTCGCATACAGTTAAAATGCAAATTAATCCAAATATTTCACCAATATAAGCTCTATGTCACTAGCAAGTCAGAAAGGTTGCTGCATGTAACAACAATAATAACAACACCAAAAACAGGTTGCTGCACGTAACAAAAATAATAGAACACCAAAAAAAAATCATATTCAGAACAAGAAACGCAAAAACTAAAAGTTTTGGTTTAATATTAGATTAAATATAAAGGGTACAGTTTGATATTTGCCTGAAGAAAACTAGACCACAGCTCATACGCAAACAGCATAACAAACACACACTTGAAAACTTCATAATCTTATTAGAAACATAAGTCATAAGCAAAACTCGACAGCATATAAATAATTTTTCATTTGTTTTTTTTGGGTCTCACACAAAACCTTCAGTCAATATTGGCCTCTCACCTTCTTTCTCCTCCTGCTCCTCGTCACTATTATCGCCAGCACTGCTGCCATTTTCTTCGTTCTTGTCTCCAATTTTCAACCCCTTTAACCCATCATTCAGACACCTCTTTTCTTTCTCTCTCTCCCGAGTCTCCTCCACATCACCACCACCCACTACTACTTTATCTCCTCCTTCAACCACGCCATTAACCTTCTCCGCAATGCATGATCCCGGAGAGTCCTTCTCGGTGTCTACTCCTACCACAGTGTCCGGCACTGCTGAACCCACAGACCCAGCGATAACCTCGTCAGAGTAATCCTTGTCCTCTATCCAGGGGTTCTGGATGCACTTTTCTTCATCGTCAGAGAAGATGGTGGTGGCGCGAGACTTGACAGCGGAGGCAGCTTTAAGGAAAGCTTCTTTGATGGAGTCAGGAGGGAGAGCACAGTCCTCGAGGCCCGCGTCCTCGAGTCGTGGAGGGCGAATCTTGTCGAGGAATCCAGTAGATTCTCGCTCCATGATTCAGTAAATGGATTGAATCCAATAAATCGGTATTGCATAAACCTAACCCAAAAGCTTTTCTATTGTTAAGAGCTTGGCTAAGCAAATTATCACCTATGGGTTTAAACGCCCTAAAGATAAGTACTTTTTACCGACTTTCTTTCTGGATTTTATCCTAAATGATAATAATAAATATATTTAAAATAAACAATTTGTAATGGCAAATAAAATAATCCAACTTTATATCATTTTTAATTGTATAACTCAGTATTTCTTCACAAGATTCCATTTTTATTTGCTCAAAAACAGAAAGATTCAATTTTTATTCAGTCAATACATTCGCATTCAATGTCAAATTTCATTTAAGAGCAAGCTGATTTTTTTTAGCAAGGATTAATCTAATTATCATATGACAATCTGATTTTCTAATTTGTGATTTGAATGAACTTGAAATTTGATCAATTATTTTGGAGTTTTGATAATCAGATGCAAAAATGAAATGGGTTTGTAAGATAAAAATGGTAAATTTTCAAGAGCTTTTCTGAGAAGAAAGCATTCCTTACATCCATGTCACAGTGCTGCAAGCATATTAGGGTTTCAAAATTCAGATCACAAAATTTAAATCTCAAATTATCTGTGCCATAACATGAGCAATATCAGAGTCTATAATTATAAGATTGCAAGTAGAAGTTAAATACAAATCTAAAATTTTCAAAAGGAAAACAAAAAGATGAAAATGGAACATTGCTTCCAAGGTTAAATATGATATATGATACATAATGAAATTCTGGAATCCCTTCACCTAATTATTTCTTCTCATTATAATCACTGCATATAATATTCAATGGAAAAATATGAATGAAAGTGGCATTTCCAATTGAGAGAACTGTCCGAGTCAGGAAATTCCTTCTAACATTCGCACCCTGTTGATCTTTGCTGCCGCCCTCCTCCACCAACATCGATTGTGTCAGGAAGGTATCTTTCATTACCAACAAACACAAGTTCAAAAAACCAATTAGAACTTCATGGCATATGCCTTCGCTAAGCTAATGAAGTTGCAGAAATATTTCTTAAAATTCCCAACAGACAAAAGTGTAAGAGAACAGGTAAAACTTGATTGGGGAAAAAAACCTCAGTAAAACATATAGAAAGACTCTCCTGCAGCACTTTAAAAATGACAAAAGGATGACAGCACAAAATCACCAACTGCTATTCAACAATTGAAGGGGCTTCAAGACATGCCTTTTCCACTAAGTATAAAAAAAGGGACCAAAACCATTTGTTAGTTCTAGTTAATTATTTTACACTTACACTTCTTCTTCAGGTTCATTCTTGAGTGCATTTTTGGCTATGCACTGGAAAGCAGCATCCACATTGAATCCTTCTTTAGCAGAAGTCTCAAAGTAAGGTATGTTTCCCTTGGAAGCACACCATGCCTTTACTTTCTTCTCTGAAACCTAAAATAAGGGGAACAATGTTCAAACAAATTACCAATCAAACGTAAATAGTCAAGGCATCATATAATTTTTTATTCAGGATATCTAAAAAGAGGGATTTGATACCCTTTCTTCACTCTCCCAATCTGTATAAAGTCAACATTCCAATAAGGTTTCTGAATTAAAAGGGGAGAGAAAGGACAAGTTGTGAAAGGAAAATAGCTTACCACCCGACTATTGCCACCGTCAACGTCTATCTTGTTCCCCAACACGACAAATGGGAAGTTTTCAGGGTCAGTTGGACTAGCCTGGAGGGCAATACCAAAAAGTATAAATTTCAGTTGTTATCTATATATAGTATTATAATCTATCTAAACAATGAACTAGTAAGAACCTGAATAAAAAATTCTTCTCTCCAATTATTAAGATTATCAAATGACTTCATGACATTCACGTCATATACAAGAACACAGCAGTCTGCCCCACGATAGAAAGCTACTCCAAGACTCTGAAACCTTTCTTGCCCAGCAGTATCCCATATCTGTTCACAGAATTATCATGGTTCAGAAGCAAGAAGAAAAGTATATACTTTGTGATTACTCGGCATTCCACTCAAGTATGAAAATGATTTACTGTTATACAGTGCATTTTATGGTATAGAGATAACTTGTTGGCGTTACCACGTCATATGAGTGAAAATGACAAATTAACCGGTCTTAAATTATCTAACTTACATATATACTTATACAGCTTTGTTGGTACAACCTAATTACGACAGCGCAATCATAATAATCATTCTGCTAGTGAAATTTCTATATTTTCTGCCATTCCCTTCCAAATTTAAATATGGCACCTTAGTTTGCTACATTCTAGACAATTTGGTCCAGTAAGCAAAGCATACCCAAAATTCCGTTAAAGCATACCTGAAATTCCATAAATTTCCTCACGGGGCCAAAGCAGTATAAAATCTTCAATTATCAAGCAAGAATTATATTAAATATTACAAGTTTACAAATATAACTCAAACTCAACATGGGTGCAGAACTGCAAATCAAACCAGGGACCTTCCAAGCCTCAATGTTCGTCTTACTACTAGCCCAAAGCCAAGTCGGCAGCAAATTTCTAGTATTATCACTTCATCAATATGGTTTTTATTATATGAATTGTTAACCCAAATATCATAAGCAAAATTCTTCAACCCATGATTTCCTTTCAATTCCTTTTAATTAAATTTCAATGAATAAGCATTAATTACTAAAAAAATCAAATACTACAACAAAATTAATAAATTAAATATTAAAAAAATGTGCACTTGAAATAACCTGCGACGTGAACAACCTATCCTCAAATTTGACTTCTTTTGTCAAAAAATCAGCGCCTATTGTTGCTTTATATTGATTGCTAAATTTACGATTCACATACCTGTATCCAAATTTCAATAATTAAAATCAAACCCAAATTGGTAATTTATCAAAATTGTATAACACAAAAAAAAATCAAGATCTAGGTTTTCAAGAACAATACTGATTCATCAACGAGGTCTTCCCAACCCTGCCAAATTATATTTAAAAAAAAAAACAGTATAGTAGCCAAAACAAAATTAACAAAATCACTTCAAGACAGTGAGTGGGTAAATAATATCCAGAAATCAAATTAAAAGAAAAGTGAATTCAAAATGGAAAATTCCAAATTGAGAGAGAGAAAGGAGTGATGATAGAGGTACCCTCTGTCACCCAGAATTATGACCTTTAAGAGCATACGTCTACGGGAAGCCATTGAATCAAAATTGGAGAAAATTGAATCTGTGATTAGCTAGACAGTTTTTTGGGTTTTCAAATTTCCGTTAAATTTACAAAATTTGGGATTGAGAAGTTGAGAGAGTTTCACAAATCAAAGGAAAATTTTTTATTTTTTGTTTGGGCCTTTTTTTATTCTCTGTTATTGTTAAATGAGAATGGTAATTTTAGTAATTGGCTATGAACGCACAGAAAAAGAATATACCGCCTTTGAGTAATTTTCCAATAATGGCCTTTGCTTTTAGGTGATTATCAGATAATGCTCTATATTAGTATTACCCTTTTATTCACCTTTTTTTTTAATTAATAATTGATATTTGATGAGTTTTAAAAAAATTTAATCTTCTTAGTCAATTATTAATAATTATAAATTGTAACTCCCACCATGAGAATTATTGGAAAAAAAATTATTTTAACTTTATTAAAAATGTGCAACTATATTATAATTTGATATTAAAAAATTTCAAAGTCTTAATGGCCCTGACTAATACCCTCTAAAATAATAATATATATAAAAAATTAATAATTACGAATTATAATTCAAATATTTCAATGGTAATAATAAATATTAGAGCATTTATCTCTCCAAAAAAGATTGAGTTTTCTTATGAATGAAAAGAAAAATAATAATCACAGTAAAAATAATAATAATTTAATATTAAAGTTTTAAATTGATAAAAAGAGGAAAAATATATTATTAATCTATGAGATAAGAAAGTGATAACAAACAATTTAAAAAAAGTGAATTATGAGGGAGTTTTATGTTTGAAAATTATTGAATTAATAAAAATTATAATATTAAAAAATTATTACTTAGTAGAAGGAACATTATTGGTCATTTAAAAAATAAAAATAAAAATATTATTATCTCAAATCTCACTATATTAAAAAATTAGATAAAATAATTAATCCCAAATTGTTAATGTTTTTCTTTCTTCAAAAAGTTTTGTTCAACATCTAAGTGAAAAATAATTATGTTTTTCTTTCTTTAGAAAGTTTGTTGAACATCAAAGTGAAAATTGAAAAATAATTATTATTACATTCTTTTTTATTTATATAATAAGATATATTATTTCTTAATTTATGAATTGTGTTTAGATATTACTTGAATGTTGATTTTTTTTTATAAAAGTGATGATTAAAAATTAAATTCATTAAAGTTTTATAATATATTTTCCATTATTAAATTATTGATCTAAATAAAACTTAAATATAAAATAATAATGCATGAGTATGATTTTAATAAAAGAAAAATAAAATCACCTTACCATTCATACATTCGATACAAAATCTAAAAAAACGAAAAAGATATTTATCGTAAATAAGATAAAAAAATTTAAATAAAAATATAAATTAAATTAAATGGTTAAAAAATGAAAATTACAAAAATTAAAAAAAAATTTACTAATTTTGAAAAAAAAATTCATTCGTCCGTAAAATTAAAAACGGAGCCTTTACATAGCTTGCTGTAATTTTTCAAAAAAATCTAGAAGGTTACAAAGTTGGGCTTGCTCTTATTCATTGGAAAAACCAACCATGAATTGATTCGATTGAACATCGGAAGCAGGCCAACCTGCCCTGCCGTCGCCCACATGCCATCAAGAATAATCATAAAAGAACAAAAAGTCAATGAATATGAACCAAAAGCAAACCTGGAATGCCAAAAATTTACATAAACACACCGATTCTGACCTTTCAAAACCATGACAAACTTTCGAAAACTGTCTTCTTTGTACAAAGATACCCAAAAAGATTAAATTTTTTGCTCACAGAATAACCAAAAATCTCTTCAAGAATGGGGCTTTTTGCTCTCACCATGGCAGGTAGTGGTTTTATTCTGATTGGTGCTTGTGAATCTTTAACCTCTTTTGCCACAAATCCAAGCCAAATTTCAAATTCAAACCTAGCTTCTCCAATTGATCGAATAACAAATTCAACAACCCAGAAAAACCCAAAACCGAAATCCCCATCTTCATCTTCTTTAATTTACATATGCATCATTGTATTTTCTGTTCTTTTTGTTATTGACTCTTTAATTTCACTTTTCAACGCCATCCACTCTCATGATCGAATTGGTTCTGCCCTTCAGTTGCAAGTTATTGCTATTGTTGCACTCTTTTTGTTATACTCAATTTTAGGCTATGTATCGAATTCTTCTAGTTCTATTCATTTTCCTTCGTCGATTCTTAATTTGATCATTCTGTTTGCTTTCGTGGAAGAGTTCTTGTTATATTATCTGGAAAGAAAGGACACAAGTGGGATTGAGAACAGGTATTTTGATCTCTTGCTTGTTCCAATTTCGATTTGTGCAGTTTCTACTGTTCTGGAACTAAAGTCTTCCTCCAAATCGAATAATTATGCAAGAATTGCCCGTGGGATTGGGTTGATTTTGCAAGGTATGTGGTTTTTCCAAATGGGTATTTCTTTCTACACCAATATGATTGTTCAAGGTTGTTCTTTGCATGAAAAGAGTAGAGGGAATTATTCTATAAAATGTAAAGGGCATCCTGAGTATCATAGGGCCAGAGGGATTGCTACGCTTCAGTTCAATTGCCATCTCGCTTTGCTTGTTGTTTCTGTGGCTACTGTATACTCAATCATGGCTAAAAAGAATGGGAATCGCAGTGATTTTATTCGGTATAAGCCTCTTGGCGCAGAGATACAGCAAATGGAGAATAATGGGCACTTCACTTTGGATTCTGATGATGATGAGGTTAGAGAAGAGGAAAATGCAGCTAGGGAGAAATTGTCTGTAGTGGAGATGGCTGTTAATGGTCATGGCTCCCATGAGTGAGGTAATCCTAGAGGTTAATTTTGATCTAGTGTATTCTTTTATTAGTACTGATGGAGCTGGTTCAGGTTGTATAAATGAAGTGTAGGACACCATTTTACTGGTTTTCAAATCTGAATTTTATTTCTTGTTTAATGAGGTTGAATATTTCTTTTCATTTGGCTTCTTGTTATTGACATTGAACATTTGTTAGTTGATTCAGATTATTTCAAGATTGCTATAATTCCCTATTAACTTTCCAAATTGGAGCATTTCAATTAGCAGTTGATATTATGAATGGAGGTGTCTCTTCGGTTAAAATTGTTAGATTTCCTAATTAATGTGCTCTCTAGTCTCTTGTGAGACATCTTTAGAGAAATTCAGTTGAAGTTAAACTAATGCTTATCAAATTCTGTTTCACTTTCACGAAAAAAATTGCTTCTTGAATTGTTCAACCACTTTGGATAGGTTACATTTAAACTAGATTTCAGCGGAGCACAACTCTTTTATATCAAGAGTAAGGATCACCTATTGGCTTTCAGTAACCTTAAATCAAAGCAATCATCAGCTACTTGGCTGCTGTCTTTACCTACAATTTTGGTATGTTGTAGAGACATGAAGCGCAAATGTGTGAACCCTTTACTGATTTTTTCTTTCCTCTGATTCGTTGGTGTTTTTTCACTACTCTAATTTTGAGTTCTCTATGTACATATTTCTTTCGGTTAAACATGTGAAAGCAATGGAGGATATGATGCCTATGCAAAACTGGGATTTGCATATTCTATTTGCTGTATCACCAATTCGGTGAGACTGACCTAATAGCATTTTGTAAATAATTGAGTTTGCTTATGCTTAAAGTTTAGATTTCTGGACCCAAAATTATAGGTGTCATGAATTTTAACGACGCCAGTTATTAGCTGATCTCTCAGCAGTGCCAAGACTCAGCTGAATACGAAGAGCTAGAAGTTAACTCGAGTTTTTTCTGCTTAGTATTCGTGGTAACAAAACTTAACATCTTACATGGCTTCAATTTGCTAATACTCAGATCAGATTAGCTGAACAAATTTAGTTTTCTCCCTTTGCAGTATTTGATTTAGTCTTGTTCCATAAGTTCTTTATCCTCTCTAGAGTAAAAAGCTGGTGAAGCCATGACGTGAAAAAACTGATGGTTCAGTTTATCATCTCCCTGGTATCTAATCTAGCTCTGCGTGTTCCAGAGGATGTACACGTACTGGAATACAAAAAACAATACACATAATAAGGTCGTCTCATCTAGAAAAATTGGCCTGCCTAAATAAAAAATAAACCCATCTAGTCTGTCTCAATTCAATGTTACTATATCCCCCAATTCAATTTAACTATATCTGGTAAGTTCCCAATTCAATTTTACAATATCCCGTTACTTCCCCACCTCATTTTCAGAAAAAGTTGCAACCTTTATCGATCTCATTCAAGCTGATATTTCTGGACACTTGCTCATCCTGCCGCCAGATAGTCAGGCTGTGCATCCTTAATCATTTTGTGCATATATGCTGCATGAAATTGATGAACTGAGAACAATGCAATAAGCCATCATAAACTTTCATTTGAACCTTTGGTAGTTGTTTCCTTTCTTTCCGATTCCACCTCTTGTGTAGTTTGTTGACCTTCAGTGCTAGTGCTAGAATGGTGCACTCCATACTCACTGGTGACTCCACTGTACTCAGTACTACCAAGTTCTTGACTTTCTAGCGCCATCTTCCTGTATTTCTTCAAATCTTCGTTGTATTGGGAAGAATTATAGTCCGAGCTTCCATAAGAACCATAAATCGTGCTATGCCCAGGTGTGATTCCATCACTTAGATCATCTAGTGACATATTTCCTTCCATGGCTCGAACTATCTGAATTGTTCAGAAATGGTATGAGGGTTATATCGTAGCAAACAGTTTTTAAGTTAACCAACTCCAATTCACGAGAAAATAAAATTGCAATTGGTTAATTCCATTGCAAAGATGGTAGTTTGGAACGCATAAAAATGGACTTCAAATGCTTTGGCAAATAAATTATTTGAAGGAAAAGTAATTTAACTAGTTTATAGGTGGGACTCATGAGGAAAGACCAAGGCCATTCAATCTGGGTATTTTGATCAAGCAAATGTATTTAATCAAAGATCTAAAACAGTATATATAGTGCTCATGGATCACCTGGCTCATTTGTGGTCGAAGCCTTGCTGAATGGCGTATACAAGCCGCTGCACATGATATCATTCGAGTCATTTCACTGGAATCATAGTCGGACAATTTTGGATCAACAAGAGCATCATAGATGCCACCTTCCAAAGCTTGTTTGAGCAAAGGCCTCGCCTGAATATTCATAAATTATTTGTTAGTTATCCACAGCAATCAAACTATAATTTTATGCCAAACTTTTTTGTCTTTGTGTGAACATTTAGAACACTTCCTTAAAAGAACCTAACAAAAACTAGTATAAATATGAAAAATTATCCTGCAAATATGCTCAGCATTTGCAATTCTCTACCACCATTGCTATTTGTTATCATAGACCATTATTTATCTTTTCGACAAGTGTTGCTAAATCCACCTAGCATATTGGTATCAACATTTACGCAGAGATCGGCCAACCTAATGATCTGAGCACAGCTATTGACAATTCCCTTGCTAAGGATAATTTTTACTTTAGTAAAAAGTTATCTCCTTGACATTGCCAAGTTATCCACATGAGCACATGCTTAAGCATGCAAGGATAAATTGGATTATACCAATGTTGCATAATGATTGACTAGTGTCGTGGGAAGAGTATGTACCCAATCAACAATGCTATCATCAATAAAGGATTGAGTTCTATCAATAGGTCGGCGCCCAGTGATCAACTCCAGAAGCACAACGCCAAAGGAAAAGACATCTGACTTCTCAGTCAGCCTACCAGAGGAAGCATACTCTGGAGCCAAATAACTGCAGTTGGAGAAATTGCAAGACAAAAACTGCTTCAAAAATTTCTCCATGAGAACAGATGATTAATTATCAGCAAATAAAATGTAGAAAATGCATACCCAAAAGTTCCCATCACTCGAGTAGAGACATGAGTATCAGTATCCAAAGAATACTTGGCGAGTCCAAAATCAGCAACCTGAAAAAATAAGTGGATTGCATTGTATGATTTAGTATCAAGGAGAACCAAATTACACAAAGCCAAGCTATGTAGTTTCAAATGGCAACATGAAATGAGTTCACATTTTTCAGAATTTCCGAGGATATATTTTTAGCTCTCATATTGTAGTTCCACCATCACGACTTAATTTTTAAATTCAATGACTCTCATCGCTAAGGATGAAATTACATTCTCTGTATACTTCCACAAAGATGTATACAAACAGCATGGAAGATTTAGAGAATATGGATAACACATGATTTCTTCTCAGAAAGGGAGGAGATGGTGGATATTGAACAGAAATCCAAATAAATTGAAAGATTAACAAGCATCATACAGAATCCATTTCTGTTTGTTACATACCTTTGCTTCAAAACTATCATCAATAAGAATATTGGCTGCCTTGATATCTCGGTGTATGATCTTGGGCCGACCTGAAGAACACGCATAAATAAAAGGGAAGACCACGCATAAATAGAAGGTGAGTGATGCTCAACAGCTTAAACCTGAACATTGCTTAGAATACTCACAGTCTTCATGCAGATAAGCCATCCCTTTTGCTGACCCTACAGCAATTTTCATTCTCATTGACCAGTTCATAGTTGGTCTTCCCTTTCCTGTGATTCCATTTATATTTTATAAGACAATAAAAACATGCCTACAGCAGCACAGATAGTTATACACTCGCAATAAAAGTTGTATATCATATACTTCTCAACGTTAGCCACATGCTTTGACTGTCTGGCAATGAAAACCCCTTGGTCAGTAGACTCCTAGCCTCTCCTACTAAAGCCATATGCTTTGACCACTCTAACAAAGGTTGCAAACGCGAAAAAAAGGAGCAAATTCTTCCAAACAGATGCTACTCAGGTAACCATTCACTTCGTGAGAAGCCTACCCTTACTTATTTTATTTTTTTATGAAAAAAAAAACTGCTCTCGTTGAATACCTCCAAATTCATAATGAGAAGGTAAAGTTATGGCAAAAACTAAAAAAGCACTCGCCATGTAAATGGAATTCCAAGGTGTTGTTTGGAACAAACTCGTATACAAGCATCCTCTGAGCTCCTGTAATGCAGTATCCAACCAATGAAACAAGGTGCCGGTGATGAACGCGGCTAATGATCTCAATTTCTGCCTGGAACTCACGCTCCCCCTGTCTACTCCCAGCTTTAAGCTGCTTAATTGCAACCACTTTACCATTGGGAAGGACTCCCTTATGGACATAGCCAAAACCACCCTGACCAATAAGGTTGGCATCGGAAAAACCATTAGTTGCCACTGCTAGTTCTCATACGTAAATGTACCCTGGGAAAGTCCAAGGATGCCAGGGGATGGTGATGCAAATGGTTTATCAGAGCCTGAACTGCTATTTGTTGAAGGAGGATAGTAGGAAGCAGGACCAAACAATGGTGAGATTCCCGGAGGAGGAGTAGGATTTGGCAGTACTTTATTGTCTGTAGGTGGAAGATTATTCTGTTGCCAATACTGAGTCGGACCAATATTATGGTCATCTGAAAAATAAAAGGGGCAAGTAACCGAGCAAACCCATTAGTCAACAAGGATAAATCAAACAATAAACAAGCAGCAGCTTCATAAAACTTACAAGTGACATTGGATTGGACTAATTTCAGCAGAAAATAGAAGTGGTGATATATGAATTCAGGTAGGAAAATATAACCTAATAGAGACATTAGAATATAAACAAACAAACTATTCTAGCAGGGACTAATAAAGGAGCCTCAGGATTGTGATAAATGCACAGATACAATAAAAGCTAACAGAAAGCCCTCAAACTTAAGACTCCCCATTTATTCTTCTCCTTTCCATTTATACCTATTGATGTCCATCCTCACAGAAATATAAGCTTTAATTCCTCTATATTTGTCTTATCCAAGAGACCTCTCTGATACTCATAAAGTCATAGTCAAGCATCTCGTGTTCAAACTCAAAATGACCACCCATACATAGGTCAAAACTAAAGCTTATACCCAATTTCAGACTGGAAAAGAACCGGCGAAAATCAGTAGATCAGAGTCATTCACAAGTCCATAAATCTAATATTCACAATAAAATAAAAGCACAAAAGGACCGTTATTTTAGTTTTTGGGAGTAAATCCTATTCAATGATCAAAATGAAGGCAAGAAACAAAAAGCTCCCACGCTAAAAACCAACAGAAAAGGGTGCACAAAAATGCAAAAATAAAAAGTTAGCTAATTTGCAAGACGATAAAGACCAGACTCAGAAGAGGATAAAACTAACAAATAACATGGAACCAAAATTATTTATATAATATATTCTTTAGCTCCGAATCCATAAAATAAACCTTTAGGTTCTCGAGGGGGTTGACCTCCCAGGTAACTCTCAGCTTCTTTTCTCTTCTTCCTCCGGTGGAAATAGAAGAAAATGCCCACGGCAATCAGCACAATGATTGCTCCCAATGCGACTCCCACTATTAGGCCCGCCAGAGCGCCGGGAGGCAGCCCCGACGGCTTAGGAGGTTGGGAAGCGGTTGAGTTGGTATTCGGTGGCGTTGAAGCTGTGGAATTGGTCTCCGGCGGTGGTGGTGGTGAGATGGAGATCGTAGCAGGTGGCGAGGCGGGAACGGTGGGAGAAGCTTCCGGAGTCGGTGACGACATTGCCGGAAATTATTCCGGCGAGTTTTTTTTTTCCTTTTTTTTGTGTAGTATATTTAGAGAAAGAGAGAGAATTTACAAATTGAAATCTCCATTTTTCACATTAGAATTAATGGAAGTAGAAGAAGTTGATGAAGAAAATGCTGCTGTGGACCCCACATAGTTTTGAAGTGAAAGGCTCTAACGCTGTCGTTTTGTTTGGCTGGCTCAGTGCTTGTCCTTTTCATGGGCTGTGACGGTTTGCTTTGTCCGGCAGCTGACCCCATTGGAGCAGTAGCAGTAATGGGAACTACGACTACGAGTCTCCGGTGATGCAAATCTTCGATATTTTTTTCCCGATTTCTGGACAAATCTTTTGAGTTAAAGACTAAAACTATTTCATAGTTAATAAAAATATTTGTTTAGTAGTATCAAAAACGAAAATTGAATCTGGATTTTAGTTAATTTTTTTAATATTTATATTAAAAATGAAAAAATGAATTAATTATCCAAAAAATATACTTAGCACTAATGTATTTTAAATTTAAATTTTATATATACTTGCTACTATTATGTGGTATTTGTGTTTAAAAAAATATTTAAATAAAACTAAAAATTTCCTAATCTTTTAATAAAATTATTATAATAAATAATTATATGTCCCTCTTTCTTTCCTTATTTTTGAATAAAGCATATGTGCTATCTCAATTTGACTATGTTTGATATCAAAATATATAAAAAAAATTAACAAGATAATTTATAAAAATTAAAAGTTATGATTTTATTTTCATTGAAACTTTATTTTATGGAAATTTACAAAAAGTCGTATTTAAAGCTGCTCGAAAAAATTGATAATTATTGTCCCATAATCATATGTTTGTGAAGTCGGAATTTTATTTATTTATTTTCGAAGTAAACAATTATTTTGTAGATTCCATTGGTGCAGTGGCAGCGTATCGACTGACTATTGTGTTTCACCAAAACTCACACGTAATGCAAAAAGTGAGGTTCAATTTTAGGCTTTTAAGGCGGTGGCTAAGACATTTATGGGGCACTTTAGGAACCTTTGTATTATGTCCTACAAAATCTAATAAAATTCAATGAAGTGTGGACGCAATGACACTTGTTATCTAACGACACCTTGTCCTACTCGACTATGCTATCATTTGAGTTATTTTTTCTTATAAATTTTGATTTTTTTACTTAATTTTAATTTGTTTTTTCTTACAAAATAATTTAATATCACTCAGTAAAAAAAAAGTATACTTTTATTCTAATAATAACATACTTTTCTAATTTTAATATAAAATATCCCACTATACTAAATTATATCTACGCCTCTCAAATTTTATTTTTAAATATTATATTTTCAAAAATTAGAGTTGCCTTTATAAAATTGATTATGCTTGACTGATCTGAAATACTAAATTGACAGTTTTAATAAAATTTAAACTTAACCAGAGTAGAAACTATTAAATCTTTAGTATAAATTTAAAAAATTAATTTGTTTAAATTAAATTTTATAATTAATATTATAATTATATAACAAAAATATTTGTAAATACAATATAGAATTTTTCTTTGAAAATATCTCAAAAATAAAATTATCATAAAAAATACATACTTTTCTCATAAATACTATTTTTTAATATTTAATTTCATATATATTATACTTTCAAAATATATATTTAATATATATTTGATACAATAAAAATGAGATATTTAAAAGAATAAAAAATATATATAAAGGGTAATTTTCTATTTTTTATATTTATAGAAGAAACCTCTCAATTTTTATTTTTTAGTTTGATTTGTAAAACTATCTCTATCTGATTATTTTGTCGGCCACACCGTGTAACACTTTGTTTGGATGATGGCAAATGATGGAGTAGCATGGTATAATATTATTTATTAAGTTATTTGTTTTTATTTCTAAAGGCATGGTATGATTTAAGATGGTTTTGTTGATGGTTTAAAAAAAATCACATTTTCTCAACTTTTTGAATCAGCAAATTGGTGGATTTTCGTGATTTCTTAATTATATTCCAAAACTATCCTCGTTGATTTTACTATATTATAATTCCTTAGTTTTTCTTTGTAATATTTATTTTTTGTGCCTTTAATTTAAATTAGTGATTGATTATAAAAAAATAAAAAACAAAATTAGTTATTAACTATAAAATAAAATTTTAAATTAACTATTAATTATAAAAAATAAAAATTATTTATTGACTTAAAAAATAAAGATAAAAATTAATTATTGGCCATAAAAAATAAATTTAATACTACTTTATATGAATTTTAATTAAAATTAATATTAATTTTAATTTGAGAGTATTTTAATTATTTTATTAATTTTTAACCATACCATATCATCAAATTAAATGAAACAGTTTAATTAATTATATTATACCATATTATTTATTAAAATATGATAAAAATTGTTTATAATATTATACCATACGATACCATATTATATCAAACATTAATAAATCATATTATCACATATTCAAACATAATGTAAATGTTGAGCATTGGCCTATGAGAGGTCTGGTTTTGAATTAAAATTTATGGAGTTTTTTTAAAAATATTTTAAAAAATAAAAATATTTTTAAAAATATCATTTTTTGAATTTCAAAAATACCTTTTTTTTTCAACTTTCAATTTTAAAAATATATCTTTTTAGAGGTATTTTTTTGTATAGAAAGGGCCTACTCTGTTTCTAAATATATACATTGAATATATATATATAATATATCAAAGATATATAAAAAAATATTTGACATTTAAAAGATAATTAAAAAGTGTTATAGAGTTCAATTTTCTCTAACTTTTATTAAGAATTATTTTGCATTCATGCATGGAGTTTAAATACAATCGTCACATATAAGTGCCTGAATATTGATTATTAGTTATGCTCAAAATAGCATCAAATAATGTATCATTAGTTTTAACTCTGACCTTATGATCATCATAACGATTTATTTTTTAATATTCTAAAGTATTTTTATTAATAATTTTAATATATACCTGGCTTAATCATAAATGAAGCACTAGTGAGCTGGGTGGCCTTATTATGATTAATTATTATCTCGAGTTTTTAATATATATATATATATATTAAAAATTTTACATGATATAAACAATTTTTTAAAAAAATTGATTTTTATATGAAAAATGTATTTATTTTATTTAAAAAAATTAATTTTATTATATTCAACACAGTTAAAATAATTTTCTGTAATTAATATTTAAATTATTATGCTTTAACTTATTTTAAAATACATGACGGTCAAAATTCTATGAAAGTCAAAATTTAAATCAGTTTAAGTCCAAATTTAAATAAGTTTAAGTATGTAAATGGTCAAATTTGTCTCGTTTAACATTCAAAAATTTCAATTTGAAAATACATCATATAAGTTTTCTTAATTATATTATGGGTTAATTATACTCATCTTTTATGAAAAATTCACTAATATTTATTATCGTCTTTCGTTATTATTTTGGTATGTCATGATCATTCAAATTTTCACATTGCTCATGTTATTTTATTTTCATCTATTTTTTTTATTAAAGTGTGGTATAATAATGAAGGATGATGATGAAAATTAGTGAATTTTTCATAAATAATATGTAGTCTATTTTTCAAATTAAAGTGGGATATAATAATAGAGGATGATGATGAAAATTATTGAATTTTTCATAAACAATATGTGTAATTACTCATTTGCAATTTTTATATATTTTGATTTGCAATCAATTTCATTTAAAATAGAATTTTTCTTAATTTTATAGGTTTTAGAGTTATAATCAGTTATTATTATTAAAAAAAAAAAACTCGCTTGATAAAAAAGAAATATTTGTCTGTTATTTTTGAGTTAAAATAAATAAAATACAAAGCCTCTCAGACGGCCCAGGAAAGAAAACAGAACAATTAAAAAAAAAGTGTGACACAGAAGCAGTAGTCCCTCTCATACTCGCCCCAACAGCAAAAACCTAACGGTCCTCGCGTTGAATTCACCGATTTCTTTCATTTATGAATGAATGAATATATCTGATTCTCTACGTTTTTCTCTATGCAATCACAGATTTTTCCTTCGATTCTGTCCAATTTTCCCTACTTTTTTCAGTTCTACATTCTTTGATTCGTTTCCGGTTTTTTAGATATTTTTCGTTGCGATCTGATGTGGGGAAAAGCGAAGCCATAAATGGTTAGATAGAGATTACGATTTCTTTATTTTTTTATACTTTTTTGGAAGAATAGAACAGATTTTTTTTTTTGTATTCGTTTGGTGAATTCGAAAATGAGCACGCAAAGGCAAGTGACCGTGCGGGACCTAGTGGAGGAAGCGAAGAAGAGGATCGTCTTTTTGGTTATTTGCGTTGTTGGATTATCTTATTTAATGTCTTGTAAGTTTTGTCTTCATCTTTTTGTAGATATAGTTGAATTTGGTATAAAATTATAATTGTGAATTTATTTTGATTGAATTTGAGCTCAGTATCAGTTTTTGTTTCATTTCTTTTAATCCTAATAGTAAGTTTCTAAAATGATTCACTTGGCTAAAGTACACTATCTGGAAGTTTAGTACTGATTTTATTTTTAAAATTAGATTTGGCTTTGTTTAATTAAATACAGCATTTAGCATCACCTATAATTTTCGGCAAGGCATTGCTTCTTAATTTTTTTAGAGGATAACTAATTAAGATTTGAATTTTGCATTCCTTTAGCTGACCTAATAGGGTGTCATGGCATTGCTATATTTCCTGTCTCTTATTTAATAGAAATATCAATACTTGTAACCATTAGAGGTCAAGAGCTTGATCGATGGGGTGGAAGTTCGCAGTAAGAATTGAATTTGGATCTTTTACTGCAGTGTAATGTGTAACCATGTCAATGTAGTTCCTCAATGAAAAATATAGCACTTATCAGTTCAGTAAATTAAAGTTCATGTACTAATATTATTTAAAACCTTAGAATTACATGAGGCACCTGCAGGCGTACTATATTCTTCTCATATGTAACTGTGATATAGTTGTCATGTGGAATTTCATTTTTTCTTATGCAATTGTTTAGTGAATTGGAATATGGTTTTTTGGAAGTCTGATATAATGTTGTACCAAGTTACAGCTCAAGAAACACACACACAGACATATATATGAAAATGGAATATGTTGGTGGCTGGATAGCATTTTTGTTGATTGTTAGTACTGTGTCTATAGCATTCTCCTTACTGCTGCAATGGGATTGGCAATGTGTTAACATGCAGCCCTACATAAGGCCACTATTGAAGTTATTGTCTATAAGCTTGACTTGAAAAATGATAATGCATCGACTGTCACAGGGTATCAAGCTGTTCACTAACTATATTGTTTCATTGTTGCTTGTGTTGTAATCTCATGTTTGTTTGCTTGACCTGCAATTGCAACTTACTGTTATTTTTATCCTTTTCAGTGACAAGCTCCTCAGTTTTGGTCAATTTGCCTGCTGCTGTTTCCTTAATTATTCTCCTTCGTTATTTCTCCCTTGATTATGAGATGCGGAGGAAAGCTGCTGTGTACGGCAGCAAACCTTCCTCAGCAAATACATTGTCTCAAGATAACACTTCTGAACATACTAGGGTTCTTGAAAGGCCTAACTGGAGAGGAAAAGTGAATTCCCCTGTTGTTGAGGACGCAATTGATCACTTCACTAGACATTTAATTTCTGAGTGGGTGACAGATCTATGGTATTCTCGACTAACACCTGACAGGCAAGGTCCAGAGGAACTGGTGCAGATAATGAATGGTGTTCTAGGGGAGTTTTCAAGTCGCATGAGAAATATAAATCTGATTGATCTTCTGACAAGGTTATTATTCTTTTCCTGACCAATGTCATTTTATTTTCTTTTCTTTCCCATGATTTTAAATGGGAACTAATCTGTAGGATGGCAGGGATCTTATTAACCTCATCTGTGTCCACTTGGAGCTTTTTCGAGCTAGTCAAGCAAAGATTGAAAAGCATCCATCTGGATTGCTGTCTATTGAACAGCGAGACAAGGAGCTGCGGCTTGTCCTCGCTGCTGAAAACAGATTGCACCCAGCTTTATTTTCTGCTGAAGCAGAGCACAAGGTCATAATATGGGTGTCATTTGCAAAGTTATAATTTATTCCTAGACTTTGTCTATTTGCTTTATTGTGATGACTATAATCTCTTCCATTTATTCTCAGGTTTTGCAGCATGTGATGGATGGTCTCACTTCTTTCACATTTAGGCCAGAAGATCTACAGTGCTCTTTCTTTCGTTATATAGTGAGGGAACTACTTGCTCGTGCAGTAATGCGACCAGTCTTAAATTTGGCTAGTCCAAGGTACTTATTCCTTCTATTTGCCTCATATTTTAGTTCTGTAGTATTGCTGTTATCAATTTTCTACTCTGAAATTTTTGGACAGGTTTATAAATGAAAGAATTGAAATTTTGGTAATCTCCAAGGCTAATAAAGGAGTTGCTGCTACACAAGAGGCATCACAATCCAAACCTAATGGATCTTCAAAGATCTCATCTGATCAGTTTTCTACATTCTTGGATCCTACTGTTACTGGTGTTGAACTTGTGCAGTTAAAAACTGATCAATCTAAAAGTGGAGGAGTTGCACCTGAAACAGATAATATGAATGGAAAGCATATCTCAAAAGACCCATTGCTTTCTATTGATACTCAATCTTCCCGATGGAGCTCATTGCCACTGAACTCCCAAGTTAAGGATGGAGGAAGGATTCAGCGATATCAGTCAGTAGGAGAATGGGGTGAGATGTTGGATGTGTTTTCTCGTAGAAAGACTGCAGCCCTTGCACCAGAAAATTTTGAAAATATTTGGACAAAAGGAAGAAACTATCAAAAGAAAGAAGGTCAAAATCGATTAGGTGAGCAAGTTCCACAGAGGTCTTCTGTAAATAAGTTTGTTAAAGTGGATCCATCAAAGATGTCTGAACCCAAGGAAAAGCACAGGGCAAGCAAATTTGATCCCTCTTTTGTGCGCAATGGCCACACTCTGCATTCTGATCAATCTACAGTAGAAAGCACATACCATCAAACAGATAAGAATTTGTCAAATCATTCATTATATACTTCATATGATGAAGATGATGAGCAAGACCTCATGCATATGGATGAGGCTGGATTAGCTAGTATTAGTCCTTGTACTTCTGAAGAGGATGATCCAAGCGGCGTCACAGGTCTTGATGACCCTGGAACTAAAGTTTGGGATCATAAAACAAATAGAAATATGGCTGTATCACCTATTCATCATCCACTTGAAAATCTTGGACGCCATGCTGCAAAGAAGACTGGCAGAGGACAGACTCATTATGAAAGTTTATCTAGACAGGAGCCTGGCAGGAAAAGGCCGAGATCAAACACTCGGAAGGTGCATGTATGGCAAGAGATCGAGAGGACAAGCTTCTTCTCTGGAGATGGGCAGGATATACTTAGTTCCAAAGGACATACTAAAGCTGATGATTCTAGTGATGATTCCGAGATTGAAGGTTCGAGTAGAGTTTACAGCGGAGCAACTGCTTGTTCATCTGCACCCTCTGTTTCTATACCAGAAAATCATAGCTCAGCTGATAAATCCCTTAAAAATTCATTGATGGTGGATTCATTTTTTAAGTTGAGATGTGAGGTACTTTCCTTGAAAGCCCAATCCTTTATCCCTCTTGTTTAACTTTTCATCTTATTTTGCTGATATACGGAAAGAATGCGATCCTATTTGCAGGTGTTGGGTGCAAATATTGTGAAGAGTTCCTCTAGAACATTTGCTGTTTATTCTATTTCTGTTACAGATGTGAATAATAATAGTTGGTCAATCAAAAGAAGGTGCTATGGGTTTCTTTTTGAACTTTCTTGTTTCACATTTCATTGATTTGTTCAGTATGTCCATGCATGTAGTTGTATACTTGTTTTTCTAATTTAGAGAACAAGTGATATATGTGGTATTATCTTTTACAGCTTTTGTAACTGAACTTTATTGTTGACAGGTTTCGGCATTTTGAGGAGTTGCACCGGCGTCTCAAAGAGTATCCAGAGTATAATCTTCATTTGCCACCAAAGCATTTTCTCTCAACAGGTTTAGACATACCTGTCATTCAAGAACGGTGTATATTGCTTGACAGATATCTAAAGGTTGAAATTTTAATTTTATGTGCTTTTATAGAAGGAATTGCATATCAGATTTAGCTCTAGGGTATCCTGGTGGTGTACCATTCGTAATCAACATTAAGTTCTTCTTGCAAAAAACTTTGTTGCTTTACTTTCCTGGTGCAATATTAACTTCGACAAGTTTATGGAGTGCTTAGCGGTTCATTTGAGTACTGGCCAAATCTGTAGAATGTTATGCTCATGCTCATTTGAATTTTTCAAGTTATTTAAATAACGACTTTTGGAGTTTAGATTTATGAACTGATATCCGATCAGCCATGTGAATATGTTTTTATTGTACAATCACTAGATATTGGTTCCTCCGTCTTTGAGTTTCATGTTGTGCCTTGTTTGTAATGTTTTTACATCTTTTTTCAAATCTTTCAATAACTATATCTTGTCTTTATTTCTCAGAAGCTCCTGCAACTTCCCACAATTTCAGGTTCTATTGAAGTTTGGGATTTTCTTAGTGTTGATTCTCAGGTTTATATTTTCTGCTGGATTTTTCTTGGATTATATTCTTTTAGTTACTATTATGGGGATGGGGATGGGTTAATTGTTTGGGGATATATCCTTTTGCTGTTATCTCTCATTCTTGTTTGATTCTGTAATGCAGACATATGTGTTCTCAAATTCTTTTTCTATAATAGAGACATTGTCAGGTGGAGCATGTTCCTCAGAATGTTATATTTTTCAGATTTTTCCCCTTTGTTTTGATCGTTTGTCTTTTTATTTTTCTTGAATTGTCTAGTTGACCTTGATGAGAAGCCATCTGAAAAGAGTAAAAAGGTTTCAAATTTTATTGGACCTGTTATCAGTTCCTTAACTGCCAAGAAGGAACAAGTCACAGAACAAAAGGAATTGACGTTGCCAGAAAAGCATAATTTTGTTGCAGATGGGGTAAGGATGAGTCCAACATACATTTCTCATTCTCCGGGTAAAAAGCTTGGTAAAGAGTTTGGAAAGTCACTTGAGGATTCGGGCAGTGATTCAGATACTCAAAAAAATGCATCATCTGCCAGAAATTTAGAGAAGATTGTGAAAGGAAGACAGACTGAAGGCTTAGAACAGACCTCAGAGTCGATTCATGATGCTACAGATCCTGGCCATCCTACAGAGGTAAGTTGTGATATGGTTATCATTCATGGTCTAGTTGATTTTTTCTTGTCATAGCTTCTCAGAATAGATGTGAAGCTGATTTTGTTATGCAATAAAGACCTCTTATCATTTATGCAATGGCAAATATTCAAAGAGCAGAAATGGCTCAAGGAGGGTAAAGAAGGGGTAGGAATGACATGGGGCTTACCCTAACCCATTATAAGATTAAAAGAAAAAGAAAACACTCTCATTATCTTCATCTTTTTCTTGCAGTGGGTGCCACCAAATGTAACTGCCCCTATATTAGATTTGGTAGATGTCATTTTCCAGCTACAAGATGGTGGATGGATCAGGTACTCAATATTCACAATGCATGAATATGATCTTATCTTTTTGTGTAATTCTGGACTGTCATATCATCAGAATCAATTTCTCCTGTGGTTGGTGGATATGAGGTGCTAAAGACTAATGATTTGTGCACTGTAGGAGGAAGGCATTTTGGGTGGCCAAACAGATTCTACAGCTAGGAATGGGTGATGCCTTGGATGATTGGTTGATAGAGAAAATCCAGCTCTTGCGTACTGGTTCAGTGGTTGCTTCAGGGATCAAGCGGGTTGAGCAGGTAATATACTTTACACTTTTCATTTTGCTGTGTTAGATAATTCTAAATCTTGTTGTCACTCAATGGATAGGAACTGTTTGATTTTATATCTCTCAACTCCTTTTATAGAGAAGTTAATTATGGGTATGGATAGATTGCTAATGTTGTTAAATTTTCTTCTTTTTATTACCCTTAATTACCACTGTTAACTAGAAGCATATGCATTCTTAATGATGTAATCAACATAATGAAGGGGTTAAAGGTTGCAAATGTGGCATATTTGCATACTATCCATTTGTGGTCTGTCTTCTCAAAGCTTGTTTTCGTACTTACCTCAGGTAATTAAGGTTTGAAAAGTGATGGGAGGAGGTGGAGCAAATGTGGCATATTTCCATACTTCTCATTTGTTGCCAGTCATGATAATGCTTTTAAGATCCTAGAATATTTACTAAACTCTGCTTCTATCTGGTATAGGCATGTAGCATTTTATTATTACTGTCATCTATCATGTGTTGAAGATACATGGAAGTATTTGCTTAAACTATATCCATGAGAATTTTGCATCTAAATTCCTGGCATTAAGGTCTTGAAAATAAATTTTAGATAAGGGTAGTCTTGTCAGTCAAAAGTTGCAAGGGGAGTGATGTTATTGCTTGTCAATAGTATAAGAACGTAATGTAATTATTTGCATACACATTTTAGGTATAGCTCATGTTCTTTCAGTTGTTTAGCTATTATCCAGCTTTTAACTTACAAATTTCGAAATGCATTGTAGATTTGCTATAGAATCCCCCTTTCCTGTCAGTACGATTTACTCTGAGTATGCTTATCATTATCTGTATCTTTGGTTTATGGATTAATTCCTAAAGCTCTTTGGTAACCTTGAATTGAAACTAAACTATGAGAAGAACTGTATGAGGTCTGGAATTCAACCTTGACCAAGATATACATTTTATTTTATGTTTCATCTTGTTTTTCCTACAGCCTCTCATTGGCATTAAAGTTGGCAACACGGGGATTTTCCCCGAACAGGGCAGGGATTCCCAGTGGATTTCCCCTGCAGGAGCGGGGACGGAGAGAAAAGTCTCCATGTTGGTCGGGGCGGGACAGGGACGGGAATTGTACTCCCCGTCCCGCGGGGATCCCTGTCTCTGTCTCCGCGGAGGCCCGTTAAATTATATATATATAAAATATACATATATAATATTTTATATATTATAAAATATATTATAATATACATATTATCCATATTATATATATTATATTATGTATATTGTGTCTATATTATTTGTACATATAAAATAAATTTAACTTAATATATTTTGTTTTGTTAAATTTTTTAAATTTTATTATATATAATTATTAGATTATTATCTAATTAAGTGTATAATTGTTATAAATTATTAATTTTTATTTTAATTTTATAAAATATAAAATATAAAAATTTGGCGGGGACGGGGCAAAATTGCCTCTGTTTGTGGGGTGAGGAATCCCCGCCCCGTTGCCATCCCGTTACAAAATTTAGACTTCAATCTTTTATCTACTAATTTTGAGATGCAGCATAGATTGCAAAGGGATTTTACTTATATTTGTGTTACTTGGCATAGGGATTTAAGGAAAAAGAGTTGCATGTTCATTTGTTGTAACTGATGGGTCTACCTTGTAATTTCCATAGATACTTTGGCCTGATGGAATATTCATTACCAAACATCCAAAGAGAAGACAATCATCCACCAATAACATGTCCCACGGCCAGCAATCCATGAATATATCTTCTCCTAAACAGAGTTCTCCTCATAGCCGGGAACCCACTGACATATCTTCACCTAGACAGAGTGATGAGCAGCTACAACATGAAGCAGATAGACGTGCTAAATTTGTATATGAGCTCATGATTGGTAATGACATTCTTCGCTTGTTTTTGGTGTCGTCTTCATTTTATAGCACATTGTTTTCAAATGCCAGCTGTCAAACTTCATTGTGCCAATGAACCCTAGTTTTGCAATGCAGATAATGCACCAGCTGCAATTGTAGGTCTTGTTGGTCGAAAGGAGTATGAACAATGTGCTAAAGATCTCTATTTCTTTCTTCAGGTAACATCTTTTTTCAATTTGATTTGAATAATTCTTTACATACGACATCAAAAATAGGTGATAATAGACAAATTTTTATGATAATATACAAATTTTTATGTAATCTCTGTTGGACATTTTGAAATGAATTTTTAATTTGCTTCTTCAAATTGTCCATTATATTTTTGATTTGTGGTAGCCATATCAGAAAAAGGTCATAGATTTGTATTCTAGTTTTTTATCCACCTTTTTCTATATTTTGGTGGAGAGACTTTTGTTTGTAGTGGCTGCTGGTTTAGTAATTCATTTATCTGCGTTTGAGGCTGCTCATTTGCATATTCATTGCTTCATAGCCCAAGTGACTCGGGTTCTCATCTTTTCACTGTACATGCATTTTGACAAGGCCCTGTTCAGATGTGTAATCAAAAGATCAAATTCTTGCCAAAGAGAGGATGGCATTCTTGGTGATGGTGATCTATACGGGAAGATAGGAAGTAGAAAAATGTGCTAATTATCTGTGACAGTCACTTGGGGTTTGCTTTCTGTTAAACCAGAAAGAATACAATTTTGTGTTGTACAAGTTATCAGTTATTTATGTTTTTCCTTGCCTAGTTGGAACATATTTTAATCAAGTTGCAATGTCTTTTCCTTTCATGTAGTCAGCAGTTTGTTTGAAGCAACTGGCTTTTCACCTCCTTGAGCTGCTGCTTTTGTCTGCATTTCCAGAGCTGGATGATGTCTTCCGGCAATTGCATGAAGACAAGCACAGATTTGGGGAGTTTAAGCCAAACTAGCAGCTATACATGAAGTTCAAATATAGAGAAATTGAACAGATCACATCACCTGTTTTTTTTTTCTCCCCAGGTATATTGGGAAAATGTTTCTGTTAGTGATTTCATTTTTTGCTAATGGAGTGATCCTACTTTTTTTTATTGATAATGTCAAAGATCATTACTTGTCACTATAGGTAAAGTTTGCTTGTGATTTGGCCTTTTGAGGAAATTGTATGTAAATTCTGAGGTTAATGAAAAAGCATGCTGTTAATGCAATTCTTTTTTTCCAATATTAATTGTATCTCGTTCTTCTGTTCAAGCGTACACTTCCTGCCATAGTAGATTATAGCGTGCTGTTACTGATTTTCTAAATTTAAGTATTATTTACTATAACAATATTACCTATAACAATATTACATTTTTTTTAACCGTCTTGGTCAAGGATATGTTTTCTTTTTTAAAACCTTGCTATGAAGTAGAAGATAGTACGGAACTTTAAAGGGAATTTCATTTGTATTTCGACGGCTAAAATTGCTTTGGTAGCACCCAAGATGGTACATGTGTGTAGACTTACGAACGATAATTTGTGACGGGCAAACAAAAACAAGTGGCAAATCATTCATGGCAAGCCTATCATGCTTTTCTGATTTTCAACCTGGGCAGACTTTGAACAAATGATTCAAAATGCACCAACCAGCTAAGAACTCATCTAGAACAGGACATTAATACATAAGTAGAATAGAATAATATTCTAGAATTGTTAGAAAACATCAACCGTGATTTAGGTTACCCACCATAATAACTACTGAAAAACGCATTCGAAATAGTGCCCACCGCCCAGACAATCAATTGGAATTCGAAGGATAACAAAGTACAGCATATCAAGCATAGATATCGAATATGTAATAAATTTCAAGATGAATAGTTCTGTTCGCATCCTCAGATGCAACACAAATATAGCTCGTCTGAATGAAAATTCATGCATTCCCAAAAGAAAAAATAGCTTGCAATGTTGTGGACACCCGCAAATTGATTAATATTTAAACAAATATTCCAGAGTATCCATATTAAGTCAAATTAACCACATTAACTAAAAAGATATTATGCATTTTAATAGAGACAAGTAAAATCAAAACATCTACAAAATCAAAACTAAAATTCATTAAATAGCGTTAAAATCAAAACTACTCAACTCCAATCAAACAGTGTTCTCATGAAACGTGTTCCTCCAAACACATAGCTGCTGACTACAAGTCTATAATTGGGTACTCAAATTCAGCTCAAAATGACTCTTTTCACGTTAAGCAGATGCTGCTGCTGCTTCCTTCTTCCTTGGGGCTGCTTGAGTGCCTAAATCAAAGAACCAAAATTAAGTCAATATAACACAGAGAATCTGCTTAGCTTAGCTGCATCATATGATTTGGGAGAAAAAACAGAATGGGAAATAAGAGAAGAAACTGCTTAGCCTAGTTGCATCATATGATTTGGGAGAAAAAACAAAATGGGAAATAAGAGAAGAAATGTGAGATTTAAGAAAGCTATTTCTCATACCTTCTCTGAAACCACACTTGAATCTGCGGGGCACATTGCGAAGATACCTCATTCTTCCAGTTCCAGTTGTCTTTCTTCTAATGGCCTTCACACTCCAGTTGTCTAGACACCACATTACATAATTGCAGAATTTAGGCCAAATCTAGATTCAAGATACAAAATCATATCACAACGATATATGCTTTACAAACCCGAATACAGAGTCATATAACATTAGTAACCCATAACAAACATGCATTGAAGAGTATTGCTCTCTAGAAACCAAAATTGGTTTGCACAGCAAATTACTGATATGTAAACAATTACATAAGTATAGATTCATAATATAATTTAAAAGATAATTCTCTTATATAGTTTATTATTCAGTAGCATATACATTTAAAGATATAAGTACATATGTACATGCATGTATAAAAGATACAAGATTATATTTGCATAAAATCATCAAAGTACAATAAAACATAGAGGGTGAATCAGAGTAAACATACATTTCCTCTTGCGGGCAGCAGGGAAAGCACAGGCGGCACAACGACTCTTCTGTAGGTGGAAGCTGCGGCGGCCACACCTAACACAGAGGGTGTGGGTCTTGTTCCTCCGCTTACCAAAACTTCCAGTTCCCTTACCCTGCAATTTTCATTCGCAAAATATAGAACTAATAATTAGTTCACAGACACATTGAGTAAGAAAGTTCATTCTTTTTATGCCTTTTCCGAGAGAAAAAAGGGATTTACCATTGCAGCAGATGCAAAGAAGCGCTAGCTCAGGAGGTCTATTCCTGGGTTAAGGAAGAGAGCGGCTTCGACAAAATACTTTATATTAGGGTTTTTAGGGTTAGTGATAAATGGGGGAAAAGTGGTAATTTAGGGTCGGGGCAAAGCTATTGGCCCTTTGTCTTAATTCCAATCCTAATAATTGATTTTAATTATAAAACAAAATAGAAAAAATTACAAAAATAATTATAAAAATTAGGAGAAAAATGCAAATAACTCCCTAAACTTTTTGCCTAAGTACACATCAATCCTTAAAAAAGTTTTAGGCTCAAATATATACAAATTTTTTATAAAGTAGCTATTTAGACATATGCTCTAACGAAAAAATAATTGAGCTGATATTTCTATTAACTTTCACTATTTAGTGAACCCCATAAAGTAAAAAATTAAAAAATAATAAAAAAAATCTGAAAACTTATCTCTAAGTTTCAAAATGAACCTAGAAATGAATTTTTCGAGTTTTAAGATTAATAAAAACTAAAAACTAGAAATAAATTCCATTAAATTGTTATAACCGTAAGCTTTATAATTTGATTTTCATAATATGCTACTTTAGACTACTGGACTTTTGAAACAAAACAATTGGCAGTATCTATTAGAATCTTTTTCAATACTAAAGAGGCTAAACCCACATGTGAAATTCCCTGTTCTCAAACAAAATCAAGCGAAGATTATAAATGCGTCTATAATTTTTTTTAATTGGGTCAATTATAAAATTAACATTCCTCCGAACCTTTACTCCCTTTTAATTCTTGCAATTAATATGTGCAATTCGCAGCTTTTTACTCAAGCAAATAGTATTTTTGGACGAATGATTTATATTCGTTTGTTGCATTTGGAGATTTTAGATTCACTTTTTAAAGAGCTTAATGGATTTTATAAGTAACATTCGGATAAAGATAAAGAGAAAGGTCTTGTGATGAAAATGGAGAAGAGACGAAATGGATTGTGGTTTTTCTTTTTAGAGAAAAGAATATAAACTAAAAAAGAAATTAAGGGTGAGAACAAAAATGAGAGTAGTAATTAGAGTTTTGGTACATTTAAATAGGCGTGGATAGTTATCTTGAAATCCAAAACCCATTTATGGATTCATGTTCATCGTTAAACCCATAAATGGGTTTTCCTTTGTTTTAATTTTTCTTTTTTAAAAAAAAAATTCTTAATTTTTGTGAGTCCCATTAATTTATTTTAATATTAAAATAAATAAATGGAGCCCCTGGTGTTAATTTTTCGGTTTAAGAGGCTCTTAAAAACATCAATTCAATCGATAAAATTTATATATATTTAAGAGTTGATGTGTACTTAAATAAAAATTTCAAGAGCTTATTTGTATATTTTTTTAAAAATTATAAAAATATTGTGAAAAAATTATAAAAATATTATATTTATATATAATTTTATAAAAACGTAATATATTTTTGATATATATTGAGTATATTTTAATATATTTTTCATATATGCCATAAAAATGTAAAAAAAAAGAGTATTTTTATAAATTAAAAAAATACTAAATATTTTTTTAAAAAAGAATATTTTATGTAATTTTTTCAATAGAATATCAGATTAAATAACTTATCTTAAAAAGGTATTAATTTCAAAATGTAAAATACTATTATTATGTATGGAGCGTACATAATAATTTAGAAATGTATTAATTTAATATGTTTCTCATGTAAAATGCAGGTGAATTTTACTTGCCATCAACCAAAAAAAACAATGGCCAATAATAAGAAAATACATAAGGCTCTTTTTTAAAAAAAAAATCATAGTTTCCATTTAAGAAAAATATAATCACTTTTTAAATTTTACTAACAAAGTAAGATGATATTTGGTAGAATATAAATAAATAAATGCTAAAAATTTAAAAACTAAAATTTAGTTAAATAATATAAAGGCTATAAATTTAAATTATATAATTTATTAAATACTTAATGTGTAATATAGATTTTAAGTAAAAAAAATAATATATTATTTAATTTATTTTAATTTAATTGTGATTTGTATAGTATCTGTGACTAAATAATTTAAAATTAATTAAAAAATATAAGTGTGGAAGTATCTTTAGTCAGTTATATGGCTGATCATACTACGGAATAAGAATGTGGCATTCACTGCAACCAAACAGACCTTGAAAGAAATAAAAAAAACTCTTCCTCTTACCTCTGTGGTTTTCGCGGGAAAATTCAATCACTGGAAAAAAAAAGAAGCAAATAGCAAGGAAAACAAATCCACTAAAAAAAAGCATAATCTTTTTTATTCAGAAAAAAAAAATGGCATAATCAATTGCTTACAGCAGGCAATTAGAGTAGAGAAATGGAAAACGAAGAAAATGAAGCAAAAATTTCAAGATTTCCATTCAAACCCTACTATATCCAAATTGATTTCATGAATGCTCTTTATCGATCTTTGGATAAAGGTGGCGTTTCCATGCTTGAAAGCCCCACAGGTCTGGTTCTCTGTAATGTTTCTCTCCCTACTTCCTTACTTTATTGTTTTTTTTTACTAATTTCAAATTTGGAGGCTTCAAAAGAAAATTATTCTTTTTATTGAAATTTCAAATCATTTGTAATAAACTAGGAACTGGGAAAACACTGAGTATTATATGCAGTTCTTTGCAATGGGTTTTTCATTAGAGACAAAAGGAGAAGTCAAAAGCAAAGGTTGAATCTGATCAGAATCTAAGAGATGATGATAGTCAAATTGCGTCTGATGATGAACCTGATTGGATGAGAAACTTTGTTGTAAACAAAGTCGACCATTCAAAACAGGAGAAGAAATTTGGATTAAGAAAGAATTGGGAAACTTATAGAGAAACGCTCTCACGTGTTGCGGAGGAAGAGGATTTTCATGTGAAGAAAGGGTATGTGAAGAATGATGGGTTGGAATTGAATGATGAGGAGTTTTTATTGGAAAAATATGAAAGTGAAGATGAAGGAATTATTGGTAATGGGAAATCAAAGAGGAAAGCTGGAGGGTGTTCAGTTGGTTCTTCGAGTGACGAGGAAGAGGAAAAAGATTGGTTTGAGGAGGAGGAAGAAAAGGAATTGAAGATTTATTTTTGTAGTCGGACACATTCACAACTCTCACAGTTTGTGAAGGAGTTGAAGAAGACCAGTTTTGACAGTGAAATAACAGTTGTATGTTTGGGCTCAAGGAAGAATTTATGTGTTAATGAAGGTATATGATGGTTTTGAAATCTGATTTTCTATTATTCATATGTGCATGTCTAATTTTGTGTTTTGGGTTCAGATGTTCTGAAACTTGGAAATGTCACTCACATTAATGAACGATGCTTGGAGCTTCAAAATGATAAGAAAAAAGAAGTTTCTAAAATTAAGGTTTGGAAGATCAATGTGTGGAATTTCTTGGTTCAATTGTTATAGCCAAAGTCCATGTAGAACTATTCTTACCTCCATCTATTCAGAGCAATGCTGCAATACAGATAATGTTATGTTGCTAGAATATAAAGATTTTTCGTAACTGGTTGAATTGATTATTTGCAGAATTTAGGTGCAGAGGGAAAAATACACCGAACCAAGGCATCTTCTGGATGCCCAATGCTTAGAAAACATAAACTGCAAAGGCAATTTAAGTCTGAGTTTTCTCAACAAGGAGCACTGGATATCGAAGATCTTGTTCTGCTTGGAAGAAGTATGGGAACTTGTCCTTATTATGGCTCCAGAAGCATGGTCCCTGCAGCTGATCTTGTGGTTCTTCCATACCAATCTCTTCTATCCAAATCATCGCGAGAACTGCTTGGGCTGAACTTGAAGAACAATATTGTTATAATAGACGAGGCACATAATCTCGCCGACTCCCTGATCAGCATGCATGATGCAAAAATTACATTTTCAGCAGTTTATAAACTGTTATCTCCATTTTTCTATAATGTTTATTCATTGTTTCTTTCAAGTATCTAGTTGACCACCTCTTTATGGTTATATATCTGGTCTAAACCCATTTTCTTATGGCGAATTGGTTGATACATCACATTAATTGGTGGGTTCTGTCCTTATATTACTTGGATTAGAGCCTTCTACTGATAATTTTAAGCAATTGGTATTGATATTACAAATTTTTGATATGTTCCAATTGGAAATAATTTTTCTCTTGTTTCAGTTGGACCATGTGCATTCCCAAATAGAGAAGTACTTTGCAAGATTCCGCAATCTCTTGGGAGCTAGCAATAGAAGATATATCCAAATTCTATTGGTTGTCACTCGGGCTTTCCTGCAAACTCTATGCAGTGAGAAGGATTTGAGCCCTGGAAACACTTGCCAAGTTGAAGAAAAAGATACTGGAGAAAAAACTGTCTTTGATACTTCTATGAGTATTAATAATTTGCTATTTTCTCTTAATATAGACAACATTAATTTGGTCAAATTGCTACAGTATATAAAGGAAAGCAACTTTGTTCATAAGGTGAATGCTTGTTCTTACTTTTTTTTTTAATCTTTGTAAATTCATGCCTGCCAATTCTTTTATGATCACACCATTATCCCATTTAAAATTTTCTCTATAATTGTCTCACCAGGTACGTGGACATGGGGAAAAGGTGGCTAGTTTGCAGAAAAATGATAATGGAGAATTTGGTGAGGAGTGGAGCACTCTTTCCAGTTTCCAGGCATTAGTAGATATGTTGGTATCGCTAACCAATAATGATGGTGATGGATGCATAATAATCTCAAAAGCTAGACCAACATGCTCTGAACGACGAGGAGGATTTTTAAAATATGTTATGCTCACAGTGGAAAAGATTTTTTCAGAGGTTTGTTAAGAATTTCTTTTCTTTTGGCTTCCTTGGGATCTTATGGATCACAACAAAAGGGATGGCAAGCTTACACACACACACACACACATTTATCTACCTGTATATCTGTCATCAAATCCATAGGGATCAGGTTTCTCGAGCCTCAAGGAGGATGGTATAATAATATATTTCTACCAAATTGGTAATTGTTCAATCATGGTTTTCTTTCATGTCTATTATTGAAATCAAGAGAATGATGTTTTATCTGAAAATTCTGCAGATTGTGCAGGAAGCACGTGCAGTTATATTGGCCGGAGGGACCCTGCAACCTATAGAAGAGACTATGGAGAGGCTCTTCCCTTGGTTACTGCCAAGTCAGCTGCATTTCTTTTCATGTTGTCACATTGTCCCTCCTGAAAGCATTTTGCCTATTGCAGTTTCTTGTGGCCCTTCTGGTCAATCCTTTGATTTCAGCTACATTTCTAGAAGCTCATTAAATATGGTAAGTATCTTGCAGCACTTATCAATAATCATCTCATTATTGTACTTTAATTGATCTTTTATATCATTATTCTCTGGGAAGGGGCTTCTGGGAGTTTAGTTTATCATTTTGTATACTCTGGGGTTTCTTATCTTTGTATTGTTAAATGTTGTCTTTGTGGGGACATGGTTCAACTTCTATGGGAACAACTTCATATTCAATGTAGTGTTTCATTCCATTCTCTGAAGTTCTCTTTCCAGAAACCACGCAGACTAAGTTGTGTTGATGAGCTTGAGTTATAGATACAGGAGCTAGGGCTCTTGCTTTGCAATCTGGTGGCCATTGTTCCTGAAGGAATTATTGCGTTCTTCTCCTCATTTGAATACGAAGGAATGGTCTATGATGCATGGAAGACTTCTGGCATTCTTGAAAGGATTATGAAGAAAAAGCAGATCTTTAGAGAACCAAGAAGAAATTCTGATGTGGAACTTGTTCTCAAGGAATACAAGGAAATAATTGATAGATTGTCTACAAGCTCGAAAGAAGAAGTAGCACCTCAGAATGGTGCGATACTCCTAGCTGTTGTTGGTGGAAAGATTTCAGAAGGCATCAATTTTAGTGATGGGATGGGTCGATGCATAGTCATGGTCGGACTGCCTTACCCAAGTCCATCTAATATTGAGTTGATAGAGAGGGTAAAGTATATTGAAAGTTTGGAAGAACCAAATTCTACTAAAACCACCAAAATTTCAGCCAGTGAAGAATATTTCAGTGGGGATGTTCAGGCTGCATTCAGCATCCTAAGGATTCGCAAGCACAGACGAAGAGAATATTATGAAAATCTCTGCATGAAAGCTGTAAACCAGTCAATTGGTGAGTGATGGAGCTAGTTGAATTATAGCTGAAAGGTTTACTGCCTATTATCTGACACAAGCACTAGGAATAAACCTGGACAACTGTCTGCTATATCTTTTGGATTAGATTTATTTTTTTTTTTGAAAAAAGCATTATAAATTTATTTTTAGGCATTAGATTAGAATTGCTTTGTTTTCTGGAAGATGCCGTTGGGTGTCTAGGACCACATGGCCAGCTAAGTTCAGATGGCCAATCAGAACTTTCTGTCAACTCGTTAAGAGCTTGGCAAACACCAACAGAGTAGATTTCACTAAGCAAAACCTCCGCTTCACTAGTCATCCATAAATAATGCATTTTATGCATTTATTTTGTTGGCATGGGTTATCTTTGCCTATCAAATTGGTCATGTCCTGCAACACGATTAACCTTTAATATCTGGTTTACTCTTTTCTTGACTTGCCTGCTTTAGGTAGAGCAATACGGCACATAAATGATTATGCAGCAATTTTATTGGTTGACAAACGTTATGCATCTGATTCCTCAACAAAATGCTTCTCTCATCATACTAACAAGCTTCCACAGTGGATAAAAGTTCGTCTCATCTCTGCAACAAATAGCTATGGTGAATTCCACAGGCTGCTTCACCAGTTCTTCAAATTCAACAGGAGAGAGTGCCAGTGGAAAGCAATATTGGAATGATGGCTGAAATATATTATTATAGAAGCTGATATGCTGATCTCAATAGCAGGACCCTGTGAAGGTTGTGCGGCAAATGAGTACCTCAGCCAGTTTTGTGAGTAGAGGTAGCTCATGTCAAGGCAAATATTCTTTGAAGATTTCTTATAGCGAAACAAATTCATAAAGTATACAAAAGTGGGATAATTATTGGCATAGTTTCAAGCTCATGTTGCTTGGTGCCATATCTTGAAAATGAAAATCGTGCCTAGCATCAAATCCACTGATATGCTTATTGATTGATTCATCATTTTCTTGAACTAATTTATCATTGAACAGTAAATATTATTGAGAATAAATTGATACAGATATTAGATAAGCTTATGAAGTTGGATGCCATAGAAGAGATATTGGACTGATCCATTTATTTGCTCAGTTCTATTATCCGCTGCTTATTTGCACAATCATGCCTCGTAGATGTTGGCTGAGTCTGTTTCTGTTGGCTTTGTATGCTTTATTGCATCCTGTTTATGTTGCAATTACTTATGCTGCTTTAAATTTGGATGAAAATGTTTAAGTAGAAATCATATTTATGTACACATCTATTTCTGTTTAACCAATAAAACCTCTAGAAGTTCAGCATAGCATACTCAATTAGTCAATTATTTTATTTTAATTTCTTTGCCTTGCTTCATGAAATCAACAAGCTATAGATATAGACATGTGTTCAACTATGAAAATAGAAATTAGTTGTATCTATTTATTTATTAATAGAAGTCAATGGTATCTATTTTTTTAGTGATGCATTAAAAGAAAGTTATAATTTAGTGATAATTATACATAAATTTTAATAATAGATATAAGTTGACTAATCTCTTTTATAATTAGACTTAAATAATAAAATTGATAAATAAAATTCGAGAAATATCAAGAATATCATTCTTTAGTATTAGTTTAGTATTAAATTTATTGTATTAATTTGTTATTTTTTACATTATCTAATTATAGAAAATATATTTGATCTTATTAGGTTAATGCAGTGAAAAAATATAAATTTGGAGTAGGGGTAATAATTTTCCTTATATTATAATGTTATGAGATTTTATCTTATTTTTGGGGACTTTTGATTACTTTTGAGAAGGGCAATTATTCGATGAGATGAAACACGATTCACGAGATTTTGTTGCATGTCATAATTTCTCTGCTCTCTGGCCTCTTCCTTAGTCTCTTTGTTCTCACTCACATTTCCCTGTCTCGTCTCCAATTCCTCTCTTCTACTAGCTTCTTTTTATTCCAAAATAAAAAAAAATAATTACATTAATTATAAAATTTATTTATATACTTAATATCACATTTCAATTCAAAATTTTAAAATGATAACTTTATTAATTCAATTTCATATATATATATATATATATATATATATACTCTGTTTGATTCTATTTCTAAATTTTTCTTAGATATTTCTAAGAAAGTAGCCATTTTATTACACAGTTCCAGTATTGGACTGCTATCAAATCCTAACACAACTCTACAATGCAGCAAAACTAGCGTATGTTGTTGCTTTTATTAGTGCTGATAATAAGTTAAAACGCATTAAAGAAATAAATGAATGAACTAAATCAAAATGAAGGCTGCAAATGTGCAGGTGCTGTTTCATCTGTAATTCTCAGCGTGTAAGAGCCCAAGTCTCCCTCCAATTCCATCCATTGATTTAATAGACTATTGTTCTTTTGATAGTTTTTGCATTTTTACTTGTCTATGCGAATAATTCTCTAATAAATTATACAAACTTCAATTTTTTATTCTATTGCTGCATTATGGTTTCTGCTATTTTAAATCAAATCCCATTTTTTTCCCAAGTCATAGTTAAATTTGTTAGATTATTGTTAACTCTAGGAATATAGGGTTTATCAAGTTATATACTCTCTTCGGTCTTAAAAAAATTATGTCTCTCTCAAATTATTATTTTATACAATAAAAAAAATTAGTTAGCTTTTGTTCAATTATTATTAATGATTTAGATTTAAAATAATTTTATATAATATTTAAAAATTTAATGACTTTTTTTGTAGATGTGTATAAGTTAAAAATGATAATTTTCAACTAAAGAGAGTAGTATTTTAAAAAATATATATTAGAATTGTGGGAGGAATAGGAGTTTGGCAACTGTGAGAAAGTGACTTCACCACCTAAAAATCTAAATGCACCTTATCTTAGAGATTATTAATTAGTTGTTGGCATTTAAACACATATGGGTCCATATCTCTCTCCCATTTAAATGCAATTAGGGTTTCTTCACCTACACCATTGAGGATCAAAAAAGCATTAACCCAATCAACCCTTTTTTTCTTTTTTCTTTTTTTTTTTCAAAGCTATAATAATGTGATCTCTGAGCCAAAGACAGACTTGCCAAAGAAGCAATTGACAAATATGGGATTAATGGGTCCGAAGATTAAAAAAAAATGGTAATAATAGTTAAGTAATAGTTGAATGCAAGAATTTTAAGAATGATTGTTCATATATATATATATAAATCTTTTTCACTGGCCCACACTTGCCTTTAGCTTTGCATCTTAATCAATATAACTTCACTTTAGACAACCATAAGTCAAAATCAAATTAAAACACTCTCTTACAGTCTTTATTAAGCAACTTTTCCTTCAATTAAGGCAACTTTTTGTTTATGGTAAAGGCAATATTTGGATTTCTAATCACACTTACCTAAAAAAATAAAATACCCTTTTGATTAAAATTTGGCCTTCTGATCTATTATCATAAAATCCAACGGTTGGTAGATTTCCAACAAATTTTCATATTGGAGAGGGAAGGTAATATGAAGGGGTGAACAAAAAGAAAGACATTTTCAAGTAAAAGCAATAGAGAGCTTAAGAACCTTCAACTGTCTCTATCTTTCTTGTCTGTATACATTTGGAGAAGAGGCCAAAACAGATAGAGACATTAAGAGAATTGAACAAAATTTTCTTATACAAATACAAAAAATGCAGCTAAAAGAATCCATTCAAAAAACCAAAATGTTCTTCCACAATACTCTCCAAAATCTTAAGTCCCTCTGCTTTGGTGGGTATCAAAAAATTCCCAAACCTGCTTCCTTAAACCCCTTTTCGTGTGCTAAACTTCGAGAGAGCGATCGATATTACAATGATTTCTATAATGAATGGAAGTGTGATTTGGAAATGGCAATGAAGAAGAAGAAGAAGGGTACTAGTATCACTTTATCAGAAGAGGCAGTAAGAGAAGAAAATGAATGTAATGGGAATTCAATTAAGCTTCCAATGAATCCAATTAGTCCATTGAAGAACACAGAAGATGTAGAAATTATAAAGGAAGATAATAATAAGAGCAAGAAGAGTTTGTATTCAAAAAAAGGCGGCGAAGAACAATTTTCCAAGAAAAAGAAGGATGAAGGAGGTTATGCATTAGCAAGAAAGATGAAAGAATTGGAAATGATAGATGTGAGTGATGTTGAACATGTGTTAGATGTAGAAGAAGCACTTCACTACTACAACCGTCTTAAAAGTCCAGTATATCTTGACATTGTCGACAAGTTCTTTACTGATATGTACAGAGAATTCTCTGTTCCACAGCCATCTGCTAGCATCAACAGTTCAAAGCAAAGACTCGGTTCAGTTAGGTTATAAAGAATGGATAGATAGCCTATGTTTGTGAGTTCTTCCTTGTGCATATGCATTTGTTTTCCTTGTCCTAATTGTTCATTGTTCTTTTCTATATTACATCTTCTGTATCTTATTTTGCATTTTTTATTTGATATTTAGCTTTCTGGACAAGATAGATTTCTATTCTTGATCATAGATTTCTTTTCTTGATCCTGTCTAGTTATTCAAAGATGCATATAATACAAATTCTAGAAACTGGGAGTTGAAAATTATTCCAGCATTAGGGAGTTGTGTATTAAAATTTTTAGCAGAAGATCTTCTGATGAATATTCTTAATAGATGCAATTAATGGAGTCACAAGATTTATAAGATTTGTAATTTATTTGCCATATAACATAAGTCTACCTTATGTCCCCTCCTGCAAATGCACAAGGCCACTGATTTAATAATATACCCAACGCTGTCAAAATTGAAGGTCTATAAATGTCTGCTAATGAATAAACCTTCCACCTAGAAAAAATTACTTCCATTATGGCATTTGTTGAATGAGTATTTGACAGTTTCTAATCTGGATATTATATTAACGTGGTGAAAACAGCAATCTGCCAAAGTTTCTGGAAATTTTTGAAATTTGTGAGATTAAAAACCTAAATACCAGTTTACAAAAATGCTGAACTTATCAAGAAATGAAGATTAGAGAGCCTCATTATTGCCTGAGCAAAGTCTTGGTCTACAAGGAAACATCTGAAGCTTATGCTCTTACCCATATCCTGGTTTCTTCCCCAAAAATTAGTTGCTGATCAGAATAGAGGATTTCTTAAAAAAGACTACATTTTGGAAGAATTTGCAGTTGATCATTAATAATTCTGTGGGCACCTCTAGCAAGGTAAGGAAACATTAGCAAATATTCAGAATTTCATATTCTAAATTGTTGCAGAGAGCATATTTCTGCAGTAGTAACATGAAAGTAAAACAATTGTGCCAACTGACGATAACGAAGCATAAAAATGTGCAGATTCATTGACATAAACTTAAAAATAAAACTGATGATAACAGCCTCAGGTTTTAGCAGATTGGCTGTCTTTTCTGCCCATAAATAGTGCTGCTAAAATGGTAACATCAGCACGAGAAATAACCACTACATGGCAATCAACATGATTCCAAGAAAAAAGACCATATAGAAATGCGAACAAAATGAAAACATGGCTTCAGTTACAGCTTTTCTTAAGAAAGGTTATTGCAGGATTTTACAGGAAAAAAAAAAAAAAGAAAAAAACATCGATCAGAAGTATAGACTGAGCCAAACTTAGGGGGGAAAAAGAAAAAGAAAATAGGATCAAAATGATGTTTGTGTTATGAGAAATTATAGAATGGAAAGGGAGGGTATGGTTATTGAAATGACATTGTAGCGATCAGTTCGTTAAAGGTGTAGATTGAAAAGGATAACCTGAATGTTTAATGTCCATTATTTTTTGGAGCGAGGGAAAAAAAAAGAGTATCATATTTATTCTGTAGCATTACTCTTTTTTTTTCTCAGTACCATTTGAACTGATAGCCCATTTCCTTTCCTAGTCACCCAAGACTCCTAATCACTCCCATTTCAATGACAGAATAACAATCAAGAAAAAAATATATAGTATGCTTTCTCAATTTTGTGATCACTGTAATGGTCTAGTACAATATTTTTTTCAGAAAAGAAAACCAGATAGAACAATGATTCCATGGTTATTTAATTTGTAAATGTCCAAGATCATGTAGAGTCTCGTGTTTAGAGATATTAAACAGTAAACAAGTATTCCTTTAGCGAATCAAATAGTAGCGATCATAAATTTACAGAAGCATGCCAGATGGCATGTAATCCAATGCTTATCTCTATAATTTGTTAAAGAAAAATGAAGAACAAATAAGCCAGCAGTACTGAATGAATGAGAGATGGGACCTTAATCAATCTCCAGCCCCCCGCTTAAACCAAAAATAAAGAATACAAGAGATGCATAATAGCCAGGAATCATCTGGCTAACTCCTGCAACCATAAAAATCACACCAAATTGCATGCTCGATTCCACTTCTAGGCCAACAATCTTGTAACCAATTCTGTAAAAGAAGATGCCATCTGCAAATACTTCATCTCCACTTCCATTAAAATTAGGAGCCAGAAGAAGATACTAAAACATTATGCTCCTTCAAACGCTTTTGAAAATTAGCCAAACGATTTTGTAATTGCAGTATCCCTGCAGCCTTCTGCGAAAGAATGGCATTCAATTTTGTAATATAATCGTCAAGCTGATTCCCTGGCTGATCAGCTTGAACCAACAGGTTCATCTCCTGCAAAATTCAAAAGGCATATCCCTAAATGAGCATAAATTTTCTTCAAACACCAAAACTCTCACAAGGTATGAAGCAGCAGATACGAAAAATAGTATGGTTGGCATGCCAAAGAAAATTATCATGTCAATTCCTAAATGAATTTTTCACAATAAAGAATCCATTAGAATTCACATCTTGCAGCATGCTGACAGTATTTTGATCAGCACAACAAAAGCGATATATAAGCCTACTTCCCAGCATTTATTCACTAAAGCTAACCAACATGGGGAGAATGTATGCATGAAAAATAAAGACAAGTTTGAGGTTTAGGTTATGTAATTTACATCACATACCTCTCTAACAATGTTCATTGTCTCCTCCACCTGTTTTCTATGTGCATTTACAAGATCCTCCTCTTCCTGAGAATATGCAAGAGAAGTTTAAAATGCCAACAAATAGTCTATTTTTGATAGAAAATAGAACTGCGTACACATTTTTCTGAATTACCTGTAGCAGAACATTCAAATCATCATCTGAATGTGAGTTCTTAAAATCAGATTTTGATAGATCTTTCCATTTGGCCTGACCATTGGGTTTCCGTATTTTATCCTCTGCAGTAAGTAGATTGTATGATTCCACCTTCCCATTCTCCTTCCATATTGGTTTCTCTTGTTCAAAGGAATCTTCAGATGCATCAAAATCATCTCTTTCATCTTGTTCTACCCACGCATCACTTATGTCATCCTCAAAGGTAGATGTAGAAGGTAAAACTGAGGATAAAGGCATAGTAGTTGATTCCTTTAAGGTTGAAGACAAAATGTCCTTCTTTGGAGCGTTCCCTTTTGAAAGGCTCTTCACCCTGGAATATAATTTCAAAGAAATGGCAAATTCATGTATCCACCAAAACAAAGCAAAATTACAGCAAGGCCCTTTTGTAGGATCATTTTGATTTACCTGTCAGCATATCTTAAGGTATTAAGAGTATGTTCACAAGATCCTGAGCTTGGTGAAATGCAGGAAATCATAACAGTGCGTGAATTGCCAACAAAAGAATCCCTTAAGACTTCAGTCAATTTACTGCCTCTGAAAGGAATATGACTCTTGTCATTGTCAAGAGCTCTTATGCATTCTTTCAATGCAAGTAAACTCTTGTTGATCTCTGCACCTTCCATCCTGCATCATTTGTAGGAAACAACCAAATCCCGAAAAGGAAAAAAACCCCATAAAATAACAGTATTTGTGTTCATAGTTTAGCACTCAGCAGCAAGTGTCAAATCTCAGTATAAACAATCCTGATGCCTCATAAAGTACCCTCTGCTTTAGTACGCATGACTCATGTTATCAAGTAGTCAACTAAAAATATAAATAGAAAATTAAAAATCTCAATAAGTTATATCCACATTCCATGTTCCATTGCAATATTATCATTCCATTGAGAACTTTATTCCAAGTTAAGTTGCCAAACATGGCAATTTGTTGTTTTCATAGAATTTATGGCGCTTCACAACCCAAGCTTGCATTAAATCTGTCAATAGTAGTACAAAAGTCCGTTCTTCATCCTATCCAATGATTAGTGGAATGTCCTACTCCTACATCCCTAAGATGATGCTAAGTGTGGATAGGTCTCAGTTTAACATACTAACTGTGACAGCTTTTGTTCCATGAGCAATAGTTGCAAGTGCAAGTGACTCTGTCGTTCTTCCCTGTGACCAGCATACCATGGAACCGAACTCAAGGTTCCTAGTGGTTTTGCCAGTGATATTCTGAGAAACAAGAAAAAAGGTAAGAAGTGGACTATACCTTGTCTGTTTATCATTATCTGTGGTATCTGCACCACGTTCACTTCCAGCAAGATCTATAAAGGAAAGCTTGCCAACTAGACGTGGAGGCTTTGACTCATTGCCATCGACTGACCTCTTGATAGCTAGTTGAAGTATAGCATGTGAACGAGAGGATTCCTCATTTGCACCCGTTATGCCTGTGCTTCTCGTAGAATTCCCTTTCTCAATGAGGTCCTTAATTGTCTCTACATCTGATACTTTGTACTCCTGCAGGCCAACGATGCAAACTTGCTGCTTACCATCCTCTCTCATGCAAAGTTTTCTGCACAAGCAGAATTTCAATTCTCAGCAAATTCAAGGAACAAATACTAATAACTACTTAACCAGGCAAGCAAGACTATGCTGCTTACTTCCGATCACTGAGAAGATCAAACAGTTTTCCTCCATATATTTCAAAGAAGCTCACAAATAGCTGAAATCCTTGATTTCTGTAAGTATGATTCATCAACCTCAAGATATCCCTTGAAGCCTTGAGGGGTAATGGTTTCATAGTATAGGTTTTTCCACTTCCTGATGAGTAATGAAAAATCAGCACTAGTTGGTTTTACAGCAATAATTTGATTATTACATTAGATTCTTTGATATTCCTTACTAATACAAGTGAAATACATCAAAAACTAGGTACAACCAAGAAGACAGAAGTTTTTGCTGTTCATTTTGACTTTAATGGTGTTAAGGAAAATCAAATTTTGAGCAAGCTAATAATGGCTCACGTAACCTAAGAGAAAAATGTGCAAAGCAATTGGAACTAAAATACATTATTTGTATGAGGATAAGGTTATTGTACAGCAGTTGATTTCGCCTTCAGGCTATATTTCCTATTGCTTGGTTTCTGACAGCGGGTGAATCAAGAAAATGAAGGTAAAATATCAAAAGGTATAGAAAAAGTTTATTCTCAATGATAAATCAAATGATTCTGAAATAAAACTTCCAGGCATAAAGATTCAGGATGATCTAATTATTCATGTATATGGAGAAAAAGAAAATTTGAACCTAATTCATATTAGAAATAAGCTTTAAAATCATCATTTTCGAAACCAAAAACAATATCCACCTAATTTTTCATGAATAGCAATTCACCTGTTTGCCCATATGCAAAGCAAGTTGCTTTTGTGCGTTGAAAAATTATTGGAACTATAGGCTCCACTGTTTCACGATAAACCTAAATAAAATAAATAGTAATCAAAGTATGCTAAAAAATACTTGCATTTTAAAGAATTATTTTCTTTACTTTTAATTACTCCAGTAATATTCTAACCTCATCGTTTGAGACTTCCTCATTCAGCGCTGCATCAAACACAAATTCATGCTTCTCAACATACTCTGTTAGATCAACCTGCAGAAGATTGATATCTAAAATATATTGGAAACAGTTTTGAAATGGATTATTAATTCAAATATGTCAGTCAACGGCAGAGCAAAAGCATCAACTTTAGCCAACAGATGCAACATAGATCCAGACAGAAAATGAAGGTTCTTTAAAAATTATTAAATAATAATCAGATAGAAGCATGGTTAATAAATCACATTTTAATATCTCCTTTTTGGTTGTTTTATGTGTCAAAACTTTACCCCATAGTAAATCATCATTCATGATGTTTATCTATGTCAAAAGTTTTGTAGACTTAGTCCTACTATGTTTATCATGCTTCATTAGGATTAGTAGATGGTACAAATTTGGGAAAATGGATCCGAGGTTGGCTAACATGGTTTTGATCTAACTACTTTTTAGTTTACTTCTTCATTATGTTGTCATAATAGCCAAAAGATGGCAGAAACGCCACCAACACTAACCTTAAGCTTGGTTTCGTGAACTGTTAGAGAATTGGAATGTGTATCAATTATATCCTCTTCATTTTTTGCCAGCTCTTTTTTATTCAATGGTCTCTTGCGAACCTGCATTCAAAAGCATCAATAGTTAATAACAAAAATGTTGTGTATGAGAGAAGAAAGAAGTTAGGGAAGAATGAGGCAGCTTAGGATAGGACAAAATGAGAGAAATAGCAAATGATGTACAAGGGACTAGTAGGAGTAGTGGAAAGAATATTCTAACCGAAATCGTAAGCTAGCTACTTTGGTGCCTGTATCAGGGGTGCTACTGTGAATATGCAAAATCAATCAGAAATTACAAGAATTATTCTCTCTTCTCTATATCTGTATCTCTCTCTCTCTTTCTGCCTTTCTCTTCTGTTCTATTCTACAGTCTAGTCACCAACATTTACTGATTTCACATTCATCAATTATTGATTATTCCTCAATCAATCATCATTCACAACATAGGTACCAGAGCCATCAATAGTTAATAACAAAAATTAGTAGTTTGACATGTCTTCCAAGTAAGTAAGACAATGCCAGGAGCAGAAACATTTAAAAGCTCATCACACTTCAAATGTGATCCAGCGTGAGTAATGAAGGTCAACCAGATATTGACAGTACGGATCTACTGGGCAACGTACTAAAATACAAGAAAAAGAATAATGGAACAGTAATAAATAGAAAGCAAAAATTAGAGGCAAAGTGGTAAAAGAATCAATTTGAGAGACCATACCACAACTTTAATCTTTGCAACAGAACTAGCCTTCTCTTTGTCTGCTGCAAAACTCTTCACGAGATTATTATCTGGTAAAACAGGAGCCCTGCCAGTTTGCTGCTTGTTTGAAATAAAAGGTTCAGAGTCATCAAAGCTTCTCCCCCGAACAGGATGAAATAGAGAAGAACCATCATACAGGCCTGGAATTGAGGTCTATCCGAAATAGTAACAAAAATAAAATAGTAAGGTATATCAGTAGATTGTTTCCAATATGCATTCTCAAATTTAAACAGCGCGCATAATGGAAAAAAGAACACAGTAAAAAAAAATAGCCAGAGTTTATGATTCTTGAAACCATTAATTTCAAGAATAATTTTCAAATCCAAGTTCAAAATTATTTGAAATGTAACCACGCGCGTTCCTGATGAGTGACAATAGAAGTCACAGTTAAAAATAAAATTTGAATCGAACATAATGCATATGCTTTTTTCAGCTAGAATGGAGACTATACATTGATATACAATCATCAAGACGCCAGAAAACATATATAACCCATTCATTAGAAATGACGAAAACCCACCTCAGGAAGCAGCTCAGTATCAAAGGAATGCAGATCCAAGAGACCAGGACTGAACTCATTTGGAGAGTCTTCACCATTCTTCCTCTGACTAGACGGCCGCGAACTGACAGGAGGTGTTGTAGGCTCTGCGTAAAACTCATTTACTCCATTAAAACCCCTCTGGGCATTGCGATACATTCTCATCCCCTGTCCTCCAACTCCAACACCACCACCATAGAAATTATAGTCCTGTTTTGAGTTCCAATGCAAAGCAATATAACCAAACAAACGAAGCGTCCTCAGATCCATAAAAATCAATAGAATGAATTGCCTAAACAGATTAAGAAATTTAAAAAAAGATCATCAGATTTAACAGATTAAGAAAATTTCTCTACTTCCACATTCCTGACAACCAAACAATGCAGAAATGGCAAATTTTCAAAATATTCAGATCTATAAATTCACTCCATCAAAAACCCATTTCCAAAATGCAACAAAACACCCATTTTATTCTAAAAATAAAAAACCCAATAAATGAAAATTTTCAAAAAAAGAAAAAGAAAAAGAAACAGCCTAGGCAACTCCAGAATTCAGTAAAAAAAACCATTATAAAAATAACAAGAAAGACAATCAAAATTGAAGAATTAAAACCTGGAGAGGAGGGATTGAAGAATAAGAGTTCTGAAGATGTTGAAGACCAGCAGATTGAAGCCATCTACCATTGGATGAAGTATCCAAGAAATTATCAGAGTATTGTCTCTGATGATGCACAGCGGTGGCTCCAGATCTCTGCCCCTGCCTTCCCATTCCGTTCATAATCCTTTCCTCTCTCTATCTCTTTTACCTTTTTAAAGCCAAAGCAGAGTTTCAATCAGTAGAAATATAATATAATTATCAATCTAAGTATATATAAAAAATCATAAAATGAAGTAAGGTTCAAGCTTTTACTTTGTCTCTCTAAAATCAGATAAATGTTTCGATCAAAGCTTCTCTCTCTTTCTTTCTCTAAAAATTATTATCTTTCTCTGTCCAAATTCAAATTAAGAAGCATCTCTCTCTCTCTCTCAACCATTCACAATTAATTAGTAGAATTTAAGTATGCACAGAAACAGAGTTAAGAAGAAAATGGAATTACAGAGAAAACTTAAAAAAAAAAAAAAGCTTCTTTCTTTTTCCCCCTTTTTTTTAAAATTAATTTAATATTTTTCTATTAATGACTAATACCATTTGATTTAGTATTTTTTTCTTTTTTTAGGAAATAATTTGATGACTTTCAATTTTTTATTTTTATGTTGATGATTTTGAATTTTAAAATACTCTTGACTAACTATTGAAATTTATAATTCAAATTCTGGTCAAGCTTTTCTTTTTTAATAATTAAAAATAATATAGAATTATTAATAAAAAATTTATAATGATTTCTAATTAAGAAATTATTTTGATAAAACAAGTAAACTCACCACCACATTGCAAATTTAGCTTCCTGTCTTGAATTTGATGGGGCATGGAATAATAATAATAATAATAATTAATAGATTTTTTTAATATTTGTCCTAAGGGCACATATTAAATTATATAAATACTTTATTTTTCATTATTCTTTCTCATTATATTGAGTTTTATTTAAAATTTATTGCATCATTTTATAATGATTTTAGTTTTCTTATCACTTTGAAAATTTGAAGAAAATAATTATAATAAAAATTATAATAAAAATAAAATGCATTTCAATAGAAAATAAATTTATATTTTTGGTACCAAATGAAAATACGTTATAATCTCCTTTTACCACATAGTTTGAACTTAAAATATGGACCCTTCTTTATCTTCTATCTCTCTAGCAGACCTCTCTTTTCATTTTTTTTTTTACCTTGATTTTGGAGTTGTGGTCTGCCATTTTAGCTAGTTAAAATTTTTTTTTCTCTCTTAGTTTTTTTTTCCCCATATGTGTGTGTGATTTTAGTTGAATTTTTTTAGAACATAACTTTTTAGGCCATTTTATGTTTCGCATTTATGGTTATTGGTTCGATTGTCGTATATCTAAAAGTTTAAATAAGAAATCAACTTTCTTTTATGAAGCCTCTTATAATTTTGGACTCTACTTTTCCTCAGTAAATAGTTCTATTGGCGCTTCAATGTTATTATTTTTCATCTAGAAGCACACCAATCTTCATTTGACTTTTCCGATACAACTCATAGAGCTTTATCCCTTTGTTTTATTTCTCCTTTGCTAGTGGCCAAGAGTGATAGCTAATGGAGGTCGCTCATCTCCATGGTTATATATGAGCTTGCTCATCTTTATGGTTATATACGCGCTTTATCCACTGTTACCCCCTTATAAGATTTTTGAGGCCTTTATTTTTCTCATTTTATTTTGTATTTGAGGATATTTGAAGTATTTAGGGCCTGTTTGGTTTAGCTGTTCATAGCAGCTGGTAGCTGACAGTGGTTGCTGATAGTTGGTGGCGGATAGCTGGTAGCTGATTCGGATTAGTGTTTGGTAAAAATACAATAGCTGTTGCAGTTTGAATGTAAAATTACCAATAAGCATATCATTATCTAATAAATATTAATTTTTATTTTATTTTAATAGGATTAATATAGTCTTAGAGGGTGTTTGGTTTAGCTGTTTGATGCAGCTGATAGAGGTTTGAACCTCAAACAGCAGCTGTTTGGTAAAATTTGATGTTTGGTAAAATTTTAAAACAGCAGCTGATAGCTGTTAGGAACCCCAAACAGCTGCTGTTTTCAATAAGCTCCTATTCGGAGCTTTTTCATATCAGCTGATAGCTGATTCATATTAAGACTATATTAACCCTATTAAAATAAAATAAAAATTAATATTTATTAGATAATGATATGCTTATTGGTAATTTCACATTCAAACTGCAACAGCTATTGTATTTTTACCAAACACTAACCCGAATCAGCTATCAGCTATCCGCCACCAGCCATCAGCTATCAGCAACCGCTATCAGCTACCAGTTGCTATGATCAGCTAAACCAAACAGGTCCTTAATATGAATCAGCTATCAGCTGATATGAAAAAGATCCGAGTAAGAGTTTATTGAAACAGCAGCTGTTTGGGGTTCCTAACAGCTATCAGCTGCTGTTTTAAAATTTTACCAAACATCAAATTTTACTAAACAGCTGCTGTTTGGGGTTCAAACCTCTATCAGCTGTATCAAACAGCTAAACCAAACACCCCCTTAGTCTCAAAAAGTTTTCACCGATTTTTATATTTGTTTCTAGGATTTGATCCTTGTTTTTTTTTTTTTGCTAATGAAATATTTTTAACGAAATCTGACCATCCTTTAAAACGGAGTCATGTTACCAAAGTAAATTTTGAGAGACTAGTCTAATAATTCACTGTTAGGATCCCTCACTTTAATACGGACTTATGATAAAAATTCACACAAAATACATCCAGTGCTATTAACTAATCCTTAATTATTCTTGTTGGCCATTATTTTATATTTATATGGCTTTTTTGCACAAGGTTATTATGTTTAAGCTCAATGGTTCTTAGGTTTAAAGGAGATATTGGTTGTATTCTGATTTTCATTTTTGTGCTTTTATTTCTTGAGGCACTATATATATATATATTTTATTTCTTTAATGATATTTATTTTTCACGATAAAATACTTGTAGTTATTTTAAAATCAAATTTTATAATATTTTAATTTATTTAATATGTAGTTATTTTAACAAATCACATGCATTAATCAAATTCATCTATAAGTAAAGCTATAAATTTGGAATTGAGTGAAAAATGAATAAGTAAAGCTATAAATTTGGAATTATGAGTATCATATTATTAAACATGAATAATTAAAACATAGAAAAGAAATCCAATTTTTTAAGACAGGGAGACGACAACCATGGCACGTGCGTCCACTGCACATTAATAATTTATTTATATTTATTTATTTGGTATTTTTATCGTGATAAATAAAAAATTAAGCAATTTTTTTAAATATAATAAAATTTTTCTATAATCATAAAAATTATTCACTATTTTATTTTAAAATTTTTATTTATTTTTATTTTTAAAATATATTTAATATTTTTTATTTTATCATATTATAAATTTACATTTTAATAAAATAAATATATGAACAAAAATAAAAAAAATTAAAATTAAAATTATTTTAAAATATTTAAAAATAAAATAAAAAATATTAGTTACAGTCACTTTAAAAAATAATTATTTTTTATTAATTAAAAATATTTATTATAATATTTTTATTAATAAATATTTTTAATAAATATTTTTAATAAAAAAATTATTAAATATTTATTTTTTAAAATAATTATAATTAATATATTTTATAAAATAATAAATAATTTTGTAGGACTAAACAAATATAAATTTATGGATTCATCAATTATTAATACTCATGCTCGGCTGTCACTAATTATTAAAAAATCTTGGAAATCCAGCTGGACTACAAAGATTTTCAAAAATGATGAAATTGGAAAATCCGCTTTTATAATTTGGTTCAAGTTTCATTCGGGGTTTAGGAGTTTAATGATCGGCATGTATTCATTTATGGGAAATAATTTTTTATTTTTATTTTTAGTTTTCTTATAAAATTAAAATATTTATTTATTATATAAAATTTAAAAAACGTATTCATTTAAAAATTAAAGATTTATTCATTACATAAAATTTATAAAACATGTTCATTTAATAAAAATAAAAAATTATTTTTTAATACCGTAATAAAATTTTATGTTTTTTATATTATGAAATTCAACTCTATTTATATAATAAAATTTTTAAAAAATATTTCAAATATGTTTTTTTAAATATTTTGAAAATTAGAAAATTAAAATTTTGTTTTCTTTTTTTAATTTAAGAAATTTATATCATATAAACATAAAATTTAATTTTTTATTTTTTATATAATTTTTTTTTTATAAAAAACTACTTTAATTTTTTACAAATGAATACATCATTGGTTTTTTTTTAAAATATAAACAATTTTATTTTCTAGCTATAAAGAATATTATATGTTAATTTTTATAACCATACACATTACAACTTATTTATTATATATATATATAGCAATTAAAGAAAAAAATATAAGTTGTCACATATTATCATTATAAAAATAGTTGAATATTATCGTATCTTTGAGAGAAGTATTAAAATAATCTCATATGAATTGGAAATGAAAATATATAAGGGCAATGCATTTATTTGCCAAAAAGTAAAATGATTATGTTAAATTTATAAAATATATTAAAAGTTATTTTAACATGGAAGGCTAAATTTTCTGTTTAATTGACTCAGACTAATAAACAATTTATCACATCAACATCCATTACGATACAGTTATAAAATTGCTAATAATTTAAAAATTAAGTATTTATTTACCAAAAATAAAAAGTCATATTAAACATGTAAAATACACTAAACATTGTGTGTTATTATGCATTTAAGCTAAATTATTTGTTTATAATTTAAAATATTTATACTATAGAGTAAAAAACATATAGATAATATTATTAATATATATATATATATGTGTGTGTGTATGTAACTTATACAAACTAAAAATAAAATTTGGATTTTCAATTTGTATTAAGATTATATATATGATCATGCTTTTTTATTAGTATTTAACCACACGTAAATTTATATTTTTTATAAAAATTAATGAATTTTATTATTAGTTTAAAAAATATTTAAATATTTAAAATTTTTATAAATTAAATTTTTATCTTTTTATGATATATATCTTTTTTGTATAAAAATTTTAGTTAATAAAATTTTATTTTAAAAATTATAAAATAATATAAAATGGAGATTTTTACATGTGAAAAAATTTTATATCTAATATTTTTAAAAATTTTAACTTTTAAAACGGTTTTAAAGATTGAAATTGAAAGGAACCATGTTCACTCTCGTGGTTGGTGTGGGGCTCATTTTTTTAAGTTTGAATTTCGCCGATTAGCAACCACCCACCGACCCACATGGTGTGGGCCCACTTCCTTTATTTTATTAGTTCTGTGTACTAAATGTATCATGCTTCGTTTCAAGTTTCAAGCTTTGAGTGATGGATTTTGAATTTCGTAGATTGGAGGGATCTGCTCAGCGATTGACACGTATTCTAATCAGAGGTAGTTGAAGTCTACTGTAGTGCGAACTACGAATCAGATCGTACGGTTGCTTTTAAAAATTTGTACCGGTAAAACAGAGATCGTGAACGTAGATTCTGTCAAGTTCGTCAGGAACCAGGTCGGAGCAAGGGACACGTGGGCCTTGTCTGATCTAAGCCCTTATTATTAATTTTTTTTTATTTATGTGCCTCAGCGTCAATAAAAAAAACACTTATTAAATAAATTTGTTAGATAATATATAAATAATTAATATATTAAATTAACTTTATTTTATTAAAAATTTTTAAAATTATAAATAATTTTATTTTATTTATATTAAAATTTAATTTAATTATAATATTTTATCCTACTTATACTACTATAAATACTTTATTATAGATAATTCATATGATAATTAATAATATAGAGGCTTCTCATATTTTTTATTCTCTATTCATCTTCTCTCTTCTTTTATTTAAAACACGTTATCATCACGATAGTCTCTACAATAACAGTAAAATGAGAAAGATTTAACTTTTATAATTTATACGAGTATTTTTATTATATCTATTAGATTAAGGTATGCTTTTATTAATCATTTTTTTATATTCTCATTATTTTTTTATATGAAGAATTTTATTACGTTCCTATACTTAATTAAAATTATATTATATATATGTCTATTATTTATATGATTAATTGCATATATTTTAGTTTAATTATATTTCAATAAGTGATCAAAGTTACTTTATTACTTATTTTTTAAAATTTATAGTTGAAATTAAAATTTTAAGGGTTTGAATTAATTGAGTTATTAATTTTATTGGTTGTGAATTTAATTTATTATTTAAGAATTAGAGAATTTTAAAAATTTGCAATTCTTCTATGGCTATAAATTTTGATGATCAGACATTAACTTTGTATTGATTAACATGTATCTATATATATGGATTAAGTACGACAATATTTTGGATAATACATATAAGATTTTAAGATTACAAAATATATTTACATATTTTCTAATGCATAGCCATCATCATATATTGATCATTTTTATATATTAGTTAATCATATACAGTAAAGAATATCTATGTTGGCTAACATATTTATGTTGCAAAGAATCAGATTTCATAATTTTTTTGTTGTCTAATATATGTATATATATATAAAAAATAAAATTGACTTGTTGCACCATTTCAATTAATTTTTTTATAAGTTAATAAATGCAATGTGAAAGAATTAAATTTCATGAAAAAAAAATATTTATATAAATTGATATTTATTATAATTTGATATGATCATTTATAAATTTAGAGTTATAATATTTAAACTCTAATTATAATTTATAATATTTATTTATTTGATAGTTATATAATCTGTATAATTTATGATTCCTATTTAAATTTGGTATATTTACAATGTTAATTTTATAAAACTTGAATTTATTTTTTTCGAAGAAATTATATGTTATATGTATTTGATATTGAGATTCACCTTGATATTGTAAACCTTAGAGATATTATAAAAATGAAATCAAGTATCCCCGCATGATCGCTTAGAAATAATGATATTCCTTTAGATTATTCAAATGATAAATTAAAAATTAATTATCTTATTATTAACAATTTATCATAATTATTTTTAGTAAATATTAACTTTTTATGTCTTAAATATGTTCATGCAGTGACTATATTAAGAGCATAGAATTACAATATATGTTGAACTAATTTTTTTATTTGCTTGTAGCTAAATAAAATTTTTAGCTTTTGATGAAAAATAATCAAACTCGTTCAACTATCTTAACATTATTTCCTAAAGTAAATGTGATATATTTTCAATATCATAGATGAGATCTTAATAAAAAATTATGGTGAAAATTTTTTCTCCAATTTTAAAATCAAAAGCTCTAAGAAGATATATATTAACACAACTCTTATAATTCTTTATAATCAGAAAATATTTATTGCAGTTAACACTAGTAGAAATTAATGTTAACATGATATATGATTCTGCAAATGTGGTTGAAGACTCTAGAAGATTCCACCTTATATTCTGAATTTGAGCAAAATAATATTTCAATGATGCATTGTATTCAAATAGATGCCGAAAAAATCTATTAAGTTTTAAAGAATATGTCGCAATAGATATTCTATTGAAACAAAGTGAAAGAGATATTTTATGTGCTAACTCTATGAATTTGAACCAGAAGTTCATATTTAAGAAATTTTAAATTTCTTAACTAGATTATACTTTATAAAAAATAAAGATGGTTGAGTTGCACTATATGCACCAGAAGTACATAGATCTCAAAAATTTTATCTTTTAGCATGATCATCTTAGTCATCTATGTTCAAATATAATGTGACATATTATCGAGAATATAATCTACTAAAAAATTAAAAAATATTTTTGCTTAATGATTAGTTTTGTGCCTCTTGTACTCAATATAAATTAATTATTAAACCTTCACCAACTAAATTATATTTAGAGTTTCCTGAATTTCTATAAAAATATATTAAGATATTTGTGACCCTATCCATTAATCTTGTAGACCATTTAGATTATTTATGATTTTAATTAATACTTCAACTGGATGATCATATATTTGTCTATTGTCAACTCCTAATATTACTTTTACTAAATTTTTTGCTCAAATTATAAAGTTAAGGTCAATAATTTTTTATTATCATATTAAGACAATTTTTTATAGATAATGCATATGAGTTCACTTGAAAAATATTTTATAATTATATTATCATTGAACATTTTATTGTAAATGTTCATACTTGATATGTTTAGTTGAATTATTATTAAGATTTTACGATCAATTATTATTTTTATGCTTATAAAATTAAAACTTTTAATATACGTTTGGATACATGTTATTGTTTATACTGCACCTTTAATTTGTATTTGATTGACTGCATATCACAAGTTTTTCGTTTTGCAACTTGTGTTTATCTGAATTAATATGTCTTATTTAGTATTTACGATATTTAAATTTCTTGTTGTAGTGTATATATTCTTATTGCATCCCCTTAAAGAAATAAAATGGATTATCAATATTATTTTGATATATATATATATAGATTTTGATTGTCTACATTATATATTATAGATCTTTACCGATAAATTTTCTAGAACAAGATTTTTAGTGAGTTGATTTTCATTTCATTAGGGAAAGATAAAAGTAAAGGGCCAAAAACACAATAGATTAGTTGGAATACACTAACTTTATCTAATATTGATACATGCACAAATCAATATGAACTGAAAGTTCAAAAATTAATTCATTTAAATAATGTTGCAAATCAATTACTGGATATATTTACAAATAGCCAGTAGGTGTTCAAATCACATATTCAGTTGCTAATACTCTTGCTCGATTTATTATTCCTATATGATATTTTATTAGTGTGTCAGCTAATAGATATAATATACGCCTGAAGTATAGTAGACTACTTGGTTCAAAATATTAATTTTTGAGATAAGAAAAAATAAATAATTTTAAAATGAGACTCCTGAAGAGGTCAAAAGCAACATAAGTCAATAACCATATATTTTTAGAGAAGTAGCCCAGAAGTAATTTCGATACCGAAAAATTATGAGATCTCATTAAAATTTAGAAATATGTGAAAAAGTGATGAAATTGTTATTGATAATATGTTTGAATATGTTGCTATTGAAATTATCAAAATATGCTTGAGCCAAAAAATATTTAAAATTATCGATATTGAAGTGATTGGCCAAAATGAAAAGTAATCAAGGTAGAGCTAGATTCATTTGCTAAATATATAATATTTGGACCAGTAGTCTAGACACCAAAAGATATCATACCTATGGGTATTGTATGTAAAAGAAAAAAATTATATGAGATTATGAAAAAGTATATTTTCTCTATTATGAATGCAATTACTCTTAAAATTAGTTTTGCAGACCCTGAACGGCTTGACATTATATTATAATAATTTGCTCATATAGCTCTTATGAGAAATGAGTTAAATAAAATTATGATGTACAAGGCACAACTCGTGGTATAAAAATTTTCACAAAGTTCTTGTATAGATTATGATGAGACATATTTTTCTATCATGGATGTTATTATCTTTAGATTTTTTTATCAGCTTAATAGTTTTTGAAAGGCTTGACATATATTTGATGGATGTTGTAACAATTTACTTATATAGTTCATTAGATAATGACATATATATGGAAATTTTTTAAGGATTCAAGATGCCTGAAGCATAAAATATCTTGATAAATATATTATATTGAGTTTAAAGATTTCGATATAAGTTAGGTGGATGTGGTATACTCGCTTATTTGGATACTTAGAGAAAATGGATATGAAAATAATTTTATTTGCTCATGTATTTTTATCTGAAAGATAAATACATAATTTATCATAGTTGCAGATTATGTTAATGATTTAAATATAGTAAAAACTCCAAAAAAGATCTCAATTACTGTAAACTATTAGCAAAAGAATTTGAAATGAAAGATCTTGAAATAACATAATTTTATCTTGGATTTCAAGTTGAGTATTTGTCAAATAAAATTTTTGTCCATCAAACATTATATATCAAACTTAAAATAATTTTATATGGATAAATCTTATTCATTAAGCACTCCAATGGTTGTTTATTTTCTTAATGTAAAAGGAGATCTCTTCAGCCCCTGAAAAGATAATGAAAAGATTATTGGTCCTGAAGTACTATATCTCAGTGCAATATGAACATTTTTATATCTTGCTAATAATACAAGAACATATATTACTTTTGCAGTTAACTTACTTGCAAGGTTTAGTTCAGGACCAACTAAAAAGTATTGGAATGGAGTGAAATATGTTCTTTGCTATCTACGTGGCACATCTGATGTGAGTTTATTTTTTTCAAAATGAATAAAGTCTGAATTAACAGGATATACTGATGCTGAATATCTTTTTAATCCTTATAAAGTCCGATCCCAAATAGGTTATATTTTTACATATAATAATACTGCTATTTCATGACGATTTGTGAAGCAAACAATCATTGCTACTTCATCAAATCATTCAGAGATATTAGTTATTCATGAAGCTAGCCGTGAATGTGTATAGTTGAGAAGTATAATTGAATATATTAGAAGAGCATGCAGATTACTTATAAGAAAACAATTAACAATATTACATGAAGATAATGCGACATATATTACACAAATCAAAGGAGGCTACATAAAAAGTGATAGAACTAAATACATATTATTAAAATTCTTTTATACTCATGAATTTATGAAGGACGAACAAGTTGATATTTGCAAAATTCGTTCAAGTGACAATCCAGCAGATTTGTTCACAAAAGCATTGCCAGCATCAATTTTCAAAAAGCATGTAAACAATATTGGAATGTGTTCACTTGAAGATATCTCTTATCTAGTTGTATTCTTGAGGGGAAGTTATCTATGAATATTGTATTCTTTTTTCTTCGCTAAGTTTTTATCCTACTGGATTTTTCTTATCAAGGTTTTAACGAGACATTTTCATAGAAATAGTCATCCAAGGAGAAGTGTTAGATAATATATAGATGGCTACTATATTAAATTAACTTTACCCTATCAAGATTATGATTAGTTTTATCCTATTCATATTATAATTTTAATTTAGTTGTAATCTTTTATTCTACTTACACCGCTATAAATACCTCATTATAAGTGGTTCATATGATAATTAATAATATAGAGATTTCTCATATTTCTCATTCTCTATTTATCTTCTCTCTTTTTTTATTTACAATAGGATTAAACTTTTCTTCTTTTTTTTTTTGAAATAAAATTTCCCAATTTTTTCTATTGGTTTATTCGAATTTCATGAATTTAAACAAAATATCTTTATCTATTTCTAATTTAGTTAAAAATTATATATTTTTAATAAATAACATACAAGAATACAGTCAATAAACATATTTTATAATAAAATTATGACAATTAAAAAATTATATTTGATTAATAAATATTAAGTTATTTTTTATACATTAAAAGGTTAATTAAAAAATAGAAAGTTTTATCAAATTTAAGAGTTATAACATAAACTTTTAATTTTAACGATTATTTATAAAATTTGAAGTTTTTATAAAATTTTAAATCAATAATGATTGCAATTGAATCTTCCACCATCGAAATCAATATGATAATTATTTATTAATATATTTGCTATGTTAAATTTGATTGTAAAAATAGACGCTACTAGTAATAGTTAGTTTATAATTATAATATAAATTTATAATTTTGACAATTGGGATTATAAATTTCTAAATTTTTATAAATTTTAGGTCATGATTTTGATTAATTTTTTATTTATGGGAGCTTATGAGAATTGACATGGCAGTTATTTATCAGTTAAAATTAAAAAGAAATTGCTTAGGAAACAAAATGAAAACGTCATCATTTCAGGCCAATTGTTTCTTTACCCTAATTGTCTCTTCTATTTCATGTCTGAATTGAATATTGGAAAGCACTCCAATCTTTGACCAAAACTCATAAGACTTTTAGCTTGATTTTGAGAGTTTTAACTCCTATATATATATATGTTCATTTTGCGTATTTTACTATTATTAAAAATAATATTTATTATGTTATTTTTTATTAAATTACCTTTTTATTTATTAGTGTTATGAAAAAATATTAAAATATTTTAAAAATTAGAATAATTGATAATTATCTCTTTATTAAATTACCTTTTTATTTATTAGTGTTATTATGTTATTTATCTTTTGTTGCAAACATAGTGAAAACATGTAGGTTACATGCACATGATTACATCTTCTAAACTTTCTGTAAACAAGTAGCTATTAGATTTAGCTAGATATAGTTAGTTAGTTTTGGGACCCATGTAACTGCAAATTCACGTGAAGATAACAACTTCTATATTTTGTACAGATAACATGATTTCCGTACAGATTGAATGATTGAAAATTTTTTCATCTTCTTCTTCATTTTTTGATCTCTGAACATGGTATCAGAGCCTCTTGGTTGAGCTTCATTTTTTTTTTTATCGATTCTTTGTTTTCTTCCTTGATTTGATTTGGTAAACTGAAGACCGATTGATCAGTAATCTGAGATTGATCAGAAAATGAGTGAAGAAAGAACAAAAAGTTCACAGCAGGTAGAATTAACAAGAAATGGCAGAAATGGAGAACAAACTCACCTTCAATCTGCAGATAATCCTGGAACGGTGTTAGTCACCAACTTACTGAATGGAAACAACTATCGGATGTGGTCTAGAGCAATGAAGATTGCTTTAAGAGCGAAGAACAAGCCTGGATTTGTTGAAGGTACTGTTAACAAGCCAAAAGAAGATTCAACAGATTTTGAAGAATGGTACAGAGCTGATTCAATGGTTATCTCATAGATATTAAATGCAATGAGTAAAGAGATTGCAGAAGCGTTTATTTACACACCTTCTGCAAAGGACCTTTGAAAAGCTATTGAGGACAATTTTGGAGATTGTAATGGTCCACAACTGTATCAACTACAAAGAGAAATCAACTCAGCCAAACAAGCTAATATGAGTATTAGTGTTTACTGTACTAAACTCAGGAAGTTTTGGGATGAAATGAATGAATTAAGACCTATTCCACGTTGTACTTGTGGAAAATGTGAATGTGATGCTGGTAAAAAGATGGAGGAGATGGTATCAATGGACATGTCAATACAATTCTTAATGGGACTGAATGATGGGTTTGATAATTGCAAAGATCAGATCCTGATGCAAGAGCCTTTGCCTTTAGTTAGCAAAGCTCATCCACTGGCACTTAGAATTGAGAAGCACAAGGCAGCACATATGCAATTTGATGCGACTCTGGAGAGAAATGCAATGCTAGCTAAATCTGAAAATCATGGAAAAACAGCTTATGGCAGAGAGACATATAAGAAGAAAGATTATGGAAAGAAAGATGATAAGTTTTGTACTTATTGCAAGAAGAATGGGCATTTGAAGGAGACATGCTTCAAGTGTATTGGAGAACCAGACTGGTTTGTTGATCTTAAGGCTAAAAAGCAGGGTGAACAGAATGTACAAGTGCATCTTGCTGATACTGGCAATAACAATCATTTTGATGAGAAAGATGACTGGAATATTCAAGGAGGCATGGCAGAATTGATAAAACAAGAAGTTTCCAAGATTCTCAAAGGAAAACAGATTGCAACTGAAGCTTTTGTGAATTTTGCACAGGCAGAAGATTTTTTGCAGGTATGGTAGCTAAACCTTTAACTAATAAAGATAAAAGGATAAACTGGATTGTGGATAGTGGTGCACCAAATCATATATGTGCAGAAGAAAATTTATTCAGTAGCATCAAACCTATTTCTCAACCTATTGTTGTCAATTTACCAAATGGAACCAAAATTTCAGTGCATTATATTGGCACAGTCGATTTTAACATAATAATATAATATTTATTATTTAATATATTAAAAATAAAAAAGAAAATCATAAATATTTATTTTAAATAATAAAAATAAAAAATATACATAAAAAATAAAAAATAAAAATAAGACATATGAATCGATTAGCGGCACGCGGCATGCCGGTTCGCTGCAGGTCAAGTCTGCGGCGAATCACGCCCCAGCCCGCAACAATTGTGCTCAACAGCCCTAGCGCAAGCGGCAGTAGCCTAGCTCAGCTTGCCCGACGCAGCGGCCTAATCCTGCCAGCACTGTCGATTTTGCCGAAACCTTATTAACTTCGGATTGTATTTTTATTTTCTGAATAGCCTATTATTTCCTTAAGCGAGTAGGATTATATTTTTAATTTTCTTATAAATAACACTTTAAATCACAGACTTAAGAATTTTTTATTTTCGGCTGAGAATTAGAATTTTTAAGAGAATTAAACAAAGAAGATACTTTTTCTTTCGGCTGAAATTTTTGAAAAATTATCGAGGGACTCTTCTTTCGGACTTTGAAAATGACAACAATAAAAAAAAGCAGAGAACAACAAGGAATAAAATTCAAACAACAAATAAACTTCACTTTTGACTAGAATTTTGAACGAAAATAGAGACGGAGAGCAAGAGAGCAAGAAAGAAATCAAAGACTTGAGACCACCAACTAGAAGGCAGTGCTATACGTCTGTCTTCAATTGGTAAAACTTATAACGAAGGTTTGCAATCTTTTATTTAATTTGTTTTTAAGATTACAGTAATTTGAATATTATTTTTCGTTGTTTTATTTTTGTTTTTTATTTTATTATTTTTGTTTCATAGTTTTATTTAAATTATTATTTAAACCCTCAAGTATCATAGTAACAAAAATATATTTTTAAAACTCTAAAATCTTAATTTTTAACACCAAAACCTACAATCCTAAAAATTAATTTTTAAAATTTTCAGAAGCGCTACCCCTTGACCTCGCCCGCTAACCGGCTAGTGGGACCGCCTTATGGACTTGTCGAAGGGTCAATATTTATTTGTGTATTATAAGTCTTTATGTTTAACTTCCTTTATTTTAAATCCTAATTTAGTTATTAAAATTTCAAAAATCTTAATTTAAGATGTAAACTCTAAACTTATACATTTATTGCTTTATTTATTCCATGTAGATTTGATTATGTAGTTTATTATATGTTTTGATAATTGATTTATTTAATTGCAATGTTTGATTTGTTTAATTTATCATGGATGAATATTTTCTTTATTATTATTTGTTCACTAAAATGATAAGAGGTATGTTTTCATGATTGGGTACCTCATTAATTAATTTTTATATAATTTAAATTATTTTCATATTTTGAGATTAATGTAAAGGATACGTTTTCACCTTTTTGGGTGGGTGTCCTATTTAGTTTTAGATATTGAACGATGTAAGGATATATTTTCATCATCGGATGAGTGTTCATTTATTTATTTTATTTAAACATTACCATAATTTTTAATAAAGTATTTGTTTATTCTTATGATTGCATGTAGTATGAATAATATCATTATATTTAATAATTTTATAATATTAAGACCTGAAAAGAAGGCCGGTTCCAATGAGCTGGGCGCTGTGGGGGGTGCTAGGTCATTTCTCACCTTTTCCACGTGTACCAAACTTTTCGAACCTATTAGGAAATTTGAAATTTCTTAGGAATCGAGTCATCCATCTCTTTCTATTTTTCCGGACCCGTCTGGGTGACAACTCTATTTTCACCGGGTTTAGGCCCGTTTTCTCTAAGGCCCCTGGCCTAACAGTGTCGAAGTCGCAAAAATCATTCCATGTGAAAGCAAGAGGCAAAAATCTCTGTTCACAATAACCTTGACCAATGTTCGGTATATACCTTATTTTCAATGCAACCTACTGTTTATTCTAAAACTTACCAAAAACAACCAACTTACTCTCATTTTTCTAAATGATGTTTGTACCCTTTGGGATCAGAAGAGTATCTCTACATCTTAGAGCATCAATCTTCTCAGATCTATCCTGATGTACATAAGACTAATAAAACTACATGTTCTGTTTCTATGAATCAAGTATCTCTATCCAATGTGCAAGTATGGCACAGGAGGTTAGGGCACCCATTTAATGTTGTTCTTCAACATTTACCCTTCATTAATAAGATTGATTCTTTACCTTGTCAGTTGTGTCCTATGGCAAAACAAGCTAGACTACCATTTCCACCTAGCAGTACACAAACTACTAAACCTTTCCATTTAATCCATGTTGATATTTGGAGACCAAACCAAACAGCCACACTCACAGGTGCACATTATTTTTTGACAGTAGTGAATGACTTTAGTAGGGCAGTTTGGGTGTTTCTTATGCAAAGTAAAGCTCAAACTATATCTATCTTAACCAAATTCTTTAAAATGGTGGAAACACAATTTGATACCCATATAAAGATTATAAGAACAGATAATGGTCTTGAATTTTTAAATGCTAGTTGTCAACATTTACTGAGTACTAATGGAACTATACATCAAAGAACTTGTACTTACACCCCTCAATAAAATGGGGTAGTAAAAAGGAAATGTAGACACATTATTCAGGTTGCTAGGTCACTCTTGTTTGATTCAGGTTTGTCTATTAAATTTTGGGGAGAGGCAGTCTTACATGCCACTACGTTGATAAATAGGTTACCTACTGCAAGGCTGAATTGGAAGACTCCATTTGAGGTTATGTTCTCTAAACTACCTGACTATAGCCTTCTAAAACTCTTTGGGTGCTTAGTTTTTGCTAGAGATAATAGACCAAATAAGACCAAATTTGACAGTAGGAATCCATTTACTTAGGACACTCAGCCTGTCAAAAAGCATATAAGCTATATGATATGCATTCCAAAACTATTTTTACCTCTAGAGATGAAGAGTTTCATGAATACATTTATCCTTTCAAAGATATCATAGATCAACCCAATCATATTCCTTTACTTAAACCCATATCAGAAGAAACTATTGTCTCTACACCAGCTACACAAATTACTGACAATCATGTTCCTACAACTTAGATTCAACCATATTTCAATAAAATTCCACAAATTGAACCTATTCCTACAACTACTGAGTTTACTGATGATCTTTCATTTGATTCTCACAATGTTATAGCTATTTTTAATCCTCCAATCATAAAGAATACTAGAATCACTAAACCACCTTCTTGGTTGACAGATTTTCACATCAACTTGGCCTCATCTTCCAATTCTATATCTGCTTCTTCTGCTACTGAATGCTTTGATTCTAATCATGTCTGTTTTGTAGCTAAACCTTCTACTGTTCAGGAGCCTAAATCTTTTAAGCAAGCTGTTGCTAGTCCTGAATGGACTAAAGCAATGGAAGATGAGTTAAAAGCATTAGAAGCTAATAATACTTGGGAATTGACTTAGCTGCCACCAAACAAAAAGCCTATTAGTTCTAAGTGGATTTATAAGCTTAAGCTTAAACCTAATGGAACTATTGACAGATATAAAGCAAGACTAGTTGCTAAGGGTTACAATTAAGTTGAAGGAGTGGATTTTACAGAAGTTTTTTCTCCTGTTGCTAAAACAGTAAAAGTAAGACTTCTATTAGCTATAGCAGCAACAAAGTCATGGCCTATACACCAACTTGACATTAATATTGCCTTTTTACATGGCTTTATTGAGGAAGAACTCTATATGCTACCACCTGATGGATATACTAAAGCCTCTCCAAGTCAAGTCTGTAAACTAACCAAATCCCTATATGGCCTGAAGCAAGCTTCAAGGCAGTGGAATGTTGAACTCTCTCAAAAGTTGCAATCTTATGGGTTTCAGTCTTCTGCTCATGACCACTGCCTATTCATATTGCACAAAGACACAACATTTATTATTCTTCTAGTCTATGTGGATGATGTTCTAATAACAGGAAATTGATTACAAGCTATTCTCGATGTCAAAACTTTTTTACACAACCAATTCACAATTAAAGATCTTGGGCAGGCTAATTACTTTCTTGGGGTTGAAATTTGTTGAACAACATCTGGTATCTTCATTAATCAGAAGAAGTATATTCTTGATTTAATTATTGATGCTGGGCTTCAAAATTCTAGACCAGCTCCAACTCCTATGTCGAAAGGTACTTTGTTATCTGCTATTGAAGGAGAATTGTTACCAGACCCAGAGAGATATCGCAGGCTCATTGGACACCTTTTGTATGTGGGATTTACTGGCCCAGATGTGACTTTTGTAGTTCAACAACTCTGCCAATTTGTGCAAATACCCAGAGTTCCACACTGGAATTCAGTTGTGCATGTTTTGCGCTATCTCAAGGGAACTCCAGAGTTAGGGCTTTTATATCCCAGCTCAAATATTTTGAAGTTAACTGCTTTTAGTGATGCAGACTGGGCGATTTGTCGAGACAACAGACGATCTCTCACTGGCTACTGTATATTTCTTGGTGGTGCTCTACTTTCGTGAAAGACAAAAAAGCAAACTACCATCTCTCGATCACTACCATCTCTCGATCATCTGCTGAAGCTGAGTACCAGAGTCTGGCAAGCACTACCTGTGAACTCAATTGGATTTCTTATTTGTTGAAAGAGCTCCAAGTTTTGATTGATTTTCCAATCCCCTCTCTAGTGTGACAACCAGGCTGTCATCCACATTACTGCTAACGCTGTATTTCATGAACGCACTAAGCATCTTGACATAGATTGTCACTTGTTGTGTGATTTGTACAAAGATGGCTTTCTTTCTCCTTAACACAAAAAATCCTAGATGCAACTATCAGATTTCTTCACCAAAGCTCTTTCTTATTCTCAGTTGGGCTTGCTGTCATTTCAGCTAGCTCCAACTTGAGGGGTGGATGTATACATTATTGAAGTGTTGCGTTTTAGTTACAGCCAAACAGTGAAGAATAACATGTTAAAACGCATCGTGTTGTATTTATCTTTTGTTACTAACATAGTGAGAACATGTAGGTTACATGTACATGATTACATCTTCTAAACTTTCTGTTAGCAAGTAGCTATTAGATTTAGCTAGATATAGTTAGTTAGTTTTGGGACCCACGTAACTGCAGGATAAAAACTTCTATATTTTGTAGAGCTAACATGATTTCCATAAAGATTGAATGATTGAAGATTTTTTCATCTTCTTCTTCGTTTTTTGATCTCTGAACAACGATGTCATAAAATAATCATCTATTTTTATTTATAATATATATTTAAATTTATTTTATATTTTACTCTCTATTAAATTTACATTTTAAATAAAAAATTAATAATAATTTACACTATTTTTAATATAAATTTAGAAATAATTTATTATATAAATAAGAACAAATATATATATATATATATATAAGTTTTCAATATATTAATTATATTTTTTTTAATTTGTAAAAAAAAAGTGACATTCTTTTTTTTTTTACGAAGGAGTAATTTGGATACATGGCCCTGATTTTGGTAGCTACGCTTAAGAAAGGCATGCAAAAAGCCTTTCACCGCTATCCAATAATAATTTATGATGGTTTTTTTTTAACAAGAAATTTCATTTTAATTAAGCTAGAAAGGAATTTATATTACAATTTATACAAATTCTTTAATGAAATTTTGTCAAGTTAATTATAAGTAATCCTTTAAATATCAAAAGAAAAATTATGATTAATCCTTCGCTGAAAATAAACATCAAATTCAAATTTTAATATTTCTTTCCATATTATTTTATTTTTATTGCTTATTCATTTTGTTAAAATGTAAATTAATAACTCATAATCGATATTCTAAAACTATACCTCTGGAATAATGAATTTTTTTAAAAAAATTTTGAATTTCTTAATCATAGTGTATAGATATTATGTCAATTTATATTTTTTTTATCACAAATTAAAACCAAACTATGCATATTTTACAATAGCTATTAAGTTTATGAAAAAAAAAATGTCACCTTCAAACATGACCTTTTTAAAAAAAAAAAAAATCTACCATTTCAAACCAAACAAATAAATACAACCAATAATTTAATTGTTAGATTTGGCACTAATCATAATAGTCAAATCAAATAATAATTTTTATTCATGACTATATATATATACATATTCAATTAAATTTGTTTATTATTCAAACTATGAATTTTAAATTTAAATTTGACTCGTGAATATTTTTATAATTTTAAAAGATATTTTCACATAATAAATCATATTTTTATTATAGAAGATTTTGTGTTGACAATTTTTCAATCTTTGATGGCATTAATATTACTTATTTTAATATTATTTGAGTGTTTATCTCCCTTATATATACACACAATAATTTTAGTTTTTACAATCAAAAGGAATACCATAATTGATTGTGCATAGATAATAATAATATTATGATTCAAATGGAAACCAAAAGATAAACACTCAAAATTGACCAATACAAACTAAAATATTTTAAAGTAGATTGATTTCAAGTTTTTCATTCTCTAAATCCAACATTTTTATTTGATTTTGATGTAACACTTAAGGTCCAACGCACTTAATTTAAAATGCAAAAAATTCTTTGGACTTATATTTCAATCTAATAATAAGATTAAATTATTTTAAAAATTAACATTATGTTTAGAATTTCTCCATACAAAGTTATTGTTTATATAAGAAAGATATTTAAAAAAAAAACATTTGTGACCTATTAGATCTAATCACGGGTACCATTTTCATAACTACCTTGAATTACTAGTAATTTAGTGTTAATAATACTCTTATCTAAATTTTATTATAAATATAAATCATGTTGTATTTATAATAATTATAAAAATTAGTACTCAAACTAATATTCAAATCTAAATAAAAATTAAAATTTAATACGAAATTATAATATATCATATAAATGACCATATTTGATGCTAAAATGCACAAGGTATTGTTTCCCAATAAGATCAAATAATAAAATGTAATTTCATAATTTAATTACCCTTAATCATAATAAGAAAAATTAACAAAATGTCGTGTTTTGTTAATTTAAATTTAAATTTATAACATTTGTGAATAATATTAAAGTTAATTTTTATGACAATTCTATCTATGATGCTACGTAAAATGGAATAACTCTTTAGCTTTATTAATTGAAATTGATATTAAAAAGTTAACCCTAATTTTTAGTTGGCAGAAAATTATAAAGACAGGTGATATTTTGAGGATGTTTATAATGGTTAGGCCATTTAATTAATATATCCAAAATTACATTAAAAAGATTTGGGGATTTAATTAAGACATCCATAATTAGAATTTAGAGGAAAAGATAGAGAGAATGGTGTAATTGTCCAAACAGCCAAACAAGCCACTCCAACTCCATTAAACACCTTTAGAAATTGGAAGAATGGAACCGAAGTTTCTACAATTCCTTTACCCACCGACTTCTTCATCTATACCTACCCTCGAAGCGCCATCGAATTTTCCCGATCTAACCTTTCTCTGTATGTGCCTTCTCTATAATCTCTCTCGCCATATGCAACAAACAAAGCCAACACCAAAGCAATTCAATATCGCTTCTATTCCATATTCTTAGTCCATCTGGTACGTTGTCTCTGCGGCATTTTAACAAATGGAAGAGGACGGAGCTGTGACTGTTTACAATAGCAGCGCCATTACAGATGCTAAGAAGAACCCATTTTCCATAAAGGTAGGTTTAGCTCAGATGCTTCGCGGCGGGGCAATTTTTGAAGTAACTAATGTACAACAGGCAAAAATAGCTGAAGAAGCTGGTGCTTGCTCTGTAATCGTAGCAGAACCAATTCGTCCAGGAATTAGGCGAATGACTGATCCATCTCTTATCAAGGAGATAAAACGCGCCATTTCTATCCCTATAATTGCTCGAGTTCGTGTTGGTCATTTTGTCGAGGCCCAGATACTTGAAGCTATTGATGTTGATTATATCGATGAGAGTGAGATTCTTGCTCTAGCGGATGAGGATAATTTTATTAATAAGCATAATTTTAGGTGCCCTTTTATCTGTGGATGTCAAAATTTGGGGGAAGCGTTAAGGAGAGTGATGGAAGGTGCGGCGATTATAAGGACCCAAGGGGAGGTGTTAGGCTATGGCAACATTGCTGAGACAATGAAGAATGTGAGAAATGTGATGAAAGATATAAGAATTTTGAATAACATGGATGAAGATGAGGTGTTTGCCTTTGCTAAAAAGATTGCTACACCTTATGATATTATGGCTCAGACAAAACAAATGGGAAGGCTGCCTGTTGTGCAGTTTGCTGCAGGAGGAATTGTGACCCCTGCAGACGCTGCACTAATGATGCAATTGGGCTGTGATGGGATTTTTATAGGGAGTGAGGTTTTTGATTGTGCTAATCCATATAAGCGAGTGAGGGCTATAGTGCAGGCTGTTAGGCATTATAATGATCCTCATGTGCTTGTTGAAAGTTGCTCTGGGTTGGAGGAAGCAATGGCAGAACTTAATCTTAGAGAAGACAGAATCCAACAGTTTGATCGCAGCGGGGATTAGGGAAGTATTTATACATACAAGTAATATGTCTTTCTTGTACGCAGAGAATTATAGATTTTATTGGTCTTTCATGTTGTGTTGTTAATTGTGTAACTAATATCAGTATAAGTATGTCGTACGCTGCATCTCATTGTCTGGACATACAGATATGGATTTAAATAAACTGGTTAATCAGTTTTACAATTTATGACGAGTCTTGTGTTTTAGTAGATATGAGAAATTTCGTTCACATGGTATCTTAACCATACAAATAAATATATGGTAATTTGTAGCATGCTTATGGTATAAAGTAAATTTGCTATTCCTTAAGAAGCAGTCAATTTCTAAAACCATGTAATTGTCGCTGTTTCTTCTGCAGTGTAGTGACAGGTTAGACTGATTGCTTTTACATTTTCTTTTTCTTATACCTTGAACTTTGATGTGTTCTATGATTGCATTTCAAATGGCTTCTTTTGAGGTTTTCCATGATGATAAAAATGATCATATTGATAATTCCTGAGAAGTGTGAATAATGTAGCAATATTGGAGAACATCTCATGTTGTTAGAGGACATGGATTCGTGAAAATTTATGTCCTCGACAGAATTACTTTGCTTTCTGTGGAAACACAGAGAGAGAGCTATATAGATTCTTATCTTGGAAAAGAAAAAATAACTTTCTATGCATGTCTTCTTAGTTCCACCCGCCTTTATGCTTACCCAAAGTCTCTGGCAAATGATCAAATTGATGCCTATCTATCTCCATCCTTTATTCCTCCCTATAGAATATTTAATTTTATATTCTGATTGTTCATATACTGAGTACCCCTTGGACCTCTTCTGAAGTTGTTTTCTTCATTAAGCAAGATCTATTTCCTTCCTATCTTCATTCTTTTCCAAGGATTTACGTATTCGTGGTCTTGATGAATTAAAAACAACAAAGTAGAACATTCTGAACTCATTCTTACCTTTTCCTTAGTTACCTTTCTTGTGCTTCATTGAAGTTTTCACACGTATGTCAATGGCTGATGCTAAAATACCAGTTTCTGACAGTTTTGGTGACAATGATAGCTAAGAGAACCACCTATCCATCAAATTGGGATTGACCAAAGTGCTCCAAGGAGTAGTTGTTGAGGTTACCAATGTAGAACAAGCAAAAATAGTAGAGGAGCTGGAGCTTCTATGTTGTTATTTACCATGGTGAATTGTGCATGCCTGAGCCATCTCTTGTTTTGGAAATCAAGCGGGCCGTCTCAATTTCTGTGATGGCAAGAGTTCAAATAGGGCATTTTGTTGAAGCCCAAGTTCTGGAAGTAATTGGAGTAAATGAAGGGTTTTCATAGATGCAGGATTTTCTGTGATGCAGGATTTTCAGAGAGGCATTGAAGGGATAATGGAAGGTGCAATCATACTTTGGATCCAAAGAGAGGTGTCTTGGTGGGACATTGCTAGGCTGGGTGACATTGCTGAGATTCTCAGGAATACAAAGTAAATGAAAAAGGCAAGAAACCTAACCAACCCCAATGAATACAAAGTAGATGGAGACGTCATATGATCTTGCAGCAGAAATTAAGCGAAAAGGTAAGCTTCCAGTCATGCAAATTGCAATTGGAGGCATCAAGACTCCTGCTGATGTAGCGCCCATGATGCAATTAGGATATGATGGTATACTTGTTGGATTTGAAATTTTTGGGTCAATGGCTTACAGATCAGACATTTTCTGGAGTTCAAATCAATACTAGCTAGTTTGTGCAATTGTTCATGCTGTTAAGCACTACAATAATCCTTGCATCTATCTGGTCTTTGCATCTTGGCTGCTAAAAGAATCAATTGTGAATGGGTTCTATCTTGTGTACTGTTACAGAATTAATTGCCTGTTCAGTTTATTGATTTCTTGTGCCACAGTATTTCTTATATTTATATACGACAAATTTACATTTATATTAGTAAGGCAGTGACCTGATATGAGCACTTTGTATTTAGTTCCTGGATAATCACACGCTCACGCACACATGACACACATGCAATTGCATGTGGAAACAAATCGTCCTTTATGTTTCTCGTCTCCTGACATGGTTATAGATCATAATACAATCAACTTCTCGTTGGAAGGGTATCTAGTCAGGGGCTCGAAGAACCCTTCCCACGTTAGTCCAGAAAGAGGAGGGCTTCAAGCTGCTAGTTGATTTGTCTGCTTCTGTATATAGCTAGAATTTCATAAGCGGTGTTGAAAAATGATTTGCATTCCGTATGCATTTCTTTGATTTTTTTTAAAAATATAATAACAACGGGTAAATAATGATGGCCATGGTAACCGGAAAAAGGTAAATTTCTCCTAGATCCTGTTCTCTGTTTGAATGTTTCCGTTGTTGAATAAACACCTCAAAGCAATTTCATAAGCAGAAAATATTGCCCCATTCACAACAAAAGCTCTTGCAACAGCAGTTCCCAAACCACGCCAGAGCACGCTGTAGCCTTCCTCTTTTACGCTTCTGCGAAAACAATCCAGAATGCCTTGATACTTCTTGTGTGGGGAAAATGGTGTTTGAGCTTGTAATCTAGTTTTTATAACGTCTAACGGATAGCATCAGACCCAACTTGCAACTCCTGCTAGACCTCCTGCTATCAGCATTGTTCTTAAGCTTTCTTGGCCATTCTTTCTGCAGCCGGGTGAAGCTGTTCTCTCGTGTACTCATATGTCCAAAAATAGAAACCATGAGAAGGTGCATCTCTAAGGACAGTTATGGTAAAGCCTCGATAAATTCCTCGTATACCTTCTTGTCTGATTATGCTCTTGGCAACACTTATTGGCCCTTTATGACAATCTACTTGATGAGTTTTGTTCTTCAACTGAAGGCGGATTTTCACTAATTCAACAGGAGAAAGCATCATGCTCTGCAGAGCTCCAGTACCAACTCCTCCCAAAGCAACACCTTTGTAAGGAGGATCATTAACTGAAACATACGAACCAAATGCTCGAGAAAGGATAGCATAAATCTGGAAAACCATAGCATTCTGCACCAAACAAAACATATTTTCAACTTGGTTCATATCAGATACATTAATTCAGTAAAATTGGGTTAGTATCATAGTGGCTGAGCTTTTTTACTGGATTGCTATTACAGTAGAAAAGTGATCGAACAGTTACCCTGTAGCTCATGCAATCAGAAAATAAGATGGCAGAAATCCAGTAAAAAAAAGTCCTGAACAGTGAACCACCAAAGAATATCAAATTAGTAGAGGCTTCATTTCATTGATAAAGTGAAGAAAAGGTTCTTTATTATGGTGGAAAGCAAAAGGCATAGAAAGGGTATTTGATATGGTAAGCTATCTGCATTATTATGACAATTAGGGCTGCCATCACTAGCCAAATTTAAAGATGGAGACCTTTCTTAGAAATTTTGAACACAAAGATCCAGTCACTATCCAATACTTAAAAAGTATAAAGTATTGAATCATCACTGAAAAGCAACCCCAGTAATAATGAGCTAAATATTATTTTCCTAATAGTCTAGAATTTTTAGTCCCCACAAGTTCAATCCAACAGAGATTTTCTTTTTTTTCTTTTTTTTAATATTAACATCAATTTCAATATTCTGATTAAAAATATAAGCAGCAACAAAATACAAACAAAACACTTCTCTAGGCCAACATAATCATGATAAGATATTCTAATTCAAGAAATCTCTAAATATCAACATAAAAAAAATATAAAAGTAATGAAAATTCTGGAGAGCAGAGCCATAACCTGGAAGGTAACTGATGCCAGGGGTGCACCCATACCTCTATAGAGTGCACCAGGACCTTCTGCTGCCGGCGGAGGATACTTGAGGCAGAGCCAGAATTAGAATTATGTTGTTGCCGGATACGCAGAGTGTCAAGTGGATAGCCAGGAATTATCCCTGCAATGCCACCAAAACCACCAGCAACAAATTCTCTGCCCCAACTGCTTGCAAGAAACTCTGGCCAGAAATCCATAATAACCTCACACTCTCATTCTACCAAAGAAATCAAATCTTTAGAATTTTTTATTTATATTAACACATACCCAATTCTTAATATACCTACCTCAACCTAAACAATATTGTCCATTCTGGAAATCTTCTTTGCATACACATATTCCGAACTTAAAAAAAAACTCCAGAACACAAAGCTCTCTATACTTTTCTTTATTCACTGCCTAACCTTCCCAAAATTCTTTCCAAAAAATTCACATGTATGTTTATATACTTTATTTCTTTGAAAATAAAAAGAAAAACCCTCTTATTAATTGCCTGGTAATGCTCTGTTTCTCTGCAAATCTGAAAAAGAAAGTATATTAATTTCTAACTATTTTCACCTCTGTTTCTTGCAAAGATTAAAAGAAAAGAAAAAAAAAAGGAAACAAATCTTCTAAAACAGAATCTTGAAAACAATTCAGGAAACTAAATCTTGAAAACAAGAGAGAGATGGAGAGAGGAGAGGGAGTCAAGAGGAGCAATCAAGAAGGTGAAAAAGCAGAGAAATCACGTTTATTAGTGACTCTGTTTGTTTCATGTAAGAAAGAACCGAAACAAAGGCCACCGGTTGCTATTTTGTTGGGTTAGGACTGAAGCTTCGAAGAGGAAACGGCCAACTTGCACTTTCCATGTGTTCAATAGGAAGAAGACACGTGGCCTAACATTTGACGTAATGGTTTTGAGTGCTTAACCCACCTTTTTTTTTTGACCCAATTGGAAGAGCCAGCGGTGGTGCACTGACTCAGGCAATGTACATTATGTTTTATGCCGATTAGTGAGTTGTAATTTTATGAAATGCTCTTCCCGGTAAAAATATTACTTTCATAAAAAATTTATTCTATTAAAATTATAACGAAAAATTAATTTTCTAACTTTACTTTTATTATTATTATTATTATTATTAATGAATTAATTAATAATGTAAAAATATAATAATTTTAATATTAATAAGGTGAATATTTTAATCTAGTTAAAATATTTTTATATAATATTTAAAAAAATTAATAATTTTTTTAATAAATGTGTGTAAATAATTTTATTAAGATGAAAAGCGTAACAAAGAGTAAAGCATGCCTGTAAAATATTTAATTAAAATGTTCATTCAATTTCGTTTTTGACTTTAATTGGAAGATTATCCTAATCTAAGATGTAAAATAAAAAATGAGCCTTCAACTAATCTTAATCTTAATCTTATTATATATTAAATTATTTACAGGATGACCAACTATTAAGTTAAAAAAAATTATTCTCTCTATTCAAAATTGATAGGTTTATTATTTATTTCATAAAAATTAAAATAAAATTAATTATTTTGATTGAAAATATAAATTTACATATAAATTTTTTATTTTTATATAAAATATATTTAATAAGTAATATTAAACAAGAGTATTATAGAAATTTTATTATACTAACTAACTTATTAAAATGGTAGGTAGACTATAATTTGAAATAAACAAAAAAAGAAATTAAATTTATTAATTTGGGTGGAAGGAGTAGTAAATTATTAAATTAATAATTTAATAATTGAATGTGTTTTATAATATAAAAAATTAAGAGTTAAAATTTTCATATTAAAAAAAATAAAATAATATTTGAAAATAAAATTTTATATAGAAAACGATGAATTTAATAAAGAAAATATAAATGAAAAAAATTTGTAAATCTAATATTTTAAAATTTTGAATTTAAGCATATGTTAATTTTGGAGTAATAGTATATTCCATCCACAAGAAAGATTTTTCATGGGATTAAGCTCTCTGTCGGCAACATATAGTTTAAATATATATATATATATATATATAGAGTGGCGCAACTAGTATGGGATCGTGTGGGGTCACACGACCTCCCCTCACCGGCAGCCAGAAGAAGGGAGGCATGATCCGCGTGGAGGCTTGGGAAACTCAGCCCCCGTTGAAGGGGGGCTGAGTTTCAGAGTATTTGCAACCCCTCGCTGCAAATATAATTTTATTTTTTTTAAATTAGTCCCCGGCGAAACGGAAATTCAGCCCCCGTTGAAAGGGGGCTGAGTTTCAGAGTATTTGCAGCGAGGGGTAGACGAACCCCTCGCTGCAAATATAATTTTATTTTTTTTTAAATTAGTCCCTGGTGAAACGGCGTCGTTTCACCGGGGACTAATTTTTTTTTTTATAAATAAACTCCTGATGAAACGGCGCCGTTTCGCCAGGGGGTTTACTTAAAAAAAAATAAACCGGCCCAAGTGAAACGACGCCGTTTTGCTTGGAACGGTTCAAAAAATAAAAAGGGCTGCGTGTTCTTCCTTTCTCCTTCTCTCTCCCTGTCTGTTCCCTCCCCAACCCCAAAACACAGCCCGGCGCCCGCAGCAACAGCACCCACCCATCCAGCCGCAGCACCGCCGACCATCGCCATCCACGACGACCCCCTTCAGTAAATTTCTGATTCCGCCACTGTATATATTTATATATATATATATATGTAATTTTTGTTATTGGTTATAATTTATTTGAGAATTATAATTGAAAGAAAAAAAATATCTAACAGAAACAAATTTTTGTTTATACTATAATAAATTTTGGGTCCAAGTTAGGGGCTTCTTCTTTTTGCTGGGCAGGACGACATCAGTTTTAGTTGCCATTCGTTCATCCATTAAACATTTCAAAGTTTGCCACGTTGGAGTGAATAATATGATCTTGTTAGTGATCGAAATTAGCTAATTACTCTTTATCTGCATAGATAATTTTAAACTTTTATTATAAATATTTTTAAACTAAAGGATCAACTTCGTTTATAAATATTTAATATGATCAAATAATTTATTATAATTTTAATAATAAATATACTTATAAATTATTTTTTACCATTATATTAAAAATTTATCAATCACTTATAAATAATCAAAATAAATAAATTTTTTATAAATTTATATTAACTTATAAACATCAAATATATATCTGCTAATTTTTATAAGTTATACTAAACATGAAACAGCCACATAGTCAAATCAATCTTACTTAGAAGCAAGAGAGAGAGAGAGACTACAAAGATTATCAGGGCCATTTGAATATAAAAAAAGGAGAGTTTTGCAGAGCCATAACTAAGAAAGAGTGTGCCTATTTGCGAATATAAACAGTAGTTTAGGAATGAATGCGAATGAATGCACCACATAAAAGGTGTTTAAGATTTATCCGGGAGAATAAAAAAGGATTCTCTCAGGAGATCCTATATATGCAATTATAACCCACCAAAAACTCTTTGAGATGTTCTCGGTTACTCACCTCCAAAGTGGATTAGAAGCTTGTATATTGAAATGATTTTAAAGCCCAAGTTCCTAACATGCATGCACCAAAGTAAATTTTTCTCATAATTTCATACAAAATCATTAAAGTATTAGAAAACAGAACCTCTACTCACATTCATAGAAACCGATAAATGCCCTAATTTCTTAAACAGACCAAATAAAAGCACAAACACTTCACAAAAAATGAGAGAAGATTTCTTCATGCTCTGGGCATAGGAGATGCAGGTTCAAATAACAGCTAAACCCAAATCAAGCCATCCTGCTGGTTCAAACTTCCCTCCAAAGAGGCCTTCCAACGGTTATTCAGACATCAATTCAATGGTATCGAGAATTTTCAAGAGCATATATGGAAGGAAGCACCCAAAAAAGGACATCAGTTGATAAAATTTCTTAAGATATTCATGAATTGAAAAAAAAATGCAAGCTAATATAATATTGGCACAGAGAAAAGGCACAAAAGACAGAAAACGTTTAGTAAGTTTCAATTGACGACATTAAGTCAAGGTTCCGTAGCATTTAGCATGGAAGTACATCATCAATGTTAAGAGAAGGATGTGAAAACCAACACTAACGAAAAGACGTCATCATCACATAACCTATAATCACACAGCAGAAATCACATATTCTATTCTGATTGGGTTTGAAAACCCTCATTTCTTTCCACTCTTCTTGAGCCCAGAACCTCCAAAATTGCCTTTCTGTGCTGCCTTGGCTCTTAGCTCCTTAAGTGCCTATTCATGTGAAGCATATCAAATTTAATTAGTTGCCATTCATTAAGCAAATAAGAGGACATTCAAAATTAAAATCCAAGTATCTTGCCTTCTCCTCTTCCTTCTTTTTCTGAATTTTGGCCAAATCATCCTACACAAAACCATGAACACTGTTAACAAAGATGGCAGAGACCAATAGGTATCTGGATATGACACAGTTAACATCTAATTCATACAAATTTAGCCTTTCACAACCAAACAGCAATGGTTATGTGGACTGATTGCACAAATATGAAAATAGGATGACAGACACCAAGTTCAATTTTTTTTTGTGGCACAACTACACATGCTTGAAAGGATAACAGATCAAGCATTTTATTCAGATCAAGCATTGCATTCAGTGCATAGAAAGCAGCCTTAGTTCATAGGCTATATCATAAAGCCCTAAAAGCACATCTCAATTTCATTAGATAACAAGTATTCACCTCCAACAGACACACACACACACACACACACACACACAAAAATTCTGAGGGTTTGTCTGGATTGATGGATTTGGGGAGAGACCATGTATCAACTAGCATGATATTCAAATACACTCCATGCTAAACATGTTTGTGATAGTTTCAACCCCCTGTGGTCAATGCCAACAGATTTGACAAAATAAGAATGTTTAAAATGTTTATATTAATTCAGAACTTTTGGCCATGAAGTCAGGTTGAATTTCTGCACAATCTAAATCCACATGGCTCACAATGAATTGATTCCAACAAGTTCTGCAGTTAATCCATAATTAAATTTTACATATGTCTTTGCTATCATCAAAACTATGTGAAATAGATCGTAATCTAACAAAAATAAGCTTATTACAGGTTAAGGTTCAACTTTTCAAACTTTTCCAATTCTTGGGTATCTAATAAAGTTTCCTAAATTTGAATCTTGTGGATTAATTCTGATAAAAACCGAGGCAAAGCGCATATTTTTTTAACGAACATCCATATTCCTAGGCAATGTAAACTTGTAGGTTTCCTAAATCTAAGTTCTGCGTATCAATTCCAATATATATAAAAAAAAACAGGCAAAATAAAAAAATTTGATCTATGAAATTCTACATTTATTATCAATAAAATCATCCAAAACCAAATAAAAAAAAGCACTAAGATTTGTTAAAATTAAAATAAATACCTCATCATATTCCTTCTTGTCAAGCTTGGGTTGCTTCAAAGGTTTTGCCTTTCCACCTGAAAATTAACAATTAAAAAAATTGAAAATATTTTCAATACCATGAAAACCATCCCCACATCTAACAAAAAAAACAAAGTTCAAACAAAATTCCACAAAAATAAAAGTATAAAGAAAGTACCTTGCTTGGAAGACATGGCTGGCACTTAGGGTTAGGATTTGATTTGCAGAATCAAAAGAGAAATTGGGAAAAGAGACAGAGAGGCCTAACCCTAATTCACGCAATTATCACAGACACTTCGTTAATTGAAGACGAAAATGCAGTTGGTGGTGCTCTATAAGTAGAAAAAAGAAAGGTGATCGTGGCCGCAAATTTATTGAATTACTTTTACACCCTTGAGCCAAAATATGCTATTTCAAGAATGGATGGGTATTTTTGGAACTCAATTAACATTTAACTTTGGAGTTGACCTCTCAAAATTTCGGACCCAACCACAAATTGGATTATTACAAAAAGAAAAATCAAATCATTCAACAAATGTATTTTACAGTTGATCTAAGTTTTTATGATCCAAGTTTGAGACCAAATTTTGATCAAGATATGAAATTTCTGTAACCTAATACATTAAAATCCCAATAAAGGCAAGTTTTTTGGAACACAAAATTCCATTACTCCATCAGCCATCAACTATAATAACGTTCATATTTCAATATACTCGAGTAGATAAGTACATACACATAACGTTATCTAGCTTCCATTGCTGTAATTGATGCTATATTTATGGAACAATTTTCTGAATTGTTTTTGGGTACCTTTGGCACATTCTCAATCCTATCAAGAGAAAATATAGTGGCTTATTGGGTACAGGTGGAATGAAATTTTCATTTGTTAGCATAGAAACAATATCTGACATAGTTGGTCTGTGTGTTGCCTGGTCTTGCACACATAGAAGACCAATAGGAATACATCTCAGTAATTGATTGGAAGAGCATGATTCATCCAAATTGGGATCCATTAACTCTAAGCCTCTACATTCACTCCATAGCTTCCATGCCTGAAAACAGATTTAATTGCATAGTGAATATCAAATTCAATGGGAAAAATGTACTCTGCAGACATGACCTAGTGGTAAGTGTACGGGAAGGTTGGGTATTGCTAAAAAAGAAAAACAAAATGAAGGAGAAAAACTTACGAATCCAATAAGGTTCAGTGGATATTCAGAACCGTGGTTGCTGTTATTCTTCTTGCTGCTTACAATCTCAAGTAACAGAACTCCAAAGCTAAATATATCAATTTTAATTAAAACAATTCCTTTCAATGCATACTCTGGAGCCATGTAGCCACTGAAATCAAGTTGACTATAAATTAACATTTGTTAGAGGAAAACATGATTTTAGATCTTTAAATGTGGGTGATTATACTCACTGTGTTCCAACTACTCTTCTTGTTTTCACTTCTGACTCATTCCTGCCAAATATTCTAGCCATGCCAAAATCTGATATTTTAGGATTCATTTCTGCATCAAGCAAGATGTTACTTGCTTTCAAATCTCTATGAATTATTCTCAATCTTGAATACTTATGCAGGTAAAGAAGTCCTTGAGCAATGCCTTCTATGATATGCAGGCGTTTCTTCCAGTCCAATAAGTTATTTTTAGCAGGATCTGTTCCAGAACAGAATGAATAAAATGCTTCTTTTAAGTAAATGAAGATTAGAAGGTAAATTTTTTCACAAGTATTGAAAGTTGACAAACCAAAGAGGAAAACATCCAAGCTTTTGTTTGGCACGAATTCGCAGATTAACATCTTTTCTTCTCGCTGAATGCAACACCCAACAAGCCTGACAAGATTAGTATGCTGCAGCTTTGCAATTAGAAGAAGTTCATTCTTGAATTATGCTAGTCCTTGCCCAGAATTTCTTGAAAGTCTTTTTATTGCTACTTGCTGTCCATCATGTAATTCTCCCTGAACAATAACCTGTTAAGTCAAAATAGTTTAATTAATCGGTTGATCAGTCAAAATAGTTTAATTAATCGGTTGATCCTTTTCTTTATTATATTTGCTCTAATGTACCTTGTAAACTTGTCCAAATCGTCCTGCACCTAACTTATTTGCAACTGCAAAATTATCTGTAGCAGAAACTATGCTTTCAAAACTGAAAAATTGAAGTTCATGGCTCTTCTTCCCATCTCGTTTGGCTTCACTTATCTTTCTAGTTCTTGTAGAATCTGTTGCAGTAAAGTCTAATTCCAATAGTAAAATTTCCTGCTCTGCATCATTCTTTGCTTCAAATTGTGATGAGAAATTGCTGATCAAGAACAAATAGATATCAACAATCATCTAATATATTCAAATTAGTATCTTCTATCCTGTTTCTTCTGTGTATAAAATAATATGTCGAAACTGCTGCAAGTACAGCCACAAGTAGTCCTGCAACTGTTATTACAGGAAATATCCACCTCTTTGCTGCATTAACAAATAGATCCTTTATCATACTAAATATTGCTTTTCCTGATTAGCACTAAAGAAGAAGATTCAGGTCCAATGTATTTACCTTTCTTTTCACGAAGTATATAAATGACTGTGCCTTCATTAAATTTCTCTGTGAATACCATTCCTTGACCCCATAGCTCGCAGACAGTTTGGTTGGTACTAGTATAAGCATATGCAGTACAAGAACAATTGTTCAGGCACTCTTCCTGGCAATCAAAAAGACTCAAGTTGTAACTCTGTTCGAACTTGAGTCCTTTGCTGGATATGAATTCTTTCCTTTCCTCAAACCAAAAATTCTGACTCCTATTCTCAGGTAACTTTTGTTCCACACAGCCAGGATCAGGTTTGCTAAAACAAGCACCAAATGGAGCCAGCCCGCTGATTTCTAGTTGTGAACCACTCGAATCTATCATGTATCTTGATAAACTATGATTTTCACTTTCACTCAGGGAATATGTGAAATAATATTGATCGTCATTATCATTAGTTATAAGGCTAAAGTTGCGGTAACTTCATTTGATAATTGAGGCAATAATTCAAAATGATCATTTTTCCACATTCCACTTGTCCAATATATGCTACCTTTCCATCATATTGTTGTGCAGCGGGTATTAATAACACACAAATTACTTACTATTATACAAGTAAATAATATATGAAATATTGTACTAAAAATAAATACCAAGAAAATTCTCAGAAAAAGCTGGAGGAGTCACAGACGGTCCCGCTTAGACAGAATTTTACTCAAATAATTAATAACACAATATAACAAAATAACTACACTTGCTAATAGCTCTAATATTAAGACAAAATGACACACCAGATTTAACATGGTTCACCCTTTAATTTGAGCTACATTCATGGGACAAACTCTGAATAATTTTTTTTCACTAATAAATAGTAGAATTATAAGAGAGAAACTTTTTTTAAAAAATAATATTCTAGAAGTACAACACTCATAAATGAGATAAACCCAAAATAGTAATAAGTATTTTTCAAACATCTAAAATAAAACCTCACTATTTTATCACTCAAAATATTATCTTACAAATAATATTTTTCTCTCCTTTCTTTAATTCTTTATTTCAAAAACTAGTTATATATTAATTAGGAGAGGGAAGACCTATCCCTTTACGCTATAACACAACTTGCAAAATGCAAGATGTGACACAGCTTGCATTTGCAAGCTTGTCACAACTTGCGTTTTGCAAGCTGTGACTTTCCCTCTTTCTTTCCTTTTTTTTAAATTTATTTTGTGGGTCCTACTTGAGTAGGACCACCACAAATCTCCCCCTCACACTCAAGTATGTGGGACTTTCATACCAGCAATCCTTTTACAAGTAACAAGCTTCTCCGAGGGTAGAGCTTTAGTCATCATGTCAGAGCCATTATCATTGGTGTGAATTTTTTCAAGCTGAAACTGTTTCATCTCTAGTGCATCTCGAATCCAGTGATATTTCACATCAATATGCTTTGATCATAAGTGAAAAGTAGAGTTTTTACTGAGATGGATGACACTCTGACTGTCACAGTATAATACATATTTCTCTTGCTCAAAACTCAACTCTTGCAAAAACTTTTTCATCCATAATAGCCCCTTGCTTGCTTCTGTTGCAGCTATAAACTCTGGCTCAGTGGTGGAAAGAGTAACACATTTTTGTAGTTTTGACTGTCATGATACAGCTCCCCCTGCAAAGGTAATCAAATATCCCGAAGTAGACTTTCTTGAATCAACATCATCGACTATATTCGCATCTATATAGCCAACTAACACAAGATTGGTGGTTCCAAAATATAAATATGCTTTAGAAGTAGCACAGAGATATCTGAGAATTTATTTCACTGCATCCCAATATTCCTTACTAGGATTTGAAAGGAACCGACTCACTACGCCAACTGCTTGAGCAATATCTGGCCTTGTGCATACCATGACATACATCAAACTTTCAACAGCTGAGGCATAAGACACCTTCTCCGTTTCTTCCTTCTCCTTTTCCATCAAAGGGCTTTTTTTGGAACTAAGTTTAAAGTGATTAGCAAGAGGACAACTAACACCTTTAGCGTTACCCATATTGAACCTTTGAAGTACTTTCTCAATGTACTTCTCTTGTGACAACCATAACTTTTTGGCAATTTTGTCTCTAGTAATATTCATGCCAAGAATTTGCTTTGCCGACCCTAAGTCTTTCATTACAAAAGAATTACTCAGCTGCCTTTTCAAGCTGTTGATTCTGGAAACATTCCGGCCAACAAACAACATATCATCCACATATAACAAAAGGATGATGAAATCGTCAGCAGAGAATTTCTTTACAAAAATACAGTGGTCTGAAGTAGTCTTCTTGTACCCTTGCTCTCCCATAACTGATTTAAACCTTTTATACTACTGTCTTGGTGTCTCCTTCAAGCCGTATAAGCTTTTTTTTTTAACTTGCAAACATGATCTTCTTTTTCTCTTTTCTTAAAATTCTCTGGTTGTTTCATGTATATTTCTTCTTCCAAATCACAATGAAGGAAAGCATTTTTAACATCCATCTGCTCAATTTCCAAGTTTAAACTTGCAGCTAATTCTAGCACTGCATGAATGGATGTCATCTTCACCACTGGTGAAAAAATCTGGCTTTAACAACTAATCTGGCTTTGAATTGTGGTTGAGAACTGTGTTCTTCATGTTTTATCCTGAACACCCACTTATTCTCTAAAGCCCTCTTGCTTGTTGGTAACTTCACCAGCTCAAAAGTTTTATTTTCATGCAAAGATTTTATCTCATCTAACATGGTTTCAATCCATTTCTCCCTATTCTCATTACTATAACTTCTTAGTAATTCCCAGGTTCTCCTCCATCAGTAAGCAACACGTACTGATTATTAGAGTATCTAGTAGAAGGTTGTCTAGTTCTAGTAGATCTCCTTAATGGAACCTGAGAAACTTCTGCTACTGCTGGTGGTTGATTTTCAATCTAGTCCTCATCATCATCTGATTGGACCTCTGTAGGAGCATCGATGTCAGGATTTTCTGGTTGACGATTTTGTATTTCATCTCCAACTCATCTTGGTACCACATTTGGAGGAACTAACTTTAAGTTTGTTGAGTCACCATTGAATTCAGGAACATTCTTTTTCACTTTGCTGATGTCTTCAATGTTTTGATCTTCAACAAACACAGCATCATGGCTTCTGATAAGCTTTTTCTGAACTAGATCATAAAATATATAGCCAAGCTGATCATTATCTTGACCATAGCCAATAAATACAGATTCACGTATCTTGACATTAAACTTCGACCTCTCATCCTTGGGGATGTGCATAAAAGCTTTATAGCCAAACACCCACAAATGATGATAGAAAACATCCTTTCCTAACCACGCCTTCTCTGGAATATTATACTAAAGAGGAATACACGATGGAAAATTGAGTACATATACTACAACATTTAGAGCTTCACCCCAAAATTTCTTAGGCAACTTTGAATGTGAGAGCAAACATCTGACTCTCTCCATCAAAGTCATGTTCATCCTTTCCGCTAAGCCATTCAATTGCGGTGTTTTTAGAGGCACTATTTGATGTCGGATACTATGCTTCTTGTAGTACGCATCAAATGATCCAATGTATTCTCCACCATTGTCTGTCTGAATACATTTCAACTTCTTTCCAGTTTTCCTTTCAACTAAGGCATGGAATTGCTTGAACACGTCTAACACTTGGTCTTTTGACTTCAAAGTGTATACCCACAGTTTTCTTGAGTGATCATCAATGAAAGTCACAAAGTATTCAGCACCACTAAGTGACTTTGACATTGGTCCACACAGATCTGAGTGAATTAGATCCAATACATTCTTCATTCTGGAAGGAGTTGAACCTTTGAAAGCAAAGTCAACACATTTCTTTAAATCTACTTTATTAATTCCGGATAATACATTCTTTTTCATCAATTGTGTCATCCCTTTCTCGCCCATATGACTGAGTTTTTTATGCCATAACTCAGTCATGTTTTCTTTATTCACTGTATTAACAGAATCACTAGAGAGTTGTGCCTACATCACATATAGCTTGGAGCACTTTTTGCCTTTTTCACATACCAAGGAGCCTTTAGTAAGTTTTCATTGACCATTCTTAAAAGTACTGATGAATCCTTCATCATCAAGTATGCCAACGAAAATCAGGTTTAGTTGAAGGTTAGGAATATGTTTGACATCTTTCAAGAGTAGCCTTGTCCCATTTTCTGTCTACAAATAAATATTACCTCGGCTGATGAACTTGGCTATACCCTTATCTCCTATTCTGATATCACCAAATTCTCCTTGTTTATATGTTGAGAAAAGTTCTTTATGTGATGTGGCATGAATGGTGGCACCACTATCTTCTACCCAGTCTGATTCACTGGATGCTATATTCACATCATTATCATAAGAAATGATATGAAATTCTTCAATGGTGGCAGCCGTGGTTCCTTGTTCATCATCACTGCTATCATATCACTTGATTTCTTTGCTTTTGTTCTTCTCCTGTTCTTTCTTGAACTTCCGACAAAATTTCTTGATGTGTCCCTTCTTCTTGCAGAGATAGCATTCAACATCTGCATATTTGTTTGCCTTTCCTTGACTCTTATCTCTTGAATTTGAACTCCTAAAGTTGCTCCTCCCTTTGGAAGCAGTAACCAAAACATTTGGCTGAGATGTGGATACTGAATTTTGAGATCTCTTTCTCATTTCTTCATTTAGAATCGAACTCTTGACAGATTCCAAACTAACAACACCATCAACTGCTGAATTAGCGATATAAATCTTCAAAGTCTCCCAGGACTCTGGCAGAGAGGAAAGTATTAAGAGACCGAGCACTTCATCATCAAATTTTACACCCATTCCTGATAACTAGTCCACGAAATCTTGAAATTCATCTAAGTGATCCGCCATAAATGTACATTTTCGGTAACTAATTTTGACCAGTTTAGTCAAATAGAGCAACTTGTTATTCCCTATTCTAAAAGGGACTTTACATGAGTCTCTTTACAAATATGATTATACACATTGTCTTCAACAAACTGTCGGATGAAGCCATACACTTGCTCATGCTCGAACTCCCAGTCTTCTTCTGATTTCCCATCAGGTTTTAATGCAGTGAATATAGACAAATGCATTTTCATCACAAATAGAAGATCTTTTATCTTGTTTCTCTATATGTGGTAATTTGAGCCATTTAGGCTGATCATCTTGTTTATTTTTGCCTTCATTTCTTTAATGCAAAGAGAATAACTTCAACACCGAGTACCTGCCTGAACCAGACTCTGATACCACTTGTTGTGCAGCGGGTATTAATAATGCACAAATTACTTACTATTATATAAGTAAATAGTATATGAAATATTATACTAAAAATAAATACCAAGAAAATTTCTAAGAAAGGCTGAAGGGATCACAAACGGTCTTCAGTCTCCTTAGACATAATTTTACTTGAATAATTAATAGCACAATATAACAAAATAACTATACTTTATAATAGCTCTAATATTGAGATAAAATGACACACTGAATTTAACGTGGTTCACCCTTTAATTTGGGCTACGTCCACGGGACAAACTCTGAATAAATTTCTTCCACTAATAAATAATAGGATTACAAGAGAGAGACTTTTCTAGAAAAATAATATTCTAGAAGTACAACATTCACAAATGAGATAAATCCAAAATAGTGATAAGTGTTTTCCAAACACCTAAAATAAAACCTTACTATTTTATCACTCAAAATATTATCTTACAAATAATATTTCTCTCATATCTTTAATTTTTTCTTTCAAAAACTAATTATATATTAATTGGGGGAGGAAAGACCTATTTATAAGCCTTCCCTCTCCCCCTTTATGCTGTAACACAGCTTGCAAAATGCAAGCTGTGTGCAAGGGCGAAGCCAAGATTGTATTATAAGGGAGGCAAATTTTTTTTTAAAATTCTTTCTGTATAATAATTATTTAATAAATTTATTAATCTATTAATAAGACATCTTTATTAGTTAACAAAAAAAAATCAAAAAAAGTATAAAAATAATTTTTTAACAAATATAATTGATTCAAAAATCATCAAAGAATATTAAAAGTATAAATAATAAAATAAAATTTAAAGAAAAAAAAGAATTAAATACAAAAAAATAAAAAATAAAGATAAAATTTTATATTTTTGTTAAAAATTTTAGAATTTATATGTTTTTCTCCTCTTAAATAGGAAGATAACTTAAAATTTTAAGAGGGGCAAATAAAAGGTTTTAAAAACTTTAATATATATATATGTTTATTTTTTTTAAATGAACTGTCTCCCTTTTCAACCATGTGACTTTTTTAAAATTTTAGTTTCATCACTATCGGCCTCTTTTTATTCTCATTATATTATTCATATATAATTACCATCTTATAAATTTATTAATCTATCAATAAGACATCTTTTTTATATATAAAAAAACTAATCATATACGTGCATATTTCTAAATTTAGCTAATTATATATAAATAAAATAAAATAAAATAAATATTAAATTATAAATATAATTTTTTAATAAATAGTTGAAGCAAAAAATTATCACATAAGATTAGAAGTAAAAAATTTTAAACTTGTATTCTTTTTCAATTTTCATTATTTTTTATTAAACTTTTAATTTTTTTTTATAATCTTTTGACTAATTGAATGTGTTTAAATTAATTTGGTTGAAGAGGTTATCTCCTTTTTTATTTCTTTTTTCTTTCTCTTTTTTGTATTTAAAGAATATTATTTTTTTTAAAAGAAAAATAATACATGAGGACAAAATAATTTATTAGAATTTATTTTTTTTCTTTTTGCATAAGTTAAAAAATAGGGGTAATTAAAAATTTTGAGGGGGTAAATAAAATATTTTATAATTTTTAATAATTATATATATATAAATATATGTATATATAATTTTTTTAAAACAAGAGAAGGGGGGCAATTGTCTCCCTTCTCTTATACGTAACTTCGCCCCTGGCTGTGTGACACAGCTTGTATTTGCAAGCTTGTCACTGCTTGTTTTGCATGCTGTGACTTTTTCTTTTTTTCGTTTTTATTTTTTTTTAATTTATTTTGTGGATCCTATTTGAATGGGACACCACCATATATGATTAGTTGGCTGCTTCTAGCATTGATCCCCACGCCAATGGTAAAGGAGAAAGACCCTTGGGCTGGAAGATTGTCATTTATCCACGAGGTTAGAGACCATGCACGCCCATTTTTTTCATCAATTCCAAGCTTCATTCCAGGTAGGAGAGTGTCTGTGGGGTAATCAAAGCTTTCCCAAAGAATCTGCTTTGAAGAACCATCTAAATTCATCTCTTTCATTGCAAAATTCCCTGAATCCAACAGGGTTGCGCTCACATTATTTTCTGCTGCAACAGAAATTAATGAAATAGAGGTGCCTCCATTACAGGAAATTCTCAACTTGCCCAATTTATCTAATGACAGAATTCCAGATGCATCAGAAATTGGATTATTTCTCTTCTTGGGAATAAAAACTGCGCTTTCATCCACCATGTTGTACCGTATCCCCAAATATCGACTTCTTGAAGTTCCAGGGCTAAAGAATCCCAACCTGAAAGTCCCATCAGCAGAAATCAAGTACTCAGTGTCCTTGAGCTTTTGGCCTTGCAGTAACGTATTCGTCAATGAATTAGAGAGATTAATGAACAAGAAATAGCATGAAAAACTAAGAAGAATGTGGGTTCTTTCTTTGGTAGCCATAATCGGCAGCTTTGAGAATAAAAATAAACATTGAATATAATTTATAATTCGTTCAGCTTAACATTAATTGTTCATCTTGACTTTGGAGTTTGGAAATGAGACTATTCTGCATTATCTATGGTTAATTTAAAACTCAACTTGTTCATATGCCTTACAATTCAAAACCAAAGCTCATTTAGACTTCTAGAATCATATATATTAAGTATATATTTATCAGCAGACAAGAAAATCTGTTGATATAGTCAAAGTTTTTCATTAAATTATTATTTTTATGTTTTTTCTCCGATCAAACTCCTTTTCAGAATTTGTTTCCCCTTTCCTACCTAATTATATTCATTATTTCGTTATGACTTCTTTTAATTGGGTAAGTCAGAGATATGATTTTAAAAAAAATATTTCATAATGAATCATTATATATTATCGATCATTACATGATTAATTGTCCTAGTAAATGAATTGTTGTGTGTGATTACACAGTTACATTGATCCAATAGATTTGAGTCATTTTACCTCTTCAATTTGCTTTGCATCAATACAAATCACTGATAATTTGCATTCAAATCAGCCCTTTATTTTGAATCCTAAGTTTGGAAACTTGAGTACCATTTCAGCCTTTTCTTGGTTTAATTGAAATTTCACATATGTCTACTTTATTTATTTTAGCCAGTTAGGTAATTATTATTATTATTTTTTTTAAGATTCTCATATCTCAAATATAAATAAATAAATATTACCATCATGTAGGATTTTAAAATACAAAAAAAAAAGATAATTTTTTTTGAACAGAAAAAAAAACGATGAGATAAAACAATTAAAAGTTATTTTTTAAGAAAAAATAAAATAATATGAAATAACCCTCTTAATTTATTGATCTCTCTCTATATATAAGAGATGGTTATATGGGTCTTAATCAAAATTTTATTGTTTTTTTAATAAAATAACCTCTTAATTTGAGTTTTTTTTTTTTTACTTTTCTTTACTATTAGCCTAAACCCTTATTATTATTGCCTTTAAATTTTAATAATCATTTACATCAAACACTAACCCACTAGTAAATAATATTCTCCTTTTTTTTTTTTGCAAAACAGAGTACTAAATTACATATATAAATTAATAAATAATATCCACTCTTATTATGCAAGTATCAAGCAAAGTACTCCTTACTCTGCAAGTATTTAATTGCTGATATTTTTTGAACAGTAATTTAATTACTTATCATCCATTCTAACATTAAAAAAAATGAGCAAAATCATTATAGATAAATAGTAATTTTATTTTTCTTTTTCTCTTTTTGCCCTATATATATAATTTTTTTTCTTTTTTTCTTTTTACCTTATATATATATAATCAATTTTAATGTATATTAGAATGAAATTATTGCATGGAGATATATATATATATATATATATTAGATTTTTATAAATAATACAATATATATATATATATATATTAGATTTTTATAAATAATACAAAAGGTAATTAATATTTTTTTAAAGAGAAAAAAAGTAAATTAAAAATTAAAAATAATATATAATCAATTGAGTACAAATAATTTAAACATATTAGTATAATTATAAGATATAGTCAATTGGTTATGAATAAGTAAATAATGTAATTATTTTATAAATTTTTAAATATTATTTTTATTTTTCGCATATATTATTTATGCTCCTATTTTATTTTTAACTTTTATAATATATTTTAAATATTTTTTTATATAATTACAACAACAACAACAACTAAGCCTTAGTCCCAAACAAGTTGGGGTCGGCTGTATGGATCCTCAACAAAATAAGCTCAAAAGACACCAAAAAAGATACTCCAACCTTAGGCCCCTTCCAAGACTCGGATTTTATATCTTCATTCAAGTCTGTCATTAATCAAATCAGCATCAAGATCTAAGGCACGTAAGTCTCTTGCTATCACCTCATTCCACATAGTTCTAGGTCTTCCACGACCTCTAGCCCCCTCAATCAACAAATTCTCACACTTACGAACCGCAGCATTAAGAGGTCTTCTTAAAACATGCCCATACCATCTAAGTCTTCCTTCCCTCACCTTATCTCCGACATCCGCTACTTGGACTTTTTGTCGAATATGAACATTCTTAATTTTGTCCAGTCTGGTATGTCCACACATCCATCTTAGCATCCTCATTTTTGCCACACTCATCTTATGCAAATGTTGTCCTGTTGGTGCCCAACACTCACTACCATAGAGCATCGCAGGTCTAACAACCGTCCTATAGAATTTACCTTTCACTTTCAGAGATATTTTCTTATCACATAGAACCTCAGTCGCACCCTTCCACTTCAACCACCCTACCTGTATTATGTGAGCCACATCTTCATCTATACGGCCATCATTCTGAAACACCGAACCCAAATATTTGAACTACTTGGTTTTAGGAACCAAAACTCAATCCAACTTAACCTCATGTTCCTGCTTCTTCCTTAGACTGAACTCACAGTGCATATATTCCGTTTTACTCCTACTTAACTTAAAACCCTTGTCCTCGAGGGTTTTTCTCCACACTTTCAACTTACGGTTTACACCAGCACTAGTCTCATCAATTAAAATAATGTCATCAGCAAACAACATACACCAAGGAACATCGTCTTGTATGCTTCTGGTTAGCTCGTCCATAACCAAGGTAAATAAATATGGACTCATGGCCGAACCTTGATGCAATCCGGTAGTAATAGGGAAAGCCTCAGTGTCTCCACCAGGTGTTTTCACACTAGTGGATACATTCTCATACATGTCCTTGATGATGTTGATATATTTGCCGCTGACTCCTTTCCTCTTCAAAACCCATTATAATACTTCTCTTGGTACTCTATCATAGACTTTCTCCAAGTCAATAAATACCATGTGGAGATCTTTCTTCTTCTCTTGATACAATTCCATTAGTCTTCTTAGAAAAGAAATAGCCTCCATGATAGATCTCTCTGGCATAAACTCAAACTGATTCTCCGAAACTCTTGTAAGCTTCCTCAATCTGTGTTTAATAATCCTTTCCCATAATTTCATAGTATGACTCATAAGTTTGATACCCCGATAATTTGTACAATATTGAATGTCTCCCTTATTTTTATAAATGGGTACCAGGATACTCTTCCTCCAGGCATTCGGCATCTTACGTCTTTTCACAATAGTATTAAAGAGTTTAGTTAACCAGGCAACTCCTACCTCTCCAAGGTTCTTCCAAACCTCTATAGGAATACCATCCGGGCCACAAGCTTTACCAACTTTCATATACTTCAAGGCTTCTCTTACTTCACTATGCAAGATCCTTCTAGACCAGTTGATATAACCATTTGTTGCAAGAAGACCTTGAAAATCTTGTTCATGTTCAGGGTTGAATAATTGCTCAAAATAAGTATTCCACCTCTCCTTAATCTCAACATCTTCTGTCAACACCCGTTGATCTTCGTCCTTTATACATTTGACTTGGCTTAAATCTCTGCTTTTCTTTTCTCTCATCCTTGCAATATTATAAATGTCCATTTCTCCCTCTTTAGTACCTAACTTTTGATAAATCTCTTCTAAGGCTCTGCCACGAGCTACACTAACAGCATTCTTTATCTCTTTTTTAGCCCTCTTATATCCCTCAAAGGCCTCACTATTAACCGCATTCGGTAACTTTTTATATCATTCCCTCTTACTTTACTATTTTATATAATTAAATAATTAAAATTATTTTATTAGAAAAACTAAAATACATGCGTCTCGGAAACAACGCGAGGCGTAATTTTAATTTATTAAATATTAAAAGAAGAACTATTTGGTTCTTTATGGGACAGCGAGTAATTTAAAGCCCAATTACTTAGGTTTCTCAGTTAGTTTTTGCAATTCTTGAATTTTTTATATTTGAAGGTTAGGTCTGAACAGCAGCTGAGCATTTGCAATTAAAGAACAAATTTGAATCTGTTCAAGTACCACCTCATCATTTCTACTTTAAAAAAAAAAAACTCCCAATCTTCAACATGATCTCATTCACTTCTCCTCATTCATCAATCGATCTTCTTCAATCTTAAAATCATGGTACATTTATATTCTCATTTTATTTTTTTAATGGGTATTTTATTCATTTCTATTTATATATATATGAATGATTTTCATTTTATTTCATTTATATTTTACAGTCATGGATGTTTAGATCACTGTTAAGGCTGCTTATAGCACTAGTGTCACAACCAGCTGCCTCCGTAACAACTTTATTGTATTATAGTGATCTTCTTCCAAGAAACTTGAACTTGGAAAGATTGGTTCGACGAGAATTGCTTACTCAAGAAAATTATTTATTTCATTTTGTCATTAATTTCTTGAGATGCTTTTGGTAGATTATATATAGAGTACTATATATATATATATAATTAATATATGTCAGCTTTGATCAATTCCAATATTATTTCAAACCCAAATCTTGTTTTAGGGTGAGGAATTTGTTTATGTGAATTATGGGTCAATCGATGAATTATAATATCATTAATTATGAATTTAAGAGGTAAATTAAAACAAGGCATTATAAAGCTTTTAAATATGTATTATATATACACCTAATAATAAGGTGAATATTTAATTAGGATTATTATCATTTTTTAAGGAGCTAGAATGTTTAATTAGGATTGTTTATATATATCTTAATAGAAAAGGGTACTAATTAAGCAAAGATTTTAATTGAGTCAATATATAGTTTAACACTTTAATTAATAAGTGCATCAATTTTGATATATCTACTTATTATAGCAAATAGAGAAAAAAACAAAACCAATAAATATAATTTCAAGATGAATAATGATAACATATATGATTAAAATATATATACTAAATTATTGACGATAATATTATTGTTTTGTTTGGTTTATATAGTACTGACAGTCAATTGAAAATTATTTTTTGATTTTTGAAATATATTAGAAAATATTACTTCTCTTTCAATTTATATTGGACTATATATAAAATGCTTAAAATTTTAAAAAATTAAATAGCAAAGCGTGATGAGTGATGAGTGATGATAATATGGGTTTATGTATTTTTATTAAATGTTTTCTGTTCGTGTAAGTTCTTTAAATTTGAAAATTTATTTATTTCTCACTTTCATATCTAAATGTTTAAAAAGAATTAGAAAACATAAAATATTTTTTGCTCTCATATATTAACTAATTAAGATTATTTTTAAACATTTAGATATGAAAGTGAGAAATAAATAACTTTTCAAGAAAATATTAATGGGAAATGAGCAATTTTGATAAATCTGGGCTGGCGCAATGTTGGCAAAGCAAAAGTTTGGATTTGATGGACTTGGGCAGTTTTCTGGCTGCAAATATGCAAATAAATTTGCCTATTTCATTTGTATTTTACAAAATCAACCTTCCTAATAACTTTTTTAATATCCATTTTTAAAAAAAAAAAAAAGAGGATTGAGTTGTTAAGGTTTCAATTTTGACTTAAAGAAAAAAGATATAGATCACCAACAGAAAAAAGCAGCGTGCTCTTTCCCTCTCATTACCAAACCAATTGCAGCAAAATAATTTACATTGGAAATAAAAAAGTTCAAGGAAAAAAATTCTTTTATAATATAAGCTTTATGAATAATAAAAATGATTACATACCCACTTATCAATTAATTAATTAATTTATTTATCTTCAAAATAACGTTCAATTAGTGACATGATCTAAGATATATATCGACTCCTACGATGGTAGAATTTTTATTCTATCAAATGAATAAAAAATAATTAAATTATTTTGTAAAACTCAAGTTTCTAAATTAAAGTAACTATATTATTTTGATTAGTCTGTTTGATTAAAGTAGGATTTATTTTTTTTCCCAAAAATAAGGAAAACTAAGTTAAAAATTGACGATCATTTAAGAATTATGAGTAAAAAAAATTATTAGATGGTAGAGATATTAACAATATCACTATCTAAAATCCTGATACTATATGATTTGATAAATGGATTCGGCATATGCATGTAGCTTCCCAGTCAATAAATATAAATAGTGCCTGGCTGAATATTCGAGGACCCCATTAAAGCAAAGCAAATTATCTGAGATTTGATCAGTTGCTTGGTTCTTTTCACCTTCCTCTTCATGGCCAGCTGCTCTTCAAAAATTCAGAATAAAGCTTCCAAATTACCTGACAGCTGACATCTTGACTTTCGTCTTTTTTTTTAAAGAGAAATACTATTATGAATATATACATACTTTACTAATAAATGCTAAACATAATGAATTGATTTTCGTATTATCATTCTGTTAGACAATTTATTATTCACTGAGTGTGTGTATATATATATATTAGAATTTTTCGTAAAATCAATTATTTTGATATGCTGGCCTTATTAGGGAAGGTAAGCAGTGTAAAATCATTTTCTTGGTAGGCTGCTTTAATTTATTCCTTTTCTTTATTTACTTTAAAATGAATGAATTCAAACAATTTGGATCAATTTTCTTTTGATAAAAGAAACAAACATTAAAGTAAACAGAGGAATTAAGTGCATGTCTGTTGCTCTGTGAACCTTATGATAGATGTCACGTGACTTATGGGTCCATTCCATAGTATACCAAAGAGTGATCATGTGATTTTGTGACACGTGAATTTTGTTAATTAATTAATAACTGACTTTAACAGTTATATAACCGAACAATCTGATAATTAATAATAATAATTTTGACATTTCCATATTCGAACGGGCCTAGGATTCTTCTTTAATTATTTCCTTCTTATAATTTCAAGAAATTTTATGTTTTGTTTGTTAGGTGGCTTTGCTTCCTCCCCAAAATCCACCAGAGCAATTAATTTAATTTATAGCATACGACCTTATATTATTTTTCTCCTAATAAAAATAATACTGAAGACATGTTAGGTTAATTTTTTTTTTTAATTCAGGTTATTTTATAGTATAAGGTTTCTGTATCACATAAGAGTATATACACATAGCAAGGCAACTGCATGCTCCACTCTACAAGTCTATATTAGTTTATCGATAGCTACATATAATTTTGAATTATTTCTTAAATAATATATAAGCATTATTCTCAATTTTTTTTCAAGAATAATCCAAATATATTTTATTATTATTTATATAATTATTTACATAATGACTATAATCTTTTTTATTGTTAATATATTATTAAAAAAATAATAGAATAAAACATTATTACATAATTTTTATTAAATAAAAGTGGATCTATAAATATACATTATTTTATTTTTTATTTGGAATTTTTATTGTTTAGCTATTTATCCCACGTCAAAATATATGTGATATGGTCGAGGGAGCCTTAGGTTATAACTAGGACTCCTCCTTTAGTTAATTTCATTCCAAAATAATCTTTTTCCTTTTAAAATGTCTTATTTTTTTTTCTCTCTTTATTTTGTATTTATTTATTTTTTAAATTAGTAAAGTTATTTTAATAGTATCCGATGATGATGCAAATAAAATTTATCAAATTATGGTATTTTTTTATTATTTTTTTAATAATTATTGTGAGATATTATTGTGATAATATTTTATACTATTAATTATTATGTCTAAAAAAATTATGGCTAAGAAAAGATTTGGTATTTAAGCGTATTCATTATACAATTATTTTTTCTGATATAATTATTAGTACAATTATTCATACATTATATATATTATTGATGAAAAATAATTTAATTTTCTACAACAACTTTAACGTAATTATTTTGTGCTAAAACTTATTATTAAAATTTTAATTATATATTATATCTCAAATAATCTTTTGGACCCTCAATTTCATGTATATTATGTGTTTATATGATTTGTTTTTGTCTTCCTTGTGATCACATTATATAAAAACACATATGATTTACAAGTAAAATAAATTTTTGCTCTTTGTTTTTGAATAATGATTTTCTTATTAGTTAGAGAACGACAAGGCCATAGAATAATTACTAAAACTCCAATATGCTTTACATTTATGTAATTGAAGAGCATATATATATAAGGTCAAATTTTCTTTTTCTTTTTATATTTATGAAATAATAGTTCTATTACATATGCAGGCAATTTGACAAAAAATTAAGTAAATTCATATTAACTAATTTTAACGTGCATTCAATTTAGCAAATATTGCTGGTTGGTTGGTTCATCAATATACCAATGGACCTTTTTCATTTAGGTATGAATTTCTTTCTTTAATAATTTATTTTGAATATTATAAATTTTTCTTGATATCAAAGATATCATAATCACATAATAATTAAGAAATATAAATTGAACCAACATAATAGGGTCAAAGCACACAATATTTCAACTGAAATCCTATTAGATTAATTGACAAAAAAGTATGTTTATATATATTCATAGTAATTAGAATTAATTACACTCTTAATGGACAATTTATAAATATATATTAATATTTAAAATGGTAATAATTAAAAAAGTAAGAACATAGTAATTGCTATCTAAAATCATGCTGAAAAGTTGTCATACTTTTCCCATTTGATCAACTTTACTATAAATAAAAGCATCTCCTTTTTTTCTGTTTTCAAAAGAAAAGTTATACATAAATATTTATATATACTTTCGCAGAGGAAATAATGAGGATATAGCTAGTTGTGGTTTGATTTGGAGACATATCAATGGGAATCGCTTTCTTGCATTATTTAACAACATAAAATTGTTAATTAAAAGACTCAAAAAGAGAATCAATCCTTCTTGGCAACGAAGCTGCTTAAGTATTTTCCCCACACGCAAAGTAGGAGCAAGCGTTGCATGACTCCATTTTATTTCTCTACCCATTACTAAACTTGTGAAATTCAATTGATTCGATTTTGATTTTTCGTTTTATTAGCTTGGTTTATTAGTTAATAATATGTTGTGAATTTTAAATTATATATGTTGTATTAGCGTTTCTTTAATTGAAATTATGTTGTTTATAAATGTGATATTTAGTACTATAATGATCATTGATATATTATTTTTACGTACATTATTTTATATAAACCTGCATTTTTTTTATTAATTTCATATAATTTGATTTTTAAAATATACTAATTCCAATTAAAGTTTGAATTTTTCCCAATTTAACATAGTTATTAAAGAGTTTTGATCGATACAGTGACATTAAGTAATTTTTTCTACTATAAAATCTCAAACTCAAGCCTTTAATTAAATGTATATATATTAAAAAATATCTGTCAAATTTTTATGTAAGTAATTATTAATGATTTTCTTGAGTTGTTGAATCGAGTGAATCTGATCTTGGTCCGGTTTGAATTTAAAAAATATTAAAAATTTTAATTTAGATCCATAATCATATTCATCAGAATCTAGATATGAGTAAGATTGGATTAATGCATATAATTAACAAATAATTAAATAGTTAATAGATACATCATAATACAAGAAATTAAAAAAAAGTAAATAAATACATTTTGTTTGTCATTTAAAATTCATCAATAAATGTGCACTTTAAAATTAGAGGGAGATTGTTGGTCACAGCTGTGTTATAGCTAGCAATAGAAGGTGAAATTCATAGAATGAGAAGCAACATAGGGATGTTACTTGCGCATACTTGTGACTGCCCAGATTTTCAGCCTTAATTATTTAATGCAGTTGTATATTTAGACATAAACATATGAATTTCTTGACCAAAACTGCCCTTGAGAAACCTAGAAAGACCAAATTAACCTACATTGACTGACTCCTTCCTTCCATTATATTATTATCCATGCATGCATATGCATATACACAGTCCAAAACTGGACCAAAAAATTGACCTAACTGTGAAACTAGCCAATGAACCACGAGTGCGAGTGTGTGTTTGCCAAGAAATACAACTCAAACCGTGTCAAAAACAATTATATTCATTCATAATAATAACAATTTATCAATGAAAGTTTCCATTTGATGTATTCTAAATTCTATTTTATATGCTTACATTTGACGACACACGGAAAACTTTCTATAATTGATTAATTTCCTCATGAAAGCAACATATTCCTTGTATTATTATCATTATATATTTGTATTTCATTTACTTATGTTGGGAAAATCGCTATTTTTCCGCCCCTCGGACCGTCTTTAAGCAGGAATAAATGAGAAAATAAAATAACAATTGAGAAATTAAAGAGAATAAAACACAATGATTTAACGTGGAAAACTCCCGAATGGAGAAAAACCACGGTCGTTGTCTAACGACAACCAAGAAAAATATTCACTATGCGGCAAATTGTTACAACCACAAATTACAAAATATTTTTCTAACCGACACCCACAAAACAACCCCCAAATATTTATACTCCAAGGAACTCCAAGAGATTGATTCTCTAATTCCTAATATAAACTATTTGGTATTTAACCTATAGCTCTCCTTAAGCTATATTTTGTGTTTGCTTGGTGTATTTACAAATGGAGAGAATGAGCCTATTTATAGGCTTCAAATGCAAATAAATTGTCAAACTAAATTAGGTGAAAATTAGGCTAAATTAGGCACCTCCCATTTTCACCTCCCATTTTTGACAATTTCTTCCTTGTTAGGCACCTTGCATTTTTGACTTTTTTTTTTCATTTTTATTTTTCAATTTTGGTGTGCTACCACCAACAATCTCCACCTTGAAAAATAAAAACACAACATTGTCTGTTACCGACAATCATAATTCTTAACGTCAAGAATTAACATACTCCACCATAAAAGAGTATCACCACTTGGAATTATTTCGCCAACTCCAAGAATTTTTCATCGGCCATGTCGGATCCCGCTAATAGTTTATGGTGCAACCCTCCTGTTGACTTTTCCGAGAGTTCATTAGCCATCGACATCATTTTTCCACCACATGCTTTGCATCAACTGTCAACCAATGTAGCACGCATTTCTGTGGACCAGCTACCAATATTCCGTCCTCTTCCATGGCATCTCAACGGGTAGCAATCATGCCATGAGGACACATTTCTCTCAACTACAGAGAAAACTCATCATCTCCTTCGCCACAGGAGATCACATTGGCAGCAACAACGTTAGAGCTTCTAGCCGAATCAGCTCCACCGTTCGGGCAATCCTTCCTCACGTGTCCAGTTTGACCACACCCCCAGCAGACAACCTTCCTCTTTCCGGAATTTCTTCCGCTGACTGGTTTACCCTGCAAAACCTTATGTAGTCCAAACTGTATCAACACGTCTTTGACTTGCACTTGCCACAGTACAAAATTCATTCTCCCATCAAATTTCTCAATCTCGCATCTCATTGCCGACATGCTTACTTTGTGCTTAATAAAAGATCAGAAATAAATATTACACCAGGTAAATTCCCAGGTAAGAGGAGGAGTCACAATGGTCTCACTTAAAATCCACTTGCCTTAGACTAAATTCGTGTCGTTTGACAGAATTTACCTCGACATGTAATTATTTATCTCACTACCAATACTCAAGCACACCAAAGCAAAACGGCTCCACCTTTTCCAAAGCTCCACCAGCTCCAAAGGCTCCACCTGCTTAAAAACAAAATAATTTTTAACAAAAATCTTTTCTGATGTGGAAGATCAGACCAAGCTGCAACCACAGAGCATACTAAGATTTTTGATAAAAATTATAACACCTAAGCTCTGATACCACTTGTTGGGAAAATCGCTATTTTCCCGCCCCTCGGACCGTCTTTAAGCAGGAATAAATGAGAAAATAAAATAACAATTGAGAAATTAAAGAGAATAAAACACAATGATTTAACGTGGAAAACTCCCGAATGGAGAAAAACCACGGTCGTTGTCTAACGACAACCAAGAAAAATATTCACTATGCGGCAAATTGTTACAACCACAAATTACAAAATATTTTTCTAACCGACACCCACAAAACAACCCCCAAATATTTATACTCCAAGGAACTCCAAGAGATTGATTCTCTAATTCCTAATATAAACTATTTGGTATTTAACCTATAGCTCTCCTTAAGCTATATTTTGTGTTTGCTTGGTGTATTTACAAATGGAGAGAATGAGCCTATTTATAGGCTTCAAATGCAAATAAATTGTCAAACTAAATTAGGTAAAAATTAGGCTAAATTAGGCACCTCCTATTTTCACCTCCCATTTTTGACAATTTCTTCCTTGTTAGGCACCTTGCATTTTTGACTTTTTTTTTCATTTTTATTTTTCAATTTTGGTGTGCTACCACCGACAACTTATACAAAAACAAATAATTATTAAAAGATATATTTTATTATTACTATAAGTTTATGAAATAATTTCAACTTGTAGTCCAAGTTTTTAACTGTTTATTAGTTTAAACATCAATTGTTTAATTATTAAAATGATGTAATTAAGACTCATCACCTTTTCCTTGGTTTGTCATTATTGAAAGAAAGATCGAACTATATCTATATCTATATCTATATCTATATCTATATATTATTGAGCATTAAAATATTAAACATAAACCAATTAAATTAGTCACTCATTTTGACGAAAACGTCCAATCTTTTTAGTTTTAAGTTTTTTTATTTATTAGAATGTTAATGAAATTAATTATATATCAAGCTTTAGAACAAAAATGTTAAATTTTTTAAATATAGATTTGATAGAATCAATTTTATAAATAATTTTTTGAAAATCTATCATTGGCCAAAAGAAAACCTCCACATACTAATCATTTTATGATATTTTAACAATTATCTTATTATCTAAAACTGAAAATTTTCTTCAAGTAACCTTTAAGACGATATATAGATAATTAGGAAAATTTTTATTTTTATTTATTTATTTGCTAATGCAATTGAGACCAGTAATTAAGCTGCAGACTCCGCAGAGGGACATTTTTGCATATCACTTAGTAAAATTTCATGCAGGCCCGTTAAGCAATGCAGGTATTATAAGGGGCCACTACAAATCCTTGTCTTTCTTTATACAACTATAAAATTTATAGATAAAATTTATTTATATGTAATTATATATATATTTCTTATCTCTCTCTAAAGTTTAGGAATAAAGCGATAATTTGAGCTTATGGATAAAATTTCATGATAATTTTGAAAAGAAAGTGTAGAATGAAAATTTGATTATTAAATAATTCTAATTATGTATATGTTTTTTTATATAATTTTAACTCATAAATACTGAATTTTTTTAAAATTAGAATACTGCGAGTTTGAATACTAGGTATGGGCATTGGCTAGTTTTAAAACTCGAGCAATCAGATCACTTAATAAAGATAAAAAAAAATTTTAAAAACTGACCAATAATAATTGGTTGGTCAGTTTGATCGAATTTTATTGGATTTGATTAATTTTTTTAATAAATATATAAACTGAAATTAACTGACTAAATTTATTTAAATCAACGTGATCAATCAAGTTTATTGGATGACAGTCCAATCGATCGATTTTCAATTTTTTTACTGTTTCTTGTTGAATACAATATATACAATACATATAATAGAACCACTTTAATATATATATATATATATATAATAATAGAATATAAACTCAATACAAATAGCAAAAATAAACAATAATTAATCTAATTTATTTTTATCAAAAAATTTGAAAAAAAAATAAATGAGATTTTCAAGAACCAAAAATTAAAAAAAAAAAAAAACTTTTTACCAAATCAACTATTTGGTTTTCCGCGGTTTATTCTCAGAGAAAGTCTCCAAACAATCGAAGTGTCCAAATTCAAGGCATTTTGTCCATTCATCCAGAAATGCCCTCACTTGTTACCAATTTAACTCACAGTTATATGGGGCATTATAGTCAATTCAATAAATCTATCACTGTTACGATTCTGTAAATTAATTAATTAAAAGAGCAACAGAACGGCGGGCCAATGTTAATTTTTTTTTATAGTGTTTGATTAGAGGGAAAGAATCTAACGGGGCCTAAACTTTCTCTCCCTAGAAAGCCTCTCTGTCTCCTTCTTTATCTCTCTAAAAACACAGCTACATTTTCCTTGCTTTTGAGCTTCTTTCTTGATTGACCATTTACCTCGTCTTTCTTTATTCTTTATTTTTTTTCTTTTTTTTTTCTTTCTATATTATAACTATATATAAACGCCACTCTCTGTCTATCTGTTTCTCTTAATCTTGCTCTCTGAAACACAACAAATCTTGCCTAATTAAGAGAAGAAGAAAGAACTCATAATCCATAATCATCTCTTGAGAATTTTCTTTCTTTCCATTTCTTTGCTTCTATGGCTTCATAAATGCAGATTCTTGGTGTTTCTTTGATTCCCCATTTTCCAAACTTTCTCGTTATTCTCTCCACGTAATCATCACCACCATTGCTTTAAAATAGAAAACCCAAGAAACAGAAACAGAAAACAGAAACAAAATCAAGAACATCTCTTTCCGGACTTTTGTTATTCATTAGAAGGATTTCAAGAAATCGAAAATGTTTAGCGGATTATTAAAATCGAAATTCTATTCCAAATGGTACTTCAAGAACCTGATTTTTTTTTTAAATTTTCATGTTGCCCTGTTTTTTTGTATGGTGCTCTGTTTTTTGTTTTCTTTTTGTTTATTAGTTACATATTAATCGGTCTCCAAATTGAAATAGCCACTCGCTGATGAAGATGGCAAAAATGCGACTTGAGACCCTAAAGAAGAAGAAGAGCTCGGTGATAAAGTTCTTGAGAAATGATGTGGCTGATCTTCTTAGGAGCGGTCTTGATTATAATGCTTATTGCAGGGTTAGTTTTATTTTATTTATTTTTTAAATTTGATTTGAATGATTTACAGTTAAAATGGCCAGGTTTTTTTTGGTTCAATTTTTCTTATATTAATATATGGCTTTGCTTTTCTTTTAGCAATTTCCATATTTGTTTGAATCTTTTTTCTGATAATTATTACTGGTAATGGGTAAAATCTTTAATCATGTTTGAATATTAAACACTTCATTATAAGCACTTCATTATAAGTTTCTTTTCCTCTGCAACTTTCTATTTTTTTCCTCTGCAATTTCTCTGTTTATTGCGATTGTCATGGTGTTTTATTTAGTTTATTTTATCTTGCACTAGCAAATAACTCATTTCGGGACCCAATTTTCTAATTGCCACCATGGATTCACATGTGTTTCCTGATTCAAGACATTATACTTTTGTCTTGTTTTAACTCAAAAACAAGAAGCAAAAGCTATGATGTCTTTTTCTGATTCAATTGGTTTGCTCATGGAAAAAGTAATTATTGTGCCAGTTTCAGTGGGCTGTGTAGTTTTATAATTTTATGGTTATTTATTATTTTCCTGGTTAGCATAAAAATCAAACCTTATATTTTTTTTTGTGGATGGAAATGCAGGCTGAAGGGCTTCTGGTTGAACAAAGAATGTTAGTTTGTTACAATTATATCGAACAGTTCGGTGCATGCATCTCCAACAATCTTTCAGCCATGAATAAACAAAAGTATGCTGCTAATCTTTTTTGATAGAATGCATTATGCATTTTGTTCTTAATTTGAGTACTTTTCCATCACTTCTCTTTTATTCCCATTATAATTTTTGAAATAAACTATTACCTGTAGGGAATGTCCTGAAGAATGCAGAGAAGCAGTACAATCTCTAATATATGCTGCAGCAAGAATTGCCGAATTCCCAGAACTACGTGATCTCCGAAATCTATTCACAGAAAGATACAGGAACTCCCTTGAATCTTTTGTCAATAAAGAGGTTTAATACCCTATTCAACTCTAGTAATTATATTTTCATTCTTTAGGGATTGTCTCAGAATTTAATTCTGATCTAGCAAATTGATAATGTGCAGTTTGTTGAGGTATTGAAGCCAATTATATCTGCCACAAAGGAGACTAAGCTTCAGTTAATGCATGGCATAGCAGACGAATTTGGTATAGAATGGAATTCCAAGTCTTTGGAGCAGAAACTCTTCAAACCGCCCCCTGTTCAAGATGTAAGCTTCTTGCCTATCCCCACCGTCCCAAATGAATATTTCATTAATCATACTAACAAGTGTGATTTTTTTTACAGGAGCAGCAAAGGAATTGTTTCAAATACCAGGATAATGTTGCCTCCAAAGCAGACCGACAAGATGGTGATGGGGATAAATACAAGATGAAGAAAAACAAGGATGATGAATTCGCAAAAAGGGAGAGTCATGACACAGAAAATAAAGTTAATAACATGAGGAAAGATGGCTTTCTGAATCAAACTCAAAAGAAGAATGCAATTGATGATAGATACAATTTGCCAAACAGCAGTGAAGACGAGGCGAGTTCAGTCCACAGGAGAAATAACAGTGATCTGGATAGCATTCAAGCTGGTTCAAGTTCAGTTGGAAGTGTTTCAGAAGATGAAGTGGATAACAAGAAGCCCTTTTACTACAGATTCATTCCTCCGCCTTATGTCAAACCAAAAGTTGAAAAAGAAGAAAGCAAGACTCAAGAGCCCCCCAAATTAACTGGCAATAGTACTGTTGATGAGGAAACTAATCATCAAGATGATTCAGTAAATGAACCTAAGCCAAAACCAAGATCAGTTCGAAGGAGAATATCACAGTCAACTGGTCATCAAAGTTTTGGCAGTGATATAAAAATTCAGTCTCCTTCAGGTCATGAAAATGTTAGTAATGTTGAAAAGCCATTGAAGCCACCTCCAGGAGGCGAACATTTGGTCAATCTTGAGAATGCTGGGTTAGCAAGGACTAATTCAGGTGCAAGAGTGAAAGGAGAGACTAAGTGGGGATCAAGAATTTCACGAACAGATAAAGTTAATCAAATGGATGAAGAGGAAAGAATGCTCGATGAACTTTTGATGCATTACAGCAAGGACAAAGTGAAACTAAATCAAACAGATGATATTGATAAAGCATCGAATCACAAAAACAAAAGTTCAGAGTTACCTCTTCCATCTGGCAGGGAAGCAATTCCACAGAAGGCAGCATCAAGAAGGCATAATCGAGCTGTTTCACAGCAGCCAGAGACATTGACTGGGCATGTGCATCCTAATCTGCCTAATTACGATGAGTTAGCAGCTCGGTTTGCAGCTCTTAAAGAGAGAGAAAAAAGATTGTGACATTACGTTCTTAGAGCTTGCTCATTAATATTCTTTACTATTATTTAAAAAAAAAACAAAATGAAGACGAAAAATTAGAAACAAAAAAAAAAACATTCATCTGAAATTTGTACACAGGAAAGTTTTAGTAGTTTTATCTAATTTTATGATTTTTTAGTTCTTTAAATTTGTTACATTATTCTATGGTCCAGATTTTTTAATTTATTTATATCTATTATATAATTTCAGATTCAGATTATGCTTTTTCCATGTTGAAAATTTCTCAGCCTTTTAATGGTTTTGTTATTGTTTTTGATACTTGCATCAGCATCAGAGACATGGTTTTAACTTTTAATTATACTCCAAAATGTATATGTTACATATAGTCGGTTATGTAACGAATTTCAGACTGCCAATACAATATTCTCCGTTGTCATTTTCTTTTTTCGTTAAGCAAATTGCATTAGACTACACTTTGAAGAGTTAAAAAGGCACAGCCATGACACACAACACAAAGTTAATGACAAGATGGTGAATACACCTTTCTGAGAAAAAAAAAAGAAAAAGAGAAGAATTTTGTCAAAATTGTTGCTTCTAGGTTAAAGCTACAGAGAGTTCCAGATAGAGAGAGATGAATGAATGAAGAAAATATTGTATTAATCTGATTGAAAAAGTACAGAAGAAAGAATATATACACACTATCAAAATTACAATAATACCCATAAAAGAAAATATGCCTTTACAAAAATCAAGTCTAAAACAGTAAAAGAACAAAATAAAAATACATCAAAGCATATGACTTAACAGCCCTCCCTCAAGAGGGAGACTGATGAAGTAATCCCATCTTGGATACCAAAAAACTGTGAGCCTTAACACTTAATCTCTTGGTAAACATATCTGCTAGCTGAAGTTTAGAGGGAATATGAGAAGTAGTGATAAAACCTTCTTGTAACTTATTTCTCACAATATGACAATCAATGTCAATATGCTTAGTCCTTTCATGAAATACTGGGCTTGCAGTAATGTGTAAGGTAGCTTGATTATCACAATGAAGATCAATAGGAAGATGAACAGGTAAATGAAAATTTTTAAGCAAATAAGTTACAAACTGTAGCTCACAAATAGTGGCTGCCATACTCCTATATTCTGCCTCAGCAGATGAACGAACAACAGTAGGCTGTTTTTTAGTTTTTTATGAAATTAAATAGCTGCTCAAGTAAATATAGAATCCAGTAACAAATCTTCTAGTCTGAGGACATGAACCCCAGTCAGCATCACAAAATAAGCATGTAAATGCAGAGGAGATTGGGCAGAGAAAAATAAACCTGAAGAAGTAGTGGCCTTAAGGTATTTAACCACATGTAAAGCTGCATCCCAATGATTGCTCTTAGGAAAAGCTATAAATTGACTTAATTGTTGTGTTGCAAAAGAGATATCAGGTATGGTAAGGTTAAGGTATAATAACCTACCTACCAACCTTCTAAATTTTTCTGGATCAGGCAACAAGTCAGAATCATCATCAAACAACTTCATACTAGTAGGCAAAGGTGATTTAAAAGGCTTACAACATGTTAAAACAACATCAAAATAATATCTAGTTTGTACTTTCTTTGATTGAGAAACATACCCTTGGAAGTCCTATGTAGCTCAAGACCAAGAATGTATAGTAAAAGCATCATCTAGAGCCCTTTTAACATCAGAAATAGGAACTTCACAAGTACCAGTAATCAAAATATCATCTACATAAAGAATTAAGGCAAGAAATAGAGAACCAGTAGATTTAATGAACATACAATGATCATTGGAAGATTACTGAAATCCCAAGGTATGCAATATGGCAGTAAGTTCTATGTTCCACTACCTTGATGTTTGTTTTAGTCCATATAAAGACCTTCTGAGTTTACAGACCATTGCTGGATCAGAAACCCTATAACCAGAAGGTAATAACATATATATTTCTTCATCTAAATATCTATGTAAAAAAGCATTATTTATGTCCAACTGGTGAATGGGCCAATGCTGAATAGTAGCAGTGACTAAAAAAAAGTTTGACAGTGAGTAACTTAGCCACTGGACTAAAACTATCATGATAATCAACACTTTCTATTTATGTATACCCCTTTGCCACTAATTTGGCTTTGTACCTATCTATGGTCCCATCAGGTTTAACCTTGACTTTATACACCTATTTACACCCTATTGGTGTTTTCCCAAGTGGCAGAGGAGTAACATCCCATGTATGATTTTGTTCCAAGGAAACAAGTTCTTTTTCCATAGTCTCAACCCAATTAGGATCATTCTTTGCTTGATTATAGGTTTTAGGTTCTTGAATAACAGATATATTGGCTATAAATTGCATTTGAGTTTTATTTAGAAAAGGTCAGACAAAAGAAGGTAAAGGCTGAATAGGATAAGGTATAGATGAAGATGAAGGAATAGAATAAGACTGAATAGATTCTACTAAAGACACAAATTATCTAACTATTTAGGTTTAATTTTCTGTCTAGTACTTGTCTGAGCTGAATTGGGGGCACGGGTTGGTTCAATGTGTGATCAGAATATGAATTAGAAAGAGAGCAAGAAGGAGCAAAAGGGCTACGATCAACAGAAGAAGATTGATCTGTACATGGTTGACTTAGTGAAGGTATGTTTTGAGTGTTAATGGGAGAATTGACAGCTGATTTATACACATCAAAAAATGCAAGATCGGATTGCATAGGAGATACAATAAGAAGAACAAGATAAGAATGTAACAGAGAAGAATTTATTTTAAAAGGAAAAATAGATTCATGAAAAACAACATCTCTAGAAACCAAGATATTTTTAGAAGACAAATCAAACAATTTATATGCTTTTTGGCCAGGAACATAACCAAGAAAGACACATTTAGAAGCTCTAGAAGCAAACTTGTCTTTATGAGGTAAAACATTAGTGGAAAATACAAACAGCCAAAAACTCTAAGAAAACTATAGTCAGGAGGTTTATCATAAATCATCTCAAATGGAGTTTTCCAATTTAAAACAGAAGAAGGTAATTTGTTTATGATGTGAGTAGCAGTAAGTATGGATTCTGCCTAAAATTGTTTAGGTAAACCTGACTGAAACATTAAAGCTCTTGCTACCTCTAGCAAATGTTTATGTTTTCTCTCAACAAAACCATTTTGGTGAGGTGTATAAGGTGTTGTTTTCTGATGAATAATGCCAAGTTTAGAGAATAACTATTTACACTGATTATTACTAAACTTAGTGCCATTATCAGTTTGAATTTGTTTAATGGTTTTATTGAACTGAGTTTGAATCAAAGAAATGAAACTTTATAGAACAGAAAAGGTATCTGATTTGCGTTTCAATAAGAAAGTCCAAGTGACTTTACTTAGATCATCAACTATTGTTAAAACATATTGGGTATTTGTCAAGGAAACTATTTTATAAGGACCCCAAAGATCCACATGAATCAGATCAAAGATATGTTGTGATTGTGTAGAACTATGAGGAGAACAAAGTCTATATTGTTTGGCTAAGAGACAAACATCATATACATGTGAAGAAGCAGAATTCAGACTAACGAAAATATGTTGAATTTTCTTGAATGAAGTATGTCCTAGTCTTTGGTACAACACTTGACAAGAAAGAGACTCTTTATTATTATTTACAGCATTAACATTACATGGAATAGAAAATTATATCTCAACAACATTTAAGAGAACATAATGTTTATTTTGAAACAGATCAATGGCACTTTGGTGGCGCGTGAACTATGCTATAGCGATACCGCAAGTGCACGGGTCGCCCAAGTAATATAGTAGTGAATGAGTTATCGTTCCACTGGGGACAAGACCAAGTACTAGTGCAAATCTTAATCGTTGTTTAGCAAATTAATAGTTGTGTGATGCTTTGTAACTAAAAATAACTAAATTAATAACTGAAAATAAAGGAAAATTAAATGCTATGCAAAAAGGATTGATAATAATATTAATAGTACTATCCAGATATTGAATCCCCCTAGCCTCAATGATATTTATGATCAATCAATTCAGCTAAATCATTTAATAGATTTGAGTTGGCATTCCTCTAAATTAGACTAAAACCCCTCTCGAGTGGATTAATCCCTAATCACTAAGTAGAGTGCTGGAATCTCTTCTCAAACACAATTAAATAGATCTTGCATTAAAAACAAAGAACTATAAACCAAAGGATCTTGTAAGTCTATCTCTAGTTCCCCAATCAATCCTCAACCCTTATGAGTATTCAATTTATATCAAGCTTTCTCAAGTCAATAATATAAAAATAACAACCAATCAATAAGCATGCTATTATCAATTGGAAATAACATCAAGCATCATAAGAATAAAACAACTCAATCAAATGATTCAACTGAATATAATTGTTCAATTCACACAAATGAGCTAGGGTTCATCAATATCTAGATAGAGAAGGAATTAGTTCATATTCAAAACTAGAAAAACAGAGCAAGATAAATGAGTAAGAGAAACCAAACAATCCATGGCAGATAATTTGTATTTCTTCACTTCAATCCTTGATTCTTGGTTTAAGGCTTGTGCAAGATGTGTATCCTTCTTCAAACTCAGCTCAAGACCCTTCTCCTTGCTCCAACAGCTGGCTCCTCCTCCTCTTCTCTGTTCTCTGTTTCCAAAAACGTACCCAGAACTCCCCTTTCCTTCTCTAGCTCTTCTCTTTTTATTTCCATTCAAATCTCCAACCCATCCTTCCAACTCACCACCCCCATCCATTGTCTACCACCTTCCTTTGGTTCATCTCCCTTTCCCATTATTCAGGTAAGCTTTTCTTTTCTTTTGTCTTTATTTTGACAAAAGCACAGATCTTGTCCCCCACTTGTTCCTCAATCAGTGCAAAGAATCTAACTTTTCCATAGGTGACACGGCCATTGACACGCCCATGTCACTGGGCTTGTCATAGCCACTGTGATTCTGAATATAGGACACGTCCAGTGCCACGCCCATGTCACTGGGCGTATCACAGCTACTGTGAATCTGACTATAAGGCACGTCCAGGGACACGCCCATGTCACTGGGCGTGTCACAGCTACTGTGAGTCTAAATATAAGGCACGTTCGGTGACACGCCCATGTCACTGGGAGTGTCAATGCTTCTGAATGCAGTATCAAGGGTATGTCTATTGACACGCCCGTGTTCATGGGCGTGTCCATTGATGACTTTTGCTCTTTTCTTCTACTTTCATCCGTAATTCCTCCGAAATGACCATAAGCCTCAAATTACAGAGAATTCCTGAAATTAACCCTAAAATACACTTTGAACAAACAAATTAAACTCAATTGGATAATAATCATATTAAGAAATAGGAATAAAATATCATCAATTGTGTACTTATCACACTTACAAGGAAACTTTGGTGATTTAATATTTACAAACCAGCTTGCAAAATCCTAACAGTTATTAAGTTCTCATTATTGTTCTACCCTCAAGACCATTGAATAGGCTTTGTTCACAAGAGGCAATGGTTCAATAAATAAAATTTGATTCCTGACATGATCATATTGATAATTTAGGCCCATTAAAAACTATAAGAGTTTATTCATGTTACCCTGATCCACTGTATCCCTAGCTAATGCTCTACATACACATGTAAAAGCAAGAATCAAACAGTTTAGCTCATGCCAGAGCTTTTTCAATTTTGTGTAATACCTTGTCACAGTAAGTGAATCTTGAGAGATTGAATTAATCTCTCGTTGAATCTTATAAACCAATGGACCATGACTACCACCATACCTACTTTCTAACTCATCCCACAATTCCTTAGCTGAGTTAGCATATATGAAAGCCTCTACTATATCTTTCGATATGAAATTTAGGAGCCACGATGTAACCATGAAGTCAACTCGTTTCTAACACTAAAACTCATTAGAGTTTTCCTCAGACTGCTTACAAGTCCCATCCAGAAAGCCAAACTTAGTCTTGGCTCTAAGAGCTATCTTCATAGCTCGACTCCAAGTAGAGTAGTTTATCTCAGTTAAAAGAGAACTTACCAGAAGCATTCCTGGATGATCATAATTTTGGAGATGAAGAGGATCTCCAATGTCTCTACTGTTATTATTATGAATTCTATGTACTTCAGCAATATTTCCTCCAGTAGCATTTGATGTGCCTCCTTCTTCTACCATCTTGAAGAGTTAATAATCTCTCTCTCGTTAGAATTTAGATTGTCGACTATAGAAGAACTAGGTTTTCGGGTTTAGGTTTTCAATTTTTTGGAAAGCAAAAAAAAAAAAGGGTTTCTGTATGAAAAATTGAGGATTTAATGGAAACAAATGAATCAATTAACAAGAAAGGAAAAAAAAAACTCTAATCAAGGTAAAAACTCCGATCGAGACTTCCGATCAAGAGAAAACAAAAAGAAAAATGATCGATGTTACGAACCACAAATCAAACGATCGATGTTACGAACTATAAATCTACCATTTTACAAGCTTTGCATGAATAGATCTGCAACTGAGAATGAATGTCTTGGTGAGATTCTACAAGATTCTAGGGTTTAAAAGAATAGACTTAAGAATATGAAGAAAAATACGAAGGGAAAAGAAAATGATTTTTTATGAGATTTGAACGATTGTTTGGTTGATTTTGTCAAAAATCACAAGCTCATCTTTAATACCATGTCAAAATTGTTGTTTCTAGGTTAAAGCTACAAAGAGTTCGAAAGAGAGATGAATGAATGGAGAAAATATTGTATTAATCTAATTGAAAAGTACAGAAGAAAGAATATATACATATTATCAAAATTGCAATAATACTCATGAAAAAAAAGTATGCATATACAAAAACTAAGTCTAAAACAGTAAAAGAACAAAACAAAAATACACCAAAGCATATAACTTAACAAATTTGCATATCATGAAAGGAAGAATTAATGTAATAGACATAGATATATACCATCTGACAATTAACAGTGGAGATGATTGCGAGTTCAGTCCACAGGAGTGATAGCATACAAGCTGCTAGTTCAATTTCAGTATTAAATATTTCAGAGGTTGATGTGGATAGCATACTAGCTTATACTACAGATTTATTTCTCCCCTGCAAGAGGGGTTGTTAATACACTGATGCAGACATCTATATGCCTATGTGGCTTACTTGATGTGGCAAAGAAAATGATGTGTTTAGAAGTGCTAACGTGGAAAGCGGGAACAGGGTAAACTTGGTGACATGGACACCGCTATGGCAGTGTCAGAGTATGATATTATATGGAAATATAACAAGTGAATAAAATGATAGCTTTCTTCCATGTCTCTATTTAATGTTGATTGGCTAGTTACCACGTATAATCTTAATTAGGGATGTATTCAGATCAGATTGGGTTGAGTTTATCTTTAGTCAATAATTCAGATTGAGTGCAGTTTAAATCTAATTATTTGATTCACAGTCCATGATGAATTGAGTTACTTCAAACTGATTGAGCTAGTCAGTCTAATAGGTTTCTCTTTTTTTTTCTTTTTTTATTCCTATGATTTTTTCTTTTTTTTTCCCCTCTATAATGCAATATAGATATAGACATATATATACAATATTATAGTATATATGTATATACATAGATTATATATATTATATATATAATATTAATTAATTTTATATTATATAATAAATAATATTTCGGACTGAGTTGAACTGGCCTAATAAAATTTTATTTGGGCTAAGACTCGATCCAAGACATACTCAAATTTTAATGTAAAACCCGATGTCTACTCTAAATATTCTTTAATTTGGATTAATCTGATTGGGTGGACAAGACTGCTAGCTAGGTTTAGAGGAAAGTTATGAGCATTACGTTTATACATAACTTTCATACCAAAGTTAGCACAGCTAATAATAGCAGCCCAAGTATTAATTACATGAATATGGCGCCCTTGGAATTTTTTATTTGCTTGTATTGAAAGGCACAATGAATTGGATTCCCAAAATTATTAATGGAAAGGAGCCCTAAACGAATCGAAGAATTACATATGAATATACAAAAAGAACTTAATTATGTGAACTGAAAACACAATATTGCTATTACAAGAATTTCAAAGAAGAAAAATCTTTCAATTTATACCTCCTAACTCTTTGAATATTTTTATAGTATGGTCAGAAGATATGAATATTAAGTATGAATCATAATTCTAATACTTTGTAATCTATTTCATATTTTTCGTACTCTATTAGGAATAAATCAAATCTTCCCAAATAGAATTCAAACCTTTGGTCAGTAAATTAACAGTCGACTGCTTTGCTATTAAGCTACTGAAAAATAACGGGATACTAAATCTCATAGAGTTCAACTCTCTATGACTAAAATGAGCTCGAAGTTTCCTTCATAAGATTCGCGATAACTATATCAAATAAAAATTTAAAAATCTATATATGATTTTCTAAATTCATATCCATTTTTTTTTATAATATGGAAAAAAAGGACTCTCTTCATCTCTGAGCAATAACGAGGAATCAATTGAGATGAATTAAAATTGGACGTACCTAATCTATAATTTTTATCATATTATATATGATAGTATATATATTCAAGATGTAACCCCTTATTTCACATAATGAAAATGTATATAAAATTATTCTGATCTACTTCGGTATAGAATAAACTTATAATCGTGAATTAACTCGATTATCATATTATAGATTGAAGATGTCTTAGTAGTGAAATGATAGACACACAAAACTCAAAATATAGTACGAAATAGCGGAGATATTCGAGTCCTCTCCAAGCCAAACTAGGTAAAAAGCGAATGAATATGATGTTGTGGCTTATACAAGGTGTACTATGTCAAACATGGCATATAAATCCACATTAGCAGAGATGACGTGGTGGCATGAAAGTAAATTCTACATGGCATATGATCAAATGGTAAGTGATGATGTGTTAATCGCACGTGTTGGTGATGATGTGTTAATTTGCTTTGCTTCCCTTCATATGATGATGTGGAGATAAATTAATGACGTGAATAGAGTTGATCAAAGTTTTAAAATCTCTTAATAAAAAATTTAAACCAAGATAAAGGATTTTTGATAAAAATATAAAAATAATTAAAAATAATTTTAAATTTACTATATTTATAAAATATTTACCAAAATATCATATCTTTATTAGTTTATAAATAGTTTAAAATGAGTTTATCATGAATTTATAAATTTTATATAGTTTATAATAAGTTTATTATAAGTCTATAATAAAATAATTAAAATATTATTAGTAAAAAAATTTTAAAAAATAGGGTGAGGTGTCATTTTTTTTCGAGATGAACACATAACTGGGCCAGCTTAAGTCTAATAAAATACACGATTGGGCCCAATTTAAGCCTAATGAAATTAATGAAGCATGCACTCGCTTTGCCTATGCTCTTTTCTCCATTCGCGGTTGTAATCGGAGACGAGCAGGGTTGAATCTCCAGCCTCCCCACCATAAAAACGGCAGTAATATGAAGGTCAATGGACTGGCCATATTTAGAAGAAAGGAAGGAGGAAGTAGAGCTGGTGATGAGTGAAGTTCATCTTGATCAGGGGCGAAGTCAGGTTTTAAAATAAAGGGAGGCAAAATTTTTTTTACAAATTTTAATTTTTTCGTAATTATTTATCTCTGTTTTTGTTTTAATATTATTTTATAAATTTATAAATTTATTAATAATATATTATTATTATTAAAAAATTAATTAATAAAAAAATATTAATATATATGTGTATAGAATTTTAAATTTATAAGATTGTTCATAATAAAAATAAAAAAAAGAGAAAAAAAAATTGAATAATGAATATAATTTTTTAAAAATAATTAAAATAAATGAATACTTTAATTCATTAAATGGGTTCAAATTAATTTAGTTGAAAAATTTATTCCTTTCTTTATTTTATTTTTTTGTATTTGTATATTATCAATATTTTGTCAATTTTTTAAAAAAGAACTATTGCATATAGAATAAATAATTTATTGTAATTTTTTTGATTTCTTGTAAAAATTAAAAATAAAATAGGGAGCAATTTAAAATTTCTTTTAAAAAAATTAATAAAAAATTTAAAAAATTTTAAAAAATATTATATGTAAAAAAAATTTTAAAAAGAGAAGGGGGCAACTGCCCCCTTTTCAACAATGTAACTTCACGAATTATCTTGGTTGCCAACCTGACTCTTCTGGACCTCACATCTGTCATTTAACCATCTTCATTCCACCAGGTATTAGCTAATTCAGACTGGTTTAGTGCTTGTTTTGCCCTTTTTTTTTGCATAAAAATTTTCTCTTTCTTATATTTGTTGGTGTCTTAATTGATAACATTTCATTATTATGTGGAGAACTTTTAATAGGTTTATATGGTGATGTTTTAATTGATACCTTTAAAGAACAGTAATATTGGTGTTATTTAGATGTTGATCACAGCAGATGTAAGGATTTCTTAAAAAATGATCAAGGACCTATGCAACAAATGGTTTATGTGGATGAAGATGGTGATCTTGTTCTATCCAGACGTAACAGTAAGTACTCATTGTTTGTATGTTTATTCTCCTCTAGGCAGATATGTTTGATCTTCTCTTCAAAATTAGTATTTTGTGTTTTTATATGGGCATTGTTGATTAATGCTTGTTGTATAATATGATACTTCTCATCGCGAGTGAGGACTGAGGAGTATTTTTTGCCTTCATTATTAGCTTGCACTAACAAAATCCTGATATGTCCCAGCTAGTGCAATTAGATTGTAAGTCCTTCTATTGGATTTAAACAGTGAGCTGCGTGGAAAATTTAAGAGCCATGATAGCTATTTTTAACATTATCTTAACTCTTTGTTGTTAATGTTATATATCTTCTAGCTCAAATTTCACATTTGTTGATAGAATTGACTCTAGGGACAATTTGGTTTGCTGTTTTTCTGTGCAGATTTTTCAAGTCGTAGTTTTAGTGTAACCATCCAACATAATATTACATCATCAATTCCGAGTGTGGGGTTACAGGTGATTGTTTCTAATGTTTTCAGTTCACATACTGAATTATGATATATAACCTGTTTTCTTCGTTCAGGTTTGGAAGGCAGAATTGGTGTTGTCTGATTTTGTGTTGCATAAGATGTTTATTTCATCTGAATTTGATGGAATTAGTTCACTGGAACTTGGTGCTGGAACTGGTATGTTGATGCTAACCCCCATGTTGGCCTCTTCCTTCTTTATTTTATTTTTATATGTTAGAAAGGGAGAAGGGTAATGGAGTGCGGTAGGAATTTGTTCTGGTTATTACTCATATTGGATATTGTTGTCTTTGGAGATCTTCTGATTCTTAAATTTTAGCTGAGTCAGTGCCACAACTGCAGTCAAGATCTGTGTGGATATTCTTTGTTTTAGCGTTAACTATGGTTGAAGATCTCAACCTAAATTCTAAAAGTATTTCTTGTGTGACAATTTTTTTTCCACTGTCTTTACCAGGGCTGGCGGGTATGTTACTTGCACATGTTGCTAAAATGGTTTTCCTAACAGGTATGACATGAACATAGTTGTATATCAAACCTTCTTTTTGTGGGTTTTTCACTTAATTCAACATTCTGTGTCGTCTCATTTCCAAATTATTTAGTTTTGGCATGTTCCTCAGGAAATGTGAGGAAAGTAGGGAAAACTTCAAATTCTTTAGGAGGGTATATCCATTCCTTACATTTCATTATTTTCAATATATTTTCAAGTTCCTATGTAGTGAATCTAGCCCAATTAATTTAGCAGCAAGTTGGTGACTGTAACTACTTTCTGTCTCTCTCCCATTTTTATTTAGCCTCAGTGATTGTCTGTTTGGAGAAGTCCCTAGGAACTTGCTTCAAACTTCCAAATTTCTGGTTGTTGTGATATCAGATTTCTATTTCATACATCATAGTTAAGCAATAGAAGGAAAGAATTGAAGAATCATAGTTAATGAGCTTTGGAGCATCCGTCAACATCTTTTTTTAAGATTGTGAATTTTCTAAAGAGGACAATTATATCTTCATCTCTCACAGACAAGCCTTCTATGAGTATTGACAGACCATGGTGATGAAATACTCAACAACTGTGCAAGGAATGTTCACCTCAATTCTGAAGTACTAAACTATCCAGGTGAGATTCATGTGCGGGAACTGGATTGGATGAATTCCTGGCCACCTAAACTGCGCCTTGAAAATTCTGCTGATAATAGAAGGTAAAATATCAACAAAGCTTCTTTATGTATTTGAACAAAAAAAAAATTGTTTCCAGCACTATAAATATGGCTGAGTCAAGAAATACATTTGGGACCTATATTCCATTCTTCCTGTTGGTTGAGGGATTGCACAGTCGAAGAGGAGGAATTCTGCTTAAGGGACTCCTGTTTGTTCTTGAAAGAAGAGAACATATGCTACTTGAGTGATATTGACTCTTGCTTCGGATTGCTTCCATCATTGAGGATGGTTGCAATAAGGAGAGTGGAATTCTAATGGGAAAGTTCTACATAATGGGGGATAGAGGATTAAGATTACTCCCATCATTGAGGATAGTTCGGGGAGAGTGGAATTTTATTTGGAAAGTTCTACATAATGGGGAGAGAGGATTCAGGTCCACAAAATTTGTTAGAATGTTTTGGTCTTAGACCTGTTACCTAATTTGGTGAAGCAGTTACGGCTACTCCCTCTCTAAGGATCTATGGCAAGACTAAAAGAAAGTTGAGAGAGAGTCGCAGTTGCACAAGTTGGTCACTTCTATCAACCATGGGAAGTTTGGTAGTGGAAGGGATAGGATAAAACACTCTCCCATGAAAATAGTTGGGGTTGTCTTCTCTTAAAACAAATATTGTCAATATCATAAACATTAAGATGGTAAAAAATTTCTAAATCAAATACAATTATAGTGTGAACTAGAAATGTATATATATTTGTTTCCTTGCTCACCAGATCTTATATATATATATAATATATATTTGTTTCCTTGCCCACCAGATCTTATATAATATATATATATATATATGTATGTATATTTGTTTCCTTGCCCACCAGATCTAATTGTAAATGCCATCTATGATTTCTTTATCCTAATTAAGCTTAAATGAATAATATTTTTTCTTGAAGAGTATTATTACTTTTAAATAAGAGATCAAGCACTCAAACCTAAAACTAACTTTAAATATAAATAAATAAGTTGATACAGTAGAGTGAGCCAAATAGTTGGGAACTTGGATGTAAGGTATTTGGGTAAAGAGAGAAAATCTGAAGTTTTAAGACTGCAGCAAGATTCAGGTCTTTTTTTTAGCTTGATTTTATATTATGTTCTCTTCAGGAGAATGTGATGACGTGCACAGAAGTTGAAGAATCTCAGTCAGCTTCTTTACTCTTGCTGCTGATGTGATATACAGTGATGGTCTGACTGATGCTTTTTTCAGCATTCTAGAGAGACTAATGTCAATGGGTTCAGAAAAGGTATGCAAAAATTAAAATAGACAGCTGCAAGGGTGGGTTCAGAGACTAATGTCCTGGCATATTAAATTTTTGTGAAATACGTATCATGGCTATTTCTTTTTGTAGAATATCCATGCCAGAAATATTTTGATTCTTACCTGTTGTGTTTCTTGGAACAATCCTCAACCTTTTACATTTAGTAAGAAAAAGAATTGAGTAATTTACTTATTTTCTTTGTTTCAGGTTCTATATTTGGCATTGGAAAAACGATATAATTTCAGTGTTGATGATCTTGATGTTGTTGCAAATGGTTACTCACACTTCTTGAGTTATCTTAGAGAAGAAGGTAAGCTTGTTTCTGATTCCATGACTTAAATTCTAAGTTAGCCTTTGAGCTTATGACAGAGCAATGTGGATTATGCAGAATACAAGGACCATGAAAATGAATTCTCCTCTTGTTTGGTGGGTAAACGGATTGACCTTTCATTAATTCCTTAATATGTGAAAGAGTATACTAGAGGAAATGATGTTGAGCTTTGGCAGATCCAGTTTTATGGAAGAAAACCTGTATCAGAAGGTTCTTGTTAATTAGATTTCAGTTCAAATCCATTTTCTGTATGAATCCAATTCATAACTGTGCCTTGGCAAATCATACTTTCATTTTTCTTTTTTCTTTTTTTTTTTTAAAACCAATTCTGTAATAGAATTAATTGAAAAAAAAAATGAAATACAACTATAATTTTTTTCTTATCTGTCGAATAGAACTTTAATTTTTCAGTTCTGTGAAAATTATTATTTTTATTTATTTAAATGATAAACAATATTATTTTTTTATAATTTTTCGTTCCTGATAAATACAAATGGATTTTTTTAATAATTAAATCAAATATATTTTTTAATCTTCTGTACCAATTACAGTTCTCTCAAAAACAATTTGAATTATGCTTGTGATGAACAGTTTTTCATCGTCATTTTCAGTCATCAACAATTAAAAAGTTTTTTTTTTTAACTCGACAATTGAAAAGTTATATATTTAGGATAATACTTTTTTAATTGAGAACTCTATTCTCCCAATCGTGTAAAAATGTTAAAAGACAATATTAAATTATTTACTATTTCTGAAAAAAGAAATTGGTTAAAATAATATGAAATAAAAAGTAATATTATATGGAAGATAATCTTGTCAAGTTAAAAATGAAATTAAAATATTATTATTCTAACCTTAACAATTTATGGAAAATAATAATTAGGATTAACTCCTTGTCCTAAATTGATGGATGGACATTTTTTATTTTTTAAAAAATAAAAAAATAATTATTTTTATTAAAAATAAAAATGTACATGTATTTTTTTTACTTTATATAAAATATATTTATTAAACATTTTTAATATTAAATATGAGTATAACAGAAATTTAATAAATTTATTAAAATAATAAATAAATTATTAATAATTATTTTTATTAAAAATAAAAATTTACATATAATTTTTATTTTATATAAAATGTATAATAGAAATTTTATTAATTAATTTATTTATTAAAATAATAAATAAATTAGAATTTGGAATAAATTAAAAAAATATTGCTAATAGTTTTTTTAACAGAAATACTGTTATTAGTTTGTATTATATAATTTTTCAGTTTGAAAGTAATGTCGGAAGAAAAAAAAAAGCGTAAGCATGGATGTAAAAAAGGCGTCAGCGATGACAAGAGGGTGAAATATCTGGCGGACTGGTTCCAGAAATTACTTTGATTATGACGAAAATTCCGCAGCACACAACAGTACTGTAAAATTCTGATATAAAAGCTGAACGTTGGGCTCCCATCCCATCAATCGCAAATATATACAAAAACTAAAACCAGTTTTGTTGAGCTAATAATTAATTATCAATGGCAGAAAATGGGGAGCTTCTTCTTTTGGATTTAAAGGTTAGTCCTTTTGCAGCAAGGGTGAGAATAGCCCTCGCAGAGAAAGGATTAAAATTTGAGACGAAAGAAGAATATTTAAGCAACAAAAGCCCTCTTCTTCTTCAAATGAACCCAATTAATAAGCAAATTCCTGTGTTAATCCATAATGGGAAACCCATTTGCGAGTCAATGATCATTGTTCAATATATTGATGAGGTTTGGAATGATAAACCTTCTCATCCTTACCAACGAGCTCATGCTAGGTTCTGGGCTGACTAAATTGATAAGAAGGTTAGTTATAATTATATATCTATTGTCTATTTTTTATTTATTTATTTATTTATATTATGTCTTCTTATGAAGGAGAGCCTTGGCTCGCAACGGCAAGCATTATTATAGTGTAATTTGAGGCCATGAGTTCTCTTCTCCAGACTTTATATATTGCGAGAACATTTGTGCATTAATTTTTTTTTTTTTTTTTATATTATGTCTTCTTATAATGCAAAATTGGATGTATATTTATGTGCAGGTATACCCAAATGCCAGGATGCTATGGACATCAAAAGGTGAAGTGAAGGAAGCTTCAAAGAAAGAGCTGATTGAAAGCCTTAAAACTCTGGAAAGAGAGCTTGGAGATAAGCCATATTTTGCAGGAGAAAGCTTTGGATACATAGATTTGTGCCTAATTCCTTTAGGCAACTTCTTTTACACAATTGAGAAATTAGGAAACATGAAGATGGAGATGGAGTTCCCCAAGCTGGTTGAATGGGGTAAGAGATGCTTGCAAACCGATGAAAGTGTTTCCAAGTCTTTACCATGTGATCAGCTCCAGACTTATGAAGTTGTTTTGGGGATGATGAAAGAATTTGGGAATTGAAGCTGAAAATTAATTAACAGTCTATACTATAATGTAATATCAAATGTTTGCAGCTTGTTTGCATTAATTAATTTCTTGATGTTCTTTCTCTACAATTTTCCACCATCCATTCGTATTGCTTTTATTTGCAAAAAATTTTTTTTTTTCAATAATTGGAGTAGTGTTTTATATGCTTACCCTTTTGGCTTCTTAATAATAATTTTATATACGTTATATAATGTTTGATATTTTGTCCTAATCTCCCAATTTTGACAAACTTAATACTTAATTGTAATCAAGTTAAATTTTGAAAAATTGTTTTGAGATTCCAAAAGTTTAATGCATAAATTACTAAATAAATTCAATACTTGAATGATCAAATGTTTATTTGTGAGCAATATATCGGAAATCAAATTGAGCTAAAATTAAATTGATTTCATAACTTACTTTATCAAGTTTGATTTTAATATTATACAACCATAATTAAAGGAACAAGTAATTAATTTATGAAAATCTCTTCTTCTTGCAGTAATTTTTCAGCTTCGTTTCATGATGTGGTGATATAAGGACTTTGAACATTACTTATAGGAAAATCCTAAAAATTGGCATTCCTTTGTTTGGTTTAATGGGATATGGAAACTGGGAAGTAATGAGAGGGGATGATGAAAGTTTATTTTCTTTCGATGGTTTGGTTAGAATTTGGAGGAATAATAAATAAAAGATATTAAATAACTTTTTTAATATGGTAAATTACATTTATTGGGTTCCAAACAAGTGACTTAATGCACTAGATTTTTTTAATCAATGGAGGTTATATCCCAAATGAGACTTTCGCATTAATCATGAATTCTTCCTATTTAAAATTTATTTTTAAAGTGAATAATAAAAAGGCAGTGGAGTGCCTGAAATCAAAATGAGAGCGACAATATTGCCACCCAAAAAAATAAAAAAAAATGATAAAAAATACGAAATAATAAATAAAAAAGTATGAATTTATTTTATTAATAAAAAAAGTATGAATTTATTTTAGTGCAATTTTATAAAAAAAAAAAGTAATTAGTTATATATTGAATACAATCCCTTATTTTTTTTATAAAAATTTATCTACAAACATATAGAAATTATCTAATTATATATAAAACTTTCACGTAAATTGTAATATAAAAAAAATTTGACCCCTTAAAACATTATAACTCTGTTATTAAATTCAAATCTCATTAGTATTAATGCTGAAAAAAATGTTTTACATTATTTTCTACATTTATCTATGGTTTTCTCATTATGCAAATTGTTGGTATATGTACGAATGAATTGCTTACCCCTACTGCGCGGGTATTGCTATTTGCTATGGGGATAAAAAGGTTACATGTCAACGGAAAATTACCTATAACAAGAAATTAATCCTTCAAATCCCATGCATTTACTTGCAAATAGTCGCAGAAACAAATCCTGAAGACAATGCCCTAAAGATTTGAAGATCTTGTTATCATACCATAAAACAGCTTGCTGATTCTTCATGTCAAGTAAAATGCAATCATTCCATTTATTTATCACAAATTGGTAGATATAATGATGGAGTTAGAAAAAATTACCTTCTATTTATAGCATTTGTTGAACACGTATTTGACACTCTACTTTTAATCTGGACACTAAACTTTACATGGTAACAACAGAATTTATCCATCCAAGTTCCTGAAAATCCCAAAAACTTTAACAAGTAATGTAGTTTTGATTCAACCTACTCAATTCAATCTTTCTTTTACCACTTTTGAACAGTTGAGCCTGACCTGACCAGCTGAACCTGTCAAGACATGGAGATTTGAGAGCCTCACCATTGCACGTGCATAGTCTCTGCGAAACAAGGAGACATCTGAAGCATATGTTCTGACCCAATACTCAGTTTCTTGCCCAGACATTAGCTGCTGATCAGCGAATAAGATTCCTCTACCTTTCAAAAGACCGCGGTAGTACAATCCGCCAAAATTTACTCCAGGTCCCTCATAGGCCATATTGATTCCTGGCTCCTCAAGTGAAGAAGAAAGTAGTGACCCCTCAAAGGAAACCGATTCTGTTGTAGATGATGATTGTGAGGAAGTCATTACAGAGGTACGAAAGGAGGGTGCTGCAGCTGGTGTCACTGATACGGTCCTGTTGTTGCATATTGACCTCATTTGGTCAAGGAACTCAGGATCAAGAGAGGGATCAGGCTTCCTAGTCCCACGGAAATTATGGAGACGGTTTTGGAAGAATTTGCAGTGAATCATTCCAATGCTATGACTACCTATTAGCAAGACAAGAAGCATAAAAATCAGATGTTAAGTTGTTACAGAAATCATATTTCTTCAATAAGAACATGAATATAACAAAATTTTGACAAAGTGGAAGATATCTTTCAGATTGAGCTAATCTAAACACACACACAAAATTGTGGAATCATACGCAACAAACAAAAGTTACTAAAGCATATGCAAAAAGCTAAACTTCTAAATACAACCTTTCAAAAAGAATCACATAAATAAACAGTAAAGGTCTATTCTACAATGATCAATCAACAAGGTGAGAAGCACAGATAATGGGAAAGAGCAATACCTAAGACACAGACAGTTTCTCTTGCATCAAAACCCTTAGATGCAAAAGAAAAAAGGGTTCTAGACAGACGAGCTTGGGGCGAAGGAAGCTCCGAAGTTGCCATATTAGGGTAAGAGTCAGTACTGTCTCTTCTGCCAGTGAACACTGGATAGAATGGACCACCAGCCTGTAGTTCACAGATTCAGTGAGACTTCTAACACAGAAAGAGAGAGAGGGAGGGAGAGAGAGAGATATGCACCTGAACAACACCTTCTCTGGCTGCTAAAACAACAATATCAGCACAAGAGACAGTTCCAGGGCACACTTCTTCGAGCCGTGACTTGATTGCGTCAATTATATCAAATCCCTTAATGCTTTCATTGGGGATTGAATCTTTCTCAGATTTTAATCCATCAGCAGCATCCAACAAAATTGAGGCATCACAACCCTTTCATGAGAAAGCAGTAATATCATAATCACAAAGAACCTAAAAGTAATGCAAGTTCAGTTACCCAAAAATGAAATGAAATTTCAGAAATCAAAAAACTCAAGAATGTATCAACATATGAGCAAAAGAGACACATAACTCTAATTTCATGGATTTTACACAAGAACTGCTAAAACTTGGAGTTTGAACAAAACCCAGAAAAAATGACAATCAAAATTCACAAAAGGCACGGCAAATATCATAAAAATGCAGATTAAGTTTGATGGAAACTCTATCAATCATAACGATGCCAACACAAACAATAAGGCAAAATGATGAATAGGAAACACTGGCCAAATCTTGAAATTAAGAATAATAAAAATCCTAATGAAAAGAGCAAGACAAAGCAACCGCACTTCATGATTAACAGAGACTAGAAAAACGCAGCAGAAACCCGAATTGTGATGGAAGTCAAATCAATTCATGAAGAATTTATATATTAATTTCTAAATTGAAGAGAAAATAACAAGAACAGGCTAGAAATCCTATAACTCACAACAAACAAACAACATTTACAAAACCCAGAATGATTTAATCAAGAAACAGAAAACCCAAGAGAAAATCAACCATAACAAAGAGAAAGAAAGATTCATCACCTCAATGAAACAATCATGGAATAGGAGCCTCAAGAGAGCTGGAGACACATTGGAGCGGACTTTGTAAATTGTCCGAACCATCTCTCCAATGATTTTCTCGGCTTGTGGGCAAGAATCGCTATAAAAATCATACTGCAGTGAAAGGGGAGGAAAAGGACGGGATTGTTCTTTGTCGTCCATAGAAAAGAAGAAGCCAGGATCCAAGTCCCAATTAGAAGATGACCAATTTAAAGAAACTGACCAATTTCCGGCCGTCGATAAAAACAACTTTTTCTCGGTATCTTTTCTGAGAGAGAACAAAATAGAGATAATGGCCATCAAAATGTAAAATTTCCACATGTTTCGATCGATTCAATTCTCTTTCTCTTTCGCTTCTGATTTTGCTTTTTGGTGGCCTTTGTTGTGGAAACGGAAAATCAGTGAACCTGCAGATGGGTTTATGTGAAGTGGCGGGAAAGTGAGCGTTAGACTACTACAATGCCCTTGTAACAGATAGTTCGTTAGAGTGGATCTTATGATTGGACGAAAATACCCTTAAATCTGTTAGTAGATTTAGGTTAATCTTGGCCATTGAACAGTGGGCCCCTATCGATAATGGAGGGACAGGGTTGTATTGAGCAATGATATGGTGATCGGTGCCGTTAGATGAAAGTGATGTCAGTGTATTCTTTTCTTTTCTTTTTTTTTTGTTTTTTGAAAGGGTTTTTCTTTTTAAGAAAAGAAAGGGAAATATCGTATAATAATTTAAGGAATCATTCTTATAGATTTTTATATTGAACTATTATTCATTTTTCAAGTTTAACAAAAAATAGCTCTATTAATATTTCTGATATATAATTGATATTATGACTATTACAATTTAAAAATTAATATTTTTAAAATTAAAAATTATAAAATAAATATTTTTATTTTTTTAATTATTTTTATAAAAAATTCTAACTAAATTATAATGTGGATCAATTATATAGAAAATTGATCTAATTATATAGTTAGATTTTTTATAAAATCAAAATAATTGATAATATTATAAATTTATTAGCTCAAGCAAAATATTATTAAATTTATTATAAAATTATTAATTTATAAAATTATTATATTTATATACTATATATAAATAAATTTTATTATATATATAATATTTTCTGTAAATTTATTATTAAATTATTATAAATTTAATATACACTTTTTGTAAAATGATTAAAGCTTCTCATAAAAAAAAGTAAAAATTTTGAAAAAATGCGACAAGATAAGAAATGTAATTTTTATAATTTAATTTGGGATGTTCATACAACTATCTTAAAAAATAAATTTCATAGTAAGAATATTTTAAAAATTAAAAATATTTATACTTTTATAAAAAATTAGTGTAAGATTTTAAAAATACTTTATTTTTTAAAAAAATATATCTTCTCTCACTATAATTAATATTTTACTTCAAAATTTTATATTTTTTAAATTTTAATATTAAAATAAAAATATTCTAATAAAATAATAAAAATTAATATTTTAAATTATTTTTCATCATATAAAATTATAATTTTTTATAAAAAAAATTTTAATTTTAATTTTAATTATAAAAAGTAAATAACACTAAAAAAATAAAAATAAAATAAAATATGAAAAATATATTAATAAAAATTATTAAATTTATTTTTAAATAAATTTTACATATTATACACATAAAAAAATAAATAAAAATATACATAATTTTATTATGTAGATATATAGTAGATGTGTTGTAAATGTATTATAGATATGTTGTAGATGTGTTGTAGATGTTGTGTGTGTATTATGTTTTTGTTATTTAAATTGTGTGTATTTTATATAAAAAATATTAAATGTTGTGTGAATATTGTATAAAAATTGTGTGATTATTTTAAAAATAAAAAATAAAAATAAATATTAAATAAATATTAAAAATATTATGTAGATGTGTTGTGGATTTATTATAGATATAATAATGATGTGTTGTAAATATAATACTGATGTAGTTTGTTTTATTGAGTGTATATTTTTGTATATATTATGTATACATTGTATTTATATTTATTTTTTTATGTATTTATTAAAAATATTATATTAAATTTTTTTAAAATAAATAAATAAATATAAATATAATAAAGTCGTAAAAAAAGAAAATTAAAAAATTAAAAAATTAAAAAAAAAAGAAGAAGAAAAAATAGCATGTTAAGCGTAATTTAAAAAAAAAAAACGTGTTTTCCGTATAACTGAAAAAAAAGAAATCTTTGGTACGATATTCTGGGAAGTGGTAAATGTGCGTGGGGGTATACATAATATTTCCATTTAGTTTAACATTTTCCTGACTAATATGGGCCATCTTTTTAATGGGCTGGACTAATGATTTAGAAGTCTTATGCAAGCAATGACGAAATTATGAAACCCCTAGAGAACAGAACCAAGGCATTTTATTTGGCTGTAAATCCTAAGCTTTTTGCCCTTGGATTTGTGCTTCTTGATGCTTCGGAGAGCTATGGCTGATGAGCTAATTCTTCTATCTCATGAGCTTAGTTTTTTTGCAGAAAGGGTGAAAATAGCTTTTGCAGAAAAAGGTGTAACAAATTACCAAGTACGAAATGAAATTTTTCCCAACAAAAGCCCTCTCCTTTTACAAAAGCCCTCTCCTTCTACAAATGAACCCTGTTCAGAAATTAGTCCCGGTTTTGATCCATAATGGAAAACCCATTTGCGAATCAATGATTGTAGTTCAATAAATTGATGAAGTATGGAATCATAAGTCTCCATTATTGCCCTCTCATCCTTACAAACAAGCGCATGCCAGGTTCTGGGCTGATTATATTGACAAAAAGGTAACTTCTTTACTCGTAAATTACTAAATTTTACAGTTTCTAACTATTGTTTAATTCATTGTTTGTGCCCTTTAGTTAATCTTTTCCAATTATTACAAACTGGGTATTTGCAGATTTACCCAAATGGGCGATTGTTGTGGAGAACAAAAGGGGAAGTGTATGAAGCAGCAAGAAAAGAGTTGATTGAAAGCTTTAAAACATTGGAGAAAGAGCTTGGAGAAAAGCCATATTTTGCAGGAGAAAGTTTTGGGTATATAGATTTGTCATTAATTCCATTCTATAATCCGTATTACAAGTTTGAAAAAACAGGAAACTTAAGCATGGAAGTGGAGTGTCCCAAACTTGAGGAGTGGGCAAAGAGATGCTTTCAAAGAGAGACGGTCGCCAAATCTATATGGGATAAGCGCAGGTTTTATGAGAATGTTTTGAGGGTTATGAAGATAGTAGGGATTGATTAATTAGAAACAACTCTCATTTCTCTTTTTATTTTAATTTTGGCTTTGATGTTTTAAATTTAGTTTTCACCGGACTTGAGGCTTTTTCAGCTCCATTTGGAGTTTCCTGTTTTTGTTTGTACATTATTTATGGGGCCAATTAATGATTCAATATTTGGTGCAAGTAATCATTATAATGTTGGCTATTACTTGTGATTATCATAATATAAGATGTTGCTTAAATTTTAATGAATTTAAAGTATGAATAAACTCGAAAGGCTCATGATATTATTTAAAATAATAAAGTATTTTGTATTGATAGTTGGAGTATTATATATATATATATATTTAAGAATTATAAGAAAAATTCTCTTAAAAATAAGAATTTTCTGAATTATGTTAAATTCTATATTTGTTCTTTTTTATTTTACTATACTATTCCTTTGTAATTTTACTGGAATATAATTTTAATAATTGTTAAATTATATCCGACTTTGGTGACTGTGATTAAAAGGAAAAACACTATACGATTCGCTCACGGAGGACTTCCTAAACGAATGGATAACTTTTTTTTTATTGGCTGGCACTTTCCTTTTTTTGTAAAAATGATTAAAAAATCAAAAAATAAAAAGGAGAGAGAAAAAGTCGGGTAGGTGGCCCATATGTAACACGTGCAAGAAATATATTACGGACCTTATCTAATGTCATATCTAATATTCTGGCCAAAAAAAATATCATATAATATTGTTGATTTAATTTTTTTAAAAAAATATTAATTATAGTTATTTTAAAAAATAATTTTTAAATGATTTTTTTATTAATTAAAAAATATTTATTATATAATAAATATTTATTATTTAATATAAGAAAAGTAATTAGTGTTTTTTTATGTTCTATTTTTTTTATTTTTAAACACTAGTAAAATTTTAAAATTTTATTTTTACATAACACTTTTTATATGATGATAACCAATTTATTATTAAATTAATAATTTTAAAAAATAATTAAAAAGCATTAGTAGTTCTAGTGCTATCACCATACTAATTATCATTATGTTCAAAAGGAAAAAAAAAAAAAAAAAAAACCTTGTCTACTCTCTTTTTTTTTTGTCTCAATTCGCATATAATAATATAGTTTTTCATAAAACAAAATGCAATGAAAACTATATATTTAACAAATATCAATTAATCTAAAAGTGCTTTTCATCAAAAAAATAATTAATAATGAACTATAATATAATTAAATTAAATCGATCTTTTTTTAAAAATAAAAAGGGTCTCACGTAGACTGTGATTGGTGACTATAATAATGAACACTCTGATGCAAGCAGTGATGAAATTTTAGAAGAACCTAGATTTCTAGATTTTTTATATAAAAGCTCTTTCAAACTCAGTTTTTCACATTAAGTGGGACAAAAATACTTGGGAAATGGGTGAAGAACTAATTCTACTGTCAACGGAATACAGTCCATTTGGAGAAAGGGTGAGAATAGCACTTGCAGAGAAGGGAATAACAAATTATGAGTTAAGAGAAGAAGATTTATTCAATAAGAGCCCTTTGCTGGTAAAGGTGAACCCTGTTTATAAGTTAGTTCCAGTCCTTATTCATAATGGCAAACCCATTACTGAGTCGATGATAATTGTTCAATATATTGATGAGGTTTGGAATGATAAAGCTCCATTGTTGCCTTCTCATCCTTACCATCGAGCTCATGCCAGGTTCTGGGCTGACTATATTGATAAGAAGGTGAGTTTGTAATTTGATTTTTTCTTGTAAATAAGAAAATGGGTATTTTTTAAACTATTTTATTTTTAAAGAATTTCTGAAGAAATTTCTTTTTTCTTAAATATATAAAAAAAATTGTAAGTCGAATTTTTTTTTTATAATTATCAAATTACCACCAAAGCTGTGTTTAGTCAATCCATTATATGGAAGCTAGGACTGTCTGATCCGCATCAAATTGTTAAGTATATTTTTATGCTACTAATTGTCATCATCATTGAAATTGGGTATAATTAATATTATATGCAGATATACCCAATTGGAAGAAAGTTTTGGGAAACGAAAGGGGAAGAATGTGAAGCAGCGAAGAAAGAATTTGTTCAAGTGTTAAAAACCTTGGAAGGGGAGCTTGGAGACAAGCCATATTTTGGAGGGGAAAGCTTTGGTTACATAGATTTGGCATTTATTCCATTTTATAGCATGTTTTATTCATTTGAGAAGCTTGGAAACTTTAGTATGGAAGTTGTGTGCCCTAAAATTTTAGCATGGGCTAAGAGATGCTCCCAAAGAGAAAGTGTGTCTAAGTCTTTATGGGATCAACAAGAGGATTATAAAGGTCTTTTGGAGTTTATAAAGAAGAAGGGCTTTGATTAAGATTTAATCAAGACTTAAGAGTCTAATAATATGTCTTGGGTTTGAATAATTGAAATTTGGGGGTTTGAATGGCTAATTAAGAGATTAATTGAAGCTTTTTGTTTTCTTTTTTCGGAGCTTGTAGTATATCTTGGGTAATTAATTATATAATCTGCTTCCATACAATAAAGATTTTTTTAGTCAGTACTTTTTATATTGCTACTGCATACACATTGTCTTTGAAGACAATTATAATATTATTAAATTAAAATTTCATTATTGATTTCTCAAACTAAAGATACTATGCATATGATATTTAATATTGTATTAGTATGTTACATATCTTTGTAGATTATTTTTTTTATAATTTTAATTTATAACCGTATATACCAGAGGTGCACATAATTCAAATATGCATTTTCTACTGAGAGCGATTCAAGAGATATATGTAATAATTTTTTTAAACCTTTGAATGGAGATTCAAAATTTAAATTTATCATCAAATTATGTATATATAATGGTATTTTTTGGTGTAGCATGTATAAATAATTAATTTAAAATGTAAAAATCTAGTCATATTATGATCTTATCATTCAATCTCTAAGTCCCACACATAAGTAATTTAAGGAAAATTTTGAACTCAGAAATCTGATATAATAGAGATTAATTTGAAGTTTTTATGGTAATAAAATGCTCTCCTATAATTATACCTATGGTTATAATCCGTTATGAAACTTTATGATCAATAAAACCTTCATGTTGGCAAGCAAAAAGATTCATCATGACTATTCATGTGCCAAAATTATTTTTATTAGCCAAATTCTACAAAATCATAATAATAATTGTACCTCTCGTTCATTAGAAAAAAAGGGTGGTTAAGAATAATAATAATAATTTAAAGTTATGGGCATTTGCATTGGGGCGAATTAATGGCTTTAAATTGAATCTGGACGGTAAAGCCTTGACCCACAATGGAGATGCAGATAACATAATTCAACGGAAGAACGGCTCCATTTTCGCATTCCAAAGATCTCCTAGAAATACAATTCAATACAAAATAAATAATTATTAGGAGTGCATGATAATAGTATTAGAAATGAATTGGAAAACTAATTTTTTTATATACTAAAATTGATTTCATTAAAAAATTATAATAAATAAAAAATTTAATTATTTAATCATAAGGATAATAAATCATTTATTATAAATGCAAGCAGTGGCGAAGCCACTTGCATAAGAGGGGGCAGCTGCCCCCTTCTATTTTAGAATATATATATATATTATTAAAATTTTTAAAATACTTAATTGCCATTTTAAATTTTTAAAATACCTCTCTATCCTTCAACTTTTATAAGAAATTAAAACAACAAACCCAATATAAATTACTCTTCTTTAAATCAATAGATATCTTTTTTAAAAAATTAATCAAAAAGTAATTGGCATTCTCTAAAAATAAAGAAGAAGAATAAGAAAGAAGAAAGAAGAAGACAATGTTAGAATTTTTCTCTTTTTTTTAATATGTTTTAATTAAGTTATTAATTATGTTATTTATGATTGATTGAGTGTACAACTTCACATAAATGATATTAATAGATGAAAAATTCTCACCATAAAAAAAAAAAAAACACCCAAAAACCTACTTAACAAGAAAACTCAAAACAGTGGCTTAATATGAATTTTATCCACTTGACTTTTCTTCAATCCAACTTGGCTGAATTTTATCCACTTGACTTTTCTTCAATCCAACTTATGGTTTTAGACAATCAGTTAGAGACATACATCTTTGATATGAAGTCCAATTGTGAGTTTTTGAATTTGACAGGAATTTCCAATCTTGCTGAAAAAATGGTGAAGACAAAGAAAGATATTTTGTATCCGTTGGTCTATAAACTTATAACTTTGGCTTTAATTTTACCTGTTGCAACTGCTACAGTTGAGAGGGCATTTTCTGCTATGAAGGTTATTAAGAATCGATTACGCAATAGGATAGGAGATCAATGGATGACTGATTGTTTAATTACATATATTGAGAAAGATTTATTTAATATCATCGACAATGAGACTATCATGTGTTATTATCAAGAAATGAAAACACGTAGAGAGCAATTATAATTTTTTTTGTTCTTTATATATAAAAGATATTTACGCATTAGTTCATGAATATATAAAAATATTATTATTTATATTATTTTTAATATATATATAATATTTTTATTTTGCCCCCCTTCACTAACAAGTTTGACTTCGCCCCTGAATGCAAGCATCATTCTTTTTAATTTTTTTGGCATATTATAAATCACAATATCTTAAGATGAAAAAAAAATTGATATAATTGATATTAATTAATTTAAAATTAAGATTTAATTGAGAGAATATAAAATGTAATTTTTTTATTTTTTAAAATATTAAAATAATTATAATATGTAAAATTTATACAAAAAAAAATTATAACAATCATATACCATTATATATATTTAAAATTTTGATATTAATTCATAAAATAAATATATATCTTAAGCATTAAATTAAAACAATAGCTATTTCTTTTTCTTTATAAATGATATGTTGGGAATATCTCTTAATCTTCTTTTATTTTCCAATTATTAATAAAATTTAATTTTTATTAGTTTATCATCTTAAAAATAAAAATAATATATAATAAAGGTATTAAAATGTGGTTCTGTAAAAGTATGGGCAAAACTCATGTAATTCCATGTAAATAAACATTATTATTTCTAATCAAGAGGAATCTGACGCAAGCGATGACGTGCAGAGTTTGAGAACCGCCTGGAAGGGTAAAGAAAAAGCAGAGCAATCAACAGTAGTACTAGTATATAAGTACGGAGCATTAACGCTAATTTTGCCCGTCTGTTCTCATCTCACTGCCAAGCCAAATCAAATCAAAAAAGAAAATTGAGAGATCAGTTGAAATTGTGCTGAAAAATGGCAGAAGATAAAGTAGTTCTCTTGGCAGCAAAATTTACTAGGTTTGCAGAAAGAGTAAAGGTAGCACTAGCAGAGAAGGGAATCAAGTATGAGTTGAAGGTAGAAGATTTAAATAACAAAAGCCCTCTTCTTCTCGAAATGAACCCTGTTTATAAATTAATCCCTGTTTTGATTCATAATGGAAAACCCATTTGCGAATCGATGATTATTATCCAATATATTGATGAGGTCTGGAATGATAGAGTTCCATTGTTGCCTTCTGATCCTTATCAACGAGCTCAAGCCAGGTTCTGGGCTGACTACATTGACAAGAAGGTAAAGTAAATTAATTAGCTTTATTCTTTTTGATAACTTTAATTTTTGTTAAAATTATCTGATTATATGAACTGGGTTTCTGCAGATTTACCCAAATGGAAAGATGCTATGGGCATCTGAAGGTGAAGTTAAAGAAACATACACAAAGAATTTGATTGAAAGCTTTCAAACATTGGAAAAAGAACTTGGTGACAAGCCATTTTTTTCAGGGGAAAGCTTTGGTTATGTTGATGTGGCACTGATCCCTTTTTATAGCATGTTTTACACATTTGAAAATTTGGGTAATTTTAGCATGACTGTGGAGTGTCCTAAGATTGTAGAGTGGGCTGCCAGATGCTTGGAGAAGGAGACTGTGTCCAAGTCTATTTCTGATCCGCATGAGGTTTATGAATCTATGAAGAAGATGATAGAGAAGAAATAGACTTGAAATTAATCTGATTTTCTATATTTATAGCAACAGAAGAAGGTAAATTTGTTCTGTGTTTTTTCTTCCACAAAAACAGAGAAGGGAGTCAAGAACTTGGCCATTTCTTCCAGATTTTGGCCAAATTTTATTAGTTAAATAAAGTTGATGGATTGTTGCTTACGGATGGTGATCCGATTGTTTAAATATTAAAATTATCAATTGTGATGCATCAGCTTCATGCATTTATCTTTTGAAACATTAAAATATTCATTGATGTAAACTATTAATGTTTCATAATTGATTAATTTTAATTTAACAAGGATTTATTTATTCCAATTATCAATGTCTAACAAAAATAGAGAAATCTGATTCAGGGATATTGGGTCAAATACAAATTCAGATATTCATAGGCTATGGAAATCTGTTTTATGTTTTTTTTTTGTTTTTTAAAGAGAATACGAAAATCAAATCTGTGATACTTTTTTTTATATCGGAAAGGATAAATAATATTAAATTATTGAAAATCTTTCTTCGACCGAAGTTCGAAATTAGGAGGGTGAAAAAAAGGTCCAAATGCATGTGGGGTAGAATTAAATATATAGCTAATGTCACCAATTGGTCGTCCTATTACATGATCTAGGTATAAAAGAAAACTGCCAATTAGAAGATATAGAAGAAATAGCCTTAGCACTTATTATAATAGACTCAATCTCCAAGGATAATTCGATTTATCACCGATAGCGTGAATGAGAATTTGGCTATTTGATTCGAAGATATATGTTTTTAATGTATCTTTTGTCTTTGGCAAAATTAATCACTATGAGTGAGGCTTGAGGGAAGTATTGGCTTATTCAATCCTTTAAAATATTTATTTAGTTATTATTAGAATACTAATTATAGTCGTAATTAGAGTACGAGCTATAAGTGAAGTAGGGATCGTAATTAGAATAGAAGTTATTATAATAGTAAAAATTAAGATATTCACATATTTTGAAAAGGTTTATAAATAAGCTTTCTCAATTTTACTTTTAAACACACACAATTAACACAATAAGAGAGAAGTGAAGAAAAAAAAATTAAGTAGTTTTTGTTTGGAGAGTTGGTGTGATTATTTAAGAATAAGTGAAAATTTGCCAAATAGATATTTATGTTCTTCATTATTTGTGATTTCAAGTAATCTAGTGTGGATTATTTAAAAATTTATTGTACTTGATTTATTTGATTAGTGATTTTTATATCCGCGATTATTTTGTGATTTTTTCTCTACGCTAGAAAATTTTTCAAGTTAAATTTTGTGTCTTACTATTATGTATTAATTTACACAATTAATTATTATTAATAAAGAACTCAACAAGTGGTATTAAAATTTGATTTTTTGGGTGTGGAATTAATTGTGTAAATGAGAATGGAGACACAGGTATCATAATTAAATTATTGGCTTCAAATTATTTAAATTAGAATTCAAATATGGAAGGTATTCTTTATTGTAAGGACATGTATGATCCTATAAAATTAGTATCTACTATACCAAGTGAAAAATCAGATAATTGAGAGAAGATGCACAGAAAATTATCGGTACTATTCAAAAATTAATAAATAATAATGTCTACCATCATATAAATAAAGAAGATGCGTAAAAATTATAAAAAATTTAGAAATCATGTATGAGAGGAAAAGTATTCAGAATAAAGCTTTTATGATTAGAACGCTTGTGAATTTGAAGCTAAGGAGTGGACGGTCAATTACAAAATACTTGAATGAGTTTTAAGAATTAATAAATCAGTTGAGTATCATGAAGATAACTCTAGATAATGAATTACAGGCATTATTGTTCTTGAGTTTTTTGCCTGACAGTTGGAAGATCTTAGTGGTGTCTCTTAGTAACTCTGCTCCAAGTGGTGTTTTGTCTTTATTATTGTTAAAGGACAACCTTTACAATGAGAATATTAGAAGAAATGATATAGATTTTGATACTTCACAGGCTATTGTTACAACCACAGAGAGTAGAGGTATAAGTAAAAGTAGAGGTCCTAAGGGGTGTTATAAATCTAGAGACAAGTCACAATCAAAAAGAAAATTTAGTAGCTATCAATGCAACAAGGAGGAACATATGAAAAGAAACTGTAAAGTTTGAAAAGGGGAATAGAATGATGAGGGGAAAAAAAGCGAATGATCAAAATACCACTACAACTGTAGTTGATGATAATGAAGAGATGATTGTACTCTCCCTTGTTGAGGAGTATAACAAGGTTACTAATTCTGATATGGAGTGAGTTGTTGATTTAGAAGCATCATACCATGCTGCACAAAGGAGAGATATTTTTATTGTGTATAAAGAAGGTAATTTTGGCAGAATAAAGATGGGTAACACTAGCTATACAGATATAGTGGGTATTGGCGATGTCTGTGTTCAGATAAATGGTTACACGTTGACGTTGACCTTGAAGAATGTGCGACATGTGCCAGATTTACGTCCGAATTTGATGTCTACTCATGTCCTGGATTTAGATGGTTATTATAATATCTTTCATGACAAAAAGTGAAACTTGTCGAAGGTTTAATTGTGATTGCTAGAGGTAGATTGTGCTACACACTCTACAAGACTCAAGTAAAAATTATTAAAGGTGCTCTAAATGCAATTAAAAATGATGCTTCGTCAGACTTGTAGCATAAGAGGCTAGCTCATATGAGTGAGAAAATGTTATAAATTTTGGCAAAGAAGTCTCTCATTCCCTTTGCCAAAGGTATAAGTCTAAACTCTTGTGATGATTATTTGTATGACAAGTAACATAAAGTCTCTTTTAGTAGTTTCTCTAAGAGAAAAAAATAATATACTTGAATTAGTCTACTCTGATGTATGTGATCCCATTGATGTGAAAATATTGTGAGGTATTAAATATGTTGTTACTTTTATTGATGATGCTTCACGGAAGGTTTGAGTATTTATTTTAAAAGCAAAAGACCAAGTTCTTCAGCGTTTTAAGCACTTTCATGTAATGGTGGAAAGAGAGAAGGGAGCATCTTTAAAGTATCTTTCAGTGACAATGGAGGTGAATACACTTCAAAGGAGTTTGAGAATTACCGTTTAGAGCATGAAATCAAACATGAGAAGACCGCTCCTAGTACTCGACAACATAACGGTATAGCTGAAAGGACATATAAACTATCTTAGAGAAAGTCAGATCCATGTTGAAAAGGCTAAACTCCCTAAGACATTTTGGGGTGAGGCACTCTACGCTTCTGCTACTTGATGAATCGCTCTCCATCAGCTTCTTTAGATTTTAAGATACCTGAGAGAGTATGGTCTGAAAAAGATGTTGCTTACTTTAGAAAAGATCTTAGAGAAAGTCAGCTCCATGCTGAAAAAGATAAAAACTTGATGATAAAGTTGTTCCATGCATTTTTCTAGGTTATGGAGATGCAAAATTTTGATACAAGTTATGAGATCTAATAAAGAAGAAAATTATCATGTTCAGAGATGTAATATTCCATGAACACAAGATTTTATTGGACTTTGAGACATTAAAGAAGATTATAAGTAATGATGAAATTCTTCTTCCTGTGTTAATTTCTCCTTAAATCAGAAATGTCACATATGAGGAAGAGTTGCTTGAAAAATATGAGATTAATGATATGCCAATACCAGTTGATGTTGATGATGATATTGAACAGGGGGGAGCAACCCATTCCTTCTCAAACTATATAAGAACCTCAAGTCAGAAGGACAATTAGAGCACACCATCTATCTATCAGATATCTTAGTTATAATATGTAACAATTACTAAAGAGGGGGAGCCATAAAGCTTCAAAAAAGTTCAAAATCATAGAAAGAAGACTTAGTGGATGAAAGCAATGCAGGAGAAAATGAGGTCTTTGAAGAAGAACAATACTTATGAGCTTGTTGAACTTCCAAAACGTAGAAAAGTCTTGAAGAACAAAAGGGTATGCAAGCTTAAAATAAATTGAGAAAAGTTAGTGAAGTATAAAGTTCATTTGGTAGTAAAGGTCTTCGATCAGAAGAAAGTGGTTGATTTTGATGAGATATTTTCTCCTGGTGCAAATATGAGCTCCATCAAGTGATCCTTGGTTTAATTGCTAGCTTGGATCTTGAGCTTGAGTAGTTAGATGTGAAAATTGCATTCCTGTATGGTGATTTGGAGGAAAAAATCTACATGGAGTAACCAGAGAGATTTGAAGTAAAAGAAAAAAAAACATATGGTTTGTAGATTGAAGAAGAGTTTATATGGGTTAAAATAGACTCTGAAACAGTAGTATAAGAAATTTGACTCTTTCATAAAGAGTCATGACTATACCAAAATAAATGTAAATCATTGTGTGTACTTCAAGACATTTTCATATTGTAAATTTATTATTCTTTTGCTATATGTAGATGATATATTGATAGTAGGGTAAGATGCTATAATAATTAGTAGTATGAAAAATGACTTGTTTAGATTCTTTGATATACAGGATTTGAGACCAGCACAACAAATTTTAGATATGCAAATTACTCGTGATATGAAAGCTAAGATGTTGTGGTTGTCACAAGAGAAGTATGTTGAGCATGTTCTAAGTAGATTTAATATGAAAAATGCTAAGCCAGTCAACATACCTCTTGCTAATCACTTTATATTTAGCAAAAAAATTTGTCCTTCTACTCAAAAGGAAAAGGAAGAAGTGACAGCTATTTCTTACTCCTCTGCAATTAAGAGTTTAATGTATGATGTAGTTTACACCCGATCAGATATTACTCATGCTATTAATTTGGTCTGCAAGTTTCTTTCGAATCTTGATAAAGATCATTAGGAGGTGGTCAAATGGATTCTCAGGTATTTGAGAAGTACTTCTGAGATGTATTTATATTTTGGAGGCTCAAAACCAATTCTAGAAGGATATACAAATGCAGATATGGCAGGTGATCTTGACGATAGACAATCGATTTTAGGGTATATGTTTATTTTTGTAAGGAAAGTTAGATCATGACAGTCTAAATTACAAAGGTTTATCGAAGCAAGTAAAAATATACTTTGGTTGAAAAAGTTTCTCGAAGAGTTAAATTTGAAGCAAAATAAGTATGTGAAGAATTTTGATGGTCAAAGTGTTTTAGTTTTGAGCAATAAGATAAGTATATAAACGGTCGGACTAAGTATATTGATATAAAATATCATTTTATTCGTGAAGTGATAAATAATTGAAAAATATTATTAAAAAAGAATCATACTGATAAAAATTCAACCGATATATTAATTGAAGTAAGAACTCATGATAAACATTAATTTTACACCGAAATAGTAGGACTGTGTGATATGTGACGATTGATTTCTCGAAACATTCAACTAAATACATATTCTAAAAATATAAAAAAATTGTGAATAGCTTAACTATTTTTCTAGTTTTAATTAATACTAATAAAATATTGGAATTTTCGTTGTACTTTATTTCATGATTAACCTATCTTACAACTTGGATAATTGTGTTTGCAAAATAATGGAACGTAAGTTTAGGCACATGACACTGGGTCCAGCTCTTCAGTTCAATAAAGCTTTGGATTGTCAAAATGAAGTAAGCTTAATTAGTTTAACATTAATAGGCCTAAGTTCCTTGATAAATAAATATTTTTACATTTTATGTTAGTTTTTCTAGATTTGATTAAAGATATAAATTCAAATAAATGCTGCATATGAGATTATTTATTTGTTTATTTTAATTTAATAATAAAATGGCAAAGATATATTATTTTCATCCATAGTAAGAAATATTTTTTGCTCACATAAATATTAAGATAATAATTGAAATATTTTTAGTCTAATATTTTTATTAAGATATCATCTCATTTTATTAATTAATTATCTTACATAATTATTTTTGAAAAAAATAAATTTACAATTTTTTCTACCTTTTACCGAATTAAATAATGATGTTTTTTGACAATTTAGGTGAAATTAATTTTTTTTCTTTAAAAATAACTATGGGGAAGTATATGTTTTTTGTATATATTTTTTGTTTTTTTATATTATTGTCTCGAAGCAAGATAATTTTTTTGAACTGAAGAAGCAAGATAATTTATGTGCATAGAGATTGAGAATGGCTCAAGCTTTTAAGACAAACCCATTACCATTTTTCAATTTTCAAATGTTTGGTAAGAAGAAGACTTAACAATAATTGAATTGATTCCAAGATTGAGAATGGCTCAAGATTTTAGGACAAATCATTGACATTTTTCAATCTTCATTTTAAACATGTGATAACTGTATTGATAGATATGATGATATACTGATATTGAATTCCATGAAAGTAGAAGAAAAAAATCATGCACTAGAAATACTGCACCAAATTGCTTTATTTTTTGTAGATTAGTAATTTTTTTTTGGACAGATTTTTTGTAAATTAATTCAATATATATAACTTGTAGGCATAATTAAGTATTAAATTCACTTAAAAATTTCCCATTCTTGTTAAATGACTATGGAAATTTGTAAGAAGAGAGTAAAATGTACACTATATATATGTTCCATAATAGTAAAAAAAAATCTAAATGTAAAATTTTTTACTAATGTACAATATATAAGTCTAATTAAAAAAAATCTACTAATGTAAAATTTTCTCTATAATATTAAAAAATATATAATAAAAATCACTAAATACTCCATACCTGAGAGGAAATTAAACTTAGAAAAAAAATTATAGAAGTCATTATTCGAGTTGTGAGAGTTATTATAAAAGACTTAAGAAAAAAAAGTTAATTCCAATTAATTTGGGGTCAAGTTTTTGTTGAATTGAGTTGAGAGTTGGAGTTGCAAGTTCAACATAAGTGGGCCTTAAGTTAATTAATGGTAATCAATATCATATGTATGTGGAAATGACTAGTGGCATGTGGAAATCCAGAGGAAATTAATTCTACAATAATTCACATCTCTTCAGACAATTGAACTGAAGAGAAAAAAAAAGGATGTTATTGTAATAATGGAAGATGAATTGATACTACTGCAATTGCAGCTTAGCCCATTTGCAGCAAGGGTGAGAATAGCCTTGGCAGAGAAGGGGGTCAAGTACCAGAGTAAGGAAGAAGATTTGAAAAACAAAAGCCCTCTTCTTCTCCAAATGAACCCATTTAATAAGCTAAACCCTGTCTTGATTCATAATGGCAGGCCAATTTGCGAGTCCATGATTATTGTCCAGTATATTGATGAGTTCTGGAGCCATAATTCTCCATTGCTGCCTTCTCATCCTTATCAACGTGCTCATGCCAGATTCTGGGTTGACTACATTGACAAGAAGGTATTCTGCAATCAGGCCCTGTTTTAATTAATACTATTATTGTGCTTTCAACTGAAGGCAGATAATTTTAGCGTAACGGTAAGTATAATTATCGTCTGATCCATCATTATAAATTTAAATTGTGAAAATAATATCTTGTAATTGTAAAAAAAAGTTGCATGCAATATATTCAATGGTTCTGGCTAGTCTACGTATTGCAAAAACATTCATGCATTATGCCACTTTCAAATTTAAAATTTTAGGAGATTTATAACTATTTAGCAAAAAAACCCATGACGTATAAGGCCTGAAAAAGATAGAATAGGATTATGACATGTGGACCATTTCCTGTGATATTTAAATTGATTATTATTATTTATAAGCCCTAAAATTCCATGAAGACGTGAGAATCTTGTCAACTGTAAACAGTCTTAATGCTTATCAGCTTATGCTTTGCATGAAGATGAGCTATAAGCCATTAGCAACACTTTGTTCTGTTTCCTGCTCTGCTAACCTATTCTCTTGGCTTCTATTACCAGATCGAGGAAAATGAGCTAGAAGCCATTAAGCCTATTAAATATTATGATGTTTGGTTTTGTTCTTCATTGTGGCTGTTCAATCAAAAAATATATTGGAAAATGGATTTGATGAAATAAGCAATCAGTTTCTATGGTTCTTGAATATTGTGTCGAACCTATTTTTCTCTTTCATGAATAACCAAAAAAAAACAAAGGGTAAGTTGCAGACCATTCTAATGTTCATTTCTTGTAAACTGTTCATTTTTTGTTGTCACATTTGTAAGCATTTCCTTTACAAAAATCCATGTTCAAACCATACATTAAAAATGGGAATTACAAGAGAAACCAAAATAATGATCTCGATTTTTTGTTCCTGAGGAAAAAGGTGTTGAATAAAAAAGGGAAGGAGTTTATACATTTTTATATATCAATGCTAAGATGGCTTGCAATAATTGATTATTCTAGAACTCTTGATGTGGCATATATCACCAAGAGCAACAAAGCAGTTTTCTTGTTCTACTTTGCGTTTCATTGTTTAGATTCACTCCAGCAGGTTTTGGAGGGTGAGCTCTTGCCAATCTCTTTGCTGCAAAATGGTAGAAAGGAAAGAACCATCAAAACCAATTTGTCAAAACAATAACAAGAGAGAACAAGCTTTAGATGTCCAATTGTGCATAACTCCACAAGTAATTTGTAGAATGTCTTCAATAACTGGATTAGCTAATGATTTATAGTCATGGCTTATGACTGAGACCTAGATAAATGAATACTTACCTATTTCAAAGAAAAGCTCATAAATGTTATAAGCAGTTTTTGCAGATGTTTCTGTGAAAAACATCCCATTCTCTTGAGCAAATTGGTCTCCTTCCTGTAATATATTAGAAATGAAAAAGAAACAAGATATGAATTTAAGAATTTTCATCATTATCAATTAACAATGGAAAAAAAATTATATTAAGAAGGCAGGGCCATTGTAATGTCCTAGACAAACTCAAAATGGCATGTCGATGCAAATAGCACATGAACATGCCTTGGTTGGATGGATATACAGCTCTGCCTTGAGATATTATGTAAACATATTGAGATGCACATTTACTGATGCTTGAAAAAAACAGTTCACAAATACCTCGTTTTGCACTTCTCTCTCTGAGTCTAGATCAGATTTATTTGCCACCAATGCCATAACCAGATTAGGATTTCCTAGCAATAGTAATGTGGGAAATAATTTTACGAGTCATGAATCAATTACAAGAGCTACACAAGCATCCTAAAAGCAACCACACTAATAAGTATAGGAACCATACAATATAGAACAAAAATGAAAACAAAAGAAGTTCAGATTGTTTTAGACAGAAAGTTGCAACGAATGATTGGCGATAACGAGATTCTTCGGTGCATACAAACTAAATTATATATAGACAAAGGCAAAGGCAAACAGAATTTGATAACAGTAAAATTTAGTGTGTCTAGAGAAGGGAACCTACATAACAGTCTTGTGCGTAACAGAAGGCATATTCAATTAATACCAAATGTGATTCGAATCATAAACATTAATTGATGCTGCTCAAATCATATCAGCTAAAATAAATGCTATTCTAATTTCAAGGAGGAAAAAACTTGACAAGAACACTAACTTTCAATCAATTGTCTCACCCTGTCTTTGTAGTTCTTGAACCCATTTTTTGGCTCTAGTAAATGTATCCTGCAATAGATCACCAATATACTGTCATTTGCTCTTGTACATTATCACAGCAGAATTCTTTTTTTTTTTAACATTTCGTTAAATTTTTGCTCTCTTCAGTGAAACAACAGACATTTTTTTGCTAAAGAATGATCATTCAAATCATCAGTAAAAACTTATGGTCTATGCGGAGGCTTGATAAAAATGTATTCTTGCATATGCCAGTTTTATTTAGAAGATAATCCATGGTATGAAATGAAATTGCTTATATTATTAATAGAAACAAGTTGCTAAGCATATAACCACATGGAGTTAAAAGAAGCTCACAATGCTTGACATGTCATATACAACTATTGCTGCTGCTGCACCACGATAATACATAGGAGCCAAGCTATGGTATCGTTCTTGTCCTGCTGTGTCCCATATATCGAACTTCACAGTTGCTTCAGCTAATGATAATATCTGTGTGAAAAAAGCTGCTCCTATAGTTGGTTCCTGGAAATAGGCAAATGCGCTCAACTTAGAAGCTATTAAAACACAGCAAAAAAAATCACAAAAAAGAAGCAAGAAATGAATATGCACCTGATTTTCGAAGAACTGGCCCTTGACAAATCTTAATACCAAACTGGTTTTCCCAGTTCCCACATCCCCCAAAAGAACCTTAAAGTAATAAAACAAGTTAAGCATGTGTTCCTCAAAAAATGAAAAATGATAAGCATGTATTGTGTCCTCAACAGTATCATATGTCAAAAGCCGTCTGTTGCTACATTTAAATCGACCAAGTAGGGATTCTCAGTCTTATGAATAATTGAAATTCAGTTCAAGATCCATAGACCATAATTTCTACTGAACATTATTTTTGGGTGTATAATCAATATTTTGGTCTCAGCAAAGCAACAAAAGCATTAGACTAATTCACAGTCAAAAACAATAACTGAAAATACAAATATTTCTTGGTACATTTTTTCCACAAAATCATCATATATTGGGCAATTGCAAAACTAGTAAGTTTTCACAATTTGCAAACTTTCTCAACCATTAGCTATCAATTTCAATAAAACATCACAAATTAATTCTGGGGTTGAAAGAACTAATTCTGATAACAGTATTTCTGAGGGCAATTGTACATTATAAAAGAACTTTAGTCATATATATAATCTATACACATATAAATATAGGCATTAATGCATTTTTCTAACAGAGTTAAAACTTCCTACTGTTGTAAAGTATCTTTCCTTAACACCATACCGATCAAGAAAAGTAGGTTTTTCATTTTGATCATTTAATTTTATATATCATCAGCAAAAATACTTCAATAATGTGAAAGCAAAGATACTAAACACAGTTCAATTACTCAATTCTAAGCACAAAGACCCATTTAAGGAAAAAAAATATTAAAGAAATGGGATTGTAAATTTTAAGGGAAAGACATACCCACCAGCTTGGCTTGCATGATCCTGTTGCCTGGCTTAGTCATTGCAAATTAATGTACCAGAGAGAAAGAGATTGATTTAGAGATGATAAAAGTAACTGGTATTGAAATAAGGAAATTAACATATACAATTTTCCGGTTTTTACAAGGAAATTAAGTCAGGAATATGACTATCAGTGGAAGAAATTAAGAATGGTCGGTCTAAGGTTTTAGCTTTGACTGGTAGTTTTCTTGTTTCTGTTAACTTGTCTGAGCTGTCTCCCTCTTAGTTCCTTTTGTGGGCTAAACTTCAATGAGGCCAAGGCTTATAGCGTAAGCCCATTTGATCATGTGGGTCGTCAGTCCTTCGGCTCACACCTCTTTTCATCTCTGGGCTTTCTGGGCCATGTTCTATCTTTTTCTCTTTAGAGGAATTTACACGCAATACGTTTTTTGCAAATCTAATTTAAAAAATACGATCCACAGTTTTTTTTTAACAAATATATGAAGCCACACTTTTTTTTCTTTTTTTACCTCAATTTTTATTTTTTTTCTGCTTTATTTATTTATATTTTTTTATTCAAATAATTTTTTTATTATTATATTCTTATTATGCATATAAAAAATAAATATATACATAATATATTTATAACATATCCATAATATAAATAAAATAAAACTGTAACATATCTGTAACATATCTACAATATATCTATAACATATTTATAATATATACACTATAATTTATCAACTTATAAAAATTAGAAAACACATATCTATAATATATACTATAATTAAATAACATATAATGGTTTTACAATATATAAAGGTTAAAACATAATATATGTACAACATATACATGACATATCTATAACATATGTATAACATATCTAAAACATATAAAATTATATAACAAAATGATGTTTCTTATTTTTTTTGAAAATTTTTTATGAAATTATATTATTTTCTCTTAAAGGTATTATTTTACAAAGTAATATTGGAAATAAACTCAATTTTTATATATTTTTTAAAGATTTTTATAATATATACATAACATATTTATAACATATACAATTTGTAAAAATATGAAGATGTAAGATATTTTTATAATTTTATAAATTTTTTAGGTATTTTTGAAAATTTTTTATATTAACAGTATTTTTTTAAAGAACTTTTATTTTTGTAGTTAGTTTTGTAAAAAGCCCCTCTCTTTATCTACTGTTCTTTTTTTCTTAGTTTTTGTTATTTTATATTATCCTTTTAAGTTTTAAGAGTACTTTCATTTGATTGAATTTTTAAGAAGCAATGTGAAAATATCTAGAGAAAATTATGTTGTATGGTACACTAATACACTTTTAACCTCTTTCTTTCAAAAATATCCTGCTTTTTAATATATCAAATATATATTAGATGTATATTTTTAAAAATGGAGGATAATATATATCAAAAATATATAATTGAAAAGGAGAATTTTTTATGTTAAATTAAAAAAATGATATTTTAAAATAGAAAAAGAAACTAAAAGTGAGTGTTTTTAAAAATATTTTTATATTTTAGAGTATTTTTAAAGAAACTAAAATGTATATTCAATTTAAATATCTTTATGAGATAAAGGCAAATTTCCTATATCTAAGAAGAGAATATTGAAAGTATGCATGAATTGTGTCCTTAATTTGGTAATCGCGAAGAAATGGGCAGGAACGAAAGTGCCATACACAAAAATACTATTTCAACGAGAGAAATTCACTAATCACAACTCACAAGACAAAAAGTATGCGATTTTAGAAAAGACTTAATAGATTTTTTTTTCCCCAACTGTAGACTTTAGAGTTATTGGTTGCATGTTTACTGACACTCCTATACGGCATTACATGTTGAAATATCTCCTTGAATAGTGAAGCTCTAGCCGAAAGGTGTATGGAATAAGTCTTATGGCTTGGATAGAATGATTTAACAAAAAATTGTTTTTCACCTTTCTAATAACAAAACTTAAGAAGCTTAAGACATAATCTAGCAGTAAATATATTTTGTCTGTATAGATTTAGGTTCAATTCTCTCTTCTTATATTGAAATACTAAAAAAAACTTATTTTTTTTATAAAATTTAAAAGATTTAATTTGGATAATAATATATATTTTTAAAATAGTATATTATATATATAATTTGAGTAAATTAGATTCAATGCTTAAAGTTAAAAAAATAGAACCTAAGGAAAAAAATTAAAGGAAAAAAAGAAGGAATGCATCATATTGTAGTCGTCCCCACATCATGATGATGGTTAGAAAAGATTTTTTTCCTTGAAAGAAAGTAACAAAAACCCAACAACAACTAGGAAATTCCCTTCACAATTTCCCCACTCCCAAACAAAAAACATTCAAGGGAAAAAAACGTACACAAAAAAAACCAACCAAAGCTTACTTCAAAATCATCCATTCATCAAAATCTTGCTGCTTTGGTCCCTTCACAAACAATCTCCCATGGCTATCTCCATGCTTGAACAACACCAGCAACAGCAACAACAACAACAACAAAACCCTTCTCATTACTACTCTCCTATTCCATGCAACCAACATGATCAAAACTGCATCGTTTTACCCTTTCACCACCATCCAACCATTCCCATTCGTCGCCCTCCTTTGTCTATGATCATAACCATCATCACTCTCCTCCTCATCCCAGCCCTTGTCTACCTTTTCTGGCCGTCCGATCCAAGCCTGAGAATCGTACGGCTAAGCCTTAACAAAATACATATCCACACTTTGCCTATAATCAACATTGATGTTTCACTTTGCGTCACAGTTAAAGTGCGGAATGCCGACGTTTATTACATGGATTTCAGAAGGCTTGATGTGGCTCTTGCCTATAGAGGGAAAAGGCTGGGCCATGTTAAGGTTAAGAATAACGGTCATGTGGGTGCCTTATCGTCGTCTTACGTGGATGCTGAGCTGGAGTTTAGTGGGGTCAGAGTTTTGTCTGACGTGGTTTTCTTGCTTGAGGACTTGGCTAAGGGTAGGGTGCCCTTTGATACTGTTACTAAGGTTTCTGGTACCCTTGGGTTCTTATGCTTTGGATTCCCTTTCAATGTAAGTTAATTTAACAAATTTCTGTAATTATTATTCTTTATAGATAAATTATTAATACCGTCGAGGTGAAATGGGATGATTTGGTTTATTCTTATTTAAGTAGATGTCTTGTGTTTAAATTTTTGAATATGAAGTATTTTTAAAATTTAGGAGAAATCACTGCACTTTTTTAATAGATTTATCCAACGTGAATTTTTTGCAATCTAATTGTATGATTCTAAATGGTCAAGATATAAAAAAATTATAAATTATTGGTAATGGATGGACTTAATCAGCTATAGTTTATTTGAAGAAAAGTTGGCAGCAATAGATATTAAACTAACTTGGAAGCAAAGCTTACTTGATTTGAGCTAAAGTTGCAAGGGAAAAATTCTTCTAAGCAAATATTCTTGAAAGAATGCTGCCTATAATTAATTTGTTATCCTATCTTTTAAGCTTAATTATATACATACATACTTACATACATATATACACACATATTTATTTATATTTATATGACTTCATACATCAATTATTTTTTAACTTAACAGCTTTGGTCATTTTATTTTATATATTTATGCATTTGTCATATTAATTCTTATATTTGTATATTCAATAGATATTTAGACAAAAATATTGCTACATGTACGTATAAATATCTATTTAATATAAAATATATAAGTATAAGTGATAAAGTAACCAATACGTGATTATATAAGTGTTTATTAGAATAAAATAAATAAATATAAGGGGTAATTTGACAAATATATAAATATATGGGCAAAATAACCAAATCTATTAAGTATAATAAGGCTGCAAATGTATTAGGCATATTTATATTTATATACTTAATTTACATATGATATATGTTTGATTTTCCTTTTACTTTATATTTTCTTTCATTCGCAAACAGGCAAAAATGTTATGCGAAGTTTTGGTAAATACGAGCAATCAGACAATTGTTCGTCAAAATTGTTACTCTGATCAGGTGAGAAGGCTACATATGTATACATGTAATTCTATATATATTTAAGAGCGTGTTTGATATTAAAGTTGGAATTTAATTTTTGAAAGTATTTTTTAATTATTTAAAAATTTATACGATTATAACATGTTGAATTCAGTCTAAAAAATAAAATTTAATCAATATTTTTAATATAATTTTATTTAATAGTATAGTTCTGATACAAATGTTAAAACTATATATAACACAAACTGGCTTGCGTTTTCATGATACAGAAATAAAGGAGGAAGGTGAAGGAAAAGCTAAAAGCAAATTAAGTGGATGTAGCATTGAGGGCATCCATGCATGCATGTACATAAAAGAAGATTTGGGTGTTAATTTTCAAACTTGAAACATACATCAGATTTTAACTGCACATTTCTCATGTTTCTTCTATTTATACATACATGTGTGTAATTAAATATTATTATTTTTAGTAGCACGTCTTCCACGTTTGTATTATTAATTTTTTTTTCAAAGAATATAAAAACATTTCTGTAAAAGAATATGAGTACTAATTTTTTCTATTAAAATTGAAATATATGATAAAAAATTAAATAGTTTTTAATAAAAATAAAAAATAGAGTTAATTTCTTACATGTTAGATAAATGTTTTATTATATTATTATTATTCCTCATTATTTATTTCTTGATTTGAGTATCGAATAAATATTTTAGAATTTAATGGCCAAGAATATTGTTGTTCCCCCTTAGATTTTTAAGCTTGAATCATAAGTGTTCCTCCTTCCCTATCTATTTGGTAAAAAAAAAAAATTAAAACTATTATCCAAAAAACAATCCCATAATATTCTCTTAAATAACTATTCTTTTGTGGTTATGTTAGTACTTCTTTATAAAGTAAATACCATATTTATAAACATAAACAAATGAAAAAGGAACAAAATAAGAAAACTAAATTACAGTTGTTAAACTAATTAATTACAAACCTTACATACTTAACGGTGATAATCCCGTAAATTCCCATATATAAACTAACCTCATCTCCATAACCATATTATTGTGAAGCGGATATTAATACGATCACTTGCTATTATACAAATAAATAGTATATGAAATATTGTACTAAAAATAAATACCAAATTTTTTTTAAAAAAAGATTAAAGGGATCACAAACAATCCCACTTAAAACTCAGTCTCCTTAGACGAAATTTCACTTGAATAATTAATAGCACAATATAACAAAATAACTACACTTGATAATAACTATAAAATTGAGATAAAAATAGAACACCAGATTTAATGTGATTCACCCTTTTATTTGGGCTACGTCTACGGGACAAACTCCGAATAAATTTCTTCTACTAATAAATAGTATGATTATAGGAGAGAAACTTTTTTAGAAAATATTCTAGAAGCACTACATTCACAATTGAGATAAACCTAAAATAGTGATAAATATTTTTCAAACACAACACCCAAAATAAAACTTCACTATTTTATCACTCAAAAATATTTTACATAAATATTTTTCTTTTTCTCTCAATATTTTATTCTCTCTCTCTCTCTATATTTTTCTCTCTAAAAAAATTGATATATTTTTTAATTGAATAGTGAAGGCTATTTATAATAGTCTTCCATGAGTTGCATTTGCAATTTGCAAATGCAATTCGGTGGACACATTTTGAGCAAGTTGTCTTTGACAGCTTGCTTCCTCTTTTTTTAATTTGTGGGTTTCACTTGAGTGAGACACCACTATAAATCTCCCTCTCATACTCAAGTGAGTGAAACTTCCATACCAACAATCTTTTTATAAGTAACAAGCTTCTCCGAGGGTAGAGCTTTAGTCATCATGTCAGAGCCATTATCATTTGTGCGAATCTTTTTAAGCCGAAATTATTTCAACTCTAGTGCATCTTGAATCCAGTGATATCTCACATCAATATGCTTTGATTGTGAGTGAAAGGTGGAATTCTTACTGAGATGAATGACACTCTGACTGTTACAGTATAACATATACTTTTCTTGCTCAAAGCTCAACTCTTGTAAAAATTTCTTCATCCACAATAGCTCTTTACTTGCTTCGGTAATTGCAATGTATTTAGCCTCAGTGGTGGATAAGGAAATATATTTTTGTAACTTTGATTGCCAAGAAACTGCTCCCCAAGCAAAAGTAATCGTATATCCAGAAGTAGACTTTCTTGAATCAACATCACTGGCTATATCTGCATCTGTATAGCCAACTAAAACATGATTGGTGGTTTCAAAACATAAACATACTTTAGAAGTACCGCAGAGATATCTGAGAATCTATTTCACTGCATCCCAATATTTTTTTTTAGGATTTGAAATGAACCGACTCACTACTCCAATTGCGTGAGCAATATCTGGCCTTATGCATACCATGACATACATCAAACTTCCAACGGCTGAAGCATAAGACACCTTCTCCATTTCTTCCTTCTCCTTTTCCATCAAAGGACTTTGTTTGAAACTAAGCTTAAAGTGATTAACAAGAGGACAACTAACAGCTTTAGCTTTGTCCATGTTGAACCTTTAAAGTACTTTCTTAATGTACTTCTCTTATGACAACCATAACTTTTTGACACTCTTGTCTCTAGTAATCTTCATGCCAAGAATCTGCTTTGCTGACCCTAAGTCTTTCATTGCAAAAGAATTACTCAGCTGTTTTTTCAAGCTGTTGATTTTGGAAATATTTCAGCCAACAATCAACATATCATCCACATATAATAAAAGGATGATGAAATCGTCATCAGAGAAATTCTTTACAAAAACACAATGGTCTAAAGTAGTCTTTTTGTACCCTTGCTCTCTCATAACTGATTTAAACTTTTTATACCACTGTCTCGGTGCCTGCTTCAAGCCGTATAAACTTTTGTTTAACATGCAGACATGATCTTCTTTTCCTATTTTCTTGAAACTCTCTGGTTGTTTCATGTATATTTCTTCTTCCAAATCACCATGAAGGAAAACAGTCTTAATATCCATCTGCACGATCTCCAAATCGAAACTTACAGCTAATTCTAACACTGTACGAATGGATGTCATATTCACCACTGATGAAAAAATCTCATCAAAGTCAATTCCTTTCCTTTGGCTGAATTCTTTAACAAATAATCTGGCTTTGAATCATGGTTGGAAACTGTGTTCTTCATGTTTTATTCTGGACACCCACTTATTCTTTAAAGCCCTATTGCTTGTTGGTAAATTCACCAGCTCAAAAGTTTTATATTTCATGCAAAGATTTCATCTCATCTTGCATAGCTTCAATCCATTTCTCCCTATTCTTATCTACTATAGCTTCTTAGTAATTTTCAGGTTCTCCCCTATCAGTAAGTAACACGTACTGATCATTAGAGTATCTAGTAGAAGACTGTCTAGTTCTAGTAGATCTCCTTAATGAAACCTGAGAAACTTTTGTTGGTGATGGTGGTTGATTTTAAATCTAGTCCTCATCATCATCTGATTGGACCTTTGTGGGAGCATCGATGTCAGTATTTTTTGGCTGACGATTTTGTATTTTATCTCCAACTTGTCTTGGTACCGCCTTTGGAGGAACTAACTTTAAGTTTATTGAGTCACCATTGAATTTGGGAACATCCTTTTTCACTTTGTTGATGTCTTTAATGGTTTGATGTTAAACAAACACAACATCACGACTTCTGACAAGCTTTTTCTGAACTGGATCATAAAATCTATAGCCAAGTTGATCATGATCTTGACCATAGCCAATAAATACACACTCATGTATCTTAACATCAAGCTTCAACCTCTCATCCTTGAGAATATGCACAAAATCTTTACAGCCAAACACATGCAGATGATGATAGGAAACATCATTTCCTGACCACACATTTTCTAGAATATTATACTGAAAAAGAACACATGGTGAAAAATTAAGTGCATGTACTACAACATATAAAGCCTCACCCCAAAATGTCTTAGGCAACTTTGAATACGAGAGCAAATATCTGACTCTCTTCATCAAAGTCCTGTTCATCCTCTTCGCTAAGCCATTTAATTATGATATTTTTAGAGGTGTTGTTTGATGTTGGATACCATGCTCCTTGCAGTAGACATCAAATGATCCAATGTATTCTCTACCATTGTTTATTCGAATGCATTTCAACTTCTTTCCAGTTTTCCTTTCAACTAAGGTGTGAAATTGCTTGAACACATCTAGCACTTGGTCTTTTGACTTCAAAGTGAATACCCACATCTTTCTTTAGTGATCATCAATGAAAGTTACAAAGTATTGAGCACCACAAAGTGACTTTAACATCAGTTCATATAGATCTGAGTAAATTAGATCCAATACATTCTTCATTCTGGAAGAAGTGGAACCTTTGAAAATAACTTTATTTTATTTTCCAGCCAAATAGTCAGCACATTTATTCAAATCCACTTATCAATTTCGGATAATACATTCTTTTTCACCAATTGTACCATCCCTTTCTCGCCCATATGACTGATTCTTCTATGCCGCAACTCAGTCATATTTTATTTCTCCGCTACATTAACGGAATCACTGGAGAGCTTTTCCTGCATCACATATAGCTTAGAATACTTTTTGCCTTTTCCATATGCCAAGGAGCCTTTAGTAAGTTTCTATTGACCATTCTTGAAAGTACTATTGAAAACTTCATCATCAAGTATGCCAATGGAGATAAGGTTTAGCCGAAGGTTGGGAACATATTTGACATCTTTCAAGAGTAGCCTTGTCCCATTTTTGTCTCCAAACAAATATCACCTCTGTCAATGATCTTGACTACACCCTTGTCTCCCATTTTGACAACACCAAATTCTCCTTGTTTATATGTTGAGAAAGAGTTCTTTATGTGATGTGATATGAATGGTGGCACCACTATCTCCTACCCAGTCTGATTCACTGGATGTTATATTCATATCATTATCATAAGAAATGACATGAAATTCTTCAATGGTGGCAATCGTGGTTCCTTATTCATCATCACTGCTATTATATCGCTTGATTTCTTTGTTTTTGTTCTTCTCCTGTTCTTTCTTGAACTTTCAACGAAATTTCTTGATGTGTCCCTTCTTCTTGCAGCGATGGTATTCAACATTTGCATATTTTTTTTACTTTCCAAAACTCTTATCTCTTGAATTTGAACCCTTAAAGTTGCTTCTCCCTCTGGAACCAGTAACCAAAACATCTGACTGAGATGTAGATACTAAATTTTGAGATCTCCTTCTCATCTCTTCATTTAGAATCGAACTTTTGACAGATTTCAAACTGACAATACCATCAACCACTGAATTAGCGATGAAAATCTTCAAAGTCTCCCAGAACTCTGGCAGAGAGGAAAGTATTAAAAGACCAAGTACCTCATCATCAAATTTTATATCCATTCCTGATAACTGGTCCACGAAATCTTAAAAATTATTCAAGTGGTCCGTCATAAATATACCTTTTCTGTAATTAATTTTGACCAGTTTAGTCAAATAGAGTAACTTGTTATCCCTTGTTTAAGAAGCATATAAATGTTCACGCTTCTCCCATAGGGACTTAGTATGAGCCTATTTACAAATATGATTTTACACATTGTCATCAACAAACTGTCGGATGACGCCACACACTTGCTCATGCTCGAACTCCCAGTCTTCATCTGATTTCCCATCAGGTTTTAATGTGGCGAATATAGGCAAATACATTTTCGTCATAAGTAAAAGATCATTTATCTTGTTTCTCCATATGTGGTAATTCGAGTCATTTAGAATGATCATCTTGTTTATTTTTGCCTTCATCTCTTTAACGCAAAGAGAATAATTTCAACACCACGTACCTGCCTGAACCAGGCTCTGATATCACTTATTGTGTAGCGGATGTTAATTATACGCGATCACGTGCTATTATATAAGTAAATAGTATATGAAATATTATACTAAAAATAAATATCAAGAAAATTTTCAGAAAAAGCCGGAGGGGTCACAAATGGTCCCACTTAAAACTCAGTCTCCTTAGACAGAATTTCACTTGGATAATTAATAGCACAATATAATAAAATAATTACACTTGATAATAACTATAAAATTGAAATAAAAATAGGATATCAGATTTAACATGATTCACCCTTTTATTTGGACTACGTCTATAGAACAAATTTCGAATAAATTTTTTCTACTAATAAATAGTAGAACTATAAGAGAGACTTTTCTAAAAAATATTATAGAAGCACTACACTCACAATTGAGATAAATCTAAAATAACAGTAATTGTTTTTCAAATACAACACCTAAAATAAAATCTCACTGTTTTATCACTCAAAAATATTTTACAAGAATATTTTTTTTCTCTCAATATTTTATTCTTCCTCTCTTTCTATATTTTTCTCTCTCAAAAAATTAATATATTTCAATTGAATTGAGAAAACTATTTATAATAGTCTTTTCCGCGCTACATTTGCAAATTTGCAAATGTAATTCTGTAGACACGTTTTGAGCAAGCAGATAGCTTGCTCCGTCTTTTTTTTTTATTATTTTTATTTGTGATTTCGAGTTGTCAGAAAGTTTGTTTACAAAATTATGAGATAATAAAGAAAGAATTACTTGTAAAAGCTTTGGCTGCTTCTTCTTCTCAAGACATTGGCTCTGTCAATTCTCTGCTTAATGCTGCCATTTCTAATTTTGGTCACTGCGATGAATCCTTTAATAAAAAAGGCATCAAAGAATCACCTATGAAGGAGATTGATGGTAGTATGGTAGAATTGACTGGTTTTGCCATTGATATTTAGAACAAATTAATTCAAAAACAAAATTAAATATTTCAATTTTTTTTTGTTTTATTTTTCAATGTAATTGAATTTTGTTTGTCCATTCATTATTTGAACACAATTATGTGTTTTATTATTTGTACAACTTTAACACATGTATTTTACAAATTACGTATCAATAGTGCTTTTTTTGTATTCATTCAATTTTCATCTTTATTAGTAGTGATACATTATATGTTAAATTCTTTTATTTTGCTAAGCTCTATTAATTAGATCTTAATTTATTTATTGGAGGAGGATTTAATTATAAGAGGTAATTAAAGCAGAAATAAAGGAAAATGGGAGCTTAAGTATGAGTTAATTATAGCTATGGAGAAGGCAGGGAGTGTACATGGCATGGGGTTTAAAATTGAAGTGGTTGAGAATTTGCCAATTGCTTGCCCAACACTACATTTTTTTTCTTCTATTTTTTTTTAATTTTCTTTACAGGTCTAAAAAAGTTTTAATTATTTTCATAATATTAGAAAGAGTTATAATACTATAATTAATTCCAAGAATTAATTTGATTAATAAAAAATAATCAAATAATTAATAAATTGAATATGTCTGAATAAACACCCAAATTAAAAATGTGCATAATTATTTCTCATATCATAGTATTTTATGATTCTTAATTCTCCAATAATGTTTGAACTATGGCTTTCCGTTGAGGATCTCTCCCTTTGATAACTTTATCATGGCTGAACAATGTTTTAGGTGTTGGTTTTGTTCCGTTTTAATTAGTATTTATTCTGAAATGCTCTCACAATGAATTAATACGAAATAATTATTAAAGGATGTAAATTAAACATTAGATATAATATATAAGCTAATTGATTTTGTGGAAATGAATTTCAAAATTTATTAATTCCATATAACAAAAATATGAAACTAAATCTCATATTAAAAAATATGAAATAATTAGTGTTGGATCTAATGAAATATAAATAAATGTGAAATAATATTACAAATAGGAAGTAATTAGTGAGAATGGCAACGGGTTGGATATTTTCCGACTCGTCCAGATCCATTTATATAGAATATGAGTAGTTTATAAATAGGTTTAAACGAGTACGGATAGTACTTTTACTATTTATAATGGGTTTGAGTATAGATTTTTGGGTGTCTGTTATCCGAACCTGGTTATATATTAATTAAATTTTATTAAAATTTTAATTATATATTTATTATATTTTATTTTAATTATAAAATTATGTAATATGAAATTATTTTTAATTAAATTGTGTTAATATTAAAATTTTATTTATAATTATTTAATTAAAAATATATAATTTATATTTTAAATTTTATAATATTTTTGAACTTTTATATTTAAACGGATTCAGATAATAAATAAATAATATTTAATGAGTTTGAGATAGATATGGATAAAACTATAATACAGTTTAAATAGATTTAAATAGTTTAAAAATTAAAAAAGTTTGGATTATGACAGACTAATTTTTACGAATACCCTATCTATTGTCAACCCAACTAATTAGGTGTATCCTCGCATTTGTTAGTATTTTTTTTGTTTTTTTTCTTATTATAATATATATATTATACAAATATATTCATGTATTTTATCTATTCTTTTCTTCTCCCACATAAGTTATCAGTTCGTGTTATAGTAAAAAGTAAAAAATCAAAATCCCAAATAAAAAAAAAAGGCAAAGGTGAAAAAAATAGCTATCTAATTTTCGAAACTCTTTATCTGCAATTAAAGATGAAATTACACCGTATATTATTTTTTAAGTTTCATTTTCAATTTTACTATTTTTATTTTTTCTTTTTAATTTTAACTTTTAAGCTTTTCAATTTTAATTTTTTATCTTTCATTTTTTAAAAAAATATTACATTTTTTCTTCCCCTATTTTTTGTTTGCTCTCTATTTATTTTGCTAAAAAATGCAAAAATGTGAATGGCCGTTAACTTTGTTTGCTTTAATGGAGGCTCCTCGTTGAGTTTCCACAAAAATATGCTTACTCCCTCACTTTTTACTATATTCAAGAAAAAAAAAGAAAACAACATATAAAAAAATATAATATTTAACAATATTTTTCATATATTTAATATGGCTAAGTTATGATGTAGAAGGTTATGCATTTGAGTAATTTTTGTAGTGAACATACAAATAATCAGTCATTCATAAATAAATAAATGAATCAAGATTAAATCAAAGTGTGGTTTTTTACTTTTTTATTTGTAAATCTTTTTATGTTTTCTTTGTTTTGATTATTTTTTGAGTTTCAAATATATTAATTGAGATTTTTTTTATTCTTCTAATGTGCACACATGTTTGATTATATGCTTTAAAGAAATAATTTTTTAATTTTTTAGTTTTTCATGAATTTTAACATACTCTTACTTAATTTCATGATGATGGTAATCAATCTTTTATCCAATTTTATCACCTAGCAATTCCACTTCAATTAAATTAATTTTCAATATATGGTTCATTAGTATTAATTGCATATTATAAGAAATATATGTGGATGCATTGTAGTATATATAAGTATATGTTATACATAATTCAACTAAAAATAAAAAAAATATATGTATATATGGGTATATATAGGTATATATCGGTACACATTATATATATTTTAACTAAAAGAATAACAATATATGTATGTACGTATTAGTATATATTGATATATGAAGATATATATGGGTATATATGAATATGTATTGATATATATTATATATATTTTAATTAAAAAATAATATTTTTATAAATATATACTTCAAATTTTTGACAGTATATGCGGGTTTATGGTGGTATATGCAAATATATATTGATATACGTCGATATATGTTAATTAGAGAATAATAATATATATGTGTATATATGGATATAAAAATATTTTTATATAATTTTTAAAGTATATATTAAAATTATTTTAAAATATACAAATTAAGTAAAATATATTAATATAAATAAAAATTATATTTTAATTTCAAAATAAGATCATATATGAATATATATGAGTATTTGATACATATAAATTGAAACTTACTTTAAATATTTTAAATTTAATATTTAAATATTTTAAATATTTAATTTAATATTATAATATAAATATTTAACATTTTAATACTTAATATGTTATATAGCATGCTACAATGGCCAAAAAGGTTTTATAGCATTAGTGGCGTTAGTGGGCAAAATTGTTTTTAGGGACGGTTATATTTTTAATGTATTTTTATAAAAAAAAAAAAGAATAAATATAATATTTTTAAAAATAGAAAGAAGCTATAGTATTTTTAAAAATAATTTTTTATTTTAGAATAGTTTTGTAAATATTCCGTAATTAAACCCTTGAAAAATCTCTAACAAGTGAGAATGAGAAAAAGGCCAAACATTTATTCCTAGCTGTCTACTCTTTACAAGCCTAGCCCATGTTTCTTTTCTCAACATGAATAATGAAAAGAGGAAATTACACCCTTGCCAATTTTTTTTTTAAAACTTTACATTTTTACAATGGTTTATTTTGTCATTTACAAAAGCACAATTTTTTTTATTTTTCTACCAGATTTTTTATGCTTCTTTTCAAAATATCATATTTTTAGAGGGTGTTTCTCAAAACTGGAGTTTTTCAGCTTATTTTGAATAAGTGATTTTTAGATTATAATCAGATTAAAAATAAGCAGTTAAGCGTTTCTATAAACTAGTTAATAATCAGCTGATAATCAGTTTATAATCAGTTAAGTGTTTCTGTAAAATCAGCTTATAATCAGTTTTTAATTGCAGAAACTGTCAAAATGACCAAATTATCCCTGAGTTTATTTATTATATAAAAATAATTTTTTAAATGTCAATTTAAAATTTATTTTGCAATAATAATAATAATAATAATAATAAAATTTATTTAATAATAATAATAATAATATTGGTGTTATCAATAAATTATACAAATAAAAAACTAAAGTGTATATGGTAGTCAAATTTGAAATATTGAAGATTAGGTAGGGATAGTATAGTCTTTTACTTGGTCAAAACTGCTTAAAAAAATAAGTGCTTAAAAAAAAGTAGCAAAACCCAACTTTTAAAAAACTGATTAAAATTAGATTATAATATACTATTTAAGTTTTCAGAAACACTTAAATAAACAACTTAGAATCTAAAAACTGCTTATAATCAGTTTTGACCAGCTTTTAAGTTTTGAGAAACACTATCTTAATCCTTCCTTTGAAATCTCTCTCTCATATTTTACTTTGTTTCCTCACGCTCCCTTTTACCCTCCGCTTCCATTCTTTAATCATCGTTTCACACAATCATTGCTTTCAATTTATTATTTTTTTTCTCATTATTTTCTGCATTCTATCAAAGAGAGAGAGAGGCGAGCTTCATTTCATATATCATAGCAAATAGAGACCTTTGCTTTTTGCAGAGATAATTTTTTTAAAAAAAAAAATTTCTCACCACTTACGACCAGTTTGTGAATTTTTTCCTTTACCAATTAGATTTTCATTGTAGCATCTACGATGAATTGTACAAAATTTCTATGAAAAGTTGAAGAAACGTAGATGGAAATGAAGCCGCATAAAGATTTTTTACATCCATCGATTGTGGACGACATGAAAATTTTTTTATTCAAGTTTGTGATTTTGCCTTTACTTTAATGTTACAAAGGATGAGAAACGTAGATCAGTTCCTCCTTGTTCAAAAAGAATTCAAAATATCCGCCCCCTTCGAATTTAGCAAATGTACACACATTTTTAGTTCCTATGGTCTAAGATTTCAGTTTAATTGAATTTCAGATTGGAAGGAAATGGTTGATCGAAAGAAGTGAGTATTGAGTTTTACAAGGATAGTTCATGTTTTGCTTTTATGATACTTCAATCTTTTGATGAAATATATTTATATAAAAAGCATAATATAAACTCAATATAAATTTATTAGAAATTCAATGTAAATTTATCATAAACTCTTTTTAAATTTATTGTAAATCAATTTGTCCAATTTTTTTTAACATGTATAAAAGCTTAATATATTTGCTATAAATTTATTATAAATTTAGTGTAAATTTATTATAAATTTATTATAAATAAAATTGTCCATAAACTCAATATAAACTTGTTATAAACTCATTATAAATTTATTATAAATTAAAAAAAATCAATTTATTTAATGTATGTGAATTTTGAAATAATGCAAATTCATTTTGATTCTTCTTCGTATTTTAAACAACAAATAGGAATTGGTTATAAAATTTTAAGAAATTGAAAAAATCATTGGTGGAGAAGATGAAGAAATTTCACAAAATTTTCAAGATATATATATATATATATATTAGTATTTTGATTGAATGGAGAAGTAATATATTGTGATTTACCTGAATTTTTTATTTTGTTTGGTTGAATTTGAAGATTTGATTTTCTTTTAATTTTCTTTTTTATTGTTTCTTTGTGCTTGAAGTAGTTTTTTTTTTCTGATTTGCTTTTCTTCATGTTTCTTCGTATTTGGAGGAGTTGGTTTTTTATGTTAATTTATTATAAAATCTGGTATTTTTATAATAGATTATAAGGGAAGGTATTTTGGTAAAAGTGGAGAGTTTTTCTGTCAATTACGTCAAAAGCCCAATAAAAATACTAATTAAACTCCATTAATTTCCGAAGTCTCATCTAGCTCACACTAGGAAGGACCTAAGGAAAAATGGTGCAATTAACAAATCAATTCGTATAACATTTTTCTTATGTTTTTATCTCTTATTATCTGTTGAAGCCACTTTTTTTTTTCCAAATGCAAAAGTACGAAGCCCAAAAAACTGTTGACTTAGCAAAGATCAAGGGAGCTTGATTCTCCATCTGCACCAAAATAGGAATAGAATCAGTATAGAATAATGTGTATAAATAAAGGGTCAATACTTACCATATATTATGATATTGTAATAGTATAATAAGGCTTGTTGTAAATTCATAATGTGATATAAAATTTTTGATACAGATTGTAACATGGTATCAGAGCAGGTTCCCATCCTGGGATCAATGGTCTGAATTTTTTGCTCATCACTTACCAGACCTACCTCTTCCCTTTTGATAAGACCAACAGAATGACAGAAACAGAAGATCTATCATTGCAAATTGCAAATTTGCTCAAAAATAATACAGGAGGACAACCAATTCAGTCCAATTCTGACAATCTGAATCTGGGACTAAAATTAGATGGGGATAATTATCCCTTATGGGCCAGACTAATGCGGGTTGCCATTGGAGACAGAGGCAGAACACAGCACATTAGTGGGAAACCAAAACCACCAGAAGAATCAGATGCACACTTTGCAATATGGGAACAAGCAGATTTGATGGTTTTTTCGTGGCTTATACAGAATATCGAGCCAAGGCTAGTTAACAGGGTAGCAGAATATCCTACTGCAAAGGCACTATGGGATGGATTGGCCATAACTTATGGGAGTGAGATAGATTCCCTCCAGATTTACGATCTGCATATGAAAGCAAATAAACAAGTGCAAGGATCCCAATCTTTGGAGGAATACTGGAATATACTGCAAGCTATTTAGATGAACATAGATAGAAAACAACCAAATCCAATGAACTGCTGCACAGAAAGAACAACGAGATATAACAAAATCATCCAGGAACACAGATTATATCAATTTCTATCAGGATTGGACGAAAAATATGATAGCATTCGCAGAGATATCTTAAAGCAAGATACTCTGCCCTCAGTCGAATCAGCGTACTCAACGGTACGAAGGGAGGCCGCCAGGCTCCAGATCATGAAACCGGCAACCAACCCTGACACCGACTCGTCATCATCGGATATTGGTTCTGGGTTAGCAGTAAAAGGACCAGGAAAACCCAGATCAGAATCGGGACAGAACACAGGACAGAAGCGCTCAGATCATCGATCATCACAGCGCGAGAACAAGTCTCATCTGGTTTGCAGTCACTGTGGGATGAGGAAACATACCAGAGAGACCTGCTTTAAGCTCGTTGGCTTCCCTGAATGGTGGGACGACAATCACATAACCCAGACCCTCAACCGTCAAGGAACCGGCAAGACCGCCATCAGTATTGGCAACACTGAGGCTACCGAAAACACTGATGGTAATCATGGGAACCATGGCCGACGTGGAGATCAGGGAGGAATAGCTACAGGAGTCGCAGCAATGGCCAAGGAGGCAGACGGCAACCCTAAGACAGGTGATAGGGTTTACAAAAGAAAAGAGGAGAATGGAAATGGGTTAAGAAAACCTTGGCCCGAAATAAAAGAGTCCAAAGCCCAAAATAATCCTAACCAAGCCAAACAGAATTTTAACCAAGCCCAACATATTTTTAGCCAAACCCAGCATCCTGGCCCAATTTCTAAAGCCCACCACACAACCCAAACCTCGGAAAAAATGATAAATTGGATATTTGATTGTGGAGCAACCGATACTATGACCCATGATCTATTAGACATAATCGAACCTAAAATTCCCCACAAAACCCATATCCAATCTGCCAATGGAGAATTATCCGAAGTAAAAGGAGCTGGCACTGTTTCCATTTCTCCAACTTTAAAATTATCCAAATGTCTTTATATGCCTTCGTTGTCCTGTAAATTACTTTCAATTAGCCAAGTCACTAAGGAATTAAACTGTGTGGTTCTTATGTTTTCCAAATTTTGCCTTTTGCAGGACATTCATACTGGGGCGATCATTGGGCGTGGTACTGAATGCGGAGGTCTTTATCATGTCGATGAGGTGGCTCAACACGGAACTGCTATGCTGGCTCATGGGACACCTGACAAACAAATATGGCTTTGGCACAGGCGATTAGGTCACCCTTCACTTAGTTACCTTAAAATTCTTTTTCCTGCTTTATTTAAGAATAATGATGTGACATTTTCTTGTGAGACATGTATTCTTGCTAAAAATCATAGAACTTCTTTCATGTCCACTAATACTAGAGTTGAATCTTTATTTTCTTTAATACATTCTGATGTGTGGGGTCCAGCACCAAATTCTAGTAGTCCATTTCAATATTTTGTATTATTTATTGATGATTGTTCTCGAATGACCTGGGTATATTTTCTAAAACAAAAATCTAAAGTTCCTGAAAAATTTTTTGCCTTCTACAATATGATCTTTACACAGTACAATAAAAGAATTCAAATTTTACGGTCTGATAATGGGGGGGGAATTTGTTAACCATACCATGAAACAGTTTTTTATCGATAATGGTATTATTCATCAAACCACTTGTCCCAATACACCCCAACAAAATGGCGTTGCTGAACGAAAAAATCGTTTTCTTCTTGAAATGACTCGATCACTGATGTTTGAATCTCAAGTCCCTAAATTCTTCTGGCCTGAAGCTATTGCCACTTCAGTCTATCTATCCAACAGACTTCCTACAAAAATTCTCAACCACCAAACCCCTCTTCAGTTTTTGGCTACACAAACAGACATACCACAAACCTTAACTCTTCCACCTCGAATCTTTGGCTGTTCTGTTTATGTTCATATTCCAAAACATGAACGAACTAAATTTGATCCGTGTGCCCGGAAATGTGTTTTTGTGGGATATGGAGTTAATCAAAAGGGTTATAGGTGTTATCATCCTACGACTCGTCGAGTTCATGTCACTATGGATTGTGATTTTTTGGAAACTGAATTCTATTATGGCAACCAACCTAGTCGTCAGGGGGAGATACAGAGTGACTCACTAGCCTGGTTTGATAGTCTAATTGTTACAGAAGGAGTCCCAACAGAGCCAGGTCACAGAACCACCGAGCTACCTTACGACGAGGAACAGATCAACGAACCAAGTACACCGTCAAGTGATAACCCCTCTATGGAAGTTCTACGAGAGGTAAGTCCTTTTAGATCTCCTCCCATAATTGTTGATAATCATGAAACTCAGTTGCCTGAAACAGAGGAAACAGGAGGATATGTTCTTCCACCAAGGACCACCCGAGGAGTACCACCAAAAAGATATTCACCAGAACATGTGTCTCGATCTTCAAGATATCCAGTAAGTAATGCTGTAAGGGGGAGTGTTTCTGGAGCAGCAAAAGTTTTTTACACTACACTTTATTCAGAACACCTGTCGAGGACTGTAGAAGAGGCTAGAAAAATGAATGAGTGGTGGCAGGCGATGAATGTTGAAATGGATGCTCTTGAGCGAAATGGAACATGGGAAAAATGTATACTTCCGAAAGGTAAACGCCCGGTTGACTGTAAATGGGTATTTACTATCAAGCACAAAGCCGATGGGACGATAGAACGGTACAAGGCTAGACTTGTTGCCAAAGGATATACACAAACCTATGGCATTGATTATTCAGAAACCTTCTCTCCTGTTGCCAAAATTAACACAATCCGGGTTTTATTCTCAGTTGCGGCAAATCAAGATTGGCCACTACATCAATTTGATGTGAAGAATGCTTTCCTTCACGGAGATTTGCATGAGGAAGTATATATGGAAGCACCACCAGGTTTTCGGGATAATTTTCGGGAAAATGAAGTGTGCAGATTAAAAAAGGCATTGTATGGTTTAAAGCAATCTCCTCGAGCATGGTTTGGAAGATTTACTATGGCAATGAAGAAATATGGTTATAGACAAAGCAATGCAGATCATACTTTATTTCTGAAAAAAGGGGTAAACTTATTACTTGTTTGATCATATATGTGGATGACATGATTATAACAGGAAGTGACTCCGAGGAAATTGAAAAATTAAAAAAGGGTTTGTTCTCCGAATTTGAGATGAAGGATTTAGGAGGGTTAAAGTATTTCCTGGGAATTGAGGTGCTGAGATCAAAAAGGGGTATCTTTATATCCCAACGAAAATACATCCTCGATCTTCTAGCAGAAACTGGCATGATTGATTGCAAACCAGCAGAGACTCCTATAATGGTTAACCACGGACTTCAAATCACAGAAGGAGTAGATTCAGCAGACAAGGAAAGATATCAAAGACTTGTTGGGAAATTAATCTATCTGGCACACACAAGACCAGACATTGCATACGCTGTGAGTGTTGTGAGTCAGTTCATGTATCAACCACAGGTAGATCATATGGAAGCTGTGATGAGAATTATTCGATACCTCAAGGGAACTCCAGAAAAGCGGATTGTGTTTGAAAAGAATGGACATTTAGATGTTGAAGTCTATACAGATGCAGACTGGGCTGGTAACCCAAATGACAGAAGATCCACTTCAGGGTTTTTTACCCTAGTTGGAGGCAATCTTGTGACATGGAGGAGTAAGAAGCAGAAGGTTGTAGCCTTATCTAGTGCGGAGGCTGAGTTTTGAGGTATAGCAAAGGGGCTGGCTGAAATTTTGTGGATAAGGAAGTTAATGACTGATATTGGGTTCGTACCACGACTTCCATGTAAAATAAAGTGTGACAAAAAAGCAGCTATAAGCATCTCCGAAAATCCTGTGCAGCATGATAGAACCAAGCATGTGGAGATAGATCGACACTTTATTAAAGAAAAGATTGAAGAAGGGATAATAGAATTGCCATTTATCCGATCAGAGGACCAGTTGGCAGATATTTTAACCAAGGCAGTTAATGGAAGAATATTAAGTTCTGTTCTTGACAAGTTGGGTATTGGAGATCCCACTACTCAACTTGAGGGGGAGTGTTGACTTAGCAAAGATCAAGGGAGCTTGATTCTCCATCTGCACCAAAATAGGAATAGAATCAGTACAGAATAATGTGTATAAATAAAGGGTCAATACTTACCATATATTATGATATTGTAATAGTATAATAAGGCTTGTTGTAAATTCATAATGTGATATAAAATTTTTGATACAGATTGTAACAAAAACAAGCACAAATATTTTGGGGATTTCTATTAACACGTGGGAGTGAGTTTTATTTTTTACTAAAATATGAGGCTCTCTTTCATATTTATTTAAATATATTAATTAAAATTATTAACCAAAATTTTGAATTTCAATTTATAATTTTTTATTTTTTTAATATATTTAGATGAATTGAAACTCAAAGTCTCGATTTAGCTAAAATATATCTTTTAAAAATAATTGGTGGCCAAACCGAAACTCCAAATTTCAGTTTGGCCACCATAGTAATAACAACAACAACAACATTGAATCCAAATAATTAAAACTAATAATAACACTATTTAAAATTAACAATAACAACATAATTATAATTAAGAACAATATGATTGTAATTAATAATAAATATAATTAATAATTATATACAATCGATAATAATAATTATTAATTATATAATTTTAATAATTAATAATAACAAATAATTAGTAATTATGTTAGGCCCAAATACAATTAATAATAATATAATTATAATTAATAATAAATATAATTAATAGTTATATAATTGATAATAATAAAATTAATAATAATATAATAATATAATTATGATAATTAATAATAATAATAAATAATAATGATGTTGGGCCCAAATATAATTAACAACAATATAATTATAATTAATAAATATACAATTAATAATATTATATTTATTATCAATTATATTGTAATAACTTGTAAAAAAACAATAAAAAAGGATAGGTACAACAAAAAAAAAGAAAAGAAAACGTGCATTGAATATTAAAATTTGTTAATTAATAAAGTGGGTATAGCGGGTAACCAAAAAAAATAATGAATTATTATAGGTGTATAATTGTATGGATTATTAATTTTGCAACAAGAAGAAATCGGGAGGGGGAGAAACATAAAGAGAGAGAGAGAGAGAGAGAAAGAGAGAAAGAGCGACAAAGAAAGAAAAGGGGGAGAGAGAGAGAATTAGTGATCCTCTAATGTTTTTTGTTATGTTTGTTGCATTTTGGTTAGCACGGACCAACACAAACCGGCCACAGTAAAAGCTCATTCGCCAAGCTTTCCAACGCTATTTGATCTGTCGTGAGTGGCTACTAGATGGAGCTGCCCGCTTCGATTGAAGCAGTACTTGGGGAGACTCACCGGTAACACTTTTTAGTCAACTTTGCTACTTTTTGGTCAATTTTAAATGGTTGAAACTCTCCCATTATGAATTTCGATTTAGTATTTCATCTGCTAATTATCGATTAGTATTAAAAATTCATATATATATATATTAAAACTGAAAATTAATATTAATTTTGATTAATTAATAATTTATTATTTAAAATAAAAGTTAGATGTAATATATTATGATTTATTTGGAAGTAATTAAAAGAAAGTAATTTTTGAGTAAATATAAATACAAATAATGAAAATAATAAATAGTTAATCTTAAGGAAATTAGTTAAAATTTATGAAATTAGTAAATTAAAAGTTATAATTTTAATTGATTGATTAATTAAGGATATTTAAAAGAAAATTTAGAATAAAAAGATAATTAAATATTGAAAATAAATAAATAGTAATACATGAATAATTTAAAATAAAAATATTAATAAAAAGTATAATTAAAATAAATTAAATATATGAGTTATAAATATTTATTAATAAATTGTGAACAAATTATTTATATTATATATATATATTTATTTCTGTTCTAATAACAAATAACTAACCAATTAATAAACAACTATATATATATTAATAAAAATTCTTAAATATAATTTAATGATACCCAAAAATTTAGATAATACTCATTGGAATATTATTTTAGAAAAATTAAAAAATATTGATTTACGCTAGAACATTGTTAGAATTTAAGGACAGTACCACACGTCATTTTTATAATATACATATATAGCAGTTAGGGTGTACTTTAAATTAAATAATATTTTTATATTATTTTAGGAACGAATCCAACTGCAATTGTAGAATACTAAATGGATCTTATTGGTTAAGCGAGTATAATCTTTGGTCCAAGTGAATAGATAAATATATAACATTATATTTCTAAAGTATTATATATATGATTTTAAAAGAAAAATTTACTATTTCATTTTGAATGATATTTATTTTCTTATAAATTAAGAACAAATAATGACACTTGAGTTTTTATATATATGAATAATTGATTATATTGTAGCTGAATAAATAATTATATATACTCTTGCTATAATTATAACATGATCACACCTTGATAACATTTGTTTATAGAATTATGAATATTATTTTTTTACAAACAACATTTAGTATATATATAGCCTTTGAGACGTATATTAAGTGATTTATTCTTTTGATATTTTTACTCTGCACATGTATATTGAAGTTATTTTTTTTTTGTTGCGAGATAAGTCTCCATGCGCTCCTGGATTGAAGTTAGATTAGTAGAGAATTATATTTGAGCGTATACAAATGATGTTTAAACTAAATTATTAGTATTTTTCTGAGAATTAAGAAATATTTGAAAGTTATGTTTGAGATTCTAAATTTTATTTATCCAGCCGATTAATGATAATATATACATTTGCCTATATATATTATTTAAGTCTTATGTATTCTCCTTTATTACGTATTTCTATTCACTGAGTAGTTAAAAACATCTCTTTAATATAAAAATATTTCAGGCACTATTGAAAAATAATCTAGTAAAATTTTTCTCGTTACCATTACATCAACATAAAAAGGAGGTTGAGGCAATGTATTAGTATTTATCGTTTGGATTTGCTAATAATTGTTAATATTATTATAATGAATAATATTAAGATGTATTTAAGAATAAAAGTATTTGTTACTTAATTTAACCTACCATACATCTATAGCTAGGTGTATGTGAAGGATATTAAGTATTTGAATTATGATTTGAAATTTTGTTACTTAATTTAACCTACCATACATCTATAGCCAGGTGTACGTGAAAGATATTAAGTATTTGAATTATGATTTGAAATTTTATGACAAGTTTATTATTATAGAATTTCGTAAGACATTAAAGGAGTTACGACAAATTAAAGAATAAGTCCACTCCTAATATAGAAGAGTGAGGAAAGTGGGGTGTGATATATATAATTATTAATTATATATTTATTAATTATAATTATATTGTTATTAATTATTTAGGCCTAAATATAATTATTAATTATTTGGGTCAATATAATAATTAATTATTGTTATTATTAATTATAATTATATTATTATTGTTGTTATCAATTATATAATTATTAATTATATTTATTAATGGTAATTATATTGTATTATAGAAAAAATTACACTCTATAGTATACTTTTAATTTTTTTTTTAAAAAAAAACCCTATATTTTAGTATATTTTTGATATACTAAATATACATTTTTAAAAAATTAAATATACTTTTAATATACCAAATGTATATTGAAAATATATCTCTAAAAATGGTATTTTTGAAATTAAAAGTTAAAAAAAATAGTATTTTTGAAATTAAAATTAAAAAGGAGTATTTTTGAAAAACTCCATTAATTATATTTGGGCCCAAATATGATTATTAATTATTTGGGAGCATCATAATTATTAATTATTAGTAACTATATAATTATTAATTTTTATTATTTTATTATTATTATCAATCATATATAATTATTAATTATATTTATTATTATCAATTATATATAATTATTAATTATATCTATTATTATTAATTATATTATTATTATTATTATTATAACTAAACCGAAACTCAAATATATTAAAAAAAATAAAACTACGTTTGTAGTTTTAACTGCCATTTTTAAGTAAATATTAGAGGAAATCTCATGTGTTAATAAAAAATAAAACTTATTCAATTAAATATCATTTAAGTAAATGTGAGAGGGAATCTCATGTGTTGGTAAAAAATGAAACTTTCTCCTATATGTTAGTAAAAATCCCAATATTATTTTGTGACAACATCAAATTCTCCTATTTCATCACCTACTTCTCAAACAACATTCAAACGCCGCATCACTATTAAATTCCCAAACCTTCCAGCAACTCCTAATAAGATTGATCCCAAACTTAAAAACATATGTGCAATCACTGAAAACCCTAAGCAATGCATCACATTGGTTGCTTCGTATCTAAAGGGTTCAGCCAATGCAAAACTAGCCTTGAAAGTTGTTATCCAAAGGCTTTACATGCATCAACTATTGCGTTGCAAGTAAAGATCTAAGGCATCTACTTCAATGATGACCAGTGGCGGAACGACCATGGGGTCGTGGGGAGTCACACGACCCCCCCTCACCGGCAGCCAAACTTGGAGGATTCATACTTACCGGCCCCTGCGTGGAAACTCAGCCCCCGCTGAGTTTCAGACAAAATTGCAGCGATGGTAGACGAACCCCTCGCTGTAATTTCTATTTTTTTTATAATTTAGTCCCTGGCGAAACGGCGTCGTTTCGCCAGGGACTAATTTTTTTTATAAATAAACCCCTGGCGCCGTTTCGCCAGGGGTTTACTAAAAAAAAATAAACCGGCCCAAGCGAAACGACGCCGTTTCGCTTGGGCCGGTTCAAAAAAAAATAAAGGGCTGCGTTTTCTTTCTTCTTCTTCATTCACTGCCTCTCCCTCTCAGATCTCTCTCCCCAACCCACTGCCAGCAGCACTACGCCACCACAGCCACCAGCCGCAGCACCGCCGCACCACTGCTCGGAGCAGCCGCAGATCCAACCCCCTCAGTAAAATTCTAGTTCCGCCACTGATGATGACCGAGAAATTTATTGATAATACCTTAGAGCTTTATGAAAAGGCTCTTAATAACATTAAGAAGGCTTTGGCTGCATTTTCTGTTAATGACCTTGATAAGGTCAACCCTATGCTTGGCGCTTCCATTTCCAATTTTGGGTTTTGCAATGAAGCACTCGATAAACGAGGCTCGAAAAGAGGAGAAATGCAGAAAATTAATGACTTGTTGATTGAGTTTGCTGGTTATGGTATCGACATTTCTAAAAAGTTAGCCAAGTGAATTTGAGAAGAATTTGTATGTTTATAATTAAATACGTGCATGTAGTTTGTGCTTGTATATAAATAAATATACATAAAGTGGCTTTATTATTATAGTCTTGTTCATATATCTTAATTCTTATATATGCTGTTACAGGAATTCAGAGATATGATAATTTATATGGAGGTTAATTTATTTGATAAAAATTACGTAAACAACTTTATCTTGATCAATTATATTCTTATATATGTCCTTCAAGAAAGAAATTTGTTTATGCGTGGAAAGGAAGTTAAGAAATATTTGTTTTTTTTATAAGAAGCAATATATTTTATTAATAACCTAAGAACTACAACCTCAAGCAATATATTTTATTAAAACGTACCACAAATATGAAAAAAAAAAACTCTAAAACCTCAAACTACAACCTAAGAACATTATTTAAAATTGAAGAGAAACCAAAAAAAAATATGTCCTTAGAAAAAATTACATATATATGAGGATAAATTATATCCATCGCTTTTGAAGAATACCACTTATCGCATTATCATCCCAAATCTTTATTTTGTTATGTTGCCATTCATAAAGTAGTTAGGATTGTCTTGTTGTTATTCTTCCATCCATCTAATTAATAAATTTATCTATAGATTTATTAATCTAATTAATAATTTTATTTAATTATTAAATATTAAAATATAAATAAAGTAACTTTATAAATAAGATATATAATATAGCTTAAATGGTTAAATTTTTAGTTTTTAATACTTGAAATGCTGCATCTCATCTGATTTTAAGTGATTTTCTAAAGGAGTTGATGTAGCGGCATATTATGCATCACGTCAGTTTTTCATTAAAATTTTAGATAGCAAATGGACATAAAATAATGAGAAAAATCTGGCTAGTTTATCGATAATAATATGATTAAATGAAAATTAAAGACAACCCCATGGGTATAATTTACCCTATATATAACATATATTATAAGAAAATTGAAAATTTTGAGGGAGGTCAAGGCCTCCTGATCAACCATAACATAGTTCCGCCATGCTTACATATAAGACATAAATAATTAATGAGCATAGCAAATATGCACACAGTAGTGATTTTAACCAATTTATTTACTATATATTTATTTCTTATAAATTAAGATAATTTTCAATTTATCTAAATTTAAAATTACATTTTAACGACGTTTAACATATTAGCATAGTAAGTATATATACAATATGGCAATAAATTATGTTTGATTTTTTACTTCACTCATCAATATTAAAAAAAAAACAATTATATCATAATAAAATTTCACTATAATTTTATTTTTCTTCTATTCAAAATTTAAAAGGTTAAATTACTCAATATTAACTTGCAAAATATTTTAGTAGTTCCTAATTATCAGAACCTCTTTGTCTATAATTAATTAAACCCTTAAAAATCTCTACCAAGCCAGTATAAGAAAAAGGCAAACCATTTATTCTTAACTGTCTATTCTTTAAAAACCTAGCCATGTTTTCTTTTCTCAACATCAATAATAATAATTAAGCTTCATTAATCTCCTTAAGTCTCATCTAGCTCACACTAGGAAGGACATATAAGGAAAAATGGAGCTTAACAAATCAATTCATATCACAGTTTGCTTATGTTTTTATCTCTTATTATCTGTTGAAGCCACTTTTTTTTCGAATTCAAAAGAACAAAAACCAAAAAACAAGCACAAATATTTTCTAATAACATCAAATTCTCCAGCTCCATCACCTACTTCCGAAACAAGCACCGCTATTAAATTCCCAAACTTTCCAGAAACTCCGACCGATTTCGATCCCAAACTCAAAGGCATATGTGCAGTCACTGAAAACCCTAAACTATGCATCTCATTGATTGCTCCATATCTAAGGGGTTCAGCAAATGCAAATCTGGCCTTGAAAGTTGTTATCCAAAGACTTTACATACTCGTAAAAGATGCATCGGCCATTGCATTGCAAGAAAGATCTAAACGATCTACGTCAATGGTGATAAAACAATCTTTTGATAATAGTTTAGAGCTTTACGAGAAAGCTCTTAATAACGTTAAAATGGCTCTGACTGCACTTCATGATAATGACCTTGATATGGTCCACACTATGCTTGGCGCTTCAATTTCCAATTTTGGGTATTGCAATGAAGCTTTTCGAAGACAAGGTCTAAAGAGATGGCAAATGCAGAAAGTTAATGACTTTTTGATTGAGTTTGCCGGTTTTGGTATTGATATTTCTAAAAAATTAGATGCTCATAACTAGTGAATTTAAGGAGAATTTGTACAATTATATATATTTAAATGTAGTTTGTGCTTATAGTTTTCTAATGTAATCCATGCACAAAATCATATATATATATATATTATATTTATATATGTTAATTCTTATATATATTGTTAAAGGAATTCAAAGATTTGATAATTTATGTGGAAGTTAATTACTAAGATTAATTTATTCGATAAATTTTTACAATAAGCCATACTTAATCTTCACCAACTATATTGTTATGAATTCCTAACATGTCCTTCAAGAATGAATTTTCTCAAGCAAAATAATAATAATGGAAGAAATCAAGCCAGAAAAATAATATAAAAATTTACATGATTTGATTAATATTATTTATCTACGTCCATAAACATGGAGAAAGATTTTTTTGCTATGAATGAACAAAAAAATACAGTCAATAACTATAATACAAAGTATTTATATATTAAAAAAATTGAGTCACTCCAAAATATAAAATATAAAATATTTATATATAACAAAAAATAAATAAATTTAGATCGCTCCAAAATATATAATTTAAAACGGATTATTAAATCCAAACCACAAAACAAACTTTGCCACTAAACTACCTCCAAAATGATAAATAAGGACTTGATCTACCACCAATAACATGAATTAAATATAGGGACATTTTCTGTAAAATACCGGCTAATCATTCAAAGCATTGAAGTTGTTTTTAAAAACTAATTTGAATTTTTCAAAATAAAAAAAATCATTTTATTAATTTAAATCTTTTTAAATTTCGATCAATTAGACGTCTAAAATTAACAAGTCATTCAGTGAATTAAAGAATTAAATTGTTTGAAGCTCAATATATTAGAGTCATTATTTCGAGTTTTTCATATATGAATTCAAATAAATATTAGAGCAATGAATTCAACCATAATTTATAAATTGGTAAAACAGTTTACCTTAAAGATAAAAACATGAAGGACTAATTAACTAGCATAGCATATACACACACAATAATGATTTTAATGAATTAATTTACTATATATTTATTCCTTGTAGATTCAAAATATTTTTAAATTTGCCTAAATTTAAATTATAGTTTAGTTACATACAGAAATATTATAATTATAGCATTAAATATATATACGACATGAAAATAAACTTAAATTTGATTTTCCCAACTTCTCTCATAAATATTAAAAAACAATTATATCATAATAAAATTTTTCTATATTATTTTATTTTTCTTCTATTTGAAATTTAGAAGGTTAAAATTAAAATTGATTTGCAAAATATTTTAATTATTCCTATAATTTTAAAAGCTCCTTATTTGTAAAACCCTAAAAAATCTCTTAACAAATTAGAAAGCCAAAAAGACCAACCATTTATTCTTAATTGTCTACTCTTTAAAAACATAGCCCATGTTTTTTTCTCGACATTAATTGTAATGGTCAAGATGTTAAACAGAAACGTTTTAACTAATATTGAAAAATTAATAGTGTACAGTGACAAAAATATTGTGGATAAATGCTATATGTAAAGAATAGTAAATTGTATATGTCAAAAATTAACTGAAGAGATCATTTTTACTGTTTTACAATATTAAAACTCGATTTAGAATCAACGGTTAAGAATGATGGTGCACCATAGTTATTATGAGCATTCTCTCACTTGATTAAAAATATAATAATATATATATATGTGTATATGTGTATGTGTGTGGAAATTTCTGATTTCCTCTCCATCTTTCACGCCACTTTCTACCATCATCACCATCTTCTCTCTATTTCTTCTTCCTTTCATCAAATTTATCAAGGATTAAGAGATAATCACATGATTTTTAGAAGAATAAGCTAGAAAAGGCAAGATTATCAATAAGTAATCAAAGTGAAAGAGAGAAAAAGAAAGAGAAAGAGGAATTTTGAAGAGGTATGTGCTTTTGATTTATATTTTGCAAAAATATGAATTTTTATGAGTTTTAATGATTTAATTGAATGATTGAGTTATATATAATGATATATTTCTTGAAAGTATTGATTAAAAGGATTGATGAGTGAAAAATAACTTTGATATGTTGGTTTTGATTCTTAACTCAACCTTTATGAGAATTGAGTGGTTTGATATTGTTTTTATCCATATGAAATGGTTAAAAGTTTGATTAAGTGAAGTTTTAGTAAAATATTTGATATGAATTATTTTTCTGTCAAAACTTTGTGTTTGATACATTATTATCTTAGATCTTAAATATGTTTGTGTTTAATGAAGTTAAAAGTGCAGAATACATGATTTTACTCCGAAAACAGTCCCAAAATGCCACGACCGTGGGATTGAAAGTGATGTTGTTTCTTAAAAAAAAGTTCAATAAAACAGAGCAGGTTTCAATGCCACGACCGTGGGGTCTCCAAAGTTATTAGACAGTTTCATTTGGTATCCCACGAGCATGGGGTTGTGATGCCACGGCCGTGGGGTACCTAAATAACTTGTTTGGCTTGTATTTTGTGATATACGGGCCTAGTATGAGGCTAATATGTTTATGTTTCTTACTTTTGTGTTGAGAATTCATGTGTATGTGTTAAACGTATGAAAAAAAGTGATAAACTTTAGATAAATGATAAATATATACCATACTAAATGTTGTTAAGAGTATTGTGCCAATGAAATGATATAAACAATTTAGTGTTAATCAAAATTAATGAATTGCCCACATCATACTAATTTTATATCTAGTTTTGGATTGAATGGCTAACCAGAGGAATGATAGTCATAGTGATAGTGGGCACCGCGTGCCATTAATGAACACAATGTGTTATCAGTGATAGTGGGCATAATTGTCATTATACATTCTTGAAGTTTGGCATTAAGATTGCTACACTAACATGTTATCCAAACTTATGATCTAAGTTTAATATGTATGGACATATTTAATGAAGTTATCTAAATTTGAAAATATATGTGAACATGGTAATAGTGAATAATGGAAGAAATGCAAAAGAATAATATAAGTCAATTACTTGAAATTGACTTACTGTGTTACAATGTAAAAGTGATTGTATGTATATATATATATATATATATATATATAAGAATATTTACAAGTGAAAGTTCTAATGCATGGAATGGAAATGTTATATTCATGGTATTGAATAAATCAATAACTTTATAAGTGTTGAAATGATTGAAAGTGTATATAATGATATAAGATACAAAGTGCTCCAAAGTATAGTACTAAATTTAAGTGCTAAAAGTTATAAATTGAATGAATTATTCTATATGTGAAATTGAAAACTAAGACTTATTGAAAAACAAAATAAGCATATTGTGAACAAAGTTATCAAATGAGAAAACAAGTCTTAAATAAAATGATTCATAAAGAGAAAAGTTGTAGTATCGAAAGTATAGTATAGCATGATGATTTTTATAAAGTTAAAGCTATTATTTTGTGTAATCAGAATATTATGTTAGTTTGTCACTGAAATTAGTTAATATATTGAAAGATTTCTTAAAACTAAGTGTTGTTACTATATTTTCATAAGTATTTTTCCTTCATATTAAGTGACAAAATATGTTTATACATGCACCACTAAACTTTGCTTAGCGTGTTAGAATTATTTTCTAACACGCAGGTATCAGGACATCAGAGCAAGTTAAGAAGTGGAATTAAGAATCTCAGGAAATTACCTATAGTACATATAAAGATCTTTTGTATATTGTACTCATAAATTATAATATATGTATGTGATTTAGTTTGGTTATTTGAGATATTGTACAAATTTATAAACATGAAAGGAATATATGTATTTAAAGGATGAAGTTTGAGAATTCTAGTGAATTATTATTAAAGAAAGAAATGTATTACATAATCATTTGATTTGATAAACTTACGATAGTTATTTGGTTTGTAACTAGTAATTGGATTATTGGAGATTGGTCTAAATGTTGGACTAAAAGTGTTGTATTACACAGATTGTATTATTATTTAAAAATTTTTATTAGTTGAAAGAGAAATTTTCTATGAATTGATTGGAGTACGGAAAGTATATCGAATAACATTCTCTGATAGTTTTTATATAAGAATTGTCCGAGGATGTTACATTAATAATTACGTTCCATTAATTTCTTTAAGTCTCATCTAGCTTACACTAGGAAGGAGATAAAGAAAAATGGAGCTCAACAAATCAATAGTTCTTATAACATTTTTCTTATCTTTTTATCTCTTATTGTCTGTGGAAGCCACTTCTTTTTCGAATTAGAAAGTAGAGGTCTCGAAGCACAAATATTTTCTAAAGACATCAAATTCTCCAGCTCCATCACCTGCTTCCAAGACTATTACATTCCCAAACTTTCCAATAACAACTACTAATATCAATATTGATCCTAAGCTTAAAAGAATATGTGCAATCACTGAAAATCCTACGCAGTGCATCTCCTTCATTGTCCCATATCTAACTGGTCCAATAAATTCTAATTCGGCCTTGCAAGTTGTTATCCAAAGGCTTTATAAACTCGTAAAAGATGCATCTATTATTGCTTTGCAAATAAGATCTAAGACATCTACTTCGATGGTCATTAAAAAATCCATCGATAATAGCTTAGAGCTTTACGAGAAGATCCTTAATAATCTTGGAAAAGCTTCGATCGCATTTTCTACTTATGATCTTGAGAAGGTCAATACTATGCTCGGGGCTTCTATTTCGAATTTTGGGTATTGCAATGAAGCTTTCCAAAAGCGAGGCATAAAGAAATTGCCAATGCAGAAAATTAATGATAAGTTGATTGATTTTGCTGGTTTTGGGATCGATATTTCTACACAATTGGCTAATGTTAATTAGTGAATTTAAAATCATGGTAACTTTACAGGGGAATTTGTACTCTCATCATTAATTATATATGTGCATGTAGTTTGTTCTTATTTTTCTAATTTCATCCATGCACAAGACCTAGGAAAAAAGATAATGAACAAACAGTGGCTTTATTAGAATTATCTTCTTTTTTCGATAATAATTATGAAATTTTTGTTAATATATACATATCTTATATAGTATAAAAGTTCATAGATGAGATGATTTATGTAGAATTTTTTTTAATTATTGTTTTTATTCTTATTGTAAGCCAAAGATATATATATATATATATATATAATACTACATAATATAAAAAGAACAACAGATTATAGGTTTCACATAATGTGTGTGTGTGTGTGTATACATATTGGAATTTACATCAAAGTGTCTAGTGTTATGTCACTTTGGTGATAAACTCTCACCATATATTTGCCCATCCGCTTTTAAATTCCCAATCTATGTGGGATTATCTTTAATAATTAAATTTAAACTTGTTTCACATAATCGCTTTGATAAAAGTCAGGCTGAGGAATTAACTTATCTGGCACTCCCGTGACCTAATTCAATTAAAGGCAAACTGTGAAAGTTTGGGAACTTTAATTTTTTTAGTAGTCCTTCAAGAATAATTGAATGGCAATGGACTGTGAGAGAGCTATGAAAACTGATTATTTATTGATTCACACAAGAGCAAGGCTAACTAATTGATTGGATGATGCAAAATCGAGCTAAAAGTGTAAATGACCAAAACTAAAACAACAATTAAAGCAAATTTGCGAAAAAGAACAAAAAGTTGGTCTATGTTTGATGATTCTATATTTTTCTGGATTGTCCGTAGAAAATAATACTATGTTTGAATAACTAGCAGTATGATTTATTCATATATGATATGTTATGGTACTTTATAGTATAATATTGTAAGGAATGTTTATTATTTTTAGATAGATGATATGGTATAATATGATTAATTAATTTTTTTTATTTAGTTTGACAGTATGATATGATACTGTATGATATAATATTATAAGCAATTGTGGCTAGGCTAAAGGTTTTGTTGCTAACATTGGTGTTTGTCCTATCCTGAAAGCATAACTTTAGGCTATTTATCATAGGTTAAGGGTATACAAAACATTCGTCAACCTGAGCAATCTGGCCCTACCTAACCCAATCTGATAGGGTTGAAGCAGATTTAAAAAATTTTGGATTGAGCTGCTGGCTTCTTATATGAAGTCCGAGATATCTTGGGTCGGGTCTTGGGCCTGAGGTAAAATAACTCGGACCAACTCGACTCGACCTGAGGTATTATATTATATATAATATTTTTATAATATATAATATAATTAATATATAATTATAATATATTACTTATATATTGATAATTTATAAATTTATAATTTATAAAATATATACTGCATAAATGATGCAGTATGTAGTATGTGCTGCATCATTTATGCAGTATACATAATACTGCAATATTTTTTTTAAAAAGAAAAGAATGCAAAAAAAAGAAAAAGATAAGTCTAACCCATTGACCCGACCCTAACCTAAAATAGCAAGACCTATTCGGGTTAGAGTCGATCTATGGGCAAATTTTTTTTTGCCCGAAATGCACTCGGGCAGGGTTTCGGGCTATGGGTAAACCCAGCCCAACTAGACTCATGTACACTCTCATCATGGGTTAACCATGGCCCATGATATGGGTATTTTGATGCCTTTTGTGTTGAAAGTGATAATAAGGTGGCAGTTGATATGGTTTAAATATTTATCTCCCCAATGCTACATGCTTCGCTCTTGTTAAGAGTATTCAGAATCTTCTCTATGAGTTCACTTCCTATCAAGTGTCTCATGTCCATCCTGAAACTAACTTTGTTGTAGATTTTCTCACGCATGTTGCTTATGGTTATGGTCCAGGTGTTCACCTTCTGGATGACCCTCCTATTGGCACAAGTTCAAGGTTGTTCCATGATCTTGTAGGTGCTTCTTATTTTCTTTAGTTGTAATTTTTTTTATCATACCAAAAAGTATAACAAGAGCAAAATAAATAAATTTAAAAAATAATAATAACTAACCTTTGAGCAAAATAAATAAATTAAGAAAAATAATAACCTATCCTTGTAAAGAATAAGAGAGGCCAGTCACTATAATGGACAACGCAAAAAGCAAGAACAATGGGAAAAAAAAAAAGATGGGAGAAAGGCCAAGGAATGGGTAGTCTACATAGAAGAAAAAAATATTAGGTTAGGAAGGAATTTGTAATATAATAAAGGAAAATGCTATGGGATTAAATTATGACAAATGATGGTAAAATATAAATTCCAATAAAATAGAGATTTTAGTATATAATACAATATTTGCAATGATTATTCACTTTTACCAGTAAAAAGTCAAAAATAGTTTTCTTAATTTGTTATAATTTGATCCCTTTAATAGTGTCTATATATAATAAAATTAGCGAGGATAGTCCTAAAATATAAATTAGAAAAACCATGAGAAACTACTAATTTAGTGATTTAAAATTATTAAAAAAAGTGATGGTTTGTAAACTATCAATAAACCATGCTAAACTATATAATGTGTATTAAAATTAAAACAAACAAGTTATTGAATAATATCATATCATTCTAAATCACCACTTACATTATCCAAACAAAGCGTAAGAGAATAATGCCGTTGTGGTATTAATGACTTTAGAAATGGGACAATTATAAAAATAGCCTAAAAAGCAAATCATTTTACAATTTTACAGTACATAAATAAAAATTTTAGTATTACGAAATCCATTTGTTTGTCTTGCAAAAATACGGCTAATAAAATAGATGTTGACTTGATCATAGATGTGCGCCCACTTTTTAATATTTTATGCGCAACATTACCAAAAGTGACAAATGCATATTCATCATGTATTTTTCTATCAATTTTAGTATGAAATTGAATTAAATTAATTTAGTCTAAATTTATTTATATATTTTAAGTTAATTATTTTTGAATAAAGCTTAGTTTGAATTAATTTTTGTAGGACTCTTGAAAATAAAGATTTTAAGCATATTGGACCATTAAAGATAAATAAAGATTTCGATAATGATATAGTTCGAGATTGAAAAAGTTATCTACATTAAATTTATAAAGGACATTTTAAGCTTTTATGAGAGATCTAGTTCATTAAAATTTAAGATCATTTGGATCACCAACTATTAAGTCGAAATTAGGCTTGAGATGTTGAAGTAGAGTTCTAGGCCGAACCACTAAGAGTAATTGAGCCATATCTTGAGCTTTCGGAGTCCAAATGAGATAATACAAAAAGTCTAAAGTCATCTACTCTTTAAGGAATACAACTTTGATCAAGGAGTCAAATGGAAATAAAGTTGTTATCTGATAGTAAATTGGCTGAAAATTTAAAATTCAAATTCTAAAGAAGTAGATTGGGAGCATAAGTCTATTTTTAGGTAGGGAAAGATTTGGAGAGAGTGGACAACATTCATCATGGGATAACTCTTCTACATTTTTCATTGGTCTCTATGATTAGCTTCATCCATCATTGGAGAGGAGATAAAAAGAAGAAGAAGATTGTGCTTTAAGAAGACTGTCATTATTTCTGCAAGCATCATCCATCTAGTTTGAACATCATATTCGGTTTAGATTTTTAAGTTTATATTTTTTTTTATGCTTTTGTTATTTTATTGAATTGAATATTAGAATTATGGATTTCATGTTTGGTTCCTTAATTTCTATGATTTTTATATTTAATTCAGTTATGAGCAACTAATATTCTTAGTGAGATTATGTGGATTTAGATTTATGGACGATGGACATTTAATAGATTGATTCATTTTTTGTTTAGAATTAAAGTTTTGTTGATTTTGATCTTAATGTTTATAATTGATTGGCCACCAATTAGTTGTTAAATTGAAATCATATGTTGAGTGAATTTTATGTATGATTTTAGATTGTAAAAATTAACAATTTTAGAAATTCATTTTAGAGATAAAAGAATCATCCAGAGATCAACTTAGTTCATTTGAACTTGATAGATTGTTATAGTTTATTGTTCATGGAAATAGAACTTATGTATTCCATCAATCATTAATTTTCTTGCTTGAGAAATAAGAAGAATAAAATTTAAAGAATTTATAACTTTGATTCAAGAAAGATTTGAATTAGTTTAAAAAATTATTTTTACTCATTTGAAATAATTCTAATGAAACCTAATTCTACTTATTTATCTAAATTTATTTGAATTTAAAATTTTAATTTTAATTTGAAGTTTAAATAGGTTAGATAATTATCTTAATTTAATTTTAAATTTAGATTTAATTTTGAATTTTAAATTAGAGATTGTTCGATAATAACTTTTAAAATATCAAATCAATCATTTTATTTTTTAAATAATAATCAAATTAAATTTTATGTAGTCAAATTATTTATTTTCTATGGAAACGATATTTATTATCACTTTACTACTTATTACGATCATACACTTACGATACTGAGCTATAACACATACTAATCTTCAACAAAAAATATATATTCTTACTGGCAAAACAATATATTTATTATTATTCTATTCACATATATTTCTCATTTATTAATACTTTAAAATTTTTATGTGATTAAAAATAATTAATTAATTAGATTAAAATATAATTTATGGTAACTAATTTTAAATTACACACACACTTTTATATATTTTATTTAATAAATACTTTTCAAATAATTTTAATATTATTTTAAAATATTATTAGAACTTATTAAATTATTTGAATTAGTATTATATTTAGATTTAATAATATCATACCGTACTAAATTATCACTCACCATTATTCAAATAAAGTATAAGAGAATAAGAGAATGATGCTGCTAAACTATCACTTGCCATTATTCAAACAAAGTGTAAGAGAAACATGCAGTGGTATTAATGACTTCAGGTGTCCGTCTATTTTAATTGTGCTCAGGGGTGTACAAGAAATCCATAGTTTAAAATATTCGGCCTGGCCTAAATTTATAATATGGTCGGGTTACTGGTTTTAAATCCCAATCGGAGCTATGCTCGGATCAGATCTCGAGTTAAGATAAAAATTCTTGGGTCAGGCTAATTTTTTTATTTTTTTTAAAAATTTATATTTTGGTAATTTATTTTTTAAAAAATTTAAAATATTATATATATTTTATGATATTTAGAATTCTTAAAAATTTAATTCATTTAAAATAATTTTTATATTTTATATATTTTTTAATTAAATAATAAAATAACTAAATAATTAATAATTTAATTCTCATAAATATTGATATAATAATTTATATATTATTAGATATAATTTGGTATAATAAATTTTTAAAGTAATATTTATAGGTAAATTTTATTAAAATTTTAAAAAAATTATTCTTAATTTTTTTCAATTTCAAAAAAAATTGAGTCGGCCCGACCCGATCCGAAACCTGGCTAGGCCCAGTCAGACTCGAAGTGGCCCGGCCAGACAGGGCTTAGGACCGGGCCACGGGTTGCAAAGTGCAGCATGAAGAAAAGTCGGGCCGGAGTCAAATCCTGCCCAATCCAACCCGTGTACACCTCTAATTGCGCTCGCCGAAATCAGGTTATTTTTTCTAATGCAAACAAAACTAAAATTTGATTCCTTCATTTTTCAAGTCAACCTCAAATTTATCTGTGTTAATTTAATTAATTCTGACTCAATTATACGCAATAAAATTTAAATGAAGCATCCCAGTTTGTGTTGAAAAATTATATTAATTCTCAAAATATATATTTGGATTAAAATTTTGAGTGTCCTATTAATTTTAATCCGGTTTGTGGAGACAATTAAAGTTGAATTTGCATGTTGATCACAGGTCACCTGATGTCTAATAAAAGATATATAAAAATATATATATATATATAACATTAAAAATTGACCAGCGTATGAAACATATAAAAACAAACTATTTTACTAAATTTATTTATTATATATTTACTCCTAACAGTTAATTTGTATTCAATTTGTAGTTCATATTTAAATACATTTAAATATATGGTAAATATATAGAAATTCAATTTTTTTTAATTATTTATGTTCTACTACAAATTATAAATACTCATAAAAGGTAAAGAGCAAATCCAGTGGCTAGCCGATTAATCTTAAGATTTATTTGCAAATGCACTCACAATATCATTCATCTATTTAGCTGTGTAAACATGTGTAATGATACATTTAAGTATGGATTGGTAAATTTGTCAAATAGATTAACCTTGATACACGAAATATCACATATATATCGATCAACATTCAACAAGATCATAATGGGTAATAAAGAGGAAAAATGTTAATAATAAAGCCACTTTTTTTTGTGTGTGTATTTTTATAGATTTTGCGCATTGAATACATTAGAAGAATATGCACAAACTTCATGCACATAACCAATTATGACACAAATTCTCCTTAATAAACTTGATTTGATTAAATTCACTAGCTAGTTACGAATTACGACTAATTTCTTAGAAATGTCGATACCATAACCAGCAAACTCAATCAACAAGTCATTAATTTTCTGCATTGGTCCTCTTTTCAAGCCACGCTCATCGAATGCTTCATTGCAATACCCAAAATTGGAAATGGAAGCACTAAATAGAGTGTTGACCTTATCAAGGTCATGATCATAAAACGCGACCAAAGCTTTGTTAAGGTTATTAAGGGTCTTCTCATAAAGCTCTAAGCTACTATCAATGGATTTCTTAGTCACCAATGAAGTAGATGCCTTAGATCTTATTTGAAATGCAACGATTGATACTTCTTCTACGAGTAAATAAAGCCTTTGGATTACAACTTTCAATGCCCTTTTTGCATTTATTGAACCCTTTAGATATGGAGCAATAAATGAGATGCATTGCTTAGGGTTTTCAGTGACTGCACATATGCCTTCAAGTTTGGGATCAATATTGAAACGAGTGGATGTTGTTGGAAAGTCTGGAAACTTAAAAGTGGTGCGGTGTTTAAATGTTTTTTGGGAAATAGGGGATGGAGCTGGAGCTTTTAATGGTGTCTCAGAAGCAGGCGACGGAGCTGGAGAATTTGATTTCATAAGGAAATATTTTTGTTTGTGCTTATTCTTTTGCTTTGAATCTGCTAAATATGATCTTGGGATATAAAAATCTGCTTCGGCATATAATACGAGATAAGAAGATAAGAAAAGGATGATAAGAATTGATTTGTTAAGCTCCGTAATTTTCCCTTATGTCCTTGCTAGGAATAATTATATGCTACAACCGTTGTAGCAATAAATGCCTACAACGGACTAATGAGATTCTTACACGTAGATTAAATGATTCATTTCATTGGTCCGTTGTAGGCATTTAATCAACGTGTAAGAATCTCATTGGTCCGTTGTAGGCATTTATTGCTACAACGGTTGTAGCATATAATTATTCCCTTGCTAGTGTGAGCTAGATGAGACTTAAGGAAATTGATGGAGCTTAATTATTGATGTGAAGGAAAGAAACATGGGCTAGGCTTTTAAAGGGCAGACAGTTAAGAATAAGTGGCTGGGCTTTCTTTTCTTTTTCTTTTTCTTTTTTTTTGCAATTTAATTTGTTAGCGATTTTTATGGTTTTATTTATAGACAAAGAGGCTCTAATAATTAGGAACTAAATATATTTAACAAGTCAATGTTGAATTTATTCTGCAAGTCGATGTTGAATGCTTTAAGCTCTCTAATTTCAAATGAGTATACAAATAAAATAATAGTAAAACATTAAGTAATGGAGATTTATTATAATAGAAATAAAAATGGTTCACTAATAATAACTACCATATAATAAGCACATTCTTAAAATATAATAACTATTACAGTAAAATTATAATCCTTATCACTTCCCTGCAAGTTGAGGAGGATTAGATAACAAGGCCAATTTGTCAAGCAATTAATGAAAGCGATCTTTAGTCAATCGCTTAATAAAGAGTGATCTAGCCATTAGAATTAATGTATCTAACCTGCAACAACTTGTTTTATACTTGATCGCGAATAAAGTGAAAATCAATCTTTATATTTTTTATGTGATAATGAAAGGCTGAATCAAAAATCAGATTCGTGGCACTTATATTATCACACCATAGATTTGGTACAATGTGAGTTTGTAGCCCAGTATCACACAATAATGGATGAAGCCATATTATCTCAGAAATTGGTGTTGTAATTCTGTATTCGACTTCAGTGGAGGACCAAAATATAGAATATTGCTTGCCAGAGACCTAAGATATCAAATTAGAGTCCAAATAAATGGCATAGCCAATGATAGACTTTTGATCATCAATTGAATCTCCCTAATTTGCATCACTATATCTATGCAACAAAAAATTTGACTACTTCCTAAAGAAGAGTCCATGATCTATAGTACTATGAAGATACCATAAAATTCTCTTAACAATTCTTCAATGAGCATTACTTGGATAACGAGTGAATTGAGAGACTTTGTTAACAGTAAATGCGATGTCAGGGTTGGTAAAAGTTAGATATTACAAACTATCTACAACTCTTTGAAAAAATGTTTTATCAAAAAAAGCTTTTTGATCCTAAGAACTGAGTTTGTCTAAAATAATTTTTAGTGTATGGATTATCTATTATAGCAATCCAACAATATATTTTTCTTTAGTGAGCAATAAACCACTACAAGAAAATTATAAATTAGCGATAAATTTTTATCCGTCATTAAATAGCTATAGATTAGCGACGAAAAATTATTAGTGACGGATTTAGTGACAGAATAAATCTGTCGCTAAATCTAGCGCTAACTAATGTATTTAGCAATGGTATTAAATATCCATTGCTAAATCTCGTCGCTAATAAATAAAAATATCGATCAAAATTATTTTCGTCGCTAATTAATTTTCGTCTCTAAGTAGAGAAGGAAATTATTATTCGTTGCTAATTTCATCTGAATTAGTGACGAAATTATTCCGTCATTAATTTTTAATTATTTAAAAATACAGGCAAATTTTAAATATTTTAAAGAACAGGCGAAATTTTAGCGACAAAACTTATTTTCGTACTTATTTTCATCGTTAATAATAAATTTTTAAAAATATGCCGTATTTTTTTAGCTACAGAACTTAATTTCGTCGCTAATTCCTTCATTTTTTTTCTTCTTCCTTCCTTCCTTCTTTCTTTCTTTCTTTCTTCTTTTTTTTCTTTCTTCTTTCTCCTCACTCCCTTCTTTTTTTTTTTTTTTCCTCTTCCTCCTCTTTCTCCCTTATTCTCTTATATTTTGATTGAAGGTTTTATAGTTTTACAAATTAATTGAAGGTATGTATTTTTTAGATTGTTTATTTATTTATATTTTTATAATTAGTAATAATTTTTAGAATAAACATTATATTTTGTTGAATAAATAATATTTAGAAAAAAATTTTAAAAATTATTTGGTAGAAATTTTTTTAGAAATTATTAGATTGAATAATTTATTTTTAAATTGAATTAATTATTTGATTGAAAAAATAATTTTTAGAATAATTTTTTTAAAATTAATTAATATATTGATTTATATTTTAGATAAATGTTAGAATAAATTTTTTTCGAATTTATTTAGTGGAATAATTTATTTTTATGTTTTAGATAAATGTTATAATAAATTATTTTCTAGAGAAATTAGTTTAAAAAATTATTTTTTAGATATTATTTGGTAAATAATTTAATTTTTATGTAAGTAAATTATTTATTTGAATAAATATTTTTTAGAATAAATTATTTAATATAATAAATATTTTTGGGAATAAATTACTTTAGAAATTAAAAATAAAATAAAATATTTTTTAAAAAATAAAATAAATTATATCAAAAATAATTTATTTTATTTTTTAAAAAAATATTTTTTAAAAAATAAATTAATAATTTAGAGACAAAAAATAATTTATTTTATTTTTTTTAAAAATAATTTATTTTAATTTTTTAAAATAAATTAATAATTTAGCGATGGATTTAGCGACGAATTTTCTGTCTCTAAATTAATCTTTACTAAAATGACGACAAGATTAAGTAATGACAGATTAACAATGAAAAAATCTGTCGCTATATACCGATGAAATAAAAAGCTTGTCGCTATTTTTCAACGACAACATAAATAGCGACAATATCAAATCCATCGCTAATTTGTCGCTAATAACTGTTAGCGATGAATTTTTTGAAAATTAGCGACGGATTTTGTCTGTCGCTAACTCTCTTTTTTTTTTGTAATGAATCTTTCTATTTCCAATGCGCTTCAATTCAAGAAAATAAGAAAGTTGACCATGATTTTTTTGATTTTTTGATACAAATTTCTTTTGAAGATAAGCAATCAACCGGTGAATAAGAACATCATTAAAACTTATGATGGATCAAGGTTAATGTGGATGCAACTATGGATCCAAATAATTATATGACAGGAGATGGAAGGCTAACAAGGAATTATGAGAGTATTCTGGTAGCAGCCAAGGCTTGCAAATTTCACACGAATTTTCCTCCCATCATTACTTAGGCGGTGGAACTCTTAGCTAGATAAAATCCAAAAGATGGAGAAGGATAGTTCTGGAATATGATTGTTAAATCGTAATAAATTGCCTACTTTCAAAATCCAGCTTATCCTCTCACTTAGGTCTGGTGTTAGAAGATTGTCTCCACCTAGCTTCTGATTTATTTCAAATCTCCTTTAATTTCATTCTTAGGTCTGCGAATGCATCCAGTAGGAGAACCATGATTTCATCGAGAGAGCTTAAAATTTTAAAAATTATTTTTAATATATAAATTTATTGTGAATAAATTTAAAATAAAATAAAAAAAATTATTAAATATATCGAATATATTAAAATATACTATAACATCCTTCTAAAATTTAAAAAAAAATATATTAAGTGGTAATATTTTATAGTTTACAATATATATTCTTGAGTTGTTTATTATGAACACATAATATTACTAAATCTATTATTATTAATATTAATTTTAGGATATAAATTAAAAATAATCAATGATAATAAATAGGTGAAGTACATTTATCAATTTAAAATATATATATATATTAAATTGAAAGAAATATAAATTTATAAATGTGTATATATATATATATATATAAAAACCAATGGGGTTCACCACCATGACTCGCTTAGCTCCAATGCAACTATCCATTATCTTGCAAGGGTGGCTTTTTCTTTATCAAATACTGTAGAATGGATAGACTTCACTGCTGTTTGTATCGAGCAAGTGTTGCTTTTTGGACCTTTAATGATATTCTCTATCTCGTATATAAAAAATTAATTTAATACTATATAAAAATATTATATTGAAAAATTAAATTCTCAACCTGAAAGATCGCCTTATATATTAAGTTAAAATACCATATTAAAGACAATAAGGATTAAATCCTGGAAATTATTAGTATACACTGCAAATGACATGTTTACCCTTTAAATGTGGCATATATATATACATATTAAAGAAAATAAGGATTAAATCCTGGAAATTATTAGTATAGCCATCCAGTTTGTTTGTCATGTTTATATAAAATCCAGAGCTTGGCTCTTACAAATCTCTGTATAAACCCAAAACAAGTTTCAAGTTTCCAACAATAATAAGAACCATCAAGCCATGGAACTCAGCAGCTGGTGCAACTCCGGCAGCAGCCGATACGACCGTATTGTATCATCTGCAACGTCGCTTAACGTGTTGGAGAGTATTAGTAACAGTACTAATTGTAGTTATTCAAAGACACCAAGATGGAGATTGCTATGGAGGAAAATAATGAGAGAAAAGAAGAAGTTCTTTGATTGTTCGTCATCAACAACGATAAGTCGTATGCATTATTTATATGATCCTTACACATATTCTCAGAATTTCGATCAAGGTTCAATGTGGTGTGATCCTGATAATATCTCTCGCTCTTTCTCTGCTCGGTTTGCTGTTCCTGCCAGGATCTTTGACAAGGCTCAGTTGGTATAGGAAAAAAATGCCGGAATTTCTTTTATATATATATATATATTTCTTGATATTTTAGTTAATTAATTTCTCCTAGTTTTTTTTCTTGGGTATATTATAGAAATTTATCTTAAATTGATCATGTTTAATTATTGTTATTTTTCAAATCTTCTAATCAATTAAAATTTTTAAACGAAATTCAAATCCTCAATTTCACTGTCATATGTTTAATTTCATCAAGCAAATGCTGGTTGATGATATGTTCTTTCTTTCTTTCTTTCTTTTCCTTTGGTGTTCTCTCACGTAGATCCAAAGTAATTGAAGATGCTTTTGGATTATCTTCGCCCTTCCATTCTTGCTCTCTCTCTCTCTCTCTCTCTCTCTCTCTCTCTATATATATATATATATATATATATATATATATTAAGGTAAAGAAAACAATTTAAATTTGAAAATATTGAATTTGAATCTACGTACCTATTATATATATGTAGGCAAAAGGTCAAAAGTTAATAATTAATTAATAATCTTTTTTGCAATTTCAAGAAATGCTTTAGCCTTTAATTAAGGATTAAACAAGTCCTTGAAAGTGTACAAATTGTAATTGGAAGTGTAAGTTTTTATTTATTTTTATTATTATTATTTGCCTGGCTAGATATAAAATAATACTAATGACTAAAATATAGTTGAATACTTTTTTTATGAATATAGTTGAATACTTAATGATGGATAGTTTATTGTACTAATTATACAATTAATAAAATCTTGATGATTTGGTGGTCCAGACTAGTGGGGCTCTATTCTATCTGATCTATCCAGAAATATAAAATTATTACACATACAATGCAAATGCATGTGCCCCATTCACAATGGCATCTTTCTCAACCAAGCTATAATGGTCCAAATTGATCAATTGCAGGCTCAATAAATGATTAGGTCCTCACATTAATTCCCAATTTCCAATTCTATTAATTATTTCCTTTTTTCATAATGTATAAAAACTTATAAATTTTATCAAAGAAAACTTTTTTAATTCAAATTATTTCATTATGACATGTTTATTTTTTTTAGTATTGATACAAAGGAGGTGATAATTGATTTTGAGTCTTTTATTTAGACTGTGCTCAATATAATGACATGTTTGATTTATTATAGAATTGGAAATGAATTGCAATTTATAATAGAAGATTTTACTTTTTTTATTTTAATTCATAAATATTTTTTTCCAATTTTTTTACACATATGAAATGGACAAACAATTTATTATAGTAAAAAAGAAGTGAAAGCAAAAGTCATTTTCATACCACTCATGTTTTGCTCAATTGTTCTTGTTTATTTTTTTTATGAATTTATAGGGGGTGAAGCAAAAACTTATCTCTCAAACTATGGGGAATATGGAGGACAGTGAGTTCATATAAAGTATAAGGGTTGAGTCAGTGCATGTGCTGATATGCAGCATTTCTGTCAAAACAAAGGCCTACTTGTCTTATTAAAACTGTATGATTATTCCAGTTCAAACTTCAAACTAGCTACTAACTATATCTATGTCTGTGGATTCACACTTGCCCCACACATATCAATCACCTCATACATAAGGTCCACAGGTAATTCCCACATCGAAAAGCTACAAGACATCAGCTCCATTTTTGAATTTTTGGTGGTATTTTCCCATTTTGATGCCTTAATTATCATTGTTAGTAGTGATGAACAAATGGGCCGAATTAATCTAATTTAATCGTCATTTCGATTAATATGGCCAATTATCTCAGTTTAAATTAATTGATTTGATTAGTTTCGACTTATATATTTAATAATTAAAATCAACTGAATCCGATAAAATTAATCGAATCTTATCAAATCGAACAAATAATAATTGGTTTCGAAGAATAAAATTTTCAACTCGACTAATGTCAATCTCTACTCATTATTAGACAAAGAGATAATGAAGTTTTTTTTTGTTAAAAAAGAATCCCTTCAAATAATAGTAATAAAATATTTCTTTCATAAGGTAGAAGATCAATAATTGATAAAATAGCATACTTTACACCAATCATAACTATTTTAGAAAATATTATAATGCATAAAAAAAATTGTGAAACCAGATAATCTCCTTAAATATTAAGAGATGATTTCATATTTTAATTTCTCATCGAAAATTATATTAAAAAAATTGTCATAACTGAAAATACACATTAATATATTAAAAATTTATATATATATTTAATGCCTATATATATAAATTTCAAGAATAATGAATGAAAATAATAAAATAACTTTCAACCCTATAAACATTCAATCACTAATTCCGAAATGCACAAAAGTAAGACAGCAAGCAACTCACATGTGGATTACCACCAAAAAAAGACAAAGTGGGCAACATCAAAACTTAATCCAAAGGTAAAGAGAACTTGAAAAGAAAAAGCCACCTACAAAATCTGAAGTAGAGAATCTCAGTCCTCATCAGATACTAGGATTTATGGGTGCTATTGCCCAACATCCTTTAGCCCTTTTTTCAAGCCAATGTAATCCTAAAAAACATTAAAAGTAATGGAAATTTTCTCTAAAATGATACTAGATAAAATAAAATTATATACATTCAACATAATATTAATTAGTAAACGCCAACTATAACCACATAAAACTTTTAGGCAAATTTCCTAATAAAATTTTAAGGATTCCAAAGTAGTTCCCTTTGTAGGGTCAAAAAAAGAATTCCCCATTTAAGGTGATGCATATATACATGTGATATTCTTGAGGAGAGAACCCCACAAACCGAAAGTTGGAAAAATTCTATCATAAACGGAGTTCAATTATAAATTTTAATTTAAATTATAATAATAAAAAATAATTAATTTTTATTTTAAATCATATTTTATAATTAATTGGATTCATGAGTTAAGACGTACACCTCGTATAAAATAGAATTTTTTTAATTTTTGGATATTTAAATCAGCTAACCACTAGATTTAGATTGTTTCTGTAACTTCCATTTATTGTTTTTGAAACCAAAGTCTATTGATGACCTCAACCTCTGCCTTAAAAACAGAGCTGGAAACATATTGATTATCGATTTCACCAACTTATAGTTGGCAACAAACTCATTGTCCAATGCAACTGATCTTTTCTTCTTTTTTTTTCTTTTAATTTGACTCTGACTAGAGTTTTAATTCGCAATCTATCTTTATTATGATAAGAAAATAATCAACATTAAATTGAAAGAACCAAAAAATAGTTTCTGATTTAAGTTGGGTTCGTGATTTAGTCCTGCATAATGAATTTAATTGTCCTTATATCAAAATATACTCAATCAAAAACTAAGGGTTGGTTTGGATTAGTGATTGAGATTTGATTGATCTTTAAGCTTTTAACAGCTTATTTTATTGAATTGGCATTTTAAAGATAATTTAATAGCTAATCATTTAAATAGCACATTGTTCTGTTCTTCACTTTGTTTAACCATATGGAACAAAACATCAACAGTCAATTTTCAATGCGAAAATTCATTGCAGTGAGAAGTAAGGAAATAAAAGGCAAGGGAAGTACGCACATAAGACTAAGAAACTATTGGCTCCAATGCAACTGATTATTAAACTTCATGAAAGATTAGACAACTAAACAATGAATGACCATTACACAAAAATGGTGAAAATTTTATAAAAGTAAATGGTCCCCAAATTCATTTAATGAATTTGAAGTAAACTCACCAAGCTACTACTGGCCAGTCACCAACAATATGATCCTCACCAGGATAGAAAGCTTTAATAATATGGAAAAGCTTCTATTCTTCTACCCCAACCATCCAAGCCATTCATCAAATCTACCTACTACTCTTTTGCATAGCTCTTCCTCAACATTTACTTAGTACTTCATTTGAGTTAAAAAAAAATGGCGGTTGTAATAGGAGTAAAATTCCCAACCTTCTTGTTGGGGTTTAATTTCCCTTAGTATTGAATTATACAGTTATAAACCTACCAGCAACCCAACAATACAACTTCGACAATTAGAATTATACGTTTTATATTAATTAGTTAAGTAATAGAATCTCTTATCCAATATTTAATTTTCCCATTATATATTTGGTTACACTTAATGAGTTGTACAACAGCAAAACATAAAAGCACTTGTGTGTGTGTGTGCATAGTCTTGCATATTCTTATATATGAAAAGGCAAATAATTATTATATGAAAAAATATTAGCACTAAACAAGAAAATATTAAAAAATTAGAATTCAAACAGATCTCCAAATCACAACAAAGCAATCTTAACTTTTCTTTGCATACAGATGAAAAAAAAAAAAAGCAGCTTATAATATAGCAAAAATAATGTAACATTTTTTATGCGAAACAAAGGATTCATTGAAGGCAATAACAACAATTTGGAAATTGGAAAAATTATTTCTTAGCTAGACACTGTTTATATCAGAAAATTTCATTAAAAGGAACGGATGTCAGAGTTGAACTCCTGACCTCCTGAATTATGAGGTAAGTGCTCACAACTGAGTACTACTAAGCTAAACTAGAAAGAAAGGCAGCTAATGACCACAACCAAATAAATACTACAGTCAATAAAAATGGCACTGCTGGACTGGTACAACAGCAAACCTCTTTCGAAAAGCTTAACTGCACCATCCCAATTATCTTCATTAGCCTTTCTTTCTCCTTCAACTTCCTCAGGAACCAAATCTCCAGTGTCTCAAAGCATTCGAGCAAGCACAATTGTAATATCCGTTAACAGAAGTATGCAAAAAGGCCTAGTGGCAATTGAATTCTCTGAATTCACAATGTTAAATTTGAATCCAAATAGTGGATATTCAATTGAAGAAATAACCACTATGAAAGCTATAATAAGAGAACTCATAGCTTGAATTTTCTCAGATGCCATAATGGAAGAATTTGCCCTTTTGGAAGAGAAGAAACTTGGAGGAATTAATGCCTTTGGAACTGATGTTGTGACCTTGTTAGATGACATTGTTTTGGTTATGGAGTCCAACACAGGAGTCTTTATAATTTCAGGGGTTGTCATACTTTTTACCAATATAGGCTTCATTATTCTCCCTCAGGATTAGCTGCAGCTCCATAAAATGAACCAAAAATTAGAATCTTTTCTTGAAAATAATGAAGCATATATATAATTATAAAAATATAACAATTATATCATATTTATAATGCCAATTTATGTTCATATTCGTTGCTAAATTTTGTGATAATGTAGTCTTGTCAAGTAGTAAAAATGAATAGTTTAATACCATTTTAATTAAAATAGTATTTTCCACTTAATTCTAAACATTCTATCAACCACAGCACTAACAATTTTTCATAGAAATAACATTACATTATGCAAACGTGATACGAAATGAAAAAACTAAATCCCGTTGGTAACTCATTTTAAAATCGATTAGAGATTTTCCAGAGGACAATATTTCTAATGTTAAAACTGGAGACTTTCATCTTGAATTTGAACTAGTTGAAATTTAAAAAAAAAAGATATTTTTAAAAATTAAGCATGACAATTAAATTCAAATTTGCAATTTCATAACTTGAAAAATGAGTTCAATATCACTAAATTAATTTCATTACTATAACCAAATCTTTTAGTTTAACATTAATATATAAACAACCATATTTTTAGTAAACAATATTTCACATTAATTTATAAACAAGCATATTGCACTATCATTGCTAGCTAAAAAAAATGCATTATCAATAATACAAATATAAATTATTCATAAAAAAAAATCAATGCAAATCTAAATCATCATTAATCCAAACATGGCCAATATCAACAACAATTAATCAAATCTTAATAATTATTAGTTTTAGATACAATAAAAGACGAAAACGGATACCGTTGAAAAGAGTTTAATCGTCAGAAGAGAGAATAATTGACGGTGAAGATCCAGTGTGTGCATGATGTGGATGATTAATGAGCGTTGATGCAGGTGATGATAATGACTGTGATACATTTAGAGTTTGATTCTGACCGGTGATCAGAACCAGCCGCTCACTTCCTCTCTCTACAATTCTTTTTCTTCGTTCTTCTCTCGTATTACTCGCCATCTCTCTTTCTCTCAAATATCCCTTTGTCTCTCAAGGAAAAAATAAATATACATTAAAAGTTTAATTGTTTAATCAGTTAGTTATTTCTGTTGAATATATTGTAGAAATTCTGTCGTAGCTTTTGTTATATTATTTTGTGTATATAATTAGTAATTTTCATTTTTTTTATATACATATCAAATAAAAAGGAGTTATTAAACCAAGAAATTCAAATTTATTTGTCTTTTCTTTCTCATTCATTAGATTTAATGACTAAATATAATAAATAAAATGCTTAAAGCCTCAATATTCCTTGAATTTTTTTTAATAAAATGATTAATGAATTTAATTGTGTAAGTTGTTTGATGATTGTGAGTAATGGTTCTAGAATTTTGAGTTTACAGAAATATAATTGTGCCATAGTAATAAGAAAAAAAAAATCACCATTGAAAAACTTTACAAATATTAATATATAAGGCGCTCTATAGAAATGAAGAAAAAAAAAAACATGCAACCCGTTCTTTTTTTTTTTTTTTTTTGTTAAAACATGCAACCCGTTCTTTTGAAATTTCCTGTAATTTTTACAGTTAATACATGGAAGATCATACATTGGGCTTTGGTTTGACGAGAAATATAAGATTGGGGTTTCTTCAAAAATATCCCAAAAAAATATTTATTTTTTTTTAATTTCAAAAATATCTTTTTTTTTTAATTTTTAATTTCAAAATTAACTTTTTTTAAATATTTATTTTGAATACATATTTAGTATATTAAAAATATACTGCTCAATTTTTAAAAATATACATTAAATATATATTTAGTATATTAAAAATATAAAAAATATAAAAATACTTCTAAAAAAATTAAAAAATATGTTATACAGCGTAATCCCATCTATAATATTCTGCAGCCCAATTTTCACCAAGAGGTGATAGCCAAAATTAGGAATCAAGGATTTATGACCACGATATTGAAAATTCACCTAATATAAGGATGCCCAATTGAAATAGACAGCTGCCAGTTTAAGTTTTTAATGTTTTACTTTTTATCTCCAATTTCACCTTCATGCATGTTTTAATCTGATGAATTGTTTCTTAAGCAATTATCATGATACTAAGATGTTGTTTCTCAAAATTAAAACTTTTTAACTTATTATGAATAAGTAATTTTTAGACTATAATCAGATTAAAAATAAGCAGTTAAGTGTTTCTATAAAACCAGCTTATAATCAATTTTTAATTTCAGAAACTGTCAAAATGACCAAACTGTCCATGAGTTTATTTATTGTATAAAAATAATTTTTTAAATATCAATTCAAAATTTATTTTGTAATAATAATAATAATAATAATAAATTTTATTTAATAATAATAATAATATTAGTGTTATCAATAAATTATACAAATAAAAAACTACCATGTAAATATAACCAAATTAATTAGAATCCTAAAAATATTTTTAATTAGACAATGAGAGTGGACATTGTATAGGGTGGGCAAATTTAGAATATTAAAGATTAAGTAGGGATAGTATGGTCTTTTACTTGGTCAAAACTGCTTAAAAAATAAGTGCTTAAAAAAGTAGCAAAACTTAACTTTTAAAAAACTGATTAAAATCAGATTATAATCTACTATTTAAGTTTTCAGAAACACTTAAATAAGAGGGTGTTTTTCAAAACTGGAGCTTTTTAGCTTATTGTGAATAAGTGATTTTTAGATTATAATCAGATTAAAAATAAGCAGTTAAGCGTTTCTGTAAACTAGTTAATAATCGGCTGATAATCAGTTTATAATCAGTTAAGTGTTTCTGTAAAATCAGCTTATAATCAGTTTTTAATTGCAGAAACTGTCAAAATGACCAAACTGTCCCTGAGTTTATTTATTGTATAAAAATATTTTTTTAAATGTCAATTCAAAATTTATTTTGCAATAATAATAATAAATTTTATTTAATAATATTAATAATAATAAACATAAATGAATTTTGATGGGAACTAAAGTGTATATGGTGGACAAATTTGAAATATTGAAGATTAGGTAGGGATAGTATGGTCTTTTATTTGGTCAAAACTGCTTAAAAAATAAGTGCTTAAAAAAAGTAACAAAACTCAATTTTTTAAAAACTGATTAAAATCATATTATAATCTACAATTTAAGTTTTCAGAAACACTTAAATAAACAACTTATAATCTAAAAACTGTTTATAATCAGTTTTGACTAGCTTTTAAGTTTTGAGAAACACCCTAATAAATAGAAAAATTTCAAAACAAAATCCTAACATAATTCAAAACAAAATTATAGTTTATCCAAAATTAAATAAAAATAATTAATTCAAAAAAACTCAAAAAGAAATAAAAAAATTAACCGAAAACATCACAAAGGACATAAAAAAAATATACAACAATCAAAAACACAAAATCAACCTTAAAAAATTATATAACAAATATATAATAAAAATAGAAAAAAATTAATAAAATTAAATTAAAATTAAATAATACAAGAAATTATTTAAAAAAATAATCACATAACAAAAAATACATTTATAATTAAAAGAAATTTCAAATTTCACAAAAACATCACTATAATATTAACATTGCTAAGTTCAGAAAGAAAGAAAAAAAGAAAAAAGGAGGAAAATTTATCTTTCTCTTTACGGTCACAACTTAAAAGGAACCAATTATAAATGATAAGCAATAACAAGTTAATTTCTTGTCCGTGATGAGAGGATGAGAGTCTCTCTTTGTAATCCTCATACATGACTATAATCCCACATCGAAATTATGAAAGTTGAGATGCGAGACACGGGCCATAAATAAGAAGCAAATGGGCTCTAGCCAACATACTTACCTGGACGGGGTCAATGGGCGATCAAGAAGGTTCATGGCCTAGGTCGGTGGTCTCCATTGCACATGGGAGATGCATCTGCCTAAGGTCTCCTCAAGTAGGAGAGCCTGCGTCATAATTTGTGGCAGTGGGGGCCAGCGTTCGCGCGGCCCCTATCAATCCGAAGTTTATAACGTTTTGGGCCTATAATTAAATGTAATGTGAATATGTTATTCGTAAATTAGTAATCGACTTGAGCAATAGGTTGTTTTGGGATTTAATATTAAAAAATTATTTTAAGTGATCAGTCTTATTTAAATTTATTATTCTTTAATAAATTACATCGAGAATTTTATTTAAATTTTATTTATGATAAAAATTGACCTGTACGTGAAATTGATTATCTTTGTATTTCACCGCCCTATATACAAGGAAAATGCCATTTTTGCGTGTGTAATTTTAGCAATAATGGAACTGAATTTTGTAGAATGTTTTTTCGATAATTTACAGCTTCAGGGGTTATGGAGAGAACAAGGAAAGGGAATCTAATTCTTTCTCAGCCTTCAGTTAAAGATATGTTTTCAACAAAAATACAAAAATAATTTTCTGCTATATTTTCTAAAATATTTATTTTTTTATCACTATTTTAATTATTTTATTATAAATTTATTATAAATTATATAAAATTTATAAATATATAATAAATTTATTATAAATTGATAAATTTTAATATTTTAATAAATAATTTATAAATGAGATAAATTAACTTTTTTTTATTTTTGGCAAAGCCTTGTGTTCTTATCAGTTTAAAAAGGGCAATTGGTTCGAGCCGGACTTGAAATGGGCGTCTGCCTTGGGTCAAATATAATAATTCGTGTAAACGTTACCTTCTCAACACTATTTCCTTGTGGTTTTACAATTTACAACACTGATTTGTACAGTCAGAATTAGATGTTTATATATATATATATATATATATATAATCCCTTGATTTGGATAAAATTGTGGTACCCTAGCACTTAAGTACAATATTAGATACAGAAGATCAATCTGGACCAATCCCGTAATTAAATCACTAGCTCAATAAAAAAGCTTAATTTGAGATCCCAATTGGAAAAGCCCTTTCTAAGAGGATATCAACTACGCAACTATGACTAACCTTAATCCATTATCCAGTTGAAAATTTCTGATATTCACAAGCAAATAGGATTTTTAATTTCTTTTTCAATGGTTAAATTAAAAGGCAAATTATTTCGTTTTCTCTACGCAAGTCTCATATACATGCACTTCTTGTTCTTCCATTTATCTTCATGTTTCCATTTTTTTTTATTATTTGATACTAATTTTATTTTGTAATCTCCATTTATAATTTTTATAAAATAAACTTACATTAAGTTTCTCTGTAATAATTTTGAAGTAAAATTTGATGTATTTGACTTAGGGTAAGTATATCTCAACTCAATAAACTCTTAAATTTAAATTTCACCCTTTGATTGTAAAAAAAAATGATATAGCATTATATTTTGAAGAAAAAAAAATAAAATTTAAATAATTTAAAATAAAAAATAAAAAATGGGTTCAACTCATTAAAAGTTGGATAACCCTTCGCAATGGCGAAAGTAGACTGAAGGCAAATATACTTAGCCCATCAAATTTCTTAAAGGATTTATTTAGAATATGGGACACTTGCCTCTATCCACTTCTCCTTCGCAAATTTTGACTTGAACCATCGATCTTATATTATATTAACATATAAATAATAACTCTTTTATCATGAAAATTAATTACATTTAATGTTTAGATCCTCACCACTCCTAAAGTTCTTAATTTACTCTTTCCTTCCGACTCATATCTTTTCCTAACTTAGGAAATCTTTTAGAAGATTTCAATGTCAAGTATGGAAATTGCTATTCCAAATTCCTCAAAAGGGTATCAAATTTGCAATAAAGATTTTATGCAAGTGGGGAATTGAGAAATTCTTTTGCGTTCGAGTCTCTCTTGCTCATAGGAAATTCTTCTGGGATTTGTTTATTTTCAAGTCAATGTTTTGTTAAATTGGTAATCATTATAAAGCACAAAATTAAGTTAGTTTATAAATTAACTAAAATATCATTACTTCATTATATTCATCTGAAAACTCATCAGTGAATTTAGTGGGAAGGATTTTGCATTCATGGGTTTTTTCTAAGCGCATATTTGTTTCGATAACTATGTTTAATTATTATAAATCACAATCCAAATGATAGATGAGTTCAAAATATTTCTGTAGTGTTGGATAAAATATGGCTTTTACTCCATTGTTTTATTTTCTTTTAAAAAAATTGAAAAATTAAAATCATCATCAAATTTTGAGGTGGTTTCTCTACTAGACTATCATATTATCATCAAAATTTTGAGGTTGTTTCTCTATTAGACTATTATAAGACATTAAACAAAATTTCGGTGAGGGCTAAACTCAAAAAAGAGTAGTAGAAGGCGAAAAAATTGTTCGTTTTATTGTTACAGCACGGCTCCGTTAAAAAAACTTAAGGGTGCTATTAGCTATTCATATGGCAGGAATCATGATGAAAATTATTTTTCTATTCGATGTGGGAATCTTCATATTATGAACAATACGGAAGCAAAGCTAATATTGGAATTTAGCTTTAGTAGATAATTATAACTGGAAACCAATATTTAATAATTAGAGTTAGGAGTTTATGTACAACACTGTGATTCAGAATATTAAATAAATAAAATATTTATCAGAATATTAATTAAAATATTTATCAGAATTCAGATTGAGTGAATGTGTGTGAAATATGTATACATATATATAAAGGCAACGGCAGTGTTGTTCGGAAGTCAGCCTCAGAGCTACCAAAACTGACACAAATTTGATCATGTGGATACATGAAATGGCATGGTTAAGCTCCAAAGTTATATATATATATATATATATATATAATTTTCTGCTGTTAAGATTTTAAATATGAAGATAATAATTTTAATATTAATAAATTAAAATTTACTAAATTCTAAGAGTAAGTATTCTCTGCATAAAGTGTATATATTCATTTAAATGATATAATAACAATTAAGGAAAAAATAAATTAGGGTGTGACAAAAATTACATTAGTTAAAATTTTTTTATCTTTTTATTCAGGTGTAGGAAAGGAGAATATAAGCTAAATAATTTTTTCACCTATTTATTTAGGTGTATGAGAAAAGAATATGATAATAGATTTAATATTAAAACAGGTATTTCAAATATATATATATATATTCATAAAATGATTATTTTAAGTAATTATTAATCAAATTTAATATTGAAATAAATTGAATGAGAATATATATATATATATATATATTGGCCCCCTTTTTTTATAATTTAATTATAAAAGAAGAAATTCATTTTATAATCTTTTTGTATCAATTAACTCTTAAGGCCAACCAAAAGCTATTAAGCTAACACTCTTAATTAGTTAATGTAAATAAAAATATTTAATTATCAAATTTTAATTATATGTTTATATAACATATGATTACTATATTGATTATATATTATTTAAATTTTGTACAATATTATTATATTCTAATTAATTAAAGACAGTATTTTTAATTAACGAAGCATGTCAAAGGCATGAGGCATATATATATATTGGAATTTCCATCACGCGTTCTAAGATGCATCTCATGCTTTTGACATTATGAAATTAATTATCATATACTTTAATTTGATTTATTAGAATAATTAATAAAATTTTTACATGCATGAGGATATACGAGGGGATGAAAGGGCACTTAGAATAAGTGATCTCAACTGAATACATCAAATAAATTTAATTAAACTGGGAGATGACCTAACCTATATATATGATATAATAAAATTATATAGTAAAATATTTTTTTAATATTGTAAGTAAAATATCTTATACATGTTTGAGTTATTATTATTATTATTAAAGGAACAAAGTATAATGGACTACTTCACATGTATTTTGTTTATGTTTTATAATTAAAGATAAAAGATAAATAAAATTTTATTGGAAGCTAAGAAAATTAATTTTTTTCAATTATGAATTTATTTCTAGTTTAATGGTGAAAATAATATATAAGTGAATTAATAATGAGAATTAATCTTTTCTCATTTTTTTTTCAATCTCTCAAACATATATTTAAATAAAAAAATCATAAAAACTTACATCAAATAAACATTAAATAAAAAAACTAAATATATATATAGCCCCTTAAACTTATATGTTTTAGTTAAAACTTTCAGTTTAACCATAAAACTTATAAACTCATATTTTTCTTAATTTATAAATACAAACTTGATTAGTTATATAGAGTCATGGTGAGTTAATAAAGTATATATTTAGTACAAAATATATAAATAAAAAAATAAAATGACTAGTATTTATTAATATAAGTATTGTTTAATACAAAATAAATAAATACGTGGGACAAAGTAGTTAAAATGAAAGTTTAAGGGATAAAGTGACAACAACAACAATAACAAAGCTTTAATCCCAAGCTAATTGGGGTCGGCTATATGGATTCTTCTTTTTCACTGTATTCGATTTAGGGCTACCTCATCTGATAAATTTAAAACAGCAAGATCTTTTTGTATCACTTTTGTCCAAGTTAATTTAGATCTACCTCTGTCTCTCTTAGGTATTTCTACTTTAACTAGTTCAATTTTCCTAACTGACGCATCCTTAGGTTTACATTTCACATGGTCAAACCATCTCAATCTATGTTCTCTTATCTTATCATCGATAGGCGCTACCATTAATTTTTCTCTAATGCTCTTATTTCTGATTTTATCCATTCTAGTGTGTCCACACATCCATCTCATCATTCTCATCTCTGTAACATGCATCTTACTCATCTGTTGTCCTTTCACAGCCTAACACTCACTATCATACATCATCGCAGGCCGTGTGACAATAGGATAGAATTTTTCTTTCAATTTGACTGACATCTTTCGGTCACATAACATTCATGTGGCACTCTTCCACTTTATCCAACCAGTTTTAATCTTGTGAATTACATCTTTTTCACAACCACCATCCTCTTGAATAATAGAACCAAGGTATTTAAAATGAGTACTATAGGGTACTGCTACTCCGTCTAAAATGACTTTGCCTCTTTCTCTATTCGCATTATTAAATCTAAAATGCATATACTCAGTCTTAGTTCTACTAAGCTTAAAACTCTTTGATTCTAAAATACTTCTTCATAACTCCATCTTTTGACTTATACCTGCTTGAGTCTAATTTATCAACACAATATCATATGTAAACATCATACACCAAGAAATATCATCTTGTATATGTCTTGTTAGCTCATCCATGACCAAGGCAAATAAATAAGGGCTCAAAGCTAAACCTTGATGTAACCCAAAAGAAATAGAAAATCCTTAGTATCTCCTTCAACAGTGCGGACACTAGTGATAGCTCTATCATACATATCCTTCAAGACTTGAATATATCCTATAGAAATCCTTCTATGCTCTAGGATCCAGCATAAAATTTCTCTAGGAACTCTATCATACGCCTTCTCCATATCAATAAAAACCATATGTAAATCGTTCTTCATCTCTTTATACTTTTCTATCACATCTCTAATAAAAAAGATAGCTTCGTAAATGGTGTTCTACGACTCTCTCCCATAATTTCATGGTGTAGCTCATAAGCTTAATACCTCTGTGATTTGAATAATTTTGAATATCTCCTTTGTTTTTAAGAATAGGTATCAGACTATTTTATCTCCATTCATCAGGCATTTTCTTTATACTTAAGATCTTATTAAACAAAGATGTTAACCACACAACTCTTATATCTCTCAAACTTTTTCAAACCTCAATGGGTATTTAATTCGGTCCACATGCTTTACCGATTTTCATTCTCTTCAAAACTTCATTTACTTCGGAGAACCTATTCCGTCTAGTGTACTTCACATTTTTCTCGATTATGTCATCCAAATTCTCAACAATTTTATTACGGTTACCATTAAGAAGCTCTTCAAAATAACTTCTCCACCTTTCCTTGATATCTTATTTTTGAACCAATACTCTATTCTTTTCATCCTTGATGCACTTAACTTGGTTCAAATCTCAATATTTTCTTTTTCTTATCTTAGCCAATTTATAAATAGCCATTTATTCTTCCTTTGTTCCAAGTTTTTCATACAAATTCTCCAGAAATTGTGCTCTTATTTGTCTAATTACCTTTTTAATATTCTTTTTTACTTGTTTGTAATGCTCAAAAGTCTCATTGTCACTACACTTTGGTAAACTCTTATACCATTTTCTTTTACTTTTTACTATTTTTTGCACTTTCTCACTCCACCACTAAGACAATTTCGAAGGATGTTCACATCTTTTAGACTCTCTAAGTACCTTTTTAGCTACTCCTTTAATTATTGTAGACATGTCCACCAACAAACCATTTGCTGACATATTCATATCCACCTTCCAACCTTCAATTTTAACCAACTCATCCTTAAACATCAACTGTTTTATACCTTTTAAAGTCCACCATCTAATCTTAGGAACTTCGTTTCTCCTAGGCCTACTAGTCCAACTCTTAATCTTGACATCCAACATCACTAATCTATGTTGAGTAGTCAATGTCTCACAAGGAATAACCTTGCAATCCTTACATCTTGTTCGATAAGTTTTTCTTATGAGTATGAAGTCAATCTGACTTCTATTATGTCCACTTTTAAAAGTCACTAGATGTGATTCCCTCTTTATAAAATATGTGTTTGCCAGAATTAAACCATAAGCTATAGTAAAATCAAGTATATTCTTACCTTCTTTATTTCTAGTTCCTAAACCAAAGCCTCCATGTACATCCTCGGAACTTACTCTATTTTTTTCTACATATCCATTTAAGCCTCCTCCTATAAAGATATTCTCGTCATTCGGGATCTCTTTCATAAGCTCACCCATATCCTCCTAGAATATTAGCTTGATCTCCCCATCTAATCCAACTTGAGGAGCATAAGCACTAACTATGTTAATAGTCTCATTTTATAGAACAAATTTTACTGAAATGATCCTATCACCTACTCTTTTCACCGCTATAATCCTCTCCTTTAGATTTCGGTCTAAAATTATCCGACACCATTCTTATTTATGTTAATTCCTGTAAACCACAACTTATATCTTGTGTTCTCGACTTCTTTATACTTTTCTCCAACCCATTTAGTCTCTTGGATGCAAGCAATACTAATTTTTCTTCTTTCCATAGTATCGACAAGTTCTCTTAATTTACCTGTAAGAGATCCAATATTCCAAGTTTCTATTCTGATTTTACTTTCTACTTGATCTCTCTTATGTCTCTTCTTATAAAAGCCTTTACCTTTTTTCTAAACTAGTATCTCTCTTCTTACTTGTATTGATATTTTGGACTAACTTCTTTACCCACATCCGTCCTTGATATGAGAACTCTTGCTTATTTAGCGCTACATCCGGGCACCGACATGGTGCGTAGTATTCGAAAAATACCCTACACCCTTGCTTATTTCTCACTATACTCAAATTTCGATGTAATGCGTCGTAAGTAGGGGACGCCCTAACGAGAATATCATTAGAATTCAAATCATGAAATATGATAAAATTTTACTCTGGTTGTCACTTATCGCAACCCTCCTCATTTACTCGGGTTTGGGACTAACTATGTATAAAAACTCATGTATAGGCGAAATTTTAAGGAATAAAGTGACTAAACACTATAAATTTAAAAGATTATGTATATATTTGGAAGGAAAAAAAATCATCATAAGCAAAATTAAGATGATGATGATGATGAAATAATGCTAGTAAGTTAAAATTTTAATATTATAAATAAGACTATAAGCAATACATTTAATAATTTTTAAGAGAATTTTGCTAAAATAATTTTATATATTTTCTAATTATCATTTTTAATCTTTACATCTAAGTAAATTATAAATACTTTTCTCAAAATTTTAACTAACCAACCCCGAAATTCCATAATAGGAAAAATATTAATATAAAGAAGATAGCAGCAAGTAAGAACTCCAAAGTCGGCAATTTGACATTAATTAGGTCCATTATTAATTTCGCATTACTATTACTTATAGCAATTTTTTTAACTAAAAATTAAAAATAGATTAGCATTTTGACCCATCAGATAAATATATATATATATGTGTGTGTGTGTGTGTGTGTGTGTGTGTGTGACTCCAAATTAAGTTAATTTTCGAATAGGTTCACATTTGAAATTTGGAATGATTAAGACTCAATAAACCCTTTTTTTGTTTTAAACTATAAATAAAATAACCATTTTTCAGACTTATTTAGTCAACTAGTTCCTCTTGTTTCTTTTATACAAAAGCTAGAATATATCCAAACAGCCATTTCTTGTAAAGGAAAGATGATATCAGACTTAATTACTAGAATTAATCACCGAATTTTTAATTTAGTGATATTAAAATTATGTTTAAAATAATAAAATTTTAAATTCGAATGACAGTCCTAATAAACAAAAAAGAAAAGAAAATTTTATTAGAATTGTAACTATAGCTTAAAGATTTTATATTTGAGCATACAACTAAGGAAATTTTAAATTGATTTAGAATTATCTTATTAATAAATTTATAAAGTAGCTAAAGAGATATTATTGTATTTTAATTTACATTAATTACTTCCTAAAAAAGTAGTAGCTAGCTAGATAAAAACCCAAGCATAAAATTAATTTACACACTTCTTATAAAAAATACAAACCCAAATACTAATTTTATTTGGCGTTTGTATGTGTGTGTGTTCACTCCGTTTCAATTTAAATATAGTTTTAAAAAATTTAACTCATATTAAAATATTAATTAAAGTTACTAATTTATTCTTAATTAATAGTTTCTCTCTTCAATATTTATATTTTATTAACTTTCTCAATCATTAATAACAACATTAAATATAAAGGGTAAATTAATAAACAATATTAAAATTTTGCATTGATAAAATTTTGCATTGATATTATTGAACGTTAATATTTTTGAATAAAATTAGAATTCTAAAATGACATTTAAATAGACTATTAATTCAATTTACTTTTCAGTATGAGCATACTTGAGCAATATGATTCTAATCAAACATTAGGATAAATCTTTCTAGCCTCAACCTCGATCACCTTTTTATTTATGGTGCTCTTATTTACTGAGTATTTTGGGCAGAGTTGCATATCTTTTGTTGGAGTATATGGAAAATAAGGAATGAATTTGCTTAAAAGGAAATGTGCCTAATCCTGCATTATCTTTAAATAGAGCTTTTTGTCTTTTCGATGCATATTTTCAAGCAGAGGCTAGTAAATCAACCAAATTACTAGTTCAAGAATCTAATCGTACAGTCTAATCCAATTAGATGGATTCTTCCTCCTAAAGAATAGTTAAAAGTCAATATAGATGCAACCTTTGATGCTCCATTTCATTTTGCAAGAGCAGCTATAGTTGCCATAACCCATCGCGTGATTATTAGAGAAGGCAAGGCTTGTTTAATCAAAGTCCTTTCCTCCTAATATGATTGGCATTCATAGCTCTCTCTACCCTAAAAACTTTCTTTTCCACCACTCTCTGCACAAAGCTCTTCTCTCTCAGTTTTCTTCACTTGATCTAGGGATATGAACAGTCTTTTGGCCGCCGACAGCTCTAAATTTTCTTTCTTTTTTGTTTTTCTTGCCTTTTCTCTAATAAGTTTGTAGTTTGTTTTTTCTTTTCTCCTAAATTTGACAATTTTAGGATTCCTATTTTATGTTACATCTTCAAGGTGATTTTTTAGTCAACACAGATAATGTATATGAAGCAGAGATTCTCCTATAAATAATGGTTTTTCACCATCTCTAATGTTGTCTCACATACCCCACTCCTAGAAGAAGAGATGATGGGTTTAAGAAGACAGTTTGAAGGTTTACAGCAACAACAACAACAAAGCCTTAATTCTAAGCTAATTGGGGTCGGCTATATGAATTCTTCTTTTTCACTCTATTAGATTTAGGGCTATCTCTTCTGATAAATTTAAAATAACAAGATCCTTTGGTACCACTTTTACCTAAATTAATTTAGGTCAAACCCTGCCTCTCTTAGATATTTCTACTTTAACTAGTTCAGTTTTTCTTACCAGTACATTCTTAGGTCTACTTTTTACATAGTCAAACTATCTCAATCTATACTCTCTTATCTTATCCTCGAAGGCGCTACCCCTGCTTTTTCTCTAATACTCTCATTCATGATTATATCCATTCTAGTTAGTCCACACATCCATCTTATCATTTTCATCTCTGCAACATGTATCTTACTCATGTGTTGTCCTTTCATATCCTAACACTCACTACCATATATTATCGTAGGCCGTATGGCAGTACGGTAGAATTTTCTTTTCAATTTGACTGATATCTTTCTATCAAATAACACTCTTGTGGCACTCCTCCACTTTATTCAATCAGCTTTAATCATATAACTTACATCTTCTTCACAACCACCATCCGCTTGAATAATAGAACCAATGTATTTAAAATGAGTACTACGAGGTACTACTACTCCATCTAAAATAACTCCGCTTCCTTCTTTGTTCCCTTTACTAAATCTACAATGAATATATTCAGTATTAGTTCTACTATGCTTAAAACTTTTTTATTTCAAAGTACTTTTCCATAACTTCAACTTTTGACTTATACCTGCTTTGGTCTCATCTATCAACATAATATCATCTGCAAACATCATACACTAAGGAATATCATCTTGTATATGTCTTGTTAGTTCATCCATAATCAAGGCAAATAAATAAGGGCTCAAAGCTAAACCTTGTAGTAACTCAATAAAACAGAAAAATTCTTAGTATCCCCTCCAACAGTGTGGATATTAGTGATATCTCCATCATATATATCTTTTAAGACTTGAATATATCTTATAGAAATCTCCCTAAGCTCTAGGACCCACCATAAAATTTATTTAGAAACTCTATCATACGTCTTCTCCAAGTTAATGAAAACCATATGTAAATCTTTCTTCATCTCTAGGGGTGTTTGTGGGCAAAATAAATTTTTATTACTAGGGGTGTTTATGTAGCCCGTTAACAAGAGAAACTCGACCCGACCTAAAGTGTTCGGGTCGGGCTGGGCTAACCCAAAATGAAAATAAGGTCAGGCTTCAGGTAATTAATTTAGACCCGAGGTATCATCAGGTCAGGCTTTGGGAATATGATTAATCCCTCGAGTCAACCCAGCCCGACCCCAAGAATTTATCATATATATATATATTAAAAATATTATACTATACTTTATTATTTTTAACCCTATCAGTTATCACATATTCACATAACCCTTGACTCAAACTCATCTCAATGTCGCCCCTCACTGCGCCTGTCTTCTCTCTCGCTTGAAGTCAACGGCACTGCACTCCAGTTTGCAGCAACCCACGCTCAACTCCAACATCGACGCACCTCTCAACACCCCATAGCTCGATGCCTCACTCCGGATGCTAGGTCGGTCACTCCAGCTCAACGCTCGCTCGGCCTCACTCCTGCTTGACACTCGCTCAGCCAGCCTCGCTTCAACTCGACGCTCGTTTGGCCTCCACTCGCAGCTTTGTTCAGTTGATCGACGTCCGACGATCTCTTTCAGGTAAGTTTTATTTTTTTTTTAATTTCTTTTCTATTCTTGTTCGGTATAATATTCACAGTTAATTTGTTTAGGACGATTTCTTGTTTTTCTTCTTTGTTTTCTTTAATGGTGATTTATATGTTATTTTTTTATAATAGCATTAGGTAAAAAAAATTATTAGCTTATAATGATATTAAGTCAAATTTCTTTGATTTATATATTTTAGGTTAAATAATTTTTAGGTAGATCATAAATTTAATTTTTTTTAGATTAAATTCATTGATTTGATGATTTCTATGTTATTGATGTTAGATAAATTCTTGATTTTAGATAAATTATTATAAATTCTATTTTTTTAAATACATTGATTTATTAATTTATGTAATAAAATATTTTAAAAAGTCAAAAATTAAAAAATCAAAAATAAAACCCGGTGGCCCATTGGCCTGGTTGAATCCGAGCTGGCTCGGCCCGACCGGGCTTAGGGTCGAACCATGGGCTAATTTTTTTAGCCCGAAAAAAGTTAAGTCGAGGGTCAAATTCGGTCCAACCCAGTCCGTGTATATCCCTACAGTAACACTTATTACTGTCAATTTCTTCTCTGAGTTTAAAATTCAGTTGCTGGTTTTAGATACACAACAACAAACAATGCTTATTTTGAAGTATGGACTATGGGAGCTTTTTTGCTCCTCTATGACTCAAAATTTTGCAGTAAGATGTTAATAGAAATTGTAACAATGTGCGAAGATTTTCAGAAACTTATTTTGTTTGCTTTAAAGTGGGCAGATTTTCAGAAGTTTATTTTGATTTTGATAATAGAAATTGTAACGAAGTGACAGATTGGATAGCATGTATATGCTATTTTTTTTATTTTTTTAATTAAATTGTGTGATTAATTATCCAAAAGAACTAGATGTTTTATCAAAGATGAATGTTGATGTTTAATGATATTTATATGTTTTTCAGTTTGAAAAAATGGAGATTTCTTATTAGTTCAAACAAATTGATATTTGATATGGAATATGCACAAGTGAACTTTCCTATTGACTCTAGCAACCGAAGTGAATAGATTTCATTATTTTAATTATGAAAGGGGGAATTTGGCTCGCAATAATATCTTCAAAATATGCATTAATAATTTTAAATTAAATGCATACGTAACTCTCTAAATTTATAGTGTTTAATCAGTTTACTCTTTAAACTTTTAATTTAACTATATAACCTCTGGATTTATATTTTTCTTAATTTATGAATACAAATTCGATAGTTATTTTGAATCATATTATATCACTAACGTATCTATTTAATACAAAAAATATAAATATAATGGATAAAATAACTAGTATTCATTAATATAAGTTTCTGTTAATAAAAAATAAATAAATACAAAAGATAAAAAGTGGTTAAAAATAAAAATTTATAATGCACATTGACTAAATACTTTAAATTTAGAGACTATATATATATTTGACCATAAATCTAATATCCCCCCAATTGCACATGTAAACCTCTCTTGGTTATCATATCCAAACTCCAACCTCAAATTTTAAGACCCAAGATATTAAAACACAAAACAAAGTTTAATAAAGCCAGATTTATTACTATAATTAGATTAGTAAATAATTTAAGTCCATTAATTTCTCTCTCTCTCTTTCCTTTTTTCAAAAATAAAAAAATTAACTCTCTTAAATATATCCCTATTTCTGCAACTTGATCATATCTCAACAACCCAAAAATAAATAATTTTCCATAAAAAGGGTCAATATTTTAAAAAATAAAAAAATAAAAAAAGAACAGCAATTAATACAGGTCGTTCCTTCAGTTTTTTTTTCGTTTACAAATTTACATTTACTTAATTAATGCAATAAAGAAACGCATATAATTTTTCAAACCCTTCACTATAATCTTATAACTCACAAACCCAACGCCAACCATATATATATATGTATATGTATAAATTTCAATAGCATAGCAAACACAATAACCAGAATTTTGTTAATATCGTCTACGCAGAAAATGCAAAAGAAACTGCAAAAATCCCTTCAAGAATACCTATCAAAGATCAAACACCCTAAAAGCCCATCAAAAAACTGGATTTTACCAGGCTGCAAATGCCCTAAAACCCCATCTTTTGTTTTTCGTCGTACCCATTTTCATGAAAATGAAAACAGTAATAATAATATTAGAGATGAAGCTGCAACTCTTTCAGATGTTGATCGTTTTCTTTCAGAGAATTTCAAATCTCTTTATATAAAAAACGACGAAGATGATGATTACCCTCGTCGCCAAAACAAGTTATTTGAAGAAGATCAGTTGGAAATAGAACAACATGGATATGATAATGATGATGATGATGATGGTAGTTGTGATGGGGTTGTATATGATTCATCACCAAAGCCCACCTTTGAGCTACCATCGAAACTCATTTGCTCCCATAGATTCTTCTTTTCAGCCGGATCATCAAGCTCGCTCATCGAGGATGCTCGGTCAAGTCTTGCCACCACCACCACCTCCGATGAAGAAGGAAGATCGAGTTCTTCAACAATTAGTAATAATTTAAATCATGATCATTTCTCTATTAGAAGTTCTACTAGTACTAATGATGATTTAAAGAATGATAATAATAATAATGTTGAACTTCCCCAAGATTGTATTGCAGTTATAAGGTATTCTAATAGTCCTAATTATGATTTCAAGCGATCTATGCAAGAAATTGCAAAATCAAGAATTAAACGAGGCGAAAACGTTGATTGGGATTTCTTGCAAGAATTATTGTATTGTTATTTGGATTTAAATGAGAAGAAGTCTCACAAGTTTATTTTAAGTGCTTTTGTGGATCTTATCGTCGGTTTACGTCAATGTTCCGGTGAAGTTCCTGCGAGAAAACAGCCCAGAATTTCAAGAGAAAGGAAGAAATCGAGGAGTATTAAATCTTTTGGTAATGATCATGAGTTTAATTAATCTTATTTTGTTAAAGAAATAATGTACAAGAAATAAAATAATTAAAAATGTGTTGGTTTTAATTTTAATATGTTATACAAGCTTTCTCTTTTTGGCCTTATTTGAGTTAGTTCTCACATGCAATATGCATTATTTATATGTGGATGAGTAATTTTCAAGACCCAAAAATACTTTATTTCAGAATTTTGAAATGCAAAATTTTGGATTTTGGTGAGAGATTGTGGATGTTTTGACTGATCTTGTCTGCTGTTTGTACTTTGTTCCCCCTAAATGATGGTTTGCATAAAGAGATTTTCAACGCTTCTGGTACCCAGAAGATTCACATTTAAATGTTAGTGAAGTATGATTTGAAAACTTCCTTAGTAAGATAAACAGTACTTTACGCAACCACAAGTCACCAATCACTAATTAAATGAAAATCCATCAGATTGGTTATTGTTTCACAGTATCATGAATTAGAAAATATTTATCATTTCCAATTCCAATTGATAAGACTTCATAAGAATATATGAGAGAAAAATCCAACATATCATGAATTGGAAAATATTTATCATTTCCAATTTCAATCAATAAGAATATACGGGAGAGAAAAATCTAATAAGAACATGAATGATTAATTTTCAATCTTAACAATTAACTTTTAAAATTGACTATTATAATTTTTGAAGTTCAGCTTTGATCATGACAAGAATTCACAATCCATCAAAACATTATTTCCTACACAACTTTTTACTAAAACAAATACACGTGTGCTTTTTTTTTTTTTACTTTTTTACCATACTTTCAAGATTCAAATGATTATGGCATTCGTACTTCATACATACATACATACATACATATTGCCATTTTACTATTTTTTTTTTCTCAATCCCATTTAATAGTTTCACAATAAATTAGCACTAGAAAGCATTGAAGCCCAGTTTCCAATCATTGAACAGCTAAAACCTGTAAACAAAAATTTCTTCCTGACAATATGTAAAAAAATTGCACATTGAACAAACTATATTATGGTAATAGCTCATAGGTAAACACAAAGCTCAGAAAATGTTCCCAATTTTCGTTATGTTTTTTTCTTTTTTCAATCTTCTGTGTTAGATATACCCTTCTTTGACCTTCTATAACTTCATTCATTCAAGTACATCGACAGGAAATCAGCCGGCTTAAAATACTTGTCTTTTTTGTTCGAGTCAGAAAAGAAGTACTAATCAACATGTATGCTATATACAAGAATAATAAAAGGCGACTTCGGATTTTCTCCCATCGTGAAATCCAGTAAGCGATCATTAAGGCCATTTTGCATTTAATCTCCCTTCGTCACAGTTTCAAGTGTGCTGTCAGAAAAGGCTCTTCTTCCATTCAAGCTTAAAAATGCACTGCACAGAAGTATTTCTGTTTTCTCATCGGCTGAGTGTAACCTTGTATCAAAATACAGGAAAGAGTCTCTCCTGAATCCTGAACAAAAGCCCTCAAATTAAGACTTGTAGGAAGCATAAACTTGAATATTCAAGAATCAAATTATCTCTATTCTCTAGAGAATCAGACAAAACAGTAACTTTGTAACACCACTTCAGGAATAATGGTTCTGGTAACAAAATTGCTAATCCACGTCCATTGCATCCGTTGGCATTCTTGATCTAGTGGGGCAGTTTTGGCCGAAGAAGTTGTACAGTTCCTCCAATCACTTAAGCTGCATTTCATAAATGAAATTGAAGTTTTATTTTTCCTTGAACAGATATCAGAGATCAAGAATCAAAGGATAAAAAAGGTTTCTAGCTCAGAAATTGATAGGCCAAGTGTTTATTAACCCAAAACAGTGAAGTATACCTTTGGGCTTGCAAAGATAGGAATGGCAACTAGTGTGGGAAGCCATTCACCATCACCATCCCCATCCCACTAATAGGGAGAAAAATCCCTCCATCCCATCCCAGATCTTATATTAGTATGTGTTAGATATATTTGGTACAGAATAAAGCAAAGTTCCTTAATATTAGGAGTGTTTTTAGGAGAGTGTTTTTAGGAGTAAATATAGGAGACTTGTTCCCCACTTTAGAGCCTTTACTTGTATATATATATTCATGTAACCTTGTAACCTTTGAGCAAATATACAAAGAGAATTCTTCCTTCTCTGCTGTGTTAACATGGTATCAGAGCAAATTTAGGGGCTGGAAAATTTCTGTGTGAGCTTCCTGCAGTGAGGGGCTGGAAAATTTAGGGTTCTCTTTGGGGCAGTTTGGTTTGTGGTCTAGGTCATACACCTAGGACCATTTTTAGTTCTCACCTCCACCTTCAAAAGTAGCACAGGGGTCGTATCGGCCGGTACCCGAAGTCCGGCGGCCATCCTACCGGCGAGTGGCTGTCACGCGCCGTCAGAAGCATTTCAGGCAGTTTCACGCGCCGGCGCGTGGGAGCGCGTGGCTGCATTTCCGGCGAACGGTTTTTTGTTTTCCGGCGTCGCAGTGGACCCAGCTGCCCATCCCGGTGGTCGGTTCTGGCATTCTGGTGATTTCCGACCTGTGAACAGTACTCAGTGAACAGTATTCAGACCTGTGAACAGTAATCAGTGAACAGTAATCAGGTTCCTAGTCTTCTGTTTTTCTGCATTTTTTTTTTTAGCTGCTGATTCCGTTGGATTTGTTGAAATTCTGGTCTTGTGGAATTGTTTTTGGTAATACTCTTTGGGTATTATTTTGGATTTGTTGTTGCATTTAACTTGTGGTGCATTTCGTCATGGATGATAAGAAAATTATTGATGTGCTTCCAGTAGTTAATAAGATCACAGAACACCAGTTGAATGAAAACAATTTCCTAGAATGGCATAAGACTATTAAAATTTATTTGAGAAGTGTAGATAAGGATGACCACCTGACGGATGATCCCCCACAAGGTGATGCTAGAAAACTTTGGGTAAGAGAAGATGCCCGATTATTTTTGCAAATACAAAACTGTATTGGTCGTGATGTGGTTGGTTTGATTGGTCATTGTGAGTTTGTCAAAGACTTAATGGAGTATCTCGAATTTTTATACTCGGGTAAAGGAAATTTGAACCGTATGTATGATACTTGTGTGGCATTATATCGAGCTGAGCAAAGGGACAAGCCTCTTACAGTGTATTTTGGGGAGGTAAAAAGGATTATTGAGGACCTTAATGTCTTAATGCCTTTTAGTCCAGACATTAAAGTCCAACAGAGTCAACGAGAGCAGATGGGTGTCATGTGTTTTCTTGCAGGTTTATCTCCAGCATTTGAAACAGCTAAGTCCCAAATTCTCTCTGGTAGTGAAGTTCCTAATTTGAGGGAAACATTTTCTCGAGTGCTCCGAAGTGAAGGTTCAAATGTAATGACATCCGCTCCTAGTGCTCTCGTGAGTCGAGATTCCGGCCAGTATGGAAATCAGGGTAAAGGGGGGAATAATCGTGGGAGTACTGGTCATCGGGACTCAAATGTTATATGTTACTACTGTCATGAACCAGGCCATACTAAACGTTTCTGTAAGAAGCTGTTAAACAAGCAGTCTCGAGCCAATATGGCTAGTCAAGAATGTGCATCCAGCTCTTCAGATACTGTGACAATATCTGCAGCAGAATTTGCTGAGCTCTCTAAATATTGCGCTTCCAAGACTGTGGACTCTTCCGTTGCTGCTGCTGCTAAATCAGGTATCTCTAGCACACCAGGTTGGGTCATTGATTCTGGTTGCACAGACCACATGACAGGTAACCCGAGTCTCTTATCTTCGTTAAAGAAACCTGATATTCATCGTTATGTTACTTTAGCCGATGGATCTAAAACTTGTGCTATTGGTATTGGTACTGCCAACCCAACTCCATCTCTTCCGTTGTCAAAAGTCTTGTGTATACCTAAGTTTTCATTTAATTTGTTGTCGGTTAGCACAATTACTGAAACATTAAATTGTTGTGTTACATTTTTTCCTGTCAATGTTGTGTTTCAGGATCTTTTGACGAGGCGGATTATTGGTAGAGGACACAAGTCGAATGGCCTTTATCTTCTTGATGATCAAATTTCCACTTCGTTGGTGTGTAATGGTTCCCTGTCTCCTTCAGAAGTTCATTGTCGCCTTGGTCACCCCTCATTGTCTTCCTTAAAAAAGTTGTATCCACAATTTCAGTCTTTGTCTAGTTTAGATTGTGAGTCATGTCAGTTTGCGAAACATCATCGTTCACATTTAATTCCTCGAGTGATTAACCGGGCTGAGTTCCCTTTTGAGAAAGTACATTCTGATGTTTGGGGTCCTTGTCCGGTCACTTCCCAAGCTGGTTTTATGTACTTTGTTACTTTTGTGGATGATCACTCTCGGTGTACTTGGTTATTTTTAATGAAAAATCGTTCTGAGTTGTTTTCGATTTTTTGCTCCTTTTGTGCTGAAATTAAAACTCAATTTAATAGGACTATTCGTATCCTGCACAGTGATAACGCAAAAGAATACATGTCTAGTTCATTTCAGTCCTATATGTCTCAGAACGGTATTGTTCATCAAACTTCTTGTGTTGATACACCCTCTCAAAATGGGGTCGCCGAAAGGAAAAATAGACATCTCCTTGAGGTTTCTCGTGCACTCCTTTTTCAAATGAAGGTACCTAAACGTTTTTGGGCTGATGCCGTTTCTACAGCTTGTTTTTTGATCAACCGAATGCCTTCCGCTGTTCTCAAGGGTATAACTCCATACAGTGTCTTGTTTCCCTCCAGAGCGTTGTTTCCTATTAGTCCTCGTATCTTCGGGTGCACTTGCTTTGTGCGTGATGTCCGTCCACATGTTACCAAATTGGATCCCAAATCTCTTCGGTGTGTCTTTCTTGGGTATTCTCGACAACAAAAGGGGTACCGTTGTTTTTCTCCCGAATTGAACCGATATCTTGTCTCTGTGGATGTTACCTTCTTTGAGAAAACTCCATTTTTTCCCTCACCATCTACATATGCCAGTCAGGGGGAGGAAGATGATCTTTTAATTTATGTTATTCATAGGAGTCCTGATTCCACTACCGATCCTACTCATATTCCAGAGTCCACTAATAATGAACCGGTTCCTATTCCTATACCACCTCTCTCTCGCCCTCGTTTTGACCAGGTATACTCCAGAAGATTGGCCATTACTGACTCACATCCTCCACCTGTCGCCTCGTTGGAAGCTCCTTCAGTTCTTCCACAGTCTGATCTTGACCTTCCTGTTGCTATTAGAAAAGGTAAACGTTCATGTACTCATCCCATTTCCTCATTTGTGAGTTATGACCATTTGTCTTCCTTGTCTCGGTGTTTTGTGAGTAATCTGGATTCAGTATCTACCCCCAAAACTGTTACCCAAGCTTTATCTCATCCTGGTTGGCAAGCAGCAATGGCAGAGGAAATGGCCGCCTTGGAAGCAAATGGTACTTGGGATCTTGTAACCCTTCCTGCAGGGAAGAAGACTATTGGGTGTAAGTGGATTTTCTCTGTTAAAGTTAAACCAGACGGTTCTGTGGCTCGTCTTAAGGCTCGCTTAGTTGCAAAGGGGTATGCTCAAGTGTATGGTATTGATTATTCTGATACATTCTCTCCTGTGGCAAAATTATCTTCTGTTCGTTTGTTTATCTCTTTAGCAGCCCGTCATGATTGGCCCTTGCACCAGCTTGATGTTAAAAATGCTTTTCTTCATGGTGATCTTCAAGAAGAGGTCTATTTAGAGCAACCGCCTGGCTTTGTTGCTCAGGGGGAGAATGGTAAAGTATGTAGGCTTCGCAAATCTCTATATGGTTTAAAACAAAGTCCTCGGGCTTGGTTTGGGAGGTTCTGCGAAGTAGTACAAACTTTTGGCATGACAAAGAGTATGTGTGATCACTCAGTGTTTTTCAAAAAGTCGAGTGCTGGAGTAATTCTACTTGTAGTGTATGTTGATGATATTGTCATTACGGGGAGTGACTCAGCTGGCATTTCATCACTTAAACTATTTCTCCAATCCCAATTCCAAACAAAGGATTTGGGTCTCTTGAAGTACTTTCTGGGCATTGAAGTATCTAGGTGTAAGCGGGGTATATTCTTATCTCAAAGAAAGTATGTTCTTGACCTTCTGAAAGACACTGGTAAATTAGGTGCAAAACCATGTAGTGCTCCAATGACACCTAATGTCCAGCTAACAACTGATGGGGAATTATTTTCTGACCCTGAGATGTATAGGCGGCTGATTGGCAAATTGAACTATCTTACTGTAACACGACCAGATATTGCTTACTCAGTTAGTATCATGAGTCAATTCATGTCTGCTCCAACTATTGCACATTGGGAAACGTTGGGACAAATTTTATGTTACTTGAAGAGTGCTCCTGGGAGAGGCATTCTCTACAGCAATCATGGTCATTTGGATGTTGAGTGTTTCTCTGATGCAGATTGGGCAGGTTCGAAAGTTGATAGAAGGTCAACTACAGGATATTGTGTGTTTGTGGGAGGAAACCTAGTATCTTGGAAAAGCAAGAAACAAAAAGTGGTGTCTCGCTCCAGCGCTGAATCCGAGTACCGTGCTATGGCACAATCTACTTGTGAAGTTATTTGGATTCGTCAGCTCCTAGAGGAAATAGGTTTCAAAACATCCTCAGCAAAGTTGTGGTGTGATAACAAGGCGGCTATTCATATTGCTTCTAACCCAGTATTTCATGAACGAACCAAACATATTGAGATCGACTGTCACTTTATCCGAGAAAAGATACAACAAGGCATCATCTCTACAGAATATGTCAAGACGGGAGAACAACTTGGTGACATCTTTACAAAAGCTTTAAATGGGTCTCGGGTTAGCTACTTTTGTAACAAGTTAGGCATGCTCGACATATATGCTCTAACTTGAGGGGGAGTGTTAGATATATTTGGTACAGAATAAAGCAAAGTTCCTTAATATTAGGAGTGTTTTTAGGAGAGTGTTTTTAGGAGTAAATATAGGAGACTTGTTCCCCACTTTAGAGCCTTTACTTGTATATATATATTCATGTAACCTTGTAACCTTTGAGCAAATATACAAAGAGAATTCTTCCTTCTCTGCTGTGTTAACAGTATGTAAATGAGTTGTATAACCATGCAACATATCTATAATATATAAACATGCATGTATTAGCTTTGGTGCTCACTGGTAGAGGTTACGATGGTTCAGATCCAATCCATAGAATCTACTAACCAGAATCAAAACAGGATTGTCTTCATGGTTTCAGTTCTAGCTGGTTTACTATGAAAAAGAGCTGGTTTTCTCTGAAAAATCTTTATAATAATAATAAAAAACAAGACCTCAGTTCTGGTTCTAAGAAGGGAGATTACATGAACCAAGAAACCATGAACCATACTAGTATTGAATCAGTTTGGTTCTAGTTCAGAACCAAAACCAGATGTTATCACATGGACAGTTCATAAACATGCATGCATGAAAATCTGAAGACGTCAGAGAGTCAAAGACACCCACCAAATCCATTTTATCTTTTTTGGGTTGCTTGATAAGAATTGAACCTAGGACTAAATAAAACCCAGCCCCCAACCTGTCCCCATGATCATATACCATCATATCTTCCGAATGCACAATTCACTCTTCAATTTGACTTCTAGCTTCTTGTATACACCTCAGTTACTAGCTCGTCTACCGCTAAATGCATTGCAATTACATTCCATAACCTAGCCACACACCAATTGCAACATCATTACTTTAGTTTCCTAAGAACTGTCGTCAAGAGATTCAATATTAACTCTTAATGCAGGTAACAAATCAGCATATCGATAACAACCAAAAAAAATTAACCAGAAAAACATAGCACATCTATAATCAGCATAAAAATAAGAAAAATTTGTTGCTAACATATATTAGAGCGTATCAATCAGCTTAATTTTTTTTCAATGGTAGATATAGCTCATCATCACTAAACCCTGCAAAGTCCATATCCAAAAATAAAATTTTGTGCAAGAAACCAAATCAAATATAACACTAAGTCCCTGACTTTTACTGTATATGACAGGAGTAGGATTCCTTACTTTGGTTATTGAGCGTTTCATCCTTGGCTTCAAGATAATGCTCATATAAAGAATGATATTTTGCAGGAATATAATCCTTGAATCTGTTAAGAATGGAAACAGATGAGTAAGATCCTGATATCAGGTATGAATCTGCAGTTAGCAATAAACGAATGCTTTACTAACAATATTACTGAAAAGATAATGCATGAAGAGAGGGCGGGAGAGTAAAAATCCTCAATTTAAAGCATTTTTCAAGTTGGTATACATTAAGACAATTTATATTAGGCAAAGAAACAGTCATAACTTATAATAGATATGTACATCAAAATAATAATATTTGATATGCTTCGAAAACCTTAAGATTCAAAATAAGCTGGAGTCTTTTACTTTAGAACATTAAATTAATGGTTAAAAGCTTATCCAACTAAAAACCCAAGATGGCCACAAACAGAGGTTACAATAGATAGTAGGGCATCAGAGGCATTTTCAAAAAGAACGTTTTACGCAAACCTTTCTAGTTGTGGATAGCTGAACTTATCTTTCTTACACCACTTGATATTTCAGTGCAAATTGGCTCTTTTCAAGCTAAAGAGGCTCAAAAATTCCAGGAGAAAGGAAGAAATGAGTTGTTTGTAAGCATAAAGTCTAGATGAGGAAAAATACAGAAGACAGGCCGGAAAAGAGAAGTTGAGAAGCATATATGCGATTGATCTGACTGGAACAGGTTTTGTGAATGTGTCTGAGGTGAGGCGGAAGAAAAATGCAGCATAGAAATGTAACAAAGCAGTATATTTGCTTCAAGATGAATTGCCCTTTAAAGCAATGATGGAACCTGAGTTTCTGCTAGAAGCCAACACTAAATTTCAATCAGAAGACCTCCACTCAAAAAAAGTTGATAACCAGAATTCAAGTGCAGCAAATATCAAATAAAACATAAAGAGCTTCAGTTTCTATTGCATCTTCCAGCATAAGCATTGAGCTTTAACAGGCCATCAATATCTAAGTTTATGGTCAACATCTAACAGGCATAGCTATTATGGGATTGCAAGAAAAAAGTAATAAACAAAATGTCTTGCAAGTCAAATTATATGACAGTGAAATTACGTGTTTGGCAGTGCAACCCAAGGCTACAATATTTGCACCAAGCTTTTTCAGCGATTAATTCTAAAAAGCATAGTCTACACGGATTTCCCGGATCTTGCTTAACCCGGAAAACGGAATTAGAAAAAGACTTTCATTTACCCTAGGAAGAAAGACTCTTAGCGCCCGAGATAGGAATGATTGGATAGCCCTGCTGCACCCCTTCTCACTTAAAGGATGCTGCTTAATTACGAAGGAAATTCTTTCTTAATCTAGAGAGTTCCCTTTCGTTAAGCGCATCGAGCCAGGAGTGGACATCATCATCATCTGCAGACAAATCCAGATCTTGTTTCATCATTAGCTTAGCTAAAGATTCACCTCTTTTGGCTTCTATTGAATCGAGAAATGGGTTTGATTGTCCATTTTTCTGATAGAATATAGAATTTGATATGATATATAAGGCATCTTTCAGATAATTCGAATCGAAGCAATTGGATGTCCGACTCAGACCTATATGACATGACCGATCAATAGAAATACTCCAACACTCCACCTTTGTTATATATTCCATACATCACACTAGATAGATATCATATTCATGGAATACGATTCACTTAAGTACAATATCCACGCAATCAAATATAGGCCTCAGAATCACAAGAAATGCTTAAAATGCAGAAATAGCTCAAAACAATCACAAGATCAGCAAATCCAGACTTCCAAATGAAAAATTCAGATCACAGGAAAGCAATTGCTACATAAGCTAAAGGTAGCACTTATATACCTTCCAAGAAGAGGATGCCTATCTGGTCCAGAGAATAATTTCACAATAGATTCTAAAACACTTCCTATCTTCATGGCTTTGGACTTCAGTGCCTTCATAAACCCCACAAATTCTTTGTATTCTGCTGCTGTAAGTTTCTCTTTGACCTGTGAAAACAACAAGTTTATTCCTGGATTATCTAGATTTCTTATTTCAAGACAGAATAAAACATATAGAAATCAGCAGAAATAGTTCAGACAACTCAGACAAAGGGTTGAAGGGGTAAATGCACTCCCAGAGAACCATTGACAATGCAGCTGAATGTAGGGAATGTCAAGGGAGAGGATTTATGATACGTTAACAAGTGATTGTCATGAACTCCAACAATAAATTATGCACCAGGTGCATGAGGCTTTCACTCTGAGAAGGTCAGGGAGAGTCTCTATCATACACAACCTTCTCTTTGCATTTTTTTCTAAAAACAGATACAATGGTATTTCAGAGGTTTTGAGAAGGTATCAACAACTACCAACCATTCCCTTTCTTCTCTCACACCAAAAGTTGACAATGAAATGTACCCTCCTGTTTTTTATTCCAATCAAAAGGAATATAAAAGCTTAACTTAGGGACAAGACTTCAGTGTAATAAACAAAAAATGAAGAATTACTAGAATAAAAGAAGGAACAACTTAATATGATATGAAGGAGGCAATAGCTGCAAGCATGGCAGCATGTATGGATTTGAAAGAAAACCACCAATCATTAACATGAAAAAAGGTGAAAGGAGCTGATATTAACAATCACAGCCTAGTATAATATATCATGTAACAAAGAACTATAAGCTATGGAAATGTAATTATTTTCATGGTCGACATGATAAACAGCAGGTGTTTCTTTAGAAACTGGCCAGGTGAAAGTTGTCTTTCAGACAGTTTCTTTATAACTATAAAGCAAATTACATTGCAAGTATTATATGCCAAAATATTTCACCTGAGACAGAAATGCAGATCCTCTTTTTTCCTCTTCGCTACAAGGTACCACAGTGCTCTTTGGAATACGTTTGCTTTCCTGAGTCAGGAACTGAGCACCCACTGTATGTGCAATACCATGATCCTCAGAGGGTAATGCTGAAACAACTTCAGGATTTTGCCTGCTTCCATCATTAGCACTCTGTGGATTCTCTGATTTAATCACCAAATTAATGGGGCGATAAGGATTGTATAAATGTGACCTTTTGCTGTTAAAAGTATGCTCCTGAGCATTTTCAGTCTGTTCCATTAGACCATGCTCCGAGTTAAATCCTTTACGCTTCTTTGCAAAACAGGGCACCAACAATTTCTCTTTGCTTGGAATTTCATCCAAGAAAGATTTGTCTGTCAAATCAATTATGTCATTATTCTCATGTTGCATAATTTTCCTCCCATGGATTAGTAATTTATTATCATTAAAGATTAGTCCACTGGAATACTTCAATTTGAAATCTTCATTTTCCTTGAAAATAGTGAGAGATGTGCTGTTGGGAGGAAACTCATCCAATTGCCTTGCCTCCTTGCTCCATCTGACTTCAAGTAAAGAAGATAATGATTTCACAGTGCCATTGTGATCCATTGGTTTAGTCTGCAGATATATTGACCAAGCAAAAGTTCATAAAAGAAAATACTGGTGCATGCTATAAAACATAAGTATGAGCACATGCTCAGAAAATTTAAAGATTTGCCGGAGGAAGAAAATTATCCAGATAAAAAGATTTGTCCACCACCAGTGAAGTTTTCATCTCTCTGACGTTTTCTGCACAACCACAAGTTACAGCATTAATTAGTCGTCCTTTAAAAGAAAAAGATGAGGGACGATTAAACCAGAAAACCAAAAGACACATAAGAATTTTTTTTTGTGAAGCAGTGTCATCCACTCTTCCACCTCTCCTTAAGATTCAGCCATCTATGATTGAGGCACAAGTTAGTTCAGCAGATCATAAAAGACAAAATGAAGCAGCCAATTATCATGTGTGTGCGTGTAAAGAGCACAGTAATGAGATACTCATGTTATTGTATAGCAAGAAGATATTTACCTGTGTCTTCACTTTGTATTGACTTGAGCTTCGCAGGACCACAAGCTACTCCATCTCGGAAAAAGCGGTTCAATGTAAAAACAACATCCCCAAATTTGGAGTGACACTGAAAAGGCAGATATAAGTGCGTAGAAGCTTTGTAGAGCAAAATCAGTATTCCAAAACCTACACCTTGTACCTTGATATGAGGCTGTATCCAAAGTGATATTTTGGACTGAGAATTTGAATTTGCAAATCTGTTTATATTCAGAAGTTGAACAAGAGTCACAAATTCTAAATTATAACCAACTGAAACTTCAACTACCAAGTCTGATTTAGTCAGGCCAATTGATTTTGAAAGTGATTCATATAATCAGCAACTTCAATCAATATGATGGCGATCCATTTGAAGATTAGACATGCCTATACAACTTAATGAAAGGTCAGATAAAATTAATATCAGATAACTTTTAAGAAAAGGCAAAAAAAATTGAACCTTTCATCACAGAAAATAATTGCTCCATAGTCATGGCGATGACGAATTACACGTCCAACAGCCTGATTCACAGCTCTCGATGCTTGTTGAGTGTACCAATCTTCTCCACTTAGGCTCTGTAACTTCAGTATTTAAATAAATTAGTAGGAACAAGAATAATGCCAATAGTCTTAGGGATAGAACCTTCAAAAGGTAAATCCCACATGATGCACAATCCCATTACCTTACATGTATCCCTTTGCGATAGCAACTGTTCGTCCAAGAACTCACGTTTCAATCTCACCTGCCATACATAAATGGAGATATGCCAGCTTCAATTACAAGGCAGTAACATTACTAGGAAATCAGCATTGTTGATATCCATGATATGTACCAACAACCATAGCTGTCAGATTTGTCAGATCAACATTCACAAAATCCTAATTTTGTGAATACAATAGAGAATCAAATTTTAAGATTCAGTTCAAATTCTCAAAATCAATGTGAAACAATGAATATCCATGAAAAACAAATAAAATATATCAAAACATGATGTGGTGACAGACATGAAGTGTTCATATGACCGATTACAAAGCCACCTGCCTGTAAACAAAGAAACATGAGTCCAAGTCTCATTATGACAAAAAATATTTTCTATAATACTATAAACAAAGAATAAAAAAATTCTGGAGCTTTCCAAGATATAATAATAAAAATATAAGGCTAAATACATATATAGTCCCCTGAACTTGTAGCGTTTAGTCATGTTGCCCCTTGAACTTTTAATTTAACCATATAGTTCTCTGAACTCATGTTTTTCTTAACTTATAAACACAAACTCGCTGAGTCATACCGAGTCATGATGAATCACTAAAATATCTATTTGATATATAATATATAAATACTATGGGTAAAATGACCAATAATCATTAATATAGGTATTTGTTAGTACAAAATAGACAAGTAAAGGGGGCAATGTGGTTAAAATAAAAGTTCATGGGACAAAGTGACTAAACGCTACAAGTTCAGGGGACTATAAATGTATTTGGCCAAACTATGATATGTTATCATAGTTGAAAAAGGCGCGCCTCAGTCAAGGCTCCAGTGGCTGCGCCTTAAAATTGGCAAGGCGGGCGAGGAAAATCAGGCGCTGCCTCAAGTAGCAAAAGGCGTGCGCCTTTGTGTTCTGTCCAGGAGCAAAAAAGGCGCGCCTTTTTCAAAAAGGCTCCAGTGAATAAAAAAAGCTGATGTGGCAGTATTTAAAAAAAAAATTAAGTAAATAAACATCACTTTTAGATCTTGAAAACCCGACAGAAACACTGAAGTGAAGAAAAAGAGAGAAAATCGAAGGAGGAGAGGAAAAAATTGAAGAAAACCCTAATTTTGAGCAAAGAAGGTTAGTTTTTCATGCTTTTTCTTTAAATATTTCAAGATTCTTCTTCTTCTACCCTTTCTTTTCAAAGAAAAATGCTAGAAATTAAGGGGTTATGCTGCCCAATTTTTTTTAGAAATCCTAATTTAGATTTTTAGGGTATTTTCTTTAATTTATGGAATGAATAACTTAATTTTTCAGTTATTTACTAATGTATTAGTATTGTTTTAGTAATATGAGACCAAAATACAAACACATTGATGTTTTTAAGGCTAAAGTCGGTTTCATTCGAAGAAAAGAAACCGGTTAGCTCAACAACGCTTGAATGACTTGGTGTTTGTAAAGTATAATCGAGCGTTGAAACTCCAGTATGAATCGCGTGATCGCATAGACCCGATATCTTTAAATGATATTGATGACAACAATGAATAGTTGATGGGTCGTCGGCTCTCCGAACAGATGGAAGAAGATGATTTAGTGTTTACGGAAGAGGATTTGACATGGGCGAATGTTAGTATAGCGTGTGGAGCTGAAGATCCCACTTATATCACTAGATCATTGAGGGGAAAAGGCAAAGAAGCTTCCACACCGGCACCAACCCTTGATAAAGGAATAGTATTTTCAAGAAGAGCCAAAGCCAAAGCAACCCCTACTCTACAACTTAGGGATGAGGAAGAAAAACTCTTTGATGTGGGAGATAATTATGAAGAAGATGAAGATTATAGAGATGAGATGGATGGAGATGAAGAGGATGATGAAGTGCCACATCAAGATGATTATATTGATTTGAACAATGATGAGGATTAGTAGTTCCATTTAGTGTGCATAAATACTTTTGATATTTAATATTCGGCTATTTGCATTTAAATTAAGTGAATTAGTGACTTAATACTTGGTATCTTAACATTTAGTTTTTAATATTTGCATATTTAAGACTTATTTTATGATAATTTTATGATTTTTATGATTTTATGATTTTTTCTATATTATTTTATGATTTTTTTGAATATTGCGCCTTTTGTAAAAAGGCGCGCGCCTTTGCCTTGCGCCTAGGCTCCAGGACCCCTTTGCGCCTTGCTGCGCCTCGGGCCTTTGACAACTATGTGTGTTATAAACTAATTTTTGAGTCTCATAAGTCTACTTGTAGCTTTGGAGAATACTAATATATAGCAGAAGATGTAGACACATGCACCCACAAGAGCTGTATGGCATTAAATTTCGGTTTAGTTACATGAAAAGGTTCTTTGTTTTTTCAATCACAGTCCAGATGACTAGAGAAAAGGTTTTGGATATCTTTATATGGTAAGATTGAAGTTAAATTTTGAGTTTTAAAACTATTAAATTTTGAGAAAAGGTTTTGGATATCTTTACATGGTAAGAATCAAGCAATTGATAAATTAGTCACGATTTATATGAATTCACCTAATACTTGATTCAGTCACGATTTAGGTGTATTAGCAACTTGACCTATAGATTCTAATCCCAGAGGTGAAAGCAACTGCCAACAGTATCTCTTAGAAAACATGCCTAGAATCTTTAATTAAGACAAAATCATTGTTACAGTTTCAGAAAACATGGAAACCAACTCCAAGAGTCTTTCACTTATCACTTCTATTCCAATTTTTTTGAAAGTAACATACAAGAGTAAGAAAACTGCAACTAATATTGCAACAACAAACAAAAAGTTCAAATAACCGGCTGCTTTTTATATAGATAGAGCATGGAACTGGAGAACATGTTATAAAAACTATAACATGATAAATCATCACTATAAATTCTAGAAAGTGACGTCACTCTTATGATAAAATAATTTATGTCACAGGAATAATGTACATGCAAAATGATAAGTTCCTATCCCATGAATGTAAGAAATTAAAGGGAGAACAACTTAGGAAACTACATGCAGGTTAATAGGCAAAAGTGCCAAATACAAAAACAGCACCTACCAAATGTTTAACATCACCTACCAAATGTTTAACATCGTGGACCAAGTTTTATCATCCAACAAATTAATGCATTGAAACCTCCAGTAAAGTGATGGCTAAGGATGAAAAACAACTATGCAGATTAACAAAGCAACATGGTTGTTACATACAGTAGGAGGAGAAAGAAGGGTAACAAAGTAATTGACATAGGGTAATGATGATCTGATGATAAGGGAACCAGTAGTGGAATTGATGAGTGAGTAATTATTAGGATCGGTCCTTGCTGGATAAGAATAATAGAATGCAGCGTAGGAATGGAATTGGGGGTGTGCTATGATGTCACCTTTTTGTCTCTAGCTAAATATGGTTATCACATAGGCTGTACAAATGCTAAGGAAGAATATCAATTATCAATATCAGAATTACTTCCTCTATTTCCTTTCTCTTCTCTTCTCTCTTTTCTCTCTTCTTCCCAATTTCCACTCTCTATTACCCTAATTCTCTCCCTTCCTCTCTGTTTCTTCCTCTTTTCTATATTTCTAACTGTGGGACATCACAAAAGAGTAAAGAGCACAAATTTATTTAATGTTTCTCTATATTTCTATATGGTTTGAGGTCCAGCAATTTATACAACAGTTCATTGAGTGCCGTTGATCCCACTGCAAGTTAGTAATAAGTTCCTTAGGAGAAGTGGGGTAACAGAGGATCTAACCTTAGGATCTGTCCTCGAGGGAAAGGGCATACCAATGATCACTACAGCTCTTCCAGCATGATCAGCAAAATCTAACCCTTCACTCACCTGACAAATTAGTAAAAATCAACAATGGAAAACAAGCCTGAACACTGGATAGTATTTCACTTTATGTATATGAAGTTCCAAGTTGAAGCAACAATCCTCTCAAAAAAAATTGAAGAGAAACAGAAACCTTTCCAGCAGTCTAAATCTCATTTGTAAAACAAGAGATGCATAAAGATCAAGCAATGACAATTTCAGAAAGCAAAATATTTCACGAAAGATCATACAACAAAAATATTATCTCATGCTGTTGGTTTGCCAATTACTAGCTGATGAATGTACTATCAAGTAATTCAAAATGCAAATGATGATCACGCAAGAAAATTCTAATATGGCACTGGTGGATAAGAAGCAGCTAAAAACATAGGGGACTCATATTCATTAATAGATATGTTCTGATATAATTTGAATTCATTTTTGCTGGATCTTTGTTTATGATTGGTAAAACACTTGTCATTCATAGCACTCAAAATGCGTTCCAACCATTGACACCAATACAAAGAGGAAAAAGATTGTTGAAGCCGTTAAAAGTACAAGCTTCAGAGCTTTGGTTGTTCACAGCACTTCTGCTTGCATTACTGAAGGCAGGCACCAAATTATTAACTACATGTCATGATATTCCAGAGGCTACATGAAGCAAAGTGACAAAAAGAATCAGGCTATTGCAGCTAACAGCATCAATAGTTAAATAAGAATATGCTACATGTCTTAAAAAGATCACATCATCGTGAAGGAATTCAATGACCTTGAGCATAGTAGAATAGAAGTTTTATGAAGCAATTTTTCCAATTTTCATAAGTAACCACAAACAGAGAAGCATGCCTGAGCACCTCTAAGAAGAATTGGTAAAAAGTTTAAGAAAAGCAAACCTTGCCCCGACAAACAGCAAAAAAAACTGCACCAGAAGTTGATGTATCCTTCAGCTTAGCCATATAGTCCTGCCAGATATACATGCATACATCCAATGAACAGGGTAAGTGATAACACATGAATTGAAATATGTTGAATGCAAAAGCATGTCAGTTGAAGTTGTAGTTAGTGTTACCTCAATTGACAAAGGAAATAGTGAAGATTGTCTGGGTTCTACAACAGGCCTCTTGTGTTTGCAAATTCTTTCCCATATTGTTGTTGAATTTGCATGACTCTGGACCAAAACACAAACAAAAATGGTACAAAAAGAACCAGAACACAGATTTTGCAATACAACTGTTTGTGTTTGAATCTTTACCATATCCTTCCAGCACCTAATACATTGGTCCAGGAGGTAGTAAGATGGAAAGAACACAAGCAAGCCATCAGGTACAAGTCGAGCAAAATTGACTGGGACAAAGACAACAACCACTCAAATAAGCATAATTAATGAGAAAACTCCCAACGTTATTGATCACAGTTGTGGGCAATACCAATAGCGTTGCCAAGCTCTTGTTTGTATTCTGCTAAATCACGATTTCTATAAGATGAGTTGAATGATCGCCCTGATGGACCAGCTGGTACAACACCAGCCCATATCTGATTTGAGGATATGACATGAGGGTTTTCCAGCCGAATGGGAAAATCTCTGAGACAGCCAACCAAAATTCTCTGTTTAGCTATTCTTGAAGTTATTAGGCATTAGCATAAAACATAATTTGGATAAGAGGCTTACAATTTCAACTCTTGAGCAAATGAATCCATGGGAGATAATGTTCCAGATGTTAAGATAATAGAGCCAACACCCATTTTGGAGAACTCTTCCATTGCAATGCCTGGATTGAAACACCACCAGCTGAGCATTCTAGATGCCTTCCCTGCATATCAAAAAACTGGAGATATAAAATCATCCTTATCACAGGAAACCATCTCTTTTGCCAACAATATCGAGCTCTCTCGATTTATTTTCAACAAGTTTAGAAAATATTCAAGGATAAAGCTTTTTATTAGAAAACATATCAAAACCCAAAAACTTCTAAGGCTCCATCTCTATTTATTTGTTATATACAAATAAAGATGTGCAAGTACAAGAATATTTATTTCGTCCAAGCCAGTTTAACTCAAGACCTTTGTCAGACTTTCAACAGACAGCGTCAGCAGATTTGGATAGCAACTGCCGATTACTTGTACTGCATGGCAACAAATTCTGTCGCCACTCTCTAACACGCTACCATGTGCAACTAAATTGCTTTATTTCAAGAAACATGATAACTAATCTTTTGCCAACATATGTTCTAAGCCTAGGAAAACAAGCCAGACACCTGATGACAAGAGCTAAGTAATATCCTTCAACAAGATGAACTTTTTACAAGATTTCTAATAAATTGTAGCTTATATCATGAAGTAAAGATGTGTGGTTTTATTTGACTCAAAATACAAAACAGGACTAATATAATTAGCAAGTCCAATGAACACTTGGAAAATGAGAATATAAAGAAAAAATAAGATTATGTTTGGCAAAACACTGCTACAACAACAACTAAGCCTGAATCCCCAAATAAATATTATCCTTATTTTGAGTTATATCTTTAGAAATATTTAATGTGTTTATATCTATAGAAAAAAGATATATCCTTATCTCAAAATAAGGATAAGTGGATCTTCGCCTTTTTATTTTATCCTTATTGATTTTTAGATGTTCCACTTTCCTGACAAAGGATCACTAGCCATCTACAGCACACATGACCAAAACATTGCTATAATCTCATATTTGAATCACCTTTTAAGGCATCAGAAGCACTTGCCTCAAGCTCCCGAACATGCACCTAAAAAGAAAAGCATCAAATGCACAACATAGGAAATAAATAAATAAATAAGAGCGACATCTATTTTAAAAGAGGTACAAATTGGCAGTATGGCTCTCCATACAGTACTACATGTCAGTCTGTAGTAAATAAAAAGATTTCAAATATCAGCCAACATTTATCAGCCAGTTCAATTTATTTGCATATCAACCTGTATTTGGACCAACAAAAACTTTAACATGACTTTAGCAACAGCTGTAATGATAGTTACTCTATAAAAGACGAGTCTAATGGAAGCAATCTTACACGATAAAAATTCGCATGAGCATTGTTCTTTTCCCTATAAATTATTTTAAGGATGTCACCGATGCTTTCTAGCCTGCAGATTGTGTCCTTTGCCTTTTGCTGCTTATCTTCCTCAAGAAGTGAAGCAGCTTCCTCAATTATGCCACTGAGCTTAGAAGCAGTTTCATGTGTGATATTAAGGTCTGCCAAGAGTTCATAATAATAAGGTCCAGGTTTTGTGAATCCCAAATCCTTGGATTCAATAGGCATTTCAGCAATCCGCTTCTCGAGTTTCAAAAGAATTGCTGCAAGAGATGAATAATTCACTCAGAAGAGATACAGCCTACTGACTTTATAAAGTAAGAACAAGGCATACAAGGCAAACGCTAGATTTGTCAGCAAAATAGCAGCAAAATTGTTGGATATATGCTAACTTAAACTGCATATAGCAATAAAAAGAAAAATACATAAACATTGTCACAGAATTAGGGAGCTGAAACTACAATATATCCTGACTAGGCAATCAAATAAAGACCTTTAAGAATAGCAAAATTATCTGGATTTCATGATTTATCATTTGATTCTTCCCTCCTAGCTACAGAAAGGTCAATACAAGATTTTGCTTCAGAAATGCAAGCTGTCAAAAGCCCTGAAGATAAGTCAAAAGATGCTGCATCTGCACATAAGCTTTCCTGCGTCGTATACATAATATAAACATTTAAACTCATAATTTAAGAGGCAAGTTATCATCGGAAAATCATATAGTTTTTGAAATAAGACGGATGCTTTAAAAACCAATACCTTCGGTTTTTCAAAGTTTTAGGAGCAAATGTTTTTTTTTTATTTTGCAACAGTTTTGAGCTGTCTCCACTTACCAAGTTGTGAGCTTCGTCAAATATCAGTATGCTGTTGTCCCAATCAAGCTTAAGAGATCTTCTATAGCTATGATCAATAAGATAATTATAAGGTGCAAATAAAATATCAACCACCTTGTGGAGCTCCCTTGATATGTAATAAGGACACCTACAGGTATTAGCATGCAAAAGTAAGCACAATACCAGCTGCAACAGATTTTAAAATTAGTATAGCATAAAGAAAGAATATTAATACTAGAACCTACGGTCCAGATTTTTTTCCAATATTGACCAAATCCTCTATGTCAATAGGTTCATCCCCAAGATGAGGATTGTGCCGCACGTAATCTACAATGGAAGCACAAAATGCACAGAACAGAAGTCAGGTCTTGTCGATAGAATTATTAAATAGATCTGGAAAAAAAATAAGCAGAATTGCTCAACTTATTCACGCCACATGATCTGAAATTTGCAGTTCAGAAACCATAACTCTATCTTGATTGTTCAAGAAAATCCTTATCAGGCCAAATTTCAAGTTTAGTCATTAGGCAAATTCACCATCATCAAACTCTTGCTCAGTATTTTTGTAATAATAAATAAATGCCACAAGTCTTTATGAAAAGCATTTAAAATTGAAAGCTTAGCAGCACTGTTACAGGGAAGATAAGTTATGTATGCATGCCAGAGAGAGTTCGACTGTAGTGGCCCAAGTAGAAACCTTATAAAATCCACATATCTCTACAGCTTCTGAATCACAACAAATGCAGATCAAAATCCCCAGCAAATTCCAGAATGCCATGAATTGGGTGATAATTGACACAGTATACAAAAATGAAAACAAGCATTCAAATTTTACCAAAATTATACACATAAGATGTCAAAGCATCAAAACACACTAGAAGAAGGGATGCGCAATGTCAATTACCAGAAACTCGAGCATAATGAGTGCATCGATGGTTTCCTCGCCTTCTGCATACATATCGACAGGCATTTGTCTGTGCTTTTCCACGTAATAAACTGACTTCATCATGAATGCATAGTTGCTCCCTGGATCCTAATATTACCATTTTGGGTCTGCATATTGACTAAAATTGAGAAAATTAGAGATCTAAAATCAATGGTAAAGGATTCATTGGGCTTGTCACAACATGAAGGCTATCACATCAAATGCATTTCTTGGAAGATTCTTTTAAACAAGTGTTCAAATTCTTTAAACATCAGAGAGTATTACATTAACACAACCACAATGATAGCAAGCATGTTATGTAATAAGAAAATCAAATTAAAGATTCAACCCAATACTGAAAATCTCAACTGCAAATGAAATGACCGAGGAAACTGACCTGTAGCTAGACCTTTTTAATTCTTTTATAACTTGCCGGAGCCGGCTGTGAGTGCGTGATGTATAAAATATGGTAGGAAGGCCACTGCTCTCGGAATCTGATGGTACTTCATCAGAGTTGCTTCCTGCAGTCCGACCATTCCTTACAATTGTACCAATGGAGAATGGACCCAAACTCTTCCTCCAAGCCAATGTAGCACAAAGAAGGCACAAAGTTTTCCCAGTTCCTGTAGGACTCTCCAAGAGTGCATTGCATTTCTGCCACAATCATGAATGCACAAGTATGATCAGATATTCAAGTGACGATGCCAGTTACAAAGACACTAAGCATAATATGTTAAAAATCAATTTGAATTACATGTTACAAAGACACTGAGCATAATATGTTAAAATCAATTTTAATTTAGCAGCTAAAAAAATTAAGATCAAAAAGTCTCCCAGTCATGTAATAGGTAAAGCGAAACAATTAAATGACGCCGAAATTTATTAACTCACGCTTTGGAGGGACTGGATGACTTTTTCCATGTAAAAGAGCTGACAGTCATAGGCTTCGTACGGGAAATCGACGTCGATTCCCCTAATCTTGTACGTTGGCATTTTCTTTTACCTGGGTGCTTTACATAAAGGGTGTCCATTTTTAAATTGTGGAAATAAATTTTGAAATGTTTAAAATGTGGACAAATGGGGTGTTTTCTGAAACTAGGTATGAGAGTTCTTAATTTTTCAATTAAAAACTCTCAAATCTGTTATGAGAGTACACGTGTCAACAATTGAAGGCATGCGAGAAACTCTCAAATTCAGTATGAGAGTACTTAGTCTCAAATTGGATATGAGAGTTTATTACCGATTTTGGTCACACGAGCGGAATACAAAGAAACATGTTCCTGTACAAATAATTTCTCCAGTACAAAGTGAAAGTGGTGTAACATTTTATTAATTTTTTTTCTCCAGGCTACTTTGTCTTTTTTCCCACAAAAGTCTCAAACTTGGTATGAGAGTATAGAAACTCTCAACTTTTTTCACACAGAAGCTTTCACGTTAAATTTAAATCTCATACTGAGTATGAGATTTCTGATAACTAATGACGTGTCACCTTATGGTTGGACCTTTTGTATTTCTCTCTCTGTACTCTCAAATTGAGTATGAGAAACTCTCAAACTGGATATGAGAGTATAGAAACTTTCACACAGAAACTTTCACGTTAAACTTAAATCTCATACTGAGTATGAGGGTTCTGATGACTAATGACGTGTCACCTTATGGTTGGACCTTTTGTATTTCTCTCTCTGTACTCTCAAATTGAGTATGAGAAACTCTCAAACTGGATATGAGAGTATAGAAACTTTCACACAGAAGCTTTCACGTTAAACTTAAATCTCATACTGAGTATGAGGGTTCTGATGACTAATGACGTGTCACCTTATGGTTGGACCTTTTGTATTTCTCTCTCTGTACTCTCAAATTGAGTATGAGAGTATATTTAATCTGTCATTAAATTGTTAGTTAGTGGGTAATTATTCTGATTAATGCTTTGTACTCTCATACTGGGTTTGAGAGTATATTTTTTAATTCAAAAAAATACCAAAACTCTCATATCTAATATGAGACTTTCTTAAACTCTCATAATCAGTTTCCGAAAACACCCTTCCGTGTCCAGAGTTTAAAAATAGACACCCTTTTTGTAAATAAACCCTTTTACCTGTTCTGTTTGGATTCGAAGAAAGCGAGGGAAAATGAGTTTTCCGAGTATTCTTCAGATAAGTGCTAGAATAAATAAAACCCTAGCGAGAGTGAAGATTTTCACGCCATTAGCTTTGGGTCAAAGCGCTGCCGTTTTATTTTTTTTTTTTAATTATTGTCATTTTCTATGATGGGTACGAACACAAGATTTATGATACCAATGCATCAATACAGTAATTTTTTAAAATAATAATAACACATCACGGGTCGTATTGTGTTGAGGTATATAAATATATGAAACAAAAACTACAGCTTTTATTGCAACAAATATATATGTCATATTTATAAAAAGATTTTGTGACATATACATTTAAAAAAAAAAAACTCATTTCTTTAACAAATTAATTTAAGTTCACTTGTACTTACCATGCTCATCATGTTTAGTCACCAAGCATAATCTTTTTTGCTGTAATAATCATTTGATGATAAAGGGTGTAACATGGGCAAATTGTCCCTATTTGCTTAATTTAAATGATTGCATTGTTGAAATTATTAAGTATAGGAGAAATTTTACATCGAAAAAAATTAGATTAATGAGAAATATACAAATGAAAATTATTCATAGACCTAATATCTTAAGGTTTTGGATTGAAGTGTAGTGTAAAGTCTATTAATATATTCTCTTATTTCTGTCAGGTATATCTCTCAGATAGGTTGGCTTATCAACACCAACATATGGTATCAGAGTCGATAGTTTGGTAGAATGAGTATGGAGACAGTAATAGCATTTTGTGGTTGTCCATATCCCTCCATGCGAAAAGAGCAAATGTTATTCCCGGTAAAGACATAGACCAATAAAAATATAAAGGATTTTAAGTGATACCGTATACTCAAGTCTATATTTAGAAAGACTTATGCTTAAATGAGAATCCAAGCCCGCTGTGAGAGCTCACACTCAAATAAAAGATTGTTGAAATTATAAGTGTGAGAGGAATCCAACATCGAAAATATATGAGCTTAATGAAATGTATTTAAATAGAAATGATCCATAAATCTAATATTTTAAAATTTTGGGTTAATATATGGTGTTAAGTCCGCGAATATATTCTCTCATTAAATCCATCAAGTGTATCTTCCAGATAAATACTGGCTTCCCAGTGCCAACATCTTCCTCATTTGTAAAGCAAATAATAAGAATAATCTAAATAGTTAGAGAGATTAAACACTCCAATAAATTTAAAACATAAATAAAAGGCCATCTTAAAACATCATGTATGCAAAATAATTCAAATAGAAGTGGAGAAACAGTATATTAAAACAAAATTTTGGTCATGAGGAGCAGAGCTTCAAAACCCATTGAGAAAATCTTTGAGTCACTGAAGAGTAAAACGGCTTCCAAAAATCATACTTCAAGTTAGGCTTTGTTTGATGATGTGTCTAATAACAACAATTGAGTTTCAAAACTCATAAAAGGAAATGATAATGTCAAGAGATCCATTATGTTCATTATACCATAACCTCTTGATCTAGAAAAAAGGATATGAGAGGCACCACAAATATGGTGAAACACCGTCATTCACATAAAAAGTTTTGCTTCTTACACAAAAACTAAGTTAGCCAAAATATAACCATGAGGGTGGAGGATAAAAGAATCCTGAAATTGCCAAAACTATAAAATTTATAAAATGAATACAAATTTATTTGAAAAACCTATAAGAAAATAAATAGAAATGAAGATTTATGACTATTGGTGACCAAAATGCCAGCGACAATCCTATATATTAGAAAACAGAGAAGGAGGCTGGAGGTACCAATAGACAAAAAGAGAGTGGCAAATAGAAAGAAATGCTTTTAATTATAAGTATTCTTTAAATTTTAGGGTGACTTTTATTTTTGTATATATATTTCACATAAAAAATAAAACTATTTGAGTAAATATAATTATGAATCAAATATATATACTAAAGAATTAAAAATATATATAATTAAATTAAATTATTTGATTATACGAATCCATTATTTTTTGAACAATCAACATAGAAAAATTCATTCAAAAATAAAATATCAAGATACACCGTGTTTCAACAAAATATCAAGATCCTTATAATGAAAATGTCCTCAATCAACATTAAGTCCTCCACTACATGATACAAAAGCTATTCAATCTGTAACTTTATTATAATGTATAAACACATGCTTGAAAAAAATACAGGTTTAAAGTTAAATTTGGATAAATATTTTTTATGACGGTAAATTTTTGGATAAATATATATAGCTATTATTTTATTACAATTATTATATATAAAAAAATTTAAATTTATTTTATAAATTATAAATTTTTATTATATATTTCATATATATTATCAAAAACATTAATACATATAAATAATAAATTCATATATAGTACCCCATAAAGATTATTATTATTCATTTTTTTATAATTTAAGAATAATTTAAATTATTAGATTATTAAATATCATGTAATTAATTTCAGCTGATAATTATTATTGTTGACTAATTATTATTAGTCGTTCATTATTCGTAACACACAATTATATATGACCACACGTTGAATTATAAATTTTAATTAATGAAAAAATCATAAGATAACGAAATTAAAATTTTAATAAATTTAATATTTTTTAAATTTAAACGCCATTCATAACTAAAATACATTAATATACCTTCATTGTTCACAGTTGGTTCTATACTAAATTAAACAGAGTTTAAATTGTACTTTCATTTTATTTGTTAGCATGCTTATATTTTTAATAATTAGGGAATGAATGGAATATTCTGATTACTTATCATTATTTTTCTTGTTCGATATTTTTGGCTAGACTATGATACAATATTTAATATTTTAAATTAATTAAAGTTTGAGATACATTTGGTCTAGTAGGAAGATTAATAATATTTATTTAAATTTAAATTTATTATTACTATTTTTAGTAAAAAGATTTCTATTTCAATCCAAGCGAGGTTTATTTATTAAAAATATTTTTTTTTATATACAACTGAAGGTAAATATTTATTTTTTGGTTCACGTATAGTTAAAGAAATATATAAATATTATCATTTTTTTTATTAAATTGATACAAAATCAATTATATAAAATTTCTCACTAAATAATTAATTTTAAAAATGATATATTTTCAGATTTAATAGTTAAAAATTAAATATTCTTTTTTTGGAGAAAATTATATAGTGTGTCATTTTTTAAACTTTTTTTTTTCAAAAATATCATATAATTTTTATATAAATTTAATATTTAAATATATATATCTCACTTTAAACATATACATTTAATATATATTCAGCATACTAAAAATACACTCTATTTTTAAATGTATACGTTTGAAGTGAGATATTTTTAAAATAAAAAATGAGTATTTTTAAAAATAAATTTATTTTTCAAAATCTTGTTTTTGAAAATATTATTATTTTTTAGTCCGTTTGGAATGAGCTTAATTTGAGTTGAAAAGAATTTTTTTTGGCTTTCGATAAAAATACAAAAAAAAAATTAAAAAAAAAATTTAAATTTATCATATTTATAAAATATTAATTAAAATACCAAATTTATAAAATATATATCAAAATATTAAATTTTTATTAGTTTATAATGAGTTTATAAATTTTACACATTTTATAATAAATTTACTATGAATTTATAATAAAATAACTAAAATACTTTTGATAAAAAAATAAATTTTTTTAAAAATATGATGAAATATGTCATTTTTTCTCTTTTTTTTGTCATGACCTCCCACTTTAACTGATATTTCTCACAGAAAAAATGACACATTTCATTATATTTTTAAAAAATTTTATTTTTTACCAAAAGTATTTAATTATAAATTTATAAATAAACTAATTATAAACTGTGTAAAATTTATAAACTCATTATAAACTTATGATATACTCATTGTAAATTTATTGTAAATTATAAAAATTTAGTATTTTAATAAATATTTTATAAATTATGATATTTTAATAAATATTTTATAAATATGATAAATTTAAAATTATTTTAAATTTTTTTTTTATTTTTATTAAGAGCCCGTTCCTCACTTGATTGGAACAGCCCATTAACATTCGTTATAGTACTGTATATTCAATGCCCAGCCCATAAGTGAAAATTCTACTTTAAATTAAAAAAAAATGGACATGCTGGTAGATCTTTCTAGAAGCAAAATCAATAGAAGGAGTCTAGACGCCTCGAGGACCAACTCGACTCCAAAACTAGTGTACATTTCAAAAACCACATTTAAATACTATAATTAATAAGTCTATATATAAATAAATAAAAATCAATATACACATTAACCCTTAAGACGGGCTTTTGTTCACGATAAAAAGCATCATAAGGCTGTTGTATTGTCTCCTCTTAACCTCCTCAACGAGAAGAGATTTCTAGAACGGCAAAAGCCATCTCTCTCCTCCTCTCTAACATCAACTGCTTCGTCTGATTTCAAGGTACAAAGTATTTTCATTTTTAGATTTTTAGATACTGAATCTGGTTTCCATTTTCGTGTTATGTATCTTCAAATTTGTAGATCTGCGAGTTTTTTTTTTTCGAGATTTAGCTGATTTTGTATCTGTGTTTCTTTTTGATATCTCTTCTAGATGGATTCTCAGCTTTTTAGACCTTTTCCGGCTGCTATGGATTTTTTATATTATTTTTTGAATAATTTGTCACTTAGAATTTAACGATCCTTTAGTTTTTTTGGTCTTTTTCATTTTTGTTATGGATTTGGAATTTGGAAATTTTAAAATTTCTATGTACTTTATAGTATAGTACTTATCATACTTTCTTTGTATTGCAATAACGTAGTGTTTTTATAAGGCTAAGTTTAGATTAGTATTTGCATGTGGATTTAATGATTTGCTTTTCGTTCTTCTGATTTGATGTTGTTTGATAATTAATTTATGCACATTGTAGGGTTTAATCATTTGTTTATATTGTGCTATTAGGTTGGATATATGTGCAAATTTTGCTCAAATACTTATACTGCTATTTTTGTTTAGATTAAATGGTTCTTTACGCATGCAAAATAAGGGAAACTGTTTTAACTATCATGATCTCTATTTACTTATATTTATTGGGCGTCTTTCTGGATTTTAGATGCCATAATGTTTTATGGTAATTAGAACCCCTTTTAGTTGCTCTGATGATCTTGCAGTCAAGATGATATTTTACATTGTATTCAGTTGCATTGGTTAGTATATCAAATTCTACTGTTCTGTTGCATGATCCACTAATGCTGTGTATAATATTGATACATAGATGGTTTTACTTTTGGCCTTGTTTTAGAGTGCGTGTCCTGATTGGGATTGAATTACACTTAAATTGAAACAATTCTCTTCACCCGTAAATTAATGATTTGTTTTTATTTATATTATGTTCTAATCTAGTTGCAAGTTTTTTGTGTTGATGGATTACATCATTCCATGCGCTAAATGCTGATGTATGGCTAGCATGCTGTATATTATTGATTTGGTTACTTAGTAGTACATTTGATTCATAAACTGTGTGTGCAGGTTGTTTGCGTGATCTTGTGAGAGGACTGCACCGATTTATCTGATAAATTGGTAAATTTTGACAAAAATGAGTGTGGTTGGATTTGACTTTGGCAATGAAAGCTGCATTGTTGCTGTTGCAAGGCAAAGAGGGATCGATGTTGTGCTTAATGATGAATCGAAGCGTGAAACTCCTGCAGTCGTATGCTTTGGGGACAAACAGCGGTTCATTGGGACTGCAGGGGCTGCCTCAACTATGATGAACCCCAAAAACTCTATATCTCAGATTAAGCGGCTAATTGGTCGACAATTCTCTGACCCAGAGTTGCAGAAGGATCTCAAATCATTACCCTTTGCTGTAACTGAAGGTCCTGATGGGTACCCTTTGATTCATGCGCGATACCTGGGTGAAATGAGGACATTTACACCAACCCAGCTTTTGGGGATGGTTTTGTCAAATTTGAAAGGTATAGCTGAGAAGAATCTGAATGCAGCAGTGGTCGATTGCTGCATTGGAATTCCAGTCTATTTCACTGACCTTCAAAGAAGGGCTGTTTTGGATGCAGCCACAATTGCAGGATTGCATCCTCTCCGTTTGTTTCATGAAACCACAGCTACAGCACTGGCATATGGTATTTATAAGACCGACTTGCCTGAGAATGACCAGCTGAATGTTGCCTTTGTCGACATTGGACATGCAAGCATGCAAGTCTGCATTGCTGGATTCAAAAAAAGCCAATTGAAGATATTGGCTCATGCTTTTGATCAATCTTTGGGTGGTAGAGATTTTGATGAGGTTTTGTTTCATCACTTTGCTGCAAAGTTTAAAGAAGAATATAAAATTGATGTTATCCAGAATGCTAGGGCTAGTCTCAGGCTTAGGGCTGGTGTTGAGAAGCTCAAGAAGGTTCTCAGTGCCAACCCTGAGGCACCTCTGAATATTGAATGCTTAATGGATGAGAAGGACGTTAGGAGCTTCATCAAGAGGGATGAGTTTGAGCAGATTAGTGCACAGCTTTTGGAACGTGTTAAGAGGCCTTTGGAGAAGGCACTTGAAGATGCTAATCTGACAGTTGAAAATGTTCACATGGTTGAGGTGGTTGGTTCTGGCTCTCGTATACCTGCTATAATCAAAATATTGACTGACTTCTTTGGAAAGGAGCCTAGGCGTACAATGAATGCCAGTGAGTGTGTTGCCAGGGGTTGTGCATTGCAGTGTGCTATTCTTAGTCCCACATTCAAAGTGAGAGAGTTCCAGGTAAAGGGCTTAATTTAACTTGTTTCTCATATTGTCTCTGAGGTGTGTTATGGTCACATCTTCTTTAACACGATCCAATCATTTTTTTTCTATTGAAGTGGTGTTCTGTTGTTCTTGCAATTGTGCATGTTTGGAGGTTGTTTCTTGCATCTCTAATTATGATGTAATAATGTATATCACAGACAAAAATAAATTACATGATCATTTGAAATTCTCTGGTAGTTTTATTCAGCTTTAGTATTCCATTCTGTGTTTACTTGAAGAGCCACATTGCTTTCTTTCAGCTCAATTTATAGGAATTGGCAAATTTTCCCTTCCTGGTGGTGTACATGAATTTGTTTGAATGCATGGTTCATTGTTTCATTTGCAGGTTAACGATAGCTTCCCATTTTCTATTGGTTTCTCATGGAAAGGTGCTGCTCCAGATCCCCTGAATGGAGGAGCAGATAATCAACAAAGCACTATTGTATTCCCCAAGGGAAACCCCATACCTAGTGTTAAGGTTCTGACGTTCTACAGGTCAGGGACATTCAATGTTGATGTCCAGTACGCTGATGTGGGTGAACTGCAAGTGCCTGCTAAGATCAGTACATATACGGTAGGGAGTTAGCTTCCAACAATTGATTATTTGTGTCTATGTTTACTTGACCATGTTTATCATTATAGTCTAAGTTACAAATTTATTACATTATGTTCTTTTGCAGATCGGTCCTTTCCAGTCATCAACAACTGAAAGAGCAAAAGTGAAGGTGAAAGCTCGCCTCAATCTGCATGGGATTGTGTCTGTTGAGTCAGCAATGGTAGGTCTTGTTCAGAGTTTGCAGTTCCAGTAACAGTATTTTTTATTTGTTTTGGCACACTATTAATTACTTTGATGCTTGTGTCAGCTTTCAGAGGAAGAAGAGGTTGAAGTTCCTGTCACAAAAGAGCCAGAAAAGGAAGCTACTAAAATGGACACTGACAATGCTCTCAATGATGCTGCTGCGCCTAGTTCTAATGAGGCTGATACAAATATGCAAGATTCAACAGCAACTGCTGATGCTCCTGGGGCTGAAAATGGTGTTCCCGAGTCAGGGGACAAGCCCACACAAATGGTAACAGAGGCCAAGGTAAATCACCTGTAATATGTAAATTGATAGATTTCTTAATGTGGAATTTCATTTAAGATGTGCATCAACTTCAGGAGAAACTGTAAATCATGCCCTTGAACTCATACCTGTACTTATGTGCTGGTTACTGATTCTTGACTTTTAGGCTGAGGCTCCAAAGAAGAAAGTGAAGAAGACAAATATACCCGTATCAGAGATAGTTTATGGTGGACTGCAGCCTGTTGATGTGCAGAAAGCTGTAGAAAAGGAGTTTGAAATGGCATTGCAAGATCGGATTATGGAAGAAACGAAAGACAGGAAAAATGCTGTGGAAGCATATGTCTATGATATGAGAAACAAGGTATAATTTTCTTGCCACCTTTTACATGGCTTTGATTGATGGTCTTTGGCTGATTGATGGTCTTGGGCTAACGGTATGTATGCGATTTGTGCTTTTATGTGTCCAGCTTATCGACAAATATCAGGAGTTTGTCACTGACCCAGAGAGGGAAGATTTCACTGCTAAACTGCAGGAGGTTGAAGATTGGTTGTATGAAGATGGTGAGGATGAGACTAAAGGTGTTTACATTGCCAAGCTTGAAGAACTCAAAAAGGTGAGGATCCCCATTCACAGTGATGGTTATTTGAGCGCTTCATACTTTCTTTGGGTTCCACAAGCAAATATTCTTAATGAGTTGCATATTTAATGATGTAATATTATTGCAGCAAGGTGATCCCATCGAGGAGCGCTACAAGGAGTACACTGAGAGGGGATCTGTAATTGATCAACTTGTCTACTGTGTTAACAGTTATAGAGAGGCAGCAATGACAAGTGATCCAAAATTTGATCACATTGAGTTGGCTGAAAAGCAGAAGGTAAAATTCTTCTCTGTTTTCTCTCTCTCTATTTGGCCAGTCTTTTTTTCCTTGTTAGTGTTCAAATCTTTATTTGTATATATGCTGTAGGTATTAAACGAATGTGTAGAAGCAGAATCCTGGCTAAGAGAGAAAAAGCAGCAGCAGGATTCGCTTCCTAAATATGCTAGTCCAGTTCTCTTGTCAGCTGATGTGAGAAGGAAGGCAGAAGCAGTTGACAGGTATTGTAGTTATTATAATTACATTATTATTAGTATTTTTTTTCAGTAGTCGTGATTAAAATGGACGTCCTCCTGTTTCTTGAGTTCCATCTTCTAAAACTAAGGAAAAGGGTGGAGTGCTTTCTTTGAATTAGTGGCTTTGCTTCTCTAGTGGATGTGTTACTGAAGAGTACACGCTTCTTCCACAGGTTCTGTAGGCCAATAATGACAAAACCAAAACCAGCTAAACCATCTACTCCTGAAACACCAGCAACACCACCTCAGGGGAGCGAACAACCACAGAATGAGGAGTCTAATGCAAATGCCAATGAGAACACAGGAGCTGGCAGCGGTGAGGTTGCACCAGGTACTGGAGAACCAATGGAGACTGACAAATCGGATACTGCAGGAACTGCATAATGTAAGCTGGATGAGCCTTCTTAGTTGCAAAATTTGGTTCGTTATGTATGAGAACTATTTGACCTGAGACGAACTCTTTGGTGGGCTGAACTGAGGGAGAAATGTGGGATAGTGGGCCATCCAAATATTATTATTTATCCGTGAGTCTCTAGAATCCGGTTTTTTTAAAGGAAGGGTTTTTAAGAGAAAAGTGGAAGACTTACTGTGCTACCCGATTGCCGGTATTGGGTAGAAAAATACTTTTTCAAGGATTCAAGTTTTTACTATTTTTTTTAAAATTTAAATCTGTAGGATATCTCTTGGTTTACCAATGTCATTTTGGGTTTTGATTTGCTGCCTTTTTTGGTTATAAATTGAAGTCTTATGTTTTCTTTTGCTAAAAAAATGAATTTATCATTGTTGGATTCTCGCCTTTAATGTGGAGTAAGCTGGCGATAATGCGCAATTTAGGCCATTTTCTCATAAGAAGATGCTTTGGGAAAAGATATATTATTAAAGCAATACATCTTCAGATTATAGCAGATTAATTTTGTTTAAATTCTCGTATCTTTTAATTAAAATTTTATTAGGGACGTGTTACCAACAAATCCTCGAAAGGATGATAATTTGAATGGGACAGAATGCGAAGTCGTGTCGGGGCCGTGTTTTTTTAGAAAGTATTAAATAATTACTGGGATAGCGGAAACACCTTTGTTTTTTTAACGTGTCGGTGTGGCCATTGGGATCCAATTGAAACGTGTAATTAACGAGTAACATTGTAAATGCAAGCACTGTAATAATGCGTATCATTCAAAACTTAAAAAAAAAAACACGAGTCACTGTACAATAGATGGTCTTGCATTTGAAAATTGCGTGCAGCCTTTGTTGTTCCCTTTTTATCCATTTGATAATCTTCGAAATTTTCTTTGACGTTGCATTTGGTCTAAGACTCCAAGCCTATCAGCTCCCCAATTCTGCCGATAAGCAATAACAGATAAAAGATTAAAAGTCAACTATGAGCCCGAAAATTGATCAAAATAAATATTCAAAATATTTTACTTAGATCACTATCATATATACTATTACATCTATTAAAGGACAAACATTTTGAAGTATTTAGAACATGTGTAATGTCATAAAACTAGCCAATGGATAATCTTCTACAACCATGATTTTTATAGAACTAAAAAGAATGTGAAGATTGGTAAGTTTCAAAAAAAAAAAAAGAATGAGAAGATGAAAAGTATGTTAATTTTCACCCGTTTCGTTTCTCAAATTTATTTTTTGCACCGTTGAGGTTTTTCTTATAGAAAATTATTGTATTCCAAAAGTAAAATTTGAAATTCTACTTTATTCTTTCTTCTATAAATTTTGTTTTATTTTATTTAAATTATAATATTATTTCTTTTATACAAATTAACCTATTATTCACGCATTTTCACTGGCAAAAAAAGAGCTCAATGACCAAAAATAAAATTCATAATTCTATGTTGACCAAAAAGTATTGTGAGTGTTCATTTCAGTACATTTTAACAAATATTGGAGTTGATTTTGTCTTCCACCTTAAATTTTGACTACATAATTTCACAAGAAATCTGTTCAAAGTATGGATTTGAAAATTTTTTCTCTTTTGGGATGAGCTCTATTTGAAATTTGAAATTTGCAATACTTAAGGTTGAAATTACTATATATACCAATACAATATAGGGCTTATTATTAAAAATAATAAAAATTCTAATTGATTTTGAATTATGAAATATCAAATTTGCCCTCATATTTGTTTATTTTTAAATGATACTTAAAGGTTTATAGTCATTGTATTCTTGAGGGGTCTACTGATTGTAAATGAAATTGAAATTAGTGGTTAATGTTTTTCTTTTCCAAGAGTACGTTTTTTTAGGTAATTTAGTCTTGTCATTCTATAAAAATTATTCACTATTTTATTTTAAAATATTTTAAAATAATTATTTATTTTTATTCATAAAATATATTTAATATTTTTTTATTTTATCCTCTAATAAATTCACATTTTAAATAAAAAATTAATAATAATTTAAATTATTTTTAAAATAAAATAAATATATAAATAAAAATAAAAATAATACATAAATTATTAATATATTAATTATATTTTATTAAAATTTATAAAAAAAATATGGCATTCTTTTGGATAAAAAGAGTAATTTTTATAGAATTAATATATACATTATGTTTTTTATTCTTTCCCTTTAATCACGTGCACATTTAATGCTTTCATCTTTCCTATAATCATTTTCATGATGCTTACCCATCTTCACCATTCATCTTCAGTTGAAAAAAAAAATCTTAACCGTTCATCTTGAACGGATTCTCTATTCTTTATATCTTTCTTTTTTTTTTTCTTTTTAACAACATTTTTCTATCTTTGTTTGTTTCTCCACCAAAATTTGAGTTTGATTATATTTTTTATTCAAAATTCTATTATGATTTGCTCTCACTTTTCACAAATTAATCTTAATAAAAATTTCAATTTTAATATTATTGTTTTGATATAATAGAGTAATCACATTACAATTTATTATTATAATTTTAATTAGTATATTATTTCTTTCTTTATACTGTCTAAACCATATAGAGAGAGAAAAAAAATAAAAAATAAGAAAGAGAAAGCTCTCACCTTCAAATTATTAATATGTTACTATAAGCTTACCTTGCAAACTTAGAAGTTATAAGAATTCAATTCAAATAAATTTTAAGAAAATAATTTATATATTTCAATTTTTAACTAAAAATAATTTCAATATAAAAATTTAACTAAATAGAAATCGTATCATTTTATAAAAGTTTAAATTAATTAAAACTTAATTTGCAGTCAAATTTTACCAATATATATTTCCTAAAGTTAAAATTTTAATATTATTAGTATTGAATAAATAATTTTAATTAAGAAATTATATTAAATTTATTATCGATGTATATAATATTGAAAGTAATTTTGAGTGAAGAATACTATTTACAGAAAGAACGATATAATTGAAATGATTTAATATTTGTTTTCTTTTATTTGTGTTTCTAACAGTAAAATAATATTATGAGTTAATTTCTACGTATTGTATTAAATTTTATTTATTTAACTCAACTAAAATTAGATTATTAACTTTGAAACTAAAAGAAATTTAAAAAAGAGAAAAAAAATCTAATTGTTCTAATTCAATAATCAAATATTGATATAAGGAGAGTAACAGTTTAATTATTTAGAAATGATAGTCATTATGTTCATAATGTAGCCCAAAAACCTTGAATAGTAATAGACAAATTGATTGATGATACTTATATATATATATATATATATATATATATTTAAAGGGATAAATATGATCTAAGCAGAGCCGACATAGAGATTTAAATTGTCCCAAACAAAAATAAATAGGTAGTCATATATATATATAAACAAAGAAAATTCATAAATAATGAATTTGTATCCAAAAACATATATTACTATTTATTTATAATATTTTCTTTAATTGCTTGTATATACATGTATATATTTGCATAATAATATTTTTTTTTGTTTCCTCTAAGATATGTTGCCTTAAACCCAAGATTTATTGGCTTACCCCAAATCAACACTTCTAAAATGATGATGGTGGCGATGGTGATTTCACGAGAAAAAGATCATCAATACTATATATTATTAATTATGTTAATGTGATTTATTTAATATTTTAGTTTAAGATGTAATCATCCATCGTTTTACCTAATTGTTGCCTCTTATAATTTGCTTAGCTTAAAAATTCAAATTGTTGGTTTTCATTTTTAAAAAAATTAATTTGACTCATTACGGAGAAAAAATAGAGTTTAGAGGAGATTTTTTCTTTAATGAATATTTTATTGAATAAATTCAACAATACATTGCAACAAATGAGGGAAAGAAATATATATAGATCTACGGCTAAGAACTAAATAAAAATGGAATTCTTCAATTCATAACCACTGATATTTCTTTTATCAACTAGACTACCATATGCAGAAGAAGTTGAAGCTCTTTAGGATTTCTTGAAACCGGCCATATCTCTTGGATATTTGAATGAGCATAATCATCCTTATTTCTCCATAAAAAGTGGGATACTCCTTATCACTCTTAATAACTCATTCAATCATATTAGAGTTGCCAATACCCTCCCGCAAACTGAGCCAAGGCTAGAGGCACAGTTTGGAGCGAAAGTGAGCTAGTGTAGCTTTTGGAACAGACTTAGCAAAGAGATCAACAACTTGGTTGGGCGAAGAAATATGTTTAGTGACAAGTAGTCCAAGAGCAATGCGTTCAAGAACAAAATGGTAGTCCAATTCGATATGTTTACTACGTGCATGGAAAACATGATTTATTGTCATGTATAGAGCACTGATATTGTTACAATAAAGAGTCGGTGCTGAAGAAAGAGAAATGCGGAGATCTTTGAGAATATAAGTGAGCCAGGTAAGCTCAACTGCAGTATTAGCCATAGTCCGATATTCTGCTTCTGTACTAGAGCGAGAGATAGTATGTTGCTTCTTAGCACACCATGAAATGATATTGGAGCCAAGAAATGTGCAGTAGCTAGTGGTATAGCGTCTTGTTGTAGGATAGTCTACCCAGTCATCATCAGAAAAAGCAAACAATGTGAGAGCAGTGTTGGAGGTGAGATGTAGACCGGTAGAGATCGTGCCTTTGAGGTACCGAAGGATGCGATGAACTAACTTCAGATGAGCAACTGTAGGAGCATGCATGAATTGAGAGATATAATTAACACTGTAGGATAAGTCTGGAAGCGTGAGGGTGAGATATTGAAGAGCGCCAATAATACTATGAAAGAGACTAGGATCCGCAAGAGGAATCGACTGTGCAAGAGATTGGAGCTTGACATCGAGAGGAGTAGACATAGGTTTACAGTCTAGCATGTTAAACCTCTCTAGAATGGTGAGAGCATAGTGCGATTGAGAAAGATGCAGTCCTTCAGTCGTAGGAGAGATTTCAACTCCAAGAAAATGATGAACTGACCCAAGATCCTTCATGGAGAATTCAAGACTCAATGTTTGAATAAAAGAAGTGACAAGTGCGGAAGAAGATCCTGTAAGAAGCATATCATCAACCTAAAAAAGTAAAACAAGAACACCCAGAGTAGAGTGACAAACAAAAAGAGAAGTGTCGACGAGACTACAAAAGAAACCACAAGAAAGAAGAAAAGTACTCAGTCGATCAAACCAGGCACAGGGTGCCTGTTTAAGCCCATATAAAGCACGATGAAGTTTACAAACATGATTCGGAAAGTGAGAATCAACCATACCTGAGGGTTGTTCCATGTAAATATCTTTAGCGATATAACCATGTAAGAATGCATTTTTGACATCCAATTGTCAAATTGGCCAATGCTTGACAAGTGCAACAGTTAAAATTAGACGAATTGTACCTGGGAGAATGACAGGAGAGAAGGTCTCTGTATAATCAAGGCCATCGATTTGATGATAGCCTTTTGCAACTAAGCGAGCTTTGAGTATGTCCAAGGTACCATCTGGTCAAAGTTTAGTCTTAAAAACCAATCATATTCATGTTGGAAGATCGGGGAACTAGTCGCCATGTGTTATTTTGATGAAGAATAACAAGTTCATTAAGCATTGCAGTTTTCCAGCCCAGGTGAGAGAGAGCTGCTTTAATCGTCTTAGGTTCGTGAGGTGCAGTGCTAGAGGTGACAATAGTTAAGGCATATTTAGGATTGGATTTGAAAATTTCATGTTGAGACTGAGTAGCCATAGGATGATGGATGGGTGCAGAACTTGATTGTGGTTCGGAGGCTATAGTAGGAGACTCAGAGTTAGGCATCGTAGGTATTATTGATGTGATCATTGTGTCACCAAGTGGTAAAGAGTCATGAGAGTCAGGCAAAAGAGTGAGTGTATTACTGGTTGACATAGATTCATTAAAAGAGGGATTTGAGGGTTGTATGGAATTATCTTGTGGAAGAGCTGTCTCAATTGTCGGTAGTGAAATGTGGGAGTGAGGTAGCGAGGAAGGCTCCTAAAAAAGTGATTCAGTATCAGTACGAGCAGTCAGCCAGGAGTAAAAAAAATGATGTATGTGAGGGACCAAAATAGATGAGTTAGGTGGTTTAAATGATAAAATAGATTCATCAAAAACAACATGTCGAGAAATAATGAACTTGCTACTAGGAGGATGAAGGAACTTATATCCTTTGTGTTTCACACTATATCTTACAAAAACACATAAAGCAGATTTAAAATCAAATTTCGTATTCTTTGCATCCCATGTGTATGGAAAACATTTAGAACCAAACACTCGAAGCGAGGTGCAATCAGGATGAGTTCCATGCAACCTGAAGTATGGAATTTCAGAGTGAAGTGCGGATGAAGGTAGGCAATTAATAAGAAAAACAACAGTGGAAAAAGCTTCTAACCACAAAAATAACGGAGCATGACTATGAAATAACATTGTCATACCTAGTTCTCGTATAATACGGTGTCGTCGCTCAACCATACCTATTTGTTCTGGTGTATAAGGACAGGAGATTTGGTGAATAATTCCTGTGGCAAGAAAATGAGACAATAATCGAGAATTAATGAATTCTCCCCCTCCATTGGAGTGGAAAATTTTAATCCGCTTATTGAATTGACGCTCAACATATTTTTCAAAGACTAAATAAGCAGCAAAAAAATCAGATTTAGTTTTTAGAGGAATAATCCAAGTATACTTTGAGAAATCATCTACCAAACATGCATAGAACTGAAATTTACAAATAGATAAAACAGGAGCAGGACCCCAAAGATCACAATGTATCTTATAAAAAATATCAGAACTAGAGTGTTTAGCAAGACCAAAGGGAAGTTTACTTAATTTGCCTAATTAACAACTATCACATAAATAATCTGCCTTTGAAGATCCTACAACTTCAATAAGTCCTTTATTCTTTAACAACTGAATTGCAGAAAATTGTAAATGACGTAAGCATTGATGCCAGATGTTAGTAGTGCTAGATTTGAATCGACAAGAAAAATATGCTTCTGGTCCATTGGACAAGACATATAATATAGTTTACCTTTCCGTTTCCCCGTTAGTAAAGGATGACCTATGTTCATTGCCTTTACACAAAAATTAGTATTAGAGAATTCACAATTAACAGAAAATTGAGACGTAAGCTGATTAACAGAAAGTAAATTTTTCTTAAATGTTGGTACTAAAAGAACTTTATTAAGTGGTAGACTATTACCATCTTGTTTAATGGAAGAATTACCAATACCAATTATTGGTGAAGAGGATTCATCTCCAATGATGATGAAATCAACTCCACTATATTTATGAACACTGTGTAACATACCTGGCTATCCAATCATATGATTTGAAGCTCCGGTATCTGAAGTCCATTCTGTGTCAATGACAGAATTGTCAAGTGTGAGTGCTGCAAGTGCTTGTGGAAGTTTGTTGTTCCGTGTTGCTTTCTTTGGTAACCACCAACATATTTTTGCAATGTGACCTTGTCTGTCACATTATTGACAGATTGCATCACGATATAACTCTCTTTCTTCAATAGTCATTCGGCATTCTCCTAGTGGTGGTGGTTTGCATTGCTGTATGTTTAGATAGCCTTGTGACTGACTGCGAGATTGTTATGCTCGGAAACCACGACCTGTAGAAGTGAAGGATCTAGTTTGATTCTTAGGTGTGGAGTTCTGTTGCCATTGTTGTTCATAGAAGGCTAGATGTAGAGTGAGAGAGGAGAGTGAACCAGCAGATTGATTTGAGAACCAGTTTATGCTGTGATCCAAGCTTTGTAATTGTGAAATTAGTTCAGTATAGGTTGTCTTGGAGGTTTCAACATGCAAAATAACTTTTTTTTTTAATTTCTTTCTATTCTAAAAAGAACTCTCGATTTGACATTAATAAATTAATTTGAAACTATTAATTATTTCTAAAAAATTGCTTTAGCAGCCCATCTAATAAAGAAACAAAAATATTAACTAAAGATTTATTTACTCTCACTTTAATTTTAATTATCAAGTTGAAAAAAAAAATTAAGTTAGATGTGAATATAAAATATATTTATTATATATTTATTTTCTATTTTAAATACATTTGTTTGAATATATTTTATGATTAGTTTAATTTTTTTTTAATTGAATTGATTTGTTTGAATTTCTTTTTGTTTAAATTGGTTTGTGATATTTATTTGAAATAAATATTTATTTGCCACAATAGTATATTGTACAAATGCTTGTTGTGCAAAATCTATATATTATTATTATACTATAAATAAAAAAATACTTATATTATATTATTACACAAAAGTATAACGTACAAGTATTTGTTTTTATATTATCACGTGTCCCAATTTTTAAACTAAATTAAAGTATGCATGTTAAATTTGAATTAAATTTGTTAATTTGCTATTTTTGACTGTTGGCGTTACAATTTTGATAATTTTTGATCTTTTATGTAAATATTTTTTTATTTAATATTGATGATGTTGGTGTATTTGATTTGATAAATAATTTTTATTATTTATATAAACTATTACGATAATATCATTGAGTTATAAATTTCTTTATATTTTCTAATTTGATAACTAGATATTATTTGTTTAGATTATATATTTATTAATTTTGTTTTTTATTTTATAATTATGAATAAATAATTATTTATTTAAAATTATTATAGTATTTTAAAAAAATAAAAATATCTAGTTATACTATATATTCATATAAACTTTACTGTACATTACCAATAATTAAGTTTATGAAAAAATCCTATCAATTATGTGTGAATTTTATAAAATTTATTATTTTGGTGTCTGATTTTTTAATTTTAAAAATAATCTCGTATAAGTATTATTAATCAATTTCTCATATTTATTTATATCACTAAAATCTCTAAAATTAGAAAAGAATAAGAAAAAAATTATAAATTATTAAATAGTAAGCAAAATTTTAAATAAAACTGAAAGGTTGCACTTTGCACTTAGTTATTTAAAAAATATTGAAGATATTTATATGAAATTATTTTTAAAAATTAAAAAAAAACGAGTGAAAAAATTATCCAAAAACTAATACATAAATTTAAAATGTAAATGAAACCCAATTTATTTGTAGAGTCCATAGTTGAAATTCAAGTATAAAGTACAATAAACTTTACTCGATTAAAACTTAATATGAAAAAATTCCGTGTTGAAGCAACACATTGCACTGGGGCGCAGGCACAATTCTAAAGCATAAAAAAAAAGAGAATAAAATAAAAAATACAAATCAATAAAAGGATAATAATAATAAATATTTTTAACTAACGAGATATAAGTCGGTGACTAAAAAATATATATTATTTTCATCTAAATTTAAAATTCGAATCTTCTAGACGTTCTCTCTTTGTATATGTGTAATTTATAAAAAATAATAATAAATAAGTATAACGTACAAGTATTTGTTTTTATAATAATAAAAAATATTTTTAGTAAAAATAAAAAAATTACATGTTATTTCATTCTTTTAGTTTTTTTCTATAATAACTTACAATTTGAAGAAAATTTTAAAAATATATCTTCCTTGAATTCACACCTCTTTCTCTCTCTCTCTATATATATATATGTTAGAAGAACTTTAAAAAAAATAAAGTTAAGATAAAATTATACCGTTGAACAAATTTTATAATTTTTTTTAATATTTTATTAAGAGTATTAAATTCATAATAAACTTATTATATATATAATAAATTCATAATAAATTTATATTAAACTTATAATATATTATATAAATTTGATAAATCAATCATATGATAAATTTAAAATATTTTAAAATTTTGATAAACTTTATATTTTTTTATTTTTTTTGACAGAGTTTTGTGAAAAACCAAAACTTAACGGGCCTAATTTTAGAGCTTTTCGGGCATCGATTCTTATAGTTGAAAATCCAAACTTAGGCTCTGCTAACACAGGCACATAATCTCTGCCTTTCCTGTTTAACATGCACTTGAGCTCTTTTTTGCAGCCAGCTTCTGTTTCATAATTTCATTCGAAATTTCAATTTTTTTTGTGTGGTCTCTTAGGTTTTGGTGAAGTCAAAAGGATCCCAAAATTTTCTCGGACAACGGTTTGGTAAATGGTTGAGATGGTTGTGAGATCAATTGCTTCGAAACGATCTATGTCGACTCTGTCTCATCTCTGTGAGAGAATTAAACAAACAGGTGGTGTTCATATTCTACACTTCTTCAGTATTAAATAAATAGAGTCTCATCTTTGTTAATTTCTTGTTTATTTATGTTTGACTTGGTAGATGTTTCACATTGGATAAGAAAAAGTACTCATTATGTATGCTAATTTGTATGTTATTTTATAATTTTTTTTGCTTGATTTTGACAGAAAATGAAATAGTCCAAATGTTTCGGTTTCCCAGTTAAAAGAATGAGATCCAGAACTTACCCATGAATTGAAAAGCTTCTAGGAATGACTCTTCAGTTCGAAAATTGGATGAGAGATTCATAAGGATTTTGAAGATATTCAAATGGGGACGTGATGCTGAAAAGGCATTAGAAGTGCTAAAGTTGAAAGTGGATCATAGGTTAGTTCGTGAGGTTTTGATGATAGATGTTGAGATAAATGTGAAAATTCAGTTTTTCAAGTGGGTTGGGAAAAGGAGAAATTTTGAACATGACTCTACTACTTATATGGCTTTGGTTCATTGTTTGACTGAAGCTGGATTATATGGTGATATGTGGAAGATAATCCAAGAAATGGTTAGGAGTACATGTATTATTAGTCCTGTTGATTTATCTGAAATTGTCAAAATATTAGGCAAGGCCAAAATGGTGAATAAGGCACTATCTGTGTTTTATCAGATTAAAGGTCGCAAATGCAAACCAACAGCAAGCACTTATAATTCTATGATTTTGATATTGATGCAAGAAGGTCATCATGAGAAGGTCCACGAGCTTTACAGTGAGATGTGTAACGATTACAACTGTTTTCCAGACACTGTAACTTTTAGTGCACTTATTTCAGCTTTTGGCAAATTGGGTCGGGATGATTCTGCAATAAGGTTGTTTAATGAGATGAAAGAGAATGGCCTTCATCCCAATGCAAAGATTTATACTACCTTGTTGGGAATTTACTTTAAGTTAGGTAAGGTTGAGAAAGCCTTGGATTTGATCCAGGAAATGAAAGGTAAGGGTTGCACTCCAACTGTCTTTACTTACACAGAGTGGATTAAAGGGCTTGGAAAAGCTGGGAGGATTGATGATGATTACAGCGTTTTCTTGGCTATGATAAAAGATGGTGGCAAGCCTGATGTCGTGCTCATAAACAATTTAATTAACATTTTGGGCAAAGCTCATCGATTGGAAGATGCACTTAAACTTTTTAACCAAATGGAGGCTTGGCAATGTAAACCAAATGTGGTAACATACAACACTGTGATTAAGGCTTTATTTGAATGCAAAGCTCCAGCTTCTGAGGCTGCTTCATGGTTTGAAAAAATGAAAGCAAATGGTGTTCTTCCTAGCTCATATACTTACTCAATTCTTATTGATGGTTTTTGCAAAACAAATAGAGCTGAGAAAGCTTTGTTGCTTTTGGAAGAGATGGATGAAAAGGGTTTCCCTCCTTGTCCAGGTGCCTATTGCAGCCTGATCAACAGCCTTGGGAAGGCAAAATGATATGAAGCTGCAAACGAGTTATTTCTAGAGTTGAAAGAGAATTGCGGACGTACAAGTGCTCGCGTATATGCTTTAATGATCAAACATTTTGGGAAATGTGGCCATCTTAGTGATGCTATGGATTTATTTAATGAGATGAAGAAACTTGGGTGCAAACCTGATGTCTATACTTACAATGCACTCATGTCGGGGATGGTAAGAGTTGGCATGATAGATGAAGCTTATTCCTTGCTTAGAACCATGGAAGAAAATGGTTGCTCCCCAGACATAAACTCACACAACATTATCCTAAATGGCTTGGCTAGGATAGGTGTTCCAAACAGGGCAATTGAATTGTTCATGAAGATGAAACATTCATTGATTAAGCCAGATGCAGTTTCATACAACACTCTTCTGGGCTGTTTGAGCCGTGCTGGTATGTTGAGGAATCTGCAAATCTGATGAAGGAGTTGAATTCAAAAGGATTTGAATATGATCAAATTACTTACTCATCAATTCTTGAGGCAGTTGGGACGGTTAATGAGGATCGTGCATCTACTGTTTCATGAAGAAGACACGGTATTGTCAGATTAGTTTCCCTCTTGATGTTATCAATTTTCCGATGCTCTTGTTTACAGTGGGGATTATGATTTATTAACACATTTCTAGTAGGGAGAACACTAGTGCTCCATTTTCCTTGTTATCTGGCACTTTTCCGGGGACGTGATAATGAGCCAGTATATTTGGAATGGTGAAATTCATCAGTACAAGTTATATCTGAAGTAATGAGTGCACTGCGGTTCTAACAGCCACTGAACTAATCTAAAGAAGTTCAAATTCAGGAAATTGGGATGGTAAGTCTACTTTATAAATGTAGGAAGTAATGGCATACCCTTGAACTGGTCACAGAAGAAATAGAAATTAATTTTCAGGAAATCATAGAGCTAGAGAAGGTATTGATATTTTCGAAAATTGGTTGTCAATCTCTTGTTTACAAGTAATTCTATAATTTTTCTTAGCTCTGACTGTGAGCTGATGAGCATAATTCAAGAAAATTTTTTAACTTGCATGAAACCACTTCTGCCCAGAAGTGATTCCTTTTAAAAGTCATTTTCATGGAAATATTAATCTTTATGGTTGTCTTATGGAAGGTAGAGAGATTGCCCGTGGAAGAGGTAGGTAATGAGGCATACTGGAATCTCTGCTTATCTAATGATATATTGCTTGCATTGAACAAAATTTGCATTATGTTGAGACAGCTATTTGGCTTTGGCCTTTAATTGCTTTTACCATAATAGGCTGGCTGACAACCTAACATGATTGAATTCTTTGCTGCAGATCCGATTGTATGGTGCACAATGCTATGATGAAAATCAACAACTGTATGCAATTTCAGAAGCAGCATCACATTTACCAGCTTACTTTGATGCATAGTGCGTTAAAGAGACTCTTTGCAGTCATGATCAGCATCTTTCGAACAGCTGGGCGCCTGCAGGGCTGTTCAAATATGAATTGTTGGAGTTTTGGTTGAAGCTATTGGTGAAGCAGAGAACCCTTCTTTCTTCCACCAAGTAGTGGTATTCCCCTTACCAATATTGTGATATGATTGACTAATGCTTTGGCTTCAATCTTCAGCCTAGACGTCGTCAACAGGATCATTGAACTGACAGGCTTTTTGATGGCACTAGGCTCTTTGGCTCCCCAGGACTCCATGGGCCAATGAAATTTAAGAGTCAGAATATCAATCCCACGTGGCAGGGAAGAAGAAAGGAATCTTTATTTGCTTCAGTTGTTGAAGGCTATTCAGAACTGCACCAGACACTGGAATAGAATGGGAATCTTACTCCAACTTTTTCCTTGCGCTTGCCTCTTTGAACTAGGATTAGAAATAAGTACAGTTGTGCAGTATTAGAAACAGTGATAGTTTGGGACATCACCAGCACGATTAATTATTCTCAGGGTTCAAATTGATATTAGAGAAATTGGTTATTGGATAATGGAATTACATATTGATCAAATGAAAATACACACAACAAATCCAAATTCTGTATTTCTCCCCTGGCGATTTTATTGATATCTATGATTAGCATTTCTAAACAAAATTGCAGGACGTTTTCCATTTTCATATAAATTAATAGTTTGCATTATACCACTTTTAAGTGATTAAAAAGCAACTGCATAATGTAAACGAGTACAGGGGATAGGAGGGCACTACGGCTCCCAGATAGGATCTTTATTCCCCCCTCATCTGTATAGTCAAGGCACCAATAATGCTTGCAAACACCGCATGTTCAGGATAGTTATTCTGAACCAAATAAAAGATAGAAGACATACAAAAGAAAATTCGTAAAGCAACCTAACATGGAATAGATGAATGTGCTGGCTCACAGGAATGAAAACCAATAATTAGCAAGGTATATGAACTTCTTGTAACATGCGAACCTTGGCGAAGAAACAAACAGATATCTAATTAAAAATTCCAGCTTAGATGTTGGGAATTGCAATCAATATGATCACCGCAGTAGAGAAAATAGTACTGGATAAATAAAATCCTCAACAAATCTGTTATTTCTCCTGGTATAACTATTGCCAGCAATTCAATTGCCTTAAGTTTAAATGAAGACTCCAACATTATACAACAACTAGCACAAAATATGCTAATTAATGTTACAGATGTAGATCAGGTTTGGAAGCATTATCCACTGGCATTATCAGCAGAGACATCATTCTCATCATAATCACCTTGGTGAATTTTAGCTATCTCAGCATGTGCTCTCTCCATGATCTGCCTTTTCTGCAATTCTAAATCCCTATGGAAATCCATCCTCATCTTCTCAAGTTCCAACATCTGCTGCCTTTTATTATTCTCAATCTTCTCATATATCTCACTAAATTTCTGAATAGAATCTGCAAGCAATCTAAATGAAGATCCTTCATTGTGTTCCCTTCCAGACTTTATCTTCTTGGGTGGTAGTCCATCTGAATCATCTTCCCCATCAGCTGACTCAGAATTACCTGGACTATCCCTCATCTCATCAAGCCCATTTGCACGGTTTAGATACACTCTGGGGTTCATGAAAACATACTCTCCTGAGTCCAACCCGCATGAGAGTCCCCCTTGCTGTGCAGATGTTGACATTAGCATATCCATCTTCTTGAAATAAACCCATTTGCTAGTATGGTTGCCCGCCTCTGCTATATTAAACTTTTCCTTCTTATACTTCTTTTTCAACGTATCCAACCGATTCCTACATTGCGTGTCTGTCCTTTCAATCTTTGATACCTCTGATACCTTCTCTGCAACTTCTTGCCACTCCTCAGAACGAAGACTCTTCCTCCCACGTTGCAAAAATTTATCACCCCAGGCATCCAGCAAAACAAATGTTTCATGCTCCGTCCAGTCAGTAAGTGGATTACGCCCAGCAAATGAGGGTTTTGAAGCTGATGGAGCCGTAACAGGAGGTGCTGGCACACGGGGTGCAAATTCATAGCTTGAAACCAAGCTCTTTCGCTTCTGTTTTTTGGGATGCCTTTCCAAATCAACATCATCAATCCTTCTACTAAAATTCTTTTGATCATCCACCTCATCCTCTTCGTCATCAATATCAGCATCCTCATCGTCATCGTCATCATCTTCATACTCCACATCTTTCCCCACATACCGGATACCATTATTTTGATTATTTTCTCCATCTTCCTCTCCCAACTCCTCTTCATCCTCTTCTTCCTCTTCATTCTCATCTTCCTCGTCATCATCAACGTATTGATTGCCAATTGTCCTAGAATATGGAGCATTCGTAACAGGAAGTTTTTGTCGGTTTGAAGAATCATAACACTGCTGGTGACTCACGCCATATTGGCTTGGTGGGTACCTTGCGTCATCCTCAGTGTCATCCATTCCTAAGCACAGTTCAGCCTCGAGAACAAGAAAACCCTAAAAGAACAAACTAACAACCCACGCTACTCTAGTCTTTGACTTTAAGTGACCGATTTCTCCTTCAATTAAGAATCCAATTTCCTCAACACCAACAGTAATTATTTTCACCCCAAAAATATCTCAATTTGCATTCCTAATTTAACTTCCACATTCATCAATCAATTAACTATTTCAAGGTCAACAAACCCCACTAGCTTCCATCGCCATATATAGTTCCACAATTTCTTCATGCAATTCAAAACCAGTTCCAGGAACAGAAGAACCCCAAGAATCTTCCTAAAGGTAGCCTCATTTTCTACTAGAAAATGACCAAATACTCCAAAGACATAGCACCAAATTCTAAAACATAACAAAATGAAAAAAAAATAATATAATAATAACGTCAAAGAATCAAATCACATAATTCATCATTCACCAAAAATAAAAACTGTCCAGTCCAAGATTTCCATACTTGCTTATTCCATCATATTCAAATCCTGAAAAAGAAAAAACAAAACCCTCATGATTTCCAGTTTACAAGACCCCAATCTTTTTTAGCATAAAGTTACTTTTTTTTTCTCTTCCTACATAATGAAGACCCCATAAAATCAGTACCCATAATTCGAAGTTATAAAAAGAATTACCCAAAAAAATCCTTTTGTTAAGCTAAAAACACAATCAAACGTGAACGAAAGCCTGCGGTTCTTACCTCGAAGAAAAACAATCACTTTTGAATTCTTCAAAAGGAGTCAAAATCGCAAACTTTCTCTGATGTTAAACCCCGATTGCAGCTTATAAAAAAGCACTTATTGTTTAAGAATCGAAGAGATACTGAAACAAGTTTTGAAGAAAATCAAAGATGGAACAGCACCAGAAAATGTGAAAATGGAGGTGTAGTAAAAAATTGGAAAAAGGAGGCCTTGATGCTAATGTACGCCTGGTGCTTTCAATGTGATTTTGGTCAGCCCATTTCGGCCCAAAAAACCAAGGGCTAATTTGTTGGAAATTAAATTAAATTTAATTATAGAGGAAATAATATGATCCGTAATTTTTTAAAAAACATTTTATATTAATTTTATATTTTCTAAATTTAATTGAGCAGACAATACATATACATATTCTATATCTTACATATACAAATATTTTTATACAAAGCTGCAAATCCAATTATTATTACTCTTAAAAAATTGGATGAATATTTTAATTAATTTTTTAAATTTGGTTTCGCATTTAGTTTTTTAATTCATTTTTTCGTTAAAATCTAATTGAAAAAATATTAAATTACGTATAATTTAAATTTTCCATCCAAATTAAAACCGAATAAGTATGTTGACTACAAATCTAATGCATAAAAGCTAGATCAATAAGTAAATTAAATCAATCATTGAATTCCAATCGATTCAATTAGATCTCAAAAATCTATTTTAAAATATTTTAAATTAGCTCTTAACAAATACTGTTTTTATTTTACTTAAAAAAAATTTATTCTTCTATAGTCACTTTATACATTCAAGATAATATTAATTATAAATTTTTAAATTTATTTTTAAATATTAAATATTTTTAAGATAAATAATTAATATAAAAAATTAAAGAAAATAATTAAGTAAAATATTAAAAAAATTTATAAATTTTATAATTATTAATAATTATTTTATTTTGTATAATTATTTTAAGAATAATAATTGAAATGAAAGGAAGGGATTATTGAATTTAGCTTGTTCAAATTTGAATCCTAATTTCCACATAATCGCATTACACTCAAAATAATGGAGTGAAAGCATCATCAACAGAAGATGGATCATAATTTCACTTAATTTTATCAAATGTTGTTCTTTCTTTTTCTCAACTGCAAGAGTTAGCGGGGGCAACAGCATCGCCGCCAACACTTCGACGGGAGCATTAATGACAATAGCATCGTCACCGCCTGGCGAGGAGCGAAATAGCGAATGGCAGATGAGCAAGTCAGACTTTAATAAAAATTATGTTGACATTAGAATAGAAAAAAATCGAAAAATTTAGACACTGTTCATATTATTTTTTTTTAGATTTTTATCTGTTCAGACTTTAATCGCGTGTCATATCACTGCGAATTAAAATAATAATATTAAGTCTTCGTGATCCCACAACACGCCTTGCGTTACGTCACACTCCAAAAACAAAACAAACAGACCACAAGGCAAGCCAAAATCCGATCAATCACTCGGTCTATCACATGCTAGGCACGTGTGGTGGACCCCACGAATGAGTGTGTTTTTCTACCGTCAGATTATCTGAAACCCCCGACAGAGAATCTCGCTCTCGACGCCGTTGGATTAGCATAAAAGAAACGGACGCACGTGATTGCACTTTCGATTTTTTGGAAAAGGGGTTTTGTATAGAATTTTGAAAAAAAAGCTGACTCGCAAAAAACGACAATAAGAAACTGTAAAATAACGGGTGAGCGGTGCCGAGGGAATCATTACTAAGCTTACACTATGTATGTGGTTGTGGTGTTCATTGGGACCCACAAAATCATGAATCGGATAGTGATGTTGACGCCGTTACTTTACGGTTATTGAGGGGCCTATGATCCTGACCAAAACGACGTCGTAGACAATATTTTTTATTTTCTAAAAAAGCTTAAGTTTTATGGCAAAATCTTTTTTCCCTGAATATTGCAAATTGATTTTTTTTTGTATTTCTGTACTTGTCGTATATAAATTAACTTGAAAAATAATATCCATTAAATTTGTAAAATTGACTGTAAATTGTTGGATAAAATTTAGAATGGACTGCCTAAAAATAAAAATATTGTATATTTCAATAGTGTTTTTGTGATGTTGATTAGAGTTTTCTTCAGTCCATTGTTTTATCAGAGGAGTTTTTTTTTCAGTCCATGATAAGAATACTATATGGAAGGGTAATTATTTTATTGTAAATTTGATTATTAATTACCATTTATCATTTTGCAAATAAAAATTTGATTGTTAATTGTTGTTGTTGTTGTTGTTTATTTGTATAATAATTATAAAAAGGCAAGGTTAATAAATTATAACAATAACATTGATATTTGTCTCCTTACTTTGAATAAGTGCGGGTGATGATTTAATTTTGTTTTAAATTGTTAATTATATTTAATACTATATTATTTAATAATAAATAAAATCATAATCTTACATCAACAATATACTGGGATATTTAAAAAATTCAAATTTCAATATTCCGATGCATTATCATTTTACAAGAGGGATGGTTGTAGGGGTGTAATTCGGTCGGTATGGAATGGAATCGCCTCTATTCCAATTTCATTCCAAAATATTTCGGTATTTAAAATTTTATTCCATACCAATCCAAATATTATTCGGACTTAAAAATTTAATTCCATACCATTCCATTAAAATTCGGTATGGTATTCGGTAATTCCAAAATTTTTTCATCAAAACTAAAATTAGAATAGATTTAAAATAAATCTGAAAATGGAAACATTATATAAGTTTAAATTTCAAAGTAGCTAAATAAATTCATAAAATTATATCATTCAAGTTAAATTACTAAATAAGTACTTAATAATATTCTTTTTAAAAACAAATGCACTTAATAATTTAAGAAATACTTTTCATCTCAAGTAATCCTTTAAACATCTATATCTTTCCAAAAAATTTCTTCACCGCATCATGGTAGTCTTGACAAATCTGAATATTGAAAAAAAAGAATAAATAAAAGGTTGTTAAAATTTGTATTAAATAAAATATTTAAATTAAAATTATGAAAATTATTATATGTACCTTCCTCAAGTTGTTGAATATCTTCTTGTGATTCTTCATAATTGATTGAAAATGGAGAAACACGAAGCCAATCTTGTGCACATATAAGAGCCTCCACAACTTTAGGACTCAAAGAACTTCTAAAATTATCAAGTATACGACCTCCAGCACTAAAAGCAGCTTCAGAAACAACAATAGAAACAAGAATGGCTAACACATCACGTGCCATCTCTGCAATTATTGGAAATCTAGAACCATTGTGCTTCCATCAAAATAAAATATCAAATTCATTTACATCCTCAATGCAGTCTTCTTCAAGATATCTATCTAACTCAGATTTGATATACCCTGTATTTTTCTCGCATTTATGCTTATTGTATTTTTCTTTCATTATTTGTCTTATTTTTTGAGAAGGTTGAAAACTATCCACCATAACATTAGAATGTAGATTTATTTCAGTAACTTGTGCCCCAACCTCATTTGTAGGTGAACCACCAGCACCCTTATACTCTTCAAACATGCAATTAATTGTCTCTCTCACTTTTTTAAGAATACTATATGAGATATAACAATCAAACAATTGATTAAGACCCCATTATAATAAGCTCATTTTGAAGCGAGGATCAAGTACAACTGAAATAAAAATCATCATGTTCATTTTTCAGGCTTTCCCCAATACTTGTAGTACTTATCTTTCATTTTTTCAGCCATAAAACTCATGTTCAAATCAGAGCTATTATTCAACTCATTCAAAAGAGCATCTACAGCAACCATCTCATGAAAAAAATTATTAGATGTGACATATAAAGAGCCAGAAACACGCAAAGTCAACTCATAAAAATTTTCTAAGAAAGTTACCAACCTACCAACATTAACCCAATCATCATCAGAAGGCTTTCCACCCCCATCTCTATCTTTTAACTCACTTTCATAACGAGTATCCTCTAAGTCATACCTATCAAACCTAATAGGGTAGAGTTAATAAAATATTAAACGAATATATATTAAACGAATATATATTAAACCTAATAGGGTAGGGTTAATAAAATATTGTATAAAATTAAATTACATATTTTAATATTAATATTTGATGATTTTATTTAAATATGTATTATTAATTATATTATTAAAAATCTTATAATAAAATTTCGGTATATGGAATGGAATTTGGAATTTCATTATAACATTCCATTCCATATTCCATATTCCAAAATTTTAGAAAATACATTCCATTCCATATTCCACATTCCAAAATTCCAATCCAAATAACAATTTCGGTTTGGATTTCGGTTTAAATCGGTAATATTCCAAACCAAATTACACCCCTAGATGGTTGATTATTTTACAGAGGAGATAATGCAAAAATCATTGTTCATAAAAAGTATATAAAATGAAATTTTTTTATCTTGATCAGCTGTATATATATTTAATCAATAAAATTATTATTTTTTTATTATTAATTTTTTAATAATTTTTTTATTGACCGGGTGTATATACCCTTAGTCTAAATAAGAATTTTTCATATAAAACTATATTTATGAAAGTTATGTTTGTTTTTTGGCTTTGCTTTTTTAAGTAGAAAGATAATTAAGGTTAGGAGTAAAAAGGCAAAACACATATGTCAAAAAAAAAATGGAAAAACAAAATACAAAATGTTTGTATTATTTAGGAATCAAGGCTATACTTTGTGAATATTTGAAAGCATCTACATTTGGAACAAAAAAAAAATTGAAAGCATCTATATATATCATCTAAACTGCAAATTCTTATTTATATTTTTATTCAATATATATGTATGCGTTACATAGTTTGGTTAATCAAACCAATTAATTTTTCACAAATCAAAATTAAAGTTAAGATATATTAAAGATAAAAACTTTAATATAAAATATTAATGAGTTAATCATTTAATTGTTCATTTCGATTCAATTAAATTTCTATTTAACCTTTTTTATCAACTCTAATGATATATTCATATTCCATAGTACCCGTTTAATGTAGCGCCTGAATAAAAAAAACCGTAATCATTCGTTATTTAACCTTTTAAAATTTATTAATTGATTAACAAAATGAATTGCTAAAATATATAAAAAGTGAAACCATTTTACAAGCACGTGGCAATTTAAATTGATTCTGTGTCAAACAAAGTTTTAAGTGGGCAGTGGGCGCCATTTTAAATTATATATATATATAGGTGTGTGTGTGTACGCGCGCTTTTTATATCATTCTTGGGCACATACGGGGTGAAATGCATTCCCTCGTCACATTTTTATTAATAAATCCAATAATTTTATTTAGATTTAATTATTTTATTTTATTCCTACATTTTAATCGAAAGTATAACAAATAAAAAAAGTATTTGGCAAAGTAAATTAATTGGCAATTCAAACCCAACCGGAAATGAATAAAGCAATAATACTAAACATATTTGGAAAATAATCTAAATTTAATGTTAAATTTCGTATTCATTTCATACCATGAAATTAGATCAATGGACATGCATAATATGTTGTGATTTAGAAGACACGAGATCAACTTTTTTATAATTGTTCTTTAAAAACTTTTGTTGGAAAATTTTAAATTATTTAAATTTCAGATAAAAAAATTATTTTTTTATTAATTATGTACGTGAGATAAAATATTTAAAGTTTGAATTTAAAATCTAACACTATAATAATACAGCGGATTATCGACAAAATTTTTTTTGTTGGTAATACCGAGAGAAAATATCAAAAAAATAAAATTAAAAAATTATCGATAAATTACTGACAGAATAACGACAGATCCATTTGCTGACAGCAATTGTATCGATAAAAATAGCGCAATATTATGGTGGATAAATTTATCGATAAAACTCACCAACCGAAATTAATTTTTTTCGGTAGTACCGATGAAAAAATATTCTCTTGGTAAATAATAGACATTTAACGAGAGAACATCTTTCTGTCGGTAAATGAAAAATCCAACATAATAATTATTAATTATATTTACTCATAATTTTATAGAGAAAATTAAATTTCTGTCGGTAGTACCGACAAAAATATTATCCGTTGGTAAATAAATAGTACAACAACAACAACAACAACAACAACGACAACAACAACTAAGCCTTAGTCCCAAACAAGTTGGGGTCGGCTGTATGGATCCTCAACAAAATAAGCTCAAAAGATACCAAAAAAAGATACTTCAGCCTTAGGCCACTTCCAAGACATGGATTTTACGTCTCCATTCAAGTCCGTCATTAATCAAATCCGCATCAAGATCTAAGGCACGTAAGTCTCTTGCTATCACCTCCTTCCACACAGTTCTAGGTCTTCCACGACCTCTAGCCCCCCCAATCAACAAATTCTCACACTTACGAACCGCAGCATTAGGAGGTCTTCTTAAAACATGCTCAAACTATCTAAGTCTTCATTCCCTCTCCTTATCTCCGACATCCGCTACTTGGACTTTTTGTCGAATATGAACATTCTTAATTTTGTCCAGTCTGGTATGTCCACACATCCATCTTAGCATCCTCATTTCTGCCACACTCATCTCATGCAATGATAGCTTTGAGAATCCATAAAAAGTTTGGCAAAATTTTTACACTGGCCGCCAACCTACCGCAACCCTCCTCCTTTATCCGGGCTTGGGACCGGCTACGATACTCGCAGGCAGAGTTGGTAAATAAATAGTACAATAATTAATATTTATTTATTCAGTATTATCGAGAGAATGCGATTTCTCTCGATAAATTACGGACGAAAATATTTAACTATCGATAAATGCAAAATTTAATATAATTGTTAATTATAGTTATTGTTAATTTTACCAACATAATGATTTAACTGTCAATAAATTACCGATGGACATATTTCTCTCGGTAAATTTACCGACGAAAATAACAGTTTCTCGGTAAATGAAAAGTAGTGTGGCAGAATTTTTGCCGCCGATTGTCAAGTATTTACCGAGAAAAAATTATTTATGTCGGTAATACCAATGAAAATTATTTCTATTGGTAATTTTATAGTGTCAGATAATTAATATAGCTCTACTTTTAAAAAAAAAACTTACCAATAGATAAATATTTCCATCGGTATTACTGATAGATAAATATTTTCATCGGTATTACCGATAGATAAATATTTATCTATCGATAAATTGTTAGTATCAGTTAATCAATTAGTCAAGATATTTTACCAACGAAAAAGCCTTTTGTTAGTAAATTTACCGAGAGATTATAATCTCTCAATAAATTTATTGAGAAAAAAATTTATCGAGAGAAATAGAGTTTTTCTCAGTAAATTTGTCGAGAGATACTTTAATCCTTCGGTAAATGTAACATTTACCAACGGATACATTTATTTCAATAAACTTACTGGAGAAAATAACGGTCTCTCGGTAAATGAAAAGTAGTGTGATGGAATTTTTACTGCCAATTGTCAAGTATTTACTGAGAAAAAATTATTTTTGTTTGTAATACCGATGGAAAACATTTCTGTCGGTAATTTTATAGTGTCAGACAATTAATATAGCTCTGCTTTTGAGAAAACTTACTGACAGATAAATATTTTTGTCGGTATCACCGATACAAATATTTATCTATCGGTAAATTGTTAGTACCAGTCAGTCAATTAGTCAATATCTTTTACCGATGAAAAAACTCTTTTGTAGGTAAATTTATCGAGAGATTAGAGTTTCTCACGGTAAATTTACCGAGAGACACTTTAATCTTTCGATAAATGTAACATTTACTGAGAGATTAAAGTGTCTTTCGGTAAATTTACCATGAGATACTTTAATCTCTCGGTAAATGTTAAATATCTCATCTTCCTCGAGCCGCTTTCTCCATTTTTATTTCTTTCCTTTGTATTTCTGTTGCTGCCATTTTTATTGTTCTTCCCTTCCCCTTTATGTTGCTGCCGTTTCTGTTGCTGTTGGCCGCTTCTGTTGCACGAAGAAGAAGAAGAAGAAGAAAAAGGAGATTTCAAGTATTTATTTGATTTTTTAAAAAATTTTATTAAATTTTTTTATTATTTATATTTGTGTTAAATTTTTAATTTATAATAAATTTTATGTTTGATGTTGTTATTGTTTATATTTGTATAGTTTAAGTTGATATGTATATTTATTTGTTGGTTGTTTGAATTTTTAGGGTAGATTTATATTTTTAGGGAAGTTAAATTGTTAATAAAAAAATTAGAGAATTTTAGGTAGTGTATGTATGTATGTATTATTATGTATTATTATTAAATTTTAAAAAATTTAAGTTAATTATTTATTTGATTTTTGTATAATTATTAAAAAAAATTAATATGTATATTATTGTAGATTTTTGTATAATTGTTTAAAATAAAATAATTAGGTAGAATGAATTAATTTGTTAAATTTTAGAAAAAAAAATTAATTTATAAGATTTTTTAGGCCAAAAAATAAATTTTTAAACAAATTTAAATTAAGTATATTTTATGTAATTTTTTGTAAATATAAATATTTTAGATTTAATTTATTGTTGTTAGGATTTTATAAAAATTTTATGTAATTAGATTTAATTTAATAAATTGTAGAATGAAAAATATTAAAATTTAGGTATTTTTAATGGTTATAATTTTTTTTTGAGAAATTATATTTATTGTTATATTATAGATTTTATTTTGGTGTTTATGGTATTATTTTAGGGTTTTAGATTTTTTTAAAAATTTTTATTAAAAAGAATAGGTAGAATGAATAAATTTTTAGTGATTATTTTAATTTATAAAATAAATGAATAAATTTTTGGTGATTATTTTAATTTATAAAATAAATGAATAATTTTTTAGTGATTATTTTAATTTATAAAATAATTTTTTAGGCAAATTTAAAATATTTATATTTATTTAATTTTTTTGTAATGATTAATAGTATTTTAGGTGTATTTGATTGTTGTTAGGGTTTATTTAAAATTTTAGTAAATTATATTTAATTTAGGTAAATTAGACTTTTTTTTTAATTTTAGTAAATTAGATTTAATTTAATAAATTTCATTATGAAAAAATATAAAAATTTTGAGGTATTTTTAATGGTTATAAAATAATTTTTAGAAAAATTTAAAACTTTTGGTATAATTAATAATTTATTTTTAATTAAAAATATTTTAGGGTGTTGAATTTTTATTAAGGTATTTTTTATCTTAGAAAATATTTGATACTTTTTTTAATTATAGAATTTCATTGCATATAAAGAATTAATTTTGTATCTAAAATATAAAATATTTTGAAGAAATTTAATATATTTGCTATAATTTTTAAATTTTTTTGCTAAATATAAATAATTTAGGGTTTGGATTTATTTTAGGTAATTTTATGAATTTTTAGTAATTTTGCAGTTTTTGGTTAAGAAATTATAATTAATGTGCTTTTTATATTTTAGATTTAGTTTAAAGGTTTACATTTTTTATGGTATATTTTATAATCCTACTAATTTATAGGTAATTAGTTGTATGAATTTAAAATTTTAGTTATATTATTAATTAATTGTATTTTTTTATTTTAGTAATTATTAGGTTGTGATTAAATAATTAAATATTGATATTATATATTCTAAATAATAATTTTTTATGAAATATATTAACAGTATTTTTATTAATATTTTTTAATATTTTTGTACCTGAGATTTTACATATAAATATGTATATTTTTTTATACATGTATTTTTTTATTTTTATAGATTTGAATTAGTATTATTATTTTTATATTTTTACAGAAAAATAAGTGTGACAATTTACTAATAAGCAGATAATTCGAACATTAAAAATGAAATACGATATAATGAAATTCATTTTATTTTGACTTGAATTAAAAAAAAATCTCAAATTTGCAAATCTAAAAAAAAATGGTAAAGCAGAATTGAATTTATGATTCCCTAACATTTATAGTAAAATAATATTTTGATTATAAATTCATACTATAAATGTGACTGATAAAAATATTAATCGTAAAAAATATGAGGTCCAATAATTATAGCCCTTAAAATTTATATTTTTTTAACATACATAATAATGATCCATTCATTTTTAGTATATTTTTAATATATACATCAACGTGAATATAAATTATATACAAAAAAAAATATCCCACAATTAGGAGAACTATTACTTAGATAAAAGAAATAGCGTGGAAATATTTCAGTATCCCGATTGTTAGCGGTTAAATCTTTTCAAATAGTTAATAACAAATCCAATCCAATGAGCAAATATTTAATTGAATGTAAACAATAAATAAAAAATAAATAGTACGTACAATATACTCAGAGTATATATTTATGACAAAAATAAAAAAATTAGATAACAGAATATTTATTACAAATTAAAGCAGAGAAATATCCCTAAAGAAACTAACACAACATAAAAAAAAAAAATAGAAGAACAAAAATCACACAATTTGCTTTTAATTTTACAGAAAAATCTTAATAAAATGATATTTCATTTAATTTTTTTTAAAAAAATTACTAGAGAATAAATAGAAGCTTAAATAAATGCAATATGGTGATTAATATAATTTTATATATGTAATTTCTTAAAAATTTTATATTTAGAGGAATTAATTGTATTTAATATTTAAAGAAGTATATTTTAAAGAAAAGTAATATATGATCAGATTAGAAAATAATCTATAACATAATTAGAATTAAATACACATAGTATGGTGGAAAGCAGTTTAATAATTTTATATCTATAATCAGTTTTTATTATAACTCTTTAATCGATATATAATTTATTAAACAACAATCTTAGAACATAATTTAAAGTAATTGCAGTGCAATTGACCAAGTCTCAAAAATAAAATAATAAAAATATTTTAATAGTACAATAATAATAATAAAATAAGTTTATTACTTATGAAGTACCGAATAAATACAAGGGGAATAATAATATATATGAGTAAAAAATATCCCGCGCAAAACACTTAATCCGATAAAAAGAATTCATTTCGAGTAAAATATGTGTTAATATTTTATAGACTTTATGAGCATTATTAGTTATATTTTCTAAAATTGCATGAGTAAATATAAGGTTAGAATATAAAAAGGGTGTACTCCCTCAATATTGATTGTTCTGACTGCTAAAAATAATTTTATAAATTGTTTATTTAAATATTATGGTAATCAGTTATTTTTAAATTTTTGTAATAAATATAAAATCACTTTAAATAGAAAAAAAATAAGAGAAGAATATAATTTTAATTTTAAAAATCTTAAATATAATAAAAACCTTCCAGTATGATTTATCTTAAAATTTTTTACTAATTATACATTAAATATTTTATATTCATGCGAAATATATAATATTAACATAAATAATTAACAAGATTAAAATGATTAACTAAAACTCTAATTGGATAAAGATTTTGATTTTTTTCATAACCTTCAAATTAAAAAAAATTACAGAATTTTCAAAATTTATATACTAATAAAATTGATTAATTTTCTAATTTTGATAGACGAGTGTTAAAAACACATCCCACAAAATTGAAAAAAAGACAAAAATCAAAAAGTAGCTCTAATTTGTTGTATTTTCAGGGATGTGATTCTGATGATCTACGGCCAAAGTTGTAGTGTACAACTTATTTGGGTGCGAATGCAATACATTTAATAAAAGCTGCTCTGTCTTTAACTGCAAAACAAAGAATATACGTATACCTATACAATACTGTGTGCCATACGTATTTCCCTTGTTAATCATGTGAGAGAGAGGGACAGAGAAAGAGTTACTGTGTATATCAGAAGTCTCAGTGCTTCACTGCTCTGATTTTGATGCAAGATATGTGATCAAAATAAAAAAGAAAATTTAAATTAAAAAAAAAAACCTATTAAAAGGAGAAATATATAGGGAGACTTGTGCTTGTGCTTTGTCCATTTCAATACATGTCCCTACTTCTTGCATTTGAGTTTCTCTCTGGCTCTTCTTTGAAGTTTTAAAAGGAGAAACCCAGGTTGGTTTTTCATGCTTTTCCTATTTTGATTGATTTTATGGCTTATACCAATGATCCATTTCATTTTTAGTTCATGGATATTTTTAAAGTTTCAACCTTTGGCCTTGGTTTGATCCATAGTTATCTATTTTTTTCAGTTATCAGATTATTTCACTTGATTTTCAGTGTTTTTGAGGTTATTTTCGATGCATGTAATGGACAGGAAGCGCTGCTAATGTTGATCTGATGTTAATTATCAGAACCCTTTTGTGGAATTTGAGGGATAAAGTAATCAATTCATCTTTAGGGTCTGTCAATCTTTGTATCCCTTAGTTTTATTGCATGCTTGATTTTTATTGATTTCTTGTGGATATCTAAATCTCCGTGTCTTATAGCATTGATGATCTTGTATTTACTCGATAACACATTTTGCAGAAAGTTCTCTGATATAGATTCATGGGGAAAAATGTAAAGCAGGTCTTTTGTTGTTTTATACTTCTTTCTCTGGCAAATGGGAAGGGAGGAGTTGGGGGATTATTGATCTTCTGTTATCTGGACTGGTTCTCCATATTGATGATTAATCGGCTCAGATTTACTTATTTCCACATACATGATTGCATTTAGTCTTCCTTTATGTGCGAAAGTATTTAACAAAGTTTTCTCAAGTTTTTGCCTTGCATAATTGAATTGTTGCATGCTCTCAAAATTGGATTATAAATTCTACTATTACTTGTTTTGATAGTTTTATTGTTAATATGTGATCAAGAAATATTTATGTCTCGCTTTGTCCCTCTCTCTTTAATTGTCTGCAGTCATAGGGTTCCTGGCCTTGAATTTATGAACTGCTTTGTGGGTATTTAATCTCTTTGTTTTTTATAATTATTGATTGTTTCATCTTAATACTTTTATGGGTGCATAAAAGGGAGGTTTTCCACTATTGATACTTTTGTTTTACATGTGGTTCTCAGATGCCATTCAAAGCTCATAAATGTCTCAATTCATTTTGGAGCTTTACTGGGACCGAAAATTTTGTCACCGTGGGGCAATTTTCTGATATCTTGTTCATTGATACATGTTCCCTTAGATGCTTTATTTCTCATGTTAATTGCTCACACTTTTGGCACTATTGATATTGATTTTGATGGTTTTTTCCTTTCCTTTTATTTCTTTAAATTCAACTATTAAATGAGAAATTGCAGATTTTGTATTGCAAGCCTTGGAAGGTTCTTAATGAGGCCTACAAGCAGAAGCAGATCATGTTAGGAAGGGGCATGCATGTTCAATCGAATGGCTGATTATGCTTCAGTGTCCCATTGCCAATCTGATGCACTGAGCCCGAGACATATAAGCAACTCATTTTTCAATCTTCCTGGTTTCTTTGTGGGATTTGGTTCTAGAGGTTCAGCAGATTCTGACTCAGTTAGGAGCCCAACATCTCCTCTTGATTTCAGTTTTTTCTTAAATCTAAGCAACCCATTTAGCCAAAAGTCCCCTAGATCACCGACCCAAAATGGCCATCAAAAGAAATGGGATGGCAGTAAAGTAGGCCTTGGCATCATAAATTTACTTGCTGATGAAACCAAACCAACTGGTGAAGTTCTTAATTCACCAAAGAGGAAGAATATAATCTTTGGATCACAGGTGAAGTCTGATCATTCTGTGAGATCCAACTCTTTGCCAAGAGACTATATGGTTTTGCTGCTATCACAACCCAAAACTCCTAACCTTGAATTAGGCAAATCAGATTCTGCTCTTGTCTTTGGGAATGATGGATTGCGGTCAGAACCTAAACCTTTTGAAATCTCTTCCCCCATGAGCTTATCCCCAGAATCCCCTTTGGGTTCTAAAAAGTTTTGTTCAGAGAATAGAACTAGTAGTATAACGAAAGTATCACTGTTCAGTGGCAGAGGTCCACAATCAGATAATTCTTTGGAGATCAAATCAAGTTCACTTCCAGTTCCCATAGGCTCTAGCCAAGGGTATGTAGGTTCTCTCTCTGCGCGTGAGATTGAGCTTTCTGAGGATTATACCTGTATAATTTCTTATGGTCCAAACCCAAAAACAACTCACATTTTTGGTGACTGTATTTTAGAATGTCACATAGGTGAGTTGGCCAATTTTGACAAGACAGAAAATCTGGGGTCTGAACTGCCTCAAGAGGCTAAGTGCCTGGAGAGTTCAACTCCTTATCCATCTGATGAGTTCATGAGCTTCTGTTGCTCTTGCAAGAAAAAGTTGCACAAGGGAAGTGACACTTATATCTACAGGTATGTTCCCTATAAGTTTCTGTATGTTACTTCTGATTCTGACCGTCACAGCTAGTTTGTTATTATGGACTCTGTTGTGGCTTTTGATGTTTTGTAGAGGTGAGAAAGTATTTTGCAGTTTTGATTGCTGCTCTGAGGAAATTTTTACTGAAGGTGAAACAGAGAAAACTTACAATAATTCCCCCAAAAGCTCTCCTGAGTCCAGCTACCATGAAGATGTTTTCGCATCGGGTATGCCCATTGCTATATAATGGGCTGATGTTGCATTTTAGGCTCTGGTGTCTTAGAGATAATCAAATTGGATCATCTATTCTCAAAGTGCTGTTTTATGTGTATCAGTTTCTGCGGCCATGGATGATCACAAAGGTGAATCAATATATTTTCTGATTGTATTTCAGCCTCCATGGTATTGATGAGTCCTGTGTTGCAACAACATGAGTTCCTTTTTTCTTGTAGTCGAGGCATAAACATTCTCTTAGATTGTTATTATTCTGTATTTTCAATTAGATGGGTTAGAAGTGGCCAAGAACCCTCACTCATCAAGTTTCTTTGTCAACCTTCATCAAGAGTTGATGTAGCTGTCATTTGAATCTATTGAACTCATTGTTAAAGGCATTCAGCATTCATCTATCAAATGGCATTTTCTAGATGTTCAGTTAATAAAGTATCGATTGATTGAATTTCTATAGCGTTGTTCGGCTTGAAATCTTTGGCAAGGCTAGAACTTTATCATTGTGAATTAATCGAATGATAGAGTCTGTAGATTTATTGCAGAAAACTTGTAAAACAATTGGGAATGGGAATCCATTCAAAGCCATTTCAGTTTCTTTTATCATGCATCTTCAGTGGCTAGCAACTTGCCATGTTTACAATATATCTTTTCTGGGTACATTGCAAATTTTTTAAGGGTTTGAGCTAGTGAGCTACTACGCTGTCCTGATCATGAATGGTTATTTTTTGAGCTCTTTATTCATATTCATGGCAAGCACCATATTAAAGAAACATATTGCCAAATTCTGGTATCATACTCTGGTATGATATTTCCATGTCTTTGCATTGGCAAGTTCAGAGATACAAAAGGGAAAAGTATACCTTACTAAAGTAAATTGGTGCAAAGCAAATGACACTTTTAAGACTAAACTAAATTGGTGCAAAGCAAATGACACTTTTAAGCATGAAAAAGAATCCTTTTTTGGCAGTGACTTTGCAATTTGAAGCTATGAAATTTGCATTGTTTAGGAAACCAATTTTGTGGACAAGTGGTCAAATGAAATTGTCCGATATTTGGAAGCCTTGAACCCCACGAGAGACTTGCCAGTCAATGGTTATAAAAATGGGGACTTTGCAAAAATATTAGAAAAAATAAAAAAATTTTAAAATTATCATATTTTTTAAAAAATTTACAAATTTACCAGAATTTATAATTTTTTTTTTACAAAAATAACAGATTTAAATAGTTTATTATGAATTTATTATATATTTATTATTCGTTTATGAATTTATATAATTTATTATGTGTTTTTTATAAATTTATCGTAAAATTATTAAAATGTCATTAATAAAAATAAAAAAATATATAAAATATGGCAGAGAAGATAATTATCTCTGCAAAAATCAGCCATTTGAAGTGGGGGGCCATTATAATAATTTTTGATGCAAACAATCTTCAAAAGAGCATAATTATTGGAATAACAAAATATCATGCAATCTTGCAAATGATTTTTAACCACCCTTTAAAAATATTTTGAGGTATCAATGCCTGGGACAGATAAACTTTTCTAGTTTATTTTATGTACATTGAAAATTCTTAAAGAGAAAAGAAAATGGTTAGGATTTGAACTCTATTTTATATCATTAATAAGAATGCAAAACAGTTGTATGATCTTGAAATTATAAGCAATCTATTAACTTTTAGTCGATTAAAAATGGCAATTTATTTTATTCCAAAAAGTTTGAATATTAATTAAAATTAAATTTATCAAAAAAAAATAATATATAGAAATATGTTAGCAGGTTACATTGACACCCTTTAACCAATAATAAATGCTTTATTTTTTTTTATTGAGATGTGTTTTATTTTTATTAAAATTTATTATAATAATTTTATAACGTGTGCAATTTTTTTATCAAACATTTTAAGTGAATACAATAATTTTCTATAAAAAAAATAAATATATTTCAATAAAAATTAGACTATTTATTACTGTTTAAAATATATCAATATGACATTGGTTAAAAGACCTAATATTTATCACAAAAAATCAAGGATTTGTGAAGGATTCTATAGTTAAACCACGAAGAACTATAAATTCCACTAATAATGACTATCCAAAACAAAGAGAAATTCTGTAACTGTTACCAAATTTTATAAAATATTTTATTAACATTTAGACATAACTCAAATAAAGTGTAAGATTCTTATATTCTTATAAAAAGGAATAAATATTAGGGATGATGGGATGTTCAAATCAAAACTTCTAATATATATCCCTTTTAATAGAAAAAATTGAAATCAGCCCACTCTCTTTTGATTTGCAGTTAATTAATTAGCTAATCAATTAATATTTTGACTTCAATAGTTTTTTTTTTTAACAAATTAACATTTTAGATATAGCGATCCAAGCATTAACAATAAAAAGAGAGAAAATAGACTTTCAAATTTCAACATATGATAAAAAAAAATTGAAGTTAAATATTATTTATAAATTAATGAATAAAGATAATATAAATATTAGAAAATATAATTTTTTTATATATAAAAAGTAGGAATATCCATAATATTATTATATAACAATCATTTAATTATAAGTTACACCGACTAAATAATAATATAATTAATATTTTATCTCATTTGGAGGATCATCTAAATACACGAAGGTCTAATAAAATTATAAGAGTTTTAATATTTAATTTTTATATATATATAAAATTGACACCGGATCATTTTGAATTATTAACCCATTAAATTTACACATAAATTTTAGAGAATAAATCCACTTATTTGATAGCTGCAAAGTGCAAGGTGGACTAATGCAAGGACAATGACAAGGTCTTTACCAATTTTCAAAATTTTATTAAAGCCTGATGTGGTAGCTTATCATTGGTTGGCTGAAGATAAAATAACTTTTTCCTTGTTTTTTTTTTAATTCATCGGAGGGATTTAACCCATGGGCTACACAATAGGGGGTAGTCCTCCCCTATCAACACTCATCACAAGAATGATCAACACTCACCACAAAAGTAACGGAATGGGAAATCGAACTCGTGACCAACTGGACACATCACAGCGCACTAACCAACTAGGCTAGGCCCTCAACCCCCTTTTTCCTTGTTTAATTTCCACTGGCCGAAATCAAAATATATAAATATATAATATATAAATTGCAACATCCAACTTAAGTGGACCATATTGGGAAGAAGCCATGATTTTAGCATAGTTGCAGAATGAAATTCAGTTATGTATTAGTAATTGTATTGCTAAATAATATATGTGAAACAAGTAACAATCATACAACATGACGATGTATAGTCTAACAGCAAAGATACCTATTTTGAATAATTGAATTAGAATCGCTTTCCTCTTTCTCCATGTATTAATATTCATAAAAAAAATACAATTATATAGAATTTGATGTATTAGCTATTGATCCCTAAGTTAGTGGGTTAGAAGATGATATTTTAGAGTTAAGTGGTTCTAAGTGTAAGTTTTATTTATGTGAAAAATAATTTAATTTTTTTTGTTCTTATTAAATTATAAAATTTATATATATTTAATATATTTATCTATTGTTAAAAATTAATAAATAAATCATCATTAATTTCTATTTGTTGATTTTGATCAATAATTATAAGGTTAGATAACTCAGATTGTATATGAATATATATATTTTTTTCTATCATTAAATTTTTTAATTTTAAATTAAAATTTAATTAAATTGAGTTGATCGAATATAAATTTTTTAACTTTAAAAAAGGTGAACAAATAATTAAATTAATCAAATAGATTTAGTTTAATTGCATGGAAACTTGTTTGGGAATACCATTGAAATGCAAGAAATATTGTTTACAAATCCTCAAAATTTTTATCACCTAAATAATAATTTTTCTTAAAATTCAGACAGTTACACAAAGGAAATACTTTAAATTTCCCTTTTTAATATTTATTCATTCAATTTTATATTGTTGATAATCACTTCACCTTATAAGGACAATTATGTCATCCCAAGTACCAAACTGAAACCAGTTAATTTAAAGCTCTAATTGAATTATGAAACTGCAAAAGAAGAGAAGATTAGAGCAAAAGCCACTAAAAACTATGCCTCTATAGGCTAAGATCGGTTCCCTTTTTACCTCCCTCAACAACCCAAAAGCTAAATCCATGGGCTTTGCAATGGGAACCTCTCACTTGTTACAATCTTATTTTCCCTCGTCTTTCTCTTCTCGTTCTCATTCTATTTTGTTTCATGTTAAGCACAATAATACAGAAACCAAGAAAAAGAAGAGGGTAACAACCATTGTGGCTTGTATTCCCCAAGAAGATCCAGATGATACAGTTTTTAGTAAGAAAAGAGCGGTTCTCTTTGTGGGTATTTCAGTTCTTCCCTTCTTGCAACTCAGAGCTAGAGCTCTTGAAAGTTCGCTTTCAAGTGAGTTTGTTTTTCCCCTCTATCATTTATTTGTTTTTTTCAGTATTTGTTTCTGTTTTGGTACAGGAAATGGTCATTCTTTTAACTGATTTTGTTAAATTCTTGGATTGAATGATATGGGTTTTTCACATTGTATATTGAAATTGGAGGATAATAATTGCTATGAGTGTACTTTTTCTAATTCAAGTTTTATCGACTGGTTTTTATGTGATTTGTCAATGAACTGTGCAATAGAGTGAAAAAATTGGTTTTGTTCTCGTATCATATTGGATTACTGCACCTGTGTTGGGATATACAAAATACTTAAGCTGTTATTTGGTGATAATGCTTCTTGATTTTCTTTACTCCTTTGTACTGAATAGAACCTATAGTTGCTTGTGATTTTCTCGCACTTCTTCCAAAGTTTTTTTCAGCTTGAATATGAGTTAAATTTAGTATTCTGTATTCTTGAATTTTGGATGGAATCTTCACGAATAAGTCCTTTCGTTGCCTTTGCATTGTGTTATAGAGTTCTGAATAAATGGGATATAGTGCATATAATCAAGAAGCAAAATGGGGAAGTGAACTGAATAAGTGGATGGTGTATCAAATTTTGAGCAAATAGTTATAATTCACTATATATAAATTTGAGCAAGCGAATAATAAAATGATTCAAGACATGTCTAAACCTCTTGGAAAATGCGTAATGCTTATCTGATTCACAAAAATGGAAGAATATATCAAGTATCAGCAGTGCAGAGAATTATTATCTTAAAAGAGAAAATGGTAGGAAATGGAGAAGTACAATGATATGAAAAAAGTGATGTTTTAATCATAATGAAGTGCATCCTTCTAGTTCTTAGTGGTCATCATATGATACAAAACTTCTTTTTTGCTGCATGAAACCTCTTAATTACCTTTCATGCATATATATTCTCTCTCAAAAGGAAAACTTTGTTATTTAGACAATTATTGTTTTGGTATTCAGGAACAATCATATCTTTAGCTATGCATTTTTTTTTGTTTATTAGTTTATTTTTTGTGGATCTTCAGGGAGCCAAACGAAAAGGGAAAAAAAGAGAAAGGTATAAAATGCTTAGCTTAATGACATCTTTGTACTATAGTTGTTACATAAGAAAATATATAGTCTGAGAAGAATTTCCTGCAACAACAAAATTGCTAAACATTAAATCATGTATGAAGCTGTGAGGAATGAAGTAATTAACCAGTGGTTTAAGATCATTTGCAGCAAGATATGACATATATAATATCTCTGTTGAGTGACTACCCCACATGATTAGGTCTTTCTTTTTGAAGGACTGATATTCTCTTTATTGTGAATATTACTTTTGGTATCCCATCTGTATCATTGCATTATTTGAGTGTTTTTGCATTGGTTTTGTTTGGTTTCAGAGGAAAGTGAGCTCAAGACACCTGAAGATAACCAAGAGGAAGAGGTTTAAATTTCTTCATTATTTTTACTAATAAATCCAGATTAGTTCATTTTGATATTTTAAGTTCAAATGTTCTTAATTTAGCTATGTTTTTGGGCAGCTTGCAATTCAAAAATATACACCACCAAATCCTTTTCTCTCTCTTCTGAATGGACTTGGCATATTTGGCACTGGCGTGCTTGGTGCATTCTATGCATTATCTCAGCAAGAGAAGAAAGCTACTGAAACAACAATAGAATCAGTAAGTTGCTGCTGATCTTCTCTGGCTTGTTTTCATACAACTTGATTTGACCATAATATTTTTGAATATTCTAGTGGCAACCTCAGGGTTCCTGTTGAGAGAAACTAGTATAAATACCCTTCCTCATTTATTGAATGGTTAAGGACTTAAATTTTGTTTTTTTGAATCTCTCCCTATATGTTCAAGGCAGAAAACATACTGTACTTTCTCCTTGGTATTTATTTCTTCTGGTTTTATGCTATTGTGCATTTTTGGATGGTCCATTTTTCTCAACTAACAAGACTGGTGGAATGCACAGATGACAGTTCAACTGAAAGAGAAGGAAGCTGCCATTGAGTCCTTGGAGAAGAACTTTGAGTCAACACTATTGAATGAACGGGAAGAATGGACAAAGCATCTCAGAAAGGCTAAGGAAGAACAGCAGGTTCTGGTAGTCCAACTGAACTCTGCTAACAGTACAATTAAAGGACTAGGACAGGAGCTGAAAAATGAGAAAAGAATAATTGATGATCTCAACATTCAAATAAATGATCTAGAAACCAACCTTTCAAAGGCTGGGGAAGATAAGAAAGCTCTTGAAGAAGAACTAAAGGAAAAGCTGAATTCAATTCAAGTCTTACAAGAGAAGATTAACTTGCTTAGTTTGGAGCTCAAGGATAAGGAAGATAATGTCCAAAATATCACCTCTTCTCTTGCTGAAAAGGAACTGGAGTTGAAGAACTTGAATTCCACTTTCAAGGAAACAAAAGATGAACTAGCAAAGGCACTTGGAGAAATCAAAGAAATGAGAAATGAACTTCTCAAAAATAGAAAGGAACTGGAATTGAAGAATTCTATGGTGGATGAATTAAATTCAACAGTGAGTTCATTGATTTTTGAGAGAGATGAATTTAGCAGGAAGCTCAATGCTTTTCAGGAGAAGTATAATGTTCTGAAATTATCTTCTGAAAAGAAGGCTGCTTTGGATGCTGAGCTGTTGGCAGAAAGAGATAATGAGATTCACCAACTAAAAGAAAAACTTGAGCTTGCTCTGAATGAAGTGGGTGGGAACCAAGCAATGATCAGAGATTTGACCCAGGAAAGGGAAGATTTGAAGAAAATGCTTGATAAAGAATTGAAAAATGTAATGAATCAAAAGCGTGAACTTTAAAGCACTCAGGAAGCTCTTGGGAAGGTTAAAAATGAGGCTTCTGATCTGGCAAAAGAACTCAGGCAGTCAAGAGACATGTGCACTGAGCTTGAGGCTGAGGTTTCTAGAGTCAAAACTGAGTTTGCTGAAACAAAAAAACGATGGAGAAGAATCTTGAGAAGGAAAAACAGAGTAGTGAAGTGTTAGCCAGTGAGATTAAAGCACTCGAGGAACAACTAAGAAAATCTGAGGAGGATATGCAAGTGGTGTCCCGTGAACTGGTAGCTTCAACAGAAAGTCGTGATAGTGCGCAGAAGGAATTGGTGGATGTCTATAAGAAAGCTGAACTCACGGCTGATGAACCAAGAGAAGAGAAAAAAGTAGTTTCTTCTTTGAACAAAGAGTTGCAAAACTTGGAGAAGCAAATCATGAAGGAGGAGGCAAGAAAATCTCTCGAAAAAGATCTAGAAGAGTCTACGAAGTCACTGGATGAGATGAATCGAAATGCTTTGATACTTTCTGGGGAGCTAGAGATAGCTAATTCTAGGATTTCTAGCCTTGAAGACGATAAACAGGTGCTTTACAGGTCCCTTACAGAGCAAAAGAATGCATCTAAAGAGGCCCGAGAAAACATGGAAGATGTCCATAACATGGTCCGGAGTCTTGGCAAGGAAAGGGACAGTTTGGAGAAGAAAACCAAGAAACTTGAAGAAGATTTAGCATCAGCCAAAGGTGAAATATTGCGATTAAGGAGTCAGATAAATTCCTCAAAAACTCTTCCAAATGAGCAGCATTCTTAGAAAGGTGAAGCTGAAGAAAAGGTCACTGTTAGTGCAAAAAGAACCGGTAGAAGGAGAAAAGCTGGATCCCAGTGAAGTAGTGTATATGTATTATTAATTCTCTCATTCTAAATGATTTTCTTCCTGTACTATCCTTCAAGCTAGCTGTTTCTGAGTTTTTAACCCTTTTTCTTCCATGAAAATTTTCCCCAGGCTAATGTGTTGTATAGATGTGATATCAAGGCAATGAAAATTGAGGAAATTTCTTGTTCATAATACTCTTTGTTGTAAGCTATATTAGATTAGATTCACAAGTTTTTACAGGAAAATTTCAGGGTTTTTCTTATATGAATAGAAATTGCTTTATTACCTGAATATTGCTGCAAATATTTGGGGAATACGTTGTACCTAGGCAGAATTACCAATTTCTCGGACAGTGATAAGCCATTTGAGGTGGGTTTTTTTAAGGTAGAATTAATATTTATTAATAAATTTAAAATATATTTTTAATTTATAAATAAAATTATATAATTTAAAGTATATAAGATATATATATATATATATATCTTCTTGAATTTATTAGTTGCAAATAGTTAGTTGGGTTTAATTACATTGTATCCGCAAATAAATATTAATTAATTAACAATAATAATTATGACAATATGTGTTTGGTTATATATTTTTTTCCTTATAATAATAAAATAAAAGATTTAATTGGTTGGAATATTAGTATCATTCAATTAAACTAATTAATTTTTTTAATTATTAATAATAATATAGTCAAATTTTCTTTTCTTAAAATATTTCTAATTAATTTATATAGAACTGTTCATCTGTGGTGAGAATTAAAAATTATACATAATTTTTTTTATATAAATGGGAAAATTCTACCCATATATATACATAAATGATAATCTTTTTTGTTATAAATTTAAAAATTAATAAAAAATTTAATAGAAAAGAATAAAAGAATTTTAAGTCTCAAATTATAATTTAACATTTCTTCTATCTCAAATTAATATAGTAACTTTCTATTTTATAAAAATAAGAAAAATTAATTATTTTTTGAAAACATGGATATAATTTTTCTACTATATTTTTATTTTAAAAATGCTAATTATAGTCATTTTAGAGTATAATTATTTACAATTTTTTTATTATTTAAAAAATATTTATTATAAATTTATTTATTAAAAAATATATTATAATAAATATTTTTTAATAAATAAAAAAATTATTCAACAGTCATTTTTTTAAATGAATATAATTAACATTTACCTTAGTATAAATAAATTTAAAGGATGTTATAAAAATTTAACATAATAATTAACTTAAAATAGTAAGTGAGGTCAAATTGAGACAGAAATAGTAGAGTTATATATTTTTTGGCGAGATAATAAATAAAAAATTAATAGATAAGTCGAGATTTGAGTTTTAAATTTCTAATAATATAAAAATATTAAAAAAATCTAAAATACTAAATTATCATTTTTGAGATGGAAATAGTAGAGTATTATATTTTTTGGCAAGACAATAAATAAAAAATTAATAGATAAATTGAGATTTGAGTTTCAAATTCCTAATAATCTAAAAATATTAAAAAATTTCTAGATTATCATTTTTGTTCAAAATTCTGAAATTACATTTTAATTCGTAGTTTTTTTTAGTATCATTTTAATTCGTAGTTAATTAATTAAGAAAACTATAAAAATAATAATATCAGACTTAAACGAGTTACGAGTCCGTTTATGCTTTTCATTTTGTGTGCTTGGATTGGATGCTCCTAAAATCTTAATTAGTCTTTCTTCTTTCCTTTCTTCTTCTTCAATATTTTCTGGAAAAGGGTCACTTTTTTTTTTGAAAACTGTAAAAGGGTCAGTTTGTCCCTCTTTCGATTTAATCTAAGGTGTTTTTTTCTGCTTCTTCGCAGATTTCTTTTCTCATTAGATTCGTTTCTTTTTTCAATTTCACCAATTGATGCACTCTCGGATCAGATCTCTTCACTTCCATAATTTTCACTTCACAATTCACAAAGTTATCTTACAATTTGCATCTTGCTTTTTCCCTGTTGTATAAAAGCTTGAAATGGGGCTATAGTTTTGCTTTTCCTATATTTTAGGGGTTTTTTCATAAATAGTTCCATTGATTGATCTTTGTGCAGCTAATTGATTGATTTTTGTGTAGCTGGGAATTAGGAATTAGGGTTCGTCATGTTCTATGGTGCAATAGTATGGGATCCATGGCTAATTGTTGCCCAAATAGTGTGTCTTCAATGCCTTTACTATCTCACGCTTGGTTTGTTTTTATCGATTCTTGTTGGGACGCGCGTGTCTCGCATGAGTCTCGTCTATTTCTTTGATTTTGTTGCTCTCACCACCTCTACCATCAAGGGATGGTGCGTCATTGCCTCCTTTCTTTTCAGCTCCATTGCTGGGTAAGTGTTTAATCAAATTCTGCATCTTTTGTTTTGGGTTTTGTCAGTCTACTAGAAACCTGAATTGTGTGGATTAATGGGTTCTTTTTCTTCATTCGTTAATTAGTTTGAGGATCCTTTGGTTTCGTTTTAGTTTTTAGTTCGCTAGAACTTTAGCTTGTGCAATCAGTATGATTTGTTTTCTATGTTATCGCAATCAGTATAATTTGCTTACTAATTTATTCCACATTCTGTTTGTGGCATTGTGACTTTAAATAAATTACTTGTTGGCATCAGCTTTGGGCCTTTGGCCATTTACAAATTGATTATCAAACCTTAGTTCCTGATCGATGTTGCCAGTTGTAAATTTTTTTACTGTCCTAAATAATATTTCTATTGATCAGTACGATGCCACTTTCGATTGTTGATTTCATTTATAATTTTTTCTATAGTTGCTATGAATTTACAGATACAGCAATCTTTTTACAATGTTAAACTGACTTATTTTTGTTTATTTGATTTATGAAGAGCTGGTTCTATGCTTTACTTAATTGAGAGGGCAAAGAAGTGCTTAGATTTCTCTGCAACTCTATACATCATCCATCTCTTTATATGTATTATATATGGAGGTTGGCCTTCCTCAATAACATGGTGGATTGTGAATAGTATTGGACTTGGAGTGATGGCTTTACTTGGTGAATATTTGTGTATCAGACGTGAACTCCAGGAGATTCCAATCCCGCGATACCGGTCAAGTAAGAACTTATTCTGGCATCAGTTTGGCAATGGCCCAAGAGGATTTGTCATGAAAACTTATGTTATTTCATTTTTCTTCCCTTACTCTTCTTTGTTACCATCAGTTTTGAGGGAAATGTCTAGCCTTTCTCTATGTGATGAATGATTTTTCCTTTTCTGTAATCTTAGTGCCTGAGCAATATAGTTAACATTTCAAGTGTTATGACTACTGGTACTTGGGATTGGCCTCTGGGATATAATAAACTGAGCTGCTTTCAGTCTGTTGCATGTGCATGATAAACATCATGTATGTTAATATCTAGTGATTGAGCTGGGTGCAAGCTTCATTTTTAGGTTGCCAAATGCGAAGCAGGCTTGGTTTAAGTGGGTTTATTGATAGACACATTGCAGCAATTGTTTAATTTTCTGTTGGGAATGTTTATTAATGCTTTTGAAGGCTCTTTGGCGTGTTTTCCTCTTTTAAAGTTTATTTTGGGTTTTTTCCTTGTTTGATAGATTTTAGGGTTCTGGAGGGTTTTTGTTGAAATTTTTTTGGAGCTTATTGCTATGTTTGAGGAAATTGGGAAATGCGTTTTGTCTTAATTTTTCAAATTTTCATTTCGACCTTTTTGATTTCTTGGTTCTTTATGCTTGTAATAAAGTTGTTCAATAAAGGTGTTAATAGCTTTTTACCTCTTCCTCACACTGTTGATGGATTAAAATGTTATGCCTCATGAGGTAATAACATCCTGAAGTAGAATTGTCATTTGAGTTTTTGGCACATTCTGTTGCCACCTCGTTCATGGGCTTGGATTTGAATCAGAGTGGATTGTTGTTGATTTGAGAAAGTTTCTATTTTTCTTAATTGTTTAATGTAGATATAGAATTGGTTGCTGCTGCATTATGTTTGGTACTAATGTTATATTTAATTATTTTGGGAGAATTTTTACTCCACCGAGCTAGTTAAATTTTACATTTTTTGCAGACGTTCTGCACTTTAGTAGTTTAGCCTACGAATTGCAGTGGATATGTTATGTGATGTGATAATTTCACTTCTTTTCTTTCTGTTCTGCATAATTCTATTATAGTGATTTCTACCATTTTTTTTTCATTGGGTGCCCTTTTGGGAGAAACTTGGAACAAAGGAAGGAGAAAAAACTATCTATAAATTGGCTAAGATAAGAGAAAAGAAATGTCGTGATTTAAAACAAGTTAAGTGCATTAAAAATAAAGAGAATAAAGTTCTGGTTCAAGAAGAGGATATTAAGGAACAATGGAGAAGCTATTTTGAAGAATTTCTTAATGGTAACCATAGTGATAACATTGAGGGTTTAGACGTTAGGCCGGAGAAAAATGTGAAATACAATAGACGGATTAGATTTTCGGAAGTTAAAGAAGCTTTGAAGATGATGAAAGTTGGTAAAGCCTGTGGACCAGATGAGATACCTATTGAGGTTTGGAAATGTTTGGGAGATACAGAAGTTACATGGTTGACATCTTTGTTCAATAAGATCTTAAGTACAAAGAAAATGCCTAATGAATGGAGACAAAGTAATTTGATACCCATTTTTAAGAATAAAGAAGATATTCAGAATTGCTCAAATTATAGAGGTATAAAGCTTATGAGCCACACTATGAAATTGTGGGAAAGAGTTGTGGAACACCGTTTGCGGTTAGATACTTGTATCTCCTCAAATCAGTTTGGCTTTATGCCTGGTCGATCAACTATGGAAGCTATTTTTCTTATAAGAGATTTGATGAAAAAGTATAGAGAGATGAATAAGGACTTACATATGGTTTTTATTGACTTGGAAAAGACGTATGATAGAGTCCCTAGAGAAGTTTTATGGTGGGTTCTAGAGCGTAGGGGAATATCTATACGATATATCTAAGTTTTGAAGGATATGTATGAGGGAGCTACCACCAGTGTCCGCACTGTGGGAGGGGATACTAAGGATTTTTCCATTTCTATTGGATTACACTAAGGTTCAGCTTTGAGCCCTTATCTTTTCGCCTTAGTTATGGATGAGCTAACAAGACATATACAGGATGACATCACTTGGTGTATGATGTTTGCAGATAATATTGTATTAATAGATGAGACTCAAGCAGGGGTAAGCCAAAAGTTGGAGTTATGGAGAAACACTTTGGAATATAAGAGTTTTAAGCTAAGTAGGACTAAGACTGAGTATATGCATTGTAGATTTAATAGCAAAAATAGAGAAAGAGGCAAAATTATTTTAGACGGAATAACAATGTCTCATAGTACTTATTTTAGATACCTTGACTCTATTCTTCAAGAAGATGGGGGTTGTGAAGAAGATGTAAATCATAGGATTAAAGCTGGTGGGATGAAGTGGAGGGGTGCTACAGGAGTTTTATGTGATCGAAAGATGTCAATTAAATTAAAAGGAAAAATTTACCTCACTGTAATACGGTCTGCGATGTTGTATGGTAGTGAGTGTTGGGCAGTAAAAGGACAACACATGAGTAAAATGCATGTTGCGGAAATGAGAATGATAAGATAGATGTGTGGTCATACTAGGAAGGATAGAATCCGCAATGAGTGCATTAGAGAAAAAGTGGGGGTAATACCTATTGAGGATAAGATAAGAGAGCATAGATTGAGATGGTTTGGCCATGTAAAACGAAGACTTAGCGATACGCCTGTTAGAAAAACCGAACAAGTTAGAGTAGATATAGCTAAGAGAGGCAGAGGTAGGCCTAAACTGACTTGGTCAAAGGTGGTTCAAAATGATATTATGATGTTACATGTATCAGAAGAGATAACCTTAAATCGTATTGAGTGGAAAAGAAGAATTCATATAGCTGATCCCAATTGACTTGGGATTAAGGCTTTGTTGTTGTTGTTGGGTGCTCTTTTGGGCTCGGGATAGAGTGTCTGCCTGTGTGGTAGTCTTCCCTTACCAACCTCATCTTGTAAAAAAACTGATTAATAACAGGCTTTGCCGCTTAGAATAACCAGTTGACCACTAGCCAATGGCCAGGTTTTTTTTATTTCAAAGTTCTTTTATGAGGAATGATGATTTTAACCTAAGACTGTTTTTCCATGCAGATGTATGATTACAGTGAAAACTCGACAGGCAGGATCAAACTTTTTTTCTGGGACCATACTTGCTACTTATGGATTGCTTTCAAGGAGCTCCGGATGAAGGTTGTGAGGTATCAAATCAATATTGTGATAGGAAGAATAGCTTTAGTGTACAGATTCTGTTGCCCATGCTGAAGGTAATGACAGAGATTGGACACAGAAAATTAACTGATAGGAAGATGGAGCGTGCAAGCCTAGGTATGCATTCTATTTGGGAACTGTCCTGTACAATTCTAGTTGGTTTCTGGGAAGGATGATGTTTGTTGTTCTATATTACTTTATGGTTCAATGCCTTATTTCTAATGAATTTGGATGAGTTTCCATTTACGCCGGTGAACTGAGAAAAACACTAATGAATTCCAACCCTGAGTAGTGCCTATACTGAGCAAGAAAATATAATCTCAAATATGTATAATAGCGGTGAACCAGATTTTACCTTTCTGAAGACACGGAGTAAATGCTTTATCCCAAGAACCACCATTAACAAGTTTCAGTACAAAATAGAATCACCTTTCAACTTCAATCTCCTTCTGCGGTAATGATGCTTCAGATCTGAACTCTAATTTCTACAAACAATTATTTTCAAAGAGGAGGCAAGAGAACACCATAATTACAGATTCTTCCTATTAATTAAAATTATTAAACAGTAAAGTGTTGGGGCATCCCTCTTATCATTGGCCATGGAGCTGCACCACATTTCACTTAAGCAAGCTTTTTGTGGAAGCTATATAAAATCCAAAACTGTAACCTCATGTTATGATATAACTATTATACTTTATTATTTATAACTTTTTCTAAATTGTTGACTTATGGTTTTTGGCTTTAGGAAACTGTATATGAACTAAAAATCTAGAATTTTTGTACTTGCAATCGCCAATACTAAAAAAACGATGAAAGTTTGATTTGCGGATGTTCAAGTAGAAAAATATGCATAAAAATCAGAAGTAAAATGAAACTGATCGTTAATTAAGAGCTAAAACTTTCAAAATCTCTAAAAATTGAAAAAACGTACATTTTATCTATTCTAACTAAAAAATAAGAGGACAAACAATTTTTTTCATTGCATTGCTTTCCTTGAAAACAGAGAGAGAGAAAAGTTCTCTCCTTTACTAAAGCTCTTTGCTATCTAGTTTGGATGGTCTGAATGGTTAGTAATGTTTTCTCATTTCTTGTACATTTTCGTACTTTAAAGTCCTCTTGAAAATCATGGCTGAGATTTCCATAAGGCTGAAATATCGGCTACAGCTTCTCCAACAGTTAGATATAGTCCATTTAATCCAAATGAGTCCATTATTTTAGATTTCTGCAGCTTTTCCATTACACTTCCAACAGGATTTGCCAGTACAAGCTGCACAAGAAGATGACACAGCAGCATTACCAAAATGTCTACTTAAAACTGATTAGAAAAGCAAACTTGAGAAATTTCATTATTATTTACTTGAAGACTTCTTTTCTCTAGCATCTTTCTTAGTTCACATATCAACTCAAGTCCACTTGTATCTATGGCTGTCACAGCTGAAAAGAAATTTTGGTTCAGCTTTGTTAGTTACGGCACTGCAAATTTGTTAAGAGAAATCTGCAGCTGTTGTAATGTACCTGTCATATCCAAAATTATGCATTTAAGTATACTTTCATTATTTTCTTTTATTGTCTCTTCTTCTTCTCGAACCCATCTTAATATCCTGCAATACAATTTCTTTCAGTTTAGAACAGTTTGATTCTATGTATCTGTTGCAGGAGAGAGCAAACTTCTTGTGATTGAGAACTGATCAAATTAGGAGGTATGATTGTTAAGTTTGAAATTCAATGCCAATAATAAACTTGAAAGCCACAATATGTGTATGAAGTCTTGGGAATTAGAGGTGAAACTAACCTTTCTTGGAGGTAAGTGGAATTTGCAAAGTAGATGGGGGACTCAATTGCCAGGATGAGAAATGAGGGAACTCTTACAGCTTCTCTGTATCTATTAAGGCTTTGGAATATATGAGTTCCCAGTATGTTTCCCATTACTACAGTGTTTGGCCTTGTGACATGCAGTAGAATTTTGAATACTGAAACTCCAACCTGAAATTCCCAGCCAAGAAAATCAGATATCGAAGTAAAAATTGTCTACGATCAAACAGAAAGGTTTGAACTTCAGTAATATCTTTTTTTTTTCTCGTTTTAAAGTTTCTTAGACATAGTTGAAGTTTATTGTATTTGTGAGCTTACTGCTATGGCAAGACCCAAAGACACTGAAATGAAGAGGACTCCGACAAAGGAGCATAAGCAAGCCAAGAAATCAAGCTTGTCAACCTTCCACAGTTGATAAGCAGCACAGTAATCAATTAGTCCAATCACTGCTGTGATGATAATGGCAGCCAAGATGAAATTGGGAGTGTAGTAAAAGAGTGGCATGAGAAACAGCAGAGTCACAAGCACAGCTGATGCCATTACTATGTTTGAAACAGCTGTCTGTGCTCCAGCATTATAGTTGACAGCAGACCGCGAAAATGATCCTGAAAGATTAGTAGTTTTTTCAATTGCTATTGACAAAAAAAAGATTATATTGAAAATATTTACTAGATGTTATTAAAATTTGTTTTCAAACTGCTTTAAAGAGCTAAACAACACTCTCAAACTGCTTTAAGCCTTCAACCATACTTTTTCGGAAAATATTTTCAATCTCAATGCCAAACATAGGCGTTTACAGATCATTACCTGTTGTAACATAGCATGAAGAGCAAGAGCCAGCCATGTTCATGAGACCAATAGCCATCATTTCTTTGTTACCATCAACTTGATAGTTTTTTATAGCAGCAAATGTTCTGCCAACTGCAATTCCTTCCTGGATAAGTACAACAGAGAGACCAAAATATTTTAGCAAGGAATAAAGGAAGCTAATTATCCTTAAAATGCAAGTTTTGAGCATCTTACAGTGAGAGAGAGGATTCCAGTGACAATGCCAGTTTTAATAACAACAGCCAGACATTGACCATTAAAATATAGCATATTTGCAGAAGGTGGGTTCAAGCCCTTTGGCAAATGGCCAATCTGTTCAAGGGAAAAGAGGAGTTCAACTTTGAGAAGTTATGCATATAAAGAACATGTTCAGAAGCAGCAAAATTGAGCTGTTGATTCTTACGATGGAGACTCCATCAATCTTTGATTTGAGGGAGAACACTAAAAGGGTTGATATGATCACTGATGTTAATGGTGCTGCCGCTGATACCCAGAAAAGCTTTGGATTCTTCATGCCCTGCACGAACCCATTTCATATAGAAAATTTCATGTAGAAATTTCAAGGATTGTTATGGATGATGTGAAAAATTAGTGAACTTGGCAAAAATGGTGACACTTACAATATGCCTTGTTGTCAATAGAAACACCAGGAAACTGAAGCCCATAACAATTGTTTGCCATGACCACTGCAAATATATTTCTACTATGTTATTACCATATGCAATTCTTAAATAAAAAAGACCAATTTAATATCATACAAGAACTTGGCCTAACCACTAATCTTAATAGACCAACCGCTTATCTGCTCTAGGATTTGATTAATCATGAAATGCATCCTAGGCACCAATTCAACAGTCAGTATAAAGTACCCTAATAAGAGAAAATTTACCTCATCTCTGTTTTTCAAAACAGAGGACATCACAGCAAAGAATTGCATCTTGCTAGTAAAGTGAACAATTCCAAGCAACCCTTTTAGTTGTTGCAGTGAGACAATAATGGCTGCACCAGCCATAAACCCAACAAGAGTAGCCTTTGAGAGAAAATCAATAACAAAGCCTAGCCTGTAATCAATAAAAAAAAATCAGTACATGATAAAGAGCGAGGATACACATCATAATAGATTAATGTTAGTATCATAAATTTCAATCAAAACCATAATTTCAAGTTACCTTAGTAGACCAAGAGAAGCCTGAAATATACCAGCAAAGAAAGTAGCAGTAAAGGCCAGTTTCAGATAAAGAATTTGATCTTGAGTAGGAGAAACTGCCTCATTCAACATGGATCCCATCACCAATGATGCTATAGAGACTGGGCCAACACCAAGGTGTCTAGAACTCCCAAGGATAGAGTATATCAGTGGAGGCACAAAGCTTGAATCTGCAGCAAAAAGAAAAATCATTACAAAATTTTCAATTTGAATATATAATAAATCGTATTTTCCCATTATTCAAATTTTGATACTAACATAGACCAATTATGGGTGGCAAATTTGCAAGTTTTGCATAACTGATTCCCTGCAATACAAGAAAAATTACTTAGATCACTGCAAAAAAAAAAAACATTCATTTCAAGATTTGCAGTTAAACCCAAATAGTTATTATTTTTTAAAATAATTCTCTAGACATATAATAGGCCAGAAATGAATTGATTGTCTAACTAAAAGAATATTTATATATTCAACTATATTCACATGAATTGCTAAGACAAGAATCATGTTCCTAGAAAAAACAAGCAGAGAATATAATAAGAACAAATTTCACTATAAAAATAAACCCAATTGAGATTATCCACTTCTCCCACTAAATTAATAGAGTACCACTCTAATAATCCAAAGAAAAGGGTAACGAAAAATATATGGCAATCCCATTCAGAGTCCTCTGTCCATTAAAACCCCATAAATCATAAGAAGACAAGTATTCTTATCACCTCATATGCGTACATTTATAATATACATTTGTTTATATATGTAAAGATATATAATGGCTTTTACATCTTTACCTGTGGGATTGCAAGGCTGGCAATGGTGAGACCAGATATGATATCAGACCTGAAAAGCCTAAGATTATACTCAGGACCCCATTGGAAAATTGGAAACAGGAATTGAAGACCCAGATGGAGTTTTTTGCACCAAGTTTGGTTCTTGAATCTATAAAGAGGATCATCAGGAAAAAAGATCTCAGCAAGCCTTTGTTTCAGTTTTTGAAGGGTGGTTTTTTTGGGCGGCAAGCAAACACTGTGTTTTTCCATGGATGGCATAACTACAACTTCCTCATTGCTAGTGATTCGAACAGCAGTTTCACGGCAAGTTAAATCTTCTACTCTATTAGAATTGACACCCATTATCTTATTTTTAAGAAAAAGCTAAAGAGAAATGAAAAAGAACCAAGCTTGCTTAAGGAAGACAATGGCATTCGGTTTGAATTTATAGAGAGACCAGTCATAAAGAGGGAGAGTTTGTGTCAGGATTTGCAGTTACAATGAAATTGTCTGTATTTGTTGGGGAGGGTAGTTTAGTTATTTTATTATATTTTTTTGGAGGATACTTAATAATTTAAATTTAATCTTTTTAAAATTTTAATAATATTAATCATTTTTTTAATTTTATAGATTTAACCAAATATTACTAATCATTAAAATTTAAATTAACAATATATGTTAGTAAATTTTACTGATCACTTTGATTTTTAACCTTTTAATTAGTGTATTTTTTAGTCTTATGATTTAAAATAAAATTATGATTAAAATTTAAAATTAAAATAGCATTAATACAAAATAAATATAATTGTAAAACCACGAAAACTTCAGAAAAAATTTATTTTCTTTTTGAAAAAAATTATTTTCTTTTTTTTTCTTTGAATGCAGAAAAAAAAATTCTAATTGGTTTGGGTGCGGTAGTGGTAGTTTGGTCATGCTAGGAATTTAGGGTAAATTTTATTTTCTTTTTTTTTAAAGATAAATTATGATATTGTTAATTATTTAGTAAATAAAAATAAATCCTTTTTTTTTTGGAAAGTTCCTGAGGTCAAAATTATAACCTCCTTTGGATCGGTAGAATAACAAATGAATACTTTTAAAGTAATAATATAATACATTCGCCAAAAAAAATTATTTTTTACAAAAAATATAAAAACAATTACAAATTAACTTTTAATTTAGCATTATAAAAAGTGTTCTGAGATCATCACTTTTCTTTTTTTTTTCTCTCACGATTTTAAATTTTAATCAAAATCAAGTAAAAATAATTACTTAAGATACTTGTTCCATTAAAATATGATAGATTTTATACTCACAAATATATAAAATTTACCTAATATTTTTTAAAAAATAAATATTCATATTTATATCTATAGGGTTTACAATTTTTCTCAAACATACAATACATATAAAAGTAACTTGAAAAACAAAATTTTCCAATTTATCTTGGAATAAAATATTTTTAATATAAAAAATCAAAAAAAATATATCTTTTAATTATATTTAAATTATTTAGACTAAAAAATTAATTTAAAAATAAAAATAAAAATTTTATATTAGCATTATTTTTATTTGATTACAATCCTAATATATTCTATCTATTTATCCTATAATACTTTTATATGAAAACAAGGAAGATAAATCTATTATCCAAAAATTATATTATTGTAAGAATATATGCTTGTGTGTGCTTAATCCAAACAAAATTAAATGTTATTTTATAATAATTTAATCTAAGTGGAATTCTAACTTAATGCAATGAAGTTTTTAGTAATATTATTTAACACTTAAATTTTTTTGAGTATATATAAACTTAAATTTATTTTAAGTTGTCTAATAACACTTATTTTGAAATCTCAATTAAGTTAAAAATCATTTAAACTAGTTAAAACTTATATTTAATATAAAAAGTGTTTATATTTTTAACATTAATTTTTTTATTCAGTAATTAAAATTCAATTATTGAATATAAATGTGAGTTTAAGTAAATTTTACTATGAACAATGTATATAATTTCCAAAAAACAAATATACACCTGATCTAATTAGTAAAATCATGCCAAATATATATATTAAGGATAATCTAAGTGATGCATTTATGAATAGAAATACCCATAAATGATGATATTTTTATGATACTTATAATATTAAAAAATATATATTATATATGATGATATTTGTAGCTTTTATTAATTTTTAAATAAATTATTATTAAGATTCTCTATGAAAATTTCATGCTTAACTAAAATTTCTTGTAATAGGAATAGAAATGGAATTGTAAGCAAGAATTAAAGCGTTCTCTATTTTGAGGTATCAATAACTAAATTGTACCTAAAAAAAAAATAAGAAAACAAAGAATACAAAGCATTTGCTTTTTATGTTGTTATTTTTTTTAAACAAAGAATATAATGTATTTTCATATGGAATCATATTTTAAAGTTGATTCATTCGATATAATATTTATATTTAAAATATTTAAAATTCTTTTCACAAAAAAATATATTATAAATTCTTTAAAAAATCCCATCTATTCTACTCATAATTTTTTTTTCATAAATTGAAATTTATGTTTTAAACCGCAAATGTATCTATTTGAAAGTAAACCTTAAATTTCTTTTAACATGTAAAAACTAAATAAATAACTTTATAATGTTTAAATATTTAAATTATTAATCCCAAAACCTTTGGGATGAGACCATGCATGGGCTAAACGATTAGTAATTAAGAAACGAGTATTTTCTTCTCTTAATTTTTATTTTTCTTAATTTATTTAATTAGTTTTCATTGAAGTTTAGTATATTAAAGAAATTAATTGAGCTACACGGATCGATTTAAATTTTATTAGCAAATGTAATAATTTTATCAACATCATTTTTCTTTCTTTCTTTTTTAATGCAAAGATTTATAATACAAGAAGTCAGTTGAGCTAATTGAATCGTAAAAATCAAACAACACCCGAGTTATTTGTAAAATTTTATCGTAAAAAATAATGGGATGTAATTTTTTGAATTACAGAAATTATTCTATATAAAAAAATATTGATTTTCAAGTCTTATAATATAACATTCAGTTTCAAACTTCAAATTAGTCATTTTTGAGGTCATTTAAAGTTTGAATCTAAATTTTTAATTTTTGTTTTGGTTCTACTTGACTTTATTTTATTTGTTTTGTTAATTTCATTTTAAGATCTTTAAGATGCTTGTAAGTGAATCTGAACTTTTTATAATAAAAATTAATAACGAATTATCTTTAATTAAGCTTATAAACTGTGCCTGCTTATATATATATATATATATGAATAAAATTCAGAATTTTTTTTTTTTAGAATGATCTAATCTAGATTTTTTTTTTCTATTTCGATCGAGGATTCAATTTTAATTTTTTTTATATTATTAAAAATCAATAACAAATGTTATTAATTTGCATAACATTAAAATATATTTTTAAGTAAGTTTTAATTGAAATTTCAACTCGTATTGCAAATTCGTATCAACTAATAATATATGTGTTCTAATTACATTGCCTTCAAATATTAGGTTGACAAATAATAGTTGTATTTGAGTCAAAAATAATATTATTTATCTCAGCAAACTTCTTAAGCCAACAAACAAATTTTTTAGTCATTGATTTTGAATTTAGAGTTTTTTTTTGGTAATTTTTTTTACCATGAGCTTGTATCATACAATAGAGATAATACCTCTCGAATTATATGAATTTAAAAAATATATATATATAATTTTAAAGTTTTGAATGTCTGAATTAATTAAGAAGAAGATGCATTGGCATTTATTCCGAATTATTTACTATTTAAATATTTTACAAAATGTATTTTACATATTTAATTAATTGGTTTGACTGAAATTTGAATTTGATATTTCATTTTTATTATATGGTTGAAAACCCAACAAATTAATATCTATTACTAATAATAATAATTAATAAAAAAATATGGAATATCTCATATTCCAATTTAGCTCCCTCTTGGAAATAAATGGGAATTAAATCAAGACCGTTCAATGGAAGTAGCTTTATTTTCTGTTTTTTTTTTCACTTTTGTACATGTTTATTCCATAATAAAGTTCAAGTTGTCAACTGAATGGTTTTGCAGATAGCAGAGACATGTGTACCAATTTCTTGCTTCCTTATTCTGCTTCAAATTCTTCTTCATTTTCTTTTTATTGTTATATAACATTGTTTAATAGTGTTACAATTATCTAATAATTTCAGAACTATGTAATTAATTAATTATAACAAGCAGTATTAATCTGGCATTTGAGTGAAAATTTACAGCCTATTGAACTGCTAAGGTAAATTTAAACCATTATTTTTTTATATTAAAAAGAGAAATTTTAATATTGTTGAGATTCAAATCCTAATGTACAAGCTTAAAATAAATATTAAAATTAATTATTTATAAAGTGGAAAAAAATAAATTTTTTTTTGCCAAAGATAACCTTAGCAACCAAAACCATGATCTCCCACAGATCCTAAAATGAAAGAATACAAACTGTTTGTATAGAAAAAAGAAAAAAAAGGGTAAAAGTAAAATACGAAGGCATTAAAATACATAAATCCATATTGAAAGAGATCAATTTGATATTGATTTCCCAATTGACTTTTAAAAAAGATAAATTTATTAGTAAAACAACAAAATTTGGATCATATTAATAATGTATTTGGCAGATAAATTGGATCATATTAAAATACACTTTGCGGTGATATGGAAATCAATATTGGAACATCAATATGGTGATTTTTCTTCTGCGGTCGCAGCTCGCAGATACTAATAATAAAGAAGTCGAGCAAAGTTATAATGAAGGGCGAAATCAGATGGGGTCGTGTGGGGCCTGACGATCCCCTTGGCTGACCGCAGGACGTGCATTTTCAAGAAAAGTCTTTGCCGGCAGGAGTAGCAGAGGTGGAGTTTCAGTCCCTCAGCCCTCCATCTCCTCCTTGTGTGCGTTGAAGATGAGTTTTGCTCCCCTCTTTTTAAATTGCTGCTTCCGCCACCACTGATTATAATCAGCCATCGCTATTATTATTATTATTATTATTAATGGAACCATATCCATATATTAAAGTTTCAGACATTGCCTCTGTGCATGTCCACTGTATATTTTTTAGTGTGGCAACTGGCAAACAATGGTGGATTTGCTTGCATTTGTCTTTAATATAATATATTTAAAAATTATTTAATTTTTTTGAAAATTTTATTTAAAAAATTTTAAAAGTATCATGTATGGCTATTCCATCAAATAATCAAATACGCAATTAAATATTCACTCAGGTTGTTAAAGTATGGTTTTGCCTACTTTTGTATTGGGTTACAGTTAACAAATGTGGGCATTTCAAATTTTATAAATTTATGGGCCAACGTTTTCAAATGGTATCGGGACCTATTATAACATAAATAAATTAATATGCTCAATTATGATTTATGAGATGATTCTCTATTTTATTTTATTAATTAGACCACATACAAAATTAATCCATTGGATCATGCATATTTTGGTAGGTCCGATACTAATTTCTATTAATGTACGGGCTGCTTATTTTATCTCATTTACAACCCAACAACTTTTTTGTTATGTTTGAGCCTCTAATTAGAATTAGATTAAATAAAAAAAGAACAGTATTTGCTCATGATCATTATTTTATATATCAGATACAAAATGGATATTTAAATATCAAAAGTTGAGCCACTATATTGAAGTTATATATTAATATTATAAACCCTATTGGGGATGAAAGAAAGTGAAAACTTTATTGAGATTCTTGGTTTTCTTTAACAATTTTTGTTTAGCAGGTCTAATTAGACAATTTATACAATATATTGATCTTAGCCACCAAACTGAATGTACAATTTGTGTAATATGTTGATTATTTTTACTAAAATGTTTTAAGAGAATCAATTGCTATTGATTTTAATGCGTGTTTTTTTTTATAGATAATGACAATTTAAAAAAATAAATTCAAAAGGCAGGCTTGCTATTGAATTTAGCGACGAAATATTTATATCGCCAAATATTTTTAGCAACAAATATAGCAACGCTGTAAAACTGTCTCCAATGATTTATAATCGATGCTATGGGCTTTCTGTCGCTATTGTTTTTACCGACGAAATATAAGTGTCGCTGATGGTTAATTAGTTCAATGACTTTTCCTTGCAAATTGTCTTCATACCTACGGACAGCATTAAAGCGTCGCTAAAAATTTTAGTACTAAAACTATTCTTAATGTCGCTAAAAATAAAATTGTGGTAGTGTATGATTCTCAAATTCAATTTGTATATATGCATTCATTCTCAATTAATTTAACTGAATTTGTACTATGCTTATCTAATTTCATATAAGTTTAATTCAACAAATTAACCAAATTGAAATATCAAAAATATATTAAATTTTTTTATTAACAATTTAACACATATAACTATTATTGTTGATAAGTATCTTTTCTATATTGTCATATATATATATATATATTAATCAATATCATAGAGGTTCATAAAATTAATTTTCAATGTGCTGTATATAATTAATTAAAAAATTATAATTTAAAGTTAATACAAGTAAACGTATTCATATAGTTGGGTTATAATCATTGTTTTGAAGGTTAATAAAGTATGAAATTTTCAAAGAAATAAATTAATATTAATATTTGTACAGTATAAACTGAATTAATTAATATAACTTATTAGTAAAAAAAATGTTAGTGGATGAATTTGACAAATATTTATATTTGTGCAATATAAATTAACAACTAACTGATCATATCAATTTATAAAATTATTTTACTAATTAACCAATTAATTAATTGAAAATTTATATAAATTTTTATTTAAATAAAGTAAAAAAAAAAGAGAAAAATTAATGTCGAAATATACCTGTCAAATAAATCCTCACAACCATACACTTTGATAAATTTAAATAGGAAGGATGGGATATTTAAAAATTTCTGATCGGATTGGGTTACAATTTTAAAAAATCTAACCCTAGCTTGGACCCATCCCCTACAATAATTACCATACCCATGAATGATTGAAAAATAATGACCCTGACATATACATATATATTACATTCTAGCTAGACGACCTTTCTTTTGATACTAAATTCAAAATATATCAAAAATTAAAAAAAAATATAATTCAAATTATGATAGAAGAGGGATTCAAATATCACTAGTCTAATATTGCGAAGAAAAATTAAAAACTTATGTACTCTTGAAAGAGTCACTCTCAAAAACTATCTAATGAGGTTGGATAGCTCAATTAGTCAATTATATATAAATTCATTCAAGATTTTATATTTAATCAATATAGAATTTATATCATACATAACAATTTATGTAAAAATAAAATGATTCTTATCATGTGACAGACTGAGTATTTTTTTTTATAATGACTTATATTGGATTAATTGGATTTTATTCTGTAAAGTATTATAACTAATTAATTATTATAATTATAATTACAATATAAGTGGAAAGATCAACCACTTGATATAGATTTTTTTTTAATCACCATCAACCACTAGGTAGATTGTTAACTGAATCTTACGTCAAAAAAGCCTTTTACAGGCACGCCATAATCTAACCTTATTTGAATGTTTTGATTCTTTGGGGTCTTAATACCTTAAAGTGGCCATTAATTAATAATGTCGAAGTGCTCGTTTCCAAAATATTAATAATTAATTCTCTCAAAGTACAGGTATATATTCATGCTTATACTATATACGTTCGTACAGTAAACATATCCAATAAAAATCAATATGATGAATATTTTCAATTTCATTTTTAGAGAATTAAAGTTGTAAAATACGAGTTATATATTATATAATAATATATCATGAATTTGTATAAATTTAATTAATAAAAAAATTAAAGATCATTTAGTATATTAATTAATTACGTACTCATTAATCAAGGGTATATATACTCATTTAATATATTAATATACATAGGAGCAGTACCAACAAGATCTTTTTTTTTATAATAAGACTCCATTTTAAAGATTTTAACTCGCATTACAATTTTAATTTAAAGTATTATTACAATTTTGCAAAATTAAAAAATGTAGCATTTATATATGCACTCCATTTAGAAAGGTCAGTAAGTATTCAGTCATTTTATATATGGGCTTGGACTACATTTTCAAAGCATGTAATTATAACTTATGATTATAATTATAGCCTCATGATGATTCAATGAGGAAGAGTAATTACTTTAAGATTCTAACAAATATTAAGATTTTGGTTAGAAAAACTCATTTAATAGAATTTAATTTAATTTTAATTCTTCATTGATGGGATTAGATTGAATCTTCAATTGAAATAAAATTGAATTGAATTTTTATAGAAGAATTATATATAAATAATTGGTCTTTGATTCTTCAAAAAAAAAAAATGGTCTTTGAACTTATAAATTTCTTGCAATAATTAATAAAATAACATAATTTTTCGTTTATAATATTGTGTATGAAGTAATATATAGAGATTAATTACTATTATTATTTCATGAAGAAAAATTATTTTTTATTTATCAAAACATCATTTGGAGTTCAATATTACAATTTTATTAGTTATTATCCTTAAAATGATTTTGATGTTAATAAATCAAAACATATTAATATATATAATCTTTTTCTTTTTTGAATTGAAGTTTAGTTTTTTTTTTTCTTTTTTTTATTAACAATGATATGATTTTTCTTATCAAATGATTAAGAATAATTTAAAATTTTCAACAAATTTGATCGTTTATATATAACAATTACCTGTCCAAACATTTAAATTATATTAATATTTTTTTTATTATTATTATTGAAATTCAGAAATTGCAAGTTCAAATTTTAGCTTTAACCTATTTTTTTTTAAAAACGGAGATCATTAGTGCTTGAATTATTGTCTTCCTACGTACGTACACTATATCAAATGAGTACTCATCATGTCATGTGATCTAATCAAATTTGTTATTATAATACTGATAAAAAAACACTTAGTTATTGTAATTAATAAAGATATACATTCATTATTATTTATATATATTAAATGAGAAGCTTGCTAATTACATTCAATATTTTTTATTACATAAAAAAGAAAAGAGACTACTAAGACTAATTAACTTGAAAACTTGAGATCTAAATAAAAATAACTGTACTAAAATAACCATAGAGAGTCAAAAGTGTCTGCTCATATAGCAATCTTTGCATGATTTGCCAACCCAACTAATATTCATTACAAAAAGAATATAATTTGTTTCCTGCCAATAAAATTAAATTTTATTTTATTTTTTTACATATAAATACAATTGTCATAATTAAATTACAAATATTAGAAACTCAATATATAGAAACAAAAATAAAATCATTAAATTAATTATCAAATAAAATCATACCAGAATAAAGATCAAGATGAATCAAGATTCAGTCTTGGTCAACCCCACCCCCACTAAGGCATCACTGGCTAAATTAGCTTTATCTTTTTCGAAATGACAAAGGCTTTTGCTCAATACGCAGTGAGAGGGACAATCTCATCTTCTTCATATGCGGCGATATGTAGCAGCATTTTTTTTCTTTCTTTTTTTCTGGTATACCTATAAATGAATGGTAAAAAAGAAAGCATATAAATTATTTGTGTGTAGAAATTTTTCAAAAATATTATAATATATATAATTATAGCATCCACCATTGATGAACCAGATTAAAATCAGTGTTAAAAAGGTGTTTGTTTTGCTAGGAATAAAATTCTTTGATTTTTTTTTGATAGATGAGAAGAATATTCTTGTTATGGTGTTGTAAAGAAATGTCATGATAGGTACATATATATGGTGTTCCATCACTGGAGAATTAATGGGGGAATAATAAGGGCAGCAGTTTCTAGGGTTCTGATCTTAACACCTCATTTGCTGTTCTATTATGATAATATATATATATATATATTGTTATTTTTTCTTCTTTGGTCAATTTTAATTTGGACTTTTAGCTTGAAAGAATTTTTAGTTATATTGCTTTAGTATTGAGAGTTTTTTGTACGATTTCTTGATGATGATTATTATTAGTTGTATTGTTACCATCATGGCTGTACTTGTGGTCATAAATTTAACAATTTTTTAAATGCTCCCGTTTGTTTTTGATAGAAGTAATTTTTTTTATTTAATATATTATGAGAAAATTAATTTTGAGTTTGTTATTTAAAAAAATATATAAGTACTACAAAATTATATTTTGGTGTGCTTGATAGAGATGCAATTTTAGAAAGATTGTAATATATATCTATATCTATATTTATATATTTAATGAAAATTATAAAAATTTAACTTAAAATCAAGTTTATAATTATTTAACTTTTTATTTACTTAAATTATCATTTATATGGATCCTAAAATTGCATATGCATGACATTTTTTTATGATGTATACATAAATAAATTTTTATATTTGATTTTTTTAAATTACATTCTAATACATATTACTCGAAATAATGTCAGGGTTATGCTGGAATGTTTTAAAATTTTATATTTTTTTGTAATTTCTATATATAAATTTTAATAGACTTTCATTGAATGATCAACCCCATAAAATTAAAATCATATATATTAAAATTATTTTTTTAAACAAGTGTATATAAATTTATAAATAAAAAGTTGTGTTGAAGTTTAAATATTATATACAAATGTATGACCTAAAAGAAATTGAATTTTGAAAAAAAAATAAATTCAAATTTAGCATTGTGCAGATGTTGCTCCTCTCTTTTCTAAATAAATTCATTACACCAATGTTAGAGATTGATCTTGAATTTATTTCTCTTTATTCAACGAACTCATCATAAAAAAATTAAATATCAGTCAGTCTCTTTCAAATTATCTCTAACAAAATATAGCACACAATTACTGATTACTTCTTACAGCATTCCATACATAAACCACGTGTTAATAATAAAGTAGGAGTAAACTCCATTATCCAAAAAAGAAAAACAAAAGACCACCATGTATTGTGTTTTATAATGTTCAACATTGTCAATGATATATATATATATATATATATATATAAAATAAACCCACACGTTTTCTTCACTCCACACGATCAGTACTTAGGGCACCAAATTCAATTTTAGGGTTTCAACATGTTATTAATTTTGCCTCACCAATTAGTTACTAAGGTGTCAATGGGGTCTTCTCCTAAATTTGATTTGTGAATTGTGATGATATTAAGCAAACAAACAAGCAAATGAGTTGACATAGTAAGTGCTTGACTAGGGTCCAACTCTATATATATTTCAAACTATTAGGCTTCAACTTTGATGGTTATAAATTATAATACAAGACATGCATTGAGAGGGAGTTTAAGTGGGGGAAGTTTATTCTTTGGAATATACCTATTCCATATTCAAAGCTTTTCCCATACTTTTAAATTTTTTTTTTAACATTAATAGTAATCATTCATGGTTATGATCATACTCCAATTGACCCTTTTTGTTTTAATTTCTTTCCTCCTTTTGGGAAATGTTCCATCGAAGTCAACTTGGGGATCTTAGTTATTATATTGTTCAAATTTATGAAGTTTCTAAGCTATTTGTTATACCATTAAATTCATAGTGCAGTGAAGTGCTGTCACGACAATAATTATCAGTACTAACATTATTTTATGTGATATTATAATTATCGTCACAATTTTAATATTATTCATAATAAATTTTTAACCATAAGATTATTAGTTATAATTTGGCGATAGTATATATTTTATTGTCACCAAATACGTATTTTTTATGTGATAATTTTTTAACATTTGTGACAGTTAATTTGGATTTCCAGAAAATGTATGATTTCTTGTAGTATATACAAAAACCTGCATAATAATAGAGTCATGGGGATATATAGTACGTAATTTTAGGCTATAACTAGAATGTTAAGCTAATTTGTCGAGAAATTTTTATTTAGACAATGTGCATAAGCATCCAACTAATAAAATTTTATATTTTTTCTATTATCATCCTTTTAAAAATTGAACGAGTGTACATATTTTGTATTTTACATATTTTTGGGATGATTTAGGATGGCATTGTAATGGGTTTGATCTTTTATTGGACGGTGTACATTCCATAATTTTTTTCATATTTAAATTAATAAAATAAATAACTCTCTCTCTATATATATAAAGAATTTTCTATTAGTTAATTATATATATACTCGGTCAAAGTAAGAATTTTCTTCAATTAAATATTATATTTGGATTTTCAACCCCTCTTTTTTTTTTTTGCAAAGAAACAAAGTGATGACTCCATTGAATTTAAAATTAAATTTAGATGTGGTCTTTATTCTTTCAATAGTCAATAATTATGTGTTTATTTGATATTAAGGCTGTACTTTACTTTTTAAAAAAATTAAATATTGTTGGAAAAAAATTTCTAAAATTATTCTTTTTATAATAGTAACTTAAAATTTTTGGTCAATAAATCTAAATTAACAAATAACTGTGGGGGTAATTGTTTTAAAGTTTAATTTTCATTGCTAGAGAATTTCAAATTATTTCACCTTAAAAAATACTTAGTAATGATAACGAGGTGGATTTTTGGGACACTTTTTTGGATTAAAATTCAGATTCTTCACTAGTTGACATGTAATATGTAAAATAAGAAACTAGTGGATCGAGCTCCAATAGAAAGACTCCAATGCCTAAGTCAGTAATTACTCTATCTTAGTAAAAAATGAGCTTTCTTAATTGTGAAAAGTATAAATTTATCTGTGGTGATCTACCTTTATTTATAGTTAGAAAGTATGAGACAATAACTGTAGGAAAATATATATAAGTTAAATGAAAATTAGTGTAAAATAGAAACATGCCTATTTCCAACTTTATATTAACTAGTCGAATATTTGTGCGATGCGTGGATGTAATTTTTTTATTATGGTATAAAAATTTTATTATAATATGATATTTTATATTTATATATTAATAATTTATTAAATATATGATATTTAATATTTATATATTAATAATTTTAGTAATTAAATTTTAGATTTAATATAATTAGTAATTATTAGTATAGTTTTAAGAAATAAAATTAAAATGTGATGTAACTTTTATCTTTATATATTAATAGTTTCATATAATAAATTATAATATATAAATAATATATAAATAGATAAATAATTATAACATATGTCATTTTTTATTATATATGTATTACGTAATAATATATTATTTATTTATTTTTTAATTTTGACTAATAAACTTTTTATATATAAAATATTTTATCTTCTTATATTAATAATTTATCAAATATATGATATTTTATTTTTAAATATATTAATAGTTTCAGTTAAAAATTTATTAATAATTATTAATAATTATTAATAATTTATTAAATATATGATTTTTTATTTTTTTATATTAATATTTTTAGTTAAAATATTTATTAATTATTTATTAAATTTATTAAATATAAGACCTTTGATATTTATATATTAAATTTTTAATTATTAAATTTATATTATTAATTTATTAAATATATTAATTTTTTATTTTCATGTATTAATAATTTTAAATATTAATAATTTATTAAATACATTACTTTTATTTTTATAAATTAAAAATTTAAGTTAAAAATATTATTAATATATTTATGAACTTTTATATTCGTATATTAATCAGTATTTTTTTGCTAAATGCAATAAATACTATTTTTTTTTATTATGTGTATATGTATTTTGTGGCTCTATATAATGCTTTTATTTTTCTTAAATTATACATACATATATATATATATATATATTAAATATAGATTAAAAATGTTAAAGATCATATATTTTATTATTTAATATTTTAAATTTCTAAAACATATAAATTAATTATTATTATAAATAAGTTATTTAATTTATAATTAATTTATTATGAATGTTAAGAGTTTTATATTTTTTTAACTTTTTAAAATTCTAAAAAAAATATAAATATATTATTAAAATATATTAATGTGTAATTAATTTATATTTTATAAAAAATCATATATTTTATTCTTTATTTTTTAATTCTTAAAAATATATAAATTAATCATTATTATAAATTAATTAATTTATAATTAATTTATTAAGAATGTTAAGAGTCATATATTTTTTTTAATTTTTCAAATTTCTTAAAAATATATAAATTAATCAATAATATTTAATTATATTAATGTATAATTAATTTTTAGATAATTAATTAATATTATGAAATTATATTAATGTGTAGTTATTTATTATAAGATTAATAGTCACAAATATAATAAATATTATATTTTATATTTTATATAAATTATTAAAATTAAATAAAAATTAATTATAAAATTAAAAGAGCATTATTTAAAAAAATTGATGATGTGTCATTTTTTTAATATTTCTTCCATTATTGGCTTATCTATAATATAGATAAGTAACTACAACTTTCAACATCGATCATCATACAATAGTGAAAAGAAATCAAGTATAAAAACTTATTATGGTGTGTTTATTTAGCTAAAGAATTAATTCGGCAAAGTGAAGTGAAGTTGGTGGTGCTAATTATTGTGATCCTTTGGGATATTCTTCAATCTTGTTTAGTGGTCGACTATTATATTTACTCATTAAGCAAAAGAGATTGTGTTTATATATAAACAATATTGGTTTATGTATCAGATATTTCATGATTTATATCTATCCAATTCATTAAAAATAAAAATAAAAAAAATTGTGGTGAGGAATTAGTTTCAAGTTACTGAAATTGTGGGATTGCCTCGGAGCAAAGACACTTTTAATTTAAAGAAAGAAAAGTGTGCCTTCGGCACAATGCCACTTGGCTTCCATTCCCACAAATCTAATTAAGAAATAGGAACCCTCACAATATAAATGTATATAATTGGAAGCATTCTTATCTAAATTATGTGCACAATCACTCGAATATAGTTTAATGATCACAAATATATGTTGCTCTCACTTAGATTTTAAATTTTAAATTTGAGTTATAAGTATTTTCTCTCTACTTTTGAATATAATTGATAAAAAAATATAGACTCTGTACATATATTATCACATGGGAATACTTACCCACCTATGTATTTTTCTCCACTATTTTCTTGCAAAATTAAAAAAAAAATGCAGAACAAAAGAAACGATCTTAAAGAAAAATCACAATGCTATTTGTGACTTTCCACACGTATGGCAGTATTGTGGGGGCGGGGGACTCAGTTCATTGGGTTAATTGGGCAAGAAAGATCTGATGGCCAACAAAGATGGAAAGGCAGCCCACAAGGTTTATTTTGGATCAATATTTCCTAGGCTTTGTTGGACTACGATGTAAAGCCCATCATCTTGGGGTAAAAATTTGAAATTTTATAGAACATTACATAAAGTACTATTATTTTTTCTTCAACATTTCATTTTTATTTGTGTTTAATTTTTTTTATAAAATTTAATACTTCGCGTTCAAGAAAAAAATATTATTTGTGATTTTAGATACTGTTTCTGTATATATGATTTTATACAATTTGTGATTAAAAGTTAAAATTTTAATCCTATTCTCAACAAAATTATAAACAAAATCTTAATATATGATTTTTACTATCTCAGAAAGCCATGGTTTTCACTTTTCAGTAGTATTCTTAATTTCATAAAGAAACAATTTCAAAATCTTAATATATAATTTTTTTTTATTTTTATTTTGCTTTAAGATTTAATAACAAGATAAACTATAGTTTATATTTTTATACGTTCTATTGGATTTATTTTAGTTTCAATCAAAAGCAAATTATTCACAATATTCAATATATATACTCAATTAAGACAATAAAAGAACTAAACATGTACTTGAGTTTTAAAAGTCAGAATTTTGAGACCGTATCTATTATCTGATTACCATGTATTATCTAACCTTCGCGGAATAAACCTTTGGTAGTTTCTATAACGGCATGGTCAAACCACGTGGGCGATCAAAACTACATCTTAGCCGTTAATTATCGCAAACGACAATAGTCGACGGCTATGGAGACATGGAATGACGACATAGAAGAAAATTCTCTTAAATTTTATCTTCTTCTATCTAGCCTTATATGGTGGATGAGATGCGATAGATAAGTTCCTTAATCACTAAGTTATATATGGCAATGGCATAGTATATATAGAGCTCTTCTCCAATCTTCTCTCTCACAACATTTACAGCTTATACCCAGTCAATTTCAATTAATCATCGCCCTCTGTTATATCATCTTTCAACATGGTGAGTTTTAATGCTTTATTATTATATATATATATATATATAATGAAAAATTTTATTCTGGATTGGATGATAAATTGCTGAAAGTGATAATAAGAAAAACAATTGAATTCCTCTTTGAACCAATACATTTGTTTTCTTTGTGTAGGCTCATGCATTGGAAATTAAGGTTCCATAGTTCTCTCTCCATTTCACATTCTTATTTATTTTGTATTTAGATTCTTATTTTTCAGAGCATATATTGCTATAATTAATTAGCAAACTGTGTTAAATATGATTTCTGGTGCAGAAAGAATTTACTCAACTATCAGAAAGGATAAAATCTGTGGATCTGCATCCAACTGAACCATGGTAATTTGTCAAAATTCAGTCTTTCATTTTTTTTTTAAAAAAAAAAAATTAAAAAGAGAAGAGCTCTTTCTAATTCTGATCTTGGCAGTATTAATTCAACACGACACAATTTCCAAAACATCACATTAATCTACTAGTTATTTTCTTTCAGGATTCTTTCAAGTTTGTACTCAGGATCTGTTTGTGTCTGGAACTATCTATCACAGGTAATGCCCATCAAATTGTCATGTGTCTTGTCTTGGACTTCATGTTTTGCCAATAACAAGTGCACTGCCCAATGAGAGTAGTTTTCAAAAATAAGAGATTATGAGTTTAAATATTTATCAGATTATCCAATTAAACTGATGCTAACTTGAAATTACATTAACTAATGCCAGACAATGGAGAAATCTTTCAAGATCGCAGATTCACCAGGTATATATTATTTTGGTTAGTTAATATAAGTAAATTTGTTGCTTAATTAATTGATTTCATTTGCGGAAAAAAAAAACTCTTGCAGTAAGGTCAGCAAAATTCATTGCAAGAAAGCACTGGATTGTCACTGGATCTGATGACAAATTTGTTCGTGTATATGATCTGAATACAAAGGAATTGATTAAAGAATTTGAGGCACACAGTGATTACATTAGGTCTTTGTCTGTCCACCCTTCACTTCCCTATGTAATGTCATCTTCTGATGACAAGCTTATAAAGATTTGGGACTGGGAGAAGGATTGGAATTGCATTCAAATCTTTGAAGCACATTCTCATTATGTGATGCAAGCAGTTTTCAGTCCACAAGATAACCACACATTTGCAAGTTCATCACTTGATGGCACCATTAAGGTATTTTGTGAAATTAGGTTTTATTTATTTATTTTTCTTTTTTATTGTACTCAATTCAACTAAATTGAACTTTAATTACAAGTTAATTAGAATCGGCTATATATATAAATTAATTCTCTTTTTGCAGTATGAGCTATATATTCAGAGAAATTTAAAACAACAAGATCATTTTTGAACTATTTTTTCCCATGTTAATTAATTTAGAACTACAGTAACTCTCAAAAATTTTAAAAGAAACCTTAATGGTATATTGATGATATGTTTATGCAATTTGTCAGAGTTGACCCACTGCAGTATGTGGCAAGAATTACTTTTCTAATTTATTTCTCAAACTATTCATTTGAAGTGTAATTTTCTATTTTATATATAGATTTGGGATCTTGGCTCTCCATCTCCAATTGCCACATTAGATGGGCATTCGAAAGGTGTAAATTGTGTCAATTACTTCATTAAGGATGATAAGACGTATCTGCTTAGCGGTTCTGATGATTATACTGTTAAGGTTAGCAAGCCTTTAGCTCTTTCTTCCAAAAAAAAAAAAGAAATTATAGCTAGCACTTTAGAGACATTTTACTTGTTTAATTATTTTTCCTTATAAAATTTGGCAAATAAAGGTGTGGGATTTGGAAACAAAAAGCTGTGTCCAGACATTAGAAAGCCATACAAACAATGTTTGTGCAGTATGTGCCCATCCAGAATTTCCCATCATAATTACAGGTTCTGAAGATGGGAATATCTGCATATGGAATGCAGATAATTATAGGTAAATAATTCTTATTTGATTAATTATTTCTAATTATATATTAGTGTTTCAATATCTTAATTTTTATTCTATTTATTTTTTTAAGTTCTTGATTGGTTTTACATAATAATTTTCAGGCTTGAAAAAACATTAAATTATGGTCTTGAAAGAGTATGGGCTATTGGTTGTAAGAAAGGTTCACAACAGTAAGTCTCTAGTTATCGTAAATTTATTCTGCAAATAAGTTAATGTGATCAAATTTATTTGTGATTTTTTTTTTTTTACATTGTTTCCAAACTTGATTCTTGTAGGATTGCATTTGGTTGTGATAATGGAACCGTTATGGTCAAAGTTAGTGACTCAAATTGAAGAGACAGTCTTTAAGATATCAAGAATTCATGTTCATTAGTGTTCCTACCACTAAGGAAGACAAGACTAGAGGAAATAATTAATGGCAACTACTTTATTATATTTGGAGAAATAATATGCATGTAATGTTCTATAGTTTGTATTTCTAGTATTCTATATCATGATATGTGATTATTCTGAATTGGGATGATTTAGTAATGTAATGGATAAAATTTTAGTAAATAAATGTATTTGATGTATGAAAATAGACTCTATTCATGCAATAGGAAATGCATAGTTTATTGTGATTTTTTTTTGTGATTTATTGTGATTTTTATTTTATCACAAAATAGACATTTGATTAATAGTTTAAAGGTCAATTTATTAATATTGAAGTTTATTCATAATGCAAATGAATAATTGCATTACAGATTTAAACGGATTCAGATTCAATTTCATTCTCCTCGTAGTATAATGCTTTAAAGAAAATAATTTTTTAAAAGGAAATAATTGCCAAAAAAAAAAATACAAGTTTTAGTGTATAGATAACCTAAATTTTAACCCATTTCAATTCAAATTTGCGAAATGGATTTTCTTATTTTGTTATCTTTCTTATTTCATATAGGAATTAATAATCAATTTTTACACGCCATAAATATCTAAAAGCACATTACATATATATAACAAGATAAAGAAGTTCAAAATGAAGAAAAAAATTTGTAGCTTGATTTCTTCATCTAATATCAATAAGGAAACATTGATTCAAAAATCAAAATATAAAGATCATACCTATTTTTGCCGACCACACACCAGGGCTCATAAAAATAATAAATAACCTCTTAATTTTTTTTTTCTTTAAGTTGAAGTTCTTTGGACAATTATAGCTTATTTTTTAATTAAATTTTACTTCTTAAATTATTATTTTTTTAAAAAATTATTCCATTATCAATTTATAAAATTTAAAAAATAATTATCTTTTAAATTATACCCTTATTATTAATGAGTTAATTAATAAAGTATAAATATAATAATTTTATATTAATGAATTGATGAAAAATATTTTAGTTAATTTAAAATAATTTTATATAATATTTAGAGAATATAATAATTTTTAATAGATATGTATGAGTTAAAATGAGTCAATGTTGTCGAGATGGAGAAAATATATTAATATTTTCATTTTGTGTGATTCAATTTTTTTTTATTTTTATTTTAGGGATATTATTAAATTTTAATGATACAGAAAAATGTATTAATATTTTAATTTTGAATGGTTTAATTTTATTTATTTATTTTTATTTTGAGATATTATAAATTTAATTTATGCATTAATTGAAATTGATTTTATATACGAACTAAATTTAATGTGGTATTCAAGAAATTAATTTTTATTTTATTTTAAGAATTATTTTTTGTGCACATTAGGATTTTATTTTATTTTTATTATTTTTAAAATTTATTTATTATTTGGTTTTTCAATTTGCTATCTAAACTTAATAGTTCAGAATTGTATAAAAAAATAAATTTTTTTTGTTCTTGTAAAAAAATTCTAGTATTATTATTTAAAGAAACACGGAGCATCACGTACAAGACATACTTTTCTTTTCAGTAGTTAAAAATTAAAAATTAAACATCCAGTTTTATGGTCAGCAAGTGATGGGCCCCAAAGAGCTAGCGTGTCGGCCACATCACTGCCAAAGTTGGTCATTCTTATTCCATGCTGGCATCATTCACACCAATCAGCAATAGCCATACAGACATCCAAATAAAATCTTAGCCGTTCATAAGCGAAATCACCTCCAATCCATCATCAGAAACCGATCTTATCCTAAAGGAAAATCTACTAGATTCCCACCTGCGCAGTGGTACTTCCGTTATTATATCCCTTAATTACAAAGCATCTCCCTCATTTCTTTTCTCGCATATGAACGGAGGTCTTGCTAATACAAAACCAAAGACCCCTCTCCTTTCTATCTCTCTCACTCTGTTCCTCTCTCTATATATTTATTAAAGCTTGATTCCCTGGATCTCTAGCTTTCGCGATCTGCAAAAATGGTGAGTTCATGATCTGTTGTTGTTTAGTTTTTCACTTCCAATTTTATTGCCGTTTAGAGGTTTTCGAGTGTGAGTAATAGTTAGATCTGGTTAGAATCTGCATTGATTTGATACTATTATATAGTTTTGCATCTAATTGTATCGATTTCTAGCATCTAATCACGTAATTAGGCACTGCTTTTGGTTTATTGAATCCAATGCGTGAATATGGATTCAGTTACCGCTGTTTGGTTACGGATTATCAGGGGTTCTTGAAGTGTTGTTTAATTCCTTTGCAACTCAACAGGGTTTGAAGGACTTGAATACACCTGGGATCTGGTGTTTGCTGTGCGCGAATTTGAATTTAATTGTTTGTTAATTGAACTTACATTTTTAGTTACAGTGAATTTTGGAGGTTTGTTTGCTTGCTGAGAAATTGAAAGAATGGATATATGGAGTCTTGCAATGGTTTTGGTTATGACTAAGCTATTTTGAGTTTCCGAATTTTCTTTCACTTTAACTGGTTTTCTCAGTTGCCGAATGGTGAATTTGTTTGATGATTAATTTGGGATCTGGCATTTGATTTGGAACTGATGAGTTTTTTGTTTTCTTTTCTTGTTAACAGCCTCTCAGACTTGAAATAAAGGTACAGTTATGCATTCTCTTTAATTTGGTTTCATTTTGTGGGATAAATCTAAGTACTATTTATGGGAGTTTCTAACTATTTTCTGTGATATTCTTGTTTGGCATTTGAATCAGAGAAAACTTGCTCAAAGATCAGAGAGAGTAAAATCTGTGGATCTACATCCAAGCGAACCATGGTAAATTATACTATGGTTTTGTCTTTAAATCTGTTGTTTAGAGCAATGTGATGTGCCGGATGCAAGAAGCTGGGGAGAGAAAGTTGGTGAAGATATTTAGTACTGACTGCATTTTGCTATGATTTTACTGCAGGATTCTAGTGAGTTTGTATTCAGGGACTGTTTGCATCTGGAACTATCAGTCACAGGTATGAAAAATGTAACTATATTAGTTTGGAAGTGAAAAAGGGAACTTGTGCTAGTATATTACCATAATTTTGCTTGATTTATTCTTGTACTGTTACCTGTTTGAATTGCTATAGTAAAAGAAGTGCAAGTAAGTTTGAATACATTCTATGCGCGAGGTGATGTGAAGGTGACTTTAATGCACATAGAGCATGAATGTTGTCTGAAGAGCAGTATTGCTGTATGAGAGGGAATATATCTAGTCTCTTCTTTTTACTGATTGTAAGGAAGTTGAGAAGAAAACATGGATCTGTTGTTCAATGAGCTGCAGCATGTTGCAGGTTTGGGCATGAGAGCAATATTGTATATAAGATGTGACCAGGATGAAGTTTTTTGGTATTTGATTATTCCAAGGTGATTGGTGATGAATTAGAAATTCAATTATACCATAAGAGAAATGATGGTTTGTAGTTTTGTAGTGCCTGGAAAACAAGTATCTATTATGTAATTGGCTGTGACATTCTTTAGGAATGCCTAAAGTTGGTTCCTATTTGAATTGGTCTTCTATGATTTGGGGATATGATGATGAGTTAGGTTTATGAACATCTGGGGCTTTCAGTGGCGCTATCATGCGGTTTTAGCCTTCCTCTTGGTATTTATTTTGCTCATTCCCATGATGTTGTGATTGTGGAGAATGAAGTGAAAGAGCTAGAAGTGAACTATCTTTTTTTTTCCTAGGACCTAAAAGTTGAGAAACAAAATCTCTGCTATAAACCATGAAGAAGTGTCAGAGAAATATTCTCAGTTTTATCATACTCATATGGAATAAGAAATAAGCTTCATTATGATTTCAGGGTTATTTTTCATTATAATCTTTTGGAGGAATTAAATGTCTTTCTTTAGCTAATAATTAATAATTTTAGTTTATTACAAACTAATATCTTCATTTATTCATCATGTTTTTTTCTTTATATTAATTATATGAAGAATTCATCTTTTATTTTTAGCATAGGCTCTTTTTAGATTTTGTGTTCTACTTCTAACTTAAAACTCCTGGTTTTTTCTCCAGACTATGGCAAAATCTTTTGAGGTCACTGAGTTACCAGGTATAGATATGTTATTCCATTTGTCTATGAGGTTGTTATGAACATATTTCTTTATTTAAAAACATTATTTTTGCAATTTTTTTCTTGGTAAAAAATGTGCTATGATCTAAGCATTTGTGATCCATTTTACAGTTAGGTCAGCAAAGTTTATTGCACGAAAGCAGTGGGTTGTTGCTGGAGCTGATGACATGTTTATTCGTGTGTACAACTACAATACGATGGATAAAATTAAAGTGTTTGAGGCGCATACAGATTACATTAGATGTGTGGCTGTCCATCCTACCCTTCCATATGTGCTGTCATCATCTGATGATATGCTCATAAAACTTTGGGATTGGGAGAAAGGTTGGGTCTGTACTCAGATTTTTGAGGGACATTCCCATTATGTGATGCAAGTAACATTTAATCCAAAAGACACAAATACTTTTGCAAGTGCATCCCTTGATCGCACCATAAAGGTATAAAATTTTTTTTTCCCATTGTTTTCTTTTTGGAATGAATTTTGTGTATCCCTTGACATGCTTATTATTATTTACTTCTTACATAGATTTGGAATCTTGGATCCCCTGATCCAAATTTTACACTGGATGCCCATCAGAAAGGAGTAAATTGTGTTGATTACTTTACTGGTGGTGATAAGCCTTATCTGATCACAGGTTCTGATGATCATACTGCCAAGGTCTGCCATCAATTTCTATATCAAATGTTATTTAATGAGTGTTCATTTTACATACTTATCTTGATTTTGGAGTAAATAAATATTTGCTATGTGAATAGGTGTGGGACTATCAAACAAAAAGCTGTGTCCAGACACTGGAAGGCCACACTCACAATGTCTCTGCAGTATGCTTTCATCCTGAACTTCCTATAATAATTACAGGTTCTGAGGATGGGACAGTTCGCATATGGCATTCAACAACTTACAGGTAAACTTAGTTCTGCAACTTACTTTTTACGGTACACGTCCATCAATATTGTGAGACTCTGTTTATAAAATTTTAAATTATAATTTTAACTTGTACATTTCAATTTCAGTAGTAAATTGCTATGGGGAGTTTTTGTACATTGCTAGAAGAAGATTCATCTAACAGTGGTTTCTGTAGAAATTAGTTAAGCTATTATGTTTCCAGAGTGACATTTATGAATTTCTAGTTAACTAGCTGCAGTATTTAAATATAGTTGCCTGTGTGTATCATTATTGACTGCATGTTTTATAGTGCTATGATTTTGAATTTCCGTTGAAGGATAAAATTTGCTCTCAGTGAATGCATGCTGGTAAAAGACTAGATTAGGTTGACTTTTGATTGGTAGTCATTAATGAATCTAGTTTATAGATTATTTTTTGAAAGAAGGCCAAAGTTTTCATTCTTTTTATGGTTTTTCCCCTCTTCTTTCTCTTTCATGCCAAACTGTCTTTTATCTGAATCTTCATAATATATAGTCCTGTAATGGGGTTTTATTTCCTTTCAAGTGTTTTGATCTTGAGATGTATTTTACTGTTTTACAGGCTTGAGAACACATTGAATTATGGTCTTGAAAGAGTTTGGGCCATTGGATATATGAAAGGCTCACGCCGGTAAGCTTCTTGCAGATGAGTACTACTGGACTTGCTGTACTACAGTGGTTTTGCTTATGGTTGTTGTCATTTTGTCTATATTGTGATTCCCTTAGGGTTGTCATCTCTCAATAATCTATTACTTTCTAAAATGTCTCAGTTGTAGTTATTCCTCTAGTAATGATTATTATTGCTATATTGTCATTTATTATCATTGTTATCTTAGTATTGTTTTTCTTCTTGTTATGTCCTTGCTTCCCTATGACTTTCTGATTTATTTCCCTTATAATCTATATTCCTTTTTTGGGATTGCTAAAATATCACCCTTTTGCTGACAGTGAATGATTGATTGATGCTGTTAAATTCCTACGTTATTTTTTCACAGTACAAGCAACTAAAATGCGGCAAAAAAAATATTTCACTTTTGTAGTGATGCTTGAACATTAGACTTAAGTTGGTGTTTGGTATTCATATTCTTGGGGCAAGTTTGTTCATGATCAAATTCAATCAATGTGTGATGTTGGATATCTTTTGCAGCGTCTCTCTTTTCTTGTTTACTGTGACTAAAGTGTGATGGCTGTAAATCTTTCCAGTGTTGTGATTGGTTATGATGAAGGAACCATTATGGTCAAAATTGGTCGGGAAGAACCTGTGGCTAGTATGGATAACAGTGGAAAGATCATATGGGCCAAACACAATGAAATTCAAACTGTGAACATTAAGAGTGTGGGAGCAGATTTTGAGGTCTGGAATCTACTATACCAGTTCCAGTGTTTCTACTTGACTTTAAACCTTGAAATGCATTTTAAGAATTTTATGTTACACATGATTGCACTATAAGTACTTTTTGTTTGTGTGTTTCAGGTGACTGATGGGGAAAGATTACCTTTGGCCGTCAAGGAGTTGGGAACATGTGATCTTTATCCACAAGTGAGTGATCATTTTTCATCTAATTTGGTGAAACTTCGATTTTACATTTTACTTATTGGGACCTAGCAGTCCTTCACAATAATTGAGGCTATATCCTCCAGGACAATTATAAATTTTTTGTGCCTCTTAATGAGCATTAAGTTTACCGATTCTCATAGATGGCTTTCTATGGAATAATTAATTTTTACTGTGGAAGAATTAATTTTTTCTATGTAAATCTGTTCTGCTGTTGTGGAGATCTGGATTAGAGACTCTTATTTGTTTTTCCTCTTTAGGGAGGAAAAGTTCAGTGAAGAATCCATGAATCATAAAGATGCATGCTAGATGGATTGCAAATCAGCATGTTTATGTCCCTTGTGTTTCTGGTCCCCAACATATTGATGGGCTTTCCTGTGACTTCAGTTCATATAGGGGAAGCCATAACTGTGCATGAAAGCATGAACCTATTTTATCCTTAATGACTTGATTACAAAATCATTCTTTTCATTTATAGCTGAAACGCAGATATAAGCCTTAATTATCTAGAGGTAGAAAGATTTAGAGGTGGGGAAATGGAAGTGTAGTGTGGATTAACAGTGCTAAAAATGTACAAATGATATGATGAAAAACTGACGCCAGATGAACTCAAGTGGCATTGCAAAGTAAAGCTACTATGGTATAATAACTCCTATGCAAGATGAGTTATTACTTAATCATCCAATACTTCTACATGCAGTGTATGGGTGGCTAATATTTATTGCATTTTTTCTTCAGAGTTTAAAGCACAATCCCAATGGGAGATTTGTTGTTGTCTGTGGAGATGGTGAGTACATCATATATACTGCTTTAGCATGGAGAAACAGATCTTTTGGTTCAGCATTGGAATTTGTTTGGTCCTCTGATGGAGAATATGCTGTTAGAGAAAGTACATCAAAGATTAAAATTTTCAGTAAGAATTTTCAGGTTTGTAAGCGTTCTTTGCCTATATTAATGTGGTCTTGTTTATTTGAAAGATTGAGAAAGTGACTAATTTCTTGTCACACATGATGGCAAGCAAAATTTCTTTTCCTTCATACCGGTCATATTGTTCAGACGAAGTTTTGTTTTTGCTTTGTTTTGGTGAGGGTAGTATGTTTGCTGTTATGGGAAAATTCCTAAGAGCTGTCCCTCTTGAGGGGCAATTTCCAAATGGCTGGCAATCACAGTGATGTAACAGTTGTTCCATTCTAATTGTGAGTCGGGATTTGGAATCGGATTGAATGCTTTGAATGGGATTGAATCATCTGTCACCTACTGTGAATTTTTTCAAACCACTAGCAAATGACTCAAATTCAATATAGCATAACAAAAAAAAATTTACTACACGATATGTAAATGATGTATAATAGAATTTTAATTTTTACCTGGATTCGTAAGGAATTTTTTTTTATTTTTATATTTAAATAATTCTAATTTATATTAAATTGTATATATTTGAAGTGTAATTTTTTAATCTAATCAATGAATTTTATGTTTAGCCAATGGGTTTTTCATTAGTGCTACTAGACCAATTAAAATTTCCAATCCCAATCAAAATTAAATTTTTTAAAAAATTACTTAATTATTTTTAAAAAATAAATTTGTAAAATTTTTATAATAATAAAGAAAGAAAGGATCAAGTGACTAGAAAGGAAAAAAAAGAGGTGTCTAGAATGTAGATACGGATTTAAAAAAAATTAAAAAAAAACACAGAAAAATAACAGAGATAGGTAAATGGGTCACTGTGTTGGGAATCCGGCATGTGTTAGGGCAATTTGCATGATATTCAAAACCATGCATTCTTCATTTGCTTGATAATCTTTTCTTTTTCTAAATTTTGACTGCTGACGCATTGTCATGGATATTTTTCTTATTTCATGATTCTAGTTGTTAGATAGTACATAAGATCCTGTGTGAAAACTGTGGAGTTACGTGATGGTGATTTGTTTCAGGAAAAGAAGAGTGTCCGGCCAACATTTTCTGCTGAGAGAATTTATGGGGGTACATTGTTAGCAATGTGTGCAAACGACTTCATTTGTTTCTATGATTGGGCTGATTGCAGGTTGATTAGACGAATTGATGTTACTGTCAAAGTAAGCGAAAATGTTCTTTAGCGTCTTGAATTATCATTATTATTTTTACTTGCCCCATAACAAAATGTGTTATGTGTTTCAAAATATTTCAGAATCTTTATTGGGCTGACAATGGTGATATGGTGGCGATTGCTAGTGATACATCATTCTACATCCTCAAATATAATGTGAGGTTCCACTCTAGATTTTCTCCTCTGGCTTTATGGATGGTTCTTTCTCTCATTCACAGTTTTTATTGGATACATGCTTTATAAAATTGAATTTGATGTTTTATTTTCACAGCGAGACGTAGTGTCATCTTATTTAGATAGTGGAAGACCAGTAGATGAACAAGGTGTTGAAGATGCATTTGAGCTTCTCCATGAAACCAACGAACGTGTTAGGACAGGCTTATGGGTTGGGGATTGCTTCATTTACAACAACTCCTCCTGGAGACTTAATTATTGTGTTGGAGGAGAGGTATTTTATGTGCTTCATGCTTGGTCTAATTGTTTCTACAGGCTTAGATATTGTGCTTCAGGCTTGGGTTTGTTGTTTTGTATTGATATCTAAATGCTATTGGTTTAGGTAACAACAATGTTTCATTTGGACCGTCCAATGTACTTGTTGGGATATCTTCCTAATCAAAGTCGGGTGTATCTGATAGACAAAGAATTCAAGTACGTGGTTGTTGGTTTGGAAGTTAAATAGGCTGTATTTTTATCATTATCCTCTTGTTTGCTGATCTTCTTTTTGTTATGCAGTGTTATTGGTTACACTTTGCTTCTTAGCTTAATTGAGTACAAGACTCTAGTGATGCGTGGGGAACTGGAACGAGCCCATGGACTTCTACCTTCAATTCCAAAAGAGCATCACAATAGGTAAGACTGACGTTTTGCCAGATGTAAAATAACGACAAATGGATATTTATCTTGGTTATCCGTAGAGTGAATGTGATTATGTGCTGTTGGAAGTCAAATGTTTATATGTTTGGTTGGTTGACTGTTGCACGCTTTCAACACTTTATTAAGTTTCCTTTGTGCTTTTGATTCCAATACTTGAGTTTTTCTGCTTATTTGGACGAATAAGGTCATGTGTTTCACAGATCACTTGAAAATTTGTTATGTTAATACTGCCATCTGGTTCCACGACAAGATTTTCTTTTGCAGGATAAACTATGATGGCGTGCTTGCTTGACTGAATTTTTAAATTTATATGATACTGTCAATAGTTTGTTATCTTGTTCTCAACATACTTGTAATTTGATGGAGGTGGGTGATTAATACAAAATTATGTGGCTGTCTTTGTTGGCCATCAGAATCTCCTTCCAAATGCTATCTTGGAACTTAAAGAATGCAGTAGCATGCTTTATGTATTTTTACACAAACATTAAGTACTGAAGTTTGGGTGCTAAAATTTTATTTATTCATTTCCCTTTTGTTTTTGATAATTTTCTTTGATTGCTAGTGTGGCTCGTTTCTTGGAGTCACGGGGCATGATAGAGAATGCTCTAGAGGCAGCTACGGACCCTGATTACAGATTTGAGCTAGCTATTCAGCTCGGCAGATTGGAGATTGCAAAGGTAAATAGTTAATTGGTTTAATTTAGTTTAGTATCTGCACTTTCTATTTTCTTTTCATGAATTAGCAATTTTTGTCTCTGCTTTAAATGGTTGTCTTTCTGATGTAGGAAATTGCAACTGAGGTGCGGAGTGAATCAAAGTGGAAGCAGCTTGGAGAATTAGCCATGTCTACTGGAAAGGTAAGTTTGGGGGTGGCAGTGTGATTGTGGGAATGGTGAAGAACATCTAAGAGTTTGGATTCTATGTTTTTCAAAGAGATGATCAACTTATATTATTCGGATTGAATTTATCACTTAATCTATTGATTTATCATGTTAAAAACAGGCGTCTAGGATAACTAATGAGCTCTTTTTGGTGCTTTGGTTTGTTTAGTTTGGACTAGATGTATTAACCTTGCTCTTTTTGAACTTTACAATTTGACATAATTTTTTTCCATGTATTGATTTCTGCAAGCACACTTGTTCACTCATTTCCGACTGTAAGTGCAGCTAGAAATGGCCGAGGAATGCATGAAGCATGCAACAGACTTGAGTGGTTTGTTGCTTTTATATTCATCTCTTGGAGATGCTGAAGGGATTTCAAAACTTGCATCTCTTGCAAAAGAGCAGGGAAAAAACAATGTTGCTTTCCTTTGTTTGTTTATGTTGGGCAAATTGGAAGATTGCCTCCAGCTTTTGGTGGAAAGGTACTTGTTCATTCAATTGATTCCATGTCAGAACACAAATAGATGCAATTGCAATTGAGATACTGAAGCATCTTTATGTAGCAATCGGATACCTGAGGCTGCACTGATGGCACGATCCTATCTTCCAAGCAAGGTTTCAGAGATTGTAGCAATTTGGAGAAAAGACCTCAACAAGGTATCTGCTCATTAAATAGAGTTTTTTTATTTAGACATAAACCTTCAGGATTTTTAATTGTGATGACTTATCTATTGAATGGAAGTTTATATGTTTCTGTAACTCTGTTTTTAGAATAAATCTTTGGTACATCCTTCTATAACTCTGCTTCTAGAATAAATCTTTGATGTTCAATTAAAATGTGATTCACATGTGGGAAGTTGCAATTGGAAAGCCCTTTCCAATACAAAAACTGATAATGCTAATATTTATTGTTATTCATTTATTTTGTGCCGCATATACGAAATTTGAAATGGTAATTCATATTTGCTCGTACAGGAAAAACTAATATTTTTTATTTGATCTTGCATTACATAGCATTTTTCAGTTAAATCGATAATGTTTTTTACAGGTTAATCCAAAAGCAGCAGAATCTTTGGCTGATCCTGAGGAGTATCCTAATTTATTTGATGATTGGCAAGTCACTCTATCTGTTGAATCTAAAGTTGCAGAAACAAGGTATTATTGCAAATTGAGAATTCATTTTCGTGTCCGTTTATTTAGGCATTCAAATTTACTCGTTAAGTATGACAAATGGCCAAATAACTTTGGCTGAACAAAAATCTCTATGCTTTATTTCACGTTTAAAGTTTGCTGCTTCAGATTCTTCACTCTATGAAGAGTATGTCAAATATCCATTGTGGGTCAATTATAACCCTAAGTCAGCTGGACACATAATTTGGATTAAAATATTATCTACGCATGGCACTCAGATTTGTTTTATTAGCGCTCTAATAAATGCTTGACAGGGGTGTTTATTATCCTGCCGAGGAATACATAAACCATGCTGATAAATCTCATATGACCCTTGTGGAGGCTTTCAGAAACTTGCAAATAGAAGAACCTCTGGAAAATGGAGACTATGATCATGAGGTATGTACTGCATTTAGATTTGTGTATATGTATACATTTGTATTTTTTCCAGTTAGTGAAATTCTTTATGGTTATAGTTTTATGATACTTATCCTTCGTAAAAATTGAATGGAGCTATTGAGGAGTTCAAGGCTCTAGATTTTACAGTAGTGTAAATTACATTTTGATTGCTGCTTTCTTTATTTCTCACAAAATTTATCTCTTATTGCAGGCTGCAGAGCAAAATGGAGATGAACAGATAACAGAGGAGCACAATGGAGAAGAAGGGAGCCAAGAGGAGGTTGTTGTTGTTGATGCTGATTCTACAGATGGTGCAGTACTTGTCAATGGAAACGAGGCTGAGGAAGAGTGGGGTACGAATAATGAAGGAAACCCGTCAGCCTAAAAGCAGTTGGTCGGGGCAGTGTGAAAATCGAAATTTTGTCTCTGGTGATTAATTGATTCTAAAGTGCCATCTCTAACTCACGATTTCACAAGATACTTTTACCTCCGCTGCCGCCACTTCTGTTACTAACTATTGTTAATGTCCATTGTTTTCCCATGTGTTATAAGAGGGTAACACTCATAATGATTGGCTAAGCAAAAATTACGAATAGCTGATATTCAGGATCCGTTACTTTTGACTGAAGGCCAAGTTAACACTCATAGGACATGGTCACAAGTACTACTTCTTTCGGTTGGGACTTGGCTCATATATATATATATGTGTGTGTGTGTGTGTGTGTTTAAAATGGTCAAACTCACATTATAGTATCCTTCTCTAACAAGTTATATCAGGGTAAAGTGGAACGTCAAAATTACTCTCCATTGGATTAAAAATCTCACACTCAAAACTTTGCAAATACACTTAGTAGTTTTCTCAGCAGCATGCGACCAACCTAATACTGTTAGATTTTTTAGTATTGAATTCTTGATACTGAACTTCTGAATATTCTATTCTGCTCACAGCCAACCAAATAATTATGCTCTTCACAGCTTCTGTTTGTTGTTGCAGAAAGATCTTCCTTGTTACTTTATTTTTTCATCTTAAGTGAAAATTAGAAACAAAAAAAAAATTAAGAGTTGTCTGGGTATCCTTGATATTTTGATTTTCTAATTTGGTATGGTTTAGAGCTGAGTGGAATTATTTTTATTACATATCGGTATCTTTGCAATTCTAATGTTGTGGTTCTCACTTTGTTTACCTCTCTTTTGTTGTCAGTGCTTACGCCACATCACTAGGTCCTCTTCATGACAATTGGTTCCAGCTGTATTAGGCTCTTAAGGTGAGAAAAGCTTCCTTAGATTGATGGCTAGGTTTTGAGTAGCGACGAGCACAATTTGAATTGAGCATCAGTGCATGCAATCACTCTGTATTTGTTGGAAAATAGTGGAGAAATTCAACAAGAAGTGAAACATTCTCAAAGGTTGGACTTGTGACCATCGTATAATTGAAATTTTGTATACCATTAGGTGTGATTTTCGATGATTATGCTGTACATGGAGCGCCTCAGCCCCATTTGTACCTGAGATGGTTTTTTTATTGTACAATTAACCATAAGCGTCCAGACTGACTTGGGTGCGCACACATTAATAGGGTTGACAGCAATTTTTTGTAGAGCATTCAACATGGATGGAATTTATTACTTTTTATTTTCAGTTGATGTTCATTATATAGTGAAATGTTTATGAATGCACTTGAAAGTTGTGGTTTTTAAATATTTTATCCCCGTAAATCTCAGCTTTCCTGCTGGAGGCTAGAAAATATGGACCAATTGTCTCTTTCCAGGAGGTGTGGCTTTGTGGTTTGCTTGATTTTTTTTCATGGAGAATTATAGTAAAAAAAGGTTCCTGGCTTTAGTTATACTCTTAATGTTGTTTTAGGCTTAGCATATTCTTTAGATGCCTTTATATCACAAGTTTCTGGTACCATTGTGAATGTAGAAAATAACCCTTCTTATTTTTCAAATTTTAGTATATATATTATTTTGTACCATATATTATTTCATTCAACAAAAGTATGTAATTTTTTAAATCATTTGAATTTATTTGGAAAAGGGAAAAAGAGGGATGACATCCATCTTTAAATATTAATCTATATCAATAACGAAAAATTAGTTACTGATTCAGGATAGCTTTTTTTTTTGGTTGTTTTGTTAAAGATTTTCCATTTGTATCTTTTCCTGCAAACATATTTCGAAGATTTTATTGCTGCTGCTTTGTGGTTTGGTGGTTCACGCTTCGATATTGGTACCTGCAATGAGTTATATTTCATACTGCTACTAGTACTAAGTATGTGTTTTAAGCGAAGCTTGGCTTGGGACTCTGGCCAACTAAAGCTTTAACTGTGAAAATGGAAAAATTGGATATTAGTATATTTGTACCATGCTTTGGGTTGGACTAATTCTGGTAGTGTTAAGAGTATTAGACAAGTATGCGTCCCATATATTATGCTAACTGAGGAAAAAAAAAGTGTAATTTTTTTTTATTTTATATGTCTTTGTGGCAGCATGGTAACACACATGCGCAAAAAAAAAATATTCTTTTTGTTGGAAAAAAAATGTGCACTAAACCCACTGGCCCAATGAACTAACCCTGTTCAAGTATTTTTATAATTAATTAATAAAATCACCTTTTCTAGCACCAAACGTGAAATACCAAGCGATCTTGAACAGCATTTGGAAGAGGAACCTTATACAATCACCATGTATCAAATTTTGATGTTTTGGCATATCGAGTAACCTTTTCATCTTAGCATCCAAAACATCAAAATGAAAGCTATTGAAAAAGTTTTCTTTTTCTTCGTATTCCTTCAATAAGAATGTATGAATTCTTGCTATTGGATCCTCTAGTGTCAATCTCATCTCACATTTGCTCCCCCATTTTAAAAAAACACGTCTTCAGATTTTGAAAAATGAATTGCTATTATGCGAATGACACAAAAAAATATAAAATCATCCTCTTCATGAGAAAGGACATCCATCATTGTTATAAATTGAATCATCTCCTTAGCAAAATCAACAACAGTTAAGCCATGATAAAACTTCATAAGGGTTATCAATCATATTCAAGTTTTCTATGTTGGGATTTCCTTTTACAGCGTTTTGCAATAAGGTCATTATCAGAAAGAATTATAACGCTAGATAAAGAATTCAAAGCACCATACCACATCTCTACTAACACTCAGTCATGTTGCGAATTTTCACCCTTTTGTTGATATCTTTGAGTATTAAATCAAGATTTGCACGGATACTATCAGCCATCACTCTTAAAATTGTTCCAACTCAATGAAATTTGCTTAGAATATCAAGATCTAGGGAAGATGATTCAACTTGCGGTGGAAATGGATTCTTTGCATCATCTACCAGGTTTCCAGTTAAGCTTAATAAAGGATCATTAGTCTCGTTTCACACAAAGAGCATCCATAGGTCTTTGGAAACATCATAAGAAATGTGCAAAACCTGGCACACTAGATCAAAATAAACATTTGTTACAAAGTCTTTTATTGATTATAGGTACTCACTTTTTCCTAAACCAATGTGAGCATTAACCCCCATAAATTACTTAAACATGAGACTTCACAATAGAATTTTTGGGTGAAAATATTTATCTAGAATTCTGGACACTGTTGTGACTAACCCACAATCACAGACATAATGAGTTCCATTGCTCTTGTTAGAGAAAGAAAACTTCTCAACAATCAAATTCACCTTCTGATTTAAATATTGAGACACTTGATTTATTGTAACTATAAATCTGCTAATGTTTTTATCCCTCATTTTCTTTTCTTTTTTTTTTGGGTTACAAATTTGAGAGTAAAAGAACCCTTTTCTTTTTTCAAAAACCCAAACTCCAAACAAAATAAAATTGCTCACAATCTCTCCCTATAAGCTATCTTTTCAAATTGTTGCCCTTTAAGCCCCCTGACAATGCCATAATTTTTGGGTGAGAATGCAAGACATAGGCAGTAGTACAGGTTTAGTTTAGTGCACATTTGGACATTTCATATGACAGGTGAGTACATGAACTGATGACTGTATGTTGTTTATGGAAGCTCAAGGGTTTAGGGTTTAGGGTAATGCTAGTGCTAATGCTAATGTTTGGTAAATCATTGCCAATTATTAATATTATTGAGTTAGTAATTTAGCAATTGTATATTTATTATAACATAGAAAGTTATATGTTTAAACTCAAATCTCGACATTACTTCTTTTCTTTTAAATTTTGTTTTGATTATTAAAAAAAGTAAATCATCAATGATTATTGTTGTTAAAATGTTAAATACTTTTTTTCTTAAAGACAAAGCTTAGTATTTTATATTAATAATTGGTAAGCAATATAAAGACCCGAGAGTAAGAGAAATATTAAGGAAAAATTTTATTATATATTATTCTATTAATTTACTTTTAAAAATATGCTATTGTTTTTATATATTTTTTAACATATTAAATACACTTTTGAAGTGTATTTAAAAAAGAAATATATCTTTGGAAATGAAGAATAACTCTCAAAATGATTGTTTTTAAGATTGAAGAATAAATTTTTTGAAAAATATTTTTTTAAAAACATATTTTTATTTTTAAAGTATTTTTAAAGACATTTCAAATAATAGTATAATAACATGGAGAAAAGCCCAATGATATGGCCCAAGAGTACACGTGTAATGATTTAAGCATTAAATGCACGCAAAATCTATGACTTGAAGGTCAGGACAATATTTATTTGGAAACCCCACACCATATACACGTGCCTTTAAAAGCTGGAAAAGGAAAGCGAAACCCTCAGGGCTTAGGCCCTTTGCATAACCCATACGCCCATCTTCTCGAAATCAAAAATCCCCAAAATTTCAAAATTGAAAAAAATAGTAACAAATTAAAATTAAATTAAAACTAATAATTTCTAAAACAAAACCCCTTTTTTCTTCGGATCTGTCCCCCTCTCTCTCTCTCTCTAGGGTTTTTCTTTAGTTCTTCTTTGGCTTACTGTAAGTTCCAAAATTCACTTCGATTTCATGCTTTTTAAATCTATATGTTGCTTCTCAGCTCATTTTATTTGTTCTTGGCGAGTTTTTATTTTATTTATTTTTTGCATTTGTGGGTTGTGTTTGTAAGGTATTTTTGCTGGACTTGTTTGCTAATTTGTTTCTGAGTTCCTAATTACCCAGTTCATGGAACTGTAGATTTAGCTTTGATAATTAGAATTTATTTGCTTTACTCTTTCTGAATCAATGAAAAGAAACTCTGAAATTTCTGAAAATACCATACATTTCTATTTTTTTTTCCTGGTTTTACATAGACAAATAAGGTAATGAAGCGCGTGGTTCAAATATTTTGGTTTTTATTTACACCCATATATAAATTTCAATTAATTTTGGATTAAATTAAGTTGCGTTTGAATTATGTTGCTGATGCTCACTTTCAGTAAACCTATTTTACAACCTTTGCCTCTTCTTTTTAAAAGTTTAGCCTAGCCTTTGGTAGCGTGTTTATGATAGATATTTTTTGGGTTTTCCGCCGTTTAAGATTTTTTTCTTCTTGTTCTTTATCGTGTCATTTGTTAATTTTAGATTGTACGTTTTGGCATTTAATATTAGGAAACCTGTTGAGAAAGCATTTAGCTGTTTCGAGATATTAGAGTTTTTTGGATGCAAGGGAAGAAGGAATAAGTAATTAGCTATGTGTTACTTAGTGAATTTTACCTATTATTTTCAAGATAAGAAGAAGATGGTGCAAGACACAAAGATTAGTGACTTTTTATATTTGTTTCATGGAGGAATATAAAATTGTTGTTGTTGGCTAAGATTTAATTGTTGTTGTATTGGTATTGACATTTGTTCAACTCTTTTAAGGTTTAATTGTCATTGAGTTTTTAATTATCATCTGGGAAATTATTAAATTTTTTTAGGATTACTTTCATCTTTCTTTAATGTTGTAAGCTCTATATTTGTCTACGTATGGATGCAGGAGCATTAACGTAGCCATGAAATTATAACTCTTCTAATGAAAATATTTGCAAGGATGAAATCATAGAGACCAATGCAATAGATTACTTCAAAAAATAGTACACCAGAAGGGGTAGAGAACATCTCTAGTCAATTGTATATTAACATAGTTTAAAAGATCGTTAAGGTGTTCAATGGGCTACTTAATGCTATTATCTATTGGCCAATCTCAGCATTTTCCTTTTTCACCTGATAGACTTGAGGCAATTATCAATCTATGAAATGAATACGAGGGATCTAACTTTGCTAGAATCCTAGGCTTCATGTAATAAGTGGTCAGCATATTAATGGCCAATATTTTACTGACTTGACTTGGTTCTATTTTTTTTGTGATGGAGAATCAAAAAGAGAGTCATAGGCATAAATTATTGGAAGGTCGCGTTGATGCTTATGTTGCACTAAAATTACAATTTGTTGCTTGCATCCCCTGACATGGAGAATTAGAATACTGGGTTAAATTCAGGAGTTCAAGCATGCTATTTCCTATAAATTTTTTTAGAAGCTGTATGTGTATAACTTGTTCTCCTTAAAAAAGATTTTGATTAACCATTACTTGGGCGTCTGGCAAGAGTAGATTCTTTTAGTGTCTCAATTTCTAAGATATACTTGAGTGTTACTCAGTCTTTTTGTTGGTTGAAGTATCATAGCACCAAAAAGCATGAATTGGAAGTGTGTTTCATTCTGTTAATTACAGTTTGCAGATATAGATAGTTTTTGTGCATTATTTTTTAGAAAAAGAAGATCACTTCAAGTGCTTCATTCAGGGAGACCATGTTTAACCTTTTTCTATGATGGTACTTTGGGGGATACTTTATATATATTTAGTTTTATTTTATATGTTCTTGGCATTCTTTATTAATATTTCCTTCTTTCTTCATAAAAAACAAGTCTTCATTATTGAAAGATGAGTTTGCTTTTGTATTAGTTTGTGATGATGTGTTTCAAAACATCTTTTCTGTGGATATGCAGATCACACTTATCCTGTCTTGTTGGGACAAGAAGTCAAGAGTAAGTTTTTTGGGGTTGTTTGCCAATGGGGGATGCAGACAATACACTTCCACCTTCAAAGAAGAGAGCTGCTGGTAGGGAGATCTCCAAAGATAACCCTGGTCTCGATGATGATGAATTTGCTGAAGAAGAGACTGGAACTTTCAAGAGAGCTAGTGATGAGGTGCTGGCAAGCAGAAGAATTCTGAAAGTTCGTCGTAATCCAACCTCATCAGTCACTTCATCCTCTTCACCCAATCCATTTGCTGGTATTCGCTTGGTCCCTGCTACTGAGCCAGCTACGGTTCCTGCTACTGAACCAGTTACAGCCCCTGCTGTGACAACAACTGAAGTAGTCTCTACTATTGAGAATGTTTCAGAAGATGGGAAAGCTGTTGCTGGCGAAGAAATGGAAAAGGGTAAAGATGAAACTGGTCAGAAATCAGAAAGCAAGGTTGAAGTGACAGCAGCTGAAACTGCTGCAAAGAAGGAGCTTTCTGAGGATAAAGAAAATAATAATGTAGTCAATGAGGCAAGTGAGTCCAAGGTTGATGATCAAAAGCCAGTAGGAGATAAGGTTGAGAATGAAAAAGAAGCTGGTGATGAAGAGACGAAGAATACAAATGCAGCGGATGTTGAAGAGACTGAGAACAAAGAGGAAGTGGAAGGTGATAAAACTGGAAGTGAAGAGAAGCAGGATAATGGTAGTGAAAATGCTGATCCAAGCACTGAAAGCACTCGATTGAGTTCATTCCATCAGCTTTCAAGTAGCCAAAATGCTTTCACAGGGCTTGCTGGAACTGGTTTTTCCACTTCTACATTTACCTTTGGGTCGGTTCCTAAGGATGGGTCTCCATCAGGTAGCAGTACTGGTTCTCTATTTGCGCAGAAAAATGATCAGCCTTCATTTTGTTTTGGTCTTTCTAATAATGGTAGCTCTTCAATTTTCAACACAACGGGGTCTTCTATTACCTCAAAGAATGAGGGAACTGGTTTTCCATCTATGCAAGAGGTTTCAGTTGAGACGGGTGAAGAGAATGAGAGAGTGGTTTTCTCTGCCGACTCTGTGTTGTTTGAGTTTCTTAATGGAGTCTGGAAAGAACGTGGAAAGGGGGAACTGAAGGTAAATGTGGAAACTGCTGGGAAAGAAAAAGCCAGACTCCTTATGAGAGCTAGGGGTAATTACAGGTTAATTCTGAATGCAAGTCTTTACCTTGACATGAAGCTCACAAATATGGACAAGCGTGGCATCACTTTTGCGTGCATGAATATTGTTGGTGAAAATGAAGATGGTCTTTCTACATTTGCACTGAAATTCAAGGACGCTTCCATTGTAGAAGAATTTCGTGCAGCTGTTACAGCGCATAAAGATAAAACAACTACAGTTTTGAAGACTCCAGAGAATTCACCCAAGGCTTAAGATGAGTGAACGGTGCTGTATATCAATACACAATTCTTGTCCCTGGTATACCTTCTCCTTTTCCCTGTGGCAAAAAGAAGAGTCTTGTTCTGAAATTGTCATTATTGAGCCTTAAGTAGCAGAGTCTCGACAAGTCTGGTTGCTTTTTTTTTTTAAACTTGAGTCTAGTTCTCAGGAGAATGTTATTACTTTACTTTGGGTCAGTCCTGGGTTCAAACTGCATAATTTGCAGCTCAAGTGGCCTAGAACAATTTTATAGTTGCTCCCTCTAATAAGGGATAATATATGATATCAAATTGCATATGTTGCACGTTGATATTATCTCATCATAGCTCACCTTAATGTTTCTTGTTTGTATGGTATCTTATGCTTGTTTATGATATGCTAATTTGAAAGAGAGCTAAATGCCTTCACTTGCATTGATAGGTTAAATGCAGGAAACTGTTTTTTTTTTATTGATATTATATTAACAGATACATAAATCATGGTATGATATGATATGATGATATGTTTCTGCTGCGATAGGTTGCTAATGACTTGCAGACAGATATCGATTGTTTCAGTATTTTGTATTATATTTTGGATACCAAACCAGCTTTATTGTTTACAAGGAAGGAAACAATAATTAATATTAATTACTGATGCTGTTTGGTGGTTCCACTCAAACTCATGAGTGGTCGTGAATTAAGACAACACCAACATTATTATTAATTTCTAACATGCGAGCCCGTGACCATCTTATTTATTAAACAAATGAAATTGAACAATAAGGATGTTCTTAATCTCTGTTAATATGTTGTGTTAATATAATCCATGATTTTTCTTGGAAACTTGGAATTTCCACAGAAATCATACGCAAAGCAAAGAAAAAGATCTACATATTATATGGTTTTTATTCAATTTCTATATATATATATAGTAATTTTATAAATAGTGAAAATAAGCACAACATACTAATATCCGAAACAGCAATCTCTTCATGGTGAGTAGTTCTTAGAGCATCTGTTTGAGCAAGAATTTACACAGCTTGCCACTTTCTCTTCCCCTGTTAACCACAAACAATAATTAAGCCCTTCAAATTGTGAATTTATAAAAACTTTAATTCATTAATTAAATTTTCTTCATTAATATTTTTGTCAATTTTCTTCCTCTTTTATAAACAAAATTAGTAAATAGTTTTAAAATCAAATGATTAAACAAAATAACAAACTTAGAGGGAGAGAATTACGTACTAGGGTCTTGTCTCCAGCTGAGATTGGAGCACAAAGAAGAAGCACAGCCAAACTTGCAGAAGAAATGGGTTTGTTGTTTGTCATTTAAAGAGTTAATTGACGAGGGAAAGATACAATCTTTCAAGCACTTAGTACTACATTGAAAAAGAGAGTAGCTTGGTGTTATCACACATATAAGGAAGCAAAAGCCCTATAGCAGTCAGTGAAAGCTGCTGAAGACTGCCCTAATACCACACTCAAAATCACCAAAACTACCATTGCAGACCTTCTTTTTCCCACCTCCATTGTCTTCTTCCTTTTTTCTTTCTTTTTCGACTATGAAAGAATATGATAAAATGGCCCCCATTTATAGAGATTCATATATTGCCAAATGCGAAGTTGGTGGATGAAGTGTATTTGTATTTTATAGATATTGGATTAATTTATTTTTCACTCAATACCTATTTCTTTTTTTATTTTTAATTATCATGCAAAGTCGAGTGGAATAAGAGTAAAGCTCTACATGAAAAGTTTATTTTTTTCTTATTTATATTATATTTTTAAAATCGAGTAGAATATGACCATAAAAGCCATAAAACTCTCTTTACTATATAATTAAATTCGAAAATAATTTTTATGAATTGATTTACTAATTTAGTAATACCATACTAAATTTTAATGTAGTTATAAATTTTAAATTAAAATTTGAGATATCTTGTCATGCTAAATACTTTTTTTAATGATATTAAAAGATAATTGAAATATATTCTACCGTTTTAAATTAGCTGACGTACTTCGGTTATTGCTTAAAAAATATTAAGTAATTTAATCTGTAATTATTTGGTGGATGAACCAATGAGCTTATGACTGAGTGCCATTTTTTTTCTTTTACTGGTAAAATAATATATAAGAAAGTGGTTTTGAGTCAGAGATTTTCTGTAGTTGGAATCAGTTGCGGGAAAAATTGTTATTTCATCACTTGGAAAAAAGTGATAAATATTTATTTGTTGGAAAATATAAATAGTAATATATATATATATATTGATTTTGATTCAATAATATTGATTTCGATTATAAAATTATTATAATTTTAATTTTTAAAAGAAATTCAGTATATAAGTGAATAAATATATTATAGATTTTTCTCAAAAGAAAAAAAAAATACAGATTTAAATTAAAGAAAATTAGTCAAATATTTATACCATTATTTGTTGAAGTATAATGAAATTCATCCATTTTTTTCTATGAGAAGTGAACATGCGTTAAGCACATAAATACAATCTAAAGATTTTGAACATCCATATACATATACAAGAAGCAAAAACCTTCCAAAATAGATGTAGAATATTTGAAGAAGAAAACCAAATTAAGATTAACATAAAAATGAAGGAAAAAAAATGTTATAAAATAAATATTTAGTGGCACAAGGAGAAGCTTTCTTTAAGACCTCAGACTTGAGAGGACGTCGAAATAAGAGTGAAGGCTGATCTGAGCCGGAGGCGGATCTACCCTAGACCCTCTCATCCATTTATATACACGTGTATGTACATATACATATATATATGTATGTGTTTATATATATATATACACATTCTTTTTTTATAAAATATATATATTATATATTTATAAATTTTATCTTTATATATATTTATTTATATATTTAAATTTAAATAAATTTAAAGATTTTTATGTATATTTACACGCATATATATATATATATATTTATAAGTATTTATAAATTTATATATATTTATTTATATATTTAAATTTAAATGAATTATATATAGTTATGAATTTAAATAAATTTTATTTTAATTTATAAAATTTTTATCAAAATTTATATATATATAAATAATCAACTGCTTATATATTATGTGAAAAAAAAATATTTTTTTTAAAAAAATAAGATTATTATATAATATTTTTAAAATATATAAAATTATAATATATAATTATTATCTTTTAAATATAGTTAATAATTTAATAGTATTAATTAATTATTATAATATTTAATATTTAATTTTATAAAAAAAAATTTATAATTTTTTTATTAAAATTTAGTTTATTTGGATAAATTTTTTATTTTACCACTGTGAATATGAATACGGTAGCCGATGGTAGAATGACAAGTAGGATCGATAAAAATTTTTTTGACAACATAGACCAGTTACTATAATTTTTTTTTAAATTAAACCCCTTTTTCAATAATTTTCCGCTGATTTGAGCACTAGAAAAACAGCACTATCATTCTTTCAAAGTCCTTTGTTCATTGGGAACAACAGCTTCACTTTAAATTGGACGGAAAATAGAGATTTGTTGAAACTAAAAAGCTATGATGAATTCTCTCTCTGAGCGCCTCGGAAAGGACCCTCCGCGGCCGGTGGAGGATGACCGTTCGACTAAGAAAGCGAAAGTCCGAGAGGAAGGCAATGGTAGTGAAGCTCCTACTCTCTATTTCAAGGAAACTCTCATGAAATCAAGAACTGATATGTGGGAGACTTATTGGGAATAGATGAAGACTGGGTTTTGGGCGATGAAGATGTTAAAATAGATACGGAAGGGGAAATCCCTTCAATCTCTTTTTCCTGTATAATTCAAAATTGGATTAGACTTCCATGGCAATATGCTGTGGTAGTTCGGTTACTAGGATGCAAGATTGGTTATAAATCACTTTGCACTAGACTCGAATCACTTTGGTGTTTCACAGATTCATTCACTGTTATCGACTTAGAACGATAATTTTCTAATAAAATTCAGAACTCAGGATGATACTACACAAGCCCTCTCTGGAGGGCCATGGGTGATCCTTGGACACTACCTTATGGTTCAACAGTGGACACCTAAATTTGATAGTTCATCAGATAACTTTCGATCGGTAGTAGCTTGGATTAGACTCCCAGGTATGCCTCTTCACTACCATCACAAAAAAGTCTTGAGAGTGATTGGGAAAGTAATTAAAATTGATTACAATACGAAAACAACTGTGAGGGGAAAGTTTGCGAGAATTGCCATAGAAATAAACTTGAACAAGCCACTCTGCTCACAATTTCTCTTGGATGGAATCACTCAAAGGGTTGAATATGAGTCTCTTCCTGACATCTGTTTTTCCTGTGGGAAAATAGGGCATGGGGCGTATCAATGTTTGGAAAATCCAATGCAAAAGCAATCTGATGTTACAAGCAGCACAGGGATGCCGACAAAGGAAAACCAAAATCCGGCAGAAGTAATGACCGAAATGTATGGCCCTTGGATGGTTGTTTCCAAAAAAGGAAAGTCCAGAAATTCTAAGGTTGATTCGCAAATCGTGGAAAAAAATAAGGAAGGAGTTCTAGGTGGATTTCAAGGTTCCAGATTTGGAAATTTAGAGGAAAACAAGGAATTGAATGAGGAATCAAGGACCCAACGGTCTGGAAATAATTTGTCAAAGATTCTTAATCAAGAACGTGGGATCCAAGATTGCAGATATAATAATAACCCATATACTGACATCAAGAAATCGAGAGCTCTTAAAGAGGTTACCCAAAAAATCAATATAATTGATAGGATGAACTCCTCTGGTAACAAACAACACAGACAGAACCCAAATGCCCCTACCATCCATAATCTTGATCAAACTAACATTATTCCCACTATTACCTCGCTGGACCCACAAAAGCATACTGATGTTGCTCTATTGCCTAATAAACCTTCATCGAGTAATCTGACCAGGGTTAAAGAAAAACCTGCTCCGCTTGGAGATGGAGGTGAATTGCCTTATGATCCAGGATCGTTTCAACAGCCGGATGATGTCATAATGCAAGATGACGAAGGAGATACTGAATCTGACTCCCAATCTGACAGTGAGGATGAAGATTTTGAAGACTTAGATAGTGTTGAGGATGGGATGGAGGTGGGAGAGCCAAGTGCCCTCTAACTTTCTTTCTCGATATGGTATGTGTTTTTTCTCAAACTCTTTATAGTTTTATTCTTAAGATGTTACGAATTCTTTCTTGGAATGTGCAGGGGGCTACCTCGGCCACTTTCAAAAGAATTTTTCATACTTTTCTTCAAACTTATTCTCCACATATTGCTATTATCCTTGAACCTAGAATTAGTGGCAGAAAAGCTGATGATTTTATTAAGTGGTGTGGTTTTGAGTGCTCCTTTAGGGTCGAAGCTATGGGTTTCTCAGGAGGTATTTCGATTTTATGGAAAAATGATATTAAGATTTCTATTTTGAGATGCCATCATCAGTTTATTCATGGTTTAATTGATGTAGGTAATGATAATTCTTTTTTGATGACTTGTGTTTATGCTTCTCCTAACATTACTAGTCGTAAGTACTATGGCCTGATCTGGATAATCTTAAAGTTAACAAGACTGACCCTTGGCTTCTTTGTGGAGATTTTAACGCCGTTGTTAATAAGGACGAGAGAAAGGGTGGGTCTACTAGAAGAGCTATAGGTTGTAGTTATTTTTCGCATTGGATCCATAAGGAAGAGATTATTGATTTGGGTTTTAATGGTCCAAAATATACTTGGAAAAGGGGTAATCTTTTAGAAAGACTTGATAGAGCTCTTTGTAACAGTAGTTGGCTATCTAGTTTTCCTGATGCTTGTGTTGATCATCTTCCCCGAATTGGCTCTGATCATAGACCCTTACTGATCAAACTTTATCCCACTAGCTTGTATCTGCCCAACCCTCCTCCTTTCCGCTTTCTCTCATCCTGGTTAGTTCATGAGGATTTTAGCCGTATGGTCCAAGAAGCTTGGGTTAGTGATATGTCATTTACTGAAGGTTGTATTAATTTTGCAACTCATGCTACCCAGTGGAATAAGGATGTTTTTGGCAACATTTTTAAAAGGAAAAACAAGCTCTTAAATCTCCTGAATGGGATTCAAAGAAGCCCGGAGAAGAAGAATTCCCAATTTCTATCTGCTTTGGATATTAACCTTAAGGAACAACTCAATGAGGTTTTGCTGCAAGAAGAATTGTTTTGGATGCAAAAATTTAAATCGGAGTGGATTGTCAATGGTGATAGAAACACCTCCTTTTATCACCGTAAAACCATTATCCAGCGTAGGAAAAATAAAATTTTATCCCTCAAAATATGGAATGATGGATGGATAGAGGATCAAATTGTTCTTGAAGAGCATACTGTAAATCATTTTGAGAATTTATACTCTAGGGACAATAGCACCAGACCCTCTTTCTCAAACAAGGGAAGATTTCCAGATATTGGTGATTGTACCTGCCTTATGAATCCTATTTTGATTGAGGAGGTGAAACAAGCTATTTTTCATATGGGTCCTCTTAAATCTCCTAGTCAAGATGGTCTCCAAGCTCTTTTCTTTCAGAAATTTTGGATCAAAGTAGGACCTTCACTTTTCAAAATGACTAAGGATATTTTTGAAGGAGGTTTATCCCAAATCATTTAAATGATACTTTTGTGGCCTTAATCCCTAAACGTGATAAGCCGGAAAGGATTACCCATTTTATACCTATTAGCCTCTGCAATGTTGGGTATAAGGCGATCACCAAAGTTATTGCCAATTGAATAAAAAATGTGCTGCCTGATATCATTAGTTCCACTCAAACAAGCTTTGTGCTGGGAAGAAATATTACTGACAATATAATCATTGCCCAGGAAGTTATTCACTCCATGAAAAAAAAAGTGCAGTCAGAGAGGTTTTATGCTCATTAAGGTTGATCTTGAAAAGGCTTATGATAAACTTCATTGGGAATTTATTCATGAAACTCTTTTGGATGCAGGTTTTCCAGCCCAATTAGTTAATACTATTATGCATTGCATCACCACACCTTGTATGCAAATTCTATGGAATGGCAACCCTTCGAGGAGGTTTGCCCCCCTAGCCAGGGTTTGCGCCAAGGGGATCATTTATCCCCATATCTCTTTTTTTATGCATGGAGAAATGGTCTCAAAGTATATTTAACAAGGTAAATTAGAAAAATTGGAAACCTATTAAAATTGGGGTAGGAGGCCCTACTCTATCTCATCTTTTTTTTTGCAGATGATCTTATGTTGATGGTTGAGGCTAGCCTAATGCAAGCTTGCAACATCAAGAAGATTCTTAAAGATTTTTGTGTCAGTTCAGGTCAATGTGTTAGTATGGAGAAAACCCAAATTTGTTTCTGTAATAATGTGAAAGGAACTCTTATTGGCAAAATTAAACGTGAACTGGGGTTTACTATTACAACATATTTGGGCATGCCCCTAATGCATTCTAGGGTGTCCAAATTGACTTATAAAGATGTTGTTGATAAGGTTAGGCATCGCCTTTCCAGTAGGTCGGCCTCCTCTCTCTCACTTGCAGGTAGAAACACCCTAACACAAGTTACTCTCATGGCTACTCCCATTTACGCAATGTAAACTACCAGACTTTCGAGTGGAATTTGTAACGACATCAAGAACCTGTGTCGAGGTTTCATTTGGGGTGGTAACAAAAATGATAAAAGAGGTATAGCTCTTGTTAAATGGGAGAAGTTGTGCTTGCCAAAAGAGATTAGTGGTCTTGGAATTAAAGATCTTCAAGCAACGAACTCAGCTTTACTTATGAAACTAACTTGGGATTTTTTTCTACAAAAGGAGAAGTTATGGGTTAAAGTGCTTAGTAACAAGTACAAAACAAATCTGACCCTTTCAAATCAGCTTCAGCATGTTAAAGGATGTTCCAAAATCTGGAGCTCCCTAGCTTCAGTTTGGCCACATATTCTGAAGGGACATAGATGGTGTGTGGGTAATGGACAGAAGATAAAGTTTTGGACAGATATCTGGCTTCTTGATAAGACTCCTTTATGTAATTGTGCTCTTCTGGATATTCCGGAGATTGATCTTTCTAAAAAAGTTGTAGACTATGTCACGCCATCTAGGCAATGGGATTGGGCCTCCTTACAACAAGTCTTGCCAAGTTCCATTCTCCTACAGCTTGCATCATGGCCTATCCCTCATCCTCTGAAGGCGGAGGATAAACCTTTTTGGCCTCACACAACAAATGGGAAATTTTCAACTAAATAAGCATATATCCAAATTATGGAGTTTCAAGACTTGGACAAAGATAAGATCTGGAGAACAATTTGGAGTTGGCCAGGACCTCAACGGATTCACATGTTCTTGTGGCTGGCTCGTAAAAACAAATTGTTGACTAACAGGGAGAGGGTTCAACGTCGCATGGCCTCATTTGACATTTGTTTCCGATGCAAATGCTATAGCGAAATAGTCATGCATGCTCTCCGAGATTGCTTCTTTGCCAAATATATTTGGAACATGATGGTTCCAGCGAAGGTGAGACAAGTTTGATTTAAATTCTAATGACTGGTTTACTTTTAATCTGCAAAACAGGTTGAAGATTCAAGATAATTTCAACTGGCCAGTGGTACGTGGAGTAACATCTTGGTGTATCTGAAAATGGAGAAACGAAAACCTGTTCGGTGATAATGGTGGTCGGCGAGGTAGCTGTATAGCAGATATCATGGTCAGAGTTAAAAGATATCCTCAAGGCTTGGGACTTAACCAGACAATGCGTTGGAATTCACCAATTTAAAGAAGAAACTTCGGTTAACTGGAAACCTTGTGCGTTTGGTTGCTACAAGATTAACACGGATGGAGCTTTCAATCAGTTAACAGGCTGCGCTTCAACTGGTGGGGTTATTAGAGATGCTTTTGGTGGTTGGTGTGGTGGTTTCGTTGCGAGCATTGGTCGATGCTCTGTGGTGTGGGCAGAATTGTGGGGTATTTTCCATGGACTAATGTTAGCTTGGGACCTGGGAATTAAGAAGGCAACACTGGAAATATATAGTACCACTGCTTATGAGCTTATTATAAAGCTTTTACAAATCACTAATGCTCATTCTTCACTGGTTGAAGACATCAGAGGGTTCCTCTCTAGAAGATGGGAAGTTGAGGTCAGGAATAACTTTAGAGAGAGCAATTTTGTGGCTGACTATTTGGCTAAAATTGCTTTTAAATTCCCCATTGGAGTTCGCAGATTACAGGCTCCTCCAACCTCTGCTTTCTATTGGATCAACCATGATCAATATGGAGTGTCTTATTCTCGTCAAACTAGGGTGTAGCCCTTAGTTTTGGTTTTCTTTCTCTTTCATTAAAAAAAAAATAGGACGGAAAGTCATCATCTGTTATGGAAGACAATCAAATCATGAAAATTTTCTCAAACTTTTCTTGATTTTCTTTCCAAATAAATATATTTACCAAACAGAAACTTTTCAATTTAGTCCCTAGAAATGTTCAAACTCTGTCATGTGAATAAATTCAATCTTGATAAAAAAAAAATAAATATGTTCAAAACCAAACAAAGCATTTGTAGTGTTAACAGAAAGTTAAAAAAAAAATTTCATTTCTCCACAATGAATTTTTTTTTAAAGAATATTCATCTGATGAATTAAAAAAAAAACATTTCTACACAGTCCCATTTCTCTTGAACAATTTTTCAATATTATAAAATGGTAACAATTTATAAAATATGTCAATATTAATTTGTAAATACTACGGAGTTTGTAAAATTATTTTTTGAATGCCATGGAATTAAGAATATAATCATGATTAATTGCATTTTAACTATATTAAAATTCATTAAAAGGAATTGGAATTATCTAAATTTAAATTTCGAATATGAATGATATTTAAACTCATACCTTTATTTTATTATAATGACATTCATAATCATTTTTTATTAGTTTAAAATTAATAAAATAAAACTCATAAACCTAAAATTGTAATATTTATTTTTCTAACATTGTAATACCAAATTTAGTTGAAAATATAAACCATCAATTTTAGGTTTGAATTTGATCATCATCACTACTTCTTAAGTATGTGCGTGTGTTTTTTTGACTAATTTTTAAGCGTGTGTTTGCATATAGAAACCTATGTTTTTTTTTTATGAAACAATGCGGAGTGGAATAAAATATAATTTATTTTATTTATTTTTACTGTAAAATAAAATTTTATTTATTTATATTTTTAAAAACTTGAAAATAAATTACTATAATATTCCTTTTCATAACTCTCAAACTTATTTTAATTGGCATTTTAATTTCTATTAATGAAATCATTATTTTTAGTCCTATTTTTCTTTTGTAATCTCTAACATTTATTATTAGTCAATAAAAATACAATATATTTTAAACATTTAAAATATTTCTCATTTAAAATAAATAACTATTATATTATCAAATATTTTAATTTCTCAAAATTTTAAATTTTTTATTTTATTTTATTAGAAATAAAAAAATATTTTAATTTTTAGTCGACAAGATATTAATTAAGAAAAATCAGAGTATTTTGTAACTACTACGACCTGTATAGTCTCAAATCAACAGCTCTGGTCAATCAGCCTTCAGCACTGTTTGTCGTCTACCTCCATTGTATTATTCTCATTTCCGTTTATCTAGTACACTTCTTTAGTTGAAACGCCTTCATCTACTTGTTTATCAAAGTCAAATCCTTTGCTAAATTTGCTCAATTCATTTTAATCTTATTAGTGTACGCTTTAATTACTCTGCCCAATTGGTTTTTTATCCTAATTTAAGCTTACTCGTGTTTGTAATTTCATCGATTCCGTGAATACAGTTATCAGCCATGGCTGTTGACGAAGATATGATGCCAAAGAAGAAGAAAGAGCCCACTGAAAACGAGATTAGGTACTTATTTTTTCCCCTTTTGATTGTAATTTTTAATGAATTACTAGTAATTTTGTTACTGAGTATTGGGTTCCCTTTAAAATTTCTTTTTAATGCGTTGTAATGTTTGCATATTCAGGAGAAAGAAGATCGTGCCTGGTAGTTTGATGAAAGCTGAGATGAGACCAGGAGGGGGTGATGCTAGACCATCAGATGGTGATCAGGTTACTTTTTATTTGTTTTTATATTATTGATTTATTTCAAGCATTGTTGCTTAATTTAGTAATTAATTATTTTGAATTTTGATGTCTTGCAGGTCATATACCATTGTACTGTTAGAACATTAGATGGGGTTGTTGTTGAGTCTACTAGATCGGAATGTGTAGGTGGGTTTATCCCATAGTTGCAAGTAGGTTATGAATGTGTTGCCATGTAGAAAGAGTTTTGTTTCTCTTTGATTCCTGACTGTGTTGAGATTTCTTAATTCTGACATTTAATGTTTGAATAAGATGATTTATATGATCAATCATTTTTTGTTTTTGTGGTCATTGGATTAAATGAGCTTATCCTTTACATGATAGGCAAGGGCACTCCAATAAGACAAGTTTTGGGCAAAAGTAAGATGCTATTAGGATTGGTGGAAGGACTTCCCACAATGCTGAAGGGCGAGGTGTCAATGGTACTGGCTTCTATATTTTGCAATATGATGTGCGCTTGTGCTTGTATTTCTGGTAATTTTGTGTGGCAAAAAAAGAGGAGGTAAAAATTATAGATGCACAAAAAGGTTGAATATGGATAGAATCTACTCCACACTTACCCAAATGGTGTTTTTTGTCCAACTCCATTTGGTCTCTTTTTGCTTTTTTCTTCATGGAAAAGCTTGGGCTGCATACTTGACGTTGGAAAATAAAACTTGTGAGAAGTTAGTGAATATAGGTTTGGTTATTTTGGATTTTCTTGTTTTATTATTTTAAAAGCTGGCAAATATCTTTGTTTCAGTTCAAGATGAAACCTGAAATGCACTATGGCGAGGCAGATTGTCCAGTTTCACCTCCGACTAGCTTTCCAAAGGAAGATGAACTTCATTATGAGATTGAGATGATAGATTTTTCTAAAGTCAAGGCAAGATTTTCAAGTTTAAATTTATATCCTCTTTGTTTATGCTTGTTCGGCATGGTACAACTTTTTCTTCACTCAATAGTATATTGAAGATCCATGAGCGTATGCTTATAGTTTCACACTTAGTAAAAATTCCTCAATTAGATAATTTTTTTTCAGGATGTCAAATGACATTGTCAATTGCAATATGTTGAAGATCCATGAGTGTGTTCATATTTTAACACTTCGTAAAATTCGTCAATTGGTGATTGACAAGTTTTTAGTTCTAATGCTGACTTATTTGTGTTGATTTACAGATTGTCAGTGAAGATTTGGGGGTTATCAAGAAGGTACTGGCAATTTAGATTGTTGAAATATATTTATTATGTGGCATTATGATAAATCTCACATGTGCACCTTGATAATTGCTTTGCTGCAAGCACCAGCTGATGGTTTCTTTTCTTTGGTTAGTTTTATTTGACTAGGACTGCAGTCATTATCCATTAGAGTATGTCAAAAAGTATTTTTATTTAACTAAGTAGCAGAGTCAATAATAATATTAAAGGTTCAATCTGGTTCATTGGTTTTAATTTTATTTTCTTTTTATTAAATACAGAAATAATACCTATAAGTCTTAACTTTCATTTAATCCTGGCCTCTCCAATAGTTAAGAGAAAAGGGAAATCAAGAAACAACTGTGTAAAGTTAATAAACATTACGAAGTGAGAGCTTAAAAAGCAGACATGATATTTGACCAATTGCTTGTTACCCAATATTGTGTAAATCAAGGATGTCCCACCTGGATACAATTTAATGAAATATGCAAGATAATTAAATGAATATTAACCTCAAGGAACATTTTATAAAATAATAGAACATGACTTGCATGAAAGAGTTGATGGTCTCTTATTAGTTGGTACTTTATGATCTTTGAATATGTATTTCCACGGCACATAGTGATCATTTTCTTTTTGCATGTGGGATAAAAAAAGGGGATCATTGGAGTGCTGGTAGGATGTTAATGGTAGTTTCTCATGTTTCATCTACTGTCTCCAAGTGATCGGCGAGTTATTTGTAGAGAAATAGAAAACAATGGAACAACAGGCTGAAATCTTATTATGAAATGGGCATTATTTAAAATCCTGTTGTGCCTTCCTCCTGTACTGGAATAAATTGACAGATTCTTTTGAATTGAACATTTTGTTAAATCTTAGTGATACAAGATCTGCAGTAAATATTTATCTATTATTATAATTCATTTTCAAAGGTTGCCTATATCAATTATTCTTATCTTGTGGATAGGTAATAAATGAAGGCCAGGGCTGGGAATCACCCAGGGAGCCTTATGAAGTAAAAGTCAGGTATAAACTTGTTTATAGTCCATTTTCTTTTTTCATGTTTTCTTTGTGTTTATATTAACCTAAAAGATGAAATAACTGAAGTTTTAATAAAAATATGTTCTATGTTTAGGATTTCTGCAAAGACTGGTGATGGGAGAGTAATTCTGTTACAGGAAGAAGGAGAACCATATTTTTTTACTTTTGGGAAATCTGAGGTTGGTTATATTTTTCTATTCTTAGTTTGCTGCATCCAGTGACGTCCGCAATTGAATTTTCCTTGTTGGTGTGTTTTTTATTCACTTTTGCATTTTTTTCCTACATTTGCCTCTCTGTAATAGTGATTCTGTGGGGCTTAAGAACCTTAAGTGATTAAATGAGGAAAAATTTTATCCATTTAATATTTTACACTGGTGGATGTTGCTGTGGAAATTATAATGTAATTGTGGCTATTTGTCATTAAATTAGGTACCGAAGGGTCTTGAGCTGGGGATAGGCTCAATGACACGAGAAGAGAAAGCGGTAATATATGTAACCAATCAGTACTTAACTGAGTCTCCTCTCATGTCTGTGGTAGAAAGTTTTGATGAAGTTCATTTTGAAGTGGAGCTTGTCCATTTCATTCAGGTATGCAAAGTTCTCCTTGATTGCAAATCCTATAGTTTGTTCCTTCATTTGCATATTAATTGATATGTTGTCATCATTCAATGGCAATAACCAAATGAATTTTGTTGGTTGAGGAATTTTGATGATGGCGTCAGATAGTAATTGCTAATTCAATTTACTCAAATCCTAATTTAAGTGAAAGATCATCATTTTTTCTCTATGTGATCATAGGGAACATGGTCTTACTGTCCTTCTTATTTACGTTGAGATACTTGTTTTTGATTGTCCACTGTGTTTAAGTTGCATCTAGACATTAAACAACCAAGTTCAGAGTCATGATTATGGCTTTGTTCTATATGCTTAATCGGGAGCCTTGACTTCTCAGAGTCTGGATGCTCTCATAAGCTTATCATTATCTTGGGATGTCCAAAGTTTAAAAGATATTTATGATAAATGATGGATATAATTGTGGTGGAATCACAAATATTGACTTAGTTATTTGCTGTATTTGCAACTTATTATGTATAACATTTAATATTGTATTTATGAAAGCAATTTATAGTCAAATCCTAAAAAAAATACTGTATATATTTGTGTTTGCATGTGCTTTTTAAACATTTATCTTATAACAAATGTATTTATTTCCATTTTGAGTGGTGCATTTGTAATGGTGTGATTCAACTCCCTCACTTAGTGTTGACAGGTAAGAGACATGCTTGGAGATGGGCGCCTGATAAAGCGTCGGCTTCATGATGGAAGAGGTGTGTGTTAAAGAATTCATTTATACCCCTACATATCTCCATATATATGTTTGATGCTTTATCTGTCATTTTGCCAGCATTCATCATCTCGTATCTTTTTGTGGTATAATATGGATTCTTTGATAGATTTACTTTGTATTCCATTTTCAAGAACGAAATTTTGCAACTACTCTCCTTTTTTTTTCTTCCATAATAATCATTTAAAAATTCTGCCTGTGATATCTCTTGCAGTACTGTACCTCCTCTTGCATGGCCATTCTCCTTTTTTGTCCAAAACTAATGGATGCTTACTAAACAAGAGGGACAAGTCACTTTTTTTTTTTTGCTTTTCTTTTAAATTCAGACTAACTGGTTATTGAATATCGTCTGTTCTGGCTTTTTTCCATTATTTTTGTGCAGATGCTAACTATTTGTTCTTTAATTGAAGATTTCTTTATTTTTTAGTCAAACCCTCCTCACCCAACCAAAAAAAAAAACCTGTTTGCTAGTGTATCCCAAATTGAATTTATGTTGGCAAGAAGCGATCATTGAATTAGTATCATCTGAAATAGTTAGCTAAGATTGTAAGTAGTTTTGGTTTATTTTCATATTCTGGGAAATTTCAATGATTATGCTTGCCATAGAGAAGATGTCATTCTGATATGCATGTGATATGTCAAATTGAATTTAGTTACTCATTATTGTTTTTATCTGTGCTTTCTGTAAGCTTAATTTACTCTAGCATTTGGTACATTTTTATGCATCTTTAATTTCAGTTTCCTTTTTCTAATTTCTGCCTCTTCCTTTTTTCTCTGGCAAGTGGCTGTTCATTCATATGCATTACATTGTGGAGTTGCTTACTAACATTGTATTCTTATGATACAATGTGTATCTCTGAATTGCATTAAAAAATTAGGTGAGTTTCCCATGGATTGCCCTCTTCATGACAGTCTACTACGGGTCCATTACAAGGGTATGCTTCTTAATGAGGAAAAGAAAGTCTTCTATGATACAAGAATTGATAATGATGGTCAGCCTTTGGAGTTCAGTTCTGGAGAAGGGCTTGTGAGTAGCTCCTCCATATAAAGAATAAATAGATTCCTGAGAAGTGTTACTCTTGATTCTCAATTCACAAGTTTGTTGAATAATAATAGTTTGCCAGCTTCTAAAGTTGACCCTCAGTTTGTAGTTTGTATAACTGAATCTTTAACTTTGATTTGTGTTGCAGGTCCCTGAAGGATTTGAGATGAGTGTTCGTTTAATGCTTCCTGGAGAGAGAGCTCTCGTCACGTGCCCTCCTGATTATGCATATGACAAGTTCCAGAGGTTGCTTTTCAGAATCTTTTTTAACATATCCAGTTGTATAAAAAATAAGACGTTGATTAAATTCACTGCCGTAACTATCATTCTTAATATATTTTATTTTCCTGAAATGATATCAACAATTTTTTTATTGCTTCATGTTATTAGGCCAGCTAATGTTCCTGTAGGTGCTCATGTTCAATGGGAAATTGAACTACTTGGTTTTGAGATGCCAAAGGTAACCAACTAATATTCCTAGAAATTTTAATTTCAGGGCTTTTTAATTTGTTTATATAAACTATGTTAAAACCTCAGTATGCTGTCTTTTTATCATTTTTGATAACTACTTTAGCTTGCAGCTTGTCAGCGTCAGCTTTTGGCTCCATATTGTTTTTTATATTTGGTATTCATTTAAACTTCCATAGCTTGATGAGGAAGAACAAGTTTGGAATTAAGGATGGGAATTCAATGAGCCTATGAGTGTAGAGAGGACTTGCCACTTGATTCAGCTTTGAATATCTGGAATGGAAATGCTTATTAGGAAATAGGAATTCACTTTGAAGTTTATGATCTTTTTGATTTACTATACATAGAAAAGTTCATGTGAATCCTTATTGCAGGATTGGACTGGCTTGGATTTTCCAACAATAATGGGTGAAGCAGAGAAGATTAGAAACACAGTATGTATTTGCTGTGATGTCTTCAACCACTTGTAGTATTGCTTTGTCTTCTTTGTGTATGTGCAGTCAATATCTACATTTATTGATTATTCTTGCGAACTTGGAACCATGGTGATTTTTGTTGTCTAGGGAAACAGGCTCTTCAAAGAAGGAAAGTTTGAACTTGCTAAGGCAAAATATGAGAAGGTAATATGTTCATTGTTTTTGTAGAACTGAATAATAAATAAAATAAATAAGAAAATCTTTGTTCCTTTTTTAATATTTTTCTTATCTGTTTTTATGTTTTATTAAGCTAGATTTTATCTCAATATTGACTAAATAAAATTGCTTTGGTATTATTTCTTTCTTTTGTTCTTTTAGTTTGTTGATCCTTCTGTTTGAGCTCTTGAATATACCTTTCAAGTCCTTGTATAATGCTGTGCGCCAACTGTTAAACAGGTACTCAGGGAATTTAATCATGTTAATCCACAAGATGATAAGGAAGGGAAGGTTTTTGCAGATACAAGAGTACGTTTCCCCATTCCTTAGAGTAACTGGAAGGAGTCGTTTTACAATATGCATTTTCAGTATCTTTGCTCATGTAACATTTTCGTTTTTTTATCTTTTTCATGAATGTTTGAAGAATTTGTTAAACCTAAACTTGGCTGCATGCTACCTCAAAGTGGGAGAATGCAAAAAATCCATTGAGTATTGCAATAAGGTATGTTTTTGGAAGAAAGATATAATACTATGACCACGAATTACTATATTATTTACTTAACCTTTTCTTTAATTGCTGAATTTGAATAACTGTTTTTTTTTTACATAAACTCATGTAGATTCATTGCTCGCTAGGTAAGCAGGATGCCTCTGATGAAAATGTCAGTGTAGTTTTTGTCATGGCTTAATCGAATTTCACTAATGACTAAACAGATGATATAGGACTTCGGCATTGTAAGATTTTTGCAAGTCATATATGCTATCAACAGAAAACTAGATATTTGACATGAAGATTTTCATTTCTTCGGAATGGGAAAATTCCATTTGATGCTTGGATGGAATTAGATATCAGCTCTTTTCGAGTGATGCAAGTTTCACATTCTTAAGCATGCCTATCTCTAAGAGTCTATCAACAAGGTCATTGTTAGTTGTTCATAGCATATATGGAAAACTTCAAGGTTTGGACCTTAATTCTTATGTGGGTTCAGGGCTTCCAGTTAGAAATAAGGGAGTTGTATTTTTTGCTACGTGCTATCATTCTATAAGATTATTGTTTGAAGATTTCAACATAAGCCTCATGATTGCCATTGGAAGTGTAACCAAGAAAGTTCCCTTGTTACTAAAATACCTAAGTCTGTTTTGAAATGTGATGCTCCCTTCTTTATATGACATGCCACTGTCATTCCATCAAATCCAGATCTTTGATTTGTGATCCTGAGAACAAATATGCAGGTTTTGGATGCAAATCCTGCACATGTGAAGGGTCTATACCGCCGTGGAATGGCCTACATGACAGATGGAGATTTTGACGGAGCAAGACGTGATTTTGAAATGGTAATAATCATAGTTTTTATTTGCGGAACATTTTAAATCCTTGGCGTACATTTTCTAATATGCTTCTGGATGCTGCTAGATGATGAAAGTTGACAAGTCATCTGAACCTGATGCAATGGCAGCACTTCAGAAACTGAAGCAGAAGAAGCTGGTAGGTTAAATGTAAAAACTATTCTATTAGTTATTTGAGATGGGGCATAAATGTCTCATATGTTTCTGCATGCTTGAGTAGGATGTGGATAGGAAGGCACGTAAACAATTTAAAGGATTATTTGACAAGAAGCCAGGGGATATCTCAGAAGTCGGAACTCAAGATACAAAAGAAAAAAGTAATAATGAAAATCAGAGTAAAGATGATAAGGAGAATTCAGACGGGATCGAGAAAGAGGCCTTGCTTCAAGATGCAGGCAATGCACCCAGAGCAGGATGGTTCTCACATTTGTGGCCTCCTGGCAGGAGATTGCTTTCATCTCTCGGGGTTCATAGATGTACGATACTGTGACATGTAATCTATGTTTAAGCATCCAACTTCTTGTAAGGCGAAATTTCCATGCACTAATATTAGTGGTGATTTAGCAAATGTTCACTTCAATGAGAATGAACTTTGGAGGATGAGTATAAATTTATGCAAATAAATGAAGATAGATGTTATTTTGAATTATGATGTCGCAAGGTTTTGTAATAGTTAAGAGGTAATAAATTTATGTTCTTTAGCAGGACTGGACATTAATGCTTGTAATGAGCTTAAGTTTGATAGAGATGACATATAGCTTTTTGACAGAAGTGTTCTGCACAATTTTATGAATGAATGATTCGATTGTTTTACAAATTAAAGTTCCAGGAGTCAGATGTAATTTGGAAAAGTTATCAGAACCGTATGAGGGACATGGAACAGGAAATTAGGCTCTTATAAGGAACTGTTTGAAGAAAATTTTGAGTTCAATTGGAATATGGCAAAAGTTTTATCCTATTTAGGATGGTTTTTATTAATTAGATTTTTATATTTTAATCATATACATATTATTATATTTATTATTATTATTATTATTACAATTCTGTGATGATCTTAAATGTCATTTTTTCTTACATTATGGAGGACATTATCGTTGATACTATTTTAAACCCTTTGAATATTTTCTTCTATTATGCTTATTGGGTAAATATTTTTCATAATTCGCACATAATTAAGCAATGCATTAGAAGATATTATACCGTATATGAGTTTTCTCCAATAAAATATTTTAAACTAAATTATAAAATGGTGGCTAGTATACTTTGTTTTCTTTTTTCCGAGTTTTGAAAGACAAGAAAAACTATATCTCTCGTATATTTATGAGGAATTACATGTATAATTAACCCTACACATACATTTACAGTTAGTATTATGTCTTTGTTCTCTTTATTTAGAATTTTGAGGAAAAAGAAAAAAATTAAACCTAAATTCTAATTATAAATGTATTAACTGTTAGAAATGTCATTAATTTCATTGATTAGATGAGATTATGTGAATGTATAATTATTGTTGTCATTAATTGCTGTATTTACATTTGGAGATTAATAATAAGATTATGGATAATTCAATGGCCGAATTAATTTTTCCTTAAAATAAAATAAACACACATAATGCAGTGGGATGAGATATGAAAATCCAAACATTTAAATTGCTAATAGCAAAAATAATTAAACTTAAAAAAGGGTTTCGGTTAATTTATTAATTCCTCCCAATTTAGGCTTCATTTGTATTACATAAGATACAATTATAGATACGTATAAGTATATATATTGTTGAACCAAAGGCCTAACAATTAAAGGCCTTCTTCATTATTATCTGCTGGCAATTAATTAATTAATTATTGGTGCATGTGTTTGAACAATCATCCACACATCCTTCCACTTTATCTAGATCTGGAAAACACAAATAAGCAAAACATTAATCAAGTGTTCCATATTGAATTGTAAAAATTAATAATAAAAGTTCAATAGTTTAACCACAAGTTTTTAATAATAAAATTATATATTTTCAGTAATTCAGTGGCATATAAAAATATCGATAAATGTACTTGAAGATGTACAAACTTAAAAACATAATAGTTAACAATATGTAAAAATATAAAAATTAACTTAAATTTTTAATTGAACTACTAAAGTTTGGATTGATGGCTAGAGCATATATTGTTCTTACTTAATTAGGTTTTAAGTTCAAATTCTAGATGTTCTCTCTCCCCACTTGTAATTAATCAAAAACCTAAATTTTAATTGACTAATCAGTTTATTTCTAATATTTATAATTGAACCAACAAGTAGTCCATCTAAGCAATTTAATTCTAAAACTATTGTTTTTTATATATTCAAAAAATAAATTTAAATATTTAGAAAATGAGATTTAAATGTGTTATACAAAAAATATTATGAGCTTATAACTAGAAAGATAACTCAATCAAAATAACTTAAGTTATTTTGTATTGTAAAATCCAATTTATTATAAATATAATGTATCACAACTTTACTCTAATTATTACCTCATTTACTTATGAACTATATAAAATTTGACAAAATGTTTGATTTATATTTGATAAATTAAGAATATATATATATATATATATATCAACATTTATATACGACGAATCCATATTTTTTTTAGGTATTAGATTCATGATTAGTCCTTTTTTTTAACCCTAAAAAAAGAATGATAAATAAATGGATTGACAGGGAGAGATTTACTGAAGTTGTGTCTGGAGATGAGGTTGGAACATTTGGAGGAAGCACAGCCGACGGTACAGAAATGGAGGATAGTTTGAGAAGGTGGATGAATTATGCATCTTGCTAGGCAACGTGCTGGACATGCTGCTGTCCATGGTGGAATTGCACACCCTATTAGGCAACTCTTCATGCATTTCTTGAAATTCTTAAACAACAAATAACCCATCACCAACACACTCACCACAGTCATTCTCATCAACATCAACGCTTTTCTCTTCATTTTAATTCTCAATCAAACACTTGCTTATTAACTCAACTCAAAGTTAATTATCTTCCACTCTGCTTTGCCTTTGCCCTCAAATGGGTATTTATATAGTTTTTCTTTTTATCTTACACTCCTTTTTTTCAAAACAAAAATAATTAAGGTTGTTCAAATTTAAATTTTTTACTATTTATAATACATACACTTAATCTTATAATTTATAAATATATATTAGTAACAATTAATTTGATATTACCATTATAAATTTTAACTTTCAAATAAAAAAAATAAAGACAATCCTTCTAGATTAGAAAATATTTAATTGCAATTTCATTTTTGAGCTTAAAATTAATGTTGAAAAGTAAAAACATAAAATATGAATATATTCCAAAATAATCTTTAGACCCACGATAATAGATGACAAGTGAATTTTGTATTTTTGTTTTCAAGTAGACATTAAATTAAATAGTATGATAATATTAAGCAAATATATATATATATATAATCTGAAAGTATTGTCTAAATTAAGGAGTACAGGTTTATACAGAGTAGGAACATAAATTCTCCAACTGTAATCTGGCTTATTTATTTATTTATTTATTTATTTATTTTGAGGAAAAATCTGAATTTCATTATCACCATGTATGTTAGCATTAAAACTTAATTTAGGGCTTTTTTCTATAATTAAGATTAGGATATTTGATGTATTGAATTTTATAGTGCATTTGGTAAATTATAGAAAAAATTAATTACCGAAAATGTGTTTTACAGAAATATATTGTAAGGAATTATATTTTATTATGAAATATTATATTACCGTATTTAAAAAATACAATAAAATATTTAAAAATTAAATTAAAAAAATATTAACTTATTTTGTTGCAACCTAACTTTACAGAAAAAAGTTTAAACAATATAGATATAATTATCTTTTGACAAGTGGACCTCTCAATCAACTTTTTCAGTAAAATATCTTTTTTTACTTTTCCCTAAGCAGAGTACTATTCATTAAGACTGAAGTAAAAGACTGATTGTAATCTTTGGGTTTTTCCATGTTTATAACTCTTATGTCTTTAGATTTCATATAAAATTCAAGTACGACAATAGCTTGTCACTCTCCCATTGGCTTATGTTGAAAGAAACATCCATTTAATTATCACCATGGAAATGATCTTAAATGGAAACAGATACTCATAGATAAAGAAGTCATCTACACGAAGCAATTAAACTTCGAAATTAAAAAAAAAAAAATTGATCCAAATCAAAATGTAGTAATTTATATATTCATATAAATGAATAAAATTTATGTGTTATCACCATCTCATACATGTAAAATGTAGCTAATTAATTAAAGAACTGAATCTGATGCATGCAGCTGAGTCATGATAATTGATTATGCATGATTTCAAAAAACCACCACTAATTTTGATTCTCTTGAACTGATAAAGCATATTAAGTAAGGTCCTTTTGATCAATTTGCAGCGGGCACGAACTTCTAAACGCATGCTTGTGAACAATGATCCACGCAAATTTCCACTTCATCCAAACCTGAAAAGATTTCAAAAAAAAAAGGTAATACAAACAAACAAAATTATTAATTAAGTTTAAATATTATATATAGATAGAAACTAGAAAGTATATATATAATTAAAGAAAAAGAGAAAGAGAAAAATTTACAAAAATCGTCTGGTGAAATGAGATTAGAGCACTTGGAAGTAGCGCAGCCAAGAGTACTTGGGAGTAGTGGGGGGAGTGGTTTTTAATGAAGAATGTGGAGGAGAAGGAGGTGCAGGAACTGGAGGTGGGTGGATTATGCACTAGCCAAGCAAACTAGAGGGCAATAGGCTGACCATGGTCCAATTACACAATCAATTAAACAGTTTTTCATGCAAAATTTGAACCTGACATCAAGAGCTGCTGATTGCCCTACAAGAAGCATATCTATGATCACTACACACACCACAACAAATGACAACGCTTTTCTCTCCATTTTCTTCTTATTTTCTTTCATTTCAACCTCTAATTTTAAGGTATAATTGCCACTTCTTGTTTGCTGCAAATTGGTGTTTTTTTTTTTTGGTATTTATATAGCGTTGGCCTGAGTGAAATCATGAACATGCATGCACAAGTGAATCTATTGTAATAAAATGGAAACTCCATAGATATTACTTTATTGGGTTTTTTTAACTATTTTAGATAAAAATGTCTAATTGGTATTTAAAATATAAATTCTTCAGTTGACTGACTCTTACTAAGAATTATTGTAAATTAAATTTATCTTTTTTAAAAAAATAATGTTAAGATAATATTACTACCCAATTAGAAATTTAGAATTTTCTTATTATAGTTATATATATATATATATATATATATCAATTTTCGAACGTTAAGTTTTCGATAAGCGTAACAATGTCAACTGATATTGGCCCAGATAACATCATGACATCAGCTTGTATAAACTAAACGCTTAATACATTAATTATCCCTAAAATTAATATCTTCCATTATTTTACTCCTTATATATTTACCATATTATCATATATATTTATCTATTATTTCAATAGATATTTATATGATCACATATTAATCACTTTATTCATTGTATTTATATATTTTATATTAAATAAATACTTACATATAATTGTAGCACTATTTTTAATTAAGTGTCTATTGAATATAAAATAAATAAGTACAAATGACAAAATGATCAATATGTAATTATATAAATATCTATTGGAACAAAATAGACAAATACAAGAGATAATTTAACTAATGCATAAGTACATAAGAAAATAATCAAAGTAAGTTAATAGGACAATTAATGTATTTAGCCCAAACTAAATTTGTAATGCTCTAATTAAAAAACTTAATAAGTATTATTTATGATTAATTACATAAATAATCCCTAAATTTTCACAATTTTTTCATAAAAATTTATAAATTTTAATTTATCAATTAAAAATCTATGAACTTTTAATATTATATCAATTAAATCTCTGAATTTTAATTTATCAATTAAAAATTCCTCAACTTTTAATATTGCATCTATTAAATCCTTGAATCTGGTTTTTAACTATCGAAAAATATTTGACAATCACACTAGCAACACATGAATAAAAAAAATAAAAAAGAAAAAGAAAAATAATTCAAATCACATGTGTTGAATATGGTAAAAAAAATTACATTCTCTATTTTTTAATTATAATTCAAATTTATCTAACTATCTTTCTCTTTATTTTATCGATCTTTCAATATTCACAATTTGTTCTTCCCAATTCAAACCCTAACTTAGAATTTAAAAACTCTATGATGATTTTTCAAAATTAAATCTAAATCAAAACTCTCCCTATCTGTTATTTCATTTTCTAATCTCATTCTCTCTATTCCATTCTTTTATTTAATTCTCCGGTAGTTAAAAATTAAATTTAAAAATTTATTTAATAGGTATAATGTTAAAAGTTGAGGGATTTTTAATTGACAAATTAAAATTTGATGATTTAATTGGTACAATATTAAAATTGATGAATTTTTAATTGAAAAAATTGAGGTTTAGAGATTTTTATGAGAAAATTATGAGAGTTTATGGACTATTTATGTAATTAACCCATATTATTTATGCCATTTTAAACAAAGAAGAAAAAAAATCTCAAGTATAAAATAGAAAAGTGAATAGAGAAGAAAAATAAATAAATCAATATTACATAAATAAATAAGTATTGTTATTATATAAGGTCCTCTAAATAAATTTCACAAAATTTTATATTATAAATAGAAATACTCATCTCACTTTTAAAAGTTAAATTTTACAGGACTCAATATAATTAAAATATTTTTATTATTTATAAATTACTTTTAAAATTAAAAAATTTATTTAAACTCAATAGGGTAGAATTTATTGCAATTTTCCATACATGCATATGATAAAAATAAACCAATGAACCAGTATTATGAATTCCTCTGTAATTGGTATCTTCTAAAAATGACGAAGCTATGCTTGGCTGTACATGTTCATGAATGTTGCTCTGCCCAAACTACATGTATATAAATACCACAACAACACCCCAGTTCATAGGCAAGAAAGAAGAAGCAATTTTTTTTCAAAAAAAAAAATTAAAGAGAAGAAGAAAATGGAGAAAAAAGCATTGTCAGTTGTTATGGCGGGTGTGGTGATTAGCATGATTTTAGGGCAAGCTACAGCGTCTTTAGAGAGGTTCAAGTTTTGCATGCAAAATTGTTTAATTGACTGTGCAATCGGGCCATGGTTTGCTTCTTGCCCTGTTAGGTGCCTTGCTAAATGCATAATCCATCCACCTCCGCTCCCTTCTCCTCCTTCCCCACATTCTCGAATTGCAGTCATCAATCCTCCTAGAACTCCATATATCCAAACTCATGATTTCTGTACTTTTGGCTGTGCTGCTTCCAAGTGCTCCACTCTCATTTCCAAAGACAACACTCGTAATTTATTAATTTCTCTCTTTATATTTATTTATTTTAGTAAATTTATTTCTTGAAAAAATTAATATTAATTTACTTGATATAACTCTTGTTTCTTTGTTTTGAAGGTTTGGATGAAGTGGAACGCTGTGTGGGTAGTTGTTCAAAAGCATGCAACAAGAATTATTTGCCTGCAAATTGATGAAAAGGACCTTAAATTTAATTTGCTTTGATTCAAGATTATTTCTAATTTCTGTATTTTTATTATGAATCTCACACAGCAGTTTGTAATTTGCAAAATTAATGAGTTATTTAAATAAAATTATCAGCGTATACCGCATGCTCACTCCCAATGAATTCAATTATTTCTTATGGTAATTAATTAACTTCATGCATGTTTATGTTCTGATACTAATTAACAAATAAATGAATATTTAAATAAAATAAAAAGAGCCACACCAATCTCGTTTTGTCATGAAGTTTATTAATTTCAATAGTTTTTAATTAAGTCCTTCAATATTAATTTCAAACTGTACGTGCATTTCAAAAAAAATTATAAAAGAGATATAATATATATGTATATATGTATATACGTATTTGTATATATTCAAATATGAACTAAGTAAGATTGCGTTTCTCATTACTTAATTCTTTATGATGTAGCAGGTGGGACAAGAATTATCTGTTTACTTGGTTTTAATGGACTTTTCTAATTTTAAATATTAAAAAATTTAATTTATCATTTATTATTATTATTTTCAAAATGATTGTCAATAATTGGATAAGTAAAAAGTTAAAAGTAAGAATGATTAAATCAATTTAAATTAAATTAAATGTCTGATAAGACGGTTAAATTTTTTAAGAACATATATAATTATTATGCACTATTTCCATTAAACTATATAAATAATTTTTTGAAAAAGAAAAGTAAAAGATATTATTTTTTGAAATAAATTAACGAAAACAAAATTTGCAAGTTAACAAAAATATTTGTAAAGGTATAATACAGAAATAATACATATTTTCAATTAAGATAAAAGTATTTCCAAAGTAGAATATTTCTAAGTTTATTTAAAATGAAATAGTGGCACTCACATCATAAAAATATCAAGATTGACATTTCTGGAAAGAAAAAAGTTAAGAGATATAATGCGCACTAAATACATTGATTGAAATTAGACATGAGAGTGTTTGAGAAAAATTAAGAGAAGCATTAATACTCTCTTTCTATATAAAAACATCCTATTTCCTTAGGAAAAAGAAAATCACAAAAGATCCAGAAAATCGAAAATTCAGTGCATGTGATCCAACCTAAAATTCGGAAGAATTAATAGATTGTTATAATGGTTATATTATAAGTCAACATTTTTTTTCCTTTTGCTTATTTAATTAATATACTTTTATGTTAATTAATTATTTATTTATTTATTTTAATCTATAACATTATTTATTAAATACCAATTAGAAAAACAACTTCACCAAATAGCATCTAACATTCTAAAGGGGCTGTACTGCACCAACTTCACCAAATAGCACCCAAAACTCAGTATATCCAAACCCATTATTTCTGTACTTTTGGCTGTGCTGCTTCCAAATGCTCCAATCTCATTTCCAAAGACAACTCTCGTAATTCATTTTCTCTCTTCATTATTTATTTATTTACTTTTTCTTAAAAAATTAATTGTAATTTAACTCTTGTTTGTTTTTGAAGGTTTGGATGAAGTGGAAGACTGCGTGGGTAGTTGTTCAAATGCATGCAACAAGAATTATTTGCCTGCAAATTGATGAAAGGGACCTTAATTAATTTGATTTGGCTCAAGATGGTGTTTTCTCTGCAATCGAGATGATTACTAATTTCGTATTTTTATTATTAATATGTCACACAGTAGTTTGCAATTTGGAAATAATTAATGAATTTATTTCTCGTATACCTTATGCATATGCTTACTCCCAATAAATTCAATTATTTCTTAGGTTAATTAATTAACCTCATACATGTTTACGCTCTGATAATAACAAATAAATAAATGAATATTTAAATAAAATAAAGTCATTTCAAAAAAAAATTATAAAAGAGAGATAATATATTTACACACACATATATATTTATTCAATTAAGAAATAATTAAAAACACTTTTCTCATTAATTTATTCTCTACAATGCAGCCGGTGGGACAACAATTATTGGTTTACTCGATTTTAATGGATTTTTTTATTTTAAATATTAAAAAATTGATTTAATGCTTTATTTAATTATTATTTTCAAAATGATTGCTAATAATAAAGTGTTAAAAGTAATAATAACTTAACCAATTAAAATTGAATTGAATTAATAAGATGGTTAAATTATACGAACATATATAATTATTATGTACTATTTCCATTAAACTATATAAATAATTTTTTGAAAAAGAAAATTAAAAGATTGTTTTTTTAAAAAATACATTAATGAAAACAAAATTTGCAAGGCAATAAAAATATTTGTAAAGATTATTTCCAGATTGAATATATCTAAAATTCACAATATTTAGAAAATCTAAAATTCAATGCATGTGACCCAATCTCACTTCAGAAGAAAAGAGCCCTTAATTCAGATCTAATACTCTGTGTGCGTGTATATATATATATATACATGTATATATGTATATAGCAAAAGTTTATTATAATAGTTATATTCTAAGTCAAAATTTCTCTTTTACTTATTTAATTAATACACCTTTATGTTTATTTATTTATTTATTTATCTTTTTCTAAAATATTCTTTATTAAGAATCATTAGGAAAACAATTTCACTAAATATCATCCCACATTCTCAGAGGCAAAAGTTCATAATCGAGACGTGTAATCGAATACTAAACGCTTTATCTACACCGAAAAAAAAAATCTATCACAATACCAAAGGTTATATCTACACTGCAAAAGAAAACCATGTTAAATTGCAACTACGCGTCTTGGTTTTTTCTTGGGCAAATCCAAAAGTTAAATACGTATCATCTACATAGGCACCAAGGTTGATGTAACATAAAAACGGAGAAAACTTGTAAACCTATCTATTGTTGAGGCATAGTCGATTGATTTCGAGAAACGTAGCCCCATTCAATCAGATGGCTGACTCAACAGGCACAGCCCTCTTTAGAACTTGAAAGGGGACTTACAAGGAAGGCGAGGCGAGTGGCAGACTCGTCAAAAACAATAAACTGTTGAATGTGTGTAGAATTCTGCCTCTCCCTCCTTTCTGTTTTGTTGTAAACTTCAGAGGAGCATTTCTACGACATAGGTTCATTTCTATGAATAGCACTCTCTTATTTCTAGAACAAATCAGGTTTATCCTATTTCTAGATCAGCGCAGAGACCACACTTATTTCTTTATGAGAAGGCGTTCCTGCCAGGCCGAACCTCGTAATGAGGTGTAATGACAACTAAGCGAATTCAGTACAATTGATTAAAAAAAACGAAAAAAGAAATCACAAACATGAGGCTAAAATTGATCGTCGGGCTATTTAAAAAAATAGAGTTTCTATGCACAACCGTGCAGCTACAAAACCAAGTAAACTCTACTAGAAGGCAACTACTCATGGTCTGCATGTATTGAAAATCTCACCCCGCATTACATCAATTGGCATGTGCTCCATAGTGTACCGTTCAGGACCTAGATACACACCTGTCTTCTCCAATAAAACAAGACCTTCATCTCTTCCATGTCTAGGCATCTCTTGGTGTCCAACATTTGCAGTGCTTGGCATGCACCACACATGCAACAAATCAGCAGTAGGAAACTCTGAGGGGTCAACTGATCCCATGAGTAGATTTGAACCATGTAAACCTCCATCTTTCCACCCATACGCTGTCCCTCCACCGGCAACACCTTCAACTGGTGGCACAATTTCTTGAGGACTCCCTCCTGAGTAGTCGGTCATTTGATAGATCAAATAAGCAGAAGGAAAAAATGCATCAACGTAATATGAAAATTCCAGAGCTGAAGGATCCTGGAAAAAAATAACAACAGCAGCAGCAGCAGCAAGAACAATATATGGAGGCAGCAATTGGAATCTTCATATTGCAATTGACAAACATAACAAAAAAATCAAAGCACTCTTAAACCAAATTACTTTAAAAGAATAGAATATGCAGCAACTACGAGCTAACCAGTAATAACAACCAAGATTAAATAGAAAACAATAACAGCTCATGTTAACATTTATTTTCTAAGCCACCAAACTGGAATAATTATACAATGAAACTGTTGTATTATAACAAGTCAATCGAATATACTCAATTTGGTGAATAATTATACAATAAAACCGTTATATTACAACAAGCTAATCGAATATATGTATAACCGAATCAGGTTTATCGAATATATGGATAACAGCTCAATTTGGCAATGTTGTAATACAGCAATAAATTATTAAGAAAAGCATAAATGAGAAGATATGTATAACCGCCATAAAGGCAAGTTGTTAAAGAACTAACCGGCGTTATCCATTTTCCGGCGCCGTGGTTGTAATTGCAAATATATCAGAGCCGATACTTTTATGCCGCAGTTGGTTTCGATTTCAAGGTGACATTGAGCAAAGAGTGACCTGAAAAAGATGATCGCTTTTTTCGGAGTAGTACTGAAAACTAGCTAAAAATGAGTTTCTCTAATTATAATATGGGAAATGATATTGCCACTCCGAATTTTGCTACTCTCGCTCCTAAGGACGGCCCTGTCCTCCCGTACTGTAGATGTCACATATGTGAGTTATCCATGCGCGGCATGATTGAGTTTGGATCGGGTTTAACAAGACTTCAGCCAAATTCGACTTCGTTGGGCCTTTGGTCCAGTACCAACAGCAGTGGACTGCCCTCTCGGCCAGCTAGATGTGCTAGATGAATTATATTATTATTATTATTAAAAAGAAAAAAAATCTGACACACTACTTCAATATATTACTATTATTATTATTATGATTTTGTTTATATTAGACAATTCAAAATACAAAATTCATAAAAATTCAAAATTTCATTATCAAGTTTTGCAAATTAATCATTTTCAATGATATTTTTAATTTCTAATTCAATGATAATAAGAACTTGTAAACAAAATCACAAACAATGCAACAAAAAACATATTGTTCACATATAAACTATTTATTATGAAAAGACATGATATCCCATAAAAATTTAGATATTATTTGCTCGATGAATAACAATTTTTAGCCTTTAAATATGCAAGGTATTGTTATATTAATAATATATAAATTATTTATTATTATATAAATAAATAATATATAAAATATTGTATTAAAAATAAATACTAAGAAAAATTTTAAAAAAGGTTAAAAAGATCATAGATGGCCCCGCTTAAAACTCAATCTTTTTAAATAAAATTTTATTCGAATAATTAATAACACAATATAATAAAATAACTACACTTAATAATAACTCTAATAATAAAATAAAAATAATACACCAAATTTAATGTGGTTCACCCTTTAATTTAGACTATGTTAACTGGACAAACTTCAAATAAATTTAATATGATGCTAAGCTACTTAAATTATTATATATTGTAAAATTTTAATTTAAATTCGATTGTTGACATCCAATAAATAATTAAAATTTTCAAAAATAAATAAAATGGCGAAAATATCGCGTTGTATGCAAGAAATAATATATAAAAGGTAATATTGAATTTAAATTGTTAATTTGATAATCTAGAGCAATTATTGGTGCATGGATGCATTTTATTAACAACTATATATCTATAATCTTATTTACGTATTTTCTTATTTTCAAATTTTATTTATTTTCAAATTTTATTATATATATAAAACTGCACTTGGACTTTTCTTCTTTTTTCTTTTTAATTACATCACGTTATGTAGATATTGATTTCTCTTGTTACATTTATTTTCTCTTATTAATATTATTTTTTTAATAAAAACTTGCATGATTTTATCAAGTAAAATGTGTTTAAAAAACTAACTGCAGATGATTAAAATATCAAAAATTTAATGTATTTCAACTGATTTATTTTACATTCATGTTATATTCACTCAACTTAACTGTATATTTAAAATATTTAATTAATTTATAATATAATTTGACTATTTTATTGCATGACTAAATTTTAAAAAATATATCTATTATACTAATTATAATATTATTTTCAGAGTCGTTATCATTTGTACGAATCTTTTCGAGTTAAAACTATTTTATCTCCAGTGCATCTCGAATCCAGTGGTGTCTTAATATGCCCACATCAATATGCTTTGATCGTGAGTGAAATGTGAAATTCTTACTGAGATGAATGGCTTTTAATTGTCACAGTACAACACATACTTCTCTTGCTCAAAACTCAACTCTTAAAAAAATTCCTTCATCCACAGTAGCTCTTTGCTTGCTTCAGTAATTGCAATATATTCAGCCTCAGTGGTGGATAAGGCAATACATTTTTGTAACTTTGATTGCCAATAAACTATTCCCCCTGCAAAAATAATCATATATCCAGAAGTAGACTTCCTTGAATCAATATCATCGGCCATATCTGCAACTGTATAGCCAACTAACATAGGATTGGTGGTTCCAAAATACAAACATACTTTAGAAAGTACTACAGAGATATTTGATAATCCATTTCACTGCATCTCAATGTTCTTTACCAGGATTTGAAAGGAACTAGCTCATTACTCCAACTGCGTGAGTAATATCTGGCCTTGTGTACACTATGGCATACATCAAACTTCCAACAGCTGAAGCATAAGGCATCTTCTCTATTTCTTCCTTCTCCTTTTTCATCGAAGGGCTTTGTTTGGAACTAAGTTTAAAGTGATTAGTAAGAGGACAACTAACAACTTTAGCTTTGTCCATGTTAAACCTTTGAAGTACTTTCTCAATGTACTTCTCTTGTGATGACCATAACTTTTTTGGCACTATTGTCTTTAGTAATCTTCATGCCAAAAATCTGTTTTGTTGATCCTAAGTCTTTCAATGTAAAAGAATTACTCGACTGCTTTTTCAAGCTATTGATTCTGAAAATATTATGGCCAACAATCAACATATTATCCACATATAACAAAAAGATGATGAAATCATCATCAGATAATTTCTTTACAAAAACACAGTGATCTGAAGTAGTCTTCTTGTATCCTTGCTCTCTCATAACTTATTCAAACTTTTTATACCACTGTCTCGGTGTCTGCTTCAAGTCGTATAAGCTTTTTTTTTAACTTGCAGACATGATCTTCTTTTTCTCTTTTCTTGAAATTCTCTGGTTGTTCCATGTATATTTCTTCTTTTAAATCATCGTGAAGGAAAGCAATCTTAATATCTATCTGCTCGACCTCCAAGTTAAAACTTGCAACTAATCCCAGTATTGTATGAATGGATATCATTTTCACCATTGGTAAAAAAATCTTATCAAAGTCAATTCCTTTCCTTTAGTTGAATCTCTTAACAACTAATATGGCTTTGAATCGCGGTTGGAAACTGTGTTCTTCATGCTTTATCCTGAACACCCACTTATTCTTCAAAGCCTTCTTGCTTGTTAGGAACTTCACCAGCTCAAAAGTTTTATTTTCATGTAAATATTTCATCTCATCTTGCATGGCTTCAATCTATTTCTCCCTATTCTCACCTACTATATCTTCTTGGTAATTCTCATATTCTCCTCCATCAGTAAGAAACACGTACTGATCATTAGAATATCTAATAGAAGGTTGTCTAGTTCTAGTAGATCTCCTTAATGGAACTTGAGAAACTTCTGTTGGCGATGGTGGTTGATTTTCAATATGGTCTTCATCATCAAATGATTGGACCTCTGTGGGAGCATCGATATTAGCATTTTCTTGCTGACAATTTTGTATTTCATCTCCAACTTGTCTTGGCACCACCTTTGGAGAAATTAACTTTAAGTTTGTTGAGTCACCATTGAATTTAGGAATATCCTTTTTCACTTTGTTGATGTTTTCAATGGTTTGATATTCAATAAACACAGTATCACATATTCTGACAAGCTTTTTTCTGAATTGGATCATAAAATCTATAGCCAAGTTGATCATGATCTTGACCATAGCCAATAAATACACATTCACGTGTCTTGACATCAAGCTTCGACCTCTCATCCTTAGGAATGTAAACAAAAGCTTTGCAGTCAAACACTCGCAGATGATAATAGGAAACATCCTTTTCTGATCACACCTTCTCTGAAATATTATATCGAAGAGGAACACATGGTAAAAAATTGAGTATATGTACTACAACATATAGAGCTTCACCCCAAAATGTCTTAGGCAATTTTGAATGTGAGAGCAAACATTTGACTCTCTCCATCAAAGTCTTGTTTATTCTCTCCGCTATGCCATTCAATTGTGGTATTTTTGGAAGTGCTGTTTGATGTCGGATACCATGCTCCTTGCAGTAGGAATCAAATGATACAATGTATTCTCCACCATTGTCTATCCAAATGCATTTCAGCTTCTTTCTAGTTTTCCTTTCAACTAAGGCATGGAATTGCTTGAACACGTCTAACACTTGGTCTTTTGACTTCAAAGTGTATACTCATATCTTCCTTGAGTGATCATCAATGAAAGTCACAAAGTATTGAGAACTACCAAGTGACTTTGACATTGGTCCATACAGATCTGAGTGAATCAGATCCAATAAATTCTTCATTCTAGAAGAAGTGAAACCTTTGAAAGTAACTCTGTTTGTTTTTCAGCTCGACAGTCGGCATATTTCTTTAAATCCACTTTATCAATTCCGGATAATGCATTCTTTTTCACCAATTGTGTCATCTCTTTCTCGCTCATATGACTGAGTCTTCTATGCCATAACTCAATCATATTTTCTTTCTCCACTGCATTAACGGAATCATTGGAGAACTTCGCCAACATCACATATAGCTTGGAATACTTTTTACCTTTTTCATATACCAAGGAGCCTTTAGTAAGTTTCCATTGACCATTCTTGAAAGTACTGTTGAAATCTTCATCATCAATTATGCCAACGGAAATTAGGTTTAGTAGAAGGTTGAGAACATGTCTGACATCTTTCAAGAGTAGCCTTGTCCCATTTTTTGTCTCCAAACAAATATCACCTTTGCCGATGGTCTTGGCTACACCCTTGTCTCCCATTTTGACAACACCAAATATCCCTTATTTATATGTTGAGAAGAGTTCTTTATGTGATGTTACATGAATGGTGGCGCCACTATCTCCTACCCAGTATGATTCACTGGATGCTATATTCACATCATTATCATAAGAAATGACATGAAATTCTTCAATAGTGGCAGCCGTGGTTTCTTGTTCATCATCACTGCTATCATATCGCTTGATTTCTTTGCCTTTATTTTTCTCCTGTTCTTTCTTGAACTTCCTATAGAATTTCTTGATGTATCCCTTCTTCTTTTAGTGATAGCATTCAACAATTGCATATTTGTTTCACTTTTCTCGACTCTTATCTCTTAAATTTGAACTCCTAAAGTTGCTCCTCACTCTGGAATCAGTCACTAAAACATCTGGCTAAGATGTAGATACTGAATTTTGAGATCTTCTTCTCATCTCTTCATTTAGAATCAAACTCTTAACAGATTTCAAACTGACAACATCATCAACCGCTAAATTAGAGATATAAATCTTTAAAATCTCTCAGAACTCTGGCAGAGAGGAAAGTATTAAAAGACTGAGCACCTCATCATCAAATTTTACACCCATTCTTGATAACTGGTCCGAGAAATCTTAAAATTCATTCAAGTGATCCGTCATAAATGTACCTTTTCGGTAACTAATTTTGACTAGTTTACTCAAATAGAGTAACTTGTTATTCCCTATTTTAGAAGCATATAACTTTTTAAGTTTCTCCCATAGGGATTTAGTATGAGTCTCTTTTATACACATTATCTTTAACAAACTGTCGGATGAAGCCGCCCACTTACTCGTGCTCGAACTTCCAGTCTTCATATGATTTTCCATCAAATTTTAATGTGGCGAACACATGCAAATACATTTTCATCACAAATAGAAGATCCTTCATCTTGTTTCTCCATATGTGGTAATTCGAGCTATTTAGACTGATTATCTTATTTATTTTTTGCCTCCATCTCTTTAACGCAAAGAGAATAAATTCAACATTGAGTACCTGCCTGAACCAGGCTCTGATACCATTTGTTGTGCAGCGGATGTTAATAATACAAAAATACTTACTATAATACAAGTAAATAGTATATGAATATTGTACTAAAAATAAATACAAAAAAAAATTTAAAAAAAGGCTGGAGAGGTCACAGACGGTCTCGCTTAAAACTCAATCTCCTTAGATAGAATTTTACTCGAATAATTAATAGCACAATATAATAAAATAACTACACTTGATAATAGCTCAAATATTGAGACAAAAATATCACACCAGATTTAATGTGATTCACCCTTTAATTTGGATTATGTCAACGGGACAAACTCCGAATAAATTTCTTTCATTAATAAATAGTAGGATTGCAAGAGAGAGACTTTTCTAAAAAAAATAATATTCTAGTAGTATAACACTCATAAATGAGATAAATCCAAAATAGTAATAAGTGTTTTTCAAACACCTAAAATAAAACCTCACTATTTTAACACTTGAAAATATTATTTTACAAATAATATTTTTTCCTCTCTCTAATTTTTTTTCTTTCAAAAAAAATGATTATATATTAATTGGGGGAGGGAAGGCCTATTTATAGGGCCTTCCCTCTCCCCCTTTAGCTATAACACAGCTTGCATTTTGCAAGTTTTTTTTTTTTGAGTCCTACTTGAGTGGGACACCACCACAAGTATGCTAGAAAATTATAAATTTCTCAATCAAAATGCATAGACTGATATGCAAAATTCTAAAGATAATCTGAAATATAATAGAATCATCAAACTCCCTTTAGGATTCACTTAAATTCCTTAAGAATAAAAACTAGCAGTGAGTAAAAAATTATAAAAATTAAACTGACAGAGCTTCAATATGCTTTAGAAGCATACTTGTGAACAAATGTAAATTCACAAAACAAATAAATCTTCTAAGCTTTTTTTTTTTAGCAATAAAAACCTTTTAGCATTTAGTAATAGATTGATGAAATTGCAAAGGAATAACAAACCAACAAGAAGCTTTATTGTGCCTTAACAACATATTGGTGGATGAATATGTAACTATAGGATAATTGAAACACTGAGGACTCTAACGATAGATTTGTGGAACAATGTAAATTCACATGATACAAAATCAACTTAAACTTCTAACAATTTTAATATCAGATTAGTGGACAAATGTATAATTAAAAGAAAGATAATTTTTTAAAAAAATAAATGACAATATTAAAAAATAAAATTATAAATTCACCACCTCTTAATTAATTTTTTGATTTACCTTTGATTTTAATTCATTAAATATAATAATTATGTTAATAAAAATATCTATTAAGATAATATAAGCTAGGCCAAACACCTCTTATAAAAATTAGCTTATAAATATCAAGTACTTATAAGTTAATATGAACTAATAATTATTTTAAATTTTATGCAATTTCATATTTATTTTGAGTATTTATAAGTTATTGATAAATACCTAATCTGTTTGGTAAAAATTAACTTATAAGCAAATTTACAGTTAAAGTAGTTAAAAATAATATAGAACTATATTATCAAAAGTATTTATCGAAATAAATAGGGATAACTTAATAAATTATTTGATCAAATTAACTTATAAGTAAAATCTTATAAATATTAAAATAATAAGTTGATCATTCAGCTTGTTTTTTTAGCTTATAAACTGAACTTATAAGTCTTAAAATTATATAAATAAACATATTTAAAACTATAAAAATATATAGTTTCTCCTCCAAAAATAACTTCTCCGGTATACGCACGTATTAAATATTTACCTGACCCGGTAGGTCCTTGAGCGGATCTCATGTTAGTCCCAAGACATTGATTTCTAACTAAAAAAGTAAAAACTTGAGCTTGAAAAGTTTCTGGTCCAGCCTGTAAAACTCACTAGGATAAACAGTATTATTGAACCAAATAAAGCAACAAGCAATAAAATAAAAAACGAATAAAACACCTAAATTATAAGATAAGTAAGCCTCTCCAGACCATACAAATGCAAGGCGAGCCCATGTTTCTATTTTATATATTTTATTTTATTATTATATTTATTTATTATTATAATTTACTATTATAATTATATTATAAAATTTTATTGTTATAAATATTAATATTTTAATTTTTTTTCTTTTTCTTTTTTTATTATTTGTTATTATAATTATAATTATATTATTTTATTATATTATTATTAATACTTTATTATTATAATTAAATTATATTATTATATTATTATTAATACTTTATTATTATATTTTACTATTATATTATTATTAATTTAATATTTTAGCATATATTATAAGTTAGGCGTATTGGAGAAGTCTATCTACCAAGTTGCAGTTGATTTATGCATCCATAGCTCTCACATTCTAATTTTTAACTTTGAAAATGCAGTTTTTGCAAATATATGGACCACGACATTAAAAGAACGATAAACAAAACTAAGTTACGCTTTCTTTATTATTATTTTTTTTTTTGAAGAAAACATCAAAGAGACCAAGCAATTTAATTAATTGGGACCAACAATAGCGTCTGCTAATCTGAGCGTCTGGATCCACAATCAACCAAACTACCAGGCCCCAAATTAAGATTACTAATATCAATGTTAATTACAGAAGAAATAGTAGGAGGGACATTAACCCACTCCGTTAGACCAGACATAGAACGAGCATCAGCAGCTAACATATGGGCCGCTCTATTCGTTGACCTTGGACAAAACTGAACAACTAAATTAGGAATGGAATCTAACAAATTCACACATTCATGTACAAGAATTGAATAATAAGATGAACTAGACTGTCGAGATTGAATATTATACATAAGGACTTGACAATCCGACTCGATAACTCTACCTGAAAAACCACGGTACTTCAACCAGGATAGTGCCTCTCGAAAACAGAGTGCTTCAGCCATCAACGCATCCAGAGCACCTTCCAAATGCATCTGACAACCACCCAAAACAGCACTAAAATGGTCACGGACCAGCCAGCCAGCTCCTACCCCTTCCTGATCACTACTCCAAGCCGCATCTGTATTGCATTTAAACAGACCAGAAAGAGGTCTAGTCCAGACCGAGGCAGCCCTTGATCTGTGCACAATACCTACCGGAGATTTAGCGGCTTTCCAATCCTGCAAATAAGAAGAAGCTCGTACCCCAATCTGTACAGAATCTGGAGTAACATTACGCCATACCACCTCATTTCTATGTTGCCAAATGCCCCATAAGTGCATACAAAAAATATGTCTCTCATTAAGATCTTTCAAAATCAACACATTGGCTACCCAAGCATCAACAGAGATTATGGGAAGCAAATCAAATATCTCAATGACATCAGGCATGATAGAAAGCCAACTTTGCCGAACAACAGAACAAGCAATGAACAAATGGACAGCTGTCTCAGCAAAAAGACCACAAAAAGGACATTGAGAACTGACATCCACATGACGAGCAAGCAAAGCAGACCTTACAGGCAAACAATAACTAACCAACCTCCAAACAAGATTCATAACCTTAGGGGGAATAGCAATCGACCACAACCGATGCCAAGCAGGAGTCATTGGGAGTAGAGGAGATTGAAAATAAGAACCAACTAACCTCTTATAAGCACTCCGTACTGAATAAAGACCATTCTTCTTCGCTATCCAGACCCAGGAATCCTCACAAAAAGAAGACAATGGAATCTGTAAAATACGTTGAACATCCGTCGCAGAGAACAAAGCTTCCAACCGATCCCTTCTCCAAGATATCCCCGATGCAGACTTCAAAGATGTAACAGAAGGATACTCCCAAGCATTCACAGGGACAGATTCAACTTTAAAATAGGGAGCAGAAGGAACCCAAGGATCCTCCCAAATAGCTATTGAAGAACTAGATCCCACCCGTTTATAAGATCCATCTCGAACTAACAGCATAGCAGCCAATATACTCCGCCAAATAAAGTTAGGATTCGGTCCAAGTTGAGCCTGAAAAATAGAACAATGAGGATAATACCTCTTCTTGTAAAGACGACTTACCAAAGAATCTGGACAAGTAAGTTGACGCCATATTTGTTTGCCCAACATTGCTAAATTGAACTCATGGAGACGGCAAAAATTAAGCCCACCAACAGCTTTTGGTTTACACATACTGTCCCAGCTCAACCAACGAATACCATGAGCAGAAGAATCACCCCCCACCCACCAGTAAGCATTCATAAGCTTTTCAATTTTGTCACATAAATTAAGAGGGAGAAGGAACACTGACATAGTATAGGTAGGGATTGACTGAAGAACCGCTTTGAGCAAAACCTCCTTACCCGCTCGAGAAAGCAACTTCCGCTTCCAACCCTGAACTCGTTTCCAAATCTTCTCAGTTAAAAAGGATAAAACTTCCTTCTTGTTACGACCCACTGAAACCGGCAACCCCAAATAAAACCCCAGATCAACGACCTCAGATACACCCAAAGTACTACATATAGTATGGCAACAAGAAGAAGTTGTATTAGTACTAAAGGCAATCGAAGATTTCATAAAATTCACAACCTGACCTGAAGCTTTTTCATATATTGATAAACAATCTCTGATCTGCAAAGCCTCCTGAGAAGTAGCTCGGAAAAATAAAAAGCTGTCATCTGCAAAAAATAAGTGCGAAACAGCCGAAGCACCTCGAGCAATAGAAACCCCATGTATTAAACCAGCTGCCTCACGAGCACGAAATAAAGCAGACAATCCTTCTGCACAAAGGATAAATAAGTACGGAGACAGAGGACAGCCTTGTCGTAACCCACGCTCCGGAATAATTGGACCAAGAACAAGACCCTGCTGAAAAATAGAATACTGAACTGATTTCAAACACATCATAATCATTGAAATCCAAGTAGCCGAAAAGCCCAACCGATCCATCATATCATATAGACACTGCCACTCAATGCAGTCATAAGCTTTGCTCATATCGAGTTTCAAAGCTGAGAAACCAACAGAACCCTGTCTCCTCTTTTTCAACCAATGTACAACCTCATACGCATCCATAATATTATCCGATATCAGCCGGCCAGGGACAAAAGCACTCTGAGAATAAGAAATCAGTTTCGGCAGAACACCCTTTAATCGATTTGCCAATGTCTTCGCAACCATTTTATACAAGACATTACACAAAGATATAGGTCGCAAATCAGCCATAGTCACAGGAGTTCTCTTCTTGGGAATTAACACAAGCTGGGTTTCATTCAACTCAGGCGGTAAAAAATGGTTATTCAATATATTTAAACAGAAACCAGAAACTTCAGCACCTACCACAGACCATAAATGTTGGCAAAATCCCGGATTCATACCATCAATACCAGGACTTTTATCAGGCTTCATCGAAAAGAGACTAGCTTTGATCTCCTCACTGCTAAAAGGGCGCAACAACTCTTGATTATCCTGATCAGAAACCAGAGGCTGAACAAATTGGATTACCCCTGAAGAATCTACCCCTGAAGATCGAAACAAATTAGTAAAATAGCCAGTCATCAAAACTTCCAATCCTGACCCAAAACCACAAGATTCACCCGCCTCATTTTGTAAAGACAAAATTTGAATTTTCTGTCTTCTTGAAGACGCCTGGGCATGAAAAAATTGAGAGTTTCTGTCCCCTTCACAAAGCCAAAATTGCTTTGCCCGCTGTTCCCAATACACCTCCATTTGTTCCAGAATAGAATCATAGTCCCTTTGTACAGCCACTAAACGATGAATAGAATCTGGGTCCCGTTTGGTGCGAAGCCGTTCAACCTCCCTTTTACAATAGTTTAGCCGACGGCGAAGGGCCTTTAACAACCCACCACCCCAACGCATAAGCTCTTCACCACAAACCCTGATTTTGTCCACAAGAGGGAGAGAAGAATTAAACCAAAAGGAGGAAATCACCGACTTACACTCAGGATTTTCCAACCGAATATTCTCAAAACGAAATCGTTTAGGACCCTGGGATGGAGAACTCGCAGCCAAATGCAAAACAAGCGTCGAATGATCTGATACAGAAGTCAACACATTAGAAAGGGTAGCCTCTGGGAAAAGATCCATCCAAGAAGAATCAACAAGCAACCGATCTAATCGTTCCTCAACCCAATCATCCCCAGCCCTACCATTATTCCAGGTAAACTGAAAACCCATCATACCAAAATCGGAAAGAGCACAATCAGCTACTGCATCTCGAAAATTATCAATAAGCCCTTGAGGATGAGGAATTCGCCCGCGTTTCTCAGATTGACACAATAATTCATTAAAATCGCCAATAACTGCCCAAGGCAGAGGGGATTTTGAGACTAAACGACGAAGCAAAGACCAAGAATCATGTCTTAAATGGCGTTCAGGGCGCCCATAAAATCCAGTTAGCACCAACTTGATTGACCCACTAGAGAAACATCAACATCAATATGAAAATGAGAAAAACTAATAAGATTAACAGATTCTTTAAATTTCCATAATAGAGCAAGCCCACCACTAAGCCCAACAGGATTGACAGCAAAACACCCCTCAAAACCAAGGGCAAGTTTAATGGACTCCAAATTATTCCTACTACACCGAGTTTCAATTAAAAATACTAAAGCAGGATGATATGTACAAACCAGATCACGAAGGACCCGGATAGTGCCAGGATTATTCAAATCCTGGCAATTCCAACTAAGGCACGTCATGGGGCCCGGTGGGCCTCGCCCATCTCTCCGCCATCCATAGAATTAGTGAAAACATCAGATTCCTCTTGAGCTAAACCCTGTGGGCCAATAGACAAATTGGGCTGAGGCCCAGCATAAAGGCGTTTTCTCTTTACTTCAGAAACCACCAAATCATCCTGACTTTCCATGTTGGACAAAACAGGTGCAGTAACTGGTAAAGAAACCAAAGTGGAATTAGTTACAACCTTGTTCATGGACCGAGAAACATGCCCATTATTAACAGAATCCTCCCCATCTTTCGGGACACTAGATGACCAACGATTAACCATTTCGTCCGATCGCAGCCATCTCTCCCCAGTCCGATAAGCACCGCGAAATCCCGGCGACCGAAGTTCAGGACCAAATAGCCGAGGAAGTTCCACCCCAGGATGCAGAGCGGGTAATGGGCAAAACCTCTCTGAGTGATCTATCAAACCACAGAAAACACAGTGAACAGGAAGACGTTCATACTCAAACGTGACCCAGAACCATTCCCCTCCCCGTTTTTTCATTCGCATCCTCCGTTTCAGTGGATTACGAACATCAAACCACACGCTAATGTGCATGGCAGCCTTCCATAGACCAGAGTAGTTTGACGGGTCAGAATCAACATAATCTCCAATGAAATTACCAATATCCTTCGCAACCACCACTGACATAAAACCACCCGGAAGACCAAGGACCTTCACCCAGACAAAAGTATGAAATAAGGGAATTGTCTGTGGTTGTTCATCACCATTAACCCGCGCAACCAACAGAAGTCGTTGATTGAAAGTCCAAGGGCACATTTCAAGTACCCGTTGCAAATCATGAGTACAAAAGAACTGAAACAAGTAACAGCTAGCCGATAACTCAGAAATATTAATCCCCTGAACAGGTCGCCATAAAGCCGCCATCAACTATTTCATGGCAGGAAAATTAACAGGCTTGTCGGATAGAAACTGGCCAACCAGGCATAATGATTCAGACGAAGACGAAACCTTCAACAGAACATTATCATCCTCATACACCAAACCACCAGCATTCTCTTCATCCTCAAGTGATAAATTTTGCATAGGTTCCATAAGGATACGTTGCTCAAAAGAAGAAGTAGCCATTTGGAAAGACAACAGAAAAGACAAGAACAAACTTTCTAAAAGAAAGACAAAACTCTCAGAGAAAAGAGAGACACAATACAGTTGTTTTATTTTTTTAAATACATTTTTCTCTTAAGAAAATAACCATCCTAAGTTACGCTTTCTTTATTAAAGAAATAAAAGAATAAAATCATATAGGATTAAATTTAAAGGAAAGAGAAACTTAAACGTTTAGATGATACAATTAATACTCATTTCATCTTAAAATAATAGAGATAATTTTTATCTCACAAAATTATCTCACACATATTAAAAAAAATTAAATTATTTAATTAATGGACAAAATTATTTCTATAATCTACAAATTTTATCATTTATTTATACTAAACAGCTATTAATTATTGTAAAAATAAAAAATAAAAATAGCTATTGATTGAGTCAAAATAATTATAATTTAGAAAATATAAAGAATAAAATGAAATGTTGTTGATTATAAAATATTTAAATAAGAGTAAAATAATTAATTTATAATATAATTATAATCTAAATAAAATAATGAGACTATATTTTAAAATAGATAAAAAATAAGAATCCTTATTATTTCGAGATAAATAGAGTAACTAACTCGCAATTAAATTCACTAATTATGTAAGTTCAATCCTCCTTTATGATCCAACTCAATGCCTCATTGATTTCTATAGCTCATTATGGTCGCAACAGGGTGGGAGACGTTCTCTACTTTAATCCCCGCCAATACGGGAATTTTTCACAGAAATCTCTATCTTACAAATAAGAGCAGATTTTTCGAGAATATCCGCAGAAATTTATATTATTTTTTAAAAAAATTAAAATTTAAAAATATAAAAAATTAATAATTAATAATAATTATATAATATAATAAGATAATAATTTAATTATTATATACAATAAATTTAATAAAATAAAATAAAATATATCGATTTATATTTATTTTATATGTGAAAATAATTAAAATATGACATAAATAATATATAATATATGATATAAATATTTAATATATAATATATATTATAATATATAAATATAATTTATATTGTATATTTTAATATATATATATATATTATTTATCATGTCCGGAGGATAAGAGTATTCAATTTCGGTTCTATTCAGAAATTTTTAAATTTTTGAAATTGAACTGCAATTCGAATATTTTAAAATCATTAGAATCGGAACCGAACTAAATATATAAAATATTCGTACTGAACTAAACAAAAAAATTTAGTTTGGTTCAGTTCGGATATTCGGTTCTAACGGAGCGGTTTCAATTATAAACAAAAACGGAGATTTATAATTATTTATTTTAAAATTTAAATAATAAAATAATAATTAATAATATTTTACAAGCTATTCCGATTTTGCTGAATTAGTATTGTTAAACAACTTCACAATTATAAATAAATAAATAAATTCATAATCATATGAAATTAAAATTTTAATTACATTTATCCTCAAAGTTAATAAATATATAATAAGATTGATAATTTATTTTAACAATAATAATAACTTGTTTAATTAATTGTTAATTAATTTATTTCAATTAATCAACCAATTTCAACTAACCAATTTATTTACTTACTAATTAACTCATTAATTTATTTATATATTAAATAATTAAATATAATAAAATATGAGATAATAAAATAAAATAATTTCAAATTTAAATATTTTAATAATTTAAATTAATCAATTATAGATATATTTTAACACATAATTCGCTAATAATTATTATTAATCAAATAATTTTTAATCTATATTGATTGTGATGTAAATTTTTATTTACCACTAATATATAATTATGGTATTATGTACATCACAAATATATTATTGTAATTATATCTTCATATTCTTGTCAAATTCATTCACAATTATTCATTTGTTAATTGTTATTACTCATATTCATAAAATATTATATCATATTATTTGTATTCAATATTAGTATTCATAAGTATTAATTATTATTAATATTTATATTTATTATTATTATTTAAAAATCACTAATATATTATATTAAATTATTTTATTAAATACATATTACTGTAATTAGTATGAATTACTATCATTGGAACTAGAAAAGTGATAGTAATTATTCATATAAATTTGTTAATAAATTATATTTAGATATAAAATTAATTTGATTAGTAATAAAACATAAAAATTTTTAAGGTATATGTAGAGCATAGTATATAAAATTAAAAATTTTAAATACATAACATAATATAAATTAATAAAATTATTTTAATATATTTTAAAAATATCAAATATTAAATAATGCATCAAAAAAATATAATATAATTTTATATTATTAATAATAAATAGGATATTATTTTAGTTATTCGGTTCGGTCTAATCCGGTTCTCGGTTCGATTATAGATTAATATCCAGAACCGTAATATGAACATTTTCAACGGATCTTTTCAATTCTTAATATTTCGATCTGTTCAAATATTTTTAAAATCCATGCTCAATCATAGGGGGCGGAGAGCATATTCCCCATCCCCGCCTAGCCCAATACGGAGAAAATTTTCTTCTTTCTTCTTTCCATGGGTAAGATGACAAAAAAATTTTACCCCATCCGGAGTAAATTTCCGCGAAGGATGGGGATTCCCAGCCTCATTGTCAACCCAATAGCTTTTATTGTACTAATTTTCATCAAACCATAGAAAAATTGCATTCTCATGTAGTAAAAAAATGACCCTAATGATTTCTAATCATTTTTTTATGATTTCAAAAATTCATCTTTAATGAATATCATTGATATATATTTTTTTTTGTAAATCATTCTTTTAGAGTCAAGCAAATAGGGCTATAAAGATAATAAAACTCTCTCTATCGAATTTTAAAGCATATTTATACTTAGAAATGCAAATTTGAAATTTCTAATTAACAACGAAGTGGACTTCAATGACTTCTATTTGAATTATGCTTTGGTCAATTCTCCTACCTGCAAAATAAAATAATGGACAAGGCTCCAATATATAGGTTAGTGATCGGTTTGTCTATAAATAGACGAGCTTAAAAAATTATAAAAAATAATTTACCTATGAGAATCTACTCTTATTTATAGTTAAGGAGCAGGTGATAATATCTGTATGTATCAGCAAATCTTTAAGATGTGTTAGCGTCATACATCTATTGTATTAGAGGTATGTCTTCTGGTAACCATGGAGCTCGGTAGAGATAGCAAGGCTAAAAATCAAGATCCAAATTTCAACAAAAGTTCGGTCACAGTATTATATGAGCATATAGCTTGGTAAATAAGGAGTAGTACCACTAATTAAGTTAAAATAATTCTTTATTAATTGATTTACATGCTCGAGGATGCAAAGAAGACACTAACATAGCTTAGTTGATCATGAACCCATGAAAGTTACATGCTGATGTGGCCAGAAAATGCCCCTAATGATTTTTAATAAATTTTTATAATTTTAAAAATAGAAAAACCAAGTTAGCCAGACTAGGATAGCCAAAATTCGGCAAGACAAAGTAAAAAGTCAAAAGTGTCCTTCATATATGTTTTTGCTCTAAAACTTAAATTATATTTTCCTCCAAATTCTTGCATTAAATGATACACATTGAAAATATGCATTTCCTAATTATAATGTTATCAAACCACTACTAATTAATATGGTTGTCTACATAAAATATTTTAAATTATCAGATTATTTATTTTAATTAGTAAAAAATAAAAAAATAATAAAAAGAGTGTAAGAATATTCATGAGTATAATAGCACAACGTAGTTGAGAATTTTTCAAAAAGTAATATTAACTTTTAGTAATTCATAATTTTTATTTAAGATAAAAAATTTTTCATTAATTATTTCTAAAGGAGAAAATATGCCTATTTAAATAATATTAGAGAACAACTTTATTCTAATAATAAGTTAAAGTCATTTTTAAATATAATTTAATTATAAGAATATATAATAAAATACAAAATTCTTATTTAAAAATTATATTCTTTCAATTTAAAAATAAAAATGAGATTTTTTAACAGTAAATATTAAAAATTTGAGTATTATCTATATCAGAAGTGAATAGACTACAAGATAATAAATAAACTTCTTTAATAGTCATAGTAATTATTTAGTAAAAATAACATTATTTATTTATATACTGAGGCTATAGGTTCAATAATATAATAAGAATTATGAATAATGCATGCATATATAGAAGTTAAACTTGATTACTTTCATATATCAATTGATTTATTGGGACACTTATAGATATTATTCTTATTAAATTGGAAGGTTTTATTAGGTGTATTTCAACTATAATGGCAGTAATTTTTGTATATGTTCCATTTGTTTACAAGAATTAAAATATTTTATTGCATTTACATAATATATCATATAATTAAAATAAAAATATATAATAACAATATAATATGTTTAATTTGAAGTAATTGATTATATTATAAATATAAATTAATGTAATTCACTACATAATATGTTTAATTTTAAATAATTAACTATGTTATAAATATAAATTAATAATCAATGTTTAATAGGTTTAATTTTGATTAACTAACTATAATTCATTATATAAGTTTAGTTTTGAGTGATTGACCATGGTATAAGTATGAATTCATGTAATTTATTATATAATAGATTTAATTTTGAGTAATTAGTTATGCTATAAATATAAATTAATATAATTTACTATATAATAGTATTAATTTTAAGTATTTTATTATGCTATAAGTATAAATTAATGTAGTACACTATATAATGAGTTTAATTTTGAGTAATTGACTGTATAATTCACTATATGATAAATTTAATTTTGAGTAATTGATTGTCTTATAAATATATATTATCACTATATAATAAATTTAATTTTGAGTAATTGATATAAATATAAATTAATATAATTCACTATATAATATGTTTAATTTGACGTAATTAATTATGCTATAAGTATAAATTAATATAATTCACTATATAATATGTTTACTTTAGAAAAATTGATTATACTATAAATATAAATTAATGTAATTCATTATATGATAGGCATGAGTAATTGATTATTCTATGATTATAAATTAATATAATTCACTATATAATATTTTTAGTTTAGAGTAATTGAATATGTTATAAGTATAAATTAATGTAATTCACTATATAATATATTTAATTTGGAGTAATTGACTATGTTATAAACATAAATTAATGTAATTCACTGTATAATATGTTTAATTTGGAGTAACTGACTATGTTATAAGTATAAATTAATGTAATTCATTAAATATAGGTTTAATTTTAAGTGATTGACTATGTTATAAATAAAATTTAATATAATTCATTATATAATATGTTTAATTTTGAGTGATTAACTATATTATAATAGGTTTAATATAATTCACTAAATTAATGTAATTCGTTATATAATATGTTTAATTTTGAATGATTAACTATGTACTAAGTATAAATTAATGTATTTCAATTTGTAACATATTTAATTTTGAGTAAATGACTATGTTTTAAGTATAAATTAATATAATTCACATAATAGTATATTTAATTTTGAGCGATTGACTATTTTATTAGTATAAATTAATATAATTCATTATATAATAAGTTTAGTTTTAAGTGATTAACTATGTTACAAGTATAAATTAATGTAATTTATTATATAATAATTTTAATTTTTTGAGTGACTATATTATAAGTGTAAATTAATTTTCTATATAATAGTTTTAATTTTGTATAAATTGACTGTATTATAAGTATAAATTATTATAATTTGTTATATAAAAATATAATTTGACTATATTACAAGTATAAATTAATATAATTTACTATATAATAATTTTAATTTTTGAGTGACTATATTATAAGTATAAATTTATTTCCTATATAATAAGTTGACTATATTATAAGTATACATTAATATAATTCATTGTATAAAAATATAATTACTTGTTTTATTTTAAATTATTATAACTTTATTTAAAAATAATAATTAATTATATTTTTGAAAAAAGATAAATTTATTAAAATATTTTTCTATTAGAAAATTACAACAATAAAAAAAGAGAATAAAAATTTAAAATATAATTTTTAAATTTAAACTCTAAAAAAAGATATAAAAATAATTTAAAATAATAAAAAGTGATTAGTATTCTAACAACTTTTCATATGACCCTTTTTTTTTTCACTGAATATGACCATTTAGCATTGCCCTTTAAAAATTTATCTTCTAAGTTTTCATGCATTAAAATACACACACTTGCAATGATTGGCCCTCTCTTTCTTCTTATAACTAGTTATAAGACTTGGTACAAGCCCAAGCATTTAAAAGGGTGGAACCTCATATTTTTAGCATGGACACGTGGCGACACCCCGCTGGTCTAAATCCCATAGTTAGAGTCTAGAAATGCACTTTTGTAACAGAAGACTTACACAGCCTAACAAGCCTACATGTGACTTTACAACGTAAGCAACTGTCTTACGTGTTCGAATCCGACTTAACAGCTTATGCCATTAATCACGTGTCGTCCCTGACCAATTGAAATCTAAAGGAAGAATCTGAATTTACGTAATTATTCTTATTTAAAAATTTAATTACTTATATACCCTCATATGCCTATGTAAATTTAATATAATTCCTTTCTCTTCCTCGGATAAATTAGTTCTCTGTTTATCCTTTCTCTCTTTCTTTCCTTTTTTTTTTAATAATAATAATAATAATAAATCTGAAAATCTATATTTCAATCTTTTTAAATTAAAATCTAGGGTTTCAGAAATCTGTAGCACTAGATCCTGAAGCGTTTGAAACCCCAATTTGTCTTCTAATTTAGGCTTTTAAGGGTTTCGATTTCTTCTCATTATCTCGAATTGGCTTATGGTTTATTCGAGAATTTGGAATTTTAGGGTTTTGCTGGTTTTGGTTGACCTGAATTTATTAAATTTGGCTTTTTGACTTGAGAAATAGTTAGGGTTTTGGGGGCTTTTGATTGCGTAAGGTTTTCGCTAATTCGGTCTATTTTAAAGGGCCTTTTTTCTGTTTGAATTGACTTCGAGTTTCTATAATTAATATCCGGTCTTTGCAAAAGTTTTTCGAGTTTCAGGGTTTACTTTGGTGTTGATTGGCTTGCTTTTAATTGTCTCTAAATTGCCGTGCGTTCGCTTAGCGGGAAAGCTTGCAGTTTTAGGTTTTGTTTTAATGGCGAAGGTGGGTGAGGAGGACGTTGAATATGAGAGCGATCCTGAGGAGGAAAAGCGACTGTTGGGAATGAGAAGGCGTGAAGCGGCAAGTGATGATGAGGAGGGCGAGGGGGAAGAGAAACCCAGGATGGATCGAAGGGCTCCCATTCACTCTGATGAATCCGATGGCCAGGGTGGAGCTGCGGAATATGATGACGAAGACGAGGAATTAGAGGGGGAAGAAGATGAAGAAGAGGTTTATGAAGATGAAGAAGAGGAAGAAGTTTACGGGGATGAGGAAGAGGAAGATGAAATTGATGGGTTTGAGGAAAGGAAAGAAGGGAATGAGGAGAGAGTAGGAGGTGGTGGTGGGTTGGAAGTTAAGAAGAAGGAAGTAGAGGGGAGGAATGTGGAGGAGGGATTAGAGGGGAAACCAGAAGAAAATCACGTGGAGGAGGAAGAGGATGGAGAGGGGAAAAAGGAGAACGAGCCATTTGCAGTACCCACTGCAGGAGCTTTTTACATGCATGATGATCGATTTAGGGACAATGCTGGTGGTCGGCACAGGTAAGTGTGGTCTATCAGTGGTAGAAATTTTTTAGAGAAATTTTATTTTTTCCTGGTACATATTTTTCATCCTTGACTATTGGGTTATAGTTAATTAGGTAGTTTCCTGAAATTTCTCTTTGTTTTTGGCATTGTTGATTTGCATATGATGAATTTGATGGTTAAACTATTGGATAGTATGATAAATAACCTAGTTTCATAATGCACTTACGTTTCATTTTTGTTGGGATAAAAGGGAGTACTTTCTTTTCACTGATTATGTTGGGTATTAAATTAGCAAATATTATTGTGATATTTATAGTTATCACCAAATCCCTTTGTAGCATGTGAATAAGGGTTGTTGTTATTTTGTACTTAGGGGAAAAAGAATTTACATGCAAGCTATCATGTTATGTTTAAAATATGGGTATGCAGGGCTTTTTGTTCCAAGTCAATTGTCCCTTGCATTTTAAGGAAGAAATAGAAGTATGAATTGTTACATTATGTTGCTGTGCAGTTCCTGCATTTGTGCTCCATTCCGGTTCCCCTCTGAATTAAGCCTGATTCCCCATTCTATATCTATATGGAGTTTGTACCCTGGTGGGTAGACAGTAGAAGTGTATTCTCATGCTTTCACTAGCTATTTAGTTTTCCTTTTGATACCTCTTAGAAGTTGCGGTCTTCTTCTATCAATTTTTTTTTCAATATCCTCCTTAAATTGCTATTATCATGGACTTCAAATGTTTTCTTGATGAATTGGTTCAATTGTGTCTCTTGAAGTTGTTAATTAGTTGGTGATGCGATGTCAAAATGAATTGGTTTAAATGTTCATGTTTTGCATTTTGAAATGAGATATATTTTACTTGATCCCCTGGCATGTTGCTTTTCTTGATGGTTAGAAGCAACAATGTTGCGGTGGATAAATTTTCAGATTTTGTAATGGATTGAAATTGGGCATCAAGAGTTGGCTGAAAATTTTGTTTACATCTAGCTTATGACATTGCTTAATCTAGTTTTTTGTCCTTAAAGTTATGTTTCAGTTTTCGTATTCTTGCAACACTGATATTCTCATCACGTTTTATCCATAATTATGTCATTTATTACATAAGTAACTTTAAAATTGTCATACTTGGTTTAGGCGAACATATGGTGGAAGGAAACTCTGGGAGTCCAAAGACGACAAGAAGTGGGGGCATGACAAGTTTGAGGAGATGAATTTGCAGGAAAGGCATTATGAACAGGTGATAATTTTTTAGAATGGATGAAAATGTGTATTCTCTTCCATCTATCTCCATTTTTTTGTTCTCTCCTTCTAAAATATCTTTGAAGAGTATTTTCAGGGAAGGAGAGGTTCTAAAGGACATTTTCGAGGTCGTGGTGGGAAAAACCGGGGTCCAGACCGCGGACATGCCAAAAGGAGCAAATCTAAAACATTCGGCAATAGTAATAATCAAAACCAGGCACCAAAAGGTGTGAGAGGGAGAGGGCCTAGAAAGTATGAACCTGCATGGAAGAGAAGCAGCCAGGCACCTCCAACGCAAAGCAAACAACCTGAGAAACTGTTTGAGAAAAGCTCGCATGGTACTTCTGGGAGAGCTTTTGCACCTATATCAAATATAGAATCTGAGCAAGTGCCTCCTGCTAGAAAACATTCAAGCTTGAGTTCTGCTTCTCCTCCTTTTTATCCTTCTGGATCTTCAAATAAAGATACAACTTTAACTCAGAAAAGGGGTGTACAAACTGGAAGTACAAGTAGGAATCTTCGCACTTCTGTTGTAGATGAAAGTTTCTCTATACAGCAAGCCAATGCCCTGATGCGACGGAAGAATATAGCTGATTCTGTTGGTATCGACAAGCTTTATATAGATGATTCTGTTACTGCTGGGAAGCACACTATACAAATGCCATCTTCTGGATCATCATTGGTCAATACCATGCAATCCTCTCAGTCTAGAACCCAAGGAAGGGGTGTAGCTATTTCGGGACAGATGACTTATCAATCAGCCCCTCTGCAAAACCAAGTTAGCAGGGTCTCATCAGCAACTCAACCCCATTCTGCTCAGCATAGTCCTGCTCAAAATCATGCCCCACCTTCTGTTCAAGTTCCTGGACAGCAGTTGGGCCAACGCTCTGTTATCGGATCTCAAGCTTCTTCACCACTGAAAACAGCTATGTCAATAAATTCTTATGAACCTGAAGAAGCAGAAACTACTTCAGAATCAAGTAAATCTAGAGGTGCACTGGTTGGAAAGGGAAAAGTAAGTATCCAAGGGAGTGGAAGAAGCTCTTTTCTGTATGGTGGGGGGCAAGTTATGGGAGCCACTGGGAATATGGGTGCTGGTCATGGTGATCAAAACTTCCCTGCAACTCCAGCCTTCTTGCCAGGTATAGATTAATTTTTTTTTAGAATTACGTTGAGTTTTTTGGTGTAGGAAAGAGCATAACTTATCTTACTGATTTTTAGATTCATAAATCTTTCTTTTAAGAAGCTAAATATTGTATGGTGTTTATGAATTGGATGATTTCTCATTATGCAGTTATGCAATTTGGGGGTCAGCACCCTGGCGGTATTGGAGTTCCTACTGTTGGTATGGCATTTCCTGGATATGTTGCTCCACCTCAACTTGGTTTAGGAAGTTCTGAAATGACATGGTATAGTAATTCTTCCATTTTAGCTGTAAGCTATTCATTTAGAGATTTTTGGGTTTTCACTTAAATCTTTTATTCTCTATGAGGGTAATGTCTTTTCTCAATAGTGGCTGACTAATGCAAGTTGTTGCTGAGCAATTTATACGCAACTGGATATTAGTTTTGCAATGTAGTTAAACAAATGATCACATGTAGGAAGTTGTTGCTCAGTTTTTAAGGGTAGTAATAGTTGTGATGATTTTTATGATGTTTAGGCTACCAGTTTTGGCTGGTGCTGCGGGAGCTTTAGGGGCAACTTATTGTTCTCCATACATTGCTGTTGATGGTGCTTATCATCCTCGCCCTTCTGGACAGACAGGTTCTTTGGGTTCTTCAAGGTTAGTAGCTTGTCATTTCCATTAACATTTTCTTTTGCTCTTTTGGTCCACTAGTATGTCTATTGTTCAATATACTTGAATGAAGTGTATGGTTGTTAATGTTCTTACTATTTGTCCTAAATATGATATGAGATAGAATGGATGTGCATGCGCACATCATATATTAAAATGCTACATGGAAAGTATGTGGATGCTGACAAGGAAAACCACTTGTGATCTAGTGTTATGTACATCTTTTTTTTTAAGTATTCTGTTTATGGATTGCTTAATCTTGTATGGATGCTTGTGTACAAGTAATTCAACTCTGAAGGTCAGTTAGTTGATTTATTGCTTTTGTTATGCTTAAAAGTTGCTGATGTGGGGCATTAGCTTGCAATTTGATGGATATATTGTCTCAATTTGTCTGCGATGTGTTAAATGTGTGCTTGTGATTTCCTGTTCTAAAATGTTGACTTCATTGTACTAAATCTGATTTTGTATTTTGCTCTCATTCTTGTTGTTCTTCATATGAATATATATTCCTTGTGTCTTTAAAGACCTGGGTCCTCCTTGTGAAAGATTTTTCTTGATGTTTCCATGTCACTGCATTAGCATGTTTTTACTTTTCATTTGTCTCTGCAAGTTACCATGTCATTCTTGGCTGAAGTTGGGTCCTCGTTGACATTATTGATGCATGCTTGATGGTGTCTTGCAGCAAAGATAATAATACTAACAATTCCAATAATGAATGGAAACCCTCCCAGAGACCTGGTAATATTCAATCCCTTATGCTTTTGTACTTGCAGTCTTTTTCATTTATGTAATTACACACCATTTTATCAGTCATTATATAATTGTATGAATTGTGACTTGTCTTCTATGCAGAACTTGTGAATGATGAGTTTGGGCAACGGCAAAAGCCTCGGAGGCGAGTGGACTTTTGCCTGCTTATCTTATTTAGCTATGTGTTTTCCTCCAATTAAGGTTTTTGAATTATTTCCTGTTTCTTTATGCAGATACTCAGAGATGGATTTTAAGCAGCCAAGTACAAGCACCTAGATAAAATGGACCATAGTTGAATTAGCTGATAAAGGTTAAGTTCTGTTCAATCATGCTTCATATGTCATTTGAAGATTACAAAGTTGTTGATTGTGGTTTTGTGGTGATGCAGGCCCTTGAGAAGGCCTTTGCGTTCTCCAGCTTATTCTGGAGTGCTTTGGGCCGCATTATGTTCCAAGATATTTTAGGTGACTACATTTTGGCCTCTTGTACTACCTTTAGGAATCTTCCTTATTGGTTTTCTGAAATTACAAAGATAAAAGTTTCTTGAAGAATTTTTTTTTAAGCACATGATACCTTTTAATTTTAACTTGGAAGTGAAATTGCCCTCTATTCGAATTTTGCAGTTATATGTAACCAACACCTGCTCATGCTGCAGTAAATTTGAGAACATAATTGTGGTTTGACGGGTGGTAATTTCGTGTTTAAATGTGAGGTATGAAAATTATGGAAAGAGCTCCTTCAATTTATTAGTTTCTAAAGGCATACTGGACAAATTGATATTTTGCCAATGTTTCTGTTACAGGTTTTCTTGTGGCTTGGTTTTTTAGTGAAGCTTGAGAGAAATTGTATGCGGGCTTCTCCAAAAACTATATACTAAAAAACAAAAATTGAAAAGAACAAGAACTATTGTGCAGAAGCTGTTTGCTCGGTGACGTTGAGTTTTCCTTATTTATATAAGTAGATGTTGTTTGAGTTTTCCAAACAGGAATTTTATAACCTTAACTTTGTGGTTGAGTATGGTTTCGAGAGTACTTTTTTTTTTCCCTTATATATAATGGGGGGTTTATTTAGATGAGGACTGAGTACTTGCAGGGTAGAGAATTTATTTGTCCAGTGAACATGTATTTTGTTGACAAATGCTTTTCTAAAGCTATGGAATGTGGCTATGATTTTATATTCCTCTTGTTCATATTATGATTAAGGATTTTTCTAACCTGTGCCCACAGGGCTATGATAATAAGTTTTCATCATATATTCCTCTTGTTGAGTCTGATTTTATATTAATTATGATAACAAGTTTTCTGTGCCATATTTATTCGTAATTTTGTTTCTAGTTTTGTTTGAAAGCCAGAAAGATTCTGATGTCCTTGTCGGAGTTGTTACTGTGTCTTGATTCTGATGTCCTTATTGGAGTTGCTGCTGGGTCTTGTAATAAAGCAGATCTGCTTCTCCTGTACCTGATGTCCTTAATATGTGTTATTTTGTTTATTTAATGAAACTCTCTATATTCAGATTAAAACAAAAAAAAAATAAATCAATATTAAAGCTTAAAAAATCTCAATAATAAAAAATCAAAATAAATGGTGATGCAACTTTCTTCTGAGTTTATGAAAATTCCCACAGGCAATTGTTTGTTTTGGGGATTTTGGGAATCCTTACTCTTCAAATGGTCCCTATTGGCTCTTATTCGAAACTGCCCTTTCTAATTTGTTTTTAAGTTTTATTTATTTATTTATTATAAAAATTTAGCTCATACTGAATTTAATTTCGAGATTAAGAATATAGTACTGAAAAGCATAGTATTAATCAAATATTATTCAAGCTTTATTGCAACCACATTTTTAGGGAATTTATTTGTTATTATTACAACTACTATGATAGTCATTGATTGATATACATTTTTGTGAAATGACAAAGCCATTTTATTTATAATTACATAAAAGAAAATTTGTCAAAACAAATGTCATTCTCCACGATTAGAGAGATGGGTTGGGAATGTAAAATAATAGCATTTTAATATTGTTATTTAAGCTTATCTGGGAACAACGAATAAAATGAAATGGTAAATAAATAATTACAACTATAACATTTTCTTTTTAATAAAAAATTTCATAATAAGAAATTATTTTAAATTAATTAAAAAAGCTTTTCTTGTATGATGTCTTTCTCAAAAGGTATTTAAAATAATAGCAAATAGCTATATTTTTTTTTTCACTTTTTAATTTCATATAAAAATACTTTTTGAGCAGCAACTTTCATGCTTGGAATATCTATATATGGAATAATTATACAATATAATCGTTGTATTGTAATAAATTAATTGAATATTGACATGTGACAGTGTTGATATCAACAAGCCAATCGAATATTAAAATACTGTCACATGTCGATATTCGATTGGTTTGTTGCAATACAACGATTGTATTGTATAATTATTCCTATACACGGTGGATGGTGCCATCTAACTAATTAAATAATAATAAAACATTATTTATCGGCTATGATGAGTTTGATGTGCACATGGACTGTCAAGATGGATCACACCGACAAATACTGTTGAGCCAAAATTAACACTGCAAATAACCTCACACGTAATACTCTTCTTTATTGATTATTTTGAAAAAGGAAAAATCAAGTTCGCCTTAATAGGGTAGTCATAATTTAGAAAAATTAAGTAAAAGGTTAATACTATCTTTATCGGTTTGTCCTTTTTTTATATTTCAGCAATTATTTTTATGTATATTAATAAAATATGATTAAGTTAGTTAAAAATTAATTTTTTTAATATATTTTTATTAAATATAATATATTTTTAAGTTATTTTTAATAATATTTATAATTATTATAAAATATATATATATATTAAATGAAAATATAATAATAAAATAATAATTTTATTTATAATAAGTGGACTATAATTTAAGACATTTAAAAATAATATATTAAACTATAAAAAATAAAAAGGAACGGATAAAATAATATTTTTTAGATATTTTTGGCTCCAAGATAACTAGTTTATTTTTCTTATATTAAATGATGTGCATTGAAAATATGTATTTTTCAATTCTAATATTATCAAAATACTACTAATTAATGTCTTTGTTTATCTAAAATATTTTAAATTATTAAATTATTTATTTTAACTAATAAAAAATAAACATAAAAATAAAAAATAAATAAAATGAGGTAAAAAAAATAACAATTCATCAATTACATGAAATAAAAGTAGACGACAAAATCTTAAGTAGAAAGGTGAATTGCACTTTGTTAAGAATATATTATTCTATTTATATAACATATTATGTAATTAAAATAAAACTATATAATAGTAAATTATATATCACTGTATAATATGTTTAATTTTAAAAAATTAAATATATATAAATATATATATAATTTACTATATAATAAGTTTAATTTTAAACAATTAATTATATTACGAGTATAAATTAATTCAATTCACTATATAATAAATTTAATTTGAGTAATTAATTATATTACAAGTATAAATTACTGCAATTTACAATATAATAAATTTAATTTCGAATAACTGATTATGTTTTAAGTATAAATTAATATAATTCAATATATAATAAATTTAATTTTGAGTAATTAACTATATTATAAATATAAATTAATATAGTTCAATTTTGAGTAATTGACTATGTTATAAATATAAATTAATAGTTCATAATATAATAAGTTTGATTTTAACTAATTGATCATATTACAAGTATAAATTAATGTAGTTCACTATATAATATGTTTAATTTTGAGTAATTGATAATGTTACAATTATAAATTAATATAGTTCACTCTATAATAGTTTGCTTTGAAAGTAAAATTATATCAGTTCTATGACCGAGCTCTGCTCAACTCCACAAACTCATAATTTAGATCTGCTCAGATAAAAGTCCAACTCTGCTTAGGCTCATCAACATATAATCCTCAACATCAATTTTTTGAAATAGGTTATTATGCAGGGCAACACACATCACATAATCATTCATCTCATAATAAATAATCACATTTCTCAAGTAATCAACTTTTTCATTACATTACATTCTCATCACTTTTCTCATCATTAATCATATTTCTCATTTCACATTTCTTTTCAGGAATTTTTATATATCTCGTGACCATATTATATCATGATCATCATCACATATTCCATTTAACCATCGCAGGTTTCATATACATCATGTACCACAACATCACATTACACATCACATATAACACATTCTAATACATCTTATCATTATACCACAATACATTCACTTATTTATCATTTATACACATCATAAATCCAATACTATCACATTTATCATATTTTATCAATTTCCTTATTTCCCACATGCCTTAATTATTTTTCATATTTTTATATTTATTTTTCATATTTTAGATTACATTTAACATAATTCACTTTTCACACAATATGCACATATCATATCAAAGCCAATATGAAAGTGGCATAACACATTCTCAAATTTACCACGTGTTATGCCTATTACAATATTATGTAAACAATAATCATTACATCATATAATAACCTTTAATATGCCAATTCCACTACTAATTTCACCATCCAAGTCTTATTTCTTTAATGTCCTTCCTCTCTTTGAATTTACAATCTCACATTACTCAATCCTATATCACATTATAAATACAAATATCTCATTAGCATTCTATTCTAAGCCATTTTAAGAAACTAAACAATAATTACAACCATTCTTCCAAAAAAATTCACCAAAATCCTAATTCACCCTTACTATATCTTTCAAACTACCACTTAATATATCCATTTCCATCATTCAACCATAAATTCTTCACATACACATCAATATAATATTAAAACAAGTCATTTTCACAATTATAGAAATATCTTTTAACAACCTTAATTTTCACATAATCATCCCATGAACCCTAACTTCATCCAAGCTTACCCATATTCAATTTATAACCATAAAATTATCACATAAACATCAAAACAACATTAAATTCATATATTACAATAATTATGAACGTCTCTATTAAAATTTTAATTTATACATATTCATCCATAACCCTAAATTCACTAATTATACATAATTAAACTAATTAATCTATAAATCACTATTTAATCATCATTTTAACTTCATAACAAGTCATTATATCAATTGTTGAATTCCCCTTCAAAAATTTTAAGTATTCATAAATTAAATAAAACTCCTTAAATTGAAAAGAAACCTTACCTTGTATTGATAAAACTTCAAAATTACTTTGGTTTCCTTGAAAAGCTGGTGAAATTTAGTGTAGTTGAAAGAGCAAAATTCCTTCTTTCACTTTCACAGTGGACGTCCAAATAAGAAGAAGAAGAAGAAGATGTGGACTTTTATTTTTTTTTATCTTTCTTTCTCATCCACATATAATTAATTAATAATTACTAAATATCTAAATTTCCATCATCTTATAATATCTAAAATTTTTTTTAATTTTTAATTATTTTATTTATTATTATTTATTATTTTATTACTATTTTTAACTTTTTACTATTTATCATTTGACTTTTACTATTTGACTTATCTTTTATAAAAAGATATATATCATGTTTAGTATATTTTAAATGTATATTTTGTATATACTATATATATCTAGATTTTTTATATATTAGATATATACCTTGCATATACCGCATACACCTTGTTAAATTAATTATAATGAGACTATAGGCATTATAAATTGACTATGTTACAAGTATAAATTAATACAATTCACTATAAAATGTGTAATTTAAAGTAATTGACTATGTTATGAATATAAATTAATGTAATTCACTATATAATATATTTAATTTTGAGTAATTGAGTGTATTATATAATTCACAATGTAATTGAGTAATTGAGCATATATTAATATAATTCACTATATAATAAGTTTAATTTAAAATAATAGACTATGTTACAATTATAAATTATATAATTCACAATGTAATATACTTAATTTGAAGTAATTGACTATGTTTTAAGTATAAATTATGTAATTCACTGTGTAATAGGTTTAATTTGGAATAATAAACTATGTTACAAGTATAAATAAATATAATTCACTGTATAATGAGTTTAATTTAAATAAATAATATAATTCAAAATATAATAAGTTTAATTTGAAGTAATTGACTATATTATAAATATAAATTAATATAATTCACCATATAATATATTTAATTTTAAGCAATTAATTATGTTATAAATATAAATTAATATAATTCACTGTATATATATATATATTCTAAAAATATATAATTTTTATATCATTTATTGTAAATTTCTAAAAAAATTATATCAGTTTGCTAAATCTACCAACTAATGACTTAAAGGATGAATACTTTACGTCATTAATTTATACTTCACATTATAAACTTTCAAAAAGTGAGAGTCGGATGGATTAATTTGCAGATTATTTGTACTTCAGATTATAAACTTTATGCTAAGAAAAATAAATCCAAATCAATTAACACTTTAGATTATAAAACTTTCAAATTTATTATTTTTTAAAAATATAATTAAATAATAATAATTAATCATATATTTTTAAAAAAGATAATTATTTTGAAAAAAATAAACTTATTAAAATACTTATCTACTAGGAAATTGCAGCAATAAATAAGAGAGAGAATGAAATTCTGAAAAGTATAATTTTCATATTTGAAACCCTGAAAAAATATATAAAAGTAATTTGACCTAATACATATGCGGCCCTCTAAATTTAATAATTTTGCTCTTGTATTATATATTTGTCAGATTACTTCATGTATTTATCTATTTTTTTAATAGACACTTATATTATCACATATTGATCACTTAATCTTTTGTACTTATCTATTTCATATTCAACAGATACTTAGATGAAGAAAGTGATATGGTTGTATATAAGTACTTATTTGATATAAAATATATAAGTATAACGAGTAAAATGATCAATATGTAATTATATAAGTGTTTATTAGAATAAAATAGATAAATATAATAGATAATTTAATAAATATATAAATATATATGGTAAAATGATTAAAAGTTATTAAGTTCGGAGCACAATTAATATATTAAACTTAGTGATTTCAAATGCCACAAAGTGGATTATGGCCACTGTGACCATATTTTATCTGATCATTTCGCATTTTTCTTTGAAAAAAGTATTTCCGTGTGCTATATAATTTTTTTATTTTAATTGTTATTTTTATTAATTTAAAATATTTTAATTATAAAATTTTAAATTAATTCTTATAAAATAAAAATAGTAATAAGAGCAAATAATTTTTAAAAATAATTAAATAAAATATTATAAAATTTACAGTATTATTTTTTTTAATTGTTATTTTTATAAAATTTATAGTATTAATAATTATTTAAGTATTGCAAAAATCTGAATATGTCATGTGTACAACAACCTACAATAGGTTTTGCTGTAGGCTACCATGGCCAACTCCTGAATGACACGTGCGATCCGTCTTGCGCTAAATACATTTTCATTTCTCATCCTCAGGCACATCTCTCTTCCTTCCTTCCGAATAATTATATGCTACAACCTTTATAGCAATAAATGCCTACAACGGATTAATGAAATTCTTACACGTGGATTAAATGCCTACAACGGACCAATGAAATGAATCATTTAATCCACGTGTAAGAATTCCATTGGTCCGTTGTAGGCATTTATTGCTACAACGGTTGTAGCATATAATTATTCCTTCCTTCCCCTCTATCTTTTTCCCTCAAACTCTGCAAGTCTTTGCTTTTTTCTATCTCTAAAAAGCTTTCTGTAGAAGAAACAAGAACAGAGATCTTTAGTTTCTTACTCAGAAGATAGAAATAAGTAATTTCTTTTCTTCTTTAACTAACTTGCTTTAGCTTGAATATCACCTTTGTTTGTTACTGAATCTTGAACATTACCAGTACTTTAAGTCGATCTCTTGAGAAATTTGTTCATTTTAGGGTTTGATACATTGGAATCAGAGCCTTGTTCTTGAATTTTAGAAAGAACAAAGAAACTGTGAAGTATTGTCAAATTAGTTTCTCTGAGTAGCTTTGAAGTGTTTTTGGTTACTATAAGTTCTGTTGGGTTGCTGAGAAAATGCAGGAAAGTTAAAGAAAGAAAAAATTTCTTTGTAAATGTGCTTTATAGGATCTTAATTAATTGAGGAACGTTGCTTTTTTGGAGCATTATGTTTGGTTAATGATTGTGGCTTGCTTTACATGTTGATAAATAAATCATTGTTTAAGATTCTACTGTTGATTAACAAGAAATGATTCTTTACAGTTTGTTGTTATGGCTCTGTTTGGTTGCTGAGAAAGTTTAGGATAAGGAAAGAACCCGGAGAGATTATTTTCTGTAGTATAATTAACTGAGATTCTGGCTTCAGGAGTAACTGGAAATGTTGACTAATTTGTTACGTTAAACTTTCTTTTGTGGCAGAAAAAATATGTAGGAAAGAAAAAGAAATGAAACTAAAGGTTTGGTTTTTACTACAATTTCACTCGAATATGCTTTGGTTTTTCCATTTTTATCAGCAGTCAGTCAGGCGGACTGCTCAACAAGTTTTAAATTTTCTTTTTTTTCAATTGAATTTTCTATGTTACTTATTCATGTGCATGGTTGCTGAGAAATGAAATAAAGTATTGACAACAGAAATTAAGAAGCTCTGGTTTTTCAGAAAGCAACTAAAGGTTTATACTTTACATGTTCTGTTGTAGGAAGGAAGAAAAAAAAACCTTTTTAATTTCTTTTTTCAGGTGATTCTGAAGGGAAATGACTAGATGAATGCTGTCAGTTCTGTATGTTGGACAAGCAATGTGTATTGAGCTCTTTTCTGTTGGAATATAGTTGCAGAAGCAAATGGAGGAAGGAATGCCCAGAGGGGATTTGCATGTAAATGTTGCAAGGCAATCATCATTAAAGCCTGGTGGAAGCATTAAGTCCATACTTTCAGGGAGATCAACACCTAAGAATTCTCCTACATTTCGGAGGTTGAATTCCAGTCGAGCTCCACGAAGAGAGGATAGGAGTATTGGAGGTGTACAGTGGTTTCGAAGCAATCGATTAGTTTACTGGTTACTTCTGATTACTGTCTGGACATACCTTGGGTTTTATGTCCAGTCAAGGTGGGCTCATGGTGATAACAAGGAGGACTTTTTGGGGTTTGGAGGTAAAACTAGAAATGGGATTTCAGACACTGAACAGAATAAGCGACGAGATTTGCTTGCCAATGATAATTCTGTAGCTGTAAATAATGGGACGAATAAGATTCAGCTAGAAAATGGCATTAGGAAGGGCGTAATTTTGGCCAAGAAGGGGCAAAAGGTTTCTGATGAGAACAAAGTTTCTTCCTCGAAGAAGAGGAGCAGAAGATCAGGGCGCAGGCTACGCAGTAAAGCACGGGAGAAACAGAGGAAAACAGTAGGGGTAGAAAGTAATGATGTAGAGGTACAGGAACCGGACATTCCGCGGACAAATTCTTCTTATGGTTTTCTTGTTGGTCCATTTGGATCAACAGAGGATAGAGTTCTGGAATGGAGTCCTGAGAAGCGAACGGGAACTTGTGATCGGAAGGGGGACTTTGCACGCCTTGTGTGGTCTAGGAAATTTGTCATGATATTCCATGAACTCTCAATGACTGGGGCTCCACTTTCAATGATGGAGTTAGCAACAGAGTTTTTGAGCTGTGGAGCAACAGTTTCAGCTGTAGTTCTAAGCAAAAAGGGTGGTTTGATGTCTGAACTTACTAGGAGAAGGATCAAAGTTCTTGAGGACAGAGCTGAACTCAGTTTCAAAGCTGCCATGAAGGCAGATATTGTGATTGCAGGATCTGCTGTATGTGCATCATGGATAGGTATGAAACCCTTTGCTTCTGCTAATTATCTGTATGAAAGCTTTTAGTTAGCGGCCATGAAACAAAACACATATATCCCATTTTGAATAAGTCTTTGTAAATTGTAATCCTTACTAGTTGCGGGTTGTTTTAGAATTATACTACTAGTACCACTTCTAACCAGCCACCGGGCATAGTGTCTGTGTTTACTTCTTCAACTAAAAATCTAAAATCTTTTGATAATAAATTTTGTTCCTTTGTATGTGTAATTTCTGATACTCTTGTCTGCAATGGAACTCAAACTGCATTATTGCAAACTTATTATGCTCATGGTTAACTGTTTTAATGGGATTTATGTTGGATAATATGCCAACACGTTTTTTTCTGATAATGGCAACAATTTCAGAGTACATATGATGAAATTATGTTCTGTAAAAAGATAGTATCTTCATGATACTTTCTTCTATCCCTTTATAAATGGGCTGAGCTGACTGGGACTGATCAGATATCCCATAATTGCTTATGCCAATTGATCTTTTATAGCTCATGGAAGATGGTTGGAATTTTTAATGTTAACAGTTTTGCCATTCAATGCATTTAATCATGCATATGTGTATGATTTGGATGATTCTGATGGTTTCTCTGTTCTGTTGGATGTCTTCTATGCAGCTGTTTCTAGTTGTATTAACCAGTTAAATAGATTTTTAGGTCCTTATCTGGGTTTGATTGGATTCATCAAGTATTATCATTGAACGCTTTTTTTTTTAAACATATAGTTGATTTGAGGTCTTTCCTTTGACAGCAGAGACTATAAAACTATTTTTTTTGTTATATAGTAACGGTTTTTACCATTGCCTGCTTCTGAAAATACACTGGGGAAGCTGATCTAGTTTTTTTCAGATATGTACTGAATTTGTTTTGCAAATGCTGAAGGTGATATAGCCTTAAGTTTCTGCTTTGGTTTCAGATCAGTATATTGCTCGTTTCCCAGCTGGCGGCAGTCAAATTGCTTGGTGGATTATGGAAAATCATCGAGAGTACTTTGATCGGGCAAAGATTGTCCTTAATCGAGTGAAGATGTTGGTCTTTCTATCTGAAACTCAGTCCAAACAGTGGCTATCTTGGTGCAATGAAGAAAATATTAAGTTGAGATCCCCACCTACAATAGTTCAACTTTCCATTAATGATGAACTAGCTTTTGCTGCTGGCATTGCTTGTTCATTAAATACTCCGTCATCTACCACTGAGAAGATGCTGCAGAAGAGGCTGTTGCTACGAGATTCTATTAGAAAAGAGATGGGATTGACAGATAATGATGTGCTTGCCATGTCTCTCAGCAGTATAAACCCTGTAAAAGGTCAACTCTTACTTCTCGAATCAGCACGGTTGATGATTGATCCAAAACCTCTTCAGAAAATAAGTTCACTGGATATAGGTGAAGATCGATCTACCTTAGCTGCAAAACATCACTTAAGATCCTTGTTACAGGACCCGAGAAATACTGATGGATCCTCAAATGGTCTAAATAACTCCAGTAAGTCCTCTACTAGGTTGAAAGAACCTAAGAAGAAAGGCTTACAGCTAGCTCGTCTCTTTAACAGCAGACGCAAGAAAAGGAAAGTTATGTCTAATCTTGAACAATTACCAGAACGGCATCTTAAAGTTCTTATTGGTTCTGTTGGATCTAAGAGCAATAAGGTGCTTTATGTCAAAGAAATGCTGAGGTACATGTCTGAGCATTCAAACTTGTCAAAGTCAGTGTTTTGGACTCCAGCAACTACACGTGTTGCTTCACTTTACTCTGCAGCTGATGTTTATGTTATAAACTCCCAGGTATCAAATACGCAGCCTGCTACTAACTTATTGCTGCATGTACAAGTATCATTTGTTTCACATAAAAAAATTCCGAATGTGAAGATATAAATTTAGTTTATAAATATGCATCTCTTATTGTCAGTAAATTTCGATGGCATGCTAAAGTAATTACTTTTTTTTTTGTCTTTGTTGTTTGAGGTTGCTGTTATTAAGTACTATATTTAGTAATCCTCATGTGAACAATTCAAATATGGCTCATTATGCAACAACTTCATTTCACACCTTCGAACAAGAGAGAGCTGATAGCATACATCCAAGAAATACATTCTGTGTGAAAATTTTTTCCATTCGCACAATGTTAGAGTTTCCTTGCAGCGGTGTTTTCTATTCCGATCAACTATTGAAAATGCTGTAACATACTGAAGTTTATGTAAAAATATTAGTATTGATTTGATAGCTTCCATTGTTAGTTAAAGCATCTTGTCCTTTTTATATTTTCTTCCTCTGGTTGGCATGTAGTTATTATGCTAAGAGGAAAATACCTAGATTTTTTGTTGGCATACAGAAGAAAGCACTTCAAAGTTAAGAGCTCATCAATAACGTCTTTCTTAACTCGTCAATGCCGTCTACATACTATATTTCATTGAGAACTTCACTAACGTATTCTAGGTTATGTTTTCTTCAAAATTTCCTTTGAAGATTTCATCCACGATAAGGTTCAACAATATTTTATCACAACTTTTTCTTCAGATTAAACCTTAGAAAGGATTGATTATGGTCATCAAGTGAAAATGTTGCCCTTCTGAAAGGGCCTGCAATACAACATTATGGGTTATTTGTTTAATAATACCTTGTGAATCTACTGAAGAATCTAGAATAAAGTAACAATGCTTCACCAGCTTTTTTGAAGTTCAGCATTTCCAGATGTTATCCATAGCACAAAAAATTTCTGTCATTCAAGTTATGGTTATTACTGACCTATGTGATTATTCCATGTTCTCATAAAGCACTTATTAATATTGAGTTCATTCACAGGGGCTTGGAGAAACCTTTGGGAGAGTGACAATTGAAGCAATGGCATTTGGTCTTCCGGTAAGTGATTCTTTAACAGACCTTATTTACTTATCCCTTCTAAAACTTGATTCCCAAATCATGGAATGAATTTTTTTTTTCAAGTTTTCTCAAACATGCCACAGCGATGGCATGTGCCAACTCTTCTATACAAAAATTGTCTATTGGCCTGCTCTTTCTGGGATCAATGTCAAATTTTTATGTTTCTAGATGAGCACTTTGGCAGTAAACTTGAAAGCATGTCGTCATCCACATTTATTTTTAGGGTTCTTACTGATAAACTGTGTTTAGAAGTTTTCTGCTTGATCTGCTTTATTTTATTAACTTAGATGCTAAAACAAAATTGTTCTTTTATCAAGAAAGATTATACAGTCTTGCCCTACAATTCTAATTACATGCCTGTACAAACTGGTCAAGCTCTCTTCTTGCTTCACATATTTTTGAGGAATCACATCATAGCTTCATTCCATTCTTATACGGTGGATTGCTCTTCAATGTGTTCACCGATTAAGTTTTAGAGGAAGAAGGCTCGAATCTTGCATCTCTTGCACCTGCATTAACCTGTTAATACCTTTAGAAGTAGCTGGCAGTATATATTAAACGATGGACCCCTAGATAAGGTGCTTAGGTTTGGTCCATCTAAACATGGTAGGGGCTTGACATTAATAAATTCTAATACTATAGCTTACTCCAATCAACACATCAAGCAGTCTGCAGTCAAATCTCATGAATTATATTGTTTTGTTTTCATATTTACTTGAAAGAGCCTTATCATGCCTTAATTTATGAAAGGTTTTGACAGCTATATGTTCACACTTCTCACTTTTGCAGTGCCCATAAAATGAATTACGGAGGACTTGTAGGGGAGATAGTAGGAAGAACTGAGCACTGGAGTCCCAGACAACCTGCATGTCTTTATATGGGACTCCAAGCTTCATTCTTAAAAGTGAATAAAACACAACAAGAAGTGAATAAAAATTGAATAAACAGTGGTTATTAAATTTGTGTTGGAGCAAGGGTGGGCTTTGTGAAACTATTAGTCAGAGACATGTCGCAAGGATTAGCCTTTTTCCTTGTTAAGATACAACAACAACAACAAAGCCTTAATCCCAAGTCAATTGGGGTCGGCTATATGGATTCTTCTTTTCCACTCAATACGATTTAAGGTTATCTCTTCTGGTAGATGTAACATCATAAGATCATTTTGGACCACTTTTGACCAAGTCAGTTTAGGCCTACCTCTGCCTCTCTTAGCTATATCTACTCTAACTTGTTCGGTTTTTCTAACTGGCGCATCGCTAGATCTTCGTTTCACATGACCAAACCACCTCAATCTATGCTCTCTTATCTTATCCTCAATTGGTGTTATCCCCACTTTTTCTCTAATGCAGTCATTGCGGATTCTATCCATCCTAGTATGACCACACATCCATCTTATCATTCTCATTTCCGCAACATGCATTTTACTCATGTGTTGTCCTTTTACTGCCCAACACTCACTACCATACATCATAGTAGGCCGTATTATTTTAATATGCCAAAGTGGGGTTCTAACATCCTCTGCACAGGGGAATAAACAAAGAGCAAGGAATGTGTAGCAAGGATTATTGTCTGCACACAGAATGTAACTCGTTGGTTTACTGGGTCCTGACATTGCATTGGTCTCTTGCATGATTATATAATTTTTATTGTATTCCCTTTATTGTGATGCTGCATTGGAAGCTAGATAAACGTCTTATCAGTGAAATCCATCCTTCTTCACATGAATAATGCCATCAATTGGAATTTTTAAGGGTTCTGAGTCCATTTTAGATGTGCAGTACAGTTGTATTTTCATCTCATGCTGCATGGATTCAAAATGCAACAAGACAATTTCAACAGTTTCTTTTCTGATCCATTTTATGGTGCAGGTGCTTGGAACAGATGCTGGAGGCACAAAAGAAATTGTTGAGCAGAATGTCACAGGACTTCTTCATCCTGTGGGTTGGGCAGGAGCTCGCGTTCTTGCTCAAAATCTTCGATATTTGCTAAAAAATCCATCTGTAAGGGTGCAAATGGGGATGAAGGGGAGGAAAAAGGTCGAAAGAATGTATTTGAAGCGGCACATGTACAAGAAATTTGTAGATGTTCTGTACAAGTGCATGAGAATCAAATAACGTCTGCAGCTGGACAGAGTCATTCTTTAATTGGTTTCAATATAAAGCAAGCTGTGAGTATCACTACACAATTCGATTCAAATTTGTAGCCATTGGCTTTGAATTTGGAGCTCTGACTCTCATTTCCATGATCATTTTCTCTTTGGTGTACATATAATTCTTTCATGCATTACATTGAATGACTCGCTTTAAATAGATGTGTAGTGTTTTTGGGTGTTTATCGTTTGTAGATTTGGTGTGAGAATTTACATCAACTGTCTATAGAGTAGAAACACCGATTCTTGTATAATCCACCAGGTTCTCAACAAAGAAAAATGTGCTGCTGTAACTGTACTCGAGTTCTCTATTTATTTGAAGGTATTATAGATGACCAGAGTATAGATTTGAAGCAGGCAAAATCACTATAACAATTAGAGATTTGAGCCTCCCCTTGTGTGCAAACAAAAGTGGGGTTGTCTTTGACTCCAAATATCGAACTCCGTTTATCTAAACCCTTTTACTAGTCAGGTTATTCTGAAGTTTGTTTAATTCAAGGACCATTTTACCAATGGCATCAAGAGGCCCTAGAAAATGGTGAAGCTCCCAGCGTGGCCACATGTCTCTGAGCCTAAGGGCCTCAGCCTGCTAACAGGCTGAGAAAGTGTATTAAGCCTTAGGTCAGTGGGCTCGGAAGCCAAACCCCACATTCAGGGGCTTGTGTCCAATAGTTCAGTGGGCTTAATTTACTTGAATGAGCTTAAACGATCTCCTGAGCTCAAGCCATTCATTTTCGTCGTTTGCTTAAATGAGCTTCGTCAACTGACTTCCCCTAGGTCCTCTTTGAGAAAGTTAGAATATTTTTTAAGTTTTTCCCATTGAAAAATCAAAATAAACCTTTTTTAGTTATTATATTTAATTAAATTGATTTTGATCAAGCTATAACTAATTAAGACCAGAGTTTATTATTTTTCTAATAAAAACACACTGTTGCCAACTAAAATTAGTTCATTTATTCTTTTAAAAAACACACCCACATACTTATTAAGACTTGCTTCATCTAAATACGATTAATGTTATTGAGGTAATAGTCTACCTGTTTTAGATGCTGTTAATTTCAACTCTTTGACATATCTCTTTTGCGTTTAACAGATTCCACTATGCCAAAAGAATATTATATTTTTGTAATATTCATTTTCTCTTAATTATATATAAAATATACAATATTATCATTATTGATGACTTTATTTGTCAATTTATATGTTTATTATTTATTTACATTTTTATATACTTTGATAAAAATTTCTAAATTGACAAGTGACTTGGCAACTATTTCTTGCTAATCAACTTCCTCAATCAAATTAGTAATATACCATAATTGTTGTACATATTAAATATTCATAAATATTGTAAATAACTATTGCAGTTATACAAATGGGAAAATGGGTGTTGGTTAAATGAGAATGATAATTAACAGCAGACTTTTAAGAAATTGTACTCCCTCCTTTTCAATTTTATAGACTATTATATTATTTTTGAATATCTTAAATTATAGTTCATTTATCATAAATAGTCATTATTTTATTGCTATATATTTATTTAATATATATATTTTTATCATATTTGTAAATAGTATTAAAAGTGGTTAAAAAATACATTATATTTAATAATGAGGATATATTAAAAAAATAATTTTTAACTAAATTAATTATATTTTATTAATATGAGTATAAATAACTATTATACTATAAAAATAGAAATTTTTTTCGATAAGATTAAAGAAAAAAAAAAAGAAAAGAAAAAATGAGAATTGAGTCCACTGATTATTCATATGTCCGGCAGAGACGTGGAATGTGGACAAATGGTGTAAGAGCTATACTTTGGTCTTTTAGGTGTGGACTTGAAAGGAAACTTGTCCAAGCCTAGCTATGGGCGGTGGTGATAGAATTCCAGCCACAAACAAAGATTTCAAATCCAAGTTTGCTTCACTTCATTCCAGAACATTGTTTTACAAAAACGTGGGAATCACAACCTAATTTTTAAATAAATAAATAAATAAATCTAAATAGTTATTATTTATCTTTTTTGTCCTATTAAAAAAAGTCCCACGTCGCAATAACAAAAAAAAAATCAAATTATCAAATATATTTTATTTCGTGTGTGAGAAATAGTGAGCTAGTTTTTGCAAAAAATCATAATAGTTATAATAACTATTACTCCATTTAATTATTAGACAACCGCGAAATTAAAAATTTATCGAGGAGAATTAAAATTTAAGGGTGATGATGGGACTGTCCGGGCTGCTGGTGAGTGGTGGCTATCTTAGCTTGGAGAGGGAAGGGGGAGAGGGAAGAAAGAGAGGGAAATCGGAGAAAAATACAGCCACTTTTTTATTTTTAAATCGGTCTAAGAGAAACGGCGTCATTTTACTAGATCAATTTTTTTTAAAAATTTATCTTTGGCTAAACGGCGTCATTTTATCAGGGGTTATTTTATAAAAAAAAATTAGTCCCTGGCGAAACGACGCCGTTTCGTCAAAAATTAATTTATAAAAAATATAAAATTATTTGCAGTGAGGAATTCGTCCACCTTTCGCTGCAGACAGTCTGTAACTCAGCTTCTTTCAACGAGGGCTAAGTTTAGCTTCACCTTCATAGCTCCATGCCTCCATCGATATCTTCTTTCTGGTCGTCGGTGAGGAAAAATCGTGTAGAGCCACACGATTTCATGATCGTTAAGCTGTTATTAGATGAAAGTTAGATCTCTTGAAGGATTGAATTTAAATTTGAAAATATTAAATAAATATTTAGTCCTCAAATTTTGTTTTTTTTTTCACAAATTCAAATTTATTATCCAACCTACCAAATATGTCTAAATAAATCTAAGTTCTTAAATTAAATAAAGCAGACACGTGTATTTCCCACTTTAATTAGTTAGTATTTTTTGGGCAAATTCTGTCTCTATTTATTGAGTCATGTGATCAAGCCTCTGTGGCAGAAGCACCGACATATATTAATCTAAGAGTATTGATTCACATGAATTGCTGACAATCGAATAAGATCTAGCAACTACCAACTGTACATAATCAGAATTTCTTGATGGTGATCTTCTACCTGGTGTTCAATTTTACATGTAAAAAACTCTTAAAATTAATCACAGAAAAGAAAAATAATTTCCAATACATCAAAAATAAATTGTTCTTTATTTTAATATATTTATCTAACATGCGCTCTCAAAACACATTAATAAATAATTTAAATATATTTTGTTTTTATTAAAATTATTTTTTTTAAATTACTATTTTTTTCTATTTCACTTCAACTATCATTTTAATAAGAAATTTTTGTTTTACTTCAAGGGTTATTTTTATAAATTCAATATAATATTAATTATAAAAATTTTAAATTTGTCTTTATTTTTTATATCTTTCTAATTTTAATGGCTAATGATAAGAAAATGGTTAAAAAAGAATAATGAGGCAAATTGCTATGAAGTTTTATAAAATTTATAATCATTAGTTATTATTATGGTTTATATGCTCTATTCTTATATGGCACTTCAACTAGCACGAAGAATAGAAAAAGTGGTAAAATAAATTACTACAGTATTTTACGTAACAAAAAAAAAACAAAGGGGATTAATAAAATTATAAATTTCTGCAAAGAACTTTGATTACTCAATCATATACTTCATTGATTATTTCATACCATGCGAAGCTAAAGCCTTTTTCAACTATTTAAGTTAAATACTTGATTTGATAAATTCAAAATTATACTTTTTCCATTTATAATATAAATTATCACTTTAAAGTGATAAATCATGTTCATAAATAGTCACTTTACAAAAATAAAAATTATTTATAACCTTTATTTTAAATTTATACATGTACAGTTTTCAAAAAAATTAAGTTTATGATTTTATTTTTTTAAGTTTCTATAATTTTTAATAAGTAATAAATTAAAGAATAAAGGTAATTTAATAAAATAATTATATAAAATATATTATTATATAATTTTTTAATTTTTATATAAGGTTATTTAAAGTGATAATTATTTGTGAAGTGGGGAGGAGTTTTCAAATTTTATGTTAGTTTCTTTTTCTTTTGAGTAAAAACTGGACTGAAAGCGTGTCTGTGTCTATCCAATTAGAAAAGAGTGTTTATGGAATTGAATTCCAACTTGGATGGCTAATTTTGGATTTCTCAAATCATAAATTCATAATTGGAATAACTGTCATAATTAAGTCTTTGATGAACAATTGACTTAGAAAAAAAATTAAATTATCAAATTAAATTTTGTGCTCTTAAATTCTCAATAATTAAAAAATAAATAATAGCGTTATTAAATAAATTTCTTAAAAAGTGTAAAGATGGCAAAATGGATATCTAAATCTAGGAGTATGTAAAGTTGAGTTTGTAAGACAAGTTTTTTTTTTTTTTTTTTGTATCCTTAATTTTGGCTTATATCAAATAAATTTATCTTTAATGAATTATCATATTATTTTTTATATGAATTTTGGCCTATTGGTTTTTAATTTCTCTTCAATCTAATCTAAGATGGATTTTCTCTGATTAACTTTAGTTTCATGCGGAAATGATAAGTATATTTTTTTATTTCTCAGTAATTAAAAAAAATAATTATGTTTATTATAAATAAATATAAATTTATATATATTTTTCATATTATACTTTTACTTTAATATAAAATATATTTTTAATAATCAAATTAAATATTGGTATAATAAAGATCAAACATATTATTTAGCTTATTAAAATAATAAATAAATTATATAATTTAAGATAAATAAAGAAATATGTTTATCAATTTAGGATAAAAAGAATATAAAAAGAAATCAATATAAACAATATTTACCTCTATTTATTGAAGTCTAAAATGCAATTAAGTATATAAAATTTTATATCCAACTTAAGATAATAATTAATGGCGTAGATTATTACATGCATTAACTTCATAATATATAAGAGATTATTTTTATGCAGTTTAATCAAAGCTTAATTATAAATCACTCAAATTGTAAATCTAATAGTGAATTAATGTGGATTGAAATGGTAAAATGATAATTAGAAATTTAAAAGGGATTAAGAAAGTGACATCCAAAAGAAAAATGCTTAATGCTGGATGAACATGGAAAATAATTAAATTTAAAATAGACCTTCTAAGCCATTTGCCAATTATTCTAAAGATTTCAATTGGTGTCACACCAACACGTACAACACGTGTGGAGAGTTGAGCATAAAGCATTCATCCATTTGTTCTCTCCTTTTCTGAAAAAAAATGAAATATTATTAATTGTTGAAGTAGAACAGCCGAATAATGATTAATTAGCGTAAATAACAAAAAAAATATATATATATATAATGACAATAAAAATCATAATTTTAAATATTAAATAATATTACACAAAACTAATAATCATTTTATGATTCTTTAAATTTTAAATTTATATTAAATTGAAAAATAATTTAATTTTAATATTTTTTCTATTTAAATTTTGAATTTGATTAATTGGCTAGAGTAAATAAATAAAATAAAATAAAACTCCAATAGTTTTGAAATGGATATTGATTGAAAAATTAAAATTTTCAAAATGATTACACTCGTAACAAGCTCAAATTTAATTCAATTCAAATAAAAAAAAATTTTGAATTTAGATTTGTGGAATTAAATACAAATCCGTCTTAAATCAATCTAATGAATAATTATTAATTGATTTTGTCAAAGTAAAATAATAATAAGAATAATAATAATAATAGACGTAAGAAATTTATTGGATTAGTTCAGTGGACTAACGACCTAATTCACTAGAGAAAGATCGCAGATTCAAATTTTTAAAATATATATTTTGAAATTTGAACTTTTTAAAAAATAAATAAATAATAGACGTAAGAAGATTAAATACATTGTTTATTGGAGCTAGCCATCATTCATCAGTAGAGGTTGAATTTATAATTCCCAATTTCAATTGACAAATAATGAAATAAAGCAGCGAGATTTAGAAAAACTTTGTAGAAAGGCCAATAAGAGAAAGCCATTTTTGGCATTATAATAAGCCAAATTTTGAAACTAACAAATTTATTATAATAAGCCAAATTTTGAAACTAACAAATTTATAATAATAATAATAATCGCTAATTTCGTTGTCCATGTCATTTTTGTTTATTTACTCCCGCACAACCTAGGAACTAGGATGGCTCTTCACATTTTAAAAAATTATTTAAAACCACTTCACCCATATTAATTAAATAAATAATTAAATGTTTAAAGTATTTGTTATAAATTCAATTTAACAGATATTGATATTCTCCTTATTTAAAATTAATAGACTCACTGTTTATTTTATAAAAATTAAAAATAATTATCTTAATTAGAAAAAAAAATTATATAGAGAATATCTGTTGAATACTTTTGATAAATAACACTATTTCGAAATATAAACTATGCAACAAGTGCATTTTTCATTGATAATAATGTATTTTTTATTGATAATAATTTAGAATGATTTCCTCCTTCTAAGTATTAATATATTAATTTATTAAAATAAGATTATAATTTAAAATAAACAAAAAAAAGTATGTATACTAATTTGAAACAAAAAATTCAATTGAAATATTCAAATTTGTGTTCCATTTATCAAATTACCATTTTAACAAATAGCAAAAGATCAATTCTTGACATGACACAGCCAATTGACGTTTAGTAGAGAAATGGGAAGCAGTCCAAAAAGCAACCAAAACTTGCATACATTTTAATGGGAAAGCATTTAGAAAAAGAGAAAAAGCAACCATTCTCTTCTATTTACGTTCATACAAAACGCTGACTAAACAATTCAAGACGACATTACCATCACTGCATTTATGTACATATACATCTATATATTATAACAACTTTCTTATTAAATCTCCAAATAGCAACCCGATTGAACATGTCCACTATATTGCTTAGGTGTCTCCATTTTTGTCCACGTGTACTTCTTTAAGTCCAACTCATAAGCCATATGGGGCTCACCGAATCCCTTAGAACCAATGGCCAGTAACTTGCTTTGCCATAATTCCACGTAAGAAATATTGTACACATCAGCAGGCAGCATGGCAATACCTTGCCATGTCGTGTTTCTAAGTGCCAACACATCACCTCCGTGACACATGTATAACACATCATTGTCGCTGGCACATGTCCTGGGACACATGGCGGATTGTAATAAGTTTTCTTGTGGATGATTCCATTCCCAGGTGGCAACGTTGAACGCTTCAGCACTTTTCTCGAATCGGCCTTGCATTTCAGTACGGTATCCACCGATGACGTGGAGCTTGCCACTGTGGAAAAGCGCCTTACATTCATCGCGTTCCATTGCCATGTCAGGAAGTGGAACCCACTCATCTTTTACGACGTCATATGCCATCCCAGATTTCAACGCATTTTTTTCACCGTCATGTCCACCGACGACGAACACCATCCGATCAGAATCAGAGGTACAACCGAAAAATGATCGCCGTACACCTGGCATATCAGCTCCACGTCGCCAAGTTGCAGAAATGAAATCGATAATAAAAACTGAGTTGGAAACTTCCCAACTCGTCGGATCTAACCCACCCAATACAACAATTTCAGACCCAACACTTACAACCTGACAAAACATGGGTAACCCATTATAAAACCCAGGAATCGGAGGCAATTCACACCAATCGCCAGAATCAGGTTGAAGAATAGCAAGCCGATAAACTGGGTTAACACGATACTTCAAATTATTAGAACCTTCTTTTTGGTCAACTCGTGCTTGAGCCATAACCATAAGTTTTTGAGTATTACCAGTAGTTTTCCTGCGTCGGAAAAACTCTGGCAACTCAAGTTCATTTCTCCAGCGTTTACAGACCGATGCCACAGATGCGAACTGCTTATACATGACACGAACAAGACAATCGCGAGCAACATCATCAGGGAGACCAGGAATCAGCTCCATGGAAAGCAGTACAATAAAAAAAAAGGATCAAAATCGAAATAGAGAAAGATAGAAAGAAATATTTGTTAAATTTAAATTGGATTTTGCTAGATTGGCTTTTAAAAAAAGAAGAGTTTATGGAAGGTAAAGATTTGGAGAGGCTGATATTTATAGGAAGGTGGAGCTGTGAGGTAGTGACCAAGTTGCTGACTAGCTGTTATTAAAGATAAGTTTTGTTAATAGTGGGAGTTCTGGAAACCTGGTGGTGCTAACTGTTAATTATTGCAAAACGACACACAGACCATGGAAATAGCCACTTGTTAATCAATTAACTGATTTTTTTTAAATATTCTGCCTCTGTTTTTTCCATTTTCTTACAGTAAAGATGTTTTGGTTAAATTGGAGCTGCTATTCCGATTGAATATGTAATATAAAAGTGGGACCTCTTGTTACAGTGGTCCCAAAATAATAAGTATAATTAAAGAAAAAACTTATTAAACTCAGTAGAAAAAACTGAATCTGTAGGTTTTGATTAAGAAAAATATGTTTAGCTAATATTTTATATTTTTTAAAACTTATATACGTATATTAAAATTTAAAATTTTAAAAAAATATATATAAATTTTTAGTTTGATTTAATCTGGATTTCGATTTAATTTTTAATTTAATAGGGCAGTTCTAGAAAGAAGAATATTCGAAAGAGAATAATTAATTAATGTCTTTCCTGATATACCAAAATAAAAATTTCAAGTGGGTGCCATGCATGATAGAATACTTAATCTCTGGCTATATAAGATACTAGTTAATTTTTAAAATGATTTTTTTTTTTTTGTATTTGGAGATATGATTTAAATTCCATCGAATCAAATGCTTAAACTATATTATTATAATTCATGAGCAGCAAATATGAATTAAATATTGACATAACAAGATTCTCAATATAAATTTATTTTTTTTATTTGAACTTCACATGATTAATGATTTACAAATAAAAAATATATTTTTTTATAATTTAGATTAAAAGTTGAAATTTGATTAATAAGGCAAGAGAAAATTAATTTACCAAGTAAGGAAACTCTTAACAAAGTTATTTACAAATTAAAGATAATCACTCGTCTATTATTATGTATAAAACTCTTGTAATTTTTTTTTAATGATATAAAAAATTTTAAATTAGAAACTTTCAATTACTATTATAATAATAATTTTTATAATTATTCTTAATTTGACTTCAGTAAGATTAAAACATATAAATTACATAGTTAGAAAATATAAACTTTTATATCATTAAATAAAAAAATATTGATATTATTTATTATTTGTGACATTTGAAGATGTATAATTAATGTTAATTAAATATGTAGTTTTTAAAAAAGGAAAATAAAATGAATTATGAAATGTCAAAATCAAGGAGTCTCGTACGTAATTTTTAAGTTTGATAACAGTAGCAACGTTAGGCAATTGGCAAATTGGATTTCAAATTGGTTGCTAATGCTGCTTAATCAGTTTACACGTTTCCATAAACTGATGTCTTTGATGACAAGTTCATACACTACTTTTTATTTAATTTTTTTTAAAAAAAAAGAATTCCATTATTTTGCCAAAATAGTGACAAATTGATAAGGACAATAACAATAAGACATTGACTTTAAAAGTGTAGTGAATTGTCAAATACCCATCATGTGAATTTAATCTTTAAGGTGTGCAATGACTTCTTCTTTTTGTACAGATAACTCTTATCCAAATTTTGAGCTTTTCGCGCATAGAAAAGGGCTTGAGTTGGCCTACAAACTGCAACTGTTGCATAGACTTTAAGACACCTCATTTTTTTTCTAAATAATTATAAAATTATAAAATTTTTATATTATATTAGTTAATTTTTATATTTTTAATATTTAATTTTTATATTTTTATATTTTTAAAAATTAAATTATTTAATTTTTTATCAATATTTTTATCTTAAAATTATTAGTAAATTACTTTAGTATTATTAAATAACTTATTTACACTCCCATTATATATATTTATTAAGTTTATTTCATATTTAATTTTATTTTATATATAGATAGTCTTTAAAATAATAAAAAATATTATTTATATTATTTAAAATTATTTTTTTAGTAATATCTATAAAATTAAAATAAATAATATATATGAATTATCTGTAAAATAATAAAAGATATTATTCGTATTATTTAAAATTATTTTTTAATAATATTTATAAAATTAAAATAAATTATATGCAATAAATATAAATAAAATTAAAAATAAATATGACTTAACAAATAACAAAGAAAAATATATATATAAAAAGAGCGAAAAATTATTTTATAATATTAAAATAGTCGACTAATATTTTTAACAGATGACTAAATATTTTAATTTTTAAAAATAAAAAATTACAAAAATTAAATACTAAAAATACAAAAACTGACTAATATAATATACAAAATTTTATAAATTTTATAATTATTTACCTTTTTTTTTTTTAAAGGAATTTAAGAACTTCTTAAAAGGTATAAAAGTTGGGTTTTTAGGGATCCAAATAGCTCAAAACAAGCCAAAATTAAATATTGACAAATGACAAATGAGTGTAGAAGCTAGCGCAAATGTATTAGAATCAATAATAATAATAATTCAATTAAAAAAAATGTTTGTTTCCCATTCCTATTGACAATTTAGAGCTCCTACCGGCTATTTGGCTATGGACACTTTTTTTATATTTCTCTTTTTAAATACTCCTCTCCAATTGAGATTGTTTTGAAATTAGGAGTGATTTTATTATTTTTTAAGCTTTTTTTTCCCTTTTGTCAACCATGGTTCATGGAACATCACAAGAAAATCTCATTTTTCTGAAGTTGACTAATCTTTTCTTAATCCTCTTACTATATCAAAGTACACATAAACTTTCTATCTGAAGCCTCGATAACTATCTATCCAAAGTTGTGTGTGGATGCCAATTGTCTATGCCACATATGTTCATCTTCTTTGCAGTGTTTTTATTTACTCCAGTCTCTTGAGCCCATGGTATGGGTACTTTCTGTTTTTCTTTCCTCACTTCCACACTTATACGAGGATAGTATGGAGCGTTGACATAGATAAATTTTAATCTTTATGTTTCTCAAGAAAATCTTTTATAAGAATGTTTTTATTATTGTTAAGGTTTTTTTGTTGATTTTCAAGGCCAGTTTGTTATGGGTCAACTTTTTTTATTTTTTTAATTTTCTGCTGGGTGCTATTTTGGAATAAATTGTATGAATAAGATGATGTCAATATGCAAATCTACTAAATCACTTGTGTATCTAGAAACCAATTTTTTTGTAGAAATATAATTATATAAATACGCAACAATGCCAAGTTTCAAACCTTCAATATATATTCGACGTATCTATTTTTTTTTAAAAAAAAAAAGAAAAAGAAAAAATCAGTGATCCTCTGCGAGTGGCAGTCGATAACTTTCGCAACTTTCAAAATTGTCCATCTTGTTATTATTTCTATGTACTGAATAAAGAGAGGGAAAGCGGAGAAAGCAACGTGCACGTGATTTTTGGGCTGCCATGTGAATATGATATATGCACCGCAATACAATTTACAATCAAGTTAATGGTCACTCAAATGAGTCACTAATCATGTGTTTAGAGGTTCAATTATCATTAGATAAAACCATTAAAATATAGTCTGATAATAAAAAATATGTGTTGCTCTATTTACATATACAATAAATAAAAAAATTGCATTAGAATAATATTAAATAATCAAATAAAATGTAGTTAAAATCTATTTTTTGGCACTCAACATTACTTTCATATATTTTTTTATAATTTCAAAATTTAAAATTTCACTCTCTCTATTATATATGACCACTTGCATTTTCTTATAATATTTTATCTTTAATAATATATATATTTTATCTATTTTAATTTAAATATTATTTTAAAATATTTCACTTATATTAAAAAATTAATTAGAATTATCAATTTATCTTTAATTAATAGTCTATTTCTCTAATATTTACATCTTATTAATTTCCTCACTTATTAATAATAATATTAAATATAAATAAATAATTAATAAATAATATTAAAATTTTATCATAATATTATTAAACATTAAGTATTTTAAAATAAAATTAAAATTCTAAAATAATATTTAAATTATAACAAAAAGAGTGTGATTCAACACAGTCGTCATATAACTTTTTAATTAATTATATTTATATTATTTTATTATTAGAATTTAAAATCATCATTATTTAAATACTACCCAGTTTAATTATGTTATATTTAACAATTAATGTGATAGGTAATTAGTGATTAGTGGCCAATCAAAGTGATGGTTGGATTACTCCCATCACCACCCTTGATGTGCATTTAAGAAAATATGGGTTTAAGTCAAAGAGTATTTTCTACGCCTACCTCCATATTTTGAAATTTGGGGGCATATGATAACTACCATTTATTTAATGAATAGGCTGTCGCTTTGAGTAATGAATTACAATATAACGTACTGGGTTAAAAATTTCTATAGAAAATTTTTTACTGTTTTTGTAGCCTTCGACTCTAAAAAAAATGATGGTTTACATTAAAAAAAAAAAAAACAGTCTAAAAGGCTCATGCTTGGACTAATTAACTACTGAAAAATACAATTACTACTAACTAATACCACAATTAGGTTTATTCTTCTCAATGTCAATGTTTGATCTTTACAAGTTAATTAATTATCTCTGTGTTTATTTACAAGTTAATTTTATTTATCCCATAATTTGATTTGAGCTAAATTCAAATTGTTAAAAAATTAATTCATAATTCAATTCAAATATTTGAATTGAGCAAGATTAACGGGTCAATCAATTTACTTAGATGATACATCTAATATAAATATAGACTTTTTTTAAAAAAAATTAACCCACTCAAAATATTAAAATTGAACCATGTGGAAAGCCTAATGTAAGCAAAATTAAGGAAGCTACATGATGAAGAACTAAATAACTAACTTATTCTAAATTATATATAAAATATATGTAACTAACTTGTTATTTGTCACATATATATAGTATTTACCTATGTTTGTCCAACTTTTTTTTGTTTAAATACAAAATAATTAAGCATATGCAACACCTGCTGGATACTATATCTAAGTAGGAAAAATAATTTTAAGAAAATTTTGTTAAATCATTGAGCTAGGAAATATATAATCAAATCAATTTTTGGAATAATTTGGCTGGCACAATTGTGTTGTGAAAGCACTAATAATTGCAAAATTAAACTATAAAAATATCCAAATGATTGATCTTATGAGTAATCAGAACAATATATACACATACACACACACACGTACATCCAAAAATTTCAATTTATGCCAGCACTAGCACTTCAGGTCAGTTGATTTAAAAGAGGAACTTATCAAATGTGCGTAGAATCAATCCCATTTATTAAATTAATAAATTATTGTATGAGAAATTATTTTTAAAAAAAAAACGAAAGAGCTGTCTTGTTATATAATTTATTTGAGATAAAAATAATATTCCTGATAATTAAATTTTGAATAAAATGTTCATTTTTGCTTTCAAAATTTTGATAATGATTTTGTGATGAAGTGTATTCTATCTCTGTCATTTTATAACGGCAAAAAAATATTTAAAATACAAGAAACATGATTGTATAACTCAGGAAATTATTTTCTCATTCTGAATAATATGCCAGTAATCCATACATATTTTATATTTAGCCAAGTGATTCTATATATTTAATTAATCAATAATTACTATGTCGTTGTTTTTAAAAAATTAATAATAAAATTTAAAGTTATTGGCTATATAAGGGCAGAGCAAATATTCTTAATCCGACTGATCTAATAAGTTGAGACGGATTTTATTAATATAAAAATAATTTTAATAGTAAAAAAAATATTGAATATATGCGGTAAATCGACTTTAGATAATTTTTCTATCATCCGAACTTAAACTTATATTTTTTTCATAATTATATATAATATATTACATATGTCAAATAGTGTCATTTTATTTTATTTTACCTCTTAAGCTCAATCGAATCAAATCGGATAACATTAAAAGTGAAATCAATTATAAACGTCCAATACTAATTCTTAATTCATTTGAAACCAATTCGATTGAACATGAAATTAACTAAAGTCCATTGAAAATAATAAAAAATTCTATAGAATTCAATTTAATAATTTTAATATTGATTGGGTTCAATAGGAAAAAAAAAAAAACCCCTTCACTCAGCCAAACTCTACTCGTACTCTGCCTAGTATGTATAATTTATAACTATTTTGAATCTCTCCAGACTGAAACTCTTTAGAACCATTGCCAAGCACCAAGGCATGAAGCATGCAACAAAAATTACAAAACAAAAGCTTTCTTTGGCGTTAATGATATGTTACATATCATTAATTCAAAGCCATCGTCATCAATATTATTTCTTAATGCCTACGATTAATTGAGTTTATAAGGTTAATTAGTCATGGAGATAATTTAATTAGTTTTTTAATGCACATTCTAAAATCATTTAACAACATCATGAGATATAAAATATAGTTTGTATTATAATAAATTTGATATCAATTGTCTTACTCTATATTAACTTCATTTATAAAAGAAAAACTCCATTTATAATTTAATTATATTTACCGTTGAATAAAACACATTAATTTACTATCGATTTGCCAATTACAATATTTTTGTCAACATGATGACAATAGTTAATGGCAAATTTAGAAGAGATGGTATGGTCAATCAAGTTAAGTTAATAATTTTGTATTGCTTGATGACATGTGAATTTATGATTCTTTTTATTGAAAATTCAATAAATTAAAATAATATTATAGATTACATAATAAAGGGTGACATTTTTCATCAAATTGATGATGATTTTTTCACAATTTGGAAATTAAACTTGAGACCTTTTATTTCATATAAATTAACCAAACTACATATATGATCGACCCTTTTGACGGTAAAATTTTATTGTTTTAGTTGACTTTGGATGAATGTGACTTTGATTCCTTCAAAACGTAACAAAATTACTACAAACAGAACAATATTTTTCTAATATCAATATCTAGAATACACATATAAAATAAAAAGCAGCCGGGGTTGAGGGTCTAGTCTAGTGGTTAGTGCGCTGTGATGTGATCAGTTGGTCACGAGTTCGATTCCCCATTCCATCATCTTTGTGATGAATGTTGATCATCCTTGTGATGAGTGTTGATATGGGAGGACTACCCCCTATTGTGTAGTCCATGGGTTAAATCTCTCTAATGAATTAAAAAATAAAAATAAAAAGCAGCCGAAAATTGAATATAACTAATCATCAATATATGGTTAATTTTGTGATTAATTAATTTATAGAGAAACGAAACAAATAATTATCATCATCAACGATTCTAGAAAGTTTAGAATGGCAAATTCAATTTTACAAATTAAAAATGTATATCCGATTTAATTGCAATATTATTTGAACCATTTTTTTACATTATAAAATTAAAATATTTGGAATTTCGTGAATTGTTTTACAAAATTAGTATATCAAAACATCAACCAGGATAAATAATTTGATTTAGCAATAAAACTATAAAATTAATTAAGAAAATTAAAAAATTGTATATGCGATTTAATTGCAATATTATTAATTTATTTAAGAGTATTGAAATCAATAATTTGGATTCCAATGATTATTTTTCCCTAAAAATTATTAGATTTTGATGTACCAAAAAGAAAATTTTTTTCAAACGAATAGTGAATTTTCACATCCAAATTTCTAGTGCATAAATTTTTTTATTCTTTTTGGCGTAACGAATTAATAGATTATTATATATGTTCAACGCTTACTTTTAATTACTTGTCAAAGGGAAAGAATGGTAATGCAAAACTTAATTAATAAAAAATAATTAAGTATACTATTAATTTGTTTAGAAAACAATGGAAGATTTATTATATGTATAAAAAAAAGATGTTGACAAATTCAATAATCAATATTGTGTATTCCAATTTTGCATAAATTAATTCTTTATAGTCAATCCTGTTTGAAATGTGTAGAAGCTTTATTAATTAAACTCTCAAATTAAGCATAATTTAGACAAACATTGGCCCTTTATATCTTTCTTTTATTATTATTATTATTTTGAACAAGAAAATTTCAAAATTTTCATACATTTGACAACATATAGCCGCTTCCGTATAAAATTTTCATCGGACAAGAAATCTTCCAAAAATATGAATTGAAAATTGAAAAATGACTTTCAGAATTAAAATGGAAGCTTTCTTCTAAATATTTTGTAATATTGCTAAGCTTTCCAGATTTCATACATCGTAACATGGGACAACTCTTTTTTTTTAAAAGAAAATTACTCCCTCCACCCATAAATATTTACATATTTTTTATTTCACAAAAATAAAAAAAATAATTATTTTTATTAAAATATAAATATATATTTTTATTATATTATAAAATATATTTAATCAAACAAATCAATTTTTTTAAAATTTTATAATAAAAATTTTATGTAGAACAAAAATTAATATAATTAAATAATAAATAAAATTTATTAAAAAAACTAAAAATAACTTTATTTTACAATGAAGGCTTATATTTATAGTAAAAAAATTAATATAATTAAAGAATTAAACAAAAAATAATAATTAAATAATTTTTAAAAAAAAATAAGTTCGATTAACGGTTAACTAACCGAACTGAATCGATTAACCGTTAACCGAATCGAAAATCAAATTTATATAAATTTTTGGACCGACCGAATTATTCTAAATTCAGTTAACTAAAAATTCAGTCGATTAACCGAATTTTGTCCATCCCTAATCATAGTTAGTAATTGTTTACTGAATGACTTTTTATATGCATACAAACTAATTCAAACACATATATATAAATTAACTCATGATACATATATCATCCAAAGGAGGATTATTGGGTGTTTAAAAATTAAGTTCGTCAACGTTGGTGCATCGTTAGTCACAGTTAGTGGCATCTTTTGTGGTATGTACACTAACTCATTTTAAAATATTTCAAAATTAAATTTTGATGCATATACCATTTAACGAAGGATCATTAAATGTCTAAAAATAAAGTATGTCAAAGTTAATGCTGAGTTAGTCACAGTTAGTCATAGTTAGTGATAGTTAATGACTGTTTACTTAGTGGCTTTTCACATACATACAAACTGATTCAAACACATATCAAAATTAACTTTTGGTATATATATAATTTAAGAGATGATCATTGAGTGTTTAAAAATTAAGTTTTTCAAAGTCGGTGCACAGTTAGTCACAGTTAGTGAAAGTTAGTAACATTTTTTGTGACATGCACACTAACTCATTTAAAAATATCTCAAAATCAAATTCTAATACATATGCTATTTAACAAATGATTATGAAGTGTTTAAAAATAAAGTTTGTCGAAATAGTGCGGAGTTAGTGATAGTTAGTGACTATTTACTTAGAAACTTTTCACATGTATACAAACTGATTTAAACACAAATCAAAATTAACTCTTGGTATATATTTCATCTAAAGAGGGATCATTGAGTGTTTAAAACTTAAGTTCGTCAAAGTTGGTGCGTAGTTAATCACAGTTAGTCACAGTTAGTGACGTCTTTGTTGTCTGTACATTGACTCATTTAAAAACATCTCAAAATCAAATTCTGATACATATACTATTTAACAAAAGATTATAAAGTGTCTAGAAATAAAGTTCGTTGAAGTTAGTACAGAGTTAGTGATAGTTAGTGACTGTTTACTATTGCATTCTATTTAATACTACTATAAGCGACACTTGCAAGTATACAAGGTTATTGTAGCAATGGTGATCACTCCCAAGATCATCTCACAAGAAATGTGTTGTTCATAATAATTTAATTAGAGAACATAAATTAAAATAATGAGTGTATGATGTTTGTAATGTTGTTGACATTATAATAAAATTAAAATAACAAGTAAATAATTATCGGTATGCTTAGAATTGGTTTAATTTTTGGAATTATACCTAGAGTTTGTAGATTAATTTAATCAAAGCTTAATTCTCAAATTGTCCATTAATATAGCCTTATAATTTAATTTGTCTTTGAGTTTAATTGACAATTACCAATTAATTAGTTTCACATTCATGAATAAACAACAATCAATTATTTTGAATTTGCAAATTAATAGAACCCTAAAACTTATATTTCTAATTCATTCTTTGGGTAGTTGATTGTATAGTTCCGATATCAAATTTTATCTCTCAGCCCATTATTCAATATTAAGGGATCGATAAGTGGTCAATCTATCAACCTATTATTTAATTCAATACAATTAACTAATAACAAGGTATATTAAGAAAAAAATCAAATCAAGTCATTCAATCAAATCTACTACAAATCCTAAGAATGGGTAATTTAGCTCATCATCATTTCAAAATCAACATTCATCTCAATATAAATTAAATCAAAACTATTCATTGAAATATTAATATTCATAATAAAACAACAACAATCTAAATATGAATTAAATGAGAGAATATGAAAAACTCCCTTGAAGATGCCAAGAGTTGAATTTCTTATTCTTTCTCCTAGCTCAACACGAATGCGATGAATAACTCTTAAGCCCTCTTCAAATCTTCATTCAATTGTTCTATCCTTGAAAGAATGAGTGAATTCTCTCTCAACCCTCTAATATTTCAATCCTAACTTTCTTCAAACTCTAAACCTCTAGAGCTTGGTCACCCACACAAAATTCTAGGAAACTAAGTTATACTCTTCTTTTTGGAGAATGGACTGGAAGATGAAGATGAAGGTGATGATAATCGTTGTGGTATGAATGGTGTCTTTTCAAAATAATAACCAGTCCCCCGTCACATGGTGAATTCCCCCTCTATATTCATCTCCCTCCAATTATTTAATTCTAAGATAGAAAAGAATTCTCTTTTCCAACTCACCTTACTTTCATTTGTCTCTTCCTTTTCATTCTTAAATTTTTCATCCCATAAAAACACCTCACTTTTCTATTATTTTAAAACAACGTTTCTCTTGTCTCCCGCATTGTGCCCCACTAATTGTGCTAATAATTTAGGAAAATCACATGAGACACGGCCAAGATATGAATGATTTGGCCATGTCTATCAATTTTTTCTTGGACACGACTAAGTCACTTGCATGTGTCTTTCATTACCTTGCATTGTATATTTCATATGGAAGTGACACGACCAATGACACGGTAGTGTCACCTGATCGTGTGTTCTTCTGCTTCTCTGGATATTTTATTCTCTTCATGAGTGACACGGCCAAGTCAATGGATGTATCATGTGATACGGCTAATAACTTGGCCGTGTCTTTTGCATGTGTCTGTCTCTGCTAAAGTTTTTCGAGGGACACGGCCAAGTTGACTTGTCCTAGCTATGTCATGTGAATGTGTCATTTTTCTTGCCTTGGATGAGGGACCATGATCAAGCCAGTGGTGTCTTGGCCGTGTCTCATGTCTTTTCATCAAATTTGGATCCAACAACATGAATTTAAGCTCCATTTTGCACTTCAACCTAAATCAAATACTTCAAGCATTCTCAAACACAAATTAAAGGAAAAATAAACTAAAAACTAATAAATTTACCCTAAAAATATTTACATATGTTATCAAAATATTTACTTAGTGGCTTTTCACATGCATACAAACTGATTCAAATACATATCAAAATCAACTCTTGGTACATATATCATCTAAGGGAGAATCATTGAGTATTTAAAAATTGAGATCGTCAAAGTTGGTGTGCAGTTAGTCACAGTTTGTGATAGTTAGTGATAGTCAGCGACATCTTTATTGTCTGTACACTGACTCATTCAAAACTATCTCAAAATCAAATTATGATATATATACCACCTAAGGGAGAATTATGGAGTGTCAATTAGTCATAGTTTGTTGAAATTAGTACACAACTAGTCATAGTTAGTGACAATTAGTGACTCTTTATAAATAAATTAAAGCTACTTATAGAATTTAGTTCACATTAACATTAATATCAATCCAATATCTAAAAATCAGCAAAATATATAACGTATATATAATTATTTTTTATCAAATCACTAGAATAATAATCACTCATTTTCTTATTTTTGGTATGAACCCATAAAGAACAAGCTGTGATATATCTTAGTTGATCCATGTGCTCTTTTTTACAATCCCACAAAGTGAAACTTGGGGTTGTACATAATTCAACAAAATTGGCCGCAAACATCTCACAATATTGATTATTCAAAAAGCAAATACAGTAAATAATCTATAAATAAGCTAACTCAATATTTATTTATTAAATTATAATAAAATTTAAAATTAAATAGCAAATATTAAAGAACACGTTAAACACTAACCGTCTAAATGAACCTAAATGCAGCAAACAATTTATATATTAGTAAATTCAACATTCATTATCAAATTAGAACAAAATTTAAAAATTAAATCTCAAATATTGAAGAACACATTAAACACTAACTATCGCTGACTGTCACTAACTGTACTTAAATGTATCAAGCAATCTATATATTAGTTAACTTAATATTTATTATCAAATTATAACAAAATCTAAAATTAAATCGTAAATATTAAAGAATATATTAAATACTAACTGTCGCTGACTATAACTAACTGCACCCAAATACAAATAATCCATAAATGAGTATTAACTCAACATTTATTATCAAATTATAATAAAATCTAAAATTAAATCACAAATATTAAAGAGTACATTAGACACTAACTATCACTAACTGCACCAAAATGTGGCAAATAATTCATAAATCAGTCTTAACTCAATATTTTTTTTATCAAATTATAATAAAATCTAAATTTAAATATCAAATATTGAAGAACACATTAAACACTAACTGTCAGTAACTACGCTCATATACAGTAAACAATTCATAAACCAGTCTTAGAAAGAAAAATGAGTAACTTTTTCTTCATATATAAGGCCTAAAGTGCAATAAAATCAAGATCGACATTAACATCGAACATTTTTACTGCTAAATGTTGAACATTTAAAAAAATAAAAATAATAAAAATTAACATGTTGCAATGAAGGTGCACAATGGTAAAATTAAAGTTTGATAAAGAAAATAAATATTATTTAGATTGAGATCGTAAAATCTTAAAAAATAAGAGAGAAAATGAGAAGAAAAGAGAGAGCACGAGCTGAGAGAGGAGAAGAGCATGATGTGAGGGCTTTTTGCAAGTTGTGAGTTTTTATTTTTTAATGTCTGGAGGTATTTTTGCCATTTTAGGATTATATAAGATTAAGAGGATTCAAAAAATACTATTGCTTTTTAAGGGATATTATTTTAGGTGATTTTCCTTAAGACTTTGATTGAGGCGTTGGTTCCCAATGAAACTTTCAATATTTTACAAATAGAATTGTTAGCTAATTTAATTATAAAAAAAATAAATCTAATAGAACATATTCTTTTGAAGATTAAAAAAATTTGCCAATGTGTTTGCATTATTTATTATAATAATAAATATTTAAAAAAATAAATATATACATAATATATACACAATATATAAAAAATACACACTTAGTAATATAAACTACATCTAAAACATATATACAATATGTTAATAATATATATATAATAAATCTATAACACATCTATATAATATTTTTAATATTTGTTTAAATTTCACACAAAATTTAATACAATATTTATATAATATTCAGACAATATTCAATAATTTTTATATAAAATATATACAATTTTAATAACAAAAATATAATATACACACAACTTCTACAATACATTTACAATACATCTATATAACATCTGCATAATGAAAATCATGTGTATTTTTTAATTTTTTTATGTGTACAATATATAAAATTTATTTAAAAATAAATTTAGTAATTTTTTATTAATGTATTTTTATATATTTTATTTTATTTTATTAGTGTTATTTTTTATAATTAAAATTAAAATATTTTATTTTTTATGAAAAAATTATATTTTTTATATGATAAAAAATAATTTAAAATATTAATTTTTATTATAGTTTTTTAATTTAATAATGAAGTTTGATAAAAAAAATAAAAAGTTGAGGTAAAATATTAATTGTATCGAGAAAAAAAGTATTTTTTTTAAAAAAAAATAACACCCTATAAAATAATAATAATAATAATAATAATAATAATAATAATAATAATAATAATAATAATAAAGAAAGAAGTGAGAGAGAGAAAAAAAAGAGATCAGAGAAAATTTTAGATCTATCATCGTCCGGTGCTCAAATTTTGACACGCACCTGACTAGGAGAATCATTGTTCGACGATGCTTCCAACGCCACAAGCCTCGCCTCCAACAACCACCAAATGACGGCTCAAGTGCCATTTGAAGTCCTCATAGTAGTGCGCCACCAATGACTTTGACTGGACTTTTTGATCATTTTTTGGCCTCATTTCTTAAATATTCAGGCATTATTCGACTCCTTTCCTATTGAGCTTCATTTTGGTATATCACTTGTAATTTTAGGAGCAAGTTTAATTTGACCAGAATCCGGCAAATGCCAGACTTTTTGATCAATTTTTTGGCTATATTTCGGCAAGTGAGAGAGAGTAATATATATTTTTGAAATCATCTCATCAAGATAAATGCGTGGGTACCAAATTTGCCATCGGATTCTTCCGTCCAAAATTTTTCGGTGAGACACCAGCGAGACGTTGACGAGGGTCCGATCAGTGTTAATTTTGGGCAGAAATTTTTATGCATTAATTAATTATTTTATCATACTTTAAATAAATAGTATTGGCATGAATAACGATTAAAATTTAATAAAATTTAAATTTTTAAATAAATTAATTATGCAAGTTCTAAAAATTCAGGGACCGAACCTAAATTGAAATTATAATTGTCTGATTAATTTTAAATTATAAAATACTTAATTTTAAAGTCTTTAATTGTATTATTATAATAATTTTTGATAATTTATTCAGGGACGAGCAGTTAATCGGGTCTTTCCTTTTAAACTGTGAGTGATACTTTCTAATATACTTTTCTGTATTTCATGCATTAATATTTAAATGTATGTACATATATAAATATTATAAATATTATGCACTATTTATATTTTTAGAATTTTTATATTTGTATGTGGTTGTGCACACATGTGATAATGTCGAATTGTGATTGTCGGATAGAATTGGAATGATATGGAGCCACGTAGAATATGATTGGTTTATGATAATGCATGAATGATGATATAATAATGAATTTAGAACTGGCGTGACGATGGTAGCATTTTTATATTCAATGTTGCTTGTCAGTCGACTAGCGCTGCTTGATTTAAACTGCGACGGTTGACGCTATATAAATTGGAATTAAGGACTATATTGGATTAATAGTGCCAGATAGGGGATCGACTCCTCTAATTTGAGGTTTAGATTGACTTTTCATGGACTATATTCTATCCTTGAATGTTTATATGATTGGACGTATGACTGACATGATACATTAGCATAATATTTATAATGTTAGCGTAGAATCAGAGTAGGACACCAGGTAGGTATATTGACCGGTATCATTTACTGAGCCGAGACGCTCATCCCTATCTCACTATTTTTTTTTTCAGGTTCTTAGGGTGAGCATTTATGATAATGTCTAAAGATACTTCTTTTCTTTTCCGACAGTGGATTTTATGTATGAAATAATTTGAAAATTATGATTATTTTTATTTTAGTTTGTATTTCTAATTTTAGATATTTCGTAAATCCTAAATATTAAATTATTATATTTGGTTATTTAATTTAATGAATGATGTAACGGTCTAAATATTTTTACCGTTATTTTTTTTCAGGCTGACTGTGGGACCTAGTACCTCGGGTTTCTCACCCCTTAGTGTCGGTCACGTATCCTTGGGATCGGGTCCTAAAAAAGTTGGTATCAGAGCAATTTGGTTTCTTTTTCTTGGAAAATTTAGAATTACGAAATATAGGGTCCTCACATGCTATTTTGTATTATCTTTGCTTTCCATTTCTGCAATATTGTTTTGTTTGAATCGAGTCAGTTGTTTGCCATTTCCTTCATATAATCGTACAAGTATGTAAATTGTGTTCATCCCATTTGATTAAAGTTATTTATTTCTTTTCAGCAGATGAGTGAGCGTACGACTAAAACTGGTGTTAAAGCCCGAGCAGCTGCTGGAAAGCAAGCTACTTTTGATGAGGAGGATTTTACTATCCCAATCCAAGCTGACCCTATTAGTCGGGATAGGTGTAGACAGACTGGAGAGGAGGCCACTACGAGTGTAGAGGCTATGTTAGTCAATTTTTAGAGGATTATGACTAATATAACCCGGGTTGTTCCTTAAACGGGCCTAGTTGCAGCATCGGCATAAATATTTTTGGAACGCTTTATTAATCAATATCCACCGACTTTTTATGGTGATTTTTAGAGAAGGCTTATGATTTCTAGATAATATTAGGGAAATTTGTGATGAGTTGGGCTGTTCATATATCAAATATATTTATCTGGCTGGTCAGAGACTACAGGTCCTGCACAGACATGGTAAAAAAACTACATAGGTCCTGGTATCAGGAGTTCACTTGGGATGATTTTAGGAGGGAGTTTCTAACTTAGTTTGCTCTCCCAAGATTTATACATCGAAAAATGGTAGAACTTGAGAATTTGAGGAAGGATGAGCACACTTCAGTGGCAGAGTTTACCACCAAGTTTCTCGGATTAAACAGGTTTATCCCCACGATGGTAGTCGATGATGACCTTAAGAAGTTCATATATATTTGGGCTCTAGTGATGATTATACTTCCTTACTATGTTGATGCCATGACCGACCTTTTAGTGAGTTGGTTGATATTGCTAGGGATATAGAGTTTACTTTAGAAGAAATGAAGAAGAGGTCCAAGGGGTTCTGGATGATAGGAAGGACAAGGCACCCACAGCTGTTCTGGTCCCAGCGGTACTTTTTAGATGGAAACTTATAGTTTAGAGTCATAGGGTTCTTTCAAATGCTAGGTAAGATTAAGGGTGGTTCCAAACATGGTCGAGGTTACAGTGATAGTAGTGGGGGCTCCAGTTACAGTGGATCAGGTTTGAATTTCAATACTTCTACTTGTGCTAGATGTGGTAAAGCTCATCAGGGTCAGTGCATGGTGAGATCAAATGTTTGCTTTGGATGCTGCCAACCGGGTCATTTTGCTAGAGATTGTCCCTTACCTGAAAGATAGAGAGTTTGTAGTTAGTGGAATACTAGTGTGGGTCAGCCTTTGCAAACATCATTTTCATCTGTCTGGAGGACGGATGAGTGGCCAACATGGCCATGGTTTTCATGGTAGGGGCATAGCACAAAGTCAGAGTCAGAGCTTAGGGTATTTAGGTAGAGGTCAGAATAAGGGACAGGCTTGAGTTTTCACCCTTACCCAATTGGATGCCCATGCTTCTAATGCAGTGGTGGCAGGTAACCTTTATGTATGTTCTTTATGGCACACATATTGTTAGACTCAGATGCTACACATTCGTTTGTGTCTCCTATATTTGCATTAAAACTTGATATAATACTGACTAGTTTGGATTGCCCCTTACATGTTGCAACTCCTATGAGCGATTACTTAATAGTAGATACAACTTTTCTGTCATGTCCAGTTTTTGTAGAGGAGAGAGTTTTACCTGTTGATTTGATTTTTCTTGATATGATGGATTTCAATGTAATTCTCAATATGGATTGGTTGTCAACTCATTATGCCACTCTTGATTGTCGCAACAAAGAGGTTATTTTTCACATACCGGGTAATTCAGAATTTTTTTAAGGGTAGCAGGAGTACTGCTCCATGTAGCCTCGTTTCCATTATCAGTGCCAGAAAGATGTTACGCGTGTGGCTATCAAGGGTATATAGCAGTTCTTAGAGATGTCCCTGTGGATGTTGGAAACTTAAGAAATGTGCATATTGTGAATGAATTTCTGGATGTTTTTCCTGAAGAGCTTCTAGGATTGTATCCTGAGAAGGAGATAGAGTTCTGTATCGACATAGTTTATGGTATGAATCTCATATCTATGTCTCCTTATAGGATGACCCCTGTGGAATTAAAGGAACTCAAAGAGCAGTTGTAAGATCTTTTGGATAAGAGATTCATCCAGCCTAGTACCTCACCTTGGGGTGCTCCTGTGTTGTTTATAAAGAAGAAGGATGATAAGGTTACAGTGAAGAATAAATATTCCCTTACTAGAATTGATGACTTGTTTGACTAGCTTTAAGGAGCTTAGTGTTTTTCTAAGATTGATCTAAGTTCAAGGTACCATCAGTTGAGGATTGGAAAGAAAGATATACCTAAGACGACATTTAGAACTCGATATGGTCATTATGAGTTTCTTGTAATATCTTTCGGACTCACTAATTCACCAGCTGCATTTATGGATTTGATGAACAGAGTGTTTAAGCCATTCTTGGATCGTTTTGCCTTCTTTTTTTTTATCAATGATAAACTGGATTATTCAAGGTCACCAGCAGAGCATTCACAACACCTGAGAATAGTTTTACAGACTCTTAGGAATCACTAGTTGTATGTTAAGTTTTCTAAGTATGAATTTTAGCTGGATAGTGTGAGCTTTTTGGAACATATTGTTACTAAGAATGACATCATGTTAGACCCTAAGAAGATTGAAGTCTTTACCAATTGGTCACAGCCTACGACGATTATCGAGGTTCGGCATTTTTTGGGCCTAGTAGGATATTACTGTCACTTTGTTTAAGATTTTTCAAGGATAGCAGCTCTTTTAACTTTATTAACCCACAAGAATGTCAAGTTTGTTTGGATTAAGGCATGTGAGGAGAGTTTTCAAATGTTGAAGAATTGCCTTACTTCTGCTCCAGTGTTGGCTTTGCCTTCAAGAACCGGTGGTTACACCATATATTGTGACACTTTTAGAGTGGGTCTTGGGTGTGTACTGATGAAATATGATGGAGTAATTGCTTATGCTTCTCGTCAGTTGAAGAGACATGAACAAAATTATCCTACCCATGACTTAGAGATGACAGTTGTAATTTTTGCATTGAAGATTTAGAGGCACTACTTATATGGTGAAACTTGTGAGATTTACATGGATCATAAAAAGTATGAAGAATATTTTTTACCAGAGGGCTTTAAATACGAGGCAGAGAAGGTGGATAGAACTTGTGCAAGATTATAATTGTATAATCCTTTATCATCCGGGCAAGGCAAATGTAGTGGTTGGTGCCTTGAGTCGGAAATCTTCTGGTAGTCTAACTCACATTATGGTAAAGAGGCAGCCCATTATTAAGGAGTTGATGGAGTTATTTGACGAGAGACTGTAGCTTGAAGTAATCAACTCAGGTGTGTTATCGGCACATTTCCAGGTTTGTTCAATTCTTGTAGAAAGAATCAAAGTAGCTCAGAGATGAGATCCACAACTATTCAGAATTATAGAAGAAGTACATGATGGTAACTCTAAAGACTTTGCGATGGATGACAAGGGTGTATTACGATATGGTTCTCGGCTGTGTGTACTAGATATAGATAATTTAAGAAAAGAAATCATGGAAGAGGCACACCTTACAACTTACAATGTATATCCAGACTCCACCAAAATGTATCAAGATCCGAAGATTATATATTGGTGGAATGACATGAAGAAAGATATTGCAAATTTTGTTTCTAGATGCCTGACTTATCAGCAAGTTAAGGTTGAATACTAGAAGCCTTCTGGGCTATTGCAACCACTACCTATCCCTGAGTGGAAGTGGAAACAGATTACCATGGACTTTATGACTTGATTGCCTAAGACCATTTCCTTATATGATTCTATATGGGTTATAGTATATCGATTGACCAAGATAGCACATTTTATTCTAGTAAAGGTAAACTATTCAGTGACTAAGTATGCTAAGTTTTACATGGAAAAAATTATTTATCTACATAGGATTCCAGTTTCTATTGTGTCAGATAGAGGGCCCCAGTTTACTTCTAGATTTTAAAAGTTACTACAGGATGCTTTGGGTACAAGATTATACTTTAGTATAACTTTTCATCCTCAAACTGATGGACAATCTGAGAGGACCATTCAAACTCTAGAGGATATGCTTAGGATGTGTGTACTGGATTTTAGGAGCCATTGGGATTGGCATTTGTCGTTGATCGAGTTTACTTATAATAATAGTTACCACATTAGTATCGAAATGGCACCTTATGAGGCTTTCTGTAGTAGAAAAATGTAAATCCCTAAATTGTTGGAAAGAAGTTGGTGAAAGACAGCTAGCAGGACCTGATTTAGTCCAGATTACTTCTGAGAAAGTTTCTATTATTCGAGAGCGACTAAAAATGGCAGCTAGCCGTCAGAAGAGTTAAGCAAACTCGAAATGTAGAGATGTGTCTTTCGATGTGGGTGATTTAGTATTCTTAAAAGTTTCACTAATGAGAGGAGTAATGAGGTTTGGTAAGAAGGATAAGTTAGCACCAAGTTACATTGGACCGTACATGATTATCAAGAGAGTTAGAGTAGTTGCATATCTTTTGGACTTGCCATTGGATATTTCTCACGTTCATCCGGTGTTCCTCGATGTTGAGGAAGTACATTCTAGATGCTTCGCACGTGCTACAACTGCAAGAAGTCCAGATATGTAAAGATCTTTCTTATGAGGAGGTTCCTGCAGCAAGTATGAATTCTCATATTTGAAAGATTCGATCTAAGAAAATTCCTATTGTGAAAGTGTTGCAGCACAACCATACCACCGAGGAGTATACGTGGAAAACATAATCTGGGATGAGAGAAAAATATCCTTATTTATTTTGTAATTGAATCCATTTGGTCACACATTGATTAACCTTGTAATGATTTGGTGATCATTCTATTAAATTCGATGATGAATTTAATTTAATGGAGGAGATTGCAATATCCTATAAATAAAATAAAATAAATAAATATATATTTAATTAAATAATAATAATAATAAGAAAGAAAAAGAAAAGTTAAAGTAATGGGAAAGAAGAGAAAAAGGAGGAGAGAGGAAAAGAAAAGAAAAAGAAGAGTGAGAAAGGAGAGACAAAAAAAAATTCAGATATACTGCCGTTCAGTGCTCAAATTTTGATACACGCAGGACTAGGGGAATCATTGCTTGATGATGCTTCCAATGCCACCAGTCTCACCGCCAACGGCTGTTGGACAGTTGCTCATGCGTCGTCTGAAGTCCCCTGTGCAGTGCGCCACCGTTTACTTTGATAGGATTTTTTTTTATCATTTTTCGGCCTCCTTTCTTAGCGATTTAGGTATTATTTGACTCCTCACCTCATGAACTTCATTTTAGTATATCTTTTGAAATTTTTGGGGCAAGTTTAATTTGACTGAAATTCGGCAAAGGCAGAACCTTCTGATTGATTTTTCGGCCAGAGTCTTACGAGTGAGAGAGAGTGATATATATTTTTAGAATTCTCTCGTCAAGACGAACGCGTGAGTACCAAATTTGCACTAGATTCTTCCGTCAAAAATTTTCTAGTGAGACGCCTGCAAGGATCCGATAAGTGTTAATTTTCAACAAAAATTTTTTCGAGTTAATCTATTAATTTATCAGACTTTAAATAAATAGTATTGACAAGAATGACGATTAAATTTTAATAATTAAATTTAAATTATTAAATAAATTAATTACATAAATACTAAAAATTCAGGGATCGAATCTAAATTGAAATTATAGCTGTCCTATTAATTTTAAATTATAAAATACTTAATTCTATAATCTTTAATTGTATTATTGTAATAATTTTCAGTAATTTATTCAGACCGTTCGGTTCTAGATTTTGAGATCTCAGGACCGAACAGTTGATCGGGTCTTTCCTTTTGAAATGTGAGTGATACTTTCTAATATACTTTTTTATATTTCATGTATTAATATTTAATGTATGTGCATATATAAATATTATATACTATTTAGAATTTTAGAATTTTCGTATTTGTATGTGGTTCTGCACACATATGATAATGTTGAATTATGATTGCCGGATAAAATTGAAATGATATGGAATCATGTAGAATATGATTGGATTATGATAATGCATGAATGATGATATTATGATGAATTTGGAACTAGCACGGCAGAGGTATTTTTATACTTAGCGCTGCTTGTCATTCAGGTAGCGCTGCTTTATTTAGACTGACGGCGGACTCCATATAAATTGAAATTAAGGAATAATGTTAGAATAAGAGTACCAGATAGGGAGACCGACTCCTCTAATTTGAAGTTTATAATAATTTTTTATGGACTAATCATTGAATATTTATATGATTGGACGTATGGTTGATATGATACATTGACACGACATTTATAATGTTAGTATAGAACCATAGCAGGATACTAAATAGGTATATTAACAAGTATCATTCACTGAGTTGAGACGCTCACCCCTGTCTTGAAAATTATGTTTATTTTTATATTGATATGTATTTTTAATTTTAGAGGTTCCGTAAATTTTAAATTTTAAATTATTATATTTGGTTATATAATTTAATGAATAATGTAACATTTTAAATATTTTTACTGTTATTTTTTGTTAGGCTAACTGTGAATTTTAGTACCTCAAATTTTTTGTCCCTCAATACCGATCACATGCCCTTGAAATCGAATCGTGATAAAAAGTTTTTATTTTATTGAGAGATGAAATATTTTTAAAATTTTACACTAATTTTTTATGAAAGTATAAATATTTTTTAATTATTTTATAATAAAAATTATTTTTTAAAATTATTATGTAAACATCCTTTATATTTTTTTATAAATTTATTAGACATTAAATCTATTAAGAAATAAAATGACTTCATTTACAATGAATATTATTATTAAAAAGTGATAATGAATATTATAAAAAACTTCATTAAATGAGTATTATTAAAAAAGTGGTAATGGTTCTGCAACTTTTTTTTTTTTTTTTATCAGTAATGGTTCTGCAACTTTGTTTTATTACATGTCGAGCCAAAAGCATCTGAAATCATATTGTTACCCACTAAGGCTAAGCCACTTGCCCAAAACCATAGCTACTTTCCACATTCTGAATCATTTTGCTTCTCACTCTCACTCTCACTCTCACTCTACTGTAATTTTGAGACTCAGCCACCAAATCCTAAAATCCTAAATCAACAAAATTTAACCATGTCTCTTACGCAAACCAACCACCACTATCTTCAATCTACCTTCTTTTCTCCTCTTAGGCCATCTCCAACAACAGCTTCAAAACGTCATTATAGAGCAATTTAGGTTAAAAATTTACTCCAACCGTGCGCTATTCGCTGCGTCAAACTCAATGGATACTACAGTGTTGCGTCAAACATAGCGCAGCACTGTAGCTGCGCTATGTTAAAAGAAGGAAGAGGAAGACGAAGATGGAAAAGAAAGAAAGAAAGAAAAAGACACAGAATACAAAGAAAAGAAAATGAAACGAAGAAAGAAAGAGACACAAAGAAAGGAAGAAAGAAAAAGGAAATGTTCATTGATTTTTTTAATTATTATTAATTAAATATTATAAATTTTTTTAATTAATATAATAAATATAATTTGTTATGTATTTATTAATTATTATTAATTTATAAATATTAATTTTTATTAATTTTTATTTATTTATTTATTTCATTAATTTATTTGAAGCATTTATTTTAAGTAATAAAAAATATAAAATTTTAAAATAAATTTTAATAATTTTTTGATAATATTAAAATTATAAAAATATAAATTATAAATTAAACAATACAACACATACTTAATTAAAATTTAAATAACTTTAAAATACAACACACACTTAATTAAAATTTAAACAACTTAAAAATATAACACACACTTAATAAAAATTTAAACAACTTAAAAATACAACACATACTTAATTAAATTTTAAAAAAATTAAAAATACAACGAAAAATAAAAATGATATAAAGGATGATCTATTTTTAAAAAGATAAAAATAGTGTAAATGATTGGAGATAATAATATACTGTTTGCTTTATTTTAAAGTTAAAGTTGCTTTATTTTAAAGTTAAAACTGCTTTATTTTAGTGCGATGGTTGGAGATGGTCTTAAAACTTCAAAACTCCCCGGCTCTATCATTTTTAAACGCCCAACTCTCACTGCGTTTTCATCCCTCTCAGGCCGGAAATTACGAGCCGCCGTGATTGGTGGTGGCCCGGCTGGCTCCTCTGCTGCAGAAGCGCTTGCTGCTGGTGGAATCGAAACTTTCCTCTTTGAGCGCAGTACTTCCACTGCCAAGCCTTGTGGCGGCGCCATTCCTCTGTGCATGATAGATGAGTTCTCTATCCCTCTCCATCTCATTGATCGCCATGTCACTCGGATGAAAATCATCTCACCGTCAAATCTCACCGTCGATTTCGGTTCCAAAACTCTCAGGCCTCATGAGTCTATTCCCATGCTCCGCCGCGAAGTGCTGGACTCCTTCCTCCGCTCCCGAGCCCAATCCAACGGCGCTAGTTTGATCCCCGCCCTCGTCACGAATATCGAGGTCCCTGTCTCTTCAACTGAGCCGTACATTATCCACCACACGATCAACAACACCAAAAAAACCCTAGCCGTGGACGTACTCGTCGGAGCCGACGGAGCTAATAGCCGCGTCGCCAAGTCCATTAATGCCGGAAATTACACATGTGCTATCGCGTTTCAAGAGAGAATTAGATTACCAGACGAGAAAATGGAATATTACCAAAATCTCGCAGAAATGTACGTTGGAGATGACGTGTCACCCGATTTTTACGCCTGGGTATTTCCAAAATGCGATCACGTGGCAGTGGGAACTGGTACAGTGTGCGCAAAACCAGAGATAAAACTATATCAAAGAGGAATTAGAAAAAGAGTAAGCGACAAGATCAACGGTGGAAAAGTGATCAAAGTGGAGGCACACCCAATACCAGAGCACCCAAGACCAACAAGGGTAAGAGGAAGGGTGGCGCTGGTGGGGGATGCGGCGGGGTATGTGACAAAGTGTTCCGGCGAAGGGATATATTTTGCGGCGAAATCAGGAAGAATGTGTGGAGAGGCCATAGTTAAGGCCTCAGAAGGAGGAGAAAAAATGGTGAATGAAGAAGATTTGAAAAGGGAGTATTTGAGAGAATGGGATAGGAAGTATTATACTACTTTTAGGTTCTTGGATTTGTTGCAGAGAGTATTTTATGGAAGTAACGCAGGTAGAGAGGCATTAGTGGAGCTTTGTGGAGATGAGTATGTGCAAAGAATGACATTTGATAGTTATTTGTACAAGAAATTGGCTGATGGAAATAGATGGGAAGATTTGAAAATGGCTTTTAATACTCTTGGGAGTTTGTTTAGGTGTAATATTGTGGGGAGGGAAATGAAAGCTTTGAAGGTTTAATAATTAACCCAATTGTTCTAATAAATTGCTTGCTATGAAGGAGTTATTTAGTGTTATAAAAATTGATTTTAGTGTTATTTACTGTTTTTTAATCTTCCCTTTCTTAATCTCTTGTTTTTTTAGTGGCAAAATTAGGATTTAAAAAAAAATTCCTAAAACTCAAACGCGAAAATATTCCTATATCCTAGCCTTTTCATATTTTATTACACAATGACATGCCCGTTCAATTAGGTCGAAATTCACCATAGCATCACTCATATTTGAAGTAAAATTTTCAACTTCTTATACGTATCCGAATTTCCAATCGTATTATCATACGATCAAGTTTCCAGCCAGAAGCTAACTTGAACTCTTGCTTGACAATTAAGGGTAATTATATATGTTTAGTGTTTGAACTTAATTGATTATTTTGTATTATAATGTTTAAATTTTATTTATATCTATAATAGTTATATTTATATTTGATAGTAATTTTTCATTCAAAAGTTTAAATGAATTATTATATTCAATAAATAATATTATATTAAAAAAATTACTCAATCTATTTATTTATTTATATTTATTTATTATCATTCGTTACAAATACAAACACTCACAATTTTCCTTTTTTTTATTTTCTGTGAAACATTAGCCATTTAGATAATATTGATAAAAAAATAAAAATTGAGATAATAAAATAGAAAATTTGTAAAGTTTCAGACAAAAATTTTGTAATTATTCCATTGAGTAGTAACATTTTCCTTGGCCTTTAATGCCTGTATGTATGTAGAATCACAAAAACAAATAAAACGTTACTTCTTAGAATCACAGAAATCCGACGTAAGGTCTTGGCTAATCCATTGTCGTTTAGCACATAAGGAATAAATAGAAAAATGCTACTATATGGACATTTGACATAAAACATTTGTACCAATTCCGCTTTAGAATCTTTATCTAATAACCAATGTCTTCTTCCATTTTTATTCTTGAAGTCACATCTTTGGAAACTTGCATACCCATTCCTTCGAAATTTTCATTTATTCTTATAAAATTTTTCTAACTACAATTTTCTTTTTATTAAAATTCCTGACTATTTTTTTTTCCGCAATATTTTTCTATAACCAAGTAAAAAAAGGAAATATATTTTTTTTAAAAATTAAGTGTGAAAAAATAACCTTTTTTTTAAAAAAAAATTTGGACATAAAAATATAACTTCATGTGGCTTATATTGCACGCAGAAGTAGAAAAGACACACAACTAGGACTAAAATTTTACATATATGATCAGAATAAACAAGATACCAAAAATTTCTGTTGCCTTTAGGCTGGGGATTATTAAATGAAATGTTTTTGTTAATGATAAATACACAAGGTGTGTATGAAAGAAAATTTTCAAACATCCAAACATTCTTATCCAAAGAAAAATAGCTAATGAAACATAGCATTTGAATTACTAGGAAATGCAGCCACGAGTTATCTCAGTACAGAGCAGCTTGTTCAACCAGATCCTTGTATTCATCAGAAACAAAAGAGTTCACCTTCATGGTGGATCTTCCATTATCTTTTCCTGGAGACTAATACTTTATCCCAATAATAGTGGCCATACCTGCATCACAGATTCAATTTTGATTTGAGTAAACTTCATCTAGCTTTTTTTTTTTTTTTTTTTTAAAAGAACATAATACGAGTGAAATCCACCAATTTTTTGGCATAAGCACATATGAACAAATCGAAGTTTTGGAAGAAAGTTTATGGTTCGCATAATTGCACTCTTAATAAAATTTTATCTTCTTTTGAAGAACTAATTCAAGCTTTTTCACCTGTGACAAAAAGTTGAAAATATATTGCTTATTTTTTTAAAATCATAATATTAGTTCTGACAAAAGGTTTTTTTGAAAATGTTAAAAAATTGGCAGCGTAAACACGTCTTTGAACATCTATTAGAATGAAACTCATACGGGCAAATAGAAACAAAAGCCATATCATCAATGAACCATGTAGAAATGCTAAAGAAACCAATTCTTAAGAATATTGAAGTAGAAAGATTTTGCGATAGTCTAACTAAATAGGATGCAGTGTCGTCAAAGTCAAATTATTTTTATTGATAAATCCACAGAAGAAAGGACTCACTCTGATGGATACGCCCATATAAAAATCTCTCCCCTCTCCAATACTCCAAAGGTCTTGATCTGATCCTGGTGCTCCGTCTTACCCCAGTTTCCCACGACATACCACAACCTACAAAAACATGAATGAAATTTTGCAACTTGATAGATTTAAAACACATGCATACATGCGACGTCACTGATGAAAGTTCAATACAACAGTGAGAACCTGCAAGGCTTTGCCTCCCAGAGGAATTCATACGGTTATTTTCTTTCCAAGGACGTAATGTTCTTTTTGGTCTGCTCATTCATCGATGCCATAGCAGGTTCCTGAATTTTCTGTTGCACAAAAGGTAATAGCATAATTTTTACACAACCATATATGAAAGCAATTTCATTATCAGCATGTGAAAGATAATAGCAAAATTTTCACACAACACTTGGAGGCATGGCACTCAATTTTATTTTTCTTAAGCAATTGCTTTCATACCATGGCCTCTTGAATGATTTCATTCCATTTATCTGAAATGTGAGAGAGGATTAAGATTGACCAAGACAGATAAAATTCACTGAGACATTAAACTGCCTTCAGTTCAGAACAGTCATCTAATAGAAGTTGTTACACAAGTTTGCATATGGAAAAATTTAACCAAGAGGTGGGATATTAATTCCAATAACCATTCTAAAATTTCATTTTAAAAGACATGCTTTGGGATTACTATCAAGATATCCCAGTACAATTGAAAAACTTAAATAAAATAAATAATACCAACATTTGCAGAAACAATGAAAGGAAAAACAAATACTTCACAGGGAAAAAGTAAAGGAATTAAAGACCTCATCCTGTAGGACCATGTCTGAAGCCATAATTTAAATCAAAGTGTAAGCAACACTCTTAATGAATAGATACTAAACATCAAATAAAAAAGAATAAGCAAGAAGAAACGTGGACCTCATTCTGCTGTTCTGAAGCAGTGACATGGGTTTGTTCTTGAGCAGTATCATGGGTTTGACCCCGAGCATTGTCCTGGCATTCAAGGCACTCATCCATTGGTTGGTCTTTAATAATTGCAGAAACTGTCAGAGAAAAGAAATGAGAATGGCACAAAATCGCATCAACAAAAAATTGGCAGTAAAAAAAATTCATAGTTCAGAGGCATGATATTCTACCATTTACACATGAAAAATAATCTTTATAACAAAAAGAAGTTATAAATTGATGCTTCTTATATGATCGAATTTCATAAGGCTCCATTTTGGACAGATGAGGATTGATATTACAGTTGTGTTTGATGATTTTTTTTCTTTTTTTTTTCAATTGAAACTCAATTCTAAAATCTGCACTTAATCAAATGCACACTCATCCAAATGGATCCTAATGCCATTTTAAAGGCTATAGCTCGTTGGTAACTAAAGCGGGTCAGCATGGTTTGTTTAGCAAAATATTTGTGCTTCTTTAAGTACCAAACAACTTTTCATCATTCTTAAATGCAAGCAAAACATATAGGTGGCAATGAGGTAAAGTCCGTAAGTTCAGCTTATCCAAAGAGTGAACTTTCTGGGATTTCATTTTAGGTCAATTTTGTAATTTATGCTCTTTTTATTTCTCTATTTTTCATTTTCTTTTGTGCAAGGATTTGCCCCCTTGTTAAAAGATTTTTGAACTTCCGAAATTTATAAAAGAAAAAAAAAAACTAATTTTTGCCATTTCATGCTAGTCAGTTGAAAAAAAAAGAGGTTACTCGGATCAAGTCTATTACATTAAAAAAAAAATCAAGCATAATAACTATGAAAAATAGAGGAAAAATAATAGTACAGGATGGAAGAATGAATGAAACAGTAGGTACCTGCAAGACTTTGCCTTTTGGAGACAGCTTTCTTCTGTTGTCTTTTGCGAGAACGTAGTTTTGCTTTGTTTTGATTGTTCATGGATACCACTGGAGGTGCTTGAATTTTCTGTTGAACAAAAAGACAACAATATAGTGTATGGAAGAAAAGCTACCAACAACAGCAAATAATTCCTTCTCTGATAAACTAACTAGTTCTCTCAAATATTTATTTATTTTCTTCATCTATCTCATGATATAGGTTACTGAGCAAGAAAGCAAGTAAAATTAGTTAACTAAAAAAAGCATCAAAGGAGAGGCAGATCAAGAAGGTAGATCATGAGATCTATGTTTCACTCACAAACAATGTAATATCAGTCTATTGTTGATGGCAAAGGCTGCAATAGACTAGAAATGTTGACCAAAAGAGTAAAGGACATCAAAATAATTAGCAGAGAAGAAAAGTGAAAATATTGAAGACCTTGTCCTGCTTACAAAGACCCATGTTTCATGGATATCACCAACAAATTTGTAATTGAATTTTTAAGCAAATAAACAAAAAATGTCAAGTTAAATGAAGAAAGAAGCAAGATGAATATAAACCTCATTTTGCTGTTCTGAAGCAGTCTCTTCAGTCTGTTGTGAAGCACCATCTTGAATTCCAGGGCATACATTGGTTTCATTATTTGATGGAGTATCCGATGGACCTTCAGGAAAAAAAAACCACAAGTTCAAATGATAAAAAGAGTATAGAAGAAAAAAAAAACAAGAATAAGGCAAAATATCTGGTGCCAACACATCTTAATCAACAATTACCAAAAGTTCTGGAAGTCCCCACCCATAATTTTATTACCCTAATCTAGGCCTTTACTAGAAACCAAGCTTAAAATAATGCAGGAATTAAGATGTGATCAAGATAAAGGAATTAAGATTTTGCATAGTAGGATAAAGGAAGATCAGAGAGAAAGAGAGAGACCGAGGATGTTTAGAGTTGTGCAACCTTATTACTAAATACTATCCAGTCACCAGATAGTTCAATTTCTTCACAAGCATCTAGTATAACAAGTCTACTAGTGGATGTAAATTTGAGAAAGATAGGAGGATAGTTTCACCACCTCATACAAGCAAATGGTTAAAAAAAAACCTTGTGGGGATAAACTAATCAGTGGCTGTATTGTCTTTACCCTCTGTTAGAAAACTTGCAAACAGCAGAACCTACCCTTCCCAGATCTCTTTTTTCAAACTAATTGCCATTCCACCCCTTTCAACAGTAATGTGTTAGTATTATTCATTTATTCTTTCAAGAAAATGATCATTTACAATGAACATTCTTGCATCATACCAGCTCAACTCAACTGCCATCCGAGAAGTAAGGGCTGGGGCAGGAATACAAGGCGACCAAAATATCCTAGAATAAGTGAACAAAATTGATGGAAATGTAAAGAAGAAAGGGAAGTTGTGGTCCTTACAGAGTAAAATTACTTAATCAAAATACTGGATGCAGCTATGAGACAGTAACTGACACCAACTTATAACTTGGGCATTTAACTTTTTGTAAATTATATTTAAGCAGTATGTCCCAACAAGTAGAGAGAAAGAAATTACTATACTGAGCTCATTCTGAATGTTGATTGACATTTGCACAGGTAAGTCAGCCTGATTTTTTATCAAGCCGCACAGAAGCCATAGCTTCCTGCAGCACATCTAGCACCTGTATTGTTGCAGAACCTCACAATGAATCGTTCCAGATGAATAATTCCAAAATAATGCAAATAATCAAGTGCAAACGAAGCAAAAGAAACTTACTATGTCCACTTCATTTGGTGCATTTGTCTGAAGATCTACATCAGCTTCAGCACAGCTTAAGTTCTCATTTACGACTTCATTATCTATATTAACATCATTATCCTCCAACTCAGGAGGACCAGATTCCCTAGAGCCAACCTCACCACCAAAATTAAGACTAGTTAAATTAGTATTCACATCTTTCTCCAGTGAACTGGTAAAATCTGAGATTCCCAACTCAGCGGAACTCTTCCTTGCAACTGGACCAACATTTTCTTCAGTTGTTAGAGAGTCCAACTTACCAGAAATGCACAAAGCATTGTCCGCATTAATTGGGTCAGAATACTTATTGATGCTTTCAATATAAGTATTACTTGCTGCTGACTGCTCAATATCAACAGCTGAAAATGGATCGCTTGATGGATTTGAATGGAATATACGTTTCTTCAATAATGATAATGAAGCCAGTGGACTTTTTGGTGAAGTAGGCGAACCAAAACTAGGAAAAGAACTTTCCACATTGTTCAGCTTCAGTGGAGTTATATTCCTTTTCATTTTCCACAAGTTGTTTATATCTGATAATACATTCCTAGGCTCTGGCAAGTTTACTCTAGAAGCCTTATAATCAATCCTTTGAATATCCTGCAGCTCAGAAAGGTTTAACTTCTCTATGTGAAGAGGTTTAATCTGCAACTTCTCTTGTAATTGATCGACTGCTCTATCCTCATCTAGCTCTTCATAATCATAACCAATAATTCATCCAGAAGTTTATTGACCCTATTCTCAGCCTTCGCTAGTGAACCTATATGGAAATAATGACACGCTATCAGGCATTTAACAAGGAAAAGGAATTATTCAAGCATTCAAGGAGGCCAGATATTCAAGGGAGAGAGAGTCAGGCCATAATTGATCAATGCTCCTTGATCTGCATCCACTCACCATTTAGCTCCATATCTTCAGATGCAGCATTTGCTGATTCTGTTTGTTGTGAAGCATCAACTGCTAGTTCCATCTCTTGTGTTGACACATTTACCTGTTCTATTTGTTGGGATTTAATATCTGGGCATGTTGTTTCTTCTTGTGAGCCACAATTAGAGAGAATGCCCTCTTCAGAGGCTTCTTGGGAGGGCATGTTTGGATAGAGATGTTTGTATTTTGCATTCGATCTCCTGAGATTTGGAAAGATATGATATTAATTGTTAAGAAGATAAAATATGCAAAGAACAATAAACACAAAAATAGAAAAAGAAAAAGGTCATATCACATAATAAACCATGCAAAACCAGGAAATAGATAATACAAACAATGATCACACCCTGGAATTCCCGGTCTTTGAGAACGTGGAACCTTGAATACATTGTACTGATCAGAATCCGTAAATCTATGGCCTGTCTATTTGGCTATTTCTTTTTTAGCATCTAAACAACAATCAAAAAACAGTGTAAGTTAGTCTTGAGATACAAATAACAAATTGCGGCATACATTGTTAAAGATAAGAATAAATCTAACTTTCATATGCAGAGAAGAATTCCTCAGGGTCTTTCAATTTATCAAAGTCCAAAGTTGGTTCCAAATTAACTGTAGGTTGACTGTCAATTGAAGATATAACATAAATTCTCTTGTAGTAAGCACCTCAATTAACTATACTTTCAGTTTTATATTTTATAAAGTAAATAGGCTTTACCTTATGTTAGGAAGCAAAGAAAATCGAGGGCGTTTACGACCTAGCCCAGGTCTTTGTCCCCGGGGAAATTCCAAAGCCTTTTCAGCAACATCATTCTTGTCTTCCATGGCTGTGTCACTGGTCATTTTAGCATTTGGAACTTCTGCAGAATCATCTAAAACATTTTTTGCCTGCTCTATAAGTTTATCAGGGTTTCGTACAGGCTGAAAATTAAACATAGCACAAAGTTAACAAATGCAAAAGACTTAAGGGGAGGAATATTCCCAAATTCTATTGCATTTTCTCATTAACCAAACAATGTTTAAGTTAAAAACTTCTAAATTAACATTTTACAAGCAGCCAAACAAGCCATACAAATGAGAAGAAAAAAAAACTACAAAGAAATAACCATTTAAAACCCAAATTTCCATTACATTCAGAACGAATCAAATGAAACTCTAGAAATCGAGCACAACTTAAACAAATAATACTAACAATAATAATTCCTAAAAAAAGAACTGAAAAACTTTCGCGATTCCATTTTTGGACGGAAACAGAACAATCGCAGAAAATGAGCTTAAACTGAGAGAGGTGGGAAGAGGTACCAAGGATTTGAGGAAGTTATGGATAGAGTAAGGATCATCGGAATTGTGAGGCTGCAGCGGGCTAGGAAGAGAAGCGAATGTTCGAGAAAAGAGAGACAGTCCCGTATAAGCTTCTAGAGGATAGGCCAGATCTGGCACTGTAGTTTTGCTTCTTTTCAGTTCCAATTTTAAAGTAATCGTAGATGATGGATAGTCTGGGACAGGGAGAGTGTGAATTCGAAAAGCAAGATCAAGCGGGAGGGAGTGATTTTGTGCAGAGTGGTTTTGGGGAATTTTGATTTTACCTTTTTTTTTTTTTTTTACAATTTGACATTAGGGGTCTTTATCTCTCGAATTGGGCCCCATTTTATCCTAATCCGCGGCCTGAATTAAAAAATATTCGGATTATATTTTATAATTTACGGTTTGACTATAAGCTCGAAGTAGGCCACTTTAAGTTTGGCTGCGTTTAGGACTGTAAATGAGTCAAGTTATTTGAGTTCGGCTTGAATTTCAGCTCGATAAAAGCTCGTTCAGGCTTGAGCTACTTATTTATTAAATAAACAAAGCTCAAGCTATGAAATACTTGGCTCGTTAACTCGAGAGCTAGCTCGTTTAGTGTATTGGATTAAGAAAATATATAATTTAATTTATATATATTAAATTATATATGTGAATATATTAATTTTTTACTAACTTAATTTATATAATTTATTAATATATGGTATATGTGATAAATAAATTAAATAATATACAATATAAAATAACTTAGTAATTTATAGTAAAATATAAAATTATAGTAATATAATATTTTATTTTTATTAATATACAATTATATTATTTAACTTTAATACAAACATAAATTTTAGTATATCTTTTATAAAAATTTAGAAAAAGTGAATGAAAAATAAAAATAAAAATAAATTTATTGAGCTCGTTAAACTTATTTAAATCAAGCTCGAGTTCAAGCTCAAGATACATGATATATGAGCTGGCTCGATACAAGTTCGGACTCGGTTCGAGCTCGATTCGAATTCGAGTTCGAACTCGATTATTTTATAATGAGCCGAGCTTGAGCTTTACAAAGCTCGGCTCGATTACAGTCCTAGCTGGGTTTAGGCTGAGCTAGATCGGTCTAATTTTTTTTTAAATTAAAAAAAATTAGGAATAATTTTTAAAATTTTAATAAAATTTATCTATAAATATTATTTTAAAATTTATTATATCTAATAATATATAAATTATTATTATTAATATTTATAATAATTAAATTAATTAATTAATTATTTAGTTATTTTATTATTCAAGTAAAAAAATATAAAATATAAAAATTATTTTTCATGAATTAAATTTTTAAGAGTCCCAAATATCATAAAATACATATAATATTTTAAAAGTTTAAAATTTTTTTATATGAAATTTAAATTATCAAAATATATATTTTTAAAAAATTATTAAAAAAATAATATCTCGAACTGGGTGGACTAAAAAATTTTCAACATTAATTCAAAGTCCGATCCAAATATAGTTCGAGTCTAATTTTAAAATTCGCGACTCGATCTTATTATAGGTTCAGACCGGCCCAATCATATCCCAACCATTCAAACAAACCAAATTTTTCGAATGACGAACTTTTTAAATATCCTTATTTGACATGTGTTGCCGAGCCATGGCTCTCGTGATTATCCTTTTTTTAATTTTAAAAATAAAAATTCCCTCCAATTATCTTTTTCTTAACTAAATTCTTAAAAGGGGATATTTATGTTTATTTTTTAAAATTATTCTTTTAAAATTAAGTAGAATATAATTATAAAAGTAGTAAAATTTTATTTATCAACTTTTAATGCAATTATAAATTCAGTATTTGAACTTGATATGTTTAATTGAATTATAAAAAAAATCTATATGTGAATTAATATATAAACAAGCCGAACAAAGAACTTTTATCAAATTTTACAACTTAATTTTTTAAATTTATAAATTATCAAAATTTAATATATAGAATAAGGAAGATGTTTGTTAAAAATTATTATTTTAATTTGATAATTTATCATTTAAGAGGTAAATTTTAGTTTAAAAAATATAATTTTCAAACAATTATTTTAAAAAATATATAATTTTATTGAATTTGAATTTAGTAAATTAGTTAATAATAATATATGTAATGTATATCTTTTTTTCCTGTAGCAAATATGCTAAATTGCCTATAAACTTTGGATGGGAATTGAATAATGTAGGATTTTGATGTTTATTATTTTGATTCAAAAAATTTTTTCTAGCTTCTTATTGCACTCAACCTGTTTTTGATGCAACAAGCTAAAAAATAAGTGCAAATGTATAATTGATACAATATCATTTATTAAAGGGTCCAACATTATTCACTTTATTTTTATTATAGTGTATTTTGTCATTTACCAATCAAATAAAATAAGTTTAAAAACTATATGAAATTTAGTTTTTTACATTTCCATAATTTTGATCCATAAAATATAAAACAAATTATGAGTAATTTTATGATTTTTTTAAATATAGCGAGTAAATAAGATTTTTCAATTGAATTTCTTTGGAAATTTTATTTTAGATATTTATAACAAAAAATTCATTGCTTCAAACTAAGTCCTCGTTTTTTTAACTATTTTATTTTCTCAAATAATGTGTAAATTACTTCAAACAAATTATATATACATTTTTTAGTATTACAATTTGAAGGGAGAGGAATTGCTCATGGGTCTCGAGGCAATAGCGAACCCATAATATCAGTGAAGCGGGGGAGGGGGTGTGCAAAATTCAATCACTGATTGCTTGGCGCTGGTCAGCTGGCCTGCTGCTAGTTGATGGTCGGTCTCTAGTCAGCTGGCCTGCTGCTGGTTGATTGTCGGTCGCTAGTCGGCTGGCCTCTTGCTGCTGAGCCGCCTCTAGGCTGTCTTCTTTAACTTCTTATTTTTTTTTTGTCTTTTTCTACCTCTGCACATAATTCTCTCTCTCTTTATCTGCAAACATAATAAACCCACCGATAATCAAGAAAAAAAGTATCTCCCACCCTATTAGACGTGGCAAAAAGGTGGTAGTTTGTCCCTCTAGATTATCCAAGAAAGCACGATGTGTAAATAAGCTTTTTATAATTATTATATAGAAATAAGTTTGGGAAGGAATAGTGCCATAATGAAAATCAATTAAAATTTTGATAAATGAAAATTTTATATGGAAGCAAAGTTACGTGAACGGCAGGATTCGAACCTGCGCGGGCAGAGCCCACGTAATTTCTATTCATGCCCGATAACCACTCCGGCACGTCCACAGTCGCGCTTCGGCGGCCAAATGCCTTATTAAACAAATAATTTTTACAAACTAAAGCACCCAACTACTGTCTGATATAAGGAAACGGTTCCCTGTGTTTTTCGGCCGGTTAATTGCGCCGAAGTCTCAATCACATTCATCTTTTTGGGTAAATTTTGAATTTTACCAACAAGAACTTGCATGGCTATCTCCGAGCTTAGTTGCGTGTAGAAGAAAAACAGAATAAGAAAGAAGAATCTGATCAAAGTTTAGGTAAGTAGGTTTTGTTTAGTTTTCAATTCCGGTGCTAGAATTTTTAGCTTAAAATCATTTTTTTATTGGTTACTATATTGGAATTTAGAATCGAAATTCAAAAGTATGTGTATGGTTAGTTATGTGCTCTTTTCTGTATCTGATTTCCATTTTCAGAAGTAATAGAATGGTTTATACTTAAGGATATCACATTCTTTACTGCTTGGCTTTACTATATTGTGAATTTTGGTTCAAAATTATGGTAATGCTTTGTCAATTATCCATTCAGGTTCTATAACAGTGAATCTTCAGTAGACGTTTTTAGTCTGAGGCCTTTTTTGTGAGTGTTTTAATATGTCCAATTCAAAGAGAAGTCAAGGAGAGAGTGATAGAAAGAGGAATCTTCCTTCTTGGATGAGTTCAAGAGACAACGGGAGTAAAGCTAGTGGACAGAATCTAACTAGCTCTGGGAAAAATGAGGAAAGGAAAGAACATAAAGACCATAACCCTACCAAGGAAACCATAAGCAGCAGAAAATCTGAGGGTTCAAGTTCGACTAACTTTTCCAAACTTTTGGTATAACAGTTTAGTTTCACTTTTTTATATTTTTTGCTTTTCATTTGCGTTTGTTTTTCCTTTTCTTTTTGATTGGTGGTGACCGTATGGATTTGAATTTTGATAGGAAGGAGTAGTATTTGTGTTGTCTGGATTTGTTAATCCAGAGCGTGCAACATTGCGGACACAGGCTCTAGAAATGGGAGCAGAGTATCGACCAGACTGGAGTTCAGAGTGCACGCTCTTGGTTTGTGCATATTCAAGTACTCCCAAGTTTCGACAAGTTGAGGCAGATTGTGGAACAATTGTTAAGAAGGTTTGTCTCTTAAGATTTGGATTTGTTATCATAAAAATAGTGAATTAAAGGAAAAAGTTTAACATAGTTTACAATCATATTATTTTGTCATTTTAGATTATAAAATGGAAAGTTAACAATTGATTATTTCATATTTTTGAATTTTCTTTGGTCTCATAAAATAAATTACAACCTTTTCCAATGCAACTGGAAGTGATTATTGGTATAGGTTGTTGGTTATACTGATGCATACACTTGTTTGACTAGCCTGAGCATCATAAAGTGTTATTGTGCTTTACAGTGGCCTGGTTTCTGTCCTACCTGCCATTCTTTAACCATATAAGATTCTGGTTATTGCAATTGACAAGTCTAGAGTTGCTCAAAAGTATTGAAGCAATAGAGCCTTTTGCCTTTTGCCGTCCTCTAACAATGTGGTGTCTCTTACTTTAGTCTTGAGTGGATTTACCCTAGAATCAAATGCCATTTTGAGTTTTTATGCTGTTACAACTGGTTATGAATATATGTTTGTCCATAGTGATAATCTGTTGATATTAGTTTCTTTGCCTCAGGAATGGATATTAGATTGTTACAGCCAGAAGAAACTTGTTGAAATTGATAGTTACATGATGCATGCTGGGAAACCATGGCGGAAAAACAATGTGGCTGCTGAAAGTGGTAGTGGTACCTTGTCTTTATTGCTCTTTCATCTTTATTTTTCTCATTCTTGAAAAAAAATCATATAATTGCAAAATCCTATTACTATCACGCAAATATTCTTAACATTTTGTACTATTTCTACGTGTTTAAATTTTTGTACTATTTCTTGGATTTAACCCATATATGCATATGTGTTTATGCCATCGGTATCATGTTTAAGAAGCATGGTCCAATCCCACAGACCTTAATTTGCTTTGGCAAAGGTCAGTTAGCTTGTTTTACAGTTTTACTTGTTATAACACTTCTTATTATAGTAAAAAATATGTGTTTCTCTAACCTTTAAATTTATTTGTTGTATCATTAACTTGCTAATTGTAATATGATAAAATTTGCAGAAAACTGGGTACACTTTCTTCTTCTGTGGTAACATTGCCCCATATGCCATTGGTATCATGTTTAAGAAGCGGTTTTGGAATTGGACTGAATTTCGTTGCTGCTATTGTGCATTATTTTGCAAAATGACTCAAATAAATATTTAGTAAATGCTTCAATCAAATATGATTATAATCTTGTGTGTTTTATATTTTATAGTTGTCAAAAGATCATTTATTACAATTTTTTTTTTATAAAAAACAAGTGTTTGAGTCACCCTTATCGTAATGGGAAAAATATTGTGTCGGTGGGCTAAAAATCTGATACATAATGGATGATAAGTAACATACTGGCCGATCTTTTAAAACAATGGTTGAATGGGACCTACTGAACTCCTATATTTGTATGGCATGAGTTAACGAGACCTACTGAAGACTATATTTATGTGGCATGAGTTTGCTAAGTGTGTAATAGCAAACAGGAGATACACCATCTGTCCTCTTGCAGCTGGATCAATTTTTTGCTTTCAAACCCCCTATCGACTTCTTTGAAAGGCTAAAATGGTGATATCTTAATGCTGAAGATCAAAACAAGTAATTTGATTATTGTGACCTACAGTTTTGCGGTTTTATCAGTTTTGACAATAGATGCCTTGTGAGTTTTTGTGGGTTAGTGATTAATCATTGGTGACATTTGGAAAGTGGCTATTTAACACTTTTGCTGATGATTCGTTACACACTTTTGAAATTTAATTTGACATGTCTGAATTTATACAATTTCTTGTCAAGGTATGGAAAAATGGTTCTTCCATAGCTGCATTTGATGATTCACTTATTGACCAGCACAAAGTGCTTTAGTTTGATAATTTAAAATTATATACTATATTTTGGTGTCCTTTTTCCTTTTAGTCTTGTCGACAAGTCTATCTCGTGAATCCTAAGAATTCTTGCAGATCAAAAGCCATCCCCACCCAGAAAACCTGAGAAACAAGTTGAAAGAGGATCACTTTCAAAACCAACTTCCTCTTCATGCTCAAAGGTTATTTTGAATAATTTTTGTACAAATGATGATTAATAGTTTTTTCCTAGCATTACAGTGGTAATTTATTCCATGGCGGTATCCCATTCTCCCATTAAAAGAAACTAAGACTATGCATTTCATTTAGAAGTTGTACTCGTTTTGTTGATATAATAATCATTTATTTTATGTTTGGCAGAGTAGAGCCTCTAATCCTGCTAAAGTGCACTTCACTCCTGCTAAGGTAAAGGAATGGGCTATTGATGATCTGAATAGAACCATCTCATGGATGGAGAGTCAAGAGGAAAAGGTTGGTAGCACCTGATAATTTAGTTACTATATTTGATTCTCTGATTCTTTTCCATTCTTAGATATTGTTGCCTGCTACTTTTTCAGTCCTCTTATCTAGTGACTCCTCCCAAGAATGCAAAATCATCCAGATTAGTTTGAACTCATCATTCATGCCTTCATAGAAATCTTATGTGGTGATTTGTTATGATCATGCTACATGCCATGGATTGGTGTAGTTCTATGGGGAATCAGCAATAATGAGATACATTATGTATGGTGATCAGTGACATTCTCTTGTTTGAGAATTTTTTTCTCTCATTAATAGCTTTATTAAGCAAGCCAAAAGAAGCAGACCCTACTGCATATCTCACTTTGTTGTGCGTGATATGCCTGCATTTTTGTTATGAACTGTGTTTTATTTATTTCTTGTTTCTTGTGAACAGCCTGAGCCAAGTGAAATAAAACAAATAGCTGCTGGAGGGATCATACTTTGTTTACAAGATGCCATAGATTCCCTTGAGCAGAATCAGGTATTGGCCTGTATGATTTGGAGAACATACATGGGGGGAATCATATTTGCTTTAATTTATATCTGTTTCTGTGGAAAATACTCGAGACAAGATCACTGAATGGCAAGATTTACTTGAAGCAAATATAATTGATTGATTATTTAGCTGTTTACTGCCTATGGAAAATGTATTTTGCACTTAATTTCATTCTTCGTATTATCCTATCTGTGATTTGTAAATATTAGTCATCTTTTTGGAGAGAAAATCAGAGTGGAGTATGTTTAATAGCATCTTACTGTTTGCAAACAACTATCTCTTTTGTCTGATAATTTACTTTTTCTTAACTTTTGCAGATTTTAGATACTGTTCTCAGGTTCTTATTGCTGCAAGCATCATGGTTATTAAATAGTTATCTTTTTGAAAGAGAACATTAGAAGAGACTAGAGAGTATGCTTAAAACAGCATCTAACTTTTGTTGATCATTAACTTTTTCTTAGCTTTTGCAAATCGTTTACATAGGTTTTATCCTTAAGTTCTTCGTACATTGCTATTTGCTTGTTATATACTTCGCAATGTTATATAATTATGCCACTGTTTTCCCTGTTCTCACTAGCTGAATATTTAGGCATATGACACTATTGTCTTTCACTCTTAACAATTGGGGTTCTTTGTCCTGTTCACTTAAGTGGAGCATGATTTGCTGAAGACATTTACATCTACTTGACTACTACATTAGGCTTGCATGACCAATAGTCTATTGAATTTATTTTTGGAAACTGACAGAAATTAAGTCATGATAATCATTTTGTACAAGGACCTGCTAAACCACGATTTCTAGTTCAATGTTTCTACAAAAATTGATTCTGAATTTTATGTTACGCTTAATCTACTTAGGATGTGCGGCAAATTGCGGAGCAGTGGAATGTTGTTCCTCATGCAATTGAGGAGCTAATAAAGCTTGCAGACACTGGAAACAGCTCATCTCTTTCAAGGGAAGATCTTTGCAGACAGGCTAAGGCATGCAAACAAATGTACGAGGTAGAACTTGCTAATGTAGATGATGACTCTAACCTAAAGAATAAAAGGCTAAAGACCGATGAAAGTGAGAGGGCTAGCAATGGGAGGCGTAATTCCTTCTCTGGTGTTGCAACAGATTATGACAGTGATGAAACTATAGAAATGACTGAAGAGGAAATTGACCTTGCTTACAATAATGTCGTCTCTAAGATTTGCAAACCGTAAGTGATTCTTATGTAATCCTCTCAAAATAGTTATTTTGATGCTCTTTAGCAGAAGTTAAAGAAAATTTTCCAAACAGATAGTTGCATCCATCTGTGTACATAAGTCAACTGACTGTGACTGGCCTTGGCCTGAAACAGAAGCCGAGGGCATTTTGGGTTCCGATGTACCGCGGAAGTAGTTGCCTTGATAGTTCAACTTTTTTTCCTGCATTTTTTCAATTAATATATTTACTATTTTATTTTTGGCTTTGCTTATTCGTTATTTTATAGGACCACTGCGTTGCTAGCTTGTTATTTGAGACTAAGTGCATCTCCACCTTTTTTTTTTTTTTTTTTTTCATTTTTCTCTAATCTTCTTCTTCAATTATGCCCGGCAAAGTGTGAGAAAAAAAATTTGATTTCATTGGAAGTTGTTACTTGTTAGTGCTTTTTAAGCACAAGTCAAAAGTAATTTCAGAGAATGTTGATCTGTTTTATACTTTTGATTTTTGGGTTACTATAAAAATTAAATTGTTAAAAGAGGAGCAGGGATTCTTCAATGATATGGAAGAATAAACATTGCTCAATATTTGGGCAAAGTCATTCAGATGTATAAATAAACTTATGCTTCATAATCGTTCAATAAAGCAAGTTCGGTAAGTTTCTGGAACTGTATGATTTAACCAATCTGAATACCACAAAAAAGATGAAAGAAAAAAGAGCTGACCGACAGAAGAAAAAAAAACAATATGATTTGTTTTAATCAATGGATTAATATAATTATATATTATATTTAAATTTATTTTTCATATAATTCAACTATTGGCATGACATTAATATTTAATAAAAAAGATATTTAATCCAAATTATCTAGACCGTCTTGGAATAAAGTTTTTGACTATATGCTATGTTTCAGTTTTATAAATATGGCACATGCTGCCTAAAAAAAAGTAGATGGTCACTGTTACGAAATTCATTAGAACTTTCATTATTAATAAAATGGTCTGAGAATTTCATCAGAAGTTTCATTTGTTCACTTGCATTTCGGTTTATTTGGTTAGTTCACTTTTTTTTTTTCCTGATAGAGGTTAGTTCACTTATTAATTTTTAGTTATTGTTTTAAAGGTGAATAATCAAAATTAATATCTCATTAAATAATAAAAGTAATAACTAAAAAAGTAAAAAAAAAAATACATTTTGTATAGAAAAATTATCTCATTTTGTTTATCTTATTTATTTTTTGAAAGAATGGTAGAAGAAGATTCAATTTTTTTTTAAGTATTGAGCTAATATTTCAACAATAAACTGCGTATTTTGTATTAAATAAGACAACAATAAATAAATAAATAAATTCTTAGTGGTATTTAAAATCTAGGACATATTAAAAAATCAATAAATGAAAATTAAAATATATAAAAAAACAAATTTGAAAGTGCAAAAGACATAAATAAATTGGATTTATAGAGAAATAATAGTAACATTTGCTCAAAAACTCAAATCCAGAAAGGGATAAAAAATGAAACTTTTATAGGGAAAAGAATACCAAATTTAATGGAAAAAGACTCCATATGGTAAAAATCATTGCTCATTACTATTTTTTATTTTTTTTAAAAAAAAAACAAACAAATGAAGCAATAACTACGTAAAAATATGAGATAAATTAAAAAGCAAAGCCCTTCAAAATTTCTAAAATCCCACAGGCGTCCTCGGAAAGAGAAAATTCTACAGTAACCGGACGTATTAGATATAGGAGTCTGCCGCTACTCAATTTTTGACTCTCTTTGTTGCTTACTGTAGGGTTGCAGTAGATAAACGCCACCACTCTCTTATATTTCGCAGGCGCAGCCCTCTGATAATTCATTACAAAACCCCTCTCTCTCTCTCAAACTCTCTGTTCGAACTTTCTCTCTCTAAAATCCTACCTCTCTCTCTCTAACACTTGTTCATTATTAACAATGGGGGCTTCTCTGCCTCCCAAAGAGGCCAACCTCTTCAAGCTCATCGTCGTAAGCCCCGATTTTCTATTTCTCTATTTGTGCTTATTTGTGTATGTTTAGGTTCAGTTTCTCCTTTTGCTAATTTGAATTACATTACGATCGTAATTTAGTTAATAGTTGCTGAATGTTTATTTATTTTTTATTTTTTGTTTTGTTTTGATTGCGACCTGTTTGGTTGCTCTGGTATTAGAGAAATTGAATGGATGGAGAAGGTTAGGGGCTTTGTTGTTTTTCATTTATTATTTGGGAAATGATGCTGTGTAGTTCTGTTAGCTGTAAGCTGGAAATTTGGTTAGGGTTTCTGGGAGTGAGTTTGTTAGTTGGAAGTTATGTTGGTTTTGGATCAGGTGAATCGATTTTTTTTGTTGGTTATATAAGAGAGTGACTTGAAGAAATTATGTTCGGAAGTTTGATGATAGAAGTGGACAAAATGGCAATTTGGCTAGTGATAGACTCTATGGAATTTGAATTGAATTACGAGCACATTTAAATTTGTTAACTTGTGGTCATGGACTCGAGGAAATAGATAGCACAGATGCTGGTATTACTTTCTAAGACTCGGAGCAATTATCATTTACTTCCTACTAAATCTATTTTGGTAGGAGTTGTTTGACCCTTTTCACCCTCCGTTGTTTTTTATATAATATGGATTGTTATATTAATATATGCTGTTTGAGCTGCTTATTTTAAGCTATTATATTATTTATAATCTTTGTAATTGTAAGACTTAAGTATTGTTTTTTATGTTTATTGCTGGTTAAGTGTTGGCATTATTAGTGTGAGTGATGATAATAATGCCTCCACAATTTTATGATAACGCCTCTACATTATTATGGTCTATTATCGTCTCATTATCATGGTTATGAACCTGCAGAACAATTGCAACGACTATTATTGAATCTTGACTTTTGCATTTCTCTTAATCATTGCAGAAATCATATGAAACTAAACAGTATAAGAAGGGACTGAAGGCAGCGGATGCCATATTGAAAAAGTTTCCTGATCATGGAGGTAGTTTATTTATATTCTGAAATAGATTCTGATTATTTGCTGGGAAAATGGGACTTGATGTTTGAACTTATGAGTGGAAAAGACTGTGATGCTTGCAGAGGGGAAATATTGAAGATAATGTTGTATAATGTGAAAAAAATAACTATTTGGAACTTGGGAGTGAAGAGTTATATGTTCTCTCTAAGTTGGAAAAATAAGGAAGAACCACCTTTTGCAATATGTTTTTAATAATTTCATGTGAATCGAAGTAATTGGCTGAAAAAAGTAACTTGTTTGCAATCAGCATCAGATTTTGAACGTTTCCTTTTGTCTGTGCATGGTTTGAATCTCTTATCAAAGAATGTTGCAATATGGACCAGAGATTTTTTATCATCAAACTCGCACTATGCAATGATACCTACTGGTTACAGAACATTATAAAGTTATGGACTATGTGTCTGTAGTGGCAATAAATATAGTAATGGGTGGTGATGGCTCAAATCTTCTCAAAATATGATGTATCTGTATGTATGTCTTTTAGTGGTAATGAGAATTCCCCTTTTCCTTAGTTTTAGTGAAATTGCATTTTGGGATGGAAATTTTATAATTTCATGTCTTTCTCTTGGTTATAATTTATCATAATTTTTCCACCTTTTGCAACATTCTTACCTTAATCCTTGTGCTTTTTAATGATTTACAAGATTTGATACATTCATGCCAATTTTATTAATTCTAGTCTCTCTTTGACCAGAAACTTTATCAATGAAGGGTTTGACATTAAATTGCATGGATCGTAAATCTGAAGCATATGACCTTGTCCGGCTTGGCCTTAAGGTTGAGATGTTCTCTCTACTTATCATTTAGCATTTCATTTGTTTATTTTCTTGTATTGCTATTTGTCAATACAGTCTTGGGCTTATGTTCGTGTATCTAATGCAGAATGACCTTAAAAGTCATGTTTGCTGGCATGTTTATGGTCTCCTTTATCGCTCTGACAGAGAATATAGGGAGGCCATAAAATGCTATCGAAATGCATTAAAGATAGATCCAGACAATATTGAGATACTGAGGGACTTGTCTCTCTTACAGGTACATACATACTGACCTTTTTATTTATTATTATCCATTGGTTAGGTTTTGAGATTATTTGAGGATGATATCTGTGAGAAAATGTAACCATGAGCTGATGTTTCAGCCTGTACACAAAGAAGTTCATGGATAAGAAATTTCAAGGATTCCATGTTGGATAGTATTCTATTCAGCCTGGCCTCTGTGTTTCCTAAACCTTCTTATACATGCAAGCATATTTGCTAAGTTAGTTTGTGTAGTCTTTGGGACCTTGAAAATTTATAAAATCATTGATTGTTGCCTAGCAACCAAGTGCTGTTGTGAAAGATGGTACATTCTGTCTCCTCCACTTTGAAATATGGATCATCATTTTCAATGGTTCTACTGTAGACCAGAGGGATGCCACTTTAAATGCACCCTGTGCTATAGTTTTGAAGTGCTAACATCAATTCTCACTTTTTGTCTATGCTTACAAGTTGTCAGTGATGCCTTCTTTTCTGGATTTCTTCAACATGATTATAGATTTTATTCCTGTGTCTATTGCATGTTGCAGGCACAAATGCGGGATTTGACAGGTTTTGTTGAGACGAGACAACAACTTCTAACCTTGAAGCCAAATCATCGCATGAATTGGATTGGATTTGCTGTTGCCCACCATTTAAACTCAAAGTATATAGTTTGATCTTTGCATAAGAGAAGTTTATCCTTTAAAATTTTTATTCATTGAAGTTAATGTTGAAATCTTGTAACAATTTGTATCATGTTTTCAAAATATAGGGAATTCTAGGAATATAAAGCTGTAAAATATTTTTTGACAAATTCCAACTTTAGTTCTAGTGAGCATTTCTTTCTCTTCTTAATCATAAAGTAATTTTTCTTCCCTGACGCGATGATATGTAATCTTGCTTTTTATCTCGAGTCCTCTCCTTGCTGTACACTGAAAAATACCATGTTTTTTACTAGTGCTTCAAAAGCAGTTGAAATTCTGGAAGCATATGAAGGGACGCTAGAGGATGATTATCCTCCAGACAATGAACGATGTGAACATGGAGAAATGCTTTTATACAAGGTATTATCATGGATTTCATACATGCAGCTCATATTTATTCATATGTCCTTCAACCAGTTGGGTGCTTCATGCTAGACATCTGTTGTTAATTTCCTCTATTGTTAAATTTTGAATAAATATCTGAATGATTTATAGTCTGTTTCTCATTGCGAGTGAGAACTATTTTCCAAATGCATTTGTTGGGAAAAGCAGTTTGGAACTATTGTTTAGGAGTTTTTATTACTAGAGCCTGCCAAATTCACCTTAACAACAGTTTTTTAACGCCTCTAAGCAGCGTAAGCAACATTGTACTTTCCTATTTGGCGACTAAAACGTAATATCAAACAAACCCTTAATGGTTGCAAGTCTGCAATGATAGATATAATAACGAGCTTTGGCTTTTGGTTTATTATGAGTTAAGGCATTCTAGTTCAAGATGATTAATCAGTGTTTAGGATTGATCGATTTCTGTTGATTGAATGTGGTCTCGTTATTTCATATTGCGGTTGTTATAATGATGACCTGTTTATTATATTATCTTTCATAAATAATAAACATGATGTGTGTGCTTATGCATCCTTTTGGGGGAATGCTTGCATAGTTACTAAGTGCTTTATTACAAGCTTTGCTTTCTTAGCTTTAGTTGCTTGGAATGTTCAAGAAATTGGTTGAAGTAAAACCAAGAATTTTCAATTTATGTCTTGGTTTAATGTTAATTTTTCACTCACAAAAGGGAATGGTGAAACTATAATGGATGCTTAAGTATATGATTTGTGAAGCTTCCAGTTTTCTTAATAGCACTGGGATCTGTATTTCCTTTATCTTTGGTTGAGCTGTCTGTGAGGTAATGAGAGTGTGGTGTTTGTTTTTTGCTTATTTTCTTGAGCTGCTAGTATGGGCTGATTCTAATGGGAGCATAACTATCAGCCAAGGCAATGCATGCCTTGGACAGAAGAATTTGCCTGTATATTATGTTCAGTTTTCACACATCGCTTTGTATGTGTGTATTAAATTTCACTTTATGTTGCCTGAAATTTTGAAGTTCTTGATGATGCTCATTTGTTAAGTCTTCGAAATGACAACTTCAAGCATGTTCAATTTTTAATAAATTGTCATTTTTTTATTACTGGTAGGATGGATAACCAATTTTCAAAATTAATCTTCTCAGAACTTAATATTTCTTAATTATGTGGGTTGGCAGCAGGGTTTTCAATATACCGTAGCATCTGATATGTATCGGATTTTAAGGGGTAGATTTGATATTGAGTGATCCTCTATTGGTAATTCAAGAATCAAACTGAAATTAAGATTTGGTTGCTTGGCTTCAAAGATCTACCTTTTGTAATAATTTATTCGTTATTCTGTGCTTCTTTATAAATTAGTGTACATAACAAGATCATTAAGATATTCTGTTAAATTCTTCATTTAAGATCGATCTGGGTCACCTTGATAATTTTGTCAAAGAACTCATGGTAGCCAGCAGCTAGTTCTGTCCATTTCATTCTGATTCAGAGAGTCTGCTGTTTCTGATAATGAATGTGTTTTTTCCATTATTTAAACTCTGATGGCAGATGATGACACATAGCACGCATGTCTAGGATGATGTTATTTGGATAAGTTAGAGAAGTTGGATTTTTGTAAATGGAGGTTTGGATTGGAAAAGCATATTTACAATCCTTCCTGGACATACTTTAACACAGAATTCATGTTTATCTACAGCTTGTTTACTGCTGAATTGCCTGCCTGTTTATTGATGCTTTTCAAGTCTCTTGTCAAGCTCATTGCATAAACAATATAGAATTCCTTTTTTTTTTATTTCTTTTGTTATTCTTTTCTTATTACATCTCACCACATGAACTAGTGGTGCATTTCAATTTCCATTTTTTGAGTTGCGTACTAGCGGTAAACATTGTTGGACATCTCAGCATTGAATTGTTTGTCATATATGCTATTTTTTCTTACCTCCAGATCTCTTTATTGGAGGAATGCGGCTCTCTTGAGAGAGCTCTTGAGGAGTTGCACAAGAAAGGGTCAAAAATTGTAAGTGTACCATGTAAATTGGTGTCTCCACTATAAACCTTAACAAACTGTGAACATGCTGATACTTGCTGCATGATATGGATTCAGGTTGATAAGTTGGCGTATAAAGAACAAGAGGTGTCTTTACTGGTGAAACTTGGCCGCCTCGAAGAGGGTGCTGAATTATACAGAGCTTTACTTGCTATGAATCCTGACAATTACAGGTGATTTTATTGAGGCTTCTTTTTCCTGCTGGGAAATTAAACACATATATCACATGCGTAAGAGACATAAGAAATGTAGGATTGTTAGGCTGCATAAATAAATTTATTCTGCACCCATAATCTTGATGAGTGCCTTTTCTTTTCATGCTGTCGCTAGATGAACTTCCTTTTGTTGAGTGGTTATTTATGTATAGAAAATTATATTGAAATGTTTTTTCTTTGCTTTTTGGAAAACAATGCAACATCAACTCTAGTGGAAGATATGGATTGTAATATTTTAGTCTTTAGTTTATCTCCTACATACCTTAATGAGTAAACCTAGCTATTTGTCTGATGCTGTAACAGTACATAATTAGTGATACTGCTGTCACAAGTATATACATGTTATATGTTTTTGTGTGGGACAACTATTGCCTTCTGCATGACAAACAACTTTTTTAGTGGGCTTTTCACTCCTGCTTATGGAGTTGATGACAGGAGGCAACTGAGAGAAGTGACTACAAAAACTTAGGGAATGATAGCCATAGAATTTGCTACTTGATTTATTGTTATTTTCTTTGTACCCATATGGCACCTTTTGTCCAAAACCAACAAAGTTTTAAACTACTGTGTTTTTTCCTACCTTGCTGCTCTATTGTAGAGCATATTTTTTTTTCCTACTTTTATTTCTTGTAGTTTTATATCTCTTCTTTTATTATTATCTAGAATTGATTTAGTTTTCAGATACAATATGTTTTTTTTACAAAATGTTATCCTCTGACTTGTCATGATATTCTTATATTTTTTGTGCTAAGTTGCTACACTTGCATGTCTTTGGGCTTGCATTTCCTGTATTTTTTTTGCTATATATAATTAGCTTAGCAATGAACATGTGGTGTTGGATAGGCAAATTAAATGCTTATGGGAATATAACAACTAATTTGCAGATGTTGGTTTGGTTATCCTGGCCTTAGTTGTCTTAAACAATGTTCATTGTGTGTTTATGTGGATGCTGGTTTTTTACTTCTACTTTTTAGAAGGAATCTGAAGTTGGTCACTTCATTTTCTCTGTTCAGATATTATGAAGGTCTACAAAAATGTGTTGGGCTGTATTCAGAAAATGGCCACTATACTAATGATGAAATTGATAAGTTGGATGACTTGTACAAATCACTTGGGCAAAAGTATACTTGGTCATCTGCTGTTAAGGTTACAAATGTTCTAACCTTGTTTCAATTGATATTTATTTTTATCCTTTTATCTAGAGTAGAAATTTTATGCTTCACCTGTTATATTCTAAAACCTCTTCCGTTTCCTCTTTTTGAACTCTGTTTCTATCTTAGTGTAATTTGCTCTAATGGTCAAGGTCATATGTAATTTATGGCATCAAGCAAATAAGGTTGAGGATCCTCTGCTGGTAGCCATGGAAGATATACTGAAATGGTGACGTAAAACCTTACAAAATCATATGCATGAGTGCATGAAACTACTATTGTCCCTAGCCCTTCTCTTATGCCGGATGGCACCCCCTATCCCCACACACACAGCAACAGAACAAAAGCTTCCTTCTTTCTCTTCTGGGTATTTGAGCCAATGACTACCTTCACCTCATCCTTGACGTCATATAATTTGGTGTATTTGAGCAATTCTTATCAATGGATTTATGTTAGCGGGATATCTAGTGTTAGAAGAGTATTTTATTTTATTTCTGTATCATTTATAATTGTTGTTTCTTCCTTTTTAGTCCCCAACATCCACTCCCCCCTTTTCTTTTTTAAAATGGATTATGTACATTTGCATGTGGCTTACTCTTCGCTCTCTACGTCTCTCTCTCTCTGCCCCTTGTTTTAGAGAATACCGCTTGATTTTCTCCAAGGGGAAAAGTTTCACGAAGCTGCTGATAATTATATCATGCCCCTCCTTACCAAGGTATTAATAGTTATTTCAAACAATTATTGTTTTCTATTTCTGGGGTAACATAACATATTATATGCTTGTTGCTTTCAGGGTGTTCCTTCATTATTCTCTGATCTTTCTCCCTTGTATGATCATGCTAATAAGGTGAGTGAGATTTTCTTATTTGGCATTTGGATTATTTGGCGGTTGTTTGGGTCGATTGATTTAGATTTGCTGTGATGGTACAGGCAGACATGCTTGAAAAACTTATTCTTGAATTGGAGCATTCAATTAGAATGACTGCAAGATACCCAGGGAGGTAATTTGTGCTTTAAACCTTTTCTTATGATGTTATGCATTGTGTTTATTATATCTGATATTGAAAATAAAAATTCAAAAAACTGAAGGACAAAATCCTCTGGGTATGTTGAAGGGGCTCATATAGAGTTGAAACAATTAGTGATAAACATGGATTGATTATAAAGTGGATCATCTTTGAGTTAGAATTTCTTGCTTGTTTGTTTTCTAGCATGCATATGCATTTGTGAGGACACAAAATAAGCCATTAATGTGAGATCTGTGAATCAAATCCCCAAGTGGATCTTACTAATACAACATGTGGTGCACATTGATAATTAATTTGCTACTGTATTTTATTTATATCATGCTTCATTTGTCTTCCAAACTTCATTGAAATCCTAGCCCTTTTTTTCATACTGAATGCAGGACAGACAAAGAGCCACCTTCGACATTTATGTGGACTTTATTTTTCTTGGCTCAGGTTCGATCACATGGCATACTTAAATTATTATCTATCTTTTCTCTAGAAGTTTCTGAGTTGTATTTTACAATGCAGCATTATGATAGACGGGGACAATATGACATTGCTCTCACTAAAATTGATGAGGCTATGGAGCATACTCCAACAGTCATTGATTTGTACTTGGTCAAGGTTTGTTTTCTCGAGCCATCTACTTTTAAATTTTTGTATGCAGGGCCATAAAATCAATCATAGTCTACTATCTGTATCTATTTTGATTTTGATTCTGGGCATATATTATTGTCTAATGCTTCTTTTTATTAGTCTTGTTTTTGTTGCAGCCCCCTTTTCCTCTTTCCTTTTCTGAGATTGATTTCTGTCAATACAAGTTTCTGTCTTTGGTATACATTTAAGAAAAAGACAAGATTTAAAGACCTTGTTTATTGTGGAAAACATAGCCTGTTATTCAGAAAATTATTCTAAGAAAATAAAAAACTAGAATTTGGTATTTATCAAAATTTTATAAATGGAAAATTTGAATACACTACATTATAGAAAATTACTTTTTAATATTTCCACTCACCTTTATAAAAAATAGTTATGAAAAATAATTATTGTATCTTTAGTACAAAAAAGGTATCTTATAAATAAAAATGGAATTGGAGGGATGGAGAAAGTTTTAATTGGAAGGAATTTTAACATATTTTCTTTTTTCTTTGTTTCTAATTTTCAATTTGGAAAGTGGAAATATAGAAAATTGGAAAATGAAAAAACAAGTTTCCATTTGATATTTTAATATCTAAAATATCTTTTTTTGTTTGATCACAGAGTCGGATTTTAAAGCATGCTGGTGATTTGGCAGCTGCAGCAGCATTGGCAGATGAAGCAAGATGCATGGATCTTGCAGATCGCTACATAAATAGTGAATGTGTCAAACGAATGCTGCAGGCTGATCAGGTTGAAGCTCTTATTTAACTGAGTCTTACACAATATTGTTGGTTTTGGTACTTTGTCTTGTTGAGCTTGTTCCTGTACTGTTGTGTTTTACATGGAACTCTTCCTCGAAGGTGGCTTTGGCAGAAAAAACTGCTGTATTATTTACTAAAGATGGGGATCAACATAACAACCTTCATGACATGCAGTGCATGTGGTATGTATCCTTTTACTTGTGAAACTGATCAATATATAGTTGATACTCTGGTGTATATGTACTTACTGTTGAATCCATGCTGATAGGTATGAACTTGCTTCTGGTGAAAGTTACTTCCGCCAAGGTGATCTTGGACGGGCCTTGAAGAAATTTTTAGCTGTGGAGAAGCACTATGCTGATATCACCGAAGATCAATTTGACTTCCATTCCTATTGCTTAAGGAAAATGACTTTGCGTGCCTATGTGGAAATGCTTAAGTTTCAAGACAGATTGCATTCACATTCATATTTTCACAAAGCAGCTGCTGGCACTATCAGGTTGAGCATTTCTTTTAGAACCATTAAGTAGATTTTTATGTCCCTGCTCTCATAGTTTGTAAATTTTCCCCATCTATTTTCTGGATACCAAGTTGTCTTGACACTCTGCCTCATCATGTGAATGTGGTGAACCAACTAGTTATCATTTCATTTCTTCTATTACTTCCTCCGTCTTGCTGAAATCGTTGTATTCAGCTCATACATACTTATTAAGAAAGTCATTAAACTTTCTAGATATTATACAAAATTATTTGAATTGACTAAAATACCATCTATTAATTTGTTAATATTATACCATCATTTTATTAATCAAGCCATTAAGGATAAGGGTATAACTGGAAAAAAAAACTAATTAATTTTTCTTGATTGTATAAATTGACAATTTGAGAGAAATTTTTTTTTACAAATGTAACAATTTCTGCTGGACGGAGGGAATATTATTTTTGCGTGCCTATGATTGGATGATGGTCAAGTGGTAGGGGTTTTGCAAATATTCCACGACTCATACTGTGTGCTGTTGGTCTTATTCCAGTTCCTAGATTACTTGATTGTTGCCTCTTGATGCCAAATTGCCAATTGGTTGAAACTGCAATTCTGATTAATTCATTGTTAACTCTTGATGCTGCTTCCTTGAAAATGTTTATTCACCGGATGAAAATGGTTGAATCTGGTAGGCCTTTACTTGATATCCGGTTGAAAACCTGCTTCAGCTTATATGCCAGTTCTGTTTTTGTCTCTGATATTGTTGCCTAGATATTGTGAAACAGAGGATGCAATGTCTTGGTTTCCTGTTATTTCTACTCCTAGATTATTCTATGATAAATGCGTTGGCCAGGTAACTAGCTGGTGGGGTTGTGTCTGTTGGTCAGTTGGCCTGTTTAAAACTAGATCTTTATGTCTTAACTTAATTGTTTTACTACATGGGACTTGAAGATGAAATTCTACTAGACAAAAGTTGAGGTTCCAGTAAATCCTTCCTTTGTTTTTATTTTATTTTATTTTTTTGAAGTAAAGTCTTCTACATCTTCCATAAAATATTATTATGTCAGTGTATGATTGGATACTGTCCTTACAAAGCTGAGAGGAAAAAAACTTAGGTTCAGAATGTGGGATAAAAGGGTTTGATGGCAATGAGTCTGGTTCAAGAACAGTGTTCCTCTATTTAAACTCTTTTGTTGGGAAGTTCTACTGCATCATCAGATGTGGTAGGGTATTCCAAAAAGGACGTATTCATTTGTCACTTTGAAATTAGTTATAGATTGATGTTTCGAACATTGCCTTTGGATGTCATTCCTCTTGACATCTTGATGCCAAACTTTGTTTTGCAGTTGAATTGCACTGACCATGTATCGTCGTGGCTTCTCGTAGTGCAGAATGGTGTTACCATTTAACTACAGTCTCTAGCTGCATTTTGTTCTTTTGCCTTACTGTCATGTCATTTTTCTTTTTTGACTTATGCATATCTTTCCCTTCTAACAAATTCTTTCAGTTATTTAATTTATATCTTGTCTTACTTTTATTCATACGAATTTTGTGGTGAAGATGTTACATAAAATTGTATGATTCTCCCAAGTCGACAACTGAAGAAGATGATGAAATGTCAAAATTGCCACCTTCTCAGAAAAAGAAGATGAGACAGAAACAAAAAAAGGCAGAAGCTCGAGCTAAGAGAGTATGCTACTTTTTGTCTTTAGCTTCTAGGGCATCATTCTCGTTGACTGATTTTCATGTTTTACGATATACTGTCCTTTTCTTTTTACAGGAGGCAGAGGTAAAGAATGAAGAATCAAGTGCCAGTGTATCCAAGTCAGGAAAGCGACATGTCAAACCTGTCGATCCAGATCCAAATGGGGACAAGTTATTGCAGGTTCCTTCTCATTCCTATAGCTTTCTTTTTTTCCTAAGTTCTAGATTCTTGACCGCCTCGATGGCCCCTAGGGCTGCTCAACAGTGTCACTATCATTCCTGATGAATTGTACTGTCTAATTTGGACATGTTATTCAGATTGAAGATCCATTATTGGAAGCTACTAAGTACTTGAAACTGCTTCAGAAGAACTCACCCAACTCTTTGGAGACTCACCTTCTTGCTTTTGAAGTAAATATGAGAAAGCGGAAAATTTTACTTGCTCTACAGGTAGGTTTTCATCAATGGTGCCAATTCTGTCGCTTTGCATGCCAGTTTATAATGTCATTAGCATTGGAAGTGGGTAGAAGTAATGTCTGTTGGCATTCTTGTCAGTAAAATGGCCTAAAGCAATCTATGAAGTATTAAAAAGGAAGATAAAAATACTTGGGTTTCTTTGCTTCACAGGAAATATTTTGTTGAAAAATGTTTCACATTTTCCAATTTTTAGGTGTTCAAGAAGATTGGTGGGGAAAATATTTTCTTGGTCAATGGGTTCTTGTTTAATGAAATCATTAGAAGAGAAGGAACAAGAACAACAAATGCATGAACTTAGTAGCATGCAGTTTCCACTGTTTGTTATTTGAAGTCACTTTTTTCAGAAACAACCTCAAGATATCACTTTTTCCATTTTTTCTGTATATTTAACCCTAACCAAAAATGTAAAATTCTTGTAGACCTATAAATTTTGTAGTCCTAAAGAAATTTATATTTCTGATGTACTCCAAATGCTGGGAAATAATTGACAAGGATTTTCAATGTTGCAAGCAAATAATGGAAAATGCATTTCACCAGAATTTCTAATGTGCTATTTTTGTTCACATTTTGTGCTTTCTGTAGGCTGTAAAGCAACTGATAAGATTGGATGCTGAAAACCCAGATTCTCATCGCTGCTTGGTGCGTAACTTCTCTCGTACACTAAGCCAATTAACTCGTCTTATATCACTTTTGAATTCATGTACTGTTTGTCAGATACAAAATATCTATTTATGTAACGGATGCATTGTGAATCAGAGCAGAGGGCTTTTTGACTGGTATTGATTTTGAATTCTATGTGCCGCAGATAAGATTCTTTCATAAAGTGGGTTCCATGGCTACACCAGTGTCAGACACTGATAAACTTATTTGGAGTGTCTTGGAAGTAGAGCGCCTGTCAATTAGGTTCTTTGAAATTCTTTTTCCCATTTCCTCTGTGTGTGTAGATTGAAAATAGATTTAATATTCTTTTTGAATAATGTTGACTGTATGATTAGTCACACACTAAATGCTGATTTGCTATCTGTTTGTTTGTTTTGTAGTCAACTGCACGAGAGATCTCTGATTGAGACCAACAAGTTTTTCCTTGAAAACCACAAAGGTTACTCTCCCACCTTTAATAGAGCATGTTAGCACAAATGTTTGACTAACTAATCATTTGTAGTGTTTCCGTGCTGACTTTCTTGTTTTTCTCAGATTCTTTAATGCATAGAGCTGCAGTTGCAGAAATGTTATTTGTTTTAGAGCCTAACAAGAAATCTGAGGCTATTAAATTAATTGAAGATTCAACCAACAAGATTGTGCCAGTGTAATGTCTCAATTTTCTCTTTTACTTATTTTCTGAATTGTCTTCTTGTATGTTGCTTGGTAACTTGAGGTGTATATCTTTATTAGGAACTAAAAGCTGAATCATTTTCATTTATTTTTTCTAAATCTGTATCATTTATATCAGTTTCTTTTATTTTTCTGAATTGTCTTATCTCAGGAATGGAGAACTTGAAACACTCAAGGAATGGAAACTGAAAGACTGCATCAGAGTGCACAAGCTACTAGAAACAGTTCTCTTGGACCATGATGCCGCATCAAGTAAGAACCAAAGTTTACTATGGATGCATATTTTGCAATTTTCTTTTTGTGTATGTTTTGTGGTGGTTCAATGATAGTAAATGTTCCATAATAAAAAGCAAAATGTTGTGTGCAAGTAAACCTCAGAATACTTTCATACAAATGCCTGGGAGCTTCAACCTTTTTTTTAATATATATTCGGTTATTTTATTTATTAACTAATAGGAAAAATATATTTGTGAAACAGAAACTACCTAAAAAAACCGAAATCCGAATAAGCCCGAACTATCAAACGTCACATAAATATATGAAAAAACCTAAGAACCTCAAAGTACAATCCAAAAAATTATCAACATCAAAGAATAAGCCGAAGATAAACACAAACTCAGGATACTATCTCTTGTGCATAGCATAACAACAAAGAACAAAAGGGAATATTAACAATAGTGCAACATAAGCAGAAATTCAAGGCTCCAAACTACCAGCAGACCAGAGAATATATTATTGCTAAAGGGAAAAGAAGAAGCAGTGGGAAATCATTTTCCAAATCTTCATTGGTCCTTGAACGTTTATTAAAAGAAAAGAATATTATCTTTTGGTTCTAGGTATTAAATTTTCATCATTTGCAGGGTGGAAGGTGCGCTGTGCTGAGGATTTCCCCTACTCTACATATTTTGAAGGCAACTGCAGCTCTGCCATTCGGAACTCGGTGTACAATCAGATGGGCGAGAGCCCTGAAAATGGAAGTGCTAGCCATCCTGGAGGTGGTAAAATTTCAGACTCCATTGCATCGAATGGAAAGCTGGAAGCTTTTAAGGATCTCACCATCTGAACATGATGCTGAATGCTCGCTGATGGACAATTGCATTATAATTCAATGGGTATTTCACGTAGCCAAACAGCAGCAGGAAAGATTTTTTTAGAGTATGTTTGATTTGCTGCTTATTGAGGAGAGGATCATTTTGAGGTTATGTTAAAGTGATGTCAGCCCCAACTGTTGCTTTAGATAAAATTTTCTTATTTTCGGCAGTTTTACTGAGCCCAATTGTAGAATGCATTCATTTGCAAATGTGTATAACATACTTTCTGTTTTCTTTTAATCAACTTACTACAGGACGAGTGGTTCTCTGAGTTCTCACCAATACTTTTCAGAAGAGTACTAGAGTTTTTTTTTTCTTTTGTTTTTCTTTAATTTAAGTACTGGTCCTGCATTGATCAACGTAGAACAATTTTTTGTAAAGCTGATCTTCAAAGTTGTACTTTTGCCCAATTCTATAAACTGCTATTTCATGTATAAACACTACATATTGTGAAAAATTTTGCTACAAGATTCATATGGTGTGTTCAATTTTCTGCTTTATTTGGATATTGATAAAAATTGAATGTGATTCTATTGAATCTCGTATTTATAATGCAAAATGTTGAAATTGAATGGCGTTTCTCAAGTTCTCTTGGACACATAATTCAATCAAATTGTCTATATAGAAAGGCTTAATACATGTATCTTTTAAACTTGGCAGATTTAATTATTTTGTTCTCTATATTATTTAAATAATTATTTTATCTTTCAAATTTGGTTTTTTTTATAATAAATTAAGTTTTAGTTTAATATAGCAAAATTTTTAATGACGCATCAGTTATAAACATTGTAAAATCAAAATTTGAGATCATTTTCTCTCTAATTTCAGTCAATAAATAGAAATTTTTTAGCAAAAAGGTATAATTCTTTGATTGTTAAAGATTTTTTTAAAAAAAAATTCTTTCCAAGTCTGTCCTTTTTTTTTTTGAGAAACAAACATAAATTTTTGACCAAAAAAATAGAATTTTAGATTGAAGATTTCGACAAAAAAAAATTTCATCTTATTCTTCTTCTTCTTAGATTTTTAGATAAATTTTTATTTAAAACACAAATTTTGAATCAAATGTTTTGATAAAAAAATTTGATATTTTTCAATGCCGATCATTGAAAATTTCGGTGAAAAATTTTGTTAATGGTTTAAGAGTATTATTATAATTTTATAATATATGTTAAGAATTTTTTAAGTTATTGGAGGGTAATTTTGATATTTTACAATATAAATCCATTATTTTAATCAATTTCAGTATTCCTAAAATATGAATTATAAATATTTTGTCAACTCAACAACTAAAGATTAATTTATTGTGAAAAAATCAAGTTTAATGGGTAAAATAGTTCCTGAAATAGTATAGTGTGCTAAGTTCGAATGGCAATGAATATATTAAGTCTTATTGAAACAAAAACATTCTATCAACATGACAAATTCATGCATACATTCTACAAGAAAGGATTTCAGTATTCTTTCAAATCTCTCGTATTAATTGTGTTTAGCGCTTCTGTTCATATGTAGATAAATATCGCGAATTAACTGCTGAAAATATTAAATGTATCATTCACATTTTTAATAGACATAAAAATAATTAATATGAGAGAATAACTAGTTATGTTGAAAGGGTGATACATAATACATACATTAGATATATATAATATATATATTAAATACATAATATATATACTAAATATACATAATATATATACACTTAATATATAATATATACACAAAATATTTATGATGTATACATACATACATACATACATATTTAAGTTGAAAAAGTAAAATAAATAAAAGTCAAAGTAAGATGGAAAATATTTTATGGTAAAAAATTAAAGAGAAAATATATAATATAATAATTAATTAAGAGTATTTAAAGGGATAAAAGATGGAAAAATTAATTATAAAATTTCTTCTTCTTCGCATCATCACCATGGCTGAATTTAGAGAGAGAAAATGAGAGATTTTCTTCATAAAAAACATCAAATTTTATTAGAAATCTAAGGATTTTAAGTTGATTTTGAAGGACAACCAAGGTTCCAAGTAAGTTTTCTATCTTTAAGCTTAGTTTCCTTAATTTCTAGATTATGTGATAATTTAGGTTAAAGAGAGAGTTGATTTTAATTGAAAAAGTAGTTAGTTATGAACCTAATAAGATGTATTTATGTTAATTTGGTGGTTAATTAATAGAAGTGGGCTTAAAACATAAAACTATGGTTTATGAAAATATTGAAATTAAAGTTTTGATGAGATTTTGTTGAAATTAGTATAATTAAGGGTTATTATAAAAAATTTAAATGAGGATATGATTTTAATTAAAGAATTGAACTTGTTCTTGGTTTAGGAGATGTTAGGCCAAATTGAAGCAAGTGGTGAAGTTTAGAGCTTTTTAAAATTGAGGCTTGGAAAGTACTTGTGGTTGGATTTTAAAGCTATATAAGGTTTGTATATACTTTGACAATATATATTTTTAATGTTCATATTTGGTATAATCACATTAGCATTGTGAAAGTTTATTTATTTATTCTTTAAGATGATGTTATTCATGTATTTCTTTTTATTGTTTCAAAAATGTGATTTGAATATTATTTTGAACTTTAAACTATTATGATATGTCTTTGGGTGAGATACATTAGTATTATTTCTATTATTATGACTTCGAGCAAGACGCACTGGTATTGAACACTTCGATGTTGAAGAGACAGCATTCAGATAAAATACACTGGTATCATATAACACTTATTCTTCGGCATCAGACCTTTGGATCGCGATAGACTAAGTCAATCTTTTTGAAATCTGAATATTGTGTAGGGATTTATTAGGCCCAATATGTATTAATGTGTTATGTTTATATAGTTTATGAGATTATAAATATTGATTGAGTATTGTTTTGTAATTGAAACTAAATAATATTTTGTAACATGAGAAGTAATATTTGTTTTAAATATTTTATATTATCAAAGTATATATCACTAAGTTTAAAACCCTAACATAGTATAGCGCATGTGATAGGGTAGATAAAAAAAACCCTAACATATCATAATAAGTATAAGATTAAGGTTTGCCACGAGATCATCTGATTGGTGCTACACTACATTGCATATATAAATTTTTGTATTAATTTTTTTGGGATATGTACATTATAAATCTTTGTTGAATATGTTTAAGCTATAAAGTTTGTAATGTTTTATAAATACTAAAGTTGTATATTATTTAAATATGTTATGTATTTAGTTATGAGATGGAAAGATGATGGATTTGTAAAATTATAAATTAGAAGTGTAATGCATGATGAGATATTTTGATTTTGAGATTTATTGAAACTATAGATAAAATTTTGAAGAAAATTTTCTAGATATTTTTATATAAATTAAATAATTTATATTTTAATTACATTCATTTAATTGCTTTATATATATATATTTAAATATTTATTATATTTATATCTTTTAAATTATAATTATTTTTGTCATTAAATATGAGAATTTTTATAGTTAATTATTATAGTACTATTATATTTTATATATGCGGGATATATATTATATATATATTGGATACAAGAGTTTTACATTAAATATAAGAGTTAAATTTTTAATATTAAATAAAGTAAGTGATTGTTTAATGAAGAATATGTCTAGTCGATATTTCTCAATATGCATATATTTTTGTGTTATTTTTTAAAAAATAAAAAAATGAGAATTTTCAAAATTTTTTATTAGAATACCTAAAAATTTAAGTATTGTTGAAAATTATTTTATTTTTAAGTGTTGAATGATATTTATCAAGTTATTAAAGCAAGTGCCAACGTGGGATTTAGTGGAGATTTCACCACCATTGACCATTCTAGTTCCATCCGAATGAAAGATCTGAATTATAGAAACACTTAAAAACATCTCGTATGAGAAAATATAAAAGACAAACATATTTGTTATTTTTCACCCAAAAATATCAGGTCGAAAAGCAAGATGCTTGTCCTGCATTGCACAATTACAAACATTTAGATAAATGTAAACACTGCCAATGCTAAGGCCAAAACATCCTGCTGTTGTCACTTACAACATTCTGTAAACCAAAATTTAGTTTGTCTAAGAATGAGTGCGTTTGATCGGTGTCTTCCCCAGGCTTGCAACAACAATCCTAGTGTATAAATTCAGCTGCTCCGTTACCCATCCTTCTCACTTGCTCTAGTGCTGCTAGCTGGAATCTCTTGCCACTGTTGTTGGAGCATCACTACTCTCACCAAGCTCACTTTTACAGAGAGGGCATGACGCATTGATTTTCAACCACTTATCCACACAGTCCACATGGAAGACATGAGAGCATGGTAGCTCCCTTAGCTCATCATCATCTACATACTTGTTCAAGCAAATACAGCAAATCTACACCAGATTGAGAGAGGGATACGAGCATGTTAGTTCTAAAGCAGTTGCTAAGCAAAAGATTAGTTTGCTGCTCTCACCTTGAAACAAATACGATAATATATTATCCAACCATAGAAAGATGTGGAACCTGCAATTTTTTCAATTGTTCTTTGCTCCATTCAAAAGAAGAGATGTAACACTTGAACTATATAATGTATTACTTTTTATGCATTATCCAGCTTTCCAGAAAAGAAGAAATAAGTACCCAGACTTGAAATTAGTAGGAACGACTAATCCATTGGACATGCTTGAAGAATCCATCCCTTATAATTTTTCTACCAATTTACACTTATTTTCTATTTTGCATGGAACATTACCAACTTTAACTGGATAATCCTCAATACTTCATGTTAACACTCTTCCCATTTTTCTGAAAATTCTACAACCAATCGAGAGAAGTATAATATTATTAATTTAAATACACCATAAAAGTAATTTAAATATAACAAGGTAAAAAATGCTGAGAGTTATTAACTGTAAATCTGTTATGGATTATTATAATGTTTTTGAAGCCATTGATCAGTATTGGTGCCTGATAAATCATGTACTCCAAGGAATTATTGATACTTACCGCATCTTCTCCTGAAATCGTGCGTTCCTTTTCTGTCCCAGCAGCCAAGACTCCACCTTCACCAGTCCCTGAGATGTCATAATTATTGACATCCTCACACTTCTGTAACTTGAACTTGTAGATTGGCAAACTATTGATGGACTCTATAGTGGCTCCTCTTGTTTGAGAAAAATCCTCCCGAAAGCCTAGGAGAGAGATTATGCAAGGCAAGCAGCAACAAATTGTTGCACATAGTATAAATGGCATGGCATATCCTATACAGCTAAAAGTAAGGAACACTATACATAATCTGCAAGGAAGCCATAAAATAGTTAAGGAACTCCACAAAGGTGAAATAAGAAAGAAAATGAGAGTAAATATCAGTAAATTGTACTTGTACAATTTGGGAGCATCTGTGGGAGCAGAATGACCTCCAAATATCCACACGTTGCCCACAACAAACCACACTGCAAAAAAGCAATCTAAGGCCATCTTGAAATGATCCATTATTCCATTGAGCCTGCAACATCGGAAATTGAATTTCAATTGACTGACAACATCACAAATTAGCATTGGATAATTTGAATTCTATTACATGACAGAATGCATAAGCTTCTTAACCTCAAGTTATTGGTTGACGGATATTCTGGCATAATATTCTGATATATATTTAATGCCTATTCTGCCATAGAAAGTTACAATACACTTCCTCTTATCCATTTCAGGAACAACCCTAAATTTCCTTCCACTTCAATTTTTCTATACACAATGTTTATATATAATAAAAGCTCGCACTAATCAAAATAGGTAAAAGAAAAAAGCAAGTAGCTTCTCAACTTTGAATAATTCATCCTAAAGTTCCTTGCTAGGTAAGTCCATTAAGAATCTCATTAACTCACTTGTACATGAATAATCAAAAACGAATCTCAATTTGAATGGTAACTGAAAAGGTGACACTCTATTGCCAGAGACACAAAAAAATTGTCCATTCTGGATTCTTTTAACATTGGCATGTTCTGGATACATCTTCATATCCCCAAACTCTAAGTGAAAAATGTGAGATCAACGTTCATTTTAATGCAAATTTATCAAATTGAATCTCAAGTTTGCCTGAAGCATTGTTCACTAAGTTTACCTAAACTAAAACACTTGCTCAAATTTGAGCAACAACGTATTCTGTTTTAGAGACTAGTGTCACTAGAATGATGGCATAACATCATTTGGGAAAAACAGGCAGGGATTTCCTCGCATTGAGAGGATAATAGACCATGAGGAGAACCTTCATCATCAAAGCAAGTTAAAGGGCAGGCTACTTTTGAATAGAGAGCAGACCACTCTTCAGTTCATCTCTTAGCAAGAATCATTCTTCTTTTGTGCTTGACACAATTCATAAATAGGCCAGGAATAAAAGGAACTTCTTTTGTCAAGCTTTCTCTTCCTCAATGTTACAACTATAAGTAGGGTACTATTATGAACCTTTGGTGTTTGAGCACTTTCATCAGCCAAATTAGCTGAATTCAGTTTCTTAGATACATATCTCGGTTAGCGATCTCACAAAGCAGTTCACCTTGCTTAAAGCAAGCTCAAGCCAAGGCCCTACCAAACTAAGCCCAAACAATTTACACTCCTATTTTATTCCTAACTAATAAACAGTATAGAATAACATAAAACAAAATTTCATCCTTTTCTTTTTCTGCCTCATTTAAGAGTATGTCATTGAAAAAATTTCCATCCAATTTTAGTATCTTCAACATTGATATATCGTACAGACTGAACTTTGAAATAATTCAAGAGCTTCAAGTCCACTAACAAAACTAATGCAGCCACAAGCACTAAAAAAAATGCAAACTGATAATAGAAATTAAAAGGCATGAAAAGCTATATTATTTTATTTGGAGACAAAAAAGCATAACAAAAAAAGGATAAAAAAGGAGGCAAAATTGTTTGGAAGAAGGATAAATTAGGAGACTCGACCCACTGAACACAACATGCTAAGGTTCAGAATTGATTTGGGAATACAATTACCAATTCAATAACTTTAAGAACCTGATCTTAGAACTCAAAAGCAATTAAAATGTACACCATCAATTGAAATTTAGATCCTGTTGCTGCCCAATCTATTTTCTGATACTTGGCTATCAGATTAGCTAGTATTCAGGTTGCAGAATAATGAAATACAATCTAATATCTGTTCTTCTATGATTATCATTATGAATAAGAATAGAGTAGGACTTGCTTATGCATAGACGAATATCAGAACACCTATAATATTTTCTTGAAACAACTTTCAAACAGCACAGATATAAATTTAAATTGCAGCTGAATGTTTGTTAGCTCCATTTTTAAGAAATGGCTAAAAACGAGATCGAGATTGAAAACCTTATACTAAAAGTGGTAGTTTGAGAAAAATTCACCAAAGATAAGAGCACCAAACTCTATCTGAAGCTTTGAAGAAAAATGTACATCAGTGTAATGGAAATATTAAGGCCCTTATTCCTAGGTTATAGTACTTGACCCTAACTAAAACCTTAAAACCTACATAATAGAATATCTTGGTGAGAAATGGGGAAAAAATGAAAATTTCGCAAATTAACTAAAGCTAAGTAATTTTCCTTCTTATAGCTCAATTCACTTCACACCATTAATTGCAAAATGCATACCATACAGTAATTAAGAGATCAGAATAAAAGAACAATTCATATAAAGAAATGCATCACAGAAATTATAATTGAATAAGGTATTACCTTTCACCTGAGGGCCTCACAGCTTGACTGTTTACCATGGCTGATTCAGTGGAACGAAAATTTTCTTCATCTGAAGCTTGAGTAACAGAAATAGCTGTATAAGATGTAGAGCCAGGAGGATTGTTTTGGGAAGTGCCTTGTAGTGACTGATCAGAATCCTGCTGGGCACTCTGGTCGCGGTTAAGAAAACGCCAGTAAAGAATGGGAAGTGTTGCAACACAACCAGATGCATAACCCACAACCCATGCGAATAATGGCGCTTGTGGGTTTTCATCTCTAGACAATGATAAAACAACAATAGAGGCTATAATCTGACCCACAGTGACAAGCAGCTCAATGGAAATCCATAGCCCAGAGTTCAAAGGGCTCCTGCGCCGACGATCATACCCATCACCTCTTCTTGCAAATGTCGAATTCCTAGAGTTTAATCTATTTAAGGAAGATGATGAAGTTTGATTAGTTGGGCCACTTGTGCTGCTTGATGATCTATCTTCATGCTGAGGCAAGTCTACTTCAGGAGGTTGATCAGCATGAGATGAGCTTGATGAAGCATCATCATTTCTTGTTATGTCAATTATGTGCTCGTGATCACGATGGCTATCCATCTGTTCTGTCAGCAAAGGGTATCGATCGCTGTGGGCGTTGCTATTTGTTTTGGAAGAAGTATCATCCATCTAAGTCTAGCAATGGATATAGAAGGCATTAAAACATCGGTTGGCGATACAAAGTTTTTCAATTTTTTCGCTTAACTTCTGGGCTCAATCAATGCAACAATCTCATAATCTCAGCTAGAACCACAGAACATTTGGCACAGCAAACTCTTTTTAGATTCGATGATGTTCGTCCTTTATAAAATAAAAGGCTGCCACCACCAAATCACTACCAAAAGAATAACTAGAATAAATTTCAACAAAATCAAAAAATAAATGTCAAAACTGGATGACCATGATGATATGCAAGAGAAAATATCAGAAGGCCTGGATTGCCAAATACATAGAATAAAACTCTAAACAATCAGACAAAGCAACAGTTACACCGTATACATAAAACTCTTAATACCAACAAATTAATAAGCTACTACGTAGCAATGTCACAGTAAAGAAAAGAACAATTACCTTACAACTAACCAAGGATACTCTATTCCGTCGTATATAAACAATTTTTGCGTAGAAAACCTAAAACAATAAATGTATCCAGAGAATTAGAATCCATAAATTTCTATCATTCATGAAATACAATAAATCATATATATATAATGTATCATTCATGAAATACAATAAAAAAGCAAAAAAATTATAACTGGATCAACAGAAATTAATCATATACATTACATTTTTAACTAAATCTTGAATCTGTTAAGCAAACAGAATGCTGATGAACACACAAAAACTGCATTACTTTTCGAAGACCCATCAAATATGTAATCCACCTAAAGTAATTCACAATATCGAATGCATAAATAAACCTTAGAAAAACAAAACCCACAAATCAAAACATCATTATGACCATATACTGAAATCAAATTCAGCTAAAAATTGCAACTTTTTAATACATTCACTTAAATAGACCGATGAAATTAATATCAGGTATCATCCCATAAAGAAAAGTATAAACTCTAGTAATTTCACAAAATCAAACTCAAGAATCGTAACATACAAATAATATATTGGCCACGGTGATTAGGATAAATGAAATAAAATAACAGCAAGCAAATTTGAGATACTGTACCAGATTTATAAGAAAGTCGGAGGCACAAGTTCACGAAGATTAGAAGGAAAATTAATAAATAAATAAATAAAAGGAAAATGTACAGAAAGGGGCTTTAAGCTCAGTTTATTTTTCTTTTCCTTTCTCTCATTTTCTCGAGAAAATCTAGCGTCAGCCTTTTACTCCATTTGCTCACGCCTAACTCTCAGAGAGAAAGGGAGAGCGAAAAGTTTTATATTATTTTATTTTCTTTCTATCGTGTTGTGAAGAGAACGAGTGTAAGAATTGAATTTGGTATATTAGTAAGAGGATCTAGACGGTTGGATCTGTTATGGAATAGATCATCAAGATGGGGTCCATTGAATCGGATGATCAATCGGTTAAAATCAGCTTAATTCAAACAAACTGACTCTAGTGGACCCCATTAGTGTTTGCTTCGCTCAAGTGAAACTTTTACTTTAGCGGTACTTATATTAATACACAAATAACTTCTCTAGTCTATTCTAATTATTCATGCATGTACAGTGGCGGAAGTGCGGGCTCCAGCTCCCCCTCCAATTTCTCTCAACCATACATACATACATACATCCATATATAGCTGAATATATATGTCTTTTTAACTTTTTTTTTAAATGATTGAGCTCAATTAATATGATTATTATTGATAAAAAATATATTATTTTAAATTGTTATTTTTTAAAAATTTCTTATATTTTTCCTGCTTCTTTAATATTCTTTTTTCATATAAGATACAGTTATAAATTCTTTTTTAGCCAAATTTTTATATTATATGTCTATTTTTTTATGTAGTTTTAAAATGACATAAGAGTTCTTTCATTTTTTTCGTTTAATTTAATTTTTTATTTTATGATTTATAAAATTATATATCATTAGATTTATTTTTTATATGTATATATAGTAAATATGCAATTATATTTAAGAATTTTTATGTAAAATTATAATTACATTATTCATGAAATATCCATTTTAATTGTTTTCTATCAATTGTGTTGGTTATAAAAAATTTTAAAAATCTCAATTTATTCTTTTTTTATGTTTTTTCTTATTAATTTATATAATTATTGTGAGAGATCAAAATATATTAATAAATGTTAAATTTATTATTTGAGAATATAAAAATATTTTATAAGGAGATTAATAAAATTCTAAAAGAATAATATTGATTTCAAATTATATGTCTATCCCTGTGTGTTTATATATAATTTTACAATAAATTAAACTATTATTTTAAGATAGTTTATGTAATTTCATATATTTAATGAAAGGAAACGATAGTTACATGATTTGCTAAATTTTTTCAATATACTTAGAAAATTACACAATACAACTTTTTAACTTTTATAATTTTTTCACCCTGCCCATTTTTAACTGCTTTTGAATCTATATTATATCATTTTATACAAAAATTATAGATGACAAATAGATGAATCTATATTATTTATATATATCATTTTGAATTATTATATTATTATATTTTTTCACTCTTAAAAAGTAATAATAATATAAAAAATTAATAGTTCACAATAATTATATATTATAATAACATATTAATTCAATAATTATATATAATAAAATTTTAAAAATATAATAAAATAAAAAAAGATATCGAATTAAATTTTTTTTATATATACAAATAATTATAATATAATATATATAATATATAATATATATTATAATATATAAATATAACAATATATATATTATCAAGTCCTCACATAAACGAAGACAGAAGATCCATGCGGGAGAGGAGCATACTCTCTGCTCCTGCTCTACCCCACTAGTAGAGAGAGAATTATTCTCATCTCCATCCCCATAGAAAAATATTATAAGAAATCTTTGCTTTGTTCGAGATTAAATCAAGTAGAAAATGTGAATTTTTCGTTCTAATATCAACCCTAATAGAAATTTCATGTGTTGATATGAAGAATTAGTGATTGGCCTGCGTGATGCACAATTGTATTTTTTTTTATTTGATTATCTGTATAATATATTTTTTGACATAGATAAATTAAATTAATAAATTTAAAAAATTAAACAAAAATATATATAAATAAATAATTAAAAATATCATTATATTATATATTTCATAATAAACTTATTATAAATTAGATATAATATTTTATATTAATAGAGAGATAATTATTTATTATCATATAATATATGTAAAAATCGTAATGATATTGATAAACTGCGTTGAATTAATTTTTTGTCACTTATTCATTATATATAAATCTCACATTTATCTCACCCAAAAATTAATTTGTTAGCACCACTTTAATAAGAGCATAATACCACTGTTGCCACAAAAAAAATAGTAAAAAAAAAATCCAAACATTTTATATTAATCTAAATTAATTAATCTTGTATATGTAATTTTTTGAATTGAAATTTTTTTATTTAAATGTCTATATTTATAATTAAAAATTATTAACTTTTTAAAATTTTCAGTCACTAATTGTTAATTTCTTAATTGATAACATTTCCTAAATGATAATATATAATATATAATTATTTATTATATTTTTCAATTCTTAACTTTTTAAAATTTACTTTTACTCTTAAAATTTAAATTTTAATAATAATAAATTATAAAAATTTATAATTTTTATTTTTCCTCCAGCAACCTAAAATTTGTAGTACATATATAATATAGATATTTGCTTGATTAATGTGAATTCATTACTAAATTGATAGATTTTAATTGATTATTTTTGCATGAAATTCTCATTTTTCATACTATGATCAAATGAGTTTTTTTTTTCTAAATAGAATTTAGGATAGTTACACAACTTTTTTAATTTTTTAAAATATTTATATTTTTAATATAGTATATTATTGAAAATATATTAGATATATATCTCTAAAAGTATAGTATAATTTTAGCGTATTAGATATGAACCTTTGAAAAAGGAGTAATTTTAAAATTGAAATTTGAAAAGTGGACAATTAAAAAAAATGAAAAGTGGGTATTTTTAAAATTTTTTAATTTTTTTAGTATTTTTGAAGAAAATCTTAGATTTTACCCACTGCACTTGTGGGCCTCATATAGCCTAGGACGACAAAAATCAACGTAACGGCCCAGTCTGTTTCGAACTGAGTTGAAGCCCAATACATTTGAATAGCCTAGACTCTAACTTTCCAATAAAAATGTTTGAAAAAATGACACAATCAACCGTATTTTTTAAAAAAATTATTTTTTTATCAGAGATATTTTAGTTATTTTATTATAAATTCATAATAAATTCATTATAAACTGTGTAAAATTTATAAACTCATTGTAAATTAATAAAAATCTAATATTTTGATAAATATTTTATAAATTTTGGTATTTTGATAAATATTTTATAAATATGATAAATTTAAAATTATTTTTAATTATTTTTATATTTTTGTCAAGAGCCCAAAATGTTTAGCATGTTTATAAAACTACCCTAAAAATAACTTTTATTACAAAAAATACTATAAAAACTAAAAACATTTACATTTTTATAAAAAAATTGATATAAAATTTCAAAAATATCTCATTTTTCAATAAAATAATTTTTTTTTCAAAAATACCTCTTCCCTCACTACAATTAATATTTTATTATAAAAATTATTTTTTTCAAACTTCAATATTAAAATAAAATATTCTAATAAAATAATAAAAATAAATATTCTAAATTATTTTTCATCATATAAAAATCATAATATTTTATAAAAATAGAAAATTTTAATTTTAATTATAAAAAAAATACTAAAAAATAAAAATAAAATAAAATATGAAAAAATAAATTAATAAAAATCATTAAATATATTTTTAAATAAATCTTACATATTATACATATAAAAAAATATATATACATAATTTAATTATGTAGATTTGTAGTATATATATTGTAGATGTATTGTAAATATTATAGATGTATTATAAATGTTATGTGTATGTTATGTTTTTGTTATTTAAGTTGTGTGAATTTTATATAAAAATTATTGAATGTTGTGCAAATATTATATGAATGTTCTATGGATATTTTAAAAATAAAAAATTAAATAAATATTAAAAATATTATGTAGATGTGTTTTAGATTTTATTATAGATGTATTGTAGATGTGTAGATGTAGTTTATATTGTTGAGTGTATATTTTTATAAATGTTGTGCATATGTTTATTTTTTTGTGTTTATTAAAAATATGACATTAAAAAAATATAAATAAAATAAATTACAAAAAAAAAATGAAAAATTACAAAAATTAAAAAAAGAACATAAAATCATAAAAACGTAAAAATATTTCTGCATATCATATTTTTAAAAATGTAAAAAAAATTTACGTGCATGGTGTAATTATCTCAAAATGTTTGGGTTTTTGATAGAAGTATCAGAAAAAAAAAATCAAATTTAGTAAAATTTTAAAATATATTTAAATTTATAATAATTTATAATTAGTTTACTAATTTACCAGATTTATATAATTTATTATAAGTTTATTAAAATATATAAAATAAAAATAAAAAATAAATTTTAATTGAAGTAGTAAATAAAACTTCAATATTTATTAGGAATTGATGTTTAAAAAATAATTAAAAATTTTCTAAAATTCAACTATTGACTAATCAATATGGAAAATTCATTTTTAATTTTATATATAAATAATATTTTTAACTAAATAATAATTTTTATTTTCATTTTTCTTTAAATTTTTTTTAAAAAATAAGAGTTAAAAAAAAGTACCTGAACGGTTAAAAAAAACTTTAGATATTTATTTGCTATATGGTCATAGTTGAAGTGTTTAATTGAATCTTCAGGCTTTAACTTATATATAAATTTGGAGTTTGGGGCTATAATTACCGTCAAAATATTTTTTGATGATAAATTGAATTGTTATTTATGATAGTACTTATTTGATTTAAATTTGATAAAAAAATATTTGAATAGCTCAAAAAAAATTTTAGGTGTTTAATTGCTATTAAGACTATAGTTAAAGTGCTTAATTCAACCTGTAACAAAAAAGAAAATGAATGTTTGTCCATCGTACAATTATGCACCTCATGAAATTAAATACACCATTATATAACCTCTTTTTATTAGTTTTTCCAATAAGGGAAAAGGGAGAATTGAACTATTTTTTTTCTAATAGACGTCTAGGAAAAAAAACATGCTTTTGCCTAAGAGAAAAAAACTTATTTGTGTTTATCTCCAACAATATTTGCTTTTATTAAAAGAATAATTTGCGTTAAAAATTTTCAATACTAGATTTGTCAATTATGACTCAAAATTTTAATGAAATCTAGAAGAAAATCTTTTTATATGTTGTATGAAGGATTATTTATTATATGAAATAAAAATTTTCCATTTTAATCATTTTTAATTAGTGAAAATCATTGTTGAGTTAGGATTGATAATGGATAACATTATGAATAAGAATATTATAGGAAATGTTATTTAATTTTGTAAAATTACAGTTATTATTAGATTTTTAAAAATTTTTACAACTTTTATTAGGGTTTTTTTTGTCATTATAAAAGTGGATGATAAATTTATAAATTTATAGGAATTATTATATGAATAATAAACTCATAATAAACTTTATATACTTTACAAATATGATAAATTTATAAATTAATAAAAAAATAATAAATTTGAAAGCATTTTAAAAATCACTTAAATTTATGAAGCTGTAAAGAGAATTCTAAATGACTATGAAGCTGCTTCTGGTCAAGCAGTCAACTACAACAAATCATCCATTTTTTTCAACCCCAATGTTAATGCTGCGGATAGACAAATGATCACAGGTACCCTTGGTGTTGCTGAGCATGCTGATATGGGCCATTATCTTGGATTGCCTCTTGCGGTAGGAAGCAATAAAAAGGAGGTTTTCTCCTTTATTAAAGACAAGCTTTGGAAGAGATTAAACTCCTGGAAAAACAAACAGCTTTCTAAAGCTGGGAGAGAGGTCCTTCTTAAGACGGTTCTCCAGGCAGTACCCAATTATGTCATGTCTTTATTTCTTTTTCCTAAAAATATTTGTGCAGATTTGGAAGGAATAATGAGCCGATTCTGGTGGGGTGGTGATGAAAATCGACGAAAAATCCATTGGATGAATTGGAGCAGACTATGTTTAAGCAAGGAGAAAGGAGGTATGGCTTTTAAACATCTTAGAGAGTTCAATATTGCCATGCTTGGTCGTATTGGATGGAAACTTTTAGCTAATCCTGATTCCTTGATGGCACGAGTCTTGAAGGCGAAGTACTATCCTTACTGTGATTTCATTGAGGCTCCTAGTGGCTCGAATCCTAGTTATGTCTGGAAGAGCATCCGGGAGACCCAAACTTTGATCAAAAGAGGTATGTTTTGGAAAGTTGGGAAAGGAGATTCCATTCGAATCCGCAACAGTCCTTGGATTCGAAGAGAACATCCTTTTGTTACTACAACTTTTAATGCCGACATTCATGAGGTTTTTGTGGGGGAACTCATCATTGAAGGGAAATGGAATGATACCCGAATTTGAGAAATATTTAATGAGGATGATGCTAATGCTATCTTGGCTATGCCGCTGGTGAGAAATGCCACTGACAAACTTAATTGGAAAATGGATGATCGTGGAACTTACACCGTCAAATCAGCTTATTCTCTTCTTACTATGGATATGAGTAATAATCTGCATGTTGGGCAAGATAGAACTTGGAGGAAAATCTGGAAAATTAAAGCACCTGTTCAAGTCCATGATTTCATATGGAGGGCCTTAAACAACATCGTGCCAACTCGTGATAATTTACGAAGAAGGCATGTAAATATTCCTTCAACTTGTCCTTTTTGCGGAGGTAATGACGAATCTGTTTTTCATATTCTGGTGAAGTGTGAATTCAGTAAGAGAGTTTGGCAAGTTTCAACTTTAGGTTGGTACTCCCCTAATGTTAATTCTTTTGTTGGCTGGATTGATGCATTCTCTAAACTGCTGAATGATGAGGATTTCGGTCTAGCTTGTTCAATTTGTTGGCAGATTTGGCTTAGCAGGAACAATGTTGTGTGGCAACAAAGATGGGTTTCTCCTTTATCTATTTGGTTGAGAACGTATCAGCACCTACAGGCTTGGAAGCGGGCTGCTTCTGGTGGTTCTATTGCTGCAGAAATGCCGTTGTGTTCATGGCAAAAACCAGCACCCTCATGGATTAAGGTTAATGTTGATGCGGCTGTAGGTGTTGATAGGAACAACACGGGTTTTGGTCTTGTGGCTAGAGATGAAGCTGGTGTGTTTCTTGGTGTAAAAATTGGAAGAGCTACTGTGAATCTTACACCTAGAGAAGCTGAAGCCTATGCAATAAAAGAAGCTCTAAGCTGGTGTTTTAATAACAACTGGCAAAGGATTGAAATAGAAGGAGATAATCTAATTACTATGCAAGCTCTACAAGATGGTTTTATTCAAGAAAATTTCATTTTTGCTGATTTTATCCGAGATTCTTTAGACAGCGTTGCAAGGACTAATATTGCTATCAAGTTCTTGCATATTCGTCGTAGTTGTAATGAGATTGCCCACTCTTTGGCTCAGGCATCTCGAAATCTGTTATATGTCGGGAATTGGCTTGTTGATTTCCCTGACTTTGTAAAGGCTATTATTCTCTCCTAATTAATAAATTTTGCCTTTACATAAAAAAAAAATCACTTAAATTTATAAATTTTTAATTTGCTTTTAGTAATTTGAAAAAATAACCTAAAAAAAGTAAATATTTTCAAAAATACTATCTTTTCAATTTTAATTTTAAAATACTATTTTTTCAAATTTTAATTTTAAAAATACCCATTTTTAGAGATATATTTTTGATATATATATTTCACATATTAAAAATATATTATATTTTTAAAAATATTTATTGAGTATATCTTCAGCATATCAAAGATATGCTAAAAGTATAAAGTATTTAAAAAAAAAGTTTAAAAAATATACTATAAAATATAAATTTTTCAAGTAATTTTTGGAGATAATTATGCTGAGTACAGTAAAACTTTGACCTTTTTGAAAATAAGGTCCCATGCCTCACTATTTTCACATATATGGTTTTCCGATTTTTTTTCAAATTTAATTTTTTACGTTTATTTTTCTTTTTTTTTTGTAATTTCTTTTTTTGTGATTTTATTGTATTTATATTTTTATTTAAATTTTTTTAATGTCATACTTTTAATATACACATATAAATAAATAAATATATGCATAATACATGCATAATATATACAAAATACATACTCAACAATATAAATTACATCTATAATATCTAGAACATATCTACAATATATCAATAATACATGTACAATAAATTTACATAATATTTTAATATTTATTTAATTTTTTATTTTTAAAAAATTTACACTATTTTTATAATATTCACACAAAATTCAATAATTTTTACATAAAATATACATAATTTTAATAACAATTTTTACATAAAACATACATAATTTTAATAACAAAAATATAATATACACACAATATCTATAACACATCTATATAATAAAATTGTGTGTATTTTTTTATGAGTATAATATGTAAAATTTGTTTAAAAATAAATTTCATAATTTTTTATTAATATATTTTTATATATTTTATTTTTTTATTTTTTTACTGTTATTTAATTTTTATAATTAAAATTAAATTTTTTTCTTTTTATAAAAAATTATAATTTTTATACTATAAAAAATAATTTAAGATATTGATTTTTATTATTTTATCATAGTTTTTTATTTAATAGTGAAGTTTGGTAAAAAAAAATAAAATTTTTGAAGTAAAATATTAATTATATTAAGGGAAGAGGTATTTTTTTAAAAAAAATTATTTTATTAAAAAATGAGGTATTTTTAAAATTTTACACTAATTTTTTATAAAAGTATAAATATTTTTAATTTTTATAATATTTTTATAATAAAAATTATTTTTAGAATAATTATGCAAACATTCCTATTTTTTGCTCAAATATGTGATGGGCTTTTTGCCCGATTGTCTAATTAGAGACTTTTACTCAAATATATAGCAACATTATTTTTTCAATTTTATCTACTCAAATATTATTATATTGATTTAAGGGATATTTATATTACTATTTAAAAATTAATTTTTATTTTAAAAATATTACAAAAGTTAAAAATATTTATATTTATACATATTTATATAGAAATTAGTTCAAAATTTTAAAAATACCTCATTTCTTATTAAAATAATTTTTTTTTCAAAAATACTTTTTCTCTCAATGCAATCAATATTTTATTTTAAATTTTTGTTTTTTTAAAAATTCACTATTAAATAAAAATATTCTAATAAAATAATAAAAATTAATATTTTAAATTATTTTTCGTCATACATAATTTTTTATAAAAAAATTAATTTTAATTATAAAAAAATGAGTAACAATAAAAAAATAAAAAATATAAAAATATATTAATAAAAATTATTAAATTTATTTTTAAACAGATTTTACATATTATACACATAAAAAAATTAAAAATATATATATAATTTCATTATGTAGATGTGTAATATATGTGTTGTACATGTATTGTGTATGCTTCATAAATGTTGTAAATGTATTATAGATATTATGTGTATGTAATATTTTTATTATTTAAGTTGTACGTATTTTATGTAAAAATTATTGAATATTGTGTGAATATTATGTGGATGTTATATGAATGTTGTGAGAATAAAAAATTTAAAAAAAATTAAAATTAAATAAATATTAAATATATTATATAGATATTAAAAATATTATATAGATATGCTGTAAATATATTATAGATGTGTTATATATGTGTTGCAAATGTTATAAATCTAGTTTTTATGACTGAATGAGTATTTATATATTTTGTATAAATATATAAATCTACTGTATTTTATATATTTTGTATATATATTATATATATGTTGTTTATACATTATTTTTTATGTATATTGAAAATTTGACATAAATAAATTTTTTTTATATAAAAAAACATAAACATAAACAAATAGTAAAAAAGCAAAATTAAAAATATTACAAAAAACAGAAAAAAAAAGGAACAAAAAAAGGAACAACGTCCACTACGTCAATTTGAAAAGATTTCGCGTGCCGTATTTACGAAACCGAAACGCATTTTTCGGGTAGAAAATATAATTTCCTCTTGATTTAATTGATGACCTTTTTATGAGACCACGGATGCATGTTAATTTGTCTATTGAGCGATTAAATTGCATAAAATTTATTTAAGGAATTTTTTCTCATTGTTGTGCTTATAATTAATTTTGATTTTTCTTAATATTAAGTTTCCTGAAATCTTACAGGAATAAATTGAAATTTTTTCGCTGAAATAATTACTTAATTATTTGAAATATTAATTGATTTATATTGCTTTTTTTCCTCTCTTAATTTGAAGTAAATAGGGCTAGGCATAACTACGGTTTAAGAACCGTCGATTTTGGTTTGTGAACTGTTGGTTCAGGTTCAATAAATTTTTAAACATGAACTAAACCGCCTGCAAGACGGGTTAAAGATGATACAAAAATCGCCGGTTTTGATTCGAATCATGGTTCAAAGACAGTTTAAAAGACGGTTCAAAGGGGTTGTTTGAGATGGTTCAAAGGTGATTTAGAACGGTTCATAAAAAAATTTACATGTGATTTTAATTAAAATTAGAAAAAATATTTAAACTTAAGATCAATAAAAAATAAAAATATTAAAATTAATTTACTAAAAAAAGGACTTGGTCTTAATTTTTTTTAAAAAAAATTAAGTTGCCTACATATTCAATTGGGGTTAAAAGAAGAATCAAAATCCACGTAGTTCTCTTATCTTATGTTGTACAAGTACAACACTCTTACCTCAGTCATTTCCACTTTCGGTTATCGCTTCGATTCCTACATCATGTAAATCTTCATCACTTGGTTCATTAATATCTTGTTCTCTTAAACTTGTCTTAGTCCAATTAGCTACATATACTTGAACTTCTAAAAATTCAAGAGCCAATTTAGATCATCTCTCATCCAATATACTATCTCTCTCACTAAATACTTGTTCAACAGTAACGGTTGAAACTGGTGTTACTAAAATTTGTTTAACAATTAGTGAGAGCGTTGGAAAAGTATTTGTATGCCGATGTCACCACTCAAGCACAGAAAAATCTTTACCTTCATTACTATCACCAAACTCAAAAATAGATGTTAGATATATATCAAATTCAGAACTATCACCAATGGATCCTCTAAGTCTTTTTTGTCTTTTTGTAATTAAATGATAACACCATCTTATTCTTTGTGTTTGAGCACTAGATTGAGAAGATTGACTAAATATTATTTGGTGACCATGAAAAATATAAAATTCAGCATATAAATCTATTATTATTTTTTGAGCCTCAACAATTATTTTAGAAACACCAACCTTTTTCTTATCATCAAGATTTAGAAATGAATAATAAAGAAACAAATAATCATTTAAACCATCTAATTTATATCTAGGATAAAAAACAATAGAAACAAGATAAATTGGTGGAATATTTTTATAATAATTTAATCATTTTTTTCATACTATAAATGCAATCTTTTAAAACAATATCACTTTCATATTCCTTTATTTCACCAACAATATCTAAACATTCAATTAAAAATAAATAAGTTGTAGGATAATAAATACCACTTAAAGTATATGTAACATCATTAAAAACTTTTAAAATATCTAAAACTTTTATACAAATATCCTATGTAAGTGGAAATAATGTTACTTATGATATATTATTGCTAATAAATGTGCACAATAAATTTTGATATTCACAGGACTCTTTTAGTAACTCATATGTTGAATTTCAATGAGTTGGAACATCTCTTAAAATTTTTTTAGTCCTTTGTTATTAATTTTACAAAATTTAGTTTATTTTTTTTTATTACTTGAGCATGTATCCATAAAAATATAATTGTCTTTTTAATATGAGAAATAAAAATATCAAGAGTTTTCAAACCATCTTGCACACACAAATTTAAAACGTGACATACACATCTAATATAAAAAAAATTTACATCTAAGATTGGATAGATAAATTTTTTGAAGCTCACTAATTGATGCAGTATTTGCAGATGCATTATTAAATGAAATTGAAAAAAATTTATTAATTAATATATATTCTTATAAAATATTTTTAATCATTTTATAAATATTATCAGCAGTACGTCTATCATCAAAAATAGAAAATACAATTAATCTCTTTTGAATTTTTCATTTATCATCAATCCAATGACATGTTATACTCATGTAAGAATATATTTGCCAATGATCACTCTAAATATCACTACAAATAGAAACATGTCCATTTATATTTAAAAATAAATTTTATAAATCTTTTTTTATATTAAGAAAAAAGTAAATATTTTAAATTATTTCTAGGAATACGTTTTGCATTAGAGTTTAATGTATTTTTACAATATCTAACAAAATTAAGTTTTTGATCAAAATTAAATGATAAATGCTTAACTGAAATTATTTTTATCATTTCTTCTTTATTTTTATTATTAAAATAATTAAATAATAATTGAGATGAAGGTTTAGAAGATGTAAACCTGAAAATTTGTTTTTCGCTCTAAATTATAACAACGAAGTTTGCATGGATGGAAGGTGATTTAATATATTTCTGTAAATGACAAATAAAATGAGTATCCGCCTAAAAACTAAATTATTCATTATATATTACTATTATCCATTATTTGTATGGAAAAAGTTTAAGATGATCCTACAGTAACTTTGTTAGTTATGTATATCTTATGTACTTTAAAATTATATAATTTTATTTTATATTGTAGATACACTTTTTAAGTTATTAATGATATTTATTTTGCACTAAAAAAATGCACAGATTAAAAAATAAGAGGTGATGCACGCCAATACTTAATCTAATAATAAATACACCTTCTTTAAATAATAAATTCAGAATTAATATACATGGATATCCATAAACGTAATTTGATTTTTTTCAATACTAAATTATAATTGAATTATTAACTAAATAATAAATTAATAGGAAAAAAATATTATAAATGGAAAAAATGAAGTAACTTACCAAAAAAGAAATAAATATAAAAAAATCAAATTTAATGAAAAATATAAAATCTGAATATTTTTAAATAATAAAATAAAAAATAAAAAAAGAAAGAGAATGGTTCAGTATTGAATATTTGACTTATTTTATTTTCCAAATTAAGGTTTATCTCAAATTTTCAACATATTTTCCATGTCCAAGCTCTTCACCACGATATTATTGTAAAATCATTATCATTATTATCATTATCACCAATTAAGCTAAATAAGAAGAATGATCAGATGCAAATGGCTTCAGCAGCCTGCAGGAGGAAGAACATTAATGTTATTTTTTATCATTAACGCAGCCACTGAGAAAAAAACCCAAATACCAAACAAAAGTAATAATTATGTTAATTCCTCCTGCATAGATGAATTTGGAAGATTGGTGAAAGATGGTTTTGTTTATAGACAAAACGTTTTAATTAGATCATTTGAAGTAGGTTTTGACAGAAAACTATCCATCGATTCTTTGACCAATTATTTAAATAGGTTTTGTTTTGTTCTGTTTTTTAATGTTTATATCTCTGAATAATTATAAATATCCCAGGTTTCGTTTGGTTTTGCAGGATACTGCAATTAACCATTGTAGAATAGTTGGGCTACAAGCAGGGGGCGCAGCCACTCACGTTAGAAAGGGACAGCTGCCCCCTTTTGTTTTGAAATTTATATATATATATATTATTAAAATTTTTAAAATACTTAATTATTTCCCTTTAAATTTTTTAAAAAATATATAATATTTTTATTTTGACTTTCTTCACTAAAAAGTTTAACTTCGCCCCTGAGTATAAGATGGTCTTTGGTCATACACCAGACATGAGTAAAAATAAATTGACTTGGGTTTTCTGCAATATACAGATACTAGTAGATCGCTACCCTTCATGGTAACATATATTTACAACATGCTTCTTATTCTTCTTCTTCTTTTATATATTTATATGATATATTTTTACTTAAATTAAATTATTTATTGAAATAAAAGAGTTTTTTCAATATTTATTCACGTACACCTGATGTTCTTTTATAAAAGAAATATCTTTGAATGTTTATGTTCATTCTCTATATTCTGATACAGAAATGGACTGATTTACTAGCAAGTGAGCTCTCTCATTCACGAAACTACGGATAAAAACAAATTGATAATTAGAAATAGAAGATTATTATGTTGGATTTAATTTTCTATTGTGGGCTAAATATGTGAAATTAAATACATACGGCAGTCTTGATTATATATAGTCAATTTAATTGTGGTCTTAATTATAATTTATTGACTATTGAGGTATTAATTGATTATAGGGATTAAGTGTAGAGACTCTTATATAATTACTATTTTGTTAAAGGACCAAAATAGGAATTGTGCTAACCCTACAGATATATATAAGGTCGTGGTCTCCGGAGAAACAGTATCAATTAGAGTTTTACTTTTCTTTGGTAACGCTTCCGCTAAAAGATTGATTCTGGATTCTCTGGAAGGCTGCAAACCTATTTTCTTCTTTGCAATCAAGATTGACGAACAATGATGCCAGGTACGCAATCTATCCTTGATCAATCTAATTATTGAGATCTAGTGATTTGCATGATCTAGGTGGTTGGAATAATTCAAATCTATTCCTAACAAGTGGTATCAGAGCCTACTGCATAATTGCTAGAATTTTTGGATTGATTGTGTTGAATCTGTTGATTAATTGTTGTTGATGAGATTCTGAAAATTGTTATTGTTGTTAGATTTTCTGAATCAATTTTCTGAAAATTAATTTTTTTTGTTAATTATAATTTAATTTTCGGAATAAAAAAAAATTGTGTTCTTCGAAAAAAAAAACAGTTTGAAGGTTTGAAGATTTTTTTTTCCCGAAGAATATTGTGAATCTTGTTGATTGGTCATATATATGATCAAAATCGTTTTTGAGTTTGAAGATTTTCGATGGCTGGTTTGTTGAAAGGAAGAAGATGACTTATTTACAGTTATGTCCCTCAGCTTTTTCTGCGTTTTTTTTGCAATTACGGAGCAGGAATCTGAGCTTGGCGGCTTGAGCTGCGGCTTGAGCTGCGCTGCGGCTTAAGCTGCGGCTTGAGCTTGAGTTGTGGCTTGAGCTGCGGCTTGAACTGAGCTCGGCTTGAATTGAGCTCGGCTTGAGCTGCTGCTTGAGCTGGGCTGCGGCTTGAGCTGGGTTCTTGGGCCTGGTTTGTTATTTTGGCCTAAGACCTGGCCTGGTCTACTAAAATAATTTATTTTAGGTCATTTCTTCCACATTTAGGCCTACAGAACTTAGAATAAATTATTTTAGGACTTCAGAATTTTATTTTTTGATTAATTTAGCCTAATTTTATAATTTAGTCTCTAAATTTAGTTGTTTAAAGACTTAGTTATAATTTTTAGGGCTGAATAAATTTAAATACTTATATTATTAACAATTAATTTTTTAATTGTAATTATTTTGTTTTAATTGCAATTAATTAATTTTAAATTTGAGATTAAATTTTGGAATATTTAGTCCTTATTGTGTTTAATATTTATAATAATAAATTGGTTTGGATAATAAGTCACCATAGTGACCTCTATTATTTGAATTAATTTATTTGAAATATTAGACAGATGTATTAAAATTCGTTGCGGGTAGTTAATCGGCCCAAAGGAAGGTTGCTATCTGGTTGAGTTTTGAATACACATGTGGCAATAATATGTGACAATTATTATGTTTACTATCCATGTGAATAATGAATCGGCCCAAAGGAAGGTTTATTGTTTGACATGACTGAATTGTCAGTATTTGATTACTGCGTTGAGATACTAATTACAGTTAATGTTTTGCATCCAAAGATGGAAGTATTAATGTTGTGCCAGTATCTTGTTTCCATTATTTGATCTCTACTTTTGTGAATTGTTTCATTTGTGGATCGTGAGCTTATGTTTGTTATTTTTGTTTATTTTCTTTAATGACAGCTAGCATGCCGTATAATCCTAACTGTGTCCCTATGCTTGAGGGGTCAAATTTCGGGTCTTGGAAATCAAGCATGATGATTTATCTGGGTTGTATGGATTTAGACCAAGCATTCAGGATGGACAAACCTGCTCCTCTTACTGATAATAGCACCGATGCTCAGAGGCTTCAGTATGAGAAGTGGGAGCGTTCTAATCGCTTAGGTTTAATGATCATGCAGCAAGGAGTCCCAGAACATGTTCGGGGTGCTATCTCCGCTGATGAAAATAATGCTAAAAACTACCTTGCCGAGCTGGAGAGAGCTTATGTCAAAAATGACAAGGCTGAAGTAGGGACGCTTTTAGCGAAACTAACCTCCATGAAGTTTGCTGGCAGTGGTAGTGTTCGGGAGCATATTCTAAGCATGTCTCAAATTGCAAAGAGACTAAGGGCGCTGGATTTGGCTTTACCAGATGACCTCTTAGTCCATTTGGCTATGAATTCTCTTCCTTCTCAATATGGGCAAATTAGGACTTCCTATAATTGCCAGCCGAATAAATGGACTCTTAACGAGCTCATTTCTCATTGTGTTGATGAGGAGGAAAAGATGAATTCTACTAAAAAAGAGAGTGCTCATTTGGTTTCTTCAGCTGGGAAGGGCAAGAACAAGAAAAGAAAGAAGTCTTCTGAAAAGACTGCTGTAAAGACTGTTGAGAAAGCTGCTGTTGTGGCTCCAGAGCAAAAGAAGCCTTATGTTCCAAAATGCTTCTTTTGTGGTAAGACTGGACATTTGAGAAAGGACTGTCCCAAATACGCCACATGGCGTGTCAAGAAGGGTAAGTACCTTGTTTTAGTTTGTTCTGAGGTTAATTTAACTTCAGCTCCTAGAAACACTTATTGGATGGATTCTGGTGCTACCACTCATATAAGTGTTTCCTTGCAGGGTTGCCTGAACTACCGAAAGCCAACTGACGGTGAAAGATACGTCTATATGGGAACTGGAGATCCGGTTGAAGTTGAGGCCATCGGACATTTTAGATTATGTTTAAGAACTGGTTATTTTTTGGATCTAATAGATACTTTTGTTATTCCCTCTTTTCGAAGGAATTTGATTTCTGTTTCTTATTTGGACAAATCTGGTTTTACTTGTTCATTTGGAGACAGTGTATTTACTTTATCTATGGATTCAAATATTTTAGGTACTGGTTTCTTGAATGAATGTGATAATCTATATATGTTGGATGTTGATACTAGTTATCATGAATCTCTGCATGTTACTACAAAAGGTACCAAAAGAAAGTTAAATACTGATAACTCAGCTGTACTTTGGCATAGACGTTTGGGTCATATATCCAAATCTAGAATTGAACGTCTTGTTTCTGATGGTATCTTAGATACACTTGATTACACAGGTTTTGATTTTTGTATTGAGTGTATTAAAGGAAAACAGACTAAACAAAAGAGATTAGGTGCCTTTCGGTCTTCTGATGTCTTAGAATTGATTCATACAGATATTTGCGGTCCGTTCCCTACTGCATCTAGGAATGGCCAAAGATATTTTATATTATTCATAGATGACTATTCACGTTATGGGTACTTATATCTCATTCATGAAAAATCAGAGTCTTTGGACGTTTTTAAATCTTATAAGGCCGAAGTTGAAAATCAACTAGGAAAGAAGATTAAATCTGTTCGATCTGACCGTGGTGGTGAATACTACGGTAGATATGACGGTTCAGGCGAACAGCGTCCATGACCTTTTGCGCTTTTCCTACAGGAATGTGGAATTGTCCCTCAGTATACAATGCCTGGTACTCCCAGCATGAATGGTGTATCTGAGAGACGTAATAGGACTCTTATGGATATGGTAAGAAGTATGATTAGTCATTCTTCTTTACCAGAGTCTCTGTGGGGAGAAGCATTAAAGACAGCAGCCTATATTCTCAATAGGGTTCCAACTAAAGCAGTTGCTAAAACACCTTATGAACTTTGGACTGGACGTAAGCCTAGTCTAAAGCATCTTTATGTTTGGGGATGTCCTGCTGAAGCAAAGCCTTATAGGCAGAATGAAATGAAATTGGACTCCAAAACTGTTAGCAGCTACTTTATTGGATATTCTGAGCGGTCAAGGGGTTATAAGTTTTATAATCCTACTTCTAGAACTATTTTTGAGACGAGAATTGCAACATTCTTTGAGGATGTTGATTTTGGGGGGAGAAATAAAGAAAGAAACATTGTCTTTGAGGAAGGATCAAGTAAAGAACATTCAGTTTCTATTCCCATCATTGTTTCTGATAGCGCTCAGATTCCTGCTCCTGTCGCTATTCAAGAAGCAATTCAAGGTCCAATACAAGACAATGTTGAACAACCTCTCCAGCAGGATGGAGAAGTTATTCTTCCTCAAGAACAAATTCAACAACCTCAAGAATTAGAGCCAGTTCAAATGCCTTTGAGGAGGTCTGCTAGAGAGAGAAGAAGTGCTATTCCAGATGATTATCTAGTATTTCTTCAGGAACATGAGGATACTATAGATATGATAGATGATGATCCAATCAGTTTCTATCATATCATGCAGAGTTCCGACTCTCATAAGTGGATTGAGGCAATGAATGAAGAGTATAAGTCTATGCAAGACAATCATGTTTGGGATCTTGTTCAATTACCTGAAGGAAAGAAACCCAATGGTTGTAAATGGATATTTAAAACCGAGAGGGATTCTCAAGGTAATGTGGAGAGATATAAGGCTCGTCTTGTAGCAAAAGGCTTTACTCAGAAAGAAGGGATTGACTATAAAGAAACCTTCTCTCCAGTTTCTTCGAAGGATTCTTTTAGGACAATCATGGCTTTAGTTGCACACTATGATCTTGAACTTCATCAAATGGATGTTAAGACTGCGTTTCTCAATGGAGACATTGATGAAACCATATATATGGTGCAACCAGAAAATTTTGTATCTGGAGATTCAAAACAACTGGTATGCAAATTAAAGAAATCCATTTATGGACTCAAGCAAGCTTCTCGTCAGTGGTACTTTAAGTTCAATCAAGTAGTTGTCTCATTTGGTTTTGAGGCAAATACTGTTGAGGATTGCGTGTATCACAAGTTCAGTGGGAGTAGGTTTATCTTTTTGGTTTTGTATGTGGATGACATAATTCTTGCTACTAACTGTAAGGACTTGTTGCATGAAACTAAAGTCTTTCTTTCAAAGCATTTTGAGATGAAAGATTTAGGTGAAGCTTCTTTTGTTTTAGGGATTCAGATACATCGAGATCGTTCTCGGGGTATTCTTGGATTATCACAAAAGAGCTATATTGAGAAAGTGCTCAAGAGATTTAGTATGCAAGATTGTAAACCAATAGATACCCCTGTTGCAAAAGGAGACAAATTCAGTCTTCATCAGTGTCCTAAGGGTGAACTTGAGATTCAACAAATGCAAAAGGTTCCATATGCGACAGCAGTTGGAAGTCTTATGTATGCTCAAGTTTGTACCCGTCCAGACATTTCTTTCATAGTCGGCATGTTAGGTAGATATCTCAGCAATCCAGGAATGGATCATTGGAGAGCAGCCAAAAGAGTCTTGAGATATCTTCAGAGAACTAAGGGACATATGCTCACATATAGGAGATCAGATCAGCTTGAGATCATTGGGTATATTGATTCTGATTTCGCTGGATGCCAAGACAGTAGAAGATCCACGTCAGGCTACATTTTTCTCTTGGCTGGTGGTGCTATTTCTTGGAAGAGTGCGAAACAAACTCTTGTTGCAACCTCCACTATGGAAGCTGAATTTGTAGCATCTTATGAGGCATCCAATCAAGCTATTTGGCTGAGAAACCTTGTCACTGGGCTGCGTGTAGTAGGTGGAATTGAAAGACCACTAAAGTTGTATTGTGACAACAAATCAGCCGTTTTATTCTCCAACAACAACAGGAGCTCTTCTCGATCAAAACACATTGAGATTAAGTTCTTGGCTGTAAGGGAGAGAGTACAGAGTGGACAGATATCCGTAGAGCATATTGGAACAAACTCCATGGTTGCAGATCCGCTTACTAAGGCAGTGATACCGAAAGTCTTTCATGAGCATACCGCTCATATGGGTGTCATTTTGTATTAGACTGTCTAGTTTGAGTGGGAGTTTGTTCTTTATTTTTCATTATGTTCTTGAATGCTCTATTTTGTTTTGGATATGTTTTTTATGTTAATGTAATTTCTTGAGTACTCATTTTGTTCTTTATTACACTCTGTATTATTGTTGTGATTGATCTCACTTTTGTTGTGACCAGTTGGAAACAGGCATGATAAGATCACATTGCATGTAGTTTCCATGCTACACTCCTATAATGAATCTATGTCGTTTGGGGTATTGGTAATGTGATTGATGATGAACTTAGTCATGAGATATGACGAATGTTTCTTCAGTTCTTTATCAATATGACCAATGGACGGGATTATTATGAATACCTTGAATGACTGCATTTTGCGCGCACTTATGATGTATGTATTTTATTTAACATGTGTTTGCCCAAGTGGGAGATTGTTGGATTTAATTTTCTATTGTGGGCTAAATATGTGAAATTAAATACATACGGCAGTCTTGATTATATATAGTCAATTTAATTGTGGTCTTAATTATAATTTATTGACTATTGAGGTATTAATTGATTATAGGGATTAAGTGTAGAGACTCTTATATAATTACTATTTTGTTAAAGGACCAAAATAGGAATTGTGCTAACCCTACAGATATATATAAGGTCGTGGTCTCCGGAGAAACAGTATCAATTAGAGTTTTACTTTTCTTTGGTAACGCTTCCGCTAAAAGATTGATTCTGGATTCTCTGGAAGGCTGCAAACCTATTTTCTTCTTTGCAATCAAGATTGACGAACAATGATGCCAGGTACGCAATCTATCCTTGATCAATCTAATTATTGAGATCTAGTGATTTGCATGATCTAGGTGGTTGGAATAATTCAAATCTATTCCTAACATATTATAATCATCATCTATGAAGATTAATGGGTTTTTTTTTAATTATCAGCAATCTTCAAAAAATGCTGATATATATTCATACCAAAAATGCAAAAACAAATTAAAATAAAATTATGAACAATATAATAAAAATATATTTTTTTAATAATTCACTCCCATGATAATAGTCAAAAAAGAAAAGAAGAAACCAATCAAATTACACTTGATTAATAAAAATCTTTATTTTTCTTTTAGTAATGATAAAAATCTTTATTTAATAGAACTTGTTGAAGAGGTAAAAATTATTGTCAGCAATATAATTACTTTTTTTTAATAAAATATATGTTGGTATGCGTATGGTTATTTTCATCATTATGATGACTAATTGATACTTACTACTAAATAGGTAAGATAACTTCTGACATTAACATTTGGCACTTACTGTGGTCTCCCCTTCAACCAAATATAATAAAATATAAAATAATATTTATTTCATACGTATATATATTATTTCTTTCCTTTGTGCGAACTAAAAAACGTTAAAAACTATTTTTAAGCAACAATAAAAATAAAATTTAAACCAAATAGTTATAATTTTTTTAATTGCTTTTTGAATTAGTCTATTGCTTTGTTTCAAGATCTGATGTAATTGAAATAGACATTTGGGCGTTTCCATCAGAACAATATAATTTAGAGCGAGTTTGGCAAATTCGTGATGTCAAAAGGGGAGATATTATTGCTCTGGCAGAACGGTTTTTTTTTTTTTTTCATTTTCTTGTTTTGATTATAATTTAAAAAAATTAAAAAGAAATTAGTAAATTTAAAATTCAATCGGTTAATTTGTTGATATAAAATAAATGTATATATTTGCAGTTTGCAAGTGATGATGGATGAGAAAACAAGGAAGTTGTCAAAGTTTACAAAATAAATCATGGAAGAAATTGCTCCTTTTTCAATGAACTGTGACCCCATCAGTCATAAAATACATGCCAGAAAAATGTAGCCATTTGATGTTAACACAGCAAATTATGTCCATAAAGGCTTAACAGTAAGTCTCATTAATTTTCTTCATACAAATATACTTGAAATCATTTTACTCTTTTGAGCAGAACAAAGAAAATTAGAGAATTAATCGGTTCTGTTTATGTTCATGGCTGGCCATAGAACCAGGACTTTATCGAAAGGGGGTAAAAATTTTAAACAAAAAAATTACAATAAAATATTATTTTGATAAATTGCACCATACATGTTATTTTTAAAATAATTTTTATATATTTTTAAAATATTTTAATTATTTAATATATTTTTGAGATATTTTAAAAAATATATTTAAATTAATTATTTCGAATAAATTTACATAATATAATATATATAAATAAAATATTGATATAATATATAAATAAAAACATTGAGACTTATATTAAAATATAACTTCATTAATCAATATTTAATTAAAAATAAATTTTTATTTAGGCATTTAAATTTTAAAAAATTAAGTTCAATTCAATTTTATTATACCAATTTTCATATTTAAAAAAATATAATTAGCAAAATTTAATACTTTTTATACAAAAAAAACATGAGTTGATTTGAAAGTAATAAAATTATATCAAAATAAAAATAATTTTTTAAGAATTTTATTTATTTAGTTCGGTCCATTACTAATAAATTTATCTATATTTAAATTAGACATTAATTTTTTTATATAAAAATAAAATGAGAAATAATTATTTTTTTATTTTAATATATTATGTATATCTATAAACACATATATATACATGTACATATGTAGGAACCAAGGGAGTTAGGACTCCCTTGGTTCCGTCTCTATTCACAGCCAGGATGGAATGATGTTGATATCAATCGGCATGTGAACCATGTTCAACACATAAACTGGATTCTTGAGGTACCCAATTTTCACCATCTCTAATTATACATATTTTTAGTGCAAGGAATTTAGATAAAAGATTTTAAATAATAACTCAATAAGAATGGGATCAGAATCTTCCATGCTCATTGATGGAGCATCACAAGCTTTATTCCATAACATTGGAGTACAAAAGAGAGTGTTTCATGAATAGTGTAATACAATCTCTATCCAAAATTGTTAACGATAATAAAGATGTGGTAGAGTTAGATCACTTACTGTTGCTTGAGAATGGAGATGAAATTGCTATGGCAAAAACCACCTGGAAGCCAAAAGAGGTGAAAATCCAGAATGCACTTCATATTCCAGAGAATTAGCAATAGCTGCAATGGTAACAGATGAACTGAACTACTCGGGTAGTGCTAACTCTATTTTTGAAGTACTTTGAAGTAAAATATTTGAACCTAACTCTATTTTCGGGTAGTACTTTAAAGTGGAGTCGCTTAACTGTATTTTTATAGAGTAAAATATTGACCATTGGATTAGTTGAAAATTTTTGAGTCATTGATTGAGTAAACGTTATTATGAGATTGGATACGCATTATTATTATACTTTATATAAAAGCTATGAAATAAACCTAGCAAACATATCTGAATGCTTACTATGCTCATATCATCTTCATCGCAAGCGGCCGCCTGTCTCCTAGCTCAATCACCATTCTCTCCATTGTTGTCGCCGCACCAGTCACTCCCATCGCTAACACAACATACTCAACATCCTCTTTATCACATATCCAGTAGAGAAGGTGCTACCATTGTTGTTTTAAACTGCCATTTTAGATCACCATCATTGTTGCTAAAGTTTGATGGGTTGTTAGTATATTTTTATTTATTTTATTTTATTTTTATTTTAAATTTATTATGAATATTAAGTGAATCTTTAAATTTTCTAAAAAAATTGTGCCTGCTTTATGGATGAATATTATTTGCTGCCTTTTGATGTGCTCTCTCTCTACTGTCTCTCCCATTCAAGGTCTCTATCTTGTCTCTCTCTAATGCTGGCAAGAAAAAAGCTAAAATTGAATACCCAATTCAAGAATGCCAACCTGATTTGGCCAAAGAACGTGTAGAAGGTAGTAGTAGAAGTGGTTCTGTACCTATTAAGCATGATGATACAGGAATTGGGGATCTAGAGGGTGATGATTCAGAAAAAGTGGAGTTAGAGGATGATGATGTATATCTGAAATGGACAGATTATAAGGGTTTTCTAGCTAATAGTATGCGTCAAAAGGCAAGCGAAAAGGTGGAAGAGACAATAAAGATTTTTAATAAATATTGCCATCATTTTGCTCAGGTGATCACTTTTATTAGGATCTTTTATGAAAATATGGAGATATGCTTCATTCTCTCTCTGTTTGTATCTATGGCTTATTTCATTTACTTTTTTTTTTATCCCGTTTCAGCCAATTATAGTACATATATGTGGAGTCTGTGGCTTAACTATCCATCCATGCTCCACCTTTCCATGTATTCAATTTTGTTGTTTTTTATGTGAATTAATCTATCTGGGAACAAAAATAAAATGAAATCATTTCTTTGTAAATATCTTTGTAACTACATGATGTAAGTACCCTTCCTTATTTGCTAGTTTATACTTCATAGTTGAACTTGAGTATTTAAAAAGATGCTTGGCATTATCTAATTTATCTTATAGTTTTTTCCCTCCATTTCAGTGTGCTTTCTTGTGAATTTGAGGGTTGTTACTCTTTAAGGTGGTTCTGGCTACTTTTGAATTTATTTTCTATCTATATAATGGCTGGCTTAGTTTCCAAATTTTTATAAATCTGTTAAAGTTTATTTCATGTTGCGAATTATAAGGAAAGAAACTTGAACGTGGACAAGAAACATAACAAGCGGCAGTTGCTTAGATTAAGAAAGAAGGAAACACTATAATGTTAAATGAATAGAAACATCATTATGGTTAAATTGAATTGAAATATTAGCATCATTGCAGTTATTGCCATTAGTACTGTTCTGAATTAAATCAACAATGTTCCATGTACGTAATTTATCAACCTGAACATTCTTTTGATGAATGATCCTGCACCATATTTAATGCAGTTGATTGTGGTGTTAATATTTTGTTGTAATTTCCAAAGTATGATGTTACATTCCTCTTTGTCCTTTTTATGGCGTGTTTTAGTGGTCATACTAAGATTTTTTAGTCTAGGAAACATATTTCATCGCACTATGATCTGAATCTTCTTGGGACAAATATATGCTAAGAAAAAATATATATTTCGCTACCTTCTCAAATTGATAAGACCATTGTAGTTAATATTTACTCTCAATATCAAATAAATGCTTTTACCAGGAAGAGGATAAGAGAAGCCAGAAGCCAAATGATAAGCAAATTGGTAATGGCACAAGTAAAGTAAGGTTCCTCACCTTTTTCTGTTCTTCTCACAAACCCCACTCATCCCCTTTTATTTGCTTTTTTGGTTTTTTTTTTCCCTCTCTCTCTCTCTTTCCTTTTTTTGCTTCAAAAATATTTCTTTTAGGTCTAAATTTAATTGTGGAAGCATGGTTTTATCTAATCCAGCAGTTTGGTCAACATGCATCTTACAGTTTCTTAGACTTCCTAGGCCACTTCCTTGACATTTAGATTGTCTTTCCTGGAGATTTTTCTCCTAGAACAACCATGGAGCAACAATGTTAGCTGGCCATTTTGTACCTTATGTTCATTTTTGATCATTGTGATTCTCATTTAAGTTAATGCTGTGAAAGTTTTGCAGCATGGAAGTTCAGTTGCTGACACTAAACAAAGTTTAGTTCGAATTATGATATTTTGGGTGAAATTTCTAGAATTTCATAAACAAAATATTAGAAATTAACCTACTCGAATTGATCAAACTACTGAAATTATCATTTAAAATTACAGAAAATCTACTTAAACTTATACAATTTATATCAATTTTTTAAAACTTCTAGATCAAATTCTAATAGTTTGAGTGAGATTTTTAGAATTTGATAAACAAAATATCAGAAATTGACCTACTAGAATTTTGGCCAAACTTCCAGAATTCTTATTCAAAATTACAGAAAGTCTACTGAAACTTATATAATTTACATCAATTTTTAAAAATTTTTAATTTAAATTCTGATAGTTTAAGTGAGATTTTTGAAATTTGATAAATAAAATACTATAAATTGACCTACATGAATTTTTGTCAAATTACCATAATTATTATTCAAAATTATAAAAAATACTGAAACTTGCATAATTTACATCAATTTTTTGTAACTTTTAGTTACAATTCTAATATGAGTGAGATTTTTGAAATTTGATAAATAAAATACTAGAATTTTATCTACTAGAATTTTTTATCAAACTACCAAAATTGTCATTTAAAATTATAAAAAATCTACTGAAGCTTATATAATTTATATCAATATTCTAAAAATTTTACTTTAAAGTCTGATAATTTAAGTTGAATTTCTGAAATTTGAGAAATAAAATACTAGAATTTGATCTACTAGAATTTTTGGTCAAACTACCAGAATTGTTATTCAACGTTATATAAAATCTACTAAAAATTACGTAATTTACGTTAATTTTCTGAAACTTCTAATTAAAATTCTAATAATTTGAATAAAAATTCTAAAATTTGATAAACAAAATACCATAAATTAACTTACTAGAATTTTTTATCAAACTACCAGAATTATCATTCGAAATTACAGAAAGTCTGTTGAAACATACATAATATCACCAACATGACCTACCATAAATGTTATTCAAACTTACAAAATGTTTACTAAAACTTTCAGAATTTACATCAAATTTTCAAAATTTTATGAAAATATCTTTTTCTTTCAAAATAAAATTTATACTATCATTTTATAAGTTTAATTATAAAATTAAATGCATAAATATAAAAAACTCAAATATAGTTGCAATGCTATATTTTATTTGTTATAACTCATATTTATTTTAATAGTTCATATAGAGATAATCACAAGTAAACATAAATAAATCTTATATTTCATTTAAAATTATAAGTTATACCATTTTTTTAAAACTAAAGATTATTATATATTAGGGACAAAATTATCAAATTATTATTTCATTTAATTTAACCCAATAACCAAAATTTAATATAAATATCATAATTAATTTATAACACTAGTTGACTTTCCACAATAAATACTTTCATAAAAAATAAATTTTAATTTATTTTTTTATAAATTTAAACTCATATTCAAATAACAATTATATAAATTAAAGAATATAATATAATTTTAAAAGCATAATATATATATAGATTAAATATGTAATACCAATTTTTTGTTTCTAAATATTAATTTTGAATAAATCAATTCTTAAAATAATAGTAAGAGTTTTGATGTAATTTTATACACAAACTCATATATATTTATTCAATAATAATTTTTATCATAATTTTTTTAAAAAACTTTCATATTCTTTTCACTAAATATTATTATTAATTTATTTAATATATATATTTTATTTTTTATATACATAATTTATTTTTTAATTATATTCAATATTAAATTTTCAAAAAAATATATAAAATATTAAAAAAAATAAAAGAAGATATAAAGATAATTACATAAATCAACCATATATTATTTAAAAAATTATAAATAATGTCACTTGCTAAATATAAAATATTATCATATTTTTAGGAATAATATTATCAATTTATCCATATAATAATATTATTTAGCAAATCTCATAATAACATTTATTCAATTAATAATCTAAAATTTTTTAACTAATCTAATGATTAATATTCTACTCTATAAAAATAGAGTTAAGTGAAAGTGGAGTCATCCTAGCACTATCCGAACTACTCTAGTTACTTGTCATACAAATAAAGCAAAAATAAGTGTTAAAATAAAACAAGAAGGATGTAGAAAGCATAGAATATTTTGCTTTGTAATAATAAATCACCGACATTTTCATTGTATTAGGAATTTATTTCCTTTTATTCGGCTAAAAAAGGCGCCTATGTTTTCGTGTTTTTTAAGAACTAAACATTTGATAATGTGAGATGCCAACGTGTTAGCTTTCTTCACCTTCTCAACAGGGAAATGAAGCACAAGGGAAACCAGAAGTGTAGCAAAAATACATAAAACTACATTTCATGTACATGAAGAGGGGAAAAGACCCTCAATAACAATGACATCCAAATGAAAAGGAACACATAAAAGGTTTGGCAGCTACATATATAAATTTGCTCTGTGTGCGTGTGGGTGTGTAAATTCTTTCACTCTTGCATATAATCTTTGAGCAGAGAAAGGCCTCCGCATACCATCAAAGAGGGAAGGAAAATCTAAAATCATACATAAGGGTTTTCAATCAAACAGTGCCAACTGATAAAAAACTTTCCAACTAGCAGAATAATCTCAAATGGGAGGGATGAAAATCAAAAACAATTGAAAGCAAAAAATTGGATGGTCTGAATGAAAACGCTTTTCTTTTTGAAAAATTTAAGATCAGGAAAGTCAAGTTGTACTCATCATACCTAATTGGCCTGTTGCTCCAGCTAACACAAAGGACAGAGATCCCCAGCCAGCTATTCAAAAGCACAGCACAACAGTTCTCAAAAACTAGTAAACAGTAGGTCTCATTTCATTCTCCAGCTAAAAGAATGACAAAAATGTGAATGGAAAATTTCCTTAAAGGAAGAACTTCTCTTTTTTCCTCATCTTTTGCAAGAATCACGAAGTATCTAATCATTTTAAGTCCATCAAAAGTATTAACTCTGTCTGATCTCCCTTTCATTCTTGAGTTCAACTTACAGATGCAAAATTGAACATAAAAATAATACAAATTTTGAGCCCAAAACAATAAGAAGCATCAAATTAGAAAGAAATTTGGAACTTTTTGAACTAAGGAGATGCCATTAACAGAATCACCAGCCTCTCCAACAGAAAATAACATTTGTGATGCTACACAGGTCAGAGAAACCCAATAAAGGAACTATTCTAGAGATAAAAAGGAGTTACAAAGAGCAAAATATGAGATGCAAAATAATCAATGCGTTGGTTTTTTTAAAACAGACTTGAAACTCAAAAGCAATAACAAGCAAACATAGAATTTTATATAAGGTTTGGCAGCAACAACGTAAAACAAAGTGAAGTTTATTTGGTGAAAAATAGAAACTCCCAACTTGCATGAGTAACAGCATGCAAGTAGACAATTTATAAACCAAGTATTGTTTGTATTTCAGACATACCGCAATACATGATATTACACTCAATATCAATAATGAACATGGGAGAAAAAGTACCTGCAAAGATGCCTTACATGAAAATAGAGAAAACAATTTGGTTAACTATCTTATGCAATTGGCAGAATAAGAACTTGAGCTATGGAAGCTGCATCAATCATCAACCTCTGCTTTAATTTCCCTTTGTAGCTCTTCCTTGTACTCCTCAAATGTTCCAGGAAAACTATTTACTGTACCATTTTCTACTACCCAAATTTCACTCCTCTCCTCATCCTCACAAACCCGAGATATAAGCCTGGAATCATGGCTGACCAACACAACTCCTCCAGTGAACTCATCTAATGCATCAGCCAATGCATCAATGCTCTGCATGTCTAAATGATTTGTTGGCTCATCCAACATCAATATGTGTGGCCCCGACATGGAAATTGAAGTGAACACAACCCGTGCTTTCTGCCCTCCTGATAATTTTGCAATTGGAGTGAGATGATTATGGCTAGGGAGTCCAAATTTTCCTAGCTTGGCGCGAACAGCCTCTTGCTTGCTAAGTCCCTCTTGATCTGGATGAAGCCGAAGCAGATACTGAACAGGTGTTTCATTCATTGTCAACAGGTCAACAAAGTGTTGTGAGTACCTCCCAATCCGCAATTTCTGACTTCTTCTTACTTCACCCTCTGTCGGAACCAAATCGCCAGCAAGAAGATTGAGTAGAGTAGATTTTCCAGCTCCATTGGGACCAACAATGGCAACACGCGTTCCCATATCAATACCCACATCGACATTTGAGAGCCTGAAATCTTCCCGGTTGGGATAACTAAAACTGACTTCAATCAGTTGCAAAAGTGGGGGTGTCAGTTCTGTAGGTTCAGGGAAGTGGAACTCAACACTGTAATCTTTCCATTTCTTTGGGGCTTCTTGCAGGGGTTCATCTTCATCAGCATTGCCCTTTGACTTATTCTTTGATGCGTCCTTGGCCGCAGCAAACTTTGCACGATCTTTAACCTTTTCCTGCTGAACTCGATTTCCTGATCTCTTTGCAGCTTTCACCTGCTTATCATAAATCTCAAACTTCTTATTCATCTCTTTGCGACGCTGCTCATATCCACTTTCAAAGTCATCAAAATTCCCACGGTAAACATGAAGCTTCAAGTCATGAAGATGGATAATTTCATTGCATACTGTGTTAAGGAAATCCCTATCATGAGAAACAACAACAAGAGTTTTCTTCCACCTACACAGGTACTCCTCTAACCAAAGAACAGCCCTCAGGTCAAGGTGGTTAGTGGGTTCATCCAATAACAAAAGAGTTGGCTGCACAAAAAGTGCCCTAGCCAGAGAAATTCTCATCCTCCATCCACCGCTAAATGACTGAGTAGGACGGCCCTGCATATCCTTCGTGAAACCTAACCCAGCAAGAATCTTTGATGCCTGAGCCTCAGCGGCATCTGACCCCAAGATCTGCAATTCCTCATACAATTCCGCAAGTTTCTCTCCTGCATCATTTCCATTTGCATCATCATCTCCATTCTCATGACCGCCAATAGAAGAATTTTGCAAAGATGCAACTTCTTGCCTAATCTTGACTAGCTCTTCATTAGCTGCAACAACTGCTTCAAGAGCAGTTTTATTATCACCAACCACCTCTTGTTCTACAAGAAGTACATCTATATTTTTGGGTACAGGAATCCTCCTCCAAGCAAGAAGCTTTAACAATGTAGACTTGCCCATTCCATTCGGCCCAACCAAACCATATCTCTTTCCATGAGATATCTTCACCGATGCATTCTTTAAGAGTTCCTTCCCCCGAGCTGACACAGAGAAATTCTCTATAGTTATATCTTTGACATTAGCATCTGCTTCACCTTCGCCTTCAAGAACTGAAGCTCGACTACCAATAACAACAGTGAATGCATCACGGTCATCCTTAAGAGCCTCTTTTTTGGCTTGCTCAGCAACATGAGCAGCAAGCAAGTCCTTCTTTTCCCGTTTCTTCAGCTCTTTATCTGTTATAGAGATTTCAAGTGGCTTTGGGTCACCCCTTTGCTGCCTATTCACTTGTCTTTTGACCCCAGTCTGCTGTTGATCATCCTCGGAGGCATAATCGTCCTCTTCATCAGAAGGAGGGAGATCAATACCATCAGTATAAGATGAAACTTTTGAAGCCTTTGCCTTGGCAGTGCTCAAGGAAGAGGTAGATCCCTTCTTGGGTTTATCAGGTTTCTGATCCATACTAGCAAGCATGGCTGCAACAGATACTTTCTCTTTCTTCTTTCCAGCTTCTTCTGTTTTCTTTTTTCCCATTGTAGAGATATTATTCTGGGAAAAATAAAAATGTGAAATGGAAAAACAAACTATCACCTTCTGCCCTTTCTAAATAAGTTTAGCATAATAAAGAGAAAAAAAACGACAAGAAATCATCCATCTTGAAAACTTCCAAACTTTTCTGTTTACAGTGACAAACACCAGCAATTAGTTTTAACAAAACACCAACAGATACTACCTTATTCAATTGAACAAATAGAATTCAATAGTAACAAAACAAAAAGACCAGCTAAAAAATGTTAATCCATTCAATTATCTCAAGTTCAGAAAAATAAAAATCAAAACTTACTATATAATTGAAAATGGAAAAACGTTGAAATCGGCAGTGTCAATACAAATTCCCAATAATATCCAATTTCAGAATCAAATCTACTATCAAATTCACATAAAAATAAATAAAAAAACAAATATTAATATAAATGACTAAGAAATTACTTGCCTCAATCTGAAATGCAGTTTTAAGGATGCAACTTTGAGCTAGAACTATCAACAATGACAAGCTAATTTTTTTTTTGAGAAAATTAAACCCTAACGGTTAGGAATCTAGGCCAGACCTGGCAACAGGGCGAGGTGGGGGCGGGGGAAACAATCTCCATCCCCGTCTCCACCGTGACGGGGAATCCCTGTCCTCGGCCCCGTAAGGATCTTCGCAATGGGGATTTATCTTTCTTTAATTTTTTATTTGGTTTAATTAAAATGCAATAATATAACAAGCCAATAATTCATAATAATTATACAATCAATAACATAACAATCTAATAATTACATACAACAACAACAATAAAGCCTTAATCCCAAGTCAATTGGGATCGGCTATATGGATTCTTCTTTTTCACTCAATACGATTTAAGGTTATCTCTTTTGATAGATGTAACATCATAAGATCATTTTGGACCACCTTTGACCAAGTCAGTTTAAGCCTACCTCTGCCTCTCTTAGCTATATCTACTCTAACTTATTCGGTTTTTCTAACAGGCGCATCGCTAGGCCTTCGTTTCACATGGCTAAACCATCTCAATCTATGCTCTCTTATCTTATCCTCAATAGGTACTACCTCCACTTTTTCTCTAATGAACTCATTGCGGATTCTATCCATCCTAGTATGACCACACTTCCATCTTCTCATTCTCATTTCCGCAACATGCATTTTACTAATATGTTGTCCTTTTACTGCCCAACACTCACTTCCATACATCATCACAGGCCGTATTACAGTGCGGTAAAATTTTCCTTTTAATTTAATTGTTATCTTTCGATCACATAGAACTCCTGTAGCACCCCTCCACTTCATCCAACCAGCTTTAATCCTATGATTTACATCTTCTTCACAACCCCCATCTTCTTGAAGAATAGAGCCAAGGTATCTAAAATAAATACTATGAGGCACTGCTATTCCGTCTAAAATAATTTTGCCTCTTTCTCTATTTTTGCTATTAAATCTATACTCAGTCTTAGTCCTACTTAGCTTAAAACCTTAGATTCCAAAGTGCTTCTCCATAATTCCAACTTTTAGCTTACCCCTACTTGAGTCTCATCTATTAATACAATATCATCTGCAAAGAACATACACCAAGGGATGTCATCCTGTATATGTCTTGTTAGCTCATCCATGATCAAGGTGAAAAGATAAGGGCTCAAAGCTGAACCTTGGTGTAATCCAATAGAAACGGAAAAATCCTTAGTATCCCCTCCCACGGTGCGGACACTGGTTGTAGCTCCCTCATACATATCATTCAAGACTTGGATATATCGTATAGATATTCCCCTACGCTCTAGAACCCACCATAAAACTTCTCTAGGGACTCTATCATACACCTTTTCCAAGTCAATAAAAATCATATATAAGTCCTTCTTCATCTCTCTATACTTTTCCATCAAATCTCTTATAAGAAAAATAGCTTCCATAGTTGATCGACCAGGCATAAAGCCAAACTAATTTGAGGAGATACAAGTATCTAACCGTAAACGGTATTCCACAACTCTTTCCCACAATTTCATAGCGTGGCTCATAAGCTTTATACCTCTATAATTTGAGCAATTCTGAATATCTCCTTTATTCTTAAAAATAGGTATCAAATTACTTTGGCTCCATTCATTAGGCATTTTCTTTGTACTTAAGATCTTATTGAACATAGATGTCAACTATGTAACTCCTGTATCTCCCAAACATTTTCAAACCTCAATAGGTATCTCATCTGGTCCATAGGCTTTACCAACTTTCATCCTTTTCAGAGCTTCTTTAACTTCCGAAAATCTAATCCGTCTAGTGTATCTCACATTTTTCTCTGGCCTAACGTCTAAACCCTCAATGTTATCACTATAGTTACCATTAAGAAGTTCTTCAAAATAGCTTCTCCATCGTTCCTTAATATCCTCTTCTTGAACCAGAACCTTATTCTCTTTATTTTTAATACACTTAACTTGGTTTAAATCACGACATTTCTTATCTCCGCCTATACATGAGTTTCTTGTATATAGCCGGTCCCAAGCCCGGATAAAGGAGGAGGGTTGCGGTAGGTGACAGCCAGCGTAAAACTTTTGTCACATCACATGATATGGATTCTAATAATAATAATTACATACAATAAAAATAAAAAATATAACAAAATAAAATACATCAAATTGTATTTATTTCACATGTGAAAATAACTAAAACAACACACATAATAATTCTCTATTTCCTTCCTCCAGATTTGAGACTAAATTTCTGATCCCACCCTTAGTCATGCAATTGGTTTTAAAGTTTTATTGAAAATTTAAATTTAAACTTTGATATTGTTTACTTCACAGTACACATATATACACGTGCAAAATCTCTAGTGTTTTGATTAATAATTTTCTAATAATTTTGAGCTAATAAGTTACAATAACAAGCATTTATAAATAAGTTACCAACACTTTCAAAGGGAAATACCCATAATCCAGCCTTCTCCAATTAAGTGCATAACAACAATGTGCAAGTCCTTATGGTCACAATTATCCAGCGTAGTATCCTCATCATTCCCTAGTCATTGCAGCACAATCCCACCCAATTCACAAGCATTCACAAATCTCAACAACAAATGTAAATTTCTTATCGCATGTTCAGTACAGATGGAATGTAATCAAACAGAAATTCATTACTGATTTTGTTGAGTTGCCAAACATGAAATTAAATGTTAATTTTAGTGGATATTTGCCTAGCACCAGCAGACCTCCATCATATAATATTCAACTTTAGGCAATAATTAGACTCATGATACTACTCTTGATTAGTTTAACAAAGGTAAAGTTACATATCAAAATCTAAAATAATCTTCACTACAATTTAACATATGCACATTTTTCTCCTCCAGCAAAACCTCAATACCCAATTCAATTAGCTTAATCTTCCACAAATAGTTATAACAAAGGGAAAATAAGAGGAGTACAAGCAACGAAAAGTAATCAAGAAAAAATTGCGAAGATACTAGTTTAGCAAAGTATAGAGATGAGAACCACTCAATAAAACAATGATTACTGTTAAGTTTTAGCAAATTAGCTCGGTATATTATGAAAAAAAGGCACATCTCCACAATCAAGAACTAAAACAAGAAACCGAGACGTACCTGACTAGACTCGCGTATTGGCTGATGCCGTGATGGTGCGAGGAAGATGATGCCGTGATGGATTTGCGAATAACGATGAATCGTAAGTTAGAAACTGGTGTCCGGTGATGAATCTTAGCTTAAGATGAAAATGGTGTCTGGCGATGTAGATGTGCAGCTGCTAGGTTTAGCAAAACTGAGAAATTTTAGGTTATTTGATTTAGGTTTAAATATTAAATACTATTTTGATTTATGTATATTATATGATATATAATAAATAATAATATAATTTATAAATGTAATATTTTATACTAAATGATACATAATATATATACCTTTCAAAAAAAATACATAATATATATATATAATATAATATATCGGATCTTCATACGGACAAGGCAGAGAGTATCTTTTCCATCTCGCCTGGTCTCATATCGCAAGAGTTTTCTTCGAAGTTAGCAATGGGGAGGGGAATGCTGGAGGACATTTTCCAGCCCCATCTCTATCAAAGTAGAGAATTTTTATGGGAATTCTCATCTAACAAACGATGCCATATTTATTTTTATAGAGTCACTGCAGAGAATTTATATATATTTTTAAAAAAATAATAATTTATAATAATTAAATAATATAATAAAATAATAATTTAATTAATATTTAAACATATTAAGTTAAATTTATTTTATATGTGTAAATAATTAAAATATTTAATATAATATATAAATATAATTTATAGTGTATATTTTAATATATATATATATTATATTATTGGGTCCCCTCCATTCCTGTCTCACCCTACCTAATGGGGAGAAAATCTTGCCAGTCTTCGCCCCCGCTGAAGAAGAGGGTGGGGAATCCCCGCCACTTTCGGGGTAAATCCCTGCATGGGATGAAAATTTTTTATCCAATTGCCAACCCTAAATTTTCTCTTTATCTTGATCTTTATGGGGAAAAAAAGGAAAATTTTTATCTAATCTATTGTATGGGATAATTTTTTTTTTTTGAAAAATGACATTGTCATGCATAGTCTACTATAAAGTCTCTCCTGGGCTACAACAATGACAACGCCCTTTTGACAACTTAATTAGTATATTCAAATTAATTCATAAGGATCATTGTGCTGTTTATCAATATACAAAAAGTAAATCAGGAAGAAGTTGGAGAATTTAGAAAAGTATGGTTTTATTTAGAGAGAGAAGATTTAGTCTAACTGGCTATATCCCTCAGAACTTACACAAGCTCTGTTATATAAAGAATGGAGGATACAAATTTACAAACTTGAGATCGTCATGGATGACCTCATAACATACTGATACTATACAGTACAAGCACTCAGAAAAAAGTGTACATAATTATTACAGAAAAGAAAAGTAACACATTAATATTGACTAATTGAACAGACAGACTGGGTGAAATGACTGTAGCTTCATATGCAGTGGAACAACTGTAGCTTCACATACTAAATTATTGTGAGTGAGTGATAAGTTCGTGTTTCTATAGTCTTTATCATCTGACTCATAAAAAGAATGTATCATTGGATTTCTTTCATAGGCAATCAAGTCAAAAGTAGTAAACTGAGTGGGCTGAGTTGTCTCTGTCTGTACTGAAGCCAAAGCATCTTGAAGGTCTTGTTCAGTAGTGGGTGTACCATCATTAATTCTTTGAATTGATGAAGAGCCAAGTTTTGTAGTGACAACTAGGATAACTGGATGAATAACATGATTTGATGAGACTGGAAGAGATAACTGGAAATCTCGTGGTGCTGGCTGTGAGCTGGAGCTAAGATCGGCTACATATGATTGTTCAAAATCAAAAGGATCACTATCTTGAAAATACTCTCCAGTGAGTTGGAGAGGAAGTTCAATTGTTATTTCTGCATGTTGTTGATCATGTCATGTCCAATTTCTGTTTAGAGCCATTGATGTGCAAATAAAAGGATTTCTAATGTAGAGAGAAGAATTATTGAGTTCACAAAGATGAACTTTTAATTCTATTTACTCCTGTTAATTGTTGAACAGTTAACCAGGATAAGTTGACCAATGACGTGCTTCATTTTAGGACCATAGAACTCCTATTTGAGGTTATTGGGAATAAGGCCTATGGAAGATGAAGATATCATGATAGTTTCTTACTTCTGCATCTGGTTTTTCCTATAGCCTTTTCTGTGAATATTCTTCAAGAGTTCACTTTTTTATCAAGATATGACATCATACCATTTCAGAAATTTCCATGGCAAGGAACTTGAGTTTTCATCAATATGCGGAAAATTCATCATATCCATAACAAGAATTTCCAGGGCATGATAATATAGTGTGGAGATAACCATAAGAACCATAATTCAGCTATAAATTGAGGATTGTTGGGAAAGAGATGATATACCAACATCCATAAATATTCTGGATAAAAAGCACTGCACTCTGGATACACATTGAAATGATTATAGATATATTCAAGATAAACACCAATATGAATTCTAACAAACTGTTGAATAGCTGCAAGTGTAGTGAAATGGCATCTAGGAGGAAATTCTAAATTTGTGTTTAGTCTTGGTCTATATGGCAAAGAAGAATATCCTCTGTACATCATGATACAGATAAGGAAACTGGTAGCAGTGATTAGTGGAACTGGCTTGAATGGTCTGGACAAAAGATCCGGAATAAGATTTTTCTAACCTTTTATACGTTCTACAGAATAGTCATATTTTAAGTACCACTCTTATAATCTCAACAGTTGTTATGGAGGAAGAGTTTTCTATTTAAACTCTAGAACTCTTGGAAAAGAGATAATATTTAGAATAATCATAAAATAATGTCCAAGAAGATGGAATTCAAATTTCTTGATTTCATATTTAACTGCTAAGATTTTCTTATAGGTAGAATGATAATTTTTCTCACTATCTTTAAATTGATCGCTGGCATGACCACAATAGCGAGTTTTACCATTAATCCTTTTGAGGAATACTGCACCCTAGTATTCATCACTAGTATCAGTTTGAAGTATTCTAAGTCCAACAGAGGGTATGTGGAGAGGGTTGGCTAAGAGGTAACCTTTTTTATGATTTGAACAACATTTGTTTGAGCATCAGACCATTGTGGAGGATTTTTCTTTAAAAACTTAAATAATTGGCTAATAGGTTGGGCTAAAGCAGGAAAAAAAATCTCAAATAATTTATAATACCTAAGAACTATCGAATCTGCTTAACTGAAAGATTTGAATCATGAAACTTAAGCAGTTCAGCTGCTATATGAGGATTTGGAATGTAAGACCCATTTTCAAAGTGCATTCCCAAAAAATCAATGGAGGTCTAACCCAGTATACTCTTCCTTTCTGAGTATACGATTCCTTAACATTGAGCCAAAGAAGTGAACTATTGTAACAGTTGTTGATAAGCTTCTACTGTTGGTGAAAACAGTAAAATATCATCAATGTAAATAAGGGTCGAATAAAGAATGGGCTGAAGGATTATGATCATAGCCTTCGAAATAGTGATTGAGCAAACTTAAGACTAAAAGGAATAACATTCCGTTAGTATTATGCATCTGGAATGCAAAATGTTGTTGTGGGTTGATCTTCAGGATGAATACCCAATTGCCAAAATCTTGGTTTCAAATCAAACATTGAAAATATCTTTGATTTATGGAGATGAACCATCAATGTAGAGATTTTATGAAGAGGAAACTTGTCAACTTGTAAAAATAAGTTAAGAAGCTTATAATTAATCACATGTCTATTTTTTTCTCTAATTTGTTATGATCTCTTTTCAACATAAAAGGCTTGTCAAGCCCAGTTGGATTGGTTGGTTCTATCAAACCTTGTTGAAGCAACTGATCACATTATTGTATACCTAAAGCTAGATCTAATGGAGACTTGCCAAGGTGAGAAGCTTTTATTGGATTAATATCCTTATTTTTCTTGAAATGAAGAGAAATGAAGAAATCTTTTTTTTTCACAGAGGACTGGGATGTTTGAAATCAGAATGAGAATCTGCGCAAAATGGAAGCAATAAAGCTTTGATATCCTCAAATTGAATAGGAACTTCTAAACTAGAGAACATGTAAGGAATATTTGTATAAGTCTTGAACATTTTATTATGGTTGATTCCATTAGGAAGGATCTGTAAATCCTTTGCATGTTGATAAATATCAGAGCCAATCATTAGGTCTTTATCATAGAGTGAAGATCCAAGAATATAAGTCCAGATAATGCAATATGGAAAAAATTGAATACCAATCTTGTGTCTTATAATAAGGTGTGTAGAAAATACATTTTCATCTGCTGTCTTAAAATATTCAACATGTGTCTTCCAGTATAAACTTGGTAAAATGAATGGATTCATCATGGATTTATAAGTACCAGTATCCATAAAAGCTATTAGAGGAATAACTATATCATATTTAAATGGAAGCATTGAAAGTTGAATTAATGGTATTGGAAATGTAGAGTCAGTAGAGAAAACTAAAGGCAAAGTTGGTTAATATTGTTGGAGATGATAAATAGGCAAATAATCCTCTTCTTCTTGGGAATCAAGAGAACTAGTATCTAAGAAAGAATCATCATCATCAACATAGAGTGCAAACATTGTTTCTTGGTCTACTGCCTCTTATTTTGAAAGAAGTGATTCAATTTCAATATCATCAGGAATTGAAATTGAAGCTTGATGAAGACATTAAACAAGCTTATCAACCTTGGCAGGCTTGTTAGGGCATCTTTTTATAAAATGACTTTTTTCCCACAAACATAACATTTGTCTCCTTGAGAAGCCTTTCTTTTGGAAAAAGGATATCTCTTTCTAAAAAGCCTAAATTTCTTTCGTTTTATGAATTGCCTAGGTTTTCCAGTTTTAAAAGGAGAGGAATACTAGCGGACATGTGTTTTCTTTATGCAAGAGCACTTCTTATCATGACACTGGATTTTGAAATATGTTGGCCTCTGATATGCTTTTTTAAACTTGCAAGAATATTCATTGAGGAACTTTTAGAAAAACTTTTGCTTATCACACAAATTAATTAGAACTGCATGTGTAATTTGATGGATTTATCCCGAAGTAACTTGAGTCGTTGGCTTATTCAGTTGATAAACTTTTTATTGAATTTTTTTTTTGAAGTTCTTTAGGGAGAGAAGCAACATAAGTTTGTTTCATGCTATGATCAACAGTGCCTTTCAAAGTATAAAACTTTTTCCTCATCTTTGATAATGGCAATCAATATCTTTCCATTTAAGAGAGCAACACTTCATCTCATAAAACTCCAATTGTTCTCTTTTTGTACCAGAGAATAGTCACCAAGGAAAACTGTGTGTATCCTATGGAGAGCATTAGGAACATCCAATGTGAAAAAATTGAAATTGAGAATATTTATCTTGAAATAGAAACCATTCTCGAAAAGATCCTATAAACCTGGCTACAATTTCTTTTAGAATTTGGGGAAGAGAAAAGCTTTCTCAAAAAGTTTGAAGCTCAATCCAAGAATTGAATTCTAACATTTTATCTCTCTACTTAGTAGGAGGGATATTATCAAAAGTGAACCAGAGACTATTAGATGGTTTTTTGTCATGAGATTGTGCTTGTCTGAATCTTCATGGCCTTCAATTGGTTCATCAGGAGGATCATCTTCAACTACAGGTTCTGGAACCGGTGTTCTTGCTTGTTCATTCACTAAAATGTGAGTGATATCAGCTTAAGAAGCTTCTAAATCTTCTAAAAAATCATTAGAAAAGTTTTCTTCAAAGGATTTTGTATCAGAAGCACCATAAATGATTTTTTCTGCCATCTGTTGTTACTGAATAACAGGACATAAGAAAATGTCTTTGGAACCTGAGAGGTTGTAACAGAAGATGTTGCTACAGTTGTCTATGCATAAGACTTATGTGCAGAAGTGACAAGAGGTACAGATGATGATCTTACAAAGATTTTATGAGGCTTAGTAGGGTGGAAAGAATCCAGCACTTGTTCTAAAAGGGCCTTGTCCTTGTTGTAGCCTAGGAAAGGCTTTTGTTATAGACTATGCATGAGATAGATTTGGTAAAACTTATTCGGTTAATTCATATGTGTTTATGGACGTGTATATGCTCTATACTTACAACTCTTAGCTGATCTTATGCATTAGAGACTTCTATGGCATGGATGCCCTAAGTGGTATCAGAGTCATAGTACTGTTTATAAATATATATGAACAGTAATGAGGGAAGAAACCTCTATAACCATATTTCCTTCTACTTCCTATAATGAAATAGTATCTCATACTTCTTCTCTTCTCATCCCTTCTTCCTATAAACAAACTATAGCTAATAAAATAGATTATTTTATAGAAATTACTCATATCCCTGAAAACTCTAAAGTAAATGCCTCACAACTTTCTGTTCTTAACCCTATCTTTGATCTTTAAAAATCCATGGTTTGACCCATGGCCCTATCTCACCTTAATGGATTCTATAATTTCAATACGTGCCATTTGTTTAACCGACTCATCACTAGATCTAGCCGAAGCAAAAATTTAAATCAAATTCAAAATGTAGATAATCTAACCAAATTGATTCATATATTTTTAAGTAATTAAATGAGCCAAATTGATATCTTTAGTGTTTACAATATCAACCAAAATTGATATATTTATAGTTCAAAAAAAATTATATATTTCATTTGTATAATATAGTTAGTACAAATTTTTAATTATTTAGTTAGTTCAATTTTTTAATATCACATAATTGGATTTATTTTAATTTTTTTAATATAAATCAAATTGAATCAAATAATTTTAAAATTTTATAAAAATTTAAAATTAATCAATCTATTAAATTCAATTCAATTCCATTATGTGGGTTGAAATTTAGACCTTTTTTTTTTTCTAAAGTTGAAATTCCATCAATATGTTGAACCCGGCCTGAACAAGGCTCATTTAAATTCCCTTAAAATAATTCATTACGTTATCCAATTTAAATTTGGTGATTACCGGAAGTTTTATGTCAATTATTTCAAAAGTGATTTTTAAAAAAATCATATGCTTACAAAAATCAGATGCAACATCCAGAAAAAGGAAGATAAAAATAAAAAAGAAATGAAAATAATATGTTGAAAATAACAATTTTTTTAAGAAAATATTTTATTTCTTGCCTAGAAAAGTAACACTTTTAATATAATTTTAGAATTTATAAATTAAACAAGAATAATATATTTTTAAACTCATTTAACCATAACATAATTTCAATAAAAGCAATATTTTTGTGAAGAGATATGTCAAAGTACCATGATCTTCAATCAATGCACTTTAAACAAATAAAAATATTATTTTTTTTTAAATTTTTTTACATTATTCTCAATATATATAAAAATATATATTTAATATATACAAAAAAATACCATATTTTTACAAATTGTTGATATATGCACGATATTTTTTTAATGTTTTTGGTTGCATAATATTTTTAGTATACTAAAAATTACAAAAATATCATACATATACCAAAAATTTACAGAATTATGATATATATTTTTTATATAGATTAAGTATATTTTTTTGTATATGTTGAATATAATGAGAAAAAATAAAAAATAGAACTTTTGTAAATTAAAAAAAAAACATAGTAAAATTAAAATTTTGAAGAAATAAGTAATATTTTATGTAGTTTCTCTTAATTTTTATGCATATTTACCTAATATTACAAACTTGCAATATATTTTTGAAATAAAAAATATAAAATACATATGTGCTATTAAAGTTCATTAAATATTAGGGCCATATTTGAGTCTTTTCCCTCAAAATTATGTAAACGGTAGAGACAATTCCTTTCACTGTTGAGACAATTCCTTTCATGGGCCACTAGCTATTTTCTTAGGGCTTTTGATAAAAATATAAAAATAATTAAAAATAATTAAAAATATATTATATTTATAAAATATTTATTAAAATATAAAATTTATAAAATATTTATTAAAATATCATATTTTTATTAGTTTATAGAAAGTTTATAATCAACTTATAATTAGTTTATAATAATTTTATAATGAATTTATAAATTTCACACTGTTAAAATGAGTTTATTATAAGTTTATGCTAAAATGACTAAAATACCTCCAGTAAAAAGTAAAAATTTTTAAAAATATGATGGAGGATGTCATTTTTTCATTTTTTTTTATAATCCACTAATTTATCCGTTTTAATTAAGAAAAAATACACAAATAACCTAAAAAATTATTTTTAAAAATACTATACAATAAAAAAATTTTAAAATTATTGCATAAAGAAAAAATAATTTCAAAAATACAGTGGTAATTGGACACTATAAAAATATGAGTGTTAAATTAAAAAGATGTCATTATTTAGTATAATGGCATATATAAAATATATGTTGCATATATATGTTCTCATATATACATAAATGCCCTTATATATATATATATGATATACATTACATATAATGTGATTAATTTCATTGATTAAAGATGAAAAACATAAATATATGTTACATAAATATTTTTATATCATATATGTTGCATATATTAATAATATATGCAACATATAAAACATATGTTGTATATATATATTCTCATATATATCATATATATTATATATAAGTAAATATATATAGTGAATTGAAGAAAAATAATAATATATAAGTATTATATGTTTAGTTATATATGACATATATATTACATATAAATAGATATATATAACGGATTAGAGAGGAATAATAATATATAAGTGTTATATGTCTACTTGTATGACATATATTTTACATCTAAGTATATATATATGATGGATTAAAGATGAATAATAGTATATAAATGTCATACGTTTACTTATATAACATATGTTACATATAATATGCTATATATTATATATGTTACATATAATATGTTAAATATGATGTTATATGTTATATATATGTTGTATATAATATATTATATATTATATATATTTCATATAATATGTTAAATTTGATGGAAAGACAAAAATTGAAAAACTCTTTTTTGAGACATTTTATTGAAAATGAAGAGTACGCTATATTTAAAAAAAATCACAATCATTAACGTTGAAACCCAGATTCAATGAGAAAAAAAAATTACATATATAGAATTTTTTTTAAAGAAAAACGTATTGGTAAAACTGTTTTTGTTTATTTTCTTACAATAAGCAAATTTAAATAAATGCAAAAATAAGTTCAAATGTGACTATGTCTTTGAATTCGTGTGCAAAGAAATCAATAAAGTGAAGCTTTAAAATCATCCGTAAAGAAAACTGAATTTTTTAAACATCAAATTAAAAAAAAAAAAAACATCTAATTAGTATGTATAGTTTATTTTTTTAATTGAAATCGAAGCATCGAGGGGCTGAATAAGTGAAACCCAGACATCATTTTTATCACTACAATAACTAAACCCATTGGAAGCTGGAGTTATGATTGTAAAGAGATTGTATTTTTGAAAAATAAAAATAAAAATAAAAAATAACGTAAAAATGAAAAAAAAAAGAAAAAATTAAAAAAATAAATAACAACAATAAAAATTAAAAAGTAATAAATAGTATAATTTCCTCTTTACTTTAGTTTATTTTGTTTTCCGTTGGTTTGTGATGGAGATTAAGATTGATTGGTCAATGATAATATATTTTTACTTTAGGATTTACTAAAAAATGTCAAAAAATATTTTCAAAAATATTCTTTTTATTTCAAAAAATTCACTTTTCAATTTTTAATTTAAAAAAAATCCTAATTTTTAATTTTAAAAATACTTTATATATATATATATTTAGTATATTAAAGATATATTTAGCATGTTTTTAGTAAATTAAAGGTATGCATAAATTATAGGGTATTTAAAAAAAAGTGACATAATTTTTTTATATTTTTTAATATATAGTCCTAATGATGAGGACCAACAAAATTTATTTATATTTATGAATAAAATACTTTAATTCACTCTATGATGGTAAACGATTGATAGTTATATTTTATCTCATTAGTCTTTTCTATGACATTGAATATCTTTCACATTTTAGAGATTAAAATAGTTCTTTTTTTTTTTCTATTTTAAGTTTAGATATATACTAGAATGATACTCTCGTATTACTTCAGAGATATACATATTTTATTTATTTTTTATAAAATAATCGCAGCCATTCAGTTACACAAAAGGAACATTTAAAATATATTATAGCAGTTAAGAGTAAAATCGAAAAGTAAATAAAATATGTAAGAAATAAAAATAGTTTTTGAAAATTCATAAAATAATTACATTATTTACTCATTTACACTCAATATATAATATTTTATAATAATTATACTAATATTTTACTTATTTGTACTTAATTGATAATATTTTATTATTAGTTTTTTATTTACTTTTTTCTCCTCTTTTTTAAAAAATACTAATAACTTTTTTGTATTATTTATATAAAAACTAAAATAGTATAAATTAAAATTAATAATGATAGAGACTAATATTTTATATTAAATGTAAAAGATTATTTTTTTAGTGTATATATATACACCAACAAAAATAAAAAAAAGTAAAGTTTTAACAAAACAAAATAACAAAATACAATATCAAAACAATTTAAAAATAAATAATACAGATAAATTTCTGATGTACTATATCATATTAAACTGCAGGTGCAAAACATATTTTATATAAAATATAACATACAAAATCAATTACAAAGTTACAAAATCAAAATAATTATACAAAAGAAAATAACTTCCAAAAGTTATACAATAATTAAGAAAAGAATGGGTTGTTCTCAGAGAGAGAAAGGTTAAAAGGAAAAACTAAAATCTAATTTCTGGAAATAATGTTTTGAAGGAAAGAAAAGCTCTGACTTAAGCTCTGGGAATAGCTTTATTAAATAAGCAGAGAGTTTTACTATTGCAAGCTTTATATTGTGGATGAATAGTACATTATCGGAGTACTATTTATTTTACATTGTAACTGAATTGTACTATAGATGAATAGTTTTTTATCAGTACTTTTTATTATTTTCTTCACATGTTTTGAAGGAATAAGGTTCTTTCTGCCTTTACATTTTATTTTATTTTTTCTTTTCTTTTCTTTTTCTTCTCTTTTCTTTTTTTCTTTTTACTTATTTTTCTTTTTATCTTTTCTTTTTACAGGTCATAAAATACCATAACTGTCATTTTTATTATTGAGGAGATAATTTGAATCAGATTAAATTTTTTTAGAATGAGTCTTACTTGAAGACACATAAGAATAAGGCTTTAAAGGCTTGAAAGTGGAAGGGATGGAATCGACCATCTGATAACAAATCATTTTATATTCTTCTATAGTTTTTGCAGCTACAAGAATGGCCTAACTGTAATACCTTTATATTATATATATGTATAATATATACACCCAGTATATGTAAAATACACATATAAAATATAAGAATGTCACAGTTTTCATCATTACAAAATTTCTATAATTTCAAAAAACTATTTTATACCATAAAATGTACTTTAATAATTATATATAAATATTCATTAATAGTTTAAAATACTAAAAAATACATATTTTAGAGGGAAATCTATGGACAAAAAATTTATCAAAGTTTTATCTAAAATTTGAGTAATCCCAAAATTTAAACATACACAATCAGCACTAAAAGTTCACACTTTCAAAATATATTGACTCATTCACATCTCTAAATAAATATTTCCATAATCCAACATCAATAGTATCACATGTTCATTTCATTACACATATGGTGTTTTAAAGATTCACATTACTTAACTTACACTAAACTTATAACAATTTAATAAGATTCATAATGTATACAAAACATAATATATTTATTAAAACAAATAAATATTTACATGCTATGCAATGACCTCTGGTCTGGTACCAACTTGATAAACTTCAAGAATTATCCAAAGACTCCAGATCTAGTTAGGTCAATTAAAGTTTTTCACTTTCTATCCTGTCACCTGCGTAATGGACAATTCGCGCTAAGTTTTTTGTTTAGTGGTATATACTTTGATAATAGTGAAAATTTAAAGATAATAATGTAAAATGCTTTTCTTTTGTAAATCACAATATGGCATGCAACTACACTTTAAATCTTATTCATTTTTTTATCTTAAATCATCACATGTTACATTCATATGCATTGCACCCAAATGACCCTATATAATATTCAAGTTCTAGAGATATTATTTTGGATAATTTTTTTTGACACTCAGTATCTAACCCATAGGCAAATAATAGTGACGCCTAGCGTCTGGCCCGAAGGTAATATATATAATAGTGACGTCCAACATCTAGGACGAAGGCAGTAATAATAATAATGCTCAGTATGTGGCCCGAAGACAATCATCGGTATACCGTAAACACCAAACATAATACTCTGAAAGATAATATTACATAAGGTTTCACACATATCATATAAAATTTCACATTTTTCTAATATTTTGGCAATTATGTCATTTTTATTCTTTTTGATATTTTTTCATCATTTTATAAGGTTTCCATACTTTTTCACCATTTTCATCAATTTCTTCGCCACAACCTCAATGTGACCGAATTATGTCCTATAGTAGGCATAATTTATTATTTTTTTCATAAATATATTTTTCAATGCTATCAGCCATCTTAAAATGGCTCGTTTAATCACACATTATGCATTTCATACCTTTAAACATATATCTATACACTTTTCATGTGAATTCACACATCAAAGTAGCATAGTCAATATTCTCACATACAATGCAATATACCAAATAAAGCATTTTAACACATTACAATCAAAGTATGTACTAACCTTTAGTTTAAACTATTTCCAAGCTAAAAATTACTACTTTCCCTTCACTTCTCTCAAGTGTCCTTCACCACTAAGTATGGACAACTTGCTCCCACTCAATGCCTATTCAAAATGTGAATATTTATAATTATTTAGAATTACATTTTAAGGTATTTAGGCTATTAAATATCAATTAAACATCATTTTCTCCAATTTTCAAATTTTAACCTTAACTATTTTTTATTTTAAAACTTCTCTTCACTCAACCCTAAACCATATTATAAGCTCCAATTTAGCATTACCAATCCATTTAAATTTACTTTAATCATTCTAATGCCATTTATATCAATTCCACTAAGAATTCCACCAAAATAATATTTTCACCAGTATTACCTTATTCAAACTTCATTTTATCAAGCTCATTTTTAACATTTAACTATAAAAATATTATACGTCAATATAACATTAAAACAATTCTGGTCTATAATTATGAAAATCTTTTTAAAAAATTTAAATTTCATATAATGTAACTATTAATATTAACTTCACCAAAACACACTCATATCACATTTTCAACCTTAAAATCATAACATTTACATTAAAATAAAACTCTTCTCATTAAAATAATTATCAACATCCATATAAAAAATTCTAATTTACACATAATATGTCCATAGCCCTAAACTTAATCAAACTCTATCATAATTAATTTCTAATCATAAAATTATTACATATATATATTAAAATAATATTAAATTCATCCATTACCATAATTATCATCATCTATTCTAGAAACCCTATTTACACATATTTATTACCAACATCTAGTTTCATCAATCTTGTGTATCTCAATCAATTACTAATTAAATTACTACATATCCATCATATTAACTTCAATTCGATCGACTTAACAATTTTAAATCAACTTTTTCTCTCTACCCTTATCAATACATAACCTAAAAATTCATTAAATAAAGCTTAAATAATAAAAACTTACTTGAAACTTTAATTTTTCTTCAAAATTCTTTTAATTCCTTTGAAAAACTTGATGAATTAGAGAAGAAAAATTTTCCCCTCTTAGCTCATGGAGAAATACTTTTTTAAAAAAAGAAGAATAGAGGAAGGAAGAAGAAGATGAATATGTTTTATTTTTCTTCTTATTTTACTATCCACATATATTTATTATTTTATTATTTTAATAATTACTTATTTATTATTTAAAATTTTAATTTTTTCTTCCATTCAACAATAATTTAATTTTGAATTATTTTAAAACTTCAATTTACTATCTTCCATTTAATTCCCACCAATCATATCTCTTCATTCTTTGACTATCTTTCTTCTTCTATTATTATTATTATTATTATTATTATTATTATTATCATCATCATCATTATCATCACCATCAACAACAACAACAACAACTTTTTTAACACCGACTTATACTTGATATATATGTGCAGTATATTATATATAAGTATATTTCATATATATTTTACTTACATATTACATATATCTTTATGTACATATTTATATAATGTATATACTATAAATATGTAATATATATTTTACTCATATGTATATATAATGTATATCCTATGTATACATCAAGTATACCATATATGTACATTATATATATTATAATATATATTCAACATATATAATAATTATATGATGTGTATATGCTTATTATATATGATATGTATATGCTATGTATATACTAGATATACATTAGATATATATACAATAAATATACCTTCAAATGCTTATTTAATTAATTTTTCTAAGATCACAGATATTACACCGATAATGGGTTTTTTTGGGCTCCAAAGGAACTAGTCAACCTAAGGTCAATACCACTACCATTTTCTTTAGAATTCAGTCTCTTACAATTATTTTATTAGTGAAATTTCTGAAGACATTCCACCATTTGATTTTATGTTTTCTTAATACAATGAGTATATTGGTTCCTAACTCGTAAGCTATATCAAAATATCATTGTTATACCTATTGTATAAAGAAATTGATACAAAATAGCAGGAAAGGGAGAATTCTCTTCTCATAAGAAGTAGGATTATAATTGGTTTTAAAGTATTGATAGACTAAGAGTACTTCCTATGATAATATATTATCATTGTTACCACAATAGTACCACCAATCAATAAACTACATCAGGATTTTATCAGTTTTTATGTTAGTATCAAAATATACTAACCATGAATGGATATTAGTAGGGTTTTGGATATACAAAATATTAGTCCAAACATTAATGTAATTCCAATAAGTATAGATAGGACAAACAATTTTATAACTAAGAAAATTGGCTTTAAATAGAACAAGGATGTGGAGAGATTTTCTCTAATAAGAAGGATGAAGAATATTTTTTAGTTGAAGGGAGGAATAGGCTATAATGATTTTATTGGCTTTATCATAATTATACTTGATTTTTACATATTGAGCATTCTCAAGGATAGCTGAATAGTATTCTTGAGATTTTGACAAATTAAAAAGTTTAAAAAATCAATTGCTTGGATATACAAATTTAATAATTTTTCATAGATTCTGATAGGAGAATCTATCTTTAATTTTTAGTTCTGTATCTACAAGCGGTTTAGTAAACCATTTGGATTTTATAGGAAAATTTGAAGAAATAATTTGAGTAGAAGGTTTTGATATTTTCAACTCAGATTTTAAAATATTTTAAGATAGAATTTTTGAAGAGGAATAATCTCTTATCTCAGGTTTTACAAATGGTTTAAGAGATTTACCTTAGTCTTCTGTAGCCTTTGTTGATGGTTGTGAGAAGCTCATATTTTAAAGTGCTTGGAACACCTCCAGAAATTAGGTTAATTGTGATACCTAATGTTTTACAGCTTCTTGTTAGGTTTTAGAGTCTTCTTTTTCGACTATTGAGACCAAATATTTAATTTCTTTAGATCCTCCTTTTAGGATGATATTTAAGTCATCATATAGGGCTTTAGGAGAAGGACTTGAATATGTTTTACAAGTTTCTTTATTTTTTTTGGATTTCTATTTTTTATTCCTCATGGTTCCAGTAAAGGAACTCTTGAGTTATAAAATCAGATATACTATTATTGTCTCTCCTAATATATTCTATATCAAAATAAAAAAATATTTAAAATTGCTTGTCATTTTGCAAAAAATTATTTTGAGACAATATTTTTAACATCTTTTTGTAGAACTTCTTTAGTAGATTTACAATCAATACGGAGTAAAAATTTTTGATTTAGCAAATTAGATTGAAATTTTGAAATATATGCTTAAAATTTCTGTTTTAATAGTAAAATAATTTAATTGAGTTGAATTTCAATGTCCTGAGGTGAATTGGACTATGATTTTTTTTCTAGTTTTTATTGCTTTAACATACAACTATATCCTAAATATGAGGTATCTGTCTGTACTATTTTTAAGGCTAATGGATTAGGTAGATGGAGACAAGGAATGACTTTACTAAGGTTTTAATTTGTTGGACTATATTAGTATAAATTTCAATCAATGGGCTAAAATTTTTCCTAAGCATATCATGTAGGAGTTTTATTAATCTATTTAGATTTAAGTAAAAATTTATAAAATAATTTAGACATCATAAAAATCTTTGTAATTGAACTTTATTAATAATTTTATCGAGAAACTTATCTCCAAAAGCTAGATTTCATTCTATTAGTTCTATACTATCTTGTTCTATATAGTGTCCTAAAAATCTTATTTTAATTTGAAATAAAGACATTTTTATTTTATTAAAAACTAATCCATTTTTCATAAGATCTTAAAAAATATTTTTAGATGTTTAAAATGTTCATCTATATTTTTACTAAAGATTAAAACATCATTGATATAAACAATACAAAATTTTATAAAAGGATTGAAAATATTATTCATAATCCTCTGAAATTCAGAGAGTATATTTTTAAGTCCAAATAGCATCACATTATATTCATAACAATCTATTGATCAAATGAAACTATAAATACAGTTTTGTTTCTATATTTAGGGTGAATATGAATTTGTCAAAATTCAAATTCATATCAAATTTAGAAAAATATTAACAATCTATTTAACAAGTATTTTTTATTTGGAATAAGATAACTAATCTATTTTAGAGCTTTATTAGGAGACTTATAATTTATAACCAATTATATTCCCACTTCTTATGAGAAGAGAATTCTCCCTCTCTTTCTCTTTTATATGAATTATATATATATATATATAAGGGTAAAAAAAAAGCAAAATCACGTTCTATCTATAGTGATTTTGCTTTTTTTTTTTTTTAAAGTATTAGAATAGATTTTTTTTTTCTGTTTTAAGTTTATATATGTTTTCTGAAGAAAAGCCAATTATTTTGATTTCATGTCTCTCATGTACCCTACCCTTCTTCTACGCTTCACCGATATGAACTTTCCTTTCATGGGAACTTGCAGTCGCTTTAGAAAAAAAAAAATAGCAATTTATTTGCTGTTTCTTTCGTTATGTACACTGTCAGCTTATAAAACTCGGACTGTCTTGACAAAATATTCATTAATTTATTAGCTTTCAAAATCTTAAATTACCTTGATTTGTAAGTTGACAAAATTCGATGCTTTCTTTTTCCCATCTCACAAGCCGTCTATTAAGGAATCAAAAAATTTTTAGAATCTAACTTTTTGTCTACAACAAGTTACCTACATAAACTATGATAATATAACCCTTTTAGCGATTATTTAGCATGAAAATTGGAAAACAAATTCTGAAAATACCATATTGCAAATGTTTGTTAGAAAAATTAATGTGAACCTTTCTTTAAAAAAATATTTAAATATTTTATTTATAATTATGAGTATTTTAAATAAAATTACGTATTAGTTAACATTATATTTTCTTTTTTATATAAATTTAAAAAAAACATATTTTACGTTAATGAAGTGGGGAATAAATCTATTTTGTTAATCAAATCAATTTATTTTAATTACTGTATTTTCATAATAGCATTTCATATAATGAGAAAAGTCCAGAATTTACTTGAACAAAAAAAAGGTCCAGAATATTGTTCAAAAAAAAAAGTCCAGAATTTGGTTCTCTACAAGTCCTCTATTATATAGATACAAAAAGAAAAATTGTAAAAAAAGACCTAAAATCTTTTCCATGGCCATCCAGTGTCAGAGACTTTCATGCAAGTACAGTAGGTCAATTGATGGATTTCCCAGTTATTTCTACAAATTAAATGAGTTCATTGGCAAACAAAATATACTGAATCATGTGTAATTCACATGCATGTAGGTTCACTGCACAACCGATCGATGTGTCACAACAGATTACACACATTTCATATCTCAATTCAGCGGTCCATGATCGATCAACAACCAGGATATTTGATAGTGAATGGTGATGATTTAAGGGGGTCCATAGCTAGAAGATTGTTGGACCATAATTTTTTTTATCAGAAAAATCTTGATTCATTAAAAGAAATAAAAAATACATAGAGTCTTCTTAAAAGGCTTGAGAGAATCATGTCTGTACAGGGTATAAACAAGTAGCCAAATAAGCTTACAATCAAAATTAGTCTCTGCAATCACTAAAGCCACCACAACACAAAACATGAAACAAGAGGAATACAATAAACTACATTGAACAGTCCACGCAACCAAGACAAATTTACTTGACCATATTTACCACTATATACATATATAAAAGATCTTTAATCTAAAGTTTAAAAACCTAATTTTAAATCAACATTAAGAAAATACTCACAAATAATTTTACAGTAAATATATATATATTTATAAATAATAGATTTGAAATTAATTTCTTTATATTAATATCTAAAAAATAACATTGAGAGATTGATTTGATGATTTAAAAAATAAAAAGTAAAAAAAAAAGTCATTATATAGTGATATTGCTTGAAAAACATTTCTTTAACAAAATGGGTATGAATGTCTAGGGATGATAAAACCCAAAGGACAAAGTGATCCAGTGTAATGCCGGTGGAAACTGGATCAGGTCTGACCTAATCAGAGGTCCATTCCATACATTAGATTACATTGTCTAATTGTAGGGAAGCATATGCTCGGTTGTGAAGGAACATCTCCTTTTAAACAATTAGTCACCTGCAGCTACCCACTTCTATGCTGTGCTCACACATGTGGGTATTATTTTATATAATTAACGATTCATTTATTCATTCTATAAATAATTATAATACATAAGATAGAGTTAATTCAAATTATGAAATGCATACATCAGTTTATAATTATTCAATTTTAATTAGATTTTTTGAATTCAAGTTATAAAAATATAATTATGTTAAAATTTGATAGTAAAAATTTTATTATCTTTATGATCTTATCTTACTCGATTATAAAAGAATGATTTAAAAAAAAAATTAACACTCACCTTGTTGGCAATGCACTGGGAAAGAAATGGGGGAGGGCATTAATGTACAGTTGATGTCTTTAACGTACTTAATGGTGGCCCATTATAGAGCTGTTGAATCAGAAAAAAATGGGGTCATGATATATATAAATATATAATATATAATCATTGATGCCAGTTAATATTAATGTAGACTGGATATAAATATATATATATATATATATTATGGATTATTTCTTGGGAGAATTAAGTCCTGATGATGATCTTGCTTAGCTGACAGTAAATCTTTGAACTCAATCAGTTAAAAGCTGACTAAATCTTTTCCGAATATTAATTGATTGCACTTCAAATTAAGCTAACTTGATTATTTTTTTATAAATAAATAAAAAAATACCAATTTTCTAGTATAAACCATTATATATTTTATGTAACTTACCTTACCTGGAACAGATCAACTTAGTAATTAACAGCTAGACAGATCTTAAAGTTCATGCATGCATATACATATATTTATAGTCTGTAAGCAGCGATCGAGTTTAGTTCTTAATTAAGATACGTTATTCATATTTGATTAGGTCAATTAGTTTTGATCATGCTAGCTTAAGCTAATTAAAGTCATGCTCTAGCTATCTTAGCTAATTAATATTTAACATGTAATATATTTTACAATTTCTCTCTCTGAAAGGGTACGTACTACTATACAATGCAAGAATCTTTTAGTTAATTTAATTTAATTTGATTAGTTAATCTTTTAGTTAATTTAATTTGCTCCCTACTTTTGGCGGTGCAATTAGAGCTTTGCATAGTTGGGTTAAGGAGTTTATGAGATATATTCTGATAAATTGAATTATTTTTATATTGATATTAGACGTCATTTTTATTTATTTAAGTTTCCTTTCTGATAAATTAAATTAAATTAAAATTTTCTTGATTAATTTATATTCATTTTAAGCATAAAGTTTTTAATATTTTTTTTAGTTGGAAAAGTTTATTTTAATATTGAGAATAAGATCTTATTATAGTTAGGTTATATAAAATGTTTTAAGTTGGTTTTGTAGTTTATTGAAATATTGAATCAAAATTTTATACAAAATTACGATATAAAGAAATTTATTTAAAATTAAATTAATAGAAAGTAAAATGATTCCATTGGAAAGAAAAGTACCACCACTCTTTGATGTATATTTCAAAATATAACTTCCTTTTTTTTCCTTTTCTTTTTTTTAAATACTGAAAAAGTTTAGAAAAAATTACAAGTAAATTAATTATATTAGATAAAAAATTATTTGCAGCAATAAATAGTTCAGGCATGCATGAGGTTCCTCAAGATTTTTTTTTTTATAAATTTAATTCTAATTAAATATTTTAAACATAAAATTTTGAAGATAATTACAGTACTACTGATTCAAATTATTAGTAAGCAATTATTTTTTTTTGTGTGTGTGTATGGAAAAGAATTACCAAAAGGAATGTGAAATCTGAACAGTAATATAAATAAATATATACAATTATACAGCCACTTGAAGTACTCCAATTTCTCTGGTTTCCTCCAATGAAACATTAATAGTATAGATGAATGAATATATATATATATATATATAATTAGTTCTAAACAAATTTCTGGGTATTCATTACCTTTTTTAGACAAGAAGCCTTATAATATGGGCAATATATGGACCTATAAAAATTGCAATTAATTATTAAATTATATCACCAAAGTTGTCCAAATTTCCTTATCAATTGCATGATTATATTATTGTTTATTCACATCTAAATTAATCATGTGTTAAGGCAAAGTTTACAACAATAATGAACATTGAGTGATGAGTAAGGCGCACACAAGTTCCAAAAATTGCAAGTGGGGAGATGCCAATCTAATTGTTTAATTAACTTAAACAGAATGCATACTAATTATATTAATTAATTAGTAGCATCAAGAATGTGCTAATTAAAGCTTCAACCAATTATATACTTTTGTTTTATTAATGTTATACACAACAATGTCTTACTGCCAGTTATATAATTAACGATACAACAATGTCTTTTTTTTTTCTAAAAAAATTATTAATTATTGGTTGGTAAAGTATGTTTATATACTTCAATTAATTAGTGTTAAACTTCAATTAATTAATCACAATTAATTTGTTTAATATGAAGATGCACATGCACATCATCAGGAATATGTTGGTGTTCTTAAAATTGTTTGTGTTTGATGCTATGATACATATAATAAAGTGCATGCATGAACTTCTCTAAAATTAGGTATCAATGATTTATCAAATAAATAAAAAAAAGAGATGAACCAGAAAACAGATTTCTCCAATGATTATGTGTGAAGTTAGGTTTATAAGTTAGAGATAAGTTGGGTTAATAATGGAGTTGCTGGTTAGTAGGCACTTTCAAATTAGAAGAACACCCACATTTTGGGGGACTGTTAATTGTAAATTCAGTGAATTGGGATATTTTAATTTGGTTATGATCATGATCATATGCATATTCAAGTTGAAGATTTTGTATCCATGTTACTAGTAAATTAGAATCTTGATTTTATTCCTTAGTTTAAGTTTAATTTCTCTGTAGTTTGTGAAATTCATGATTCTTGACACAGTTCAACAATATCCCTTCTAAAATAATAATTTTATAGATGTTATATAGTAAAGAATCTTGAATTGTAATATTAGGATTTTCTTTCAGAATAAGAAATACGATACTGATTGAGAAAAGTATATTATTATTTCATCAAGTTCTTAATATATATATATATATATATAACTTAAATTTTAGCAATTTATGCACAAGCATTAGCATGATATATTTATGATATTCCCTGTTAGTGGAAGCAAGCAGCTGCACACACTCGCCAATGCTGAGCGCATACTTATTATATTTACCAAATAAATTTAATGGCGATTTAAGATTTCATCACCCACTTCTTCACCTGTTTTGTCCATTGAATGTATGTACATATGAAAAAAATCATTAATTATAGTAATTAAATTAATTAGCCTTTAAAAACAAACTCACTTATCAATTGATCGAATTAATCAGTTCTTAATTTTTTTTTTGCATTTTTTCAATTAAATTATATTATTAAGGTCTATTTTGTTTTTTTTTTTTTGAGAGAAAGGTCTATTTTGTTAAAAAAAAAGATCATTATTGTACCATTATCTTTTATATCTTTATCATGTTTTTAATATTAAATCACAAAATTAAAGGCAATTAATCTCATGTCTTTATGCTGATCAGAACTATCATGAAAATGAATAGACAAAACTTTATTGAAACCTGACATATGATGCAGAGAGATAGAAGAGAAGTTGTTAGTAAGTCCATATTGGAAGGACCACATTAAGCTAGTGATTGATGATATTTTTTTTTCTTTTTTTAAGAAATTGTTTAGAGGGTCCCTATAACTTAGCTTCAAATAATAAGTTGCAGTCATTTTTGCACAAACAATTGCATATGATTTTATAGACAGTCCTTCTGTGTACCTTTTGGGTGAATATATATACATATATATAGTCAAAACTGTGCTCAGCAGTCTCCATCTTGATTCTCTATGTAAACTGTTCCTTTACCATCTATATAATGGAGTATGCATTTACAAGTGTGGAACCCAACTAAATTTATCATCTGTAACCATCACTACATCTCCATCTTATATATACATATATATATATATTTCTTTTGATAGAAACACTAAAATAATTTGAAAGAATATCTCAGTGGTAAATAGTTGGCATCTCCATAGAGAGTTTCAAATTCAAATTTCACTAAAAAAAGCTAGAATTATATATATATATAAAAAGGAGATATTATTTATGTATATGTCGAATTTTATGTTTAAGTTCTACATGTTTTATTCCCATGAGCAAGTTCATTCTGACTTGTTTGATATTATATTTTTAAATAATTGCTCCATATTACTTACTCTTTTGATGAATATCTATTGCACCAAATCTATAATTGAATCAAATTAAGTTATTTTTATCATTAAATTTGATTTATGATTTAAATTTACTAAAGACAATTTTATTATTTACAAGAACAGTCTTGGTAAAATGAGAAATTTTGATATAATATAGTATAAATTATTATGGTTTTAGACACTTTTAATTATAAAGCTAATTATGAAAATTTTATTTACAAATAACAAAATAACTTATATGAATATTTACGAGTCATATGAGAAGTGCTCCTTTTTCTGATATAATTTTTAGAGGTAAAATGAAATTTTTCATTATTTAACTATAAATTGTGAAAGACTCGAATGTAAGAATATCGTTTCTTACACTTTTAAAGTATATATTAAAAAAATCCAATGAAATTTAATTTAATTAAGTCTAACTAAAGAAAAATAGTAATTAATTAATTGTATTTCCATCTAATATTTCTGCATATATATATTATTTTCCTTTCCAATTCGATATTTCAAAGATTTCAAAGTAGAATATATTATTTTCCAACTATAGGGTGCAAATTTGATGGGATGAGATGACAGTACATCACAGCCAGCCTCACACAGGTAATTAAATTTGGACAGCAAGACTAATTAACGCGGTTGAGGAGTCAAAGTGTGCCCAGTTTTAAGGTAATTAGAACTAATGTTCAAACTTTCCATACATTAAATGGGTCCAACTTTTCAATATTATCATAATTTCTTCCAATTTCTTGTTACCTATTTATGTATACTCTAATTCAATGCTTTGCCTTTTTTTTTTCTAATGAATTATATATACACATGGACCTCTCTCCCTATCTATTCACATACATGACCAATCAAATCATCTATGTTTCATATTATATATAAGACAATATATATGACCAAACGTATTTCTTAATAATCTGTCTGCTAATATATAATAATGTGTGTGTGTGTGTGTGTGTGTATATATATATATATATATTATATACACATGTTCCTCACATAGAACCAGCATATATATACATCATATCATAAATTATATTAATATGTAAGTATAATTATGTTGTTGTTTCTTATTCAATGATATTGTTAATTAAATTTATAAAAAAAAGGATAATGTTTCAAGTTTGAATTTTAATTGAATTTTTTTTAATGGATGAAATATGATTATTAAGATCAATCATGATATATATATATATAAAATTTAAATGTTTGGTAGTAATACCAATAATCATCTCCTCACCTGATTTAATAATTATTATGTAAAAATGTGTATATATATAGTATGGCATGGTAATTAGTTGTATAAGCTTTTGAATTTAGTAAAAAAATAATATAATTAGAATTTCTTCTTTTAACTAAAGATTAAGTTCGCATTATAACTCAATATCATTTTAAAAAATTATAAATAAGAAAAAACTATTTATCTATGTATAGTTTAACTTAAAAAATAAAATCCCAATCAAGCTATTACCTACCAAATTAACCCTTGATGACTAATTAATTAGAATTCTTATATTGGTTTATTTAAAGCGAGGAAGATTAAAGTATAAATCTCCCTAACTATAAAGATGATTAATTAATTATTATAATGTGAGAATAGAATAATATATGTATATACATATTTTATATAGTGCATGGATGGGATGGGCAAACATAATGTTGCAAAACAGAAGTCTCTATCTTTTATATATATATATATATGGGTGAAAGTCGTGAGACTTGTATATAAATATATATAGTGTTTTTTTTTTCAATTCTACATAGTTAAATTGATTACATAGACCCTTTCAATAAGGCAGATATCACATGATTTGTTTCCCATTAACCAAATCAAACGGCCAAGAACAAATCCAACCAAATAAGAAAATACCCAACAGCCCTACGATGTGTCCCATATCCAACTTATAGTGTTGGTCTTTAATAGTGCTATTAGGAGGCATAAAGACCCTAATTTAGCCTCTCATGTGACCGACCATTAACACTTATTTGACCTGTCATTGCTCCCACTTTGTCCCTCTCTTCTTTCTCCTCACCTTTTATATATAAAATACCTTGCCGTTTTGGCCACTAATTAAAACCATTACCAAACACTATATAACAACTAGAAAATTAGTAAAGAAAACGTTATTACAAAGAAAACTTTGATTCAAGAAGATGGCAGAAGAAGGTCTTGCTCTTGGACATGAACTTGTCACTGAGCTGAGGTTGGGACTTCCTGGCCGTTGCGGTGGTCGAGAAGGTGGTTTTAATAAGAATGAGAAGAAAAGGGTTTTTTCTGAAGTCTCCGACGGCGGTGCCGGGGAGGCTAATAGTACTAGTGTTGACCGGAAAATTCCAATGAAGAATCAAGTTGTAGGGTGGCCACCTGTATGTTCTTACAGGAAAAAGAATAGTTTTAATGAAAAAGAAGGGTTTGAAATTGAAACTTCAAAAATGTATGTGAAAGTTAGCATGGATGGAGCTCCATTTCTTCGAAAAATTGATTTGGGTCTTCATAAAGAGTATTCTGATCTTATTGTTGCATTGGAGAAGCTTTTTGGCTGTTTTGGCATTGGTAAGTAACTACATACTACTCTTGTTTTAATTAATTTTGTTTTATTTTTTCTTTTATTATATAATTAAGTTTTTAATTTAATTAACAAGTTTTTCTAGTTATTTGAAGTCCAAAATTAACCTTCGTCTACATATTTAAGCCATGCAAAATTATATATATTTATATAAATTACAATTTAAGAAATTTTATTTTTTTAAAAAAAATTAATAGCTAACTGTATATAATTATTGTAACTTTTGAAATTTTAATTTAGAAATTTTATAAAAGAAGAAAAATAAAAGAAATTTATAATTATCCCTGCACAAAGCATGGAAAGAGGGGCATGATTTTTTTCTTCTTCTTCTTCCTTTGAAATTAATTTTCAAAGGAACTAAAAATTAATAAAAATTAAAATTAAAAAAAGGGTCAAAAACAAAGGAAAAATGAAACGAAAAACATCATTTCATGGCATGCACTCAAATTCACGTGCAAAACATAATAATGGTAGACAGACTAGAATGGAGTATATATCTCTCCATAAGATTGATTTATACTTTACTAGAATTAATAAATACACAAAAAAAAAACCGTTGAAATTTAATGCAATATAATTAAAACTGTTGAAATATAATGCAAAATAGTTTATTTTTTTACTATTTATATACAAGATAAATTTGTGCCATACTAAAAGAGAAAATTTTTTTTATTATAATTAAATATTTAACTTCTTTTAATAAATATTTCATGATTCATTATATTAGTTTAAATAGGGCATCTTTTAATAAATATTTCATGATCTATAATATTAGTTTAAATTAGAATGAATCTAGATGGAGTTATATGGATGCTGACAATCCTCTTAGTCGGCCACCAAAAATATATTATAAGAACTTTTGACAACCGGAGCAGTAGAGATTTAGGCTGTGCCCCTCTTAGCCCTCTACCTTCTCTTTATATATGTTGAAAAGTAAAAATTTTACCTTTTCTCTCCTAAGCTACTGGTTTCGCCATTGGTTTAAATATAAACAGAAAATATTTTCTAATATACTTGTGAAGTTAATATTTTTAAGTAAGTTCAAAAATATTAAAATTTATATTCGATCTCTTATTTTTTTGATAAGACTACTTAATTTCTTATATCCTAATTATAATACAGAAGAGATTAATGAGGTTAAATACATAGGTATAAGAATAAAATTAAAAACAATTTAATCAACTCTGATTAGTATTTAAAATTGATTTATTTTTTACAGTACTTTGAATATTGTTGAGCAATTATATATTTAGTATAAAAATAAAAGAAAAAATGTAGCAGTAATAATAATAATAATAATAATAATAATAATAATAATAATAATAATAATAATAATAATAATAGACGTGTGTGGTATGTATGTGTGGATAGGCAAAGCACCGAAGGATGCAGACAGCAGCGAGTACGTTCCCATATATGAGGACAAAGATGGAGACTGGATGCTTGTGGGAGACGTTCCATGGGAGTATGTCTCTTCAACTTTATATTTTCTATTTTTTCCATTTATTTCAGATCATACTTCATTTTATTATATATTCTGCAATATATGAATCTATTATTATTATTATTATTATTTACTAGGCATGTCCAACAAGTAGTTTCATTTGGATATTTTCTGTCTAACTTGGGTCCGACTTGAATAATTGAATATATAATTTTGATAAGAAATAACTTAAATTAATAAAAAAAATGTTAATGTTTTATTAGTTGGGTAAATTTATTAAACCAACTTAAATCTTATATAAATAATAAATTTACATACTTAAAAGAGGGGATTATAGAGATTTAAAAATGAGTTAGATTTTAAGAGCAAATTGAATGTTTAGATTTGATAAAAAAATCGAGTTTAATATCTGAATATATAATTAGCTTTATTTATATACAAATTAATTTACTTAAATCTTAATTTGATTTGCGATTGTGATTAGTGATTAGCAATCATCAAAAGATTAATATATTAATTGATGGTTGATATTTGAAAACTTAATTATCAATAGTAAATTAATTTGAAAAACTTAATTTAGTCAAAATTAGTTGCAGGCGTGCACTTTGTGCATTTCTTGATTATAATTTTGTTAATTTAGTTAAATTAATTGCATATTCACATTTTATGCTTTTGATTATAATTTTGCATTTTTAAAAATATTTTATTTTAATATACACAAATTTTTGTTACTAATTTTTTTTGATAATTTGGATATAAATATAAGGAAAATATAAAAATATAATAAGTGAAAAAAAAAATAAAATGATTGTATTTGTATATAAATTAAGTTTTTTAAAAAATTATTTAAATATAGTGAAAATTTTATAAACAACTTTTTTACTTTAAATTTTTTTCTAAACAATAAATGCGTTGAGGATTTAGCCTCCCACATTAGAAAAAAAAACAAAAAAAAGAGTTTGTCCATTTAAGAAATATATTAGTTACCATACCATAATGAAATTATTATAATTTTATTATAAAATGTATTTAATTATTATTTTTCATGGGCATATATTTATTGAGAAATTATAGAACATAATGGTACTCCTTATCAATTTCCAATAGTTAAAGAATCAAGAAAAGATTTAGGTGTACCACATTAAGCCTGAATGAAATTAAAAATTAGTCGATTAAGACCCATTTAAGCTGTTATCCACTAAAATTGAGGCATGATTCCTATAGTCACTTTTATGGTCTAGTGCACATATGATTTAGAAAAACACCTTAATTTGTAATTGTAATGATTTATTCTTGAAAATAAAGGACCTTGAAAAATGATACTACTACAATATACCAAGCCATCAAACTTGACTTCAACAATATTTATGTAATAATTATGTCCACAACTAGTCTCAATAAAGCTTGGCATAATAAGGTAGGTTTTGAAACATCTTATAATTAATCTAATTTACAAATTAAATATAATAAATCTTAATTTTTCTACAAGTGATTTTAATTTTAAATTTAACTTTAATAATCTACAAAATTTATTTTTTATTATATTGATTAGGATAGATGTTAATAATAGCCTCAAAGAACATACATGATCAAGATTCAAGATCTGAATTATTAGGCTGAAAAATTCTTGCCACATTTCCAAGCATGACATAATTTTAAAAGAAAATTCCAAAATAATGAATATTGTTAAAGGCTTAATTCTTTTTGTTTTTCTAAAATTTATGAAGAATATATAATATGTCAAATATGTGAAAAAATAAGATAAATTTATAAGAATTAGTAACAAAAAAAATTAAATATCATTAAAATTCAAAATTTGAGTAACAAATTTAAAATTAAGTATCGCAGTTTCATTTTTTTATTTTTTTATTGGTAGATTATTATTTTGATTATATTCTATTATTCGTGATGTATTAGATTAATTTATCAGAAATTTCCTTTTCTCATTGATGGGGAAAATAAATATAGTTAATTATATATAATTAAGCTCATTTAGTGTTTTTAAGTTTCTATATTTTTTTATAAAAAAAAAAAGAAGAAAGCTAATTAGAGTAATTGTTATTGTAATTGAAAACAGGATGTTCATTGAGTTATGCAAGAGACTAAGGATCATGAAGAGATCAGAGGCTAAAGGTTTTGGACTGCGGCCCAAAGGTTAGAGGATTAGAGGAATCTCAAAAGAAGATCGTAATTAAAATCACATATTAAGTGAAGAATTTGACCGAATTTGCTTGTTTTTAGACACTTAATTTATGTTTAATTATTATAATTATAGTTTTGTGCCTCTTTTTTTTCATTAAGCTAATGATGATTCTTGAAATTCATCAATTAGTTAAATTATGACTGTAAGACTTAATTAATTTGTTGTTTTGATTTGAGGTTAAGGCCTCAATTAAATAGAAAACTAAAGACGATTTGTATTTGTTTTTCCTAAATCTATATATGTTGATTAAATATGTGTTAAAAAATATGACAATTTTATCATTATAAGTATTTTTTTTATAATTGTTATTTCAATCGCTCTTTCTTTTTCTTTTTAATTTCGTAATTCTATTCAGGAGATAAAAAAAACATAAATTCATATATATTGATAAAAAATTATATAACTTTTTATCCACGTTTTCCGTGAGTTAATTTACTAGTTCTTCTTCTTAATTTCCATATCCAAAATTGCATAATTTATTTAAGAAACTATATATATATATATATATATATATATTAGAAATTAGTTCAAAAATAGGTGATGAAATTGAATGTTATTGGCAATCAAAATCCATGTTGAATGAATCTGGATTTCTGATTTTCTATATGATATTGAAAAGATTCATTATATAATAATCTGTTAAATTTATTAAACTCTGTTGTTATTCATTTTTTTTTATATATTAATTATATTCGAAAATAATTCAATGTTTCTCTCAAGAAATGAAGAAATTGTAATCTGGGATTAATTAATTTATATATGAATTAAATTTAATTTTCCTAACATGTTAGCCATGTTAATCTTAAAATAAGGCAAATATATCAAACATGATATACAGTATATCATTCAATTGCATATATTCTTTGTTGTTGATGAGCAATGATTTTACTTCTCTTTTATTCATTTTGCCTTTAATATTATAATTGTTTTTTTTAAACCTAAAATAAAGCATTGATTAAAAATCAAACAAATTACTAAAGAAAATGTACAAACTACAGTCCTAAGCAATCATAAAGAAACAAAAGAGATTGACTCTAACTATAATTGTTATTTTACAGTTATTTAAATATTATTATTATTATATATATACAGTTTTTTCTATAATTTATGAAATGGTTTTTTTCTATAATTTATGAAATAGTTATATAAAATAATTAAATATTATTATTGTATTTTAATTTTTAACAAAAATTTTGATTAAAAATCAAATTAAAAAGACAAATCACAGTGAAATACATATAAAATGATTAATTAAAATAATAATTATGTCGTGTTGTTATTTAAACATATTTATTATTTACAACCAATATTGCTATATTTTATCGTATTTAGTAGGAGTTATATCAATTTTTTATTTTTAATATTCGAATTGTCATTTAATATATTTTTAAATCAGTTAATATATGTACTTATATTTTAGAAAAATATGAATAAGTTAACCTAATTTTCTTATTCACATTATATGTGTTAAAAAAATAGTACAAAAATTTGAAAAATAGGTTAAGTTAGACAAACAATGCTTTTCTTATTTGTACTCAATTAGTAATATTTTATTTTTAATTTTTAATTTATTTTTTTCTCTTCATTTAAAAAAATATTAAGAGCATTTTATATTATTTAAAAAAACTAACATATATATATCTGCAAAACAATGTGAGTACGTCATTCAGTATATATTAAAAATATACATACATTATACTTTGTCGTAAGCATATATTAACAATCTTTTCTTGTGAACACCAATAATTATTTAATCAATAATAATTAATTATTATATACACCAAATACCATTAATAGAATACCAATTTAATATTTTAAACCATAATTAGGGATTCTATCCATAGTTTTACTAGAATCAAATTAATTAAAGAACTTGTCTACTTAATCTAGGACATAACAGTTTATAATTAAGGATTAAAGCACTTTAATTAATTATAAAAAAAGATTAATATAGAAAATTAAGAAAGCGGAACATTTCTAGAGCCAAGGCCCATGTTCTCGTATTCTTATAAATGTATTAATTTTTTTTTCTGAAAAAATAATTATAAGAAATGCACATGATTGGTAGTACATTGACATTGAATTAATTAAATTAATCAATATGCTTAATTACATTCTTGGTACAGAATCTAATCTGAATTCTCACATAACTAGATATTCTTAAAACAAACTATACTTAACTAAATTAACCTACACTTTGTATTATTCGGTTACCTAAAATAATGCAGTTAAAATCAAAGGCGAAATCAGATTTTTTAATGAAGAATGACAAAATAAAAATATCATATATTTTTTAAAAAATTTAAAAGGAGATAATTAAATATTTTAAAAATTTTAATAATATATATATATATAATTTTCAAAACAGAAGGGGACAACTGTCCTTTCTAATATGAGTGTGTTCGCCCCTGGTTAAAATAGTATCCATTGTCAGGATGTTAATTAAATACTAATCAGGATTAACATATTAATTAACTAACATCATAATTTATTTGATTAGGGAACTTAAATGAATCAGAATAGCTACCTAATTAAGCTTAATTTATACTTACTTTATCAGTAATCAACTGCAAAAAGCCATGAATTCATTTCTTAGGCTTTGACTGTCTAGTTGCAACGAATTTAGCATTTTCATAGCCGATAAAACAAGCAGCCCTTTTAAGGTTCAATTCTTTGCATGAAGTCATTGGATTAATTAAAAGAATTTTGTTATTGCAGCTCTTTCTACTACCATTATTATTATTATTATTATTGTCATTTTATTCCAATTAAAAATTAGAATTACAATTAATTAGTTATTACCATTGAACTAAAAAAAAAGTTATAACCATTGGATTAAATGAAAATTGGTACTACTTCCGTTTTAGACTTTTATAATGCTTGCAGTATTTAATTGAAAAAACTTGTTACTAAAAAATGTATTGAGATATATTACTCAAATTGTATTTTATCAAAAAAAAAATATATTATTTTATTTAAAAAATATAATAAAATACTGAAAAAATAAATTTTAAAAAAATATTAACTTATTTGATTATAATTTAACTTTACTGAGAAAGTTTAAATAATAATAAACTATTCTTATAATTAGGTCATGTGTGAAATTGAACAATTAAAGCAGTAATATGACTATCTTTTGACATAGGTCATCTCAATCTTTTTTTCATGAAATTTTGTTCTCTACACCATCTATGTAAAATATTTTATTAATTAGTTGGTAAAATTTAATAAAACTAATATTTTATTTTATATAGATTATTTATAAAAAAAATATAATATTATTGGTAAAAACGTTTTAAAAATTATAGTGCAATCAAATACATTATTAGTAAAATTGCCATATTCAATTTATACATATCTATTAAAAAATATTAATTTTTTTAAATATTATATAAAAATATTTTGAATTGATTAAAATAATTTTTATTAACTCATTAATATTAAAATTATTATAATATTACTTCATTAATCAACTTATTAATAACTAGGATATGTTAAAAAAATTAATTAAATATTTTTAGTGGGACAATTTTTTTTAGCAATTTGCATCAAATACCCCTTTTGTGGTTTAAGTTTTCAGATACGCTATAGAAGAACCCTGTTTTTTCAACAATACGGTTGGCGCCTTTTTTTTTTTCATCTCTAAAATTTAACACGGTCTTTTTTCTTTTTCTTTTTCTATTTTTGTAAATTTTTTCTATTTTTGTTTTTGTTTTTTATTTGTATTTATATTTTATATTTTTAAATAATTTTTTATTTTTATATTATTAATATATATAATAAATATATACACAAAATATAATATAATATATATATATATAATATACACAATAAAACAAACAACTTCTACACATCTATAAAATATCTATTAAACATCTATACAATATTTTTAATATATTTTTTAAATTTTTTATTTTTATAAGATTGACACAATATTCACACAATCTTTATATAAAAAAAATATATAATTTAGATAACAAATACATACACACAACATTCATCAAATATATATAGAGCATTTATAAAATATTTATACTGTATCTATACAACGAAATTACTACTTTTTTAAACTTTTTTTTTGTATAATAAGTAAATTTTATTTAAAAATAAATTTAATATATTTTTATGTATTTTTCTTGTTTTATTATTTTTTATGAGTGTTATTTTGTTTTTTATAATTAAAATTAAATTTCTTTTATAAAAATTAATAAGTTTTATATGTTAAAAAATAATTTAAAAAAATAATTTTTATTATTTTATTAAAATATTTTTATTTAATAGTGAAGTATGAAAAAAAGAAGATAAAAATTAAACTAAAATATTGAGTATAGTGAGAGAAAATATATTTTTGAAAAAAAAATTATTTTATTAAAGAGTGAATTATTTTTGAAATTTTACTCTTAAATTTTAAGTGTAAATATTTTTATTTTTTATAGCATTTTTAAAATAAAATTTATATTTTTTAGATAGTTTTGTAAATGTTCAATTTTTTTTGTGTAAGTAATAATTTTAGTGGAATAGAGATAATATATAAGATGAATAAATATTTTTTAAAATTTATTTAAATTTTTTTACTTTAAGAATCATATATGTATGATTAATTTACTGGTATTAGTAAAAATTAATTGATCAAATAGACTTCTAATTAAAAAAAAAATCACGTAGCTCTAAGCTTGTTGATATTTTCAAAGAATATATTGCAATTTGAGACGCAGGGAGAAAATGAAATGGTTGAAGGTACTGATGCCCGCACTATTTAATTTAGGGCTTTTTTTTCATATTATTTTTTTTATATCATCAGATAATGAATAATATGATTGGCCATTAAAAAAAATTATTTTAATAAATTATGATTTGAAAAATAAAAAAAATTAAATTATATGATCTACTATAAAATTTAAATGGAATTCTGTTGCAAACTATTTAACCAAAGTACTCAACCGATACTAAGCAAACACTTAGCTTTTTCTTTCTTTCTTTTCTTTTTAAAGAGTACTAAGCTCACAAGTCGTTATTATTATCATTAGTTTTGAGCTAATCGACATTAGGTAGCTTCTTTTTTTTCTTTATTATTATCCATAGTTCCATTTAATTAAATAATTTTACAAATATTTTTCAATTAATTAAACTCAAATACCTTTTAAATTTAGATTTAATTTACATTCCAAAGAAAATTTAAAATTAATTTCAATAATGTCAGATTTAACATACATTATTAATTTGTCTTTTTTTTTTTTTTTTTTTTTGTAACGATGAATTTTTACTTGGCAAAATATTAACCATACTATTTTGAAACGGATATCAACTACCAAGAAGGTTAAATGACACATTCAAAATTAGTATTAGACATCATTTTTTTCTTCTATTTTAAAAAAGATTGGAAAACACTTTAATTAACGAGAAATTAATTGTTATTTTTTATAGTGAAACAAGAAGCAAATGAAAACAGGTATCGGAGTACCCCTAAAACCAGGATTCTCTCAAGATCAAACACTTACTAAATCTAGTCTCTTGATGGTATATAGAAACTAGGGAAAATTACATTAAATTTAGTCTTTTGTTAGTGATCCGAACGGCCTGCGTTTTTGGGATTTCTTCAAAAATATCTCAAAAATTAAAATTATTTTCAAAAATATATATATTTTTAAATTATATTATGCATCTTTTAAATTTTTATTTTTAAAAATATTTTATAATTTTTAGAAAATTTTTAAAAAATTATATGTGTATCTTTGATGTATTAAATATAATATATTTTGATTTATCATCTTTATAAATTATAAATATGTATTTTTAAATCAGAAATTGAAAGGGGATATCTAAAAAAGATATTTTTAAAAATATTTTCAGTTTTTTAAATATTGTTATGCAATTTTTTTTTTAATTTACAAACTAACAACAACATTGAGAAATTAAATTAAACTATGGCAATGACTCTTTACTCTCTACTCTCCATAATTAAGAATATCTTTAGACGCACTTCAGTTATTAGATGTATTAATCAAATCTATTACACTTTGTATGAGCTAACTTTTCCTAATATTAATTACTAGTATGCATTAGAAAAATTCACAATGAAAAACAATATTTAATTTCTTTGTATATGATCGATCTATTCTCATTAATATTAAAATTATGATCAATGAGTGAGCTGAGGAGTAAATATATACAATTATATTAAAATCAAAATTTACACTTAAATTTAGTAGGATTATATAATTTCAATTTATTATTTCTTTAATATCATGTAAGCATTTGTGCTATAAAATTTCAATAAATGACCACTTATTGGAGCATATCTTAATTGAAAATTAAAAAAATTTAAATTACGTAATACTTTAAAAAACATTGAATATATTTTTATCATTTTGGAATGAAACCAAAAAAATTGAGTGATAAATGATGACTCACCCATAAGAGAAATTGATGGGTTATTGTTGTCAAATATATATATATATATATATATATATAATTAAGCCAGCCACCAAATTGATATAATAATTCCAAAATTCCATGAAAAAAATAACAAAGATTTGAAACGATTTGAACAATAAGTAATGCCTCATCACATCAAGAAATGAAGGTAAAAGGTAAAGCATGTTAATTGGGTCTCTTAGTTGAATTTACTCTTTTTGGAAAACTTGGCTACTTTCTTGCCATTGCATTACCACTTGATGTCTACACACGTTTGGCTAATTCTAAAAAACCCATGACTGACCACAGAATTTGAATAAATTTTGTCAATACATTACCACTTTTTTTTTTATAAAAAAAATAATATCAGATTAAGAAAGTATATAATTAAGTTCATATATGCTCATTCAAATTCAATGCATCAAGTGGCCATAAGTTTTTATTTAACCATAAAACAAAAAAATTGATTTTTTTTTTGAAAAATTTTAGATTTGATTTCTTGTTTTATATAATTAGATTTATGTTATAAATAATATGGAAAAGTTGGATATTTGAAAAGTTTGTATATACCCCATATATATTATGATATATTTATATAATATACTTAAAATAAATCAAAATATATCAAGTGACTTTAATTTTAAAATCAATTGATAACTAATTAACTCTTAACTTAATCAATTATAATTTAACTTCTTGAGGAGATAGTTAAAATGCATTTTTTTAATTAAATAAGCCGAATATAATGGACAAATATATATAAATAAATTTATTTTTAATGTCAAGTGCCTTATTATTAGAAGTGTATCGGTTAAATCTAGGGTGTACATTGGTTTGAAAGTTTGTGATTAATATACCATATCAAACTGATATTTTCTGTTTGGTAAATATATTATTCAAAACAAAATGACATGTAATAAAAAAATTTATGATTTGGTTTAATTAAATTATATCAGATTTGGTTAAGATATAATCAAATTTTATATTAATTTTAAATTAAAATTAATTTCTTTTAAATATTTATTAAAATTATAATATATATATTTATATTTATATTTATAAAAAATAAATTTTCAAGTTTATAAACTATTAGATTAAGATTAATGATATTTCCAGTTAACTTCATGATGCTATGTATTTAATCCAAAGTGAAAATAAAAGGTGTTAATTTAAACATATGTATTGTTTGATTCTAAATTTGTTTTAAAAAAATATTAAATTTCACATTTAATTTTCAATAAATTCAATATTCTATTAATACGATTGGAACTATTTTTTTTCATAAGAATAACATTTTAAATGGATGAATAAAAATAATTTGAATGTTATTTAATTATTTTATAGCTTTTTATTAGGGTGTTCATGGTTTAAGTAACCAAATCATGAGGGTGAAAAAAAAACTTATTCATTTATTTTAATTTAGAAAAATTTTAAATCTAAATTAATTCTAAATAAACAGTTAATTGATTATCGATTAACCGCATAAAATGGATAATTAATTATTATTTTCAGTTTTTAACCATTATACTATATATAAAAATAAAATAAAATTTTAATAAATTTTATATATATTTAATAAAAATAATAAAATATAACTCATTGCAAAAATTAATCTTAATACAAACACACAATTAAAATATAAAATCATACTTTAAATTTAAATCTAATATATCAAAATAATTTAATATATTAATTCATAATTTATTATATAAAATTAAATATATAAGTTATGATTTATGTATAATTTAAACATAATTTATAATTAATATATAAATTATAATATAATTATAAATTTATAAATTATTTATATATTTAATATATATAATTTATGATTAATTATTTAATTTGATTTATTTAACTGATTTTTAATAATAAAAATCAAATCTAAAACTAAAAATTAAAAATCTAAATATAAACAGTTAATTTAATTAACTACAATTTTTAATTTAATTTAATTTAATTAATTTTAATTTTTTAATTTAATCAGTATTTTTTATCACCTCTACTTTTTATAATTATAACATGTAAGTTTTATTTCAAAGATTTGTTTTTTTTTTTGTCTTACTAGGGTCAGAAGAGTATCAATCAGAATCGGCCACGTGTCGGTATAGGGAGAGGGGGGCAACCGACAAGGAAACATGATCACATGGATGTTTATAGGACCACCAAAAAACACTGAATGAGAGGTTTACCGTTGGCACATGGACTCTTTCCTAAAGTTGACTTGTACTTTAAGAACCCTCCAACATTTTGGCCCCACACTTGCCCACACGAGTTCTATATTGGGTTGTCATTCTCTGTTTTTCATCCTACAATACAATCATCTGATGTTCTAACAATTTAAGAAGTTTGGCAATTTGATTCTTTCTCTCCCATCTATATTTTTATTTTTTTATTCAAATTAACATAATTCTGAAAATATAATAATAAAAATAATACATTTATTTCAAATTTTATAAAATTATTTATGCAAAAATAAAATAAGAGACACATGTAATAGTTCAATAAATTTATAATAATGAGATAATATATTTTTTTGTATTGATATAAAAAATTGAAAAACAACTTTGAATTTATTATTTAAAATATATATTTATTATTAAATTATGATTTGTATGAATGTTAAAAAAATCTATAATGGAATTTAATTTTAATTTATTTTTATTTAAATTTAAAATTTAAGCTGAAATAATATATATTTTTTTATTGTCAAATTATATTTTATTGGTTGAAATTAATTTCAGTTAATAAAAAATTAATTCGAATATATTTTAACAGCTTTGAAAATTATATATTGGGATTTTTTTAAATGTAAACCCAATTTTTTTTTTTTGAACATTAAATGTAAACCCAATTACAGTATCGTCATGAAACACGAAATAATTCCAAAAAAAAAAATAAAAGAACTTGTAATAAATATTAAAAAACTAAAAAATACTGGCAGAGAACCCCGTCGGGCCGACCATCGCCCCGAACTTTAAAGCACTCAAAATCACACGCTTTCCACTCAAGCAGTGTAACCCACACGGACAAATCAGAACTGCTATATCTTCAACACGTGTCAATCTCCGAGTGGTTCAATATTTTGCCTGCCAGATACTCTTTTCTCTTCCTTTATATACACAACTTTTGTTTCCATGTATAACTTTCGTGCAACATTTCCTTCACGCAAGCGTCTCTCTCTAAAGCCGAACAGAGCCACATAGGTCACTGGAAACTGCTACCCACTTGCCGGAATTTGATAATTTCGGCATGAATTTGAAAGAGACAGAGTTGACTTTAGCGTTGCCCGGTGTGTCACGAGCTGTAACGGAGATCAACGGAGTGAAAACAGGAATGAAACGTGGATTTCTGGATACCGCAGATCTAAAACTAGGAAGTTCTAAAGATCATATTGAGCAGGGCCGTCTAACACCATGTGCAACAAGTTCAATAGCACAGGGCCTCAAAAAATTATAGGGCCCAATAATATAAATTCAAACATGTAATTTTCATATTAGGGGTCTAAATTTCAATGTAAGAACAGGGCCTCTTTTAATTTTGCAAATGTTTAAGACGGTCCTGATATTGAGTCATCAGAAAATGACGTCTCTAGCTCGGCCAAGCCTCCGGCAGCAAAGTAAATATTTTCATTATACATATTCTGTAGTTATGAATTTCTATACTTAATATAAGTTTTGGAACTAATCAAGTGTCTAATAAATGATTTATTATAGGACACAAGTAGGTTGGCCGCCGGTGACAAATTACCGGAAAAACGCAATGAAAAGCTGTAAATATGTGAAGGTGGCGGTTGACGGAGCTCTTTATTTAAGGAAGGTTGATCTTGAAGTGTACAACAGTTATCAACAGCTTTTCAATGCCCTGGAGGAAATGTTTTCTTGCTCCACCATACGTAAGTATCTCAGATATATTAACTCATTTTAATTTTTTTCTATTTTGGATAAATTTTGAGATTTAAAGATGGATTAGTCATTTTGATATATAATTATATATACTGTTTGTATTACAGGGAATTATTATTTGAATAAAAGGAAAATTATGGACGAAGTGAATGGAGTTGAATATGTGCCTACTTATGAAGACAAAGATGGTGAGTGGATGATGGTTGGAGATGTACCATGGAAGTAAGTTTCTAAATTTATACCCTTTAAATTATCTTAATAATTAATAATTAGCATACAATTAATTAATTTTCATTTTTTAAATTATTAATTTTTAAATTACTTGTAAATTTCATTGTTTTTGTTTGCAGAATGTTTGTTCAATCATGTAAAAGAGTAAGGTTAATGAAAAGCTGTGAGGAAATTGGATTAGCACCAAGAACACCTTCAAAATGCTCAAGCTCAAGTGATTAATCATATAACTGATGATTATGTATAGTCTCTTTTCTCTCAATTTTATGCCCAGTTGTTTTATCTTGCAGAGTTTTTGAGCTAGAAATATAGAAATAAAAAGAAAAAAAATTAAAGAGGCCTGCATTATTTTAATTTTAATCTTATATGTTGCTTCAATTGATGCTTTTTGCAGTCTCTTTAATTATTATTATTTTTTCCATTTTCAGCTTTACTGGTCATTTTTTTTTTCACACATTATTTGTTATACTTGAATATATATAAATATACTCAACGTATTACCAATTAGGAGATTTGGAAATTTTTTTTTTCTCACTTTCAATGAACAAGCTAAGGTTAAAAAATCTAAGATTTGTATGTTAATTATGAAATTATTAAATAACTTAATTTGACCATCATAAACAAACATAGATTGCATCATTAACTCAAGGATTAACTTATCCTTTTATTTGTTTTTCCTTTTTTATGTCAAGATTATTCGGCATGCCTATGAGGTTATCCTCATTATTTGTCTTCGGGGCTAGACGTTTTGTATTACTATGATATAATTTACCTTCAGGGCTAGCTTTTGAGCGTTACTTGATTTGCCTTCGAGACTAGACACTTGGTGTCACTATGAACCAAAACAGTAACTCTGAAATTTAAATAATGTATTAGTTTATTTGAGCCCATGTTTATGTATATGTTTGTATGAATTATTAAATGATGAAAAAATATGTTTAAAAGTGAGCTTGAATGCCACATCATGACATAGTATAAAAAAAGTTTGTATTGGCATTATTTTAAAGTTTATTATTATCAAAGTTTGTATTACTAGGCTTTTAACTTAGCGCGATTGCATTTCATCACGCAAGTGACATGGGTGATCCGATTGAGCCGAAAAATTTTATTAGACCTAGTTGGGTCTAGGCTTTTATTTGTTGAGCTTGAAGTGTTTTTACTACTACAAAATCAAGCCAGTTGCCATCATGTATATATTTTATATTATAGTATATTTTGTTATTTTGTATATTATGTTTATATTTTTTAGTATCTTATAAATTATAAATAATATTTTAGACAAATTGTATAATGTGAGTTATGTTTATGTGTTTTGATATATATGTGTGTGTGTGTAGATATAAATATTTTGAGAAAATATGGAGGATTTGAGAAGTTGAAGTAGAAATGTGTGATTTATTTTATTAGGAGTATTTTTTATGCATGTTGTGTATCTATTGAATTTTTGGGATATTCAAATTACAGATAAAACTTTGGTAACTATTTTTTAGAGATTTTCATATAAAATGCTTATGTTGGAACCTATAACTGATAAAGAATATTTTATTTATTATTTAAAATTATATTTTAAAGTATTTGAGATTTTAAATTAGAAATATGAAATTTTTTATTAAACTGAGTTGTGGCGTTCTTATACTTTATTTACATATTTTACATATACTGAGTGTATGTATTATATGTAAATAAGGTATAAGGGTGTTATAGATTCTCTTGATCCGGCGCATGTTAAAATTTGAACACCGAACGACGATAGATCTGAGATTTTTTTTACTGTCTCTTCTCTCTCTCTTTGCCTTTTCTCTCTCTTCTTTATTTATTTTCTTCTTCTCTCTCTTGCTTTCCCTCTCTTTTCGTTGCTTTTCTTTTTTCTTTCTTTCTTTCTTTATTATTATTATTATTATTATTATTATTATTATTATTATTAAAAATTGGGTTATTACATTCTTCCCCCTTTAATAAAAATTAATCATCGAATTTTCAAACTAAGGTAAATACTCAAGTGAAAAACCAAACTTCTCATGCTTCTCCGTGCACTCTAATATATATTATCCTAAGAACTATAACTAATACTCTTGGATCAACTATTCCATCACCTCGAGATCTTACTCAGCTATTACTACAATTTATCTCCAAATGTTTAAATAGCCATTTTAGACCTTACTCTCATATGTTTACCTCGATATTCTTAATTCTTGCAATTTTATAGCTCTTGTCTCTTGCATACGTTCCAAATATCAATATTGTAGTTATTCCTAAATCATAAATCATTATACATATATTTTCTGGTCAATCAATTAAAATATTAAATCAAATTTCTTATCATCAACTCGTCAAAGTTAAAACTCAAAATTTTAATTCATCAATTAATTCAATCTAACCTTAGAATAGAAATTACTCATTCCTACTAACGATGTTTTTGTATCACATTGACCCTAACTGAATTGATAACATTTTTCTATGTATTTGACTAATTAAACGTAAAAATTCACAGTGTTCAACCATTCTCTACCACTTCAACTTGTCATTGTACTCCATATTATTTCCAACATCACAAATCTAGTAATATTATAGACATACATTCTTTAATCATCCAAAACAATTTATATCAACTAATACATATCACCTATATTTTCATAACTAAGCTCGTCATACACTCTCCCTTAGAAAAATTTAAGTTCACTATGTATTTATAATCCATAAATTATCATCTGTCATTTTTATTTTCTTTCCATGTCAAATCCTAGTGTCATCTTTGATTCACATATCTAAAAGTACTATTCTTACATATCACAAATATTATTACTTATTAGTCTAACTTTTGTCTGGCTTAATTATTCAGAGCCATTCAACGTCCTTAACATCCTAAATTTCACAAGTTAAACACATTACAATTTAATGCATCATGTATAACCTAACTTCATCATATACCATACTTCATATTCAATTTCATCTATCTTATATTCTATTTTTTCCTCCCAAATATCCTTCAAACAAATTTAGCATTTATCTTACGTCAGTTATCTTGTCTCTCGAGTTACTAAATCTGCTTAAGAAACTATTAAAAGCTTATTGTTTTACACTTCGAAGCCACAAACTACAAATCTTATGTCTCATACTAACAATCACGTACAACCATCACTAAATTATTACCCACAGATTACGCTGAATTTGAGGCAATTGAGACTCAATTAAAATGAAAATGAAACATATACTCTGCATGATATATAAATATAGATCAAATAGAACTCTTTCAACCATAGATATGCTACGGGCTACAAAATCTTTTATCTGATACCAACTTTGTTATGATCCAAACTTGAGAGTACGTAACCAGCACTAGAAAACAGGAAAGCACATAGCTTTCGAAACTTATAGTCAGCCTGACAACTCATTTCTAAAGAAAAATGAACTAGGATAGCAATCATTGTCTCAAATTAAGCCCACAGGCTCCTACTATACACACTTAGTACAATATCGCATCATCATTATCAGACATCGATAAATGAACGTATTTGGCTAAACATCAAAACTAAATAAATAAATAAATAATGGACAAAGAAAGAAATATTATGTGGAGTTTTACGATACACAGATAATATAGTTATATAATAAAATGTATAAGAGACACTCCTGCAGAGAAATGAAAGACAAGTTAACTCGATTAAGTATTTCTTTCACACTCAACCTACGACAGATATATAAAAATTCAACGATTCTCCATGAAACATCTGATTGGTAATGGAAAACACTTGAATCGCTAAGTTCGGTCAAAGTCGTCGATAATGCACTGCCCGAGGGACTTCAGACGGTGCATGAGCCGTCGTCCAAGGTTGTTGGCGGCGAGACTGATGGCGTTGAAAGAGTCATCGAGCGGTGGTTCTCCTGGTCTAACGCGTGTCAAAATTCAAGCACCGAATGATGACAGATTTGAGATTTTTCCCTGCGGCCCCTTCTCTCTCTCTCTCTGCCTTTTCTCTCTCTTCTTTATTTCTTTTCTTCTTCTCTCTCTTCCTTTCTCTCTCTTTCCGTTGCTTTTCTTTTTCTTTCTTTTTTTAATTATTATTATTATTATTTTAAATTAGTTAGAAATTGGATTATTATAAAAATAATTAAAATTTTAAATAATATTAATTTTAAATTTTATTAAAACCATGTCACTTTAATCAAATAAGTTATAATAAATTTATTTGTCAACTCGCTAAACGATTATAAATAAATCAATCAATTTCTAGCACAAAGTATATTATTATTAATTTTATAATTTTATAATTGTGTTTGTGCAAACGCAGATCTAAGGGGTCCAAGCGGGGCTATGGACCCCCTCATCCATCTATATACATATATATGTATATGTATATATATATACACAAATTTTTTTTTTATATAAAATATACACACACATTTATTTATATTTTTATGAATTTTATATTTATTTATATATTTAAATTTAAATGAATTTAAATATATATGTGTATGTATATACACACATTCATATATATATATATGAATTTTATATGCATATATAAATTTATATATATTCATTTATGTAATTTAAATTTAAATTATATATATATAATTTAAATGAATTATATATATATGTGAATATAAATGAATTTTATCTTAATTCATAAAATTTTTTCCAAAATTCATATATACATAAATAATCGACTGTTTGTGTATTATGTGGAGAAAAATAATTTTTAAAAATTAAAAGAAAGACTATTATACAACGTTTTTAAAATATGCAAAGTTGTAGTATATAATTATCATCTCTTAATCTAGTTAATATAACAGTACAAATTAATTATTGAACTACTGTAATATTAAATATTTAATTTCATAGTAAACTTGTCTGTAATTTTTTATGTAGAAATTAAGCCCTCCATGATGAATTTCTAATTTTGCTACTACAGATGCAAGTACGGCAATGAGCGACGGGACGGTAAGCAGCATCAGCGAGGAAGCTTCAATCGATCAACTTAATTTTCTGTGAAAATTGAGCCCTCTTTCAATAATTTTCTGCATCCGCCACTATGTTTGTGTCATTGATTTATTTTGATACCATGACATTTAAGTCTACACTTTAATACTTTGAGGGAGGCTTAATTTTAAAGAACACCTCAAATTGAGATTCTTTCCTTTTTTGAAGCTTGCTAGTTTGTGTGAATAATCCGCAAGAAATTATTATGAACGACCAGCTGGAAAAAAATTTCAGAGCTTAAAATTCTATGAACATTATATATGCTTCATAGGTATTTTACGATAAATGATTATGGCTGATGTTGATTCTATTGCATTTACTTATGATTTTTTTTTCATTTGATCTTGAATTTATAAATATATTGATGTTGTTGTTATTTAGAGGATGTTTCTCAAAACTTAAAAGCTAGTCAAAACTGATTATAAGCAGTTTTTATATTATAAGTTGTTTATTTAAGTGTTTCTGAAAACTTAAATAGTAGATTATAATCTGATTTTAATCAGTTTTTTAAAAGTTGGGTTTTGCTACTTTTATTTTAAGCACTTATTTTTTAAACAGTTTTGACCAAGTAAAAGACCATACTATCCCTACCTAATCTTCAATATTTCAAATTTGCCCACCCTATACACTTTAGTTCCCATCAAAATTCTTTTACGTTTCTTCTTAAATAAATTTTATTATTATTATTATTATTATTATTATTATTATTGCAAAATAAATTTTGAATTGACATTTAAAAAATTATTTTTATACAATAAATAAACTCAGGGACAATTTGGTCATTTTGACAGTTTCTGCAATTAAAAATTGATTATAAGCTGATTTTACAGAAACACTTAACTGATTATCAGCTGATTATTAATTAGTTTACAGAAACGCTTAACTGCTTATTTTTAATCTGATTATAATTTAAAAATCACTTATTCATAATAAGTTGAAAAGCTTCAGTTTTGAGAAACACTCTCTTAAACTGTATGGTTTCTTAATTTCACTTATTTTGCATTATCAATGGCTTAATTCTAACCCTAACAGTTCAACATAAAATGAAAGCTAGTTAGCAATTTATATGACAAATGACTCGAAAAAAAAAAATTTATAAATAAACAAATAAGCATGCTAAGGCTTTAGCCTAATTATGATGATCAGTACACTATAGATATATATGATGTAAATAATAAAATATTCAAATTCAATTCTTCTTCTTTCAACGGTAAAAAAATGAAACTAATAAAATTTTCGTAATTCTGGCGCAAGAAATAACTTAATCATCACTATCAAAAAATAATAATAATAACTTAATCATTAATCGTTTAAATATTAATTAGTTCTAGAAAATATTAATTTAATTATTAAAAATTACAACAATATTCTAACCAAATAAATCAATTAAAAAATCATTTTTTGTTAATTTTACATATTATATCAATACTAAAGTACTTTGTATTATTAAAACATAATTAAATGGAATATATCATTTCTAGTTTTATTTTTTACTTTTTTCATGAGTGAAATCCAACAGGATTTTCATTTGTATCTATGCATTAAAAAAAGGGTTATATTTTACATAAAATTTTCTGTTTCTGCATAATCTGCAAGATTATTATGAACTACAAAGTGGAAGAAATTTCTGAGATTAAAAAATTTTGTGAATATATATGCTTCATTAGTATTTTATGAACAAGGGAAATTTATATTTCATAACTTAATCATTTCAACTACACTTTTGACTTTCCTGATTTATACCAAAAAATGGCAATTCCTCAACCAAATGAAATTCAAGGATATCTTGCTGGCAACACTCATTCAGAAAAAAAATTAACAAGCTCTGACATTGTCAATGGTTTAACAATGTTGGGAGGTGCATGGAGGCAGATTTCTGACCAAAGATTAATGCACAAATGAAATTCAGTTAGATTTAACAAGTTAACAAATAGAATAAGCATGCTAACAAGATAAGCTCTAATTGTGAAGAGATATAAAAAAAGCATTCAGGATAGATAAAAGTGAGAATAGTTTACAATAACAACAATAACTAAGCCTTAGTCCCAAACAAGTTGAGATCGGCTGTATAGATCCTCAACAAAATAAGCTCAAAAGACACCAAAAAAGATACTCCAGCCTTAGGCCCCTTCCAAGACACGGATTTTATGTCTCCATTCAAGTCCGTCATTAATCAAATCTGCATCAAGATCTAAGGCACGTAAGTCTCTTACTATCACCTCTTTCCACACAGTTCTAGGTCTTCTACGACCTCTAGCCCCCTCAATCAACAAATTCTCACACTTACGAACCGCAGCATTAAAAGGTCTTCTTAAAACATGTCCATACCATCTAAGTCTTCCTTCCCTCACCTTATCTCCGACATCCGCTACTTGGACTTTTTGTCGAATATGAACATTCTTAATTTTGTCCAGTCTGGTATGTCCACACATCCATCTTAGCATCCTCATTTCTACCACACTCATCTTATGCAAATGTTGTCCCGTTGGTGCCCAACACTCACTACCATAGAGCATCGCAGGCCTAACAACCGTCCTATAGAATTTACCTTTCACTTTCAGAAGTATTTTCTTATCGCATAGAACCCCGGTTGCACCCTTCCACTTCAACCACTCTACCTGTATTCTGTGAGCCACATCTTCATCTATACGGCCATCATTCTGGAACACCGAACCCAAATATTTGAACTGCTTGGTTTTAGGCACCAAAACTCCATCCAACTTAACCTCATGTTCCTGCTTCTTCCTTAGACTGAACTCACAGTGCATATATTCCGTTTTACTCCTACTTAACTTAAAACCCTTGTCCTCGAGAGTGTTTCTCCACACTTCCAACTTACGGTTTACACCAGCACTAGTCTCATCAATTAAAATAATGTCATCAGCAAACAACATACACCAAGGAACATCGTCTTGTATGCTTCTGGTTAGCTCGTCCATAACCAGGGTAAATAAGTATGGACTCATGGCCGAACCTTGATGCAATCCGGTAGTAATGGGGAAAGCCTCAGTGTCTCCACCAGGTGTTTTCACACTAGTGGATGCATTCTCATACATGTCCTTGATGATGTTGATATATTTGCCGCTGACTCATTTTCTCTTCAAAACCCACCATAACACTTCTCTTGGTACTCTATCATAGGCTTTCTCCAAGTCAATAAATACCATGTGGAGATCTTTCTTCTTCTCTTGATACAATTCCATTAGTCTTCTTAGAAGAGAAATAGCCTCCATGGTAGATCTCCCTGGCATAAACCCAAACTGATTCTCCGCCTGCGAGTATCGTAGCCGGTCCCAAGCCCGGATAAAGGAGGAGGGTTGCGGTAGGTTGGCGGCCAGTGTAAAAATTTTGCCAAACTTTTTATGGATCCTCAAAAGTGAGAATAGTTTACAAGAAGAAAACACAATAAAGTCAACTGGCCTAATGCTTGCCATGAATATATTCAAGTAGTTACCTTTCTGTTTTCTGAACTTTACAATCTAACAAAAAATTTGTTGTTGGTAGACGTGCTATGAATATTGATAACATTAGTTACACTAGATTCTAGCTTAGTGGCATGACAAATAATAGCCTTACAATGATAGAACAGCATTTACCAAAACTAGTAGAAGTTGCAGAAACCTATAAACAAAGATTTTGGTGGGAAATAAATATCAGAAAGTCTTGTGTTAACGAGGAAAGAAAATTAGGATTAGACATCAGGTAAAACCTCAAGAAGGAAATGATGAAGTCCCGGGGAACTTCATGTGGGAACTGTTCATGTAGCAAAAGATTTCTTGAACTAGAACCTGTCAACTATCTTCAGAACAAAGTTTCAAGTAGTTTCGGAGAAGACAAAGCTGCCACAGATTTGAACTGCAATGAAAAACATCAGTCAGATTAGGAAACAAAAGGAAGTCTCAACATAACAATGTGCATTCACCACGGAATTATGTGTTATTATACATCAAGTAGAACATTTGAAGCTGAGTAATGAAGGCAAAAAGATTGGAAATACAAATAAAAGCGATCACTTCAACATGTTGATAGTTGATACCTTTTGCTGCCTATACTTCATGCGTATAGAATTTAGAGGGCAGCCAGTGCTATTCAACTGTAGGTCATGCAATGCAAGAACTGTGGTTTTAATATCTGATGCCTTGTAAGAAGTGTAGTGTTCTAGAGTTGGATTCTGAGAAAAACATAACTAAAATTATGGCTCTAAGTGCAGAGTCTAAAACTATGTAGAGAGACAGATGATAAGGAGAAAGCATACCCAAGGTTGGATTGTTTGATCTAGCGTCCATCTAGCAAGAAACACAGCTGATGCAGCAATAACTGAGGGAAGGAAATTCAAGAAGCCGTAGCATATCAATGTTAGTTCTGCTAAATAATCAGCCAGGTACTCCAGTTCATAACTTGGGCTCTGCAAATTTGCAACCACAAATGAAAATGAAATATTTTTTTCCGAATTATAAGGGCTTGGGCATATCATGAAGTAAATCAGACAAATTACCTTGTAAGAAGCTTGTGCCGCATGTAGAAATCTCCTGAAAAACCATCAATTTGTAAAACACATAGCCATAAATATTTGAAGGACTTGTGGATCTTTAATAAATAGTTGTGAAACATTAGATAAACCATTACCTTAGAAAAGTTTTTGCAGTGGGAGTGAATATTTGAAAGCCAAAATATTTCAACACTACTCTCTCCATCTTTAACACCTGCAAGTTTATTGTAGTCAGGAACACAACCACAAATGAAATGACATTATTATGCTGCAAATTTTGCATTATGGTTAATAATTTTACAAAAGAATAAATAGACCTTTTTATCCCTATTGTTTTTGCTTTTTCCCCTTGATGTTTTGTCATTTTCTTATGAGTGGCTCATTAGATATAAATATAGCATATCCAGTCGTCCACACAATCCCAAGAGCTATGTTCAATACCTTCAGACTAGCAATAATTTCTTAAATTATAGTTATACCTGAGACAACAATTGACATTAGAAAAAAGAATACAGTAGAGTGATCATTAATATCAATTTATCTTTACCAGCACTGCCAGTGATGAAAGAAAATAAAGCATTGATGAGTGATTGGTTTGAATGTAGTAAAAGATATAACATTGAAAGGAGAACTTTTTATTTCAAGAGGTATCCATTCTAGCTAGCCAGGAAACTATGACATACCTCCCCCTTTGTGTATGTGTAGTCAGTAATGAAGCAAAATTCTTCCACACGTGGTGCAGAAATTTCTTCATATTTTCTTCAAGAAATAGAGGAAAACTAATTTAATATCACATGAAACAAGAAAAAAGAACCTAATCAACTGAGTGCCAAGAATGCCATTTGAGCAAAGGTTTGCGCAAAATCAATATATAACCTTGTTGTTGTTTAGTAAGTGCATATGGCTGCAAAAGAAATAGTCTGTTCTACCATTTGGTGTTTCCCTTTTTTTTTTTAAATTTGAACTTTCTAGAACTGTGTCCAATAGAATATTTCTTGCAATTGATTCATCAATTTCATGTAAATCTTAGAAGCAATTCGTAAGGACAATCTTGAAATCTACAATTTTGTTAGGTATCCTCTGTGATCCTTGATCTGAGAAAGCAAGCAACCAGTGATGAAGAAGCTAATCTTTAAATAAAATGTAATTGGCCGTATATCAGTCAACTTGGATTAAGATGGAACTTTTTTGCTTGAATTAGTTAGTGTACCATCAATAATAAAGTAAATACTACTGTTGACATGAGAACTTACGAGGCAATCAGCATGCAATTAATACCAAGTAGTTGAAGTCTGTGTCTTTCAATGTAATTTTGAGAGAGAAACCAATCTATAAGATATACTGTGAGGTAAAGTGTATCTGGCACCAACTTATATTCCTCAGATACCTGAAAACCAAGATTGAATTTTATCTGTCGGTATTTCTTTTGATATTGAGATTCCATGGGAAACAGAGAGAGTTCAATCATATCATATGCTATAATTGCCATTCAAAATGATACAATGTGCACCAAAAACCTTTTTCAAGATGTTAATTAGATATCCTAGTGTGACAGAGTGAACAGACAGGAACTTTTCTCTAGACTGCAAATAACCTGTCAACCTGATAATGCACTTTTGAGTTATAAATACAGTTCTTTCTTTCTTTTTTATTACTTTTCTTGCATATATATCATACAAACAGCGTAAATTCGAGCAAAGGCTGCATTAACAAGTTTCTTTTTAGAAGAGTTGTACTCTACAATAATATATGCCAGAACAAAACAAAATCAATTGACCATCCAAAGTAAAATTCTTCAAGAGCAATCAATATAGACCAAGTGAAGCAAAACTGACAATAAAACAGTCAATACACAATAGTTGTGTGCAGACCAAGAGTAAAAAAAAAAATCAAGTCTTAAACTGTTATTAAAAAAAAAAAAAAAAAAAGGCAGCCCGGTGCTCGAATGCTCCCGCAATGAGCGGGGTCCGGGGAAGGGTCGGACCCATTGGGTCTTTGTACGCAGCCTTCCCTTGCAATTAATTGTAAGAGACCGTTTCCACGACTCGAACCCGTGACCTCAAGTCACACGGCGACAGCACTTACCGCTGCGCCAAGGCTCCCCTTCTCTTAAATTGTTATAAGAAAGACAAAAATTAAATTATGCTTCAACTGAATGTATTGCACAAAGCAGAACTTGCTAAAATTTTAAGTCGATATCTTATGGTAAGAACCTTGTTATTGTTAGATGACATATAAAGTGAATACCTCTGAGATATAGGACATGCAAAGAAATGAGTTGAAATTATGAAATAACATATTGCCATTCTACACAATAACCCTGGTTTAGAAACAATGGTTAAACAATATAAAAGATCACCAAAAGTGCAGCACTGATCTTGCAAACCTATGTCAATCTTTAGAATGATTAAATGACCAAAGTTGAGAAAAGAATGTCATTTGGCAAGTTCTGTGAAATACAGCAGACTTTTAATTCCTAATTCAAGTATCTGCTAGAATTAACTAAAGGTTGTAGCAAGGTATACAAAATGCCCCAGGGTCAAGATTTGTGGGTGGCCACTCCATGCAAAAATGCTAAAAAAATTATAACAACCTTTTGAGGGACGAGAACTGGCATTGTTTTTTTCTTTTTTGTAAAGCCTCTGGTTCCTTTTTTCTAAAGCCCCTAGTTCCATAAGGAGGAAGCCAAAAGGACAGGATACATCTTTTACTATAAAAGCTTAGGCAAAAGAGAAAAAAAAAATGACCAAGACTTGGACACTACAGTGAGAGCTCCTAACTAACAAATGCATAAGAAAATCAATGAATCAGAATAAAAAAAAAAACTAATGGTCTAATATACAGTTGACGGATGAGGATATGTGTGCAAGGTGCATAGATTTCAACTGGTAAAATCTCTCAGAGCCATAGCAAAAATTTTCAAACCCATGCCCAATTTTACCGGGAGTAAATGTTCAAGAAAAGAGGAAGTTTACACCAGCTTGTGTACCCTGCTGTTAGGCCCAAATCAAGGATCAAGGAATGATGATCAAGAATTGAGCAGCCCTGCACTAGACTACAACAGTGAGGACCAGAACTAACAAACTGCTACTTTAGAATAATAATTCAACTTTTCTTGATGAATTTCATTCAATAAGAAGAAAGCTCAAAAATCATGAGACTGTATTTCATACTTGAATTAAGATTTAAAGTTAAGCACAGTGTTTGTTCGGAATGTTTCCATAGTACATTAAATAAAATCAGCCAAGATCAAAATCAAGGGAGACATATTATTCATTTTGTATCTGAATTGAAGAAAGTCAAAATTCTCTGTAAGGTATATGTGTCAACTATAATCATGTGAAGACATTATCTTCTTATACAATTATCATTTAGAAGATTTTTGAATACTTTCTTTCAACAGAAAATTTTGTGCTGTCAATTAAATCATCCAATGGCAATCAAGTAATAATCCACCAAGTATGGAAGCATGAGAGAACAACAGTAAATTCTAGTAAGGAAACAAGGCCAACCTCCACAAGCCAATCAACCAGAATCCCTCGCATGCTTTGTGTAATGTCTCGCTGCATTGTCTCCATGTAAGTAGGATGTGGCCTTCGGACAAGATGTATGAATGAAGTAGCAAACAAGAAGCAAATTTCAGTATCTTGCAAAACAAAGAAGAGAGAGATGCTCAAATTGTCATCTTTCCTTTTCCTGATGAGTAGTAGCAAAATAATGCCAAGCTGCAATTTAGGAGCATTATTGCACAGAGAAGGTTCTTCTTGTGATCCCAATATAAAATAATTATCAGAAAAATGAATCAGAGATGAAGAATAGACAGATTTTTCTGCAGAGAAAGTAGCAAACATTGCACAAACCTCAGCAACAAGTAAATTGCTGGAGATGTCAGCAGCATAAAGGCTGCAGATTTGAGGATCCTTATGGTCACAATCAATATCTGTAAAGTCAGGATCACTTGACGTTGTTCCACAGTCAATGAGGCTTTTTTTCTCCACTACAGGCATTTAACAAAGAAATGTCACTACTTGCTGAATGCTACTACACACGAAAGAAGAAAAATATGGAAAACATTATTTTCAATGAGTAGTTCCTTCCCCTGATACTGTGGCCACAACATTACCTTTCATCCACCTGTGTGGTAGATTGTTATGTCTGCATTATGTTGAAATTGAGGAAATCTTAAACAAAATGCAATTGACCTCTTCAGTTCATGAAAACATGCTATAGCCAAAGGGCTGGGTTGCAAGCAACATCATTACATATTCTTAAGAAGTTAAGCCTAAAAGTTCCCAGAGGACCCAGACCATTTTGTTATGGAGCTTTGCACTCCAGCTTTGGGGTACAGCTTTCATGAAGATTGCTAGGTTGACATAATGGCGGACGTGGTGAAATTTAAACTGAGTTAAAAGGTCCAAACTTTACTAATTGGCATATGAAGTATTGAGGTTCACCATAGAATTTGGTTCTTGCTGTTAGCCTAATTTTGTTGTCATGTTCTTTCTATATGCTTAAAATTATTCTCCCCAACAAAATTCTCTTGCTTTGAGAGCTTGAAATTTCCACAAGAAATATAAATGAAATTTAAGCCATAACACTACTATTTTATGTGCCGAAGAAGTATGCACTTAATTGATGATGATATTATGCAATCCCTTACCCAATTGAGGAGGAAACAACTAAAATTTGATTGCGAAACTACCTCAATCAAGTCCTTAGAACACTCCATCTTGCCCTACAATAGCTATTTCACTACTATCATGAATTTCACTTCATTGAAATGTCATTAATGTAGGAGTAAAGGAAACAAACAAAGCACCTAAATTATTTAGTAAATATCTTGAATGAACATGTCAGCACATCTTGAAATAGGATCATAAACCTGAAACCAAAATACCCTTCTTTTTTCTCTTTTCGCATTATAAGTTCGTAATGGTGGTAGCCATTCAAGAAGGAATAAAATTTGAAGAGAAGCAAACCTTTCTTTGGAGGACTGCAGGTTTGTGATGGCATTCTGGAGATTGGTCTTGGAACACAATGGTTATCAGACAACCCTATACTACTGAACTGTGAATGTGCATCTTTGTCCAAAGTAGTTGAACATGCAACTTCTGATTTAGGTTCCATTTTTGTGGCTTCCTGAACATTTTTTGTCTTTGAGGTAGCCTGAAGGCGAGGGAGTTCTGCAGCATGTGAAGGAGCCACTTTGGAAACATTGAGCTGACCCTTTTTAACCTGCTTACCATTCCTAGGGTGGCAATTAGCGACATGAAAGCAGAAAAGTTCACATTCTTGAACTGAAAGCATGGAAAGGCATTTTATGAGAGAAGAAAAAAAATAATGAGAAATCTTGTAGTAATTTGAAATTTTTTCATAGGGAAATGAAGGTCAAGATCATATATTGTCAATCTTGTATATAACATTATAATAGCAGAGCGTACATCAAGAATTCATTTTCATTTTTTTGCTCATTTTTCAGATTATATAGCAATGAAGGGTATATCTATTGACCTTCAAATTTTGTAATGAAATTTAAGATGGGAAATCAGTAATATAAGAAGCTTTAAATGAACTTTATTTCTTACAGCATCCACAACTGAAACTATAACACCAAAAAGGAAATCATTAAAGTAAAAGAAGACAGCACATCAACCTGAATTCTAGTTGCGTTGAAGCAACTCCTGTATGAATTCTCACAGCAAACGTTTGTGACATCCCGAAGCACTGCTCTCCTCTTAGGCCGAATACCTGCATTTTCAGGTGCACTGGTGCTATTCTCATCCAAGGCTGCTCTTTTTGAATTTGCAAGGAAAATTAGCTTCTGGCCTTGTTGTGTGGTTGTCTTCAAGGTTGGCATCTTGCTAGATGCACGAAAAGCAGCTGCTCGTGCTCATGTTATTCGGCCATTAGGCTTTCTAACATTGGTAGGAAGCACATTTTCCTTCTTCATATTTACAAGCCTTGGATTAGATGTAAAGCATTACACTCAAATTAGGAGAGCAACCTGCAATAACATGCTTAAATCAGTACAAGCACTATGAATATTAAAATCTATGAAAATCTACATACTTATACACGCACAGTGACATTATGAGCCACAGGAACAACACTGAACTTGTGAAGAGATTATGTAGGGTTTCTAATCAAATACCAAATATAAATCATAACTTCATATACTCTGTAATGAGAATATATATCAAATCATTTCCAAAAAAAAGAATATATATCAAATTATGTCAGGAAATTTTTATGTCAAGCTAATACTGTCACACAGCATTACCATCTTACGTGAATATTGACGTTAAGTGTGAAGCATAGAGCTGCTTAAAGAAGAATTCACAGTTAAATACATTTTTTTGTTCGTTGTCTTTTGAACTAAGAACTCAATCATGCACAAAAATATCATCAAATGACTGGATCTTCACAGATCAACTCAAAATGAGATTCCCATTTTCAAGGAAAAATCTTCTGTGAAAAGATATTCAAATCACTCCAATGTCAAGGGTAGGTCTCTATTATTTCGTTTGAAAATTCCCTCTGTACCCAAAAGTTCTTTCTTCTTGAGAAAACTTTCCCTTTGAAATAAGCAACAACCACATCAAAAACTTTGAGAAGTACCAAAAAAAAAATCACATAAAAGACAAAAATAGAAAATGGGAAAAAAAATCTCTAATGTCAAATTTGAAATAAGAAAAATCAACCTCTTAAAAATAGAAAATGGATTAAAATTTGAATCCTAAAATTATAACAGACAAATTTGATCCCAGAACTTCAAGATTTCCTAGTTGTAACCTCAAACGCCAAAACATCCAAAATTAAATTCTCTCCATGCATTTCCTTTTTCTTTACTATTTCTGTTTTACTTTTAAACTATCGCCATTTCCAAAAGTAAATGCAGGTTGAGAAAAAGAAAAGGAACTCACAAAAAAATATTGACTCAGTGGAGTAATTAAAGTGATAACCCTTCTTGTTTCTTAAATGGATCCAAATGAACTTTTGAAATGTTTAACAAGAAAAACGAAAATGCAACTTTCTCTCACATTCCCACTTCTTCTCGTTAACCAAACAGAACATTATCTTTTCAAAAAACACCAAAAAAAAAAAAGCAATCGTCTTCAAAAATCATGTCCAAAACTTTCCAAAATTTCACAAATTGGAAAGAACCTATCAAACAAAAATTGATATACAAATGAATAAACCTACAAAAATGAAAAACAAAAAACACAAAAAAGCATATAAAAACCCACATTATGTGAATACAGAAAAATGTGCATACAAATTCAAATTGACCTGAATTAGTCTTCTATGCTCCACAAAGCAAGGACTGAGAGAGCTTAGAGAAAGAGAAAGAGCGTTATCTCTTCAAGAAATAGACAGAGGGAGAGAGAGACAGCGAGCGGGATAGTGAAAGGGTTTAAACCAGAGAATAAAAAAAATAAAAATAAAAAAGAAAATTAAGAAATATAATTTATTTAACATTTTAATATTTTATTTTTTTATAATAATAAAAAAAGAACGTTGACTGTTTGACTAGACTTAAAAAAGTTCATTAGTGGTGTTAATTTGGTTTTTTAATCGTGTGATTTGTCATGCTAGATAGGAAAGATCTGGATCAATACGGAGTTTTTAAGATTACATAATTACCCCTACCATTTGCTTGTAATTTCTGGGGGCTCCTTATTTGGTTAGGGCTTTAGAAGCTTTGAGGGTGTTTTAGTCATTGCGGTTTTCAGGTTGCATTTGGACTTTTAGCAGAGGAGTAAACGTGTTATATGATAATGAATCATGATGCTCTTCTTTTTCCAAATTTCTTTTGCAAAATTTCTTTTATCATTTCCAAATTTCTTTTGCATAATTTCTTTTATTTTTAAGAAAAATAAATAAATTCTCAAGGGTAAAAATAATTTTTTTATTTTATTAAAAGACTATTAATATTTCTTAAAACATGTAGAGATTATAAGAAAAATATAGTTAAAATCAAAAGAAAAGTTTGAATTTGCAGTTATAACTAATATACATTGAATTTTAATTTGAATTCTGCAAAACAATTGATTATCATCTAAGAACTTTCAAGAGCTGATTTAGATAGATTAAATTTACATATTTTAAATAAAATTCATATAAATGATGATTTTTATGAAATTTTTATATGATTGAACACCTAATAAATAAGTTTTTTTAAAAAATAAATAAAATTTATCATATTTCATTGTATATCTCTAAATTCCAATATTATTATAAATATTAGTATAAAATATTTTTTATAAACAGTGGCCGATGCACGGAATCCAAAAGAGCTTTGGGCCCCTTTATCTATATATATATACATACATATATATATGTATGTGTGTATATATATACATATTCTTTTTTTATAAAATATACACACACATTAATTTATATATTTTTAAATTTTATATTTTTAAATTTATATATATTCATTTTTATATTTAAATTTAAATAAATTATATATATATATATGTATGTGTATATATACACATTTTTTTATAAAATATACACACTTTTATTTATATATTTATAAATTTTATATTTATATATGAATTTATATATTTAAATTTAAATGAATTTAAATATATATATATACACACACATTTATATATGTGTGAATTATATATATATATGAATATATATATATATATTTATAAATTTAAATTTAAATGAATTATATATATAATTTAAATGAATTATATAAATGTGTGAATTATGTATATATAATTTATATATATGTAAATTTAAATGAATTTTATTTTAATTTATAAAATTTTTATCAAAATTCATATATATATATAAATAATCAACTACTCGTATATTATGTGAAAAAAATATTTTTTAAAAAATTAAAAATAAGACTATTATGCAATGTTTTTAAAATATACAAAGTTATAAGATATAATTACTATAATTATTATTTTTTAAATATAGTTAATCTAATAATATAAATTAATTATTGAACTATTATAATATTAAATGTTTAAATTTAATTGTATCGATAAATTTTTAATTCCATCATTACAAATATGGATGCGGTAACAAATGATATGACAACAAGTAATACCGGCGAGAGAGTTTTTACCAGCCACAAATTAATTATCATAATTTTTTTTTTGTAAAAATTGAATTTAATTTAATAAATTTATATGTCTGTCATTGCTTATAAATATATAAAAAAAATAAAAATAAACATTTAATTAAGTTTCAATTTCCATCTCCTTTTATTCACGTTAAAATTGTTTTTAGTCTAGAATTTATTGTTTTTGCAAAATTGTTTATAATTATTATATATATGATTAGGCTGTAAATGGTTTGAAAATTTGAAAACTCAAAGATAACAAACTATACTTTTGAAATCCAACGGTAGATTTATTTATAAAATTAACGCGTGCTGTTGCAGCTTTATTACATGTTAACAATGTTATTATCTGAAATTGAAAGAATGATCTGGACCCCACCATGATGGGTGACAACACCCTTTCATTATTTTAAATTTTATTTTAAAATAATAGTTAATTAATAACATCTCCTTAATTAATCAATATATTTTATTTTCCTGGATTGTTATATTTAATAAATATTCAATTTGAATTTACGAAAGTATGTAAAATAAAAAACTTTTTTTATACATTACTAAATTTAAATTTTAAGATTAAAAAAAACTTTGTTTATACATAATTTAAATTTCAAAATGTGGTTGATTATTTAATTGACGAATGAAGAAGAATGGGAAGCTTCTGACACATCCATGCACAGTCCTATCTAATAGAATATTCGTCTATTTAAAAAATATCTTACCAATAATTTTATGTATAAATATCAATAAAATTCCATCTTGTCAGAAGTTTATCCAATAAAAAAATAACAAATTAAAATATAGCACGTAGTGAAAAGTCATTAATTTTAAGCATATATTTATGAATAAATATAATACGAAAGATATGAAACATTATGAAGTATAAAATAATAAATATGTAATCTTTAGGGTGGAACTATATAATTTAATGGTTTAATTTAAACAGAGAAAAATTAATTAATTAATGTTTATAAAAATAAGAAATTTATATTCATTTATAATTTAATTTGAAATAAGTCAAAAAGTCTATTTTGAAATTAAGCTTACTAGTGGTGCATTATATATTAGATCAAAGAAATAAAATAATCGTTTCATCAATGCTTTAAATTTTATATTTGATTTAGATAGATTTGAATGAAAGTCAGAATATGTAATTTTTATTTAGGGGGTGTTTGGTTTAGCTGTTTGATGCAGCTGATAGAGGTTTGAACCCCAAACAGCAGCTGTTTGGTAAAATTTGATGTTTGGTAAAATTTTAAAACAGCAGCTGATAGCTGTTAGGAACCCCAAATAGCTGCTGTTTCAATAAGCTCCTACTCGGAGCTTTTTCATATTAAGACTATATTAACCTTATTAAAATAAAATAAAAATTAATATTTATTAAATAATAATATGCTTATTGGTAATTTTACATTCAAACTGCAACAGCTATTGTATTTTTACCAAATACTAACCCGAATCAGCTACCAGCTATCCGCCACTAGCTATCAGCAACCGCTATCAGCTACCAGCTGCTATGAACAGCTAAACCAAACAGGCCCAATATGTTTGATCGATGTTCTAATATCTAAAATTTTAGAATATTTTTTTAGAAAAAAATAATAATGATATCAGTTAAACTAGCTTATATATCAGTGATCGAGTGCATGTTTGATATTATAGGATGTCAAAAATTTAAATTTTGACAACTTTTATTTAATATCCCTTAAAAAAATTCAGTAAATAAACAGATATTTACAGTAAATAAACAGTGTATAAAAATATTAAAAAAATATATTTTTGAACAGTGGACTTTAAAATTATACAACATGATAGAAACATTAAAAATGATGAATCTAAATATTGCAATTTCAATATAAATAATAAATTGCAAGGAAAAAGAAAAAAGAAAGAAGTAAAATGTGCGCATAAGGAAAAATTATTGGATGGCGTGAGGCCCATTTCTCACTTTCGAAAGAGGTATTTATAATTTAAAAAAAAATGTTTTTTCTGATACCAAAAATTTGATAGTGATTCAAAGTTGTAAGTTAAGATATTAATGATCCTCAAATTATGAAATAACATTTTTCCCAATTATTAAAATATGGATTTGAATTATTGATGAATAATAATATATGTGCACTTCATAGCCATTTTCTCAAATTCAAAGGCGATAAATTATGATAAATTACCTTTTTTTTTATTAAGTGATAATTAAGGGATGAAAATATAAATTAAATATTTAATTAACTTTTTTTCAATGTAAATTTAGAAAGTATTAAATTTGTTTAAGGGTCTTCTTAATTTTTTTTTTCTCACAACATATAAGATTGATTAAATTCATCAAAAACCAAAAGAAAGACAATAAAAGGGAAAGATTGTTCACTTTTCCAATTTTATATCGAGATGAAAATAAAAATAAAGAATTATTATTTTTAACTTTCATCTTTTTCAATTTTAAACTAATTTTAATATTTTATTTTCAAATATACGGTAGTTCTTTCCTTTTCTATATTTTCTAAAATGATATACCCATTGGCATATCTATACCTGTTGATAAATATGTTTGATTTAAGAATTTGTAATTAACTATCAATCAAAATCAAAAATCAAATCCACTCAATGTTTTTAATATATCTGTACAAGTAGTTTTCTTGTTGGAGATATACTCTCTCAAAGCTAACCCATTTATATCAATTTTCAATGCATGTGCATGGTACTTTCTAACTCTATCTCAAATATCTCAATAATTAATTTCTCTTTTTTTTCGGGGTTTGTTAATTTTTTATTTTTATTTTGAATGTTAGTTTTATGTTTCCTACAATGGTGAATTCTGTTAGGATTAATTAGCACCAAATAGCCAACAATCTTCCCTCGCCAGAGAATGTAGTGCCTCTAGTGATTTTTATTGTGATTTTTTTTTAATTTTTTGTTTTGTAAATCTTTTAATTTTGTTTGTTTTTTATTATGCTTTGTTTTTAAATATATTGATTGAAAATTTTTTTTATTCTTTTAATACAACGCATACAACATGTTCGATGAAATATTTTAAAGAGATAGTTTTTTAATGTTTAATTTTTTAATAAATTTAATAGATTATATCAATTTATATATAGTTATATTTTACATATAAATAATTAAAAAAATAATTGTATACGTGAGTATATATTTACAAAAGAATAATATATATATGTGGATATATATTATATATATATTAACTAAAAAAATAACAATATATATATATCGGTATATATGTTAATTAAATAATAGCAAAATATGTGAACATATATTATATATACTTTTACTAAAAATTTATATTTTTATAATATAGGTTCTGTGTTTTTGATAGTATATGTTAATATATGTGGATATATATTATATGTATTTTCACTAAAAAAAATGATATTTCTGTAATTTTTGGCTTTGTATTTTTGAATGTTCTAGCATTACCTTATTTTTGAAAAAAGCTTTTGATAAAAGTATTTTGTATTTTTGTGGCTTTTTTTGTAGTATTTTTGAAAATAAGCTTTTTTTAAGTTATTTTTGTAAATATCCCTAATCTTTGTCTTTTTCTCATGTTTTAAAATTTAGTAATATATCAATATATCTTATATATAATAACATATATGTATTAAAAATTAAAAAGAAAATGATATATATTTAGTTATATATCTGCAATTGTTACATATAACAATATATGTGTTAAAATTTAAAAGAATAAGAGTATAAAATTATTATATATTTAGTTATATGTCATTATATGTTACATATAACAAAATATACTTATTAAATTTTAAAAAATAGAAATATAAAAGTGATATACGTTTAGTTATATGCCGGTATATGTTACATGTAATGACATATACTTGTTAAAAATTTTAAGTATAAAAGTATGAAAGTAATATATGTTTAGTTATATTTCATTATATATTATAAATAACACCATGTACTTATTAAAAATTTAAAAGAATAAGAGTATAAAAGTGATATATGTTTATTTACATATCGGTATATGTTACAATAATATTATATATTTATTAAAATTTAAAATAATAACAATATAAAAGTGATATATATTTAATTATATGCCGGTATATGTTATATATAATAAGATATACATGTTAAAATTTTAAAAGAATAAAAGTATAAAATTATTATATATGTAATTATATATCAATATATATTACATATAATGACATACACTTTTTAAAATTTAAAAGTATAACAATATAAAAGTGATATATATTTAATTATATATATCAGTATATATTACATATAATAACATATGTTTGTTAAAGTTTAAAAGAATAAAAGTATAAAAGCTATATATCTTTAGTTATATGTTAGTATATGTTATATATAGCAATGTATACGTATTAAATTTAAAATAAAAATATAAATATAAAAGTGATATATGTTAGTATATGTTATATATAATAACATGTGCGTATTAAATTAAAGAATAACAATATATGTCTGTATATGTTATATATACTATAATTAAAGAATAACAATATATGTGAGTATATGTCAATATATGTAGATATATATAGATATATATATAGGTATATAATTATTTTATATTTTTATTTATATATGAGTATATGCTATATATAACTAGATATATCAATAATAATAATAATATATGTTGGCGTATGTTGCAAAATAACTAGATATATATAAGTATATATTATAAAAAATAATAATATATGTTACATATAAATGGATAAATATCAGTATATGTTGGTTTATGTTGATATATGTCAATATATGTTACATATACTTTAATTAAAAGATAATAATATATGTGGGTATATGTTGATATATGTCGGCATATAATTATTTTATATATTTATTTATATGTGAGTATATGTTAATATAATTAGATATATCGAAAAGAATAATAATATATATTGGTATATATTACATATAAATAGATATACGTGGATATATGATTTGTTATATATGTGTTGAATTTAAAAAAATAACGATATATAACTATTATATGTATACTTATATGTGCTTAAATATTACATATAAGTAAATTAATATGTTAAATTTTAAATAAATAATATTATTTAATTATTATATATTTAGTTATATATATTTATATGTTACATATAAGTAAATATATTTAATTATATATTGGTATAACTTATATATAAGTTAAAATTTAATATAAATATTTTTAATTTAATATTTTAAAACTTTAATTTGAAATTTATCTAAAAACTTAAAAATAAATAATATAAATAATACAAATAATATAAAAAAGGAAAAAAAGATTAAAAAATAAAATAAAAATTACAAAAAATAAATATGCAAAAAAGGATAAAAATCACAAAAAAAATAATGACCACAAAAATTAAAAAATAGAAAAAAAATATTTAAAATTTTAGAAATTAAAATTTTGTTAATATTAATTAATTGATTTATAATATTGTAATTGAATGTTAACAAATAATTTTTAAAAAAATTAAATACATTTTTTTTTGTGAAACAAGCAATTTTACTTTTGTATGAAAAAATGTATAGTTAGTTTTTAGTGGACAACTTTAAAGACATAAACACGTGTGCTGTGAAGATTTAAAAAGCGGTGGCTGTATATTTGTAATTATAAAACTAAGATATTCTATAAGTGAAAGTTTTTATAACCCCCGCACTTTTAAAAACTGTATTTATTTTAAAGGTATTTATGTAATCAACCCTTTTTGTTTCGATATTTGACTGTTTGGTTGGTTGAAAAATGTGGGGTGTGAAAGAAATTTAAGTGGGTAATTGCTCTTTTTTTTTCTTATAATTTCTCTTGGAATTTTGAAAAGATAGTCTATGTTCGGGATAAGATATGAAATAACTTTAAATTTTTTAATAAATCAAATTTATATGAAAAAGAAATTGAGTTATGCAATATTAAATAAGTGGATATCTATATTAATTAGAAAATTTTGAATTCTTTCACTCTATTCTTCATTTATCTCTCTTTTCTTCCCCTTCTATATATTATACAAAAAACCTGCAAAATATTTATGAATAATATCAGTTTAACTTTAAAAAAAAAATTAAAAAGAAAGGAAAAATAATTCAAACTTAAAAATTTATTAAAAGCCTTGCTGTTAGACTTGATATATGTGAATGCTAATGATAACTATTAATTTGATAGTTCTGTTAGATACCTTTCAGATTATATAAATTAACACTAAAAAATATGTATATATTTTGACATGGTGTGAACCCTGAATTGTATATAATCTAATTTATAAAGGTTTAGGAGTAAAATACAAATTTTTGTTGTTCTCCAAAAGGCAATCAATATGTAGAAATTGCCAAGTTACTCAAAGGCTAGCCTATACCAATATTATTATTTTATTAATTTTATATGTGAAAAATGTAATATTTGTACTCTCAAGCTTGACTATCAATAGCTTAGTTTAATTGGCTTTTGATAAAAATATAAAAAAAATTAAAAATAATTTTAAATTTATCATATTTATAAATTATTTATCAAAATATAAGAATTTATAAAATATTTACTAAAATATCATATTTTCATTAGTTTACAATAAGTTTATGATTAGTTTATCGTGAATTTATGATGAGTTTATAAATTTTATATATTTTATAACAAGTTTATTATAAATTTATAATAAAATGACGGAAATACTTATTATAAAAAAATAAAAATTTAAAAAAAATATAGTAAAGAGTATCATTTTTTCTAGTTTAATCTCACATTTTAAAATCATCATCTTCATTCTTATTGGCTTCCCCTGTTAATAATGAGGCTCTTCTAACTTTCGAATCACATTAGAAAGCAAATAACTCTTCCACCTCTTGAGCTTACTATGCCCAAGGCTCAAGTCTTTTTTCAGATCCAAATCAAGATCAAAGTCTTCTTCCAAGTCAAGTCCAAGGCTCAAGCTTTCAAAATCAAACCCAAAAATCATGATTTCTCTAATATCATGATCAAAAATAGTGTATAGAAGAAGATGAGTTGTGTTTTCATTTCAGTATATATACAAGCTAAAGAAAAAGGCACATTTAAGTATGTATGCAAGCTAAAGAAGAAGGCACGAGAAAAAAATTAGAGGATATAGAGTCGGCACACATCTGTATAGTGGCGAAACCAGCGGTCGACTAAGAGGGAGGTAAAATTTTCACCGCCGTTACCCGAAGGGGGCTCTGGGCAAGAGATCAACGATGGTGCAAAACTTTTCTGATTGACTTTCCCTCCCATTTATTTTCGGCCGGCCAGCTAAGGGGGTCGTGCGACCCTATACGATCCCACCTAATTCCACCACTGCATAATTGACTCAGCTTCCTCTACCTACAAATAAAATTGCTAATTGTATACAAGTAACTGACCATTGACAAATAACTTTTGTATATATATTCTTCATTATTAAATAACAAAAGGTTTGATTTTTATATAATGAATTATTTTATGCCCAAAGACAATTATCAATTCTTATAATTTAAAGAAGAATTGAAAAACACTATAGATATATAGTAGATTTCAGATTTTCATACTTATTGTATCCTTGTTTTTTATGCTCTTCTTCCCGTATGTCTTTTTTTATTAAAATATTTACTTTTCAATTATAATGTATTAAGTAGTAAAATGCAAAATTAGTTAGAATGTTAAAATGTTAAAATGCAAAATTTGTTAGATTTAATTTTGACATTAATTATGATAAAATAATTTTTTTAAAAAAACAGCGTAGGAAAAATGTAATTTCATTTGCTTTATTACAATGCTTTACACGCACTTTTATAGAAAGAGAATTTTTTTTCTTCAGATTTACACATTTTCATAAAATCATAATATTTAGTTTAGGAGAAAAATAAACTAATATATAATACTAAAAGAGATACTACTAACATAATATTATGTCACGTAGCATAATATTAATATTTTTTCAAATATTCTATTAAATTATTATTTATTATAATAGATAATTAATTAATTATTATTTAGTTAGATAGTCCAAATAAAATTAAAATATTTTATTTAATAATAATAATTAATTATTATCTAATAATATAATTTAAAATTTTAAATAATTATTAGAATATTTATCTAATAATTAATTATTTATTTAATTATATAAATTAATTTTTAAAATATTAAATTTATTATTATTTGGAGAATTCAAATAGAATTATGATATCTATATTGATAATAATTAGTTACTATATATTATATAAAAAATAAATTAAATATTGACAATAATATAAATTAATTATGATTATTATTTTTTCATATTTTTTTACTTAAATTATTATAGGATTTCAATTTTTTTTTTATGTATATACACTAATTAAAAACATTTGCAGTATCATGTAGGTATTATTCTAATTTTATAATAAAACAAGAATTGCATAATATAAAGGAGAAAAAATTTCTTTTCTTTTCTACTTCATGCATTTTTGCAAAATTATAATATCTTTCAGTGCATTCTGATAAAGTTATAATATTTATTCTTTGTATTTTGATAAAATTATAGAAAATGACAAATAAAAAAATGAGAGGTTGTTTAGTTGTGAAAAATATTTTTAAATTTTATTTTTTAGTTTTCTTTTTTTGTTTCTTAAAATTTTCAAATTTCTATTCTCTAACTATTTTCCAAAAAAAAAAAAGTAAAAATAAAAAAAATAAAAAAACAGAGTATATGAGAATTAAAGTGGAAAACAAAGAAAGCAACTAAAAATAGTTTTTGGAAATTAAACTATAAGCAAATAAATATAAAAAAAATATTTTCTAATTTTCTAAATGGAAAATATTTCTAACTAAATGATAAACTCTATTTTTTATTTTTTTTTAGAAATTTTTTTAAAAATTAGAGTTGTTTTCTATAACTAAACAACCCTGATATTTTCTAAAAATCTCTCAGAACACATTTTACAAGTTACTTTTTCATATATGAAATTATTATATATAATTAACTTAAACAAGTCATTTAAAAAAAAAACAAATAATTCAATAAAGTTCTTCTTTCTATTTTTCTTTATATGATGCTTATATATTTATAGAAAACTTATAATTAATTTGAGGAAAAAATTGATGAAATTTTCTAAAAATAAAATTAGAAGAAAAAAGAAAGCCAAAATGGAGAATTTTGAAAAAGAAAAATAAAAAAAGATCCCACAAAATAAAAGTAAAGAGGATTTTCACTTTTTCCCTCTTGCTTACACAATTTGACAAAGCTATAATAATATTTGCTCAATATTTTCTGATAAAATTATAAAACTCAATCAATGAATTTGATAGAGTTATAGAAAAATGACAAATTTTGAAACAAAACAGAAATAGCATAAAATAAAAAAAAATAAAATAAAAGAAAGAGAAATTTACTTTTCTTTGCTTTACATGTTTTGATAAATTATAATGTTCACTCAATATATTTTTATAAAATTATAATATTACTCAGTGCATTTTGATAAAATTTTAGAACAAGACAAATTGCACAACGTAATATGTTAGAGAAAAAACAAAAAAGTATAATGCTTTCCAACAACTTCTCATAAAAATGTTTCACACTTTTTCAACTTTTTTTTTTTGATAATGTGAAATTATTATATAAAATTATTAACTCAAACTAGTCATATTGAAAAAAATTAATGCAATGAAATTTATTATGAATTTAAAGAAATTCCTCATTCTATTTTCCTTTATATGGTTCTTAGATATTTATAGAAAATTCATAATAAAGATGATATCCAAATCCTATATTATGAATAATTTATGAAAGGTATGAAGAAAAACACTAATTTTTTTTTTATAAAAAAACTAATTATGTCTTATAATTAATATCATGAAGAAGCTGATGAAGATTTCTAACAATAAAACTAAAAAAAATGGAAAATTTTGAAGAAAAAAAATCACACAAAATAAAAGTGTAAGGAGAATTTTTCAGTTTTTTCCTCTTATTTACACATTTTGATAACGATACATTAATATTTGCTCGACGTTTTCTAATAAAATTATAAAATCCAGTCAATGAATTTAATAAGGTTATAGAAAAAGACAAAATTTGAAATAGAACAAAAAATAGCAGAAAATTAATATAGAAAGAGAAATTTAGTTTTTTTTTCTTCTTTACATGTTTTGATAAAATTATAATATTAGTTCAATACATTTTTATAAAACTGTCATATTTTTCAACACTTTCTGGTAAAATTATAGAATGAGATAAATTTTACAGCATATAATATGTTAGAGAAAAAATTTAAAAAAAAAAGTATATAATGTTTTCTAACAAATTCTCAGAAAAATTATTTAAACTTTATTCAACATTGATTTTTAATATATGTGAAATTATTAATAAAATTATTAACTCAAACCATGCATTTGAAAAAAAAATTATTCAGTGAAATTTATTATAAACTTATGAAATTTTTATTTCTATTATCCTTTATGTGATTTTTATATATTTATAGAAAACTCATATTAATGATAGGATCTAAATCATATATTATACTTAATGTATGAATGGTATGAAGAAAAACAATAATCAGTTTAATACAAAAACTAATTATATCTATAATTAATATGAGAAAAAAGTTGATGAAATTTTCTAACAATAAAACTCGAAAAAAAAATAGAGAATTTAGAAAAAGAAAAGTTAAGAAAAAAATCCATCAAAATAAAAGTACGAAGAGGATTTCCAATTTCTTTTTTTTTCCCCTCTTGTTTACACATCTTGACAAAGCTGAAATAAAATTTGCTTGACATATTATGATAAAATTATAAAATCCAATCAATAAATTTGATAAAATTATATATATATGTATAAAAAAGAAACAAATTTTAAAACAAAAGAAAAATTGCAAAAAATAAAAAAAGGAAAGAGAAATATACTTTTTTTCCTGCTTTACGTGTTTTCATAAAATCATAAGATTTACTCAATACATTTTTTATAAAATTGTAATATTGCTCCACTCATTCTGATAAAATTATAGAACGAAATAAAGTTTACAATATGATACGTTAGTGAAGAAGACACAAGAAAATGTAAGAAAGTAAAGGAAAGTAAAGGAAAATAAGAGAAAAACTCTCTGAGCAACAGAATCAAGTAATCTGGAATTCGTTTATCTCAAGATACGCATAAGTCAAGTTGCTGGAGAATCTCTATATATAGCTAATCTACAGCTCACAAACTGGAGACAACTAGCAAGCTAAAAAACTATTTTTCCCGCTCAAATCTAACAATCCAAAACGCATTTAAGCCAAAACACGGCGTTTTGATAAATAACATTGTCTTCAGTTAGAGAAAAAAACAACTACAACGTTTTCAAAAAACTTTTTAGAAAAATGTTTTACATTTTTTTAATGTTGCTTTTTGATACATCAAATTAGTATATAAAATTATTATCTCAAATCTTTATGTAATTCTTAGATATTTATAGATTAATGATAAGATTATATTATACTTAATATATGAATGGTATGAAGAAAAAAACTATTTTTTAATTAAAAAAACTAATTATTTCTTATCATTAATATGAGGAAAATGTTGATGAAATTTTCTAATTAACAATAAAACTCAACAAATGGAGAATTTTGAAAAAGAAAAATTAAAAAATCCCAAAAAATAAAAATACAAAGATTTTTTTTCAAAATTTTCCACTTGTTTACACATTTTGATAAAGCTGCATTAATAATTGCTCAATTTTTTTTATGATACATTATAAAATTCAGACAATAAATTTGAAAAAGTTATGGAAAAAAAAAGACAATTTTAAACAAAACAAAAATAGTATAAAATAAAAATAGAAATAGAAATTTACTTTTTTTTATTTACATGTTTTTATAAAATTATAATATTTGCTCAATATATTCTTATAAAACTGTAATATTGCTCAATGCACTCTGATGAAATTATAGAACAAGACAAATTTTACAGCATAATACGTCAGAGAAAAAATTTAAAAAAAGTACAATATTTTCCAATGGCCTCTCAGAAAAATGTATTACAGCTTTTCAACATTACTTTTTGATATATGAAATTTTTATACAAAATTATTAACTCAAACCAGCCGTTTTAAAAAAATTAATTCAATGAAATTTATTATAAACTCAAAGAAATTCTTCCTTCTAATTTCCTTAATGTGATTGTTGGATATTTATAGAAAACTCATAATAATGATAAGATCCAAATCCTATATAATTTATAAAAGGTAAGAAGAAAAACACTAATTTTTTAATAGAAAACAATTATGTCTTAAAATTAATATAATGAAAAGGTTGATGAAATTTTCTCACAATAAAACTAAAAAAAATGGAAAATTTTGAAAAAGAAAAATTAAGAAAAAAAAATCCCACAAATTAAAAGTGCAAAGTGGATTTTCATTTTTTTTTCACTCATGTTTATACATTTTAACAAATTTGTAATACAGTTTGCTCAATATTTTCTGATAACATTAAAAAATATAGTTAATAAATTTAATAAAGTTATAGAAAAAGACAAATTTTGAAACAGAACAAAAATAGCACAAAATAAAAAATAGAAACAGTTTCCCTGCTTTACATATTTTAATAAAATTATAATTTTTGGTCCATATATTTTATAAAACTGTAATATTTCTCAATGCGTTCTGATAAAATTATAAAAACAAGATAAATTTACAACATAATTCGTTAGAGAAAAAACAAAAAAAAAAAGTATTAATGTTTTCTCAAAGCTTATCAGAAAAATATTTTACAATTTTTTTCAACTTTACCCTTTAATATGAACTCAAACCTTTATGCATGTGATTCTGAGATATTTATAGAAAACTTATATTAATGACACGATCATATTCTACTTAATATATGAATGGTATGAAGAAAAACATCATTTTTTAATTAAAAAAACCTAATCTCAAAAAAAAAAACTACTTATGTCTTATAATTAATATGAGGAAAAAATTGATGAAATTTTCTAACAACAAAACACGAAGAAAATTGGAGAATTTCGAAATAAAAAAATTAAGAAATCCCACAAAATAAAGTACCAAGAGGATTTTCACCTTTTTCCCCTCTTGCTTACACAGTCTAAAAAAACAGTAATAAATTTTTCTCAATGTTTTTCTTTTTGATAAAATTATAAAATATAGTCAATAAATTTGAAGAAAGTTATTGAAAACGATAAATTAAAAAAAAATAGCACAAAATAAAAATAGAAAGGGAAATTTCCTTTTTTCTGCTTTATATGTTTTGATTTTTTTTTTAAGCCTGGTGCACGAATGCTCCCGCAATGAGCGGAGTCCGGGAAAGGGTCGGACTCATTGGGTCTTTGTACGCAGCCTTCCTTTGCAATTAATTGCAAGAGGCCGTTTCCACGACTCGAACCCGTGACCTCAGATCACACGGCGACAGCACTTACCGCTGCACCAAGGCTTCCCTTCCTTTAAAAACAGAAAATTATAAAATTATAAAATTTGCTCAATACATTTTTTAAAAACAGTAATATTACTCAATGTATTTTGATAATATTATAAAACGAGACCAATTTTACAACATAATACATCGGAGAAAAAAATTTAAAAAAATTGTTTTCTTATAACTTTTCAGAAAATTATTTTACATTTTTCTCAACATTACTTTCTGATATTGAAATTATTATATTTCATCAACCATTTAAAAAAATTGAATTCAATGAAATTTTTGTGAACGTAAAGAAATTCTTTTTCTAATTTCCTTTATGTGATTCTTAAATATTTATAGAAAACGTATTTTAATGGTAAGATCTAAATCTAATTTTATACTTAATGTATGAATAGGTTGAAGAAGCCTCAAATTTTTTAATAAAAATCTAATTATGTCTTATAATTAATATGAGAAAAAAGTAGATGAAATTTTAAACACAATAAAACTCGGAATAAATGGAAAATTTTGAAAAAAAAAATTACAAAACATATATAACAATTAGTTTTTGAGATTGACTTACCCATAAGTATATAAGTTTCAATATTTCTATATACAATTAACCTGGGACAAGAGTCCCAAGTGTGGAAAGAATCATATGAAAAAGAGAACTTAATCTAAAATGAATAGCTCAATTAGTTAAGCAGTGTTGAGTAAATGAGTGAGGGTACGAGTTTGAACTTCACTAAATACTTTATTAAGGAGGAATAAAGAGCTTTAACCTGTAATTTACACTCCGAACATAAATTAGCTTCATACCTAAGCCGTTGAACGAATATGGACGGGAATAACTGTGAGAAACAAAAAAAAGCCTTAGCTAGGTAGTAGTGCATAAAACAAAATTTGTCCATCTAGACCATTTGATACCAATCTAGGGATTAGAGAGCAAGAAAGCTTTATAATCTCCAACCACAAGCCCTAAATAAGAGATGTCCTCTTTATGTCAATGGACCACATGAAAGAGCTGCAGGGAATCAATTTCAATCAAGCCCCGTCCTTGAATCGTAACAGCACTTCATGATCTCTCTAAGTGTAACAACTTCTACTATATATATATAGGAGGATCCAACAAGCCTGAGCAATGTCCTACCATTGCTGCCATGAAATTCCCATAATCATTGTAATTTACTTTTTTCCCCCCTGCTTTACATGTTTTGACAAAATTATAATATTTGCTCAATACATTTTTACAAAACTATAACATTGCTCTATGCGTTATGGTAAAATTATAAAACAAGACAAATTTTACAACATAATACGCTATCTAAAAACAAATAAATATACTGTTTTCCAGCAACTTCTCAGAAAAATGTTTTATATTTGTTCAACGTTACTTTTTGAAAAATTAATTCAATGAAGTTCATTGTAAACGTAAAGAAATTCCTCTTCTCATTTTTCTTTATGTGATTCTTAAATATTCATAGAAAACTCTTATTAATGATAAAATCTAAATCTTATATTATACTTGGTGTATACCTATAGATCGGCAATAAGTAATTGAATAGGACTACCTCATAGTACCGGGCTTACATTGCTCGAAACGAGCTACGCTTCTTGTAACGAGCTGGACATACAGGATCGATAGAGTCCTCTTCAACCAAGCTTGCTATCTAGGCTCGTTTTGTTTATCAGCGCATCATTTCTCACAAATTCCTGATACCTCTTAATATTTCCTGATACTCTCACTATCTGTAAAGTTTGTCTCCCACTACCTACATTGTCTCCCACGTCCGGCAGAGTCTGTCTCCCACCACCGGCAGAGTTTGCCCCCCACCATCTTCAAAACTTGTCTCCCACTATCTTCCATGTATAAACAGAGGTAAAATGTTACAGATAGGTCATCCCATTCTTTTCTAACTTCTGATTACCTATAATCTCTAAAAAGCCAAGCACTGACTTAAGCATCAGAGCCTCTCCACTGGAGCCCGAGCCTCTTCTTTGTCTTGCAGGTCCTCCTGCATAATCATAGAGCCTATAAGCCCTCTAGCAGAGCCTTGAGTCTGGAAGTCTACCTCGTCATCAGTGGTGAGGTGAGCATGGACTAGCTAATCTTCGAAGATGGATAACAGGACTCAAACCACAACTCATTCCAAACCAAACCATCCTCTCACACCACAAAACTAACACTTGCAGTCTCCCTACACCCCCAATGCCAATATGTCCACCAAAATGCTTCATCTGATTATACCTCGAATCATCCAGAGCCAGAAGTAGTTAGCCCTTCGGCAACCCCAGCCCCCATAGCTGGACCCCCTACAACAAACCTGCTTCAGCCTCATTCTTTCCTAGTACAGATGAACCAAATACCAATACTTCTAGAGGGCCTGACAGAACAGACGGTTCAAGACCTGACCGCCTCTATCAGAGATTTAATCTTTATTATAAGACACTAGACCGAGCAACCTCATCCCGACTATGAACATCTAGCTACCAATCAAGCCCTACCGTAGCCAACTCATCCTCAAACACTATCTCTAGCCTACTACCCCAACCCTCTTTAACGAATTTGACTAGCACTCCGTGAGAGATGACTGAGCAGGACCACAAAACCAAGTTAGAAGGAGACTCTATTCTTCGGAAGACACTGACTCCGAACCAGAGGTTAACCTTACCCAGCACCATACCAGGCTGAAGAGCAGGAAGGCAAAAGTATCCGAGGGTGATCTCAATGCTCTTGTTGATGAAAGAATCAAGAAGATGCACAAAAGAACCATACTACAGTATGATACCACCTTTCGATCCCCATTATCCAAAGAAATTCTAACAGACACCTACCCAAGCTTCCACATACCAAAAATGAAAGAGTATGACGGCTCGTCTGATCCCCGAATGCATATTGACAGTTTTTACAATACCGCTCTGGTATATACCACTTCACACTCGGCCTTGTGCAGACTCGGCCTTGTGCAAACTCTTTTCCAAAACTCTAATCGGTAATGTACATATTTGGTATAAAAGTCTGGAACCAAACTCCATATTCAATTTCGGGCAGCTTACTGATCTGTTCATCAATAAGTTTGTGGCATCCATCGACCCCGGGCTAACTTCGACAGATTTGCTCAAAATAGTGCAAAAGCCTAAAGAGACACTCCAGCATTATGTTGAGAGGTTTAACCGGACTGTCAATAAGATTCCTAAGGCGAACTTCGACCTAGCCTTAGAGGCGATGATCCGTAATACTTAGTGTAAGCAGTTCTCCAATTCCCTAAGTAAGAACTTTTGGAGAACTTTATTGAACTTATGGACCGACCCTATAAGTATATCCTCATGGATGAAAATGACCGGATATGGGAAGAACTTCGAGCCTCCAGGATGGACCAATCGTCAAAGACTTCAGTCTAGCCATTGAAGTCAAGCACTCACAGACCAGACTACTTAAAGACATTAAAGCCAAGCAGCTCATGGAAAGGTCACAACCGAAACACTACCTGACCATTCGGTCGGCAGTATTCTCAAAAAGCTTATCATATTACAGATGCCCAGGAGAGGCTAACCCCTTTGAGTGTCTCACCTACCGCCATTCTGCATTGGCTGAAGGACAACACGGAGGTTAACTAGCCCAGGCTAACGAGAGAAGATTTCAACCGAGACCAGAGCCAATATTGCAGTTTCTACAGAGGCACCGGTCATAAAACCAATGATTGTACCAAGTTACAAAAGAAGCCTTAGCACCCGCACAAAATCTCAAATTCCACTTCTGTCAACCAGGCATTTGGGCTTAGCTGCCCCGGAGCCAGATCGTGGAACTCCAAGAACTCCAAGATGAAAGGCCGAAAGGGGAGCCTTACCCAGACCTAAGATCTTTTTCATAAAGTATTAAATGATCAGCCGAAGTATCATCCATCACGCGAGTGCGGTCACCAGGAACATACATCTTATACTTGGGGGTATTTGATACTTGTCTCGGATGCTATCTAGGTCAGTGGTGCTGAGGCAAGATCTGATATTCCTAACCAGAGCCTTTTCTGCCACTGCCTGATCTTGCTCATCTTGACTTCTCTCAGCAGGGCATGGTTGAGCTACAGTAGCTCTTTATGGTGATTCCACTAGCTCGGCCACAAGAATACTCCCACTAATACCTCCCTTAGTACTACGGTGAGCTTGCTCAATCGAGCTCACTAGCACAATTTCTAGTGAATCGTCACTCTCTCTAGAGCTCAACTCCCTAGAATCTACGAAAACAGCACTACTCGAATTCATAATGCAAAGGAACAAGGAGCACTCATTGATATAGTTGAAGAAGATTCGCAAACTGTTTCGCACTGTGTAGCTACTACGAACTCGTACAAATTATCAGAGCACTCGAGCTATTACTTGAGAGGTTTAGTAGTTGTCTTCACTCCTCTCCCCCATTTATATAGGATGAGCATCAAAAACTAAACCGACACAATTAATGCCTTGCGCAGGAAACTCAAAAGTTAAATTTCCTGCTCCCACCTTACTTTTTGAGCTGCCACGTCGATTTTTCTATGCTAGTGCACCCGCATTCTTTTCACCAAGTGGTTGGCATAAATGCTAGCATAGCAGGGAGGAACTAGTGGTGTATACCTATAGATCGACAATAAGCAATTAAGTCGGACCACCTCATTGTACCAGACAACCATAGCTCGGAACGAGCTACGCTTCTTGTAGCGAGCTGGACATACAGGATCGATAGAGTCCTCTTCGAATGAGCTTGCTATCTAGTCTCATTTTGGTGATCAGTGTATCATTTCTCACAAATTTCTGACACCTCTTAATATTATCTGACACTTCACTATCTGCAGAGTTTGTCTTCCAAGACCTACATTGTCTCCCACGTCCGACAAAGTATGTCTCTCACCACCGGCAGAGTTTGCCACCCACCATTTTTAGAACTTGTCTCCCACTATCTTCCATGTATAAAAAAAGGTAAAATCTTACAGGTAGGCCATCCCATTCTTTTCTAACTTTTGATTACCTACAATTTCTAAAAACTGAGCACTGACTTAAGCATCGGAGCCTCCCCACTGGAGCCTGAGCCTTTTCTTTATCTTGCAGGTCCTCCCACATAATCATGGAGCTCAGAAGCCCTCTAGCCGAGCCTTGAGTCCGAAAGTTCATCTCGTCATCAATACTTAATGTATAAATGGTGTTAAGAAAAATATTATTTAAAAAAAACTAATTATTTCTTATAACTAATATGCGGAAAAGTTTATGAAATTTTTTAACAAGGAAACTAGAAGGAAAAAAAAAGAAAGAAGAGAACATATAGGAAAGAAAGTTATGAGAAAAAATCACACAAAATAAAAATACAAAGAGAAATTTCACTTTCTTTTTTCCTTCGGTTGACATATTTTAATAGAGTTATAATAATATTTACATTACTATTTCTAATAAAATTGTAAAATTTAGTTAATGAATTTGATTAAATTATAAAAAAGGAAAAATTTTCAACAGAACAAGAATCACTAAAAAATCAAAATTGAAATTGAAATTTATGATTTATATTATGCTTTATATATATTATTTTGATAAAATATTTATAATATTTGCTCAACGTATTTTTATAAAAATTTTATATCGCTCTGTTTGTTATGATAAAATTATAGAAAAAATACAAATTTTGCAATAGAAAATGTTAGAGAAAAAAAATAAAATTTTTTAATAAATTATTGAAAAATATTTGACTTCTTTTCAACTTTGCTTTTCGGTTTGTAAAATTATTAAATAAAACTATTAACTCAATTTGCCCATTTTAAAATATAATTCAATGATATCTGTTATAAACTTAAAGAAATGATTCTTCCTATTATCCTCTATGTGATGCCGAGACATTTATAGAAAATTCATAATATCTAATTCAATATATGATTGGTGTGGAGAAAAATACTAATTCTTTAATAGGAAAGCTAATTATATCTTACGACAAATGTGAAAAAAAGTTGTTGAAATTTTATGTGCTTTGTTGTGTTCTTTCCCTGTCTATTTGTTACTGTGTAGATCTCTTGTATTATCCTTTAATGTTTTAATGAAATCCTTTTCGTTCAAAAAAAAAAGTTATAAAAAAGACAGATTTTCCAATATACTTGAATCCGAATTAATTGGGTTAGTATATCGGATATCAGATGGGTAAAAAAAATGCTCAATAAAAGTATAAAGAGAAATTGATTAACCTTTTTTTAGCCTTACATTTTCGATGAAGTTATAATATTAATTTGGTAAACATATTCTTATAAAGTTATAATATTGTTCAATGTATTATGATACAATTGTAGAAAGTGACAAATTTGACAACAAAATATATGTCAAAGAAAAAAAAATATTTTCTAACAAATTCTGGAATTTTTTTTTCAATTTTTTTTTGATAAATGAAAATATCAAATAAATTTTTTTACTCAATCTATCTATTTTAATTCAATGAAAACAATATTTATAGAAAACTCATATTAATGATAAGATTTAGATTCTATATTATGATTAAGACAAGAATATGAAAAACACTAATTTCTTACTCAATCCATCTATTTTAAATTCAATGAAATTGATATTCATAGAAAACTCATATTAATGATAAGATTTAGATTCTATATTATGATTAAGATAAGAATATGAAAAACACTATTTTTTTTAATGGAAAAACTAATTATGTGTTATAATTAATTTGAGCAAAAAGTTGATGACATTTTTTATAACAAAGAAACATGAAGGAAAAATTGAGAATATGGAAAAAGAAAAGGTAAAAGAAAGGATCACACAAGTTAAAGGGATTTAATAAAAAAATTATCCCTTCACATATCAGTAATAAATTTTAAACTTCAATCACCTTAACTAAATCCAGCATTCCCATAACGTCTTGTTCATTGAAACTGACCTCTTTTTCAGATCTAAATATTATTAAAATTTTAAATATTATAATATCATTCATACTACATATAATAATTAATAAAATAAATTTATTCATAAAATAAGATAAAACAGCATATCACAACATAACATGGGTATCCATCCTTAGATGAAAACATACCCTTACAATTTTTAAATATTCACAAAGAAAATAGATAAAATAGGACACCCACAAAAGGTGAAAACGTGTCCCTTACAATTATCCTAAAGTCTTTAAATAAATTACAATTATATAAACTAAATAAACAAGACACTCACACTAGATGGAAGCATGTCTTTTACGATTTTCTTTAAAAATACATATAAATCGCAGGAAAAAAATAATACAATATATATAAAAATAATTGAATAATTAAAAAGAAAATAAATAAATACATTTTAATATTATCCCATTAAAGAAATATAATGCGCAACGACACAAGTAGAGTCTACGGCGGTCCCGCTAGCCGATTAGCGGGTGGGGATCAAAGGGGCAGCACCTCTTGAGAGGGATCGGAGGCAGCTCCCCCGAAAGATAAACGATTTACAAGAGATGATTTTATTGGAAAATTAGGATTTCCATCTAAACTAAGATTTTTAATTTGTATAAATTAGGGTTTTAAACTAAATTTAGGGTTTGTGTAAAATCATAACCAATATTATTTGACTATTAGACTAAATAATTATATTACTAAAATTATTAACTACTGGACATTTATTTAAATGAGCTACTACATGATGGTATTGCAAATTGCTACTGTGAAATTAACATGCATATCACTGTATGAAATTAGGATAAATATATCTATTGTGATAAACGAATGAAACACAGAAAACACACATTCATTGTTGGCTCCATCAAATTGAAAGAGATGAACCAAGCTTTACTGCCTGAATCAACTTTGGCTTATGGCTGGAGGTTTAATGCAATTGAGATAGTTTTGATTTATGCCTCTTAGATTGCTTTGTTTCTGTCTTTCTTTTCTTTACTGCTCGTTGTTGTCTTCTTCATTTGATGGTTTGATGTCCAATCTTTCTAGTGAACTCAACTACTAAAGTTTAATGCTTGTCGTTTCCTCTCTGTCTGTGTTAATCCTCTTAGTTATCCACCAGTTGCTTTATCCTTTATCTCTCTCTCTCTATGTTGCTGTCTTTTTTGATAATTCTTTTTTGATCCTTCTTCCCACTATAACTCTTTTAAACCTGTATTTATAGGAATAAATTAGGTTAAAGCTTATGTGACAGAGCTTAATCCAAGTTTAATTATGATTCCTAATTAAGCACAACTCGGATTAAAGATATGTTCTAAGTTTGACATGAAACCAAAGCCATATCGAATTAAAATTAATTAAATTCGATATGGTATCCATTCCAATTCAACATGGAGCCTCCATATCAAATTAGAGGGTGTCCAATTCGATATAGAGGCCTCCATATCGAATTGGATGGCCTCTAATTTGATATAGAGCCATCCATATCGAATTGGGTGGCTCCAATTTGATATGGAAGCTGCCTGGCCTGGACCCAAATAAACCCAATCAAATTTCGAATTGGACCATTTTAGGACTTTAAAAATTGAACCGAACTTATTTTAGGCCTAATAAAATTGAACCAATCTAATTAATGGTTTTAAAACATGTTTAAGCCATTAAGAATGGATTGAACTTATCTAGGCCTTCCTTAGTTAGGATCGAATTAGCTTAGGACCAAAATCAAGAGTCTACACTATGTTGTTTAGATATTTTAAATAGTGAATAAATGTGTTTTTTGTTGATTGATCAATGTTGATTTTTGATGATATGGATTGATATGTCTTGATATAGTTTGATACGAGCCTACTAAAATATAGAGTATTTGTATTCTATATGTTGTTTAGATATTTTAAAAAGTGGAGAAATGTATTTTTATTGACTGATCTGTATTGATATTTTAATATATGGGTTGACATGGTTTGATATATTTGATATGAGACTACTAAAAAATTAAGAATTTGTGTTCAGTATGTTGTTTAGATATTTTAAATAGTGAAGAAATATAGTTTTCTTGACTGATCTGTATTGATATTTGATTATATGTATATGTCTTTTAGATGTTTTAAATAGTGAAGCAATGTGTTTTTGTTGACTGATTAATATTGATCTTTGATAATATGAGTTGATATGTTTTGATATAAAACTACTAAAATATAAAGCATTTATGCTCTATATGTTGTTTAGATATTTTAAAAAGTGAATAAATGTGTTTTTGTTGACTGATCTGTATTGATCTTTTAATATATGGATTGATATGTCTTGATATGGTTTAATATGTTTTGATATGAGACTACTATCAAGTATTTGTGTTCAGTATGTTGTTTAGATATTTTAAATAGTGAAAAAATATGATTTTGCTGATCGATCTGTGTTGATCTTTGATTATATGAGTTGATATGGTTTGATGTGATTTGATATATTTTGATATGGGACAGCTAAAATATAAAGTATTTGTGCTCTATATGTTGTTTAGATGTTTTAAATAGTGAAGTAATATATTTTTATTGACTGATCAATATTGATCTTTGATGATATGAGTTGATATGTCTTGATATGGTTTGATATGATTTGATATGAAACTACTAAAATATAAAGCATTTGTATTCTATATGTTATTTAGATGTTTTAAATAGTGAAAAAAATGTGTTTTTGTTGACTGATTTGTGTTGATCTTTTAATATATGGGTTGATATGTTTTGATATGGTTTGATATGAGATTACTATCAAGCATTTGTGTTCAGTATATTATTTAGATGTTTTAAATATGAAGAAATGTGATTTTATTGACTGATCTGTGTAGATCTTTGATTATATTTGTTGATATGTGTTGATATAGTTTGATATATTTTGATATGAGACTACTAAAATATGAAGTATTTGTATTCTATATGTTGTTTAGATATTTTAAATAGTGAAATAATGTGTTTTTATTGATTGATCAATATTGATCTCTGATGATATAAGTTGGTATGTCTTGATATGCTTTGATATGCTTTGATATGAGACTGCTAAAATATAAAACATTTATGTTTTATATGTTGTTTAAATATTTTAAATAGTGAAGAAGTGTGTTTTTATTTACTGATCCATGTTGATCTTTTAATATATGGGTTGATATGTCTTGATATGGTTTGATATGTCTTGATATAGTTTAATATGATATAATTAAAATATCAAGCATTTTGTGTTCAGTATGTTGTTTAGATATTTTAAATAGTGAAAAAATATGTTTTTGTTGACTGATCTATGTTGATCTTTGATTATATGTGTTGATATGTATTGATATGTGTTGATATGTATTGATATGTCTTGATATGGTTTGATATATATTAATATGGTTTGATATGTCTTTATATTTTTATTGACTGATCTGTATTGATCTCTGATGATATGGGTTGATATGTGTTGATATGGGTTGATATGTGTTGATATGGTTTGATATGGATTACTAAATAATAATTTTTTTTACGGCAAGAGAAGGAAGTACTAGATAATGCTAGCCCTGGGGCCATGTCCATAATAAGCCCCAAAGGCTCTAGGCTTAAGAAGAGGATGTCTACTCAAATAGAACATATCAAAGCAAAGAAAGTCAAATATATGCTACTTCCAAAGGAAAATGATGATGAAGAAGCTAAAAGAGAGGATGATGAAGATGTAAATAAATATCAATACTTTAATTCACTATATTTTATACAATAATTTAATGATTGAATTTATTATACGTGCTCGAATATATTATTATAGAAAACACCTAGAAGAATTAACAAGTGAATATTGTTGGTTATGGATTGAGGACCCTTCATATGATTAGAGATGTCATTGGTGATGCAGAGTACTTATACGTTGTTGCAAAATGGATTGCGGGATGTTCATTACCAAGTTCATCGAGCATTTTATGACAAAAGGCCTAAATTTTCAACACTGTACACAACAATTTATGGATCGATTTAGATACAATACAACAATTCATATATGAGTCCATCCTTTAAACAAGAGAGAGGACGCTTATTATAGTGAGGATGATAATGATAATGATGTCGAGTATTTTTTATAAGCCAACAAGGATGTCAAAATTTACATTGTGAATTTCTACATTTGTTGATTTAGATGCTGAATTATGTAAATCATAATTCTAGTTTATTATTCATTTATATGTTGAATCATACAGTTTTTATATGTGCTGCCAATTTCTTGGATGTGTGTTTATTGAAGTGTTGGTGTATATATGTGTTACAGGTTGAATAGATATACTTTGAATGAATATTGATAATGTAAATGGGGTGGATGTGTTACAGGTTGAGGAAAGTTGTTGATATGGATGTTTGGTTTTCTTTAAAGTCTTTGATTACCATTCACAGGTTGCTTTAGATGGATAGATATTGTATAATTTATTAACTTGAGATTTTATAGGTTAAACCATTTGTGTGATTGTTGAACATTATATAATTTATAGTAATTGCATAATTACCCATACTAATTCATATCAACACATCATAATATTTAGATTTTTTAGATTTAAAAAACCCGTCATCTATATCAACACTTTGAGAAATCTAATCTAATCACAATATATATAGAAAAAAATGCTCCCAAGCTTGTTTGCTTAAAATTCATTAGGCATCGGAATCGTCATCGTCCTCGCTATCATATGTGCCATTTCTCTTGTTGGATGCATGGACCCATAAGTGAGCTGTTATGTTGCATCTCTCTACAACCTCTTATGAGCAATTATGGAAATTCAGATTTTCGCAACGAACTTCGTACTGTATTAATGTATAAGCATTAGACACTTCATTTCGGCCTATCTTTTTATTGACATCTTCCATCTGAAAATTCATACTACATCAACGTATAAGTATTAGACACTTATAACAATTCATATCAACTCAGAAAATGATTCATTCTTAAATTATCCCTTAATACTCATAACAATCTATATTAACTCATATCAATCCATATCAATCAATATTAATCCACATCAATCAACAAATAGACATTTTCTTATTATTCAAAACAACTAAGCAACAAATATGACATAAAATGATTCATTCTTAAATAATCTCTTAACACTCATAACAATCCATATCAATCTATATCATTTAATATCAATACATATCAATCCACATCAGTCAACAAATAGAAACTATCTTTTTGACTATTAAAAACAACTAAACAACAAATAGGACATAAAATGCCTCATCCTTAAATAATCCTTTAACACTTATAACAATCCAAATTAATCCATATCAACTCATATCAATTTATATCAGTCCATATTAATAAACAAATAAACACTTTCTGACTGTTCAAAATAACTAAATAATAAATAGGATATAAACTGATTCATTCTTAAATAATTCTTTAACACTCATAATAATCCACATCAATCCACATCAACTCATATTAACTAATATCAATTCATATCAATCAACAAATAGACACTAGCTTTTTTACTATTAAAAATAACTAAACAACAAATATGATATAAAATGCTTCATTCTTAAATAATCATTTAACACCCGTAACAATCCAAATCAACTCATATCAATCATATCAGTCCATATCAATAAACAAATAGACACTTTCTAACTGTTTAAAATAACTAAACAACAAATATGACATAATCATTCTTAAATAATCTATTAATACTCATAATAATCCATATCAATTTATATCAATAAAAAATAGATACTTTATGACTGTTCAAAACAAATAAGCAACATACACATAACATAAACTTACTCAAGATTCAAAAAATCCTTAACACACCTCAATACCCCGTAATCTAACAACTAATGACAATCCCTAACAACCCATAATATAACCAATTAATGGAAAGGATAATTTACACCAAAAAAACATCTAACAATCAATTTCAAATGAAAACTCAAGAAGATATCAATTTGATTATGCCAAATTAAACACAATAAAAAATATATTAAGTTCTCATAATTTAAACACTATCGTCAAGTGTCTGCCTCATAGTATAAAATATTAGCAACTTTAAGAGTTCAAATGTATTTTTCACATGTAGCAAGTAGTAGGGATAGCAATTAAAAAAAATAGTAGGATCAAATAGAAATGATAAAAAAAAATGGTATGGTTAAATTGAAAATACACTATCACAAGGAAAGATAAAAAAAAAGTGTTGTTATAACTTTTTTAATATATAATACAATGCTGCATAATTTCAATTTTCAATTTAAAATTTTGAATATAATAGTAACTAATTTTCCAAGGAGTGGAAAATTGTTTAAAACATTAAAATAAAATATGATTATTAAATGATATAAAACATATTAGACATTTAAAAATGAATGAATATAAAAATTTAACTTTTATTAACTCTTTTTCATGTTCCATTACAGTATCACATAACTCTCATTAATCAACTTTCATCCAATATTTAAAACTTTAAAGCCTTCTTGGTGTCCTTTCCATGAAAAAGTGAAAGATAATTTTTAATATACGATAGAGGAAAAGAAAGAAAGAAATGATATTGTGATTGCCAAATGGTATACATATAACAATACTATAATATTATTTATTTTCACTTCTACTTTATCCATGATATAAAATTTTCAATACTGGTTTATTATCAGAATGTTTGAAAACATAGAATATATGTTACTCTCTCATATGTGATCTATAGAGTCTATATATAATACAAACATTATTCAATTAAAGGAAAGTAATACAAAATATTAGTTTTTATAAATAAATAAAATCTAAAAATTCAACCAAGATCAACAATAAAACAAAGTCTATAATTAACCCCCAAAACATAAATTCAAAAAAAATTACAATATAGAAAAATAAAGGGAGCATTTTTTTAAAAAAATTACCAGTGATTACATATGCTTATAGTTTCTTCTAATGCAACAACCATATTGTAGTAGAACGACATCGTTCCTCTTCGAACAAACCTAGAAAAAAAAAGAACAATTAGAGAAAAGGAAATTTTATTTAAAAAATTGAACTAGATTACAACAACGGTAATAAGCATGCATGAAAGAGGAGAAAGAAAAAAAAAGAGAGAAAAAAGCAGGCATGTGAGAGCAGGAGGCAAGAAATATGGAAAAAAAGAAAGAGAAAGGCGTGAGAAAGAGGGAGAGAAAGAAGAGAGAGAAAATAAAAGATGATTCTATTAGATTAAATGACATTTTTATCCTAAAAGATCTATTTAAGGTAAGTAAAGTTTAAAATTTATCAGTGTTTTATATGATGGTATTTTTTTTATTAATTCTCCAAGATAAAAGTAGAAAATGTGTTAAGCATGATAGTTACTTAAAGCATATTTATGAAGTTGTAATATTCATTTGATGCATTATGATAAAATTATAAAAAAAATTTACAATAAAAATAAAATGTGCTAAGAAGAAAATAAATAAGTATAATGCATTCTAACAAATTCTCAAAAAATATTTTAGTTTTTTTAATTCTACTTTTTGAATTGGGAAATTATTAAATAAAATTATTGACTTAATTTTAAACATATAACTCAATGAAATTTATGATAAACTTGAAATAATTTCTTCTTTTTATGATCCAATTTCTATTATGCTTTGATATTTATAGAAACTCATATTAATGAAAATATCTAAATTCTATATTACATTTTTTTACTAGTACAATATAGAAAGGAGGAATTGAACCTGAATCTGTTAAGAAAAGATACATTTGTCGTTAAGTTATACCCCGATGTGCAATCTTATATTATGTTTAATAAATAAACAGTGTAAAGAAAAATATCAACTTTTTTAATGGAAAAACTAATCAGGTCTTATGATTAATTAATGTGAGAAAAAGTTGATAAAATTTTCTAACAGTGAAACTCAAAAGCAGTATTTGTAGAATCGAATCAAACCAACTAGTCGAATTGATTTAATCAAGAATTAAAGATTGATTCAATTTAAAACAGTAAAAAATCAGTTAAAATTTGTCTGTCGGATAGGACCATTTTGAGATTGGACCGAACTGGTTTTCTAGTTTTTAAGTATTTTTTTTGAATAAAAATCAAAGAAAAAAATTTTAGATTCATTATATATATATATTAAATTTAATATGTGATATTTTTAAATTGATAAAGTATATTTTTATTATTTTTAAATTTTATTTTAAAATTTCTATGATTTTTGAGATTATTTATTTATATATATAAATAAAAAATTTATAATATTATTATATTATTAAATATAAGTTAACACGATTGAACTAATCGATTTAGTTCGATGTTCGTTCTGACTTTAAAAATATTGCTTGACACAAAGGAACCATAAGAGAAAAATAACACAAAATAAAAATACACAGAGAGCATTTGACTCTTTTATCAGGTTTACACAATTTGATAAAATTATAATAACATTCACTTGAAGCATTATGATAAAATTATAATACTGTAATGAGTACACTCGGCCAATAAAATTATGTAATTTTCTTATAATCACTATTTTAATAGTTTTTTATTGGCTGAGTGCATATACATATGATCTAAGTAAGAATTTTCCTACTATAACATGACAAGAATCACACAAAAGAAAAACTAGCAAGAAAAATTTGCCTTTTTTTATGCTTTACACATTTTAATAAAAATATAATATTTATTTAGCACATTCTTATAAAATTGTAATACTTGTTAAATGCATTTTGATAAAACTACGAAAAGAGATAAATTTAACAACAAAACATATCATAGAAAAAAATGTTTTCTAGCAAATTCTGGAAAAACTTTTTACTTTTTAAGTTTACTGATGACATGGGTACCTCAGGGATGGTCCTAGCTCTACATGCTTGGGCTCGGGTGCTGCTGCTGTTGTGGTTCTTCCACTTGAAAGACTAAAAATAAGAGGCTCGGGCTTTTTGGGAAGAGGCTCCGATGCCTAAGTCAAAGCTTAGTCAGTCTGAATAAAGAGAGAATAAAGAGAAAAGAAAGAACCCTTTTACCTGTGGGGGTAACTCTTATTTGTAGTTGGTGTAGGGAGACAAAGTTTTGAATAGTATCAACGTAATTTGTGGTTGTGTCAGGGGAATGTTCAGAGTGCTCGGTCAGACAAAGGGTGTTCAGGATCAAGGTACAACCTTCATTGAAAGCTCAACAGAAGGGACGTTCGGGCAGAGAACTCAATAGACAACATTTGATATTTATGTCAGACTCAGTCATGTCATGCAAAGGAGCTCGACTGAGCTCCAGTGAAAGTGTTAAATCATAATACAAGAAGGTTATATGATAACATGCAGAACTTAAGTATGGAACTCGGCAAGGGAGCTCAGAGTGGGGGTACTATCACTAGTCCCCTTGGTCATTTGACATTTATGTCAAACTAGGATCCATGACCTAAAGAAGTCAAGTCAAGCTCGGGCAAAGCTCTAGGGAAACTGAGACATATAAGGCAAAGCTTGAGTAGAGCTTGGGGACATAGGAGCTCAAGGTTTAAGCCCTATTTACCAGAGATAGTACGGTAATACCACTAGTCCCCTCTGAGCATTCTTGGCATTTATACGAAGATGAGTCAATTAAGCTTCCATAAGGGCACATGTCACACAAAGGTGAGGCGACGCTTTGAAAACTGAGGTAACAATTTGGGCAGGAACTCAAAAGACATGACTCCTAAGTCATTTATTAATGACGTTGGTTTAAATAGCTGAAATCTTATCTATAAATACAGAGTGGGGCAAGCGATATTCTTCACTCGACTAAATGAGAATAACTCAATTACTCTGACTTGCTGTGTATGAATACTTGAGAACTTGGTGATAGAGGTTAGTTCTAAATTTTATGTTTTAGGTTTTTTGCATTTAGAGTTTTGGGAGAAAAAATGGTGCAAGAAACTTATGGGTGAGGTGACTCATTATGAAGAGGAAGTGCGCTCCGATGCTGGATCGATAATGACCAAGATGACCGAGCCAAATACAAGAAGACATCTCCAACTAGTTTATAAGAAGGAAGAAGAGGCAACTGAAGTTCATAAGGTTCATCCGAGCTCGGAGAAATCTCGGGTATGAGACATCTGATCTACAATTACAGAGATATATGTTGAAGGGATCCGATAAAAATATAGAATACCGAAAGACTGCAACATGCTCATTCTTGGAGAGGAAGTCTGAGCATACGACGACTTGGATGATAACTAACTTATGATTTATAAGGAAGATTTGAGGTCGGGGGTGAGGGGACCCTGCGCCCCTTCCCACCGGCTTTCTTGCGCTACCATAAGATTGCCTTCTGTCAGCTCAGCCTTAATGGTCAACGAACTATCATGGGGTTTGAAATACTGTATAGGCTGCTTGGGGTTGTTCTTATCCCTAGGGTGCTGAGTGCCTTCAACACGCTCAGGATGTGCTCAGGAGCAGATGGAGATTTCTTATATCTACAAAAAAGATTTTGGCTCGTTATGTTTGTAGGAAATTCAGACTTAATAAAGGCCTAGAAAGACCGATTTTTCATTTTGGAGAATCGCTAAGGGTTCAACTGTCTAAAACACTTAGTTGGTTGACCCTAGTGGTGAACAAGTGGCCAGAGGAAGGCTTAGTGAAAATGAGGTTGCTGTGTTCGAGACTATGTAGTGAGACATTCTAAAGGAGAAGATGAATGTCATCTTGCTGATAAGGGAATACTTCCCTCTTGGGAAGGCTTCGAAGGAGATTCAGACCGAAGATCGGACTGGTGAGTATGACTTAAAATTTAGATTTTGCTTTTGTTCGCTTAAAGTTTGTTTGTTTAACTCTACTTTGGGTATACAGAGAAAGGCTCGGGATCAGCTTCCAGAAAGCTAATACGCCTAGCCAAAAATAGTGCTAGAAAGGAGGCTTGGAAAAAGGCCAGGATGTTCGGCGAGTTATCTAGTGGACGTGCTGTTAGGCCAAGTGCTACTCAGAAGAAAGAGCCTATTGTCGAGGACTTGACTTTCCTGCTAGAGGTGATACCAGAAACTTTGCCTCGCAGAGAGGGATTAGAAATTTTGCCTGCTAGGCTAGATGAATAATTACTAACTTGCCGCTACAGCCTAATTCAACTAGTGAAGGCGGTGAACGAGAAACTAGAGGGTCCGCACGACATAACTTACTCCATATAGGACATCGGTCCTCAGAAGGTGCTCAAACAAATATACCGAGCTCAAGAAAGGTGCGAGTATGCACTGATGAGCTCGAGGGATATGGCAAAATAAATGGTCACAATGTCTCACATGGTAAGAAAATAGTCTGAACTTGGACTTGGAATCAAAGTTTGGCACAAAAACTAACTATATGATATTTTGCAGTTCGCCCAGCTCTCCTATATCATGGAAGACCAGGTGGCGGGCCTGGCCTCTAATTTTTCCCAGGCCTTAAAGAGTTGCGATAAATAGATCGCCAAGAGGCTAGAAACAGAGAAGGCCTTAAGTGCCAAGGATGAGGAGTTGAGGCAAGCTTAGAAAGCTCTAAATGCTAAAACCGAAGAGCTGAGCTCAGCTGAAGAGGCTCTAAAGGTGAAGACCAAGGAACTGCACTTGGTAGAGGAAGCTCATGAAGTAGCTCGGCAAGGAATGGCTACAGAATCTGCAAGGAGCAACAAGCGTTTTGCTTAGGGTGTCTATGCCTACTAACAACCTGTGTCCAAATGGCTGAAGGAAGAGAACCCGGATATAGACTTGTCCTGGATGATGGATATAGAGATCGACTAGCTCGCTGCTGAGGCCGAGGCAGAAGAAGATGAAGATAAAAGGGGGGAAGAAGACTGAGACCAAGAGGACGAAGCCCTGGACTTGTAAAAGTTTTAGTTGTAGTTTTTTATTTATGCTCGATCTACACAGTTGTAAGGACCTGGCTTCACATATAATGAACTTTATGTTCTTTTTAATGAAAAGTCTTTTCTTTTGAAGTGTAGTCTAATACTTGTATTTTGCTTTATTTTTGATGTGATATATTATTTGAATTAAACTGAAAGCTTAGTCTATAACTGAGCTTGATACAATAATAAATGAATATTCTCTATTGCACTTTGTTGACATATTTACGAAACCTGTTCAGCATGCTTGAGCACTAGGTGCACTCGAGTGTTTGGTTATAGATGTGCCTTAGGCACGGTTTCATATAGCATGCTCAATTCACAATGCGTTCTTTGGCACTCATGCACCGAGTGTTATGCTAAGTATGCACGAGTTGGTTAACCCAAACTTCACTACATGCCTTGCCATGATATGAATTTATACATGTATTTTAAGAATTTATAAAATAAAGTGGAAAAGTAAAGTTACAAAATAATTACCCGCACGAGGTATTATCTGCGGTGGTCAATTGGACAACTTGTTTTGCAGTATGGCTCCTGGGAGAGCCTTTTCAGAATAGGACATTGTGGTTTGGGATGAGCTGCATAAGCTTTTCTTATTCTAGTTAGATTCTTGACTTTCTCTTTTTGATGTAAATAATTCATCTATACTATTAGCTTGATCATAGCTTAGTATGTAGGAGTAGGAGTTTCTCTTCAACGAGCTTCAACGTGCTCAGTTCTTTGATGAGCTTGAGTACCTAAATGCCAATGTTAAACTCTCTAATGGGCTTAGGTGCCAATGCTCGACTCTTTGATAAGCTTGAGTGCCAATGCTCGGCCATTAGGGATGCAAGTACTCAGTTATTTGGATGCCATTGCTCCGGAGCTAGGGACGCCAGTGCCTCCTTCACTGTCTTAACATTCATGCCAAGTAGCCTCTTGGGTGTGCCTTAGGACAATTGTCAAAACACCTAACTGTGTACATTCATACATATTTTCCATCTACAATGATAGATGATTACTCTTATAAAAAGTTGGGAGCTCGAAAATACAAATAAAAAATGTTAGTACATAAGCCCCGAATTTACAAGATTGGAAAATGAATACAAATTCTAGAGTACAATTGGAGTATTCAAGCTTAGTCAGAGTGCAAGGGCTCGGCCCACGACAAGGGGTTACAACAAGGTGCACACAATGGCGCTGTAAGCAAATTAGTGCTCAAGAAAGCGCTAAACAATTTGGTATTGTAAATGAAATGAGATAATTCTTTTTATTGTTCAGTTTTTAGTTTAATTTATAGCTTCTATTAGCTTGTTTGCTCTTAAAGAGTTTGGCTTGTTTGATTTAATATGATATAAGTACACATTATTGCTTTTTATTGTAATAGTAGTTTATTGCTCGACCAATGTGTTATGGCATGATTAAAGAGTCGAAAGCTCGGTGTATGATCAGGGCGTTATACGATGCACGATTGAAGTGCTGGAAATCATTGTGCGACTAAGGCACTAGAAGACTCAGTGTGTGAAACATGGTAAGTTGCACGATATGAGCTGAATTTTTTAGTGTCCACGAGGAAGCTATGAAAGTTCGACATGGGAGTGCATTATAACAGTGGTGCGCATGGAGGCACTATGATATAAATTTCAAATGAAGTAAAATTGCACAGTTCGAGTGCTCTCCTTGCAAGAGCTGAGGGTCGTAACTAAGGCTTCATTGCTCACACTGGGGAATAGCTTGTCCACCCTCACCACACCATTGATGACAGGGGTACCTCGGGGATGGTCCTAACACTGCATGCTTAGGCTCAAGTACTACTGCTACTGTGACTCTCCCACCTGCAAGATCAGAAAGGAAGGGCTCAGGCTTCCTAGAGGAAGGTTCTAATATCTAAGTCAGAGTTTAGTCGGTCTGAATAAAGAGAGAATAAAGAGAGGAGAGAGAATCCTTTTACCTGTGGGGATAACCCTTATTTGCACTTGGTGTATAGAAACAAAGTCTGAACGGTATCAACGTAATTTGCGAATGTGTCAGGAAATGTTCAGAGAGCTCGGTCGGATAAGGGTTGTCTAGGATTGAGGTACAATCTTCACTGAAAGCTCAGCCAAAGGGATAATGAGACAAGGAGCTCGGCAGGCAAACTTGGTAAGCAGGAGTACTATCACTTTTTGATGTATGAAATTATTAAATAAAATTATTGATTCAATCTATCCTTTTGAACTTATAATTCATTATATTATAAACTTCAACAAATTATTATTTTTATTATTTTTTATGTGATGCTTTGGTATTCATAAAAAATTTAATGGAGTGATAAAATTTAAATCTTATATTATACTCAAGATATGAACCGCGTGAAGAAATACTATTTTTTTTAAAAAAAAAAAGTCTATGAATTTTTATAACAATGAAACTCGAAGAAAAAAAAATGAATATGGAAAAAAGGAAAATAAAAGTAGAAAGAAATTTTCATTTTTTAATCTAAATTACAAGTTTTGATAATTTTATAATAATATTTACTCATTGCGTTCTAATAAAATTGTAATATTCATATGACACGCTTTGATAAAATTATAAAAAAGAAAAGTTTTGCAACAAAATAAGAATAATCCAAGATAAAAAAACAAAAGGAGATATAGAATTTAGGCTAAATAATTATGAAGTTTCTATAATTTTATATATTATACTAGTCAATTTTTGTATTTTTAATATCTAATTTTTGCATTCTGTATTTTTAAAAATTAAACTGCTTAGTCATTTTATCAAAATTAAAACATTACTTAATAAATAACAAAGAAAAATATATATAAAGGAAGAATAAATAAATTATTTTATAATATTAAATTAATTGACTAATATTTTTATGATGAAAATGTTAATAGAAGGACTAAACAGTTTAATTTTTGAAAAGAGGAGGATGCAAAAATTAGATGTTAAAAATACATGAACTGGTTAGTGTAATGTATAAAATCTAAAGAACTTTATATTAGAAAAATTTAATAATATTAAATAATGTGTTTTGATTTTTTTAAAAAATTAAAATAAAAAGATAAAAATCATCCCGTGGCTTTACACATTTTGATGAAATTTTAATATTTACTTAATATGATCTTATAAAGTTGTAACATTGAGTGGAAACGTTGAGATAAAATTATAGAGAAAGAGAAAGTTTGCAATAAATATATGTGAAGGAAAAAAGAAAATTTTTTGTAAATATTTATACAATAAACCGATAATTTCCTTTTAAAGTGCTGAGAGAGAGAGAGAGAGAGAGTGGAGGCTTGTTTGGCAGAGCGCAGAGCATCTTTTTTTCTGGCACCAAAATCCAATCAGTTTCAATGTCGTTTTGTGAGGCTCTGACTTCATTGCAAACAAATCCAATGGCTTTTTCTCTCCTCGATATCTCACGTTAATGTCTCCTCTATTCTTCACTTTTTACCACTTTCACCTCCGATCCCAGGAATTGAATTTCCACCTGTTCTGTTTTGTTTTACCATCCTCTTTCTATTGTGATTTTTCTTTATTCCTGGGATTTTAAATTCCCGTTCAAATGAGTTTACTATCAATTTGAATTTCTGGGAATTATAATCTGGAAGGAAGTATTGTATTGGCACGTTATAGATCCTCTGTTTCTGCTACTCTGTTCGTCTATTATATTTATATGGTAATTTTAATTGCAAAAAGAATTCAACAACTAAGCACAATTATAGGAGATTCGCAACTCTGCTGAATTATTTATTTACATTCTCTAATTCCCAAAAAGGGATTTTATTAATACTTTACTTTTTTTTGATGAAATTTATTAATACTTTACTTTTGGGTCGCCAATAGATTGTAGTTTTTTTTAACAGTTTCATTGTTTTTGCTGAAAGGGAAAAAACAAGTTTTTCTTTGTTTCTGCTGGACAAAATTATTGTTTTTTTTTTTGTTCTTACTAGAAAGCAAAATTATTTCATTTTTAGATCTTATTTCCATTAATTCCTTTTTTGCTATTTCCTAACAGTAGAAGTGATAAGAGACAAAAGCTAGGAAATAACACAAAAGAAAAGGCCAAAAATTATACACATGAATAGCTTACAATTTTGACTATTTCTCTTTAGTAGCATTTATGAAGCGAGCAACTTGCATATTTCCCAACTAATCTATCATACCTTAAGTGGGATACGTTTACAAATAGTAGCCTTCTTGGTGGGGCTGTTAAGAAGTGCGTGCCTAACTCATCTTGCAAACCTTAAAAAGCAAAACTCATCCCTCTGTTCACCACTTTCTGCAAAAAGATTTAAACTTTTGGGGCAATTAAAGCCTTTTGGTAGGTGGGTCATTGAGAATTGAATTAAATTAGGGCTCATCTACAATATTTGTGAGAAAGATTCTTGGTGGGTTTTTTGGAAAAGTGAAATGGGTTCCTATGGAAAGCTTGCCAGGAGGGTTTTGGAGACTGAGATGCCAATCATGGTTCAGGTATTTACTTACAATTCATATTTTGTTTCTGGGTTTAGTTTGTTCTTTCAAATGCTTTTGAATAGGGGAGTGGAGATCTGCTGTTTGTGGTGTATGTTGCCTGGAAAAGTGTTCTATTGGGTGTATGACATGGAAAAAGAGTGAATTTTTGGTGGAAGTGGGAGATGATTATGCATATAAATGTAGTACATTTTGAGGAAATTGTTCTTATGATTTTTGTTTATGAGAAAGTGGGTGGTTTTGATGATTAAATTATGGAATGTGTTTGTTTTGCAGACACAGGAACTGATCCGAGGAGCGAAAGATGTGATGTCTTTGGCCCAGGTTTGCATTTTTTCTTTTCAGTGTTGCAATTTTATACTTTTTGTTATAATTGGGTATTAAAAATGTGAAGCAGATGTTGTCTACTTTAGTTTCCAGTGCTTGATTGTTAGAACACGTCTCTTGACCATTCTAATACTTGACATTCTTCTTCTCCTTTGATGATAAGGGCATGTTTGCTGTACATTTTGAAAGGGAGATTCTTTATTTTTACAAGTAAACAACAGATTGAAGATAATGCAGAAAATTTTGTTTCATTCTTTTCTAAAATTTCGATACAAAAATGGTTTTCCGAAGTTAGAAAACTATTATTAGGCCCAAACGTTCAATTACAAAAGACTCCGGGTGTGACTGCAAATACAAAGCCCAACCCAGACCCAGGTGAATACATTTATCCAGGGCAATTTAGTCCTTTCATAAATGATCTGTTCATCTTGAAAATTTATATAAATTTGCATCCAAAAGTCTTTATCTCAAAATTTAAGCAAAATCATCAAAAAATTCTCAACAAACTTGACTCGTCTGATTGTCAGACTTTTAGGCCATTTTGGATGTGATGCATTTCTCTGTTTTTTATTTGTTTAGTTGAGGCTAATAAAATTTAATGGGTTTGGTCAAAGGGACTAGGAAATTTTACAGCTTTTTGGTCATATTCTATTGTCAAGTTGCTTGAATGTAACATTACCTTCAGAAATTTTTATATTTGAATTTGAATAAACACTGTTTTTTGGGTTATTTACCAAAATTGGTAAAATATATACAAATTTAACAACACAAGCTGCTTTAAAAAATATTTACCAAAATAAGGTATTTTAAAAAATATTATTTATCTGACCATGATATAAAAGCCAAAAGGTGAAAATTCTACTTTAGACTGATTTTATGACCCGATTCATACATACATCTAATTAATAATAATATGTAATTTAAAAATAAAAAATAATTTAAAATTTACTTTATATATTGTAATTGGTTGAACACATAATCAGGATCATAATAAAAAATTTCCAAAAGCTCAAGTAAAAAAAAAAAAAAAAAAGCTTCAAGTTAAAAACCGTCAACAAATGCTGATTGCGATTGCTCTCTGGCAAACGGAGCCATGTATGCTGCGTCCGCTACCTTTGCATTAATTTTTTTTTTGAATTTTTTAGAAATAAATTATATATTTTAATTAATCTTAGAAATACCTGGTTCTAAGATTATATATTTCTCCCTTACATTATTTTTCTTTTGAATTTTTTAGAAATAAATTATACATTTTAATTAATCTTAAAAAATACCTAGTTCTTAAAAGTTACACTAGCTTAGTAGCTTTAAGGTATTATGATTTTATTAATTTCAAAAACATTTGTAATTTTAATAATTTATGTGTAAAAAATTAGGAAAATATAAAAAAATGTTTTGAAAATTATTATAATTAAAGTTAATTTTTAATTTATCTTTTAATATGTATGGATAATTTTACAAAATGGAAGTACTTGAATAGAGTTTATATATATATATATATATAACTAAAATATTTTCACATCTATAAAACTGTACAATTATTATTGACTCTAATTCAATTGATATATATAATTTAAAACTTATATATTAGTTATAAAACAATAAAAACTGTGAAATTTAATCCCTTGTTTCTTTTACTTTCATAAAATCAATCAAGATATTTTATCTTGTAATACAATATCAATTTTGTATCTAATACTGAAAAAAAATTAAAAAACAGAATCAATGACATAAAAAATATTATGCAAAAAAAAACTAAAATTGATATTTCTTTTTATATAATTTATCCATTACGTATTTAAAAGTTAAAACGAAACAGTTTTTAATAACTTAATTTTTCCATATTTTTCCAATTTTTATACACGCAGATTATTAATTTTAATTTTAATTCAAAAAATTCTTAATAGGATCAAAATAATAACATTTGTCGTGTAATTATTTTAAAGCAATTTTCAGAACATCTTGTTTTGTTAAATATTTTTCAAAAGCACCCCATTGCAGTAAATGTCTTTTTTCCCCCTAATTTAGTAAATGGCCCCATTGCTTTGGTTTTTATCTAAGTATTCATCAACTGGAATATGATGACTTAACTTGGTATTGGTTATTGTCCTCTCATTGCGTTTTGTATGGAAAAATTTTATGGGTTAACTGATTCTCATTCTTTGGCTGCTGAAATACACACTGCTGTATATAGGGGGTCGTTTATTGGCAGCCACCCACCCCAGCTTTACAAAGGTTGCAAGGTCTTTTACGGGAACCTTCCATTAGTCGTTATGGTGCTGACGATGGCATTCCTGAACTCAGGGAAGCATTGAAACTGAAGGTATATATGATTTACAATGCTTAATATTCTTCCAACTAAAATAATACATGCGTGGCTTGGAGAATTTTATTTGTTTTCACTGCTAGTTGCATTTGTTATTTTATCGCTTGTTCTTATCGAATTTTCCATTTTATGTGCACTGCAAAGGCTTACATTCTTTTAAATACTTGCTAATGTTATTCTTAATTGTTATTCTGTTCTTTTTGTGTAGGAAGGAACAATATTCTTGCCATATGCATAGAAAAGTTGTATGTATATTACATTTAACTATTATTTTATCTTTGTTCTGCAGCTGCGAAAGGAGAATAATTTAGTGAATTCTTCAGTTATGGTTACTGCAGGTGCAAATCAGGTGATTCACTATGCTTTTTAGAATTTATGTTGATCATTCTTATTAGAAGTTAGAATAGAAATCAATAAGTACTTAGTTTAAATAAATGAATGATATGAAAGTTAATGATGGCCTTAGTGCCTTTTGGATCCCTTCAACAACAATTAGCAAGTTTGATAGAATTATTTTACCAGTATGTGAAAATGATTAATGTGTGTATTCCATGGCCAAATATCATATTTTTCCATATGTTTTCCAAAATTCTGAAATTTTATTTACTTTGCTTAATGGCAGGCATTTGCAAATCTTGTTCTTACATTGTGTGATGCTGGGGATTCTGTAGTTATGTTTGCTCCCTACTATTTCAATGCATACATGTCCTTCCAGATGACAGGTGTCACTAAAATTTTAGTGGGTCCTGGTAACCCAATGACACTTCATCCAGATGCAGGTAAACCTTGATAAACTACTCATTGCATATCATTTATACGTTTTCTTGTAGCAATATAGTGTATTTATTTGAAAGGTCACCTGGGTATTTTAAGTCAGATATGCTTCTCACTTTTTCGAATAGAGTCCGATCTGGGTTTCATAGTCATACTCTGTTGGAGAAGTGGTATGTAATAGTAAGTACAGTCAGATATCCCTGAAGAGCAGTTCAGCTGTCAAAACTTAGATTTTCAACTTGGAAGTCTTAGGTTTAAGCTACCGCTACCGGATGGGATGGGATTTAGTAGATAGAAGTGAGCTGCTTTTATTGTGTAAGCCGACTATTTGACTGTGGAATAGACAAACATAGTTTATTTTGAACAAGGAACACAGGAGATTAGTGCACATCTAATATAAGTTATCAAGATGCATCTTCTTTCTGTTGTAGTCTGTCTTTGATTGTATTACTTTTCATGTTACTCTGAGTTTCAGACTGGCTGGAAAGGACACTGTCAGAAACTACGCCAGTTCCGAAGGTCGTGACTGTTGTTAACCCTGGTAACCCCTCTGGGACATACATTCCAGAGCCCCTCCTTAAGGTTTCTTTATCTCTGCATCTCCTTAACTCTTATATCATTATGTGCACATACCATGCTCTCGCACGCATATACTAAAAATCCTTGCACTTGTGAATATATTCGTATTTGACTCTTTGCAAGTATTCTAAGCAGGATATCTCTTTTATATTGGGCAGAGGATTTCAGATCTATGCAGGGAAGCTGGATCCTGGCTTGTTGTGGATAACACATATGAGTAGGTTTTGTACTGTAAGATGCATTTGATGTAGCAGTTATTTTCATTTTAAGATTTTTGTGGATTTAAATATATCCTATTGAATATTAGGCGAGAGAAGTTGTTCTTGTGAGCTACAAATTCACTTGAAACATTATTGGGTTGATTTTAATCGAGAATTAATTCATAAGAGAACTTATTGTTGCATTATTAGGAGAAAGGCTAGTGAATAGCTGTTCGGGAAGTGTTCATGATTTTTCAAACTTATGATACTTGTTCAATATCACTGTTCTTTGAAATCTCTCCTTGATTTACTTGTTCAATATTAGTGTGGCTGCTTGGGGTCTTGCATTCTTCTCTCTTAAAGGTTCTAGATGCTTATCTGTCGTCCTAGTTCTCTTGAGGATCTACAATATGTATTAGTGTTGCCTCACAGTGAATAATATTTGGTGTTGAACACTTAAACTTACGGATCTTAACAACTCTCTTTGTAGGTATTTCATGTATGATGGTCTAAAACATACCTGTGTAGAAGGTGATCACATCATCAACATATTTTCCTTCTCAAAAGCATACGGAATGATGGGATGGCGAGTTGGATATGTAACACTCTGTATCTCTCATGATAATTAATGACTAGAGGCTTATTTTTATCCAATTTATACATTTTTCTTTACTTAGAATGAAACATTGAGCTATTCATATTAAAAAATACTTCAATTTTAATTACTTCTTCACTAGAAGTTATGGATATATATTTGTACCTTGCACTGCAGATTGCATATCCATCAGGAGTGAAGGGCTTTTCAACTCAACTCCTCAAAATTCAGGACAATATACCAATCTGTGCCTCATTAATTTCACAGTACCTTGCTCTCTATTCCTTGGAAGTAGGACCTGAATGGGTAACTGAGCGGGTGAAAGATCTTGTCAAGAGCAAAGAAATCCTCCTGAAAGCTCTCTCTCCTCTGGGTGAAGGTGCTGTGAAAGGAGGAGAAGGTGCAATATACCTATGGGCGAAGCTTCCTGACAAGTATGTTGATGATACTAAAGTCGTTCGCTGGCTTGCTATGAGGCATGGGATAGTTGTAATTCCAGGAGAAGCTTGCGGATGCCCAGGACATCTCAGGATCTCTTTTGGGGGCTTGACAGAGGCTGATTGTAAAGCTGCTGGAGAAAGGTTGAGGAAAGGATTAGAAGAACTAGTGAACCATGGAATGGTGGAGATGGTGAATGAGGAAGTGACTGTTTTACAGTCCATCTGATGTTGAAATGGGAAACCCAATTGCCAGTTTATTTAACTTGGTGCCATATGAATAATGAGAGATATGTACCTGGTGAATTGCCTAAAATAGAACCATAGTTCACTGTAAAGGCATTAACCAAATCACCTTGTAGTTGTCTCAAGCGGAATAATATTAGTTTCAGTAATCAATATTCAATTTAAAAGTTTTCTTCATCTGCATATGCATTTCTGATAGATGATGCTCATTTTCTACATGGTGAAAAATGCTTGAGTGGATTGATTTTCAGTTTTTATTTTAATTTTCATTTTCGTTGATTTTTAAAACTTTAAAAATAATGACGATTGCTTCAAAAACTTTTGGAAAAGGTCCCAGTCCCAGGATTGAATTTGAGATTTTTCATCATTTTAGTTGGGCATGAAATTCACTACCATCATTGTTACTGGCAGTAGCAATTTGGGAAAGGCAATGCATTATTTAAGATCATCATTATTTCTCAAATCTTGCCTTTCTCATTAATTTAAATTGGTAGTTTTAGAACCTACTAATTTAACAAATATAGCTTGCAACTTACATTGCTTGCAAGTTGTAACTACTTTTTGGATCGATTTATTATATTTTTATGTGATATGATTTTGTTTGTTATAAGAATATAATTTTTTTATAATAATAATTAGTACCATTAATTATTATATCTTAATTTTAAAAAATTAGTTTAATTAATAAATAGCTATGCATCTCAACATATTGATAGTACATTTTTGTTATTTATTATAGATCTCCTAATGTTAAAATGAACAATCTGCTTTTAGTAATATTGGAAAAAGTGAATTTAATAAAAAGTATTGATATAGATATCATGATCATTAATTTACAATAATTTATTTATTTAATATTACGAGAATCGTTTTTAACATTGAAAAATTATAAATTTGAGTTTCAATTATATATATAAAAAAAACAAAATTCATTAATATAAAATGATTGAGATGTGTATGTGATATATACTTCACAATGTAAATCTAATTGATTATAAATTCAAATTATATAAATAATTTTTTTTAAAAAAAAATGATGTCTTTGATACTTTTGTTTTGTTATTAATGAACATTAACTTTCTTTTTCTTTTCTCTTTTTATCGTTTCTTGACGTTATTAACTTCAACGATTCAAATATGGATGGGCTGTTGTGACGCTGATTTCTTTAAATGCAAAGAGAAAAAGTAAAAAAATGAAAAAGGCCAAAAAAAAAAAAGAAAAAGTGTAATAATATGCGATGACCTTTGTATTAGATCTAACAACTGACTGGTTTAGTGATTTAGGCCCCGCATCTCCTAACGGGCCCGTAAAGGGCCCAAAATCACATTGTAAATTTCTTAAAACGTGAGGAGAATCCTGACATTTCGAAAGTATTTGAAAACGTTGCCGTTTGGCTTGGCAAGAGGGAAAATCTCGCCATTTCATTTTTTTCTCCATCGTTTAAACGTCGCCGTCAAAGTTTAGTTTGGCCCGGGCCAAGCCAAGCCTTAGAGGGTGTTTTTTTTTTTTTTTAAATTGGAGTTTTTCAGTTTATTGTGAATAAGTGATTTTTAGATTATAATCAGATTAAAAATAAGTAGTTAAGCGTTTTTATAAACTAGTTAATAATCAGCTGATAATCAGTTTATAATAAGTTAAGTGTTTCTGTAAAATCAGCATATAATTAGTTTTTAATTACAGAAATTGTCAAAATGACTAAATTATCCCTGAATTTATTTATTGTATAAAAATAATTTTTTAAATATCAATTTAAAATTTATTTTACAATAATAATAATAATAATAAAGTGTATAGGATGAATAAATTTAGAATATTAAAGATTAGATAGAAATAATATGATCTTTTATTTGGTCAAAACTGCTTAAAAAATAAATGTTTAAAAAAATAATAAAACGATTAAAATCAGATTATAATTTACTATTTAAGTTTTCAGAAACACTTAAATAATTTATAACCTAAAATTTGCTTATAATCAATTTTGACTAACTTTTAAATTTTGAGAGACACCAAGAAGTTACTTGGAAGTGAGAGCCGGTCTTTTAGAGAGATAAGAGAGAAAAAAAATCTGAGAGAGTATAGAGAGAGAAAGTATGAAACCCTAGATTTTGAGATTAGGAAGTGAAAAGAAGAAGAAAATGATAGGAATTCACTGAGTGGATTACAAGATCACTTAAAATTGGCTAGAGAGTACGCTCTTGAAGGTCTATACGATACTTCTATTATCTTCTTCGATGGCGCCATTGCTCAGATCAACAAGTAATCGACTCTTTTTATTTAATTTTATTTTAATTTCTCACTTTTAATAAATATGATTTGATTCGGTGGAAATGGAGTTTCTAATTCAATTTAGATTTTTATTTTTTGGCGGAAAATCAATTGGATTGCAATTACTGTGTTATTGTGTCAGGCATCTAAACACCGTTGATGACCCTTTAATTCGCACAAAATGGATGAATGCTAAGAAAGCCATTTCAGAAGAGGCAGAAGTTGTAAAGCAATTAGATGCAGAGAGAAGGGCGTTTAAGGAGACTCCCACAAGCCGACGTGCTGCTTCACCACCTATCAATGCAAAATCATCCTTTGTTTTTCAACCATTAGATGAGTACCCTACTTCTTCTGGTGCTCCCATGGATGATCCTGATGTTTGGAGGCCTCCGAGTCGAGACACCACGAGTAGAAGACCTGCTAGGCCTGGTCAAGTGGGTATGAGGAAATCACCCCAGGATGGGAATTGGGCTCGTGGTGGTACTACGAGAACAAGTACATCTGGCCGTGCTTCAAAGGCTGGTGGTTCAAACAGGGCGAATTTAGGGGTTCGAGCTTCAACTACTGGAAAGAAGGGCACTGGCGCTGGAAAATCTGGCAAGGGAGATTCTGCTGTAAGTACAATTAGATATAATAATCATGTGTGTAATGTTTTAGCATTTGTCTTTAGTTGTGTTTGTGTAGTTATTTCACATTCATATTTGTCCAGTTGTCCTTATTATATGATTTTATTTGCAAATGGAATTGTTAGAACAGCGATGCTGAAGACGGCAAGTCCAAGAAAGGACAGTACGAGGGACCTGATCCTGACTTGGCTGCTATGCTTGAAAGGGATGTCTTGGAAACTAGTCCTGGAGTTAGATGGGATGATGTAGCAGGACTTAGTGAAGCAAAAAGACTTCTAGAAGAAGCTGTTGTCCTTCCATTATGGATGCCTGAATATTTCCAGGTAAACTTGAATGGTTGAGATGAACTATATTTTTGTTCACGCTCTCATCTTGCAATAGTTCTTGCTGCTTTATATTTTGCTACCTAATCATGCATTCCAAATCTTTTGGAGTTAAATGACATGTTGAAGATGTTCTAATTTCATTTCTACCTCCTTGCCTTGATGAAGGTTATTGATGTTTCCTTTTTCGCGGCAGGGAATTAGGAGACCATGGAAAGGAGTTCTTATGTTTGGCCCTCCTGGTACTGGAAAAACATTGCTTGCTAAAGCTGTTGCTACTGAGTGAAGTACAACATTTTTTAATGTTTCATCTGCTACATTGGCTTCAAAATGGCGTGGGGAGACTGAGCGCATGGTGCGGTGCTTGTTTGATCTGGCACGAGCATATGCACCAAGTACAATTTTCATTGATGAGATTGATTCTCTGTGCAATGCCAGGGGGTAAGCATTTCACTGGTCTCTGGAGGTTTGTTTCCTATTATTTCGTTGCGATGGTGCTAACCAGGGAAAATTTTTTTACTCTATATTTTTTATCCTAACAATGTGCATCATGTTAGGTTTTTGTATTTGTATGAAAATTAGTTTTATCTATGGCATATACTGAATCTGCTTTCTACATTTCCTATCCTTGTAATGGTGCTTCAAAGTTTAAAATCTCTCTGTCATTTGTTTGTTTCCTATTATTTCTTTGGTTTGGTGCTTGCCAGGGAAAATATTTTTGCTCTGTATGTTTTATCCTAACACTGTTCATCGTGTTAGGTTTTGTGTTTGCATGAAAATTTGTTTTATCTGTGGCATATCCTGGAAGCTGCTTTCTACATGTCCTATCCTTATAAGGGTGCTTCAAAATTTAAAATCTCTCTATCATTTGTTTCTTACTCACCTGCACATGGATTCCACAGCATGAAGTTGTTTGCTTTGTACTGAAAAGTGAACTGATTGGTCCAAACTTTCTTTTCTATTGAATGACTATAACACTGCAGGGCTTCAGGGGAGCATGAATCATCTAGAAGGGTTAAGTCGGAACTTCTTGTTCAGGTAGATGGTGTAAACAATGCCTCTACAAATGAAGATGGAAGTCACAAAATAGTGATGGTTTTGGCGGCTACTAACTTTCCTTGGGACATAGATGAAGCACTGAGGTTAATAATGCTTTTTTTATTTTATTGAGTTTTGTGCTCTTGGAATTTTTTGTTAGAGTGAACTATCGTTACAGAGGTATATCTGTAAAGATGTTTTATGTATGTTACTGATTTTAGTCTTTATCTAATGTAATGCTTTGATGCTATGCAGGAGGAGGTTGGAAAAGCGTATTTACATTCCTCTTCCAAATTTTGAGAGTCGTAAGGAGCTTATTAGGATCAATTTGAAAACTGTCAAGGTAAATTAGCTATGTTTGTATAAACCTGAGCTATAATGGAACACAAGAACATCTGAGATATAATCAGAAAATAATGAGAAAATCTTAGCTATAGTGAGTGTATCTGACTCTAGTTCGAAGGCCATTGCTGCATATGAGATATGGTTGAAAGAGAAGGATGCACATTCCCTGATCCATGCAAAGAACTTTTTAAAACAGCAATTTTTCTCAGAAAAAGTTCATTTTCATTTTTTAAACAATGTGTTTGAGTGGATCTGAAGATGATGGCTTGGTTATATGATGGATATTATATTAATAATTCTGGACTTTGAAAACTCACATTTTGTCATTTATTTTTTGTGCAACATTTATCACTCAAACTAGGTAGCCTGACAGTAGCGTGATTTAGGTGTAAAGTTTTGTGATGGATAGTGCTATTTGAGTTTGCCTGTGGATTTTTTTGTTTTATGGCAATCAGTTCTGACCAGTTCTTGGATCAAAAATATTCTTGTAAGTGATGGTTTCTAATTATGCCTCTGTTTTGGTGTCACTGGCTGATCATAAATGTTACTAGGTGGCTGCTGATGTGGATATTGATGAAGTGGCTTGTCGGACAGAGGGTTACAGTGGAGATGATCTAACAAATGTTTGCCGAGATGCTTCCTTAAATGGCATGAGGCGCAAGATAGCTGGGAAGACACGAGATGAGATTAAAAATATGTCTAAAGATGAGATTTCAAAGGATCCTGTTGCAATGTGCGATTTTGAAGAGGCCTTGCAAAAAGTCCAAAGAAGTGTATCTCAAGCTGATATTGAGAAGCATGAAAAATGGTTTTCAGAATTTGGATCTGCATAAGGAGTAATATGACCAACATTGAAATGAATACATCTTCTGGTTCTTTTCTTCTTTTGATTCATCAATCTGGTGCTACATTTGTATTTCTCAGTAGTAATTTGATTGATTGCAATCCAATGCTTAGAAAGGTCCCATATGTATTGTGTATTTTTCTGTACCTGCTTTTCTCATGCAATTTAACTCGATTGCTCAATTTATAATTATGGAATTCTGTAATTTGTTATTAGATCAAAGAAAAACCCGAGAAAATGCATTTCTTTCTTTGGATGGGAAAGGTAGCGAGCCGAAATGTTAATTTTTTTGCTTCATGGATGGAAATATTAATTTCATCCTTTATGATAAAAGTAATGTCGTGAAATCTATTTAGTATTCTCACGCGGAGCATGTTTGTATTATTATTCCCTTAAATTCTTTTTTTTTTTTCTTAGGAGGAGGTCAAACGGAAGGATTCGAACTTGATCAAACATGTAAGCTAAAATTTTCAACTTGCGAAGTCTTTATAGCACTTTCTACAATCTAGAAGCCCTTATTTTTCTTGCATATTTTGGTATAGTCAAGAAGTGTATTTTTAATATTCTCCTTGAACGTGAGAGAGAATGCTACAACTACAGCGGAGTCGTTTGGGCAAATTGTATTTTTCTCAAGAAAAATTAAAGCAGGCTGCGATGTTTTCAAAAACCCATGATCGGTCTTTTGCGTACCTGTTCTTGTTGATAGATAATAAAATATATTTCTTGCATATGCTTCAGCATCAGACATGGAAGTAAAGTTGACGTCAACATATCTCTCTATCTTTCCTTCATTACACGTCTCGCCCCCTAAATCCTATAAATTGTACCCTTCATTCGCATTACACCTACATCTACTTATCCCATGAAAGTTGTACTTTGCATAGAAAATTTAACCTTTTAATTTTTTAGGGTATATTTCTGGGTGAGTTAATCACTGCTTTATTGGACCCTTTTAATAAATGCTCTTTTAACTGTCATTACCAAACTTACCATAAACTATGGAAAGCTGCAATTTGATGAACTACCTTAATCTTTTTTCTTTCCATATTTTTCTCTTTATTCTCTTCACATGTAGTCCAACAGCCACTTCAGAGGGTAAATTTTTTGACTGTTTTGTATTGGGAATTTAATGGTTTGGATTCTTTGGATATCAATTTGATTTTGTTTTTGGATGTACAGATGATGGTGTGTGTAAATTGATTTTCTGTGGGCAAGGGACATGCAAGAATAATAATACTTCATTGCTTGGTTTTGAGTGCGAGTGCTATACTGGTTGGAAGAAGATACAGATTGGTCCTTTGACCTTCCCTTCTTGTTTAATTCCCGATTGTGAGTTCTTCTCTCCTTCTTTCTGCATCTGTGTTTTCCATACCGAAAATCATTAAAGAGAGATCTAAGTTTTGAACTCTTTAACTTCTTTCTATTATGAGACAAAAGCTCGATGAGGCTATTTAATCTAACTCTCTCTTTCTTTTACACCTAATTAGATATATTGTGTGTCTGATCGTATGAGTTGCTATAATTTTATGATCTTTTTTTGTTAGGTATGAGATGATAACTGTAATGTCAATATCAATGTTATGAATTAGAATATATGCATGTGTATATCGTATTATAAAAAATAATATATGCGTTTCTTGAAAAATTCCTCTGAGAAGGAAAATTCCTAGAAAGTTGGTTTATTGGGATGCTCCTTGTTATTTTTTTTTTCAATTTTTTATTGTTAATAGAAAGATCACAGAATACAGAAGAAAATGGTATTAAAGTAATCTTGTGCTTAGATAGATCTCTGAGTCAAAGATTGCGAGCTAAAAGGATATTCCTCCTATCTGGAACCACATACACAAATATCAGTTCACATTTCCCACATTCTAATACAAAAAATGTGGTGGTTCAAGTCAATTATTTATATTGAATGATTAATAATTGTTTGGATGCTGAGGCTGAAAATCAATCCCAATTAGATTCTAATTAATAAAACAAGTGGTAAATTGTTAAATATTATAATTTGATTATCTGGTTTGATCATTAAATTTTCTAAATCCTTTGTGCTTTTTCACTATTTTCCTATTAACGTAAAGGTTTTGGAATTTTAAGTGCCTGATTTCACCAGGCGACATATATTCTAGGTGTGGATGTTCATTATTTTTGTTTGCAACTTTTGACATAGAAGCAATGACTAGATCACTGCTTATAAACTTGCAGGCACAATTGATTTACAATGTGGTAATGGATCTCCGCCACCTCCTCCTCCTCCAAATCCTCTGCCTCTGCCACCATTAAATTTAACAAACCGTGAGTACCATCAACTGTTACTGATCTTATTCATTTTGAGGAAGTTTTGCCTCCTAATCCTAAATCAATCTATTTTACAGCCTGCAACTCAATTTGGTGTGCTGATGGGACGTGCAAGCCTAATGGAACAGCACACACATGCCAGTGTAATGAAAACTCGGCAAATTTGGCAAATAATACTCAGTTGCCTTGTTTTCAACAATGTAAGCTAGACACTTCCTCATTACACTTTCGATTGTTTATGGATTCCAAATAAATTATTGTTAAAGCAATAGTCAAATGATCGATTAACTATGTTGTAATGTAGAAGGTAAGAGTTTAAATCTTTAACAATTCTACTGTTTTTTAAGAATTTCTAATATACCACAATCTTTTTTTTTTCGTTAAACGTGGCTCAAATGAAGAGCCTATTGAAACAATTTTAGCTTTTCCATTTTCTTGACCAGCATATGGGTAAATAGGTCAACCATTAGAAGTAGCACTCTGAATTATACATCATTTTGTTTCTTTACCAGGCTACTTTGGAGCAAATTGTCATGATTTAGGGTTCGGTCCGCCGGTTTCGTCAACTCCATCCAGCAATGATAGTAACGGTATGCCTCCACCATCACCACTACCACCAACACCAAGTACTTTGAACTCTGGTGGAAATGGTACATACCATCATCTATCATGAATCAACTTTATGCTATGTTATTATAATTAGACTAATTTATAATCTCATGCTATATATATATATAGGGTTCTCAGAAGTGACGAATTCCTTTAGGAGTCTTGGAGGACTAACCATAACATTGTTAGCTGCAACTCTCCTAACATTCCCTTAGAGATCAGAACATCAGCAACATTACAGAAGATACTAAAAAAGGAAAAAAAAAAGAAATTCTTTGTTACTTATTTTAGAATAACGAATAACACAACAAAGATGCATGCTTTTATTTCAACAGATCATAAACACGGCCGGCTTGTCAAGACAATAATTAAACGGTATATGTGTTGGTGCTAAATAAGAAACTGATATATACTGCCTTATCTGCTATGATATTTCAGTCAATTCCATTTTTACAACGACAGCACAAATTTAATCTGTGTTATGCTTTGTTTATTTCATAATTTGTTATGGTTTTATAAGCAATAATATGGTTTTATGTTATTTTATTTTATTGTTTATTTTGACTTCCATCTTCATGAGATAATTTTCTGCGGCAATCACGTAATTTGAAAATTATGAATTTTAATAATTTTTCAAACATCAGCTGATTCAATTTGATGATTTGTCACGTATCATTTTAACATTTTGAATTTTAAAAATTTCTTTAGTAAATTTTTTAAAAATTAAGTAAATACTTAAATTTATATTTCATTTTCATAATCTATTAAAATCTTATAAAATATTATCAAACTAAATAAAAATGTTTTATTTAACTATATTATGCTATATTATTTTTTTTAAAAATATAATAGATAGTATTTACAATATCATGCCATGCGGTAATATATAATATATGATATCAGATATTATTAAATCATGCTTCCATTCAACTAATTAAAACTTTAAAGTTTCTTCACTGCACTAAAAAATTTACTACTTTTAGTTCATGCTAGGTAGTCCTGCTTGAGTAATATTTATTGCTATTACTGTTATAATTATATTATTATTGTTTTGGGATGTCTGGAGGAATGGATGGACTGCTCGGAACATAATTGAATCAATCTCTTTCCTTTCTGAAAATGGTGCCATTTTCTCACCGCTATGCAACATTCATAATTATTACTATTTTTCTAATGCAAAATTATATAATTAAAGTATTTGATTATTTATGTTAATTGTAATAATGATTGTATTTCTAATGTAATAATGGTGCCATAATTCATTATCACTGCCACCACCATAATCGGATTATCACAATTGTCATCGGCATTAATACATCACAGTTACATCTAAATGTACGGAGTGTAACCTGAAGTATTGCTAGGTGTGCAAACTATATAAAAAATACACTTTTATTTTCATATATATATATATATATAAAGATTAAAATATCAAATAGAGAGAAAATAAATAAATAACATAATTTTAATTAACTTAATATTATTATGTAAATAAAATAATTAATTCAAATATTTCCTATATAAATGCATATTACGTTAAAAAGATTAAGTGTAAATGAATATGTCTTTAATTACTTCAATTTTTAATCTCACACATCAAGTATACAAAAGCGAATGTTAAGATAAATGTATGATTAATGATATCTTTTAAAATCATCATAACTTTAACAAAAATATCATATATCTTTATTTATTTATTTTTACAAAAAATGGTCATATACCTTTATATCTTCATCCCAAAATTAACTTTTTTTCATACCTTTTAGTTTTCAATCCTCTTCCGGTAGCTGGCCTTCAGCTCTTAGCCCCTTATCCATCTCTTTGTTTAATGTTCAAAGTGAAGCTCCTTTAGGTGCTCTCGCAAACCTCCTTCTTGGTGTGAATTTGCCTTTAGCGAGTGTCCTCTCCAACGTTGGCCCCAGTATAGGATCTTCGCTCCTTTTCTTCCGTCAACAAATTCAAGATCTGAGGATATATGAGATAGTAGAGCTGTTTATTCTCTCAACTTTTCTCTATTTTATTGATTCTGGTGGACAAACAAACTTTCGGCTCTGTATATTTCCTCTGATATCGGCTTTTCTATTGTTTTTTATGATCGTTCTTTGAAGGTTTCACTCAAGCTGATTTTATTGTGCGTCACTACTAGAACAATGTTGGCCATTTATTTTGTTCTGTTTTATTGGGTTGGTTAGTTTTGTTTTAGTTTTCTGTTATAATTTTCCTACAGTTTGTGTTCTTTTATTTTTTGTTTATTGAGGATCTGTTTGTGTCCGTCGTTTGTCTCTTCTATGTGTGTTTCCTCTTTTTGTTCTTGTGTTCTTTTTGTTATTAGCTATTATATCCTTACTATATTTTTAATGAAATCTTCCCACTTCTGATTTAAGAAAAAAAAATTACAGGTTTCAATGTATGTTAAAATAGACTCTCAGATCTGCTCTTGTCACTGATTAATTAAGCTATATAAACCAGAAATTTTAATTTTTTTTTTCATATAAAAATCCTATTTGAGTAGACAAGAAAAGACAGCATTTTGCTGTAAACCTGCAGGTAGAAGGAGAATTGTGAAGCTGCCAAGTAACAATATGATCACTACAATCAAAGACAATCATTTTCACTTTTACAACCCTATCAACTAACATACCAACTTTGGTATTTTTTTTTATGAAAAATACTGAATATAAAACAAAATGTATCTTATAAAACAAAAAAGATTAATGAGCTCCAGTTATTTGCATGAGAACAGCTTTCATTTCGTGGAAGTTCCCAAAATTCCATTTAGCTACCTAGCTTAGCTTGTGAGGCTCTCTCTCTCTTAGATAATTTTTTTTTTGGACATGTAAGACAGGGCCAATGAGCATTAAAGTATTAAAACCGAATTATATGTCTGCAGTGACTGAATTTTTAGAGCACTCAAGTAAGAAAATGATCTATTTTAAGTAAGAGCAAAAAGTGAACAGCTGTGATCAGTGGTGGACTCAGCACATCAATCAGAGCGGCAAAATTTGGCCGCCGTTCACCTATTGCCGGTCTCCTCTCCTCTGCTCTTCCCCCTCTCCTCTCCTCTCCTCTCCTCTCCTCTGTCTTCTTCTCCCTTCCTTTATTTGCAAACGCAGCAAGCTCACTGAAGCTTTTCCCTTTCCTTATCTGCAAAAGCAGAAAATTCACCATGGACGTCGACGAGGGAGGATCGTTTGCCCCCCTCCCTCTCACGACCCTCTAGATCCGTCCCTAGCTGTGACATAAATATCAGAATAATAATTAAGAAAGTTTTATTTTATATAATGTGTGCCTGCATGAAAAGGAGTTGATTGTTCAAGTCTTTTCTTTTTATTGATATGCAAAGGTCTTACCGCTAGAAGGATGAAGAATAGATTTAAAGTTTGATTTAATTTAATTTTTTTTGCATATTTATTGTTTAAGATTTAATTGAATTAAAATTTCTTTCTAGAAAATTTTACTAGTTATTATAAAAATATTTAGTAGATTTTTTTAAATTATTTTTTAGTTTAACTTGCCAATTGATATAGCCAAAAAAAGGCCGCCTTACTTTGTTAGTTTTGTGTGTTAATAAAACTTTAGCACTTCATCTAAATTTCCAATAGGTATTAGAGCCTTTCTTAATCTTGAGTAGGTGAGGAAAACAAGAGAATAAACTAGCAAAAGTCCTTTAGACTAAGATAATCTTAATTCTTAAGCACTTTTCCTGTTAACTCCACATCCAATTTTTATAGGAGAAAATTATCAATTATGGGCTGTGAAATTGAAGACATATCTTCAATCCTTTGATTTATGGGATATGGTTAAAATAATATTGAAATCCATTATTCCAGCTCATCCTATTTTCTCTCAAGTTAAAATCTCTCAAGTTAAAATTTATAATAATAAAGAAAAGTCAAAAAAATTCAAAGTAAAACTTGCTTATACTCTTCAATTTTGAATTAATTTTCACCAATATTATGGCATGTGAAACCCCAAAAGAAATAAGGGAATCACTAAAAATGAGCAAACAAATTTAGTACAAAAAGAAGACTATATATTTATTTTTTAAAAAAAAGTTGGAGAGAAGCGCTCTAAAATAATTGATGATAAATTTTTTGATGAGAAGTGCATCAACAATGGAATGTTTGAGAGAAGTGCACGAATGGAGGTTGGTGAAATGTACATCAACAATTGAAAAGAAGTGCTTCAAAATATGAAAATTAGAGGCATTGGAGAGAGGTGCTCCAACAAAATAATTTTGTGGTGTTCCAAACTTAAAATAAAGGGAAAGTGCTCAAGAATTGATTCAAAATTTGATTTATTTTGATTTTGTGCATATTTGTTGATTAAAATCTAATTGAGTCAAATTTTGTTTCTAGAAAATATGGGTTGTTGTTATTAAAAAAATTTAGTAGTTTTTTTAATTATTTTTAGTTTAGTTTGTTATTTCATCTAGCATATTGTTATGTTAGTGTCTCATGTCAAGGTTGTGTTTTGACTAGGTACTAGGATTAAGTGACTTGTCTTGTCTTAATGATGAGTTTCTTAATATGAATTTAGTAGAGCCAACATTAAAAACTAGCTATTAAGGTTGGAGAACGTATTTCTATATTAATCATCCATATACTTTGTATTTAATCAATATGGGATATTTCTTTCCCATATTTTATTATTAGCCATCCTCAAGTGACAATTGAGTCAAGATAATTTTTATGAGCTCAGTTAATATTTGCAATTTTATGATATGAACTATATCGAGAGAATTTTTAAAGTATGAGGGACATTCATACTGGGCGAAATGATTGAAAGTCTGAGGGACATCCTGTATTGGATGAAGAACAATTAATTGAAAACTCATCATTGTACTAAAGAAACCAACCATGAGGCAAGAAAAAATTCCTAAAGTCCATCACCAGACAGATAAAAACTAATTGAAATTTCAATCTAAATTAATGAGAAATGGGTCGGGTTATAAAAATCAAAATTTGTTCTGATATCATAATAAACTTTTTAATATAAATTTTGAGAGAACCAACCTTAAAATTTAGCTATAAAGTTTGGAGAGCCAGTCTACTAGTATACCAGTAGACTAGCGTATCTTGAGTCCTAAGCATTGATAACCACGTGTTGTTGCGCGATTGAGCATATAAGAGCCTCTAGCTCCTCAACTAGTGAAACTGACATGTAATGAGATCAAGAATCTCTTAAGAAGGGTGAGTAATTGTCTGAGAGCATTACTTTTATGACAAGGAAAAGACTTGTGATTTACAAGGAGATCAAAATGTTCATCTGGGTGGGGTGATGATCTATGATACTTAGGCTCTTATGATAGTCAATTCTTTCATTCTCCAATGCCCTACAAAGGTTCAAGGTGTCTCCTCAGTCTTCTAATGGGACTCCTTCTATTATGCCTCCTACTATAACAACTCAAAATCCTACTACTACTCCTAATGCCACAACTCTACCTCTTACTATTCCAGCTTCTACTACTTTTGGAGGTAGTTGTACTTGAATGTTATTACTTTGGTTCTTGGTGTTTCACTTTTTTTTTTTTTCAATCTTACTATGTCTTATTTTAGGATCTCTTTCTGGACTTGCTTGCCAAGTCCAAATGGAATATATGGGGAATAATTTTGGAAGGGAGCTGTTAAACGGCCTCTTCTAGTCAAGATGGAAGTCCATCTCAAAAGAATCAAAGGATATTTATTAAGAATGTCATTAAAATATATAAAGCCTGAGAGGAATCCCATGTTGGGAAGAAATGAATTTAATAGGAAATATATAAGTGGAAAGTGTTGGGTTTTTGGATTTCCTCCTATGTGAAAAATTCATGTTTGAGCCCATTTTTTAGCCCATCGGGCTATTAATGTTTTAACACACACACACACACACACACACACACACATATATATACACTAATATAATCCTAAGTGGAGTGTGAGAGAATTATTTTGTATCAGCCACCAAAAGAAAGAGAGAAAAGGGAGAGAAAAGAAAGAGAGTTTTATTTTTCTGCAAAAGGATTCAACTAGACCAGTCTCGATTTTTCGACGATTGGACGGTCATCCATGCTCCAATCAGGCTAAAATTTGGATAGTAGTTAGAGGACTCTTTTTCTTCATTATAAATGGTGAAGATCAATTTTGGATGACTAGATTTTCGACATTTGTAGCTCGAAGTTTACTGTTTACGTGTATTTCTGCAACAGCGACTATTTTTCCTTTCTCTGACAATCGGAAGGTCATTTGTGGTCGAATTTGGCTGAAATTTGGTGAGCACATTTAGAATATGTTGTTCTTTAATCTGGACAGTGAAGATCATATTTGAACAATCAGAGCTCATCCATTGGCATAAACAATAGCTATTTTGGGTGATTTTTCTCCATTCTTTTGTTTATTTCTTGTTATTTGGTTGATTTGGTGTTGATACTTCACTTGAGGGTTGTTGTAGTAACTTGTAGTTGTTGGAAACATTAATTTTGATAGTGAAGCTCTTTTACTTAGACCAAAAGAGGTCCCGTGATTTTTATCCTTCACATTGAAGGAGTTTTTCACGTTAAAAAATTCTTATGTCTATGTGTGAATGATTTTATACATTTGGGACAGATTGTGGAATGGTTGTTTACTAAATTTTTCTTTGTCACTCCTCATAGATTCATTCAAGTGGGGAAGAACTTATCTCAATTTCTTCCCATCAAAGTAGTATCAGAGATAGTTCATTGGTTGATTGTGTTTTTTGCTTGTTTGAATGATGGAGGTGAATGTGAGTAAAATGATTTGTTTAGATGGCATAAATTATTACAAAAAATGGAAAGAAAAAATGAAGGACGTTCTTGTAGTGAAAAGATTGCATTTACCTATATTTGCTTCTTAAAAACCTGACTCTAAATCCAATGAAGATTGAAATTTTGAGCATTTATAAATATATGGTTTTATTAGGCAATGAGTAAAAGATAATGTGTTGAATCATATTACTAATGAAACAAATGCCAAAATCTTGTGGGAAAAGCTTAAAACTTTATATGCTTTAAAGACCGGTAACAATAAGTTATTTTTGCTTAAACAAGCTATACGCTTGCAATATAGAGAAGGTAGCTCTATACTTGATCATGTAAATAAATTTTAAGTTATTTTTGATAAATTATCTGGCATAGATGTCAAATTTGATGAAGAGGTTATTGAACTTTGGTTGTTGAATACACTTCCTGACTCATGGAAAAACTTTCCTGTATCTTTGACTAATTATGCTCCTGAAAGTTATGTAACCATGCCGTATGTAAAGACTGGTATTTTGAATGAAGAAATGAGAAGAAGAAATTAAGGGGCATCTAATTCACAGTCAGAAATCTTGGTTACTGAAAACAGGGGGAGAAGTAAAAGTAGGAGTCAAGATCAGAATAAAGGAAAAAGCAGGAGTAAATCAAAATCAAGGTATAAGAACCTTGAATATCATTACTGTGGTAAACCAAGGCATATCGAGAAATATTATTTCAAGTGAAAGAAAGAGAACAAGGCAAACAAAAGGAAGTAAGAAGGAGAGGCAATGACAATAATACTGATTGTGTTACCACTACCACTTCATATGATTATTTGGCTATAGTTTATCAATAGAATATAATCAATGTAGCATATGATGACACTGCTTGAGTTCTTGATAGTGGTGCATGCTTTCATATTACATCAAGGAAGGAGTTCATCACATCTTATACTCCGGGTGATTTTAGAGTTTTAAAAATGGGTAATGATGGAGTGTCAAAAGTGATAGGCATTGAAACTGTTTGTTTAGAGACCCAAAATAGAATAAAATTAAAGCTGAAGAATATTAGACATGCCCCAGACATTAGGTTATATTTGATCTCCACTAGTGAGCTTGATGGTGATAAATGTAAAATCAACAAAGGTTCTTTAGTTGTGGGTAGAGAAAAAAAGGCTTTGGGCTTATATTGGTTGTAAGTTTCAATCTCTATAGATCTTATTAATGCAGTTCAAGGTGATAACTCTTCGAAATTATGACACAAGAGGCTGAGTCATATTAGTGAGAAGGGACTCGATTATCTAGCTAAAAAAAATTTACTTCCAGGATTGAAATACGCAAGGTTAGACATGTGTGTTCATTGCTTGTCTTGGAAACAAAAGAGGATTTCTTTCAAATATCATTCTCCTTCTAGGAAAAGTGATTTGTTTGAGCCGGTACGTTCAGATGTATGTGGTCCTTTTGAAGGAAAAGTCATTTGGTGGTGCACTTTACTTTGTGATCTTTATTGATGATCATTCAAGGAGACTTTTAGTTCATATATTAAAGTCAAAAGATCAAATTCTTTGTGTATTTAAAGAATTTTAAGTTTTTGCTGAGAGAGAAACTAAAAAGAAATGAAAATATATTCGCACTGATAATGGTGGTGAGTATTGTGGGCCTTTTGATGCATATTGCAGAGAATATGGTATCAGACATTAGAAGGCACCTCCTAAGACTCCTTAGCTGAATGGTTTGATAGAAAAGATGAATAGAACATTGATGTAAAGAGTCAGATATGCACTTTTAGAGGCTAAATTGCCTAACTCTTTTTGGGGTGAAGCTTTATACACTGCTGTATATGTGATCAATTTAACTCTAACTATTGCATTGGAAAATGATGTTCCAAATAGGTTCTGGTATGTTAGGAATGTTTTTTATGATCACCTACGAGTGTTTGGTTGCAAATGCTTTGTGCATGTTCCCAAATATGAGAGGTCGAAGTTAGATGCCAAGACTAGATAGTGTATCTTCCTTGGTTATGGGTAAGATGAGTTTTGTTACAGATGTTATGATCCAATTCAGAAGAAACTTGTCAGAAGTGGTGTAGTATTTGTAAAATATCATACTATTAAAGATATTAACAAGGTGGAGAAATCAAAGCCTCAGACTGGTGGTTTGATTGACTTAGACTTATCTCCTACAACTCATACACCTGATGCAGTTGAGGTTTAGAATCATGGTGATGTGCAAAATGATAATTAAAATACAGATGAGATTAGTGCTCCTTAATATAAAGCAGTTGATGATCAACAAGAGGCATATGTGGAGGAACCTGAAGTTTCACTTAGGAAGTCTACCAGAGATCGAACGCATTTTACTAGGTATTCACCTAATGAGTACATACTTTTGATAGACAATGAAGAACCTGAATGCTATGAAGAAGCCATTGAGAGTGAGCAAAATACAGAATGGATTGCAACTATGAAAGATGAAATGCAGTCTTTAGCTGATAATCACACCTTTGAATTGGTGAAGCTTTCTAAAGATAGAAAAACCTTAAAGAATATGTGGATCTATAAAGTCAAGCAAGAAGAAATTTTTTCATCTCCACGATACAAAGCCAGATTAGTTGTCAAGGGCTTCAATCAGAAAAGCGAGTTGATTTTGAGAAAATTTTCTCACCGGTGGTCAAGATATCACCAATTCGTATTATTTTAGGATTAACTGCTATTCTTGATTTAGAGGTTGAGCAAATGGATGTTAAAACAACATTCCTTCATGGTGACGTAGAGGAGAAAATCTACATAAAACAAACGAAAAGTTTTGTGGTGAAAGGAAAAGAAAATTATGTTTGCAAATTGAGAAAGAGTTTGTATGGGCTGAAACAAGCACCTAGACAATGGTATAAGAAGTTTGAGTCAGTTATGGTTCAACAAGGCTACAAGAAGACTACTTCTGATCATTGTATTTTTGTGCAGAGATTTTCTGATAGTAATTTTATCATCCTGTTGCTATATGTTAATGATATGATTATTATTGGATCTAGTTCTTCTAGTATTGATAGCTTGAAAAAAGAGTTGAGTAAGTCTTTTACAATGAAGGACTTAGGGCCCGCAAAATAAATTCTTGGGTTGAGGATCATTCGTGATAGGAAATGCAAGAAGTTATGGCTATCTCAAGAAAATTATATTGAGAAAGTACTACAAAGGTTTAATATGACTCATGCTAAATCTATAAGTACACCTCTTGCTATGTTTTTCAAATTGAATGTCAAACAATCTCCTTCTAGTCAGCAAGAGAAAAAATATATGTAGAAAGGTCCATATGCATCTGCAGTATGTAGCTTGATGTATGTTATGGTTTGCACTAGGCCAGACATAGGTTATGCAGTTGGTACTGTTAGTAGATTTTTATCTAATCCACGAACATTGAGATGCTGTGAAGTGGATTTTAGGATATCTCCATGACACTACTAGTTTAAAGTTATATTTTGGGACTGGGGAGCCTATTCTCAGTGGTTATACAGATTCTGATTTGGCAGAGGATACAGATTCAAGAAAGTCTACTTCTGGATATCTAATAACTTTTGCAGGGGGAGTTATGGCATGACAATCTATGTTGCATAAATACATTGCATTGTCTACTGCAGAAGTTGAGTTCATTGCAGCAACTGAAGCATGTAAAGAATTGCTTTAGATGAAGAAGTTTATGAATGAGCTTGGTTTTACATAGAAGAGATATTTCTTATTTTGTAAAAGTCAGAGTGCTATTCATTTTGGTAAGAATCTTAGTTTTCATGGTAGATCCAAACACATAGATATAGAGTATCAATGAATTCGTGATGTTTTGGATTCTAAGTAGCTTGAACTTGAAAAGATATATACTGATAATAATGGTTCTGATATGTGCACAAAGGCTTTATCAAAAGAAAAGTTTGAGGTATGTTGTAGGGTTGCCAGTTTTGTAAACTCCTCCACATAGTCGGAAAGGGAAAGAATTGTTGGATTTTTGGGTTCTCTCCTATGTGAAAAATTCATGTTTGAGCCCATTTTCTTTAGCTCATTAGGCTATTAATGTTTTAGCATATATATACATACTAATATAACCCTAAGTGGAGTGAGAGAGAATTATTTTGTGTCGGCCACCAAAAGAAAGAGAGAAAATGAAGAGAAAAGAAAGAGAGTTTTATTTTTCTGCAAAAGGAGTCAACCAGACCAGTCTCGATTTTTTTGCGATCGAACAGTCATCTGTGCTCCGATCAGGCTGAAATTTGGATAGCAGTTAGAGGATTGATTGTTCTTTATTTTGAACAGTGAAGATCAGAGACGGCTAGATTTCTGGCATCTGTAGCTCAAAGTTTACTGTTCACGTGTATTTCTGCAGCAGCTACCAGTTTATCTTTCTCTGACAATCGAACAATCATTTATGGTCGGATTTGGCTGAAATTTGGTGAGCACATTTAGAATGTGTTTTTCTTTATTTTGGACAGTGAAGATCAGATTTGAACAACGGAGCTCATCGATTAGCATAAATAATAACTATTTTGGGTGATTTTTCTCCATTCTCTTATTTATTTATTGTTATTTGATTAATTTGGAATTGATACTTCGCTTGAGGGTTGTTGTAGTAGCTTATAATTGTTATAAACATTAATTTTGATAGTGAAGCTATTTTACTTGGACCAAAAGAGATTCCGTAGTTTTTATCCTTTATATTGAAGTAGTTTTTCACGTTAAAAAAGTTATTATTTCTATGTGTGAATGATTTTGTGCATTTGAGACAGATCGTGGAATGATTGTTTGTTGAATTCATTTAAGCAGGGAAGAACTTATCTCGATTTCTTTCCATTAGAATCCTATAAACCCAATGCCAAAGGTTTTGGATTGGAGTGTGGTATCAAGTTTGCAAATATATTTCCTCGCTAAGGACCATCAAATATATTTTTTAGGTAATTGGGCGTTTTAATGTCAACATATCTCAAGCAAGGAGAGAAGAGAAATCTTTATATGTGAGCCTTCTATCAAGGTAATACTGGTTAAAAGAGAGATTAGGAGAATCCCATCAAGGTTGAGGCTTCAAATGCAGGAATTGGATGGATTACCGCTGCTAAACGTGGCTCAAACATTGAGTTTGAGGAGCCCAAGAATTTGACTATACTCTACAGCAAACGAGCACCTCTAGCGAGGCATTCTCATAATATTAGCCTCTTTTGTGATGAGTTTCGGAGGATTTCTTGTCATAAACTATTCTTAAGTATGTCTTATATACTTTGCGTTTTTCGAATTCACAGTAAATTAAGTTTCATGTTTTAAGTACGAGAACCAGATTTATTTTTCATCATATATATTTAAATTAAACTTATAAATTATATTTATTTTAGAGGTCCAATAAACTCGGCAAAGCTTTCACGGAAGTTTATAAATTATATTTGTTGTAGAAGTCCAAATCCACCCAATAAAGCCTTCGTGGAAGATCCAAAAGCCGATTTAGCTAGCTAGCTTCTGAGGCAAAGTTTTCCTCTATTCAAGGAACTGCAATGTTTTTTCCTCTGTTTAGAAAATAGGCAAACTTTTCCTTTGTATAGGAAATGAAATTCACGTCAACAATGATAAAATAATAACAAGATTTATAAATAATTGAGAGTTAGAAAAATTAATTGGGTTTGCGCAAATGAATTTTAATATTTATTTACTTATAAACTTAAATCTATGTCGGCCAATGGATTTTTAATATATTATTCGAATTTTATACTTGTTTAAACTTTTATTATTAGACCGATAGTTATATAATAATTCAGACAAAAATTACGAAAAATATGTCATCAGTATTTATGAGTAAATGCTCATTAATTTGGCTGTTAATAATATTGAGCCATATGCAAAAATGATCACCAGTTACACCAATTTCACATAAAGAAAAGAATTTATAATTGATTTTAAGATTAATTTAGCAAAAAAAATATATTTATTTTTTAAATAAATCATTAATTACAAGTTTATGCTAATATCAAACTTAAAAATTTTAACATCCTTATCCATTAGCATCAAATATGTAAATTAGTTGATAAGAAAGTGTTTTAATTTACTTAGATATTAGTTTAAATTTTGAATATAATTATATTAAAATTTGATATAAAGAATTTTATTATTTTTATAATTTTATTCGATTTCACTTTAAAAATATGATTTATAAAAAAAATTAATATTCTTGAATGAATGTGATAAGCTATGACAATATTAGGAATCAAAATTATACATTCTTATGCGTTGGAAATTAGAGGAGATTGAAAAAATAAAAAGGTTGGCGTGGAAGAGGACAATGGCGTGTGCACAAAGAATAACATCTTGTGTTCTAAGTACTTGTAGTTGTCACTAAAGAAAACCTTATAATCTCACTTTATGTATTTTCATCATCTATTGTGATTACCCTACATAGTTGCATATGGCACTTCCACTGCACCATTATTCTTAAAATTTGTGCTTAATTGTATTTTATTTCATGTCCTTTCATACATACTTGTTGTAATTTAGTGGCCTTTTTTCAATTTTGTTGTAATAATTGTAAATTACTAACACCGCCTTTTTTTTATGAATAAAAGAGAATATCTTTAAAGAAGAAAAAAAAAATACAAAAAGTCTTACATCACCAAGACACAAGATAATATAAAGACCGCCAATCTCCACCCAATCTGATTGAATCTTGAAGCAAATAAAGAGCAACCCCAAATAATCTAATGGCGAAAGAAAATTAGTGCGAAGGCCTATAAAGAAATAAAGAACAAAAGTCTTGACAAGACTTTCAAACAAGAGCAAAATGACATAATTGAGAGTGAAAGACTCCTCAATGCATAAATCTCATACATCTTCAAGTTTTAACATAATGAAAAATGAGAAAAAGGAAGGATTGAAATCCTTTTCCGGGACGTCTAAGATAAAAACTTTGATAAAACAATTCAAAATCATTAACGAATCACCATTCTCTACATCTGACCAAGTAAAAAAGTCATAAAAAATAACTCTAGCCAACAACTCTAGCCAAGATTCACAAGGACTGCCAGGAGTAGATTTACTTGCTTCTAAAAATAAAGTATTAAAGTTAGAGTGCCAAAATTATAAAACCATGACGGTGCAGCACAAAATATAACAAACAAAAGCCAGATCTATGACTAAGTTAAGCAAATCTATTGAAGAAATTAAAAAATATGCAAAAATTAAGTGGAGTATACATGGCTATCCGGCTGGATTGCCCAATCCGATTTGGGATGTGCCTAGCACGGCCCAAGTGCCAGGCAGCCCAAGACTGCAACCCATTATAAGTACCATAGGCCAAATGAGCCTATGAGTTGGCCTATTGAGTCAGCCCATGGTACTACTAGAGACTTAGCACGGCCCAAATAATTTTAATAAATTATATAAATAAAATTAAAAAATAGGGATCGATTTTAAATTTATTTGCTAAGAAAAATATATTTACTACAAGGTCATACCTTGAAATATAAATAAAATTTCAATTTAAATATTCATACTATCTAACGTAATTTTATAAAATAAATATTTGAAGTGCTTAAATAAAATTTTACTTATAACAATTTTTATTGATAAAATTTTTTATATGTATAAAAATTTAATTGTACTTGATAAAAAAAATAATTTTTTAATTAAAATTTTAAACAAATTATATTACATGTTTCCATATGCCAAAACAAAATTTATCAACATAAATAGTATGTATAAAAAAATTGATATGTTAACATTTGGGGATATGGTTAATAACATTGATATATTTAAAATAAAAATTAATGGAATATTACATTTTTGGTGTCTTAATCTAATTATCTAATAAAATAAATTTATTTATATCTAATAAAATATATATGACATAAAAATTTAAATTTTATTAATATAATTTTTTATCTACTTAAAAAATTAAATACTAAATATACAACTTGCAATTGTGTCTAATCTATAGCTATATATTATACTAAAATGAATATCGTTGATACAGTATTATGTCATTTGTTACTGTCTCAACCGTATTCTAATTTTTTTTTAAAATTTTAAAGAAAATTATTATTCATTATAATAGATATTTATTCAAAGAGTTTAAATAGAATTAATATTTATAATAATTATATTTAATTAGAGAGTTTAAATAAAATTATAATATCATATTTAATAATAATAATAATTAATTATCTATATATTATATAAAAAAATCATAGCTACTACACTATAAGTAAATAAAAATATCAGATTATTTTTTTTTATAATATCTAAACCTATTTATTGTTATAGTAGTATGAATAATATTACTGTAATATTTAAACCTAAATAGATTATTGGCCAATAATCCTAAAAATGGAAAAGATCACGGCCAAGAAAAGGGAATGAGAGTTTTTTTTCAGAAAAAATATTTATTTTCTTTTTACTTATACTGTTTGAAAAAAAGGGGAAGTTTTAAGAGAGAAATTATCTTTCTTCATTCTAGAAAAACAAATGGTTTAATTTTATAATTTTATTTTTGCTAGCATGATACACATTCTTTTCTAGAAATAAAAAAAATCAATTTAATCTTTAATTTAATTTTTAATTTTCAATTTTCAATTTATAAAAATATATTTTAATATTTTATATTTAATCTCTTTGTGTTCTTTAATTTGATAATTATAGATTAATTGCTTATTTTATGAATATATGTACTGATTTGCTTTATTTATAATTGTACATAACTAATTATTTATTTAAAATAATATAAAATTTAAAAAATAAGAATACCCAGAGCATTTATTTGAGAAAATAACATCTTTTATCATATTTTTAAAATTTTATACTTTTTTATTAAGGATATTTTAATTATTTTATTATAAACTCGATAAAATTTATAAACTCGTAATAAACTGATTGTAAATTTTTTATAGATTAATAAAAATATGATATTTTAGTAAATATTTTATAAATTCTGGTATTTTAATAAATATTTTATAAATATGATAAATTTAAAATTATTTTTAATTATTTTTATATTTTTATCAAAAGCCGGGTTATTTTCTAGTTCTTTGATAAAGTTTTAAGCCATTTGCTCTATGTAGGCTTTATAAAAATTCATAATGATCCAGCGTTAAATGGGTTCACGAGATTAATTAGAAATTTTAATTTTGGAAAGCTAAAAATAATTTATGAGATCAATGAAATTTTATTTTATAATATTTTTTTGAAAAATATACATAAAAGAATAAAAGGGCATTCTTTTTATGACAATCTTTCTCTTTATTATTTGTTTACTTTGAAATTCCAAAAGAATCTGTAGCCCATTGACTCAAACTATTTCAATTTTGATGTTAGAATATTAAAACTACTATAATACTTCTTCTTCTTCTTTTGTTACAAAATATTTTTTGTTTTATTAAAGTCTTTCTTTAAATATTTATTATTTTAGGATTATTAATAATTTTATCCTCTTTGATTTTTCCACTAAATAGTTGTATTGATCATTTTTTATTTTCTACAATAATTTAATAATTTCCTCGATATACTTGTCAAAATTTTTAATAATTATTATTTTAAAATATAAAGTGTCAAGACTATCCTATAAACAAAATAAAAAAATCAAATATAGAAAATTCAACATCTTATAAATACAAATAAATAATCAAATTAATATAGAAATAAAATTTTCAACCTTATTAATTATCTTTTAAAACTAATATTTTTAAATTTATTTTAGAGATGGATTTCTTAGAGAGCCTAAGGATGATTACGGAAAACAATAGTAAAAGCCCGCGGTTTGCTAATTTTGTTGGGTAGTTTAATTTGCTTAGGAATATGCAGTGGGATGTGAAATTATAGTATGTGTATCGTGAAGGTAATAAGGTTGCTGATATTCTTGCTAATTTTGCAGTTGCGGCTCTTTGAGTGGATGATTTTCTCGAAGTTTCTCCTATGTCAGTTCGTGTTGAGCTGGAAGCTGATCGATAACAGGTTGTTTGGCCTAGAATTGTGAGAGTTTAGTTAGGTATCCCTCTCTTTTGTATAAAAAAAATATTTTTAAATTTATATTAAAAACAATTTAAAATAAATTTACTTTAGAAAAAAAAATAATACTCTTTTAGGATTCACAGTCTCAAATTTATATCAAAAAATAACTCAAATCTAAATTAAAAAATAAAAATTTAACAAAGGCAGCAATTTTTTTTTAATAAAATTTCTGGGAATCCACTCTTAATGGTTCTGTTCTTGACTTCTAGCTATAGATGAAAAATACTGAATAATTTTTTTAAAAAAAATTCATTTATAATACAGATAACATTATAAAAAAATCGAATATATAATTAAATAAAATATTATAATTCAATTTAAAAAAATTAAATAAAACAAACATATTATATTTATAAATAGGAATTCAAATCAAATCTAAAATTTTTTTAATTTGCATGACTCCATCTTAACCATAGGCCGGACCAAGGGTCACCTGTAAAAGACGAAGAAAAAAATTGAAGATAATGTTTTTATACGGCTACGAATACGCAGTACTATTGTACAAATACAACTTTATACATAAAATGTGCGCACTTACCTATTTATCCATTTGTTTTTTTATTTATTCGCGTGCAAAGTAAAAGACAGCTACAGTTGCAGACCCCTCGGAAGCGCCACCTCGGCGGTTGCCTTCAATATTTAGTAATTATTTTTAGTCTCCCATTTGGTTTTTCTTTTTAAATTTAATTTATGAATTTTAGTAATATTTTAATATATATAACTATTATTATTTGATTAATTTAAATTGTTATATTTTATAATTTTAAATGTTATAAAAAAAATATGAATCAAGCTTATGACATATCTATCAATTTAAAAGTAATAAAAATGTTTAATTAAAATTTACATAAATACAACCAAAATGATTTTATATAATTTAATTTTTTAATAAAATAATTGCATTTGACTTGCAACAATTTACACCGTCTTATATATATAAGTATACATATAAAATTATATATTTAAATATATTAATTCTTTAACTAATTTATTTTATATAATTATTATTATATTTTATATGTGATAAATAAATTAAATAATATAAAATAAATAATTTTAATTTTACAAAATAATTCAATTTAATAAACTTTATTTGAAATTTTTTTTATATATTAATACAGTGTGTAAAATTTATGCGAATATAATATTTATTAGTAAAAAAATTATTAAATACTTAATAATTTATAATAGAATATAAAATTATAATAATATAATATTTTATTTTTACTAATATAAATATAATCATTTCATTTAACCCTTATAAAAATATTATTAATTTTTACTCTAAAAATAAAAATATAAATAAAAACTGAAATAAACTCAATTAAATTCAGCTCGAGCTTAAATTTAAATTGCATAATATATAAAATGAATTGATACAAATTAAAATTTAGTTCAAGTTTGAATTTGAGTTTAATTATTTTATATCGAGTCGAGTTTGAACTTTTTAAATATCAGCTCGACTCGATTACATATCTAGTTAGAGATCTCCATTAATACTATTTATTTTTTTAAAATATTTTTATATTAAACTAAGAATGTGTATATATATATATGCTGCTAATAAGAATATATATATATATATATATGGGCGTAAAATATTATATTGAATAAATATAAAATAACTATATTCTAATATCATTATGAATTTTTTATTGTGTATTTAGAAGAACCGAACTTAAAAACTAGCTGTTAAAATTAGAGAATTTATATTTATATTAATTATTCACATGTTTTATATTTATTCGATATAAGACTTTATTTCACATATATATTCTTATTAAACTCTGCTACTCATACATTTTTTTTTTGAAAGACACAACAAATGCATTAGCTAACAAAGCAGTACAATAGGGAAATCATCCCAAACTTGAAATCTGGAAAACATAAATGATTTCCTAGCAAGATTATGGGCCAACGTATTATTAGAACGATGAACCCATTTAACACACACATCTAGTCTTGTGGATAGTACTAGTTTGCAATCTGAAATGATCAACCCAAATTCTGACAAGTCTGGGAGTGAAGAGCATAAAGCATGAATGATAACTTGAGAGTCAGTGAATATGCACCCTGGAGAAGAAAAAGATACAGCCAACCAGGAAAGAGCTTCTCGAAGAGCTATAGCCTCAACCATTCTTGAATCTGAATTACTGCTAAAAAAACCTGATAAAGCTTTGAGAAAATTGCCTTCTTGATCTTCCACCAATGCTCTAAGCCATCAGTTCGTATGTCAGTAAAAATTGCACCATCAATAAAACAGTGCCATTCAGGGCTCTGACTATGACCGTAGCTAGGATACCTTATTAAGACAGGCTGAACAGTATGATAAGCATGTTCATTAAGATCCATAGCAGATAGCCACTCACGTTGAAAATTCAATGCTTTGACTTTTATTCCATCTGATTGAACATTTATTCCCCTCCAAATGAAATCATTGCAGGCCATCCAGATTTACCTAGCCACCACAACAGGTTCACACATTCTGTCAGAGCACAAGTTGAGGATAACTTGTTTAAAAAATTCTTGAAATTGCATATTACATGAGAAATTCCTGAAACCCAGACTAGCCCAAATAGACTTAGATCTTTGACAATGTAAGAGAACATGATCAATAGTCTCAACAACCCCACACATAGGACAAGACAAGTCTAATTGGACACCTCTATGCACAAGCCGATCCTTAGTAGGAAGCAAACCACGTAAAGCTCGCCATAAAAATTCCTTCACTTTAGGAGGAGCATTCAGATGCCAAAGTTTAGACTAGTCGACCACAGAATTCAAATCATCATTTCCCAAATATTTTAAGGCAGCATAATATCCGGTCTTTACAGTATAAATACCCTTTTCTCTAAACTCCAAATAATCTGATAATCCATATTATGCTGGCTAAGAGGAATACTCAATATTTCCAAGATATCTCTCACAGTACACAGATCCATAACCTTCTCACTGTCCCTTTCTTTACCATCATTTTTCAAAAGATCTCTAACTCTCATGTCTGGAGCAACAAAACCAAACTCATCCTCTATCATAAATGAACCCTCTTTAGGCACCCAAGGATCTTTAACCACAAAATTTTTCTCCCCATTCCCTACCCTCCAACGAATGCCTTATTTCAATAAATCTCTAGAACTCAAAATACTTTTCCAAGAAAACCAGGATTAGATCCTAATCTAGCTGAAAAAAAATCTCTTCTAGGAAAATATTTAGCATTGTATATCTTATAGATGAGAGTATTATGATTTGTCAACATACGCCAACCTTGTTTCCCCAATAGAGATAGATTAAAATAATGGTCTCTAAATCCTATCCCTCTTGTTCGAACTCTTTCTATGCCAAGACAACCAATGAATGTTATGCCGCTCATTTCTTTTTTTACCCCACTAAAATGAATTCATCATTTTTTGAATCTCATCACAAATAGAGTTGGGAATAAGAAAAATGCTCATACAATATGAAGGGATCGATTGAATAACAGATTTTAGGAGCACCTCTTTTGCAGCTCTAGACAATAGTTTATCACTCCAACTATTCATTTTCTTCCACACTCTATACTTAATAAATTGGAAAACTCTCTTCTTATTTTTACCAATTGAGGAAGGAAGGCCCAAGTAATTGCCACCCCCCAAAGAAGAAGAAAACCCCAAAATATTTTTCACCCTACTTCTAGATGCATGATCAACATTTGAACAAAAAAAAAACCCTAGATTTACGGAAGTTTACTAATTGATCGGAAGCATTTTCATACTCTTCTAAAATAGAACGAATGTTTCTAGCTTCATTTTCATTGGATTTAAAAAAAGAAGATGGAAACATCTGCAAAAAGGAGATGAGAGACTATAGGACAACGATAACCAGCCCTATACCAATGAGTCCAACCTAGAGACTCAACTTCCTTAAGAAGAGTGGGCAAACCTTAAGAACAAATTATAAAAAGATAAGGTGAGATTGAATCACCTTGTCTTAGCCGTTTAGGAATAAGAGGACCTACTTCATCCCATTCAAGCAAATAGAATAAGAGATAGAGTCAACACATAATCTCATCCAACCAACCCATCTTTCATTAAAACCCCAAATGAATTAGCATCTAACTAAGAAAAAACCAATTGACTCTGTTATAAGCCTTTGATATGTCAATTAGGGATGAGCGAAAAAACCATTTCAACCTGACCTGACTAACCAAGTCGGCTCAACCTAACCGAATCGACCTAACCCGATCGCCTTTTTATTATTATAACATATATATATATATTAATATATAAATTATATAATATATAATATATATTTATATATTATATATATATATATATGTAATCTAAATTTTTTTACTCCTAATCGATCTACCCAACCCCAAACAAAAAAAGTTCTTTTGCTCATCTGAAATTTTTTTTAAAGAACCCTAGCCTCCGCACGCTTCAAAAAATTTCCCTTTCTTCTGTTCTCTTCTTCCTTCCTCAGTCTTCACTTCTTCTTCTTCTTCTTTCCTTTTCTTCTAATTTATACTGTTGCACCTGCACAAAAGGCTTCATCTGCTGCCAGTGGCCCAGTGGTGATCAGTGATGGACAAGGCTTCATCTCTTCCTTTGCTCGAGTTGGCCGATTTGCAAAAATGTGAGTGAACTAATTGCTTGTTGTTGGAACTTGGAAGATTGTAATTGTAGCATAGAAAAGGAGTAACGGTGTAACATATGCTTGAGCTATTCTTTTCAAAATTAATGTTAGGTTCTTAAAATCAAATTGCAATTGGTTATTTTTAATTTTGAAAATGAGTGACAATGCATGCTTGTATTTGTTTATTAAGTGTAAAAATTTTATAACCCTAAAATGGTATGGTAAAATATTAAAATCCCAAGGAAAGTTAGTGCAGGCCCAAATTTTATAGAATCGGCATGCCAGATTCTCCACAAGCCCATGGTTGGGGCGAATTAGATATGCCAATTTGCCACAGACCACTAATCTGACCCTCAGTTTATTAATTTTCTAATTGAGATTAGATTTTGTCTTAACCGTCAGATGAAGTGTATTAGGGTTTTGTTTTAAACCTAATTTGCTTATAAATAACGAGATTTTAATATTGAAAAGGGAATCAATAATTATCAATGATCAGCAATTAGCAAAAACGAACACAGAGCAATTAGAAAAGCAACAACCATCACCATAACACACAAAAGACAGTAATCACTATCTATATTTTGCTCAGCCAGAATCTCAAATTTGGGCAGGCAGTAGCTTGGATCAACGTAATTTGGTGGAGCCTTCAAATGCATGTTTTGTTCTTAAATTCATCCGTTTTAATAATTATATGATGTCTTCATATTGTAACTCAATCCAGCAAAAGTAAATTAAGATTGATCAGTCGTAGTTTAGGTTAATCTAGTAGATAATAATTTTAATTTAACATGGTTCAAGTCTTTGTTACATGATTTAATTTTTTAAAAAAACATAATTTTATACATCTTAAGCCCTAGTTTATTGGTTAACATTAGATTGCATATTTAATGTTTATTATTAAGCCTGAAGTCTAAACTGTAAACCTTAAACCTCAATTTCCAGAACCCTAGTTCTCTAAACCCTTAATTCCAGAACCTTAATTTCCTAATCCAAAACCTCAAAATCCTAATACCCAGTACCCTAATCTTCAAACTCTAATATCCAAAACCTTAATTCCTTTTTAAAATATCCGGTCCCCTAGTTTTCAAATATTCAAAACCCTAATCATGTTTCTCTAAAACCTTAAACCCTAATTATTTTTTAAAAACCTAAAACCCAAACTGTATTTTTTTTAAAATTATAAATCCTAATTTTGTAAAAACAACCCTAATTTTGTTTTTCTAAAACCTTAAAACATTAATCATATTTTTCTTAAAACCCTAGGTCACATATTAATAACTCTAGTTTGTACATCTATTATTTAATATGATATTTGAATGTAGGATTAATTATTAATATACGTGTATTTATGATATATCTTGATGGATGATTTATTTGATTTATGATAAATAATTTATTTATAATGAATGTTTGAATATTTTTTTATTAGTTTATTTTGGTTTCAAGAATTGTAAGAGGTATGTTTTCACTTTGTGGGTACTTCATTAGTTAAGTTTCATGTAATTTAAATTATTTTAAATTTTGGATTAATGTAAAGGACATAATTTTACCTTTTGGTAGATGTACTATTTATTTTGTTTAGACATTGGACATGATTGTAAGGGCATATTTTCATCTTGTATGGGTGTCTATTTATTATTTTGTTTGAACTTATTTTGTTTTTAATGCAATGATGATTTATTTTGATAATTGCATATACTATGGATGATTTTATAATATTTAAGAATTTAATAATATATAGACTTGAAAAGGAGGTCGGTTCCAATGAATCAGACACTATGGGGGTACTAGGTCATTCTCACCTTTTCCACGCGTACTCAACTTTCTAAATCCATTAGGGAGTTAGAGATTCCTTAGAAATCGAGTCATCTGCCCCTTTCTTTTCCTGGCATGTTCAGGTGGCGACTTCATTTTCTTCGAGCCTACCAGTGCCAAAGTTGTAAGAGCGACTCCACTGGAGATAAGAAAAGTTGATTTCGTTAGTCTTTATATTATTTTATTCTTTCTTATTATGGTATTATCCATTGCATCATTTAGATTTCATTGTGTGTGTGAGTTAGGATGCCCATGTTGTGTTATGTAAATGATGCCATATTTTCACTTAAGGTATAGAGATCGAGTATGACATAATCACTCATAGCTTTATACCTTTTGATATATATTTTCTATGAGAACCTAAACTTTTCAACCCAAAGACTTAAACTCATGTAGATAGTCTAGTTATTTTCTTTAGGTTTTTACCCAAATGCTTGTTGTTTGACTATGATTGATATATCTTGGTTTGAACCATGACTTATTTGGTTTGTTCTTTTTCTAATATGATTTACCTATATTATAAGCTCAAAATAATTTTTATTCTTTTAAGCTAAAAGGCCAAAAATATTTTTAAACTTTTTTTTTAAAAAGGTTTTTGGACATGAAAACCTTTTAAGATGGGTCAAAATCTTTTTTCCTCATGACCCAAGTTCAAAGTCCAAAAATTATTTTTAACAAGCCTTTTAGTTAGCTTTTAAACATTTGTTAAAACCTTTTCTTAAACGAGCTTACAACTATTTAGGTCAATTATGGAATATCAAAAATTAATTATGGGCCTAATTTATACAGAGAATTATTAATCATGGGTTTGTTTGTGGCATAAAGCATTGGTTATTTTTCCAAATAGAAAATTTATTTATGATAAACTATTTAATTTAGTTTTAATCTATAAAATATCATAAAAGCTATCTTTTGTTAGATCAATGGATTGTAACTTAATTAAAGGGAATTATCATGGATTGACTTCTACGTTTGAAAACACAATTAATGGTTAAACCGTTCGAGTAAATTTTTTGAAAATAAGATATCTCATGGTGGTATTTTGTTAACCATATATCTAGGAAAAGATACTCGTCATTCGTGTGTGGGTAGTATAAGGTTGGAAGGAACATCCTAATTATCTTTGTTTGTTTACTACTTGTGCATACATGCATACACACATTACGTTACATGGCATTAATTCTTTCTAGCTCACAGACTTGAAGTACAGCAGTTCAAAGACATACGACAACTAGTGGCGGAACCAGCCACTATGCAAGAGGGGGGCAAAATTTTTAACGGTGCAGCTGCAAGAGAAGTTCTGTTGCAGCGGACGGGCAGAGGGGAGGGGGGGTCGTGCTTCCTAACTCACGTATATTAGCTTCCGGCCGGCCGACCAGGGGGGTCGTGCTACCCCACACGACCCCGCCTGGTTCCGCCACTGACGACAACCCGACCTACATCAGTGACTCAGAGTTCAGTGAAGATACAGTTAATTTCACTCGGAGAACCATGAATCTTGACCAAGTTTAGAGCCTGATAAATGAAGCTCTTGCATCTACGATGAACGAGTTAAAGGAGGCCCAAGCTGAGACCGTGAGAAATCAACTAGCCGCACTATTGGAAGAAAATACTGTTAAAGCATCTGCTAGTACTAAGAAGCAGAAGGACATGGGAAATTCTAAGGTAGGTAAGGCAGCCTTTGATGATGACAAGATGATAATTGATGATGATGATTATTGGGCTCAATATTTTTAAGATTCTCAAGGTAGGAAGAAAGAACCATAGGCTGTGAAAAAATCAACTGTTGAAAAAACTAAAACTGCGAATATGGAAAAGATGATTGCTGATTTATAGAAGAAGTTTGAAAAGAAGCTGAAGGTTGAACAGGTGTCGGAAGTGGATAAACTATTTGAACAAGATGAAGAAGTCCCTTACAATTTCAAGATCCTTCTTTTGCCAAATTTTATGGAACTGAAAATCTTCATCTGCATGTCAAGTAATACATCACTGCCATGCAATCTGCTAGGGCTATTAAAGCTCAAATCCTAAGGTACTTCATGTTCTCATTGGGCCTTGTTGTGCAAAACTGGTTAAATACTTTATAGGAGAACACCCAAAAAGATTGGGATCTACTGTATAAAACCTTTATTCAACAGTATGGGTATGAGACAAATAGATGTGTTCGCTTAAGGCATGAAATTCAAAATTTGATTAACAGTGAAAAGCTGACTGAGCCTAATAAGCCTAATACTAAGAGTAATCATTTACCTAAATTTGGAAGAGTACCTCCACCAGCAACCTTCATGGTAGGAGGAGGATCGGAGGAAGATATTATTTTATCCTCCTTTCAAGATGAGAGTGTAGAAGGTGTGAAGAAAGAAAAAGCTTGACTCAACAGACTTCCCTTGGCTTGAATGTTACTCATTTTATTTTTCTTTCTTTGGTATTTTATTGAAACAATTATATTTTTCAAATTAAAATTACTTGAATAAATTACTTTTATTGAATTTATAATTTTTTTGGCTTTTGATATTTTAGTGTTTAACCAATAACGAATCTAACTTGATGTTTATAAATTAGTTAATCTATGCATCATGATTTGAATGACTTTACTAGGTGAGAGAATTATTCTACAACACTGAGCTATGTATACTTACTTAGAGAAGACTCCTATATAATTACCTTTGTCTAGGTCCTAGTCAATCTTAGAACATGCTTTGATGAACTTTCAAGAAAAAATTGAACTCTACTTATTTTAGGGAGAGATGATCTAGGCATTATTTTGGTAAGCCAAGAACTAGTATCCGCCTTATTAACATCAATCCCTAGTTGTCTCTTTAAGTCTTCATGAGATTTTAGCTTACTCTTTATTGGCTTATAAGCTCGATAACCTACCCTATGTTGTTATGACTCTTATGACAAGTCTGATGATCACTAAGGTGAAGATGCTAGAAGATCAAAGAAATGAATGTATAGTCAAGACCATAAGAATAGTTAAAGTTTTCAAGACCATAAGGATAGTTGAAGTTCACCTGATACTAGACCTAATATCTGCAATCTATTAAGATAACATCAGGACAACAAATTATTTATCCTTATTGAAACTTACTCTACTCCACTCATCCATAGTCAGAAGCATAGAATGGTGCAGACGAGACAATCTTCTTAGAGCTAGGGAAAAAATAAAACAAAAAAAGAACAAAAAAAAGAAAAAAAAAGAAGAGAAAAAAAAAGAAAAAGAAGAGAAAAAAAAAAGAAAAAAGAAGAAGAAGAAAAAAGGAAAATAAAACCCAAAAGGAAGTTTAGAAAGCCAAGCAAGCAAGCAGAAGACTTTCACTTAGTTTATGAGACAGATTGACTTGAATTGGTCCAATCCAGCCAAAGATTCAAATAAAATAAGAGAATTAGTGAAAATACCATCTTTCATTTTATCCAACATAGCTCCAAGTTAGCAATATTGAAAGTCTTAGTCTTGATACTCCAAAAGAGAAAAGGACAAAAAAAAAGGAATAAAAGGGTGGTCTAAAAATCAAGATAGTACTGATTGGATCCAGATTTATGTCAAGAAGATGGAAGGACATTCAAGTTTTGTATTTTTCATGAAGTTAAAGGGAAATGATGTCTAGAAGATAAAAATGGAACCTCTAACAGATCGTAGTGTGAAGGTTTGTCAGCAGTGTCACATTAGCTCTAAACTAAAAATGGCATTCGCTTAAACCATGTATCTTATAGACCCCATTTCAAGCCTATTAAAGACTTGTTGATCTCTTTTGGTAAGTGGAGTCTATTGGTGGAGATATTTTGGATAAGCATGCATATGAGATAGACAATATTTAAACTCAATAAGATCTTTGACCAAGTAATTTATATGTACCTATCTAAAGTGCAACAGTTCTTACTCAAATGGAAATAATTTTCAAGTTTAGTACAGTAATGATTGTACATAATTTGAAGAGCAAGTTAAAGAAACTAAAGAGGTATATACAAATTGATTGAGTAATGAAAGTAAGAATGTGAGATTTATATATTGTGTACTGATGAAATATGTGATAGTAACATTATTTAGTGAGTAAAAACAATTTATCGATTATATATAGTAGTGCTAATGAGTTAACTGATATTAATTGATTACAATAGAAAGAAAGGAATTGATAATGTAAAAAGAAAAGAATGTTGTGAGATTTGAAGGTAATTTAACCCTTCTAGTGAAATGATGTATTGTGGATTAAGTTAAAAATATATGTGTGTGAGTGTGTGTATTAAACATAGTGAATACATTATATGTGTACATGTACTCTTAAAGTGAAAGAATAGTTATAAATTCTTAATATGTTAAAAAAAGAATTAAACAAATAAAGAGTGGAAATCTTTTTAGATTTCATTATTACAGTGGAAACATGAAAATGATTTGAAAAGATAAAGATTGATGAATAAATAAAATTAGTCGAATTAATAAAAAATACATATGATGTGTATATATGATCATATGATACATGTGTTTGAAATGATTGTTTATATCTTATACACTTATAGTAAGAAACAAACATTTCAAAGAGAAAGTGTTATATTTCAAAGGATAGTATAATTGACACTACGTTGTACCATTGAAATAAATGATACTGATGTTAAATCTAGTTTCCGGATTAGCTAAAGGGTAAATATTTAAAGTGATAGTGGGCATTTTATGCCATATTGAAAGTGAGCATTCTGTGCCATAGAGGACACTTATGTCCCATATTGAAAGTGGGCACTCTGTGCCATAGAGGACGCTTATGTCCCATATAGAAAGTGGACACTCTGTGCCATAGAGGACGCTTATATCCCATATCGAAAGTGGGCACTTTGTGCCATAGAGGACTTTTTTTATATATATGTCCCAGTGATATTAGTATCTATGCCATCAATGGACGCTTTGCGTCATAGCGAACCTTTAGTTCCTTTCTCTCAGTGGTCACTCTGTGACATCATATACAGTGGGTATTCATGTCATGGTCTCTGTGACATCATATACAGTGGGCATTCATGTCATAGTGGGCCTTTGGCCATATTGATACAGTAGGCATTTACTTGCCATTAGTGACCTGTTATCCGGAACTAGAATTTAATGTTCAGTATATAAGAGAAAGAATGAGATATATATATATAACAATGGAATGTACTGATACAAATTATAGAAAAAAAAAATCTAAAGAGAAATAAAGGCAAAGCCAAAATTGAATTTGAAAAGTGTAAGCGTGTAGAGCTGAATCTTCTACAGTTCTATAAGACGATTATTCTGAAAGTGTTACGTTGATTGATATTAGATATAAATAAATGTTATGTAAGTTAAGAAAATCATTGATTTTATGTGAAATTTGAGATTATTTAAAAAGTAAATAGCTTATTGCCATAGTATGTAAATTTCGAGGACGAAATTTCTTTAGTGGGGGAGAATTGTAATGGTCAAGATTTTAAAAAGGGACGTTTTAACTAATATTGAAAAAATTGATAGTGTATAGTGACAACATTATTGTGGATAAATGCTATACGTAAAGAATAGTAAATTGTATATCTTAAAACTTTACTGAAGAGATTATTGTTACTGTTTTATGAGATTAAAATTCGATTTGGAATCAACGGTTAAGATTGAGGGTGCACCATAATTATTATGAGCATTCCCTCACTACAACAACAACAACAACAACTAAGCCTTAATCCCAAACAAGTTGGGGTTGGCTGTATGGATTCTCAACAAAATAAGCTCAAAAGACACCAAAAAAGATACTCCAGCCTTAGGCCCCTTCCAAGACACGGATTTTACGTCTCCATTCAAGTCTGTCATTAATCAAATCCGCATCAAGATCTAAGGCACGTAAGTCTCTTGCTATCACCTCCTTCCACACAGTTATAGGTCTGCCACGACCTCTAGCCCCCTCAATCAACAAATTCTCACACTTACGAACCGCAGCATTAGGAGGTCTTCTTAAAACATGCCCATACCATCTAAGTCTTCATTCCCTCACCTTATCTCCGACGTCCGCTACTTGAATTTTTTGTCGAATATGAACATTCTTAATTTTGTCCAGTCTGGTATGTCCACACATCCATCTTAGCATCCTCATTTCTGCCACACTCATCTTATGCAAATGTTGTCCCGTTGGTGCCCAACACTCACTACCATAGAGCATCGCAGGTCTAACAACCGTCCTATAGAATTTACCTTTCACTTTCAGAGGTATTTTCTTATCACATAAAACCCCAGTCGCACCCTTCCACTTCAACCACCCTACCTGTATTCTGTGAGCCACATCTTCATCTATACGGCCATCATTCTGGAACACCGAACCCAAATATTTGAAGTGCTTGGTTTTAGGAACCAAAACTCCATCCAACTTAACCTCATGTTCCTGCTTCTTCCTTAGACTGAATTCACAGTGCATATATTCCGTTTTACTCCTACTTAACTTAAAACCCTTGTCCTCGAGGGTTTTTCTCCACACTTCCAACTTACGGTTTACATCAGCACTAGTCTCATCAATTAAAATAATGTCATCAGCAAACAACATACACCAAGGAACATCGTCTTGTATGCTTCTGGTTAGCTTGTCCATAACCAGGTTAAATAAATATGGACTCATGGCCGAACCTTGATGCAATCCGGTAGTAATAGGGAAAGCCTCAGTGTCTCCACCAGGTGTTTTCACACTAGTGGATGCATTCTCATACATGTCCTTGATGATGTTGATATATTTGCCGTTGACTCCTTTCCTCTTCAAAACCCACCATAACACTTCTCTTGGTACTCTATCATATTCTTTCTCCAAGTCAATAAATACCATGTGGAGATCTTTCTTCTTCTCTTGATACAATTCCATTAGTCTTCTTAGAAGAGAAATAGCCTCCATGGTAGATCTCCCTGGCATAAACCCAAACTGATTCTCCGAAACTCTTGTAAGCTTCCTCAATCTGTGTTCAATAATCCTTTCCCATAATTTCATAGTATGGCTCATAAGTTTGATACCCCGATAATTTGTACAGCATTGAATGTCTCCCTTATTTTTATATATGGGTACCATGATACTCTTCCTCCAGGCATTCGGCATCTTACATCCTTTCACAATAGTATTAAAGAGTTTAGTTAACCAGGCAACTCCTACCTCTCCAAGGTTCTTCCAAACCTCTATAGGAATACCATCCGGGCCACAAGCTTTACCAACTTTCATATACTTCAAGGCTTCTCTTACTTCACTATGCAAGATCCTCCTAGACCAGCTGATACAATCATTTGTTGCATGAAGACCTTGAAAATCTTGTTCATGTTCAGGGTTGAATAACTGCTCAAAATAAGCCTTCCACCTCTCCTTAATCTCAACATCTCTTGTCAACACCCGTTGATCTTCGTCCTTTATACATTTGACTTGGCTTAAATCTCTGCTTTTCCTTTCTCTCATCCTTGCAATCTTATAAATGCCCATTTCTCCCTCTTTAGTACCTAACTTTTGATAAATCCCTTCTAAGGCTCTGCCACGAGCTACACTAACAGCCTTCTTTGCCTCTTTCTTAGCCCTCTTATATTCCTCAAAGGCCTCGCTATTAACCGCATTCGGTAACTTTTTATACCATTCCCTCTTAGCCTTAATAGCCTTTTGAACCTCCTCATCCCACCACCATGCATCGTGCGGTCGAGGCCCTGCCCCTTTAGAGATCTTAAGCAATTTACTACCTGCTTTCTTAATGCCACCTTCCATTTTTGTCCACAAGTCCTCTGCACTAGCCTCAAGGTTCCAAATTTCTTCCTTTAGTAACTCCTCCTTAAAGGTACCTTGAGCTAGGTATTTCAATTTCCACCATCTTATCCTTGGTTCCAATATTTTCTTATCATTCCTCCAGCTACTTTTATTCTTAACATCTAAAACCACAATACGATGTTGCGCCGTCAATGCTTCACCCGGAATGACCTTGCAATCCTTACACTTACTTTTGTCCCGTCTTCGAGTAAGTATGAAGTCTATTTGACTTTGGGTTCGTCCACTCTTAAAGGTAATCAAGTGTGACCCCCTCTTTTCAAAGCAGGTATTCGCCAGCACTAGATCATAAGCCATCGCAAAATCCAAAATGCTCTTTCCCTCCTCATTCTTGTTGCCAAAACCATAACCCCCATGGACCCTGTCATAACCATTACTGTCCTTACCAACATGCCCGTTAAGGTCCCCACCAATGAAGATTTGTTGATTATCCGGAATACCTTGCATGATATCATCCATATCTTCCCAGAACTGAACCTTGGATGCTCCGTCTAAACCTACTTGGGGAGCATAAGCACTAATAACATTAATAGTGTCATCTCCCAAAACAAGCCTCAAAGAGATAATCCTGTCTCCCTTTCTCTTCACTTCCACCACCTTGTCTTTAAGCGTAGGCTCAATAATAATGCCCACACCATTCCTATTGTTATCCAAGCCACAATACCACAGCTTATATCCTGAGTTACCAATCTCTTTTGCTTTATTTCCCTTCCACCTGGTTTCCTGCAAACAAGCAATACTAACTCCTACTAATCTCTTTTCATCTAGTGAGGGAATGCTATAGATTCAGTATAGCATTTTCTGATTTCTACGCAATGTGTGTATATGTGTCAATGTGTAGAATTTTCTGATTTCTCTCCATCTTCCACGCCATCATCATCATCTTCACTTATTTCTTCTTCCTTTCATCAAATCCATCAAGGATTAAGAGTAACTCAAATATATGTATAGATTGTTAGAAGAATACGCTAGAAAAGGCAAGATTATCAATAAGTAATCAAAGAGAAAGAGAGAAAAAGAAAGAGAAAGAAGAGTTTGAAGAGGTATGTGCTATGAATTTGTATGAGTTTTACTAATCTATTCTTTATCATGATATATTTCTTGAAAATATTGATTAAATGGATTGTTGAGTGAAAAATAATCTTTATATGTTAGGTTTGAATCTTAACTCAATATTTATGAGAATTGAAGGGTTTGATGTTGTTTTTATCCATATGAAATGGATGAAAGTTTGATTAAGTGAAGTTGTAGTAACATATTTGATATGAATTCTGTTTATGTCAAAATATTGAGTTTGATACATTATTTTCTTAGATCTTCAATATGTGTGTGTTTAATGAAGTTAAAAATGCAAAATACATGTGTTTGTGATGCCATGGGTGTGGCTTATAGGTGCCATTGGCTTGGCATCAAGTTGAAATTGTTGAAGGAAGAATTACTCCGAAAACAGATCCAAAATCAATGTCACGGTTGTGGGATGGAAAACATGACTGTTTCTTTACGAATTTTGGTAAAACAGAACATTTTTCAATGCCACGGTCGTGGCCCCTTGAATGTCATGACCATGGGGTCTTCAAACTTATTTTACAGCTTCATTTGGAATCCCACGGCCGTGGGGTTGAGATGCCACGGCCGTGGGATACCTAAATAATATTTTTGGCTTGAATTTTGTGATATACAGGCATAGTATGAGGCTAATATGTGTATATTTCATACTTTTGTGTTGAGAATTCATGTGTATATGTTAAATGTATGAAAAAGAGTGAGAAACTTTAGATAAGTGACAAATATATATATCAAACTAAATGTTGATAAGAGTAATGTACTAATGAAATGATATAAACAAGTTAGTGTTAATTAATGACATAAGACTAATATGTGTATAGTCCATACTTTTGTGTTGATGTATTAAACGTATGAAAATGAGTGATAAACGTTAGATAAGTGACACACATATATATTCTATCAAATGTTGATAAGTGTATAGTACTAATGAAATGATATAAACAATGTAGTGTTCATCAAAATTAATGAATGGCCCAAATCATACTAAGTTTATATCTAGCTTTGGATTGAATGGCTAACCAGAGGAAAGATAGCCACAGTGATAGTGGGCACCTTGTGCCATTAATGGACACATTGTGTTATCAGTGATAGTGGGCATGATTGCCATTATAAATTCTTGAGAGATGGCATTCAGATTGCTACACTAACATGTTATCCAAACCTATGATCTAAGTTTAGTATGTATGGGCATAATAAATGAAGATATTTAATTGAAAATACATGTGAACATGATAGTTGTGACTAACAAAAGAAATGTAAAATAATAATAGAAGTCAATTACTTGAAATTGAATTACTGTGTTACAGTGTAAAAGTGATTGTTAATATATGAATTAATGTTTACAAGTGAAAGCTCTAATACACGGAATGGAAATGTTATGCTCAAGGTATTGAATTAATCAATAACTTTATAAGTGTTATAATGATTGAAAGTGTATATAATGATATAAGATACAAAGTGCTCCAAAGTATAGTACTAAATTTAAGTGCTGAAAATTATAGATTGAATGAAATTATCCTATATGTGAAATTGAAAAGTAAGACTTATTGAAAAACTAAATAAGCGTATTGTGAACAATGTTATCAAATGAGAAAGCAAGTCTTAAATAAAATTATTTTTAACGATTAACGCTGCAGTACCGAAAATATTGTATAGTATGATAACTTTTATAAAGGTAAATCTATTATTTTGTGTAATCAACATAGTATGTTGGTTTGTTACTGAAATTAGTTAATATATTGAAATACTTCTTAAAACTAAGTGTTATTACTATATTTTCATAAGTATTTTTCTTTAATATTAAGTGATAAAAGATATTTATAAAAGCACCACTAAGCTTTGCTTAGCGTGTTAGAATTGTTTTCTGACACGCATGTATCAGAACATCGGAGCAAGTTAAGAAGTGGAATTAAGAATCTCAAGAAATTACCTATAGTACAGATGAAGATCTTGTGTCTATTTTATTCATAAGTTATAAAATGTATATAGATACTTTTATTTGACTATTTGAGAGATTGTATAAATGTGTAAACATGAAAGGAATATATGTATTTAAAGGATGAAGTGTGAGAATTAAAGTGAATGACTATTAAAGAAAGGAATGTATTATATAATCATTTGATTTGACAAATGTATGATAGTTATCTGGTTTGTAACTAGTATTTGGATTATTGAAAATTGGTCTAAATGTTGGACCTATAAGTGTTATGATATACATATTGTATTATTATTTGAAAATTTTTTATTTATGAAGAGAATTGTCTATGAATTGATTGGAGCATGAACAATATATCGAATAACATTCCCTGATAGTTTTTATGTAAGAATTATCAGAGGATGTTACATTGAATATGATTGTAAGGGAATATTTTCATCTTATACGAGTGCCCATTTATTATTTTGTTTGAACTTATTTTGATTTTAATACAATGATGTTTTATTTTGATAATTACATGTAGTATGGATGATTTTATAATATTTAAGAATTTAATAATATATAGACCTAAAAAGAGGTCAGTTCTAATGAACTGATAAGTGAAAATTGACCTTATATTTTCTGTCATATTGAGTATGTAATTAACTTGAATTAATATATTTTAAGCTTATTTATGTGTTTTTATTTCATGATTCTTAAATTTAGCTTAGTTTAAATTAATTTGGAAAAGTGATCTTCATGAAGTTGATAGAGGACATCTCAATCTTTTCAGAGAGCCCTAGTTCATTAAATTCTGAGTTTCTTAGGCTTCCAACTTAAAAGTCAAATTTGAGCTTAAATTTCAGAAGTAGAAGTCTAGTCCGAGCTACTGATAATAATTGTGCCATAACTTGGGTATCTGAAGTCTAAATAAGGTAATTCAAAAGCCTAAAATTATCTAATCTTCTGGGACTGTAAATTTTTTGAGGAGTCAATTGAAGATGAGGATTGTATCTTATAGAAAATTGAGTTTGAATTTTAAATTCAAATTTTGGAATAGAAGCTAAGTAGGAGGAATCTAGTTGGAAGGAGTTGGGGGAGAGAACTTGAAAAGGAACGTGAACAATAACATGAGGAGGATCCAGAGGCAATGTTCTACTACACTTTTTCATCTTTCAAGGGGAGCTTAGTTTTTTCATCATTGGAGATCAAAAGGAAGAAATTGGGCTTGATGACAACTTCATCATCTCAACTAGACTATTTATCCATCTAGTTTGAACTCTTTATTTTGATTTATGTTTTATTTCAACTTTTTATTATGATTTGAATATATAGATTATGAATATCATGTTTATTTTCTTAATTTTTGTGTTCTTTATGTTTAATCTAGCCATGAGCAACTAATTCTCTTAGTGGGATTAGGTGGATTTAAGATTGTGAACAATGAGAATTAATTAAATTGATTACTATTTCTCTCTTGAAATTGAATTTTTGTTGATTTTAATCTTAGAGCTTGTGATAGACTGGCCACCAATTGCATGTTTAATTGAAATAGTATGTTGAGTGAAAACTATGTATGATTTTAAATTAAGGAATCAACAACTTAAGAAAATTCTATTTAGAGATAAAAAAATAATCTTAAGACCAATTTAGTTCTTTTGAGCTTAAGAGGTTGTTAAACTTTATTGTTCATGAAAATATAATTAATAAATTACATCAATCATTAATTTTCTTGCTTGAGAAATAGGAAAGTTAATATTTAAGGAATTGATAACTTTGATTCAAGAATAATTTGAATTAGTTTGAAAAACTATTTTTACCCATTTGAAATAATCCTAATGAAACCTAATCCTACTAGTTATCTTAACTATTTGAATTTAATTATTTGAGTTTGAATTTGAAGTTTGAATTAATAGATAATTATCTTAGTTTAATTTCATTTTGAATTTGAATTTTATTTTGAATTTATAATTAAGGATTAAGAATTTAATTTTTTAAATATTAAATTGATTAATTAATTTTCAAATAATATTTGATTTGAATTTCGATTAGTCAAATTATTCATTTCCTGTGGGATTGACCTTTACTTTCACTCTATTACTTGTACAAACCGTGCACTTGCGGTTTAAAAATCGATACTCATAAATCGACCAACATGAGCCAGGCGCTATGGGTGTGCTGAGTCATTCTCACATTTTTCACGCGTACCCAGCTTTTCAAACCCATTAGGGGGTTAGAAATTTCTTAGGAATCGAGTCATTCACCCTTTTTTTTTTGCCTGTCTGGGTGGCAACTCCATTTTATTCGAGTTTAAGCCCGTATTCTCTAAGGCTCTGAGCCTAACAGTGTTAAAGTCGTAAAAATTATTGCAGATGGGAGTTTAGGTGAAAATCTCTGCTCACAAATACCCAAACATAGGAACTTCATGAAGATTTCAATCATTCACAACACTATGAAAACCATGAAAAAGATGGGGTGGGTGTGAATTACCTCCTGATTTTTCTAAATTATCCAGTAGGTCATTGAAATCACCACATATAAGCCATGGCCGGTCGTCTCTACTGCATAAAGCTCTCAACAGATTCCACGATGTCCGCCTTTGAGCCTTCTCCGGATGCCCATAATAACATGTTAGTCGCCATTCTCTTCCATCGAAAATAATAAGACAGTCAATAAAATTTTGAGCAAAGTGTCAGATGGAAAGATTAATAGATCCTTGCCATAAAATACACAAACCCTCTCCTCGACCTAGATGATTTACAATAAAACAATGATCAAATTGTAACATGCTCTTTACTTCTTCCAATCTGCTTATGTGTGCTAGAGTTTCCTTCAAGAACACAATTTGTGGTTGATATCTCAATATGAGTTTCTTAAGAACACGAACTGTTCGAGGATTGCCAACCCCTCGACAGTTTTAGGTTAAAATTTTCATAATGATCAGCTGTCCTGCTCCACAGGACTAGCCGACAACATAGGCTTCATTATTGCATAGCCGAAGGGAATTGCGACTGTTGAATCCGATGTTGAAGAAACAACAACTGTTGTAGAGGATAATTTTTCTTCTTCAAAACCCACTACTGTAGTATTTAGGCTCAAATTATGAAAAAGCCCATTAGATTCTTTGGACATATCCATGCAATCCATATCAACATGATCCTTATCCTTCGTAGAAACTGGTGCCTGAAAATGCTAACATAACCACCAATTAACCGTTGCTTTTGTGACACGTGTGCAGCAACTTGGGCATCGTCTTCTTCACGTAACCAAACGCTAACTGTCTGTGATCTCCGGCCAGGAAGAGCATGGATTCCGTCATTCCAATCGAACCTTATCTCTTCTTTTTTACATTGCAAGCGAACTGGACAAAAGCTATCAGTATGTCCCAGAACATCACAGATGTAGCAGAAAGTGAACAAGCGTTCATACTTGAAATTCACATAAAAAACTTCTCCATCTAGCCCAACAATTTTCTTTCTGCGTTTCAAAGGCATGTGAATATTAATCCTTACCCGTATTCGCATACATTCAATAAAACCCATCACAATAGACTTAGCATCATCAGAGCAGAAAGAGCCAATAAAATTAACCAGTAAAATGGCCATGTTTTCAGACATATATCCAGTTGGTAAACCATAAATTTGCACCCAAAGGTCCATAGATTCCAGATTTATTGATAATGGATTCACACCTGGAGGAATATGATTCCATACCAGCAAGTGTTTATTAAAAGACCATGGAGACCCCTCAAGAGCCCTTTCCATTTCTACATCATTGTAAAAACTGAACAAGTAACGCTTCGATCCCAATTCAGTAATACTTATCCCTTGTAAATAATTATTCCTTGTAAAGGGTGCCACAAGTCTGCCAGGACATTACGCATATTTTGAAAATTAATTTTATTCGCAGTAAGAAACATCCCCACAAGACAGAATTCATATGAGGATTGGGATATAGCTTCAGAATTATCCACACATAAACCATCTTCCTCATCATCAGCAATAGAAAAGTCTGCTAACTTGATTTTCCATTACAAGAAACTGAAGATTCCACACCAACAGCAATAAAACTGATCGAGAATGATCATTTTACGAGAGAAAACGAGCCGAAACGAGCAAAACGAAAGAACATCAGTGAATTGTTGGATGCTGCTATCATTCGTACATTTCTTTATCTTTGAAAGTTTACATAATTTTTTTTTGTAATTTTTTTATAGAGTTCATAATATTTATGTAACCAAAAATTTATGATATACTTTCATTTTTTTAAAGGTGTCATATTATAGAAAAACGAGTATATGCTCATTTATAATATTTCGACGAAGATAAAAGATTTATTATCTTTTATAACATAATTTATTGTTGATTTATAATTTACTAAGCGATTTGTATAAATTATTTTATACTTATTTACTTAATTACATGTGTTTACATTTTATTATTTTATTACAGCAAAACCCATGAGCACATGACTAGTTTTAATTAGTTTCTTAATAATTAAAATTAGTGTAATTTTTTTTTATTCTAATGAACTCTTTATCAAACTAGCAATAGATAGGGGCGGAATAAGGGAGGCATGGTTGGTTCCACCATATATATATATAATATATTTTTTTAAATTAATTTTTGAATATTAATTATTTTAAAATTTTAAATTAGTTTTTAATTTTTTTATTTTGATGATAATGTTACTGAGTATTATATTATTTATAATTATTGTTTAATTTAAAGTTTAATTTATAGATTTTAGTTTATTGTTTTGATAATTAAATTAATTATTTTGGAATTTGAGCAATAAATTAATTGATAATTTGAAATTTTGTGATTAGATTAATTATTTTATATTTTTATTATAAATTGGGTTTGAAAGTTTTGTGATTAGGTTAATTATTTAAAAAAATATTTATCATATAAATTTATTAAAAAATAATTAGTTTAAATACGTTCTTCAAAATATCTCAAAAATATATATAAATATTATTTAAAAAATAATATATATTGTATAATTTTTCATAATAACATTTAAATACTAAAATAAAAATGATAAAAATTTTAATATTTAAATTTTTAATATGAAAATAATATTGAATATAAATGTTAATGTTAACTATTTGTATTAACTTTTTAACATAAAAATAGAATTAAATATAAATTCATATATAATTTTTTTACATAGAAATTTTACTCTTTATTTAAATTTTGATTCCGCTATTAGCAATAGATTAGAGAATTAATAAATGCTACGTAACTAAATTTAAAATAAATAATGAAATTCACTTTTTATTTGAAATTTAAATAATTAATAGTCCAATATTATTAGATTCTTTCTTTCCTTATTGTATTAACTCCATTAGATATATAAAGTTTTTTTTCTTTTTTGCACTGGTATTATACATGTAAAGTTTGAACATATAAAAAGCGCTTTGAGACGCTGTTGAATTGAATTAAATAGGATTAATATTGTGAATAAATTTTAAATTTAACTATTTTATAAAAAAATTAAAATACTGAAATACAAATAAAACAACTCATTTTTAATACTATATAAAAAATAAGCTCATTTTTTATACCAGTATTGTGAATAAATTTAAAATTTGAAATGATAATGAAAAGAATTAAAAGATTTAAATACAAATAAAATAGCTCTTTTTTTTTATCCCAATAAACCTATTTTATAATATGATCCAAAAATTTAAAATTTAAACTTCGAAAAATACGAAAACTTATCATTTGGATTATTTTATTTATTTATATGTGGCTAATAATTGATCAAATCATCCAACTGAGCGGGAATTAAAAAAACAATTTTATATATTTACATTTGGACGAAAATTACTCAGAGGAAAAATTCAAAACCTCACTGTTGGGAAAAAGGTAGAATTAATCTCATTCATGTGGCATGTGTTGTGGAAAATTATTTTCGCCAATAATATATATAATATCTGAATAATAATATTAATAATTATATTAAAAAAATTTAAAAAAGAAAGATGAATTATAATAAACACATTTAAAAATTAAATCTTTTTTTAGACTGAATTTTTTTAAACATATAATTAATAGCATAAAATACTATCATAAATATATCTAATAATAGCTATTAAATAAATAATAAAGAAAACACTAAAATTTTAATGAGATTCAACTAATTTTACCTACGTTTTTAAATACCTTCAAAATAATTTTACTAATATTAAAGAAAAAATACAAAAAAAGAAGAGAAAAATTAAATCTTTATAAAAGAGAAGACTTAATTTTGAGATGATTTAACAAAAGAAAGAGGAGTATTATTTATAGCCAAATACCCCTTTCTCATATCCCACATCTTATGATGTGGGATTAGAAAATGACCATAAAACAATAAATCTCTATTTTGGCTATTTTTCTATTTACAATATTCAAATATTCTCTCAAAAGAAATTATTTTTAGTAATGTCTCCAAAAATATTGTGAAACGTTATATTTAATTTCTCAAAATATTCATCAAGTCTAAACAATTGTTGAACTTGACAGCTATCACCATCTTTGTCAACATATATGTAGAATTTTCAGTGGTCTAAATTTTTTGAAGTAATATTTCACCTTCCTCCAGAATCTTACGTATAAAGTGATATCGAATATTGATATGCTTCGTCATTGCATGATAAACTTAATTCTTTACTAAATGAATAACACTTTGACTATCACAATGCATTTTGATGTGTTTTTGTCTAATTCCTAGCTCACCAAGCAACCCTTGAAGCAAAATTACTTCTTTAATAGTATCTGATACTGCCATGTACTCTGCTTCCGTAGTAAACAAGGTAACTGTTGACTGTAACGTAGACTTTCAACTAACCAACCCCTTAGCAAATATAAACACATAACCAGTACTAGATCGACATTTGTCCAAATCACCAGCATAATTGGATCACAGTATCCAACTACACATTAACCATCTTTCACTAATAATATATATAGTGTATGAATAATAGTACAAATAATTATACTAAAAAAAATTTTAGGAATGAGAAGTTAGTCACAATGGACACGTTTAAATATTAAATTTTTTCTTAGACTGAATTTTTCTAAACATATAATTAATAGCACAAAATACCACCATAACTATATCTAATATTAACTATTAAATAAATAATAAAGATAACGCCAAAATTTTAACCTAAAAATAGCTATTAAATAAATAATAAAAAGAATACTAAAATTTTAACGAGGTTCAGCTAATTTTGTCTACGTCCTCGAATACCACCAAACTAATTTTACTAATATTAAAGAAGAAATACAAAAGAGAGAGAAGAGAAAAATTAAAGCTTTATAAAGATAATATTTAATTTTGAGTTGAATTAACAAAGGGAAGAGGGGTATTATTTATAGCCAAATACCCCTCTCCCATATTCCACATCTTACGATGTGCGATTAGAAAATGGCAATAAATTAACAAATCTCTACTTTAGCTATTTTTCTATTTATAATATTCAAATCTTCTCTCAAAATAAACTATTTTAGTAGTGTCTCTAAAAATGTTGTGAAGCACTTGTCTTTAATTTCTCAAAATATTGATCAAGTCTAAACAATGGTTGAACTTGACATCTGTCAATACCTTTGTCAATATATCTGCGAGATTATCAGTGGTCTAAATTTTTAAAGTAATATTTCACCTTCCTCCAGAATCTTATGTACAAAGTGATATTGAATATTGATGTGCTTTGTCCTTACATGATAAAATGGTTCTTTGTTAAATGAATAGCACTTTGACTATCACAGTACACTTTTATGTTCTTAGTTCACCAAGCAACCCTTGAAGCCAAATTATTTTTTTAATAGCCTCTGATACTGCCATGTACTCTACTTTCGTAGTAGACAAGGTAACTGTTGACTATAACGTAGACTTCAAACTAACTGACCCCTTAATGAGTGTAAATACATAACTAGTAGTAGATCGACGTTTATCCAAATCACCAGCATAATTGGAATCACGGTATCCAATTACACATTGATCATCTTTCTCATCCTGCTCAAATATTAACCCAACATTTATGATGTTCAAATATACCGTATGATCCATTTCACAGCTTGTCAATGCACCTTATCAGGATCATGCATGTACCTGCTTACAACTCCAACTGCTTGTAAAATGTCTGGCCTTATACACATCATAACATACATCAAGCTGCCAACAACATTTACATATGGAACCTCTGATATGTACTCCCGTTCCACTTTATTTTTAGGAGATGAAGAAGCATTGAACTTCATATGAGATGCAAGCGGTGTACTCACAGGTTTAGACTTTTCATTCAGGCCAAAAGACTCTAAGACTTGAATAATCTGGTTCTTTGGAATAAAGAACTTCAAACAAAGATTTATTTTATAAAATGGGAGTAAGTCATCTATTCATTAAATGCATGACATGTGTAACAGTGTGTGTCTAGAAAGAAATGGGGAGTTTACTTTGAAATAAGAGTGATCTGGCTATGTTTAATATGTGTTGATGTTTCCTCTCAACAATGCTATTTTGTTACGGAGTTTCAACATAGGATGTTTGATGTTGTATACCTTTAGCAGCATAAAAGGATGACATTTGGAATTCTTGTCCATTGTCTGATCTAATAGTTTTGATTTGTTTTTAAAACTAAACAAAAATGAAAACTCAGAATTGTTTCAATAAAGAACAAACTTCTGATTTATTCTTCATGAGATACAACCAAGTAAAATGAGAATGATCATCTACAATTGTAAGGAAAAATCGAAGACCATTTATATAAACAAAAGGACCATATATATCTACCTAAATGAGGTCAAAACAATTTTCTGAATGAGATTTGCTCGGAGGAAAGCTTAAATTCTTTTGCTTATCTAATGGAAAAATCTCATATACATTATTAGAAGAGGTAGAAATTGAAGGTGATACTTGTTTAATGTGGCTTATACATTTATTGGATGGATGTCCAAGTTTGAAGTGCCAGATATTTTGATCTTCAAGTGTGGTAGTTGAATTAATGGAAGAAGCAAAGGTTGGGAGAGGTTGTACTAGGTTGTAGAGAACTCCAGCATGCTTAGTTATACCAATCATCTTCTAGTTGCTCGTATCTTATATTGAACATTTAAATGGAAAAAAAGTTAATTGATAACTAGAATGCATTGTCAATTTGCTCACAACAATTAGATTATAAGAAAAACTAGGTACATAAAGCATATTATGTAAAGTAAACTTGTCTTCAAACACAATGTCTCCAATGTGAGTTACTGAAGAACTTTGACACAATATTTATAATATTGCTCTTTGAACCTTGTGATGCAGTTGATTAGGAACGTATATCTCTCACTTCTGCTGTCTCAATTCTTCTTGTTTGATCCGTGCGTCTGAAAATAATTCTAATATGCTAGGTAAAGCTTAGTGATGCTTATGTAATTACAATATACAAAAAAAATTAAAGGAAAAAGAAATATACATAAAATAATTTAGAAACAATGGAAAGTATCACTTTTAGAACATTAAATAAAGAAATTAATAAATTCGCTGAAACTTAAAATATTAAACATGATTAAATCGGTTAATTTAACGACAACTATATAACACATTATTTTCAATATAGATAACTTCATTAAATATGCCCATGCACACTGAACTCAGATCATAGGTTTGGATAACAGGTCATTGTTAGCAATTTAATGTCAAATCTCAAGAATGTATAATGGCAAATATGCCCACTCTTACCGATGACATAATGTGTCCATTAATGACACGATGTGCCCACTATCACTATGGATATCCTCTCTCTGACTAGCCATTCAATCCCAAGCTAGATCTGAATTCAGTATATTTTGGGTAATTCATTAGTTTTTAATTAACATTAAATTATGTATAACACTTCAATGAAATAATTCTTTTATCAACGCTTGGTATTACACATATTTATCATATTTTTAAAATTTATTACTACTTGTTAATGTTGATTTCAAAAATTCTTTACACTTTGAGGCCTTATAGTCATTTAGGCTGGAATCACAGATGAAAGACAAGGAAAAGAGCTATTTAGGGCAAATTATTCAAGTGAAATGCCCGACGACATGGGCGTATCAATGACCTTGTCATTTGCCCATTTTTATAGAAGCTTTGACACGTCCAACGACATGGGCGTGTCACTGCCAGTGTCATTACTCCTGCATTATATAAGCTTTGACATGCCTAACAACATGAGCTTATCACTGGCCGTGTCATTAATCCTGTATTATAGTAGCTACGACTTGTCCAGAGATATGGCCGTGTCATTGGCTCACAAGCTAGATCTAAATTCAGTATGTTTTAGGTAATTCATTAGTTTTTAATTAACATTGAATTATGTATAACACTACAATGAAATAATTCTTTGATCATCACTTAGTATTACACATATTTATCATATATTCAAAATTTATTACTACTTGTTAGGGTTGATTTTAAAAATCTTTTACACTTTGAGGCCTTGTAGTCATTTAGGCTGAAATTACAAATGAAAGACAAGGAAAAGAGATATTTTGGGTAAATTCTTTAAGTGACATGCCCAATTACATAGACGTGTCAACAACCGTGTCATTTGTCTATTTTTACAAAAGCTTTGACACACCCAACAACATGGGCATGTCGCTGCCCATGTCATTACTCCTGCATTACAAAAGCTTTGACATGCCCAACAACATGGACGTGTCACTGGCCGTATCATTATCCTACATTACAGTAGCTACAACACGTCTAGAGACATGGCTGTGTCATCAATATTGAAATACATCATCGTTGACATGCCTAGTGACATGGCCGTGTCAGGCAAAATTTCAGTATTTCACACACTCAACCACTTAAACACAATATATTCAAGATATATGATAAAAATGAATCAAAAATGAATTTTTTTTTAATATAGAAGAATCTATATCAAATACTTTTCTGTAATAATTTATTATAGGTGACTCAATCAACCAATTCAAACATTAAAACTCATAGAAATTCAAATATTTATAAATTAAAATACATAAGCACATACATCTTTCAAAATTCCTCTTCTTCTTTGATCACTTGTTGATAATCTCACATTTTCTAACTTATTTTTTTTAAAAACCTATAACTAAATGTGATTTTCTTTTAAATTTTGACTAAATTTTTTAAAAGAAGAAGAAAGGAGAAGTTTTGGTGGTGATGGTGATGATAGGCGGGGATGAAGATGAAAGAAGAGGAAAGAAACTTCTACACATACATGCACATATCCATATATATATAGTTTAATCAGGTGAGGCAATCTCATTTTTACTACGGTGCACCATCACTCTTAACATTTGATTTTAATTCGATTTTTAGTCTCATAAAACTATAAAAATAATTTCTTCAGTAAATTTTTAAAATTTACTATTTACACTCTTTATCCATACTTTTATCACTATTTACTATCAATTATCAATATTAAATTAAAAGTTTACTATTTAAAATTTTAAACATTACAATGACCTTCTACTTCAGAAACATCAATGAAACCAGTAGCTTGTACTTGATTCACAGTAGGTGTCCCTCGCTTGAATCTTGTCTTGTAGCCTTGAGGATATCTATGCTTCTTATAACAACATTCTTTAATATGTCCAGCAAATCCATAAAAAGTACATATTGGCCTTCTATAACCATTAGAATTCTGAGTGTAACTCCTCTTATTAATAGAATTATAGTGTTGACCAACATTGGACAATTGACGTTTCATTTCTCCCAAATGCATTGATCCTCTTGCAGCAAAGGCTATATTTGAAGTTTCTCCATTTGTAGCAACTTCAATCTTAGTGGATTCAAGTTGTCTTTCATGTTGAACAACCAAAGAGAATACTCGATTTATGTCTGGCATAGGATCCATTAACATAATTTGAGATCTAGCCGTGGCAAAATTCTCATTTAATCCTCTCATGAATCTAACAACTTAATTTGTTTCTTGATAGGCTCTCATAATTTTTATTGCCTCACAATTACAGATTGGATTGCAAGTACAACTAGGAACCGATCGAAGTGAGACATATTCATCCCACAGAATCCTAAGTTAAGTGAAGTAATCACTTACAGAGAGATCTCCTTGATTAATACTGTAGATTTCTTATTAAAGATATGTTATACGAATGCAATCTTTCTAAGAAAATCTTAATCTCAGATCTTTCAAAAGCTCCCTTGCTAACTCAATCTGGTTCATACTGATGGGTGTAAAAACCACCAAAATTAAATTTTTATTCCTAAAGAAAATAAAATTATAGTAGTGGTGAATAGAGTCAAATCCACAGAGAATTGACTACTTATTTAAAACTCTTTTGAAAACCAAAAAGGAAAGCTAAAATAAAATTAAATATGGGAGTTTGAAAAATAAGAATCAAAATTAAAGTAAAACTGAAAATTAAAATTAAAATTAAATTATAGCAAAAATAAATTAGAGAAAATACAAATAAAAATAAATTTAGTTGAAGGGATAATGTCGTTCAATTTTTGAATTGATTACGAATTTAAAGATCGCTCTTTTTAATTTTTCAATAAATCAATTATAGTATTGGACAAGCTCGCAATACCAATCATTTATTAGGTTTTAAATTAATTAGGAAATGATATCTAATTAACTCTCGCAAATAACATATCCTATAAAAACGCCCTTAGAATCTAATTATTGACAGCCTTAAGAACTAAAAGGACTTGATTCTAACCAATAAATTCAATTTTGAGATTTATTTAATTAGATTATATAATCTCTTAGGATAAACCTAATTGCTACTTAAATCAAAATATCAAGAACGAGTATGAATTCAAGATTTTTGAATAGATATATGTTATTTAACTAATCAAGCAATGAGCCCTATCGATTGATTAGCAAAATAACAATTAAATTAAGCCACAGAGAATTATATAAATACTGAATATTAAAGAAGAAAAGAGATAGAGTTGTTTAGATCTCATAATTCGCGAATATGAACTTCAATTACCCTTCAACCAAGTAAAGATTTAGTTGCTCCTTGTTTGAATAAAGAAAATCTTTGTAAATTAAAAATATTTAGTAGCCAAAACTTAAAATAACTGATGGCTAGGGTTGCTAGAACTTCTAGCTTATATAGTCTCTCTTAAAAAGAATTCCTAAACTAAGTCTAATTAAGAATATTACAATTAAAAATAAATCAAATAATAATAATATTCTAAATCAAATTCCTAACTAATAAGGAATTACAAGATCATATTTATCTATAAAATTGGACTTCCAAAGATCAAAATATAGTAAGTGTAAGCTGTCAAAATTATCCACAATCTATCAGATCAGATATGTCATTAGTCTTGCCCAAGGCTCCTGTCCGAGACTCCAGTATGCACATTATAGCTCTTTTTCATGCTTTAACTCATATTTCTTTACTTAACTCTCTGTCTTCTTTTAGCTTTTTTATCTGCAAAAATAATTTAAAAATTACTAGAATAATTTAATAATAAGCCCAAATAATATTTTAAATATGTATAAATTTTACTTATTATCACATACTTAGTGCAATTGATGGTGAAAGTGAGTTGATTATCTAAGAAGAGACAATAGTATTACATCTATTACAAGCTCTACACACTGAACCATCTGTTCCTGGAACTGGAATGCTTCCATCAATGAAACCTAGCTTGTTCTTTGAGGATAAGGCTCTCCTCATCGAACGAACCCGAGAGTGATAATTCATGCCTGAAAGTACATGAGAAACAAGGAGAAGTGAAGGTTTTTCACTTGGATGAACAAAGTAAGGACTTGAAGGTGAATCTTCTGATCTGGAAGCAGATTGACTATTTGATTGTTGAGCTACTGACGTTTGTGTACTAGAATTTTCCATTTTTGCTTATTACTAAGAAAATTGAAGAGAAAAATTGCAGAGAAAGAGAAAGAAGGATTTGAAAAATGAAGAAGATGACTGCAACTAAAGAAAGTTCTCGAGCTTTGATACCACGGTAAGGAAACAGATTGTGAGGAAAAATTTTGAATGAATTATTGAATGGGATAATACATGAGCTAAGTAATTGTTCTCATATGTACATAAACCAGCCGGAAAATGGAACTAACACGTGATCTAACAGGAGAGAGAAAATAACAGAAATAACTGTAACCAACTACTCTATTTGACTAACTCGCTGCTATAATAAATAAAGTCTATTGACTTAAGTATGTGAGATAGCTTCATCATATTGTGTGTTTCTTGGAATGTATGAGTTAATAGGTCATGAGTAGTTTATAATTTTTGCCTAACAATTTGAGAGATAAGATAATTGGTTCGATTTTAATATTGGTATTATGTGATGGATGTTCAATTTTAAGAATAATTTGAAATGATTTTTATTTTCTGGATAGGATAAAAGTAACTTTCGTTCATTAGTTTGCTGATGTGGGGAAAAAGTAAAAAAATTAAAATGATTTTTAAACTGTTTTAATAAATTATTATAATTTTATAAATCAAATTGTCGAATATTAATACATTATACTTTTCTCAATCTACAACTATCCGAAAAAAAAATATTGAGAAGAGGTATATTTCATATAGGAATAGTCGTTTAATAATTTAAGTTGTTTTAAATTAATTAAAAATAAGTATAAAATTTTCTTTTATTAATAAAATTAGTAAAATTTTTTATTGCGTTATTCTCCAAATTTTTTTTTATTGCGTTTATTAAAATCTCAGAACATAAAGCTTATAAAATTTCATCTTTGGACCCACACATTTTGGCTGCAGGCTGCATCCAGTTTGTTTTTTTTTTTTTTTGGGTCTGAAAATGATTTCATGTATTAGCTTCATCAATAGATAACAATACATCCAGTGTATTTGGGCAATTAGTAACCCAATCCATATTTAAGTTTTTCTTAACAATTACAAAGGTTAACCAATCTGTCACTTTGTTACATTGTCTTTTTAAAAAACAAAAGAAATACTAGTATCGTTCCCAACTAACTCTTGAATTCTGGTCACAAAAGCTTCAATTTCCAGTGGACAAGGCATTAATCTATTTACTGCTTGAATCAGGATAAAATTATCAGCCTAAAAAATGCAGGAGCTTATTTGCAAGTTTACATCCAGTTTGTTTGCTTCGTCATGAATGATGAAACTAAGATAAAACCTAATAAGAGTTGTCTTTTCAAGCTTTAATATCATATAAAAAAATTGAAAAAAAATTATTATGCAAATAAAATAACATAATGGGTAGCGATGAAAACGGAAGAAAAAAAATAATGTGTTAATCGGTAAACAGAAAATAAATAAAAAAAATGTGGATAGGAGAAAGGTGGTGGCAACCCAACTAAGCAAAATTTGTCCTAATATTCCAATCCCAATCTTTTGATTTCTTGGAGTTTCCGTTGTCATGTGATTGGTCAGTTAAGAATTTAAATCAAATAATGAGATGCAACAAAATTAAGGGGTTTTTTCGAAAATATCCCAAAAAATAAAAATATTTTTAAAAATATTCCTTTTTAATTTCAATTTCAAAAATATATTTTTTCAACTTTTAATTTTAAAAATATTCTTTTTTTAGATGTATATTTTTAATATATTTTTAATATATTAAAGATATATTTAATTTTTAAAAATATATTTTAAAAATATATTTAGTATATAAAAAATATATTAAAAATATATCTTATTTAAAAAAAATTAAAAAATATACTGCAGACTATAATTTTCACCAAAATTAATGCCATAATGTGTCCAAAAGCTCTCCGTCTTCAACATGATCATGGATCCGTTAAGTGTATCAATGGCCCAATGCTACATCTGAGTTGACACTTATTCAAATGAATATTCTTTTTTTTTTTTAAATAATCAAAAGTTACAGCAAGATGATAAATATTTTTTTTATCAAATTTTAATATAATTATATTTTCATAATTTAAATTTAAGATTTTTATTTATATTAGAATAATTTTTTTTCAGTCCATCTATATGCTATGTGATAATATTAGAATAATTTTTTATCAATCCATCTATGTGCTATGTGATGATTGACATTCTTTTTTATTTCGTTTTTATCAGCATAATCATCAATTCAATGATGAAGTTTAAATATCAACTTCCACATTTTCGTTTGTGTGGACATAAAGTTTTGATAGCACATGATTAAATTTTAACAGATATATGTGGAGTTAAAAATAAGTAAATATTAAAATTTATTTTCGATAAACTAATTAAATAGTGCTAAAATTTAATGTTTTATTAATTTATAATTTTTTGAATTATTTTATTTAATTTGATATGAGATTATTAATAAGTACAAATTAACATTATATTTTTATCAAATTTAATATATAATTAATTTGAATTAATCTATTATAAACTTATTTATATATTTTTATTTCATTATTTTTGAATTAACCTTAGTTTAAATTAATTTCACGTAAATATGTGTAAATTAAAATTTATAGTTAGAATTGGACCTTTAAAACTTCAAGTATAATTTTAGTAGTTATAAAGTATAAAATTGAAAAAGTGGTCTTCATGAAATTGATAAAAGACATCTCACACTTTTCAGAAAGGCCTGGTTCATTAAATTTCAAGTTTGTTTGGGTCTCCAATTTTAAAGTCAAAATTAGGCTTAAATTTCAAAAGCAGAAATTCAGTCTGAGCCACTGATAGCAATTGAGTCATAACTTGGGCGTCTAAAATTCAAATAAGGTAATTTACAAGCCTAAAATCATTTACTCTTTTGGGACTACAATTTTGCTGAAGGAATCAATTGGACATAGGGAAGCTATCTGATAGAAAATCAAGTTTGAATTTTGAATTCAAATGTTGGGCAGAAGTGGAAGAGGAGTAGGAGTCTAACTGGAGGGAATGGAATATGTGATAAACTAAAGGGGAGAATGTGAACAGTAACATACAACATCCATTCTAGAGAATTTTTTTACACTTTTTCAATTTTTTCTAAAGTAGATTAGTTTATCAAAGATTGGAGATCAAAGGAAAGAAGAGATTGTGTTGGAGGAAGACTTCGTCATCTCTACAAGATTCTTCATTCGTGTAGTTTAAATTCTCTTTTCGGTTTATATTTTCAAGTTTACATTTTCTTTAATGTTTTTGTTATTTAATTCAATTGAACTTTAGAAGTATGAATTTCATATTTAGCTTCTTAATTTCTATGATTTTTATGTTTAATCTAGCTATGAGTAACTAATCTCCTTAGTGTGATTAGATGGATTTAGGATTATGGATAATATGTATTAATTAATTTGATTACTATTTATTTCTTGATATTGAAGTTTTATTGATTTCGTTCTCAGTGCTTGTGATTTACTGGCCACCAATTGCATGTTCAATTGAAATCATATATTGAATAAAAACTAGGTATGAGTTTATATTAAGAAATCAACAACTTAAGAAAATTATATTTAGAGATAAAAAAAATAATCTTAAGACCAATTTAGTTCCTTTGAACTTTATAGGTTATTTTAATTTATTGTTCATGAAAATAAAATTAATAAATTACATCAATCATTAATTTTCTTGCTTGAGAAAGAGAAAAATTAAAATTTAAAGAATTGATAACTTTGATTCAAGAAAAATTTGAATTAGTTTGAAAAGTTATTTGCACCCATTTAAAATAATTCTAATGAAACCTAATCCTACTATTTATCTCAAATATTTGAATTTGAATTTGAAGTTTGAATTAATATATAATTATCTTAGTTTAATTTTATTTTGAATTTGAATTTAATTTTGAATTTATAATTAAGGATTAAGTATTTAATTTTAAAATATTAAATTGATTAATTAATGTTCAGATAATAGTTGATTTAAATTTTGGTTAGTCAAATTAATCATTCCCTGTGGGATCGATCTTTACTTTCATTATATTACTTATTACGAACTGTGGATTTACGGTTTAAAATCGATACACACAAATTGACCAATAAATTTTTTGCGCCGTTGCCAGGAATGAAAAAATTAATTTGATAACAGTAAGTTCAAAAAAATTATTAATTTGAAATTTATTTTAATTGTTTTCTTTTGCTTCTCTGCAGGAATTATATGCACAATAATCGACAAGCTGTTTTAGAAGATTTTAATCCTGAAATCGAAAAGCAGTGTAGAGAAAATAATAGAGCAAGAAGAGAAAAACTTCACCTAGAAAGAGAAGAAATGGAATAAATTCAGGCACATGAGTCTATAGAAGAAGAAGTAAAGTTGAAATAGGGGAAGCTAGTGACAAAGAAGTCAGTATGGATAACTTGCAAGATCAAATTCAACAAAGAAATCTAACTCTGAGAGAACATGGCATGCCTAATGCTCATATTGGATCGAACATCATTCGTCTTGCAGTGAATGCTAACAATTTTAAACTTAAACCAGCTCTCATCAACATGACTCAATGACAACTTTTCTATGGCTTGAATCAAGACGATGCTATTGCTCACTTGGAAAATTTCCTAGAAATTTGTGACACAATTAAGATGAATGGAGTCAGTGATGATACAATCAGGCTATGCCTTTTTCCTTTCTCATTAAAGGACAAGACAAAAGCTTGGTTGCAAGGACAAGCTGCTGAAACTTTTACCACTTGGGATGATCTATCTAAAGAATTTTTGGCAAAATATTTTCCTCCTAGTAAGACTATAAAAATTTAGAAATGACATAACCAGTTTTGTGCAGCTTGATGGAGAGTCACTCTATGAATCATAGGAGAGATTTAAAAACCTTCAAAGGAAGTGCCCTCACCACGGGATTTCAGAATGGCTGATTGTGCAAACATTTTATAATGGAATAACATGGCCATTGAAAAGTATAATAGATGCAGCTGCTGGAGGTACTTTAATGAACAAAAACACAGCTGAAGCTTTGGAACTAATTGAATCCATGGCAGCAAATAATTATCATTGGTCTAGTGAGAGGTCTTTACCCAAGAAGGTAGTCGGTGTGCATGAAGTAGATGAAATTTCATTACTTTCAGCTAAGGTTGATGTCTTAACTAGGAAGTTGGAACATGTTAATCTTGCCACTGTAGGTTGTGAAGTGTGTGGTGGAAACTACCAATCTTTTGAATGTTCAGCTCAAGATCAAGTAAATTTTATGGGAAATCAAAATAGAGCTCAACCAATGCCTTACAGAAACACTTATAACCCTAGTTGTAGAAACCACCCAAATTTTTCATGGGGTGAAAATCAAGGTAATCAAGGTAATAAGGGAAACCAATTCAGCCAAAGTGGAATATACCAACCACTATTTCCAAATCGGAGACAAGATCAAGCTAATTACCAAGACAATAAGATGAGATATGAGGATGCTTTAGAAAAAATTATTGTTGTTTCTAGTGAAAGGTTTGGCAAACTAGATAAGCAATATAATCGATTGGAAGGTAGGATAGATTAAATTACAAGTCAAACTAGGAATCTTGAAGTGTAAATTTGGCAAATAGCTAGTTCTTCTAATTCAAGAAGTCAAGGAGCTCTTCCTAGTAAAACAGAAATAAATCTCAAATCCCAAGGAGTATTATAAAGTAATCATGCTTAGAAGTGGGAAGGAGTTACAAGAGATGATACCAAATAAGTTTAAATAAAAAAGAGAGTGAATTAAGAAAAGAAGATGAGTAACGTAAAGAGAGTGAGACTGAAAAGAAGTAAAGTGAGACATTCCCACTAAAGACAGAAGTAAAGCCTTATGTACCACCTATACCATTTTCTCAAAGACTTCAAAAGCAAAAAGTGGAGAAATAATATGAAAAATTTCTTGAAGTGTTTAAACAATTAAGAATTAATATTCCTTTTGCAGATGCTCTTGCTCAAATACTTTCATATGTTAAATTTTTAAAGGAGATTCTTTCTAACAAGAGATCTTTTGAAGAAAATGCAAGAGTTGCTCTAATCGAAGAATAAAATGTTGTAATCCTGAACAAACTGTCATCCAAATTGAAAGATCCAGGGAGTTTTTACATACCTCACACTATTGGTGAATTTGACTTTAGTAAAATTTTATGTGATTTAGGTGCAAGTGTAAGTCTAATGCCAAATTCAATTTACAGGAAGCTCAGATTCACAAATTTAAAGCCTACAAGGATGACACTTCAATTGGCAGATCATTTTGTAAAATTCCCTTTGGGAATAGTAGAAAATATGTTGTTTAAAATTGATAAATTTTATATTCCTATTGATTTTGTTATTCTTGACATGGAAGAGGATATTGAAATTCCTCTAATTTTAAGAAGACTATTTTTGGCTACTGCAGGGGCTATGATAGATGTTAAAGGAGGTAAGCTAACTCTACACGTGGGTGAAGAGAAAGTAGAATTCAATCTTAATGAGTCCATTAAAGAATCAAGATTTATGGATGATTATTTTAGAGTTGATGTTATTAATGAGTTAGCTTAAGAAGTCTATGAAAAAGAGTTTAGAGATGATCCTTTAGAGGTTTGTTTAACTCATAATGCAGCTCAAGAAGATGACAATTAAGAGATTGCAACTTGTGCTTATACCTTGCAGATAACACCACCCATAGCTTTCAAGGGATTGAAAAAATAGAAAAATCTACATCTTTATCACCCCCTTCAATTGAGAGGCCACCTATTCTTAAGATGAAACTATTGCCTTCTCATTTGAAATATATCTTTTTAGGACCCAATGAAAGCCTTTCAATAATTATAAATGCTCAATTATCGGAGGACCAATTAGAATAAACATTAGGTGTGCTTAGGCAATTTAAGAATACTATAGGTTAGACTATTTCAGATATCAAATGTATTAGTCCATCTTTGTATATACATAGGATTTTGATGGAGGATGATTGTAAACCGATTATGGATGCACAGAAAAGATTGAACCCAAATATGAAGGAGGTTGTTAAGAGTAAAATTACTAAACTATTAGATGCAGGGATTATTTACCCAATTTTGGATAGTCCCTGGGTAAGCCTGATACACATGGTACCAAAGAAAGGGGGATGACAATTGTTAAAAATAAAAGAAATGAGTTGATTTCATCTAGGACAGTTACGGGTTAGCTAATATGTATAAATTATAGAAAACTAAATAAGGCCACTCGTAAGGATCATTTTTCATTGCCTTTTATTGATCAAATGTTAGAGTAGTTAGCTGGTAATTCATTTTTTTTATTTGTTAGATGGATACTCAAGGTATTTTCAGATACCTATAGCTTCAGAAGATCAAGATAAGACAATATTTACTTATCCATTTGGTACTTTTACTTATAGAAGGATGCCCTCCGGTTTGTGCAATGTGCCTGCTACGTTTCAACGTTGCATGATGGTAATCTTTAGTGATTTTATAGAAAAGTTTATAAAAATTTTTATGGATGATTTTACTATTTATGGTACTTTTGAAATTTATCTGCAAAATTTAGCTAAGTTGTTTCAAAGGTGCGAAAAAATAAATTTGGTGTTTAGCTGGGAGAAATACCATTTTATAGTTGAAGAGGGGATAATCTTTGGGCACAAAGTCTCACAAGCAGGGATTGAGGTGGACAAAGCAAAAGTTGAATTTATTGAGAAATTGCCTCCACCTATAAACGTCAAATGAATCCAGAGTTTTCTTGGACATGTTGAATTTTATCGATATTTTATTAAAGATTTTTCTAAAATTTTAAAATCTTTATGTGATTTATTGAGTAAAGATGTTGATTTTTATTTTTCTAATGATTATATATTTGCTTTTAATAGGTTAAAGAAAGTATTAACCACGTCTCAAGTTATTACATCTCTTAATTGGGTCTTACTTTTCGAGATCATGTTTGATGCTAGTGAGTTTGCAATAGGAGTTGTTCTTTGCCAAAGGAAGAAAAAAAATGTGCTTTGCTATTTACTATGCCAGCAAGTTGCTTGATGATGCTCAAGTCAACTATGCTACTACAGAGAAAGAGATGCTAGTGGTGGTTTATTCTTTAGATAAATTTTGATCTTGTATTATTAGGTCGAAGGTGATTGTGTTCATAGGCCACGCCACAATTAGGTACCTTATGACCAAGAAGGAGGCAAAGCAACGTTTGATTTGTTGGATACTATTAATTTAAGAGTTTAATGTGGAGATTAGAGACAAGAAAGGACTAGAGAATATTGTTGCGGTCCATCTTTCTATACCAGAATTGGGGACATTGGCCATGGAGGAGATCCCAATCAATGAAACTTTTTCAGATGAGCAACTTTATTCATTGAAGGGAAATTCTCCTTGGTATGCGGACATTGTCAATTATCTGGTAAGTAAAATTGTACCTTCAAATTTTAATGTTAATCAAAAGAAGAAATTTTTCTCTGAAGTGAAGCATTACATGTGGGAGGATCCTCTATTGTTCAAATATTGTAGTTATGGTTTGATTTATAGATGTGTTCCAGAAGAAGAGTTCCAATCCATACTCGAGTTCTCTCATTCTAGAGAGTGTGGAGGATATGCTAGTTCTTCCAAAACTATAGCTAAGGTATGACAATCAGGATTCTTTTGGCTAATAATGTATTGTGATATGCACAATTTTGTTAAAAAAATGTGATCATTGCCAAAGGGTAGAAAATATCTTAAGAAGAGATGATATGCCTTTAAACTCTATTTTAGAAGTTGAATTATTTGATGTACGGGGAATTGACTTATGGGGGCATTTCCTTCTTCTTTGAGTAACCAATACATTCTTATAGCTGTTGATTATGTCTCAAAATGGGTGGAAGCAATTGTTAATCCAACTAATAATTTTAAGGTAGTGATCTGCTTTCTTAAGAAATTTATTACTGATAGAGGTTCATACTTTTGCAATAATGGCTTTGAAATTCTTCTTAGAAAGTATGGATTTCATCATAAGATAGCTATACCTTATTATCCACAAACGAGTGGTCAGATAGAAATTTCTAATAGAGAAATTAAATGGATATTAGAGAAGATTATTGAAAATTCTAGAAAAGATTGGGTACTGAAATTAGATGATGTTTTATGGGCTTATAGGATTGTTTTTAAGACACCCATTGGTATATCTCCTTATATGAGAAAGTTTGTCATCTTCCAGTAAAGTTAGAATATAGAGCCTATTGGGCAATTAAAAAAAATTAAATTTTGATATAAAAACAACATGTGAAAAAGAGGTTACTTTAGTTAAGTCAACTCGAGGAACTGCACCTTAGTTCATATAAAAATACTAAGTTGTATAAATAGCGAACTAAGGCATGTCATGACAAGCGTATCCGGGAGTATAATTTTTATGAAGGCCAATTTATGTTATTGTTCATTTCTAGAATTAAACTTTTTCCTGAAAAACTTAAGTTTAGGTGGTCAGAGCCATTTAAGATTGTAAAGTTTATCTTTCAGGAGCGGTGGACATTCAAAATAACTCAGATCAAATTTTTACAGTTAATGGACAGAAATTAAAGTAATATTTAATTGGTAATCCAATTGATAAGGCTTTAGTTTGTTATTTTAATGTTTGAAGTTCAAAGAAAAGTCAAGCTAAAGACTTTAAACAAGCGCTTTTGGGAGGCAACTCAATTTTCTATCATTTTATTTTCACTTAGTCTTTATGTTATTTAGTAGTTTCAGTTTATTTGATATAGTTTTAGTTTAGTGTTTTAATTTAATTTAATTTTCTTTAATTTTGTGTATTTTATTTCTGTTTGTTAAGAAAATAGTGATGGTGGAGAAGGAAGAACAAGAAAATATAAGTTATGACTTGTATTTATTTCTTGACTTATTTAAAAAATATATTATAGAGTATAGCTTCTGTCACACGATTGTGACAGAAGGCGTTGTTGTGCAATGCGATTGAGCTTGGCAGCGCGAGCTCGCAGCTCTCATTGTTGCCAACAATCATCTTCTTAAAAAAATTAATTATTCTTATCGCTATCTCTATAACAGGGGCTGCAACAAACCATGCGATCGTGCTGCTGCTTGTCACTCTTCTGTTGATATCGTGATGGGCAAAGTTACGAAAAAAAAATTATAAAAACCAATCAGTCCCTTCTCTCTTCTCACTTTTCTTTTCATCTTCTTCTTTTCTCTCTCACATTCCCAAAGTCTCTCCCAAATTTTTAACTATTTCTTTCTCAAATCCACACAAATCTCACCAAAATCCTTTCAATTTCTTCCTTAATCCAACAAATCTTTACCAAATATACTAAACATATTCCTCAAATCATTCAAAAATGGCTTCAAGAATAAAGAGTGTTGCAAGAAAAGCTTCTTTAAGAAAGGGAAAAGAGAATGTTTCAAGCTCTTCAAGGGATGAGGTAGATATATCTTCTTGTTTTGAGGCACCTTTTTTTAATTTTTGATCAAGAAGAGGTGAGAAGTATCTCTCTCTATGCTTAAAAAATATTACTCTTTATAGATATTTTAGGTATGATATTTTGAGCATTTGGGTCTAGATAATATAATGAAACAATTATTTGATAGATTAGGTTGGGAAAAATAGGTTCAAAAGAGATATGAGGCATATAAAGAACTCACTTTTGAATTTTTCACAACCCTTAAAATATCCAAATCTAAGGATAAAAATTTAAAGTGTAAAATATTTGGTATTAATTATATAATTGATCATGATATTATATTCAAAGCTTTTGACTTGCCTAAAGGAGGTGCTTGTACCCATTCTAAAGAATTTAATTTTGATAAATTTTGAAAAACTTTAACCGGGTTTGATTCGTTCAATATAAGAAATGCACCTAATGGACTGATTCGTGATCATAGTTTATTATTATTAGGTTTTATTTAAATTTTAGTTAGATGTCTTAATTTATCTAGGATTAATATTATATCTTTTATTTCAAATTTAATTCTTTATCCTAAGCAGACTAAGAGTTTGTTTTTAATTAGTAAACTTTAATAATAAGAGTTTAACTAGAATTTCTTTAGTTGAATAGTTTTAGGATTAGTATTTATTTCTCCTCTATATAAGGTTAAATTTTTATCACTCTAATTTATTATTAGCATAACCTTAGAAGAGAGAAAGATGAACAATAAAGAGAAATCATACACCTGGGGTTGGAATAAAGATAACATTTGCAATCCCAAAAAATCTTTTGTGAATCCACCTGTAGAAACACCTAAGCAACTCACTGTTTCTATGCTTCTAGGCGTGCTTATCCTGATCCTTATGAATGCACTTTTCATTTTGATGAGATAGTCGAGAGGGAAAAATTAGAGAAAGCATGAGAGAAAGTTGGATCCCAACTTGACTTAGTAGTTTTAGATAATATCTCAAGTAAAGATGATGAACCTAAGTCATTACCAACAAAGAGGAAGAGAGGTAGGCCATCTAAATTGAAGAAAAAAAAAAGATGAAGACCTCCAAAGATCCCTAAAAAAGTTTAGTTTGATGCAATAACCATTAAGAAAGAAGAGGAAGATGCTTAGAAGTCTATAAATAACTCTTATTATGGTTATTTTAATTTAAATAATATTTCTTTTTAGATTGTATTTTATTTTTATTCTTACTTAATTTTATATCTTTTTATTTTTAATTGTAGTAGACTTTAATTTTGGATTTTAATATATAATAGAACTTGTTCTACTTCTACTTTGCAATCTATTTGGTTTGTGATCCCTACTTGCTCTTTACTTGTTATTAAGTGAATTAATTATTATTGTTTTAGATTTCAACTTGATAATTGAATTCTTTTAGCTAGATTGAAATAATTTTTCATTATTCTTAATTTAATGTATGGAATGGATAAGGTTGTGATCTTGAGAAATTTTATAAATTAAGAACACTCATTTTAAAAGAATATTTAAAATTATTTTTTATCATAGTGTTTTGAGTTCATTGCAATGTAATGGATTCTTGAGTTAGTATGTATCACTAAAGTAATAAATTGCTTAATTTTGTGGGGATATGATATGAGAATTATGCATAATTAATATATTTATTATATTAAATATTTTTTGAGAGATAGAGCGTAAGACACACTCGTTTAGATAATTAAAGCGGAATGGAGCATAAAATATATCCACCATACATATATATAAAAGAAAAGAGAAAAAAGAGAAATTAACAATAATAATATGATGGAGCATAAAATGCACTTATTATATATATATAATAATAATAATAATAATGGTAAATGTATAGTTCTTATTGATCCTCAATTATTGTGTAGAATTGGCTATTTAGTAATACTTGCTATATTCTTGGATTAATAAAGTTATGATGAATATCTTATGACTATGGTTTGGCATAAAGATTTTTGTTAATCACTTTAATATATAAGTGTGCTTAGTTTGTGAAGTTGCTTAAGGTTATAATTTTTTTATGTTTAGTATTTTAAGTTAAGAATAAGTGATTATTATTTTTCTTTGGTTAATTGTGTTTGATTGATTATTGAAATTTGATTTAATGGTGTTAATTTGTTTGAGGACAAGCAAAAGTTCAAGTGTGAGAGAATTTAATAAGTGCAAATAGACTTTATATTTTTTGTTGTCCCAAGATCGCAACCAAGAGGGGAAGAGTGGTGAATTGGTTTGGTTTAAGAATTGATGGTTAATTCAAAAATTCAAAAAATAAAAAGAAGTATAGAAGATATAGAAGAAGATCAAGTAGAAGATGGAACACAAAGGTTCATAGTGATTCGAATTTACCTTGATCATATATCGACTTTCTTAATAACTTGTTAAGGTTTCACTAGCTTTGGGTTTTTATAAGCTTAATTCTAACTTGGTGTTTTCTCTAGCTCATATCAAACTATTTACAATGGTTTGAGATCACTTTCTCACAACCCTAACAAGAGTTTTCTCAGGCTCACTCTCACAACATAAATATTTCCAAGTTCACATTTAAACTTAAGGTGGTGTTTAATGCTCACATCCAACACTCAATTAATATAAAAAGCAATTTTGATGCAAAAGAAAGAAAGATGTTCAAGAAAGCTATTACAATCACAAACTTACATAAAAATTAAGGTATTTATAGCCTTCAGGTTAAGAATTAGCTGTTTGAAGTTAGGGCCAACATGTTTGATTCTTGTCTTCCACTAATTTTTCTGCCAGAGTAATTTTCTGGTCGGACTCCTAAGGGTCTAGTCAGAAGTACTGTGGTCCGGTCGAAATTATGCATGGTCATGTCAGAGTAATTGAAATTCTACTTAATGCTCTTCCAACGATTGGTTCACGTGACTTTCACTTATTGAGTGGAGATGCAACGACTTCTGACTTGAGTAATTTTTAAATAGTCTAGTCGGTATTGCATCAGATCCGGTCAGACTTGCCTTGGCCTATTCAATTTTTGGGCGTACCCTCGACTGAAAAACCTATTGGATATTTTAGATAAAATTGGTTTTTATGGTCCGGTTGGACTTATATAGTACTATAAGAAAATGGAAGTACTTTTGACATTGAATCTTTCTGTGTGTTTTGGCTCTTTTCTCATTCAAGGGTCTGGTCGGTAGGATATATGGTCCGGTCGAACTTTATATGGCATAGTGAGATTTTAGGAGTACTCTCCACCGTGAGACCTTCTTTGTCTTTTGACTCGTTTGGTCTTTAATGATCCAGTCAATCTTTTAGGTGGTCCGATCGGACTTTTCATATTTTTTTCAAAAGAAATAACTTCTTGCAAAATGAAACTTAGTGCAAGTGTTATATAAATTCAATTTGATTGCCTAAGATTAAAAATAAGAGGGTTTGATTAACATTTCCTATCAGATTTAGCATGTAATTGATTTGAATTAATCTATTCTAAACTTATTTATGTGTTTTTATTTTATTATTCTTTATTTAAGCTTTGTTTAAATTAATTTTTTGTAAATGTGTGTAAATTGAAATTTTTAGGCATAATTGGACCTTCAGAGTTTCAAGTATAATTTTGGTAGTTATAAAGTACAAAATTAAAAAAGTGATCTTCATAAAATTGATAGAGGACATCTCAAGCTTTTCAGAGAGGCTTGGTTCGTTAAATCCCAAGTTTGTTTGTGCCTCCAAATTTAAAGTCGAAATTGGGTTTAAATTTTAGAAGCAAAAGTTCAGTTCGAGCCACTGATAGTAATTGGGCCATAACTTGGGAGTCCGAAATTCGAATAAGGTAATTCAAAGGCCTAAAATTATTTATTCTTCTGAGACTACAATTTTACTAAGGGAGTCAATTAGAGATAAATATGCTATCTGATAGAAAAGTGAGTTTGTTATTTGAATTTAAATTTTGGGCAGAAGTGGAAGAGGAGTAAGAGTCTAGCTAGAGGGAATGGAATGGGTGATACACTAAAGGGGAGAACGTGAACAGTAACATACAGTAGCCATTATAGAGAATTTTTCTACACTTTTTCAATTTTTTATAGAGTAAACTAGTTTATCAAAGATTGGAGATTAAAGGAAGAAGGTGACTGTGCTGGAGGAAGACTTTGTCATCTATAAGATTTTTTTAACCATTCTAGTTTGAATTCTTTTTTGTTTTATATTTTAAATTTACATTTTCTTTAATGCTTTTGTTATTTTATTCAATTGAACTTTAGAAGTATGAATTTCATATTTAGTTTCTTAATTTCAATGATTTTTATGTTTAATTTAACCATGAGTAACTAATCTCTTTAGTGAGATTAAGTGGATTTAGGATTGTGATTAATAGGTATTAATTAATTTAATTACTTTTTATTTTTTAAAATTAAAATTTTGCTTGATTTTCGTTCTTAGTATTTGTGATTGACTAACCACCAATTGCATGTTCAATTGAAATCATATATTAAGTGAAATCTAGGTATGATTTTAGATTAAGAAATCAACATATTAAAAAAATTCTATTTAGAGATAAAAAAAATAATTTTAAGACCAATTTTAGTTTATTAATTGTTCATGAAAATATAATTAATAAATTACATCAATCATTAATTTTCTTGCTTGAGAAAGAAAAAAAAATTAAAATTTAAGGAATTGATAACTTTGATTCAAGAAAATTTTGAATTAGTTTGAAAAGTTGTTTGTGCCATTTGAAATGATTCTAATGAAACCTAATCCTACTATTTATCTCAAATATTTGAATTTAATTATTTAAATTTAAATTTAAAGTTTGAATTAATAGATAATTATCTTAATTTCATTTCATTTTGAATTTGAATTTAATTTTAAATTTATAATTAAGGATTAAGTATTTAATTTTTAAATATTAAATTGATTAATTAGTTTTTAGATATTAATTAATTTAAATTTTAATTAGTCAAATTAATCCTTCCATATGAGATTAATCTTTACTTTTATTATATTATTTATTATAAACCGTGCACTTACGGTTTAAAATCGATACACACAAATCAACTAACAATTATTTGTTATTATTGCTATGAGTTTTGGTGGATATATAAAGAAAAGCACACCTTGTTTGTATACTCTCATCTCATGTGAAGAGTACATCTTGAAATTTATAGAACGTGCTGACACCAATCCAAACGTTATAATTAAATTAAGTTATGGTCTTATAAATGGGATATATTTTAAGCTAAATTTTCATTTGAAATAATGTGATGTTATATCATTAAGCAATACTGTAAAAAATAGCTGCTAATTAATTATATTATGTTCAAAATAATTATTAGCAGTCTTAATTAAATAATTAGGAATTACATTAAACGTGACTTTGCATGAAAATGCTTTTGATTGAGCTGAACAGTTTTATATGTTACTATAAGAGTCATTTTGTAATTCTTATTTACATTAAACATTAGATCTGTGCCTTTTATAAATATAATTATAATACTAATTTAGCTTAATGCATAATAATATATGACTTTTATGTAGCGTTTACTTTAAATTTTGGAATCAAAAATAGAAAATGATTATTTATTTTTTTTGTTTAGTTTATTTTAAAATTGGAATCAAAATCAAAATAATTATTTTTTTATTATTTAATAAATTCAGAGATATTATAATAAAAAAATTAAATATAGATTTATTATATTTTATTTAAAAATTCAAAAATAATAATTTTTAATTTTATTAAGAAAAATAAACTTATTTATTTAAAAATTTAGAGTAATTAGAAAAATAATAAAAATATGAAATTGATTATATGTTATTTTAAAATTTTAATTTAATTTTATTAAAAAAAAGGAAAAAAAATGAAATCTATTTTATTAATTTTATACTAAAATTAAAAATATATATTTTTTAATTTTTTATTCTAATCATAAATTAAATGTGATTTACCATGAGAGTAATAAAGAATCACTTATTCCTTTTTTTTGAGGGTAATGTAATTCTCATCGACTCTTCTATTTTATTCAAACAAATAATATCAATAAAAATAATTGATTTTTATTTCTATTCTCATCCTCAATACGTATTTTGCTTATTTAATATAACTTTTTAATTTTGATAAAGATTTGATTTTTGAATTTTTGGTAATTTAATACATCTATGAACCATAATCAGTGGCAGAACCAAAAATTTACTTAGAGGGGTCAAAATTTATACAGAAAAAAATTATAGATGAGTTCATAATAAAATTAAAAATTTAATATTACAATAGTTCAATAATTAATTTGTAATATTAGATTGATTATGACTAAAAGATGACAATTATATCATTCGAGTTTTTATTTTTTTGAAAACATGCATAATAACTTCATTTTCAATTTTAAAAAAAATATATCTCTCTACGTAGCACACTAAGCAGTCAGTCAAAAAATTATCTCCCATCTTGTTTTGCAAATCCGTCTTGATAATATTCATTGCTGAAAAAACTCTCTATACAGTAGCAGTTGCAACAGGTAAGACTAAAACTATCTTGATAAGTAGATATAATAAAAAAATATAGTGTCATAACATGTCTCAACAATTTTATGAGCAAGAGCTCCAATGTCATCAAGGTCAAAGAAAGCTACATTTCTTCTTACATCAGCAATATAGGTCTCAAGTTGATCTTTAAGTATCATCCAATCAGTGATCGAGAAATTATATGGATATAGTTCAGCGAGACAAAGTAATTTGGATAGCTGAAAGTTGGAGAATGAGTTTTTAGGAGAAAAATAAGCAATGCATGAAAGCAATTCCGTACTTAATTCTGTAAAGCGATTTTTCAATTCTTAAGTAATGAAATCAATAACATATAATTGAATGAAAGAAAATTAGGATATAACATAATAAATAGTTGACTAAATTATTAATTAAAAAAATAGTACCTAACACAATATTTTCACTCGAAAGTGGTGGTAATAAGTAATAGGAGTTTCAACACTCTTAGATCGTAGATAACTTGCATTATCTTCCATATTGGACACTATCTATACAAAAGTCATTAATAACTTCCAAAAATTTATCCCATCCATTCTCTTAGAAGCTTTGCAATTCTTGTTTAACAGTTGCAATCAAATTAATTGCATTAACAATATTTTTATCATTTTTCTGTAAGGCTTGAGATAGATCATTTGTCAATCCTAAAAGTTTTTTCCATTAAGAAAGCAATGAAAATAAATTTATAACTTCCCATGTTATCAAGTAAGCCTACAATTGCCCCTTGATTTCTCTTATCAGAACTATCCTCAAAAATATTCTCAAGAACCTCTTTCACAGGTGACCACATAGAGAGAAGACGCACAATTATTTTATAATGAGAACTCCAACGTGTGTCACCAGGTCAAGCAATATTTGTTTCTTGATGCAAGCCTCTTTCAGTTTGAATATCACCACTTTCTAGATGTTGAACTACTTTATTATGTTATTTTTGACGGAGAGTATCCCTTCATTTACATGAAACTTCAATAATGTTTTCAATCATTGCAACATAATCAAAATAATTACTCACAAATTCATTGCTTCTTGTTGTTGCAATAAGTATTAATTGGAGCTGATGAGCGAAGCAATAAATGTACCTTGCCAAGAAATTTTCATTTAAAATGAGAATCTTTAGCCTGCTGAATTCATCTTGCATATTAGAAGCCCCATCATAACCCTGACCTCTAACTCTACTTATTGATAACTCATATTTTGCTAAGAAATCATCAAGTATACTTTTCAAAGACAAAGCAGATGTATCACTCACGTGTACTACTATAATTAATCGCTTCACCACTTGTCCCAATTTGTTAAGTAATTTTTCATTTATTGAGTAATGAAATTAATAATCTATAATTGAATGAAAGAAAATTAGGATGTGACATAATAAATAGTTAAGTAAATTATTAATTAAAAAATAATACTTGAAAAAATATTTTTACTCGAAAGTAGTGGTAATAAGTAATAGGAGTTCCAATACGCTTAGATCGTAGATAACCTGCATTATCTTCCATATTGGGCACTGAGACTTCATGATCTATACAAAATTTATTAACAACTTTAAAAAATTTATCCCATTCATTCTCCTTGAAGCTTTGCAATTCTTGTTTAATAGTTGCAATCAAATTAATTGCAGTAACAATATTTTGATAATTTTTCTGTAAGGATTGAGATAGATCATTTGTCAATTCTAAAATTTTTTTCATTAAGAAAGCAATGAAAATAAATTTATAACTTTCCATTTTATCAAGCAAGCCTACAAATGCCCATTGATTTATCTTATCAGAACCATCCTCAAAAATATTCTCAAGAACCTCTTTCACAGGTGACCACATAGAGAGAAGACGCACAATTATTTTATAATGAGAACCACAACGTATGTCACTATATCGAGCAATATTTGTTTCTTGATGTAAGCCTCTTTCAGTTTGAATATCACCACTTTTTAAACGTTGAACTACTTTATTATGTTATTTTTGACGGAGAGTATCCCTTCGTTTACATGAAACTTCAATAATATTTTCAATCATTGCAACATAATAAAAAAAATTACTCACAAATTCATTGCTCCTTACTATTACAATAAGTACTAATTGGAGCTGATGAGTGAAGCAATGAATGTACCTTGCCGAGAAATTTTTATTTAAAATAAGGATCTTTAACCCGTTGAATTCACCTCGTATATTAGAAGCTCCATCATAACCTTAACCTCTAACTCTACTTATTGATAACCCATGTTTTGCTAAGAAATCATAAAGTGCACTTTTCAAAGACAAAGCAGATGTATCACTCACGTGTACTACTCCAATTAATCACTCCACCACTTGTCACAATTTGTTAACATATCTCAATACCAAAGCCATTTGCTCCTTCATTGAATTATCTCGAGCCTTGTCAATTAATAAGGAGTAAAAGTCATCTTCAATATCATTAACAATGAATAGTGTCATCTCCATACACAAGCACTTACTATTTCCTTCTGGATTAATGGAGAAATGAGTTGATTATTTTCAGGACCATTTGAGTTAACTACATTCCCAAAATTAACATTATGTTTATTGTACCAGCTAAGAAATAAAAAAAATTACCCCGATGAAATGAATTCACTGACTCATCATACCTTTGAAAAACTAACCCTTGAACTAGAAGGAAACGAATATAATCAATAACAACAATCAAACGGGTGCGGGAAGAAGCCTCAATCTTATGACTATGAGAAGATAAGACATGAGACATATTTTATCTCTGATTTTTAAAACTTATATATTGCATTCTAGCATTATTGTGTGGACTACTTGGACTCCCAATATATTCATTAAACTTATCCATAGCTTTTTTCCAATTGTGAAATTCAATTTATGTGAAAACATTATCACCTTTTTTAACTCCTCTATTTGAGCTAAAAAGGTAACACCAGAAGCAAAATATCGTATCTTTGAAAATAATATATTTCAACCACTTATATTTAAAGAACCAATGATCCCTAAGACTCCTCATAACTTTTGAAAAATATGTTTGTGGAAAATTATAGCCATATGGTTGACAAGGTCCTTTAGCTAAATATTTTCTTCTGACATCATCTCCAATTCTAACATCAAATTCATCAATTAGTTTACGCAATCCATAATCGCCAACAATGTCATCAAAATTGAAGTTCTGACACCCTTGGCTACTTGATGTCTGAATTGGTCTCAAAATATTCGAGGATTCACCACTTTCACTCTGCACTCTCTTAGTCTTAATTAAGAATTTATCCATATCTGTTTTAATTATCAATTTAATCAACTATTAAATTTAATTTCTAAAAAATCAAACAATATTATTTTTTAAAATCCCAAATTTAACCTAACCTAATATCACAAACAAATTAAACAAAATAAACAATCAAATTAAAACATAAATCAAAAATTATTAAATCAACTATTAAATTTAATTTCTAAAAAATCAGACAACACTATTTTTAAAAAAAAAAAATTCCAAATTTAACCTAACCTAATATCACAAATAAATTAAACAAAATAAACAATCAAATTAGAAACACAAATAAACAATTATTAAATCAACTATTAAATTTAATTTCTAAAAAATCAAACAAAATTATTTATTTTTTTTTTTGAAAACCCTGAATATAACATAACCTAATATCACAATTAAATTAAACAAAATAAGCAATCAAATTAAACACAAATAAACAATTACTAAATCAACTATTAAATTTAATTTCTAAAAAATCAAATAAAATTATTTATTTTTTTGAAAACCCCAAATATAACCTAACCTAATATCACAAATAAATTAAACAAAATAAACGATCAAATTAAAAATACAAATCATTCAACAATTATTAAACCCAATATAAATAATAAAAAATCAAATATTATACTATATTTTTTTAAAGCCCCAATTTAATAAAAGAAATAAAATAAAACTTAAAAAAGGATATACATACCTCTGACTGGAGATCTGCTCGACGTCGGATGGGGTTGACGGTCAGCTTGAGTGTGGCCGAATTGGGGTAGGGGCTGTGGCCTGTGGGGGTGGGGTGGGGAGCAGAGGGGTTGGACGCGTCCTTTTTTTAAATTCATTCATAGCAAAATGGCTCCGTTTTTGTAGGATTGAGTTATTTTTTTAAGCCCATGACGAAATGATATCGTTTTGTTGGAGACTTAAAAAAATAATAAAAATCCCTGACGAATCGACGTAATTTTTTCAGGAATTTAATAAAAAAAAATTAAAAAATTTACAGCGAAGAGTTCTTCAATCCTATTTCACAGCAACAAGCAGCCACACCGGCCACTAGTACCTACCCCCCTCCTCTTTTGACCGTCGGTGAGAGGGGGTCAAACAACTCCTCGTGACCTTCCTAGTTCCGTCTTTAATTATAATATAACGAATGCAAATATAACAAATGACTCATTAGTATGAGTCATCTAAATAAAAAAAAATATGATATCTCATATCATAATAATTTTTAGCATATTTTATATATTTAATGTGATATTTTTTTTTTATTTTGTGACAAATAAATATATAAATTTTTTGACAAATAATTGATGACCGAATAGTTTAATCTTGCATATATTAAGAATTTTCTTAAAGGCCGATCCAATGCTCATCTCTAGTTATAGGATATAGGGCTGATAGCTTAGAATGAGCACTCAATTAGATAAATACTCATGGTTGAGTTGATGTATGTCTGAAATTCCTAGACTATATCCCTAAAGAACTTGTCTGGTTACTCTGAACTGACATCTTATACAGCACATTTTCGAGAATGACAAATAACTCTCTTTACTACTCATTGATTAATTGCTTAATATCTCTCATAAATTGTTTATATATAGAAACAAAAATTGACCACTCAATTCCTTCGTTGACATTAATTTTCGGACTGCTTTGTCTCTTCCATCATTCATTTACCTATTCATTTTAATTTCATAATTACTTCATTATGAAATTAAAATTAATAGATAAAAAAATAAAAGTTAGTTTTTAAAACTTTCTAATTATTTTTATTTTAAATAACATAACTAATTAGATTTTTTTTAATAAAGTATCCTTTTGATTGAATAAATTAGTATTGATCTTCCACATTTACAAGATGAATATTAGTTAAATAATAATTTAAACGTTCAAAATTATTTATAAAATTTAATTTTGGTGGACTAATTAAAACTTTTAAAAGATTTACTAGAAAATTAAGTTAATTATATAGAGATAGTGTGTACATTTTTAAGTGGATTGAAGGGTTATAATTAGTGATTGCTAGAACTTGTATATAAGCATAAATCATTAGTTAGGATGGTCCAATGCCAATTAGAGACAATATTAGACCATATATATATATTTTTTATTAATTACATATCGCGAAGAGTAACACTTAAAAGACTCGAACTCAAAACCTAGATGAGAGTAATATATATTTATGGCTACTAAGCTACACCTTGAATGTTTAGACTATATATATTATAAATAACATTTTACCTTAAAATTTTTTATAATATAAGTTTTTTTTTAAATTATATATGAAATAGGAAGATCTGTAAGATTTAAATTCAAAATTTAAGGGAAAACAATACACTGTTGTATCAACAAACCATCTCCTTTTATTCAAATTAAAAATAAAGACAAAATATGGCTTTCTATATCTAGAAAGTATATTTATTTTAAGATTTAATTAATAAAATTTTACAACTTTTTACATACTATTTATTAATTTTCTCATGTATTGCTGTTTAATAATGTTTTTACCTATTTAATTAAAAAGTCCATTAAATTAAAACTTTATATTTTTCATATTTTAAAATTATTTATGATTAATAAAAGGTACTCTTTAAAATTAAAGAAAATAGAGTTGGAGATCCTCTATTGCGTCTTCTCTCTTCATTATCTCTGAATTACATTATAGCCATCACCATCATTATTATAAATATTGTGTTATTGGAATCTTCCAAACCCTAGCTAGATATAAAATTTAAGCTACTGGAACTTTATCATGTTAAAAATGCGTACGCTATAATTACAAGTACATGCTTTTGGATATATATCAAATTGGATATGACAACAGACATTCATTAAACTTTATTATTAACTCGGATATTTATATTCGAGAATAATTACATCCTAGATGTGAAATGAATATTTAACACTTATTATCATAATTTATAATTATTTTTTGTATAAAATAGGTCAAAATTAATCTAATTAAAACATTTAAGTGAAGGGTTTCAACACGTTATAGAATATATGATGATTAATGGACAAATTGGCTCTATTTCTACATATAAGATAAGCTCATTGCATATGATTTCTCATGACATTTGTCGTTGCTGTTGTCTATTAATTTGTCTATTAATGAGACGGATTGATTGATATGTTAAAACTTAGAAAAATAAAAATTGGTTTCTGATATCAATGAATTTCCATATTTATTGAAAAACAATATAATTATATGTAAGGATTTGTCATGGATCAGCGTGATTAAGAGGATCATTAATTAATTGTCTTATTGGTTAATTTACATATTGATGGCTTGTAGTGAAACAAGAAATATTCCTTATTGCTAAGATATTGAAATCTTACCTTCTAATAATTAAAATTGGCAATAAGACAGCTAAAGTTGAAAAAAATACAAAATAAAATAACGTATGCATCGATTTAGTTTAAGAATATATAACATGGGTAGCTTCTGATTGAAAACGATGTTCTTCAGTATGGTCCAAACCAAAGGCATCTTTGCTTTTATTTGTATTTCTTTATATGAATATATAATTAGCTCTTATTTTATAAATTTTAAAACAACAAGCAAATAAGTTGGATACTAATCCAAATTTATTTATTTAATTAATTAATTTATTATACCATATGAATTAATTAATTAAGGAAGAAAGGATGTAGACTTTGAGAGAATGAGGATTTAAATTGAAACCCTCCTGTTTTATTTTTTAATAAAATATATAAATTTTATGAAGTGGGATATTCTTGTGGATATTATTTAAGTTTCTTCCAATTCTTTGAAAAGAAAAGAAAAAACCAAATTAAGTAATTAGTGATTGTCATATTTTTTTTTTCTAGAACTGAAAGAAAATGCCATATATAGTTGCAGCTATTTATATAATAGAAATCATATTTTAGAATTGAAAAATTTTAAGTGCAATTTGAATGATGCTCAAATTTATTTTAAAATGTTCATTTTTTTAACAGATTAATTTATTATTGCTAAGAATACTATTCAATAAAATAAATGGGAAATCACACGTCTAATGATAAATAATAGAATGAATATAAAAATGAATTCTTTAACCTTAACAGCAAGTTTTTATTTTTGACACTTTCAAAATTACATTAAACAATTTAATTCAAATCAATATATATAAAAAAAGTAATAATTATGCGTACCACCATCTGTCTGCTCTATTAACTTTATTACCAAAGAGATTGACAGCAGTATATCTTATTTGAGCTAAAAACATCCTCTCAAAAAATGTACGCATTCAAATATATAGTTATGAGATTAAATAACATAATTATTTTGAGATTGATATACAAATTATTGTTATTGATAAAAATTATAAGAGGGCAGAAAATGAGCCAGATGATTTAGATTTCAAATTGGGTAGGTATAGATGGGATCATTCATATAATAGGAAACTTGGTTGATATATTGGGCTGTCTATTAGTAAATTTTTTTTTTTGACAAAACTGGAATGAATTTGGGACATTGAGTTGGTCAAATTGTGCTTTATTATTATTATTATTATTATTATTATAAAAAATCTTACTAATTTGAGTCAAGTAGGTTACATTTTGTGCCGAATCAAACAGGTCATACACATGCTGAATTACCAAATTGTGTGAATTGATTTACAATGAATTTGAGACATTTTATCTTAAAATGATATTGAATTTTATATGAAATTGTATGAGTCATACAGATTTGATTAATAGGAGTGGATTGAAATATAATTTATAAATTAAGTCAGAATTTAACAATATTTCTAGATAAAATTTATAAATTAGTGGCACTACCTCCTAGTCATCCAGCTTAATAACGGAGCCCGATTCCTTGCTGATTCAAGACTGAACTCTCAGGAGATGATAAGCCTCCGCACTGAACCTTTGGGAATTGACTGAACTTTTAGTGTTTGAAAAATAAATTTATAACACTATCGTCGTGCGATACTGACACTTTCTAAAGATTTGTTATCATATTCAGACATTATCTCCTACTCTTCAATTATAAATAGGAGTGAACTTTAACACGTAAATTATCTTTGCACTTAATAACCGTTAAGCTCCTTTATCTGCAAATAAACTGAATTTATTTAAGCATAAGAATTTTTTTATCAGAGTTCGATCCTTTTTTCTTATTTTACAGGAAAATGAGCCGACTTTTCCATACCCGAACATGAGCTAAAGAGGCTACTAAAGTCACCTGTAATCATAAATATTTAAGCACGATTCTACACCAATGAAATATGTATATCAAAATAGACAAAATATATGCAAATCCATCACACTCTATATATTTTTTAATCTTATAATTAGCCAATACGTTAATCAAGGGTAAATTCTCTCTTACATAGTAAACTCATTTATAAGTATTACCTTAAAAATAAAATTCTGAACAATAAGGCAAAAGGGCAAACTCATCATTTAACTAATCACAAAAAAGAGTCTGGTGTATAAATACTCTCGTTATGTGTGAAATTTGAAAAAGGGTTGGATTCATTGACTCTTTATACGCGGTCTTCTCTAATAATTATAAGAGGTCAATTTCACGACTCAAACTCGTAATCTCAGTGATAACATTTACCGTTACGTCAAAGCTCCCTTTCTATTTAACTAATCATAACAGAAAAATAATTAATTTTTTTAAGAAAAAATATTTCATTTGTGGTTGGATAAATTAAGGTTCTTATGATTACTTTTTAAAAAATGAAATTAAAAAAAAGAAAAGAAAAAGAAAGGGTTGTTATGTGTACGTACCAATTGAAAAAGGCTGGAAATTATTGCATCCATAAATTGTAGATTGAATCTTTTGTAGTTCTGTTTAACATATTCGAATATATTTATTTATTTATTGCATTTGTATTTTCTAACAAATTTTCAAATTGACTAGCTAGGATGTTCCCTTAAAGTTGAACTATAGCTCCAATTTGCTTAGATATGAAATAATTATTCATGTGAATATATATATATATATATATATATATATATATGACTTGTATGAGATTTGGGCTTAATGGACGACTAATTTTTTCACAATTATATGTGTTATAAAATCGAAAATAAATATTTTATACAGAGGAAATTATTCTATACATTGACTTAATTAATTACGTTAAGAAATTTGAATTTTCTTAAAAGAAGAAAATGAGATATTTTATTCATGAACAACCACTTGATATTTTAAAAAAAGAAATCATATTTAAAATTTAATTGACTCTTGATGTTGAGAAATTATGTAATTATTTTTATGCAGATGGTAGATTATGGTGTTATCTTTTCTGTAAAGCTTTAGCTCAAGGGTATTTTAGGGCATCTTTACATATATGTTAATATATATTCTAGTGAATTTTTCCATAAATTCTAAATTTTATTTGAATTTTTAATTAAACGATTGAAATGTGAGAGTAAGAATTGATGGAGAATTTGAATTGATATTTGGATTTAATTAAAAGATTTATCTGCGTACTAAGATAAGAGTCATAGATAGAGATAAAAGGGGAGATCGAAGGAAAGAAAGATGAACGAACTGAAAAAAAAAGAGAGAATTTTTGAAGTTTCGAGTTTTTTTTTTTTATTCTCTAGTTTTATTTTCTTTTTGTTCCAAATATTTAACAACTTGATTTTTCTGGGTTTGCTTTTAATTTTTAGTTTCAAGAATTTTTTATTTCAAAATTTATATTTTATTTAAAATTATAACATATAATTTTATTGGTCAAAAATTATAAACTTACTTTTTTATTCTTTTTAGACTCAGTGAACCAAAAATTAAAAAAATGTGTTAATTTGAGAAACGAAAATTATTTTGTATCCAAGTGGACTCTCTTATAGAAGAATAAATTGAGCTTTTAGCCAATAAATAATATTGCACACTTTTTTTTTTAAATTATTAATGAAACATAATTTTAACTTAAAAACTTAATTATGTCAACATTAAGTCACATTCATATATATATATATATATAATTTTAAAACCAGTAAATAATTAATATAGTTGTTAATAATTCTACTTTTTCTATAATTTCACTTGTAAAAAACAATTAAGCTATGAAATAATATTAAGGATAATTCCACGTGAATTGAAAATAAAAATATAAGAACTAATATATAGAATAAAACTATCATTTAAGTATTTGGTATTTAGTGTTAAATATTTTAATAATGATAGCATTCAATATATATATTTGTAATTCTAATACTATTATATAATTGTCAACCTCCTCAATTCATTAATAATAATAATAATAATAGTAATAACAATAATAAACTAATAAATAATAAAAGGTTATTTAAAAAAATATGAACTTTAATATTTTTTTAAATTTTATCATAAACTTTTTAAAGAGTAAAAAAAAGTACATAATTTATGCATTTTATTTTAATTTTATTATATAAATAGAAAAAGCTAATTTGACCTATAAAATTATTAGTGTGTCGATGTTTTTAGCTAACATGGACTATTGAAGTAGCTAAAAAATAGATTAATTAAAAAAACATGAAATTAATGTGTTTTTCATTTTTATTATAAATTTTTCAAAACATTTAAAGAATAAATGAACTATGTATTTCGTTTCAAATTTTTTATATTTATTGGAAGAGATTATTTTAACCGATAAAATATTAATATATTAATTTTTATAAATTATTTAAGTTAAAAAAATATTATTAGCGTGTTGTATTGTATTTTTTTTTAAAAAATCCCGAAATTGAGAAAGAAAAAAAATCTTACCCTTTTTTAACAAATGTTATGTGGGGTTTTTTGTCAACACAAATTAATTTTCTTTAAAAATAAATTTTGATTATGAATTTTAAGTAATGTATCTCTTTTTTTGTATTATTGAAATTGAATTTGAATGTATTTTTTTTATACGACTGGTATTTTATGTTTGAGCTATATATGAATTTAGTGTTGATCAGCTATTAAAAAGTAAGTCTTGAGTTAATTTTGTGTTGTTGGAGCTGATTTTATGCTTTTATTTAATGATATTCACATTTTTTTTTTAGCATTTTTAATTGAAAATTTAATATTTTTGATTTTTTTTCAATTTTAGTATTTGGAATTTTCTTTTAAGAATAAATACATTAAAACACCTTGTCAATATTTTTTAACTTAGAATAATTTATAAAAATTGACACATCAATACTTTCATAAATTCTCTTAATATTTTCAAAAGTTCATTATAAAAAAATAAAAATATCCAAAAATTTATATTTTTTTTCAATTAACTTATTTTTTATCAACCTTATATTAACTAATAAAAATCGATAGGTCAATAATTTAGATTTCTCATAAATATAATAATATTTAAATAAGATATATAATTTTATGTACTTTTTTAATATTTTAAAAAATTTATGACAAAATTTAAAAAAAAGGTTAAAATTAAGTTTTTTAATTAAATCTATGTATTACTTTGCGTAGAACAATTAAATTAAATCAAGTTATTAATATTATTAATGGAAGAAATATATGTCAGAATAATCCCTAGAAAGTGAGGGAGGAAATGAATAATGACACATGCTTACATATGATAATAGTAAAAGTTGGACACACCATGTCATCAAAGTCACAAAATGAGATTTTTTTTCCCCACAATAATACCAAAGCAATTATTGCTAATCACTTGATTATATATTTTCATTTGCGGATTGAAACAGATAAGCCCTATGCAACTAACTAAAATTAACCATAAATAAATAAAAATATATAAAAAATAAAAAATATATATAAAAATTGGGAACCAAACAGGAAACGACCCGACCACCAGATTGAAGCCACGTGAAGTTCATATGTATGCAGGACTATCATGCATGTCTGTGTTGTGCTCACAAGCTCATGTCCCATTTATGATGGCCATTACATGAGGGATGGGAATATGGGATTGCCCAACATCACCTCTTATTACATCGTATTTTTGTTTTTTGTTTTTTTTGTCCCTGTTTTCTAACCATTATAACCACAAATAAATAAATAACAATAGAAAATAAATAAATAAATACATCGAATGATTATTGCCATTATCATCCCTTGTCCATACGAATAAAAAGATATTATTATATTATTACCATTAGAAATTTGTGACATATTTATTTTCTATTTTTAATAGCTAATTAAAGAAATGAGATCATGAATTAAAATACTAATAAGTTGATTTAATTCATCGAGAGATTCACTTTTATCATGTATTTTAGTAAGTTATATTTTATATAACTGATTTTCTTTGTCAATCAAATGAAAAATTTCCATGTAGAAATCACAATTTTAATGTATTAGGCAGTTGGATTTCAATTTTAACTTTTTTTTTACATTTATTAAATTTAAATATATGATCTCATTAATATGGACTTTTAACTTTAATAACAATTAACTTTTTTTTTTTATTAATTATATAAATGGAATGGATACTTAAGACTTGAATTTGAGATATAGATTGAAGTAACATACACTTGCATTTACTAATTGATGGTTATTAATAATAATTAACTTTCAAATATATATTAAAAACTTTTAACAAATATGAATTAAAATGGTTCATTAATTCATTGATTTTTTTTTCAAGAATCAATTTATTATTTATATTTATGTTGATATATAAAAGATATAAATAAAAAGGATATTTTAAGGAAGGAAAAGAAATTTAATCAGGCAAAGGTAGAGGACAAGAAGGGGAAAGAGGGGAGCCCACAGGTAAGAAGGTGAAGAAGGACAAACAAAACAAAGCAAAATCGAACCGCAAAATACCAAAAGAGACTTTATTACTTTACATGGAAATGACCAAATATACATACAAGTGAAAATCATAGGAGCCCTATTAATTCCCACTTCTATATTTGTTTTCTTTTCTTTTTTTATTTTAAGGACAATTATACCCTTCCCTTATGTATAATCCAACACAAAATGTAATAATTTTTTTTTCTTTATTCATTTGACTATGAAAGAAAGAACAAGTTGTTGTCGACCCCTTAGCCAATGCATAATAGAAAGCAAGTGTCGCCCATTCCAAAAATACAAGTGGAAGGGTTAGTCTGGTCATTAAAAAGAAAAAGAAAAGAGATGACGGTGGGCATTGTATTTTAGTGAAGAAAGATGAGGTTGAAAACGAAGGGTTATTGATGGAGATGTTCTTCAACTTGAGGACAAGACAAGTGCACATGCATGGAGAAGAGATCACTCTATGATACTCCATAGGTACTGGTACAATTTCTTATTTTTTGGGTAATCAAACCTCTTTAATGAAAATTACAAATAAAAAAAAAGTTAATGTCCTTTCAAACTGTTAAAGAAAAAGCTAGTCATCGCATGTCTTTTCTTATTATTATATTTCATGGAAATTCAAATAACTTTCCCATATGGCTCAATAATACTTTGATTATTTTCAGGTCTGAGCAATGTAAATCAGATCCTATCATATGGAATACAAAGTTGAAAAAAAATCGGTGAATTCACATTTGATTTAAATAAAGAAAATGAGTACACCAGTATCGATAGTTAAAGTTTTCAGTAAAAATAATTAGTATTTTTCCTAATTAAGTCTTTTGATACAGAAAATATTAAGTGACATTCTAGAAAAGACTTGGCCTAACAGCGTCATTTGATATCTCACTATTGCATACTAAGTTCGAGGATGAACCTCTTTAAAGAGATAGAAAATGATACATTCTGAGCTTGGGGCGAGAACCAAGTTCAACCAAGTGAGATATTGAGGCTACTCCTTGGATCTAAGGATGCTTGAGTAGCTTGGCCGTAGAGTCATATGAAGCTTTTATCAAAGTAAGGGGGTGGATACTTTCATGGCAGTCGTTTTGGTTAGCATAACTTACGAAAATATTTGTCAAAGTTACGTTGTTTTCCATATGTTAAAGGTTGAGTAATGTACTCTTTGCATAAGTAAAACAAGTTTGGATATGGAAACATTCTAATCCTCTGAATATACTGTTAATTTGGATATTTGGAAGTGCCACCTCAAAGACAAGTATCAATCTTTTCTTTTCTAGTTCCCTTTGGTTTGCCTTATGTGATTATATTGTATCTTTTTCCTTTCTTCTGTTGATATGTATTCTGTTATGGGAACATTTTGGGTAACAAGGTTTTTTTTCACATGGTTAAGGGAAGCCTTACTTTTGGGTGTATGGAATAGCCTATTGGCTTGGGTAGTATAGCTCCAATTAACCATGTTTTTCCCTTTTTCTATAAATAATAATATAAAATTACTTATAAAAAAAAGTTTAATCAAGTGATATACAAATTCGAGAGACTAGTGAATTCATATTTAATTTAGATAAAATGTGTCTCTACTGACATGTTAAACTTTTATTAAAAATAGTTAACATTTTTTTCAGTTAAGTATGCTGGTACAGTAAAAATATCAAACTTCGATGGCACGAACATATTCTTCTTTTTCGTATGATAGTATTTTGTTGCTTAAATTTTCATAGTGTATTAAAAATTGGAAAAGGCTAAAATATCTATACCAATTTCTTTTTGGGAACCTCTTTTGGCTGAGTTTCTCAAGTGGAATGTAGATGGGCCAGCCTTGGGGAAGCCTAGCCCTGCAGAAATTGAGAGAGTCTTAAGTAATAATTTATCAGGTAACTTCCTTGCTGTTTTTTCATATGGCGTGACTCTAAAGTTTCTAATGAAACTGAGATACTGTTAATTCGTAAATCCCTTGAGCTTTTGTGTCTCATGAGTAAGTAAAAAGTAAGAGTTAAATAATAAAATTCGACTCCAAAAGCGCAATTAGCTGGGTTCAAGGTGACTTTGATTGTAGCCCATGGAAGTTTTAGGAAATCTCATACAAAATCAAAGATATGGTAAAAATCTTGTTGTGTGCATTATTATCTTGATTTTGAGATTATAAATTAGGCATTATTCTTGCTATTGTGTAAACAATTAAATCTAGTTGAGGACATCTTCAACAAGTCTTTCGTACCTATTTGAAGAGCTAACATTAAACGGAATTTTATTTTCACAAATGAAGTCTATTACACGTTTATTGTTTGCTTCCACTTTCAAGTAGTGACTTTCTTTTAAGGATATGCAGAATTTTATAGTGGACCGAACCTGCTTGTACTAAAGCATTTTAGGTTATCGGATTAAGATATGTATTCGAGTGACAACGGGTGAGAATTTTTAAAATTTTTTGAGTTTAAGCGGTTGGTCGGATTGGAATTTAAGTTTTCACATAAACTCGAACTCGAATAACTATTATATTATATTATGTAAATTGAACCCTAAAAGAAACCCAACAGCCACACATTTCATATTTCACTCTCCCTAAATTTTTTTCTCTCAATTCTCTCTCTCAGTTTCTTTCTTTCTTTCTCCACTGATCTTTACTCTTTTAGATTTTGGTTTCTTCCATTGCTTTCTTTTAATCCTTCACCGATTTCATTTGATTCTCCATCGATTTCTTCTAATTCTTTACAGATTTAGAACACTTTCTTTGTAAGTTTTCAATTTTCTTCAGTGAGTTTTTCAAACCTCTTTGTGCCTTTTCAATTTTATGTTAGTGTTAGGAAATTTTATTGTTATGTTGCTGTTGGCTATTGGGATTCTTTTAGGTTTTGGATTTTTATTCTAATTTTGGTTTTTATTTGGGATCTTAGTTCAAAATTTTTTTAATTTCTTTGATTGAGAAATTTTTTTTTCTATATTATATATATTTCACTATTTGAGACAAATGCCTAAACTAGATATCTATGAACTTCAGCTGTATGACCTGAGATTTTAGCTTAAAAATTTTTTTTTCACACATATTTTATTGAAGCTAAAATTTTTTTACTTTGGGTATTTTTTAGTTGTGTTAATAGTGAATTATTTTGTGAATCAATAATTTTCTCTACTGCTCCAGTATTTTCACTTCTTAATTTTCTATTGTGTTAATAAGCAATGGTTTTATTTGTGTTAATATAAGAAAATCATTATTCAATTGATTAGAATATTTTCATTTCTTTATTTCATGCTCTCTCTTTCTTTCCTTCTACATGTATATGCTTGTAAATATCATTATTTGACAGTCCAATTCGATTTCATCTAATTTTAACTGACCGAATTCGACTATAGGCGGGTCCATAAAAAATTTTTTTATTTATTCTGTCAAGCTTGATTGACATTTTGATGAAGAAATTAATCAGATTTTATGGGATTGAAAAATGCCTTAAATTTTATTGAATCCGATGTGTGTCTAGCCTTAACTTCTTTACCTCGAATTAGACTCAAATTTAAGTAAATGCCCCCAGAGTTTCGCCTTTGTAAAAGAAGGAAAGTTGATGAAAAAGAGCTTTGCTCGTTGATTTTTTTATATGACTAATTAATTATAGCATTAGTTTTGGGTTAGAACGCTTATTCATTATTCGAAAGTAATAGTAATTATAAAAATGCTAATTATGATTAAAAATGAGAGAGAGAATATATTTAGAAAGGAAAAAACAAATATTCCGTATAACTTGTTCCAGCAGCATTCAATCACAAGCAGACAACTTGTTTTATAAGAGACAAGACGGATGTACATCACAAATTTCAACCGGTAGCCGGTCAAAAATAGGGTATTGTAGCTGTACTCTTTAAGTAGCGAAGTGCGACCCATTAAACCTTTGATGGAAGGCAATGGGGGTTTGAGAGTGAGAGAAAGAGAGAGAGGTTTAGGCGTTGATACAGCTTTGATTTGTATCTTTCAGTTTATATTGTTTGTAGAGGACAAGTTGGTCCTTTCCATTTTTGTTCTTTCTCTCGTCCAATGCAAAACACAGTCTTTCCTTTCATTTCTTGTCTCCTTCTATCAACACTTCTCCAACACCACTCAACACTCTTAAATAATTTATGATAATATAAATAAAAACCGCAATTCCTTCCAATATATTTACCACCACCACCACCACCACCACTCTTACCCCCTACCTTGTCACCATCTTCATCTTCTCCACTATCACCACCACCACCACCATCACCACCACCATAATCGGATGAGTTTGACTATAAATATCATGAATCATTAATTAAGGCATTAATTAGAATTTGAAAAATAATTTCATAATTTGAAAATCATAATTTTTCAAGTTATCAATTTAATATTTTTCATAATTTTATAATTTTATCTATAAAAAATTTTTAAATATTAAATATATAATAATAAATAAATTTTTATCTTTTTATTTATTTTTATATTATATTATATTATATTATATCATATTATATAATATAATATAATATTATATATTACTAAATCACACCAACCAAACTTTCAAATAAAATCTAAAATATGTATGAGAATATAATTTTAATAATTGAAAAACTCTAATTATTTACATATATAGTCAAACTTACGATATGTGTCAACACGGAGGTAAATGATATGCACTCCTTAATTAGCTAGGTGGCTCTACTTTTTTTATTTCCTTAATTTTTTTAAGAAAAAAAATTTTGAAAAGTTATAAACGGTACGTAATAATAAATTTTTTAAAAATTTCAATTTTTTAATTCTTATTTATATTAAATAAATTGTCAGACTAATAATTCAAAAATCGGAAATTTAATATATACCTTATTGTTTTTTGTCTTAAATAAAAAATAATATCACATTTTAAAATTTACGGTGAAAGAAATTTTAAACTAAATAATATATTTTAATTTTATAATCAAGACAATATTTTAAGTTTTCTTGGTTTCTCTCAAATCAAAAAATAATATTACTTTAATATATCAATATGCTTGGAAAGAACCCAATCTGTTTTCTCCTTCTGTCTATCTCTCTCTATATATATCGACTCGAAACTATCATATCTCTCATGTCTGAAAACTCCTAATTATATCGCCATCCTATGTTTTCTGATCTCCCCATTCAAAGAAACTATTGCTATCACTGTTGCTTCCATTGCTAACTCTCTTTTATTCTTATAAAAAACTTACTATTTTTCATTTCTTTTCTTGAACAATCAAACACCCACATAACTCCCCACTCAGAAAAGAAAAAAAAGGTAGAAAGAAAAATATTCACTATGCCTTCAAGACTGACAGACGCCTTTAGAGCCCACCCTCTCCATCTCCATCATAAGCTACTTGACTTTACCTCTCTTCAAGAATTACCTGACTCATACAAATGGGCTCAACTGGAAGACGACAACAATTATCACCAAAACAACAACCACCACCACCGTTCCGGTGAGTTGGAAACGGTTCCGGTGATCGATCTTTTAGACCCGAATGCTATTAAAAAGATAGGATATGCATGCAAAAGTTGGGGAGTGTTTCAAGTAATAAATCATGGCATTGCAACTTCACTTCTTGAAAACATTGAGCAAGCCAGTAGTTGTCTTTTTAATTTACCAACGCAGCAAAAGCTAAAAGCTGCTAGATCACCTGATGGTGTTTCGGGCTATGGTGTTGCAAGAATTTCTTCTTTCTTCTCCAAGCTTATGTGGTCTGAAGGTTTCACCATAGTTGGATCTCCTTTAGAGTATTTTCGCCAACTTTGGCCTCAAGATTACACTCAATTCTGGTACTTTATTATTTCTTTCTTTTACTCATGCATACGTGTAAAAGAAATATTATTCATAATTTGTTTTCTTTACTTATGAGCTTTAATTCAGTACCAGCAAAATTTACTAAATAGAAAAACTCATTAAACATAAGTAAAAGACGAGAAAAAAAAATCCCATTTTCTTTCCTTAATGCGATTAGCAATAAGGATAACAATGAAAGCCGTGGACCCACTAAGAAAGATTTGGGTTGATTGGTCTCAACAAACAAAATCCAAAATTTTAGTGTTTGCTTTGGTTTTATACCCCCATAATAATAGCATCTTTACTATTTATACAGTGATTTTATTTTATTTTTCTTTAAATTTAATTAAGTTGTTCAAATCTAATTTCTTAATTTTGTGTTTCCAGTGGTATAATTGACGAATACCAAACAGAGATGAAAAAACTGGCTGGCAAGTTGATGTGGTTAATGTTGGGCTCATTAGGCATAATAAAAGAAGATATTAAATGGGCTGACCCAAAATCAGATTTCCAAGACGGTTCAGCAGCTTTACAATTAAACTACTACCCAGCTTGTCCGGATCCGGATCGGGCTATGGGTCTTGCTGCTCATACTGACTCAACTCTACTTACTATTCTTTATCAAAATAATACAAGTGGATTGCAAGTTCTAAGAGAAGGAACGGGGTGGGTTACGGTTCCTCCTATTACGGGTGGGCTAGTAATTAATGTAGGAGATCTTCTTCACATATTGTCAAACGGGTTATACCCGAGTGTGCTCCACCGGGCTATGGTTAACCGGACCAAACATCGGTTGTCTATAGCTTATCTATATGGGCCCCCATCAAGTGTCCAAATATCACCATTATCAAAACTTGTAGGCCCAAGTCAAGCACCACTGTACAGGCCAGTGACTTGGAATGAGTATCTTGGCACTAAAGCTAAGCACTTCAACAAAGCGCTATCATGGGTTAGGGTATGTGCTCCTCTAAATGGATTAGTTGACGTAAATGACCATAATAACAGTGTACAAGTGGGTTAATTGCCTGAGAGATAATTAAGGTAGTAATTAATTAATTAATTATTTTTTTTGAAAAAAATTTCTTTGTAATATTCATCCAGTTTTGTCTTCTTTTGTATTATTATAACTTTTCCAAGAATTTTGATTGGTTAACCTTATCAATAGTAGTAATGTTTATGGACTCTAATTTCTTGGAGGTTTATATGTTGCTATTGGCTTTTAAGTTTCCCAAAAAAAATGGAAAAAATAAATTCTTAAAAGGATAAGATAAAGGGATGCAGACAAATTATCACAGCTATGTCTTTTGTCTTTGACTCTATTTGCTGTTGATAAAGAAAGAAAATAAAAAAAATTTTATTTTCTTTTTAATTTTATGAAATATCCTTTTGAATATAATCAAGTAAAAGACATGAGAACAGATCTTTTTGCCCCGGATATGAAGGAAGATCTCTAGTGCAATGAATAAGACAGCAATCAACATAAACTTTGCTTATAACATTAGATGAATCTTTGATGTAATTATTATTATATTTATATCATGATGATAATTTTAATTTAACAATATTAACTTAATATTCAATTAATTTTTGAGATTGAATTATAATAACTACCAAGTAAATATATTCTCATAAAATTATATCGTTTATGATATTGTTAAATATTAATAATAAATTAATAATATTATTTTCAAATAAATATATATGACAATATATGAAATTTATGTATCAAATTTATTTCAATATTAATTAAATATTATTATTATTTATTTTTAAATCGAAGATAAACTTATTCACTGTGGAATTTCAATTCAGAAAATGTTAATTACTTCTCTAAAAATCTAATTAAATTGCTTGCGCTTGTGACCCCAACTCATGAATAAGTTTAGTAGCAGATAGATCAAATAGTGATAAATTTATTTTAGAAATTACTACATTTATCTATGGTAGGATAATTCCTAATAAAAGTGAATATATAAAAATCAAATTTAATAAAAATGAAAAGTTGATTATAAATTATTAAAAAAAATAAAATATAAAGTGAGTGATCCAAGTTCCAGCCCACTTGACTTATAGTATCATATATATGCATATAATCAGATTTAACATTGGTGTAAAATTAGAGAAGTTGGCACTAAAAAATTGCAGGGATAAATACAGAAAAGAAAAGATGAAAAATAGAATAATGACAAGTCAATAAGAAATAAAAAACAAGAATGACAGAGTCGATGTTGATCTCTATCTGTGTCTGAAATATATTGGGAATTTAATTAAATCTTGTAAAGGCAAGAGTGTCGGTCCTTTGAAATGCAAGTAATTGTCTTGCAATAAGCTTAAGTCTCAGCAACCACGTGCTACTCGACATTGGCCACCCTGCAGCCTCAGAACCTTAATTTGTTCTCTGATGGAGACTTCCCACTGTGCCGTTTTTACAGTTTTAGTCGGTAGGGTTAGATTCCGACTACATTATTGAACCATACTATATAACATACCAAATTATTTAACTTCCGCACCTGAAACAACAAAAGCAAATATGCATTAATTGCACACTAAGAAACACAATAATAGCGGTAATTTAGAGAAATTCAAGCCTCCTCTTTTTTTTCTTCTTTCAAAATTGAGCTGAGTAGAATAATAAAAGCAAAGAAATTTTCTCCATCGAATTTTAAAATAATTGTTTGTCTAGAATTTAAACTTGAGACATTTGATTAAGTTAAAATAGTTTTTCACCAACTAATATATGTGTGCAGTGGTAAAATTCAAATATTTTTATCACGAATAAAAATAAATTTACTAATTATGTTTTGCTAAGTTGTAATTTAATATTTATTTTTAGGAAATAATGAGATATTATTAAGAAACTTCAAAGAAGTAAACAAATAATGAAAAACAAGCCAAGATCGAAACTAAACCCGACCATAGACTTTAAGCTCTTGACGGCTTACATCCAAAACAATAAAATCAAAAATAAATAAAGGAAGATCATGCCAAACATGAAGGCTAGTATAAGACTAAACAACAATAGCTAAATTGTGAGCTACTTGGTTTACCTGCCTTCGAATCTATGAATAATTGATGCCCAACAAATTGCTTATGCTAACCTTATAATTAATCATTAATGAAAATTTCAAATTCATACCAACTTGAATTTGAGGTCACGAGTGCTTGGTAAATAAGCTGACTATCAATCTCAGGATCAACATTAGAATAGTTCAGGGGGCGGATGCATTGAGGGACGAGTGGGGGCTAAAGCCCTCTCTAAAATTTTTATGTGAACCTATAGATATGACTGCAGGTGTTTACTAAAAGTTAGAAATCAATATACTTATATATGCTAGCCCTCACTGAGCATGTTTGAAATCAATATATACTACTGTAATTTTTTTCTTTTTCAGTTGATAAAAATTAATTTTTGTAGGTTGATAAAAAGTTATATATACAAAAAACTTACTCTTTATAAATAAAACTTATTTTTAATTCAATTAATATGACTTTCGTTATTAAAAATATGCTGTGAATTTTTTCTCTCTTCTATCTATTTTTTTTTCAAGACATCTTTTTTTATACAAAACATAATTGCAAATTTTTTCTTAATCAATTCTTTCATCTTTTTCTCTCTCTCTTTCTTGGCATGATTTCAAAGGGATATACAAGCTCTATTTGTATAAGTTTTTCAATTTTTTTTATTTTTTTATTTCAAAATCTATAAATATCATTAAATTTATTATTTCTTTTTTGTTATATATATAGGCATAATTATAAATGTAGAATTACAATTGCAATATGATTCATGAATTTATTCTATATGTTGATTATGTTGGAGATGAAAATTTTTAAGATTTCAATTTTTTTTAATATTTTTTCATTAATTTATATCATTGGTGGGTGAAACTTAAATATGTTAATAAGAGTTAAAATTTATTATTTCATAATGAATAAGTATTTTGTAAGTGTTATGTTTAATAAAATTTTTAAAAATATAGATTCAATATAAGTAAGCCCCACTGAGTTTAAGTTTTGTATCCGTCCCTAGAATTTATACTCATACAGCCAACTCAAAGCCTTATGGACTCTAAGCGCTATAGCAGCATCGAGCCGAAGTAAACCAGAAAAAGAAGTAGCCATAGCCGCCACAAAATGATCTTTGTGGTCCCTTAAAATTGCTTCCATTCTAATTCGATTCTGTCACACAAAGAGAAGAATCCATGTTCAACTTTAGCCTGCTAGGCAACCGTCTAACCCATCCTCTACCAACTGAATATCTAGTACGTCTACTTGTATTATCTCCAAAATAAAAACTGTTAAAAAAATTATGCAGATTTTTCTATAAATCATATTAGTAAGAGTACAAAATAACAACGAAAAAAATATACACAAATTTAATAACTAAATTTGGTCAATTGTGCCTATGTTTTCGGACCCCTTAGAGCTTATTTTATTAAAAAAAAAAGATATACAAAGTATTTACAACACTCACAACTCATAACCCACACCCAATTATACCAAAAATCAATTTATAGTGGCTAGAATTCAATAATCTTATATTTACTCCAAAACCTCAATTGGGTATTCCACTATACTTAGAGTTTTACAAGTTCACTCCCAACTTGATGTTTTCACAAGCTCACACCGAACTTTACAAGTATTTTTCTAAGGCTAACACTCAAACCCCTTACACGAGTTTTTCTAGGCTAACTCTCAAACCCAATAAATGTTTATTGCTCACACTAAACCTTACAAGTATTTTTCTAAGGCTAACACTCAAACCTCTTACAAGAGTTTTTCTAGGCTAACTCTCAAATTCAACAAGTATTTATGGCTCACACTAAACCTTACAAATACTATTTTAATGGCAAACACTCAATCTTAAGCTTTTCTCTCCAACTCTCTTAAATTCTTTAATTTTGGAATAATTTTTAAATGAGATCTTAAGGGTTTATATAGGCTTCAAAAATTGAGTTGGTAAAATTTTGGCAAAGGTTAGACATATCTTTTACCTAAGTTAGACACTTCTATTTTTTACCACCATCACTTAAGTTAGGCTCCTTCATTTTGGACTAAGAATTACATAAGTTAGACACTTCTATTTTGGACCAAAAATACCTAAGTTAGGCACCTCCATTTTTAACTCTTCAAATGATGTAATTTTCTTAACAATCTCCCACTTGAAGACTAATTTTAATCTGTCTTCACACATTGATTTGTGTAGTAGATCTTTCCATTATTATTATTCCTGCAGGCATCTGAAGACACAAATTCAATTTGTCTATAGCCATCGTCTTTGTCAACATATATGCTGAATTCTTGCTTCCTTGGATCTTCTCTTGCTTGAATCCCAAACCTTAAAGCCATATCATTTTTACTGGCTTCAATCACTGCTACATACTCAGCTTCTGTAGTAGATAGAGTGACAATCTTCTATAATCTCGATATCCAACTGAGAACTATTTTTTTAACAGTGAATATATAATCGGCGGTGCTTCTTCAGTGATCGACTTCACCTCCAAAGTCTACATTTATGTAGCCTTGTACTTTTAACTCTCCTTTACCAAAATACAAACACTTTTCTGTGATGTCTCATAGATATTTCAAAATTCATTTTATTGTTTCCCAATGAGTTTCTCTGAATTTGACCTAAACCTTTTAACAACGCCCACTGCATGACCAATGTTTGGTCTTGTACATACCATTGCATACATCAAGTTTTCAATAGCTGAGGTATAAGGGACCTTAGCCATGAGTTCTTTCTCTTTCTCCGTCTGAGGAAATTGATCCTTAGATAAACGAAAGTGACTAGCCAAGGGTGTGCTGACTGGCTTGGCTTCATCCATGTTGAATCTTTGCAAAACACAGTTGATGTACTCTGTCTGAGATAACTGCAAAAGTCCTTTATGCTTATCTCTTGTGATTTGCATTCCAAGAATCTTTCATATCAAATTCCTTTGAAAATTGTTGCTTCAACCTTCTGATATCCTCCATATCTGAACCTGCTACTAACATGTCAACGACATAAAGTAGTAAAATAATATAACTGGAGCTATATCTCTTGAAGCAACAAAAGTGGTTGGTGTTGCACCTCTAGAATCCTTCCTTGTGCATAAAACATTCAAACTTTCTGTACCACTGTCTTGGAGCTTGTTTCAGTTCATACAATCTCTTTTTAAGTCTGCACACCATGTTTTCATTTCCTTTTTTTTTGAAAATCTTTTGGCTGGTGTATATATATTTCTTCATCTAAATCTCCATAAAAAAAATACAGTCTTCATGTCTAATTGTTCAAGGTGAATATCTTCAATGACAACAATGTTCAATACTGATCTGATAGTATTGAGCTTCACAATAGGAGCAAAAATATCGGTGTAGTCAATCCCTTCCTTCTGATGAAATCCTTTGATAACTAGTCAAACTTTGTATCTCTTGGAACCATCATGGTCCTCTTTCACCCAGTACACCCATTTGTTGTAAAGTGCCTTCTTCCCCATGGGTAACTCAGCTTGTTTTCATGTCTGATTAGAGATGAGAGACTTCATCTCGTCTCTCATAGCAAGCTCCCACTTGCTAGCATCTTTTTTTTGCTCCATACCTCATCTGGTATTTTATGCTCTAATGAAACTGATGGGCCTCGGTTGATCAAGTAAGTTGTTGTGTTGACTGCTTCTACCCAGAATTGCTTCGGTAGACCTAAATGTATATGAATGTTTTTGGCTCTTTTTGTCAACATTCGGTTCATATGCTTTTGTTACACCATTGTGTTGAGGTGTACATGGCACGATTCTCTCCATTTCGATCTCATGCTCATAGCAGGACTTCTTGAATATGATATCTTCAAATTCACCTCCATTGTCGATTCTGAGCCTCTTCCTTTTTGGAGTTCTGCCACTTGTTTGAAAGCTGACCCTCTTCAGCTTTCCAAGCATGCAACCTTTGCACTGTCTATCTCAACTGACTGTAGACCTGAAAGTTTTTTAACTTCCCTTTGAGTGGATAATTTTTATTCCTTTCTCACTCATGTGGCCAAGGCTTTGATACTAGTTATTGAAAAAATTATGCATATTTTTCTATAAATCAAATTAGTGAGAGTGCAAAATAACAGCAGAAAAAATACACATAAATTTGATAACGAAGTTTGACCAATTGTGCCTATGTCTCCGGACCCTTAGAGATTATTTTATTAAAGAGAGAATGTCTAAAAAGTATTTACAATACTCGCAACTCACAACCCATACCCAATTATATAAAAAATAAATTTATAGTGGTTAGTATTTAATAATCATATATTTACTCCCAAACCTCAATTGGGTATTCCACTATACTTAGAGTTTTGCAAGTTCACTCATAACTTGGTGTTTTCACAAGCTCACACCGAACTTTATAAGTGTTTTTCTAAGGCTAACATTCAAACCCCTTACAAGAGTTTTTCTAGGTTAACTCTCAAACCCAACAAGTATTTATGGCTCACACTAAATCTTATAAGTATTTTTCTAAGGCTAACACTCAAACCTCTTATAAGAGTTTTTATAGGTTAACTCTCAAATCTAACAAGTGTTTATGACTCACACTAAACCTTATAAATAGTATTTTAATGGCTAACATTCAATCTTAAGTTTTTCTCTCAAACTCTCTTTAATTGTCTAATTTTGGGATAATTTCTAAAATAAGATCTTAAGGGTTTATATAGGCTTCAAAAATTAGATTGGTAAAATTCTGTCAAAGGTTAGACATCTCTTTTACCTAAGTTAGACACCTCCATTTTTTACCATTATAACTTAAGTTGGGCACCTCCATTTTGGATTAAGAATTACCTAAGTTAGGCACCTTCATTTTGGACCAAAAATATCTAAGTTAGGTACCTTTATTTTTTACTCTTCAAATGATATAATTTTCTTAACAAAAATCAGATACATTGCTCCACTCTGAAATAAGAAAGATGGCAAAATGCACAATCTATTGCGGGTTGGCCACCTTCTGATGCTAAGTTGCTTAATTCCGAAACCACCAACTCCTCTAAAGAATAGCATAGAATTTCATCATTATCTGATGAGAGTTTAAAGCAAAAAAGTTGGAAATTAATACAGTAAAATTCAAATAGATAAAGACCACACAGTTTGTACACGAGGACAGGTGATAAATGCATGCTCTAAAGTTTCTTCCCTCCCACATATAGAAGAGCCCACATCCATGACAATTCCCTTCTCTACAAGTCTGAATCTAGTGGGAAAACATTTTATTATATATAAATATATTCAATTTTTTCTGACTTTCGAAACTACAAATTTTATCAATGGAATAGGTTAAATCAAATCATCCAAACAAACTTACTTTTGGATAATTTAATAAAAATTAAGGAATAACATTTTTAGGCTGTTTTTTTTATTAATTTGGTTATGAAACCTTTTTCATATCTTTAATTACTAACTAACCACTTCTATATAATAACAACAATAAAATTTGAGATTCACTATATGTAGATATGCTAATTTATTCGAATCCAACAAATGAATATTGGAAATGCCATAGAAAACAGAGACAACATTACAATGAATATTGATGTGTAAAAGTGCTTTGGAATTGGATAAAAAAAATCCTCTGTCGCATTTTTTAAAAAGCATGCTTATGACATATAATTCATGTGCTTCAGTGATTCAATTTTTCACTAATTTTTTTTGCTGAAATTTTTCATTAATTTATATAATTTTTTTAATATATTATCATAAATCTTGAGAGAACCACGTTCTAAAAACTAGTTCAAAGGATTAAAGAGTTCAAAATCCATATAAATCTTACATTAAAATCTCATTTTTTTAATGTGAAATTTTCAAGTCTCGTACATTTACCAATAGAATCCTAATATTTTTCTGCAGTTAAACAACAGACGTCATTGGTGGCTCTTATTCCTATCGATATTGGCCTAACTTAGAATTTTTTTTCTTGAGACAATCAGTAATTTTAATCTAGCCTGTAAGGTATTTCTTTTCGAGTTCCCAGTTGTTGTTACTCCTACCGACACTGGTCCGGCTCGAATTTTTTTTTAAAATTATCAATAATTTTAATCTGACCTGTAGGATATCTCTTTTTGAATTCCGGATTAATCGCGTGCGTGAATTACTTTGATACCAACTATTATAAATCTTAAAAAAATCACACCTGAAAAATTAACTTAAGAAATTTGAGAACCTAAAATCTATATAAATTTCATATTAAAATCTCATACTTTTAATATGTCTCAAATTCCTTAACCAATAGTATCCTAACAACATATATTTTTGTATATTGGCAAATGCTTATTACAAGTAAAAAACCAGCCCCACCAATCTATATATATACATATATATGTATATATATATAGACACACAAGTTCCAATTTGTGCTAAAATTAGCATTTGGGCACAGTCCATCTCGAACCCAACTGGCTTCTTGATCATTATATTATAAACTAATTTAATATTAATTATTAGAAATTGAATTGCTCAGTACTATTCAATTTTTTTTATTATAATATATATTAAATTTTTTTCGCTTTGTTTTAGTTGTAACTGATAATGTCAGAACTGACATGCATTAAAATTTTAGTTTCGATATTTAAATTTATTTTATATTCATATTGATATATTAGTATTTATACCGTGTATAATATCTCTTAATGATGGTTTGGAGATTGTAACGAATATGAGAATATCAAGTCAATCACTTCAGATCTTTTAATGGGGATTGCCGTCAATACATATAATTATAGTTTTTCAGGTTTTTATGTATAAATATCACAGTCACTTTAAAACCAACTGTATCAAAAAATAATTATATAATCAAATCATTATATTACAATAAGCCAGTTGAATATCAACATGTGATAATATTTTACATTCGATTGGCTTGTTATATTACAATATTGCCACATATTGATGTAAAACATTACCACATATTGATATTTGATTGGCTTATTATAATATAACGGTTTCATTATATAATTATTCTGTATTAAAAGTAAAAAGCACCTTTAGAACGACAATCTAAATTAAATTCATCCGAATTAAAAATATTTTATATATTAAATATATTATTTTAATAATAAATATAAAATTAAAATAATTATTTTTTTAATATAATTAATAGATAAATATTTTTAATTCAAATTAATTTAATATATATAACATTTTTTTTAAATTAAAAATTTTAATTATTTTTCTTTTTTAACCAACAGAAAAAAATGTCAGACTCCACTTCAATATTATAGCAAGATATATTATCTAACTATATAGTAGCTATTTTTCACTTTTTAGGAATCAAAACACATTTAACAGTGTTACAGCTAGTCAAGTATATTCACGTGTGATGGATTTATCACATTAAATCAACCATCAATTCTCGATAATCACTTACTATAATTTTTCTTTTTGATGGTCACTAATTTGCCTATAATGCCAAAGGTATAGTGCATCATAGAGTCGAACTTTTTTATTTTTAATTTTATTATTTTTTTTTTGTGCAGATTGGTTAGCAAATTGGAAAATTATGTTGTTATAGCTATAATAGCTTACATATTGTGGAAAATCCCTCCATTTGATTAATAATGAAATAAACATTTCAAAATCAATTTAATTAAGTATTTAAAACTCAAAATCAAATTTATCTCGCTCAGAAAAACTAATAAGAAAACACATAATGAAAGATAAATTAAGAAAAATTAAACATAGCATAACTAGTTTCGTCGTGGGCCGTCACTCAATAATATGACACTATTAATTAAAATTAGATTCTTTTAACACCTAAAAAAGTTGGATGGCTAATTAAAAAAATGATTTGAACATAAATCTATACTTGGATTAATTATGGGATGAACCGTCATATTTAACATAAGGCCTTGAAAAAATATACTTTATTTACTTCTCTTTCCATGCAAAATTAAGAAAAGGGTAGCAGCATGTGCATCTTATTATATATGACGCTACATATATATATATATATATACATATATTTATTTATTTATTTATTTTTCTCATGGCGAGATATATCAGGAGAGGCAGGATAAGGAAGTTCATGACCATATACAATTCAAAACATTTCAATTTATTGGTGGGATGAGCATAAAGATCAGTTGTTGCCTGGTAGAGACAAAAAAAATGACAATAAGTAGTATCCCTTCTGTATCTATATCATTCTTGCACAATTAATATTATTCCTTTAATGGACAGTTCCAATTTCACTTAATATTATTATTAATTCTTTTGATCAGAATAGGATAATAAAGAAAGCAAGGAAACACATATAATCCAATACATAAAGAAAGGAAGAAAGAAAATGATTACACCATCCAACGTTTAGATTAGTTAGTAAGAGATTATTATAATTTTAAAAGAAATTTTAAATTTGACTCCTAGGTATGCTGCTATGATTTATATAAAAAAATAAAGGAAAAAAAAGAGATGACAAAAAGGCTTATATATATATAGATATATATATATATATATATATATAGATATATATATATATATATATATGCAAATCAAGAAAGTTGAAAGTAGCACTTTTTAAATATAAGATTCACTGTTAATATTAATAGGTCTGTTTTGGTGGTTCTGATTTGTGTGTAACGCAAATAGCCAAAATTCGTCATTGAAATGAGGAATTATTTAGTCTAATTTAAAGGTGTTACAAAAACAACGCACAACCCAAAAAGGGAATAGATAGAGCTGATCCCTCTTTGCCATTACAAAATCTACAATTTCTATAGCTGAAGCTAAGCCTTTCAAAGTTTCAGGGGATTATTATTAATATCATCTAGCTTTTTAGCTTCTACACACTCACAAATTTCCTGCTTCTAGCAGGGTTTAATAGTGTAATTATAGTTATTTTCAGAATAATATGATTTCCACTTTCATCTTTTTTTTTTTAAAAAAAAGAAAATTTAATATTTGAAAGCAATTCTAAGTATAGATATTAAATGGAAAGTGGCACTGTGGATATCCCATATACCCGTAAATGACATGTAAAAGCTATATTTTTTCCTTCCTTTTTTTTTACATTTTGTATTTGTTTTTTTAAAAAAAGGTTTGATGAGTGATGTGTGTGAAATTCGTAAATATATGAAATTAATTCAAGTAATAAAATTATTTTTATGAGGATTGACAACTAAATATCAAAAATTATATTAATTTACTATTATTTAAATAACTACTAATTAAATTGATAAACAAACTAAATTAAAAATAAAATATTAGAATTGAACAAAGAAACAAAAAATCAAGAGATTAAAATCAATAAATTTGAAGCTAGGATATCTTTAAATTCACTTGATCAATCAACATCTTTTAATTAAATATGTTAGCAATCAATTTAATTACTTATAAAAAGAAAGAGTAATCCTTAATTGTAATCCTTAATTATTTAACATGTTCTCCCAAGCTATACTAAACTTTTTCATTAATTCCTATTAACCTTTTATAATAGAAATTAAAGAATGCAGATAAATCTTGGGAAGGGGTAACTCAGTTAATTGAAGCAGAGTTGAATAAGTGAGAGAAGACAAGAGTTCGAATCTCACTAAATACATTCTTGGGGAGGGATAAGGATGCCTTAATTTATAAGCTATGCCTCGAACATAATTAGTCTTATACCTAGACCGTTAAACGAATAAGAGTGAGAAAATCTATAAAATAAAATATAAAAAAATACAGATAAATTTGTGATTAATTTTAGCAATTTCGCATAAGCCAAGTTATATTAATTAGTGGCTAGTTAATTGAAAACTTTAAGTACAACTATAAATAATTACAAAAGTAAAGAAAACTTAATTAGATAAATTAAAAAAAAATAATTATTTGTTTTTTGTTTTCAAAAATAAAAAACTAAAAATAGTTTTTAATTTATATTTTTAATTTTTTTAAAAAAATTTTAAAAACTATGTCATAATTTTTTTATTATACATAAACAAACATAAATTTTATTAAAATTATTAAAAATAAAGAAAATATTTTTTTAAAAAAAGATAAACCTATCATTTTATAATTTAATTTGCAAAAAAAAGAGCAAAAAAATAAAAAAAAATAAAAAAAAAATAGTAGAGAGAAAAAATATTTTATTGATATAAATCTCTTTTCAAACCCAAAATCCTAAAAACTATTTTCATATTTATCCAAAACTATTTATTATTTAATAAAAAAATAAAACACAGGGATACCGAACATATTTTTATCTTTTTCTTAAAAAAAGGCTAAAAATCAAAAACAAAAATCATTCCAAATGCATCTCAATCAAACCCAAGATAACCCTAAAAGAAATTTAATTTATAGTGCTCATGTTTAAAAATCTAATATAATAAATTAAATTCAAAAATATAGAAAAATTAAATTTAGAACTTGAGTTAAGAATTTTGGTTCTGTGGCTTCAACCTTGTATGAATTTCTTCTCTCAATCTCCTTACCTGCTTTTATCCTTGGACTATGTCTTTGACAATTGATCTTTTGACTCCCCCATTCTTCAAATCTTCTTTTTATAGGGGGGTAAATTCCCTTTTAAATAGAAAGAGACTATATTTTTTAGAATAAAGAATTTTAGTTCAAGAATGATTTCTTTATTCTATCTTATCTAATTCAGATTATGTCTTTAAAATAGTCAAAGTTTTATATTTTGTTAAAATAAATTCTAAAATTCTAAAATTTAAATTATTAAGCCACTGTTAAGATAAAAATTCTATCATCAAAATTCTAACAAAAAAAGTAAATAAAAAAAATTCTATAATCAAAATTCTAACAAAAAAGTAAATAAAATCTAACAAAAATATTTTAAAATCAACTAAACATAAATATAATATTATACATTAACAATGAAATTGAATATAATTTAATTATCAAAACATATACTGCGCCCACCATTAATTATTTTGCTCAAAGACATGCAAATATGGAACTCTTTGCCATTTTCCCTGACATATATTGTCTGCCTTTGGAAGGATATATATAATTAACCTGTGAGAGTCCACAATTTTATGCATAGCTATAGGATAGTCATAGGCAAGTTCCATTTGACCACCACCCATCTCTTCTGTTTTCTTTCTGATGACTGCTGAATAAAGAACAGAAGGGCAAATGTCAAAGTAGGGAATGTGCATGAATTGGCATTTCTTTATGAGTAATTTCTGCCTGAAACTTGAAAAGGGCCTGGCCTTTCAGATGCTTAAAAGTTAAAACGCTAATATTAATTCTCAGAAAGCAGAGCACCTTTTCTCTGCGAACATGTAATATAGCCAATCGTGTGTTTATATATATGTGTGTGTGTGTGTGTGTCTGTATATCCATGGAGAACAAAATAAATTTGTATGGCTCTAATATCCAATCTATCCTTATCTGATATTATTATATTTGGATGTGGACCTTTTTCTTAGACTCATGTATGCTTTTGTCTGAATCTTGAGTTGCAGAATTCAATTGCAGCAGAAATTTTCTTATACTACGCTGAACTTCGAATTAATGCGATTAATAAATAGTTTTTTTAAATGGCATATTAGTAAAAGGATATAATCAAATAATAGAAAATGCGAAATATTTCACTTGGATTATGTTGTATGTACAGTGAATATATATCCTTTCCTCAGTTTCAATTCCCGTATATGTTTTTTACATTTCTAATTTCAATGACATATTTATTCTACCTACAAGCCAAGTCTATTCACATGACTAAGTTTCAATTTTATTATATAAAACAATTATACTTCAAAAAATTTTCGACTTACAAAAAGAAAATCTAATTAGAATTGATTCAAATTAAAAAAATAGTTAATTAACATAAAATTTTATATTTATTATTGTATCATATATATACCTCAATGAATAGACAATTGAGTCTTTATTAATAGATATGGAAAATTAAAAGCAAAGGGGACAATCCAAATATAAACCATGCCAAGTAATATATAGTTCATACATTAATTGTTAACACCACAATAAGTCTTTAGAGCAGATTCAACTCTCTGACCAGCCTCTGTGTAGTAAAATCCAAGAAACTCTACATGATCAAAGGGCTTAAAAAGCAATGGATGTTGTTCATCAATTAGCTCTTCTGGAGCTTTTATTATATAGCCACCTTTTGGAACTGAAAACAATCCAGCAGAGTATCTTGCTTCATTTCCACTCATCATCACACGGTGATACGGTGAATACAATCTACCATTTGTCCATGCCTGCAACAAAACATTTCATTTATATATATACTTACTCTATCATTAGATTATTAATATTAGACTATAATGTTTCTTTTGTTATACACGGAAAGTATACATACAATCAAAGTTGAGGACATGTTGTGAAGAAAAAAAAATGTATTATTAGTACATTTAACTGTATTGGTATATATCTTTTCATTCCGAAAAGAAAAACAATAACTAATTATTATTATTATTTTATAAATAATTTTTTTAGAGTTGGGCCGGGTAAGACTATAAGTGTAGCAAAATTCTCTATATTAAGTTTTAACGCAACTGTATGCTTAAAAAATCAAACTCGAGACATCTAGTTGAGTTAGAATAATCTCTTATTAACTGATTTACACGTTCGGCGGTAATAACTAATTATGTTGAATAAAAGGAATTTCTTAAAAAATATCTAAAAAATAAAAAATTATGTTCAAAAACATTTAATTTTCTTTTTATTTTAAAAATATCTAATTTTTCAACTTTTAATTTAAAAAATACACCACTCTCATAGTTACACATCAATATATCAAAGATATACCTAGATATGTATTTAGTGGTTTATAAAAGAATATAGAGTGTTTTTGAAAAAAAAATATTAAATAAAAAAATGACAATGTAATTTTTCCATGAAAATAAATTACTATTTAACTGTTTCAAAGTTTTATAATTAGGAGGCATCAAATTTACCTAAAACAATACACATACATATTTTGTCACAAGGATACAAAATTTAGTTGGATCATTATAGTTTTTTATTTTAATAACTCTCAAAAACATATTAGATTTGTTATCTTTAAAATCAAATTCTAATTAAATGGCATCAATTTGGCTAAATAATTGCTAAAAGAAATGAAAGGTGGAGAAGAGAATAACAAACCAAGAGAGAGTCTCCAATCATGACAACAAAAGAGTGAGGAGAGAGCTTGACATTGATCCATTCACCATTTTTGGTTTTGACCTCTAAACCATCAACCTGATTTTGGTGCAAAATGGTAACAATGTTTTTATCAGTATGAGGATGTAGTCCGAGCTTTGTATCAGTAGTTTTGGGTCCCTTATATTTCATCACCCTCAGAAGATAATTTGTAGAGTCCATATGTTCTTCTAGGTATTTCTCAACACCAAGGCTCTCCACTATCATTCTCCTTACTATTTTATCCAATTCAGATAATTCCGCTGCATATGATAGCACATTTTTGCTGCCAAAATGTGTTTATCAGTAAATAAGTTAATCAGAATACACAATTTATATAAGCAAGTTATATACAAGATTACGAAAATATATCTATGCCTAGGACAATGATTTATTAAATTTTGATTTTTTTTTATTGTTCTAATTATCTAGTATCCCATAACTCTTAAATTCGCATTGTGTAGACCAATTAAATAGGTAAAATATTCTCTCTTAAGTTTTAAAAGTATTTCATAAGACTTGAATTTGAAATCTGTGGTTCATCTCATCTCACCCATAGTGAAGAGTTTTAAATTAATAAAAAAACAAGAATAATAAAAAGGAGAACAGAGAGTAAATTATAAAAAAAAAAAAAAAAAAAAACAAGAATAATAAAAAGGAGAACAGAGAGTAAATTATAAACCTAAAAGTTGGGTTTCCTTCAGGCCAAAGAACCTTGGTAAATGTCTCCACATTTTCAGCAACATCGGCATCATCAATGCCCATACTTTCAAATAATGGAGCCTGAGGGTAATGTCCAACATAACCATGAAATGGTTTTTTAGAGACATTTTTAACTTTGGTTTCCAATGGCAACTCAAAAAGCTCTTCTATTGAACTAACAATGCCCTTTCTAACGTTTGCTGGAACCTTGTTGAAGAAGGCCTCAAAGCAACCATATTCTACCAATGCTTTAAAAACTTGGGATTTCACTGACTCCCACTCTTCACTGCCTGGTTTTAGATCTTCACAATAGAAGTCTATGACTGGAAGCTTTAGAGAAGTTTCAGAACCCATTGTTTTCCTTTTTGTTTCTTTATAATTAATGGTATCAACTTTTGGTATAAATATAAATGTTTTTGGTTGAGCTTTTGTATGTCTTAACCCTCTAATTTATATTGTGTAATGCGCACTATTATAGGTTGATTATAAGATCAAGGCTATTAATACTTGACTGAGTCGATATATTTAAGTATAATAAGAATATTTGTTGGTATTAATATATAATCATGCCATGACCTAATTCATGAATATAATTTCAGATTCAAATGTAGAATATAAGCTTCAAAATTTAAGGTGATCAAATGTAAAACTTTTGATTTTATTTTATTAGATGCAATTTAAAGTTTGAACAAATTTACATATATGCATTTCATGTCATGCGCAATAAAAAGGCCTATGTTAATTTTTCTATGTAGATTTCACTTATTTAACAGAAGAATTATTATTTGAATAAAGTGCAAGTCTCAATTATATATTCGTCTAAAATAAATTATTCTAAATAATTCTTCAAACTCATAAACCATTATTTAAAATGACGCACCCATTCATTAGTTTCTAATAATTAAGCATAAAGTGCTTGATTCTAACATAAATAAAACTATTAATATGTTATAAGATATTTATTTATTTCTAATATTATTTAAAATATAAAATAAAATAATAAAATTTTACGTATGTATAAGTGTATATTATATGATAATATAATATAAAAAAGCTTATCAATATTTATTATAAGATGTTGATATAAATATTATTTTTTATTTTAAGAAATGTATAATATTAATTGATACATTGGCATTATATATCACACACACACACACACACACACACACACACACACACATATATATATATTAATGGCATCTCTTTCAATCAATTGTCATCATATAGTTTACTGTTCATATTTGTTTTTTAATAATGTATAGCATTGATGATTGATTATATTGGCCCATTAATTTTTTTAAAATGTTTTATGGGATAATAATATTATTTAGAATAAAATCAATAAGCCAGCCAAAAATGCTGCCACTGGTATATTCCCTGGGACCATATGATTTCTTCTCAATATTTTGAATTTTTGAAGTGCTAATGATAATGGAGCTGGAGAAAATAACGTTAATATAATTGTTTGGTTCAGGAATAGACCTTTCAATTGTCTTATAAGTAATTTGATATTGGTTTGTCGTTTATTGTGTGTTTGTGATGCTCTCTAAACACCTTTATTAATTCAATAATTTCATTGTGAATAGACTTTTTAAAATTTTAATTAAAAATACAATTTAATCCGGCTTTAAAATTTTAAAAACTCATCATAATTTTAGATGAAGTGTACATAAAATTTGATGGGACTGTATCTTATATATATGTATATCTGTAAGTCATTAGATTAACAATTTATAATGATTAAAAAATATATATCTTGCAATGTAATAAATTAAGAATTTAAAACTAGATTAATATTTTTTTTAAGAAATTTTAGTTGTATGAAAAATCATTGTTATGTGTGCCTTAAGCCAATACTTATTCTCCTTATAAAGTAATTTCATATAACAAAATTTTAATTTCTTATAACGAATTTAAATCTTAGCTAGAAGTAAGGATTTTATATTGACATTGACAGATGTAGAAGTATAAGGGCCAAATTTTTTAAGCCCAATCAAGGCAAAATAAGGTACCTTAGGGCTTAGCCCATTCGGGCTCGTACCTTCAGCAATTGCATTACAGGTGGTTGGAATCATGGAATGTGTTTTTTTAAGAAAACTATACAGAATGCAACTTTTTTTAAAAAAAATTTATTATTTATATTAGATATTTTTTTCATAATCTCATAGTTTTAGGTTTAAAAAATATTATTATTTTACTTTTTATGGTATATACTTAATATATATTTAACGGTATACCTAACATATATTTCACATATATTATATTTTTATAAATTATTTTGTTTATATAATATTTTTGTAAATTTTATTTTGATAGTTTTTTATAATTTTTTTAATCTTTTGTAGGTTATTTTTATAATTTTCATATATGTATTTTTTATTTTTTAAATAATGTACAAATGGTGTTGATCATATTGATATGAGTAGCTTATAATGATGCTGCATCAATTAAATATGCTAAATATGTTCAATATTGTGTGAAATATTTAAATTAGATGGTAGTATTATTTAAATTGATTTTAACAAAAAATAAGACAATAATTAAAAAAAAAGACCATTAAAATAAAAATAGAGAAAAAAAATAACAAAGATTATAAATGAGTTAAGCTACTTGTGTAACACCCCAATACTCTATATAAATACTATAGATATACCAAGTATACATACAGTATGTATACAAAGTATAAGGATGTCACTTATCATTACAAATTAAATCCTTATCTTGAGTCCAAACCATATTGCATTAATAAAAAGAGCATTTACAAAATCATCATACTTTTAATGATCTTAAAAGTATATAGTAATCTTATCTTTATCAAAATTCATTTATACATATGAATACATTTTTGTCAGAAATACAGCATAATTAAAATTTTACATGTATGCATCACCCTCTAGTTGGTCTCAACAAACTCTTACTTTACTCGTGGCATAGAGAAAGAATTCAGATCTACCATCTACTCACCTGCGAGATTAAACATCCGCGCTAAGCCCGAGAGCCTAGTAGTACAACTATATATGATATAAACATACATTATAGAATTAATAACATATAATGATATATCAATTCAACTTACCATTAGTTTCATATCATATTTCCCCTTTTTAATTACACCTGTCATATATCTCTACTATTCTCATATATTATATATATAACAAACACCAACCACAATTCCATCATTTATAATCACAACGAATATATCAATACACATATCACATATCATAATTCATAACATCAACCACAATTCCATCATTAATATTCACCATTCATGAATCACATTTACAACAAGACAACCATAGACTTCATTATTCATTTATTTCATCACTTATATATCACATAGAAAACAAAGACAGACTCGGGCCCAACAGACACTAATATGTTATTCAAAGTTCAGAGTTACTGCTTTGGTCTATAATCATAATCATCAAGCCCGTAGGCGATACACATATATATATATCTCTATCCATGGATAGGGTAACAGACCCAGTCTCTTGGACCATCAACTCAACATGCTTGAGGAGATCCTCAACCCGGCTAGACTGTTACCTGTAACAAACCCAGTCTCTTGGACCATCAACCCGACTAATCGAGGAGATCCTCAACCCGGCTAGACTGTTACTTTAATTCACATTTATCATTTCACATTTCTCATAGTGTAACAGACCCAGTCTCTTGGACCTCAATTCAACTCAATTTGAAGAGATCCTCAACCCGGCTAGACTGTTACATTCATAGGCATGCCTGCCAAATTCAGAACTCTGAAACTTGAATCAACATATTAGACACAAAATCATTTTTTTACATTTCTTTCTCAATTCATTTCTCATTTCATTATCATCATTATAGCCAACACCCATGGCTTTATATCTCATTTAAATCATCATAGCCAATCACAATGGCTTCACATGTCATTTAACTCATATCTCAATTCACAATACAACACTTCATCATTCAAGTATACATAATCAATTTCATTAAATACATAGACAACATGTCCACTTATTTCATTTCAATCATTATTACCAACTATAATGATATCACATTTCATTACTTCTCAAGACACATTAATATAATTCCTCATTATAATATTTGTCACAACAAATTGCATTGCACATACCTTTTTGAATGATCACCATAGCTTTCACACTATGCAATTAATAACATTAGTCACATTATATTAACCATATAATAAATTACTTAACATTGTTTTAGGTCTCAAACCATATAAAAGAATGCATCTTTGTAAGTTGTACTTACCTCAAGAGCTATTCCCAACGATCTATACCTTTCCTCTTCCAAGAATTCTCAACATTAAAGTTAATGCAACACAATCTCCTCAAAACCTAATCCAAAGATAATTATACCCATAAGAAAATAAGAATAATAACTAATTAGGGCAAACTCAACACTTGACACGCTCATTAACACGGGCGTGTCACTGGACGTGTCACTCATTCTGCCTCACAGAAACATTAACACGCCCAACAACACGGGCGTGTTCATGGCCGTGTCAATTACTCTTTCTCACAGTAGCAATAACACGCTCAGTAATATGGCCGTGCTAATGGTCGTGCCTCAAACGTTAAACTCAGTACCGACTACACGCCCAACCACACGGCCGTGTCACTGGTCGTGTCAGACCAGAAATCATGAATTCGAACTTTCATCCATGAAAACACCAACACTTCAAAACTCATATTTCATCACCCTTAATCAACATCTTGGTTATATTCATCAATTACCCATCTATTTAACACTTAAATAACTTCAATATATCATAATCATAAGCATAATATACCTCACCATGAATCAATTACTCAAATCCCCAAATCATCTATACTAAACCCTTACTCAACAATCTCAACAATTCATCATCATCCTCACATCTAACCATGTTATATCACAATTAATCATGTTATCATCAACTAAATACCAATTCCACACATATATATACTTCAATCTTTCATTAACATCATCATCATCATCATCAAATAACCATAAACTCAAACAATAGGAATCAAGACAAGCAATTGAATACTTACTTGGATAATATGTCAAATCTTCAATAACCATCTTCAATCCTCTCAAAATCCCTTTGGATTTGATGTAAATAGAGATGAAATCACCATCTCTCTCTCTCTCTCACTCTCTCTCTCTCGTGCAGCAGAAAAAGAAGAAGAAGAAGGGAAGAAGATTTTCTCTTCTCTTTCCCAACTTAACACATATATATATATAATAATAAAATAAATATACCAAAAATCCTTCACCACATATCTTTCCCTTTGACTTTCTTTTCTTCTTTTTCTTTTATTATTATTATTAATAATTATATACACTTATTTTCTTACACCCATTTATACACTATGTATATGTTATATATATATCTATATATATATATCCAATATATACACTTTCTCTTTACTTCTTTCCACTTTCCATCATACAGGCACATTAAATCTAAATACAACAATAATGATTCCAAAACTTTTAGAGTGTATTTTGGGATATTACAACTTGAGTGACGTAGCAGAAGTAAAATAAGAGTAAAAAGTGTTATTCCTGTTTAGTCTATGAATGTCTAGAAAATAAACAAAAAATGAAAAAAACTTCTCGTCTGAAATATTATTAAAATCTCCAAAAAACTGGCTCATTTATCACCTTTTAAAATGCTATATTATATAGAATTAGGGTTACATAAATCTTTATTACAAATAAAAAAAATTAATAAATTGATATAAGACTGCCAAAAATATAACGGAACACAATATAAGAATAAAATAATTGCATAACTAGACAAATCTCTAAAATAATACCTTGATATGATATTCTTAAATAAGGAAATAAATATTTACTTCATCATTTTCTCTTGCTTAATACTGAATAATCAATAACTAAGATACTACAATGGCATGTTTATTATTATGTAGAAATTATGAATTTTCTGGCAAATTATCATCAACTAACTCATTCAATTCTTTAAATGACTGCTAGTTTTTAACAGAATATTGAAATGCTTTTTAAATCAGATCACATATTTCAAAAAATATATTTTTATTGAATTGGCCAATTCTAGTAGTATTTGTAGAACTATCAACCAATTCTTTTACTTCTTCCTCATTCATTGTTGTTGAAATATATTAAGTTCCTTTATCTCCTCACAATAGCTATCAAAAATTAGTTGTGATTCTTCAACTTCCTCTATCTCATCATTATATTCATCAAAAACTGATTATAATTCTTTAAAATTATTTTAAAATAATCATCCGCATGTAATTTTTCATGCGAGTCAAATACTTCAATTTTGATTCTTCAAATATCTAAACCAAGAGCATGCAATAATCGTGCTTCCAATTGATCCTCTATGTGCTGCATCATTCGTTCTGTTAATCGGTCTATTATTTGTTCGAGTCGATGATCAAGGTGGGTCATGAGATCATGCTCATAAATCTCTTCTATACATTATTGTGGTTATTTTCATAGTGTCATAATTCTCCAGGAGCGAACACGGCTCTGATACCAACTGACGTAGCTGAAGTAAAATAAGCAAGGGTAAAGAGTGTTATTCCTGTTTAGTCAATGAATGTCCAGGAAATAAACAAGAAATGAGAAAACTTTTCTTCAAAAATATTATTAAAATCTCTAAAAAACTGACTCCCTTATCACATCCTAAAAGGTTACATTATATAGAGTTAGGGTTACATAAATCTTTATTACAAATAAGAAAACTTAATAAATTGATATCAGACTGTCAAAAATAGAACAAAATGCAATATGAAAATAAAATAATTACATAACTAGATAAATCTCTAAAATAATGTCTTGATATGATATTCTTAAATAAGAAAATAAATATTTATTTCATCATTGAGTTCGGCTTGAGTCTCAGCTTAGTAATAACTAGTTCGGGCTCGAACTCAAGTTATGCGTTTGTTAATTAAATGAAGCTCAAGCTAAGAAATATTTTGCTCGTTAGCTCACGAGCTGACTTATTTAAAAAATTCATAAATTAGATTTGCTAGCTAGCTCATCTGCTATGTTGGATTAGAAATATACATAATTCAATTTATATATATTAAATTATATATTTAAATATATTATTTTTTAACTAATTTAATTTATATAATTTATTAATATATGTTATATATGATAAATAAATTAAATATTATTAAATATTAAATAACATAGTAATTTATAATAGAATATAAAATTATAGTAATATAATATTTTATTTTTGTTAATATCTAATTATATTTTTAACCCTTTGTAAAGATATTAATTTCAGTATCTTTGTTATGAAAAGACAAAATAAATAAAAAATGAAAATTGAAATAGCCCATTAAACTCAATTAAATCAAATTTGAGTTCAAGTTCGAGACACGTGATATATGAGCTGAATCGATATAAGTTCGGGCTCAATTTGTGTTTACACTCTAACTCGATTATTTTATATTGAGTCGAACTTAAAATTTTTAAAACTCGGCTTGGCTTAATTACATCCTTACAAACAACCAAACTGAAATATTAAAGTTTAAACATCATTACTTAAGTATGAAGTTATTGATTGAATATTAATTATAAGAATTATTAATGATTATTATCAAATACCAAAATAATCCTTTATAGTGGGATAATCCATATGAGGGTTTTCAAAATTTTGTGCTTGGAAGCGTTGAAGAACTTCCATAAAATCAAAAGGCCTATAGAGCAAAGGGTGGATTCGATCCACAAGTTCTTCTGGTGTCTTCACTATATATCCTTCTTTTGCTGCTGTAAATGTTCCAACTGAGTATCTCTCTTTGTTTCCACTCATTTTAACTCTATGAGGCGGTGCATAAATTTGATCATTTGTCCATACCTGTGTAAATTAGTGTTATCAGAATCAAATCGTCCATTAAATCATGATTTTGAATATTATATAGGCAAAATGTCTTTATTGTTATCTAAATTTTTTAATATTTTTAATTTTAATTTTTTAAATGAATTAATAATAATAATAATAATAATAACTTACATGAAAAGTTTCTCTAATTAGGACAAGGAAATTATCTGGTTCAAGCTCGACATTGATCCAGTCTGCCTTATTGAATTTGGACTGCACCTCTAGTCCACCAACCTGATTTTGATACAAAATAGTAATCATGTCTTGATCAATGTGAGCAGCTAATGTAATCTCAGCTTGATGATCGCTACTAGTGTTGGGAAAATCATATTTCATAACTCTAAGAGCTGTAGTACTTGAATTTATGTGTTCTTCCAAGTACTTGTCGAGACCCAAGCTCTCCAATATCATCCTCCTCATTATTATCTCCATTTCCATTACTTGTTTTGCGTACGATTGTATATTCTTGCTGCCAAAACCAGAGCAAGGAGTTGCAAGCAAATCAAAACTATACATAGTAATTCACCAATTGAAATATCTAACTCTGATGTAAATTTAAAAATGAAAATTAAAAAAAAGGGTTAAGAAATTAGCCTGAAACTTGGCCTTCCTTGAGGCCACAGAATATTGGTTAAGGTTTCAACCTTATCCAAAGCACAGGAATCAATGATCCCTAGACTCTCATTCAGAGGAGTGAACTGTGTTTTTCCAATGTAACCATCATTATGTGTTTCTGAAATATTTTTCATTTTGGTGTCTACCGGAAGTGCAAAACGCTCTTCTAGATCTGCTAAAATTGATTTTCTCAGCTCTAAAGAAATTTTGTTGCACACAGCCTTAAAGCAGCCATACTCTTCTATTGCTTTCTGAACTTGAGATTTTGCAATCTCCCACTCCTCAGGATTATTGCTTGGGTTGAAATCTAACCTGGAGAAATCTATGGTTGGAAGATTAATAGAGCCCTTAGTGTTCATCTTTTTTTCTCCTCTTAATATGTATATATTTTTTGGCTAAAATAATACTTTTCTATTATGTGATTAATTGAACTTTTTGGCATGTCCTTGCCTTAATAATTTCCTTTTTATAATGTTCAGTTGAGGGATATGCTTTGCCTATAAGGAGGCGAATGAGAGAAAAAAATTGTATGTGGATGTGATATTTATTTGATAATTTAATTCAGCATTTGAATTTAAAATCTTTTATTTAGAATCTTTATTAATAAATATTAAAATATTAAAATATTTTTATAATTTAAAAATATATCACTTATATTAATTAGTATTTAAAATTTGGTACTTAAATTTTCAATTTTATCAAATACTACCTTTATATCCTATTTTTAAATAATTAAACTTCTATTATAGTTTAAATTCATAATTTTATAATTTTAATGGGGTTTTAGTTGAAACAACAAAATTTCAATGTAGTAACATTAAAAGAATTTAAAAAAAAAACAAGAAAAAGATAAATGTCAATTCAATCTGAAAAAGCTTTTGGATTCATAGAAAAAAATTATTTATGTTATTGACAAGTAAATTGTTATCTCCCATGCAAGCATGATGTCAACTCCATTCCAATTGGGCTTTTAAACTTTCTTAAACAAAATTTAATACTTCAATAATTGAACTTGAGAAAGGAGAAATCATAGAACAAAATAATTAAAATAAAATTTTATAACTATTACCATGTACCTTATTTTGGATGGACAACTTTGAAATTCAAGGGCCTTTATTATATTAGATATGGGAAACTAAAGGCAAAGAGGAAAATTTAAAGAGGACAACGATTTTCCTCTATTATTGGCCAAAAGTAAAATCTAATTAAAGAGGACAATTCATACATTAATTGTTAACACCACAATAAGTCTTTAGAGCAGATTCAGCTGTCTGACCAGCCTCTGTGCTATAGAATTCAAGAAACTCTTCATAATCATAGGGCTTAAAAAGCAATGGATGTTGTTCATCAATTAGCTCTTCTGGAGCTTTTATTATATAGCCACCTTTTGGAACTGTAAACAATGCTGCAGAGTACCTTGCTTCATTTCCACTCACCATCACACGGTGATACGGAGAGGAAAATCTACCATTTGTCCATGCCTCCAAAAAATCATTTCATTTATATATAAATTGACTCCGTCATTAGATTATTAATATTATATAAAAGTACACTACAACTTTGATTTTGGATATTTTTTTTAGTCAATTAGGGCAACGAAAATCTTGGACCGGCTCTGGGTGGAGAAGAATCAACTTGCCATGAGAGAGTCTCCTATTATGACGACAAAAAAGTAAGGAGAAAATTTTACATTGATCCATTCACCATTTTTGGTTTTGACCTCTAAACCATCAACCTGATTTTGGTGCAAAATGGTAACAATGTTTTTATCAGTATGAGGATGTAGTCCGAGCTTTGTATCAGTAGTTTTGGGTCCCTTATATTTCATCACCCTCAGAAGATAGTATTGTAAAAACGGACCAGATAAAGCAAGAACACAGCTAAAATTTTGAGAAAAATAAAGATAAAAGAGACACAGAATTTACGTGAAAAAACCTTAAATGAATTAAGGTAAAAACCACGGACAAGGATAGAAAAATTTTATTAGAAGGAAATAATAGGAATTACAATATAACTATCAATTTTTCCTCTGTCTCTCTCTTCTTTGGGATGCTATAATACTTAACATCCCTTGCTATTTATAAGCAAGGGAAAACGTGTATACGAAGAGAATTTCATTTTGCCTTTTCCTCTTTTTTTTTTTTAATCCTCCATCAAAATTTCTAAAATTGCTGCACCTTTAAAAATTTCGGCGCCTATATATTTTGATTTCCTTGGTCAAAGTTGATTGGCCAAGGAAACTTCAACAAACTTTGTTTGCGGCGCCCACAATCTCCCACTTGAAAATTTGATTGAGGATCAATCATATCTTCACACCATTCTTTCTTCCTTGTCTTTCCATGCTGCTTATGCTTCCATCAGGCCACTAGAGGATCGACACCAAATAAACTTGTCAGTGTTAACTGCTTTTGTCAAAAAATCTGCTTGGTTGTCTTTCGTATGAATTTTCTGCATATCCACAATGCCCTCTTCCACTTTCTCACGAACGAAGTGATACTGGACTCGTATGTGTTTTGATTTAGAATGAAAAGCTGGATTCCTTGCAAGATGCAAGGCACTCTGACTGTCACAAAATAGAGAAATTTTCTCTTGTTCATGCCCGAGTTCCTCCATGATTAGTTTCAACCAGACTGCTTCCTTACTAGCTTGAGTAGCTGCAACATATTCTGCTTCTATTGTTGAAATTGCCACAACTAACTGCAGTTTTGATACCCAACTTACTGCTCCACCAGTAAGAATGAACACATACCCTATGGTAGACTTACTTTTATCAAGATCATCTGCATAATCTGAGTCAACATATCCTCTGACAATAAAATCTGATCCTCCATAACATAATGCAACATCTGAGGTTCCTTTAATATATCTTAGAATCCTCTTTACAGTACTTCAATGCTCTCTACCAGGATTCGCCATGTATCGACTTACAACTCCCACTGCATGTACAATGTCTGGTCGTGTACAAATCATTGCGAATATCAAACTCCCCACTGCTGATACATACGGTACTCGAGACATGTCCATCCTTCCTTCTTCATTGCTAGGACACATACTGGAGGATAATTTGCAACTAATAGGAAGTGGGGTAGAAATTGACTTACAGTCTTGCATATTGAAGCGTCGTAAGACCTTCTTTAAGTAATTCTTCTGAGAAAGCCAAATCTTCCTATTGTTTCTGTCTCGGTGAATTTGCATCCCTAGAATCTTGTTTGCTGGTCCCAAGTCTTTCATTTCAAATTCCCTAGCCAACTGTGCCTTCAATTCTTGAATATGATCTTTGTTGGGGCCTGCTACCAACATGTCATCTACGTACAACAGCAAAATAATGAAATCACTTTTATCAAACCTCTTGAAGTATGCACAAGGGTCTGCATTAAGTCTGTTGTATCCAAGGCTCATGATGAAGGAATCAAATCTCTTATACCAACACCTCGGCGCCTGTTTTAGACCGTATAGAGATTTGTTCAACCTACAAACCAAGTTCCGCTTTCCTTTTTCTTCAAAACCTTCTGGCTGGAGCATATAGATTTCTTCCTCAAGATCTCCATGAAGAAAAGCTGTTTTCACATCTAGCTGTTCTAAATGTAAATCAAGTGTAACACACATTGCCAAGACTACACGAACTGTTGACAACCGAACTACAAGAGAAAATATTTCGTTGAAGTCAATCCCTTCTTTCTGAGCATACCCTTTTACCACCAATCTTGCACGATACCGCTCCACTTGGTCATCACTATTTCTTTTGATCTTATAGACCCATTTATTGCCAATAGCTTTTCTTCCTTGCGGTAATGGCATAAGCTCCCAAGTCTTGTTCTTATGCAGGGCTTCAATTTCCTCTTGCATTGCTGCCATCCACTGAGACGCATCTGAACTACTCATTGCTTCCTGGAGAGTTGATGGTTCTCCTTCCTCAGTTAGAAGACAATAAGCAACATTACTGCCCATAATATAATCCTCTTGCCAGACTGGTGTATGTTTTGTGCGCTTTCCCTTTCCAAGCTCTGACTCTTCAGACTCAGTTTGCTCTTCCTCCTCCTCGTGCTCTGGTTCTGCTTCAGAAGAATCTTCTTCTGTGGACTTCTTTTCTACCTGTACCATTGTAGTCTCTGATTTTTCTTTCAAAGTGCTATCACCTTCTTTTTTCAATTCATCTTCTAAAAAGATAACATCCCTGCTGACTATAACCTTATGGGCAGTGGGCTCCCACAGGCGATACCCCTTTACACCATCAGCATATCCCAAGAACAAACATTTTCTGGATTTTGGATCCAACTTCGTAGTTTCTTGGGCATTGTACATCACATACACAGGACTTCCAAATATATGGAGGTTTGAATAATCCACTGGCTTCCCTGTCCACATCTCCATTGGAGTCTTTAGATCAATTGCTGTAGATGGAGACCGGTTAATCACATAACAAGCGGTGTTGACTGCTTCTGCCCAAAATGCCTTATCAAGACCTGCAGCTCCCAACATTGCTCTTGTTCTTTCTAACAGAGTTCTGTTCATCCGCTCTGCTACTCCATTTTGTTGTGCAGTGTACGCCGTAGTGAACTGCCTTTTGATGCCTTCTTGTTTACAAAAGCTATCAAATTCATTCCCAGTATATTCTCCTCCATTATCTGACCTTAAACACTTGATCTTACTGCCTGAATCAAGTTCAACCCGCGCTTTGTATATTTTGAAAGTTGCAAATACATCTCCCTTGTTCTTGATAGGATACACCCAACATCTTCTGGAGTAATCATCGATGAAGGACACAAAGTACTTCGCTCCTCCTAGTGACGAAACTGGTGCTTGCCATACATCAGAGTGGACCAATTCAAGAATATTCGTGCTTCTAGAATTGGATATGCTGAACTTTAGTCGATGCTGCTTGCTTGTCGTGCAATGCTCACAAAAGGGTAATGACACCTTTGTAAGGCCTGGAAGTAACTTTTTCTCAGCAAGAATTTTCATACCTTGTTCAGACATATGTCCAAGCTTTTGATGCCACACCATTGCAGATCTTTCACTCAAACTGTTTGAAGCAACAGATGCTTCTGCTTCTTGCACAGTCTCTCCCAAAAGCATATATAACTTTGCAGCAATCTTTTCTCCTTTCATAATTACAAGCGCTCCTCGGCTAATCCTCATGATTCCTTTTCGAACTTTGATAGTACAATCAAGATCATCGAACTCTCCCACAGATAACAAATTCTTCTTCAGACCTTCCACATGTCGCACTCCTTGAATAGTGCGAACTGTACCGTCATACATCTTCAATTTGACGGATCCAATGCCTATGATCTTTAAGGCATTATCTTCACAACTATACACAGATCCTCCTAAGATAGGTTCATAATGATGGAACCATTCTCTTCGAGATGTCATATGATAAGTTGCTCCTGAGTCAAGAAGCCACACATCCGCAAATTTCTTCCTGCTCTCCGTTGATATTGCTGCTTCACAACACAACACGTTTCCATCTTCTGAAGTGCTTGCCACGTTTCCTTGAGAATTGGAATTCTTCAGACTCCAACAATCCTTCTTCAGGTGACCTTTCTTGCCACAGTGGTAGCATTTAAAATTCTTCTTACTTCTTGATTTTGATCTCCCATGATTGTGACTCCCACTTGGGCCACGTTCTGTCGATCTTCCTCTCATCACCGTTAAAGCTTCCACTTGTTATGAACCTGCCTGCTTGTCCTCCTTGTTCTTCCGCCGATTCTCTTCTTCCAAGATAGCAGATGCTATATCATCAAAGACCAGAGAATCAAGTTGAACATTATTTGTCAAGTTGATGACGAGTTGATCATACGAATCAGGTAGACTTTGGAGTAGAAGTTCTGCACATTTTTGTGACTCTATTTTATGATCCAAATATGTAAGCTAAGAAAATAGAGTATTCAAGACATTAAGGTGCTCCGTCACTGAAGTAGATTCTGACATCCTCAAGGAGTAAAGTTTCCTCTTAAGGAAAATTTTGTTATGTAATGACTTGACCTCGTACAGTTTGATGAGGTGATCCCATATCTCCTTTGCCGTTTTCTTTTCTGCTAAGCTGGACAAGATCTCATCTGCAAGTGCTAGATGAAGGTTTACAATAGCATTCCCATCCATCTCGTTCCATTTAGTATCATCTGTGAATCCCTGCGGCCTTTCACTGATTGCCGCTAGACAACTATCTTTTCGCAAGATAGCTTTTATCTTTAATTTTCACAGTGAGAAATTTCTCCCGTTGAACTTTTCAATCTCAAATTTTGCTGCCATTGCTTTTATCTTCAAAAAATTAGCTCTCACTATTTCACATGAACAGTACCCCCAGCTACAGTGATCCGCTACAGTGCTTCTGCTACAGTACCCCCGCTACAGTGATCCGCTACAATATTCCTGCTACAGTACTTGCTACAGTGTGCTTTATGATCTGCTACAGTAATGTGCAATTACAATTCACAAATTTCTGCTACAGTACTATTCAAAAAACCACGTGAATAGTGATGAGTTACTATTCATAAACTTTCGCATTTTTATGCCCATTTTTAAAACGGATCACACCAAAAAACTCCACGTAATTTTCTCTTCCTCATGGTATATTTGGTTTTTCAAAATACCACAGCTCTGATACCACTTATTGTAAAAACGGACCAGATAAAGCAAGAACACAGCTAAAATTTTGAGAAAAATAAAGATAAAAGAGACACAGAATTTACGTGGAAAAACCTTAAACGAATTAAGGTAAAAACCACGGACAAGGATAGAAAAATTTTATTAGAAGAAAATAATAGGAATTACAATATAACTCTCAATTTTTCCTCTGTCTCTCTCTTCTTTGGGATGCTATAATACTTAACATCCCTTGCTATTTATAAGCAAGGGAAAACGTGTATACGAAGAGAATTTCATTTTGCCTTTTCCTCTTTTTTTTTAAATCAAAATTTGCGGCGCCTCCATCAAAATTTCTAAAATTGCTGCACCTTCAAAAATTTCGGCGCCTATATATTTTGATTTCCTTGGTCAAAGTTGATTGGCCAAGGAAACTTCAACAAACTTTGTTGGCGGCGCCCACAGATAGTTTGTAGAGTCCATATGTTCTTCTAGGTATTTATCAACACCAAGGCTCTCCACTATCATTCTCCTTACTATTTTATCCAATTTAGAAAATTTTTAAAACATAATTTTTATTTAGTTAATTAACCGAACCGATCAAAATTAAAAATCGATCAGTTCAGTCAATAATTTTAGTATTTGAAATATTAAGTTAAGATTAAATTCGATTAGTCGACTGAATGTTCACTCCTATAAGAAATAGCCAACTTATTCTTGGGAGCCCCCATTCACATTTATTTAGTTATATAAAGGATCGTAAGGAGAAACAAGCAACACCGTGAATTTTTTAGGCAATAGGCAATCAGACAAAAGCTCCACTCTTACATTTATATAAAAATTTAAACAAAATTTAAATAAATATACAGAATGTAAAAGACTATATTAAAAATATATCAAATATTTTATTAATAAAACTTAATATTATACAGAAATATAAATACAAGAATACTGATACGTGAAATTGTTATATTCAAATGCAGACAGGAATATTGTTCATTCGAATTCAGCTCTTGAATTTATGTCTAAATTTTCATCCGATATACCAATAATTTCAGTATTATATCAAAATACAAATAAAATTTATAAATAAATTTCTGATATACCAGATTAGACAAAGCTGCAGATACAGAGCATACTTATACAAAATAAAAATTTTAAATTAAAATATTTAAAATACAAAAATAAGTATTTAAACTTACAGGAGAATTTTACAGATGAATGAGATACTGAAATGGAAGAAGGTATGTGTGAGAGGGAAAGGGAAAGGAAAAACTAAAACTAAGCTTTACAGAGATTTCTTCAGAGTTAGTAGTATTCTGGAGAAAGATTCAATGCCTTCAAGTTCTTTAAAGAGGCAGGGTTTTATTGATCTTTATTGTGCTTTTCACATGATGTACTATACATAAATAGTTTCATGTTAGAAAAACAGTATCTTCACGCTTCCGGCACTATGGATGAATAGTACCTTATCAGAGATACTATTTATTTTACTGTTGATAAATAGTACTTACTTTATACTATTTATGAATAGTATTCTATTAGTGCTATTTTTACTATAGCCATGTGAAGGAATAAGGTTCCTTTTGCCTTTTTACTAAAATTCAAATTAGATTTTTATTCTCTTTTTTCTTTATTTATTTTTCTTTTTTCTTTTTATTTTTCTTTACTGGAGATAGGACCTCATAACAATCATTTTCATTACTAGGAGCATAATCTGAATCTGAGTCAGATTCAAAAGATGAGTCAAATTATGACGATGATGATGATGATATGGATGATGAGTCAGAAGAAGAAGAGGAAACATACTTCTTCCTTCCAGACTGGGCTTTAGAATGGACTTTTGACCTCTTCAACTAGATTTTAGTGGAGGAACCAGAAGAATAAGGCTTTAAGGTTATGGGCTCAGGTGTTGAGGGAATAGACTCAACCATCTATTCCATAATGACTTTATACTCCTCAGCAATCTTTGTAGCTGCGAGAAGGGTTTGACAATAGGCTTTCTGAGCTCCAAAAGCAATGGCTTGTTTTGGATCAATCTTGTCATACTCTTACTCATAGCACCATTTTTTAACAGACATTTCAGTATTGGAAATTATGAAGGCATTTCATCACTTGACTTTATACATTCTGGATACCACATGCATATTGGTACCTAACAAGTAGGCTAGTTCAAAGTACCATTAAAACACCCATAGTATAAAGAATTTCGTATAAAATATTTGGAGAGAAGAAAATTATTTTTCATGCAAGAAAGGGTGAGCATGGGTTTTAAAGTACTGGTAAGCTAAAAGGGCTTCAGGTGATAAAGTCCTCTCATTACCAAAAAAAATACCACCATTCTATGAACCACATGAAAATTTTATCAGTCTTGATATTAGTATCAAAATACAGTAACCAAGAATGAATGTTTGTAGGGTTTTAGAAAAGAAGAGCTTTGGTACAGACATCTACATAATCCCAATAGGTATAAGAATGACATACTATTTTATAAGTGAGGAAATTGGTTTTAATTTGCACAGAGTCATGCAAATATTTTCTCCATTCATAAGGATAGAGAACTTTTTTAATTTGGATTGAGGAATGAGATATGATGATTTTATCATTTGGGTCATGGTTATGCTTTAATTTTATAGAACCAGTGTCTTCAAGAATAGCTAAATAACATTTTTGAGTTTTTAATAAATCACTAGGTCTATAAAACTAATTTTTAGGATATACAGTCTTAATAATATTCCATGAATTTTGATTTGCTTCTCTCAAGAATCCATTTTCAATTATTAGTTATGTATCCCTTAATTTTTTTTGTAAACCATTTTGAATAATTTTTAAATTAAAAATTTGAAGAAACAATTTAAGTTGGGATTTTGAAACATCCAACTATGGCTTTACAATATTTATGGACAAGGCATTTGAAGTAGAAAGTTTTCCTGTTTCAGCTTTTATAAAAGGAATTAGGGCTTTATCTGTGGCTTCAAGAGCCAATCTGTAGGAGGAGGAAGGCCCAATTTCTGAAGGGCCTGGAGTACCTTTGGAGAGTGGGCTACTTGATTAACTCATTGCTTTACTAACTTCTCAATCCTTGTCAGATTCAAAGGATTATCGAATCCAATGCTTTCATATAGCGGTGCGAAAAAGCTTTTTCCTACATAACCACCATAGGCGAATTCAGAAAAATCATCGTTAACCATTTTAGTTTCTAAAGGCAAATCAAACATATCTTTCAATTTACTGAGAATTGAATTTGGAATTTGTTTGAACGCAACCCTGAAACAACCGTACTCTTGCACTGCTTTCCATAGTTGGGATCTTGCTGAATCCCACTGTGGAGTTCCTGGATTTAGGTTTGATAAATCAATTTCTGGAACATTAACAGGATTGTGATCAGAACATATTTTTTCTTGATTGGATTGGTAAATAAAAGTTTTTCATTTAGAACTCTTCACAAAGTATTTTGGATAGTTAGCTAATTTATAGAATTCGAAAAGATACTCTTTGGTGAGGAGACAGATGAAATCATATTTATCCAGTTCTTATATATATTATTTGTTTGATTATAAGTGATAGCAAAAGCTAGATTAATTTTGGGTACTATTTTATTTTATACTCAATAATTTTTAGCCAACCAATGTTAATTATAATAATCAACATTTAATAATTAACATTTTTTTACTATAAAAAATGTTAATTATTAAATGAAAAAAGGAAAATAATTGAATGGCCGGCAGTTCTCCTTTTAAAAAAAAAATCAGGACATTGAATGGATTTCAATCTTTGAATTTTGTCAAAATAAAAATGAAACAAAAATATATGCTTATTTCTTCTACAATTTAATGAAGAAATTTTTAATATTTAATGAATTTAGATTTTAATCAAACTCAAATTAATATAACAAATAATTCTACTTAATAATTATAAACAAATTATATGTAAACGTGAAATTATCAAAGGAGCCATATGGTTTCAAAAATTATTGAATAAATTATTATTAAGCAATATAAAAGCAGTAGATACTTCCCTCCAATTTCATTAACAATTAAAAATATGTAGAATATCATAATCTCCTATGAATAATCCTAACACAAGAAGATAAATAATGAGGCGAAATGAAAAAAAAATGTCAATTTATTATGTTTCTATCACTAAATCATTTTATTTGATTTTTGATTAGTTATATATTGATTAAGCTAAAATGTTTGTATATAAATTTTGCACAGAATACATCTAATTAAATATACGTGTTATGTGGTCCATTTTGAAGGGACCATTTAATTCAATATTTCAAATACCTTTTTTTTTTTATCAATTTTATCATATATTTATTTTTTAGTTCTGAAAAGATTTATATTGTTTTTTAATTTTTTGTGATGTTGCTCAACACTATTGAAACTTGTAATTTTAAAATAATATAAAATGGTTTCTTTTGCCGGCTGATTTACTTTTATTAAAAATCATCCCTCCAAAATCGAAATTCTTGCTTCATAGTTTTTGTTTATATACACACACACATTATTGAATGCTAGAATAAAAAATGAAATTATGATACATGCCAATTTTTTTAGATATCTTATAGTTTTTTTAGAAATTTGAAAAAAAAAAGGTTTGGTTAAAGATATTATATATATATATATATATACTTTTGATATGAATACTAAATATTTACTGATTATATATCCCTAGAAGTATATATTTTTGAAATTGCAAATTGAAAATTTGAAATTTAAAAAATTATTTTTAAAAATATTTTCCCTTTTTAGAATTTTTTGTGCAAAGATGTAAATAAAAGGGATTTTCATAAAAATACTTTAAAAATAAAAAATATAAAAAAATACTGACTTTTTTCTTTTAAAAATACCCACTTTACAGCTTTCAATTTCCAAAAATCCTACTTTCAATTGTATAGATATAGTATACAAAAAACATACACTTATTTGCACTCGAAAATATAGTATAACGATATGTGTATATTCTCATAAATAATAAATGCATGATTGATTCCTTTTCTTTAAAATGTATTAAATGTCTAAAAAAAAGATATATTGAAATAACTTGTATCAAATAATGATAATAATAATAATATTATTATTAAATTATTCAACTAAGTTAATTTGTAAAAAAAAAAATTGATTATCAACTAAACTATTAAAGTCTAAACCATCCATGATAATAATAATATTAAATTATTCAACTAAGTTAATTTGTAAAAAAAAAATAAATGGTTATCAACTAAACTATTAAAGTCTAACCCATCCAATTATTGAGAGTAGGTGTATTATTAGGATAAATAATAAACAAATAATTTAAAGCATAATTTATTGATTTAATAATTAAAATAACTAAATTAATGATAATAATTACTAACAAACAAGTAAGAAAACAATTATATAATAATAATAATAATAATAATAATAATAATAATAATAATGTTTAGAATTATTAACAAACAAACAAAAACAATTAAAGTTAAGATTTATTGCAATAATAAAATAAACAAAATTTTGAATAATTAAAGGTTAGAATAATTAATTAAAGAGGAGAATATGAAATAATTAGAGTTAGAATAATAATTTATATTGGAAAACATTAAATAAGTAAAGTTAAAATAATTAATTAAAGTGGGGAAAAAATTAAAGTTAGAATTATTGTTAGAAAGAGTATTAAATTATTTTGGGTAAATTAAAGAGTATTAAATTAAAGTATTAAAGAGTATTGTTAGAAAGAGTATTAAAGAGAAATGGTCCACTACCGTCCGACATGTGCTGGCACCATGAAAGTTCACTCGATGAGCTTTCCAATGTCATATGATTGCCATGAACGGCCGTTGGACCAAGCCATATGCACCGTTCGAGCTGAAAATTGGAGAGCTCACCAGCAGCCACTTTTCAACCTCTTTTTCTGATGAATCTAGTATTTTTGAAACTCTCTCTTTATAATTTTTGATTTAATATCTCATTTGCCAATTATGGATGAGTTTTAAAAATTCATATATTTATACATATATTAAAACAGAAAAATTTTAATTTTAATTACTTTTGACTAATTAAGAATTTAGGTTTTAAAATGAAATTTAGATGTAATATATTATGATTTATTTGGAGGTAATTAAAAGAAAGTAAATTCTGAATAATATATATATACAAATAATAAAAATAATAAATAGTTAGTTTAAAAGAAATTAGTTAAGATTAATGAAATTAGTAAATTAGAAGTAATAAATTTAATTAGTTAATTAGAAGTAATAAATTTAATTAGTTAATTAGAAGTAATAAATTTAATTAGTTGGTTAATGACATTTAAAAGAAAAATTAAAATAAAAAGATAATTAAATATTAAAAATAAATAGATAATGAATATGTGAATAATTTAAAGTGAAAATATTAATATAAAGTATATTCAAATAAATTAAATATTTGAGTTATAAATATTTATTAGTAAATTATAGAATAAATTATTTATTGATAAACTTATAAATTGATAGTTAGTTGTTGGTTAGTAAATTTAAAGTTATCGTTCAATTATAGTTAAGAATTTTTGTTAATATATATATAGTTATTTATTAATTATTTGCAATTAGAATGGAAATAAGTATGTATATGTATATTAACTTTAGAATAAAAAAAATTATTGTCAAAATAAATTAAATTCTTAAATAATAATTTTTGTTAATAATTTATAAAATAAATTAATTATATTTAAATATAAAAATTTAAATAAATGTATGTATTGAATTAACAAATTAATTGTAAGTTAATAAATAAATAGTTTGATAATTAAGTTATATTAAATAATATTATTAAGTTATTATTTATATAAGAGTTTTTATTTACAAATTGAATTTAGTTAATTAAATTATTTATAAATTAAATTGAATTAGTTAATTATTAAATAATCAAATTAAGTGGTAAATAAGTTGTGTTTGGAAATACATAAAATTAAATATTCTATTAAAGTTTATATTATTATAAATATATTAGTTAAATTATTATTATCTTTATTTAAGCATAAATAATAATAATTGTTAAAAACATAATTAATGCTAAATAGTAGTTAAATATTAACATTATTATTGTTATAGGAATAAAATATTATTACTAAATTTGTTATAATTATTAGTGATTGTCAATTTTAGTTTAATCATTAATTTTTCCACAACTACAACTATTAATATATTAAATCTATTACTTTTAAGCCTATTATAAGTTTAATTGAATAGTTAGTATTGTTATTATTATTATTATTATTACCAATATTATTAGAAATAAATTTAACATAAATTATTAAGATTTAAAATAATGGAAAGTAAAAAAATATTTTAGTTAAGTAAATAATGTTACTATTTTTATTATCAAAATTATTGACTTTGTTATAAGTAATTATTAGAAAATAAAAATAAAGTATTAAAAAATAAATAAATAAAATACTAATATTATTATTATTATTATTATTAAACTTAATATAAATTATTATAGTTAACTTAAAGGTAGTTAAGTAATTATTTTAAGTAATAAGAATTAATCGTATAATGTTAATATTTAAGTAAATATTATTATTATTATCATTATTTTTATTATTAGTGTCATAATTATTAATATTTTAAGTATAATAAAATAAGAAAATTTAAGTAAATGATATTATTATTTTTTTTTATAATTTTTTTATTATACATATATATTATTATTATTAACGCAAACTTATTTTAAAAACAATAATATCATTAATTATTAAATATTAAACTTATTTTACTGTAATATTAAATATTAAATAAATATTAATTAACATGTAATTGAATAAGTTAGTTAATAAATGAATATTATTAATATTAATAAATTATTAAAATAAATAATATAAATAATATAAATAAATTGTATATTGAAACATTGTTAATAGTTAGTGAAGTTTTGATATCTAAAATACATTGAGTTATTAAAAATATTGTTGGAAAATTAAAATAACAAGTGGCTTAACAAATTGAGAAAATACTCATTTGAATATTATTTTTGAGAATTGGGAAAAAAGTCTAAATTATGCTAAAATTTCGCTAGAATTTAAGAACCATACACACACATCATTTTCATAGCATACATCCATAATAGTTAATAAAAATTAGATTATATTTAAATTAAATATTATTTTTATATTATTTAATTTTTATATTATTTAGGAATGAATTGAGATGCAATTATTGAGTATAGAAGGGATTCTATTAATTAGACAAGTACAGTTTTAGTCTAGGTGAGTTGATAAACATAAAACATTATATTTTTAAAATATTACATATATATGATTTTTGAAGAAGAATTCGCTAAATTCAAAATGATATTTATTTTCTTATAAATTGAGAATAAATAATGGTAGTTGAGCTTTCATATATGTGAATAATTGATTATATTAGATAAATAACTATATATACTCTTATTATAATCTTATATTATCACACATTGATGACAAGTGTTTATAGAATTAAGAATTACAATGATTTACCCTTTAGGGAAAGTGTGTTTTGCTCTGCACATGTGTATTGAAGTTATTTCTCTTTGAGCTTGCGATATAAGTCATCATACGCCTTTGGATTGAAGATAGATCATTAGAGAATTATATTTGAGTGTATACAAATGATGTTTGAATTGAATTCTTTAAATTATTCAGAGAATTAAGAAAAGTTTGAAAGTTATGTTTGAATTTCCATGACTTATTTATCAAGTTAATTGATGATGATGATATATGCAAATGCACATATATATATATATATTATTTAAACATTATTAGTTCTCCCTTATTATGTATTTATTTATTTATTGAGTAGTTGGACTCACCCCTTTATTATATATATTTCAGATCTTGAAAAATAATCCGATAGAATTCATATATTACATTTTTATCAATGCGTAGAAGAGGTTGGGCCAACATGTTTATCGTTTGGATTTATTAAGGATTATTTATATTATTGTGTTGAACAATCATAAAAATGTATTTAAGAATATTAGTTTCTATTGGATGATACAAGTGTGTGTACTTAAAGAATATTAAGTAATTAAATTATGAATAATTATCTTATAGTAAATTAATATCATGTCAAATTATGAAATAAGTTCACCATTGGGATTAAAAGAATGAGGTCTGACATTTTATAGTATCAGAGCATATGTTATAGATTATGTAGACTAACAGAGCATAAATTATAGATTATGTAAACTAACATGAGATAATATTTAGAAATTTAAATTTAGATGATTAGGGGTAAGAGACTTATTTTAAGTGTCTTATTTTAATTATTAGCGTATCGGTCAAATTTCTCCTATTCAATGGCAAAGTTCTTTTAATGTTGCATATTAGGGAAAAATATGCATGAGTCAAATGAAATTTTAAATTTAATTTGCATTTACATATTATATGCAACATTATAGTCATGCATAATTAAAAATATTTAAATTTTCATCAATAATTGCTCAAGAATTAGAGAGATTTGTCATGATGCACTAATATAAAGATACATATGTATTATTCTATAAAAGAATATTTATAAGAATATCACTTAGTGGGCTTATGTTATATATTTATTTATTTTTATAGGAAAATACAGCAAAAAATATGAAATGATAGAGGCCGTGGTAAAAATGCCGACAGAAGAAATTGAGTAATTAGACTAAAAAATATTGGCCAATCTTGTAGGGATCCACTTCCTTCTTCCAATGAGTCTATTGATTATGAGGTATCTGATAACAGTCAATAGAATACCGATACTACTTCACAAGATGAATTATCTAGAGTTAATCCACCTACTCCACCTCATGCCGACCTGTTCCACTTCCTGTTCAGGTTGATATTGAATTAGGTGTCGCCTTTGCAAAAGCTATTATAATAGTTATGGCTGCAAGAGATCAGCAGCAGTCACCTTGGGCTATTATTTTCCATTGTTGTAATTGTGGAGCAGAAAATTTTGATGGTATCTTGGATTCTGAAAAGGTAGACAAGTGGTTAAAAAAATTAAATAAAGCTTATTCTCTCTCGGGTATTGCAGATGCTAAAAAGTTGAGATATGTTCAAGCTTTCTTGGAAATTATTGTTAGAAATTAGTATGATAGACCGGTTAAATCCTAAGGTGCTAAGTTGACTTTGCATATTTTTGAAACTGAATTCTACAAACAATACATTCTTGGTAGTTATAAGAGGGAGAAAGAGAGTATGTTCTTCCAAATAAAATAAAGTAGTATGACAGCCCTTCAAAATGTGGATACATTTGAGGAATTATACAAATATGTGGATCATATGATATCTAAGGATAAAGACAAATATAATAAGTTTTATGAAGGGTTGCATATCAGTATTTCGAGGACAAGGCACTACATTCCGTACTTTGGTTGATGGTGCACTAGAAAATGAGAAATTATTAAAAGAAGAAGCAGAGATGGAGAACAAAAAGCGAAAGCAGACCTACAGTTCTTTTCAGGAGGTTTATACACAGATAAATTAAAAGGCGAGACAACAAGTAAATCGACCCCAATTTAGTCAGAATTTAGTGGGATAATCTATAGGAAACTTTACTAGTACACTTGGAATTGGACAGGTTAGTAGTTCAAGAGCTAATTAGAGACTACAATCCTTATGCTCTATTTGTAGAAAATATCACAATGCAGAATGTAAAGTAAATATTAGAAGATGTTATCAATGTGGTGATACTGGTCACTTCAGGAGGGATTATCCAATGTTGGTAAGACCGATTGAGTCTTTTCAAGCATCATCAGTATTTATACCTTAATGAGGGGGCAGAACCCAGTCCTAGGGCAGAGGAAGTGGTAGAGGAAATAATGGTATTAATAGACAGGATGGGGTTATATCATCCAGTCAGGCTAGTAGACCTCCTACACAAGCTCAGATTTTTGTTGTCACTCAACAAAAAGCAACAGAAAGCTCAAATTTTTGAAGTGGTTACTGGTATGTTGGTTATTTTTAGTAGAGATGCCTATGTTCTTATTAATATGGTTCCACTCATTCATTCATATCACATGCATTTGCCACATATGCAGATGAAAAATTAAGTTTCATAGATAATAAGTTAGCAGTAAGTTTTTCAGTTGGGACATCAGTGAAGTGTGAATATGTGTATAAGGATTCAATATTCAAGTTAGGAAAATTTAAGCTACTGGCAGACCTTATATCATTACCCATACAGGAGTTTGATGTTATTTTAGAGATGAATTGGTTATCTTGCCATTATGCCACTATGGATTGTTATGAGAAAAAAAATAATTTTTAGTTTGCCTGTAAATGCTAATCTTATATTCTATGGTGAGTGGAAGTTTCTTCCATCTTGTATTATTTATGCTATGATAGCCAAAAAATTTCTTAAGAAAGGTTGGCAAGCATATTTAGCACATATAATTGATACACATCTATAAGGGCCTAACTTAGAGGATATTTCTTAGTATGTGAATTTTTAAAAGTATTTTCAGAAGAGCTTCTTACAGAAAATAATAATAATAATAATAATAATAATAATAATAATAATAATAATAATAATAAAGATAATCATAATTATTAACAAACAAACAAAACTAGTTAAAGTTAAGAATTATTCTAATAATAAAACAAAAATTTGAATAATTAAAGGTTAGAATAATTAATTAAAGTGGGGAACATGAAATAATTAAAATTAGAATAATAATGTATAGTGGGGAACATTAAATAATTAAAGTTAAAATAATTAATTAAAGTGGGAAAAAAAGATTGAAGTTAGAAATATTTTTAGAAAGAGTATTAAATTGTATTGGGTTTACTTGGATACAAAGAAGAAAACAAAGAGAGAGAGAGAGAGAGAGAGAGAGAGAGAGAGAGAGAGAGAGAGAGAGAGAGAAATGATCTAATGTTTTTTCTTTCATTCGTCGGCTTTCAGTTACCGCCGACCGACATGCACCAGCCACCACGGAAGCTCACTAGATGAGCTTTTCAACGTTATTCGATCCGCTGTGAACGGCCACCGATCTGAGTCGCTCCGTCTGAACTAGAGATTAGATCTCTCGCCGACAACCACTTTTTGGCCACTTTTCAATTGTTTTCCAACCTCTTTTTTCGGTGATACTAATATTTTTGGAGCTCTCTTTTTATAAATTTTGATTTGACATCTCATTTGTTAATTATGAATGAATTTTGAAAATTCATATATTTATACATATATTAAAACATAAAATTTTAATTTTAATTAATTTTGACTAATTAAGAATTTAGAATTTAAAAAGAAATTTAGATATAATATATTATGATATATTAGAGGTAATTAAAAAAAAGTAAATTCTAAATAAAAGTATATATACAAATAATAAAAATAATAAATAGTTAGTTTAAAAGAAATTAGTTAAGATTAATGAAATTAGTAAATCAGAAGTAATAATTTTAATTAGTTTAATAATATTTAAAAAATTAAAATAAAAAGATAATTCAATATTAAGAATAAATAGATAGTGAATATGTGAATAATTTAAAATAAAAATATTAATATAAAGTATATTCAAATAAATTAAATATTTGAGTTATAAATATTTATTAGTAAATTGTATTATACATATATATATATATTTATTGATGAATCTATAAATTGATTGTTAGTAGTTGGTTAGTAAATTTAATGTTATCATTAAATCATATTTAAGAGTTTTTGTCAAAACATATATAGTTGTTTATTAGTTGATTAATTATTTGTAATCAGAATGGAAATAAGTATATATATGTATATTAACTTTAGAATAAAAATATTTATGGTTAAAACAAATTAAATTCTTGAGTAATAAATTTTATTAATAATTTACATAATAAATTAATTGTATGTAAATATGAAAATATAAATAAATGTATGTATGGAATTAACAAATTAATTGTAAAGTAAAAAATAAATAGTTTGATAATTAAGTTGTATTAAATAATATTATTAAATTATTAGTTATATAAGAGTTTTCATTTACAAATTGAATTTAGTTATTAAATTATTTATAAATTAAATTAAATTAGTTAATTATTAAATAATCAAATTAAGTGAAAAATATGTTGTGTTTGGAAATTCATAAAATTAAATATTCTATTAAAGTTTATATTATTATAAATATATTAGTTAAATTATTATTATTTTTATTTAAGAATAAATAATAATAATTATTAAAAACATAATTAATGTTAAGAAGTAATTAAATATTAATATTATTATTGTTGTAGAAAAAAAGTATTATTACTAAATCGTTATAATTATTAGTGATTGTAAATTTTAGTATAATCATTATTTTTACCACTATTATTATTGATATTAAATTTATTACTTTTAAATCTATTATAAGTTTAATTCAACAGTTAGTATTGTTATTATTATTATTACTAATATTATTGGAAATAGATTTAACATAAATTATTAAGATTTAAAATAATGATAAGTAAATAAATATTTTAATTAAGTAAATGCTACTATTTTTATTATCAAAAGTATTAATATTATTATAAGTGATTATTAAAAAATAAAAATAAAGTATTAAAAAGTAAATAAATTGTATGCTAATATTATTATTATTACTATTAAACTTAATATAAATTATTATCCTTAACTTAAAGGAAATTAAGTAATTAGTTTAAGTAATAAGAATTAATCATATAATATTTATATTTAAGCAAATATTATTATTATCATTATTGTTATTATTAGTGTCATAATTATTAATATTTTAAAGTATAATAAAATATGAAATTTAAGTAAATAATATTATATTTTTTTTTATAAATTCTTTACTATACATACATACATATATTATTATTTTTATTATTAACACAAATTTATTTTGAAAACTAAGAATATATATATATATAAGTATTAATATACTAGAATATTAAATAAATATTATTTAATACGTAATTGAATAAGTTCATTAATAAATAAATATTATTAATATTAATAAATTGTTAAAATAAATAAACTAAATAATATAAATAAATTATATATTAAAATATTGTAAATACTTAGTAAAATTTTGATATCCAAAATATATTGAGTTATTAAAAATATTGTTAAAAAATTAGAAGAACAAGTTGACAAATTGAGAAAATACTTATTGGAGTATTATTTTTGAGAATTTGGGAAAAATCTAAATTTCGCCGAAATTTCTTTAGAATTTAAAGACCATACCCACACGCTATTTTCATAGTATACATCCATAGTAGTTGATAAAAATTAGATTATACTTAAATTAAATATTATTTTATATTATTTAAGAGTAAATTCACCTGTAATTGTTGAGTATAGAGGGGATCTTATTGATTAGACGAGTACGGTCTTGGTCTGGGTGAGTGAAAAAATATGTAACATATTTTCAAAATATTACATATATATGACTTTTGAAGAAGAATTTGTTAAATTCAAAATAATAATTTATTTTTAAATTATATTTATTTTTTTATAAATTGAGAACAAATAATGTTAGTTGATGTTTTATATATGTGAATGATTGATTATACTTGATAAATAATTATATACACTATTGCTATAATCCTACATAATTACACAGTGATAATGAGTGTTTATAGAATTAAAAGTTGCAATGATTTACCTTTTAGGGGAGGGGATTTTTTTGCTCTACACATGTGTATTGAAATTATTTCTTTTTAGGCTTTTGAGATAAGTCATCATACGCCCTTGAATTGAAGATGAATCATTAAAGAATTATATTTGAGTGTATACAAAAGATGCTTGAACTGAATTATTTGAATTATTCAGAGAATTAAGAAAGGTTTGAAAGTTATGTTTGAATTTCTATGACTTATTTATCAAGTTGATTAATGATAATGATATATGCAAAATACTTATATATATATATATATTATTTAAACCTTGTTAGTTCTCTTATTATGTATTTATCTATTCACTGACTAATTGAATTTATCTATTTATTATAAACATTTCAGATCTTGAAAAATAATCCGATAGAATTCCTATATTACATTTTCATTAACGTGTAGAAGAGATTGGACTAACATAGTTATCATTTGGATTTATTTAAGGACTATTTATATTATTGTATTGAACAATAATAAAGATATATTTAAGAATATTAATTTTTATTGGATGATACATATGTGTGTACTTAAAGAATATTAAGTAATTAAATTATAAGTGATGATCTTATCGTAAATTAATATCATGTCAAATTACGAGATAAGTTCACTCTTAGAATTAAGAAAATGAGGTGCGACATATATATTTATTTTTCAAATTTTAATTTTAGAAATAACTCATTACCATATATATACATCTAGCATACAAAAAATATATAAAAATAATAGAGTATTTTTGAAAAGAAAAAAGTTAAAAGTGAGAAGCAATATAATTGGGAAAATTACATTATATGTCAAGTTTTAGTTTTTTTTCTCAAAAATATCTTGTAGTTGCTGTATGTATTTGATATACTAAAAATATACTAGATATATACCTCTAAAATGGAGTATTAGTATAATAAATATATACTTAGATGTATACATTTGATTTTTGAAATTAATAGCCAAAATAAAGAAAAATTTACTACTAAATAATTATAAGAAAGAAAATTTATAAAGAAAAATTTACTACTAAATAATTATAAGAAAGAAAATTTATAGATATACTTTGCAATAAAAAGTTTATAAACATACTATCAAAATAAAAATTTATACAAAAGTACTGTTTATTTTTAGTATGTTTTTGATATTTGTTGAATATATATCTAGTATATTTTTTGTATATTCATATATGTTACAAAAATATAAAGAAAAATATTTTTTTAAAATTCAAAATTATAAAAAAAAATTAAGTACAATAAAAATAAAATTTATATAATTTTCTCTTAAAATTGCTATCACTTTGAAAAGCTATTTTATAGTTATCTACTACAGAAGCATAATACATGGTAGTAACTAAGGCTATAAAGGAAGCTATTTGGTTAAAAGGTTTAGTTGGTGAGCTTAATTCAAATCAACAAGTGACTGTCATCTATCGTGACAAAAGATCGAATGTTTCATAAGAGGAAAAAGTATATTGATGTGAGATACTATTTTGTTCGTGATAGCATTTCTCATGAAAATATGATTGTGAAAAAGATTGATACCACAAATAATCTAGTTGATATGATGACTAAATTTCTTTTTGTAGATAAGTTCAAGTATTGCTTGGACTTAGCTGACATTTATTGCATTTGAGACAAACCCTTGAGGGCTTAATAGAGAAAATGGAGAAAATTCTACTAATTTATTGAACGACTTAAATTTTAAATTGTTGAGCTAATCCTTGTTGTAAAAGATAGAGTAATTTACACGCATTATCCTTGAAGAATTTACTAACTCACTTTATCGTCCCTGAAGTTTAAATTTTACATCGGTCATCCATAAAGTTAAGAGTTTTGTAACAAAATCGTCATCGACTCAAAATTATAGTCATCTCCGTTAACGGTGCCACGTCAGCTCTTAAAATAAATCTCTTATAAATCAAAACAAATTTTATTTGTTATCCCTGAAGAATTCTCTTAATTTCACGAGTCATCTTAAAAAATATCTTAATTTTATCTGTCATTTTTAAATAATCTCTTAATTTCACATGTCATTATTAAAAAATTAATTTAAAATCACATATAATTAATGTTGGTGCAATGATTCTGTCCTTAGACTCTCACTTTAAAAATAAATATCTAACTATCCAAGAAAATCACATATTAATTAGTTTAAAAAGTCTTAAATAATTTAAAAAAAATCAATTTTTTTAGATTTGAATGATAAATTTAAATATATTTTTTTTACATTTGAATAATAATTGTTATTCTAATTTTATTTTTGTAAAATAATATTTAATAATTATTAGTTTAATTCAACTATAAAAAATGATTTTTTAAAAATTTTCTAATTTTAAATATAGTATAATTATTACTGCAATATTTTCTAAAATTATTTTAAACAATAATTGTTATTATTATTCAAATGTAGAAAATTTGAATTTTTTAAAATTATTTAAAATTGGATAATTTTGAAAATTTTAATTTTTTTTTAAAAAATTTACTAATAGATTTATTAAACTGATTAATAAGTTTTATTTAATTATTAAATGAAATTACTTTGTAATTAATAATTTAAAATTATCATTTAAATATAAAAAAATATATTTTTTAAATTATTTAAGATTTGTTAAACTAATTAATATATAATTTGCTTGGATTGTTAGATATTTTATTTTTAAAGTGAGAAATACAAGGATAGAATTATTGTACCAACATGGATTATATGTAATCTTAAATTAATTTTTTAAGGATGATAGATGAAATTAAGAAATTATTTAAGAATGGCGGATGAAATTAAGAGATTATTTGAGGACGACTGATGAAATCAAGATAATTCTTCAAGGACAATGGATAAAATTTGTTTTGATTTATATTAAATTTATTTTAAGAGCTAACATGACACTGTTAACAGAGACGACGGCAGTTTGGATTGAGGACGACTTTGTTACAAAACTCTTAATTTTAGGGATAACCGATATAAAATTTAAACTTCAGGGACCATAAAGTGAGTTAGTCAATTCTTCAATAACGATAGGTGTAAATTATTTTAAAAAGATACAATAATTAATTAGTTTTTGGAATTCTTTATGGCATTGGATTAGTGGCCAACTTAGAAATCATTTTACTATACATAGGTGTATTATGGATTGTGCTTTGAGTCTTAAAAAAGCAATATTAAGAGAGTTAATTTAGAGTGAGTGCTATAATTTTAAATCTTATTTTAAGAGCGGTGAGCACTTTGGAATTTACTTGGGATAAGTATTTGAGTGTTATTTCTTTTTTCTAACTTCTTCTATATCTCTCTCTATTTTGTTTAATGAATTTTATTTCCATTCATATGTGAACGTAGGTTAAGCTAAATCACGTAAAATTTATTCTCTTTTCTATTTACTTTTGTCATTATATCTTTCATATAATCTCAAATTAAATGTTGATTTAATCTCAACAATTAACAATAAAACACATTATGGAAGAGTATTAATCCAATTAGTAAAAAGAATGCTGTTTAAACTTCAAATCTTACCAAGGAGATAGTAACAATTTCCATTAATTACCATTATAGTAACAATTTCTATTAATTACCATTACTATTACACTCGAAAACATACATATTGTAGCTGAAAATCACGCGTCTGAGAGTATTATATATAGCCAAAAGACAGATACACACATTTAATTTATCAGACCAACAAACAACAATAAATCAAATATCAATTCCAAAATAAGCAATCAAAGGAATATAGGGTTGGAGATCATTATTTTCATAATACTTAGCATCTCTTTGGATCAATTTAAGAAATTCAAAATGATCAAATGGCTTATATAGTAAGGGATGTTGTTGATCAACAAGTTCTTCAGGAGCTTTCACTAGGTATCCCTCTTTAAAGGCTGTGAATAATCCTGTTGAATACCTTACTGTATTTCCTTTCATTGTAACACGATGATATGGAGCGTATGCTCGACCATTTGTCCATGCCTAAAAAATAATAAAATAAATATCATTTAATGTTAATTCATCTTTGTTTTTACTATGCTTTTAGATTGAAATGTTAATGTTTCTGGCTCTGTCTATTTAAAAGTAGGCTCTAAATATGTGAAGATTTGTAGGAGGAGGCTAATTAAAAACATCCTTAATTGTCAAGAAACCACTAAATTTAAAATTCAATTGTCAGCAAGGATTTAGATTAATTTATATTTCTATTTTCTAACGCGCTTCTCGTGCGAATTCGTTAGACTTAGAATATCATCATCATATCAAACAATCACTCAAATAAAGATTGATATTTATAAGCTAGAATTCAAAAATTGTTCACATTTCTAACATAAAAAAGATTATATTCTGTTAATTAAATTTGAATTAGAACTAAAATATTTTAAGATCTGCTATTTAATTAGTATCTGAATAATTTTTTTTAGTGTTACGAATTTTTCATTTTTTTAAAAATAATTAAATATAAATATTTTTAGCCGTTTGATCCCAAAGAGCTAATTTATAACTCTAAAATCTTTGATTAATTTACAAAATTTTAATTCCATTTAAAATCTTGTACTTCTATCTAATAACTCAAAAACATTTCTTCTCGCAGATATTTTAGAGTTGCAAATCAATCATTATTTCAATTACCGAAAAATGGTTAAAATTAATACTTATAATTTTTAAAAATTGAAAAACTCAATTATTTTATATTTAAAAAAAATTTCACATACCAATGAAGTAATTTTTTTCTATATTACAATTTCATAATTTGATAATGCTTTTAGTATGTCCGAATCTATTAATTCTACCGGTGATATGGTTTATGTGAATGGGAGTTTTAGCTTAAAGTATTTATTATCATCTTGTGATCTATAGTCATGGGGTTCGAGCCATGAAAATAACATATTGCAATTATAAAAGAAGGTTGCATATAATAAATCTTATGGATCCGATCTTTTCCAAACTCTATATATTGTAGAAGTATTTATGCATCGAACTGACTTTTAGTGGCATGGTTAATGTAAATATCAAAAATTAAGAACATGAGAAGGCAAGTAATAACTTACATGAAGAGATTCCCCAATGACAACGGTGAAGTTCTGAGGAGAGGGTTTGACATCAACCCACTCACCATCTCCAGTTTCTACCTCTAATCCATCAACCTCATTTTGATATAATATGGTCATAACATCTTGGTCCTTGTGAATGTTTAGTCCAACTTCTTTTTCACTCTTTTGTGGTGTTTCATATTTCTGAACCCTAAGTGCATAAAACACCGAGTTACAGTGCTCTTCCAAATACTTTTCAACTCCCAAACTCTCTATTATCATTCTCATTATTACAATTTCAATTTCTGACGTTTTCTTTGCATATTCATGTACATTTTTGCTGCAAAACAATAAGAGCAAAAAATAAAATAAAAATAAAATTAAGAATCATATAAATTCAGTAAAATCTGAATATATATATTATACAGATACAAACCAGAAATCATGCCTTCCTGGAGGTAAAAGGGCATTGATCAACTTCTCAATTTTTGTCAAATTTAAAGGATTGTCAAATCCAATACTTTCATATAGCGGTCCGAAAAGGCTTTTTCCAAAATAACCACAATAGGCGAGTTCAGAAATATCATTGTCAAGCATTTTAGTTTCTACTGATAAATCAAAAAGATCTTTCAATTCACTAAGAATTGAATTTGGAATTTGTTTAGGAATTTTCTTGAACAAAACCCTGAAACAACCATACTCTTGCACTGCTTTCCACAGTTGGGATCTTGCTGAATCCCACTGAGGAGTTCCTGGATTTAGGTTTGATAAATCTATTTCTGGAACATTAACAGGATTGGGATCAGAACCCATTTTTTCTTGATTGGATTGGTGAATAAAAGTTTTTGATTTAGAAGTCTTCACAAAGTATTTTGGATAATTAGGTAATTTATAGAATTTGAAAAGATACTCTTTTGTGAGGAGACAGATGAAAGGTCATATTTTTCCTGTTATTATATACTCCCTCCGTATCATTTACATAAAAAAAGTAAAATGGACACGAAAATTAAGGAAATTCACTTTTTTCCATCTCTATTTACTTAAATACCCCTAAAAAAAATATCCCTCAAAACCTACTTTTAAGGCAAGGGCATAAATGGTATTTTGTCTCATTTCACTCCCCAAAATTTACCTAAAATACTATATTTTCTATATAAAAGATACACCAAAAAAGGAAAATTTCCCTATGTAAATAATACGGAGGGAGTATTTTCCTTTTTTTTTTTAATTTGCACTGTGATTTGATTGGTGCGTACTTAATCTGCCAAAATCTTACAAAATTTTGTTTATTTATGGAAATAAATAATGATTACAATATATTGAAAATGGAAGTTAACAATATATACTATTGATTTGTTATTTTTCTTGTCATGCTATATGCAATGTTAGATATAAACGGGCTGATATATATTCATATCTTATTTGCTTGATTACAAGTGATAGCAAAAGCTACATTATATTTTTTTTTAATTTAGTTTTGGTGGTACCATTTTATTTTATATTCAATAGTTTTTACGCAATCAATGCTAATTATAAAATGAAAAGGAAAATAATTGAATGGGAAGTTCTCTTTTATTAAAAAATTAAAATCAGGACACTGAATGGAATTCAATCTTTTAATTTTGTTTAAATAAAAATGAAACAAAAATATATGCTTTTTTGTTCTACTATTTAATGAAAAAGTTTTAATATTTTATGAATTTAGATTTTAATCAAACTCAAATTAATAAAAAAAAAGACTTCTATTGAATTATAAATTATTATAAACAAATAATATATGTAAACATGAAATTATCAAAGGAGCCATACGGTTTCAAAAAATATTGGCAATAATAATTTATAAATTATTATTAAGCAATATAAAAGCAGTAGAAGCTTCCCCCAAATTTCATTAACAATTAAAAAATCGTAGATGATCATAATTTCCTATGAATAATCCTTACTTAAGATGATAAATAATGAAGCGAAATAAATAAAAAAAAATGTCAATTTCTTATGTTTCTATCACTAAATCATTTTAATTGATTTTTTATTAGGTATATCTTGATTAAGCTAAAATGTTTGTATATAAATTTATAAATTTTCCGCAGAATACATCTAAATATATGTGTTATGTGGTCCATTTTGAAGGGACCATTTAATTCAATATTTCAAATAACTTTTTTTTCAATTTTATTATAAATTTATTTTTTAGTTCTGAAAAGATTTATATTGTTTTTTATTTTTTTGTGATGTTGCTCAACATTATTGAAACTTGTATTTTTAAAATAATATAAAATGTTTTTTTGTCGGCTGCTTTACTTTTATTAAAAATCATCCCTTGAAAATAAACATTCTTCATATTTTTGGTGTGTATATATATACACACGCACACACATTATTATTGAATGCTGGAATAAAAAATGAAATTATGATATATGTCAATTTTTGTAGATATCTTATGGTTTTTAAGAAATTTTTAAAAAAATAAATTTCATTGAAAATATTATATATATATATATATAGACACTTTTGATGTGAATATTGAATATGTACTGAATATATATCTCTAGCAATATACTTTTGAAATTAAAAGTTAAAAAATGATATTTAAAAAAAATTAATTTTGAAAATATTTTTCCTTTTTAGAATATTTTGTACAAAGCTATAAATAAAAAGGGATTTCTATAAAAAATACTTTAAAAATAATTTTTTAAAAAAAAATACTCACTTTTTTTCTTTTAAAAATGCTCACTTTTCAACTTTAAAAATCCTATTGTGAATTGTACATACAAAAATTATACAAAAGACATATACTTATTTGCACACCAAAATATAGCCTAGTGATAAGTGTTTATTTCCTAAATAATAGATGCATGATTGATTCTTTCTTTTTAAAATATATTAAATGTCTAAAGAAAAAGATATATATTCATCTTTCAACCTTTAATTAAAAAAATATCTCACTATCAGAATTATACATTTAGTAAACGAAAAATATACAAAAATTATAGTGTATTTTTTAAAAGAAAAAAGTTAAAAGTGAGAAGTGTTTTTAAATTTTTTAAAAAATATTTTGCAGTTTTTGTATATATTTAATATATTAAAAATATACTAGATATATATACCTCTAAAATAAAGTATACTTTTGTTATATTAAATATATACTTAAATGTATACATTTGATTTTTGAAATTAAAAGTTGAAAAGTTAGTATTTTTGAAATGAAAAAGAAAATGGGTAGTTTTAAAATATTTAATTTTTTAGATATTTTTAAAGAAATCTGAATATAATTTGGACTTTTAACAAAATTGTCAGAAAAAACTATAATATTATAAATTTATTAGCTCAACAGATATTATCAACTTTACCAAAAAAAATTTACCAATTTACAAATTCACCAATCTGTCCATCTCCATGTAGCATATAGATTATAACGTTTTCATTATGCATTAAATCCACATATGATGACTTCTATAATTTAGTATAAGATTATTATAAATTTATTATACATTTTTGTAAATGATAAAAAGCCCTCTAATAAAAAAAATAAAAATTTTGAAAAATCTGATAAGGAACTTAATTTTCTCGTATAATTTCCTTTAAATAATGAAAAAATTTACTGCAAAATAGTTTAAACAAAGAAAAATTATAAATATACTTTGCAAATAAAAAATTTATAAAAATACTATAAAAATAAAAAAAATTACAAAATTACCGTCCATTTTTAATATATTTTTGATATTTGTTGAATATATCTCTAGTATATTTATATATGTTATAAAAATATAAAGAAAATATTTGTATAAATTCAAAATTATAAAATTATAAGAAAGTAAAGTACAATAAAAATAAAATTTATAAAATAAAATTTTATATAATTTTCTCTTAACAGTAATATCATTTTGAAAGCTACTTTACAGTCTATAATAGTGTTATATATTACATAAACGTAATACATGGCAGTAGCTTAGATTATAAAGGAAGCCATTTTGTTAAGAGGTTTGGTTAGTAAGCTTAATTCAAATTAAGAAATGACTTTCATATGCTATGATAGCTAAAGTGTTATTTACTTCACAAAAGATAGAATGTTTTATGAGAGTAAAAAGTATATTGATGTAAGAAACTATTTTGTTCGTGATATTATCCCTCAAGAAAATATTATTGTAAAAAAAATTGGTATTACAAATAATCTAGTTGATATGATAATTAAATCTCTTTTTGTGGGCAAGGTTAAGTATTGCTCGGACTTGGTTGGCATTTTTTGCATTTGACAGAAGCCCTCGAGGGCTTAATGGAGAAGGAGGAGAAAATTTTAGTAATTTATTAAATATGACTTGAATTTTAAATTGTTGAGCTAATCCTTGTTGTAAAAGGATACAATAATTAATTAGTGTTTAGAATCCTTCATGGAATTGAATTAGCGGCCAACTTAGAAATCCTTTCTAGTTATAGATTTAGCCAACCTTTTCCACTATATATAGGTATATTATGGGTTGTGTTTTGAGTGCTCGAAAAACAATTGTTGAAAGAGTTAATTTAAAGTGATTGTTATAATTTTAATCTTATTTTGAGAGTAATGAGCACTTTGGGATTTATTTGGGATAAAAATTTGAGTGTTATTTTCTTTTTTTAATTTTTTGTATCTTTTTTTATTTTAATGAGTGAATTTTACTTTATTTTGCCCCTAAACATAAATTTATACGGAGCTACGTAAAATTTATTTTCTTCTCTATTCTCTTTTGTTGTTACATTTTTCATATAATCTCAAATTAAATGTTGAATCAATCTAAACAATTAACAATAAAACATGTTGAGGAAACCAGCTGGGGTAGCTCAGCTGGCCACCTATTGTTACTCTTAATTGAGAGGGCAGGGGTTCAATTCCCATAAAATCATATTTCGGGGATCGAGCTTTTAAAAAAAAAATATGTTGAGGAAGAGTATTAATCCAATTGGTAAAAATAATGCTATTTAAAATTCAAATCTTACCGATGAGATAGTAACAATTTCCATTACCAACAATCGAAAGCATACATGTAACTGAAAATCGCACGTCTGAGAGTATTATATATAGCAAAAAGACATACACATTTAATTTATCAGACCCAATAAACAATAATAAATCAAACATTAATTCCAAAATAAGCAATCAAAGGAGTATAGGGCTGGAGATCATTTTCACAATATTTGGCATCTCTCTTGATCAATTTGAGGTATTCAAAATGATCAAATGGCTTATATGGTAAGGGATGTTGTTGATCAACAAGTTCTTCAAGAGCTTTCACTAGGTATCCCTCTTTGAAGGCTGTGAATAATCATGTTGAATACCTTACTTTATTTCCTTAACACGATGGAGTAATTTACATCCATTGTCCCTAAAAAATTAGCTAACTCACTTTATTATCACTGAAGTTTAAATTTTATATCTATCATCCCTGAAGTTAAGAGTTTTGTAATAAAATTATTCTCGATCCAAACTGACATCATCTCCATTAACGATACCGCGTCAGCTCTTAAAATAAATTCCTTATAAATTAAAGCAAATTTTATCTATCATCCTTGAAGAATTCTCTTAATTTCACCAGTCGTTCTTAAAGAATCTCTTAATTTCACCCGTTATCCTTAAATAATATCTTAATTTCATATGTCATCTTTAAAAAATTAATTTAAAATTACATATAATCCATATTGGTATAATAATTATATTATTAGATTTCTCACTAACCATCCTAGCAAATTACATATTAATTAGTTTAACAAATCTTAAATAATTTTTTAAAAATTATTTTTTTTTACATTTGAATGATAATTTTAAATAATTTTTTTACATTTGAATAGTAATAATTATTATTCTATTTTTATTTTTGTAAAATAATATTTAATAATTATTATTTTAATTCAACAGTAAAAAAATTAAATTTTTTAAAATTTTCTAATTTTAAATATAGCATAATTATTACTGTAATATTTTTTTATTTTTTTAAAATTATTTTTAACAATAATTGTTATTATTATTTAAATGTAGAAATCTTGAATTTTTTAAAATTATTTAAAATTGGATAATTTTGAAAATTTTAATTTTTTTTAAAAAATAGATTTGTTAAACCAATTAATAAGTTTTATTTCATTATTAAATGGAATTACCTTGTAATTAATAATTATTATTGTTAAAAATAATTTAAAAAAATAAAAATATTACAGTAACAATTATATTATTTTTAAAATTAGAAAATTTTAAAAAAATTATTTTTTTTGCAGTTGAATTATAATAATAAGTATTAAATATTATTTTACAAAAATAAAAATAGAATAATAATTATTATTATTCAAATATAAAAAAATAATTTAAATTTCTTATTCGAATGTAAATTTTTTTAAAAATTATATAGGATTTGTTAAACTAATTAATATGTGATTTATTTGAATGGTTAGACATTTATTTTTAAGCTGGGAAGTCGAAGGATAGAATTATTGCACCAATATGGATTATATGTAATTTTAAATTAATTCTTTAAGAATGACAAGTGAAATTAAGAGATTATTTAAGAATGACATGTGAAATTAAAAGATTTTTTAAGAACGACTGGTGAAATTAAAATAATTTTTCAGGGACGATGGATGAAATTTGCTTTAATTTATAATGAATTTATTTTAAGAGCTGACGTGACATCATTAACGGAGATGACTATAGTTTGGGTCGAGAACAACTTTGTTACAAAACTCTTGATTTCATGGACGACCAATGTAAATTTAAACTTCAGAGACAATAAAGTGAGTTAGTCAATTATTTAAAGACGATAAGTGTAAATTACTCTAACATGATGATATGGAGCGTATGCTTGGCCATTTGTTCATGCCTAAAAAATAAAAATGATAAATTCAAATGGAATTTAACTAAAATAAATATGTTAAATTTGATCTTAATTCTTGTTTGTTTTTACTCTGCTTTCAGGTTGAAATGTTTTTTTTTTTTCCTGGCTCTGTCTAATTAAAAGTAGGCTATGTAAATTAGCCAGAAAATTAGGAGGCGGCCAAAAACATCCTTAAATGTCAAGAAACAACTCAACGTAAAGTTCAACCTCGTAAGCAACGATTCAAAATAATTAACTTACGTGAAGAGATTCCCCAATGACAACGATGAAGTTGTGAGGAGAGGGTTTGACATCAACCCACTCACCATCTCTAGTTTCTACCTCTAGCCCATCAACCTCATTTTGATATAATATGGTCATAACATCTTGGTCCTTGTGCATGTTTAGTCCAATTTCTTTTTCAATCTTTTGTGGTGCTTCATATTTCTGAAACCTGAGAGCATAAAACACTGAATTACAATGCTCTTCCAAATGCTTTTCAACTCCCAAAATCTCCATTATCATTCTCATTATTACTGTTTCCATTTCTGACATTTTCTTTGCATATTCATTTGCATTTTTGCTGCAAAACAATCAAAGCAAAATAAAAATAAAATTAAGAATCATATAAATTCAGTAAAATGTGTATATATTATATAGATACAAACCAGAAATCAGGCTTTCCTGGGGGTAAAAGGGCATTTATCAACTTCTCAACTTCAGTCAAATTAAAAGGATTGTCAAATCCAAGAATAATTATATGCTACAACTGTTGTAGCAATAAATGCCTACAACACACCAATAAAATTTTTACACATAGACATTTATTGACATTTATTTAATTCTGTTGTAGCAATAAATGCCTACGTGTAAAAATTCTATTGGTGTGTTGTAGGCATTTATTGCTACAACAGTTGTAGCATATAATTATTCCAAATCCAATACTTTCAAAAAACGGCGCGAAAGGGGTTTTTCCTACATATCCGCCGTAGGCGAGTTTAGAGATATAATTTTAAGCCTTTTAGTTTCTATAGGCAATTCAAACAGATTTTTCAATTCATTAAGAATTGAATGTGGAATTTGTTGAGAAATTTGCTTGAACACAACTCTGAAACAACACACTCTTGAAATGCTTTCCATAGTTGGGATCTTGCTGAATCCCACTCTGGAGTTCCTGGATTAAGGTTTGATAAATCTATTTCTGGAACATTAACAGGATTATAATCAGGACCCATTTTTTCTTGATTCGTTTGGTAAGTAAAAGTTTTTGATTTAGAACTCTTCACAAAGTAATTTGGATAATTAGCAAATTTATAAAATTTGAAAAGATACTCTTTTGTGAGGAGACAGATGAAAGATCATATTTTTTCCTGTTATTATTTATTTTTCTTTCTTCTCTTTTTTTTTTTTAAAAAAAATTTGCTGTACGTCCTCAATCTGCCAAAATCTTACAAAACTTTGTTGATACTGTAGAAATAAATGATGACTTCAATATATTGAAAATGGAAGTTGACAATATATATTAATTTGTTATTTTTTTTTGTCATGCTATACGCAATGCTAGATATCATTAAGCAGGCTTATATTCATATCTTATTTGTTTGATTATGTGATAGCAAAAGCTAGATTAGTTTTTTAATTTTGTTTTGGTGGTACTATTTTATTTTATATTCAATAATTTTAAGCTAATCAATGCTAATAATAAAATGAGAAGGAAAATAATTGAATGGGCAGTTCTTTTTTTTTTTTTCTTTTTTTTTTAAAAAGGTCATTGAATGGATTTCAATCCTTTAATTTTGTTTAAATAAAAATGAAACTAAAATATATGCTTATTTCTTCTATTATTTACTGATTTTTTTTGATATTTTATGAATTTAGATATTAATCAAAGTCAAACTAATATAAAAAAAAAAGACTTCTATTTAATTATTATAAACAAATAATATATGTAAAAATGAAATTATCAATGGAGCCATATGGTTTCAAAACATATTGGCAATAATAATTTATAAATTATGATCTAGCAATATAAAAGTAGTAGAAGCTTCCCCTTGCCAATTTCATTAACAATTAAAAATTGTAGATTATCATTATCTCTTACGAATAATTATCATTATCTCTTACGAATAATCCTTACTAATAATGAGGCCAAATAAATAAAAACAAAATGTCAATTTCTTATATGTTTCTATCAGTAAATAATAAATCATTAATTTTAATTCATTTTTTATTAGGTAGATATTGATTAAGCTAAAATGTTTGTATATAAATTTTCCGCAGAATAAATCTAAATATATGTGTTATGTGGTACATTTTAAAAGGACCCATTTAATTCAATATTTTATGTACCTTTTTTTCAATTTTATTTTATATTTATTTTTTAGTTCTGAAAAGATTTATATTGTTTTTTTAATTTTTTGTGACGTTGCTCAACATTATTGAGACTTGTAATTTGAAAATAATATGAAATGGTTTTTTTTGCCGGCTGCTTTACTTTTATTAAAAATCATCCCTCCAAAATCCAATTTCTTGCTTCATATTTTTGGTGTGTGTGTGAATGTGTTTTTTTTTAGTTCTGAAAATATTTATATTGTTTTTTAATTTTTTGCGATGTTGCTCAACATTATTGAAACTTGTAATTTTAAAATAATATAAAATGTTTTTTTTTGCCGGCTGCTTTACTTTTGAAAAAATCATCCATTAAAAATCCAAATTCTTGCTTCATATTTTTGAAGTGTGTGTATTGAATGCTGGAATAAAAAATGAAATTATGATATGTCATTTTTTTTTATTTTTTTAGAAATCTTATAATTTATACGAAATTTAAAAAACTTTAAATTTGATTGAAAATATATTATATATATATATACTTGGGATATATTAAATGAGTATTAAATATGTACTAAATATATTTTTGAAATTTAAATTGAAAAATAGGTATATATAAAATATTTTTAAAAATATTTTCACTTTTTAAAATATTTTGCACAAAACTGTAAATAAAAGTGATTTCTATAAAAAATATTTTAAAAATAAAAATATTTTAAAAATACTCACTTTTTTCTTTTAAAAATGTGTTATAAATAAATAAATGTCTATTGGGTCCCACAGTCCATACATATATTAGGGTTTCTACTCTATAAATAGAGGAGTTCCCCATCAGTTTAAGACTACGCTCATATCTCTAAGTCTATATTCTTCTTGTCCTCTTCTCTCTTGTCTCTTGCCTCTTCCTTTATTTTTCAACACGTTATCAGCACGATTGCTTTGGTTTAAGGTTGTTTCGGTGTAAGACATTATGGATGCTACATAAACTTTAGTGAAAAAAGAAAATCGAGATTTGTGTATTGCTGATAGTGCATCAACGCACACGATTCTTAAAGATAGAAAATACTTTTCCCAATTGAAAATGGGAGAAGAATTTGTTCATATTATATCTGGAAGGAAAAGAATTATTAAAGGCTCTGGAAGAGCAAGTATAATACTTCCAAGGGGAACGATTATTAATATTAATGGTGCATTATATTTCCCATTGTCTCACAGAAATTTATTAAGTTTTAAAGATATTCGCCTAAATGGATATCATATTGAGACAAAAGATATGAAAACTAAAGAATTTCTTTGTATTACAAGTACCATATCAAACAAAAAATGTGTATTAGAGGAACTACCTGCAGTTTCCTCTGGTTTATACTATACTTGTATTCGCACAATTGAAATTAATATGGTTGTAAACCAGAAGTTTACAAATCCAAGTGCATTTATTATCTGGCGTGATCGATTAGGTCATCATGGATCAATAATGATGCGAAAAATTATAGAATCTTCATGTGGACATCCATTGAAGAACCAAAAGATTCTTCAATCAAATGAATTTTTTTGTCCAGCTTGTTCTCAAGGGAAGTTGATTATTAGGTCATTTCCTAGTAAAATTCAAATTGAATTACTAGCATTTTTAGAACGCATACATGGAGATGTTTGTGGACCAATTCATCCACCTTGTAGACCATTTAGATATTTTATGGTCCTAATTGATGCATCTTCAAGATGGTCACATGTTTGCTTATTATCAACTCGAAATTTGGCATTTTCGAGATTGCTTGCTCAAATAATTCGTTTAAGAGCTCAATTTCCAGATTATTCTATTAAAACAATTCGTTTGGATAATGCTGGTGAATTTACATCTCAAGCCTTTAATGATTACTGCATGTCAATTGGAATTAAAGTTGAACATCCTGTTGCTCATGCTCACACTTAAAATGATATGGCAGAATCATTCATTAAAAGATTGCAATTAATTGCAAGGCCATTACTGATGAAAACAAAACTTCATGTTTCTGCTTGGGGACATGCTATATTACATGAAGCATCACTTATTCGCATCAGGCCAACAAATTATCATAAATTCTCCCCTCTACAATTGGTTTTGGGTCAGTAACTAAATCTTTCCCATTTTCAAATTTTTGGATGTGTGGTTTATGTTCCAATTGCTCCACCACAACGCACAAAAGATAGGCCCTCAAAGGAGGTTAGGGATATATGTTGGGTATGAATCTCCATCAATAATTAAATATTTATAGCCTTTAACTGGAGATTTATTTACGGCTAGATTTGCTGATTGTCATTTTGATGAGTCAGTTTTCCCAGCATTAGGGGGAGAAAATAAATAGTTGGAAAAGCATATTAGTTGGAAAGAATTATCTTTATCTCATATGGATCCTCGCACTGGGCAATGTGAATTAGAAGTTAAAAAGATAATTCATTTACAAAATGTAGCAAATCAATTGCCATATTCATTTACTGATCCAAAAAGAGTAACTAAATCTTATGTTCCAGCTGAAAATGCTCCTGTTAGAATTGTAGTCCCTGAAGGACAAGTTGCCCAAGCTAGTGAGTCTATTGCACGCCAAAAACGTGGTAGACCAATCGGTTCCAAGGATAAAATTCCTAGAAAAAGAAAAGGAGCGAATGTTCAAAATGACTAAATTTCTGGAGAAAATGCTCTTGAAGAGCAATTTTTTGAGAAGACACTTGACATTGTGGAAAAGTTTCCAGAAGAAACTCAAGTACATGAAAATATTGAAAATGATGAGATCTCAATAAATTATGTCGTGTATGGTCAAAAATAGAATCGAAGCCAAGTAAACGTCGATGAAATATTTGCATACAATATAGCGCTAGATATTGTAAAAGAAGACGAGGATCTTAAACCTAAGTCTATTGATGAATGTAGACGCAGAATTGATTGGCCAAAATGGAAAGATGCAATTGAGGCTGAATTGAAATCCCTTGAAAAGCGTAAAGTTTTTGGACCTGTTGTCCAAATGCCAATGAATATCAAGCCAGTGGGATATAAATGGGTTTTTGTACGAAAGCGAAATGAAACTAATGAAATTATGGGATACAAAGCAAGACTTGTTGCCCAAGGTTTTTCACAAAAACCTGGCATTGACTATGAGAATACATATTCTCCTGTGGTGGATGTAATTACACTAAGATATTTAATAAGTTTGGCAATTCATGAAAGTCTTGAAATGCATTTAATGGATGTTGTGACTGCCTATCTGTATGGCTCACTTGACAAAGATATCTATATGAAAGTTATTGAAGGATTTAAGTTGCCTAAAGCACAAAAGTTAAATTCTCGAGAAGTTTATTCCATTAAGTTGAATAAAGCTCTCTATGGATTAAAATAATCTAGGCGAATGTGGTATAATCGTCTTAGTGAATATTTAATGAAAGAGGGCTATAAAAATGATGCTATATGTCCATGTGTTTTTATCAAAAGATTTGGATCCGGATTTACCATTGTTGCTGTCTATGTTGATGATCTAAATATCATTAGAACTTCAGAAGTGATATCTAAAACTGTGGATTTATTGAAAAAAGAATTTGAAATGAAAGATCTCGGAAAGACAAAGTTTTGTCTTGGCTTGCAAATTGAGCATATTGCATATGGTATTTTAGTCCATCAATCCACATATATTGCCAAGGTGTTAAAGCGGTTTTATATGGACAAAGCACATCCATTAAATTCTCCAATGGTTGTAAGGTCGCTTGATGAGAAAAAAGATCATTTTCGACCTCGAGAAAATGATAAAAAACTTCCTGGTCCAGAAGTACCATATCTTAGTTCAATAGGAGCATTGACATATCTTGCTAGTCATACTCGACCTGATATAGCATTTGCAGTAAACTTATTAGCAAGATATAGTTCTTCACCAACATAAAGACATTGGAATGGAGTTAAACATATTCTTCGATATCTTCGTGATACAATGAACTTGGGTTTATTTTATGCTAACACATCAAAGCCAGTTTTGATTGGTTATGCAGATGCAGGATATTTATCAGATCCACATAATGATAGATCTCAAACAGGTTACTTATTTACATGTGGAGGTACAGCTATATCATGGCGATCTACAAAACAGACTATTACTGCTACTTCTTCCAACCATGCAGAGTTTTTGGCCATCCATGAAGCAAGTCGAGAATGTGTTTGGTTGAGATCAGTAATTCAATATGTTCGAGGTACATGTGGTCAACATCCTCAAAAAGAACTCACAACAATTTTATATGAAGATAATGCTGCATGTATACACCAGTTAAAGGAAGAATTTATTAAAGGGGATAGAACAAAGCATATTTCACCAAAATTCTTCTTCACTCACGATCTTCAAAAGAATGGTGATATTGATGTTCAACAAATTCGCTCAAGTGACAATCTTGCCGATTTATTCACGAAGTCGCTTCCTACAACAAGTTTTGAGAAATTGGTATACAAAATCGGAATGCGCAGACTCAAAGATCTCAAGTAATGTCTTCATGAGGGGGAGTAGAATACGCACTGCACTCTTTTTCCCTTTCAAGGTTTTTATCCCATTGGGTTTTTCCTTGTAAAGGTTTTTAATGAGGCAGTATGTTATCGCGTATTCATGTAGTTAGTAATATTTTTATGAATATTTTTAAGACATTCAAGGGGGAGTGTTATAAATAAATGAATGTCTATTGGGTCCCACAGTCCATACATATATTAGGGTTTCTACTCTATAAATAGAGGAGTTCCTCATCAGTTTAAGACTATGCTCATATCTCTTAGTTTATATTCTTCTTGTCCTCTTCTCTCTTGTCTCTTGCTTCTTCCTTTATTTTTCAACAAAATGCATATTTTTCAATTTTCAATTTAAAAAAATCCTACTTTAAATTATTTACATTTAGTATACTAAAAATATACACTTATTTGTATACCAAGACATAACCTAATGATAAAATGTCTAATCCCATTAATAATAAATACATGATTAATTTTTTCTCTTTAAAATGTATTAACTGAGAATTTTTTGTGAAAAAAGTTAAAAGTGAGATGTAATGTAATTGAGGAATTAAAATTATATTATATGTCACTTTTTAATTTATTTTTTCAAAAATATCTTATAGTTTTCATATATATTTGATATAATAAAAATACACCAGATATATAAATCTCTAAAATAAAATATATTTTTAGTATACTAAATATATTCTTAGATTTATACATTTGAAAGTATGATATTTTTAAAATTAAAATTTGAAACGTCATGGTGTGTGCACTTGTAAAAAATTCTTCTTTATCTTCTTTCTCCTTTCTTTTTTTACCACCAATCAGAATTTTCTTCGATAGTTCGTCCATTGATTGAAAATATGATTTTTTTTAATTAATTAATTAATTTATTGAATTAGTTATTATAATTTTTTGATAAAATAATTTATTTACTAGAATAATTTTTAGAATAAATAAGGTACTTCATTGAATAAAGAATATTTAGAATAAATAACTTTTAAAAATTGTTTGTAAAAAAATTTTTAGAAAATATTTAGTAGAATAATTTATTTTTAGATTGAATAAATTATTTAGTAGAATAAATAATTTTTAGAATAAATAAATTATTTAATTGATAAATAGCTTTTGAATAATTTATATTTTAGAGAAATGTTAAAATAAATAACTCTTTAAAAATAATTTGGTGAAATAATTTACTTTATGAAAGAATAAATTATTTAGTAGAATAAATAATTTTTAGAATAAATATATTATTTGGATGAATAATTATTTTGTTGAAAAAGTAATTTTTTGAAATTATATGGTAGAATAGTTTATTTTAAGAAAGTTATTAGAGAAATACTTTTTAATTTAAAAAATTATTTGGTAAATATTTTATTTTTATATAAATAAATTATTTAATAAAATAAATTATTTTTAGAGTAAATTATTTTAGAAATTAAAAAATAAAATTAATAATTTTTTAAAAATAATTTATTTTATTTTTTAAAAATTTTAAATATTTTGTGATGGATTAGCCGTCTCTAAACCAATCATACTATAAAAAAAATTAGAGATGATATTTTTTGAGCAAAAAAAATTTTCGTTGCTAAATAAAATTCATAAAATCAATAATTAATATTATTTTATTTTTTATTCCTTCAATTTTAATAAAATTAATAAATAATGATGCATTATAGTCAATGGTTTTATACGATGCCATGGGTAGAAGTAGGAGAACAACGGCAGCTTGGTCCTCCTTGCGAGGATTAAGAAATCAAACAATTAGTTAGGATCAATTAAATAAATTTTTTTAAGGAATTAAGGAAATTTTAATTTTAATTAGTTAGGATCAATTATATAAATTTTTCTTTTTCAATCTAATAATTATAGACTACACCTTAAAAAAATATATAAAATCATAAAATTATTTTAAATTATTTTTTTCATATTAATTTTAAGCTTTTTATACTCCTCTTGACTGCATCTACGTTATTTTTATTTTTTTAAATGGAAATAATTTGTATTGAATAATGTATATAATTTTTTTTTAAATTATTTTTGAGCTGACATAGATAAAATAAATTTAGTTTATATATATTTTCAAAATCAATATTTAATGCTATGAAATATAATATTTAAATTTAGCAGCAACAGTAGAAGTAATTAAATAAAAAAATCGCAAACCAACCACAGTTAGTAGTATTATTGGAACGATGGACACTAAGGTCCAAATTTAAACATCACTCGTCTTAAAAGTAATTCCCTTCCTCAATATATATAATATATGGTAGCTACATTTGCTCTTTTTTTTGCATACTTTAATTAATTAAAGTTGTACAAAATATTAGTAACCAGATATTTTTTAAGACTTGACCTGAATACCATTTAAAGTTTGATTTTGGGAAATTTTTTTCTAAAGACAACATAAACTAAGGCTTTACGTTAGGGGTATTTGAAGTTTCAAATGGAATTAATTAATCACCGATTGTTAAATTTATTGAATCATATAAAATACAAAAGTTGAATATGATTTAGATTAAGAAATCAACAACTTTGGATGGTTGACTTAGAGATAAGAAAATTACTTTAAGATCTATGAATATATCTTGATTGATTTAATTGAGTTTTGATTTCTTCTCATGAGAATAGAGATTTAATTTTTGCTTGATGAAATTTCACTTACTTGAGAAAGAAGTGAATGAGCTTAGAGATACTAGATATCATTGATTTGAAAAGTAAAATCCATTGAGTCAATTGATTAGACATATTTTAAAATTTTAATAAAACCTAATCTCACTCTATTATTATTGATAATCTAACATTTGGTCCAAAAACAATTATTTGATTTAGTTTAATTAATTATTTGAATTGTTAAAAAATTTGTCATTTCCAAATAAGAATTTAATTAAATTGAAGTTAATAGAAATAAACTTTCCTTATGGATACGACACTCGTACTCTCACTTTACTATGAGCTACGATATTGTGTACTTACATTACTTTTCATAGTAAAATATACACCATTTTACACTCAACAAGCAGAGAGGCATTAATTCCTTATTTGTGTCTTCCTAAACCTTTCTTTGGGGAGCAGCTTACCCTTATCATTTCTTTTGCCACTATTATAGCTGCAGTTGATAATCAAGGAGTTGGCATGACTAATCTTTTTTCCAACATATGAAGTAATCACAATCTCAAAGGATTGGAAAAAAACTTTCGAAGGCTTCTTCTGCCGCTTAGACATATGGGGTTGAGACTAGCTTAGGGATCAAAAGGTCTTCTTCCCCTGAAATTTTAATAATCTTTTCTTTAATAATGAATTTAACCTTCTAATAATGGTATTGCCCCTGACGAATATATCCATGGTTGTCATAATAATATTTTGTAAGCTGGTACCATTTTCATCACTTGAAATGTGAGTAGACCCACATGGATGTGTATTTCAATATCCCTTAAAACCTCGCTTCTGATTCCATCAAAACCCCTAACTATCATAGAGCTAGGCTATATAAACGTCTCATCAATTGGTAGTTTTAAGAGAGTTGTTTTAGTCATGATATCCAGGGATGACCCATTGTCCACAAGAACTTTGACAACATAATATCCTTTACATTAGACTGATATATATAAAATCTTTGTATGCCCAATCTCTTCTCCAGGTATTTCATCATCAGTGAAAGATATGTAGTTAGCTACCATTACACTTCTAACTATATTGTTTAAGCTATCTATAGAGATATCTTGGCAGACATGTGCTTGATTCAGAATTTTGAGCAAAACATTTCTCTGAGATTTTGAATTCAAGATTAGAGATAGTAGTGAATTTCTAGTTGTGGTTCTATTCAACTGCTTAATCACCTTTTATTCACTTTGTTTAACTAATTTTAGAAATTTACATGCCTCATGCACAGAGACCGACCTTTTTACTTCTAATTGTGAGTCATTTTGATTTTATGTGTTTTGAGATTGTCCATTTCACTTTCTTCCACCAACTTTACTTTCTTAGTTTTTCCCTTCCTACGCCTTTCAAGTTCATCTTTTCTTTGTTTCTCTATTTCTTCTGGAGTATAACAACGACCACTCCTGGTCAGGTCATCTACTCCAAAAATATTGACCACCAATCTAATTTTACTACTTGCTTGACATATTCCATAATTTTGACTAGTTATCTCGCACTTATACTTCTAAGACACTGCTTTTGAATCCTTATATCTGAAAGGAGTTGGTGTTTTGATTACAAGCTTTAGAACCTATAAAGATTTGTTAGACTTTTCTCCTTCTGTTATTTCTGGAGAATATGATATTATAATGGGTGCTAAGATAGAAAGATCAATGGACACCATATTCACATCTTCCTCTCTATTTCTTTCTACTCCAAAAATCACAATTTTAGTATTCATCAACTCCTGAACCTTCATTCTAAACTATGAGCATTCATTGATGGTATAATATGATGTCTTACCATGGTAGTCGCAAAAGGGTTCTCATTGAGGGAGAGATTCTTCTCTCGATTGGCTTTCAAGAATCATATCAACTTTGACCAAATTTTAGAAAAGTTGTCCTATAGGCATATGAATTTTCTCTACCTTTTTCTTATATTGTTGGACCTCATCCTCAATAACAACATTGATTTTGCCTCCATCATAATTTGACAAAGGATTATTATTTACATTAGGGGTTTTTAATTCTTGATTAAATTTAAACCCATGTAAGAGACTTTGGACATTTCTTTTAAATACAGTGTAATTTTTAATAGAATGCCCAGGTATTGTCTGTGTAGTATTTGAGGCATAAATTATGAGAATATGATCAAATATTTTTATCCTCCTTTCCCGTGGGCTATTATTTTGTTGCCCTTCTTGATTAGGTTGATTTGTTCTATCATTTTCTCCTTAAGCAAGGGCATAAGCACCAGGTGAATTAGAATAAAAAGCATTTTAAGAACTTATAAATCGAAAAGTGTGATAAGAGAACTGATACTTTCTAAGCCCTATGTTTGCCAAATAATATGATGGATGATTATAATAGTAATTTTTTTAAGCTGTGAATGCCCTCCTACCATGTGGGTTTCTCCTTATTTCTTTTTGCTTGAATATTATCTTTTTGAGCCATTCTCTTCAGCACTTCGCTCCTCAATTTTTCCTTTTTCATGACTTGCTCGATCATTTCTCCAGCTAGGACCAAATGTGAGAAGTTAGTAGTTGTGTTAACTAGTAACATACTCTAAAATGGTTGTCCTAGCGTGTCTAAGAAGTTGGATGTCATCTCCTTATCTCTGAGAGGAGGATTGACTTGTGTTGCTTTTTCCCTCCATATTTATGCATATTCCTCAAAAGTTTCATTGTTTTTCTTTTTTATAGCTCTCAAATCATCCTTTTCAGGTGTCATATCAATGTTATGTTTATATTACTTCATAAAAGCATCTTTCAGATCTTTCCATCTACAGATGTGTGTTCGATCTAAATTCATGTACTGACTTATTTTTGGTCTCGTAAGATTTTCTTAAAAAATATGAATCAGTAATTTCTCATTACTACTGTATGTCACCATCCTACCATACAACATTGCTAGATGACTTTGAAGACAAGATAGACCATTATATTTTTCAAAGTATGGTGTCTTGAATTTCAATGGTATGGTCACGTCGGGTACCAAACACAATTGTGATGCATCGGTGGTTCCATATACATTAACCCCTTCAATTGATTTTAAAAGCTTCTCTAACCATTCTATATTTTTTTTGAAATAAGTTCAGGACTAGCTCTTTTGAAATTGCTTTGCACCTTTGGGTCATCCAGGTCTAGAATTACTATAGGTTCTTCAGGAAAAATAGGAGGCCTTAGATTTATTTGAGCTTCTCTTGCTTACCCCCTTGCGACATTCCTTGATAAGGTTAAAAAGCACTAATATTTTCAACTAGATGGGTGATGTTACTTGGTCCCCCTTCTATTGTCTCATATGTTGGGATAAAATCTGGTAGATATGCAGAATCCTCAGTGGCACTTGTAAAGGGACGGACTATTGAGGTTCTTGATCCTGAGACATTAGGCACAATTTCTATGGTGTTCTTGCCTTGAGTAATTTCATGAGTTGTGCGAATTGATTTCTCATTCCTGAAACTTCTTTTAAGCACTCCTTTATTTGGTCAAATTTCGCCTCATTTCTTTTTAAGCTTGATTTTTCATGAGTCTGATCTTTGACCGAGTCCCGTAATAGTGAGTTAAGTCAAATTAATTATTCAAAAGCCTGACTATGTTGACGTTCCTGATGATATATTTTGTTTTTCATTAGAAAATATTTTTATTTACCATTCTTCATTTGAATGAAATCATAATGCAATAATCATGCAAACTTATGTAAAAAAAAAATTAAAAAAAATATAAATAATTAATCATCATTTAACACATCAAAAACACAAATATTTTGCTTATTAAGTTACAAAAAGAATCAAATCTCATTAACTCTTTGTGACCCTCATCTGAATTATCCATAATAGAAAAGTTTTTGATACATCTTTTTCAGCAAATTATAAAGCTCGTATACATATGGTCCCACTGACATATCAATTATCTTCATGTGGTTTATCTCTTAGGTCATGTAACTTGATTATTAAGCTAATACTTTTAACTTCTTAGTGAGATGATCAGCCTGTATGCATGTGTGCATACTCTTATAAAATTATTTTAATAAAAGACACAATCTTCTTTATATGCTCTCAAGTGCGAGGCTAAATCATTTTCCTCAATCAAAACTTGTTCTATAGAAACAGTCAATTGATCAATTCAGTCCTGATATGCTTGAATTTTCATAAAAGAATTTTATCTTTTTTTAGTGAAGAGCATCAAAAACATTAAAAATAAATAAATAAACAAAACTCTGAAAATTTAACAAGCAAATAAAATATACACAAAAAAAATAAAAATTAGAATCTTTCTTTACCTTAAGATTTACTGATGAATAAATACTACAATATGCTTGAAGTGGGTTGCAACTATGGGTTCAAAACCAGAAGAAAATTTTAAAGGACGGATTTTTTTTATGTCTGTGTAAAAAAAAAAAGAGAGGAGATTTTGCTAAAAAGAGAAAAGGAAGGAAGAGGAACGGTAGAAAGTGAAGAAAAATAAGGAAAAAGAAAAAATGGGGTTTATACATGGGTGTCTCTAGGGTTAAGGTTATGTGTAACGATATTGTTGTTGTTGTTGTTCTTATTATTATTATTCAAATAAGGAAAACACAGAAACGTTTAACGTATTTTTGTTTTAAATGGTAAGGTGCTACGTTATTTAATTAATTTATTTTTTTGAGTAGCAATTTATTATTATTAAAAGGCAAGTTGATAAGCCCCTCTGGTAAAAAGCATAGACCTGCACATAGCACTCCTACGTATGGGATAGACATGATGTGCATTGCAAATATGCTTCCTTTATTTATTTATTTTTACTTTATTTATTTATTTAGTTATTATTACCATTTTTGCTTTTATATTTTATTATTATTAATTTTCAAATGAGGATCACTTTTACTGCTATCACTTTTTTTTTTTTATATATATATAAGATATATAATTTCTTAGTACTTTAATTACGATGGCCAAAAAAAATACTATTTTCTTTATTGTATATGCAATTCATTCCTTTTTTATCATAAAATAAATAATAAAAATAATTACATTAATATTTAAATGTGTCATTATAATACCTTTCAAAAAAAAAGTGTCATTATAATGGATGTTAATTTTTCTCTCAAAATATAAAAATGTTAATTGATAAATTCGATAGCCTTAGTGGCGATTGCATTATTAGCATTTTCTTATTTACTTTATACCTTGCAAATCAACTTCACTATTCATAACAAAAATAGTCTATCTTGTATTTTTTTTAATTGACTAGTAGATAACTTGAAAATGGCATAGCAAATATCACATTAAAATAAAAGATAAGTATAATTATATCTAAAAATAGATATAGTAACAACAACAGTGACATATATAAAATAAAAGGCAAATATAAAAAAAATATAACAATTCATGTATCTAATGAAATTAATAATAATAAACAAAAAATTAATATAGTTATGTCTAGAAAGTGGATACAATAATAATAAAAAAAATTTAAGCTATAAAAATTTTAATTTCATCAAGTGAATATATAGGCATTCAAAATCTAGTTTTAAATTTAAGTTCACTTTAATTAAAAAAAATATCATTTTTCTAAAAAATATATTAAGAAATAACAAAATATAAAAAATATTTAATAAAAATATGGGACTAGAGCCATCATATTCAGAGTGTGAATATAATTTAAATAAATTTAATAATATTAATCCATGAATTAATAGTATAAAATTTATATATTCAGACGATGAATATAAAAATTAAGTCATTAACTAATAAATAAGATATGTGTTTATAATGATAATAAAATCATTAAAAATAATAAAATTTAGTAAAAAATATATTTATTTTCAGACAGTTAGTACAATAATAAAAATAAATAAAAAATATAATTATAATTTATATTCAGACAATAAATATAATTTTTCTTGCAAATAAAAATAAATAATAAAAAATAATAATAATAATAATAATAATTTTAGATATTGTTTAATATTTTTTCTTTCATATACGTGATTAATTTTTTAAATCTAAAAATATAAATTAATATTAAATATTTAATTAAATTTTATAATTAATTAATGGTGGCTCCTCTTATATATATAAATATTAACAAAATAAAAGTCAACAAAATCAGCTAAATTTATATTTTCACCGGCTCTCTCCGTGTTGGCCCTCTCCATGTCGCCCCGTATGGGACAATATATGTATAATGATATATATTATAAGCTTAATTTATTTCATGAAAAAAAATTGATAAATTCGGTTTTATTATTATTTGATTTTTGCTGGACTTTAATAGTTTAAAAAGAAGAAAATAATTAAAATAGAAAAAGAAACTCATTTGACAATTAAAACCAATCAATAACATAGTCCTTTTTCATAATTTCATTCAGTGTTTTGCTAGGTACCTTCAAATTTGAATATTTCAAAAATAGTTTCATGCTCGAGAAGAGAAAATGTACTAATAATTAACTAAAAGCTAATTAATATGTTAAATTCAAATTTATCAAAAAAAAAAATATATTACATCTATAAATCCAAATTCGAATATGTCATTCTCGATATAAGCAAATTATAATACATGATTGTGTCCTAGAGCCTAGTCAAGGTCATACATAAACATCACGCACAGATTAAATAAAAAGCACTCACACACACACACACACATATATATATATATTAATGTTGAAAATTCAGAAATGTACCCTATTAATTATTTAATTTAGGAGACAGAAATCCACATAAGGAACACTTTAATTATTTATTATAGACCAATTAGTTAATTAATTATTAAACTCCACAATAAGCTTTGACCATGTTACTGTCACCTTTGTTTTGAGAATTACTTGAGAGATAGAAATCAAGAAGGCCTTGATGTTCAAAGGGCTTGTAATGCAATGGATGTTCCTCATCCACAAACTCTTCTGGTACCTTTATCAACCCTGTCAAGAATGAGAATAGCCCCACTGCATATCGAACTTCTTCACCTTCTACAATCACTCTATGGTAACACGATTTTATTCTGTCATTGCTCCATGCCTACATCAAGAGAGCTGCCATTTTTGAGTTTCATTGGATAAATTATAAACTAATTAGCTAATTACCAAGTGAAATTAAAGAAACATCATTTCATCAATTTGTTTGTGACATTGTTTTCTTTTTTATTCTTTTTTACCATACGGCGGTTAAACTCTTCCTCTCAAATTTCAAGAAAATTGTAAGGTGAAAATTTTAATATATAATAAATGATTATTATACATACTAATTTTTTAAAAAAAAACTTAATGAAATGAAACTATTCTATTCTGCAAAGTGAATCAGCCCTGTAAAAAAAATAAAATCAAACAACAAAATAAAAAATGAAGTGTATTTGCGTGAAAGAGATGGTAATTGTGCTAACCCACCATGCAAACATCACCAGCTACGACTGCAAAAGAGGAATGAGAAGAGGGCTCATAAGAAATCCAATCTCCATTAGTTGTTCTTATTTCCAGACCTTTAATATGATTCTGGTGAAGTATAGAGAAGAAACTCTTATCTGTATGGCCCTTGAAACCCAGATTAGTCTCTGCCGATGATCTCCTATATTTCAACAAACGCAGAAGGTAAGTGGTTGATTTGTTGCGAGACTCACTTTGTGTCCCTATACCATAGCTTTCACAAAGCATTCTCACCAACACTTGCTCTAATTCAGCCACCATTTTTGCATAGGAGTGAACAGTATCACTACAAATAAACAAATCAAAACTAATTAATCAAAACTTCTATTTTACTATAAATTTAAAATTTAAAATGTAAGAATATATAGTACCAGAAATGATCATTTCCATCAGGCCACATGAGGCTAGTGAACTTTTGACACTCATCTTTAACAGTTGCATATTCAATCCCCATACCTTCATGGATAGGAAAGGTAGAGATATTTTTGCCAATGTAACCGTGGGCAGGTTTTGGGTTTACATTTTTCATTTTCACCTCTTGAGGAAGCTGAAACAATTCTTCAAGCAAAGCAAGAATTTTGTTGTGGAATTCAATACAAGGTTTATTGTATAGTACTTCCACACACCCATATTCTTCAATTGCTTTCCTAAAATCATTGCAAGCTGAATGCCAAGAACTTGAACCAGGCTTCAACTTTTCATCAATGGATAAATCAAGAAGAGGAATTTTTTTGGACACTATTTTAGAACCCATTTATGTATATATATATAATAAGCTTGATATCTATTGATTCGTTTTTATAGGATATATATTTATCAATTTATGCTATTCACAATTTATAGAAGCGTAGGTTGAACCGTTAAAAGATATTTAATTAATAAATTTTGACATAATCTTAGTATGAAACCATATTTAAAATTGGGAGATTGCAAAATCTAATATAAATTAGAATTTAATATTAGAATATATATATATATATATACACATAAAACAGCGACTCTGTTATATTAGTTTAATGATCATGATCAAAACTTTATGAGTACAGGTGATAAACACAGACAAATCAGAATATATGATTTGATTAAAAATCAGATTCTAAAGACATATCTAACATATCATTGCTGATGTGAGAAAAAAAGGGTTAATTAAAGGACATTAATTACATGTAATTGCTGCACTTAAATATATGTTATTATTTTTGTTTAATTAATTTCTTTGGACCACATTAATTTTATGTGGTCTAGTCCTGCAATCAATTGAATTATTTGATGCACGGACCAGTTAAATTTTATTAACTTAACATGATTTTACAAAATATATAATATCATAGTATTTTATTCAATTGATAGGGCTGTGGGGTTTAGTATTTGTTGTTTTTTAAGGCAAAGGGATTTGTTATTGTATCCTGACTGTTTATTTTGTGTGCGGAAAGATTACCGATTGTTATAATTTTTTTTAACAACATATTTTCTTTTTAATTCTAAGTATTAAATAGAAATAATTAAAGAAATTAATGCATTATTATAATTCCAGTTTTATAAAACATAGAATAATAAGGTGCTCCACCAAAATAAACATATCGATGTAAAATTTATACGTTTTTCCTTTTTATTTTATTCTATCTCAATATCCTAACAAAATATTAATATCCGATTTAAAATAATTTAAAAAAAGACAAGAGGAATGCTTTGTAGGCTTTTTAATTCATTGTCCACCTTTTTTCTTTTAATTTTTTTAATTGAAACATCAGTTTCCACCATCAGTTAATTGAGGACAACAGATATGCCAAACTCACAAACCAAAAATTAATTTAATACACACTATACCAACAACCATGAGCCAATATTAATAATTAAATTGTGAATTTTTTTTTCTTTATACAACCATTTTTCATGTGGAATTATTTATTTAAGAGTTGGTTTCAAGATTCTTATATCACCATTAAAAAAAAAAATTATTGTAGCAATTGTTTTAATTATTATTACAATGATGATGTAATATTCAATGATCATTTTCTTTATATATATAGGATTTGAATTTAATTTCAGTAACTAATCCTTGCATCTCATTTTATTAATTTTATCTCTGTTTAGAAATTATATTAATTATATATCCAATCTTTTTAATTTCATAACAAAAGGTGGATAATTAGCTAATTGTCTGCTTTGATTGACCTTATAAAACAAGTTAGATAAATTTTGAATTTGAGTTCATTCATTATTACATCGACTTTTTTAACTTGAAATGATTATAAAAGAAAATTAGGTTTTTTTTTTTCCCATTTTATAGCTTATTATGCGATGCTCCTTCTATTTAATCAAATAATGAAATTAATTACGTATAACTCCATATAAATTAACTTCAATTTTAGTAAATGATTATGTAAAATATATTTGCGAATTAAAATTAATAGTAAGTGCATACATTATTATTATTATACATTATTATTATTATTAATTAGATAATTCATAAGAATATTGAAACAAAACGAGTACAGATTCATTGATAATTGAGAAAATAATCACAGAATAAGAAAAGCCCTTGCTTTTTTTTTTTGAAGCAAAATAAAGCCCTTGCTCAAAATTAATTAATACAGATGACACATAACAGCACAAATTTCATGTTCATTTGCTTAATTTTTCTTTTATGTTCAAATACCACAATAAGCCTTGACAGTACACTTTGATTTGTAACCCTCATCAGTACGATAAAAATAAAGAAGTCCAATATGATCTAATGGCTTGTACATCAATGGATGATCCTCATCTACAAGTTCTTGAGGCACTTCAATTATTCCACTATTGAAACCAAACAATCCCATTGAATATCTATCCGCCTTCCCATCCATAATCACTCGATGGCTAGGAGATATAATTCTGTCATTGCTCCATGCCTGACGTACCAAATAAAAAACTATATTATAACTTGAATATTTTTAATATAAATCGAATTTATTTTTTTTTAATGCTTTAGGAGATAGATTCTTGAGTTTAAAAAAAAAGGTATGAAAATGTTGACTTACCATCAAGCCATCGCCTGCTATGACTACGAAGGATGAAGGTGAAAACTCTACGTTAATCTTTTCACCATCTTTGGTATCCACTTGTAAACCATTAACTTGATTTTGATGAAGAATGGTTGTGAAGCTCTTGTCTGTGTGAGTGATAAATCCTAAATTAGGCTCATCTTGTTTAGCTACTCTATTTTTCAAGAGTCGAAGAAGATAAGTAGTAGAGTCTATATAAGCTTTATGGTACTTCTTTATTCCATAGCTTTCAAATATCATTCTAGTCACCATCTGGTCTAGCTCTGCTGCAAGCTTTGCATACTCAAATATACATTCACTAACCCAGGAAAAAAACAATAACCATGCAAATGCAAATGTAAATCATTTAAAATATGATAATCTTGATAAATTTATAATAAACTAAACCTGAATATACATTGATAGATACCTGAAGGGATCATTTCCACTAGGCCACATGAGATTTGTGAAATTTAGAGTTGCCTCTAGAGATGTAGCATTGTCAATGCCCAAGCTTTCATGGAGAGGGATTTTAGGTATCTGTCCAACATAACCGTTCATGGGTTTCTGATATTTATTTTGCATTTTGGTTTCAATGGGAAGATCAAACAACTCTTTTAAAGCACCAAAGACTGTATCCCTAAGTTCTGAAGATAGTAATTTGTTGTATTGTACCACAAAACAGCCATACTCTTCAAGTGCTTGCCTAACATCACCACAGGCTTTGACCCAGCAAATTGTACCAGGCTTCAGATTTTCTTGGTTGAAGTCTAAGACAGGAAGCTTTGGTGCTGTTGCTGAGCCCATGATTTTGAAAATCTGGGTTTTTTTTTCTTCTCTCAATTTTTCACTTAGTTGCTAGTAAGAGATTCAAGTTATTATTGTTGCCTCTATATAGTAATAAGAAGGTGTATAGGCCTTGTACTTGCCTCTTTGATTACAAACAAGATATGATTCTTTTAAGGAAAGAAATTATATTGAAAAAAAAATTAATAGAAGAAAATTTAAACTTTAGTTAATTTATTATATGAAGTTGTATATATGACGTTGAAATGGTTATTAATCTTAGATTAAATTTAGTAAGATAAGGTATATTAGACTTCTAACAAGTTAAAGTTTATAAGATAAAATAATTTAGGTTACTTTTCTAATTATAATTTCATTATATTTTTTAGGCTTAACATATGATCCAACACTTGAAATTATCAATATTGGTCATTTTACACTCTATACTATTTGATTAACCATTTTAACACCTTAATTAAATATTTTCATAATTTTTTTACTCTTAATTTTATAATACCGAATAAATATTGGCGCATGAGATTTAAATATTCATTAAAACATATATCAAATGCCACGTATAATAAGGCTTTCCACATCATAAAAATAAATTTTTTCTCCAAAAATAAAGAATAAAATATATGAAATAAAAATAATGGATTTTTCTGATAAAAATTAGGAAGTGAGAGATTTCATGTCTTCATCCCTTTCTTCTTTACCTCATCCCAGCATAGAAGAGAAAAGCTAAGAACAACCCATTTCTTTCATTAAAGTAAATTCAATTTCATCTCTAATTTATCTCCATCTAAACATAGGCTAAAGATCGAGGAAGAGCAAAGCATAAAATGAAGGGTATGAAAGGCAAATTACTGAAAAGGCTGAAATCAATCTTGAAGTAAAACTGAGTTCTTCTAGAGAATGTAGCTGATGGGTTCTTTGAAACAGTTTTTCCAAAGAATCTAAGTTTCAGAACTCAAGCTCACTTTATATCTAAAGAATCAGATCAAGAAAATGATAAAGAACCAGATATTATTGATGTTACAGAGCTTATGAGAGACCTTGAAGAAGAGAAAATGAATATCGATTATGATAATGGAGATAAAGAAAATATTGGGCCATCATTGAAACAAGAGAAACACTCAGTCTGTTGGACTGGAAACTTTCAGCTTTGATCCATAAATTAGACCTCTTCCTTTTTTACTTTCTTTATCTGAAATTACATATGTTAGTGGTCTTGCTTCATTAATTTGAAAAAAGGAATTATAAATTTTAATAAATTTATGTTTTTTAAATTCAATTCTTTTCTCAAATTGTTTTTGCATATTTGCAATTCCTTAATTTATGATTTTAAAGATTTTATATTTATATTTTAAGAATTTTCAAATTATATTAAAAGTAATAATTTTTTTTTACAAAATAAAAGGATAAAAACAATTTTAAAAAGTAAGTATAAATTTAATGCCAAATGAGCTCACAATTATTAAAAAAAAATGGTACATGTTATCAGAATTATAATTTGAGAATATATATATTTTAGTAAATATGAAAATAATTAAAATTTAAAATTTTATAATTTTAAAATATTTTTTAAGGGAAATGTAATCTTTTTTTGATGGGAAGGGGAAATTTAATCTTTATTAAATCAACTCAAATAAGAATATCTAAAAAGGTCAGAGTACATTAGCCTCCACTTTTGGTAGTTGATGTGTTTTTAATTAAATAATGGTAGTTTGGTCATTTTAAGTCCATATCATTATGTCAAAATATATTAACACGCTCTTTAGAAGTGGACACTACGCTTTGTGTGCCGCCTAGGCTGATAACGGTTAAAAAGTTACAGATAATGCAAATTTGAGAGGTAAAGTAATTAATAAAATAGTAAAAAAAGTAAAATGACCATTATTGTTAAATTTAGGGAGAAAAATGATATGTTAAGTTTATTTTTTATACATGTTCGATGTGGGACATAATTTAACTGCTAACTATATTAATTATTCCATCACCAATTACCAAGGTCCAAATGATTAATAAAAAAAATAAAATTATATTACTTCATCTATTCTACTCTAAGCGTCGTTTTAAGAATAGTTATACAAATTAAGATAATTATTGTTGATTATAAATTTTATAAAAAAATTATAATATTTTACTTAATTATCTCTTTTAACTATATAATTATTTTAATTATTTTAAATTAATTCTAACCTTATTTCATAATGATAAATTTAAAATTTTATAATTAATATTATTTTAAATTTATAAAAATAACAATTAAAGTAAAATAAAAAAAATTCTTTTGCTATACTTAAAATGGAATATAGAAAGTATATTTAGTACTCAATTTTCACTTTCACTGAAATTGATAATGTAAATCTAAGTGGATTCCCTAATTAGGATATCAAAACATTATAATTAGAATTAATTAGAAAAATTAAAATATTAATTGGCAATTCAGCCTACTGGCTCCCATGGGACACCACTATATTTTCTATATAACTTTCGTTTTTGTTTGGATTAGTATATTCATATCATGATACAAAATATATATTTTACTTTACCATAAAAATGTCTCAAACACCTTAATTAGTATCCTTGTCTTTACCATAATGTCTTTAATAACTCAGGGTATTTTCTGATTAATTTACACATTAATTATAATTAATTTTTTTCAGATGTGTTCAAAGATATTCAGGTTGATTAATACATTAAAAATTATCTACTAATTTTAAAATTTAAATATGATGAATAAAATAAAAACATATTATTATTATTATTACAATTTGGATATAAGTAATGGAAAAAAATGATAAAATAGAATAATGTATTTCTTTATAATTAGGTTACTGTATATATGTACGCCAGGACCACTTCTTGCTATTTTATTATATACACCGATAAAAACCGAAATCAGAGCGATAATGTTCTATTTTTCAATTTTGTTTTCAAAATCTAATAGGTTTTTCAAGGAATATCGTGTTTGACGTTTTTTTTTTCCCAATAATAACAAAAATTATTAATATTATTATGATTATTATTATTGTTATTATTATCCTTTTAAAAAAAAAAAATTTTGGATTTCCTTTGCTTTTATGGATACTAATATGAAATGATATTAATGTTAGCTCTAACTATTCTATATAATAATAATGGTCAAAAGTTCAAATAAAAATTTAAACTTTAGTCTAAATAGTAATTAAACACTTAAATTTTTTTTTAACCTTTTAAATATTTTTTTTTATCAAAATATGGTTAAATAAAAATAAATTTAACAGCAGCTATAATCTCTATCAAATACTACTCTTTTTGACAAATATGAGGCCTAATCTTTTTTTAGTTTTTATTGAATAAAAATTAATAAATTATTTCATTAATTTATATTAATAAATTAATAATTTATTTTATTAATTTCTATTTCTATTTACAAAAATATTTCTATTTTTTATTAACAGATTATTTTTTGTTTCTATTTTTTATTAAGTAACAAATAAATAATTTCTTTTTTATTTTTTATTTGTTAATTTTTTATTTATATTTTTTATTTCTTTTTTTTGATGGTGGTGTACATTTAATTAATTAATAATAATTATGGTAATACCAAAATAATAGTAGGAATTTTATAAAATCAGAACAAAATTTGTGCTTATTTGGCCTGTTTTGATAAAAAGAAATATTTAAATAGTTTAAAAAAATTAAGTATTTAATTGCTACTTAGGCTATAGTGTAGGAGTCTATTTAAATATGTAGCCTAATAATAATTATACCTAATAATTAGGATAAATAATTCTTATTCCTAATAATTAGGATGAATAATTATTATTTGAAACAAAAATATTTCAAATCATTATCATTAATTAAAATACAGCCTATTTTTTTAATATTATATTTTCTATCATATGCTTAATCAAAGTTCAAAAAGATAAGTAATAAAGAGAAAATAGTATAATAAAATCCATTCTTTTTTTAATGTCATGGTTGCATTATTAGTGTCTTCTTCATTTGCTTTTTTCCTTTCATTTTTTTAATATGTTATGTTCTTCAAATATGCTTAGAGGACCACATATTATTAGATCAGCTTAATTTGGACTGCTAGCTAATTATTAGATTCAAAATTAATAAAAATATTGTTTTATTAATTTGAAGGAAGAAAACAAACATGGCAATTTTATCACTCTCATTAATATTTTAAATAATTAGCGTAACCGTTAATGATTAGGGTTTTTAAGTAGATAATAGTAATTTTCATTGTAAATGCATACATTATATATCTTAGAGTACTTTCACAAATTGATATACTAATTTATGAAATAATTTTTATATAATGATAAAAAAAAACCAAATTAACTGAAAATTTTGTTAAGTAAAATTTGAGTAATTAATACATTGGCTTTATGATTTATTTTACTAACTGAATAATTCTTCTTCTTGTTTTTGTTTTAATTTTTACGTCAAAATCTTTTTTTTTAATATCTTGTAATAAATTCATTCATGTTTTATGGATGTCATGATAATAAATAAATTAATTGAAGTTAAACATATATTTGAAATAAACAAAATTAGATTATATGTAAAGGATTATGTGTTTCAATTCATAATTTTTCATGGACATTTGTATATTATACGTACAATATTTTCATTTTTCAGTTATACAATTAGACAAATTTTTAGGGTTATCTTAAGGGTTTTTTTTCAAAAATATCCTAAAAAATAAAAATATTTTCAAAAATATCTATTTTTCTTTTTTAATTTTTAATTTTAAAAATACATCTTTTATCGGTATATTTTGAGACATTTAATATACTAAAAATATACTCAATTTTTAAAGATATACTTTTGATATATCAAAAATATACAAAAAAAGAATATAGGATATTTTTAAAAAAAAAGTTAAAAAAATGTGTTACACAGTATAATTTCTTCTTATCTTAAGGGTTCAGGCCTGTGAACTCAAGACGTTTTATTTGGGCTTTTAAGCCCAAACCTAGTGATCTACTGATAGGAGCCAGACTATATATACATGTATATATATTTCTTTTTTTTTTAAATATAAATTTTTAATTTTAAAAATACTCATTTTTACATGACGTATAATATATATACACACAATATATTTTCAGTTAAATTTAAAGAAATAATATTTTTTAAATTGCGTAAAAACTATATTTTTTTATTTAAAAAATATTATATAAATATAATGTAATTTTTATTTTTTTAAATTGATATATTTAAATAATTTATTCATTTATCGAAATTAAATCCTTTCACTAACTAGCTACAAATAAATTTCTTTACTAAATTTACATGTACACCGTATAACAAATTTGATATATTTATAGGGTTGTTCATAATTCAATTTCAACTTTCTGGATTAAGCATAATAAATTGCATGGTATGTTGTAGAAATTGGATTAATTTTTCACCAATAATATATAGTATGTAAATAATTGTACCAATTAATTATACTAGAAATATTCTCAGAAAAAAGAGGTGGATCACAATAGATACACTTAAATATCAAGTCTTTTCTTAGATAATTTTTTTTAGACATATAATTAATAACACAAAATATCACCACAACTATACCTAAAATAGCTATTAAATAAATATAAAGAGAATACTAAAATTTAATGAGGTTTGGTCAATTTTATCTATATCCTCTGACACAACCAAAATAATTTTACTAATATCAAAAAGAATTACAAAGGAGAAAAAAGAAAAAAATTATTAAAGCCTTAAAAATTGAGAAAGCTTAATATTTTGGGATGAATTTACAAAGGGAGAAAGAGTCCCTTATATAGTAAAAAAACCTCACATCCATTCCCACATCTTTCGATGTGGGATTCAAGAAATAGCCAAATACAACAAATCTCCACATTGGCTATTTTTCTATTTATAATCCATAAATCTTCTCTCAGAACTAATTTTAGTAGTATCTCCAAATGCGTTGTGAAGCGCTCATCTTTAATTTTTTAAAATATTGATCAAGTCTAAATAATGGTTGAACTTGACAGCTGTCACTACCTTTGTCAGTATATCTGTGGGATTATTAGTGGTCCAAATTTTCTAAAGTAATATTTCTCTTTCCTCCAAAATCTCACGTAAAAAGTAATACTGAATATTAATATGTTTCGTCATTGCATAATAAGCTTAATTTTTTGTTAAATGAATAACACTTTGGCTATCACAATGCATTTTAATATGTTTTTGTCTAATTTCTAGTTCACCAAGCAACCCTTGAAGCCAAATTGCTTCTTTAACAGCCTCTGATACTGTCATGTATTCTACTTCAGTAGTAGACAAGACAACTATTATGTAACACCCTTATATTCTATATGCGTATAATATACATAATCAATATATGTAAAATACACGTATATAGTACAAGAATATCACAATCCGATTTAATAAAAATTTTCATATTTTCTCAATTCTCAAAATATTTATACAAATATACACACACATATATATATATATATATATCAAAACACATAAAACCTCACATTACTAAATTATTCAAAACATTTTTTATATTTTATAATATATATATTTATACTCCAAAAATATAATATAATATACAAAATATTAAAAGTACTATGACATAAAATATATATATATATGCTGGCAAAATGACTCTGATCTTAATGTAGCAACACACTTCAAGATCAACAAATGCAAGCCTAGACCTTATTAGGTCTAGTAGAACTCCCCGGCTCTATCGGATCACCATATCAAATGCGCGATGAATTACAATCGCGTTAAGCTAAAAGCTTAACAGTATAAATTTTGATAATAAAAAAACTTTAAAAATAATGCTAATGCAAAATGCTTATATATTATGTCATAATGTGGTATCCAAGCTCACTTTTAAACATAATTTTCCATCATTTAATAATTTGCACAAACACATACACAAGCATGGGCCCAAACAACTAATATATTATTCAAATTTCAGAGTTACTATTTTGGTCCATAATGACACTAAATGTCTAGCTCCGAAGGCAAATCAAGTAATGCTCAAAAGCTAGCTCTGAAGGCAAATCATATCATAGTGACACCAAGCGTCTAGTCCCAAAGGCAAATATTGAGGATAACCTCATAGGCAAGCCACAAAACACAGAACTATAAAAATTGAATAACATACTAGACACACAATTATTTCACATTTTTCATCATCAATTTCTTTCTCATTTTTTCTTTTTTTTCATTCATATCGATGCCATTTCATTTCAATATTTCATCACAACATAGGATATTTTATAACAAAACCACATTACCCAAACACTTTGGGTCAATTTCACATTTTGCACATAATTTATATTTTATTCAATCTATCCATTAACAATGGCTTTTCATAATGCATATATAACAATTTACATGTCATGGCACAATATTTATGTATCAAGTAGCTTAACACATTTTTTCATCCAAAATGTATTAAGCCCAATCTAATGCTAACATATCTAATTTATTAAAAGTTTATACATACCTTAGAAAGCACTCTAAAACCTACTTCAAACCCCCCCCCCTCCAACCTTGTCTTCCAAGATGCCCTTCAACACTAGAGTTGGAAAAACTATCACCTTTCAATGCCTATACCAAATGTGATCATAAACAACCATTTAATATCACATTTTAAGGCATTCTCAACATCAAACCATTTAAATTATGAATTAAAAATAAAAGATAAAGAAAAGAGTTATTTTGAATAATTTTCTCAAGTAACACGCCCAACAATATGGGCGTGTTAATGACAACATCATTAAACCACTCTTACAGAAGCTTTGATACGCCCATCGATATGGGTGTGTTGCTGCCCGTGTTATTACTCATGCATTACAAAAACTTTGATAAGCCCAACAACACATGCGTGTTACTGGCCGTGTCAATTATCTTGCCTTACAGTAGCTACGACACGCTCAAAGATATGGTCGTGTTACTAGTCATGTCATCAACGTTGAAACTCAACATCATTGATACGTCCAAGGACATGGCCGTGTCAAGTAAAATTCTGCATTTCGTACACTCAACCATTTCAAGACAACCACTTTCAAACTCAGCTTAAATTCAATCATTTCTTCAATCCAACCTTAAAATCATTATTAACTACTCAAGACAACTTCATACATACCCAAATAAGCTATTAAAACATACTAATACACAATTACAAAATCTACATATCATAATCTTCCATAGAATTTCAAAGAACTTATATAATTGATAAAGAAACTTACCAATTGATGAAGAATTCTCAAAAACTCCACTTGAATCCTTGAACTTCTTTCAATCCTTGGTGTATGAAAAAAAAAAGAATTTCCCCTTACTCTCTCTCTCTAGCTCACGTTCAAGGAAGAAGAAGAAGGAAAAGAAATATCTCTTCTCTTTTCAATTCATCCTTATCTATATATATATTTAATATATATACATATATTAATTAATTAAAAATAATCCACCAATCATCTTCTTCCATCTTTTGACTTCAACTTCTCTCTCTTGTTATTATTATGATTAATTAATTAAAAATCAACTTTTCCTATAAATAATTTTACATAATATATATGTGATGTATATCTTAGGTATATATATATATATGTCTTGTATATATCATATTTATTTCAAGTATATATTTTACTTTATCACTTAAAATTCTTTCATTTTTCATTTAAATTATTTTTTTAATTTATTCAATTTAATTTTAATTTATTTTATTTAATTTTTAAAAATTAGAGGTGTTATATGTTGACTGCAACATAGACTTCTTGATCAACGTTTATCTAAATTACCCGCATAATCAAAATCACAGTATTCAACTACACATTGATTATCTTTCTCATTTAGTTTAAATATTAATCCAATATTTACGGTGTTCAAAATATACCACAGAATCCATTTTACAGCTTGCCAATGCTCCTTACTAGGATCATGCATGTACCTGCTCACAACTCCAACTGCTTGAAAATATCTGGCCTTGTACATACCATACATCAAGCTACCAACAATATTTGCATACGAAACCTTTGACATATACTCTCATTCTGCTTCATTTTTAGGAGATGAAGATGCGTTGAGCTTCATATAAGGTACAAACAGTGTACTCACGGGTTTTGACTTTTCATTCAGGCTAAAATATTGCAGTACCTTCTTCAGATATTATTTCTTATTCAAACAAAGCTTCACTCTCTTCCTATCTTTGTATATCTCCATGCCTAAAATTTTCTTGGCTTCACCTAAGTCTTTCATTTTAAACTCCCGATTCAACTGAGCCTTCAACTTCTCAATTTCGTCTAAATTCTTTAAAGTTATCAGCATATCATCAACATACAAGAGAAGATATATAAAAGATTCATTTATAGTTGCGCAAATACAGACAATGATCGTATTTGCTTCTTGTGTACTTCTGCCTCATCATAAAATTATCAAATCGCTTGTACCACTGCTTCAAAGATTGTTTCAATCTGTATAATAATTTTTTTAATTTGCATATCCATTTTTCTTCCCCGGCAACCTTGAACCATTCTGGCTTAGTCATATAATTTTCTCTTCTAAGTCTCCATGTAGAAATGCAGTTTTTACATCAAGTTGAATGAGTTCCAAATTCAATTATGCTGCTAAACCCAATAAATTCTAATAGAGGAATGTTTTACAACTGAAAAAAAATACTTCATTATAATCAATTTTCTCCATCTGAGTATAACCTTTAGCTACTAACTTTATCTTATAGTGAACATCATTCTTGTTAGAAAATTCTTCTTTCTTTGTATAAACTCATTTGCATCCAATTGCCTTCTTTTACTTTGATAGATTAGCTAGCTTCTATGTCTGATTCTTTTTCAAGAAACTGCATTTCATCATCCAAGGCCTTTCTCCACTTCTCATTTTCTAAACTTTGGATAGCTTAGTGTATGTGTTAGGAATGTCATCATTTGTAATTAGAGATGCATAAGCTACCATATCATCAAATCGAGCAGGTTTATGAATCTCTCGTCATGGCTTATTTATTGCAATAGATTCTTGTTATTGTGGAGGTTCTTGGGTTAGAACCTTTTCTTCATCTGACTCCACCTCTACCGCAGGAGTGTCTATATCTATTTTATCATTTGTTGCTGGGTCAACAATTCTTCTTTCAAACTTCAGCTGCTGTGGAGTACCATATGTCTGCTGAACAATTTCATTTGTCACCTTTTTCAATACGGTAAACCCATCAAAGATAACATCTCTATTAAAGATTATTTTTTTTATTTCTAGACACCAAAGGTGAAATTCTTTTACACCAGTGGTGATTCTCATAAAGAGTGTTTTCTTTGTCCTTGGATCTAACTTTGATTCCTTAACATAGTAATATGTAGTGAAACTAAACACACGTAAGGAATCATAATCAGTAGCAGGTTTTTCAAACCACATCTATAAAGATGTTTTACCACCAATAGCAATTTATGGCAAGCATATGTCACAGCTTCAGCCTAAAATTATCTATCAAACCCAGCTTTAGATAATATCTACCAATATCCCGTTTATGCATTCTACCACCCCATTCTAATGTGGTATATTTCTAATTGTGAAGTGTCTAACAATGCATTCATCTTGATAGAATTTCAAAAATGGATCACTTTCATACTCTCCATTACTATCTATGCGGAGATATTTAATTTTTCTGTCCGTTTGAGTTTTCACTATCTTTTTCTATACGAGTAAAGCTCCCTACACTTCATCCTTTATCTTCATAGTATACACTCATACTCTCTGAGAGAAGTCATTAATAAAAGTTACAAAATACTATTTTTCTCTCATTGAAGCTGTCTTGAAAGGACTCCACATGTCTGAGTGAACATAGTTCAAAATACTCTTGGTATCATGGATTGTAGTACCAAACTTCATTCTAGTATGTTTGTCTTTAACGCAATATTTACAGAAATTTAACTTTTGGGGTTGTACTCCTTTCAGTAATCTTTGATCTGATAAAAGTTTCAAGGATTTATCGCCAGTATGTCCCAAGCGCATATGTCATAATCTGATTGCTTCCAACTCCTGATCATTACTGAAAGTTGTTGTTGTTGTCCCAATAATTGCATTACCCTAATAGTAATACAAATTATTATTTTTCCTTATTCTTTTCATTATCACCAGTGCACCGAAGATGATTTTTATTACTCCATCTGTTGCATTTATAATGAAGCCCTTTGATTTTAGGACACCCACAGAAATGAGATTCTTCTTCAAACTTGGTACATATCGAATATTTGTTAGAGTCCTGATTGATCCATCATAATTTCTCAATTGGATTGAACCAATCCTTTTAATTATATATGAACCGCCATTTGATGTGTAAACAGTTGCACTTTCTAGTTCTCTAAAGTCAAAGAAATAATTTTGATTGGGACACAAATGATGGCTATAACCCAAATCAAGTAGCCATACACTAGAAGAGCTTGTTGATGACACAACAGCTAATAAAAAGTCTGAGTCTTTATCGTCACACTCAGCTACATTTGAATTTACGATGACTTTTCCTTTATCAAATTTGCTTTTACTTCTCAGCTTGGGGCAGACTATCTTCCAATGCCCTTTCTCCTAACAAAAAGCACATTCATCTTTAGCTGGTCTAAATTTTGATCTTCCTTTCTTTTCTCTCTTTCTAATTTGAGAGCGGCCTCTCACTATCAATGCTTCTTGCTGCTCCATTTGAACTCTCTTTCTTGTCTTTCTTTCTTAATTCGTAACTGTACAATGCAGCAGTTACTTCAGAAAGAGTCACTTTGTCCTTCTCATAAAGTAGAGTTGTTTTAAGAAACTCAAACTCCTCTAGAAGGGACCCCAACATCATCAAAGTCAAATTTTCATCTTTGAAAGTTACGTCCAAATTTATCAAATCAGCTACCAGCTGATTAAAATTAGTGATGTGCTCATTCATAGTGGTACCAGGAACATAAGTGAAGTGAAAAATCTCTTCTTTTTATGAAGCTTGTTCTGATTGTTTTTCATCAAAAAAATTCCTCCAATGCCTTTCACAATTTACTTGTGAAAACTTTCTTAGAGAAAGTATATTTATGTTCTCTAGAAAGGCATGATCGAATTGTACCATATGCCACATGATTTATGACTTTTCAATTCTTTTCATCAATGTCTTTCGGTTTCTCTTTTTCAATTGCAATGTCTAGACCTTGCTGGAAGAGAGCGTCTAGAACATCACTTTGCCACATGCCAAAATGGCTCATACCATAGAAAATTTTCACTACAAATCTAGCATTTGACACAACAGTCCTTAACCAAATTGACGAAGTGGATGTTATCTCCTTTGTAGTGGATGATTTTCCTAAGTCGTTTACCATCTCTACTTCAAAAATTATTTAATAGCTAACAAATGCAGAATACAAATAATCCAAAAAAATCTTTTCTGGTGTGGAAGACCAGACTAGGCTATAACCACATAGCATACTAAAAAAACTTTGGCTCTGATACTAATTGTTGTGGAAATTGGATTAATTTTTACCAATAATATGCATAGTGTATGAATAATTACATCAATTAATTATATTAGGAATATTCCTAGGAAAGAAAGGTAGATCACAATAGACACGCTTAAATGCCAAGTCTTTCATCAGACAGAATTTTTCTAGATATATAATTAATAGCACAAAAGATCACCACAATTATACCTAAAATAGCTATTAAATAAATATAAAGAGAACACTAAAATTTAACGAGGTTCGGCCAATTTTACCTACGTCCTCGGACACCATCAAAATAATTTTACTAATATCAAAAAATAATTACAAAAGAGAGATAAGAGAAAAAATATTAAAGCCTTAAGAAATAAGAAGGCTTAATATTTTGAGATAGATTTACAAAGGGAGAGAGAGGTCCCTTGTATAGCCAAAAAACCTCATATTCATTTCCACATCTTTCGATGTGTGATTCAAGAAATAGCCAAATACAACATGGGTTATAAGATATAAATTCTCTCTAACTTGTTATTGCTTACAAAACCTATCTAAAATAACCCATCTAAAGCTTCTAATTTATTGTAAACAATAGTAAAGCCATCCAAGTTTGAAACCATGTTAGGCCATGAATGGGGGAGGCTACATAGGGGGGTTGGGCCTGGCCTCCTGTAAACCATTCCCTCCCTAGCAGAGTTAAAAATTATCTTAGCAGTTCCTAACAGAAATAAATTCTACAACATATTGTCAAAATGACTTACAGCTCTAGATGGGCTATCTTAGATTGGTTTAGTTCCCACTATTAAAGTCATCTAAGTTTGAGCTTATGTTAAACAAATGAATGGTAAAGGCTATATAGCATGTTCTATAACATTCATAATTTCAATTAATAATAACTAAATAAATTCAAAACTTCCCCTTCAAATTCAATGCTAATCATATGAAAGTTTCATCACCCATTTGAATATTACTTATTTTTGCAGTGCAGAGAGAGCAAAAAGCTTCCACTATCTACTGCACGAGATATAATGCATAGTACTGTTCACGCATTTCATCAAACACGTTGTGCGCACGTTATTGGCATTCGCTGATCCACCACATTCCCACCCTCCGCCTCTCAAAAGTCACCATTCTTAAAAACTTTATGTAATTCAATTTTTAACAGTGTTGTTTTACGAAAGCTCAAGTACTTGTCATTTGTAGGGAATAGCTGCATAGCTAATTCTCTCTTTCTTGTTATCAGCCAAAGCTCCCTTATTGCATGAAATATGTACTTTTTATAATTTTGAATTTAATTTATCTTTAAATCTAAAACCAATAAATAATAATTTAATAAAAACCCATGGATAATATATCTTTTTCCATTAAATTTAAGATTAATCAATTAATATTTTTGTGATAAATTTCACTAAATTCTATAGAATTTAGAGAAATATATAGAATTAAAAAGTTCAAAATTTTTATTAATTTACTAGTTGGAAATTTTTAGATGAAGAGCTATTTTTTTTTTATTGACAAAGAAACATGAACTTTCAGCTCAAAAAAAAATTGAACCTCTATAGGCTACATCAAATAATAAATTAACCTAAAATATAATTGAACAAATATACTTAATATTTAATAACAACTATTAATATCTAAAAATAAATTTTGACTAAATTAAATCTTAACCAACAAATATCATAATATCAAACAAAATCAAGCTTTGAATCATCGCTTGTATAATACCAAAGATGAATTCACATATTAGGAGCAATTTTTAATATATAAGAGCAAATTTGGATAAGCATCATTCAAGACAAAAGAAAATTTGTATTCGAACTCTAATGATATGTGTGATTAAAAGTATATTGTAGGTGTAATTTACAGTGGGTAGTCTCTTGGTTGTGAGTGTTAAAAAAAAACTGAAATACATGCAATGGCCAAGAACATGTAAAAGAACTTGACAACATTGTTGCTTAATCTTCATACATTAACCTATTACAGAAATTAACTATAACAAATTCTTATCGAGTCTGGAAATTAAACATCTTGATAGAAACTGCAAAAATAAATGCAAAGAGCACAGCAAAACCAAAAACCATAGCTGCAACAGCTGGGAGAAAATCATGTTTGAAACCAAAATAAACCCTCACAAAATCTTTTACTGTTTCACCTGTTTCAAGCCTCTCTGTTATATCTCCAAATTGTGATGTTACTAATCCATATAAAGTCCAAGCTACAAGACATATCCAACTGTACCATTTCCACCAGTCAGGCATTCGCTGTTACACAACAATGCAAGTGAAATTAATTATCATAATTATTTGAAACAGAAATGAAAAATAATTATAAATGCTTGAAAAGAACTTACTGGTCGTGGGATTATATATCCAGAAAAAAAGTTCCATATTGCATAAAATGCAGAAGAAATTACTGATGCGATATGCTGATTTGGTGATACTGCCACAGCCATCATGCCATAGAAAGTGAAGTACAGTAATGTGAAGCACATGAAATATATATACCAAAAGAATTTGGAGACAGTCCATTTGAATCCAAGCATTGCAAATACCATAACACCATACACTGCAGCTTGGACAAAAATATATGGAAGCTCAATCACAGCCTGCACCAGATGTAAAGGAATATAAATGAAGTTCTACTGATAATTATGGTTTATTTAGCATTGCTATATTTACTTTATTGTTGAGAAAAACTATGTTAAAAATATTGATTAGAAGTACTTGAAGTTTGTTCTTAAGGCGGATTACACTCCTGAACTATCCTTCGCAAAAGCATATAAAATAGTTTTGTTCTTAATGCCAAACAGGCTCTAAGAAGAGTTGCTAATTCCCAATTTTTACCTGTCCAAAGGCATATGGAAAAGCTGAATACATTCCAGCTGCTCGTTCTCTATAGAACACTGTTCGTTCGACAGCCAGGGCCGTCTTAAATATTTAAGGGGCCCTGTTCTTAGAGAAAAACAGAATAAATTAGACCATATTCCTAACTTGAACCAAATTATTTTCAAAAATTAAAAAAAAAAGAAAAAAATATGGGGCCCTGTTTATATATAATATTATAACTTAATTTATAACTGCACGTCGAAACAACGTCTACTAATAAAAACTGCACCTCAAAACACAGCCTAATAATAAATATAAATCTAAAGTAGTTAGATCTTGGGGCCCTGTGCAAGCTGGGGGTCCTGTGCAGTAGCCCACTTTGCACAGGGCCTTCACCGGCCCTGTCGACAGCTACTACAGGCTGCACAGAAGCTGCATTTTGGATGCCAAGGAAGAGAAAAGCAGTATACATTAAACCCATTGCATTAAAAAGGTCTTGCTGCTTTGACCTGTAATTTTTCATATGAAGTGAAATTAGAAAAAAGAAGGATTTTTTTTTCAAACTTTAAACTTCTATTTTGCTCTGGGTAGTAATTCTTGAGATGTGGCTTACACTTTGGAGCTAACATCCCAAAACATGGTTCCAAACATCAAGCCTATGAAGGTTGTAAAGAGAAATCTCACTGCTGTGTATGGTGGATTACGCCAATATGATAGATGTTGCTTCCATAAGCATGCTAAAAACTGGGGAAAAAATGATCTTGAATATTGATTGGGGAAATAGATGTCTTTTGAACCAGAAGCAGGCTTGCTTAAATTCTTAATAAGTTCTTTATTTCTTCTGCAAAATTTTGAGAAATCAGTGATTTGCTTATTTCATGTTATAACACATTGCTAATGGTTATACTGATCATGTAGTTGTACAAAAATTAATTACCTGTATAACTCTGAGTTTTTGAAGATATCAGCAAAATCAACATCCAAAGCCAATTCTTGTGCTTCAGTGGTAACTTCCAGCATCCAAGTTGCTGGATTATAACCATCTTTGATTTTGTTGACTCCTTCAATTCCCTAGATTTTAAAAATGTGCATTAGCTAGAAGATAACTTGGAATAAAATTAAAACATGTTCCCGGTAAATTTGGACAGGCTATGTCTCCATGATAGCATACCTCAAAATACTAGATTAAATGGAAAGAATTGCGACCTAGTGGTCCCACATATATCTCTTGTCCACCTCGCTTCAATAGGAATAACTGATATGTCATATTAGACATGTCAAGTACATCACTCATATCATATGCTAAAGAACCAAAAAAAAGAAAAAAAATACTTATTCTTATGTCAACTTATTAACATTTCTTACCTCATCGAAAGCTTCAAATATGTCAATGCTAGGTTGATGGATTGTGCAGACAACTGTTCTTCCTGTATCTACTGTGTTCCTAACTGTCCTCATAACTATTGCTGCTGCTCTTGCATCTAATCCTGAAGTTGGCTCATCCATAAAAATAATTGAGGGGTTTGCCACAAGCTCAGCTGCAATAGTTAGACGTTTGCGCTGCTCAGTTGACAGACCATTTACTCCAGGCAACCCAACTAATGCTTGCCTCAATGAAGTTAGTTCCACAAGCTCCATTACTTCCTCAACGAACATCTGCACCATTATAAAAAAATTTTAAATTAGGGCCTGTTTGATACAGCAACATCAGTCAACTGTGAGCTGCTTCATATATATTTCATTAGTGTATTAACTATTATTATTAATTTTGTAGATGCTTTATCACTAAAAAAATGTCAATTTTGTAAGGTCATAAATTCATATAAACCACAGCTAGCATACAATATAAAAGCATATGTAAGTGGAAAATTCTTATAAGATTTTCATTTGTTGAAAATTATGGTTAATATAATTAATATTTTTTTCTGTTGAAATTTTAAATTAACCTATTTGTTTTTTTTTACATTAAAAATAAGAAATAAATTTCTGAAGGTATAATGAGTGTTATGGTGAAAATAAATTTATTATTTATGAAGGAAATTTAGTTTAGTTATTTAAAAGAGTTTTTACAAAAATATAAGCAAAAATATTCTCAAAATATTCACTTCTCTTCTTCCTCTCAAATTTGCTAAAAAAAATTCAAAATCTAAATTTTCAATTTCATAAATCAAAATATACATTTAGTATATATCTATATAATATACAATATATCAAAGTATACATAAAGTATATGTTTTATTAAACTTAAAAGAGAGAGATTTTCAAAATAAAAAAAAATGATATATCAATATAATTGTCTTCTATGCAAAATCAAATGAGTTAATAGTATATTGGGGCTGAAGGCTGTTGTAAATTTGATTGTTGGGCTTCTGCTAGGTTGGGTTGGGCTTTCTAATTTTACTCGATTTATTGTTCCTTTCCAAGGTTGAAAGTTAAAGGCCATTTTTTCTTCATGCAAAAGAATTCAGCTAAATCTTTTCTTCTCGTGTGAATTTCTTTAGTCTTACTCATTTTTTTTATTCTAAAATATTTATCTTTCCCTACTTCGGGTTTGTTCTAATATTTTGTATTTTCATATTTGAAACGGCAATCAGAAGTCAATTCAAAAGGTATTATATTAAACAATTTAAGAGCAATTTTTTTTGGTAGAATCAGCTAACGACCTCAACTTCACCTGCAGGTCTTGCAATAATACTCTTTATCACGTGCAAAATTACTCTTTCATCTCAATCATTTATATAGTTATTATGCAGTTGAACTAGCCCCTATATGGTGGTCGTGCTATGAGTAGACTGGCATTACTTGAATGAAAAATTAAAAAGCTAATCATAGTCCAAATACAAAGAAAATTGCAGCAATACACAGTTTGAAATTTTTTTATTGATTCAGTTTGAAAATTTTAAATCTGAAATAGCAACAAACGAGTTCCTGTTGCAGATATTTACCTCTCTGGTTTTTGTATCTACTTCATGAGGCAGACGAAGCCAAGCAGAGAAAAGCAGTGACTCAAAAACTGTAATATGTGGAGAGTGGATGTCATTTTGCTCGCAGTATCCAGAAATTCTAGCAAATTTTTCTTGCTTCTTTGGATACCCAGAAATTTTATAGTCCCTTTTATATATCCTCCCGTTTTTCTACCAGCTAGCACATCCATCAGAGTGGGTTTACCAGCACCACTAACACCCATTAGAGCAGTGAGAACACCAGGTCTAAAAGCACCACTCGCACCCCTTAGAAGTACTAGCTTATCTTCATCTACACCTTCATTTTTCATTGCCTGGAGAAACCAATTCAAAATCAACTTGCACTTTTCTAACTGAATCACAATGCAAAATAGATATCATACTGACTACAAAATTTTATAACCTGTGGCATGTCAACAGAGTATACAACTTCGTCAAATGTAATGCAATGTGGTTCAAATGGAAGAATCATTCCTTTCTTGCTATCGTTATGTGAAGAGCCAGATGATTTGCTTTTTCTAATTTCCCCACCACCACCTGCATTTCGGTTTAAATTTGATTACTATTTAGAAGGAAAAAGATTAAATGACTTGCATAAACGCTCATTCTTAATGAACATTGACACCTGTGTTAGTTTGGTGACTGTAGCTACTTCTGCAGTTACTCAAGTGAATTGCACCTTCTGCTCGAACAGTTTCATTGTCTTGAGACTCTTTTGATATAACAGCCTCAGACTCGTCAAATGCTGCATCAAATTTTTTACACAACAATAGAACATAAGCACTCATTTTTAAAGAGCAACAAAGTTTTAAAGATACTTACCATTGAGAAAAGTGAGAGCCAGAGTATATAAGAAGTTGAATAGTACTGTGAATCCAAGCAATGCTCCTAGTCCCAGCCAGTACCAATATGCTTCTGTGAAGAACCCAAGAGACTTTAAAACTATAACTCCTAATGGTTCTGTTGAGTTTGGTACAGCCTTTTAATTAAGAAACAAAAGTCGGATGTTAGATGTTCATTAAGAGGACAATACAAACATGCAGAGATGACTTAGTTTCTGAGTTTACATGACTCCAGCTATGTCCAAGGAACTCGTTAACGACAATTGCGTTTTGCCCATACATCATCGGAGATGTCCAATAGCCCCATAACCACCATTTCTTTATATTATCTGCAGCGTTAAACAAAATGTTTAAGTTTGACAAACACATCAGTCTTTCTACTAAGGTTATTTTAATTATTATACCCCGTGACAAGACAAATCCACCCAAAACAAAAGGCAGCAGAAGTATAAATGCGCCAAAGGTTTTTGCTATTATCATGTTCCGGCCAGTTGCAGCAATAGCTCGGAATAATCCAGAAGCCATCTGATTAACAATTATGAGCAAGAGGTATTGCCTAAAAAACCTGTAGAAATATATGAACTTTGAATACAAGGAATATCACCTTTTAGAAATAAAAGAACCTAACAAATTATGATTGTTACCTTCCAACATTTGAATCAATGCTTGTCGAAGACAGGAAGCTTTCCAATTGTCATGAAAATCTAGGCCAATCCATGTGGATGGGTTCTATAAATCCATGTGGAGACCTTCTATAAATGCGATGGGGATTTTAAGGATCCATGTGGGAAGAGCATAAACCCATGCTGGATAGAATCGAAGGTCTCTTTGCTTGTCGAAGACAGGAAGCTTTCCAATTGTCATGGAAATCTAGGCCAATCCATTGAATAGTACAATAATCACAATAAAGAACAAAGCACCTGCGTAAATTCCTCCATCGATTACTGAATAATGGTGCATTTCAGTCCTCAGGAAGAGTGTCATTGTTATCAACCCTAGTATTGTCAGCTAAGAGCAGAAAGAAATATCAGAAATCATAATTCATATAAGTAAAATTTTTCCAAGCAATAGTGAAAAAGAAAAGTATTACTCACTTGACAGAACTTGAAGATGTAGACAAATGAGTTCCTCTTCATGAGTGGGAATTCTCTTGTGAACAAGCTTTACATAGCTCCTTCTTATTGACACCATACTTTTTAGTTGTCAAAGCAGCTGGATGGCTCTTGGCCTTGTCAAATGGAGTTGCAAGCTCATCGCCAAGTCTCCTTCCAACGTGGAATGACTCAAATGTCTCAGAAAATTCCTTGACAGTTATGAACCTGTAAGGCTTATCTTTATGAGCCCAATACTGGATTTGATCTTTCCTTGATGTTACCTGCAATGATTTTTATTTATTCATTAAGAATTCCAAGTAAGGCTCACTTTTCCACTACAAAAAATAAAAGAAACAACTAATGAGTTTTGACTTAGTGATATTGGAGTCATCTCAAAAGCTATGAGATTATGAGTTTATATCCTAGTAATTGTAATTAATCAAAAACAAATAAATAAATAAAACAGACCAAAAAAAAGGCACCATCTTTATTTAGTCTTACATCTTGCAAGAAATCAGTTATGCCTTTTCTTTCAGGACACTTGAAACCCATGAATTCAAAGAACTCAAGCACTTGTTCTCGTGGACCTTGATAGACTACCATGCCATCAGAGAGGAGAACAATGTCATCAAAGAGATCGTAAGTCTCTGTTGCTGGCTGAAGGAGAGAAATGAAAGCAGTTCCCCTGAGAATTTGAACTTATTGCTTGAGTGAGTTCACAATCTGATAAGTTGTAGAGCTGTCCAAACCAGTAGATATCTCATCCATAAACAATGCCTGTGCTGGCCCAACTAGCATTTCACCTGAAATTTAATTGTCAAAAATTTTCATTCAGTTATTAATAATTCCAAACAGAAAATACTATTTTTTGATATTAGACATATACTAATGAAAAGATTCTTTGCCTGTTGTAACACTCTTCCTTTGTCCACCGGAAATGCCCCTCAATATTTCATCACCTACCAATGTATCTGCACAGACTTCCAGTCCTAAAACCTATAATGAAAAGAGACAAGGCATTCAATAAATTAAGAGATGTTATCTCCATGGTATTTGCTTGTGAACATATTATATGTACCTTCAGAAAATAATCTGTGATGACACTAGCCTCCTGACCTTCTGTTACAGCTGTCTGTAGCAACAGAAATGAAATAAAAAAAAATCAATTACAATCTGTGCAACTTATTTTTCCATAGTAACTTTTGTGATTGTATATTTGATGACCAAAATATCATTAGAAGTAAAAAAAATTATTCGGAAAAAGGTTTGCTTGGTATTTAGTTATCCTCTCCTCAAATTTTGTTTTCACTAATGGGTCGGCATCCCTCACCTTCATAAAGGCATCAACATCAGAATCAGGCTTAATATTAGCTGCTTTCTCCCTTCGACATAGCTCCGATAACAAATCTGCATATTGAATTAAGAAAAACTGAAAAAAGAAAAAGGAATTACCCAGTAATGCTTAGACTATGTACTAAGCCATTGAACGTTTACCATAACGAGTTCCAACCCCTTGACATCTTGCAGAAAAGGCCAAGGTTTCCCTTACAGTCATTTCACCTATATGGACATCGTGTTGACTGATATAGGCAGCAGTTCTTTGGGTTATAAATTCATCCAAGCCATATCCATTGTAAGTTACCCTCCCGGAGAGCTACAGAAGAAACTAAACTTCAGAGTTCTAATTTTATAAATCACAAAATCGAAAGAGATAAAAAATTTGAAGCCCCATGGCAGATATGAAAGCTAGAACTATAAATTTACCACCTTGAGAGTGGGATCAAACTTTCCAGCCAAAGCCAACAAGAGTGTGGTCTTTCCAGAACTAGGAGGACCCAAAAGCAGTGTCATTCTGTGATTAAACATAACAATAGGAGTATTAGTGGAAATGGCAAATTTCCAAATATCCAAAATTATTCAGAAACCATTAAATTAAATTATTACCTTGATGGCTTGATGATACCACTCACATCTTTAAGGATAGACAGGTGTTTCTTGCTACTTGAAAGAATATGGAAATAGTTCAAAAGACCCTGAATATTGAAGAATACATCAGTAAAAAAATTGAAATTAATCACATGTAATCACAATTTATTTAGTTTGTTACCTCTAGCATATTAATAGAGTAGTTAAAAAATGTAGGCATAGTTCTGCTTCCTACATAGGCTTCAGCTTCAATCGTTAGATTCTCAAATCGTGTTAGGTTTTTGGATTTTTTTCTATGTAAAAAATTTAATATTTAAGCTTTTTTTTTTACCCAACAGACTATTAATATTTTAGCATTTATAATAAATTTATATTGCATGTGAGAGAAGTTAGTATATCAGGCACTAAAGGAGAAAAGAAAGAGAGAGAAAGAGAGAAAAGAAAGAGTTTTTTTTTTTCTACAAAAAAAGTTAACAGAGCAGTTTTGGTTTTTCGGCGATCGGACAGTCACATGTGCTCCGATTAGGCTGAAATTTAGACAGTAGTTAGAGGACTCATCGCTCTTCATTCTAAACGATGAGATTAGTTTTATGCGGTTGAATTTTTGAAATTTGGAGCTCGAAGTTTACTGTTTACATATATTTCTGCAACAACGACCATTTGTAGTCGAATTTGGTTGAAATATGGTGAGCACTTTTAAAACTTGTTGTTCTTTAATCTGGACGGTGAAGATCAGATTTGAACAACCGAAGCTCATCCATTGGCATGAACAGTAGCTATTATAGGTGATTTTTCTCCATTCTCTTATTTATTTTTTGTTATTTGATTGATTTGGTGTTGTTGTTGTAATTGCTTGTAGTTGCAGTAAACATTGATTTTGATAGTGGAACTCTTTTACTTGGAACAAAAGAGGTCCCGTAGTTTTTATCTTCACATTGAAGGGGATTTCTACGTTAAAAATTATTGTGTTTATGTGTAATTGGTTTTGTGCATCTTAAGGGAGATTGTTGATTAGTTATTTGCTGAATTTTAATTAGTCACTCCCTGTAAATTCATTAAAGTTGGAAAAAATTAATCTTAGCTAATTCCTATCAAATCGAACTTCAATTGTGGGAATATCAATTCCAACTCTAGAAACCAAGAAACTAATATTGAAAATGCAACAAATAAAACAAGAACAGAGTTCCTCTGTTCATCTTATCTCATGCAAAGCTGAATCATTATTTTCTTTCTTTGCAGCCTTTTATCAGTGACCAAACAGGCTGCAGAAAAAACAAGAGAACTCTAATCCGTACCTATCAATACGATTCCTGAGCTTCAACAAGAACTTCTCATTATCTTGTTCAGCTACTTTCGCCAATCTCTCTAGTAAATTCTTTCTTTCTTGCAATCCAAGAGTGCGTATATCAATTTCACTGGCTCCCCCTGTCAAAGTAGTTAATATACCCTTTCTTAACCGATCAAACGTCGGCAATTTCTCAAGTGCAGCCCATTTTAAAACCTCTTCATCATCTTCTTCTCTAGAAGATTGTCCAAAACCATGTCTCCGGTTTAAAGAACTGCCTATGCCGAAACTATTACCAGCTCTATAAAGATCAGAGCTTTCCATTGATAAAGAACATAATTTTTTTCCTTCAAGAACAACTGAAAAACCAAGATTTTGATTCTTGATAATGGGTTTTTGTTCTTTTTAATTTCTTTAGTAAATAAATGAAATGAACTGGTAGTGTTTTACAAGATGTAGGTGCAGTTATATAGAGAGAGCATTGGTCTGTTGAAGTTAAAATGAATAGGAGGGAAGCTTAATTTCTTGATCTATATGACAATTGATGATGGAAACAGGCACTGTGCCAATAAATAGCAGAAGTTTGCAATTTGAATTACAATGCTTTAATTAATGTTCATTGTGACTAATAAGAGGATCCCAGGTTATTTATTAGCCAAACATTTTTTTTTACGTCTAAGATTTAATAAGAATTTCATAGGGATAAATATTATTTGGTTTGATCAAATTTTAGGAGTTAGATAATTCCATCACTGTTAATTGAACAAAAAAATTTTAAAAACCGATCTTCATTAGTCAGTTCGGTTAGATTCAGCAAATTTGATCAATTTTACTAATATATATAAGATAAAATCGATTAATTTAATCAATTTAAATCTATATAATCGATTGAGTCAGTCGATTTATGATTATTTATTCATCCATTGGATTTTATCTCTTTGATAGATACTAAGAATGTAGATTCTATTGCCTTCAACATTTCCCCACCTCAATTTCCTTTGTTTTAAGAAAGATAAATTATAGATTTGAAATAGGACTTTTGACAAAAATATAAAAAATAATTAAAAATAATTTTACATTTATTATATTTATAAAATATTTATTAAAATATCAAAATTTATAATTATTTTTTTCTTGCAAAAAAATATAAATATGATAATTACAGAACATAATGGTTTATAAATGCTTCACTTCATATAGTCTTCGATTTTACAGGTTTTTTTTTTTTTTGAGGCAAACCATTTTACAGTTTATTTTTGTCACAAATTTAATTTTAATTTTACATTCATGTATAGCTTTCAGTTTTTCCACTCAAAAGAGTCGTCAGCCGTCCATTTCATAAATCATCCTATAGGCTTGTTTAAGTCCTTTACCAGTTTGCACAATGAGAAGCTTCTATTTATTTATTTTTTTTTATAATATGTACTAAATATTTTTAGTAGATAGAACATTATTAAAGTTTGAAAATCCTGATTAATAGCACTGCTCGAGATAATTATTCAAGTAATTTAACAATAGTAAAATTATAAACGTCAATCTAAATAAAATATTAAATAATAATAATTTTTAAAAATATTGAATATAATATATATTAAATATTGTTATTAATATTATAATAAGATGCTAAATATTATTAAAATATTATTTTACTAACAATATTATTAAAAACTTTGAAATATATTATAAATAATAAGCACATCTTTTTCGGAGTGTGATTTATTAAGGATAATTTGCATTTTTACCCTTAAATTATAGCAAAAGTAAGGAATAAAAATATATTTTGGCCTAATGTTAAAAATATTACATTGTTATTTTTTAAAAATATATTTTTTAAATTTTAATTGATATATTTTTATACTTAATATATTAGGTGTACATATTTGTCTTTCTTTTAATGTCGTTATTTATTCTATTAACAAAATAAATCGAAATAGCTATTCTTTTGAAAATTTTAATTTATTTATACCTAAAATTAATTTAAAGGCCAATCATATATTCGCTAATCGCTATATTTTAAATAGTCAATAGATTATTATGGAAATTTAGTTTTGTTTTTTCTCCATTAATTTGTTTTCCCAATATGATTAGGTTTTAATCAACAATGTGTAGCGAAAGTTAATTTTTTTTTTTGCATAATATTAAATGAATATTTTCATGAATATTTTATTTTTATATAATCACGTTGAATCTAGCAATTAAATTATATTCTGATAAGTTTATTAATTTTGGAGGTTTAGACACACTTCTAATAGCTCTTACAAATAATTAATGTCTTAAAATCCTTCACATATAATAGTATGTTATATGATGTTAATGACGCATTACAGTATACTTATTTAATATTACTATATTGATTATGAACTTAATTCAATTGATCAGATTGATAAAAAAAAAATTGATCAGTCACTAATCAATATCAAATATAAATGGTAACTGTGATTTTTTTTTTAAGAAATATTTCACTTTTATGCATGAGCTATTGATCGAATTCAACTTAAAGAAAAGTTAATGAATTATATATATATATATATATATTATTTGTAATTTTATTGTCAATCTTCATTCGCTATTTATTTATTTATTTTACAATGTGCCAGTGTACTGAGGTCTTCAAGAGTGCTGATAAAATTTCTCTGAAAAATGTTTGTATATAAGATAAATTATTTAACATATTTTAATTATTTTTGTTGTATTAAAATTATTAGATAGAAAATATAATATTTTCATTTTCATATTTAATTAATTTAAATTTCATTTTTTATTATATTTAAATCATACAATTTTTCATTTAAATGAATGGTAAAAGATAATATTTTACATTAATTATAATTATATATGAGTTCAATAAATAAAATAAAGCACGCCTTACACGTACTAAAGAAAACAAACTGTTACACGTATTAAAGAAAAAAACTGTTATGCGTAATTTCATGCACCCTCATCAATATAAGACATTTAAAAGGTTGGTTTTTCTTAAAAATCACTCGCGGATCTGTTGCAAATTGATATATATTATAATAAAGATTTAACAAATCAAATAATTTATTAAAAATAATTACAATTTAAGATAAATAAAAATATATATTTATTAATTTAAAAGTATGAATTACTATTTTTTTTAATTTAAATATTTTCAATTGTGTTTCAAATATTAAAAATTACAGAAAAACAAATTCGATTTCCTTTTTAACAAAAATGGGAATTTCTTCTACATATATAGAAAAAGAGTTATTAACTAAACATATAATATATATATATATATCAATCAATTAGTCGTTCTTATTTCTTGAACTTATTGAAATTATATATGATATGGCGGTGATTTCAACTAAATTATATAATTTTTTTAAAAGAAAAAGGTTCTCCCAAAAATTAACTCATATAAATTTATATCATTATAATCAATTATAAATAGATTTTTTTTTATAAATTAACATATATAATATTTTACAAATCAATATTAAATGAGAGTTATAATAAGATAACTAAGTATATGGTATAGTTTTTATTCGTCTTAATCTTAATTAGCCACATGTTTTTGTCGAACAACAACTAACCTTAAGGCCTAACGCCCTACATTCAGTTGCCTAAAGTCTCACGCTAGCCACCGACAGACTTCACAGGTGCTGTGCTACATTTTCCTCACTAAGCCTCAACCAATTTCTACTCTATTATTTTTTTCATATTTTTCGTAAAGAAATTATATGTAATGTATATATATATATATATATTAGAGATTGTAAAAAGAATTATTTAAAAGAATATGAAAATTATTTTAAAATAAAATCAAAATTTTAACCCCATGATTTTTTATATTATAAACCATATATTTATTTACTAAATAATCGATTAAATTTGAGTTGCTTTCAACGTTGAAAATTGAAATTTTTGGTAAGGGTTAATATAGAAATATGAAGAGGAGAAAATACGAGAAAGTTGAAACTAAAATAGATAGCTCATGTTATTAATTAATGCATGGAGGCATTGATTCATGAAAAAGAAATGGCGGTATGCCACGTAACATAACGTTTTTAATGTAAAACCAGTTATTCAGTAGCACAATACGCAATTTTTCAATTTTCATAATTTGAAGATCTCAAAATCAAAAGTCAAAAACTTAAACCAACTTTTTTTTCCTTTTTTTTTATCAAAGACGAACTGAAAATAATTATGTAGGCTTTTAATGGGGCGGGGTGGTGGGGAGTTGGGGCGATAGAGCCGCTCTTATTCAGTAGCACGGCCAATAAATCAAGAAATAGTGCTGATTCATGCAACCCCTTTTTGAAAAAATATACTAAACTTTGATCTTGAAATAGATATATTTAAGTCAAAACAAGACACTTGTTTACCATTAAAATTATTAAGGATTTGAAGTCTTAAAAATTTCAATAATATATGTGTAGTTATTTTTTTTTTAGTTACTTTGCTTTGAGCAAGTTTTACTTTACTCTGAGCAAACATGGTTGGAATATTATTCCATTATAAGTTTAAAATTAATGATGACACAATTGCGAAGAAGAGCCTCCATGATGCAAATGCTCCTTGTAGCAAAAATTTTAGCACCAGTTCATTCAAATCCAGTCGTAACTTTCATCTATGATCAGAAACTTAAATAGGAAAAAGGTAAATGATCCCAACCACATGAAAATCAACAAATCTAGAGAGGAAGAACATCAATGTATAGAGTATAGACCAGTTTTCTGCAAAATGTATAACATAAATAACAGTGGAAGGACGGAACTTGTTTAAACTGTTACCAACCAGTGGTAATGTCTCCAGTTAAACTCAGGACACCCATCCACATTTTACAGTAGCAACTGACAAGTTAACATTTAAAACAAGAAAAAAAAATCAGGATAGAATTAAGTATCCTGCATTCGCTATATTATAACTCAGTATCTTGGCGTACTTGATTCTGAACCACCATATCAATGAAGTTTACAAAGCAGTCGGTTATTTGTGAAAGGCTTTTTCAAACTAATCTTCATTGTTGCTCTGTCTCAAGACAGGCATCCCCATTGACACCAGAAGCAAGCTCCGCTTCGAATGACTTTGAAGGCAGTCTCTGATACACTCTAGAACCTAGAGGAAGTAACCTATGCTGCCCAATTGTGAGACACTGGCTAAGCTTCTCATAATTCCATCTCTGCAGAATATAGACTGCAACTGCCAGAAGAACTGCAGTGGTGGGTACGGCAATGTCTCCAAACTTAGAATAAAAGTTCATATTTGGGTTCACAAATTCATATTCATCAGCGAAGTAAGGATTAGGAACAGGTTTTCTTATGTAATCATAGATGTGAGGAAGAAGTCTGACAACTGTGGTACCAATGAAATAGAATTCCCTCAGGGGCTTACATTCTATCCGCCACAGAATATTACCAATAATTTGTGGTAGCAAGAAAAAATCTTGGACAAGACCCACATACTCCTCAAGTTCAGTTTCCCACCACCGCAATGTCTGAGAATTGCCAGCTGAATCAACATATTTCTCAATTTGAAAAGGCTTCTGGCTAGTTTTTACACTGTGAATAATGAGAACAAGAAAATATCCAATCAGATGTATGGTCAAAGTAGCAAGGAATACCCGCTTATCACTTGGGACACGATGTGGCTCCTGAGGAGTTCTTGTAAGTAATCTAATACGAGATTTCCATACCTTCTGCCAGAGTCTTAGAGTCAGTACAAATGAAACCATGACAAGAAGCTTCACCGTGTAATCAATCACATGCACCCATTGATTCTTCTCAAGATCATATGATGACATTTCATAAGATTCAGATGACATCCTCTTGAAGAAAGCTTCTGCACTTGTGATCAGTGGAAGGCTATATCCAAGAACTTGGACACCGAGCATAACAAGAGATATGAAAGGAACAGAATCTGTGTCCTGCTTGATGTAGAATAGCTGGCTGAAAATGCAGGCAATTGCAAATGTAAGTGTCAAAATTCGGAGGATCCCCTCAACCCCTCTGTGAGATAGAATGTCTTCTCTTTGCCTACGGTACATAATAGGAAGAGACTGGAGCCTAATCGTGCTAAAATAGAGGGGATCATCAGCATTGCGTTGGCTAGATATGGAAATTCTCGCAGTTGGATTGACTAACCATCGAGATGTAGTAGGGGGATAGGACACAATTACTTCAATTAAGCAATCCAAACCTGCTTCAAGATCCATGCTCTCAAATAAAATGTTCCATGAGGCTCGCACATCTCTGCATCCAACTAGATATATCTTTCCCACATGAGGGTCATAAAGGCCTTCTAGGAAAAGCACAGAAAAATTGCTATAAGCATCTCCATTAAGTGTGATTTGAGCTGATACATTCATGAGGAGCTGTTTTTCAGTGTATTCAGCTTTAATGTGGTAAGGTGTCTCCTCATCTGCAGATGAAATATTGTATGAAGACCAGTAGCGCCCAAACAATGGGCCAAGTGAGAGAATCTCCATCTGTAAATCAGTTCTTGTGGGCCAAGAACTAGGTAGTGGATCAGGAAATGCAGACGTGTGAAGGGTCAGATCCTCTGCAAGAAGGGAAAGACTGGTTATGAATGCCTCGTTGTCTTCTAGTTTGGGGAACTGTAGCAATGATTTCTTTATGACAGTCCGGAAACTAAAGGGCTCATTTTTTTCCAGGATAGTACCAGCTTCCTCTATTTTTGAGTAGCTGTAATATGGACGGGAGGTTCTGAAATAATTCCACAGCTCTGTGGGTCGCACTAGTTTTTCAAAGGATAAAGGGAAATACGAGGCATTAGTTTTATTGGTGCCAGAAAAAGTCCCAAAAATTATGCTTCGTTGCTTTATGGAAAATGACATAGGAACGTATAAACAGATCCGAGAGTTGCAGCTACTTCCTTCTGAATCAACTAGTCCAAGGCAACCAACCATGCAAAGCTGCCCAGTGGAAGATTTCCAAATTCCTTCAGCAGCAACAGTCATGTTGCTTGGCCCAGATCTCATTCCTGTAACATACTGATTTTCCATGGGAGGGGCAGCTCGAAAGACTGCAGCAACCTTTGCAGAACTGGCATTTCCTTGTGCAGGTGTCTGTTCACATTTGACATTCTGCATAAAGAGTTTTACACCTTTAAAGCTCCCATCTGTTGCCTTAATTTCTTTATCTGACACAAAAGGACCCAACTTACTACAAAAATCATCAGTGCGGTTGCACCTCCAATTTGGCACAATGGCGAAAGAGCCAGCTCCTTCACCAGTAATTTGCCCTAGAATATCACAAAATCCATATCCTTTATAGACATCAGTGCCCCCATCCACTATTCTATCATGGTATGGATATGGATCGCAAGCTTTTGAAACAATTTTTTCAGAGCCAAACTCATAGTTTGCTGACCTTGACAACTGTGACAAAATGTGGACTTCATCGAAGAACTTGAGATTTGAGGTTGGATTTAAGCTTCTCATTTCTCCCTGGATCACCCTATTGGTCAATGTGAAACTCATTGGATAATGAAGAACAAGCAGAATCTGATCATCTTGCAGAAGAGGTGGCTGGTTATAATTTGAACCGGGCCCCTTCACCCATTCCCATGGATCACTCAATTCAGATTCCCGAGAAGGCAGCATTGTGCTCCCCAACAAACACATCGTTCTTTCACCTCCATTCTTCTTAGTCTCGGAATATACACCTTGAAATGAAATTGAAAGCTGGGTATGACCAGGCCATATCTGAAAGTGCGGGATACCCTCGTATGGTTTATCCGTGAATGAATCTAGTGTTATGCCCATAACCAAGAACCCATTAACTCTAACAAACTTTTTAGATCGATGGGCATGATCAACATCAGTAACGAAGAAAGATACCAGGTTCAGTGGGCTATGAACATCAGATAAGTTACTACTGTAAGGCTCTCTATCAACATATGGCATTATTGGGGATTTACCGACATCCTGCCTCCAATCCCCATTAACAAAAAAAATGTCATCTTTGATACCATAAACTCGACTATTATCAGGTTTCAATTCAGTAGCAGAAGAGAGAACAAATGCACAGTGTTTCTTCACTTCATCTATTCTATCATAATTAGGGGTAACAGCAGATTCCACAACTCGCTCAAAACCAAATTTATCTGGGATATACGAATTTGCAAACCCAAATAACAACAACCCACACAAAAACCAAAAGAGAAAAGCAACAGAAACTCTCATCATAATTAAAATTTCTATAAATCTGAACAATTATACCAAAATATCCCAAATACCCAGTAGCTAAAAATAATATTTTAAAAAAAAACCTTGAAAACCCAAATGGGTAAACAAAAATTGTAATTTTGTTACTTGCCCACAAAAGTTTCAATACACAGTTAGCTACATAGCCCACAAAGCAAAGAATAGAACTTTGGCAATAGGAATAGAAAGATCAAATTCAATCTGAGAGTTTAGTGGGGAGAAAGGTGCTAATTCTGCTGTGACTCAATGTAATTATACATGAAAACTGACCTGAAGATGGATCTTACTTCACAGATCTTGTTGTCAAACTGCGATAAATTGGAAGCCCAGAGACAGAAATTGGATCGACAGAGAGGAGGAAAGCGTGGAGTAGAAGTCTTTGGTAATGGGTTTTGGTACCAGAGTCACTGGTTGGTTCGTTCGTGTGTTCTAGTCTTTTGATTGCTGACAATTTTTTTTTCTAATTCTACGCGTTATATAATGCCCGTGAAACAACAATATCGCCAGTTATTTAAGAGAATAAATAAATAAATAAATGTCCCTACGATAAAAATTTTGTTCCCGTGGCCGCAGGCTGATTAGCCAATCTTCTCCTTTAATTATGCGAATGAAACTTTAAAATTTTTAAAAAAGATTATAGGTTTGAAATCCCCAAGTTCCCATTTACACAATAAGTAAATGATATTTTAATTCAAACAATTCAATAATCATATCTCAATAATTACATTAAATATATTTTAATTGATATCACACAAATAAATTTTTAATTTTATAATAAAAATAAATAAATTTATTATTTAATAATATTATATTGACAAGTGAATTAAAGGTTAAAAATAATATTTAAGTCGTTTTAACACTTTGAAGTGTCCAATTTAATTTTAAATATAATGAATTTATAAAAAAAATATAAATTCAGTTAATTTAAAAAAAAAGTGATACTATCTTCACTCCATATATTCGCCCATTATAATTGTTATTTTTATAAATAAAAAAATTATACCATGAAATTATTATTTTATAAAATTAAAAAAATTAATTATTTTTTAATTATATTTTTATTATTAATAATTTAATTAATAAATTAATAATATAGTAATTTTAATATTAATGAGCTAATATATGATATTTTAGTCTATTTAAATAATTTTATATGATATTTAAAAATTTTAATAATTTTTAATAAATATATGATGATTTTACTATGACATAAATAATATTATAAAAAATTATGTATTATAACAATCATTTAAGCATTTTAATTAGAATAATATACTAATTAGATAGCTATTTATATTAATATTTTTTAAAAAAATATATACCTTAAAATTTATTTAATAAACTCTATGATTTCTTATAATAAAGATAGAATATTCTTTTTTTTTATTAGAAGGATAGAATATCTTTTATATTATAAAATTTTGTATGACAGTGCTTCTTTATTATTGAACCAAATATAGAGCGCCTATGGAAATGACAACTACGAAAATTTCCTCATTTTCATTTTCTATGGAAATAAAAAAAAATCTCTAAAATTTGATTAGATTTAGGGTATTATTTTTTGCTTAAATATTGAGATTAAGGATAGACAAACCTAAGAAATTGTTATCTGTGATGACTGATCCGATTTAGTCGGAAAATTGTCGGTGTTAAATATAAAAATATAAGTCATGCACCAAAAATAAAAATAAAAAAATAAAAGTCAAAAGTAATTTTATTAATGAAAATTACATGGATTAAAGTAGGTATTTTATAATTATCTTATTATATTTGAACAATACCAGTTAATCAATTATGATATTAAAATAAATAATCATTCGCTGTCTCTTAAAAAAAATAATAACAATCATTTAGCTTATAATAACTTATATATTCTTCTTTTTAGTAAATAATCATTTAGTCTATAAAATATTGATAATTAATTTCTATTAAAATGTAAATGACTAATTAATAATATAAGGATTGAGATTGCATAAATATTTTAAAGATTTATTGACAACCATTGTGAATAATTAATAAATATTTAAAATTATTAAAAAAATAATTTTTCAAAGACTAATATTTGTTATGATCCGAGCTCATGAAGATTAAATGCAGCATCAAAGGTAGAATAGAAGACGAAAAAGAGAGAAAAGAAGGAAGAAGGATAAAAGAGAAATAGAGATTGGACGCAATTGTTATTGATTGATTTCCCATTGTGTATTTCATATAATCTCTGTTACTCAATAACAGTATGCGTAACAGATATTACAGCTGATATAATCCACACAAGTCTCTCTTCCCTCCACTATTACTTAATTGAATTCTGTCTAACTTATAGCTCACATGCCCTGTCAATTTACTCCTTATACATGCCGATACATCTCAGTTGGATTAGCAACTTCTCCACACATAGCAGCTTTATCTGCTGGAGTCAACTTGGGCTCACTTGACTCACTTGGATTGATCTGTCTTTCATCACCCCCATTCACCTGGGTCATGATATTATCCTTCCCTTGAAAGTATCCTTGTCCTCAAGGATGAATTGTGGAAACGATTATTGAGATTCGTGAAATAGAATTGTTTATAACTATAAAGCATGTCCCAACATTTTAATGAAAAATCATTTTTTTGGATATATTCTCTTTCAATTACTGCTCAAAACCTTCATCTTCGTCTATACCAAGCTTCAAATTCTGTTTGAGAAAAGAATTGAATTCTTGTTTTCTAATTGACATTTTTTCAAAGCCTTTAAGACACTAATTCTTTTTAAATATAATTTTAATTTTTTCCTTTTGTCTTCTCCCCTTGTCAAATTCATCCTCCTTAACACTCATAAGAATAGATGATTCAATTACTAAACCACATTCACTATAAGTTTTCAACTCTACCTCAACTCTCGTAAAAAGTTCACCTGAAAATTTTTCATCAAACACAAAAAAATTGATGAATAATTCAGTCTTAACTAATTGGAAAAGAGACGCCATTTTGCTGTAAGACTTGAGGTATTAAACTTTGTCCTTCCCAAATTCCTTTGGTTTGTCTATGTTGGCTGCTATTGGAGTTTCTTCTTCTCTTTTGGAATTCATTAATCTCTTCTGCACTTTGCTCTATAAAACTTGGAATTGGATTTCAGAAGCTTATTAGGCATCTGTGAACTCTTCCTTTCTTTCATCTTCATTTTTATCATCATCTAAAGTACTAAGAAAATTCAATATCTGTTCCTTAATAAATTTTCATATATGTAGTAAACTTGTATTAAATTCTTCTTCTAGCTTCCTTTGGATACAACTAAGTCTTGCGGTATTACAATCACAACAACAACGAATAATTTCTTGAAGCCGAAATACAAGATCGGAGTCTGCTATGGTTTGAGTCTCCACCTGATTACTCATCATGTCCATTGCGTGATTTCTTAGTCTTGGAGGAATGGCTTTCCTCTACTGATGTGGGCTTCTAAAAGAGGATGAAGTTGTAGCGGCAATCAGCAATAAAGAAATTGATGTAACAAATATAGATAGAGGAAAATAAAGAGAGATTAAGGGAGAGAATTAGAGAGGAGAATAGTTGGAGGGGAAATTTGATCTAATTTTCCTTGCAATCTGAGCTATTGAAACTTAATAATGATAAAAGAATACATGTTTAGTAACTTTTTGCGAGTAAAACACTTCGTTTTTTTTTTTTAAGGAAGAGTAAAACACTAATAATCTTTTTAAATCTCTTTTTAAAAGGTAAATAGATGAGCTTTATCTGATATATGTTTAAGAACCAATTTTTTCACAATGTTTCTCTAGCTTTTTGAGATCTAAACTTGCAGCTCCGATTGCTGCAATTATGTTAAGAGTTTTCTTTGAATTAGGATATTTCTTATAGTGTTGGCAAACGGGCATAAATAATGTAGCAATGTTCAGAAAATATTAAAAATTGCAGTTTCCAGGAAGAAACTGTTTCATGAATATTTATATTTATACTTATACACTATTATTTGTTTTTCACATCTTATTAAAAAGTTTAGGGGGGTATCATTAAATTAAATAAAAACATTTTATTTTATCATATCTTATATCATATCAACTACTCAAAAATTGTAAACAATGTTTACAATTACGGGATGAAATACTCTTATCATGTTGTCGGTCTTCCAATTTTCAAAAGAGGCCCTCGCTAAGTTACCACAACAGATTCCTCATCAGTACAAGATTTAGATACAAAACAAGAAAAACAATCCATGCTTCTTAATTTAAGCAACAGATAAAGCAAAATCCCACAACCAAAACCCAATGCAGCACTAGACCCTGTTAACGAAATAGCACCACAAACCAACATCACAAATGATTCTTCTTTTGTGTTCATGTCCCTGGATGCCATGGCTAGTTCAATTCCTGCAAACAATAACAAAACTCCAAGAATACCAATTGGGAATTGATTCAAAATCCTTACAAATGAATTCCCAAAAACTAATCCAATCACTAGTTTCCCTATCCCCAAAAATACAACCGATGCACCACTTCTTGCACCAAATCTGTATTGCCCTGCTAACCCACCTGCCCCATGGCAAACTGGCATAGCTCCAAACCAGCAACCCACCAAGTTCATAACCCCAACACTAACAGATACTTTAGTGGCTGACAATTCACGATCTGGGAACAAATCAGTTGATAATTTACAAACTGCAATTACTGAGTTCAATACTGATAGTGGGATTTGTGGGACTGCTCCTTTCAAAAACCCAATTTTCCAATCTTCCCGTGTAATTTTCAGAACCTGAATTCTTGATGGACCAAATTTAAGATGTTTAATTATTGAAGGGTCCCTAATGAAACATAACAATAACCCCAAAAAAAACACAATAAGAGCAGCAGGAATTGCTGCTAAAATCTTCAATCGTTTACTGACTCGTCGCTGGGACTGTGTCAAAGAATCGTTATTACAATCCTCTATTCTTTGATTATTACCGCCGGAGCCGGTGGTGAGTATGAGAAATATAAGAGCAGAAATTGCAAGAATTAGACCGTCAAGACCAAGCCAAGACCGATGAGTGGTGGATTTGGAAGTGATAAAATTTTGATTGTAGCGAATGTATTTGATAGCAGTGAAAGCAAAAGAAAGTCCTTGAGAAAGCTGGACTCCACGGACAACAGGTAGAGGGATGAAATGATAGAAGAAGGACATAAGGCCAGTAGCGCCAAGGACTAGGAGAGTGGCGGCAGTCGTAACTCCGGCTGTGGCGATCTGAGCTGGAGTGAGATGGGGGAGCTCAGATACAGCAACGGCGGCGATTGACTTCATGGGCTGTACCGGCATGGGAACGCCGAAGAGAAGGCCGGTAAAAATGTTGTAAAGAGAGGTGAAGATAAGAGTGGTGGAAAGGTCTAAGTGGGAGACGAGAGTGAGGGTTAGGACAATGGGGATGAAGGTTCCTAAATCACCCACTGCGCCAGAGAGTTCGGAGTAGATGGTGGTTTTAAGACGCAAGTGGCGGCGCCACCACTGGTTTTGGGGGAGGGGAGGAGAGGCAGATGCGTTGGAAGGGTCCATGAGAGTTTGTCAGTATGCAGGGAAGTCCGCCGGGTCATTGCAATTGCACCTTGCAGGCCAGGGACGCAATATAAACTTATTAAAGAGAAAATGAGTTTGTATGGTAAGAGGCAAAATTACCATTGGCCAAAAATATAAAATTACAAAATTAAGAGTGTGTACAGTATAGAATTATAGATACGCCCCTTGGCACACGCTAAGCGATACGTTGGCCCTCTGGGGAAATTATACTCTATATCACATTTTTTTAATTTTTTAAAATATTATATATTTTTAATATACTAAATATATATTCAATATATATTTTTAAAAATTAAATATATCTTTATTATAATAAATATATACTAAAAATATACCTCTAAAAAGGATATTTTTAAAATTAAAAGTTAAAAAAAATATTTTTAAAATTAAAATTAAAAAGAGATATTTTTAAAAATATTTTTTATTTTTTAGGGTATTTTTTAAAAAATCCTTTTGATAAAGGAGTTATATTATAAGGCTTTTCACAAAAGTATAAAAAAATAAAAATAATTTTAAATTTATTATATTTATAAATTATTTGCTAAAATATTAAAATTTTTAAAATATTTATTAAAATATCATATTTTTATTAATTGATAATGCGTTTATAATAAGTTTATCATAGATTTATTATGAGTTTATAAATTTTATATAGTTTAAAATGATTTTATAATAAAATAACTAAAATATTTCTGATAAAAAAATAAAAATTTTAAAAAATATGGTAAACAGTGTCATTTTTTTATATTATATTTAAAAAAATTATTTAAAATTGAGCTAGAAATTTTATTTAGTTGTTAATGTGTTCTTTTGGGAATACTCAATTGCAAATTCTCTTTAAATTATATTTATTTTTTTATTCTAATAAATATATATATATATATGAAATTATTAAATAAATAAATGAGTAGAAAATAAAAGAAAAATGGAAGAAAATAGGTCAACAAATAAATAAAATATATTAAAAAACTGAATTGTGAAAAAATAAAAATAAATCTAATTTCAGTTTTGCTTTTAATGGTAAAAATAAAGAATTGGCATACACCATTATTCCCGGATGATTTTTATTTTATAATTTTAGCTTTTCATTAAGAAAAAAAAATTAAAATGCATTTAGTAATATTAATAAATTTTAATTTTTTTTATTTAATAAAAATTATTTTCATACTAAATATGAAATACATAAAATATATTTTTGAGCATTTTAAATTTAAAAATATATTTTATATCAATAAATTTTTTTTCTTTATTATAACGGCTATTTTTTTACTTTTTATCATAAGTTTTTTTTTCTCTTTATATCATAATATATATAATTATTATTATTGAGTTTGTCTGCAAATCTAATTATAAAGGTTATAATAATAATAATAATAATAATAATAATTATTATTATTATTATTATTATTATTATTATTATTATTATTATTATTGAGTTTGTCTTTTATTTTCTTTTATTTTAATTTTTTATTCATTATTTATAATTATGTTATTTTAATTGTTATATATTTAATTAATATTATATCGTATAATTGGAATAAACTAATTATAATCTTATTGATATATTATATAAATTAAAATATTTGTAATCATTTCAAAATATTTTTTTATTTTTTTATTTTTTAAAAAATATAAAATGAATAAGTGGATCTTATAGTTCTACATCAATTTCTTTTTTTCAGCAAATTAGCTTCTAATAATGATATTAGTCTAAATAGGCCATTTTTAACCCAAAAAAATTATACTATTTACTATTTTTCAACTTTTATTTTCAATTTAACTATTCTTATATTTGTTTAATTTATAACTTTTTTATTTTATGTTAACTTTATTTTTATTTTTATTTTTAAAAAATACAGTCCTTCTTCCTTTTCTTCCTCCTTTTCTTCTTCATTTATATTTCATTTTTTACCATTTTCTTTTTTATTGTATTCACCACTGCATCTCGAGATTTTTATTAAAATATGAGAGGAAGTCCTATTTTTTATTAAAATATGAGATTTTCTATATATTTATTTAAATATGTTAGTCCAAATTACAAACCAAAATTTTAAATTTCAGTTTGTAGTATTTTTTTTTAATATATTTGAATTTCAGTTTAGCTAAAATCTGTCTTTTTACAATAAATTGGTGGCTAAATGAAATTCTAAATTTCAATGTGGCCACAATAATAATAATAATAATAATAATAATAATAATAATAATAATAATAATAATAATAATAATAATAATATTGATTCCAAATAATTAAAATTAATAATAACACTAATTAAAATTAACAATAACAACATAATTAGAATTTAAAAAAAATATGATTATAATTAATAATAAATATAATTAATAATTATATATAATTGATAATAATAATAATAAAATAATAATAATTAATAATTATGTGGGGTCCAAATAATTAATAATTATATTTTGGGCCCAAATATAACTAATGACAATATAATTATAATTAATAATCAATATAATTATATAATTTATAATAATAAAATTAATAATAATATAACTAAATTAATAATTATGATAATTATATAATTAATAATAACAATAAATAATAAGCCCAAATATTTTTAATAACAATATAATTACAATTAATAAATATCAAATTAATAATAAATATAATTAATATTTATATAATTGATAATAAAAATAATAATAATATAATTATAATCAATAATTATGCAATTAATAATATTATAATATTATTATTTGTATATTTATTGATTATAATTATATTGTTATTAATTATATTTGGGTCCAAATATAATTGTCCTAATGTAATTATTATTTATTGTTATTATTAATTATATAATTATCATAATCATATAATTATTAATTATAATCATATAATCATATTGTTATTAATTATAATTATGTTGTTCTTTTTAATTTTAATTAGTGTTATTATTAATTTTAATTATATTGGCTCAATATTATTATTATTATTATTATTGTTATTATTAATGTAGCCAAATCGAAATTTAGAGTTTGAATTTGGCCACCAATTTATTGTAAGAAGGTAGATTTTGGCCAAATCAAAATTTTAAGTTTCAGTTTGAATAAATATATTAAAAAAATTATAAACCGAAATTCAAAGTTTTAGATTATAATTTTGACAACTATATTTAAGTAAATATGAAAAGAAATTTCATATTTTAATAAAAAAAAATGAGACTTACTTCCGCATTTTAATAAAAATCCCTTAGCATCTCATCCTCCGTACATAATGTGCTTATGCTCTTCTTGAAGATTGTTATAAGGACAATAGTACAACATATATATTTGTCAGCTGATCATGAATTGAGTGACAAAGGTATGTTTTAAAACAAACATTTACTCCTACTCGAGAATTCTCTAGCTCTTATCATTCATCAATTTCTCTATTTGGGTAGTTAGACAATATTTTGATAATGGTTGACAATTAACTAATTCTAATTTGAAAATTATAAAACTGGCAAGACCAAAACCTATAGATTGCAACTTGAATGGCATTGAAAGGGTAGGTGTTAATCAAGCTCATATTGCACATCGGATTAATTTTTCCAGTTTCAAATATAATGAATTGAGTTTTTTTTTTTTAAATATAAAATACTTCATATGTTTAATAAAATATTTTTTTAAAAAAATTAATTATTTAACTTTCTATCAATTATATAACAAATTATATTAACTTATATATAACACTAATGTCATAAAAGCCGGCATTTAACATTTAAAAAATAAACTTATAAAAATACATCAAAATAATTAGATAAAATATTTTATAGATTATTAAATGTTTGATTGCATAACATATATGTAACACTTACATATAAGTAGAAATATATGTTAAATTATAAAAGAATAATAATATATAATTATTATATGTTTAATTATATGTGGATATATATTACATATAATTATATATATGCTGAATTTAAAAAGGCTAACAATATATAACTATTATATGTTTTTTTTTAGAAATGTAACTATTATATGTTTAGTTATATGTAATTATATATTATATATAGCTAAATATATTTCCAGCAATGAATAGTTCGCTCCAGGACTCCACTCCTTCAAGAGCAGTATGCCATCCGAGATGGAGTTGAGAGCCAACCTAAACTTTCCTGGGGCTTGCCTTGCCCCAACACCTAAAGAAAAGGCGGGCGCTAAAAAGGAAATAGCCCAGCCTCTTCAAGAAAGCTTTGCTTGGTGGGCGCTGCCTACTCACTCAGACAATGCTCTGAACATGAAAGTATGCAATTCCCCTCCCTTCTCTCATAAACTTTTTGAAATAGCTTTGACAGTTTCTCTACTTGAATCCAACGATTACGCTTTAGATAATAAAAAGATTGCTCCTCAGATGAAAAATAGATCTTTTTTTAAAAAAAAAAAAGATGCAAAAAAAAGGAGAAAAAATGTTGTAAGTCAATTTTTAATAATGCGCACAGTGGAGGTGGCTTTCATTTTGTTGATGAGCATGCCCATTACATGCTAAAACCTATAGATTGGGATGCATGGAAAGGGTAGATGTGAATCAAGCTGATATTGCACCTTTGATGGTTGTAATTTTTTAGTTTCAAATATAATAATTTGGAGTTTTTTTATTTTTCAAATATAAAGTACTCCACATGTTTAATAAAATATTTAAAAAAAATAATTTTTTAACTTTCTATCAAATTTAACAAATTATATCAATTTTAACGCGTACGTCATAAAAGTCAACATATAACATTTAAAAAAACTTATAAAAATGAACCAAAATAATTTATAGATTGTTAAATATTTGATTGCATGATATATATGTTACACTTACACATAAGTATAAATGTACGGTAAATCACAAAAAAAATAATAATATATAACTGTTATATATTTAGTCATATGAGAGCATATGTTATATATAATTAGATATTTGCGTTGAATTTAAAAAAATTAATAATATATAACTATTATATATTTAGATATATATATTTATATGTTATATATGTATAACTAGATATATTTGTTAAATTTGAAATAAATAATAATACACAAGAGTATATATTACATATAAATAAATAAATAATATTTTTGTAAATATAAGATCATGTATTTTGAGGTGTTTACCTTTCACCGTATTGGAAGAAAAAAATTCTCTTGTAAAATATTTTTGAAACTTCTTTTCTGTAGTGTTTTTATAAATAATTTTTTTTGGGTTATAAAAAAAAGGCATGAATGGTTCAAAAAAATATATCAAAATTCCAAGTGAGACGAACGATATAGTAGAGGGGTTTATTTGGACTTTTCACTGTTTTTGAGTTTTAAAAAAATTATTTAAATTAGTCCTAATTGGTTCAAAATTAACGGATCCATTAAATAGAGTTGTAGTTGTTTACGTGATAATATGAGATAAACGTTAGGCCTCCGATGCTCATTTTCCGCTAAAAAAAAGGGATCCAAATTGAGCTTTCTTCCTTTTTTATATGAAGAAAATTATTATTACACACCTAAGTTTTATATAGATTAACATCTTAATCTCAATTATTTTTAAATTAACTCATTTAATTTATAATTAATATAATTAAATGACTGTATAACTTAAAATATTAAGAAAAATTTATAATTCGATAAATAGAATTAAAATATTAATTATTACAATAAAAAATTATTATGAATTTATATTATAAAATATTAAAATATTATGACCTCCTAAATAAATATTTATGAAAAATATTAAAACTTTATTAAAATATATCTGTAAGTAAAATAAATTTATTTTGTCAAATATTATAAGTTTATTATCATTAAATTTATAATATAATAATATTATATTTATCTTATAATTTTTTAGAACAAAAATAAAATTGACACATCTCTTTTAATATTTCTAATATATTGAATATCATAAATTATTTATCTATCATTGAGAAAAAGCTAAAAGATTGATTCATTCTCTCAATGAATATTGTATTATAAATATTCTAAAATCTTAAATGTATTAAAAATATATATTCAAATAAATTAATTAAAAGTTAAAAACATATTTAAATAAAAATTGACGCAATATGTAAAAATTAAACATATTGAGAGGAAAGGAGGGGTCCATGAGGTCAGTATGTAGGATTCTTTTTTTTTAATGAGAAATGGGAGGCTTTAAGCCTCAATAAGAAACATTAAAAGTTATGGGGAGGCCTATGCCAATGATATCTTGGTCTAATAAATCCTTCAAATCAGAAGACACAATATCTAAAACATGAAGTCCTAACGGAAAAGCACCAGCGTGAGAAGCCAGCCAATCAGCTGCCCGATTAGCTTTGCGGTAAACATGATGGATAACCACCCTCCAATCCATCTGCATGAAGCTCTTAATATTAGCAACCAAGGGAGCATTAGCACAGGATCGAAATTGCTCATCTTGAATAAGAGAGACAATACACTGACTATCAGTTTCAACTATAAAATTTTGAATAACTATAAAATTTTGAATACCCATCCTCCAAGCAATGGCTAGGCCTAGGGACGAAATCAGATTTTTTAATAAAGGGAGGCAAAATAAAAATATCATATATATATATTAAAAATAATATAAATTTAAAGAGGAGCAAGTAGCCTCGCCACTGGCTAGGCCTTGATAAACTCCCCATAATTCTGCTCTAGTCACTGAACAACGACCAATATTCATAATAAACCCACTCAACCATGTCCCTTTAAAGTCCCGAATCAAGCCTCCTGCATAAGAGCATCGGGACACATTCTTAACAGCACCGTCTGTGTTAAGAGTGTATCATCCGTGAGGTGGGGGGTACCAACTAATCAGCATTTCCGATCTATTTGTTAAAAGCTTACTGATACTTGAAGTATTCAATGAAACACTTATTTGAGTGGCACCAGTCCTGGTTCGAGCAACTATATCCATAACAGACCGATGCAGACCTTCAAATATGAGTATATTACGTGCCTGCCACAACTGCTAGCAACCAGACAAAAAACATAATACTCCACTTAGCTCCATATTCAGTCCACCGATCATTAAAAATATTACTCAAAATCCATGGTCTCAAATCTGTGAAAGAGGAGAAGGAAGGACATTTTGCCATACCATTTGTGCAAATGAGCAACCTCTGAGGATTTGAGATACATCTTCTTGGATATAGCCACATCTCACGCAATTCCCATCTGTGGTCAGCTTCCTGTGAACTCGCTCCGTATTGGTCAAGAGCTTATTTTTGAGAGCCAACCAGGTAAAAGTGACAAGTCTAAGAGGGCAGATGAGGGACCAAATTCGAAGCCACATTGCATCACTATCAGTCAAATTCTCTTCAGAGATGGAAGTATAAGCCGACTTAGTTGAAAAATGGCCATTACTTGTCAAAGCTCAGTAGACTTCGTCCTGCAATATATTAGACGATGGAGGTAGAATAGAAGCAATTTGGAGGACAAGATCATGGGGGAGTAACTATTTGAACTCACCTCAACACCACCTACCTTCATGGTTAACATAATCCTTCACACTCCTATGCATATGATTTGCTGGAATAGATCCCAAGGCATGATCACATAGAATTATCCAGCCATTTATAGTGCTAGAATTTCATCTTGTTGCCTTAATTCACTAACCAGCTGATACATTTCATGGTCTTTAGCCAATACTTGCCCATAGCTTTCTAAAGGGGAGATCCTCTAGAGGTGTTTAAACAATCAGGAAGGACATCATCCCTTATATTATACTTGCACCGAAGCACTTTAGTCCAAAGAACCTCTCTCTCAAAAATCAACTTCCAATTCAGTTTCATTATAAATGCTTCATTCATTGCTCTGGTACTGAAGAAACCCATCCCACCTCGATCTTTAAGCATACAGACTTCCTTCCAGCTAATTAAAATTAATTTTCATTGATGCTCCACTGACCCCCAAATAAAATCTTTATATAATTTCTCAATCCCCTGACATATCGAAGAGGGGAGGAAGGCTGTCTTCATGGTGTAAAAAGGAATAGTTGCTAGAACATGCTTAGCCAAAGTTATTCGACCTGCCAGGGACAAGCTCTTGGCATTCCACTCTTGTAGTCTGCTTTGCATTTTTCCAATAATGCTCTTATAAGTGAGCTTGGTTACCCTTTGATGAAGAAGTAGGACTCCAAGATATTTCCCCAAATCATTTGTTTCCATCACACTTAGAATTTTTCCAAGTTGCCTGCGTTGGTGAAGTAGAACATTATTAGAATAAAAGACCTTTGTCTGGATCAAGCTCACTTTCTGACCACTGCTGGTGCAAAAGTTTTCAAGGACCTATTTGATAACTCTAGCTTGATTTTCTGTTGCTTCTCCAAAAAAAAGAGGATATCATATGCAAAAAAGAGGTGAGAGATAGAAGGGTCATGCCTGTTAAGAGAAATAGGCTTCAAATGCTTCTAGTTAACCGACTGTTGAATACCATGAGCTAATCGCTCCATGCACAACACAAATAAATAAGGAGACAGGGGGTCACCCTAATGGACTCCCCTGGAAGGCTTGAAGGATTTTGTCATCTCACCATTCCAGAGAACCTGCATAGAAGTAGAATACAAGTTTTCCATGATAACATAGATCGAGGATTGAGGAATACCAGCTAGATTGAGGGTCTCCTTAATAAAATTGCAGTTCAACATATCGTAGGCTTTTTTCCAGGTCAATTTTAATGTTCATAAACCCTGTCTTCCCCTTCATGATACTCATTGAGTGAATAACTTTTTGAGAAAAAATAATATTATCAGTGATATGATGACCTGGGACAAAACTGGATTGGTTTGGGCTTACCATAACTAGCATGATATGTCGAAGTCTGTTCACTATAACCTTAGTTACAAAGCTTCATGATCACATTGCAAAGGCTAATTGGACGAAATTGGAAGATATATTATGGGGCCTTTGTCTTGGGGCCTTTGTCTTAGGAATGAGCACAATCTTTGTCTTATTAATATCTTTTGGAATTCCCTCTCCATTGAAAATCCCTTCTACTAAATTACAAATGGAAGGCCCAACAACATTCCAACACTGTTGATAGAAGATGGCATGGTACCCATCTAGCCTGGGAGCCTTGAGAGGTCCCATTTGAAATAAAGCAATACCAATTTCTTCTTTTGAGATTGAACGATGCAGCTCTATCTGATCCTTGATCAAAATGGAAGGAAAAGATACTGACGTCTGGAAGCTAGGTCTGAACAGTAAACTCTTAGTATAAAGATCTCTATAAAACTGAGTGATCATGGTTTTGATAGTAACGCTATCAACAACCCAGTTACCATTTTGATCTCGAATCAAATCCACCCTACATCTCCATTTTTTCTAGATAGCCACCTGATGAAAATAAAAGGTATTTCTATCCCCCAATTGAACCCAGTCTAAGCGGGCTTTTTGCATCCAAAGCAATTATTCCTGTTCTTCAACCTCTTTTAATTCTTTTTTGAGCTCCACACCCAAGGTGCTCAATTTGGAAGAGTTGTGGGAGGAAAGTGCACATTGAACACCATGAATTCTACGAAGAACCTTTTTACGATACTGGATATTGCCAAAGTTTACTTTGTTCCAATTAAGAAGAGCAGGCGTAAGTTGAGTCATAGTCGCCACAAAGCCCTCACTGCCATTCCAGTTGTCAGATACGAAATTAGCAAATCCATTATGAAGAAGCCTAAACGCCAGGAAAAAGAAGGAAGCCTTGTCATTTCAATTGGTAACCACACTAAACTGAATATAAATTGGGCAATGATCAGACTGAACCCGAGGAAGATGGAACACCTTTGCTTCATTAAACCTTATTAGCCAAGCCTCATTACAGATTGCCCTATCAATCTTCTCCTTAAGGTTGCCTCTTACCAAGTAAAATGCTACCTTTAATAACCCAAGTCAATCATATTATACTCATCAACCCAATTCTTAAATATCTTGCACTCATTACTTCTAGATGTAGCATCTCCTTGCTTTTCAGAGCTATAAAGGAGAGCATTAAAATCACCAGATAAAAGCCAAGGAACACTCATGTGTCGAGCTAGCATTCCCAATTCCTGCCAAAGGACTTTCCTAATTGTGCAACTGGACTCCCATACATAAAAGTAACGTCACAACAAATACCATTAGTAGGTCCCAGGTGAGTATGGATATACTGTCTATGTATTTCCATGATAGAAAGAGAAATAGAGCTTTTGAATAGAACCCAAATGCCACATGGAAACCCAATAGCCTCCTGCAAAACATAGCCTTCAAGCGAAAGGAACAATCAAAACTTGATTTCTTTATGAATTTATCAGCCGCCAGACCACTAACACTAGGCTCTAAAAGAGCCACCACTTGAGGTTTATTAATCTGCATTAAGGTCTTGAAAGCATTAGAAAAACTTTAGACCCTGCAACCTGACAATTCCATGTATAAATAGAGACTTCTATTGATAAGATAAAAATATAAAGAGATCCCAAAATGAGATTAAAGAGCAGGGAAGCAGTCACTTATCTGAAGTGGAAGTTTAGTGAAGGGTCACATCTCCCTCTTCCAGAACTAACGTATCAACAAGCCCCTCCTCTGCCACTACATCATCTACAGGGTCAATAAGAATAGGTTCAATACCAGGATCAGGAGGCTTCTCTTGAATGGGAGCCTCCATAGATAAGGCATTATTCTGAGAAGGATCACGAAGCATTTGACAATCTTGTAGGAAAACTGCTATGTGATTGTCTGTATTCAGAGTGGTTTTGTTTTGTACTGCTGAAAACACCTCGCTAGAAAAATGTCGATCCTGAATCAGAAGGGATATGCCCACTAGACTGGTGAGTATCATGAAGCTTTTCAGTGTGAGAGTTAACTTCTTTCACCACATTGACACTGTGTATGGGTCACTTTATTATTTTTCTTTATAACCCTCTTGTTACCATAAGTCCTAATTGGATTGCTGGGCTAGCTATCCTTGGATTTATCTTGCTTGGTGGTCAGGATATGCTCTAAGAGGTGGTCGAGTTTCGCCAAATAAAAATTTCTCGTTACAATAAAAAATTACATAATAATTTTAACTTTTAACATAATTGACATTTTAGTTTCAATTATCTTAAAATTAATCCATTTAATTTCTAGACTAATTTGAATAAAAAATAATATAATTAAAATACTATATAAATTAAAATATTAATTATAATATCATAAAAAAATTATAACTCTATAAATAGGATTAAACTATTTATTTTTATAATTAAAAATATTATTATGAACTTATACTATAAAATATATTTTTTTTTTGAAATAAATTTGTACTATAAAATTTTAAATATTATGATCTCCTCATCAAATTATTATGAAAAATACTAAAAACTTTACTAAAAATATATCTGTAACTAAAATAAATTTATTTTATCAAATATTATAAATTTATTGACATTAAACATATAATCTAATAATTATTTATTTATCTTATATTATTGTAAATCAAAAATAAATTAACGCAACCCTTTTAATATTTCGAATGTATCAAATATTATAAATTATTTATTTATTATTGAGAAAGGGTAAAAGACATTCTCTTAATGAATACCGTAGTAAAAAGTAATATTCTGATATTTAAAATGTTTATTCTTAAAAAATTATATATTCACAATATTGTTTATACAAAAAATATTTTTATAGTATTGTTATAGTTAAATCTTTATGATTTCTATAAAAAATTATTGAACATTAAAATACCTTATCAAGATTATTATAATATTCAAATAAAGATAATTAAAAAGTTAAAAGTATATTGAAATAAAAAATAATACAATATATATAAAAAAATAAATATACTTAAGCATTCATATAGCACACAAAGAGTTGTTAATCAAATTTTGGTATGAGAATATGGTAAAGCAAACTTAAATAAATATAAATTTCTCATAAATTTTAATTGTAAAATCAATATTTTAGTCCTATTTATTGAGTTATAAATTTTTTATTATATTTTAATATTTTAAATTTATATGTCTTTTAATTATATTATTTTTTGTTTTTCGTTAAAATTAGTTCAAAAATTAAATGGGTTAATTTTGAAATAATTGGAATTAAAATATTAATTTTGCTAAAATTAAGTGTATAACATTAATTTATATATATATATATATAAGATAAAAGCTCAATTTAAAGCCTGATTTTTAATTAGAAGTCAATTTTAGTACCCTAACATTTATGATTTAAGCGATCTCGTTATCATTTTGGCAACCATCAATTTAGTTTAATTCATTTGTTAATTTTAAGTCAATTTAGATTAATTTTAAAAATTCAAAATTTTTTAACTTCAAAAAATATAAAAAATGTGTTTACTTATAAAAAATAATTTTTTATTTTTTTATTTTCACTTTTTAAGAAAATTATAATATTTATTAAAATAAATATTTTAAAAAATATGTTCATTTGGAAAAAATAAAAAATTATTTTTTATATTGATATGGAAACACTGTCTTTTCTATATTAGAAAAATAAATTTTTTTTTATATAAAGAACTTTTTAAAAAATATTTTAAATATATTTTTTAAAATATTTTTAAAATTAAAAAAATTAAAAGATTATTTTCTATTTTTTAATTTTAAAAAAATTATATTACATAAATATAAACTTTTATTTCCTATTTTTTATAAAAAAAAATTGAAAAACTATTTTAATTTCCTATGAGGACACACATGACATTCATTATTCATTTCAGGCAATATATGAGATTTTGTGGTCTTCAAATATGTGGTTGTCAAGTCACACATCAGGACTGCCACTCACTTTCTATCAGAAAAACACAGAAGCGTTTGGAAAACCAAACCAACCATTGCTTTTCATTTGGCATCTAAGTTGTTGAACATTTCACAAGTATAAATAATTATGCAATTGGGTTTTGGCTCCACATAAAAAAAACATTGTGTGTTTAAAGAATATAAAAAGAAATTATGTGTTAAAAGAATATATTGATTAGTATTTTTTTATTATATTATTATAAAATTATTATAATTTTATCATAAAATATATGTAATAGTTATTTTTTATATGTGTATTTTTATGTGTTACTCATTTAAAAATTTTATTTAATTGTTATTTTTAGCATATGATATCATAGATACTAGGGACGGAGCTAAAATAAATTAGTAGGAGCGATCAACTGATTTAGATAAATAAATTTAAATATATTTAATTAATAGAATATGTTATTTTTTTAAATTAATAATTAAAATTTATATAAGTATTTGACAGTTTATTTGAATTTGACATTTTAATATTTTTTCTTTTAAAAAAAACATTAATTATAGATGATTTTTTTTATCTATAAACAAAAAATATATATACATCTATATATTATTAATTCATATGCCAATGCAACCTACTAAAATAAAATAGTATAAGATTTAATAATATCCATATAAATAAGTTAATATTAGTATCATATTAATAAATAATAGATCATCATTTAGATTTTTTGGGAGCCACCATCTAAATTTATTGGCTACATACCTTAAATTATAAAAAAAAATAATTACGTACATTATTAATTATGTTTGATACATAAAAAAATTGAATTTTTTAGTTAATATCAGGATAAGGAATGACATATGGCCTTAGTTACTTTAATAGTATTTATTAGATATTTCGAATATTAATAATAATTTAATGATAGTAGTATATATAACTTAATTAATCAACTGCTAATTTATTTTTTAATTAATTAACTAATTTTATACATATAATTAATTAATTCTATAAATTGGTAAATAATAACTATAAGTACATTTTAGATTATTGATTGATTAATCTAAATCAATTAATAAAATAAATAGTTCTAATTAAATAAATAATTAATAATATTTTAACTCAATTCATCAAATAATTTTTAATTAATTTAAATTTAACACTTAAAATTTATAATGGTTAACTTAAGTTAATTCTTTAATATAATTGTGATTATTATCCATTTATTTATTTTCTCTTAAATATAATTTATTTATCAACTAATTAAAATTACATATTCTAAATTCACTTAATTTCTTAAATTTCACTAATTTCTTTTATATTAATTTCTAATTAATATTATTTTAAATTAATTATAATTAATATTATTTTAGTTATATATGTATTTTCTAAATGCTCACTATTTTCTTTTTTTTATTTCTTTTATATATTTTTTATTTCATTTTAATTTCTTATATATATTTGAATAATATTTTTAAATATTTTTATTTTTTTAAATAGTGAGATTATTAAATTTAATATATATAAATAAATAAAAAGTTTGGAGGGGCCTTATTTTTAAAATTTTTTAATGTATGTATTTAAAAAAAATTGTCTATGTAGCTCCATCCCTGACAGATACCATAGGATTTTGTTACTGGAGGTAAAATAACAATAATATTTAGAGGATGCCATGACCTTTTTTTTTTTAACAGTTTATGGCTATTTATTTGAGGGGATGCGAGTAATGATATTTGATGAGTATTTATTTAAGTTTTTGCTTCCTATTTAAAACTTGGGATATGACTAAAATATTACCATTTAAAGAATATTAACTATTACCAAAATTTTATTGATGAAAGTTACTTTAAGATCTCATTTACCCCAACATGAGAATAACTTGCAACAAGTCTTGTTATTTCATAAATTATTATGTTTTGGCTAAGTATTTTTAATAAGCATTATGATAATGGATGTCCTTAATAGCCTCTAAATGGCAATAACTTGAGCATCTCATACACTCTTAATGTCAATTTATTCCACGAGTGGCTTTCGTAGAATAATCAAAATCCTAAAATTGAAATTAAAAAATTTGTAAAATTCAGATATTAATTGTATAATAATTATCTCAACAATAACATTTAGCAATAAATTATACACAGAGAAAGATAAATAATAATTTCTCACCTGGTTTCTAATGTAAAATACAAAAACTCAATGGAACGCTAAATGCCATTATACTGTTGGCCGGCGGGCCTAAATAATATTAAAATTTGCAGTTTCCAGGAAGGAGCGGTGGTTCTTAACTCTGTGGGTGTTTGGTTCTGCAATTGGACGCTTCTGATAACTGTTCTGCACCTAACAACCGGATAAAATGATTTGGTAACAATTTAGATTCAGCCGCTCTTAGCTAACTGCTAATTCTATATTTTTTTTTATAGCTTTATAGACTAATCCAAACTCTTAAGGAATGAGGGCAGATTCCTCATGAGCAGAAGATTTACCAGAGCTAAATCTAGAAAATCCAAAACAAGAAGAACAATCCATGCTTCTTAATTTAAGCAACAGATAAAGCAAAATGCCACAACCAAATCCCAATGCAGCACTAGACCCAGTTAATGAAACAGCAGCACAAACCAACATCACAAATGATTCTTCTTTTGTGTTCATGTCCTTGGATGCCATGGCTAATTCAATTCCTGCAAACAATAACAAAACTCCTAGAATCCCAATTGGGAATTGATTCAAAATCCTTACAAATGAATTCCCAAATACTAATCCAATTACTAATTTCCCTATCCCCAAAAATACCACTGATGCACCACTTCTTGCACCAAATCTGTATTGCCCTGCTAATCCACCTGCCCCATGGCAAACTGGCATAGCTCCAAACCAGCAACCCACCAAGTTCATAACCCCAACACTAATAGAAACTTTTGTGGCTGACAATTCAAGATCTGGGAACAAATCAGTTGATAATTTACACACTGCAATTACTGAATTCAATACTGATAGTGGGATTTGTGGGATTGCTCCTCTCAAAAACCCAATTTTCCAATCTTCCCATGTGATTTTCAGAATCTGAATTCTTGACGGACCAAATTTAAGATCTTTAATTATTGAAGGGTCCCTAATGAAACATAACAATAACCCCAAACAAAACACAATAAGAGCAGCAGGAATTGCCGTCAAAAGCTTTAATCTTTTACTGATTCGTCTTTGGGAGTGAGTCAACGAGTCGTTATTACAATCGTCGATTCTGTTATTATTACCGCCGGAGCCGGTGGTGAGTACGAGAAATATAAGAGCAGAAATTGCAAGAATTAGACCGTCAAGACCAAGCCAAGATCGAGGAGTGGTGGATTTGGAAGTGATAAAATCTTGATTGTAGCGAATGTATTTGACGGCAGAGAAAGCGAAAGAAAGGCCTTGAGAAAGCTGGACTCCACGGACAACAGGTAGAGGGATGAAATGATAGAAGAAGGACATAAGACCAGTGGCGCCAAGGACTAGTAGGGTGGCGGCAGTAGTAGCTCCGGCTGTGGCGATCTGGGCTGTAGTGAGATGGGGGATCTCCGATACAGCAACGGCAGCGATTGACTTCATGGGCTGAACTGGCATGGGGACGCCGAAGAGAAGGCCGGTAAAAATATTGTAAAGAGAGGTGAAGATTAGAGTGGTGGAAAGGTCTAAGTGGGAGACGAAAGTGAGGGTTAGGACAATGGGGATGAAGGTTCCTAAATCACCCACTGCGCCAGAGAGTTCGGAGGAGAGGGTGGTTTTGAGACGCAAGCGGCGGCGCCACCACTGATTTTGGGGCAGGAGAGGAGTGGCGGAGGCGGAGGTGGAGGCGGAGGCGGAGGAAGGGTCCATGAGAGTTCGTTAGTCTGCTGGGAGCTCAGAGTGACTCTTGGGTCATTGCAGTGCAGGGACGACGTATTTTGCTCCTGATATTTGGGATACAGGCAAAATTATAAAATTGCCAGATAAAATAATTTATATTAATTTTTTTATAAGAAAAAATAATTTACTTATAGTAATAGACACATTTTTACTTAGAAAAATTTAATTATTTTTATTAAAAATACAAATTTATATGTATTTTTTCTATAATATCTTATTTTAATGAGATACATTAACTAACTTATTAAAACTAATTATAATTTGAAATAAATGAAAAATAAAAATATATTTATCTATTTGAGATGGAGAAAATTTATTTAATTTGTGTTGGATGTACATATAATATTATTGAATAAATAAATGACAGAAAATGGAAAAAAATGAAAGGAAATAAGTTAACAAATGTATTAATCAATAATTATGAAAAAATAAAAATTTAAATTTGAGTTTTTCTTTTTAGTGGTAAAAATTAGAAAAATAGAAGGCATATACTTAACCAAATTATTGCTACAGCAAAACAAACAAAAAAGGAAAGCTCCATCACAGCTTCACAGAATAAAACAATTAAAAATGACAATTCAGATTTCAGAGCATTGCTAAGGGACTAAAAATGGTGGGGAAGAATGGGACAAAGCTACTCGCTTTCTATCATAAAAACATGAAAGTTCCTGGAAAATCAAACCAACCAGTGGATGTCATCCGGTATTTAATTTGTTCAACGTTTCATATGTATAAATAATCATTTAATTGCTATATGTGAAGAGTTAAATTACCTTGTTAGATTATGAAATTTTTGTATTTCTTTAATTTTTTTTTCTAATATATGATATGATAGGATTTTATCATATTTTATTTTTACTTTTAGTCCATGGTAATATTTGATTTCTTATTGCTCATTTTAACAGTGGATAAATTTGAATAAACTTTAGAATAATATAAAAATTTATGGTTTTTATAATTAAAATATCAAAAAATTAAACATTTATTTTACAAGGTAGAGGATTGGTTATGCTACCAAATTACCAATTACCAACCCATTAATGCAAGTTTTTGAAGTCCATTTAACTTCTTATATTTCTATATCATGCTATTATATATATATATATATATATTAATGCAAAATAAATTTCCATTAATGTAAAATAATTTTTCATCGAGTAAATCTGTAAAATATAAATAAAATTATATAATTTTAAAGTACATAAAAATTATATAACTAATGAAGTTAATAAATTTTTATAAACTTTTTCGATACAAACAGTGGATAATAATATTATGCCATGAGTAATCTAACTTTCAGCGAGATATTTATTTTATCTATCAAAATATTAAATTACCATCACCTTCTATGTGTAAAGAAGAATAGCCTTATATTTAAAGAGAACATATAATCTTCAAATAATAAATGATAAATTTCATAATAAAAATTTAAATTACATAATAAAATAAATATTAAGTTTGAGATATATACTGATTTAAAATTTATTTGAAAAATAAAATACAAATAAAACACATAAAATTAAAAAAAAAACATAATATTAGAAAGATAAAGAAAGGCTAATATGGTTGTCATTGATCAATAAACTGATGACAGTCTCACCTCTAAAAGAAAAACGGTTTAATGCTATTATATATTAGATATATAATTATGAAATATTAATTATTAGAAATTAGAAATGAATATTTTTAAAGAATATTTTTAAAATATAAAAAATAAATATTTATTTTTTAAAAAACAATATTTTTAAATAAAATAAAATAAATATTCTTAAAATTTTTTTCACTTTTTAAAATATTTTTATATAAAATCTAATAAATAAAGCCAAGTCCACCCATAATTTGTTGTCATATGGAATACGTGCATAGTTAGTGGCAAAAAGGAACCTTGTGATAGATTTAATATGTGTTAATTTTGTTCTAACTATAATGATTAAGGAAATCATTGCGTCTTAGTTTAATTTGAATTGAAAAAAACATATAAAAAAAAATCTAATCAACGGAAAGCGAAACGGAATTGGATTCTCCTTTTCACAGTCCGATAGTTACTCGCAAATTTGATTTTTGTTTCTTTTTGTAACGTAAGAATTCGTTAAGAGATAAAAAAAAGGTAAAACGGACTAATATATCACTAAACTTAATTAATTTTTTCTTTTAAAAAAAATCTATCATTATGCCCGAAGCTACTGCATGTAATGCATTTTCACCTTATGTATACTATCGTCATTAATTAAGCAGTGTTAAAAGATGGGAATAGATACTTTAAGAAATTGAAGATTAATGCATAGAACAAAGGTTATACCATTATTTTTTTTAAGCATTATAATATGGGGAGGAGAAAATTGAACTTTACTCTATTAAGGAGAGATGTATATATATTTGCTATGAGAGAAAATTTTAATGACCCTCCCAAACCCATCTGACTCAAATGGATATTAGCCGAGTCCGGTCAATTTATAATGTATATGCGGGTAAAATCGAATTTTTATATTAAAAAAATTCAATTTCAGTTGATTGATTGAGTTGAGATTTATTTTTTCGTTTTAACCTGAACTCGACTGACAAAATTATATAAATATCTAAAATTATATATATTATACATATTTATTTATAATATACATCATATAATCCGATCCGACCCGACAAACCCGACTCGTAAAATTATGTATAAAATATTATATATATTTACATATATTTATAATATATATTATAAATTATATCATCTGGATAAACCCGATCGAAACCAACAATATTCAAATTGGTCGAGATATTAACTATTGATAGTCGAAATCAGTTTAGCTCTAATATATATTTCACGGGTTCGGTCAGATAGAAATTTTACTTCAATTCCACCGAACCCAACTCATGTTTGCTCCTAGCATTTGTTGTCATATCTATGATTTTGGAGAAATAAAAAAAGTATTTAGAGGTATAAAAGTTATATATACCTAATGTATATCTAGTGTATATATAATATATATATTATATTAATTGGATATATTGGATATATATATTACATACTCAATATATTTAATACACAAATAAGGTATATTTAATGTGTATATATATACATATTATTTATGTATATGGGTATTTATATATATTAAATACACTTTACATATGTATAGTATATACATTACATAAATATGTGCATAATGGCAGATGTAATATATAAGTAGCATATATAAGACATATACGTATACATAAAATATACTACACATGTATATAAAGTATAAAGTGGCGGTGGAAAATGTGATAATAATAATAATAATAAAGAGGACAAAGAAAAATTAAAGAAGGAAGTAAAAAGATTGGTGGAAAATTAAATAATTAATTAATATATGTATAAGAGATAAGGAAAATAATTAAAAAGTGACACTTTTACTTCTTCTTCTTCATTTTGGATGTGCACTTGAGAGAGGTGGGAGTTTGGGTTTTGTTTCATATTATACATGAAATTCATAAGATATTCAAGAGTATTTAAAGAGATTTTGAAGGTTTATTGAGGAAATTAAGTATTCTTTCTTAAGCTTGTTTTTAATTGATTTTAAGAGTATGTTTGAATGAGTTAGAGAGAGAAAGTATGTTTGAATGGTTTGAATTGATAATAGTTGAATTAATATGTTAGATAAGTGATGAAATGATGATTATGTATTGATTTATTAGTTAGATGATTGAAAGGGGTATGATTGATATATTTAGGGTTATAGATGAATATGTGTAAATTATGATTTTTGTGTGAATGTTTATAATTTTTGAAATGAAGTAATTTAATGTTGTTTTCATGTGTGTGTAATAATTTTATGGTTAAAAATTTGATTTGAAAGAATTTGATTAAGTTTAGGGTTACGGACCTATTATATGTATTTTGGGTTTTTAAAGGGGATGTTGATAATTATGGTAATGCATTATTTTGATGTTATATTAATATATATTTGATGATTATATAGTTGAATGATGGAAATAATTTTGATGTATTGAAGTTTGAATAAGGTGGTAAGAGTGAAAATAGTATTTTAGTGAAATGTTAGGTAGAAATGATGTAAATAGTATATGAATGATTAAAATATATTAAAATGAATTGCTAATGCTATGTTGGAACTTGTAATGTGGTTTAGGATTTTGATTAAAGTGAATTTGTAAAATTAAAATGAAGAAGGACAATTGGAAAAATTAAAGTTGAAAGGTCATTTGAGCTTAGATATTATCATATTTAAGGTTAGTATATATTTTGATAGCCTTTGTATTGATTGCATTTGGATTTGCTTACCACATTGTGAATTGTGAAAATATGTTAAGTTACTTTGATATTAGAAGTTATGGTAAAAGTACATTATTATTTATAAAATTATATAAAATGCTTGAATTGTGAGATATTAAGCCATTATAGAATCGCTAATATCTTTATTTAGGGCAATTGGTAAAAGTGCATTTTTGTGCACTTGGAATGAAAAATATGTCACATTAAAAACATGATAAGAAAATATACTTGAATAATTTAAATATGTGAAAAATATACAAATAATGTGTAGAATTTGAAAATGTGTGAATTTAGTAAGAATATGAAAATATAATATGAATGAAAATGGTGAGATAAAGAATATGTGTATGTTGTGATATGATAAATATGATGGTAAGCCATTGAATTACGGCTTATATTTAAAATGTGTATAAATTATGAAAATATAGTAAAATTATGAAAAGTGCATTGAAAAAAAAAAAAACAAGATAAGAATGAGGAATGAGGAAAAAGAGACATATATAAATGAGTTAATGTCTTGATTATGTAATTATATGTGCTGAATATGTGTGAGTGTGATGTTGTAATATAAGTATATATGAGCATGTTTGATGTTATAAAATGTGATAAATATGAAATAGTTGAGGGTGATTATAATGTTATGTGGTTACGAGAGGTATTAGATTTCTTTAAGTGGAATGTATGAAATGTGAGAATATGTTGAAAGATGAATATGTATTGTATGTACCTTATACATTATCTAGTTGCCAGAAGATTACACTTGGATGTTGACACTGTCATACGCTAAAAAGGATGAGATACTAGGTGTCACGGATGGTTATTATATCCCCAGGCGAGATATATTATGGGATGAGACACTGGATATCACAGAGATGTTCCTACATCCTAAGTGAGACACCAACAATGTCAGAGATATACGTTGTTGATGAGATACTAAGTGTCACAGATAATAGCTACATCCATTAGTGAGATGAGATAGACCAATGCAATGAGCCTGAAACTAGAAAATTGTATATGAAGGTTGGGCCCAACGTATGTGGTTGTTTATGTTTTAAAGAAAAGTAAAATTAATTGATGTATTATTTAAATATAGTGCATATTTTAATTATAATGTTATTATGTCAATATTGTGTTATACATATATATCACTAAGATTTCGGACTTAATGCTGTTTGTGAATCGAGTAGGTAGGAGTGTTGCTGTTCAAAGGAATCCGGACTATAGATAATTTTTTTTATGACCTAGGGTATCACAAGATCAACTGTGTTGTTTACATTCATGTATAAATATTACTTTTAAATATTTTGATTTATGTATATTAATACATAGCACTTGTGTTAGTATATAAAAAAAATATGAAGGTTGTGTATTTTTATACTTATAAAAGTATTTAATTATAAAAAATAATATTTTGAGTTATGAATACGAATGTGTATTTGTAAACTTGTAATTTAGAGAATGTGTTAAAATTGTATTTTGGAGTGTTTAATTTTATGCAGGTTGTGAACAATTGGTATTTTTGGAATATCTGAAGTAGACAAAAATCTGGCAAATTTTTTTTAAAAATTCTTTATATAAAATATATATGTTTTGGCATTTAAAATTATGAATAAATGTTTTTATTTATATGATAAAGCGCATTATAAAATTTGAAATATTTTTTTCTTGGATTTATGAAAATTTTGATCAGACAGAAATAGTAATATTCTTGTACTATCTGTGCGTATTTTACATATACTGAGCGTATGTATTATATATATAAGATATAAAAATACTACATTTGCTTCTAGATTATGCCCTGATTTGTAGGTTATAAGTTTTTTTTTTATTTTACTTTTTAAGAAAGCTTTCTCTCTTCTCTTACGTGAGACTTTTATCTTTTTTGTCTTTAATCTAGAACTACCGTTGGCTTTTTCATCGATGACAACCCTAGATCAATCAACTTTCTTGTGGCTTCCTAATTACTCGTAGATTTTTTCAATTAATCTATAGTTTGGTTAATAATTTCTCTAGATATTGACATTTTTTATCCTTTTAAACTACCTCTAAGAGTTTTAAAATTTTTCTTTCTATCACCTTGTTGGCTTTTGCTTTCGAGCTCTGTAGAGCTTTGTTTTGTTGGTTTTCATGAAGATCAAATGGTTGCTTTCGAATATTTTGGTTTGGACAGAAGCTTTCCAATCTTTATCATCATCCTATGCAAGTTCTTTCAAGTTTTAGATTGTCTTTTTGTTTAGAATGGCTTTAAGTTAGCATATCTAAAGGCTGAGATGTTTATACATTTATGATATTATGTTTATTTTTTCTCGGATCTTCTAAGATCTATATGGTTGGAGAGGATTTTGACTTTCATACTTGATCTTTCACTAGATTCCCTCACTGCTTCTTACCTATGACTCCTTTCTAGGGTGTTGCTAGTCCTTGGTTTTAAGCATTTCAACTCTTTTCTTAGCTATCATCCAATGTTCAAGTGATGCTTGTTCTCTATAGGCCATTTTATTTTATTACCTGGCTTGAGTTCCCACAGCATGAAGGTTTTCAAGCTAGTTTAAGTTTGAACATATTAATTATGAAGCTTCTTTTTTTACTTTCCTTGTTTTTCATTTTCTTCATGGTTCCTCTCACCATGATGAATGCTCTATTATACCTTGGAGCTGTTTATTATTAATATATTTCTCTAATATTGAAAAAAAAAGGTTATACCTTATTTAACTAATAAAAAATTGTATTAATCTTTTACATATAACTTAATTATAATTTATTAAAAAATATTCCTTATGTAAATGATATAACTTTATTTAATTCTAATTATTATCATGAAATGATTTGTATTAACTTTCTTCAAAGTGCAATAATATACTAAATACATATGAAAGAATTTCAATAGTTTTTTATTAATAAAATAAAATAAATTTTAAGATTATAAATTTTTTATTCTTTCTCATTTATCTTTTATTTTTAACCATATAATTATATTATATTTAATTAATTTTAACCCAAATACTTAGAATAATATCCATAAGCTTGAGAAATACAAATATCTAAACTTAATTGTTATGGTCTCAAAAAACATTTAACAAAAAAAAAATAAAAAAAAATGCCTAAAATAATGTTTGTTGCTGTTATTATTATTATTATTATTTTTCAAACTCGCAAAGGTCATGACTCTCCCACGAGCCCATATGACCAACATTAGCAACATAGGGCCCATCTTATGTAACCGTTACACTCTCACCGTTTAATTTGCCACCATGGCACTCCTAAAATTCAAAATCCCACCAAAATCCTTTTTTTTTTTATAAAACAAATAATTTGACCGTTGGGCATCTCTAATCTTCAACCAAATCACAAAAAAGCAAACGCTCTGTTCTTTGTTTCAAACATTCTCTGCTTTCTATCTCAAGCCAAGAACATAAAACAAGACTCAGGAATCAGCAATGACTGTCAATTTTTCATTCAACGACGAAGATATGGTGGTCGACAACGGAGTTGGGTGCCCAAAAGCCTATGCAAAGCTTTGTAGAGACCGTGGAGCTGGGATCTACAGCTACGGTCCTCCCTTCACTTTCATTCCATATGCATTACAGCAACATGAGGTAAAAATGAAATTCATTGGGATCTGTTTGGTTTCTTGGAAAAAAAATGGAAGAAAGAAAGAAGAAAAATGGGAATTGGGAGTTAATGTTTATTTTGCTGTTTGAGTATGAAGACAAAAACATGTCTACTTAATTCAATCATTTTTTTCCAAGAAAAAAAATATGAAGGCAAAAATGTTTATTCAATCATGAGTTTTGGATGAAATTTGATTTTAAGAAAGCACCTTAGTATTAATTCTTGGTCTGAGATGCATTTCTTATTTTCGGCTATGATATGAATTTATAGTGATAGCTTTGAATTCAGATATTGATGCTGGTTATTGTTATGATTTGCCTTGCAGAGTTCGAGAGAAAAAGAATTAGAACAAATGTTCCCAATTATAGACCCAAAAGCAAAGCAAACAGCTAAACCCAAGATTTTTGCGAGTCTCTTGTGGAAGCAACTCAATCACCTAGGGTAATTCGATCACAAAATAAAATTTTGAAAAGTTTGCAATAAGTTTTTTCTTTTTTTCTGATTTCTGATTTTCGGTCACTGTTATATGTTTTAGGAATGCTGGTTTTGATCCTGCAGTAATTCGAATTGATCCTTATGGCAATGTTCTTTATCTCCATGCTGATAAGGCTTCTCCTCTTGCCTGGGACATTGACCATTGGTTTCCTTGTCAAAGTGCAGACTCATTTAACTCTCTCTCTCTCTCTTTTTATTTCTCTGCTTTAGCATATCTGAAATATATTTGGTTTGCTTGTCCGAATTGCAGGGGGGGGATTAACTGTTCCAAGTAATCTGAGGATACTCCAATGGCAAGTGTGCAAGAGAAAACATAATAAGTTAGAGTTTCTTGTTCCATGGTGGGATCTTCAGTTGGGAATTTCAATAAATCAGTTTTTATCGATATTTGCTTCTTCCAATTCAGATTTCAGGTGGGTCTATATCAAACCTTTACCTTCTGAAATCATTTCAATTAAGAAAGACGAGACATTTACATTAAGTTCCATAATTATGGCAGGCACAGGGCATTTTCATTTTTGTTCGCAGAAGGTGAAAATGAAGAACTAAATGCTTCTCAGACTGTAGACTCGCATTCTTTCCCACAGCATTTCATTGAATCAAAGGAGCAGTTGGGCCTTGCTGCAGCAGCCCTTGTTGTATCTCGAAGAGAATCGTATGATTCTTCATTGGCTTTGAAATCATTGGACTATAACAGGCAGATAAGGCCATATTCTCCTGTAATTGGTTAGTATAAGGAATATATCACAGTTATCATTGTCTTTTTCCATTTTAGCTTCTCCTTTCTTGTTCATATGTTCATGTTCATTTTAATTTCGAGACATTGACATATTCTGCTCTTGTATTCTTGTGTTACTTAAGCTGCTCGAAAAGTAAAAGCCAGTGACTTGAAAGAAAACGAGAATCCAGATTTTGTCACAAACCCATATCAAGCCATTGTCATGGCCAGAGATTCTCTGAAGCAAAGAGAAGAAGCTCAGAAGATTCAAGCTGAAATACAGAAAATAGATGAGGAAGTAAATGAAATGAGGAGAAAGAATGACGAGGAAAAGGTTGTTATTCAGGATTTGGAATTGGTGCTGATAAAGCATAGAAGAAGGGCAGAAAAGTGCAGGCGACTAGAACAGGCACAATCTTCTTACAGGACTATGTTAGAGAAGATGATTCGAGATGCAATGCACCAGTAAGATATCCATGAAAAAGTTTTTTTTTTGTTGATTTGTTAAAGATTCAGATTATTAAAATATTAGAACCACTTTTCGCAGGAGTGTCATTTACAAGGAACAAGCGAGATTGAACCAGGCTGCAACTAATGCACTCATGGCAAGGCTGGAAGCTCAGAAGGAAATTTGTGATGCCTCAGAAAAAGAACTCCACAAGAAATTCAAACATAGAGATGAACTTGAGAAACAGATAAGGCCTGAATGGGAACATGCAAGAAAGAGATCAAGAAAGGATGATACTTTATCTGAAGATAGAAACCATAACCTTTTTTTGCCAGGAACCAGGCCAAGGACACCTCTTCACAAGGAGCTTAGAGTATTTCTAGAGGAGGAACTGCAAGCATCAGAAGCTGCCTTATCTGCAAATGAAGAAGGGAAGCATGAAGAAATTGAAGAGGAATTGAAATTACCTACAAAAAATATCAGTAGTGAGGATCCAGATGAGCATAATAAATCCATTGTTGTCTTGGAGAATGAAATCCCAATTGACCATAAGCTTCAGGCACTAGAAATAGGTGAACGGAAGAGTGACAAGATTCAATTCCCCATTATCCGAGAACAAGAAATTGAGGAAGATGAAGAGGATCCAGATGAGCATAATAAATCCATTGTTGTCTTGGAGAATGAAATCCCAATTGACCATAAGCTTCAGGCACTAGAAATAGGTGATGAACGGAAGAGAGACAAGATTCAATTCCCCATTATCCGAGAACAAGAAATTGAGGAAGATGAAGAGAGCAGGAAGCAACGTGGGAAAGGAAATGTGGAAAGGTGGCTGCAAATGTTGCTAGAGAACTGTCAAGATGAGATGGAACCTGAAAACTCAAATGAGCAAGAAAAAAACAGAACGGATGATATAATTGCAAAGCTAAACCAAAAGTTCCCACAGAAAGAGGCCGAGAGTTCAAAGCATCCAGGGTTTGACAAGAAGGAACAGCAAAAAACAATCCGAGAGAAGGATAAAGGAAAGAAGGTAGAAGAGAATGTAGAGACAGAAGCAAACAAAACAGTAAGGAGAGGAAATGCAGGTGATGGGATTGGAAGTAGCATGAGTTTCGAGGTGAAAGAAAAGGTAGAGAATGATAAAGAAAGAGGGCCTGCAAGGTCTGAAAGCGCCAGGACTTTACGGCGTATACCATCTTCTCCTTTGATATTGGGTATGAGAAAGGGAGTGGAATGCATGAGGAAGAAACCTATTGTAATTGGTGATGATGACAGCAGTGAGGATTATATTACAGGAAACAGCTTCATCAAATCATCCATCAAGACAATCAAGAAAGCTGTCAAAATATGAAGCTTCAGTTTTCCTACGTTAAAGCATTGTACTATATCTACAATGTTTCATTTTTTTTCTTTTATTTTTTCCAATTTTTTTATAGCTTGCCATGGCTGCTTAAGCAGAATAATGAGTGACGTGTGAGTATACTTCAGTCTCTTAGATTTGTGTATGATATTGCTTGTGTGTGAGAGATGTATAACAACTTCTTGTTTTATAAAATAAAATTCAGCTTCCTCCAATTTCGGCCCTGTCAAATACACTTGCATAATTTTTCTTCCCTGGATCAAGTCAATTTTGCTAGCAGCACACTAATACTACGTCATGTGACACATTCCCTAAAACAGCTATCTTCGATTAATTTAACTCTTTTAACATTCAATTTACAGTAAAAGTTACATGCATTATAAGTGGAGGAAATGAGATTGCTCCTCGAACAGCGCCACAGAGTGCATGGAATTTCTTCAATTTACACCACAACATAATAAGATGAATCTGCGCATCATTCTCTTATGGAAATTAAATGATTGGAATACCTCTGTTGAAAGAAAGAATTGATTTATCAAGATGCATTCAGACACAAGAAAGGCAACCTCAATTTTGTGGATTGGGCTATGGATCATTTCTTAGTACTTTTTTGTAAACTAACGTGTATTGACATTATATTCAAATTTCTTTAAACTTATCACATGTCAATCTTTTTCCAGCAACCTTCACCACCACAAGAACATGAACCATCTTCGAAATGGTGGAACTGGTCTGTGTCCCTTACAGTGATCTCTCTGCGAACCACCTTAGTAATGAATTGATGATTCGGTGACAGCTTTGGCACATATATAGATTTTTTGTAATCCATATTGGAGTCCCAGGAGCAGTATTAAGTAGGCCAAATGCAATGGCGAGTCTCTCACTATGCCCACAAAAGATGACGGCGTGTGAAGTTTCAACTTCATCTGTAGATCTGTATTCTTGATCATTAAAACCAGCTGCCTTCATTTTATCATAAAATCCCTCCAAAACTACATTATTATCATCACTTAGGAAAGCATGAACTTTTCCTTTTACTTCAACACAACTACACCCAGGATCAACAATTAGCCCTTCCTCTTTCATTATCCTTCTTACTTTTGCAACTTCATCCCACTTACCACTGTCAGCATATAGATTACACAAGAGGACATAATACCCAATACTTTGTGTATCCTTCTTGAAAATATGCTGGGCTGCAAGTTCCCCAAGCTGAACCTGCCGGTGGATCCTACATGCATTCAACAAGGCTCCCCATACAGCTGGATCTGGCTTTAAAGGCATTTTTCCTATAAATTCATGAGTTTCGTTCAGCTGTCCTGCACGGCCAAGTAAATCAACCATACAGGCATAGTGTTTCAAATTCAGCTCAATGCAATTCAGTTTCATACTGTTAAAATATTTCAGACCTTCTTCTACCATTCCAGATCTGCTACAAGCACACAATAGGGCAATATATGTGATGTCATCAGGTCTAATTTCAGACTCAACCATTTTGTTGAATAACTCGACAGCCATTGCTCCTTGCCCCTCCTGAGCATACCCTCTCAACAAAATATTCCAAGCCGCAACATCCTTTTCATTCGAGTTAAACTGATTCAGTGCAAGTCTCATCCTTCCACACCTCACATACATGTCCCAAATTGCATTAGGAAGAAATCCTTCAGGTGCTACTCCAGTCTTTAATGTGTACGCATGAATCTCTTTTCCGCACATCAATGCTCCTATTCTAGCACATGCAGAGAGTACAGATATCAAAGTAACAGAATTTGGCTTTAGGTTGAGCTTCATTTTCCAAAAGAATATCAAGCCTCAATGCTCTGGTTGTTTATACGAAGCCTGACTATGATTGAAGTCCAGGATATTACATTTTTCTCCGGAATGCAATGGAAGACTTCCAAAGCCTTGTCAATGCATTTGCACTTTGAATACAATCAAGAAGTGAGTTTGCAACAATAACATATGATATTAGTCCAGTCCAGTCCGCAAGCTCATGACGCTTCACACCCATATCTAATTGCCCAAGAAAAGCACAAGCAGATAGAACACATGCTAGTGTGATCTCATCAGGCATGATACCCTCTGACTCCATATTTTTATAAGTTTCCAATGCCTTATCATGCAGCAAATTGTCCTCATAGCCTGAAATCATTGCTGTCCATGACACAACATTTTTGGATTCCATTCCCGAAAACACTCTTTCTGCTTCTTTCAAGTACCCAAGACTTGAGTACGTTTGAATCAATGAAGAATTTACTGAAACATCATTTCCATATCCTGTTTTCAACACATACCCGTGAATCTCTCTACCTAATCTATCAAAGCCAAGAAGCTCGCAAGCAGAGATCACGCTGGCCATGGTCATTAAATCTGGATCAATTGAAAGCCCGAGCATCCGGAAAAACAAATTTAACCATTCTCTACACTCCCCATTCTCAAAGTACCCCGAAATCATTGCATTCCAAGAAATTCTATCTTTGTGGGCCATTTTATCAAACACCAAGCGTGCTAACTCAACCTGGCTGCATTTCACATACATCGTGATTACAGCATTACTCACACTAACATCCATTTCAAAACCAAATCTAATTACATGATCATGGATCTCCCTTCTTCTAACCAAATCATGTGCCCCACTACAACTTCTTAAAACACAAGGAAAAGTATATATATCAGGCCTAATGCCAACCCATAACATCCTATGATACAAACACAAAGCCTCATCGAAAAACCCTGCTTTTGCATACCCACCAACCAAAACATTCCACGAGAACAAATCCCTGTCACTCAATCTACCAAACACTTTCCAGGCATTAACCAAATCACCAAACCTCACAAACACGCTCAACAGTGCGTTACCGAGCCTAACGGTCAGTGGGGCGTCCAATGAATTTAACACAGTTTTACACACATAATCACCCTCACAATATCCTCCCTTGTTTTCACATAACCTTATCAAAGCAATAAAATTTTCCTCTTCTACGGAAATTTTCAAGTCTTGCATAGACTTAAGGTGTTCTAAAGCTTGCTCCAGCTTCCCACTAAAACATAGTTGAAGTAAACGTGAATTTGTTGGATCTTGAGTGGTGATAAAAGTAGATGAGGTGATCACCGAGTTTTTAGGGGGTTTCAGTGCAAAGAGAAGATGGAATTTATGAGGTTTAAAGGAGAAAGTTAAGGTCTTGTTGAGGTCGCGGGTTTGTGGCTTGTAGGAATTAAGGTTTTGGTGATCTGGTTGGAGACTAATATGTGGGGCTTTAGCAGAGAAAGCCATTTTTCGAAATGAAGCAGGAGCGTCTCTTCTATACTAAGGTAAGGGGTTTAAGATGGGGTTTAACGTTCAGAAGATAAACTGGGAAACTTTCCAAAAGAAGAAATGTTCTGCCGTTTAGAGCAGCTTTGGATTTTGGATTTTATGATAATATATTCAAATATTTGGATTTCGGAAGGAAATTGCTTAAAATATTTGCAAATTTCTTTATTTTTTTATTATAAATATTATTATTTTCTATTTGTATGCAAAACATAATAATTTTTGTTATTCTTCACTAGTCTTTTATTCAAACTCAGTTAATTGTACATAATTTCACTGTCCTGGAAAACAAAAACAATTCATCATAAGTTTCAAGCATTAAGCACGTAAAAAGAATAAGAACGAAATTGAGTAATTTTTAAAATAAATCATCTTAGAAATGTATAAGATTTTAGTTTTTATTTTTTTTCTCAAATTCATTAATTTCACTAATGAAATACTCAATAGACTCGGTGTAATATCAAATTATCATTACAGAGACATGCAGTCTGTCCTAAATAAAAAAGAAATTCAAAAAATTTGCATTAATGCAACAGAATTGCAATGTTAAATAAGATAAGATTTTGAATTCTAATACTCACTTTTAAATTACTTCAATTAATATATATATATATATTATTGATTGAGTTAAATGACAATCAACTATATATTGTTCATTCACCCAATGGAATTCTTTTCTCATTTATTTTTTTATCCAAAATCAAGTTTTTATAAAAATGATTTCAAGCTAGCTCTTGCTCCAATTTCATCTTTTTTTCTCTAATTACAATTTAATGTTGGTAGATTTAGGGTTCTTGATCTCCATTTTGAGGCTAATATAATGTAAAAGTAACCTGAAAGTCTTCTCTTTTTTTACCAAAAAAAAAAACAAAATAAATTCCTATTAATTGGAGTATATGATCTTAACTATGAACATATACACAACGTTAATATTATTACAGATCAGGTGTATGAATCCACCAACAGATTCAACTAATAATTTACCCATCTTAAAAATTTTCTTAATTATTTAATGACAATAAATAAATAGTATTTAACTTAAATAGAACATATATACAAATAAACACAATAAAAATAGAAATTTTATTATTCGATCCTTACATTATTTCTCTAAAAGTCATAATTATACAACAAAACAAACAACACAATTAATTAATTAATAAGCCTAACAACATTTGAGAGAAAAAAAATTGATGCTTTTATCATAAAAAGGTCAGTAATTATTCTTCAAGACAGAGATCTTCTCCACTTATGAGTAGGAGTCCTACCTCTAACAAGCTTAGTCTTCATATCAACAGGAGTACTCTGTCTCCCAACCCCAACCTCTTCTTCTCCTCTATTACTATGATCACCACCACCACCTTCAAACTTCTCAGCAACACCACCATTTTTAAAAGTAGACATAATTCCCATTTTTTTCCACCTAAAAAACCCTTTTTTTCTCTCTACCATTCTATCAATTTGCATTTGCAAAGCATTGCATTGGCCTTGCAGCCTTATCACATCTTCTCTTAATTTTTTAATCTCCATTTGTTGAGCATTCATTTCTCTTTTTGAGAAGCACCTTCCAACTCCAGATGGGTCGAACCCTGGGTTGGGGCTTCTTGTGCCACTGAAAGAACCACTCCAATCTATGTGAGATCGATTGAGCTTGGTTTTCTCTGACAAAAGAACTTGAATCACTGCACGAACTGGTAACCTTTCATTTTGTGCCGCATGGAGAGATGCCTCTGGAGACAACTTTCTGCTATCAATTAATCTACAAAGAATCTTCCTTTCTTGCTTTGATGATCCAGGATGTGCCTACATATTGCAAGTTTAATTCTAATTAAGAAACTATGATGAATTGTGCTATGCACATCTCAGAAATGTTTGAAGGACAAAACTCAATAGAAAACAAAAAATCTAAACAATTTGTCAATGCAAATCGAAGGTACAGACACTGACACTATACCTTACACATGTTACCATGACCACACATAAAAGAGAGGCCAATATCAAGCAAAACTATAGCTCTCTAGATAAAGGGTGCTTGAGCCAATTTCCTTCTTCTGAGTTCTGTGCTCTGATCTGCAAACTACCTTTTCCTCTCCCCCACCGCCAAACTGAAGAATCTTGCAGTTGTTGACAACAACACTACACAACTACTACTTCTTGGTCCCAATTGCAAATTGTATTTTTTCTTTCCCTTTTCCCACTGATATTACACTAATTGTCTTTTTCTTCTCTTAATATCTATTAGTAATTAAAGGAGCTTGGACACAGCTACTGAAATTTATTAACACCCATAAGAGCTATATCACAAACATCATTATCCTTAGACCCTCAAAGAAATCCAAAAATTTTTATTTTATTTGACAATTTCAGTTATAATTAATTAATTATAGTTCTAATTTTGGAGGATTATACGTATAATTCTAGCAATCACACAAGTTAATCTAACATGCATGTATTATATAATTAGATACATATATCTATATTTTTCTTAAATTTGGCTTCACAAAAGCTACGATTTGAACTCCAAACTTCCGTAGTTCTGAAAATAATTGTAATTCTACAAAATCAAAGACTCATTAGTCATATTTTTTCAGTAAATGTTAGTAAGTGCATATAAATGAACAGAAGAAAAAAGAAAATTAACAAAGCATTAATAATTAATTGAATGACTTACTTTGAGATAGGCATCAATGGCTCTGTATAATCCATCATCAGAAGCACGAGCATGGCTAGGAAGAGCAGAAGCAAGATCATCAAACTCTGACAAACTTAAATTAACATCAACAGCAGCTTCAGCTAAGTAACAGTCGACAAGCTTAGCAACCTTAATTAAAGCAGCAATTCCGCTTTTACCAGCTTCATCTAAATTAACAAACCTTTTAACTAACCGACTAACTAACTCAACATCTAGCAACGTCCCACAAGTGTGGCTAAAAGATGGAATCATTAACTCTTTTAAAGACGCTTGGTCAAGTTGCCACGAAATTCTCTTCTCAAGCTCTGCTCTATATGTCGGTTCAACTCCGACCATATTCGCCGTCCGGAGAAGCCGTAGCAGGAAATTACGGGGAATTGAGTCTTTCTCCTGAGGCAGAACACCTACTAGAGTTTCAACGAAAAATCTTTTTTTCATCCATGAAGATGTGACGCTTTCTGGGGATTCTTCAAAATTTGTTAGTCCTCTTTGTTCATTATTAGCGTCCGCAGATAGTTCTGGTAGCCATTTTGATGCATAATGAACTATGATAGAGCCAATAAGATCTGGACGGACTCCTTTAGCCTTAATGCCGGCTAAAGTCTTAACGAAATAATCCATGTTGAGAATGCATGCATCGTCAAACCAACATTCAGCGGCGAATTGCGATATTTTTTCCGGGAAAGTGACAGAATCTGCTTGCAATGATACTCTTTTCATTCGGGTTGGAGAAGTAGTATTGGCTGACGAAATTTGATTATTGGGTGTATTCTTATAGTAGTGTTTCTATCCAATTTTGTATAGTATTTCTCTATATTTATATAAATAACTAGGGAAAAAAACCATCGAGTCGGTGCTTCGGGGTGTTTATATATTTTTTAAATTTTTTATTATTATTATTATTTTATTAAAAATATAATATAAAATTTTTTACATTAAATGCATTTTTTATCTTATTGATTGGATAATAGGAAAGAAAAAATTAATGTAAAATTAGTAATTAAGATGTTATGTAAAATTATTAATTACTATATTCATTAATAGAGATAAAAAAAAAAAACTCAATCTATTTCATGAAATAACCTAATATAAATAAGTGTATATTTAATTTTTCACATAAAATATATTATAATATGAATAAAAAATAAATTGATGATATATTTGATATTTTACGGAAAATATAAATATGAATAGAAAATTTTATTTTAGTTTTAAATTATAGAATTAAGGATAAATTTGATATTTTACATAATATAAACCGTAATATGAATAAAAAATCTTGCTTATAGAATTAAGAGGCATATTTGACATTTTACATAAAATTTACTTGATATTTCACATAAATTTACTGTAGCATGAATAAAAAATGTTGCTTATAGAATTAAGGGATATATTTGATATTTTACATAAAAGTTATTGTAGAATGAATAAAAAAATCTGCTTCAATTTTAAATTATAGATATAGATGTATAAATATTGTCACCTTCTTGATTTGGCCTAATCCCAATAAACTAAAATGTCCCTTTTTTAAAAAAAAAATGCATCAATTATTTTATGAAAAAACTCTATCCTAATCAATATCTACATTCAAATAATTACAATATGTAATTTAAAAATAAAAATTAATTAAAATCTATTTTTTTATATTATAATTTAAATTACATATTACAAGTACTCTATTTCTTGGGGCATCAGTAATTTTGGTTGCAAGAGTGAAGAAGATAAAGATAGAAAGAAAGGACAGAAGAGGTTCTGGAAATGAAAGTCATTATTATTATTATTAGAACTTGAATGGATGTGGGAATAGTAGGAAGGATAAGAGTACAGAGAGAACGTGAGAGAGATTAGAAAATGACAAATGTGTTTAATGCAAAAATTCCTTCCAATGACACATTGTCACTGCTTATAATATTCTAAGGACAAGAAAAAATAATTATAATGCCATCCTATAATCAAAATTGAAAATGACTCTCCAACTGTAAAATCTCTCACTCTATAAGGTATATTTCTCTTTCAAACAATATTTTTTTAAGTACGGAGATTTTAAGTTGTTACAATTTGACTATATTATTGAAAATAAAAAATATTAATTAGATAATTTAGACTAAAATTAGGGTGGGCAAAATTCAATTAACCGATCAAATTTTTAATTAACTGACCAAAAATTTAATTCGGTTAACTGGCCATTAGTATAATTCTGTCGGTTAAAGATTTAGAATATTTTAATTTTCAATTCAGTTAATGGTTAATCGATTCGTTTTAATCAGTTAACCGATTAACCGAATTATTTTTAAAAAAAATTATTTATTTATTATTTATTTATTTTTTTAATTATATAAATTTTTATTATAAATATAAATTTTTATTATAAAATAAAATTATATTATATTTATTTTTATAATAAATTTTATGTAGTTATTTAATTATATTAATTTTTTATAAATATAATTTTATTTTAAAATTAAAAAAATTGATCGATTCAGTTAATTAATCGAACCGATCAATTTGATTCGGTTAATTAATTAAATCAATCAAAATATAAATTTGATCGGTTCAATTAGTAATTTTTTTATATTTTAATTCAGTTAACCAATCAATTCGATCAATTAATTAACCAAACCAATTAATATTCACTCATAACTAAAACTATAAAAATTACAAATTCAAAATCATAATAGTTAGTAGTTACATTACATTATATATAAATGTGAAAATAATATTAGTATTGGAAAAAGATGTGACATCATATGTATTTTGATGCGTGTAAAGATATTTTTAACTTTTTAGATATAGTTGACGAGTTCACGAAGCATCGCAGAAAGAATGCAAGCATTGCAAAAAAATAAATTATCAAACTGTTTAGCATTCACGGGATTTTCTCCAAAAAGAAAGCCATCATTTCCCATTAACCTTTTTTTCACGACTAAATTAAAATATTTCCACTTTTTCCTATTTTTGTTTTGTAGTTTATAATTATAAATATATTTAGAATTTATATTAAAAGATTTATTGCGTCTTAATGCATCAAAGTATGTTAATAAGGCCAAGGAGAAGATAGAGAAGTTAATTAAATTTTAGTTTGGTGAAAATTATTAAAGAGAAAGATTTACTTTATATTATATGTCATGATATATGATTTCGATAAATTTTATTTTTTTACATGAAAAAAGAAATAAATTTAAAAGAAAAACATATATGTATATACATCATTTTCACCATAAGAAAAGGTATCACTATCATTTTGGACAGAAATATAAGAAAATGATGGGAAGATGATGATGATAAGGTGATGGGAATGAGTGAGCCAAAAGTTTTGGATTTTGTAAAAATGAAATTATTATGGAAAATTATACACACTTTTTAATTTTTTTAAAATATTTTATATTTTTAATACTACCCCCGTTTCATTAACATAAAATAAAAAAAGTAAAATGGACACAAAAATTAAAAAAATTTTACTTTTTTCATCTCTATTGACTTAAATACCCCTAAAAAAATTCTTCAAATTAAACTTTTAAAACAAGAGTATAAATGGTATTTTATCTCATTTAACTCCTCAAAATTTATCTAAAATGACATATTTTCTATATAAAAGATACACTAAAAAAGAAAATTTTTCCTATATTAATATATTAATAAAACGGAGGGAGTATATTTTTGATATACTAAATATATATTTAATGTATACTTTTAAAAATTAAATATATTTTTAATATATTAAATATATATTAAAAATATATTTCTAAAAAAAGAGTATTTTTAAAATGAAAAGTTGAAAAAAAATATTTTTGAAATTAAAATTAAAAAGAAATATTTTTAAAAATATTTTTATTTTTTAGAGTATTTTTGAATGACAGATACAGTTCTCACGTGATGTTCGGTCTTTTGTTTGTTTTTGCATGTTATAACTGTTCCTGTGGGTCCACAAGCAGGTCCTACTACTGGGCCTTAGCCCATATTAATTGGGTTTTCAGCTTTATATAATGGGCTTGTCATCCCAACAAAATAGGAACGTTCACCGAACTACCTAAAAAAACAATATTTATTACAAACACACTATAAAACTTAAAAATATTTATATTTTTATAAAAATTTGATGAAAAATTTTAAAAATACATTAGATATTAATAAAATAAAATAAAAATTAAAAATACTTCTTCCTTCTATACAATCAACAATTTACTTTAAATTTTTATTTTTTTTTCAAATTTCACTAATAAATAAAAAATTATAAAAATTAATAAAAATTAATATTTTAAATTATTTTTCATCATATAAAAATTATAATTTTTTATAAAAAAAATAAATTTAATTTTAAGTATAAAAAATAATTAATAATTAATAATTAAAAATAAAATAAAATATATAAAAATACATTAATAAAAATTATTAAATTTATTTTTAAATAAATTTTACATATTATACACATTAAAAAAATAAAAAAAATACACAATTTCTTTATGTAGATGTTACAAAAATGTATTATAGATATATTATAAATATTGTGTGTATGTTATGTTTTTGTTATTTAAGTTGTATGTATTTTATGTAAAAATTATTGAATATTATGTGTGAATATTGTATAAATATTGTGTGGATATTTTGAGAATAAAAAATAAAAAAATAAAATTAAACAAGTATTAAAAAATTATATAGATGTGTTGTAGATTTGTTGTTGATGTGTTGTAGATGTATTTTATATTGTTGAGTGTGCATTTTATATATATTGTATATATTTATTTTTTATGTATATATTAAAAATGTGGCAAAATATTTTTTTAAATAAAAAATATAAATAAAATAAAATGGTAAGAAATGAAAATAAAAAAATTATAAAAAAAAAGAAAAGAAAAAATAACGTGATTGGCGAAAAATAAAATTAAATTATCGTTTGGATATTGTTTAAAAAGCCAAATTTTTTGGCGTACAAGCTGTAAATATCTCAACAAAATATTATAAGACCTTATTTTTTAAGCCATTAACAATTAAAACTTATATTTTTATATAAAAGAAAATATTGGAAAAAATGCCATATAATACATTTCAACTTTTATTTTTAATTTTACTACTCTTAATTTTTTTTAATTTTTTACTTTTTTAATTTTACTTTTTTTATATTTTGTTTTTTAAAAAATAAGAAGACTTTTTTTTGCTTTTCTTCTACCTCTTCTCTTTCAGTTTTTACACACTTTTTTTTGTCTTTGTTTAATAAAATATCTTATCAGGAAAAAAATAATTTAATTATTTAAAAATTTTATATGACTAAAGCTAAATAAAATTGCTCATCTCTTTTTTACTTAATGTTCATTTTTTTCAACAGCACATTTAATTATTTATTATTATTTTTTAATATGAGACTATATATTCTTTTTTATTATTTTAAATTTTACGATTATCACTTTTATTTTTATAGTCATAATTATTTCACGAGCTATAAAAAGCAATAAAAATCTATTTTTTTATTTTTAAAAATAATAATGAGATTTTAAAAGTTAAAAAGTTATAATTTTTTTTAATCAATTTATGATTATTTCTTAATTAATTTTTGAAATAAATTAAAATTTAAAAAGAATTAGTAGATCAATAGTTATTTTTTATTATTATTATGTTTGATAATGGATATATTTTTTTATAAAAATTATATGAGATTTTTATTATTTTATTATCTTAATACATGTATAAATGCACTCCTAAACTATTTTTTTAGATGTTTTGACTAATTGTCGTATTGCTATATTTCTAGAAATATCTATGAAAACAAATGCCAATGGTGGAACAAAACTGAAATCCGAAAATCATTTCAAATAAAAGTATCTTTGGCCATGGAACTTTTTTTTCTTTTTTTTTTTGTTGTACAAGAAAATTATAGATAGTAATTAATAGAAGATTAAAATGAAAAGCGCACTTTTCTTTTCTTTATTTTTTTTTGTTGGCCTTAGGAATAATAATAGATTGAATAATTTTAGATATTTAATTTATTTATATAGAGTATTAATAATTTATAAATAGATTTAAAAAAATATATGTAGTATTTTTATTATTAGTGATGAATTTGAATATTTATTTTTGAATATCCGTTACTCAAAATTCAGTTATATTTTAAGTATATTTTATTCAATTTTAATTATATATTTATTGTATTTTATTTTAATTATGATATTGTGTGGTATAAAATTATTTTAATAAAATTTTATTAATATTAAATATTTATTTATAATTATTTAATTGAGATAAGTATGCTTTTATAATTTAAATTTTATAATATTTTAAAATTTTAAACTTAAAAGAATAATTAAACGGTTTAGGTTGTAAATAAATAACGTACAGATTCGGAATAAATACGAATATAATTAGGGGTTTCTTCAAAAATAAACTAAAAATAAAACTATTTGCAAAAATATTCATTTTTTTCAATTTTAAAAATACCTTTTTTTTAATATTTAATTTTAAAAATATCCCTTTTAGAGGTATATTTTAGATATATATTTGATATGCTAAAAGTATACTCAATTTTTTAAAATATATATTAGTTATACTTTTAGTATATCAAATATATATAAAAAATATATGGTATTTTTGAAAAAAATTAAAAAATATATTATACAGTGTAATTTTCTTATATAATTATAATCAAGGTTAAATGAATTCATATTGTTTAAAAATTAAACGGGATCGGGTATGATAATTTTTAAGAGTATCCTATTCGTTGCCACTCCTACAAGTTGGTCTTATTACTCTCTTCATTTTTTCTTTTTTTAATTTTTATTGTTTTGAATTGTTCTTTTGGTGTTGACCTATAATGATTGAAAATTTTTTTTATATTCTTCAATCTAAATATACACTATACATTTAATAAAATATTTTAAATAAATAATTTTTTAATTTTTTCTCAAATTTAACATATCATATATGAGTATTTATTATATAGAAATAATTAAAAAATAATAATATATGTAAGCATATAAGTGTGCATATTATGAAAGAATAATATTATATGTGTGTATATATGAGTATATATTATATATATTTTAATTAAATAATAATAATATATGTTATTTATATATAAATATATATAGATATATATTATATATATTAACTAAAAAATAATAATATATATGAATATATATTATATATAATTTAACTATAAAAAAAAAGGATATTTTTGTGAATATAGAATCCATGTGTTTATATATAAAATAAGTCTATTTTAATCTCCAAGGACAGGAGTTAAAAGCTTGTGTAAAAGTAGAAGTCTAATTCAAAGATATGCCTTGTAAAATTAAAATATCTCGCTTGTTGGATTTTAAGAATTATTATTATCATTATTATTTGATATATATAGAATTATGCCCTGAATGTGTATACTGAAAAGGAAAAATATACCGTCCAGACTTGGAGAAGAAAGAAAAAAATTCAGTAGTGACAGTGACAAGCGTACAAAAGATAAAATAAAATACAAACTCAGAGTATTCTTAATAAACCCAATATTAATGGGGCAGGGAAGAATTTGAATTTAGAATCAGATTTAATTAATGAGTTACCATCATGGCCTAAGATTATCTTCAAAAGTTGAACCACACAATTTTTGTAAGCTGTAACAACATTCAACACCAGGAGATTTGACATGACACCGCCTATTGCTTTTCCTGTTTTCTTAGCAGCACAATAGAATCTCAAACATAATTTTCCCAAAAATCTATCAAAAATATGGAAATCAACTGATTTTGATGAAATGATTATATGTGAAAAAAAAAAAAAAAAACAGATTTCTATTAATATCTATGCAATTCAGTTTTACGGGCACATAAACTAAAAGAACTAGCAGATAGTAAGCCCATTATCCAAGAAAAAGGTGGCTTAAAAGAACAGTTAAATGCATACCATATTCTGCTATTATTCCTTTCTATAAATAAAATCCTACAATTTGACATTTCACCTAATAATGTTTCTCATTTGCGCCACTTATTCTTCCAGTATTTGTTCCCAGTTGAATGTTGGAAGAAGAAATGTTTTAAACCTTGTGGGGGGTTGGTTCAGATGAACTACTTGTCGAGTCACCTGCACCCGAATTGAGTGCAGAGCTCCTCGGAAGTGTTCCATTTCCGCTTTCTTCTTGAGACACAACTGGGATCTTGACAGCTGCTCTTTCCATCTCCTTTTCAAGCTCTTCTTCCTGTCGCAGAGCAGTGAACTGTCCATCCAGAGACCTGGCTGCAGCTAACCACGCCAGTACAATCACCAGGAGGGTTCCTCCGAGATAGGGAGTTGAATTTGCAAGTGACCCAAAGGTTAAGATCATAAACTGCTGAATCAAAGCTCCACCAGACTTGCCCAATGGATTGCAAACGACATCGATAGCTGCCTTCCCTTTAACCTATAGGCTTAGTTGAAGAAGAAAAGTGAGCAGCAGACTCCAATAATAATAATAATAAAGAATTGAAGTTTTTCCACCCTTTCCATATCAAAAGAGGATTATAAGAAATATTTTGAATTTCTTTTTTGTCCACCTAAAAAGAGACCTCATAGTTTTGCCAAATCAGAGAAAAAAAAAACAATGCAAGGATCCAAACCTTCGTCTCCTCATCCAAGGGAATATAGGCCATCTCTTTACAAGGGTCAAACAAGCTGTACTTGGCACTCTTGCTGAAAATGTTTTGCATGGCGCCCACATATACAGCAGCAAGAAGTGGAGTCATCCCAAACTGTGCAAGAGCAGGTGCAAGAGGACCGCCAAATAAAATCAGTGAGAAGAAACCCACTCCTGTAAGGAGGAGGACTGTCGGTGTGATTTTGGCTGCAACTCCCCATCCATATTTGTCAAATATATATTGGCTAAGAAGCATCATTGTGAATGTTGCTATTCCAGTAGCAGTTGAAAAGTCACCCATAAAGGAAGAGTACTCGTTTGGGCTAGGGAACTGCAAAATAGATAGGATGATTTAATGGAGCCATAATTAAAAAGGAATGGGATGCAGATAAAGCCAAACTTCATTTACCTGCGCTTTGAGCTTCGATTTCCAGGTAACTTCAACCAGGTTGATGCTAATACCATATGCAACCACCAAAGTGGCAAGATCTCTAATGTATTTTGAAGACACCAGGAATTTCAAGCTCTCCATTGTACCCATCTTTGGCTTTTCCTGCAAAGATTTTTCAACAAGGGTAAACAAATTTGATTTGCTTGATCTACTGTTTGTTACCAGACTGAAACTCCTATATACATGTACATAAACTGAATCTCATCATTCTTTCTGCTTCAACGTAATGCATTCTGTGCATGCACATCCTCTCCAACTTATTGAAGCAGTGCAGTCCTTAACTGACACAGGCACGATAGTTTTGATAAAATAATACAAGATCATTTCCCCACCCTCTACTTTTTACGCACAAGGTACCTAAGATTGATATTGACCGTTTAAGAGTATCCACAGAAAATATATATATAAACAGGTTTCTGCATCTTAAATTTAAAAAGGGAGAAACTTTAAGAGGAAAAATAAAAGCCTTGCCAACCAAGTAAGCCAAAAAAACAGCAAATGATAATCAGCATTGAATGAAAGAGTCTGAATAGCTTAATAATCAATAAAAGTTGTCACTTTAAACAAATTGTGTGGGCCATGTGCCCATCGTCCATGCTTGCATAGTGGGGGAAAACATCTACAACTCTAGCTTCAAATCAACAGAACCAGGCAGCCTAAATATGTGTATGGTTCGGTTTAATGATAAAAAATGAAATAGCTACCACACAAAAATTACCTTCTTCTTCTTGCTACGGGTTGGCAGTGGAACATAGTTGTTCGCCCACCAGTACAGGAGACAGATTGTAAGCCCCATCAACACCACAATGCTCATCATTCCTTTTAGGGAGATGGCCCAACCATCGACTCCAGGTCCCAAATTTTTTCTCAAATTAGAGAAATACTTCACTGTTCGGCCAGAAAATACTAGAGCAATATTTGCTCCAAGTCCAAACAAAGGATAGAATTTTTTTGCTTCTTCTACAGTAGTAATCTGAAAAAAAAAAGGAACATACACATACTTAGTGAAGGCTGTCACAAGTATTAACCAGGAATTAATCAAAGATTAAAATTTTACCAAAAATTTTTTTCCATATCTTGGCTAAAATGGCAAATGATTTAGAAAGTACTGGGAATAAATACAAAACAGAGATGAAGTCAATAAAAAGGAAAATCTGGAATCACAAAGCCCTTTGAATTTTTTAAATTGTAAGATGTGAATATATCTGTCACTTCCTGGAAACTATAAGAAAATCAGATTCAAGTATTTGCATGCAACAAGATCACTCCAGTATTGAAACTATAAAAAGAAGAAGCAGCTGTTCATGACTACTCCAGCACTGAATGCAGCAAGATCATACTAAGATTTGCATCATCTTTCAAAAATCCCTCGAAAGATTAAACAGCTATGGTAGAAATAATACATAGTACAAGACTGCAGTCCTTTGTACAAAGGAAACAAGGAACCATGGTCACAACCCTTTTGAGATATCAAGGAAATGAAGCTAAAAGCACTTGCAAGTACATAGAAACATTAATATACTTGAGAAGTGCAATAAGGAAACCAATATAAGAAATATAGAATGACTACCACCACAGGAGCACCACACCATGTCATCATGAGTCAGACAAAACAAAGGTCATCGGAAATGAATACAAAATCAAATAATTATTCATGACATCTAGCTAAAATCACCACTAGAGGAAATTTACAGAGACACCAATAGCATACAGTTCAAAATCACAGTGTACACGGTTCTTCCACCCTCCTGTAATGAAAATTCAACCCTCTTTGAGAAGAAGAGAAAATCACACCTCTGACATGTGATATGGCTAAATATACTAAGATCAGGAAACAAAACCTTCAAGCACCTAAAGCGGTCCATTCCAATTCAACTTTTTAAATACCAAATTTTACAAGCACCGCAACAGAAGGCAATTCCTTTTCACCTAATTGAATTTGAGCATTAATGTTGAATTGCACCCAATCTAATTCACATTTATTCACAAACAAAAGCAGGAAACATGCATGGTGAATATATGCATCATTTTGATAAATCATTCATTTAAACATGGAATTCCTTGTTTGAACTTCTACTCAAAATAAGAACAGGACCAGCACTTTTCTGCGCCAGAGAAGAATTTATATGGGGTTTTATCTTTTTCGTTTTGGGTGGGAGAACATCAATTCGTCCCAATTCAAATGAAAGAACATCTCAAATTGAGCAAATTATAAATTCAACGCCCAAAGAGGTCTGGTTCAACAAAAAATGATATTACATTGAATCAATGAAGACTAGCATTAGACAATAAGTCAATCGACTTCAAATAACAATTTCAACAAAACAGGCGTTAGATTCAAAGTTAACCAACAAGAAAATTTAAAAACTTCTAAATAATTCTCATTAGTAATCTGTAACAGAGTATATGTTAAATAATATATATAAACTCACAAATATAACAAGCATAAAAAACAAAGAGTTCTGATACCGGAATCAAAATTAACATCTAAAAACATGATAATAGACAATCATGCAGTTTAATCCTGAAGACAATCCACATGAAAGTATCATATACCTGATTGGCAAATCCCCAGAAAAGCACTGAAATCACCACACTTCCCCACAATTCAGCCATAACATAGAACAAACAGAAACTCCAAATCCTCATAATCGCAATAGGACCAAGAAACCTTGGGCCGAGTATATTCAGAAGCTTATCAGCAAATGCCTGAGGGTGGATGTGATTACTAAGAGGATATAAAAGAAACCCAAAAGCCCCAAAGAAAGCAATGAATGGAAGAATTACGGTATAAAATAGAGCCTGCTTAGACAAAACATTAGATAATTGTGTATACAACAACATAAACCCAATAGCCATGGGCAAATTAACCCAAGTTTTTAGAAAAGGTATAATCTCTGCACTGCTCCCTTTAGCTGTAACAACCAACACATCCTTTGTATCTCTAAGAATTGTGTAGTTAAAAAGAATACAAAAGAACATTAACCCAAGTGGGATAATTTTTTTGAGAGTTGAAAGCTCAATACCCAAGAGCTTAGGCTTCTCAGCTTCACCAAATACAGGTTGCCCATCAGCGGCAGCCGCAGCCTCTGCCCTGCAGATATGCAAATTTCTTTCTTTTGGGGGGAAACCATTAGGTTTTGACAAAACACTATGGAATCTAGGCACAGCATTTGAAGATAAAGATAACCCAGGAAAGGATTTTGGTTTTGTAGCAAAAAGCCTCTGCTTTAAGCCTTGTGATGGGCATAAAGCAGCTCTAGTTTTGGGGTTTGCTGGTAGAGAAAGAAGCCCTTTGGTCTGTAGCACAGCTTCCATATTTGTATCTCCTTCTTTATCTCTCTTATCTCTCTTTAGGTCCCTTCAAGAAAACCCAAAATCCTGGTTTTCAAGAGGAGAGCATAAAGAAAGAGAAACCGAGAGAGAGAGAGAGATAAGGTGGCTAAAACGAGATTGTTATTCTAGCCCAATAAATAAATATCTTTTTTATGCCAAACCCCTAAAAACCCTCAAATCTTTTGAATATAATAAAAATCAACCCTACCCAGAAAAAAACAATAACTTCTAAAAAGCAGATACAAATTTTTACTCAAAGACTTCTACTTTTTGACATTTTTGTTTCAAATTTTTTACAATTCCATTAAGAGAAGGCTAATTTGATACCAGAAACGAGAAAAGTCTTCAAATTGGTTAAGCAATAATAGAAATTGTGGCTCAGAAAATAGTTAAACAAGGAAAGGTAGAAACTATGAAGTAAAAGCAGTAAGAAGAGGAGAAGGTGTGGGTGGGTATGGATACAGTCAAGGAGAGGAAAAGTATCCAACTAAAGGATCTTCACAAGTGTGCAAATAGGAATCAATTCATTGTGCGGTAAATATTTTATGACTAAAATACCCTTAATTTTAATATTTTATGATTTTATTGCCCTTTAGATATTTTTCATTTCTTTTTTTTTATTTTTCATTTATTTTATTGCTCCATCTGTATTAATAAAATCGTCTTTTCCAATTTACGTACATCCATTAAAAAAATTTATAAATTTTTTTAATATTATATAAATTTATTTAAAATAAATTAAAATATCTTTAATTAATTTATTAATATTAAAATTATTTTATTCTCATTTTATTAATTAAACAATGATATAATTAAAAAATTTAATTAATTTTTTTATTATATAAAATGACAATTAATCATTTTTTTTAGGAAAGTAACAACTCCGCTAAAACAGAAACATCATTATTATTTTTCTAAAATGGGATTCATCAGATGTATTGAAAATTACATGTGAAATCTGAAAGGCTTTAACTTTTCAATGTTTCATTCATCCATTACCCGTGTGGTTGCGGCTGTGGTATATAACTTTGTTTAATATTTTAATTTTGTATATAAACGGTAAATGTAGAAAAATTAGGCAACTAATTATAATTAAATCTTAGTTTAAATTTCATCCCTCTTTTTATTTATTATATTAGGGATAATAACAACTCATATATGAGAATAAATTTGATATTATAAAATAGATTTTATTTGTCATATTAAAATAATAAATGTTATTATTTCGATTCCTAAATGATTTATTTTGAAATTTTGGGTTCGACTAAGGATAGATTATTAATAAATTCCATTTTTACATATTATAAAATTTAATCAAAGGTCAACTATTTTTTTTTATATTGAATTAGGCGACAATTTAATTTAATTGCTCGAACTATTGCTAGAGCATCATATTTATATTATAGTCATCAAATTTGAAAGTAAATCCTTCAATTTGCACTGCCTCTATTCGATTTGAGTTGATAAGGTGTTGCTGGTTTTCAAAAAAGTAATAAATGTTATTATTAAAAAAAAAATAAAACTAAGGTGGCCAGGCCATATGTTTTATTTTTTTGGAAACTGGCCAAAAATTAGTAGTATCGTTAACTTTTGTTTATTTATATTTTAAATTTAATTTTGTATGCAAATTAACTAATTTATTTAATTTCACTCCATTTCTTTTATTTAATTATAGGAAAGTAGTTTGCATTAATAAAGTTGTGTTTTAAAAAAAAATTATAATGTCTTACTACCTTATAATACAAAGAAAATTTAATGCCAATATTAATTCAATTGAAAAAGATAGAAAAATATAACATATTCCATGGAGTGAGAGAAGGTGAAATTAAAAATGAAAATCTCTTCTCCTTTTTGTTGCATAAAGATTTTTGCCTTTTTTTTTTAATATTGTGGCATTATAATTTGTAAGTAATTTATTCTTTCACTACATTAAATTAAAAATATATATATGTTCATTTAAATTATTCACCCAAATTGATAAATTCATTGAAAATATAACTTATTTTAAGAATTCATCTTCATTGATTATTTTATTTTGTACTGGTAAGTGCTAAAATCGAAAACAGTATACTAAAATTTTAAATTTTTTAGCAATTAATAAAATGATATTAAGGGTCAATTTTCTGTGTGCTACACAAAATTCAACTTCTTAATCTTACTACTAACATAAAAGAGAAAAAAAAATCAACTCTGTCATTCAAATAAAAAATTAGATTATTGTGAATATAAAATATTTTAGGATTGAAATCATAAAATAGATTCATTTTATTTATGATTAATTTTAAATTATATAATTGAAATGAATCTTATAATTTTAAAAATTTAAAATTTCATATAAAATTATTTAAATTAATTAAATTCTTATATTATATATTTTTTAGAAAAAAGTGGCTTTAAAAAATTCAAATAAAAAAGACCTTTAATTAACAAAAGTCTTAACATGTAATCATCATTTTAGATGTGATATATTAGTATACAATAACAATGGAAACAAAACCAAGTTAATGAAACATATCCGCCGTTAATATTTGTATTATATATATATATATATATGCTTAGTTTGGCATTTCCTAAATATTATAATATTATTAAACTATTATTTTTATTTGCTGGCTACCAAATAATAAGCACGTTGAAATATGAGGAAATTTCACATATTAAAGTTAAGCTCAATTATAAAACATCATTTTCATCAAATAAATCAAATCAAAATCTTTTTATCAATAGCATAATTTTTTGGTAAAAGACAAGACAGCATAGGCAGCATGTTTCTTGTAAGCTTCGTTGCCTATAAAAAAAATATATTATAAAGTTTAATTTAGACCATAATTTTCAGAGTGAAATCAGGTGGCTTTGGCTTCCTATATTTAAATACTTATTTGTTTAATTACCAGATAATCCTTCATAAAAAAACAAAAAGAAAATAAACATAGAAGAGAGTATAACAAAATATTAATACACCCGATTGGATTTATAAGCGCTAGAATTTATTTATAGTGGTATGTTTTAAGAATTAGAGTTTTTTAAAATAAAAATGGAACAATTTTATAATGTCAGATACCGCAGGAAGGCAAATGCATGCGTTAATATATTCAATTAAAATTTGAGTCAACTTTAGTTTGCGGCAATTTCTTGTTTATAATATGGGAAATCGAACTAAACTGAAAGGCACACAAGTCCATGGTTCGAACTTGGGCTCCATCGTGTTGGAATTCCTAGGTCGGCCATTTTGAATATATATTTTTAAAATTTTAATAAAAATATAAAAAAATTAAAAATAATTTTAAATCTCATATTTATAAAATATTTATTAAAATATCAAAATTTATAAAATATTTATTAAAATATCAAATTTTTATTAATTTATAATTAATTTACAACGAATTTATAATAAATTTATAAATTTTACACCGTTTATGATGAGTTTATTATGAGTTTATAATAAAATGACTAAAATACTCTTAATAAAAAAATAATTTTTTTTAAAAATACAGTAAAAGATGTCATTTTTTTATATATATATTTTTTATAAATTAGAGGATATATTTAGGATATTTGAATTAAACAATATGTTATTCTTTCTATAAAATTATATATATATAAATGTTTATTTTTTAATTAAATTTTAAAAAATTATTTTATTATATTAAAAACAATTGAATTAGATATATTATAATACATCAATTTTTTTTTTTTGGTCTAGTATATCATATCGTATCATATCAAAATGAGCGGTTAGAAATAATTCCTAGTTGCCTACTTGTTAGATCATAACTTGATTTGATGCAAGTTGAACATGAATCATATGTAGTGGGTTCTTGGGATGATGATGGCTGTGCTAGTTGTACTTACATGTCTTTTATGTGGACTCAAGTCAAAGCAGTTAATAAATAAAAGCCCCACTACATACAAGCATATATAGATTCAATTTCAATTAGTGAAAAAAATTATGAATTAAATATTTTAATATTTTAATATTTTTAAATTTAAATTCAAATTATGACCCTGTGTAGAAATGAGGATGATATAAAATGAGAAGTTGTAATGTATACAGGGACTCAAACTAATACAACGGATATATCATATGCAGGCTTTGCTGGAATTGACTCATAACCTGTGCATGTGTTACATCTATCTATTATATATTAAAAAATAAAAACTTTTGTATAAAAAAAAACTTTTATATTTAATATAAAATATTAATTTCTATCATTAATTTTAATTTATTTTAAAATAATGCTCTTCCATTACTTTGAGATTATACATATTTTAATTTTTTTTATAAATTTATAATTGAAAAATATAAATTTTATTAGTATTTTTAAAGTTCTTTAATGTATTACATTACAAATTGAGAAAAAAATTGATTCATTAATTTTTATATGAATGATTTACCATAAATTCAATTGGATATATAGATTTATATAATAAAAAATATTTTTTTTTACTTTATTATAATCTATATAGAAAGAAAAATTATAATCAATTATTGCTAGATGGATAAATAAAATAATTTATTATTTTAGGAGTTGATTTAATCAATAAAGTGTATTTTCTTTTATTGATGTAAGTTTAATTTTAAATATTAAGTTTATAATATTCTTTCTTCTCACACTTTTTTTCTTTTTCAAAATATTTGTGTCTCAGTTTTTTTAAATTTTAAATTAAATTTATTAAAATAAATAATTAATTATTATAAATATTTATTTAAAGAGTTCATACATGATGAGCATGTAAAATATATTAGAACAGTTAAAAATAAAATTAGAGATCAAATAAAATATATAAAAAATAAAAATGGCATTTGAAAAATTATAAAATAATTATACTATTATTTACACTTAAATTATAATATTTTACAATAATTATATCGATATTTTACTTATTTATACTTAATTAATAATATTTTATTCTTAATTTCTAATTTAGATTTTCTCCTCCTTTTAAAAAATATTAACCGTATTTTATATTATTTATAAAAAATTAAAAAATATATATCTCCATCTAAAATATATATATCATCGAAGTAATACGAGAGCATCATCCTAATATAAATAAAGAGTAATTATATTATTATTTTAAATTATAATTAAAAGAAGAATAACATATTGATTATCAAATTCAAATTTTAATAGTTAGCTGTTCAATTTTCCTTGTCTGTTTGCATGTTCAACAATATAGCTATAAAAATCCACTGTTCCAAACGCATGTAGCGGAAAATTTTAGTTGTCCACGACTGCACATCAAAAAATAAACTAAAATTTTTAAAATATTTATTTTGTATCAATCACTGTTCTTTTAAATAAAGTATCACTTTCAACAATTTTAACGTATAATATGATTAGTTTTCCCACATTATTAATAATATGAAAGCGAAACCCGAAACTTGTTTTCTTTATTCAATCATTAGTATATTTCACTGTTATAATAGCAATTTGCTGTTTCATATTATATAACTAACAATTATTTAAAATTATTTGATTTTGTTATGAATTAAAAAAAAGAACTCTTTTAACTAATTTATTTTTATAATATATGCTTAATTAATTTGTTCTATGAAATTAAGATTAATGCCATATGAAAGGTTCGACCTTTTATTCTGAACTCTTTGGATAAATATTTCTTGCCGGCAAAAATTGCCTATATGTGTTGGAGTATATATGAAAAAGTAGGAATGAATTACACTCCAATGGGACACATCCAGCCCTTCATTTTCGGCGAAAAGAACTCATATGTTATACATAGACTTTATAGAGACTAACTCATTAAGAGTTACTCAATCTGGTTCCTCTTTTAATAATAGTGGAGCTGCCTCACCTACTATCTCTAGGCCTAAATGGAATCATTCCCCAATGGGGTGGGTAAAATACAACTCTGATACATCTTATAATCCAAAGTCACAATGAACAAGAGCAGTTATGATCGACTGAAGTAGGAATAGCAGTATTGTAGACGGAGTTGCTTGCCTTATTAGATCTTCCTCCCCCATTAGCAATGAAGCTCAAGCTCTCCTTTTAACAGTACAACAAACGATTAACAGTATTACAAGGTGTATATTTGAATCTGATTACTTCACTCTCATTTAGGCCATTAATTCTCATGATTCTTGTCCTCTGGAAATTAAAGGTTATGTCCATAGTATCAGAAATCTAAGTAACCCTTTTGTAGATTGTTCTTTTGTCTTTGTTAGAAGGTCCTGTAACTTTGTATCAGATTGGCTAGCTTCTACAGTATTGTACAAACATTTAATACATGATTGAAGAACTAATCACCCCCAGTATTTGCTTGTATTATTACTAAAACATCTTTCTTAATTTTAATATATCTTATCATTCTAATAAAAAAAATTATTTTCATATTTGATTCTCATTAGAGGCCCCCCTACTCTAATGGAGTGAAAAGTTAACTCGTTATATCAGGAGTAGTGTGTTTTAACACTGCTATCATAAAGATGCACTGTGGTGAATATGGATAATGTAAATAGACTTTGAAATAGGGCTAGATTGCCACATATGCAGTTCAAGGCTCATGCATCAACTATCCAACACTTCTCATATTTTATACTAAGGTTTTAGTTGCCATACTTGAAAAATCTTCTATATGAGCAAAGTTAACAAAAGTGTCTTATGGTTGTTGCTGCCCTTTCAAATATTTGTCCATCTCCTTCTTTATAAACTCCATCATCCATTCTTCTTGTCCGCTGTTGTTTCCAGCTTCTACAGCAGTAGTTACTTCAACCAAATTAGCTTGTTATTTCACCTCTTCCTCTCTTTTGTTTTTCAATTCTTTGTACCAGTCTGGATATTTATGTAACTCGAGGCATGCCTAACTAACATTGCTTGTGTACTTACAATGATCACAATATCTATCCTTCTTCTTCTCATAACATCTTCTTACCATACGTTCTTCTGCAAAATTGGTTCTATATTGTTCATTTGCTATCATCACAGTATTCTCAATAGCTTCAACAAGTCATTTGAAGAGCCATTTTTGTGACTCAATAGTTTGTTACACGGAAAAAGCTTTATTGATTGTGGGCAATAGCCTCTATCTCCACAAATCATCCCACAATTCTGATAAACATATTGCGAGACTATTGTTGCCTTGTTCAACAAGATTGATTTGCCTCTGGATTTAATAAATCCAAGGGCCATTACATACACCAAACCGTTTCTTTGATTAATTATAGAGAGCTCATGTAGTAGGGCAATATAAGAACTTCTAAGCCAATTCTTTTGTCAAAGATCCAAAATCGTATCATAAAATCTTCTTATACCCATATCTAATGTTATTTATTAAAATATTTTTTATAAATATATATCATATCAAAATAGAGATATAATAAAAAATACATATAAATTTTTATTTTTAATTAAAATAATTATTTAAAATTTTTATGAAACATCTGTATAATTTGGAATGGATATTTTAAAAAAACATAAACAATATATTTTTTTTCTCAAAATAATAATCTTAATTTTATTTCACACCGTTTAAGAAAAAAATAAATATGATAGTTTATTATAATTTTTTTTAAAAATTTTTCTATCAATACCTCTTAAATATGTTAATAAGACAATCACTATCTAATATATATAAATAATATTAACTATAGAATGAATATTTATATAAGAGTATTATGGTAAAATTAAAAAATATATATATATTTCTAAAAATAAAAATAAAACTACTATTTTTTTAAAAAAAAAAAGTGTCTATTATTTTGAGAGGAAAGGAAGTAATTAATAACACCAAGAACATTGGCCATCTATAGTTATCCAAGGCATCAAGCTGGCAAGAAAAGATCGTGAAGGGGATGATGTCCAATAAATTTTAGCAGTTGAGCAATGAGTACATACCTTCACATATTCCCTAGTTCCTTGGGAGATGAATGGGACCCAGCAATAATTAGAGAGATGGTACGTTATCGACATGGCAAAAAAAAAGTGAGAATTGCCTAAGTATCTACCAAAAAGCACCTCCAGAAAAATAAAAATTCCACAATCTTCCTACAACATTAATTGCCACGTTGGCGAACCGGACAAACCGGTTTTGTTCTTACACGTACATTCTTATTGAATGTCTAAGGTTCAGACACATCATCACCTTGGCCCACCTCTTCAGGTCCCACTATTCTTTTGGCCTTTTTCTTTTTCTTTTTTCTCAATCTGCGTTGTTTATTAGTAGTATATAATATATTAACTTAGCTAAAAAAATTGCAGGTAATAATTCCCATATGAGAATTTTTTTAATACAAGGTATTCATTTCTTTTGTAGATTTGAATTATTTTATATACTTAGATCATCAAATAAAAATTTCAAAATTAAAAATAATTTAAAATTTAATATGAGATATAAACTAAAGATAATGTTTTACTTGTACTATTGATGAACTTTTTTTTATCAGTAATTAGGTTGTTTTTATCAAATTTTGGGCCCATGCTTCTAATAAGCCCATCTCCTTACCACCATGGGTTTATATGGTTCAATCAATTGCAATGAACATATTAAATTTAATTTCAAACAAAATGAAGAATACAATTACTATGAGTAATTATTTTCATCAAATATGAAATGATGAACTTAATATGATAAAAAAATTAATGTATAAAATCATTTTGCGAGTAAATAAAAATCTCATATAAAATACTTTTAATAAACATATTTTTTATTATTGGTAAATCTGTAGTATGTGAAGACGCTTCTTGGTTCACTTGCCTAAAACTCTCTAAATTTTCTCTTTCAAAATTATTCAGATTAGCACAAATCATTTTCTTAATTTACTTGCCATTGATTTTTCTTTTGTTATGATTTTGTCATGATTGTTGCAGCTTTTGCTCTCAGATTTAATGCATTTTAGCTTCTCTATTCAATCATAGTCTTGGCTTATTGCAAATTCCTTTAAAATGGCTTCACATTTCACCTTAGAGATTTTTAACTTTTGCACTTTTGTATCACAATTGTTTTAAGTTACTTTTTCTAAATAGACATAGACTATCAGGAACCTAACTAAAGAACAGAGAAAGAAGGAGAAGAAGAAGAAGAAGAAGAAGAAGAAGAAGAAACAGAGAAGAAGAAGAAGAAGAAGAAGAAGAAGAAGAGGCGGAGAAAGAGAAGAAGGGAATAGAGAATAGAGAGAGGGAAGAATGAGAAAATTTGTATTGAATTCAGTTATGTGCTCTATGATACACAGCTTGCTTATTTAATAATAATTCTCTCTCTCATACAATTTGTTTATCTGGCCGTACTACACTCACTCTCATGCTAACTAACTAACACACACTTATCTCATTCCATTAGAGTAGAAAATCTCTTCTAGAAGTCTGCTTGTAGTAACTGATATACTGAACTGGTCCATTTGCCGTGCCTGCAATTCCAGCCCATTGGTATCTTGACATTACCCTCATCTTGAAAATCTTCCTTGTCCCCAAGGAATAATTCTGAATTAGGACATAATGACCTGCTGGAAGAGAAAGAAGAGGCCATATGGCAATCACAACAGTGAAATCAACACCCCATTTGATTGTCCACGCTTTTACTTTGAAGAGTTTCTCCTCCTTGAATTCTCCTGTTGGCAACTCATCTTTTTCCTGTTTAACTACTGTGATCTATTTGGTGGCCTCCCAGTTGTAATTTTTTTGCCACAAAAGGCTACAAACAACATGAATAACTCCTCCACTAAGTATAGAGACAAGGTTTCTGGTGAGTATCAGTGCATTCCAGCGAGTAGTGTAAAGATTTATATGACTATACTCAGTTGTTGTAACTAATAACCAAGTTATTATGCCAAGAACACAACCAATGGTTGTTTCAAGAATGGCACATATTGAATTTGGTTTGCTCCCTATTAGCACAAAAGCTATAGGTAGAACAATAAAACCAGCAAGGACTCTCATAGCAAGATTCGTCCAACCAAATGAAACTCCAGCTTTATTAAGTATTATTACTAATATTCCCGTGAAGCATCCAAAGCTTAAGACAACAACTCTTGAAACTTTAAGGATTTTATCCCCACTCGCATTTAGATTTATGCAAGCACAGTAGATATCATAAATGTATGATGATGAAACTGCAATAAGCTCAAAGGATCCAGCAGATGTCACTGCCCTGATGATCATTTTACAATCATTAAATTCTTCTTTCTGATGGAACTGTGATAATTCAGTAACTAATTGTCCTTCCTTTTCCATACCAAGCTTCAAATTCTCTTTGAACTTAGTGTTGAAATTTTATTTTCTTCTAATTGGCATTTTATCAAACACGTTCAAAGCATAAACTCTCTTGAGTAGAATTTTGATTTTCATTCTTTGTCTTCTCCGCCTCTCAAAATCATTCTCCTTCAGATTACCAAAAAGACATGATCCAAATGTTAACCAACAATCACTGCCATTTCTTAATTTTGCCTCAACTCCATTCATGATACCTACTTTGCTAAAATCAGAAAATGTTTTATCAAATACAGCCTTGGACAAAGAGAAATCAAAGCATAATTTGATTTGGAGAGGAATTATGGAAGGAATGAAAGAGAAAGAAGGAGAGAAAGAAGAAGAATAGGAGAATCTTTTGTAAGAAAGAAGGATTTTAGAAAGAAATGGATATGAAGATGAAGCCAATAAAGAGTCAGATAGAAAAACAGAGGATGTGTTAGAGATTGAGAGAATGAGTGTGGAGAGTGAACTAAAATTATTTGAAATTGGAGGGGAATTAAAACTAAGAGAAGCACATGAATGGAGTGTGAGGGAAGAATAAGGAATTACAGAATTGCAGTTAGGATTGTGAGTTTCTGAAATGTTTTTGGCGTCTTGTGTAACCTCTTCAACTCTTTTTTTCTCCATTGTCATCATCTTCTAGAGAAAGGAATTTCAGAATTTCTTCCTTAATAAACTCTTTCTTGTGTGATAAATCGATGTTAAATTTCTCTTCTAATTTTCTTTGGATACAACTAACTCTAATTGTATTAAAATCACAACAACTGACAATCTTCCAAAGCCAAAGTAAAATTTCTGAATCCAATATCATTTGAGTTTTCAATTGATTATTCACCATTCTCAGCTCTTGAGAGGATCTAATTGAGCTCTGGTTTATAGAGTTTGGAGGGTTGATTGGTGCAGGGGTGTGGGTCAAGTTGTTTAGATTTTGGTTTTCGACTGGTCGCTGAATAGGAGTAGGTCTGGTAAATGTAGGAGATGAGCTACTGGATCCATGATGAAGTTGGTTGCCTTGCAACTGGGATGAGATGATGCGCATTAGTTCTAGCATCTGGCCCATCTATTTCTCCTGCTCTTTGTATTGTTGTTTCTGCAGATCCAAGCGTTCATAAACCTCAATCATAAATTCTTCAGAGCGCAGATCTAACATCCAAACCTGCTCCTTCACCTGCTGCAAAAGTTGGGCCTCATTCACTATTGCCTTGTTCTTACTTGCCATCAAGGCCAAAGAAGCAAGGGTTGGGTTAGTTGACGGATCAGTCTAGTGCTATGATACCAAGTTGTCAAGAACCTGACTAAAGAACAGAGGAAGAAGAAGAAGAAGAAGAAGAAGAAGAAACAGAGAAATATAAGAAGAAAAAGAAGAAATGAGAGGAAGAAGAAGAAGTAGAGGAAGAGAAGAAGGGAATAGAGAGAGGGAAGAATGAGAGAATTTGTATTGAATTTAGTTATGTGCTCTCTGATGCACAGCTTGCTTATTTAATAATAATTTTCTCTCTCATACAATTTATTTATCTGGCTATACTACACTTACTCTCATGCTAATTGACTAACACACGCTTATCTCATCTCATTAGAGTAGAAAATTCCTTCCAGAAGTCTGCTTGCAGTAACTGATATACTGAACTGGTCCATCTGCCCGTGCCTGCAATTCCAACCCATTGGTATCTTGACATAGACATACTGTATTTTGTATTTTATTTATCTTAAATGATAACTCATTTACCATAAAATAAGTTAGCCAAATTAATTAATTGATAGTGAAATCAGCTTAAAATGAAACACATAATAAAATGTTAATTTGGCATAAAAACACAAATTTTAAAAGAGATTAAATCACCAATATCACAAATAATTCTTATTCCAATATTGCAACAAATCCCCTTTTGTTCATAACCAACTCATTAAAGATTATAAGATAAGATAGTTATAGACCAAACCCCACAATTTTCCCATTATAATTAATCACTCATTTAAACTTTATTTTTCCCTTTTTTTTTTGTTAACATTATCAACAATTTTTATGGGACCATACCTTTCAACTCTCTCATCAATCCATTCTCCCATATCTTTCAAAACAAGATTAGCATTCTTATCAGGCTCACCTTTTATCAAATAATGATATATTACTTCATACATTTTCAAGCTCTTATCTTCACTAGACGCTTTCTCATACAATAATTGGGATGATGTTAGGCAAGTGACTCCATCTGCCGTGCCATGCACTGTCAAAAATGGTGTCGTGACTTTAGAGAAATTATCCTGCACATACTGGCACATCCTAGCAAGCTCCCTTATGGTCCCCACTCTAGGCTTTCCTGTATATCTTCTAGGGTTTGATGCTATGATCTTTAGTTTCTCTGGGTCCTTGATCGCTTTCCCTACCATTTTATTATCTGTCATTGCTGCCCATGTGTCAGCTAATCCAAAGAGCAAGCCGTACATGAATAGATGTAGTTTACTGGGTTTCATTGGTTCTGGGATCGCAAATAGTGGCGCTGAGAACATCAAGCCCATCCACGTGTTCGGCTTAGATTGAAAGTACATCAGTAATGTTATGAGTCCACCCATAGACTCACCAAATAAAATGGCGGGCAAGTCTTTGTATGGTTCGCTGTATCGCACATGCTTGAAGAATGATAAGGACATGGCTGTAATTTTCTCCATGTCACCTGCCAGATCATATGATTTATAATCAATCAGAATATACATGTTTGGTAACCCTTATCAAAATACTACTTTTCATTATTTTTTGTTCCTTGGAAAAAATTTTATACAATATTTAATTATTTATTATAAATTTTAATATTTCCCATGTAAAAGTAGAGTTCAAAAACGGTAATTGTCATTAATCATTAATTAAAGCAACATTTATTTTTGACAGTGAAATTAATTAAATAAAATGGATAGTTTTATCTTAATAATATTTGGATTATTTTCAAAAAAATTAAAATGCTAAAATTTTTATTTTAATAAAAAAAATTAAATTATTGAAAATGATAAATAATTTTTTAATTCAACTAACATAGTATAATTTTACAAACCCGTAACTTCCTAATGCCAAGCATATAGCATATCTTTTTTTCCTAAGTGAAAAATCTCTCATGTTCAAATTTTAATATTTTTTCAAATATTATGCAAGTATATGACACTATGAGCTTCCTTAAATTAAGAATTAGAAGAAAAAAAATATCAATTTAAGCCTTCTGTCTAACATTATTTTTGCGGACAAATACTCACAAATGGTTATGATAATGATATTTAGATATTAAGCAAAAGACTATAAAAATTGATTAGAAATACCCATATAACAACGTAGACCGTCCGATCTGCCATGACTAAGAAGATCAGTTGCAAAGACAGCATAACCCCAAGTTACAAAATTGATACATATCTTCTGAACCAACCAACCAGTGTCAGATCCATAGCCATGGGTCATATATAGCATAGCTTTGACTTTCTGATCCAATGGTAGAAAACTCTGCGTGAAGAGCTTCCCATTAGGTGTTTCAAAGTATGATTTCAAATTTTTCACTCCTTCTGATTTGTAGTACTTCTCCTCTGACATGAAACCCCAGAAGTTCGACGGCGTTTACAACGATATGGTTTTGGTGTTGTTTCCTTTTCTTTTTTACTATTAATTTTTTGGGAGATAAGAGAAAAGGATAGGGTAGAGGGAAGAAGTGGATGTTTTAAAGGAGTCATTGATGAGAGAAAAATTGCGGATTAGAGAGAGAATAATTGCTATTTCTAGAGAGAGAAAATAGAGTTTCACCAACAGAGTTTCGGGTTTTATGGGAGAGCCTCCCACCTTTGCAGTAGTTGGTGGGGTTTGTGTACTGGCTTTTTCAATGGGTCCTGCCACTGAGGTTAAGGTAGGTGTTGGAACACAATATGAGAGTTTGTGACCATTGATCATTAGATGTGTGTCTTTATCTGACTTTTGACTTCATTATTGACCAATGGATACAATAGCGTGTTCTGTTTTATTATGGATATGAAAACAAGGAAACATTTCTCTTCAATGTGTTTCATATGTCCACTAACCATTGGTGTGCTACTTTGCTAAAAAATACTTGCAATGGACAGATTATTATTTCATTAACTTAATTAATTAATGAAGTCATCTTTTTAAAAAAATTAATTACATAATTAATAATTTTTTATTTATGTCAAATCTTTATTCGTCTTATCAATTTTTTTAAGTTTATATAAAATGATTAAAATGCTTTCTTATACATATTTAAAAAACTTTATTCACCGAATTTTTTAAATTTTTAAATTTTATTACTAAATTTTTCTTAGTGAGCGATTAATATTTGATGATATATTTTTTTTTCATTTTTATTTTATTTTAATTCAATTTGATAGCTGAATTTTTTGAAAAATAACCTAGAAAATACTTCTTACATTATGTTAATATATTATAGACTCTTTTAATATTAAATAGACTATAATTTATTATAATATCTTTAAATCTTAATAAAAGTTAATTTTACTATTTTATTCCTCTCTTGCTCTCTCTTCGTCTCTCTATCCCTTTATTTTCTCTTTATTCTTCTTTCTCCATTAGCAGATCTCCTCCATTCTTCTTTTCCTTTGATCATAAAATCTAAAAATCTATTCATCTGTAACTTCAACTCTATTGTTATATCGTTCACCGTGTTTTTTCTTCGATTGTAACATTCAAAATACCATATTTGAAGCTTCTCCAATACCAATGAAAATTAATATTGCGGCAAGTTTTTTTTTTTGTTAAATTCAAGTTTTATAAGGAAACGAGAGATTTTAAAAACTGAATGCATGTATGTTTTAAATATTTTCTATAGCTGATTTTATTTTATTTCTACATGGGTTTGAATCTTCTCCTTTATTCAGTCTTTCATTTTAATTTTCGGATTCATGAAAAATTAAATAAGGTGTTATGGATTTTATGTGAAGTAATAATGTGTATTGTTGGAAGCTAGTATGAGGTGTTAATAGATTATTAGGGGCTGATATGGTCTGATAGGGGCTGTAATATGTTGTTAGGGGCTTTAATATGTTGTTAGGGGCTGTAATGAAGTGTTATGGACTTTATGTGTAGCAAAATTGTGAAGTATTTCAGTCTAAAAAAGGGTGTTTAGGGCCTTTAGGTATGTTAGGGGCTGATACAGGCTACTAGATGTTGTTAGGAGCTGATAGAGGCTACTAGAGACTGTTAGGAGATGATAGTGGTTGTTAGGGGATGATAGGGGGCTGTTATGGGAATAGGGGGTTGCCAGCCTCTAACAACTCCTAACAGCCCCTACAATCTCATAATAGCCCCTAACATCTCTTTAATAAGCCTTAACAACCTCTATTACCCCCCTATTAGTATCTAAAAGCTCTTAATAACCTTTAATAGCCCCTAATATTTCCTACCAGTATCTACCAATGTCTAATAGCCCCTATCAGATACTAACAACCTCTACCGGCATCCAGTAGCCTCTATCAGCCCTTACCACACCTAAAGGCCCTTAACACCCTATATCAAATTGAAACACTACATAGTATTGCTACACATAAAGTTCAGAAACACTGCATTACAGCCTCCAACTGGGTCTTATTACAGCCCCTGTCATACTATATCAACCCCTAATAATCTACTAATTGCCCATACTAGCCTCCAACAATACACAGTATTGCATCACATGAAATTTATAATAAAGTAGTAGATTCAAAATCATGTAGAAATAAAAAAAACACAATTAACCATAGATATCATTCAAAAACAGTTAAGACATATGTAATTGTAGATTGTTATGGTTTATATGGATTATGATGCGAGTATAATTTATTATTATACTTGTAGGATATTGATGGATGAATTAAAACTAATCAGCGAACGAATTCATTCAACGAAAAAAATTATAATTCTCATCCAATATGAGAGAAATTTTGATGCAAACATTAGCAAGTTTGTTGGTGGAGGTGCTGAATATATTTTTTTTGAATAGAATGACTTATTTTAATAAACTAAAGAAATCAGTATCCGAAGCAATTCATATTAACAGCACATCAAAAGTTGAATTCAAATTTGTTACTGGTCATGACGAACATCCGCTTTATGATGTTGTACATGATAGATCACTTAAGATATTCATGGTCATTGCTATGGAGGATAGACTTAAATATTCATTGATTATTAGTGTTGAAGAAGGTGCATATTAATCCGGACATGATAGTAATGATTTTTCGGGTGTGAAAAATATTGTGCAAGTAGAAGTACCGGGTTTTAATTTAATATCAGAAGAAGCAGATGTAAGATTTTCACCAGTGACTGAATCTATTCATGTGGGCACAAAATATTATAAAAATGAACATTATGTGTCTAATTCATATGCAAAGGAACAAGCAGAATATAATGATGACATTCTGGAAGAGCGTAATGTCGGGGCAAAATCTATTACTGATGATGATGCAGAATTTCAACATACTTCAGACAATGATCACAGTAATACATTGCTTTTGATTGTAGTAATGTGGCAGAACATACCACAGACAATAAAAAAACTGTAACAGACTTATTTACATTCAGGAGCAATCCAGAGTTGTTATTTTTCTTTACATGCATCACTTTGTTTCTTCATCAAAATACACTTGAAAATCCAACATGCCTAATTCATTTTAAAGAAAAAAAAAAGAAAGAAAGAAAACTTACTAGTTGATTCGAAGAAGAAGCAGAATTCGATTTTAACAATTTTTCTTCACTAATGTGCTACGGACTGCTTCAGATAACTTCTTCAATTGCTAGATATTTCCTCCTTTAGATGATGCAACATAAACTTTAGTAAGAAATTATGGTTTTTGAATAATAATTTTATCTGCAATGGAGGAGTAAAATTGGAGAAGAAAATGCAAAAGTGAAACCTTTTTTTTATATTTAAACTTCAGTATTTCCTTTTATTTTTATGACCAAAGACATTTCAGTAAAATTGAGTCTATTTAAAATTAATAAGGTCTATAAAATATTAACCCCCTATCAAATGGGTATTTTTCAAGTTATTTCCCAAATTTTTTTACTAAATAATAAATTTCAATGATAATTTTTAATTATATTTTTTATTTTTAATATATATTAATGCATTTTAACCCTTTCATGTAAACTTAATAGAATATATATAAAACCAAATTAGACGGAAAAGGTAAAAAAATTATAAAAATAAAACTGAATTATTATTTAGTTAATTTTTTAATAAGACAAAATTTTCATTTATTAGGTCAAACTTCATAGATGAAATAATTTAATTTATAAAATATTATTTTGAAAATAAAATATATTTTGCAAAATCATTTTTCTCTGCTTTTGTGTATTTACATATATTTTTTTAACAATACATATAAAATATTTTCTAGTTGTTTTTAAACATTACAACCAAACAATGAAAATTATTCTTAATTACTGGTTCATTTGAACAATAGAAAGCGTTTAATTTCATAATCGTTAATTTGAAATAGTTAATAATTTGTGTTTTTTGAAATAAAATATCAAATCCAATATATTAATGATTAAAATTATTATTAAAACATTAAAATTTGAAAATATTAAAATTTAATTATGGAATCACTGTTGTCCATTAAGCAGACCTTATATTTAGATTGGAGACGTAAAGAGGGAGAGAGGCCGAACTAGCAATAAATGGGTCTTAGATGACTCGAAGCGGATCTGATACTGTCAAAAGCCCAATAAGTAATCAAAACAACTTCGACTAAACTCAATCATATGCATCTATAGTTCCTAAACAGATAAGAGTCTAAGCTCTTCAATTATGCCCAAGTGCATTATTATGGAGAAAATTACATGTTACATTAAATTTTTTTTGGACTTATGATAAAAATTTAAGAAAAATTAAAAATAATTTTAAATTTATCATATTTATAAATTATTTATTAAAATACCATAATTTATAAAATATTTATCAAAATACCAGATTTTCATTAGTTTATAATAGATTTATAATACATTTATAATACATTTATCATGAGTTTATAAATTTTATATAGTTTATAATAAAATAACTAAAATATCTCTGGTGAAAAAATGAAAATTTAAAAAATACTGTGAATAATATTATTTTTTTTAAAAAAATATCTTACAGTGTTTAAAAAATCTAAAAATATCGCTTTTTTAATTTAATGTATATTTTTTTATATAAAAAATGTACCTCTCTCTCTCTCTCTTTTTATCAAATATGTACCTCTCTAAATGGATATTTTTAAAATTTAAAATTAAAAAGTGAATATTTTTAAAGGAAAAAAGCAAATATATTTATTTATTTTTTCTAAAACCCATTACTCAACCAATATAAGTTCTAGAAGATTTTAAGGATTCAAATAAAATGGCATAAATTTATGCAAAATTATAAATTTGGCGAAGAAGACTGTCCTTGAATGTGACAAAATATATATTTAGTTACATTGACATAAAAATTAATGAGATAAAACATAGATATCACAAGTGAATTAGACTCTTTACAACACCAACCCTCCAAAATCCAATACATATGACCTCAAGCATTGTATAATTTATTTCTTTTTCAAGAATTTTTTCAGGTCCAAACTTAAATTAATATAAAAATTAGTGTCAAAGAATAATGAAAATCCAACCAAACAAGTGACCCAAACATTTCAACCACCTTTAAAAATTTACGTCTAAAGGACAAAATTCTTTGCATCACTTCAAATCCACCTCAACTAGCTACTTGTCATCTTATATATATATATATATATACATATATATATATATATGTATGTATAGGTTACTTCAATCTCGCAGGCCAGCATTTGCTTGTTTGGATTCTGCACTCAGTTTTTCCTGGAAAGAAAATGACATAACTACAGGAAAATCTTTTATCAACAAGAAAAAAGAATATTCAATATAGTTTGATTTGACATTTTAGAAGCCTTTTTATGGTGTAAATTAATCAAGTTTCATATCAAATTAAAGGTCATTAAACTGTATATTATATGCAACAATTAGTATATTATAAAGTCATCTTCTTGAATAAAAAAAACTTCAATTGCAACGGCTAGATAGATGAAACATGCATGGATTCTTTACCTTTAATTAATTATTCAGAAAGAACAAAATTGAAAATTTAATGTAAAAAAAGGTGACCTTTCCCGAATTTTGAGTTAATTTAAGCTTCCAATTATAAATAATCATTGTAATAAAGAAGTCATCAGAATAATGAAGATGCTTTTGCCAGGTCATTAATTAACTTATGTATTTTATTTTATTTTTATATGGATATAAATACCATTTTTTCATCGACTCAAATGCAGTTAATAATTCTTTTCTTTTTTTACAGGTGTATACCATTAAATTGTAGTGAAATTTAATGTTCTGATGAATTAATTAAAATAAGGGTTTGAAATATATATATATATATATACTAAATTAATATGTATCTCTTTTCTTTTTGTGAAAGAATAATTATATTCTTATCGTTAGGTTGAAATATAAAATTCCAAAGAAGGCAATGACACTACTTTCAGGGAAGTCCTTGAAAGGTTGTTCTCATGGGTTGGCTGTTGGCTGCAAAGTTACATATAGTATATACTAACTATAAAAAGGTGCCAATAAATTCCCTTATTTATTGTTATTTGAACCAATTTGCCTGCAATTATATCTTTTATAAATTTGAAAGATTTCTTAATTTTTGTTTTTTTCCAAACATTTTGGAGTGAAAATTTTATAAAATAAAGACAAAAAAATTATAAAAAAAAATGGGTTTTTTTAATGGTTGTTATAGAGTCTAATTTAATTTTCATTCTTTAGGATTATGGATTATAATTGGCTTAATTTTATTTTAATTTTCTTTCACATGGCACATGGAAAAAGAAAAGGTTTCTAAGTGAATCTCTCTCCAATCAACCTCTAGCTACCTTCATTAGACAATAATATCCAAGGAAAAAAGAATTTTTCAATAACTTAATTAATTGTGTACAACTCATTCTCATATAAAAGAATATTATTTGTGGATATAATAATAACTCTCACCTAATAAGCTATATATTCCATTAATTTCTTAATTATTGAATATTTGTTCAAAAAGTATGCTCAAATAGTTGCCAACTCATTAAATTTGAGAATTTAAAAGTAATTAGTAATTAACTTAAACTAATGTATATATATACTTTAACTTATTTACAATTTTGTTATTTAATTCAAGTAATTTTGTTTCTAAATGTATAATATATGAATTTTCTATTTTTTATCATATGATCAAACCACATAGAATTGATATTTAAAAATATTATTGAATTTTATCTATATGACGACACATAAGAAATGAAATTATATCTAGTAAATAATAATAAGCTTTCCTATTCTCTTTATTGTCATTTTCATGTTTTTTTTATTATATAATATTTTAGGAGTATATGTGCTTGTATTTATTTTTATCAGAAATTTTTAATAATATTTTAGCTTTTTCAAGTATGCATTTTGTTTTATGATATTTCTAAATATACTATACTACACTATAATACATGAAGTTTAATTATTTTATTTTATTTTTAATATAATGATTAAAATATCGATAATTTTTAAGATAATAATTAAAATATCGGTTGTAATTTTATATTTTTATAAATAATTAAATTAAAAAATCTAAAATTTAATAGCTTAATTCAATTTTTTTTTTGAAAGAGAATAGCTTAATTCAATTAACAAGTGAATTTATTTTTCATTTTATTATCAAGATTTGAATAATGACAATTATGCTATAAATAGTAATTTTGATCTTATTTATGCAATCAGCATAAAAAAAAAAAACTTATCTTTAATTTTATTGAAACTTACATATATTGAAAGTACTAGCTTATAATATCATCTCATTCTTAAAAATAAAATTCACCTGAAATGATTCAACTCATAGCAAGTGAAGCTTTGGTTAAATAAATTTTATATTGATCAAATATCTTTAATTATGTAATGGAGAATGGATAATGATATACTAACTTATAACAATAATAATATGTAAGTCAACTAAAGCATTAAGCATTATCAAGAATCTAAATTTTCCACAAGGATGAGTGTATAAATTGACATGGATATGCTTATTAGATTATCACTTTGAAGTGGGCTTGTAGTCAAAAAGATAAATAATACATCTTAAGAATCAAATCATCCATTATATTATTAAGCAAAAAATAAAGCAATTAGCATGAAACCTCAAAGGGAATTGAAAACAAGCTTTATATCACTTTTCTATCTATAACTTGGAATTGTTTTGGATGGACAATTTATTGTGTTTTTGATATTAAGTTTAAAAGTGCTTTCGGTAAACTGGTTTTGAATTTTATAGGGTTTAGAAAATCACAATTTTACAAAAAAAAATAATATTTTTTAGCCTTTTAAAAGTTATGATTTATTATTATTCCAGAATGAAATAATATTAACTAGTTACTAATTAATTTTTAATGAACTATGAGTTTATACAAACAATTTTTAAAATTTAATCTTTTTTGTTTAAGTGTAGGTAGTTCGTATCTTTATAAACATGTCTATTTTACGTATTTCGTTCCCAAGTTCAAATTGAAGTTAAATTTAAAAAAGAAAATGCCAATTAAAATTAAAATAACTTCATACAATTGACCACTAAGAATAATTATTGGAAATTTAATTGAGCGTGTGCTGTTGAAGGAAAAAAAAAGAAACGGGAGTGAGGAATGGATAAATTCTTATCTTATTTATAGAATAATTATATTAATTTATTGTGAATTAGTCAAGAACCAGAAAGGAAGGCAATGCAAGCTGCAAGGTTTTGTAGACAAAAGTTTTGTATCTTTAATTCCCCACTTGTACGTATTTGTATAGAATATTTTAATTTTAACAACTTTTATGAAATAGGTATTAAATGTTTACAATAATTAAGGGGAAAAAAAAAGAAGTAAAAAGAAGGGTATGATCCTTCTTCTTCATCATCTTCTTCCATATATGAAGAAAAGGAATCTCTGAGTACAAAAAATTTGTAAAGTTGGGAAGTGACAAAATGGTGGAGCCAAAATCTGATGAGAGAATACATCTGCTTTTGCAGTTTCAGTTTTTGCCTTTATGTCATTTTTTTTCTTTCTTTCTTTCTTCTTTTTTTTTTTTTTTTTTTTTTTTGTCTTGCTTTTGTCTCGTCCATCGGTTTAATATATACATCATATATTATATACATATAAAAGAAAACCTTCACTCCTTTTTCACTAATTTCTCTTTAAATTATATATATATATATATTATACTGTATATTATATATTTTCTCCTATATTCTTTAATCAATTTATGTATTAATCTAAATTAAATTTATATTCTTATTTTAACAATCAAGTTATAGCTTGGTGATAAAAAAAAATATTACTCTGATTTAGGTTTCGAATTTAAATTTTAAGTATTTCTTCTCTCTTTATGTAATTAATAAAAAATAATTATTCTTATTTTAAGCAAGTTTAAAAATATATATGGCTTACCTTAAGGTTATATGAAATTGAATAATAATGAAAAAACGTAAAATTAATCTCTTATACAAACCAAATTAACAATCAATACTTTTCTAAAAAAATATATTTTATTTTTCAAAAATTTATACTAATATCGATTTTTTTTAAGAAAAAAAGAAACCAATCACTCTAACACCATTGTATGGAAAAGAACACAATTTCAAATGGAATCTAATTAAATAATTCAATCAAATAGCTTGGTTGGTGTTCTCACTTGCAAATAATTAAATTGAATATTTATACAATATACAAATGGTATACATTCAACTTGTGAATCATATTTTTGTCCCTTCTATGATAATAATAATAATAGTAAAATTAAATAATTAGATTTTCCTTGAAGACAGCAAAAATTTATATGTTTGAAAAATAAATAAATTTCTTACTATAAATAATTGATTAATTAATTTTACTCCAAACTCATGGAAATTGGAATCTCCTACCTTGACTATCACTGCATGCTGAGCTCTAACGAGTACAAAAATCCTTCAAAGTCTGATAATAATGTACTATTTATTTGTTTTTTCATCAGTTTTTCTGTTGACTCTTTCTCATATTTAATTATTATCAATCCCTAATTATTTTCTCCGGTCTCTTAAATTACTTTAATATTATCATCTGCCAATTTCAAAATAATTATATCCCTCCTCCAAAATAAAAAAAAAATTATATATTTTTTGTTTAAAATAAAAATATATATACCACTCTTCAAATATATATATATATATAAGCCAAAATGTAAAAAAGAAAAACCACAAACCAATAAATCACACTATAGAATAATATTTAAAAAGAATAATATAAAGATAATATTCATTCAATTAATTTCAGTTATACTTAAATTCAACATCAATATCATTCAATCTTCGAAACAATTTCAATATTAATAAATCATAAAAGTTTAACTTATCATATATCAGACAAATATTATTATTATTATTATTATTTGTGAAATTTAATTTTTAAAAAGTTAAAATTTTTAAATATACAACCTCTGTCATACTAAAATTTATTTTTTTTTTATAAAAAATACATATATTTCACTAAAAATATCACTTTATACAATTAAGATAAATTAATTAAGTTTTTTAAACTATATTTTTATCGTTAATGAGTTAATTAATAAAATAAAAGTATAATAATTTTAAGTTAATAAAATATATTTTATTTTATTTAAAATAATTTTATATAATATTCTTTTCATTCCGTTAAAATTATCACTTTATATACAAAATTTATTCTTCTAGAATTATCATTTTATTCAATTAAAAAAATTTAATTAATTTTTTTAATTATACTCTTATTATTAATAATTTTATTAATAAAATAAGAATATAATATTAATAAATTAATAAAAAATATAATTTTTTAGTAAGTGTCTATTAATTGAATATGATGATTTTAGTAAATTAAAAAAAAACATTTAAATAATTTAATGATTGATCTTCTTCCATAAATTAATGTAATAAAAAACTACAAATTCCTATCAATGGAAGGAACACCATGGATTTTTTGAAACAAGAAACAAATAATCAACCATCCCTAAACTCCCTACCTAACAGCGAAAGGGCAAGACTACTACCTAGTCTGCCGCTGCCCAAATATGGCCTCCTGCAAAAAAAAAAATTAAAGCACTGATTCGCACATTGCACTCTGAATGACAAAGAAAATTACTTTAAATTTCAATTGACTTCTGATCTGATCAACTGTAAAATTATTATCACTTTTCTTTTTTTCTTTTTCAGAAAACATAAAAAAAAAAAAAAAAAAAAACTAGTTACATACTGAAAAGCTACAAGGCGTGGAGCCACCAGCCAATGGCTGTGAATTTGTTGCGCTTGCCCCGATTAAGCCCCAGACTAAACCACTAAAATGCTATTCACAATCTAAACCCCTTTTATTATTATTATTTTATTTTTTCAATTTATTATGTCATTAACGAGTATATATATATATATATCAGAATCAGAAAACTAGCAGACTACATTACGTATTGGCTTTGCAACTAACTTTTCTGTCGTTTTGTTAAGCTTTTTGGCCGTTGGCATCTGTATAAGCTCGTGATCCTAATCTAAATTATTTATTCCTTTTTCCTCGCTTAATCAAGGTTAACATTCCCAATTAAAATGTTAGCATAATGTAACTACATAATTTTTTATTTTTTTTTCAAATTGAAGTTTGTATGTTTTTAATTACAATTAAGAATTCATAAATGTGTGTTATTTTTTAATTTATTCATTTGTTGAATGTGAATTTAAATAATATTATTTTTTTAAAATTCAAATATTTTTTATCAACAAATTAAGATATTTTTTTCGTTTCTCTAAAATTATCACTTTAGAAAAAATTTATCCCTTTTAAAGTATTAATTTTTATAATTTAAAAAATAATTAATTTTTTAATTATATTTTTATTATTAATGACTTAATTAATATAATAAAAATATAATATTAATAAATTAATTGATGATATTTTAGTTAATTTAACATTATTCGTATAATTTTAATAGATATATATGAATTTCAGTGGACAGATAGAATAATATACATATAAACAACTAATACAGCTATAAAATTTGCAAAAATAAGCTTTTGCAATTATTTTTTTAATTTGAAATTAAAAGAAAATGAACTTGAAGCAAAATAACATACCGGCAACAGCTGTACCATAAACAAAATTCAAAAGACAAAAGCAAAATGGGATGCTTGCTCGGTTCTGCAGGTGGGGCCGGGTCTGCAGAGGCAACGTGGCAGAAGGACAGATGACAGGGTGGGACCCGGTAGTGGGATGGTGACGTGACCCGGTTTCAGTGGGGGAATGGTTTTATGATTTCTGGTCCCGACCACGATCTTCAAATTCTCCGCTTTGCTATAACGGTCACGTTCTCTCTCCAATTTTCTCTTCACTTCATTAATTTTGTTCCTTCCTGCCTTTGCCGCCGCTAATTTCTATACAACCACGACCAAACAATTATATCCAAAATCAATTCATTTCTTAAATTTCAAAATCAACAATTATAGAAAAACAAAAAATTTAATCTTTTAATTTGAATTAATTAATAATTCTACCTTTTTTTTAATCCAAAATAACATAAACATAAATATGTTCGACTTCTACAACAAAAATTTAATGGATTTTAATCATTGAATAAGAAAAATATGGTATTTGTCATATCTTTCCCCTCTTTAATGGCTAACATCTAAACTCACTAATAATTTATTTTTTTTAATTAATAAACACATTTTTATTTCATAAAAAAATTTAAAATTAATTATTTTAATTAAAAATTAAATTTATTCATATTTTTTTTATATTATACTCCTATTTCAATATGATGTATATATTCGTTAAATATTTTTAATAAATAATATTAAATATAAATATAATAAAATTTTAACATATTAACTAATTAATTAAAATGTAAGTGAACTATAATTTGTGAATAAAAAAGATAAAAGTGTGTATGCCAATTTAAAATAGATAAAGGATATATTTTGTGTAAAAAAATGAATAATATATCCACAGTTTCTTATATTTATTTATTTTTATGTATATGTTATTTTATGTATTTATTTATTTTAGATCAATAGATATTTATATAAACACATATTTATTATTTTATCTCTTATTTTTATATATTTTATATTAAATAAATATTTATAAATACATGTAATATTATTTTTATTTTATATTTATTAATATGAAAAAGATAAATATAAGAGATAAAATTATTAATATCTATATAAATGTTTATTGCTATAAGATAAGCAAATAAATAGAGTAAAGTGATAAATGTATAAATATAAAATATAAAATGATTAAAATAGATAAATATCAAAATTAAGAGTGCAGTGAAAAATAATAATAATAACAACACCAAAAAAAACTAGTATTTATGCAATAACCATTAACTTACATTAATTATTTTAATTATCATAATGAAATACAAAATGCAACAATAAATTTATTTTTTTAACATTGAAATTAAAACTTTGGCATTACTGAGATTAACACTCCGGCATCCACTCCTATCACTTAAAAAAAAACGAACTATAACAATAAAAATTTTGGTATATAATAAATTTTATTAGAACAAATTATATGTATAAAAAAACCCATGATTGAAATTATTCGTTATTAAATTAAAATGTATTATTGATAAATAAATTTTCAGTTTTTAATTTTTTAACATATATATATATATATATATCATGTGCCTTTAAGTTTTCATAATATATGCACAATTAAATAAATCTAAATAATGTTATATAAATTTTTTATGTTAAAAACTTATTGTAAAAATAAATTAATTCTTAGATTTTAGGTTTATCAATTTATAGTTTAATTTAATTATAATAAGAAAATAATCAAATTGAAATGAATGATTTCTTAAGAATTAAAAATATATAATCATCCTTCCCTCAAAAAAAATCATCCAAGTTTAATTAATGATACATAATTATATATAAAAAATATTTTACTTCATTAATTAATTTTCTATTAATTAAATTATCATATTAGCATTTAAATCAATCAAATTCAATTTATTAAATTAGATGATGTATATATATATATATTATATTTGGAATCAATTCTATCAAAATTGTTACAGAAAAAAAATCACATTTCCATATTTATTATAATGATTAAATTTAAAGTTGACTTTTACATTGTTTTAATAGTGACAATGAGATTAATATTAAATTTCAGTTGAAATTAATTAAGAAATACAACTAATCAAATCAATAATTTAATTAATCAAATTTACATGTTTAAAAAATCTTCAATTAAAATTTAAATACTATATTACATTACAACGAGACATAATAAACGAAAGTTTAAATGTGAATTTGACCTTGTAACATTATAATTGGTATTAAGCAAATAAATTTTTCTTTCAATTTTAACTTTGGATTGCCATGGAATTTCCAAATTAGGACACAATTAATTAAAAAATAATGCATAAAAGAAAAGAAAAATTCATATAGACAGTAAAAAAAAAAAAGAAAAAGCGGTTAATTTTTCTATTTTTGTACAGACAGTAAAGAGTGATAGCTTTTATTTTGGTGGCCAGTGTGTTAGTTTTTCCGGTGAATCTATTAGTACAATGAAAATGAAAAGGATTCCCAATTTTAAATAAATAAAATTTTATTAAAAATGCTAATTTTCTGAAAATTGTAGAGATTAATACATATACTAATATACATATTTTATATTTTTAACTTATTTATACATAACAAACTTTTTTTTTGTATATTTTTTATAATAATAGTCATAATTGACAAATATTAATATTCAAATTTAATAAATAATGATAAAATAAATTTTGGTGTACATTAAAATATTTTAAGAAATAAATTAAATAGAGAAAATATTACCAAAAGTCAGTTCAATGAGCATACCCAAAACTGGTCTATTTAAAAGGAGGTGGGAATAAATTAAAAGAAGCAAGGGTATTTCAGTCAGTACAGAAGAAAGCAGCCAGATATGCACCAGACCGGAATCAAGTGCTCTCAGATTAAAAAAAAAATTATTATTTATTTGACAAATTAATCATGTTTTCCTGCATTTTTAAATAATATTAATTAATTAATAATCAAAATCAAACTAAACGATACAAACAACACAAAATTTTAAAAAAAAAAAGAAAAAAGGAAAAAGAAAAAAAAAAGATAGTCATATAGAGAGATAAAAAGTGTAGAAAGCATTCAAAAAACAACACAAATAACACTAAAATGCCTTTTGATTCTCATAAACGAGAAGAAACCGAAGAAAAGATCGAAAGCTCTCCTTTCCTCTTTCTGAAACCCTAGCAAGAGAAGAGCGTTTTTCATATCGTAATGGATTAATCAATCTATTGAATCTGAATTTACAGTTCTTCCCTGCCCTGCCTTGCCTCGCCTCCGTCGCCGGAGGTTGATCATTGATCCACTGTAAAAATGGCCAATGAACCGCCGCCTGATCACAATCTTCAACATCTTAAAACGCTAGGGTTTCATCAACTCCGACGTAACGTTAAGAACGAGAACAACGAATTTATTTCTTGTTTTCAAATTAGAGTTTGAAATTAATTGCATTTTTTTTTTGAAAAATACTGTATTATATTATTTGAAACTGATCGGCTGTTAATAGCTGAACAACGCCCATGGCGCCGGCTAAAGGATGTGTGTTAATGTTAGATAAAGCGAGAAGGTGTGTACGGACGGTGATCTTTATGGTGGCGATGGTGGCGTCGCTTCTTGTTTCTTCTATGCCGGTGCTCGTGGCGATTGGTGATGTTTTGGTACCGTGCGTGTTAGTTTCAAGGTTTACGTGTTTGAGTTGCTATGGATTTAAGGAGCATTTGCATAGATACGCCTTCAAGAGTTCCTTGACGGATATTCCTCTTGTTTCTTTTGTCAGATCTCTTCTCATCATCTGTATGTTTTTTTTTTTTAATTCTTAAAATTAATTTCTTTTTTTTTGGCATTTTAATTATCTTTTTCTTGAAAATATAGATTTGGTATGTCTGCTTTGCGTCCCATGAAGCAAATAGAGTTTGATTATTTTTTAATTACCTAAGGTTTAAAATATGATCATTTGCTGTTGTTTGTGCTTTATATGCACATCGAATTATGGTGATTGCAGTTTTTTCCCCTGCTATGCACTTTTGATCATTGAATTTTACGTTTGGTTTCTGAGAAATTGAGCAGAGCTTTTTAATCTTTTTACGTTGTAAATGGTGGGAAAGCTATTCTTGACTTCAATTTTGTCTCATTCTTAATACTTTCTGAAGGGGGGTTAAAGTTGATATCCCACTACATTTTGTTCTCAAAAAATATGTTCTCTTTACAAACTGGCATGCTTTTATATTTTGTTTTGGATATTGCTAAGAAAATGTAAGCAAAAGGGCTGGATATACATCTTCAGATGGGGAGAATAGTAAGCTAAAATGCATGAAAATAAGCACCTAAGATTATCTAATAGAATGGCAGTTATTTTTTAGTGATTGTGTTTTTCTGGCATAGAGTAAACAGAGCAGAACAAATGACTCTTATCCTTCTCTTTTGAGTTTTATTTTGATAACTCTTCTGGGGCAGTGGCAATCGTTTGCCATCTCATTTATGTGTGTAATTATTGTCGCAGGTGTATATTTGATGTGTGATGCCCCTGCTCTCTCACATGGACCTTATCTCGGAACTGTTACACTCTGTTCTGTTGTTTCAGTACTTCTTCTTTCTGTTAAGGCTTGCGTTTTCACTATGAATTCTCAATTTGAGGCTGAAGCTTCAACTTCTCTTTCAAGGCAAAGGCTTCATTTTAAGAAGTCATGGGGAATGCCTGTCCTGTTTCTCTCATCGGTGGTTTTTGCTCTGGGCCACACTGTGGTTGCTTATAGAACAAGCTGCAGAGCGCGGAGAAAGCTTTTGTTTCACCGAGTTGATCCTGAAGCTGTACGTTTTGCAATAGCTTACACTTGTCATTTTTTTGTAGGAATTTGCTCTATTCTGTATTTTGAACTAATTGTCTTATCAATCTGTATGTGTCAAAGGAAGACATTCACAGTGTTTCTTTGGCACTATTTCTTTTGGTTGCAGCAATATTTTATTTCATAAGATATTCTTTTACATCCTTATTTCTTATAGTTGGCAATAGCTTCAACCCTATGAAAAATTTGAATTTCTTACAGCGATTGAACTCAAATTACAGGTTCTATCTTGCAAAAATGTTTTCTCTGGATACCAGAAGGTGCCACGATCTCCCACTCCGACTGCAGGAAGAACACCAAAGAGTGACAGTGAAATGAGGCGAAAGCCCTTTGGTACTGTTCATGATGAAGGGGAACTTCCAATTAGATTGCTTGCTGACATAGACAGTTTATTCATCACATGCCTAGGGCTAACTATCCACTACAAGCTTTGCTTGCCTGGTTCACCCCCTCGCTCTTTGTCTTCCACTGCTTTTTTTGAACCTTCTCCTGGCTGTGTCTCACCAAAGATGACAGTTGGAAGGCTAAAACTTGAAAGGCAGCCATTCAACATGTTGAAAACCCAACATAATCTCCATGGGAGTTATAGCAATCAATTTCACAGCTCATCTCTGTATGCTCCGTTATTGGATGTGCCTCCAACATCTCCTGTTCTTTCTGAAGGAATTCCTGTTTTGACCCTAGATGCTGCTATTGAGGAGAATGAGATGAGTAAAGTGAACTCTGGATCTCCTCAACAGGATTTGGAGGAAAATGGCCAGTTTGGTATTGTTTTAATTCATGGATTTGGTGGAGGAGTCTTCTCCTGGAGGCATGTGATGGGAATTCTTGCCAGGCAAGTTGGTTGCACAGTTGCTGCTTTTGATCGGCCTGGCTGGGGATTAACTTCTCGGCCTCGCCGGAAGGATTGGGAAGATAAAGAATTGCCAAATCCTTATAAGCTTGAAACTCAGGTAGTTCACTATACTATCCTGTTGCTTTGATACCTATCATGTCTCTTGAATCGCCTTTCAGAATTTTTAATTGTAATTTGAAAGTGGATTTAACTAATTCTATATTTTTCCCCAATAAACAGTTATGCATACACTTGCAAAATATATTGATTTTGCAGAACTTGAGCAGACTCATATCTGCTCGATTAACAATGTTATTTTGTCCTTTTTATTAAAATTAATTATTATATCTAAAGAATGTATTTATTTTTATGTTTTCAGGTTGACCTTCTTCTTGCTTTCTGTTTGGCGATGGGATTTTCTTCAGTGGTGCTTGTTGGTCATGATGATGGAGGCTTGCTTGCCATGATGGCTGCTCAAAGGCTTCAAACATCAATGAATTCTTTCAATGTCTCTGAGATTTCTTTGGTTTCTTATCAAACAGGCCTTTTTAGCAATTTAAAAAGTGTTATTGCTTAGATTTAAAATTGAATTATAATTTGGGAAAAAAAAGGTATAAGCAATTTCAATAACGAATAGAATAGAATTTGTTTGTCACTGTTATGCATCGAGTTATACAAAGTAGTGATATAGATAATGATTTGTGGGGAATGTTGGGGCTGTGGCATTACACCATTGCTTGAGGGTTGGAGCCAATTAGGCCCTGTAGTTGCTAATTGATTTGACTGGAACTTGCTTTGGTGTTTACACTTGTTTGTGCTATCTTTTCCTTTTTTTTTTTTTTTTAAATCATGGCCATCTGTTAGTGTGGTGCCTGCTCAATTAGTTGTCATTCACTCGTTTTATAGTATTACTTTTAAAGAGGATTTTTTAAAAAGAACTTGAAGTATGCATAATATAAATCCATATACTTGGGTGGTTACTGTCTTGTTCAATTTCACACTAGAATTTTGCGAACTGATTATAAAATAGTGACAGGAAACCCTTCAAAATTTTGGGCATCTTGTTGAGGTATCAGGTCTCCATACTTTCCTCATTTCCTTTGTGTTTTTGCATCTCCCAGGTTACAATAAAAGCATTGGTATTGCTAAATGTCAGTTTGTCAAGAGAAGTGGTTCCTGCATTTGCTAGGATACTCTTGCGCACTTCACTTGGGAAGAAGCACCTGGTTCGCCCCCTTCTTCGGACAGAAATTGTTCAAGTGGTGAACAGGCGTGCATGGTATGATGCAACCAAACTTACATCAGAGACTTTAAGCCTCTACAAGGTAGGCTTACGTATATTGAAAAATATGTTTCTTTTCTTTTGCTTTCTTTTTTTTTTTTTATGAAACTCCAAGATGTTGATATTTGTATTGGTTTCTGACCTGGTATACCATCAGGCCCCGCTATATGTAGAAGGCTGGGATGAAGCACTTCATGAAATTGGTAAACTTTCATGTGAGACGGTCATTTCACCAAGAATATCTACATCATTGCTGAAGGCTGTTGAAGACATTCCAGTTTTGGTAATCACAGGCGCTGAAGATGCCCTTGTCCCTCTTAAGTCCTCTCAGGCTATGGCTTCGAAACTTGTGAATTCTGTAAGTTTTCCTCTTTCCTTCTCTATTTCTTAAGATTCACCCAGTGTAGGAGCCTTTAAGTAGGAGCTTAGAAAACTTGAGACGAAAAAATTCACTAGGATGAAAGATTTATTTGTCATTGAATATTTGGAAGTGGTCCCTGAAATACAAATAGCTGTCGATGAAATGACATAATCGAATTTAATAAAACATGAAATGAAACACGAAATCAGTCATGAATTTCCCCTGGAAGTCTTACCAGGAGAATCACAGTAAAACCTCCTTTTCTTTATTCAGTTTTAGGGAGAAGTTCAATATTGAGAAAAAATATTACTGAATTGATTATTATTGTGTTTATCTTATGCAGAGGCTGGTTGCGATATCTGGATGTGGGCATCTTCCACACGAGGAGTGCCCCAAGGCATTACTTGCAGCCTTATCGCCTTTCATAAGCAGACTGTTGTTGAAACCAGATTTGGAAAACCAATAGGATACCTTTCTTTTTTAACTTATCAATCAATAGGCTTGTATCTGTGTTAGGGGTTTTTCATTTTCATTTTTATTCTTTTACCCTTTCTCTTTTCCTATTTTTTTTTCTTCTTTTTTTTTTTCCGAGCAAATTACCTTGGAGTGGGGATTAATGTTTATGTCTCTTCTTCATGGGGTATTTTTGGTGTTCTATATTGAAGCCTTGACGAAACCCTGATTCCCCAGGGTTTATACTTTATAGCTCTCTAATTTGTAAATTTTATATGTTTTCTGTTTAAAATTTTCCTCGTCAAAGAATTAAGATTCAAAGTAATTGAAAGCTTTGTTTGGATTTTGCTGTTTCCCGCTTTAAGGACTGGAAAGCACTTTTTTTTTTTTGTACATTCACCTCATCTGAATTTTGAATGTATTTAATTTTTTTGTTCTCCTGGTCCTGAACAGAAAGCAGGAAGTCAAAAAGCTTAAAATTTTCAGAAAAATTGGAAGGTATTTAAAACAGAAAAGAAAAAAAAAAGAAAATATAAAACATATACCATTTAATTTTATAATTTTGTAAATGATAGATAGCTGTCTAATCATAACATCCAATCATTTTGATCTCTTGAAGAGTTGCAAGATTTGATGTGGATTGAACTTTGGCCTACACTGACCATTAGCGTAATAAGGTTATTTTCGTCTCAAATATTTATAAAAAATATACTCTTTATTATATTTTTATAATTTTTTATTAAAATATTTTAATCAATTTATTATAAATTTATTATAAATTATGCTAAATTTATAAATTTATTATAAATTAATTATAAAATTATTATAAACTCATTATAAATTTATTGTAAAATTTATAAATTTTTTATAAACTAATAAAAATATGATATTTTGATAAATATTTTATAAATTTTGATATTTTAATAAATATTTTATAAATATAATAAATTTAAAATTATTTTTAATTAATTATATATTTTTTTTTTCAAAAGTTCAACATTTATTTTAGAATAATTTTAACGCTTAAAATAAATAAATAAATAATTTTTTATTATTTCTAATTCTAATTCATATGCACTGTTTTTAACTATATGATATATATTCTCTTTTATTAGGTGAAATATTTTTTTTTATTTTTATTTGTTAAATTAGTTATAATATTTTTTAATTATTAAATTATAAATAATTTAAAAAAATTTAATTTCTAAAATTAATTTAAAATAATTTTTTAATAAATTTTATTCAATATCTAATTAAAATAAGATATTTAGAAATTCTATATATTTTATTTATTTCAAAGATAAATAAAATTACAAGAACATATATTTAGATTAATTTTTTGAATTACCATATACCTCTTATAAATTTATGAATTTAATATAAATTAAATGCATATTTAATTATTTATAATTTAATATAATTAAATGTACAGTAATATTTAGGTTTATAAAGTTAGTTGATCTCAATATTTTTTAATTTTTTATAATTTTAATAATGCATATTTGCATTAATATATTAAGATTTAAGCATATTTAATTTTTAATTGTTATTTTATTTTATCTTATTAATAATTTTTAATTCAATAATGCTAAAATTATTTTAAAATAATTATTTTTTAATTTGAGATATAATTAAAATTAAATTAGAAAATAATTTATTTTTCTATTAATTTAATAAAAAATTAAATTTAGTTAATGTGATTAATATATTTTTATTAAATAAAAATCTAACATGTAATATTAAAAAAATCTAATATATAATATTTATTTTTAAAATAAATAAATAGAACATGCTATAGCGGGGGTGCCAAACCTGATGCACAACTGTAGCGCTCCTTTATTGTTGGCATCATATTGGAGCACCACCTATGTGCTAAAGCCCTATTTTCAGTAAATAAATATATCCCTTATCTTTAGTCCAAGAGGGAGGTTAGGCTCAAAATTATTTTAAGCCCTAAATGTAAATATTTTTTAGAATATTCATTGTATGTTCTAAATAATATATGTAGAATATGTAAAAGAATATCTAAAGCATATTCATGAAATGTGCTTAGAATTTTGTAAAATAATAATTTAGGCTATTGGTCAAATTGATCACTATAGTAAATTGAAGAAGTAGAGTAATACATATAAGAGATATATTTATTTGTTGTAATTACTCAATTCTTTTATAACTTCTTTAGTAATAAGAATTTTTAAGCATTCTTTTAAATTTTCTCTTCTTTTTTGGTGGTTGGATTCCTTTCTTGAAGGGATATATATACTATATTTACGATTGTAATTTTTAAAATTATATATTTTTTAAAAATTATAGAATATTTTTTAAAAATTAAAATAATATTCTAACTTTTCTAACCATTCAAGCATTATTTCTATATTGAAATGTATTTGTTAATAATTGATAGTATCCCTACTCCCGAGCTTCCGTGCCGAGCTCCAACATTTGAGTTATGTATGTTATCATACAACCTCCTTGTAGCATAATTCAACATTTTCACTTGAGCTTAACTGTGACATTTCTAATTTTTGAAATTAAATTAAATAAATAATTTAAAAAAAATTGAAGAATTTTAAGTGAAAAAAATAAATAGTATATATAAAATATATATTAAATATACATAATATATATAAAAGTCAACTCTTTTAAAAATAAGTAAAAGTCAAGTGACATTTTTGTAATTATATTTTGAAAATTAAAATTTATAAAAATAATTTTAAAATAATTTATTTTTATATGAAAAAAGTAATTTTAGAATTTTTATTAATTAAATAAATAATTAATTAAAAATAATATATATATATATATATGGTTATAAAGAAATTAAAGTGGAAGGAAAGAGAATATAACTTTAGTCTTCTTCTTCTTCCTCTTCTTCTTCTTCTTGAAATCGAAACTCCATTGGTGAAGAACTCAAGGTTTTGCTTCTTTCATAGAATTGAAGGATTTTCAAGGTTTTAAGTAGATTTTTAGTAATTTTCACCATAATTAGTAATTTTTTTTAACTTTTTCTTTGAATTTTCATGAGAATAAGATTATATTGATTCTGAATTTTTGGAGTGGTATATTTTAATTGCTTAATTGGATATGAATGAAGTTGTTTTGAGTAGTTAATAATGATTTTAAGATTGGATTGAAAAAAATGGTTGAATTTAAGTTGATTTTGGTGAAGAGAGAGAATTTAGGGTTATAAAACTTTTGGGTTTATGAAATTATGAGTTTTAATTGTGCAATTTAATTTCAAATGTATTATTTTGATGCATAAATAAAGATTTTAAAATTAAATGATGGATTTGGTTAAGTTTGGATAGAGTTTAAAAATGACAGTGTTGATTTAGGATTTTGAAAAATGATTTTTTCAAAGTATGGTGAATTGTTTGATTTTATTATTTTAATCATATTCTTTAAGGATATAAGTGATGGAAATAAGCTTAGATTAATAATTGGAATGAAAAACCTTTATTGGTGAATGTTATGCCATTTTAGAGTTTTAAAAATAAGTATGTGTTTACATAATGTAATTGATTTAAACATATTAAAAAATATATTTTTAATGATATTAATAAACTTAAAACACTAATTTAAATGGCTTAATATGATTTTTCAAAGTTAAAATGAGGTAAAACTTAATTTTGAGATTTTAATTAAAGTGATATTTAATCATGGTTTAATGTTGAGAATGTCTTAGAATGTATTATTAAATGATTATTTATGATCACATTTGGTATAGACATTGAGATAAAGTAATTTGTCCAACTTTAGTGTTGAAGGACAACTTGAAATAGAAAGTTGGAGGGAGGTTTGAAGCTTGTTTTGAAGTGCTTTCTAAGGTAAGTATAAACTTTTGATAAATTAGATATGTTGATATTAAATTGGGCTTAACACATTTTGAATGAAAAATATGTTAAGCGACTTGATACACTGAACATTCAAGAACACTATGCTATAACATATAAATTATTATGTATGCATTATATGCATTATAAAAAGCCATTATTAATGGCTAGATTGAATAAAATGTGAATTATGTGCAAAATGTGAGAATAACCCAAAGTGTTTGGATGATGTAATTTTGTTATGGAATATCCTATATTGTGATGAAATGATGATTTATGATAAATTGAAATGAAATGATGTTGATATGAATAAGAAAAATGAAAAAATGAGAAAGAAATTGATGATGAAAAATAGGAAATAATTATGTGCCTAGTATGCTATTCAATTTTTAGAGTTCTGTGTTTAGCAGCATTATTTGCCTTCGAGGCTAGACGTTTGGCGTCACTGTGATATAATTTGCCTTCAGGGCTAACTTTTGAGCATTAGTTGATTTGCCTTCGTGGCTAGACACTTGGTGTCATTATGGACCAAAACAGTAACTCTGAAATTTGAATAATATATTAGTTTATTTGAATCATGCTTGTATATGTGTGTGTGAAATATTTAAATGATGAAAAATATATTTAAAAGTGAGCTTGGATACCACATTGTGACATAACATATAAGCATTTTGTATTAACATTATTTTAAAATTTTATTATTATCAAAGTTTGTATTACTAGACTTTTAGTTTAGTGCGATTGTATTTCATTGCACAGGTGACATGGTATCCGGTTGAGCCGGAGAGTTCTTTTAGACCAGGTCGGATCTAGATTAGATATTGCTTGCTGAGCTAATTTTGGGTACATCAAGATCAGAGTTATTTTGCCAGCATGTATATATTTTATATTATAGTACATTTGGATATTATGTATATTATATTATGTTTTTGGATATATTGTAAATTATAAAGAATATTTTGAATAATTGAGTAATGTGAGGTTTTTATGTGTTTTGATATATATATATATATATATATGTGTGTGTGTGTGTGTGCGCGCGCGCGCGCGCGCATAAATATTTTGAGAAATTGTGGAGAAATTGAGAAATTGAGGTGGATATGTATAATTGGTTTATTTGGGGAGTGTTTTTATGTAATTTGTGTAATTGTTGAATTTTTAAAATGTCTAATTTAGAGATAAAACTCTGGCGAATTTTTCTCAGAGATTTTTATATGAAATATTTATTTTGTATACCTATAAATAATAAAAAATATTTTATTTATTATTTAAATATACATTTTAAGGTGTTTGAAATTTCAAATTAGGAATATAAAAATTTTATTAGACCGGATTGTGATATTTTTATACTATATATACATATTTTACATTTACTGGATGCGTATATTATACGTATATGGTATAAGGATGTTATATTAGCTGAGCTCCTTTGCATGATATGGCTGAGTCTAATATAAATATCAGATGACTAGAGGGAGACTAATGATACTATCCCTGCTTACTGAGCTCCTCCACTGAGTTATATGTTGCGTCACTCTCTTAACCGAGCTCTTAGAAGAATGTTGGACCTCGGTTTCGACACTCTCAATTCGACCGAGCCTTTAATGTTCGGGTAGGATAGTCACATGACATATCCATAAATTACACTGATAACATTCAGACTTTATCCTCTATACCAACTACAAATAGAAATTACCTCCATAGATAAAAGAGCTCTCTCTCTCTTCTCTCTTCTTTCAGACCATTCGAATTCTAACTTAGGTATCGGAGTCTTGTTCAGAAAGTCCAGTCCTCCTCTTTTTTATCTTGCAGGTGAAAGAGTCATAATAATAGTAATACTAAATCTGAGCTACATGAGCGAGGACCATATCTAAAATATCCGTCATCAATAATGTTCTAATTATAATTGTAAATTAAAAATAATAATAGTAATAGTAATAATAACGAAACGGGAAATTCGTGGATTATGGCCATATACACGCCTTATATGGAGAAGAAGCTCATAATTTGGAGTGGGGGATTGGGCGAATAAACAAAGATCTTCACTTGTACGACTGTACGAGTCATTTAACTTATGACGCATGGCGTAGAATACTTTCTCTATGATTGTGCTTATTTTGACCTCATTAATTAATTAGTGCTGCTGAGACTTACATTAGTAAGCTTGTGAAAATCTACGAGACCCATATATAATGCTTGGCAAAAGTGGGCATGGCTCTTTTATCGTATCCTTGTGAAATATATATTGATACGTAATTTCTTGAAATATACCAAACTTTATTACAAATTAATTCAAAATGCATATTTTTTCAATTTTTTTTTTGTTTTTCATGTTGCAAAATAAGTAGTTGCGGATACAAAAAGCTATTGACCAACTCAATTCTTGTCTAATGCTGACAGCAGTCACCTTTTTGTTGTTATTACTAACACTATATTGTCCCTTGTTGTGAAGCTCCTTTCCTTATCAGTCTTTTTTTTAAGTAAACATTGAACAATAACAATTACTGCCACAAAATTGTGCAAATTTATTCTGTGTCGCAAATATACCTCTATATGATGTCCCATCGGTGTTGATGGTATCCCTAGTAAAATTTGCTCGAGTTGCATGTGCGTTGTATGGAAAAGTTAGACTGAGATTGCAGTTTGATTAACCTGAAAAACTAATTGCTGGAGCTCTGCTTCCTGCATTATATATGTTATGTTACTTGAAGAAGTTTTGATTCTCTACTGTCATTGGCGTCAATTGCTTGTCTACAGTGTCAGGCAAAGGAAATAGTAGATGCTCGAGGCACGCTATAGATGGATTATCATAACTAGGAAATATCTAAGAGATGAAAATCCGAGCTTTTGATGATTCTTATTTCAGAATCGCACTTCTACTTTTACTTCCAATGATGTTCTATTTCTAGAACAAATAACATTCTAACATGGGAAATGTGCGTTGCTTTTGTGAATTTTGTTGGGGCATATTTTTGAGACTTTACAGGAAGTTCACCCAATAAGGCATCTCTCAGAAGGAAAATTCAATTTTATTGCTTTTGTTTCTTTACATCGTTTTCGGTGTCGGACGTCTCTGCAGCTCAAAAAGAATCCTGAAGATTCTTATTCATGTTAATGCACTTCAACAAACTGTATTAACTTGGTCAAGAGCTAGTGCTGAGTTAAACGAGGGTTTAAAATAAATCAACAAAGACTTGTCCAATAACTGAAAAGGCTAAGTTCTTGTCTATGCAAATAAAACTCTCTACTCCGAAAATAACAGAAAATTGTTGCCCTGCAGATAATATTAAATCTTCCTAATATATCTTGGGAACTGATCACAGAACCGTGCAATAACTACTCGTGTAGTTTTAATAATAAGCAGAATTGGAGAAAGGCAATAACCCATTGATATAATATAGATGGGATTCGTTATATGCTGCGGTGGTTGACAATACTCCATACCAAATACCTATAGTGCAACAGTCGTAAAAGAAACGAACAATCGAATTAAAAAACTAAAATGCTTTTCAAACAACGTTCAAAGTCCCACTTCACTATTGAAAGGATTGTCAAAGCACCTCTTCGCTTATCCCCGCCATTTCTCATACATTTTTATCAGCTTTTAGGGTACAAACACAACAAAGGAGAGATAAGCAATGCATCATATTCTACTAATGCATCAGATTCTACTCCTTGGAGGACTTATTAATTAGTGATTTGTGGATGTGAGGTATAACCCCACCACCAGCAATAGTTCCTTTGATGAGGGTGTCAAGTTCTTCATCCCCTCGTATGGCAAGCTGCAAATGCCTTGGTGTTATACGTTTCACCTTAAGATCCTTGCTTGCATTCCCTGCCAACTCCAATACCTCAGCAGTCAGGTACTCCAATATAGCTGCGGTATAAACAGCAGCTGTTGCCCCAACCCTTCCATTTGCAGAAACCCTCGTCTTCAATAGACGGTGAACACGTCCTACAGGAAACTGCCAGAAAGATTTGCAAGAAAGATGCTTATGTGAGAAAATAACAAAAGCACTTTTGTACTGAGTTTCTATTTGTCTAAGCAAAAATAACACCAGAAAAAAGAGTTGAAGCAAGCTGTTAGAAGGGAAAGCATCAGATAATGAATCAAAAGTACTGATATTAAGCTAGCTCACACATAATCAATTTCTACAAAGCCGCTCTTGATGTGAATACAAAATGTCAAAGCATCAAAGCATATCACTTTCACTTTTACGTGTGAATTTTTTTTTCCTAAGTACCACCCTTCATGCCCCTCATCATTCAGTGGGCAGAACTAAGAGTCCTATATCCAATTGATAACTAGAATGCTTCTTGATACTCCAAAAGAACATAGGAACAGGGCTTGGGGTAGGGAATGCAAAATTTACAAAAAAGCAAGTAATCCTTTTTCAAAGTCTAATATCCAACAAATAATTTCCATTGATATTGCTCCCTTTAGTTTTAGATATCATACTCTGAATTTCAGGGACTACAATTATGTTTTGCAGATATATGCTCAAAAAAGGACAACAGTTGAAACATCCACACGAGAAAGGGTGGAAAAAAAGTGCCACGTCAGTAGCATTTTACACGCGTTTCCATTCTTAACTAAATTATTCGAGCCACTAATTAAGTTACCCTCTGTGGTCAACATATTATTCAGATATTATCTTCCCAATTTCTAAAGTGGACATTTTAGTTATTTCCTATTATTGTAGTTCAGTCCCATAGCAAAAATTGACGACCCAATCACCAAGTCTTAGGGTCAACAACTGAAGGACAAGTCACTTAGCAACAATTGTTGAAGTCTTAATCACTAAAGTCAACAATTGAACAAGTCAATCAGCAACAACTGAAGTCTAAGTCAACAATTCTACTTAGTCCTTACCAACAATTAAAGACCGAGTCACTCTACTAAGCAAAGAAAATAGAATCTCAAGGTTTCGAGAACTTAAAGCCCAAGTAGAAGAGTGCCTAGTCAAGGATTACCATGTTAACATAGAGGACTTGCCGTTCCAAATTACTTTATGTTATATGGACTAAGTAAAAATGATACATGCATATCTTAAGGTTAAGCACCTTAACACGATCCAGACAAGCAGACTTGCTAAAGACAACTTATGACGCAGATCATTCAATACAAGGGAAAGGATGAAGAGGTTTTCTCACTATTGTACGGATCAGATATAGAGTGCAAACATTGACACAGAAGGCAAACATAAAAATTCAAATAAAAAAATCCATCTTCTCCTTTTAGAAGCCCGAGTACAACTTCCACATTGAGGAGAAATGGATATTAATCTCACAGGTAAATATATCAGAGTAAGTGTATCTTCATATATATGGTCAAATCTTTATATATATGGCATGGCAGATTTCTACATGGTCAAATCTCATAATCAAGAAACATAGAATGCAATAATCATTGAGAATTTCAAAATGTCAATGAAGCATGCCCTTCAAAGTGTTGAAAATATTTTAGCAGAACATTCAGAAAAAATACAATAGATAAAAGATTACTCATGACCCATGATGGGGAAAGATCAGAAAATGTAAACTCAACTTGAATCAACACCCAGGAAAGTAGTCTGAACTCTGAATGTATGAGTTCAGGTTCTCTCACATAACACATTCACATCAAGAAAATTCAAATACCTTCAGTATCCCATGAACGATATTAGTGATGCAATAGTACAACTTGTAAGTCCTGAGGATGAATTCCAACTAAGATTCCAATTAACGTTAAGCTCTTACCCACCACACACAAAATTTCCCTCATTAACATTTAACAGAAAAAAAAATTAATTTCACTGCATTGCAAATTTAGATTCACGTTAGACAAATCTAATCACAAGTGGGATCCAACAAAGATTGATATTTTAGGCAGAACTTCAAATCAAGTTAGCAGTTTTACAAAATTAAACAGAAAAAACAATAATTTTCTAATTATAAATATATATAAAAAGAAAAAACAAATACCCTCAATAAAGAATAATAAAAGAACAGGAAACTGAAAGCAACTTTAAAGAATTTCCTAACCACAATAACGTGATATAAATAAATATAATATATAAGAGACAGAAAAAGAGACCTGGAGACCAGCGCGAGAGGAGCGAGAGACAGGCTTCTTCTTGTCCTTATCTTTGTTGTTAACCGTAGATTTTCCTGTAATCAACCCTTTGGCTCCTTTGCCTGACATTTTCCCAGTGAAAAATTAGGGTTTCTTATCGGCGGCGAAGCGAAATCGAGAATGAATATCGGAAACAGAGGAAAAAGAGAGGGAAAGAGAACGCTGCAAAGACTCGCAAGATACTTTGAGAAGCTAAATAAGATCTGAACTGGTAATTGTACTTTTATATAGCTGGTTTGACGAAAATACCCTCGCTGTTTTTTAAAAATTTACGATCCACGTGGATTATGAATGTGGATAATAAAGTACATGTATTAAAAGGGCGTACGATTTGTTAATGCAGCCCACCTTCACTATTCTTAATTATATGTATATATATATATATTACTATTTATTTATATTGCATTATTATTATTTTTTAATTTAAAGGGAAAAGTCTAACTTAGTCAACTTAAATGTAGACCTCACGTGCGATTCAAAAGTCAGTCAACATGATAATATTGGTTTTAGTATATTAATTGATTAATTAAAGCTGTATTATATATTTATAAAATTTATTTAAATGTTTCATATTTTATAATTATATTTTTTTTCTTAAAAATTCACATTAATTATAAAATATAAAATTAAACATGTACTCTCTCTGTCTCATTTTTATAGCTCACTAGTTATTTATATATATATTAATAAAATATAATTACTTTAATTAAAATTTAATTTTTTTCTAATATATTTTCATTAAATATAACACATTTTAAAAATTATTTTAATGCTATTTATAATTATGGTAAAAAAATATATATTAAATGAGGATATAATAGTAAAATAATAATTTTATTTATGATAAATAAATTATAATTTCGACATATAAAAATAGTATAATGGAGTATAAAAATAAAATGGAGAAAGTACTAATATGGTTGTATTTATATAACTATTTATAAGCTTACTTGCACATAATATGTTAACATGGATTATGAGATTTTAGCAAGAGGCGTGCACACGTAGGATCAAGCTGATTTTTTTAATGAGCCATATGTACGGCCTTAATTTTAGCAAAACCTAAAGTGCCTCTCTAAGGTTAGTAAAATGACAAGGTAGTTGTTTGTTGAATGTTGAAGTAATATTTTAAGAATCTTGAAAAATTACAATTAAAATAGATGAGAATTGCAAAAAATTTATACTGAATCTTATTCGGATACTAAAACAATTGATTTCAAAAATTTTATATATGAATGATGTAATTTTTCATTTAATACATTATTATTAGCCAAACCCATTGGGAAACAACATCCTTTAGCAGTTGTGCAGTATTTCCAAATAAAAACTAAATTGCAGAAACATTTAACTCAGATATTGTGAGCAGAGAACAATAAACTTACAAAAGATTAGAGTCAATTTTATTTCCATAGACGAACAACCCTCAAAAAGTCACGCACATGTGCCTACAAATTGACATTGGATCACAGAACAGAACAAAAAGAACGAATCCCCTAAACAGTCTAAAATGCCTAATCAGGCATCTGTTGCTTTATCCGCAGTTTTTCCTTCTATGCTTATATGAAAGCCTTCAATCTTATGGACAACATCATCAGTTGATGCCTTCACTTTTCCAGTTGACCCACTTTTGGAGTCTCCATCATTCTCATCCAGATTTGCAGGGCCTATCTGCCATATTCTGATTGTTCCATCTTCAGATCCTGAAGCATATGATTCCCCTACAGGCGAGAATCGCACACAGTGAACAGGACCATGGTGACCCTTATTGCACCCTACAAGATAACACAGCACAGATGGTTTAAAGTTGAAACCTGAAACCCACTCGACAAAATTTAACAAAAAAAATATCCAACTTCTTGTGGAAGATGCATTTATTTTTATCTGCCTAAGGTCCCCAAAGTAAATTCCCTGAACAAGGGCAGGATGAACAAAATCAAAAGAGTGCAAGCAGCTGGCATACCAGATAGGGTTGGCTGAAGGCCAATGCTCAAAGGAATAAAATAAAGCTTGTTTTCCATTCAGCCAAGAATGATCAACTTTCTTTTCTTTTTTCTTTTCCAGGATGCATTGCCATTGCCTAGTTCAGGACTAGAATACCAAGAAGCCAAACATTTAATGAATGACGAATGTTTTGATAACAAAACAGTATCAAGCTTGGACCTTAATGGAGTGCTTCATTTACAGCATCAACAAAGATGTCTTACCAGAAGTGTACAGTGGTTATGAAGAAGCAAACATCCCATTAAGCAGAATGCAAAATTGCTGATTTCCTAGTACACTACTACATCATTTCATCTGAAAATCCAACTGTTTCAGAAAACATACCAATCTGCTCTCCTGTATTGAAATCAAATATATGGATCCACATATCTTCTCCACCAGCAACAAATTTATTGCCAAGTTTTGGTTCCAATGAAGCTGATTCTACATTGCAAGGCATATTGTAGCTCTTCACCAGCCCAAAGCTGGAAATGAACAAGAACAAATATTACTGGTCAATGCCTACAGAATCACCAAGGTTAAAGATGAAGAATCCAAATTACAACTCACTGATTTGCATCCCAAAACTTAACCGTCGACCCATCAGCAGTGGTTATGTATCGACCATCCTGACTCACTTCAGCACTAGTTACAGGTGATTTTGTCTCTAGTGTTTGAACAATTTTGCCACTTCTTATGTCCCATAACCTACAGAGTCACCCAAAAATTAAAGGCACAAATTGCCATCATAAGGATTTCCAAACCTAGAAGCGGAAATCAGTCTGCAGCTGAGTAGTTTAAATAGAGACAAAGATGGTAAAGTACCAATAAGAAACAATCAGACAGATGCAATCTTGCATACAGCTCAAACAAATACCAAAGTAGAGTTATTCTTACAATAACATGCATTGAAAAGAAACATGGCCATCTGGGAGCTGACATTAAGTCTTTCATATGGCTGCTTGAAAGTATATGTATGAGTATTTGAACAAAGAAGCGTGCAAAAATGAACGCCAAATAAGGATCCCTCTAGTCTTCAAGGACCAATGAAAAAGTGCCATTATTTTTTTTCCCTTGAATAATTCCACAAAAGAAGAGAATGTCATATGAAATGCTTCTACCATAATTTTCCACACTTTTCAACTGAGCTGGCAAGCTATATTATAATGACATTTATACTTCAAGACCCCAGTTCAAGAACAACTAAATCTTAATTCCAAGCGCCATTGCACTAGCTCCATGGATCCATTTTTTCCATTCCACTTGGTTTTGGGTAAAAACTACTGTGAAACTACTGCCCCAACTGGGGAAGGTGAAAAATAATGGTGTATCAGTGGAACAAACTCAATCATTTTATTATCATTCATACCTCACACCACCAATATCAGTACAAGAACTTAATATGGTCTGGTCACTGTGAAGCCATGCAACAGTTCTAATTGAACCAGGAGAACTGTCAACTTCTCTTGGGGGCACATCTGGACGATTCAAGTCAAATATGCGAAGAATTTTCTCCATTCCACCAGTCAGTAGAAGGTGTGTATCCTGCACCAGAACAGGTAAGAGTATGCATACACTAGACCAACAGAAAAAGCTATGAAACAAACCTATATTTCACCCACTAGAGGATATAAAAAATACACCATCACAAACATATACACACACACACTCATTTTAACATTAATGTAAAAGAACTGGATAACATCAATCTGAAAACAACTAATGTTGTTCAAACCAAAATCAAACATAGTGTCCGAAAAAACTGTGGAGGATAAGAGAAATTCAATGCATAAACAAAGAACAAAAGTACAAATAAAAAATAATCTTTTTTTTTTTTGAAAATTCAAAAGTGGAGTCAGTACAATATAGAGATGCCTCAAAAACTTCACCAAAGTCCATCCATTTACACGAATATAACATCAAAATTAGATGGTTTAGTAGCTGCAAAGTGGATTAAAGAAACAAAAGAAAAACAAGTCCAGAGCAAGCTATGCAGCATGTACGGAGGGAAGACCCATTAAACTTGGTAAATCAAATGTATGCAATAAATAAAAAAAAATTCCATTAAATTGTCAAAACGATTAGTGGCCACTAAGATTCCTGAAGGCACTTGGAGACCACGACGAACATAACCTATGGTTATAACTCTTTCAATCATTTAGCGTTATTGGTAAAAAGAAATGATATAATGGAATTATCACTATTAACTCTTATTACTTCAACTATATTCCTCTTCCCTTAACTTTGTCATTAAATGCAAACTTGTGGCATCTAAAGATACACAATCAACTAAATTAAGCTTTAATCCCAAACTAGCTAGAGTCAGCATTTAAAGATGCTCATAAAGAAAAAAATTCTTTTTATGGTGATGATAAAAATAAAATTCCCTTCTTGTAGTAAAAAAATTGCATTTGAATAGGCATGTGAAATAGAGAAATTTTGCATGGGAAATTATTAGATCCTACCTCAGAAAATGTGCATGCCCGAACAATGTGCTTATGATCAAAAGACTGTAATTCATCCCCAGTCAATGCATCCCATAATTTCCTGAAAACAATAAAGAATTATTCATTATATAACTTCTATAAAAGACTATTTTTCTTGATCAGCTGTGATCTTTACAGTTGCCACATTGAGCACAAACATAAGAGAGAGACAGCGAGAGGTGCACAAAGTTTCAAAAATATAGGAGTCTTCATATCATCTTTCAAAAGGTAATTCAATAGCAAGTATTGCTCATGAATTTTTCAAAATGTACAGTACTTAGAGAGGATTGCATACGCTGTAAAATCTGCAGAAGCAGATGCTGCACGTAATGCATTAGTATCCAGGCAACAACTCCACACTGCACCTTTATGTCCTTCAAAGGTCCCAATCCAATCTCCAGTCTCTCCATTTCTCAACATTGGGCTAGAGTCTAAATTTCAAAGATCAACATTGTTTTAAAGATAGAATTAAAAGTTCTGATCAAAGAAGAGAAAGAATTAGCAGCCCTAGTATTGAGACACAGCCAGTAAGTACCAAATGATATGACGAATCCTCATGCCGATTAAAGAGGTTGAACCTCAATTTTTTGGTTAACGAAATGACTAATCAACCATTGCTAACAAATCCTGATTTATTAAAATCAAGTGATAACAAAATGACCATGAAATCCTTTGGGGTTATCCTGCACTTGGAAGAAAATCATAGTAAACAGGGAGGTCTTTGTGTTTTTTTTTTAAACCAATATCTGTCCAGAAAAGTAAAAAAAAAAGGTGCATCATTGTAATAAACCCAATTGAAAACTATGTGATTTAAACAACAATTATGCTTGGACCACTAAATGATTACTCAAAACTAGACAGAAACCCAAATTTAAATTCACAATAAAGGGTAACAGGTGATCACAATAATGTTACATTGAGTATTTAAAAGCAACACTAAATGATGCAAGTAAAGCCCAATTTCAGAACAAGGAGCCAGAATCCAAGTTTACAACTTCAGATAACCAAAAGAATTATTCTAACAAAACCCAATTCAAAATAACTATTCCAACAAAACCCAATTCAAAATTCCGTTAATTGAATACAAATTCTCAGATTCCAACAATAATGTAACTAAGTCCAAATTCAAATTTGAACAAGCCAAATTCAAATTTGAACAAGAAATTACAATAAAAGAAAAGGAATACCTTTGCTAGCACTAATAAGAAAAAACCCATCAGGAGTAACAGGACTGTAGAACAAATCCACAACAGGGCGCGAATGCCCATGGCAGACTAAAGGTACTGCAACCTTCTTCTTATCCATGTCGCACTCAAAAAAACCAACAATCAATTCAACAATCCCAAAAAAAAAAACCCTAATAGATCAAAACCTCAAACTAAATCCTATCCTTTTACCCTCTAATGGAACAAACACTGGTACAAAATCCAATTCACAATTGAACTGCTCCAACTAACTCTTAACATCAAAATTAAATTAAAAAATTCCTTCTTTCTCAAATTTATATAAATTATCTTTCAGGGAATGTTATTTACTTGCTGAAACTATGATTTAAGAGGCAAAGTTATGAAAATGACTGAAAAATAAATAATACTAATAATTAGTTTACATTATAAGGGAAAAAATATAAATGAAAAATTGAAAGATACAAAGCCTGTAAAAGGGGCTAAGCACAGACATAAAAATACAGAGAGCATTGGTTTTATAGCGTTGAATCTCAGATTTCATTTTTTTAAATTTTTTTTTTATTTTGCAATGGAGGTTCTGAAGCCTTTTAAATACGAAAATCCACCCCTTATATTTCTGAAAATTTTAATTTTGGCTGCAAGAAACAATAAAAAATTTGTGCATGATTTGGATGTACAACGTCTAACAAACATTATACTACTTAAAATAAGTATTGTAGGTCCAATCAAAATAATATAAATTACTTAGTTGATTATTATTATAGATTTGATTTATATTCTTATTGATTAATTAAATAACAAGATAACTAATGTTACTTTCAGTTTAGCAGGCATGCTGAATTTAAATGATAAATTCAATTAAATAATATCTTAAGTTTTAACTTTTAACAGTCAGCCAATGAATAAAATAAAATAATAGAAAGGGGAATAGAAAATAATACAAAATAATTAATTGACTAATAATAATAATAATAATTAAAAAAAACCATTATGATTTTTGAGGAAGAATTTTTTTTTCTTTAATTATAAACAAAGCTCACATGTCATAGATGTACTACTTTCCTCATTTGGTATGCTAAGGTTCAAAGCATTTTAAGACAGCAACCGAGAAGATAGGATAATGAGAATTGTGAAAATAAGTGTGTACATGATGAACATCCGTTGGATAAGTCAATTTTTTAGGAGTTGATTAATCCGATTATTATTGGTTAAATTGAAAAAATTATTTTTTGAAACTGGCCACTATTATTTGGGTTCAGTTAATTTTAACTAGTAAATATATAATCTAGAACCAAACAACTTAACTCAACAATGCCTTAATCCTAAGTCAAAATTGGGATTGACTATATGGATTCTTCTTTTTCGCTCAATATGATTTAGAATTATCTCTTCTGATAGATGTAACATCATAAGATCATTTTGGACTATCTTTGACTAAGTCAGTTTAGGCCTACCTCTACCTTTTTTAGATATATCTACTCTAACTTGTTCGGTTTTTCTAATCGGCGCATCGCTAGATCTTCGTTTCATATGGCCAAACATCTCAATATATGCTCTCTTATCTTATCCTCAATAGGTGTTACCCCCGCTTTTTCTCTAATGCACTCATTGCGAATTCTATCTATCCTAGTATAACCACACATCCATCTTATTATTCTCATTTTCGCAATATGTATTTTACTCATGTGTTATACTTTTACTGTCCAACACCACTACCATATATTATCGCAAGCCATATTACAGTATGGTAAAACTTTCCTTTTAGTTTAATTGGCATTTTTCGATCACATAGAACTCCTGCAGCATCCCTCCACTTCATCCAACTAATTTTAATCTTATGATTTACATCTTCTTCACAATCTCCATCTTCTTGAAGAATAGAGCCAAAGTATTTAAAATAAGTACTATGGGGTACTGCTATTCTGTCTAAAATAATTTTGCCTCTTTCTCTATTCTCGCTATTAAATTTACAATGCATATACTCAGTCTTAGTCCTACTTAGCTTAAAACTCTTCGATTCCAAAGTACTTCTCTATAACTCCAACTTTTGACTTACGTCTGCTTGAGTCTCATTTATTAATATAATATCATCTGTAAATATCATACACCAAGGGATGTCATATTGTATATGTCTTGTTAGCTCATTCATGACCAAGACGAAAAGATAAGGGCTCAAAGATGAATCTTGGTGTAATCCAATAGAAATAAAAAATTTCTTAGTATCCCCTCCCACAGTGCGGATACTAGTGATGACTCCCTCATGCATATCATTAAAGACTTGGATATATCGTATAGATATTCCCCTACGCTCTAGGACCCACCATAAAACTTCTCTAGGAATTCTATCATATGTCTTTTCCAAGTCAATAAAAATTATATGTAAGTCATTCATCTCTCTATATTTTTTCATCAAATCTCTTATAAGAAAAATAGCTTCCATAGTTGATCGACTAGACATAAAATCAAACTGATTTAAGGAGATATAAGTATCTAATCCAAACGGTATTCCACAACTCTCTCCCACAATTTCATAGTGTGGCTCATAAGCTTTATACCTCTATAATTTGAGCAATTCTAAATATCTCATTTATTCTTAAAATTATGTATTAAATTACTTTGTCTCCATTTATTAGGCATTTTCTTTGCACTTAAGATCTTATTGAATAAAGATGTTAACCATGCAACTCCTATATCTCCCAAATATTTTCAAACCTCAATAGGTATCCCATCTGGTTCATAGACTTTACCAACTTTCATCATCTTCAAAGTTTCTTTAACTTTCGAAAACCTAATCAGTCTAGTATATTTCACATTTTTCTCCAGCCTAACGTCTAAACCCTCAATATTATCACTATGGTTACTATTAAGAAATTTTTCAAAATAGCTTCTCTATTGTTCCTTAATATTCTCTTCTTGAACCAGAACCTTATTCTCTTTATCTTTAATGTACTTAACTTAGTTTAAATTACGAAATTTTTTTTCTTATCTTAGCCAATTTATAGATAGCTTCTTTTTTCATTCTTTTATTCCAAGTTTCTCATACAAACTCTCTAAAGATTGTGTTTTTACTTGACTAACTACCTTTTTAGTATCTTTTTTCGCTTGTTTGTATTGCTCAAAAACATCATTGTTATTACACTTGGGCAAACTCTTATACCATTTCCATTTACTTCTTACCGCTTTTTGCGCTTCTCCATTCCACCACGAAGACTCCTTCGAGGGATATCTGCACCCTTTAGATTGTGCTCTTATTTGTACTCATTCTGGAGCACAAGTTTAATTGAAATAATCCTATCGCTTACTCTTTTCACCGCTACAACCGTCTCCTTTAGGTTTCGATCCAAAATTATACCTACTCCATTTTTACTTCTATCTGTACCTGTATACCACACTTTATACTTAGTATGCTCAACTTCTTTACTTTTTTTTCCAACCCATTTAGTCTCTTGAATACAAGCAATACTATTTTTTCTTCTCTCTATAGTATCAATAAGTTCTCTCTGTTTATCTGTAAGAGATCTAATATTCTAAGTTCTTATTATGATCTTACTCCTTATTTGTTCTTTATTATGCTTCTTCATATGGAATCTTTTACCATTATCTGAAAATGTATCTCTCGTATTACTCGTATTTTGGACTAACTTCTTTACTCACATCCGTCCATAATGTGAGAACCCTTATTTATTATGCACCACATTCGGGCGCCGACATGGCGCGTTGCATTTGGAGAACGCCTTACACCCTTGCTTATTCTTCACTACACTTGGGCTCTGATGTAGAGCGTTGTAAGTAGGGAACGCCCCAACGATATTATTATTAGAATCCATATCATGAGATGTGATAAAAGTTTTACGCTGGCTGTCACCTACCGTAACCCTCCTCCTTTACCTGAGCTTGATCGAAATGGCAATTGGGCTGGATTCATTCAGGCAATTTGCTCATCTCTAGTAGAAATAAGAATTAAAGACTGCCAAGAATTATTAATTTGATTATGAATTTTGGTTAATTAAGTTGAACCCAACATTACTTATATATTTGTCAGGTTGATAATCAATTTTTAATGCTATATTGAGTAATTTGAGTATAGATCCATATCCACTGCTGATGCATTAGGATACAATCGCGAAAATGCAGCCAGCAACTGTGAAAAAAACCTGTTGACTGATTTCAGTATTAATTGCTATTTGTAGGGCCAATAATGCTAGTCAAGGAATCACAATTGCTTTTTGAGTTGGACTGTTCACCAATATTTTCTGGGCTACTAAGCGATGAACCTGACAGGAAAAATAGAGATTACTCGGTAGTAACCTTTGATATAATATTAAGTGAGATCTTATATCACATGTATTCAATTAACATGAAACTTACAACAGCACGACTCAATTGAAGATTTATTAAACCAAATGTTAACAAGAGTCTTTTCCATTTCCATGATTATATGGAACAGTTATGTCAAACAATACATGAATGAACGGAAAAATGAATTCAGTACAACAAAGAATTTCAATTTAAAGCAGAAGCTAGTGGCTTCTGAGTTAATGCCCTTCTGGTACTCTCAGGATGTCTCTAGTGATCCACAGAAAATAGTATAGTAAATTCAGATGTATCTCTACGAGTAATCTGCCACCATGATGTATACATGACCATATTGCATGAGGTTCTGCTGCAAATTCAAGAAGAAAAATTTAATAACCAGATCAAAGCCATTCAAATCTTCCTCTAAAAAGAGTAGTGGTCAATTGTTTCTTTTACATGTTCGCCTAAGTTTTAAAGAAATTTGCTCAATTACCAGTCTCTCGTTATGAGGGTTTTCTCTCAACTTTGAGAGTTTTTTTTCGTATCTTTTGTCTTTTCTGGGAATTCTTTTCTGTATCTTTTGTCTCTTTCTTTTTGGCTTTTTCTGCTTTGTTGGATTGTGCTATGGAAAGTGACAACATATCTGTTGACATGTCTCATCTATCTGTTGATGATGAGAATCCTAATGCAATTGTTTTTGACGAGGATGAAATCCAGGAGACTACCCAGTCATATGAGTTATGTTTGGTGGGTAGGTTTTTGTCTGATAAAGCTGTTAATTTTGGAGCCATAAAACAAGTGCTGGCTTCGTTATGGCGGCCGACACTTGGTATGATTGTTAAGCATGAGGAGGAGGAGGATAACCTTTATGTCTTTTAATTTTTTCATGTGGTTGAGATGGAGAGAGTCTTGAGTATGAGCCCTTGGACGTTTAATGGGCAGGTCCTTTTGCTTGAGAAGGTTGGGCTCTATAAGCACCCTTCTCTGGTGCCTCTTTTCCATGTGTACTTGTGGATTCATGTTTACAACTTGCAGGATGGCTACTGGTTGGAGAAGGTGGCAGAGCGAATTGGTAATGAGGTGGGTGAGTTTGTGGAGGTTGATCCATCTTGCTTTAAAATGCAGGAGAAAACTGAGATGAGGGTTCGTGTGAAATTTGATGTTCGAAACCCTGTTTCTACGGGATTGTATCTTCGGCGGAAGGGTGATCCAAGTTTCTTTGCAAACTTTGAGTATGAAAAGATGCCGAATTTTTGTTACATATGTGGGTATTTGGATCATAGTGATCGTTTTTGTCCCAAGCTGATTGAGAGTAATGGGCAGCCAGTTGAACGGAAGTTTGGTCCTGAACTGAGGTATGATCCTCGCCAGAAAAAGAAAACGTTGGTGCAAGGTGGCTGAGAGAAACTCCGCCGACACCGGAGGAGATTGCTGCGGCGGTAAAATCGGGAACCGGTTTTGGGAAGGCTAAATTTACTCCTGTAAATAAGGAGAATGATTTACAATCAAATTCAAACTCTGGTTGTCAAAATCTCGTTAATACAAGGGATGGAGATAAGACTAAGGAGGATGTTGGGCCTATGGAGAACCAAGCCCAGGAAATTAATTTTAATGATCCAAAAAGACGAAGGGTGGGCCTGGATACAGATGACTTGCAAACCATGGAACATGATCTTGTTTATGAAAATGAACAGCCTTCAAAAAATGGACCAGCGATGGGACTTGGAGAACAGTCCCGCCGACAAGTATGAGTTGTCTCAGCTGGAACTGCCGTGGTCTTAATAATCCACGGGCAGTACAAGTGCTTCAAGAAATTATTTGGGAGAAACGTCCTTGTTTTGTTTTCTTAATTGAAACTCGATGTTCTTTTTCTCGTGTTACAGAAATAAAAGATTTAATTGGTTATGATGGTTGTGTGAATGTGGATTCGGTGGGCCTCGGTGGAGGACTCGCTTTAATTTGGAAAAATGTTGCTTCTTTTTCTCTTCTTTCTTCTTCTTCATCTCATATTGATGGTGTTGTTGATATTCATGGGCTTGGGCCTTGGAGGCTTACAGGTTTTTATGGCATGCCGGTCCGTTATCAAAGACATGAATCCTGGCAATTGTTACGACGACTTGCTTTGGATATTGATTTACCCTGGGCCTGCTTAGGGGATTTTAATGATTTGCTGGCCCGTAGTGAGAAGAGGGGTTGTAGAGCCCAACCTAATAATTTAATTAGTGGGTTTTGATCAGCTGTTCAAGATTCGGGTTTAACTGATTTTAAGATGATGGGCTATCAATTCACGTGGGACAATGGGCGAGTGGAGGATGATTGGACCGAAGAAAAACTAGACCGTATTCTGGTTTCTTCTTCTTGGCCGAGAATTTTTGCTTTTTCTACTGCTACAACTTTAGATTTGACATCTTCAGGCCACCTCCCTATTTTTCTTGAAGTTAAAACTTATGTGCCCAGTTCCAGAGTTCACCTTTTTCATTTTGAAAATTGTTGGGCTCAAGAGCCAGAATGTCGGCGTCTGGTGGAGGAGAACTGGGTGGATGTTAATTCTACGAATATTCTGGAAAAGCTTCTGGTTTGTGGTTCGAAGGTGGGTGAGTGGGGCCGCAAGTTTTTGAAAGATTATAGGGCTGAAATTGATAATTGCAAGAGGGAGCTTAAATTGTTGAGGGGTAAAAGGGATTTTCTCAGCCGTAATCGTTTTACCACCATCAATGTTCGACTGTTTGAGCTCTTGGATCTGAAAGAAAAATTTTGAAAGCAGAGATAAAAAACGTTTTGGCCCCAGGAGGGAGACCGAAATACAATATACTTCCATGCTGTTGCTTCTGCTCGCCAACGGAAAAATAGGATCGAATCGCTTCAGGATAATAATGGTGAATGGCGGGGCTGGAACTCAGGTTTGCCTGAACTCATGTCCTCATATTTTATTGATCTCTTTCATGCGAGTGGGTCTGATCCTAGTCAGGTATTGGGTTTTATTCCGAAGCTTGTTACCGAGGCTCAGAATGATTTCTTACTTGCTCCTTATTCCCATGATGAGGTCCGAACTGTTGTATTTAGTATGAAGGCAGACAAATCGCCAGGATTAGACGGGTTTAATCCTGGTTTTTACCAACAGTTGTGGGGTTTGATAGGACCAGCTGTCTCTGTTTTTTGTACTTCGAGTCTTGCTACAGGTTTTTTTCCAGCTGAATTGACTGAGACTGGTATTGTACTTATTCCAAAGAAGGCGAGCCCGACTAAGATGACTGATCTTAGACCAATTGCATTATGTCAGGTCCTTTACAAGATCATGTCTAAAATGGTAGCAAACAGATTAAAGGTAATACTCTCTGATCTTATATCTGCCAACCAATGTGCTTTTGTCCCTGGGCGCCTTATGCAGGATAATAGTATAATGGCTTTTGAGATCATGCGCTACTTTAATGGGAAGAAAAGGGGCAAGCTTGGGCATGGGGCTTTAAAGATTGATATTAGCAAGGCCTATGATAGGCTCGAATGGCCATATTTGCGGGGTGTTTTGCTGAATTATGGTTTTAATATTGTTTGGGTGGACTTGATTATGTTCTGCGTTTCTTCTGTCCAATATAATATTCTGGCACAGGGAAATAAGATTGGCCCTATTACTCCGGGTCGTGGTTTGCGGCAGGGGGACCCTCTGTCCCCGTATCTTTTTATTCTCTGCACTGAAGGATTGTCAAGGATGGTTGAGGCAGAGGTTTCGGCAGGTACCCTTCATGGTTGTAAAATTTGTACAGCTGCTCCACCCATATCCCATTTATTTTTCGCGGACGACAGTATTTTCTTCTTTGATGCAAAGCTGAAAGAAGCCAATAAGCTGAAGAGTATTCTTGATATTTATGCTTCAGCCTCGGGTCAGGTTATAAATTATTCCAAATCTCTAGCTTGTTTTAGTGCTAATACAAAGGCTGAGTACGGCAAGCTATTTGCTCTCGGTTGGAGGTGGTGGAGCAACCTGATCTTGGTCATTATCTTGGTTTACCAACTGTTGTGGGTTTCATTATCTTGGTTTACCAACCGTTGTGGGTAGGAACAAGACACAGGTTCTTCAATTTGTCAAAGATAAAATTTGGGCGAAGCTGAATTCTTGGAATAAGCGCACTCTTACACGAGCAGAGCGGGAGGTTCTTTTGAAAACTGTGTTACAGGCACTGCCAAACTATGTTATGAGCATGTTTCTATTGCCTAAGACGCTTTGTGCGGAGATACAACAGGTTATGGCTAGTTTCTGGTGGGGAAAAGGAAAGGATCATTCGAAGGGTATACACTGGCTTGGTTGGGACCGCTTGGCATTACCACGGAAGTTTGGGGGTGTGAGTTTTAAACAAATTTATTCTTTTAATCAGGCTATGGTTGGGAAAATTGGATGGCGGTTAATTAATTGTCCAGATACTTTATTGGCTCGCCTATTGAAAGCAAGATACTTCCCCACTTCTAATTTTTTGGAGGCCGTTTCTAATTCTAATATCAGCTTTGTTTGGAGAGGGATCTTGGCCACTATTCCCTTGCTGCGTTCTGGAACTTTTTGGCGTATTGGCAGTGGGAATGCAGTCTCTATCTGGCTTGATTCCTGGTTGCCTTCGGTTGAGGGGAATCGACCAACATCAGAATTTGTTTTCAGCAACGGATGTTTTATGGTTTCAGATCTTATTCAGAATAGGGCCTGGAATGTTCCTTTGATTCGAAGGATTTTTAATGTGGATGATGTGGCTGCTATATTGTCGATTCCTTTGTCTTCTACACAAGTGGATGATGTTCTTTAGTGGAAGTATGAAAGGAGAGGTGGCTATTCCGTGAAAAGCGCATATAAGGCTTTAACGTGGCAAGCATCCAATACACAACGTCAAAATCAGGCTACCTTTTGGAATAAGCTCTGGCAGTGTAAGGTACCCCTTTTCTTATTGAATTTTCTTTGGCGTCCTGGAGTCAATATTTTGCCCACAAGGGAGCGTTTGGCTACTAGACGGGTTCCAATTGTTAATATGTGCCCAATGTGTCAAGGCAATTCGGAATCAATTTTACATATACTTGTTCAGTGCTCATATGCTAAGGAAGTATGGTATAGGAGTCCATTGGAATGGTTTAACCCCCAGGTTAATTCTTTTTTAGAGTGGTTGTCTGGTTTTCTTTCTTTGTTCAATGGAGTGGATGCTACTCTTGGCCTATATATTGTCTGGAATATTTGGCAGAGTCGTAATAAAAGAGTTTGGCAGCAGAAATTTCTTGCACCAGATTTTTGTCTTCAATGAGCTACAAATGATTTTAATGAGTGGCGGACTATTTTGTCAAGGCAAGGTGGGTCTGTCCATTATGCGAACAGGCGTCGAAATGAATCTTGGACATCACCACCTGTTGGTTGGCTCAAGGTGAATGTGGACATAGCCACTGGTCTACCTAATCTACAGTTTGGGATTGGGATGATTGTTCATAATGCTAAGGGTGGTTTTATTGCAACACGAAATTTGGTGAAGGATGGTTCTTTGAATGCAAGAGACGCAGAAGCTGTGGGATTGAAGGAGGCGTTGAGCTGGATTTTGCAGCACTCCTGGTCTCAAGTGGAGGTGGAAACAGATTCTATTGAAGTGGCAAATGCACTGCACGATACTGCTACTTTGGATATTTCAAGTTTTGGTCTTTTAATTCAAGATTGTAAATCTCTTTTGAGAGAGAGATTTTCTGTTAAAGTGTCCCATGTTCATCGATCTGCAAATGTTGTCGCTCATAGACTTGCTAATGCGACTCGTTCAATTGTGGATCGTGGGGAGTGGTTTCATAATCCCCCTATTTGTATCTCAAGATTTTTGCCTACTGGTGGAAGTTAATAATATTCCCAGTTTTTACTTTAAAAAAAAAAAAAGAAAGAAATTTGCTCAATTCAAGTTAGCCATGCACCTTTTTATCTGAATTGGTTTAGACCTTTTATGGGTCCAAACAGAGGATCTCTATAATCTCGTCCATTTGTTCTCTTAACCAACAGAAATTTTAATACAAACACAATGCTGTGGAATTAAATACAATATTCAAGATCAACACAATAAACTTCCCAATTTCATAGTCATAAAATAAAAGTAACGTAAATTTCTAATTCCTTCATAACAAGTAGGAGGTATATAACTGTAAAGCCTTCTATTGATTGCTACTTCAAATGTCTTAAACCCTGGCATCTAAGTAAATATGTCACTGTATAATTTCTTACTTAAGATATGAATAAATGAAATCAGACAGTATACTTTCTCTGTGCTATAATTTCCTGTATCATTATAGACATATGAATCAAAATGAAAATATAAAAGAGTCAGTAGCACTTTATTTCTAAGTTTAAGATGATAGTATATGGATAATCTCAAACGTAAGGCAATTGAAGACATAGACAGAGCTACAAAACTTGGCTTACGTTGCTATCACTCTAAAGAATTAATGGCTGGAACAAAGTAGCTTCTATATTCAATATAGCAGCCCATAGCTAAAAGCCCAAGAAAAATGAGTAGTCCAAACATCCAAGTAGGCCTCTTGTTAGGTTTTCTCCCTTGCGAGCCTCTATCATTGAGCTGAAGCCAGCTTTTTAAATTACAGGGCTCTTCTCTGGCTGGCTGCCATTCAAGGTCATAAGGGAAACCTTCAATATCCAAGAATCAATAATAGTTGACTTACAAATTAGAATCACTATAATTAAAGAGGTACTGATCAGACAAATAAAATTAGTGGTTTGGATGAAAAATGTACATGGAATTTTGAAGCAGTATTCACCTGGTAATCTGAAAAATATAATCTTTAGAGCAAGCTAATATAAAATTGGTTTAGATTCAGACAAAGTATGTTACTTCTGCTGATGTCGCATATTAACATATGAACTAAGTATATTAGTTCTGCTGATGTCGCATATTAACATATGAACTAAGTATATTAATTCTGCTGATGTAGCATATCAACAAATGAACTATCAACTATGTATATGTAAGAAGAATAATATAGATGGACTTCAATTTACCAAAAATATATATATATATATACATGGACTTCAAGCTCCTTTGGGAACCTGAAGCTAACCAAGCCATGGGTTAATGACCAAGTTTTTGAAATATAATTTGTTTCCTCAAATGTAGCAGAATTGGATAAAGATAATTCCCTCTTTTTTTTGAACTTTCGAAAATTTTTTCATATACCATTACTTCCATAGAGCACATATAATCATATACTGGGTAGTCTGGGAGCAATCTATCTTCAAACACTGCATAACATTCCACATTCCGGTACCTAATACCACCATCACAAGGTAAAGAGCAAGGCTCCCAAGGTCCAGCAATCCATTTATAGACCTCTGAATGACAAAGAAGATATGAAATGAATGCCGACAGTAAATGATAAAAACATTATTTCTACTTTCAAATTACAAAAAGTTAAAATGCTATTGAAAGATGGCAAGTACCCTTTGGTCTTAGCTCAACAAGTAGCTCTGCACCAGTTCTGCAATAACCCAATTTTGGATCATCAGAAAAAATGTGCGGATCAGAGCAGTCTGTACAACAAATATATGCATTGCCACTGTCCACCTTATATTCACATTTTGTACACTGATCCTTTGCCACTTTTGGAGTTTCTGCTCAAGAATATAGCAGCAGAAGGGGTGCAAATCTTATAAAATTTAAATAAAAGTTAGAATATCAATATTGGATAATTATGGCCAATGCAAAACCTTTCCAACAGGTTGATTGGCCAAGACAAGAAGAAACAGAGTATATTATATGATCATATCCCTGGCCTTATGGTCTTGGAGACAAAAAAATTTTTAAAAAAAGGAAGATTACAAAAATCTAGTTTTATACAGACAATTTTCCAGTAAAGTTTTGATTTAAGCAAATAAAAAAAATCTAGTTCTATGTAGATGAATCAAGCCTACAAAAATTATGTACATGCCAGCACAATACATGCAGTCTTTCATCAGATAATCTGAATTCAGAAATATTAGTTTTACATTTCAGTAAGAATGGGAAAATAATCAAAACAAACTAAGTGAATAAATTTCGAAAAAAAAAAAAAGATGATGCAAAATGAAATTCCAATGAGCACTTAAATAAACAAGCTTAATACATATGGAAAACTATGATCCAAAATGCGTATGTTGCAGTGGTAGGTCAGATATGTTGGTCCTGCTAGCATCACCTTAATTCCACATTAGTATGATATTGTCCGCTTTGGGCTTGAGCCCGCACGGATTTATTTTTGGACACCTCCCAAAATGTCTCATACTAATGGAGTTCAAGTGAACACTTATATGTAAGGTGAATTTCCTTCATATTTCCAATGTGAGATTTGGTTATATCTTGTACCGCCGTTATCATCCAACGGGACACGCCGCCTGACCTCCGGCAATCAGGAAGACTTTCGACACAATGCACTATTAGCGGACAGATCCTCAATCACGAGGTCATATCGAGGGCCTCCCACACAACACAGTCCACATTTCAGCCTATCCGAACCGGGCTCTGATACCAATTGTTAGTCCTGTTAGCATCACCTTAACTCCACATTAGTATGATATTGTCCGCTTTGGGTTTGAGCCCGCACGGATTTGTTTTTGGACACCTCCCAAAAGGCCTCATATTAATAGAGCTCAAGTGGACACTTATATGTAAGGTGAGCTTCATTCATATTTTCAATGTGGGATTTGGTTTGTTATCCTAACAAGATATAGATATTTCACAAGTCAAACAGTATGTAATCATTTACTATGATTTAAAGCCCACCCAAATAATAAGTTTGATCAAAGAAGGTAAAATCAGGATGTCAACTTTCATGGTTTTCTGATTTAAGGGAGAAATTAGCTGACCTAGAATGCAGCAATAAAAACATGTGTCATAAGGAAGAGGGCATAGAGAATATTTTGGCTTTGGTTATAAACCCTTACAATCATAAGGAGGAGGGCATAAAGAAATATTTTGGCTCTGGGGAACAAAAAGGAAAAGACACATAACATAATACATTCCCCATGGATTCCGCAACTATATTTGGCTACAAGAACATCAGAGCATAAACATTCAAATAGTGAACTACACATTAATAGTGCTATTGATCAAATATCTGAATTACATGATTCCATGAGTAACCATATTTGATTAATTTCATTTAGAAGGAACATTCTATCAAAATTTAACTTAGATCCCAATCAAATATGATCAAATAGCCAGATTTGCTCCGAAATTTTAAGAAATCTAATTGATGCATCCCGGTCCAAACCCATATTTTTCTCAAATAACGCCCATCACTTATAAATTTCAGTTCGAAATTTCCAATTCCGTAGAATTCCAACAACAAACTTCTTAATAAATAAAATCACAAATATTATCTGGCAAACTAATCAAATTAACCAATTCACCAAATCAATCAATATATGTACAAAATTGAACTTAACATATTTTTCCTTCAGTTTGCTGTCATGGAATTTCCTCTGCAAACCAATAATGGAAAGAGAGAGTGTATTGTATAGGCTTACCAAGAGGAGGTGTGCTATTATTGAGAGCGAAAGCTGCTGTGAGAGCAGAACAAAAAATAAACAGCAGATAAAGCTTCAAATACAAAATCTCCAATTCCATTGCCACTTTCCAGGAAAATTGTTTTCCCGGGAAATGTCAAAGAAAAGTTCACACCTTAGAATTAAAACCCAAATCCAGCCAGGCGACTGAAGGAGGAATAATCTCTCCATTGGCATTATTATAAGAATTGAGATATTATAAAATGCTAATAAATAATAATGATTAGAGGAATTCAATTCGACGAGGGAGAGAGATCAGAGAAGGTCAAAGATAAACGACAAAAGTTTCAATATATAAAAGCGTTTACTCTTGTACAAAGTCGTTTACAAATTAGGACCTAAAAAACTACTATATGTCTTATCTAAACTGCGTGTCGTTTAACAGGATCGATCATTAGCTCATTTCCAATAAATTAAGTCTAGCAGTGCAATAAAACTTCTATATTGAAATGGACCACGACCACTCATTTCATTTTTATATGATCATCATAAATTTAGGTTAATAATTTTATTAAGAAAGCACTACCTACATAATTATTAGTTTCTCTCTAATCAATTAAATTCTCTATCTTCTTATTTCCTATAAAATGAGTTATATTTTAAGTAATAAAATCCATTTAATTATATTAAATTATTTATATAATTGAAAGAAATATAAATATTTATACTAAATATAATAATATAATATTTTAAATGATTTTTATAGAATTATATAAAGTCAAATAAAATATAAAGAAAATGTCATTAATTTTTTTTAATAAAAATGTATATTTTGTAAAATTATTAACTACTTTATATATCAGACTCAGTCAAAATAAAGAAATTACCATATAAATAAAAATTAAAGTTGAAATAATTAAAAATCTATTCAAAAAGAATTTCCAAATAATCATCCATGTTCTATAAACGTCCTCATAAGCAAGCCCTAATCTTGCAAAGTAACAATATCTCTCTAATTGCCTACTAATTCTGATAATCAATCAATAATGGCGTTTAGTATTGTAATTTCAATTATTTTCTATTTAGTATCGTTTGCAATATATTAGTATAGCTTGCAATGTTACACAAATAAACACTCAAACTGAATAGTTTAGTTTGGGTTATTTTAATCACAAATAAAATATTATTTATAATATATATAATCAATTTTTTTAAAAAAAATATGAAAATAGTTTTATATTTCATTAAAATATACTCCTCTATCTTTTGTCACTGCACTCCAATCGTTGTTGGGGTTTGATGTTAAAGGACTTTAGTTGCGATTTGTCAGGTTACTGTTACTCTCTTAATGCAATCATTCAGCTTTTGATTGAGGCATATGTTGGGGTCCGCTGGAGTTTTGCTGCAATTTTCTGTTGTTCTTTTAATGCAATCATTCAGCTTTTAATATTGCTGCAATTTTTTGCAATTTCTGGATACAAATGTCGCTGTAATTTTCTGCAATCCTTGGCTGTTGGGGTTGCTGTATTTTTCTGTAATTTTTGGCTGATAATGTTATTGCAAGTTTCTGATTTTGACGTTTCTACATCCTTCTGGTCTGCAGGCATAGGATGGGTTCTTGGTATTTTCGGTGTTTATCTTCGGTTTGTTCTTTCATTTTGATAAATTTTTTTTTTGTATTTTAAGGTTTTGGGATTTTTTTATATATTTGTGTGACGTTTGATAGTTCCACTTTGTACGAATTTTAGTTTTTTTTTGAGTAGTTTTTATTCTATAAATATATTTTTTTCGTCAATTAATTAATAAATAATATAACTGAATATAAAAAAAAAAAGGTTAACCAGCCAGCTGATGACAGAATCTGATGTTGTTCTTGCTTTTTTCTTTTTATTTTTTTATCTACTACATATGCATGGTCGGTCAGTCATAATACTAATAACAATATCACTGACTTTGATCTTTGAGATGAAGCTTTTCCTGATCGCGAGGTTCCAATTGTGCTGATCATAAAAAGAGTTCTGTGAACGATCAGTCGTTTTCCTAAAGGACAAGGATTCCAACTCCAAAAGGATTCCAATTAATTAGCCGTGTCCTACAAAACCAAAATCAATTTTAACCAAGCAATTAATATTTCTCAAGAAAATAACCTTTGATGTGCTCGATCTTCCATAATCAATTATGGCAAATATTATCTTTGATCTTCTACTGGAAATACTGTGTCGTCTGCCCGTTAAGTCTCTCTTGCATTTCAGATGCTTGTCAAAGACATGTTGCTCATTAATCGACAGTCAAGATTTCATAAAGCTACGCGTAAATCAATCAATCAAAACCTGCGTTAATCTTAGTCTAATTATTGATGACATTCAACCATATGGTTCAATTTACGCATTAGACTTAGATTCTTATAATAATAATCAAAACCCTCTGAAACTCGATCGCCCTTACAAGCCTTTTGTACAAAGTATTGATTATGTTCCTGCTCCTGACAACGGCAATTACTGGGTTCATAGGGCTATAAAATCTTATACAGATGTATTTGGGTCTTGCAATGGCTTGCTTGCTATGTATAATGGTCAAGGCATGATCAGCTTATGGAATCCATCAACAAATCAACACCGAAACTGCCCATCGCTGATAACCATGATAAGGTCATTTTAAGATGACTAAAATTTTTCAAACCTCTAAAAAACTCAAATTTGAAAAATAATTTATTCTCAAATCACAAAAAAAAAAATTATTAGAAAACTTTATCGTAACAAATTAAATTTTAAAAATTGTAATGATGTAAGTGATAAAGTGATGTAAGGAATGGTGCCATTAAAAAGAGTTTGAATTCTGAAATCTTGATGGCCTCATTTTTTAGTAATTTGTCAGCATATTGAAGAAAGAAATTTTTTTTTTAAAAATAGAGATTAGTTTTGCAATTGTCAGATCAAGTTTTTTTTTTCCAATACAATAGAAAAAAATATATATTATAAATATCAATTTGTAAATAATATAACAACCCAAATTATGGAACGACCAATCAATTATACTTCTCATATGGGTGGATGTCACCTCATAGATAGACTGCCCCTTGAAGAAAAGTTTCATGGAATTGGCTTGAAAAAAGATTTAAAAAAAATATAAATTATTTATCTAATATATTATACAATTGAACAAATATCTATTATTGAGATGAATTCTGGATATGTAGTAAAAACACCAATGATTTTTTAAAAAAAAAATAGAAAGATAATTGTTTTAACTATAATAATTACTAAAAATCTTTACGTAAAAATTCATTTAACAAACAATGATTTTTTTGAATCACTAGTAATTAACGATTTGATGATTAATATATATATATATATATATATATATTCCTAAAGCCCTTTGATCTTCTTTACTCAAAAAGAAAGTCTCTTCTTTAACTTGTGGCTGAACCTTGAGAGTTACAAGATTAAGAACCCACTCGAACATTTGCTGAGAACAAGGTAGAGTTATTGGACCCTTAGACTCTGCAATATTTTCTTCAAACTGACAAAGCAATGCCTTAAAAATTGTCGAAGAAAGGCATTTCACTGGAACTAAATAAAGTTTTTTATGCTCTTCTTGAAGGCCAACATAAAATGGTAAAAATCCTTTGCTAATTTTCAACTTCATCATTATTGCTAGCCATCTAAATTTTCTTTGAATCTTGTGCATATTTTTAACAAGATTGAAGTGCTTGAGTTCCATAGCCACTAATTAACAAATCGATTAATCAAATTCAAGCAATGCAATGAAACGAATAGCTAGGTTTAATTATATTTATATATATATATATATAGTTTTATGGGGCTAGCTAGTTAATCCATTTCATGGTTGGAAAAGAATTACCTTATGAGTTGGAGGCGTTAGATTTTAGATTTCATTTTTTTTTCCTTTTAATTCTTGGAATATCATAATTAAATTCATAAAATAAAGTACGCGTAGATTTTTTTTTTTGGAATATCATAATATAATTAAATAAATCCATATTTTTTCATATCCCTAGCAACTATAAAGAAATTAAATTAGAGATTATCTTTATCTAGATCATATATTTATTTGCACATTTATTAGTTTTGAATTTTTTTGGGGTGTATAATATTTCTAGCTTAGTATTAATTGCACCTTGATCTTATTTTTAAAATTTAATATTCTTTTTTTTCCTGTGTAAAACATGCATATAGATCTTTTAGAAAAGATGCTTTTCCTTATAATTTTAATTTTGGGCCCCAGAACTGAAGGGCCATTCCAAGAAATCATAAATTATCGTCTCTTAATAAAAATATCACAAAAAATAAAAAATATATATTTGTCATATTTTTAAAATTTATTCAAATCTACAATAATTTATAATTAGTTTATTAAAATATTATATTTATATAATTTATTATGAAATTATTAATTTACATAATTAAAATACCTTGATAAAAAATAAAAAATATTTTATTAAAAATAATGATGGGTGTAATTTTTAATTTTATGGGGCCTAACTCAACATGGTTTGGTCCAATTGAGCAGTACTTAACGTCCACCACTAGACACTAAATCTATCCTCTGGACCATTCAGATCCAGGAATATGCACACATCCTGCCTCCTCAGACAAAATTAAAAAAAAAAACTAAATTATGTCAAAATTAATTAAACCCAAGTATATATATATATATATGCAATGTATAAATTCAAATTAATTTAATCATATAGATTGATATATTCATAATACAGGCATACATATTAGTTACATGTTCAAAACAAAGAGACGAAATATACAAAAGTTTTGCCACCTTATCACATTAAAGGAATTGTATTTAATTGATTTCAAATTAATTAAACCATGATAAATTTAATGATTAAATAATTATTATTTTGTAAATATATACTAGTAATTTTATACATTTGATTATATAATTATAATGAATATAAAAATTGTATGTGATTTAAAATTTTGTTTTGAGTATTCTTATTCTGTAAATTGATCATTAGCTCTTAAATTTCCTGTTTTGAGTTTAGCTCATGCACAAAAGAAATTTTTATAATGAGCGGCGCTGAGTGGTGGAACCAGTGATTATGTAAAGGAGGTAAAATTTCTATCGTTACAGCAGTAAGGAGAGGCTTTGTTATAGCGGGCGACTAGAAGAGAATATATATATATACATACAACATTAAGGAAAAGTCTAGATTTGAGATCTATAGATGTCATCAATGATTCAATTTCTCAAAAAAAAAAAAAACAATTCAATGATTAACGAGAAGTCTTCACAGTTGAAAGAATTAATTTAATTAAAAAATGAAAAATAATATAATCAAGTTAAATATGGTTACTAGGTTAGGTGATTATGTGGGATCCTGATTATTTCAGTCACAAACAAACACAAATATATATACAGGGACAAATCAAATATTTTGTTATATATGTGCATATATAGACAAAATAATCACAGCCTATCATATATTTTAAAAAAACTAGCTAGCCTTCATTAGGAAACTAAGAAAAGTTTGTCTAATTTATAGTAAAAATTTTTGCTTCTTATCCTATTTGATCAATATCTTATTATTTTTTATTTCAAAAAAAAATATCTTATTTTTTTAGACTAAACAATAAATGATTTTTTTTCAAATTTTTAATCTCAAAATTAATAGTTGATCTTTGATTTAATATAAGAAACTTAATACAGTAATTAAAAAATATATATTATTATGACACTCCATCCGTTCATAAATAATTATCACTTTAAAATTTTTATATAAAAATTAAGAAAATTATATAATAACCTACTATATATAATAATTTCATTAAACTAAACTTCTACCTAATTTATTACTCATTCCATTATACTATAATTATATGAATGTAAATTTAAAATAAAAGTATAAAATAATTTTGATTTTTATAAATTGATAATTGTTTGTGAATAAAATTTATCATTTTAAGGTGATAATTATTTGTGAATGGAGAGAGTAAAGCCTTTGTAAAAATGATAGTATAAAATAATTATTTTTAAAAATGTATTATAAAATAATTTTTTATTAATTAACTCATTAACAATAAGTATCCTTTTTTATTTTATTTTATTTTTTAAGGAAAGGTTCTCAAAATGAACTTTGAAAACCCATCTTGGAGTCCATTGGATTTTGTCATTAGGTCTACGGTCTGGTTGACTTATGAAAAAGGGCATTTCCCTTCTGTTGGGCTTTTCATATTCACATCCAGACCCAATTTCTCTTCAGTTGGTTCACATTTCATTGTCCATTAGTCTGTAGACCCACAATATGAAATGACCATTCCATTCCTCCTCCGTTTCAGCTTTAAAACCAGAAAATGAGGGCTACAATAGGTAATACACAATGTCCAGCTGTAAATATCTCCTTTCCTTGTCTAGCCCGCCAAATGCTCGTGTCTCAACAACCTTTAAAAAAAGTGCACAAAAAAGCCCAAAAAGTGTAAGATTGACCAAAAACCCAAAATTGACCCTTCAAGTCTCTCTCCAATACCATCCACGTGCACAACCTTATCCACTTTGTCTCTCCATATTTTACCTTCTGCATCCGCTTCCATGTTACTCACTCAAATTTTTTCTTCATCGTTTGTACTTTTTTTTCCCAATTTTACCCTTCAGCAAAGATCAAATGAAATCAATTTTTATTTATAAATCAGTGTACAATACTGTAAAGCAGCATTTAAGAGCGAATGCTTGTACTAATGTTTTAGACGATAAAAACCTTTAACCCCAACTTCTATCCGAAATAGGGTACGAACTAAGCACCATCACCTCCATTTCTTAACCCTCTGGTTACGAATTTCTCTCTCTAAAAACTCTTAATTCTCTAATCTTTCTCTTTCTAGCTCTATGGCCTCTGCTCTAACAATCAGCTGCTCCCTCGCCGCCGTTCCTATCCGTGCATCGTCAGGATCCGGAAGAAAACCGGAGCCCAATCGCCGGAAAGCATCTTCTTCCACCTGGTGGGCCCCGCTCTTCGGTTGGTCCTCCGATCCTGACTACGTTGACGCTACTACTGGTGGTTCTGTAAGCATTGATAGATCTGGTGCGTCGGAGTCCGAGTCGGATACATCGAGTGGACCAAAATCCAGGTTCGCTCTGGGTTGCTTCACCGAAGAGAAAGCGAGGGAGCTTAGAAGGAAGACTATGGAGGGTAGTTCATTTCACGATATAATGTACCACTCAGCAATTGCGTCTCGTCTCGCGTCCGATACATCGCGTCGGTCCTATTAGTAAACCGGAGCTGCGGTGTTCGGTAACGGTAAGTCTCCGAATTTTAGGGACTGAAAATTTGTCGAAAGTTCGAAATTTTATATTTGGTGGTTTTAAAACTTGTTTTGAATCTCTTTTAATTTTGGATTTGTCATGTGGCGTTGAGAACACTAATCTATGATGTGTACTTGTAATGCTTGACCGTTGGATCGCCGATCAACGTTTTACTTGCTCGGAATTATGTAGTGGTGTTGGATGCCATGCCTTGAAGGGACCCCGCACATATGATGACATGGCAATCACAGGTGCTTTTGATCATGATCATATTCCTGCCATGTCATCTTGAGACCCATCGTAAGATGGATCCCTTTTCGCACACTTTTTTCTTTAATATCTAAAACGGGAGCTAGTGGATCATATAATTTGAGAATGAGCATATTATGATATTAATTTTTATTGCATTGAACTGTTTAAAGTTTAAACATAGTTTATTACCTAGAATAGCATAAAATAATTCCGTAGTTTTATTGAGATTTTTTTTAAAAAAATTGAATAATAATTGATTATACAAAATAAATATTTTCAAAATTAATAAGTTAATTTTATACATGAAATAGTTATTTATAAATTTAAAATTTTTTAATTCCAAAACATGGTTGCAAGAATTTTTAATCAAATCAGGAAGTGTCTTATTAATAATTTGTCATTAGGTTTTAAATCTTAGTCTCCTTCAATTTTCTGCAACTCGTTGTTAGAAGGTTCAAACTTGATCAATAAGATTCAGTCCCTGTGTTCCTCTTTTATCTCTGTCCTTATTTGTTAAGTTTTGGAAGATGTTTTGATTGGACTGTTCTCTTTTAGAGGAGTAATGGATTGGAATAAATTCCATTGATGTATAGAGTTAAAACCTGAGTTCAACGTAATTCGAAAATCAAGTTTTAATTTTTATACTGTAACTCAATTGAAACAAAAATTTAAAATTTAAATATTAAATACATATAAATTAGGTTTAAAATTAAATAGAGTAATATAGAGTTTGAACTCAACGCAATTTAATACTGGAGTTCGGAGTTAATAAAATCAAATCTAGTTTAGATGTTTTGTTAATTGGCCCAAATAAGTTGTTTCTTTGACATATATTTGTGCAAGTTCAACTGTAAAATATCAGCATATTATAAATATGTAATTATTAAATAATTAACTCAAAATATGTAACAATTATCAAATACAACAATAGGATTATACGAAATCTTGAATTTCATGTTCTCTACCCTAAAGTAAAAATGGCATCTTTTAACCCTTGAATGAATGCAGCAGGAAGAGGGATATTAAGGCATCCGGTAGAAATGATAAATCAATAATCAGGCATTCTATATATCAATTAATTAAACATATAAGTAATTCTCAGAAAATTCATTAATATTTTTATTTGATAATGCTCTCAGAAGTTTTCGTTTGAAATGGAAATCGTGAAGATGCCTATTTGAAAATGGAAATGTTTTTTTTAAAAGCCAACTGAAATTTTCAACCTAGGGCCCATTTTGCAGATACGATTAAGCCAGGAGAATCCAGACAACCTTTTGTTTTGGGACCACCACCATGTGCAAAAATACTAAAAAATAAAAATATATTTTTAAACAGCTATTTTCTTTTTTCTTTTTCCTTTTAAAACTACTATTTTTTTTTTCGATTTTCAATTTCAAAAATACCCAATATAATACAAGAAATATGCATTATCATATATTTTCAGTTAAATTTTAAAAAAGAAATAAAGAAGTGAGATATCCCGTACACTCCTTATTTTTATTTGACATATCATATAATTTTTTCTTTATTTTTATACCTTTTATTATTTTAATATATATATATATATATTACAAGTAAAAAACTATAAATTACTGAGATTTGACAAAAAATACTAAAAAGTGAAAATATTTTTAAAAATGCCCACTTTTCTTCTGTCTTTCAATTTTGTTTAAAATTGAAATTTTCAATTTAAAAAAATATTTATTTTCAATTTGCAATATATTAAATGTTCCATTAGATATATACATAACCTATATCTTCGGTTAAATTAAAAAAATATATTTTTATACTTTTTTAAAAATATAAAAAATCTAAATTAATATAACAATTAACACTTTGATTACTATTATTCCAATTATCACTTTCATTTCTATTGCCCTATTTTGAGATTTCTTTTTATTTTAAAATTTTGAGTTTATTTTTTCTAATTTTAATTCCTAAAATTTTAATTTAATTAATATTTTATCCAAAAATTTTAATATAATGGATATTTCTTGAACTATTAGATTATAAAATATTATAGTCAATTATAATTTTTGGAAACTAGATTATAGATTAAAAGTATTATTTTTGAAATATTAAAAATAGAGAAATTAATTATATAATAAAATTTAAAAGTACCATTATATTAATAAATAACCAGTAAAGGATCACGCAGCTATCGTTAAAAATTATGAAATTTTGGTATAAATCGATTTGAACATAACAGCGAGTTTTATAATTTTTAATATTTTTTTATTTTTTTTATTAATAAGAGAAAAAAAATACAGGTTTTTAAGTTTTTTAATATTAATTACTTTATTCATTCTACTAAAATAATTACTTTCAGCTTGTATATTTATTAAAAATTATTAAATTTTTTAAATATTATATAAAATTATTTTAAATTGACTAAAATATTCTTTATTAATTTATTAATATTATACTTTTATTTTATCAAATAAGTTATTAATAATAAAAATGTAATTAAAAAAATTAATTAATTTTTTATTACATAAAATAATAATTTAAAAAAAAATATTTTTTTTTATAAAAATGACAATTTCAATCAAACAAAAGTAATATATAACAACTTTTAAAAGTGTTATTTATTATTAAATAATATGACTGTACTCTATCTGTCTTTTCTTTATTTATTGATGTTTGATAGAACACATAATTTTTAGACTCTAAAATACACCAAAACTCTTAATTATTGAAAAAAAAAAAGAAAGGAAAAGGAGGAGATAAGTGTGAAAATTTTACTTAGTCACATTAGAATGTAAATAGAGAAAATTTTATTTGGTCACATTATAAAGTAAATAATGTTTTAGTATTTATATATGAAAACTTAAATTTAAAAAAATATAATTTAATTCTATTTATTTTAATTTTATTAATTTTTATATTTAAATAAATTAATTAATAAAATTCAATTTTTGGAGTTAAAAAGAAAAGAATTATTTTAATAAAAACAAAAGAATAATAAAATAGAAATTATAAAATTCAATTTACTTTATACAAAAATTATTGCTAAAAATTTAAAATATTATTAATTACATTAGAAATTAATATATTCTGATATAAGAATAATGAAAAATAATTTAGTTTTGTTTACTTTAATATTATCTAAAATAATAACAATAATAATAATAATAGATTTAAAATATTTTTTTGAAACGCGTTAATCTCTTAAACAATATTGGTAGACTTCTTTTCCTGCAGAATTATAGTAACAAGTTATTAAATTTTAATTTTAATCTATAAAGTCCAACTAAAAAAACAAATTTAAATTAATACAGAAACATTATATTTATTATTTTATGAAAATATTGAAATTTTTTTAAACTTTAAAAATATTGGTTATAGAGAAAAAAACAGAGAATATATTATTTTTATAGTATTTAAATTTTATAATCAAATTGCATTTAAATTTATACCCTATTCTTGATAAATCATTCTATCCTAATTATTTGATTTTGATCTTCAATTAATAATTAAAAATCAAGTTTATAAAGTGCCTTGAAATGGTGAGACTATGATTGAGAATCATTATTTGATTTTGATCTTAAATTACATTTAAGCAAATTAGTATTGGGAGATTTTATTGATGCCCTCCTTCATTGCATTCACTAGCTGCACATGCAACATAAAATAAATTAATTTGCATAATTGCCGACCATAAGCCAAATTAAAAAAATGATAAACTAATAAAATTGTCTTCAAGAAATTCAAATGCATGCTCTCTCTCTTGCACATGTATTACGTACTTAATTATGCATTGCATATATATATATATATATATATATACATAAGATAAGATCTGAATAATATAATTAATAATCTCTTTTTCCAATCCAATTTGATTTTGGGGTTTGATTCTAATATTTTTCTGTTCATTTCCAGGAGCCACAGGCAATTAAATTAATTTAAAATTGAGATTAGAAATAAAGTTTTTATTATATTGTGCATAGATCTTAGGGACATCAGTCACCTTCTCAGAAGTACCGGCAGGCCTTTTATATTATTGAACCCATGTGCATGAAGCATTTTAGTGATTACATAGAATCCTTTTTATATATAAGATTGTGAATTTTTCTTTTATTTTTTTTTTGATAATAATTTATATTTTTTATTTTGAGTTATTTTATTATATTCTCTAATCGACTTTTTATTAAGATATTTTAATTTTTTCTTTAAAAAAAGATATATATATTTTTTTGAAAATTAATAAGACATTCTAATTTAATAATAGTAAAATAGACTAATTTAATTCAAGACATATAGATAATTGTAAATATTCATGGAGTGGAAGATCTAACTAATAAAAAACTATGTATATTTTATTAAGTATGTGTAAAAATAAGTAACAAGTTTGTGATTTTAATTAATAAATAAAATGAAAATAATTTTGTCTAGAAATTAATTAATGTTTTTTTTTGGTGCAGAAGAGAAATTTATAAAGGTTTTTTCGATGGACAACAATGGTTAGGCAATGAAACAGGTTTGCCAATAATTGCATATGGCTTTCAATTCCTTGTCTTTAAATTTAACCTCCACCAGATGATAACCGAATCTTGAAATAACTCAATAAATACTTCATTTTTATGTCAATTAATGTTAATACTAAACTTTACTCAAACCAAGTAATAAAATACGGTCCTTAAATTTTGGAAATTATTATAATCTATTTTTAATGTCAAGATTTAAACCACTTATATGTTAGTCATATCAATTCCAAAATTCATTTCCCTGTAAAAATTTTTATTTCCTATTTACTAAATGATTTTAAGTTAATTATATAATATTAAAAATTATTGAAAATTCTAATTGGAAAATTGAGAGAAGTTTTTTTTTTAGAAAAAGAATTGAGAAAATATTAGTCTGTATTCTTTTTCATGTGATGAAACAATAATTCAATTATCTAAATAGTATTTTATAAATTAGTACAATTCATTTTGGAAATGAAAAAAAATTATATAAAATTAGTCAAGACACTCATGAAATAGTTATAGTAGTGGCATTCCTGTAAATTGAACTGAAAATCAGTGTCCTTCTCGTAGAGGAAAGCAAATAAAACACGGTGCTTTACTCGAGTGATCCCATGCACAGAAAAACACAAATCTTCCTCCCTCTCTCTCTCTCTCTCTCTGCCTCACATAAAAACCAGCCACCGCAAGTGAGCAACAATGTACAGAACGGCGGTGCTGTTAGTGCTACTTTGCGCTACCTGCCACGCTGCTTTGTCGGCGGTCACCGACGGTAAGCCTCCATTTATGTTTTTCTTCAATTTTGTTTATATTCTTACTCAATTTGCATGCTAGTCTATGCATGAATGGTTTTCAAGAATATTTCTTCTTCATGTTCATTATTAATTAATCGTACTAATGTTTAATTTTGGTTCTTAATTAATTAGTTTTAGTTAATAATTAATTAATTAATTAAGCTATGTGTGTGTGTGTGTGTATATATATATATATATATATATAAGTCTCAATCTTCTCAAAAATTTTGTTAGCTGTACATGCGATTTTATAGTACTATATAATAGACATATATATATATATATATATTATATAAAATAATATATATATATATATATTGCAGAAAAAGAAAAGTATTATTCAGTTCCTTTAACCCATTATGCTCTCTCACATTAGTTAAATTTAGTTCTAAGGTGATAAAATGATTGTGGTTAATTTGTATTGCTTCTCTAGCTTTTAGTCCCAATCAATAAATTCAGTTCTTCAAAGAATGATAATAATTTATACTTATGGTTTATGATATAATAATATAATATTATTACTTATAAATAATATATTTACATATAACAAAATTAAAAATTTCTTTCCAAAAAAAATATTTCTATGTATAATTAATAACTTTGAATAAAAAATAATTTATTTAGTATAAATTGTTTATTTAAAAAATAAATTATAAATGAAATGGTAGAAGATTTTTTTTCTTTAATAAGATATCTTGAGTTCGAACTTAAAAAGGGTATATTTTTAAAATTTGAGATTAAGTATTTTATTTTTTTAATGAGCATTTCTATGTGTATTTAGATTAATTTATAATTTTTAAATTATTAGATATTGAATGAATAAAAAAAAATGAGGGACGGAATCGTATCTAAATAGTTCGTGTCTTCATTAATTACAATAAGATAGTGAAGAACATGAAATATCAAAAAGGGTAGGCACAGAAATTGAATAATTGGCATTTATTAAAGTGTCATCAATGATATACAACAGGCAGATTTCCTTTTCAATATGGCTTGCGATTCTCATCCGATCCCAACCTTTTAATTCCACTATATATATATATATTAATCAAATTGATTCAAATTAAAAATATTTATATATTTATTATATTAAAAAAATGACTATTTTAATTTTATATTTATTATATTTATTGTTAAAAGTCTTTAACAATAAATATAAGACTAAAATAATCATTTATTTAATACAATTAATATAAAAATATTTTTAATCTGGATCAATTTGATCCATTTAGTATTACTCTATATATATATATCAAAAATGATATATGAATTAATTAATTCGATTAAGAAGTATTTTATGCATTAATTATAGTAGAGAAATGACTATTCTAATTTTATATTTATTATTAAAGATAATAATAAATATAATATTAGAATAATTATTTTTTTAATATAATTAATTTATAAAAATTTTTTGATGAGAATCAATTTGATGTTATTTTATATATACAGTCAGTACCTGCCAACTCATTTCTATTTAATGCCCATTTATTTTTCATGTGCGTTGGTTGTTGGAAACTTGGACAAACATTACTCATACTTAGTACTCCCTTTACTACTTGGTACTTCCTTATCAAAATTATAAACTCATTTCTATTTCACACAATTTAAGAAAAAATTAGTTAAATTAATTTAGCAATATATTTTTCATATTCTTTCATACATATTCCTAGTTAATTCACAAACTTCATTTAATGAAATAAAATTATGATAAAAATATTATTGCAGAAATAATAACCAATTTAATATAAATATATTTATTGAAAATAAGGAAAAAAATTTTCAAACAATTTTTTTGATATGTGTTACTTCCTCTATTTTTTTTAATTGTCTATTTTTATTATTTCACCAATATTAAAAAAATCATTTATCAGTATTATTTTTTATTAAAATATCCTTTCACAAATAATGAAAAAGTATTTAATAAGTAGTTAAAAAATTAACAAGTGAGGATAATATTGAAATGAAATGGATAATTATATCTTATTTTTCTAAATAAACACTTATTTAAAAAAATAATTCTTAAGTAGATACTTAAAAGGGAATGGAGAGAGTATATTCAAACTTTATTTATTTCATTCATCTTTCTTAATTAATGATAATAAAATTGAGATTAACAAATTTATAAAAATTACTTCTCAATATTAAAATATGTACTAATTAATTGAGGGGTACAATTGAAAATATATATAATATTTAAAATAAAAAATATAAAGTGAACTATTATTTTATGACGCTAAAAACAATAGGATTATAATTTTAGGATGGAGGGAGTAATACAACTATTACCTTCGAAATGTTGACTATTTGCAAATTTATTTGTTTTCATTATTACATGTTTAGTATAATTTTTATTATTATTCTATCTGTCTTAAATTAATACACTTTTTTATTTATTCTAAATTGTAGCTTACTTGCTATATACTAAAATAAAAATAAAAAATATATATTTATATATTTAAAAAAGAATTAATTTTTATAAAATAGAAAATGTATCTTTCAATTTGAGCATGAAGTATAATATTGTGATCAATATTAAGTATACCAAATTAAAGTTTTAGAAATCACAATAGCAAATTAGATGTAATTAATTTGTTATTTATGGGTAGAAAAAATGTTAAATTTATTAATTAAATATATTATTCTTTAAATTATGAAAAATTAAAATACACTAAAAATAACGGTTCATCAGGAAATAACTCTTTTATAATGATTTTCATTTATGATTACAGTGAATAAGAGCTCAAATCTAAAATTAATCTTACTCATACAAATTCAAAGAGAATTTTACAGCTAAATGGGGGCTTTATAAACACATTAAATCAAATTTCTAATTTACACATCCAACAATACATAATATTCTATTTATGATTGTGATGTCGAGAGAGGAAGATCAGTCTTTAATTAAATGAGTTCTAATCAAATTAATGCTCAAGTGGAGGAGTGGACCACTAGGAATAAATATGAAGTATTATCAGAGGATAGCAGAAATGAATTTAATTGCTATAAATAAATTAACAGATTTTTTTTAAAAAAATATTCACAAAAGTCCAAATTATATGCATATGAATATAATCATTTGAAAAGAACATAAGGGATATTATGTGACAAAGTTTGTATGTGGGGGAGGGAAGTGCAGGAGCAAAATATAAGAATAATAGGATAAATTATACTCCTAGTCTCTCAGGAATAACCATTGTAACGTCGTCGTTCTTAAACTTTAAAATGTTACATCGTCGTCCCTCAGTTATCTACGATTGTAACAATATAGTCTTTCCGTTAATTTATCATCAAATTCATTAATATCCATCCTATAAAGCATGTCTAATCATCATTCCATCTCATAAATCAAAATCATTTTTGGCCCTTCAACATTCTATTGTTCATGCAAACTAAGAAACACATCTCTCCTTATTTCTCTCTCACTTTTCATAAACAATTAACATCTTCTCTCTTTATTTCTCTCTCTCTCTAGCTCTATCTTCCTAACTTTTCTCTTGAATTCAAGGAATCGATGATTTGGATCAAACTCCAACGATCGTGTACAAAATAAAAAAAGTTCTCATAATTGTTTTCTATTTTATTATTATTATTATTATTTCAAACTTTCTCAGATTTAAAAGGCTAAGTTGAGCAGTTTGCCCAAAAAAAAGTATAAAAAAGGGCAAAATATTGTGCAAGATGGTGTTGCTTCAATTGGTTATTTGCGTTGTTTTTTAGATTTTTTTTGTTTTTCAAATTTATTTTTGTTAAGCTCAGATCTGTGTATAAAAAAACCTATTTTTAGTGTTTGGTTTCTAATTGTTTTAAAGATTATTAATTTATAATATATTATGAGAAAAAAGAATGAAAAATAGTTTTTTTTTTGGCAAGTGAAAAATAGCTAATAGTCAAAAGATATTTTTCTAATTCATTTAATTATTTTGATGTTCAGCCATCAAGAGCTAGTAAAATTTTATTTGGTTGCTAAGATTTAGTGGCTAAAAAGTAAAAATTGTTGGTCGTTGTATCTTGCAAAAGATTAATTTTTAATAAATTTATTTGAGTTTTTGAATTTTTTAATTTGGTTCATGAAACTAAACAGACCCAATAAACATACTGGTTATTTTGATTGTTACTGTTTCAAAGTAGAATTTTTTTAAAACTGAGTTAAAGATATAAAATTTTGAAGAAAAGTTAAGAAGAAATAGAGAGAGAGAGTGTGTGAGAGAAATACAGAGAGAAGATGTTAAATGTTCATGGAAACCAACGTAAAAACAGAAGGATATGATTTTGGTTGTTGAGATGGAAAGATTATTAGACATGTCTGCGTGGCGCCTTATAGAATCGTTATTAACGGATTGGATGACAAATTAACAGAAACACTACATTGTTATAACTATAGATAACTAAGGAATGATGATGTACCATTTTAAAGTTTAAGGATGAGGGTGTTATAATAGGTATTCTTAAGGGATTATTAGTGTAATTTATCCTGACATAATATATGATCCATCTCTTTTAATCACAAGGGCTAAGAACAGATCATGTGATGACAGCAAAGCATTTTTGAATCAAAACTTAGATTTAAAGGCAAAGACAGTCTAGATTTGTTGGCTTGGGGCCATGTCTTTTCAAATTTTGTAATTTACTAAGAAATAAGCAAACCCAAGATCCCTTCTGTCTTCAAAAATTTTTACTTGATTCGACCATGTACTTCCATTTAATCATAACCCATTAATTTGATAATTTAAGGAACATGTATTTTATTATGAATTATACAAGTGTTTATGAGTTGGATCTGAATTTGAAAAATATTAAAATTTTTAAAAATTTATGTGAATTTTTCAGGTCTATTGCCAAATGGGAACTTTGAATATGGCCCAAAGCCATGGCAAATGAAAGGAACAGTAATAACAGCCAAGAATGCTATTCCTAACTGGGAAATTTCAGGATATGTTGAGTACATAAGATCAGGGCAAAAACAAGGTGACATGCTGCTAATTGTTCCTGATGGAGCCTTTGCAGTTAGATTAGGCAATGAAGCTTCAATTAAGCAGAAGATTAGTGTTATAAAAGGCAATTATTATTCAATAACTTTCAATGTGGCTCGAACTTGTGCTCAAGAGGAGAAATTAAACATTTCTGTGTCACCAAATTTGGAACCTGAAGATTGGGGAATTTTGCCAATGCAAACAATGTATAGCAGCAATGGGTGGGATTCATATGCCTGGGCTTTCCAGGCTGATTCTTCTGAAATTGAAGTCTCTATTCATAACCCTGGTGTTGAGGAGGATCCTGCTTGTGGCCCTCTTCTTGATTCTGTAGCTTTAAAGCTTCTTTCTAATCCCAAACGTACAAGGGGTAATATTTTCACAAATTTGCTGAAGTTAAGTAATTTCTGAGTTCGAATTTCCTATTTAACTTATTCTGCAATGATTTTACAGGGAACTTGCTAAAGAATGGAAATTTTGAAGAGGGACCATATGTATTTCCAAAGACAGACTGGGGAGTTCTAATTCCACCCCACATCGAAGATGGTCACAGTCCTTTACCTGGCTGGATAATTGAATCTCTAAAGGCAGTAAAGTACATAGACTTGGAACATTTTGCAGTACCAGAAGGCAAAAGAGCCATTGAACTTGTTGCAGGAAAAGAAAGTGCCTTATCACAAATTGTCAGAACCATACCCAAAAAGACTTATGTCCTAACTTTCAATGTGGGTGATGCTAACAATTCTTGTGAAGGATCAATGGTGATAGAGGCATATGCTGGTAACGATAAAATCCAAGTCCCTTATTTATCAAAAGGAAAAGGAGGATTCAAGAAAGCTCGATTCGTGTTCAAGGCTGTCTCAACTCGCACAAGAGTTATGTTCTTAAGCTCATTTTACACCATGAAAAGTGATCATTCTGGTTCGCTTTGTGGCCCTGTAATTGATGATGTGAGATTGGTTAGTGTTCGTAAAGCAAGGCGTCTTCTGTGAAAGAACAGGGTTCAGGATTATTAGTCAAGAAATTTGCATTTGCTTATGCAATTATATCAATGTTGTTGATCCTTTTTAATTATTACGAAAAAAAAAGAAGTATTCACTATAATATTTAATTATTTATTTTATTATTATATTGAAGTGAACGATATTCTCAATCGATTTTGTATTTGAAACATTAAAAATCATTAGTTTCAATTCAACGAATTCAATTTTATATGATTAAAAATAACGGAACCAAATTTCATTGAAATTGATAAAATTTTTGAATAAATTTCATTCAGTCGATTTAGTGCAACTACAATACAAATGATGATAAATGACAGAAAAAAAAAAGATGAAGAAGAAGCTTAATTCGATTTGTCCCTCTCAGCTGGCCCCTGTCTCTCTCTCTGTGGGTTCCAAAACCCTAAAATTGGTTGTCGTCAATTCGGGTAATGGTGAAAGAGCATGAAATTTTTGATCTTTTACTTTTCAAATTTCACGAAATGGTTAAGATGCTTCGCAGCCTCTGATTGAAGGCAACAAAGGCACACTCGCACATGATTCGCATCTCTGTGAACTTGGTAATTGCTATCATGTCTGGTTTTTCGTTTATAAAATTGGTGTTAAGCAACACAAATACTCAATTTATCTTAGACTCAAAATCCCATTGGGGTTTTCAAACTTTACTTTTCAAGATCAGATTTTTTTCATCTAAGATATTGCCAAAATCAAATGATCAGTTGTTAACAGTTCCATTCCTTATAAATTCATATGGATTAAGCTTAGCATCTGCTAAATTTGTCGCTGAGAAGGTACATTTTAAAACCCTAGAAAAACAAGAGTCTGTCCTTAGCCTTCTCAGAGACCATGGATTCGCCCCTTCCCATAAATCCAAAATTGTTAAAGCACGTGTAGCTTTGCTTACGCGCAGTGCTGAGAACCTTTTGCCCAAGCTTGAGTTTCTGAGTTCAATAGTGGCTTCAAGTTCAGACCTAACTGCGATTCTCAGTAAGAATCCAAGTCTCTTGCTTTGGAGCCTAGAGAGAAATCTAATTCCATGTTATAATGTCCTCAAAAGTGTTCTGCTTTCTGATAAGAATGTAATTAGGTCTTTTGAACGCACGCGGTATTGCTATGGGTACAAGAACTTGAATGCCATTTTGTCCGTCTTAAGAGAAGTTGGCGTGAATCAATCTAACATTGTTTATATTTTGCTTGTTTGTCCTTATATGGCATATACAAATGTTGACAAGTTCAATGAATATGTTAAGAAAGTTATAGGGATAGGTATTTGCCCTTTGAAGCCTGTGTTTGCTAGAGCACTCCGAGTGTGCTACGAATTAGAACCCAAAACATGGCAGTCTAAAATGGAGGCTTATGGGAGATGGGGCTTGTACCCAGATGAAATCTTATCAGCTTTTAGGAAGCAACCCCAAATTATGGCGATTTCAGAGGACAGCATTATGATTAAAATGGATTTTTTTGTGAACAAGATGAATCTTAAGGCTAAGGATGTTGAGAATCGCAGTTGTTATTTGTTACAGTTTGCAGAAGAAAATTGTCCCAAGGTGTTCTGTTATTAGACTTTTGCAATTGAAAGGTTTAATCAAAAGGAAATTCAGTATATGTACGGTGTTGGTTACCTCAGAGAAGTACTTCATGGATGTATTTGTTAGAAAGCATAAGGAACTAGAGCATCAATTGTTGGATATTTTTCGAGGGAAAACGAATCTTGAAGAGCTAGGTTTTGGATTTGATAAAAGGGTTTGAGGTGGGATTGGAACACTCAAGTTCCTATTTTCTGACTGTAATTATAGACTGAAGCAGTGATTTAAATCTGCCTTTTCTGGTGCATTGTTTTGCATTTATCGGATTTTTCGTCTGTTACATTGAGGATCTTATTAATTCCTACTTTTCTCCTGAGTGAAACAAAACAGTTGATCTGATCTTTATTTTATGACCTCAGCAATGAAATTACTATTTGAACTTCTCAAGTAAAAGGCCTTGTTTAACATAGCGGGTGGTTGATTAAGTCTTGTAAACCAGTATGAACGAAAAGTTGCTGGTATTTAGAACTCTATACAATTGCAACTTGTCAGACATATCATGGCACTGAATGTGTACTGGCTATTGTCACCCTTATCATGGCAATCTGAGATTGATGCTTAAGGGATTTTTGTCAGCTTTCATGAAGAAACCATCACTGATGGTGTTTTAGAGGAGAAAACTATGAGTTAAATGGATTGTTCTGTAAGCAAGATAAATTTCCAGTTATAATGTCTTAAAGTTTGGAGGAGAGAATTGTCCTTAGCTGTTGTATTATAATAAATTTGCCATTGCAAGTTTTGAAAGAAAGATCATCCGCTAAATGACCTGTTTGTTTTCTGTTTGAAAGTAACTAACACATAATTGAATGAATCCATTTGTTCAAATGCCTTAATGTACATTTTTCCCACTTCATGTTCGGAATTCTGATTTCTGGCATTGAAAATTGTGACTTTTAATTTTTTATATTTCTCATATTCCCTAAATTTATCAACTTTTTTTTTAATCTCGATAATGAAATTACTAAACGAATTCCTATAAATCATTAGTGATTTTCAGAATCTCGAGTTCTAAAGCATAGGGCTTAATCTTTCTTTCTTGCTATTTTTTGGTCAATTTATTGAACTGCTAAAAGTAAAGGCCTTGTACAACGGCAAAACCAGCATTAGTATGAAAAAGATGCTGTCCGCAGAATTTTACATCGGCAACTTGTAAGAAATTTGCAACGTTAGACAGCAGGGCAAAGTTAAGAAATGATATCCCATTTTTTGTATAAATATGCTTATGATTTGCAGAAACATCCCCCCGCCTTTGCTAAAGTGAGACAATCCATCAATATATACTCTATATATGCAGCTATAGGCATAAATATGCATCATTCTTCCATGTTTTTTAGAAGTAATGAATAACTGAATAAAGATGCGCTCTTCAAATTTTTGGTTGAGATCATTTGCAGGTACAACACTAAAGAAGAATTTAACAATGGCCCGTAAGTAACTTGAATTAACCCCAGCATTCTACTCATCTGGTTGTGAGAAAAGTATATACAATCTTTACTTGCTTATCACGCATCATCTATGCATATTAGTCGATAAGATTAAAATTAAGGGGAATTTGTTGTTCCAATTTTTAGAATAGGCATAGAACAAGCATACTTTTTATCTTTTAATGTCCATCCTACTCAAATATACTAGAAAATTGATATTTCTTTCCTTTACATAAATTGTTATATAAAATAATCACTATCTTGAAACTGAGGCTATTTGATGATTGGCATTGTGATAGAATTTTATAGGAAGGATTCGACTTGGCCTGATTCAATAACTCATTAAATATTTTGCCTGGCAAAGCAGACCATATGTAAGACAAGCAAAATTTATACCTCTCAAACCCACAAAATGTTATGCAGATTAACTATTTATTACTCTTCTATTATTTCATCCTTCAACCTTCGCCACTGAATTAATACTAAATTTCAATAATGACTACTAAACTTTTAATTTGTATCAATAAAGTTAATGTACTCAACAGAATATGCACTAAATTTGAAATTTTGAACAGGCCTAACTTGCCTAGTAAACTGAGTTTCTGTTATATAATAGCAATTAGGTATAGTGCTCTGGTGTCTGTTATACGCTAATACACAAAATCCCCATTGAGCGTTCACCCTTTCCATACTTGTCAAGTTCACCTACTATATGCTCAAATCAAATAAACAATCATCAACACTCTCATTCTTCATAAATCCATGTGGATTGACTCAGAATGTGCTAAAACCTCAATAACCAAAAAGAGAACGCAAGAGCTTCCATTTCCAAGTACCCATCAGTCCGACCAACATGGAAAGCATTCAAGAAGAGTTAAGCAACAGAGGCATTATATTTTCTTAAATTGTTACAAAAACAACTGTCCAAAATATGGGCAGGATGATTCAAAAATGCAACCGTGCCCCAGTTACATTGTGGCGCACCATCTCACTGTAGAACAATGCATGTAGAACTGGCTATAAGCTACATAAACTGTAAATAGAAAGCTCCAACATCTCAGTGTTTCTTATTACCTTAACCATCAATCTTTTATTATTTTGCAAAACCATATATATGCCAATAGAGCATTCCCTTGGATCACCTCTACATCCATCTCAAGTAATTATGTTGATTATCAAACTCTACACGGTTAAGTTTTTCTACTTGTATGATCCACTAACAGATCCTCTTCTAAAATTTTCTCTACCAATTATAACATTAAACCATACAAGAGATGGAATTCATAGCTTAAATAAATTGACCACTGGCAAACAGAACAGTTCTTAGATAAAGAACGCATGAACAAATTGAGACAAAAATATATATATATATATATATATATATAAAGAAAGTTGCACAGGTGCAAAAGTTACCAACAATTCCATTTAACTAAGCATAATGAAGAAGTAAAATGCAATAGAACATCAGGGAGTTCTGGCTTAACAGTACTTGAACAATTTATTCCATAAAATAGAGAAGCTGGAATCTACTACCGTCTAAGTTTAAAGGCGAACAGTGGTGGGCTTATAATCAATCACCATAACTTTCTCCAAAGCAGGTAAGAACAAATTGGCAAATTCAACATGAGCAGGATGAGCTATATACTCTGCAACACTTTCTGTACTCTCGAAGGTAGATTCAAAGATATGAGTGAAGCCTTGGTGCATGTTCTCAATACTCACATCCTTACCCCTATTTACACCAAATCAAAATTCGGAGTTGGAATTACAAGCTCAAAGTGTTCATTCAGCAAATTCACCATTATTTAACAAAGTCCATGAGATTAATGGATAAAAAGCTTAAAGAATCTACATGGGTTTCATTATAAAATGCAATTTAAAGCTAATTACGGGATTATTTCAGTTAAAAATTACTTGTCAAATAGTTAAACATGTATACAATTAAACCCGCCTACCGGAGTTGATTTTTTTTTTTTTAAATTTCTATCAAAATTTTGTTAAAATTAATTTGCTTACTACAAATCCTTCAAAGACAATTGTTTCCTAAAAGCATAATCAAAACTAAGGAATTAGTAAAGAAAGAGAGAGTGTTTTGTGTTACCAGTGGAAAGCTTTCATGGGTTGGATGAGATTAACGAGATTTGCATAACCCTTGATGAGTTGCTCAATTTCTTGTGGTGGGATTCCTTCTTTGAACTTGCCTAGCAATACGTGCTTCACTACTCCCTTAGCTTCCTCCATTGCCTTTTTGCGATCTCCGTTACTAGTTTCGCTGATCTGCTAGTGTTCCTTTCCTTATAATGACAGTAGCTGAAAGCACTTTAAAATTTTTAAATACATTACATTTTATTTTTTATTTTTTTATCTTATTAGATTATTATATTACTACATGTTAAAATATTACTAACAATTAATTATAAAATTATTCTTAAAATTTTAAAATTTTAAAATAAACACAATATTGGTATTTATGCTTTTCCATTAAAAATTACAAAATTATATAAAAAAATTTAAAATTAGATTTCTCCAAAATACTATTAATGCAGTAATATTGTGAAATTGAAAAAGAATACAATTAAACTACTAAAATATGAAAAAATATAAATTAAAATGCATTTGTTGATGTTGAATATTTATTCTAAATTAAAACGATTAAATAATAAAAAAGTGTAAAAATGAGATGAGATTTTAAATATAATATTTGGGTAATATTGCATTTCTGTTAAGTAAAAAAATAAAGTGAATGTATTTAAGATTATTGTTAATTTATTTATATAAATGGGTCAAATTTCACCATGAAATATCATCATAATTGGATTCCATTCACTTACATTGGTATAGTTGATATGGTTTTAATTATGGAATACATGAAAAAATTAGGTTTTGACTCTCATTGTAATGAAATAAGTGATTATGGATGGTCTGCCAATGAATATCTTTTTTTTTTTTTTACAGTTTTTGGTTGAAGTATTTCAACAGATTCTTGTGCATGTATGAATAAATTTTCATGTTCAGTGCACTTTTTACCTTATGCTTGATTATCTCTCCATGCGGTAAAGTAAGTGAATTGAAGCATAAGACATGAAATTTAACTCAGTTTGAAGCATGTCGATGGTATTGGAGAAGCAAAGAAGGATTTGATTATATGCGCTGAATTCAGATTCGAGTCCTTTTGCAGTTACATAATAAGTAATTAATTCTCTGAAAGGTTTTATAAAAGATGTCTTGAACCCAAATATTCAAAAATGAAGTTCATAATGCACTCACTCCTGCAATTCATCAATAAGCTGTCCAGCGTTACATAAAAACTGCTTATTGTTTTTCCTCAAAAAGAATACAATTATTCTGGAGATTCTACTTCATTCAGCATATCTATGAACACCATCTTCTCACAGAAGATGGATAAATACCTACATTTAACATAAGTGTATTAATACAAGTTATTTTGTCTCACAACATATAATAAATAGGAGACACTGCAATGGACTAATTAACAACATCAAGCATCAGCCTTCGAGACTTGAAGATTGACCATTTCAAACGTCGATAGTAAGCTTCTTGGAGGAGTGCAAGCGACAGCACAAATATCCACTTGAATCCCATCTGCACATTACGTAAATCCAAATCAAGTTACAAATAGATAGTTGAAATCAGTTTGAACATCCAGCATTCAGATGCCAGGTTAGTTTATGATGACTACAATTTATTATTGAACCAAGTGATCGTTGCCTTCCAAGAAAGCTTTCCACTAGATAATGAAAAGAAAAACAAAGTTCAATGATCCAGAACCTCCATTGCCTACTCATGTTGTTTTAAAATTATACAGGTGTCTCTTAAATATACTGATCAGCATGAATGCTTACCAATTTTCTCTCTTCCATTTCTGGCTCAGCAGCCCAAGACAGAAATGTTACAACATCTTTTCCCATCTGCACCGACATTGAGAAATAAACATTAATGATTTTGTAAGTGAAATTTGCAATATTAAGCCCAATGACCTGGTTTTAAAGTTTTTACCTGTGCCTCTGTTGCTGGAGTACCATCTTCATATTCAACAGCACCATCATTCAGCATTTTAGGCATAGCTATTGCCCCTCCAGGAAAGTAAGGATTATAGTGCAGTCCTTCTCGAATCTACCAAAGCAATTCCAGGACAAGATGGAATAAGACATTGAAGGCTAAACATATTATGCAGAATTGTTCCATCCAAGAGGAAAAAGAAAAAGGTGCAGCTCTATAAGAAGATTATGAGGAAACCTTTCAATTTGCGCTCCTTATTCAATTTCATCATCAGATCCGAAGCTACTTAAATGAGCCTTCTGGACTACACATTTTACATAGTATGCATGACTTATTCTATGACATCATGCCAATTTGGTCCATACACATTATTCTTTACCTACAAGTTCTCACATATTCTAAGCATTTTCAGTCTTTATTAGTTTTTTTTTAATATATTTTTTACAGTGCAAGAGAAAATTAACAAAGTGAATGAAACAAAGGCCTATATGTTTTTTCTTAAGGAAACACAAAAGATAATCTCAACAATTTTACCATCCACACTTTTATCATGAGCCACATATCATATTGCAGAAACCCATTAATGCAAAGAATGCCAAATAACTCAAACTGGAAATAGCAATGCAGGTATTCCGTCAACTAAATACAGTTCATATATGTTTAATGTTTTATAAGGTCAAGACACTTTTTGCACAAATATGCACAAAGACATACTTGCATTGCACGTACGAGTATTCTTTTGGTTGGGAAGTTATATCACTGGGGAAAGCAGAACTTACTGCAACGCCAGCAGGTGGATCGCGGTAACCAGTCAGGAGAGCAAATACATAGTTCTGACCATTGTGACGTGCCTGGAAAGAGAGGGAGTGAGACACTGAGAGATACAGGATGGCATCATTCTACTCCGTAATGCATAGACCTGCCAGTACCTTAGTGATGAGACTCAGATCAGGAGGATATGACCCTCCATTAGCGAATCTGGCTGCTTGTTCATTTGCATATGGCTGAGGAAAACGGTCACTTAGTTTTCCAGGGCGTGTAAACATTTCTCCCTCATCATTTGGCCCATCAACCACCTCAATCTAAGCGGCCATAGCCTTTACCTCTTCTTCAGTGTATGCAACACCCACAAGATCACGGAATGATATCAGAGACATTGAATGGCATGATGCACAAACTTGCTGGTAGACCTGGTGCCACGTCGAATCCTGCTCATGTACAAGAACATGAATATAAATTAAAACTAGCATAAATAGTGAAATTAACATTTACTCATTACAAACTTATTGTTTCCATCACAACCAGAAGATAGGAGGCTTTCAACCAAAAAGACGGTTGTTTAATTTTAAAAGGCTAAGAAAGAGGCTCTTCAAACACAGCCAAAATATACAATTTTTTAGTATAATAATGTTGAGTCAACTAGGAGGCCTTTAATTTTAAATAGTTTGCAATCCCCAGTGAAGAAAAACAAAAAATAGACAGAAGCCATTAATCAACTTACGAAGCATGGTCATATGAACTCAGTATTCCTTTGTGAGGCCAAGGATAGCTAGGACATTCCAAGCCATGTTCTGCCTCATCAGAACAAGCTGCTATAGTAGTACAGCTTAAAATCCCTGAAACTCCTGCCCCGATGAGTGCAAGCATTCTAAAAGAGTTTATGCCAGTAGATCTCATTGTTTCTTGGTCCTGCTTTGAAAGAAGGTAGGACAATGCTGGAAGAGTCTGCAAGCAATTTTGAGGCTAAGTTATAATTATCAAGTTTGGGAAAAAAATATAAATATATAAGCTCAAAATTCACAATTCCCTTCAAGGGGATCTAAAGTTATGCACAATAATGGCTTTAGGTTTACAATATAAGGGTCAAATTATGAATGTTCATGCATGCAGCTGTAGTCCATCACTCAGAACAGAATCAAATGAAAGCATAGCTTCTTTGCCATTGACATGTTTAACCATGAGTTGCTACTTAACAGTAGAGGATGGTGGCTCCTTTTGCCCAAAGGAAGGAGAAAAGGCATACAGCCACTCCTGAAGTGGTCAATTACTAGCAAATAATGCCCCACTCAATGAGAAGCCTGTAGAAAAAAAAAATAATTAATTGAAGAGGCTAAGTTGAAATAATGGAGATGGATTAAAGTGAAAGAAAATTTTAATTAAAGAAAAATATAACAAAAACTAATTCTTTCACTCTACTCACTTTGCTTCAAACTCTCTTTATAATACTACTAGAACACTTAGAAAAGAAGAGAAGATGAGAGGAGATGGGATGATTTGCAAGCTCTTCTTCTTGCCTATTTATAGGTGAAGAGCTCCCAAAAATATGTGGACATAAATTTAAAATTAATTAACTAAACTTGGTATTCCTAATGCCAAGTATCTTTATTTTCTTCCACACAATTTATTTAATAAGTGTAGCAATGTTAAGCCACATATTTGGTTGATAGTCTTTTTAGCCAAGTAGCTAAAATTCTCACCACACAAAATTTTATTAGATGATAATTTATGTTGATTTTTAATACTCCCCCTCAACATAAATTATCTTCTCTTGTTGCTTCTCTAGAAACCATTCCAAGTTGACTTCGAAAATTTTCAACCTTTGCTGGTGGCAAACTTTTTGTCAATATGTCTGCAACTTGGTCTTCTGTCTTTACATATGTCATCTTGAGTTCATTTCGCAAGACTTTCTCTCGCACATAGTGATAATGTACCTCCACGTGCTTGGTTCTAGCATGGAACACAGGATTCTCTGCAAGCTTTATTGCGGACTGATTATCACATTGCAGTGAAATGGCATATTGCATAGGTTGATGCAGATCCTTCGGTAACTGTGTTAGCCATGCACTTTCCTGAGCTGCCATTGCTGCTGCTCGGTACTCTGCTTCTGTCGTTGATAGTGAAACTGTCAGTTGTCTCTTGCTACACCAAAAAATTGCTCCCGATCCCAATTTGAACACATACCCAGTAGTTGATCTTCTTGTATCATGATCTCCAGCATAGTCAGCATCACAATACCCAACTACTTTCCAGTCTTCACCTCTTTTGTAAAGGAGACCATAGTCAACGGTGCCTTTCACATACCGCAGGATTCGCCGAACTGCTTCGAGATGAGGCTTCTTTGGATTTTGCATAAACCGACTCACAACTCCTACTACAAATGCAATATCTGGCCTTGTCAGTGTTAAGTAAATTAAACTTCCAACTAACTGCCGATACATGGTGATATCTTCTAGTCCCTTGCCTTCTTCTGAGCAATACTTGACATTTGGCTCCATAGGAGTTGATATCGGTTTGCTTTCTGACATTCCAAACTTAGCAAGCAAATCTTTTGCATATTTTTGCTTACAAAGAAATAACCCTTCCTTAGTGTAGTCAATTTCTAACCCAAGGAAATGCTTAAGTTCTCCAAGCTCTTTCATCTGGAACCGTACTGACAAATTTTCTCTGATTTGGCGAACTTCATCTTTTTCATCTCCATTGATTATGAGATCATCAACATAAACTAGTATAATGACTAGTTTACCACCACGTTCTTTGACAAACAAACTTGAGTCTGCATGGGTAAGAGAGTACCCACTTTGAATTAAGAACTCAGCAATTTTGCCATACCAAGCTCTAGGTGCTTGCTTCAATCCATATAGAGCTTTCTTTAACTTGCACACATAGTTAGGATTTTTACCATTTTCAAATCCCTTTGGCTGCTCCATGTAAATTTCTCGGTCCAACTCTCCATATAAGAAAGCATTCTTTACATCCATCTGCCATAACTTCCATGACTTCTGGGCAGCAATTGCTAGTAGCACCCGAACAGTTGTAATCTTGGCCACAGGACTAAATGTCTCATCATAGTCTAGTCCATACTGCTGAGTAAATCCTCGAGCCACCAATCGAGCCTTGTGCCTTTCAATCGATCCATCTGGACGAGTTTTGATCTTGTAAACCCATTTACACGATATGGGCTTCACGTCTTTGGGTTTTAGAGCTAAATCCCATGTTTGATTTATTTCCAAGGCACTGATCTCCTCCACCATAGCCTGAATCCATTCATCTTTCTGAGATGCCTCCTCATAGGAAAATGGCTCCTTTTCTTCTTCAACTAATGCCACATTAGAGCTAACATATTTTAGATTCGGCTTCCTTGGTCTGGTTGATCTTCTTAATGGAGGTGGTGACAATTCTCCTGTTAGCTGATCTTCTGGGATATCAGCTGCTGCTGGAGATACTTCTTCAGTTTTGTGGTAGACTCCTGTCTGCCACGGCTTTTCTTGTAGTGATGATGATGAAGCTGCTTCTGTATGGTGTTGTAAACCTTTAGACTGCTCTTTGAACGCCTCTTGCACTTTTTCCTCTATCTCTTTGGATTAAGGTAGTACAACATATTCTGGATTCCACCAGGATGAAGTCTCATCGAATACGACATTTCGTGAGACATAGCATCTACCACTATTAGGATCACAACAGCGCCAGCCTTTTCTACATTCATCATATCCCACAAAGATACATCTTGCTGCCTTTTTATCAAATTTGCTACGTAGTTGATCTTGCACAAATACATAGCAAATACACCCAAACACTCTGAAGTGAGTTACTGTAGGTCTCAGCTCTTTTAACTTTTCAAAGGGAGAAACAAAACCCAACTTTGGTTGTGGAAGTCTATTGATGATGTGAGCTGCTGTTGCCATACATTCTGCCCAAAATCTACCAGGAACATTTTTAGCATGTAACATGCTCCGACAAACTTCTGCAAGATGCCTATTTTTTCTTTCTGCTACACCATTCTGTTGTGGTGTGCCCGGACAAGTTAACTGTCTTCGAATCTTGCTTTGGCAAAGATACTCAGAGAATTCATCAGACATATACTCTCCTCCATTATCTGTACGAAGGCATTGGATTGGCTTTCCAACTTCACTCTCCACCATCATCTTGAACTTCTTGAATTTTGCTAGAGCTTCAGACTTCTCCTTCATGAAGTACACCCAAACGTATCTAGAATAATCATCAATAAATGTAATCATGTAGTGCATTCCATTTATTGATGATTGTTTGACTTTTCCAAATACATCTGAGTGAACCAAGTCCAGTGGTCTCTTAGCTTTAAAACTTGACTCCTCGTATGGTAGCTGGTGCGTTTTTCCATATTGGCAACCTGCACACACTGTGTTAGTGCGAACATCAAGATGAGGTAGTCCTCTGAGTGACTCTTTGTTTATCATCATCTTTAACTTCTGGTAATTCACATGTCCGAGTCGAGCATGCCATAGATCTGCTGTCTCATTGCTTCTTGCTTTATCTACATAAGCTTCCTCAGCATACATCACATACATAGAGTCTACCTTTCTTCCTTCTATTATCGGTGAATCAATTATTTTGACTTTCCGATAAACTTTGACATCATTTTGACTGAAGACTACAAAATAGCCAGGATCTGTCAATTGTGATATTGACAAAAGATTCTTCTTCATCCCAGCAACTCGATAAACATCCTCCAGTTGCACTTGCTTCTTGTTGCAACTTGAGTTGATCACAGTGCCACCAACATGAGTTATTGGCAGTCGTGAGTTATCTGCTGTTACCACTACCCGCTTACCTTTGTATTCTGAAGCATTGTAAATTTTCTCCATTTTTCCTGTTATATGACTGGAACACCCTGAGTCAAAGATCCAATCCTTCTCATAATTTATCTGACGAGAGTCAATAGCAGAGGCTGCTAGCTCAGTATGGGAATTTGATGACTGTCCTTCTTCTTCAATCAACAATGCCATTAGACTAGGAACTTCCATTATTTGTGGATCGAAATTCCCTTCTTCTTGCAATGGTTCTGTAGATGCAAACATTGCTTCAAAATTCCACTCAGGTTCATTTTGATGAGTCCTTGAAACTTTTGCCGCATTACTCTCCATATTCTTTTTATTATGCCAATAGTCCTTGGCATAATGTCCTTTCTTTCCACAGACATAACATTTGCCATTCTGTCTACTGCTAGACTTTGACTGACGGTAATTTTGGGACCGCCTTTGATGAGCTCCCCCTGATTGAGAACTTTCTCCAGTTTGCTTCGCTCCTCTTGATTGGGAACCTTCTCGTGTCTCCCCTCTTGGTTGATCACGACCTGGATTCTTCTTTCTATTGGTGAATAGTGCCACCTCTTCTGTGTTTGATGATACTCCAGCCATTTGTCTGGCTAAAGTTTCCTGACTCACCAATAGATTCTCTAATTCTTCAATCGAGGGTTGTGTTGGCCACCCTTGGATTGCAGCAATAAAACCTCTATATTGAGGTCTTAATTCATGAATGATTATTCGTCTCATCCTGTCGGTGTTGACTTTGGATGATTTATCTAGCTCTCCAATTTCTCTGCAAAGAGATTTTATTTTTACGAAGTACTGACTAATTGTCATATCACGTTGTGTGATAGACATTAGTTCACTCTCCAAGACCTGTAGTCTTGCATCATTTTTCTTCGTAAATCGAGACGCAAGTGAGTCCCAAGCCTCCTTTGGTGTGGAAGCTTCTCTAACATGCTCCATCATTTCCTCTTCAATTGTGGTCTTTATAGCAAACATCGCCTTTCCAACTTTAATCTTCCATTTCTTTAGAAGATTATCATCCGTTGGTGGTGTAGTCTCAATCCCAGCAATAACCTCCCAGAGGTCCTGACCTTGCAGGTATGACTCCATACAGGTCTTCCATATGCCGTAATTATTGTTGTTGAGCTTTCTGATGCTCCCAACATTAATTGATTCTGCCATCGTGTCTTGTCAAAGAAAATGCCAAGATAAATTTCTTTCAGATGTGGAAGATCAGTCTAAGCTGCAACCACAGTGCCTACTTAAAATAATCTGGGTATTTAACTTGATTTTGACAACCTTGGCTCTGATACCAATTGTAGAAAAAAAAATAATTAATTGAAGAGACACATTAAAGTGAAAGAAAATTTTAATTAAAGAAAAATATTACAAAAACTAGTTCTTTCACTCTACTCACTTTGCTTCAAACTCTCTTTATAATACTACTAGAACACTTAGAAAAGAAGAGAAGATGAGAGGAGATGGGATGATTTGCAAGCTCTTCTTCTTGCCTATTTATAGGTGAAGAGCTCCCAAAAATATGTGGACATAAATTTAAAATTAATTAACTAAACTTGGTATTCCTAATGCCAAGTATCTTTATTTTCTTCCACACAATTTATTTAATATGTGTAGCAATGTTAAGTCACATATTTGGTTGATAGTCTTTTTAGCCAAGTAGCTAAAATTCTCACCACACAAAATTTTATTAGATGATAATTTATGTTGATTTTTAATAAAGCTTCCACTCCAACCACTTGTTATTCCCCCAAGCACTTGAAATATCATCAAATCTGTTTTATAGCAAAATTCACAATGGCCAGTACTTAAGACAGGAAAGGAGACGATTAGCTTTAGGTTGACCACCTGAAAACAGCATCGCACTGATTGCACAAACAATCAACATTGATTGGAAAATTAGCATATGGTTTAGAGATCCAACTAAGTAAAAATTTCCCAAGCCTGAACACTAATGGTCATCAAATGTGAAAAATCATCCATCTCTTTTGAGCAACTACTCCAAGATGAGAACCCATAGTTCGTTTATTATATCTATTTCACAATCACAACTACATTGGTTTCAGCATTTTTCAAAAACCGTAATATTATGCCCAAGATGTTGCAAAGCTCCGCTTTCTTCTTGTTGCCATTGTCACTATTTTCAGCCTTGTGAGATCATTCCCTTCTCACCGACAGTCCTCTTTATGCTCATTTTCTTCTCAAATTTCTCTCTATCTCCTCAGACGTTTATGCATTAACCATTAACCCTTTTGATGCATCAAAATTAAGTTACAGATGCATTACCATTTTAAATTTCACAATATGCAATACTACTCATCACAAGTAATCTCTCCCTTACCATCTCTCTGCAATTGGGCACAATTAATAGATTTTGAAAATTAGATGGAATTTTAATGATTTGCCCATTATTTTGCCTCTAATAATATATCTATGATGACTGAAAAAATGGCAAATATTGAAAACTTAGACAACATAACTCTTTTGGCAATTGATACAAATTGGGAAAGTACAAAATAACATTTAAGTACAAAATGATTTATTTAAATACAAAATTCCACTAATATTGTAAGTTTATTTAGCAGTCCACATTGATCTTCTCTGGATTCTAAATTTTCATATATCACTCTCTAATCAAATTAATTAATTTAATCACTAATTCTCTACATTTTAACGCACCCGAAGTTACATACGTCAATTTTCAATTTTTCGTTTTTTTCTTTTTACTTTCCAAGAATTCGACATAACATTTCCATAAATATAAATCTAAAATTACTGGAAATTAATTTCCTTTTCCACCATATATTAATTATAATTGAAACAATTCTCACTTAATGGCTTATCATGAGTACCAACAATATAATAATAATAATAATAATAATAATAGCACCGGCAGCAGCACAATTCTCACTTAATGGCTTATCATGAGTACCAACAATATAATAATAATATCTCACTTAGTGGCTTATCATGGCTTATCATGAGCAGTGTTTTCAGAATCGGATCGGTCATTGAACCGGTCTCACTACTGATTCACGGTTCGACGGAGTTGAAACGGTTGAACCGAATTTTTAATTTTTTTAATTTTAATATTTTATTAGGAAAATATATTTTTTAAGTGAAAAAAAAAATAAAATTTTATTTGAAAAAAATAATTTATTTTTAAAAAAATAAATTTTCAACCGGTTTTTGGTCAAAACCCGCCGGTTTTGACCGGTTCAATTTAAAAACCTGGTTTTTAATCTATTTTGAAAAATATGAAAACCGAACCGGACTGGCAGCTGGTTCCCAGTTTAACCGGTCCGACCGGCCGGTCCGGTCCGATTTTAATAACACTGATCATGAGCACCAACAATATAATAATAATAATAATAATAATAATAATAATAATAATAATAGCAGCAGCAGCAGACAAGTCTCACTTAATGGCTTATCATGAGTACCAACAATATAATAATAATAATAACAGCAGCAGCAGACAATTCTCACTTAATGGCTTATCATGAGTACCAACAATATAATAATAATAATAATAATAATAATAATAATAACAGCAGCAGCAGCAGCAGACAATTCTCACTTAATGGCTTATCATGAGTACCAACAATATAATAATACTAATAGTAGTAGTAGTAGTAGAAGTACCTTAGCATCGTGTTTTGGATGAGTGAATCTCGAGATGAAGCCACTGAAGTTGGCATATCCTGAATTTCAGGTTAAGGCAAAAATGGTCTTGATCAGCGAATGCAAACATATAAAACAAAATTTCAGAACTGATTAATTTGTAGATAGTCGATACCTTCGATTCCGAGTCTGATCTTCTTGCCTAGACCTGCAAATACGAAGCAAAATCGAGGTTAAAACTGGCATACGAAATCATATAAAAGTAACTATTTGTATGTATACTGAGAGAGAGAAAGAGAGTACTCATGGCTATGTACGAATGGAGAATTGAGAAGAAAGTAGTTAGTTGCAGTCACAAGCGCAAAAGCAAGACGCAACAGAGACTCAGTGAAGGTGGAGAAGGCAGATAGAGAGAGAGTTGTGATTGGCGACGCGTGTTTTTGTGGATTACCGTTAAAAACGCACGGTGTAGAATTAGTGATCAGCAGTTTTCGGTCGGCCGTCGTCTGAAGGAAATAATTTTCAAATTAATATAACGACATGTCGTGTTTTACTTTTTTTTTATATTAAAAATAAAAAATTTAAAAATTAAAAGTTATATTTACATGTTAATTAATATGACAAATTGACAATATGATCAAAGATGGTAAAATGTAATGAAAATAAATTACTACTAGAAGATATATTTTTTTTTTACGTATGTCAGATATTTATTGTAAATTAAATATGATAAAATATTAATGTAATAAAAAAATTGTAAGAGTAATTATAGCTTGATATAACGTGATATTATATTGAAAGAGTAATTAAATATTGAATAATCCAAACCAAAAATTAATTGGAATAAGTAAAAAAAAAAGAGTGGAATTAATACACCAATTATCGAATCCAGTATACAATTGAACAAGAAGAAAGTAATTATATAATTGCTAACGTAAAATCTGTGAAATTATGAACTCTTCTTGATCTTTTTCTTCAGAACTAATGAAAATCACATGATCTGATGATTATGATATTTCTTGACCTGCTTCAACAATCGATCGAACTCTTCAGTCGTGCAAGAAGTAAGAAGAATTGGTCCGTCAATCTTAGAGTCGAAGTAATCGTCCACTGACTGTTTGATTAGTTCTTGAAATGCCGGAAACTTGAAATTCTCCACCGAAACTTCATATCTTTTGCAGTTGTCACCGACGTACATGGCTATATGGCCTTTACGAACATGGAGAGAGGTTTTTGAAGGCAGCTTTTGATAGAAAGACGATGATAAAAAAGAAGACTTATTGGGGTGGGCGATGCGCGAACCGATTTTCCTTGCAAAAGATTTTAGCGATAGCATGGTTAGTGAAACTAATTCGCAGGGTTTAAGAGAAGTTAATGGAGGCTGATAATTGGACGGAGAAACTGGGTTTAATTGCAGAGAGTCGGCAAGAAAATGAACTAAATTGTGCCGTGATGAATTGGTAATATATAATTGTATATATATGCAAAAAAAGAAAAAAAAAACTTTTCCTTAACCTATCAGGAGATGTAAGTCGAGGAGGATTGAATGAAGCTAGCGTAATATTTAAGATGCGCAAATCAATTCCTTATCTAATTATATTTCAATCTCACTGCTGGATTTTCTACATTTATCTTTTTTTTTTTTGAAAACTAATCATCAGTGATTTGATCAAATGGCTTAACAATTTTTTGAAATCCTGTCTTAAATATTTAAATTCGAACCCCCATTTACACGAACTATGTACTGGACCAAATTCAAGTTAAATCCAGCCCAATTGTGAATTCATCCGATTCAAGTTAACTTGAATTGATATATATATATATTTGCGAAAGTGGACGGCACCACCTAAAATATTATTAAATGAAAATCATAAAATATTAATACATAAGAATTTGAGAAAATAAAATTGAGGTCTCAAAAATAACCAAAAACATAGAAGCAAAGAAACTACCCTATCTAAGTTAAAAATAACTCAGATCAAAATAATACTAAAATGGGTTAAAACCAATTAGAAATAATAATAATAATAATAATAATAATAATAAATCTTAGAACTTGAGTTTCAAGTGGCTTGAAGTGGTGAAGCTGTGAAGAGGTAACAAATACTCAAGCCATTGTAAAGCAGCAATGGTATAGTATATTCTTCCTCATTGGACTATCCTGCTCTCTACTAATTTCTATTTTCACTTGTTTTATTGTTTTTTTAAAAAAAAGTTCTTTTATTAAACACTACAAATAGCAACTTGTGGTTGGTATGCATCCTGAAACTTCCAAAAAGATTTCAGGACTATCTTCACTTGGCTACTGTTGTGCCTAGATTATTGTCAAAAGAGACCACGGGTAGAATATGTCAATCGCTCCGATATCCACTAAAATCACTCAATTCCTTTTTGAATCCATTTAAATTTTTAGCTATATGTATCTATTTCAAACTCTTATAATTACATTTTCATTAATCATTATGGATCCCAATTTCATTTAATACTATTCATATATTATTCATTTAACTATCCATTTAAGTTTAAAAATTCAAAAATGCAATTAAATTTAAATTATATAATTATAATCTTCTCAATCAAACAACTATAAATAAAAATTATCCTAAAAAACTATAAATAAAAATTAATACTCCTAAAAAACTATAAATAAAAATTAATATTAATATAATTTTTTTAAAAATAATTTCATAACCGAAAATCTTATAATTAAAATATAATATATATAATTAAAATTCAATAAAAATATAATTAGTGTGAACTATATTATATAAATGAGTTTAGCTAGCATACACCCAGTAATATGTATCCATATCTTATTTGAACTTGTCACAGATAATGAAAGTATTATCAATATTTATTGAAATCTACTTATAAACTATTTATAACTCAAATCGAAGAAGATAGAGTATCTGAAATTACCATTCCTAACCATAATTAAGAACACCTCAAAAGTGATGTTTCGAGAATGAAAAGCTCTTCTACGCTTAATTAAGGATACTAAAAATGGCACTTTGACCAACAAGAAAGAATATTGTCAAGCAATTGTTCACATTTTATATTCAGATTCAATTGCAGAAAGACATCTGATTAATGAAGTTGTTTAGCAATTTGCCCTTGGGTTGGCATATTAAAAAGTTGCTATAATATTTTATTTAATAAATTTAAAAAAGAAATAATTAAAATTTTGAAATAATAATAGTTTATAAATACATGTAATTAACATTGACAATATGGTCAAAATGGTAAAATGCAATAAAAAATAAATTATTAAAAGAAGATATATTTTGTTGAGAGATTCTTACCTTGATATTTTGGTAAGAATTTTCCATAAGAGTAATTTATTTCTTGATATGAATTTTTTTTAAAAAAAAAATTCTTTGATATTATAATTGTAAGAGTAATTATAAATAATGTGATAAAATAAATAAATTAACCATTAAACTTTATATAATTATAATTTAATTTTTTAAGTAAATAAATTCCTTATAGGGAATATTGCTATTCACATAGCTAGAAACTAACATTCAAACAATCCAAACCAAAAATTAATTGGAAAAATAAAAAGAATGTAACACACCAATTATTGATGCCATATATATATAAGGATAAAGGTACAATCTATTCTCTAAAGTATAATAAAAAGTTTAAATTAATTCTTAAAATTTTTTTTGAACTAAATTAATATTTTTTTTAAATTTAATTTAATTTATTCTTTTTTTTTAACGAAACAGTTAAATAATTAAATAATTAACCATAAAAGCTAATTTGAACTCAAATTAAATATTATAGGCCAAATTAAATTTTTTAAAAAATATTAATATAATATTTTTTAAAAAATTATTTATTTATTAATATTTTTAATATCAATAATTTATAATATTAATAAATATTTTTATAATTTTATAAAAATATTTATTAATAAGTAATTTATTAGAAAATGTTATATTAATATTTTTTATAATGTTTAATTTGGCCCATAATATTTAATTTTAGTCTAAATTAAATCATGCAGTTAACTATTTAACTGTTCTTTTAAAAAGGAATCAAATTTAAAATTAAAAGTACTAATTTAGTTTAAAAAAAATTTAAGGATCAATTTAAATTTTTCGCTGTAATTTAGGGACTAAATTAAATCTTTGTCCTTGAAATAAAATTCAAATAATCCAAACCATAATTTAATTAAAAGAATAAAAAGAATGAAATACAGCTCTAATGATCGATTCCCATATACAATTGAAGAACGAAGAAAGTTATATGTATAATTGCGAATGTATGATCAGTTGTCAAATTATGAGTTCTACTCGATCTTTTCTCTTTAAAAATAAAAGGAAAATCACATGATGATCTGATGACGACTATATTTCTTGGCCTGCTGCAACACTCGATTGAACTCGTCAGTACTGCAAGAAAGAAACATAATTGGTCCGTCAACCTTGGAGTCAAAGTAATAATCGTCCATTAATGACTGTTTGATTAGTTCTTGAAATGCCGGAAACTTGAAATTTTCCAACGGGACTTCATATCTTTTGCACTCGTCACCGACGTACATGGCTAGATGTCCTTTACGAACATGGAGATCTGAGGTTTTTGAAGGCAGCTTATGAGAGAAAGACGATGATGACAAAAAATACTTGCGGTTGGCAATATATGAAACGATTTTCCTTGCAAAAGATTTTAACGATGGCACATGGTTGTGAAACTAATTTGCAGGGTTTAAGAAAAGTTTAATAGAGGCTAGTAAGTGGACTGAGAAACTGGGTTTAATTGCAGAGAGACGGCAAAAAAATGAACTATATTTTATGCAGTGATGAACTGACAATAGATCAGTTCGATGCACAAATGCTCTTACAGTGAGCGAAGTTTGAGAAAGGATCGGACCCATTAAATCTTTATATGCAGTCTTTCCTTGCAAATTAATTGCAAGAGACTGTTTACCTGCAGGAGATTTAAGTTGATGATTGGAAGAAAGTAGCATAATATTTAAGAAATTAAGAAATCATTCCTTATCTAATTATATTTCATTCCTTAGCTAAGTATACTTTTTATCATTATTTTTTTTAATCACCAGTGCGGTTTGATCAAGGGGCTTAACTAATTATTTGAAATCCTGTCTTAAATATTTAAATCCAACCCCATTTACACCAACAACATTTAAATCGATCTAACCCTCACTGATGCACTTAGCTACTGATTTTTTATGAATCCAACTCAAATCAAAATAACAAAAAGTTTTTACTTTTCCTGCTCTCTCTCTCTCTCTCTCTCTCTCTTAAAATAATTAGGACTTTGTTTCCCACTTTTAATTCTGTAAACTACTCTTTTATTTTTTTATTTGAAAATAGTTAAAGAATGAAAATTAAAAAAATAGAAAATAAAAATAGAAAATATTTAATTTCCATTACTAAAAAAACCCCTTAATAATTTGTAATTGGGTTGGCATATTAAAAGTTGCAAAAAAAATTATTTAAAATAAATATTAAAAAATAATTAAAAATTTGAAATTTATAGTTTATAAATATGTGGTAATTAACATAATATGGTCAAAATGTTAACTTGAAATAAATAAATAAATAAATTATTACAAGAAGATATATTTTGTTAAGTGTGAGTGTGAGTGTGTAGGACATCTATTAATTTAAATTAAAAATGATAAAAAATAATGTAATAGAAAAAATTGTAAGAGTAATTATAAATTGATATAACATGACATTACAATTGCAAGAATAATTATGAATAATGTAATAAAAAAATAAATCAAAAATTACAATTGATATTATTATAGCCTTTTTAAGTGAATAAATTCCTTACAGGGAATATCGCTGTGCTTTCGGTCGCTATTCATATAGGAAAGCAAGATACATATTAATCAATCAATAGTAATTTTAATACATGATAAAAATCAATGCTAATATTTTGCATCTAAACCCAATAATCTTGAAGAAAATAATATTCAAATAAGGCAAACCAAAAATTAATTAATTGGAATAATAAAAAAACATGGAATTAATACACCAATTATCGAACAGTACTATACATTAATTGAACAACAAGAAAAGCAATATAATTGGCTATTGGATCAGATGAGAAATAATTAATGAGTTTTTATCGATCATTTTCTTCAACAATAAGGAAAATCAAATGATATGATGATGATATTTCTTGGCTTGCTTCAACACTCGATCGAACCCGTCAGTCATGCAAGAAGGAAGAAGAATTGGTCCATCAATCTTGGAGTCAAAGTAATCGTGCACCGACTGTTCGATTAATTCTTTAAATGCCGGAAACTTGAAATTTTCTACCGGAACTTCGTATCTTTTGGACTCGTCACCGACGTACATGGCTATATGGACTTTACAAACATGGATAGAGGTTTTTGAAGGCAGCTTATGACAGAAAGACGATGATGAAAAAGAAGACTTATTGGGATTGGCGATGCGTGAACCGATTTTCCTTGCAAAAGATTTTAACGATAACATGGTTGTGAAACTAATTTGAAGGGCTTAAGGAAAGTTTAATGGAGGCTGAGAAGAGAATTGAGAAACTGGGTTTAATTGCAGAGGCTAGAGACGGCAAAATTTTGAACTGTATATTTTGCAGTGATGAACTGATAATATATACATACATATATATATATATATATATAATGCAAAAACTTTTCCTTTACCTATCAGGAGATTTAATTTCTCATAATTTTTTTATATCATCATCAACGGCACTAAAAGTGAACTCATCCAATATAGGAATGAAATTATTGGTCAGAACTCAAAATTTTTAACCCTCGCTAGTGCACTTGCCTTCTGGTTTTTTATTACTATTAAATTATGTATAGGGTGTACCTTGACCACTAACTCAAAATTAACTCAAAAGATCAAAAAATTAAAAATTAAACTCATAAATAATAAGGACTAAGTTATGTTTGCCACATGTGGTAGACAATTGCCTCCTATTATTTTATTTAAAATAAAAAAATACTATCATTATGATTTGGAAATTTTAATTTGCCTCCTTATTTATGGAGCTTAATCCTTTTATTTTAGAAGGTAAAATTTGAAGATAAAAAAGTACAATGACTATCTTTTCTAATAAAAACTACAATATCAAATAGAAGAAAAATAAAAAAATAATAATATGTTTTATTTATATTATTTTCATGTATTTTTTATTATTGCAAAAAATTAAAAAATTTTATATTTAAAAATAGGTCATTTCTACCATTTCAAATTTATATTATTTAATAAAATTTTTATATAAAATAGTCGATTTTAAATTTCGAACTTATATCGATATCAACTCATATATCATATATTTTGAGTATGAGTTCAAGCTAGGTTTAATTAAGTTTAGTAAATTCAATAAATTTCTTTCAGTTTTTATTTTTTATTCATATTTTTATATTTTTAAAATAAAAAAATACTAAAATTAACAATATCTTTATAAATAATCAATAATATAATTATATTTATATTAGCCAAAAAAAAATTATGTTACTGTAATTTTATATTCTACTATAAATTGCTAAGTCTTTAATTTTTTTTAACATAAAATAAAATTTATCCATTATTAAATAAATATTAATATTCATAATTTAAAAATATAATAATAAAAAAATTTTAAATAAAATTTATTGAATTGAATTATTATATCAATGTCAAAATTATTTATTTTATATTATTTAATTTTTATTATTTATAATATTTAGTAATAAATTAAATTAGTTAAAAAATTAATATATTTAAATATATAATTTAATATATAAATTAAATTATATATATTTTTAATACATCTTAATAAATAAATTAGTACGAGAGTTTAACTCATAAATTTTTTTGAATGAATCAATTTAAAATTTTAATAAATTAATTATTTTTTAATTGAGTCGACTTGTTTAGTAAATAAATAATTTAAATTTAAATCCGGATGAGTTTTATCAAATTAAAATCGGTACGGGCCTGAGTAGTTTAATCCATTTACAGCCCTTGCATCATTGGTAAATTTATAAGTAAACGAATAGTCATTTGCCACAACAGAATAGCATCAAAACTTTTTAGAAGAAGACACTGTCGTCGAAACGGCATAACAAGTCGTTTAATAGTCAAGACAAAACTCAACGATGTTAGCAAAGCATTGGGAGGCGTAAACAGTTAGTTATCATCTTCTTCCGCCGCTTCGCATAAATCCAGGTCTAGGGAATTTAACTTTCAAGTCGCGATTGGTCTCCCTTGTAATCCAAATCCTTCCTCTGTTGCTCTTCGACAGTTCCCAATTCCTTTAGTTTCCTCGCTGTCGATTTCTCTTCTTTATTGGTCTTTCTATGGAGTTTCAAGTGAAGCGTGTTGTTGGTATAGAGAATTGCTTTATATCTCTCCCTTTGCAACTGATTCAAACCCTAGAATCCACACGCCCCGATGGTCTCCTCCCTCAAATTCTCACTCTCGAGCTTCGGTCTCCAACTACTAATCACCATTGGCTCGTGGCTTGGTCTGGTGCTGCTTCCTATTCTCCCGCTATTGAGGTCCGTTCTCTCTCTTTCTCTCTCTCACACACTCCTTTTCCTCTACTTACATTGTTTAGCTTTAATTCGAAAATTTTCTTTTCTTTGAAGATTGCTCGACAATTTGCGGAGTGCATTTCCTTGCCGGATCATACTAGTGTTCAAGTTAAAGCTGTTTCTAATGTGGCGAGTGCTACATTAGTAACTTTAGAGCCTAGTAGCGAGGATGATTGGGAAGTTTTGGAGCTTAACGCAGAGCAAGCAGAGGCAGCCATATTGAAGCAGGTATTCAGACTTTTTAAACAAATTTCACTTCATATGGTTGCTTCTACAAAGCTGGTGGAACTCTTAACACCTGCAATTATGCAGTTTAGTAGCTTTAATTTGGAATGACTTCGCTGAATTGAAACCTACGACTGATTGCCTTTTAACAAAATTTGAAAAAAAAGGTTTACAAATTGGCAATTTTCTTTTTCAATATAGGTCAGGGTTGTCCATGAAGCAATGAGATTTCCGTTGTGGCTACATGGCCGCACTATAATCACATTCCACGTGGTTTCGACATTTCCCAAGAAAGCTGTGGGTAAGATGATGTCTGCAACTTCTATTCGTGATACTTCTGGATATGGTGCTGAGCTTGACTGAAGTTGTAAAACATGATAATGACGCTATGAAAATTAAAATTAATTACTTTTTCTTGACATTCTTGACTTCGTCTATTAACATCATTATTGGTGGTACTTTTCCAGCCAAGTCGTCTTGAGCCCCTTGTTATCAATATCATTGTAGTACTCTGTGGAATTTAGCGGGTTATTTACAAATTAATGTGCAAGATCAAGTTACTACATCGTAGAAGTAAACTGCAGCCATGTGGCCTTGAATGATTCAATTTTAGCTCAATTTGTTTTTGTCAAAGTGATGCAAAATTCTTAATTGTAGGTGGGTTATATTTTTTCTTCTGTAATAAAGTACCCTGTATGGTAGGCTGCTAAAATTCTGCTGCCTATGCCTGTTGTTCCAGATAGCTGGTGGGTTATTTTTCTTGGGTTGTGTTTTTGTCAGACTTACTCATGGTTATTACCTGTATATTTTGTTACAACTGGAGTTTTATTTTATGCTCTTTGGTTGTGTTGCATGTCTTGTTGCACAAACATGATTGGTTTTATAAATTTGGATTTGTCATATTTTTCTGATGTTATTACTGACCCATGCAAATGTTCTCAGTTCAACTTGTACCCGGAACTGAAGTTGCAGTTGCTCCGAAGAGACGCAAAACAGTTATAAACAAGCAAGACAATTTAGTAGAATCATCTAGTAAAGAGTTTAATGTTGTAAAGGCATTATTACGACTTCAAGATTCAGATGTAAGGTTTAGCTGCAAAAGTGAGGTCAAAGGTGTTGAGCTGGGTATTGTCCTCACTTCTGTTGCTTATATGCATCCTGAAACTGCCAAAAAGTTTTCACTGGACTCTCTTCAGTTGGTTACTGTTGTGCCTAGATTATTGTCAAAGGAGACCATAAGGACAACTGAAAGTGATGTTTCGAGAATGAAAAGCTCTTCTACACTTAAGGATGCTGAGAATGGCACTTTGACCAACAAGAAAGAATATCGCCAAGCAATTGTTCACATTTTATATTCAGATTCAGTTGCAAAAGGACATCTAATGATAGCTCGGTCTCTTCGTCTGTATTTGAGAGCAAGCCTGCATTCATGTATGTTAGTCCTTCAGAGGATATTCAATAAAAACCATCTTAGTTGTGCTCCTTTTATTGATCTTTAAAAATGCTTTAAAGGAAGGAGGAATATTTGCATCCCTTTCCCTAATATATTTGCAGTTCAGCAATTTTGATTTTATTGTTTCATTTTTAATGTTCAGCTTCTGGATTGAAAATGCCCTCTTGCATGCAGGGGTCTATCTAAAAAAGTGCAGCACAGATTTGAAGGAAGATATTAGCTCAGTATCACTTTTTCCTTGCTACTTTAAGATGCTTGAACAGGATAAGGCTATTGAGAAGAATGGCCTAGAAGTGCTTGATGGTCATAGAAATCAAAAGTTAAGAAATTTGCTTTCAGAAACCAGCTCAGGCACATATATGGGTACTTCAGATTGGTCAATCCATGACCAAATTGTTGCTGATCTTTCACATGACATCTCTGGTAAAGAGGGTGAAGAAGCCACTTACCCATCTGATAATAAAAAGGGATTAAAAAAACTTTTTCAAGCTTGGTTTCTTGCTCAACTTGATGCTATTGCTTCAACTACAGGATTGAAAACTAATTCATTAATTTTGGGAAAAGAAACTATACTTCACTTTGAAGCAAAAGGACATGACTTTGAGACTGATAGGAAGGTTAAGGTACAGGCAACATCTAAATCAAATGGATCACTTGAAAATGGAAAAAACAGTGAAGTACCACTTGAATTTCTTTTTTTACTCACTATTTCTGAAGAATCTCTGTCCAATCGGAAAGTTAATACATACAAGCTTGCTTTTGATGAAAGCAAAAATGATTTTTTAAGAGGTGAGGTGTTGTTTAGAAAACTGAAATTGGGTGATCCTGTATCCTTGTATGCTCTTAACGAGAGAAACTCTATGAAAGGTGGTAGTACTAATGTATCTTCTATTGGCTGGATGGGGACTGCTGCTACTGATGTAATTAACAGTAGGTATTTCTCTTTGAAAATCTTTACACTTTATTGCTTCTAGTTGTTAGGTTAATCTTCAAAGTTTGCAACGTCTACAGTCCATGGGCACGGATATACTAATATTCATTGATTTGTTTCATCCGTCTATATGTGTTGACAAATGCTCATGCATATGACAATTGGAATATTTGAAATTTCTATTTTAGATATGAAAAGCAATGTACTCTATTCTTGCTTTAGATTTACTTCCAATATTCTGGTTGAAATAATCTCATACTAAATTACATTAGTTTTTTCTAGGCACTAAATTCATTTGCTAATGTATTGTTATGCTTGGAGGGGGGATATTTTACCTCCACTTTATAGTCTCTTTTCATCAATGTAACTTCTTTTGGTGTAGATAATTTCTTAACACTGATATGTATCACACATCAACTGGGTTAAACAATTGTTACTCATTTCTCTGGTAAAGTTTTCAATTTCCTTGATAAGCAATTTTATCCTATTGCAGGAATGATGGTGCTGCTGTCTCCTGCTTCAGGGATGTTGTTCAGTTCTTACAATCTTCCTCTCCCTGGACATGTTCTGATATATGGACCTCATGTGAGTTAAACCTTTTGGTTGTATAATTCTATATGTTGCATGATGTTTGGCAGAGAAAAGATTCATTCTGAAGCTCTTGATACTCTTTTCCCTATCTCAAAAACTGTTTCAACAATCACTAATTAAAATTTGGCTATATTGATCTCATGTCAGTTGATGGCTTGGAGATGGTTTTGAAGAAACTTTCTAGTTTATGAATTCACTTTATCAGCTTAAATTTATGATTAAGATTTTAGTCAATCAAGGTCTAGAAATTGAGTTGAAGGGCAATATAGCAAATCAACTAGTTAATTCCATATGTAGGGTAGGGGAATGCATTGGTCCAATCATATATTATATGAATCAATTAAATTTGTAAGATCTCATTGGGCCTGAATCTTTGTTTATGTGCATTGTCTTTTTTATGGGCTTGAATATAAGGCTTAAGAATTTCTCTCTAGAGCTGAGGTAGGTAGCTTAATACATCAAGTTATGGTTTTCTGGAAAGCACTTTGTTGACATAGAAGCTGTTTTAATTTTAAGAAGTTGTCTTATAAAAGATCTTTCTCTTTCATATGGGTTTGCGCTCCCTTGTTTCCTTGTAATGTTATCTATTTGCTTTTCAGAACTGCAACAAATGTATTTTAATTTTAAGAAGTTGTCATATAAATGATCTTTCTCTTTCATATGGGTTTGCACTCCCTTGTTTCCTTGTAATGTTATCTATTTGCTTTTCAGAACTGCAACAAATGTATTGTCAACATGCTGGTTAATAATTTAAATTATTGTCTATTTTTATATTAGGGTTCTGGTAAGACAATTTTAGCAAGGTCAGTTGCAAAATCCCTTGAAGAATGTGAAGACCTCTTAGCACACATGTAAGGTTTTGTTTCAACACATTTATGCTATTTCCTTCACTACTAATTCTTTGTCTTCTTTTTCTCCTCCTTTGGGTCTTTTAACTGCTAAATCGAGTTTTAATTTTTGCTGCTTATTTTAAACATATTTAATTGCAACAGGGGCCACAGAAACAATATCATGATGGTTATATTTATTACTCTAATATATTTCTGTGTGTATAGAGTATTTGTGGGATGCTCTGGACTTGCTCTAGAAAAGGCCTCAACCATTCGTCAAGCACTTTCTGCTTACATATCTGAAGCTTTGGATCATGCACCTTCTCTTATAATATTTGATGATCTTGATAGCATCATTTCATCCTCTTCTGACTCTGAAGGACATCAACCTTTAGCCCCTGTTGTTGCTCTTACAAAATTTCTCACAGACATTATGGATGAATATGCGGTAACAACTTCATCTTGATTATTGGTCCCTTGAGTCTTGGAATAGTAGCACTAAAGCTATTGTTGCATGTTTTATCAAATCCTTTAAAATTCGTGGTATTGTTGTTTAGTTGGTTTATATTGACAATGCATCATGACATTAAAATGAGTAGAGAAAAATGTTTCTTTTGAAAATTTAACATAATGCTATTTTTTTTTTACTATCAGGTCATGAGCTAATTTTTTATGAAAATAAGTTTAAAAGAGTTAAACTACCCTTCAAGCACAATATTTAAGGAAGTACTTGAGCATAATCCAAGAGAGAATTTCTTTTAAAATCTTTATTTGACCTTTCTAAGCATGTTTTATGGAATAGTACAAACTTATTTAGATAAAAGTACCTCTATCGCCACACTCAAATAGGCTTGCGGGGATGAATTTGGCGGCTGCCAGCCACAGAGAAGGTGATGCAATTATTCTTGAGATATTTGGCGCGGGGCATCCCAAGGTGTTTGCACCATTCGTTTCTTGGACTCTTATCTGTTTATTGGAAATCCAAGTCCAATGCTTTTTTACTATAACTATATGGTCTAAACCTGCATTTATTAGGACACTCAGATTTATTAGATATTTTCTTGTTCCCTACCACTTTCATATAATTTTTGAGTTCTTCCTGATCATCGGTTAATAGATGCTGCTTTGCTGTGAAATACTTGTTCTCTCGCATAGAATTTTTCTTTATGTTAATAGATAGGGAAGAGAAAGAGTTGAAGAATATGTTGGTTTCTCTTATTTCAATTACTGGCTTTTCTCAAAATGCAACAATATATATATACAACCTATTACACATTTACAGTTTATTAAAATAGTTAAACCTTAACCAACCTATACCCATACAACTGTCAACTCATACCTATACAACTAGACATTCCAACACTCCCCCTCAAGCTGAAGCATATAGATCATAGGCTCCATGCATGCTGCAAATATATTTGATTCTAGGTCCTCTGAGAGATTTAGTGAGTATATCTGCTAGTTGATCATTAGAGTTGACAAAATTTGTGACAATACATTCCGACTCAATCTTCTGTATGATAAAATGACAGTCAACCTCTATATGTTTGGTTCTTTCATGAAAAACTGGATTAGAGACAATATGGAGTGCAGCTTGATTGTCGCAAATCAGCTTCATGTTTTTGATCTCTTTCCATCTTAATTCTTGAAAGAGTTGTTTTAACCAGATAAGTTCACATGTTGCAAGAGTCATAGCTCGATACTCTGCTTCAGCACTTGATTTAGCAATTACCTCTTGCTTTTCCAAGAAATCAAATTGCCTCCAATGATGATACAATATCCTGAAGTGGACCATTTATCCGAGGGAGAACCTGCCAGTCTACATCAAAGTACCCAATGATCTGGTGGTGACCCTTATCTTCATATAATAATCCTTGTGATGATGCTCCTTTAAGATATCTAATAATCTGAATCACTGCATCCCAATAATCATTGCAAGGAGCCTGGAGAAACTGACCCACTTCACTGACTGCAAATGAGATATCAGGTCGTGTGAGTGTCAAGTAATTTAATCTTCCAACTAATCTCCGATATCTTTTAGGGTCTTCTAATGGCTCTCCATGTCCATGAACCAACTTAACATTGAGATTCATAGGGGTATTCATAGGCTTGCAGTTGAGCATGCTTGTTTCTTCTAGTAGATCCACAATATACTTTCTTTGTGAAATAACAATTCCTGTTTTATATTGTGGCACCTCAATGCCCAAGAAATACTTTAGTTTTCCTAAGTCTTTGGTTTGAAAGTGACTGTAAAGATTTTTTTCAACTTACAAATCCCATCATGATCATTATCAGTTATGATAATGTCATCCACATAGACAACTAGATAAATGCATTTCCTGTGAATGTCATGCTTGAAGAATACCGAATGATCAGATTGACACTGAATCATTCCAAAGCAATGATGAAGAAGGTCGTAAGAGGTGGTTGAAGTGAAGGCTACAGGTAGGTATGAGTTGTAGAGGTGATACAAGCCTTGTGACTCGTGTCCTGTTCCAATCGTCTTTCCCATACTCCGGTCCTACACAATAACAGAATTAGCCACAAAAGTGATAGAGCAATTAAGATTCTTTGTCAATTTACTAATTGAGATAAGGTTATAAGGACATGTAGGGGTAAACAAGAAATTATTTAAGGAAATGGAAGGTAATTGAATATTTCCAATTCCCTTAATTGCAGTCTGTTAACCATTAGCAAGAGTAACATTAGTTGAAGTGGAAATAAAGGTTGTGAAATGGTTTTTATTATCAGAGATATGATCTGAAGCACCAGAGTCTAGTATCCAGGGGCCAAGAGGAGGACTCTTAGCAAGGCAAGAAAATGATTTACCAGATTGCGAACCACCATTTTGTTTTGTAGCCTGATACTACAAATACTCATTGTAGTCTTCCCCGGTTAATGTAATGGAGTTTGATGATTAGAAATTTGTATTAGGCAAAGGAAGTAACCGGTTTCCTTGGGTTTGGACAATGTGAACTGCAAGTTGATTATGGTTGTACCGATTATTTCGGGATGGCTTACCATATAGGGCCCAACATGTTTCTAGAGTATGGCCATTTCTATCACAATAAGTGCAATAGGCTCTTGAACCTTTCCTTTTGTTTCTCTGTGGACCTCTCTGTTTAGTCTGAATAGCTAAAACAGATGACTCTATCTCATTATTTGGTGGTGTGGCTGAAGAAATTCTCATGAGCTGAGCAGAAACATCCTCTAATGAGGGAATAGTGAGACTTATCAAAATTTGGTCCCGAATAGGGTTTTAGTCCAGTCAGTTCTAGAACCATAAAAAAAATTTATTTCTTTGTTGTTCTTGTTCAGACCTTTTCAGAAAAGGGCATAAGAGAATTAAACTCATCTCTTAAGGTCTCAACTTGTCCCAAATAACTAGCCATATTCTGAGAATTTTGTTGTAGATGGACAAGGTCATATACAATTTTATAGATACGTTGAATATCATTAGTGTATAGTGTCTTTGCCTTAGTCCAAACCTTATAACATGTTTTACAGGATTGAAACAATGTAAGTAGTTTCGGTTCAAGGGAATGTCACAACAAACTACATAATTGAGCATCAGTTTTAATCCATAACTTCCTATTTTTATCATCAATATCAGTAGCTTGTTTTTCTAGATGTTCACTATAGCCTTGACTCATAAACAACAATTCTACAGAAGCAGCTCAAGACATAATTATTGCTACCGCATAATTTAACAGTAGTAATAGCAGGAGTACCAAAAATAGAAGAGTAAAGTGGTTTGATCACACTTGGAGTTTCTGACATTGGAAATACTCAATGTGAGATATTCTGTAGCTGCCAAAAGGGAACGACAGCGGATTGAGGAGAGAACTGCTAACTTGAAGAGCTACTTCTAGTACCAAGCTATTGCCAAACCTGGAGCATCAACAGATGTTGTCGAAAAATTAAAAACACACCACCAATGGCTGCGGGATGACGAGTCGACTTATCTGGTTAAGTCTTATCGAAAATGGCTCGCCGGAGAGAGCTCACGCGCTGGCGTGTGTATCGCCGGTAAGAAGTACAGTGGGCTCATGTGATTACACGTGCAAGATTCCGGCGATCGGATTCTGGGGAGAGGCTAATTTCGAGATACCGGGTCTCCTGAGTGTGGTAGTGAGAGAGAATAATCACCCTTCAATAGTGATTTATCTTGGCAATGGGCGTGAAGTAGAGAACCAGAAAGAGAAAGAGGAGGAGAAGAAGAAAAGCAGAGAGCCAGAGAAAGAAATAGGAGAAAAAAAACAGCAGTGGAGAGAGACTGACCTGGGTTCAAACCTCAGGCTCTGATACCATGTTAACAGATAGAGAAGAGAAAGAGTTGAAGAATACGTTGGTTTCTCTTATTTCAGTTACTCACTTTGCTCAAAATACAACAATATATATATACAACCTATTACATATTTACAGTTTATTAAAAATAATTAAACCTTATCCAACCTATATTCATACACCTTTCAACCCATACCTATACAACTAAACATTCCAACACTTTATATATTCTTGTCTCCCACTCCAAGTTATTTGTATAGTATTGAGTCATTCTATATAAGCAACTTCCCATTTTTCAACGCTTTTGATGTGGGTTCTTTTCCTCCTACATGTAACGTGCTAGCTTAATCTCCTCATGTGACTACTTCTAAACCTCCACCATACATTTTATGGGATATAGTACGTTCTGTGGCTGATAGTTTATGAATTTAGTACAAATACATGTCACAAGATAAAAAATAGTTCTTTGGTTAGTGTGCTGGTTTCTGGAATATACATGCCACTTTTATAGACCCCTTTCTAGTTCCTGGTGTTACCATGGAATGGTTATGATGGTTCCAATTTTTGTTTTCACACGCAACCCCTGGTCAACTAACCAATATTTTATGGAACAGCAAAAAAGGATGAGCTCATGTGGAATTGGTCCGATTGCTTTTATAGCTTCTGTGCAGACTCTGGAGAGTATTCCACAGTCATTGAGCTCTTCAGGTTTGTCCCTGTTTTGCATGCAGAAAAAGTTATCATAGAAGAAATTGGTAATGTCGCATTTTTTTTCCTTTGTTGATCATTCTTTTATGCTTGTATTCTTTTGGCTGTTATTAGGACGGTTCGATTTTCATGTTCAACTGCCTGCTCCTGCTGCCTCCGAACGCCAGGCTATATTGAGGCATGAAATCCAAAGGCGTTCACTTCAATGTTCTAATGATGTCTTGCTAGATGTAGCTTCCAAATGTGATGGTTATGATGCATATGATCTGGTAATCGTCTTCACTTATTCAAAATGCAATACTACATTTATTCCTTTTGTTTTCCCAGAAGATGGTTATGGTTATTTGTAAGCTAAATTTAGATATTGCCCACAGTTTCACCCTTATGGCTCCTGTTTTGTGCCATTGTGTGCTGCCCATACAATTGTCAACATTAAGCACCTATCATCATTGTAATATGTAGAGAAAAGATAAAATAAATCAAAGGTGAAAGATTTTGCAAGATATAGAAATTCTGAGTTCAAACATCTAACATTGACCACATGGAAACAACCATGATCATTAAAGAGCTTCTGGAGAGAAGCATTTTAATTCTGTGATATAAGACAGATATTCATATGTTTATCTCCCTTAAATTCTGTCAATGGAAGTGTTGGTAATCATCTACGGAGCAATAGAAGGATAAAAAAATAATGAAATTACAGAAATATCAGTGCATGTTGAGTTGGTTGATGAATCATCAATATAAAAAGTATTCCTATACTGTCCTAAAGTTCAAGGCTAATAACTTTCACCAGTTTATGAACCTGGGTTATTCATCTTATGTTGATCTCTATGTGCCACTTATTTAATTTGCTGGATTGATTCTATTCAGATTTTTTTCTTCATTCTCATAAAATCATCATTATCATTTGAGCTTATTTATCAAGCTTCATCATGATCAGAACTTGACACAGTTTTGTTGATCATTTATACATGACTTATGTATTAGCAATATCTTTATCTTGTTTTATTATTGTGGTTAAGTTTCATCGATGCTTTATGCCTAAAAGTGCATCATAAGCCTGTTCTCATTTGTTCTTCAAATGGTAAGAACTTGAGTGAAAATCTTGTGAATGAAAAATTTTCAATTAATCTACTTTTGTTTTGATTTCCACCACATTCTTGCTTTTAACATGAGTTTTTCTTCTCAGGAAATATTGGTTGATAGAACTGTTCATGCTGCCATTGGCCGCTTTTTGCCGTCTCAACAAACTTTTGGAAAACATGTGGTGCCCACTTTGTTCAGGGATGATTTTTCTCGGGCAATGCATGATTTCCTTCCTGTTGCTATGCGTGACATTACTAAATCTGCTCCTGAAAGTGGTCACTCTGGGTGGGAAGATGTCGGTGGTCTTAAGGACATTAGCAATGCTATTAAAGAGGTATGCTTAGTGACATTTGTTCTTAGCTTATGAGTTAATTTGGTGATTATATCATTATTTAGACTCCTTTTGTTCATAGGAAATACCATATCTATGGAAAATATTTTATGAAGAAAATGTTTTCTGAATTTTTTTTTTTGGTTGCACTATTGAAATTAGATGGAAATTATTTTTCAATTGTCTAAAGTACACTGGAAAATATTAATCTCTTAAGATAAAAGACTATGAAAATGTTGAGACCTACAAGATTTCAAATTTTTCTATTTATATTTGCATATGAAAGCATTAAAAATGGTAGATTGAAGCTATTGCCAACTGCCAATGACCGTTGGCAGCAAGGTCTTAAAAAAGATCTATATCATCCTATATCACCCTGTTTATAACAGAATTTGGACCATCAATCGAAAAATGATCTTGTTATTCTTACTGGTGCGCAAACAGAATTTTCTTCTCTAATAAGTTTTTATTTCACCCTACCTGTGCTCTGTGTTGGAAGTTTTTACTTTTTTTTTTTTTTTTGCTGTTGTTGTTTACTTCATATCAATGGCAGATGATTGACTTGCCTTCGAAATTCCCAAATATTTTTTCCCAAGCTCCTCTAAGGCTGCGGTCAAATGTTCTCTTATATGGTCCTCCTGGTTGTGGCAAGACTCACATAGTTGGTGCAGCTGCTGCTGCTTGTTCACTGCGATTTATATCGGTGAAAGGGCCAGAGCTATTGAACAAGTATATTGGTGCTTCTGAGCAAGCTGTAAGGGAGCAATTACTTAATTCCAGATATATTTTCTTTCTTGATATCTCAATAATATTTGGAAATTGGCATGCCTATCATACCTGTAAGCTCTCCTTGTATAATACATATGCTATTACTTTCTTGTATGATTCTGAATACTATCAGTTGATGAGAAAAAGGTATGGGTTAGAATAGTCAGTAAATGGAAGTGCAACTTGGCCTGGGTCAGGGTGGTTTATTGGGAATATAGAAGCAACTTGATGTATTCAGAAAAGTTTGGCACAGTGGTGAAATGATATATTTTTGGAACTCTGGCAATCCAAACAAAGCTGATGTTATGTTACTCAACATAAGAAAAGTTTTCACGTGCATGGGTATACCAAGGTGCTGAATGTGTACATATGCACAAAATGTTTGAGGGTCATGTGCTTGTATATCTAGATTCTCAAATTGACAGCATCCAGATGTCCTAATTTGTGATCGTAGCACTTCTGGAGAGGTCCTAGTTACCATTGTATTTATATTTTTCTGAGGGGTCATGTGCTTGTACATTTACATTCTCAAATTGACACCGTCCAGATGTCCTAATTTGTGATCGTAGCACTCCTGGAGAGGTCCTAGTTACCATTGTATTTACAGTCATTATATTCTTCTTTCTCTGTGGCTGAGATGTGGTCAATTAACAATATTTGTTTCTGGTTGAAATAAAATTAAATGGGATTCCACATCAATAGCTAGGGGTCAATAATATTTTTTGAAAATAAACAAAAAATAAGGGGAGAAAAAGAGTATGAACACCTTTTTAGCATTACTTAAATCTGTGATATTTAATACTGTTCTGCAACTGATCATGCAACTCTATTAGTGACACTTAAGACCACAGTATTGTCAGCTAGTGGTTCTTTTCTGAAAATATGTTAGGTGATTTTCTGGCGTAAATTATAATGCAAAATGCCTGATGGTGATACCCTTGCTTTGGTTACAGGTTCGTGATATTTTCTCGAAAGCTACCGCTGCTGCACCATGCCTTCTCTTTTTTGATGAATTTGATTCCATTGCCCCAAAAAGAGGACATGACAATACTGGAGTTACTGACCGTGTTGTTAATCAAGTTGGTCTCATTTTTCTGGTTTTGTCTTGTGTTCTGTTGGGGGATAAAGGTTCTTTGTTATGATATTCCTCTCCTTTTGCAGTTTCTCACTGAATTAGATGGTGTTGAAGTATTAACTGGTGTTTTTGTATTTGCTGCCACAAGGTTAGTTTCTTTCTGGATTCTATGCTTTTTATGTGTTTCTATCCTGCTGCTAATTTCTGGATACTAATATGAGGAGAAAAATTCCTTTATTTGTGGTTCAACATGCAACTTGGTGATTGGTTTTTTTGTTCACACCCTATAGCCTTTCTAATCATTTAAATCAGATACTGGATGAATAGTTATTTCCTAACAGTATTTGAGTGCATGTGCTTGTGTTAACTATGAATTTAGGGGATAAAAGATCCTGCTGGGCAAAAAATTATCTATTTCTACATGTATACAAATCGTGCACACCCCATTTTTCCCTTTTCCTTTTTTGTTGTGTTAAACGTTTATTCTTCATATTTGTAACTTATCTAGTGATGAGCTTTATTTAAATGGCATAGGGTGCATGGATGTTAGTTTCAAATCTTACCACTCAACAAAAAATTGAAGGGATAAATGGTCTATGGGGAAAATGGTACCATAAACCAGCTTCTTTTTTCCCTTCAATTTTCTTTTGAACTTTTATGTAGGATGAAAAATTTACCTGAAATTATCGTTGCTGTCTCTTTCTCTCCATCCTATGCACTTGTTTGCATGTTCATTCACTCTTACCTTTATCAAGCAGTAGACCGGATCTACTTGATGCTGCATTGCTGAGACCTGGTAGGTTAGATCGGCTTCTTTTCTGTGATTTTCCATCTCCACGAGAGAGGTTGGATATCCTCAGGGTGCTTTCTAGAAAGGTTGGTAATAACGCCCGCGGAATCCATATAGAATATTGCCATCTGTTTGCATTTCTCATGTTTTCTTTCTGGAAATTAATGCATGCAGCTGCCAATGGACAATGATGTTGATTTAGATGCCATCGCTTATATGACAGAAGGCTTTAGTGGAGCTGACCTACAAGCTCTTTTGTCAGATGCCCAGCTTGCAGCAGTTCATGAACACCTGAGTGCAGGCAGCAATGAAACTGGGAGAATGCCAGTCATAACTGATGCCTTGTTGAAGTCTGTTGCTTCCAAAGCAAGACCATCTATTTCTGAATCTGAAAAGCAGAGACTGTATGGTATTTATAGCCAATTCTTGGATTCAAAGAAATCTGCAGCTGCGCAGGTCTCTCCCTTTCTCATTATCACGTCTCATGCTCTCTCATATTCTGTCTTTACATTTAGATTTGTTCTAATCAATTATTTGTTTGCAGTCAAGGGATGCAAAAGGTAAAAGAGCTACCCTAGCATGATGGTTAACCAGAAAGTTGCTATTCACTGTTGACGAGTTTATAGCAAGGGCATTGCTTTGTCACACAATTTAAAAGTCCAAAGAAGCCAAACACGCCTTTATTCCCATTATAATTTAAACATGAGAACTTAACAAACCCTTAATTTCCCCATTATACTAACTAGGTTTAGATTTATTTATTTTCCCACTCTTGTATTTACATTGATGGTGTAAGAACATTTTCTAAGATGGATATGGCTATTGTTGTATATATAATTTGCAATAATATATTCCAGTTTGATTGAAATATGAACTTTAAACACGTATGATGTCGGGTAAGTTTATTTTTTGATGTGAGCCAATACTTAAGTTTGTTGCATGTCTAATTAACACATAGTTCTACTGACGGCATAAAATTTTGTTTTATACATATAAGCTGTTGAATTCAATATTAATAAATATACATGCTTGTTGATTTTGGCTGATCAGCTAAAATAAGAAAATATATATATATTGAAGAAAGATATTCAATATAAATTTACATGTTTGTGCATATTGGAGTAACTTATTTTGAGGAAACAGTGAGATTTAACAAAAAATAATACACAGAAATTGTTCAAACTAATTTGTGTACAAGTTGAAATCATATGTTTTTATAATTAAGACATTATTATAAAGTTAAATTTCTATCATTTTTTAACAGTGAAATCAATTATGAAAGAAAAAAGAAGGGAAAATTTTTGCTCTGGATGAAAGTGAACGAAATTGAGTGGGATGACAACGGCAAAAAATGAGACCACTATCAAAACATCATGATTGATTTCATAAGACCTAACATGAGAGATTGGATATGTTGAGAAAGCAGCTGATAATGATGAACAATTACTTGTAAGCTGTAGCATATCTACATGCTTCATATTTGCTAATGATGGAATACTCTGTGCATTGGCTTTGAATGATCAAGCCATACGAGGAACAGGGCTTGAGTACAGTTCAGCAAATCTTTGGATGTTGAAAAAGTTTCGAAGAGCAGAAGCAGAACTTAGTGTAACGCTAAATTCATTCAAATGTTTCAAGCGCTGCAGCCTCTATTTGCCCATAAACATCCTGCAGCATATTATCTTCTTCTCTAGAATAGAAATACTGTAACATCTGAACATTGTTAAAACTCGCAATGATAGCTTACTAGACATGACTTGCCTTGGAATAACTTTGAACTCCAAATAACAAAATTGCAGCATTTTAAGCACTTTTAATTCATGTGGCAATGGTAGTAATGAAACCATATCTATCCCATTATTTGAAAGGTTAAGATATTCCAACGAGACCAATTCTGAAATTTCTGGTGAAGAGTCTACTATCCAATTCTGAAATTTCACTGGGCAATTCCTCTATCTAGTTTTCCATCCATAGTATTAACCGATGTGCAAACTACCTTATGAGTTGTGCAATTAATTTAATTATCCAACCTAATGGGCAGTTGACCTTCATTTGCAGAATAAAAAAATTAAATTGTGCTGCACAAATGCAAAGCAAAACAATAGATTAATAATAATTGAAGAACAGCTGTGAGATAAAATATTATTGTTTCCAATGTGCATCAATAAGGTCAATGCTCAAATAACACCATGTAATACTAAAAACTTGGCCAAGGAACGAGATTTCAGGCCTAATCATTTTTTTAATCATCCAGCCTATTGAGCCTCTCCTTCAAAGACCTTAAGGCACGTTATAACAAGAAAAAAATTAATCACTCAATTAAATTAAATTAAAGTAATAAAGTTAATTTAACTAGCAATAGTATTAATGCTTTGAAATAAATATCAAACAAAATTTATATATATTTATATTTTCATTGAATTCTTATATCAATTTGTAAAATAACTTAATCAAGAGAATGCCAAGAACTTTATAGATGCAGCAGTTGTAAAAGAAGTAACATGTTTATTGCAGACAGCTTTTTGTAATTGAGGACAATATTAGCCCTGATTTCACAGTCAAAATTTTTTGAATTGACTTCATACAACAGAAAATTAATAAATCTTCATAGGACTTAACAACTGATAAATTTGCAGCACAGGATCAAATATGGGTATAACAAGAAGGAAAAAATAACTGGTTAAGAAAAAAAATACAAAAATAGGAAAATGAAATAATAGTTTTTTAAGTTTTCATTGCCTTACTCCTAGATAATAAGAGAAAACGAAATAGTATTCTTTACCTTGACAAATAAATTATAAAATAAAAAAAAAAAAAAAAAAAAAAAAGATAGTCCAATGGTCTGAGAAGAGTTGGACTTATAATCTCTATTGTACATAGCCTTCCCTTGCAGTTGCAAGAGGCTATTTCCATAACTCAAACTCATGATCTTTGATCACATAGTAATGCCGCCTACTGTTGTACCAAGACTTCCCTTCACCTTGACAAATTAATTATAGATGTGAAAATGATGACCTTCTGCAATAAGTATTAAGTTTGAAATATAGTTGGAAGGCAGCTTTAACAGCATCATCTTCCCATTCTGGATAACTCCACCACTCTTCCCGTGCTTCAATCACAACTTTGCATTCCTTCATGCTATTAGAGTTCGATGGAACCTTTCTTAGCAGAAGGCAGGAAAGTACCCCTATTTTCTTTAGAAATGGAAATAGCAGAACATTCCTATATATGCTATTCAGCTCTGCTAAAAACCGCAGCTCAAGAACTTCCAGTTTTGAAAATGAGATAATGTTGAGTTCTTCAAATTTAGCAGCACAGATTATTTCTACCATGTTATTGTTAGTGTGAACTCTCAAATTTGCCAAATTTGAAGCTAGAATAAGCCATGTCAAATCCTTCAATTTTTAGCAATTATGCACAGACACTTCCCGAATGCTATTAAGGCGTCTGTCCCTTAACATCACTGAATTATGAAGACTGCTGAATTTTTGTATTTCTGTTCTTTCAATCATTGGTGCAACATCAACAACATTCAACTCTTCTAGATCATGATGAGTACTAATCTCTAGCTTGTCTAGATTATTCATATCCTCAAACAAATAAATATCTAGCGATCTTAGACCATCAATACATTCAAGAAGCAGAGCTCGCAAGCAGATTTGTAATTTTGGGGTGCAGAAAATACTCTGAAGACCTAAGGTCAATTCACTTAGATGCTTCAAACATTGTAGCTCCTTGATTAGTGTACTTTCATCAGCAAATGTATTATTTTTTTCCTTTGGATAAAGGTTAGAACCACAGCCAAACATTCTCAAGACCTGCAACATTGACAGACTATATATAACTTGCCTTGGAATTATTTGCAGGAAACCATTATGCTTCAAGTTCAAATGTTCAAGCTTTTCTAGCGTCTTTAGCTCAAGTGGCAAATCTCTTATCCCGGTAAGTGATAGATTAAGATATTGCAATGAGACCAACTTTGATATTTCTGGTGGCAGTTTCTCTATGCCAGTATTTGACAGATCTACAACTGTTAGTCCATTCATAAATTGGAAGAAGTTACCCGGGATCATGCACAAATTCTGATTGTGGCAGAGAACAACGTCAGGAGATCATTGCATTTCGGCATATTTGGTAGTTCCTCAAAGGAGTTTGCCATCAATGACATCCGTCTTACCCCGTGCCAATTTTCAGCCTCTGATGCTTGGTAAATTGGGCACCTGTTTTCACCAAAAACTTTCTTTTTTCTTGATTGCATTTACATGATATCCATAAAGCCAACTCAAGAATAAATCATGCATTTTTACTTATCTGCCTTCTTCCAATAAACATGCACGAACAAGAGTACCCATGATATTATATCCCTCATTCCAAGTACAGAAGTTCTCACAGATCCAGTATTCTATTAGCTCATCCTCGAGAATATGGAAGTCTTCAGAAAATAAGGAACAATACAAGAAACAAGATCTATCATTAGGAAAAATATCATAACTGAACTTTAAAAGTGTAAATATCTCAATCTCAATTCCTTGAAATAACTCATCCTCCATACCCTGCAAATTTTAAGCAGAGTTTCTAACCACCTCAAGAGCATGATTCCATTCTTCAACTGTGTCCCTCCAAGCCATGGCACGAGCAATGGTTATGAGTGCAATTGGCAAACCACCAAACTTTCTTGCAATAGATTGAGCTAGGGGAAGGATGTGTGGATCACTATTCAACAAGTCTTCCCCTACCTTTTTCTGAAACAATTCCCAAGCATTTTCCCATTTCAACGGCTTCATCTTGATTATGTTTTGAACATCCATTTGTGTGCATAATGCTTTAGAACGTGTTGTCAATACTATCTTTGACCCCTTTTTTCTTTCTGGATAAGGAACTCCAACGTTTGTAAGGTTAACTCGTTCCCATATATCATCTAACAATAACACAAACTTGTTTCTGCGAAATACATCAAATACATCATTGGCCTTCTGTTCAAAGCTTTTCTCTACCCATTTCTCATCAGAAAAGCTTATTTGTTTCCAAATATCTTCTTGAACCTTTTCAAGTCTCAAATGCTTTAACACCACAACCCAGATTACAACATCAAAATCATTCATTGTATGAAGGAAGTTGTTGATCTGCGTCAAAAGAGTAGTTTTGCCTATTCCCCCCATACCATATATGCCAATAACTCCCACTTATTCCATCAGGCAATCCCACACCTCGTTTAGCAAACTATCTAAGCCTATTGATGGTTCACTAGGCCTTTCAACCACTGGTTCCTTAGGTGCTCTTGCAACAACTATTTCAAAACTGCATTTTGCTTCAAGGAATCAGCATCTCTCAGCCTTCTGGAAATCCTTTTCCCAAATATGTAGCTAGACTCGTAGCTCTTGGAGTAGCAACCACCGAGATACAATTTTTGAATTTCATGTGGACCATCTGTCATAAGCTGATCAACTTCAGACAAAATTTCTTTCACCCTTGAAAGCCAAACTTGAACTTGTTCCAGCCGCTTCATTCCAGGTCCTTCCTCACTGCTGATCCTTCGCATCAAATCCGTCTTTAACGCCCTTAAATCATCTCTTGAACTCTGCAATTTTTCAAGATTATTTTTAAGCTGCCATACATGCACCACATGTCCAGCAGTACAATACCAGCAGCAAGTGATCAATAAATCACATGAAATTTGAATTGAGAAGCAACTCCCCATAGTTTCTAAAAGTATTTTTCCAAACAAAAAAAGAGTGACCAATAATAACAGAAAAACATAAGAGTATGCCAAGTTATCAAGAGATACACATAGCCAATGAAAATAATATGTTTGGAGAAGGAAGACAGCCTTCCAGTACTAGACTTCATAGGTTTAGTAATTCAAAAATGAGTCATTGGGTCAGGATATAACTTTTAATTGAAAAAGATATTGCTACCTCTTCACTCAAAGGAATGTTCAAAGCTGCCAGCTTTATTCATTGTTCATTTATTGACCTGGAGGCCATCATCACACGGACAAAAGCATTTTTTTATTACAATTAGTGCTACCATTATTACATATAGATACTTTTAAAAAGCAATAAGTGAATGAACAGTATTTAGCTTGAGAACTAGCTCGTGAGGAAAATTCTTTTAAAGGATAGTCAACAAGTTTGTTATGACCTTACCTATGATTCAATTAGATGAATAAAACTAATTTAAAGAAGACATAAATTTTTTCAGTTAAGTGAAAATTTCTTTTGGAGTTTTTTTTTTTTTACTAAAGTGTTAAATAACCGAGTTACGATTGTTTTTCCATAGCTTGAATGCTCAGTTCGAACTTTGAAGAGAATGTACAGTAATCTTGTATAATTAAGTACCTCTGTATACGTTAGCATCCTCTGTCATTTGTTATTCAATCATCAATAGTTGTCTTCTAGTTTTTTATCTTTAGAAAGAAATTCATGTATAGTCAATGCAGTAGTAAGCTAAATAGATTGATGACTTTTACAACCAATTCGGTTGATTGGCTGAGCAGGTCAACCTATTGGCCAGTTGCTTAACCGTTTATTTGTTTACTTTTTTTACTAACAGAAAGTCAAAAGTTCTGCAAAATGAAAATAAGGCGAAACAACAGGTAATGCAGTTACATAAATACTAAAAATTAAAGCAAATCACAAGTAGTTCTGGAATAAAATATTATTGTTGGCATGTGCATGGATAAGCAGGTCATATATAAACTAGACAACAAAATAATAAAAACCTGGCTAAGAAAAGGGGTTTTCTGGCCCAATCAGTGGATATTTTGCTTGATAAATCGTCATTTTTTAATCAATAATTTGAATTCTTACAATGGCAGGTGAATTAGATTAGATATGTAAAACATGTTCATAACCATCAGATGATAGTTTAAAAAAAAAAGAATCATCAGATGATATTTCCAAGATAAAAGCACCATCATAACAAGAATGATATTAAGAGAATGCCATCGATTGGTCAGAGCAAGATAAGGATGCTATTTCAAAGTCCAACAAATCAATTTGGATTTCAGAAATAAATTAAGGAATGAAAATCTCACCTCCATTTTCATTCATGGAGCATTTGAAAAAGGGAAAATAAAATGCGAATGTAATTACCTTTGAACGACAATAGTGTAGTCATTCATTAGAAAACAGCTGGTCGTTCACCCAAGAGACTGATCATTGGAAAAAAAAAAAAAAAATTGGACAAACCATCATTTCAGGACGAATGCTAACAAAAAATGGCATGTCGTTGTGAAATAATAAATGAAAAAATGGGGATAATTGCTGTGAGTTACCTTCCAAGTTTAAACGACTCGAGGTCATCTTCCTCTCCTCTGCGGCAGTGTGGTTATATCGATACTATTTTTCAGACTTAATCTTGCTGGGCGTTTCATATGATCCATTTTATAGACAGTCTCAAGATAAAGCGAGATTAATGAAATTGAAATCATTACACATCTTTCAGAGTCTGCTTATCTCACATGCAAACACAGAAATTGCAAAACTAAATAAATAAATAAATCAAACTCAATGACACAGTGCAAACCTTCAAGCAGCGATACGAAAACATTTACAGAACCACATGATGTGATACAGATTTGCATATCCATGTATTGAATTTCTAAGGGAAAGAATTTAAGAATTGAAGCAAACATGAAAATGTTGGAATGTAGTAGGGATTAGGTAACAAAGGCAGCGTTAGTAGCACCAACTCCAATTCAAGATCTGTCAACCAATTTTCATCTGCTTCAATTGCAATCTGCACTGTAGAGTACTTCAATGGAAGATTCTTTCGTGCTGCGCAAAAGAATATCTCGATCATCTTTCCAAAGGGAAAGGGCATGGCATCCTAATATATGCACAGAAGTGCATAACATATAATTTGACGACTTCGGAAATGTATCATTAGATTTTCTCCATATCTTCATTGCAATTGGCTGTGAAACTGATCAAACTTGGAGGTAAATTTAACCATGTCAAATCGCTTAACTTTTATATATATATATATATATATATATATTCAAACTGGCCCTAATATTTAGATGAAAAATATTTAGAAACGAAAATATTCTTTCTTTTTTTTTTAATTAAATTGAATCGATATTTATAATATTAAGTAATTTTAGATATTAGTTTATATTTAAATAAAAAATTAAACTATATCAAATTGAATTATATCGAATTAAATAATTAAAATAATAATTAATTTATTATTATTAATATAAAAATATATTTTATTATATTAATTTATGACTTAATATTTAATATGATAGATAATTCAATTATAATAATTTTTAATTTAATTAAAAAATAAATTAAATATAATTATAATTAATAGTTATATATATTTTTAAATTTGTTAGTTAATCAACATTGATTTACATATTTTATTATATTAATAAATTAATAAAATATAAATTAAATAATATTTTAAATTAAATGTTATAATTAATATTATTTTACATATTGTACTAAGGACTAATATGAAAATATAATGTTGTTGTTAAATGTTTTTATAAATTATTTTTTTTTGTATTGAATTTGATTAGAATTTGAATTATTTATTGGATTGAATTGGTTTAGATAAGAGTTTATTTATTTATTTTATTATTTTTATTTAAAATAGAGTTCATTTTAATTATTTTAAAAATATTTGAGCCAATTATCATATTTTTTTTGTTAAATTATTCGGAGCGAAGTTCAAAAAAAATATTTAAAGGTTTATAAATTTTGACTTATTTATTTTTTTTATGCATTTAAGTTATTTTATTTAAAATTTATAATAAGTTAATGTTGGATATTGGTATTTTGGTTATGAATATTTATATTTCAATTATGAATATTGGTATTTTAATTATAGATATTAATATTTTAATTATAAATATTAAATATTGATATTTTTATTATGAATATTGAATATTGATATTTTAATTATAAATATTGAATATTAGTATTTTTATTATGAATATTGATATTTTTATTTTATTTTATTATTGATATTGAATGTTGAATAGTTGTAATAATTTTATTATTTATATTTTAGATTATTTTTATATTATATAATAATTTTAATTTATTTTTAAAAAATTAAAAAATATAATTAAATCTCTGAATATTTAAAACATCAAATTAATTTTTTGAAAATATCCGATGTTAGTTTGATACCAGAAATTTTTTAATCTTCAAATCACTTGGAACCGTGCTCACTTCTAATAGCAACTATGCACGTGATGGTGGGATGGGATTGCAGGGCCATTCTGGCTCCACCATAAAGTCTAGCTTGCACTAAACAAGGATATTGAGGGAATTTTAAACCAAAGATCCATTAAAAGTGCAATTGAGCGATTTTGAGTGCTGAAAAAGCTACTTAGACTGAGAGCACTTCTCACTGATACGGGCATAACTCCTCAAATTTTTAAATTACTATCAGACAATTTACTATCAAATTTTCAAAAAAAATTTTAATATAATTTACCCCAAAATGACAAGCTGGATATGAACATTATCAGGTAGCCCAGATAAGTAGAAAGCATCAACAAAATAAATAGAGATGATTAAAGACCTTTTTTTTTCCGTCACGGCACAGGAAATACTCGCAAAAGGCCAACGACTATCACCAATTTCAGACGACAAATCTGACGAGGAGTGAGCAGTTCCGTGATTATTTTCTGGGACGATAAACATTAACTCATTATCGATTTTGATGACAGAGCCAAATGAAGCCTGATCGAACCTAACCCCCTTATCTGGACTTCCACCTTGCATGGTGGTAATTTCAAAACTTGAAGCCCATAGTTTTTTTAAACCATGATTTTCCATAATTTTTTAATTTTATCTTTTAAAACTATTTAAATTATACTAATAAATACTCCCTCCGTATCATTTAGATAGGAAAAATTTCTTTTTTTGGTGTATCTTTTATATAGAAAATATGTCATTTTAGGTAAATTTTAGGGAGTGAAATGAGACAAAATACTATTTATATCCTTGCCTTAAAAGTTTAATTTGAGGGATATTTTTTTAGGGGTATTTAAGTAAATAGAGATGAAAAAAGTAAATTTTTTTTAATTTTCGTGTCCATTTTATTTTTTATATGTAAATAATACGGAGGGAGTATTTTTTTTTATTCTTATAACATGTTAAAATTTTATAATATATTATTAAATTAAATAAAAAAATTTATATAATCATACTATATAATATTATTTTTTCAATCATCGTAAATATTTTTTTTTTGGTAAGGAGAATGAATTTTATTTATATCTCAAAAAAGAAATACCCATACAATCAGTATTCACAAATCTTTTTTTTTAGCCAAATTATAAATATTATTTATAATACTATATCATATAATATTATATTATATTATACCTTATGAAACATGAATCTCCAGCATGAGGGGTTAGCTTCTTCTAGACTCTAAAGCTGAGGATCCAACGAACCACCAAGCTCTTGGAGGAGTATTGCACCACAGATAATTATATAAATCAAAATAATTATTATTAATTATAAATTTTATAAAAAAAATTATAATATTTTACTTCTCTTTTAATTACTTTTTTTACTATTAATTATTCTGCTTCATTAAAATCATCACTTTTATAAAAAAAAAATTATTACTTTTAAATTATCACTTTATTCAATCAAACTATACCGTTATTATTAGTAATTTTCTTAATAAATATACATAAACTAAATATAAAAATTTCAATGGAACAAAAAAAAATACTTAAAATTATTTAATATTCAAAAATAAATTTAAATCTTTATTATTAATATTACTTTAAATTTATAAAAATAATAATTAAAATAAAATTTTATTTTATTTTATTGTAGTGAAACGAAGGGAGTAGCTAAGCCTTGGAAAAGCCGCCTCACAGCAGTGCAAAAAGAAAAATGAAAATGTCATTTAGTTTTGTCTACCTTCACTGACCCCATAATAAAAAAAAGCAAGAACTTATTAGATCAACGATATCTAACGACCACAAACTCGGGCCTAATTTTCATTAATTAATTTGGTTGTGCATATGATCGGATTAATATCAGAGAAAAAAACACATCTAATAGCCTAATGAACCACCCAAACTGCATTAAAAACATATAAAATTAAAAAAAAAAATGCAAATCACAACGAATCAGCATCACTGTTCGCAGGCAAAAACAAGGATTTCAATCTTGTGATGTGTTTCAACAATCTAGCAATTCGGTAAAGCAATCTTGAACCTTCCAAGATGTGTTCACATCATAATGCGAGTTACAATAATGATCTCAATTCAAGTCCTGGATGGCGCAACAACACGTATGATCTTAATCAAAACCTGCTTTAACCAATAACATCTTCTTTCCCACTCTGAATAACTAAATTGCAATAAAGTATCACATCATAGTTTCATTTTAACAGGGTAGAAGTTCAAAGACAGACAAGATACATGGACAATAAAACATGCAGCAAATCTTACTTTTGATCTCAATGTTAGTCCCCTAGCACACAAAGAGTTGCTGTCTGAAACACAAAAATTCTTCAACTTCACTTCTCCAAATATAAATGCCAGAAGCATATCCTCAAATCAAATGTAGAAATGCTGAGCACGTTTCAATTTCTCTCTCATTGTGGGAAGCGGGCGTCCTGCTTTCTTCTGTGATATTACAGTAAAGGAGTATAGGCAAAGTACACCAACAGGCAGATTGCAAGTGAGATTGCCAATACACAAAAATCAGCAACAGCCAATTCTACATTAATAATGTAATTAGCCTTACTATGATGAAAATACTGAGTTTTCATTAATCATTAATAACTATAGAAGATTAAGAATTTCTCTAGCAGACACGCTGAGGTAAATGTCATGCATCATGACCTGGAGACTTCTAAAAACATGTATAGAAGTCTGGGACATTAGCCACAAGATATCATGGTGAAGCATTAGCCTGTTTCTCAGCTAAAAAAGTGTCCAGTGTCCAAAATTTTAAGGCATATGAAATAAGCTGCAGAGCATTGCTCGTTGAACGCTCATCAAATCAAAAGCAAGAAGCACACAGTGAAGCATTTTCCAAACAATTGAGGAGTTCGATAAGCAAACCATAAGAACAGCAATGCTTCTCGAGATGTTAGAATATTAAATGCAGCAGCATGCATCTTATCAGACTTGATTACCTTCATTTTAACTCGCAAGGATAAAGCCCATTCTATCTTCATTAACATGTCATAATAAATGCCATGTTAACAACATCAAACTTGAAAGATAGCTTTGTATTAAAACGATATGAAATAATGAAAAACCATACCAATGGCCAGGGCAGCCAGACACAAGTTTCTGTAGGAAACCAAGTGTAGATGTTGCCCCTTAGTCTTCATCCAGTATGAGGATTATTCTATGAATAGTCATCTTGAGGCCTCTGCAAACAAGCAAGCCTCCAATGTTGGCCATGATTATGCACTGCTGAAGCATCAGCATACTCATCACCATGCTGCTAGACATCATTCATAACAAGATAAAGGTTCAATGGAAAAACCCACAGAATGATCATGTCAACTTCAAAAGGAGAGAATTGTGGCAAAATCCTGAAGGTGCCACCTAAAGCACAAAAAACAACTCAATTGGCAACTGTTCTCATATACTATGAACAAATTTTGGATAACTCGCAAAGGGCTTTTGAAAAAAGTAAATAAAATTCCACCTCAATCCACAAAAGTAACTATCAGCGTTGGTTTCTGATCCATTTGATAAATTGGATTCAATGTACAAGTTTAATGGACTAAACAACTAGAGAATACCACTAATGCAAATACAAATTGGAAAAGTTAAAATTGATAATCTACATTCAGACAATTAAAAAAATATATAAAAAAAAACATTAGGGAAAAAATGAATCAGCTATTCTAACTTTTTAAAACAAAAGATACACAAAAGAGATCTAGATTATACATTTCTTTTATGCCATTTAGTCCTTTACAACATCTTGACATTAGCGAGGGAAAAAATATTGTTAAACAATAGAAGAAAGTAAAAGAAGAGACTAAATCCCCAAGTCAACTAAAAAGAAGAGTACTATTAGCAGGTATCAAATTTCTTAGCACCGTTAAATGTTCGTCATCTGAAATATGAAGCACATGACGTAGATTTGTCAATTTTGCTTCATCTTCCCAACTCAAAGGCCCTAAAGCATATAAATCCTCAATAGTAGTAAAATAGGTTTGTAATTCTGACCTATGGTACAATTGGTCATCCGAGGAAAGAGAACATCCTTCTTTTTCATAATCCACTCCAGAAGATGACTCAGCATCACTACAGTAATCCTCTAAATTGCTATTGTGTTGTGTAGAAATCTTGAAGGGTAAGTTGTGAGCACCATCGCTCATAGCACTACAACTACCAATAGAGGATGTACAATCATCAGTATACACAGATATTGAGGACTCTAAGGCAAAACTATCATTTCTGCTAATTTCGTCAATTCTAGAAAAGTCAACTGTTGGAATATTAAAACAATTGCGTGCATGATTGTCACCCACTATTTCATTTGGATAAACAATTGCATCTACCTCATCAAAAGTTGGATATGGATGCACCGAGCGAATTAGCTGATGGCTACCATCTTTTTCAATTAGTCTCTTCTTCTGTGTAGCTTCTGGATGCAATTCATGATCATATGAGCCAAGTTGGGACCTTCTCTTCAATGTTCTTGTTGCAACCACACAAGGCTTTGGAATTTCAATCACTTTCTCCACAGGGGTGAAATCATTTTCAACACATTGTTTTACCCATGTATTTGACTGGCTTTTACCCACAGACACACCATCAATCTCCAAATCCTGTTTCAACAAACATTATATTAGGGGATGTCAATTGAACAAAAGACATACATCACTTGTATGGATTTGCATCACAAGGCATAAAGAATACACTCTAAATAAACTGACATAAATCCCAGATAGAGAATCACATCAAATACTGTACCACAACCCATTATTGAGCTGCAAATAATTTATCACCGCCCATAAGTAAACAGTATCCTACAAGTATGGTGCAGCTTGATCCAACAAATCAAAGAACTGAAAGCTTGCTAGAAAATGACTGTTAGTCTCTAGAGATTAGAGAAGAGGGGCCGAAAAAAAAAAGGTTTATGCAAATGCAAGACCCATAAGTTCTATAAGGGATCGCAGCAGTTCTATCCATCAGTGCGTTTGCTGGAGGCAGCTGCTATCACCATGCACTTGCAAAGACAAGACTTTTGCCTATGCACAAACAAGTGGAAGATTTACTTTTATCCACCACTCCAAACAATGGAAAATATGTGCAAACAAGCACAGAATTGAAAATTACCTTTCCAATCACAAACCATTTACCATCTTGCCAGCACCGACGAACCCTTAGATGAGACTTATGTACGAGCAAACCCTTGGATGATCCAAGTATTCTAACCAAAAAATTATTCATACCGATAACCTTCACAACTCTTGCTGGTTTCCAAGAGAGATCATGAAAAGCCTCAACCAGATCACCGGGTGCCCAAGTACCCACCCCTTGCACAGGAGGTGGACAAGGCCTTATCACATTTCTAGGCACCCTCTCCACAACTGCTTCATCTGTCATCGGAAACCAACCATACCTCACACTATATGTGTGGCCATTCCCAGAGATTACTTCAGCACAAAGCCACGCGCCAGTAGAGACATCCTTCTTGCTAAATACCTCAACTTTACTTCCTTTCTTGAATCTCATGATGTCTATGATTGAAGAACACGCAGGAATCACCAACCTACCATGACAAAATAAATAAATAAATATAAATTAGATGCTTAAAAAAAAAAAGAAGCACAGATCTAACAATTGTAGCAAGAGAAAACATAAACAGATAAATCAAATCGAATTATTCAATCATCATAAAACACGTATTATTAGTATGACTATCTAAGCAATATACGCTAACTTACAGATGGGAAAAAAAGTGAAAAAGAAGTCAACGGAGGAACAAAACAACCATAAAAAAATCAATATAAACCCTAGAAAGAAAAACATATAAATATATATATATATATAACCTCATCTATCGAAATTAATAAAAACTGTACAAAAGCATCAACATATTATCGAATAAATAACAGAAACGGGAAACAAAATCAACACAGAAGAAGGGAACAAAATCAAATAAGCCTAAAAGCTTTAGCAAAATCCAAAAATCATTCAATATAAACAATATAAGCCAAAAAATATATCAAGACTCCCAACATCAAAATAGCAATCTCAGTTTGGAATTAAATTGGCAAATTAACAGAATGATTGAATTGGTAGAGCTTGCTAACCTTGTTTAGCTCTTTTTTTCAAGTTTGTGTTCGGAATTAGATTTCTGCAGGAATTGAGAACCTTTTTCTTTTTCAGAACGAATTGGAGAAGAACTTGACTTGAGAGAATAAACTGATTTGTTTTCGTTAATCGTACTTAAGTTAGGGTTTATGAAGATCAGTCGGCTATCGTGTTATCTCTTGGTGGTTACGGAAGTAGGCGGTTTATCTTGTGGTTTGGGCCTTGAATTAGACCCAGCCCACTTCAATTAAACCTCGATTGAGCTCTTTTTAGTCTTGTTTAAGGAAATTATTACTATATATCCCATCTTTAACTCTTTTTTTAAAAATATTTTTTTATATTTTTAATATATTAGATATATAACTTTGAAAGTGAAATATATCTTTCACAGTGAAGTATTCTTAAAATTAAAATTGAAAAATTAAATATTTTCAAAAGGAAAAATATATATTTTGAAAATAATTTTTTTGGTTTTTTTTTTGAAAAAATCTTTTTATTTTACTTGAAGAATAATATATCTTATTATAAATCAAACATCGAAACATTGACAATACAAAAAAGTGCAAACAGACTCTCAAACTTTTATGTCTGACAAAAAAAAAATATGAGGTCTGATTTAACAAATGGGCTACAATAAATTTACGGAGCTTTCACAAAAAATACAAAAAAAACTTGAATATAATTTTAAATTTATTATATTTATAAAATATTTATCAAAATTTTAAAATTTATAAAATATTTATCAAAATATCAAATTTTTATTAGTTTATAATAAATTTATAATGAATTTATAATAAATTTATTATAAATTTATGAATTTTTCATAATTTATAAAAAAAAAGATAAAAATTTTAAAAGATAGGAGGTTGTCATTTTCTTTAAAAGTATTAGGCATAAACTCTAAATATTTATTAATAATAATATAATCTAAATAAAAAAAAAAAACACCTTTTCAAAATATTATTATAATTATCCAACATCTTAAATTTAATTAATAAATAGTTTTTAAAAAAATAATTAATAAATAAGTCAATTTTGAACTAAACAAAGTTTAGAGGAAGTGGCTCATCTTTGTGTATATGCCAATCCAAAATTTTTCTTATATCTTAATTAATAAAAATAAAACTTCTGTAAATTAATATAAAAATATTGTACTATTTTTCAAATTGAATTATATGGTATTTGATTTTTCAAATTTGTTACAAGTTGACTTCAAATTCATAATTTTGGTCCAACCTTACATTGCCAAGTTGCAAAATGTATTAATACAACGAGTCCAGCGTGCACTAAATAAATAACAAATAGGAAACGCATGCTTTAATGCATGAAATTTATATGTTTGGTGCATTGAACCTACGTGCATATTTATATATATGATTTTGAGATTTTATTGTTTGAGCTCGTAATTTTCTTTTTTCTTTAGCTAATATTTGAGGTAGGATTCATAATTTTTTTTTGATAAAATTCATAATTAAATTTAACAATCAGTAATACTATGAGATGTAATATTATGTAGTATTAAACAAATGTCAATAGTTTGGTTATATATATTATATTTTAACAATAAAAATATTTAATATTAATTATTTTTTAGCGATTCAATTAACCCTCTATTAGGAAAAAAAATACTTTAATTTTCTTTGTAGCTATTCAAATTTTATGTTTTTTAGTTATATTTGTTTTCTTCAAATCCTGCTTTCCATGGATATTTTGTCTGTCATTTTAATGATAGTTTGTGTGCATCTTGTAGATCTAGCAACCATAAGTGTTCAATCTTCTCTTTTCTCATTTTGAGGCTGTGCCTCCTTTTTATAATAATAAAAAAAATCATATAAACCACAATAAAAAAAAATTAAATTCCAGTAAATTATAATATTATTCTCAATTCAAAAAAAAAAATGTGACTCAACTTGATTAATAAAATAGAACAATGAGAATATAAGATTTGATGAATAAAATAGAATAATAAAACTAATAATAAAATGCACATATCTATCTATGAAATGATCAATTTTTTTTAATCAAGGAATTTTTAGTGGAAGATAAAAGTTAACATTTTACCTATACAAGAGAGAAATAGAATATTAAATTCAAAACACCTATTATAATATGTAACTTCAATTTTTATTAATCTTTTACTGTTACTATTTATTGATTAACTATTTAAGATAATATTTTAGACTATTATATTAATATATATGAAATTAATCAGTAGACCTAATAAATTTTAACATTAATCTCGTTTTAATAAATTGAAAGCGCATAAATATTTTTATTAACCAAGATAAATTAATTGATATATATGATTTAATATGTACTTTTGAAATAGAGATTATATATATTTTATAATAAATATTAATTATAAGATTCATCCCATTATACCATCCTAGATTAGGATTAATATGTTTAATTTGTACTATTATTATACATAATATATTTCTAATATATTTATTTTAATTATTTCATAAAAAATATAATATTTATTTTGTCTAGAGGAGTATAAATAAAAAAACTATTAAAAGAATATTTATTAATAATTTTAAAGGATTATTAAATGAAAAAAAATTTATAATAATTAATTTTTTATAATTATTTATTTAAAATTATTATAAAATATAAAAATTAATATATTTATATATTGACTAAAATTTATCGCAGCATCGGGCGCGAATATCCACCCTGTTCGTTCCAGAAAAATTATACAATACGTGGTCGTTTCAACTGTAACGTCTCTTACTTTTAAACCCACGACGTGGCGCCATATTAACCGCTCCAATTACCTCCCTTCCCTCCCAATTTCTCTGAGAACCACTGCTACCACTGCACATATTAAACATCAAACCTCTTCCCTCTCTCTCATATCCGACACGTATGCGATTATCATCTTTTCTCTCTAGACCACCACCTCACAACCCATTAACTATGGCGTCCGGGTCGTCTGCTCTCTTGTGGTTTCGAAAGGGTCTTAGGATTCATGACAATCCGGCGTTGGAGTATGCTTCAAAAGGGTCCAATTTCGTTTACCCAATTTTTGTAATTGACCCGCATTACATGGAGCCTGATCCAAGTGCATTCTCTCCCGGGTCGACGCTTGCCGGTCTTAATCGTATTAGGTTCTTATTGGAGAGTCTAGTTGATCTCGATTTGAACCTCAGGAAGCTTGGTTCGAGATTGCTGGTATACAAGGGAGAACCTAGTCAGGTTTTGATTCGGTGCTTGAAGGAAGTAGGAGCCTTTCTTCTCTCTTCCAGTGCAGTTTTTCTTTTATCCATCAAGCATTGTGCTTGTTTTTCACTTCTGTTGTTGTTATTGCAGTGGGATGTGAAAAAGCTTTGCTTTGAGTATGATACGGATCCGTATTACCAAACTCTAGATATTAAAGTGAAAGTAAGAACCAAATACACTGTCCCTTGAATAACCTAATTTAACAGTTTCATTATTTTTTATAAGTTTACTACTCTTATTTGTTACTGGGTTAGGCCTATGCCTCTTCTGCTGGAATTGAAGTTTTCTCTCCGGTGAGTCATACCCTTTTCAATCCTGCGGATATCATACAAAAGGTAAGGGAAATTTGACATCATTTTTTTTTTCTAATTGCAGAATAAATATAGAATATCTATTTTCTTTGCTGTCTCTGCTGACCTTGGCTAGTTTGTTCTGTTGCAACGATTTTACTGAAAAAGAATGGAGGAAAACCCCCGGTGACTTACCAATCATTTCTAAAGCTTGCTGGACAACCCTCATGGGCATCATCTCCACTTCCAACCACGATTTCCTCACTTCCCCCTGTTGGGGATGTCGGAAACTGTGAGATTTCAGAAGTTCCAACAGTAAAAGAACTTGGTTATGAAGACGTTGAACAAGTATGGAATTACCACTCCATAAAATTTGCTCCAAGTTTTTGAAACTGATGCTAATCTGAGAAATTGCTTGCAGGATGAAAGGACTCCTTTTAGAGGTGGTGAATCAGAAGCACTGAAGAGGTTAAGAGAGTCAATCAATGACAAGGTATTAAGTCTGTGTTAGATCATGTAGTAAAAATTCTTTTTCTCTCTTCCAATTAGCTGATGGTTACAAAATTGAATGGTTTCTGCCTTATTTGCCTTCAATGCTTCATTTTTCCTCTCTCATGGCTTGTAGCCCAGACATTCTATTTTCTGGATGTTTAATTGTGAAACCTTATATTAGTAACTAGGTTGGTTGGTTCATAGATAGAGGTCATCCTATGATATTCATGTCAAATTACATTGTGAATCATGTTGGATCTACTTGATCTGGTTCTTTTTTGTTCCACATGCAGTTTTCACAATATGATATGTAGGAAGCTACCTTCTGTTTGTCATGGGCATTTCCCTCTCACCTATTCATACTTTTATGAGTTTTAACTTGCTGGGTCCTCAATACTCACTTTGTTGGCTGTGGCTGAGGGCAGTTGCGGCTTACTTTTTCTTCATATTGCAGGAGTGGGTGGCAAAATTTGAGAAACCTAAGGGCGACCCATCTGCATTTCTAAAACCAGCAACCACTGTGCTATCTCCATACTTGAAAGTGAGTTACTAACAATATAGTTTATATTGGTTCTTAACATATCTTGAGACTTGAGTTACAAACAAAATGGTTTACATTGGCTATTGGAATCTCTTTTTGTTAATGTGAGGATATAGCATGGACACTAGAAAAATCTGGCTTAAACCTACCATGTATGGGATTCTTTTATCATTTATTCTTTCTTCCTTGCCATGTTTTATGATCTGTTTGGCAGTTTGGCTGTCTGTCTTCCAGGTACTTCTACCAATGTCTTCAAAATGTCTATAAAAATGTGAAAAAGCACACATCACCACCTGTTTCTCTTGTTGGACAGGTCAGTTTTACTTCATTATCCTATATACTCTGATTGCAATTACCACTGAACTAAAGTCTGGCTTCAAATGCTGGCAGTTGTTGTGGAGAGACTTCTTTTACACTGTGGCTTTTGGCACCCCTAACTTTGATCAGATGAAGGATAATAGAATATGCAAGCAGGTAAGAACAAATATTAGTAGCACAAAATTTTCTTGCAAAACCTGTGTAAATCCTCTAATATCTTCTGTCTCCTTTTGTAGATTTTGTCTTTAAATTATATAATAATTTTTTTATATCAACAAAATGAATTTGATAAACATGGTGCTTGCTATGTATAAAGATGAAAAGATAAAGTGAAAAAATAAACTAGCCTAGAGTTGTGATAATTTGATTAAGTGTATTGCCTGAGATTTTTTTTTTCCTTTGCACAGTATCTTATTCTTCACTTGTTTGAGGCTTTTCAATATCATTGTGGCACTTCTACATTGTCTGTGTCATTTTGCAATATCAAATGAACTAGTTTTCTTCTTTTTCTCTCTTATATATATATATTTTACTTCAAGTTGGATCACAGCTCTTTCTAAGGGGTCAAGCAGAAACAATCTTGCTGTCCTATTTCTGGATCATGGAACTGTGTATTATTTTAAATATTTCACTTATTCCAAGCAAATAAAAAAGAGCTCTCTCAATTTGTTAAGTTTCTACTAGAGAAGACCTCTTTGACCCTGAGCCATGTGAACTAGAAACAAACTTGCAGCTGGTTTTGTCAACTATTAGTATGAGAGGCTATTTCTTATTTTGTTCCTATTTCTAGTTGTGTGCATCACAAGTCAAATAAAGAAATTTAATTCTCGCTTTTACTCTATGCATTTCTATTTTTATTTAATTTTTATCCCTACATGGGTATCTATCATGGAGTCTTAGTGAAATGACTATATAGCAATGTAGATACCGTGGAATGAAGACACTGAATTGCTAGCAGCATGGAGAGATGCTAGAACAGGATACCCTTGGATTGATGCTATCATGGTCCAGGTTAGTTTTGTGGCTAAACTACTGATTCATTTTTCTAACTTATCGTCCAAGCTAAGTTTGGCATCACTTTATGTATGTAAATAGACAGCTTGTTTAAAGCTTAGATGTATTTGCTCTTGTAGCTTCGCAAGTGGGGTTGGATGCACCATCTTTCTCGGCATTGTGTTGCATGTTTTCTGACCCGTGGAGATCTGGTATACGGCAGACATGTCATTTTTTCTCTTTTTCATTATCTGCTCAATACTTGACATGAGTTGTCTCTGCTGATAGTTTGTTCATTGGGAAAAAGGGCGCAATGTTTTTGAGAGGCTTTTGATTGATTCAGATTGGGCAATTAATAATGGAAATTGGCTATGGCTATCATGTTCATCATTCTTTTATCAGGTACGAGGTATTTGTGCATACAGCTATTCATTATAATGTCAATTTGTTGGTACTTGATAGTAACTGGCATCTACATCCAAGCTTTAAACCATAATCTAGATCTCTTGTACCATTGTTGTAAGAATCATTCATGTTCAACAGGGCCTTTCAAGTTTCAACAAAAGATTAACTTGTTTCATAATACCACATAGGTGATAATTGTCTTGCTGATTTTGAAGTACTATTATTAGAAAATAAGGTGATCTACTGTGAATTAAGTACTTCTCGTTAAGAAAATACATATGTTAGCCCTGTGAATTAAGTACTTCTCCTTAAGAAAATACATATGTCAGCCCTGATTATTTTTATCTGATGGCCTCTTGCTGAAAAGTGGGATTACTGGGTACCAAGTTTCTTGCCTTTTTGCTTTGAAATTCCACTAGTTTATGCTGCAATTGAATGAACTCCAGCTGAAATTTTCTAAAATTAAATTGTGTTTTTGGTGACAAGTATAATCGTATCTACTCACCTATATCATTCGGGAAGAAATATGACCCAAATGGTAATTATATAAGGCATTTTCTCCCAGTATTGAAAGGTAATTTGGATTTCTTCTCATTTCATCTTTCGTTTTTGGGCCTCTATACTGTTATATTTATATATAATCAAATGTCTATGATCAGACATGCCAAAGGAGTTTATCTATGAGCCATGGACAGCTCCACTAAGTGTTCAAACTAAAGCTAAGTGCATAATTGGAAGAGATTATCCAAAACCAGGTGAGTTATCTAGCTGCATTCCTAGTCTAATGATTTACCTACGTGAGATATAAAGCAGTTGTTGATTTTTGCTTTTCTGACCAAGGGACCTAAAGAGTGAGCATGTATTTTGGAATTCCCGAAGCTGTAGGAATAACTAAAATGAAAATCTTTAGAGCTGATAAAAACCATGTACTTATATTATGTTTGAACAATTAAAAAAAAAAGATAATTTATGCTGTAGAATGACTAAATTACAGGGGTGCAACCTGCTAATGCCCAAAGTAGAAGCTGCCATTCAAAATTGTCTTGCCTACCTTTTTTCTTGTAATTTGTTTTATAGACTTCACCTATAATTCAGAGTCGAGGCTTTACTTGTACATCTTGTTTCAGTGGTTACTCATGATTCTGCAAGCAAGGAATGCAAGAGAAAGTTGGCAGAGGCGTATGCATTAAACCAAAAATTGAACGGCCAGTTGACTGAAGAAGATTTAGTAAATTTAAAAAGAAAACTGGAGCAAGATCAAGAGCATAATATAAAATACCAGACGAAGACCAAAAAAGTAGATTGAGCTAATCAGAAGTTTATTAAAGCTCAAACAACTACATTTCTAATTAGCTCAATCTACTTTTGCGATCTTCTGTTTTCTTGTCCTTTGATTCTCTGTCTAATTTCCTTAAGTGTATTATTAATTCGGATAATATAGGATTGCCATATATCCGGTTCAAATAATTGCTTTTTTGCCCGTTTTTCTATATGGACTTTGTATTAAATTTTGTACGGTTTTTCTCTCTTTTGATATTATTAGTAAATTCGCGTTGGTACCGTCCACCTTTACCTAAAAAAAAACTTCTGACGGAGAATTTATTAATTCTAGATTTTGAATAGCTGAAACCTTCTTGAATCGTAGTAATTGACAAAGTAGCATAGGAGTTTGTGGAGCAATCATTATAGGTAACAAAATGAACTCTGATTATGTTGGGCCGTATATTGCGTCCAAGTGCTTAACTTGTGGGTTGCATTCTATAAAATTTCATGGAATTCTGTTAAATTTCTAGTTCTCATGTTTGTTATGTTAAAGCATGTTTCGTTGAATTTAAATTGAGAATTTTATAAAGAAGTGGTAGTTGGTATTTTGTGATGGTGCATTGTTCTGCTCTGTTCATGAATATTTTCTCTTTTTTTTTTCATTGATTAAACATTTTTCTAAACTAAACTTCAATCAAGTTGTTTGCTGCGTCCAACCACAAAATGTTGGGCTATTTACAAAATTGTCAACGTCATTTACTGTAGCTAAATTACTTTTTTACGACATGAATGAGACGGTAGGTCTTTGTAATTGGACGACAAGGACTAGCAGGCAATGCGCTCAATATTTTGGCGAACGACCGATCGTCTCCTATACCAACAATAATTCATCTGTTGTGAAACGACGTCAAACCAAAACGTGGGTAGGCCTCTTTACAATTGATTGAAGTCAATAAAAGCTAAATTCATACAGGATAACATTAACTCCCTTTAATAAAAATTTTCCATTTTTTTTATGAACTTGATTAATTTTAACTGTGATTATTTATATTTGGAATCAAGTAAAAAAAATATATAACGATTCGAAATTTGAATACCAGATTCTTAAAAAACAAAATTATACTTTCTGTTTTTTACTATGACCTAAATTGAACGGGAGAGTACAATAATATTTGAGTTAAATTAATCTTAATTTAAAATTAAACTTGATTCAAATCGATTCAAATTGAATTAAAACTATTATCACTATTTATAAATAGGAATTTATCGTAGATCCAATCAAATAATCCAACATCTCAACAATACAAATTGGAATATTATATTTATTTCAAAAATTTTCCAATGTACTTGAAGAAGAGATAAATAAAATTAATTTTCATGTTCACAATTTTTTTAAAAAAAAGAAAAAAGAAAAACCAGGTTTGAAAAGTCAAAACCCTCAAATTCCCACGTGCAACCAAATTTCTGATGTACCGCGTCAATCCCCGCAGCCCACACTGGCACTGAAACCCGTCGCCATCCCTTTCCCATTTTTGCTTTTCATATTCATTTCCCCATTTTCTCTGAAACAATTTTAGAGTCTGAGACTCTATACAGAGCTAAAAGAGAGTAGATAAAGAGTTGCTGACAGGGCGTGACCTCATATCACAAGAGAACACATTTCTCTAAGCCACCAAAACGACAACGATGTGGAGAAGAGCACTCTCTTCACAGCTCAAAACCCTAGCCTCCTGCCGATCTGCTTCCGCCGCCGCTCGGTTCTTATCTCCCAATCGGTCCTCAATTTCCCTATCTCCTTCCGCTTCTCTCTTCCATCGCTACTTCAGTGTCGATGCAGGTCTTCTCTCAGATCTTCAACTATATTTGTATATGCAGTTGTATCTGTATCTCTATGGGTACTGTTGAACCCCTTCATTGTTTGTTTGATTGATTTGGTTCTGTATTATTTGGTGATGGATGATAAGTGCTTGTATGCCTTCGAATTATGACATATCTGAATGTCTATATATCTGTGGTTTTATAACGAGTGCAAACTGTGATATAATTATACATTTATTTAGGTGTTGTTCTCCGGAGATTTGCCTCATGTTTGCCATTTGACTAGCCGTTAATGTCGTGTCAAACGCTAATTGCAAGAAAACAATAAGTTCTCATCATACACAGGGAATATGTTAATGTACTATATTATTCTTGATGTGGGTTTTCTTATGTTTGTATGTATATGAATGTTTGAGATTGGAGTACTGGTGAACAATGCATTTGATATACGTGTGAATGCAGGGGCTTTTGCCTATATATGATAAGTAACATGGAATTGTTTGGTTTTGTAGTCAATGGCGCCGTAGGAAAGAAAGTTGAGGATGTAATGCCTATTGCTACTGGACATGAGCGGGAGGAGCTTGAAGCCGAGCTTCAGGTAGTTACTCTTGGCTTATGGGGAAAGAAAATGAAAGAACAGAGAAGAAAACTGAGGGGAATCAATTAGTGACTTGGCACAAATAAACTGTCAAGAGCTTGAATTTTGCCATTTTGGGATTCAAGGAAATGGAAAGTTAACTATGTCTATTAATGATAGATTTAGTTTTATTTAGTTAAATGGCTTGTTTACTTTTAACTGAACTATTAAAGTTCATTAATTGCGCATGGTATCTATGTTTTCTCACACATTTTTATCAACCAAACGATTTAAATTAGTAGATGCTGTTGGTAATTTATATATTTTTCTGACTATATTGGTTTGTTTTGAATAGGGAAAGGACATTCTTGAAATCAACCATCCTGTTGGTCCCTTCGGCACGAAGGTTGGTGACTTGCAATCTCAAAAATACAGATAGTGATTTTAGTGTGCCTGTAATATTTCTAAGATTGATTTTCCCTTAATTTCTGTTATTTTTTGGGTTATAATTGTCTTGCAGAAGCTTGTTTTTTTTTTAAAAAAAAAAATCTTAGTTATTGGAAGGGGAGATTTGACGGAACGGTAAGTGTTGTCGCCGTGTGACCTGAGGTCACGGGTTCGAGTCGTGAAAATGGCCTCTTGTAATTGCAAGGGAAGGCTGCGTACAATGACCCAATGAGTCTGACCCTTCCCCAGACCTAGCTCATTGCGGGAGCATTCATGCACTGAGATGCCCTTTTTTTTTATTGGAAATGTTCTGTTTAATTGGTGCTGGAAATTGTCTACTTATTTAGGGTGATTTTATTTCATGATGTCTTTTTTCTTTAAGATTTGATGCTCCAAAATTATAAAAAGCAACAGTTTCTAGCATGTAACTACCTGGCTTTTTTTTTATTGTTCTCTTCTGTTTGGGTTATAACTTAATTTTTCATTTTGCTGAGAAGGATTAAATATTGAACCCATCTAAATGTGTCAACAGAGCAATTCTTAGTTGGAGTTTTATTGTTAAAATGGACACATAACTTCTCTGTTGATGCAATTGATGAAAATAACCTGCACTTGGTTCTGTAGGGAACCCACATCCACCTCCACTTCCATCTCCAAAATAAGGATAATGATTTAACAAGCTGAGTATATTTGAGATTTGCTAATTAGGCTAGGCAGTGTCATATTTTTTGTTCAAATGTTAATGACCCTCATGCATAATTACTTGATCAGATCTTTGTTGCTACTTGCTACTGTGTTCTAAAATTGTTTTAACCATGTAAATTTGTTTGTGATGTTGCAAGATACCTGATTACATCCCAGAAGTGCTTGATTCATTATTCACACGCACACACATACTGGGACACACTCTCAATCATTCTGGTGTATATGGTCTAATATCCTAGTTTGCAGAATCAAATGTTGCCCATGTTCCACGTGGTGTTAGAATATGAATATGTGGCCTGTCACAATTTAGTGTCCATCTACAGTCTTCGAATTGTAGCTAAAGATTTGTAGTAATTAGCAGATATTTATGGTAAAAAAATTGAAATCTTGATTTTCAAATCTGAATAACCATTCTGCTTGTTTATGTTGTTAAATTTGAAGTATAACAAGGACTAACTTGCTTTGCCATTAAGCTTTCAAGTGTGAAAAAGCCAAGATACTTACTCCTGTAGTCTTACTCTAAGCATCACGTAATGGTAAGCTAATTTTAACCTTAGTATCGTTTTCATTCTATGACTTCTTTTAACAACTTGAAGACCTGTTAAACATGGTTTCTGGTCAAGTATACCCCTTGCACAAACTGGAAGAGAGACATCTCTCTTTTACCTTATAACTTAATGTTGTTAATGTAAGTTTGCTCAATTATATTATGTAATTTGAATCATGGTCTATCGAAGGCCTATTGATTTCTATATACAAATTGTGTTTGTTATTAGATTCATTTTAGAGGGATATGGATTCTGAAGTCTTATTTTTTGCTGTTCTGATTTAGCACAATTCTGCTGATTGACATTTAATCAACCAATATTCACTGTTAAAAAAAAATATTCCCACTGACAGTTTTCTAGCGATAAGACAAGGCACTTTTCCTTTAGCGCTTAGGTTTTGAATGCCCCACAACAACAAAGTTTTCCCATGTTTTGTTGTGTTTGTCATCATCTAGAATTTCTACTTTGAATCTTGTTATTTAATTTTCCTATGTTCTGCCTTTATCTTGTGTATTTTCCATGCCTAGAATATCTTTTGCAACATAAATTCATCTTGTACAGATTTGCTCTCTTTTCAGGAAGCACCTGCTGTGGTGAAGTCCTACTTTGACAAGAGAATTGTTGGTTGTCCTGGAGATGAAGGAGGTGGGTTTTTTTGGTATTTTTTACTTCTTTAGCCTTATGTGTGACTAATTTTGCTTTCATTTTTACTGCTTCATTCAATGTTGGCAAAATAATTTTCCAATACATTGCAATTGATTCGACATGGTTTGTGTTATATTGAGTTGCAGAGGATGAGCATGATGTTGTCTGGTTTTGGCTGGAGAAAGGCAAGCCTCATGAATGTCCAGTGTGCTCACAGTACTTTGTGGTATGTTAGAGATCAGAACTGAAACCACTAGAAGTTTGTCTGATTTTCTGTGCTTGTGTTCAGTTTTGATTGTGCTAAATTGGATTTAGATAATGAGATCTGTGTCTAAAATTTAAATCATAATGCTGCACACACTTAGATAAAGAGTTGAAGGACTCAGACCCCCCACTGTTTTAAGTAAATGGTGCACTGGCGTCCACCATATCTCAATTCTGAGAGGTATGGTGTTTTTTTGGCTGAGTCATCCTTGAATCCAAGTGTTGGGGGATGGGTTGGTTTATAATCATTATGGTTGGCCAATCAGACATCACAATATGTTTGTCTGCATAATGTGAGTTAAACTTCAGATACTTTGGAATCGTTAATCTTATAATGGTGCATGACAAAATCCCTTGTTTGATTTAATTTGGTGTTGTCAGATGGGAATTCATACAATGATGCATTAGGTCATCTTAAATGTTTAAGTATAGCATAACTCATCGAGCTTAATGTTTAAGCAAATGATCATTCATTATCTTTCCACGAATGATGCTTGCATTTTTGAATGTTACTTAACCAAGTGGCTTTTATCTGTAAGCTGTCAACACTGCACTTCTGCACTAAAAAAAAAAAAGGAAAAAGAAATTCTAGGTTGCTTTGAGAATTTCAGATTTACCTGATTATTCTGGTGGTGAATAACAGCTCGAAGTAGTGGGCCCTGGTGGACCTCCAGATGGACATGGTGACGATGAACATCATCACTAATTTCAGAATTTCAATTTTCCTCATGGAATAAAGTTTGGGAAGATGATGAGACAATTTCCAGGATACAATGCAGAGCTCGAAGTCGAAAAGCTTAATGTCTTGTTTGTTTTTGATTGGTCCTTTGTCTTTTATAGCTGTTGCTTTTTCAGCAAATGAGATGGTATCTCTTTTTTTGTGGTAATGTAGACAGAATGGGTCATCTGCTGGAACTTTTTTAGGTTTCCTTTTAATGCATTGCCAAATAATTGATGGCTACACTTCTATTCTTTCATGAAACTTCTTGATAATAGTGTGAAAGGGAATCAATCATTGAACATTTATCCTTGGATATGCCGGGTTACACTCTTTCTATTTTTGCGACTGTTTTGAATTCCACCACGTGTTATTCTCTTAGTATTCTGCAACCGTTAATTTTTAGTAGAGGGTTGTGTTGATACCCAGTTTCCATTTACAGGATAATATCTTGTTGATATAGACTCATTGAAGTGGAACAACCAAGAGTGAAGAGTTCTTTCACTAAGCGTAGTGGGGTATTCTGATTACGCTTCTCTTTTATCTTCAGGAATCAAACTTGTATTTTTTTTTTCTCCTGTTTTTTTGTTTTAATATTAAGGAACGTTGCTGTAATTTTCTTTAGTGCCATGTTTTCTTTTTTCTTATTTTTTTAAGTAAAAGATGAATTCATTAAACAACCTGAAGGAAATTTTTTTTAGCATCTAGAAAAGACTAAAAGCAATAAATTTCGAAAAAAAATCTAACATTTGGGTTGAAAACCATCATAAAAACAATAATAAGCCAGAAGAGGGTATAGATGTGTCACAGATTCATCATTGGTGGCACAAAAGAGAAAAGTTTACAAGAAATCTCGGCTATAGATGGAACTGGAAGCCGATGAGAAGTGATTTTGGCATTGGAAAATCGAAGGCAAGGAACAACAAAGTCATTTTGAGCAAAGCTATATTTTGTCAAAAGTCATGGAAGGCCGGCCAAACTAAAGGGATTTTCTGAAGCCATATGTTGGTTTTCTCCAAACTCTTATATTTATAAAAAAAAATTATCCCAACATAAGGGTAAAAGACAAAATGGATTTTAAAAAGGCCAACTCTAAGGATAAAACCAACTAAATCACTAAAAAAACTGAAAAATATAGAGAAAACTAAGAGGAAGAGGAAAATTTAGGACTATCACCGGCCAAAAAGACCGGCGACAGCCCTGAATATTGGATAGAAAAATCAAGAAGGAAGACATTATGGAGAGGGGAAAAAACTTCACAAGAAGATAACCAATGATCATGTGTTGAATGTAGGGTGTGATTTCTAGCTGGGTATCTACTGGGGAGATCAATGATGACATAATGGAAAAAGGAGTTTTTGGGACCAAACACTTGCTAACATTTTCTTCTATCATTCTTATTTAGGTGTGGCCCTGCCAATGAGCTAGATTCTTCCCACTACTCATTGTATTGATTTGCAGGTTTTGTACCTTAGTGCTTCTACCGTAAAGATGCAGATGACAACTGGGATCCAGCAGCTTTGCTTTTCTTTGGTCTTTTTGATCGAAAATCTGAATATAGTCTCACCTATTTAACATAGATAATTTTTTTTGTACATCTTTTCAAATATTTTTTTCAATAATACTTAATTATAGTTTTCAATAATATTTTAAATATAATATTATCCACCAAAGTAGAAGGATTAATTTTATTAAAATATTTACTGCAAATATTAGCAAATATTTACTGCGGATAGGGAAAAAGCATATATATATATATATATATATATTTCAGTGTCAAGAGCAATGATAATATTATCTTTGAAAACATTATATTCCAAAAACTTTATCACAAATGGCAATTTCGAACCAAAAGTGACCGTGCAAAATCAATAAACTTGTTGAAGAATGCGAGGAGAGAATCAAAACAGAATTGATTCAAAATTCTCTACTGTCAATCTCACCAAATTATAATTATTTAAAAGGGTATAAGCAAGCAACCACATCAGCTTCTACTATATATTGTATAATATACTAGACGGTGGCTCCCCTTTTCACGAATTTTTTTTATTTTTTTTATATTATTTAAATATGTAAAAGAGTATCTAATTACTGATAATTTCATCTTTTTTTTTTAATTTTATGTAGTATATATGTATATTTTATATTTGTTTAAATAAAGAACTTGAATTATGTATTATATTATTTTATTAATTATCAAAATATGAGAAGGAAACTTTCGCATGGGTAAAATTGTAGTATTGAATTTATAGTTAATGGAAAATATTGAATAAAAGTTTAACTAATCATTCAATTTCATGGATTTTGGGTATCGGTTTTTTTTATATATATAATTTTGCAATCATTGTCATTAATTAAATTTTAATTTTATGTTGAAAAAAAAAATTGGTCCATTAATACTGCATAGAAAAAGCGTGGCAACCAACCGGCAGAACTATAAATTTATTGATGGGCTAAAATTAAAAAAAAATACAGATGAATTTACTTTAAAAGCAAGCATTTAATATTTAAGTAATTTAATAATTAAATTATGTTATTAGATTAATTACATCTAAAATATAATAATTATATTTTACGACTTTATATATTTAAAAACGTTGTAAACTAGTTTCATTTTTAATTTAAAAAAAATATTTTTTTACATAATAAATCAAACAGTCGATTATTTTTGTATATATAAATTTTGACAAAAATTTTATGAATTAAAATAAAATTTATTTAAATTCATATATATAAATATATGAATTATATATATAATTCATATATATATATATAATTCATTTGAATTATATATATTTATAATTACATATATATGTATATAAATAATTCATTTAAATTTAAATATATAAGTAAATATATATAAATGTATATATATATATATATATAAATGTGTGTATATATATATAATATTTTATATATATGGCTGAAGAGGTCTGGAGCTCTCCTAAACCCTCCAGTTCTATCACTGATGACAGCTACATATCATGTTTTAATATTTTTAAATAATAATTTTAATTTTTGTAACTAAATTTTTATGACCAAATTCTTCACTAATAGGTGATTTAAGTTGCAAATTTCTTGGGGTTTCAGCCTTCTATATTAGAAAAAAAAAATACATATATATATATATATTTAGAGAATATTTTAGTTAATACGTTATAAAAAAATTATTATAATTTATTATATAATGTATTAAATAAATTTTATGCTCTATAGTAGGTGATTCTTTTTAGGCTAAATAATTATAAAATCTCTGAGATTTTGCATATTATATTAGTCAGTCTCCGTCTTTTCAACATCTAATTTTTGCATCCTCCAGTTTTCAAAAATTAAACTGTTTAGTCATTCTGTTAATATTTTCATCCTAGAAATATTAGTCGATTACTTTGATATTATAAAATAATTTATTTTTTTTCTTTATATATATATATTTTTTGTTATTTGTTAAGTCATGCTTATTTTTAATTTTATTTATATTTCTTACACATAATTTATTTTAATTTTATAAATATTATTAAAAAATAATTTTAAATAATACGAATAATATCTTTTATTATTTTGTAGATAATTTATATATATATCATTTATTTTAATTTTATAGATATTACTAAAAAATAATTTTAAATAATATAAATAATATCTTTTATTATTTTGCCGACGATCTATATATAAAATAAAATTAAAAATAAAATAAACTTAATAAATAACAAAGATAAATATATATAAATGAAGAGCAAATAAGTTATTTTATAATATATTTATCTTTGTAAGAATATATATAAATTAATAATATATTTATCTTTATAAAAATATATATAAATTAAAATAATTTATTAAAATATTTATAAAATTAAAATAAATTATGTGTAATAAATATAAATAAAATTAAAAATAAGCATGATTTAACAAATAAAAATATATATATATATATATAATAAATAAATTATTTTATAATATCAAAGTAAGTGACTAATATTTTTAGGATAAAAATATTAACAGAATGACTAAACAGTTTAATTTTTAAAAATTAGAGAATGTAAAAATTAAATATTAAAAATATAAAAATTAACTAATATATTATATAAAATTTTTAAAACTTTATAATTATTTAGCCATTTTTTTACTAAAAAAAATAAATTAATTAATGGATAGAAAAAAATACATGTTGAAACATTTCTTATCCTTTTCCAGAATAATAACACTTGCTCTAATTATTGTCATCGCATGTCTGATCCATCAATTCCATAAACATTCCAATTTCCAAACACATTTTCCACCTCATTTTCTTTATATACTTTTCTCACAGTATCACATGCCCCATAACTATTTTTTTCATTTTTAAATTGCCAACTCATTGTTTTCAAATATTATTATTTTGTTATATTTTTTTATTAATCATCTAATATTATTACAATTCAAAAATTATAAAATAATCTAGATTCATATCTCAAAATTTTAAGATATTTCATATATAAAATTTAAACTCAAAATTTCTGATTAAGAGAAAAGAGATCTATATTATCTAATCTCACTCCTTATTCTAATTTTTAATAATATATAGTTTCATTTTTTTATTTGACAATTGAATTATGACATTTATCATGTTCTCTTTTTTAAAAAATTATTATATTTTTTTAATTTTTTTAAAAAATATTATCATATTGAATTCTTGTAAGTATAATAAAATAACGAAAAAAATGATGGAATAGAAATTATATTGTTTTTTTTTTCTTCATCCATGTTTAATTGGAATTGAAGCCCAAAAAATTTTGAAGATGTAAATTTGAAGAATTTATCTTTTCTAAAAGAGTGAACCCATCGGTTGCTTTCAGTCTATTCTTTCATTATGAATTAAGTGAAAACATCAGATGATTTCCTCTGTTAGACAGATAGCATTTTTGCCTCTTCGTGTGTGCGTATGCCTCTTCGTGTGTGCGTGTGTGTGTGTGTGTATATATATATATATATATTGATAATCAAATTATATATCTTTTAATTTTTATAATTGTATCACCGTTCAGCATTATTGGAGAAGATATTTCATTTTTTTAATATATATTTTTTTAGTTACATAAATAAAATGTAAAATATTGTAATTATTTCAAAATTTTCAACTACTAATTTTAATTTTTTTATCTATATCATACATTAAAAGAAATAATTAAAATGTATAATAATATATTAAAAATGAATAACAAATTAAAAACATTACACTTTTTAATCGTGATTTATCATTACAACAACAGTAATTATAAAATTTTACCAAATTATTGTATTAAGCTTCAATCAACCGATATTAATATTTTTCCCTAATGCATCATTCCTAAAAATAAAAAGAAAAATCTCTTCTCCAATATTAAAAAAATAAAACAACTCATTTAATATTTGAATAATTCACTTAACTCTTATTGAAATTTAAATTCGAATTTTTATTCTTTTTTCTTAATTTATCCTACATTAGAATAAACTTTATATAATTCTTTTTTTTAACATTTGAATACCTTTCAATATCAATCTTTTTTATTTCCTTTTTTCTTTTAGCTTATTTTTTCCCTTTTTCCTATCTTAATGAATAGGAAAAGGTTTATGTAAACTAGATTTTTGAATAAAATACTTTATATTTAGGAATAGTTACTGATATTTTGAACCAAAATTTGAGTAAAATACTTTCTCACAAAACCCCATTAATTATGCTTCAAAGATTATATCTTTTGCCCTTTTCAATAATACTTTCTACAACTTTGTCAAAAATTAGCTACTAATTAATGTCTTTTAACCCATCTAATTCTAATTATTTCCTGCCCATTTCCATTATATATTTTTAAATTTTTATACTTAAATACATTAATTTTACTACTTTAAATCACATTCACTAATTAGTTTATTTATTCAATTAAATACTTAAAAATTCTGAGCATAGGGGAACCCTGGCCTAAGCTATATATATATATATATGTTTTAGTTTATATGGTTCACAAATGTCAAGTCATTATTAAGTGAGTTCCAGCTTCTTATTACCTTAACCATTCACTTTATTCACAAATAATTAGAACCTTGATTAATGTCTCTTATAGGTTATTTTAATAAGTTAATGAATATATTAAAATTCTATTAATTCTATTTAATATTATTTATTAAAAATATTTAATAAATATATTTCATATTAAAATATAGGAGTATATAATATTAATAAAAATACATATTTTTATTAAAATAATTATTAGATTAATGCAACAGTAAATATTATTATTGTATGATCTGAAATCACAAATTTAAATTATAAAAACAGTCTTTTACAACTATAAAAAAAGACTGCTATCATTCCTTAAACCTTATGCAGTGTGACAGCATTCGTGCAATGAGCTCTATTGATTCACAACAAAGAAAATAACTAAATTTAATTTATTATATATATGGAATCCAGCTTATGAGCAACTAAAAAATGGAACTAAATTAAATTAACATATAACCTAGTTCTAAAAGTCTGAAATAAAGGTTCAACTTCTTGCATTATTTAGTAAATGTTGTCTTTTTTAAAAAAATGAAAATGGTTTATAGAAATTGACATCTTTAATTAGTAATTTATTAATGCAAATTGTAATAGTGCCAACAGCATCTGTTGTTTATTGTTAAAAATAATTATTATAAAAGCCATAATCCCGTTGTATATTTTTAAAAATTAAATTAAAATAATTAAGTTAAATTAAATTTGTAATTTTGAAATTGATTCTTTCTTACCACATTGAGTAGGGTAAGGAAGGGGTTGACAAACATAAAAGTTGCCCCAAAACTTTTTTCCAAAGCTGAAAAGAAGGAAAAATTTGCCCTAATCTAATATTAATTAATTGACCTTGAATTTGAAGTCCCCGTATCAATATTAATTTATTGTTGTAACCAATTGTCATTCATCACATCAGCAATATTATTCCAAATGTTTAGTCAACTACTTAATTATATATATTTATTCAAAAACCTATTACTTTCATGACAATCTATTCATCAATTCCTTTGATCATAATGAACACTATAATTCCTTATCTATCCAATTCATTTTTAATTAATCCATATGCTAATTTGGAGTTTCATCTTGGGGCATCCATACATAGAGCATTTGATGTACATGATGAGTATAAATTATAAGTATAGATCATACATATCTATGAACAAGGGCGAAGGCAGGGGTCCTGAGGGGGCAATGGACCCCCCCCTCGCCAACTGTCAGAAGCCCTTATAGGGGAGTCTTCTAGTCACCGGAGTAAAAGAAGTGGGGGGATGCGCCCCCTGCTGCTGCTATTGTCTGTCTTTTTGTAAGGGAATGAGGAGGAAGACTACCTCCTTCTCATTTCCTTAATTTTTTTAAAATTTGCCTTGGTTGAAACAACGCTATTTCAGCCAAGGCAAAAAACATGATTAAAACGGCGTCGTTTCAGCCAATGCACTTAAAAAAATAAACGAATGTTATAGGGGTAGCGAGCGCGGAGCAAAAAGAAAGAAATGAGAGGCAGGGAGGGAGAGAGAGCGATGGAGAAGCAGCTACTGATCGAGCAACGACTGACTGAACGATCAAAGGAGGGAGAAGCGAGATTCTGACCACCATCAATGGTGACCGGCGATGGCAAAAGGTAGGCCAGAAGCAATTTTTCTTTTTTTTAATTTTTTAAATTATTGAATGTTTTTGTGTTTTTGCTAATTTTGTTTAGATTTTCTTGAAAAAATTAAAATTAGTCTTTGATTTGTTGTTTTGATGGTGTATTATTTAATTTATTGATTTTAATTTTATTAGGTTAATGAATTTGTATATTTATGAAAATTGAGATTTAGAAATTTGATTTGTTTTTTTTTTAAATAGTTTTTATTTAATTTTTTAAAAGATGTATTGTTTAATTTCATGAGTTTAATTTATTGATTTTAATTTTATTAGGTCAATGAATTTGAATATTTATGAAAAATTGAGATTTAGGGACTTGATTTGTATTTTTTAAATTAGTTTTTATTTAATTTTTCAAAGATGTATTGTTTAATTTGTCGAGTTTAATTTATTATTTTGATTTTATTAGGTTAATGAATTTGAATATTTATGAAAAATTGAGATTTAGGGAATTGATTTGTATTTTTTAAATTAGTTTTTATTTAATTTTTTAAAGATGTATTGTTTAATTTGTTGAATTTAATTTATTATTTTGATTTTATTAGGTTAATGAATTTGAATATTTATAAAAATTGAGATTTAAGAATTTGATTTGCATTTTTTAAATTAGTTTTTATTTAATTTTTTAAAGATGTATTGTTTAATTTGTTGAGTTTAGTTTATTATTTTGATTTTATTAGGTGAATGATTTTGTGTTTTTTAATTTATTATTTTAATTTTATTAGGGAAATGCTTTGTTGAGTTTAATTTATTGTTTTGATTTACTTATGAGATCAATTAGGTTGCATATTAATATAAGTTGAGAATTCGGAGTATCGTAATTATGTTAGTAATTTTAAAACTCTTGAAATAGATATGAATAAATTTTTTATTAAGACTGAGAGAGTACGGGGTGAATCGTTGAATATTCAGATCCCAAACTAGACATTAAGTACTCAAATAAGTGGTGGTGGAAAAACTAGTGGTGGTGGAGAAGCTAGTAGTAAAAAAAGGCGTCCGAAGTTTAATTTTGATGATATTATTGGTGATCCGGCACTGCGTAAACCCATTGATAAGTATGATGTTGAGATTAGGAATGATGTTAAGAGATAATATTTAACTAAAGGACTTATGGACATAATTTTTACAAAGAGAATTTAAAAAAATTAAAAGGAGTTTTAGAGATATTTGGTTCTCTAAATACGAGTGGCTAGAGTATAACATATCCAAATATGTAATTTTTTATTTATAGTGTTATCTTTTTAGCTCGAATAGAGGAGCTAAGCATGAGGATAATATCTTCACGTCCATTGGTATCAGTAATTGGAAAAAGACATTAGAAAAATTTAATGAACATGTTGGCAGTCAAACTAGTTCTCACAATAATGCAAGAATGCAATATTTTAGCTTCAAAAATCAGTGACAAAAGTATGTCTCATATGTTATCTTATATCAGCTAAGAGCAGGAGGCTTTTTATCGAATACGTTTAACAGCTGTTATTGATATTATCTGTTTTCTTCTATTATACGGATTGGTTTTCTAAGGATATGATGAGTCAGAAAAGTCACTTAACAAGGGTAATTTTTTTGGACTTCTTGGTTGGTACAATGAACGCAATATTGATGTATGGAAAGTAGTTAATTCAAATTCTCCTGAAAATAATCAACTCACTTCTCCATACATCCAAAAGCAAATAGTGAGTACTTGTGTTTTAGAGACGACACGAACCATTATTGATGATATTGGAGATAACTTCTACTCTTTATTAATTGATGAAGCTCGGGATAATTCAGTGAAGAAGCAAATAGTTATGGTATTGAGATATATTAATAAGTTGGGATAAGTGATTGAATGATTTATTGGAGTAGCACATGTGAGTGATACATCCGCTCTATCTTTGAAAAGTGTACTTGATGATTTCTTTGTGAAACACGGGTTATCACTAAATAGAGTTAGAGGTCAAGGATATGATGGGACTTCTGATATGTGGGGTGAATTAAATGGGTTAAAGACCTTTTTTTTTAAATAAAAACCCCCCAGGCAATATATATTCATTATTTTCCTCATCAATTTCAATTGGTGCTTGTTGCAGCAGCAGAAAGCAATAGATATGTGAGTACTTTTTTTTATTATACTTCAATGATTGTGAATATGGTTGGAGTTTAATGTAAAAGGAGGGATGCTCTTTGTCAAAAATAATATGATGAAGTAGTTCAACGTTTGGAAAGTGGTGATACTCAAACTGAAAGAGGCTTGCATCAAGAAACAACTTTAGCTCGACCTGGTGCTATCCGTTGGAGTTCACATTGTAAAATAATTGTTTGTTTTCTCTCTATGTGGTCTGCAGTGAAAGAGGTTCTTGAGAATATAACATACGATGGTCCTGAAAGAAAAAATTAATGGACAGTTGTGAGTTTGGTTAACAAAACGAAAAGTTATGAATTTATTTTCATTACTTTCTTAATGAAGAAAGTTTTAGGAATGATAAATGATTACTCCAACATAGATTGAATAATACTTTGGAATCAACTTAAAACTTACATTGCTGATGTAAAATGAAACTAAGCTTTCTCTAATTTATATGATATTGGAGCTCTTGCTTAGAAAATGGTTAAGACATGATACGACACTGTGTTTCTTTTGGTATATTTACTTATTAAGTTAGTTTTAATCTTACTTACTGCAACTGCTACTATTGAGAGAGCCTTTTCAGCAATGAACATTATCAAAATGGATTTGTGCAACAAAATGAAAGATGATTTTTTGGCTGGCTGCTTGGTATGTTATGTGGAGAAAGACATTTTTGTAAAAATTAAAAATGAAACTATTATGCAATGTTTTCAAAAAATGCAAACTCCTAAAATACAATTATCACCAAGTAGTCGTTGTCAATCTATAAGTACAAATTAAATATTAAACTGTTGTAATATTAAATGTTTAATTATATTTTAAATTAGTCTTTAATTTTTTTTCTTAGAAATCCCCCCCCCCCTCCACAATTTCCTGGTTCCGCCATTGTCTATGAAAATATGAACAGTATTTCCATTTAAACATTAATCAAAATTTTAATATTTTTTAATATAATTATTTTTCTTGAGCACAATATATAGATTAAGGGGAAGTTGAGAAGTATCTACTTTAGAATCTTGTTAAACACTACGACTAAAACCTACTATAAATTAACTAAGTGAGAAAATGTCTATCATGTGTCAAAGTAATATTTTAAAATCATAACCGAAAAAAATTGAATTTTTATGTATTAATATTTAGTCTTTTAGCTATAAAAGATTTATCAATCATTAATTGCCGAATACTACTCTCTACTGACTATAATTGTTAAATTAAAAATATTTATTCATTGATTAGAAACTTAATTTTAAGGTTAGAACATAAAAATCTTAATTTTTTAATATAAAAGTCTACTTATCAAAACATTTTCCAAAATATTTTTTTTTCAATTTAATCCAATCATTTATTGTTGTCAATTGAGCATATGAATTTTTTTTTAAGCCAAAACATTGTGTTTTATTGCCTTCAACATAATCAGTTTCATTTTTGTCAAATCAATATGTCACGCACTATAGATTTAGACAACTATTTAATTCGCATTGAATGATATTTTTAGAGATATTTTTAAAGCTTAGACTTAATATAAATGATTATTTTAAAGACAAATTTAATATAGTTAAATATGTTTAAGTTGTTTGTGTGAGTTAGAAGGATATATGATGATGAAATTTTGGCTTATTTTCACTCATCGTCCCTAAACTTACTTTAATATAATATTATAGTCCTTAAACTTTAATTTGTCCCAATAAAATCCTTCAACTTTAATTTTATCCCAAAAGTATCCTTATTTTTATTTTGGATTGGCAGAGTACTTATGTAGAATCCACATGGATATCAGATGTCAGTAGGATAAAAAAAAAAGAGACATGTCACTTCAAGTCACGTGTGAAAAAATTTATCGGTATAGAGCGAAATTACCACTCACATCCACTCTCTCTCATTTGATCAACCTCTCTCTCTCTCTTTGCAATCTCTGAAAATCAAAATCCTTTAACGAACCCTAATCCAAATATTACAGAATATGATTCCTAATCTCACTTAATCGGACCCTTATGTATGTGGATTTCACTTTATATGAATTCTTTTAGTTGGTTTCATTTCATTTATCTCTCTTTATTTAACTTTGTCAAAATTCGTTCATCTAGAAATTGAAAGAAATTGATTGCAGGTGTTTTATAAAAGGGTTAAAAGGTTGTTGGGGGGGGGGGGGGCACTGGCAATGGAGTCAAGAGTAGGTATCTTTTGAATAAAAATCTGTTGAATAAAGTTCATTACTGTATTGTTTTTTATTTCTTTTTTATGTAGACAACTCATTATTTTGATTGTTTATTGTAGTGACCATATACCTTAAGCATGGTAGGGATCTTGGAGAGTATGGTTACTATGATGGTGAGGTAGTTAGTTTTCTTATTGATGTGGATAGATTGTCATTTATGACCTTAGACAATAGAGTAAAAGAATTAGGCATGAAGGATGTATGATGTACTACTGCAAGGTCCTTGGGATAGATTTTAAATTGGGTTTAAAATTACTAGAGAAAGACAACGAAGTTTTTGAGATGGGGTTATATGTTGCTGATGAGGGTGAAGTAGATGTATATGTTAAACACTTGTATAAGGTAGAGGTAAAAATTTATTAAATCCTATTAATAATAGCCATGTTGTATTAGAAGAATTAGATAGTGATGAGCCTGTAAATGCTACCGATAACAATGAAAAAGGAAAAAAACAAAAAGTCTAGGTAAGTCAAATAGTAGACTTGGCGGTGATATATTTGGTGGGCAGAAAGTTACTAATAGGGAAAGAAATAAAGAAGTCATTACTGAGTTCGATCTTAGTGTGTCCCAGACAAATTGTAATAATTTAGAAAATCTTGGGAGCATAGAGAAAAAAGAAGAGGATAGTGAAAAAAGTGAAGATAGTCAGAAAAGTACAGATAGTGAGGAAAGGGAGGATGAGGATTTTGACAGTAGTGATAGTTGTTATGATGGGAAAGGGCATGAAATGGAAGATGAAATAGAGGATGATGGTTAATTGATGAAGACTATGATTTAGTTGATGGAGATGATGACCTTGTTGAATTTGCTAAATAAAGACAATATATTAGTAAGGGAAGACCTAAGGATAGTAGGACAAAATTAAAATCAAGAGGACTGAGTAATAGTATTAGAGTTGAATTAGGTTCGAGTGAATCAGATTATGCTATTTCTAATGACCTTTATACTGATTCTGATGAGGATGGGGAGGAAAGCGAGAGATATCCAGAATTTCATGCTACCAGTGACTTGAAAAATTCTAGTTTCAAGATAGGAATATTGTTTAGTGATAAAAAAAAGTCTTTAAAGAAGCGTGCATGATACATGGATTACAAATAGGTTTCTTATTAAATTTTAACAAAACGACAAAGATAGAGTTAGAGCTGAATGTTTTAAAGGATATAGTTTTTTTTTATATTTGCAACCAAATTTAATAAGAAGGACCTAAACGATGAAACTTTTCAACTTAGAACTGCAAATTTACAACACAGATGTGGGAAGAGTAACAAAAATTTTCATGCCATTGCCCAATGGATTGCAAATGAGTACCTTGAAACTTTTAGAGATGACCCCTCATGGAACTTAGTTTATTTATGTAAAAAGGTTAGGAAGGATCATGGTTTTATAATTACAAGGATGAAAGCACAAAGGGCAAGAAATTTAGCATTAAAAATAATCAATGGTGATGAAGGTATGCAATATTCTAGATTGCATGATGGTATGCAATATTCTAAATTGCATGATGGTAGGTTAGAACTCCTTAGGACCAACTAAGGTAGTACTGTGGAATTTTACACACCAAGTGGGGTATTTGAGGGTGTATATATCTATATATCAGGTTTAAAAGAGAATTTTAAGGCAGGATGTAGGCCTATGATTTGTTTGGATGGATGCTGGCTGAAGGGAGCTTATAGTGGTCAATTATTGATAGTTGTAGGAATTGATCCAAATGATTGTATATATCCTATTGCTTATGCTGTAGTGGAAAATGAACGCATGGCTACCTAGGAATGGTTCCTAAATCTACTTAAACAAGACCTTGAGCTCTTCAATTCATGGAATTGGTGCTTCATGTCAGATTGACAAAAGGTATGGATACTTTTAACTCAATAAAAATTTGGTTATCTGGCATATATCTAGTGTCCTTTACATATATTGTATAACATATATCTCTTTATCGATCGATAATAGTAATTTTGCTATATCTTATAGGGCCTTATTTACAGTGTGTCTAATTTATTCCTTAATTCAGAACATAGACTACGTGTACGACATATATACACTAACTTTAGAGGGAAATTCAAGGGTAAAGACCTAAAAGATATGCTTTGAAGTGTTGCAAGGGCAACATATCTAGCAAGATTGGAGTTTTGGTTAGATGAGTTGGAAAAAAAATCCTGATGTGAGGGAATGGTTAAGGGAAAGACCACCTGCTGCATGGAGTAGGGCTTGCTTTAGAAAAGACACTAAATGTGATATATTGTTGAACAACTTATGTGAGTATTTTAATAGATATATCTTGGAGGCTAGGGAACTTCCTATTTTGAATATGTTGGAGATGATCAGGTGTCAATTGATGAAGAGAATATGCAAAAACAAAGGAGTTAAGAAAAAAAGCAATTGGACCTATATGCCTTAAAATACAAGCAAAATTGGATAAGATAGTGGAATGGGCACATATGAGTGAGCCAATTCTGAGTGGTGGGCATCTTATTCAAGTGACTGCAGGAAATGCACAATTTGTAGTTGACTTGAAGCATAAGACCTGCACATACAGAAGATGGGACCTCACTGGAATTCCTTGTGCCCACACAGTTTCTTGCATTTTTTTAGAATAGTGAAGATCTAGTAGAATATGTGAGCGAGTGGTACAAGGTTGACACCTATAACAAAGTATATTCCCATGTTATTGGTCCTATAAATGGCACTGATATGTGGCCAAGATCCAATCCACTTACAACCTTTATGCCTCCTCCAATTGTTTGGAAGAAGCGAGGAAGAAAACCAAAAGTATGAAGAAAGGAATCAGAAGAATTGGAGAACATGGCTGCAAAAAAGAAAAAAACTAAAAAAAGCAGGAGATATGAATTTAAACAACCAGTAGAGAAGACAAAGTTGTCCAGGAAAGGGTTAGTTACCATGACTTGCTCTGTATGTGGTGCTAAAGGACACAACAAAAGATTTCATGGAGCAAATGCAATTGGAACATCATCCTTAAAAATAAGTACTATTTTGTTCAATCATAGTTGTTTTTTTTATAATATAAAGTTCCTTGATTTTTTTTGTTGTTTAATTCATGTGTATTATGCTACACACAGAGGATAAAAGTACCTTCAGGGCCATGAACTAGGCAAGATAGAATAATTGGATGTTCAAATTCAATTAGGAGCTCTAACATGTAACTCTTAGATGGTTTGGTGATGTGAGTGTTATTCAATTGAGCCTTTACTTTTACTTCATAATTTTTTTTTGTACTAATTGATTTTTTACCTTTGGCCATCCAGGGAAGTAGCCAACTAAATGTTGGATTAGATAGAGGTGTCGGTGTTTCTCTTCCATTACCAACGGATGCATCACGGACAATGGGTGCAACTATAAGTTTTTGCATTCTTACTTATATCATGATTCTGGTAGGTTGATTGAATGAGTTGATTGTTGAATTGCATTCTGCATATTTGCTCTTCTTTGTGCTTGATGTGGATTAATGTGTGTTTTGTTGATTTGTGTGGAGTTGTTGTTGTTGGTTAAATTAATGAGTTAGATAACTTTTATATTGAATTTAACTTATGCAGGACTATCATATTGATGACTGGATGGCACCAATTTTCAAACAAATGCAAGCAGACTATCCCTTTGATGACAGTCAAAAAAGCACAATCAGTCAAGCATTTAATAACCAAACTGAAATGCATGAAGCAAAGAGAGATAGAAGCAATCACAGAATAAGTCATTACCAGACACAAAAGTGATAAAATATAGTTTTGGTTTTTGTTTTTAAAATGTAATTACTTTTGGTCTCTAAGCTACAAAATTAGATCACATTGTGGAAACTATTTACCATTAACAGGTTTTTAGGTTGTTAGTATTGACCCAAATGAAATGTATAGCCACAAGGAATTTTTGTATCAGTAGGAAAGTTAGTATTGACCCAAATTTCTTGTAAACTTCAATGGTCAATGCAATTTCTTTCTTGCTAAGATGATGTGATACAAATTACAATTGCATAATGCTACTAGTTCCTACTCACCATTTTGCTATATAGTTATGCACATGACCTAATTATGGAATATTAGATAAATGGTTTACTAATTGCATATATGCAGGTTTTTGTCCTTCAAGCCTCCATGTTACAATGCTTAAATTTCCAAATTCCTACAATCTCTATTAAAACAATTGAACTAAATAACCAAAAATCCATCAATTATGATAACTCATAATTACTGCATTTGATCCCAATGCAAAGACTACAATATATAACAAAATTTATAGAACTATGAAAAACAAAAAACAACTAAATAGTTATAAGCTGAAGAAAAAAGAGGAAACAAATTTTCATTAATTGTTTTATCTTCAAATACAACAAGAGCAATTTTTTTTCAACTTTGCAAAAGAAAATACATTAGAAATACATCAAACGAATTCCTGCAATCCTAATTTGCAATAACCACCACATTAACTTAACTAAATTCCTATAATATAAGAAATTCTTACAATATATCCATGATAAAGGCAAATATCCCAACAATTATTACAGCCCAGTTTATTGCCCAATCCTTATGCTTTTCTTCTTCCTTCTGTTTCGCTTGCTCTAATCGATTAATTTTCTTCAGTAGATCGATAATTACTTGTTTTGCCCTTGGATTCATAGGATGATCAATCAAATAAAAAATAACACAACATGTAGCCTCCTACATCACTCACAAAATGTGGAATTTAAAATTGAGGAGTTAAACAATATATACCATTTTAAAATAACAAAGTAATGAAAATATTTACAACAAAACTAACCCTATAATTACTACATCCAAAGAAACGTCTTCCTAGATTCTTATCTGTTCAGGATGTCTTGAGTTCAGTGGGTTCCTCACACCCACACAAAAGAACAACAAAATTGTAGTCTCCATTCATTCTATTCATTGATTCTCTTCCGGTGTATTCCATAAAACTCAAATTTTTTATGATATTGGAAAATTGAATTAGGATTTTTTTGCATCTGTAATGAGAAAATGAAACAAGATAAGAAAGAGAGGTAGAATGGAACAAATAAGATATAATAAGATGGCTTACTAGATTTCAAAAAGAAGAATTGATTTAATTTGATAGAACAAAGGAGAGGGGAGATGAGAACGATGGATAGTTTCTAAGAGAGTGGGCACGCTTAAGATGGTTTTAGATAGAGAGAGATTTTATATTAATTTATTCAATTAGAGAGCAACGGTAATAATTTTTTCCACATGTGTGGAAAGATGATGTGTCTCTTTTTTTTATCATACTGACACGTGAGATCAATGTAGATTCCATGTGAGCACTCTGCCACTTGAAAATAGAAATAAGGATATTTTTGGGATGAAATTAAAGTTGGAGAATTTTATCGGGATAAATTGAAGTTTAAGGACTATAATATTATATTAGAGTAAGTTTAGGGACTATTAGTGAAAATAAGCTTGAAATTGGAATAGAGATATATTGACATTCGATCTTGTAGTTTAATGGTGGGGTTCCATTATCGAAACTTATCTTTGTTTAAGATAGGATATATGCCAATGGCCTTTGATTGCTAATTTAGCAACCTCTCATACATTCATAGCAAGTCTTATTCTTGGTGTTATTTGATGCTGAATTTTTATTGCAAATTGTGGTAGGTACAAAGACATTTTTTTTATTAATTATTAACTAATGATGAAGTTAATTATGGGTTTAATTAAATCTCTTTAATTTCCACATCAAGTGACATATTGATTGAAATAACACCCATTAAGAGATTCCTTTAATATTTAGCAAATAAAAATAATAGTTGCATCACCTCCATAACAATAACTTTCATATAAACTAATAAATTACTTTTTTTTTAAAAATTATATTTTAATTAGTAAAATATATATTTCACATATCAAAAGTAAATATTTATAAAATTAAATTTATCCATGCTATTTTAAAATAAAATCATTATACCAAATTAAATAAAATTATAATTATTTAAAAAATTATCATCATCAATTATTTTAGACTATGTCTGTCGATTTTTTTTATATCAAATGTATTAATAATATGATAAAATCAATATTAATTATCTGGCTATATTTTTTTCAATATATGTAAGTGATAAATGAGATGTTAAGAAAATCATATTCCAGCTTATTGTGTAACTTTTTTTTCTTTGATAATTTTTATTGTAGAAAATATATGTTTTGCTACTGCATGTAAAATTAGTACAAGTCGAAGTTAAATATTTGATTTTCTTTTCTTTTTTTTTTTTTTGAAATATTTGATTTTCTTTTTTTCACCCAGATTTGATACAAATGAAAAATTGTTGATTTTTAAAAGATTCAAATTTTTTTTTTGATAAGAAAAGATTCAAATTTTGATTAATATAGAAAAAAGTTTTAAATATAACTTTTCTTATTCATAGAAAATTCCAAAATAATATTTATATTTAGAAAAATAATTTTTTTAATATTAAATGTTTGCAACTGTCTATAGGATATCTAAAAAAAAATGCTAAAATCAAGCAACTCCATTACTTTTTTTTAATCAATCGTTCATATTTCCTACAATTTTGATTCTATCATTTTGCTATTATAAGATCAATGCAATCTTGACTTTGATTAGATATATATCGATCAAGTACTCGAATTAATCTAAGATCATTCTTGATTTTGACTTGATATATATCAAATATTCATATTAAAAATATGATTTTTCTCATATTTCTGATAAAAAAAATTAATTTTTTAATACATAAAAGATCATCTTCTCTTAATTTTTGAAGAAAATTTTCTCACATAAGATCTTATCCGTTTTAATCTAATTTTATAAAAAAAAAAAAATTATTATCACTAAATCACACTAAATAATGAATTACATTAATCAGTTTAACTTTTAGTTATGATATTTTTCTTTATATTTGAGAGAGTGAAATAATTTTTTTCCAGAAAGTTTGAAGGGCAAATAATATATAGTATTTGTTGAAATTTTTTAGTTAGATGTGTTTCAAAAATGTGGAAGCAACCGCTCTACCCCATAGATAACTACAGTCGCGGAGCTAGGACCGCCGGTAGAGGGGGCTGAAACTGAGGTGTTCCATGGGACTGAGAGAGCTGAGCTAAAACTGAGGTGAAACTAAGGTGCATGGCAGGGGGTCCTGGCTGAAGGGGGGCTGGGATTGAGGGGCTGAGGGAGTTGAAGGGCTGAAGATTAACATCTCCGGCGGCCGGCAGGGGGTCGTCAGTCTCCACACGACCCTATCTGCCTCAGCCCCTGGATAACTAAGTCACTGGTACTAATAATTAACAGTATAAGAATGGATAGGAAAATTTTATTGGTTGTAAAAAATTTTAACTATATAAGTAAAATTAAACTAACAATGGCATTGAAGGAGTTCACATTGCTTTCTACTTTTCTTTAGAAAAGCTCCTTTAGCAGAAGATTGGAACGAGCTAAAATATATACGCAATATATATAAAAAATACAATAAAATCTTAATTTTAAATTAGTTAGAGTTCGCTATATAAATTTTTTTTTACTCTACATGATTTAGATCTATATCTTTGAAGAGGTATAAAATCGTAAGATTATTTTGAATCACTTTTAATCAAGTTAGTTTAGATTTACCCTTATCCATTTTAATTATATTTATTTTAATTTATTCAGTCTTTATTCATCATCAAGTCTTCATTTTATATTATTAAATTATCTCAATTTATATTTTTTTTATCTTATCCTTAATTGAAGCTATCCATATTTTCTCCAATATACTAATTGCGGATTTTATTTATCTTACTATTTTCATACATATATTTTAATACTTTCTTTTGCAGAACACATATCTTGGTCCATATATTGTCCCTTAAGCAACATGCAATGTAAACAGGTAAATTGAAAACAAATACCTAAGTTCAAGAAATTGTTTACTATATATATAAGATATAAGAGATATATATATATATATATTTAATTTATACAATTTCATGTTGAATTATTGACATGTGTGTGTGTGAATTTTTTTAAAATGAGAAAAAGACAGTATGAAAAGCATAAGAACTTTTCTCTCCTTGCATCCTCTTTCTTGCTTTTATGCTTGCCACTATATTTGTTTTTTTGCAGATTTTAAGTCCCCACCACCTAAAAAGTTTTGTTTGTTTATACTCATGAGGTTTGGGGACACCTTCAGCCCACAATACCTCCAAAACCCGTCTCTCCTTTCAAATGATTATTTTGTGACCCCTTATTTTATACATACAAACACACTAATTAAATCTGAGTTTCAATTAAAATTTTTATTATAATTTATACTAAAAGATATAATCTTCAAGGTAAATATAATTTTTTTAATAATATTAATCTAAATAAATAGTTTTTTTTTATAGTTTAATTAGTTAAAAGTATTTTCAGTTTATCCTTAACATATCATATAGAATAGTAAATATCATTTCTCTTAACTAGAAATTTTGAATTTAAATTTAAAATATGAAATATTTTTATTTTTTTTAAAAAATAACACTTTATTTAATAGGTCTGACTAACAAGAATCCAGATACAAAAGTTATTTTTAATTTTAAGATTCTTTTATAATGTATAAAATGAGAAAGTACTCTCATTTTAGCAATTCATCTAACTATAGAAGTTGGAATGATGTCTCTTTGTAGATACATATAGCGTTATAAAGATGCAAAATTCTCTGACAACTATGAAATGTTTCGTCTACCATATCCAAAATTAAATGTTTTAGAAGGATGAAAGTGAATTCATCTCAGAATGGACACATGTTAATGTCACCACCCAAATGCAAAAAGCTAGCAGCAGAAAAGAATATTAGTGCATATAATAACAATAATTGATAAAATAGAATAAAAACCCCCCCAAAGATCCAAACTTTCGCTTCAAATTTGAAATTATAAGCTTACTAGCTTAAAAATATAATAAATATTAAATGACAAAACCCTAATTCTTAAGATTTTCCTTGTCTATGAGTACAATCATTATATAAGATTTTGTTTGTTTGTTTGTTTGTTTTTTGGGAAGTGCTAAATTGAAATCTTTAAACTTATACTAAGCTTTGTCGTTAACGGGTATCTGTCAATCATGAGAAATTCATAAACAAATGATTGCAAAAATATAATTTCTTTTACAGACTATACTCTGTTTTATTCTTTATAGTTTTCAGTAATATTCTTGAGAGCTGTCTTTGATTATTGTTTTTGTTGTTGATAGTTGGGATTTTTTTTCCTTTATTTTTTGGCCACTGCCCACAAGCATAGATTCTCTCTATATTGCACAGGCCTCACCCCTTTCCTAGCAGGGTGGCTCAGGAATGGATGATTGTGCTCTACTCATCTTTGATTCTCTCTGTTCTTGAAAAGATTTTCTGCTTTTTTGGTCCTCTCCTTTTGATGGATGCCTCTCCCTTTTTTCAGTTTCTACGTGCTTTCTAGCACTAATATATAGCTGGTGTACACACTAATAATACTTCTCATAAATATTACTAGTGAAAGATTTGCATATTCACCTGTTTTATTCCTTTTCCACACTATAAATAGATATTATCTTTCTTGGTTTTCTTCATTGCAGCACCTAAGCCTCAGCCCCCTTCTCTCATTCACTACTATAGGTGGGGTGTTTAGTTCCTTCACCAAAATGAGCTACCAACAACATCCTTCTATGGGTTCTGGTTTGTTTCTTTTCTTTTATCCTTTTATGTTCTTTCTTCATTTCAACTTGCATATAGTATGGATTTTCTTTTATTGGCTATAAACATTCTGCTAATGGATGTCAATTAGTTGTTTTCTGTATTTCAATTTAACCACCCAATTCAACTGATTGGATTTTTATCACTTCTTTTCTGGAAATGAGTATTGATTTTCTTGGTTGATATATAAGATCTATGCCTTCACGTGTTTCTATTCTTTGAACTTAATGTGATTTGAGAAATGACTTTATTGCTCCAATTATTTAGGGAGCCGAACTGCCAGAAGAACTTTTGAGTTTGGAAGGACTTATGTGGTGAGGCCTAAAGGGAAACATCAAGCCACTATAGTCTGGTTACATGGTCTTGGTGATAATGGCTCAAGGTATTGCAGCTTATTTTTTATTATTATTATTTTTTTACGTTTTTGCCTTTGTTGCTTAGATCATCTTGTTTATCCAAATCTGTTCTAGATTCCAAAACCCTTATTGCGTGGGAGCAAACGGAGTTGCATATAGTCTGTTCTTCACAGTGAAGTTCATATAATTAGAGTAATTGGCCTGTATATCTATATGTATATATTATGACCAAGCTGTTGATCATTGTTTTTGTTTCTGTGAAACTTCATCTGATACACAGTGTAAATGAGCTCGTGGAAACTAAATGATTAATGTCCGCTTATGATATATGTTCATTAACTTGCAAATTTTATTCTCTTTTGTATTAAGTGCAAATTCTTGTGTTGGAATGATTGACTTTTGCCTCAAGGACAAGAAAAAGGAAAAGGACTTAAAAAATGTCAACATATTAGAATGTCCTTTATTGGAGGGGTCCATATGATCTCTTTTCTTTTACCCCCTTCTTTTTGATGTTGAGCTTCTTTCACTGAGATTCTTATTGGAATAAATTCTATGTGGAGAGCGGCGGTAACAGGAAGCATATATAGAGTTTTCTTATTATAATCACCTTGGATTCCGAGTTCAATTTGGGTGGACTTGTATTGGAAATGAGTATATGCCATATTCATGAATAGGGATCACTAGTGCACTTAATTCATGAAAATGAATAAACATAGACAGTGCTTGTGAAAGATAATCATACATGTGTTAGTAAATATGGATTATTTCTTGACATTCCTCTTCTTTAAATCCTAAAATGATGGTGCAATGAATTCTGAAATTACTTTGCAGATAATAATGTTGTCATTCTTATTTAACCTTTAGGATGCTGCTTTTGCTCAAATTCTGTGGTTCCAGTATTTCTGACAATGTATTGTTTGTCAACTTATAAGTTGAGTCTTGATGATTAATATAAGTTCGAGCCAGAAATATTTCTCATTCTATCTTCTGGTTGGTTGCAGCTGGTCCCAGCTCCTGGAAAGCCTTCCTCTTCCAAATGTAAGCACACAAGTCTTCAATTGTTTGCTTTCTTGTTAATCGGCATGAATTTATATATTACAACTCCATCCTCAGATGTGAAATACTTCTAGACATTCTTTTTCTCCATTAATATCTTATGCTTCTGTTGAAATCTATGATGCAGATTAAATGGATTTGTCCAACTGCTCCAACACGTCCCGTAGCACTTCTAGGCGGATTTCCTTGCACTGCATGTAAGACTGGTTTCCATTACCTTTGATTAATACTACAATACACTCCCATATATATAATGAATAAAGTCAAAGTTTTAATGCTTTTAACCTGATTGGAAATCACCTGTAATGCTTGTATAATTCATGCAGGGTTTGATGTGGGTGAGATTTCAGAAAATAGTCCAGATGATTGGGAGGGCTTGGATGCCTCAGCAGCACATATTGCAAATTTACTGTCAACAGAGCCTACTGATGGTACTTTCAGGGCATAGCTTTATGCAAACACCAGCTTTACTTGCTTACAGCAATTTTTTCCCTGCTGTTAGTTTTTTGTAGTATTTTATCTATTTGTTGCCCTATAACTTGAGGGACAACTAAATTTTAGTTCAAATGCAATGGCAGAATCGTCTTTATCATTTGAAATTATTGTTTGTAGTCTTCAATAGTTCATAACTAGTGATTTAAGTTTTAGTCTTTATATTGAGCTTCTAGACTTCATACTGCTCTGAAACTCCAAGTTGTGGTTAGCTATTGGGTTTAAAGGGTTATCTGGTTTAGAAGTGAGAGATAAACCTATATCTTCTATATATATGAACCAATTAAATTCATGGTAACTTAGTACATCTTACAAATTTTTTTTAACAGTTAAAGTTGGTATTGGAGGCTTTAGCATGGGTGCTGCAACTGCCCTTTACTCAGCAACTTGTGCAGCCCTCGGACGATATGTGAATTGCAATCTGTACCCTATAAACCTCAGGGCAGTTGTTGGACTAAGTGGCTGGCTTCCAGGTTCAAGGTATGACCATTTTGAGCTTTCCTTTTTTTTATTTGCTTGAAACATATTAACATCTGAACTCTTGTTCAATAACATGCCAATTTGAGAAATCACTATGACTTGATTACCATAAGTTATATCCCTTAATGGATTTCACCAATGAATTTCATTCTTCAGCTAAACATATAGGAATAAACAATTAAGTGATGGTATTATGTTATCAGAACAGTGGTGTATATGCATTCATGAACAAGGGACCAGTTCATCCACATGTTATACAAAGAACTTCTGCAGAGTCCAGTTTGTATCTAGAAAACATTCAAGAGTTTTTTACTGTGCAGGAGCTTAAGGAACAAAATAGAAGGTTCACATGAGGCTGCAAGACGCGCTGCATCCTTGCCCATTTTGCTTTGTCATGGAACATGTATGTATCTCTCTATCTATCTCTTCTGCGTCATCTTTATTCTTCAATTTTTTTTTTCAGAGTAGTGTAATTTACAGAGCATAATATAACTGGTAGAAGCACTTAAAATATGGAAGACAATTTTTTAAGTTTGTTCCATGTACCTCGTGTAACTGTATTGCTTTATGAACTGACAATTCATAGAGGCTCAAGTACTCATTGAATACTCTGGTCTTAAGTGTTCATATACTTTGGTTATCTAGTTATTTTGTGGAGCCTTTTGCCTGATGTGGGACATTATTAGTCGAACATTAGCACAATATAGAGCAAAATAGCTGATCATGTTTTTCATCATCATCATCAATATTATCTGATCATAATTCAACATTAGAAAGGACTATCAACATTGTCTAGGATGGACTTTCTGCCCCAATATCATGCCTATAACATCATTACAGCAGGAAATAGCTAAAATATTCACCTTGATGAACCAACTAGTTCCATTCATCAAAGTCCATAGGCTCATATATATGTAAGCTTATAAGTGGACAATTGTTATAACCCACTTGCATAATATCACTGAGAAATTATATCAAATATCACCTTTTTTTAACTTTTTTTTTCACAAGTACCCCAAAATTTTTGTACACCTTTGATATATTAGATATATACTAGATGTATACTCCGAAATTGGGTGTATACCTTTTGTACACCAGATATATATATCTAAAATGGGATATTTTGAAATTGAAAGTTGAAAAGTGAATATTTTTTAAAGAAAATAAAGATAAGTTGATATTTTTATTTTTTAGATTATTTTTTATAGATATCTCTCAAATCAATTAGCTTGTGATAAATTCACTTAATTATAATTTGATGGGGGGAAGATGAATAGGTCACTTGACATTTGTTCATGAATGAATGGACCAGTTGACATTGTTTAAAACTCTGATGCAAATATACATCATCGCTAGTCCAACAAAGAGGGGCTTAAAACATAAGCCCCAAGATAAATACAACAACTAAGGTTTGAATGGTGGGGGCTTAAACATGGTTGACGGACTCATATGTAATAGCTCTTCTACCATATTAAAAATCCCATGTATAATGTTGGACTATACTTGTACAAAACCAATTAATTGTGCTAGATTCAATACCTCATATTTATCACATTATTCAATATGAGATTTATTTCCCAACATCATTAACTTTATTAAAGGCAATTCAAGGCATGTGATTTATCGTAAAAGCTGCCTTATAACCTGTAGGACATGCCACCTCTCATTCTAGCTTAATTTGTGCAGTATATTACCCTCTTATATAACCTGATGCAGGTGATGACGTAGTTCCCTATAACTGCGGAGAGAAATCAGCCCACTCCTTAAATACAGCAGGCTTTCGACATCTCACATTCAAACCATATGAAGGGTAAATATTTGTCTTTCTTTGAGCAGCATTTAACTAATGACCGCTAAGATCGAATGTTAAAGCAATTTTTCATGCATTTTCATATGAACATGCAGGCTTGGGCATTACACGGTTCCTAAAGAAATGGACGAGGTTCGTAATTGGCTCACAGCAAAATTAGGCCTTGAGGGATCACGCTCATAAGTGGATCACATAATCAACTTCTAGTCAGAGCTAGTGAGGAGGAAGAACGGGGAACAATAACATGAGAAGGGAAGAAATAGATTTGTACAAGTAGGTAGTAAATAGTATGGGTATATGGTATAGATATATTATATTAACTCTTCTAAATCCTTTTTTTCTTCTTTCCTTCATGAAAAATAAAGTTTTTTTATGTGTTTTTCTTTTATTTGGCCTGTAGAATTTAGCAGTAACTACTGCATTAGTTATTTCGCTCATCGAGCTTTTTGTTTTACTTTATCTAAGTTCAGTCTACTATTTTATTCGCCAATTTCACATCTAGGTTAATTTCTATGCAAGCTGTTGCATATAACTACAAATAATATTAGAAGATAAGCAAAGGTAACTCAATCCCTTCATTTAAAAAAATAAAAAGAAAGAAAACCTTTCACTCAGATTCTTCTAAAGATTTAATGTAGGATTCCTTCTAAGGATTTAATGTAGGATACCTTCTCAATTTTATGACAGCAACTTCACTGTTATGTAATAAAATTGAAGGTGTCATAGTTTAAAAAAAATTCTATGGCCATCAGAGAAAAAATCTAATGAAAAAGATAATAGTTTGTTTGCCATGATTACATGGTGATCAACTGGAATTGAAAAACTGATTGAAACTATATTAACTCTTTCACTGCAACCGCTAATTACACCTGTAATCTTAATGAACTGCCAACAACCTTTGCTAAGCCTCGCAAGAATTAAGGAGGCTAAAATTTAGCATCATTAGGTGAATGATGCTTCTTCCATGATATCTTGCAGCATCATCACATAAATGAAGCTTCCAAGATAACTTAAGAGAAACTCACTGGCTTGTTAACAATTTCTTGGAATGTAACCTGGGGATAACAGCATGCTGCTTTCTTATGCCTTCAAAAAAACGCAGAATCTGTAAAAACACGCTGTGCGAAACCAAACAATGAAATGATCACACAATAACTTCAGATATGTTTTCACTGACAACTGTTACTATCTTTATTATCATCATCAGTGTGTTGGGTTCCATCTTTCAACTTGCTATATGGAGTTAACGAAGGGAAAGATGACACAGTAGGCAAAATGAATTTTCTCCCACTTCGCAACTCCTGTGAAGAGCTTGACCTGAACTCTTGTGATCGACTTTGTAGAGGTGAAACCTGTTTCTTATTCGGTGAACTAACTTTCACCGTCTTTGTTGGGATAATAGTGTTCTCTAGTTTCTCAGGAGTATCATCTTTCTTCAATATGTTATAAAGAAGGCTGTCTGAACTATGCTCAGGCAGAGCCTGACTTCCATATGATTTTGGCGTAAGACTTGAGGGTGAATGATGAAAAGGAAGGTAAACAGCTGTTGACTTGAGGTTGCTTCCCTGATGTACTTGAGCATGAGAAACTTTTAAACTGTCCCTTATATCGATTGAAGCTGAAGTAGCCACTGCTCCTGAGCAACGCGACAGTGGACTCAGATTGCTTATATCAGCAAGTGCTTCCCATGTTGAAGAGAACTGATGAGCTCTTCCAGCTTTGATAAAATCATCTCGAGTCTCTAAAGTATCCAGCCGCTCATGAGATGTATTCTCCCATTTTTCAGCTCTCCTATATATTGATTCTGCATTTGCCATTATTATGGAACCGTCAGTTTGCTTTCAACTTTAGAAAAAGGAGTAGAAAAAATATTTAGCTTCCAACTGATAGCTTTCAACAGATAAGCAATTTCATGGCCTCTCCATCGATTATCCATACTGTTATAAATTTTAAAATTCTTGAAGATGCTTTGATCCTGAGCTAATTTTACATATATATGATAAAAGGAATATGCGCTTCTGATGGATCACAACTGAACTCTTAGACTGTTGGGTCAGCAATTAAGAAAAGAGAAACAAGATGTTATGCAGTTGAGAAAATTAGATTTGCAATTATAAGAGTAGTTTATACAAGATCACATATCTTGAAAAAATATTCAGGAAATAATATGAATGCTGATACTTCAGATATCAATTATTATGCTCCACTGTGAACTTTTGCTTAAAAAGTTCAGAATTGTCAGAAAGAGTGCCACTGAGATGTTCATAGAAAAGAGTTTCCTGGTATCAGCCGGGCTTGGATCTCTTTAATTGGTGTTTCAGAGAAATTCAACCATCTCATCCTGGGCTGCTGATAATTAGCTCTACACTTTTCCTAGTTTATGCGATTTTCGCTCATATGCTTCAAATGTAGTGCAATCTATGCTTTGTCAGCTTGACATATTTCATTTTCTGATGGCAAAATTATACTTACAAAACCAACAAACTTGAAATAACTAACTGCCAGAAGTGAATTCTCACCAGCCTTTTTGCCGAAAGAATTGTTACAACCTTCACATCGGCATCCATTTGAGCATCCAACTCTTGCCTTAAAGTGAAGCAGAATGTTTATATGGTCAGAATAGATTAAAGATAAGCATATGTTATCTGCATTCCTACACCTGACATCTGAATGATAAGGCTCATTACTTGTCCTTATTATTTTGATGAAGTAATTACAATTATTATGAAAGTGTTGGAAGTGCTTTGAACGAAACTTTTGTTACAAACCTGATAACATTCGCAATATTTTTTAAGACACTTCGACTTCTTGCAATTACATCCTCTTTTATGCCTTGCTGATGAAGGTGTAGTCCAGCTTCCTTCTTCCTGCATATTGCTCATCTTAATAAGACGTCTGGTTGTCAAGGCTAAAGTGCAAGATGAATAATTTAACAAAGGGAGATTACCAGTATATTTGCGGGAGAGTTCATTGCATGCTTAACAACTTTTGGAGCAAATGCAAGGGGATTACGTGCTTCAATTTGTTGTCGTGTATCAAGAACTGTGTCCTCGTATTCAGGCCTGTTAAAGCAGCTATCACATGCACAACTATCTAGACAATAAACTCCAGCTGCAAAGCACTCGCAATAACTGCATAAATACAAAAATCACAGATGAAGCATTCTGCAAAATAACAGGAAATTTGAATTTTCTATTTTAAGAGCCACTTATCAGGAAAATATTAATGTTTCTTTTCCTTTTTCATTAAGGACACAAGTTTTTTGTCTGACTGGTATGAAAGAAAATGCTAATAAATACGCAACAGGTGATGGGATAAAATGAATGCTGATGTATTTAGAGAAAAAGGGACTGTTTCAGCAATATAAAAGGTCGGAATCATTGCTTAAGTGATGGGTTTGAGAATTTACAAGGCAAGGGTAGTATTGAGAATTCACAAACAATCTTTGCTTTATATTTCCTTATACTGGCATTAAATATATCAACAGCAACATTTAGACTGTTGTACAGCACTTTGCTTGATTATTAAGTTATTAATAACATCGTACCAATATAATGAACAGTTACAATATCTACAGTAATAGCCTGAAAGCATATACTATTATTGCAGATAGTAACTGTTGAAAAATCTATAAGGTCTAAATTTTCTCCATGTTCACTTACAGTTTCAGGCATTTTGACCTCTTACAGTTGCAACGTTTGCAACTCTCGCTCTCATTTATGGACTTCGCCCTTTTCCTAGATTCAGAACAAACCATTACAGTGGGTAAGCACTAGAATAAGGCAGAAATAATTAATATTTATCAAAATATTTAATTGAAACAACTAAATGATTACTTGCCTATTCCGCTTGGGGCTCACTTGGTATAACTCTTCAACAATGTCAGAGTTATGTGAGGTGAGCATCCTCCCTTCATATGGAATTACCTGCTGATCATAAGATGTCAATAGAGTAAAACACTCGGGGGTTGCATATTTTATTAATAGGATAAGTTCCAGAACTTACTGTTGCAGCAGCTCGATTCTCCGGTTGATCATCTTCCGCAGGAGCATATATTTCCCTGGCAACAGATGAGATTGCAATACTATTCAAGTCCTCTGCTGAACGATGGTTGATATTAGACATTTGCTTCTCTTGTGCATGCATATTACCAGCCACCATCTTGCTTGTAGTTGAATCTGAACCCATGGATTCAGATCTTGTGATACTACTTGAAGGCAAACCTAAAGCTGATGGGGTACAAGCTGACATATCACGGTTTCCACAATTTTGAGCTGATCGAAAAGTCTGAGACTGGCAAAAGGAGGAAAAAAAAGTTACAGGCTGAACATGACTGCCCGTTTGCCAACTACTGGAGATCCTAATTGGTCCAACATTATGTGAAACCATATTCTCAAATTTTCTATGGCCTTCAGGCAAGCTTAAACTGGCATTATTATGAGTCTCATTTCCAGTGTACTTGCTGGCCATTGTAACCTCAAATTGAAGGTGTCTTCGTATACCACGTTGATGTTGATCAGCCTCCTACATATTCGAATATAAAAATTACAGCAAAAAACCTTAGAACATTAGAAAAATAAGTTTCTTTTTTGATCTACTTACCTTGTACAGAAAACTACTAAGGAAAGACATTATTTTTACAAGTAAAAACTAGAAAGTAGTTTCAAATTCCTTAGTTATTAACAAAATATTGATCCCAAGATACATAACACATAAAGGAAATACAATGGAAATTTAACTTTTGAAGAAATTTTGTATAAAACAGTTGAGATCATTTGCCATAACTCCATCAAGTCTATTCCATATATAATTAGTTCAATGAAGTGCATTAGAAACTGAGTCTAATGGTACTGTAGAACTGCATAAATTTTGACATAAACCATACGACACTAGTGGCTAAAATTTGAACAATTGCAACCAGAATATAACTTGTACCCTAACAGATCCTCTCGAAGCTGGTCTTGAACTCTCTGCAGAATCTTTATATGCTCCAGTACTCTGCAAAGGTTGGTCATATGCTTGATAACTACCACCCGCTTTATCATCTTGACCTTTTGCTGCCTGCAACTCAATATTGTAAGAAATTCACAAATATTTAATGATGCACATACCAGGTAGAAATCAAACTTTCATTTGCTCACCTGAGGGACAAATTGCTCGCATTGGGCTTCAGAGTAAGGGCCTGTAAACATATTAGAATCGGCATGATCATCATCAGTTTTGCTAATGGTATCTTTATGGGTAGTAAATGGATGAGATGATTTTGTAGCGTCCTCAATCTCAGCAGGATCAGCCACCAAATATTGATCAATGCACCCAGAAGAGCTACAAGACTTGTCCTCATTTTGAAAGAATTCAGCCTTCAAATGGGCATTGTCCTGTGCATGAACACCTGAACTTGCTGCATCTATCTCCTCTCTGTCAATATTAAAACTATTCATTCAAAAAAAAATTAGTGGCTGATTACTTTCAAATTCTTCAATAATTTCTCAAACCTCTTTGTGAAAGTGGAATCTCGTTGCAGATCTAAACGGGGTGATGTGAACACAGGTGGAGGAATAGTGAAGTTAATCCTTTGTACATGAGTTGTGCCCTTAGTTGATTTTATAGGAGATAAATTTTCAAGAAAATCTGTCAAAGGGGATTCCTACAGAATGATCAAAAATCAATTCAATAAATATATTAACTCCATCAGTAATTATCAAAATCTTCTATTTCGCACTTCAACATTTTCACAGCCACCAACCAGACACAGATGAAATGATCAAAAAGCACAATCAATCAATCGTCATAATTAAGACGACAGACACAGCTAAAACAGAATGTCCTTTAAATTGAGATCCGCTGATCACAGGTAACCGACATCAACACCTATACACTTATGACTTACTTGAACGGTCGGTGGAGATGATGACGAGGGTGCCTGGGTTGTGCGATTTAGTTCAGGAGAATCCATGTATGAAGTTAGGGTTTTTTTGTACCAACAACATCGGAGATATCAAATAGATGATAATGAGAAGATTTTGTGTCAGATTTTTTCAGTTAAGTGGCATAATCTTTTAAACCTCGTAAACAAGCGGGAAAGCTCAAGGTTTTTTTTTTCTTTTTCAAATTATCTTTATGGGCTTTCTATCAAAATAACTACAAAAATAAAATAAAAAAATATTACAAAAATATAGAAGATTTTACAAAACTATAAAACTTACGAACATATAATTTATTCTAAAATTTAAAAAAGAGACAAAATCACTTTAGATGAATAACTGATTTTGCTTTTCTTTCACTCTTGACTTTCTATATGTATATTAAAAAATAAAAGTTATTTATATTTAACATAAAATATTAATCTTTATTATTAATTTTAGTTTTTAAAAAAATAAAATTATTACAGATGAACAATAATCTTACTTCTCTTTTATCTATTTTGGCCTTATATATATATATATATATATATATATTAAAAAATAATTTTTTTTTACATTTAACATAAATATCATTTTTATTTTCAATTTTAATTATGATACATTCCAAAAATATATGTTTAGTTTTTTTATAAATAATATAAAAGAAGATTAATATTTTTTTAAAATGAAGAGAAAAAATAAATTAGAAATTAAGAATAAAATATTATCAATTGAATGTAAATAAATAAAATATTGATATAATTATTATAAAATATTGAGTGTAAATAAGTGAATGGTATAATTATTTTGTAATTTTTTAAATACTATTTTTATTTCTTATATATTTTATTTATTCATTAATTTTACTCTTAACTGCTGTAATATATTTTAAATATTGCTTCTATATAACTAAATGACTAAAATTATTTTATAAAAATATATATTAGCGAACAAATCTATAATAAAATAAAATAAAAAATATGAAACGAAACTCAAAAAACTTTAAGAAAAAATAATAAAAAAATTTTAAAAAATAATAATAATAAAGTAGATTGAGGATGTTAATCTTCATTTTAATTTTTAATTTAATCTTCATCTTTTTTTCAATAAAATCTTTATCTTCAATTTTTTTTTACAATAAATCTTCACATTCTTCAAAAAAAAAAATCTTAATCATCAATCAAAACTCAAAAAATATATTAGAAATAAAATTGTTAATATTGTGTGTGTTAGAAGAATAAAAAATAAAAAGTATTAATGTATAATATATATATATATATATGTTAGAAGTGTAGTATATGTTAGAAAAATATAAAATATATGTTAGAAAAATATAAAATAAAAAAGTATTGATTTATTATAGATATTTTATGTATTTTATAGTAATACATAATAAAATTAAAAATACATTAATTTTGTTATGTAAATATTTAATAGATATCATAAATATTCAGTATATATTGTTTGAAAAATGTCTAATATTTTGTGTATATTATGTAGATATTGATGCTTTTAATTAACTAGAGATGTGTGAATCATATATCTGTATATAGTATAAATATAAAATTAAAAAATATTAAAAATATTATATAAATGTCTGGTAGATATTTAGTATATATTATATAAATATTGATATTTCTAATTAATGTATAGATATTTTATAAATATTAGTTGTATTAAAATCTTAAACATATACAACACTCATACATCACAAATAAAATAAGCAAAAATAGAAAACAAATTAAAGAAAATTCAAAAGAAAGTAGACAAATTCATTCAAAAAATATAAATTGAGAAAAAAATATAAAAAAATCACAAAGATAAGAAAATTATTTCTTTCAAATATTTTATTGAACATCTAACATGTATTACAATTGACAAATAAAAAATAATAACATTACAATAGAAATAACACATAAAATAAAACAGAATTAGAAGAAATTCAAATCTCACACAAAAAAAAGAATATAACTATTAAACTGAAATCTACTAAAAAACTTCACCAACTCAAAAAAAATTTTATGCAAAATCTTCACAAATATCTTTAGTAAAATTAGATTTGTGAAAAAAATAAAAGTTCAATATCTTTAACATTTTCATGCAAACTTTTAGAAATTAAAAAAAGAAATATAATGGAGAAATAACAAAAAAAACTAAAAGAAAAAGAAAAGAAAAGAGAAAGAATAATAAGATGTAAAAAAAAGAAGCCGTGAAAAAAAAAATTTAGTAGAAACTGAAGAATAAAAACATTATGAAAGGAACAAATAAAGTGAATTTGATAAAAAAAAAAAATCTTGACCATTACATTAATAAATTATAGACTTTAGTAATCTTAATTAGACTTTATTTGATAAAAATATCCCTCTCAATCCCTTAAAAAAAGGAAAAATAAAATGTTGGAAAAATATTTTCTTTTTCCTGAGCTCTCTCTTTCTCCCCGCCCACTGTGTTCCTTTCTTTCTTTTTTTGTTTTTCGATCTACTCTTTATCTTTCTCTTATTCGATCACTTCTCTTTATTTCTCTTTGTCGACCTCATCTTTATCTTTCGCAATGTCGATATTTTATGTTCTCTGCGAGTCCATTTGTTAGCGACCGATTGTGTTGTTTCACCCATGTAAAAAGATAAATTGAGTTAGTTCTTGTTTTTCTTTAAAAAAAATATGTTGAGCTAACATTCAGAGGTTGTGTGTCGAAAAAAACGTTAGCTTATACTTGAACAATAATATAATAATTTTTTATTTTTTTAAATGATGGTATGACAGATCTTTGTCTTCATCCTTCTTTCATTCCTCTTATGTTTTCGTTATTTGTATATATGAGTTATTTTGGTGAGGATATGAATTTGATATGAGTTGATATCAGTTTAATGTTAGTATAATTGAAATGAGTATATTTTTAGTATAATATGAGTATATTTTCATCGATACGAGTTTGATATGAGATAGTGTTATTAATATGAGTAGGTATGAGTTAATACTAGTTTTATAAGAGTTTGAAAAAGAGTCAGTATTATCAATAACATTATGATATAAGTTAGTGTTATTGATAGTATTATTGATATGAGATTGAAATGAGTATAATTTTATTGATATTAGTTGGTTTTGGTTAGTATGAGTTTTGATATGAGTTGTTAAGATTTACTATAATTGGTATAATGTAGAAATGAGTTTGGTATGAGTTTGATATGGGTTAGTATGAGTTGATATGAGTTTGAAATTAGTTGGTATGAGTTGATATGAGTTGGTATGAGTTTGTATTATTGATATGAGTTTGATATGAGTTGGTATGGGTTAGCATGAGTTTTGATAGGAGTTGTTATGAGTTAGTATAATTGGTATGAGGCTTATATGAGTTGGTATGAGTTGTTATGAGGTTGATATGTGTTAGTATGAGTTGATATGAGCTTGAAATTAGTTGGTATGAGTTGTTATAAGTTGGTATCATTTTCGTATGAGTTTGTATAAATGATTTGAGTTTGATATTAGTTTATATTACTATTATGAGTTTGAAATATTATTGATATGAGGTAGTATAATTGGAATGAGTTTGATATGAGTTTGGTATGAGTTGGTATGAGTTTGATATGAGTTGGTATGAGTTTGTCTTGAGTTGATATGAGTTGGTATAAGTTGTTATGAGTTGATATGAGTTGGTATGAGTTGATATGAGTTTGATATAAGTTGGTATGAGTTTGTCTTTAGTTGATATGAGTTGGATATGAGTTTATATTATTGATATGAGTTCTTATGAGTTAGTTTAATTGGTATGAGTTTAATATGAGTTGGTATGAGCTAGTTTAATTGGTATGAGTTTGATATGAGTTGGTATGAGTTTGTCTTGAGTTAATATAAGTTGGTATGAGTTGGCATGAGTTGATATCAGCTGGTATGAGTTTGTTTTGAGTTGGTATGAGTTGATATGAGTTGGTGTGAGTTGATATAAATTTAAAATTAGTTGGTATAAGTTTATATGAGTTGATAATAAGTTGGTATGAGATGGTATGAGTTGCTATCAGTTAGTATGAGTTGATATAAGTCTAATATGAGTTTGTATTATTGATATAAGTTTTAATATGAGTTAGTTTAATTAGTATGAATTTGATATGAGTTTGGAATGAGTTGGTATGAGTTAGTAAGTGTTGATTTGAGTTAGAAATTAGTTGGTATGAACTTGGTATGAGTTGAAATCAATTTGATATGGGTTACTATTAGCTGTTATGAGTTGGTATGAGTCTGATATAAGTTTGTATTATTGATAAGAGTTTTGATATGATTTTTGATATGAGTTGTTATGAGTTAGTTTAATTGGTATGAGTTTGACATGAGTTTTGTATGAGTTAGAATGAGTTAGTAAGTGTTGATTTGAGTTAGAAATTAGTTGGTATGAGCTTGATATGAGTAGGTATGAGTTGGAATTAGTTTGATATGGGTTACTATTAGTTGTTAAGAGTTGGTATGAGTTTGATATGAGTTTGTATTAGTGATATGAGTTTTGATATGAGTTGTTATGAGTTAGTTTAATTGGTATGAGTTTGATATGAGTTGGTATGAGTTAGTAAGTGTTGATTTGAGTTAGATAGTTGGTATGAGCTTGGTATGAGTTGAAATCAGTTTGATATGGGTTACTATTAGTTGTTATGAGTTGGTATGAGTCTGATATGAGTTTGTATTATCGATATGAGTTTTGATATGAGTTAGTTTAATTGGAATGACTTTGATATGAGTTTGTATTATTTATTTGAGTTTGATATGAGTTTGTATTGCTCTTATGAGTTTGAAATATTATTAATATGAGTTAGTATAATTGGTATGAGTTTGGTACGAGTTGGTATGAGTTTGATATGAGTTAGTATGACTTTAGTATGAGTGTATAATTAGTTGGTATGATTTTGGTATAAGTTGATATGAGTTAGTTTGAGTTTTTATTATTGATATGAGTTTGTATGAGTTCGGTATGAGTATAAATATTGGCTGGTTGGGTTAGTATGAGTTTTGATATGAGTTGTTATAACTTAGTATAAATGGTATGAGGTTAGTATAGGATATTTTAATTGAAATACATATGATATTAGTTGTTGTCATTGATATGAGTTCGTACTAGTTACATATGAGTTTGATATGTGTTAGAATTATTGATATTTTTATTATATGTGGTTGATATAAGTTTGATATTAATGGTTCTGACTGTAGGGTATTGATGGATAGCATGAAAGGTATTGGAGGACGAATCCAATTTATAGACGGAATAATTATTCTCATATATTATGGTGGAAGATTTGAAGTCAGCATTGAAAAATATGTTGGCGGTGGTGCTGAATATATTTTTCTAAATAGAATGGCTGACTTCAACGAACTTAAGAACTCAGTATCAGAGGCGCTTCATATTGACAGCACCTCAAATATGAAATTCAAATTTATTACTGATAATGACCCATATCCTCTTTATGATGTAGTAGATGATAGGTCACTTAGGATATTCATGGGCATTGCAATGAAGGATATACTTAAGCATCCATTGATTGTTAGTATTGAAGAAGGAGCCTATAAATCCGGACATGACAGTAATGATCATATCAGTAAAAAAACTGTCCAAGTAGACGCTCCGAGTTTTTGTTCAGAACTAGAAGATGCAGATGCAATACTTGCACTAATTACTGAATCTATCCATGTAGCATCAGAATATTTTGAAACTGGACCTGGGCCAGAGTTTCAGCATACTGGGATAGCTCACAGTGATGAGTTGCATTTTAATTGCAATAATGAGGCAGAAAATACGACTACTGACAATGAAAAAACTGTGACAAACTTGTTAGCATACAGGAGCTATCTAGATTTGTTAGGCGAAAGTTATATATCTAAAACGATTGAATAGGAAAAAATATTTAAGTCAAGGGATGATATTAAGACAAGTGTGTCCCTCATTGCAATTAGGGAGAAATTTCAGTTTAAGATATTCAAGTCCAATACTTCTTTCTTTGTCGTGCATTGTATTGATAAAAGTTATACGTGGAGATTAAGAGCGAGAAGTCTTGGAGACTCGAAGGATTGTTAGATGGTGACAAAATATGTCACTCAACATACATGTCCGACCAATTTTGGTCAGAGTAGATACAGACAAGCAACTAGTTAGGTTGTTGCAAAGTGTATTAAAAAGCAATTCATAAATCCTAGGAGGATTTTCAAACCCAATGATATTATCGAAGACATGCGTGATAAATTTGGGTTTGAGATTAGTTATTCTGTTGCATAGAGGGCACGAAAGTATGCGTATGAGAATATCAAACTTGGGACTCCAAAACAATCTTTCTCAATTCTACCAGCCTATTTGCATATGCTATGAGAAACTAATCCGGGTACAGTTATGCATCTACAATGCACAGATGATAATCGATTTGAGTATCTTTTCTTTGCTTTTGATGCTGCTATAAAAGGTTTCCAAAATTGCAGACCTGTAATTAGTATTGATGGTACTCATTTGAAAGGAAAGTATCGATGTGTGCTTTTCACTGCCGTTTGTCTCGATGCAAACTAACAGATATTTCCTTTGGCATTTGAGATTGGCGATTAAGAAAAATTATGCCTCATGGACATAGTTTCTTATGAGATTGAAGGAAGCTTTCGGCAAAAGACCGGATAATGTTATTATATCTTATAGACACCTAAGTATTTAGAAGACTTTAGCAGGGGTTTTCCCAAATGCATTTCATGAGATTTGCATGTATCACTTGTTAAATAAATTGAAGTGTAAATTTAAACATATAACCAAGGACCTTGAGAAGCACTACTACAAAATAGCTAAAGCCTACACAATAAATGATTTCACAAAACTATTTGGTGGATTTTGCATTAGTATTCTCAGTGCTAAAGAATATCTAGAATGTGTTGAGTTGGATAGGTGGACACGGTCTCATATGCATAGAAGGAAATATAACGTCATGACGACTAACATATCTGAATCAGTCAATGCAGTGCTTGTAAAGGCGAGAGAGCTTCTTATAACTGCTTTTGTCGATGAAGTCAGAAAGATGTATCAAAGATGATTTTATGAACGTCGAAACAAGGTAGAGCAGTCCACGGATAAAATGTCAATAGATGTAGAAAAAAAATTGAGAAATAAAATGATGAAAGCGCAAAAAATGAATGTAAGTTCTTTATTTTTTAAAGTGTCATGGTTTTTAATTTTGATACATCAACTGTCATTATTTATAATATTATCATGTCATGTCATTATTTTTATATCGCAAATGGAGCATGCTAGCAACAACAAATACGATGTTAGGGACATTGATAAAATTATGTTGTTGACATGGATAAGAGAACTTATTGTTGCAGGAAGTTTTAGATAGATCAAATCTCATGTGTTCATGCTCTTGTGGTTATTATAAATAGCAGCTATGATACTTATGAGTTGTGCTTTCTGTATTACTCGTGTGAGTATTGGTTTCAAACATACAAAGAAGTCATAAACCCAATTTCTCATATCAGTGAATGGTCTATCCCAGATCACATTCGCACCGTCACTCTTTTACCTCCAGATGTGCTCACCTCAACTGGGAGGCGAAAAAGATATAGGATTCCTTCACTAGGTGAGGATAAAACTCATCCGAGGTACAACCACTGTCGCAAGAGTGGTCACTATAGATCTATTTGCCAAAATCCCATTCGTTTGCACAGTGGCTCGGGAGCATCGACGGATAAAAAATAGAAACAATATTCATCTTCACATCCGAGAATTATTTGTTCAATGAATTTGTTATTTGTAATGTTGATTTGATGCAAAATGATCCAGACTTCAGAATAAGTTGATAATTTCTTACAATTGAGATTGTTGGCGTAGATAAATTTCTAAGGCCGATTTTATTATGTTATTGATATGAGATTATTTTTAATGATATACATTAGTATGACTTTGGTATGTGTATTTTTTAATACGAGTTAGTATCTATTTGGTATGAGTATTTTTTTTTATTAATATGAGTTAGTATGAGTTTAGTATAAGTGTATTTTTATTGATATGAGTTATTATGAGTATAAAATATTTAGAATAAGTTAGTATGAATTTGATATGAGTTCGTATTAGTTTGGTATGAGTATAAAATTATTGGTATGAGTTAGTATGAGTTTGGTATGAGTATAAAATATTTGGTATGAGTTAGTATGAGTTTGGTATGAGTATAAAATTAGTATGAGTTTGGTATGAGTATAAAATTATTGGTATGAGTTAGCATGAGTTTGATATTAGTATAAAATTATTAGTGTGAGTTAGTATGAGTTTGATATGAGTTGGTACGAGTTTAGTATAAGTATAAAATATTTAGTATGAGTTTGGTATGAGTATATTTTTATTGGTATGAGTTAGTATGAATTTGGAATAACTATAAAATTATTGGTATGAGTTAGTATGAGTTTGTTATGAGTTAGTATGAGTTTGGTATGAGTATAAAATATTTAGTATGAGTTAGTATGAGTTTGGTATGAGTGTAAAATTATTGGTAAGAGTTAGTATGAGTTTGGTATGAGTGTATTTTTATTTATATGAGTTAGTATGAGTTTGGAGCATCTTGTGTCAACAATCTTCTGAACATCCTGGATAAATAGACTTTCACAACTCAGGCCAAATTAATTTATCGGATAGACACCTGCATTAACTTAGATCAACATCCTGCATCGGACACAAATAATAAAATCTCATATAAATTAATAATTACTTATATCTTATTGCGAATAAAATAATTGAGAATAAAGTTTTTCATATATACCACTTGAGTTATTCACAATATTATGTACAAAAATATCATATTATTATTCACAATATCATGTTGCCCACCACTCTGCTCGTTAATTTTTCTAGGGATTCTGTCAACTTAGAATACAGGAATTTTTAGCTCACGAATCCCCATGCGACTTTGTTGAATGCCTCAACATCATCAACAAGAGCTAAAATTTTGGGATCAACCTTTGTAGTCTTAGCCTTTCCTAAAATCAACATGTCAACAAGGCAAATAATTCCTAGTTTGATTTGCAACTCAGCATCCTGGCATTTTTTAAATTCATCGTACAATCTCTCTCATGTCCATCTACCATAGCGATGAACTAAGAGTTTAGTCTCCCCAACCAGGTGGTTCACGCCACTGTATTTCAGCTCAGTCATTAAACAATACTCAACAATTTCAAACTTCAGGATTGACTTTCTAAACTTAAATGAAAGCTCATTTTTATTTTCATTTAGAACTTGATGTATGAAAAGCTAATAAAAAAACCCATGCCAATGATCAAAATTTTCTTCATCAAGCCCGAGAAGGTGGCTGATATTGTATCATTTAAAGACAGTCATCTATACCAAAATAATAAAAGAGTGTTATCAATAAGTTTTATATGAGATTGAACATAGTAGCATCCTAAATCACAATGAGTCGCACATTGTAAATCAAACAAACCTTATCTTTATTAGAATGAATTACATTCTTTATCAGCTAAATTGTTTGCAATCCACGACCTACCCTGTTGACCTGGTGGTACCTCCAATCACTTGGAGGGATGATATAATCAACATCCTGATACATATTCTATTGATTAACTACTCAATCATTGACTTGTCTATATTCAAATAAAGTTGTATGAAGTAGATAATTTTTTATAATTACTTACTCTGATGCGTTCTTCATTACTATGTTCACCTCCCACTTCATTCTCAGAAATTAGCATGTCGTCACTATAAAACACACTGAATCATACCTTTTTTGCCTTACCTGTCACACCTGGTTCAGAATGAATTCTTATTTTTATCCTCCAGCCTTTAGGAGAAGTTGACGACATTACTCCTCGACTTTCATGGAGAGTTGTGGGCTTGTCTTCGCATAAGGGAGATTGCTCACTTTGAGAAGATGGGCTAGTATGAGAATCTGTTGCCATTTTTCCTACTTGATTTTTCATTACAAAGTCAACATCAAAACATCTCATCACAAACTCATACTCATCTCAACTCATACCAACTCAAGCAAAACTTATACCAACTCATATCAACTCATACCAAACTCATATTAAACTCATACCAATTAAACTAACTCATAACAACTCATACTTACTCATATCAACTCATACCAACTCAAGACAAACTCATACCAACTCATATCAAACTTATATCAACTCATACCAACTCATATCAAACTCATACCAATTAAACTAGCTCATATCAAACTCGTACCAACTCATACAAACCATATCGAACTCATACCAACTCAAGATAAACTCATACCAGCTCATATCAACCTATACCAACTCAAATCAACTTAAGACAAACTCATACCAACTCATATCAAACTCATACTAATTAAACTAGCTTATATCAAACTCATACCAGCTCATACCAAAATCATACCAATTAAACTAACTCATAACAGCTCATATCAAAACTCATATCAATAATATAAACACATATCAGACTCATACCAACTCATACCAACTCATATCATCTCAAGAAAAACTCATACCAACTCATATCAACTCATACCAACTCATATCAAGTCAAGACAAACTCATATCAACTCAAGAAAAACTCATACCAACTTATATCAACTCATAACAACTCATATCAACTCAAGACAAACTCATACCAACTCATATCAAACTCATATCAACTCATACCAACTCATATCAAACTCATATTAACTCATATCAACTCATACCAACTTATATTAACTCAAGAAAAACTCGTGCCAACTCATATCAAACTCATATAAACTATTTCAACTCATATCAAACTCATATCAACTCATACCAACTCATATCAACTCATATCAAACTCATACCAACTCATACCAACTCATACCAATTCATATCAAACATATATCAACTTATATCAACTCATATCAAACTCATACCAATTAAACTAGCTCATATCAAACTCATACCAACTCATACAAACCCATACCAACTAATAGTAACCCATATCGGTATGATTCCAACTCATACCAACTCATACCAAACTCATACCAACTAATTTCTAACTCAAATCAACACTTACTAACTCATACCAAACTCATATCAAACTCATACCAATTAAACTAACTCATATCAAAACTTATATCAATAATACAAACTCAAATTCGACTCATTCCAACTCATACTAACTGATAGCAACTTATACCATCTCATACCAACTTATTATCAACTCATATAAACTCATACCAACTAATTTCAAATTTATATCAACTCATACCAACTCATATCAACTCATACCAACTCAAGACAAACTCATATAAGCTCATATCAACTCATACCAACTCATATCAACTCAAGACAAACTCATACCAACTCATACCAATTAAACTAACTCATAACAACTCATATCAATAATATAAACTCATGTCAGACTCATACCAACTCATATCAACTCAAGAAAAACTCATACCAACTCATATCAAACTTATATCAACTCATACCAACTCATATCAATTCATACCAACTCATATCAACTCAAGACAAACTCATACCAACTCATATTAAACTCATATCAACTCATATCAATCTCATACTAATTAAATTAGCTCATATCAAACTCATACCAACTCATATCAAACTGATTCCAACTCATACCAACTAATTTCTAACTTAAATCAACACTTACTAACTCATACCAAACTCATATCAAACTCATACCAATTAAACTAACTTATAACAACTCATATCAAAACTCATATCAATAATTCAAACTCATATAAGACTCATACCAACTCATAACAACTAATAGTAACCCATATCAAACTGATTCCAACTCATACCAAGCTCATACCAATGAATTTCTAACTCAAATCAACACTTACTAACTCATACCAAACTCATACCAATTAAACTAACTCATAACAACTCATATCAAAACTTATATCAATAATACAAACTCATATTAGATTCATACCAACTCATACTAACTGAGAGCAACTCATACCACCTCATACCAACTTATTATTAACTCTTATAAACTCATAACAGCTAAATTTAAATTTATATCAACTCATATCAACTCAATACAAACTTATACCAGCTCATATCAACTCATACCAATTCATACCAACTTATATCAACTTAAGACAAACTCATACCAACTCATATCAAACTTATATCAACTCATATCAAACTCATATCAACTCATATCAAACTCATACTAATTAAACTAGCTCATATCAAACTCATACCAAAATCATACTAATTAAACTAACTCATATCAAAACTCATATCAATAATATAAACTCATATCAGACTCATACCAACTCATACTAACTCATATCAACTCATACCATCTCATACCAATTCATATTAACTCATATCAACTCAAGACAAACTCATACCAACTCATATCAAACTCATATTAGACTCATACCAACTCATACTAACTGATAACAACTCATACCATCTCATACCAACTCATAACAACTTATTATCAACTCATATAAACTCATACCAACTCTTAGCAAATCATACCGACTAATTTCAAACTCATATCAACTCATACCAACACATACCAACTCATATCAGCTCAAAACAAACTCATACAAACTCATATCAAACTCATATCATGCACAATTTTTTCTTCCATCTGAACTGTTTATATCACCACAGCAGTAAAGAGAAAATCAGCAATTAAAATTAAATATTTCACCGAATACCAAATATTCCACAAATAAATTTTTATTCTCGAAATCAAAATAAGCACAACGAGTTAGAAGAGAGAGATCGAGAGAGAAACAACATAAAAAATTTTATATCGCAATGAGGAGCAGTAAAGAAATAGCGAAGAAATAGCGGCTACAGAGATCGAGAAGACTACTGTGAAGAAATAACAGCTGTTTCGACCTTAAAAAGATAAAAATGGAGAGAAACAATGAAGAAATAGCGAATATACGGCTACTATGGGATCAAGGGTTTCTTGTTACGACAGAGAGTTCGGGAACAAGAAGATGAAATTTAAGAATGGAAGAGAAAAAAAACTGCTTCTAAAAAAATGAGGCGAGTTTTTAAATTTTTAAGAGTATTTTTATCTTAAATAGTCTAATTAAGAATATTAAAATCTAAAATTTATTAATATTTTATTCAAGGATATTTATCTGATAAATTTTCACAAATAAAGTACGCAAAAATGAGAGAAAAAACTTATTATAAAAATATTATTGAAAAAAATAGGTAAAACACGGAAAAAAAAACCTAACAAGACTAAAATTGAAAAATGACTCTCAGAGCTTTTGATAAAAATATAAAATAATTTTAAATTTATTATTTTTATAAAATATTTATTAAAATATAAAAATTTATAAAATATTTATCAAAATATCATAATTTTATTAGCTTAAAAAGAGTTTATAATGAGTTTATAGTAATTTTATTATGAGTTTATAAATTTTATATAATTTATAATGAGTTTTTAATAAATAATTAAAATTATTAGATTTATACTGTTATAATAAATTTATAATAAAATAATTAAAATAATCTGGTAAAAAAATAAAATTTTAAAAAAAATACAGGAAATTGTCGTTCCTTTAAAAAAGGAAATATTGCGCAAACTACTGTAACTTTATTTCGGGTTCTTCGATAGGCTTCTCCTGAATAGACCATTGGGCTTATACAAAATAGCACTGTAGTCACTTAACACATTGTCTGGTTTATCAAAAAAACAAAAACACATTGTCTGGTAGTGGTAATAAACCCTACGAATAAACCCAAAATAAAGCTCTTAGCTTTCCATTCTACTGAGCAAGTAAAGCTTGAAACTTTGCTTGATTCTTCATTTTTTCTTTCTTTATTTTACTTTCTCGGCATTCAAACGGAGTGCCATAAACTTTAGTAAAAAAATAAAAGTTATGAATTATAAATTCCAGAAGTTGCTTGGAGCTCCTTATCGAGGAGGCAATGCTATAATCACCCAAAATACCCAACTAATCTCACCGGTTGGTAATCGTGTTTCCATCACCGATCTTATTAAATTGCAAACAATAACACTTCCTGATCAATCTTCATCAAATATCCGCCGCCTCGATGCCTCCCCTGACGGTACTTTTCTGGTTACAGTTGATGAGAATAACCGTTGTCATTTCATCAATATTCCTCGCCGCGTGGTTCTTCACCGTATAACTTTTAAAAAAACTGTGAATGCTGTTAGGTTCAGCCCTGGTGGTAACTTCATTGCTTTTGCTGTTGGAAAACTGGTCCAAATATGGCGGTCTCCGGGATTCAAGAGGGAATATTTTGCCTTTGAACTGGTTAGGACTCTTGCAGATTGTGAAGATACTGTTACGGCTTTGGTTTGGAGCTTAGATTGTAAGTATTTGCTAGTAGGGTCTAAGGACCTGACTGCGAGACTTTTTTGTGTTGAGAAATTGCAACAAGGAATTTTGAATAAGCCATTCTTGTTTTTAGGGCATAGAGATACGGTCATTGGTTGTTTCTTTGGTTACGATAAGAAAACAAATAATGTTGATAGGGCTTATACAATTGCCCGTGATGGTTATATTTTTAGTTGGAGTTACAGTGGTAATGATGGTAAATTTAATGAAGATTATAAGCAAGATTCAGAGCATCCATCTCCACGTACACCAGAGCTGGATGGGGAAGGGAATTTGGATGATCAAAATGTGAGTACTGTGAAGAAAAGAAAAGAGTTTGACGGGAAAGATGGCAATTCAGCTCAAAAAGAGGACTATTTGCATAAAGGAAAATGGAAGTTGCTAAGGAAAGATGGGTTTATGCAATCTCCAGCAAAATTGACTGCTTGTGATTACCATAGGTCACTTGATATGGTGGTAGTTGGGTTTTCTAATGGTGTCTTTGGCTTATACCAAATGCCAGATTTTATTTGCATCCATTTGTTGTCAATCTCAAGGGAAAAGATCACCACCGCAGCGTTCAATGAGACTGGGAATTGGTTAACATTTGGCTGTGCAAAGTTGGGGCCTAGTGTGGGAATGGCGGTCAGAGAGTTATATATTGAAGCAACAGGGCCATTACTTTGATGTGAGTTGCTTGGCCTATTCTCCAGATTCACAGTTGTTGGCTACTGGGGCAGATGATAACAAAGTGAAGGTAAAATGGGATTTGTTTTAGTGATTTGGAAAATTATGGTTTTTTAGTTGATTGTTAGTGGATGCTTTATCTAAATGATCATAAAAGTGCTTGTATTGCTAGGTATTTTGTTGAGCTGTTTGTGTATTTGCGTGCTTCTGTTATGCAGAAGACAAGAATAACAATTGTCAATTGGCTTGGTGGACATTGTCTTAAATATGCCTTAATTTGTCAATATAAATTTGCATACTATTTAGCATACACCTGTTTCTGTGATCAACGTATTTATTGTTTGTGTTCTAGAGTTTCCGCTCACTTATTTCACCTGTTGCTTAAAAGATATATAATGGGGCTTTGTACATTTCTGCGTACTGTGTATTTAGCTGCTGACTACTTCAAATTTCGTTTGTTTTTACTCCACTCATGGTTTATGCAATGTGTCTTTTCATTTTGAAACCCTAAGCAGTTTGCTCTTGCAATGCCCAAAGGTCCTAAACAATCTAGCTTGGTGTTTCTTATCTGCATTGCAGCCTTAGATCTGCTTTAAATTATGTCATTATGCATTATGTTGAAATTGCCATTAGGAGATTCTATGCAATTATCTACAATTATAAATATTAGGAAGGTTCGGCTCTGATTATTCTATGTTTATTATCCGTTGCAGGTATGGACTGTTTCATCAGGCTTCTGCTTTGTAACATTCTCAGAACACACTAATACAGTTACTGCCCTCCACTTTATGGCTAATAACCATTCTCTGTTGAGTGCATCTCTGGATGGGACAGTTCGTGCTTGGGATTTATTTCGCTTTCGGAATTTTAGGACATTTACCACCCCTTCTTCAAGACAGTTTGTTTCTTTGGCAGCTGATCAAAGTGGTGAAGTAATTTGTGCAGGAACTTCAGATTCCTTTGAGGTACTTTACTTATGCTCGGTACTAAATTTTAATACCAATATGATCCTTTTGGTTACTTAGCCTGACAGTTCAATTAATGTTAATGTGCATAGATATTTGTTTGGTCAATGAAGACTGGCCGGTTGTTAGATGTCCTTAGTGGTCATGAAGGTCCTGTACATGGCTTGACATTTTCTCCCACAAATGTGAGTTGTCTCTGATATTTCTCTTTGTTCTCTGTTATTTCCCATGTTTTATTTCGCTGTAATCCATTAGAGTTTGGAGTATTTTATTTCGATGGATACCAGACTGGACCCCATCCTTTATCTTGTCTGATTATGACGCATATCATAGATTATTGTGTACATAGTTAGTGTCAAACAATTGAATATATTTTTTTCGATTTTCTAGATCAAATCCCCTCTTACCCATTGATTCATGAGTAACTAATTAACTGCCCTCTTTCATATATAGGCTGTATTAGCTTCATCGTCATGGGACAAGACTGTTCGTTTATGGGATGTTTTTGAAGGAAAAGGTGCTGTTGAAACATTCACTCACACTCATGATGTTCTTACGGTGGTTTATCGCCCGGATGGAAAGCAATTGGCTTGTAGCACATTAGATGGGCAGATTCATTTCTGGGTCCCTATCAATGGCTTGATAATTTTCACCATTGAGGGCCGTAGAGATATATCCGGAGGGCGCCTCATGACTGATCGTAGATCAGCAGCTAATTCAACTGCAGGAAAGTGCTTCACAACTTTATGCTATTCTGCTGATGGAAGTTACATATTAGCTGGTGGCAGTAGTAAATGCATATGTATGTATGACATTGCTGATCAGGTTTGTTCATGTGCTCTTGCTTATTCTTTCATAATAATTTTTTTTTTTCTTTTGGATCATTGAAATCTTTCATTTCTATAAAAAGGAGAGCTTGCAAAATTGAATCATGTGCAAGGCTATTCATGGTAAAAATTAGATTGGAAATAATTTGGATAATCCATATTTTTTAGTAAATGGGATCATGAATTGCAAATACTGTTGGAGAATGTTTCTTCTTTTCCCCAGTCAAAGGCTTTTCAGAACAAGGTTTCTATAGTCTGAAACTGGTTTCTAGGACTTGTCTCATTTTCAGATTTATTAAATGGTGATGTAATATATACATATGCACTGATTATTCTTCTTTACAGTTTTTAAATATGTTTGTAGTCATCTTCCAATATTTGTTGGATAGCATCTTCATCTATAAAACTCTGTCCCAAACCATTGTCAAGGTGTACAGTTTTACGAAATTCTGCCTGTGTATTTGTTAGATGTTTCAATTTTATGCTATGTGTTGTCTGGGATCTTGTTCTGTTGTGCCATATTCTTTTCTCATATTGGTTCTTGATGAAAAGCTCATCTTCATAGTGAGATTAAAGGGTTTCCGTTGCTTGCTAGGAAAATCCAGAACAGTCTATCTCTGTTTGTAGTTCTTTGTATCTTACGAGGATTAGTTGAAATTCCTAGGAGGGGTAATACTGTATAATGTCTTGTGATTGATAAGGCTAATACCATCTAATAGAACTTTGTTGAGATGCCTGGCTGTAAAGTAGGAATTAGATGATGAGATTAGTGGACTAGCTGTAGGTGTATAATTATTGCTAGGATTGCTAGGATAATGGTTGCTAGGCTGTATTTTTGTCTGCTGTATGCTATTTCCTTGTATATAAACTCATTGTATTTGAGGAAATAAATAAAGAAGAAGGATTCTAATTCCTACTTTTACAAACTTATAGTATGCTAGGGATTGGACTTGCTTGTATCTCTTCAATCGCCCAAGGAATAAATCTCTGTTTGAATATTCTGCCAACTATCTATCTGCTTTTAATTTCAAAAGATGGTTTCAACTGCTCCTCTAATTGAAAAGCTGGAATATAGATTCAAATGATCAGCACAGTCATACTACTTGCATATGACAATGCTTATTAGGCTTGTGCTAAAAAAGTGATGTTTCATATGTAGTAGATTTTTTGTTTTCCCAAACCTGTCCTCTCTTCAAAAACAGAAGAGGAAAATTTTTTCTAACAAGCTTCTTTCATCATTACCTGCATACTGATTTTTCCTTATTATATTTGTCTGCCACTCAATTTTTTTCATGTCTTCCTTATAGTGAGTTGATATAACTTGCATTGTCTCCAGATTCTTCTGCGTCGCTTTCAGATATCCCACAATCTCTCACTTGATGGAGTGCTCGACTTCTTAAACTCCAAGAAAATGACAGATGCTGGTCCACTTGATTTAATTGATGATGATGACAGTGATACAGAAGAAGGTGTTGATAAACATGTTCGAGGAAAGTTGGGTTATGATTTACCAGGATCCATGCCCAATCGTGGAAAGCCTATTGTTCGAACAAAATGCCTGAGAATTGCACCCACTGGCCGGAGCTTTTCTGCAGCAGCAACAGAAGGGGTTCTAGTTCATTCAATTGATGAATCATTTATCTTTGACCCCACCGATCTTGACATTGATGTTACACCAGAGGTATTTAATTATCTTTATATTTCTTTAGGATTTTTAATTTCTCATGCAAAGCTAATGCTTTTGATAAAGAATAATCAAATAGGGAATAAGGGAAACATTCAATAGATGGATCTGTAATATTTTTCAATTTTAAAGATTATTCAAATGATGTTTGTTATTTGTATCATGTACATTTTGAAACTCATTAAGATTTGAATGACGAGTCTTATTCTCCTCCCTTGGAGTCCAAACAACTGAATTAAAAAGAAAAATAGTTGAATTTTTAATCTTTTTAAAGCCTCTCAGTGGTGGAGATTTCATATTTGTCAGATGCATTTAATCTGCAATAGCAGCAGTTTACCTTTGCTGATTTTGTTTTTGTTTCAATGGCCAATTTGTTGCACAGGCAGTTGATGAGGCACTGAATGAGGATCAAACAAACAGAGCCTTGATTCTCAGCCTTCGCCTAAACGAGGATTCCCTAATAAAAAAATGTATTTTTGCTGTTAATCCTTTAGATATACAAGCAGTTGCCTCCTCAATTCCCTACAGATATCTGCAGAGATTAATAGAGGCACTAGCTGATCTGCTGGAAAGCTGTCCACACTTAGAGTTTATACTCCGATGGTCTCAGGTACTTTTCCTGGATTTTTCAAATGTAACATTAGAATTGTCACTAGCATCTGCATCTAATTCAGGGATTATGAATGGTTTTGCAACAGGAGCTGTGCAAAACTCATGGTAACTCTATTCAGCAGAATTCCAGAAATCTTCTTCCTTCGTTAAAATCTTTGCAGAAGGCAATTACCAGAATACATCAGGATATAGCTGATACTTGTTCTTCTAATGAATATATGCTCCGATATTTATGCTCTGCAACCAATAGATGATGGAGTTTGTTATCGATTCAAGGGCAACTTCCACACCTGGTTCTTTAACATGTATGGTTTCCATCCCATAAGCATTGGCAAGCGAAAAGCATTTGCTTTATTAAGTGCTTTTCTTTTTCTTCAGATAGATGCTTATATATGACAAAAAAAAATCATCCTTGGATCATGTGCTGCAATTTATTGAGGAATCATATGTAGCCGGCTACATTGTTTTCATTCTTTTTTATTGCTTGTATTGCATTGCTGATAGGTCCACAAATGTTGTTAAAGCCTTTTTTTTTCATAGGAAATATCTATATGTTCAACATTCCTGTATAGTCTGCTGCTGTTTGTGGAGGACTTTTATGGAAATTTTGATCGTTTGAATCCATTCCCTATTTTTGCAGAAAGAAAAGATTAACCCTTTTATTTCTTTCTTGCATTCGGATTGTCCTGAAACAGATTGATGTAGATTTTCGTGATTGAGACAAATTAATTTTTTTAGTGCAGCGGTAAGCAATCGAATCATTTTCCATCATACTTTATAAATTAAAAATCATTTACTATATGGTAGTAAATTATATTATATATTTAAGACAACAAATCATGCTTGTGGTTATAAATTTATTATCTCATTAAAGAATTATTTTGCAATTAAATTTAAATCAAAGTTCAAAATAGCATGGGATAGCTATTATATTTCCCAAAGAATAATCATTCTATTACCTCCATAATTCATGTTATTTCATGAACCAAATGAGTATTAAGAATAAAAACATTTACACAAATAATTAAGATGAACATCACAAGTGTCTAATTAAGAATAAGCCATTGGATCTCATCGAAGTCATAATAACCATGGCATTTTAGCATATTTTGTGTGGTCTTTTATTAAAATAAATAAATAAATTAAATATATTTGAGCTCATATTGTCCAAATATGAAATACCCTATGCAAATACAAATGAAGAGGAACAAACGGGGATAGGAAAAGCTGCAGTAGAAATAAAAATCCACAAGTGTAACCAACAAAATTCCCACAAGTTCTCTCAATACTATAAAAGCAGAAATAATTGGTTTCAAGTCTCAAGTGCTAAGGCTAATGCACATCTAGAAGAATTTGATTGTGTTCCTTGTACATGTATTTATGTAGAACAAGAAAATGAAAAAACGATGAATAAGTTGCATTATTGCTCAACAATGTAAACAAACTGTTTGAGCTTATCCTGCTTGACATAGCTTGGGTAAAAAACTGAAATGTAAAAGCTACAAGTCATAATTAACCATCCACTCTTTATTTGACCACATTAACTACTTAGCCTCCTGATTGGCTGTAATATCTTGGAGCTTTTCTTTCAGTTCACCTTTCTGCAAAAGGGCCAAAGAATATCAGAGACTTGCATATTTTATGGCAGTCAAGTTTCAGGTTTCAAAAAGAATCTGACAAAATGTTTCTACAGGTATGCAGACTAACCTGGTGCATATCCATAATTATGTCTGACCCACCAATAAACTCTCCCTTGATGAATATCTGTGGAAACGTAGGCCAATTGCTGCAAAAAAAAAAAGGGATTTGAGAAACTAATACACAAAACATTCTCCTGAACCAGCCATTAAGAATGTACAAAACCAAGATCATTGCTTATACTAATATCAGAAAAAACAATTGTGTGTGTTGATATCCTTTCTTTGGGTTTATTTTCCCTTTTTTGGCAGGGAGTGGTTTTTGTGATGCAGGGATGCATGTAATATTACCATACATGTATAGAAATTTTGAAAAGAAAAATTGTACCCCAAACTCATGCTCATACACCAAACACTTCTTGCTTTAAACGCTAATGAATAGAACAAGATTGTCTAATTCATATACAAACTTGCAGGTTAAACAGGCATATTATTGTCAGTATTTCACACAAATTACAATGCGAAAATGTTAAATCAGGAGATATCATCATAAACATGTAAAAAAATATATAGAAATAAGATAGGAGATATCAACTCATCAAAGTGACAACTCCTCACTTATGCCATTTGTCCTACGGCAAATAGAGACATCAAAGAAATTGACCTATGATTTTCCAATAGTCATTATATATAAAGACTTGCCTGAATGATTTTACAGCAGTTTTCAGCTCAGGGTTCTGTTAAATATTTCTTGCATTCAAGGGAACATCTACACAGGCCATATGAAAATAAGAATATTATAGTAGCCCAGATATTAGCAATCAAAGTTAAAAACTAAACAAGGACAACAACTAGTAAACAGAGGCCATCTTATTAATATTAAAAAAAAAAACCAAAGATCTGGTAGGAACTTCTTATAAAAAGTAATTTCTAATTTGATTGGTGAGTATTGCTACATTATTTGACAAATACATCCATCTAAGACAGATGAGAATACAAAGTGAATATTTTGAAGTAACTGGGGATGGGAAAGGAGCCCCATAGATTTCCTTTTATTTCACTACGCAACACTCTAGTCCCCTCCTCTCAATTTTGGGCCCAAAAGGTTTGAACTTGACAAATAAAGTGCATTTATTTTTTCATTTCATAAATTGTAATTATACTTTTTAAGTCTAATCATGACCAAGATGAACTTATTCATTTTACATTATAAGTGCGACTATTTGTTTTTTTATCATTTAATTATTAAAAAATTAGTACCCGTTTTCTTCTATCAAAAGCTTACTACTTTAGAGCCACGAATCTTTTAATTTTTTGTTATTGGCTAGTAACATTTAATGAATTTTCCCAATTTCTCTTTCATATAAACTCTCTTTTTTTAATGATCATAACATACATATCTCAAATGGATAGAAAAATTTAAGCCATGTGACAAAATTAATTTTTCTCACGTACAAAATTTTCAATGTAAATCTAATTCTCAGAAATCCTGGAATTGTTTATGCTACAGAATAACATATTTTTCTTGAAAAATTGAGACTTTTGCTCCTTGGCTATTACCATTTTCGAGAAGCTTGCCTTTGCATATCATCAAAAGCAACACCAAATGTCTTACATATCATCCTACATAGAATGTGTTTATTTCCCTCAAATGTCTTACATAATCAAGAAAGGCATCCTTCCAATTTGTAGAGAAATAGTTCCTCCCACTTTTAATGCTCTCCTCACTCCTCACTTCTCACTTTCTCTCCAGTTCTCACTAGGTAGCCATCAATAAGAAGGTTTCAGCCTAAGATAATATGAATCTATAAACATGTATACGTTCAACATTACATGAACTATCAAGAATATAAAACCAGATCACAACAATATTGACCCACTTACTGTAATGTTTCAGTAATCTTACTGCCAGAGCTCTGAATCCACATTGAGGAAGATCAGGCACCCCTTTCATGTAAATCATCACAGGGTTGTCCTTGACATCCTACACCAAAAGCAATCATGTCAGGAAAAATGTTATAAAATTGAAAAATCCCATCAACTTTCAAAGAATAACAACGTCAAAACATGCTTTTAAAGGGCATAGTCACCTGCTCAACAATATCTTTCAAAGATATGCCAGAACTTTCAATATTATTAGGTCGAAAATCTTCATGTGTGTCCGGATCATTGGGCACAGTAGTTAAGTATCTCATTCCATTGGAGTAAAAAGGTCCAGAAACCTACAATTATCCAAAATTCCAAATAAAAACATTAGCTAATCAATCAGATTTACCTGAGCTGCCAGGTGAATATAATATCAATAAACTGATTCCCATTTAATAAAATTAATATTAATTGAAGATGATATTATTAGATTGATTCCCATTTCACCAAAAATAAAACAACATAGAAATGCAGTTGATTCAGCAGTACAAAATTCTGTTTATTACAATTCTACCAGACCGTGCTGCTTGAAGACCCGTAATGCTCCTCAGTATTATATTTGAGAAAGATCTTGCCATAATATTATTATCTGTGCAACATCAATAAGCCAGAATAAACAAAAATTTAGCATGTAAGATTTAGTTTGAACATGAATTTAGTAAACAAATTTACTAAAGTATAACAGTAAAACCCTAGGAGAGAAAGAGCACCGTCAATACAAGTAGATAAATAAACAAGTCGTTCCTTTACTCGATTGAAAACCCTCGCGAGTCGCGAGAGAGGGATCTGTGTTGAGAGATTAGAGAGCGAGGGAGAGAAACTCGGCTGTGAGCACCAGACAGAGACGGTCGTGACCGTTGAAATTAAATTGTAGAGAGTTATGTTTTTTGTGAAAAAATATTAAAAATTCAAAAAATTGTGGGTGAAAATGAAATTTTAAAATTGTTCAAAACTGGATTATTTTTAATTTTCTAACCATTAATTAAAAGAAAAATGTTATATAATCATAAAATTATAGATAAATAATAAAAAATAAAAACTAACCATCTTAATAAGCAATTTAAAAGAGTAAAAATTCATATATTTTTTACTTTTTTTATTATCATCAAAAGCTTTACAACCTCCTTTATTACGTATTAATTATTAAGATAATAAAAAAAATAAAGTGATAAAATAATTAAAAAGATAAGATACGATAATTATGAGACAAGATAAAATAATTAAAGAGATAATAAAAAATATCCACTGTTAATATTTTTAATTATTCATAATACTCTCTATTGTATGTTTTTCTATTAAGAATATATCTCATTAAAATATTATTAAGTAAAACTTATGTAGGAAAAAAAACTAGTAAAGAAAAAAGAGTATAATATTTTTAATGTAGTATATACGTATTTTTATTCCTCTCATATTAATGAATATCTCTAAGTCGACACATGTTAATCTTGTGAACTAGCTTTTTAAATGTTGTCGGCAAAGCTTTTGTGAATAAATCTGCTAAATTATTATTTGAATGAATTTGATGAACATTTATTTCGCCATTTTTTTGAGTTCATGCGTGAAAAGAATTTTAATGAGATATGTTTGGTTCTATCATCCTTAATATAGCTTTCTTTTAATTGAGCAATACACGCAGCATTGTCTTCGTACATAATTATTGAGTTTCTTTCAGTAGATGAAATATTGCATGTATTATGAATATGTTGAACTAATGATCTTAATCACACACATTCACAACTTTTCATGAATTGCAATAATTTCTACATAATTTAAAGATGTGGCAATAATCGTTTGCTTTGTTGAGCGCTAAGATATTGCGGTATTATTGTATAAAAATATATGATTTTTGTGATCGTCATTTATGCATATTAGATAGATATCTAGCATCTGCAAATTCAATTAATTTGGAATTGAATTGCTTTGAATAAAATAATTTCAAGTTAATAGTTCTACGAAGATAACGAAATATATGTTTAATATCATTATAGTGTCTTTGTGTTAGTGCAGAACTATATCTTGCTAAAAAATTAATTGAGAAAATAATATGTGGTCTTATATTATTAGTTATATATATTAATACACCAATTGCACTAAGATATGATACTTTTTAACTAAGAATCGTTTCATTATCTTCTTTATGATGAAATGGATATTTCTTTACATCAAGAGATCAAATAACTATTGGATAACTCAGTGGGTGAGCTTTATTCATATTAAATCGCTTTAATATTTTTTCTGTATAATTCGATTGATGTACAAAAATTTCATTTGATAAATGTTCGACTTGTAGACCAAGACAAATTTGTCCTTCAAAGATCTTTCATTTCAAATTATTTCTTTAAAAGTGTTATAGCTTCTCCAAGTTCAAGAGTTCCAATAATATTTAAATCATCGACATACACTGCAATAATAGTAAGTCCAAATTTTGATTTTTTTTAATAAAAACACATAAGCTAATATAATTGTTCAAATATCTTTGATTTAATAAATATTCAGTGAGATGATTATACCACATTCTTCTAGATTATTTTAGCCCATATAAAGATATTTGCAACTTGGTTGAATATTTTTCTCGAGGTAATGAATTAAATGCTTCGAGTATTTCTAGTCCTTCAGGGACCCTCATATAAATATTACTACCAAGTGATCCATATAAATCAGTTGTCACAACATCCATAACATGCATGTGAAGTCCTTCAGAAACTGTCAAGCTTACTAAAAATCATAGAGTTATTACATCTACTACAAGAGAATATGTTTCTTCATAATCAATTTCTAGTTTATGTGAGAAACTTTGAGTTACAAGTCGTGTCTTATATCTTACAATCTCATTGTTTTCATTTCATTTTCTCATAAACACTCACTTATAGCCAATAAATTTTATATTTTTCAGGTGTTAAGACTACTGGTCCAAAGACTTCTCCCTTTGTAAGCAAATTTAATTCTGCCTGAATATCATCTTTCCATGTAGGCCAATCACTTCGATGTTGACATTCTTCAATGAATTTTGGTTCTAGATCATCACTTCCATTTATTATATCAGTAACTATTACATATGCAAACTTTTAGTCAAGGATAACTTTATCTCAACTCCATATCTCTCGTATAAATATAACTTGTTGATATCTCTTTATTTTCAGAATTTTTCATAATTTCATTATTTTTAGATGATTGATCCTCTATTGGAGGCAATTTGATCAGTTGTGTCTACTATTTATTTTTGTATCATCATATCTTCTGGTATGTTAATTTTAGAAGCACTAACTTGTTTATTTTATTCTTTTTTTCTTTCTATGATTTTTATCTTTAGAACTGATTGGTCTACCATACTTCTAGCATATACTGGACATATTCGCATGGATAGTGGTAGATTTTTCATTCATAACATCAATTCGAGCAAGAGCATTCAATGTTGGTACATGTAATTTAGTTACCCTTTTTGCATCATTGAATACGTATGGCAACTAATTTGCAATATTTCATAAATGAATAATTTTCTTAACTTTAAGTTCACTTCTATTTTTTCGAGGACTATAATGAGAGATTGATGAAATATTTCATAAAATATCTTATTTTCTAACTTTTCTTTTTCTCCTCTTAATGCTGGGAACACAGTCTCATCAAATTGACAATCAGTAAATCATGCTATAAAAATATCATTTGCCATTGGTTCAAGATACTTTATAATTTACGGGGATTCAAAACCAACATAAATTCCTAATCGCCCTTATGGACTCATTTTTGTATGTTGTTGTGGAGCAATCGAAACATATACTGCACAACTAAAAATTCTCAAATGAAAAATATTAGGCTCATGACCAAATACAAGTTGTAATGGGAATAATTCATTATAAGCAATTGGTCTAATTTTAATTAGTGTTGCTGCATGTAACATAACATGTCCTCAAACTGAAATAGGTAGTTTTGTCCTCATAAGTAACGGTCTAGCAATTAATTGGAGTCGCTTTATAAAAAATTCTGCTAAACTATTTTATGTATGAGTGTGAGCCACATGATGCTCAGCTGTAATCCCAATTGATGTACAATAATTATTAAATACTTGGGATGTAAATTCTCATGTATTATCAAGATGAATTTTCTTAATTATATAATATGAAAATTGTGCTCGTAATATGATAATTTGTATTAATATTCTTGTAAATGTGACATTGCGAGTAGATAATAAATAAATATGTGACTATCTTGTATAAGCATTCATTAAAATCATAAAATATTTAAAAGGATCACAAGATGAAATGATAGGTTCACATATCTCCATTAATTTATTTTAAAAACTGAGGAGATTCAAATCTAATTTTATTTTGAGATGGTATAGTAATCAATTTTTCTTAAGTACAAACAATACATAAAAATTCACTTGATGAAAAAATCTTATAGTTCTTTAAAAGGTGTCCATACGAATATTTTATAATTTCTCTCATCATTATAGTTCCAGGATGACCTAAACAATCATGCCATAAAACAAAACTCTTTGAGTCAGTTAACTTCTGGTTAATTGCAATATTAGATTCTATTGTATATGTATATATGTAATATAATCCAAAAGAAAATGCTAGCAATATTTTTACTATATGCTTATTTCCTGAGATTATAGATGTGGTATAGAGATATTCTTTATTATTTTCATCTTTAGCCTCAATATGATAATCATTGAGACGTATATCTCTATAACCTAGAAGATTTCATTTTGATTTACTAAATAGCAATGCATCATTTATTATTAATTTTGTGCCTTTGATAATATAATATAGATTTTTTCAAAACTTTTAATTAAATTTGCAGCAACAGAAATTATATTAACATTAGTCTTAGCTAATTGAATAAAAGAAAAATATATTCTGTCTTTTAGAATAGTATACGTTGTTGCATTGTCTACCATATATAAACCTCCACCAGCATCAACTAAGTGACTGAATAATTTTATTTTCTTCAAAAAAAACTATTATAAATGAGTCATAATATTTTTATTTAATATATTTCTATAAAGTTCATAGAGATAGAATTAAAAATAAAATACACTTAGATATTAAAAATAAAACACACTTAATATTAAACTTAACACACTAAAAAAATAAACAAATAAAAATATGTGATATTAAAAAACACATCAGTCAATATGGCATCAAAATGAAAATTTTCTTCAATCATTAAATTATTAGTTTTTTCATCAACATTTTCAAGAAAGTCTGAAATATCAAGGTATGTGAAAATTAATTGGATCATTATATTCAAGAAAATTAGTCTCTATAATTTTTTATTTCTCTTTTACAGAAGCTTGGTAAAGATCCACAAAATATTTGTATATACGACAGGTACAATACCAGTGTCTTTTTATGCCACATCTATAGCAGATGTTTTCTTTATTTTTTATTTTGCAAATTCTTTCCTTTCTTATTTTCTTACTATGATCATTACTCTTTCTAAAATTGATATTGTGGTGACTATTATAGTTTTGATAATTATTACGGCTGTTACCTCTACTACAGCCACAACCACGACTACAATCGTGACCATGATCATAATTTTGATTTCGTTCAGACTTATTTGATATTATAAAATTCGCTTCAGAGAATGGTTCAGACCCAATTGATCGTGATTGATAATTTTTCAGTCATTATTTGATTATGCAATAAGAAGGCATGATATTAATTCAGAATATTTTTTAAAATCTTGCTCTCGATATTATTGTTGCATGAGCATGTTTGATGCATGAAAAGTTGAAAAAGTTTTTTTCAACAAGTCTTGATCCGCGATCTTCTCACTACATAATTTAGTTTGAGAAGTAATCTTAAAGACAACATAGTTGTATTCACTAGCGGTTTTAATATCTTGTAATCATAAGTGCATCCAATCATACCGAGCTTTTAAAAGAATAAATATTATTTGATGATCAAATCTTTATTTTTAAATTTTTTCAAAGTTCAAATTCGCCATTTACTATTAAATATTTAGCTTTTAATCCTTTATAGAGATGATGATGAATGAATACCATTATTTTTACGTGATCCTACAGGAATATATCATTTCCTTCTTAAACTGTATTTTCAATATTCTTAGCATCAAGATAAATCTCAACATCAAGAGTTCAAGACAAATAATTATTTTTTTATATGTCAAACACAATAAACTTAAGCTTTGTAAGGTTTGACATCATATAGATCATTATATAAAATTATAATTAGTTAATAATATGTTACTTTAAATATATTATATAAAGTAATAACAAATTAAATCAAGTAAAAAATATAAATTATATATATTATCAATATTGTATAATTTATGAATTTTTAAAAATAGAAATAAATATAATTGATATTAATAATTTAAAATATATCAATAAAAGTAAAGAAAAATTATGAATGAATTAATACATATATAGATGTATAAAATAATATAAAATCATAAAAAAATATAAAATCATAAATATAACTATATATGTTATTTAATTAAAGGTAATAATGGAAACATAATTATTTGGTTGATATGGAGCACTTATACATCTATTATTAAAAAATTGTAAAAATATAAAGTTTATATATGACAAGTATATAATATATATGCAATAAGTGTATAATTTTATTTTATTCTATTTTATTTACTTATATGACCCTTATGTAATTTTATTATTTCATGTATAAAGAAGAAACAAAAATAATAGTATAGTTAAAATTATAATTTGTTATACTCCAGAGTTTTATTATTATTATTATTAATAGGGCAAAACCCTCACATTACTTCGGAATATCTATAATTATTTATTAAATTATGATATTACTTTTAAAAAATAAATGCAAAGAAAATTTAGTGTAAAAAATAAACAAATGATATATTTGTTATGTCATTGCATCATAAACAATATTTTTTGCTTCACTTTTAACTTGTATAGTAAAATATAAAATTTAACGAGGATTATAAATTTTACACAGAATTAAAATATATAATACATAATTTAAATTCAAATGTAATAACTATAATATCAACACAAAATTAAAATACATAAAATATATTTAAAATTCAAATACAATAAAATTAAGACCGCTGTCTTAATTTAAAAATTATAAGTTGAGACTTAAAAGCTAAGGTGCTTTGACTACTGTCTAAATTATATGGATATTTTTTATACTTAGATAAATGATTGTTTAAATAACTTATGCCGCTAGTAGAGGGATATGTAAGAGATTTACTATAATATCTACATTTAGTTTTTTTTTCTTGAGAATTTTTTATTATTATTTGATTCAAAATACTCTCAAATTCATGATCTATTTCTTTTACTACTCACATTGAGTGACTTTATAGCATTTTCAGAAAATGATTACATTTATCGAACTATCATTACTCCTTTGAGGGGCATCATTTACACTATCAGTTGTAGTTTTTGAATTATCTCTGGCACTTGATATCTAATCAAGTAAAAAAATAATTATTTCAAAATATTAATTTTACAAATTAATTATATAAATTTTATTTAATTTTATTATCGCCAAAAAAATAATACCAAAGTACATCGTCGCCGAATTTCGACAAAAAGTAAATGAGGTATAAAATTTATAAATTATATACTAAAATGAAGCTTATAATGAGAGAATCTTAAAAATATCAATTTGATAAAAAAATCAAAAAATGAAAAAAAAAAAACTAGTCAGAAGTAGTTGACGGTGTTAACCACCATGAATGCTTTGGACGGCGCGTGGCACGTGCTCTAACCGTGGACGACAGCGAAATCGGTGGTGATACATTCATTGGAAGATAGGCTTTCAGATGGCGGTGACGGTCGGAGGTGACCGAAAAATGACATATCGGAGAAATAAAAAATTGAATCTCTCTCTCCTCTATTATTTTCTCTCTCTTCAATTAATAATCTCCCTCCTCCAAAATAATAATATGATAGTCTTTTTTTTTAATTTGCTCTTTGTTACTGTAGCATAAATAGTATAAATAATTTTTTTTACTTTTTTATTATAGCACATCGAATAAAACTGTAGTATGAATAATATGAATATTTTTTACAGTAGCATAAATAGTATGAATATTATTTGTTGCTTCTTCTTTACTGTAGTATAAATAGTATTTTTTACTATAATTTAAAGATAAATTTAAAAAAAGATAAATTTGATATTTTACTGTAATATGAATAATATTTTTGCTTCAGTTTTAAATTATTATTATTATTATTATATAACTATCCAAGTTTCTCTTTGGTAAGAATATTAAATAAAATTTTTATAAATATGTAATGAGAAGAATTATATACATAAAATTTATAGACTATAAAAAAATTATACATATAAACTAAATTTAAAAATAATAATTTATGTACAAAAATTTTAATCATAGAATTTATTTTATTTTATTATACCAATTGCAAAAATATATTTATATAGTAGAATATTAACACTTAAAATTTTAATCCATTATTAATTTGAATATAATAAGTTAATAAATATATTTAAAATAAACATAAATAATATATGAATATTACCTTTGATGAAATAAGATTGAAGCTAAATTAATGATGTAGAGGAATCATGCTGATAATATGTTATATAATTAATGATAAAATTATAGTTAAATAAAAGAAAACGAAGAATAAAAATTAATTATCTTAAGAAGAAATTTAGAAAGAGAAGAATTCATATAGTTTTCACTTCTTTTTTTATTATCATCAAAAGTCTTATAATCTCATCTATTTATAAAGTTAAAATTAAATAAAATATTACATATTAATTATTAAGATAATAAAAAAAATAAAGTGATAAAATAATTAAAAAGATAATATAAAATAATTAAGAGACAAGATAAAATGATTAAAGAGATAAGAAAAAACTTCCACTATTAATATTTTCAGTTATTCGTAATACAAACCAATTACATATTTTTTTTGCATTAGTTTAATTTTTCTTGGCTTTTTTATATATTTTAACTCTAACAATTAAACTTAATCAATACCTTACGAAATAAAATTAGAAAATCATTTTATTGTTTCAACACTTTAAGATATCAAACTTAAAATGCAAGTTCATATTTGGATTGCTAAGTAGTTAAATTAAATATGATAATTTAATTTTTTAAATAGAATAGTTTGAATTAATTTAAAATTAATTATTGTTTAATAGTTATTTTAGTTCATTCAATCTTTTGTTGTGTAGAAAATTATTTAATTTTTATTTTTTTAAAAATTCTATTGTTAGATTAGAATATTAAAATCAATTAAAAACTTCAATCTATAAAACTATAAACATATTTAAACTTATAAAAATTTGATATTTTAAAATTTTATTGTTAAATATGAAAGTAGTCACTAATGGTTCGTCGATAATACGTTTGAGAATTTAGAGTATACTTTTTTTAAAAAAAAATGAAAAGTGAAAAAATATTTTTTTATGAAACAAATGGGATCTTGATAAAAACTAATTAAAATAAAATCTTGAGTTATTTTATACATTAATTATATAAATTAAATTCTAATTTATAGTACAATAAAATATAAATAAATTTAAGCTACTTAAAACATTTTTTGAGATATTTTATGTGAATTATGTAAATTCATATTATTTTGTGAAAATGAAAACTTAATGCACATAAAATAAAACTTTGTTTACTTCATTGAAAATAAAAGATAATTATTTTGAATAATATTTAATTTAGATTATAAAGAAATTTTTTATGTTTTTCTATACTTAAAGTTATTTTATTTAAAATAATATTTCTATTATTTATTTTATTCTTAAGATCATATTATTAATTTTATTTGGTTTTGTAAAAATACTTTTGAAATAAGATTTATTTGAAATTATTCAGCACTGTTGGGTTCTATTAAATATTAACGTTTACTCTAGGGTACTTTACGAAATTTGCCATCTCCCCTTTTTAAACCCAACCAAAACCCTAAACTTGACCCTCTGTCCTCCGCGCTTTCTCTCTGAACTGCAAGATTCCCTCTTCCTCTCTGGAAGTGAAAATTCTCTTCCATGGCAAAAGAGAAATTGAAACCTTTAATAACATCTTTCACTCCTGACGGCGGCTTCCTGGCCATTTTATCCTCAAATGGAACCGTGAAAGTAAGTTCTATTTCGCTGCATAAATATCCAATAAAGCGCATAATCATCAATTGTTTCTTTTGGATTCTCTCTGTGGCAATGAGCAAATGATTTGTCGGTTGCGTAGGCGTTGGATTGTTTAGCATTTTGGGAACATCTGTCCCACAATTTCTTAGGAAATTTTGATATTGAATATTGACAATTGTAATTGTCTGTGGTTTTAGAGCAGTAGTTAAATACAGCTTCTTTGCCTTGAAAATGGTTAAAGATTAATTTTTTCATGTGTGCAGATATGGAATGCCAGCAATGCAAATTTATTGGCGGAATGGAAGCAGTCTGATATTGGCCCTGCTAGTTATTCTTGTATGGCTTGCAGTTTTGTTGGAAATAAGGTACCAAAACTCAAAAGAAACTTTTTCTGGTTTTTGATTCTCTCTCTTAAATTGGTATTTGATTACTGTAATTTCTCTTTATTTTTAGAGAAAGAAAGGAAATAGTACTTTCTTAATTGCTCTTGGCACAAGTGATGGAGACATATTGGCTATTGATGCTTTCAGTGGTGATACAAAGTGGAAATCTAGCGGATGCCATCCAGGGTATAATTTTTAAATTTGTAAGAAATTTCATTTTCCTGTTTATGAGTGCAAATGAATTAATATACCTTTCTCATGGTAACTGGTACAATTTCTCTTTCTGCAGTGGAGTCATGGGTCTTGCTTTTGTTAATAAAGGCCGTAGTCTGTATAGCATTGGAACCAATGGAAGGGCATCTAAGATGAACTCAGAATCTGGAGAGCTGATAATGGAATTCAAAGCATCTAAAATGCCCATTTCTTCTTTGGCATTTTCTAGTGGTAAGGGAAGTGTATCGATTCATTAATTATGTTGTTCCAATAAGCCATGTTTTCAAGTTTGATACATAATCTCTCTTTCCTCTTTTTTTTATGTGCAGATAAGAAAATAGTAGCTGTAGCAAGCAGCAAGACACGGGTTCTGAGCCTGGAGAATGGAAAAGAGCTTCTCAAGTTCCCTGATGACTTGGTTAGAGAATTTTCTGTATGGCTGGATAGTTATCCTTATATACTTAAAAAGTATTAATGAGATTCATCCCCTTTTATTGTAGGGTTCTGTGCAGCTTATTTCTATATCTGATAACGCAAAGAACATAGTCACATCAGGTTTTGGCGAGAAACAACTTCATGTGTGGAAGAGCAATTTGAGTTCCAAAAATTTGAGCGGTGGTCCTGTTCTTTCCATGCGACATCCTCCATTAGTACTTGAATGCAAAAATAGAGGTGAAGAAATAGAAGATGGTTTAGTTGTCTTAGCAGTTTCTGAGTCTGGCATAGCATATGTATGGAACTTAAATACTGTTTCAGAAGATGAGGTTAGTCGAACAAAAATCACAGTAAAAAATAACAGAACTGAAAAGGACCAGCAGACAAGTGAAAATTCCAAGAAGAGTCGCACTCCAATATTGGCAGCCAGATTGTATGATTTAGAGTATGAAAAAAAGTTGGCAGCCATAATTGCTTATGGTTCATTAGATTCTCCACAGTTTAGCTTAGTGAATATCGGTGGCTCTGGGGATAACATTGTTGTGAATGCTGATGAGACTGAAACTGTTAGTAGAGAAAATGGGGTCTTGCCTGAGCAAGGTAATTCAATACTGGCGAATGAATGAATAAACTTTATCTCACTGCATTGTTATGAATGTTGTATTGTTTTCAATTAATAATTCCTCATTCTTTTTTCTTTTGTTATTTAACTTATTTTTTTCTTATTCTTTCTCCTAGTAACAATTTTTTTTTTTCACCTTGCAATTTATCATAAGACCTTCTGTTTTTCTTTCCCTTTGTTATCTTAGAAGTGTGTGTATTTTTATCATTGATAAAGGTACTTGCTTCATGTTATTAAAGGAATCTATTAAAAAGAACTTTTGTGTTTAAGTGCATCTCAACTACCAGTCACCTGGGGCAAATATTGGACTTGAGTTTTGTTCTTCCTAAAGTTTGATACTGTTATTCCTTGTAGAAAATACATGAAATCCTATAATAGATCTGTCGATCCTGCAAGAATTTGGAGCATGTTTGCATGTGAAACTGAAAAGAAACTGCATATGACTGCATAGTTTTTCATGTTTTGTTATATGAAATTCATTGCTCAAGATCTCCGTGTTTTAACTATGTTTGCAAGGCCTTGGCCTTTAAGATAATCAATGTTTTTTTTAATTGTTAAATATGAATATTGAAGACTAAAGCTAATTGTATCTCTACAATAATTATCTTGGGTAAATATTTGTGTTTTCTTTTTCTAGTTATGCATTATAATGGTAGAAATTTTCTCTCAGGGCTCAGTAATTTGGAATCTGAAACTACACTTGCCTCAAGCCAAAATAGGAAAACAAAGAAGAAACGAACTGCATCAGATATGAATTCTTCAGCAACAGGGGATATTGATACTGGTATTTGTTGTTAAACAGTAACTTAAATATAACTCCAGGTTTTATCATAGATCTCAATTTTTTTTGTCAGATTCCTATTGAGAAAAATACCATATGTTGTAGAGTTGTAGTTCTCAACTGATAATATTTCCTGTTTCTTGTTTATCAATGATTTGACAAATTATTCATTATATGAGTAAGCCATGCTAAATAGTATTCATTGTTAAATGCCTTCAGCAAATTTAGGACCTGCAAATTTAGGACTTAATAGCATTATTTGCCTTTTTCAGTTGTGCTATAGGTTTCTCATTGCCTTTTCCGTTACTTTATGGAACGTATAAGAATTTTTTCTGTCCAAGGCATCCTGTATAATGGCTGTACGTTACCTCAGAACACTTTTTTATTTTTAACCTCTTTCATCTTGTTTTCTTTGTAAGGAATACCACACTCACCTTATCATCCTCTTATTTTCAACCAATTCTTTCGGAGGGAGGAAAAAAATAGGTTGCAGACATAAAATGAAAAGTAAACACAACTTTCAAGAAGAAAACATTCGCAGGATGCAATCCTCAAGTTTTATTATCCACTTACAGTTATTTAATCGCTGTTTCTTGTGTTCCTTCAACCATGTTTATGTATAGTGTTGAATTTTACAATTTGGTGATTTACCTACTATGGTGGTTGTTTTGTTTCTGCCTCTCAACTTTTATAGCTAATTAGAAGGAGAAAGTAAATATTGCTATGAATTCTTAAGCAAGTTTGTGCTTTTCTATGATGTTTGATTCAGATAATGGTGAGGCCATGGATGGAGTGCTCTTTCAAGATGATATGAATGAGCCAACCATGGGTGAGAAACTTGCAAGTTTAAATTTAAAAGATGATGATAAAATCAGAACCAATGAGAAACAGGGATCAGATCTTCTCACAAAGCCACCAAAAGCAGACTCTGTAACTGTTCTTCTTAAGCAAGCATTGCGCGCTGAAGACCGTGCTCTCCTACTAGACTGCTTGTATACACAAGACGAAAAGGTTGTTTTTTTTCTTTTTCTGTTGTGTGTGCTATGGCCAAGGTTTTCTATTAAAGAGCTTTTGTTCTGGTGTTATCTAATTGAAGTATATGGTACCCAGGGTTATAATCTAATAAATTTTATGAGCTACTTAGACTGGATCGAACTTTTTTCTATTCCTGTTATGTAACAAAACTTGGCTCCACTTTTTATTAAATATAATCAAGTTTGAATTTACTCCACATTAAATTTATGTATTTTGTGATTCGAGCTCAGGTAGCTTTAGTGCTATTCATGTGCTTGTTTCCTTTACGTTTCTTTCTGTGTTTACATTCAAGAAGTTGGTTACTTTATTGTTACTTTACTGAAATTTCCAGTTTTGCAGGTCATTGCAAATTCAATCTCGCATCTTAACCCATCTGATGTCCTAAAGCTCTTGCACTCTCTTCTAACTATAATTGATTCAAGGTAGATCAACTTTTTTACAATGTCACTGATATCTGTTAAATCTGGCTGAACTACATTGAAATTTCTTCCCTTCGGTGAATTTCAACTAAATTATGTGGTCCTTTTTTATAATGAAAAAACAAAATATTAGAATAAAAGAAGCAAAGAAATCACTTTAAAATTTTCAGTTCAGCATGTCTCGGATCTTACCTTTTACTTGTTAATTTCAGAGGTGCTATTTTGGCATGTGCTCTTCCATGGCTAAGAAGTTTGCTGCTTCAACATGCAAGTGGAATTATGTCCCAGGAATCTTCTTTACTTGCCATGAACTCTTTATATCAGGTGAGAAAGGTGAACTTAACCTGGAAAGATCCTGGATGCATTTTTCATTCATGTAATTCTGATTGCATTCTTATTTGTAGATAGATTTGATTGTAATGTCACCGTCTATGAGGGCCCCTAGAGATTGAATTAGATGTCTGAATACAGCAAGGATACATACCTAGAGATTATCTCGGTACAACTGATCCACTCTTTTCCAATAGCATCAAAATATTACTTTTTACCAGGCATATTTATTAATAATATGATGGATGCAGAACAATTCAGTGTAGTATTAGGGCCCTGAACACATGCCCAATCGTTAAATATATTACATCATACCATATGGTTCCGTTCTATGATTCTACCAGTTCTTTTTACGGCATATTATCTATCATTGTGTTACAGGTCATCGAGTCCAGAATCTCAACTTTCCACGCAGTTCTTCAGCTATCAAGTTGCTTAGACTTACTCTATGCTGGGGTATGTTTGTTACTTGCATTGCAATTAATGGGGTTCTGTTATGTTATTTTTATTAATAATCGTTTTTTTATATATAATTTCTTATAAACAGGTTGACGATACATTAGAAGATGACAAAATTATTCCAGTAATTTATGAGGACAATGATGAAAGTGATGAAGGAGAATCGGATGAGGCTATGGAATCTGATCGAGGGAGTGAAGGAGAAGAAGAAACCTTTGGTGGACTTAGTGATCTCGAAGGAGGGGATGGCATGAGTGAATAATGTTATTCAAGGCTATTTAATATCCTGAGAACAATTGGAATAATGCACCTGAAATTTGATGATATCCTGTCAATGAGGAACAGGATTGTCATGACAGTGTTACTGCATCAGTTTCCTTCAGAGCTTGTGGTGGATTTAGAAACCGTGAGAGGATTGTGGTGGATTTGCAAGACATGCTTTAGTTCTGCTGCCTGTAATATGCAGCTGGAGGCTTAGATTGGTTCAGTGTGCTCACCAATTTTGTCAATTTTCACGACTCCTGAAACATATACATTGGATTTTGACCATTACATTTTACAAGGGAAAAAAAAACTTCTGAACAGTTTGTACCTTTTCTTTTCCCTTATTCGGGTCATGTACATAAGTTCGGAGTAATTTGCAGAACAAAGACTTGGCCTTTGTTTTGATCTGATCATTGTGCTTTTTACCACCTTTTCTTTTCTCAAATTGCACAAAATTCAAGTCAGAAACAAACAGCTTCATTTGTAGTACCAGTTCATAATTTTTTTGCTTAATCATTTTGTTTTTCATTTTGAAGGGACTGGTTTTACGTTCCTTGCTATTTTTTTCCTAAATTAATTGAAATTGTTTTTTCGTTTTCTATGGCAGTTCTATGATTTAAAAATTATGAATTTTAATAAAAAAAAATTCAAATTACCAATTTAATAATTTTTATAATTTTAAAATTATCTTTTGAATATATTTTTCTTTCTATAAAATATTAAAATATTTTATTTTATTTTATAATCATATCATCCAATCAAATAAAAATATAACTACACATCATAATATCATATAAGCATTTGCACCAACAGAAATAAATAACACCAAAGGCCTCTACATCATCAAACCTTCTTGCTTTAGCTTTTCTATATATACATATATCATTATCATTTTATTCTATATTTGCCTATTTTAAAGGCAAAAGACACACTCATATACATAAATTAATATTAATGATGTTTTCCCATAAATATTAATATACATAAATATTAATGATCTTTTTCCATAAATGTTAAATATTTTTTCCATAAATAGAAGCTCGAGAAGTAAAAATGATATTACTTGTATATAAAAGTGTCTATCAAGTAAAAAATTATATAAAAATATAAAAAAGAAAAGCAATCGATATATATATTTATATAAATATCTATTGATACGGAATAGATAAATAACAAATACAAAGTATAAAATAACAAATACATAAGTATTTAAAAAGCAAAACGATCAAAATGGACAAATGGAGAGTACCTACCACAAAATTACATTGCGAAATTACGTTACCATGTAGAAGCCAATAGCCAAGATAGTAGTCGAGCTTCAAATGTGCTAAAATTTCTATTTCCGACGCAGGGAGGAAAAAACAGATAATTAAAGGCATAAATCCAATCAAAGCAAAAGGGAAGATGATTAATATAAACACATTTCATAACCAAAGTTACCTATAATTAAGATTACAATAAGCTTTCTTTCATAACAAGCTGACTAAGGACACTACACCCATTTTATTCAGAGCCTTTCTCGATTGCTTATCATATGATAACCGAGAAAGCCCAACACTACATCACTATAGCCATGGCCATGGCGATGTAATTCACAGAGACTTAACATATATAAGACATTCTTTAAAACAGAAGCAATTTAATTAAGCTTGGCTAGGCCATAATAATTTGCTAATACTTGGTTTCCTTATATGTTGTAGTTGTGTGCTCCTTATCTTCATTCTCATCATCATGATGGGCCATACCAAATGTACTTTTGACAGCATCAGCTGTTTGATAAGCTACATGTTTCATTTTCTCCCCAGTTTGTTGGAAAACTCCCTTTGTTTTCTCTCCTCCTCCATGAGTTTTGTCTTTGGCTGCCTCTGTTGTTTCTGCTGCTTTCTGCCTAGAATCATGAGCCATCTGCTGTGTTTTCTCTTTGGCTTCTCTACCCTTCTCTTTCATGGTATCAGTAGCTCTCCCAGTCTTCTCCTGATAAAGAAGAATAATAATAACGATAAAGAGTTAATTATCAAAACCATTAAATACAAAAACCAATAAAAAAAAATTCTGCAATTTTCTATTACCTCAGCTCGGCCTGCAGCCTCACCAGCTCTGTAATCCTGCTCGTGAGTTGCCATTTTCAGCTTTTCTTCAGTGAGTGATTGATTTTCTAATAACTTCTGATGGTTGAAATATTGGGTAAATTAAGCTGCTTGAATCTTGGATAAGGGAACGAGTTTAGAAGGGTTCCTTGAATTGCTATATATAAGCATATGGACATTGCCGTATGACTGCCACGTTGCTGTAGTTTTGACACTTGTATGCCACGTGTCTTGCCTTAGTTAATTACCTCTACTCGTGTGTCGGTTTGTTTGTTTTTTTACATTGAAATGGTGACGGAGCCTATGTGAGATAGCCACGTATTAACCTTTCAATTAATTGAAACGTATCAAGTAATTAGAGTTTTTCATTTTGTAATTAGGAATTTTGTAATACAATAAGGGACTTGCGGTGAAAAGTGTGTTTTCCATACCACTAAAAATGAAAATTTCATTTTAATGTATAATAAAAAAAATGAATTTGAAATATATGCCAATCACTTTTTTTTAAAAAAAAGTATAATATTAGATTTAATTGAAGATAAGATCATAAAACTAAATTTGGTATGAATTTTTAGAAGATAAATAATTGATGAGTATCCAATTAAAATAAATGAAAAATAAAAACCAAGCATTAATTCTTATGACAAATGTATAATTATATAGAATAAGAATAATAATCTTATAAATATAAAATTAGAAAGGTATAAAGAGGTTTATCCGGACTTTAACTTCATAATTCTCTTATTTTCTATTAGTTATTAATTTAATTATCAAAACTTATAGATTTGTTGTTGATAAATTTCATGTCCATTTTTTAAGATTTCTGATAATTAATTAAAACTTCTTCAGCTTGTCAAGAGTTTAATCACTATTGAGAAGAGTTTTTATATTATTTAATTCATAGCTTGCCCAAATTGTCAAGTGAGTTTATTTATACTAATTAAAATTTAATTTTGGCATGATATTTTTAGTTTAATGCAAATGATTTATATTATGATTTTATAAAAAAAATAAATTTAATATAATAATCATAATATCATTTATCTTCATTTTTTTAACTAACAATAAAAAAACTAAAAATAAAAACTAATCGAGATGGAGAAATGTGAAAAAGTAGTTCTAACTTCTAGCTAATTAAGTGAAAAATAGACATGCATGAACCCTTCCTTTGCGAAGCCCTCATTGCTTATAGAGTTTTTTTTTTTTCGTTCTATTTTAGTTCTAGCCCTAGATTTACTGTCTCCTCACTCTTCTTTTTTTTAGATTTAGATATTTTGTAATCTTTTTTCTTTTTATTTTGGTTTTAGATGAAAGTTTTCTGCAATCAAAACTTCTAAGTGAAAATACTATACATTTTATCCACTTTGAATTCTTTTAAGCTGGTTTTTTTTTTTTTCAAAGTTTGGATTTTAATGCTTTTAGATCCTATTCTTTTGACCTAAAAATAACGTATTTCAAGCCAAAAGTTATCTTTTCCTGTTATTTGTTCTAAAGTATGCATCCAGTATTCCCTCCTAGGCAATCGGGCTAGGCTGAATTTGACCCTTATCCACAACTTGATCCGAAATACTTTGAGCAAAAAAAAAAAAAAATCTAAAGCCCGATTCTAATTCAAGTGACCTAGGCTATTCATGCCGCTTAGATTGCTCGGGTCAACAGATCGAGTTCAGGCAGTCCAAAAAATTATATATATATAATTATAAATTTTATTATTTATTTAATATTTTACATGTTATTTTTAAGTTATTAATGCTATAGTTTTTATTATATACAAAATTATACATAAAAATCAATATACTTATTTATAAATATTAATATAATTAATTAAAGATTAATTAATTTTATTTTTTAAAATATTTCGGACCAGACCAGCCTAAGATATTTATCCTCGGGATGGCCCAGACTGGCCACGTGGACAGCCCTACCCCCTTCTCTCTTTGTTTATGTTTGAGAAATAAACATTTTAGAAGCTCTTGCAATAATCTGTTATGGGGCAGCTTTTATGTTGGATATTTCTTCTTCCTCTATGGCTACTGTATAGGATCTTTGACACTTATTTTTCCTCGAGAAATTCAATAAACGACGATCATTGGCAGAACCAAACCAAGGGGTTGGGGGGCAATGAATCCCTCTTGGTTCATACATATATACTCACACATATATGTATATATATGTAATGTGCTAATCAATATATAATCTAACTAATTTCATATAATATGTTAAAATAATACTTAGAATATTTTTAAAATAAATAAAAAATACCATAATAAATTAATAAATAATCAATATATATATAACATATTTAGAATATTAAATGTTCATTTCTTTAAATTGATCTAATATGTAATATACTGAAATTTATGGTTAAATTCCTTCGTAAAATCTAACTACACTATAAATTCATATTATGCCTAAAAATTATTTATATATATTCTATCACATAAATTTATTCAAAATAATTAATTTAAATTTTTTTAAATATCTCAAAAATATATAAAAATTATTTTAAAAATAATATATATTATATAATTTATCAAAATAGCATTTTAACTATAATTTTTTAATTAAAAAATTTTGCTCTCCTTCGTCTAAATCATTATTTCACCGCTGATGAGACTGCATTGGGTTCATATTTTTATCATTTTATTGTTCAATTAGTTATGTTGGTCAAACAACATCAAAGCTGCTCGTTTTCTCAACTAGTTTTACAACTAAGAGGAATGTTGAGAATATGACTGATTTCTTTTGTTTTTTTTGCTGTTTTTTAATTTTTTTATTCTGTTTTTTCTAATTCCAATTGGGTTTTTTCCAACATAAATTGGATTTATATATTAATTGTTTAGTTTAAAGAAATCTATTTTTCTTCTGACAAAAAAAATGGAGATGGAGAAATGTGATGTGAGAAGTACATATGATATTGATACGTCCATTATTTAATGTCTGCGAAATTGATGCCAGAAAGGCCAAACTCACCTGCCAAAGTACCAATAGCATCAAAAATAAATTAAAAATACACACGTAATGTAAATGGAAAATAAATAAAAAAAATACTAAGGTATTGAAAACTTTCTATTAAATTTTTTATAAAATAATTATGTTAATATATTTTAGTTACATTATAAATATATTTCAAGTTAAATTATATCAACTCAAAATGTTTCTAAAATAATTATATTTGAATTCTCTCATATTTATATAATCAGCCTTATAGTAGCAAAACAATGTATAATATAACATTATTTGCTTAAATAATATATAAATTCATATTGTTGTATTCTCCCTTCAAATAAAAATTTACATATGATATTTATATAATTTTATCAGTTAATGTGATAATAAAATAGTTGAAATTTAATTAAAAATTAATTTGAAATTTTTATAAAATTTTTAATAGTTATTTAATAATAGAATATCAAGTGTTGATTTTAAATTAGTGATTAAAATGATATAAACATGAAAAATCTTAATAAAAAAATATTATATTAACATATCTGTGTCACAAATAAATAATACAAGTTATTTTATAGCCTCACTTTTGATAATTTATACTTTTCAATATTTTAATATATACAAATTATTATTATTATTTTATTAAATTTAAATATTATTTTATAATAGTTTAAAATAAATAAAACATATGAAACGATTGAAAATTACTAAATTTTATTAAATATGAAAAAGTAATTAATGAGTTATTTTTATATACATTTAATTTTAAAGAATATTATTTAATGCATAACAAGTAATTTTTCTAATAACTCCTTTAATGTGTTTATTTTAGTTTCAAAATGTGACAATAATTTACATCATTGCTTTTAAAAATCAAAACAAAAAATCATTAAAAAATTGAACCTCAAAATGTTTTTCCGAAATTGGGTTTTATTCTATTTTTCATCACATTATTGTAACCAATAGCAACATAATTATTTTATTTTGGTTAAATAATTATGATATTTATGAGATTTTATATATTATACTAGTCAGTTTCTATATTTTTAACATTTAATTTTTATATTTTTAAAAATTAAACTGTTTAGTCCTTTTGTCAATATTTTCATCCTAAAATCATTAGTCAACTATTTTGATATTATAAAATAACTTTTTTGCATTTCATTTATATATATTTATCTTTGTTATTTATTAAATTTATTTCATGTTTAATTTTATTATATATATATATCATTTGTAAAAATAATAAAAGATGTTATCTTTTATTATTTTTTAGTAATATCTATAAAATTAAAATAAATGATATATATGGATTGTCTGCAAAATAATAAAAGATATTATTTTTATTGTTTAAAATTATTTTTAATAATATTTATAAAATTAAAATAAATTATGTGTAAAAAATATAAATAAAATTAAAAATAAGCATGACTTAACAAATAACAAAGGAAAATATATATAAAGGAAGAGTAAAGAAATCATTTTATAATATCAAAGTAGTTGATTAATATTTTTAGGATGAAAATATTAACAAAATGACTAAACAGTTTAATTTTTGAAAATAGAGGGTGCAAAAATTAAATACTAAAAATAAAGAAACTGACTAGTGTAATATGTAAAATTTCAGAGACTTTATAATTTTTTAGCTTTTTATTTTTATTATCATAGTTACCTTCTTTATTGCCATCATCACCTTTTTATTTATTAATCTCAGTCTCTCTCTCTCTCTGTTAAACCATAATTATTTTATTTTTATTATCATAATTACCTTCTTTATTGCTATCATCACCCTTTTATTTATTAATCTCAGTCTCTCTCTCTCTCTATATATATAATAATTATTTCTAAAGTCTCTGTCTCTATATATATATTATTTCTAAGTCTCTCTCTCTCTACATATATATATTATTTCTAAGTCTCTCTCTCTCCTTATATATATATATATAATTTTTAAAGTCTCTCTCTCTCTTTCTATGTATATATATATAGACATATAATTTCTAATTCTCCCTTTATCATGCATTTTTTACTCTAATTTATAATATGAACACACAATTTTTTATAGGAAATTTCAAATGTCTAATATGTGAGGTATTTCCTTAATAATTTAATGTTATTAGCATTATGCATTAAAATTATATTGCACAATATATATATATTTTTCATTTTGTTAATATTGTGAATTTAGGAAAATATAATTCTTCTAAGCCTAATTAATAATTTAAAATATTTTTTTTTTATTTTCACAAATTTACAATTTTATTCTAATTTTATAATTTTTTGAGAAATCACCTAAAATGACATCTCCTTCAAGACACAAGTTTTTTTTGTTACCCTCATTAATCTTAACTAATCCAAAATTAACTAAAATACCCTTAACCCTAAAAAATAAAAACTATCATCTCTTTTTTCTCTTCTATTATCTCGCGTCTTATCAACTTCTACTTTTTTCTCTTTTTTCCTAAGATTTTGTGATCCAAGGCTTAATAATATTTAGATTTTTCATCAAACTATAATTTTATCCATTAGTTCATTCATTGCAACATGTAAATTTTTAATTTTTTACAGCATTTGAGTGCAGTTAGCGACAATTAACATTTAATGTATTCTTCAATATTTGAGATTTAATTTTATATTTTATTATAATTTGATAATAAATATTGAGTTAAGACTGATTTATGAATTATTTGTTGTATTTAGATGCAGTTAGTGATAGTTAGCGATAATTAGTGTTTAATGTGTTATTCAATATTTGTGATTTAATTTTAAATTTTGTTATAATTTGATAATAAATATTGAGTTAGGACTAATTTATGAATTGTTTATTATATTTGAGTGCAGTTAGTTACAGTCAGTGACAATTAGTATTTAATATGTTATTCAATATTTGCGATTTAATTGTTTATTGTATTTGCTTTTTGAACAGTCAATATTGTGAGATGTTTGCTGTAAAAAACTATGTATGAATTTAGGTTTCACTTTGTGGGATTGTAAAAAAGAGTAGATGGATCAACTAAGATATATCACAGCTTATTCTTTATAGGTTCATGCCGAAAACAAGAAAAGAGATAATTATTATTCCGATGATGAGAAGTGATTTGATCAAAAAATAATTATATATACAGTTATGTATTTTGCTAGTTTTTAGATATTAGATTTATGATAATGTTAATAGTGAATATATTATAATTTGATCTTTCGTTAAATGGTATATGTACTAGAATTTGATTTTGATATGTTTGAGTAAGTGTATAGGCAATAAAAACGTCACTAACTGCGATCAACTATAATTAATTGTGCACAAACTTTGACGAACTTAATTTTTAAACACTCATTGATCATCCCGTAGATTATATATATACCATGAGTTAATTTTGATATATGTTTGAATCAGTTTGTATACATGTAGAAAGCCACTAAGTAAACAATCACTAAATATCATTAACTATGACTGACTCCATATTAATTTCGACGAACTTTATTTCTAGACACACTATGATCCTTCGTTAAATTATATATGTATCATAATTTGATTTTGATATGTTTGAGTCAGTGTATAAACAACAAAGATATTACTAATTTTCACTAACTGTGACTAACTACATACCAACTTTGACGAACTTAATTTTTAAACATTCAATGATCCTCCCTTAGATGATCTATATATCAAAAGTTAATTTTGATATGTGTTTGGATCAGTTTATATGCATGTGAAAAGCCACTAAATAAACAAGACTAACTATCAAAATCATTCAATGAACATATCAAAATCAAACTCTGATACATATACCATTTAACAAAGATTATGGAGTGTCTAAAAATAAAGTTTATCAAAGTTAGTACGGAGTTAGTCGTAGTTAGTGATAATTAATGATTATTTACTTAGTGACTTTCTACATGCATACAAACCGATTCAAACACATATCAAAATTCATTCCGGTTTATATATAATCCAAGGGAGAATCATTTAGTGTTTAAAAATTAGTTCATCAAAGTTAGTGGGCAGTTAGTTACAGTTAGTGACGTCTTTGTTTTCTATACACTGACTCAAACATATCAAAATTAAATTATGATACATATACCATTTAACGAATGATTAAATTCTGATATATTTACCATTAACATTAACATAAATTCAATATCTAAAAACTAGCAAAATATATAACTGTATATACAATTATTTTTTAGTCAAATTACTTCTTATCATCGGAATAATAATCATCTATTTTCTTATTTTCGACATGAACCCATAAAGAACAAGTTGTGATATATCTTAGTTGATCCATGTGCTCTTTTTTATAATCCCACGAAGTGAAACTTGAGGTCATACAAAATTCAACAAATTTGGCCGTAAACATCTCATAATATTGACTGTTCAAAAAACAAATACAATAAATAATTAAATTGCAAATATTAAAGAACTTATTAAACACCAACTGTAGCTGACTGTCACTAACTGCACCTAAATACATAAAAATAATCTATAAATGAGTCATAACTTAATATTTATTATCAAATTATAACAAAAATCTAAAATTAAATCACAAATATTAAAGAACATATTAAATACTAATTATCGCTAATTATCACTAACTGTATCCAAATACAGCAAATAATCTATAAATCAGTTTTAACTCAACATTTATTATCAATTTATAATAAAATCTAAAATTAAATCTTAACTATTGAATAACACATTAAACGCTAACTGTTGCTAACTGCACTCAAATGCAGTAAAAAATTAAAAATTTACCTCTTGCAATGAATGAGTTGATGGATAAAATTAAAGTTTGATAAAAACCTAAATATTATTATGTTTTGGATCATAAAACTCTAGAAAAAAAGAGAGACAATAAGAAGAAAGTAGAAATTGATACGACGTGAGATGAGAGAGATGAGAAAAATGAGTTGATAGTTTTTATTTTTTAGAATTAAGGGTATTTTAATTTTTAAGTTAGTTAAGATTAATAAAGATAAAAAAAAACTAATATCTTTAAACAGAAATCATTTTAGATGATTTTCCTAATTTTTTTCCAATGAAATATTAAATTTTTTGCTTCATACAAATTGAGCCATACATGAATGCAAATATAACAATGTTCGTAAAAAAAATCCAATGATTAAATTTAAAAGAAAAAGAATTTAGTCATTATAGAAGTTGAAGGAAGAAGATTTTAATAAAGCAGCATTATACTGCTGCTAACCGTACCTTATTATTTTCTCCATCGATCGACCCTTGAGATTCATCGCACGAGCTTCTGCTTCTTAGTTCTCCCCAAAAGCCCACACAGACATAGAAAGAGAATCCTCAAAGATCTCTTCTCAATTTCTAAGTCTTTTTTCTAAATTTTTAGAGATACAGAGAGTGAAAAATATGTCTTTAACAGGCGTCAAAATGTCTGAGGATGTGTGGTTAACTTGCCTTACCCATGCATTATCTACAGAGACTGAGGAGATTATGGGGCTGCTTCTTGGTGATATTGAGGTCTGATTTTTCTGCTTGTGATTCTCATTTTTAATTTGACCGGTAAAGTTTTTACTCTTTGTTTGTATTTATATGAATTTTAGGGTTCATTTTTTGCTTAATTTAATTACTTTTTTTAAAAATATTATTATCGTTGAGTTGTCATTGCTGTGGAAGTAAAGTGGAAATCTTGCAGTTTTTTTAGTTTTTTTGTGTCTTAATTGAAATTGGTTGGTGAGGATTTGATTGCCCATTTTTAAATTTTGGAGCTTTTTATGTTCCTCATTATTCATATCTGGCTATTTTCGAACATTTATTTTTATTTATTTCTAATACATGTGATTCTGAGAAATGGAGTTGAAATTTATTGGATTTTTAGTTTTTTGTCTGGTTATCCTGAATTCTGATTTTCCCATTTTCAACTTCAAGCTTTTTGAGTTGTATAGGTTTTGTATTGCCTTTTGATTTTGTGGGTTTTGAGTGGGAACTGTACTTATTTTCTGATTTCTATGTAGATTTTTATTAAACACGAAGTTCGTGGGTGTTCGCTTGTTTGCAAGTGTTTATCGTGGTTTTACTTAAATTGGATTTTATAATTTACGGTTCTTTTCCTTTTTATTTAGACTTCTATTGAATTCGGCTGCTAAGAATGTTGCTGCTTCAAGTTTTTATTTTGATTTTTCAATTGTTGACAAATGTTCTTTTGTAGAATACGTGGATGTTCAATCTTATTTCTTAATTTGGCTAAGCTTTTGTGAGCTTTGATGCACCCTAGTTGGTAATGTTTAGTGTTGTTTATGCATTTAGTTATATTTATGAAAAAATTTCAAATTTTTGTTCAGTTCTGGTTTTGATATGGGTAGTGGGATTTTGATAATCTCAATTACTTTGAAAAAGTCTAGATTTGGTTGTTCAGATAGAACAGGAAAATGCTAGATTAACTTTATGCCGTTTCTATTTTTCTTATATGTGAGATTTTGTGACTGCATTAAGTAGCCAATGTGATTGTGATACACTGGAGTTAGTAGAATTAAGTTTGGAATTTAAGGTTCTTGCTTATTGGCAGAAAAGCTAGGACTTAATATGGAGTTTGCTATTTGTAGTTTTGGTGCTACACCCTCACAGATGACCTTTAGGTAGTCTCCAGCCAATTGTAATAAGCAGCAGCTGACTGGACCATTTTTCTGTTCCTATCCATGATGAGCATTTTCCAATCTTGTGTTATCATAGCAGTATAGAATGAAGAACCAGAGACTGTTTTGCCAATAACTAGCTGAACTGCATGAACCTAGTCAGAGTTTTGCCTTGTTATCTCCATTTGTCTTAGGATTAGCCGAGCCAGGTGAAATGGAAATGGATGGCTGACATCCCTGTCCTCTTTAAAGATTGCAATATTCTGCAAGGACAGAGCTTACTTATTGATTTTCTCCTTTTTTTTTGGTTTCAGTAGCATCTAAATGACACATTCTAATTCTTAAGGGAGACAGGGTGAGTGTGTGTGGGAAGTTCTATATAAGCAGTTATTATTTTATTATTTTTTATTTGGATTCTTATTGAACTTTTTGGTTGGATGATAAGACAAGGCATCTTCAAGTAGCTATAGCAAAACAAAGATCAAAGATAGGCTATTGATGCCCACTGTTGATTCTTGTGTTAGTGATTTATTGTTATCATGCTCATCTAAAGGCAAATCTTTTATAACTCATCAACCTTAATATGATCGATGACACTTCTTTGTTTGGAAATCTTGAAATATGATTGGAAATCCAATACATCAACCCTCGTAAAAGAGTCCATCTTCTAAGTTTCATTAAGTATTCTTGAAGAGCCATGTAATGGAATCTCTCACCATTTCATTTCTACTTTAATGGTTTTGATTTTGTTTTCTTCTTTAATATATTTATGCAAAATAAAAGAAAAAACATCAATCATCAATTTTTCTTAAATTAACAAATCTATACCTACGAAATAATGTACATGCTTGTTGATTTTGGGGTTGTGGCATTCATTGCCAATCCTCTGTTGATCCTAATTCATCAGTCCTACCTTTGAATGGGGGTATAACTTGAACATGGTTCTCAAGTCCTTTTTCTGCCCTCATTATTTGGATGGATATGAGATTGTTGTATTTGGGAAATTAGTAGTTTCTTCTGGTTTATTCCTCCATGCACGCGAGTGTGCATGAAGAAAATTCTACTGAAATGTTGATGCTTTTCTATCTGTTTTTGAAAATATCAGTACTCAAAAAATGGGAGCGTCACTGCACTAATCTGGGGAGCTTCACCCCAGTCAAGATCTGATCGGCGAAAGGACCGTGTAGAGACAAATCCAGAACAGTTGGCTGCTGCATCAGCTCAGGCTGAGATATCCTTAATTTTTCCTTGGTATCTGCCTTTTCTTTAATAAAAGGGATGGTTAATTACAGGAAGAAAAAAAAAGAAGAAAAATGAGAGAGAGGGGTTTTCCGTGGTCCTTAAAGAACACTTATTCTATGCTGTTTCAAAATTAGCAATTTTGATCCCTATGGTTCATTAATGGCTATACTTCAGTCCTTGATTACAAAATCAAAATTTTCCACTCTTAGTATCTAATTTAATTAAACCACAATACAGTCCCTAAAACTTAAAATTTAATTTCATTTAGTCCTTGATTGTCATATTATGAAAAACTAGTCAATCAAAATCTTGTACTTTATAATGCGGTAAGATAGGGACTAAAATTACTTTGAAATGGTAGGTAATAAAGTGTATAACAAGGCAACCTTGGGTGGGGTGTCTTTCATCAGTGTACCTTTGAGATGGTAGACAAATAGTTTCATCAGTGTTTACTTGCTTGACTCAATGTGCATAGGCATGTTGAAATTTGGCTATGCTGTATACTTCAACTGTATAACACAGAATGACTGCATCAACAGGGCAGACAACAAAGGTGATTGGGTGGTACCATTCACATCCTCATATTACAGTTCTCCCGTCTCATGTAGGTGAGTTTTTGAAATTCAATAAATATCATAAAAATATTGAAGAAATTGTTCGTGCCTCTCTTGATTAAGGCTTTAATTTCTCTATGTTTTGTACCTTTGTGTAATGAAGTCGAGTTTATTATCCATTTGCAATAATACCATTTCCATGATACTTTTTGTTGGCTAGTAGTTATTTATTTATTTATTTTGTCACGTGTTATAATTGGTTGCTAGAAGTTTGAAGCAACTCCTGTCCTCTGCCTTCTGGCTTTTGCAGATGTGCGGACTCAGGCAATGTATCAACTTCTAGATCCCGGGTGGGGCTGATATTTTCCTGTTACAGTGAAGATATAAATAAGGTCTGCTGTTTGCACTAGATCCATTGTAAATAGCAAGTTGTCTACTGAAAATGTTTCCATCATGGCCAAAATGGAACTTGCTCTGGTTAATTTCAGGTTGGAAGAATCCAAGTCATTGCTTTCCAGTCCTCGGATGGGAAGCAGAATAAGGTATCAAGACCTATCTCTACATCACTTGTAAATAGAAGTTATATAGATGTCGAATCATCTTTAAGTTCCTCAGAGAACACATCAGTGAAATCTGGATCTGCAAGAGTAGATAGCCCTGAGCATGACACCAGTGATTCAAGAACAGCTGCAGGATCAAATAAGGTATGGATTTGATTTGCAGAGTTGGAATTGCTACACACTTATTATGAATGTCTTGGGACGGAGTTTGGATAAAAGAGTTGCACCTTGTTCAGGGTTTATTATTCTGATTGTGATTTCCTAATTTCTCATGAGATTCCTATTGTTCTTCCAATGCCCAGACCAGGAATGGTTGCTGCTTTCCAGACACATATGTGTGCCTGATTCCCAGTTTCATCTTATGACATCATTTTATCAGAGGGCTTTTCTGTGGCAGTAAAATAAACACTCATAAATAAATGAAATGATGGAATTTGTAGGCCTTTGCTATTTATGGTTTTAAAACAATAAAACATGCATGTACTATTATAGGTTTCATATAGCGACAGATCCTCCTGTTATGGAGAATCATGATCACATTCCTTTCTCTTTTTAACTGTCTTAAATTTAACTTTAACCCATCTGTTCCCTCCTACACCAAAAAAGCAATAAAACATGCATGACCACATTATATTTTTTACCATTGTCATTATGCTTTAGATCTTAGGATGATACTGTATGGTTTCCATTCATGGACAGGCTTCAGATCTTAAGATAATACTCTTTCCACTTTTTTGGTGCATCCTTTAATTGTTCCATATATGAATGACAGGATGGAGTAAGATCTTTGGACTTGGGAGATTACTTTGCAAATGCTGATGCCAGCTATGTTGGGAGAGAGAGAATTGGAGGCAGCTATCCTTCTGGCAATCCAGAAAATGCAGTTGTTGATATAGATCCTATGGATATGTCAGAAGGTATGCAAGAAGCTATGCACCGCTCAAATATGGAAATGACGTATGTTAATACTTAAGCGTATTCTTGGTCTCTTGGTTCCCTAAGATTTTTCTAAGTGGAGTGTAGTCTGTTATCATAGCATGTATACATGTGATTATGATTTCTAAGAAAAATAAAAAAATAATAATAACAACCTTTTCAATTAACAGACTGTAAAATATAGATGCTTGTGGGTTATGATTGTTCATTCATTTTTATTAACCAGCTCATCATATCCTATCCTCTCTGCCAACAGTGGTGCGGAATACATCAGAAAAGCAATTCCTCTTCAGGTTTTGCCCACCTCCTCTCTGGTCAATCTCAATTCATCTCTAATTTCATTTACAGATTTGCAACGTGTATTGTATGAAGAGGAGCGGGGAGCATATAACCAAGCTATCTTTCAAAATATGCGGTGATACTAATTATACTGTCACAACCTTGGCATTTATTTTTATTTTTATATCTTTGTTTTTCTTTTTTATTTACTGCCTTTTAACTTGCTGTAATTTTAAATAGGGATGGAAAAGTACATCCTCTTACATTTGTACATCACACTGCTATGTATCAAGCTTCCATGTGCAAATTGATTGAATATTGGTTGGAAACATTGAGCCAATTTTTTGTTTCTTCATCCTTTTCTTCTGTAGTTTATTTCTTGCCAATACTCACTACTTTAGAAACATTGTGCACTTTAAGTCCTGCCATAAATGCACTCCAAGATCGCTTGAGAGAGAATGAAATCCAGGTAAAGAATGAAACTGAATTTTTATTTGATAGTCAGGATTTGCATAGCCATTTTTTTTCTGCCCCTTCAAAGGGAAATTGTCTGGTGCAAGAGTTAATTCTTTGGCTTGCAACTAATATGGTACTTGGTTTGGGGCCTTAGAGCAACGTCATACAAAAATGCTGAATCGTAGGACTGTCTGGAGATAATTATCATTCTAGGTTCCTATTTTGTGACCAGAATCATGCATCAGCATTAGTTTTTTTTTTATCCTTAGTTTAGATAGATGTGATACTCCATGTTAGACGCATTCATACTTAAATTTTGAAAGTTTTACATCACATCTAAGTTTTGTTGCTGCAATTTCATTTCTGCCATGCTGTATCTAGTAATAATCAATGTAGATAACGTCCGTCAGTCATCTATTTGATCTAAATTGTTATTGTTCTCGTTATTCTCTGACTGAGCTGCTTTTGCTGAAACAGTTAGCAATGTTGACCGATGAAACCAAGATGTTGGAGGCTGAAGCTTCTAAAGTGAGTGAACCATTTTCCAGATCGCCCCGTCATGCCCCATCTCATAGTCTTCGAGGAAGTGCAACATCTGGTCAGAGAGAGATGCATAGTTCATCTGAATCTCTTAGTGCGAGAACAGTTGCTAGTCCCGGTAACCGAACCAGAATAGGATTTTAATGGAGCTCCAAAATAAGCCTTTTTAGCATTTTGTAAGTGTTTATCTGGATATCACACTTGTAACCCCACTTCTTTTTTATATTAGCTATTTATATGTTATAAATATTGGTGCCAGTCTAGAATTCAGAGATATGATAAATTGTGGAATTCGCAACCCTACAATCATAAGCTGTTCCCAGATATATATGCCTTTGAAAATGTGATAATTGATTGCTTTCTTCATATGGCCATCTCTAGGGTCAAATGTTTTCCAGAGAAACTTTTGCAATTATGGGTATCCCATTTCATCAGAGTTCTAATTGCAGCACCGGAGGGGAGAGTCTTGATGTGCAGTTATAGCGTGTTCTGAGAAGAGGATCATTGGGATGAGCTAGACTATGTGCAATGGGCCCTAGCATGTAGGATGTATATATATTTCCTTCTGGGTTTCACATAATCCTGTTCTCTAACACTCCTTACCCGTTATTTTTATGGGATTTTATAATGTGTGGGATTCTGTATTTTGACTGTTTTCATAATGTTCTCTGATTTCTATAGAGCCTACTTTTTGTATTTCTAATGAAATGTTGTGCATTGTTTATCAGTTTTTTTTATTGGTACCAAGGTTTTAATTTTTTTATTATTTCAAGCGTTTTATCTAATAGCATTCGTTGGAAAAACAGGCTTTGCATGCATGAAAGGAACATTGGATAAATGTTATGAACGTAATCATGAGTACAATTGGGAAATTAAATTGCTGAATTTTGGTTATTTTTCTGGAAATGCCTGACTATAAGCATTTATTCTTATAAAATATCTATGCAAAGCTGAAATGGCTAATTTTACATCACATAATTTATATGAATCATATCATGACACTTATTATTACAAATAGCAACACCAATATATATGGGAACGGGAAATTATAATATGTAGCAGATGATTTAAATGTCGATGAAGTGTTAATAGGAAAATAATTGATTTTATTTAATTTTTATTGATTGAATGTATATATATTGTAGTATTTTGTAGTGGGAACATACAATTTAGATTTTTTTTTTTGTAAAATTTGCATGAACAATACTCTGTCAATGCTCTATAAAAAAAAAAAGCATATTGAAGTACAGACTAAGGACAGATAGATATTTTCTTAAATGGTAAATATAGGATTAATTATTTCTCTTAAAAAATGGAAGAGATCTAGAAGATCGACAAGGGAAGGGAATACATGTTAAAAAATGTAACGTATTGGTTTCAAACATTTCTTTTTCTGTTTTATAATATCTTCTTATTGATTAAGATTTGATTATTAAATTAATAATCATGAAGTAATTTCTGAAGCTATAAACATTTTAAATGAATGAATGAAGAGACAAATTGTAATTATTTACAAAAAAAATCTTTATAATTTATTTATAAATTTATGATTTGAATTTAGAATTAGTCATGCTTATAAAACAGTATTCCAATCAATTAAGCAAAGCAAATAAAGTGAAAGTAATCTTCTTTTTTTGGTTTATTCATTGCAAAAACACATGCGCATACCATAACATAAACATTGTTTGGTTTGATTTGGATTTGGTAAGTGACAGAAGAAATAGGAAAACAAATGTAAAAAAAATAAAAAGAAAGAAAAGCAAAAATGAGTAATAGTAATGAAGATGGTCGTGGTCATATGCATGGGTGTGATTCCCAATAAGAGAATCGAATCAGCACCATTTCTCTTTACTCTTCTTTACAGTTTGCTCTCTTTCCTTCTCCTTTACCCTTCTCCAAGAGAATGGACGCCAGACCCTATTTAGTTTTTTTTTTTAAATTTTTATTATATAAATAACTTCATATTATAAATCTTCATTTTCATGTTTATGTTGTTCTTCCTTTTATTGAGAGAAAGAGAGAGAGGTTACAGAGAGAGCAGCCGCAGATAAAAAAGGAAAAAAATAAAGAAAAAGGTGGTCAAAATGAAACCTCGAAGACTTGTTATTCCATCATTAATTTCCAGCTTCAAACTATCTTTATTGAAACTCACCATTTTGCCTTTCTCTTTTTCTTCTTTCTTTCTTTCTTTTTTCTCTTGTTTAAAACAAGTTTTTTTTTTAAAGATTTGCTAATTGCTATAATGTGTCAAAAATATCTCTTCTTAATTAATAATTAGCCACCTAGCCAATGAAAAAAAAAGAAAGATGCCTTATTTGTATTCCATTTGTATTCTATAGATTCCTCTCTTTGTATCCATCGTAGTATTGTAAGTGGCTGTGGCTTACCTAAAAAGAAAATATAACAAGTGAGCCTTTTATTCTCATCTTAGTTTCTTATTTTTTCTTTTCATTCAGTGGTATTGTGCGTTCATATTGAAATTAATATTCTCAGAATCATAAAATTAACTCTGTAAAAATGGTTGGAGAATATATTGATTAATATGTCACCATACAATTATCATATAGTTTTATTATTTGATATTTTTAGTTACTGTTCTACATGTATATATAATTAAAAAAAAAAAACAAAACTGGGTGTTCTATATATTTACAGAGAGAGAAAGCAAAAGTAAAATGTAATATTATGTTATAGAAATTGTGATTGGAGGGGGGAACCAAAGTAAGGAAAAAAAGGGAATATTCAAATTCGTAAAGCAACAACAATTTTACCCTCAGATGCATTTGCTTTCACTTTGCTGATTCTCAAAGTATATAATTAATAGAAACAGTAGCTGTATCATCCAAATAATTGAGCTAAGATGTGGACCTCCATTGCCTTATTCTATCCATAAAACCAGCATCAATCCAATCTAAAACCCTAAATTAAGTAGTGATACTATTCAAATCCTATATTAATTCCTTATATCATTTTATTATATTTTTATGTATGATATTTTAATTTTAACGCTTATTCTTCATATTTGTTAGTCTATTAACTAGTATACAGCATAAATAAATTAAAAGTTGAACAGATTGATATATGCACATATGTAAGAGCATAAAAAAATTAGAAAAATTTCAAATTTAATCCGGAAATTTAAACTTACGGGTGATGATGTGATTAGAATATTATATTGGGTTTTTATTTTTATTTGTGATTTTTTTGAAGAAAAATAAATTACACTCACAAAACAACATAAAAGCCAACGACTGTAAGTTATACCAGTGATATTTGTAACTTCATATCAATTCTATTTGACTCAATCAAATGAGATATCGAGTTTGAATTTCATATAAATTTAAATAAAAAATTAAATATTTTATTTTTTTTTCATGATTTCATTATGGCTAAGCTAAGTAGTGATATGAGGGACCCAGAAAAGTATGGTCAAAGGCCCTTTTGTAGGTAGAGAGCTGAACTGTGGTGGTTGATCAATTGATTTATATTTTTTGAGGTGTTGTGGTTATAGGCTGACAAAATCTGGTGAATTCTTATAAGTGGGATCCTCAATCTATTTTTGTTTTTGTTTTTATTTGGTCTGTATAATGATATGTGTTGTTATTATGTAGATTGAATGCGACCACCTAAAGCTTCACTTTGCTTCCACTTATAACTTCAGTTTTGACTGCCAAACTACTCTTTCTCTTTGTGCATGTGCATGGATTTTCTTGATTTGACTCTTTCTTTTTTCCCCATTATATAAGCATGCATTAATTTGTGTAATGCGTGCACTTCCTTTTTCTCTTTAAAGTCTCGTTAGAAATACATCCAAAATTTCCCAAAAATATATAAAAGATATTAATGTTAAATGTACTTAATTATAAGTAAAGACGATAAATTTTGATCAGCCTTAAATATATTTCTTAAAATTGAAATAGTTTAAAAATAAATTTATTTAAATTTTTAGTCAATCTATAAATCAATTTATTTATTCATTTAACGTGTATCGTTTTATCAAAAATTATTAAAAGAATTGAAACCATCTCTAAATATGTAAATTTGCTTAATTTTATTTTTAGAATCAACTTCATAGTTCATATATACTCTAAAAAAATTCTAATTAAAGTGTTAATTAAAGAAAATAATATTCAAAATAATTAATCTCAATAATATGTAATAACCCAGCTCACCAAAAAATAACATGTGATTATCTTTCAATTCAATTGATTTAATTTCAATCTAGATTTGAATTTATAATATTTATTACAGTTTTAAAAATAACTTGAATTTTTTATTTGTCACTCGATCGACCAGAATCGGAAAATCTAATTCCAGTAACACCAATAAAAAAATCACAAACCAATTGATTAATAAATGTGATAAAGATATATATATATATATATATATATATAAGTTTAAAAAGGAAGGACAAGCGATAAATAAGTTGCACCTTTAGAGAATTTCTAGGTTAACCGACACGGCATCATCGTCAGCTCCGCCGGCAGCCCCTCAGGGGCCTTCCGGCCCCTCTTTTGCATCAGTTCTCAAATCAGGATACTCACCTCCTTTGGATTCATTGGATGAGGCTCGATCTTTTGCGGCGATTCTTTCTAATCGCAGGCTTGCGGCTACGGCAGGTAAATTTAAGGGATGTCCTTTGATTTCATTCTCTAAATCGGATATTGATATTCTGGCTAAACCATTCCAATACGCACTTGTGGGGCGTTTCCATAAGAAGAGGCCTGGCTTAGTTTTATTACGCAAATTTATGGATGCCATTGATTTCAAAGGTCCTTTCACCATAAGTTTGCTTGATGATTTTAATTTTTTGATTAATTTTGAATTGGAGGTAGACTTTCTTCGCTGTTGGTTGAGACGAGCCTGGCAATTCCATAGTTTTCATATGACTGTTTTTAAATGGTCTCCGCATTATAAATCGGATGCAGATTGTCCTATATTGCCAATTTGGTTATCTCTTGAAGGTCTCCCTGTTCATCTCTTCGAGAAGGAAGCTCTTTTCCTTATTACTAAATCAATCGGTTTTCCTCTTAAGATTGATACCGCCACTTCTCAAAAGACGAAAACCACTGCTGCTCGTGTTTTGGTTGAACTGGACATTTCTAAAGATTTACCATCGAAGCTATATATTGATAATTGTGGGCAAATTCTGGCTCAACCTGTTGTCTATGAAAATATACCTGAGTTTTGTCCTAACTGTAATAAATTTGGGCATCTTTATCAAAATTGTTCAAGGGCTTATATTGAAGATGCTGTGACTAAGGAGCAGGTTGTTCAGGATTCAGTTCCAGTTTCTAAAGTTGCCCAAGAGCGCAAGAAACCCCGTCAGGAATGGGTTCCTCGTGGGAAGGAAACAATTGCTCCTGGATCAACTAATGATGATCCTAAACTTTCTGTTGAGGACACTGCTCAGTTGGTGAGAGAGCCAATTGCTCCTGAGGTGGAGGAGCAGACTACTGCGAATGTCCCTTTACCTGCTGTTTCGGAAGGGATAGTCTCCGGTGTTCATATTATTGACGATGCATCAAATTATCCTGTGCAGCCTAGTATGTCTGATGTTGAGCAGCATGAAACCGAGGAAGAGAAATTATGCAATGTGTCATATGGCAATGTTTCTGAAGCCAATGATCCGCCTGATATTGATGGTTTTAAGGTAGATGCAAGCTTATTAGAACAACGGGTCTCTACTAATGACACTGGTGGCTTTACTGAGGTACTAACCAGAAAGAAAATGAAGCAAAAATCTGTCATCATCCGCTCGCCAATAAATATGCGACACACGCGGCCAAAAACTTCTCTTCCTGACTTTGTTTAATGGATTGTCTCTGCTGGAACATTCGAGGTATTGCCTCATCTTTTGAAAGATTGAATAATTTGTGTCGTTCTCATAACTTTATGTTTATTATTGTCATTGAACCTATTTCTAAAGCTGAATGTGGTTTGGATATGGCTAGAAGATTGGGTTTCTCCAACTTTTATTGTAGTGCTAATAACAAAATATGGCTGCTGTGGAAAGAAAATGTAGTTTCTATTTCGAATTTTTGTGATAGGGGTCAAGTAGTTTTCTGTTCTGCTGTTTGGAGACCTGGTGAATTTTCTTTCGATCTTGCTATGATCTATGGTAAACACTCTCAGAATGAGCGTAAACCGCTGTGGGAGGCCCTTTGCAATTATCATTTTCAAGGCCCTTTTTTAGTTGCAGGTGATTTTAATGTTACTCGTGGCATCTCAGAATATAAAGGATCCTCTATTCCTAATCAAGCATCTATTGATGACTTTAATGATTGCTGTGACAGTTGTGATTTGCATGATTTTCCTGTGATGGGCTCTGAATATACTTGGTCTGGTAACAGAAGCAATGGTTTGGTCTGGAAACGTTTGGATCGTTTTATGGCAAATGATTCCTTTCTTTCTAATTTTGATGAATCACTTGTCCGGCATCTAAATTCTACAACATCTGATCATAAACCCCTTTACCTGCACTGTGCTAAAGTTGAGTTTAATGCTCCTAAACCTTTCAAGTTTCAAAGGATGTGGCTTGAGCATAGTTCTTTCATTCCTTTTGTACGTGAGCAATGGGGAAAACAATTTTATGGGGGAGGAATGAAAAGCTTACATATGAAACTTTCTGATCTCAAAAAAGCTATCAAAGTATGGAACAAAAATGTCTTTGGTAACATCTTTGATAGTATTAAGGAAGCCGAACAGCAGGTTGTTCAGGCGGAGGAGGCATTGATTTCGAATAATTCTGCATCCAATAGGGCAGCCTTTAAAAGATCACAGGCTCTTTTAATACAGAAGCTGAAACTGCAAGACATTTTTTGGCAACAAAAAGCAAGGCTTAAATGGATCAAGGACGGAGATGCTAATACACACTTTTATCACCAATATGTAAAAGTTGCCAGGGTTTATCACAGAATTAATAGAATTAAAGCTTCTGATGAGTCTTGGTTAGTGCAACAGGATGATATAGGTAATGAAGCAGTCCGACACTTCACTGCTCTCTTTAGTGATGACACTGATGCCACCAGGTTCACTGCTATGCTTGATCAAATTCCCTGTCTTGTGACTAATTGTCAAAATAGAGATCTTATGGTCATCCCATCTGATGAGGAAATTAAGAACTCTGTTTGGCTTCTAGACCCTTCTAGCGCCCCGGGACCAGATGGGTTTGATGGATCTTTTTTCAGAGCCTGTTGGGATATTGTTAAATGGGATGTGTGCAGCGCGGTTAAGGAATTTTTCTTGGGTCTCCCCATTCCGCAATCCTTTAGCAGCTCGCAAATAATTCTCTTGCTCAAAACCAATAATCCGACCACCTTCTCTGATTTTAGACCTATATGTTTGAATAATTTTGTCAGTAAGGTCTGTACCAGAATTCTCACCTCCAGACTTGTGCCTATTCTGGATTCTCTTATCTCGCCGGAGCAAACTGGTTTTATGGCTGGGCGTTCTATTCACTCCCAGATTTTACTTACGAATGAACTCATTCATGACATTGACCGCAAAGCCAGGAGTGATAATATAGCTTTGAAACTTGACATGGCAAAAGCTTTCGACAGAGTGTCTTGGCCTTTTTTAAGGGCATTGCTTACAAAGTTTGGCTTTTCGGATAAATTTGTGACCTTAATTATGTCGAATTTGACATCATCGAGACTATCTATTTGTGTGAATGGTGTTTCATATGGTTTTTTCGCACCTTCCCGCGGTGTTAAGCAAGGAGACCCACTTTCGCCATATCTTTTTGTTTTGATAGCAGAAGCTTTTTCCAGAGGGTACAACTATTTAGTGCATAATGGTCAAATTTTACCATATCATGTGGCTCGGGGCTGCCCCATAATTACACATCTTAGTTTTGCGGATGACTTGATTATTTTCACTCGGGGTGATTTAAAAAGCATTCAAAAGCTCATGTCCTTCCTACGACAATATCAACAGGCCTCTGGGCAAAAAATTAACTTCAATAAAAGTGCTTTTTATTGTCCTAAGAAGATGCCTGCTGTAAAGATTAAAAGTCTAGAGACTGCTTTCTCGATTAAGAAGAAAGACTTCCCTTTTACCTACTTAGGGGCTCCAATTTATCGGGGCATCAATCGTCTGTTGTATTGCAAGGACCTCATTAAAAAATTCAACGATAGGCTCTCAGGATGGTCCAAAAAGCTTCTCACTGTGGGTGGTCGAATTACCCTCATCAAACATGTGTTATTGACCATTCCGTTGTATGTCATGGCTGCAATGGCTTTACCCACTGCTGTTATTCGTATTTTGGAAGGAATTATGTCTCGGTTTTTATGGGGTCAGAGCTCAGATCATGTTGACAAATGGCACTGGATCAGATTTGCTGAGATGTGTAGACCTGTGGAGGAAGGCGGAGTCGGATTTCAATCTTTGAGACACTATCAGCAAGTCTTTTCTATTAAGCTTTGGTGGCTGCTCATGCAGCGGTGTTCCTTGTGGTCTAACTACATGATGCACCGTTATTACAGAGATGGGAATATGACTTTCAAAATTATCGATTCTTGTATTTGGAAGAGGATCTGTAAGATACATCCTACTGCCCTGCAATTCTTCAAATCTGTTGTGCCTGACTATGACTATGAAGCCCAGAATTTGCAAGTAAAATTCTCTTTTGCAACAGTTTATAATTATGTTCGAGCCAAAAGAGGGACTAGATTATCTTATGCTTCAATTTGGCACACTAAAATTCAGAAACACATCTCTTTTTTCACCTGGAGAGTGCTTAACAATGCCCTTCCTATGCATGAAAACTTGCAGAAATTTGGTATTTCGGGTCCTTCTGTTTGTCCTTTGTGCTACAACGCAGCTGAATCTTTTGATCACATTTTCCTGCTATGTTGTCATGTCCAGAAGATTTGGGAATACTATGAATATTTTTTCACTGAGCTTAGACCATCTCATAGTTCTCTTCGTCAACAACTGATAGCTTGGTGGATGACCAGTAAGCAAAACATCGTTGGCATTCTTCGTCGCTTCATTCCCCAGGTCATTTTATGGCATGTATGGAAGGTATATTGTTCGAAAATGTGGGGAGATGGCAGCTTCTGGATAGGCATTTTACAACAACAGGTTGAAACCTTCATCTTCAATTGGGGAGTTGCCAACTCATCACCTAAACTAAGCGGGCAGCTCCCTGATGCTCTAAAAGACCTTATGCCTGCTGGTTTTGGCACTTTGCAGCGGAGACCAGTCCTGGTCAAATGGGTAAAGCCCTTTAGAGCCCGCTTCAAAATGAACGTTGATGGTTCATTTACCACACGAAAGGCAGCTGGCGGGTTTGTTATAAGAGACAAGAATGGTGATTTTGTCACTGGCCACGGGTTCCTTCTTGAAGCTGGCAGTCCTTGGCAAGCTGAACTACAAGCATTATATGTGGCAGTTTTCTGGTTTTCAAATGTTTTTGGCAGTGAAGTTGAGATTGAAATGGATTCACAAGAGGTTGTTTCTCTGGTTCACACAGGACATGTTCAAACATCTGATTGGAAGCTTCACTTTATTCGTCAATTTATGCTTCACACTGGATCATCACTTTCACATATTTATCGAGAGGCAAACCAAGTTTCTCATAATTTAGCTAACTTGAGTAGGCTTAATGCATGTAATTTTTGTTTCCGCACTTTTGCTTCCCTACCTTCTCTTATAAAAGGTTTGGTGAAAACTGAATGTATTGGTTTACCTTTTATTCGCATTAAATAAAATTCTTTGGCGGTGCCGTCCGCCTTTATATAAAAAAAAAAAAAAGGAAGGACAAGCACTAATGGAAAACCATGAGTATGTTTTGTAATTGTAAGTGCAATTGGGGTTCTCAATTTTCACGTCAAGAAACCCTAAAGGAAGTGAAATTGCCAAAGTAATGCTGTTCAAAATTTCGAATCTTATTGAAATCGTAGCAGCTTGAATAATTGTTTCTCCTTTTATATCTCTCTTTTTCTTACTTTAGATTTTTGTTTTCTTTGATTTTACTGATAAAAATTATTTATAAATATAATTCCCATTTATCAAGGTTTTTTTCAAGCAAGCAGGTGAAGAAAACGAAAAAGTTATAATTAACTTTGGCCCTCCATTTTCATTCTCCCCTTTTTCTCTAATCTAACCATGTATATAACCACCCTCCCCCATATCTATTCCATTCACCATTTCCTCCTCCTCCTTATTCTTCACCTCTCTCTATCTGTCTTTCAAATTCAATATTCTTTTCTTTGTTATCTAATTTAAGTCTCTCTACTTCAAAGGTTAGCATATTGTTAATGGGTTTCTTTATTATTTGCTGCCAACTTTGCTAAAATATTAAAATATTAATGGTTATTTAGTTTCAATAAATTTTAATTTAAGTCTTGACAGAATGAGTATATAATGTTGAAGGTGGAAATTTTTTGAAAATGGATATATATATATATATATACGGATTATTGATGTGATTAATTAAATTAATAGTTAAGAGAAAATTAGGTAAATATAAGTGCTGAATTCAAGTGTCAATGCAAGACTCGTGATAAATTAACAGCTTAATATACATTTTTTTTTTCTAATGCAGAGGGGAAAAAGAAAACAATGAGTAGGCCAGGAGACTGGAACTGCAGGTCATGCCAGCACCTCAACTTCCAGAGACGGGAGTCGTGCCAACGTTGCGGAGATTCTAGATCCGGTGGAGGAGCTGACTTCGGAGGTTTCGGCGGGCGAGGTGCTGGCAGTGGGTCATCATTCGGGTTCATGACAACTGGCTCAGATGTTCGGCCAGGTGATTGGTACTGCACAGCCAGCAACTGTGGAGCCCATAACTTTGCTAGCCGTTCGAGTTGCTTCAAATGTGGGGTTTACAAGGATGATTCTGCCAGTGGCGGTTTTGATTCTGACAATATCCCTCGCTCTAGAGGCTTTGGCGGTGGCAGCAATCGCTCTGGATGGAAATCTGGGGATTGGATCTGTACCAGGTCTTTTTTCTTTTAATAACACCACTTATCTTTGTTACTAAAATCTTTATTCTTCCTCCCCATAAGCAACTGTTTTAATTTAACTAGAGTTTTCTAGCTCTGGTACTGAGAGTTTTATAGTTTTTATCGTTACGCCTACTCCACTCCCAAAGAATAATATAAAAAAAAAAGAATAATTCTTTATTCTTACAAGTACATATTAAATTCTATTTTTGACTTTTTTTTGCATGTGAAGAGATACTTTAATTAAACTTCTCTCAATTTTCACACCAACTACTACCTTTTTTGGAGTATTGGGTTGGCAATTAAAATTAAAATTTGATTAATTAACTAATCAACAGGTGGGGATGCAATGAACACAACTTTGCTAGCAGAATGGAGTGTTTCAAATGCAGTGCTCCTAGAGACCTTGGTAACAGAACTTCACATTAGACATCATTTATCCATTTCTAGGTATAATAAATCTATTAATATCTTTTCATATTAAATCAAGCTATTATTTAATTTCTTATTCATTTTGATTAATTACTTGCAGATATTGCAGCAGCAGCAGCAACCGCCAAGAGAGACAGTATTAATTAAAGAATATCACTAGTTCTATAAGTTTTTTTTTTTTTTTTTGTTATATTTCATTTGGGTGTTGGGGTTCTTGAGGGTGTAATTAGACATAGTTTAAGGCTATGTTAACCACTCTCTAAGCTATGTATAACCCCCCTCCTTTGGCATTTTGTGACTTGTGAGGCTTCCAATTCTAGCTAGCTGGTGCTTTTGATCTTAATATATATTGATATATAGATATGTGTTTGTAGCCAAGTGAGGGGAAAAACAAGTATACTGCCCAATATATATTTAATTTCTCTTTAGTTTTTCTTTTAATTTAGACTTTAATTTAATTATTGTATGGTGCATGGTTTTCTTAAAAAAAGACGATTCTCCTCTGCTTTTTCATTATTTGAAATGATTGTTATCGACTGCATAAAAAGTAAAGATCTGTCTCTCTATATATCTCTATAAATATCTGTAAACTGAGTATATATATATATATATATTCATATGTATGTCTATAATTGAATGGCTGCTTTTATGGATGGTAAAAATAAATAAATAAATAAATTATTGGCAGTAAAAAATTTATGTGGTTACTATTTAGATTTTAAATTTGAGTTCTAAATATTTATTCTCTCGGTATATAATTAATAAAAAATAGAAAAATAAAAAAAATAAAGAAGTTTATTAGTAGTGGATTATGGAAATCCTTAAACAAAAAATCAAAGCAAACACGTATCAAGATTCATGAAAGCATAAAGCATTTGAAAGATAAAGGGACCATTCACATATATACGTATAACTTTAGGTTCTATCTAAAAAGGAATAAGTAAAATGCCTCGAGATTCTTAGAATATAAATCAGTCAAAAGATCAAAATTAATTAGTTTTATGAGTGCCTTATTAATTACGCATAATTTTTCTAATTAAAATCCATTGCAATACCAATTGGTTTAATGGAAGGTTCTTAGTATTGTACATAACTAACTAATAGACGATTTCTACCATATTTTAACTATAGCTGTTTGGAGCTAATTAAAAAAATTAATTAATTACATAACCATTATCATTAGATTATAGTTTGGATGCTAATCTAATGCAATAATCACAGCATAACATTAAAAAAAAAAAGGAAAAATCTTCACAATTAGCCTTGCAAGTGATCATTATTCCATGCAACTCAAATAAATAATTAAAAAAAATGTAATTAGCTATATGTTGTCATTACATATACATGTTACATAACCTTTTTTTTTTTTTTTGGTATATTGCAGTTAAAAATATTAATTTTATTAGAGCAGAAACATGATTTAAAGTTAATTAATTTTATTAGAGCAGAAACATGATTTATAGTTAATTAATTTTATTAGAGCAGAAACATGATTTAAAGTTAACGAGAGCTCATTTGACTTATTATTTTATTTCTAAAACTGAAACAATAAATCATCATATCACCTGCAACAATTCTCTCTCCGTCCCATTTCTATAATCCGTTACCATTTTCGAAAGTCTCACATAATAGTTTATTTATTTTAAACTAAGTCATTATTTTGTACTATAATATAATATACCCTCTGTAATACACTTTATTCTCACCATAATTATATTTAATAAGGGTATATTAAAAAAAATTTAAACTAAATTAATAATAACTACTGAAAAATGTAACCTGGGGAGTAATTTTTTTTTCTCCAACCGTGTATCTCCATAAAGAAACAACAAGGAGATAATTTTTTTTTCTCCAATTCATCTTTACTGCAAAAAATATCCTCTAATTTGACAAAAATGATATATATATATATGTATATATATTAGAAATGTCTTAAATTTGAGTCATATAGGGTTTTTAAGTTAAACTTTAAAATTATTCTATTTTTTTATCAATTACATATGGAAGGAGAGACCTAAAAAAAATCTAAATAGAAGTAGCATACATTTTTAACCATTAAACTACATTTTAGTAGTTAAAGTACGTACTAGAATTTTTTTTAGTTAAAGTTTTAAACATAAACAAAATTAACATAACATTGGATTCCCTTGATTGACCTATAATGTGCATTAAGAAAGCAAGTAGACAATGATGGATGTCTCCTCTAGCAATAAGGTATAAATTAGGCTTTAAGCAATAGATTCTTGTCTTCCTTTTGTGGTAGCTTTATACATTTTTTTTCAAGTTTAGTCAAAATGAATATTGCTCTAAATTTAAATACCCTTTGCATGAGTTTGGGTCCGTTGTGTTCACCTATTAGCATGCACTTAGCTCTTTTAGAATATTATCCTATGGAAAAAGCATCTCATTATCAATTACATAACTTTAATTATTATTATTATTATTATTATTAATTAAGAAATGTATATATGTTTTATAAAGAAAAGGTAATTGAAAGGTAAATCTTTCCCTTCAAAGGACATTTTATGAAAAAACCTTTAGCCTTTAATTAAGTATTTTTGGTTTGCCATTTATATTCTGGTTTTTTATACTCAATTGGTAAAACTTTGGTCCATATATAAACATTATAAAGCACTGACTACAGTAAACATTTGAAATTTCTTATGCATGTTTAAACAATGTTCATTTTTTTATACATAAAAATTGTTAATAAAGAAAAAAAAAGAGGTTGTAATTATCAAGATTTTTTATCTTTAATATGTATGCTCGAGTAAATTTCATCCTACCATGAATTTCTAGTGTAAGTTTCATATTTTTTTTTTAAAATTATTATTATTTACAGCGATATTCAAATTAAATGCTTATTTTTCACAAGTTACTTTGAATGCGAATTCAGAATTCAAATTCAAAAACCTATTTTAGAGAAATCTCAATCTCTTTAGATAAATCTCAGTTTTAAGTGTTTCTCTTTAGGAAAAAAAAAATTTGCATAAAAAAACTTAAAAAGTGAAAATATTTAAAATAATTATTTTTATTATTTTTCTCAAATTTACTCAAAATCAAATATTTTTAATTTTAAAAATATCCATTTTTAATTTGCAGCAGTTGGTATATCAAAAATATATATTTAATATACAATTGCATTATATATATGTATATGTATATGTTAAACTTAAAAAAGAGATTCAGTTCAAAAAAAGAGATAATATTAAAATATAAAACAAAATTTTTAAAAATAACAATACCATATAATATTTTTAAAAATAACAATACCATATAGCTTCCTTTAAATTTTTTTTTAAAAAATAAAGCTTCTGAAACAGTGGAAGTGGAGTTGTGACTTTCTCTAAGCAGTAAGCATAATAAAGGAATGAAGAATGAAATTCAATTAATTGGGCCTTTTGACTGGACATTTCGGGTTGAATCAAGCTTACCCATAATCTTCTAGTTAAAAAGCCCAAACAATTGGGCATGGGAGGCTTCCCATTAAAAAAATTGTGTAATCTCTTTTATATTTATGTGAAAAATTAATTTTTCATATAAATTTTACTTGAGTATATATTATTATTTTAACATATTTAATACATTTTTTTAAAAAATTTTCTCAACAAATCATTAAAATAAAATGGAATTGAAGAAATGAATCGATTTGCCTCGAATTAATTTGAAACTAATATTATAGTGTAATTTGATATGTCTAATAATTTCAAAAAATATATAATAAAGGGAAATTCTAGAGTACATATATTGTAAAACAATTTGTTATATTTGTTCCCATTGATTTTTTTTAGCGTTATATATCTTAATTTTCTTTTTATTCTCTAAGGTGTTTTTTATAATAAATTTAATTTTAAAATTTAAATTCAAAATCTATAAATATTAAACGTTATTTTATAATAGATTTTTTATGAATTTCTCCAAAATCACACATTAAATAGTAATAAATATTTTAATTTATTTTATAATATATATAATTTTTTATCAATCACTTTAAAATATTAAAACAAATTCCAATAAAATTAAAATAAAATACATCTCAATGAATATTATAATATTATTTTTGCTTAACATGTTTTCTAAAAAGCACATTAGAAAAAAATCCTTTTTATCACTGATTTTAGAAAAGTTTTTGAATATCATTGAAAATTATTTCATCCTCCAATGTTCTAATTTATCATACTTAAACTGGAGAAAAATTAAAATTTGAAAATAATACATGCTATTATAAACAATTTTCATTTTGAGATGATAAAAAAATAATCCTTCCTCGGTTCTCTTACTTTAAAAAAAATAAAAAAAAATACGAAGATTAAGGAGATAGTTAATAAATTTATTAATCATAATCTGTCTTAATTAACTTTAAATAAGTTTAATATTGTAATTTATAATATTGAGAGAGATAACTTATGGACACAATATTCTATGGAGCATTTATGACTAAAACTTTTATTTTAAAATAGAAAAAATAAATTACCTTGACATATATTAGCACGCAAACAATATAAATTATTATGTATAATTAAATTATTTTCGTAAATAAAGTACTACTTATAAAAAAGATTGACATTTGATATCGACAAATAAACGCATTTAATTGATTTAAAGGAGGTTTTAAAATAATAAAATCTAAAAACTTTATCTCTCTCTAGGTGGAGGGCTTGTTTCTGTCTTGTCTTTTGACAAGGATTGCCTGTTGTTGTCTTTAAATCCCAGTCTAGATTTCTTATTTTTGAGCCTGATCATGGACCCATTGTTACATCCATGAATAATATTTCCCTAGGCGAACTTGAGATTGATGATGAATCTGAGAACGGAGAGAAGGTTGACCTCCAATTCTCTGCGGTGGGAAAGTTTCTTACCGAGAAGGAGATCAATTTTTAGGCTATAAAATGTACTCTTTCCTATTTATGGCAGCCTGGCAGAGGAATATTCATTAAGGACTTGACTCCATCCCTATTTCTCTTTCAATTTTTCCATGAGGTAGAATCACCTTCTCATTCTGAAAAGAGTTCACGAAGGAATCCGCCCTGCTTATGTTCAATTCAATCATGTGGAGTTCTGGGTCCAAATTTTCAATTTACCTCTAGGCTTCTTTTTCTGAAAAGTTGGGTCAACACATTAGCAACTATTTGGGAACTCATTTGGAGTATGATAACTACAACTTCACTTGTTTCTGGAGAAGTTATATGTGCATTAGGGTGTCGCTGGACATTCATCAATAACTTAAGCGGTGCATGAGAATCAAGAAGAAGGGAGGAGATTAGGCCTGGATTTCTTTTCGATATGAAAGGCTTCCCACTTTTTGTTTCATATGTGGAAAGCTTGGGGATTCTGACAAATTCTGCCCCTTAACATATGATAATCCTTCAAAATTATTGCCCAGGTCCTATAATGCAGATTTAAGAGCAGGAAGAAGGCGTCAGGATGTTTTGGCTGAAAACAAATGGCTTCATTCAACCCCTCCCTTGAAGGACGCTGCCGGAGTGGGAAGATCAGAGAATGGTAGTGATGGCATGCAAATTGATGAATTTACTGATTCAGGAAAGTCCATAGTTATAGGAGATAATAGCACTAATCTAGGCGGAGTTAAAGGAATTAAAGAAGGAGACATTAGGGCTGCCATATTTGGTAACAAGAATGTCAACGTGTATGCATGTACTAATTACGTCTCACAATCTATGAAAGATGCAGATGCTGGTATTGAGATTATTGACCCCAAAAGACGCCGTCAAGAAGGTAATAATATCAACTAGATTTCAATACAGCCCAAGGGGCAGTTACTCAGTAAGTTGTGCTTATGGTTAATGCTGGGCCTAGTAATGTTAATCAAGAAACTATTCAAGAGGATGGATTGGAGAAGGATGTTATAAAGAAGACAAGTTCATCAAACATTCCAAAAAATGAGGAAGTGGCAAGTCCTGGCTTTCAGGCCCGCCACCAGCAATGAGTTGCTTGAGTTGGAACTGTCGGGGGTTAGGTAACGAATCGATAGTTCACTGTCTTAGGGATCTATATCCACCAAGTTACCTGATTTGATTTTTCTTATTGAAACTCTTGCTATTCAGAATAAAATACAGGCTGTGAAAAATAAAATAGGGTTTGATGAGGCATTTTCTGTTGATTATGGGGAGGGATGTAGTGGTCTACCCTTGCTTTGGAGTAAAAAAAGTTGATGTTAAACTCCTTAGCTATTCTCATAATCATATTGATGTAATAGTTCAGCAACCGAATAAATTTGAATATCGTTTGACTTATTATTATGGAGTGGCTGATAGAACTAGACGTAGATTATGCTGGTAATTACTTTATGACTTAAAAAATAAAAATACTTTACCTTGGTGTGTTCTTGGAGATTTCAACGATATGCTGACAAATGAAGAAAAAAAGGTGGCATTCCTCATCCAAACTGGCTGCTAGAAGGTTTTTGAAATTCTATTAATCGCTATGGGCTGGTTGATCTTCCTTTAGTAGGTAACTTTTATACTTGGAAAAGGGGCATAGTTGGCGATCAGTGGGTGGAAGAACGTATAGACAGGGTTATGGTTGATGCTCAATGGCTACAGTGCTTTGAGAAGGCTACAATTTTTAATTTAGTCACTCCTACTTCTGACCACAATGCTCTCTTTCTTGATTTGGGCTTGGGTGTGGGAACTCGCATTTATCAGCATTTTCGTTTTGAGAATGCGTGGTTTCAAGAACAGGAGTGTGGTGATCTTGTGAAATCTGTTTGGGACATCAATAGACAGTCTGATATTCAGGGGGCCTTCAGATGTTGCAGTTTGGCTTTAGATAGCTGGGCTATGAGGTTTCGTAGCAGATTTAAAAAGGATATAAAAATAGCCAAAGATAATTTATCAAACTTGAAAATGCTCGCATTATAATGAAGGTGATGGATCATATGAAGAAGTGAAATTGAAACTTAGTTGCCTTCCTTACCAGTAAGATTTGTATTGGCGCTAAAGAGCAAAAACTGATTAGATGAAAGATGGAGATATTAACTCCTGTTTTTTTCATGCTAGGGCCTCTGGTAGAAAATCTAAAAATAAAATAACTCAAAATGCATATGACAATGGGACTGTTCACTCAAGCGAATCTGGGATTTTTCAGGTTATGATTTCCTATTTTCAGACCATATTCAAGTCAAGTGTGGACACTAATCAGTTTTGTGCTATCCCCATCCGTAAGAAATTGGCAGAGGAAGATATCATTTTTCTTGATTAACCATCCACTGCAACTAAAGTGAAAGAAGCTCTCTTTGAAATGGCTCCAACTAAGTCTCCTAGACCGGATGGCTTTAATCTAGCCTTCTATCAACAGTTTTGGTCTATAATTGGGGTAGATGTATCTAGAGTTGTTCTTAATGTGCTCGAAACTGGCTCTATTCCATCAAATATGAACAGTACACACATTTTACTCATTCCTAAAAAGAACCAGCCTAGAAGCATGGGAGACCCTAGACCCATAACACTGTGTAACGTTATATACAAAATAATTGCAAACTTTTTTGCAAATCGGCTGAGGAATGTGTTACCAAATCTGATTTCTGAGTCTCAAAGTGCTTTTCTTAAAGGGAGACTTATCAGTGATAACTTTTTAGTTGCTTCTGAAGTTCTTCATGCCATGAAGAGAAGAACAAAGGGTAAATAGGGCTGGGCTGTCTTAAAGCTTGACATGAGCAAAGCATATGATAGAATGGAGTGGCTTTATCTTGTGCACATGATGGAAGCCACTGGATTCAGTTCGAAGTGGGTAAATCTTATTTTACAATGTGTTAGCACAGTGTCATATCATATTTTGAGGGATGGAAAGGAGATAGGCCCAATCATTCCCTAACGAGGTTTGTGTCAGGGAGACCCCCTTTCTCCATATCTTTTTATATTATGTGTTGAGGGACTCACGAATTTGATTCAAGATTATTCACAAAGAGGGAAGATACATGGCTGTAAAGTCAGCAAGAATGCTTCTGCTGTTTCTAATATTCTTTTTGCAGATGATGCGTTCCTATTTTTCAAAGCCAATCCCCAAGAATGTCTTGCTATCACAGAAGTGCTAAAGACATATGAATTAGCATTGGGTCAGCTGGTCAACTTTCAAAAATTTACAATTCACTTCATTGCTAATGTCAGCCACAATAAAAAAATACGAGTTAAGCTCATACCTAGAGGTTCATCAACCAATTGGGGAGGGTCATTACCTTGGTTTGCCTTTTCTATTGGGTAGATCCAAACGCCAAATTTTTTACTTTCTCAAGGATAAAATATGGAAGCGTATTAGTAGTTGGAGCAATAGATTTCTTTCTCAAGCAGGTAGAGTAGTATTAATTAAATCAGTATTGCAAGCAATTCCTACCTATGCGATGAGTGTGTTTATTCTACCTACCTCGGTGTGTGATGATATAGAGAAAATGCTTAACTCATTCTGGTAGGGTTGGAAATGTAATAGTGATAAAGCTATCAGATGTCAGGCTTGGAAACGTATGTATTCAAGTAAGAATACATGAGGTATGGGACTCAGAGACATTCATCATTTCAATAGAGCTATGCTTGCCCGTTAAGCCTGGAGATTTCTTAATGCCCCACATTCTCTAATGTCTCGAGTGTTTAAGGTGAAATATTTTCCTAACCAGCATCTACTGAAAGCTAAATTAGGATCTAATCCTAGTTTTGTATGGCGGTACATATGGGAATCAATTTCAGTGATAAAGAAGGGCAGTATGTGGCGTGTGGGTGATGGTAAGTCCATAGATGTGTAGGATTTTAACTGGGTTCCAAGGAATCATACAACCTTGAGAGATTCTATCCTTGAACCTGATCCTAATATTAAAGTAGTGGCTGACTTGTTATCTGAAGAGAGTGAGAACTAGAACACAGACCTGATTGATAGTTTTTTTATGAGAATACTGCCAAGAAAATTAAATGCATTCCCTTAGGTAGCAACATGCATGATGACGGGGTTTATTGGAAATGGTCCTGCCATGGCTCCTATGAGGTGAAGAGTGGCTATTATGTCAGTAAAAAGAGTGAAAGAACCTCATCACATATAGACAATGACTCTGATTCATACTGGAAAAGCTTATGGCAATTAAAAATTCCTCCGCGTATGAAGACTTTTATGTGGAGAGTAATGAGTAATTATCTTCCAACTTGTGATAACTTAGCCAAAAGAAGGGTGGATGTGAACTTAAATTGCTCCAGATGTTTAAATGCCAATGAATCAGTCTGGCATGTTTTATGCGAATGCCCTTTTGCTTTTCAGTGTTGGCAACAAAGTTCTTTGGGCTTATTCTAGTCCTCTGATACCAAAGATATGATGGCCTGGTTCAAGCTACTTTGTTTGCAAGGTGATCCTATCAAAGTGGAAATGGCTTCATCGATCTTTGTATCACTTATGGTGGAGCCGTAATAGGCTTATTTGTAAGGGTCAAGCACGAAATCCTTGGCATGTTCTCCATGAAGCATCTATCTCCCATGAAGCATCTATCTCCTTACTGTCATGGCAGAAAGCACAACTCTCCAACTCTATTCACTCCAATGACCCATCAAATCCTCGGTGGACTAAACCTGATACTGGGTTCTTTAAAGCTAATGTTGATGGAGTAATTTTTGCAAATATAGGCCAAAATGGTGTGGGAATGCTTGTTCATGATGATGAAGGACACTTAATTGTTGCAAAGGCTCTGTCATTTGATGGTGATCTAGATCCCACGCTAGTCGAAGCTCTAGCTTTTAGACAAGCTTACTGGTGGCTTAAAGAGTTAAATCTATAGAATGTGGTGGTGGAATCTGATTCCTCTATTGTGGTTAACGCCTTGCAGAAGAAGAGCTCGGTCATAACACCACTAGATGCCATTATATATGATTGTGTTTCTATAATATCAGCTATGCGGTATTCTTTTAAGTTTGTAAAGCGTTCAACCAACAAGACTGCTCATAAGTTAGCTAGAGCATCTTTTTCCTATGCTGAAGCTCAGACTTGGACTCATAGTCCAACCTTTCTTTGTAATGCTTCGTTGCTTGATTTGGCTTAATTTATATTATTACCTTTTCTTCAAAAAAAAAAATGAGGTTCTAAAATTGGCAGGCATAGTTTAATAAAAAATAGTACAAAATTTTAAAATAGTGTATAACACTTTTTAAATTTATGTATAAAATATTAAAGAGGAAAGAAAATATATATCGATCATATATAAATTTATAAATTCGGACACAAATACCAGTCATCATTGAAAACTCTTTCGCCTATAAATTATCTAAAATACTTCTAATTAATGTTAAATGCACAATTAAAATCTCTAATTATAATTCATTCAAAATTGAGTATAAGTGTAAACAAGAATATTTATGTTAGAATATAGTTTGCATAGTGTGTTTCATATTGAACTTTGTTATTTTAACAAACTATTTTTTAGCCACTAAAAGTAATAATTGTGGCCTAAAAATATAACATATCTTTTAGCATAAATACATGTATTTCAAAATTAGTTCACAATTTTTATATATAAAAATTTTAAATTATATCGGTCAATATAATTTAAAATTATACTTTAATTATCAGTTTGATACCGACACCATCACATTTTTTAAATAATTAGAGTTAAATAATTAAAATTAGTGGTCATATTATAATACATAATAAAAACAAACTCATAATTATATCCTAATTAGTAAAACATAACGTAACTTAACGAAATTTCTCGTAACTATAGTTTTAATCATGCATTGAATAACGATGCATATTAATTATACAGTTTATATTTATCTGTCACTAATCTTATTTGATATGTAATATATAGTTATTTATAAGCGTAATTTTAAAATTTTCTCAAAAAATATTTTTAATAATTTTTATTTTAAGCACATTTCTCTATACAAAAAGAATACGTTAAATAAATTTTTTTTTCTAAAGTAAAATAATAAAAAAGTATTAAATAAAAAATGATATTATCTTATTTTCGCTTATATTTCATGTTGGACAACTCTAAATAATAATATCCTTCCTCTTCGTATATAACTAATGAAAAAATATAATATCCGATAAAATTTTTATGTAATAATTTTTGTTAAATTTTATTTTTGAGAATTTTTTATTCTTTTTTAATATAAAAGCATGTAAAATTAATTACAAAAAAAGGTGTGCAAACGCATCACCTGCTGTAGTGTTTTGAGTTTTGGGCAGCTTCCTCTCTTGTGTCGTCTTTATGGGGTTGTAAGTTGTAACGGGTCTCTCTTCTTCTGTCTTTGTGCTGTCTGCTCTTTCTTGCGCTTATTTGAGCTAAAACCAAGAATTCTAATGGTTTTTGGACACCCAATAGCCACACATTCACTTTCTACGTTTCTTCTGGATATTTTAAGGTTGGATTTGAACTGGGTTTTGTTTATTCTGGAGTCTCCAATACTATTCTAGATTCTTATTCAGAGGTTCCAATGGCTTCCTGTGAGTCCCTTTACCCACCCATTGTATTATATTGATAGAGTTTGACATTGATTTTAGTGTATGGCTATGTTTTTTAGTCATTGCTTATTGATGAACCATTGTATTTGTTAATCTTGCGTTTTATTAAAATATGTTAATTTGCTTCTAAAATCTTTACACTTTCTTCTTTGAAATTAATTGTGGATATTTAGTGGAAAGAAAAAGCTTGTATTTTTATTTACACAATCTGATGAAAACCTCAAATTTCGATAGAAAAAAGTGTGTGAATTTTGTTTGAATAGCTCATATGGAGTCATTTAGCTCAAAGGGGGATTGGCGATGCTGATATGCTTGGTACAATTAAGCGGATGAGAGTTCTCTGCCTTCTGAGTATAGAAAAGTGCTTGCTCTTATACAAATTTTGGTGAAGAATTTGGAATAATTCACTGGAATCAGGAACAATTTGCTTTGGATTATGACTGTTACTTGCTTATGTTTGTATTGATGTGGTCATGATAAACTCTAGTTAATGATAAATCTTTTTTGCAATGCAGTGAGACATATTCATCTGAGCACAGGATATATTTGCCTAAGTGTCATTGCAATCTTAGTTTTTAGTTTTAGATTGATGATGCAATCCAGCAGGGAACAATTTTGTTGTGGTTCAACTGTCAACTTTATCTTCCTCTGCAACCTCCTTTTTCAGAAAATACTACAATTTGATAATATAATTCTTTGTGGAGCTGTTTAATATTTTAAATGGTACATCAATCTACATCAACTATTCTAGCATCTTCTTGCACTGTTTCCATGGTTGATTTATTAAAGAAGGCAATTGAATTTTTTTTTTCATTGATGGGGAGAAGTGGTAATCATTTCCAAGGAGGACAATCTTTAAGTATTTGTATCTGGAAGGGGTCTACATGCAATGGGGCCAATTATAATTTTTGGATCTAAGTGTTAGCTGGAAAAGTTTGCTTGAAAATGATGCTGGAGAAATGAGGATATGGTGTTGAATGTTCATCATCACATGGAAAGATAGAATTAAAATTAAACTGCAAATTTTTTAAGATTGTTTCGGATATGCAATTTAGACAGGATTGGAAATGCAGAAGGAACAAGAAGATGTAGATGTCGACAGTGTTAAGGCTTCATTATCTAAAGAAATGCACCAAAGGATTAATTGACCATGGCCATGAGATGTTGGATTTGCTGAATTAATTCGAGTTGAAGTTACTAACTGTTACATATGCTGGAAAGAAGAGGGGCAAAAGGGTGAATTAGCCTTTTGCATGAGTTGTGCAGGGATTTAGGTAGTTATGAGTAGGACAAATGAGAGAATAACAAATAGGCAGAGAGAATGATGCAGAAAGAATGATGTACGGATTGAGAGAATGATTCTGTGACTAAGGTCACCTTTTTGTTATTAGCTAATCTGTTATTTATAGGCTGTACATATATTATGAAGGCATCTATCAATGAATATCAGTATTTTCTAATTCCTCTCTTCTCTATCTCCCTCTAATTTCTATTTCTCTCTTCTCCCTCTTCTTCTATGTTTCTCTCTTTTCTTCTCCTTGTCTCCCTCATTCTATATTTCTAACCTTGGTTTGTTACAAATTGGTATTAGAGCAGTTACGGCTGGGATTGAATCAATTTAACTAAAATGAGTTAGGCAAGAAAGAAAGCTGGTAAAACCCCTAGGTCTGATGAAACCAGAATCGATGAAATAGCAGAAGAAGTAGATAGACTAACCTTGCTCCAAAATGAGGTCAACCTCAGACTTGAAGCCTTACACAAGGAGCAGCAAGCTTCCCGACTGGAGCAACAAATAGCGTTTGAACAACTGCATTCGGAACAAATTAAAATGGGTCTTCAACTGGATCAAATAATAAATATCTTACAAAACCTACAAGACAAAGGGAAAGAGCCATTTAATTCAGAGCCACTATCAAAAGATTCTCATTCTTCAAGGAAGGAAATTTTACCAAACACCCCGGCTCACCTTCGTATTTCTGACAGGAAGCAAACTTTACCCAAGAGTCTCGATACAAGGCCTATGCAAACCCATAGTACAAAACTCATCAGTTCCCACCCTCCAAAATCGCAACCTACTACCAACCAAAAATCCCTAATTTCTTATAGCCCTAATAAGAGAGAATCAAATACTTGTTTTAGAGGTGCAGACCGATTTATGCCTGGCCATCGATGCATGACTAAGCAGATGATGGCGTTGAAGGGTCAAGAAGTGGCGGACGATGATGATTTCGATACTCCTTATTTCTCTGATATGGTTCAACGCTCGTTATGTGGCTGGGTAAAAACCCATGAGGACGCCGACTGGGATGAGTTCACCAACGCTCTCCTCTGGCAATTCCATGACTTTCTGACCAAGAATGAGTCGGACTTCAACAAAATTCTCCAAAAGGGTAACATAAAGCGATTTCAAGAAGAAATCGAAGAGCTTAAAGCTGTAATTGAGAGGTTCCACCCAATGTTGACAGACTCGGACAATTTGTCGAGCTTTCTCGGTTGCCGAAGGGAGGAGATCGGAGTAAGAGTGAAGTTGCTCCAACCACCGTCCCTCAACCACGCCGTCGACCAAGGCTGGTTGCAAGAATTGGTTCTGGAGGTTTTTCACAGCATATACAAGACTTTACCATATCACCGACCCAACCAAAGCCCAAACACCAACCCGGCCCAAACACTTAAACCCAACTCCTAAATACTTTACCCGAACCCTCTGAAACAAACACCTAGCTGCTATCTTCCCCCAAAATGACAACAAAACAAACAAAAACTCGATTTCGATTACTCTTTCAAATTCTCCACTTCTCTGCTATTTGTCTCCTTCGCTGTGGATGCCAAATTTGGGCGTCGAATTGTCCAGGTCTTTGAATGTGGTGCTCGAATTCTTGATGGTTCCTTTATGACGTAAGGCTTAAGCCTTGGAGAGAAGGTGAAAGCAAAGGGTGTGACAATGAATGCATTGTTGGCAAAAGCTGCAGCAATGGCACTTGCTCAGCACCCAATCGTGAATTCCAGCTGTAAAGATGAGATAAGTTTTACGTATAACGATAACATTAATATAGTTGTGGCAGTGGCAATCAATGGTGGGTTGATAACTCCTGTTCTTCAAGATGCAGATAAGTTGGATCTATATCTATTATCAGTGGCGGAACCAGGTGGGGTCGTGTGGGGTTGCATGACCCCCCCTGGCTGGCCGGTCAGAAGCAAATGTGAGGGGAAGCTGGGAGCTTCCTTGGCTGCTGGTTATACAGCCGCTGCAACAGAGCCTCCCCTTTCGGCAACGATGGTGGAAATTTTGCCCCCTTTGATCAGTCGCTAGTTCCGCCACTATCTATTATCACAAAAGTGGGAAGAGTTGGTGCTGATAGCCAGAGCAAAGCAACTTCAGCCTCATGAGTACAATTCAGGGGCATTCACTCTTTCCAAATTAGGGATGTTTGAAGTGGACGGGTTTGATGCTATTCTTTCCCCTGACCAGGGGGCTATAATGGCTGTTGGAGCATCAAAACCAACTATGGTGGCTGATGCGGATGGTTCATTTCGAGATGCAGAAACAATGTTAGATTAGTTGAATTTGTTGGAGAAGAGGATAACTACATCTCTTGTGAATGAGCTTGTGGGTGTTGTTCCAGATGAGAAATTACTGGAACTTTTGGAGTTATCAATGTCTTCAGACACAACTGAAACAGTAAAAAGGGCCAGGACTTTATGGACTATGGTGTTGATATGATGGTTTTGATGTCTCAACTAGCAAGCCTCATTATGAACATCATTGCTAAAACTTACAAGGTTGTTGATGCCAAATACAGCATTTCATTCTTAGATGGGAGAAACTTTAATGAAGCAGAACTGGAGAGGTTAAAGCATACTTTGAAGCTTCTTTTAGAGGCTGTGAAACAGCTAAGGGTTTCAAGTGACCGCTCAATATGGTTTACAACTATTCTTTTACAGCTTGGTTCGGTCCCTTTACCAGATCTGACAGAGTCAAATCGCAATGGAATGCATAGCTCTAGGACAACTGAGGAGGATCCTTCAAGTCCTTCTAAAGAAGTTACCATTCACAAGCAGAAGTTAGTTATTCAGTATCCATCTCGTAGATCGAGTTCACTTGCTTCCCTATATAAAGCAATAAATGGAAATTCTAGCCATCAAGGAGAAATGGGATTTAATTCTAGGTCCCTCCTAGCCAATCAATGGATTGCTGTAATTCAACTGCTTCACAGGATAACGAACTTCCATCAAGATGATCAGGAGATTAGACCTGAAAAATTTCTAAATTCCAGACTCATTCGACGAAACAGTGAACATATTCAGCATGTGTTGCTAAAATGGCTTCACCTCTCCGTCTTGGATGTAACTTGGGCTGACCTAAATTTCATTCAGAAGCAATTTCCTTATCAGATGCATTCTTGGGGACAAGAATGGTTTTGAGGGGAAGGAATTGTTACATATGGCGGAAATAAGAGTGGCAAAAGGGTGAATTATCCTTTTGCATGAGTTGTGCAGGGATTTAGGTAGTTATGAGTAGGACAAATGAGAGAATAACAAATATGCAGAGAGAATGATGCAGAAAGAATGATGTACAGATTGAGAGAATGATTCTGTGACTAAGGTCACCTTTTTGTTATTAGCTAATCTTCTATTTATAGGCTGTAAATATATTATGAAGGCATCTATCAATGAATATCAGTATTTTCTAATTCCTCTCTTCTCTTCTCTATCTCCCTGTAATTTCTATTTCTCTCTTCTCTCTCTTCTTCTTTGTTTCTCTCTTTTCTTCTCCTTTTCTCCCTCATTCTATATTTCTAACCTTGGTTTGTTACACTAACACAAATAACTAAATGTAAGTGTCAAGGCAAGGGAAAAAGATGGGTGGGCCTATAGTTGAATAAGATTCTCTCTGTATATGGTAGTATTCGCCTTGTACATTGTAGTCTGTTTCTGTCCACATGTCTTTCACCCAGACACTCTTGCATGTTTGAATTTATTATACATTGCTACTGCAGAGAATTAATTTTCTGTATGTGGAGTTCTCTGGATTGGAACTTCATTGGCATTGTTAGTTAGAGAATATTCCTATTTCTAGTACCAGGTCATATGTGAATAGGTTTTTCTATAGTTTGAGATATTGTATTGCAAGGAGACTCGTGGATGCTCAAGCATGTTTTCTTTGTAGCAGTGCTTTAAATCAAAAGAAAATGCATGGCATATAATGGATCAGTGATGTTTGTAACTATGGAATTGCAGTGCTTTCAAACAAACAATGGGGAATTGTTGTTTGCATTAGACTGTTGAATAGCAAGTAAGACAAAATGAATGATATGATCCTATAAGGGAATTCAGATTTAGAAGAGATCTTATTATCTTCTTGTTTTTAATTTCATGAAATTCTATTTCTCGTCCAAAAGGAATTGATATTACATTTAGTAATTCCACGTATGTTATAAAAGATCGTCACTTGCTTTAGTTGTTTGGTCCTTACAGGTAGCTTAGGAGCTTCAAATATTAAACTTTCAAAGTTGGATTTCAGCAGAGCAAGAGTTGGTAATATGCAGCAATGGAATGGCATTAGAACATGGACTGGAAGGAGACAACTACAATTTGCAGGTGTTGCTATGTCAAATGAACCTAAAAAAATATTCCGTAAACGTTGTGGTCCAACTATAGAAACAGAAAGTAGGCGCTTTCCTTGATACATTCAATAACTGTGCACTCTTGCTTAGGGTAATTGCATTTCCAAATGTTGGTGGATAAGTCCCCCCCCCCCCCCCCCCCCCCCCCCCCTAAAAAGGCTATAGTGAGTAGTTGATTTTGTTGGGTTATAATGATCGGTCCATCTCCAGATACATTGACGCTTTTTCCCATTAGGGTTCACAACTTTACCTTAAAAATGGCACTACATGGCAATGAAACTAAGATAACCTTGGTTGGCCATTGTATATTGCATTGAAGATTACATGGCAATGAAATTGAGATAGGATCCCTTGTCTAATTTTTATGTCCTTGCCACCTCTACGGAGGCCTTGATGTGCAAGGTTACTGTTCTGCCTAGGAATAAACTGCCTTTGAAGCTACTCTTTCCCTATTAATAGCATGTTATTAAAATTTTGTGCTGCATGAATGCTTTTCCAACATTTTTATTGGGCTGAATTCACATTCTAGTTGGTATGTCAATGAGCCATATAGTATTTCCTGAAAGATCCCTGCTCCACTAGCTCTATGGAAAGCAATATTGACGTCTAAAAGTAATGGACATATTAGATAGTGAATTGTGGGACTGAGAGAATGGGGAAGAGAAAAGGCATATAAGTAATTATTCTGACGCTCTTTTTGTCTTACAGTGGTAAGATTTTCCCATCCCAAGAAGTTGGGATTGTGCTAACTTCTGGAGGTCATGCATGCTGAAAGAATTCTTTCTGTTATAAAGGATTCAATCGATGCATGCATACCCTTCCCCGGTCATTGATCAAGTCATTCATGCACTTTATCTGACCTATTTATCAAGTCTTTTATATAGTTGAGTGGTTCAAGGATGCCTCCTTTTGCATTATGTTCTTTTCTGAACATGACACATAGGTTACCAAATCATGGAAACCTGTTAAGAGAGCATTATTTTTCAGTTGCACTTTGTGCAAGGTTTTAACTAATGTTACATTCTGGCCTTCCCTGGAGTAAGCCTAATCACATATGGAAAAAGCTAGGAAATCCCCTTGGTGCTGTAATATTTTTATAATATACAGGTATTTATTTATTGAATTTAAATGCTATGGTTTCTCAAAATACCTGTGAATCGAACTTCCAAAAAAATTTGAAGAATCTGTCCAATTGATTGATTATTGGTTGAGAATTTTATGTTTTCAGTTGCTCTGTAGCTTATTTTACATGCATATGCTTTTATTTGTAGCTGCTACAAATAGTGAAGACCACATCAAAGAGACTAAATCATCTGGGTTTACAAGCCAACTTATTCCAAATTCATCTGAGGTGAGCAACCACACCATTAGTTGTCTTGATTATTGAATCATGACTGCCTCTTCTTCCCCATGTTCATTGTAATATTTATCCAGGCTTCATTTATTTATTTACCGTACTAATCTCAAACTACATAGCACTGAGTTTGGCCTGGCTTATTTGCGGCCTCATCCTTTATATGTTCTCAGTTGAGGTTGTTAGTGGAAAGAAGTCTTCAGTTTAATGGTAGAAATACATCCTTTTTCCTTGTTATTCTGTGAATTTCTGAGAAAATCTTCCTGTAACCTCTTTATGGTGGACAATGAATATGATACAAACTTTCAAATTTACATAAAACGCTAGGAGCATGTATATGTTGAAGGTGAGAATAGCAAAATGAAGTATTACTTATAACTTCTTCATGAGACTGGGAAATCCTTGAGTGATAGGCCCTTTCTTTCTTAATTATCTAGCCTTATTGAAATGAAGGCAACTGTTGTTTGCAAGCTTAGGTAAATTGTTGTCTTCTGTATTATGTTACTTTTAACCACTTACCTAACTTTTCTTCATTTTATGTTTCAAGTGTAATGTGAACGCTGCATATCGATCTCTCTGCATGGTGCTCAATAAAAGCATTTGCAAGTTTATATTTGGCTAAACACACTCATCACTTAAATTCATCTGCAGATTGAATCTCTTGTCACAGAAATATGCAATACAACTTCTATCGCAGAGTTTGAATTGAAAGTAAGAAATCATAAAGTGCTTTGTGCTACTTTTTTTGAAAAACCTGAATGTAATTTTGGATTTCTTTGCTCCATTTAAAAGTTTTCTGATATTTGTGGTCTCTCTTCTTTCTTTCTCCTGCCTATCGTTAGGTTGATGGATTTCAGCTATATGTGACAAGGGACTTAATTGAGAAAAATAAACCTCCACCTGTTCCTACTATTCCGTCTCCTCCTTCTGCCCCTGCTCCTGCTCCTTTTAGTTTAGATGCAACTGTAAAGGCACCTGATCTGAATGGGCCAGTTTCTTCCACATCTTTGGCTATCTCCAAACCAGTAACTTTTTCAGGGAGCGTTCAATCATTTCTAGATAGAGCTGCAGATGACGGATTAGTGATACTGCAGTCCCCAAGGGTAAGAACCTAAGTATGAATTATTTTACTTCTTCAAGCTCAAGGCACTAAAATCATAAATGTGCAGGTGGGTTTTTTCCGAAGATCTCGAACAATAAAGGGAAAGCGTGCTCCCCCATTATGTAAAGAGGTAACAATTGATGAGGTTGGGTTGTATTGAATTGTATGGGACTGGACTCTGCAATAACTGATGGCATTATACACCAAAGACTTAGTTCTCATCGGACAGCAAGGATGAAATATGCATGTGTTGTATTTGAAATATAAATTTGGTGCTATGTTTATCTTGCACTTTATTCTTTCATTTTCAGTTTTTGGATAAATTTACTGTAGCCACATCTTGATAATCAAATTTTATTTTCAAACAGGGAATTAATCTGTTTTGTGGTAGTCAATGATGTTTTTATTGCAGTAGGAACAGGAGGCTGAAACACATTCACACTTCAGATTTTCCTCGATCACTTTATTTTTTTTTCACAGAAATTTTAGTATTATTCTGTCCTTATGAGACATAATTTGTAGAAAAGGAATTCAGCACAAATGTGACGTGTTCTTGTTCCTAACTGGAGCAAGATAGTTCATCTACATGCAACAGAAGTTTGGAAAAATGTAGTTGGGCATTGTATAGGAGGGAGATTCTTTTAGGGGCTTGATTTTGGTTAAATGTTTTTTGTTGTTTATGCATGCATCAGATTCTTAGTGATTATCAATTAACCATAGGCCATATATTGATCCTTTGCCTTATCAGTTGAGATATAACATGTCTATCAACAATGCTAATAATTTTCTTCTGCTCAACAGAAGCAAATAGTAAAGGAGGGGCAAGTAATTTGCTACATTGAACAACTGGGTGGTGAACTCCCAATTGAGGTTTGTACCTTGACTTCACATTATTATTTTGTTAGATGTTTGAAGCAAAATTTCCCGACGCTGGGTCTGACTTGGCAGATACTTTGGCTAAAACTGGCCAATCATGTAATCTAACACAGCCTAATTCTTTTCTTCTCACCACTTTACAATTTAGGGAGAAGATACAATTTTGCCTTTGAGTATACACGGAGCAACACATTAGCCCCTAAACAAAATTTGGGCTTAATTAAACACAAAATTAACTTTTTATGTCCCTCTGTAAGCAGCAATGTTAACATCGTTATCACTATGTTTGATTGAGTCCAAATTTTGTTTAAGGGCCAATGTGTTCTTCTGCATATACTAGAAAGGCAAAATTACATCTTCTCTCTTACATTTTACATCGTACTTTGCATCAATATCAATGTTTTAAGATCCAGCCCTTATTGAACCAGAAAACAATGAGGGTAAGGGGCCAAGGTAAAACCTAAAAACTTAATTAAGGTAGAACCAACAGTCAAGCTAATGATGTTAATTGGATGTTGTTAATATATGATCAAATATATTTGCAGCATAGTTGACCAGCTAAGCTTCCATTGTTAAAAACATGAAACAATATTTTAGCAAAGAAAGCCCTTATTTTTATTTTTGTCTTCTGCAGTCTGATGTATCTGGTGAAGTCATTAAAATACTGCGAGAGGATGGTGGTAAGTTCACTCTTCTCTTCTTTTAGCTTTATCAAGTTGCGAGTTTTCTTTTCGGTTTAACGATCTTCGGATCTTTTGTACTGGAATTTTCATTTTCATGTCTGTTTAACTGGGCAGAACCTGTTGGATATGGTGACGCTCTCATCGCAATTCTCCCATCATTTCCTGGGATAAAAAAGCTTCAGTAGATGTAATTTATATTTCCGGAAGTGTTCCCAGTATTGTTGGGATGGTGATAAAATAGGAGCCATTTATGCCTTTTGTGTGCTAACAATGGAGAGCAGAATGTACAGTTAAACTATTAGCATTGCAGCTTTAGTGGAATCAGATACTGTACACAAATTTGATACCGGCCATCATGGATATAACTTCCTAAATTTTTTACATCGCTCAATAGAAGTAATTAAATATAGCCTTTTCTTCTTCATTGTTATTCATCATTATACAGGCCTTTTGCTGCTTGTTACTACTGCTACTAGCCTATTACTGCTACTATTATTATTAGAATTCAGTTGTTATTAAAATGAAAATCTATTGAATGAAATTCTGAAAGCATATAAATCTTCATCTAGTCTATTAGTTTCTTGAGATTATTTATTTATTTATTTATTTCTATTTCGATTTATGTTATTTCTATTAGAATTTGTATTATTTTATTTAATATTTTCTCATTTTTTGTTAAAGTAAATAAAAATATAAGATATTTTATATTTTGAATTATTACATAATTCATAGACATATATGGAATAGTATAGTTTTATATTTGGTCTAAAGAATAATGTATATTGGAATAAAAAATTAAGTCAAAATTAAACAAAAAAAAGGGATTTTTTACAAAATTATTAGAAAAAATTCACAATGTTACAAATTTCTCAGTCCACAAAACTTTTACTAAATTTATCACAATTTTTTAATCCATTTATAAATTTACTATACAAAATTTATTATACAATTAATAATTTTTATAATATGCTAATTCCTAAAAAAAAGTCTCAATTCGAAACAAGGCCTTCCCATCCTGAGTTGGGTCCGTGACCTAGTCACCTAGTCATTTTTGGCAGTAACGAGCTCTGGGAAATTTATTTTAGCTTGGCTCTCCGCAATGTTGGACAGCGGTGCTCGTCATTTGAGACATGGGCCTATTTTGCTCCTTGGGCCTTTGCTCCAGTGAAGTTGTAAAGACTCTGTGAACAATCGTTAATCTTCATAGGGTTTATGACGCATATAGTTTCTTACAATCTATATTGTTTTACACCGATTTTGCTCAAAGGTCTTGAAATGGGTTTCCTGAAACTTCGTTGAATCTTTTATATTCTGTGCTCTAACCGAAATTTTTTCTTTTTCTCATGATTCAATGAAGTCGGTTCTAAGTTCAGCATTTACATTTGGGTATTTGGTATAATCTTTCTTTGTGGAAAATTGTGTGTTGGTGAGACTTGGTGTTTTTAGCTTCAGTACTACTGGGTTTTCTTGATTTGGAGTTAAAATTGTTTCTTTTAGAAGTAGTCCCATCTGGGTCTTTCATTTGATAGCCAAATGGTTCAGCTAGGTCATCAGTTTGCCATTGAGAACAAAGGATATGAGAATCTCCCAAGAAATGGAGATCAAAGAAAACCCAGAATTTGTGAAATTGCTGTCACGATTCCAAATATGCCTGTGACAAAAAATATTATAACTGACAACTTCAAGACCCAACTGTGCGAAAATTTTAGACTGGGGAATTGTAGTTATGGAAGCAAATGTAGTTTTGCTCATGGAATTGGTGAGGTGAGGAAGCAATTGCCCAATTTGAGAGAGCCTTTGGTCAATGAGGATGGGTTGGCTAGGACTTGCAATGGGGTCTATAACTTGGTAAAATCAAAACGATGCAGAATGTTCTGTTCCAGGAAACAATGCGCATATGGGGATAAGTGTCGGTTCCTTTATGTAAGTCCTGATAAGTTCAATACAAATTTGAAGTGTTATAGGGAGAGTTCAGCTATAAAAAGTGGAGCTAGAGCATTTTCAGGGAGTCATGGAAGTGGGTTTGTGAACTCGAAGCTATGGATTAAGACAAAACCCTGCAACAAATGGGAGATGACTGGAAGGTGCCCATATGGAAAGATTTGTTTGTTTGCTCACGGACAAGCAGGTGTTTTATGAATGCTTTACTTATTGCCATCATTTTTAGGCGTGCTTTACTTATTATTACATGAAGTTCTAAATGGTGCAAGTGAAATAGCATTGGAAAATTAGAAAGCTATGTTATTTAATTAAAAGATCTCTTAAGTCATATTACCTAGAAATCAAAAGATCTCTTACAAAATAATAATTTGGTTAACTGCTAACTTTATAAATTTGATTAGTCATATTTTTCATGTAATTTAAGCAAGTTCAAAATATGAAGATGTTCTTGGGTGAAAAAAATTCGTTTTCTTCACTTTATATAGAGCACAAACATGAGTAAAAAGACGCTATTGGTATTCTTAGCTCATTAATCAAGTCTATTATTTGGTGGTTCATCAATGACTAAGACTATAGTCATGTGACTGCTTCGCTGAAATATGGACTATATTTCATAAGCACCTACTGTGGGAAAGAAGAATATATTAAAAGACCTTTATAGAATATCCCTCAATTTTCAGGTGTTGGTATTTGATCTACTACTTGTTTTTACAGCTATTTGGAAATTATTCACTGATGGTAATTTATTGAAATGTATTTTCTTAAGCTATTGATTAGCAGTAAATATTTTCTTAGAGGATAAAAAAAATCTCAAAGCCAGAATGATCTGAGTTTCTGTAGGATGGAAGTATCATGTTTTTCAGGAAGAATGCTTTAAATTCTCATGCCTTGTCTGTCCTATGCCCTTTCCGATGATTTATCAGCAATATGAATTGTATTTTGCTTCAGTTGATATTTGTTTGAGCGAATATTTATTCATTCCAGTCTTGATGGCACTGGCTTAGTGAGTTTTTTGGCACTGGCTTAGTGAGTTTTTCATGTTGTTACATATTTAACAAGGAATTCAAAGGTACAATTAGATCATTATGTTAGAGGAATCTTTGACTAGCCACTCAAAGTTGAAATTGATGCTAAACATTCAAAATACTGAATTAATCAGTTGTATTGGTTTCTGTTGATGACTCTGAGATGATTCAGTTCTGTTTTCTATTGGAACCTGAAAAGATCAGTATGATTTTTGGTTGTTTTATGTACTCTGTGATACTGGGTTTTTTACTTTTACTCGTTCATTCACAGAGATGAGGAAGCCTGCTGATCACATTGAACTGGTATCTGGGTTTGTGCCCACTAAGACTTCAAAGACTCTTCCTATTGGCAAGAATGTGATTCGAGCTCTGTATAAGCAGCAAATGAAGGGAATGAAGTGCACAACAATTAGTGGCATCTATGCTGATTGGATTGAAGATATGCCCCTTCTAAAAACTAATTGAATGTAGTAGTACTTGATCACTGTAGTTAGCCCTTTTCTCTTGTTTATCCAATCTTGCCGATTTGTGAATCCTGGTTAAAATTTTGTCCTGACTATTGTCTTGGTTTCAATTGTAGCATGGCCATTTTCAAAGTGGCATTGCTATATGTGTAGATTCAGACCTCTTGATTTGTAAAGGAGCCTAATATCTGAACTTTATTCACAGAAGTAGTCTCGGCTTATTTGTCTATCTTCATTGCTCTAGAGTACTAAAGTAGGTCTAATCAACAGTTTAACTCCATGTTTATATATATTTTTTCCTTGTTCTGGGATAATACATTGTGCAGAAGACCTAAAAAATGAACCTGGGTTTGTGCCTGCTAAAACCTTCTAGCATTTATGATTAAAGTGCATATATATATATATATATATATATATATAAATATAAAACAAAATAACAGTGTTGTTTAGAGTTCATATATATTCTTCCTTCTCCACGCTTAAAAAAGCACATTTGAATTTGATATTGTTAAAAATTATTTTTTATTAGTCGAATTAAACTGAATTTTAAAATTATAATTGAATTAAAGTTAATGAAAAACAAAATAGTTAAAATTTATATATTATTAATAAAATTATAATTACATATTACTAATAAAAACTATTAAAAATATATAATATCTTATCAATGTGACATATAATAATTTATGTTGTTAAAAATGGGTTATTTTTGTTTATCATTTGCAGGTAACCAAAAATGATATGTGTTTTGAAAATCGGTAACATAATCAAAAATTGATTTCTTTTTCACAAAATAATGGAAGGTTTTAAATTCAGTTTGAGTTGGTTTATTATTTGGTTAAAATCAAGCTGCACATGGAATAGCACTTTAAATCAAAACGTGGACTGTTGCATTAATAAAATAAGTAACAAGAGAGAAAAAAAAAAGGCTTCTTATGAGAAAATTCATAATATTATAAATATGGTAATTTAAAAAATATTATTGAATTTATCAGAATTCTTGTTGGTAATATATAGATTTATTAAATTATATGTATATGAATTTATTATAAATTTATCATAAATATGATAACTTTTGTAAAATTATTATTAAATTATTAATTTTATCATATATTTTTATAAAATGATTAAAAATTACTGATAAAAAAATAAAAATTTTGAAAAATATAATAGAGTGTGTAATTTAAAAAAAAAAAAGTGGGAGAAGAGAGAGAGAGGGAGAGGTGAGAGTGGATTTCATAAGAACTGGGCCTGATATTTTGACCCAACTCATGAGGGTCATATGGGCAGTTATCCAGTACTGGGCCTGATGATTACGTCACACTTTTTCCAAGTCAAAATTCAATTTCTGTCTCTCATCAGTCAGCAGACTCAACACTTGTGTTTCTCTGATTGTGCCCAATTTCTGATAATTTTTTCTCTTGGTGAAATTTTCTTTCAGAAACTATCTAATGGGTAACTGCTTCTCAATCCAGTTGACTTGCGATACCTTGGTCACTAGCTGCTGGGATTACTCTGCAGGAAAAGCGATGTATATAAGCCAGCTTGAAGATAATCTCGAAGCTTTGCGAAATGGTGCACAAGAATTAAGGGCATTAAAAAACGATGTGATGCGCAAGGTCAACAACCAAGAGGGTCATCAAATGAAGATGCTGGAACAAGTTCAAATCTGGGTTTCAAGAGTAGAAGCTACAATTACTGAAGTTGATCATCTAATTGCAGATAGCCCACAAGAAATTGAGAATTTATGCCTTGGTGGGTGTTGCTCCAAGAACTGTAAATCTGGATACAAGTTTGGGAAAAAGGTTTCTGAAAGAAAAGAAGATGTGATAGCTCTAAAGTGTAAAGGAAATTTTGATAAAGTTGTTGAGAGGGTATCTGTAGAACCGCTGTATATAAAGAAACTTGAAGAGAATCTTGAATCTCTCAAGTCTGCAAGAGGAGAATTATGGGGATTGAAAGTTGATGTGTTGCAGAGGGTTAAAAAAGAGGAAGGGTTACTAAAGAATCCATTGAAACAGGTTCAATTGTGGCTTTCAAGGGTTGAGGTAGCAATAACTGAAGTAGATGCTATGCTCAGCGATGGTCCTCAAGAAATTACGAAACTGCGTCTTCAAGGCAGTTCTGATCATGAGTTTGGGGAAAAGGTTGCTAAAAGACTAGATGATGTAGTGGAATTAAAGAGAAAAGGAGATTTCAAAGTAGTTGCTGAGAAGGCTCTTGTAGAATCAGTAGTTGAAAGACCCATTGAGCCAACAGTGGGTTTGGAGGCTATGTTTGATAAGGTGTGGAGCTCTCTTATGGAAGAACATGTGGGAATTCTTGGCCTGTACGGTATGGGTGGTGTTGGGAAAACTACCCTCTTAACCCAAATCAACAACAGGTTCGCAAGTGTAGGTAATGATTTTGATTTCGTGATCTGGGTTGTAGTGTCAAAAGATTTGAGACTTGTTAAGGTTCAAGAAGAGATTGGGAAAAGGATAGGCATTTCTATTAAGGAGTGGACGAACAAAAGCATTGACGAGAGAGCTATGGAAATATTCAATATACTGCGCAGAAAGAAATTTATTTTGTTGTTAGATGATGTATGGGAGCGAGTTAATCTTGCAAAAGCTGGAGTTCCTCTTCCAAATAAACACAATGGATCCAAGATAGTACTCACAACGCGTTCTGAAGTAGTATGCAGCCAGATGGATGCTCTAAAGAGGATAAAAGTGGAACCTTTGGCATGGGAGAAAGCTTGGGAATTGTTTAAGGAGAAGGTTGGGGAAAAAACTCTTAAGATGGATCAAGATATTCTACCTCTAGCTAAAGATGTTGCTAGAGAATGTGGTGGTTTGCCACTTGCACTCATTACCATTGCTCGTGCAATGGCTTGTAACAAGACACCTGAAGAATGGAGATGTGCTCTCATTGACTTGCGAAGATCTGCTTCAGACTTACAAGGCATGACTGATGAGGTATTTCCTCTTTTAAAGTTTAGTTATGATAAACTGCCCAACAACAAAGTTCAATCTTGTTTTTTATATTGTGCCTTGTTTCCGGAAGATTTTCAAATTTATAAGGATGACTTGATAGATTACTGGATTAGTGAGAAATTTTGGGATGGTGAAAATAGTGAAGATGACCATCGTGACAGGGGTTATCATATCATCGGAAGTCTTGTTTATGCATGTTTATTGGAAGAAGAAGGAAAATATGTAAAAATGCACGATGTGATGCGTGACATGGCTTTGTGGATAGCATGTAAGCGTGAAAGGTCGAAGCATAATTTTTTGGTGCGGGTGGCTGCTCAACTAACTGAAGCACCAAATGTTAGATACTGGAATGGGGTAACAAGAATATCATTAATGGGAAACTCCCTTCAGAATCTATCAGAAGTACCTACATGCCCTGATCTTTTGACTTTGTTTCTCTGTCGTAATCCTCATTTGCGTGATGTCGCAAGCGACTTCTTCCAATTTATGGATTCACTAACAGTTCTTGACCTGTCAAATACTAGCATTCAAAAACTTCCTTCTGGAATTACAAGGTTGCCTTCATTAAATTACCTTAATCTAGCACGCACCAACATACGACATTTGCCAAGTGAATTGAAAATGTTGAGAAAGCTAAGATACTTGAACTTGGAGCATAATGATTTTCTTGATATGATTCCAAGACAAGTTATATCTAGCTTGTCATGTTTGCAAGTCTTGAAAATGATTCACTGTGGCTTTTTCTATGAAGCAACAGAAGATAATTTATTGTCTGATAGTGTTACACATGTAGAAGAATTGCAGTGTTTGAAACATCTGAATGTTTTGAGCTTCACAGTAAGATCTGCCTCTGCTTTTCAGAGTTATTTAAACACGACCGAATTACTAAGTTGTACTCAAGCTCTGTCCCTTGAGTGTTTCAGTTGGTCAAAGTCAAATTTTTCATGGATGAAAAATATGAACAATCTAGAGACATTTAGTATCTGCGGAATTGAGCATTTGGAAGAGATGAATATCGACTCTACTACGGAAGGAACAGAGATACAAGTACTCAATGATCTCTACGATTCAATATTTGTAAGAAAGAGATGCTTCAATTGCCTCCGAGAAGTGAGTGTGGAATATTGCTCTCGTTTGTGGGATTTGAGATGGCTTATTCTGGCTCCAAATTTGACAGTTCTAAAAGTTGCCTATTGTGAAAAAGTGGAAGAACTCATCGATTTTGGTGAATTGGGTGGAGTTCCAGACGTGGGTGAAATTGTAGAACCATTTTCAAGACTTGAAGTTCTCATATTAGAGGATTTACCGCAATTGAAGACCATTTATGGTACTGCCTTGAACTTCCCGTTTATAAAGATAATCAAAGTGCTTGATTGTCCAATTCTCAAGAAGCTTCCACTAAACTCTGCCAGTGCAAAGGGACGCAAAGTTGTGATTGAAGCAGAGGAAGATTGGTGGAGAGACGTCGAGTGGGAGGATGAAGAAACTAAATCTGCTTTTCAACATTGCTTCAGAAGATGTTTCTCAAGTAAAAGAGAATATCGACCCCCATATTTTTTCTGACATTTGGTAGTCAAAGGGTGGTTTGCAGTCTATACAGGAAAAGAAAGTAAAGTTGGTATTTTCATCTCTTCCATTCATTTCTTGATGACCTTAAATTTTGTTTTTTCCCAACCCCTTTGTTAGACAAAATTGTATTCTGCTGGTTTGTTGTGTTTTGATAGATTTAAGTTCAAACTTATCATAGAAAATTTCTGCTGTTCATGTATTGGAGAGGTATTTTTAATTTTTCATGTATGCATTGTGCAAGGGTGTTAATGGTGCATGCAACTTGTTATTTGTCAGATGTTATTCTGAAATCTACAAGAGAATAAAAGGAACTGCTGTCTTATTTGAATTTTTCAGCATATATTATAGACATATTGGTTGCAGTGGCGGCTCATATAAAATGAGAGTAAACTGCTCTGTATTTGATTAACAACCACAACCTTTCCCGTTTTGTTTTCTTTCCTTTGTCAATCAAGCGAGGTTCTTGGAATACTTGAAACTTTCTAGGCAATATTGCAAAAGAAATGGGATCTTCTTGATGTAGTATAAAACATTTATTTTTTATTCCCTAAAAATTATTTGGTCCACATTTTAAAATTTGACTAATCTAATGATTATTAAAAATTAAATCGAACTTTTTTTTTTCCATTAAAACCTTTTATAAAATTTGAACACTTGCAATTAAACAATATATATTAATATTATGATTATTAATTACTACAATTCAAACTAAACCAAGAGCCTTATAAGTATAATTGAAAGAGTAAATACTCACCACATAATTACAATCCAGTAGTAAAAAAAAACATTATAACAAATAAAAATTTTGAACTAATCATATTGTAGATAAATGGTATGACAGACAATGAAACAATACATTTCACATACCTTAGCTCCTTTTTTTAACAATTTTTTGTAACCTCTAGCATTCTTTATTAATGTATAGTCTATAGGTTATAACAAACTAAATACATATAAAGCTTTTTAAATTTATAGCATTTAACTATTTTGTTTTATAAATTTTTATTTTAACAGCTTTATTTTTATATTTATAAGGTTTAAAGAAAAAAAAAAAGAAGAGAGCTTGGTGCTTATATCTAGTTAAATAAAATTTAAGGCCAAAATGAAAGGTATTTAACCAGAAAAATACCTTCACACTAAATATTAATATATTTTAAACCATACTCACCTTAAATAGACTCTTTTGGACAAAATTGCCCTTTAACCTAAAAAAATCATATTTATCTCTTCCTTTCTTTTTCCTTAGCCGCACACTATCATTTTCTTTCCCTCTACTCATTTTCAAACTCTTCTCTCTTCTCTCTTCTCTCTCTCTCTATTTTCATTACAAATTAAAGTTTTTCTTTTGCCGACAATCAAGATTGAAATAGGTAAATATAATTTATTTTTTATAATTTATTTTTTTATTTTTCTTGAAGAATTTATAATTGTGTATCGAAATATCTCTCAAATCAACTCAAGTTCGACAGTGAAGGTAATAGTTTTTTTGTATATTTTATTTTTTAAAGAGAATGATTAAAAAATATTATTTTATCTTCGATATTCTTTAATTATAATTTTTTTGAAGTGTTATAGTTGAGTAATATTGTATAAATAGTTAGTTATTGTTCCCATGAATATTTTTTTTAGCACTGTTATTATTATTATTATATTGATTTATATCGATATTTAAGTATTGTCATTGAGTATTAGATTAGGAAATATTAATTTCAATTTATATGTTTTAGTAAATATTATGGAGTATTACAAATGGTTATGATATTAGTTAATATGAGTTGATATGAATTAATATGAATTAATATGAGTTGATATGAGTATGATATGAGTTAATATTAGTGATATGAGTTTGATATGAGTTGATATGAGTTAGTATGAGTTTGATATGAGTTAATATTGGTGATATGACTTCGATATAAGTTGATATGAATTTGTTATGAGTTATTATGAGTTAGAATTATTGGTATGAATTGATATGAGCTTGGTATGAGCATATTTTTACTGGTATGACTTGGTATGAGCTTGTTATGAGTTTATTTTTATTAGTATGAATTGCTAAGAGCTTGGAATTAGCATATTTTTACTGACATGACTTGGTACGAGCTTGGTATGTGCATATTTTTACTGGTATGACTTAGTATGAGCTTGTTATGAGTTATTTTTATTGGTATGAGTTAATATGAGATTGGTATGAGCATATGACTTGGTATGAGCTTGTTATGAGTTTATTTTTATTGGTATGAGTTGATATTAGTTTGGTATGAGCATATTTTTACCGGTATGAGCTTGGTATGTGCATATTTTTATTGGCATAACTTGGTATGAGCTTAGTATGAATATATTTTTACTGGTATGACTTGGTATGAGTATATTTTTACTAGTATGACTTGGTATGAGCTTGTTATGAGTTTATTTTTATTGGTATGAATTATTATGAGCTTGAAATGAGCATATTTTTACTGGTATGACTTGGTATGGGCTTGATATGTGCATATTTTTTCTGGTATGACTTGATATGAGCTTATTATGAGTTTATTTTTATTGGTATGAGTTGATATGAGATTAGTATGAGCATATATTTACTGGTATAACTTGGTATGAGCTTATTATGAGTTTATTTTTATTGGTATGAGTTGATATTAGTTTGGTATGAGCATATATTTACTGGTATGACTTGGTATATGCATATTTTCACTGACATGACTTGGTATGAGCTTGGTATGAACATATTTTTACTGATATGACTTGGTATAAGCATGGTATGAGAATATTTTTACTGGTACGACTTGGTATGAGCTTGGTATGTGCATATTTTTATTGGCATGACTTGGTATGAGCTTAATATGAATATATTTTTACTGGTATGACTTGGTATGAGTATATTTTTCTAGTATGACTTGGTATGAACTTGTTATGAGTTTATTTTTATTGTTATGAATTGTTATGAGCTTAGAATGAGCATATTTTTACTAGTATGACTTGGTATGGGCTGGTATGTGCATATTTTTTCTGGTATGACTTGGTATGAGCTTGTTATGAGTTTATTTTTATTGGTATGAGTTGATATTAGTTTGGTATGAGCATATTTTTATTGATATGACTTGGTATGAGCTTGGTATGTGCATATTTTTACTGGCATGACTTGGTATGAGCTTAATATAAATATATTTTTACTGGTATGACTTGGTATGAACATGGTATGAGCATATTTTTAATAGTATGACTTGGTATGAGCTGGGTATGTGCATATTTTTACTGGTATGACTTAGTATGAGCTTGTTATGAGTTTATTTTGTATTGGTATGAGTTGATATGAGCTTGGTATGAGTATATTTTTACTGGTATGACTTGGTATGAGCATATTATTACTAGTAAGACTTGGTATGAGCATATTATTACTGGTATGACTTGATATGAGCATATATTTACTGCTATGACTTGGCATGAGCTTGGTATAAGCATATTTTTACTGGTGTTGCTTTGTATGAGCTTGTTATTAGTATATTTTAATGTGTTTTTATTGAATTATAGGAAATTGATGTCATACTATATTATGTGCATCAAAAACAGAAATATAATACAGAGTTCTTTAATAAAAAAAATATTTGGATCTTGTTATATTAATCAAATTTTTATGGCATGTCATGACGAGTTCGGTTTTGATCATTGGAGGACTCCCAGTTATGTAACTGATTTTCTTGAGGGCAAGCACAAATACTGTAAATATATTAAAGATGTTGACATTATTTTTCTATCGGTGAACCAAGCTACACTCGATTGGTTTTTAATATAAATAAATTTACCAGTAATTGGTCAATAAAGATATACGATTTGTTGTATGTCGACGCCTGCAGGAGTGATAGAATACAATGTGTTAATCCAATTGCTGAGATGCTGCCTCGTGCTTTGAATGAAGTTAATTTTTCAGATATAGGCCCAGATTGGAGATTAAAAAGGGTACGAAGCTGAAAATAATTTATAAGAATAATAGTTGTTCACGCCAAGTTGGGTAAGCTAGTACAAATTGTTCATTCTCAGTCATTATGTAATGATATTATTTGCCTTGTAGTGTTGCTAATATTAATATATTATAACAGAAAAGATTACGAGATGTTTGTTGCCAATTTTTTTTGAGTTTTTAATGACGACCGACCTCGACATATGGGACTGCAACCAGCAAAATATAGAATTATTTAGATATAATGCGACAGTTAATTTATGGATACACGCTATAAACAAGAATAACAATGCTTATGATAGCGAATAACATTTTGAAATTTTGTACGAATATTATAAATATATTAGATTGTATATATGAAATTATTACTTTCATTTATATTTATAGTATATAACAGGAAGTAATTATTTGATCATTAGATGTTATGACTTAATGTCGGATGTGGTATGTCGCAATAAGTTGATGTATGATTCTAATTTTTTATACGAGTTTTGTATAAGTTTTGGAAATCTGATGATACAGGATGTAGCGTGGTCAAATTTTGTTAACTCTCATATGAGCTGGTATGAGCCTGTAATGAGTATTATGAAATATCGATAAAAATATATACTCATACTAGTGAAAATATACTCATACCAAGCTCATACCAGTAAATATATGCTCATAAAAAACTCATATCAACTAATATCAGTAAATATATACGCATACCAGTAAATATATGCTCATACCAAGCTCATACCAACTCATACCAATAAAAATATACTCATACCAAGCTCATACCAACTTATACCAATAAAAATATGCTCATATCAATCTCATACCAACTAATACTAGTAAATATATGCCCATAACAAGCTCATACCAACTCATACCAGTAAAGATATGCTCATACCAACTCATACCAGTGAAAATATACTCATATCAAGCTCATACCAACTTATACCAATGAAAAAAATACTCATACCAAGCTTATACCAACTCATACCTGTAAAAATATGCTCATAGCAACTCATACCAATGAAAATATACTCATACCAAGCTCATATCAACTCATACCAGGAAAAATATGCTCATATAAATCTCATACCAACTAATACCAGTAAATATATGCTCATAACAAGTTCATACCAACTAATATCAGTAAATATATGCTCATACCAACTCATACCAATAAAAATATACTCATACCAACTTATACCAATAAAAATATGCTCATACCAATCTCATACCAAGTAATACCAGTAAATATAAACAAGCTCATACTAACTCATACCAGTAAAAATATGTTCATACCAAGCTTATACTAACTCATACCAGTGAAAATATACTCATACCAAGTTCATACCAACTCATATTAGTAAAAATATGCTCATACCAAGCTCATACTAACTCATATCAGTGAAAATATACTCATACCAAGCTCATATCAACTCATACCAATAAAAATATGCTCACACCAATCTCATACCAACTCATATTAGTAAAAATATGCTCATACTAAGCTCATACCAACTCATATCAGTGAAAATATACTCATACCAAGCTCATATCAACTCATACCAATAAAAATAAACTCATAACATGCTCATACTAAGTCATATCAGTAAAAATATGCTCATATCAAGCTCATAACAATTTATACCAATAAAAATAAACTCATAACAAGCTCATACCAAGTCATACCAGTAAAAATATGCTCATACCAAGCTCATATCAATTCATACCAATAATTCTAACTCATAATAACTCATATCAACTCATAACAAATTCATATCAACTTATATCGAAGTCATATCACTAATATTAACTAATATCAAACTCATATTAACTCATATCAACTCTTATCAAACTTATATCATTAATACTAACTCATATCAACTCATATCATACTCATATTAACTCATATTAATTCATATCAATTCATATCAACTCATATCATAACCATTTGTAATACTCCATAATATTTACTAAAATATATAAATTGAAATTAATATTTTCTAATCTAACACTAAATGACAATCCTTAAATATCGATTTAAATCAATATAATAATAATAATAACAGTGCTAAAAATAAAAAAAAAAATCTTCATGAGAACAATAACTAACTATTTATACAACTTTACTCAACTATAACACTTTAAAAAATGATAATTAAAGAATATCGAAGATAAAATAATATTTTTTAATTATTCTCTTTAAAAAATAAAATACACAAAAAATTCATTACATTCACTGTTTAAGTAAAGGAGAATATCGAACTTGAATTAATTTGAGAGATATTTCGATACATAATTATAAATTCTTCAAGAAAAATAAAAAAATAAAATATACAAAATAAATCAAACTTACCTATTTCAATCTTAATTGTCGGCAAAAGAAAAACTTCAATTTATAGTGAAAAGAGAGAGAGAGAGAGAGAGAGAGAGAGAGAGGAGAGAAGAGTTTAAAAATAAGTAGAGGGAAAGAGAATGATAGTGTGCGGCTAGGAAAAAAGAAAGGAAGAGATAAATTTAATTTTTTTTAGATTAAAGAATAATTTTATCCAAAAAAATTTATTTAAAATGAGCATAATTTAAAATATATTAATACTTAGTGTAGATGTATTTTTCTTGTTAAATCTCAAAATTGAACGTTATTTGTATTTATCTATTATAATATAAAAATAAAAAAGTCATAGCTGAACGACAAACAGAAAGGGAAAAAGAAGACTCGATGGCTGGTTTGCAAAGATTTGCACTGTCATTTGGAAGGCAATGATCTTCAGGACTTGTTTGGGATGTTAAAGTTTTACCAGGGGAGTCAAACCAAGTAACAAATAATCAAAAACAAGATCAAGAACAAGTTACAAAGCTACAAGAAAAGTTATATATCAAGCAAGAGAAGGGTGTTAAGCCAATTTCATTATCAATTCCAAGACGTATTAGTACCACTGGAAGACCCCGATCTAACGGTGGACAACGAGGTTACCGGACCCATAAGGTGTTTCCGGCTGTAGAACCTCCCTCTCCAAGAGTCATTGCTTGTGGGTATTAAAGAGATTTAATGAAGGTTGTAAAATCAATGTTCTATCTCTAATGATTCTCAGTACAAATATATATTCACAAAACAGATGCTAAATAAGGTAAAGAACTGATGATACATATTTACAATTAATTATATCCTTAATTATGGTTGACATTCTATTATTGTGAGATTGCTGTGATTGCACTGTCAATGGATGAAGTTATGGCATTGATTGTGCTATTACGACCCCGCAAGTTAGGAGTGAGGGAGACGATTCCTAACTTGGGAAGATGTCTTTGGAAAAGTTGCTTGGATTGAGCTTTGGTGAGAGAATCGGCAAGTTGATCTGCTGAATGAATATGATGAACTTTATGTTGATGGTTTTGAACTTGATCTCGTACGAAATGAAAATCAACCGCAATATGTTTCATTCGATTATGAAATACAGGATTTTGACTAAGTTATGTGGCCCCAATGTTGTCACAATAAATGTTCGGTACTTGAGATAATGAGACATGTAATTCACCTAGCAAATTTGTTAACCATTTTATCTATGTAACTGCACCAGCCACAGCGCGATATTCCGCTTCCGTAGATAATCGTGCCATTGTTCTTTCCTTCTTAGATGACCAACTAAGAGGAGTATTCCCAAGAAAAGTTATGTAGCCTGAAGTTGAAGTACGATCATTAAGATCACCGGCCCAATCGGCGTCGGTATAAACTTGAAGAACAGAGGTTGGAGTTTGACTTAAAAGTAACCCATACTACATAGTATGCTTTAGATATCGAAGCAATATTTTGACAGCTTGCCAATGTATAGTTGTAGGAGAGTGCATGAATTCAGAAAGTTTGTTTATGGAAAAACTTATATCAGGCCGAGTGAAGTAAAGATACTGTAATTTACCAAGAACTTTTATGTATTGTTTTGCATCAGTTGGTGGTGAACCATCATTTAGATGAAGTGAAGTTGAACAACTTAATGGAGTAGAAACGCCATTGCTTTCATTCATATTGTATTTTTGTAGTAAATCTAAAATATACTTGAATTGAAACAAAATAATTCCCTCAGGTCTGTGAAGCACCTCCACACCAAGAAAATAATTAAGTGGACCAAGATCTTTTAGAGAAAAATGTTGAGATAATGCAGAAATGACATTAGATATAGCAAATTTGCTATTACCAGTAATAATTATATCGTCGACATAAACCAAAAGATAGAGAGTAATTGTTGATCTGTGGAAGATAAATAAGGAGCTGTCTGATTTTGATTCTTGAAAACCATAACGAGTCAAAAAAATTTCCAATGCCATGTACCAAGCTCGAGGAGCTCGCTTTAAGCCATAAATTGCCTTCTTTAGTTTACATACATGATTAGGATAATCAGGATGAATGAACCCCTTTGGTTGACTCATATAGACCTCATCTTCAAGCTTTCCTTGTAGGAATACATTATTTACATCTAACTAATGTAAAAGCCAATTGTGTTGAGCTGCAATGGTGAGCACAAGGCGAACAGTAGTTGGTTTCACAACAAGACTGAAGGTTGAGTGATAATCTATTCCCGGGCATTTAGTGAACCCCTTGGCAACAAGACGAGCTTTGTATTTGTCAAGGTCGCCATTACCTTTGAACTTGATTCGAAAAAGCCATTTGCTCCCAACAGTATTTTGAGATGGATTTCTAGGAACCAATTCCCATGTCTGATTTTTTATGAGGGCACTAAATTCTGCATTCATGGCTTCACGCTAATTAGCATCTTTTTGGGCTTGTTTAACAGTAGTAGGGGTTGTTTGGGTGGAGGCAACTGCTAGGTAATCAACAATTGTTTTTAGCTTAAATATATTATTTGGGGACCTAGTGACAACTCGATTTGAGTTAGGAGGGACTATGGGTTGTGGAGGAATTTCTTGAGAGTCAGGTAAAGTGATGGGGGATGAGGATTCAGGAGAATTAAAATTGGAAATAGAGAGAGAATTACCTGAAGAGTGATCTGATTGAGAAGGAATCGAGTCAAGTGCTATCTTTTTTGACGCAGGGTTAATATGTGAGCAAGAATGACTGTTCAACCTTGATGATTGGTCCTTTTTATTTGAAAGCAAAATAAGTGCTGGGCCAGAATAAAAAATATTATTATTTGGGGCAGGATGAGTGACAGAGGAGGAATATGAAATATTCAGATTATGCCATGAAGGTTCATATTGACATGCTTGGATATTTTGGAACCTAGATTGATATGGGAACTTATTTTCAAAAAATAGAACATCTCGTGAAATATATATTTTGTTTGAGAATGGGTCATAGCACTGGTGGCTGTAATGTTTAGTAGAGAAACCCAAGTATACACATGGTTTGGATCGAGGTTCTAATTTGTGAGAGGTGTAAGGTTTGAGCCAAGGAAAACATAGGCACCCAAATGTTCTAAGCTTTGCAAGTGAAGGATCTGATTGAAATAAAATTTGGTAAGGGGAATTAAAGGATAAAGTTTGAGTGGGTAGTCTATTAATGAGGTATATAGCTGTGGAGCAAGCAAAGGACCAAAGGGATGGCGGTAAAGAAGCTTGATGTAACAGGGTGCGTGCTGTTTCAATTATGTGGCGATGTTTTCACTCGGCTTGAGCTGCTCTCTGTGGTGTATAAGGAGGTGAGATAAGGTGTTGAATACCATTATTTGCAAGAAAAATTTTGAGTGTAGTGAACTCTCCTCCACCATCTGAATATACACTTAAAATTTTAGTATCAAAGTAATTTTCCACAAGTGATTTGAAATGAGTAAAGATTTGGGTGACATCACTCTTGTTTGTCATTGGGTAAAGCCATGTATATTTGGAGAATTGATCAACAAAAATGACATAATATTTTTGTTTGTCAATGGATTCAATGGGAGAAGGACCCCATACATCAGTGAAGATTATTTCAAGAGGTTTTTGACAATTTAAAGAAGTGACTGAGAAGGGAAGCCGAGTACTTTTATTGCAGCAACAAGAATTACAATATTGAAAATTACTTGAATTGGAAAATGGTAATGAAAAGGAATGTAACACAGATTTTAGCACTCTAAAATTAGGGTGCCCTAGTCGACGATGCCACATATGTAAACTAGGAGCAGAAACAGCCAAATTGGCGGTAATAGGAGGCTTATTTAGATGTGGCTTCAATGCGGGCTAGACATACAGGTCATTCTTATTCAGCCTGCGTAAAAGAGGCGCCCCCGTGCTCAATGCCTTCACAAGAAATAAAAATGGAAAAAACTCAATGGAGGTATTATTTTGTATGCAAAATTTAGAAACAGAAATCAGATTTTTCTTGATGTGAGGAGCACAAAGAACATTATGTAAAGAGAAATTTTTAGAGGATGTAGATAAAGGGACAGAACCTGTATGAGTTATGGGTATACTATTACCATTACCCATAATGATGCTTTCATTGCCCGTGTACTCATGAGGTGGAATAAGATTTGATGAATTATTAGTAACATGATGATTAGCTCCAGAGTCCAATATTCAAGGATTTGAATCATTGTCGTGGTTAGCAGAAAACATGGCTTTTGCCTCAAAGTGATTATGAGATTTGGATCTGCACACACTAGCAACATGACCAAATTTTTCACAGAGTTGACATTGTACCTTGGATTGAAAATTGTTTGTAGAGGATGAACGCCAAGATTGTTGATTGTAGTATGTTCTTGGATTGCCATACTGTTGAGAACATGCTTGATAAGATTTTTGTGATGATTGATTTTGCCATCAGCGATTTTGTTTGGAGCCTGAGGTATGGTTACCAGGTACTTGAGCAACTTAAACAGTGATAGAAGCCGTTGGTTTCCTCGCATCCTCATGCTTGAGAAAGATTTCATGGTCTGTCAGTTTATCATACATTTCTTCAAAGCTGATGGGTGAATCCCTTGCTCTTATGGCAGCACTAATTTCTTTGTAATCAGATTCCAGACTACTGAGAACTTTGACAATTAATTTTGTATCATCAATAGGAGATCCTACAGTAGCTAATTCATCAGAGATTTTTCGGATTTCACGCAAATATTCCTCAACAGATTTAGAATCTTTGCTAGTTTTAGCAAGCATGTCACGAAGCGTAAAGATTCGTATCTGCGATTTATTCGCATAAGTTGTATGTAGATGGTCCCAAGCTTGTTTAGATGTTAAGGCAGAGGCAATAGAAGAAGCAATGGTAGGTTCGACGGAAGCCATTAATGCATTACGAATGAGGTTATCTTGTCTGTACCAGAGTTTATAATCAGGATTTATGATATCATGTTCCAATTTCTTGATTGTTTGAGAAGGTGGGTTAATGGAGCCATCAAGATACAAGAGTAAATCATATCCACACATTAATGTGACAACTTGGGCCTTCCAGGTGGGGAAATTGGAACTGCCAGCAAGTTTTATAGGTAATTGAGAGGATGGATTGAAAGTAATAATATGATTAGTTTGAGAAATTGGTTGAGAAGAGCAAGCTATGGCAAAATTGATCATTGTAAGTGTGGTTTCACCAGTTTGAGCAGAAGTTTCAGACATTGTATTTAAAGGAGGAAGAGACGAAAGGGAAAAGAGAATTTTGGACCGAAGGTTACTCGCTAAAGAGTTGTTGTTGTCTCTGATACCATAAAGAGATTTAATGAAGGTTGTAAAATCACTGTTCTATCTTTAATGATTCTCAGTACAAATATATATACACAAAACAGAGGCTAAATAAGGTAAAGAACTGATGATACATATTTACAATTAATTATATCCTTAATTATGGTTGACATTCTATTATTGTGAGATTGCTGTGATTGTGCTGTCAATGGATGAAGTTATGGCCTTGATTGTGCTATTAGGTATTGCAATACTTTTGTATAAGAAAAAACAATAAAGAATCATCGTCGAAAAAAGGCTGGTAAGATCATATCACGATAGTTTTTCCATGTTTTCCGGTGGCTGGAAATGGAATATTTCGGTGAAGTGGCTATGCTGTTAGGACTGCAGGATGAAAATTTTTTACATTAATTAAGTTCTGTATGAGTTTTTCTTGAATCAATCCTTTCTTCATTTCCTGTATTGTTAATTTAGTTATGGAAAAATAAAATTATATAGCCAAAACCAATTGTGGAATTGAGTCACAGAAAGAGCAGGCAAGAAGGAAGCTTGAGCTTGATGGCTAAAATTATCTTTGCTTTATATGATTATTAATTGAATAAATAGTTATTTTATGTATCATCCTTACATCTCCTACTGCTAGTCTGGTGACAGTTTTGGTATGCTGGAGATGTTTACTGAACTTATGGCATTTATTACATTTGCAGGTGAAGGAATAATTGAACAATCATTGAATAAGATAGTAGATGAGGGTTCACAATCGAAGGAATTTTTATTCCATGATGGCTTATTTGTTCCTACCATACCAGGTAATCCTTTAAAAGGCAATGGATGAGTTACTAAAGCCTCACAGTTTCTTTCCTTTGAATCATGAATTAAAGTGGAGTCTTAATTAAAAATAAAAATTAGTTGAATGTATTCTTCTGAAGTCCTAGTCTTCTTTGATCATTATTGCATTTAGTTGATGCATCATCCTTACATCTCCTACTACTGGTCGGGTGACAGTTTTGGTTATTTCATTTGCAGGTGAAGGAATAATTGAACAATAATTGAATAAGATTGTAGATGAGGAATCGACGGAATTTTTATTCCATGATGGCTTATTTGATCCTACCATCCCAGGTAATCCTTTAAAAGGCAATGGATGAGTTACTAAAGCCTCACAGTTTCTTTCCTTTGAATCATGAATTAAAGTGGAGTCTTAAATAAAAATAAAAATTAGTTGAATGTAGTCTTATGAAGTCCTAGTCTTCTTTGATCATTAATTTCTCAAAGGTAAAATACTAAATCATTTTTACTTATATGAAATGATTAAACATTTGAAATTTAACACTCTATTAAACTTAAATTTATTATTAAACTTAAATTTATGTCCATGTTAAATAATGTCTCTTCAGAAACAGTTATTGGAAGGCCCTGTGTGTTGGAATATCAGCCCATAGAACAAAATAATAATAGCAGAAAATGAGAGATTAGTAGTGAAGAATTTTATTGTTTTTTTTTACTCAATTAAAAACTGAAATTACATAGCATTATATAAGAAAAAAAAAACAGAAAAAAAAACGTTGCACCATATCTGCAACTATTTCCACCCACTAAACACCATATCCTCCTATTTATTAGGCCACTAATAATCTTCCTATTAATTAGCACTAACTATTGACCAAGCAACAATATGTAAAATACATAAAATGACTAATGCTAACAACTAAACCACCTAGTTGTAGCTGACAGAAATAATAAATTATAAAAAAAATAATAATTAAAACAAGTTTAATACTAACAATCACCCCCTTAAACTTATTTTCCAACCATAATAATTCTTGGAAGTACTTCTCTTCCTTTAGGAGCATGTCTCTCCTCTTCATAATTTCTTTATTGGAGCACATCTCTCCAATTTGATGCACGTCTCATCCTCAATTTTCCATTTTGGAGCACATCTCTCCAACTACAGAAGAGATTCTTCTTGCTCAATTACTTGAGCCATATTAACCTGTTGATCTGTATATCTGCAATTCTTTTTCACGTGTCCAAATTTTTTACAATTAAAGCATTGAGGCTTACCTTTATGCCAACAATCATCTGTCTCATGGCCATATTTTTTGCAATTACTACAATAAGGAATTTTTCCTTTACATTTAGCATCTTTAACTAGTAAAACTCTTTCATCTGCCTCTCCTATCTCTTCTTTCCTCATAGCTCTCCTTTGTTCTTGTGCTTGTAAGGCATTAATTAATTATGTGAGAGTGATTTCACCAATGTCTCTAGAATCTTCCAATGATGACAGTTTTGCTTCAAACTTTTTTGGCAAACTTATAAATAATTTTTCCACAATCTTACTATCTGGTAGATTCTCTCCAAGCAATCTAACTTTATTCACCACCATCATTAGTCGATCATAATAATATTGTATGGACTCGTTCTCTTTCATGCTCATGCTTTCAAACTCTCTTTTGAGATTTAATATTTCCATCTTTTGTGCCCTCTTGTTTCCTTGATATGACTCTTTCAAGGTATTCCAAGCCTCCTTGGCAGTTTCGCAATTCATGATTTTTGTGAAAGATAATTCTGACACAGCAGAAAAGATTATTGATAGAGCCCTTGGAGCTTTTGCGGCTTCTTCTTCATGAGCTTTGATTTGGGCAAGTGTTGGATTACTTCCAAGTGGCTGCAATTATTTATCACCTTCAACCCATTGCCATAAACATTGGCCTTTCAAGTGAGCTTTCATTTTAACAGCCTAAAATTGATAATGCTCACCATTAAAAATTGGTGGTGAAGAAATAATTTGCCTAACAGCCATTTTTTTTTTAAACACTCAAGTTCACAAAACCGGCTCTGATACCAATTGTTGGAATATCAACCCATAGAACAAAATAATAATAGCAGAAAATGAGAGATTAGTAGTGAAGAATTTTATTATTATTTTTTACTCAATTAAAAACTGAAATTACATAGCATTATATAAGAAAAAAAAACAGAAAAAAAAACGTTGCACCATATCTGCAACTATTTCCACTCACTAAACACCATATCCTCCTATTTATTAGGCCACTAATAATCTTTCTATTAATTAGCACTAACTATTGACTAAGCAACAATATGTAAAATACATAAAATGACTAATGCTAACAACTAAACCACCTAGCTGTAGCTGACAGAAATAATAAATTATAAAAAAAATAATAATTAAAACAAGTTTAATACTAACACTGTGAGCAAACAATTGGCTTGGAAAGACCGTTTAATAAAGCATGGAGCTTGCTCATGGAGAAAGGAGTCAGAATTGTTGGCATATACGGTTGTGAGGGAGTGGGTAAAACTACTCTTTTAACCCAAATCAAAAACAAATTTCTTATCTCATCAAACTATTATTATCTTGTGATTTGGGTTGCAGTGGCTCGGCGTTTAGGACTACAGAAGATTCAAGAGGAAATTGGGAATGCAATAGGCTTTTCTGGTGAGCAGTGGAAGAACAAAAGCCTCGATGCACAAGCTGAAGACATCTTTTATGTACTGAGCAAAAGGAAGTTCGTATTATTGTTTGATGATCTATGGGAGATGGTCGACCTTGACAAAGTTGGGGTTCCTTTACAACTAATGCCAAATGGATCCAAAATAGCATTCACAACCACTTCTGAGAATTTGTGCGGCCTCATGAATGCGGACAAGAGTGTTGCATTAAAAATTTTGTCTTAGAAATATGCTTTTGAATTGTTCAAGAAGAAGACTGGTGAAGAAATCGTAGATAGTAATCCAACTATTCTTCGCCTGGCTCATCTCATGGTTGGTAAATGCAGTTGTTTGCCTCTAGCCCTGATTAGTGCTGCTCATAGTATGTCTTGCAAGAGGAATCCCCAAGAATGGTATCATGCTCTGGAGATCTTGGTCTTGGACAAAGTTAAATCTATTGAGCTCTTTGCCCGAAGTGTTCCAGGTTCATGGGTTGATGTACTTTCTATTTTGAAGTTTTGTTATGATAATTTGACTTGCATAGCTCAATCTTGTCTTTTATACTGTAGCTTGTTCCCAGAGAACTTCAAAATTTTAAAGGATGATCTGATAAATTATTGGACTTTTGAAGAATTATTGACTGAACATGATAGTGGAGCTAGCACTCAAAAGCTGGGATTGGATATCATTGATGAACTGGTTAAGGCAAATCTTTTGGAAGAAGAAAACCAGCATGTAAAAATGCATAGTTTAGTTAGATGTGTGGCATTGCAGATAGCAAAAATGTCGAAGGAAAACTTTTTTGTACAAGCTGGTGCTCATTTAACTGAAGTGCCAAGGCTTGCAATCTGGAAAAGTAAGCAAATGATATCGCTGATGGAAAACTCCATTCGGAATTTATCAGAGGTGCTTGAATGCCCGGATCTTTTAACTTTGTTTCTTGGTCATAATCCTCTCACTAGCATCAGTGAGGACTTCATTCCTGTTTATGGATACACTAAAAGTTCTAGATTTGTCAAATAGCAGTATAGAAGAATTGCCATCAGGAATTCCAAAATTGGTATCTTTACAGTATCTTAATCTATCATATACATGCATAGAAAAATTGCCATACGAATTGAAGATGTTATCAAATTTGAAATATTTGAACTTGGAGTATAATGACCTCCTGCGGGTGATTCCAAGGCAAGTAGAATGTTCCGTTGTGGTTTTTCCCTTGTAGAAGAAGAAAATAATATATTGTCTGATAGTAATATGCACGTAAATGAATTGCAGCATTTGAAACATCTGAATGTATTTAGCATCACAGTAAAACTTGCTTCTGCTCTTGAGGGTTTGAACAGCACTCACAGATTAACAAGCTGCACTAAAGCTTTATCACTTGAGTGTTTATGGGGTACAAAGTCACTTGATATTTCACTGTTAGCAACTATGGAGCATCTAGACACTCTTGAGATCTACCGGACTGATCATTTGGAAGAGTTAAATATTGACTTTACTGCCGAAGGAGCAGACACGCAAGATCTCGGTAGTCTCTGTGACTCGTGGATCTTAAGGAAGAGAAGCTTCAATAGTCTCCAAGAAGTGAGTGTGGGAAAATGCTTGCATTTGCGGGACCTGACATGGCTTATCCTAGCACCAAATCTGGCAGTTTTGAGAGTCACGGTTTGTGGAGATATGGAAGAAATAATCAGCAATGGACAACTGGATAGAATTCTGAATGAGGGTGAAAATTTAATCCCATTTGATAAACTTGAAGTTCTTGTGCTTGAAAGTTTACCAAAACTAAAGAGCATTTACAGGAAATCTTTGCCCTTTCCATCATTAAATAAAATCAGGGTACTTCATTGCCCACTGCTGAAGAAACTTCCACTCAACCCCAGCAGCGCAAAGGGAAATGCAGTTTCCATTCTAACAGAGGATCGTTGGTGGGAAGATGTTGAATGGGAGAAAGAAGCTGCTAAAACAATCTTTTCATAGCGGGTCATACATATACCTGATTGATTCCTGTAGGCGTGATCATCGAAAATTGGTATCATTATTCCACTTGTTTTTCCTTTGTTTTTTCCTTTTTAATTGCATACAGATACATTGTGAGACTGTATTTCTCAAGTCAAGAAATTCAATAACTAAGCATGTCTTCTATACCACCATGAGATTTCAATTGTATTTTTCATATGAAACTTGACTATTGGGTTTGATGATTGGCTCCTTTCAAAAGTCAAAAAGGATTAATTTTAAGTCTTTTTATACACTAAATCACTATGACAAATCACATTCATATATGATGTAATATAATGTAAATTATAAACTGTTTTATAAGATTCAATTAGTTAATCTCTTTCCCCTGTCACCGAAGTTCTCTCTCCTCTCTCTAATAGAACCCTTTTTCTCTGCTTTTCTATCCTAGATTTAGGGCCATCGTTGGCTTAAATATTTCACCTCCTCTTGTTTTTTTGTAATATATTTCAATTTTTTGTGATTTGGTTTGATTTACCCTTAGACCTGACATTTATAAGGTCTTTTTTGTTCTCCACCATCTTAATGCCTCATGGTGTCATGGTTTAGTTTTGTAGATATGATAGTTTGCAGAGAAAACCAGCAAATAGCTTCAGAAGAACTCCTTGGCTTGGCTTGCCTTTCGTGCGATTTATAGTCCTACTCAAGATGGGACCGTTGTGCAATGTATGGACGATGAAGGTGATTAGCCTCTGCTTTTTTGGTGTTCAAATCATTTTTAACCAGCTTCTAGCATCCTTGTTTGCCGTGATTTCTAGTAAGCTTCCTCTAATGCACTGCCTCGTTATGAATCTGTGGCACCTTTATATCCTCCCCTAGTTTCTTCTTGATTTTTTTGACGGTTTTTAGTACAAATATATTAGATCTTTTATGGAAAGATGTTTGAATCTAGTTTTTTTCAGGTGTTAAAAATCTTTTTTGGGTTGCATTTCCTTTTGTTTATCAGATATATTAGATCTTTTATGGAAAGATCGTTTGCATTTCCTTTTGTTTAATACAATATTTCATTACTGAAAAAAAAAATTAATTACTATTTAAATATTTTGAATTAACCATCATATTTATAATGGTTAACTAGTCATCATCTAAATAACTTAAGGTAGATAAATCATTTCGGTTCGAGGTAGAATGTAATTTAAATAATCTGAAGTTAGGATTGAGCTTAGATGGGGTTGAGCTAAAAAAATATACTGGGTGGGCCTTATCTGGAGATGATGAAGGTGCTTGATTGCTCAATTCTCGAGAGCTTTCACTCAACTATGGCACCCAAAGCAATGCAAAGATGTGGTTAAAGCAGAGGAAGATTGGTGGAGGACGAAGATGCTAAAGCCACCTTTTAACCCTGCTTCAGAACATGTTTTCTCAAATAAAAGAACATATTTTTCCGCTATCTGGTTCAAGGATTTTCTGTCTATACAGGAAAGGAACGTAATATAGTTGTTTTCATGTCTCTTCTATTCATTTCTTGATAACCTTAATTTTTTGTTTTCTCCAGACCCCTTTAGGACACTAAATTGTATTCTCCTGGTTTGTTGGTAGATCTAAATTTGAACTTGTGATCGTAAATTTATATGGTTTGTGTATCAGAGAGGTATTTTGAATTTCATTTACGCATTATGCAACAGTGCTAATGTCTGCAAATAGTAACTTTTGATTTCTCTGCTATAGACGTCATTCTGAAATCCACAAGAGAATAAAAAGAGCTGGAGTCTCATGTGAATTTTCTAGAATGTATTACAATATATATTGGAATATTGAGAACATGTGAAACACATGTAAAATGAGAATGAATTACTTTGTATTTGACAAGCTACAAAGAAATATGGAAAAGAGATGTATATTTAAGAGAATCTCCATTATATGTTTTTAACTGATCATAGCCGCATAGCTTTTGCATTGAAAATAAAGAGCAAAGAACGTTAAAATTCCGTAACTTCGACAAAATGAGAATATATGAGGCTGCAAATAAGTCTTCCAGACCCTAATTTTTTTTAGCCTTTCTTTTTTATCTTCTCTAGTTTTACAAAGACAAATTTGACACAATTTCTAAGCTTGATACCTTGAGTGCATGTAACTACAAGGCACTATTCCTTACTTTTTGAAAAGAATTTCAAGAAATGTTTCCCATCCTATTCTAGCATTCTATATAATTATATGTATCAAGTTCTGAAAGCAACAATTTTCTTGATTAACAATCACAATCTTCTTAGCTTCTTAGCCTCTTTTGGGTATCAACTTCAAGACTTTTTGAGCAGAAGTATCCCACCACAAAACTTTGGCAATTAAAAGTCAGAATTATATGCATATAAAACTCATCTCAAAAAAAAAGTCAACAAAAAGGCCCTTTTACTGGAATAAAATAGCTAGGTGTTTAATTATACAATAAGGTTATCATATCAAACTCTTGCATAAATAATTTGAATAATTAAGTTTTGCTTGGCTTCACCAACAAGCACAGGATAAGAACTTCTTTTCCTGATTTTTCTATAGGACTCACCAAGGCACTTTTCTGATAAAAGTTCAGGTACAGTTCTATCTAATACTAATCTGTATCTGAAAAATAATACACAATGCTCTGGTCCAAGTTTCAATACATACATTCTCCTAGCATGATAACAATTGTTAATGTAAATTTACAGAAATGACTAGATTTTTCTATCATTAGAGATGCATGAAGAACAACATAAACACATTCTCGGAATCAATCAACTATGTACCTTTTTCAGCAGCTTGCGCCCACTTGATAGTTGAACGGGCCAATGCATCGATTGGATCAATACATTTCTTGAGAAGAGGATCATCCTGAGGCAAAACATTGCGCATATCATCAGAGGCAACGATAACAATGTTCACTGCCCTCACCAGAAGAACCTGGAGTGCTATTCTCAGCAGATTCCTTGCCCCTTCCATGTCCTTTCTGTTTAAAGCTTCAATTGCAGGAATTACAGTGTGTTCCATGGTTGCTTTGTCTGGAAGCACAACCTCAAATCCCTGCAAGCTCAGGGAATATTGTATATATTATATAAATATCAACAATGCCTGAAAAAAAAAAAGACCCTGTATCATAAACAAAATAAGTTTACACAGTAACGGAAAGTCCGAAACTGATTAAGATGATTCCATCGTAGTTACAAAATCTTTCAGAATTTACAGCTCCAAAAGCTCATATTAGATTCAATAGGAGGCGATTTGAAGCAGGAACAGGAATGATATTTCAACAATCATTCCCTCCTATTCAACATAAAAATAATTAAAACTGGGGTACTGCATGCTTCATTGTACACATAGTAACGAATCATCGGACAGTGTAAGACAGGATTTAAGAGATGCACTGAGAAACACAATCTAATTCTTTCATTATATCTTCATCTTTAACATAATATTTATTTGAAAAGTCGTGCAAGCTGCATCCAGCACTATAGTCTCTTCATCTTAGGTCTCAGACTCATACTATGTATCAAAACTAACTACAAACAGCACCTGCCCATTCTATTACCTCAACTGGGTCTTTGTAAAAATTGAATTTCCAACAGGAATCAGCATTTAGCATCAAAATTGTTTCATCCATCACAGTATCAAGACATTCTAGTAAAAGGTCTGGGCAAGGTTTTCATATTTCTTTTTTAAAGCCCAATTGCCACTTGAACTTTCTTGATTCAGACTCGTGGGCTCAACTTCGGCCCAACTTCAGTTTTCAACTTGATGACTGAATTTTGGCTCTTTCTTTTTAGGCTCAATATGCTTCCTCATGCTATCTCCATTAATCCACAGTCCATTATATTTTATAATTGGACCTTCTTTGATGCAAGGCACATTTCTATATCCAAGTGCAATTTGCTTCCTCATGGGTACTGTCATTTGGGCTTTGGCTTGATTAGTATCTTTGGCCCGTTCGGACATTGAATCTCTGATACCATATTGAATTTTTGGACTCTAGAGACAATTTTCTCCTTGGGCTTCTTGAATATCGAGTGTTGAGTTTCTTTGAAATCAATGGGCTTCTTCAAAGTTGGGTCATTTTTTCCTTTGCACCACACGCTTAATATTCCCTTTTTTCTTCTTTCTTTTTTTCTACGTGGGAACAACTCCCACTGCCAACATGCTTCTTATCTTCCACTTAAACATCCAGAGTAGAAAGATATAAGCAGTCCTCTCAGAACACCACAAGCCCCCCCACCCCAGCCCATTAAAATAAAATAAAAAAAATGAAACAAAAAGATTACATGAATCAATATACCAATCTTGTGTAATGAAACAAATTACGACAGCAAAATGAAATCTAAAATAAAAAGCCACAAAAAGAATAAGTTGACAATTGATGAGCCAACTGTAAAAGAAAATAATAGAATTTTCCCCCATATCGTGCCAATCGAGTGAATCTTAAGAAGGTGAAATTTGTTGGGCAAAAAATTTTTATGAAAAGATAATGGCATTTATGAGGAAGTGGATAAGATACTAGAATCAACGCCTCCCTAATTAAAGTGAATTTAGAATGCTTGAGAAGACAAGCACAATGGTCATCACCTCAACCTCAGGCTGAAGTATGTGAGATTCCAAACACCCTCTCAATTTCACATGCCCAAATGTGTTTTACTCTTAATTTCTTAAAGTTTCACATACACTTCCTTGCAATCTTAAATAACTGAATCAGAATATTTATTTTCACTCTATTGTGCTACACTAGTGAATATCATTCAAGCTCCACTTTAAAAGCATAATTCCAACTTAATGCCCTGCAAAGGTACATTCACAAACAAAAAGATCCACTCTCTTCTTATATCTGTATAGCTTACTGTAATTTGTTAGAGATTGTAACTTGAAAAAGTAAATCATTTTATTGTAAATATGCATCAATTTGCTGTAGGAAATCAACAAGATCAAATCAAGAAATTTTAAATTTCAAAAATAAATCCAAGCAGTTTTTATTTAATAGTTTATATCAGATTTTATAGATTTTTTTTTGAATTTTTTTTTTTGTTACAAACTCATGTATAAAAAGGCTATTTGATAGAAATAAAATTGAATCATTTCATATAGCTCTATTAGAAAAACCATCAGTGGTATCAGAGCTTCAATGATCCTTAAGAGACTTATGAAGTCTCTACAACTATTCTTACAATCATACCCATATTCATGATTATAACTATAACCACAGTTATAGCTATGATTACAAACACATAACCAAATCCCACAATCATAATCATAACCATGATCACAAACACATGATCAAGCCCATAACAAATGTAAATATAAAGTAACTGACATATTTATAAACTGTAATGAAATACAAAAATGATGATGACCGGCGAGTCTATAAATTGCAATGCAAAAAAAATAAAGTGACAGACAAGTCTATATATTACAATAAAATGAAAAGAAATTAAACGAATCTAAAGCATATCTTTAAACTGCTGAAATCTTATGTTACAATGTTATGAGCTATGTGGTGTTTTTTTTTTTAAATAAAAAAATAGAGAAGTTTTTTGAATCTTTAAGGAAGTATTATCATTAAGGAGGAGCTTAACAATGACTAGCTGAATAGAGAAGAGCTTCAAATTTACCGCAAATGATATAAGGAAGAGTGTTGGAAATATGTCTCAATTTGCTATAGGAAATCAAGGAAAATCAAATCTAAAAATTTTAAATCTAAAAAATAAATCCAAGTAGTTTTTATTTGATAGTTTATCTCAAATTTTATAGATTTTGTTTTCATTTTTTTTTTGTTACAAATTCATGTATAAAAAAGGCTATTTGATAAAAATAAAATAGAACCATTCTTAAACTCCATTAGAAAAACCAACACATTTATTTTATACCAAACTGATTTTTCCAAAATAATATAATCTGAAATAGAAGCACAAATGAGCACAGGATGAACCTACCTCGCTCTGCAGTTTCTCTTGATAGAAACCTGCATTCAAAGTAACATTTGAAGCTAGCACCGCAATCCGCAAAGGGCTCCCAGCCTCAAGTGGCTTCAGCTTAGCTTCCTTGAGCTCCCTAGCAACACACTCACCCATATGTAGGAAATAAACAGAACACCCCTTTGAAACCTCATCATGCCATGAATGTGAAATATGACAAGGCATTACGATGCAGCGTGCACCTGATCTCTCAAGAAAAACCCTTTTACTACTAAGATCCTCCACAATACGGGTATGATCCAATAGTGAAGTTTCACTGTGCCTACCAAGAGAAGGAAAAGAATTCCTTTCATGGGATAAGAGGTCCTTATTTAATTCTGGATCGGAGCACAGAACAAATGGAAGGCAATCTTGCCCATCTTTTAAACTCCACTGAACAAGTTTTTTAAGGAAATTCACAGTAGAATTAGCAGATGATCCTCCAATTATACCGACTGTATTTTCTTGAATAAGCAATGAATCTGTAGAATCACTTCTTGTTGAACCAGAAATTTTCTTAGATTCATGAGATTTGCCATTCTCATCTGTGTGCAAAACAATTGATGATGGGGGTGTGGCAAGAACTGGGTTCATCCTTGCCTTGTACAGGGTTTTATGTGTATTTAAGTGACTGAATATATTAGATGCGTAATTCAACGAATGAAAAGACATTGCTAAACTCCCATCAAACATCTTATATGCTAAAACCAAGCAATTAAAGCAGCTAACAAGTTTTGAATGAATTTCTCAATTTCAATGCCCAAGATTCACACGCTTCCTCTAAATTTTTTGCAAGCTAAGGTTCTAGCATATGTGCCCTTTAGAATCAAAGAATTTTGACAAAATTTCTGTTCTTGATCTAATAATTCCTCTAAAATACTGTATACAAACAAATTGCTCTTCCAAAAAGAAAACCCTGCTCCCAAAACCGCAAACAATCACAAATTACCAATCTTCAACCCCTTAAACCCCCAATATTTAGTTGGGTTGCCAAATTAACAGCATATTAGCAATAACCCACCTGCAGAAACTGCAAAACCCTTTAAATGGATTGTCAAGAGACCCCCATAAATCTTTCTCAACCTTTCTTCAATTGAACCTCAACACAGAAAGAACAAAATTGAAGATCAAAATCGACAAAAAAGGCAAGTGGTACTGAGACTGAGTGAGAGCAAGTGAAAGATACTAGAGCTCCAAGTTTTTAAGTGTCTTTTTTCTCCTTATTTTATGAACACCAACCAAAAAAAGATGGAAACAAACCCAATAGTAATGGTAATTCACAAGTGGATAGAAATATTTGAACTTCTCTCATCATCCTCAACCATAACTACCACTGGTTAAAGCTGAAAAACAAGAAATCACCAAAATAGATGATAAGAATGCTGAAATGAAGAACACATGCTTCATTTGGTTGGTTACCTTGTTTAAAATCTTTGAACTATAGAAAATTTGAGCACTTGGGGACCTTTTAATCTGCTGTCTTTACGAGAAAAATGAATGTCTAGTTTGGACCCGGTGTCAATTGCCTTTGTCTGACATTCATTCCCACATGATTATAAACATTCGAATATTAAGGTTCGTGTCGAAGAGTCTTAAATTTGAGCCACTAATCAACGTTTAATTTACGAATATATAAATATATATATATATATTAGACAATTTTTTCGTATGAATTATATTCTCCCCCTTCCATTTAATTGTCGCGTAAGGATAAAGTGCATGGAGCAAGATAATAATTAATGGTTATAAATTTTAAGATTTTTGGTTTGGGAACTACCATCTTAGATGAATGTCCTCAATAATTGAAGAAGTCGCTCAAGCATGATGTTCATGGGGTTTTCTACTGTAGGTAGTTGGTTTTTTTTTTGTGTTTTTTCATCCTGATATACAAAAAATAATAATAATTATTATTATTATTTAAATTATTCTTTAAGTATTAATTATTAAGATTAGAGGCACATAATAAATAATGATAAATTTAAAATTTTATAATTAATATTACTTTAAATTTATAAAAGTGGCACTTAAAATAAAATAAAATTTTTTTGTTAAAATGAAACTTGAAGTAGGACGAAGAAAATAATTTAGAAAAATTAGTATTTGCCTATAAATTTCAACTACTATATTAATTGGTATTCAACAACTTAATTCTTTTTTTATCAAAAAAAAAACTACTTAATTCTTTAATCATAGATCAAGCCATTTTGGACTAACAAAGGTCATTTGTTAATTATTGGAGAAAAATGAAAAAAAAATCCAACTAAGTCTGTAAAAAAAATTTATCAATTTTTTAATCAAAATTCTTCTACTTGTGAAGAAAATTACTGATATATGAAACAATTTTTTAAAAAATAATAATATTTTTTAAAATGCAAATGAATTATATATGTAATGAAATGTGATAAAATAACACATGCAACACTATTATAACATATGTAATACAAAATAACCAATCAACACAATAGTATATTTAATGTAAACAGTATATATATTTTAAAAATAAAAATTATTCATTTTACAATTTTCAAAATATATACAGAACAACACTAATAGTAATTTATGTATGTGTTAATTTTTCTCTAAAAAAGTTTTATGTATGTATTTATGCAGTAATATATTTTTAATAATTAATTTTGTATAATAGGAGATTAATTGGTTTCTTTTTATTTATACAATTTCTAAAAGCCGATGCTCATCTCTGATTATAGGTACTCTTTTATCCCGGTCTTGAGTAGATGATTTATCTATTTGTTGGATATTTTATTTAGGATATTTATAATTTTGATTTTCTTTGATATATAAATAAAATTCAAATAGCATTATGGAAGATTGGGACACAACATTAAGGAATGTCAACATTAAGTGTCATGGACCCTTCTACTTTCTTTGCTGCTACCCCTTTTGATTTTGATATATTTTGTTAACAATTATTTCAACCTTTTTAAGATTTTAAATTTTGATTTACCATTTCACTTCAAATTTTTACAAATTTCTCTTATAATGATACTGAACTTATTTTCTGGGCTTGTATTGCTTCAACTTAAAACTCGAGTCCAAATTATAAATATACCCTCTTCCACATTTTGTAAAAAAAAAATTTATAAAACTATTCTCTTCCAGATTGTCTTGCATTTAACGTAAAAAGCCAATAAATTAAAACAAAAACAGTTAAAAAAACGAAAACAGTTAATAAATAATTCACAGTTTCACACATTGCAAGGAGCAATTCTCTTATGTCATTGCACACTTCACAGCCTCCATTTTGACATCAAAACTTAGACATGACAACACTTAATAATAAATGCACTGTGCAAAAGGACTTGTGTTTCATTATCCACAACTGCATTTGTTGCCATGTCCACATCCATATTGTGGGGACTCTGAGAAAAATTGATATTTATTCACATGCCTTGCTGTTTTTATCATGTATGTAGTACTGATGATACCCAAACATTTTGATAGAGCAGTAGAGGAAATGAAATTAAGATTCATTTCTTGTAAATTTACCCAAATTTACATTTCTTCATGCTATAAACAAACACCCACTATCAATTGAAGTAAAAAAAAAAAAAAAGGTTAAACCTTGTTAAAGATACAATTTTTTGGTATAAAAACAACACACCAAAAACAAAAAACAGAAATGATACAATTAAACTGCTTTGAATCTAACCTACTTTCAGACAATTTCAATATATAATTTCTTCTAAAATGACCCACAATTCTTTCCTTGCAAAAATTTCACTTAAGATCCTAGCTGTTTGCTAATAAAAAACAAGCCACTTGAACATGCTAATATGTTACAAAGTTTTTTTAACACTTAAAAAATCAATTATATTTGGCTTTTGATAGAGATTTCACAACTCTCCGAGCTTTCGAACTAGAAATAAGTTTTCTGACATCCTTTCTTATGGATAGAAAAGCACAGAGAACTGCAATGTTCATTGCTGGGTAGAGATGAAAAGATGCCCGCAGTGCAGATTTTTTAAGCATAGCTTCTCTTATAAAGCCCCATAGGATAAGAAGTGTTCCAAAAAGGCTCATTCTCCCTGTTCTTACAACACCTACTACTGCTCCTGCCACAGTCAAGTAACTTCCTGCAAGAATCTAACAACGCACAAAAATTGTAAAATACTATCTCATACATAAACAAGAGAAAAATCACAAGATTGCACTTCTATTCGGCTGACTATTCAGATAAAATAATATTTGTTTCGTAGAGCTTATTTGATATAGATAAATTTTGTAACATTCATTAATTTTATGAAATGGGTTATTTTTAATGGGGACTAGAATGTTGAGACGTGAAAAGAAAGTTATAAAGAGAGCTAATCTTTTAATAGACGAACCTCTAGGTGATAGAGATCCATTGCAGCAGACCCTTTCTTCAAATTGGTAAGCCTGTAAAGCTTCAACATATTATCATAGCTTGGAATGGTTTTGTTCTTGATGTAAGCTTTTGCAATAGCACCAGGGTAGAGAAGAGCCTTAACAACAAATTCAGGGCAGAGTTCTGATGCGATCAACTGAGAGGATGTCACCTCTACAGGTGACTTGCATATTCCAGTTCTACATTGTATCCTGTCAAGAAACGAAAAAAAAAAGGGTAAAATTATCAAAAGATGAACAAAGAAAAAATAAAATAATTTAGGTGAAATTAAGATTCACAATCTATTAGAGTCTATCAAATCAAACAGCACTTGCAAGGAAATCTAGCCCTGAACTTTTTTTCTTTTTTTTTCTTTCTATATTTTCAGTGATTCCTGCAATTTCTTTATTTTTCTTTTGTAAATATAAAATTAATCAATTATAGATGAAATATGTGAGCATAGTTTATGAAATTTGATATATATAATTGCTCTCAAATTCCTTAATTTTTTGTAGGAACCATATGAATTTCCATAAATTCTAAACAATTTTCAGGAAATAATTAGAAACCAAAAAAAAAAAATTGGATGAGGAAAAAAGTATGATATTTCACTCATTTAGAAAAATAAATAATTCTAAACATAAATCTTGACATTGAATTAAAATATTAATTTGAGTAATGATATTTTATTGAGAAAAGACAAATATCAGAATTATATTATTTTTTATTTTCAGTGAAAATAATTTATTTTTTTATCAAATTAAATAATGGAATTTTATAATCATAATATAGTTTTTGTTTTTCTGTTAAATTCTGAAAAAAGAAAAGAAAAGACAAATGGAAATATTACAGTAAATTTGTAGCCTTGTCGCGGAGTCTTCAAAAATTAAAATATCAAAGAATTTAGGGCATAGATTATACAGACTAGCATGTGATATGGAAATATTATTTTATTTCAAAACGAATTTCACTAAGTTTTTTATTTTCATTTTATCATAATTCGATGGCTCTAGCTTTATTTTTTATTTTTTTTTAATTTGTCAAGTGGTATTAATTGTATTTGATTTATTTACATACTATAATTATATAACTTTATTAGAAATTATTGAATATTATTAGGTTGAATTTTAACCAATCAGGAGCTGTTATATAAGCTAATTATGAGAACCAAAGAATTTTCTCATCTTTATCAATTTCTTATCTTTATTGGAGACCAAAGAGAAGTCTTTATTCAATTACTTGTTACTAGCATGTCAATTGATTAGCAACGTAATTATTTTTAAATAATTTTAATTTTTATCAATATAATATATATATTGTTAACTATTCAATTATTAATTTGATAAACATATTTTATTTAATTACTTAAAAATAAATTTTATTTTATTTATATTCTGATTTCAAGATGTATCAAATAAATTATAAGTAAAAATTTTTTTAAAATATTTTTATTATAATTATGGATTTGTGCCATATTTATCCTGTGAATTCTTTAACCTTTTGTATATCTTCCATGTCTAATATAAGAAAAAAAAAAAGAGTTGGTCCAATATTACGACTTTTAATTTTATGATTAAGAATCATAACCACTCTATCTGATGATTATCTTAGCTAATTAAATGAATGATTATTCAGCGGAAAATAACACACTTAAAATAAAAAATTTATTGAAGTTTAAAGCATCAAAGAAAATTTTATTAATTTAGATATTGCCTTATAAGCATCTCATGATAGAACCTTATACTAGAGGACCACTTGATGTTCTAAAATTCATAATTATTTAATTTAATACTATAAAAAGCCAAACTTTATTGATGGCAAAAGATTATATATACATAGACGTTAATTTGTCCACTTCTCATATATTTCCCTTTTATTTTTTTTTTATTATTTTTTTTTGTCCCCTTGAGCTTCTCAAAGAACCATACTTTCTTTATTTCTGTGTTTTGTAATCCTCAATTATTCACATCTCCAATAATTGCAATTAATTTGGACCACAATAATTTTTTTTGTACTATATATTATAATACTATATATATTTTCATGGCTCAACCTGAGAAAAATCTTAGTGTTCAGAAAAAGAAAAAAAAAACTGAGAAAAATCTTCACGCCAGTTTCAAGTTCTTCTGTTATATAGAAATGTGGAGCAATCTTCACTTTGATCTCCTAGCTAAAATCTTCTCATTCCTTTCCCCTGATTCCTTGGCACGTGCTAAGTCTACTTGCCGGAATTGGTACACGTGTGCCAATTCATATCCTTCTATGCTCCACCACCGCCCACCATGGTTTATAACTCTTCCAACACGAAACTATGAATTAAGTTGTTATGTTAACAATCCGGTTGCTAAAAGGTGGCATGTGCTGTCTCTCGAGTTTGTATCGAATCCGGTCCGACCTGTTTGCTCTATTGGCAGCCTAATTCTTCTAAGAGTCACAAATTCAACTATTCTCCTTTTGAGTATATGTAATCCTTTTACTAGACAATTTAGGCATCTTCCAAAGTTGAATGTTGCTAGGACTAATCCGGCAATTGGTCTTGTTCTTCTAAACTCAAGCCAATCTAGTCCATTTCCACTATTCAAAGTCTACGTGGCCGGCGGGATGTCCGAGACTCCACATGGCGGTGCCATATATGAACCCACGTTGGAAATGTACGATTCAAGGTATGATAAATGGCAAATTATAAGCTTAATGCCAATAGAATTTACAGTAAGATTAACAGTTTGGACCCCTAATAAGAGTGTCTACTCTAATGGGATATTATATTGGATGACTTCAGCTAGAGTCTACAGTATAATGAGATTTGAGATTAAGTCCAACAAATGGCAAGAACTGAGCGTGCCAATAGCAGATAAGTTGGAATTTGCTGCATTGGTGCAGCGCAATGGAAGGTTAACACTTATGGGTGGTGCATGTGGTGGTGATGGCTGTGTGTGGGAGTTAAATGAAACAAATGTTTGGTGTTTAATTGAGAAGGTACAAATTGAAATGGGAATGAAAATTAGAAAGGGCAAGGCAAGTTGGGGTAGCACTAAATGTGTGGGTGGTGATGGGTCAATATGCTTGTATAGAGAGCTTGGGTCAGGAATGGTTGTTTGGAGACAAGTTGGAGAAAAAAATAGATGGGAATGGTTTTGGGTTGAAGGGTATAGTTTAAATAGTGGTAAACAAATGCAAAATATTTCAATTAGAGGTATGTTTATTCATCCAAATCTTGCTTCTTCTTGTTATATTTTTCATTAAATAAAATTCTATATTGTTCCTTTGTAATAATTGGTTCTTTTTTCAATATGTAATCAAGGAATTAGGAGAATGGAAAATGATTGCACATAAATCAGAGTTGATGGAAAAAAAGGGCATTTACTGTAAATGTGTACAATACAAGTGATATTAATAATGTCTTCTTCATTGTCAGGATGCTTTCACATGCTTTATTTACTATTTTAAAGAATATGGAATTTACTAACTCTATTTTATATTTAGGAAAATCTTTATACGATTAGATATATATATATACTTAAACCAATGAAAATTAAATAAAAAAATTTTAATAAAAAAATTACTGATTATTTTTATTGACCCAGTGTATATACTTTAATTCGGCTTTGTGTATATATTATATAGAGTGAAAAAATAATGTGTGAATCTAAAAAAATATAGTAATGTAATAATATGTGTTGAATATTTCCTCCTCACTCAATTACTTCATTTTCTTCATCGCTCTCTGTGTTGCCTTCAGAAACTCTAGTCATTACTTTCTGCAAGTGCGAAGACAATTATTATATATATTTATATTTATTAAAATTTAAATAATTTTTAATTTGCTTTCTCTCAAAATTTTAATTTGCTCCTATTTTTTAGAATATGCAATAAGTCAAAGAAAAAGAAATCTCAATAAATTATTTCTTATCGAATTAAATATATTTTACTTTTAAAAATTAATTAAAAACATTAATGCTCTTCAAAAAAAAATCTAGAAAATAAATAAAATTTTCAACTAAATTAATTTAAATTCATTAAATTAATCAATAGATTAAAAAATTAAATTTTTAGAATTAATTAGATTAAATAGCTATATTATTTCAGTGCAACTAAAATATTATAGTTAAATTTAATTTTATTATCACAAATTTCAAATATTATAGTGAGAATAATATATTTACTACAAATAATTAGTTTTATAATTAACCAATTTAACTAAATTATATATAGCTATAAAACTTTAATTTTTATAGCTAGTATAAATATTTAGCTATGATTTTATCTATTATAACTAAAAATCTATAGTTATATGTGAGATTTATTGTGATGATATAATAAAGAAAAAGATTAAATTTTTTTAATATTTTTTTAATCTCTTCTCTTTACTTTTGATTTTTTATTTTATTATTTTTATCTTTAATAATATGTGATGATTTTTGTTTTAATTAATTTTTAAAAAATTATATTTATGATTCAATATTTTTTTCTTTATTTTTTTTCTATATATTTAATATTTTTTCTCTTTATTTATTTTCTATATATTATCACATTAATTTAGATGTCATTACATATATATATTAACATTTTTTTTATTAATTTAATATTTTTGGTAAATGAAATGGTCTGTTAACAGATTGACAAATTTATAAAAAATAATTATATGAAATATGCAACGAGTAATAAAATTAAAACAATGAGGAAACAACTAAATATAAAGTCAGAATTTTCAAAAAAAAAATGTGTCCCTCATTTTTTAAAATTCTTCCTTCGCCCTTGACTTTCTGCATTTACTTTTCTACAATATGTTATTTGTTAAAAAAAATTGGAATAACAATTTATAATTAATTTAACATATAAAAAGAAATTTACACAAAATAATTTTGAATTTTCCTAAATTTTAATTAATGCATGAAACTGTAGTAAGAAAATTTTGAGACTATATAATTATATTGAACAGATATATCTCATATAGAGCCAAATTCAACCGCAAAAAAAGAAAAAAAAATGGTTTGGCGGAAGAACTCAAACCAATCTGTGTGTTTATTTAAAAACAAAATAAATCATTTCATATTATATTGTTATAAAAGATAAAATATCAACAAAAGTTAACTACTGAAAAAAATAGTCTATAAAAGTTAACCAATTTTCAGAATTTGGCAAAATAAATTAACGAAAAGTTAACTAATCTTTAAAAAGGAATTAACAAAATAAACAAATCATCACCAAAAATAAAAAGAAAATTAACTATTTTTTTTTTAAATAGCAAAACATAAATTACCAAAATTAATTAATTTTCAAAAACAATCACCAAAATAAATTAACAAGAACACCAAAGTTAATTAAATTTACAAAATATAAATAATACATTTGTTTAATTAGAAAAATTGAACGGAAAACCGCTAGCGGAAGGGGTTGAATCTTCGACCTTGTGGTTAACAGCCACACGCTCTAACCAACTGAGCTACTCCAGCAGACATCATTGTTCCACGTTTTTTTAACAATAAATAATTTTCTCACGGCAATCGTATATATTAGATCACTCTAAAATAACCTCAAGCTAATTAGGATATCAATTTACTTAAGTTTATCAATCTAAATTTAGTAGAAGATTATTAAATTAATCTATAATTTATTTTTACAGTCATCCTTACGTTTTGTCAGTTACTTCAAAAAACTCAAGGCGCACATGTTCCACTAGCTTTTTGCCACTGGCTGCCATTAATTACATAAACAATTTTAGCATCCATAATCCAATTCATAAAGTTTAGTGCAAAAAACAGTAATCACTATGACAAAACAACAAAATAATTGCCATACATATTCATCTTTGCACCTAGCAAACCTCTTTGATCCCATTATAATTTTATGCTTATCAGTAAACATATGATTGTTAACATTCGAAGATGGCAGCTAGTTCTCATATCAGAACCTGAATGTCACAGTTCCACATACCAATAAGAGTTGAAGTAGATCAGGAAGGAGATTCTAACATAAGCCTCAAATGTAAAAAATAAATATCTGTCAAAGACAAATTTATTAAATAATAAATTACAAACAAAGAATCCAAAGTTTTTCAACTTCCTATAGAGTTTTACTACACACTTTAAACTTTTGTTTTCCTTGGGAATTGAGAACTTACATTCTCATATTTCACTACAAGGATGTCAATGAGAACATAAATATTATAGATTGTGCTATTCTAGGGGTCAGCCTGTTAACTCTTCCATCAAACCCTGTTTAAACAAAAGTAAGAAAAAGGAGATGAGAATTGGAAAGAATCCCAGAACATGTTATAAAGATAATTCAAGTTGACAAGATAACATGACAAAACTCACCCTAGCAATGTACTGCTCAGCATCAGTTCGTTTCAGAAAGTGCATTGAGTGCCGAGCAAGATTGGCTGTCTTATCACTCAGTAATATCCCTTCACCCATATCGTCAAGGACTCTCACCTTGATGTATGGATCTTTGGGTGGTACCATGTCCTAGCTCATACAATTACTTCAACTATCAAAATCTACTTATGGTCACTTCAAGCTGCTTAGTTGTTTAATGAAAAAATTCAGACAATGCATGCATTCAGTTTAGACATAACCACTGAGTCTTTTATCATAATTTAGGATATACTCAAATATGTTCTCAACATTAAAGTGTTTACCAGATTATTTGATAGGTATGCTTACTCTCCCTACTACATACACTACTTTCAAAAACTTCCTCAGTTGTCGAAATTCCTCAATTTTCATTACCAATTTGATTGCTTTAGGGACTTCATAGTTTTTACTAGCCATTGAAACTAGAAAAACTTTCTATTTCTGGCATGAAAACACAGATTTGTAAAAACAGCATTAATTTAGTAATATATGAATGCCACGTAGCTTACATCCACGAACATATTGAGGACAACAGAGGTTCTCTCCATTGAATAAAAACCGAACTAAGCAGTTAGGTGGTAAGTTGGTATATCCAGCAGACTAGATCAGCAATTTAGCTATTTTGGAAAGACAGGTCAGTTTTTGAACAATTTCCAGCACCTTTCCAATACATCAATAACCATAAGAATTCTCAGGACCTCCAAAAGCTTTCACTCGAAGATAGGCTACCATTCAGATATTTATAAATCATTAACTCCTAACTCTAAAAAAGAATGAAGAAAGAGAAAGATAAAGTAGAGAGGTTACCACATTCAAATCAATGCCAACTTCTGCCATATATGATTGCAATGCAGCAGAATGCTTTCCATAATAATTCTTCTCTGAGTGACTGATCTTCTCTTGAATTTCTTCTGGAAGCTCAAGGAGCTCAAGCCCTACTTTCCACGCCAAATTACGTATAATTTCTGCTCGGTTATACCTGCATATTAAATAAACAATGAGAAACAACAGCTGCTCATGTGGCAAACCTCAATACAGAACTATTTAGAACCTGCTTCAAATGAATGGCATAAGATAGATACTTACACATATGCCATTAAGCAGCGCTTGTTGCGAATTAAAGAAAGGTGGTGAATAAGTGCCCCATAGTGGTCTTCATTTCTAGTTTCTTTCACATCCACATTTTCTCCCTGCATTTTCCTATTTTCACATTGTGTGATAAATCATATAGCACAATCGTAATCTACATTAGATGCACAACTCTGAGCCCATACATGCTCAAATGTCATCAATAAATGTAATGAAATTCTTCAAGACAATGCCAAAGGGTCACATTAGATGATCCCATCCTGTCATTGATCTCGGGCAAAAGTGTAGGTTTGAATATGCTATGGCATGCAAGATCATTAATCAAAGAAAACAAATTATTTACTCTTGGTAGGTGTTATCCATTATGCACCTATCCAATTTTCAGTATCTTAAAAACATCAAGCACACTGATACCCCTGCAGCTCCAGAATAGAAATTATATATATTTCACAAAAATTGATGACCTCTCTGTTAACAATTTTCATGAGCTGGACAAAATGACATTAAGCAACTCTTAGAATACTCTTTACTACTGTAGAAGTATTAATACAAGTGATTTGAGAGGACAAAACACAAAAGACTAGATGCTGAAAAGTAATTCAACAAAATAAAAGCTGTAGAAACTAGAAACAACTAATTTTGAGGGCCTATTTAGATAGCTAGTCATTGAAATAACTAATCATTTAGAATTCAACCCCATGCTAACTTTTTATCATTTTACACTTGAAACTCCCATTTAAATCCGCAATAACTGTTACATATTCAAGCACATCTATTGTAAAATAACAATGTTCAAACTAGTGACCCACATTCCAAAAAATACAAGTAGAGCAATTAAAAAGAAATGAATATTAGAAGTAAGCATCCTAATATAGGGATTACCTTATCAAAGCCTGAAGCTCAAGATAATGCTGAGAACATTGATCAATCACTTGATTAAACAGATCCTCCTAAAATTTCACATGCATAAGCGAAATGTCAAAGAAAAGTTCATATCAGTTTATGTTAACTAAAATACTTAATATACATAAATTATTCAAACAGAAATTCTGATTTAATAAGGGAGAACCTATGTCTTACATTAAATAGCTGAAGCTGGCCTTTTTCACCACTGGCAAATTCTTTTACTAGTTCATATCCTTTTTTTGCATACATCTTTCTCAATCTACCAAGAAGCAAAGAAATTTGAAAAAATAAATTAGAATGTATTTAAATGAACGTTTCAAACAGATACATTTATGGATCCCAGAGCTTCAAGGTCTCTTAAGAACTCAAAAGAAATTCATATACATATAACAAGCATAACAGCCTACAGATATCCACTTTCAGATTATGAATACAGTAACAACATGGCAACAAGACCCAAATTTTCCCTGAGCCTCACTGGGACAAAGTCACAAACACCTTGCCGCCGCCCGGAGGAAATTGAAACAGAAGTTTCATTCATATGCGAATGCCCACCTATATAAAAAAACAGAAGAATAACACAGTGGCACAAAAAGCGAATCTGCACCAGAACAAGAACAGAACCACCAAACCAGAACAGTCCACTCGCACTTAGAATTCGGTAACTAAACCAAAATTACTGGAATAATAAGAAGTAAAAGATCGAAAATTTAGGAGAATGGAGAAATGGGTTTTGAGATCGGGAATGGGAAATACACTTTTTGGTGTCTGGTTATGAAGAATTTGCGAGAAACTGAAACAAAAGGAAAGAATTCCTGAACTGGATTTTGGCGGGAAATTTTCGGAATTTTAAAGTTAACCGCTGAAATGGAAAGTGAAGAGTTGTTAGGGTCCTTGCGCAACCACATGTATTGTCAATAATTTACTATGCGTTCATCTTGGGGATATTGATTTAAACGTGCGAGATGTCACATATTTTTACCGAAATATAGAAGTTTTTTTGATATTTATCAAAATATATGGGTCCAACATTTAAATCGATAGTATATTTTTAATTTGAAATTTAATATTTTTCTAAAAAAAAAATTTAACAAGCAGAAACTTTAAGTTTTGATTTATTACAAAATTAAAATTTAAAATTCCGATTGTAATTTTTTTTAATTAACCAAATTGAAAAGTTTTGGTTTGATTTAAAATTTTTAATTTAATTTTTTTATCATTTTTTTGCATGTACATTTTAAAAGTATTATGCTACCGCCATACATATTCTACAATCCACACTTAATTTTTTTTATTAATTACTTGACACGTAAATAATTTAAACTTACGTGAATAATTAAACAAAAATTTATTCATTTATTACATTTTTTGCAATATGAATTCACTAATAATAATAATAATTTACAAGAAGCTATTTTTTAACATGTATTTAAAAATTAAAAAAAACATATATTGAAAAATAATACAAAAATTATATATAACAAATAAATTAATTTTTATTTAATTATTCATATAAATTTAAATTATTTAGGTGTCATGTAATTAGCAAAAAAAAAATAAGTGTGGACTGCAAAATGTGTATGACAATAGCATAATACTTTTAAGGTGTACTTGACATAGCATGCAAAAAAAAGTTAAATTAAATTGTTACTGGTTGAGGGGACGTTCCTCGGTAATTTTAAGCCAAACCAAAAGTTATACTTTCAATTTGGTTAATTAAAAAAATTGCAACCGAAACTATTTGGTTAATCACTTAATCGTTCATTGTTTTTCTAGTGCTCTGCCTATTCTGAACCTGTTTAACCCTTAAATAGTCATAACCATCTAAATCTTGTTTATAAATATATATATTCATTACCCATATCTGTTCTAAACATGTATATTATTATCCAAAACCCATTTAAATATATGTTTAAGATAATAAATTTAAAATCTAATAAACTATAAATTATACAATTATAATTTTTTCACTTAAATAATTATAAATAAAAATTTAATGCTACCATAATTTTACTAAATAAATTTTACACCACACAATTTTATAATTAAACACAATATAATAACTTTATAATTAAAAAGTCAATAAATAAAGAACTACGACTATAAAAATAAAATACACAATTAAAAATTTTGTTATCCAATGGACATAATATTAAACTTTCAAGTCTTCATAAATACTTCATTCCATCTTTCATAGACCTCTAAAATTGGGTTTGCTTCATTTCACTATTTAAATTAAACACAATAAAGATTTCATGGAAACATAAACATGGAAAAGAAACAAAATATACATTCCTCATTTTTCAATTTTACAGAGATATACAGCAATACCAGCCAAAAATGATGGGTACTCTATAATTTCATTTTTTAATTTTACAGCAATATTATCGTTTAAAGAAACGCAAAAGACAGAGAGTCCAAAAAAGTGGCAAAACTAGAGAAGATTTTGAGAGAATAAGAAAAAATAACAGATTTTGATACATATTAGAATGATGGGTTCTCTTTAATTTCTTCACTTTCAAGTCGCTATCATCACCATCAGCCACAATCTCCTATTGTTTCTTTACCTAAAACTGTCTCATTTGCTCCTAATTCTAACTATTTTCATAGATCTAACTAAGACAAACCTAAACTAAAAATTTTAAAAAAAAATTAGAAGGAAAAAAAAAGAGTCCTTAAAACTTAAAAAAAAAAAGAAGGAAAAATCGATGTACCTAGTAATCTAGAAATACCAAAACATAGATGATGAAGATAGCGAGAGGTTGCAGGCAGTGTCGCGATGATGGTAAGAGGCCTATGTTTAATGTGCTGAGTTTCTCCCAAATTTATTGTTGTGCGGCTCGAAGAGTGAAGTGAACAATAAAAAGAGATTTAAGGTTTTGTTCAGATGTTAGGGTTACATCTAGAAAAATATTAAATATATTATATATTACAAGTTAAAAAATTAGGTATATTATATAATATAAAATAAAATTATGTAGTTTTAATTAAAATAGTGTTGAATATATATATATATTAAAATATTAAGTATATTATATAATATAAAATAAAACTATATAGTTTTGTCTTAAAGCTATATTTTTATCTTAAATTGTTTAATATACAAAAGAATTAAAATAAATTCAAATATTTGTAGTGTTTATTATTTATATATATAAGTATAATATATAGTATATATGTTGGCCAAAATATATATATATATATAGTATATACATAATATATATGCATTATATATATATCATGGGCTTAATATATTATTTTATAATAATTGACATAATTAGTCATTTTATTTCAACTTTTTAAATAACCAATGGCCACTCATACTTTTAATTCTTAATTATTTAACTCTTAATTGTTGATGCAAACCATATATATTTCATTTTATAGTAGCGCCTGAATATAATTAAATATGTTGATATATATTATAAAATATCAAAAAAAACCTTTCAATTAATTAAATTGCAACTTTTAAACTTTATATTATTTATTAAAGATTTATATTAAAAAATCTGAATTCAGTGTTTAAAAAGCTTCTGGATATGTTCATAAAATTGAATCCTTAAGCAAAATAGTTTTTATTTTTCTTCTTCTAATAATAATAACAAAACTGTAAACATGAAGTTATGCTATCTTAAAATGGGAAAATCAAAATATAACTGCTGCCTAATGGTAATTTAAAACAAGCCAAAAGGATTAAAAATAAATCTAAAAATTGGTGAAATCAAAATTTTTTTCTTAATTGAAGATGCAAGACTTCACTGGACAAAGGCAAAAATTGGAATAAAAATACCAGAGATTACACAAATGGACCAAGTGCATAAACCCGATATAAAAGAAGCCATTTTTGAAGCGTTACTGAAGTTGCCGGAGGAGGACTGGATGGAGTGGCAAATGTTGGTGGCGGTTGTTTAATGAGCGACGGAGTGAGAGAGAGAGAGAGAGAAAGAGTGACAGAAAAATCCTTGGAAGGAGACGACGGCCTGCACTCAGAGTGGGTTGAGCTCGCCAGAGGAAGAGTGAAACTGGGACGGTGAGAAGTAAAACATAAAGGAAAATAGTTTTTTTGGCAAAGGTATAAGATTAATTCAAAACGACATAGTTTAACTAATATATTGAGGAAATGGGCATGGTTATATCCGTTCATCATTACCACCGGTTTGGATTTGGACTATTTTAATCGGGCCGGATTATTTTTAACATGTTAGCGATATCACTATTTGTAAATCTCGCCACATTCAATATATAGTTATATTAAATTAATGGTTAAATAATTGAAAGTTTGACAAATATAAGGGATTATTTGATTATTCCAAAAGTAAAAGAGGTAAAATAATTAAGCGTACTAAGTCTAGAAGGTGGTGAATGTATTAAGGCTATATTATACTGTATTGTATAATATACTATATTATATATATACTATATATATATATAATAATAATATATAGTCAAAATAATAATATATAGTATAGGATATAATGAAAATAGTTGATAATAATACATATAGATATATATTAATGTGGTATAATATATAATACATTATATATATATATTAATGTAGTATAATATAAATACATTATATAAATTAATATAGTATATATAAACGTATATGTATGTGTTAATTTAGTATAATATTGACATATATATATATGTATTAATGTAGTATAATATATAGTATATATAGTGTAAAGTATACATATACTATATACTATATAGATATGTATTAATACATATAGATATGTATATACTATATACATACACTATATAGATATAGTGTATTAATGTAGAATCATATACTACATATAATATATAATACATTATATATATGTATTAATGTAGCATATATATAAACATATACATATGTATTAATGTGGCATACTATTAATGTGTATATATGTATAATTTAGTATAATATATAATATATAGTATATCTATATAGTGAAAATGTAGTATATATATTATAGTATATTAATTATACAATATTAATTGTAAATATTAATGATAATTATATATAATATTTACTAGACTCGAAAATTATGTATGCTTACCTATATATTTGATTTATTTTTAAATTAAAAAAATTCTCTATGCTATAAATTTGAATCCATTACTAATAATATTTATACCAATCTCAAACTCATTTATATAATATTTTTACCCTATATAATCAGATTGAATATCCAAAATTATCAAACTCACTATCATCCCCAGTCACTATTCTCTCTCTCTCTCTCTCTCTCTCTCTCTCTCTCTCTCTCTCTCTCTCTTTTATGGTAGTGTCATATCTAGAAATAGCATATAAAATATTAATACATAAAAATCTGATTTCTTTTTATTTTCTTTGGGAAAAAACCGAAAATTGAAGATAGAAAATTAATAATATAAATAGAAAAAGGTCTGGTGCAATACTGCAGATACTTTTACTTAATCTATATATATATATTAATTTTAAAGTTTAAATAATTTTAAACAAATAAAATATAAATTAAATCACAAAATTAAATATAAATAAAATTTAAACAATAGCAATTAAAAAAAATAAATCTAACATAAATTAAATAACATAAAATAAAATTTAATAAATAAATTATAATCAAATAATAAATAAAAATAAAAAATTAATGTAATTGAAATTGAAGCAAAAACCAAACAAAAAAATAAATTATAGAAATTAAAAACTCTAACATAAATTAAAACAAAATTATTGTTTACCCAAAATTAAATAAAAATAATTAATTAAAAAACTAAAAAAAAAGCTATATATATTATCAATCCGAAAACGATGCAAAGAATAAAAAAAAATTATACAATAATCGAATAATAAAAATCAATAAAAAAATTATCTAACAAACAAATAACAAAAGAGATAAAAAAAATAAAAAAAAATCCAATAACAAACAAATTAAAATAAAACAACATAACAAATTATTCTAGCAATAAATACATAAACAAAAATTAATAAAATAAATGGTATTAAATAATAACAAACAGTGAAGGAAATACAAAAAAGAGAGCGAGAAATGATTATGAGATGAAGAACGGTAATATTTTTTATCATAATGACGAATATTATGATAAAAAAAAGTAGACTAAATGAAATCTAGAAAAAATATCAAAAATTAAAAAATATATTAAAAATATGATATATTAAAAAAAAACCTAGTTTTATAATTCTCTCTACCATTATGTTGTTCTAAATAATCTTTATCTTCCTCATAAAATTATTATTCTGTTTATTTGTAAATAGTGCGCAAATGATCAAGGAGAATTAATGAATATGTTAACTAAAGACAGTAAAAAGAGTGATATTCTTTTTTAAGACCTTAAGAATAACTATGTGTATGGACGATGCTTGAGACTATCTGGCGAAGCAATATTCTGTTCATTTCTCTGAGAACGAAATATGCTCTGTATAAAACTTGAAGATTAGGCTGATCTTATTTCAATATATTAAAAATATTTACGGTTCTTGAGGTATATAAGCTGAAAATCCAACTATAGTTGCTACTGGCAGTGAGCAAAGCTAAGAAACTCCTAGTATAACAATACATTGTGCTTTTATTTGTGAGATGGACTTCTCGCGGTATAAGTGAGCTCTGACTTTTAATATCCCATAAACCATCTATTGAACACGTCAATTAAATAATAATATAGTAGTAGAACGACAGTATTGTGGTTTTAAAATTGAATAGTATTATGGGATGATAGGGTGATATTGTAATAATTATAGCTTTTAATGTGTGTGTATATGTATAACTAATTATTATTAATAAGATGCTATAATTTTATTTGAATTATCCAAATAAATATAATAATTATTAATATCAAATAAGATATTATAATTTTATTTGAATTATTTAAGCATAAATTATTATCAAACATAATATTTTAATTCTATCTAAACTCTTTAAATAAATATCAAATAAATATTTATTATATAATAAATAATAAATTTAATTTAAAATATTAATAAATTAGGATAAGAGGCAAGATCGATTAAGACAACGATATGTAGTATAATATTTTATCAATATTATTTGTTTTAGTATTATATATATATTTATATATAATATGCATTTAACATATGACAAAATGATTTTCCATAATTCATAATTAAAGAAGTCATAATTTAAAATCTTCTTTTCTTATTTAATTCCTTTAATCCAAACAAAATAAATGATAACAAGTTTCACTTACATCTCTATATGCCAATAAATTTTTTTTCTATTAAATAATTTGTATGGATAACATTGAAGTATTGAACAACTATCAATTAAAAGTTACAATCAAATGTTATTTTTTAAATATTAAAATTTAATTTTTTAAATTCAACATCTAATTTTTATATACAAATTACTTTTGAAGGTAATTGAATTATAAGAAAACCACACTGAGGCAAACACATTTTCAATAAATAAAATTCTGTACTGCTTGTGGTATTTGAATGTTATAATGATTCACAATAAAGACTTTATTATATTTTAATTTAATAAGTAAATTTACTTTAAATTTTATATTTTTTTCAATTAAAATTTTTATTTTACTGATTCTATATGTTAATTTGAAAATTTAGTTCCAATTATATATTAAATTATAATTATAGAAAATATTAATTAAAAATTTAGAATAAGCTAAATTGATAAATTATTTTACCTATATTTTTTTATTTAATTTTAAATATAATTTAAGAATTAGTATTTGTTTAACTTTACAAATTTGACAATTGATAGTTTATTGAATTTATTGAGTTGAAGATTTTAATCAACTTTTTTAAAATTTTAAAATTAAAAAATACAATATAATGAGTTTGACCATCAATTTCAATTTTAGCTTTTGAATGAACATGAAAATGTGTTGGAATATATTAATTAACAAAAATATGTGTATATAATTTTTAAAAATATATTTATTTTGGTTTGATAACCTTGCCTTTTTTTTTTCACCATAAATTATCTCATATTCATGCATTTGCCTGTTTACTAAAGTTAATGAGATACCTAAAAAAAATGATTATTTCATGTATAAAGTCATTTGCAAACGATAATTGAAAAAAAAAAAAAACACTGTCATTTTTTATCAATTTTTACATTGGTTATTACAATTACAATAAATAAATTGTTAAAATGGTTAGAAATTCTTAATTAATATGAGATTATCATCAATATTCCTAAACATATCTATTTCGATACTATATTAAAATGTCTAATATTAAACACTTAGATAATATTTATATAGGCTCATACATTAATTTTTAGATTTTTTTTTATTCTGAATCAATTTAGGATTATAATTATTACAATCACTGTCAATCATTAATCAATTGTATAGCTATTAAATCAAATATATCAAAAATCAATAAACATGAAATGAAGAATTAGAAGAAAAACATGAAATTTCTTATTCTTTTTTTTTTTCCCCTTAAGATTGGCCTTCGCCTTTTTACATTTCTTAGTGAAAATATTTAAAGAAAAGTTATTAAATTTTACTGCTAATATCATATTTCATACATTTCCAAAAATGATGAGACTTTCAATTATTAAATTATTATATAATAATTAAAAAAAACGATAAGACGTTGAATTATTAAATTATTATCTAATAATTAAATAAAAAAAAGTATTGGCCATGCATAGGGAAAAAGATTTAACTATACGAAACAATATAATACGTATAAGTAATTTTGAGTGTTATATTTAGAACGGTAAAAGCATGGATTATTTGACTTTGGCTTTTAGCTTAGCTAATCACCATTATATATTTATAAACCGTATATAAGTCGGGACATCATCAAGACAGGGACTCACCTTTAAATTAAAATTTATCATTTTTTAAAGTCAAATCAAATACCTACTTGAGGTCATTTTCTTAAAAAAAAAATCTAAAAATCGATATCTAATTGTACTAATATTAAATATTTTAAATTATATTTTTAAAATGTAAAAATCAATTAAAAGACAAATATTACTATTTTTTAACTTAAGAAAAATATTACTTTGAAATTAACCCCGTTCATGCTTGTTAACAAGTCCTGATCAATATTATTTTTCCCATGCTATCAATTATATTTGACACAATGGCTAAATATAAAAATAATAAAGTTTAATGAAACAATTTAAAATTTAAAATGCATAAAAAATTAAAATTGGTTTAAACTTGTATATTTCAATTTCTCTTAATTATTGTAGATAGACCATTATAAATTTTATAAATTAATACTTGAAAGAATAATTTTATTATTTTTAACTTGTTTAAAACAAATAAATAATATAAAATATATATGAATTTATGAGTATAGAAATATATACAAAAAAAAAATTGTAAAGATCATCCTGGCCCAAAAGATTATAATGATTCCCACTTGGGAAAGACATTAATTTAATTTAATTACCCTATGATATAAGAATAAAATTTTTATTATTTCATCAAAAAAAAAAGGAGAAAATAACTTTTTAACATGTCACAAAATTAAGTTCATGATTTCATTATTATGTCTCTTTGGTTGTGATGATAAATTCATAAAGGGTAAGATGATTGGTTGTCACTATCATTAACAAGCCAACAAAACTAAATTAATTTATTTTAATTGTTTATTATAATTATTGGATCTATCATGCCAACATTATATATTGGATTTAATTTCAAAAAACTTTTTATATACGTTCAATGATAATGTTGATGATGTTATGATGAGGATCTAACGAATTGTAGTATTTGATTGCGTCTTGGACTAAACAAACACAAAGTCTGAAAATTTTCTTTGTGTTGATTATTATTTCATTAAGAGTAATTACGTTTGTCGATATTTTTCTAACTTTAGTTAATTATTTTCTTGTTTTATGGTAAGAGTTATATATTTTTAATTTTTATATAATTATTAAAATACTTATTGATATATTTTTAACGGATTAAAATGTTTCTTTTATAATTTTTCCTAAAGTTTTATTAAAATATTATTTGAATATATTAATCAGTCATTCATAAATATTTTTTTTTTACTTTTCATCAAATATAATGATCATATTATTATAATAATGATAGTGATGTGAGAGTAAAATTAATTAAAAAAATATATAATTAATTTTATATTTTAAATGAAAGAAAACCTTTATTTAAAAATTATTCTTAATATGAGCAAAATGAGTAATTAATTAGTTAATTAATTGAATTTTTGACGGTGGACCTCTTTTTGCCTTTAAATAAAATAAAATCTAACTGGGTAGTATTCAAAGGTTAAAATTTCATAACCCTTGACTTCCTTCAACGGCCAATTAATTACAAAAAATGAGTTGCCATATTTGAAAGAAAAAATAAATAAAGCATGATAAAATCAAATGTTAATTTATGGCATCGATCATTTGCTTAGTAAGAAACAAGTTTGGGATACATAATATATTCCCAGTAAAGTAAATGAGTCGCGCATTGAAAAATACAACTTTCAATCTAATGTTATAATTTTCTAACAAGTTATTTCAATATTGAAAATGACGGTGTGTTTGAATTTTTTTTTAAGCATAAGGTGTGTTTGAACCTTTAATTAAACATGTTTAATTACTAGACCGATACAGTTTTTGTTTTAGGCAAATTTCGTCATTATTTAAATTTCATTTATAACAATAAATATATTATTAAAAATTACAAGATAATTTTTTTTACAAATAATTTTTTTAAAGTCAAATTAAATAATAAAGCTCTTTATACCAAGCTTTACTGCAGTTACATATTCAGATATTATAACTAGCGACTTCTAATTAAATTATAATAATTTTTATCAACTGATTTAAGTATTTAATGGTCAAAATAAATTTTTATTAACATAATTTTTAAATTATTTTTAAAAATATTCATATTATTGAGGTTGAGTTTAATTGTTTAAAATTAAAATTTTTATTTTTATTTAATATATTTTGAATGAATGAAATGAAAGTGTGATTTGAGGTATGTAAAATTTTTTAAAAGATAGAAAAATTAAATATTTTAAAATATATGTAATTAGGAGGGGTATACTTAGGGGTAAGTTTAAATCAATAGGAGGTAAAATGGTTTATAATAATCTTATAGTCTTATGTTACAAAAAATAAAAAAAAATCTTAATTATAGTCTTATATATATCTGAATGTGTAATTTATAATCAATTAAAATATATATATTTATATAACTAATTTTAATTAATTTAAAATTAAAATTAAATTAAATTGAGTTTTTTTTGTATAAAAATATTCAATGTTTATTGATTGTTGATAAAGTACTGATGATGTGAATATTCCATGAATAAAGTCAGAAATTAAATTATGCAAATAATTAGAGGTGGGCAAAATTCAATTAACCGACTGAATTTTTTATTAGCAAACCAAAAATTTAATTTGGTTAATTGAATTTAAAATAATCCGGTCAGTTTAGTCGAATAATTTATATAAATTTGGTTTTTGATTCGGTTAATGGTTAATCGATTTGATTCGATCAGCTAACCGTTACTCAAATTTTTTTTTAAAAATATTATTTAGTTATTATTTATATTTAATTCTTTAATTATATTAATTTTTTACTATAAATATAAATTTTTATTGCAAAATAAAATTATTTTTTAGTTTTTAAATAAATTTTATTTAGTTATTTAATTATATTAATTTTTTATTTTTAATAAAATTTTTATTATAAAATTTTAAAAAAATTAATTTGATTAACTGATTAATTAATTAACCGAACCGATTGATGTCCATGTCTACAAATAAAGGAGATGGATCCAATTTCATTATTTGGGTTATCAACCATCCCTGAATTAAGAGTCCACCATGAACGACTCCATGAGATGTCAGTCATTGACCTTCCTTAATTTTGCCTTTCTATTCTGCAACTATTGTTCCGACTTCTGACTTTAAAATTTTCTACTTTCTATAGTTGCTATTCTGCCTTCCAACAACAACCAATAAATTTATTTAACATCATTTATATACATGTAAATTGCTTTAACATCTTTAATAATTGATCATATAATAAGTATTTTGATCTATTATTTTAAGATTAATATTTTTTTATTCTTGAAATTTATTAATATTTAAGCTTTTTTAGTATGAGAATTATTTGACACTTTAATTTTTATTTATAAAATTGTAAAATTTTTAATGCATTTTAATCATTTATATTCTGGGTCATATAATACTCTTATTCCTAAATTTTAAAGAAACTAATTCCATTGCAACTATTTTAACTTTTTGTTATTTGGTTTTCATTATGATAAATCTTATTAGATTTAATTATGTTTAACAATATTAATTTAATATAATTTAGTATTCTATATCGAACATCATCATTAAAATCAAATGCATACTAATAATGATATTGATTGTTAATTGCGTTTTAATGTTATTAAAAAACTTTTGAATATTAACATTTTGTATATTAAACGATACTTTTGCTAGCTAACTTGCTAATTTTTTTTATTAAATTTTTATTTTTTATAGTTAAATTTTTATTTTTTAGTAACACATAGACCATATTATTTGAGTTTCTTTCGTTAATATGTACTTTTTTATTTTATCTTTTTCACTTCAAATGCTGAAGAATTAATTTCACAATGCAAACAGATAGATTTAATAGGGAATATATAAATAGATATAATTTATAAATTTAATGTATTAAAATTTTGAGTTAAAGTTTGATGTTAAATCTATGACTGTATATCTTCACTAGGCTTATAAAGTATATATGTGTTGTTTGAGTAATACTGGAATTGTGCTTTGGATGATGTTATGTCAAGTGTGTACATACATACATAGTCAAGAGATGGCATTAAGGAGGCTGGAAAGTTGGCAATGTTAGGTGTATTATTAGAAACACAGTGCCAAAACAATCAAGGCGAAGACGGGTGGTAAGAAGCAATAAATTCAAGCTGCTCACTCTGAATTTTTCAAGATACTGTTCTGTTATTAATTTATTATCTGATTGCAAGAACTCTCCGAGCTCTTCTTCCTTTAACAAGAAGCAATATTTTACAGGCAGCTGAGCCTGAAATCTAATAATAAATTTTCATTGACTTCTAGCATTAGCCTTAATTACTTGTTTATCAATTATTCCTTTACTTTTTTTTTTATGAAATTATTCCTTGACTTAAAACCTTATCAAATTGGCATTTTGCAAAAATAAAAAAAATTACTTGGCCAAAAGAATAATAAAAAATATATTGTTGATACAGTTTGCAATTGACAAGTTATATAAATATATATATATGAATATCTCAAAATATTTCCTTTCTGTTACTTTTTTTTCTTTATATTATTTCTTTTAAAGAGGATCATTTCTAATCTTTTGAGTATTGTTTAGAACAAAATATTCAATTCTCTCTCTTTTTATAGAATAATTTAATTAAAATAAAATCTATAATAGCAACATAATTCTATTTGTGAGGCAAATTAAGGGTGTATAAATTTTTTTAAACCGATCAAATTTAATCGAACCGAATAAATTTTGGTCAGATTTAGTCGGTTTATAATTATATTATGGTGAAATCGAATTTATATTTTTTAAAAAATTCAGGTTCAGTTGAATAGTCGGATTGAGATTTATTTTTTCATTTGAATCTGAATTCGGCATATAAATATATATTATATGTATATTTATAAATTATAATATATATTATATAACCTGATCCTATTCGAATCAATTTAATATATAAATATATAAATATAATATTATATATATTAGATATATTTATAATATATACTACAATATGATTTAATCAAACTGAATCTAAAAATATACGGATTGATCTAAAATATATATAATACTTAATCGAATATGGTTGGATTGAAAGATATATTCAACCCAATCGAAACGAACCGATTTACATTCCTAAGACAAATAATGAAGGAAATTAATGGTATTAAATAAGGGAAAATAAAATATTTCCTTAATTAGTTTCATCATAAGTAGAATTATGTTGCTATTGTCCTACAATTGTGCAATGATTTAATAAATAAATCTAGAAAAAAAATCAATTTCTAATATTTCTTTTTCCCTTTACAAATTTGGAATATCACATATGCTATTTTTCTCATTTTTTTTGGACCCACTTAATTTTCTTAATTATGCTGTAATTAATATTATTTGTCTTAACTGATCCAAAGATTCAAACTGTCGAAATCTAAATTATAATTGAATTCAAATCCTCTTCCCATGCACTTAAAAAAAAAAAAAATCCTCTTCTCATGCCACATGATTTGAGCAAATAGCAAACCACATAATTCCAAATTTTCAATTCCAACTGACAAAATTTAGTGTTTTTGTAACATATTTTATTTAGAAACGACACTCCTTATAAAAAGGAAAATGTCAAAAGTTGGAATGATCTCCAATGTTTTCAATATTTTTTCCAAATATTTTTTTTTGAGAACGAAACATTTTTACAAACATTATAGAATTTCTTCAAAAATATCTAAAAATTAAAATTATGTTTAAAAATATTTACTTTTTTTAAAAAATATTTACTTTTTTAATTTTAATTTTAAAAATACCTTCTCTTCCTTTAACATACTAGACATATATCCCATTTTCAAAGATATATAACTAATCTATTACACAAATATAAAATTATATAATGTTTAAAAAAAAATTAAAAAGTAACATATGGAATAATTCCTCGAATATTATAATAACTTTTCATATGCATTTTATTTTTGGAAATTATAATAAAATCAGATTAATGCTTTGTTATTTTTTCTTGATTAAAAATTTTATACTATCACAAATTAAATATTTAAGTTTATATTAAATTTATTTTCCTAATATGATTAAAATCAAATTATTCATACTAAAGGCAACAAATTCATAAAAAATTCTAAGTAATAAATACAAAAAATTTTATGATTCGTATGTTGATTACTGAATTAAAAGGCAAGTTTATTCACTTTTTTTTTACTTAATCATAAAAAATATTTAAACAAAACTTGTAGTTAGCTAGTGATCGTGATTATATATTTTTCTGAAAATCATAGTGATAATTGTTTCTTCAGCATTTATTTTAGTTTTTTTTTTTGAGAATTTCATTATACGTGTTTTAATTTTTTTTTTGGAACACCTTAGAAATGCTAACTGTAATTAATTAAATACATATATCAAAACAAAAGGAGGATATGAATATTATATGATAAAATATAAATAATTAATTAATAAATTAAAGCGAGTTGGCTTTCGCGTAGAGAATGTGTAAGAGAGGTCAGTTTATGTGTAAAAATAGCTTAATCACGTTTATAGCTACTTGTTAAACCTTATTATAAAAAAAAAATAGAAGTCAATAAAATTATAAAATAATTGACTAATTACCAACAACCCCATAAATAAATTTGATATTATAAATATAATAATCCACTTCAAATATATTACTCATAAAAAAAATTACATCAATAATGTATTTTTAAAAGTATCATGCGGTTTCAAAAAAAAAGTATGATATGTTGGTATTTAGACAATTTTTTTAGCCTCAAAAATTGATTAATTTTTAAAAATAATTTATCTAAATATTTTTATCTTTTTTCTAGTTATAGAGTGATTTAAAATTTTAAAATATTTTAAGTTGAAAAACTTTCAATAGTTGAGTATCAAAAATAAAATTTTAAATTAGCAATCTAGTAATAGAAAACAACTAAAAATTAAAAAGTTGAGAAACTCATCAAATAAAAAAAAATACAATAACTAATGAAAAAATTTTAAAAAAAATTCAAATACTAATAATATAAGATTTTAATTTAAAAAATAAAAAAAACAATCATTTTACTATTAATTAAATTACATTTATTTGATATGCCTGTTTTATAATCATATTTTGTAAAAAATAATTAGTATTAGTTAATGTTTTTAAATCACTAATTAGAAAAATGGATAATGATATTATTAAAATTATGTTAATAAATTTAAATGTGGGATATAATTATAAACAAATCCCTTCTCTTGTTTGATTTTCATCTTTATAACAGAATGAAAACAAAAGAAAAATAAATAAATAAATAAATCCTGATATATTTGTTATGACCCTTTCTTTCTTCCTTCCTTCCTTAACTAAAACATCACTTTCTTTTTATTTTCTCTTTCTTTCTATATGTGAATATAAATGAAAAATCAGATGTCTACAGCTAAACAAAAAACAGAGTGAAAACAGAGAGAAAAACAGAAAGAACAAAGAAAAAAGAAGAGTAGCCATGGCTGGTTTGCAAAGATCTGCTGTATCTTTTAGAAGGCAGGGATCTTCAGGACTTGTTTGGGATGATAAATTTTTATCAGAGGAGCTAAACCAAGTAGCAAATAATCAAAAACAAGATCAAGAACAAGAAACAGAGCTACAAGAGAAGTTAGATATCAAGCAAGAAAAGGATGTTAAACCAATTTCATCATCAACAAGACCAATTAGTACCATCGAAAGAAGCCGATCAAACGGTGGACAACGAGGTTACCGGACCGGTAAGGTGTCTCCGGCTATAGAACCTCCTTCTCCAAGAGTCTCTGCTTGTGGATTTTGCAGTGCTTTTGGAAAAGGAAAACCAACAAAAAATAATCATCGGAAAAAGGCTGGTAAGATCAGATCACGATAGTTTTTTTTCCCTATGTTTTCCGGTGAGATCGGAGATGGATTATTCCAGCGAATTTGGGTTGGAAATATTTATATATGCTGTTAGGATTTAATTAAGTTCATCTCAGTTGTGAAGTGAGATGTATGAGCTTTCTTGAAACAAATCCTTTTCTTCATTTCTTGTATTGTTAATTTAGTTATGGCCATGTTCTTGTTTTCTTTTCTTTTCTCAAATTGTTAGATCTTAGAGACGGTGTTGTGGCTTGGGTGAATCCAATTATGTGTATACAGTTTGGTTCTTGAGAAAAATTTACCTTTTCTTTTTTCTTGTACAAAAGAAAATCTTGATTCTTTTTTTGCTTTCTTGAATCTTGAATTCTGGACTGTATACAGATAGGATTTTGTTAATCTTTTGATAGGGCATAATATTTCACTTTCTTGATTAATATTAGGATTTCTTTTTCTTCTTTTTCCCAATTTGTGAAAAGAGCAGAATCTAAGTGAATTCCAGTTCTGTTTCATCTGTCACATGGGGATTCTGGTCTTTCTTGGGATCACCAGAGGGAGGTGGACCTTGATAATCAAAGTAACTGGAGTTTTACTCACGATGGTCTATATGGGTAAGAATCTGAATTTTCTAAATAATATTCTGGTTCGAATCTCGGCTCATTATTGTGTATGAAAAAAATACCGTTAAAAGGGTCATTCTAGTTTCTGTAGTATCTAAAATAGGATTAATCATAAATCGTTATATGGATAGGGATATCTATCGTTTAAAAAAAATAATTAGATTTTTGTTAGTGTTTTGAGTATTAATAATCCCCCTTTTCTTTTTGACAAATTAGGGATTTGATTAGATATTAACACCTACTCTTTGATTTTGTATCAATTAGCAATTGAACTAATAATCCCAATTGAGTCGTTGGCAAATTAATGGAGTTTTGCAACTTTTGTTGGGCCAGTTCTTGTGAAATTCAACATCTCTCCAATATTCTCTTTGATTTGTCTTTTTTGGTCAATTACTTTGCATGAGCAAATATAACATTCTCTATCTCTAATTTTAATATTAAACGACATATGATGAATTCTGTCTTCGGTAAAAAAAATTGTCTGCTAATATTTAATGTTTGTTAAGGACCAACCAAAAATATATATATATATTATTTTCATCAGGGATATTATCTAATATTTAGTCTTGAAATTTTTCTAGAGTTAGTTTTGAATGCATAGTTTTATATTATTAATTTAAATTTTAAATATTGGAAAAATAAGTTTAATATGCATGGGAAAATAAAATCCTCATCAATTGTATGGAAGACAATCAATGCATATTCTTAATTATCTTGCTGATTGGATTTGTAGTCACGAACATATTCAATTTTTTTTATTAATTATATATAAAAAGTATGTAATATTTAGAATTCGAGTTTGAGCTTGAAATTGAGATGGAAATATGCCACCAATTCATGAAATGATGGTTCATTCTCATAGAGTTAATACTTTTCTTTTATTGTTAATTTCTTAAAATTTGAATATTAAATTATTTTTATTCCAATATTATAAATTATTTGGAATGATTAATTATTTAAAAATTTTACATTATATCTAACTTTTATAATTTATGTTTAAAACTCAAATTTTAAATTCTTATTTAATTTTTTGTAACTTTTACTGGAAAGGTAAAACAACCAACTTTTTAGCACATTTTAAGTATATTTTAATAATGTTTATTTCGTAAGTTAGTAATTAATAAATATATATTTTTTAAAATGAATATAAAGTTAAAAAAAAAATTGCTGTTGAACTAACCTAGATGGTGACGGTTGCACCGTAGCAACAGCAGAAACGAAAAAGCATCTTTTTGATATTGAGAACATGTGCTTGTTGTGGTAGAATATTAGAGTCGACAATCATTGGCCCACTTATTGTTATTATTGTTATTATTATCTCCTAATTTTAATGTGTGTATATATATATATATATATATATATGAGGAAATTATATGATATACTATTATATACTCCCTCCGTATTATTTAGATAGGAAAAATTTTCTTTTTTAGTGTATTTTTTATATAGAAAAAATGTCATTTTAGGTAAATTTTGGAGAGTAAAATGAGACAAAATACCATTTATACTCTTACCTTAAAAGTTTAATTCGAGGGATATATTTTTTTTAGGGGTATTTAAGTAAATATAGATGAAAAAAGAAAAATTTTCTTAATTTTCGTGCCCATTTTATTTTTTCTATGTAAATGATACGGAGGGAGTAATATACTATAATTTAAGTTTTATTTTTATTTTTATTTTTATTATCCTTATTTTTTTTTTCATTTTTAACTTTCCTTCTTTTCAATTTTAGCTTCTTTTTTTTTTATTTTTCACTCTTTTAAAAATACGGCAATTTTTCTTTTCATAAGTTTGTCAATTGTAATTTGTCCATAAATTTATCGTGAGTCATAGAGATATTCAACGTTACATCATACGAATATATAATTAGTGTTTGTCATTTTTTTGAAGGTATTGGAATAAACAGTGATGTTATTGCTTTGCTCGATCATAGTATTGTAGACAAATTCATCTTTAAAATAATTATTAGTTAAGTGAATCTCTAAAATTACTGATCATTAAAATAATAAATTGTTTGTCTTAATTACCAACTAGCAAATGAAGTTGAAATAATTACTTCAATCGACTAACATATCAAAGGCATAAAAATAATATAACAGTGAAATTATACTTCAATTATATATTTTTAACAGTATATATTGACATATTTTGATATTACTATATGTTAATATATATATGTATGTATATGTTACATATATTTTAACTAATATATGTAAATTATTTTGATTAATACATTTTGATATATATTATGTATAACTAGATATACCAAAAAAATAACAATATATGTTACATATAACTAGATATATTTAGATATATATTATAAAAGAATAACAATATATACTACATATATATTGATATATATTAATATATATCGGTATACGTTATATATAATTATATTATATATATATATATTTAGGCATATATCTGTTTATATTATATATAGCTAGATATATATATGTTACATATATATGTATATGTCGATATATATTAGTATATGTTATATATACTTTAACTAAAGAATAATAATATATATGAATATATATTGGTATATATCGATATATGTTATATTAGTATATGTTAAATATAACTAGATATATATTACATATATGTAGATATATAGATATTTATCGGTATATATTAGTATCTGTTACATATATTTTAACTAAAAAATAATAATATAGATGAATATATATTATATATAACTAGATATATATATTTTTTATATATATCGATATATGTTATATATATTTTAATTAAAGAATAATAATATATGTGAGTATATATTAGTATATGTCGATATATGTTACATATAATTAAATATATATTATATATATGTTGATATATGTTAGTATCTATCGGTATATATTAGTATCTATTCGTATCTATTATATATTTTTTAACTAAAAAATAATAATATATGTTAGTATATACTATATATAACTAAATACATGTGAGTATATATTTAGATACATATGGATATATGTTATATATAATTAAATATACGTGAGTATATATTACATATAAAATATAACTAGGTAAATATATTAAATATATAAAAAAATATATGCATACATATGTTAGAATATGTTATATATAACTAAATAAATATGGATATATATTTAGTTGTTTATATATAATGAGTAAAAAGTATGAATTATATTATATATTAAAAAAAATATTTTTAATAATATATATTAAAAATATTTTTAAAAAATATAAATTAAATAAAATATATAAAAATAATTATAAATTAAATAAATTATATTAATAATATAATTAATTAATACATTAAAATATTATAAAAATTAATTGATAAAGAAAACAACACATTAAAAAAAAAGTGGATTCCGAATTCATTATCTCCTGCTAGTTCTACGTGGCATTGTCATGTGGATGGTGCTCGTTTTAGCAACTCACAAATGGCAGGGTATGGCATATTTGTGGAAGACGAGGAAGGCATGTTTTTGAAGGCTTTTTCTGATTATTATGATGGTTTACCCGATCCTGTAGCTGTGGAAGCTATAGCCTTAAGGCAGGGTTTACTTTTTGCTATGGATAATTTTTCGTCTCCTGGATGTTTTTATACTGATTCACAACTTGTTATTTTTGTCATCAATTCTCAAGAGCATGACTTTTCTGCTCTTGGGTTAGTTATCTCTGACTGTCGGTATTTATTAGGTTTTCGTCCTGATTTTGAAGTCCGTTAGATTTGTAGGCAAGCCAATGTAAGAGCTCATACCTTAGCAAGAGCTGCTTACCGTTATGCTCGCCAGTGTATGTGGGATAGTATCCCAAGTTGGATGTTTCCTCTTAATATTATTGTGAAGCATTTCATTTTCAAAAAAAAAAAAGTGGATTCGTTTTCTGGAGTCAGTTAATGACCACCGTAATTTTATAAATAAAAAATTAATTATTCGTATTTTTTAAAAAAAAAATTTAAGCACGGTAATTTTGAAAATTAATTCTATTTTTCGTAATTATCCCTATATATATATATACATATATATGTATTATCTTCATCGCGTACACAGCAATTTTTTTTATTATTTGACAGTTACATGATTATCTAGATAATTATATTTTAAATTCAAATTACTTATTAAAATTAACTTAATAATCCAACATTCCAATCTTGAATATGATATAAAAATTAATAAAATATCTGAATTTTTATAATTTTATACTTTTCAGAAGTTGCTAGATCAAAATTTTGCTAATCACATGTAGCCATAGAAACTAGAAAGGTAATATAAAAATTATATAATTAATTAAATAAATTTAAAATATAATAATATTATATATATATATATATATTATCTAATACTGTTGACTACTTTGTAATTATATTTAGTGATGTAAATGGTAGGTAGGGTAACCATGTGCTGAGGTGGTGTAATTTTGTGCATGTAATGACTTACAAAGCTGATAATTAAGGCATTTGTTTACGTTTTAAGATTAATTTTAAAATCCAACCTTATTATCTAAAATAATTAAAAAATTGTATGAATATATATTAGCCAAACAATATTAATTCCCTTGGCTATTTTTTTTATTAATCAACATATAGAATTTAAATTCGAGATCTAAATATGAACAACGCATGCAATTGATTAATTAATCACGTACTTTAATTATATTTTTTTAATATTTTATTTTTTTTAAAAAATAATATATGTATGTATTTATTTGCATACTATATAAGAATTAAAGGGCGTATACTTTTTTTTGCATAGCCCATCTCTCATGGGAAAATAAAAAAAAATCTTTTTATAGTGCACAAAAGTGAGTATATCATGGACTCAAAGTGTTAGATTAGATGTTGATAAATGAATGATTTAATGTGTAGGAGATGAAGACCAACTTTGCATTGTCTCTAGCAATTTAATCATCAAGATTGTGATGTTATTGCAATCTTTTAATTTGGACCACACTTTCTTCGTTGATATGAGGTCATTTCAGTTGTCACTCCCTATTACTAACTTTTTTTTTTTATCTCATCAATTATTTCAAGTCTAGTTTTGTGTTTTAATTAACTTCATTAAGCTTAATCTATAGTTTCCATTTATAGATTATAATTGTATTTGACTATAATTAACTATTATTTGCTATATGTTGGATTATCCCTTTTGAAATTGGAAGATACAATATGGTAATTAGTTGTAAAAAAAATTGTATTAAAAAATATGATTCTAATTTTTGCATGTAATTAGAGATTCTTTTTGATTGTCATCTCCTATTATATAATAAATTAGAAAAAGAAAAAGAAAAAAATGAATTTTTCTATAAAATCTTATTAAAAGAGGTTATGATCTTTCAATAATTTTCACTAAATCAATGAAATTTTTTTACTATAAATAATAAATAAAAATTTAAATTTGAAATTCCTTACTTTCTATCTTAGCAAATTTATTGAGTATTCGTTTGATACGAACAAATTTATAAAATTACATAAAATACATTTATAAATGTATTTTTATTATATTTGTCATATCTAAAAATTTATCCAGAATTTTAAAATTTTAATCTAATAAAATTTAAGATGTTTTTAAACTAATAAAATTACAAGTCAGCGAAATTATAGATTTACAATAAAATTTCATTTATTATTTAATATAAAAACTTTAGGAATTATTTATAAATAAATTATTTATAAAATTTGATGAATTCCACTTTCATTTGTTTTATAACTTACAAATTAATTGAATCTTGTAATCACAAAACTTAAATCCAAAAATTTTGATGACAAAATATTAAAAATCTTAAAAATTACAATCACACCTAATCTTTTTTTTTTTAAATTACTCTGGATAGCACACTTTAACTTTTTTTTTTTAAATATCCTATATTTTTTATATATTTTTGATATACTAAAAATATACCTATTGTATATATTTAAAAATTAAGTATATTTTAGTATACTAAATGTATATCTAAAATATACCTCCGAAAGAGATATTTTTAAAATTAAAAATTTTAAAAAAGTATTTTTAAAATAAAAAAATAAATATTTTTGAAAATATTTTTATTTTATAGGGTATTTTTGAAGAAACCCTTTTTTTTTTTTGCCCAAAGAGATAACTTATTATTCATTCGACTCATCATTGAGTACAGCTAATAAACATCCAGCCTTAGTTAGTAAGTGGACTACATTATTTGCCCCTTTTCTAACAAATGAGATATGGAAAAATTACCATCAACACTGTTTTTTTCAATTTTTTTTCTAGAGTTATTTTAATTATTTTATTATAGACTCATTATAATTTATTATATAAAATTTATAAACTCGTATAAAAAAATATTTTATAAACTATTAAAAATACGATGTTTTGGTAAATATTTATAAATTTTAATATTTTAGTAAATAATTTATAAATATAGTAAATTTAAAATTATTTTTATATTTTTATCAAAAGCTCATGAGATTTGGTACGCACTAAGTTTAGAGATTAAATTCAAACAATCTTGATTAAAACTCCAAATTATGAATTATCTATGCTTCTTCTTTTGATGGCTTGAATAATGACTTGAACATCACTTTGGGGCAGCCGTTTTGTGTAGCCCAACTCAATGCCTCTATGAAGCTTAAGGCTTGTACAAGCTTTGGATCTCTTGCTTCCAAATATCTATGAAAAAAATGACAACCTTGGTCACTTTTTTTTTTATTTTATTTTTTTATCTGAAATATTTTAGTTATTTTATTATAAACTAATTATTAACTTATTATAAGCTATATAAAATTTATAAACTTATATTAAACTTATGATAAATTCATTATAAACTCTTTATAAACTAATAAAAATTTGATATTTTGATAACTATTTTATAAATTCTGGTATTTTAATAAATAATTAATAAATATGATTAATTTAAAATTATTTTTAATTATTTTTATTTTTTTTTATCAAAAGCCTAAATATCCACAACTACTAGCATTCCATACTAGTCCGCTTATGTCCTTGACCACCTCGCCCAAGCCTATGCAAAAGGTTTGGAAAAAATGATATTATACGTCATATTTTTTTAAATTTTTATTTTTTTATCAGAAATATTTTAGTTATTTTATTATAAATTCATAATAAATAATGTAAAATTTATAAACTCATTATAAATTTATTATTAATTATTTGTAAACTAATAAAAATATGGTATTTTGATAAATATTTTATAAATTCTGCTATTTCATAAATATTTTATAAATGTGATAAATTTAAAATTATTTTTATTTTTATTTTTTTGTATTTTTGTCCAAAGCTCAAAGGTTTGTGTATTATTTTGTGGGAATTAGTGTGTATAACACACTTTTTCTTTTTTTTTTTTAAACATTTTTTATATAGTTTTAATATACTACATGTATGCTCATATATACTTTTAAAAATAGAGCATAAATTTAATATATCATGTATATATTAAAAATTTATCTCTAAAAGGAGGTATTTAAAATTAAAAGTTAGAAAAAAATATTTTTGAAATTGAAAAAATGAGCATTTTTGAAAATATTTTTATTTTTAGGATATTTTTAAAGAAACTCCTATAATTTTTTATAAGGCCCCATTAAAAAAAGAATTCCTTCAAAAATATCATAACATAAAAATATTTTTAAAAATATTAATTTTTTTACAAATATTCACCTTTTAATTTTTAATTTCAAAAATACATAATTCATATAATATATTAATTTCCAGATATATTCATTTCCATATAAATCCTAATTTGAAAAAATAACAACTTTTATCATATTATTTTTATTTTTATTTTTATTTTAGAGCATTTTAATTATTTTATTATAAGTTCATTCTAAATTATATAAAATTTATAAACATATAATAAATTTATTATAAACTTATTATAAATTAATAAAAATTTAATATTTTAATAAATATTTTATAAATTTTGATATTTTTAATAAATAATTTATAAATACATAAATTTATAATTATTTTTAATTTCTCCTATATTTTACAGGATGAAAAGGACAGTTAAAATTTGAAATTAAAAAAAAAAAAACTCAATTTGTTATCTTATCTCACTATTATTAGCAGAATTTGATAATTACGGTTGAAAACTTGCTATTTTAATGGTAAGCTTCAAGCTTCTCACATCATTTGTTTTTTTACTAGCTGTTCCATCAATAATTTGGCAGCCCCATGGAGCCTCTGCTGGAACTTTCCTATGCTTTCTTATTCATGCTTGTCGAATCAAAAAGAATCAGTAAAGAACACTTACAAAAGAAGCCAAGGTACCTTCCTTAACAATCTCTCTCATAACTCAATACAACCTTTAAACTGTACAAAATCAAATGTAACATGCTTTCAGCTTTCCATGTTCATTGTCTTGTTGAAAAGAACATGAACAACCTGGGAATTTGTTTGATTTTTATTTGTTTATGCATTTCTGCAAGTTTTGTATGTATAGAAGGATTTAACTCTCTCTTACAGCTCCCACAATCTGGGTTTTCGGCAAATGCCCGACCTAGATCCAAAAGGGTCTTCTCTGTTGGTGATTTCGGCGCTAAAGGAGATGGTGTTAGCAATGATACTCAGGTGACAATTTTAAGCTCATTATGTCTTAATTGCTTATCTGTTTTGCATGTAAATATTTATTTAAGTTGAGAAATAATAGTTTAATTTCTTATCTATTTATATTTTGATAATGGGTTTTGAATCTTGCCTGTAGATATTGAACAACTGAATAATAAGCAGATATTCCATGTTTATTTTCCTTTTTTATGCAAAATCTTGCTGTTGTTTGATAACTGAGATTATTTCAAAAATGCTTTTAAATGTTCCTGTATTGTGTGTGTTTTTTTATTTTCTGGGTTTTTAGGCTTTCAAGGATGCTTGGAAGATGGCCTGTTCTTGCCCAGCAAGAACAAGAGTTATAATTCCAGCTGGATTTTCTTATCTGGTCCATCCTGTTGATTTGGCTGGGCCTTGTAAATCAAGAATCACCCTCAATGTGAGAGCAAAATTACTCAATTCTGCAACAATTATTTGCATTCTTTTGTTGGACTATTTGCATATGACTGGATTTTAGTCATTCTCTGAAAATGTAATTTTAATAGGTCTCTGGTACTATTGTTGCTCCCAAAGATCCTGCTTATTGGAAAAGTATAAATCCTCGTAAATGGCTGTACTTCCATGGGATAAACCACCTTACAATTGATGGGGGAGGAACAATCAATGGTATGGGATGGAGATGGTGGGCTCGGTCTTGCAAGATCAACCCAAGAAATGTAATAGTTAACATACATTCTCAGAACCGATATTTTTCTAGATACTTTTTCAGTCGGTTATGCAATTTTCTGATTTGTCTTCAATTTTTGTCTATGGCAGCCATGTCGACATGCTCCTACGGTTAGTGCTGATTATATTCTTGGAGAAATGTGTTTAGTTCCATTATTTTTTCGTTCTATTATGTTTTCCTTTCCAACTGTGGCCTTGCTTTTCTCATATAGTATAACAATTACACTACAGGCCTTGACTTTCCACAAGTGCAAGGATTTGAAAATTAGGAACCTTAAGGTGGTGTATGGTCAACAAATGCATGTGTCATTCACTAATTGTATCCGTGTCGCGGCACTTCACCTTATGGTGATATCACCTGCTTTTAGCCCAAATACTGATGGAATCCACATCAGTGCTTCCCGTGGAGTGGAGGTCAGAGATAGCATAGTCAGGACAGGTTGGTTGTTTCAGAATTCAAGCCTTATTATGCAAATTGTTTTGCTTAATTGTCCATGTGTTAAAAGATGAATCATCACAGCTGATATTTTGGGCAATTTATGTTTCATTAATATTAATTATGATGGTTTGGTAATGCTTTACTGAGGATGACACAATGATGTTTTGATTTAATCTGTTTTAAATTCTTTGCTTGTGATGCTTAATGAATCTCAACAACCTATTCATATTCCTTTTAGTTTCTTTTTAGTATTTACATTTACACTCAAGGAAGTGGATCAGAACCTTGTTCACAGCTGATTTCTTCTAGCTTGTGAAAAGTACAAGTTCACAGCAAGATGTTTGTGAAAGCAGAAAACTTCAGTTTCCCATTTCTGTCAAGAATGAAGCCTCAGCTACACCTGAAGATAGAACTTCATTATTCCTGTGAAATTTCTAGTTCACTACATTGTCGGAGGAGATGGAGGAAAAGGCAAAATTAAATTATCTTTTATTCCAACTCTATTTGAGTCAAATGATTTTTGCAACCTTATGGAATGTTGCTCTGATAAAAATCTTCAAAATTCAACAACATGAAGACGCAAGGCTTGCATTCTTGATCTGCACTTGCATTCTTGATCTGCATTTTATTCTTCTGAATTTTGTATTATATGCTCAAATTCTGTATCCAGGGGATGACTGCATCTCTATAGTCAGTAACTCCTCACGGATCAGAATCAAGAACATTGCTTGTGGACCAGGCCATGGGATAAGGTAATACAATCTCAACACTGTCTAGTATTATCGTGGCATGCATATTTTTGACTAATCCTAATATTTATCCATCAGCATTGGAAGCTTGGGAAAATATAATTCATCATCAAAGGTGTATGATATAATGGTAGATGGGGCATTTCTGTCCAACACTGATAATGGAGTCCGGATCAAAACATGGCAGGTAGTTTTTTAAACAGCATTCTCTCTAATAAATGTGCGCTTATGTTTTTGTGCCATAATTCATCTGAAAATTGATGAGATGATGTTTTGAACAAGTTAATTCATGATCAATGGAATCATAGTATTCTTGTACTTGATCAGGGAGGTGGTGGAGATGCCACTAAGATTACATTCCAGCATGTGTTTATGGAAAACGTATCAAATCCAATAATAATAGATCAGTATTATTGTGATTCACAACTTCAATGTGCAAACCAGGTATGAGATTCTTACCTTATGAGATTTACGGTGAAGATGACAAACACATCAGTTTGGGGCGACTACTTGTCAGTACTCAGTCGTCAAAATGCAAACAGGTATATATCTTCTCTTAATTAAAATAAACCATTTAACTTACTATTCCATGGAATGCAGACTTCAGCTGTTAAAGTGGCAAATATATCTTTTTTGCACATCAAAGGAACTTCAGCTTCAGAGAATGCTATAAAATTTGCTTGCAGTGATAATTTTCCATGTGAAGGGTTGTACTTAGAAGATATTGAATTAGTGTCACACACTGGGGGCATCTCGAAATCATTTTGCTGGCAAGCGTATGGCTCAAGTGTTGATCCAGTATTTCCCCCACCTTGTTTACCATACAGTGAAAGCTTCATTAAGCAGAAAGTCCCATCTGATTCCCTCCAATTATTCTGAAGATAGGCTACTCCATCTGAATTGAATTGAACATGTAAAAACTCCCAACCAGAAGAGAATATGGTCCAGGAATTTTTGTTGGATCCAGTTTTTTCAACAAGATGACCAAAGCAATCCACTGTCTGATTAGCAAAATGATCATGCCCTGTAGAAGATCACCTTGTTAATTTAGACGCCTTCAATATTTCTGTATACCATAAATTAATCTGAAGAGCATGTTATGAGAAATTCTGTAAATTAAAAAAAAAAGAAGTTGGTTGACCGCGGGAATGAATCAATGTGATTATCTTAGACAAAAAAAAATGAATCTTTATATTATTAATAGCAAAAACAATTCGATTCTAACAGGAGAGACTTTTCATGCTACAAACTTGAGCATTCATACTTTTGCCCTCTTCCAATAAGATTAGAAAAAAAAAAAAGAAGAGAAAAAAATTAGGGAACTAAGACTTGAGTTAATTGCAAAAAGCGGCATCACTGTCTGCCAAGCCCCACGAAATTGATTCGAAGTTCTCATCTTTGCATTCTTCTGAATTTCTCTGCAGTTTTGGCATGATTTAAAGGGCACCAAGCTTGGGGCACCCCTCAGCAAGAGGCAAGTCCAAATTTTCTACAGTTCTAAAGGTTCTTGGAACCATCTTATCAACATAAAGAGTTCCATCTAAATGGTCACATTCGTGCTGTAAAATTCGAGCCTGCCAGCCGGAAGCATCCACTTTGATCGGCTGGCCATAACGATTCAAACCTGAAACCTCAACATCAAGATATCTCTCCACCACCGCTCTGAATCCATCAACGCTGCAAAGAAGAATAATACAGAAAATGAAATAAAATCACAATAATGGAATACATACCACTCTGACAAGCACATAATCAAGGCCATGACTGAAATTTAAGCAACATAATCACTTTTCTCTATCTTACAATGCCTACTGGTTTTTCAAAAAAATTGTATTTACATGAATAGAATATTTCACAAAACAATATTCAATGTGGTACGATATCATGTGAATTCAAGCAAAAGACAGTTGAAAGTGGAAGTGTTTGTGGACAAAAAAAATTTCATCTACCTTAAACATCCTTCAAAAAAGAAAGCAGTCCTGTTGCTCTTCTTTTTAAGCTTTGGGTTCAGGATCACCTGCCTCAAATGAACTAATAAATTGCAAAAGTGAAGTGAAAATTATTGGATGCTGAATTTCTAGATGCGAATAATTGGGACATTCTTTTTTTCCATATAAATTAACATACCAGAAGATCAAAAGGGCGTCTGTCCTGTGCTTTGGTCTCTTCCTTGGGTGCATAACCAATATATTCTTTTGTATCTTCCAAAACTATGATCTGCAAAAATGAAAATAATATAACTATTCTCACTTTAAGTAGGTCTTCTTTTTTTTAATCCAAGTCACTGAAAAGAAACAAAGAGACAATCCAGTCACTAACACATCAATTGACCTGTTAAAAGAGAATAGAGTCCTCAATCCTCTTTCATACACCAAAAATATTTCTCCCAAATGTTAAACCACAAAAAGGTTTTTGTCCCTAATGTTTGAGAGCCAGGAATTTGGTTCATTGGCTGCATGACATGAACAATGCTATTACTTGATTCGTAACAAAGTATAACATTTAGCCCCTGTTTGGTAGAAAATAATTTTAAGTATAGAATATATTTATGAATGATGGAGACTGGTTTATTTATGTTGAATACCCTCTCATCAAATTATGAGAATAAAATAAACATTTCTTTCATGCCAAAAACGAATGCATGGAATTCCATAAAATTTTGTGAAATTCATTTATGCTGAAATGTGCCTTAAGGATTTAATGCTTCAGAATTTTGCTCCTCCTTTAATCATACTACATTATGATAATCACGAGGATAGCATGTAAAACTACTCTGTTATTCTATAGCTACCAACAACTTCTACAATAAAATGCAGGAATCAAATGCAAAAGAGAAGACCTCTTGAGCTCATTTGTAAAGAAAAAATATGACTAAAATAAAACAACAGCAATATCATAACATTTATCTTGAAATGCCTTGAGTTTAAGTAAATGAGCTATCATGCCATCATTATCCTATTACTCATCAAATAATCTTCAGCCCAGAAACAAGAATAAGTGATCACAACCATTACTACTTACTTTCAAAGTGCAATGAACCCAACTAACTACACCACAAAATCAATTACTGGCGAACTCTAAGAAAAACTAAATAAGGAACTACCACCATTACTATTATTATCTTAAAATCCAGCCATAGATCAAACAATTTCAAACATAATCCCACACAGATTTTAACCAATACGGGAACATGTAGATGAAAGACCAAGGATTTTGTCGCAGCATACACAGGTTAACTCTGGCATTCAAATAAGATTGATCATACAAAAACTAAAATTTCTACTGAATTTAAGTTTTAGTATACAATTATAGCAAGTAATGTCGGTTAAACATATATTAAAAACAAAGAAGAAGGTTTTAGAACTAAAAACTAGTAGTAAAACCTACATACTAATGGGACGACCATGTTACCAAGCTTATAATAGTTCAAGATTCATCCAATAGTATAGAATCAATATATTATATACACATTCCATTTTCCAAAATTTTCCTTGGCTTCTGAGAGACCAAACACAGAAAGATAAATATCATAAATTTACCCTTAATGGGATTCCGATCTGGGGAGCAGCAAGTCCAACACCAGGAGCCAATCTCATAGCCTTTACCATATCATCAATTATCTTCTGAATCCTTTCTGATCCGATTTCATCCGGATTAACTTCTCGAGCTGGTTCATGCAAAACCGGGTCACCCGCTTTAACAATATCTGGCAAGCTCCTTTTTTTCTTCTCTCCAAGACCCAGAAGCCAACCAGCCTTGGCAATTGAAGAAAAAAAAGACTTCCGGGACGTGAAGTTGGGCTTCGAGATAATAAATTCGGGTTTAGAAATAGGAATTCGAGCTGAACGAGATATCGGAGCAAATGTGGTGGGTTTTAGGTGTTTTCCGACGAGAGATATCAGAGGGAGACGGTGAGAGAATCGGTGGAGCGTCTCCATAGATGGGTACTCGTGTTACAGATTCTTGGGAGAGATTTTTGAACAGTGGGTTTAGGAAAGAAAGCTTACGTAGTTGAACTCTCTTTAGGAACTGGGCCTGTAGCGCTTTACTCCACATAGTTATGCTCTTCAAATGAGCCGGATTTGGGCTTCTATCTTCAAGCAAATTATAATAAAAATATCACCCCCTCCCTCACTTTTTTTTTTTTTTATTTTTACATTTTTTTATCATAAATATTTTAGTTATTTTATTATAAACTCATTATAAAATATATAAAATTTATAAACTTATTATAAATTTATAATAAACTCATTGTAAATTAATAAAAATTTGGTATTTTGATAAATATTTTATAAATTTTGATATTTTAATAAATATTTTATAAATATAGTAAATTTATTTTTTTTTAATTTTTGTCAAAAGTACAAAATTATACTATATATCATTCTCTTAAATAGTTCTAAAAAATATTTTAAAAATAAATTTATTTAAAAAATAAATTTTTTAAATATTAATTTTTAAAATTAAATTAAAAAATATACATTTTATTAGAGGATAGTTTTTAATATGTATCTAATATATTAAAAGTATACTCAATTTCTAAAGATATACAATTAATATAAATTATACCAAAAAAATTAGATATTTAATTTTTTTTAAAAAATGACATATAGTATAATTTTCTCTTCATTTTTAATTTTTATTTAAAAATAACTTACTTATTTGGTATATCTTTAATATATTAAATATATACTTTTAGGTGATATTTTGGAGTGAGGATAGAAATAAAAATGAGTTATTTTTCTTCTTACTGTTTGGCTGGATAAAGTAAATATAGTAATGGAGATCTCATTATCAAAATAATGGGAATCATTCATGTTCAATCAATATTTTTTCATTAAACACTTTTGATTTCTGACAAAAATCAAAATAAATAATAAATTCTTTATGCAAAGAAAAAAAAAACAGAAAGCATAAAATTAAATCAATTCTTTTCATCAATTCTCTTCATCCATTTTTTAAAATAAGTATTTATTTTTTAAATATTTATATTTTTTTATTAAATATATTTTATATCATCAGTTAAATCAATATATATTATTTCTATAAATGAAATATGTAAACTGTTGGTTACTAAGTTATTATAATATTTTTCGTTAACTTTTAATTTATTAAAATAAAATATCATTTTTTTTGTTAATTTTTAATTTATGAAAATAAAAGAACTTCACAAACACATTAAAAATTGTCATTGATTTTAATTTCAAGTCAATTATAATCCAAATAGCTTCCAAATAAATCGAATTCTGATTCTAGATTGAACCAAACAAAATAAATAAATAACCATTTTGATTTATGTCTCTAAAAGGGTATTATGAAATTAAAAAATAAAAAAAGTATTATTTTTGAAAAAAAAAGGGGCAACTTAGATATTTTTAAAGTAATTTTATTATTTTTTTAGATATTTTTTGAAGTTTTATTTTTTTTCCTAATATTTCCTTTAAATCTATATGATTTAAGCAGAATATTTAAAATTTAAATTTTTTTAATATTAAGAATTTTACTAATATTTTTCAATGACAAAAAAAATGCATATTTGTAATAAATCATAGTAACTTGGTTTATTTTTTCATTTGTTTTGAGTTAAATTTTTTAAAAAATAATTATAATAAAAATAATATATTTAACTTGATAAAAAATAAATTTTTTTTATGAAATAAAAAGGTTTAGATTTTTATGTAATATTAAAATTAATTATTTTATACTATGATTATAACATTTATCATAAAGATAATCTATGTAAAAAATTAAATGTGTTTAAAAAATATTTAAAACGTTTAAGAATATAGTATAAAATAAGTAAAAAGTATAATACACCAATACTTCATAAATCATTCGAAGAGCATTTTCTAATTATTTATGAAATAAATAAAATATATTTTCACTTTTTATCATTTGAAAGTTTAACATATATATTTTTTTAATTTTTACAAATTTATAAAGTTAAAATAAATTTTAGGATGACAATTACTTATATAAATTAAATTTTTATTTGTCTTATTTAAATAAATAACAAAAATTAAAAATTAAAACTTATTTATAAAATTAATAACTGAAATTGAAATTTTGAATTAATAAAATTTAATAATTAACTTATAATATACATTAAATACTTTAAAATTAAATATTAAAAATGTAAGAAAAATTTTAAAAGGTTGAAATAGCCTAGATTAGCTATTTATTCATGCATTAAACCATCAAAATCTAGTTGAACTTCTATTTGATGGAAATTTATTGAAATAATTATAGCATTGAATTGTTAATTAATGTTTTTTAATGTTGTATATTAGGCTAAGATCTGATAAGTCCTTATAATGGGCCCTTAAAATATTAAATAAAACGATATGTAAATGAATATATTTTTTCGTAAAATAAAAGAGTTCTTAGCTTGGACGAAATCCATATAAAGACTTGACAGGCAATGAAATGGGAAATTTGGTTTCAAATTTCGATTTTTCTTAAAGATGAAATTAAAATATCTATTAGGAGATAATTATTAGAGATGAAATTTAAGGATATTTATTAGGAGATAATTAATGGATTAGATAAGAAAAAATTAAGGAGGACTTATAAAAAAGAGTTTTCTTATACCGAAATTAAAATTCTAACTTATGCCATATCATCTAGATTTTATATTGATTATATAAAATCTATATTTGTTGATGCATCAACCGTAGTTGTATTTATTTTTAGAATGAGTTTGGTTTGATCATAACTACTAGTGTTGTAATTACTTCCTTTTTTTTTTCTTTTATTAAATTCAATAAGAGTATTTTTGGAGTACTAGCTTATTGTATTTTTATTAAAAATATTTTTTTTAATTTAAGGACAAAACTCACATTTGATTTATATATAATATTATAATTGATAAGGTGATTAGCAAATCCTTTCAATTAGCTTGTAATGATTAAACATGCAAATATTTTGTTAAGAAAAAAAAATTATGTATAAAAATTCAACCAATTAATTCTATCAATAGAATTTATATTAAATTGACTTAAGCAAAAAATTGTTTTAAACACAATATGAACAAATGATAAAATTGACCTGAGGTTACGGGTTCGAGTCGTGGAAACTGCCTCTTGCAATTAATTGCAAGGGAAGGCCGCATACAAAGACCTAATGGATCTGACCCTTCTCTGGACCCCGCTCATTGCAGAATCATTCGTGCACTAGACTGCCCTTTTTAATAAAAAATATTAGAACTTTGAAATGCCAGCTGCAAGTTACATGAAGCTGAATTCTGATGGATCTTTTGTTCTTTTTTACATAGAGATGGAAGGGCTTTTGGTGGTAAACTGTTGAGAGACAACAATAAAAAGGACTTGGTGTGGATTTTGACTCTGTAATTTGACTTGGCTTTGCTGAACTAAGTGAAACGCACCGTTTTTGTATAGGGTTAAAATCGGTAATGGAGCTTGATATATATACTGCTGTTAAGGGCTAGGGTAATATGATTTTCCTTTTTTTTTTCCTGTTTTTTGCTTTTCTCTCTCCAGCGGCGCGATTATATTTTTTGCTCTACTAGGGTTTGATCGATCTTCGTTGTTTCTTGTAAATAATCTATAACAAGAGGGTTACTATCTTGTTTTGTGTGATTAGAGAGAGGGAAGAATCGATCTGTGAGAGGAAGGTTGTTTGAGAGGTTGTAATATGTAACTTCGGCTCTGTTTAGTGGATTGATCGACTGAGGATCTCCTCCTCCTTGGACGTAGGCTTTCTTTGTGAAAGTTGAACCAAGTAAATCTGTTGTGTTGTGTTTTGTATTTTCTTTCTTTCTTTGGTTCTGAAATTTTGGGTTTGAAATCGTAACAGTGGTATCAGAGCGATCGCGATTTCGGTGACTCAGGTTGTATCTCTCCTTGTTTCTGTTTAACGTTTTTTCTGTTTTTGACAAGTTTTCTGACTTCTAGGGTTTTCTGTTCTTCTCTGGTTCAACCGAGAAATTATTTCAATTTCGATTTCTGTTCTTTTTTCTTTTCTTGTTATTTACTGTATTAGATCTGGTAACTACTGTCTTATTGTTTCAGGTCTAGTCGAAGGAAGAAAAGAACAATCTAAATCGCTCTGAAACCCTAAAGACAGAAGAGTGATGTCAATCACTAAGATCAACGGCGAAAAATTCAACGGAAAGGGGGATTTCGCCATCTGGAAAGAAAAAATGTTGGCCATACTCATTCAACAGAAGTGTAAAAGGGCACTTGATGGTCTGGAAGCACTTCCTGCAAATCTTGATGATACTGCAAAGCAAGATCCGATGGATCTTGCTTACAGTACGATTATTTTGAATCTTGCTGATTCAGTACTCAGAAAGGTAAGGGGTAAGTCTACTGCTCCTGATCTTTGGGCTAAATTGAATGAACTCTATATTGTGAGGTCTATGTCCAAGATAGCTTTCTTGAAAGAACAAATATTTAGTTTTAAAATGGATTCACAAAAAACCACATATGATAACCTTGATAATTTTCAGAAATTGATTCTGGAACTTGCTGATGCAGGGGAAGAATTGAGTGGGGAAAATCAGACGATTATCCTCCTTAATTCTATCTCTGAAAACTACCAAAATGTGAAAGATGCCTTAAAATATGGTAGGGATAACCTCACTGTGGATGATGTGATGAATGCCCTTAAGATAAGAGAATTGGAGATTAAAACTGTTAATAAACAGAAAACCAGTACTGAGGGTTTGTATGTTAAAGAAAAAATCAAAGGAAAAAAGAAAAGGAATAAATTTAAATCCCAAGACATTGGTCAATCACATCACTCTAATAACAATTCTACACAGTCTGATAAGTTTAGTAATCAAAACACAAATAACACTAGCAAATTTGATAGAACATGCTACTATTGTAAGAAAAAAGGTCATATTAGAAGATTTTGTAGAGAGAGACTGAAAAAGATAGAACAAAATAATAATAATGAGTCTGGAGCAGAAAATTCATCAACACATGTTGATGATATTGAAGCTCTAACTGTTACTGACAATAGGAATACTGATATTTGGATCCTAGACTCTGCTTGTTCTTTTCATATGACTCCTCATAGGCATTGGTTTACACACTATCATGATTTGGCTGGTACTAATATGTTAATGGGAAATGACACTTCATGTAAAGTGTTAGGTATAGGCTCTGTTAGACTGTCAATGTGGGATGGTAAACTGGTTGAGCTAACACAGGTTAGACATATACCTGATTTGAAAAGAAACCTTATTTCCTTAGGTTATTTAGAAGAATTGGGCTTATTTCATATAGGCAGAGATGAATTTCTAAATGTTTTTAAAAGGAAATATGTGTATTATGAAGGGTAAAAGGATAAATAGGTTATATCATCTAGAAGCATCATCAGTAACTGATGTTGCTGCAAACACTGAGTCCAGTGGCAACTCCACCATTCTGTGGCATAGGAGGTTAGGCCACATTGGCTTTAATGGATTGGAAAAACTCTACAAACAAGGGGCATTAGACATAAATGAGTTTGACAAACCAAACACCTGTGAGAGTTGTGTGATGGGAAAGTCACATAGACACAGCTTTGGTTTTGCCAAGTATAGAGCTAAGTGATGTTTAGAATACATACACAGTGACCTTTGGGGGTCACCTAATATACCTATGTCATTGTCTGGGTCACAATACTTTGTCACATTCATAGATGATTTCTCTAGAAAAGTTTGGATATATTTTCTGAAAAATAAAAATGATGTTTTTGATAAATTCTGTGAATGGAAAATGTTAGTTGAAAATCAAAAGGACTGTAAAATTAAAACCCTTAGAACAAACAATGGACTTGAATTCATAAACAATCAGTTTAATGAATTCTGTACTAGAAATGGTATTAGAAGACACAGAACTTGCACATATACACCTCAACAGAATGGTGTAGCTGAAAGGTTTAATAGAACAATTTTAAATAAAGTCAGATGCTTGCTGTTTGTTTAGGTAGAAAATTTTTGGCAGAAGTTGCTTTTACAGCTTGTTACCTCATTAATAGATCACCAGCCTCTGCTATAAATTTTAAATGTCCAAATGAAATCTAGAATGGGAGATCAATCTCTTATTTGCATCTTAGAACCTTTGGATGTACTGCATACATGCATAGTCAACAAAGTAAGCTAGATCCTAGAGCTAAAAAGTGTGTCTTTGTTGGTTACCCAGCTGGGGTTAAGGGGTACAAACTTTGGATCCCTACTGAAAATAAAATGGTGATTAGTAGGGATGTAATCTTTAATGAGAGAGAATTTTATAAGACTAACTTGCAGGTGAAGCAATATGAGTTAAATTCAGATATTGACATCTTTGAGGTGGAGTTAGACAGGTTCAAGCCAACTGATCAGACAGCTCCTCCTCAGGATTTAAATGATGTTGCAGAAAATGAAGGATATGTGCAAGCTGATGGCTCTGACCAAGATTCAGAACATGAAGAACATGATCTGGCTGGTTACATGTTAACCAGAGACAGACAGAGAAGGGAAACCAGAAGACCAGCAAGGTTAAATGATTATTCCTTCAATACTGTTAATGCTGAATTAACTGCATTTGCTTTTATGTCTGCAGCAGTCATTGAGACAGGTGAACCAATCAGCTATGAGCAAGCTAAGGCTAGCCCAAGCTGGAAATTTTGGAAAGCTGCCATAGAAGAAGAAATGGCATCTCTGATAAAAAATCAGACCTGAAAATTGGTTCTTAAGCCTCAAGGTAAGAAAATAATTGGCTGCAAGTGGATTTACAAGGTAAAGCCTCCTGTCCCTGGTCTTGATAAAGCAAGATATAAAGCTAGGGTAGTTGCTAAAGGTTTTTCTCAAATAGAAGACATTGATTTCCATGAAATTTTCAGTCCAGTTGTTAAACATGTTTCAATAAGATTATTCAATGAGATGATTGAGATGATTCAGGGAAATTGGAATGTGTTGGTTAGTTGTCATACTTTACTTTCATCTTTGAAAGAATTAATGAAGACTTTTGAGGGAAATCATTTTTGTCATATATTACGAGAAGCCATTTTTATGCTCCCTCAGTTTTATTTTAAGTGTTCTATAAATTTTTTTTATTTCATTTTAAGTATTATTTTTAAAAATTTTAAAAAATTTTAATTGAAAAATTTTAATATAATTTCTTATTAATTAATAAAAAAATATTAAAAAAGATAAAAAATATTTAAATAAATTATAATAAATTTTTTATAAAATTTATAATAATTAATTATTTTTTTTAAATTTATATGCACTACTTTCATATGACATTTAAAATGAAATGAAAGAGTAGCTAACTGTCTAATAAATCAAGTGAAGAATTTTGGAATTGATGCTGCAATATTAAAGCGCCCTCCTTTTAATCTCCAACTTTGACTTTTTCATGATGGCTGTAAAATTTCATATTTCGGATAAGATTTTTTTTGAGAGTTTGCTTACTTTTTGTAGAAAAATAAAAAAATTTAATTTCGAACTAAATGAATTCTTGTTAAATCTACATAATCTTTATTTTTTAAATTAAAACCTAACTTTTTTCCCCACAAATTTGAGAGCCTTTTGCATTGAAATAAATAAATATAGTTTGTGCTTGGTTTAGGAATCAAGAAGACAAGTAATACCATCAATCAGTGTTAACTGCTCTTTCTACTCATATGATGTCATGCTTTATATTGCCAAAAGGGTTTTGCAATAGTCTGAATCAAATCAACTTAAAAATTTGATGGAACCAATCTACTAAAGATAAAAGGATTATATAGAAAAGATGGGAGGTGATGGCTAGATCTAAATACCAGGGAGGCTTGGATTTCAAGGACTTTGAACTTTTTAGTATTGCTTTTGTTGCAAAATAATATTGGAAACTTTTCAAGAATCCTGATAGACTTTGGTACAGATTGATGAAATCAATATACTTTCCAAATGACAATATTCAGGAAGCAAAGCTAAGGAAGAACAATCCCTCTTGTGGAAGGAAGACTATGTTAGCCGCTAGAGATGCTATTCAAAGAGGCTGCATATGGCATGTGAGGAGCGAAAGGAATATTCAGATATGGACAAACCCTTAGGTCCCTAATATATAAATTTCAAGGTATCTTCTGATCATTCAACTAGACCCGATATTATTTATGTAGCAGATTTGATTAATGAGAATGGGTTGTGGGACACAACTCTTCTAAGATCCTTTTTCTCTTAAAAGGAAGTGAAAACTATATCAAATATACCTTTAGGTCGAATCACAAGCCTTAATAGCTTCGTATGGCATCCTGATAAACAAGATAAGTTAATAATCAAATCAGTTTACCATTTCTTGTGTAATATGCACTATAATAGTGGGATTGGTAATCATAGCTAGACCTGGCCACGGGTCGGGTCAGGCCGAGTTTGGACCGGGCTCAATGCTGGTCGAATTTCATATAGTTGAGCCTGAGTCCAGCCCAGCTGAAAAAATTTGATATTTTTTTCAAGCCCGGCCTATGAATTATTTACATAGCCAGGCCAGGCCCAAATTTAATTTAATTAAAATAAGAAATACATATTAAATTTTTAGTAACTAATAAATATATTTTAATATATTGAATTATTATTTCATAATCTATAAATATTAAATAATTTGAAATTAGACTTAATTTTAAGAAATATTGAATAATTATATTTATATAATATGCTAATTATTTAAATAATATTTTGGCCGATTGGTATTTATATTGATTTTAATCGTAAGTACATAGCTCGTAACAAGTAATAAAATAAAAATAAAAATCGATCCCATAGAGAATGAGTGATTTGATTAACTAAAATTCAAGTTAACTATTATCTATAAACTAATTAATTAATTTTATATTTTATTTAAAAAATTAAATACTTAATTCTTAATTTAAATTAAAATTCAAAATTAAATTAAATTAATATTCAAATTCAAAATAAATTAATGTAAGACAATTATCTATTAATTCAAACTTAAAATTAAAATTAAAATTATTAAATTCAAATAATTAAGATAAACTGGGAAGATTATGTTTCATTAGAATTATTTCAAATTGGCACAAATAACTTTTTAAACTAATTCGAATTTTTTTTGAATCAAAATTATCAGTTTCTTAATTTTTAATCTTTCTCTTTTTCAAGCAAGAAAATTAATGATTAATGTAATTTATAAATTCTATTTTTATAAACAATAAATTAAAATAATTTATCAAGCTCAAATGAACTAAATTAGTCTTAAGATTATTCTTTTATCTCTAAATAAAATTTTCTTAAGTTGTTGATTTCTTAATCTAAAATAATACCAAGCTTTCACTCAACTTATGATTTCAATTGAACATGCAATTAGTGGCCAGTCAATCATAAGCACTAAGAACAAAATTAACAAAATTTTATTTCAAGAAATAAATAGTAATCAAATTAATTAATACCCATTATCCATAATTCTAAATCCACCTAATCCCATTAAGGAGATTAGTTGCTCATAACTAAATTAAACACAATAACCATAGAAATTAAAAAATTAAATATGAAATCCATAATTCTAACATTCAATTGAATAAAATAATAAAAGCATTAAAGAAAATGTAATCTTAAAAATCTAAATTGAATAGAGAGTTCAAACTAGACGGATGAAAAATCTTGTAGATATGACAAAGTGTTCCTTAAGCATAATCTTCTTCTTCCTTTGATCTTTAATCTTCGATAAACTAATCAACTCTAGAAATATATATGAAAAAGTGTATAAAATTTGCCTAAGATGGATGATACCTTTCTTGTTCGTGTCCTCTCTTCAGTTGTATCACATTCCACACCTTAAAACTAGACTCATACTTATACTCAACTTCTGCTCAAAAATTTAAATTCAAACTTTTTAGCCAATTTTCTATCAGATAGAGGCCTTATCTTAATTGACTCCTTCAGAAAAATTATATCTCTAGAAGAGTAGATAATTTTAGGCTTTTGAATCACTTTATTCGGACTTCAAACGCCTAAGTTATAGTCTGATTATTCTCAGTAATTCGGACTAAACTTTTATTTCTGTATTTTAAGCCCAATTTTGACTTTAAAATTGGAGGCACAAATGAACTTAGAATTTGACGAACCAAACCTTTTTGAAAAGTTTGAGATGTTCTCTATCAACTTCATGAAGATAACTTTTCAATATTATATTTTATAACCACCGAAATTTTACTTGAAACTCTGAAGGTTCAATTATGCCTAAAAGTATCAGTTTGCATAAACCTACAAGAAATTAATTCAAATTAAGCTTAATTCTAAAATAATGAAATTAAAATACATAAATAAAGTTTAGAATAAATTAATTCAATTCTAAAATTGATAGAAAAATACATATTCGATTTGCACTTATCAAATACCCTTAAAAATACTTAAAATATAATATTTATATAAGATACGGGCCAGGTCGATCCGGGCCCGGGCCCTGGATAAATAAGTATGTCCAGGCCAGCATGAAAAAAATTTAAATATTTATTGGGTTCGGGCAAGGCTGGGTTGATATAGAAATATATATATCCAAGCCCGTTAAATTTTGCAGGCGAGCGGGCCGGGCCTGGTGGATACCCAGATGTTTGGCCCGGTCTAATCATAGCTCTTCTTCCACTAGATCTCAACTATAAAATTAAGTATGGAGTTTAAAAATTCAACATAAAATCAAGAGCTTCATCTGGAAAACTTGTGTGGATGCACTCCCTTCTATGGTTAAGCTATGTAAAAGGAATTTTAAAAATAATAACCAGTGTCATTTATGCAATAGAGTTGAAGAAATTGAGATGCATTTTCTCTTTCAATGTGATTATGCAAGTGCATCTTGGTTTAAATATAATTAGGGTTTCAACCCTCTAGCTTTTAATTTGTCTGTTTTTTTTATAGTGGCTTGATGTCTCTTATGCTCTGAACTCTTTAGATAAATATTCATTGCTAGCAATAATTGTCTGTATGTGTTAGAGTATATGAAAAAGCATGAATGAATTCTACTTCAATGGAACACATCCAGACCCTTCTTTTTCAATGAAAAGAGCTAATATGTTATACACAAACTTTATAGAGGCTAACTGATCAACTACCACTCAATGTGGTTCCTCTCTTAACAGCTGTAGAGCAACCTCACTAATTATCTCTAGGCCTAAATGGAAACCTCCCCCAATGGGGTGGGTAAAATTCAACTCCAATGCATCTTTTGATCCAAAGTCACAATGAACATGAGCAATTATGATCACCTGAACTAGGAATGACAGTATTGTAGACGAAGTTGCTTACCTTATTAGATCTTGTTCCCCCATTAGCAATGAAGTCCAAGCTCTCTTTGTAACAGTACAATAAGCAAGAAAACTTAATTTTTCAAGGTGGTGCATTTCCTAATCCAATTGCTTCACTCTCATATCCATAGCTTTAGAAATTCAAGTAATCTTTTTTGCATATTGCTCTTTTGTTTTTGTTATAAGATCCTACAACTTTATAACAAATTGGCTAGCTTATGCTGTTTTGCATAAATAGTTAAAATCTGACTGGGAAACTAATCACTCCCACTATTTGCATATATTGTTACTAAACGGTATTTCTTTGACAGCTATTGGTTCCATACCTTCACAATTAATGTCAAGCATGTGCTCTCTCTCCTCTCCACTCTCCCTGTCTCTGTATTATATAGTTTATTGTACAAAAACATGTGCAGCCAGTGCATCAATCAAGCAAATATGTATATATAAATTTATTATCCAGTTAGAGGACACATACTCTTCTTCTGTCACGTCAAAGGTATATATACATATAATATACTTATAACATATATCCTCTACTAATTTTATAAAATAGTTAAAATTGCAATTAATTTTATATTAAAATAATTAAAATTCCTTATTAATGATTAACTTAATTTTTTTTATATAATGAATTAATTTTTACCTATTATATTTTTTTTGTGTAAATTATATTTTTTTTTGTGTCAAGTGTATAAAATTATAAAGGCGAAAAAGCTTTTTCTACTGAGTTTTAATACAATTATATATTTAAAATCCAAACTTGAGACTTTTAATTAAATTAAAACAATCTCTTGTTAATTAATCTACATGCTCGATAATTTTGTCTAACATATTAAGTCTATTATTAAGTTCGTGATATTGCAATTCTTAAAAATAATTTTAATATATTTTACTATATGATATATTATATACTTGACATTTAAATGATCTTCATATAAATTTTAGTCTTTGTATGGATGATAATAATTTATCTCGATTTCACAAAATATAAAATGTGTACACAATTTCTTATTGTACAAATATTCATTTATTTTATTAATTAGGTGTATGAAACTATAAATTGATTGTAATAATTATAATTAAAAAGTATAGTTCTTCTATCTACTGAAATTATCATTTTTACAAAGTAAAATTTATCATTCTTAAATTGTCATTTTATAAATTAATTTTTTAACTATATCTTTATTTTTAATAATTATCACTTTATACAATTAAAATAAATTGATTAACTTATTTTTAGATATATCTTTATTAATAATGAGTTAATTAATAATATAAAAATATAGTAAATTAATAGAAGATATTTAATCTATTTAAAATGATTTTATATATTAATATTATAAAATTTTAATGGCTTTTTAAAAATAAGTGTATGAAATAAAAATGATGATTTGAGCTGTGTAGTAGTTGACTGATTAATAATGGAGAGTGATTAGCAAACTTTCGGTTCTAAACCTCATATGAATAAATTAAGCCGTACGTTTTTGAATTGAATGGTCGGTATCAATATCACATTCTTATGCGTGTGGGTAATTTAATAATTTTAGGGCATTCTGTTACCAGGTCAGCATCGATGGCTACCCACCCCTCATTTTGCTAATTCAAATTTTTTATTAGAAAGGCCACCTTTAATCAAAACCCAGACCATCAAGAGGTCGATTAACTTTCTATATTAAATATTAATATTTCCGAATTTATTATTATTATTTTTCTTTTATATTTATAATAAAAAATAATTTTTATTTTTTTTTCCTTTTATGTGTGATGGAGTAAGTCAAATTTAACCATTTTATTTTCAAGATTGAGTTTCTTTAACTACTAACATAGTAGGAAGTAATCCCATTGAAATATTAAAAAGAAGTGACTACTTTTTACTGTATAATTCATATTAATTTTCAGAAAATATTTATTTTGCACTGAAAAATTTACAAAGAAAGCATATCAAATATGAAAAGTTTTTACTTAAATAATTTTGTCTCATACACTTAAAGTTAAATTAGAAGGTGAAAAAATTCAATAGATATAATTTTTATACTTATTTTTTAGTAAATATATATATACATTTTTATTTTAAAATAAACATGAAATATATGGCTCAATAAACAAGAAAATTGGAAATTATTAAAATATAGTTAATTCCAATATTATTTTGTAATTAATACAGATAAAAAAAACTCTCTGTTTCATTTTTATAGTCCAGTAATTATTTACACGCATATTAATAAAGTATGATTAAGCTAGTTAAGAATTGATTTTTTTTAATATACTCTCATTAAATATAATATATTTTTTAAAATTATTTTTAATGCTATTTGTAATTATTGTGGAAAAATACGTGTTAAATGAGGGTATAAAGAGAATAGTGTAACTATCGGTAGACTCTGTTGAAAAAACTCGTTCTACCTTTTCATTTGGCCCCGCCCATCTCTATTCTGTAAAGATTGTCTCGATTAGTCAATAGTCTTCCTTAGGCGATTAACTACTTACATATTCCATATTTTATTTCGTTTTATAAGAAATAACAGAAAGTTTCATATTTTGTTTCGTTTTATAAGAAATAACATATGGGGCGGTCATACATAGAATTCACTTGACTGAAAGGGTAAATAAGAATTGTTTGAGCTGCTAAACAGAAATAGAACTGACTTTCTTTAATCTTTCATTATTCGAATTGACTTCACCGGAAGGATTATTATTTTGTAATATACAATATATAATATCTATGACATATGTAAAGCATTTGAAGTCTTGACCCTTCACGTATACTCTCAAAATGGAGTATTAGCATATATCTAATAACATCAACTTGTGGCTATATTTTATTAGCAAGGAGTGCTCTTTTAGCAAAAATAATTGAAGAGATGGAATCTTTAACTAATTTTTTAAAAAACGAAGCACCTTCTCTTCATTTTCTCTCCCACATATAAATACAAGCAATATAAGCAAGAAACTCTAAAGGATTTGAACAAGAAAAATCAAGAATTCAAGAAAAGCTAGCAACAAAATGAAGAAAAACAATAGCTCTTTTCCTTCTCAATCTCAGAGCTACTCCACAAACTTTGAAGCTAAAGATCAAGAATTTCATAGTTTCAAAGAAAGATCATCACCAGCAACGAAGTCTTCTGTTGAAGATCATAAATCATTACCAGCAAAAAAGCTAGAGAGCAAGCCATCCATGGACGTAAATGAAAGTGCAGAAGCATTCATCAAGAAATTTAGGCATCAACTTTTGATCCAAAGGCTTGAATCCATTGAGAATTATGAGCAAATGCTAGCAAGAGGTCTTTAAATACTTTCTTTTCTTGATCTTTTGTTACTCTTCTAAGGGTTATGATCTGTTCTATATATTGGATTAATTATTAGTTCAATTTGTTGCAACTTGTTTTTCTCTCTTTGATAATCATCTTATATTGGAATGTTTTAGAGAGTAAAGCATTATAAGAATAATAATAATCATCATATTTAAATATTACCTCAATTGCGTTTCATAACTAATATAATAATATAGTACTGATTATTAAGTCTAGGATAAGAATGTTCTTCTATTTCATGTATTGGCTTTCTCAATCTTTGGCTCATTTACTTTGTTGTCTTTCTACCTCTCTTCGCCAGGATCATGATTATTCCCCATTGATTTATGTTAAATAAATTAATCTCACAGAAAAAAAAACTAACTCTTTATTTGTTTCATAATTTCCTATGATTTCACAATATATGGTATAATTTTTATTTTTATTTATTTTAACTTTCATCTTTATAATATAATTTTTCATGATAATTTTATAATTTAAAAATGATAAAATTTCAAACCACCAATTTAGTGTTTATTCATAACTTGATAAATTTTTTAAATACCATAGATATACTTACAAAACATTTTTCACTCTCTTACCTATTAAAATTTTACAAAATATCATTAACTTAAATTAAAAATTTTATTTAAAAATATAATATGATATCGCTCTCTTTAAATAAGATAAATAATATTTATAATACTATACCATATTGTGTAATACTATAATATATCGTAATCTATTAAATTATATTATCAATCATTCAAATAAGGTGTAAATTTTAATATCTATGGGCAGAATGGATATTTTCTGTTTTGAATCAACACATAGTACATAGAAAGAACATTATTTACTTAAAATTGATTTTAATTTATAGTTTCCTAAAATTAACTATTCTTTGCAGTTATTTTCAGTAATGTAAGGTTTGTGATGGCTACCATATCCATTTTATCGAGAGTGATTTTAATATAATTTTATTGTTTTTTTAGCATTAAAAGTCCAATATCATTAGAATAAACAAGAAGTACAAACTATCAATATAAAGCAAAACACAAAGAAGAACAAAAGATGAACAATCTTTCCCAAATCTCTTAGAATCCTATAACTAAACCAGAACACCTCTGTGAGACGAGGCCATAAGGCAACAAAAACCTAGCCAGAACCAATACCAAGGAACCAAGCCTTGACAAGACTTGTAAAAAGATGCAAGCTTACAATAAACAAGATATAAAACATAATAAACCGAAAACCCTTAACATCCTTAGATAAGAGAAAGATTGAAGAAAAAAAAAGTTACTTATTATCCTTAGAAGGAGGCAACAGAGGAAGCAGCTCGAATATAACATTGAAAAAAACTGAAAAAGAGAGGCTACTGAGTACTGAAAACACCAAGCAGTTATCATCCTCTATTGAGAATCCGAACATTACCAAGCAGGAGAATAGATCAGCTCTTGAAGATTCATTGAAGAAATCCAAGGTAGATTGATAAACTTCTGAAGTGAATAAGATATTCTTGAAGTGCCAAAAAAATATCTTCTTTAGGTTCCTTGAGGCTAGATCCGCAAGAAAATAACAAACCTCACTAGAATGGAAGTCAAAAACAACCGATAAATGCTAGATAAAACCCATAATTTAAAAAAAAAAACTAAAAAAGAGCAAAGAGTAAAGATAGATTTAGAGTCGTCGCCGGTCAGTCCTAAATCTAAACTGCAAGAAGTTGAAAGAAACCCTAGGAGAGGGAAGGAGAATAACTGAAATAAGAAAGAAGAAGGTTTTTGTATAATTTTATTGTTTTGCTACTATCCTTATGCTTTTTAATTAATGGCATAAAATCATAAAGTTTCTAATTCAAGTATCTATAGGATATTTAATAAATTTAAAATATAATGAGTCTAATTATGAAATTCATTTAAAATATTAATTTTTCTTATTAATATGAATACGAATGTAAATATTAATTTTACTTATATGAATTCAAATTTATGAAATTAAAAATTATATTTTATTATTTGGATTATATATATAGGGAAAGAAATCCAATTTTGTCCAAGCCTTGCTGTTGCTACTCTTGTAATGAATAAAAATGTAATTGATTTTAATCGATGTATGCAAACAAGAAAGGAAACATCTATAGATGTTGATCGACATTAATTGAAATTATACAAAGTACAATTGAAAATAATTTTTAAGAACAAGGACTGGAAAAATCATAGGCAAATAGTACCAATTATAATCTTTATAGCCAATTTGCCCTGTTATTATTTGACATAAATACATCCAAATGAAAATGATATCTTCCTGGCCGAAGAAAACCCAATATTTACTATTGACTAAAATAATGGAAGAGGAAATAAAAAAACAAGTCTACATGTTAATTTTTTCAATTTTCTCTGCGCTAGAACGCCAGGAGGCAAGGACACATGAAATAGTAATCATTAGCTTAATTAATAAATTATACAATTGTTTTAATGTAATTTGCATTTCAAGGGTTATATTATTATTATTATTATCACAGGCATATAGTACCATTTTATGGTGAATACAGTAAAAAAAAATTATGGTGAATAGTCCATTTTTCTTTTGATCATGTCATTAAAAATAAAGGTCATATGGTCAGATAACCTACTCTTTTTTTTGTTTCCTTTTCTGGTGCCAAGATAGCTATATTTTGATAAAATCATACACTTGACCGTAATATGAATGTAAAATGAAAAAATAATTCACACAATTTGCATGAGTCTAAACTTATATAATAACAAAATGAATGATCATCTCATAAACTTCATCACATTTTGCATTTTGATTTTATTATTATTATTATTATATATATAACCAAAATGTTGCTAGTTGCCAAAATGTCAATTCAACAACTAGCAAGTAATATGTAGATGATTCTAGGATATCTATTCGCGAATCAAGTTCCAAGCTATGAAGAAAATGAAAGATCGAACTCCCAATTTGATTTTGATTATCTAAATTTTATTGATGAACAAGTTGTTTAAGCTGCTGCTGCTGCTGCTTATTGTGCTGAATCATGTGTAGATTGACACGAGAGCAGGCTCTTGCCATTTCGCCAGCTAAAGGAATGACAGGCAAATTGTCACAATTGCAAATCTCAATCATGAAACCATCTGGGTCATGGAAAAATAGTTGATCTACATGGATTCCACCTTCTTCCACCATTGCTCTCACATGTTTTATTCCCATTTCTTTCAGTTTCTTCTCCACCGCTCCCATACTTTCACACTATATATGCAAAATAATAATAAAAAATTAATATATATCACAATTCCCATCATTTAATTACTTGAAAAATGACCTCTAATTAATGTACTAACCACTGTATTTACATGCAGACATTTTCTCTTGTAGATTCTTATGAAAACATAACTTTTCCATGAACTAATTGAGCTAAATCTTATTAATAATGTGTGAAATTAAACTGACACTTTACCAAATTATTTGGATTATAAATCTAATATCATTTTTTAATCAATGGACTTATTTTTTAGATTCCATTTTTGTTGATGCTTGTTTGTCAAAAGCAAACAAAAATGAGATGACAAATTTAGACGATCATTACTATAAAATCTCGATGGTTAAAAAAACAGAGGAAGCCCCACATTGTCTTTATTAGCAGTAAACAATAATTGTAAGAAAATTGAGAAATTTGATCAATATTTACATCAATTAAGCCAGCCCATTCATTTTAAAGCAGAAATTAAAAAAGAACTAGTGTTTGTTACTTACATATAACAAATAGCTTTAATTGATAGATTTGTATAAAAAAAATTGATTTTCACTTGTCTTGTAGCCTCACATAATTTTGGTAATTTGTCATAAAATGCTGTTTCTTTCTTTATTATATGAAACTATCTGATGTATAAATTTCTGAAATATAAATCAAGTTAAAAGTTTGAAAAAACAGAGCATGAAAGATTAAGAAAGCAGAGCACATTTATGGATTGAAATTTACCTGAAAAGAGATATGATTGTCCTTTGGATTAATTTCACTTTTCTTTGGCATGTTCTCTGGATCTTCAGATTGCAATAGATGGATTCCGATTCCATAGCCGAACAGCCTAAACATTCACAAATATACATACACAAAACATCACAAATCATGTATATAATAAACATAAAATTGAGATATCTTTTATTAACAAGCTGATCTTATTAGCTTCTGTTTCTTTACATCAATAAGAGAAAATTAATTTCTTGAATTCCATATGTCATTCTTTTCTAATAAAAAAGGGTCTCTGTAATTACCAAGCTCCGTCAAAATCAAATGATCCAGGCCTCCTTATTGGCACAAATCCAAGAACATTTTGATAAAAATCAATCGATTCCTCAACTGATCTACACAAAAACGAGATGTGATTCAAAGATTTGAGATGAAGAGGGTTTCCCATATTTTCCTTCATTTTCCTAGAAAATTATCAAAACTTCCAAGAAAATCGAGCAAGAATCAAAATTTCTTGAAAACAAATAATAGGTTTTTTAAATAATAGATCAAAATGAGAAAGAGATACAAAAAATTAAAGAGAAATTTGAGGCAAAGAATAAAAATGGAGGTTGAGAGAGTCACGGAATCACAATACAAGATGGAATTGCAGAGGAAAAAGGAAGTTATTTATAGAAGGAAAATCTAGGGTAGTATTAGATTAGAATAAATCCAAATGAGCCACGTGTCAGTAATGCAACGTGTTCATGTAGATGACTCTGACACGTATATTCATATACTGACTAGGATTAGCAACAATTTTAATCCAAATTGGATCGGTGACACGTAAGCTTCAATTAATACCCAATTTATTGTAGTATTGCGGTTTAGTGTGGGGTTGGAGTACACGTCACCACCAACCAGCGTGGCTGTTTCTGTACAGCAATTCCCAATCATTCAAATCACATGTCCATAACACATAATTTTAGTTAATATATATATTTTTTATTTATTTAATTTATTTCTATAAAATTTGATATTTTTTCATGATTGTTTTCCATTTGTAATAATTTGAAACCTTGAGAAATTTTTGTAAGTAAGTGGCTAAAATTATTAGCAGTCATTAAAGGACTGGATGTTTGTGGTTAATTTGATGATTAGGATTTAAACTTTTTCTTAACCGGCAGTATTTAACTATTTTTCATTCCAATTTTTATGAAATTCGTTTTCCTAAAAACAAATTCTACATAAATATTTGATTTAATCAAAAAATGAATAAAAAAAGTGAAGATAAAAATTTTAAAAATACATTTTTTAAATGATTTATAAAATAATTCTATAAATGATCAGTATAGAATATGAATACAAAAAAAGAAAGAATCTAAAACAATTAGTTTAAATATAAAGTAAAATTGAGATACTCACTCGTTCTATTTTTATAATTCATTATATTATTTTTAAATTATAATTTACTTGCTATTAATAAAATTATTATTTTACTATTATATTATTATTTAATATATATTTTTTCATAATAATTATAAATATCATTAAAAATAATTTAAAAATATATTATATTTAATGAGGGTATATTTAAAAAAATTAATTCTTAACTAACTTAATCATATTATTATTTAATTAACAATTTGAATGATATCAGCATATAAATTTAAAAAGAGGAAAAAATCTAAAATATTACACCATTTTTAGGATGTTTTAAATATTTGAGACATTTTAAGGTATAAATTTAAATTCATATTTTTTAGCGGGGAGTAAATTAAGCTTAAAATGCATAAAATTTAAGGAGTTCAAAAATCTAAAATACACAACTTTTAAAATTTTTTAAATTTTTAGGGTTGAAATTTAAAATAATAATTTGAATTGGATTTCTATTTTTTTTATTGAGTTATCCGATATTCGAGATATTATTTGACTAATCTAGATTCGAGTATTGTCGAGTTCTGAAAGAGACAACTTTTTCAACGGAGTTTTTTCTATTCAGAACGCCCGAATCCGAGGCATTTCTTAAGGGACTCAATAAATCTTTTATCACTTATATCAACTTATGTTAATAATTAGACTGCTATCTTAATGTAAATAAAACCTAGGATTTAATCTCTATGTGTTTTTATTTAACTGTTTTATTATTTTCTGCTAATTAACAGTAGTCCCATCCTAATTAATAATAATAATAATACTTTCTCTGTCCTATTTTTATAGTACAGTAGTTATTTATATACATATTAATAAAATATGGTTAATATAGTTAAGAATTGATTTTTTCTTAATCTATCCTCATTAAATATAATGCATTTTTCAAACTATTTTAAATGTTATTTGTAATTGTTGTGAAAAAAATATGTATTAAATGATGATACAATAGTAAAATAATGACTTTATTTATGGTAAGTGGACTATAATTTGTAACATCTAAAAATAATATAATGGACTATAAAAATAGAACAAGAGAGTAATAACTTATTTCTAATTTGCAATCGCCTTCCATTCCTACTTGCATCTATTAGGAGAAAGCTTAATCGAGTGGGATTTCTCTTTCATTCCGTGAGACTTTTCTGCCAGCTAGTTAAGTTCTATTCATAAAGTAAGTTATCTGACTGAATCCAGCAAGAAAGCAAGCGAAAGCAAGCGGAGGAATAGAGTAGGGGAGGGGGTGTTCTTTGTATCCCCATTAAAGGAAGTAGGAGCAGCTGCCCTAATTAAGAAAATTGGCAATTTAGTTCATTTACCATGCCATTTTCTAAGGGACTGAACTGATAGTTCTTCTTTGCAAATTAATAATCAAAACACACTAACCTCTGAATTAGTAATTGATTAGCATTTAAATTAAAAAATTAAAAAGATTAAATTCGTTAATTGATGAAGAGCAATAGTTTAATTAAACGATAATGTTTACATGCATGCACGTTGTCAACTTTCTATACAAATGGCCAGTATTTTCGCCTTAATTAAACACACCTGCACTAGTTAGTGTTCTTAAAACAGTAGTATATTGTGTTTATATAATTATATTATACGAACTGTCCAATAATTAATTATGAATGACTCAGCATGATAATCACCTACTAATTATACAGTTTGTCTATTCTCTACATGCATAAAAATGCATGAAAGTGAAAGAAAAATTAAAAAAAAAAAACTATGTTTCATGACATATATTATATACAAATATATTACCATTTTCCCCAAATCAAACCGTTCAAGTGATAGCCAATAGATTCAAATTCATAATCTAAATTTCAAAGGCAGATAAAATCTTATTTAATCATTATCTATTGGACGTGAAATAAAAAAAAATATTAACATTTTTTATAAGAAAAAAAATAAATTTATAAATAATATCAAACTATATAGTTGTGGATGATTTTATTTTATAAAACATGTTAATTATTAATCCCCAACCTACAAACTTGTTATGACGTGGGGAAAAAATATTGGGTGTTAATCAGTTCAGATGGCCAGAGACAATTATTATTCACAAATCTTAGTATAGAACAAATAATTCAGTACCACAATGGATTGTTTATTAACGTTTGCTATTTCTGTTAAAAAAAAGGTTTGCATCGTATTCCTTTTCATGTTAATTTAATTATTATATAAAATTAGGCCTGTTTTCATAGTTGCTATAGATGGGCATTTCATCTTGTCATTTTCCCCAAAAAAACGAAACAAAGGTTTGTCATTAAAAGTTTTTGAAGAATATATAGTACAAAATGATTTTGCATTCTTTTTTTTTTGTAACTATATTTTTCTTTAAGAATATAATATGACAAAAAAATTGATATTTGATTAAATATGAATATATTCAAGTAACTAATATAAAAATATACTCTTCAATTTTAATAATGTTTCAATTTTTAATATTCTAATCTTAATAACTAATTTTTAAAGTTATAAATTTACATTAAAAACTTAATATAGTATTAAAGCATAATTGATACTAAAAACACCTTATTATGCCGTAAAATGGATTGAGTTTAATTTTCTTTTAGTTTATCATCGGGTGTCACTTGATCAAAATCTATTTTGTGCAGTTGCTACTTGAGAGTTGGTAGTAATAAAAAAAAGAGAAATTAATTAAATATAAGCATATTTGTTAAATTTTCTATATTTTATATTTCTTTGGTAATATAGATATAGTAATATCAACTCTAAATGCTACTATCCAATTGATAAATGTACAGTAGTCACTATCTGGATCGCTTAAAATTATAATTTTATACTTCAATGGTCATCATTCAGACCATCCAAATAAATGTAAGAATAAAGATATATCCTTTAATACTATATTAAATTTTTCATATTAAATTTTTTCTTCTCAATACAAATTTGATATTGCTAATACTAAAAACTAATTATTAAAGTTTGAGAACCCATTTTTTTATTATATAAGTTACATTATTATTTTTTTAGATGTGAGATTACTCACACTTCAATCCTTTAGGGTAGTTCAACAATATTAAATTAGTTGATCAAATAAAAATATAATATATTAAAGTGATTGATACATAAAAAATAGATTCTTCCCATAAAATTAGGAAATACTTAATTATTTAAATTTATTTTTTTAGTAAATTCAATTTTCGATTAAAATTGAAGCTCCCAATATTTCAATTATAAAAATAATCATTTCAATACCATTAGATGAAAAGCTCATTATATATAAATATTTAATATATATATATATCTAATTAATAACATCAACAATTTTACTTGATAAAATTTAGTCATCTGTTCATTTTATATTGGTGTATCTTCTAATTAAAATGTTAATCAATGATTGAATAATCAAATATTTATTTATAAATGTAACTAAATCAATTTTTTCTATTTTCAGAAATTCTTTTTACTTTAGAATTACGATGTATAGATGTAAGAAACTTAAGGAAAATGTACATATATATATAAGTACTACCCCCTATTTTATCTTAGCTCAGTCCCCTAATTATCAAAATAAGAAACCAAACCCGTTACTTTTGCGATACAGTAACTGAGCTCTTGTTGAAGTCTTAACCTCATTTCCGAGCATTGCTTTTTCTATCGAGTTCCTTGGTACACGACATATGGATCTCTGATATAATAGGTATACGACGCTGATACATCTAAAAAATTCGCTGGCATCCACATAAATTGTCTCCACTCTTTAATTATAAATGGGAGTAGACCCCACATGTAAATATTTTTTTCCAACTTATTAAGCTCATCTATTTACAGACAGATCGATCACTGATTTATGTAGAAATTATACAGATTCTGTGAGTGTTGGGCCAAATATACAGTGACCATATAAATGAGTTTTGAATTTTATTTCAATACAAAACTAATTGGCTTGTGTTAAGGCTTAATCTACATCACCTTATATGTCATTGTATTTTATTATACTTTTCAGATGTGAAATTCATTTATATTCTCCAACAATTTAGATATCAGAGTCTCCTCACTAGAGTTTAATTTTTTTCTCTTATCTTATAAGTAGAAGAGCTAATCAGAGCAAAACTCAAACCCAAGTGGGAGTTATATAAATATATATGATACGTTCCCTTAAAACTACTAATTGTGATTGATAACATATATTAAAGCAGTGACAATATTTAAATTACTTATACTAAATGGAAGAGGAACCTTTCTTAGCCTCAAATTTCGATATTGGAGATATTATCATAAACGAAATTTCATTTAAAAAATCAAATTACGATCTCATATGCAGTGAGCTATGTTGGTGTAACAATATATATGGTTGATACACATCTTATCTTAGTTGAATGTTTAGAATACAGAAAAAAATTAATTTTTTTATTTTAATTTATGACAAAATATTTCTCAACAAGGTCAATGATTTTATGAAGTGGGATTTATTCTCATGTTAAAAAAAAAGAAACTTAAAATAGGCCCCCACATGTATTATTTAAGAGCTATAAAAAGAAATAAATGGAAGTTGCAATGGACCATTTCATGTGTGTTAATTTTTTTAATATTATAGATATTATGAGTCATGTACACTTTAGTGGATAATGGATTGTATAGCTAGAAGAAAAAAATGGTAAAGGAAATATATTATATTTCTCAAGCGTAGTAGGATCCCAGGTAGCTAGATTAAATATAAGATATTAAATAAATTTATATATAATTAAACTCTTCCATTTTAATAATTAATTTTTAAGATTAACTTTTTTAAAAATAAATAAATTTTTAATATTTTTATAAAATTAATTCAAAGAGAAAAATTATTTGATAAATTTGGCAGTTCATTTCACTTATTTGATTATATTCTATGCATTCAATCAATAATAAATCATAATTAGAATATTTTTTTAATTAAAAATACAATGATTAAGAAACACTTTATTCTTTCATTTATGGAAAATATAAAGTTTCTAACTTTACAAAAAATAATATTTATAAAATATATTTGTATCGAAAACAAGTTCTGAATTCTTTAATTTCTTCTCTTATTTCCATTAAATTAAATGCACCACATATAAGTACGCATAATGATAAAAAAATAATAATAAAACATTAATAAACTGTAATGACTTAATCAAGTGAAAAATCCTTTAATTTCTAATCAAGTACTGCTACCACACAATTTGCAGCAAAACAAGGAAGTAATCGATTTAAAGCTATCAATCATTGAGCAATAATTACGACATTAAATACGTTTTTCGCATCAATAACGACTGGTTCGACAATGTTAATCCCTCTGTCCAAAGATTGTCATATTTCATTTTTTGCAAATTTTTAAAAAAAATATAATTAATATATTAATAATTTATGTGAAAAAAGTTATTTGTGTAAAAAAAAATTATATAAAATGTACAAAATTAAAATGTTAAAATTATAAAATTATTAAAATATCCTTAATTAAGCATTTAAGCTACTTGTAGTATTAATTTTATTCTCTTTCTCCTTAGTTATCTTCTTTTATTCCCAATGCAACTTTTTCCCTTCCACACAAAAACTTATAACATTACCATATAATTAAATATTGTTTAAAATTATAAAAAAATAATTTATTAGTCTTTTTAGTTCCCCGATCGTTACTTTCTTTCCATCCAATAATTGGATATTTTCATGTTTGCCTATAAAAAAATAAAGATAATTAACATTAAATTATAGTAGACCACTTTTTTTTTTTAAAAAAAATTAAATGAAATTTCAATTTATCTTAATATACAAATAATCAATTATTTAGTTAATTTATTTAAAATTATTAATTACTACATAACATACAAATGATCAATTAATAAAATTATATCTTATAAAAAAATCAATTAATAAAATTATATATATGTAAGTATATAAAATATTGTGCAAATAACATAACACATTATGTAACATCAAATATATAAAATATTATTAAATATATTTTTAAAAAAGTCCATTTGTAAAATACTAAGAATTAATCATGTTAGAAACAGTAAAGAATAAATTAATTTATCTATAAATAACAAGCGCTAAAGATGAAATGATAAAAAGTAGTGGTGGATAGATATTTAGCGAGAAAATTATATGTATAAAATAACTAAAGAATTTATTATATATATGTAATATTGTATAGTTACTTGAATTAAAATATTATTTCATGAAAATTATAATTTTTTCTAAATTACGATTTCAGTATTTGGCAAATAAACAGAAGAATAAGATGAATTTTAATTTAAATCTATAGAAACACAAATTTTTCATGGAGTGATTCTCAAAAAGATTATTTTTTTAAAAAGCAACAACATATAGAGAGAAATTATTAAGGAGTTTTTCAATTTTATTTTATATTATTTTTAACATCGTGTTATTTCTATAGTATAGTAAAATATATTTATTAAAATATCTATTTAAAAAAATTATTTTTTTTTATCTTCTTCCTCTCTCCTTTGTAGGATTAAACTATTGATTCATGAGATTTTGAGTTACTGTTAGATAAATTGATTAAAAATACAAAAAGGATAAATAGATTCGTTTATATTTTGTGCTTAGAAAAGGAAAAATGTATTGAGAAATGAAGCAAATAATTAAGAAGAGAGTGAAGATAAAATTGATATTTTATTTTTTTTAATCTTAGAATTCTAATTATTAAGGTTATTTTAGTCTTTTATATTGACAAGTTTTAAAATTTTTACATTTTGTATATTTTATTTTGTATGTTTAACAGTGTCCAATTTATATATAACCATTTTATATCTTATTTCGTATACTACATCAATCCCATTTAAGTTATCATCTTCAGCCTACGAATATTTATTAAAAAAATAATTAAATTTTTTTAATATTATGTAAAATTATTTTAAGTTGACTAAAATATCATCCATTAACTTATTAATATTAAAAATATTTTGTTTCCACTTCATTAATTGACTCATTAATAACAAGAATATAATTGAAAAAATACTAATTAATTTTTATTAATTTTATAAAATGACAATATAAGTGAGATAATTTTTTTTTTTGTAAAAATAACAAATTAAATGGGTCAGATGTAGTACTCAATAGTATAAACTGCTCTATTAATTTCTTATTGAAAGTATAAACTTATTAGATGATAAAATAGAAAAAAAACTTTAAATACATACTATAAATATAATTAAGTGAATAATTATTTTAGAATATGCTAAAATAGAATAGTGAATAACTTTTATTAGATGTAGAAAATATTAATTCTCGTATGTAACAAATTAATAACATTATTAAGATGAAGCAATAAGTATAAAAAAATAAAATACAATAACATTAATTTCGATCAACTGATATTTTTATTTTAACTTCATCTCCTAGCGGGATGATCTAATACAAATATGATTAGTTCTAGCTCAATAAATTCAGGGATATATGTGTTTATACAAAAAAAAAATTATTATAAGACTTCATACATATATATATTCACTTCATTAATTAATTTATAATAACAAGCGTATAGTTAGAAAAAAAAATTATTCTCCCTGTTTCACTTTAAGTATTGTATATGAACAGTGCATATAAACCATGATAATGATTAATAATTATAAATATAAATTATCAAATTATCTTTTTTTAAGCATCTTATTTTTATTATTACATTTGTCCCGTTTAAATTGTCATTTTTATATATAAAAAAAATTATCTCACTTATCACTTTAATAAATCAATAAAAATTAATTAGCTATTTTTTTATTATATCATTATTATTAATGAATTAATTAATGAACTGAGAGTGAAATATTTTTAATATTAATGAGTTAATGAAGGATATTTTAATCTATTTAAAATAATTTTATATAATATTGAAAGAATTTAATCATTTCTTTAGTAAGTGTGCATGAGTTAAGTGTGCATGAGTTAAATAGGACGGAGATAATAATTATTAAGAGTAAGCGATTTAACAAATAAGGGCAAAATTAAAATTTTTAATTAATACTATTTTAAATTTATAAAAGTGATACTTGAAATGAAATAAAAATTTATTCCTAAAGCGGGGCCTTAAGTAAATAGAGGGAGTAAATAATTTTCATAATTTTATAATTCAAGTAACAATTTTAATAGGTATAATTTTCTTTTTTCAACAATAACAATTTCAGTATGATAAAGGAAGTAGTAAATTCAATCACTTTTATTTTAAATTTATAAAAGTGATATTTGAAATGAAATAAAAATTTATTCCTAAAGTGGCGCTTAAAGTAAATTGAGGGGTAAATAATTTTCATAATTTTATAATTTAAGTAATTTTTTTAATAGGACACATTTTTTTTAAACAATGACAATTTTAATATGACAAAGAAAGTAGTAAATTCAATCACTTTTATTTTAAATTTATAAAAGTGATACTTCAAATGAAATAAAAATTTATTCCTAAAGTAGCGCTTGAAGTAAATGGATGAGGTAAATAATTTTCATAATTTTATAATTTAAGTAACAATTTTAATAGGACAAATTTTCCTTTTTCAACAATGACAATTTCAATATGACAAAGGAAGTAGTAAATTCAATTACTATTCAAGTTGAATATCAATATTGAGGTACGAAAATGATGTGTTTGAATTAATTAATTAATTAATTAGTGTAGAAATTGATTAATTAGCTTGGCTTTTAAGTTATACGAAAGGTCACAGATTACATACTCTTCAAGACCTCAACACTTATAATGGATGTTCAAGAAGATTCAAATGTAAACTTAATTAGGAGATGAAATAAAAGTAAAATATATTAAACTTGTAACAAATTGAGTTTTATAATACAAAAAAATCTAAATTATTTTAGTTATATTATTACCATTTAGTGTATATAAATATTTGTAAGTTATAATTAACAACACAATTAATTTATTTAATCCCTTGCTAAAACCAGCTGTATATAGTCATTATCATCGTCACTATTTGTTTATTGTAGTATTATTATATCATTACACATTGTTGTTGTTAATAGGTTATGTTAATTATATTATTAAACATCTTAATTAATCAGCCATGCTTGTACATATACTATCTTTTATGTTAAAAAATTAATAATCAAGTTGCGTTTACGATGATGTATAAATGCAAATTCATTAAATATAAAATATAATTAAAATATTATTCAATAGAATCTTAAAACTAAAAATTCCAACAGTTATCATATTTTTTTTAATTAAAAATATAATGCCTTTACATTAGAATAATGAATTAATGTAAGAAATAAAAAAAAAATCTTTACAATTTAGGAGGCCTTTGGTTAGGGATGAGAATGAAAATAAATAATTTTTATTAATATTATTTAATTAGATAAAATAGATAAGATAATATGAATCACATTATTCCAGCAAAGAAAATGAGTGATTTTCTATCACTCTCTTGTTAATCAAATTTGATTCATAACTTTAATCAAATTTGATTCATAAGTTAAATAAATAAATAAAAACACATATTTTTATGATAAAAATAATAAAATAAATTTAATTTTTTAATAGAATTAAATTAAAATTTTAAAATAGCATATAATCAATTTAATATTTTTTTATCATTTTTTCTAATTAATTATAATATTTTTAAATTTTTAAATAAATAAATTTATTTTTTCTTAATAAAATTAAAAATTAATTTTTAAAAATTTTAAAATATAATATAATAAATTAATGTTTTTATTTTTTTAATTATAATATCTCAAAAATTTTTAAATAATAATAAATAATTATACCAATTTCAATTCTAAAACAAATAAAACAAATAATAAATAATCATTCCAATTTAAATTTCATTTTATTTCAATTTTAATTTTAAATTTTTGAACCAAACGCGACCTATATTGATAAATGAAAAACATTAAATGTTTTTACTAATAATGCAAATTAAAAATAAAATTATTTTGCCTCAATAATTAGATATTTTATTCATTTTATTTAAATAATAAAATAAAAAAAATGTACTTGAGGTTGTCATTGTGATAGGTTCTTACAAGTAATTAAAAAACTATACAAAATTTTTTTTCTATGAGAATAAGGCAAATATCATTAAACATCAATAATAAGTACAAAAGTCCAAATTAGGCTGGAAACACCTAATTGGAGTAAGGAAAATAAAGCAAAATTAATCAACATCAACCAAAATAGAACAAAATAAACCAACAAAAACAAGAATAAAGGAAAATAATTTTATTCTCAGCAAACCTCTTGGCTGTAAAACAAATAAAAATTAATATGAAAGAACCCTTTATCAACAGCCAGAACAAATTGTTAAGAAGGTCAGAGCTAAGATCTTTAGTAGAGCATTGAAGCCACTTAACCACCATAATCAGATGAATAATAGAAAGATGAAAATTTAAACAATACTGCTATTGAGTAATTTATACTCGTGGTTCTTAAAAAATTGACTAACTCACTTTATATTTATTAAAATTTAAATTTTACACTGATAATTTCTGAAATTAAGAGTTTTATAATATAGTCATTCTTGATTCAAATTGTTGTCTTCTTCATTAACGGCAAGCTGAGGTGACGCCAACATAAATTCTACGTGGCACCATATTATATGTCATGTTAGCTCATAAAATAAATTCTTTAAAAATTAAAGCAAATTTCACTCACCATTCCTGAAAAATTCTCTAAATTACATCTGTTGTCCTTAAAAAGTTAACTTAAAATTACATGATATTCTCTTAATTAGCATGAATAGATATAATCCATGCTAACATAGGTCCCTAAAAAATTATTTTAATTTCATTTATCATTCTTAAAGAATTAACTTAAAATTATATATAACTCATATTAGTGCGAGGATTTGATAATCGGTTCTCTCACCTTCAAAGCAAATGTCTACCCATATAAGCAACAGCTCACTTTGTGTAAACAAAGTTATCTTATTTATATTTTAACTATAACTTTTTTAAAAAATTATAAATTATAAAGTAATTCTATTTAATACTTAAATAAAATTTATTAATCAGTTTATCAAATCTACAGTAAATTTTTAAAAAATATTAAAATTTTTAAAATTATGTAATTTTAAAAGTTTAATTTTTTACATTTGAATAATAATAATAATTATTAAAAATAATTTTAAAAAAAATAAAAATATTACAATAATAATTATATTGTTTTTAAAATTAAAATTTTTTGAAAAATTAAGTTTTTTATATTTTAATTATAATAATTATTATTAAAAATAATTTTACAAAAATAAAAATATTACAATAATAATTATATTGTTTTTAAAATTATAAAATTTTGAAAAAAATTAGTTTTTTATATTTGAATTATAATAATTATTATTAAAAATAATTTTACAAAAATAAAAATATTACAATAATAATTATATTGTTTTTAAAATAATTATCATACAATTGTTAAAAAAATTATTTAAAATTATCATTCAAATTAAAAAAATTACAATAATAAAATTTTCTAAATTAGATAATTTTGAAAAAATATTTTTTTAAAAAAATTTACTTGTAGATTTGTTAAACTAATAAAAGTTTTATCTAATTATTAAATAAAATTATTTTATAATTTATTATTTTTTAAAAAATTATAGATAAAATATAAATTAAACAACCTTGTTTACATAAAGAGGATTGCCGCTTGAATAGTTAGATATTTACTTTTAAATTGAGAGGTCTAAAAATTAAATCTATATGATTTTAAGCTAATAATGTAAAGACGACGGATGGAATTAAAAAAATTATTTAAAATTAACGGATGAAATTTATTTTAATTTTTAAAAAATTTATTTTATAAATTGACGTGACATATAATACGGCGCTATATAAAATTTATATTAGCTCTATATCAGCTTATAATAATGTCATATCAGCTCACCATTAATGAAAATAATGATAATTTGAGTTAACGACGATTGTGTTATAAAATTTTTAATTTAAAAAAAATAATATAAAATTTAAATTTTAAGAACGATAAAATAGGTTAGCTAAGATAATAAAATGAGTAATTTAATTTTTTAGTGTTATATTACTCTGCTGCTACCCATTACATCTTTATATTTTGAATCTCTTTAGAAGAAACAATTAAGGTTAATCAACGAGTAAAAAACTTATTTTAAAGTGAGTTGGTTATTAAACCTATAAAATTTAGCGAAAGTGATTGAAAAAGAAAGTTGATTAAGTAAAAGGCAGCAGCGGTAACGCACTTTAAGTTTTTACACGTTTATCCTACTCACCATGCACTAACTCACCGCCAATCTATAAGCTACCAAATACAACAAAATAAAGTGGGAAATGTTTGCCAATTAATTTTAAAAAAGGAAGAGTTCCTTCAAGTGACTATATATATAATATATCTACTTCTTAATTAATTAAAATTTAAATGGTTGTCCGTCAATTTTAAAATAAAAATTCATTTCAGATATTTAATTTTTTTTACTGTCTGTATATAATCAAATTCATCAGTTCTATTAGTTTGCACCCTATTTTGTTTGAATTGAAATTAATTTATAATAACATTATAAATTTTGTAAAGTTTTAATTCATATATATATAATTAAAAACTTAGAATCTTTGAATGCATATTTATAAATAACTGTTTTGAATTTAATGAAACTTATTTATATCAAATAAACTATTGTCAGTTGTGTTATATTAATTATCAAAATCACACACACAATCACAATCTTACAATATAAATAAAAAAATGACATAAAATTCAATATAATTTAACTAGAGATACTTATATTCAGAGTTAAAATAAAAAGAAAATTTCATTATATAGCGACTTATTGCACTAAACATTTTTCATTTTTCATAAGATAGTAAGTTAAAAATTGTATAATATATGATTGTGCAACTCTCTTTCTCTCTCTCCTTTCGTCCACTTTAATCAATTTTACTTATTGGAATCAATTAAAATAATTTACTGAAATTACATAAGAAAAGTAAATAAATTTAAAAATAATTTGACTCAAATTAACTTAAATTGTATTTTAATATCTAACAATGGAGAAAAAATTAACATCCAATAAATATTCTAAAAATTTAATTCTTATTAAGGGAAAAAAATAAATGAAACAGATCAAAATTAATTTTCTAAAACCCTAGATCATGTTTAGATCACTAGATTATTCAAATTAATTGCAAGAACAGAAAATGTGTATCTGACATCATTGATTATTGATTCCGTAAGTAAAGAATTGGTAGTTTGTGACCTTCTAGAGATTGCCCAACGAGAATAGCAGAAACAATACTCGAGGAACGTAGTGTTCTCTCTCGCTCAGTTTCCTTAGAGACCATGACCATTTTATAACATTATTTTAAGGTTAATTTCTATTTTGGTTCTTGAACAAAATAGAAATCTCTAATTGGTCTCTACACTTTATTTCTTATAATAATTTGACACCTTAATAGTCAATAATCTTAATTTGATCATTACTTTAAATTGACTATTTAATTTGACTTCCATACATAATAATATTTACATATTTAGCCCACACTTAGAATTAATATTTCATATAATTCTAACAATAAATGCATTCATGATTTATTTAGTATTATTCTTTAAAATATAATATTAATATAGAACAATCAACTAGTTAAAATCAATCAAAACATAAAAAAAATTACAGCATAAATATCATTACAGATAAACATATATTTATTACTATAAAATTTATAATTATAATTAATTATATGAATTAAAAATAAATTATATGTTAATAATTTATATAGAACTATGAAAATCAAGTGATTAGCCTTTAAATTTATGGTCATATCTCATTCCTAGTGAAAGCTTTTTTCTCTTTTTTTTTTTTTTGTCTGATGGCATTACAAAGGCTTTGGATCTTATGCTATCATGGAAGGCTCACACTTTCATTTATCTTAATGCCTCTCCTCTCTATGATGCAAGTCTTGGTCTTCCTTTTCGTTGTTCTTTTTGTCCACTCAGTTACGATTATGTTCCCTTCTTCCGTTGGAGCCCAACTATTGCCTCAACAAAAGTCTTGCAAACTGGGGCGGAACAACAGTAGGTCAGTGGAGTTGGCTGACTCCTCCCCTAGCCCTTTAACATATATATATATATATATATATAATTTTGAATATATAATTTTTTTATTATATATTATATATAATTTTATAAAATAATATTATATATATAATTAATAATTTATATTCATTTAATATATCTTAAAATTATATATAATTATATAATTTTTAATTAAAATTATTAAAATTATATAAAATTAAAATTACATATATATAAAATTATACCCTTTTTATAAAATTATATACTTTTAATATTTCTTTTCAATTATAAATATATATAATTATATTTATTAATATTTTATTAATATTAATATTTTAATTTTTAATAAAATTCTATAAATAAATTATTAGATTCAAAAATTAAATAAAAATATATGTAAAAATTTTAATAGAAAAATTTTTAATAGTAATTTATAATAAAAAAATTAAATTTTATTATAATATTAAATATTTAATTCGTCTGCAATTTTTTAAAAATAAAAAATTGGACCTCCTTTCTCGATTTTTAGTAAAAAATTACCCTCCCTTCGCTCGGTTTCTAATTCTGCCAGTGTTGCGGGGTGCCCCTTCATTTTTCTGCCTTATGGCAGAGGCTTCGATCTCTATCAATTTTGGAGAAGCGTTTATGGCAATTTCAGATTCTATCTGCCTACCAGCACCACACAACTTTGTAGAATATCAGTGTCAGTGTGGTTCCTCCTATTTGATTAGGCTTGGCGATACTCCTATTGGATAGATGCATACTTGTTTGGTTGATTTCCCTTCGGGGCAATTTGTTGGTTTTGGCAAGATTTATGATTCTTGTTGTTTTTGTACTCTTTTGGCTTCATATCAAGTTTTAATTTGGTTTTTCTATTGTTGATTTTTTGGCTTCTGTTGTAGAGCGAGCAGTAGTGTTTGGGTTTATGTTGTAAGAAGAGTATAGATCTTGTTATATTTTTTGGGTTTGTTTTGCTTTGTTGTTCTTAGAGTTTTTGTTGCTTTGTAATTCTGCTACTACTTTTGTTCTTTCTTTCTAATAAAATTTCACTATGGCAAACAAATGAAAATCGTGCGATTAAATTTATCCTAAAGCTTAGGCCCATCAGTTGAATAAAGCCCAAAATAGAACACACAATGAGTCAAAATTTTATTTTATTTTTATTTAAACTGAAAAAAATTTGCATAAAAGTACTTTAGAAAATAAAAATGATTTAAAAATATTAATTTTTTTTATTTTCAAAAATATCCAATTTTTCTTATTTAACTTTTAAAAAATACATACTTTCAATTTACAACAACTAATATATCAAATCAAATGGATACATCTCTTATCAATTGCATATATAGTATATAGAGGTAAAAATATATTTTAGTTAAATTTAAGAAAATAGAAAAATTTTAAAAAATTATTGAATATTTTAAAAACATTAAAAAATTTTCATTAGTCAAAAAATATCTCTTAAATATCAAAATATACAATAAAATATAACTGTATAATATACAATATATCAAAAATATATATGTAATATTTTTTGACTAAACGTAAAAAATTATTTTTAAAATTTTTTAACTGTAAAATATTTATGAAAAAAAGTTATAAAAGTGAAGTACAAATAAAATTTCTTCCTTACAGTCCTGCTCCAGTCTGGTCGACTGACTCGACCCATTTCAAATTTTCAACTATTAGATTCAGTGGCTCACAGATCTCAGAGGCGCGGACGATTGAATCCAGCAGTTCTGAGATCAGATGCTCACAAGCCTAAACCCAATTTTACAAAGAGATAAATCCTTTGTCAAATGATTGCTGTCTCTGTAAAGCCATTGTTCATCGCCATCTTCACTATCTCTCTTGTCCTGGCCGTCGTTTTGCTCTCTTCGACGCCGTTTTCTTCAACCCGGATTCCTTCTTCAGATTCATTCAAGTAAATTCAAAGTTTTCACTATATTTGAGCTTTCTTAACTGTTCATATGATTTCTTGTATGGGTAATGGAGAAATTAACTATATATTTGTAATAATTTCTGTAATTCAGAGGCAAATTGGATATATGGAGTGTTAGAAGAGCTATCGAATGGAGGCCTTGCAAATGGTGGCTTCAAGGACATCTAACTGGTACCGATACTGCTTTGTTTCCATTGATTCCTTTTGTGTGACTGTAAATAGTGAAGTTTAATGATAGAAGTTTTGAAGTTCAAATATCAATTTAAAGTGAGTTTTGTTACAGTTAAGTATTAGTGTTGTATTTCCTTTCGTTGCTTCTCTTTCTTCAGCTGGATAGTCTGGGTTAATTCATTTCACTTACGTTAAAAGTGGAAAAAATAATTCAGACAATGCATGTGGCTGACATAATAAAGCTTTGCTTTTCGCCCTGCTGTGAAGTAGTTAATTTTGAAAAGGATTCAAATATTTGCAAATGGTTGAAAATTATGGAATTGTTTGAGACAAGTTCCACCACTGTTCTCCCTTATATGAAATTAGGAACAAATTTAGTGTTTGGAGGACATTCAGACTTCACTTATGGCCAGGAATAGGATTTGGATTGGGTTAAAAGGCTATGAATTTTTTCTTTTTAATTCTGAATGAAATTTAATTGGTTTTCATTGCAGACAACTGCATTGGTTTTTTGTTGAAATCCTGCAGCTCTGCCAGCAAAGAGTAATGGATATATTCGTGTGGATTGCTATGGTGGCCTCAATCAGATGAGACGAGATGTGAGTGTTCATTAGATGCTTACATTTGTGAGAAATGCCTGGTTCTTACATGCTTCTGTGGTAAACTTATTTGTTTATAATGTGTGCAGTTCTGTGATGGTGTTGGCATTGCTCGTTTGTTAAATGCAACTCTGGTTTTGCCAAAGTTTGAAGCTGCTGCTTATTGGAATGAATCTAGGTAGTGTTGGTTTATCCATTGATTTCTTCAAAATTTGGAGTGCAAAAAGTGGAAATGGTTTATGCTCTTTTTGTGCTTTCGTCTTTTGAAGTTTGAACACCATAAAAAAGTAGTTTCTTTTGAGTGAATCTCAAAATTTTAACTAGCCTAGTGAGAATAGCTTGCCTTATTTATTTTTTGTAAGAGGATTAGTTATTCTAAGAACATTGTAACTGCAGTATTCCTTGTTATCCATGTATATTGACCAATATGTTATCGGGCTAACATGTAATAATGTTTTAAAATGTTTTCTGTTCAAGGAAGTTAATATTTGCTTTTTCAAAAATTGAAATAAGGTCTACTTCCTATTTTCAATGGTTAAACATGAAGTAGAACTTATCTAGATTGTGGTCACTTATTCTGCTTATCATGTGTGGATATAGTTAATTTGTGATATTTCCATAGAAAGCACTTCTACAAATGTGTGACCTGTTCATTGATCTCAATCTCCTTTTTTTTTTCCTGAGTATTACAATTGAGGGAGGGAGAATCAATCATGGGTTGTCTAGGAGAGGTGCACTTACAGCTAGAATATGCCTTGGGGTGTTTTTTAGCCTTGTTGATGCATTACTACTCTATTACTTTTCTTTTTCCTCATCTTTTTTCTTCCCTTTTTGAATTATGTTGATATATTACATTTGATTCTTCTTTTACAGACCATTTTAATATTAACACGGTAGTCTTACCTCAGTGGCTTTGCAGATGTGTTTGACGTCAATTACTTCATTCAACAGATAAATGTCTTTGTTAAAGTTGTTAAAGAATTGCCCCCAGAAATTGCATCAAGAGAACCATTTCATGTAGACTGTAGCAAACGCAAAGGCCAATTTGATTACATTGAAAGTGTTCTTCCATCCCTATTGGAACACCATTATATTTCAATTACACCAGCAATGAGCCAAAGAAGGGACAGGTAGTTTATTCTAGCTTGAGTTTCATGCATGTTTTTACATCTAAAGCATTGTTGAATGGCGGTGGCCACTCTGTTTACAAGCCTACTTTCTTCTTTAACGGCCATGGAATTTTAATCAAATGTTTGAGTATAATAATCTGTATTTGAGTTATTTCCAAAAGGGGTTTCAAAACATTTGCTCAATTTGGATGTCATGGATACAATTAAAATGTTATTTTGTAGGTATCCTGCATATGCAAAAGCAGCACTTTGCCAAGCTTGTTATAGTGCATTACGCCTTACAAGATCCTTGGAAAAGAAAGCCTCAGAACTTCTGGAAGCTATACCCAAACCCTTTCTCTCACTTCACCTGCGCTTTGAGCCTGATATGGTTGCATACAGCCAATGTGAATACTCAGGCCTTTCTTCTGCTTCAAAGGAAGCCATTGAAGCTGTAAGGGATTATAGAAAACCATGGACTGGAGAATTGGCCCTTACTTGGAGAAAACGAGGCAAGTGTCCCCTCACCCCTAATGAGACAGCCCTCATACTTCAGGCGCTTTCCATTCCTACAAACACAAATATATATCTTGCAGCTGGGGATGGCCTGATGGAAATTGAAGGATTAACATCTGTCTATGCCAATGTTTTTAATAAGGCTGCACTACTTAGTGGTGAGGATTTCACAAGCATGCATGGGAACACAAAAGCTGCCTTGGACTATTATGTATCCATTAACAGCGATTCTTATATGGCTACCTATTTTGGTAACATGGACAAGATGGTTGCTGCTATGCGAGCTTATAAGGGACTGTATAAAACCCTCTTCTTAAGCCGAAGAGTCTTTGCAGAGCTCATTTTTCAAGGCCTGAAAGGGAAAGAGTTGATGCAAGCCTTATGGACAGTTCACAAAGAAGATTTTGTCATAGGAAGAGGATCTGCTTTGCCTGACTGCTTTTGTGAATTCAAATTGTGACTTTTATGTTCTATATTTTACTTCTCATGGTTTGTTTAATTATGTAGTTTAGTTTTTTTTTTTGATATCATGCTTATTGCTGTTCTAATTGAAAATTTGATGGACAGCAGGAATCCCGGGAAATTGGTTAAAAGCTTTACTGTATTAGAAACTCCTAAACTGCCAAAGTACAATTTCAATTTCTTTTTGCGTGTGGGCTTATTTGGTTCATAATAGCATCATCATAATCATAATCATAAATGAAAGGCCTACTTCAGAGATACCTATTCTCAAAACAAGTATAATTCAAATCATAAACCAGCCGCAGATGATACTTGAAGAATTCACGATTCATTTCCAGTTTTATTTTCTTCGAAGTTTGGTGAATTTGAGGAGTACAAGAAACCAAAAAAGAACCATTTTAACTCAGATTATTCTAGTAAAAAAAAAGATAAAACATCACTTGATATCTAGTCCTGTTCAAATCTAAGCCAACATCTGCTCTGTAGGTATGGGCATGGAAGTCAAATTTTTACACTCCATCCTTCTTAGCAATCAAGTGAAAAGAAAAGCTAGAACAATTAGGGAGGTCTATTAAAATGGCAATGAAGACGGCACCATCAACAGTGCATGCTTCTTGGTGCGATGATGATAGCCTTAATATGCAATAGAAAGATGCTAAAATTGATAATGTCAAAAAATCAAAATGTCAAAATCTTTTATAGTCTCTATACAGAATTGAACAGGATTATCTTTTCTTTTCTGCTATCTGCATTGGATAGAAAAGATGCAAACATTGATACTCTGGTGCATACCTCCAAAAGCAAAGTCGCGTCTGCTTCCCATCTCTTGCCCATAGTTGCAAAACACCTCTGTTCCCAATTTAGTTACAAATACTGTACAAATATGTATAACTGTAATAGGTGTCGTATCAAACTCTGTACTGCAGCAGCAGCAAAATTGAGTTATGATAAATCAGGCACTGGAAAATCCATTATCCCATCATAAATTAAATATGCATGACCCTCATTAAGAATTTAACTTCCAAAACTTCTTGCTACAATGCCGTCATCCAACAGAATATCAGACCAGATAACCAACATGATGTTAAAGGATTGTTAGGCAGACCACATCAATGAACTGATAAGCATTTGGAACAATTACTAGAAATAAGACATTTAGCTCCATCACTTCGTTTAACTGCCAACTCGATCCAAAGCACAACCAAAGTCAGGTTTCAAACTTTTCATCCATTTTCAATCTTGATGAGACTTTTAGGTTATCCACTTCTCGGATGTGGAGCTTGAACTTTTCAAGGCCTTAGAAGTTAGTCCTTTGAAGAGGAACTGATCCACTTTCTCTGAGTACTTGACAGCAACTTGGAGTTCTTGTTCATTAAAATTACAGGAGATAACATTTTTCCACTCCTGCGATCTTCCTTCCAAGCAAAGACCAATGAGCAATGCAACAAAAGAAACAGGATCTAGAGGGAACACCCCCCCCCCCCCCCCCCCCCCCCTATCATTTTATTATGCAACTGCAAGGCAAGTTCCATCATTTTATGTTGGCAAAGGTATACAAGGACTGAATTATAGGCAGCAACCCTCTGATCCCATCCATCTGATATCATCATTCCAAAACATTCCAGGGCCAGAGAATTCCCGTTTTGTTGAGATTCACTTCTTTTTCTAGAAATTGCAATTTCAATGTTATTGGTTAACCCATTAGTCAGATAATTGAAGGTAACATCGTTAGGAATGCACTTGTTTATCAACATTAGCTCAAAAAAGAAGCTAGCTTTTGTGAGATTACCCTCTTTACAAAAGTAACCAATAATGATAGTGTATGTTACTACATTAGGCTCCAATCCACAAGATCGCATCTCTTCAAACATTTTTTCAGCCCTATTGAAGTCTCCATTGCGACAAAACCCATTAATTAGAGATGTAAAAGTTACAACATTTGGTTTGCATGCCTGTTTCACCATTAGTCCAAACATCCTGAGTGCTCCATGCAAGTCATTCTGCTTTACATAGCCATCTATGATTGTGGAATATGTGAACTCATCAGGAGAATGAACCCCTTCTGTCATTCTTTTAAAGCATAGCAGTGCATCATTCATCATTCCATATTTGCAATAACCCTTAATCATGGCATTATATTCCACCACATCTGGATCAATACCCCTTTCAATTGTGAGCTTAAAGAGTTTTTTGGCCTCATCAAGGTGGCCATGTCTTATAAATCCATCAACCAAGGTGGCTTTGACAAATGTATCAGGGGCTGTGTTTTGGTCAAGCATCTCCACAAGCAGCAGCTTGGCAGCAGGAAGCTTCCCCTTCTGGCAGAGTCCACTCATCAAAACGTTGTAAATATTTGCATCAGGCATCACCCCCGTCTCCATCATTTTATCTCTAACTGTCAATGCAACATCAACTTCCCCTGCAACAACAAGCCCATGGACAAGTGCTCCATAAGTAACCAAATCAGGCGTATGTCCTCTTTCTGACATCTGAATTAGCAAATCTGAGGCCCTAACATATTCCCCTTGTTTGCAAGAGGCATGTATAAGAGGAGTATAACTAAATTTATTTGGCAACAATCCCCTCCTCATTGCCTGCTCTAGAAGTTGCTCGGCTTCCTTAACTTTCCCGTTGTTACATGAACTGCTAATCAAAATATAATATGTTGTTATGTCAGGCTCACAGCCTCTCTCAATCATCCATCTTACAGCCTCTGTTGCTTCAATTTTACAGCCATGCTTAAATCGGGCATCAATGATAATATTATAAATGTTAACACTAACAGCCAAACCCCTCTCCTCCATTTGGTAAAAATCCATTAATCATAGCTCAAACTGCCTCAAACTTGCGTTTCTTACAAAATCCATTAATCATAGCTCCATAAGTTTTCAATGTAGGTAAACATCCCTTCATTTTCAACTCCTTGAAAAGTAAATTAGCCCCTTCAATGTCTCCCTTCTGACAATATCCACGAATTAGCGTGTTGTAAAACACAATATTTGGCATACACCCTTTTCCCCACCGCCCCTCAATCAAAAGCCTACCCTCCTCAGCCTTCCCTTCTTTACACAAGCCCCATAACATTGTACATACAGTATAGTTATCAACAACGCCATCTCTGTCAATCATTTCATCATACATTTACGTGCAATGTCAATCTTTCCATGATGCACCAACAAGTTGAGCAATGAGTTGCGAGCAAAAACATCGAGTACACAATTATGTATATCAATAACAGTATGGTATAATTCAAGAGCCTTATTAACCGACCCAGAATCTGCATACATACGAATAACAACACTCAGAGCTTCACATGTAGGAGTAAAATCCTTGGATTTCATTGTCTTCAACAAATTCTCAGTCTCTTTAAACATTCTACATCTTGCTAAGAGCTTAAGAAGCGAAGACCAAGCTAACCCATTTAAGGAATAGCTACAATCTGATTGCTTTGAGGCCCATTTAAAGAATTCAAGACCCAGATGTGGGTCATGAATTTGATCAAACACAAAGCGCGCAACCTCTAAAACTTGGGTTTCCGTTCCCCAGAAACGGATTTCGAGTGATTCTTGCCATTGTGGGTTGGTTTTGATGATTCGGATGGTGTCTTTTACGAGATTTTTGACGTGGGGTGTAGAAGGAAAGCGAGAAGAAGTGGGTTTTGGGTGGCGAAGGGGCTTTGATGTGAGAGAGAAGAGTTTTAGACATACGAAAGCGATGAGCATTTGGTTTTGGTATGATGAGTTCTTAAGCATTTGAGTATTTGCAGTAGAATTATTTATCTTTGGTCTGCAATCCTGGTCTGTGTGTATGGCCAATGGCTTGTCTTCAAAAGCAAAATGGGCGCTAAATTTTAATTTGTATTTTCTTTTCAAGTTGTGGAAACCTTCTTCAACAGCTGGGTTTAGTACATATCAGAACTCAGATTAATTATTTTTTATTTTAGCAGTAAGATAGTATAGTCAAATTTATCTTTCTTCTCCAGCTAAAGAAATGACTTACAATTTCTTTGTTCTTATATGAAAAGTCGTTTAGAGACTCCATAATACCCTCAAATTGAAGGCCAATATTGTCGAACTTAGGATCTTGTCAAGACAAACAATTGAAGGCCAATTCTTCACAAGTAAATCATACTAGATGAAATATAAAAATGGGGCTTCTTATTTTGTGATGCTAATACCTTTTAACATTACATTTTTACCAGTCAAGCCTGGAATGCCATCAACAATTACACTGAACTGACCACAATTTGGAACAAAAACCATGTTGAGGCATCTCAAAGATAATCTATTTATTTAATGAGTTATTAAATATAGGCTAAATAATTATAAAATCTATGAAATTTTATATATTATACTAATCAATCTCTATATTTTTAACATCTAATTTTTGTATCTTTTTATTTTTAAAAATTAAACTGTTTATTCATTCTATTAATATTTTTATCTTAAAAATATTAATCAACTACTTTAATATTTTAAAATAATTTCTTTACCATTTCTTTATATATATATATATTTTATTATTTGTTAAGTCATATTTATTTTAAATTTTATTTATATTTTTTTACACATAATTTATTTTAATTTTATAAATATTATTAAAAAATAATTTTAAATAATACGAATAACATCTTTTATTATTTTACAGCCAATCCATATATATCATTTATTTTAATTTTATAGATATTACTAAAAAAATAATTTTAAATAATACGAATAGCTTTTATTATTTTACAGATGATTTATATATAAAATAAAATTAAACATGAAATAAATTTAATAAATAACAAAGATAAATATATATATAAAAGAAGTATAAAAATTTTATTTTATAATATCAAAATAGTTGATTAATGATTTTAAGATAAAATTATTAATAAAAAGATAAAACAGTTTAATTTTTAAAAATATAAAATAAAAAAATAAATATTAAAAATATAAAACTGACTAATATTATATCTAAAATTTTATATTAATTATATATGCTTCTTTTTCATCCAGACCCATCTGGACAACAGGTTAAGTGTCAGAAGGACTATATCAAAGCTGTAATCGAATTTGTACTAGCAAGTCAAAGATCAGGATTTTCAATTTAAGACCGTGCTCAGTTGCCAAAGCCAGTAAAAGAATTCCCCCAGGGCTACTGACTCGGCAATAGCACTCTTTATTTGAGGGTTTTAACTTGTTGGCAGTAACAATATTGATTTGCAGATTCCGTCCTGCATATTACTCCTACAGACCTACCCCCATTGATTCAGGAACAGCTCCTTTTGTTTGAGAGCTTGCTTCTTGAATGAGCTTGAACTTTTTGGCCAAGCCATTGTTAATTTGTGACTTCAATCCTGCAAAGAACAAAAGGAAAAAAAAGGGTCAATGTTCCTTTCAATTTGAACAGACCCGATGCAATCTAAAAACAGAGAAAATATGCATTTTCTAGTGCAAAAGAAAAAGATGAATTTGTGCCTCCGTTATTGTTTTTGTTTCTTTTCCTAATTTATAGTCCCATCAAGCATTAGAAGTACATTTCAAATCCTTGGTTTAATCCAACATGCAAATAATAGACAATTCATCAAGCAGGTCAGAAAATAAGCATCAAACAATGAGGAAGTGAAGCCTTATATGTATCAACATTCTCAGAAAGTGATAAAGGTCAACAAAGTAAAAGACATTTTGTCATTCCCTGACTTCAAGTCAAACTCAAACCTCTAGGTTTTAAGCGATGGATTGAACTTTTATATCTAATTAAAAATTGTTTTCTTAAATATTAGCTCCCTTGACAAAGTCATATCCAAAATAAGCTGAGAAGGGAATGATGGTGAAAACAGGAAACAATTAAACGAGACATTTGTAGTTCTTAACAATAAGTACTGTACTAAAAGAGGAATGATCCCTCAAATCTTGGTTATAAAATAGAAATTCTATAGCTATCAGTCCTCACAAAGCTTCAAAGAGGAATACAAGTTGAACACGTCAAAGATGAGAGCTTCGGCCACTGAATTCAGCAAACGATGGACAAACAGAAGTTCATTTTTCTCTCAATATTGTAATTTACATTGCAAACCTTGTGCAAGGTAAATTCCTCTCTAATTAGGCTTCTTGCTATAGATTTATGGCTCATATAATTAGGGAAACTACAGAAAATCACTAACATTTAGTGGTAATCTTCTAATTCCAAAGTTTTCACTTTGTGGTCCTAGAACAATTTAAAACAAGTATTAACATTTTCCACACAAAGTACACTGTTTTAGTCAATTTTGAAACTAAGTTCGAAGTTTTCAAAAACCATGTCCTATACTACTTTCCAGTTCATTTGGAACCAAAGCTCCATGTTCTTTGAAACTTAAGAACAAAGGGAAGATATATTTAAATACGAAGATCAAACTGAAATTAGCACTAAACCTCAGGATTTGTTATTTTCCCAAAATTATACTTCATTTTACAGTAGATGAATTGATCTCCAGAGCTGAGTAATAATACACACCATTTAGTATCCTCTTTTACACCAAGTTTTGCATTAAGGAAGGGAGAAAATAACAAAAAGGGAATTGTTGACTGGAAAGCCATTTTCCAGTGTTTGGTTGGAAATCTATGTTAGGAAGGACAACCAAATATCTTCATAAATTGGCAGGAATAGAGTAGAGAAGTTTCTAAATGCATTATCTATTTTTGACCTCTAACACAAGCCTAAGTTTTAGTTAAATAGCTAACTTGTCAATGAATTCAAAAGCAAAGACTCCATCCTTTGCTTCCTTTATCACCAAACAACAGAAAGTAAACAAAATCCTCCTTCAGTTCTTAATCCCCTCCCTTCACTTATTCATTCCCATCTTTCCAACTCACCTCAAAATAAGGAAAGAAGAATATTCTTTTAATGAAAATAACTAGAGTTGGCATCCTTGCAATGCCACAATTCCCTGTCAGGTTTTATGTATACTCGCATTCATGCACTAAATTTCCTCTATTCTTCATATGGTTTTATTCCTATTTGCCTGGGTGCAGAGATAAGGGATCACCAAAAGCAATTACCTCCTCATTGTTTGTCTGCTGCCAAGACAAACTTATTATTCAATAACTGAATTACATTCTACCCTCAAAGATAACATTTATGGAGGTTACACGACAAGGAAATCAATAAATCAGAACTATTAGTTGCAACAGACTATACTATCAAACATTTAAAAATAGAAATGAACACTTAACTTCATAAGCAAGCTTATAGACATATATGTGACACACTCATTTTTAACACATTAAACTCATTGAAATTTAAGGGCATCTAGAAAAATAAAGAAACAAGTATCTTGTGTAATTTGATGCATAAGCTAATCCCAACACTAATGAGCAAAAAAACTATGCTTACCGATATTAGCATCTAATCAACATAGAACAGGGGGATTATTGACTTCTTCATGTTGACCGTTGAGCTCTTCACAAATAACGCTGACAAAAAGATCAGCATGCATGATCATAGAAATCAACTATTATCTAATCAAAACTTCAAATACAAGACTCATGTAATATATCATCATAACATATACAGCCAATTAGTGCCACTATAAGTGGTATGGCACATCAACCTGGAAGGAGTGACCACTGACAAAAGCAGACAAGAAAATGGTACAGTCTAGGTTGAAGAAAAATAATTGTAAATTATATGAATATGCATGCACACACATGCGCGCCCGCGCACAAACAAACATATACATACATATATACATATATACATACATATATACATATATGTATGTATGTATATGTATGTATGTACGTACACTGTTATGTGTATACAAAAGAGAGACACTTGCATGAAATTGAAAACTTACAAGAACCATGGCACTGTCCATTAGAAGTTTCATTTCATCATGAACTTTACTGAGGTGGTATAACAAATTAATGTGGCAAAATGGATATTTCCCATGGTCTGATATTAGCCATTGAGATTCAGTGCCCATTTAGTTCTGCAAATCTACCAAAATGGAGTGAAAACAACAGCTAGTCCTGTTAAGCTGCAGATTAAAATGATCAAACTGGTTCATGTCTTTTGATCAACTGCTAGACAATATGGACTGCAAAGAACTCAATTGCTTTGCAGAAAAAGGAGGGACTCTTCTTTGAGCAAATGCCACAATCGTCTTAGCCTTAGCAAGCTGCCCATTCTTCTTTAGCCCCTCAAGCAGTGCATAAATGGTATCAACATTCAAACACCAGTTCTTTCGCATACAGTCTTTGCACATTGTAAATGCCAAATCAAACTCCCCACCCTTGCACAAATAATGAATCATGGTTTGGTAAATTTTAACATTGGGCTTATATCCCTTATCATGTAAGGCAGAGTAAACCCTTTTGGCCATTTCAAGATAACCAGCCTGGCAAAATCCTTTGATAACCAAATTATATGTGACCTCATCAGGTGCAATCCCAATTCTTTGCATCAAACGCATCACATCATTAGCTTGCCATGATTGTCTGCTGTTAACTAGATATTGAATCCTAACATTGAACGTTGCAAGGTTGGGTAAGCACCTCTTAAGCACCATGAGATTCCAAAAGCCATTACCAATCTGCCATCGATTATGCCTATAAAATGCTGATATAAGTGTCGTGTATGTAATCACATCAGGTCTTATCCCCAACTTTTCCATCTGTACCATGATCAAATATGCTTTATCCAAAACACCCATCTCACAGAAAGCCTTAATAATAATATTAACCGAAAAAAGATCCAACATAATGTCAAATTTAATGGGAGTCTCACTGAGAAATGACTCAATTGCTACTAAATCACGAGTTTCTGTCAAAACCTTAAGGGCGGCATTGAAAGATTTAACAGTCCTTTTACACCCATATAAATGCATATTATAAAAGGTATCTACAGCATGCTTAATCATCCCTGCCTTACCATACAACATTATGATCCTCACAATAAACCCTTCACGCCTACCTTGTGGAAGGGTCTTTTGTTGCTCAAGCAAATGCTCAATATAATCAAACCGGCGAGCACCAGCTAAACGAGAGACAGTGTCTTCAAATGCAAACCGATTTTCAACAACAAGCCTATTCTGAGCATTAGCCTTGAAAAGATTAAATAACTTGTCAGGGTCTCGCTCTGCTTTTAGCTTGATAAGTGCAGGTTCCTCCAAAGGTTTATGATTCAAAATGTGATTAGATACAACTGGAGGACTATCCATTGTGGATGCAACGACAGCAGCAGAATGGCAGAATCTGCGAATGAGTCGCAGAGAGAGCATGTTCTGGGTTGTTCCTCAAACTTGAAACATACCTATACATAAGCTTAATGTTCTAAGCAATAATTTAAAAATTCTCCAATACCCATTTACGCATAAACATGAAAACTTGAGATGAACAAGCAATCGAGGATTTTTCTCAAACAGAAACATCCCCATGTACGAAAAATCATGTTTCTAGACCGTATATTGAGTGTAAATATCTCTGACGACCGTTTAATCCAAAAATGCAAATGAAGAATTCTCTGAGGACTTCTATCAAGCACAAGGTGAACCGATGCTAAAAACTTTAATTCCGATCAATAACTTGAAGAAACAAATGTAATAAATGCCAAAAAATAATCAACTTTCAAGATTGAATTAATAAAATCAGATCAAAAATGGGAAAAAAAAAAGGAAAAAAAGAAGAAGAGAGTAAAAGAGTTGCTTATAATGTGACATATTCAAGAGTGCAGAGCTGTGGCTTGTATTCGATTATGGAAATTGAAAGAGATGAAATAACCAATTGAGAGAACAGAGAGCGGATCTGCAGAAGGAGTGATTTTGTGTTTTGAGTTTTGGCTCTCTTTTGTGGGTTCTTTGTGGGGAAGTTCTGGGGTTTAGGTTTTAGACCTCCTTTGGCTTTGCAGTGTTAAGCCTTTAGGAGGTGACTGGTGAGGCTCACGGTAAGCTACCATGGACTGTCGTGTTGGCTGAATATTATTGGTTCGATTAGTGGATCTGTTTTGAGTTTCATGTCCTGAACTTCCACCTTTTTCAAAAAAATGTAAATAATAAAAAAAAATTAAAATTTGTTTAAATTGTGAAAAGAAATCCAAATGTTTACAATTCTTAATAATAATTCTGATACAATGAGTAGTAAAAAAATTATTACTTGTTTGTCAAATAAGAATTGGAAAAATTCCTTAATAATCACATAATATAATGATTATATGAAACTTAAAATTATACAACTACATTGCAATTTTTTTTATCCCACAGCAAAATTAAATTTTATATAAAAAGTTACTTTTACATATTGAATTTTTAAGGATTTATTTGGTTGAATTTAAAATGGAATAGGAATAAGAATAGAAATGTTCGAAATTAAATAAAATTTGTTATTTTCGTTAAAAATTATATTTATATATAAATCAAATTTATTCAAATAAAAAAAATATTAACAACAAAGTGGATTTCTTATAGACCAAAATTAGAATATAAAATTTTAATTCAAAAATTGTGTTTCATTTTCAATTTCGGAGAAACAGAGGTTAAGTAAATAATAAAATAAAGAAGAATTTACATCAAATATGCTTTTTTTTAACTTTAATTTACATTTTTACGGTGAATATTTTCATTTTATATTTTTATATTTTATTTTTACTAAACTTTTCAAATTCTTTTACACATATAAGGTAACATATTTGTGGTGTGGGTTTTTTTTTGTTATATGCCTCTTGCATGTTTGTTTTTTTTTTGTTTAATATAAATATTGAATAATAAATTATTATTATTATTATTATTATTATTATGCTTTAAATTTTAATTTAATAAATTTTATTTAATTAATTAAATTTTTATTTAATATCTATATATTATTATTGTTATTGTTATTGTTATTTAATATGATGCTACTTGACATAATTTCTTAAATTCTTAAATTAAATTTTTATAAATTTCTATTAAAAATAATTTCTTTAAATATTAAAAATAATAATATACGTTACATATACGTAGGTATATATCTCAGTATATATTACATATCCTTTAATTAAAAAATAAAAATATATGTGAGTATATGTGGATATATATCGATATATAATTATTTTATATAATTATCTATACATTAATATATTACATATAACTAGATATATCGAAAAAAATAACAATATATATTGATATATGCTACATATACTTTAACTAAAAATAATAATATATATTGGTATATATTAAATATAATTAGATATTTATATATAACTAAACATATGTGGATATATGTTGTAAAAAAAATAATAATATATGTTACATATATCTAGATAATGTACGTATATATTATATATATTTTACCTAAAGAATAACGGTATATGTCGTTATATGTCGGCATATATCAGTATATATATATATATATTAGTATATATTATATATAATTAGACATATATGTGTTATGTATATGTATGTATATATCGGTATATGTTATATATACTTTAACTAAAAAATAATAATATATTTGAGTATATGTTAGTATATATCAGTATATATTATATATACCTTAACTAAAGAATAATAATATATGCGAATATATATCAGTATATATAGATATATGCGAATATATATCGATATATAACTATTTTATATATTTATTTATATGTAAGTATATATTACATATAACTATATATATTAAAAAGAATAATAATATATGTCGGTGTATGTTACATATACTTTAACTAAAAAATAATAATATATGTGGATATATGTCGGTATATATTGATATATTTTACATATAACTATATATATATATATATATTAGTATATATCGATATACATAACGTTATGTGTTACATATAAGTAGATATATGTAATATATATCTAATTATAATAAATGAGTAATGAATAATGAGATAGAAAAATTAATTAATTAAACATATTTACTAATAAGCACATTTATTAATTAAATATAAAAAATTTCTTATGATTTTTCATGAAACTTATTTTAATTTAAATATCTCATATTTTGAGAAATTAAACTTTTTTATTAATATTATATTATCTTATATTTTTATGATATTATACTTAAATGATAAAAATTAATTTTAAAAAAATTATAATACAAAGTTTTAGTGGACATATAAAAGTGTCAACTAAATTAATTTATAAGTAAATTATTTTTGTTATCGAGGCTTAACAAATTTTGAAGAACTGACCAAAAACGGGTTTTATGAAAAAACTAATTTATTTTACATATGTCGTACAAGAATTTTAGTGGAGAGAAGCTTAATGAGAGGATTACTATGTATACACTGCCATAAAAATAAGTAACCCATATTTTTGTAATTATAAAGTTAAAATAACGTAAAAATGAAAAAAAAAAACTTTTAAGTGCAATATTTTTTAAAAAATAATTCATTTTTAAAATATTTATGTAATTATCCCTAATATAAAATGTATCAGCAGCTGATAGTAATCCCAACATCAATTTCCAATTTATTATTACACATGCCTATAGTGAAGGTTTTTATAAATCAACTAGTAACTAGTAAACTTATTTAAGTTAAAAATAAAATATAAATTCAACATTAGGAATAAGCAAAAAATTTACTTCAATACATGGGCTTTTGAAATTATTTTATAAGACTCTTCAGCTAGTTAATATTATTACAACCCAATCATATAAAATATAATTTCATTAATAAAATTTGCATTGTAAGTGTGATCTTTATAAAGTTTAATTTTAATCAGAATATAAACTTGAAAGTTTCTTTTAGACTCATGCATGTATAGGAAATACAAGAAAGAGGCAAAAATTAAATGGAAAAAAAATGTGGGGAGAAGTTTGCTAAAAATCAACTATAAATATCAAAAATATGAAAAGAAAAATCAAGGCTCTGATGCTAGTCATGCATAAGAAGCTATCATGGTTTAAATTATCAGCAAAATCCATCTTATCCCTCATTTATCCCGTCAAACTTTTTTTTTTTTTCAAAAAGGTTAAACCTTTAGCTGAAGGAAAAAACTAGCAACAACAGGCCCCTACTAGAGTCATTTACTTTGAAAATTTTTGCCAAACAGTCGAATTGCTAAATCCTTCAGTCCTTTGATGTTATGACCAGCAATCCCAGGGCACCAATGAGGATATACTGCAAGAGAAAACAATGGGTTATGATTCAACAGAATTGGAAATGTTCTTGTAGTAGGTGAATGCATTGCAGACAATGAGAACGGAAACTGAAGTAAGAACCCAAAAATAATTTTATCCCAAAAGAAAAAGGTAATGAGAAATAAAAACTAAATGACTGTAAATAAGAATCATGCAGCAACTGCTGAAATGCAGATAACTAAAAGGATTTTCAAAAGTTGTTGGAGCGTAATGAGAATATAGACCATTGAGAAGCAGCAGCAGTAAAATCATTAGCATTTGAAGGGTTATTTTTTACACTTCAGCAAATTATTCATATAGAAAACGAACCTTGATTATAGGCTTCTCAGTCATGATAATTGTCACCCAGCCAACGTAAGGTAAGAATCTGGAAATAAGAAAATATGAGCAACTTAAAGATTTAAGAGTGTATCCATGCTATTTTATTCTGGCACCAACAGAAAACGTGGGGCATTCTAGAACAAACCAGTAGCCAGGGCCGGTGAAGGCCCTGTGCAAACTGGGCTACTGCACAGGGCCCCCGCTTGCACAGGGCCCCAAAAAATTGAAAAATTGCTAATATACTCTTACTTTAAGGCATATGAGGAAAGAAAACAAAATATTCATATCAATTTGGTATGTAAGAACAGGGCCCCTTAAATATTTAAGACGGCCCTGCCAGTAGGGATGGGAAAAAAACAAATATGGTTGAAAGTTTTACCCGACAGCTCTTCCCATAATATGGTTCCGCTGCAGCCAGAGCTGGCCTTGAGCATACAAAAGCCTGTCATCGCCATAGTTATTATCTCCTGAAGAAAATAAAATTATGGGAGAACATTAGCAGAGTCAATACACCATTGAATGATAATTTTGATGACACCAATAGAATGTTAAAAACAGCAGAAAATTTGAAAACAGAGGAAACCATTTCAAGAAGCAACTATCAATTTTAACAATTAATCCTTCGAAGTTTGATCAAAACTGGCACCTTTCGTGAGAACATCAACTTCCCCAGTATCTTGCCTTTCATGGACCTGCATGGCGATTAAAATATCAAACTCATCAGACAAGGCGAAAATTTTCATTTCTGCTCCTATTTTCAACAATGGAAACTTAACTCAAAAGCTGGTGCAGCATGTGCTCCAATGTTAGTTTTTAATAACACACTTGAATCAAACATTTCTCAGGTGGAGACAGATTGTCATCTAAAAATAATTAAATTTTACTGCTATCAGTTAAACCAAATGTTTACCTTAATCACACGATGGACAATTGGAATTTCACGGCCCTGATCAATAAAGTAGCACCCTTTAGAATACACACGGTGAGGGGATGAAGTAATGGCAGCACAAAAGCAGATATTAAAAGGGATAAAAAGGGGGAACAACTGAACAAGCATGCAAGCTTAAATAGAATGCCAACATTAAATAACTTATATCCTAAAATGAAAGATCACTGAGATATAAATGCAACCCAAGCTATTATCAATAGAGAATCCAATAATAAGAACAGACTATTGAGAATAAAATATATGCCAAATTACCAGTTATTTTTCACAAATTAAGGAAAAACTGATACACATGGCAGTAGATGATGAAGCTTGAACCAAACAGGGTAAAACCAATGCCAGCATAAACTTAGTGTGGTCATTGTAAAAGCATTTGTGAAAATGCTCATATTTCTCTACCATTGATGCAAAAGCAAATCTTTCGATTATAAGTAAGCCAAACAATCATTTTTCGTTAACTTAAAAACCAGAACACTTGTGCCAATACAATCATATGAACACATTAATTGGTATTTCTTTAGATTTCAATTACCAAATATTTTCTTCAGTGGATAGCACAATTATGGATAAACATAAAAAATGAAACTCATTCCTGGGACATTGGAGAAATAGAAAGGGAAATATAGCCACAAGGCTATCAATAAACATGAAGCAAGCTAACAATACAACCCAAGGGCAGCAAAGAGAAAATAAGATAAAAAGATTCTTACATCTACATTAAAAACAACAATCTCCCCAGCACGAATAGGATCTTCACTCATGTGCAAAAACAGAATATCCCCCTGCAATAAAGTGAATAATTGGTCAAGTAGTGTAATCAATTAGTACAACCAAAAAAATAGAAAGCTAAAAATTACTTCATATTATAGTATCATCAACATCATGCACAAAAATAATAAGTTAAAAACAATAACAATGCTAACAATAACATTTCTTGCCCACAAATTATTTGAAAGAGTATCTAATCAACACAAATGACAAATTCATTTTGAATATTGATGATGAGGATTGTCCCATTTCCGAAATCTGTTTTTTCTTTTTCTGCCCCCATTCTTTGTGCAATGGCTCAATCAAATGTAAAACATTCAATTTCAACTTATTTCTTCCCTTTATCATGCTATTAGACATGCAATAAGAAACTTTTTTTGTTTATCTTCAGAAATATACAACATAAGGTAACAAAAAGAAAGCCCTATTATCAAACCTTTAAAGCAGAAAAAGATGCAAAAAATCAAAGAAGAGCTCCAAAAGAGAAGACAAAACTATAAAGAGATTGTGTGTAATATTTAAAATTTTACTTCTCTAAAAGAATAAAGTCCATCACAAAAAGCTTCATCATTTGCAAAGTGACCTCTCTGAGAAATTAATTCAGTACTACAAACAACTTCCAAAGCCTCCAAGAGAGAAAAGCACTTGGCTGATAACATATTAAAGGCTTAAAGGAAAATAGGATCAATATTCACTCTGCAAATATGGAAACTTTTAAGAGAATTATTACTTATCCTCCAATTTTACAAGAAGATGCATCTCTCTTTCTTAATCACAGGGGCATATTTTATGGATATTACCTTAGGGGAAAGATAAGTTGAGAAAAAGTTGGGGAAAACAATATCAGAACATGACGAAATCATTTAGTTTGACTTACCCTCTTGAAGCCAGGTTCCATACTTCCAGATAGAACAACCACAACGGGGGACTCGCTGCCAGTAACACACATCAAAGCCTTCCATATTATTAGTGCAGATGTAACAATCATCCCTGATACCAAAAATAAATGTTCAAGAACCCAGACACCACGCAAAAATCAAATAGAAATTTTGATAGTATGGGAAACAATAAAAATTGCAATATTCAATACTGTTCTTAAAAAGTGCAGCTTCTTTTCCAAAGAAAAATTATGCATTGCTATCCGATTAGAATATATGAGAAAAAAAACCCAAACTGTTAAAATGGAGGCAAGACAATTTAAGAGCGAATGGCATATCCGTATCTTAACTTGATCCAACCACAGAATGTAATACACTATAGTTCGTGCAAGAAGAATCTTCTAAGGTTCAAAATCAAATAAACAAGAACACTACCCATTAGCTAACCAGAAAACTACAGGCTGCTATACTTTTGGCAAGTAATTTATAAAGCAAAACCAAGAGAGCATTACAATACAAACCATAAGTACTAAAACAAAACATTTTTGATAAGAGGTCATATGACTTTCAGTAGAGAATTTCGGTTATTGGAAACTTTAATGCCAGGAGACTAAAGTCGATGCAAACATATGTCCAACATTGACATCAGTAACAATATGAGGATTCACCTCTATTTACCTGAAAATGGCACAGAATTATGCGACAGCGATGCATTCATATCAAAACTACTTCAGTCATTTTATAACCCATGCTTGATTAGAACTAAAACCCAATTGTGCAAACAATCATTATCAACTTCAATTTAAAAATCCCTTCTTCAAAATATTATAAAAACGCAGCACATTCCAAAATCATAACATCCAAGGGAATTTTGAATCTATAAAAATATGTCTGTGTTTGGCTCCAACAAAACAAAAATCCCAGTTCAACAAAAAGCTTATGAACCGCATTAAGCTCGATAAAGTTCAATTCTTTACTCAATTAAGCTCAAGTTTTAACCTAACCCAATACATTAATCTCAACTACAGCGCGAAATTCCTTGCTCCCACTACCAATTACAGGTATTTCAAGCGTATATTAAAACAAGTGAAAAACAAAGACAGTAAAATGCCAAACTTTTTGATTCCTTTAAGCCCAATAATTAAGAAAAAAAAAAAACTGGAACTTTGAGGAATTACAAGGGGAAAAGTAAATACTGACCAAGACTAACGGCTTGGGTGAGGAGCTGGCGGATCTGGATGGATTTGATGGAATCGATGGTATCTTTGAACCACTCCATTTTCTTTTCTATCTTGCTCTTGAGCCCTATCTTCTCTGCGTTCAAGTAAGATGTCTTATATTTTCTTCGTTTTGGTTTAGGCGTTACAAATCCCCCATTGATGGGTCTAGTTGAAATTTCATGTACGGTCTATTTTTCCAATTTTTCATACATGTATTTTTTTGGAACATCATAATATTTTTTAAAAAAAAATTAATGAAAATTTAATCCGAAAAATATTGTTAATTTCACAATATTTAAAATAATTTTAAAAATTATTAAATTGAGATTTATTGATAATTTTACTTTGTATACAAGCAAGTTGAAATCAAACAATAAAATGACATCATACAACCAAAATTTATAAAAAATAAGGATATAAAAAAATTATATAAATTTAATTATTTAAAAATTAATTGCTATAATTTTTTAAAAATTTATATATCATATTTAAATTTAATTTTATTAAAATAATATTACAAGCTACACAAAAAAAAAATCAATCTTTTCTTCCCCATCCCTTATCAAATAAAAAGGACTTGAATATAAAAATTTTTAAACCTTAATTTCATCATAAAGTATCTTGCATCTTACACTTTAAAAAAAAATAAAAATGCCAATCAAACCACATGGTATTAGGATTTTAAATATAAATTTATTTAAATATATTCATAAATAAATAATTAAGTTTGTAAATTATTTGATAATTTCAATATTTATATTTGATTTAGAGGCATATGAAACTGATGGCTCTCTCGCTTTTACATTTAGAAATGACTTTTTAAAAAGCAAAATCGGATTCTTATTAAATTTTTTATCTGATTTTAAATTGCAAAAAAAAATTTAGAGTTAATTTATTATAAAATAATTAACTTTAACAATAAAAAATCTTGATTAAAAAAAGAACCAAGGACAAAAGATGAAATCTCTTAAAAAAAATAAAAGTTCTTAATTTTTTTATTAATCTATTTAACCATCTCAATATTTTTATCTAATAAAATTAATTATATATATATATATATATATTTAACAATTAAGCTAATTTTTTTTAGCATAGCGAATAAAGTTCCATTTTTTGATTAAAAAAAAAGTTCCACTTTTTGGGATATTAGGGGTCTCTCAAATACCACGTGACGATCAGAATTACCATCAATTTACCTTTTTCATCGGCCCTTTTATCAGATTTACAAAAAAGCCACTCCTACTATAAATCTCCCTAACCTTTACATCTCTTTCATCAACAAAAAGGGTATTTCTGTAAATTCATTCTTAAATCTCTGTTTTTTTTTTTTTAAATTCAATTGCCGGTGAAGAATGGAAATTACAGCACCAACTGACTGGATAAATTGAAATCTTTGATAGTTCTTGTTGTTCTGACAACAAACCCATGTAATGCTTGTCAATGGCGCTAGTTACTCCATACGGGTGCACACAGCTAAGCGTGACCCCAGCTGCGCATGCTAGACGGAGAATGGCTGCATGTGCTACTTTATCCCCTCCAAGAGGTGAAACGACGTTGGGTTGGGTCGAGGCAACTAATAACTTGTTCGAGAGAGACTCAAGACCCATTATGTTGTTCGATGGTAAAACACTCAAAGGATTTTTGGTTATATCTTCGTTGTAATTTTACTATAAAGGGTCTTAATAAGTTTTGGATTTTGACAGGCGTTTGCAATCTTTGCAATGGAGGTGTAAGTTTTGTGCGTAACAATGATCGAAACAGGTCAGTGTTTAATTATTTTCTACTTTCTAGATTGAATCTTTTTTACCATTTCTGTTTGAGATTTGTGTTATTTCAAATAGAGTCAGTTTTATTTGAGAAACTAGAAAGATTTTTAATTGTTTAGAGAGATATAAATGGGATTTTTTTTTGTTTGTCTCATAATTACAAATTAGGATACTGATAATTTGTCATGTTTTATTGGGGGGGTTTTCCCCCTTATCTGAAGCTCTTCTTTTCTTATTATGGGTCAATATTGGGCAGGATAATTAGGTATCAAGCTCTCCAGAGTGAGACAGGTAAAAATCTGCTCCGGAGGTCAGGAAGAGCTCCTGATGATATTTCAAGTGTTGTACTTGTCGAGAAGGACAGGTATGTATCATGCACATGTAAAATAGAACTTTTTTTTTGAGATCAAATAGAAGCATTAAACATTGGGCACTAGCTAGTTGTTATAGTAAGTGCCTTTTACTTACCATGTCTTAAATATTTAGAGGAATTCTTATCCTCTGGGTTGAATTTTGTATAACGTATCTGAGTTTCCTTAGTAATTCATTTGTCTATCGAGAAGATAGATAGAAATGGGAGAAATGTACCTTGCATCAGTAATTCAGACTCAAGTCACATTTGATTGATAATCTCATAATCAAATGTCTCTTTGCCATTTAGATTGATTGATGCAACTTTCTTGTGGAATAGTTATAATTTAGGGCATGTAAATGAGGATAACTAAGACTTTGTGGTGAATCTCAGATCATACATAAAGTCAGAAGCTGTGTTGAAGATAATGGAATACATTGACTTGCCTTTTCCCCAACTAGCATTTTTCTTACAGTTTATACCTCTGTAAGTCACCTTATTCTGCTTCTTGGCACAATTTTGTTTGTCACAGTCAATTGAAGTAGCAATATTTTATCTGTTTATTTAAACTGTTTATTTTGGATTGACACAGGTTTATAAGGGATTTTGCTTATGACAATGTTGCAAATAATCGTTACACAATTTTTGGTCGCTCTGAATCATGTGAGGTATATTATGATTGATTCATTTATCACACTTATGTATATCGTGTGTAGCATGCAAATGAAAGATCTTTGCCTTACTTAGTTGAAACTTTCAACATGAGAGATCTTTGATTTGCTTAGTTGTCACTCTGTTTATAATGAGTAGAATTTGCATTAATATTTTGGATGCATCAATATGTATATATTTTTACTGGTCCTGATTTTGCTTGTAGACATATAAATCTAGAAAATTGTGTACATTGTTCCAATTCCAGATGGTTATCATACCTTCTTTTGCTATTTCTTTCCTCTATTCTTGGTGGCAATTAAGGGTTGAAACTTTGGGAAGATTGTTTATTTTCTTCTTTAATCAGTAATAAAGCTTTCCATTCATAATTCAAAGGGGAAGATCTCCAGTCAATAGGGATGTAAAGAGAAGATGCTGCTTGAGTCAATTAAAATCTGATTTCTTATTGCAAGCACTTCTCATACAACAGTGGCCTTCTCTTTTGATCTTGTATTTTCCTGTTTGCATTGTTCTTCCTTAGCATATATACACAATCCCATTGAATGGCTTCTTGTTCTACTCGTATTACTGGACCAAATTAACTGCTCAAAGTAGTGCTTATATGAATTGGCAACAAAGCTTCTACAAGATCATTGTTTGGAGTTAACTAATCATCCTGCTGGTAGCTAGGGAAATGCTTGATTTTTCAGGTCAATTACATTTTATATGTTTTGTTAGATTGGATGTTAATATTGAGTTAGCATGTGAGAGACCAGTATATAAACAGGCTTTAGGCTCAGTTATAAAATGTGGAATGATAATCAATGTCTGAATTCTCTCTAACAATTACATTTTATCTCCTTTTCGATCTCTTTCTCTCTCTCATTTTCTGTGTTGCGAGAATCTTGCTTGCAACATTTGATATCATAGCTACTCAATCCTAGCAATTTTTCTCTATCTTGATTCTCTTTTGTTCTTTGAATCTTTGTTTTTCTTCTTCTGTTCTTAAATTTTCTTTCTCAAAACCCAAATCCCTGCTTCTTCTCTTTTTCCACTAGTCTATGTGGAATTGCTCCTAATTTTGTTGGTCTATCAAGATACAAGAAATTCTCCTTTCTTGTACCATTCTTTCCCTTTCATGGATTGAATGATTTCTCACCTCTCAATCTAATTCAACCATTCTGGATCCTTCTTTCAGATTGTTCATATTTCTTGATTCTTTTTTGGTCAATTCCATATTTCTTGATTCTTAATTCCGCAATGTAAAAAAAAACAAATTATTAGGTTCCATTTGATCATGCTCACATGGTTACAAGGAAATTGTCAGAATTTAATGAAAAATGAAACTGGGGTCTCTGATGGGGCGAAGAGGCCTATATATTGGGCCATAATTGTGGTAATGCTTCTTTGCTTTTAACCATCAAGTCCAAATGCATATTTTGACACCTTATGCCAAAAAATCTTGACAGCTTATAATTTTCAAAATAGCTTATTTAATTTTTGAACTTTTCAAAATAGCTTATTTAACTCTTCAAATTTTCAATTTTGTATAAATTTAACATAAAAAAAATCTTAATCAGTCCTCAAACCAGGTTACTATCAAGTTAAATCACTTAGAGATTCATTTAGAAAGAAATATTATTAAATGAGAAGGGACAAAATTTAGTTAAAAAGGAAGGACAGAGGTGGATAGCCTCTAAATTTGTTTATTAAGAGATTTAATTTTTTTTATACATACATGCATTTAAATTCACAGATTTATGAGCATTGCAGCGTTGAATGTATACAAAACTAGAAAGTATTGGCGTTAAATAGATTGTTTTGAAAATTGGGGTTAAATTATGCATTCAGCGCATTATCAATGAGGATGATGATGGTGACCATGAGCTGGAGATGGAGGTAGAAGATTTAGATGAAACTAAGGTACACTGTTGAAAAACCATAAATCCATGGGTACTAGCTGTACTAAGGATCATGATGAATTCAGTAGAGATTTTTTGGTTGTGGGTCAGGTTTTTATGCAGGATGAATTTGAGAGGCTAAATATTGACATGGGAAAGGAAATCTCAATGGCTCATCTTTTCACCTTGTTGATGAGGTATGCTTTTCTTCAATCTTGAAAATGTTTTAGGAAGGATTAGGTGTTAGATGAAGCAAAAAACCAAGTAAAGACCACAAGTGGATTTTGAGAATGATCAGATGTAAAATGAAGTATTTACTGTGCAATAAATTGTGCATTTGAGGATGATTAAATGCAAGATGAGGTGAATTCTTGCAGTAATACTGCCCATTTCTGCTAGAAATTTGATGTTACCCAAGTCTCTATGACAAGCTTCATTTGAACTTGCTCCATTCTGATAAAGTGTTTTTTTTTTTGTGCTTAAGTTTAGGGTAAATGATATAAACTGCCTACAAATTAATCTACTGGCTTCAATTAATATCATATACGAATAAATTTCTTTATTTAGGTTTAGTCAAGTTTTTTTAAATTCATATATATAATTAAGAATTATATATTTAAACATTCAATAAAGAATTTATTAATTATATTTGGTTTCATTAATATGAAAGTTATTTTCTCTAATTGAAAATTGAGATTTGGAACATTTAACTAGAGGAGTTTTATTTTTTTAACTCAATACTATTAAAAATCTTAATTTATAGTTTAAAAAATAGCAAGTTGAAACTTCCAAACAGAAAAGTTAGGGCATCTATATCAGTGCAGGCGAAAAATAAATTAAGTCTTTAAGAAAACTGATATGTTGTTTGTATTCCCATATACAACAACTTGTTTGTATAAGATAATTGTGGGTATATATATAAAAAAACCGTTTACTATTACTATGTATGGCCCACATTTATGTAATTATATAAATTATTTTTTTTTATTCTGCAATGGGGATGGTTTTTGGGTAGATGAAGTAGATCCCATCGCAAGTACTTTTTACACTTTTGCAAGCAAAAAACAAGAGAAAAAGCTTTGTGAAGCAGAACAAAGCAAAAGGTTTGCTGAGAATGAAAACAGAGGTTAAAATAATTTCCGAAGAGTGCATTAAGCCCTCTTCACCAACACCATCTCACCTCAAGACCTACAAAGTTTGTGTGTTTGATCAATTTACACCATATATTCACATTCCCATGATCCTTTTCTATTCCAACCAATTACATACAAGTAGTAATCTTGCTAGCAATCGCAATCTCATCTCCAAAAGATTTCAATTGCTGAAGCAGTCTTTATCTGAAACCTTAACCCATTCTTATCCACTTGCTGGAAAGATTAATGAAAATAATCTCTGTCAACTGTAATGATGGAGTATACTATGTAGAGGCTAGAGCTAACATTCCTTTGTCTGAATATCTTACCAAACCTGACCTCAAATCCATGAATAACAATTTGCTGCCAAGTCAAGCTAATTTGTTTAAGGTACCTTCTCTTGACTCTGAATCTTTTGTTACAATGATTCAAGAAACCACCTTTTCTTGTGGAAGTATTGCTATTGGTGTGCTAGTTTTACATGTGTTGATTGATGGAAATGGTTTGGTTTCATTTCTAAAAGCTTGGGCAAATGCAACCAAATCTATTACTAGTAGTACTCTTTCTGTTTATCTCGATGGTGCATCTATTTTTCCACAACATGATCCTTTCCCGAAAGATGCATCTACGATGTCTTTTTGGGAACTTGTTCTTCGAACAGGGAAGCTTGGTACAGGAAGGCTTGTGTTTGAGGCATCCGCCATTGCTAGTCTTAAGGAAAAACTTACAACTGGTACTAATAAAATTGTGCAAAACCTAACTCGTGTTGAGATAGTCTTTGCATTTCTTGAAGAACGTATTATGGCTGTTCTTAAGGAACGATTGAGCATTGATGATCAAAGGCAAATAGCATCCATTCATGCTGTCAGTTTACGACAAAGAGCTATGCCACCATTGCCAGAATGTTCATTGGGGAATCTTGTTTGGATGCCACTTATAATGACTTCACTCGAGGAAACAAAACTTACCCAACTTAGTGTGCAAAATAAGAGGAGTAAGGAAGATTGATAGCAATTTTGTGAATAGTATTCAAGGTATTGAAGGATTTTTTAAGCTTTATGAGGATATTAAGGAGATAAGAAGACAACTTTCAAGGGGAGTGGAGTATTTGGCGGCTAGCAGTTGGGTTAATTTTGATGTATATGATGTTGATTTTGGATGGAGAAGGCCAAGTTGGGTGTCTTGTGTTGGTTTGTCATCAGGTGATTCTGATACAATAACGCAGTTTGTCAACGCCATTGTGCTTATGGATGCAAGTGTTGAGAAAGGAATAGAAGTATGGATGTTTTTAGATGAAGAAGAGATAGCTATGTTAGAGAAAGATAAGCAACTTCTTACTTATGCTTCCATTAATCCAAATCCTTTGAAATTATAGCTAATTATTTGCTATTTATTCAGTGCGAGATTCATTTTTCATTGTTTTTAAAACTATATAATGTATTCATTGTTGTTATTTTGACTATATATGTTGAACTTGTGGCGAATCAAATTCTTAGGTGATGTTTTTTTTTTAATTTTTCATTAACTTTGTACAATTGCTAATTAATTTTCCAAATTAGAATGAAATATAATTTATTTTGAGAGTTTCAGATAAATATAACAAGTATTCATAATCTTATCGAAGTTATTTTGGGAATAGTTCTTCATACAAACTCTTAATTTTAAGTATATCAAGTTCTATAGAATCTAACAGACCATTAACCATTTCAATCTTATATTAAAAAAAGAATAAATAAATATATTATAGTAGTCCTAAACAATTAAATATACTGCATGAATAATAATGTAGTAATATTGTCGAAATAAATTTTTTTCCAATGTTAATAATTAAATACACAATATGAATATAATTAATGAAGTAGGCGATTGTTGATCATCATATGCTTGCTATGGATTATTATGTTGTCCTTTATACAGCATCCTTTGATACATACATAGACTTTATTTTATAACCTCTTTTCTATTGTTTTTTCTCTACATTGAAAAATAAAAAATAAAAAAAATTCATTCATAAATAATTGGATGATCAAGTGATTGTCCAATATAAAGAAAATCAATGCAAAAAAAAGTTATTTATATTAATTGCCCTCATAAATTTCTTATTCCTAACAAAAAGTTGAAATTAAAAGAAAATATTAAGAGGAATTTACGTGATTTACGTGAAATCACTGTTTACATTTCAAAATTACGTCGATTGACTCTTTTTTTTTTTTCTAGGTTGGCATGCTATTTTATTTTTCACTTCTATGAAAACTTTTACGGAAACATTTAACAAACATATATATAATATATACACAATATATATAAAATAACAAACATATATATAATATATACACAATATATATAAAATAAATACACAACAAACAATAAATATCTACAAAACATTTACATAACATACATATATAAAACATCAACCAAACATGTATAAAATTTATTTAATATTTATTTAATTTTATATTTATACTTACATAACATAAATGCAATATCTACATAACATACAATAAATACATAACATATATAAAATATCTATCAAAAATCTATAACATTTACATAATATAGACAAAAAATATATAAAACATCTATACCACATCTATACAATAAAATTATTATTTTTAAACTTTTTTATATGTATTATGTGTAAAATTTATGTAAAAATAAATTTAATAATATTTAATAATATATTTATATATATTTTATGAGTGTTATTTTTTTTGTAATTAATATTAAAATATTTTTATAAAAATTAATAAATTTTATATGTTGAAAATATAATTTAAAATATTAATTTTTATTTATTTTATTAGAATATTTTTATTTAATAGTGAACTTTAAAAAAATAAAAATTGAAATAAAATATTAATGGAAGTAAGAGAAGATGTATTTATTTTAAAAAAAATCACTCTTATTTTAGTAAGGAGTATAGTATTTTTATGAATTTGTTCTAACTTTTTTAAAAGTGTAAATATTTTTATTTATTGTATTATATTCAAAATAAAATATTTTTTTTGGATAGTTTTATAAATTTTCAAAATATTAATTCAAAACACTAAAGCAGTAGACTTTTTCAAGTGAAGAACATTTAAAATATTTATTTAAATATAAAATAAATAAAAATATCATTATCAATGCTTTAAAATATTTAAAAATTAAATTAATACTTTTTAAGATTTATAAAATTTATGTTTTCATTAATCATTGATCATACGAATGATTTTTTTAATCCCACTTGGTAAAACGTTAAAAAAATTATATATATATATAATTTTGGCCGCATTCAATGGATGGGCCTGTGCATATTATGAGCGTTATTTTTAATTACACTGTATAGCATAATTTTTATTTTTTTAAAAAAATATTTTATTTTTAATATACTAAATATATACATAATGTATATCTTTAAAAATTAAATATATTTTTAATATATTAAATATATATCTAAAATATATTTTAAAAAGAGATTTTTTTTGAATATTTTTATTTTTTAGGATGTTTTTGAAGAAAACCCTTATTTCTAATGCACATTATGGTGCAAATAGTCTCAGGCTCCATTTTCCATTTGTTCCTATTTGCTTTCATGTGTCTCGTTTTGGATTCTGATTTGAGAATTTTGGGATCAGATTACCATAAAAAGATCAAATTTTCTTGGCAAGGCCGAGGCTATAACTATAAATATTCAATTCATTTTTACTGTATAGATCCTAACTCCTATCTCACTTGTATTTTTGGACAATTATCATCACATGATATGGATTATGGAAGAACAATGTGAATATGAAAGTAATTTTTATTTCCTAATGGCAGAAGTTACACATTGTAATAGATTTTAAATCAGAATCACAACTCGAGAATCTTTATTCCACCCCTTTTACAGGGAGAACTAAGATGATTTTGCTTGTATTGATTTTTCTTTTCTTGGATTGAACTATAGAGCATTTTGCTGAAAGAGCATTTTTACAAGGAACTTCATATACATTTTTACAACCCAACCGATGGCAAAAGTGCATTTACCTTAACAGTAAAAAGAATAAGAAGAGAATATCATAGAGTAGGCAAAGATTGCAGCATAAAATGTCCCAAAGGCACAAGACAGGAGCAAAACAAACTTCTACACTCGAGTACAAATCTAAAACTAATTAGATAAATTTGGAAATGGCCTACTAACATGACATTTCAGTTTGCAGCATCCATATGTAGTTTCTACAATTAAATGTTCATAAAACGGAATCCACGCACCATCCATATTAATTTCCTGCAGCTCCTCAGTTGTTGCACAAGTGAGTGAGGAAAAAGGAGACTAGATACTCCTCTGCAGGGATCTTCGTAGAAACATCTCAAAAAAGACAACTGGAAAGAACTAATCACATATATATTAACACCAACACTACTAGAACCAGAGCTCTCTCATGGCAAAACCATGAGAGAAGCCCAAAGTGGGGATGCTAACCCAAGGAGAACAGAGATCTAGTCGTCCTAGATCGTATTATTCCATTTTGCAAAAAAAATGGTTCTTTAATCTCTCCCACTCTTCTATTTGCAAGCCAGCTTGAAGAAGATTTTTAAAATCTCTTATAAAAAATGTGAGACAGCCTTTCATGGAGGTTGGGCAGGACGCCTCTCACAATCATCCTAATCTGGTCGAACTCATCTTGTCTCTTTTTGAGAAGTGCAACCTTATTTCTCTACCTCTTCACATAATCAACAAAATTTTCATTTTATTTTTGCCTGATAGTCTCTACCTCCATCAAAGTCACTTTCAATTCAATATTGTACCCATACTACTGGATGAAAGCCTTATACAATATATTTCAATATTTTTGGATACTTTCTTCTAAGGTATTGAACTAATTCTGCACAATAAGATCCAATGAGAGTATAAAATACCTTAGAATTTAAGCTTTAGTAGCTCTAGCAGACTGCATGACAGTGATGTATTGCTTAACATGCAAGTAAGAATTTCATATACTATTGTATCTAGCGAAGGAATGCATCTTAAACTTATAAGGGATCTTCTCATCTTGCTCGAGCAGCTTGTCTATTTCTGACATCTTATCAACTTTTGACTTCTTTTCATTTCTTCTCTAAATAAGCAATCATCTTCTCCACATCTGATATTTCGATTTTTTCCATAATTGTTCTTTCCACAACCTTCAGCTCTTTCTTCTTATTTCGAGGATTTTAGAAGTATTGAGCACAATCATCATCGTCATCAACAACTACTTTGTCATTATCAAAGGTTACTTCTCTAACCTTAGCCTTTTTTATACTTTTTATTACTAGCAGATGCTTCAACATTATTGTCCTCTAACAGTGAAAGAAGTTGGCTTTTCACAATCTCAGCTAGGGCCCCTTTCAATTCTTCCATCTTGGAGTTGAGGGCATCATTTATCATCTTCTGAATTTACTTATGATCAATTCTTTAGGAGTGAAATTAATTGTATCTTTACTGAACTTTGAGTCATTAACATAGGTCGGATTGTCGTATGTCTTTGAACTGTTGTACTCCATATCCGTGAGCCAAAAAAGATCAATGACATGTTATGCAATGCGTATATGCATGTATACACAAGTAACGAACAAAGAAAGATAATTAGAACATTCCTTTCAACCTTATATCTTCCACACAAGAATGATGAGTCTCTTTTTCTAAGTATATGGTCAACAAAATACCAACATGAAAATACCAATATGGTCACTCGAATGATTTATCCAATAGTTATATTTTCAAACATAGAAGTCAATCTAGGATAATTTTCATTAATTAAGTCTTAATCAATTAGGCCAACAGAAGGATAACTTTTATGTTATATTGGATCAAAACTAATTTAAAAGATTTATCATAAATAGATTTTTCATTTGAAAATGCAACTAATGGTTTATGCCATAAATAAGTCCATAATTAATAATTATTGGTATAAATTAGATCCACAATTAATTTTTGATATTTTATAATTGAGCTAAATAGTTGTAAGCTCATTGAAGAAAAAAGTTTTAACTTGGATGAAGTGTAAAAATAGTATTATTTAAAGAAAACAGTTATCTCAATGCAAAATTAATTTTGAGTAAAAAGATATACAAATATACTGAGAAAGCAATTGCCAATTATATGGAAAACAGCTTGTTTTATATTCGAACACTTGGCTATACAATAACATTCAGTTTAACGTTTTGCTAATTTCCGTGAAATTTTCACTTTTATTAAAAAAAAAATTCTCATTTTATATGATACAATTAAAAAAATTAATTAATTTTTTAGATTATATTATTGTTACCAATGGGTTAATTAATAAAATAAAAATGTAGTAATCTTAATATTAATATATTAATTAAAAATATTTTAATCTATTTAAAATAATTTTATATAATATTTAAAAAATTAATAATTTTTTTATACATACATAAGACTACGATTTTACTTGAATGAATGAGTAATATAATATAAGAAAAATTATACTATTCACTAATTTTTATAATTTTTTTTATTTTTATTAGAAATATTTTAATTATTTTATTATAAACTCATACTAACTAATATTAATAATTAGGTGTGAGCATCGGTCGGTTTGGTTAATTAATCTACTGAACTGATCGGTTAACTGAACCGATTTATTTAAAATTTTTTAATAGAACTGACCGATTTTTATTTTCAGTCGATTTAATTAATTAACAGAATTAAATTATTTAGTTCAATTAATTAACTGAATCGACTAATTTTTTTAAATTTTATAATAAAAATTTTATTTATAACAAAAAATTAATATAATTAAATAACTAAATAAAACTTATTAAAAAGCTAAAAAAATAACTTTATTTTGCAATAAAAGTTTATATTTATAGTAAAAAATTAATATAATTAAATAACTAAATAAAAAATAATAATTAAATAATTTTTTTAAAATTTTAATTAATGGTTAACCGATCGAACCAAATCGGTTAACCGTTAACCGAATTAAAAACTAAAATACTCTTAAATTATTTATCAGACTAACCAATATATAATAAATTTAGTTACATGAAACGAATATTCGGTCGGTTAACCGAATATTTAATCGGTTAACCAAAATTTATTCACCCCTATTAATAATAAACTCATAATAAATTATATAAATTTATAAACTCATAATAAATATATAATAAACTTATAATAGATTATGTAAATTTAATATTTTTGTAAACTAATCATAAATTTTTATAAATCTAAATATATAACAAATTTAATTTTTTTATTTTTTTTGTAAAAATCCCTAAAATTAATATATATATTACTTTGGTTTTTGGGCTCATTAATGTAATTCATGTCATTAATGGTTTTTGGGCTCATTAATGTAATTCATGTCATTAAGGACCTTAATCACATGACAGCCCATTCAACCTGGCATGTCTAAATAATTGGATCTTAATTATTATTGAAGTGAAAATTTAATTATATGTCAATCCATTGAAAAATCAAATCCTAGAAATTAAAAATTAATGGATAAATATTTGAAAAATTATGCACCTTATCATATTTTTTTGGAAATTTTTATTTTTGTTAAATTTTTTTAAATATTTTACAAAAATAGTAATAAACTCATTATAATTTAATAATAAATAATAAACTTATAGAAGTTATACTATATATAAAATTTTAAATTAATCACTTTATAAATTCAATAATATTATAAAATTTTAAATTAATCATTTGATAAAAATTATAATATTTTTCTCATTTGATAAATTTATAATATTATTAATTTTTTCTAGCAATTTTATAAACAATCCTAAATAATTGTCAGTCTAATGAATGTGCAAAATTTTATTGCAAGTAACTTAATTAAGTGCCTAGAAGTCGGGAACTTCCACTATATATAGATGTTGATAAAATACAAATCTTATCATAAGTCTGAAGTGAACAGAAGATCATTCATCAGCGGAAAGAAAAAAGAAATTCTGAAATGAAATTAGAGGTTGAACTAGTCTCAAATGAGTGTATTAAGCCCTCTTCGCCAGCACCTCCTCACCTCAAAACCTACAAAATTTCTCTTCTAGATCAATTTATGCCATCCAGTCATCACATTCCTGTAGCATTTTTTTTTCCCAACCAAGATACAGATCTTGCCAATAATGACGATATCATCACTAAAAGGTCTCAATTGCTCAAACGGTCATTATCTGAAATCTTAACCCATTTTTACCCACTTGCCGGAAAGATTAAAGATAATATTTCTGTCGACTGTAATGATGAAGGAGCCTACTATGTAATGGCTAGAGCTAACATTTCTTTGTCTGAATATTTCACCCAGCCTGCATTCACATCTATGAATAACTTGCTGCCAATACAGGCCACTGAAGAGGGCAGTGGTTATTTTCTTACAAGGATTCAAGAAACTATATTTACATGTGGTAGCAGGGCCCTCACTGTGATGTTTTCACACATGATCGTGGATGGAACTGCTTTAGTTGCATTTGTAAGAGCTTGGGCTGCCATAGCAACCAAGTCTACTCGTAAAGAAACTAAAATATCCCTTAATTTGGATGCTCCATCTTTCTTTCCACATTATGATCCATTTCCGATTGATGCATCTATGATGGCCCTTATGGAAACCATTCCTCATATAAGAAAGCATGCAACAGGGAGGTTTATATTTCATGCATCAGCCATTGCTAGTCTCAAGGTTCGAGCTACGAGTTCAAGCTTGCCAAACCCAAGCCGTGCTGAAGTAGTGTCTGCATTTCTTGCTGAACGCATCATACCTGTTCTTAAGGAAAGATTAGGTATCGAAAGGAAAACCATATTAACTCATTCTGTGAATCTACGGAGAAAAACTCTGCCGCCACTCCAAGAAAGTTCACTGGGGAATTTTGTTTGGTTGGCACCTGCAGTAATCCCCTCACTTATGGAAGCAAAACTACCTAACATAGTTTTCAAAATGAGGGAAGCCATAATGAAAGTTGATAGCAACTTTGTGAAGAACATACAAGGTGAAGGAGGATTCTTTAAGTTTTATGAGAATATTAAAGAAATGAGGAAGGGATTCTCCCTTGAAGTGGACCATTTGCAGTTTACAAGTTGCTGTAACTTTGGTGTATATGATTTTGATTTTGGACGGGGAAGGCCCATGTGGATGTGTTTTGTTTTCCCAGTAGTTGATTCTCCCCTCATTATGCTTATGGATACAAGAATAGATAACGGAGTAGAAGCATGGGTGTTTTTGGAAGAAGAAGACATTGCTGTACTGGAGAAAGATAAGGAGCTTCATGCTTATGCTTCTGTTAATCCATGTCCTCTTAATTGAATTAAATTAAATTGAATTAAATTATATATATATACATATATATTATTGAAACAAAAATAAAACTTTCATTTTGACAGTTTAGCTGTCATTTTTTTTACCTTGTCAATTGTAATATTTATTTCTGGTATAGGGAAGTTAACATACCATTAAAGAAATTGTAGATGTTCAAGTTTTATGAAATGTCTAATTGGTGAGAAACTTATTTAGATCTGATGCATATGTACTTAATCAATAAAATTAGTTATATTTATTATTATTATTATTTTAAGTAATTTTTAATGACCAGATATATATATATCCAGACTAATAAGAATTAATATACTTAAGTCACATAGCAGGTTAAGATATAATTATAAAATTTATTTAGTATTAGAGAAGTAAATTGCAACATTCTTTAAATCTCACCAGCAAAAATAAAAACTCAAGAATAATAATATAATTTTATAATATTTCAATTTACAATTCATTATTAAAAACTAATCTATTATAAAGTAATTCAAAATTTAAAAATTAGTTGGAAATATTTTATACCTTTATTTACATGTGAAATAACACTATAAATTTGGTTCTATGAAACAATATTACAGAGAAAAAAAAACCTTGATATTATAGAATAACATTCATTAATTATAACTATGAATAATAAGTGATATCTCAAACTATATGAATTCAACAAGTAATTTTATTTTTTTAATAAATTTTGAAAAATTAAAAAGATATAAGTAAAAAATTCTTGTAATTATAATTATTTAAAAAATTCTTGTGATTATAATTATTTTGATTTTTTATTTCCTCTCTAAATATCTTATTTCTTTTTGTAATTATTTTTATATAATTATTCTTTTAAAGTCGAGCTAGCATCAGAAAAGCAATAAAATTTTTCTATTGAGTTTTAAAACAACTAAATACTCAGAAAATTATATTTGAAATCTCTAATTAAGTTAAAACAGTCTCTTGTTAACTAATCTATATTCATAAAGTGAAGCCAGAATTTTAAATAAAGGGAAATAAAAATTTTTTTTGCAAGTCCTGGCTTCGCTCCCTAATTATTCCTCTCTATTTTTATTTTAATAGTATTTTATAAATTTATAAATTTATTAATAAATCATTTTCATTGCTAAAAAAATTAAAATATGTATGTGTACAAAATACAAGATGACTCATAAAAAAAAATATTAAGTCATGAATATATTTTTAAAAAATAGTTAAAGTAAAAATCATTACACAATATTATAAGTAAAAAAATAGTAAAAACAAAATTAAAAAGCAAAGAGAAAAAAAATTAAAAGAAAAGATTTAAAAAAAAAACAAGATTCTAATCTTATTTTTAATTTTTCTTAGTGACTTAGTTGATTAAATAAGTTCAAATTAATTCAGTTAAAAAATTTATCCCTTTCTCCAATTTTTTTTTTCTTTTTTTTTTTTGCATTAGTAAATTATTAACTTTTTTATCAATTTTTTAAAGAGAGAAATGTATTGCTTATAAAAGAAATAATTTATTGTTATTATTTTTTTTTGACTTCTTGCATAAACTAAAAAAAAGGTGGGTAATTTAAAATTTTGAAGAAAAATAAATAAAAAATTTTAAAAACTTTTAATAAATATTATATATATAGTTTTATTTTTTCAAAAAGAGGAAGGGAGTGGTTGTCCCTTCTCGTTAAGGTGCTTTTGCGATGCTAAACGATAATAATAAAACTATATATATATTACACCTAAACTATTTATTTAAAGCAACCACACTTATAACTTTATATTACACCTTGTTAATTCTCTTTATATGTATTTATTTTTATTTTTTTGGTAACCTGTTATCTATTTTAGTCATTTCATATTTCCATTATTTGAATTTTTGGAACCTTAAACCGTATATAATCGGTTTGAACCAATAAAAGAGAATTTTTTTTTTTTCTCTTTTCTCCTTTGAAATACTGATTGCATATTTTTCCTGAGTTTTCTCGTACTAAACATGTTTATAGGAAATTTATGTTGGTATCTCATAAGTTGATTCCACGATTCAATTATTGAATGTTGTAATGCTTATATATGCAAAAATAGAGAAAGGAATAGAAAAAATATCATAAAGAGATTCCTGCTTATGCTTCCATCAATCCAAATCCTTGGTTATATCCTGTTTTTAATCCTGCATATTGACTACCTTAACCATGTTCGTTGTTGTTTTCGCTGAACAAAATTAGTGATTCCTTGAAAAGGCTTGTGGATGATAGTATTTGTTGGAAAATGGAAAATGAAAATAAAAATTGAAAAATCTAACAGCTAAAATGGTAAGATAGAGGCCGAATGATGAAACTCAATTACACTCATGATGCAAAAAGCTTGGCATGAAAGCCCATGGAGTTCAAAATATCAATAGTATTAAGTGGTTTATATATTGAATCCTGGAAAAGCAAAATCACAAGAAGCAAAAATCCTGCTTCACCCTGTAAACGGGTGGGTAAAGAAAGACTCTAATGTGAATCTGAATCAGCATCACAATCTGTTACAGTATATTCTATAACTTCTGCCATTAGATAATGAATAATACTTTTATATTCACATTGTTCTTCTATAATCCTTCAACTAACATTTATGTAGTGTTCATAGAAGCCAGGCCAGACAAAACACAGAACCTCAGGATATCTGCTTACTGTTCTGTTTCCATTCAGCTTGGTTCACAGAGCACACACCTATAACCATGAAATAAAAACGTAACTTCAAGACTTCAATTATAACACTAATAATTCCACATCCTATACGTCTAATATGAAATTATTCCATTACATCAGTAACGTACATGTCTCTAGGAGCATACGTAACTTCAAGGATTATTATTAATTATTTTGGCCTTGAAGAACTAGCTAGCTATCTAATTCGAATTTGAAGCTTTCAGGAGGCATTTGCAATCTACGACCACTGTAAAACATTCCTAAGCCCCAAAAATACCTGAAAAAATTCAGAAATGTTTGCTAAAATTTCACACTTCCACACCAAAACAGTATTATATCCTGAAGGAAATTTATAGTTATTTACCCGATAATTAACAAACCCAATGATATAACCAACAAAATATACTGATAACACTTGTGTTTGGGTTTCCTTTTGATATCATATCCTGCAGGTATATACCTACGGCTTATATATCCATATTGGGGATGGATTAGAAGGATGAATCCAAGAAGAAATCCTGAAAGAAATCCTCCTATGTGAGCCGAATTATCCACATGAGGTATCAGACCAAAGGCTAGATTCAGGGCAATGATTAGCAGCAGGGAGGTAACTGCTGAACACTGAATTAACAAGGTTAGAAAATTCTTTATTGGCAAGATATATAATTATTTAGTGTAAACCTGTAGTGGTGAAAATTTTACCTTATTTGCATAGATTGTCCAGTTCATGAAAAGCTCAGAAAGCATGGATCCAAGAAGTCCGAAAAGTGCACCTGATGCTCCTACTGATATATTTGGTTTAGGACTAAGAGCGGACATCAAGCTTCCACCAAAGCCAGACAACAGATATAATAGTCCTATCTTCACTGTCATATCGAGTAATTTGTAAGTATCAGAAGTAGTCATTCTGAAAATATACATAAAAGCAGTTTAATTCGATGATCCAGTTCTAGCTAGATAGCCACATTTGGTAAGTTCTTACAAAATCCAAATTCCTTCTCAAGTGGGATTCCTATAAATAGAAGGCTCAACATGTTTGCAAGCAGATGGGCAACTCCAGCATGTAGCCATATGCAAGAAAAGAAGCGCCATTCTTCGCCCTTCTTCAATATTGCTATTGGATCAAGTGCTCCTAATTGTTGCAACCTAGGAAGAAGAAAGAAACTCAGAACATGTCCAGATCTTAATAATTGTTATCATATGAATTTTGCAGAATTCATCAAGAAACAGGTGACGAGTGTATGATGTTGCCAATACTGGTTGAACTTTAAGACAATTTGTAATTCTTGGCTAATTTTCCTTGCATTTGGAACTTCAGCAGCAGGTTTCCAATCTTAATTCTTGAATTTAATGCACTTAATTTTTCTTGTACTTAGATCAGTAATTCGCCGCTCAAATTAAATCTTTGTGTGTGCGTGTGTGATTTTCTGTATTTTCTTGTTTGATTCATTCCTAAAATAATTTGGGAAAATCAAAGAATTCAAAAACAAGAAATTAGAAAAAAAAAAAAAAGATTACCAAGAATCATATTGAGAATATAAAAGGACAAAAAAAATAAAATAAAAATAAAAGGAACTAAACAGCACAATTATCAATTGGAATCGAAAAGTGGGAAAATTTAAGAAAATGAAATGAGAAAAATCGTACATACGTGATGATGGAAGGCCCAAGAATAGCATTTTCTTTCAATGGTTGAAAAGAACATCTCCCAAGGTAATCATAAAGAACGCATTTATCTGGACCTGTATTTGCAGGGCAATTATTCAAATACATCGTGTATACAAATATTGATATATTAGCCACGAATATAAGTGGCACCAGCCATGGCGTCCATTGTTGTTGGGGAGGGGAAAAAGGAGGCGGCGGTGGCTGTGATGGAGAGTAATCGGCATAGGCCCCCTTCTCGATATCTGGCCTCTTCCCCATTGGCACCGAGAAGCAGGGGATCAACAAGATTAGGAGAGAATAAAGAACCTGAGATATATGGTTTTGGATGGTAAAGAATAAGTCTTGTTAGGCTGAGGTAGTTAAGTTAGGTACTTCTCCCGCTATTTGAATTTTCAGGTTGCATAATTTTTTTTTGAGATTAATTGTTTTATTATAAAAATTAAATAGGGAGAAATCAGAGTTTATTTATATGTATAAACAACCATCAAATTCCTATAACTTCGTTAACAAAAAAAAAAAAATTACAAGGATATACTGAAAATATAGAAATCATATATAGAAATACAATTTAGTATAGTTTACAGTGCTCTATTTTCATATAATGAAATTAATAATGTGGTTGTATTTCTGCTAAATGGCGAACATCCTTAATTGGAATAAACCCTTACCCCCAAAATTTTGGAAAATAAATTATACTCCCTTTAAGTTGTCTACTTTCTTTTTGTATAAATTTTAAGAAAATATAATTAATATATTAACAATTCACGTGTTTATATATTTTATCATTATTTATATATTTATTTTATTTTAAAAATAGTTTAAACTATTATTAATTTCTTATTAAAATGTGAATTTATTAGGGGATAAAATAGAAAAAAAAGACATTAAATATATTCTATAAATAAAATTGAATAATTATTTTGAAACATTTCAAAATGAAAAAGTGGGCAATTTTTACGGGACAGAGAGTAAATAAAATTATTTTGGGCATTCAGTTTTTGTGTTTATATTATAATTAATTATTAAACATTGCCATATCTTCAAAAAAAATTATTAAACATTGTCATCTTTTTTAATTCTAGTAATAATTCTATTTGATGAATGGCTATTAATTACACGGGGATTCAAACTACATATATGTGAATTTATGCATGGAAGATGAAACAATGAACAATCAAATCCCATTCGTAATTTGGCAGAAAATGAACTTTACATTTAAATGGGATATAATTACATATAAATCTATCCTCTTTCCCTACCAGCAGTTACAAATCTCCTCCATCTTCCATCTACCGACCAGCATGCATTAACAGTAATCAATTAGTAACTCGGGACCTTTCATTTTCCCTTCTTATTCCCTCTCCTCTGTTTTCTCTGTTTCTCTATAAAATCTGCCACTTCAATCCACTCATCAACCACTTCCCTTTCTACTTTTCTGTCTCGCATTACTGGTAAAAAATGGATTCCTTTCCTAATATTCATTTCCTGATTTTCTTATCCTCGATTGTTATTAAAATATCTGCATTTTCACTTGGAGAATCCAGCAATATCAATGGTGGGTTCTCAGCAACTCTCATTCATCGTGATTCTCCCATTTCCCCACTTTACAACCCCGAAGATACTTACTTTGATAGATTAAGAAGTTCCTTCCATCGTTCCATTTCTCGAGCGAATTATTTCAAACCAAATTCTGTCTCAGTAAAAGCAATCCAATCTGAAATTATATCTTCTGGAGCTGAGTATTTCATGAGAATTTCAATTGGAACTCCTCCAATTGGAGTACTTGCAATAGCAGATACAGGTAGTGATCTAATCTGGGTTCAATGCCAACCTTGTGAACTCTGTTACAAGCAGAATTCTCCAATTTTCAATCCCAGTAAATCTTCAACTTACCATAAAGTATTGTGTGGGACAAAATTTTGCAATGCATTGGATAGTGATGCCAGAGCCTGTGCTGGTAGAGGCTCTATTAAGGCTTGTGGGTATAGTTACTCTTATGGAGATCATTCTTTCACTTATGGCCATCTTTCCACTGAAAGATTTATCATTGGTTCTGTTTATCTTCAGCAAGTTGCCTTCGGGTGTGGAACTAATAATGGCGGCACTTTTGATGAGGTTGGTTCTGGTATAATTGGGCTTGGAGGTGGTGATCTTTCTTTAATCTCTCAATTGGGTACCGAAATAAACAGTAAATTTTCATACTGTTTAATTCCCAGATTAGAGAATTCAAATTACAATGCAAGCAAGATCAAATTTGGTAATAACAGTTTCATTTCTGGTTCTGATAATTTGGTTTCAACTCCTCTGGTTTCTAAAGAACCTGATACTTGGTATTACTTGACACTGGAGGCTATTAGTGTTGGAGATAAAAGACTGGCTTATAAAAATTCTTGGAATATTGGTAATGTTGAAAAGGGTAACATTATTATTGATTCAGGAACAACATTAACCTTTCTCGGTTCTGAATTTTTCAATAAATTGGAATTGGCATTGGAAGGAGCTGTCAAAGCAGAAAGAGTCAGTGACCCAAATGGAATTTTTAGCATTTGTTTTAGAAGTGAAAAAGACATTGATCTTCCTATTATTACTGCTCATTTTACCGATGCAGATGTTGTGCTGCAGCCATTGAATACTTTTGCTAAAGCAGAGGAAGATTTGTTGTGCTTCACTATGGTTCCATCTAATGGTATTGCCATTTTTGGAAACTTAGCTCAGATGGATTTTTTCATTGGCTACGACCTTGAGAAGAATTCTGTCTCTTTTATGCCTACTGATTGTACCAAGCAGGTCTAGAGTTTTGTATTTGTTCAACTAACTGTCTTTACATGGTAATAAATATGAAACATGTTAGTTTTTCTAATGAATCTGCATTGCTTAGAGTCAAATTTTTATGGTAGATTGATTTAATTGCATGATGAAAACAGAGACGACATGGCGTTTACGATACACAATTTTATGGAAGTTTCCGTTGACATTTTGGCAGATGATATATGAAAAATTCCATTAAGTTGAAAACATTATTGCAATTAAGGGATTAAAGCTTCTTGGTTTGACTTCTGAAGCCAAAAGTATAACCAAAATTCGTTCAATTTATACTAAACTGCAACCAGTAAATCAGAGTTATTAATTAACTAATACATATTAATAGAATTTGCTGTGGAGTTGGAGCTACTGTAATATTGTAACAACCAACATGATTAACACTTTGTTACGATATGTTAACTGCAGGAGAAGTATTTGTAGATCTTCCACCGGCATTGATGATTACTGCATTAACCTTATTGTTTGCCACTGAAGAAATAATGTCGATGTGATCCAGTAAAATATTAGAGCAATGTGCAGTTTGACTTCAAGCTATATATATTGCTGTTTCTGTGAAAGAAGTTCCATTAAATTGGGTGAATGAAATCTCGCTCACTTTGACTGCTTTCGTCATCAAAATTTGCACATAAACAAAGACAAAATGTTAATAACCACATTAGTATTATCATATTGAATATATCAGCAAAAATAGCACTTGCATGATTTGCACATTTGGCATTTGGGCAGTAAAATTGGTCTATATAAATAGGATTAGAAGTATTAGAGAGTGTAATATCTTCAAAGTGGACATTCCTTACAAATCCAGATCAACCAAATTAATTAAATCAGTGATCTACAATACTCAAATTAAAAAAAATGGTATAAATTAATTTTTATAGTTAATCACTGGTTAATTTTACCTGCCATGTTTTGATACGTGCTCCATTTGTACTTGACCCAAACTTGCAATGTTTCACATATACTTCTTCTACAATGTCAAACTGTCCATTATGTCCCAAACTTCCAATATTACAATCAAAAGCTATATATTATGAGTAATCCCATATTTATTGGAAAAATAATAATTAAGTATCAATAAATGGTAAGAATCTATTATCTAATTTGCTACTACTAATTATTTTAGTAGTAATAGTATCCAATATACCAATATTCCTATTTTAGAGGAGTGTTTAAATTTGGCAAAATGTCTAGATAATTCACAATTGGATGTGTATTTTCAATTGTCACTTGAAGATTGAGAGTAATCCCACATTGATTAGGAAAGAAATAATATAAATATTAATATAAGGTGAAGGCCTCTTACACTTGCCTCCCTTCTCAATTAATAAAAAAAATAGTGATTTTAGTTCTGTCATTTATTTGCTTCCCTTCTCAATTAATATGGTATACCATATTAATTTTGACAATTATAGAAGATTATATTAAGAACGCAATCACACATAAAACATATTGATATATTGAGTATTTTCATGACCTAATTAAGTAATAATAGACTCTCACCATATATTAACATTTATATTATTTTTTTTACAATTAATATGGAATTACTCTTAATAAAGGCAAACGTGCATTTAGACTTGAATTACCAAAGAAAATTGATTTTTCGAGCAATTTTTCAAAAGTCAACTGTAACTAAAAAATTTTATGCATACAAGTATATATAAATGTCAACCACCTAATACCACGACCTTTCTCGCAAAATACTCCAGTAACGTTGATATTGGAGGAGCCGGAAAGAATTGCAACACAATCATCACCTAAATATATTTAAGTCAATCAATCGAAACAATCATCATATGCTATCATGAGCATTCAACAGTACAATAAATTTAATAAAAAAATATTTAAAAAAATATACAGCTAAAGTCTAATATTATTTTTTGCAGTGAATATATATCAAGGAAGAGAAAAAAAATATATAAAATCTGAAATGAAGTACCTGCAGAAATGTGACAGTCTTTAACATGGACATTGGTTGAATGACTGATGTCCATTCCATCAGTATTAGGGCTTGTTTCAGGGTTAAAGATTTTAAGATTTGAGATAATAACATTATCAGAATCAGAAATAGAGAGAAACCTAGCTGGGGTGTTGAATGTATTGAGTCCAACAATTTTAGCGTTTTTGCAATTATGAAATTTCATCCCCGTAGGTCTTTGGCATTGATTTTTTACTGCACCAATTAAACCCTCTTCCATCAATTTTTCCATTTCCAACCACAGTTAGTCCATTTACATTCGCAAACACTATCCAACTACCCATGTATGGTGTTGTCCATTCTGATATTTTACTTGGTGCAACCATGCTCCCTGCAACCTACAATTTAAAAGTCAAAGGGAAAAAATTAATTAACATTATTTACTTGGTAATAATGATTTTTTTAAAAAAATATATATATAAGTGATGCATTTTATTCTTAGTTATTATTTACTAGGATTTTTCAAAAATACCCCAAAAAAATAAAATTATTTTTGAAAATATTTATTTTTCTTTTTTTTTCTTTTGAAAAATATCACTTTTTTAAATTTTAATTTCAAAAATATTTATTTTTGAGATGTATAGATTTAGTATATATCTAATATTCTAAAGACGTACTCTACTTTCGAAATTATACTGTTAATATATATTTGATATATCAAAAATATGTCAAAACAGTAAAATATCTTTAAAAAAAATTAATAAAGTAATATATAAGATAATTTTCTCTAATTTATTTACCAGGATACCAATTTTAGGAGACTTGCATAGGCCAAGAAACTTCACAGGCTTCAATAAAAATGTCTTTCTGGCTGGTATTATGAGGTTAGTTTCTTGTGTAGCTCCACAAACTGCTTGCCATGCCTTCATAAAAGCCTATACATGTCATACCAAATAAAAATTATTATTTTTTAAAATTTCTATATATTTATATGATTTAAGATCTTAAACAGAAATAAACATAATAAATCAAATTTAATAGTGGAAAAATAAAAGATATATACTTTGGAGTCATCTGCAAATCCGTTTCCAACAGCGCCAAAATCAATTACATTTAGAAAATTAAGTGTCCTGCTTGACCCTATTGTAGCCATGGACAAGATCAAGAAAATAGTATAAAGATCCTGTAAAAATAATTTTTTTTAAATGTCAAACTGATCAACATTAGAAGAAAAAAAAATAAAAAATCCAATTCAAATCACTAGGATGGGTAAAAAGAGATTGATTCAGAGGCGGAGATAAAGGGGGTCCCATGGGGCCCTGTTCCCCCCTCAGTTAAAAATAAAAATTTTTTAGGTATATTTGAGAATGAATATTACATTGGTTGAGATGGAACAACTTGGCCTTACTATGTGAGAGCACGCAACTTCGATCCACGCTCCCAACATTTTTCATCTTTTTTTTTCCAATCTTTAAAACTGGGCCTTTTAATCAAACCCATTACAAACAAACAAGATTTGTCAATGACTCTGCCCATTATAAAAAATCATAAAGTTTTTCCTTTAGTGTATCCGTTAATCAAATTGGCATTGCTTTTACCAGTTGCTACAGCTACAGTGGAAAGAGCTTTCTCCGCAATGAAAATTATTAAGAGTTCACTTCGTAATAGCATGGGAGATGAGCTGCTAAATGATTGTTTAGTTACCTATATTGAAAGAGATGTATTTGCAAGTATTGACAATGAAACAATTATGAATAGATTTCAATCAATGAAAAATAGACGAGGAATATTGTAATTTAATGTTTTAAATTTTCTTTGTATCCAACATTTTTCTTGTTTTATTTATTTTATTATAAATGTTATTTTTGTGAATTATAAATTTTAAGTTGAATTGGACCCCCTTATCTAAAATCCTGGCTACGCCACTGGATTGATTTCACCATTTTAATTAGTAGCAACCAAGAAAGTGAAGAAAAATGAAAAGAACTATTTGCTTGTAATTGTAGCAAAACACATGTTGACCTCTATTTATAATATTTTTTTCGCTCTAAAAATGCCATTTTTTTGTCTAATGGAAAGTAAATCCCTTGTTTTTTAGCATTGACTTGATAATGATATATACAAGAAAAGCAGAAATCAATTACATTAATTTACTTTGAATAAAAATGTTGCCATATAGACTTGCCATTTTTCGTTCTGAGATCAATCTGCTGAAATTTAACTATCAATTAAAATTTAAGCATATATACAGTAATTTTTTCAGTATTCTGATTCTCATTTGATATAAGTATCTAAACATATATATATATATATATATATATATAATTGTCATAGTTAATGGTATAGGAAGAAAGTGTATCTGAATGCTAAGTTAATCGAATGCATAAATTAAGATAATAAAGGAGCTTAATAAACTAATTATTTGGATAAAATATATAACATAAAAGATAAAAAAAAAAAGTGATTTTTTTAGAGTTAAAAATTAGAGTAGATCACCTGAAAAAAATATTAAATTTTAATAATTTTTAAAGTGATCACTAAAAAAAAATTTTACAGACGAGTACCTAAATTTATATATGTATATATATTTTTATTTTAATCATATCTAAGTCAAATTTTCATCGGAGTGACTTATTGCATGATAAAGTGCTGGAGTTTTCGGCCATCGCATTTCTTCATCTGGCCGGTGCTTTTTCACAAGGAAGGCTCCCTAGCTTTCGTAGGTTTGTTATCTTTCTGTATTATTGCTTGATGTGTTTCTTTGGTGTCCTTTTTTCTGGATTCTCATTCTATGGTAGAGGAACTATTGTAATCTGGTTTTGATCTTAATGTATCAAGTTTATTATTGGCAAAAGGAAACAAAAAAAGAACTATTTGATTTAACACATAATTTTGAATCCATGTCATCCCCATTTTAATTAGTAATTATTGGGATCATTTATATTTTTTATTCTTTTAATTATTTTTCATTTAAAATAAAATATTCTTTTAATTAATTAATTCAAAAATATTGGTTTTTTTTCTTTTAAATTATTTTATTAATTTTTAAATGAAAACATTAATCTAGTTTAAATTTAAGAAAAGATTAAAAAATTATTTTAAATGCCTCGTTAAACTAAGGGAAATTATTTATTGACTTTAATGTAAAACTAATAAAATCTTATAAATCTTGATCAATAAGTTGCTAGCTTTTATAAGATTTTATGTTGAATTTTTTAAGTTAATGATAAATCTTAATCAATAAATTGTTAACTTTTATATAATATATATTATATATTTTCTATATATGACAGAAATATAAGTTGTCATATAATCTTACATATAATACTAAAATACCACATGCCTTAATTAGTTATTTGTTAAATAAATTTTTAACAAATTTTTAATAAAATTAATAAATTTAATGAGAATACATTAACTAAAAATATTAATATATAAAAATCGAAGATTATATATTTAATAAATTATTAATAAAAATTTATTAATTAAAATTATTAATATATAAAAATTAAAAATTATATATTTAATAAATTTATTAATAAATTAATAGCTATGAATAAAATTTTTTAAATTATATGAAGGTAAAAGATCATATATTTAATAAATTATTAATAAATTAATTATTAATATTAATTAATAATTATTTAATTGAAGTTATTAATTTATGAATATAAATGTCTTATATATCATAAATTTATTGATTGAAATTGAAAAAATTGAAGAAATTTAAATTATCATATATTATATATATGTACACACATAAAAAAAATATCTTGCGTTATAATTATTTACCTCTATCAATATTATTTATATCTATCATAATTTAATTGAAACTATTTATATATAAAAATAGAAAGTTAGCCCAGGTTTTAGTTTTATTTTTCATAACTATATTAATTATTGTTAATCACATTAAATTTAAAATTTATTAACCGAAACTATAAATATATTAAGATAAAATATCATATATTCAGTAAATTATTAATATATAGATATAAAAAGTCTTATATATGATAAATGTTGATTAAAATTATTAATTGATATAAATAAATAAAAATAATTAGTTTAAATATTTATGATTATAGTGGGGTTATATATTTAATATTATTATTTTGTAACATGATAAAAAATCGCATTCATATATTGCACAAGTAAATGATTAGTTTTGTATAAATTTTTTAGTTTATCTAATAAATATAATAGTCATCAATCAATTAGTAAAATATTTTTTTAATTTAGCAAGTTTAAATTATTTTTTTAAAGAAATAAAAGAAAATTTTGAATTCATATCTTGATTTTTATAAAAATTTATTGTTTGGAATTATAAATTAAAATTAAATAAAACTGTAATTGAATTATAAAAAAAGTTAATAATTTTAAATATATAATCATATATTATTTAACTTTTTTTAATAATATTGATTATTCAGTCATCTAATCTTGAAAAATAATAAAAAGATGCACTTCTCAATAAAAAGTAAACAAAATTTTTATCCTATTTTTTGCATAATGGCAACAGCTAACTTTAAAAAATCTGTTTTTATTATATATATATATATATATATATATATTTTACTTGGTGCAATAATGTATTTTTAGTTGAATTTGTATTAACAATTATTAAACAAAATAAAAGAAGAGTAATATTAAAGACTAAACTAATTATATTTATGGATAACTAGAAAAAAATTATATGATTTAAGAGTTGAAGTATAAATAATTGTTCTTGTAAAGATAAGAACATAAACAATAATTAATTTATAAAATTTTTGTAAATTATTAATCGATATATATTTATATAATTTAATATATATATATATATGTACAAGCGAATCTAGTTGTGGTGGCTTCTAAGAGCATATGTCATTCCTCTCCATGGATCTCACTAAAATACCACATAAATATTTAGTGAAACTCAAATAAAAATATTATTTTTATTAAAAAATTATTAAAATTATTTATTTATATTTGAAAAAATCATTTTATATTTTTTTAATAAATGACACCACTTATTAGATTCCCGCTAAAATGAAATTGATCGTTCTGCTTTGGTAGAACGTGAGACTTATCTCATAATGGGACAAGTCTCACGGTCCCAGTTTCACAAGTGGCTGTCCCAGTTTCACGGTTTCAATCTCATAATATAACTGAGACTAAAAAAGCATCCCGTAAAAGGCTTAAATATTTATCAATTTTAGCCATCTCCATGTATATATATATTTCCTATACTTTTGCAATATAAGAGAGGTAACTCCGATATGCTCCGACAAATTCCTCTCAAGGGAGCATGATGCACAATTTTAAGCAAAATTTATGGATAGTATTAATAAATGGTAAGAATCTATTATCTAATTTGCTACTACTAATTATTTTAGTAGTAATAGTATCCAATATACCAATATTCCTATTTTAGAGGAGTGTTTAAATTTGGCAAAATGTCTAGATAATTCACAATTGGATGTGTATTTTCAATTGTCACTTGAAGATTGAGAGTAATCCCACATTGATTAGGAAAGAAATAATATAAATATTAATATAAGGTGAAGGCCTCTTACACTTGCCTCCCTTCTCAATTAATAAAAAAAATAGTGATTTTAGTTCTGTCATTTATTTGCTTCCCTTCTCAATTAATATGGTATACCATATTAATTTTGACAATTATAGAAGATTATATTAAGAACGCAATCACACATAAAACATATTGATATATTGAGTATTTTCATGACCTAATTAAGTAATAATAGACTCTCACCATATATTAACATTTATATTATTTTTTTTACAATTAATATGGAATTACTCTTAATAAAGGCAAACGTGCATTTAGACTTGAATTACCAAAGAAAATTGATTTTTCGAGCAATTTTTCAAAAGTCAACTGTAACTAAAAAATTTTATGCATACAAGTATATATAAATGTCAACCACCTAATACCACGACCTTTCTCGCAAAATACTCCAGTAACGTTGATATTGGAGGAGCCGGAAAGAATTGCAACACAATCATCACCTAAATATATTTAAGTCAATCAATCGAAACAATCATCATATGCTATCATGAGCATTCAACAGTACAATAAATTTAATAAAAAAATATTTAAAAAAATATACAGCTAAAGTCTAATATTATTTTTTGCAGTGAATATATATCAAGGAAGAGAAAAAAAATATATAAAATCTGAAATGAAGTACCTGCAGAAATGTGACAGTCTTTAACATGGACATTGGTTGAATGACTGATGTCCATTCCATCAGTATTAGGGCTTGTTTCAGGGTTAAAGATTTTAAGATTTGAGATAATAACATTATCAGAATCAGAAATAGAGAGAAACCTAGCTGGGGTGTTGAATGTATTGAGTCCAACAATTTTAGCGTTTTTGCAATTATGAAATTTCATCCCCGTAGGTCTTTGGCATTGATTTTTTACTGCACCAATTAAACCCTCTTCCATCAATTTTTCCATTTCCAACCACAGTTAGTCCATTTACATTCGCAAACACTATCCAACTACCCATGTATGGTGTTGTCCATTCTGATATTTTACTTGGTGCAACCATGCTCCCTGCAACCTACAATTTAAAAGTCAAAGGGAAAAAATTAATTAACATTATTTACTTGGTAATAATGATTTTTTTAAAAAAATATATATATAAGTGATGCATTTTATTCTTAGTTATTATTTACTAGGATTTTTCAAAAATACCCCAAAAAAATAAAATTATTTTTGAAAATATTTATTTTTCTTTTTTTTTCTTTTGAAAAATATCACTTTTTTAAATTTTAATTTCAAAAATATTTATTTTTGAGATGTATAGATTTAGTATATATCTAATATTCTAAAGACGTACTCTACTTTCGAAATTATACTGTTAATATATATTTGATATATCAAAAATATGTCAAAACAGTAAAATATCTTTAAAAAAAATTAATAAAGTAATATATAAGATAATTTTCTCTAATTTATTTACCAGGATACCAATTTTAGGAGACTTGCATAGGCCAAGAAACTTCACAGGCTTCAATAAAAATGTCTTTCTGGCTGGTATTATGAGGTTAGTTTCTTGTGTAGCTCCACAAACTGCTTGCCATGCCTTCATAAAAGCCTATACATGTCATACCAAATAAAAATTATTATTTTTTAAAATTTCTATATATTTATATGATTTAAGATCTTAAACAGAAATAAACATAATAAATCAAATTTAATAGTGGAAAAATAAAAGATATATACTTTGGAGTCATCTGCAAATCCGTTTCCAACAGCGCCAAAATCAATTACATTTAGAAAATTAAGTGTCCTGCTTGACCCTATTGTAGCCATGGACAAGATCAAGAAAATAGTATAAAGATCCTGTAAAAATAATTTTTTTTAAATGTCAAACTGATCAACATTAGAAGAAAAAAAAATAAAAAATCCAATTCAAATCACTAGGATGGGTAAAAAGAGATTGATTTCACCATTTTAATTAGTAGCAACCAAGAAAGTGAAGAAAAATGAAAAGAACTATTTGCTTGTAATTGTAGCAAAACACATGTTGACCTCTATTTATAAGAAATATAAGTTGTCATATAATCTTACATATAATACTAAAATACCACATGCCTTAATTAGTTATTTGTTAAATAAATTTTTAACAAATTTTTAATAAAATTAATAAATTTAATGAGAATACATTAACTAAAAATATTAATATATGAAGATCAAAGATCATATATTTAATAAATTATTAATAAAAATTTATTAATTGAAAATATTAATATAAAAAAATTAAAAATTATATATTTAATAAATTTATTAATAAATTAATAGTTATCAATAAAATTTTTTAACTTATATGAAGGTAAAAGATCATATATTTAATAAATTATTAATAAATTAATTATTAATATTAATTAATAATTATTTAATTGAAGTTATTAATTTATGAATATAAATGTCTTATATATAATAAATTTATTGATTGAAATTGAAAAAATTGAAGAAATTTAAATTATCATATATTATATATATGTACACACATAAAAAAATATCTTGCATTATAATTATTTACCTCTATCAATATTATTTATATCTATCATAATTTAATTGAAACTATTTATATATAAAGATAGAAAGTTAGCCCAGGTTTTAGTTTTATTTTTCATAACTATATTAATTATTGTTAATCACATTAAATTTAAAATTTATTAACCGAAACTATAAATATATAAAGATAAAATATCATATATTCAGTAAATTATTAATATATAGATATAAAAAGTCTTATATATGATAAATGTTGATTAAAATTATTAATTGATATAAATAAATGAAAATAATAAGTTTAAATATTTATGATTATAGTAGGGTTATATATTTAATTTTAACAATTATTCACATTATTATTTTGTAACATGATAAAAAATCGCATTCATATATTGCACAAGTAAACGATTTATTTTTTTTATAAATTTTTTAGTTTATCTAATAAATATAATAGCCATCAATCAATTAGTAAAATAATTTTTTAATTTAACAAGTTTAAATTATTTTTTTTAAGAAATAAAAGAAAATTTTGAATTCATATCTTGATTTTTATAAAAATTTATTGTTTGGAATTATAAATTAAAATTAAATAAAACTGTAATTGAATTATAAAAAAAGTTAATAATTTTAAATATATAATCATATAATCATTAAAAAAATTTTTTTAATAATATTGATTATTCAGCCATCTAATCTTAAAAAATAATAAAAAGATGCACTTCTCAATAAAAAGTAAACAAAATTTTTAACCTATTTTTTGCATAATGGCAACAGCTAACTTCAAAAAATATGTTTTTATTATATATATATATATTTATTTTTTTTTACTTGGTGCAATAATGTATTTTTAGTTGAATTTGTATTAACAATTATTAAATAAAATAAAAGAAGAGTAATATTAAAGACTAAACTAATTATATTTATGGATAACTAGAAAAAATTTATATGATTTAAGAGTTGAAGTATAAATAATTGTTCTTGTAAAGATAAGAACATAAACAATAATTAAAATTTTAATTTATAAATAATTAATTTATAAAATTTTTGTAAATTATTAATCGATATATATTTATATAATTTAATATATATATATATGTACAAGCGAATCTAGTTGTGGTGGCTTCTAAGAGCATATGTCATTCCTCTCCATGGATCTCACTAAAATACCACATAAATATTTAGTGAAACTCAAATAAAAATATTATTTTTATTAAAAAATTATTAAAATTATTTATTTATATTTGAAAAAATCATTTTATATTTTTTTAATAAATGACACCACTTATTAGATTCCCGCTAAAATGAAATTGATCGTTCTGCTTTGGTAGAACGTGAGACTTATCTCATAATGGGACAAGTCTCACGGTCCCAGTTTCACAAGTGGCTGTCCCAGTTTCACGGTTTCAATCTCATAATATAACTGAGACTAAAAAAGCATCCCGTAAAAGGCTTAAATATTTATCAATTTTAGCCATCTCCATATATATATATATTTCCTATACTTTTGCAATATAAGAGAGGTAACTCCGATATGCTCCGACAAATTCCTCTCAAGGGAGCATGATGCACAATTTTAAGCAAAATTTATGTTGTCATTTTATAAGAACAGCAGGTAAAGTCCCTCACAAACCATTAAATGAAACCCATAACTTAGACACAATAAGATATATGAAGAACTCCATTAAGATGAAAACAATAATACAAATAAGGGATTAAAGCTTTTTATTTTGACTTCTGAAGCCAATAGTTTAAAACAAATTGAAACAATAACTATTAAATCAGAGTTATTAATTAACTAATACATGTTTATGGAGTTTGCGGCTGTGGAGTTGGAGCTACTGTAATGTTGTAACAACCAACTATTACATGATTAAATACTTTGTTACGAAAACTTAACTGCAGGAGAAGTATTTGTAGATCTTCCAAGAGCATTGATGACTACTGCGTTAACTTTATTGTTTGCCAATGAAGGAATAATGTTGATGTGATCCAGTAAAATATTAGAGCAATGTACAGTTTCACTGCAAGCTATATATATTGCTGTTTGTGTGAAAGAAGTTCCATTAAATCGGGCAAATGAAACGTCGCTCACTTGGACTGCTTTTGTCTTTAAAATTTGCACATAAACGACATAACTAATATTAATAACCACATTAGCATTATCATAAAAAGACTAATAAAAATAAAAACAATTTCATACCAATTAATGTATCAGCATAAAATAGTACTTACTTGATTAGCACATTTAGCATTTGGGCAGTAAAATTGGTCGATATAAATAGGATTAGAAGTATTAGAGAGTGTAATATCTTCAAAATGGACATTCCTTACAAATCCAGATCCTCCCTGAAACAATCAAATTAATTAAACGAGAAAAATCAGTGATCTACAATACTCAAATTATAAAAGGGTATAGATAAATTTATTGTTTATCACTTGTTAATTTTAATCACCTGCCATGTTTTGATACGTGCTCCATTTGTACTTGACCCAAACTTGCATTTTTTCACATATACTTCTTCTACAGTGTCGTATTGTCCATTATGTCCCATACTTCCAATACTACAATTAAAAGCAAACAATCATTTGGATTATTAGTTATTGCCAAATCAAATAAAATTGATTTTTCGAGCAGTTTTTCCGAATTCTACCAACCTAATACCATGACCTTTCTCGCAAAATACCCCAGTAATGTTGATATTGGAAGAGCCAGAAAGAATTGCAACACAGTCATCACCTATATTTACATCAATCAAATCAGTCATCTGATGCACAGAAAAACCTCATAACCATTATGAGCATTGAACAGCATGATAAAAATCTGAAATTAAGTACCTGTAGAAATATGACAGTCTTGAACATGGACATTGGTTGAATGAGTGATGTCCATACCATCAGTATTAAGGCTTGTTTCAGGGTTAAAGATTTTAAGGTTTGAGATATTAATATTTTCAGAATCAGAAACAGAAAGAAACCTAGCTGGGCTGTTGAATATGTTGAGACCGTCAATGTTAATGTTTTTGCAAGTATGAAATTTCATCCCCATAGGTCTTTCGCATTGAGTTTTTACTGCACATTCCCACCAATCAAACCCTCTCCCATCAATTTTTCCATTTCCAACCACACTTAGTCCATTTACATTTGCAAACACTATCCAACTGGCCATGTAAGGTGTTGACCATTCTGATATTTTACTTGGTGCAACTATATTCCCTTCAACCTACAATTTTAATGAAAAAGAAAAAAAAGTTAATATTAATTAACATTATTAAAATATTAATTAGCATTACTGTAGTTAGTAATTTATTTTTTACCAGGATGTCAATTTTAAGAGACTTGCATGGACCAAGAAACTTCACAGGCTTCAATAAAAATGTCTTTCTGGCTGGTATTATTAGGGTAGTTTCTTGTGTAGCTCCACAAACTGCTTGCCATGCTTTCATAAAAGCCTATACATGTCCCCCCAAATAGAAATTAATTTTTTTTTAAATTGCTATATTTTTATACGATGTAAGAACTAATTAATCAGAAATAAACATAATTAACTACTTAGTTTTGTAGTAGCAAAATAAAAGATATAAAATACTTGGGAGTCATCTGTAATTCCGTTTCCAACAGCTCCAAAATCAATTACATTTAGAGATTTAAGTGTGCTGCTTGACCCTAATGCAGCCATGCACAAGATCAAGAAAATAGTGTAAAGATCCTACAAAAAAATTAAAAAAAAAAAAACAAGTCAAACTCAACATTAGAAGAAAAAAATTAAAAATTCCAATTCAAATCACTAGGATGGATATGGAGATATTGATCTCACCATTTCAATTAGTAGCAGCCAAGAACTTGTAGAAAATGAAAAAAGCTATTTGCTTGCAATTGTAGCATAACACTTGTTTCCCTCTCTTTATAATATTTTTTTATGCTCTAAAAATGGTAGCCAATTTGTTTTTCCTATATAAAGTAAATCCTATGTTTTTACCGTTGAGTTGATATATACAAGAAAAGAAAAAATCAATTAAATTAAGAATTTTGATTTAATTTGAATAAAAATGTAAAAACCCATATAGATTTGCCATTTTTCTTTCTGAGATCAATCTGCTGAAATTTAATTACCATTTAAAATCTAAGCATTTAATTATTTTTTAAGATTATGATTCTCATCTAATCTAATTATCTAAGTATCTAAACATACATATAGTTTTTATAACTTTGGTTCTATTAGTTAATGCTATAGGAGCAGCCGCGGCGGAATTAGAAATCTAATGGGGAATTTTTTAAGAAAAAAAATATAGGCAAATTAAAATTAAACATTTAATATTATAGTAAGATTTAAATTTTTATTATAAATTTATATAAAAAAAAAATTTTATCAAAATTTTATATTATCTAATCAAATTCTAAATATTTATTAAATTTTTTACGTATATTTTTATTCTAATTGTTGAAACTATTAATTTATTTATAGTATTTTATTATTAAAAGTTAAAAAATTAATATCTAAAAAATTATTAATATATATAATTATATCTATAGTTCAAAAGGACATAGGATATATTAAAAGTATATTCTTTTATAAAAAGGGTATAATTTTCTATATACATGTAATTTTAATTTTATATAATTTATATATAACTTTATAATTTAAAAGTATATAATTTTATATACATAATTTTAGGATTTATTAGTAGGATGTAAAATTACTAATTATAAAATTATATATATAATTATATAAAATATATATTAAAAAATTATATATGTATCGGAGGGAAGTATATGTGAATCGTACATAAGTTAATTGAATGGGGATACAATGCATGGATTAAGCCAATAAAGGAACGAAATAAATTAATTATTTGGAGAAATTATAAAACAGAAAAGATGAAAATAAGTGATTTATTTCTTTTCTTAAGAATTAAATTAGAGGTAAATCACCCGAAAAATCATTAAATTTTATTAATTTTTAATGTGATCAATAAAATAATTCTCAGAGGCAATTACCAAAATTTTTATATATTTTTTCCATTCATGTCTAAGTCGAAATTCACCTCAACCATATGATTTGACCTATTATTTTAGGTCCCTATCAGATGTATTTTAATGAACATATTAGAAAATTTCTAAGAATTTAATCATTATTATAAGGTTATTTATAATTTTTTTTATTCGTTTAATTATTTTTCTTTCAAAATAAAAAAATCTAATTAAAAATATTCTTTTAATTTTTTTCATCAAAATATTATTTTAATTTTTTTAACTAAAAATATTCTTTAATTTAAAAGTTATTTAATTTTCATAAATTCAAATAATAATAACCAATCTTTATATTCAAAATCATTGGTTGTTCTTTTCATTAAAAATATCATTTTAATTTTTTAAATCAAAATATTAATATAATTTGAATACCAGAAAAAATATATATTTTTTCCACACAAATTAATTAAATTATTTATTGACTTCAATATAAAACTATTTAATAAATCTTGTAAATCTTAATCAATAAATTGTTTCTTTATATATAAGATTTTATATAAATTTTTAAGTTGATAATAAATCTTAATCAATAAATTTTTACCTTTTATATGAATTTTTAAGTTCATCCATCAATCAATTAGAAAAATATATTTTGAATTAGTACCTTTAAATTATAATGGCATTTTCACTTAAAAAAATCAAAAGAAAATTTTAATATAATTAATTTTTTTATTCTTATATTGATTTTTATGTTGTTAATTTGAAATTATAAAATGAAAATTAAATAAAATATAAATTAAAAAAATATTTCCACTTAAAAGAAATAAAATGATATTTTCATTAAAAAACATTTTGAGTGAAAAAAATAATTAATAGAAGAAAAAGACAATATAAATATATATATATATATAATTAATCCTAAAAATCACAAAACTTTGAGAGTTTTTCTATGCGATCAAATATTTTAAAGACAAAGATTACAAAAAATTTAAAATAATTAATTGTTAAAAAATTTAATTTCAAATGTTAAATTATTCAAACATTATTTTAGCATATGCACTTGAATCATATATAAACTAATCAAGATAAAATTTCAAACATAAAACATAATTTTTATTTTTAAAAGATTTTAATCTTTAATTTTCGCATTTAAAATTTTATTCCTTAAAATAATATTATGTGATTATTAATTTAGTGTATGTTCTCAACTGAAATCATAAAAATTGTCCTTCTGAAAATATATTTATTTTTGATATGTATTAAATATTAGATTAGAGGCAATTCTAATGAATGTTTTGTTACCAATCTTATGGGTGGAGTTAGATAGAGAATAACTTAATTCAATCATACTGTTTAGTGTTTATTTTATTTTTTTTCATAACCACAACTTAATTCAATCATACTGTATGGTTTTTATTTTATTTTCCTAACCTTCCTCTCCTTTCATTTGTTATAATCACATTATTTACATAGTTACTCATTTTTATTTACGTACAACTTAATTTTCATCATTCCTACAGTTAAATAACTTAATTAAGTTTAAAAAAAAAAGAAATTTCTGACTTAATATAATTATAACAAACAAGGCAATTTTGCAAATTTCTTGCTCTGATGCTTTTAGAAAAAAAAAAAAAAGAATTCATTTTTACATTGAATTCATCCGTGTGGCTATCTCCCATGTAAAATATGTTCTATATATTTACTGGCCGGTTTGGTGTACCCAAAATTATATGAACTTTTTTTTTCTTTTTGAAACAAATTACATGAACTTAGTTTTCTTAACATGATAATAATTTTAATTTGTCATTTTCCATTTACTATTATTTAGTTTTTTATTTTAATTAGAGGTCACGTACCAAAAACATAAAATTCCATTAGGAAGTGACAGATTCACTATGTTCTGGTAAGTTAATTTGAATCTCATTCACACTAACTACGGTAAGTAAATAAACCCCCCTAAATATTTCTTCTTCTTTTTTTCAGAAAATTACTTCCGTTATCATAATTTTCAACAATTTTATTTTTTACCATGAAATTTTTTATTATTTCATAAAAATATATAATAAATTCATAAGAGATCAAAAATAAATTTTATACGTATTATATGAAATTGGTAAATTTGTAAGTTTATAAAAAAAATTTGATAAATTTAATAATATTTTTCTAAACTGATAAATTTATAATATTATGAATTTTTTTATAAGTTTGTAAATAGTCTTTTTTTTAGAAAAAATGATACCTTCCACTATATTTTTAAAAATTTTTATTTTTTTATCAGGAGTATTTTAGTAATTTTATTATAAACTCATTATAAACAGTATAAAATTTATAAACACATTGTAAACTAATTATAAATTCATTGTAAACTCATTATAAAATTTATAAACTTATTGTAAACTAATAAAAATCTGGTATTTTGATAAATATTTTATAAATATGATAAATTTAAAATTATTTTTAATTTTTCTTATATTTTTGTCAAAATTCCTTTTTTTTTAATTTATTTCATTTCATTTTGACGGGCTTCATTTATTAATCAGATTAAGGTAAATGGATCTCAAAGTAGCTTATATTTTTAATAAAGATTTTTATTTTGAATATAATATTTCGGCTTTGAGACTCTAGTATATAATCTCTTATGGAAATAAAATAAATAAATAAATTTTATGACTAAAAAATGACAAACTGAGGTTAAATAAACATATCAAAATTAAGTTTAAAATTTGGAAATCAGTAATGCAATTTGCCTCTGAAATTATTCATTTGTCATTCATCTCAATTGATTCAAAAAGGGCCAAACTTTGAAAATGTTATTAAATTTTATTCATCATATGGGAGGAAGAGCAGTAATACAAATTAATTATTAGCCAACTTTTAACATCCATTGATTTATTTATTTATTTATTTTTCTAAACTTCAGTTGTTAATCCCTTGAAACAATTAACTAACTGTATGTGTAAAGGAAAAGAATGTAGATTTTATATATATATATATATAATTCAATTTTATCGGAGACAAGACTTGGGCACAACAACTCCAGCAGCAGATCCATAAGCATTACTGCAGCTAGAAGTAGCTGTTTTTCCTGGTTCTCCATATCTCAATTTAATATTCTCCGAGCTAAGATTTTTACAAGGCACATTGTCACTACAATTCAGATTAATAGCCACTTCTGTCTTTGAAGTTCCAAAAAAACCAGAATAGTGCACGTCACTTATTTGAATTCCAGTTCTCTGTAAAAAACAAAGCATAAATAAAATGGTTAATTTTCAATTTATGTACATTGGCCTTGGATCCACGATCACTATAACTTCAAAAATTTCTTACATATTTTTTCAGAGGTAAATGTTTTGGTTCGCCATAATGTTGGTCGATAACTATTGGATTTTCCACTTCTGTAACATTTATATCATAAAACTTGATGTTTCGAACTTGACCTCTTCCGGCCTAGAGATAATTAACCCAGAAATTTAATTACCAAAAAATATGCATTAGAACAAATAATTAACCCAGAAATTTAGTTACCGAAAAACATGCATTAGAACAAATAATTAACCCAGAAATTGGAACCCAATTAATTTAATAAAATAAGGGCTAAACTTAAAGAAAGTACTGAATAATTAATTCAAGACAATGATAAATAATTACCAGTGCCAATAACCGAATCATGGATAGACACAGAATGTGAATTTGAAATACGGATACCATCTGTGTAAGGGCTTTCTGCAGGAGATTTTAGTTTCAATGATGCAAATTCAACATTTTCACAACCAAAAATAACTAAATGACCTCCCCCACTTCGCACAGTGCTAATTCCTCTCAAGTGAACATCATTACAAAACTCAAAACTCAGTATCTGAAAAGGCAAATGTTACAAATTAATTAGTTCATCCACTGACCTTAAAGAGTTGAATTGCATAATAAATAACTATACATATATATTACTCATACTCACCATGGGAGCGAGTGTGTTGCAGTTCTGTTAAGAAACTAAACAAAGTTAATATATAATTTTTTTCCCAGATAAAGAAAACTTAAGGAAAAGAAAGAAATGTAATATTTATAGATTAATTGCTAGGAGTTGTGTGTTCTGTATACTTTTCCAGGATGGTATCTACAAGAGGTGTCCCACCAGCGCTTTCCACGACCATCTAGCCCGCCATTGCCAGTTACAGTTAGCCCATTTACATATCGAAAGCCTAAGCATCTTCCTAAATCTTTTCCCTTCCAATCATTGGGATTCTCAGGTGCTATAATCTTTCCTGATAGCTGTAAGAAACAAGGAGAACAGCAATGTTACTCTTAATCACTATGAGGAAAATAACTCCAGAACGGTATTAACATCAGGTTTTTGTTATTATATGAAGCAGATAAACTCAATAAAGTTGAAATTGTTTTTTTTTTCCTTATTTTTTTTTCACAGAAAGAAATATATTATCATTTGATCTTGAAGATGAATTTATTAAGTTGGATTTAGGCCTTAATAGGCCTTAATGAATGGAGATTTCTATTACTTACTACAACATTGATTTTGCTTGATTTGCAAGGGCCTACAAAGTATGTAGGATAAACCAAAAATCTCTTTCCCTTCGGAATGATCAAAGTAGGTGTGTTTTCATCATTACAAGCACCATTCCATGCCTTAACGAAAGCCTGAAATTCACGATTTCAAGAAAAAGGTTAATCATCAGAATACATATATGCACACATATATATATATTAGGGAGAGAGGAGTTTTAGTACCAGGGTATCATCTGCATATCCATTACCAACTGCTCCATATCTTACAACATCATTTATACTTTTACTTGAGATAACATTGGACATTGCTTAAACTATGCTAAATATGTAGAGAATGGTATATAGATCCTGAAAATATGTAAAAAAATTTAAAAAAAATGAGTCTAAAAGATTACTCTATATTAAATTTTACTACTCTTATCTTCTTGAATCTCAGGAAAATAGGAAGTCTGATAACGTGTTTTTTGCACATTAATTGCAAGTTTAAAGAATGCTAATTAATTGAAATTAACTCCTTACCATTGTTAAAACAAATGAAAGGGAAAGGAAGGCAAAAACAATTTTCAATTTAGAGTAAGTGCATTGGTCTATATAAGATGGTCTATATTGGCTCTTGAGGAAAGAAAATCTAAGTGGATTCTATTGGACCCCAAGCCCGCACCATCCACTCCACATAATATGATATTGTTCGCTTTAGGCCAAGCCCGCACGATTTTTTTCTTGGGTTACTCCCCAAAAGGCCTCATACTATGGAGTGGGTATTCCAATATGGGACTTTGGATTAACACACCAACAATCCTCCCCTCAAGCCAAGGACCACACATCACGGACAACACATCACATGGCCTCCCCTTGAGCGATAATCCATACAACAATCCGTCTTAATCATCTTGTACCGTCGTTATTCACCCACGGGACACGCCACCTGACCACCACAATATCAGGAAGACTTTCGACACAAGGCACACTGAAGACGGATCACCTGCGGACTCCATTACCGGAGCTTTGATACCAATTGTTAGACCTCAAGCCCGCACCATCCACTCCACATAGTATGATATTGTTCGCTTTGGGCCAAGCCCGCACGATTTTGTTCTTGGGTTACTCTCCAAAAAGCCTCATACTATGGAGTGGGTATGAATGTTTATATACTACTCAATTGTCTCTTGGCTTTTCCAATGTGGGACTTTGAATTGACACACCAAGATTCTACGTATGTTTTTTTCTTGTCCATAGCTCATTTCTAACATATATGATACTGCTAAACGAATAAAATTTCAGGATCAGATGTACCTGGAAGCTTTTTTTTTTCATATATCTTTTGTTTTACGGTAAGAAGCTTATGATATTACTTGATATGGTCGCAAGTAAGTCAACTTGGATTGCCATAACAAGAGTTTTTTCATTTTTTCAAGGAATCTATTTTCTTTTAATTCTCATTATAATTATATATGCGATGGCTCAGACATTGAAATTTCAACTCTAATTTTAGATTAGTTGTTGCACTGTTTACTTATAAAAGCATATATATAGTGGTTGGCCTAGGGCCTAACAAATTGATAGATAGGTCTGTACTCTGTAGTCAGAGAAATTGAAACTTGAAATTTTCAACAAGAAATCTCAAGTTTTTCTTGTAACTATTAGCCTACCATGCGTATATAAAACTTGAAATTAAAAATTTTATATAATATTCAGGGATAGTCCATTAATCTTTCATGATTACTCTTGACTATATAATATAATATTTTTGAACCATTATGTTAATCCATGATTGTAAATAATAATTAATCAATAAACTCAATAAATTGTAATGTCTACTTGCAATGCCTTAATAATGGGAAAATAAAAACTTATTTTCCTGATATTGTATTTCCCTATACTACAAAGTAAATCATTTACATTTGGGGATAACTTAAATGTCCCCACTCAGGTGAATTCTGTAAATCTGTTGCATCAAATTAGAAACAAATATTTGGGGATTCTTTTACAAGGCAAGTACCTATTTTCTTTTCTGTATTGATGGTTAAATTTTCTTAAGGAAAATATCTCTTTTTTTTCTGTAAATAAAGTCAAATTTTATTGCCAAAAGAATATATGTACAAAGGAAAATATATATACATGATTTATGGAATTTTAGTCAACAGGATAATGATTCAATGCATTTCTACTGATTTCAGTAATCTTTCACTTGATTCTCAAGCGTACACTACTACAGATCAGCATACATAATGGATATAGAAACTCATCGGTATTAGAATTGTGGTTTGAAAAATAGATGGAACCGCCCAATCCAATTGTTTAGGGAAAGTAATCATGGAAGATTTAGGTTCTATTAGCTGTTATATATTAATGATTAACAGCTGCTGATATTAATCGATAATAGCTGAAAAATATAGCTGACATTGATAACTGATATAGCTTCCGTGACTAGCCAGTTGGTAATAACTGACTGTCATTGATGGAATTTGTTTACATGTAAAATATAACAGGCATTGATCTGCTACTCTAATAAGACATAAATAGGCAAAAACAAATGTCCCGTCACCATTTTCCATGTTTCACCAAGTCAATTTGCAATATAACCTACATTTCTAAAACTTGCGAAAAGGGATGTGAAATAATTACTTAAAATGATATGAAAATTTTCTGCAATCGGTACGTGTCAAACGTCACTCAAAAAAAAACCTTTCAATAAGATTTTAGTATAAAATCGTTGTCGGTTTTCCATCAGCAGCTCAAATAGCAATGTTAATCAAACCCTAAAATACCATCATCGATTCAAAATCAGAATAATATACCACCAGCTAGTTATGTCTCCAGTTTGATCAATGCAATAGCCTAGCGAAAAATCATAACATAAAATACAACAGGTAAAATTGAACAATAAGGGACTAACAAATTAACAAAAAACGTCCTAGAAGCTCAATATTTGAAGTTTGAATTCAATCACTACCTCCAAGTCGAAATACATTCCTGCATAAATAAAATTCCCTACATATTACAAAATAACAAATCATTTCCCGCTTGAATCTTTCCCTGTCGCATTAAGCTAGCAATGACATGAACCATTAATTACAATTTGTCCATCAAGACGGCACTGCATACAAGATAGAAAAAACGTCAGATTCAGAACATATTGAAAGAAGATTAACCATTTGACAATTTAAGCACAATTCATGTTTATTTTTCCCAAATCTAAAAACTTAAACCGCTACTGCATAAGTGGGGATATGATGACTATTTGCTCAGGTCTTACAAATAGCAGAACCTAACATAGAAGAAACCACTGGCATGAGAAGACAAAAGGTTCCATAAAAGGATATCAGATTATTATTTGGGTTTTGTTGGGCTCCAATTAAAATGAGAAATCATGGACACCCCCAAAAGATACAACCCAACAATGATTCACGGTAGGAAAGTCTTATTGGCATGCAAATGATACGCAGACTTCTAAAGTTGGTCAATCCTTGCTTGGTGTCCTTTAGTTGAAAAAATGGCAACAATGAAATGATTTTATAAGTTGTATCAAGACCATGACTCCTTAAAAATTAACTACGAATGACATCAGAACGGGGGGATAAAAAGGGGGAATTCTTTGTCCCATTGCCATCCTTGATCCCAAGGAGTCAAGGCAACTGAACAGTTTGGTTCCAGCAAAGTTTACAACAAAAAGTCTACACGCCAGCTATTATAATATTCTGAACAATAAATGGACTAAATGCTAAACCATAAATTGAGACTAGATGGGATCTTACTATATGTGGAAGTATCAATCTGCTCAGGAAGCTCCTTTATATCCACCTCAAACCTTGCTTGAACCTGAAACCATTATAGTATAATGTAACCAGTTGTTATCACTAGCAGGACAAAGTGTAGAAGAGGGAGGCTGAAAAAGTGGTGAATGGTACCAATGAAACCATAGGAGAACAAGTTACCTGATTCAGAACATCTGAGTCAGATGCAGATGAGACAAATGTAATTGCAAGGCCCTTGGTGCCAAACCTGCCAGCTCTGCCCACCTGCCATTGTCAACACATTGAAATCACAGTTGCAGTAGAAAATAAAATGAATTTCATTTACACTTTTAGAATGCTATTTACTCAAATCATCTAACAATCAAATGAAAGAATGCATACCCTGTGCAAGTAGGTATCAGCAGAATCTGGCATGTCATAATTGATGACGATGTTAACACGTTCAATATCAATTCCTCTTCCAACCAAATCAGTCGCAACAAGAATACGCTTATGCCCCTCCTTGAAACCCTTGTACCTTGTCAACCTTGAACGTGCCACAAAATATAAGTAAACAATTTCATACTTCAAGAAAAGGAATAATGTAAAAAATTCGATTTGCTTTTACATCTAACTAATATACCATGCAAAACATTCATTTCAATTGGCATTCTTTTTTCATTTATTTTCCTCTTTTCTTTATACTAACATCAATATGATTTTTGAAAAGATTGCCAGCAAAAAAAAATGCATATAAAGTGATCAACATAAGCATGATATAAATAACAAATAAACAGGAAAATGACGATATGACATGAGGAGAGGGGACAAGTAAAAACAAAATAAAATGAACACATGAAAATTTTACAGGTTCTCCAGTAAATTTCTTAAAAGAAGAATAGAAAAAACTTCAAGGAAAGCAAAACAATAAGTAATTTCACAAGCTCTGTTTAATTTCCAAGGTCTACTATTATTAGAAAAAGGAAAATGAACAAAGAAATGGAAAAAAAAGGTTCAGATAAGTGCGCTAGACTGAACCCTGTCCAAAACTCATTTTGAGTACAGGTTGAGCTAAATTGCCTCTCAATTATCCTCTGCCTCCCGTTGGTCGCCTCTCCATCTCAGAATGTCAGTATCAAAGAAAGATTGAATTTGCCGGGTAAACCTCTCGCACTCCATACTTTAAGATAGACCTAACGGCACCTTTCTGTCAATTCACTCTTTGAGACTGGCACACCTTGAAAAAGATATTTTATTGCCAGGGTTAGTCACCTTGCACTCAAATCCTGAATCTTTTATCATAGGACAGAGTTCAGGCAGAAAGTTCAGGGTTAAGACTAGAGTTGCCCACCAAATACAATGTTAATTTACTTAGATAGGGTTTGACTCATTAAGTTGAAACCTTCCTCTATCCCATCGCCAAAAGTACTATCAAGAATAGCTTTTGTTCGTAAAGGATATCATTTTTTGGTACTATATCTTTCCCATTCCCAACCACTAAATAAATCACCAGCATTGCATGAATAGAGTATGTACTTCAATCAACCAAAAAGCCTTAAGCAGGCTATTGACAAGGAAAGTGCTGAGATTACAGCCACAGGCCCAATAGGTTGATTTAGTAAATAGATTGAGGGTAAGGCGCTAATAGGTTGGGTCCAAATATCCTATTTGAGCTTTGAATTAAGGTTATCAACCAACACTTCAAACGGTTGTTGATGCAAAAGTAAACATGAAAAATAGCCCATTACATCCAAATATCGGAATTAACCCTTGTACCAACTACTGAATACTTAAGGAATTTATTTCCAATAAGCATCAAGCCATCACAAGGTGACATTTCTGGAACACCACATTACAATTCATTATTTAAGTTGAGCTTAAAATGATCAACCTGAAACAGACTTGGATTTCCTCAAATTTGTCTAATTAAAGTTTCTATTCCTTAATTTAGTTCCAGGTTGCCCTTTAAGTAACTTATTGATTATGATTGACAGCACGTGAACTATCTCAGATAAACCTCAAAATCGGAACTAATATCCAAATCAAGTAGCAGAATATGTCGATATACAGGATAATGTTCATATTAGACTCATATCAGCTACCACAACTTAGAACACCTCCTCAACAAAAATTTATGCATACACATAAATATGAGCCAACAGAGAGTGAAGATCCAAAATCCAAAATAACATTTTAACTCATTGATTAACAAAACCCTTAAAAGAGAAATGAAAGAAGAATAAAAAATAAAAATAAGTTATCATCTTGCTTCCTACAGTTAACTAAACCCATTAACAAAAGAAAGAAAATAATATTCAACTACATGATATTGCATGGTTAATTGTCTCCGATATCAAAGCAACCTCACCCAACCTAGTCAAATAACAGGTTCGCAACTCAAATGCATACAGGTTTTTCAGGACAAGATATCGTAAGACTCAGGCAGTATATTAGGAGCATTAAACCATAGAGAAAGAAATGTCATGCATCACAAAAATTAGTACCTTTCCTCCTGGGACATTCCAGAGTGGATACATATTGATGGAAAGTTACACTCCCCCAACAATTTGTTGAGCTCCGCTGCTCTGTTCACACTTTTAACAAAAATAACTACTTGGTTGAAATCCAAGGCATCAAGCAGGTCATTCAACTTGCGATTTTTCTCCATCTCAGTTAATTTAATGTAGTGCTGAAGAAAGTAAAAAGGCAGGGATTAAATGAGCATAAAACAGTTTGTTGATGTCCAAGACAAACAGCGTGGAACCATGCTATAGATACCTGTACAAGACCATGTAGAGTCAACTTGGCCTCATCATCTACATAAATTTCCATAGGCTGGAAGGATTAAACATCATAAGAAAGCAAATCAGAAGACCACAATCAAGCCAACGCAATCTAAAATATTTGACTTGATCTGTGCAATTTAGATGCCCAGCATGACAAACTATTTAACTAGACACCTAAACCTCAAATCAATATAAATTATGTAGTTTCTCTCTGAAAATAGAAATGTTAATGCAGAAATACCATCAAAATGCAGTAGATCATATATGTCAAGCAAAGCACAAACCCAAACTTAACAAGACATTTGCAGATTAAGTGGAAATAAATCATTACATCTTGCATAAATTTCTTGCAAACAGGACGAATTTCCTTGCTAAGTGTTGCTGAAAACATCATAACTTGCTTATCATGAGGAGTCATCTTGAAAATTTCCTGCACATCTCTCCTCATGTCTGGAAAAGATGCAAACAGACAAAAACAAAAGCAACAGATTAAAATAATGATGTATAATGGAAAAAAAATGACTATAAGTTTTCTCACTATATAATTGAAAGGAAAAATGTTTATAATTATTTTCACTGAACGAAACTTAACTTACCAAGCGATTCAAGCATCTTGTCACACTCATCTAGGATAAAATGCCTGACATTCTTCAGTCCTAGCTCTTTCTCTCTTGCTAGAGCTAATATTCTTCCAGGTGTTCCAACAACTATATGAGGGCATTCATTTTTTAGCATATCCTTGTGAACCTTGATATTGACTCCACCATAGAATACAGCAACCTTTATATCAGGCAAATAGGTACTAAATCTCTCAAATTCATGGCATATCTGCATAAAGCACAAACTAATCTTCAGTATCAAAAAGATGACATTGAAATCCAAAATGAAAAATCTACACTAGCTGCCGCACTTGAGAACCATTATACTTCCAAAAGCAATCAATACTAGGAGACATACCTGATATGCTAATTCTCTTGTATGGCACAGAACAAGAGCAGCAACTTGACCTGCAACAGGCTCAATCTGCTGCAGAGTAGATAGAACAAAAACAGCAGTCTTCCCCATCCCAGATTTTGCTTGGCAGATGACATCCATTCCTAGGATTGCCTGAGGGATGCACTCATGTTGCACTGATGAAGGAAACAAAATCGCAGTGGACGAATCCTCAGTGAGTATAAAGACCTTCCAGATCCTTTTAAAGGAAAGGTTACCAAGACCAGTTTTCTTGCCGAAATGATATCTTTCGACAAGTAAAGTTAGTAGAAATTACCTGCAAAATAAAAAATAATAGTAATAAGTCAAAAGAAGAGGACAACTGCTGAAATGATATTTTCAGCTATGCATTGACTTAAAAGTCAAGAGCATTACCATTCCTCAAATTCAAGGGAACAATTTTTCGCTAATTAATTTCAGACGCAAAGAAACATACCTTAACCCAATAATAATAACAACAACAATTACACAAATAGAAGAAAAATGGATTTGCATACAGGCTTAATCCTCCTGCAAATTTTCAATTCTCAACTACAATCCACTCACGGCTTCTTTTCATTGTGCTTCATATTCTCAATCACCTTGGCAATTCTAAATACATGAATTCTAAAGTGATGTTTGTTGCCTTTAATTTTCAGGGATTTATTATTTTATTTTCTCTCTTCTTTATAGAATTATTTTACACTGTTCATCTACTGTCATACACAAGGAATAAGTTCACTGGAGTGCAGCATACCATAAATAATAAATCACAGACTTGATGGCTCAACATTAGACAAACCATTCCCCCAAAGCCCACGCATGATTACTCCATAGACCTTTCTTCATTCACTTCATATTATTTGAAGTCAAAAGAATAATTAAGAAAAAGAAAACTATATTAGATAAAGACAAGTCAAAAGAATTTGCCTTCTGAAGGATGTTAAAATCCAGAATCTACAATGGCTCGAAGAAGCTCTGGCTTCAACAGGAAGTCTCTAAATCCAGAACTGTGAATTCCAACATAGCCCCTGGCATTGTTCAAAAAGTAAACCAAGCTCAACAGAAGAAACATTTTAATTGCAAAATGAAAACAAGAGGATTGTCCCCCATGCAGAAGAAAAACCAGAAACTGAAATATGCTACAATGAAACATACACTCGTAATATCATATTTAAAAGTACAAAGGTTTATACAATTCTCTAAGTAGCACAATGTCATAGTCAATAATAAAAGCACAATTTCCACTTTTTAAAAAGAAATTAACAAGGTACAAAATTGGAAAAGCAAACTTTCAAATAAGGAACAATTTCCCAATACAGATAACGCCACAGATTCATACACAGACTCCACACTTTATCCTCGTCCTTTTTTTAGCTCATAAATCACAAAGATAGCTAATAAATAAAACTTCTTCCAATAATTTATACAAAAATCAAACTAAAACTAAGAGCAACTAAATAGTCGACACACATTAATAGCAAAATTGCGAATCTAATTATCAAAAAAAGAAAAGAAACTAACTTCTTAGCAGATTCAGCTGCCTTAGCGGAGACGGAGTCAGGGGCCTTTTCGTCCTCTTCCTCGTAGTCGAGCAGCTCCTCCTCGTAAGCGTCGTTGTCTTTTACTTCACCCATTTTTCCTGTAAACATCCAAAAAAATTAAGTAAATTCAATCCATTTCGAAGATTTTTTGGAACGTTTACGAGAAATTAAGCCTGTTGGATAGCTGGTGAGCTTACCTTTAGAGCTCGAAGAGTTTTAGGGTTTCTGAACAATAAGCAGAGAGAGAAACAAAAACAAACTGAGAAGGAGGGAAAGAGTGAGCGGAGCTAACTAGGGTTTGAGGACAGGGACGGAGGAGTGAATACAGGAAGAAATGATAAAGATACAAAGACGATAATAACCTTTGATTCAACTTGATGGAATATGATTAAATATTATTAAAAAAATTTATCAATCAATAAAATATATATATATACATATATATTAAAAAACACAAATATACGGCAACCACCAAATTATGGAGTATATTTTTTATTAATTTATATTTTTTTATTTGATTGAATTAAATTAAATTATATAATATATAAATATATATTATATATAATATTATATATATAAATTTATAAATTAAATTTGATAAGATGGAATTAAATTATATAATGTATATTATAAATATATATAATATATATCTATCAATTAAATTTGAGTTTAAATAAAAAATAAATTTTAACCCAATTATCTAATTAAATTTAAAATTTTTTTTAAAATATAAATTTTATTTCATCAGAATTTATACTATAAAATTGAGCTAAAATATATTCGATTCGATCGAATTTAATCAATTCCAAAAAATTTATAGTTTCCTCTTGTAAATCTATTTAGATAATTCTATTTATTTATTCATTTTACATAAAAAAAAAAGATGATTGAGTTATTCAAATTAAATAATAATTTTTACAAGTTTGATCATAATATTATTATTATTATTATTATTATTATTATTATTATTAAATAAGTTGGTAATGAAAAGTTTAAAAAAATTCATTTTTACTAACAAAATTAAAATAGTTAAATTTAGTAAATTTATTTTTTATTATAATCAAACAATGCTTGTCTACAGACATTATTGTTCAAGAATAAATAAATATATGCATTCGAAATACATATATATATATATATATATGCATAGAGATTTTTGCAAAATTGCATCTAAACATAATTTTTTAAAAAAGATTACTAAAAAAAATATGTACACTTCTAAAATAAAAAAGTTAAGTCAAATTATCAAAAATATCTAATTCCTCGATGAAATAAAGTTCTCTTTAAAAATATCTCCCTTTTCAGAGTAAATAATACTTTACTTTAATTTTTATTTTTTAAAATTTTATTATTAAATAAATATATTTTAATAAAATAATAAAAATTAATATTTTAAATTATATTTTCAACATATAAAATATATTAATTTTTTACAAAAATAAAAAAAATTTTAATTTTAATTACAAATAAAAAATAACCTCACAAAAAAATATATAAAAATATAATAATAAAAATTATTAAATTTATTTTTAAATAAATTTTATATATTATACATAAAAAATAAAGCAAAAAAATTAATTTTACTATATATATGTTACATGTATATTATATAGATATTTATAGATATTGTGTAGATATTATATATTTGTAATGTATATAAAATTAAAAATTAAATTATATAGATATTGTGTGTGTGTGTATAGTCTATATTTATTATGTATATTTTTTATATATTATATATATTTATATATTTTACGTACATATTGTGAATATTACAACAATAAAATTATTTATAAATAAAAAATATCAATAAAATAAAAAAAATAAAATTATTGTTATTTACCATAAAAAAAAGAAAAAAAAATAAATGAAAACGTTAGTTTTGAAAGAAAAAAAATAGTGTCGTATCCTTCAAAATAAAAAAACGCAGGATTCATAAATCATGTAAATTCCTTTATACATATATATGTGTACGTGGGGAAATTTTTATTATGGACATGGTTCATATATTTACTCATATATCAGGTAAATTATAAATTTTGATTTAAATTATAATATTTTTAAAAAATATTTCTTATTAATTTTTATTTTTAAAATTAAAATTTACAATTGATCAGATCTATATAGACTAAATTTATATTAAATTTTTTCTATATATCAAGGGCGGACTCATGAAGGGTCCAGCGAGGCTTGAGCCCCCACTCAAATTTATCAAATCAATTATATATAATATAAATTAATTCAACTTAATTTATATTTAATTGTATTATCTATGAAAGATTTATCTCAATTTACCCTCTATTAATTGATAAATTGTATTGGAGATAAAAATTTTCAAAATCTAAAGTTATTCTTTTTTTTATACTTTTTTAATTAATTTATATAATTATTGTGTGAAATTAAGATGTATTAATAAGTTTGAAATTTATTATTTCAAAATGTAAATATATTTTATAAGAGTTAAGATTAATAAAAATTTTAAAAGCATAGCACTCCAACATGGATAAGCTCCCGCTAATTTTAAATCTTGTGTCCGCCCTTGTACGTGTAATTCCAGTGGAGGATTGAGCCTTATTCACTCCTATAAGGGTCCGCCCATGTGTACGAGTATATAAATGTTACAAGTAATTGAAATTTATTTAGGAAAATGACATCACTCATCATATTTTTTTATACATTATATAAAATTTATAAACTTATTATAAACTAATTGTAAATTCATTAAAACTAATGAAAATCTAGTATTTTGGTTAATATTTTATAAATTCTAGTGTTTTTGTAACATCAGTTATTTTATAAAAAATTAAATTAAATTAATAACTTTGGGAGTTAAATGAGGTGTTAAAAGTGAAAAAATATCATATATATATATATATATGTGTGTGTGTGTGTGTGTGAAATATAATAAAAATATATATTACATATAAAGTCAAATATGAGTTAGAAAAAGTCAACAGTTGAATAGTAAATGAATGGTAAAATAATAATTTTACCTTAAAAATAAATTAATTAAATAATTCAAAAATAATTTTATTTTTAATTGGATGTTGGAAATTAAAGAATTAAAAATAATTAAATAAATAAAAAATAATTAAATATATATATGGTGGAAATTGCTTTTAAAAGAAAGAAAAATTTTAAAAAAAAACTATTTATTATCTTCTTATTCTTTTCTCCCACCACCACGAAATTCTACCATAGCCAAGGATGAATTTTGCTTCAAACACCAAATTTTGAAGGTCTTCAAAAGATCAAAGTGACTTTTGGTGATTTTTTCAACAACTAGTAAGCTTTCTTCATTATTTTCTAAGTTTTATGAAATTTTTAGATTATGTGTAATTTAAAATTTTGATGGACTGATTATTTTTTGTTTTAATGCATGTTAAATATGTTTTATTGAGTAGATAATGATTTTATGGTTGAATGGTTGATAGGATTAAGTTTTAGTGAAATTTGAGAAAGGTAGTAAGGTTAAAGTTATGGAAAGGGGTTTGTTCAAGATTGTAGTTTATTTGGTTTTATCATTTAAATCATGTTGTGTTAATGATTTAAATGATAGAAATGAACTTAAACTAACAATTGAAATTGGTTAGAATGTTAGAAACAAAATCAAAGTGGCTTAGGGTTTAAATTTTGAAATTTTGATGGAAGAAAGATACATTATATTTTAATATTTTGTATGTGTTAAAATATAATGTTTGTAATATATTTAAATTTTAAAATCAATTTGGAAATGTTGAGAATGAAGTTTTAATATTAAAGTGTGTTTAGGCATATTTTAGTATTTTTGAAGAAAATATCTTTAAATTGAGTTTTATAGTTTAATATGTGTTTAAATATGTTGTTTAAGACATAATTAAGCTTAAAACTCAATTTGGTATTGGATGGATTAGAATTCTAAAGTTGTAGTGTCTTATGGCTTAAGAAAGAAAAAATTGAAGAATTGAGTTTTAATTGATGTTTGGTAGCTTAAACACCTTAAAATGTAATGCTAATGTGTGTTTGTTATTCACATTTTATTTAGGTGTTAAGTCCAACAACTTAATAAGTGAATGAATTTTGGTGAAGCTATAAAATTGGTGTTTTTGGCTTGGAAGTGTCTTTGCATAAAAGTACGTATATACTTTGATTGTTATTCATTAAATTATATTTGTTTAACGTAATTTGTGATTAAATGGTGACTATGTCACTTTGATGTGTGAATTCACATGAAAAATGTATAGATATTTGCTTAAAGTTGAATGTATAATGTATGTGTTTATGAGCCACTTTGAGTTGGCTAAAAGTATTGTGATGAATATTTGTAAAAAATATATGAAAATATGTGAAATAATGGAAAAAGTGGAAAAAAAAATTAAAATTGACATATTTGCCAAAAATTGAGAAGAATGTGAAACGGATTAAGTAATGTGTGTAACCTTATGTAATATCAAATTTCAGAGTATTGGATTTTGTGTGATACGGTATATTAGATATTTGCCTTCGGGCCAAACCCTGAACATTATTATTATTGCCTTTTGTCCAGACGCTAGACATTATTATTATCGCCTACGGGCCAGACGCTATGGCATCAATATATTTGCCTTCGGGACAGACACTGGGTGTCAAATATAAGTCCAAAATAATCTCTATGAAATTTAAATATTATATAGGATCATTTGGGCCCAATGCATGTATATAAAAAATGTGTTAGTTTGAAAGTGTTAATTGAGTGACTTGCATTATGGAAATGCATATCAAGTTTATATTTTAAAGAAATGCATTTTATATTATTCATGTGATTTTCTTTATTTAAAAATATGTACCACTAGGCAATTTCGCTTAGCACAATTTGTATATCACATGCAACAGGGTTATTGCAGAGAGCCCTGCTGGACCAGAGCAGGTATAGAGCATTCCTGCTTTCTGGAGTTTTGAGTTGGCTAGAACCGTGCAAACATGTAATATGTTTATTTTGACAACTTAACTTTTAAATATGTATGTTATATTGTAAATATGTAAACGATGTAATTTAGAAGGGTTGTATTTTTGTAAATAATGGTTATGTATATGTATATATGTATGTTTAAGTGCTTTAGGAAAATTGATGAAGTTATGAAAGTATGAGATGTTGAAATTATTTTAAGAGTTTATTGTCTACAAGTTGTGAAATGTTAAAATTTTTAGGATATCTAAATTAAAGACAAAACTCTGATAAATTTTTTCTAGAGATTTTTTATTAAATTTTATATTTTTAGAATATAAATTACTAAATATTTTTTATTAAATTATTAAGGTATATTTTAAGTTATAGAAATTTTAGTAAGATTGAGTTATGATATACTAGTATTAAATATACGTATTTTATATATACTGAATGTATGTATTAAATGTATATATGTTATTAAGGTGTTACATTTATTTTGATATCAGAGCCTAGGTTTGATGTTCTAGACCTAGGCGAATTTTTGGAGAAAAAAATATGATTTTAAAATGTCATACATGAAATTGTACTGGGATTTGAATTGGTCTTTGATGTAGTATTTCTTTTCATATTTACAGACATTTACAGACATGGCATCTCAAACGAATCAGTCTAAAGAAAAAATTGCAGAGAATGTTGCTCCTGGCGAAGGTGTTGTAGGAGCTAGTGCTGAGATTGCTGGAGAGGCATCTGTGCCAGTTAGACCAGCAGTTGAGGAGGTTTCACCAATATGGGTGAGCTATATGGTGTAACTGTTACGGCATGCTCCAATATAGTAGCCGCAGCCGCTGTCACAGCAACAACTGCCGACTCGAAAATATGATAAATTAAGGAAGTACAAAGTTACAGATTTCTTCGGTACTACTGATCTAGCTGTAGCAGAGCAGTGACTGGATAGAGTCCAGAGTGTATTTATTCAGTTGCAGGCTAGTGCGGAAGAAAAGTTTGATTATGCTAAGTCTTTTTTGCAGGGGATGCTTATGAGTGGTGGAAGACAGCTTTCCGTGAAATGGTTGATCCTCCGATGCTGATATATGATGATTTTCTGCTGGAATTCGAGACGAAGTATATCCCTCAGGAATATAAAGATGCCAAGAAGAAGGGATTTTTTATTTTAAAGCAAGAATCAAAGACAGTAATAGATTATGAGATAGATTTCATCCGGCTGAGTAAGTATGCGGGAGGGATTGTGACAGATGAGTTTGACATGTGCCGGAGATTTGAGGAGAGTTTAAGGCCATCGATCATGTGCTTAGTGGTAGCATCACGGTATGAAGATTTCTCCAAATTGGTTGCAACTAACAGAAGTGTATAAAAGGAGCAGGAACTTGCTACAGCTACCAGAGCAGAGGGTAGAGACATGATACCACAAACTGAGGCGGGGTCTTCATCATCAAAGAGAGGTAGAGGAAGTTCCTCATAGAGGTCTAATAGAGGCTAGGGGCAGCCTGGTAGGGGGTTTCAGCAGCAGAGACAGAGACAGAGACAGGGTCCTGCAGCCTCTGTAGCTATTATTCCTACTCTAGTTACTCAGGGATTTACTCATCCAGTTTGTGCTCAGTATGGTAGGGCATATGGTGCAATCTGTTGGAGATCTAGTGCGTCGGCACTTTATTTTAGATGTGGATCACCATATTATTTTATCAGAGATTGTTCAAAGCCATCAGATGTTAAACAGACATAGACAGTAGTGTCCAGGCCTAGTATCAGAGGGAATCCAGATGGCAGAGGTAATGGTAGAGATGGTAGATTTGGATCTAGTCAGAAAGGGGGATCCACGGCAAGGACCAATAGACCAGACCAACCAGGATCATCACAGAGAGTATATGTGTTATAGAGGAAGGCAGATACTTAGGATATTGTGGCCGGTACATTTCTTTTATTTAACACTTATGTGCATGCATTGATTGATCCTAGATCGACACATTCACACATCAGTGCATCCATCTTGTCTATGAGTGATGTGCATTCAGAGTCCTTGGTTAGTAGAGTGTACCGAGACAATCCGGTGGTAGTGCAAAATGAAGAGTTTTTTGGTGATCTGATTGAGATGCCCTTTAGGGATTATGATCTCATTCTGGGTATGGATTGGTTATCTAGACGTTGGGTTGTGGTAGACTGTCAACATAAACATGTTACCTTAAGAACACGTGATGGTAGAGATGTAATGATATCTAATGAGTGGAGATACCTTGTATATGTGTTTATTTTAATTATATCAGCTAGGATGATGATTCGGAATGAATGCGAGGCTTATTTGGCTCATGTGGTATATACCATAGTGGTGGGATCTTAGTTTGACAGTATACCTATAGTTGCAGAATTTTCATATGTGTTTCCAGATGAGTTGTTAGGACTACCACCAGAGAGAGATGTGGAGTTTGATATCGATTTGATGTCTGGTACCTTATGTATGTGTTTATGAGCCACTTTGAGTTGGTTAAAAGTATTGTGATGAATGTTTATGAAAAACATGTGAAATAAATGAGAAATAATGGAAAAAGTGAAAAAAGAATTAAAATTGGAATATTTGCCAAAAATTGAGAAGAATGTGAAATGGACTAAGTAATGTGTGTAACCTTATGTAATATCAAATTTCAGAGTATTGAGTTTGGTGTGATACGGTATACCGGATATTTGCCTTCGGGCTAGACGTTGAGCGTCATTATTATTGCCTTCGGGCCAGATGTTGAGCATCATTATTATCACCTACGGGCTAGACGCTGAGCGTCAATATATTTACCTTTGGGTCAGACACTGGGTGTGTGAGTCCAAAATAATATCTCTGAAATTTGAATATTATATAGGGTCATTTGGGCCAATGCATGTGTATAAAAAATATGTTAGTTTAAAAGTGTTAATTGAATGACTTGCATTATGGAAATGCATATCAAGTTTACATTTTGAAAGAAATGCATTTTGCATTATTCACGTGATTTTCTTTATTTAAAAATATGTACTATTAGGCAATTTTGCTTAGCGCGATTTGTTTATCGCGCAGGTGACAGAATTATTACAGAGAGCTCTGCTGGACCAGAGTAGGTATAGAGCATTTCTGTTTTCTGGAGTTTTGAGTTGGCCACCAGAGACCAAGACCGTGCAAACATCTAATATGTTCATTTTGACAACTTAACTTTTAAATATGTATGTTATATTGTAAATATGTAAATAATGTAATTTAGAAAAATATAGAGTTGTATTTTTGTAAATAATGGTTATGTATATGTATATATGTATATTTAAGTGTTTTGAGAAAATTGATGGAGTTCTAAAAGTATGGAATGTTAAAATTATTTTGAGAGTGTAACGAATTTTTTTCAGAGTTTTTTTATTAAATTTTGTATTTTTAGAATATAAATTACTAAATATTTTTTATTAAATTATTAAGGTACATTTTAAGTTATAGAAAGTTTAATAAGATTGAGCTGTGACATACTAGTATTGTATACGTGTATTTTATATATACTGAATGTATATATTAAACATATATAGAGTATTAAGGTGTTACAGTTTTGATAAATAATTTATAAATATGGTAAATTTATAATTATTTTTAATTTTTACACTATGTTTGGAATGAAAGAATTTAGATTATAGAATTATTTATAAATAAAATCTCATATTTGGTATGGTGTAACTTAAAACAGGTAATTCAATTGAATTTCGTATAATTTTGTTTGGAATAAATTCTGAATTGAAAATTCATTTTGCATTTTTTCCAAATATAGTCTTATTATGATAATATTATATTTAGAGTTTATATTCAAATAATATTAAAATAAATTTCTCTTTTAAATTATTGCTATAAATTAATAATAATATATTTCTTAATTAGATAATTATTATATATGAATATTTTATTTTTTAATATTAAAAAAATATATTTTTTAGTTTATATGAATTTTATTGATTGCAACTATTATAATTTTATTTTTAATAATTTTTATTTAAAATAATAAATTTTTTTACATAATTTTAGATGGAAATATTCATATTTAAAAATTTTCATTTATTGGACTACTATTTATATTTATAGGAATATATATTTTTTTGATAATCAATTTCACAAAGAGTTATATATATATAATGAATAATTTTTTTAAAATTTTAATTGATTATTAAAAATAAAAATCTAATAAAATATTAAGATAAAAATATAGCTATTAATGAAGTTAAAATGACAAACATCCAAATTATATATTTAGTTTTAAAAAATTAAAAATCAATAACATAATTTTGTTAAAAATTAATTTTGAAATTTTAAAATAGAAAAAATAATAAATTTTATGAAATTAGTATGGTGAAAAAGATGAAAAATTAGAGGAATATAGTAGGAGAGAGGATTATAGGTCTATTTGAGGATGATTTTGTAAAGAAAAAAATAAATTTATTAATTTGTGAAATTTATTTGCAACTTTTTATTTATTTTAGTAGAATTTAATTTACACTAATTAAATTTCATAGATTTCAAAACATAGAATTGAAATGAATAAAAGATTTTATTTCAAACAAGTAATTCTTGGAATTGAAATAAATTTTATAAAATTTTGTGAAATTTATGTATTCCAAGGAGTATTAGTGTATTTTTTTTAATCAAAATTTCAATTTATTTGCACAAAAATAATTGATTTATATTAAATACAATATCTACAAACTCACTTGTAATTTCTTTATATATCTCTTCAATATTCGATACGTTATTTTTTAATTTAATAAAACAAAAATGGAATGAAAGAGTTTGAGATTACCAAAGATTGTGCTCTTTCAAGATAATAGATTATAAATTAGAAGAATTAAAACGGCACTTAATTGTGCACTTTTCAATGCAAATCTTATTATTGCACGGTCGAAATTGATGTTTTTTTACTCATGAATATTGCATTTCCTGCATAAATCACATAAATTTATAAAATAAGTAAATTAATGAAATTATGAGGATTTCCCTTAAGAATAATGCTAAATACATTTCTATTGAAGGTAAATTCATGAAAATATTTCTGAAAAATATTTAGCACATCACCAATTGTAGATATGAAGGAAAATTACTGTTGAGGCAGCAAAAGCATGAACGTAATTGAAAATTGGTGTCCTAATAAATTTAAAAATTGAACCAGAAAGGACAATCAATAAAAATCAAAAATAAATTATCAAGAGCGTTAAAACAATCAACTATAATTTAAATAAATTTCAAGAACAGTGAATTCAATCAACCATAATGTCATGAACCATCTTTCAAAAAAAAAATCTTTCAAGTTCATGCTGCTTACGTATTATACATATATACATTTAGGTGCTCGTTGGTGCTAAGGTAGAAATAATTTATTTTATATTGGATTTATATAAAATATATAACTAATTAATTTTTACAGTGTATTCAATTTAAAAATAGATTATGTTCATACAGGGATGAAAAGTTAATAAAATAATTTTTCTTATATAATTCACTAAAAATTATAACTTTTTTTTTATTCTAGAAGAAAGAGGGGGCAAAGGGATTAATTAAGAAAAATCTCTTATTCTTATTACAATATCGTGACTAAACAGAATCCACATATATTTTATAAAAAAAAAATCTTCTTTTATAAAAAAAAAAATCTTCTCCTTTATCTAATAAAATATCTTAAAAAATAAAATTTTTCATAAAATAAGAAACATGAAATAATTTTTTTTAGATAAAACCCAACTTAGAGCAAATAAGATGGGCTTTATTTCATTCATAGTCATTATAATGTTAATATCCTTCATCTTTATTTTGAAATTTTAAAATATTTAAACTTATGAAATTATAACATTATAATCCTTCTGTCAGTTTTTCATACATCCTCACTAATAAAAAGTTAATATGACACTCCATCAACTCTCAATTTATTAATGAAAAGATGACATAATACTGTGTGATACCATATTAACTTTTATCTAATGTTAATTAAAATAAAAAAATATTAAAGGTACTAGAGTTTGAATCTGATACTTTTTCCACTTTAAATCATTTATTATCATTAAGCTACACTAAATATAGCACCATTAAATTTTCTTTATACTTTGTTTAACTATAAATGTTAATATAAGTTATCATTTATAACATTAATTAATAAAATAATTTATAATATTAATTAATAAAATAATTTATAATATATATTATTAGTATAATTTAATAACTTATAATTTATAAATTATTTTATTAAATATATATTATTAATATACTGCATATTTATATATATTTATAGTTAATGTTATAGATTGTTTTATTAGTTAATATTATAAATTATTATTAGTTAATATTATAAATTATAAACTTTATTAATAATTTTAGTTAACTAAAATATAAAGAAAATTTAATAGCAGTATTATTAATATAGCTTAATAGTAAAAAATAATTTAAAAATATAAAAGATATAAAATTTAAATCCTAACACTTTCAATATTTTTTTTTATTTTAATTAATATTAAATAGGATGTTAATGTGATATACGCCATACTACTTTTCTATTAGTGAAGTAAGAGCTGATATAGCGTCGCATAGCGCCATATCAACTTTTCGTTAGTGATGATGGATAGAAAACTGATGAATAATATCATAGGTTTAACGATTTTAAAATTATAAATTAAAATTTAAAAATATTAATGTTACAATAGTATAAGTTCAAGAACTACAAATGAAATTAAGCCAAAAAGACGTTAAAACTATAGAAAAGTGTTTAGAATTCAAGAATTTCAAGTTAAATAGAATTATAAGTTCACTGATATAAATAAAGGGGTAAAATTATATCTCACTGGAAACTTTATTGATATCTTTATTCAAATCTTCAACAAGATGAAAATGGTGCATAAAATTTTAGCTACAGGAGTAAAACAAGGTGGATAAAATGGAGAAATACCACAGAAGTTCTATGTAACCATATGATGTCAGATGATAAACATAACACAGCCTACTATAATATCAGTCAAAAATTCACTGCAGCACAGCCGACTATATGTATGGTAGTGAAATATTGAGCATTGAAAGAACAACATATTATTAGTACGATGACGGTTATTGAAATGATAACTGTTGGTGAAATGAGAATGCTACCATGGTTGCAAAATCATAAACATAAAACGTAACTGTTCCACAGCCTTCTAGATGAGAAAGTTTAAAGTGGAGCAACATCTTGGATTTTGTGTGCCAAATCAAAATTCAAAAGAAAATTAAGGCCAGCTGATGCAAAACTTATTTTTAGCTCGATGTAAAACTTTTTTCATTCACATGATTGCTACAATGTCAAGACATAACTTTTCTTTTCATATTCAAGACAATATATTTAATCATACAATGCCCCAAAAATAAAATGACATTAACATTAAAAAAAAAACTGCCTATTGGTCAAGCGGAGGCAGAGGCACCATTACAGTAATTAAAGCCATACCAAACTCCATTAGGAATAAACGTATTATAGGTAAATGTAACAGACCTAGTGTTGTACCCATACACAGACACAGTGCTGGGTTTCCAGCCATCATAGCCACTTCTGTAGAGGTATAAATAGCAAATTTGGTATGTGCAAGGTCCCCTAATTTCAAATGTATCTGTTGAACAACTCTCAAATGTCTTTGAATATGGATCATCTAATCTTGAAACATACACCTGTTCATATATAAATTCATCCCACTTTAATTACCTAAAACTCAAAATTTAGCACTTCTAATTGCTAAATTAATTTCAATCTTTGAGTGATTTATAATTTTACAAAAAAAAATTATTAAAATAAAGCAGTTCTAATTAAGTTAAATCGCATAGGCATTAAAATAATTTACCCTTAAAAATAAACTCAAAATTCATGAATTTTTTATGGAGTTTTTACCAAAAGGGTGTTTATTTTTAAACTCTGGACACGGAAGGGTGTTTTCGGAAATTGATTATTTTTAAACTCTGGACACGGAAGGGTGTTTTTGGAAATTGATTATGAGAGTTTAACAAAGTCTCATATTAGATATGAGAGTTCTGGTATTTTTTTGAATTAAAAAATATACTCTCATACTCAATTTGAGAGTACAATCAGAACTCTCATACTCAGTATGAGATTTAAGTACTCTCATACCAAGTTTGAGACTTTTGTGGAAAAAAAAGATAAAGTAGCCTGGCACGTGAAAGATTCTACCCTAACCTCTCATATATAGTTTGAGAGTTTCTTTACTCTCATATCCAGTTTGAGACTATCCAGTTTTACTATTTAAGACACATTCATTAATATTTAAAATTAAAAATTTTATTTAATATTTAATTATTTTAATTTATTTGATAATATATAAGACACATTCATTAATATTTAAAATTAAAAATTTTAATATTTAATTATTTTAATTTATTTGATAATATATATCTTAAAATTAACACAACAAAATTTCTAATTTAAAATTTACACAGAATATAACAAGTAATTAAATCTTTAACTATTTTTTACAATTTAAAAATTATTTCTCTTATTTTATTTAATATTTAAAATATATCACTTAAATTATCAGTACATAATTTTTAAAATTTTTCAACGCCGTCATATTTGACCATATATATATATATAATGTCTAAAAATAATTTCCAGTGAGAGCACAATAAACCCGTCTATATTCCTCATAATATGAGGAATTTTTTTTTGGATTTATACAAAGGAAAATTGTACTATTTTTTTTAAAAAAATTTAATTATTTTCATATATTTTTAATATACTATATGAATATTAAATATATATTTTTAAGTAAAATATATATTTAATAGTCGATGTTTATTTTTTAGAATAAAATAATTTTACACTTTTATTTTATTTAGAATTCAGTTTGCACAAGTTGACCGGGAAACCTATAATTTTCTACCACGCTTTGTTTTATAAATATATGTTTTATTTTTTATATATGTTTAGATATTAAATACACATAATTTAAATAATACATAATTAAATATACATTCGTAATTAAATATACATAATTAAACTAAACATTCATAATTAAATATACATAATTAAACTACAATTACAATTTAAAAAAATACATAATTCAACTACAAACCAAATTAAAATAAAAATACATATAATTAAAAAAAGTTCACATAATTTAAAACAAAAATTACAAACCATGCTCCCCATATCTATCATAAACACTATCTATTGGAGCTCTATCAGAAGGAGGATGAGAGAGCGGACATGATCTGGAATTATGATCGGGATTTCCACAACGGCTACATCTCGGATCTCTCCTAGTCTGCCTTCGGCTATGATCCATCGCGCCTTTAATTCTATTTACCCTTCTTCGGCCCGGCCCTCCATGGTGAATCATTAGGGAGTCATCTGGAAGTAGAATCTAAAATTTAGAAATGTTTCTAATTCGTTATGATTTTTTTGTTCATAGGACTTATTTTCATTTCTGTTGCCTTAAATTTAGAGTTGTCACCAGCCTTAGAATCTTAAATTTAGGAGAATAACAAGTTCTACTATATTAGAGTCTTAAATTTAGAGTTGTCACCAGCCTTAAAGTCTTAAACCTCTGTTGCCTTAAATTTAGAGTTGCCTTAAATATATATCATAAAATGACTATTTAAGTTTCAATTTAATTTTTTTTATCTAATGATATGATAAAAATAGAGGTTTAAAACATATATATATATATATATTATGAATATTTTTTTTCACCTACTAATTTAACGATCTAGATATAAGATTAATAAAGTATTATCATTAATGTAGTTTTTAAATTTTAATTACAGAGAAATGACAAATTGTAAGAGTCTTACTTGTAGAAAAACGGCAACTGAAAATTAAGGCAGTAATATTACCTTAGGCAGGGGAGGGGTCGTGACGTATGATTTTTAGGAGAATAACAAGTTCTACCATATAAATCATAATAGTTTATCTATCGATTATTACATTATTTTCCTTCATTTGTTTCCTTTCTTTAGTTTCTTAACCAAATCAACTCCTATTATTTACAATTTTTTAAAGCTATTATTTGATAAATATTAAAAATAGACATCACAAAAAAAAGTTATTTTGTTGAAAATATAAATTTATATGTATTTTTTTTACTATATTGTCATTTTGATGTGAGATATTTTATTAAATACTTATTAATAATTAATATTAAATATGAATAAAATAAAATTTTAATACATTGATTAAATTATTAAAATGATACTAAATATGTTATAATTTAGAATAAATATGGAAAAGAAAAATATGTCTATTAATTTGTAATGGATAGAATATTTAATTTTGTTAGTAATTTTTATTTTCATTATTTGAACAGCTTTTATTAATTGATTTTTCTTCATAATTCTAACCCTCTTACAAAATTTTCTAATTATGCCACGGATAATGAGTTAAGAACCCCAAAATTTGTAAGTTTAATTTTACAATGAAAAAAAAAGCTATTCATTTATCATTAAAATAATGAAAAATAAAAATTAAATGGCCCACAGTATTAATTATATATGGAGCATTTATTTTATTTAACAAAGTGATGGAAGTACATGCAAATAATTTGCATTAATTATATCGGCTGTTGTGCTATATGTATATATGGTGGAAAATGGCTTGGCTTTTCCCTCTGTAAAGCACCGTTTCTCTGCCATTAAATAATTTGCATTAATTATATCGGCTGGTGCTATATATATAACATGTACATATATGTTGGATTTTTATTATATTGTTATTATTATTAACTTTAAAAAAGTTGGCAATTATATGAAAATATTAAGGCTAAAATACATATATTACTCTATTCGATATTATTATGGCTAAAATATTTAGTACTAAATATTTAAATAATAGTCTTTCATCGTATATTAATCTGTATATTTTTTTTAATTCACGTAGAATCATCTTAATAATACATGTATATATTAAAACTACGAGACGAGAACTTATGAAATATTTTTTTAAATAAATTCATTTGAACAAACCAAAAAAATGATACTCTCTTCGTACTATAAAGATTATCTATTATTTTATTTTAGAATTTCACATAATAATTTCTCATTTTTATTTAAAATATATGTTTAAAGTTTTTTTTTTCTATTCTATCCTCAAATAAATTCACACTTTAAATATAAAAAAAAATAATAATTTATATTATTTATTATATAAATAAGAGTAAAAGAGAAAAATACATAAATTGTCAATGTATTAATTATATTTTCTTAAAATTTATTTAAAAAAAGTGACAATCTTTTTGGAACATAAGTAGTAAAATGTAGAACAAATTACTTCCTACCCAACAGGCTATTGCGAAAAATTATATGATAGAATAGTTTTTTTAATTAGACATTTGAAATAACAAACTAATTAGATAGCTACACATATGTTATATATAGTGCTTGAACGATAGTGAGAAAGTAGGTTAGTCGGTATCTATAGTGTTTGATTCTTCAGAACCAATCCAAGACATCGAAGGTCTTAAAAAGCAAAATAAAGGATTACAGAGAGCCAGCATCGGACTAGATCAACATGAAGTAAGAACCAAACACCTAATTATTAAAGAAAAACTAAAAAATAACTGCGAGAGTGCTAAACCCTAAAACAAGTTAGATCTAGTGATGATTGGTGACAACTCTAGATCTAAGATAACTCTAATCTACCTTTTCACAAAGAGAACAGAACAAACGAAAGGAAAGAAAAAATTAACTTGTATTGTTCAAAAAATTATAGGGCTAAATTTTACCGCGGTCCATGAACTTGTGCTGTTGTAATATTAATATTCTTAAACTCTGATTTGTCACTTTAAAATCTTTGAACTTACGAAATTATAACATTATAGTCATTCGTTCAATTTTTTATCCATTCTCACTAATACATCAGCTTTTACCTCACTAATTAAAAAGTGATATGACACAACATCAACGTCTTATTTAGTGTTAATTTAAATGAAAAATATGTTAAAAGTGTTAGAGTTCAAACCCTATACCTTTTAAACTTTTAAGTTATTTATTCTTATTGAGCTATACTAACAATAATATTATTAAATTTTATTTTCACAGTAGCTGTCAATATAATTTATAATATTAATTAATAAAATAATTTATAATATATATTATTAGTATAATTTAATAGTTTATAAAATATTAATTTAAAAATGATAATAATAATTATTATATATTTATTAATAATTTTTGTATAAATATATATAAATATATAGTATATTATTATTATTATTAATATATTTAATAAGATAATTTATAATTTATAAAAATGATAATAATAATTATTATATATTTATTAATAATTTTTGTATAAATATATATCAATATATAGTATATTATTATTAATAATATATTTAATAAGATAATTTATAAATTATAAATTATTAAATTATACTAATAATATATATCATAAATTATTTTATTAATTAATGTTATAAATTATTTTATCAATTGATGTTATATTTTATAAATTATATTAATAGCTATAGTTAAATAAAATATAAAAAAATAATCGTATTATTATTAGTGTAGTTTAATAGTAAAAAATAACTTAAATTAAAAGTGTAAAATGTATGGGGTTCAAATTATATTACTTTCAATTTTTTTAATTAAAATTATATAAAAAAGACATATACTCTCATACTTAGTTTGAGACTTATGTGGAAAAAAAGACAAAGTCTCATACTTAGTTTGAGACTTATGTGGGAAAAAAGACAAAGTAGCCTGACAGTGGAGCACGTGAAAGATTCTACCCTAAACTCTCACATATAGTTTGAGAGTTTCTGTACTCTCATAACAGATTTGAGAGTTCTTAATTACAATTTTAACAGCTCTCATATCCAGTTTCCGAAAACACCCCATTTGTCCACATTTTAAACATTTCAAAATTTATGTCCACATTTTAAAAATGAGCCCCCTATATCTAAAGCACCCATTTTTTATATTCTGAGTTGATATTTTAAGGGTAAAATTACAAATACAAGTATAGGGGAATACAGATGCTCACCTGATTACCATAAGCATCACCAAATGCAAGGCTAATATGGTCTTGAGTGTACCGGATCGAAGAACAGCTAGTGCTTATCTTCACTGTGAAAGAACAGCTATTTGCATTCTAAAAAAAAAGAATATAGATATATAATTCACCATTAATTTAGACTTCAAAAACACCAAGAAAACATTGGAAAAAAATTGGAATTATAAAGAAATCCAAACCTGAGTAGTGTTGATCTTGAAGGATCTGAGAGGCTGCGGCAAAGGAGTGATTTGTCTAGCTTGTGAAAGATTTAAAACAAAGGCGAAGAAGAGCAAAAATGCCAGAGATTTTTTGCCCTGGAATTGGATCATTTCTACTTCTGTTGTTTTTTTTTTCCAGAACAGAACAGATTGGGAGAGAAAAAACTCGTGACTTTGGGGAGATTCCGAGTTACAGTGACAAAAAATGCTACCTATATATATATATATCAAAGAACTTTCTACAAAAAGGGGTACATCTGTCTTTTAATTAGCTTTCTCCAACGAATATGCCAATTTTAGAGGGCTATTTTTGGCAATGTAAAAATAACTTGCATAATTAAGAAATTTCATTTTCCTTCTTGCATAAGTCTTCCATATATACACACAGAAATATCTTCTTTCATAAGTCTTCCATATTATTCTATGTTATACAGCGCTTTGTTGCAGGATTTAATTATTTTTAAATATTTTTATTTTAATATAAATATTATTATATACATATATATATATATATTAACTCTTTATATTTTTATACATATTATATTTTTTTTTATATTTTTATTTTAAAAGATATTATTTGTAATTAAAAAAATATTTGACCAATGATATAAATTTTAAATATAATAATAAAAAATAAACAGTGACAGACCCAGCACATTAATCAAGGGGTAAAATTCAATAGCCGATCGACGGTTACTGATTTTTTCTCTTCTCTTCTCCTCTCTTCTCTTCTCTCCTTTCCTCTGTCTTCCCCGTCTCTTGTCTGCAAATGCCATAGATCTATAGCAAGTGGTCTTTTCTTTTTTCTCCTCTCTCTTCTCTCCTCTTCTCTGTCCTCTTCAACCATGAACGTTGGCGAGGGGATCGTTTGCCCTCCACGACTTCCTAGATCCGTCTCTTAGAATGAACAAATACTGTCTAAAAATTAAATACATATAATAATTTTATAATAAAAAGGATAAAAAAAATATAAAAAATTATTTGCCAAAATTTTTAAAAAAATTTGTGAAAAAAATAATAAAAATTATATAAAAAATAATTATATTTGTAATAAAAAATATAGAATTTTGTAAATACTATTAGCAATATCTTGCATATTAACTAAAACTATTATCCTTATTGGTATTTAATGGTAGATTAATTTATACACCTCGTGATTATATAAATTGATTATTTTCTCTTTTACTTAAAGTATCGACTCAAATGTAAATTTTTTATATGAAAGTGAATTAAATTAAATTAAGAATTAATCATGAAAATAACCTTTATAGAAAATGCATTGAGGTTTAGCATTATTAATCAACTCTAATTAAGCCGATCCAAAATCAATATGGACCTTTATCTCTTTGGTTGTATTGAAACCCTATATAATTTATAATTATATTAATTAGTATAGAAAATGTTTTTTTTTTCTTTTAAATATAGTTTTCTATGCTAAAATCCCACAACTCCAATTTAGGAGTGATAACAAGTAAAATATTCGTGAAACCTGTTTAATTTTTAATTGCTCATACCTATTACAAATCCTTTTATAACTATCTCTTCATTACTCATTCATTCATGTTCCAAACTCATTTAACATAATCTGTATTTTTTAAATATAAAAATTTTAAAGTATAATAAAATTTAAATTATAAATACAATATAATACTAATATAATCTTATTAAAATAATTTTATACAATAAAATTCTATAGTTAAAATATAATATAATAATTAAAATTAATAAAAACATAACTAATAAAAATTTAATTATATAAATGAGTTTGGATAGTTGGGTCTCAAAGGTATGTATCTAAATTTGATCCAAACTAGTCACAGACAGTAAAAATATTACGTGTATCCATTCAAATACATTTGTAAATTACTAATATTCTGTATAAATAAATCGAGAAGAGTCGGATATCTGAAAATACTCAATCAATTATTATCTCTACTCCAATCTCATCACTAAAACCTTATTTCACACAAGCCACAACTAAAATGATAGAGATCTAATTTATCTCATCACAATATATCAAATACCAAATATAGAAAATAAAATTAAATAAATCCACATAAACTCTCAAATTTAACGTGCAAAAGGATCAAATTGCTTAAAAACAATGACAAAATCATTGTGAAAAGAAATCAAGAAACAAAATATGAAAATGCTAGATATAGAAAATACCAAATATAGAAAATAAAATATAGAAAACACCAAATATAGAAAATAAAATTAAATAAATCTACATAAACTCTCAAATTTAACATGCAAAAGGATCAAATTGTTTAAAGAAACAAAATATGAAAATGCTAGAGAGCTACTATGATCACAAATCCATAAGCTTAAAAAATAAAAATTTTAAATTAAATAAGAGAAAAATAAAAACTTTAAATTATAACTTTAGATATAGTGTAATTCAAAAAAAAAAATAGATATATATAGTGACTATATTTAGACACCAATTTCTTATTTTTTTTTTGTTTTTACTTATATGAAATTTATTTTTAGATAAAATTATTTAATTTTATTCGAACTAGTTACTAAAATAACTAATTAAATAATGATATAATTCAATAATAAATCAATATTAAAATTTAAATTAACTAAACTTTAATATTCCTAATTTTAATCTGATTTTTTTAAAAAAACCTTGTAGGGATATTCCTTAATTGCATTGGCTTTAGGATGATGAAAAAAGATATTACAATAGCATGAATAACTTTAATGAAAGAAGGAATCATTAATTGTTAAAAAACTATCTTAAAATGTGAAAACGTATACACTGATTTCAAGGGAGCACATGGAGTACTGTAAATACAATATTAACCCTTAGAGCCCATAAAATGAAGTCGTTTTGTCTCTGGATCTTAAAAAAAAGAAAGACACACATATGGAAATTCAATTTCTATCTATTATATTGGGTCCCACTCATCGTACAAAGACCAAAAAAAAAACATAACCATTTTGTATTAAAAAGTGAATAAATCAAAATTGAATATTGAATTTCCTTAAAATAAAAATCAATTAAGGTGAATGTAGATGGAGCTTCTAAAGGTAATCCTGATCTTAGTGGGATTGGTATTGTTATCCGTGATAGCTGGGGTAAGTGGTTGTGTGGTAGAACTGTACGCTTGGGTATCTGTTCTTCTATGGTGACAGAGTTAAATGCACTCGTTTTTTGTCTACAACTTGCATGGCAGCAGGGTTATAAGAAGGTGATTTTAGAGATGGATTCCTTAGAGAGCCTAAGGATGGTCACGGAAAACAATGGTAAAAGCCCGCGGTTTGCTAATCTTGTTGGGCAGTTTAATTTGCTTGGGAATATGCAGTGGGATGTGAAATTGCAGCATGTGTATCGTGAAGGTAATAAGGTTGCTGATATTCTTGTCAATCTTGCGGTTGCGGCTCTTCGAGTGGATGATTTCCTTGAAGTTTCCCCTATGCCAGTTCGTGTTGAGCTGGAAGCTGATCGACAACAAATTATCTGGCCTAGAATTGTGAGAGTTTAGTTGGGTATCCCCCTCTTTTGTATAAAAAAAAAATTTACTATTGATAAAAATAAGAGTTATATTATATGTTTATGATATAGATTTGTGTGTGTGTGTGTTTTAATAATTATATTAAATTAATATTTTATTAGCTTAGATAAAAATTTTAAAAAATTAATTATTTAAAATAAAAATGTGTATCTTTTTTATTATAATATGTATTTTTTCAATTATATTTCTATTTTAATATATGAGATATAAATAAAATTAAATATAGACATATTAACACAATAACCAACTTACTGACGTAGTAAATGAATTTTAATTTTAATTAATTTTCAAATAATCAAACCCAATCAACACCGCTCTCCTTCGCAAAACCCCCCCTCCCCCCTTTCAGTCTCTTGTGCAGCCATCGTTTGGGCTGTTGTCGGCATTCCGATGGGCAACAACTCCTTTATTTTCCATAATATATTTATTTCTTTCTTTATTTTGTGTTTTTCTTTCATGATTTGGCTTGAATTTTTTCCCTAGTTCTTGCAATTTTATTGCTTTGTGGTGTCTTATTTTAGTATTTTGTTTCTTTTATTTCTTTTAACATAAATCGAGCATTGTTTAGGTCATTTTGTGCACCTTCTTCTTTGTGTATGATAGTTATTTGGCCCTTGACTTATTTTGTTGATCCAACATTGAAGAATTTGAAGGTTTTCATCATTCTCAAAAAAAAAAAAATCAAGCTATCTTGGCTTTAATTCCAAGGTTTAATCCTCTCTTTATCATTTATATAGTTTTATCAGAGCTCTTACTAGAGTGATCCCTTTCTCAGATAGTATATTCGCATTTTCCCTCAATTTCGATGGTGTTTGATTATGAGGATGCTCGAGACTCTCAACGCATGAAGGTCTTACATTTTTATTGTTCTCTCATTTTGAGATAGTTTGTTTGTGGCATTAGCTTATGACCTTTTTATAGATTGTAACTTTGGTTCTTGTTGGCCGATATATAAAAAGGGGTTATACTTTTAGCTTATGTAATATACCCTTTAGGGTAGAGAAAACTTAGCCTTATGTGTTTATGTTCTTGGGCTTCACCGGGATCATTGTAGATATTCTTTATATTAATATTAATATTACTATCTTTTACTTGCTAAAAAAATGAATTTTAATTTAAGATGAATGAAAAATTATATACTTATTAATTTAGGAAAACAATTTTATTATTATGATGAATTGAAAGTGTGGTGGTGTCCCACTCAAGTGGAACCCACAATTAAAAAAGAAAAAGAAAAGCTTGCAAAATGCAAGCTATGTCACAACTTGCATTTTACATGCTGTGTTACAGCTAAAGGGGGGAGAGGGAAGGCCCTATAAATAGGCATTCCCTCCCCCAATTAATATATAACCAATTTTTTGAAAGAAAAAAAATTAGAGAGAGGAGAGAAAAATATTATTTATATGAGTGATAAAATAGCGATGTTTTATTTTAGGTGTTTGAAAAACGTTTATCATTATTTGAGTTTATCTTATTTGTGAGTGTTGTACTTCTAGAATATTATTTTTTTAGAAAAGTCTCTCTCTTATAATCCTACTATTTATTAGTGAAAAAAATTCATTCAGAGTTTGTCCCATGGACGTAGCCCAAATTAAAGGGTGAACCACGTTAAATCTGATGTACTATTTTTATCTCAATATTAGAGTTATTATCAAGTGTAATTATTTTATTATATTGTGCTATTGATTATTCGAGTAAAATTCTATCTAAGGAGACTGAATTTTAAGCGGGACAGTCTATGACCACTCCAGCCTTTCCTGAAAATTTTTTTGGTATTTATTTTTAGTATATGAAATACTATTTATTTGTATAATAACAAGTAATTTGTGTGTTATTAACACTCACTGCACTACAAGTGGTATCAGAGCCTGGTTCATACAGGTACGTGGTGTTGAAGTTATTTTATTTGTATTAAAGAGATGGAGGCAAAAATAAACAAGATGGTCAACCTAAATGATTCAAATTACTACATATGGAGAAACAAGATGAATGATCTTCTATTTGTGATGAAAATACATTTACCTGTGTTCGCTACATTAAAATCTGATGGGAAATCAGATGAAAACTGGGAGTTCGAGCATGAGCAAGTGTGTGGCTTCATCTGACAGTTTGTTGAAGACAATATGTATAATCATATTTGTAAAGAGACTCATGCTAAGTCTCTATGTGAGAAGCTTAAACAGTTATATGCTTCTAAAATAAGGAATAATAAGTTGTCCATTTGACTAAACTGGTCAAAATTAATTACCGAGAATGTATATTTATGGCGGACCACTTGAATAAATTTCAAGATTTCGTGGGCCAGTTATCAGGAATGGATGTAAAATTTGATGATGATGTGCTCGGTCTTTTAATACTTTCCTCTCTGCCAGAGTCCTGGGAGACTTTAAAGATTTCAATTGCTAATTTAGCGGTTGATGGTGTTGTCGGTTTGAAATATGTCAAGTATTTGATTCTAAATGAAGAGATGAGAAGGAGATCTCAAAATTCAGTATCTATATCTCAGCCAGATATTTTGATTACTGATTCCAAAGGGAGGAGCAACTTTAGGGGTTCAAATTTAAGAGATAAGAGTCAAGAAAAGTCAAACAAATATATAAATGTTAAATGTTATCACTACAAGAAGAAAGGACACATCAAGAAATTCTGTTGGAAGTTCAAGAAAGATCAGGAGAAAAACACAAGTAAAGAAATCAAACGATATGATAGCAGTAATGATGAACAAGGAACCACGGCTGCCACCATAGAAGAATTTTATGTCATTTCTTATGATAATGATGTAAATATAACATCTAGTGAATTAGACTGGGTAGGAGATAGTGGCACCACCATTCATGCCATATCACATAAAGAACTCTTTTCAATATATAAACAAGAAGAATTTGGTGTTGTCAAAATGGGAGACAAGAGTATAGCTAAGATCATCGGTAGAGGTGATATTTGTTTAGAGACAGAAAATGGGACAAGGCTACTCTTGAAAGATGTTAGACATGTTCCCAACCTTCTGCTAAACATGATTTCCATTGGCATACTCGATGATTCAGTAATACTTTCAAGAATGGTCAATGGAAACTTACTAAAGGCTCCTTGGTATATGGAAAAGATAAAAAAGTATTCCAAACTATATGTGATGCAGGCAAAGCTCTCTAGTGACTCTGTTGATATAGTGGAGAAAGAAAATATGACTGAGTTGTGGCATAGAATACTCAGTCATGTGGGCGAGAAAGGAATGATACAATTGGCAAAAAAGAATGCATTATCCAGAATTGATAAAGTGGACTTGAAGAAATGTGCTGATTGTCTGGCTGGAAAACAAAACAGAGTTGCTTTCAAAGGTTCCACTTCTTCCAGAATGAAGAATGTATTGGATCTGATTCACTCAGATCTCTGTAGACCAATGTCAAAGTCACTTAGTGGTGCTCAATACTTTATTACTTTCATTGATGATCACTCAAGGAAGATGTAGGTATACACTTTGAAGTCAAAAAGACCAAGTGTTGGATGTGTTCAAGCAATTTCATGCCTTAGTTGAAAGGAAAACTGGCAAGAAGTTGAAATGCATTTGGACAGATAATGGTGGAGAATACATTGGATCATTTGATGCCTACTGCAAGGAGCATGGTATCCAATATCAAACAACACTTCCAAAAACACCGCAATTGAATGGCTTAGCGGAAAGGATGAACATGACTTTAATGGAGAGAGTTAGAAGTTTGCTCTCACATTCAAATTTGCCTAAGACATTTTAGGGTTGAAGCTCTATATGCTTTAGTACATGTACTCAATTTTCACTATGTATTCCTCTTCAGTATAATATTCCAGAGAAGATTTGGTCAGAAAAGGATGTTTCCTATCATCATCTGCGGGTGTTTGGCTGCAAAGCTTTTGTGAACATTCCCAAGGATGAGAGGTCGAAGCTTGATGTCAAGACACTTAAATGTGTATTTTTTGGTTATGGTCAAGATCATGATCAACTTAACTATAGATTTTATGATCCAGTTTAGAAAAATCTTATCAGAAGCTATGATGTTGTGTTTGTTAAAGATCAGACCATTGAAAACATCAATAAAGTGAAAAAGGATATTCCTGAATTCAATAGTGACTCAACAAACTTAAAGTTAATTCCTCTAAAGGGTGTGCCAAGACAAGTTAGAGATGAAATACAAAATCATCAGCCAGAAAATGCTGATATCGATTCTCCCACAGAGGTCCAATCAGATAATGATGAGGACCATATTGAAAATCAACCACCACCACCAGCAGAAGTTCCTCAGGTTCCATTAAGGAGATCTATTAGAACTAGACAACCTTCTACTATATACTTTAATAATCAGTATGTGTTGCTTACTGATGGGGGAGAACCTGAGAATTATCAAGAAGTTATAGTAGGTGAGAATAGGGAGAAATGGATTGAAGTCATGCAAGATGAGATGAAATCATTGCATGTATGAAAATAAAACTTTTGAGCTGGTGAAGTTACCAACAAGCAAGAGGACTTTGAAGAATAAGTGGGTGTTTGGGATAAAGCATGAAGAACACAGTTTTCAACCACGATTCAAAGCCAGATTAGTTGTTAAGAGATTCAACCAAAGGAAAGGAATTGACTTTAATGAGAGTTTTTCACCAGTGGTGAAAATGACATCCATTCATACAGTGTTGGGATTAGCTGAAAGTTTCAACTTGGAGATCGAGCAGATGGATGTTAAGACTACTTTCCTTCATGGTGATTTGGAAGAAGAAATATACATAGAACAACCAGAGGGTTTCAAGAAAAGAGGAAAAGAAGTTTATGTATGCAAGTTAAAGAAAAGCTTATACGGCTTGAAGCAGGCATTGAGACAGTAGTATAAAAAGTTAAATTAGTTATGGAGGAGTAAGGGTACAAGAAGACTACTTTAGACAACTGTATTTTTATAAAGAAATTCTTTGATGATGATTTTATCATCCTTTTGTTATATGTGGATGATATATTGATTATTGGCCAGAATATTTTCAGAATCAACAACTTGAAAAAGCAGCTGAGTAAGTCTTTTGCAATAAAAGACTTAGGGTCAGCAAAGTAGATTCTTCGCATGAAGATTACTAGAGACAAGAGTGCTAAAAAGTTATGGTTGTCACAAGAGAAGTACATTGAGAAAGTACTTCAAAGGTTCAACATGGACAAAGCTAAAGTTGTTAGTTGTCCTCTTGCTAATCACTTTAAGCTTAGTTCCAAACAAAACCCTTCGATGGAAAAGGAGAAGGTGCCTTATGCTTCAGCCGTTAGAAGTTTGATGTAAGACATGGTATGCATAAGACCAGATATTGCTCACGCAGTTGGAGTAGTGAGTCGGTTCATTTCAAATCCTGGTAAGGAACATTGGGATGCAGTAAAATGGATTCTTGGATGTCTCTGTGGTACTTCTAAAGTATGTTTGTGTTTTGGAACCCCTAATCCTGTGTTAGTTGGCTATATAAATGTGAATATGACAAGTGATGTTGATTCAAGGAAGTCTACTTCTGGATATATGATTAATTTTACAGTGAGAACAGTTTCTTAGCAATCAAAGTTACAAAAATGTACTGCCTTATTCACCACTAAGGCTAAATATATTGCAATTATCGAAGCAAGCAAAGAGCTACTGTGGATGAAGAAATTTTTACAAGAGTTGAGCTTTGAGCAAGAGAAGTATGTGTTGTACTGTGACAGTCAGAGTGTCATTTATCTTAGTAAGAATTCTACCTCTCACTCACGATCAAAGCATATTGATGTGAGATATCACTGGATTTGAAATGCACTGGAGATGAAATAATTTTAACTCGAAAAGATTCATACAAATAATAACGACTCTGATATAATGACTAAAGCTCTATCCACAGAAAAGCTAGTTGCTTATAGGACGATTGCTGGTATGGAAGTCCAACCCACTTGAGTATGAAGAAAAAATTTATGGTGGTGTCCCACTCAAATAGGACCCACAATTTAAAAAAAGGAAAAGAAAAGCTTACAGAATGCAAGCTGTATTACAGCTAAAGGGGGGAGAGGGAAGGCCCTATAAATAGGTCTTCCTTCCCCCAATTAATATATAACCAATTTTTTGAAAGGAAAAAAATTAGAGAGAGGTGAGAAAAATATTATTTGTATGAGTGATAAAATAGTGAGGTTTTATTTTAGGTATTTGAGAAACACTTATCACTATTTTTGATTTATCTCATTTGTGAGTTTTGTATTTTTAGAATATTATTTTTCTAGAAAAGTCTCTCTCTTGTAATCATACTATTTATTAGTGAAAGAAATTTATTCGGAGTTTGTTCTATGAACGTAGTACAAATTAAAGGGTGAACCTCGTTAAATCTGGTGTTCTATTTTTATCTCAATATTAGAGCTATTATCAAGTATAGTTGTTTTGTTATATTGTGCTATTAATTATTCGAGTAAAATTCTGTCTAAGGAGACCGAGTTTTAAGCGGGACCGTCTCTGACTCCGCCAGTCTTTTCTAAAATTTTTTTTGATATTTATTTTTAATATAATATTTCATACACTATTTACTTGTATAATAACAAGTAATTTTTATATTATTAACACCCGCTGTACAATCAGGAGTTGACTTGAAAATTCTGATTTCCCTCATATATTTTAAGAACTAAGGAAACCAATCATCTAATCAAATTAAAATTAAAACAATAAATTATGTATTTTAATTTTAATTAAAATATAATCTTTTTTAAAAGAAAACAAACAATTCTGTCCAAGCATAAACCAATTTTGCAAGTTAGATCTTACTCCGAAAATGTGTGGACAGTACAGAGCATCCAAGGTAAACGAGGCAGAATTGGAAAGTCGCAACAATATCGTGGATATAGTGGAAAGTCGAAACAATTTAGTCGCAAAATTATGAAATTATGAGTCAAAATTTAGTTGCAACCAAATCAATAAAAAAGAGAAAAGAATGCATATTATTAGAGGATATATGATTCTGAGTATTAACATAGACAACAACATGATAAGTTTCTACTTGCTGCATTGCCCCAGTAAAAATCTCTCAAGCTATACCATCTAATACAAGCCATAGAAAAACCCAAATATTGGAAGTGAAGAGCCCAATTAATTGCTCTCTAATATATATGAAAAGGGTTGTTTCTTCTTCTTGGTGAATATGTACTAGATGTAGTTTATTACAGTATCTGCATAGAAATAGGCTACAGCTAACTTTGGATTTGGGAATGGCCTTAATACTACGTGTCATCTGGAAGAAAGAGGCGAGCAAGCATTACTTCACATTCCTTCATAAGCTTGTACAGCAGATCAGTGGAGAAGAATGGTTGCTGCATAACCCTTGGCATGGACGAAAACTGAAAATTTGCGCCCGTTCGCTTGTTGTGTTTCTTCACAATCTTGATCAGTCCTGTTTCTTGACAACAAATTAAATATGAGCATTAATATCTATTCTACTGACTAGAAAAATGTTACAATTATATGATTATCTTTTTTAAAATGTTTAATATGTCAATATAAATGAAATGGTCTGCTTTGACATAAACGAAAATTTACTTTCTCAGTTGATTGATTTCTTATTTTAAAACAAGTCATGATGAAATGGTGACATTGTTAAGGTAGCAGGTTCAAGCCATGGAAATAACTTCTTTGGGAAAAGCACAAAATATTACAAAACTTAATTGGGAAAATTCTTGCACCTTTTTTCCATATTGTTATGAGTAGAAAAAGAAAATCTATATAACCGATCTCAATTAACTTGGAATTAAGATTTTGTTGAGTTGAGTTGAGTATATTATTATCACATTGGACAAGTGTATACATTCAATGTAGGCAAAACTTGCTCCGAGAAATGACACTCTTTCATTTGTTTGCAGACATCAAATGTGTTCTTCTTAACATTAAGAAAATGATAGTTGATTCTTTCTGGTTGGTGAACTGCTGAACAGTGCAATGCCTTCCTTTAAAAGGAAAATAACTCAAATGCATCCAAGGCCATATTTTGTTGGGCAAGAAAAATGATATCTAATTACTTTTTGGCCTCTAATTGCCTGGTTTTGGTTAATCTTGCTCGTTGTAGTCCCTAGAATTGTACATGACTAACCATTGCCTGTTCAAGCAATATTTAGTATTTGTGGAAAACATGAGAAATTCGTCCGTTTAAATGCTGAGAAAATCAGACGTTGAATCCAAAAATCAAATAGATCTTTCGCTACTCCTGCTCTAAAGTGCAGTGAGCAGACAAGTAATAAAGCTATGTTTAGTACAATATGATGAAATATAATGTAATCAAATATATGAGAAAGACAAATTTGAAAAAAAAACAAAATTTATCCAATCCAATCTCAACCGTAAACTATGCGCCAACTGAAAATTCTTTTCAAATCTGTTCTTAATTTTAAGGTAGTTTCATTATCTCATCATCTGAAGGCTAGCTAACTCCTTAGATTATTTGATATCGTATTCTCATTTATGCTATAAAATTCCTGATTTTTGGTTCAATATCCATGAAAAAAGAATGTACCTGTGAAGTTAAGGACACTGTAACGAAGAAGCAGAACCATTTCTTCATGAAAACTTAAAATATCCTTCTGCACTTGTAGCTTCTCTTCATCATTCTCCAAATTTGCTTCTCTAAGTTGCAGCTCCTGGCAATAACCAACCCATTCATAAACTTCTTCTAACCATCAATTTTCATAATCTAAGCAATTCCATCAAAAGATAAAAATAAATAAATAAATTAATTAATTAATATATAGATATATACAAATACCTTTAACTTAATGATATAATCTTCCTCTTTATCAAAATAAAACATATTAACTTTATTGAGTTCATTATCTAATAATCTTGTAAAACCAACGCAAAGTCTCCTATAATTTGCTTCCAAAAATCTTCTTGTAGCAAATCTTGGCCATCTAGTATAAACTGTTTTGCCCTTCTTGGACCATGGATTTATCAACTTCAACTGCTTCTTCAACTTCTTGTAAGATATGAACTGACCTCTCCATTCAGGAAATTTTCTTTCAATCTCATCACGTAGTCTCTTTCCGTACTTCATTTCTTCTTTCTCTTCCTTTTTGAATTGCTTCAAGAATTAAAGAAGGAGATGATAGAAATGATTTTTTTATATACAATAATTGATAAAGAATATTCTTTTAGTTCTATACCAAATATTCTCTAAGTAGCATGTTTATATGCTTAACTAAGTATATTTCCTCGAATCAATCTAAAAGCTAGAAAAATAAATAAAAAATAATAATAATAATAGACAAAGATCAGAACAGTAAAATGTATGTTTTAAAACATAATTTGTATTGTTAGTTCAAACATTCTCAGTGCTGCAATTTGATTGGAACTTGGAAGTCAAACCTGTGCTAAGCCAGGGAAATTCTGTGGATCTTTCCTTAAACTAATCGAAAAATGGATTTACTATATATAGATTTGTTGTCTTCTTCTTCTTCCAAGAATATAGCTGACGTAATTTTTGTAGCCGGCGACTTTTTATTGGAACATTATATACATCGATATATTCAAGAATATGTAGCCTGCATTTCCAAAAACCAAACAATTAATGACAAATATACTTGAAAATTAACTAAACTGGACTTTTGCTGGCAGTAGAGATTAATTAATTATATAATTAGCCTTAGCTTAGCCCGCCAGCGCTGCAGGAAAGAAGAATGGGGCAACTTGCATACAGAATTGGGACTAAAACCACTAAGTATTTGTATCAGTGTTTATTTTACTCATGAAATTCACTAAATGAGCCTTTATTTAATGCTTGTAGAAGTCAATTTGAGTTCAAGTCTGTCAGAGCCAAATTTTCAAGGAAAAAGAAAGTTTGCAGGAAAAAAAAACACTTTTTTTTCTCTTTGCACCCGAGATCAAATGGCATGTCAAATTTTGATCCCATCCAGTAAGAACAAATCATATATACAGAAATTAAAAGATACACAATGACAACAACAAGCTGTTGTAAATAAATTCTAATTGAAATTTTTGAATTAATCTCCGAGGATTCTTTCAAATATTTTAAAGCAATTGTACAGTAGAAGAAACTTTCTAGAACAACGTCTAATTTATAGTTTCACAGCATTTCCCTTATACTGCAACTTTTTAAAAAGGTTATCAGCAAGGAAAACAAAAAGTACAATGCGGATCGCTAATATTGGAGAATATTTGGAGGCAATAGCTTCCCCTGTGTTCCCATGTGATACAAAAAAAAATCTGTCTTGCCATCTCCATTTGGCTGGTTACTGCAATCGGCTTTGAAACTCAGAACTCTGTTGGTGGTTTCAGTCTCATCTGTCTTCTAATCCTATCTTTATCAGTATTTTCCAGCAATCCCTAGAAATAACGGAAAGAATTTTAGTGTTGTGATAGTAAGAACTGAAAATAAGGAGCATCAAAAAGTGTATTTCTCGTATAATAATACAAAGAAGCTACACTGGGTCATTAATGGTTAGCTACCGTGTCATTGAAATAGCAATATCAAAAGTAACTCGGTCTATCATGCTATAGCATGTTCACATAAAAAAATGGGGTCAAATCATGGCCAAATCGAGTAAGCATGAGCTATTATCTCTTATGAAATAAAAGCATTGCCCTCATGCCTCAAACACACGTTATGCCATCAGTTTTGATCAATGATGAATTATGTTAAAAAATCATCCAAAACGTCTCTCATAATCAGATTTCCAATTTGTTTTTAATATTCTACAAGATATTTACTATTGGCTAATGCTGTTGCAAGTATTATTAAGAAAACCGCCATATCAAATTGGTTAATTAAAAGCTATTGAAAATTGTTTTTGAACATGATTTGGAAACAAAAATTCTAAGAAGCTACAATGTCATTTCAAACTCAAGCTAAGCAAACAAAACCTTACACAATTTAGCATCTTTACCTTCCAGATGATTTCATCCAGGCATAAGCATATCTTTCCATACTTGTCAAGGAAAAGACGCTCAGTTGGAGGCTTCCCACATACATCCTTCACAGCTGAGGTAATAGCAAAGATAACTTCTGCCACTGGAGAAAAGCCATCCAGGGAAAGGAAAAGAGAAACCAAGATAATCATCAGTAATACCATCAATCACTGTTAGAAACTCCCTGTTCTTCCCCCCTTGTTTGTCTTTTATTAAAGTTTTCACATTACAGTCCAAACAGTATTGCCAGGAACTCTATGTCCAGAGAGGAAGAAAGTAAAACTTATATTGCAAGTGATTTGAACTAGAAAGTACATTAAAGGGATCTACAAGCTGGAGGGTCTTCAACAGTAACTTTGGCATCACTAGGCTTAATATACCTTCCATCTTTGCATATAGAACTAGGTGATACTTAAAAGAAGTAAAATATAGTTATATACTCACAGGCAAGTTCATCATATTCATCCTTGCCAACAACAAAAATGCTGACATCCCCAAGCACTGTGTACACAATATACACTGACCTGGTAAGGGGAAAAATGACGACACTGTAAGTCAAGAGGAACTAAATATAATGATAAGAAACTATTTGGGTAGAGAGAGAGAGAGAGATCCTATGAAATTCAGAACTAGATAGCACTTAATATTGCAACTTGATAGAATTAAAGAAAGGTACAACCAAAGTAGAATGGCCCACGTGATAGAACTTGAGTTAATGATTTCGACTCATATTGCTATAAATTATCAAACTGCATCAAATAAGATGAATATATGATTATGGTTTAAGCTTACATACTGCATGCATGTCCAAAGATTTCTTCTCTCCACTAATGCTGTGGTTTTACAAATAACATAATCAAATTAGCAGGTTAGCATGTCCTGCTTTCTAGGGAAACATCAAAGAAATGCCTCTTCATGCTTCAACAGTGGAAATGGTTATAAAAAATAATTTCTACTGTCAAATTTCTAATTTAGCAAGAACTGTCTTCCACAATAACTGCACTACACATTCATAAACTGAAAAATAAAGACAATAATATCAGTGGAAAATCTGACTAAACAACTTTACATTATGAATGAAATAAGAGATAAGAGTCATCCAAGGTGACCTGATAGTAGATTCTTTAAGATTTGGTCAATCCATTAACCTAAATTGGCAATAATGAAAGATTCCATACCTTAGTAATTGTACTAATCTACAACATCTTACAGCAGGTAAAGATTGTGTATCATTTCTGCACTATTGACACCTATTATGCATTTTATCAAAGTGATATGCACAATGGGGTAAGCAAGAAAGTGACAGTAAAACCAACACTTCATTGAATCCTAAAATGATGTTATAAGGGGAAAAAATTATACTAAAAAAATATTTATTTGCAACATCAATGAACCAATCGAAGATTTCAATTTTTTTCTTCGCTTTTCAAATGCACGATTAAGATCTGAACCACAAACATTTACGTTAATAACAAACAGGTGAAGAGTTTGACAGCAGAAAGCTCAAATTTAACACAAAGAACGACCATGAAAATTTCTGGACATATAATTTTTTGAATGAAATACACTTCATAAACTCAAAAGTTCGTGAATTCAACTTTCATATTACAATTGGCACAGCATTTACAAAAACTATGCCCACAACCTAGGTCAATTGCCTCTTTAAGGCAGTCTTCCAAGTCTCCTCTTGGTCGTCGACAAAGATAAGGATTAAACATTAAAAATTCTAGAAAAATGGGCACCAGCTCTCTGGAAACTGTAGACCAAATGAGAAACAAATAACAATCTGTAGTCAATACAGTCTATCTTGGATGCAAGCATAACACATTATTTGTAAATTAAAATCACATTTTAACTCAAAACAAAGACATTGAGATTCTCTGTATAGAGAGTAATAGGTGTTAGAGCAAAATGAAACTCTTAGAAGAACAGAGGTGTACATACTTGTGGGAAGCAACAAGAAGTTCTTCATTTTTTACACCTTTAAGATTATCTGTACCCAGCTTAACTAAGAATGATCTCCAATGTAGCCGTTCCTCAGTTGGAACTCCAGTAAATCTGCAATAACGGCAATAGTCAAACACTTGAAACAATATGTTGACCAATATGTTCCCTTCATAACAGAGACAACATATTGTCAATTGAAATCCACCATGGAAGCACGTATCTCAGGTACAGATTTGACTCTTCTATGAGATGAGCAAGGGAGGTTGCTTCAATTCCTTCTCAAAAAGGAGAACAAGCAAGTTTCTTAGATGCAAGCTCTTTCAGAACAGAAACAGAAGGCAGCTTAGTCCCCTCATGTATGATAATGACATAGTGCAATCTAATCCAATGTGTGGTGAATAACAGAAACACATACACATGTATATATTATAATTACATATCAAAGCAGTTGATTCAATCAGATTCTCTTTCAAAATAATAGAACTGTGATACAACAACAACAACAACAACAACAACAACAATAACAAAGCCTTAATCCCAAGTTAATTGAGATCGACTATATGAATTCTTCTTTTCCACTCGATTCAATTTAGGGCTACCTCTTTTGATAAATTTAAAACAGTAAGATCAATTTGTACCATTTTTGTCCAAGTTAATTTAGATCTACCACTGTCTCTCTTAGGTATTTCTACTTTAACTAATTTAGTTTTCCTGACCAGTGCATCCCTAGATCTACGTTTCACATGGTCAAACCATCTTAATCTATGCTCTATTATCTTATCTTCGATAGGCGTTACCCCTACTTTTTCTCTAATGCTCTCATTCCGAATTCTATTAATTCAAGTGTGTCCTCACATCCATCTTATCACTCTCATCTCTGCAACATCCATCTTACTCATGTGTTATCCTTTCACAGCTCAATACTCACTGCCATACATCATCGCAGGCCGTATGGCAGTGCAGTAAAATTTTTCTTTCAATTTAACTGGCATCCTTCGGTCACATACACTTCTGTGGCACTCCTCCACTTTATCCAACCAGTTTTAATCCTGTGACTTATATCTTCTTCACAACCGCCATCCACTTGAATAATCGAACCAAGATATTTAAAATAAGTACTATGAGATACTGCTACTCCGTCTAAAATAACTCCGTCTCCTTCTCTACTCGCGTTATTAAATCTACAATGCATATATTCGTTCATAGTTCTACTTAACTTAAAACTCTTTAATTCCAAAGTACTTTTCCATAACTCTAACTTTTGATTTATATCTGCTTGAGTCTCATCTATCAACACAATATTATCTGCAAACATTATACACCAAGGGATATTATCTTGTATATGCCTTGTTAGTTTATCCATAACCAAGGCAATTAGATAAGGGCTCAAAGTTGAACCTTGATGTACCCCAATAAAAACAGAAAAATCCTTAGTATCCCCTCAAACAGTGCGGACACTAGTGATAGCTCCATCATACATATCCTTCAAGACTTGGATATATTTTATAGAAATCTCCCTACGCTCTAGGATCCAACATAAAACTACTCTAGGAACTCTATTATACACCTTCTCCAAGTAAAAAAACCCAAATGTAAATTCTTCTTCATCTCTTTATATTTTTTTATCACATCACTAATAAGAAAAATAGCTTTATAGTGGATCGACCATGCATAAAATCAAACTGGTTTGGAAAAATACACGTGTTCAAACGTAAACGGTGTTCTACAACTCTCTTCCATAATTTTATGGTGTGGCTCATTAACTTAATACCTCTGCAATTTGAACAATTTTGAATATCTCCTTTATTCTTAAAAATAGATATCAGACTGCTTTGTCTCCATTCATTAGGCATTTTCTTTGTACTTAGGATCTTATTAAACAGAAGAGACATGAAACTTTTTTTCTTCATTCTAGATCTTTAAGGTGAAATAAATGTTTTTTTCTTAATTCCCTAGTTTGTCAAGCTCTTTAGGTCCATATAATGACCAATTAAAACAATACAATCTCCTAAATAAAATATAATCTTTGGTGTGACATGAACGAAGACCTGTATTCAGACATAAATGTATGAGCACATGCTATAAACTGCAAAGAAATTAGATCATACTGATATACAAGGTGGCAAATTTTGATAACACAGACCTAACAAATATAATATAACTAGACCTTATTGGAATTTGACCTAAACCAGACAGAATAGAGAAAAATTATCCATAAAGGTTACTCAATCCTATATAGCTTCCACTTTCTTATGACTCGCTCCCTCCTAATACAGCCAGTCAACTCTCCGCCATTCTAGACATATATTGAGACAAGCACCTCCACTTGTTCACAATTCTCAATCCAACACTTTCTTCTTAACTTTTGGTCCATTTTAACAAACTCTTATTTAGATCAGCAGGGCTCTAAAATGATCACGGATCCCTATATCTTTAACAAGAAAATTCCTATATGGAAGCATATTTACTTATTTTAAAATATAATGATGTAGCCATGTCCTAGGAAGTGGAATCCAAAGCTTATCTTATAATAACTAATATCACCAATCCAACCCATCAACCATCTATAATATAGTAGCAAAGGCAAATTATTGTTAACATAGTTGAATTTTTGTTGCTCATCAGAACACTCAAGACTACATTTATATCTATCATCCAGTATTTGTCCCATCAAAGTAGGATATTGGTCAGGGAACAACTGGAAATGGTCCTGACTAATAGCAATTTCTCGTGAAATGGCCTCTCAAGACCCAAATCCATTCAGTTATTGTTGATTCACACTAATTTCACTCACAACAGACAAAGCACGGTTTTTGAGTTAGAAAATCAAGCTTTCTCCAAAAACTAAATCTCTTTCTTTACATTTGAGCAGCATCGCTCAAAATGATGCAACAATACTTCCGGGTACCATGTTAGCTTGAATGATAATAAAAAAGAATTCCTTTACAATCTTCACAAAATTTCATCAATTTTTTGAAAAATGAACTTCTCCAGCAGTCAAATCCACAAAATCAACAACATGGTATGTAAATCACAATCAAAGTAAAAGTAAATGAGAATAGCACCATTTACAGATTATTCAAATTAGAAAAAAAATCCACAACAGGTAAGATCCAAGCAAAAAAAAAAAGAAAATCAAGAACAAAATTCTATCCAAAATCAAGAAAATCAAATAAAAAACAATAATGAAATAGTTCAACGTAAGATTATATTTGACATAATCAAGAAAGATGAGTGAGATATAGGCGTACCGTTCAATAAGAATGTTGCCTTCGGCATTTGCAAATAATACAGCAAGAATCATGATCTTGGGTTTCTTTCTCTCCTTTTCCTTTCCTTTCCTTTCTGGTTCCGAGAGGGGAACTGGGAAAATATTAGTCATCTTGTTTCTTCTGTTTATTTATTTCTTGGTCCCTTGTTAATCTAACAATTACACAAATATATTAATTTTCTACAATTTTGCACATAGGGTACCTAACATTTTTTTTATAATTATTATTCCCTTCATCTAATCGAGCCGGCTCAGGCTCGGCTAAACAAAAATACATCGACCTCGTAATGAAAAGTTTAGCTCAAGCTCGAAAATAAAAAACAGAAATTACAAACCAAATTCAACGGAGAAACTCTAAATCTTGTATTAATCAATATCAATTGTCAGATTAACGAAATTCATAGACGAATACATTATACAATCCACAAAATTATGAAAAAACAAACCATAAAATTCACAAATCAAAAACTATACCAATTAAATTCCCAAATCAAGAGATTAACATTAAAAAAAAAAAAAGAAACGATTTTGTTTCTAGATGTTGGGAAAATTAAAAAAATAAAAATAAAAAGAAAGAGTGAGATCACTCAATTGGTGGCGAGACTCCTAACAATAAAAATTGAAAAAAAGACAAATGATGAGACGCACCAACAAAACTAGAAAATCAAATAAATAAATCAAATGTACAACAAAACTATCACCAACAAAAATGGCTGTTTGAAACATGCACTCAAACGAGGCCACCTCTCTTAGGCACAAAAATTTTAAGAAAATTTAAATTTTAATATATATATATATATACCAGCTGGACTCTGGACTCCCTTTCAACTATATATATATACATTTATTTATATATAAGTAAATTTTATATTTATATTTAAATTTATATATTTAAATTTAAATGAATTATATATATAATTTATATATAATTCATAATTATATATATATAATTTAAATGATTTATATATGTGAAATATATATATATATATAATATATATAAATTATATATATAATTTAAATGAATTATATATGTGAATTATATATATAATTTATTTATATATATATATATTTAAATAAATTTTATTTTAATTTATAAAATTTTTATTAAAATTTATATATATATAAATAATAGACTGCTATGTGTGTTATGTATAAAATAATAATTTTTAAAAATTAAAAATAAAATTATTATGTAATATTTTTAAAATATAAAAATCGTAAGATATAATTATCATCTCTTAGACATAGTTGACCTAATAACATAAATTAATTGTTGAACTAATATAATATTAAATGTTCAATTTTATAATAAATTTATCTATAATTTTTTCTATAAAATTTTAGTCTTTTCAGTAAATTTCTGATTTCATCACTTGTTGGACTACGAGGGTTTGTGATAAAGACGTTGTAAGAGAGTTTGTAATGAAAATGATAGTGAATATTGGAGGAACTATAAATTAGATGAAGAGGACAAATTTTTCAAGTAAAAAAATTAAAAGCGAATTTGAAAATAAAATTAAACATTTAATATTATAGTAAAATTTAAATTTTTGGTATAAATTTCTATAAAAAAAATTCTATCAAAAAATTCTATTAGTTATTAAATTTTAAAAATTTATTAAATTTTTTATATATCTTTTCATTTTAACTCTTGAATATATTAATTTATTTACTAAATTTTATTAAATTAAATTTTATAAAAATATTATTTCAAATGAGAATATTAATTTTATCTAATTTATAATTAAATTATAAAATTATAGCATTAATCTAAATACTTAATTGTAAAATCTTAAATACTAATTTATAAAATTTTGATAAAAAAAATTATAAATATAATATATATATTGATATTTATAATATATACATTTAGGCGGAGGGGGTCCATTCCCTCCGGATGAGACCTCCTAATAGTGAGCATCAAGCTGGGTGTGTGATGATGGTCAGAGATTGAGTTTGTAAAGAGGATGGCTGGCGAGGATGGTGATAGTTGATTGTGAGAAGCTGGCTTAAATATAATTATTTGTGAATAAATTAAATAAAGAAATAATATTATAATTAATTAATTAATTAGATAAATAAAATTTTATATTTTTATTAGATTTGCAAAATATTTTAGAATAATATTTAATTTTTTTATTAAAAATATTTAAATAATATATTTGATACAATGTCATGTCGTTAAAAATGAAATCCATAAAGTGGAGTCATAAAAAATAAATGAACAATCTTAATTTCCGTTAAGTCGAATTCAATTTGTTCTGTTTTCTAACAAAAATAAATGAAAGGGATAAAAAATTTTTAGACCTTTTCCTTGTAATTACTCAAATTTCAACATGATATCCGCTCAAGACTTATCACTCAAATTAATCACCTCTTTCGTAAAAGTATACTTCACACTCAATAATTTTTTTTTAATTCTATTTCGATGCACTTGTATTTTTTTTATTATTATTATCTAAATTTTCTTTTTTTTTTTTGTTCTCAATAGATCTTTTAAGCGAGACGAGAGATTGAGAGAGGCAGAGAGCAGAGATAGAGTCACAGAGGAGCAGAGAACTGAGAGAAGAACGGACGGAGGAGAGGCGACGCTGCAACACCGAGTCACCAGCCACCGGCCACAGGAGATTCCCCCTAACAAATTTCTAATTCCTCCACTGTTTGACTCACTTTCTTTTTAATAAATGATATATAGCTTCATTCAAAAAGGCAAGATAAATACAGTATGTTAACAAAAAGTTTAGAAAAATCATTGTCAATACATAATATAGAAAGACAAAAATAAAAATAAATTACGTCCAAATATAACTTATACAACCAAAACGGTATAAAAATATAGAAGGTGAAAGCAAAACAAGCTACACCCAATAACAGTCTATGCAATTCGAACAAGCCTCCAAACTATCGACCCGATACTTAAAATCATAAGTATTTTTAGAGTAATTGGATAAATAACTCAATAATCATTGGATGCATGCTTTGTATCATAAAAAGTTAAAATTTACACTCATTAATAAACATTTCCCATGAAAAAAAAATATTTATTTTCTCTTTTTCTTTGTAAATAAATGCACATAGAAAGGGTAACATGTGCAAGCTAAGTACGTGGAGCAAACCTATATATAATTATTTTGAAAACTAGCGCTCCAAATTAAAGTTCTTACCCAATTCATGAATTGAAAACACAATGCGTAATTAAATTTTGTCTGTTTTTTCAAGAAATTTTTATCCTTCCTTTAAAAAAAATTACATTCATATTATTAAAAATAAACTCTTAAGGCATGCAATGTCCAGTGCTTAATATTTAAATTATAATAATATCTAATATATCAATATTTGTATTGTAACTTTAATACTCTTGTATAATTATTAACTTCCCTCAAATAATAACAACAATAATAATAAAAAAATTAACATATTCCATATGTCTAATGGATGATTGCAAAGTTTTATCTAATGATATCAAATGCGAATGAAATAGATAATAAACTTTAATATTATTAAATTTTAATTTAATGATATTAAAATTATTTTCACTTTTGTAATATTGTCCAAGTCTAATTTAAAACGATATAAGTATTATAATCCAGTAATTAGATTTTTAGATCTTATGTTCGTAATAGTAATTATTAAGAGTTGATTTTCTTAAAAAAAAAAAAAAAAACTAATGTTGGAAACAATTACCACATCAGGGTTTAAATTTTAAAACTAAATCTTGAAAAAAAAATCATTTACAAATATAATAATTTTAATAGCATATTTTATTTTAGATAATACATAAAAATTGTGAAATCTTTGAAAAAACTTAACATTTGGGGTTTAACTAAGAATCACATCAATATCTATATTATATTAAATCTATAATCACTAACACTATATTACACCATGTGTCTTTCTATAATTTACTACATATCACATATTTTAAATAATAATAATAATTTATTTATATATTATTTATTTAAAATTATTAAATGATTAAAAAAATAAAAATATCAACAACATTGCGTGAAATCTTTTCTAGTATATAACTAAAGAACAAGCCAACTTTGTATCTTGCATTTTCAGTCTCACAAAAAAAATAATAATAACACTAGTTACTTCAGTTTTTTCTTTCAAATTGAAATAATGGATCTTATTCATATATTTTTTTTTATACTGATCATATTTTACTTTAATTCTCTGTACTTTGTTTTTTTTTTTTTGTGAAGAATATTTGATAACAAATTATCATAATATATTTCATTTTTAATAACACAATTAATTGAGAATTTTTAAAATCCAGCTATTTAAGAGGAAAATAATAATAAAATTATGTTAAACTAATTATTAATTTATTATAAAGCTAAAACTCAATTTTGTGAAAATTTTTTACATATTTTATTAATTTTTATTATTAATTATTTGTCTGAGAACCAAATAATAAGAAAATAAACAACTAAAAATGATAGCTAAAATGGTAAAAAAATGGAATGTTTAAATCATGAGTTAAAATAGTTAATATTTTCTGAAAATTAATATGGCCATCAAAATAATAAGCAATAGCACCAAAACAAACAGTTTCTTTTAACAAAATTTGATTTTCTATACATACAATATGGGGTAGCAATTGTGAATGCTAACCTAATTAATTAACTTGTTAGATACACCATCCACATCTTCAATAGTACTCTTTAGTTGAAGAGATTTTTTTAAAATAAATAAAAGTATTTTAATAAATTTTTAAATATGAAAAGTATATTTTTTTTCTAATCCAATGAACTCTTTAATATTAAACAGTGGAAAGAATTAACCTATAACATATACATAAAAGATTGTAAAACTAATTAATTAAATTTAAAATAAAGAGCGGAATTCACTTTTTTAGATATAAAGAATCAAATTCACTTTTTTATTTTCAATTTTAAAAAAATAAAAAGTTCATTAGACTATTTTTTATATTAATTCAATATTATGAAGAACTTGAAATATATATGGAGCACCTTAAAAATGTTTTCATAATTTTATACATATATACAAACAAATTATTAGTAGCCTAATTATTAACTTTTTGTATATATATCCTCTCTATGAATCAAAAATTAATTTGAAAAGATCATTAATTAAGCTTTTTTTTTTCAATACCACTTGTTAAGAAGTAATTGAAACAAATAAAAATTAGATAGATTTATTCAAAAATAATTTTAATGAAATAAAAATTTAAAAACTAATAATATTTAATTATATAATGATGTGGAACATAGAGTTTTAATTTTCATGGAGCAGTTTGATCGAAAACTGTCATAGTGACAGTTTGGTAATTACTGTCAAAAGCTGATATTGCAAATTGGACGTTTTAAGGGCCTAGCCCAATGGAAAATGGGTCAGCAAGTCAAAATCACTACTTTGCAGTGTGATCCGTCATTTTTCGACCAAATTTCATCGTTTAAGCCTCCGAAAATATTGTTTACTGTTATGGCATCTTAGAACATATTGTTATTTCCTTATTTAAAACTTTTGGATCGAGGTGTTGTTTGAGCATTTTGTCTGTCTCGTTAAATAATATCTTTCTATACTTGTAATTCTTTTATTTTGGTAATCTGTTATATTTTAAAAAAAAATTTATTTGAAATTAGAGTTTTCTGTAATCCTTAAGCTTTATATTGTAATGTTTGAAGAAGTGTAAAATAATTTTGAGATTTTAATAATGTTTCAGAAGAGAAGTTTTTTTCTCATTTTATGTTTATTTTCTGGGCATTCACAGACTAAACAGAAATAACACCCTTCTACCCTTGCTTATTTTACTTCCGCTATGTCAGTTGATATCAAAGCCGTGTTTATTCTTGGATAACAATGGCATCGTGAAGACAACCACAACAACGCTTAGAGGAGGCGTATGAGCATGAACACATGACCCACCTTGAGCAGCAAATGGGACAGATGATAGATGAACAAATGGAACAAATGATGGACAAGTTAACATAACGAATGATTCATCTCATGGGGGTCAGAATAGGGCAAACCTTAATTAACGGGGGAACCATAGTGTAGATAGATCTGATGGGGGTTATGATATTGAAGGAGGAGCTTATTATGAAAAAGAGTCGTGCAGATAATACAAAACTCTTGTTGAATATAGGTGCTAGGAATCTGGAATAAGAACAGAAATATTAGAATTTCATGGCGGCCTTAAACCAGAAGAATTTTTAGACTGGTTGGCTACAACAGAAGAGATCATGGAATTTAAAGAGCACCTGATGGTAAACGTGTCTCCTTAGTTGCAATAAGGCTGTGAGATAGGGCAGCAGCTTGGTGGCAGCAGTCTAAATTAACCAGGAATAGACAAGATAAGACTAAGATTGTCAATTGAAAAAAGATGAGGAAACATTTGCGATATGATTTTTTTCCTTACAACTTTAAGAGGTTAATGTACTAGAGGTTGCAGAATCTGATAGAGGTAATCTTAGGGAGAGACTTGATAGGGCTATTTGTAACAATGTTTGGCTATTGAATTTCAATGAGACACAGGTTGTCCATTTGCCTAGAATGCAATCTAACCACTGCCCTATTCTTGTTAAGCTTAATGGTACTCCCACCTATAAAGACCCGTCCCTTTTTCTCTTCCTTGCTCCATGGCTGCTCCACAATAATTTCCAACAATTTATTGATCAACATTGGGATAAGGTATCCAAGTACCATGAAGCTATAAACAAACTCACACCGAATATCATCCGTTAGAACAAGAATGCTTTTGGAAATATTTTTCATCGCAAGCACTCTATTCTTAAGAGATTGGGGGGGTATCCAACGAGCATTAGCAACTCACGACTCTCAAAATCTTAATAGATTAGAGAAGGAGCTTAGATTGGATCTTGAGAGGATAGAGGATCTAGAGGAACTTATATGGAGACAACATGCCCATATGGATTGGATTCAATTTGGGGATAGAAATACTTCTTATTTTCACCGTATGGCTATTCAAAGAATAAGGAAAAACACTATCAATATAATACGTAGGGACACCGGGGAATGGACAAATGATAAGGAAACTATTAAGGAGATGATATCTTAGTTCTTTCTAAATCTCTATACTGAAGATAAGCACTCCCGCCCTCTACTTTACATGAACTGTGGGTTTCCTGCACTTGATAATATGCTCATGGAGGCTCTTGGTAAGTTACCTGATGATGAGGAGATAAGAACAGCACTGTTTGAGATGGATCCACTAAAACCCCCAGGATTAGATGGTTACCATGCGGTTTTCTACCAGCGGTGTTGGAATACAATTGGTCCCTCGGTATGTACCTTTGTAAAAGACATTTTTAATGGTGGTACTATACTTGATCCCATCAATAAAACCAAAATTATCCTCATCCCTAAGGTATCAGCTCTATAATATGTTTCATAATATTGGCCTATCAATCTTTGCAATGTTATCATAAAAATTACTGCTAAGGTTATAACTAATAGACTCAAACCTATTATGCCTAGATTGATTAGCTCGAACCAAACTAGTTTTATTCAAGGGCGACATATAGTTGAAAATATTATTATTGCCCAAGAAGCGGTGCATACCATGCGCAACTTAAAAGGAAAGAAAAGTTATATGATTATCAAAATCTACTTGAAGAAAGCTTATGACAAGCTTAATTGGGGATTCATCTAGAATACCCTTAATCAGATTGGTAGTCCCATGCATTTCACTAGCATTATTATGAGCATATTTCGTTCAACTTCCATGCAGGTACTTTGGAATGGCGAACTAACTGATACTTTTATCCCCTCCAAAGGAGTTTGCCAAGGTGATCCTTTATCACCATATATTTTTGTTTTATGTATGAAGAGATTAATCCATTGTATTCAGCAATCAAAGGAACAAGGAGAATAGAGCCCAATGTATTTAGGTAAAAATGGCCCTCTTTTATCTCATCTATTTTTTGCTGATGATATCTTTCTTTTTGGGGAAGCTTTTTTTCAACAAGCTAATATTATCAAGCAAACGTTGGCGTGATTTTATGAAAGCTCGGGACTATCAATTAGCTTGATAAAAAACAAAGGTGTTTTTCTCAAAGAATGTCCCTAACACCTTTAGAAGACATTTGAGCAATGTGATGGGTGTAACTATAACTAAAAATCTTGACAGTTATCTTGGGGTTCCACTCCTCCATCAACGAGTGTCTAAGCAAACATATCATAGCATCATCGATAAGGTTAGTAAATGGCTCATGGATTGGAATGTAAGTAACCTTTCACTTGTAGGTAGAAAAACACTCACCGAACATGTTCTAGCGACCATCCCAGCCTACACTATGCAAACAACTCTCCTCCCATCCAATGGTTCCTCTAACCTAGATCAAGTATGTCGTCAATTCATTTGGGGAGCTAATGAACACCATAAGAGGATCAGTCTCATAAGGTGGGATGACGTTTGCACACCAAAAGATAGAGGGGGCTTGGTTTAAGGGAAACTCAGAGTCTGAACCTAGTGTACGTGATGAAGCTTAATTGGAGCTTACTTATCGAAGGTGATAAACTTTGGGTACAAATTTTGTGTAACAAGTACAAATATGATGGGAAGGACACCGCTTCGATGTTGAAGAACAACAAGGGCTCCCCACTCTGGAAGGCTATGGGAAAATGTTGACAAGATACATTAAAAGGCTTATGCTGGTCGGTAAATCCGGGGACCAAGGTGAAGTTCTGGACTGATTGCTGGCTAAACCAAGGCATCATCCTCCATGACCAAGCTGTGTTATGGATGTTCCTCTTGAGTTTTTAAACATGCATATTAGTGACTATGTTGACCAGCTGGGTCAATGGAAATGAAGTGAGTTTGCTCCTTTCCTCCCCTACAATTGAATCCTTCTAATTGCATCAGTTATTACCTACCCCCCCCCCCCCCCCCCCCCCCCCTTAACGGAGCGCATGATGAATGCTTTTGGAGCGTTTCCGAGTTGGGACAGTTCACGGTCAAATCTGCATATACCAAGTTAAAAAAAAGTGAATGGGATGAGTTGAATTTTGATTGGAATAGAATCTGGAAAATCAAAGGCCCATATAGATTTGACACCTTCCTGTGGCTTGCTATCAAAGGTAAGCTTCTAACCAATGCAGAGAGAGTAAGGAGGCACATTGCGTTAGATGGATCATGTCCAAGACGCAGCCAGACCATAGAGGACACGTTACACATTTTAAGAGACTGCATTTTTAGTAACTTTATCTGGTATAGGCTGGGAGCACACAAGGTATCCTCATTCTTTTCGAATTTAAATATTAAAAACTGAATTGCAGGAAACCTTGCTTTGAATTTTCAGGTGACAGGGAACGTGCAGTGGGATACCCTCTTCACTGCAACGTGCTGGAACCTTTGGAGATACAGGAATGAAATAATCTTTAAAGGTAAATGGATTGCAACCAGGGACATCCTTGGTCGCATCCAGCAGAGTGTGGCTAACTCGAGTTAGGCACCTCAATCGGGACTAATCGCCTGCAAACCTACGGTGCAAAAGATAAACAAAATTATATGTTGGAAACCGCCTCCCAGTAATTTTGTTAAACTCAAAACAGATGGGGCGCTTAGAAGTGGCTCTGGGATGGCTTACGCAGGAGGGTTGATAAGGGATTCGAATGGGCACTGGGTGAAGGGATTTGTCATGAATATTGGGGTTTGTTCTATCACTAGAGTCGAACTTTGGGGTTTGTTTCAAGGATTGCTGCTTGCATGGAGGACAGGGTTCAAAAATATTAAGGTGGAAACTGATAGTTTGTGCGTAACCAATGCACTCCGAGCTGCTACCCCTCAAGCCAAAGCAAATTCGGCTTTAATCTCCAATATTCGCAATTTATTAAGCCAGGAGCGGAGGGTTGATATCAAACATGTGTACAGATAGGCAAATAATGCAGCAGATTGGCTGGCATCCCATGCAAGAAGCTACCAATTAGGAGTTCATGAGCTAGAAGACATCCCAAGTGGCTTGGAATAATGGATTCAATGCGATAAAGTGGGAGCTGGGCAAAACAAACTAGTACTCCTTGATCCTTGAGGCCTAGGCCTCCATTTGTAATAAAAAAAAACCAAATAATATTCTTTCATAGTACAAACAACGTCTCTGCCCTAACAGGCCCACGAAAGTAAAAGGAAATACACTAAAATTCCACAACCAACTACTATTCAATCTTTTCTTTTTTCAATCTTTTTTTTTCTTTCATTGCAGATAATGTTTTTTTTGTCCATCCCTATTTTCTTGTTAGAGTAGTGCATTGAGTTAATCAAACCAAAATTTAAACAAATAGAAAATTTTAACACTTCTAAAATAATAATGGAACCGAATTAAAATTAATGAAAAAAATATATAACCGAATCGAATTAAATATTTTCAGTTGAGTTATCAGTTATAACTAAATTTGCTAAATAATATCAGTAACAAAAACTCTAGCGTGCACTAGCACATGTTAAGGCAACTATGTATTTATATTCTAAAAATTTTTATGTAATTTTATGAAATCACGCATTTTAATTGTGTTTTAAATTAATTATCTGATAGTAATATAATGTATTGTGAAATTAAATATTTTTATTTTATTCATAAAAAAAATTGATACGGGTAAAGATATTTCTGGATCCGCAACATGAAATTAGTACTCTACACATCTTCAATTTTATTAAGGAAAAAAAAAATAAAGAGCAATTTAATAAATTGACTTAATTAAAGGCATCCATAAGCCAATTAGAGAATTTAATTTAATGTTACAGTGCCTCACGTGTGACCTAATAATTAATTATTAACAGTCACGTTACATGTTTTGCCGTTTTTTAAGTTGTGATTTTAACCCCTCATTTTCCAAAATATCTTTATTTCATACTACTATAATCTTTATTTTCCTTAAATTGGAATTAGTAATAAATTTTAACAAATTACATAATTATCAAATTGATACAATATTTGCTATATTGGTTAACATTTATTATATTTAATTATTAGTTGAGAAAAGAAAGAGACGCAATACATATTGACGTTTCTCAATAAGTTCATAATATTTTTAACTCTTTAATCTTTATTTATTTACTTTGTAAATCACTTTCAAATTTCTAAAATTTAAATATTATTTATTAAATTATATTTATTTTTCACTAACTCCTATATAGAATAGGGAATTTTTTTTATTACATTTTAATTTTACTAGATACTAATTTTTTATTTAAACATTACAATTTTGAAAAATGAATTTATTTTTACTTATTTTATCAAAGTAATTCAAATTAATGGTAAACAGTGATTGACTTTTTTTGGCACAAATTAATTTCTTCCAAGTTAAAAAATAGCGATGTTATAAATAAATTCTTACAAGATAATTTATTAATAAAATTTTGAAATATATTTATTGGTGTTTGTTATTTTTTAAATTCATTATTTAGCTTATAAAAATAATAGTGTAAGTTCTTTTTATTTAAGATGATAGCTTTTAAATTATTTGCTATCTTTTTAAAACATTTTTTAATTAAAATTTTTAATTTTATTTTATTTAATAAAATACATACAACATTGTACATTTGTGTTTAAAAGAGTTTAATATATTAAAAATTTTAATAATAAAGACATTAACTAAGAATTATCTAATTTTTGAGAGTCATAAATGGTTAATGAGATCAATAAAAAATTATTATGGAATATTAATAAAAATAATTTTTATTTTTTTATTTTAGAGTTATGATAATTTAATAATTTTTTTAAATAATAAATATTTAAAATTAGAGAGAGTATTTCACAATTTGATTATTGCTGTAATTTAAAAAAAAAATCATTGACAAAGACATTTAGAAAAACCCAAATGTAATGGGGGCATGATTACGAAAGTAAAGAAAGGAGAAGGCAACGTAATTGTTTAACTCCCAAATACCAATTATACAATTACAAAGTAATACAAACAAACAATTAGTTCAAATAATTAAACAATTAAAATAATAATATTAATTATTAAATGATTTAAAAAATAAAAGTAGCAAATTGGCTAAGGCAGACTGCTACTATGATTCATAACTTCAAAGTTTCACCAAGTCCATAAAAAGAAAATATTATATGCTACAACTGTTGTAGCTAATCTCGCAAATTTCTCACTCTCTCTCTTTCTCTCTGTTTCTTCTTTTCACATTCTGTGCTTTTCTATCTGTACGTATAAAGCTCGCGAGGACGCTGAGATCGGATCAGATCATAAAAGGTCCCTCTTTCTCTCGGATCTCTCTCTCTTTTATCTCTTGATCCAAGTTAGTGTTCTTTATTTCATTTTCTTTTTTCTTAATCTTAATTCTCAGAATGATTTTCTGGTTGATCTCTTGCTTGTAGACTGTTGACATTTTCAGAAGCTTAATTACTTGTTATATATATATATATATATATATATGTATATATAAGTTTAGTTCATTGCTTGTGTTTTGGTTAACAGGTGAGGGATGGAGCCGACTTTGTTGCACGGGACTTTACATGTAACGATCTATGAGGCGAAGGGCCTTCAAGGTGGGAATGGACCCCACTTCTTCCGCAAGGTATATATTTGTTTCTCTATTTATTTTATTGTTTTTTCTTGGTTGATTCATGTTAATTTGTGTATCTGTTTGGTAATGTTATTTTTAGTGGGTTTCTTGTTTTTTGAAAACGAGACCTCTGCTTATAAATTGGGTAATGGGCACATTTTGATATCCGCTGTGACCTTAATTGGTATAACGTGGGCATAGATCTTTTTCCTATAAGGCTGTTTCCCTATATCAGTTTGGTGTTTGTTTAGATCAATCAAACAAATTCACCAATTTAAGTGGTAAATGGGTTTTATTTGAAACGCCTTGTTTGAGCACTGGGGTGATCTTGTTAGATATTAATTTATTTGGCAGGGTTGTCTCTTTTTGGCAATTACTAATCTTCTTTGACTACCCATTTGTCCTTTGCTTACTATTAAAAGCAAAGAAATCCAGCGAAGGGAAGAATGGGATAAGTCCTAATTACAATCAACTGCTGACTAATTTAGTTTGGAAAGGAAATTGAGAAATGGGAATGAGTCAATGGAATTACTAACAAGTAACTATAAAATGATATTTTAATGATTTGTTTATTTGATTATCTTTTAACTTCTAATAGCAGATGGCTAAATATTTTGAAAACTCTAAATGGTTTATCTTTTAAAAAGTCGATTTTTTAAAAAAATGTAATTTAGGGAAATGTTTATTTTTTAAATGTCATGCGCCTTCGTAATTGTGACATTAACTTTCATTTGTTTCTTCTCCTTATGTCGTTAAACACATTTCTGATGATCCTGAGTTTTTATCATTTTATCTTGCTCTGGAACTTTTACTACAGTGATGGCAAGTGCCTGTTTTGATCTTTATTAAATTGCTAGTATCGTACCACTTTCACCTAGCATTTCTAATGTGGCCTTCTCTCATGAGTTATGACATGTGTGGAGTAGGCCACCTGAAAATGAATTACCAATAAAACAAAACAAGAAAGCAGGATCTGTACTTAAACAAAGATTCCGACTATCTTGCCTGAATTTGCTTTTCTGCCTGCCTGTTACGCCATAAGACTTTGAGTACTAATGAGAATGAGATCTTGTTAAACAAGAGATGCAATTTGCTAAGCAATTATATCTCATGGTGGGAAAATGTCTGAGACCTTCCCCGTATGAGTGAAAGTGTATGTTTATGATCAAATGTTAGAAGTAGAGCTCAAAAACTGCCGTATCTGCATTGAAAATTTGCTTGTTTAGATTGACTGCAAAAGTTTTCTAGGATCGACCTATGATAATGGTGTTGATAAGAAATTTCTTTTTAAAGCATCCCTTCCCATTTGGTTATTTATGCAGGCTGAAGTTTGATAATTTTATCTCTCTTTTTTTTTCCAGAATTTCACAATGGTCTAATTTGCTAGTTCATTGTGCACTGAAAGGTGATTTTTGGTTATATGGAAATTTTTTTTTTTTTTTTAATTTCACAATAGGCGGCTATGTATATGGATTTGTTTCCTCCATTCTGTTCTGTTTGGTAAGATGAGGTAAAAATAGCAAGAATGAATATTTGAGTCATTCTGTGTAAGGCTATAATCGAGCCGAGTTTTAAAAAGTTAAAACTCTACTTAATATAGAATAGTTGTATTCGAACTCAAACTCAAACCGAGCTTGAGCCGAACTCGAGGTCGTATCAATTCAGCTCATATATTATGTATTTTGAGTTTGAACTCGATCTCAATTTAACTGAAGTTAACGAGTTCAGCGAGTTTATTGTAGTTTTTAATTTTCATTCATCTTTTTTATCTTTTTAGAGAAGAAATATTAAAATTAACATCATTTTGATAAAGAATGAATAATATAATTATATTAATATAAATGAAATAAAATACTATATTACTATAATTTTATATTCTATGATGGATTACTAAGCATTTAATAATTCTTTTATTAATAAATATTGTATTAACATAAATTTCACTCACTATCAAATAAATATCAATATTCGTAATTTAAAAATGTAATATATGAATAAATTTTCAAATAAGGTTTATTGATTTGAATTATTATGTAATATCAAAATTATTTATTTTATATTATTTAACTTATTTATCATATATATCGTTTAGTAATAAATTACATAAATTAATTTAGTTAAAGAACTAATATATTTAAATACATAATTTAATATATAAATTGAATTATGCATATTTTTAATTTAGCATAATAAACGAGTTAGGCTTTTTAAATGAGCCAGCTTATAAGTTTAATGAGTCAAGTATTTCTGAGTTTAGTCTTAATTCATTTAACAAATAAGTATGTCGAGTTTAAGCCTGAACGGGTATTTACTAAGCTGAGATTCAAGCCGATTTTGAAGAGCTTGACTCATTTACAGCTCTAATTATGTGATAACTAATTCATATATATCTGTGAAGACAATTACTTCATTGTAAACATTAGTCAGTATTACTCCTGGTAGTTTTGCTGTTATACGAAATATTCGGTTTTGCATTCAGTTGAATGTCAAAATCAGTATAAATTTTAGTTTCACTTTTTCAAGATATTCTCTCTTCTCTATATTTTTTTTTTTGTTGATCCACGTTGTTTATCTGATTTATTCTCTGAATTTTTGTATTTTAGTGAATAAAACTTCAGTTTTCTTACTATATGGAGTTGTATTTAAGATTTTCCTTTTCAACTGTTTGCAACAGCCGCCATGGATTCATGCCGAGCTTAATTTTCTTCTTTTTTTAACTCTGAATAATTTTGCCTCCTCTGCTCAACAAGACATTTGAATCTGTAGTTTTTTTTCTCTTACAAATTACAAATCTCTTCTTGTGCAGTCTTGATGTTCTCACATTTTAATTATACTGTTTTCTTTTTCTGCTTCAAGTATCTGATTGAAAATCTTCATTGTAGCTCATGGAAAACATTGAGGAGAAAGTTGGTTTTGGCAAAGGGGTCAGTAAACTCTATGCAACTATTGACCTAGAAAAGGCTAGAGTTGGGAGGACTAGAATACTTGAAAATGAACATACTAATCCCAGGTGGTATGAGTCTTTTCATATCTACTGTGCTCATCAGGCTTCAAATGTCGTATTCACAATCAAGGATGATAATCCCATTGGGGCAACATTAATTGGAAGAGCATATGTGGCAGTTGATGATGATCTCCGAAATGGGGAAGAGATCGAGAGATGGGTTGAGATATTGGATGAAGACAAGAATGCTATTCATGGTGATTCTAAAATCCATGTGAAGCTGCAATACTTTGACATTACCAAGGACCATAATTGGGGTTGGGGTATCAAGAGTCCAAAATACCCTGGAGTACCTTATACATTCTATTCACAGAGGCAAGGATGTAGGGTATCTCTCTACCAAGATGCTCATGTCCCAGATAAATTTGTTCCTAAAATCCCTCTTGCTGGAGGGAAGTACTATGAACCCCACAGATGTTGGGAGGATGTTTTTGATGCAATTACAAATGCAAAACATCTTATCTACATCACTGGCTGGTCTGTTTATACTGAAATTTCCTTGGTAAGGGATTCAAGGAGGCCAAAGCCAGGAGGAGATGTCACTCTGGGTGAGCTGCTCAAGAAGAAGGCAAGTGAAGGTGTCCGGGTTCTTATGCTTGTCTGGGATGACAGAACCTCTGTTGGTTTATTAAAAAAGGACGGGTTGATGGCCACTCATGATGAAGAAACTGAGCATTACTTCCAGAATACTGATGTACATTGTGTCTTGTGTCCCCGAAATCCTGATGATGGTGGAAGCATAGTTCAAGATCTACAAATCTCCACCATGTTCACTCATCACCAGAAAATTGTGGTGGTGGACAGTGCACTGCCTAATGGAGATCCCGAAAGGAGGAGAATAGTTAGTTTTGTTGGGGGTATTGATCTCTGTGATGGGAGATATGATTCCCCATTCCATTCCCTTTTCAGGACATTGGACACCGCACACCATGATGATTTCCATCAGCCCAACTTTGCTGGTGCTTCAATTGAAAAAGGTGGTCCAAGAGAGCCTTGGCATGACATCCACTCCAGGCTTGAAGGACCTATTGCATGGGATGTCTTGTTTAATTTTGAGCAGCGATGGAGAAAACAAGGTCAAAAAGATGTGCTTCTTCAGTTGAGAGAACTGGAACATATCATAATTCCCCCATCACCAGTCATGTACCCTAATGACTATGACACATGGAATGTCCAGTTGTTTAGATCTATTGATGGTGGTGCTGCATTTGGTTTCCCTGAGACACCTGAAGATGCTGCGAGAGCTGGGCTTGTTAGTGGAAAGGATAATATCATTGACCGAAGCATTCAGGATGCTTATATCAATGCCATCCGAAGGGCAAAGAATTTCATTTATATTGAAAATCAGTATTTCCTTGGAAGTTCTTTTGGTTGGAGTCCTGATGGTATTAAGCCTGAGGATATTAATGCATTGCATTTAATTCCCAAAGAACTTTCACTTAAGATAGTTAGCAAGATTGAGGCCAGGGAGAGGTTCACTGTTTACGTTGTTGTTCCAATGTGGCCGGAGGGTATCCCAGAGAGTGGATCAGTTCAGGCAATATTGGATTGGCAGAAAAGGACAATGGAAATGATGTACAAGGATGTGGTGAAGGCTCTTCAAGAAAAGCGTATTGAGGAGGATCCTCGGAACTACTTGACATTTTACTGCCTTGGGAATCGTGAAGTGAAGAAGAGTGGTGAATACGAGCCTTCAGAAAAACCAGAGGCTGATACAGATTATGAGAGAGCTCAAGCGGCCCGGTGCTTCATGATTTATGTTCACGCAAAGATGATGATTGGTAATTGCCTATGACTTTACACTGGAGTAGGGAAATTAGAAACAAATGTAAGCCTTTGCAGAATGTATTCTCCTTGCAAGGATGTTTAAAAGGTTCTTCATAGAAAGATGAAGACTACAGTCACACAAATACATCCTAGAGAATAAATTAAAACCAATTATTTTAGGAATTTAGACTTTAATTGCGTTAATGCTTCTCTCTCTCTGTGGCATTTATATTCTTTGATATAGTTACTTCATAGAATTTGACACATGGTTTTTGCAGTTGATGATGAGTACATAATAGTTGGGTCTGCCAACATCAACCAAAGGTCTATGGATGGTGCTAGGGACTCTGAAATTGCTATGGGAGGCTACCAACCATATCACTTGTCAGTTAGGCAGCCAGCTAGAGGTCAGGTCCATGGTTTCCGCCTGTCATTATGGTATGAACACCTTGGTATGCTTGATGATTCCTTCCTTAATCCAGAAAGTGAGCAGTGTGTTAGGAAGGTGAACCAGATTGCAGATAAATATTGGGATCTATATTCAAGTGAGACACTTGAACATGACCTACCTGGTCACTTGCTTCGTTATCCTATTAGGGTTAGTAGTGAAGGAGATGTAACAGAGCTCCCTGGAACCGAGTTCTTCCCTGACACCAAGGCTCGTGTTCTAGGTGCCAAATCTGATTACATGCCTCCTATTCTCACTACCTAATCAACTGTGTGTGGTTCTCTAATAACAGCCTGCCTTGTTGTCTGCTTTATGTTATTAGTTGTAGCGGAAAAATAAATCAGTTATTAAATGCTTGCCTGTATTGTTCTCGTGCTAGTATGTTCATACCAGGATTTACAGAGATGTGTTAATGCTATGGTGTGACATGATACTGACTGTTATAAACCTCAAGCTTTTGTGTACCTGGTCTCTGTATGTTAATGTTCATTGCTATTAGCATCAAGTAGAAGGTTTGTACAATTTTCCTTGGAAGGACCTTAATAATATATAAATCTTTTTTTTTTAATTTATTTATTGATTTGGCTCTAACTTGCTAGAAATGTATAATGAATGAGTTGTCTAAATCTAGCTGCCCTTCCGGCATAATTTGTTATGAGAAAAAAAAATGGGAAATTATCTGTTTGTACAAGTGTCCAGTTTTATTGCCTTAGGCCAAAAGTTGACAAAATCATCTTGAACTCTAATATGGTTTTGTGCCGTCTCAATCTTATATGATTTTTAAAGTGGCAAGCAAGCTTCTCCTTTGAAGCTCTAAGAATGGATAGTTTTGAATTTTCTTAAATATATTTTATCAGGTAGAATAGATTATTTTCTGCTCTGTTTATCAGTTAATTTTTTTGACATTTTACAGAAAAAATCAATGAAAGCAATTGGTTAAAGTACAGTAATAAAGAAAATTAGCAATCGAACTTTGTTTATGGAGCTTTCCAATTTATGTTTAGTTGAAAACTTCTTGATGGTAGCTTGTCATTTATGTGGAATTAGATATACCAATATCATTTACACTCAAAAAAGGTTTTATAAGGATGAGATTTCACAAGTAGTCAATTATTATCCTAATTCAAGTTTTTTTTTTTTTTGGGTTTTTGCTACCTGGTGCAGGTGGTTTGGGTTTTGAGTTGGTTTAAGTCAACCTAATAATGAATTAACCTTTGCATTTTTTTTTAGGAGAACTATCATACATGTCACTTCTTTTAACTTTTTTTTAAAAATATTTTTCATAATTTTTTATATATCTTTAATATACTAAAAACATATTAGATGTATATTAAATGGAGTATTTTTTAAATTAAAAATTAAAAAGTGAGTATTTTTGAAAAAAAAGGATAAAAATAGATTTTTTTAAAAATATTTTTATTTTGGAACATTTATAAAACTACAAAAAAAGTTTTATCCTAAAAAATACATATTTATTTAAAAAGTTAGAGCAAAATTTTAAAAATACTTCAATCTTTAATAAAACAATGAATTTTTTTTTCAAAAAATACTTTTTCTCTCACTATAATTAATATTTTACTTCAATTTTTATTTTTTTTAAACTTCACTATTAAATAAAAATATTCTAATAAAATAATATAAATTAATATTTTATTTTTTTACCATATATAAATTATTAATTTTTATAAAGAAAAAATTTTAATTTTAATTACAAAAAAAATTAACTCTCAAAAATATTTAAAAAATATATAAAATATAAAATATATTAATAAAAATTATTAAATTTATTTTAAAATAAATTTTACTTATTATACATATAAAATAAATTTTAAAAAATAATTTCATTATATAGATGTTATATAGATATTTGATAGATGTTTATGTGAAAATGTTATGTATTTATTTATGTATATTGTATATATTTTATATAGATATTGTATGGATATTGTGTGTATGATATATAAATATAAAATTAAAAAATTAAAGTTAAAACTATTAAAAATATTATGTAAATATTTGATAGATGTTTAATAGTATGATAGATATTTAGTAATATATTATTATTTATTGTGTATGTGTTATATATATATATTCTTTGTATATATATTAAAAATATGATGTAATAAAAATTATTTATAAATAAAAACATAAAGAAAAATGAAAAAATTAACAAAAAAAATAAACACCTATGTATGTAAAAAAAAGTTCGGCATTAAAGTTTTGGCACCGTAAACTTGGAAAGGAATTTTGGTTTTAAGGTGGAGAACGTAATTTTCTTAATTATTTTTTTAGATATTTAAAAAAAAAAAACTCTTTTTTTTGCATTGTTTCTTATTTTTAATAATTTTAGGGATTTTTTTTATAATTTTCAATTTTGACAATTTTAATTTTAACAGTAAATGATTCCATTTAAACTATGGTTGTTTTATATTGATTTAGATAGAATTTTTTTGGATAAACTAAAAAACACTATCATTCTTTAAGCCTTTATTTTATAAAAGAGTTGCATGATAAAAATGCAAAAAATTGTTGTTATTGTAATCGATAAAATAAAATTTTATAAATTGTGTAATTGATAATTGAATTATTTTCTTATTATTTTAATTTTAATTGAACCAACTAATTGACCTATTTTGAGCTGACCCATATCCAAATTAATTTCCAGACATAATGAAAATATGATACATTTGATAAAGACCATAAGTAATTGGCATTTTGTGGGATTGTCGTCGCCACAAGGAAAGGATTTATGAAAGTTATTTCAAATCAAACCCAAAAAAAAAAAAAGAAAGAAAAAACGATTAGACCAAATTTGTATGCATGAAAAAAATGATTTTTTTCTCTTAATATGAATTTATATTTAATTTTCTTTTCATAATATTAATGAGGAATATTCGAATATAAATTTATTTTTTGTTTATATTCTTAATTAATTTTTTGTCAATAATTTTTTAACCAATGAGATAAATATTAAATTATTAAAAAAACTAAATTGTATTTTCTATTATACTTCTTTTATTTTAAATTGAATAATTCATTTTATTTTTACAAATATATATTAAAAATTAGTTACTATCATATAAATTTCTTAAAATATTTTTATTCCTTAATAATGGCATATTAATTCTATACATTTTATTTAATATATATCCATTAATTACGTACCTTTATAAAATTAACGTTTAAAAAATGAAAAGTGGACTAAATTATGAAAGATAAAAAAAAATATGATTTTTTTTATTTATAAAATTAACATTTAAAAATGAAAATGAATTAAATTTTAAAAAAATAAAATAAAATTATAGACTTTCAATTTAAAATTAATACCATTTGAAAAGTTAGATAAGTTTAATATTTGTTATTTTCATTTATGAACCATAGAATATGGAACCAGCATTTCACTTTCATTTCATTTTCAACCAAAATTTTTAATGTGATTAAAATTTGAAATAGAATATTACTCATTTATTTTATATGAAATTTATGCAATATAACAGATTCTGTGAATTAAACCAAAAAAAAGGTGTGAATTAAAATTTTGAGAGTTCAAAATTAAGTGTTTAATAATTTAAAAGGAAAATTATTAAAATATTTATTAAACTAATCATCATATATAATTTTTTTTTATTTTTTAATGATTTTTTGATTCAGCATAATAATTAATATTTTTTCTATACTCAAAAGAAAAAAAAAGTATTTTGGGAAAAAATCTCTATTGAATGAAACTATTTAAAGTAATTATGGATAAAATAAAAAAATATTATATTGATTGCAAAAAATTACTAAAAGAAGCTTATCTGATTTGATGGTGGATGGTCCCAGGAAAAAGCCGTAACCCGAGGATAAAATTTCATTCTTACATGACACGTGGAAGCAGAATAGTTTTCCAAGTTCCACTTGGGCACTAACTGGTGATCACCACGTGTTAATCAATCATGACATCTAAGTATAATTTAATAAATAATAAATATATATATTAAATAAATTATTTTATAATATTAAAATAATTAACTAATATTTTTAAAATAAAAATATTAATAAAAAATTAAACAGTTTAATTTTTTAAAATTAAAAAATATAAAATTAAATATTAAAATATAAAAACTGATCAAAATAATACGTAAAATTTTATAAATTCTATAATTATTTAACCTATTATTTTTAAGTCAATTTAAAGATGGCAGTAGGCGAAGGAGACCAAAGATAATCTCCTGTCCTCCGCCTTTATGGGATATACTCTGTCGGCCTCTCCCATCCCCGCTGCATAAACGAAGAAGGAAAAAATTGTATCATACATTTAATTTATATTTTCACCATATATTAGATTAAATAAAAATTTAAATTTAAATTATAATATTTTTAAAAAATAATTTTTATTAATTTTTATTTTAAAATTATAATTTTTTATTAGTTTAAATTTTTTTAATGGAGATATTTTTCATATTTGCATTCTCATGGGATCCATACACGGATGAAAATTTTCACTTATAGAAAATTTTCACTTATAATCTATACTCCTGTAATTTTTTAAAAAATTAAAATTTTATAATTTAAAAAATTAATAATCTATAATAATTATATAATTTAATAATACAATAATTTAATAATTATATATAATAAAATTTTAAAAATTAATAAAATTAAATGTATTAAATTAAATTTATTATATATATATAAATAACTAAAATATAATATAATATAATATATATTAGATTCCATGAAAATGAAAATCACCACATAGAGTATGCTCCTCACTCCCACCTCGCTTCGGCCTCCTCATCCGACAAAAAAAAATTATGAGAAATTCCCATTAATTTACAGCAAATTTCCACAGAAAACATAAATATTAATATTAATAATTGAATTATTTAATCTAAAATGAAATTATTAATTTAAAAATAAAATAATAATATATCTAATTAAATTAGCTGAAATAAATAAAAAAAGAAATATATAAAATATATAAATAAAGATTATATTATATTATATTAGATGTCAGAGTTATGTGTTTTAAATAATTACTCACATGATTGATTGAACACGTGGTGATCACCAGTTAGTGCCCAAGTGGAGCTTGGAAAACTATTATGCTTCCACGTGTTACGGCCTTTTCCTGGGGCCGTCCACATCAAATCAGATAAGCTTCTTTTAGTAATTTTTGGCCTTTTGTAGATAATCAATATAATTTTTTTTCCCTTAATTACTTTAAATAGTTTCATTCAATAATTTATTTTCAATATCTCAACTAAATAACCATAAAAAAAATAAATAGCAAAAAATATGTTATGTTTTTAGAAAAAATCATAAAATATTTTTAATATATAAAAATATACGTGGATGGCTATTTATTTTGATTAATTTTATCTCATTAAAATTATAATTAACTTTATTATATTTAAATTATTATTAACTTCAATAATTATAATTTTCTAATTATATATTATTATTTTAAGCCTATTTATATCACTATATAAATTTATCATAGATAATATATATGACACAATTTATAAAAAATAAAAAAATTTTATATTATTCTTTCTATTTTTTTTATATTTCTCTACCTATTTTTTTTATATTTGTAACATTTCAAATAAATCTTATTTTTATGATAGAGTTAGTAATCATTTTTAAAACGATTAATTAATTATACTGCAATAATTTCAAAAATAACAATTATGAAATTAAATTTGAGCAAAAATATTTTTTTTATATCAACAAACATATTTTTCTTGTTTTCTATTTAAAAAATATATTAATTTAAAACAAATAGATGCCCGTTGTCTCTCCATTAACATATTCTAATACACACATGTGTATATATATAATTCTGAATTTTATATTTTATTATTAAAAATTAAAATAAAATTTTTAAATAATTTAAAATTGAATCTCCAATTAGCTTAAGTTTAAACTCAAATGCTATTTTAATTTTTTTTTATTATTGGTATGAACAGAGAAAATAATTTTGAGTCTATTATTAAGAAAAATGTACACTTAATGTTAGACCATGATATTTTAATTTGATATATTTTATATGAAATGATATATAATTTCATAATAATTATTTAAAATAAGATATACTAATATTTAAAATTTTAAAACAAATAAATACTCAAATAATTTATAATTTTTAAAATTAATTAATTATTTTTATTCCTAAATTTAACTAAATTAAAATAAAAATTAAATATTTTGCCAATAAAGTCTATGTTGCTTAATTTATTTATAATTTCAACTTTAGTCACCCATTTATGGAAATTAAATATGCGAGATGAACTAATATCACAACGAGTAGAGAAAACATATTTAAATTAGCACTACCAATAATAATAATAATTATTATAATTATAATAAGCCCTTCTCTCATCGTTTCCAAAGTTTGCTACTCTTAACTATTTCTACAGAGTTCGCCTTCTTTATTTTTTTGTTTAAGATTTAGAGCTGCATCGGCCTTTTAATCATAGATTTTTTTATCCTCTTAGGTTCTTATATATTTTGTAGTTGTTTAATGATTTTGTTTACTTTATCCTTAGATCTAGCATTTATAATCTCTATTTTATCCTCCATCCTTATGGTGGTAGGGTTTATTTTTGTGGATTTAATAGTTTGGAATGAAAATTAACTTTTTACTCTGAAGAATCTTCCTGATTTGGCTTGTCTTCTTTAATTTTGGTGATATTTAGTTATGCTCATGATGAGTATGTTGTTTTCAACAAATGGTGAACTACGGTCAAGATATTTTGAATTATAATTTTCAGTGTTAAATCATTACTAATAAGCTTTTGGTGTTACCCATAATTAAGTTTAATTTTTATAAATTTTCTCTTGTATATCACTCATGGATGAATTTATAACACATCTATAATTTTCTATGGTTTTTTAATTTTTTTATGATGGTTTTCAATCCACATATTTTTACAATTTTTTTTTGGAAGATTTTTGCATTTACATTTTCTAGGTGTTAAAAATTTTTGTTTTAAATTGTGTTTATTGGGTCAATGTTTAGTGAAATCTTCTTTTACTGATAAAAAATATAATAATAATAATAATAATACTAACTGATTAATACACTGGAAGAAATAGAAACCCAAGAAATTTGACCAAGTCTCCGATCTTCTAGAAGTCAATTGCCAAAAGTTGACCGCTGAACTAATTTTCTTTCTCTTTCTTTGGTTTTGCCGCGTGGGTCACAAACCAAACCGAACTACCCATTTCTTCACCATCACCTTTCAATTCCTCTTTAAGCCACCACTTTCTCACCCGCCTATCAATATCAGTTTGACTTGTTGTAACACACCCTTTCCTCCTAAAATAATTACTACTATAAAATAATAAATTTTATCCACGAATAATTATTACTTAATAAAAATTTATTTTATATTTAAAATTTATTTTTATATAATTATTAAAAAATTATTATTGATAAAATAAATAATAAATTTAAAAAATAATATTTTAATAAAATAATTATATAAAATAATTATTATACAATTTTCTTAATTTTTATATAAAAATCTTAAATTAATTATTTTTTACTTTTAATTTTTTAAATTTTTATATAAATATTTATTATTTCTACTAATCCTAATAAAAAAATATAAATTATATATTTTAAATCTTTTAACATACTTCGACATAATAATTATAAAAATAATTTGCTATTTTTTTAAAATTAAATATTAGTTTCACGATCGATTAAAACAGTAGTTTTTTTATAAGATATTCTAAAAATATAAAAATATTTTCAAAAATATTTATTTTTTTAAAAAATTAACTTTTTAATTTTAAAAAAAATTCGTTTTCATATTTAATAAATGTTTATTACGTCTAAAATATGATATATATATATATATATATATATTGGCGACGGTAAAAACCAAATACTCCCGAATTGAAATAGATTTCAGAGTCGAACCAAAGTTTTCTTATCTAAATAGTTATCGGAATCGAATCCAACCAGATAAGGGGGCTACGGCTACCTAATCAAACTGACGAAAATTAGACTCTGTTTCGGATAAACTCAACCCAACCCAATTATATATACATATACCCGTATGAGGTCTTGTTTCTTGTATTTGATTCCTAGTACTCTAATTAACAAACCACAAATACCTTCTTTAATTCTCTCTTTCTCCTTTCTTCAGTTTTGAATTCTGATTGTTAGAGTATAATAAAATATTAACTAAATGTCATCTATACTTGGCTTAAGCTCACAAGGTCTGGTCTTAGCCACAGCCATGGTTGTCTCTAGCACTGTTCTGTTTCTTGCTTTTTCTAAACAGAAAAATCTTTCTCTATCTCAGATCTCCAAGAATCTTGATTCTCAATTTCCAACTCAGAATTTACGTTCTTGCTTACGTTCAGGTAATTGGGTTTTCTTTAATTCTTCCTTTCTTTTTTAAAAAAAAAAATTAATGTTTCTTGAAACTTATTATTGTTCTTTTGTCTTGTTTTCAGAGGAAAATAAAACAGAGAAGAAAAACAAGAACAAGAAACAGAGGAGGGTGAAATTTGCAGAGAATGTAAAGGATACAAAAGGGAACGGAGATCAGTACAGGAAAGAGAAAGAGAATTTATTTTTTGCTAAGCAATTAAAAGAGAATTCAGTTCCTAAAATTGATAGAATTTGCAGAAACGAAATCCCGGGAATTCACGAAATGCCTGCAAACAGGATTGCTCTGTACAATGGAATTCTAAGGGACAGAGTACACAGAATTCAATGTTCATATTGATCAGTAAAATTCTGAGTCCAACTCTAATTTTTTTTAAAAAAATATTAATGGGTGTAAATATTTGAACTTTGTCCAGATTATGAATTTTAATAGGAAATTTTTGGGCAGAGTTTTGTTTCCCAAGTTAATTATAATTAATTTCTGACCAGGGTTAGCTTTGTTCATTTATTTTGAATTTGAGCCTTGAATCATTACATATTATTAAAATTTCCATGATTTCTCAAGTAGGATATAACGAATGGATGCCTAATTGTTACAAATATTTTATTACTGCACTTTTCTATATTCTAGAATACATAAATCAGCTGAACATATTTATTATAAATTTTCAAAAGGCAACAAAGTAATGTTTTTTTTTTAAAAAAAAAAAAGAACAAAGTAAATCAAAACTGTTTTTCTGATATCATTATATTTTGTGATTATTGGTGGGTTCTCTTTCTACTAAACCCATGGTCAATTTTATTAGTTTTCAGTTTCTTTTAGTAATATTATAAAAAATAGAATTATTTCTACTTTACATAATTCAACAAACAAAAAACTATACTACTAATGCATATTAATTTTTTAAAAATCTAATTTCATGTATATATAAAACCACTTCAAACTTGAAATTAATACCATCTTAAATTTCATGTTTTAAACTTTTTATTTTTTAACCAAGTTATCACATGGAAAGGTCAAAAACTTGCCAACTTAAACCAGAGAAGTAAATGGCAAGTTGCGGTCCTGCTACAGAAAGCTTAAAGCATTTTCTTCGAAATTTCATTCACAATTTGGCCATGGACTCAAGGTAGCTCAACTAATTTGACCGACCATTTTATTTTATGTATATATAAATATATAGATATTTATGACCTAGCTTTTTTTAAGATTAAAAATTAAAAAACACTTACATAGTGAACATGTGGCATATAGCAATGCCAGAGAGCATGTATAACTTACAAGTCACAAACATAAATTAAATATCATAGATTTAAAATAAATTTAATGGTATATTTTAGTGGGTTTTTTTCTTGAACAAAGTTAATTGTAAAAATAAATTTAAGTGAATTTATTTGATTATTACATACTCTTATATTAAAATAAAAATACTAAATTTAATCAAATTATTTGTACACTGCTTTATTGAATAATGTTGAAATCTTAACTTTAATCAATCACATAAATTATAAGTATGAAGTCTTATGAGCAACTACATGTAGATTATTATCTATGAAGTCATCAGCATATTCAGGTATTCATGACAGATTAAGTATTTTAATTTAAAATTTCTCCTAAATTATTAATGTGCATTATAAGCCGGTGCCCATTATTCACACCACTATCCTGTTATTCTCATCTTTTTGCACCTAATTTATAAAATTCTATAAGATAACAACAAATTAGCTCATTTTTATTATAAATAATGTAAAATTCTTTATTATTATTAGAGCAGTGGTTGTCTTGGATGCTACAAGAAGCCCACATTAATTGCCACAGTAGATGAGCCATCTAAAGGTTCAAAAATTCAAGGTCAGATAGTGAAAAAACCTAGCATATCAGAGGACTTCTGGACCACCAGCACTTGTGATATGGACAACAGTGCAGTTCAGTCACAGGGAAGCATGTCATCAATCAGCACAATCAACCAGACCCTTGATCCACATGGTGGCTCCAATAGCAATAGTGCACCCTCTGAATTTGTAAACCATGGTAATGGTTCAACATATCTGATAGCTGTATTGTTCATATGGTCTCCAATGATTGATGCTTTTTGGGAACTGATTTTCATTCGCATTTCAATTATCAAATTTTTTATTTTTCTTTTGTTTGATTATTGCAGTATATATTTCATAGGGCTGCATACTGCTTAAACCATTGTATGTTACAGTGGGTAATAAGATTTTACAATGGGTAGTGAGGGTCATTTAACCACCTATCTGCATACCGTGCCTTGGCTTTCTCCATATTTCTTCTGTGCCCTCTCCCCCCTGCTTGGATCTATTTATTAACCTTTTCGTGTTTACTCTTTCTTGTCCGTATGTGCAAAATGATCTCTTGATGCAGGTCTTCTTCTCTGGAATCAGACAAGGCAGCGATGGGTAGGAGATAAAAGGTCTGTCAAGTCTTCACAGCAGTCTGGGGAACCCAAATTAAAGTGAGTTTCTTTCAAATTTTTTGAGTTGATCAAATTAATAGGTGCTATTCATGCATTATTAAAATAATTTTCTAACTGCTGTACTTATGTGTTTCAAGTGTTGGGTATCCACTATGGGTTAAATTGTGAATTTAATGTTTGAAATAGAAATAAGCACTAAATTTAACTTATTAATAAATTTTGCAGTGGAGTAATTTTACAATATTCATATTAAATTTAACCCATTTTTTTATAGTATCATTGAACTTTGTCTTATTATCTTTTTAATGTGCACTGTAATATACACACACACTCATGTAAACAAAAAGAGCATAAATATGCAAATGGCTCCCACTGATTAATTTAAACATTTCTAGATCTACACCTAATGGTGCAATTGATTTTGATATACACATATATCATCGTTTCTTGGTTCAGATAATCACCCACTTATTTAAGAAATTAGCCAATTATAAATTAGAGACTATTTCTTGACATTTCTAGTCAAGTTTGTATTTTGTCATGAGCTGGGTTTTTGCTTCCATGGTATCTCAATTTTGTTCGACCCATTGTTTACTAGACAAAATTCAAAGTTTATGATTTTAAATGACTGTTTGAGATGACTTATTTTCGAACTTTTTTGTTATAAAAATTAATAATACCATTTGCAATGTAAAATAATTATTTATGGTTTCAATTTTTTTTGTGAAGAATTAACTGGAATAAATGAATTGTTTCCGGTCAATCTTTTTACCCTAAGAATGTTTATTTTTACAAAACCCTGACTGATTTGAGATCTGAATAAAAGGATAATTTATTTCAAGCCATTCCTATTTTGTCTTGTCTGGTACTCTTGATCAAATCTGATGTCATAGATATGCTGGGAAAATGTCAAGATTGTTAAAAATCCATGTGTTAGCATGTGAAAGAAAACCTGCAAGTTGTCAGATTTTTGGGGCATTGCATGTATGTGGAGAAACCATCTCTGGAACATATACCTTATTGTCTTGAAAATAAACATTGATCATTCATGAATTTGTTTCTGGTTATCTTGTCAACACTGATTGTCACTGCATGGTTAAAAACTTCTGGCTTTGCTGCAGTTGGAATGCCACATATGACAGTTTACTTGGGAGCAACAAACCATTCCCTCAGCCCATTCCTCTCTCTGTAATTCTCTCTTCTCCCAGCCTTGGTGTGTTAATTTCCCAAACCATGAAATTCTTATCGTCCCATCTAAATGACAGGAAATGGTAGATTTTCTAGTGGACATTTGGGAGCAGGAGGGCATGTATGATTGAGCAGCAGTAGTACAAGGCAAATTGAATGTTGTTTAGACTGGAAATCCGCTCTCAATTAATGGTCAGATTAAGATACTATTGAACAAACCGCGGTGTGTATAAATTAACTGTAACATTATTTATCATATGCCCACCCCGGCTTTTGTTTTATCCTCCACAGGCCATTTTTAGACATACACCTTTGTATTGCATTCAGACCTATTAAAAACACTGGCTGCCATTGCTTTTCTGTGGCAGCAGTTTTTGCACATATTTCATTTGAGTTCCTCTGAATATGTTGCTTAATTGTTTGCTGCTCACGTTAAGTGGTAAGAGCAGTCTATGCATCTTTCTCTCTCTGTAATACAGAAAAATTTCAATGTGACAGCAATATACGGCTACTGAAAAAGGGGAATGTTCTAATTGACCAAAAGTATGCAGTCTCATGAAGCAGATAAATGAGAACAATGGGTCTAAAATGGCATGTTCGAATCCATTTACTATTCTACACTTAGCAGTAAATTTGAAATGGGGACTTAGGAGCGGCAATGATGCTGGTGGTTTTCTTAGAAGAAAAAATGTTTTATTTTATTTGCGCTTATTGTTGTCTATTTATTGAAAAGGAATGACAAAAAAAAAAAAAACGAACGAGGCTAATATCCCATGGCTTTTCACCATTATGAAAGAAAGTGATGAAAATATTTTTAAAAAAAATGGAAGTAATGGTAAAAAAAAATGTGACGTTAGATTCATATTTGGTTTGGCATTATTAGTCGAGTTAGAGAATTTTGTATCGCTGAGAACTTTGTTAAAATACTAATTAGAGGTGACATATCTCAAAATTTTTATTTTTTAACTATGTCTAAAATAGTATTAAAAAAAATTCCCCAGTCCTGACGTATTACAAAAAAAAAATTGACATTAGAGAAAGGTCAAGAACCATCTTCTGATGCTTACATGTAAACTTCCTATAGTTGATTTGCCAATGCCACCACCACCTCCTAGAAACTCTTAGACCCTTCCCCCGCTATCCTCGCCCACCCACAACCCCAATGTTCTCTCTCTTTAAAACCCATCTTTTCTTTTCGAAAAATTGCCCTTGTAGTACTTAGTCACCTTAATTTCTTTGATACTGCAACATCAGCAACTTAAAAAAATGGCTCTGGCGCGTCTTGCTTTGAGGAATTTATCCCAGAGGGTTACCTCTCCTTCTTCTTCTTCTACGGTGGCTAAAAGGCACAGTTGGAATGAGGAGTTATTGTTAAAGAGGTTTATGGTAACAGGTGCTGATAAGGTAGCTGCCGAGACTTCAGATGGTAAACAAGTTGCTGTTAGTGATGACAGTAAAAAGAACAAGTCTAAACTCTTTTCTAAGAAGAAAGGCAAGAGAGGTCTTTGGAGGACCAATGGTCAAGAATTTGTTCCTCAACTTTATGGTAACGAATTAAAATTTTCTTAATTTTAATTAAGATTTGAATCTCAATTTTTTAATATGAACTAGTATTCTAATTTAAGGTGTTATATTGCCCAATGTATAGAGTTCTTTCCCTCAGGATTAGGAAATGCACTGTTGCAAGCAAGTGACAACATCAATAAACTATTCCAAAACCTGAAATTGACACCAACAAATCTAATGGGTCGCTTCAAAGAAAAAGAGCAATGCTACAAGCTAAGATATGAGGTGCCTGGACTGTCAAAGGAGGACCTGAAACTCACAATTGATGATGGAGTTTTGACAATAAAGGGAGAGCACAAAGAAGAAGAAGAAGAAGATGATGATGATAATGAGTATTGGTCAATGAAAAGCTATGGATACTATAACTTAAGCGTGTTATTGCCTGATGATGCTAAAGTTGATGAAATTAAGGCTGAGTTGAAGAATGGTGTTCTTCATATTTCCATTCCAAGAACTCAACAGCCTAAGAAAGATCTCAAGGAGGTTCCAATCCATTGATATTTTCTTGAGTTGAACTTTGCTTGGATGATATAATAAATTTGTGTTTTTTTAGCTATTTAATTACTACATATTGTAATTAATAAGTCCAGTTGTTAATTGAGTGTTTTTCTAGTGGCTTCACTCTTCCATTCCCCCTCTTTTCAACTTATTATTTTGAAATTTTTTATAAAAATAATTAAAAAGGAAAAAATTACAAAAAATACCGAGCGTACAAAAAAATTATGAAAATATTACACAAATAAAATTAAGATAAATTTCATCGTTTATAGTTTAGAATAGAATTTAAAAATTTCCTAGTTTTATGAATAGAATATATATAAATTTTAAATAAATTACTAAAAATAAATATTATATATTATTTTTATACATATTATATTTTTATATGTTAATTTGTTAAAATCAATGTATAGTAATAGGAGATGAGAATAGAATTATGAAATTTTTTATTAAGTAAAAAATTGTAATTTCATTTCTCATGTTAAATCCAGAAAAGAGCAGAAAAAAAAAAGCCGCGGGCACGCTGAACAGATGTCAGTCACGCAGTGAATTGATTATCATGATTTCAACAGTTATTTAAAAGTGCGGTTAGGCAAGGTCGTATCATGCGCGCTGTTGTTTCGACAATAGGCCGGTGACCGTCCGAACTGATGACCAAATCAGATACTTATCGGTTATTATTAGAGATTTTTTTTTTGTCAAAAATCTTTCCTCCAAATCTGAATTCCTGAGATTGTGATTCAATTTAGAAAGTCCATATTTATGAATTATAGTGATTTAAATTTTCATATTTGGTTGCAACAAAATATTTCTTCTTCTTTAAGAATTCTGAACTTGTAAGAAATTGTTGAAGATGATTAGTGAGAAAAAAAATAAAAATAAATTGAATAAAAACAATTTTCTTAAAAAAAATTAGGAAAAAAAAATAAAAATAAATTGATTCAAATTTGTGAACATGGATCACATGGCGAAACAAAATTATAATGAATTGAACAAAATGTATCTCATTGCAATTTGCAATGTAATAAAGGAAAGGCTGCAAAAGGTTACAAATTTCTGAGCTTTTTTGGTCTCCAAGTTGAAATTAGGTAAAACTTAAGGATTAAATTTGGCTTTTCAGAGCTCTGTATTTATGATTTCTATCTCCAGTTCACTTCAAATTCCAATAATTATTTGTTCAGATAAACTTTTAAAATAACAATAAATAAAACAATATTTTTTTATACTCTTAATGCTAATATACTAGAACTAGAACGCTTAATTTTAATTTCTTTGAAACATCAAATACATTTTAAAAATAAAACTTAAAAAGAAAAAATAAACTAAAAAATATATGATACATGTAAATTTGTAATAAAAAGATGTCAACACTTTTGGGATATAAAAAAAGTTCAATCTCTCTAGAACTTATATATATTTATATATATTCTAGAAATTAAAGATTATTCTTGGATAAATTTATAAGTAAACTAATTAAAATTATTAATCGCATCTAAAAAAAGGGTAAAAAAAATTCGAAAGGTTTTAACCAACTGTGAGCTGTGAGCAGTTGAAGAGACTATTTTGAAATATAAGAGCTGACAGGCTTTTAGTGGGTAAAGGTGATGTAGCCTTCACATCTGAACAGCCTTCCATGGCCGAAGCATAACATCTTCCATTTCTCTTTGTTTTTTTTTTTTTTTTTTTTATAAAATTAATGACAAAGGAAATTAATTTCCATTAATATTCTCTGTGTCTTTGTCCAAAGAATATTTATGGTTTTTGAACCCAAAAAATATGAAAGTATGCACAGGTAAATAATTATTCTTTATGTTAAAAGTTTATTTCACTATTGAAATAAACACACCATATGCTTATATTTACATGGAAATGGAATCATTCTTCAGAATAATTCACTGTATTAATAGTGGTGGACTTTATAAGATAGTTTAAATTCCTTTCATACCAAGTTATTCTTATGTTTTCTTCAATAGACTATTAGTAATTTGGTATGGATCAATGAGTTAGTAGTTTGAGTATTTATTTGTCTGTGATATAAAAATTATCTACTGTCCCGAATTAATATATACATTTTTAATTTCACAAAAATTAAAAAAGTAATTAATTTTATTAAAAATATAAATTTATATGTATTTTTTCTATTATATTTTTATTTTAGTATGAAATATTAAATATGAGTATAATATAAATTTAACATATTAATTAATTTATTAAAATGGTATGTAGGTTATAATTTAGAATATATGAAAAAGGAAAATGTATTTATCAATTTCAGATGGAGGAAGTATAATGCTGTTATTTATATTTTAAGGAGCATATTTGTTTTGCTTTAAGAATGAAATAATTAATGCAATTTGATCAAGATCATTTATGTAATATTATATTATAAAAAAAAATTATAATTCATCATATATATGATATGAATTAATTTTGTCAATCAACCACTTAACCTAAATATATGTAATTATGCATACAAAAAACCACTAAAATTTAATTTACAAGTAAAAATCACTAAAATTTAATTTATAAGTGATTAGTAATAAAAAGGAAAGATAAGAATCAATTTTTTTTTTTAGAAAGAAGCAGTCAATAATTGTAATATTAGACCTCTTAGTTGGATGAAATTTTTATAATTAGATGCCATCAAATTCTAAACTTATCAGTGATACATAATTCAAGATAGTTTAAATTTCTAACATATTAATATAAATTTTACTTTTATCGGCAATCAAATTTCTTTGAACCTCAATTTATGGGCAATAATTTAAGATAATCTATCTTTCTAATATATTAATATAGCTTAAGTAATTGATGTCCAAAATTATTGACATTCAAATTTATTCAAAATTTTAAAAATAATTTAATAGATGATCACGCAACTTATGAGTTATATTGAAAATAACTTATATTCGTTTTACATGTTAATATGAATTTAACTGAAAAATCAACATTCAGAATTATTTACATTCAAATTTATTCAAACTATATGATTATTTATTGAAAGGAACGTACTATATATGCACATCACAAATGTCATGTTAATTCAGAATTATAATATTATATCAAAATAAAACCATCCAATGATAACTACATAAAATCTAAATCTCTTCAATCTCATTTTGCCATACAGATCAGAAAAACTTGCTAATGGCTTGAGATGGTGTAGTAAATATCATAAACCAGGGCTGTCGATTTGGAGCTCCAAAAGCTCGGGTCAATCGGTGTTGGATATATTCGGACCCGACTTTGACTTACAGTTGCAAATTTGATTTATTTCCATGTCAGACTTTGGGATTAGTTAAATTTTTTTTGGCCAATCCGATTTGACATGAGAGTTTTTTTTAATAATATTATTAAAACGATATTATCTGAAATGACGCAATTATGAATTAATTTAACAAAAATGTTTCTGGAAAAAGTACATAAGACTTCACAAAGAAGAGAGAAAACTTCACAAGGAATGAAACTGAGTTAAAGATATATATTGAATGTATAGTTGGTACATATTTTGTAAATTAAAGATATATTCTATTATCAAAGATATGTATTGAACGGATATTTGATAAAAAAAATACTATGCAGTGTTTTTTTATCAGTTACTATGCATTGTTGTTTCCACTAATCTAAATTCCAATTTCATGGATGATGGGCCAAATTTCGGAGAAAAATCCAGTCCAAGTCTCTGAGAACACCACTAATAAAGACAGAGTCAAGTCAAGTCAGCTAACTGGAAGATGATCCACTGGTGTTTCACACTCGAAAAACCAAAGTCAGTGCCACAGTTTCCCATAAGGACAACCCCAGAAAACCAAAATTAAAAAAAAAAAAACTATTTTCTACAAACAAGCACAACAGTGTCAAAGTCTAAGCATTTCTTTAATGGGTGAACAACCCCACTATTCCCAGAGACATGTTCCTTCCAAGGCCAACACCCCTACTCTTCTTCACTTCAACTTTCTCCTAAAAATATTATATATATATATATATATATATATAATCAATTCTATCTCTTTATGCACTCAATCAACTAACCAATAAATTCTCCTCTGTTTCTCAAATATTTCCCCTGTTTTTCTCCTCCTCCTGCTACAACAATACATCAGTCTCTTTAATTTCTTGCCTATTTACAATCTCTTTACTGAAACATACATCAGTTATTATTATTTATTGTAATTTTTGTTTGGGCGTTCTTGGACTGGATATGGCTTTATCAAGAATTACTTATCCTGAAAGACTCAAACTTGCTGCTGCTGCTGCTGCAGTAACTCTGTTTTTCCTGATCTTTTATCTCACCTTTCTACCATCGTCACCACCAAAATCAGGTAAAATTTAATCAACCCATTTCTGGAAATTTAAAATAAAAATAACTTTTATTATATTGAATTTCAAAATTATTAATATATATATATATATATATGTTTTTTCTTTGAAATATTTATAGCCGCAGGGTTAGTATTTTCTAGCAAGAATTATAATGAGAATTTGCAGAGAAAGAAGATGGTTTTGGGTTCAAAGCCTCCCGGTTGTGTAAACAAGTGCTTCAGTTGCAGACCTTGCATGGCTACTCTAGTAGTTCCTTCTCATCAAAAGAAAAAATTCACTATTTTTAAATCACCATTATCTGATAGAGGATATGATAATGATGGTTACTATCTTCTATCATGGAAATGCAGATGTGGAGAAAAGCTTTTTCAACCTTGAGGGATTAACTAAAATATAATTAATGATTTTGCTAAAATTAATTATGTATTACTACTCTATTTATTTTATTTTCATGAATAGTTTCATAAATTTTATGCACAAACAACTCCAGTAATAATATTTTCATATTATATCTAATTTTGATTGGATGTTTGACTGTGTACTGTAAACAGTGTTGCACATGCATATGAATATATACAGAAAATGTGTGAAAAGACTTGTCTATGTCTTTTTTATGATAAGTAAAAGAAATATAAGTGTCTTTTGGTATGATATTTGCATAAAAATTCAAAACCCGGATGGAAACTAAATAAATTAATCAATGTCAAGTTTTGATGAAGTGATGAGATAATTCATAAGAGAATGCAGGCACAGTGAGGGTTTTGGAAGATAGGGCTTTATTGATATAAATGTGGTGCAAGTACCTTTTTTGGTTATTATGAATCTATAGTATATCCACTGGTAAAGCATCTGTTTTTGCACATTGTTTTCCCTGTTTCAAATTAATGTTCTTTGTTATATATATTTATATACATACTGTTGTGATGCTTCAAGTGCATATATTGATTATTAATGTTCATATTAATTGCCTTTTTTCTGTTTTTAATTTTTTTTAAGCTTTTTATACTTTAATATATATGTACTGTTCATTGTTGTTGGTCACCTGAGGTTGTACACTTGTACTGGATTAAGGCTCCTTTCTTATAGTTGTGTTGATTTTGAATGTTAAATTTTTTTGACAATGTGATAATAACATATGATATAAATTTAAAAATTTTTAGCCAGTATTAAACGATTAAAAATATCTGAAAAATCATTATAAATATAGCTCCAATTATTTAAATAAAATTGAATAATATTAATTTTTTCACCATATTAATTTATTAAAATAAAAGATGATCATTGAATATGAGATTATTTCATCAACTATACACAGTCATAAGAATTTTAAGATATATTAATCAACGATTGATGTAACAGTTGATAAATTGAATCAACTGATTAAATAAAATTAGTAAATAATTTTTTTTTTAAAAAAAATCTCTATCACCTATTCGCTTTTAAAAAAATGATAGAAAAAAATCACCAATATGAAAATTTTGAACCAAATCAATTTTTAGTTATAAACTAATATATATATATATTGATATGATTCCTACCTCAGCTTATTACATGTAAAAGAAATTCTATCTATTACAAAAAATGAAAGCTAGTTTTAGCAATAAATATATTATTTTCGTTTTTCCTAAATTATAGAACATTTTCCATTTTAATACATTAATTGGTGTGCTATATTTCTATTTTATTTATATTTAATAATATTTATTAAAAATAATTTTTTTTATTTTCCAAAATAAAACAATCATTTTAAAAATTGAAAACATGTGTGATGTCGAATACGTTTGATGTCATATTTTCCAAAATAAAGTTTCGTCCCTTTCAATATATATTAATCAATTTTACATAATTAAATCTTAGTTAATGCAAAAAAACTAATAATAAATTAATAAGTATATCTCATATTAAAATAAAAATATAATAAGAAAAATATAAATAAATTTACATTTGTAACTAAAATAATTATTTTTTTCTTAATTTTGATGAACTAAAAAATGGGCTTATTGTTATATAAAAAAAAGGGCTTATTAGTATTGAATGGAGAGGATATCTCTTTTAACTAAGGCATCAATAATGGAAGGCCTTTGATAAAAATATAAGGAAGATTAAAAATAATTCTAAAATTATTATATATATAAATTATTTATTAAAATACCATGATTTATAAAATATTTACCAAAATATCAAAATTTTATTAGTTTATAATGAATTTATCATTGATTTATTATGAGTTTATAAATTTTACATAGTTTATTATGAATTTATAGTAAAATGACTAAAATACTTCAGATAAAAAAATAAAATTTAAAAAATATGATAGAGTGTGTCATTTTTTCAATAATAAATGTTAATAATTCTGAAATGCACAATATTCTCAATATGAGAAGTTAGTGTTTCTTAACAGTCACACATGCATGTTCATACACTCTTTCATACCTTGGCTCCATCCATCATATAATTTCTTTCATAAATTGATCGGACAGGTTTAGATGCAAACCTTTCTCTTACATCTTCCGATGACCTTTTTATCAATTTAAAAAAATTATGGATTTTAATTTATTCAATTCAAATATCTTTTAAAATAATAAGAATAACAAGATCTTATATTTAATATGATCATGCTCGGAAGATAAAGTAGAAAAGTGGCCGAGCTCTTTCAAATCTATAGACAAAGGAAAGAAAGATCATACCTTGACCTGAAAAAACTAAAGAGAAGAAGAAATACTGTATTTTTTTTAAAAGAAAAAATAAAATTTACAAACTCATATGCACAAAATTTGTACAAACTAAATAAAAAGTCAGTATTACCTTTATTATAAAAATATATGTTAATAATTTTTTCCTTCATTTTTTTTCTTTCATTTTATGTAATTAATAAATTCATACTAATTTTAATATGCAATTAATAGCACATAAATATCTATGAGCATCTTCAATAAGAAGGACTAAGTCTTTTTATTGGATTCTACTAAAATATCACGTAAGTATTTAGTGTGACTCAGATAAAAATATAATTTGATCTTCCAATATCGAGAGCCAAATCTCACTTTAATAAATTTTATTTTTATATTTATTTTATTTTTAATAATTAAATTTTAAATATAAATTTATTTTATGGTGAATAATAAAATTATTTAGTTATCTGAATAATTTATTTATAAAAATTATTATTTTATTAAAAAATTTATTATTCTCATTAAAAAGGTATTATTTTATTTATAAAAATTATTATTTTTATTACTAAATTATTATTCGTATTAATAAATTTTTATTAAAAATAATTATTTTTATTAAAAATGTTTCATTTAAAAAAATTATTACTTTCACATTAAAAAATTATTATTTTATTTAAATTTTTTATTTAAATTTATAATTTTATTTTTTTTTAACAAAGACAGCAGAGGGAACGTCTCACCTTGGTGGGACGTGGACATGTCCCATGATCTCAGTCCTTCACGAGACTGGGATCAAAAAGCACTCACAATTTCACAAAATTTTTTCAAATCTTTAATTACATTTATTATCTAACAAATAAAATCATATACATAATTTTGAATGTATATAAATATTTCTATGTTGAATAAAATACTATATATATTTATAATAAAATTATAAAATATTTGCTAATATTTTTATAAAATATATGCTGAATAAAATATGTAATATAATATATGCTGAATTTAAGTATACATACATTCTTTTGACAATAAAAATGTTTATTAACAAAAAAACTATAAAATATAATTCTATGATTAACTTATTATATAAAATTAATATTACCCAATAATAATTTAAAATTATTCATTTCATATGGTAGACACAATAATCAGAGAATACAATATATATATATATATATATATATTAGTTAATTAATTATATTTTAACTTAATTACTTTTAAACATATAATAAAATAATAATCTAGGCAAAGGAAAAATAATTAATTAGAATTTAATAATTTTAAAACTATAGTAAAATTTGTTATTTTTTTAGTTAAATTAATATGAAAGAACATGAAAACTCATTTTTTTTAAATTATTATCAATGCAATTACTTAATTTAGTTTTCTAGTTATAACAATTCTTCAATATAATTTATTGATTTTATTGATTATAAGTCGAAAATAAATTATCAATTAATTATTAAAAAATAAAATTAGAGTTATAGATTCAATAATAATTAAACTTTTATTATAGTTTGTAAAATTTCAATGGAGAGCTGACACCATTCCAAGTGAAAAAATAAAAATTTTTAACTATCCCATTTATTTATTTTTCCTTCCTTTTAACTTGGTTATATAATAAGAATTAAATGTCCAATTAATAATTTAATTAGTGTATTTATAAAAGTTTAAAGAAGGAAAATAAGATGTATAAAATTTAACTATTATATGATATCTATAAAATATGATAAAAACTAAATGTGCATACAGAATTATTAATTCACTTTTCTTTAAATATATTTATTAAACAGACTAAGTAAAATTTCATATTAATATTAAATTAATTATTCAATTTTATTAAAAGATTTACTTCTAAATGAATTTTTATATTTAAATTAATTGTGAAATTTATTTTTAATGGTTAATTTTATTAACTTGTATTGAAATTTTATTTATTTCAGTAGATAAATCTATTATTTTAAGGGTTTAATTATCTAAAATAAAAATATTCAATAAAAATAATAGAAAGAAAAAAGCTTCAAATATTATTATTATCATACTATATATATTTTTGTGGAAGCAATCTTGAGCGTAGACTACCAAAATATAATAGAGTTAATTTGGGTCTTATAAAAAATTTTGACACTTTATATTAAATTAATTGAATATAACTAATAATTTATTTAATTTAAGAATTTAATAAATTAATTTTCAAATATAAGTAATGGTGAATTCATTAAATTAAATAATAATGATATGATTGATAAAAATAATTAATTAATAAATTATTTTATAAATATATTAACGAGATAAGCATATTCAGTTATATATTTATACTTAATCTAAAAATATATAAAGCAAGCTACATATAAAAAATATAATATATATAATATATGATTTCATAAAAAGTTAAATAAATGATAATAAAATTTTATTTTAATAAACAGTGAAACAAAAATTTTATTTTTTATATTAAATAAAATAAAAATAAAAATAAAAATAGTTAAAAATATTTAATTAGAAATTATTTTATACATTAAATAATATTAAAAAAATAAATTTATCAATACAACATATATCAACATAATTTTATTATATTATTATTTAAAAATTGATATATACTCTATAATTATTTAATTATTATAATAAAATTTGAATAAATATACTAGTTTATCTTTTATATCTTATTCATAATTGGTAAAAAAAATTAATATGTTATACATACTCAACACTTAAAATCTTAAATTTTCATTCATTATTTATATTTATATTTTTTATTTTTAATATGAAAACGTAAATTTGAAACTAAATAGTAAGTATTCACTATGTGATGTGTGATTTACTCCCTCCATTTACTTTTAAGTGTCTATTTTTACTATTTTATTAATATTAAGAAAATTATTTAGTAGTATTATATTTTATTAAAATACCCTTTTATAAATAATGAATAAATATTTAATAAGTAAATGGTTAAAACTTAATAAGTAAGAATATTATTAAAATAAAATAGATAATTATGTCTTATTTTTTTAAATGAACACTTATTTAAAAATAATTTTTTTAAAATTAATACTTAAAAAATAGAGTGAGTAATTAATAATTATACTATACAATATAATTAATGATCACATTAATAAATAGTAATTATTAGGCTATTTTTTAACTAAGGTGATAAAGATATTTTATGGCAAAGGAGTATGTACAAACACCTTTATTTAAATAAAAATAATATAAAATAAAAAAAAGTTAAAAATAAAAAAATACGAGCAATAGAAAATAAAAATAAAAATAAAAAGCAGGAAATGATGTAATTTCCCTCAAAATAATAACCCCTAAAATTGAGTGTACCAATTTTTTTTTTTCAAAATTTTCCCAAAATGGCGATCTTCTCACCCGCATCGCCACCCGCCGCCACCTCAACGTATCCGCCCCCGCAGTCATTTCAAAAATTTAACGCCAAAATTTGCCGGTCTTTCCGTCTTCTTCCCTTTCTGATTAATCACAATCACCCGTTTGTGCCGCCTCGCTCGAATCCTAATACACGGCTTCGCCTTCTCCACGCGGCGGTATCTCCTCAACCACCCACACAGCCCAACCCGCCTCCTGAAAAGGACCCCGTTAAACGCCGAGGTTCGTTTAATCAAATTATAATTTTGCTGTCAAGTATTTCTGTTGATGATGGTAAATTTGATACGTTCTGAACTTCTCAGCATTATTTTGAATAATTTGGTATATCGATATTTTTCAGTGCAATTAGCTGTTAATTCTATCAGAAAGTACTAATTTTTAGTAAAAATAATGGAAATAAATGGTTGTTTAATACTGGAAGAATTCTGGGAATTTCTGTGATCAACTCTACTTGTGTATGCCACAAATTTTGTGCGGTGGAGAATGGTTACTTTTTGGATTAAGTTAATGTGGAGTTCATTCATTTGTGAATGAATTTCTTTTGTAAACGAACTCTAATATTTTTCGTTATGACTATTGAGTATAAAATTCATTTGCTAAGTCAACTAATTTTAACTAGGCAAATTTGTGGTCTTATACGACTTTGAGTTTATTTGTGCACTGCTAAATTTGATAGGATTTGATTCAAGCGTAAATCAATTATATAGATCAATTTAATAGGACCCAGCATCCAGAACGATTGTTAATAGCTGCCTGTCAACATAGTTTTATGGTTAGCAGTAGCTCTTACTGTAAACGACAGGTTAGGAGTGGCGCAGAGAATGGAATCACACGCTATAAGAAAGAATTTTTATTGCAAAATTTGAAAACATCGCAAATTCTCAATACAAAGAAATAAATATTGTCAAGATAGAGCTATGTTGATACTATTAACAAAAATGACATATATGTGGCCTAAATGAGACTATGAGATATCGGTATTGATATGTGTGCTTTGTTTCATGTGTGGCTTTAAGTTACTGAAGAAACTGTCTACAAAGCTGTAGAGACATTAGATTTTCTCATGAAAGTATTATGCTGATGAATGTACGGTTGTTTTAATAGCTGACACTAGATACTAGTGTAGTGGTGTTTCATTAAAAAACATGGGTGGAGATGCTTTTATATTTGCAAAATCTTATCATACAATGATGTGTTGATAATATCACATCTCAATTTGATTCCTGTTATGCCAAGATTGTAAAAATCTATCAAGAGCTGGCATGACCTTTTCCAATTTACAGCTCTTAAAGACCATAGTTAATATCTTAGATGCCTAGAGCTCACTCCTGAAGTTTCCTTGAGGTACCTTATAGGACTTGCATCGAGGCATCGAGTAGTGAAACCATGATATCATGCTTTTCCTTTGAGAGCCTTATGGTATTTATTGCATATTTAGAATTTATTTTAGTTATATGAGAATATTGGAAGTGTTAATTTGAGGACTCTTTTTAACTTGACATTTGAAAAAGAATTTGATATTGTACCCTCTTTTCATTATTGTTGTTACTGTTAATCTTAAGCATTTCCTTTCTTTACAGACTAAGTTCTGAAGCTTGAGGACTGGCTTAGTTATATCATATCTTTTGTTCTCATCATGTAGGCCAACTTACTTGAATTTGCATGTGTGTTTTAGGCCAGCTTAATCCTTGAGAGTCATTCATTTACTGAGTTATGCCATTTGCTATAAAATTGGTATATTTTTGTTTGCGTTCAATATTCTTTAATGTGCTTTTTATTGATTCTGCTGGTAACTATTTGATGGTTTAATTACATTACGGGAATTAACTTGGCTTTTTTTTTTGAATCTTGGGAAGAAAGTGGTGATTAAATTATGTCAGTTGGCTCAAATGCTCTGAAATTTGGGTTTTTGGCTGCCTTATTATTATTATTGTTGTTGTTGTTGTTGTTTATCTTTGTGCAGGCATTGCTGCAAATTTGTCTAGATTTCAGGACCGTGTTAAGATCTTCTTAGCTGTTTTTTTCTGGATGTCTCTGTTCTTCTGGACTTCTGCATGGGATAGAACGAATGGTGGCGGTGGTAGATTAAACAAGGGATCTCGATTTAGAAGATGACATAGTAAGCATTTAGATGTATATATAAAAATATATCTGATGGATTAGTAGTAGATTTATGGCAGATGCAGTGTTGTCTATATAGCAGTCTTGTTGGCATTCATTTTATCAGTTCACTAGAATTAGGAAACGTTGGATACTTTTGAAAATGAAATGCTGCCTTTCAGGAATTAAATTGCGAGGAAGAGTTTCTCTTCCTGATTTGTCTGCCCATACTGATTTAGTTGCATCCCTATTATTTCCTCAGCTGGTGATTTTAGTTATTGGTTTAGCTGGAAATATATTCAGTCTTTCATCTTTGCTAGAAATGGCTGCACATCAAAGCATAAGTAGTAGCTCAGCAATCAATACCAAAGTAAAACCAATTACCAGACAGACTTACTCTATTAGATCAAAAAATCGAAATTCATGGCGGCTCAAGAATTCTCAAGCTTAACTCGATTGGTTCCATTATCATTAAAAAACAAATTAGTTTATTTACAATAATAAAATAAAACCTGAATAATTTCGAATTTGATTTTAAATTAATTAGTATATATAATAATATATAAAATATTTAAAAATATATAAAATTTTAGTACTCAAATTAATTTTATGAACCATAGTATTTAAAATTGGCTCTATTCCAGCTTGATTCAATGAAATTTTAATCAAATTTTCGAGTCGATTTTGAATAACTTGCAAATAGCAATTGATTTACATCTCTAACAAATACCCTTCCATTTGGGATGTGAGAGAACTTTGAAGTTGAAATTATGATGTTCCCAGTAATGAATATCAACAGAATTGATAATGCGACTGCCGGTGAAAATGTATCTCTAGTAAAGCCAATTCCTTTTTCATTAAAAATACATTTGAGTGATTAATTTTAATGGTAATCTTATCATTTTATATCAATCTTTTTTAGGTAATTGCAAGTGTGAAGTGTCTGGGCAATGGTCAATGGGCGTAAGATGAGAAGATGCCTTTTTGTTCCACTTGTTGCAAAAAGCTATACGAGCCGTCCATTCTTCCATAAATGCAGCAACTAGTCGGAACTGTGAATTATGTGGATCCACTGTCACGTGTCAACGTGTCCTTTCCTAACAGGCCCTATGTTCAAATGCACAGTGTTAATTCTTTGTCTTTATCACAGGATTGATTAACGGCTGAGATTTTTTCATGTCATAAAAATAATTTTTTTATTATTTTAAATTATAAATCTCTTATTATTTTAATAAATTAAATATTATATAAATTTTTTATAATATTTTTTATAATATTATTTATTCAATATATTATATATTAGAAATAAAGATATATTAAAAAATATGTAAATTTATATTTTTAATAAAAATAATTAATATTTTTTAATATTTGTAAAATGAGAGGGAGACTTATTTTTGTGGAATAGAGTGAGTATAAATTAGTATGTCTTCAGCGCATTACTGTTCTTGATGAAGGGGAGAGGTTTCTTTACCTGTCCTTTCTCTCTTTCTCTGAAAAAGTACTGTGTTTGTAAAATATCTTTCTCCCTCTCGTGAAATCAAATCGGTGTCGAGATTAAATAGTGTTAAACTTTGTTAAGAGCACTTTTCAATAAGCATGCTCTTAAGGAGCTCTTCAACACCTATCTTGGACTCATGGCTTCCCCACCCCAAAGACTCATCCTCACCAGAGCCAGAGTTTCAGATCCTCCAAAGAACCAAATCAATTATCTCCTTTCACTCTCAATCTTCCACTGATGATCCTCTAAAGAAAGTGATCATCGCAACCCAAGAACCCAATTTCCATAAACCCAAGAATGGCACACCTGTTATACCTCCTCTTCAAATCAACAAACAACATTGTCAAAATGATATTACTAATATTGAAGAGAAAGAACCAAAACCCAGTTCAAGAATCCAAAATTTGTTTTCAAGTTCTGGGTTGGGAGAAAGAATGGTTAATGATGATAGTACTGATGGGTGTAATTGTGGGTTGCAGACACTAGTGATGGGTGGTGGAATGGGGAGTGGAGGTGGTGGTGGAATTTGTGGTTGCGGTGGTAGTGGAGGAAGAAGATCAGATGATGGAGATGGTAATGGCGGGTCTGAATTTTATGGGGATCACAATACTGATGCTTATTACCGAAAAATGATTTCAGCTGATCCTGGAAATGCACTTTTACTTGGAAATTATGCTAAGTTTCTGAAAGAGGTATAAAATCTTTAACTTATAATATTATGGAAATTGACCAATTAACAAAATTTCTTTCCTAATATGAATTATTTGCAACTCGGATGTAAGAAAATTCTTGTGCTTATTTTTATTCTAATCTTCTGGTTTTAATTTTTTCTTGGCAGGTTAGAGGAGATTCTGCTAAAGCAGAGGAATACTGTGGAAGAGCAATTTTGGCAAATCCAAATGATGGAAATATTTTGTCAATTTATGGTGATCTAATATGGCAAAAAGAGAGAGATGCTCATAGAGCTGAGAGTTACTTTGATCAAGCTATTAAAACTGATCCAAAAGACTGGTAAGACATAAATCAAAATTATGACCATGTATTATAGCTTTTAATGTTCTTGTTTAAACAATTCTTGCAGCTATGTCCTGGCCTCATATGCTAAATTTCTATGGGATGCTGAAGAAGAAGAAGAAGAAGAAGAAAATGAAAATGAAGATGCACAAAGTTTCTTCCATGGTTCTCCTCTGCCTCCTCCTCTAGCTGCAGCTTCCTAGTCTCTTTTCTGTAAGGAGATTAGTTCAATAAATTTGTCTAAAAAATAACCCAAGTTGTAATAATTTACCATCTGTGTTATAGTGTATGTATTTATTTGACCTTTACTAATTATGACGAATGTGAACTTTGAATTTTCTTTTTCTTTTTTCTTCTGTTCAGAATTTTATAAAAGTGATATAATTCGACATTTCAATAAAACTTAAAAATTTCCCTCAAAAAAAAAAATGAAACTTAGAAGTTATTTTAATGTAATCACTTGAAATTCAATAAACCCAAATAATAATTTTCAGCAACTATTGATGAAATCATATAAGATTGAAAATATTTATCCTGTTCGTAGAAAATAAAGCAACTGATGTTAAATTTATAACTTAAAATGGAAAGTTAAATTTATTTATTTACTAATGAGATTAATACTCAAAACTTTTTTATATTTATTTATATGATAATTTTTTTAAGAGATTTCATCAATCAAATAAGCAGAAGAAAGAAACTAACTAAAGATATTTTGTCACCTTATAATGCAAACATTTATCAATAATCTTTTTTTTGAACTGCCAAACAATCAATAATCTATGATTTATTTTGTTTTTTTTTATCAAATCATTTTTGGCATATGGGAATCAAACCTTTCTTTAAAAAAAATTTCATTAGTAATGACTTTTCCAAACAAAAAATAAGTACAAATGAGAACAAGTCAGTGAATAATAATACTGTATACTAAATGGTAATTCTGTGTTACAAAATATTTGTATTGGCCAATGATTAGGTACGTATGCATATATTCAAAGATAATTCTTTTATAAATTTGTGGCCTGCAGTTCTTGGTATGGGTCACCGCTGTATTTCGTTTTCTTTCAATATTTTTATGCATATCATGGTAAGCTTTTCCTGTATTTTCTATTTCCTGTTGTTTAATCTCTTTTTATATTTTCTGCATAGTTATTATAAGGCATGGAGCTAGGCAGCCAAATTTTAAATTCAAAATTTTTTAGCTGAATTTTTTTTTAAAAAAAATTATATTTTGCATGTAGTAAAAACAATTGAATATATAAACTGTATATATATAATAAATTTGATTATTCAAATTAAAATTTAACAAAATACCCTAATAAAAATTTAAAAGTTAACAGTTCTCAATCTATTATAACTATTTTAGGTAAGTCTAAAAAACTAATTATTTAAAATAATTGTAGCATACGAGATATAATTTAACGATAAAGTAAATTTTCTCTCTAAATAATTAATTCAGAATTATTTTTTCCCTTAATATAAGATTAAAAAAAATCATTGTGAATTGAAAATGCTCAATGGATTTGTAATTTTTTAAAAAATTATTTGTATTTATGCTAAATTATCTTTATTTTTTCTTAAAAAATTATGGATTTTAAGAGAGTTACATTATTAAAAAAACATATAATATGTTTTACAATCAATAAAATATATAGATGATAGATTAAAAATCAAAATGATTAAGAAAGTATCTCTATTATAATTTAATTTAAAAATAAAAAATTATGAAAATAACACAAACAAAACAATTAAAAAATAAAACAAACCATCTTGTTCTAAGAGAGTATACCTAACGTTTGGACCCCTACCACCTAAACAAAGATAAAAAGTCATATGCTCAACAACAGCAACTTTGTCGTTTGGTTTATATATAAACATGCAGTGAAAACTACACCATCAGACTATCATTTTCGATAATAAATTTTTTTTAACTTAACAATTAGAAAAAGAATAATGAAAGTGAGTATTGACTTTGGTTTTTCTTTTGCCAAATAATGTCCAATATCAGTTCATTGGCTTTATAATGAAAGCAATTATTTATGACAATATCAACTTCATTATGCAAAACTTTTCCTTTTTTTTTTTTAGTTACACTAATGTGAATAGATTTCGCAATGAATTTATTATAGAAAATATCAGTTAGTGATAAGCTTATCTAAATAATTGAATAAATTAAAATAAATATAGTTAGAAGAGGATGAAACATATTTGAATTAACTTATCAAGGGTAATTCATAATGGTCTCACAATTTTGTATCTTTCAAAATATATAGTTAGAAATCACGTTAAGTGGAAAAAAAATTTATATAATTGACTCAATTAATTTGAAATTAAGACTATTAAGCTGAGTTATTTATTTATTTATTTATTACTTTTTCCTTAATTTATCTCTGAAGAGTTCTTTGCCATCTTAATAAGTTGGTGAATTAGTACTCTAGCTCTAGCAGTTATATGTTCATATACGACAAATTAAAAAAAATTAAAAGCTTACAATTGCAATTGCAACAGTAAAGTTACCTCATCACAGCATAAAGATCAACAGCTTAACTGAAAAAAAAAGAAGAAGAAGAAGAAGAAGAATTACTATATTGAGGTGAAAGTTATGGCTATGTTTTGTTAGTTTGCTAAAGTGTGTGTGTGTGTGTGTGTGTGTGTTTTCTTAATATATGGATAAAGCAAAATCAATTCTTAATCTATTGTGCAGGGAAATATTTTATGCTTTAGCTTGGTATGCAGTTTGCTGAAGTTATTCTATGTTATTTTTGCTAAATTTATTCATAAGAACATACTGATCTAAACAAATAAAAAATAAGAATTTAAGATAACGAGTCAATGAACTGTTAGGATTAATATACTAATCACTAATGACTGAACATCTGTTATCTCTAGTAGAAATTTGCAAGCACAAGAAAAAAACATGTAAAGTTGTTGGAGTGGCAATACATGCAATTTCTTGTACTTGCAAATTTGAGGAGAAATTACATATTTTGAGCAAACAATTTGAAATTTTCAAGTTTTTTTCTTGAATTATATGTTACAAAATTTCATGAGATTTCAATATCAAAACTTCTGAACTGTAGAGAAAGTTTTCATGGAGTACAGAAATAACATTTATTCTTTAAGCACTATAAAATGCCAATAGAATAAAATAACCACCAAGCATCACAAAAACCTGCAATGGTTCTATCAAATGCTTCTATCATCTAGGGCCTGAAAGTCGAATATCGGACTGAAATGCATCACTAGTATCATCAACAAGGCCTGAAGAGGAACATTCGTTGCTGTACCATTTGATGAAACTTGAGAAACTCTGAGAAGCTGATTGAGAAGAAATTGGAGGATCAGGTACAACACAAAGACCTTCAAGCATTGCACCACTGTAGTCATTGGAGGTCTCAGTTGCATCTCTTCTTGTATGCACCATAATGCAATTTTGATCGCAGCGATGACCTTCGTATCATTTTCTTTGATGTCTAGCTTCGGATCTATGATTTCTCTGAGTCTTCCTTCTTCTAACATCTTGAATGAATAAGATGGGAAATGGGTTTTCTCCCGAATTTCCGATGCATCATAATTCTTCCTGCCTCCAATTATCTCCAACAAGACTATGCCATAGCTATACACATCACTTTTCTCTGATAGAGGATTGTTGGCGATCCATTCAGGTGCAAGATACCCCCTTGTGCCCCTAACTGTAGTATAAAACATGGCTGTCTTCTCGATTCATTAACTTTGCCAAACCAAAATCTGAAACTTTAGCAGTGAAATTATCATCAAGAAGCACATTTTCAGGTTTTATATCACAGTGGACAATCTTCACCTCACACTCCTCATGGAGATAAGCCAAACCTTTTGCCATACCGAGTGCAATATTGAATCTTGTATTCCAATCTAACAAGGAACTTTCTTCATTATTCTTGAAGATCCATTTATTAATCCAATGACCCTTTTCTCATGAACTCATATACAAGAAGCCGATGAGACCCTTCAACACAGAAGCCTTTAAGCTTGACTAAATGGACATGATGGACACTTCCAATGATGCTTACTTCAGCTCGAAACTCTTTCTTCCCCTGTCCAATGGCTTCTAATTTTTTGACGGCTAACTGAGTACCATCTTGCAGCACATCTAGGTAGACTGAACCAAAACCTCCTTGGCCAATCTTCATCGAGAAGTTTTTAGTTGCTTTACAAAGATCACTAAAGCTATAGCGGGCAGGCATTCTGGAGAGATTGTCCCAGAAATTATCATCCTCCAAGTTCTGTTGAGGAAATTCAAATAATCTGTTACTTTTGCGGTGATACCAGATTCCCACAGACAGTAAACAAGCAATTGCCACTACTGTTGCAATAATAATTATTGCTATCAATAATCCTTCCCTCCATTTTTCCCACTAGCTAAATTTCTCTCACTTGTTGACACTTTCATGTATGTACCAGTACTTTCTTCAAAGAACAGAACAATGCAAGAACAGTTTCCAAAACAAGCTTCTTTACAAGAATTTAAATTTGATACAAGGGAGGGTGTAACAAAACCAAGTGCAAAATAATCAAGCTTCCTACCAACATAAAAAGCTCAACTGAAGTCTTTGAGTCATTACAGGTTGAGGCCACTGGAGGCTTGCAGCCAAACTGAGAGTTGAGTTGCGATGGGCATTGGCACCAATTGTCAAAGTAGCACACATAATATCAGTCACAAGGTTCTGGAATACTGCAGAAATTTTGTGGTATCTTAGTTGCCTCAAGCGTAACTGACCTTCCTCTTTGAAGATTGTAGAATCCGATTGCCCCATCAGAGCCTAATTTCACTGCCCATGTGGCATTTGGATCTGAATGATCAAAGAATATGAACTGCCAAAGCAAGACTCTATTTTGATCATAGAAATTCCATGAATTGGACATCAAAGACGTGGAGTGAACCTTGCCATTAACACTATTATTGGTTTTTCGGCTGTCATTTGTGAGTGACCAGTAAACTTGTGGAGTTCTATATCCTGCATACAAGATTAAATCACCAGACTTAATTTCAAGATAGTTATTCAAGTTGTTCTTATTTGGGAAACTTTTAAGTTTCATTCCTTCCATAAACTCCTGGCCTGGTAAAAGTGTATCGGTGGAATAGCTAAAAGTCTGCCAAAGAATTCTTCCATTTCCCCCAGGCAATACCAAGTTACCTGAGTCCATCAGTTCCATAGACGTAACTGTTTGGCCTCCTGTCTGAGTAGACCAAACTACTATATCTCCTTTTTGCAAATAAACGTTCCCATTTTTCTCAAACACAAATTTATCAGAATCACTAACCAAACGACCTCTATTAGCAGTCCAAACAACTTTGGCCCTTTTCATGTGGATAACAACTAGTAAATAAGATTGAGCATCAAGTCCAGTATAGAAGCCAAACCCAAAAATTGAGTTATTGGACAGCAAGAAAATCCCCTCTTTCTCTATCCAATCCATTTGAGATGCTTGGAAACCAGGATATATTTGGCCTATATACGCAGGGCCAGAAATACTGGTTTTAAACACAAGAAATAGACAGAAAAACAAGGTTCTGAATTGGAACAAACCCATTGTCTCTATATATGTACCAGTTTCAAGAATATGTTCAAAGACTACATGTACAAAGAAAAAGAATCTTTGTTTCTGCCTGTGTCTCCCCAATTGTAATTAAAACTCACAAACCCAATCAGAGAATAGTCTGAAAACCCATCAAAATTCTGAGCTTAAAATTAAATACAGGCAAGGACAACACTTAGTACGGGTTAAAGATTCTAGTTTTGAACAACAATTATGTGAAAAGATGAATAGAAAAATACAAGAATGCTAAAGAGGAAAGAAAAGGGTGAGCACACAGAAGAGGAAAGAAAAAGGTGAGCACACAGAAGAGAGCATTCTTGATTCTAGGAAAGAAGAGAGCCTTTGCAATATTACATAGCCAAAGAGGAAAGAAAAAGGTGAGCACACAGAAGAGAGACTAGGCAATGGCTAACCTGGTTTTTTGTATCAGTTAGAAAAAGTAGTGGATTTTGTAAAAATGTGTTGGCATTTTCTTGAAATATAAGACAGCAACACGATAGAGTTAAGAAAAGAAGATGAAGCTGTGTTGTTTTTCGACTCTACTTCTCTCTCTCTCTCTCTCTCCATAGACTATTCGTCTCCAAAGCTGGAGAGAGGAGTTGCCAATCAGCAGTGCAGTTGATGGAAAATGGTTGGCACTGGCCACTTGACACAAGTATTGTTTCTTTCTTTCTTTCTTTCTTCTTCTTCCTTTCTTTTTTTCTTTTTTTTTTTAAATTGAAGTCCATCTTCACCATGTATCTTTCCCATCACATTAAGATTTTCATGTCAATTTGCATGTATATGGAAATTAACTCTTAGCAAAATCATTCAACTTTACTTTGTTAATATAAATAATTAAATATTTATCATATTATATGTAATATACTTTATCCATCTCATAAAGATAGGATTGAATATCGATCGATTTGATTAATTAACCGATCAAATCGACTGATTAACCGAACTGATTTTTTTAAAATTTTTTAATTAAACAGACTGAATTTCTTTTTTGGTCGGTTCAGTTAATTAATTGAATCAAATCGGTTGGTTCAATTAATTAACTAAACCGACATTTTAAAAAAAATTATAATAAAAATTTTATTTCGAAAAAAATTAATATAATTAAATAGCTAAATAAAACTTATTAAAAAATTAAAAACTAACTTTATTTTGCAATAAAAGTTTATATGTACAATAAAAAAATAATATAATTAAATAAAAATAATAACTAAATATTTTTTTTAAAAAAATTTTGGTTAATAGTTAACCGACCGAATCGATTAACCGTTAACTGAATCAAAAATTAAATTTATATAAATTTTTCGACCGAACCGACTGAATTATTCTAAATTCGGTTAACCGAACTGAATTTTTGGTCTGTTAATCGAATTTTGCCCATCCCTACATAAAGGTAATTCATTATTTCATTTTGAAATGTCCTAAAATAATTATCTATTTTTATTTATAGAACATATTTAATATTTTTTTTATTTTACCCTCTAATAAATTCACACTCCAAACAAAAAATTAATAATAACTTGAACTATTTTTAAAATAAAATATAAATATAAAAAAGAATAAAAAAAGAAAAATACATAAATTGTCAATGAATTAATTATATTTTCTTAAAATTTATAAAAAAAGAAATATGACAACTTTTGTAGGACAAAGAGAGTATAATTTCCAGTCTTAAAATTATATGAAAGATAATTCAAAAAAAAGTTAGTTTTTTATTATTTTTTTAAAAAGGATAAAATTTTCACATATATACTTCTTCCGTCCCATAAAAATTAATCGCTATTTTATTTTCAGATGTTCCAAAATAATTTTTTATTTTTATTTATAAAATATATTTAATGTATTTTTTTTATTTTATTTTCTAATAAATTCACACTTTAAACAAGAAATTGATGATAGTTTAAACTATTTTTAAAATAAAATAAATATATGAGCAAGGGTAAAAAAGAAAAATACATAAATTGTTAATACATTAATTATATTTTCTTAAAATTTGTAGAAAAAAAAATGTGACAATCTTTATAAAACGGAGGGAGTATGATTTTGAGTCTTAAAATTATATGGCGGATAATTCAAAAAAAATATTTTTTATTAATTTTTTTAAAAAAGATAAAATTTTCATATTTTTAGGTCAATATATACTTATCCGTCCTACGAAAATTGTTCACATTCCATTTTAAGATGTCTTAAAATAATTATTCACTTTTATTTATAAAATATATTTAATATATATTTTTTATTTTATTCTCTAATAAATTCACACTTTAAATAAAAAATTAATGATAGTTTAAAATATTTTTAAGATAAAATAAATATATGAGCAAGGATAAAATGAAAAAATAGATAAATTGTCAATGTATTAATTATATATATATTTTTTAAATTTATAAAAATAAAAATGTGACAATCTTTTTGGAATAGAAAGAAGTATAATTTTGAGTCTTAAAATTATATGGCAGATAATTCAAAAAAAAGTTAATTTTTTATTAATTGTTTAAAAAGGATTAAACTTTTATATTTTTAAGTCAATATATACTTTCTTCATCACATAAAAATTATTAACTATTTTATTTTAAAATATTCTAAAATGATTATTTATTTTTATTTATAAAATATATTTAATGCATCTTTTCTATTTTACGGAGGGAGTATTCTGTTAGTTAATTGATTTGCTCGACTAGCAATTAAATAATGTGATAAGATCTTCAATATAACTATGATGTTTTAAATTTGAATAATTAGATTAAGATTTTAATTTTGGTCAAACATCCTTTATAAGAGAGAGAGAGAGAAAAGTCCAGTATTTCGTTTTTCTCCTTACATATGCCATGTGTTTACTTTATTCTTTGTTTTTTTGTTCTCTGCTTTATAGGCTAAAGTTAATTAATTAGTAATAATTAAGACATTTTGCTTTTTTATTTAGCCATCGAGGCCAAGGAGAACAAAACTATAAAAACAGTAAAATTCTGTCTATTAAATATTAATTAAGACATTTTATTTTTATTACTAATCTTTTTCTACCACAACTTGATGTTAATATAGTGAAGTTTTTTTTTAATAAACACTTGTATTTATGGTTAGGTATGATGTTAATTATCGGTGATAGCTTGTTTTCTTAACAGTATCTTATATATATATATATATATTTAGAAAAAAAGAGCTATATAATCAAAGATAATTATATAAGTATTCAAACAGTGATCTCAAACCATTTGACATTTTTAAGTTAAAAGTGAAGATATTACAAGCCCTTTAACTCTTTATGTAATATTTCCACATCAATTCCAATATAAAAATATTGGAATATGACCTGAAAAAAATATTAAAATATGTCCTTAACACCAAAAATAGTCCAATTGGTAATAGCTGAAATTCTAACATTGTATTTAAAAATACGAATTTTTTCCTTCTCCTTTTAACATTCTCGCTTTCTTCAACCTGCAGATTATATGAATTGAGAAATATGGTGAATTTTAACTTCCATAAACTTCTTTCTTTTTTTTTTTTTTGATAAATTCTTCCGTAAATTTCTTATCTCTAAATTTTATTTTTGCCAATGACTGTGTAGTTCCAGATCATGTTGACAAAAAAAAAAAAAAGAATCATGAGGCAGAAGCTCACTAAGAGGCGATAATAAGAGATGAGTTTGAGTTGATTTTACACAAATTATGAAGTGTAAGTTGTTGCTAGACAAGATGATATTTTCACTTAAATAACTGTAGGTGTCACTTTTGCATATTTGAGAAGGTCTTGTAATTTCTTTATTTATTGTCTTGTAATATTATACTCAAAAACAAATATCTCAACACTCACATTATGAAAATAAGCACCAAACGTTATAAAATGCACCCGAATATAAATTGAAAGTAAAATTACTATTTTGCCCCTAACTCCAATTTCCCCAAAAATCAAGGGTTTTACACTTCTAATCAAACATATAATAAACATATTCATCTCTTTATTTTTACAAAATAAAAAATATATAAATGAGTATCAAATATTAATTATACAAATATTAAGTTAATAATCATAACTCGTAATACTTATAAAATTAAATTTATTATAAACACAATAAAATAAACTTAAAAATTAAAAATTAAAATTAAAAATTAAAATTAAATTTTCAACTTGAAAATTAAAAATATACCATGTATATTTTTAGAACTTGAAATTTAATATATATATATAAAGAGACTTGAAATTTAATATATATATACATCGTATACATAACATATATAATATAAATAAATAATATTTAAGAAGTATAAATTTTTTATCAATTGGAATTCAATATATACATAACATATACACGATATGCACACAATATATATAGCATACACACAATATATATATCATAATTAAATAATATATAAAAATATATACTTTATAAATTGGAATTCAATATATATAGAACATATACATAACATATACCGACATATATATAATATACATATAAAATATATAAAATATACACACAATATGTAAAAGAATTATAGAATTATAGAAACCCAACTAAATTCAAATATTTTTAAATTTCCTTTCCAAATATAAAATCAAGAATAAATAAATGTTTCAAAAAAATTCACTTATATTTTTTCATAAACATTTATTTAATTTTTATTATTAATATATAATAAACATGATTTTAAAAAATAATCAATTTGAATTTTTTTTATTTTGATGTAATTATTACAAATTTGGAAGATATAAATATTATATTTTATTGAATGGGAATGAGAAATTTAATAATAATTAATGACTTTTGATTTAATAAAATTAATACTTAATTTAAAATTTTAAAAAATTAAATATTTGATACACAATTAAAGCACAATTAAGTAATTAATAAATGAAAAAAATCATTTCATCATGTATTGATATAATTATAATACTCTATTGTGTAGAATAAAAAAAGAAAATAATATATGTAGATTTTAGAGTAGAAAAAGTAGCTTTCAAGAGCAGGCGAAACCATGTTTGATTAGAAATGTATAAATGAACGAGAAGAGAAGAATATATATATATATATATATATTTACATAAAATAGTATTTTTATAAAATTTTTATTTAAATAATATATCTTGATTTTTATAAAGGTTTGTAAATTTTTATTCAAATTTCATATTTTATATACTCCTTCTGTTCCATAAAAATATACTTATTTATCATTTCATAAGGATTAAAAAATATTAATTATTTTTATTAAAAATATAAATTTTTATATAAATTTTTATTTTATATATAATATATTTAATAAATAATATTAAATATAGATATTATAAAAAATTTATTAAATTAATAAATAAATTATAATTTAAAATAAATAAAAAAATAATCTATTTTTATCGAAAAAATATTAATTATCTACTGTGTTTCCTCTGCAATTGGACATGATTCTGTAGTTCAATCTCTTCCGGGCCTTTTCTTTGCCACTTTTTTCCTTTTTTTCCTTTTTTTTTTAATAAAATGCAAAGATGTAAAATATTTAGAACTTGAATCGGAAACCTAACAGCAACAATATTTCTGGCCACCAAAATAAGATATAGTGGTTAATCACCTTTTTTAATAATAAAAAATTAAAAGAAATTTTTCGTCATTTTTATTTTTTGTTTTAAAAATATCATATAATTTTTAAAACCTATTAAAAATATTTTTATAATCAATAAAGGAAATATTTTTTGCATATCATGCAGTTACATATTAGATGTAAATACATCAATTGATGCAAATTAATAGTAAATATTTTTAAATTTGAAATTTAAGGATTTTATCAAATTAGAGAGATAAATGAGATTGTTTTTATAAATGTCTTTATTTTTTCGTATTTTTATACAAATCTCAAAATCTTTTTTGTTTAATAGTAAGTGGATGAGAGAGAAGAGATCTAATAAAATACCCACAAAAAAAAATTCATAGCCTAATATTCATTCTTCTTCTTCTTTGGCATTTTTGTTTGGTTTTTTATATAACCAGATTAAAAAAAAGATTTAATTTCTAAAAAATTATACTTCAAAAAAAAATTTTCAAAAATACTTCAAATTTTAAAAAAAGATTTAATTTCTAAAAAATTATGCCTTCGAAAATTTTTTCAAAAATACTTCAAAATTTAGTTTATTTACAAAAACACCTCATTCATCATTTCAAATAATATTTTATTTATAAAATAGCTCATCCTTTAATTCAAAAAATATTTACTTTTAAATTTTTTAATTTTATTATTAAATAAATATATTACAATAAAAATAATAAACATTAGAATTTTAAATTACTTTTTCAGCATATAAAATATATTAATTTTTTTATAAATGAAAATTTTTAATTTTAATTTCTAATGAAAAATAATACTCACTAATTTTATATAAAAAAGTAAAAATATAAAATATTTTAATAAAAATTATAAATTTATTTTTAATTAAATTTTACATATTATACGTATAAAAATAAAATTAAAAAATTATTATATATATATATTGTGTATATATATCTATATATGTTGCGTATAAGCCGTGTATATATTCTAAATATATTGAATTAAAATATATAATTTTTTATATATAATTTAATTATATTATATATATTATATGTATTTTTATATTTATTATGTATATATATTATATATATATATATTATATACACATTGTGTGTATGTTTGAAACATGAGAAAAATAAAATTATTTATAAATAAAAAAAACAGCCCAAAAAGGGAAAAAAAACAATAGCATAAAAATAAATAAAAAAGGAAAAAAATGCCACAAAATTCTGTAAAAAAAAGTCAAAACCCATAAAAATAAAATAAAAAATAAACAAGCCTAAAAATAAAAATTAAAAAAGATAGCCATATATGATGCAAATTTCTTTTTTCTTTTAATAATTATGGGAAAATTCAAAATCTCTAAAAAAAAAGTCAAAACCCATAAAAAAAAATAAAAAGTATACGAGCCTAAAAATAAAAATTAAAAAGGATAGCCATATATGATGCAAATTTCTTTTTTCTTTCAATGATTATGGGAAAATTCAAAACATGATCTTCATAGACCAGTGAAAAGGGAAAATATTGAATCATTATTTCGAGGGTTAAGAATGACAATTTAATTAAATTCAATGGATATTCTATTATACCCCATTTGATTGGGTATAATTATACATGATATTTTTATAATTATGGTAAAATATAAATTCAAAAAAATTATATTTGAGATGAGTTTAGATTAAATGCCGAATATAAATCATCCTACTTGAATCCAATCTAATTATATATATATATATATATATATTTTAGATATTTATATAGCATTTATTTTTAAATATTATATCAATGAGCTTTATATAATTTTTATTTAATATTAGTTTATTAATTTATTTTTAATAAAATATATGATATGTGAGGCATATTTATTTAATTAATTAATTTAATTAAGTAAATTTAATAATTAATTAAATATATTATACTAATATTTTGATAATGATAATATCTATATTTTAAAAAATATTTATATTAATAAGGTGGCATTTGATATCAATATTTTTTATAATAAAAGGACCGACTATTATAATTATATTCTTTATAATTTTTTTAATATTTAATTTATATATATATGAGTGTGTGTATTTTTTTATTATCTTAGTCGATATATGACTCGATTCTATTCGCGTTTATTCGATATGTGATAATATTATTATTTATATCCGATCCTATTTATTATTGGTCGGATGATAGATATGATATGTTATTTCACTTATTGAATAGAGTAAAAATTTTTAAAAACTTAATTTATATTTAACTCGTTGTAATTTATATAAAAGGATGTATTATTATCGCCAATTATGTGAAAATTGGTTAAGTCTTTGAATGACACATCAAATTTTGATGTTGTAATATAGTTAAAATTGAGGCTCTAAAATATAAGATAAGAGATATAAAGTTTGATTATTACTTGTAGTATGTAATAGACCAATTTAATAAGTCCGAAGTAAGTTTAGAAAAATATCAATTTTTTTTATATAAATTGATGATTCGTAATTTTTTAACAAATTGACATTTTTATAATATGATCGCACCAATCCATCTAGTAGCCTGTGAAATTCTCCAAGCTAGCACCGATGCGATTTGATACACTTATCCAATTATTAATTTTTTTTATTATCTTAATAAAAAAAAATAAATATATGGCTGCATAATTCGGGGCGCATATTAAAGCCATTTATTTAGTAACATTTTATATATCTTTAAATACTATATAGTTATATTAAGAATATGATATTTTGTTACCATTTTTTTTATTCTATTAAACATATAAAAATTATTGTATAACTGTACAAAATATACCAATAATTGTCAATAGCCCCCACTGCAATTCATCAAAAAATGATTAGTTTCATTATTAAAATGTATTCAAACAATCATGAATAATGTGCTTTTATCAAACTTTGAAAAAAAATATTATTCTATATTGCAAATACGATTTTTTTTATCTTTATCAATTATATCTAAGATATTTTTTAATATATTTTCAGTGATCAATAAAAAAAATGTTGAAAATACTTTATATATATTAAACACTACTAATAATAATATATAAAAAATATTTTATAAATATTTTTAATATAAATATAAATATTTTTATATAATAAAAAAGAAATATTTTTAATTATAAATATAGTGATATCAAATTTATAAAATTTTCAATCTAAATTTTTTACAATTTACAAATGGTTTTGACCCGAGTGAAGAGGAAAGGTCTGGAAAACACTGCAAGTGAGTATTGCGTCAGCTTCTTCATTACTAAACAAAAGTGTTCATCAAAAAAAAAAAAAAAAACAAAAGTGCCTATTCCCACTCGCCTACCACGCGCCACTCCTTCTCGTTACGGACTCCAATTTCACTTTCCAATTTCATTTTATTTTCAATTTTTATTTCAAAAACGTTATCACGTAACCGTTACTTGCATTGCGAGCCAAAAAATTTTTTCGTGATTCTGACCGAACCGAAGTGGTCCTTTTCCTCACCTCTCCCTACACAGTCCTACTCTCTGTATTAGCGCGTGTAATTTACATCTCATAATGATGAAGTCTCTGCTGTTTAGATGATTATATCTATTTTCTTTGCCGTTCGTCTACTACACTATAATTCTAGCGAGTGATAAAAAATATCCATTGAGCAAATATTTATCTTTTGCTAATATTTTAATTCTGCCCTAAAATTTATTTTTTTATCCCATATTTGGTTAAGCTCAGAATAACAAAATAATAATAATTAGTTAAAAAAATACATAATAACCTTTTTAAAATTAAATTATATATTTAATATTAAATAAAAATATAAAATTTTATAACATTATAAATAATATTTTCTTTATAGTTTAAAATAATAATTCTTAATAAGCAGAAAGATAATTATATTAAGCAAAATAATTAATTTAGTAGAACAGCAGCGGCAAGTTTACCGCAAATAATAGAAAAATAATAATTTTAATCAAATTGCTTTAATAAAAAAAATAAGGGTAGCAATCCGTGGCAGGAGGGACACGTGCATTACATAATAAATAGATAATGTGCCAAATTTCAAAAATTTTTTTGAAGGAAAATAATAATTTCTCGAAGTTTTTAAATTATTAAATTTTTTTCCTTTTTATTTGGAGGAAGCAAATTGGATTGCTTTTTGGCAGTATCCGTTACAAAGTATGACACGTATTAATATGGCATCACCCGTAAGCATCAAATTAATTTATTAATTTATGTTTATTACGAAAGAAATCAACTTTATTAAATTTTGGTACTATTAATGGTGAGCTTATCACCGCCTCCAAACCGGATTATGTGGTTTTTTTTTTTGAAGCGAGAAAAAATAAATATTAAAAAATAAATAAAATATATGAAAAAATTAAAAAAAGAAAAGGTGAAGAAAAGGGAGAAGAGAGAGACACCAACCAACAGCAACAAACATATCTCAGACTCTCAACGGTTTGTGCCCTTCTCTTCGCCACACACACAAAGCACCTACACACAAACACCAGATACAAAGAAAGAGAGAGAAACGAAGTCTTTGAAGAGAAAAAAGTTTTTTTTTTTTTTCAAGGGGTTCTTTTGGTTTGTTTTTGCAGGTGAAAAATGGAAGCTAAAGAGGAAGTTATTTCTGTTGAGCTACCAGCTCCTCCTGCTTGGAAGAAAATGGTTTGTTTTTGTTTCTATTTCTATAAAGTTTTGAACTTTTCCTCTTTCTGTTTATGCTCATGTCCTATGAATTGACTTATAGTTCCTTTCTTGCTTAAATTGTGTGTTGTCTTTTGCTTTTGGGATTAATTTGGTGTTTTTTTTCAGTGAAATACTCGTTTTTATATCTAGGTTTTGCTTAATTTGTTGTTTTATTTTTATTTTTAGTGTTATCTCTAGGAATTTGGTAGCTGTTTATATTTGGTGTTTCAAATTTTTTTAATTAGGGTTTTTTGTGCAAATTTGTTTTTCTGTCAGTAATTTTGCTTTTAGGGTTTGCTTAGTATGTTTTTTGTTCTCTTGTTGACGGTGGTAGTTGTTATCGTTAGGGATTTTAGGGTTCTGCTCTCCAATTTCCCTCACTGCAAAATTCGACTTCTGCTTAATTATTGTAGGTTAATTATGTATTCGATATAGCGTGGTAAATAAAATTACTGTCAGTTTTTTACCATGCAGTTAAGGTTTCCTTCCGATGTCTCTTTCTTTTTTTTTTCAAGGAAAGCTATTTGGCTGAATATAAAGGGGAGATTTTTGTTTGCTGTGGTCCTATTCTTATGGTGAAACAGTTAATTGTTTGAAAGATTACAATTCCAATGTTCTTTTATTGGAATTCCTTGTGAAATCTACTGCATTTTTGCCTGCACTTGGATTATGATGCTCAATGCTATTCTCTTGTATTTGCCCCATGAGTTGAGCTTTCGAAAAGTTAAAGAACATTTTTTGATTGTTTAACAGTAACAAGATTTTCAAACAAGATAATAAGTTGAACTTTTACCTCTTAAACAAAAGCACATAATAGATCATTATTGTTGTTCTTAAGATAGACCCACGTAAAGGGGATATTTCCCCCCTATTTTTCAGTGATATTTACCGTGTAGTGTGTGTTGCAAGACTTAAATTTGACACAGTGAAATCCTGTTCTTACTTGGTTATGCCTAGTATTACAAATGTAATGTCATGTGTGCAAGAAAGGAAGGTGTACTCTTGTTCCATAAATAGGAAAAAACACCTTCTATAATGTTTCTCGCAATGTTTTAGGGGAATATTTTATCTGAATTAGTTAAATAGATGTTGGTGAAGTAAATCGGGAAAAATCATGCTTAGTATTGCACTTGGATGAATTACCAATTTTGCTTTTATGTGGACCAAAATTTATCCCAGATTCATTCTTCTGGTGTTTAATGGACTTTTGAATATATTGTGTTTCCTAAAAGCAAACTGACAATTTTTATTGATATATCAATTTTCTTGTTTTCTTATAGTCTTCAGTTTGTTATGGCTTCTTTAACACATTTACTCCCAGGATTTAGATTTTCGGATTTCTCTGTGCTTTTTTCTTTTTATTTTTCTTTATTTTATCATTGATTTTATCTCCATTTTTGCTCTGGGGTATCTTTCTCTATCTGTGTGCTCTTTTTTCCTTCTAGGAAATTCTCTTATTTCATGTAAAAGGATTGAACAGATCTCTCCCTCTACATCCCCTGCCAAAAATACCTAAAGATTTAGACTTTTAAGATGGTAGAAAACAAGAGAGACCATTCTTATTATTTTCTATCTATTTGTCAAAGCCTGTTGTGTTCCAGTTTTTCTACTGTCCTTTGCCTGATGTCATGTCTAAAAAATGGAGAGCATTATGATGTTTCTGGAATAGGATATCCTTTTTAGTTTTTTCCCTTGTTATTTCCATTTGCTTTTCTATTATCTGAATGTATATGCAGATTTAACCCATCCTCATGGAATCAGTACATGTATATTGTACACACCTAATTGCTTAACTGAAAAATGCAAGTTATAGTTGGTTGCTGCAGTTCAAATCTTGGAGGCAGTAAAAGTGAGGGAAAAGTTGAGAATGGTGAGTATTGATGAACAAAGAATCATGTTTCAGTGTCTAGTCTTCAAATGCCAAGGCAAAAGGTTGTGCTTGGCTTGATCCTAGAAGACAAGGTTTGTCTTTATTACAAAAGGGAAGTTATAAGGACATGGATGGTCTTTTTAAGTTAAGGAAGAAAATAAACAGAAGTTCATATTTGGTATCTCTTGATTTGTGCACAGACAGGGATTATTTTTCTACAGAGCTTATATGGATATTCTCTCTCATTTTTTATGTTTAATTTCTTTTTCCTATAAACTTTTGAGAGCCCAATTATCTAACTAAAATCTAAGCAAGGGAATAATTGATTTGTGAACTTGGCTGATATGAAGCTTCTTCATTTGCCTAATTTTATCATCACCAGTTACTCTACTTCATAGGTTGCTGGATATTAGACCCAGTACTAGTTGACCAATAATTTCACTAGACTTGGACATTTGCTTCTCATCCATCAAAATAAGCAATTGGTTGATTTGAAACCGGGAAGCATCTATTTGTTCTTGTGGTTCTGCACTTGATTTTTAATTACAATTCTGAGGTGACAATATCTGTTGAAAGAAATAGGAGATGTAAAGATGGAACTACAAGTAAAAGTTCTCTCCTTGTTGAGGTGATAAGCTTTAAGAAAGGAATAGAGTGGTCAGTGCACTGGTATGATATCATGATTAATATAATTGTGATAAGGGAATTTATCTAATTGGTGTCTTAACACAGTGGTTTCTGAGTTAAGGCTCTTTATTGGATCCTTTTGTCGATATGAACATTGTGTACTGACATTGACTATTCAGCCTTGAGATAAATCCAAAATTTCTAAGTTGAGGGTCTAGGTAGTTAGTTCAGGATTTCATAAATTTGAAAATGCTTAATGCAAGCTAATTACACTTAATGATTTAGTTCCTTCAACTTGATAAAAGAATATTGACTTTTGGTTTAAAAAGTTAAGCCCTTTACTTTGAGCATGTGTTGCATTTTATATGGAAGATGCTTAAGGAATGATATGCTCTGCCATTTTTGTGGCCCTTATCATTTAAAAGCTCAAATCATACGCACCTATATATATCGTCTGGCACTATTTATGAGGTTGCTTGGGCAGTTTTATATAGTCTTATGCACAGATCATGCACTTTTTGCTGGTCCTTTTTGAGTTCTGTCATTCTGGTTGCTCCTAAATTCATAGGCCTTTGTGTATATTGGAGATGTGTTAAGTTTTGAGCTTGCCTTAACTAATCTCTGCTAGTAACATCCATTTTTCGTTGTGAGGTTTGGCCTACTTACAACCAGTAGTTCTGCAAATAGGGCTGGGATCCAAATGATCAAATTTGAGGTACTAGGAGCATTAAGGTTAACCAATTGCATGATGAGTAGCTTGCCGTTGGGTGTTCTATTTAAGCTTGAACTTTGTATATTAATTTATGTTTATGTTTCGGTCTATTGTGAATGGGAGTGTTCATTTTGTAAAGAGGGCCTGCTTCTCACCTTAAAAATTACATGATGAGTTGCTTGCCGTTGGGTGTTTTATTTATGCTTGAATGTTGTATATTAATCTATGTTTATGCTTCAGTCCTTTGCGATTGGGAATGTTTATTTTTGAAAGAGGGTTTGCTCTTCTTGCTAACTTGAAGAACTTTGTTCTAAAACTTGACCACTTTGTAGCCTACAATGTACTCCTATTAGGGCATGAAACCATCTTGGGGAATTGCACTGATGCCTAAGTTCAAGGTTTTTGGTTATGGGTAATTTATTCAATTAATCAATCACAAGTTCATACCATAAATGTGTAGTTCACTTCGCATTCATTTGCCTTTTCTTTATCCACTGCACTTCGGTGTGTATGAGGGTGCTGATATGAGAAAGAACATTCATGAAAGAAATCATTTGGGGGAATCATTTGAGGGAATTTAGCAGATTATACAAGATATAGTATGAGGACAGTTAGTGTTGTAGGTAAACAAATTTCCCATTGTATTAATCATTATTGTGACTATGTTAATTCTCTGTTGCCATCAGATATGATTCTGTCTTCATTCAGATATCCTAGGCTCAATTTTTGACGTGTGTATTTGTAAGATCAGCGGTCACTGCCAATTGATCATTGGGAATCCATTGAGCTAGAAGGGAACATGGCATTAGAATATTGGAGGCAATATATTGTGGTTTCACAAAGAGTTGGACTGAGATGGTGCATATCAGTGGAAATTTAGTTAAATTGATCTAAAAAAGATTTCTAAGAAAAGATTGATAAATTTGGATATGCTCAAACATGACATTTTATTGGTTTCATTGTATAGGTGCAATAAGGAGGTTATTGCCTTTGTAATTTGAGGGTTGAGAGATGTCTCTAAAATAAACGAAATGCATGCTGGTCAAATTTTTAAGCATAATAACTTATTAGCAACTGCAAGGACTGTGCCATCTATAGGAAAACTTTTAATTGCCAAGTGAAAATGTTCTGAAAAATGATAGATAGAAAATGAGGATATATTTACCATTCATTAGGAAGAATGGACAGGGAGAATGAGCCACTTCGAAATTTTAGTTTGCTAGTGCTGGTTCCGTGAGCTACAAAAGTTTAGAGCTGATTGTGATGATGCCATGTTAAAATCTTTTGCTGGATTATTTCAGACTATTTTGCTGGAAGGTAGAAAATGGTTATTTTGTAAGCCTCGTGATTTTGATCTTACTTGGCTTTAGTTACAAGGGTAACTGAAAAAAGAAAAAAAAAGACGATGTGTCTTAATCTTGTCATTCTCTCATTACTGTTATTTATCCATTGGTTTATCGGTATGCTTCATTGTATCACATGAATCTGCCAAATCTCATTGATTTTAATATTTAATAAGCAGCAAGGTAGACGGATATGGACAGGTATTATTCATTGCGGTTTATTGTGCATAGTTCTTGTTGCATGACAAATGTTTTCTGCCTGTTTTTCACAGTACTTACCGAAGAGAGCAGGTACACCAAGGAAGAGTGAAGTCATGTTTATTGCTCCAACTGGGGATGAGATTAATAATAGGAAACAATTGGAGAAGTACCTAAAATCACACCCTGGTAACCCTGCAGTATCAGAGTTTGATTGGGGCACTGGTGAGACACCCAGGAGATCAGCAAGAATCAGTGAGAAGGCCAAGGCAACCCCAACACCTGATAAGGAGCCTCCAAAGAAACGAGGCCGAAAGTCATCAGGTTCAAAGAAGGATGGTAAGGAAACAGAATCTCCTGACAAGGGTGAGGCTGATAAAGAAGTTCAAATGCAAGATGCAGAGGGAGCTGGGAAAGAGAACACAGAGGCAGGAAAAGAAAATGAGACTATGAAGGAAAATCAGCCTGAGAAAGTTAATAAAGAAGAACAAGCTGAGCTGACAAAGAATGCTGATGCCAATATGGAAGAGCCTGCTCAAGAGGAGGCTACCAAGGACATAAAGACACAAGAGGATGCTGGTGAAAAGAAGGAAATAAAGGATGTTAATGAAGTTACTGAGACCCAGAATGCAACGGAAGTTCAAGAGCAGGAAAATGCAGAGGGAGCATTGAAGAACAAACCAGCAGAAGAGGCTGGTTCTGGCGAAGGCTCTGCAGGAAATGTGCCACAAACTGAGGTGGAGAAACAGAATGCCCCAGATGACAAGGTCATTCCTGATTCAGCCACTGTGGAAGCTAATGGGGGAGCAGAGAAAGAGAAACCAGATGTACAGGAGAATGATGGGAAGTGTAACATCCCAGTAGATGGAAAAGCAAAGACGACGGATGGTGAAATCACAGAAAATGGTAAGGTTAACCAAACAGGGAAAACTGATGCCCAATAAAGTCCAGTTCTTTCTGTAAGCTGCTAAATGTACTGCACTGTTGTCCGTGATATGTAGTCCTAAGTCTCGTATAGTTGTTGTGATGACTTTTTAGATTACTTGGATGACTGTGGCATTGATGTCGTCGTTGTTGCTAGATTTAATTGTATGTCAATACTAGATTTTAATGTATGTCGGTATAATGTACGCAGCTCAGAGTAGGTTGTAGTTGCAGCAACTCCCCCTTTTTTTTTTTTTTTTTTTTTCTGACATTTTGCAGGAACTTAAAAGACTGTAGACTTAACTTTACTGTTATTGTTAGCAACTAAACTAAGTATTATGTGCCTGTACTGCATGTTCATCTTGTAACTATGGCTTGTAAACTCTATCTGCAAAGGCTCCAGAACGCAAGATTTTAGCTTGGAATGGAACGGGGCAGGGAGGATAAGACACTTGGATTGAGGAATTTTGCTCATATTGCTAGTGGGCGTCATACTTCTTTTGGGATTGAATTTGGGGCTGTTTTTCAAATTGCATTCGAGTGTTTTTGTTGATTTCTTTTTAAGTCTTAGGCAAACTGCAGTGTGACAAAAAAAAAAAAGAATTATATTTGAAAACTGTTCTTTTCGCAGATCCAATTTCTGTGAGGATGATGGAAAAGGTTATATCATACTTGGGCTCAACTCCAGATTTTTATCCTAAGCTTGCTTTTGAAATGTGGTAACTTTGCAAGAATTACGTATGCTTCAATATATCTTTTTATTTTTTAGAGGAAATATCTCTCTTGTTCATTGGTCCATAACCTAATGATTTGCCAATGCTCTAATTATGATTCAACGTGCACAAATTAGTATTTTATTTTTCTTACATTTGAGCACATATTATTCCTTTCAAGTGATTGAAATCTATTAATATTTGACTGTAAGAAATACAGAAATCACATTTAACGCACAACTTTGAAGGTAAAATAATTCAGGCTCATGCAACATCTAGTGGGTCTGGGGGTCTTCCCCTTCAAAGCAGTTGAATATCAATCATCTTTCTAAAATTAATATGGGAGTTGAACATGTGATTGTGATCTCTATTTTACTCTTATGGCATCTATTAATTTTACTAATGATCTCTAAAATTATTAAGATACTTTATTGCATCTATTAAAATCTAATTAAACTATAAATGATTTCATAATTTTAAATAAGACCTTTTAATATTAATCACCAAATTTTGCTAAAAGAGTGAATTAATATTATAAAAAAACATTTTATATTGTATGGACCATCTATCCTCCAATCCACCGGCCAAGTTTTCCGTATCAATGCAGTCAAGAGCTCCAGTAATTAGACAAGAAAGTATTTATATGGCAAAAACTCTTACCTTTCATTGTTTATCATTGTCAAGTCAAGAGAGGGAAAGAAAGAGAGAACCATTTGCAAGGTATGAGAAAAAGCTCCCATAAGAATCCAGGAAAAGGGTTTACTTTGAGGGTAAAGTTAAGAATCTATACCAAGCCCCTTCAAAATTTCCTTTCATCTTTGGGCAAAGGTTAAGAATCTTCTTTTCAAGATTTTATTTTTTATGTTGCATTAGGGGCTAAGAATCTTATTATGGTTTTCTTGAGGGGTTTTATGGCATTCCTCAAGAACAAGATTTGGATTATCATCCAAAGTGTTAATCTTTATGTCACTTTTTGGTTACAAAAGATTGGGTCTTACCCTCTCCTTTTCTACAAATGGAATGCACTTTCTTTGTTAATTTTTCTACCAGACTTATGGGTTTCTCCCCTTTCTTTCTTTCGCTTCTCCTCATCTTCCCTGTATTATTTTCTGACGGTATGCACTCTGAACCTTTCTCCTTAACTTGTATTCATTTTCTCTTCTGAATATTCTTTTATTGAGTTAAGCCAATATCCATCTCATGATATTTAGTATTACTTTCAAGAATTTGAATACTTCAGTTGAACTAACAAAATTTTTTTTAATAATTTGAAGAGAAATAGCTGATGTGTTACATTGGAGAAATTGCATTATCTTTAGGCAATTCTTTTATGAACATTAAATAGTCATGGGAAATTTGAAAAACACGTAAATGAGGAACATATGATTTTGTTAACCTTTATTTAGGTCTGTCACTTGAATTTGTTTTTGAAGTTTTAAGAATAGATATTGTGAATAAAAATATAAAATGATGCTTTTCAATACTTGATAGATTTTTATTTAACTCCGCTTAGAATTTCTATGCTTGAGCCTCTGCCTCACAGAAAAATATTTAGCATGACTGAACAAATGATCCATACTTGCAAATATCTCTAGTCTCATTTTGTCACAGACTTAGTTTCTAAAATTAGCAAATAGTTTCCTCTCTTAGTTTTTAGCATTTACTTTTGGCAAATAAACAATTTTGCGTCAATAACTTAAGAATTCAGTATAAAATGTTGTTTCTGCTCTCTGGTATGTCAGTTACAAGTATATACTGTAGACCTATATTATAGAATCATTTGCATCTTTAAAAATGAGAATTCAATGGGTTAAACTACAAATTCTATTCTTGGAAAGCTAAATGTATTTCATGCCTCAAATTGTAAAACTATGTTCTATTAGCTTATGACAGATGCTTTTGGTGTTGCTGTTATGCAATTGTTACAGGGAATGCATTCAAAGGAACATATGGAGTAAATTATGGTAGGATAGCAGATAATTTACCCAACCCACGAAGTGTGGTGACTCTTCTCAAAGCAGCAAAGATAAAAAATATTAGAATTTATGATGCTGATCATGAAGTTCTCAAGGCCTTTACAGGTTCAGGAATTGAAATAATAATTGGACTTCCCAATGAGTATTTGACAGAAATTAGTATAGGAGAGGATCGTGCAATGAATTGGATCAAAGCAAATGTGGAGCCATTCCTTCCTAGAACTAAAATTGTAGGAATTGCTGTGGGAAATGAAATCTTAGGAGGTGATGATCATGAATTGTGGGAAGTTTTACTGCCTTCAGTAAAAAATGTTTATTCTGCTCTTCGAAGACTCGGGTTGGAGAAATCTATTGACGTCTCAAGTCCACATTCAGAGGCTGTTTTTGCCAATTCATATCCACCATCAGCCTGCACCTTCAGGGAAGATGTTCTTCTATATATGAAGCCATTGTTGCAGTTCTTTTCACAAATTGGTTCGCCTTTTTATATAAATGCATATCCTTTTCTAGCTTACAAAAGTGATCCTGAGCATATTGATATAAACTATGCTCTTTTCAAATCCAACCATGGAATTGTAGATGCAAAGACTGATCTACATTATGATAACATGTTCGACGCTATGGTTGATGCAGCTTATGCTGCATTGGAAAAGGCCGGATTTCCAAAGATGGAAGTCATAGTTTCTGAAACAGGTTGGGCGTCTCATGGAGATGAAAATGAAGCAGGCGCTACTTTGCAGAATGCCAAGGCTTACAATAAAAATTTGCGAAAACGGCTGCTTAAAAAGAAGGGTACCCCCTATAGGCCTAAGATGGCGGTAAGAGCTTATGTTTTCGCTTTGTTCAACGAGAATTTGAAGCCTGGACCAACTTCTGAGAGAAACTTTGGTTTGTTTAAACCTGATGGGAGCATATCGTATGATATTGGGTTTACTGGACTTAAAGAATCAGGAGCTTCATCACTTCTTTCTTTGAAGGTATGAAATTTTTCATTACCTCTTAAATTTCAGTATCTTATTTGCTTCATAATTATAATTTGCAAAATTTAACAAGGAAAGATGCTATTTTTAGTAGTTTTTTTTTGGTGTATTTTGACATTTTTTTATGTCATAATTATTTAGTAACTTAAATTAAATCAACCAAATCTTTTTTTTCATAGTTTCTGCATCAGTTTCTGGAGAGTGGCATCAGCAATATCTTCTGTTATTGTGTCTCCAAGTCTAACAGCTACATAAAATAAATGATTAGGACTGCCTAACCATGCTTGCTTAGCTAGGATGATGATTTAATGATTATAATTTATAAACCATCATGATTTAGAACTTCTATAAGCTTTTCATTTCATAATTCATGCTATCTAAATTAGGTGGTTTATAATATTGTTATCATTATAATCTTCTTATCAAACAGAACAATAATGTTTTTTTGAATCATTGATGCAGAAAATAATTGCTATTTTCTTTTATGCTTACAGGGAATTGGAGGCTATCGTTGGCTGTCCCATTCATTAGTACTCACAATATGCACAGTAATTCTGCTGTTAATTTCAGCCTCGTGATAATTAATTATAGGATTTGCAGATTCTTTGTATCCAAGTGCAGTATAATGGGTGCAGCAGCTCAAGAAAACACTTGAAGAAGTGCTTGAAAAATGTTACTAATGTAGCTGTAACATATGGAATTTGTAACCAATTCATTTGTTATTCTGTACAGACAATTAATTCTTGAATCAATTGACAAGTACAGAATTAATTCTTGAATCAATTGACAACTGATGATTGCTGATTGTTTTTTTTTTCCCTTTATATATGTATATATTTCTTCAGTAATGTGAATAAATTTGAAAAAAAAGGTGTCATTTCATCATAGTTCTTTATTAAGAGAGTTCAAAATTTCATCTAAGAGGTGAATTTTGCTAGTTCTCTAATTTTAATAAACGATAGATTCTATAAATTATATTTTTTTTATTATAAAATACCCTTTAATTCCTTAGATTAAATAGGACTGCCTATTTGGAATTTGGATTTATTTAATTGGGTTTATTGCTCTGAAATTCCCCTGCTGATTGACCCAAGAAAGTGTCAATGAACCAAATTTAAAGGCAAAAGCAATGAAAATTCTCCAAGAATTAATGGGCATGAACGATTAAGCATGTTTCTTGGGGGGTTTTCTATAATTGTGACTAGGAAGTCTAGTTTGCCTTGCAATACAAAGTCTTAAAAATTCCTCATTAATGACAAGAAACATATATATATACACCTTCTGCATTTTCTCACCCCATTTATTGGTTTCATCATGAAAATTCGAACTCCATGTATTCTGGAAGTTATAGTTGGAAACTCTGATTTTCTAATTTTTTTTACTTTTATCATGAAAAGAACTTCTATATTGGTGTAGAAATTTCTGTTTCCGGGTAAGAACTGCAATAGTCTCTTCTTCTTTTTTCTTTTGTAATGCCTTGAATATACTTTTTTGGGATAACTAGCAAATAAATTAATTATTTACCTTGAAATAATGATGTCATTGCTACATCTAAAGTTTGAGACACTATTAAATTTCAAGATATGTTTTTTTTTGGGATAATATTACGGCATTGTAAATTTGTAATTATGTGTACTAAAGCGTAGATGTTATTTTAGTGAAATCTAAACGTAAAAATTGGGGATAAAAAATAAACGTAAAAAAGAAATAAACTAAATTTATTTGCCAATATAAAAAAATGTAATAAATCTTAGGAGTTATAACTATGTTATAAAAATATTTGTATATAAAACATAAAATTATATAAGCATTAGGATAAAAAATAAAATAAAGATTGTGTGTGAAGATAAAAATAAAATTGATATTCTGTGAGCCAATGCGATATTTTTTAAAAATATACATGAAGAGTGTGCGTGCGTGCGTGTGTGTGTGTGTGTGTATATATATATATATATATATATTTTAAAGGTGGACAGTACCACCGCAGATTTTATTAATTAAATCTAATATATGGAAGACCCATACTATCAGTCAATACAACCCCTTTAATGTAATTTGGCAAAGAGTTAAAAGATAAAAACCACCTCGAAACACCATTCAATCTACTATAATAGGCTAAAAAATGTGCAACTTGATTTGCCTCCCTATGAACATGAGAAATAGAATGAAAATTTGAAGACAAAAGAGCATTAGCTCTCTTAAAATGCGGTGACACATTAGAGACTGAAGACATCAACTGAACTAGCTCCAAAGAATCTACCTCCACCTGAACAGAAGCATAGCCAGCTGCATTCACCCATTCAAGCGCATGAACTAAGGCTGTCAATTCAGCCTTCAAAACGTTACTCGCCTTGATAAAAAAAGCTCTAGCAGCGATAATATAGCCTTCTGAGTCACAAAGGATAGCGCCTCCAGAAACAGTATGCAAAGAAAATGAGGCATCAACATTTAGTTTAAAACAATGATTTGAGGGTTTACTCCATGCAACCAGCTTAGGACGTGGCTTTCGACGCCCGAAAACAGAAGGCAAATGATCTGCAAAACACGAAAGAGGGGCGGCGAAACGATCTCCCGCATGAGCTACTCCCCAACTGAAAATGAACTTGTAAATTTGTAATTCAACACTGTGAGGAAAGAATTTCTCAGAGCCCCAAACACTACGACAATAAGCATTCCATGTATTATAGAGAATAACCTAGGGAATCAGATTACAAATCCTTCCCTTAACTGACTTCCCTGCATTAAGCCACCAGATTGAGAGTTCTTGCCCTAAAGATAGAGTCCCTGAACCTCCATGCCGAAGAGGAAGGAGTGACGCAGCATAATATTTCCAGATCTTCCTTATATGAACGCAGCTATGAAAAATATGGTCAACAGAAGATGAGGCCGCCAAACAAAAGGGGCAGACAGCTGCAAGGGAGATACCCAAACGCTGTAACATACCTGGTAGTGGCAGTGCATTATGAAGAATTTTCCAAGATAGGACTGAAAGCTTCAATGGAACTACAGAATCCCACAAAGTTTGCCGTGATATAGTTGTGCTTCTCTTTGGACGAACCAGATTATAGGCCGAAGAGAAAGTAAACTGTCCATTACCACTCTCTTTCCAAATAACAGAATTATCAGTTACCTCAAAGCTGTCCGCATAAGCCGAATATGTATGGCAAATACGCTTCCAGGCACATGAATCCGTTTGGATGTAGCTCATGTTGCCCTGTCGATGATATTTCCGACGCATGAAAGTAGCCCACAAGGAATCCTTCGACCAATAAATCCATAATTGTTTAATGGAGTACGCATCTTGAATAGCTGCTATGGAACGTATTCCCAAACCCCCTTCCGAAGTAGGGAATAAAAATTCAGTGTATCTAACCCAATGATGCTTTAGATCAGCTGAGTTGCCACTCCAGAAAAACTTCGCAAATTGCCTTTCAATAATTGCAATTATAGATTTAGGCAAGAGCATGGCTCCCATCGTATGAAGGGGAATTGAACTCAGGACATGACGAATGAGAACTAGTCGACCACTTGGAGTAAGAAATTTCTTCAACCAACCTTGAAGTTTAACATCAATTTTTTTAAGAAGATCCTTGCAGTGAGAAGCACGGTTTATGCCATAGTAAATCGGCGCACCAAGATAGGTGAAAGGCAAAGAGCTTCTTTTAATAGAAAGCATGTCCTCATACTTCTTAATGGTAGCATTACTAGCCTTGTCTGAGCAATAAAAAGCACTTTTGTCAAAATTCACAAGTTGTCCCGAGGTAATCTGGTAAGAAGTCAAGAATCGAGAGAAATTTTTAATTGACCTCGCATCCCCATTTATAAAAACTAACAGATCATCTGCAAAAGCAAGATGAGAAACAATAGGACAGTGCCTATGAGTTTTATATGGAGTAATTTTCCCTTGATAAATCAAAGCATTAAGACCCCGAGAGAATGCTTCAGAAGTCCAGATAAACAAAAGAGGAGACAACGGATCACCCTGCTTAACTCCATGAGTTGGTTGAAAAAACCCATAGCATACCCCGTTAACCAGAACAGAAAGGCGAGTAGAAGCAAGGTTCCTGATAATCAGCTGAATAACACGCCCTGAAAAATCAAACTTATTAAGCACTGCCTGTAAAAAATTCCATGACACCCTGTCAAAAGCTTTAGTCATATCAAGTTTAATGGCTAAATTATGGCCTCTCGTTTTCTTATCAATATCATGTATCATCTCATTAGCCAGCATAATCTGAGAGTGAATTGAACTCCCTTTTAAAAAGCCTGCCTGCTCAGGAGATATTAAATTCTGCAGAAGTGATGCCATTCTGTTAGCCCAAATTCTGGTACAAACCTTGCTTATAAACGTGGCTAGACAAATTGGACGGTACTGAGAAAAGCTGGAAGGGTTCTCAACCTTAGGAATGAGCACAATCTGCACACTGTTAAAAGCCTGCGGTATCGGAAGACCCAAGAAAAATTCCTTGACAGCACTGCAGACATCCCAACAAACAATGTCCCAACAGTTTTATATTTGGTTAAAAATATAAAAATTCCTTGACAGCAATGCAATTTAATAAATATTTGGTTTAATTATTTGAAATCAGATAATTTTATATTTTTAAAATGTAGCTACATCAATCAGCAGTTTTATACAAAAATATAAGATAACAGCGAATAATAGTAGCTAATTCTAACTTGGACAATACTGTCATTATAAAAATATTATTCATAATAAAATTTTTTAAAATTAATTTATATATTGAAATAATAAATATATAAATATTTACAAACAATATTTTTAAAAAATTGTCATATCCATTTTAAAATAAAAAATAAAAATACAGAATAAAAAAGTGTTCCCCCTCCCCATAAATAATTAATAAAAAATATATATATAATTACAGAATAAAAAAGCTATTTTTTTTTATTTATCTCATGCATTAAAAAAATAATTGAAATATATATTATGTCCTTCATTGTGATCTAACAAAATAACTATCAAAATTTATAAAATAATCAAATTATTCAACTATCATCTATCAGCCATCAATTAACAGTTATTCGCAACAATTTTCAGCTAACATTCAGGAAAGTTTTATTGATTATATGAATGTACAGATGTCTAATAGACAAGAGTTGTTAGCTTAATAAAAATAAATATATAAATAATTTTAATTATGAGATCACAAAAAATTTAAAAATTTGTACTAAATGGAATTGTAAAATACACAAAATATGATTTTTAAAAGAAATGTGTTTGGTTTTTTGGCATTGAAGAAGAGATTTCAACTTTATTAATTTTTTTTATTATCTAAGCTAAATGTAAATATATTATTAAACTAAACATAGCTGCATATGAATGTATTAAAAATGGTATGGTCGCTTACATAAAAATAAACATTATATTTCTTTCAATGTTAAACTTATAAAAGAAAAATACAATAAATAAATAAATAAATGACTAACCAAATATGAGGCCAAGTCAAGCAACTCGTAAGTTGTGTATGAGCCTTTAGACCATAGATATATGAAGAAATGTTCAACTAGGCTGTATCGAGAGGTCTTTAATGGTGGACTCATACAAAAGCAGACCGCCACTCTTTGCTTGAGGCCGCGTTTAATTATTGGTTGCTGGCTACTGCTTCACTATATATAGAGAGGGAGATTTACATCTCATTTCATAGCTAATTAAAATACTTGCAAAAAAAAAAGTAAAAAAAAAAATTAAGGGTTTTAATTAAAAGGAGAAGATATAAGGAAAATGGCAAGATTTATTGGTGTAGCTATTGGATTTGTTGCGGTGGTTTTGTTGCAATCTGCGGCGGCACAGACGGTGCATGTGGTGGGAGAGAGCTTAGGTTGGACCATTCCAGTGGGCAATACAGCTGCATATGCAAATTGGGCAAGTACCAAAAGTTTTGTTGTATATGTAAAATTTTAAATGCTATATGTAAATAAAATTATAGTCCACTTAATATTATAGTATATCAAATGCTATATATTTCATATATATAAAATATACATACAAAATATAAGAGTGTCACGATCTCAATTTAAAAAATTTACCAAAATTTTAATAAAATAATTTTTTCTTTAAAACATAATGTTATTAGATATTCTAATGTATCTATTAATAATTATATATTAAAATAGCATTTATTAATAAAAATCTCTAAAAAAATTTTACAAAATTTTTATCTGTATTTCAAAAGTTTCTAAAATACCAATCATTCATAATCTACACAAAATTAAATACTCTCAAAATACAGTTTTCACTCATTCTCCAAATCATCAATTTATAAATATACAATCACATTCATAACTCAAAACGTTATTTGTCATAATTAAATATTTTTATAAGTATATAAATACACAATCATTATAATTATTTATATACAAATACAAGTGCTATGTGTTAATGTACATAAATTAAAATACTTAAAATCATATCAATACATAAATGCAAATGGCACAGTTGGTCTTGCAACACCCTAGGTCATCACGTGTCATTCACAGTCTGGATCTCTCTGAACAACAACTCTACCAGCGTGATCCACACAACTGCGTTAAGCCTGAAAGCTTAGTGGTACATACTAAAACCATACAATAATTTAAATAACACATATATACTTTTCAACTCATATTTTATCATTATACTATTAACACATACACTATTATTTTTGCATTTCATTTACCTTATAATTCATATATACACATTTACTCATCACAAACTACTTATCATACATCCCCTAATTCTTCAAACATATATATATATATATATATGAGTCATACAACATCTTCATCACAAAATTCATATACAAATATATCACAACCATACATAAATATATTCATCAAGTCAACATTTTATTGTCACACTACCAACACAGCACAATGCTCAACTAAACTCATTTAATTCATCTCATCATTTCATTGCAATATTACCAAAACTTTACAAGACATGACATCATATTATACGTTAGGCCCAACTACTCCCTATACAATAATCAAGTTTTAGAACAATTGATTTGGTCCATTGTGACACCCAATATCTAGCCCATAGGCAAAATTATTTTAATTTCTCAATCTAGCTTTACTCAGGTCCTCAATCTTATGGCCTAGCTCTGCTTAGGTTATGGCACAGCTCTGCTCGGGCTTATCATCATATAATCCCTAACATCAATTTTTTAAAACAAGTTATTATGCAGAGCAATACACACATCGCATAATTATTCATCTCAACAAATCATATTTCTATAATCTCATTTTCATTATCAAGATTAAAGCCTGCTCAAGTCTTTCACCAACGCATTTCTCATCATTTAGCATATTTCTCATCTCACATTCCTTCTTAAGAATTTTTATATGTATTGTGATCATATCATTCCATAATCACCATCACATATCTCATAAATTATTACATTTACATATTAATTTCACATCTCAACACATCGCAATCTATCACATTATCATCATTCTTAATCACACATTATCAATATATCACAACATGCACATATTCTTTATCTCATCATTTTTATTTTTATCATATTTTTATATCTTTACCAATTTCCACACATTTTCAAATTCCACATACTATTTATATATTTTCTACATATTTCAATTTTTCAAGTACATTTTCTTGCCATGTTTCCAGCGTGACATACTTTCCATTCTAAGTGCACAAAATGCACTTTTATCAATTACACTTAACAAAGATATTAGTCATTCTATAATGACTTAATATCTCACAATTCAAGCATTTTATACAATTATACAAACCACAATGCACTTTTACAATGATTTTCAATATCAAAATAATTTAGCACATTTTCACAATTCATAATATGCTAAGCAAATTTAAATATAATTAATACAAAAGCTATCAAAGTATATACCAATCTTGATAATGCTAACTTCAAGCCCAATTCACTCTTTCAACTTCAAATTCACCAATATCCTTCTTCACTTTGATTTTATCATTACACCTTCCTTAATCCTAAACCACATTATAAGTGAAAATGTTCCATTAACAACACATTCCATATATTTTAATTAATCAAATATCAATTATATACATTTTATCCAAAATTCCATCAAAATCCTAATTCACCCTTGCTGTCTCTTTCCAACTACCACAATATATCTATTTCCTTCATTCAACCATAAATTCATTACATACACATTAAAATAATTCATTTTAACAATTATAAACATCATCATCAAAAAATTTTATTTCACATAACCTACCCATAAACCTTACTTCCACCATAACAAACTCATATCCAAATTTCAACCATAAAATCATTACATATATATCCTAATAGCTTCAAAATAATCTATATCAATAATTATTACAACTTTCACCAAAAGTCCAACTTCTACATATTCACTTATTCAAAAAAAAAAACTTAGTAAAATTCAAAGGATCCTTACCTATTACAAAACCACCTTTAATCCTTAAGAACTTAGTGAAATTTTGAGTATTTGAAAGAGTAAAATCCTCCTCTAGCCACCATGAAATTCATCCAAAGTAAGAGAAAAGTAAGAAGATGATGATAAATATGTGTTTTTTTTTAATTTTTTATCTTCTTTTCCTAGCCATACATACATACATATATATAATAATTAGTTAATTTATTAATTAAATTCTTATTATTTAATAATATTTATCCTCTTCCACTCAAAAATAATTTTAATTTGATTTATTTTTTTTACTTTTTAACTTTGGCCTTTAACATTAACTTTTTAACTATTTGTCTTTTAGTGAAATATATATTTTATGTATATTTCACATATACATCAAGTATACACCATCCATATTACTCTCTCTCCACTCCAATTACTCTCCAAATTAATTATTTAATTGTATTTAAAAATTTTACTGATGTCACACTTGTTCTTCTTTTTGTGTGTTCTTTCACTATATTTTATTTATTTTCTTAATATGTTATTAATATGAAACTTTACCAATTTCTAAGCATACAAATTGAAGGTAATTATTCTAATTTTTCTTTACACTTCAATAATTGTGTTAACTGTAAAATTGGCCTTCAATTTGGGTAAGACTGCAAGCTTACTAGAGAAATAGGTTCCTCAACCAAATGCTGAAAAGCTTATTAACGAAAGTCATTGTGAGAATTTCTTAGAGGGCTATTAAAAAATAAAAAATTAAGCCCCCAAGCTCCCTTTCATAGTTTACTTGAATTCTATAGTTGAAAATCAAATTAATTTACTTGGTAGAAAAAATTGCGGACAAATATTTAACTAATAAAATCACATGGAGTATGAACAAGAGTTGAAATAAATTCAACTTGGAATATGAAATGAACTTTGATGCTAAACTTTGAAACTAATTAATGAATAGAAAAGCTAAAGTTAAGTAAAATAAAATTGATTAATCGGAAAACTAAATAAAGCTAGAAAACTTGAAAGAATTCTTGATGAACAATTGAGCTAGAATTTCTACAAATGAATTTGTTGTATTTGAAAATATGTTGCTTTCTCTTTCCTTGAATTGATCGTTGGTTCCCTCGAAGTTAACTATTGCATCCTTTTATACTTGGATGTATTTCATTATGCCGTTAGCTTTCATTATGCCTTTCATCTTCCATAGCATGACTTAATCAAGCCTTTTTTTATTACAAGGGAAAAAAATAAATAAACAAGGGAGCCTATGTGCTCACAATCCTTGGGTAAGAGGTACCGATAATATCATGAACTATGCAAAATGCCGCTTCTTTTGGAAGTCTGGTTAGCTCATGGACACCCACAGGATAGTTCATGGCTAAATTTGCCAAATGATCAACTAATTTGTTAGCTTCTCTATAGATATGTTGGACCATAATTTTCTAATTTTTGGACAGTAGGTCTCTAATCTTATGGATGATGCTGAAGTGCTTATTCTTTGCTAGTGTGTCGGCTAAAACTAGCTGCACTATGCTTTTACTATCAACCTCAACCTTCACCTTTCTAGGGCCTTTCTGCCAAACAAATGAAAGACTTTGATATATACCCCATAACTTCGCTTGAGTGATTGAGTAGTAGCCTAAATTAATTACAAACCCCATCTTCCATGCACCTCTATCATTCCTTATAGCTCCACCTGCATAAGCTCTCATAGTTGATGAACCCCATCTAAGTTTAGCTTTACCCATCGCATAGGCTGTAGAGTCCAGCCAACATATATCATGTTACTGCTGTGGCTTTGCATTCCAATTATAGGTTTTTCGTGTTTAGCCAGACAGACACTTTTCACACATCGTTTGATCTCTAATACGGTGCTCTTAGTACTTGTAAAAGAGTTTTCAAACAGTGCCTCATTTCTAGCTTTCCATAGAACCCAACAAGTGATGCAAACAGTGCCTCATTTTGTTTTGGGTTTTTGACTGTTGTAGTTTAGGTTGATTTTTTATATTTTGCTTATGTATTGTTTGATTTTTAGAGTATTTTTTTATTAAAAAACTTTAGGTAAATTTTATTTTTCTTAAATTTCCAAAAAAATAAAAAAAAATAAAATTGTAAATTTATTTTAATTAATAAGAATATTATTTTAGAGATTTTTAAAATTTTCATAATATATTTAAAAAAATTTTTGTATTTAGAATTTTATTTAGGGTGTTAGATTTTTTTAGGATATTTTTATGATTTTTTTTAAAAATCAAGTAAAATTAATTTTTTATATAAATTTCAGAATAAAAATTATAAAAAATTTTAATTAAACATAATATGTTTTAGGGAATTTTAAAATTTTTTGTTATATTTTTAGAAATTTTTTGGTAAATATAAATATTTTTGGGTGTTAGATTTCTTTTAGAGTATTTTTATGATTTTTTAAAAAACTTTTAGTTAAAATTTATTTTTATAAATTTTAGAATAAAAATTATAAAAAAATTATTTTTTTTTAAATTTTTAATGAAATGGAATATATTTTAGGAAATTTTAAAATTTTTTGTTATATTTTTAGAAATATTTTAGTAAAAATATATAAAAAAAATAATTTTCCTTAAATTTTTTTATTGGTAACATCGACAGAATTTTCTGTCAGTAATAACAACAAAAAATTAATTTTCTTCAGTAATACCCAATAGAAAATCTGTCGGCAAATAATTTTTGTTAACAATCTCATTGATCGTGTACTATAATAGCCGACATATTTTTCGTCAGTAATACTAACAGAAAAATTTTTCGTTTGTATTACTAACAGAATATCTCATTCTGTCGATAAACTTTGCCGACGAAATTTTTGTCAAAAATACCGACAGAAAATTTTCTCTCGCTAATTTACTGACAAAAAGTTATTTTTGTCGGTATTTTCATTACCGATAAAGAATATAACTATAAAAATTTTCTGTTTGTAATCCATCGGTAAATTTGATTACTGATAAAAAAATAAGGATTACCTATAGATTTTTCTGTCGGTATTTAATCCGATACATTCTTATAGTGTAACAAGGCTAACTTTCCTTGAGCCATTATATCTATTCCATATGAATTTTTTGCACAATTGCTCAAGATTATTGCAATTACATTTGGAAATTGCCATAGTTTGCATGGTATAATATGGTATAGCGAAGAGAACATGATTGGTGAGCGTGACTCTTCCTGCTAGAGACAACGTTTTGGAACTCCAGCTAGACAACTTGTTGTGAACTTTGTCCAAAATAAAACTATAAGAGCTCTGCTTGATTTTCGAATGTTGCAGAGGGACCCTAAGATGCTTACCTAAAATGTTTGTGCATTGGAAGCCAAGAGAACGACACAAATCTTCTTTAGTGCTCATTCGAACATTGTTGGAGAAGAAAACCTTGGATTTGTTTTCATTTACCTTTCACCAGAAAATGAGCAAAAGATGTTAAGAATATCCAAAATTTTTAGCCCCTGATCAATGGTGGCCTCAGCAAAAAAGAAGATGTCGTCAGCAAAGAAGAGATGAGATATAGGAGGCCTAGTTCTATTTAATTTGATTGGCTTCCATTCCTTGTCAACTACAGCTCGAGAGATTGCTTGACTTAATTTTTCTAAATAAAGAATAAAGAGGTATGGGGACAAGGTCCCCTTGTCTAGTACCTCTAGTTGGTTTGAAGACTTCAGTAGGTATGCCATTCCAGAGGAGTTGTATGGAACTGGTGGTCACTATGCATATGATGACACCTCTCATCCAACTGGGAAGATTTAATTCCAAAAGAGTATCGTTGACAAAGCTCTATTTAAGCCTATCATAGGCCTTTTTAAGGTCAATTTTAATCGCAATAAACCCTTTCTTATTCTTAAGGTGTCTCATTGAGTGGATGATTTCTTGTGCAATAATGATATTGTCAGTTATGTACCTACCAGGGATGAAAGAAGATTGATTCAGGTTAGCTCAAGATGGCATGCAACTCTTCAGTCTGTTAAAAATAAGCTTTGATAACATCTTCAATGTTTCGTTGCAGAGACTAATTGGCCAGAATTGTGAGAGGCTCATCGGCCCTTTCACCTTTGAAATTAGGGCAATTGACGTTTTATTCAACTCCTGTGGCACTGATTCTGATCTGATAATTTCTAGAATTAGGTTGCACACTGAAGCACCCACAATATTCCATTGATTTTGAAAGAACAAGACATGTAGTCCATTTGGTCCTAGAGCTTTTTGAGGTTTCATGTCAAATTGAGCCATTTTGATTTCATCTGTTTGTGTTTAGATGTGTTCCAATATCACCATCCAGCAGGTGGAAGTTGCATGAAACGAAAGTGGATGTTGTAAATCAAGCCTTTTTTTTTCAAAAAAAAATTGATTTAAATATTGCTCTATGCATGTATTTGGCTTTGTAAAGCCAAATTATATGATTTTATAGTTCATTGTCATCTTCAGCCTCCACATATAAAAAATTATTCACTTGCTATTTGTAATCTTTAGCCTCCATAAGTTATATAAACTCTATTGCATATTCAACTCTCTTTCTTATAGAGAGAGAGAGAGGCCAAAATGCCTACTTTCATTATTTATTATTATTGTTATTTACAAAAGTGGCCCTAAAGTAAATTTTTGTAAGAATATAAAATAAGCGTAGCAATTGCTACAAAATAAATAAAGTTTACTTACACATGTGACACAATTTACTGAAGAGTTGTCCTCCGAGTTTTTTGGACTTCAATAGCATTCCTCTCCTCCACATCCTTTGGGCTTTCCACATGTTCAAGATCCTTATTATCTTTAGTAATTTTCTCCTTAAGCTAACCCTCTGGCTCTTTTTGCCTTCTTTTTACATCTCTTTGATTCTTCTTTGAGTTCTTATCACATATTGTGAAAATTTTTTATTTTGCACATTATTTAGTATCACTATAAATCCGAGTTGGTGGCACTTTGGATGACCAATTTGGTACTTGAACTTGGTTTTTCTTACCACCTTTTCTTTCCCAGCATCATTTTATTCAGCAACAAATATTTATGTACCCGAATTTGCTAAAATATTTTTTTCAAAATTGACATTTAATGTGTTCTTCCTTTTTTTCATTTTTGTCTTGAATTTTAATGGGGATGATCTCCGAATTATAGGGTGACTAATCTGCCTTTGGTATTGGAGGCCTTTTCTTGTGTGGAGAGAGGTTGTGGAACTCTGCTGTAAGTTGGTCCAATATCACTCGAGATGCTTAACTGCACAAAACTCTCACCATCATAAAATTAGATTAATTTGAAGCTTAGTTGAACTTAAAATTTAGTGAGGTAATGTTAGCTCGCTATTTTGGCGGCTACTGTTGAATATGTTTTTTTGGAGGCCTTTAATTTTCTTTCTTTTACGAGGAAGAATGTATTTTTCTTAAGTTTGCACCAGTAGATAATGCATTTTGCTAGGCTTCTGAGCTGTTGAATGCTCCCGATCTCCATAAATTTCTGTCTAATAGGTCTTGGTGCAACACCTTGATTTGTTTGGCTTGCACTTTGAATATGTTGGCTCTTTCCCCAAGAAAAAAATTGAATGATATCATACAAAGTCTGTATAATAATGTATGTTGCTCAATTCTTTGCCAAGGGTTGTCATCCGTCACAACCTGCGTATTCATGGTGTTAACAAACTGAATAACTAAGAATTGAATGTCACAAACAGTATCCACCACATATTAAGATTTACGCTCAAACACTAGGATGTTTCTCTTTCTCCAAATAATCCAACAAGTGAAGGCAAATGCCCTTCTCCAATCACAACCATTAGTTGCACCACAATTCTATGAAAGGTTAGCATAAAGACCTCCAAGAATAATCCATATACTAGTAGCAAACCCACAGTCTCGCATAGCCTGGAGAATAGTTTCTTCACTTATGCCATATCTCGGACAACTTTGACATAAGGTCAGATGGCGATGAGCTCGTTCAGCGTTAGTTAACAACTTGCCTTTAGCTACAAACCACAAGAAGGTGTTAATTCTATAAGGCACATGTAGCTTCCAAATCTTTTCCCAGATAGTTTTCTTTTCATCCCATTCTCTCTGCAGAATAAAGTTGTAGGCTGATTTAATAGAAAGTGGCCATTAGTAGATGGGTACCAGTACATCTCATCTGACTTAAGGTTCGACCTGGGGGGATGGACAGATGCAATTAGCAGAAGCGCGTCATTAGGAAGAAATTGAGCAAACCCATGCCATCGTCACCCCCCATTACTATCAACAAAAGTTGAAACTGTACGCTTCAAATGGTCTGGAGACGGCAGTAAGGCCACTTTATCCAGCAGAATTCTACCATCATCTAGCCAACACTGATTCCAAAAATTAACTTGGTTCCCAGAGTTCACTGCCCAAGCTACTTCATCGAGAGTCTTCTTCCAACATCTACCCATTGCCTTCCAAAGAGCGGATTCCTGCTTACTATGGATAGACTGAGAGATGGAGTCCTTGTTAAATCCATATTTAGAACGGATAACATTACACCAGAAACTATCCTCGCCTTTGATCAGACTCCAAGTAAGCTTTATTATGAAGGCTTCATTCATTGCTCTAAGGTTTTTCATCCCCAGACCACCTCTGTCTTTGGATAAGCAGACCTCATCCCAAATCACTAGGCTGATTTTTTGTTGTTGGCTTGAAGCACCCCAAATAAATTGACGACATGCTTGCTCAAGAGCAGTACGCGTCCTCACTGGAAGTAAGACAGACTGCATCGTGTATAAAGGGATAGTAGAAATAACATGGTTGGCTACCTGCAAGAGAAAGAGAAGTAACATTCCAATCTTGTAGTCTTCTATGAACTCTATCCATCAGCCCATTATAAGTCTGTTTGGAGATTCTTTGGTGCAAAAGAGGCACACCGAGATAGCGACCCAGATCCTCAGTAACAAACATTTTCAAGACGGATCCCAACATCCACCTCATAGCTTGGAAAAATTATATGCTACAACTGTTGTAGCATTAAATGCCTACAACAGTCTAATGAAATTCTTACACGTAGATTAAATGCCTGCAACAGACCAATGTAATTCTTACACGTAGATTAAATGAAACATTTCATTTAATCCACGTGTCATATTTAATCTACGTGTAAGAATTTCATTAGTCTGTTGTAGGCATTTAATGCTACAACAGTTGTAGCATATAATTTTTCCATAGCTTGAGGCACATTTTTAGAGAAGAAGACTTTAGTTTTACAAAGGCTTATAGTCTGACCTGAGCTTTCACTGAATTTTCCAAGATTTTCCTATACAAGATTGGCTTGGTTAGTGTTAGCTTCCATAAAGAGTAATGTATCATCAGCGAAGAACAAATGGGAAATTGGTGGCCCATTCTTCCCCAAGGTCAATGGTTTCCACCTTCTTTGTTGAACACATTCCTGAATGCAATAAGCCAACCGCTCCATGCAGAGAAAAAAATGTAGGAGGATAACGGGTCACCTTACCTGACCCCTTTAGACGGTTTAAAGGAATCAGAAAGATCTCCATTCCGAGCCACTTACATTGAAGTGGATTGCAAAGTGCTCATAGTGACCGAGATAAGCATATTAGGAAGACCTGCCATCTCAAATGTTTCTTTTATAAATTTCCAGCTCAATTTGTCGTATGCGTTCTCTAAGTCTACTTTGATGATCATGTGCCCTTTCTTGCTTGTCATTCTTCGCATGGAATGAATAGCCTCCTGAGCAACAATAATATTGTCTGTAATATGCCTCCCATAAACAAAACTAGTCTGATTGAGGCTAACTAACAGAGGCATAACAGACTTAACCCTATTTGCAATTACCTTAGTAATTAACTTCATAACCACATTTGTTCAAAAAAAAAAAAAAAACTTCATAACCACGTTACAAAGACTAATGGGATGGAATTGGGAGACATACTCAGGAGATTTCACTTTAGTAATCAGAACAATCTTGGAGTTATTCAAATCATAAGGGATGGGTTCACCACTAAACACTTGTTTCACAAGATGGAACACACTAGCCCCCACCACACTCCAACACTTTTGGGAAAAAAAATAGCATGAAAGCCATCAGGTCCAAGAGCCTTCAAGGGGCTCATTTGGAATAAAGCAATTCTGATCTCGTTCGAAGTAAGAACACCATCCAAACGCAGGCGTAAGTCCTCTTCCAAAAGAGGAAACTGAATAGTAGTAAGAAGAGGTGGCCGAAATAAACAGTTTTTCTTATAAAGCTCAGTAAAGTAGTGGACAACTGTGCTTTTGATTTTATATTGATCATCTATCCAAACCCCCTCAAAATCCCGCAGCATAAACACTCTACTTCTATGGGAATTCTGAAGTGCAATTCTATGAAAATAGGAAGCGTTCCAATCACCAAATTTAGCCCAGTCTGCCCTTGCCCGTTGACTCCATAATAACTCCTTTTGAGCCTCCACCATTTCAATATCCATCTTCAACCCCGCTTCAAGATCTTTCAAATTTTTTGAATCATGAGATGCCAAGGCTCACTGGATACCATCTATCCTCCTAAGAAGGACCTGCTTACGGTAAAAAATTGTTACCAAAAGTATCTTTATTCCAGTTAGCCAACTCTTTAGACACAGAATCAATAGCATCCTGACATGACACATTAGAGTTCCATTTAGCTACTATAAACTTTTGAAAATTTCATGCAAGAGCCAAGAGGCCAAGAAGCGAAAGAGCCTCTTATTATTATGATTGCGGCACTGTTCCAAACGGATTAGCAGTGGACAATGATCAGACTGAACTCTGGGCAAGTGAATGATATGGGAATTTTGAAAGCCAGTCAACCACTCTTGATTACATAACGCCCTGTCTAACCTTTCTTTGAGATTACCACGGGCCCAAGTAAACTGTTGGCCATGGAAACCTAGGTCTAGCATATGGCACTCCTCAACCCATAATCTGAACAATTTACAAACTCCATCCCTCCTAGCCGAACCCCCTTTCTTCTCTGAATGATGAAGCAGAGCATTGAAATCACAAATTGTCAGCCAAGGTCCCCCAATAGAGATGGAAATCCGCTTCAATTCTGGCCACAAAAGATTTCTGCACAAGGGAGAAGGACTAGCATAGACAATAGTTAGAAAAGAATAAACACCATTCATACCAGTAACCTTCATGTGAATATATTGTTTATGGACTTCCAACACATATAAGGAAAGAGAATTTCTCCAGAGGATCCATATGCCACCTGCAAATCCAGAGGATTCAATTCGAAAGGAATGAGAAAATTCCGATTTTTTAATAAATATATCAGTCTTCTCGCCATTAATTCTGGGTTCAAGAAGAGCAAACAACTGGGGTTTATAAACCCGTACAAAACTTCTAAAAGCATTGAAGAAACCTTTTGAGGCTGCCCCTTGGCAATTCCAAACACATATATTTGCCACCATGATTAACAACAGAGATAAAAATTCGCCCCAAAACCCCTGCAACGTCCATCACACAATTCCCATCAACCTCATCAGTCACCATAGTGTCATCTTTTCTCGTTATATCTTCCTCCCTCTTACTCAAATCTGGCTCCAAAGGGCCTGGGGAATCAGGTGGCTTATCCACCCCCACCTCCGGTTGAGGACCTTGGCTTTGAATATTATTATCAACAGCCTGATCACTCTGTACCACGCAATCATCCAAAGAGATGGCTTTGTGGTTAGTCTGGTTGAGAGTGGATCTGTGACATTTACAAGTAAGTCCATGGAAAAGGCATTACCACCTGTCATGTTTTGGACTCGAGAATTTGACGATTCTGGAGTTATACGTTGGGAATGCATTCCTTGCATGGAATTGACAATCCTCTTCTGAGGTGGTCTGATGTGGAATTTAGCCCCACGTGTGTTGATTCTACTGCCATTGCTACTCTTGTTACCACTCCCCGAAACTGATGCCTTAAAATTCAAAGAAGCTGGTGGGTCCTCCAGAGTTAGGAGCTAGAGGGTCTACATTATGATTTTCTTTTTATATATTTTGAGGATAAATTTTATATGTTCCTTATACTCAATTTTTTTTATCATGATTAATCATCATAATAAAAATCCTATAAAAACTTACCTTTACCAATTTAAACATATTCTAATTAACTTTATGTATCAATTTCTACTTTAATCAATAACTTTACATCACCATGATTAGTATTATAAGCAAAGTGTAATTAACCTAAACTTATTCCAAATAATAAATTTATGGCGGGGATGCCAAGAGTACTAAAACACAATATTTTATTTTTTTTCTTAAAATCAATTAGAAAACAATTAAAACAATATATGCATGGCTGCTCTCAATAGACAATTAATTAATAATCAATACTATGGACTGTGGTGCGTGGCTACCAGCTACATTAATCCCTATCCTTAATTATATTATTGATGGATTCCTTTCTTTTTCCTAAACTCATTTTAACTATACATTAGTACATTTAAGTGATACGCACCAAAACAATTAGTAGTCTCTCATTTATAATAATATTCAAGAGTACTCTTTTAATTGTAAAATTCAATCAAAATTACATTAAATTATACATTTAATTGCTTCATATCAAATATAATCTTAGTGCATAACCCTTAATTAATACCCGAATATCCATGAACTCTCCAAGCCTAAAAAACAGAAAGATTTTTGTAATAATATTTGATTTGATACGACAGAATAACTTAAATGAAAATAATAAACTTTTTGTACTGTAAGATTTTTTATAGTATAGGTATATATTGATGATAAGTTTCAGAAATTCTCTAGCCTATAAAATAACAAGGAAGATAATCAAACTGGATGCTGGAGTGCCGTTGTATTGAGTTTCTATTATAGATGATTAATTAATTAAGTTAATGCCCATGATATGATAATGACTAAAGAGAATTAATACTAGCTAGAGAGAGAGAAGAATATATAGGATGCTTTATGTTTGTATATTCGTAACGAGTGAGATTTTATTTTTTGTCTTTTATGTTTTTATTTTTATTTTTTGTTACAAAAGGAGGCTAAAGCCTAGGTAACAATATAAAAACTATGCATAGACTCTCTATTACATGCTACAACTGTTTTAGCATTAAATGTCTACAACAGACTAATGAGATTCTTACACGTAGATTAAATATGACGTGTGGATTAAATGTTTCATTTAATCTACGTGTAAGAATCTCATTGGTCTGTTGTAAGCATTTAATGCTACAACAGTTGTAGCATATAATTTTTCCTCCACCATGACACTCCTAAGAGGTTTTCATGCATGTAGGCCATCACACCAGTTGGGACTTGATCATAGAGTAAATGTTCAGGGGGTAAGGAGAAAGCATTGTTGGCCATCCAATCTGCACAACAGTTCCCTTCTCTGTAAGTGTGTTTAACTTGGACAATCCAGTCACGAGACATCCACCTATCAATAGCTTGAAGGAGGGAAAACGTGGTATTGATATTATTTTTAGTTTTTTGGATTATTCGAACGGTAAGCATACTGTTCATCTCCAAGATAACGTTTAGACAACCCAAATTCCAGACCAATTCTAAACCATCAAGAGCTCCCTACAACTCAGCTTGAAGCGCACTGAGCACTCACCAATATTTCAACTATAGCCTCGAACCCAATCTCCATTGGCATCTCTAACAATTCCTCCTGAGCATGCCATATTGTTCGAAGATCTATAAGCCTCATCACTGTTGATTTTAAACCAAGTAGCTGGGGGTTTATCCCAACCAATTAATTTGTCTATCCGTTGAGTATCAATGTGATTAAGTTTGAGCGATATAACAGAAATCTTTTTTGTAAACTCAAATATGGCGTGCGCCTCTCTAATAAAGAATTCTGCTGATTGCCATTTATTCTCAAAGATAACTTTATTCCGTCGATTCCAAACAAGCCAACAAGTAACACCAAATATGAGGTTCCAATCATAATCCGCCGTGCACCACTTGCCATCAGTTGTGAGGTTTGCCAATAGCCAAGTATCCAGGTCCAGTGGCGGAACCAGACAGTTTTTGAGGGGGGGCAAACCTGTTTCTTCTTCTTCTTCTCTTGCAGCAGTCGCAGCAAGGCAGGGGCTGAGGGGGGGAAGCTCTCCGTTCTCTCTCTGCAAAATCACCACCGGCGGCGCAGACCCCTTATATACTACGTCTGTGCCGCCGGCGAGGGGGATCGTCAGCCCCCACATGACCCCCCCCAGCTCCGCCCCTGTCCAGGTCCAAAGCGAAAAACTTATGCCGGTAATAAGTACTTAGCGAAGAACTTGTCTTTTACGTATTTAATTAAAAATAAATTTAGAAAAAAATTATATTATTAATATCTATACTTTTTAATATTCTCTAATTTGATATTTTTTTTTGTCAATTCAGTATTTTAATTTAATGAATACTTAAAAATAAATTATTAAAATCGTAATAGAAATAAATAAGAAAAACTGACTGAAATAATTTATTTACAAGTATTAATACATTAAAATTAAAGCAGTGATGAACTGATGAGAAAACAGTTGAAATATCAAAAAATTTAGATATAAATAGTATAAATTTTTGAAGTAAATTTCACGATAATTAATACAAAACATCTAAAATTTATAATAAGAAAACAAATGTTGAATCATGTAGCATAATTTAATTGATTTTATGTAAATAAATTATAATATAATTTTAAGAATTTTTGGGCTTGAACATATCAACCTATTTTAATGATAATTTAGATATTGAGTCTGCGTCATAGTGGAGTGTTAGGTACCCATACATATAAAAGAAAGGCAGTCGATTAATGCTTGAATTTTAATTACACAACTTAGCAATTATTAATTAATCCACTCAGAAAATCTTTTCAAAATAGGTCCCGATTATTTTTTTTTTTTTTTGCTAACGGAGAATCTTTGATGCAGTCTGATCATTTTTTTGAGGAGAAACTTGATCACCAAAATAAATCTCAAGAGGGCTAATTTAATAATCTATCGCTAGAACTCTTATTTTAATACGATGTTATAGAAAAATTTGATATTTAAAAATTAGCGCTTTTATATTTATGAGAGTTGATGACATATTTTTATGAATTAAACTGACATCTTTTCGATATTAATCAAATATTTCTGCCAATTCTTTTAACCGTTGGATAAAATAGGTCCCAATTCTAGGAACATTTCTTTTTTTTCTTTTGCCGTCCAAATTTTGCAAATTGTATGGAATATTCCATTGATGTTGTTCAAATCTACTTTCAATGTTTCTTATATTTTTTATAAATCAACGCACGTATAAAATAAGAATAATTACATATATAAAGATGGATTTGGTAAATTTGCGTTGTGAAATCGATTTCTGTATTCCTTTTAATTCTGCTTTTATTCGTGTCCAATGAATAATTGCTGGGTGGCCGGCTGTCTTAATTGGATTATCTTTTTTATAGAAGTGGAAGGAAAAAGATGGATTACATGTCGCCATATATAGAGCTTTACTTTAATTTTAACTAAAAATTGCTGAATTGTTTATATTTTTTCCTTCTCTCTTCTTTCTTTTTTTTAATGTATTTCTCTTTTTCCTTAAAAATTTTCTTTAAAAATGAATCCCACTAAGAATTTTGTATAATAATAACGAATAATAAATTATATATACATGTGACATATATATAAGTTACGTTACAATATAAAATTATTTTTTCTAAAATCAAAATAATTTTGTTAAGAAAGCATTAAAAAAGATTTTAAAAATTGCAAAATAGACATTTCTGACATAATATTATTATTATTATTATCGATATTATAATACAACAACAACATCATCATCATCATCATTTTGTGCATGCATGTGAGCGATTTGGACTTTTGGCAACTATATGAAATTGAAAGCAAGAAAATCACATGTTTATTATTAACATTACATGAAGAATTGAGCTTTTACCTTTTATAATTGAAAAAAGGCCCTCACTAGTCACTGCCATATTTATTACATATTGTATAGAATAAAATTATAAAAAGTTGTAGCTTTTGAACAAACCATGCAAAAAGTGCGAACAAAAAAAAGAGTTGTTAGCCTGTCTATGATTTTTTCATTTGCATTTTTTTTTTCAAATGAAAAACTAAAAGACGAAAGAAATTATTTCTATCAAAATTTTCAGTAATTTGATGCCAACTTTGTCGACTTACAGTTCCGCAAATATATGTGATCTGGTTTTATGTAAAACAATTTTTTATTATACTATTTTTTTTTTCATATTCAAATAAAATAAAATCATAAAATAATAAAATTATTTCTATCAAATTTAAACATAATTGCGCATATAACTTTTAATTCAACCCGTCAACTATTCTTCCCGATAAACAATGTACATTTTTCTATATTTAGTTCTTGTCCTCTAGCTGTATATGCTGTAAATATCTAATAATTTCCTGCAGATGCTTTATGCTTCATAGCAATACATTATTTCTGTCATGTCTCAAAATGTTTGGCTTTCTGACCAGAAAAAAATGTTTGGCTTTATTTTTTAAAATTTCCCAAAAAAAAGATCTTATTTTTACTATTATTTGATTTTCTTTTTTTGAGCTTTTATTTGTATCTATTATCTTAATTTATAAGAGAGTGTGCGGTAAAATATGAAATTAGTTATGCTTCTAAGTTTTCAAAATAAAAATAATAAGACTCAATTAATTTTTAAAAAAATTAATATAAAATTTCTTCATGCAAAGAGTGTTTATTATTTTTTTTCATAAAAAATATTATTTTATTTATTATATTTTTAATATTTATGCAGGAAACCAATTATTTTAGAATGGATGAGTATAAATTTTTATTAATAAAAAAAATATATTACAAAATAGTACTAAAGAAATTCCCAGGCCACACACTTCCAATTTTTTTGTTTTGCGTCCATCCACAAACTCTCATTATGATCATATGATTTTATCGAACAGGTCAAGACATAATTGAATTGAAAATTACAGACTTTTTTTTTGAATCCATACAAAAGTAGTTGAGGAAAAAAATTAACACATGTACAAATGAAAGGAAATTACCATTAATTATATTATTTCCATATGTACAAACCCCAGTCTGGATTATCAAAGCTCAAGTAAAATAGCAAGAGCTCATATAATCACTTCTCTAAGTTCTTTCTCATCATAAACTATTATTATTACAGTACATATATAATAATAATTAATAATATCTCTTATCATAATCTAAAATTAGCAAAAAAGGCAAAATAAAATACATAAAAAAAAGGTTTAAGGTCAAGATTACGAGATTTGATTTCCCCTATCAAGAGGGGACACTCAGCTCAAATTAACCATTAATTAAATTAATCTTGTGGTAGGGTACACGTCAGTAGACTCATCCCCAACATAGTCATCACCGTTGATCTGATCAAGAACCAGAACTAAACCCATCGCAAAAGCTCCATCGAATCCAGGCTTAAGATTAAGAGAGAACACGTCCTTACCAAGTACAACGTTCGTAGAAGAATCTACTTTGCGTCTAATCTCAGCCACTGACTCTTTCTCTGTATTCAAGATTCTGCAACACCGATTCGCATATGACCCTTCTATTTGGTATTCTTCCCCTGCATTCCCATATACCTCTACAGCCACGCTACACCGTCCGATTATCGATGATCTTCTCACACTGAAGATCGGTTTCTGACCCTCCGATCTTTCTCCTAAATACCCTTCCCATCGGTTATGTAGACTCGGCCTCTGTTTCCATACAAAAAATTAAAAAAAAGTACCCGAGTTAATCGACTCAGTTTCTTCTGTAGCCACAAACTTAAAATGTAATATGTCATCCAGAACTCACTGGATGGATTCAGAGATCAAATCTGAACAAAACCCATTAATTAAATTTAAAAAATGAGTTAAACCCACTTGAGCAAATCCTCATTTCTCAAAACTGTATTCCTTTATAAAACTCAATAACTCAACCGAGTTGACTCGGATCTTCTAAGCATTAATCTATAAAAAATCCAAATCATGCGTACGAATCCAAAAGACTCGCCGAGCTTCCTAACTCGTTATATCAAGGAAGGGAAAGAAAAGAACAAGAGCAAATATTGAAATATACCTTTTTTCTAACAGTGAGTAGACAGCGACCATGAGCGTCCATGAGAACGAGTTCACCAGTATCGCGGGTATCAGGGCCGTACGTATCAACTCGGAAGACTAACTCACCTTTACAATCATAAACTGTGAAACCATCATTAGCAAAAAATAAAGAGGTTTTAAGAACAGTAAGATATTTCTCCTCTTCATATATAAATCCATTATCCACAATCAATCCTCCTCCTTTCATTGCTAATTGCTTCCTCTATTTTCGTGATTTTTTAACAGATTTGTTACTAATAAGTAATAAAAGATAATAAATATATATATATATAGAGAGAGAGAGAGAGAGAGAGAGAGAGAGTTTATCTTAAAGCTTCAAAAATGGAAGTCTGTACTGTGAAAAGAGAAAATTTTGAAGGGATTTAAAGAAACAGAAACGTTGAAGGGAAGATATATAGGGGCTGAGAAATAAAGAAAGAGAGAGAAATTAATTAGATGTTAATCAGTTTTATTTTAATAAAGTAATGTTAATTATGTCTTATTATTATTTTTTTAATATATGTGTAAAATTATTTAAATATCTTTTTTTTAAACTAAAAATTATTTAAATATCTTTTGTCACAAATTATAATAGGCCATGCCCTTTTTTTTAAAATCTGGTTATTGGGCTGTATTAATTAAATAAATATAGTTTTTTTTTTGTTAAAGTTTTTAGTTATTATCAAATTTCAACTGAGAACAGCACGTGAGTTGAATGGAATACATTCTAAATTTCTATTTTTCTAACCATATTGTTTCGAGCTTGAATTTAGTGTAGAAATAAATTTCAAGTCAAATTGTACGTTTTGAAAAATAAAATCAAATAATTAATAATATTTTTTATTTGAAATTCATTAAAAAAATAATTTTTTTATGATTCAAATTTTATTAATTTAAAATTTTAATGTGGCTTAAAATAAATTTAGTTGGAGTATAATTTTGATATTTATGCAGAGTTAAATTTGGTCAATTTTAGAATTTAAAATTTCTAACTCAACTGGCAAATGGGGGGTCCTTAAAGGGCAGTGGGAAAACTTATCTTTAGAATCTGGGACAGCAATAGTGCCACTCGAATACATGCAACCCCGTTCTACTTTAAACTGAGTAACCCGAGCGAGCTGGGGAGATTAATATAACTGTAATTTTAAATAGACATTATATTTAGAATGATAAATTTTAATTAGATATTTTATTTAAAATGATATGTCAATGAGATAATAATATATTTTTTATATTTTATTAATAAAAAATTAAAGGATTCACAGTTAATTTTTAAAAAAAATTATATATTATTATCTAATTAGTTTATTATTCCAACTAAAATATCAAATTAAAATCACTGTTATACTATATAATATCTATCTAATCACTCATTTGAATATTGGTGTCGGTTTTGAAAATGTGGATTTGGATTGAACAAATCTTGTTTTTATGGATTTTAAATTTGTAGTTAGGAGGCAGCCATTTAAATAACATGGATTAGACTTTGTTCATAAATATAAATCTTATAAATACGAAAACGTTTGATTCTGCTTTCGAAAATATGGCAATTAGCACGTCTCAATATATATTTATATTTATATATATAGCAACTAGCAAACCCTTTATTTGTTTAATACATTTATTTTGTTTTTATTTTCAGTCAATTTAAGATATTTTTTCAATTTATACGATGAATTAAAATTAAATTTTAATCAAAATTCTCTTAACCCACCACCACCAGTGGTGGAACTAGAATTTTAGACCTATATTTGGTTCCTTAGAGTTGCAATGAAAAAGAAAAGAAATAAAAAGAGAAAAAGAAATGAAATGAAGAGAAAAGAATTTTTATTTCTTTTTCTTTTGTTTGATTATCAAATTAACATAGAAAAGAAATGATAATTTATAAAGTGGATTTTTATACTTATATTCTCATTATTTTAAGTTGATAAAGGATAAATTAATAATTTTATTATTTTTATCTCTTTTATTTTTTATTTTTCTTATTTTCTCTCTAAATTGGTGGGGAAAAAATTTAATGAATTTGAGGAAAATAAGAAAAATTAATTTATATTCTTTTTTTCTCATTTCCTTTCTCTTATTTTTATCCAAACAAAGAAAATGGAAGAAAACAATTTTCATTCTCCTCCTTTTCATTTATTTCCCTTAATACAAACAAAGACTAATGAAAAAGGGTAAATTTTATATAAAAAAAAATTAGAGACAAATTTATATTCATTTTTTTTATATTTACAGAACTAATGCAAATAATAGATATTAATATTTATATTTAATTTTATTTTCATATTAAATAATTAAATGTTAGAATTTTTATTATTTTTATTTTAATATTTAAATTTTACTTTGAAATATTACAAATAAAATTATACAATATATATTGTTTATTAAATAATATTTATATATTTTTTGAGATATTTAAAAAAAGTGTCTAAACTAATTATTTTAAAATAAATTTAGATGCTAGAATATATTTTATAAAATAATTAAATTAATTACAAAATTATAAATCTAATTCATAATCAAATTGTAAAATAATTAACCTAATCATAAAATCTTAAATCTCAATTCATATCATAATCAAATTTTAAAATAATTTATCTAATCATCAAAACTCCAAATTTTAATTTATAATCAAATTTTAAAATAAGTTATCTAATCATCAAAACTCCAAATTTCAATTTATAATCAAATTTTAAAATAATTAACATAATAATCAAAATAATAAACTAAAATCTATAAATTAAACAATAATTATAAATAGTTATATTACTCAATAAAATTATTAAAATAATAAATTAAAAACTAATTTAAAATTTTTAAAGTAATTAATATTTAAAAATTAATTTTTTAAAAATTAAATACATATACACCTATATATATATATATATTGAAACCAAGGGGGCAAATGACCCCCATGCCACCTCTTGATTTCTCCCCTGCCCACCACCTTATGTAATACATGTATTCTACATACAATGTCATGCTTTTTGAATAACACAAATAATTAAAGTTGTAGTATTTTTTATATAAATAAATATTTTAGTTATTTACTATTGTGTATATATAGTGACTAAATAATTAGGCTCTGAGATCTTCTTCCTCAAACCTGGACAAAAAGATTAAGGAGGGGGTATGTGTTTTAAAACAAAAACTAGGAGAAGACTGAAAGATTTTTGGCTTGGAATATATTGTTTTTGGGTCAAAAGAAGGGACATTGAAGCACTAAAACCCAAACTTTAAAGGTAACCACCGGCAAGCAGCTCAAAAGAGCTCAAAATCGCTGAAGCTCTAAGCGATAACATCTAGAAGTCTTAATTGCAGAGAGCTTCCAGCTAAAACCAAAATTAAAAAATTAAAAAAAAAAAAAGAAAGGAAAAGAGCTAAATTCAACAAAAAGAGAAAGGAAGGACAGTTGATCCAGGGCTATCGATGGCAAACTTAAATCTAGGGCTGGAAGTAAGGCGGAAAAAATCCATATGCAGAGAGAGAGAAAGAGAGCTTCATAAGAAAGGGAAAAATTAAACATTCACATTTGGAGTTTGTTCAACTAAATATTTCATTGCTTTTACTTTTTTTTTTTTTAGTTTCATTGATCATTTGCTTCAGTTTGAACGAAATTAGATTAAATATTAAACTCAATCAATAATTAAATTTAATTCGAATACGAATATGAATTAACAAGATCTCATTAATATTTTTATATTTATTTTTAAGATAAAAAGTTTGAAATCTAAATTATAATGATATTTTTTTGTCTTTAAGATGTATTTTTGAAAGACTGTTTTTCTATATTAAAAATAGATAACTTTTTATATTAACCATTGAACGACAATTCAATACTTAAACTTCTAATTTATGATTATATAAGAGGCAAAATATCCACTCTTGCAATTTTCATTTTCTTCAAAAGTTTATTGTATAAAGAAAGAATAAATCTAACCAATAAAGTAAGTAAAAAAGGAAATACAAAAGATTAGTATAGTTTTGTTGTTATTTAAAAATAGCAATGTTTTTAAAATCGAATAGAATATTAAACCAAATTGATAATTGATTTATGATTTAACCGATTTAACTAGTTTGATAATTCGGATTTAATAATAATGTTATGAATTTTTTATTTATAAATATTAATAAGCAAACTAAAAATTATATAAAATTTAAAATAAAATTTTAAAAATATAAAAATATACTTTATTAATTAAAAAATATCACATATAAAATACAATATATAAAAAATTAATATAAAATTTGTTTCTCTAATTTTTATTTAAACATAACTGAAAATTTAAAAAATTAGTTTAATTTGATTTAGTTCAGTACAGTCTAAATCAATTGCCAATTTTAACTTTTTTTTTATAAATCTAATTTTTTAGTATTTTTAAATTGAAATGACCTTTGATTTCCAATTAATTCAGTTTGATAATCGGGTCCAATTTGATTTTAAAAAAATTGAAAAATAAATATTTAGAACCTCAATGATTTATCGTATAATCCAATATAATTTTATATATGTTATTGAGTTCATAAATTTATTTATGTTGTAGTACAAAATATTATACTACTTTTAACCTAAGATTTGCTTTGTCTTATTCTCTTAAATGAACTAGAAATAATAATGAAATGCATCAATGCGACAAGGGGCAATTTATAAGTCAAACGTATTATCTACTAGCACTCAACACTCAATTTTTTTTTTCAAATTTAATTTTCTCAACCACCTCAAAATCTCTTAATTCTAACACAAATTTCTTTCCTCTATATCCAAAACTTTTACATTAGGTGAAAAATCACATCCAATGCACTTGTAACTTAATTGCAAAATTTTTAAAGTATTTTTCACTTAATATACAAGAACATGTATGAGTAAATTTGTGTACGCAATCCTCCCTTTCTATAGAATCAATTAAAACTCCATGATTATTGATAGCTTGAAATTTTATGAAATCCTCCAGATTAATGGCATAAATGCATGTTCTATTCTATCAAAAATTTTGTGCCACCACAGAACAAATTTAGGCCAATACACATTAAGATGCTCAAAATGGAATTTAATTGGAATATAAAATTTATCTCATCATCTTTTATTTCAGCATTTACGAAGTTTTTATCAAACTGAAGTAATACATTGGAGTATTTTTATTTTTTTCCCTATATTTTTCCTTCATGAATCTCTTGATTTTTCAAAAAAGAAAAGGTAAGGTCTATATTAATTAAGGTTTAAGAATTTATTATTTATGTAGTTGTTTCTTTTTCAATTCAAGTGTAAATTTATTTGTATTACTACAAGGGAAATAAAGAAGAAATTTAAAATAATTACACTGCTAAATATTTAGTAATTATTAACTATTAAGAGGTGTCCACACCATAAATTCTCCCAAATAATTTTGAGAAAGGAAAAAAATTTTGAACAAATCCTTACATGATTAAATTTTCTATTGATAGATTTTGAATTTGCTAAAAAAAATAAAAAATAAAAGGCAGCTCTAGGAAAAGATATTTTATAAATTGTATTTTACAATGGAAAAAAATATACTATTTTCGAAAAATGTTATTTATTTTAAAATTTAAATTTTAATTTATATGAATGGAGGTGGGTTACCCTCCCTCTTGACTTGACCAATATATAGCCAATTGCCCATTAACCAGCTAGCAATTATGCAAAGGTCAACTGCCACCCATAGTGTGAAAACGGCAAATAGAAAAGCTTCACTGAATTAATGAAATGGCTAATTGCTATATAAATTCCAATACAATAGCCCCATATCTCCACCAACACTAACCCCACTTTTTGTCTCTTCTCCTAATTTCTCACATTTTATTAGAACCACAAATTTATGGAAATCTTACAATCACTAAGTCAACTTTCCAAATTTCCACCACCGTCACACACGCATTTTGTTTAGCTTCTTAGCCTTTTTTTTAATGGTATTTTTCATATCAATTTGTATATTTATCCATTAAATTTTCTTTCATATGAATTTAGAAGTATAGTATGATTTTACGCCGTTGATCTGGAAAGGAATGTTCTTACTTGATGTAAAGCTTGTTGATAGACTGTTGATTTTATGTAGTCATAGCCCTGGATTGCCAAGGCTCCTGGCAATGGTTTTCTTTGTTTAATAGATTTCTTCCGTTTATAGTTTTATACTTACTCTATGCATTTTAACAATAACATTTCGAGTACAAAAGCAATTTTAGTGTGGGGTTATTAAGATAATTCTCTATGAATTTAAAATGAAAAATTATATGGATTAATATTTAGTCACTTAAATGTTTAGTACTGAACATTTTAGTCACAGTAATTTCAATATCCTAATATGTGTATATATTGTGACTTCAATATTTTTATATAACTGTTAACCTCCTCTAATTTAGCCACTCTCTCCATCTTTCCAGCAAATTCTCCTTTTTAGTTTTAGATTTGAGGCTGTCGCCAGCACTACGATGATCCTAAATTCTCATTTTTTTCTTACTCTTTTATAGGATTTCCCAAATAATTTAATGGTTTGGTTTCTTTCTTCTAGATATAGCCCTTTGTGGTCTTTATCTTCCACACATTTCTGGTCCTTTTGTGTTTCAATGCTGTTTTTTGGCGCCTCAGGATTATCTACCTATATTCAAAAGCAAAGCAATTTACAGATAACTATCTTGGTGAACTGATGTTATCTCTGCATCCCTCTTTTGTTTATCCTTGGTTAGTACCCAAGGAATGAGGCACGATGGTGTCTAGGTTTGCCTCTTTCTTTAGGCTCACTTTCAGTGCTATACTTGAGTTTAAAAGTAGCAACAAGTAGGATATTCGCAAAAATTATCCTATTCGAATTTGAGACTGTTTAATTTTAAACTATCCGAACTCATCCTTAATCCAAATCTATTATATTTTTATAACTCCTATCCGTTTTAAACCCATTTAATATTACTTGTTTACTACTCGAACATGTTTAAATATAAAAATATTATAAAATTTATTTATAAAATTATACTTCTATCATTTAAATAAATGTAGGTAAATATTTAATAATAACACAATTTTACCAAAATAATTTCATACTACTCAATTTCATAACAAAAATAAAATTTAATAAATATATAATTAAAATTTAATAAAATATAATTAATATTTATAATCAGGTTTGGATAGCAGATACTCAAAAATAAATCTCTGAACCTGTCATAAGCAGTGGCGAAGCCACGTTGAGAGGAAGGAGGGCAACTGTCCCCTTTCTCTTTCTAGAAAAAAAATAATTTATATATATAGTTATGAAAATTGTTAGAATTACTTATTTGCTCCCCTTCAAAATTTTAAATTGCCTCCTATCATTTAACTTATGCAGAAAAAATCAATAAATTATTCATTTCACAATTAAATATATTTTTCTTCTAGAAAAATTGATACTTTTCAAATATAAAAACTAAATTAATTTAAGCTCATTGCATAAATCAAAGATCTAAAAAAAATTAAAAGCACAATAAAAAAATTATAAAAAAAATAAAAGGTTACAATTTTTATTTTTTAATTTTATTTTATTATTTATACTTCTAATATTGTGATATTATTTTTTATTCAACTATTTCTTAGGAAAGTAAATAAATTATTCAATATTTTTTTTTTAATAAGGGTGATGTTATCTTTAATAAGGGTGATGTTAGGATTTTATAAAGATAAATTTGCCCTCTTCTTTTTAATTTCTAGCTTCGCCCCTAGTCATAAGTAATAAAAATACTATATATGTCGACTCAAATCCGTTTATAAATTACTCACACGTTTATAAACCCATTTTAGGATGTTTTATCATGTTGTTCCCTCAATATTTTAAATGTTTATATCAGAGGGTGTTTGGAATTTTGGTATGAGATGTTTAAATTCTTTTTTCTTGCTAACTAACTCCTTTTGGAATGCTATCTCATGGTTTTAATCTTTGATTGTATTTTAGGTTGTTTCTCCATTTTCATTTGGCCAATTCACAAGGGGTGTCTCTGTTCTTGCTCCTCAGCTCTTTAGGATAGAAGGAAAAATTATAAGCTTTCTGTTTGTGCCTTGGCGATTCTAGGCCTTATGTTATCCTTTGTCTATTAAATGATATTTTCTATTTGCTCATCATAAAACCTCCCTCAATTTATAATAATAATAATAATAAATTAACAGGGATAGTGAGGCACTTGGCCCTACTTAAAAATAATTTTATTTAAATTATATGTGTATTTTAGGTTTACTTGCACTAAAAATACTTGGAATGTTTGAACTGTTAATTGTTAGAAATTTCATATATATAGGGGATACTATAAAATATGGGATATTTAAGTTTGTTAAAATAGACTAAATAAAAATAGTTAAAAGGACATGCGTGTTGAGCCTATTTTGTGTTTAATGACTTGTGTAATTTTGGAATGTTTACATCTCCATTGGGCCATTATAATAAAACAATTAAAAGAAAAAAAAATCAAAACATGTACACCAAAGCGAAAATGGAAAATAAAATGGAATATTATGAGAAATGGAGAATTAGAAATTTTTTTTTTCAATTTTGCAATTTTTAATTTGAGAAATAGAAAATTAGAAATTTGTAAAATAGAGAGAAAAAAAAAAGAAAATTCTAAACGAGGTGTTAGAATTTCTGAAATAATACTTTATAGGAGTTTCTTATATTTTGTTGGGTTGGGTTGAAATTCTTTTAATTAAAAATTAATGGAATTCTATTTGTTAAAAAGAAACAGAAAACAAACTAGTGAGTATAGGTAAAATGGAACCAAATGGTTGGAGCTTAAATTTGCAGGGACACATATAGCACAGCTACTCACCAAAGTAATTTGGCAGATGATAAAGATGCTCTGAATCTGATACCTTTAAAGTATTGGTAATGGCGGTGGAGGTGATCAACGCTGGCCTTTGTTTTGTAATTTGTAAGAGAATCTGCTTCAATTCTTAAAATAATAATAATAGTAATAACAGATAAAACTGTCTTCTTAGAGACGGTGATTTGAAAATAATAAATAATTCATGGGAAGTGAACAAAATTCCTAACTCAAGCAGTTTTGTAATTTGAGCTTTATTATTTTTTTTGCCTTTTCTATTCTGTAGACGCTCTGCTCTCGCCACATGCAAAATTCTATATGTAAAGCTCTCTCTCTCTCTCTTTTTAATTAAAAAAGACAATAAAATTGTCAAAAAATTCATGGGAAGTGAACAAAATTCCTAACTCAAGCAGTAAATCTCAACAAGAAAAAAACCTTAACAATGAACAACTAACAAGATATAAAAAAAATGTCAATGATATTAAATTATTTTATATTATTTTATCTAACATATTATAATTTATTTATTATTAACAATGTAAAAAATTTATCTGATGATAGTATTTTCATTATTTATGTATCAATCCTAAAATCCTATTATGAGCTGTGGCTAATATTCGTTATAATATTCGTTATAACACACTCAAACAGAGAAAAAACACCGCCCTCTTGGTTGCCTTGGTGATAAGATACCCTAAAGAGGAGAATAACAATAGCTCCCTTTTATTTTGCCTCAATTTTTATATGAAATTGTAATTTCAATAAAATATAACGAGCACATGAAATTTTTTTGCATTCATATATTTTAGAACCCATTTCATGAAAATTGATAAAATTGAAGTTTTAATCTATAAAAGTATACTTTGCGGTGAAAAATGCTTAGTTCTTACGTAGCAAATTATGAATAAATTAGAGAACTAAACAATATTTAGTATCCGTTACCAATAATCCTGGCAAGAACATGTTCCATTACTGAAATGGTGGAACCGACTTCGATCGCTTACAATAATTTCTTTATCAAACTTGCTTGAAACATGCTTCATGAAGCTATGACAGTCGCGAGAAGTTCGAACATTTTTCATGATTCTTATGGTTTTTCTATCTTTCAAGCTAAGCAAAGCAAAGGCAACTGCTAACTTTTCACTATGATAACTAAGACTATGCTCTTTCTCCTCCTCTTCAATGTCATGAAACACATTCGAAATATGCAGTGTATAGCCTTCAGCTCTCAAAATTTTTCTTATTTTTCCTGATTCAGGATGAGAACTATCCCCTGATAGAAACTCATGAATCTCCTGGTCTATAATAAGTGAACTGTATCCAGGTTTCTTGTGAATCTTCTTCTCTCGCATTGCAGTTCTAACCTCAGCTTTCTCAGTGTATCTACCAATTTTGCCATAAGCGTTTGATAAAAGCACAAAGTCTCCATCATGACAAGGTTCTAGCTGATAAATCTTCTCCTTTACTTCCTCTGCTAATGAAAGATTGTTATGATTTTCACAGGCACCAAGCAGTCCTCCAAATAATAGCATTTGGTTTAAAGGGCATTCTTTCTACAAATTCAAAAGCATCATTGAGCTTGCCTGCACGGCCTAAAATATCAACCATAGACCCATAATGCTCAACTGTGGGTTCTAAACAATATTCATTCTTAATGCTTTTGAAAACTCTCCAACCATCATCAACAAGACCTCCATGGCTGCAAGCAACTAAAACACCAGTAAAAGTGATATGATCAGGGCCCAAATTGGTTTTCTTCATCTCATAGAAAACACTAAGAGCTTCTTTACTTCGTCCATGAACAGCAAGCCCATTGATCATCGCAAGTCCAGATTAACACATTTCTCTCGGGCATTTCAACAAACACTCTGATAGAATCTTCAACAGGCCCACATCTAGAATACATATCAACCAAAGCAGTACTAAGTGATACAGTTAGCTTTATTTTATTTCTTAAAATATAAGCATCAATCCATCTACCCACTTTTAATGCTCCTAGGTTAGAAATAGCAGATACCACACTCAGCATTATCGCGTCATCAGGCTTTACATTCCCATCAATTTGCATTTGTTGAAAGACACTCAAAGCTTCTTGCGCAAAACCATTGTTAACCAAAGAAGAAATCATAGAAGACCATGAGTCTAGGTCTCTGTCAAGCATTTCGTCGAATAGCTTAAAGGCATAATCAACCAATCCACGACACCAATAAAAATTGATCAATGAGTTCTGCACGTAAATATTTGAACCAAACCCAAGCTTTATTATGAGTGAATGGAGGTCTGAACCAATTTGGAGGCGAGAACAGGCAGTGGCGTAGCCAGGATTTTAGATAAGGGGGGTCCAATTCAACTTAAAATTTATAATTCACAAAAATAACATTTATAATAAAATAAATAAAACAAGAAAAATGTTGGATACAAAGAAAATTTAAAACATTAAATTACAATATTTCTCGCCTATTTTTCATTGATTAAAATTTATTCATAATTGTTTCATTGTCAATACTTGCAAATACATCTCTTTCAATATAGGTAACTAAACAATCATTTAGCAGCTCATCTCCCATGCTATTACGAAGTGAACTCTTAATAATTTTCATTGCGGAGAAAGCTCTTTCCACTGTAGCTGTAGCAACTGGTAAAAGCAATGCCAATTTGATTAACAGATACACTAAAAGAAAAACTTTATGCTTTTTTATAGCAACCATAGTTTTGGCGAGATCTCCAATTCCTTTCAATTCAGAAAATTTCTTATCCAAACGCACATCAACAATGAAGTTCTGAAGTTGAGATTGGAGTTCAATTAAATCAACTGGCGAAAAGTCAGAGGGATAAAACTTTGCAAGTTCAACTAATTTGCTCACATCAAATGCAGAAAATGAATCTTTAGGATCAAGACAAGCCATACACAAAAGCAACTTTGTATTAACTTCATCAAATCGACTATTCAACTCTTGAAGTTGCATATGACCTCTTTCACTATGTCCGGGTGAAAAAAGATAACAATACAAACAAAATACCGCATCTTTTTCAATACTATATTCTAACCAATCACTAAAATCATCAAACCACGATAATATAAATTTCCTTTCTCTACCTCCTTCTACTCTTTTAGGAAAAGTATGATTGCGTGGTTGACATGAACCTTTTAATAAATAGGCTCTACGTACCTGATCTCGGACATCAGGTGGATAACTCATTATGCTAGGTCGTAATCCCGGATCAGAAGGAATATTTTCTATATCAATCTCATGTTGTTGAATAGTAGGTTCTTTTGGTGGTACCGGTTGAACAATTGCTTCCTTATGTGGTTGAGTCGATTGAATATTTTGATTAACTGATGGCGACTCTTCACTACTTGGTCTTAATTTTTTAAAATATCGCTCCATATAACTACAAAGAATAAGAAAAATAATTTAATCACAATAGTCAATAGATATATAGTAGCCATTTCAATTTATCAAATACTAAACATTAAAAATATCAAATTATAAAAGAAATAAAAAAAATTCCAGATTATAAACTACAAAAAAATAATAATTTCAATTTAACTTCATACTACTTTTCTCAAAAAAAAAAAAACTTCATACTACAAAATCAAATTAAACATTTCAAATTTATAATGTCCTCAAGTATTCAAGCCAATTTCTTAATTCATTATTTTTCAAATTTCAATTCATTTTAGCAAGATAAAAAAATTGCAACAAAATAAATATGAGATTAAAAGTAAGTGGTGTACCTATTCTTAACTTGTTGCCGCTGCCTTGCTGGTGCCAATCGGTGAAAGAATGAAATTGAAAAAGGAAGAAACTGTTATCTGAAAAAAGAAAAAAAAGAAAGAAAAAGGAATTAACGAAGAAGAAACGTGAGAAAGAAGAGAAAGAGTCACAATTAAGTTATTCTTGTTTGTTTGTAATGGGCAGAGTCATTGACAAATCTTGTTTGTTTGTAATGGGCTTGATTAAAAGGCCCAGTTTTAAAGATTGGAAAAAAAAGGATGAAAAATGTTGGGAGCGTGGATCGAAGTTGCGTGCTCTCACATAGTAAGACCAAGCTGTTCCATCTAAACCAATGTAATATTCATTCTCAAATATACCTAAAAATTTTTTATTTTTAACTGAGGGGGAACAGGGCCTCATGAGACCCCCTTTATCTCCGCCTCTGAGAACAGGCCTTGAATACAAAAGGGAAAGTGATGTGATCAGGAGAGACACCAGCTCGGCGCATGTTAAAGAAGAGAGAGAGGGCAAGGGAGGGAGAGAAAGGAGCGGAGATTCTGATGATGGTGTTGTATGCGAAGGTCGCCTTTGGACCAAATATTGGGTTCATTGACATTCTGAAATGCCATGAATTTCAAAAGGTCATTCACCCGGTCTTTGACGGAGAAGAGCCAACTAAGTCTCAGACTTCCAGTTCAGAAACGACATCACTTTCGCATATTTTCATTCATGTCCTTCGGTCAACTATCTTCCCAACAGCCCAACCAAAATATTTTAACAGGTCTTTTTTTCAAAAAAGTTTAGGGCCAAAAAAAAAACTAAGATGAGTGCTATTTTTTTTTTTAGAAAAATATGTTATACGTCAATTTTTTTAATTTTTTATATTAGAATTTTTGTATATTTTGATATATTAAACATTTATTAGATATATATTTTTAAAATTTCAGTTTATTTTTAGCATATTAAATATATACTATATATATGTGTATATATCTCTCTCTGAATGTAAAAATATTTTTTTTTACACATATAAAATATATATATATAAGCTTTCACAAAGATTTCTAATAAGAAAGCTAATCACTAGCAGTTATAATTTGTTAATTTAACTGAGTTTTTTCAAGGTTCTCCACGCTCACGTTCATGCCAGCAAATAAGCATGGCTATGCATCATCGGAGAATGTAGAATTTTGTCCGTTGCTTCTTCACCAAATGGCTACATTTCTGGCCGAAAGATCTGCAGGGTTCACATACATGCTGCTGCTGGTGGTTCCTAAAGCTGCTGCTGCTACTCAAGTTCCTTTCTTTATCAGCAGTCATTGTTGTGCTTTTCTTGATGATGATATATAGCTATATATATATATATATTGGCATGATTATATTTTATTAATTCTAATATACGGCGAATAAAAAATGTCAGAAGTTACAATACCTTTAAGTAAACGAGACAGAGAATCAAAAAAAAGAAAACTACAATTCATGAAATGGAGACGACTAAGACGGGCTCAAAAATCAGCTGCTTGATTCCCTTCACGAAATGCATGCTTGAAAGTAATGTTGAAAGTGGTAGCCAATTGACGAATTTGTTGAGGTATGAAATCAACACTATTCGCAATAATATTGAGTGCCTTCTCCGAATCTGTCTCGACTATAAGAGGGAGATTTTGGATGCTTAAACTCCACTGGATGCTTGTATATATTGCGTGAACCTCAGCTGCTGTAGGTTCTGCTGCTCGGAGCGCAAAACAACTAGCAGCAACCATTTTCCATTAAAATCATGTAAAATAGCTCCACCAGCAGCAGAAGAGTGGGAGAAAGAAGCATCTATGTTGACTTTATTATAACCAGCTAGGGGTCTTTGCCAAGAAACTAGAGAGAAAGTCGGGTTTTTACCCTTTGTAAAAGGAAGAAACTCCTACAACTTTTTAAAGGATGAAGAGACTTTGGTATCAAATTGTGTTAATCCCCATTTGTAGATCCATTCTCGGATTTGCTCAATGATAACTGGCGTGTAGAGAGTGTCTGATCCCCATACTATGCTACAGTAAGCTTTCCAAATGAAAAAAAGGATGGCTTGAGACACACACCTAAATGTTATACCCATTGGAGAATCGGTGGGAGCTTGTAACCACCATTGGAGTAGCTCTTGTCTCAATGTAGGAGCTGTTGTATTTCTTCCCAAAAATGACTGTCTGAAGAACTTCTAAACCGGTTGGATGTGATGGCAATGGTAAAACATATGAGTGCTATTTCCTTTTGCATAGAGACAAAAAATGCAGCAAGAAGCCATGTGAATCCCCATTCGTTGCAAGCGAGAGGGAGTGGGAATGGAGTTAGTAAAAGCCTCCAAGTAAAAATGGAAATTTTAATTGGAATTGCTGCATGCCAAAGAGAACTGGCAGATAAAGTCACAGAACGTCTAGGACGAACTGTATCATAAGTTGTTTTAAATTTAAAAGCCTCACTTCCCGAAACCCGCCAAGTAAGAATACCATCATTGAAATGGATAGCCGAATTTGCTACTGCATCCACTTTACATAATCTTTTCCAAACACAGGAATCATAGTTTTTGAATTACATCAATCCTCTCCTGTGATATTTATCCTTCATAAGTCTTGGCCAAATAGAATTGGATCCATGATATTGTCACCATAATTTAATCGAAAAAACATCCTGGATTGTTGAAATTGATCTAATGCCCAATCCTCCTTCCTCAAAGGGTATACACAGTTGTCTAAAATTCACCCAATGATATTTTTGATGACCTGTGTCTGAAGTCTAAAGAAAATTCGCCACTTTTCATTCAATGACTCTAATGATACCTGCAGGAAGTAACATTGCACCTAAAATATGGACAGGGATGACACTTGGAACGTGCTTTATCAAAAGCAACCGCCCACCAATTGAGAGAAAATGTGAAAATATTTTTCATATTGAAAATTAAAAATATATATTTCTTAGAATATATTTTTTTGAATTTCTTTTTTATAGAAATCGCTTTTTCTTTCTTGGGAAAATTGATTTATTTGATTTAGTATCCTTTAAATATCTATAAATAAATATTCACAAATATCTCATTTTTTATATATATACCTAAATATATGTCCATAAATTCCAACCGTTAGTTTCTAATTTTCCAAGTAACTAGATTTAGTTTTATGATATTCACTTACAAAGTAAGTGTATGTCTTATTTATTCTGAATATATATACACACACACACATTTAATATAAAAATAGCAAGTTGGAGTTAAAAAAATGTTTTGTATTTTTTAGAAAAAAAATAAACACATGAAATTATATCAGTTAAACAGTATTTTTGTGTCCATTCAATTGTTTAATTGTTTGGATATATGAAGTAAAAATATATTTATAGTATATATGATAATTTTTTGATACCCATAAAAATTTTAAAAATAAAGGCGCTACTCTCTCTAATTTTCAAAATGTAAAATTTTTTTAGTATAATTTTATAAAAAAAAGTAATCATATATATAGGCCTCCTTTTCTTTAGATTAAAATTTTTCACAAATATTAAAAAAAAGTGTTCTAATTATATATAAAAATTTAATACAAGTTAAGATATAAAAAATTTATTTAATAGTCTTTAAAAGAATTATTTGCTTCATCACAGTTTTGTCCAATATTTAATTATAAATGAAAGTTTTCGAGATAACTTTTTTTTTTCTTGCAGTTTCCTTGTATTTATGAATGAGAAGAGACAATGGAAGCCCTAAAAGCAAACAAGAGTTGCAGAATATGAAATTTGAACTTGCCTTCCATTGTTAGGAAAGTTTAGAAAATCTTTTCCTCGAGCAATTCCATCTGATGGGGTTTGATTGATATAAATATATATGATGTTTGACTGATTAAGACAGTTAAAGTTCATAGAGCTGATTTTGATAAAATGATATAATTTTGATAATCAAATGAATATATGAATGAATCTACCAGTCACAGATATTAATAGTGACACTTCTATAAAGAGAAGCACCGATTAACACAGCTATAAAAAGCTGATCCTCAAAATAATTACTTGAAATAATAAAAAGAATTGATATATATTAGAACAACACCTGAAAATATCTCCAACTAGAATTAATTCATTTTCATATTCATTCTTACAACCAAACAAAATCAACCCCTCCCCCTAAAACAAAAATAAAAATTTAACTCTGCATTAAAGAAAAATTACTAACAGTGTGACTATATATATATAGCCTCTTTAATTTCAATTTCTTCATTATATATAAAATAATTTACATATATGTAGTAGATAGTTTGGAAATAGCCTAATTAGGCTTGGTTTTTATAGTACCCAAAGGGAAGTATGAACCCACAGTTTTTATCATTCAATTCTGCATTGGGTATCTCACTCCAGCTGCCAGTATTCTCTGCTGCTAAGCTGTATATGTGGTAGCCAACCAGAAAGTCAGTAATAAAGTTGTTGCGTTAATACTTTTGATAATATCTATCGAATATACCAAACTAAAAAGGTGAAAAAGAGACAAATAAAAGGAACTGGGAAGTCCAAAAATGCGTTTCAATAGTTTTTGATAAACTGATTCTGAAGTTATAATTAATGATTTTTTTTAGTACAGTCGAAATATGAAATTTTACGTATTTCAATCATAAAGTTTAAAATAGTTAAAAAATAAAGAACTACGAGAAATGAGAAGGAGAAATGTACTTGGAATAGATCATGCAACTTGTTCTTTAGATGGCAATATTCATTCTCTAGTAGCTCCAAAGCTCTCAAGCACCTGAAAGTTAAAATGAAAAACCACCCGCAATTTCAAAAGTGAAAATGAGAAAGAACAGAAGCCTATAAGAGGCTAGAGAGAGAGAGAGAGAAGTATACCCAGCACGGTTGTTTTGCTCAGAAGCGGCACGAAAGGCAACACAAACATTTCTGACTCTTTTGGCACCAATGCTCGAGCTACTTCCCATGAACTGATTCAAATGGATTCCCATTTTCTTGTAGTCCGAGAACTCTCTATCCATCCTGTCCCATCCATCACCACACCTTTATCAATCCCACTTATACAACTGAACTACATACATTACATTGCTAATATACCAATCAACTTTTTATCTTATGCAAATATTCAATTATTGAATTGTTAAAAAAAATGTAATTTGATCATATTATTTTTTTAAAAAAATCAATTAATAATAAAGGGTTTTTACATATTAAAATTTTAAATTTTCATATTAGGATATTGCAATGCAAGTGCAATTATATATGTAAACACCCGCCAAGAGAAAGGTGTTGGGAAAGGAACCTGGATAAGTTCTTCCCCACTTGAATGAATCTATGAGGAGTGACTAAGTAAAATTCAATAAACAACCAATCTACAATCTGCCTAAGATGCACAAAAATCATTCATACATAAACACAAGGATTTTTAACGTGGAAAACCCCTTCAATGTGAAGGATAAAAACCACGGGACCTCTCTTGGTCCAAGTAAAAGAGCTCCACTATCAAAGATCAATGTTTACAGAAACTATAAGCTACTACAACAACCTTCAAGTAAAGTAGCAACACCAAATCAACCAAACATCAAAAATAAACAAGAGAATGGAGAAAAATCACCCAAAAATAGCTACTGTTCATGCCAATGGATGAGCTCCGGTTATTCAAATCTGATCTCCACCGTCCAGATTAAAGAACAATCAATTCTAAACATGCTCACCAAAATTCAGCCAAATCCGACCACAAATGACCGTCCGATCGTCGGAGAAAGGCAAACTGGTCGTTGTTGCAGAACTGCACGTGAACAGTAAACTTCGAGCCACAAATGCCGGCAATCCAACCGTTCAAAATAGATCTTCACCGTTCAGAATGGAGAACGATGAGTCCTCTAACTTCTGTCCAAATTTCAGCCTGATCGGATCACGTATGACCGTCCGATCGCCGGAAAATAAAGACTGCCCTGTTGACTCCCTTTGCAGAGAAAAAAATCTCTTTCTTTTCTCTCCCTTTTCTCTCTTTCTTTCTTTTTAGTGACTGATACACAATGACACACACACACTTGACTTAGGGTAATATTTGTATATAAATATGCTAAACATTAATAGCCTATTGGGCTAAAATAAGTGGGCTCAAATATTGGGTTTTCACATAGGAGGGAACCCAAAAAACCTAACAATTCTCCCCCTTCCCGACTATGTGAAGGAGTTTGCCAAACCGGCAAATCTACAACATGTCTCAAACTTCCCTCTTGGTAAAGCCTTTGTGCACATATCAGAACCATTATCATCAGTATGTATCTTCTCAAGTTCAAGTTGCTTAGAATCCAAAACATCACGAATCCAATGATACCTCATATCTATGTGTTTGGATCTACAATGAAAAGTAGGATTCTTACCGAGATGAATCGCGCTCTGACTGTCACAAAATAAGACATATCTCTTCTGTATAAAGCCAAGCTCATTCACAAACTTCTTCATCCAAAGCAATTCTTTACATGCTTCAGTTGCTGCAATGAATTCGGCTTCTGTAGTAGACAATACAATGCATTTCTGCAATCTAGATTGCCATGCCACAGCTCCCCCTGCAAAAGTGATCAGATATCCAGAAGTAGACTTTCTTGAATCTGCATCCCCTGCCAAATCAGAATCTGTATAACCACTGAGAATAGGCTTCCCAGTCCCAAAACACAACTTCAAACTAGCAGTGCCACGGAGATATCTCAAAATCCACTTCACAGCATCCCAATGCTCTTTTCCTGGATTAGACAAAAATCTACTAACAGTACCAACTGCATGAGCTATGTCTGGCCTAGTGCAAACCATAGCATACATCAAGCTACCTACTGCAGATGCATAAGGAACTTTCTGCATATATTCTTTCTCTTGCTCACTAGAAGGAGATTGTTTGCCACTCAATTTGAAAGACATGGCAAGTGGGGTACTTACAGGTTTAGCTTTAGCCATATTAAATCGTTGTAATACTTTCTCAATATACTTTTCTTGAGATAGCCACAGCTTCTTGCATTTCCTATCACGAATGATCCTCAAGCCAAGAATCTGCTTTGCTGGCCCTAAATCCTTCATTGCAAAGGACTTGCTCAACTCTTTCTTCAAGCTATCAATTCTTGAAGAACTAGAACCCACAATGAGCATATCATCAACATATAGCAACAGGATGATAAAATCACTATCAGAAAATCTCTGCACAAAAACACAATGATCAGAAGTAGTCTTCTTGTAGCCTTGTTGAACCATAACTGACTCAAACTTCTTATACCATTGCCTAGGTGCTTGTTTCAGCCCATACAAACTCTTTTTCAGTTTGCAAACATAATTTTCTTTTCCTTTTACCACAAAACCTTCAGGTTGTTCCATGTAGATTTCTTCCTCTAAATCACCATGAAGGAAGGCTGTTTTAACATCCATTTGCTCAACCTCTAAATCAAGAGTAGCAGCTAATCCCAAAATAACACGAATTGATGACATCTTGACCACTGGTGAGAAAATCTCCTCAAAGTCAACTCCCTTTTTCTGACTAAAGCCCTTGACAACTAATCTAGCTTTATATCGTGGAGATGATGAATTCTCTTCTTGCTTTATTTTATAAATCCACCTATTCTTCAAGGTTTTTCTATCTTTAGGAAGCTTCACCAATTCAAAGGTGTGATTATCAGCTAAAGAATGCATTTCATCTTTCATAGCTGTAATCCATTCTGCCTTTTGCTCACTCTCAATAGCTTCTTCATAGCATTCGGGTTCTTCTCCATCTGTCAAGAGTATATACTCATTAGATGAATACCTGGTAGAATGCATTCGATCTCTAGTAGACCTCCTAAGTGGAACTTCTGGTTCCTCAACATGTGCCTCTTGTTGATCATCAACTGCTTCATATTCAGGAGCACCAACCTCATCTGTATTCTGATTATCATTTTGCACATCACCATGATTCTGAACCTCAACTGCATCAGGCATATGAGTTGTAGGAGATAAGTCTAGGTCAATCAAACCACCAGTCTCAGGCTTTGATTTCTCCACCTTGTTGATATCTACAATAGTTTGATCTTCTACAAATACTACATCTCGACTTCTAACAAGTTTCTTCTGAATTGGATCATAGCATCTGTAACCAAACTCATCTTGCCTATAGCCAATGAAGATACACTGTCTAGTCTTGGCATCTAACTTGGACCTCTCATCTTTGGGAACATGCACAAAACATTTGCAACCAAACACTCGTAGGTGGTCATAAGAAACATCCTTCCCATACCAGAACCTATTTGGAACATCATTTCCCAATGCAACAGTAGGAGTTAGATTAATCACATGTGCAACAGTATACAAAGCTTCACCCCAAAAAGAGTTAGGTAATTTAGCCTCTGAAAGTACACATCTGACTCTCTCCATCAATGTTATGTTCATCCTTTCTGCCAAACCATTCAGCTGAGGAGTCTTAGGAGGTGTCTTCTGATGTCTGATACCCTGTTCTCTGCAATATGCATCAAAAGGCCCACAATACTCACCACCATTATCAGTGCGAATACATTTCAACTTCTTTCCAGTTTCTCTCTCAGCAGAAGCTTGAAATTCTTTAAATGCACTAAGAACTTGATCTTTGGACTTTAAGGTACGAACCCAAAGTCTCCTAGAATGATCATCAATAAAGGTCACAAAGTAAATTGCACCACCAAATGACTTTTCCTTCAAAGGACCACATACATCTGAATGTACCAGCTCAAGCAAATCATTTTTCCTGGAAGGAGAATGATGTTTGAAAGAAACTCTCTTCTGTTTTCCAGCCAAGCAATGAACACACCTGTCTAACCTTGCACCTTTCAATCCAGAAAGTAAATTCTTTTTAGCTAGACAATCAAGTCCCTTCTCACTAATGTGACTCAACCTCTTGTGCCATAATTCTGAAGAGCTATCACTTTCAACTGCATTAACAAGATCTGTAGAGATTGAAGCTTGCAACCAATATAAGCCCGAAGCCATCTTTCCTCTACCCACAACTAAGGAGCCTTTGCTGATTTTACATTTTCCATCATCAAAAATGCTGCAATAGCCATCATCATCAAGCTTACTAGTAGAGATCAAATGCAACCTAATGTCCGGTGCATGTCTAACATTTTTCAGCTCCAATTTTGTTCCATTTTGGGTCTCCAAACAAACAGTTCCAGTGCCTATCACCTTTGACACTCCATCATTCCCCATCTTCAAAACTCCAAAATCACCCGGAGTATAAGATGTGAAGAACTCCTTCCTTGATGTAACATGAAAGCATGCACCACTGTCAAGAACCCAAGCAGTATCATCATAAGCTATATTGACTATATTCTCTTGATAAACTATAGCCAAATCATCATCTGAAGTGGTAGTGGCAACACGATCAGTATTGTTATCATTGGCTCTCTTTTCTTGCTTCCCTTTGTCTGCCTTGTTCTCTTTCTTCCACTTGAAACAATATTTCTTGATATGCCCTAGTTTACCACAGTAATGACATTCAAGGTTCTTATACCTTGATTTTGATTTACTCCTGCTTTTGCCTCTATTCTGATCTTGACTCCTGCTTTTACTTCTCCCCCTGTTTTCAGTAACCAAAATTTCTGACTGTGAACTAGATGCCCCCTGATTTCTTCTTCTCATCTCTTCATTCAAAACACCAGTCTTTGCATACGACATGGTTACACCACTTTCAGGAGCAGAATTAGTCAAAGATACACGAAAGTTTTCCCATGAGTCAGGAAGTGTATTCAACAACCAAAGTCCAATAACCTCTTCATCAAATTTGACACACATGCCAGATAATTGATCAAAGATACCTTGAAATTCATTCACATGATCAAGTATAGAGTTGTCTTCTCTATATTGCAAGCGCATAGCTTGTTTAAGCAGAAATAACTTATTATTACCAGTCTTTGAAGCATACAAAGTTTCAAGCTTTTCCCACAAGGTCTTGGCATTTGTTTCATTAGCAATATGATTCAATACATTATCTTCTACCCATTGCCTAATAAAACCACATACTTGCAAATGCTCAAATTCCCAATCTTCATTAGATTTAGACTCAGGTTTTTGAGAAGCAAATACAGGTAAATGCAATCTTTTCACAATAAGAAAATCTTTCATTTTTCCTTTCCACTTGTGATAATTTATGCCATCCAAACAAACCATTTTACTCACATTCACCTCCATCATTCAAACAAGCAAACAACCAATGAACTAATGAACTAGCTCTGATACCACTTGTTGGGAAAGGAACCTGGATAAGTTCTTCCCCACTTGAATGAATCTATGAGGAGTGACTAAGTAAAATTCAATAAACAACCAATCTACAATCTGCCTAAGATGCACAAAAATCATTCATACATAAACACAAGGATTTTTAACGTGGAAAACCCCTTCAATGTGAAGGATAAAAACCACGGGACCTCTCTTGGTCCAAGTAAAAGAGCTCCACTATCAAAGATCAATGTTTACAGAAACTATAAGCTACTACAACAACCTTCAAGTAAAGTAGCAACACCAAATCAACCAAACATCAAAAATAAACAAGAGAATGGAGAAAAATCACCCAAAAATAGCTACTGTTCATGCCAATGGATGAGCTCCGGTTATTCAAATCTGATCTCCACCGTCCAGATTAAAGAACAATCAATTCTAAACATGCTCACCAAAATTCAGCCAAATCCGACCACAAATGACCGTCCGATCGTCGGAGAAAGGCAAACTAGTCGTTGTTGCAGAACTGCACGTGAACAGTAAACTTCGAGCCACAAATGCCGGCAATCCAACCGTTCAAAATAGATCTTCACCGTTCAGAATGGAGAACGATGAGTCCTCTAACTTTTGTCCAAATTTCAGCCTGATCGGATCACGTATGACCGTCCGATCGCCGGAAAATAAAGACAGCCCTGTTGACTCCCTTTGCAGAGAAAAAAATCTCTTTCTTTTCTCTCCCTTTTCTCTCTTTCTTTCTTTTTAGTGACTGATACACAATGACACACACACACTTGACTTAGGGTAATATTTGTATATAAATATGCTAAACATTAATAGCCTATTGGGCTAAAATAAGTGGGCTCAAATATTGGGTTTTCACATAGGAGGAAACCCAAAAAACCTAACAAAAGGATCTATGAAGTAAAAAATAAGAGGTTGTGAGCGTGCAGAGTGCAGTCAATCTCTAAGAAAAAGGAAAAAGAATACAAAAGGGATTTGAAGAGGGTGAAAGTGAAATTAAAAAGACTCCATACCCCAAAATCAACTCGAAACTTGAAATTCAACAATTTCTACTTTGTGTACGCATGTGAAAACAAAAAATGGAAAAGAAAATGAATGGCGATGATGTAAACTACAGACTTACAGTAATCCTCTGAGACTTCTCAAGAGCTTCTCTGATTCATGAAAGTAAATATTAACAACTTCTGATACAAAGTTAGGTGAGCTTTCATCTTGTAGTTGCTGCAGCTGCAAGAATTGCTCATCCAACACTCCCTACATACAAAAACAATTAAAACATTAGAGTTATTCACGATCTCCATATCATGAAATTTTTTAAGGTGATAAAGTGATGATGATGAAATACCTGGTGGAAGAGCAATGCAAGTAAACGGTTCATATCGGCTCGTAACCGATCCAGACCCAACCCGAGCATCCACACAGGTAGACCCGTTTTGGCTAAAGTATATATGCAATACAATTAAATGCTTTGAATTTGGAGTATGGTTTTGGTGTAACTTTCAGGTGTTATGAGGGCTTAGCGTTTTGAATGCTTTTTTGAACAGATGAGTCAAAGTTAAGATCAGTTAGTGTATTTAAAGGGTGCTACTCCTGCCTTCTTCTTGGACCCCACCCCCCACTACATTTTAATTATTCTTCCTCATTTTTACTCTACTCCAATTTGTATAATATCAATTACATTTAATATCAATCAAGAGTGTGATGCACGCGTTAATTTCAAACATATATTTGCATTTTAAATTAAAAAGAGAACTTTCACAAAAAAAAATATTTTTTTATTATATGATTTATCATTTAAATTCTGTATAATTCATCTAATTATTTAAAGTAAAGTAGATCTATTAAATTTAAGTCACAAGAATAAGAACGTATCAATTTTGAATATAATAAAATGTGGAAAGTGAATGCACGCTCTAGGTGTGAGAGTATAGAGGAATATAGAGATGCAGAGAGGGAGTGCAGTGTGGGCCTTATCGATGTAAATGTGGGGTATCAACCGGATCAGGCTACAAAACCATAGAGATAAAATGGGCAAAGGAAGTGGTGGCCTGCTGTCCAATTCACCGGTCACCTCGCGCGCTGCCTGTCACACCAGAGTAATGCGGCGTTAATCCTTCTCTCGCCCGACAACTGCCTGTAGTCGGTTACTTGTCAGTCACCTCAAAATTAATCTAACTCAATACCTCCTTTTCACCGTTAAAGACGATCACTAATAAGTTAAATAAGCCTTACCTCACGTGGCAAGTGCATTTGTTGCCGTTAAATAATTGCTTGTTATATTTAAATTATTTTTTCAAAAGTATTATAACTCAAAATAAATTTTAAAATAATAGATATCACATTTGAAATATTGGATTCTTCAAAAAATAAATTTTCTTAAAATTCCTATTTTTTTCTTTGAAAATATTTACTTTTTAACTTTTAATTTCAAATTTTAAAAACACCCATTTCTAATTTATAATAATTAACATATTAAAAATAGTATTTTAAAAATATATATACAAAATAATTTCAATAAAATTTAAAATATATATATATCTTTGAAATCTCATAAAATTTGTAGAATGTTTTAAAAAAAATTAAAAAGTGACATGCTATGTAATTTCTTCTAAAATATAGTTTTTTTATAACATCAATTTATGATTTGTAAAAAAATTAGATTCACTCATAATATTGAATATAATTTTTATCAGCTACAAATTTTTAGAATTAAATTATAAATGAGCTAGTTTTTATTGACTTCTTAATACATAAATATAATTTCTCGAATTAAATTAATTCTAATACATACATTTAAACTCTTACTAAGCATCATATCATGTCAATAATAACGCATCCATCTCAAATTGATAAACATTTTATTTATTTCAAATTATAACATAATCTCTATCATACTCATATTTGATATTGCTTATAAAATATATGTCATATTAAAATAAGTATATAATTTAAACATATATCATATTAAAATAAGTATATAATTAAAAATACATTTAAATTTATTTTAAGATTTTATTTTTTAAATTTTTTATATAGAAAATATCTTTGCTAAGATTATCCTCCAAACAAGCAAATGAATGAGCCAAATGTGAAAAATTTTACATCTATGAATAAATGATCAAACTAATATGAAAATAAACTCTTCAATTTTAGCAACTAACTTAATTTTAGAGTTAGCTCAATCTATATTAACAAATAAAAATTGATATAAAAAATTTAACATTATATCAGAGCTAATACCTTTATTTGGATGGTCCGAATAATGACTATTAAAATGTAGAACTTTACTCCTAGATGATCTAGACGATAATTACTATGTACTTAGCAAGTGTCAATTTAATAATTAATATTTGAAAATAAAATATTAAACTATCTTATAATATGATGAAGTGTGGATAATCTTGCATCTAAAAAATATAAAAATATAACCTAATTAATATATAAATGAGCTCTCCAACCTTAACCGCTAACATTTAAAGTTGACACTTCTAAATTTATATTAAGAAGAATTTAAACCAAATTAATATAAAAAAAGAAAATTTAAGATGGTATAAAAAAAAGTAGCTATATGCAGGCTCTATCAAGTTATGCTACTAGTGAGTGTGTTCTTAAAGTGGCATAAACACTTACTCTTCGCTCGTATCTTCAGTGGCTGCATATATTTAATAGTGTTGGATGCATTTTTTTTAGATTGTCAAGAAATAAATTTTGCTCTATATTCGTCTAATGAAGATTGATCTGATTTTGACGTTTTTATTAAAAATTATAAATCTTTGTTAGCTTTAAAATTTAATACTTCTGTTAAATTAATAATGAGACAAGCAAATATGAAGGTCCATAAGTTAGCTCGAGCTTCTCATCTATATGCTAGTCTCAAGGTTTGGAATTCTTACCGCCTATATTATCAGTTGATTGATTTTAATAATATAACTCTAGTTATAAAAAAAATGTCAATTAGAGCAAATAGCAATTGAGGGAAAATGTTAAAATTATCCTCTAAACAAATAAATGAATAAATTAAATGTGAAAAATTTTACATATATAAATAAATGATTAAATTAATATAAAAATTGATTTTTTAAATTTAATATGTAATTTTTATGGTTAATTTTTTTAAATCTATATTATTAAAAAAATTAATATGAAAAATTTGATAATATCTATTATTTTAGAACGGAGGAAGAATAATTTAATTATATTAAAATTATTATTAACATCAAAGAATTTCTAGTTTAAGTTTCCACCAAAATCAAAATTTATATTAAAAGAAAATTAAATATCGTACTACAAAAATTAATAAAAATAAATGGAATTTCTTATTTTCTTTTTTACCTTCAACCGACCTTCAACCGGTCATTTTACATGTTCCCGACTTCTCCCAAACAACCTCATCCGGGGCAACCTTTTCTTCCCTCCACTTTTCTCTGACTTTCTATTTCGTTCTCGAGAAAAATGTTGCTGTTATCGTGTGTCATGGGACCAAAAATTGAATAGTTAAATTTAAAAAAAAAAAAAAAAAAGAAAAGAGATAGCCCGGTAAACAAGGAATGTCAGTGACAGGTGGTAATTAAAATTACAGACTGTGAAGAATAGGTGACACATGGCAAAATGGGTTTAGTTCTTTTATATATTGTGGGCTTGTTTGTGGGTCGTCACAAGACCCAAGATTATGCGACTTTTCCAATAAAGAGTTAAATTACATTTTAACAGCCAGTGTATGACTGTGAGAAATAGCACAAAAATATATGAGCGAGACAAACTCCAAGTGTGATTTTTTTAAATATATTTATTTAATTAATTGAACCATGAAAACCATTTTTTAAATATTAATTATAGGTATTTTAAAAGGTAATTTTTAGAAAGTATTTGTTCATTAATTTATTTTATTGATTAAAAAATATTTATTATAATATATTTTTTTATTAATAAATAAATTTATAATAAATATTTTCTAACCAATAAAATAAAAGTTATTAAATAATTATTTTTTAAAATAATTGTAATTAATATTTCTCCTCCTAGTATCATATGATATGATTTTCAATTTTCATAATTTAGGACATGACCTACTACCTCCTCCACACATGATTGCTCTCTTTTCCTGTTAGATTGGAGGGTCTTTATGTGTTTATGCTCTAATTATAATTTAGTTGATTGCTTTCATTGAATAGATTAATAATGATAAAACATGCCGTGAGAGGAATTTAATTAAAGTATAATATTTTATATTAAGCTTTTTTTAATTGTTAATTATTTATATATTACATTATCAATAATTAAATTTACTTTTAATGGCAATATTGTTGAATTATGTCTTTTTTCTTCTTAGAAAACAATTAAGTTATTGATTGGTGAAGAAAGTTTTATATTTCTGTCTCTTTTTTTTATTATAAATTAATCTTTATTTATATAGAATCTGTTGGGATTGTATTTCCAAATTATGAAAATTTCAAAATGAAAAAAAATACTTTTCACAATAAAATCTAACTGTTTTAATAATTACAAATTCAATTTTAATAAAATGATATATAATACCTACCAAATGATACATACAACTCTTCTAACTAAAATTTGTAATAATAGCACTATTATCAACATTATAATAACATTAATATGACATTCTTAGCATCATCTAAAGGAAAATTATACTATTTTTCATTTTTTAAAATATCATACAGTTTTTTTATATATTTTTAATATACTAAATATATACTTCTAGAATTAGAATATATTTTTGATATACTATGTGTACATTAGATTTATATTTCTAAAAGAGAGATATTTTTGAAATTAAAAGTTAAAAATATGTATTTTGAAAGAAAAAAATAAAAGTGAATATCTTTTAAAATACTTTTTTTATTATATTTTTAAAGAAATATCAATAATATATTTATCGCTACTAATTATATCAAACATTTTTGTTATATTTTTTAATATTAAGCTGTAAAGATGTTAAATTAATAAATATAGTTAAATTTAGTATTTATACTATGTAATTTTCCAATTTGCAAAAATGGAAATTGTTAATAAAATTACTCGAAACTTTGTTTTAATGCTATTTTCAATTAGTAGCAAACAATCTACTTATTAATAAGATATATTATGTTAATATATATCCTTAATAGGATAAAAAAAATGCTAGTTTTATTGCATGCCATGCAAAACAAAAAGGAAAAGAATAAAAATGAAAAATACCTATATATATAATAGAAATAATGGAAAATTATAATTAAAAGTAAGAATATTCTAAATCAAGTCTCAAAAACTTTCTAACATAAAAAGGGGAAAAAACATCCTTAAAGGTCTAGAATTACAATGAAAAGTTTATACTTAACGTTTTAATGGAATTTCACCAAAACAAATGTACTCATACAAAGGAATTAGAAGGTACAAATTATAATTAGTTATTAATTGTATCTTGCACTTTTTAACCTACACATGGTATTGCTATATATATATTCTCCCATACAATATTTCAAACCGGACAAATTAAAATACTAACCTTAGCTAAATTGACAATGATGGAGCTTAACATTTATAATTAATAATATTAATTTATGACATACTTATAATTAATTAATTGTGTGTGTGTGTGTGAAGAGTGTAAATTTGGGTTTATCTAATCACTAATCCTCGATAAACTCACTTGAAAAGCATGCTTTGTATTGACGTAAGCAAGCTATTTTTTTTTTATTTGTATATGTCTTGTGAATTATCATATTATATTTTATGTATATTTAATTATGTCCATATAGAATTGTTTCCCTATAAACATTCACTTCATATAAAGAAACGTATGTCTGTGTATGCCGTAGTTCTTATTATCTCTCAAAACTTGGAACTCTAAAAAAAATAATTGGAATGATTATGTTTGGTTGATAATGTTTGCGAGAAGGTCAAGTAAAATATGGTTTAAATTTATATCTTAACGTCAGTCATATTTCATTTGAATAAGTAATTATTTAAAGTAATTATAAATTTAGATTTAAATTTTAGCTGTAAAATATAAAAAATATAATTATAATGACAAATTTTAAATATTCAATCATTTTAAACGAGCAGTTGTCCAAATGAACTTTAGTGGTGTGTAAATATTACATTGAAAAAATACTTAATAATTTAATAACTTTGTGCATTCAATATAAATTTTATACTAAAAATTTTGATTTATCATTTTAAATGATTTTTTTAAATTTTACTAAAATTTTCAAAATAAATATTATCAAATAATTTAAAATGATTAAATACTAAAGATTTTATTCTTAAGTGTTGGATGATATTATCAAAATCCAACCAAGATTAAAATATACACTTTTTCTATTAAACTGAATTTTACAAGTGCGCTCAATATTTTATTGCTCTTGCATATTGGTTTTTAAAATTTATTCAGTAGATATTATGATATGCATGTTAAGAATTTATATTAAAAAATAACTTTAGACATCAAACCTATCACTCGATTAAAATTATTTTAACTTCTACCTTTGTTTATTTGGCTGTTTAATTAATTTAAATATAAAAAAGGTATGAAAATAAACCAGCCTAAATGAATGATTAAAATTAAGGCTGTAAATGAGCCAAACTATTTGAACTCGGCTTAGGTATCGGCTCGGTAAAAGCTCGTTCAGATTCGAGCTCGAACTGCTCATTTGTTAAATGAGTCAAGTTCAAATTAAGAAATATTCGGCCCGTTAACTTGTGAGTTGACTTATTTAAAAAGCTCTTGAGTTAAGCTTGTAAGCTAACTCATTTAATATATTTAATTAAAATTATATATAATTTAATTTTTATATATTAAACTATGTTTGTGAATTATATTAATTTTTTGACTAATATAATTTATATAATTTATTATTATATGGTATATAAGATAAGTAAATTAAATAATATATAATATAAAATAAATTATTAATTTATAGTAAAATATAATATTATAGTATTACAATAATTTTTTTGTTAATTTATAATTATATTATTTATCTTTCATAAAAATATTAATTTTAATATATCATTTATGAAAATATAGAAAAGGCGAATAAAAATAAAAGCTGAAATAAATTTATTAAGTTTGTTAAACTTATTTAAATCAAGCTCGAGTTCAAGTTTGAGATACATAATATATGAGCTGGTTCGATATAAATTTGGACACAGCTCGGGCTGGAATAGAGTTCGAGTTTAAATTTGATTATTTTATAACGAGCCGAGCTTGAAGTTTTTAAAGCTCAATTCGGCTCAAGTCGATTATAGCCCTAATTAAAATTTAAAAGTAATCTCAACTAGAGATACACAGGTTAATTTTTAAATTGAAAAAAATAGAGAGGGTAAACTGGAAAGCATGCGGCCTTGGAATGATATAGTTGCAGTAGGCATATTATTGAGTAATGAAACTTAAAAATGCTTAATTAATTTTTAAAAAAAAATTAGACTTTTGAAGGCGATTAAACCCATGTAGTAAAAAACGCAAGTTAATTAATTAATTAAACATTATATTAGAGTTGATAATTATGATTAATATGAGGTTTGTGCTCCCGCTCTTATTTACTATAGTCATTATGTAGAATAAGAAGAAAAATATTATCTTTTTGTCTCACATGTTCCTTTTATCATTTGTTAACTCCTATATCTTTTTAGCTTTGAAATTCTAAATGTTGGGAGTGAGAGTGATGTTGATTTTTTAATTATTAATTTGCAAAATTTAGACCTTAAAAAATGTTGATTTATTTTTTTAATGTATGGGATTTTTTTATAATTAGTGATTAATGAATTAATTTACTTAAATTGTAAATTCAATGGATATGATAGAAGGTTAATTGTAATGCAATAATAGGGTGAAATGAAGGACTCGTTGCTCGAGATAGTGATATATAATTTCGATGGATTAGTACTTGTATTTATATATATGATTATAGAAGATTAGGATTGCTATAATTCCCTAATTTGGATATTATTATTAATTGGATCACTAATTATAGATTAGGGGATTAAATAATCATTTCTGGAAGTATATGGCCTGGCTAATTTCAATGTTTTGCTTGGTATCTAAGGATAATAACCACATTTGACTAGGAATTTAGAAGTACAAATTGGGTTCAAAAGGTAGCAAGAATAGGGTTGATCACGAAATGATGCAATACAAAAATTTAAAAATCTAACCGAGCCATAATTTAGAGATTTTAATATGTTTAGATCTGCAACAGAATTGAAATAAAAAATTATTTATATTGTATTGGTAAAAAAAAATAAAAATAATACGATTTGGAGATTCAATTATAATAGATCTATTTCAGTTCAATACAAATTTGAATTTTTGAATTTTTTACTTTTCAAATACAAGTAATATAATACTATTTAATTATTTTAAGATTTTAAAGTTAATTTTAAATTAAATTATAAAATTTCTTTTGTTACTGACAAATTAATATTAATATTTATATATTTTATTTATATTTTAAAAATTACTTAATTGTATTTACTTAATTATTTATTATATTTAAATTTTTTATTTTATAGTTAAATTAAGAAATTACTTTAGTTATTTATATATAATATTAGATATTACATAATAAATCAATATAATAAAATATCATACAATAAAATAAAGTAACTTTAAATTTAAATACTTTAACAATTTAAATTAATCAATTTTAAATATATTTTAACACACCATTTGTGAAAAAGTTATCATTATCAAATAATTTATAATCTATAGTAATTATCATATAAATTTTTATTTACTATTAATATATAATTATGGTGTTATATACACACACACATTTATTGTATTTATATCATTCATATTATTCCTAAATTCATTAATAATAATATTCATAATAATAAATTGGATATTATTATAGTTATTCGATTTAGTGCAATACAATTCGATATGGGTATAGTTTAATATTTAAAATCATTTCGCATTATAAAAATAAAAAAAAGTTAAAAAATTAATAAATATTTCCGATTCAAAAAATTAATAGATATTTTCAATTCTAAATATTTTGATTTAAATATTTGAATCAATTTGAATATCTTCGTGATATATGCTTAACCTAACAGGAAATAAATACCATCAATAGGGCATTAGACCCTTGATAATTATGAGTTTTAAAAATGTTAAATTTCAAAAATTTACCCGTCTAACTTATTTTTTTTTCTTTTTTAAAATTAAGATTAATGAAAAGAAGAATTTATATAGCCGACCTCAATTGATTTGGATTACGGCTTTGTTGTAGTTGTAAAATTAAGATTCATAATCCCTCTGTGGTAATTTACTTTTCATTGTAGGTTCGTGATGCTGCAACCCACTCATTTCATTTCTGGGGGCTGTAAATGAACCCATTTGACTCAGAATCTTCACTAGTTCAAACTTCACCAGTTTAGACTTGATTATTGTGGAAAATAATTGTCTAAAAAGTGTTTCACATTTTGCTGGTGCTTGGAGGAGTCAAAAGAACGGGTCAAGAAAAGTGAAAATTAAGTCATTTTTCTTATTTTTATCAAAATTATTATAATAATTGATTATGTTTAATTATCATAACCATCAAAATTGTTATTTTTTATATTTTTTTTCTTATATTTAATAATATATACGTCAAGTCATTACCAATTATTCCTGGACAAATCACCAGTGTTCCATGCCTGCTTTCCCCATACATGACAAGCTGAATTTACTAACCAAGTGATGTGGAAAACCCATATAATCCTCACTCCCTGAAATTGTTAAAACAATTAACCAAATGTTAGGAAGTATTTTAAAGTTTGATTTACTCCTTAATTCTAAAAGATTCTATAAAATTGCATGTAGTTGATCTATAAATGTAATTACCTATGCTTAAATACTTAAAAAATGTATAACAATGAAAAATGATCTCTCATTTAAAAGATAAGTCATTTTCATAGTTGCTAGGTGAAATTACAAGCACTCTCTAGCTCAAGTTTATATATTCATGGCTTCAACAGTTTGCACCTAAATATTGGAGCATTTACTTTCAAACAAGTTGAGAAAGCCATGTGTAGCTAGAGAATAGAGACTTGAACAAGGCCCAATACCCAATTTCAGAAGATAAGACTTTTCAGATTTTACGGTCCTACAGTACTGAATATGACAAACTACTAATTGTATATGAGGTGGGCAAGTATGGCTAGTGGCCACAAATTGATTGGTATACTTCTATACTATATGTATATACAACTGACATAAAAGAAAGAAAGGCCCCACCAAATAAAGCAATAGCCTCAAGATTGAATAGAATAAAGCCACCATAATCAAGTCTAATCACACAAGTGCTATGAAGTAATAAATAGCATAAGTTTAATTATCAAAACTAAAATGGAAAAAGAAAAAGAAAATTTTCTTTACCATTCCCCACACCAGGAAAGGAAATCCTCCTATTGCATATAGCAGAACTCCAAGGGCAATTGGATGAAGAATGTATGTATTTTGTATAAACATGTAAAAAGGTTGCTTCTCTAAATCCCCAACATTATTTGGCCCTCCACACAGCTCCGTTATTTGCATTGCCAAAATCAGTAATAACATAATTTTAATGAAATTGGATTCTGATAACTTCAATCAAAATCCAGTTAATTAATCAGAAAAAGATATGAATATATACCCTTTCAATAACAGCATTGGTATCAAAGAGCCAATTCATATGACTATACCAGAAACCTTCAATGGGACTATGAGGATCTTTCTCAGAATCAGTGGCGGAATCAGGAATTTTTCGAGGGGGGTCAAAATTTTCCGGTGTGGTGGGTGGCTGTGGTGCGGCGGTCGGCGGTGCTGCGGTGCGCCGGTGCAGCTGGCTGTGGTGCTGCTGCTGGCAGTGGAAGGGGGAGATGCTGAGACAGGGAGAGGGGGCAGAAACTGAAGAAGAAGAAGGAAGGGCTGCGTTTTAACGCAGCCCTTTTATTTTTTTGAACCGGTCCAAGCGAAACGGCGTCGTTTCGCTTGGACCGGTTTATTTTTTTTTATTAAACCCCTATCGAAACGGCGCCGTTTCGCCAGGGGTTTATTTATAAAAAAAAATTAGTCCCCATTTCGCCAGGGACTATTTTATAAAAAAAAAAATTTAAATTGCAGCGAGAGGTTCGTCTACCCCTCGCTGCATTTTGCGGGGGCTGAGTTTCAGAGCACAGGCCGGCCTCCACGTCTGGAGGCCGGTGAGGGAGGGTCGTGTGACCCCCCACGACTCCATGGCCGTTCCGCCGCTGCTCAGAATCACAAAACTGATGGTGGTATCTATGCGTGCTAACCCAATCAATGGGGTTGCCATGCAACCATCAAATTAACAAACTTAACAAAAGAATTCCCAAAACCATTAAGAATTTGAATATTCAAGCCATTTAGGAAGCACGAAACTCCTATGCGAAAGATTCCTATGAAAAGAAAGAGTAATACCCAAAAGTCCTGTAACAAAATAGAGCCCAAAAGCAACCCAAAATGCACTCCAGTTAAAATAAAATGGAGCAAATAAACTAAGCAAATGCATAGCTAAAACAACACCAGCAGTGCTTATATCCATTGAGTTCCATTTCCTTCCCAGAAAAACTTCTCTCTCTCTCTTCACTGCCACATCTGATAACAAAATTCTCCTAAAATTCTTTACCCCTGGCTCTGATTCAGAAAATGTACCATTAGTAATAGCCATTGCCAGTACAACTCCATTGCGGCAGTTCTTATCTGAAGCAGCAAAAAGACTCGAGCTTTGCTGTTTGCAGTCGATTTTTAGCTGAAATAATTCTGGGTTTAATGCTTTCGAACGCCGAAGAGGTAAAAAATGGTAGGGCTTGGATTTGGTTAATGAAGAGGTGACCAAAGCCATTGAAAAATATTTGTATAATTAAGCTTTTGTTTAGCTATGAAATTGGGTTTTTTCATGGGTTCATATTGATGGGTTTTTTGGTTCCAGCAAGAAAGCTCATGGCTTTATTGCTTGTGGGTTGGGTATTTGTCAAAAATAGGCAAAATTTATAGCGAAAAATGAAAATAATGTGAGAAATGAGATAAGGCGGTTGTGGGATATAGCGGTGTAAGGTTTGCATTCAGATTTCAGATTAGAGATAAGTAAGATCCAGATATTTTGTAGCTTTAGAAGATATAATCACTGCTTTGTTGTGTCATTTTTCATATTAAAGACATTTTCTTTGCTTTAATTTGTGCTTGTGGTTGTCTCTCCTTATATAACACTATCTCTTTAACTTCTCCGATTCTAAAATCTGATTTCCCCCCAAACAAAGCTGCTACGCTTCTCTCTCTCCCTCTCTGGGTAGTTGAAGCATCATCGAAAGTGTGATAATGGCGTCAACAAGTGCTTCAATCTTTAAATTGGCAAGTCAACCTTGCTTCGCCACATGGTCATCTCTTAATTCTAAAGCAATTCCATCTGTCTCAAACTCTGTTGGTGAGTGTCTTCAACAACACGACCTCATCCATTTTAATTGCATTTTTATATTTCCAAACTATCTTTGGATTTTGTTTGATAAGTCAGCTCTGACTCTTAACTTTTTTATGTTGATCTAAACTTCCGTTGTGAAGGATTCATGACTTCATGTTTTCAAGATTGGTATTTACGATTTCTGAAATGGGAAATTTTCTAATTTAGCCTTAATAACTTTGGAAGTTGGAATTTAACTCCTTTATATTGTTTCTGATGTAAATTGAATTTAAATAGCTAGTTTGGGGAAAAGGGCCTGTATTTTTTCTATTATTCTGCCCTAAATTTATTATTTTTGTGCTAGAACCCATGAAGAATCAATTGTTGAATATTAAGGAAAAAGAGTTACCTGAAATTGTTCTCAAAATTGATAGAAATAGAATTACCTTTCTTACTTTTGTGTATTCAAGAGAATCTGTTCCAGGCTAACAGAAATGGTGTTCTAATGTTGGCATTGAAATAACTGAATTTGGCAGCGAGCATTATTAATTTAAGACTTAAAGAGTGCAAATATTGAGTTAGTGTTACTATTACTCTACAAAATATTGAGTTAGTGTTACTATTACTCTACAAGTTTGTTTTACAGACATGGATATGATCATACATGGATTAGAAAGAAAAACAAAATGGACAAAACAAGAATTTGTTTGGCGGGAACCTATGTAACACATGTAATGTCGGCTGGTCTAATAAAAAATGTTGATTTTCCTCCAATTTAGACTGTTGACTCTTCGGAATTTTGTCCTTTATGATGTTATATATATTTTGAAATTCTTTTAAATAGGTAAATTGCATTCTAAACTGAATCAGTGATAATTACATTTGATAAATCACTATGTTTTCATCTGTGCATGAAGCTTCTAGTGGTTTGATTTTTAAGTAGAACTATCACACTTTCTAAATATCATGCATCTACATCTGGTAATTGGATGTTTATTGTCAACCTCTATGTTCTCTCTGTACCATAATTTGTGTATGTGTAGGAAGCATTATTCCCAAATGAGTATGAAAATGATAAACACGCATTTTACGTAAAGGCATAAAATGCTTGGAATTAAATATCTTTCAAAATGCAGCCAGTTCTTTTATTGGTAGTCCCTTGCCAATGAGATCTCAAAAAAAGCACAGAACAGTCAAGGTTAGCAGGATAGTGACTGCTGCAGTTGCTGTTGCCACTACACCAATGCCGGAGATCACTGAGTACGAACTTACAAGTCTTTCCATTCTTTGGCTTCATGCTTTATCATAAGCATTCTAGCAGTAAAGTTCTCTTTGTAAATCGAGTTAGGTTTTCTTTTCTATTGTTATTCTTCTTTATGGAATGAAAAATTCTATCGGTATATTGCCTTTTTTTTGTGCATCATATTCACAAAAATGTGCTAGTCTGACTATTTTGATATCTTTTACTATCAATAAGTTGAATAGTAAGCATGGACTAGTCTGACTATTACTCCTTACAGATATGTGCTTCCTTCCTGGGCTATGTTTGAACTTGGGAGAGCTCCTGTGTACTGGAAAACTATGAATGGTCTTCCTCCAAGTTCTGTAAGTTGAATATAGGATCTCACTGGAATCAACCGTTTTCTTTTAGACTAGGGCCTTCTAGTGACAGTGCACTCAAAATCATTGACAGGGAGAGAGGCTCAAGCTTTTCTACAACCCAGCTGCAACAAAACTTGATCCAAATGAAGATTTTGGTATTGCTTTTAATGGTAATTTCTGATGCAAAATATCTCATAGGGGGGCACAACACAGTTGAACTAATTTTATTTTGCATAGCATTTGAACGCATAATTTGAAGTCATAAGAAGTTGTGAAGTTCCAAAAGATTCACTCAACACAAAATACTTGGTTTTGATACTGTGATAATAATATTTGAGTGATGTTTGTGTGCTTTATTAGTATCAAAATCCATAATATGCTATGGAGTTGGCCCTATTTTGTGTTACCATTAACCAAATATTCAATCTTTTGACTTCCTGAGATGTTGATGCAGGGGGTTTTAATCAGCCCATTATGTGTGGTGGTGAGCCAAGGGCAATGCGCAGGAAAAATCGAGGCAAAGTAGATCCCCAATATATGCCATCCACATATGTGTTCCCAAGCATGGTTGGTAGATGGTACCATTTGACAATTTTATTGCTTTGTAGAACATTATATTCCTTTTTAGTGACTTCTGATCCTTTTGGCAGCTGTGAATCTTCTCATTCACAAATGGAGTTGATTGGGATGGTCCATATACACTTCAGTTTCAAGTTCCTAAACCTTGGCAAAACAGACCAATTAATTTCTTTAATGAGGTAATAGGCTGTTGAGTTTATGGTGGTTGTGGCATGTAGCATGCTGGTAACCAGAACCATAGTTTAAAATTCATGACAGGCTTGAGTTTTCAGGTTAAGTAGTTCTTGGACAGAAACATCAAACTTGTGTCTGTATGGCAGGGACTGGCAGAAGAGTTGAGTAAAGAAGGTGCATGCGAGAGAAATCTTTCCTGATGCAGATGTTGTTATTACCAGATGTTTTATCATCGGTAACTTGTCGAAAGAGGGAGTAAGTAAATTTCCATGCTTTCTTCTATCCCATTTGCCATGTTCAATTTGCTTTAATTTCTTATGGAACAAGTACATAATTGTTTATGACAAAGTGGAAAAATATTTGCAGGGTGACAGATGCAGTCTTGATCTAGTTCCAGGATGTATGGATCCAAGCTCACACTTGTATAACCCACTTGCCAATGTAGATGATGGGTCCTGCACGGTTGGAGGATTGAACCTTTCTCAGCTTCTATACTTTAGTATCACATACATATTTACCATACTAGAAAGGCCTCTTTATATAATAATTATATCTTCCCTATAATGGAATCAGGTTCTTGGAAATTAATGCTTTGCCTGCTCCTTCAAATATGGATGAACGAGAATCAAAAAACATACTATTTGTTATGATAAAAAAAAACATACTACTAGCTATGGTTTTTTATGAGACCTTGGACTACATATGGATCAGCTTGATTTTGAAAAAATCAAGCTGAACTGAAAAAATATATATTTGCAGCTGAACTGTGTATATTTATTTTGAATTTTTTTTAATAATTTGAAATGCATGTTGTTGAAAATGAACTGACAAGTAGGTTTTTTTTTTTTATCAAAATAGAACTTATATTAAGAAGAAACCCCATGACAGAAGTAGAATTCATTTAAGGTGACGGAAACCTTAAAGAGCAAAAAACTCAAATATTATTCTATCAGAAGCAAGCTAATCAATCTTAGAGAGTTCTTCAAATATAATCAACACAATATCAATCTTAGGCCAGATAAAATGAGTAATTAGCCTGTATATATTGCAGGGTCGGACTAATTCCTTTGCTGCCATGATGCAGCACTTATGTTTAACCCAATGAGACTTGGTCCATTGAGAGCCATAGGCTGGACAAGAAAAATCATTAAATGAGAACGGAAAGCATTGCCAAGTTAGGTAAGGGTGACTTAAATTTTTTCTCTGTTATTTGTCTCCTTCAAACACCCACTCCGACTTTTAGAAAGTTTCACCAATCGACTATTATTTATTATTCATGTCATTACCAAACCATGCGTTTCTCAACCATTAAAATGGTGGTTTCAACACGCAAAGTTCACACACCCGACTCTTGTAAATAACAAGAATTAACTGCATGCACTAAGAAAATACTAAGAATTAATTATTATTTAATTTTTATAATTTGATAAATTTATAAGTTCTTATCTCTATTTTAATAAATCAAATTGGCATATTTTTAATACTTCATCTCACCCATTATTTTACCCTTTTGTTAAATATTATGAAATCTAATACTACAGTTAAATTGAATTTTAAATACAAAATAATAATTGATTCAAATAAATATATGAGACTAAAAAATAATAATAGTGTGTATTTTATTTGATAAATTATTGCAATACACATGAATTTTTTCATAACTAAAAAAATTAGATTTTATTATTTTAAAATTAATATTTCAAATCTTAAAATTTTTTATTAATAATTAATAATTTTTGTTTTTGTTTTTAAAATATTAATTTATCATATATTTTAATTTTTAACATTGTAATGTATATAATTTTTTAATCCCTATAGATTTACAATATAGTAATAGAATTTAAGTCTTGAGTTATCAATTTATTATATTAAAATATTAATTTTGAAAAAGCACATATTGAAATGATAATAATGAAAAATTCCCGGATGCTGTGATAATTCATTACTTTGCATAGGTAAAGAACTCGTCTTTGTTTGGAGCGTTCAACTGTCTCTATCGTTTACTATTATTTCAAGCAAGTGCAATTAAAAGAAAGAAAAGGCCACCGAAAGTTAAATCACATTTTCCGTGGCCAACCCAATTACTACAAATATTCAAACCGAACAAAGTTTCCAAGAAACTTTCAATCGATAGTTGATTCTAAGGAACAAGTAAATAAATAAAGGCAATGTCTAAAAAGAACTGAAGATTTAAAGAACAATAAACAGAGACTAGATCATTTTAAGCATTTTCCTTGCTTACAGTACAAATCTTTAGACATTTCAAAAAAGAATGGCTACATGCTACAACAACTTTCTTTTCTTTTCTTTTCTTCTTGAGTTTTAACTAAAGAAAGCCTCTTTAGCAATAGAAATAGGCTCTTTTGAGGAGTCTTTTCTCTTGCTCTGTTGGTATTTTCCAGCAAGTGAATCAAAGAGAATACCAGCACCCACACCAACAGCTAAATCAATTGTATAATGACCTCTAGTTCCAAGAAGTCTCACAGCTTGTAGAACATTCAGCACATCAAATGTCCATGCCAATTCCCACCTCTGCATTCTTCTCATATCTAGAGATGCAATCACTGACCCAGCCACATGTCCTGAGAAAAACAAGAAGAATGACACATTCCCTACTGGGAAGTCCACTCCTGAGCCTAGAAATCCCTGTTTCACAAAAAAAATTACCCTCAGTAATTGCAGCTTTCTATAGGCCTATTTAGAAATGGGACTCAAATATTAATCAGCTACTCAGAATTATAATTGAAATCTGTCAAAACTTAATTTTTTAGAATTTGCACTGATCTATAATGGCTCGTTTGGAAAAGCATTAGAGCTGGAGATGGTTTTGGCGTTTGAACTTTCAGCTGCTAAATAGAATTGTTTGGTAGAAACCTATTCGAATAGCATTCCAATATCTTGATTTAGGATGTTTGGTTCAGGTAATGCTCCAAAATTATTGCTCCAGAAAACTGCCTAACAACCGGACATAACAGTAAATAAAATAACAAAGACAAAAAACAAATATTTGAGAAGAACCTCAGGCAATGGAAGTTGAGTGGAGTAGCCAAGAATCCCACGGCAAGTGAACATGAATAAAGCAGAGATTGTTGCTCTTGGCCTGCCCTCTATTAGCCATGTCCATAGTATGTATATTGTTTGCATCCCCACAAACACCTAAATCATAAGGTTTAGTAATGGATTAAAAAATTAGATTTGAATACATAATTAAAACAAAAAACCCATTACATTGCTTCCAATTATAAAATCAAATCACTAAATAGCTCCGTCAAAATCAAATTCAAAGATTTCTCCTTTTTTTAATGTAAATATTTAACACTTTATTTTTTAGTACAAATCCGGAAAACACGGCAAAAAAAAACAAAATCAAATCTTGAACCGTAAAAATACAGATTAGGATTAGGCTCATTTCATACCGTATTAAGAGCAGCTAACGAAGTGTTAAGCTCCGGCCAGGAGGAAAGCAACCGATGAAGGGGGCGCGTAGCCACAAACCCCAAATCAAACGGAGGCGAATATGCCGGAACCATCCGGAGCGTGTATTCCACGCCCATAAAGAACAACAATCCAAGTCCAAAAAAACACGGTAACCAATGAAACTTGACTACATTGACAACATCATGAGCTGTCCATCTCATAAACGAAGCGTCAAACCCATAAACAGTACTATTAACTACGCCATTGCAATTGCCATTACCATTACAAATTTTCTTGGCCATGTCAACGCCGTCAACGGGATTGACGTGGATCTTTTTGCGGTTATACAGATTGGGAAGTGTGGTGGTGGTTGTAGTGGTGGCAGCGGCGGTGGTGGAAGTCATGGCTGAGTGGTGAAGAATAAAGAGAGGATAATGTAGAAAAAAGGGCAATTGTGCATTATATAGAAGGTTTGGAGACTGACAAGGACGGAATAGACAGAGAAGATTGGTGGGTGAGAAACTAAATAAATTTCCGAGAAAAAAATTGTATTTCTTCTGAGAATAAGGAAATTACTAAGAGAGGGTTTGTGGTGTTTTTGATTTGGACTAATGAAGGTGACTGAGAAGCCCAATCTTTTTTATATATATACGATATAATATATATAATGTAATCTAAGTTCACCTTTTATTATTCTTCTTATTATTATTTTAATTTTGATGTTGTCTATTAATTATGAATTAGAGAATTTACATTTATACAAGGAATAACATATATTATATTCAATTTATAAGTCGCTAACATTTTAAATAAAGTATCGGTGTTCAACATATCTCCGACACTGATACTTATCCAAGACTTACCTGGTATATATTTCATATTTTTTTATTTTTTAGATACCTGTCTAACATATTTTTATATATTTTATTTTTTATTATTTTTTATTATTTTTTTAAATACGGTTAAAATATATATAGAACAAGGTAAAAATATATTTTATAATATTTTTTAAAATATTTTAAAATATATTTTATCATAAAATTTTATTTACATAATATAAATAAATTATTAACTAGATAATTATAATCAATTTTAATTATAAAATTTCCTTTTTTGTCATAAAAAATTTATTTTTTTTACTTATATAATTATATTTATATATAAGTGAACTAAAATATATTTATTTTAAATATATATTTTTCTCTTGTTATATATTATAACTTAATATATATATATATTTATATATATAATTATATTAATATATAAGTGAACTATTATATATTTATTTTTAATATATATTTATCTTTCATTGCATTATATATATAAATTTACATAAACATAACAAATATATAAATTTATTTTACCTATATTGTGCCTTTATTTTTTAAAAATTATCATATCGATGTGTCTGTATTATTTCGTATTTGTATATCATGTTCATGATTCATAGTATTCAATCTACTCATATTTCCTATAATTATATGTGTGTGATAATATTAGCATAGGAAAAAAAAATAGTCATTTTAAATTTGTTATTTTAGAGAATACATATTTATTATTGGATCGTTAGTATGTATGAGAATTTTTTAGAGTCCATTGACATTGTTCTTTTTAATATCATTTATGTTAGTAATAAAAGATTTAATGTGTAAAAAACCACACTTAATTTTTTTTTAAAAAGTCATCATTATTAGATTGATTGGATTAAAAATATAATCATAGTTCTTAAAAAATTAAATTATCAATATTACTGTATAAATACTCTTACAATAATAAACGTATAGTTAGAGCATTCTCAATGGGTATTAGTATTTTGTTTTTTCTTTGAATGCGTGTATTAGTTTTTTGTTATATTTAATTGACTTTGTTTTGTTTAGAATAACTGACTTTGTTAACATTTTATTTTTTAAATTTTCAATCAACTATTTTTTTAATTATTGAGCATTGATAATATGTTGTGGGACAGATAATTCAAATATAAAAGGGTTTTCTCAATTAGCAAGTATTTTTCTGTTTTATAGTTTATACATACCTAGCAAATTAATTTTATATATTAATCTTATTTATTAATATGTATATGATAAACATTTTGAGCTCAAAATTTATCAACACGAGATTGTAGATTGTTTCTTTTCTTTTCTTTTCTTTCCTTTCCTTTTTATTTGAAGCCATTGTAGATAGTTAATACAAAATGGCAATGGTTAAAATTTAAAAGTTTGAATTTTTTTATTAAACATATTAATGTTTCGAATTTATTTTAACAAAAAAATTGTATATTCTGTAGTATTTTTTTCTTATGTTGTTTTCTATGTATACTATCTTAATTGTTAATAATTTTTTTTCTTGAAAAAAAAAAACTCTCTTCATCCTATTTTAGGATAGCTTTCAATTGATCCAATAAATGATTGCTTCTTATTAAGGCTAAAGATCAGGAAATAGACTAAATAAAAAATAGGTATATAAATTCATAATTATATTTAAAAATTTTACTTGTATTAATAGAAGTCCTATTTTTTTTTTCCTTTCTTCCCTTTTTACTTTTTTTTTTAACAAAATAGTATACTATAAATCATATTTATTTCTAAAATTTTCATTTTGATTGAAGAATTGAAAACAATATCAAATTTTATGTTTATTTTCAAAAATAAAAAATAAATAAAGGTAAAAAAAATAAAACATACGCATTCGCATACCCATTATTTATTTATATAAGGAATAATTACAAATAAACTCAGGTAAATTAAAGGGTAAAATTTATACTGTATAGCTATGTTTTAGTTAATTGAAGTATCATTATTCGACTTAAAATATTATTTTTACTAATCTAAGTTTATACCAGTGTGTAAAAAAAATAGAAAGAATTAGAATTTAATAGTCAGAATGACTTAAATAATTATTTTCTCATAGAAGAAAATTGATATAAGATAAATAAAAAATAATATTTTTTAAGTAAAAATTTTTATATTCCAATATATTTATCAAATTCAATCATTATTTAATATTAATTAAAATATTTATATTTTATTTAGAAACTAAGTTTTAAATACTCCCTCCACTTTGTTTTCGTTCAATTGTTATACATATAAAAATATATTTATCTTAATTATTATTTTTATAAATTTAAGATAATATTAAATATAAAATTTTAAATTTATCCTTATTAATTAATAAGTAGATAGTAGTTGAAATAGATAATTAAATAATTTTTTTATAAAATTTATAATTATTATTATCTTTATCTTGCTGAAACGGTCATTTTTATAAAAAAAATATTTATTTATATCAAATTGTCATATTATAAAATTAAAAAAATAATTAAAAAAATAATTATTTTTTATTATTAATAACTTAATTAATAAAATAAGAATAATAAATTAATAAAAAATATTTTAATCTATTTAAAATAATTTTATATAATATTTAAAAAAAATTAATTTTTTAATAAATATATATAAATTAAAAGTAATAAATTTAATAAGATAAAAGTAGCAATAATTATATAAATATGCATAATTATTCTGAGAATTGGTCATTGAAAGGGACGGGATGGAATAAATAAAAAATGAATAATGTTAAATGAATTAAATTATTTTGGATCAAAATTTTTTTATATATTAATTATATTAAAAAAATAATTATTTTAAATTTATTTTTATTATTTTTTTAAATTATATAGAATAATTATTTTATTAATTATATTAAAAAATAATTATTTTAAATATATATTTATTATTCTCTTTAAATTATATAGAATAATTATTTTATTAATATAATTAATATTTAAAATATTTTTAATTCGAATTAAATTGTTTTGCATAATATTTTTTATAAAAAATATATATAATTAATTTTTTAAAATTTTATTTTTAAAAAAATCTAAAATCTAAGGATTGTTATTATTACACGTGGTAGATTCTCAGTGGGTTTGTTACCTGATGGTGGGAAATATGCAACTGTTGTTAGCATTCCCGATAAATAATAATTGCTTAACAAGTACTTACCTGATTAGCATCAGTTGTTACAGTTAAAATCATCCAATGGCTAGAATCAAATCCAAATTAGTCTAACGGTATGAAAGCAATACACGTATTACCCGTTACGGCACCGAGTTGTTGTTTTGTTTTGCCTGTATGGGCTCATGACACGGTGAACAACTTTCCTAAACAGCTTAATTCACCGTTTGTGGACCTAATTGAATATCATAACATAAGTTTAAATATTAATTTATGTTATATATGATACTTAAATAATAAATAAATAAACCTATAAATTATATTAAAATTTAGTAATACAACTACTTGAGTTTTTTAAAATCAAAATAATACATATTATTTCTATTTATCCTTATTATTTTTACATTGTCCTAAATAAATTCTTATATAAATGCGAGATATTATTTTCTCTATCAAAAATTAATAGGCACATTATTTATTTATTTTTTATTTAAATTAAATTATATTAATAAGTAAAAGCTCTGTTATATTTATACTAAAATAAAAATACAATATAAAAAAATACATGTTTCAATATAAATAAATAATTTTTATTTTTATGACATAAAAATATTTATCAAATTTAGAATGAATAAAATAATATATATTATAAAATGAATTTTATTTTATTTTTGAATAATTTACATTATGTTAGTGGTGGATTGTCAGCCAATCCAAAATTTATCATTTATCACATTTGAATGAAATTAAATTTGTATCAGCATATTTTGTTCTTACTTAAATTTTGAGTTTAAATTATAAATATTTCACTTGAAAAAATGGAATTAGATTTGGAATATGTAATTAATTAAAAAATGAAATTAATTTAAATGGAAACAATTGGCTCAAAGGGCCTTTCAGGTTTAATTAATTAAAAAAAAAAGAAATTAGATTTGAATAGAATCAATTAGCTCAAAAGGCAATTGGCTCGTAAACATATAATGAAGTGTCAAATAATAAAGGATTTCAATACACCAAGGAAAAAGGGCCCATATTATCCGCTTCAAAATTTTTTTTGAAGTACAAGATCTGCGGTGAGTGGTGATAAATTAAAGCTCGCATGGCCATATCTTTACAACTCAAGCCTTGGTAGGAAGTAGGAACCAATATGTTAAGGTCATTGGTTTAGAAGGTATTTTGTTAGGATTCACAGCTTGTGTGAGCCTCTTAACATTTCCCTGTTTTTTGTCGGTTCCAGTTGGATTGTGGTGGGCAGAGGTGCCATCAATTTTGGTTATTAGATTAAGTTGGAGTCTTTTGAATTTCATTACATTTCTCATCATTTTCAAACGAATTTCAATTGCATTTCATTCAATTTTAAATTTAATATCAAGTATGACATCTAATCCATCTAATATGCTGAAAAAAAAAATCAAGAGTTCAAATAAATCCTCAAGTATTGCTATTGTCTCGACTTATTTTTTTAATCAAATATATATATTTGTCAAAAATAAACTATTTAAACCCTTGGTGTTAAAAAAGCCACGTATATGTTAAAAAAAAAACTCTATTTAGAGATACGACATTTGATAACTTTTTTTTTGTTTTAATTTTTCCATGTGTCTAGACAGAAAAAAGAATTACCAATGACAATAATGGTAAAAACGTGGTATGATTTATACTGAGGTATTCAATACTAAAATAAATGGTGGAATGCACAATGAAGAAAATGCTTGTTATGTGTACCACGAGCTAAATAAATAAATATTTGTATAAAATTGCTTTTGGCGTTGAATTTGATCTCAGCTTCACTATTGTCTTGCTCAATGAGTTTCTGATGGCCAAATCTTGTTCTAAGAAAAAATTTCTTGCACATGTATAGAAATGTATAAATCATAATGATATCATAAAAAAAAATCCTAGTCTCTAGGCAAAGATTAAAAAATAGATTTGTTCTCTTCTTACAATAATCAAGTATTCTATTCATGTATTATTGAAAATTATCCTTGATTAATTACTGTGATTGTTAGCAATTATTAAGACTAATGATTGCTCACCTCATCAGTGGTTGAGAGCATAAATTACATTAGACTAGAAGGATCTTGGAACTCAAGAACAAACTATAATTCTCTCAAGTTATCAAGAAAAGGGTAAAAAACACACATTAAAACACATTATTCTGGATTAAACTACATAGGAATCTGAGTGTAATGACGCCCTTGTCACCTTGATAATGTCTGTAAGAGAAACAAGTCCAACAAAAAGCCCTTGTTGATCAACAACCCAAACTCGGTGCACATGTTTGGTAACAACCTTGTTGATGACTTCTGCAAGAGGTGATTCAGGATGACAAGTCACAAGGTCCCTTTGTGCAACATTTGATCCATATATTGGGGAAGTTGAGACTTGCTCTGTGAATTCTAGAGCACTTACGGGTAACCAAGTTTGCAATGCAGCTAAATGGCACCCTCTCAGATCGGTCGCTGAAAATGTTCCTATAAGCTTCTTTCCTTGACCCTGTACAGATATAAGAAACAAATCTCAATGTCATTAGAATATTAATGTTAATATGATCAATTAGGTAGTGTAAAAATATATACATTTATAAGCTGTTTGGAGTCGTCTTCGAGGGAATTGGAAACTGCAACAATTGGAACAGCATTTAGCAGAGCAGCTTTCATACACTTGATAGCATCAATAACTTTGGTCCGACCACTTATACGAAAAACACTGATTTATTGCTTCAATTTCCTTAACACTATGCGATATTATGGCTTACAGTTGGGATGCATTTTCCTTCAAGAACTTGAGCAAATCCATTTGAGTAAGCATTCGATAGCTGGAGGCTCTTTCTACAAGTTCGACACCCGAAATGTTCTCCATATGACTATCGAGTGGCACCAATGCTCTGTGAATTCCTTTGCTGAATACTTCCATACAATCTAGGACAGTACTACTGAGAAAGAGGGGTTAAAGCTGAGGGAGCTGAGGAGGGCTGAAACTGAAGGCCTAAAGGGGCTGAAAGAGCTGAGTGGCTGAGAATTTACATGTCCGCCCCACCTGATCCCATCTGCCTCCATCACTGATTTAAGATGCTGCATCAAAAGATTTAAGTAACCACGCTATTGATATAAAAAATTTAAAATTATCTTAGAATTTTTCCTATAAATTGACAGCTATTAAATATATGCACATGATTTAACAATTGACAGACTATGATTGATTAAAATTCATAATTAAGCCTTTTGTTGATCTTTGGTGAAATTCAAAAGTTGAGTAATCATAGATAAAAATAAAAGACCCACTCATTCTCTGAATTATACTGAAGTTGAACCGTGTCAAAAAACTGAAACTTGGCCGATTTTTTTTTAAATTTTTATTTTTATACTATAAATATTTTAGTTATTTTATTATAAATTTATAATAAATCGTAATAAATTCTTTGTAAATTATATAAAATTTATAAACTCATAATAAATTAATAAAAATTTGGTATTTTAATAAATATTTTATAAAATTTGATATTTTAGTAAATAATTTATGAATGTAGTAAATTTAAAATTATTTTTAATTTTTCTAGTATTTTTTTAAAAGCCCTAAAATTTTTTTATCTCAAGTCCGATTCTACCAAAAAAAGAAAGAAAGCCCAATCTACTTTACAATTGGGTAAGCCTTAAATGGGCCATTTAGTACTCACCTGGTGCTAGGATTTAGAGTCCACAAACTGAGTCCCTCTAAGCAACGCCCAATAATGGAAGACACTGGAACCGACATCTTCTTATCAAGATCAGATGTGTCATCATCACGCCGTACATTTGATCATCCCCCGCAATATGTGCTAAGATATCAAGCGTAGTAACCATTCCTATATAATGCTTCCTTACTACCCCAGTCTGCTTATCAGACTGCATTATCATAGACCCACCCATTGCCAAAATACTTATACGAGAAGAGGGACAGTTTTTTTTTAAAATTATATATATATATATATTATTAAAATTTTTAAAATGCTTAATTATCCTCTAATAAATTTATTTTATTTTTAATATATATATATATATATATATATATGATATTTTTATTTTATCACCATTTACTAAAAAAATTGATTTCTCTCCTAGCCCACAACTCTTATCCAGTGTCCCGGTGGAGCGGCCACCGGCACCGCCACAATGGTAACCAAAGTGTTCATTGTATGGGCCAAGGAGGCTGTGTATGGTACCTCCACTAGCCTTCTCTTATCCACCATTGGGTCTCTCACTTTCTAATCTTTCAACTTCACATTTTCACCAGAGAAGCTATTGGTGGCGGCTGCCGGGTTCACGTCTAACTTCTGTTCTTGCATGTTTTTTGAGGTTTTCTTTGTTAATTCACTAAAAGAAATTAATTAAGAGAGCAAAGAGTTTCTTTTTTGCATCTTAAAGAATTGTGGTTTATTTATTTTCTAAAGCAAGAAATGTAGTTTATCGATTTATTTTAAAGATTGGTATATATATATAGGTGTCAATGAGCTAAGAATTGTTTGAATGCATGGCTAGAGTGGTTTTGACAAGTGGGGTTTTTGCATGCAAATACAGTGGAGATAGATCACAGATAGAGCCTTATGTGGCATATCGGATTATCTTAAAAGTATGCATTGGATCATAGACATAAAAGGATAGAATTTTTATAAAGAAAACAAAATTTTATAAGTTTTCATATTTTTTTCAGAATTCTAATTAGCGTCCACAATCCTTATAGCATTATGGAGGAAGCATGCCGACTTAATTAAAGCAATAACCCATCAAATGACTGATTATTTGTTCTATAATTGGAAAAAAGACCCACAATTAAGTTATAACTCCGTTGGACGTAATTTAAAAAGTTTTTGATGAGAAAGAATTCTTTCTTGCAAATTCTTAGAGAGCAAACAGTAACCGAGAAACAAACCTGCGATATAAAAAAAAAAAAAACTGTTCGTAAAAAAGGACTGGAAAAAATTTATAAATTTGATATTTAATAATAAGAATATTATAATATTATAAATATTATACTAATAATCTGAACCGAACCGAGTCAAATTAAATAAGTCAAACTTAAATTAATTGAAAAAAATTAATTTATTTGAAAATATTCAAGTTCAAATTAATTAGGCTCAATTATTATTAAACAAATAATTTATTTATTAATTTAAATTGGATCCATGTACTTCTTTTTTTATAAGAAATGAAATATTTAAATAATTTTTTTGGTAAATCACTATTCATTTATCATTTTAATATCAATAAAAGCAAAAAATTTTAAAAGGGCGATTCAATTCATTTTTCTCCAATATAAAATTAAAATATCTAGTTAGAATTACAATTATATTATGCAATTTTTTTAGACATAAATTAAGTAAATCCATGAATATTTTAAATACTATATAAGCAAAGACTGATTCTAAATAATACAAATACAAATAAAAATAAAAGCATCCATTTTTAGAATAATAATGATATCTCTAATTACAAATATTGAGTATTTAGCCGATGTCAAGAATGTTCAAAATTTCATTAATGTTAGAAGAAAATTTTTTAGTTAAGATATCAATAAGAACAGATACTATATATTTTTTAATATTGAAAATTAAGTTTTTAAGAATGACATTGATTATTTTTTCTGAGTGAATTAAATTTTTTTTATAGCTATATAATGTGTTAATATTTATTATACATAGACTTGCTACCCACTCAAATCAAAGTATTATAATACTCAAAATTGACTTGATTTATAATTTAAATTATTTGAATGTGAACTCTGGCTGATTAAAATTGAGTGTAATTTGAGTATTTTATGGATTGAGTTGAAGTAGATAAAGTAAGGCGTGACTTAATAGTATAGAGGGTTGTTTTAATTTGCTGGAACCTTAGCTCAGATCATCAATAGCAGAAGAAGATCGCAGCAAGCAGTAGCTCTGAAATTAACACTCTCGACAACTGTCCTTAATTTTATTTACCTACATTACAAAACACATTAATTGTTTTTCATCCACAGAAATTGCCTCCTTATTTAATAATTCACAATTATAGGGACTATGTATGTATGTAAATATATATATATATACACATATATGTATATTATAATTAAATTTACAATGTTTTTACTGCTGCTTATATTATTTTCTGGCTTTTCTACTCCATATTATTTTACCCATATATTTCAAACGAGTCTAAAAATATATTCAAATTTATATATTAAATGAGAGCAATCACAATTAATAAATAATAATTATGAATTTTAAGAGAAATTGCTAATAATATTACAAAAATTTTGTCTAATTATATATTTATTTGCAGTATTTGAAAATTTAATAAATTTGTTTTTTTTAATTCGATACAATATAGAATAGTTCTTAATTTTTTCTTAAAAAAATATAAATCATCAAATAATACTTCTACATTTCAATCATTATCATCTAACATTAATTTTTCTTCTCTTCTTCTTCTTCTTATTATTATTATGATTTAGTATCCAGCGGCAGATCTAGGGGGCAATCATATTGTGTATGTGTGTGTGTATATATATATATTTATAAATATATTATAATATATAATATAATATAATATATATTATATATTATATTAAATCTTTACAATATATGTATGAAATTGATAAATCTACTCTACATATTTATTACTTTTAATTATTTTTAATTTGTATTCAAAAATTGATATTGATATTTATATTGCAATTTAATTATGAATTGTGTTTAAGAATTTTGTGATTAAATTAATTATTTTACAAAAAAATTATATCATATAAATTTATTAAAAAACAGTTAGTTTAAATACTTTTTTGAAAATATTTTAAAAAAATATAAATATTATTTAAAAATAAAATATATTGTGTAATTTTTCAAAATAACATATAAATATTAAAATAAAATGATAAAAATTTTAACATTTAAATATTTAATATAAAAATAAAATTAAATATAAATTTCAATACTAACTATTTACATTATTTTTTAATATAAAAATAAAATTAAATATAAATTCGTCTGTAATTTTTTTTACTTATAAATTTTGCCCTTCCTTCAATTTGATTATGGTTCTACCATTATTAGTATCTAATAGTTCAAATTTTGATCAACATGAAGTTTCAAAAAACCTGATTGTATTTGTAGCAGATAATTGCTTTACTTAAAAAAAATATTTAAGAAGGAATTCACAAGTTAAATATGGAACTTTTACTCATAATCAATTATTATCCTATAATTAAAAAAAATAAAATTTTAACCAGTATAAATAAATTTAACTATTTTTCTATTTCTTTTTTTCTAAACCCAAAACAAGAACCTAGAAGGGAGCTTAGAGATGCCTGCAATTGGCAAACTATAATGAAGTATAGGACAAAAATAAATTGAGATTAAATGGTGAAAATTGAATAACGCTCATGAAAGACATAAATGCTCAAATTCCCACAATAATTTAATTCAATTCCTCCCCATTCTCCTGAACTCATAATTAGTTTTCCATTATTTTATACACCAACTGCGCCCTTTTTCTTGGTCCATATTATTAATTACTTAGCCCCTATTTAAGCCCTCAAGCCCACGATTCTCCTCTCTTCATTACTCGTCTTTCTAAAATGGCTACATTTTTCTCTTCACAAACACTACTACTACTACTATTTCTACTCATTTCTCTTCTACTGCCATTCACTCGGCCTTTCACTGTCATTGTTTCTGATTCTAGCAACCAATCTGCCTTAGAAGATGGGCTTCGAAATGGGTTTCCGTCAAACATGAGCGGAGCCCGAACCAAGTCCCATGAACAAGATGTTGTTTACGACATCATGAAGGCTACCGGCAACAATTGGCCGACCGACATCCCAGATGTTTGCCGTGGCCGATGGCATGGCATAGAGTGTATGCTAGACAAGGATAACGTTTACCATGTTGTATCATTGTCTTTTGGTGCATTATCTGATGACACTGCCTTCCCTACTTGTGACCCAACAAAGTCCTACATTTCGAAATCTATCACTAAACTTCCTCATATTAGGACATTATTTTTTTTTACCATTGTCTTAGTTATAACCCACAACCCATCCCTTCATTTTTAGGTTGGTTGGGCCTAACTTTACTAACTTTAGTACTTAGAGAAAATGGGCATGTGGGTCCTATCCCCATTGAATTAGGTAACCTTACCCATTTGAAAGTTCTTGATCTTCATAAAAATAGTCTCAACGGTTCAATTTCGGGTTCCTTAGGCCAACTGACCGGTTTAAGGTCTTTAGATTTGAGTGGCAACAAATTAACCGGTTCAATACCTAGTTTAAGCTTTTCGGTTCTGAATGTTTTGGACTTGAACCGAAACCTACTTACAGGTTCAATCTCATCTAGCCTCGGTTCTTGCCATTCTCTACTCAAAATGGATTTTAGTCATAATCGGTTCACTGGTTCGATTTCTGATTCATCTAGTGGGTTGAAAGAGCTGACTCTTATGGATTTAAGCCATAATCTACTATCAAAACCACTTCCGATAGCTATTAGAAGCTTAAATTCTCTACAAGTATTAATTCTCGAAGGAAATCCAATGTCTACTACACTTGTTGGTGATGAATTTGATGGTATGAAGAGTTTAATTTTCTTAATCTTCTCAAATGCAAATTTACAAGGTTCAGTTCCAGACTCATTGGGTCGATTAATAAATCTAAGAGTTATTCATCTGGATGGAAATCATTTAAACAGTTCAATTCCCACAAATTTTAAGAATTTGAAAAACCTGGTAGAATTAAAACTAAATGATAATGAATTATCAGGGCCAGTTCCATTTGGAAGGGAAATGGTTTGGAAGATGAGAAGAAAGCTTAAACTTGAGAATAATACAGGTTTATATTATGATGCTAATAGTGGTTTTGAAGAAGGTTTGGATTCATCATTTGATTCGGGTATCGGTCTATGTAGCACAACTAAACTCGGTTCAGCAAAAACAGTGCAGCATCTATCTACCATTAATAAGGATATGCTTAGTACTATTAATTATAAATCCTCCTCTAGTCCGGGGGCGAAATCAGGTGGGGTCTTGTGGGGACTGACGACTCCCCATGGCCGGCCACCAGACGTGCATTTTCAAGGGGAGTTTTTGTCGGCCAGAGCAACAGACGTAGAGTTTCAGCCCCTCAGCCCCCCATCTTCTCCTTAGGTGTGTTGAAGAGAAGTTTTGCCCCCCTCTTCTCGAGCTGCTGCTTCCGCCACTGCTCTGATCCAATTCATAAAAATACAGTTTTTGTTAGGTTGGTTCAACAAACCATAGTAGTTGTTTTGATTTTTTCTTTTTATTTGAAGGTGAATATGATTGACATGTAAAATAGAGAGTATTACATTGTTTTCAATTGTCTCCTAAATAAGTTAGGTCTGTATTATTAGACGAACTACAACTTTAATGCACACATATACATATTTCATTTAATTTTTTCCTTTTTATCCTTTTACATTTGGTTTATTTGATGAATCATATAACAATTGACTACTTTTTTTTGTTTAGTTCTTATCCCTTCAATATTAAAAAAAATCTTTAGTACATATACATTTTAATGATATTGTTTTTTATTGCATACAGAGTCATGTTATCATTATTAAATGATCATATTTATATATTTAAAATATAAGTTAATTATTTAAACTAAATTTAAAAAGGTTAATTTAATATAAATTTAAAACATTAATTGTAAAGTTTAGAATGTCTTAAGAAGATTAATTACAATACTTAAATGGGATAATAAACATTTTCTTTTCTTAGAATGGCTTTCGGACATAATTGTAGAAACTGAATGCAAATTTGTTGTTGATAAACTGCAAAATGGTGAGACTCTTCGAAATAGCTTAGGAGTTGTTCTCAATGACTGCTCTGATTTCAGCAAGTAGTTCTCATCATGTAGCTGGTCATTCACTCCCAGGACTAATAATATTGCAGCTCATACTTTGGCTAGGCATCCAAGAGCAGCTACGGATGAAATAATTTAGATTGAGGAGTATCCTCCTTGCATTACCTTTTCTCTAGCTGTTGATGTTATCTTTTCCACTTGATTAATGAATTTTCTCATTGTTTATCAAAAAAAAAAAAAAAAGCCTAACATAGTCCACTATATTTTGAAATGACAGATGTACATCACTTAAGAGATACGGCCACAGCCCTGTCTCCGGAAAATAGTAAGAGTTGCTCCTCACTTGAGATTGCGTTTGCTACTTTGGTTCTCCGGAAAATTTAGATATCACTTTTGTCCATCTTTTTTTTTATCAGAACACTTTTGTCCATCTTTCTTTTTCATCATTTCTATGATTCGATGTCATCATTTTCATTGAAGTAAATCATTATATTGAAAGACTATGGTCAAAGGCATTGCATTAACAATACATTCCAGTTTTGTTAATTTTTTTTACCATGAAAAATAAATTTTATTAAAGGAAGAAAACTATATAATGCCTTAAAGAACCAAGTCACAAAAAGAAAACAATTAGATGAGCTTAAATTTGATATCCTTGGGCAGAAAGGCCATATAAAAACAAGAAGATGGCCAACAACACATATTGAGATTAAAGCTCTGAACTGGTTCACACGCAAGAGCGATTAAAATTAAAATTTTCAGACATCCTCAAACACATAAGAAATTGAGGGAAATGAAGCACTTAAAATCCTTTTAGGGGCAATATCAGACCAAACTTAGGTAAAATCATGAAAAATAAGCAGTAAAAAAGTGGCCTTTATAAACATCTAGTTGCCACCACCCTCAGCTACTAGCTAAGGAGAAACAAGACAAGGGTCTATAAGTTGCATCGAAAAAGCAAGATGAAGATTGATGTGTTTTTGGATGGAGAATAAACACCTTGAAGTACCAAAAGGACCCTTTGTTGGGTTTAGCATATCCAGCTTGAGTAAAATAGAAAATCGCCTAAAACCATAAGAGGCTAGCCAAACTGAGAAGATTCACTAGGAGCATAAGTAGATTTTCTATCAAACTCTTAGATCTACAGTCGCAGAGCCAACCACCATAGATGTGGAAAAAAAAAAAAAAAAACGTCAATTTAAAAAAAAAAAAAAAAACTAACCACCAAAATATAAGAAAAAATCTAAGAAACTAAGAGCCAAATAAAGTTTTAGGGCTATCTGTTAGAATTAATTTTATATTGATAAAATTAATCCTCTAATTAATCATAAGTATAGGCTAAATATATTTAAATATTAAATATGTATTGCAGTCAAATTAAAATAGTCAATTAAAGTTTTGATCAAATTAGGATTGTTGACTATTGAGGTGTCCTACTTGTAATAGGATTATAAGTGTAGAGATCGATAAAAATTTTTGTTTTGTTGAAGGACCAAAATAGAAATTAAACATCATCATCAGTTATAAATAAGGGGTCGTGGTCTCCGGGGGAACATAACAATTTTGAGAGAACATTACGTTCCTTCAGTAGTGCTTCCGGTAAAACTTAAAGTGTGTATCCCCTGGAAGGCGACAAACTCCAAAATCGTCTTCAGCTTCAACATACGATGATGTCAGGTATGCAATTTAGCCCTTTGCAATTTAATTTGAATAATCTAGTGATCTATGCATGATTTATGTTTTAGGGGGAATCAGGTTTTCTCCCCCTTACAATTGGTATCAGAGCCCTGTGCTAGATTGCTAGATTTTCCGATTAAATTGATTTTTGTTTTGATTCTAGAAAATTAATTCGGTGATTGTAATTTTCTAGAATTAATTTGGAATCGAATTTAGTAATCTGAAATCAATTTTGGTTTGATTTATTTTTTGGATTAAACTATTGAGATTATTTAATTAATACTGGAAAAATCAAATTTCTGGACTTGAATTTTGGGTTTGTGATTTTTTCTGGAATTAATTAATTTTTTTGGGTTAATTAATTAATTAAAATTTTTTGCAATATTTAATTGAGCTTAAATTTAATATAAATATTGCAATCAATTTATTAAGAATTACAGTTCAATTAAAGTTTAATTTTATATTTATTACAATATTAAATTTTAATTGTATTTGAGAATTTATTGAGTTTAAATTTTGGTATTTTAGTCCTGATTGTGTCTAATATTTTTAATAAATTAATTGAAGCAAAAAGTCGCCAAAGTGACCTCTATTGTGTAAATTAATTTATTTGGAATATTAGACAGGTGTATTAAAATTCATTGCGGGTAGTATACCGGCCCAAAGGAAGATTGTTATCTGGCTGAATTGAGAATATATTGCGGTAATAAATATGTGATAATTATTATGTGTTCATCCATGTGGATAATAAATCGGCCCAAAAGAAGGTTTATTATTTGACAGGACTGAATTGTCAATATTTGATTACTGCGTTGAGATACCAATTACAGTTAATATTTTATGTCCAAAGATGAGAATATTAATGTTGTGTCCGGTATCTTGTTTCCAATATTTGAACTATACTTTTGTGATTTGTTTCAATTTTTTGTGGATTGTGAGCTTATGTCATTTATTTATTATTTATTTTCTCTGAATTCAGCTAGCATGCCGTGTAATCCTAACTTTATCCCTATGAATGAAAATACTAATAATAAGACTGTTGATAAGGGAAAATATTTGGTTTTAGTATGTTCTGAAGTTAATTTAACTTCGGTACCTAAAAACACTTGGTGGATAGATTCTGGTGCTACTAGTCACATAAGTGTTTCAATGCAGAGTTGCCTAAGTTACCGAAAGCCAACTGACGGTGAAAGATACGTTTATATGGAAACTGGCGAACCGGTAGAAGTAGAGGCGATAGGACATTTTAGATTGCGTTTAAGAACTGAAAATTTTTTGGATCTAGTAGATACTTTTGTTATTCCGTCTTTTAGGCGGAATTTAATTTATGTTTCCCATTTGGACAAATCTGGTTTTACTTATTCATTTGGAAACAATAAAGTTACTTTATCTATGGATTCAAAAATTTTAGGTACTGGTTTCTTGTATGCACTTCATAATCTATATATGTTAGATATCGATGCCTCTTATAATGAGACCCTACAAGTTAGTACTATATGTACCAAAAGAAAGCTGAATATGGATAACTCAGCTGCTCTATGACACAGACATTTGGGTCACATATCCAAATCTAGAATAGAGCATCTTGTGTCAGATGGTATCATAAATACACTTGATTTCACATATTTGGACTCCTGTGTTGAGTGTATTAAAGGTAAACAGACCAAACAAAAGAGATTAGGTGCCAATAGATCATCAAACGTCTTACAGTTGATACATACGGACATCTGTGGCCCATTCCCTACAGTAACTAGGAATGGTCAAAGATACTTTAAATCATTCATAGACGATTACTCACGTTATGGGTACCTATATCTCATTCATGAGAAATCTGAGTCTCTGGACGTTTTCAAATCTTATAAGGCCGAAGTTGAAAACCAACTCGGAAAGAAGATTAAATCTGTTAGATCTGACCATGGAGGTGAGTACTATGGCAGATATGACGGTTCATGTGAACAACGTCCAGAGCCATTTGCTATTTTCCTGCAGGACTGTGGTATAGTCCCTCAATACACAATGCCTGGTACACCCAGCATGAATGGTGTATCTGAGAGACGTAACAGGACTCTTATGGATATGGTTAGAAGTATGATTAGTCATTGTTCTTTACCTGAGTCTCTGTGGGGAGAAGCATTAAAGACAGCAGTCTATCTTCTTAACAGAGTACCAACTAAAGCAGCTGTAAAGACACCTTATGAGCTTTGGACTGGACGCAAGCCCAGTTTAAAGCACCTTCATGTTTGGGGATGTCCTGCTGAGGCTAGGCCTTATAGGCCTAATGAAATAAAATTGGACTCCAAAACTGTTAGTAGCTACTTTGTTGGTTATTCTGAGCGATCTTGGGGTTTTAAGTTCTATAATCCTACTTCCAGATCTATTTTTGAGATGGGAATTGCAACATTCTTTGAGGATGTTGAGTTTGGGGGGAGAAATAAGGTTAGAAACATTGTCTTTGAGGAGGGATTGAGTCAGGAACACTTAGTGTCGATTCCTATCTTTGCTCCTGGGACTGTTCAGGTTCCTAGAATTGTTAATATTCCAGAAGCAATTTCAGATCCAATACAAGACAATGTTGATCAACTTCCCCATCAGGATGAAGAAGTTGTTCTTTCTCAAGTACAAGCTCAACAACCTCAAGAATTTGAGCCAAAATCTGTGCCTTTAAGAAGGTCCACTAGAGAGAGAAGAAATGCTATTCCGGATGACTATGTAGTATATCTTCAGGAACATGAGGACACTGTAGACATGGTGGAAGATGATCCTATCAGCTTTCATCATGCCATGCAGGATTCCAACTCTCAGAAGTGGATTGAGGCAATGGGTGAAGAATTTAAGTCAATGCAAGACAATCAAGTTTGGGATCTTGTTCCATTACCTGAAGGAAAGAAACCCATTGGTTGCAAATGGATATTTAAAACCAAGAGGGATTCTAAAGGTAATGTGGAAAGATATAAGGCACGTCTTGTAGCTAAAGGCTTCACTCAGAAAGAAGGGATTGACTATAAAGAGACCTTCTCTCCAGTATCATCGAAGGACTCTTTTAGGACAATCATGGCTCTAGTTGCACATTTTGATCTTGAGTTACATCAAATGGATGTGAAGACTGCGTTTCTCAATGGAGACATTGATGAAACCATCTATATGGTGCAGCTAGAAAACTTTGTGTCTGGAGACCCAAAGCGACTGGTATGCAGATTAAAGAAATCCATTTATGGACTCAAGCAAGCTTCTCGTCAGTGGTACTTCAAGTTCCATGAAGTAGTTGTCTCTTTCAGTTTTGAGACAAATGCTATGGAAGATTGTGTGTATCACAAGTTCAGTGGGAGTAGGTTTATCTTTTTGGTCTTATATGTGGATGACATATTGCTTGCTACTAACTGTAAGAACTTGCTGCACGAGACCAAAGTCTTTCTTTCAAAACACTTTGAGATGAAAGATTTAGGTGAAACTTCTTTTGTATTAGGGATTCAAATACATCGAGACCGTACTCGAGGTATTCTTAGATTATCACAAAGGGCTATATTGAGAAAGTGCTCAAGAGATTTAGTATGCACAATAGTAGACCAATTGATACCCCAGTTGCTAAAGGAGATAAATTCAGTCTTGATCAATGTCTAAAGGGTGAACTTGAGATTTAGGAGATGCAGAAGATTCCTTATGCGTCTGCAGTTGGGAGTCTGATGTATGCTCAAGTTTGCACTCGTCCAGATATTTCATTCATAGTTAGCATGTTAGGGCGATATCTCATTAATCTAGGAATGGATCATTGGAAAGCAACCAAAAGAGTCTTGAGATATCTTCAGAGAACTAAGGGACATATGCTCACATACAGGCGATCAGATCAGCTTGAGATCATTGGGTATATTGATTCTGATTTCGCGGGATGCCAAGATAATCGGAAATCCACTTCAGGCTACATATATCTCTTGGCTGGTGGTGCTATTTCTTGAAAGAGTGTGAAACAAACTCTAGTAGCTACCTCCACCATGGAAGCGGAATTTGTAGCAAGATATGAGGCATCCAATCAGGCAATCTGGCTGAGGAACTTTGTCACAGGGCTGCGCATTGTGAATGGCATTGAAAGGCCATTAAAGTTATACTGTGATAATAACTTAGCGGTTTTATTCTCCAACAACAACAGAAGCTCTTCTCGATCGAGACACATTGGGATAAAGTTTCTGGCTGTGAGGGAGAGAGTACCGAGTAGACAGATATCCATAGAGCATATTGGAACGAACTCCATGATTACGGATCCGCTCACTAAGGCTGTGATACCGAAAGTTTTTCATGAGCACACTGCTCATATGGGTGTCACATTATTTGAGACTATTTAGTTTCAGTGGGAGTTTGTTCATTAAGTTTGCATTAAGTTTTATGTATGCTCTCTTTGACATTGGATATATTTTATAAAGTACATTCAGTTTCTGTAGAAAAATGAGTTTTTCTTTCATTTTATTATGTGTTTTACACTCTGTATTATATTTATGTTTGATCTCACTTAAGATTGACCAGTTGGAAATAGGCATGATTAGATCACATTACATGTAGTTTCCATGCTACACTCCTATTATTGATCTATGTCATTTGAGAGTATTGGTAATGTGATTGATGGTGGTTTGAGTCACGATTAATGTGGTGACTGACCCTTCAGTCCTTTATCGATATAATTAATAGACGAGATTGTTTGAGGCACCTTCAGTATGACTGCTTTTATGAGCTCATTAAGGTATATATATTTATATTTAATATATGTTAGCCCAAGTGGGAGATTGTTAGAATTAATTTTATATTGATAAAATTAATCCTCTAATTAATCATAAGTATAGGCTAAATATATATAAATATTAAATATGTATTGCAGTCAAATTAAAATAGTCAATTAAAATTTTGATCAAATTAGAATTGTTGACTATTGAGGTGTCCTACTCGTAATAGGATTATAAGTGTAGAGACCGATAAGAATTTCTGTTTTGTTGAAGGACCAAAATAGAAATTAAACATCATCATCAGTTATAAATAAGGGGTCGTGGTCTCCGGGGGAACATAACAAATTTGAGAGAACATTACGTTCCTTCAGTAGTGCTTCCGCTAAAACTTAAAGTGTGTATCCCCTGGAAGGCGACAAACTCCAAAATCGTCTTCAGCTTCAACATACGATGATGTCAGGTATGCAATTTAACCCTTTGCAATTTAATTTGAATAATCTAGTAATCTATGCATGATTTAGGTTTTAGGAGGAATCGGGTTTTCTCCCCCTTGCACTATCCGCGACTAAAGACGCTGGCAACAACCCCAAAATTAAAACTGAAAGAGCTAAAGAGGCCACTCAGAGAGAAGTAAAGAAAAACCAAATAGAACTATTTTTATTCCAATTTTATTAATTTAGTGATTAAAAATATTTATATAAAAACTACATATTCTTTTTGTTTTAATTATCAAATGATAAATTCATTAAAAAAAGAGAAGTACAAAAAAGTCTGAGATGGCTTGGGAATCCATAAGAGACACAAAAGAATATATAACTTTTGCAATTTTCATAAAAAAAAAAAGGCATACATTATTGACCTCGTCTTCTTCTCCCTGCAAGCCATGGCTAAAATAGAAAAGTTGCATAGGCCTAGCGATATGCAGATTACCCTGAAAGGGAATACTTCTATTGGAAAAAGAAACCACAAACAAAGAAAAGAAAGACATTAAAGAATAGGTTTCAATAATTTTCAGATTTTATAACTATGTGATTTGAGGGGAGAAGGTAAGAAATTCCCAACTTGGGGCTTGAACATCAAAAGCTTGAAACATAAATAGAATAATTTCGGGAATAGGGCTGTAAATGAGCCAAGCTACTCGAGCTCGGCTTGAGTCTCGGCTCGGTAAAATCTCGTTCAGGCTCGAACTCGAACTGTTCATTTATTAAACGAGTCAAGCTCAAGTTAAGAACTACTTGGCTCGTTAACTCGTCAACTGGCTCATTTAAAAAACTCGTGAGTTAAGTTTGTAAGCTAGCTCGTTTAGTGTATTTAATTAAAAATATATATAATTATTAATTTATATATGTTAAACTATGTATGTAAATATATTAAATTATTGACTAATTTAATTTATATAATTTTTTAATATATGTTATATATGATAAATAAATTAAATAATATATAATATAAAATATATTAGTAATTTATAGTAAAATATAATATTGTAGTAATACAATATTTTATTTTTGTTAATATATAATTATATTATTTATATTTCATAAAAATATTAATATTAATTTATCTTTTATAAAAATGTAAAAAAAATAAATAAAAAATAAAAACTGAAATAAATTCATTGAGTTCGTTAAACTTATTTAAATCAAACTTGAGTTCAAGCTCAAGATACATGATACATGAGCTGGCTCGATACAAGCTCAAGCTTGATTCGAGTTCGAGTTCGAACTCAACTATTTTATAAAAAGCCGAGCTTGAGCTTTTTAAAACTCGGCTTGATTACAACCTTATTTAGGAAATAAGGCTGCAACATATGTCTCCAAAACAACCAAAGAGCTTGCCAAATTGAAATAACATGAGAGAATGTATAAGATCCATGGTTTAGAGCGCGAAGCAAATGCGGATTGAGTTTTTTTTTAGAGTCTTCACAAGCTTAATATAAAACCCAATAGACTTGTGACACTAAGTTAAAAACGATAAAAAGAAACAGCATAAGAGCTTTGACACAAAATCCTTGACTTCAAAAAAAATTCCCAAAGATTCCAACCATGAAGTAAAAATGTTTGACAAAAGAAAAAAGGACATTGAAGATGAAGGATAAGATAAAGATGAAAGGTTTAGGGTTGTCGTCCGCCATAAAACCAGCGACAACCCTAGATCTAGGGCAGAAAATAATGAAACAAACTCTATAAAAAGAGAGAGAGAGAGAGAGAGAGAGAGGAGAAACTTTACAAGAAAGGGGATCTTTTTTTATAAAAGTTACACATTTTGTCTCATATATTTTTTAAAAATTGTATATTTATATTTATAAAATATTTATACTTTTTTACTTATACCGCTTAAAATACAGTTACAATTAATTGAAAAAAAAATATGCATTCATATGTTAAATTTTAAAAAATTGGATAGAAGAAATTTTTTCAAACTTCATATATCATATTATGAAATTTTTTTTTGTGTACGTGTAAATCATTCTTTCAGAATTGAGTCGGATAAAGCTACAAGGATGGTAAAGTTATTCCTACTAAATTTTAATATAGTTGTATATCCAGATACTCAAATTCAAAATCTGATTAAGTTAAAATAGTTTTTTTTTTTAAAGGAAGAGTATTATTAACTCAAATCATTAACTAGGACATCATGAAGAAACTCTGGAATAGAATTCCAACTCATCTCAATAACATGATTACAAGAAGACCTAGCTAAGATATGTGCTACAGTGTTAGCATTTCTACGAATTCAAAGTAACTTCGGCTACATACTGTGCAAGATGGATCTGCAGTCTTGAAAAATACCATCACAAGAAGATCTATTCTCAGTTAAAACTGAGTTGACGGCAGCTACAGCAAGGGCACTATCAGATTCTATAATCATATTAGAAAGGCCAAGATCTTGAGCCCAAACACAAGCCCGATAAATTGCCAAAGCTTCAACCATGATAACATCCAAATTCCCTTCGAAAGATTGAGATTTTGCAACTACTAGCGAGCCACTGTGGCTCCGAATAATCATGCCTACTCCAAACCTATTCTGCTGCAGAAAATAAGCACCATCAACATTCATCTTCAAGAAATTCTCTGGCGGCCTGATCCATGAACAAACACGTTCTAGCCTTGAAATAGGAGTTTTATCAGAATTAACTTGAAGCCAATGTGCAAGGCTCTCCTTGGCATGTCTGACAATGAAAGAAGAAGTATATGGTATTTATTTCTCCACACTAAGTTGTTGTGGCCCCACTGAATGCTATATAATAAAACTATAATTGATTGAAGATACTATTTACTAGCTCCTTGGCATAAAGCAACAAACCAGTCATCAAAGCCCATGTCATTTACAATATGGGTTTCAAGATTACTATCCACCCAACACTGTCTAGCAAAGGGACAATGTAAAAAAATGTGAGACTCTGATTCCGCACTGGAGTTGCACAGAGGGCAGACGTCATCAATTTCCAAGCCTCGTCTCAGCAAATTCTTTCTGGTTGGCAAACACTTAGAAAGAATACGCCAACATAAATTTTTAACATGCGGGGGAAGCTTTAAATTCCATAAAGAACTTTAAACAATTGAGAGATGAGGTTGCTGATTAAAACAAAGCAAGATTCCACCATAGATATGCTTATAAGCAGATTTAACATCATAACAACCATTCTTGGAAAGTTTCCAATAAAGATTGTCAGTGTCAATAGAATTTGAAACTCGAATGCTCTTGATGGAATTGCAATCTCTGCTGTTAAAAAGAATTGAGAGCAGGCTCTCATCCCAGACTTTGGTGCCTTCTATGAACAGTTCCTTCGCTCTCATATCTTCTTGGCTTTCTATCAACTCTGTAGTGATTCTATAGTCATCTTTGGGCAGTAACAAATCATGAGACCACACCTTAATTTGTGGACCATCGCCGATCCTCCAAGCACATCCACCTTTTAATATAGGAAAAGACCTCCATATACTCCTCCAAACATAACTTGGACGATTTCCTCGCTTTGAGTCCAGAATATGGTCATTTGGGAAGTATTTACTCCGAAGCACCCTGGCCACTAAGGAATCTTGATAAACCAGCAGAAGCCAACCTTGCTTGGCTAACAATGCCATATTAAAAGAATGCAATTCCCTAAAACTAAGGCCTCCACTCTTCTTTGGGATCGAGAGTCTCTGCCAACTCATCCATCAGATTCCTTTCTCGCCATTCCTACTCCAGCCCCACCAGAATAAATTAATCATACGTTCAATTTCTGCACAAAGAGAAATTGGTATCATGAATACACTTAGTATATGCGGGAATGGCCTGCAAGACTGATTTCATAAGAACTTCCTGTTGGGATAACAAACCAAATCCCACATTGAAAATGTAAAGGAGAGTAACCTTGCATATAAGTGTCCACTTGAACTCCATTAGTATGAGGCCTTTTGGGAGGTGCCCAAAAATAAATCCGTGCGGGTTCGACCCAAAGCGGACAATATCATACTAATGTGGAGTTAAGGCGATGCTGGATGGACCTACAACTGGTATCAGAGCCCGGGTTCGGATAGGCTGAAAGGTGGACTTGTGTTGTGTGGGAGGCCCTCGATGTAACCTCGCGATTGAAGATGCCTGCTGATAGTTCCTTGTGTCGAAAGTCTTCCTGAATGCTGGAGGTCAGGCGGCGTGTCCCGTTGGATGATAACGGCGGTGCAAGATGTTTGAGCAGATGAAATGGATTATCACTTTAGGGGAGGCCCATGAGTTATGTGGTCTTGGTTTGAGGGGAGGATTGTTGGGATAACAAACCAAATCCCACATTGAAAATGTAAAGGAGAGTAACCTTGCATATAAGTGTCCACTTGAACTCCATTAGTATGAGGTCTTTTGGGAGGTGCCCAAAAATAAATCCGTGCGGGTTCGACCCAAAGCGGACAATATCATACTAATGTGGAGTTAAGGTGATGCTGGATGGACCTACAACTGCTCTGATACCTACTGGTATCAAAGCTTCCGGTTTATTTGTTGATTGGGTTGCTTTACTTGCTTGAATAATGGAGGTAAATTTGAATAAAATGATTTGTTTAGATGGCACAAATTATCATAGTTGGAAAGGAAAGATGAGGGATATCCTTAATCTTAAAAAGTTACACCTGCCCGTATTTGCTACTAGTAAGCCTGAGTCTAAAACAGATGAAGAATGGGAATTTGAGCATTTACAAGTTTGTGGTTTTATTCGATAGTGGGTTGAAGACAATGTGTTGAATCATATTACAAATGAGACTCATGCCAAAACTTTGTGGGAGAAGCTTGAATCTTTATATGCTTCTAAGAGTGGTAACAACAAGTTATTCTTGCTTAAACAAGCTACACGTCTACAGTACAAAGAAGGCACTCCAATACTTGATCATGTAAATGAATTTCAGGGCATCTTTGATCGATTATTCAGTATGGGTGTCAAATTTGATGAAGAAATTATGGGACTTTGGTTGTTGAATACACTTCCTGACTCTTGGGAGAACTTTAGGGTATCTCTAACTAATTCTGCTCCTGATGGTGTTGTAAACATGCAGTATATGAAGAGTGGTATCTTGAATGAAGAAGTGAGAAGAAAAACTCAAGTGGCTTCCACATCACAGTCAGATGCATTTGTTGTACAAAGCAGGGGGAGAAGTAAAAGCAAAAATGAAGATCACAGTAAGAGAGGCAAGAGCAGGAGTAAATCAAAGTCAAAGTACAAAACCCTCAAATGCCACCATTGTGGTAAACCGGGGCATATTAAGAAGTACTGTTACAAGTGGAAAAGGGAGAATAAAGCTAACAAAGGCGACAAAGGCAAGCAAGAAAAGAAGGGCAATGATGATGATAATGATCGGGTTGCTGTTGTTACCTCAATTGATTTGGCAATTGTTACTGATGAAGATATGATTAATGTTGTTGGTAATGAGATACTTTGGGTACTGGATAGTGGTGCTGCACACCATGTTGTTTCAAGAAGGGAATTCTTCTCATCCTACACTCCAGGTGATTTTGGAATTGTGCGGATGGGTAATGAAACTGTATCCAAAGTCATGGGCATTGGCAATGTGATAGTCGAGACCAACCTTGGAATGAAGATAATTCTTAAAAATGTCAAACATGCACCAGATATAAGATTGAATTTGATGTCTTGTGAAAAATTGTATGAAGCTGGATATGGCACCAATTTGTTTGAGTACGGCACTGTTTACAAAGGATCATTAGTAGTGGCTAGAGGGTTCAGAGCTTCAGGCTTATATTGGCTACAAACTGCACTTCCTTCAGATCTTGTGAATGCAGTTGAGAATGAGAACTCTTCAGAATTATGGCACAAGAGGTTGAGTCATATTAGTGAGAAGGGTCTTAATATTCTAGCTAAAAAGAATTCTCTTTCTGGGTTGAAAGGTGGAGAGCTGGATACTTGTTCTCATTGTATGGCTGGAAAACAGAAAAGAGTCTCCTTCAAGCACCATCCTTCTTCTAGAAAGAAAGAATTGCTTGAGTTGGTACACTCAGATGTGTGTGGTCCTTTAAAAGATAAATCACTCGGTGGTGCACAGTATTTTGTGACTTTCATTGATGATCACTCAAGAAAGCTTTGGGTTCGTGTCTTGAAGTCAAAGGATCAAGTCCTTGGTGCATTCAAAGAATTTCATGCTTATGCTGAGAGAGAAACAGGTAAGAAGCTGAAATGTGTTCGCTCTGATAATGGAGGTGAATATTGTGGCCCATTTGTTGCATATTGTAGAGAGCATGGTATTGTACACCAGAAGACACCTCCTAAGACTCCTCAGTTGAATGGCTTGGCAGAAAGGATGAACAGAACTTTAATGGAGAGAGTTAGATGTGTGCTTTCTGATGCTAAACTACCTAATTCTTTTTGGGGTGAGGCATTATATACTGTTACACATGTTATCAATCTTACTCCTACTATTCCTTTGCAGAATGATGTTCCTGATAGTTTTTGGTATGGGAGAAAGCCTTCCTATAACCATCTACGGGTGTTTGGCTGTAAGTGTTTTGTTCATGTTCTTAAAGATGAGAGGTCCAAGCTGGATGCCAAGACAAGACAATGTATTTTTATTGGCTATGGTCAAGATGAGTTTGGCTATCGGTGTTATGATCCCATTGAAAAGAAAGTTGTCAGAAGTCGTGATGTGGTCTTTATAGAAGATCAAACTATTGAAGATATTGGCAAGGTGGAGAAGCAGAAGCCTCAGATTGACAGCTTGATTGATCTAGATACAGTTCCTTCAACTCCTACACCTGATACAGTTGATGTTGAAAATCAGGTTGAACTTCAAGAAAATACTCAAGATACAGATGAGGTGGATATTCCTGAAGATGAGGTAGTTGATGATGAGTATGGGGATCTTGGGGAGCAACAAGAAGTTCCACTTAGAAGGTCTACCAGAGATCGTGTTCCATCTACTAGGTATTCACCTAATGATTATGTGCTATTGACAGATGCAGAGGAGCCAGAATGCTATGAAGAAGCTATTGAGAGTGAATAGAAGGAAAAATGGGTTGCAGCTATGAAAGATGAAATGCAATCCTTGTATGACAATGAGACTTTTAAACTGGTTAAGCTTCCTAAAGACAGAAAAGCCTTGAAGAACAGGTGGATTTACAAGGTGAAGCAAGAAGAGAATTCATCATCTCCCAGGTATAAAGCTCGATTAGTTGTCAAAGGATTCAGTCAGAAGAAGGGAATTGATTTTGAGGAGATATTCTCACCAGTGGTCAAGATGTCTTCGATCCGAGTTATTTTGGGTTTGGCTGCTACTCTTGATTTAGAGATTGAACAGATGGATGTAAAAACTGCTTTTCTCCATGGTGATTTAGAGGAGGAGATCTATATGGAGCAACCTGAGGGCTTTGCGGTGAAGGGCAAAGAAAACTATGTTTGCAAGTTGAAGAAAAGCTTGTATGGTTTGAAACAGGCACCGAGACAATGGTATAAGAAGTTTGAGTCTGTCATGGTTCAGCAAGGCTACAAGAAGACTACTTCTGATCATTGTGTTTTTGTCCAAAAATTTTCTGACAATGACTTCATCATTTTGTTATTGTATGTTGATGACATGCTCATTGTAGGTCCCAACTCTTCCAGGATTGTGAATTTGAAGAGAGAATTGAGCAAGTCCTTTGCCATGAAGGATTTGGGACCAACGAAGCAAATTCTTGGCATAAGAATCACTCGTGACAGAAAATGCAAGAAGTTATGGCTTTCACAGGAGAAGTACATTGAGAAGGTGCTACTCCGGTTTAATATGGCTAAAGCAAAACCTGTAAGAACACCTCTTCCCACATCTCTTAGATTGAGTATTAAACAGTCTCCTTCTAATGAGCAAGATAAAGAATACATGCAAAAAGTTCCTTATGCTTCTGCAGTAGGAAGTTTGATGTATGTTATGGTTTGCACTAGACCAGATATAGCTCATGCAGTTGGTACAGTAAGTAGATTTCTCTCAAATCCAGGAAAAGAGCATTGGAATGCAGTGAAGTGGATTTTGAGATATCTACGTGGCACTTCAAGTATGAAGTTGTGTTTTGGGTCTGAAAAATCTATGTTGTGTGGTTATACAGATTCTGATATGGCTGGAGATATTGATTCAAGAAAGTTTACTTCGGGTTACTTGATAACTTATTCAGGGGGAGCTGTTGCATGGCAATCCAGATTGCAAAAGTGCATTGCTTTGTCTACTACAGAGGCTGAATTCATTGCAGCCACTGAAGCATGCAAAGAATTGCTATGGATGAAAAAGTTTGTCAGTGAGCTTGGATTTACTCAGAAGAGGTATGTTCTATTTTGTGACAATCAAAGTGCGATTCATCTTGGTAAGAATCCTACATTTCATGGTAGATCCAAACATATTGATGTAAGGTACTATTGGATTCGTGATGTTTTAGATTCTAAGTTAGTTGAGCTTGAAAAGGTACATACAGATGATAACGGTGCTGATATGTGTACAAAAGCTTTACCAAGAATGAAACTTGAAGCATGTTGCTTGAATGCCGGTTTGGCATCCTCCTCCACATAGTCGGGAAGGGGGAGAATTGTTGGGTTTGGGTTCCCTCCTATGTGGTAAAACCCACACATTTTTGTAGTCCACTTTAAAGAGCCCATTAGGGTTATTTTTGTCTTTTTCAAAAACTCTTCAGCAACTAAAAGAGAGGGCTGGCCGTGTATGGGTTAATGCATTCTTCATTTTTCATTTTGAAAGAAAAGAAAAGAGAGAGAGAGGAGAGAAGAGCTCAGTTTTTTTAGGTCTTCCGCCAGTCTGCTTGTTTTGCAAATCCGACGGTGATTTTGTGTCCGATCAGGCTGATTTTTGGAGGATAGTTAGAAGACATCTTGTTCTTGCTTCTGGACGGTGGAGATCTGGTTTGAAGGTCTGGAAGTGGAGGTTCTTCCTCAAACTCTTTGCTGCCCTGTTTTGATTCCAGCAGAGTCGTGTTTCACCATTCTGCACTGATGGTCAGTCATCCTTTGTCCAATTGAACTGATTTTTGGTGAGCAAGTTCCTGACTCATGGTTCTTCATTCTGAACGGTGCAGATGTATTTTGGAGGTCTGAAAGGTTAGGTTCTACTGCCCAACTTTGAGTTGTTTTGAGCTGTTCTGTTTTACTTTCCAGCAGTGTTGTGTTTTATCATTTTCAACGGATGGACAGTCATCCTTTGTCCAATTGATCTGAAATTTGGTATACATGTTCATGACTCCTTGTTCTTGATTCTGAACGGTGGAGATTGTATTTGGAAGGTGGGAACATTTTCGTTTTGGCTCATTTCAGTAGCACTAAAACAAATTACTTCATTTTGTATAATCTCAACTTGTTTGTGGATGTATGAGGTTGAGCTCTTATTTATGTTGTTTGTGAGCTGCTGGATTTTGTAAGACAGTAATTTGTGATAGTGGATTTATTTGCTTGGACCAGCGGAGAGGTCCCGTGGTTTTTATCCTTCACACCGAAGGAGTTTTTGCCACGTTAAAGAAATTCGGTGTTATTGTGTTGAATGATTTGATTTGTGCATTGTGGCAGCATATTGATTTATATTGTTGCTGGAAATTTTGTTCATTTATCCCTTAATAGATTCATTCAAGTGGGGAAGGATTGTGATTAGTGTGTTGTGATCTTTGCCTTCCCATCACTTCCTTCCCCACTTGAGATAATTGCTTTGTATTCCATCCATGAATTCTCTTAGAAATCTTGTCTTTTATGAAACCAAACACCTGCTTCTTTGAAGACCCTATCATGGATGGTAACCCCAAGTAAGCCCCTCCATTAATTTCATCATTGATACCTAAGATTGATTTTTCCATGTGACGCTTCTCTTGACTGACATTGGAACTAAAATGGATTCCCGACTTGAGAAGATATACAATCTGACCCGAAGCTTATTGATAAAGATGCAACACCTCCTTAATACAACTGCATTCATTCTGAGACATCTTAAAGAATAAGAAAGCATCATCTGCAAATAGAAGATGACTAGTTGAAGGAGAGCCTCGACTAAGTTTACACCAATGGATGAGATTCTTAGACTCATAATCAGCAAGTAAACTAGAAAAACCCTCGACACACAAGATGAATAAGTGTGGAGATAGCGGATCCCCTTGAGGAAGACTTCTTTGTGGAATAATCGGGCCAATTTCATTGCCATCTCGCAAAATATGATAGGATACGGTGCTGACACACTGATGAATTAGCCCCCTCCATTTGTCAGAAAAAACCCATAACTTCTAGAACCATGTTTAAATCAAGCCATTCCATCCTATCGTAGGCCTTGCTCATGTCCAGTTTCATCGCCACCCAATCTTCTTTACCTCTTGATCGACACTTCATGGCATGGAGGATTTCGTAAGCAATGATAAAATTATCAGATATCATTCTATTAGAAAAAAATTCACTTTGACTCTCAGATATCAAATGGCGTAGTACAACACGGAGCCGATTTGCTAAAACCTTTGCCCAAATCTTGTATAGCACATTACAAAGAGTAATGGGGTGAAGATCTGACATAGCACGGGCATTATTCTTCTTAAGAATAAGGGCGATGTGAGTGTTGTTAACGCTTTCAGAAAATTTGCCCAATCTTAAATAATTCAGAACTTCTTTTGTAACATCAACCCCAATAATATTCCAAGCTTTCTGATAAAAACCAGGATTCAGATCATCTGGGCCAGGAGATTTGTTAGGATCCATAAAGAAGATGGCTTGTTTAACTTCTTCTGTAATAAACTCAGAATTAAGGAATTCTTTATCCTCCTCTCTAAGACGACATTCGATGGCATCAACAACTATAGAATATGTTATGAAAATAATTGATCATGACCTGTTGAATTTGACTTTCATCCGAGACCATAACCCCATTCTCATTTTGCAATTCTCAAACATGGTTCTGAGGTCTGCGATAAGCATCTTTTGCATGAAAAAAAACTAGAATTAGAATCTACCCTCTTCAGCTAATGAGCTTTGGCTCGTTGCCTCCAAAAGTTTTCCTTTTGCTGTAATAATTTATTTAATTCTGCACGTGCCCTTTTATAGTTGTTTAACCCAAACGCATCGCTGCATCCTTTGAAACGCTTCATGTCATTTTTGCGTGCATGGATTTTATCTTTAAATTTGCCACGAACACTGCTACTCCAACTGTCAAGGGCGTTAAGACAAGAATTTATTTTATCATAGATATTGGATGATAAAGGACAACTCCAACCTGATAAAATAATATCAGAGATTCCTTGCTCGTGCCACCATTGATTTTCAAAACAAAACTTGTGTTTAAATCTTCTTAGGAGTGGAAGTATTTAACTGCAAAAATAGAGCACTATGGTCAGAGACTGACGTGTCCAAATTGGATACAGCTGCATGGGGAAATCTGTCTTGCCATGAATGATTAACCATGGACCGATAAATACATTCCTCAATCCAATTCTGTCCACCCCGTCCACGCTCCCAAGTAAATTGGTGACCGAGTAATGGTAAGTCATGAATCTCACACTTATCAACAGTCTCACGAAAACCTTCTAAAAGCCAGTTTGGATGAGCAAGCCTGCCCCGCTTCTCATAAGAGAACAACATATCGTTAAAGTCCCCAATTACACACCATGGCATATTATTAGGAGGTTTAAGTTTGTATAAAAGATCCCAAGAAAAAGCACGACGGGATCTATCCGGGCAACCATAATAACAAGAAAGCTTCCAAGCATCTTCATTATTTAAATTGATCATTACATCAATATGAAAATTAGAGCAGCTAAGTAATCTAGCTTCATAGCCTCTATGCCACATAAACGCAAGGCCTCGACAATCACTACTCCAATTGATAGCAAAAGCATTATCATAACCCAAACACAATTTTAACTCCTCAATTTTATTCCTAGGAACAAGAGTCTCAATAAGAAAAATAAAATCATGCAACTTATTAGAAACAATCTCTTTTAGGAAACGAATTGTCGGGGGCGTTGCCCAACCCACTGACAATTCCGGCTTAGAATACTCATGGCGAGCGGTGGGTCTGGGAACCAGAACCCGTCGATAAACTATTTTTTTGACTTTCCAAAGTGGGTGACTGCCCAAGCCCATTTCGCTAATCCATTTCAATCTCACCAATCTTGGATACAGACTGGTCCACATTAATCTGAATCTCCATAGGTCTAGGAGATTCTTGGCTCTTTGATGACTCAGCTCCATGATCTACTCCCATGTGGCGTTTTCTCTTAGGATCAGTAACTTCCAGCTCATCCACTTCACTTTCCTTATCTAGAGCTATATTATCTCCTAAATTTTTGGGATTAGGAGAATCTGTTTGCGAGGAGTTTACTAATTTGAAATTTGAATCCCCAATGATCACTCCTTGATTTATTGCCTTTCTGGTAAAGGCTCCTTCCTTCCATGTATGTTCTTTTTCTTCAACCGCCATCTCTTCCAGCTCATCTGAAACATCACCGTCCCTGCCGATTGGTGAATTCCTCAGCCACTTATTTCCAAGCTGTTGATCATTTCGTCGCAAGGGTGCACGAAGCTCTAGGCCAAAATCTACGTTGAGCTGCACCTCCTCCTGCCACATAATGAATGCTACAAAACTTTTCTGAATGGCCTAAAATTCCACATATGAAACAAAAAAGTGGTAATCTTTCATATTTGAAACTAATCCATAACCAGTCACCCCCGCTCTTCTTAATTTTCATATATTTCTTGAGAGGAACACGAACATCAACTGACACTCTTATACGAAGATGCGACTTCCATAAACCATCAAAGTTACGTTCAGCGGACTTTATAAAGGTGCCCAGATATGTTCCAACATGCTGGCACACCTTCTCCGACATAAACCCAATAGGAAGTTCATAAATCTGCACCCAAAAGTCGACATGAGTAAGCTCAACTTGATGTGGAGCTTGACCATCCTTCATCCTGTTCAGAATTAAGAGACAATTGTTGAAAGTCCATGGCCCATCCGCAATGACCCTCATCAAATTAATAGTGTGGAAAAACTGGAAAAGAAATAAGTTTGACACTCCTTTACCAGGCTGCCACAGTGATGCTAGGGTCCTTTTCATTGCGTTGAAGTTAATCTCCCTTTCAGTCAGAAAGCGACCCACCAAGGCCAGAGAGTAATCTTGATTAATAAAATTTTCTTCGCTTGAATCAATCTCCAACTCACCCACTCCTTGATCAATAGATAAATTAGCACACAAGTTATCAATATCAGGCAAATTAGCCATGATTAAGAAAAATCTAGAGAAATAAGGACAAGGTTAAAACATGCCAAAAAGCATGACGGAATAAACCTCTCCACAAAAGATTCATTTGTATTTCTATAAATGCGTTGCCCGATTAAGTTAAAACAGTTATTAATTGCTTTATACATATATGAGATTATGAAACCTGTTTTATGAGATTATTAATTAGCCTTTCTTTTTTTTTCCCCTTTTTCTATTAAATCTTTTCTCATATATATCGAGATCTATAAATTTGATATGATATCTTATTAAAGATAGCCGGTGGATCAAGAAATTCAATGGTACACGTACTTTAACATATGGAAATTTTGTAATACAATAATTCTATTAGTGATTTTTTTTCTATATTAGAAGACAAGTTAGAATATGTTTCAAATTATATTTATTATTTTATAATTTAATTTTCAGTTTCGAGTAAATTCAAATTTAAAAATTTTCAATTTTAAAAATGATTCTAATATTACTGAATTAAAAATTTATTAATATATTTATTTTTAAAATGGAAATTAATTCGTGGGGACATTCACACATCTTCTCAACAACATTAGAAGGGGTTCTTTTTTACTTCAAAAAAAAAAAGCAAATGGTATTTTTTCTATGAGTAAAAAATATTTAAAAGAAAAAAAACAAAAATTTAATTCATTAATTTTCTAAATTATGAAATAAACATTCCATTGTTAAGTTAGCAACTAGCTCGGTAAGACAATAACCCTTATACATACATGTGTATATATATATATATATATATATATATATTCAACATATACTCCCTTTAAAAAATCACAAGTGTAGTAGTGTAGCATCAATGACGTTTATCTATCATAGGATAAATCTGCAGTACCGTTTAGGCCACAGATTGCAACTTTTTTCCATGCCTTATATATGTACAAAACAAATAATTAAATAATTAAATAAACAATCATATTTTGCAGTTTTGCCTCTTAACCCTCTTCCCAAAAAATCAATCATTGGGATGGTAGGCCTACCATCTCATAATTTAACACACAAATTTTCCAATTTGCTAATAATTAACCATTTAATTAACTATTATTCTAATTTGTATCAATACATGATATGGAATATATTCTAATTTGTTATTGAGAGTGATTTTAATGTAGACATGGGAGAACCAATCCTAATAAAGCTAACTGCTAAAGATTAAAATGTTCATTTTATATAAAGTATATCTCATTATTTTTATATTTTTATAAATATGAGATTATTCACATTCAATCATTATAGAGGGTAATTCAACAAATTTATATAATATATGCTTTTATTCTGCTGATTCAATGTGAGATTAAAGGATTTGGTTTCATTCACCCCTCATTTCATTTTGTTTGTTTTGATGTTGGGATTTAAGTTAATGATTTTATTTTTTTTTTTTTAACTTTTCAAAAAAATATATTAGTTTTAAGTATACTTTATATTCTATACATATGAACACCAGTCCCCTATCAACGTACCAAATCTCATTTATTATATATGTTTTTACATCGTCGATGTATTATATGGATATGACTCAAGTTTTGGCATATTGTATTTTTGTACAAGTTGGTTTCAAATTTATTCCCTCTTAATTCTAATTTCTAATGTGTAGCAGTCACATGCAAAGATAAAGCCATTCCTCAAAAGGCTAATTATGCCTTGTTCTTAATTAATTAATTTACATTTAATTAATTTATTATGCTTTGTTCTTTATTAATTAAATTATTTATATTTAATTAATTTAAGCAACTATTCTTTGTGTTCTGTTTTTGTTTTATGGAACTTTGGATTCTTGGAGTATAAATTAGATACGATGCAATGAACATTTTATATTATTTCAATCAGCATTTTGTTTGTTAATTCTTTTGGTATAAATTTAATTAGTGTTGGAGAGTATTATATAGTTCTATATTGAAAAACTATAAGAAAAATATAATGACATTACATAAATGGTATATATTATACCTTAACACAAGCTAATTAATTTTGTGTAAAATGGTTTGGCCACTGATTTTGAAGGAATGAGTTCTTATGAGTTAAAACTAAAAGAAAAGTTAATTAAACATATAAATATATGATATTTTAATTAAACATGTAATTGCTTGTGTATTTTTATTCATTACATTATTATTATTATTATTATTATTGATAAATTTAATTTAATTTCACCAAAATTTAAATAATTTTTTTACTTTGAAAATGACTCAGTGAATAAAAAATTTGCATACTTGCTTCTCAAAAACAAATTAAAAGAAGATTAAGATTGCTGAAAGCTAAAGACAATATTATATATGTTTTTTATTATAATATTGCAATTGTGCTTAATTTACATTTAAAGTGGCTATTTTTATCCATAAGCTTGTAAGGAACCATGCCTAATTCATCATTTCCAAAACATTGGTGGTTGGATTAATTATTTATAAAGGTAGTTTGTTGCTCCAGTGTTTATTAAATTAAGAATGGTACTTTCAATTCAATAATTAATTAATCTATTTTAGCCGTTAATCTATAGTTAAGGGGAGATTTCAAACCCATGAAAGCAAACTCTTACTTGTGAATATAAAAAAATTGTCGAAGTTAATTAGAAATTTAGAATAGCATTTTTTTTAAATATCAAGAATACAGTTTGTCGTTTCTAATTATGAATTTGGGATTATTTTAATTAGAATGTTTTATATATTTATAATTATTAATAATAATTTGAATTACATTTTTTTTAAATATCAATTTTTGAGGTGTATAAATCATTATTTCATTTATTATACTGATTTAAAATAACATGAATTACATAATTTGTAGAAAATGAAAATAAGAAAGAACATCATAATTGAATCAATTAAATTAGTAGACATTATAGTTTTTTATATTTTAAATAATTTTTACATATTAAAATATTAATTTTGTTTTTTTTTTCAAATTTAATTGATTTTATCAAATATGAAAATCAAATAAGGATATTGGATATTGTCTATTTAACAATAAATTAGATATAAAAAAAACATCATAGCTAACAAATTTAGAATCTCTTTTTTTTTTTTTTAAGTTTTTATCTCAAACTCGAATAGGATAGGACCATAAAAATAATAAAATTCTCCCTATTAAATTTTTAACATATCTATATATCCAAAAAAATAAAATTCAAAATATCTTATTAAAGTTATTAAGCTAAAACAATCTCTTACTAAGGTATCTACACATTTAGTGGTAACAATATTAGAATCTTTAATAGAGTATGCCAAGTGTATTAGTGCAGTAAAATTTGAATTATGGTATAAACTTTTTATGTATATTACTGTTTCTAAAGACTTTATTTATAATTACAAGAAGACTATGCATTGTATTATTGCTTTCTTGCTTTTGAAAAAAGATGTGATAAGAAAATGACTAAACAATATTATAATAATTAAGGAGAAAAATAAGATACTTTTAGGCAACACAACAAATCCTGTCAATTAAATCACCTTTTCAATTGTATTTTATGTATATATATATATATATGGATGCTAATTAGTAATTAGTCATATTCATCCTTTGTTATTGAAAAAGATTTTTACTAATTATTGCTTATGTAAGGAAGACTCATAATTAACTTAAACTGTGTATAAAAGTATATATTTATGTATCCTTTAAATTTAAATAATTAGTTATTCAAATTTGAAAGCAATTTGAAACTTAGAACTCTATCCTCATATATAGGATGATAAGACCATTAGGAGTGATATATTTTAATTTCAACTTATCTCATAAATTATCTAATTTTTTAATTATTTTTTAGGATAAAGCAAAAAATTAAAAGTTTGATTTACACAAAAAAAAAACTTTTAATTTATTTGTTCATTTTTTTAAATAAAGATTAAAATTTTAAATTTTATTCAAATTATAAAATATACATATTTAATCATACTAAACTTTTTGGGTGCCTCTTAAATTTAAAGTAGATTATCAATTAAATTCATTTAAAAAAACAATTAATCTGCAATTTTAATTTATTTGTTTTTATTACTAAAACGAATTTAACATTTTATTCAAGTTAAGATATGTAGTCAATTAATTTTTTTTAACTTTTACGAATTCCATAAAATTATGTTGCTTGCTAAAAGAGTGATTCAATAAATTAAAAATTAAAAATTAAATTCACAATATTATACGATCCTTTATTTTTTTTTTAATATTTTAACTAATATTAAAATAATATGTAGTTTTCCTTTTAATTATAATACGGGGTGTGAAAAGTTAAAAATAAAGTTTAAATTAAGTAGAATTAATTGAATTGAAAATTCATAATAAAATTACAGAAAAACAAAAATATTGTTTTTAAAGTAATCAACTTTTTTTAAACAACGTAATTAGCTTTTTAACCTATGATTATCATTTAATATATTCAAATTCTGTTTATAGATTTAAGTGTATTCACAAAGTTGTTTCCAGTTAGTTGTTTGTAGTCTTTGACAGCAGGTACTGGCAATGGATTGGATCATTAACATACACATAATACTAATATTTATTTTTAGAAAAAAAAATTTATCTAAACCGAATATACATATATTTAATTAATAGAAATATCTTATAAAAATAATAATAAAAAAATAAAAAATATTGTTGGCTAGATGCATATATGCACCTTGTCTAAGTTTGGAATCTCTTTTATTTTTAATATTATTTTTTTTATTTAAACAAGTAAGAATAATTTTAAAATAACTTTTTAAAAAAAATAAATCACATTAGCAAAATTTTCTGGACCTTTCTCTTCTTTTTCTTTTCTCTAATTACTCTGATGGTCTCTCTCTCTTTATTGTGTTAAATCTAGGGTTAACGTAAACCCTTTAACCAGCAATAGTTCTAGGTCTACCTCCTTGTTTTTTTATCAGAATAAAAGATGCATTAAATACACAAAAACTACAACATAGAAGAGGATTTTAACATCTAAAAACTAGATGCAAAAACCCTTCTAGATTTAGATCTAGTACATTTGGAACAAAACCATGTAAAAAGAGAAAAATTGTGTCAGATAATAATCAATTGACGGCACAAAAGGATAAACTTTCTTAATAATCTCAGTCATGGAGGATGTCAAAGAAAGGGTGGAGATAATTTAATGCCACAAGAACAAAACCCCCCAGTTATTCAAGGTCCTAAATTTGCAGGAAGCTACTGCTCTATTTTGAGTAGGACTTAAAAACACCATTACCTCACAAAATAGATTAAAACTTATAGCTCCTCTAAAAATCTTCATGATCTCTCTTCCAAATAAACAGATCTAGCAAAAAAAAAAACTATCAATATGAAAGTGGAGGACAAAAGAAGGCCAACTAAATTCAAGCAAAAACCAAATTTAAACATAAAAAATAAAGAAAACAAGAGGAAAACCCAAAATAAAATAGTGGATGAACTAGGAAAATAAGAGATAGGAATGGGTTTACCTCAAAGAAAAGAAAGAAGCTTCCAGCAAAAAAAAAAGTTAGGAAATACTTGGATTGAATACAACGGTACACTAGCTTCTCTTTTTGTAATTCTTATTTTCTCTTGTTTTTATTGCAGGTTTTCTTCAATAATTTATGAGATTACTTATCTAGCTTTCAAATCTAGCCCTTCGGTGGCTCCTGTTGTTTTGATACCAAATCTTTTGTGAGTTTAGTATGGTTTTGAAGTATCAAGAAAAACAGAAACAAACCAATTCTCTATATTCAATAAGAAAGCTTTTGAAGCATTTTGGATTTTGGTGGCTCTCCATTTTTCGGATCTGGATAAACCCTGTTCTTCAGAGATGATAGTTCTACATCTTCTTAGATTTTATACAGAGTCTAAATTTGCAGAAGACCCGCTCATAATCTTTTCTTACCCTAATTTCTAGCACTATGATTATAAGTTTGATTTTCTTTATCTTTATAGGTGTTAGAGTTTTTATCGGCCAATTCATTCTTTATCTGGCCTGTGTTTTTTTTATGAGAAAACATCCATTATTTTCTTAGGTTTTTCTTTTACAAATTGTGTTGCCTCTATTTTTTCTTGTTGGTTTGATCATTTTTATCTAGTTTTCCACACCCATATTAAGAGTTTAATGTATTGTGTATTTTATTTTTAATATATTATCTTCTTATTGCTTTTAGAAAAAGGTGGAATTTTGTCATTATTTGTTAATTTGCTCTCTCTATATCTATATTTAATGTCATTATTAATGATAATGGGTGTAAATATTTAAAAAATTATTAATTAAGAATAAATTGATAATTTTATTCAGTTTTTTTTTAAAAAAAAATTTCGTAAAAGTCATTTAAAATGAGCACATTAAAAAGTTTTTTTAATAGCAACCTTTAATATTCAAAAAGTTTTGTTAGACATTTACTAAACTCGCATTATAATCGTTCTAATGCAATGTAAAATCTAAATTTAAAACATGTTAAAAAATGTTCAAATATTTACAGCAAAATGGTTTCCAACTTTTCATTAATTGCAGTCTGACCAGCGATTAGGCGATCTAATCTTTTTTTAATGGTTAATTTTTTTTTTATTTTTGTCAAAAATAAAGTTTGTTTTTCTTTTCACTGCCGTGGGAAGTAAAAATTTTAAATTATGTAAATTTACCAACTACCAATTTAGTGAAATTTATTGTAAAAATGTGGGGGTCCCACTCCCATCTTACATAAATTTATATCTCAACTGATATTAAATTTATTTTCTGGAAGAATCTTTTTACCTGAGATTCTGCAAATGGTATAAATTTTATTTTTATTTTCTATTTATTCCCACAAGAATTAATTATCCAAAAAAAATAAAAAGAGTATAAAACAAGGCATATGATTCTCTTCAAATTTCTAACATAGTGATCAAAAAAGGGTCCACAAGGTGTATTTTGAAATTGAAAACAGCTACACATATAAACCAAAACCAACAAATAAATATTAAATAAAAAATTTGAAATTCCCCTTTGGAGGAGAGGAGAAGATGAAGAAGTCTTAGCTCACACTCTTTCTCTTTTCCTTTCCCTTTCCCTATTCCTTTCAATTTTCTGTTCAAGAACAGATTTTGGATAGTACCCAGTACATCCAAAATCCGCAGCATCCGTCAAAACACAAGCAATCACTCCTACCCATATAAAAAAATGTCTGCTTTATGCCTCATAGCTTCACCCCATCTTTGCTTTCTTCAGTTTTTTTACTCGCAGTAAACCACATACAAGAAATTATATTTGATACAAAGATTATACAATATAACTAATCTATAAAGGATTAAAGAGGGGGAACTAGTGTAGTGGGTTTTGGTCGATAAAGGTGGATATGGCCTTTTCTTCTATGTTTTGTTGTGGTAAAGTCTTGGATCGGTAAGTTTTTCATTTTTCAATTATGCTTAGTATTTGGATGTGTTTTTATTTTTGAATGGTCATATGGGTTTCAAAATTTCCGGTGTATTTGTGCTTTTCTTGTTACCAATTGTAAATTTAATTGGGTATAAAATGATAGTGGGAGCAATTATATGGGTATCAACTTTGAGGGCTTGTTTTGATTGATGCCGTGAAATATTGCCTCTTTTGCTAATTGTTTGATGATTTTAAGTGGTTGGTAAATAAAAGTAACCAGAGTTCGTAGCCAAACATTTAATACTTAAAGAGGCTAATTTTGTGGCACAAGAGCATTCGAATGTGTTTCCAATTTGAATTTGCTGTGGATGTCGACTATGTTATATGGTGCTTTTTCAGAGACTTTGCTGCTGTTTTGTAGCTATGCGGGTCAGGAATAGTGGGATCCTGTTTCATTGAGCTTTAAAATGCCTTTGGTCTAGATATTACATATCTTCAGATTGTTGTTAATTGGAGAACTTTATTATTGTATTGGTCATTTGCTGAGATAAAGTGAGGAATAATGAGCATTGAATTTGATTGTTAACTGCTAAGGAGCTAATAAAGCCAGTCAAGTGGAGAACATTTTTACGTGTTGAGATTTTCATAAATCATGGTTTAATATGTGGTATATGCCTATACAGGAAAGACCGAGGAAAGAAACAGCCTGCATGGCGGATCTTCTCCTTGAAGGAACTACACTCAGCTACGAACAAATTTAATTATGATAACAAGTTGGGAGAAGGAGGATTTGGAAGTGTTTACTGGGGTCAGCTTTGGGATGGATCACAAGTAAAGCTTAACTTTTCAGATCCCATATTTCCAAAATAATTTTTTGTTAATTTTATGAATAAGTTAGCCTTTTATAGTATTACCATGCAACATAATCATATATGCAATTACGTTGAACAGATTTTCTTGTTGATTTAACTTCAAAGAACATTTAGAAGGAGAGACACAAAATAGTATAATCTTAGTTTTCTAAGTTTTTCTTTTATGAATCCAAATGTATCCATAAACAGATTCATGATAGAAGGTAAGAATGCTAGAAATGAGAACTCGTTATAGCACCACCACCAAAAATTGCTTAATGCTTTCCAGCAACTTGTGCTTAAACAGAAAGATACGTAAAAGAACTGTTATCAGACCTAATATTTATATATATTCTAGTATGTGCATGTGGAATATGTTTCATGATTTTTGCAACTCTCAAGCACTAGTGTTGGGGGGATCTAATTAGGGATGGAGCCAGAAATTTGACTAGGGGGAACCAAAGTCAGAATATATATATATATGTATGTATGTATATATGTATATATATTAATGAGTAATTTAGATAAAAATTAAGCATGAAAAAATAAAGCTCATTCATGACCTAATCCAATTTAGTAAAAAGAATTTTGTATATTATTGATAACATTCCTTAGTAAATAAAGTAAATATGCTATAACCTAAAAACCTGCATTTATTGATTAGTAATAAAATTAATGATTACATGAATTTGTCATTGACAAGAAAATGATCCCACATTTTAAGTAAATATCGATAATTACATATATTAAATAATTGACTTAATTATCCTATAAATCCATACTTAGCAATAGCAACAATTATCAATTTATGTAGTTCTTTTAATTTTGTTAATTAGGTTCTTTAACATGTTACTAGTATTGATGTATTCAACAGGTTGGAATTTGTGGATGAGCAGTAAGATGTTTCTGTATATATCACATATAAATGATAATGTCACATTACTCAACCTTGTTATCATTGGAAGTTACAAGAAGTGAAAGATTCACTTGTATTGTGGAATGGATAAGGATAAGTTTATTTAGATATAAAGCCTAGTTAAAATTCATAAAATCAGAAAAAACAAAAATGAATGTGCATTTATCCAATAAAAACCAAGAGTGGTGATGGGAGGGCCGTGGAGTGGAAGGATGGGAAACAAAGAGGAAATGCCATGATAAAAATTGAAAAATTCATGGGGAAAATTAAACTAAGTTATGTTTCTGCAAATTTCTTAAGAATATCAGGACATCAAATTCATGTCAGGTTATTAGGGTAGCCATTGGTGTGATTTATAATTAATTGTAATTAAAATGAATTTTCAAATGTTAGCATTTTAGCTCAGTACATCAGACATCTTTCTTTCTCTTTTTATCAAATAATTATGATGAAAATTTTAGTTATTTTTCTGAAAATTCAGATTCAAGCTCTTTCAAAGAACTACTGAAATGGAGTCAACTCGTTTTATACTCGTATACAGGCTCTGGAATAACAAATAACGCTCAAAGCTTGCTTGGTTTTGATCACAAAATTATGATCTTATTGATCTTAACATCCTCTTTACATGGGATTTGTTTTGATTGGTAGTTGGTATGTGCTTTTTCAAGGAATCACTTAAAAAGTGATGATGAAGCCATTTATACACATTGTTTCATCATTACAAAAGCTTGGTTTGTAACTTCCTAATTTTTGAGACTCAGGTGCCCTTACTGGCTTGATTGAAAAGGTATTCAACTTGAAGCTGTAAGTGTGTAGCTTCAGGGTCCTGAGAGCTGCCATTTCATACTAAAATACTGAAGGGCAGTTTTCTCCAAAATTTCCCTCTCAAGACCACCATCTTAATTGTTGAATAGCATTGTTTGAGGATGCTTACTTGATTTTCATAGGCATCCTGAACTTGATACTTTTCACATCGAATGCTCTTATTTTCTACATTAAGATAATCTTCTCACTCTTTATCCAGCATTTTATGGCATTTCCATAAACTAGAACCAAACTCTCAGGAACTTCTTTGCAGATTGCTGTTAAAAGATTGAAGGTCTGGAGCAACAAAGCAGATATGGAATTTGCTGTTGAGGTTGAGATACTAGCTCGTGTTCGACACAAGAATCTGCTGAGTCTACGTGGTTATTGTGCCGAAGGGCAAGAGCGTCTAATTGTATATGATTATATGCCAAATTTAAGCTTGCTTTCTCATCTTCATGGACAGCACTCAGCAGAATGTCTTCTCGACTGGAATAGGCGGATGAATATCGCAATAGGTTCTGCAGAGGGAATTGCGTAAGTATCAAAACCACCTCTCATTTCAAATCTCATCTTGCTGCCTCATGATTCTAATTTCATAATTTGACCTATCCAGATACCTTCACCACCATGTGACACCACATATCATCCATAGAGACATCAAAGCTAGCAATGTGCTGCTGGATTCAGATTTCCAGGCACAGGTTGCTGACTTTGGATTCGCAAAGCTAATCCCTGATGGTGCAACACATGTAACCACCAGAGTTAAAGGTACCCTTGGCTACCTTGCCCCTGAATATGCTATGCTAGGGAAAGCATCAGAGAGCTGCGATGTATACAGCTTTGGAATTCTCTTGCTAGAGCTCGCCAGTGGCAAGAAGCCCCTTGAGAAATTGAATTCAACAGTGAAAAGGACTATTACTGATTGGGCTCTGCCATTGGCAAGTGAGGGGAAATTCAATGAGCTGGCAGACCCAAAGCTAAATGGGAAATTTGAGGTAGAAGAGTTGAAAAGAATTGTTTTTGTGGCACTCATGTGTGCACATAATCGGCCTGAAAAAAGACCCACAATGCTCGAGGTTGTAGAATTATTAAAAGGAGAATCAAAGGAAAAATTTGCTGAACTAGAAAGTGATGAGTTGTTTATAGCTCCCAAGTCTGATGATTATAACAACGGCGTATCAAATGCTGAAGACTGCACAGACTTGATCTCAGAGGACAAGGATCCGAGACAAGAATTGGAGGAGAAGGATCCACCACAAGAATTGAAGGAAATTGCATAGTTAAACCATCATAGTAGCTAAAAATTTGGTTTGATATACTGGGGTGTTACTTGGAACAGTAAGTGGCACTGGCAATCCATTTGCTCAAATTGCCAGGACTGATGGCTACTTTACTGGTGCAAGTATTGCTTCATGGCTACTGCAAGAATTGTGGCGTATGCGTGATTCTGTCTTATTGCTGTAGATTTTTGTTTATCCTGCGTCCATAGAATATTTAATGTTATTCATGGATCCTTCTGTATTTTACTGATCGTTTTGTATTCTCGACATTATTTTGGCTTGAGAACTTCCAAAAGAAAACACATTCCTGTATCATTCTCGAAGTGGCAGATTCTTCTACCCCCTACTCTCGAAATAGTTCTTGTTTGTCCGTATAGTATCTTTCGGAATTACCTCATCGCATGAAGTTCTTAACAACGGCATTTAGGCTTGTAGCTAACCCAACCAAAACCAAAGACAATTTCGGAAGAGCCATCCGGCTAACTTCCACAACTTAACTACCGATGAAAGAACACAAGTGCTATCACACATAACACAGAGATCTCAGAATTCAACCGCAATGTAAAAAACTTCCATTGCTAGAATATATATTTACAGCTCATTAAGAACAAGTTGCAGATTGTACAACAGTCATCTGAATATGAAGGTTACAAAATACTATTGCTAGAAACAGTATCCAAGCTTCAGAAAGTAAAACTACTTGGGTTTGAAATTGTTAACTGGTTAAACGAAAGGCAAGTTTAAAATACAGAACTTGATGATTGCTATGGCATATTCTTCTAAGTGAAAGTATCCTCACGGTCACCTTCAGCAGTCTCACCCTCCTCCAAGTTGCTGAACTCCAGGTAATGCGTAGGCCTATGGTCCTCATGGTAATACTCCCGAGGTGTACCTAGCTTAATTCCATACTTCATGCTAACAGTGTGCTTCACTCCCATGAAGTTGTAGTTCCACGGACCATTATCAGGAATCTAAATAGCAAAAGAGAAAAAATTAATGCCCCAAAAAAGGCAGCATTACTATTGGAAAAAAACAGTAATTGCATAAAGCTAAAGAATAAAGAGAATTTCTGGGGGGTAGAGCAAGATAATACAGATGTCAAATTGTCTCACCATGTAGAAACCTAGGAAGCGGTCACTTAATAGCATCTGAACCTTCTCATAATGAGTTGGTAAGTAACCATGAGGATTGCTTCCTGTATGCTTGTTGGCACGTCCCCACTCATAACCACTTGGGGTAAGCTTGTATGCAGTCAATGAGCATGATCCTGGAGTGAAACTGCAAGTCAAGATAATGCACTTCTCCCCATCCCATTGTTTGTTGTTCTCTAGAATCCTAGCATGAGTTGTAAGATCCTGCAAGAAAAAATTGCAAAGGTCAAGAACCATATCATGGGGAGAAAAAATTGCAAAGGTCAAGAACCACATCATGGGGAGTTTGTAACTCCTTATATTTGGAGGAAAATGGCATATTTAGTTTAGGTTTCAGAGGAAAAGGGCCAACCTGTGGGGACAACTGAGGAAGCTCATTTGGTTGGGTGTGCATCCATCCCAGAGGCTCCAGATCATTAAGGAAATCTTGTTCAGGAAGAGCTGATGGGAGATGAACTTGCTGATGTGTACCCCACTGAGGTGGCATGGCAATACAGCGAATTTCCTTGACCTGAGGGTTATCTGGGGGACTTATACCATACAGGTATCCAGCAATTTGCGTGCGCAAATCTGCTATGCAGATAAATTTCTTCAAAATATTCTTGGGCATAATGTAGGTATATCCTGTCTCCTGTAAATCATGTTCAACCAACGTCAGATACTGAACTATTCAAATTAATAATCAATATAGGAATATTCCTTTCACAAAGAAGAAAGGAAAGAAGAATGAAGAGTGAATGAGCTGAGAGAGATGAGATAAGGAGTGTAAATAGTGAAAGGTTGTACAACAACCTTACATGGTGCAGGTTAGCAGAATGTTTAAGAGAGAGTAGTAGCTATACTATTTTTGGAATGTAGCTAGCATGTGGATTATTAGAACATGCATTTTGTATTGCTGTGGTCACGTTATGAAGAAAAGTCTGAATATTCCTTTCTCTACTCTCTGCTAATTCTCTTCCTTTAATTTCCTATTTCTCTATTTCTCATCTGTACAATCTTCTGTATTCTTATTTTCCCCATCTCAAATCCCCTATTTCCTATTTCTATACTGTGATTCATTACAAATAGATGTGTACCTTAATATCCTCTGAGTTCACATAAATGTGGTTGACACGAAGGTAGAGATTCGTAGCTGATATTGCTCTGACACGCCAGTCAGTTTTGGAACCAAATGCAGACTGCTCATAGGGACTTGTGGTGGTAACAATAAGTTCATCACCATGCACATTTGTAGTTCTTGTCGTGACTGCTGTCAACTGACTTGCTTCTTTGGCCTGAAAAATCAACAAAATGTTAGACCAGTTAACCACCAAGGACAGACTAATGTGTTGAATATAAATGCTGTCAGCAGATATGAAACCTGTTTCTCAATCTCTGCTATCTGTTGCCTTTGTTGAGATGGAGGAGTGATCTCAGCACCAAGAATAATATCACGGATCTCAGACTGTGTCAATGCTGACGTGTTCACGTTGTTTTTCTTGGCATAGTCAGAAAGTATGAGATCTCTTAAAGCAACCTCAACCTTCATCCACTGATCATCGGTGAGAGAAGGCCAGATATGGTGTGGCTCAGTAACAATGGTTTTATCAGGCTTGAGTAGCATCTTTGCCTTCTCGTTATTCACATGAAGTGCACGAAGGATCAGAATCAGCCGAGAAAATGCAGTATATGATGAAATACTCTTCAACCAGTCATCATAAATGTTGAATAGAACCATCTGGGGTTCTGTTGCCTTCAAAATTAGATCTCCAAATTTCTCTATCTTCAAGCATGCCTGGAACGGCAACTGCAACTCACTTCCTTTAATAACTATATTCGGGAAATCAAGCAAGTGAACCTCCAACGGATCAAGCATTCCTTTACGAGTCACAATAATCTGCTTTGGTTGTTCTTCAACAGGCAGAGACCGCACAAGAGCAGCAACTTCTTCAGCTGTTTTCCACTTGGCAAGTTGACCAAGACGCTTCTGTCCTGCCCATACACTAGTGTGGATGACCTGCAAAATAACAGTGTGAGAACACCAGAATCTCTTATTGTAACAAACAAACCAAAATAATAACATTTATGTACAAAACGAACCTTCAGAAACAGCTGGCCAGTTCTTGGATTGAAAATAAATATTGCACCATTAATGGGCTTTGTTGTAAGGTTTCCCTCAAAAGTCTTATGAATTGTGACACGATACACGTTGGTGTCATCAACAAACCATATGATCTGATTGCTGAATATCTCACCATAATTCTGGGAAGACAAATATGGTTCTGTAGGCTCAGAAGAATACAACTGCAAACCTTTCCTTATCCGCTCCCTTAGGACGTATAAAGCTGGGTTTGACTGCATCACCATAAGCAAAGGAGTTTGAAAGCTATCATAAGCCAATCAATTGACAAATGCAACGCAGAAGTGTTAAATGAAGCACTATTTCATTTAAGGAAAAAATATACCTTCATTATCTTATTCATTGCCTGAGCTAGCAGTGGTTTTGATCCGGGAAACCAGTTACCAAATGCAGAATGCAAATTATATGCCAGATCAATTCCAATCATCACCCCTGCAGAGAAACAAATAAGCATTGATTTGAATGATAAGTTATTAGTTTGACTATAAAAAATTGAGTGAGAAAGAGAGATACCAGTTGGAGATGGATATATAGACATGTTATCAGTTGTGTAATCCATAAATTTGGCCCGGGTGTAACGCTCGATATCATGAGAGTCATAGTCACCCCATCGGAGCTGTACATCTATCCAGTATTTATTGCTGGCCTTCTGATCAAACACATCCTTTGACTCAGCAACAAGGCTAGGTTTTGACATAGGCCACCTATGTGCAGCAAAGAGAAGAATGTCTGCACAGGAGCTGTTCATCTTGTAACTCTTCCTCGGGTGGATTGTTTCCTTCTGTACAGTTTCAATTTCCAGAGCGTCCAGCTCTTGATCTAAGACTTGACATAGATCCATGACAACACTCTCATGAATCTTCTGCCACAAGTGAGCTCGGAATATCTGTATCAGTGAAATCTTCAAGGTTGGGATCTTCCCATGCATGAAGATTCCAGTTAGATCTAACTGCACTTGGAAACCCACATAAACATTAGCCCTGTTTATTGTAGGGGACCACCAAAGTGTAAACCTTCGATTGGGAATTTGGTTTAGACCAGATCTCTGTGCATTGGTGAGCTTCTTGTACTTCATTGACTCTTCAAATCCAGATGCCTTCTCCCAAAAGAGACCTTCCCAAGTTGGGAAACTAAAAATCTCAAGAAAAGAGAAGTTAAGATTCTTTGAGAAAACATGAAGTTCCTACGCTAAGGTAGACATGCATGCAGTCTTTACTAGTCCCCAAAGTTTCAATGAACAACAACAACAAAGCCTTAATCTCAAGTTAATTAGAGTCGACTATATGAATTCTTCTTTTCCACTCGATTCGATTTAAGGCTACCTCTTCTAATAAATTTAAAATAGTAAGATCATTTTGTATCACTTTTGTCCAAATTAATTTAAGTCCACCCCTGCCTCTCTTAGGTATTTCTACTTTAACTAGTTTAGTTTTCCTGATCGGTTCATCCCTAGGTCTACATTTCACATGGTCAAACCATTTTAATCTATGCTCTCTTATTTTATCCTCGATAGGCGCTATCCCTACTTTTTCTCTAATGCTCTCATTCCGGATTCTATCCATTCTAGTGTGTCTACTCATCCATCTTATCATATTTGCCAATATATTTGCCAAAGTTTCAATAAAATGGAGAAGTATTAGTTACATATCATATTTGCCAATATATTTTGGAACATCATAAACCAAAATTCATCAGCAAGTCTTAACTAAAGAACACTATCCACCAAACAATATTAAGAACTAAGATATATGCAGCAGATTTTACACAACTAATCTAATCAAGCAAAAGGCAAGTTCTCTTCAATAATACTTCCCAAATCCTATAAGTGTAGAGAAGTTATAAAAGAAAAAACTTACTATGTTCCTTTAAACAAGGTATGCTCAAGAATTCCCTCAACACCACCAAGAGCTTGGATAACATCGGTTCTGTAATTGTTCAAGTTCCATAGTTTTCCATCATGCCTCTGGTGGGTCCACCAGAAAGGATTCTGTTTAAGAACTTGGTATTGCTTGAAATCCGTACGCACCCTCCATCCCTTGTCATATGCCAGTGTGTGACGGTCCTTCTGAAACAGGGTATTAATGCGTGGAATTCCCCTGTCCCATGAATCCTGTCAAGATAATTGGGTAAAAGATTATCACAACAATATTCATTCAAGCTTCACAAACATTTGGACAAAAAAAACCCATCCCCCCACCATGAGAAAAAAAGTAAAAAAAAAAAAAAGAAGAAGAAAAAGAGAGAGAGAGAGGAATGCTTCAAGCAAAATTATCATACACTTAAATATGCTGAGCATCTCAAATTATTGTAATCTTAGTCAAATCATCAGACAGTACAATATGTGCAGTGCAGGAACAAGCAGGGGATAGAGTATGAGATAGAAAAATGATGAAGGCAAATGAGAAAAAAGGAGGAGGAGGTATGATCGTCCAAACACAAAAACTTACTTCCAAATCTTCAAGTGTTAAACGCCTATTTTGCGCTTGTGCTTCCTGCCTCTTAAGGGCATACTCTGCCCAGACACGCTGTGAATCTATGAACTCACTCTCCCATGGCTGTTCAGAAATCAATAACAAGATCAGATAATTACTCACACGGGCACAAAAAAAATGCATCGCAGCTTACTAGTAGTAAAAAAAATTTGGAACAGGTTAACAAATCTACCTGAATGTAGCGATAAAGATTTGGAATCAGCTGATCTTCTTCATGGCTCATTCCACTCCTGAAGTGAGTCACACCTACATCTGTCTGCTGACTATATCGAAGGTCACTTTGTGGGATCAAAATGTGGCCCATTGACAACATGCCAAGTCCTCCAATTTCTTTTGGTGTATAGAAGATTACAGGCGGAAATCTGAAACAAGAGCAAATTCAGATCAACATTGCAACCAAATCCTCAACCAAATCAAAGTAACAGCATGAATAAAAATAGTTACCGGCTGGGCATTTTTGAGTTCAAACCAATCTTGATACGAGTTTGGATTTTGTTTTCACATTTAACCAGCAAGTCTAACAGTTCTTGAGTATGCACAGTTGCTTCACGGAAATAAGTCATCAGACCTACAAAAAGAAGAGAATGAAATAAAAGAAGAATTCAGCCAATAGGGCACTGCTGCAAAAAAGAGCATGCTGTTTAAATAAGTGATGCTACACACCTACAAAAAGAGCAAGCTGATTTAAAAAGTAAGACATACCTATCAGAGCTGTATTCCATTTGTTAACAATTTTAGTGAAAGTAGTTGACCCTGAAGACATAAGAATCTGTCGCACACGATTCTCAAACACCTTCATATGCTCATCATCAACCCGTAGGAAAGCAACTGCTGTCCGCTCTTTAGTCTGCTCATTCTGCAAATTCCAAACACCATCTCTGGTATTGCTGAAGGCCTCCTGAGTCATCCTTATTTTAGGAAGTATACGAACTTCAAACCCACACCTGCACACAAGAAGGATAAGTCAACTATTTTGCCAGTAAAAACAGATGTATCAAAGCATCAGAATTAGGTGTAGAAGGGTATGGCTAGAACCTAACAAGCATGTGATGAGATGGAGAGAGCAAACTAGATTAAATTTTTTGGTTTCAAAAAAAATATCCTATTCTCAAAAGGGTATGTCTAGAACCCAAAAAGCATGTGATGAGATGGAGATAGCAAACTAGATTAAATTTTTTGGTTTCAGAAAAAATATCCTATTCTCAAAAGGGAAGATATTAGTAGTTAGAAATATATAAGACTTCACCAAACTCAATTTCTTAAACAAAATGCTACTATTTCAAAACTAGAAGACATCATGTGTAATGGCTGTGATGCTCAACCTATATAAAATAGAGTGGCAGATTGGGGTAAAACAGAAGTCAGTTCTGGTAAGACTACAGCATCAAACATGTAATCCATGTCAAATAAAATAGCACATTTCAATATTTAAATATGCATAACATCAATATAAAATCATAGTGACTACGTACATGCTGAAAAGTAAGTTGGGATTATCCTTGCTGTAAACAGAAACGAAACTATTCTCCCACTCCAAAGTTGTGATGCTTCGAGGGAGACGGTTCTTCATATCCCAGAAAACACTTCTCCCAAGATTTACTGAAAAGGCAGTTCAGAAAACAACATGAATTTAAGTAAATGAAAGCACTTTGTAGAGAAACTAGAGAAGAGAACATATATATATATATATATATATACCATCATGTTTCATGAGCCTCATTCTTGCATCTCTGGGCCAGCATTTCTTGTTTTGGTACCCAACCATATTTTCATTGTTGGGATCAGGATGCTCAGTAAGATACCGTTGGATAAGATCTCGAGCTTCATCATGAGTGAAACGGAACAATATATGTACCCTATCAATATACCTAGAATACAACCGAATTGGATGTCTTGTCTCAACTTTTGTATCCCAGTAGGTGATGAATTCATTTGGCATTTGTGGTGGACCAGCAATCTCACTAGCACGAGTCAAACCGAGAAGCAAGAGATCCAGCACAAGTCCATAATATTGTACAACAAAAGAAGCAAACTGCAGGCCACGTATCAAACCATACGAGTTTGTATGGCTCATATCTTTGTAGGACAGCACAACATTGTTCTTTGCAGTAACATAATCAGCAATGTTGTGATCAAGAACCAAACGAAGAAGCCTGTAAAACACAGGAATATGAGATAATAAGGTACTGAACACGATAACTAACATCTAATATGATAAACAGAAGATCTGAAGAATGTTTACCTATTTAACATTGTCAAGTCAATCTTCTCAAAGAACTTCTCAAACTTGGTTTGAAGCATCACTACACACTGCCCATCACTGGTGTCCCATATACCCTGTAAATTGTTTATACCCTGACACCATTTATATACAAGCAATGGTGGTGGCTCAGAATCTGCAGGCTTAATCCAGTTTGGAAAGAGATGACGCTTGTCACCTTCATACCACAGATACTGGTCAAGATACGCATCTGTTATTTTCTCAAGTGGTTCAATTTCATAAACTGGAATCAAAGCACTGTACAAATCCATGAACTCTATGCCGACCTGCATTTAAAATAAACTCTTGAGTTAAAATCCTGCAGCAAGGTGGTGAAAGAAATATAGTTTAAAGCCAATTCAATCTGTAATTGCAAACATACTTCTTTAAAGGCACGCTGAGTAAGCAAGTGACGCTTAATACGTGACAAAGCCTCATGTGGATTATCATAAGCTTGTTCAATGAGACCCAGCTCTTCCCTCTGCAGTTGATTTAATCTCACAGCCACACTATATGATTCCTTCAGCCTTTCCAAAGCAAGAATAAGTAGCTTGGTGTCATGCTTATATGAAAGCGGAGGGAATGGAATGGGAGAAAACTTTCGGGACTCCAGCCAATGTACAGTTGTTGTGTAAATCGCAACTGCTTCTTCTGGAGTGACATATGGTCCATCTTTCAAATAATTGTGTTGGCGTTCCTACAAGGAACAAAAATTGATATATTTTAGGAATTGGAAGGAAGACAACATGCATATAAAGACAACAAGGACAAAACTTGTCTGTACAATGCAATGTAGCTGAAGCATTGAAGGAATATTTGAAGAAAGGATCAATATATGTACAAGTTACCTGTTCTGCCTTCAGCCAGAGACGGGTCAGTCTTCCAAGATTTTTTCGACAAACTGTCTTATCAACAGTTGCACCTCTTCTTATACGCTCACGATTGTAGTGAGCAACATTAGTCCACCAATCTGCTTTTGACTTGACATATCGAAGAATCATGTTTTCAATAGGAACTGGCAATCCAGGAACCTTCCAGGGAATATTGGCTTTCCAACAACGCCAAGCCTCACTGAGATGCTGCAATATGGTTCTAGCTTTATTTTGCTTAATGCCCTCTGCAATTTTAGCATCATATTGTTAATATAATCAACAGAAACAAAACAAGCAAAGAGGAAAAAGAAAATAACTAATGTGAGAAGATATATAACCTGGCATGGCATCAAGAACATCATGCATGACAGCGGCACGAAGCTCCAAGTCAAAGTGGCTCTCAACGCGTTGCTTTGTGACAGTCTTAGCTGTTCCTTTTGAATGACGGCCTTCAAACTGTCGTGCAAGAAGATTCCCCAACCACCGTTCTAGAAGAGGCACAATACCACGTAAGAAAAACAACCATACTCTCCACATTGGCGCCCAGAACCCACAACCAGGTCCTTTCCCCACTGGACCAGTATTGAAACGGTAATATATCAAATGCTTCAAGTCTTTACACATTCTAATCTGACGCATCAGCCTGTACTTGTATCGGTACATGCCAGTCAATTGGCCTACATGCGAGAACGTGTACTGCAAACCATCAGCCAGTTGAAATGCATCAACATTACCCAGTCGGAACTGGATGTTGGCATCAACCACAAGTTTTGTCAAACGCAGGATCTCACGACAAAGGTGAAAAGCATTGCCAAACCGTGACTTCTTGCGTTCCTTTGTGGTAAGGGTTTTCACAGGCTTCAAGTTAAAATTATAATCAAGGTGGAGATAATTCAAATTTTTCCTGTGTATCAACAGATTCAGCATGTTATACCCCTGCTTACAAACTTGCAAGCCTGCTTCAGCCCAATCAAGTTCTGTCGTTTGGAAGAACTTGGTAGCAGCTAGAGACCGAAACAAGTGCTTCTTCTTTTGAGCTTTTGGTGGTCTGTGATGCAGCTCATTCAAAACAAAACATTTCAACAATTTCTGATAGCTAACCCTAACTTTCACCGGATATGATGGAGGACTGAAAAAAAGAAACCCAAACACAATCAGCTTCAGTATGTAATACACAGAGGTTATGCAATTGAACAACAGAAAAGAAATTAGAATCTTACCAATGCTCCTTATACCACTCAGAAACAAGTGGTATATCTTCTGCACGTCGCATCCGGCCAGATCTCATGTTAAAAGGACGAGATGCAAATAAGAGGGAAATGCCAGCAGCAGTTGTATCTGTATAAAGCTGAGTATCCTGCAGCAAAGGTTCCACTCCTTCTGGCAACACAAAATCTTCATCCTCATCATCGTCATGAACCTTCTTTTCACGGCGTTCCTTGTTGACAGAGGTTATCGGGTGTATTAAAGGATCATAGTAGAAAGCAGGTAAATCAGGATCTTCAGCTTTAATAAACATGACCATGGGAGTGTGATATACACCAAGTTTTACTTTCCTGGGCCTATTGTTGTAAAGATGAGGGAACGCAATCCTGTACTCTGTCCTGAGAGGGGACCGAATAATGAGTTTGTTAATGTCATTGAACTCATTCCAATCCTCATCTCCCTTCTCCATATCACGATATAAAGGTTCAAACTTGGGCCCACCTTCATAAGAACAAAAGTAGCTGAAGTCAGAAAACCAGCAAATAACACCAGACAGAAATATGATAAGAATTTGAAATTCTAGCATAATGAACACAGTAGTAGTCTAAAAAGCCAAAATTTCAACAACTTAACAAGGAGTGTCAATAAAAAAATTGTTCACTCTTCTTTTTTTCAAGTAACAACGACAATTGCTACACCCATATAATTATGGAATGAAAAAGGCACTATGACAATAAAACAAGCCATTTCAACATTTTAAAATCATAATAAGATCAATGGGAATGTCCCATAATCTCTACCCATGAGCTATAATATTGTCAGACTTATCTAACTTCATTTTCATCTCTAAGACAAGAACTCACTCTTTCAATTTATAAATCATATTATAAAAATAAATACACAAAAAAAAAGCACAAATACATATGCGAGACCTCCATTCATATCCACAAACAGAACATAAAAACAAAAATGCAGGACATTTACCAGGAATGCACATGTTCAATGCTTTAGCCGTAAAGAAGGACTCCATGTCAAACAAGTAGAAATAATTGCGATCAATCAGATCAGAGAGGAGCTGCCCTGCCAACCGATGAAGAGTTGCCATGATGGGAAGGGAAAGATGCCACTTCCTGTAACTCGGACCATTGATAAGCTTTGTTTTCACAAGGGGCTTATGGTCATAAAACCAAGTATAAACAGCAGAATCTTCTTCTTCATCTAACTCCAATTGTATAGGCTCTAGAGGATCCACGTCTAACAAATTATCAGCATAATCCAAAGGAGGTTCCTCATCATCAAATGGCGGGAATCTCATTCTCTTGAAATGCCGCCTATCCCTCTTCTCTCTTCGCATCATGATCCACATTGTACCCCACTACAAAAAAAGCATCTTAGAAGTCAATTGTCATATGACAAGTAGAACAATCTATACATGAAAACAGAAAATATTCAAATGACCCCAAACAAACAATTATTGATCCATATCCATACAAACAGATTGAGAGTCAATGTACCTGAGCTAAGTAAATAGGTTCAACAACCCATGGAATTTCATTCACGAAAGTTATGGCCCCAGTTATATGGTATAGAACCTTCACATCACGAACCTGCTCCCAGGGCATAGGCATATTCTCAAGAAGCTTGTAAACTGCATGTGGAATGAATTTAAGGGCTCCAAGATACACACGTTTATCATGACGATATTTCTTGGAGGACATGTCCCCATGGTCTCTGGAATGGAAAAAAAAAACAAATTTAAGAAATCACGTGCAAGGTAAATACTTGTTCTTTCCATCTTTCTGGACATAAAGCAACAACAAGCAATAACAAGACACCCTGACACCAAGAAAAAGTCTATTTATCTATGCGTTCATTTCAAAACACCAATATTTCACTTTAAAGCAATCTCAGTTAAACACAATGCCTTCAATGGAAGATATAAAAGTTAAAATGAAAACTATATTAGAAAAACAAGAACATGCGAATAGTTGCATAAGTCAATTGGAAAATGGATAATTCTGATATTTCATCAACCGGAGCAATAATTTTGTTTCCAGAACTTGAAAACAATAACCTTACAATATATATGAAAATCAACAAAAAAATAATCCTTTAAAAGAAAAAAAAGAAGCAATTGCCAAGAACCTAAACCCAACATACAAGCATATAAAGTGATCTCCCATGCTATAACTCGCAAAACTCACTAAGTAAACCAAAAGATAGAAGAGATACACAAGTTGGAAGGGGAAAAAATGCAGACTGACTCACCAATTAGTTCAACGCCGAGAAAAACAGAAATCAGAAAAAAACCACCGCCAAAAACATAGAGCTAAACCAGAAACACAGCTATAAGTCAGATACAAAACACCATCAGCAAAATTGACCGTTCATCACAAAATAAAACCCACCTGATAATTTTCCTGACATGCTCAGGCGGCATATCCTCTTTCTGCGTCTCAACGAACCCAAACTTCCTCTTATCACTATATCTCTTCGTATTAAGTTGCTGCCATTTACGAGCCTTCTCTTCCAACTTGGCCTCTGCCTCAGCAGGAGTAGGAGGCGTCTGCGGTGCAAGCACAGTATACGAAGGCTGTGCCGGCACAGGAGGTGGTGGTACTGAAGGTCCGACCGTACCGGGAGGAGCAATATGCGGTTCTCCATTGTTGTTCCACATATCGATAAGCTGAGGATTCAATTAAAAACCATAAGATGAATTTAAGAAGCCGATCTGTACATAAAATTATACTATGTGTATATTTATATGTAAAGCTTGAAAAGGCGGTTTAATGGCTTAGGGTTTTAGAATAAATGAAAGCGAAAGCCTTTCGGTCAATCCCGCTCTGTATGTGTGCGTCTGCCTCTGATAGGAGGGCAGGGAGAGAGAATGAAAACAGAAGGACAGTGGAAGTATGCAAATATTTGTAGTGATAAGTATGGCGGTGGCACGTGATTGGGCTGTGAAGGAAGCTAGAGAACCGCCTTGCACCAGTTCAGAACTAAGGCCCAGTTCATGTCAAGTCCACTCTGTTATACCCAAGGCCCATATACCCTTCATTTTTTGTAACTTTTTTTTAATAAATAAAAACAAATTATAGATCAAAATGAGATTTTTTGCTCACTTTGTTAGACTAGAATTTGAATTTTGGATTTGAGTACATAATAATTTATTTTTAAATATATAAAATTTTTTGATTTATATATACTGTCAATATATATATTATATATATTGTCTTTTTCAGATTTTTATGTGTGGTACAATATTTATATGTGAATATTTTGTCTTTCAACCTGTATTTGTTAGTAATTATAATATATATATTGTATTTCAATCTTTATATATAAATCAAAATAAAATAAATATAGTTCAAAATAAATGACATATATCAATCCAATAAATACAAAATTATAAAAATAATGAAAAACTTTTTACAAAAAAAAATCCTTTGAAATATTTTTTATCAAACATATAAAAGACGACACAGTTTAAGTATAAAAAATTCTAACATTATGATTAAACAACACCAAAATCAAAACAAAAATAAATTACAAACACAAAAAAAAAATGATGTGCGATATTAGATTCTTTAAATATATACAATTGAATCACTACTACTATATCGAAAGAAAAAAAAAAGAGTGGCTGAGAAGTTTTCATTCTCTTTCTCTATGAGTCTCTTCCTTTCCAATGTTGCTATGGTAGTTAAGATCGGCAGCAATTCTACATCTACTACTTTGTTTTAACTTTTTTCTCTTGTTTTCTTCGATTTTATATATTTTTGTATGGTTTTTTCTTGAATATGACCTTTAGATAGTCTTTTTTTGCCCTCCGTCTTCATGGTAGAAAGATTTTTTACTAGATCTACTTACTTGGAAGGAGAATCAAGAAGATTCTCATAGGTTTTATATATTTTGATTGTCTTTTATGGCAAATGATATTTTTAAATCTTACTCAAAGTGAAGCTATGGCTTCCAACATATCAGGTATCTTGAAGAAGCGGAAGCTTTATTATTTTGATGTTCAAATTATCTCCACTATCTCTCTCCGACACCCTTCCTAATTGAGATTATTAAGAAATATTTTTCAATTATGCCGCCATCTGATTATTATTTGGCACATTTTCTTTCTATAATCCTTTTAATTTTTTAATATCTGTGAAGTACAGACACGGACATGAGATTTAAACATAATACAATATGGACACATGCACACGGTAATTTTTAAAAAATAGAGACACGGGTGTAATATATTTATACATATAAACACATATGTGTATATATATATGTTTTAAATTATAAAAATATACCGAGAGAAAAATATATCTTCAAAATAATTATACATATATATATATTAAGTTATAAAAATATAATAAGAGATAAATATATACTCAAAATGAATATATATTAGTTTATTTATATATAAATATAATCATAATAAAAAATAATTTTTAATAAAAAAATAAGCTTTATAATTAAAATTAATTATAATTATCAAACTAATAACTTATCAATATCATATAAATAAAGTTCGATATCAAAATATATTATAAAATATTTTAAAGTATTTTAAAATGTATCTCAACCATATTTAAAAATTAAAAATAATAAAATATTAAGATACATATGAACCGATATATGTCGAATGCATATGGGACGTGTCTCCACAACATCTAGATGTTATAGGGAGTTTTTTTTCATATAGTTTTTAGATTTTAAAATCCTCCTTTAGATTGTATTTCATGTTTGTTAATGCATATCCTATTGCAATAAAAAAAAATAATCATTATTTCTATAACTTAGTGCTCATATATTTCTCTTGTTAAATATGAAACAATTGAACAGAAAGAGAAGAAAATCGAAAATGAAAAAAGAAAAATAAAGAAACAAATAAATGAGAGAGTGAAAAGAAAAATAAAGGTTGAATATTGAAAATTTACGGTGTAAATAAAACGTATATTTACTATTAAATATATATATTAATTAGTAAAAAATTATTATAGTTTTACCGGATGTCTCGAATTTAATTTTCTAAATATTTAAAATTTAATAGGAAAATTTTAACTGTTTTTATGGTCGTATTCAATTTAATAATTTTAGAAAAATTTTATTTTATTTTAATTATATTCAAGTCGACTTTAAAAAAATGATTTATATAAATAATAATAATAATATATTTAAAAAAAATAAAAATGAAAAATTATGTATATAATTTATTAAAACAAAATTAAAAAAGCAATAATCTATATAATTCCATTTAAAAATATATTATCTTGGACGAAATGGGTATCAGACTACAACGGCACCAAATTTGCAGGTTTCAATATGTGACAGCGAATATAACTCCAAGCGCGAGTAAGCTCAAAATTACCAAAACGGATATCACATGAGTAACGGTCTCCTCTGCCCACTGCCTAGTACAAAAGCCTAATACAAAAAAAAAAAAGCAACAAACTCCTACCATTTTCTATCATCCTTCTCTTCTCCCAAATAACACTCCCACACCATGTAAGCTCTCTCACTCTATTTTTAAATTTCTCTTTCTCTTTCTTTTAAATCTGAATAAGTTTTCAATCAAATTCTAACCTTAGAAAGCTAACTGGTATTCTATTATGCGGAGCATTTTTGGTCTAGAACTCAGAAATTATGCTAATAATAGCAAATTTTCTAACAAGAAAACTCCTCATTTAAGGTCTCTGATAGAGAGACGGTGCTTGGTTCCACTCACACTCAACGACGATGACGACCAGGATAATGGTATTGATAGTCTCATTGTACGGACTCATTCATACAATAAGCTACCACAACAACTCCTTAAGCTCACTGTCCTCAAGCTTGATGGCTTTTTCTTTGGTATCGTGGATTATATTATTTGCATGATCAAATTGAAGTTCAGTTTTAGTTTCAAGTATCTGGGTTTTCAATTTAATTTGATGGGTATGTGACAATTTTGGTAATTTGAACTGGTTTCAACAGATGTTCTTGTTCGGAGAAATGCCTCAGTTGCAGAACTCAAACAAGCGGTGGAGGAAGTTTTCACTTCGTCACCCAAGGAAGATCAAGAAAATTTGTCATGGTTATATTTAATTTTAATGTGATTTCTTGTGTTTTTTGAATTTGGGTAAATTTAATTGAGATGATTAAATTGAATGTATAATCTTATCACTGGGGTTCTTCGTTGAATGTTGTGAGTTTGTGAATATTGCACTCAGGTCGCATGTTTGGGGCCATTTTTGCTTGAGCTATGAAGGGCAGAAGCTAATTAATGATAAGGCTTGCATTCAAAAATGTGGAATCAAGGATGGTGATCAGGTTTTGTACTAGTATATTTTGTTTATTGATTTATTTTAGCATTTGTATACCATTTGTTTATCTATTTATTTTTGGCTTAATGGGAATAATTTTTTATTCATGTTACGCACTTTCTGGTCACTGTCTTCCCCAGCCAGCACTGCAAGTCAATTTGTTCATCTCCTTCTAGATACCTTCAACTTCATCCGCATTGCTTTGTCCTTTGGTGATAGAGTAGCTGATAATTATTGGATATTTAGGGGAGTCAAAATTTGTCCTGCTTTTTGTTTGAATTGCAGTATGCAGGATAAAGTTAAGGGGGGATGTGTAGGTGAATGGATTGTCACTGGCAACTGTTTTTAGTGCCTTTATCTACTATATTTCTTTCATTTTTTCATTCTATTATCTGAGGAGCTTGCAAGAAAAAAGAAAAGAAAAGGTAGTAATCCCCTTTTTGCGTGTCCAGATGTGAATTGCGGGCTTCTATTGCATTATTTTTACTTTTTCTAGTTCTCTCTTGGGGTATATGGTTGTACTGATTTTGTGATTATTTCTTCAGATTTAGCTGCTTTAAAGCTAAGAACTTTGTCATTGTGATTCTTGCAGCTTCAATTTGTTAGGCATATGTCTGTCAACTATTCAAATTCAAAAAGAAGATCTAGGAACCAACATGCTGCTCTCAAACCATACTCAGTGTGAGTATCATTTCTACTTGGTTCTTTATTGCGGTTATACATATATATAAAGCATGACATATTTTGGAGCTGTTAACAGTCAAGCTAAAGTTGCATTAAGAACCATTAATCTGCATTTGCCCCTCTTTGAGTCAAATCTGATTCTCCTTTATGCGTCCTATTAAAATAAACTGCTGCGTTTTACTTCCCATTTTCTCACTATCATGTAGCACTGTTTCTTTACATTTCTATCATGTTTAATACATTGATTCATATAACTAATAGCTTTTGGTACAAGGCCGTCGGCAAGAGAAGTTCACAAAGACAAAGAACAGGGTGCAACTGAGGATCTCAGTGACGATGATGGACACGGAGATTACAACTCCAATTACCATTGTGAAGATGAGGAGGATATTTTAATGTCAGAATTCAAGTTAGCTCGCTTCTTAAGAGGGTGGCTATCATATTCTAAGTTACAGGGTGCTTCAAGAAAAGTGTCGGAAGGCCAATCTCGGCCTTCAAGGTTCACCTTTCAGTGCTTAGGAGGTGGACAAAGGGTGCTAGCACTTTAAGGATATCAGTTTATATGATAGAATTTAAGCTCCATGTATGATTATTACTGCCAGTTAAAGCTGCAATTTTGAAATACAAGACAGTGGCGGCGATTAGGCAGAATCAATTAGATAAAAGTTTTGTTTCATTGTATTAGTTGTTATTTGATACTTGAAGCTCTCTTATCTCTTCCGCCACCACTTTGTTTCTTTTCTGGCATATAATGTTTTCTATTTTTGCAGTTTTGCTTATGAAAAAGACCATTTTTTTTTTTTGGAAAAATAGAAACCAGATACTGCTTAATGGCCAACAGTTAGCCACAGGTTCTAGGAACTTAGCTATCAAGCTTGGAAAGAATTTTGTTGATTATAAAGCCATCAATTTTGTCAACAGTTAGCAGTAGCGTCAAGCAATCAGTTTGTAGGAAAATTTCTTCACAAGGACCTTTCATACACAAATTTTGTATCATCTATCTGGAAAATAACAATTTTGCCCCCACTTCTGCTGTGCAAATTGCAAATTAATTCAGTCATTCTTACATTGATTCTGATAATAGGAAAACAAATTAGAATTATATTTTTATTTTTATTAGTGACTCGTAAATTACTAAATATAATACAATAGAAGAATAACCAAATATTTTAGTTTAATTATTGTGTTGGATAATCTACTATGAGAGTTCAAATTTTGGAGGTGTTAAAAAATTTAATTTGATTAATTGCATGCCCATCTTATACTTTAATATTCATTTAGAATTTCTGCAGAACCAGTCATCATCACATGTTTTATTATTTTTATATATTTAATAAAAAAATTAAATATGAAATTGTTATATGTTTATAATTTTTAATATTATAAAAATATATTTTTTAAAAAATATTTTTTCTTAAAAAGTAATTTTCAAAGATAAATATAATTTACAAAAAATAAAAGGGAGTAAATTATGTATAAATTTATCTCTTAATTTTAATTAGATTTCTTAATTTACTCAAGTATTAGATTTTCTTAATTTCAAGTATATGAATATTTTTTTAATATTCTTTCTAATAAGCTCTAACCAATAATTTTAAGCAAAAAAAATTAATTAATTTTTATAAAGAAAAAGAATACATTTAGTTGCAAATTAAACTAATTTTACAGTCTTATTAAAATTATTATTTTTATAAAAAAAATTTCTTTTAAATTATCGTATTATATAATAAAAAAATTAATTAAAATATAATATTAATGAATTAAGAATAAAAAATTTAGTTAATTTAAAATAATTTTATATGATATATGAATAATTTAATATTTTTTAATAGACGGGCGTGAGTTGTACGTGAGGATTTGAGCGGCACCGAGTGAATAATATTTATCTCGATTTTGACGAGGAATAAACCTTCATCGGTACAAAATATGGACGGCCACGATCACCTGCCATTAACTTCAATGAGCGGCACGGCCGTTGGATGTAGTGGTACTTGTTGACGTGGCAAGCATGAAACACAGGCAGCACAGGATTATTCATCTTCCCTGAGGTTACTGCATAAAAAAATGCATCAGATTTTTTGGTTTTCTATTTTTGGATTTTGACTGGGCGTCCAGAAACTCGAATTTGCTGACAGTAGCTGAAAATTCTCTACCCTGGTAAGCCGATACTCTTCCTCTGTACAATTTTGTCCTTGTTTGGCTCCCGAGAAAGTGAAAAATATTTTTTAAAAAATTTCAATTTAAACATTCTTAGTCTATCCTGATTCAGATTCTGCGCTGGAATAATTTTCCTTTTCTTTCTTTTCATACCAGACAAGCATGATTATTCTAGACATTGATTCTCTCTATATGTGTGTGTTGTTTTCTGTGTGTATACATCGTTTGTTTGTTTACTTAGTATATGTGTGATTGGAAATATTTCTGATCAGTTGGAGTTTATTGAGAAATTTGATAAAGATCAGATCATAAAGAACAGGCTCAATATCTGGTGTTGTTCTTTTACTTATTTTATGTAGCCCTTTATGTAATATATATATGTAAGCATGAAAGAATATATCTTTTTGTACTATGTTGATGGATGGGAATAAGGGAATTGGGGAAAGTTCTGCATACAGGTAAAAGGTTGAACTTTTTTTTAAAAAAAAAAATGCAAAATTGTATGCAGTATGCAGTTTAGAGCTATTCTTTAGCTGTTTTGAAACTTCTTATTACTAGAATATGTGAAATTCAACCTAAAATTAATTTTAATTTGATTTTATCTATAATAGCTCAAACAGGCCCTATTGACTATAACCCAAAGTTTTGATTGGCTTACGTCTTATACTTAAGCTTTTATGTCTTGAATATGAATGGTTGGCTTCTCAATTTGTGAAGGACAAAACATAGATCATAAATAGGATATTTTTCTTAATATTATTAGGAATATTAATGAATTCTAGATTACATGTTCATTCTTTCTCCATTACCAGAAGAAATGGCTGAAAGGATTAGAGTTCCCGAGCCAGCTACTTCCTTTGAATATGAGCTTTTTGAAGGAGATCCTGACCACTTAAGAACGGTTGTTGCAACACCTACCCAGATTTCACCATGCATTGAAGCTGCTGAATTGAAACTGAAGCACAGGATTGGACGTGGGATCTTTGGTGATGTTTGGTTAGCAACCCATCATCAGTCAGCTGATGATTTTGATGAGTATCATGAAGTGGCTGTAAAGCTTTTGCATCCATTGAAGGAGGACCTCACACAAACATTTGTATACAAGTTTGAAAAGTTATTTTTGAAGTGCTGAGAGATCCTAGGTGTTGGTTGGTTGCATGGTGTATCGGTTGTGAATGGACAGGTGACTTCCTTACCAGTAAATTTAGTATCTTTTTCATTGGTAATCTATGATTTCTATCTCAGAAGTGGTATTTTTCTTTATGCTTTTTAGATCTGCTCTCTTTTTTATGCGACAGTTCTTAAAATTATATTATGATACCATTTTGCTTTTTATGTGGAAGATCTGTATTGCTATGAAATTCTATGAAGGATCAATTGCTGATCGGATAGCTCAGTTGAAAGGGGGCAAACTTCAATTACCAGACATTTTGAGGTGATGGTTTTGGGCATTTATTTCTTTTGCATTAGACACAATTATCATGGATAGGATGATTCTATCCTCAGAAGTTGCTGATGCTTACAGGTATGGGATAGACTTGGCAAATGGAATCCAAGAGTTGCACTCAATTGGGTTACTGGTACTGAACCTTAAACCTTCCAACTTTCTTCTTAATGAACATGATCAAGCAGTTCTTGGAGATTTCGGTATCCCTTATCTACTACTTGGGATGCCATTGCTGAACTCTGAGATGTCTTTAAGACTTGGGACACCAAATTATATGGCCCCAGAACAGTGGGAACCAGACGTGCGGGGTCCTATGTCTTTTGAGACAGATTCGTGGGGATTTGGCTGTAGCATAGTGGAGATTTTTACTGGTGTCCAGCCTTGGTTTGGGAAATCAATTGAAGAAATATATCAGTCAGTTGTGATCAAGCAAGAAAAACCTCAGATTCCAAGTGGTCTGCCTCCTGCTGTGGAGACTGTTAGGTTGCTTTGAGTATGATCTTCGGAACTGACCTTTAATGGAAGATGTTATAAGTGCATTTCAAAGGTATCTCCTTTTCGTTGCTTTTGGTTACAGTTTGCTTAAAGAGATTAGTCTTATCATTAGTCTAATCTTGTTGTAACAGGATCTTAAGAATTGATGTGTCACTGTCTTCCGTGATTTTGTGCAATGTGTGACCTAATGCTGCCACATTACCAAAATTGTTTAGGGACTTCTCCCCTCCAAATTCATTTCATCGGATGCAAGGAGCTAATTCTTAAGAAAGTATTGGCAAAAATTCAAAATATTCTTTCTAGATTTACTCTTTTTCCCCATTCCTTCAAATACCTTTTTTTTATCTCCAATATAAAACATGCACTTTCCCAATTGAATGCAATTGGTTTGGATTAAAGTTGTTTTTTTTTTTTTCATAGTGGACTATTCAACTGAGATTCAATAAATTGTTATTTCATTGCAGCTAATACACATGAATATTTAGATGGTTCTGGATTATACTGGCCTCTATAATTAGGCATCTTGATCTTAGTAACCTGGTCATTGTTTAAATTGTATAGAGTAAAAACAATAGAATATTTATTTTAACTCTTATCAATCCTGCGCCATGTTATTGCATGTCTATAGCTTCGTTAAACAGTAGCACCATGCTAGAAAATTTTAACTTGTTTACTTCTCTCTCCCTCTCAATCTTTGTTCTTTCCATATCCTTTTCTTTTAGATTGCAACAACAACAACAACAACTAAGCCTTAATCCCAAACAAGTTAGGGTCGGCTGAATGGATTCTCAACAAAATAAGCTCAAAAGACACCAAAAAAGATACTCCAGCCTTAGGCCCCTTCCAAGACATGGATTTTACGTCTCCATTCAAGTCTGTCATTAATCAAATCCGCATCAAGATCTAAGGCACGTAAGTCTCTTGCTATCACCTCCTTCCACACAGTTCTAGGTCTGCCACGACCTCTAGCCCCCTCAATCAACAAATTCTCACACTTACGAACCGCAGTATTAGGAGGTCTTCTTAAAACATGCCCATACCATTTAAGTCTTCCTTCCCTCACCTTATCTCCGACGTCCGCTACTTGGACTTTTTGTCGAATATGAACATTCTTAATTTTGTCCAGTCTGGTATGTCCACACATCCATCTTAGCATCCTCATTTCTGCCACACTCATCTTATGCAAATGTTGTCCCGTTGGTGCCCAACACTCACTACCATAGAGCATCGCAGGTCTAACAACCGTCCTATAGAATTTACCTTTCACTTTCAGAGGTATTTTCTTATCACATAGAACCCCAGTCGCACCCTTCCACTTCAACCACCCTACCTGTATTCTGTGAGCCACATCTTCATCTATACGGTCATCATTCTGGAACACCGAACCCAAATATTTGAAGTGCTTGGTTTTAGGAACCAAAACTCCATCCAACTTAACCTCATGTTCCTGCTTCTTCCTTAGACTGAACTCACAGTGCATATATTCCGTTTTACTCCTACTTAACTTAAAACCCTTGTCCTCGAGGGTTTTTCTCCACACTTCCAACTTACGGTTTATACCAGCACTAGTCTCATCAATTAAAATAATGTCATCAGCAAACAACATACACCAAGGAACATCGTCTTGTATGCTTCTGGTTAGCTCGTCCATAACCAGGGTAAATAAATATGGACTCATGGCCGAACCTTGATGCAATCCGGTAGTAATAGGGAAAGCCTCAGTGTCTCCACCAGGTGTTTTCACACTAGTGGATGCATTCTCATACATGTCCTTGATGATATTGATATATTTGCCGTTGACTCCTTTCCTCTTCAAAACCCACCATAACACTTCTCTTGGTACTCTATCATAGGCTTTCTCCAAGTCAATAAATACCATGTGGAGATCTTTCTTCTTCTATTTGATGTTGATATATTTTCTTTTAGATTGCATTTTGATAAATTTCATTTTGCACTCGCAGCTTACGAAATGCTATAAACGGTGATGGAGGATGGGTTGGTCTTGAAAACAGAGCCCCAGCTGAAAAATCAAGCTTTGGTGGCTATTCTGCATGGTATCTCTCCAAAGATCATCTCCAAGTGGGTGACACTGTTCGTTCAAGAAAACCACTGAATGCATGCAAACCTCAAAACATGGATGTCCCTAAGGGAACTGTAGTTGGTCTGGATTCTGACACTGATAGAAATGGTATTGTGCTAGTGAAAATTACCGGATTGCACAACCCTCTGAGAGTAGAAGAGTCAACACTTAAGAGGGTTAACTCTGGCTTTGCAGCTGGAGACTGGGTGCGTCTGAAAGAAAAACATGGCAAGCATTCTCCTGTGGGAATTCTACACTCTGTGCAGCGTGATGGAGTTGTGGCAGTTGGTTTTGTTGGGTTAGAGACTCCTTTGACGGGAAGCTGTTCAGAGCTTCAGATGGCTAGAGCTTATTGTGTGGGGCAATTTGTTAGGCTAAAAGGCCGATGTGATTACTCCCCGGTTTGAGTGGCCTCATAAAAGAGGAGGAGGATGGGCCACTGGGAGGATTTCACAAGTCTTGCCAAATGGGAGTCTTGATGTGCGATTCCCAGGAAGGCTTGTGTTTGGAGATGAACCCAATAGCTTCCTAACAGATCCAGCTGAAGTGGAACTAGTGTCGTTCGATACTTGTCCTGGAGTGGTAGAGAAATATCAGCATATTGATGATTTTCACTGGGCTGTAAGGCCCCTTGCAATGGCAGGGTGTTTATTTACTGCCATGAAACTTACTGTTTCTATGGGACGAATAGTAAGCACAAAACTGAGAAGGGGCAGAAGGTCTGGTGATGGCCATCATCAGGATGGCCAAGCTGATGGTAATGCAGCTTGTCTTCCTCCACCAGTTGCAAATATTCTTTTCAAACAAGGCGTTCCTACTACAACTGTAAGGTAATCTTATCACTGCAGTTCATATACTGCCATGGATAGTTTCCTAGCATATAAAAATATCCATAGCCTCCAAACTGAATACTGCAAGTGTCAAGAATATTCTTAGTTTTAGCTCCACGACTACTTAGCAGATTGTTAATATGTAAATATTGTTTTATGCTTTTTGTACATATAAAATATGTGCTTAAATGCACGCATTGCCTTCCAATGCCTGTATAAATTTGAAGTTTGCAAATTTATTCCTGCATACTTGTTTTTCTTAAAATTCTGAATTCGTCAAGAAATCAGTTGCTTTGTGAGAATAGAATAGTATAGTCTGGGAAACCCCTGGAAATTTAGATACACAATTATGTTTATATTAATCTGGTTAATTCTGTTCAATCCTTCTGTGGAAATGGTAAAACAGGCCAGTTGGCTGGGGTTCAATGTCTGGACCCAAGAATGAAATAAATTAATTTTTAGTTTTTCTGTTGTTGAGATATAAATTGTTTCACATTGTTGGCAAAATGGAAATTTTTCAAGCCATTGTTTCTCCAGCACCTTGACGTCACTATAACAAGTAACAACACCTCTAGCTAATGGACTTCAGGATTCATATAATTGCAAATGATTTTTTATTCTTTCTGTTTTTTTCAATTGCTAGTCTTAATTAGTCCTATTCTATAGCTCTTAGTTAGGCTCAATTTCACCATAAATTGAATTTTAAAAATTTTAAAGTTATTATATGAAATTGCTAAAAATAAATTTTAAAAGTTAGTAATAAAATTTCAAAATATTAAAAGTTTACATTGTACGATTTATCAAAATCTACTGATGTATTATGAGATAAATACTTGATATTAAACTATTATTTTAATAATAAATTACTAAAATTCAATTTCATTCTCAATATTTTAACCTTTATTTGGATGATGATACCTCATGGTTATTGATAATATGGTATGGGTTATTACCATATTTGTGTTTGATTTTCATGTGAATAGTATGGTATATTATGATTTAAAAACCATGACTTTTTCTTTCATTTTTTAAAACATGGAATTGGTGATTCCGTGCGGTTTTATAAATTTTGTTTTCAAAATTATCCCAATTAAAATTACTAAATTTCAATAATGTCCTTTTTAAATGGTAAAAAATATTTTATTGAATTTAATATTTATATTTTCTAGCCTTTAATTGTAATTATTTGTTGACTATAAAAATAAAAATTGAAATTAATTATTGACTATAAAAAATAAAAATTAATTTTTTTAATATAAAAAATAAAAATTAATTTTTTAATATAAAAAATAAAAATTAATTTTTTAATATAAAAAATAAAAATTAACTTAAATAATTTTGAAATATAAAAATTAATTATTGACCAGTGATGCGCTGGTCAGAAAAATTAAATTAATTAAAATAGAAATAACGAAGAGAGTTAGAGATAGACTTAAATTAACTTAGATAAAAGTAATACAAAATGATCTTATGTTTTATATTTATCAGAAGAAGTAGTCTTAAATTGATCTGAGTGAAAAAAAAATTCATATAATCGACCCTAGTTGATATGAGATTAAGGCTTTATTGTTGTCGTTGTTGTAATATAAAAATAAAAATAAAAATTAATTATTGATTATAAAAATTAAAATTAAAATTAATTATGAACCATAAAAAATAAATTTAATATTATTTTATATGAATTTTAATTAAAATTAATATTAATTTCAGTTAAAAATATTCTAGTTATTTTATTATTTCTGCAACTATATCGTACTATTAAATCAAATAAAAATAATTTTTTCTATTATCAGTCAGTGAAAGTTTGTGAAGAGTTATTGAAAGTTCGTCGAAGTTGGAGTGCAATTAGTTATAGTTAATGATATTTTTTCCACATGTATACTAGCTCACTCAAAAACATCTTAAAATTAAATTCTAATACATATATCATTTAACAGATGATCATGGAGTGTCTAGAAATAAAGTTTATCGAAATTAGTATAGAGTTAATCACAGTTAGTCATAATTAGTGATAATTAGTTATTATTTACTTAATGACTTTCTACATGCATACAAAATGATTCAAACACATATCAAAATTAATTATTGGTACATATATCATCTAAAGGAGGACCATTGAGTGTTTACAACTTAAGTTCGTCAAAGTTAGTATGCAGTTAGTCACAGTCAGTGATGTCTTTGTTGCATGTACACCGACTCACTCAAAAACATCTCAAAATCAAACTATGATACATGTACCATTTAACGAAGGACCATAGAGTGTCTAGAAACAAAGTTCATCGAAGTTAATGAGAAGTTAGTAATTGTTTACTTAATGACTTTTCACATGCATACAAACTGATTCAAACACATATCAAAATTAACTCTTAGTATATATATCATCTAAGGAATGATCATTCAGTTTAAAAATTAAGTTCGTCAAAGCTAGTGCACAGTTAGTAACGTCTTTGTTGCCTGTATACTGACTCATTAAAAAATATCTCAAAATCAAATTCTGATACATATACCACCTAAGGGAGGATCATGGAGTATCAGTTAGTCATAGTTCGTTGAAGTTAGTGCACAGTTAATGACAATTAGTGACTCTTTATAAATAAATTAAAACTACTTATAAAATTTAGTTCACCATTAATATTAACATCAATCTAATATCTAAAAACTAGCAAAATACATAATTATATATATAGTTATTTTTTTGTCAGATCACTTCTCATTATTAGAATGATAATCACCCCTTTTATTGTTTTCAGTATGAACCCATAAATAATAAACTATGGTATATCTTAGTTGATCCGTGTGCTCTTTTTTGCAATTCCACAAAGTGAAACCTAAGGTCATACATAATTTAATAAATTTGGCTGCAAACATCTCACAATCTTAACTGTTCAAAAAGCAAATATAACAAATAATCTATAAATAAGTTAATTCAACATTTATTATCAAGTTATAACAAAATCTAAAATTAAATCACAAATATTAAAGAACATATTAAATACTAACCGTTGCTAACTGTACCTAAATGCAACAAACAATTTCTATATTAGTAAACTCAACATTTATTATCAAATTATAACAAAATCTAAAATTAAATCTGCGCCTAAATGCAACAAACAATTTATATATCAGTAAACTCAACATTTATTATCAAATTATAACAAAGTCTAAAATTAAATCACAAATATTAAAAAATATATTAAACATTAACTGTCGCTGACTGTCACTAACTGTACATAAATGCATCAAACAATCTATATATTAGTTAACTTAAGATTTATTATCAAATTATAACAAAATTTAAAATTAAATTGAAAATAGTAAAAAATATATTAAACACTAACTGTTGCTGACTGTCACTAACTGTATCCAAATACAGTAAACAATCCATAAATGAGTCTTAACTCAATATTTATTATCAAATTATAATAAGATTTAAAATTAAATTGTAAATATTAAAGAACACATTAAATACTAATTGCTACTAATTATCACTAACTGCACACAAATACCGTAAATAATTTATAAATCAGTCTTAACTCAATATTTATTATCAAATTATAACAAAATCTAAAATTAAATCTCAAATATTGAAGAACACATTAAAAATTAACTGTCGCTAATTATCACTAACTGCACTCAAATTCAATAAATAATTTATAAATCAGTTTTAGAAAGAAAAATGAGTAACTTTCTCTTTATACATAAGGCATAAAGTATAATAAAATCAAGATCAACATTAACATCGATCATTCTTACTGCTAAATATTGAATATTTAAAAAAAATAAAACAAATAAAAACTAACATATTGCAACGAAGGAGCCCGTGGTAAAATTAAAGTTTAATAAAGAAACTAAATATTACTGAGTTTGGAATCTTAAGAAATAAGAGAGAAAATGAAAAAAAAAAAAGAGTGCACGAGCTGAGAGAGGAGAATAGCACGATGTGATGGTTTTTTACAAACTATGAGTTTTTATTTTTTAATGTCTGAGGGTATTTTTATTATTTTAGCATCATATAATATTAAGATGATTTTAAGGAGGTCATTTTAGGTGATTTTTCATAAATATTTTAATTTTTATTGAAATGTGTGTTGATTTTAATAAAATTTATTATAATTATTTCATAATATGAGTAAGTTTTCTCACCATTCAATTTGAAAAAAATAACTACAGCAAATTTTAATGGAAATGACACATATTCTAATAAAAATTAAAATATTTATTGCTCTTTATCATGTGTCCTTAGGATATGTTAAAAAATATTCATAAATAAATAGACTGTTTTGTTGATAAATAAAAGATATAATAGCTTAACAAAATTTACTCCCATATGTAATATGCAATATGACAAAAAAATGGTAAATATAAATGATTATTGGACTCAATAAGCTACATAATTATTAATATAATACATCATTTTTATGCATATAGTGCACATAAAATGGCTTTGTTTGATTGGGCTAGTTGAGTATTTATATTGAATGCAATTATCTATATATTCTTTCTATTTCACTTTAAGTGTTATTTTAATAATAATTATACATATCAAGATAATCACTAATAATTATAAATTTTATAAAAAATTTATAGTATTTTACTTAATTACTCATTTCAATTACTTTTTTACTATTAATTATTAATTTTAAATATATTTAAAAATTAAAAATAAATTTAAAATTTTATAATTAATATCATCTTAAATTTATAAAAATAACAATAAACTTAAACAAAAAAAAAATTCTACACGATGTTTAAAGTATAAAAGGCATATTAAATAAAATAAAGCTAATTAATATATTAAAAATAATTTATAAATATATTTACTAATTAAATGATTAAAAAATATAAAATTATATTATTAAGAACATTTACTAAAATTAAATAGAAATAATATCATAATTTATTTGATTAAATTAACTTATAAATTAAATATTTATAAACATTAAAATATTAAATATTAAATATTTATAAACACTAAAATAATAAATAATTTTTTAATTTATTTTTTTAACTTATAAATTAAATTTATAAATTTATAAAATTATTTAAATAAATATATTAATTTACATTTAAAATTTATAAGTCAGTTTCAATATACCCCTTGCTCCTTCTTTACCACCATCATCGTTGTATACACAGCAAACTCTACATCGGCGTCGCAAATACAAAAAAAAAAAAAAAAAAACAAAATAATAAAAAACAAAAAAAGCAAAAAACAACACAGAAACCAAACCAACCAAACAGACCTTTCATCAATCTAGTCTAATCTCTCAATTGGAGAAACCCTAGAAGAAAGAAAATTAAGAATTTTCTCGAGAAAATGTCAGCGGCAGTTTTTGGGAGCAAGAGATCTTATTTGCTTGAAGACCTTCCTTCTCCTCCTGTTTCCAAAAGGCTTCGCTGCTGTAGTTCTTCTACTTCCCCTATTCGCTTCTCTCCTCCTCCTTCTCCTCTTCACCACCTTAAAACTCTTTACCCTCACATCGATTCTCAGGTCGAGCTTGTTTTTGGTTTTTTATGTTTTGGTCTTTGCTTTGCTGAATGGAGTGTCAGTGTTTGTCTCATTGTTTGGCTTCTAATTGGCATATGGTTGATTTTATTATAATTATGCTATTATGTAGTTAAATACTTTAAATCTAATACTTTATGGTATTTTTATGGTATTTAAATACTTCTGGATTCTAATCTCTTATTTATACCTGATATACTGATCTCTGATGATATGAGGGCAAGTGAATGTGAAATGCTGGTGTTTTATTTTAATAGGATCATTGTTGTTGTTGTTCCAATGTCATTTGTTGAATGTTTTATACTAGCTAATTTAATTCTGACTACTGATATTGCTTGGTCATGATTATATACTACCATCAAAAGTTAATTTGTGATTGTTATTCATGATATTATTTTTCAGGTTCTTGAAAGAGCTCTGGAAGAGTGTGGTAATGATTTGGACTCTGCCATCAAGATCCTCAATGAGCACTATCTAGAATCTGCTGAGCTTAATTCTTCTTCTGTTGAAGAAGCTGGTCGCAATGTGGAGCAAGGTGCGATATTTCATTATTTTTAGATACTGAACTATGTTAACCGTCTGAATGGAGATTTATTCTCCTCCCTCGTTCTCTCTCTTGTTTGGATGGTTTATATATGAATATATGTATTAATGAGGAGCTGGATTAACTATGAATAGCAATTGAATTCATATTAATACTAACAAAATTCTAGGTTTATTTTTTTCAGACAAGTATTGCAGAAGTGCATATTATTTTTCATGTTTTGTCCTTCTCTGACTGCTTTTGTTCACAAAATTTATCGACTTTCAGTAAATTCATCTTGATGGTAGAAAATATTGAAATTTCTAGAAACAGATTGAAGTTAAAATTTTACCAAGCTGGATATGTGGAACAATTAATGTATGATCCATTCCAAATGTCCTCTCTGGAATCTCACATTCCTGTCATTTTTGTCTCTCAAATTTTAGCTTTCTAGTTGCAGAATCATCCAGGCGAAAGAGCGATGGCTATACATGTCAATGCTAATCAATATTGAACTATGTTATACATGTTAATGTTAATGAATGTTGAACTATGCATTATCTTTCCTTTTATGCTTTTAAATTGCTTTTCTGTGGCTTATAATGTTTATTTTATATTAAGAATTTCTGAGTGTTCTGGTGAATTATGTTGGGATAATAGTGAGTAAAGCCTATATGAAGCTTGGCTCTTGTGAGATCAGTTTGTGCCTATCTATCAATACAATCCTCTCTTCAATGAAAGTTATGAAGCCTTGTGATGTTAGCTTGGTGTCTCAATGAAGTTTAATGCCTTTGTTTTGGTATTGACAGATTTAGCAGCCAGCCTTTCTTATCCAACCAACTTACTTAATTTTTAGCATTCATTCCATCCCCTACAATATTTCTCTGGGTATAGGAGAAGAATTTCTGCAGACATCAATTTTTATTTCCTTTTCCTCTCCGTTCATTTGATCTACTCTGTTGTGGTATGATCAATTTAGTAATGGCTTGCTTGTTATTTGTTAAGATGTGTTCTAGAACAGTTTATTACTGTAATTGGAACTGCATTTTAGCTTTGAAGTTCATAGTGGAATTATTAGTGAGAACTAAATTGTTCTTGCTTATATGATGTTCTGACTTTGTCTCTCTGCTTCTTGATTCATCTTGTATTTCCTTTGTTGTCTACTAAAGGAAGATTGGGATCTCACACTTACATCCAATATATGACAGGTACATTGCCCGGAGATGGTGTTGCTGATGCTTCTGAAAATACAGCAGCACCTAGCAACCTTCCTGCGTATGGTGCAGAATGGGTAGACTTGTTTGTAAGGGAAATGATGAGTGCTACTAGTATTGATGATGCCAGAGCCCGTGCCTCAGGAGTGCTGGAGATTTTGGAGAAATCTATTAGTTCACATGCTGCTGAAGAGACAGCGCAGAGTTTTCAGAAGGTATCTTTCTGATTTATTAGTGCACATACCCTGTTGTGGTAGTGCTTAATTAGGATTCTGTGGTTGGGATAGTCTTTGGTAGGCACAACAGTCATGAAATGTATTGCCAGCTGATAACAATAATCATTGTGAACCTGTCAATTTCTTGACACGTCTAACATGCAATTGATATCAAGCACATGAAGTGAACTATTTTCCTGTTTTCTTGCTGTCCTTGATACACATATCACACAAAAGACGTATTCGACCCAGCAAACATGACTTATAACATCTAAAAATGGTCATATGAATGTTGTGTATAGCTAGAGGCCTTTCTCATTGAGGGAAAACTTTACCAAATCTAAAGGAGTGTTGAATAATTTTTCCATTTGCTATGTTAGTTACCTTCCCTTACAGAGAACTGAGCAGCATGGACAATGAAGTAGCGTCCCATCTGACTTTTGAGCTGGGAAATGGGTAGCAGGATAGAAGTGTCATGGTTGTAATCTCTTCTTCTTGAAGAAAGTTAAAGATGAATTCTATTGTAATTCTAATGCAGTTATAATGAAATCTTCATATGGTTTTGTGATCAATTTGAGCAATGGAGATATAAATGAGGATTAAAAGAGGGAGGAGGGAGTTTCATGTTGAAGATTGTTGATTGATTCAATTAATAATGAATTAAATTTTATAATTATAATATTCTTATGGAATCAGAGTAAAATCCTGGTTAGAAGTTACCATCTGATACATATTTGTGAATGCATCTACAGTTATTGCTCTTTTTTTAAATCTCAGGAAAACATGATGCTAAAGGAGCATGTTGAGTTAGTAGTCAGAGAGAATGCCATACTCAAAAGAGCTGTAGCTATTCAGCATGAACGTCAGAAAGAATTTGAGGATAAAAAACGAGAGTTGCAGCAGTTGGCTTCTCAATATCAAGAGCAGCTGAAAACTCTTGAGGTAGGAAGCACCTTTCTTTTTTCCTTCTACCATTATCTATCCAGATTGGTTATCCTAAATAATTCCACATTGTACAAATTGAAAATTAAATTCAGTTTTTTGGGCATCCTAACAAGTCTTATCTTTTTTGGTCGTTGTGCTCCCAGATGAATAACTATGCAATGATGATCCGTTTGAGACAGGCCCAGCAAAGCAGTCCTATCACAGGACGTTTCCATCCTGATGTCTTTTGAACTTATTTACAAAGATAAATCTAGAAATACATAACTTTATTGCGAGTGGATTTTGTCTTGAGTTTGCCATAGATTATACATGCCAAGCAGATAGAGGTTGCCAAGAGTGTTCTCCAATTCAATGGATACGACAGGTCACTTAGTGTGGCGATTTGCAAGGGAGAAAAAATTTTCAATTTGATTTCCTTTTAAATTATTTTTTTTTGCAGCAAATTTGACTTAATACAGTAACTTGTATCTTGTAGTCCTTTGTTCTATCATGTATTGTATTGATTTTCTTATTAACGATTTTGGTAATCTTTGTCAGCAATAGCAAATCCTTAGCAGATTATATAAGGTATCAATTTTGTAATAGGCTCTTCTGATTGTGGTAGTCTACCTCTGTCTATCTTATGCAGGAGCTCTACGCATTTAATTGTTTTTCTTCAGTATATTTTTCATAGTTTATAATGGAAAAAACTTATAGATTTTAATTGTTGTTGATCTACTTTCTTGAAGTTTGCATAAATCAAAGAGAAGGTGGAAGACTAATTTCATTGGTGGGCGTAGCAAAGCTGAATCGTTTTGTTAGAAGTCTTTGCACCATCTTCAATGATCAAGCACAAAACGCCCACAAAAGATTCATTAGCTGAGGAGAAAAATCCTCTTTGATAGTCTTAACGTGCAAACTTAAAAAATCAATACTAAAAACCCATAAAGGATTGTAACATTCATAAATTTGCAAGAAAAAAAAATCCAGACCTATGGATTTGTAAGATATACAACTGAAAAAAGCTAAATAGAGAGTTGATTTCATTAAGATCCAATGACTAGAAAATATAATTATCTTTTATTATTATTATTATATTTATTATTGAGAATAGATGTTTTTGGTTATCGTTGCATATATGAAAAATGAAGTTTTTTTTTTCTTTTTAATTCCTTATTTTTTCACAGGTCCAATGAGACCAAAGTATATTTTATGAAATAGCTCAGTTCTCTTCAGTAGTCGTCCTAAGCTACTTCATTTCAGGGAAAAGAAAAGTTATATTTCCATATCTATCTTAAAAAATAATTTTTATTATAAAAATATTATAAAAACTAAAAATATTTATAATTTTATAAAAAATTAATGTAAAATTTTAAAAATATCTCATTTTTTAATAATTTTTTTAAAAAATACATTTTCTCTCACTACAATCAATATTTTACTTCAAACTTTTATTTTTATTTTTAAATTTTAATATTAAAATAAAAATATTCTAATAAAATAATAAAAATTAATATTTTAAATTATTTTTCATCATATAAAAATTATAATTTTTTATAAAAAAATTTAATTTTAATTACAAAAAATAAATAACTAAAATAATAAATAAAATAAAATATATAAAAATACATTGATAAAAATTATTAAATTTATTTTTAAATAAATTTTACATATTATGCACATGAAAAAATTTAAAAAAATATACAATTTTATTATGTAGATATTATATAAATATATTATAAATGTGCTGTAGATATATTATAGATGTGTTGTAGATATTATGTATATATTATGTTTTTGTTATTAAAATTATGTATATTTTATATAAAAATTATTAAATATTGTGTGAATATTTTATAAATATTTTGAAAATAAAAAATTAAAAAAATAAAATGAAATAAATATTAAAAAAATCTTGTAGATATGTTGTAAATTTATTATAGATGTATTATTAATGTGATGTAGATCTATTGTAGATGTTGTAGATGTATATTGTATTGTTGATTGTATATTTTATATTTTTTGTATATATTATATATATTATATGTATGTTTATTTTTTACGTGTATATTAAAATTACGATAATAAAATTTTTTTAAATAAAAAATATAATTAAAATAAAATTATAAAAAAATTACAAAACTTAAAAAAAAAAAGAGAAAATTTAACGTCTCAAAGCCAATTTTTTTTTTAAAAAGACGGAATTCATATTTATGTAATAAAAACACATTGTGTCGTATTTGCGCAAAATGACATCGTAAAACGCCTACTGAATGTAAGTTCCTCAAAAGAAAATCCCAAGTTATTTATGGACTGGGGAAAATTGAAAAAAACTAAAAAATAATTTCAGATAAAAAATGATTAATTAAATTTAAGATTTAACAATTAATTAACGAAAAAAATTCAATTATCAATTCATTTTGTAAAATCAACAACTAACATTATCAAACTAACATGCTGATTAAAATGTATAATGTTATAATTATTAGATACAAATATTTTTAATGAATTATTATTAGTGTTATAAAATTAATAACATTAATTCTTTTGATTTTTGAGATAATTTCATTTTATCTGATTTTCTTATTTGCTTCATTTTAAATAATAATCAATGAAAAATTTCTATTTTCTTTCAGGTTTTGGAGCTTGTTCACCTTATTACAATTTTTTTATTATTAATTCAAATTTTAAATTAGTTATTAAATTTATATTAAATTGTCAATTTAATTTTAAATTGTAAATTCAATTAATTAATTTGGTGAATGATATTTTATTTAAATTGTTAAATAAAAAATTAAGGAGCTCAATGTTTCTAAAAAAAAATTTTAAGTTGTAAGGATTAGGCAAAAATTTAACCAAATATAAAATACAATATGCAAACTCTTATTTTATTTTTCCTTCTTTCTTTCTGTTTTAATTATTATTACCCTTCACAGAAGATTAAAAAAAAAGGAGAGAGCGCCTGTGGAACTGAGCACGTGTATAATGTAAAAAGTTACACCGACCACAAACACAATCCTCTATTCCTCTCTGTTTGGTTCAGTCTCGCCTGTTCCTTCTCATTCCACCAGTAAGCTCTCTCTTTGCGACAATGGCGAACAACGATAAACCCAAACACTTCTCTTAAAAACTATCAATTGTAGAAAAATATATCTTCAATGGCCGCCACCATTGCCACAACCACAGCAGCGGCCGCGGCCGCGGCCACTTCCACTACTCTTTCTCTTGTTCCTTCTCTGGGATTCACTTCTTCTTCCTCTTCTAACTCTTCTGCTTGCTCATTCTTTACGGGTGGTACCCACTTATGGTCTAATAAGAAATTCGCCTCTGTTTCTTTAACCTATCTATCCTCTGCTTCTCTTAAGTTCAGAGCCAAAGCACCCTCCTCCTCGAATCGTTTTAGACCTTTCGTTAATGCTTCTGGGGATTACTATTATGCTCTTGGTGTTCCCAAATCTGCTTCTGTTAAAGAAATTAAGGCCGCTTATCGAAGGTTAGCTCGCCAGGTACTGCTTCTTTTTATTAATTTATGTATGGCCATTGCTAATCCTGAGAATTTTGAATTGTAAAGGGAGATTTTTGTAGTCGATCTTTAGAAGAAAGAAGAAACACTGTACCTTGTATTATTTTTTCTCCCTAAAGTTCTGACTTGTATTTTTTTTTTTATTGTGATTCCAGTACCACCCAGATGTTAACAAAGAGCCTGGAGCAACAGAAAAGTTCAAGGAGATAAGTGCTGCCTATGAGGTATGCATTAAGAATTGCCTTTCTGAACCTTCTTTATGGCAACATTGCATATTTTGTGATAATAGTATTCATGAATTTATAGTACTTTATTAATTATTTGGTTTGGTCCATATGCTGGGGGCAGATTTCATTGTCCACCATCTTCATATATTATTTCACGCATCTTAGTCCAAAATTTTGGACATTTTTGGGAAGTGTATTTGATGAATACTGGATTTGCAGTCCGTAATTTCAGCCTAAAGGTTGACAATCTTATCATCTAGTACGGCACCTCTTACCATGGTGTCACTGATCATGCAAGAATTCATCCTGGCTTGTATTTATATATATATACATATATATTACTTTCCCCCTCCCCCTCTTCCCTATAATTGTGTCTGATTCTTTCATTCCGTGATGTTTGCTGTGGCAGTTAAGGTTCTTTCATTTGTCACATTGTCTTTTGAATTCTGAAGTACTTCACTGTCAGGTGCTATCAGATGACAAAAAGAGGGCTCTGTATGATCAGTATGGCGAAGCTGGAGTTAAGAGTACAGTAGGTGGATCATCAAGTGCTTATACGGTATTGCATCTTGATAAAATATAAACTCCTCCCCCCCCCCCCTCTCTCTCTCTCTTTCTTTGTGCTTATATGGTATCGCATCTTGTTAAATATAACCTCATCCTCTCTCTCTCTCTCTCTCTCTCTCTCTCTCTCTCTTTCTTTCTTTGTGCTGAGAATATCTAGAGAAAAATTAATATACACCTGAGAACTTGACAAGCTTGCTTGTCAGTTACATCAGCAGAGTCTCCTGCAACACATATTAGCATATTCCTCTGGTGCAAAGTGCGCTCTATGTTGTTGAACTTTCTCTTGTGTGAAAATTTGCAGGAGGCTAACCTTTCCCTGATGTTTGACATGCTAGTTAGTTTTTTCTTTAATAATCTTTGTGTTTTTGTCTATTTCGTGATTGGATATATAAGATTGTGAAATTAATACATCCGTCAACATTTTTTTTTCTCTTAGTTTCTACCCTTTGGTATGTTGTCTATTACCTATGCGCAAAGGTCTTTAAAATGCAATTTTTTTCTTGCTGTAGATGAAAATAGCTATAATATAAATGAATAAAAACAAAATTTTGGATGAACTTCTACTTCTTCCTATTGTATAAATTAAATACCAGTTTGCTGAAGTCCTGCTGAACTCAATGAGCGAGGCCAAGGGTTGTGGGCTGGGAAAGGAAATATTTGTTCTTAACTGTGGTCATATCCCCTTTCTGTCCTTCCTTTTCCTTCCGCAATAGATTCAGGTGGCACAAACTGTCAGCATACCTATAAAGTTTAATGAAACTTACAAATTACTTTTTCATCTGCAGACCAATCCTTTTGATCTATTTGAGACATTCTTTGGACCAAGCATGGGTGGTTTTCCTGGCATGGAAATGGGGTTTAGGACAAGCCGTCGTAGTACTGTTACTAAGGGTGAAGACTTGCGGTGAGTTACAAATAGTATTACTGATGGATTGTTGTCTTGCCATATTCATCACCAATCAACCTAGAGGTGTATGAATTGGTTATGTGGCCTGATTCTCTGTTAACAGCACTGTTACGGTCCAGCTTGTTTACTGATAAATTGTTTAGCTATGAAGTGCCAACAAACCTTCAATAAGGGATATGTTGCACTTGCACATTTTCACTTTACCAATACACGTCAAACTTATGTCAGATATAAACTTTTTCCAGCCAAAAAATATGAAGAAGAAAATGTTTGACGCGTGGATGCACAATTTTTATATATGTTGGACACACAGTAAACTCTTTACATGGTCTTTCTAATAATAAACAATCTTTGGCATTTATTAATAAAATATAGAAATGCCCCATTAAAAAAAATGTAGTAAAGATGAAAATTTAGATTAGGAGAGCATTAGCATTATCCCTATAAAATATAAACACTAGGCATTGAAGTTATGTTGGTTAGTTTGTTGATTTTCAATATATTTGCTTACTCTTCTGTTTATTTGTATTAATGTCTTGGGTAATAAACATCGTTAGAGCAGGAATAGAAATGTGCTAAAACATATAAAGCACATGGGGCATATTTGCTTTTGAAATTTGTTATAGAATTGCTGTTAAATGCTTGGTCATGTCATTTGGTTGCAGTTATGACATCACTTTAGAATTTTCGGAGTCTATATTTGGAGCTGAAAAGGAATTTGAGCTTTCTCATCTGGAAACTTGCGAAGCTTGTATGGGTACTGGAGCAAAGATAGGCTCCAAATCGAGGATATGCTCGACATGTGGTGGTAGAGGTCAAGTTATGAGAACTGAACAAACACCCTTTGGCTTGTTCTCACAGGTATTTAGGCTCTCACACCAACTCCAATTTGATCTTACTGGATTTTTGGCAATGATGAATATGTCATGTGAAATCTGAAAATTTCCTTTCTTGACACCTTCACTGCTTAGGAAAAAATTGATTTTTTTGCTGCTTGCAGAAAATGGAAGCTAAGTTATTGCTTTCATGATTTTATAAAAAGTTGAGTGAACTATTTTAAATAGTTGTGGAATTAAGAAAGAAAGTTCTTGTAAGGATCTTTTCCTGAAAGGTGTTAAAAAGTGAGGATATCAGAGTAATTAGACAAAAAAGCACATATAAATTCATGTGTAGTAAGACAGCAACAGCAAAGACAATTTGAGCCAAATGGTTTCATTTCAAGGAATAGCAATGGTTGTACTTTTAGGTTAGAAGATTGCCCAGTGTGAATAATATAATGTGGAAGTGACAAGATCTGAGGTGGTGATCAACAAAATGATAAAATTTTGGTGAAAATGACAATATATTCTCCAAATAAAGAATATTAAAAATGGATGAGTAGAATTCCTTATGCAAGAATAGTCTAAAAGAAGAAACAAACTGATAGAAAGGGACCTCAATTCCTTTGCATATCATTCTGAGAGAATCATTAGGAGAGGACCAAAGAGAAAACAAAATATATCCTATAGTAGTCATTGCAAAAACTGCGTCATGTACTTCTGATTAGATTATAGAAGTTTGACAAGTTAATTCATTTTTCTTTGTTTGCTTGTTCTCCGATCAACTTTTGACATGAAGTATTTATTATTGTGATATTCCTTATATATATCTGTCCTTTCATATAATATTAGGTTTCTGTATGTCCCAATTGTGGTGGGGAAGGTGCAGTTATTTCTGAATACTGTCGAAAATGCTCCGGTGAAGGGCGCACCCGTGTTAGGAAAAATATCAAAGTCAAAGTCCCTCCTGGAGTCAACGCAGGCAGTATTCTTAGAGTTGCTGGAGAAGGCGATGCTGGACCAAGAGGGTATGTTGGTGAACTATGCTTTTCATATCTTGTAGCTCAATTGGACTATTTTGTATATTATTGTGAATTATAATCGTTGCTTTTATTATGTTGGCTGTTGACACTATTCCATATGAGCCAAAGCAGTTATATACTAATTACTGGATCGATCTTCGATCTGCAAGAAGGGATTGGATATCATACATACTGAGGAACAAATATTAGGTTATAATATAAAAACACAAGTAAAATCTACAATTACAGCAATTTACAAATGACCTCAGTTTTGTATTTTTAATCAAATAATTAGTTTGAACTTCCTCAGGTTTGAAATTATATTTGATTAATGACAATATTACTGCCTCAAATTAACCACTTATAGTGCAATATTGAAGCTACAACGGATTCGAGACTCCTTGTACAGATTACTCATTCTTTTATTTGGAGTAGATTTCAAACTGCATCTCATCTTTCCAAGTTTTTCTTTGACATTTCTTATCTTCCCCTTTTCTCCTTATGATTCTTGAACAATGTTACTACTTTGTTTGTATTATTATTATTTCAATGTACTCAAATCTTTGAAAGCTTTATGTATTGTCCCTCTTTGACAATAAATAGTGACCAAAAACAGTTTGATCATTTTAGTATTTGCATATCTTCTGCAGATTTCATATTTGATACTGATCTAATGGTTCTAAATCATTAATTTTGGTTTCTGCAGTGGTCCTCCTGGAGATCTATATGTCTATCTTGATGTTAGGGAGATAACTGGAATCCAAAGAGACGGCATAAATCTCAAGTCAATAATATCTATCAGTTATCTTGATGCCATTCTTGGATCAGTGGTTAAGGTTTCAAATCTATTTTTTGGGTTTAAACTTTGACTTTTAGTCTTTTTAATAAGTAATAGATATTGATTTTAGGTGAGGAAAATATTTAGATAGAGCTAAGGTGAATAGACCTTAAGTATATAAAAGTTTTCTTCAACTTTTTTTGTTAGTTTACACTGCTTCAAAATTTAAGCTGCCAGGAATTAGCATTTCCTTCCCATGTTAGGTTCGCTAGCATGGGCAACTTTAAACATAATTTTAATTGCAAATATCCAAATCTAACACAACTCGATAGAAATACTTAGCCAACTACTATTGTTGATTGATGGTTGGGGTATCAAGCTCAAACCCAAGGTTTTCAACAGAACAAGTTCTCTGACCCTACCTTGTTGCTAGTCCCTAGAGGTTACGGAATTTAGTAAATAGAGTATGCCAATTTTCATTCTTTTCCATTTTTTTGACAAAAAAAAATCATTCTTTTAACAAAACAGATGCAGATGATTGAAGTTTTTCATATTGCATAAAGCATATTATCTAAGTTTTGATGTTAGCTAGTTCCTACTAATTGCGTGGCTATAATACAAAATTTGAAACTAGAACTCCTTGATGCAGGGTATGACCTTCCTTGTCACATTCTGAACCATGTGAAAGACACTATTAGTTTTTTAATATCTAGAGATTGTACCAACACTACAATCACCTCAAAGACCATAGGATTGTTTCTGCCAGGAAATTAAAGTGGGAACATGGAGGGGGAAAATTGAGAGGCAAGAGTGGTTCTATCCATTTTATTTTTATAAAACAAAGGCCATATATTCTAATTAAATGTCATATGCATATATGATAAAATTTGAACTTTACTAGTTTATGTATGAGAAAGAATGGACTACATTAAGGTGGTGTTTGATACGTCATTTAGCACTTAAAATTTAAAATTTTGAGCACCTTTTATTAAGTTTTTTCACAATATATCACTTTGACTCTTTCAATTAAGCTAATATTTATTTGAATTTTGAAATGATAAGTCAGTTTGTAATTTAAAATTTGCATCAAGTACAAGTCGTTAGACTTTTGAATAATTTTGCAATTTATAAATTTCAACATTTACACACTTATTTTCAGTAACTACTGTATTTTTTCAAAATATTGTACATATTTATGTTGGTCAAAATTATAATATAAAATATGTATTTTTTGAAGTTAAGGAAAATTAAGGTGGGGCAGGGTGCGCTAAACCCATCCCTGCAATGTAGAGGCAGGGATTCTCCATCAGGTTTGGGGCAATTCTTGTCATTATGGTATAAAAGTGTCAACTCTGTTGTGGATCTTTTGATCAATCTAGAGAACTCATTTTGATTCCATTAGTTATGAGGTTTTGGAATCTCACACATTAATCGATTAGGAAAGATAAAACAGCTAAAAGAAAGATCGATTCTTAAGAGATGGGCAGCTTGTCTATCGTACATTTCAGCATATGCCTTGTAATGATTATAGTTGTTTCTAAATGTTGAGTCTATTATAATAATTGACCTTGATAGTAAGGTGAGAGCACAATGCATTTTTTTTTCTTTCTTGAAGAACACTGCCTTGCTGACTCTTGAGGAATTCAGTTGTCCTGAAAGAGAGAGACTGAGACTGAGACAGAGATCACCTCAAGCACACACTATTATGCTGAAAGTCCTGCTTAGTTTTAATGCATCACCTTTGTCTACTTTTGGAATGACAATTTGCTTTGCAGTATATGTTGTTGTCTCATAGCATATAGGCCAGAAAATTTAATCTGCTCTTCATTAGACTGAATTGATATTTTGACATTCAAAACAGGTAAAGACAGTTGATGGAACAAATGATCTTCAGATACCGGCAGGTACTCAGCCTGGAGATGTGCTAGTCCTGTCAAAGAAAGGTGCACCTAAACTCAATAAACCATCAATACGTGGCGATCACTTATTTACGATAAAAGTTACCATACCAAATCGTAGTAGGTATGTATTTATTTTCTTGAGATCTTCTAGTAATCATTGCAAGTTCAATGTGATTGTTAATTAATTATTTTAACTGTTGGTGGCTGTATGCTACACTTTGGCAGTTTGCCATCTGTCTTATGCATGGTTCTTCTTGATCCCTTGTCTGTCTTTTCTGTAATTCATCATGGTAGTTCTAATTTGTAAGACCTTCACCCCTTCCTTTTTTTTTCTTGTCCTGTCTTTCGATTAAAAGTGATTTTAAAATTTTTACTTGTTTGCATGGTGATGTATTCTTTCTAAAATAGGCTGGATACAGATCAGTAGAAAGGTGATCATAATGTCTAATATATAACAAATTTAATTTTTAATTTACATATTTCTCTTTTTCTTTGATTTACTAATTTGCTATACATTATTGTTTTTCTTTGTTATCTTACCAATCTCAAACATGACTATGGCCAATGCTTTAGCGTGGAACTTAATTATTTGTAGCCCTGCTGTTCGATTAGTTCAGAGTATCAAAAAAGTTTTATTTTTTTCTGCGATCATTTCTATAAATAATTTACATATTAGTCATATCCACATTTTGTGTATATTTACAGTGCCAAAGAGCGTCAGTTACTGGAAGAACTTGCTTCATTGAGTAAAACTACCTCCACTCAGTCAATAACTCACTCCAAAATGCAATCTACAAGTAAGCCATTGTTTCTATTGGCTGATGATTGTCATTATTTCTAATTGATGAACTGCAATTGCTGCTTATTTGTGAGTTTGCCTGCGAGTTTATGGGAGGTGACAATATATTATACTTCTTTAGGTAAAAATAAGGAAAGTCAAGTGGGAACTGTTGATGAGAAAGGTGAGAGATCAGAGGACCAAAATGACCTGTGGCAGAAGTTTAAAGACTTTGCTGGGTAATATTCTTTTCTTATTTTAAGTCCAGATCATCATTTACTTTGAATCTCTGATCATATGTTGGGTTGCTTTTTAGCTTTAGTGCCTGTTGTCTCATATTCTTATTGTGGGGGCAGTACTGAAGATTCACGGGACCATGTTATTTGTTGCTTAAAATATTTTGGTTGGATTATGCGAGCAATATGTTTAATTATGCAACTAAATTAATTTGACATATTTAACTAGGGTTTGGAGTTTCAGATGGCAGTTGTTAACCGCATAGCCACATCAGATCATGCTGTTCAAAATATTATTTGTCATGTTGTTCTGTTTTTCTCTATTGGTGCATACTATCTTATTGTATTTTTATGTCAATATTGATGAACCCTTTGCATCCTTTTCTGGATCATCTCATCAACAAATTTAGATTGATTAACAGAAAGTATTGTCAAATTCGCAGCTCTGTTGCAAATGGCGCGATGAAGTGGCTGAAAGACAACCTCTAAGTTTGGGGTCTTCACTAGGTGACCAATGCCAATCTGTGTTTTAAGTTAGCCATTAGATTTTTTTGTACTCCTTAAGAGATGGTCCCAAGGGCCAAGTCATCGATTATTGAATTATATTTCTCAGCATTCATCTGAAGAAAATTCAATGGTATACTAGTGGAGATCCTTTCATTTTTGCCTCCTCTTGTAAATTTTCACGTGGCAAGCTACTACAGATTAATCTTTTCAAGTGTATCAGTTTTCATATTCTATGAGCAGATTACAGCAGTAACAGCAAGTATATGCAAGCACTATTTCAGGAATGTACATCTTACTTTCCTTTTTTTATCTGTAGAAGTGGGCAGCATAATGTTAAGTAGGATTCATTTAAACTTCTTCGTTGCTTTACCCATTGAATATGGTGAGATAATGACATATGCATGAATTTTAATTTCATGCCTGAAGATAATAAAAATTCAGGATAGAAGTTGATGAAATGGATATATGATTTTTGTCGTTAGCAAGTTGCTGGTTGCAAATGCCATTACCAGGATATAAGCCGAACTGCAGTTTTGAAACCTCAAATTTTGCTATTCAGAATGGTGCTTAGGTTAAACCTGTGAAATCTGAAGTTATGCAATGTAATTTTTGACATAAAAATTCAATTCTTTATTTGATAAACCAAGTATTTTAACTTTTTTTAGTATTTCTATGTTTGAATAACTATAATCTCTATTTTTATGTATACTTTTGATTATTTAAAAAGTAAATTTAAAAGAATCTCCCTTTTTTTTTTCTCTTAATTTAAAAGTCTATCTAATTTTAAGATGAATCAACCAAATTCTGAGGACATCACCTTGCATGCTTCAAGAATAACACTATTGACACCAAATTATTGGCTTAAAGCATTTTAATTATTCGACATATTTGCTGTTCAATAATGGTGGATTATAACGACCTAAAATCTTCTCAAAATCAACTCTCCAATATCAAATTAGAAATGACTCCTGTAAACTTAGAGAAATTTGTTATATCCTCACAGGGCAATAGCTTTGGTAACATTAGCAGAAACTTTTGACATTATCTACTAATTTCAGCATAAAATTGTATGAGGTCGAACAAATAATGCAAAATCCTTGTGGGCGTAATGATATGATGCTATAATAAAATTTCATATCAACTGATTTCCTTGTGGCAGTTATTACTTTTTTCCAATTTCTTTACAAGAAATATTTGCATCATTTTCAATTTTTATGGATGAATATTAAATCATTAGACTACTCATAAATTTCAATATATATATATATATATATATATTAGCAGAGTACATTCCTCTTGAGTTCTTAACCAATACATAATAACAATAAGATAATGAAATGTATCACTTTAAACGACTTTGCTTGACCAGAAGCACAATGGCTACAATTACTGGAGCAGATACCATAATCAGAGCTTGAAGAATATTAGGTCTTGTTATCTCAGGAAAAAGAATGCTTCCATACTTTATTACAACTGCACCACCAACTGAACCAGCTCCTAGTTTCCATACATAGTTCAAGTCCTCCTGTTCACATATAACTGTTTCAGCAATTCTTTTTTTGCATTATTCAAACCAAATACTAAATTTTGTTCCTCTACTGTTCTGGGTATTTCTTTCTTTTACTTCTCCCACCAAATCAAGAATCAAAAATCAAGAATCAAGAAAATCAAGAATTAACATTCCAAGGAAATCAAGAATCATTAAGGCTGCCCAATTATCGAATAGAGAGAGAGAGAGAGAGATGTGAGTGACCTGAGTGATGGCGTCGGTGTTATCTATGGTGGAAGTTTCTTCTTCTCTTGGAGAATTCGAGGCTTGGATAGGAAAAGGTCCTTTTAGGGTTACATTTGATGAGAAATTTTGGGTGTTGATGAAGAACTTTGGAGAAGCCATGAACCTCTTTTTTGTGGGTTTGAACAATAGCAGGTGATACGTAGAGTATGAGTAGCAGAGCTTCGAAGCTCCATTTGCCATGGCTGCCACTGCCATTATCTGTTCTCTTTACCTCAATCTTCAAATTTTGTGGATATAGGGTAAATTTCACCGGTCGTCGCTGAGAAATACAAGAGTGCGTATTGTCATTCTTTATTTTTAAATTATCTCATAATAATTTCTAAAATTTATTCTTCATTTTTAAATCGTTTCTTCCGTTTATTTTTCCATCTAAATATTTAACCGAGTGGACATAGTGACATCATACTAGGAGCTAACATAGATCACGTCAACTTATTAAAAATTAATTAAAAATTCTCATATTAAAATACAACATTTAAATTTAAATCTAATACTTTTAATGTTAAAAATAATATAATTTACTATTTTAACTACACTTCGTCACATCTCTTATTACTTTATTTATATTTAAATTATATAGTTTTAAAAAATTATAAATTATAAAATAATTTTATTTAATAATTAAATAAAATTTATTAATTTAAATATTTATTATTAATTATTAAACTTTTTTGAAGAATTTATTTATTATTAAACTTAATTAAATAAAAAAATTAATAATTTAAAAACCGAATCACATTTTTATTTAAATAATTTTATTTATTATAAATTATAAAATAATTTTATTTAATAATTAACTAAAATTTATTAAGAGACCTAATTAATTAGCAAATCCATAGATAAATTAATTAAAAGACTCAATTTTTAATTTTTTTTTAAAATAGATTATATTTGCAAGTAATCTAATTAATTTTTTCATTTTTTATATTTAATAATTCTAATGATTATTACTTTAATTTTAATTATTAGTTAAATAATTTATGATTCAATTATTTAAATAAATTATTTAAATAAAAATGTGATTCAGTTTTTAAATTATTTAAATTTTTTTGTTCAATTAAGTTTAATAATAAATAATTTCTTAAAAAAAGTTTAATAATTAATAATAAATATTTAAATTAATAATTTTATTTAATTATTAAATAAAATTATTTTGTAGTTTATAATTTTTTAAAACTGTATAGTTTAAATATAAATAAAGTAATAAAGATTACATGTGTTGAAGTGTAGCCAAAATGGTAAGTTATATGACTTTTAGCATTAGATGTATTAGGTTTAAATCTCAATCTTGAATCTCAATATTAGAATTTTTAAATAATTTTTAATAAGTTAACATGACAGTTGATATGTTGCTATTTCAGCTTCTAATATAATGTAGCAATACTATGTGGCATTTTATTAGATGTCTCATCAATTTTATTAAATATTTAAATAAAAAAATAAACGGAAAAATGACAATAAAAATTAAAATAAATTTTAAAAATGACTATGTGACAATATAAAAATAAAGGATGAAAATATGCATTGATGCATGTCTATGACTTGTGAAATTTATCCTGTGGATATATGTATATGAATTTGATTTATTACTATCTTTTCACTTATAGTGAATTAAGTGATTGAGAAATGATGTCTGTCAAGTTAGTCTCGTAACTAATAAGAGATTTTGGTATGGACGATTTTCAAAAAGTGAAAATTATTGAATTTTTTTAATTGAAAATTATTTAATTTTAAAAATGAAACAGAAAAATAATTTTGTTGAGAAAATAAGTTTGGACAATGATCACTTTATGAGCTAGTTTTTAGAATTGAATTAGTTTTAAATTTATTTTTTCAATATGATATCAGAGTTACTAATCTAATTTTCCAATAAATGTCTAGTCATATAAATTTTATGCAGGGGTGTGTTGAGTATTCTATATCGCTAAAATATAATAATAATGTAGTTCTTATAATATTTAGATAATTTTTATTTTATGAACTAGCTTTTAAAATTGAGTTAAATTCAAATTTATTTTTTCAATAAATTTAACTTAAATGTATTGGTTCAGTTAAATATTTTTTCTTTTGTTTAATGTAATATTACGTTATAAGATTGTGAAATAGTTGAAGTTAGACTCTAATCCCTTATTTATTTGATCATTTGGCATGACTTTACAATGTACCGCATAATTTAATTTTTTAATTTTATTTTTATAATATTGTTTTTCGTACCAATTTCATGATTTAAAATTTAATTTTCAAATTATAAATTTAGTGTTTTTCATAATTTGAAAATTTTAAATGCCACGCATATAAAATATTTTTTATTTTCATATCCTATTAAAATATTATAAAATATCATTAAATTTTTATCTAATAATCCTTCTAAACACATACTGTATCATATATTATTAAATAATATTGTCAGTTATCCAAATAATATCTAAAGCTAATATGCCTTCCTTATAACATATTTCAATAAAAAAATTATTAAAAATTAAAGTTTCCAAAAAAAAAAGTTAGTATAGAGTTACTGAGGCAGAACGGACGACCCATATTTTTATAGAGCAATTTAATAGAAAATTGCTTTAATAGTAGTTTAGTAACTATTGACAAAAGTTAAAGTTATACATTGGGAGTTCTCTTAGCCTAGCCTAATGAAAAATGGTCTAACAAGTCAAAGTAACTTATTTGCGGTAAGGTTTGTCGCTTTTCGACCAAATTCTAACATTTAGATTTTTGAAATTGCATTTTTCTATTTATGACAGCTTTTAGTATATTTTTATTTTCTTATTTATTTTTTGTAGGAATTCAAGATCGAGATGCCATTTTGGCATCTTATTTGCCTCATTAAATATTTTCTTTCTATACATGTAATTTTATATATTTTTGCAATATGCTGTATTTTTCTAAAAGTTTCATTATTTGTAATTAGAATTTCTGTAACCTTCACCTTATATATTATAACCTTTTTAGAAGGTAAATGCATTTTTTTTTAATTCAATAACATTTCTAAAGAGAAACTTTTCTCTTTTTTATGTCTATTTACTGAAGCATTCTTAGACTAAACAAATTAATAGTACTATTATCCCTTTGTTCATTACGTCCGCTACGTCAGTTACCATACAACTCAACTCAATAAAATTTTAATCTCAAATTAATTGGAGTAGGTTATATGAATTTTTTTTTCACTTAGAGTGATGACGTGCCACATCTTCAAAGAGATGTAAAACTGTAAGATCATATTGAATTGCTTTTATTCAAGTTAGTTTAGATTTATCAATGCCTCTCTTGCATATATCTACCTTAACTTGTTCAATATTTCTAATAAGCGTATCACTAAATTTTTGTTTTACATGATCAAACCACCTTAACTTATGCTTTCTTAATTTATTCTCAATAAGTGTTATCTCTACTTTTTCTCTAATGCACTTATTAAAAATTATATCCATCATAGTATGTTCATATCCATCTCAGTATTCTCTTTTTAGCCACATGCAACTTACCCATACGTCATCCTTTCAATGCCCAACACTCGCTACTATACATTATGACAGGCAGTACTATAACAGGTCAAAACAACTTGTAATACTCATTTACTTCATCCAATCTGTTTTAATCCTTTGACTAACATCTTTTTTGCAAACTCCATCTTCTAAAGAATTGAGCCAAGATACTTAAAATGAGCGTTATAAAGTACTTCCATTTCGTCTAAAATAACTTTACTTCTTTTTCTATTTGCATATTAAATCTAGAGTATATATATTTAATCTTAATTTTACTTAACTTAAAACTCTGGATTCCAAAGTATTCTTCCACATGACAATGAAATGGAGATGTCAATAAAAGATACGGAAATGGACAAGCTTTTATCAAACTGCTATTTTATACTCCCTACATATATGCTTTGTATTATTAAAAGCTTATGTTCAATATCAAAGGAAAAAATTGTTTAGTTCTTCAATACCAACAAATAATCAACAGTACAGCTGAGCGTCAAGACTTATTTTCCAAATGCCATTATATTAATATAAAACTAAAACTATAAATATTGACTATATACATATTTCTGAGCCAAAAAATTTGCAGATGACTTCTCAAGTACCAACAAGCAAACCACTGATGACAGGATCCATTTCATATGAAATAGATGTGGCTCTTGCTAGCAGCAATTTTGGAAAATGTCATAGCTGTAATGAGAAAGCTGAAAGCAAAGACACTAAGGATTAGGTTGCTTGCTAGCAGGACGAATAGAATGAATTTTAGTCTTCTTTGGTTTTTCTTTGATGGCTTCAATCAGTTCTAGTGTATCCACAACTTCTTTCATTGATGGCCGTGATTGAGGATCAGTTGCAATGCAAGTTAAAGCAAGCTGAGCTGTGTGAAATGCAGCTTTCAGTGGATATTTTCCCTCCAACCAGGGATCCATTACATTTTGTGGGTTTTGTGACTCTGTTACTAAGTCTACAATTGAGAGAGCCCAAGACTAAAGCCAAAGCTGTGCGTTTTATGCTAGGGTTATTTTTCGATTGGTATAAAAACCAAATGTAATCGGTTTTGTTTAGTTTTTACCTCTCTGCCGTTTTTCTCATCTTCTTCTCTCTGCTAGGTTTGGTTTTGTGAGATAGTGAGAGTTGAGAGTTTCTGATTTGAAGTTTGTAAGACTGTTTCTTTATCGGCTTTGAGTTATAGTGAAAGGCTGAGGAATCTCTCCTCCTTGGATGTAGTCCTACTTTGTGTAGGATGAATAAAGTAAATACCGGTGTTTCTGTTTGCATGCTTCGTTATTTTCTTTCTGTTTGATTGTTCAAGATCCGCAACAATTGGTATCAGAGCGCGAGGATCTCGACAAATCAGGTTGTAATCTTCCTTGTCTTTGTTTTACTTTCGTTCTTTGGGGTTTTCTTGTTTGATTTGTTCAGATTGATTTTTTATCTCGCTCGATCTGTTCAAATCGTCTCCTTTCTCGCTAAGATCTGTTCAGATTGGCCCTTATTCTGTTCGCTTTGTTCAGATCGGTTCTTCTCCTGTTAAGATCTGACAAGATCTGCTTATTGTCTAGATTATTCTTTTGTTTTTCCTCGCGATTTGGTACTGTGATTGTATTTGTGCTGTGCAAGATAGACAGAAGAACAAAAGGATAAGATCTGCTTAAAGAAACCCTAGATCGGAGAAAAAATGTCCATCGCCAAAATTAATGTCGAAAAATTCGACGGTAAAGGAGATTTCACAATCTGGAAAGAAAAAATGGCTGCAATACTCGTACAACAGAAGTGCAGAAGAGCACTTGATGATCCAGAAGCTCTACCTGCGACATTGACAGACTTTGAGAAACAAGAATTGATGGATCTTGCGTACAGCACCATCATTCTGAATCTTTCCGATGTTGTTCTCCGGAAAGTAAGAGGTAACGACTTTGCTCCCAAACTCTGGCATAAATTGAATGAATTGTATAATGTTAAGTTTTTCTCTAAAATTGCTTACTTGAAAGAAAAGTTGTTTAGCTTTAAAATGGATCCTATAAAGTCTGTTGATGATAATTGTGATGATTTTCAAAAGTTAGTATTAGAACTTGCTGATGTTGGTGAGGATCTGAGTGATGAAAATCAGTCAATTATTCTGCTTAATTCAATCCATGAAAGCTATCAAAATGTTAAGGATGCACTTAAATATGGTAGGGATAGATTAGAAACAGATGACATTATAAATGCTTTAAGACTCAGAGAAATGGAAGTTAAGTCTGTAAGTAAGCAAACTGGAAATGCTGAGGGTCTGTTTATTAAAGGTACTAAAAGTAAAAATAAAAAGAAAAGATATAAGAATAAAAACAGTGAGAGTAATCAACAGCACCACTCAAATAGTTCATCTCATAATGATAAAACTAGTAATCAGAACACTATTACCACAAATAAAGCTGAGAGAATATGTTATTACTGTAAGAAAAAGGGTCACATTAGGAGGTTCTGTAGGGAAAGACTTAAGAAACTAGAACAAAACAATGAGTCTGGAGCTGCTAATTCATCAACTCAGGTTGATGATATAGAGGCTCTAACTGTCACTTCCAGCAGAGATGCTGAAGTTTGGATTCTAGATTCTGCATGTTCATATCACATGACTCCTCACATACACTGGTTTAGTAAGTATCAGGATCTAAGTGGTACAAATGTTCTGATGGGCAATGACTCATCCTGTAAAGTCCTTGGGGTGGGTACAGTTAGGTTATCAATGTGGAATGGCAGGATAGTTGAGTTACATGATGTGAGACACATTCCTGAACTTAGGAGAAACCTCATTTCTTTATGTTGGCTAGAAGAAAAGGGCCTAAGTCATACAGCTAGGGATGGGGTACTAGAGGTTTATAAACAAGACAGGTGTGTCCTAAAAGGTAATAGAGTCAACAGACTCTACCACCTTGTAGGTTCAGTCATAACTAGTACTGCTGCTAATACTGAGTCAAGCAGTGACTCGACAACTCTGTGGCACAAAAGGTTAGGTCACATTGGCTACACTGGTCTGGAACAGCTGTATAGGAAAGGGGTCTTAGATTTATATGAGTTTAGTAAGTCTAGTCTCTGTGAGACCTGTGTAATAGGTAAGGCACATAGGAAAAGTTTTAGTCAGTCACAACACAAGTCACAAAACTGTTTAGATTACATTCACAGTGACTTGTGGGGTTCCTCTTTTGTACCACAGTCACTGTCAGCCTCTTAATACTTTGTCACATTCATAAATGATTATTCTAGGAAAATCTGGATCTATTTCCTTAAGAATAAAAATGATGTTTTTAATAAATTCTGTTAATGGAAAGCACTTGTAGAAAATCAAAAGAACTGTAAAATTAAAGTATTAAGAACTGACAATGGCTTAGAGTTTGTCAATAAACAATTTGATGAATTCTGCTTAAGACATGATATAATGAGACATAGAACTTGTACCTATACACCACAACAGAATGGTGTAACAGAAAGGTACAATAGGACAGTCCTGAATAAGGTCAGATGTATGCTGTTTGAGTTTGGTTTTGGTAATAGGTTCTGGGCTGAAGCTGCATCAACAGCTTGTTACTTGATAAACAGGTCACCTAGTTCTGCTTTAAAATATAAGTGTCCTAATGAGGTATGGAATGGAAAACCTGTAGGTTACTTTCATCTTAGGATATTTGGATGTGTAGCTTACATTCATAGGAAACAGGACAAACTGGAACCTAGAACAGTTAAATGTTATTTTGTTGGTTATCCTGTTGGTATTAAAGGATATAAGGTCTGGTCACATGTTGATAATAAGATACTTGTAAGTAGGGATGTTGTGTTTAATGAATTGGAACTGTATAAGACTAACCTGCAGGTACCTTTGACAAGCTCACAAGCTGACTTGTCTGTGTTTGAGGTGGAGCTTGATAGTTTTTACAAAACTGATCAGAATGCCACCCAAACAGAACCTCCTACTGATGTGAATAATGAGTTACAGGTACAACCTGAAGGTGGAGCACTTAATAATGAGCCAGAAACACAAGAGCAAACTGGCTATATGTTAGCCAGAGATAGACAAAGAAGGGAAATCAGAAGGCCTTCCAGGTTTGATGATTATGCTTGTAATGTCTTAAATGTGGATTTAACTGCCTTTACTTTTGTGTGTGCTACTGTGACTGAGACAGGTGATCCATTGAGCTTTGAAGAAGCCAGACTGAGCAGTGACTGGAGTCACTGGAAAGCAGCAATGGATGAAGAGATGAATTCTCTCATGAAAAATGGTACCTGGAAACTGGTACCAAAGCCTGCTTGTAAGAAAATTATTGGATGTAAATAGGTGTTTAAGAGAAAACCTGCTATACCTGGCTTTGATAAAGGGAGATTTAAAGCCAGGGTTGTAGCAAAAGGATTCTCTCAAGTGGAAGGTATAGATTTTCATAAAATCTTCTCTCCTGTAGTTAAACATGTTACAATTAGGTTAATGTTGTGTATAACTGTCATGCTAGATTTAGAACTTGAACAATTGGATGTTAAAACTGCTTTCTTGCATGGTACTCTTGATGAAGAGCTTTACATGGCACAGCCAGATGGTTATGTTGAATCTGAAAAAGAAAGTTATGTTTGTTTGCTATTGAAATCCTTGTACGGTCTTAGACAAACACCTAGGCAGTGGTATAAGAGGTTTGATGAGTTCATGATTAGACATAGGTTTAAAAGGAGTAGATATGACCCATGTGTGTATTTTTCTGAATTGTCACATGATCATTACATCTATCTGTTACTGTATGTTGATGACATGCTGATTGTCTGTGAAAATAAGTCTGATATTGTTAAATTGAAGTCTATGTTAAGTGCTGAATTTGAGATGAAGGACTTAGGTCCTGCAAAAAGAATTTTGGGCATGAGTATAGATAGAGATAGGAGTAAAAGGATGTTATTTCTGTCACAGTGTGATTATGTTGGCAAATTTCTTGAATTATATAACCTGAACAAGGTTAAAGTTGTTTCTACACCAATTGGTGCACAGTTTAAACTGTGCTCCAATTCTAAGCCTCTAACAGTATCTGAACAGGAGTATATGAATAAGGTTCCTTATCAAAATATTGTTGGAAGCATGATGTATGCTATGGTCTGTACCAGACCTGATATTGCCTATAGTGTGAGTCTAGTCAGTAGGTTTATGAGCAGTCCAGATAAATCTCACTGGGAAGCTATGAAATGGCTTGGTAGGTATCTTAAAGGCTCTGAATCTGTATGTTTGTTGTTTAAACAGCCTGATTGTGAAATGTTTGATATAACTGGTTATTGTGACTTTGATTTTGCTACTGACTTAGATAAGAGAAGATCTTTAACTGGTTATTGTTTTACACTTGGTGGGAATGTTGTGAGTTGGAAATGTGGTTTACAGCATGTTGTAGCTCTCTCTACCACAGAAGCATAGTACATTTCCCTTACAGAGGCTATAAAAGAAGCCATCTGGTTAAAGGGAATTGTAACTGAGTTGGGTTTGAAAATAGGTAAAGTCAATGTGTTTTGTGACTCACAAAGTGCAATACACCTAAGCAAAAACAGTGTATTTCATGAGAGAACAAAACACATTGATGTTAAACACCACTTTGTTAGAGATATAATCTCTAAGGGTATTGTAAATGTTGAGAAAATCTCAACTTTGATTAATCCAGCTGATATATTTACTAAGCTTGTTTCTGTTTTGAAATTTCAGAAGGCTCTAAGCCTACTTGGAGTTGTGAAGAGATGAGCTGTTTCAGGTGTTACCTGAGGAGTGGATTCCGAATGCCTTTCTGTTTTGTAACTCAGAGTCAAGGTGGAGAATTGTGGGTTTTGTGACTCTGTTACTAAGTCTACAATTGAGAGAGCCCAAGACTAAAGCCAAAGCTGTGCGTTTTATGCTAGGGTTATTTTTCGATTGGTATAAAAACCAAACCGTAATCGGTTTTGTTTAGTTTTTACCTCTCTGCCGTTTTTCTCATCTTCTTCTCTCTGCTAGATTTGGTTTTGTGAGATAGTGAGAGTTGAGAGTTTCTGATTTGAAGTTTGTAAGACTGTTTCTTGATCGGCTTTGAGTTATAGTGAAAGGCTGAGGAATCTTTCCTCCTTGGATGTAGTCCTACTTTGTGTAGGATGAACCAAGTAAATACTGGTGTTTCTGTTTGCATGCTTCGTTATTTTCTTTCTGTTTGATTGTTCAAGATCCGCAACACATTTTTCAACTTCCTTCCATCACATAGATATGGTTTGATCCACTTCACTAGATTTTCTTGCCTTATTGGCCGCTTTGGATAAACTACATGTAACCGGTCAGGATTTCAACCAGAACCACGCCAAAGCCATACATGTCGCTCTTCGCAGATAGATGCCCTATTTAATTAAACATTATACCAATTTCAGAGCAACTTCTAAACCAAATCTAGATCAAGTGACTCTAAAAAATATATGCCTGCAGAGCAATCAAACTTAAAGCAAATCACAGAATATATTACCTGTGGCAATATACTCAGGAGCAGCATAGCCATATTCACCACTAGTTGTTGTCATATATGTCATATATAATTCACAATTAGTTGAACTAATTTTCGCTAAACCCAAGTCTGATATCTTGGCATTAGAGGACTAAAAATAACATCACAAGTAAGGCAAGATTAGAACTCCATTTATCATTTATTGACAGCTTCTGAAAGACATCTTTTTAATATATTTACAACTTTTAGCCTTCATTTTGTCAAAATGGTGCACAAATTGTAGTGTTTATGTTATCATGGTGAAGTGAAGAAAAAATGATGAAATATTGACCAGTAAGTGTTAAAAAACATAAGTCTGACTGCCAGAATTCATGCATCATCAGATGTTTACCCGATCAATTAGAATATATGAAGACCTGAAATCTCTGCAAATTATTTGCTTCTCTAATGCGTGCAAGAATGACAAGCCTTGGGCTGCTCCTGTTGCAATCTTAATTCGTACATCCCATGGAATTCTGTCCACTCCTGAGCACCCTACAAGTTAAAAAATTAATTGAAGAATAAACCAAAAGAAATTATTGAATTATGAAGATTACATGTGATTTCACTACAAATGCTTGTAAATATTCAGGGTAACAATCTTTTAAAATTAAACAATGCTTCTCATACTTCCAAATAGATGATTTTTCAAGCTACCCCTTTCCGCATATTCATACACTAGGAATAGAACCTTGCCTTCTCGACAGTATCCCAACAACTTTATAAGGTTGGGATGAGAAAGTGTTCCTAAAAACTTCATCTCCGGCTGCACTACAAATCAACAGTACAATAAGGATATGGTAAATAGTATGCAACTTGATATATTTCCGCAAACTATTTTTATTAAACAAATTTGGTGAAATATGCAAACTGTTCTAAAAGGTGAAAGGGAACATAACAATATGATTCATCTAGAATATGGCAATGGATAAACTGATCCATTTAAATGTGAGATTCAAATTATCTTATTGATTTATTTGAGTAATGCATTTAAAAAATCAGAAGGCACCTATTTCTTGTAATCTTAATGGGATTCAACATTTCTGAGATTAATTGTCAATGCCAAGTGGCAGTAACATATATCAATTCATAGGAGAAATCCACTACAAAAACTCTGGAAGTATATGAAAACTAAGCAAATACAGTTTTTAATTAATCATAATCAATTCATTACTATTGCTCAAAAAAAAAAATCAATTCATTACTTCCTTTGAATCTAATGATCTTCATCATTGGTCTTTTGGTATTGAAGTTAATATAATATATGTGACTACATGCATTGAAAACCTATATATGTGACTTCATGACCTTTCATCTATGTAATCATGTGTGATCAATTTTCAAATTCGTCAGAAATATTTTTTTCAATAATACAAGCAAATTGCACGAGCAACTGTATAATTGTCTCTTTAAAGATCCTCCATGTTTTTAGTCCTAATCTTTCAACATATGAAAACCACTAAAGAGGAAAGTGATAATTGAAGTGAAGCACGAAAACACGCAGTGTAAGAAATTTAAAATACTATAAGCTAAAAAATAAATCAGAAATTGAAAATGTTGTTGACCTGCCATTCTTCATATCCTTGAAAGCTATTGGAGTTCAGCCTTTTGATGGCAACTAGCATTTTCCTACTGAATTTTGATGTCCCTTTCTCATCTAATAAGCCCTTGTAGACTTTCCCAAAAATTCCTCTTCCCATCAACCTATCATCGCTGAAATTGTTGGTTGCAGCTTTCAATTCTGCATAAGTGAAAACCCATAAATTTGAGAATGGCAAAATCTGCCATATGCAGTCAGTCTCATCACTCCTTGCTGCTGGTAATTCATACTGTCTGGATACATCATTATCTTTGGCTGTTTCACAGAGATATAAAAAGTTAGTGAAGAGGTAACTGACACTATGAAAATAAAATAGGAGTCAAAAAAAGCAATTTTTGAATTTAAGTTTATCAAGACGTGAATAAGGTACAATGATAATCATCTGACCCCAAAATTCAAGAAATTGAGGACTCTGAAAATTGAAGCAAGTTCGAACATATATGGAAGAAAAAGGCAAAACCCACAAAAGACAGAATTTGAAGTTGCAGTCAACTTAAAAGGAAAAAAAGAAAAAAGCTGAAATAGCAAATATGGGATTTTGTCTTAAACAGCCAGAGAGTCAGCAGTCCAAATGAAATTTCAAGAAACTTATAATTGCATTAATCTTGAAAAAAGAAAGTGCAAGAAAAATTAAAATCAAACAAGCAGTTTAAAGATTCAGTTGCAATAAGGTTAAGTAGAGATGGGTTTTGAAGGGTGCAATGGTACCATGGTTGCCACCGTTACTCGGCGCCTTTCTGTTATTACTCAGATAGCCCCATAAATTTCCCATCTGAACCTTAATTCCCTATGGTCAGACGCAATGCTGGAGAGAAAGAACAGGTATATACATACATAAATATATGTGTGTGTAATTTAGATTTTCTTGAAATCGTGTTAACATATGTCAAATAGGAGAAAATACGAAGAAAGCCTCTGTTGAAAAGAAAAAAGAGAGAAAAGAAAGTGAAGAAAAATTACTCTTTAATCAGAGTTTAAGTAAGAGCATTCTTTCTGTCTTTTCCTAGTTTACCTTCGCCGCAGCCATGGAAATAGTGGAGACAACATTAATAACGAGGTACGTCCCTCCACGATAATTAAATTTTAGATTTTTTTTAACTTAATAAAAAAATTTCAGACAAATATTCAATTTTTTTATTATTTTTAATTAAAAGTTACTTACAAAATTCATATTAAATTCTAATAAAATGGTTGACATACCATGAAGAATTCGCGAGGGTTTAAGTTTGAAAAATATTATAAATTTTTTAAAATTTGGTCTTTTAATTTGTTATTTTTTCATTAATTAAAATTTTCATTTTAATTCGTGATAAAATATAACGAATTAAGATACAACAAGTAGGAGTTGGAAAAATATTAAAATTTTTTTAAATTTTTAATTGTTAATATATAATTTTTTATTAATTGAAATAGCATGTAGTTAAATTAAAAAAAATATTAATTTTTTTAAAATTTTAATTTCTTAATGTGTAATTTTTTTATTAATTGAAATTTGCAGTTTAATTCAATATCCAATCTAATAACATGACACATTTTTTTTAAAAATAATTTTAAATGTAATTTTTTAATTAGTTATAAAATTATTTAAAAAATTGTATCATGTGATGGAATATAAGCAGAATTTCATATTAACCTTTTCTTTTGGAAAAAAAATATTCCATGATAACTTTGTTTTAATAATAATAATAATACTAATAAATTTAAAAACATTATTTTAAAAAAAATAAAAAAAAAATATTTAATCAATAATTCAGTTATCAAATATAGCTTTTATAATGTAAAAAATATAAATCGAAATTTTATTTTTTATTAAATTCAATTATAATTAAAAATAAAAAAATTGAGATTTTTAACTATGAACCAGAGGTAAAATTGAAATTTTTATTGCTGATATTCCAATGAGGATAATGTATATAAAAAATAAAATGTAAAAAAAGTAAAACAATCTATTGCAGAAAAATAATGCAAATTCGATATTTTTAGTATTGGATTTATTTATTTATTAGTATTTTATTCATTTAGTAGTTGATAAAGACAATATCCATCTGCCAAAGACAAATGACTTGTAGCTCCGATTCAATCAAGGTTGAAGCTTCCCCAACTTCCATATCTCAAACCCTAATCCCCTAGTTCTGTTTTCCTTCTGCAAAAACCCTAAATCCTAATTGTGAAAAATTTAGTCAATCCAATCGAAAAAAATGGTGTTGGCACAGTTAGGCGGGAGCATATCCCGAGCAATCCAGCAGATGAGCAATGCCACAATCATCGATGAGAAGGTCTTAAACGAATGCCTCAACGAGATCACCCGCGCTCTCCTTCAATCCGATGTTCAATTCAAGCTCGTCCGTGATATGCAAACTAATATCAAGAAAATCGTCAATCTCGACGATCTGGCTGCCGGTCACAACAAGCGCAAGATTATCCAGCAGGTAAATTGTTCTTTTTTTATTTATTTTAAATTTGTACTTGTGAGGACTAAGTAGGACTTCTTAGAATTGTACATTTTGATGGAAACGTAAGTTTGCGTTTTTGGATTATTGTAGGCAATATTTAACGAACTCTGCAAAATGTTGGATCCGGGGAAGCCATCTTTTACTCCAAAGAAAGGGAAAACCAGCGTTGTAATGTTTGTTGGTTTACAAGGTATACTTCATACTGTTTTGGATTATATTCATAGGCACTGATTTATCACTTTTCGTTTTCTTTCCCATATGCTTTGTTTTTTGCTGTAATGATGTAGGTTAAGTGCCATATATGCGCTGGTTATATATGCTATTAGCATGTTTATATGTTTCTGCTTTATCTATAAAAGTTCTACAAAACAGAATTTATTCGTTGCAAAAGAATAAAAAACAATGTAGAATGTCTTCGCTCAATTTGACTTCTTTTACTTTGATGATGTATTATATACTTATTTGTATGTACAGTTTTGTGGAAACCATTATTTCAGTAAATTCCATTTACATTTTTCCTTGATTCCTTGGAAACTCCTTATTTATGATGTTATTGGTAATCGTTTTTATTTAATATAGCTTTTCTATGCAAGTATTTTATTATTAAGAAGCAACAGTCTCATGCAAATTACTCAAACAAATGTTTCTTCTTTGACATACTAGTATGTTTTTGTTTATTTATCTACTCTTCTTTGCCAATTTTCAGGGTCTGGGAAAACCACTACATGTACTAAGTATGCATACTATCACCAGAAAAAGGGTTGGAAACCTGCTCTAGTCTGTGCTGATACATTCAGAGCGGGTGCATTTGATCAGCTGAAACAGAATGCCACAAAGGCTAAAATTCCATTTTATGGAAGGTGCTTATTTCTACTAAATTTTTATTTTGTTGTGACATATTTTAAATTAATATTTTCATTTTGTATTTGTATTGAACTCATAAAACCAATATAACAGTGTAAAAGATTATGCTTGCGTTTTATCATTTCAAGTATCTTTTGCCTTTCCCCTACAGTTATATGGAATCAGATCCTGTGAAAATTGCTGTGGAAGGAGTGGAAAGGTTCAAGAAGGAGAATTGTGATCTTATAATTGTTGATACTAGTGGGCGCCATAAACAGGAAGCTGCTCTTTTTGAAGAGATGCGCCAAGTTTCTGAAGCAACGGTATTTTCTGGTTTTGCATGCTCCCATGATCTTGTTGGTTATTTGATTATAGGCATTATAGGTCTAAAATCGTTTGTACCTTCAGAAACCAGATCTTGTTATATTTGTAATGGATAGCAGTATTGGTCAAGCTGCATTTGATCAAGCTCAAGCGTTTAAGCAAAGTGTTGCAGTAGGAGCTGTGATTGTTACCAAAATGGATGGTCATGCAAAGGGTGGCGGTGCTCTCAGCGCGTGAGTATTCTTACAATTATTATAGCCTTTTTGTCAGTGGTTTTCATTGGATGAACTATAGGAATAAAATGGTTCGGCAGTTGTTCAACCAAACTTTGTTTCCAGCTACCTATGCCGTTATCCTTTTAAGATATTTTTTCCCTTTGGATTTATCTCTCATGGACCTGATCATGCCTTTTGCATTTTAGTACCCTGGAATTTATTTATTTGCAAGCAAAGAATTGATGCATGCTTCATTTTTTTTTAAACTATTGCAATGATATTGATAACTATTGTGAATCCTATTTACAGTGTTGCAGCAACAAAGAGTCCTGTTATATTTATTGGAACTGGAGAGCATATGGATGAGTTTGAAGTTTTTGATGTTAAACCTTTTGTTAGTCGCCTTTTAGGTATTGATCTCTCTTGCAACTCTTCTCCTTTGATGGTGTTATTCTAACCTCAAAGTTGTTACTTTGCTTGATTGCTTGTTATTTCTGTGATTAATTACAAGATGATAATCCTCCATCTAGGCATGGGTGACTGGTCTGGATTCATGGACAAAATTCATGAGGTTGTTCCTATGGATCAACAGCCTGAGCTTCTACAGAAACTCTCAGAAGGAAACTTTACCTTGAGGATTATGTACGAGCAATTCCAGAACATACTTAAATTGGGTCCCATTGGCCAGGTTCTCATCTTATTTCTGTTAGGTTGACCTATAGTTCTCTGTGTTTTTGTATACTAGAAAAATTTTTAAAAACATACACATTAATAAACACAATAATTAGTTACCACTGGTTATAACTTCTAGTTCAGTGATGATCATATATTGACAGTTTTAGTTTGGCATGTTCGTAAAATCATCTTAGATCTCATAAGGTACTATAATTTTTATAAATTCAAAAATTAACGAGGAATTTTTTGATAGATATTATTAGACAATGCAACCCATTTATAGTGAGTGAGCATGGGTGAGAACCAGGAGACACTGGTCAAAACTTTTCAATGTTATTGACTCCTTGTCCAAAGCATCCCGTTGTTAGCTTATCACAATCAGATTCTTGCCCCTCAGATAAGGAAGATGGTTGGGATATGTCCATGTCTTCCTGTTGTTAGCTTATCACAAAATCAATTTCTTGTTGCTCGGACAAGTAAGAACTTTGGGATATGTTCCTAGGAAATACTATAGAACTCCAAAATATGGAATACTTTTCTCTTGACCCATTTCAACATTGAGAATTTCGATGTCATCATAATGGATTGCAAAAAGTTACTCTATTTGTACTTCACATTGCTAGCTACATGTTTTGTCAGATGGGCTTGTGGACTGTAAACATAACTTTTAATTATTTTATGTTCCTAAATTGGGTGGATAATTTATAAATCTTAACAATTTTTTCTGTGATGGGTAGGGCGCCATATTCTAGGAGCACAAACTATGTGATTGAATAAATCTTCCTCTATCTCTTGCACTAATCAAAATTTGAAATTTTGATGATGCTGGGAATGAAGGTCACTAGATTGTGGTTAATTGGCCTTGTGAGCTGTAACTCAATAACTCGACAGCAACAAGGGATGTTAATACTTTCTTGAGCTTGAACTTAAAATGAACTACAATTTTTAATTACTTTTCTTTTTTTGGAATATTCTTGATTTAAATTTCATGCTTGCTCTCTTTTCTTGGGTTGTGATTTTCTGTTGAAAAATCCCTGGGTATTTTGTGAAGGTATTTTCAATGCTTCCGGGATTTAGTGCTGAGCTAATGCCAAAAGGTCGTGAAAAGGAAAGCCAGGCAAAGATTAAACGTTACATGACTATGATGGATTCAATGACAAATGAGGGTGAGTTAATGCTTTTTTCTATGTACTTTATGTTTTGAGTTATTACTACTCTATGTACTTATGTTTAGTATGTTCCTTCTTGGATAGGGAAAATGTATGCACTCAGCACTCTTGTTAATTAATGCCATTAGTTGTTTGTAATGCTTGACTGCTTATATTTCACAGAGTTGGATAGTTCTAATCCGAAGATTATGAATGAGTCACGCATTATGAGGACAGCACGTGGTTCTGGCCGCCAAGTTAGAGAAGTGATGGAAATGTTGGAAGAATACAAACGTTTGGCTAAAATCTGGAGCAAAATGAAGGGACTTAAGATTCCTAAGAAGGGTGAAATGAGTGCTCTATCCAGAAATATGAATGCTCAACATATGAGCAAAGTTCTCCCTCCACAGATGCTGAAGCAAATTGGTGGGATGGGTGGCCTTCAAAATTTGATGAAGCAAATGGGTTCTGCCAAGGACATGATGGGAATGTTTGGAGGTGCGGACAAGTAGAATGTGATTATAGTCTTGCACTCACAGTTGAATTGGATTTCAATCATTATTAAGCACGTATCATGGCAGGCGGCTTATATGTAAATCCATCAATGTTACCAATTGTAGCCAGATAGTGCTTGAAGATTGATGCATTTTGGCCTTTTTTTTTTATTTCTTTATCACTAACACAAGAATGTTACATTTATTTATGTTGGCAGTTGAAGTGTGCCCTATTCTGTACGTATTTGAGTTGACGGAGGAAAAAATGGGGAAGTAAAAAAAGAATACGAAATTTTTCTAGGAATTTTAAATTTTCATATATAAATATTTTTATTTTATCTTTTTGCCAACATTATTAGAGAAAATTGCATTTGCAACTTCATCTGAGCGCATTTGCACTACTGTCCAGTTAATTTTGAAATTACAGGTCTTAACATCATGTCGTTGAGTGTCCTAGGGTTTTTTTGTAATTGATTATATAGATTGCATAATAACTAGGTTTCGCGATCAACATAACGAAAACCTTAATCTGCAAAAAATCTCCCATAATTGGGATACATCACAATTGAAAATCTTCAAACACTCTATGAATAATTTAAGCAACTTTACTATGGCAAAAAGTGGTAAAAAAAAATTGACCATGGTAAAACTTTAACCATATTTTCCTGACTTGAGAGAGCCTATATATATATATATATATAAACCATTGCCAAGAGGTCTTAATACTTTGCTCAACTAATGCCAAAAGATCCGACCAGACATGAGATGAGATGATTTACAACTCATTTGGAATGAATAAATTTTATAAAATTCATTTCAATTTCAAGAGTTGCTTATTTGAAATAAAATTTTTTATTTGTTCTAATTCTATGAATTGAAATATATGAAATTCAATTAGTGTAAATTAAATTAGGTGAAATTTATAAATAAATTTCAAACTAATCAACTTAATTTTTTTTTACGAAATTATCCTCAATAGACTTATATATTTTTCTTCCATTATGTTTCTCTAATTTTTTTTTACTATGCTAATTTCATAAAATTTATTTCTCCTATTTTAAAATTTTAAAAATAATTTTAACAAAATTATGTTATTAATTTTTAATTTTTTAAAGTCAAATATCTAATTTGAATATTTACTCTTTTAACTTTATCAATAGTTATATTTTTATTTTGATATTTTATTAAATTTTTATTTTTAATAATCAATTAAAAATTTTAAAAATTACTCATTATATATATAAATTCTTTGTGAAATTGATTATAAAAAATATATATTCCTATAAATATAAATATAAATTCAATAAATATAAATTTTAAATATAAATATTTTCATCTAAAATTATGTTAAAAATTTATTATTTTAAATAAAAATTATTAAAAATAAAATTATAATAGTTTCAATCAATAAAATTCATATAAACTAAAAAATATTTTTTAATATTAAAAAATAAAATATTCATGTACAATAATTATTTAATCAAGAAATACATTATTATTAATTTATAATAATAAATTTAAAATAAAAATTTATTTCAACATTATTTAAATATAAATTTTAAATATAATATTATCATAATAAAAATATATTTTAAAAAAACAAATTTTCAATTAAGAATTTATTCCAAATAAAATTATACGAAATTCGATTGAATTATCTAATTTAAATTATATCATACTAAATATAAAATTTCATTTATAAATAAATTTTATAATCTAAATTCATTCATTCCAAACATATTCTTAGATTTACTTATTGGGTAATACATGCCAATTTAACAAATAAAAAATTTATTCTAGGCAAAAAAAATTGGAACATAATGAAAATACAAAACTTTGGGCCACATCTGCTGCTGCATTTGTACAATGATGTAAAGTAGATAGCTATAATTTTGAATATGCATATTTACATGGATGGGTACAAATACATTACATATTATCTTTCTAGGAACTTGCTTAAAACTGTTTTTCTCAAAGGAGCTTCCTCTTCCTCTTCATCTTCATCTGACTTTACATGCGAATTTAGAGCACAACGAATTACTGAATTGACTTGCATCCTCAATCTGGCATTGTCAACAAAAACCTCTGTGAGCAACTTCCTTAACTCGGCATCAGTTCTGTCACTGCCGTTTGCATTGCGAATTTCATCCAATCTTGCCACAGAATTTTCTACATCTCGCGTAAGGAGTTGTGCCTGTTCAAGTTTTTGCAACACACAAGGGTTGCCACGATAATGACAAATTACGAGAAAACAATGTTAAAGAGACGGTATAATTAGCACAGTCAATAACATTATCACATCAGAATGAGCAAGGGAACTGCTGAGCTATCTACAATATAATTATTTCAAAATTTCTTGATACTAAAAGTAAGTATGCAGGATTCAGCAATTAGTTTGAATTGTAGACAGAATTCTTAATTAGTCCTTTCTCTATAGCGCCATTATCCAATATTAGCACCCATGTACATTGTATCTATACAACATTTGCATTTGCCCAAAAGAACAAGCAAGAAATAAATGCAACTTAACATTTTTTAAGAAGGGCATGCCAGTAAATTCAGATAACAGCAACACTGAATCCTATGCATTCTAATTTCCAATTCATAACTTTATCTTTTCTTCCCAAGGTATAAAAGTAAGAAGGCATGCAAAACACGGTTCAGGCCAGTGGGTATATGACCATTATCTAACACTGACATGAACATGCACTAATTCAAAATAAATAAACTATAGATATACGTATGAAACGTTATAACATCAGAAACACAAAATTAAAATAATTTATCTAAAGCATTGCATGAACTAGTCAAAATGCAACATTCTGTAGATGTGCTTTCACAGATATAACTATGAGCAGAACAGACTCCAGATGCCATGACATTTTTGGGGTGAAAAGTTGTCTGTTGAAGTTACCTCAGCAAGGAGGAGACCAATTCGATTATCGGATGTTGTTAAGAGATCTATGGCATCAGATGGCGATGAAGTATCCACAATTAATTTATCTTCCTCTTCAATAAGAAAATTAACACTGCATTCTTGAAGCCTATCACGAAGGATTTCACACTCATGCAACAACTTAACATTAGCAGTAGTCACAATCTGCATTCTTTGCTTGTCCTTTTGAATAATCCTCTGAAGTTAGGCATACAACAGCATGAAATCAATTGATTTTTCTTTTTATAACAAAACAAAATTTAATTCCAATAAAACAGCAATCAAAAAGAACAAATCGAAAAGATTAAGCAACTGAACAGAAATCATGAAACCAAATTGACTTCAACTCTGAGAGGCGCCTATGGGGTTGGTAATCTAGCCAGGAAAAACTAGAGCTCTCTAATAGTTTTTTGGTTTTATCTACAAGGTCCCAATGATCAGGAAAAGAAGCTGCTTCAGTGATCCTGGATTTTTGTTTTCAATTTTATTTTCATGACCATTTTTGTTAGTTGTATATATATTGGACGGCGGGAGGACTCAAAGCTTGAGTATATTGCCAAGTCAAAATATACACTACCACTAGGTCAAGCTTGTGAATGCCATGATTATAATTTTATTAAAACACATGATAGGTGGCACCAGCTGTGTTGGTGGGAATTTGAAGTCTAAAGTAATGGTAGCGATATAATGTAACAGTTGTTAAATTATGAATTTGCAAGCTCACATTACCATCACTGCCTGTATGTAACTGCAGTTACATCATAGAATGACTGCTATTTTGCCACCAGAAGACTAACAGCTCTTGCAGCCATTACATGAATAAAAAGCATCTTTTCTTTGCTTGAACTCTCGCACAAGGCAAATATCAAGTCGAGAATATATTAAGGCCTTTTCACAGTTGCTTTGAAAGATGAGAGTTAATTTTAGTCAAAAGTTATTCGCATTACTTAATTCTAGTAAACTCCTTGAATATATCATTTAAGGCAATTTTCAATTCTCAAAAAAAAGGGGTAGCGACGGGCCATAATAATCCTGTTTCCAGATGCACAACTGGACGTAGATCTAAATCTAGAGTGGGAAGCCCACAAAAAAAGGACAATAATTCACCCAAAAGAAAAAGGTAAAAGAAAATTGAAGAAATCACCTCCAATTCTAATTTTTCTTTCATCAAACGACTAAGGTCCTGTTTCAGATCTTCCTGAGAACTTCTAAGAGATTTCACCTCCTTAACAAGCAGTTTTATATCTACTTTGGACTTCAGCTCCAACTCTTCATGATGCTTATGCAAGTTTTCAAGCTCTTCTCTACAAACAGCCAGCTGGTGCAGCAACATTTCATTCTCTTGAACAATAGAAGCTTTTGCAGACTCAGCACATGCCCTTTCATCCTGGAATTTTCTCACACATTATTCACTAATAGTCATCACATGATCAAACATTTAAAACAGAATATAGGAACCAAAAATGTTAGTTATAGAAAATATACCTGTTCAGATTTTAATTTCAGCTCCATCTCTAAACACTGCCTGCGGAGTTCTTCCACATCCCACTGCATTTGAGTAAATCTTTCCCTTTCATTTAAAACAGCCTGCTGCATGTTCTCTTTACAATTATTCCTAGTAGTCTCAAGATCCACTTCCAAATCTTTAACCTGCAATAGAAAATACTTCCAAAAGTTATTAACATGCCGATAAAACTGTACAGTGTCCATTTTATAATCTAGAATGATCAATATACAGTATTATGTTCAATGATGCTTCACTTAGTGCAAGTACAGTTGATGCTTTCAGCTCCTCAAAAGTAAAAAAACATCAGAGACCAATAAAATGCATTAGGGAAACCAACCATGGTTTATATAGCATTGTTATATTCTATTAGAAAATGAAAAGGGACAGCTAGACTTTCACATCCATTCAGTCAACAAAATTACTGCTCCCTTAGTATATAGTGAAGCCTTTAAACAATAAACAATATATGTAAGAAACAGAGAAATATGCATATGGTGAGTTACAATTCCAAGACACTTGACACAGTTTCACAGGTATGGCACTAATGGTAGAATCAATTGTAACCATCGCACGCAAGGTTCAAAAATTTATCATCTCACAAGCACTAAAACACAAGGAATACTAACTACAAGGGTTTGTCCATAACTTGACAAAAGAAAGAGCACCAAATTATTCTTAAACTGTTAAAATCAAAACTGGATCCTTTGTGAGTTTTACAATCTTATTTAGGCACTCGTAATGTGCTAGGTCTGAGCTAAATAAAGCACCTCATCACTTCAGATAACCTATCCATTGTATAGTAAAATACAGGTCGCTAAAAGCCCAAAGCCTAGGTCATTCTATATCAGTCCTGCTACATAGAGATGTCCTGTTAAATGAAACACAGAAAAAGAATTGAAAAGCCAAAGAAGATTTGTTGCTTCTGCATTAAATCCTGAAGGGAAAAATGCAATTAAATATTGAGGGAAGGATAACTTTAATGGTAATAGGAACTCACTGCACACTAAATAAAGTGAGGAGATAAAACAATGGAAAAATAAATACTATTTATTGGCAAGATGAAAGGAAATAAAAGTTGACATGTCAAAAAATGATATTTTGAAATTAATCATTGCCAAGGTATCATTTGAAAACATACAATGAAGCATCTATTTCGATGCTGAACAAACAAAGATCAAAGCTGCATATGCAAGTTCAAAAATGTGGTCAAGCACACCTTTGTTGTTAGGAATTGCCTCACAGTAACTTCTTGATGTAATCTGGCTATAAGATCCTCCATGTCTGTTTTTGCCGTAGCTAGTCTTTGTTGTGCCGTGATAAGAACCCTATTCAACTTATGTCGCTCATCTGATGGAAGAGCAACTACTAAGTCCCTTGATAACCATGAATTAGAGCTTACAGGAGCATCAACTATTTTCGGAGTTTCAGCACCCTCTAGAAGGTCAATGGAATCATCACCAAACAAATTGTCCACTCCCAAATTTGATATTTCACTAGCTCTTACTGCACTCAAGTCACTACCAATACTCCCTGTTGATAGTCTCCGGACATGACCATCAAGTCTCTGATATTCCAGTCCAGGCAAAGGTTCATTTTTATCCCCAAGAAAAGATGTGGGTCTAGATATATCCTCAGCAAGTTTATTTCTGCTCATGATTATTGTTTCTCTTCCAGTATGCATTTTCTGCTGGGAAAACTTTTCTAGGTTCTCCGTATTAGATTTCCTGTTAAATATGCCATATTTAATGGTTGTCTCCATTGAATTAGTTATATTTTGTTCAGAAGTTGAAGTTTCCATGCCAAAATCAACACTTGTGTGCCTTGGAGTTCCAAGCTCCGATGTCTCAGGAGAACCATTGCCATGATCTGATGCAATTAACGAACTACCAGCCATGAAAGAAAGATCTGAGTTGGTCTGACATAGAGCTGATGGATCTATGTCACTAGCAGAAGAATTTGCACCTAAGTTCTGCTGATTTGCATTATCAAAATCTGCAAGGATTCAAGGCACATTTCAATTTGAACAGTATTATTATTTGAATAATTAAATTATACTCTTTAAGATGTGACTTGGACTCAGGTAAGGGTACCAGATATACATATGTTCAAGGGCCAGATTTGCCTATTTTCTGAAATTTTGTACGTTGTTCAATTAATTGAAGTGCCAAACATCCTATCCATATCTGAATCTCAATGTCAGGTGCGTAATGTTAAGAATTGAAAAAACCATAGGTACAGGTTGCAGCTTAAAGTTCAGTAAGAAAATATGGTTATTTTTAAGATGTATCAGGAAACACCTACATGACCTTGCAGCAGCTTCTAGTTCAAGAAATGTTCCAGCAGGAGCACTTCTAGAAACATCAATATCTGATAATAGCTTTTCCATCCAATCCTCCAAAGAACATCTTCGCTGTGAGATATTAACCATTTTGAGAATATTATTATCATGATTTAAAGTAGACAATTCAATATTAGAATTAGAGGAAAATATGCGCACTGCTCAGAGTCAGAAAGACCACTATGTGAACTGCCACTTTTATTCTCTAAAAAAATGAGTGGAGAAAAAAATATATAAATGAAAATTCAAAGTGTAATCCAAATTGTTAAGTTTTGAATGCATCATTAGTTCACAATGTAAAAACATAAAAAGCCAAGCCTGAAGAAGCAAACTAAAATAGTGGTTTGGAAGGGAAAAGCTACCCCAGTTATCCCTATACTTCAGGCTCCTCAAATCCTTGGAACTTGCCAAAGCAAGGATATATTATATCTTTTTCTAAATGTAACTTAGAACTACTATCAAAGGATGTGGCAGAACGCATATGCATGTTTCCTAGTTTATGTCCATGTGTTTATTTATTTGATTCTTTTTCTTTTGAATGTTTGTTCTCGCTTTGGCAGTCAGGAGGGGGTCAGAGAACAGAAAGAGACACATTCAGGAACTTATCCACAAAGTATCTTCAAACACATGCGCAAAATATTATTTTCTGTTCCAAATAACCAATAAATTAAAAAATTGCACTTGTAACACATTGCTAATTTTAAAAATTGACAAGTGAATTGAGCTGCTTCAAAGATTCTAAATTCTGGACTATCAACAAGCCATAAACCAAGGAATGAAGAAAAAGAAAAAACTACCTACCTTTTCCAGCAATGTACTGCTTGTCCTTCTCAAAATCCTCTTTGGAGGAGCTGGAGGCAGAGTTTTCCCAGGAAATGCCTTTTTAACCTACAAAAGATGGTAAAGCTGAGATGAGAAATGGTTCACACCCAAAGTCAAAAGTTTTTTTTTTAAAAAAAATAAAGAAGGCAAACTTGACATTCAACTCACTTCAGAAAGTAGCTTTAGGAATTCACTATATCTTCGCAAAATTCCTCGAATAGTGGTGATCCCTTCTGGCGATTGTATACCAATTTGGATTCTGTAAAACTGTAGTGTCCTTAATGGATGTGAAAACAAGGTTGTAACAAAGAATAACTTCGCATGAATGCAATAGAAAAAATAGATAAACTATGCAATATAATGTCAGTAGTAATATAAGTAAATCTGATTGTTCAATCAACAAAACATTTAAAGTCAAAGTCTTTTTGTATGTGGATCAATGAGAGAAAGTTGCGAAAAATATGCTTAGGAAGAAGCATACCACCACAGGATCTGAACCTCCTGAAGGTAGAAGAATCCAAGAAGGAACTGTAACACAGTAACTCCATCCTGTATGATGGTCATGAGGCCAGATAGTGTCTCGTCCGCTCTACAATGAATACTAGAATATGTTATACAATAAGACAAATTGAAGGCAAGGTTGAAAGTGCATAGATTTTGCTATTAAAACTCAAAAAGTATATATATTTCTAAATCACTCAATTGCTGACAATTTCTTAGGCAGATGTATATAAGCTACCTCCAACTTTAATATAATTAAGCTTCTCCTCTTACCACCCCAAAACCCCCCGGCCTCCAAATTCTCTGGATCACTAGAAGCTTAAGGTGATGAACTAGAATTGAAAATAAGAGAAATGCTAGCATTAAGTTCCAAGCGGCTAACAATTTCTTCCACTTGCACTCTGCTGTGGACCCCCAAACTTGCCAGATTTTCCTTGCTGCACATTTCATGGTCTGCCTTGAAATGTAAGGCATAAATTTTGTAATATATCCAGTGAGACTCAAGCCAAATCTGCCATCCTAAACTATTTACAACAACCAAAACCAACACATCTCACACGTCATATTTTCAAAGCACAACAACTATCAGAACCAATTTCTCTTAACTCCTGATGAGTACAGATTCTCCTAAGCTGTTTTTTTGCTTAAGCCTTAAGCAGTTATGCCAAGACTATTTCCTTAACAAAGACTGAAGTTAAATAGAAGCTATCAGGATGATCAAATCAAATAGTCAGCTTCAAAATCAACAAAATTACATATCAAACACTAGCAACAATATTTTAAAAAAAAAACAAACAAACCCATTCAGGGAAGCCATAAATCGAATGAGAATCAGAACCAATCAAAATCATAACAAGGGTCGAAAACTAAAACACACCCATTTCCGAGGAGGGAGACTCCAGTCCATCCCCAAAGGCAGAGGCGATGTACCATCATGGCGGTGTCTAGGTGGGCTCTTAGGCTTCCGCATAACCGATTTACCATTGATTTTATCCCCATAAGTACTCTTATCATCGTCGCTGTTGTCATAATTTTCATCAATTGAGAGCTTGGATGATGAAGATGAACGGTGAAGACGATGGTGGTGGGAGATGGAGACGGGGTCGATGATGGGATTATAGAAATTAGCAAAATCAAAAAGTGTGAGGTCTTGCGCGTACAGATTCATTTCTCCGGATTTGTACGTTCAAATTCTAAGAACAAATTGAAATATTCTCTTTGAATCTGAAAAAATCTCAGATTTCTCCGTAACAGAATTTTGATTTCGACCTTCAAATTCCTGTTCTCGTTGCTTTCTCAGGTTTCAGAGATGGCTTCTGCAATTAGTGATTATCAGTTATTGGGCCGAAGGAGAAGGCCCATTTTTATTTAAAGGATATTTAAAATTTTGACTTAAAAAAGGAACAAAAATACTGTACAAAATATTATATAAATAAAAAATTTATAAAAATATAATATATTAACTATATATATACTAAGTATATATTAAATATATTTTTGATATATATGAAAAATATAAAAATAATATTTTTTATAAAAAATATATAAATAAAATTTAAAAAATAATATTTTCAATATTTTCTCTTTATTTAATGGCTTAAAAACTTACTAGTTAAAATCGACGAAATTAGCTTTTACAGGGATAGTAATAGGTTGAGTATGGATCGAATTTTGAAAGTTTTTTTTCTATTCGATAATTAAAATGGCATATTCTATTCATCATCTAATTTATCGTGTATCGAATCAAATAATGGTACTATCGCATAGACTAAAATGAGGAGGGGTATAATATAAATCGAACATGGTCATAAAATACGCACACACTGAAAATTGAATTTTAAGAAAAATCTATAAAGAATATAGTTATAATAGTTAGCTCTTATTAAATGAGGCATTATTAACATAAATATCTTTTAAAATATAAACAGTATCATCATTAAAATATAGGTATGATAAAAATAAGTAATTTTTATGCAAATTTTATAAATATCTTACTGACTATAATTATTTTTTCGAGTTCATAACTCACCTCGGATCCAAAATTTAAATTATTTTTTGAGTCTAGATCTCACATCGGGTCTAGAATTTAAATTATTTTTTGAGTCCAGAACTCACATCGAGTCCAAAATCTAAATTATTTTTTCAGTCCAAAACTCACATTGGGTCCAGAACCAAATTATTTTTTGAGTCCAAAACTCACCTCGAGTCCAGAACTCAAATTATTTTTTAAGTCTAAAATTTATCTCAGGTCCAGAATCTAAATTATTTTTCAAGTCCAGAACTCAAATTATTTTACGAGTCCAGAATTCATCTCGGGTTCAAAATTCAAATTATTTTTTGAATTCATAACTCATTCCGGGTCCAGAATCCAAAATTAGCTCGGGTTCAGAATCTAAATCACTTTTGAGTTCAGAACTCAATCCAACCTCGGGTCCAAAATCTATTTTGATTCTAAATTCAGTAAAAAATTATATTATTTTTCACCCTCTTTTGCTATAGTCCCAGATCGCTCAAGCAATGGTCAAACTGTAAACCCTTAATTTTGAACCAAATCCAGGTCGGTACTAATTACAAGAGAGTCAAGTCAAGTTTAGAGGTTTAAAACAGTCCAAAATAATTTTACAAAATTAGTCCGGTACAATATTAAAATCTCAACACATAATAATATAATTTTTATTTTATTTTATTAATATCATAAATAATAAATAATAAAAAAAAGAAAAATATAATATTTATTTTATTAATATAATAAATAATAATGAAAAAAAGAAAATATAATATTTATTTTTATATTATTTATTTTAATAATAAATAAATAAATAATTTGACCAAAATCCAAATTTGACCCAATGAATCGGAAGCCCGATTCGCCACAAGCCGTGGCTTGTGGCGAATTGGCCCTGCCAGCCCCTGCGGTGAATTGGGGAGGCCAATTTGCACTGCAGACCTACCTAGCCACCGACCTTTTTTTACTTGTTAATCTCAAATTTCAGGATAGATTAGGGGATTAGTCTTTATTTTTTGCCTATAAATAAGAGAATTTAACACACAAAAAAAAAGAGGAGGAGAAAAAAAAAAGATGGCAGCAACATTGAATTAAAAGCTAACAGCAACAAACAAAAAAGAGCAATCGAGAAGCAGTAAAAGATTGTCTCAAATTTGCTTCAAATCATCCAAAATCAAGTAGTAGGGAATTGATATTGGAGGAGCCAACGAACGTAGATTTTGCCTTTTTTAAAACCCTATTTATTTTAAATATACATTGAATATATTTACTTCTTTCTTTCTTTAAACATTGAAGATTGTTTGATATTAAAATTAGTAGTTAGATATTGTATAAGAGCTCAATAAATTGTATGTTTCATCCAATAGTTCGTTTAACCATCCAACGATTAGTTTATATTCAATAAACTATTTTAGCACTACAGTAGTCTGCTTAATCAAATTAATATTAAAAATAAAACATCACAGTAACTATGATTTTCTAAAAACTCTAATTAGTTTTACAATTTTTAAAACCTAATCTATTTCCCAAAAACTTAATCTGTTTTCCTAAATTTCCAAAACCCTAAATAGTTTTCCAAATTCTAAAAACCCTAAACTTTTTTTTCAATTTCTAAAAATCTCAATTCTCTTTCAAAACCCTAATCTTGTTTTCCTAAACCCTAAAAATCCCATTTTTTATTCCTAAAACCCAAAGCCTTAATTTTTATTATAAAAACCTTAATTTGAAATCTAAACCCTAAAAGTTACATATTTCTTACTTTATTTAAGTTTAAATTTAGATGTGATTGTTTAATGTCTTAAATGGATGATTCATTAATGCTTTATTTTTATGAATAATTTATTTTTATATTTGCTAATAGTGAATGATTGAATGATTTATTTGATTTATTATTATAAGGTTGATTATTTTAGCTTCCAAAGATGTAAGATGTATGTTTTCACTTTGTTGGTACCTCATTAGTTAGGTTCAATATAGTTTATTTTATTTTGAATTTTAGAATTAATGTAAAGGGTATGTTTTCACTAAATGATGGACGTCCTATTTTATTTAGTTTTGGACATTAAGCAATTGTTGTAAAGGTATATTTTTATCCTTGGATAGATGCATATTTTGATTATTTATTTTAAATAAAGATGGTGAATGTTTATTGCTTTTAATTTGCATATAATATGAATGATGCTATAATAAGTTGAGAATTTAATAATATTTAGACCTGAAAAGGAGGTCAGTTCTAATAAATCGGGCACTGTAGAGGTGTTAGGTCATTATCACCTTTCCTACACGTACCCAACTTTCCGAACCCAATAAGGAATTGGATTTCTTAGGAATCGAGTCATTCACCCATTTCTTTTTTTCGGTCCGTCAGGGTGGAGACTCTATTTTCTTCGAATTTAGGCCCGTGTTCTCTAAGGCCCTGAGCCTAACAGTGTCAAAGTCGCAAAAACCATTCCACATAGGATTGAAGGCAAAAATCTCTGCTCACACTTCCAGAGTCAGTATACTTCGATGGCTCAAAGAGAATGTTAAAGTAAACTAGCTCTGGCCAATGAGAGAAGATCCTAACCAAGATCAGGGGTTGTATCACAGTTTTCATCGAGGTCATAGCCACAAAACTGATGATTGTGGTATGTTGAAGAGGGAAATTGAACGGCTGGTCCAAGAGGGATGCCTCAGTCAGTTTGTCACTGCATCTGGATATAAAGATCAGCTGAAGTCAAACTTTGAATACTCCCAAGCCTCTAAGAAAGTCCCGACATGAGTCATCCATGTCATAGCGAGTGGAGAATATTATGACATACTACAAGAATTTTTCAGTTTAGAAACAGAAATTTCCATTACTAAAACAAGAAAATTGGTTACTGATCCAATTTAGAAACATATTTGAAATAGAAACAAATTGTTTCTAAAAACCTCGTTGCAAATAAACCCAAAACGGAAAAAAACACATTCATTGCTAATTTGCAACGAATTAGCAATGAAAAAAGCAATTTTCATTAGCAACATAATACTATTCTGTTAATAATTCTGTACCAGTTTGACAACCAAATTAGCACGAATTATAAACGAAATATTTTGTTACTAATAGAAATAGAATATTTCGTGACTAATATAAACAAATTATTCCGCTTCTATTAGTAACAGAAAGAAATCGGTTTCCAATAAAAACGTTGGTTTATTTAACAAAAAAATCCGTTACTAATATCAACAAATATTTTGTTACTATTTAAGAGCTAGACTCGTAATATAATGAAACCATAATTGAAACCAATTTTACCTTTTTCATTTGTAACGAATTAGATTCATTTCTGATTAAAATAAACTATTCGTTGCAAGATTCATTATAGATGATGAAAATGGTATGGCAGTGCAAAAATAAAAATTTTATCAAAAACCAAATAATCCATTGCTAATAATTTGAATTTTTAATTTATTTTTATTTATATAATTTATATAATATTTTCTATTTTTTAAAATTCAGTTTTTATAATATTCTTTATTTATTATTTTAATTTTTTATATTGCATTACAATTTTAAAAATTATATTCAATATGACATCTTTTTTATTTTAGTAATTTGAAGAAATAAGCAAGTCATATATATAAAAAGTTATTGAAAAATGAACTGAAATTGTAACTTTATAAAATGAACATACATATATATATATATATATATTTGTATGCAATAATTTAAATTCCCTAAAATATTCATAATATATAGATAAAATTTATCAACATCATAGTCGATGTACAAAAATAAAAGAAGCTAAGCGACATAACCTAAAAGCAAAAGAGTTTGATCATCAAAAGAGTCTTGGTTAGAAGCATAGTGATCTATGTGAGGTTGGGAGGATGACGAAGGCTGAAACTGTCATATTAGCTCTTCCAAACGACTAAATGCCTCACGATAAATTGAAATTTCCAAAAATATTCACAATATATAGATAAAATATATCAATATCATAGTCAATGTATAAAAATAAGAAACTAGAAGAAATAACCTACAAATCTGGAGTCTGATCATCAGCATAATCTTAATCAGTAGCACTATTGATTAAGTATTTTAATTTACATGAATCTCCTATCTCTCTCATCTACAAAATCAAAAGTCCACTTCCTCTTATGTGTCATCTCAAAGAGCTCATGGAGATATGGCTCAAGTCTGAGCTCCATGTTTAGAAAATCAAATATATAACTTGTGAAATTTAGCAATTTAAACAATAGAGTCCAAATAAAAAATAGAATAAAAAAAGCAAGTGAAGCTAAACCTACATTACAACTATATTATAAATACTTACAATGACCAAGAAATAGAATTTGCATTCTTGACCAAGAATTTTAAAGTTCAACAATTAAGAATTTTAAAGTTCAACATTCAAAAATCAAGAATTTTAAAGTTTAATAATCAAGAATCAAGAATCGTGACAAGATCATAAGAAGATGTATAAAGATACCCAATTAGTTCAATTACAAACATCAACAAGGATATGTATATATGCATAAGGGTACTCAATTCAGAAAAAATGCAGCAAAAAAAAAACACATGGAAGCATTAATAATATCCAAAACTATTTGAGAGGGTTTATAAAGAATACGCAAGGACTCAATAACCAAGAATCAAAAATTTCAAACTTCAATAATCAAGAATCAATAATTTTAAAGTTCAATAATCAAGAATCTTGACAATATCATAAGAAGGTGTATAAGGATACTCAATTACTTGTTCAATTACAAACATCAACAAGGATATATATGTATGCATAAAGGCACCCAATTCAGAAAAATGCAGCAAAGAAAAGCACATGGAAGCATTAACAACATCTAAAAATAACCAAGAATCAAGAATTTCAAACTTCAATAATCAAGAATCAATAATTTTAAAGTTCAATAATCAAGAATCTTAACAAGATCATAAGAAGGTCTATAAACATACCCAATTAGTTTTTCAATTACAAACACCAATAAGGATATGTATGTATACATAAGGGCACCCAATTCAGAAAAAAGCAGCAAAGAAAAGCACATTAAAGCATTAATAACATCTAAAATTATTTGAGAGGGTTTATAAAGAATACGCAAAGACTTAACCAAATTTTTTCCAGATATTTGAGAGGGTTTGTTAATTCTGAATCTACAATCAAGAGCATCTAAAATTAAGAATACATGGGCATAATCCATAATTCACAAGTAAGCAATGAAGAAAGAAGCATAGATAAAAAGAAGGATAAATTTCAGTTAAAGAAGAGGGATAATCAATATATTTCAAAATTTTCAAGTGTACTCATATTTAAAAATAAAACTCACAATTGACATATTACAAAAATTAAGAAAGAAATATAAAGATAGATAGGTTGAATGAGAAGCACGTGAAATTGTGAAGTGCTAAATGAAAATTTTGAAACATATATATAAAACACATAAAGGTGGACTTGTATAGAACACATGTAAACAAAATAGGAAATCCAGGTTTGCTCATTGAAATAATAAACTGCCACACATATATCAAACAGCATGAGAGATGGCCATATTCACTCAAAAACCAATAATTTCATTAATCAATTTACTAATTGAAACATACAGCAAAATAGGTTTGCAAACATAAGAAGTCAAGTCTAAAACATACACTTATAAGATCATGAACAATTGAATAGAAGAGAATCAAGCAAACTTTAGTTTGCACAAAATAGACAAAAACTATTGAAAAACATGCTAAAATATTTAGTTTTTACAAGAAAATTTTAATACAACTCAGAGACATAGTAACACAATGTAGCACGAAGAGAATTCAAAATGCTAAAAATTTGTAAACTCGCACCAATTTATAAACTCATAATTAATGCGCACCCCCTTACTTCACAACATACAATCATTACAAATCCAATATTGCAAGGAATGCCCGAAGGCTTCCACACACTCATTCGCCTTCTTCAATTCAAAAATTAAAATGGTTATAAGGCATAGAATACATACCATACGCTGCTTGTGTCTTAAATGTGTTATAGAACCCCCAGTGTGTCTGGATATCCCTGACCTTGGGCTATCAGTCTCACTACGATGGTTGATGGAGAATTGTTCACATAATGCACGATACTCTGGCTTCAACCGCTCTCGCTGCCAGGCCTCCCACACAATATCTGGTACATGTGTTGGCTTCTCTCTTTTTTCGCATTCCAATCATTAGTGAATTGTACCTTTCAGCTATCTTCTTCTGAAATGCAATTTTGATCAAGCTATTGATGGCATCATCCCAATAATAATATTTCTACAATATACAAACATTTTGTTAGCTATAGAAAACAAAATTAATTTAAAATGTAGTCAAGAAAAAATTAATAACCTGAAACTCATTCCAGTAGAACTCCTTCATCTCCTTACTAACGTTCTTCCATCGATATCCGGATGGGTCAAACTTTTCCTTTAGAATATTAGTGATTCTACGAGAACAAAGCTCTGATGGCTCAATCCTACAAATAATAAAAATTGTTAATTATCAAGATGTATATAATTTATAATGTATAAAGGACATGTAAATAAAAATTAGGAAAAAAATAAAAAAAAAACTAAGTCATTTCTTATTAGAGTCAATTGTAATCTAAATGGGTCCTCAGGCATATATGGGATAGGGGGTGTCTCTGAAGGAGAATCCATCTGCATTGTCGATGGGATATCATATATGCCATGCATAGACAAAATATGGTCAACTGGTGTGGATGGAGTAAATGGAGCCATCGACCAGACAAACTCGGTGAACCTCGACTAGACAAACTCGGAATGCCTTGACCAGAACTAGGTGACGTACCTTGACCAAATGAATCAATCCTACCCCAACCTAATCCACCAATTACACCCCAACCAAATCCACCAATCGCACCAGTACCTGATCCACCAATCACACCCATACCTGATCCACCAGTCGTACTCTAACCTGATCCATCAATCGTACCTCGACCTAATCCACCGATCGTACCTCGACCTGATCCATTAGTCATACCCCGACCTGATCCACCAGTCGTACCCCGACCTAATCCACTAGTCGTAACTCGACATGTGTTCCCGCCTCGCATCATCTTCACAACCTATAAGAATTTAAAAAAATATTAATTATTTTAATCATGTTTATAAATAATAATATTACATATTTTAATCAGTAATAACACAACTTCGATCATATGATATATACATATATTTCATTACATACATACATACATATACAAATATGTATACACACATACCAACAATTTGAATACCTCTATTAACTATCAATATAAATATCATCCTCATCATCTTTGTCATTCTCTGATTGTGAGACTAGTTCAAGCTCATCATCCGTATCAACATCGCTATTCTCAATTTCCATAAGTGTTCCAGTTGTATCATTCAGATGCTCCTGATCTTCATCTGGTAGAACATTTATAGGATCAATTTCAGAGACTGTATCTTGGTAAGGTGGAACATCAGGAATGGGCAATTTATCAGCGACCGTTGGCTCTTCCACGCTTGATCTGGATTGTATTTTGCAAATAGTCCACCAATCATTCTTATCTTGTCTCTTGCTTGGGTATGTTGAATAAAACACTTGTTCAGCCTGCGATGCCAAAATAAATGGCTCGTACCTATTGAAAGCACACTCATGATTGATATCAACTAACTTATATTCTCTATGAACCCTTGTCCCAACATTTGGTGTGGGATCAAACCGATCGCATTTAAACAAAACTGTTCTTTTGATCGATAATCCAGGATACTCCAGTCGCAGAACCTCTATCAATTGACCATAATAGTCACTTTCATCAGAACTGTAATTGGATCCTTTAATACATACACCGTTGTTCGTTGTTGCTCTAATACATTTTCTGTGACTAATAGTATGAAATTTGAACCCATTAACCATATACCTGGAGTAAGATGTAACACTTCTTAGTGGGCCAACGGCAAGATGAACTAAATAATTATTTGGCAAATTATGTTGTGGATCATGGGAATAATTGTTAAACCATGTACAAAATTCACGTTCAAGTGCGGCATCAACATCCTTATCAGTGAGATGTGGGTAATTGTGCCTGATTTCATCTGCGAATATGTGGTAAATGATAATAAACATGTCATTAATGCATATTCAAGTGGACTAGCTTTATTTTAAGATTTCATATACTTACTTGATAAATGGTTGTACTTCTGGCGTATTTAATAGGATGTATAACTGGGCAGCACCATATTCTGCACTAATAAGGTACCTTAATTTACCTCGACCGATAGGACGGCCAACAGGTTTAAAAACTGAGAGTACCCCTTCAACTTCATCATCTTCTTCCCCACCTTCAACATTACGGGGCACTCTGCGATGCCTTGTATTTAAATGTGGTTTCAAGTAATGCTGACAAAAGGAGGAAGCTTCTTCCACCAAGTATGCATTGCATATTGATCCTTCAACTCTAGCTTTATTTCTCACATTATTCTTCAGCTTTCTAAGATACCTATAATTACATATTTGAAATTAAAAAGTATTTATATTATTTAACATAAATGCACATTTAAAAGTTTTGTAACATACTGACCTTTCAAACCGGTACATCCATCTATATTGGACCGGACCTACAATCATTGCTTCATAAGGTAAATGTACGGGAAGATATTCCATGCTATCAAAGCAACTAGGCAGGAAAATTCATTCCAATTTACATAAAATTATTGGAATATCATGTTCCATCTGCTTCATATCAAATATTCTAATCATAATAGATATCAGAGATTTAAAGAGCTGACTTAACTCAGTTATTGTCCGCCATAAATGTAAAGGTAGTAATTCACAGAATGCAATAGGAAGCAATCGTTGCATGAACACATGGCAGTCATGGCTCTTCATTCCGAACAACTTAAGTTTTTTCAAATCCACACATCTGCCCATATTTGAAGTAAATACATTTGGAAATCTAAGACTTTTCACCCACGCATATAGAATTTCCCTTGCATTTCTATCTAAAGTGTAGCATGCTTTTGGATATCTTCCTGATGAATTATCCTAATGCAATTCAACTCGTCCACAAAGCTCCTTCAAATCTTCTCTTGATTTCGCATTATCTTTTGTTTTTCCTTCGATATTCAAGATTGTATTGAAAAAAATTTCAAATACATTTTTTTTATATATGCATTACATCAAGGTTGTGATGGATTAAATTTGTACTCCAGTACGGCTAATCCCAAAATATGCTACATTTCTTCCGACCATACTTCTTGTAGTATCGATTATTATATTCATTAGCCCCAACCTCAGTTACCTTTTGTATACCCCAATGTTCTATCTCATTTAGTAATTCAACGTCGGTTTTAACAGGTGGAGCGCTTTTTGTCACAACTTTGTTTTTCAAAAAGGCAATTTTGTTCTGTCGAAATGGATGATTAGGAGGTAAGAACTTGCGATGATTATTAAACCATGACTGTTTTCCCCCTTTATTGAGAGTGAATGCATCTGAATCTGTCATACATAGGGACAAGCTAGCCGGCCTGCTGAACTCCAACCAGACAACATTGAGTATGCAGGAAAATCACTTATTGTCCACATCAATGCTGCTCGCATCTTGAAATTATTGCACTTTGTTGCATCATATGTTACTACCCCAACATCCCACAACATTTGCAACTCTGATATCAAGGGCTGTAAATATACATCCAGCTTATCTTTAGGATTTTTAGGTCTAGGAACTATTATCGTTAAAAACATATATTCATCCATCAAGCACAACCAAAGTGGCAAATTGTACGGTGTCAAAATTAATGGCCATGATGAATTTTATTGTTCGGATTAACCAAAAGGTTGAAATCCATCAATGCATAAACCCAACCTTACATTTCATGCCTTTGTAGCAAATTCAGGATATGTCATATTAAAATGCTTCCAAGCAGGAGCACCAAATGGATGACATATTACCCCTTCTTCTACAAAATGTTCTGCATGCCATCCATCTGGTGCAATATACCGAGATTGTTGACAAAACTTGCAACTTGTTAATTCTAAATCGACCCCTCAATACAACATACAACCATTTAGAGAACAATGTATCTTCTCCACTGGTAATCCCAAACTTTTCACAATCTTTTTTGTCATAAAATCCAAAAGTCATGACATTGTCAGCTGGTAGACATTCCTTTATAAATTGACAAATTTCATCATAATGCTCAGGAATGTGAAATTAAGATTTAATATACAACATTCGAGCAATCGCTAACAATTGTGTGTGATTTTCACAACCTGGCCATAACTCCTGATATGCAGCTTCAAGCATATCATACAAACATTGTGCTGCAAAATTAGGGATTTCCTCGGTGGGATTGAAGTTCAGGCATGCTGCATCATACACCATTTGCCCATACAAATTAGAGGACATCGCTTCATCCATCACAGTAGTATGATCAATCACATTATGTTCCCCATCAAACCCGGCACAAACTTCCTCTTCATGGATATTCCCCATAGACCGGACTTCTCCATGTAAAATCCATTCATAATAATTTGGTACAAATCCATACTTTTGAAGATGATAGCAAACAATATTAACTTCATAATAACTTCGATTTTGACATTTACGCAAATTGCATGGACACTTTATTTTATCACCATTCATACATTCAGGACGTGCACATGCAAAGGCAATAAATTCTTCAAACCCAACCAAATAATTATCATCTATAAGGCCATCTTTCATACGGTAATACATCCATATGCGATCAGACCTCATGTTAAAGCCTGCGAAAAGAGTTCTCATTAAAAATTTAACAATTCATTTTGATATTTTAATTTAAATTTCCTATCCACCTTCTATCCCCATATTTATAATTTAAGAGTAAGGACCTATCCCATTAAAAAACGCATTGAATATACAATCGTGCAAAGATAGCGGATATCCATACACTTGTAGAAATTTAAGTATGAGGTTTGAATATTATTCAGTATAAGGTGTATATTTTTAGTTAAAGTTATAAATAAATAGATTAAGTCTCTAAGTAGAGCCATTAGTGAAGCTCACCAAATGGGTTCTAAGATACAAAACACTTATTGTAATTTATTTTGCAATTTTATTAGATTAAAAAAAAAAAAAACTCTTTTTTATGTAAGTCAAAAATGTTATCCTTAAATTTCTTTAAAACTCAACCAATGCAAGCAATGTTAGGGATTGTCCAAAACCATTGAATTAGTTACATTTAAAAAGAAATGTAAATCAAGGCTTCTCTATACAATTAATACAGATAAGATATTACGGATGCGTAGACAATATTAATTGGCATAATAATTTCACAAGCCAAAATATGATATTTATAATTGAGAAAGTAGAATCAAACATAAAACACATTGTCAATACGGAGCTAAAGAAATAAATGAAATTCAAACCAGCAGCACCAAATTAATCAGCAGGTGAACATAAATAAACTTAACTGTAGCAATCTTGTGCCTTCCAATAAAAATGCAATAACACCAAAAGTAGCAGCAAACAAACAAGAGCTCTATCAAGTGCTTTTACAGCAGAAGAAGCAATTCAGCAGTAGAAGAAGCTGCAAATATAATAAAATCTCAAAACTCAGAAGCAGTTTCCTAATATAAAAAATAACAATCTTGTTTATTATATTATTTTATTATATTTGGTTTGTTTCAACAATAACAATCTTGAAAACTAATATTGGGCTATGAGTTTTAGGTGATTATATTGTAAAATTTGGATAAGGAATCACCACGGAAGCCATGGCCAACAACAGCTCCAAGTGAATAAAAAGAAGAAGAAGGTGACAACATGCAAAACTTGTTGCTGCCCTTTCTTTCAAAGAATTACATATTAAGTACAATACATGTACTAGTTTTTTATTACTACAAAATTTTTTTAGTTTTGCATATGTTAGTTGGAGTTTATAGCAAAAAGAAAGGAAAAAAAAAAAGCAATTATGGAAGAGAAAATAAATAATCAATTTAATATCTTAAAAAATTTTAATTTGAAACTTAATATAAATATTTATTTTAATATATAAAAAAATTAATTTATATTATTAGATAATAACTAATTATTATCAATATCAAACTGGATAATCCTATAGATTTTTTAATTTAATATCTAAAAATTTTATATTTTACTATTAGACAATAACTAATTAATATCAATCTCAAATAGGATATCCTTATCCTATTTTAACTATCAAAATAAATATATATTATAATTAATTAACTATTTATTCTAATAAATAATAAATTTAATATTTTAAAATTTTTAATTTGACTAATTATTATTAATATTATAACTAATTATTATCAATATCAAATAGGATATCTTAAACCTATTTGAACTTTTTAAATAAATATTTATAATAATTAATTATTTATTTATTCTAATAAATAATATATTTTATATTTTAAAATTTTAAATTGACTAATTATTATCAATATCAAATAAAATATTTAATCATATTTGAATTCTTCAAATATATATATATATATATGTAATAATTAATTATCTATTGTAATAAATAATTAATTTAACATACTATTTTTAAAAAATAAATTTAAAATAAAATAATATCATTTATTCAATTAGGGCTTCTTCACAGTGTATTTCAACAATATTATTAGAATATTTAACACATGATGTATTATAAAAAAATAAAAATTACGGTAGGTATTTGCCAAACAATTTATATAATAATAATGTATAATGAATATAATTAATTAAGCCATTGGGCCAAAAAAAATAATTTTACTCCATAGTAGAATTTTTTTTTATTAATTTATGATTCACCAAAAAAAATAAAGTTTCTCTCTAAATAAATATCTAACTAATTAATTATCTATTTACCTCAAAAAAAACTAATTAATTATCTATTATAATAACTAATAAATTATATGTTTTAAAATTTTAATTTGACTACTTATTATCAATCTCAAATAAAATATTATGATTTTGTTTGAATTCTCTAAATAAATAAATATAATAACTAATTAATTATCTATTCTAATAAATAATAAATTTAATATTTTAAAATTTTAATTTAAAATAAAATAATATCATTTATTTAATTAGGGTTATAGGGTTGCCTTCATAATGTATTTCAATAGTAATATTAGGATATTTAATATATATAATGTGTGATAAAAAACCAAAAAAGTTACTGTAGGTATTTATCAAACAATTTATATAATAATAATTGTAATAATAATGTATTATGAATATAATTAATTAAGCCACTGGACTTGAAAAAAATAATTTAACTTTATATTTTAAAATATTAAAGCTTAGTATAAACGATAATTGATATACCGTATATTATAAATATTTTTTATTTGTTATAAATAGTATTAGTTCATTTGGTTTAATCAATTTTTATAATTATTTATTTAAATTTATTATAAAATATTAAAATTAATATATATATATTGAATAAAAATGACCAAAATATCGCAAGGAATACTACAAGTAAAAAATATTATCTCAATACTACAGGTGAAAAATATTATTTTAAAATTAAAATTAGTATCATACCACGAGTGAAAGCTCCAATAATAATTTAATATTATCTTTCTATATTTACTTTGTGATAATATTAATATTTAATTAGTATAATTGAAAAATAATATGTTTTCTATAAATAAAATATTCTATTTATTTTAAATTAATATACATAATTTTTTTATTTAACTCAAATTATAATTATTTATTATTTTAATAAATTTATTAATATTTTAAATTTATATTATATTTATGAAATTTTTATTAAAAATATTTAATAAATTTATCTCATATTAAAATAAAAATATAATAGAAAACATATTTAAATTTATATTTCTAATTGAAATAATTATTTTTAAATTTTTTTATGAAAGAAAAAATTATCAATTCAAAATAAAGTATTAATTTTGTAAATAGTTAATTTAGACTAAACATAATTAAGAATAAATGATATTAAATAAAAGAAAAATTAAATTAAATTTAACTCCAACAAAAGAGATATATATGAAATTAAATGATAAGTAGTTATTGGTGTTCAGCTATGATTGTCGTCCTGTCCAGTACTCTACTTGTCCTGCTCCTAAAAGCCACAACAAACTAAATCGCACGTTCATTTGACAGCTCCTATGACAGCTTTTTCATTTTCTCCTTTTTTTTTTACTTTATTATTATTGGCTATACCGTCTACCATATGATTTTAATTAGTTAAATTATTATTATTTTTCTTAATTTAAATTTTTTTTCTTAAAAATCTATATCTATAATTTAAAACTGAAACATTATTTTATATGAAATATGAAATATATCTCTTAATTTTATATACAATATTTTTTATTCATATTACCATAAATTTAATGTGAAATGTTAAATATGTCCCTTAATTCTATAAGTAAAATTTTCTATTCATACTACACTTTATATTATGTAAAATATTATGTAAATTGTCAAATTTACTCTTAATTTTATAATTTAAAATTAAAATAAAATTTTTTATTCATGCTTATATTTTATATAAAATGTCAAATATATTATTATTTATTTAATATTCATGCTATAATTTTATGTAAAAAATTAAATATACCCTTATTTATATTAGATTATTTTATAAAATAGTTTACCTTTTTTTTTGTCTATTTATACCTATTAATGAACATAGCAATTAATAATTTTACATAATATTTTTATTAATAATTTTATATTAATTTTTTTCTTATTATCTAATTAATAAGATAAAAAATGTATTTAATATAAAAATTTCATATTACATTTCTAATAAAATAATAATAATATAAAAAATATATAGACATTCCAAAATAACAGGAGAATTATTTTCCAAGTAAGAGAATTAAAATGGCAGCTGCTCTTCTACCTCCTCCGCCAATCCCCACCTTTGCCGAAAATAACAGAGAGTAATGAGTGGGGAAAATACGAGTCCCAATCAATACAAGAACCGCGAAAATTAATTTATTTGTATTTAAATCTGTTTAATTTTTAATTTTATATATTTAATTTAAATTTATTTATAATTATTATTTTATTGTTCATTTCATCTCAAATTTATTTATCATCATCTGTATACTATATATATATTTTTTAATTATTTATTTAAATATAAAAATTTAAAAATATAATAAAATTTAAATTATAAAATAATAATTTTATCAATAAAATAATTATAAATAAAATATAATATTATATATAATTTTATTAAAATAAATTTATAAATCAAAATTCTATAATTAAAATATAATATTATAAAAATATAATAAAAATATAACTAATAAAATTTTATTATATAAATAAATTACCGTAACGAATAACTAAAAATATATATTCAAATTCAACACCAATAATAAAAAAATTATCTACGTCCATAATTTACAAACTATCTATATCTTAACAAATAGATTGACGTAAATTTAATATTAAAAAATACCTAAAATTATACCATTTAAATAAACATAAGGATGAATATTGGACGAATGAATTAAGTAGTATACAAAATAAAATTTAAAAAATAATTTTAATATATTCTAATAGTAATTTAAATCAAACGTTTGAAATAATAATTTACATCGAATTATTGATAAAACATCCATGCCATCACAGTAACTTTCAAAGATAAATCAGATAATGAATTTGGAATATGTACTGAACGTTGACATGACTACTGATTGAACTTTTGGTGTGCACAAAAATTAGCGATTCCAAGGATATGTAGGTCTCTCCCAAATACTTGAAGGTGCCAATTGATATTACCGTAAAGTTTTGCCAGAAATTTTTTCAAAAATTATATATATATATATATATATTTCCTTTTGAAATGAGAAAATCAAAAATTAATTATGATCAAATAAAATATAAATTTCAAAAAAATATTTTAATTTTCAAAATAAAAAATTTTAAAAAGTTTGATAATATTATTCAGTGCTTAAGATTAAAGTTCCCAACACTAACTAAATTATTTATTTTGTTTAATAATGCTGCCTTACAATTTTTAATTGAGCGAAAATCACAACATTTTAATTTAAAAACAATAATTAGGTTTTTAAATATTTTTTAATTTAAAATATATGATATTTAATTTTATTGAATTAATATTTAAAATTCAACACTTAAATTTCAATTTTATCAAATATCATTTTACAAGTTTATTGAAACTCAAACTAATAGTAAATATATTATCTTCTAAATAATAAATTTAAAATCAATTTCATCCATCCTATATGTATATATCTACACAAAACAAATGCTAGCTTACGGCAAAATAAGGATTAACTACATAATTATAAACTAAATTAATAACATATAGAGAAAAATATGTAAACTTCAAGTTATAACTATTTATCTTTTTTCTTTATTATTATTTTTTTCTAACTTACACAAGTTTTCTTTATTAAATTTCCCTTCCTTTCATTGTTATTCTTTAAAACAATTAATTTGAACCAGAAAAAAATTTACTGGATGCACATATACCAGAACAATACGATTATATGATTTTTTTTATTATTTTTTTTATAGTAATTTTTTATTAGCCGGATATATATACATCCGATCTAGATAAAAAAAAAAATTTTGAACAAAATGTCTCATAAGTGAATAATTTGAGAAAAAAAAGAAATTTAACTAATAACTGTACTCAAAATTATATATAGTGATTAAAATCATATATATATAACTTATCCACTTATATGCAATAAATTAAGTAAATAATAATAATAATAATAATAATAATAATAATAATAATAATAATAGAAAACAATAAATTTTTAATCAATTTTATAGTGATTCGAAATAAATTTCCTGCATCCGTTCCTAAATTGTTGATTTAAGATTCCACAATTTAAGATTTATGCTGAAGAATTCTTACAAATTATAATGATTTGAATTTTTACACTACATAATTTCCATTGTACCTAAATATTCAATCAATTATAAACGATTTGAGGTAAATACATTTTAAAAATAGTATAAAAACTATTATAATTGAAGAGTTAGAGCTTAATATATAGCATTATAAGAATGAACACAAAAAATTTTAGAATGAAAACAAGGTGTTTTTAAATAGAGTAAGAGTAATTTGAAGGTTTGAAACTTAGGTATCACTTGAATATACTTGATAACTCTCTCTTTGTTCACTTAAAAATTTCACTCATATATAAAGGTCTTCAAATTTAATTAAAGATGATGTCACTTAAGGTACCGATTTAATATGCACTCTTTTTTTTTTTTCAAATTATATATATGTGAATTAGGCGCATTTACAATGTTGTCTATTTTCTTCTTCTTAAAAATATATACTCCAATTATAAATATCTCTCTTCAATAATTTTTATGGACAGAACCAACACAATGACTAACTTGAAGCGCCATGCAGATGCATATATATATATATATATATATGCGCGCGTGTGTATATTTATATGGTGGATTTGGATATAAAGATCACATGCTATACCCAGTGAGGGAATATGGATTATTTTTATACTTATTCATAATTTTTTATGTTTATACATATTTTATATTATATTTCATTCAAGAAGATGCATATGTGATATACATCTACATATTCTGATATATATACATACATAAAGAAAAAGAGAGAGAAAATGCAGGCAGGCATCTTTTATTCAATATATATCTACCAATCTACCCTACAGAGGTAGAGGTAAAGGTAGTGGGCAGTGGTCACTTACTCGCAAGCAATGTTTTTTCCGATCGATATTGTCCACCATTATTCTCATCATAAATAAAAACCCTACACAGTACAGTACTACCCTTATGCCCATATCTAGATTAATCTAATCTTCAATTTACTACACAATTTTCTATTTAATTAGTTTCATTAATAAATATTAACTATATGCATGGAATTATATTGATAATATACTGTGTAGCTACAATGATTCTTCCTCTCCTCCTTTGTATAGACAAGGGTCCTGTTTAATTCTGTCTTTTTTCTTATTATATATCACTTTCTTCTTCTTTTTTTCTCTCTCTCTAATTAATAATGAAGATGTTATAGCGCTTATAGTTAATTTTGTTCTATAAATTAAAAAGTGAGTCAGTACGTGAAATGAGAGATTGTCATCAAGAAAATGAGAGAGAGATCGAGAGAGATGAAAAATGGGGGAAAAGTCCTGTCATGTTTTTCCACAGCTTTCTTGAACTTCTTCTTCTTCTTCTAATAAGATCATATCTTTCTTTCAAGACTCTCTTTCTTCATCTTGATGTGTTTAATTATATATTTGTATATAAATAGAAGTTCAAGAAAGCTGTGGGATAACATGGCAATTCAGGGCTTTCATATTCATAAATATTTCATCATATGTACAATTAATTTTCATTTATATATATAATTGCTGCTAATTCCCCATGATTTAGAATTTTCGAAACCCTACAAATATAATGTTTCTTCTGTTTCCTTTTCAATTTCAGGCACATTTTCCCCTTTTGGTGCTCTTCATAAATTTGCAACTTTGACATATTTAAGGTAATGTTTATTAATTTAATTTCAGGCTTTAAGACAATGTGCTTTCTTTCTTTTTTTTAATGTATAGAACGATTCTTTTCTTTTCTTTTTTCTTTTTTTAAGAACAAAAACAAGGGCTCAATTATGGTTAGAGCATTAAAATCCATTACATTATATATGTGAAATTCTTTCTCCTGATAATTCATTGATATTATTATTTACTATAAGGTTAATTCAATTCGCTTGAAATTGAAAATGCATAAATGGTTAATTAAACTTATTACAGATTTGGGAATTTTGTTTATTTATTTTGCCTTCCATTTCTGGTTTATTTTTTATTTTTTATTTTTCCGAATTTGTATACAAAGTTAAGCTTCTCATTGTACCCTTCATTTCATTTTAATTTTTTCACATAATTTGTCTGCTAAACTAATAGTTAAATTGATGAAATTTTATATTTTTATTCAATTGATTAGAAATATTTTCACATTAAATTTATTTATCAATTAAAATTAAAAAATCTCCTATCTAGACGATTCAAATATACAATTATGCATGAAAAGATTGATTTTATAGTTTTATACTTGATGAAAGTGCATTAATATAATTTCACCAAAATAGAGAAATCGATTCATTATTTTATTATCCTATGTGTGTATTATATATATATAGTAAGGTGACATTTAAAATCTTTATTTTAAGTATAAAAATGAATTTAAAATTTAAATAGATGTTGAAATGAAAGTTCTAGTTTGATGTGGAAATAGAGGAGATATTTTCTGTACAAAATCTGACGATGGAAAGAGATTGTATAACAGATTGTAACATTGCATGTGTTGCTGGGACGAAGGTTCCTTTTTAACTTTTATTTCATTTATTTTTCTTTCTTTTTTTTTTTGTTCGTTCCCATAAGCAGGGGGAGGAGGGAGGGGTCCTGGGGGCATTGGACCCCCTCCCCTCCTCCCTCTTGTTATATATATATATATATATATATATATATATATATATATATTATAATATAAATTATTATATAATTATATGTAAATGTATGTAATTATAAATATATATGATTATAATTATGTAAATTACATATATATAAATTATTAAATAATTATATATAAATGTATATAATTATAAATATATATATATAATTATATAAATTATATATATATATAAATTATTGAAATTTTTATATATAAATATATATAATTTACATATATGTTATTGGCTTTTTTGTATTATGTATATTTCTTTTTTTTTAATTATTGGATATTTAGAATTTTGTGATTAGGCAATTAGATTAACACTAAAATTTTATAATTTGATTATGAATCGAATAAAATTAATATTCTCATTTAAAATAGTAATTTAAAATTTTAATTTAACAAAATTATTTAAATAAATTAATAGATTTGATAATTAAAATAAAAAGATATGTATAAAATTAATAAAAATATAAATTTTATTATAATATTAAATATTAAATTTTTATTTTTCATTTGACTGTATTTTTTTTTGCTAAAAAATTTTACCCTCTATTTATTCAAGCCCTAATTCCGCCACTGCCCGTAGGCCATCACCAATAATATTAATATTAATTCCTCTCTGCTGCTCTCTGTGTCTTTGGCTTTGGCATTTTTTTTTTAATTTTCTATTTATAAAAAAATAACTCAGTAATATTTGTCTCAGCAGCACGCATGATTTTCAGATTTTATCTGTTGAATTCCTGTATCTCCATATTGGCTGGTCTTCAAATATATTTTTTAAAGTTTTTCTGCTGAACTATTGGATTTGTAAACCAAAGTGTAAAAAGAAAAAAACTTGAAAATATATTTTCTGTTTTTTATCCATGTTATTAAATTTTCATTTTCAAGTCAACAATTTTGCCTTCATGAAAAAGCTCAAATTTTATAAAATATTAAATCAAATTTTATCATAAAAAGAATTAGATTAATTTTTTTTTCAATTCTAATATTTATGAAAGGTATAATTAATAGAAATCATTTTTTTAAATTAAAAAATCACTTTTGAATAAATAAAACCATGTATGAAAAAGTTTAGTAGCAACTATATATTTAATGAAATCTACTATATATTAAAACTCAAAACATTTCATTTAAATTAAAAATCACTCTTTCAATATAAGAATATGATGAAAAAATAATTATTTTTTAATTAACTGAAATGATTTTTAATTCTTTAAAATTTATTTCAAACACATAATTAGATTCAATAATTGATTGAATTGAGTTATACTAATAAAATTCAATTCCATTGAATTCTTGCAAACGGTTTACTCTAAACTAGTTTATAACCCACACGTTGTCTTTTATATATCGTTATTTTAATATTATATATATATATATATATTACAAAGATATTATTTGTTTTTGAAATTCTTTTTCCAATGGCATAAGTATTACATGTATGAATACAAAATAGAAACACACAACTTAAAACTGCAATAGATATGCTAACTTTTGTAAGAAGTTATCACACTAATCTTTTATTCTCGATTTTTTAAAACAAAATTGAACATGAAAATACTGTAAAATGTGACATGGAATCAATTTTAAATCATTTATTTATTTTTCAATATTTAAAAAGATAAATTTGATATTCACAAAAATCAAATTTATATTCATTGTAAAAATAATTCTCCTTTTTTAGAAAAATGAATATCATAAAAGGTGAAATGAGAAACATATAAATATTGCAAGTCATTATTAGAAATTACTATTGCCATTAAATAAAAAAACTCTATACTATTTTCCAATAGACTCCATTTTATGGCTTTTATTTACTATCAACCTATCAATCAATTGCTAAAAAAATATGTTAAAAAAAACTACTAAAAAATTATATTATACATTTATTCAATAATACATGAAAATTTTTCTAAAGTGGGAAAGATACATATTTGTTTGAAATTTTAATTCAACTTCCTATATTAAGAGGTGATCCCTTAACTACATAATATTTGTTTAATTCATTCTTGAATAATTAGGGATATTTTTGAAATTACACCTAAAATAAATTTTTTTAAAAAAAATTCATCTAGTAATCTATATGTAAAAAATAAAAAATATATATATTATGAGATTGTAACTTCGTTTATTTTAATAAGAATATAATTTTTTTTAATAAATAAATTTTAATATTATCAAAGAAAATCGATGGGATATTCAGACGAGTAAAAACCTCATATTTAGGGCTGCAATAAATAGTTTTATTTTTTTTATTGATAATATATTTGTGACTTGTCAAAACATATTATTATGAAATAAATATATAGATTAAAAAAAAAGGCACATCAAAAATAAGAATTTATTTTCTCTTATCTAAATATTTTGATTTTTCATATTTTGGTGAGCTAAGAATGGACTTTATTTTAAACGCCATAATTTAGAGCTAGGAAATGGCAAAAAAATAAGTGAAATGATAAGTTTCCTTCTCGCCATCTGATTCCCTACCAGGCTATTATATTATTATACTATAAGTTTGGAAGTTACCAAATCCAATTTTAGGATGGATAAATTTGACATAAAAAAATAAAAGTTCACACTAAACGACAAAAATTAAAAATTGAAATTAGATTAACCTAATTCGATATTCTCATAATTAAATGTTTTATTAACCTATTTTTACTATTTGATTGGTTTTTTTCCTTCAATGTTTTACCTTTTCTATAATCTAATACTGATTTCTACCATCAGGTCAAAATAATTCAGCAGATCTCAAGCTAAAAGAATTAACTAATTAGTATAAAAAATAAGAATAAAACTCCATACAAATATATAAGAAATCACTATTTTACGTCCTTGATTTTACTTGAAAAAGAGGAGAATGAATAAACAAATATACACTCACACACACACACGTCTCATGTAAATGGCAGAGTTAATAGATGAGGTCTGTTCAATTACATGGCTCATGAAACATAATTATATATATATATATATATATATAAGACATGGCTATTGAATTGTTAATCTATAAACGGAGAAGATAATTCATAAATACTAAACATAAGATGCAAAAAGTATGAATGTGTATTATTCGGTTGTAACGGAAAAATTAAACCTAACCGATGAAATTTAATTATTTTAGTAATAGATAATTTGATTTTTAGTTTGGTTCAGTTTTAATTTTAAAAATTATAAATTTTTGGTTCAGTTATTTTAAAAATAATAACCAAAATAATTGAATTTTTATTTATCAATATATTAAATATATTTTTTAATAATAATATATTATTTATTATACATTTTTTACTATTAATATTTAATACTTTTAGTAATATATATTATTTGTATTTATATTTTCGTGTTAATATATGTAAATTAATAATGTGTAGATTATAAATTATTATTATTTAGATAATTTAGTTATAAAAGATAATCGAACTAAAAATTTTTAATTCGATTTAGTATAATTATATATTATTATTTTATTAATTTTTATTCGGTTCAGCTATTATTTTAAAATTTTTAAAATTTTCTATTAGTATAAATTTCGGTTCAATTATGCCAGTAAAAACTCAAACAACCCCAAGTTGAGACTAAGAGGCACCACTTCTCCGGAGAAAATCGAAGATAAAACAAAATCGAAGTACCCAGTTGAGAGATTGTCCATGGGAAGCCATGAAACTTGCATTATTTTTCCTTCTCTCAGTCATAATTATATCAGTATATATGTACACCAAGTGATTGTCTCTGTCAAGTGTCGAAGGAAAAAGGGATTTTGTGAACTTAACAAATTTAATTTCTTATTGGCTATTTTCACAACAACCCATTTGCAGGAATTCTTATTGGCTATTCTCACAACATCCTACTAGCAGGAAGTCTGAAATTTTCTTTCTTTTTCACATTTAAGAGAAATAGAGTATATTGCAATTATAGAATAAGCAAACCCAAAAAGAATACCCTAATCTTAAAACAACTATAAAGCAGAGTGAGAGAGGAATTTTAGAGATTTTTTTAAAAAACTAAAAAAATAAAAACCAAATACCAACTCTCATCAAAATTTCTAATTTCATTTTCTCTCAAATTATTCTCTTTGTATAAAAAAAAAACTCAAAAACAGGTTAATAAATTAAACACCCAAATTTAATATGCAAAAGAAAAAAAAAACAAAAATAGATGAACATGGGAAAAACATCAAAATTCCAATAGCAAAAGAATTCTCCCAATTAATATAAAACAAAACAAATGAAAGTAGATGGAAGCTCCTCACCAAAGAGATAAGAAATCAAAAAAGAAAATAAAAAGCAATGGTTTGGAAGGTTTTAAGATTGGGGTTTGATCTAGACTCTACGTTCTTGGCTTCAATGTCGGAGGCTTGAAACCTTATCAAAATAAATCTGGTGGTAACGGCGATAATGAAGAAATCCTAGCAATTGAAACTGTTCTCCTTAGCAACCCAATCACTATTTTTGTTGCTGAAAAGAATTAGTGACAATGCAAAGAAGCATTGAAAAGGTGACACACCAAATTCAAGGGAGGATCAAAAAGACAGTATTAACCTTAAAAAGAAAGAAAACAATGTTAATGAGTCTCGAAAAAAGAAGAGTCCAAATAGGCAAATTAAAAGAGAAAATTACATTATATACTATTTTTTTAAATTTTATTTTTATATTTACTACACTAATTTTTTTTTCAATTTTAACTTTTTTTTACTTTTCAGTTCTACCTTCTTTTAACCGCATTATATTATGTGCTGGCTCACGAAGTAAACATTAATCATACTCATAAAAGACATATTTTTATCACAATAACATTCTTCACAAAAGCATAATCTATATGATCAATATCTAAATCACCATTAAAATTATTTTCATAGACTTATCAATCATACAATACTATTATTAGTAGGTGATTAACGAAATAAAATTTACAAATTTAGTTAAAATATGTCAGCCAAAATTATCAAAATACATGTTTGGCCTTACACCATTAACTATTTGCATATGCTACTGTGGCTTCTTTGCATAGCATAAAATTAGGATGATTTTGCTTTTCTTAGTTTGTTTGTAATTTTTTTTTAAATTTTGTTTGTTTTTGATAAATTTTTTTGATAAATTTTGGTTTTTAAATATATTGATTGAGGATTTTTTTATTATTCTAATATAACAAACCCCACGTATTCCATAAAATACTTCAAAAAAATATTTTTTTTTAATTTTTTTTAGATTTCTTTCTGTTTTCTCTTCGTTTGAGATTTAAGATAATTGACATGGATTAAAGAGTATTAATTATATTTTAATTTTATAGTTAATTGACTCTTTTATCTTTGATTAATAATTTTTTTGCTATTAAATATTTTATTTTCTTTTTTATCAAAAATATTACATATAAATATCAAACTAGTAATTATATAGCATATTATAAATTTAATATTATTAGATATAATATCAAATTATCAAACAAATTTACACCACAGTTAAAGGGTATGCAGCATTTTATTCATTTTTATCATTACATAATATATGTTGATTTATGTTACATATAACTAGATACATATGGATATATATTATAAAAAAAATAATAGTATATATTACATATATGTAGTCATATGTCGATATATATTATATATAATTTAACTAAGTAATAACAATATCTATTTCAAAAAAAAAAGAATAACAATAAATGTAGAGATATGTGGGTATATACGTAGCAATAAAATTTAATACACAAGAAAAACCCACAATAATTAGACCAATAACACAAAAAAAATTGCATAAAATGACAGATAACACATAGCAACAATACTGAAAAAATATATTATTATTCCGGTGTTATTACACATTGCATTCATATAATGGTGGCTTCTACCATATAAATTATAAATTTCTATGGGTACTTAGCCTGATGGTATAACCCTTATTAAGTTGAAATTATGTCATATTGGTTAATTAAATTGCTTGGTATAATCACATAGACCTAGAGGCAATATTGAGTTTCACAATCCATAATTATAAGAACACAAGCAACAAATGGTATCAAATGGCTCGAGCATTAACAATATTTCAAATTTCTTCAAAGAATTATAAAGTAACAAAGAAAAATTATGAACACTATAACTCACCTTGAATATGCAAATTTAATTCTTCTAAGTTATTAAAAATAATTGGTTTGTTCGATGGTAATACCCGACCTATATTCACATCTACACATAAATCACACATTTAGGTTTATTTTTAATTTTTATTTATTATTTTTGTCTTAATTATTTATTAGGCACCTATGCCCCATTTTAACATCTTAATATGCTCTAAATTTTATTTTGTAATTATGAATTCAAATATCACAAAATATATTATACTGTAATAGGACTATACAATAGAGTAAGTTCAAATATGTGTTATAAGCCTATAAAAATACACATTGAATTCTTTAAGTCATTTGATTTAATTATTTATTAAATTAATATTTGTACTTTTGGGAACATTAAATGCATATATTAAACTCTATATTCATCTATTATATGCTTATATTTATAACCAAATTAAATATATTTTGTTGTACTTAATTCAGTCTCAAATCAACAAAATACTTAAATTTCAACATTTGAGTAGTTTGTATTCATTTAATTGTATACTAATTTTTTCAAATTCATTTACCCTAAAATTTTTTCAGCATGTTTCCAATATCATATATGACCTCTCTGTAAATTTTCACAAATTATAGAGTTCATTTATATAGGTAAATAATTCTAACACATCAGCAAAAGTTCAATAGTATTCATTCAGACTATTAAAATGAGCAGCTTATATTCACTTATTTTTTCTCATTATTTTGACTTTACCTTTTACCACAGCCTTTCCAACATCTAAATACAACTTTTTATAAATTTTATGAATTTTAAATCTTGTTTGTATATTGAAATAAATAAAATAAAGTAGCTAAATTATTAAAAATTCAAGTTGTAATATTTGAACAGATTTGAGTGTTAGAATTTCTAGCTTTATTTCTTTCAATTTCTTTCAATATAAATCAATTTTCAACATCCTAGATACTGAATTAATATGTATAAATGATAATTTTAAGCTCAGGTTCAATAAATAATAAATTTAAAATTAGAAAAATAAAATAAAAGATTAAGATTAAGAATTTTTATATTTTTACCTTTATGAGTTCCTTTGCCTTTTTTGCTTTTATATCACTTTATTAATTTAATTTTTTTTACTTTGAATCACTTCTAGACATAAGAACCTAGCCTAAGGATATTTTTAGATGCTTAAAAAAGAGAGAAATTTCTGATAGAGAAGAGATGTTTTGATAGTAAGGAGAAAGAAGATGAGAATAAATTTTTTTCTTTGTCATATTTTAATCATCATTTGACCAAACTCACTTTCTATTTAAATTAGGTGAGTCACCCACTTTATTTGACAGAAAAATAGCTGAGAATTAAGTAGGTAAAATATCCATTTTGCCCCTTAAGTGTTACATATTTCTTTGTTAACTCGTATACCCTTTTAGTCTTTTTACACCTTAAATTGCTACCTATAATTGTAATTAATTTTTTTAAAATTACTTTTACTTTAAATTTTTAATTTTAATTTATTTTATATGGTTTTTATATATATTATTTATGTTAAGATATTATTAATTAATTTATAATGCATTTTGAGTATAATACACTAAGGTTTTTATACATACGAGTTAACGCAGCTAAAGTGTTTTAAAATTTTTATTTCATTACTTTAGTAACATATAAATTTTACTTCTTTGCATATGAATGATTCTTTTATCACTCTAATAGGTTATTTTGTTTCTCTAATAGTTTACATACAAATATAATTAGTTATTTAATAACTTACAGTTAGTTGATTTGATGCACAGTTGTTATAAGTTATACAGTTTTCAATTCAAATACTTTAAAATTTTTATTTTTATTAATTTGGCATATTAAAATTTTATTTCAATCAATATTTTTTTCTCGCTTTATTCATTAATTTATATAACATTTAAGGTACTATATTTTTATTTCATCTAGAGTATTACATTTTCTCCCTCTAATTAAAATTCGTTCTCAAATTTTCTAAAGCAGTCACCCACTAAAAAGATGAAAATACCTATTTAACATCTCATACTCAGTCTCCCAAGTATATTCTTTTACTGATTGACTTTACCATAAAATTTTTACCATAGGAATATCCTTGTTTCTAAGCCTTTTAACTTGCTTATCCACTATAGCTATAGGTACTTCCTGATAGGTTAAATATTGTTGCAAATATACTGGTGGAGCTTGTAAAAGGTGGGATGGATTAGGAATATATTTTCGAAACATCAATAATTTTTTTCTTTGTCATCTTTTAATCATCATTTGACCAAACATATTTTCTATTCAAACTAGGTGAATCACCCACTTCGCTTGGCAGAAAAATAGCTGAGAATTAAGTTGATAAAATATTCATTTTGCCCCTTAAGTGTTACATATTTCTTTGTTAACTCGTATGTCTTTTAGTCTTTTTACACCTTAAATTGCTATCTATAATTGTAATTGTTTTTTTAAATTACTTTTACTTCAAATTTTTAATTTTAATTTATTTTATATGGTTTTAATATATATTATTTATGTTAAGGTATTATTAATTAAGTTATAATGTATTTTGAGTATGATACGCTAAGATTTTTTTACATACGGGTTAACGTAGCTAAAGTGTTTTAAAATTTTTATTTTCATTACTTTAGTAACATATAAATTTTACTTATTTGCATATGAACGATTCTTTATCACTTTAATAGGTCATTTTATTTTTCTAATAGTTTATATACAAATATAATTAATTATTTAATAACTTATAGTTAGTTGATTTGATTCACAATTATTATAAGTTATAGAGTTTTCAATTCAAATACTTTAAAATTTTTGTTTATATTATTTTAGCACATTAAAATTTTATTTCAATCAAGATTTTTTTCTCACTCTATTTATTAATTTAAACAATATTTAAGCTATTAGATTTTTATTTCATCTAGGATATTACAGTAATATACCGACATATATGCAACACACATATATATCAACATATACCGATATATACTAACATGTACCATTATTTTTTAGTTAAAATATATATAACAAATAATGGCATATACCAACATATACACCGACATATATCCACATATATATAACATATATTGTTATTATTTTGCAACACATATCTACATATATCTAGTTATGTGCAACATATATTAATATATATTATTATTTTTTAGTTAAAGTATATGTAATATATACCAACATATACATCAATATATATTGTTATTATTTTTGGTATATTTAGTTATATGTAATGTATACATATTTATTATGCAGCTACCTTATGTATTTATTATTCTTGAGCCTTTGACTATTTTATTATACATCATACCCTTATGACACTATAATTTTACTGAGTTGACGACTCATCCCATCATTTGTGGTTTCAGGTAGAGGGTGATTTTTTTGGACCATCAGCTTTTTTATTTCTTTTTCCAGCAAGAAATTTGAGAAAAATGCAAATAGCAAGAACTATCATATGTAATTAAATAAGTATGTTTGTGATATACTCTAGTTGCTTCGTAGTACTATTGTGAATGATTTGATAAATTATGAAAGAAAACCATAATATAATAAAAAAATATTTGTGTGTAATATATAATGTAAAAATAAATATGTAATAATAATATACTATAAAGTTATGAGTAAATAATAAAGTTTTAAAATAAGATTTTAATTTATTAGTGCAATTAACCAATTTGTATGAATTTATAAATTACTTGAGTTCTACGTGGTATCTGATGACCTTAAGACTACTTGGATCCTAGGATCGTCACACACTATAAAAATGGGATGTGACAATTACATATACTTTAATTAAAGAATAAAAATATATGTGAGTATATATTGATGTATATCTGTATATATTGTATATATTTAACTAAAAATTTGCAATATAGGTGGGCCAAATATATTAATATCTGGTGTGTACCAAATATGAAAATGTATATAAAAATTATTAATTCGTTTAGAAATAAAATAAATTTCTAACCACAATTAGTTTAGGTGATGTGTTAATTGAGGCTGCAATAAAATAAATAATTAAAGAACAACAATATATATATTGGTATATATCGGCATATGTTATATATACTTTAACTAAAAATAACAATATATGTGTATATATATAAATATACGTGAGTATGTATTATATATATTTTAACTAAATAATAATAATATATGTGTGTATATAGTGATATTTATGGATATATATGAGTATATATTATATATACTTTAACTAAAAAAAATGATATTTTTATAAATATAGACTCTATATTTTTTATAGTATATGTGAATATATGGTGGTATATATTTCATATATCTTAAATAAATAATTGTATAAGTGGATATATGTAGGTATATGCTAATATACTTTAACTAAATAATGATATTTGTAGGTATATATGGGTATATGGTACACATGTTTTACCTAAGGAATAATATATGTGGATATATATACATATATATATATATATGTATATGTTACATATACTTTAACTAAAGAATATTATTTATATGTGCATGTGTGTACATATTATATATACTTTAACTAAATAATATTATTTTTAAGAATATGTGGGTATATGTTATATATACTTTAATTAAAGAATGATATATGTAGATATATTTAGGTACATGTTACATATACTTTAATTGAATAATGATATTTATAGGTACGTGTTATATATATACTTTAACTAAAAAAATGATATATGTAGATATATATAGACATATGTTATATATGCTTTAACTGAATAATATTATTTGTAAGTATATATAAATATATGTTACATAAGCTTTAACTAAATAATAATATGTATGTTATATATACTTTAACTGAATAATGATATTTGTAGATATATATTATATATACTTTAACTAAAGAATATTATATGCGGATATATTTATATATATGTTATATGTACTTTAACTGAAAATTTATATTTGTAGGTATATGTGAGTATGTATTACATATACTTTAACTGAATAATTATATTTATAGGTATTTGTAGATATATATTATATATATGAATATATGTAACATACATCCACATATATAAAGAATAACAATATATATAGATATATGTTGGTATATATAAAATATGTATTGGTATATAACTATTTTATATATTTATTTATATATGAATATATGTCACATATAATTAGATATACCGTAAAGAATAATAATATATGCTGTTGTATGTTACATATAACTAAATATGTGGATATATATTGTTATAGGTCAGTATATGTTATATATAATTTAACTAAAAAAATGATATATATCGGTGCATGTGGATATATATCGGTGTATGTGAATATATATAATATATACCCACATATATAAAGAATAACAATATATATAAATATATGTTGGTATATATAGGTAAGTGTAGATATATTTCGGTATATATAAAATATGTATCGGTATATAACTATTTTATATATTTATTTATATATAATTATATATAGAGAATAATACTAATATATGTTGCTATATGTTACATATAATTAAATATATGTGGATATATATTGGTATGTATTGTATATAATTTATCTAAAGAAAAACGATATATATCGATGTATTTAAATATATATCAGTATATATTATATATAACTATATATCTATTATATATAACTATATATATTATATATAGAGATACATGTCAGTATAAGTTAGTATAGATCGGTATATGTTATATATAATTTAACTAAAAAATAATATTATATATGAGTACATATTAATATACATTATATATAATTAGATATATGTGCATAAAAGTGTGAATCATGTTATATATTAAGAAAAAATATTTTTAAATAATTTTAATAGTATATGTTAAAATTATTTTAAAAATATAAATTAAATAAGATTGTTTTTGAAAATTATTTTTATAGTATAATTATGAATCTTATTTTCATTTAATTATTTTTTTAGAAATTAAATTTTTTTATTAATATTAATTAATTGATAAAATAATTTATATTATTACAATTAAATGTTAAAAACAATTTTTGAAAAAAATGCTAAAAATAATTTATATATAATTATTAAAAACTCAAAGAAAATGTTTGAAGGAAATTAAAATATGTCGCAATCAGATATTTAAGGGTGTTTAAACCAGCCTTTGAATATGGGCTCACTAATACCAACAATTGAAGAAAGGACTGTAATTTTACAAATATAAAATATTGATTCCGTAAAAATAAAATTCTTTTTTAACTACAGTATTTTTTTAAATCGATTTTTTAAAAACATATTTATATAATTATCCCAAATTAATATATAAGTGGGTCTACTAATAATACAAAGGCTTAAACACCTTCTAAAATATAACTACTGTGTTAATAATTAGAATATTTTAAGAATAAGATCGATCTTTTTTAAAAGTCAAAATTAATTAAATTAGTACTGTTTATAAGAAATAAGTCTTTTATTGTATTGTTTATGATGGGCACCTTAAGCATATAAGTGTGATTTTATTTTTTTGTCTTTCATATTAAAATTAATTAAACGAAAACTGGAAATTTTACGATTACGTAACATAAATTATTAATTATTATTGTAAATAAAAAATTTTGAAGGATGCGAGGAAAGAAGTATTTAATTTGGTATTCTTTTTTCATTATTAAAAAAAATTCAAAATCTGTACATTATAATAATATAAATTATTTATTACAAATAAAAATTTCGAAGGATTAGAAAAAACAAAAGCGCCCACCGTGGGGCTCGAACCCACGACCACAAGGTTAAGAGCCTTGCGCTCTACCAACTGAGCTAGACGGGCGAGTTGTTGCTATATTTCTAAATTGTTTTAATTTATAATATATAAAGGTATCATTTAATATATTGACTAAAAAAGAATTAAATTTAAAAAAAATTATTTAATTTATATGTTGCATTATAATATAAATTTCTAGAAAATGTTGAAACTCATTCATGGGTGTGCATTAATTAAATACACATCACTTAGTTAATAAATTTCTGAAGGAAAATACAATGACCTATAAAACAATTTTTTTTGTTCGTAGGATGTAAATTAAGATTCAATTATATTGGTATGAAAGTCTGAATTTTCATTTGTAAGCTCAAAAGTTAATGAGATTATAAAATCTTATTTTGATAATTTTCTAACAGTTATAATTTATAAAGTTCAATTCATAAAAAGTAATCAATGTGCTCAAAATACATTAATCAATCGGGTTCTAATGAAAAAACGTTGATTAAAATGGCATTGCACTAATTTATTATTAGTTCATCATACATGGAAATTGAGATATAATTTTGAGTTGATCATTGTAATTTATTTTATTTTAATATGATTAGATTTCCTTATATTTTATTAGAAATGATTTAAAACAACTAGATCAATCATTTAAATGAAAATTAAGTGCTATATATGAATGATTTAAATAATTTTTTGTCTGATTTTGAATTTAAATATAATTTGAATTATTTATCAACTGATTTTCATGTTTGCTATAAATCAAATATTGGAATATGGTTAGTCTTGCAGTTTGCTTTTATTATTATTTTTTCTTAATAATATTGAAATTATTTCTAAAATGATAAGAACATGAGTTTGAATTCGAGCTAGTAGCCTTAGTTTGATTGCGATTTGCATGAATAATTTTCTGGGTCAATGTTTTCTAATGGGGAAGAAAATGCGTTTTACGTGCTTTTCATTTATCCTGGAAATGTTAGTTTATGTATATTTTTAGTATTGTATTGTTGTTCTCTCCTGTATATAACTGTTGCTTCTGTAATTTCAGGAATTATTCTAGCTGTTGCTGGTGTTTTGATTATGCTAAGTGGCTAACAATTTTCTTCAGGAATTATTCGAGCTGTTGCTTGTGTAATCTTATTATTTATTTTACTACCAGGTTCCATAGGAAAAATAGAATGTGTAATTATTCTTAATTGGTTCTGTTTGAGTTATAGGCCTTGTTGATTATTCTTTTGCTAACAGTTGCAAAAAATGCACTTTTTTCAACGATTGCTTTTCAATTTTGCAGGCTCCTACACTTGCTAATTTTCTTTCTTTCTTTCTCTTCATATAACCATAACGTTTTGTTCTGCAATGCTTATTCTTGAAGAACCATAATAGTCATTGCAACATTGTGATGATATATATTTCTGGCTTTAAAGTTTTGCTTGACAACTCTATTATATGTAAATCATAGTTATTTTTATTTTTTTAATATGAAGTTAATTTGTTTTAAATGTATTAGATTAGTAATTTTGTGTTTAATGATATGGCTGTAAAATGTTTATTTTTATTTGATAATAAAGTAGTATTAAATATTAATTTTTGTGTTTTAATTTAATTTTATTTATTTAAATAAATAAATAAAATTTTATGATGGTTATGGATTATAGCAAAAGTAATAATGTAAAATAAATTTCACAATGATTTTAAATTGCCACAAAATATAAAATAAAATAAGCAAAAAAAATTATATATTAAATTAAAAATTGCGATTTTCAAAACTGTAGCAAAATATTTATTAAAAAAATACAATGATAATTATTTAGCTATCGTAAATTTTTTTTTATTAAATTTAAAATATTAATTGTGGCAGTTATATTAAATGAAATTTTACAATGGTTATTTCTATGGTTGGCAAAAACTGTTGCAAACTAATCTAGCAACACGTGGTGGTTTTTAAGTCATCGGAAGAGAGGTATTTACTGTCCAACAACGCTTAACCGTCACTAAATATCTTTTTTAACTGCAGCTAAATTTTCAAAATTTTTTTTTGGTGAGGGGGCGGGCAAGAATAATTGAATTTTTTTAATTTTATATTATTATAAAAAAAAAGACAGTCGGTGCACGAATGCTCCCGCAATGAACGAGATTCCGAATGCTCCCGCAATCATTATTATATTATTAAATAATGATTTTTTTTCTTTTCTTTGTTTCCTTTTTTTTTCTTTTCAACAAAGAGTTTTTCCTTCTTGATTGAGTTCAAAAATGTTATGTCAAGGGTTTGCAAATGATGATATCTTGTCATTCATTATTTTCCTTTTATTTACTGCATTTTTCGTTTTTGCAAACACCTTAGACTATTGGCACAACTACAGTACATATTCCGCCCATTACCCCCACAGTGCCTGTTGGGTGACAATAAGCCACTTACTTCCAAGAAACAGACTTATAGACGTTTTGTATCTAATCGAATTCAGTAGGAACCCTTCTTCACTGAGAAAATGTTGAGACTGATAGGACAAAAGCATGATGCAGACAATACAAGAGTTTTTCTTATAGACTTAATTAAATCATAGACCACCTTACCAACCGCCAAGAAGCATCCCCATGTACATTAGACATGATCCGCCAGAACAATACTGCCAAGCAACTCCTACATCCACAAGCATTCCCTTTGTTCAAGAGCACTGCAGCCATGAGGAAGAGAAAAAGATGGGGCAGAAACTAGCAATAATCTAACCCCAACAACAGAAAGAAAGATGAATTTTAAATAAAACTTTGATAAAGTGTTTACCTGTATAGACTATCGTTCTAAAAAACTTCAATTTTGAACAAAATTTGTTAAAAACTTTCAAGTATTAAAACCTTTTACTTATTTCATCTATTTTAAGTTTTCATACAGTTCTAGAAATCGTTTGAGTTCAATTTAGACTGCAATTCTCGGTGCTTTTGCCAAAATTACAGAATCTTTTTCATAAAACCTCTCTTAAGTGTTCGGATAATGTCGATAAAGTTGATAGTTGAACTTAGCAGTGTACTCAGACCGGGTTTGGCTGAATTTATCCCTAACTGGCAGCTTGGTCCGAGTATGATTTAGGCCTGGGTGTCTAGCAGACAACCTGACCCTAAGTTCGGACGGGTTGGGTTACCTCAAGCTGGTGGGTCGGGCCAACAGGCAACAATCAATGCCACTTTCCTTCTTTTGATGGCTAGTGGGGTTGGATAAAATTAAATGCAAAATACTCTCATCCTTTATACTGGTAAAACCCACCAACACAGACCATCTAAACTTTTTGGATGCTAAAAGTTTCAACGCTTTTTGAGGAAGAGATAAAGCTAACTAGATGCTGCAGTTCAATATTTGATTGTCCAAAGAGAGGAACTTCTCATGCACAAGAAGTCAACTGCAGTTAAAATACTGGCAACCAAGGACTTGGAAGAATGGAGGAACAGGAAAGATGGATTTTAAACAAGCAAATGAGAATTGGGTAAGAGGGAAAGAAAAATTAGCTCAAACCAATGCTAGTTGGAGGCTCTTCAAAGAAAACTTGGGGTTTGTGACGTTTAAATTTTGCTATATCTTTTATCTATTATGGTTTTCGTGTACGTATGATGTATTTACATTATATGAATGCAATTTAATTTTGGATTTTCAGAACTTCTATTCTTTTTCTTTTAAATGGTGAATTTCGGGACAAAATATAATTTTTCCTTGAGATAAAGTTAAAAGAGTGTTTGAGTTTACTTATAAAAATAATTCTTATTAAGTACCAATTACTTAAAAGTTGTTATACACTTATAAACATTTAGAATTTTAAGTAGTTATATATTTATTTTGGGTGTTTATAAATAGTTAATAAGTACTTGATATATTTAATAAAAAAATAGTTTATAAGTATAATTATTGTTAAAATGACTAAAAATAATACAAATTATATTATCAAGAATATTTATTAAACTAAATATAAACAATATGATAAATTATTTGATTAAAGTATTTATAAATATTAAAATAATATACTAGTCTTTCAGCTTATTTTTCTAGCTTATAAATTAGATTTGTAAACTCATAAAATTATTTAAATAAAATGTTAGCTTAAATTTAAAATTTATAAATTAATGGTAATTTGACCGGTATGCTTATAAGCTAAGTAAAACACCCTCTAAATCATATATATTATGTGTGCAATTTTTAGCTTATTTTTTATTGATCTTATTATTAAATCTAATATTAAGACATTCTTTAGAAATAAATGTATATACAATCTTAGCAATAAAATTATTTCTAATTTTTTAATTTCAATTCTTAATTATGATATTCACTCTGTTAAATATAATAATTAGAAACAAACTTTAATTTAGATATATTGAGAAAACCCATTGATTTGAGTCAAATAGTTGTTTACTTGTCTCTCTATTAGACTTAGGGTAATGAAAGTTTAGCTTAAAAAAATTAAATGTAAAATGTCTTCACAAATTAAGGCTTTTGTTTTTTTTTAATTATTTTTGGTCAAGCAAATACAAATCTTTAGGCTTCAATTCAGTAAATTTTGTTGACAATTTTATCTATCCACACGTTCTTTTATTAATGGATACAAAAAAGTGTACGCTTCCCTTAACCACACGTCAGTGAACCGACTTAGAAGAAAATCAATTGGGCCCCATAAAAAATACACGGTCTAGAATAGACGGTAGTTAGGTGGGCTCTCTGCACGAGTGCACTGATTAAGACTCGTGTCTCATCTAGGCGTAACAAAATTAGATATACATAAGGCCTGATGGACCTCAAGTCCATATCCAACACCGAGCTTTATTAATTATTATTATTATTATTATTTTACTTTTCTGTCCTTAGCCCTTTCTTATAAATTTATAATCGGACTCTGCTTATTCCATAAATGAAGGGCTTGAAATTTCTTTAGCCCTATCCCTCGGCCAATTAGGGTTTTTTTTTTCTTTTAATTTGGAAGCTCAAAACTTGGAAAGAAAGCTCCAAACTTTCAAGCTCAAGCCCATTAGCTTCGTCTTCCACCTCCAGTTTCTGTTGCAGAAATTCGATTTTTTTAAACAAAAAATCGGATTGTCGGAAAATTTAAAATTTAAAAATGTTATAATCCTAGATTTGTTTTCGCGGGTAGATTATCTGTTGTTCACTCCACTAAAGATCTGTTAATCCAGGTACAATTTATTTTCTACAATTTTGCTCTTGCATAATTTAAATATGCAGATCTTGCGATTATTCTTTTTTGTTGTTAATTGTTGCTTGTTTCTCGTGATTTTGGGGCTTTTTGTGACTGTTTAATAATTCATCTGTTTGTTTGTTTTCGTGCGTTTTTGGTTTTTTTTTGTTTCCTGAGTTTTGCTTATGTCCTCCATTTAAGCATTATTTACTTTGATGTTCAGCTTTTATTGATTTCTTTTTATAAAACTCTTTTCGATTTTTTGTAAATTTGATTAATCTGCTTCATGGGTTTATTGGTTATTGTGATATTAATAATTATAATTGAGTATTGTTTTGTAGTTAAAATTGTTAAATTGAGTCCAGCGTTGGAGATTTTTCTATGTGATTTGTTGATTCATTAGTTCTTGGAAGGATCTGCAAGATGTGGTCTCTGCACTTGCAGTAACCATTAGTTGGTGCCTGTACTGGAGATGCATTTGGTTGGCACCTTGTATTTGAAGTGGACTTGTTGTAATAGGTCATGTTGGAGGGACCTTTGGATGCAGGTTAGGTATTTTGCCCAAAAGAGGTTATTTAGTATTTTTTTTCCCGTGTTGGATGGGCTTCTTCTTAATGGCCCAGGTCTAAGTATCAGGCCCTCTTTTCAGCTCAAAAGCTCCCCAAGGGGCTCTTTCTAGCTAAAAGCAGTTGTAAGTTATAGCAAGCTCTGTCTTACCCCAAGTCTTTTAGATGCTGCCATCTTAGTGAAAAAATCAGACTGGTTTAGTAAAAGTGTTTAGGGAAGTGGTTTTCGCCAGAAGCGGTTGTGAAATATCGACCCACTGGGACTTAAGTCTTTCAGAAAGTGTTCATTTCAGGGAGCAGAATATTCTTGGCGGGAATTTGGAGACTTATTTACCTAAATGATTTGGAGAGATATTTTTCCCATAGTATCAGCAGTCCTTTGTCAAATAAATATTATTTATGCTTTACATTTATAATTGGCAATGACTGAAAATTTTTGGAGATCGAACCAATTTAATGAGTAGCCTGATTTGGGGAACTTGAGTTACATGTGCGACATTCTTGTGGTATTTTTGGAATTGATTACATATAAGGTATTCTAAACCCTGAAATAGTTCAGGGACATGGATAAAACTGTAGTATACTGCTTTGCAGTTTTGGCTATGCGATTCATCATTCATAATATAGATTTTAAAGCTATTTAGTTCATGTTATATATGCAATTTTGTATTGTCTCATTACCATTTTCACAACAGCAATCTGCGTTGCATTTTGAATTCACATTCCATGCACTTTGATGTGATGATTGGATTTTTATCTCTTGTGCTCCTTGTTTGTTGTAATTGTGGTTTTAAGGAGCTTATTTTGTAAAGAAAAACTTGTTTGGATGTTCCCTCATCGGTTAAAATTCTTGCAATATTAAATTTTTGCAATTGGTTTGGCTATTCTAATGCATGGAGATACCAAGTGTCTTTTTTTTTTTCCACTTTTCTTAAATGTTCCCTAAATGTCAGCTATGGTCAGCATGTTTTGTTAAATTATGCAACTCTCATGAAATTTCCATCTTTTCATCTGCTTCATACTAGGAAACAAAAATTAGGTAATTGAGCTTTATAAGTTCTAGATCCTTGATATGTGGAAATCATAAGGCAGTGTTAAAGAAGTCAGTCAAAAATCATAGTCTTCAAAACTTAATCTCGAGATAAAATGAGCAGTACTTCTTCATTCATGGAAATCTGCTATAATCTCACTATAAAAAAAAACAATAGGATAACTAGTGCTGCATTGTCTAAATACGAGGTAAAAAAGGAGGACCTGCATATATAGTTGTGCCTTTGCACAATCTAGTATTTTCCATGGTCGAAGTTTTGAAAACTAATCTTTAAAAGATGCAAATTGGATTTGGAAAAAAAAAGATCAGCTTTTTTCTTTTTTTTTTGGAATGATTACATTAATGTAGAGGGTCTAGACTTCTCCCGGTTTCTTGGCCCTAAGAGTCATTGCCCTTGAACTCGCACTACTGATTACTGCAATCTTAGCTCTTAGAACTTTTAAGTGGATCATGATTTTCCTAAAAAATATTATTTTGGAAAAGGAACAAAGCAGAACGCTAACTGCCTATATTTAGTGGCAATGCTGTGTAACTTGTCTGGTTATAGGGTTTGAAAGTATATTAGCACAATCTTTTTATGGTGTCTGCTACTATCTTTTCTGTCAACTAGGTGTTAATCACACTCTGAGATATTTTAGTTAATTAGTTATGCATCTTTCAGTTAAAAACTTCGCCACTAGGTTATTGTGGAAGTACAACTCCTTTTATGTGCACAAAATCATCTTTGTTGTGTGAATGTCTATTAGACCACAAGATGGATAATAAAATTATTAACTTCATTTGTTGAGCTGCATAATTATCTTATCCTGATGTTTTTCTTTCCCAGATTGCAAAATATGTTTATAGTGTTCCCTAATTTGATTCACTTTCTTCTCTTTACCATTACACTATGTACTGAGGATGAATTTACTCTATTAAGCTTTAATTGAATTGACCTTGAGAAGATATTATTACTTAGCTTGTCAACAATTTTCCTTTTAGCAAACATGTAGTGCTGCCAAGATTGCAATGAATGTTGCTCTTCAGATGCATTGCCTGTTATTCTGTCATTTTTTGTTGCTGAATTTATATTCTGTTGTAGGATTATGACTTCTATGGATATAGACTCCCCTTCAACCCCTATGATGGCCATTACTCCTGCGCTGCCTGCTGATAACAGTGAAGCACCCATTTCTGAGGAGCATCCCAATAAACGTAGGAGAAAGAAGTCAATTGTCTGGGAACATTTCACTATAGAAAGTGTTGGTGCTGGTTGTACAAGAGCATGCTGCAAGCAGTGCAAGAAATCATTTGCTTATATAACCGGTTCAAAGCTAGCAGGAACCAGCCACCTCAAGCGGCACATTGCCTTGGGAATTTGCCCTGTGAGCCGTCAGAAAAATGAAGCATCCCCATTGACATCGGGTGCAAAAACTGATCCACCTAGAAGACGCTATAGATCAACTTCCGGATATGGAAGCATTCCCTTTGTTCAGGACCGTTGCAACCAAGAGATAGCTAAGATGATTATACAGCACGAATATCCACTTCACATAGTAGAGCATCCTGCTTTTACTGATTTTGTCCGCACTCTTCAACCACAGTACAATATGGTGAGTTTCAACACCATTCAAGGGGAGTGTGTGGCAATTTACCTGAGGGAAAAGCAAAGTCTTTTGAATCTTATTAGTGGGATTCCTGGACGAGTCAACCTTACACTTGATTTGGGGACTTCAAACCTTAATCTTGGCTATGCTTTTCTGTCAGGACATTTCATTGATGATAATTGGAATTTACATCATCGGACCTTTAATGTTGTCATGCTTCCTTTTCCTGATTCGGATTATGCCTTCAATCAAGCTGTTGTGTCTTGCCTATCTGATTGGCATTTGGAGAGCAGGCTATTTACACTGACAGTCGATCAATCATTTTCAAATGATGCTATATTAGGAAATCTCAGAAGCCTCCTGTCTGTCAAGAACCAACATTTGTTCAATGGTCAATTACTGAAAGGTAATTGCTATGCTCGTGTCTTAAGCCGTCTTGCACAAGATGCACTTGGAGCTATGGGGGAAGTTATCAGGAGGATCCGGGAAAGTGTGAAGTATGTGAAAACCTCAGAAACACATGATGAGAAGTTTGCTGAGCTGAGGCAACGACTTCAAGTCCCTAGCACAAAGGACCTCGTCATTGATGATCAAACCAAGTGGGACACCACTTACCAAATGTTGGTGGCTGCCTGTGAATTGAAGGAAGTATTTACTTGTTTGGATACTTCTGACCCTGTTTACAAGATAAACCCGTCAATGAATGATTGGAAGCAGGTGGAAATTCTCTGCACATATTTGAAGCTTTTCTATGATGCAGCTAGCATTTTAACTGCCCCAACATATCCACCTGCCAATGCATTTTACCATGAGGTGTCGAAAATTCAGTTGGAGCTGACACATGCAGCCATGAGCCAGGATCCATTTGTCTGCAAACTGACTAAACCTTTGAAAGAGAAGTTTGATCAATATTGGAAGGATTGTTTTCTTGTTTTGGCAATTGCTGTAGTGATGGATCCAAGGTTTAAAATGAAGCTTGTTGAGTTCAGTTTCTCTAAGATCTTTGGTGAGGATGCTGGGATGTGGATCAAGATTGTTGATGACGGGATTCACGATGTCTATCTAGATTATCTTGCACCAAATCTTTCTGTAACAACTTATATGGAAGCAGAAGATATGGTCATCTCTCAATCAGAGATTCTTCAGGGAGTTGGCCCCCATGACCAGGAAACACACTTTCAAGACCTTCAAGTGGTACAACCTGCAGATCTACCTCCTCAAGAAGTCCACTCTCAAGCGTTGATCATTCAAGATGTGAAGCCTGAAAATGCAACCTCCCAAGTACACCTTAAAGAAGAACCTCCACAAGGGTTGCACCATCAGGAAGTAGTCCAACAAGAGATACATTCTCGAGAACTACCAGTGCAAGAGATGCAGACTCAGGAGATGGACGCTCAACCACCACCAATGCAGGAAAAGGTCACTCATGAAGTACCAGTGCATGATATGTGTACTCAAGAAGCATCAGAGCAGGAGATGCACATTGATTATCAAGTTCCATTGCAAGATGCAGACACTCAAGATGTATCAGCACAAGAGATGAACACTCAAGAAGTACCTTCTCAAGGATTACCTAATCAGGAAGCACCTATGCAAAAAATACCTGCTGAAGAGGTACATTCTCAAGTACCTGCTCAAGTGATGGATGCTCAAGAGGTAGCAACTCAAGACATGCATGCACAAGAAGCAAGGACCAAAGAGATGCATCATCAAGAAGAGGTGACACAAGATATGCACCATCCAGAAAGGTCAATGGATCCTTCAGAAGCACCGGCCCAGGAGATGCATTCTTCAGAAGCAGAGACCCCAGAGATGCACCCTACAAAAACACAGACCCAGGAGATACACCCTTCTCAAATAGAGCCTCAGGAGATACACTCTCAAGAAGCACAGAATAACAAGTTGCAACCTCAAGAAGCAGTTTCCCAAGAGACGCGCCCTCAAGAGGTGCAGACTCAAGAGATGGGCCATCAAGAGGTGCAGACTCAAGAGACGGGCCATCAAGAGGTGCAAACTCAAGAGATGGGCCATCAAGAGATTCAGGCTCAAGAGATGCATCATCAAGAAGTGCACTCTCAAGAACAGAATAATGAGATGCAACCTCAAGAAGCAGAGCAAGAGCCACACCCTCAAGAAGTACCATCTTATGAGACACAACCTTCTACAGAGTCTCAAGAGGTGCACCATCAAGAAGTGCAGACTGAAGAGGTGCACCATCAAGAAGTGCAGACTGAAGAGGTGCACCATCAAGAAGTGCAGACTGAAGAGGTGCACCATCAAGAGGTGCAGACTGAAGAGGTGCACCATCAAGAAGTGCAGATTCAAGAGGTGTACCATCAAGAAGTACAGACTCAAGAGATGCATCATCAAGAATTTTCTCAAGAGGCGCACCACCTTCAAGAGGTGCTGACTCATGAGATGAGCCATACTCAAGAGATGGGCGACCAAGAAATTCAGACTCAAGAGGTGCAGGCTCAAGAGGTGCATCATCAAGAAGTGCAGGCTCAAGAGATGCACCATCAAGAGTTTCAAGCTCAAGAGATGTACCACCAAGAATTATCTCAAGAGATACAGCCTTATGAAGTGCAGTCTCCAGCACAGAATAGTGAGATGCAGCGTCAAGTAGATTCTCAAGAGGCACACCCTCCAGAAGTGCAGCCTCATGATACACAACCTCAAGATGTACGGACTCGAGAGATGCACCATCATGAAGTGCAGACTCGAGAGATGCACCATCATGAAGTGCAGACTCAAGAGATGCACCATCCAGAATTTTCTCAAGAGATACAGTCTTACGAAGTGCACCATCAAGATTTACCTCTGCTTTCTATTGGCGATGATAGCCTTTCAGATTTTGATGTATATATCTCTGCAACGAGTAGCCAGCATTTGAAATCAGAATTGGATCAATATCTTGAAGAGTCTCTCCTGCCTCGAGTACAAGATTTTGATGTACTGAGTTGGTGGAAACTGAATAAACTTAAGTACCCTACTCTCTCCAAGATGGCTGCTGATATTTTGTCAATACCAGTATCTACTGTTGATCCTGACTCTGTGTTTGACACTGGTAGTAAAAAGATAGATAGCTACAGGAGTTCATTGCAACCTGTGACACTTGAAGCCCTTATCTGTGCAAAGGATTGGCTCCAATATGGTTCATCAGCATCCACAATGGAGATGTCTAATGCACTTGTGAAAATGGAGTATTAGCTATGTAGGGTTCAATTCTCATTCCTATTGCGTAGACACTTTGACTCATTTCTTTAGCCTTCTTTTTTCTTTTCTTTTTTTATTTCCACTCGGGAGTTATTCGAGGTTAATGCTTTTTCTCATTTGCACCAGTCTGAGTCTATTGTTCTGATTTTTGCAGTGTTCTCAGATTCTCTTTTTCCTCTTCTTTTATCTTCATATTGATGTGTCGATTGTTAGCCTGTCCCATAATTGAAAATTGCAGGAGTTCAATTGTCTGCCAGACTGAGAATTCACCCTTTTTGTTTCTTTTGGACATTGTCGGGCAGAACTTGCTATCTGGATACATATAGAACTTTAGATGACATACGTGTCTTTGAACGGAATGCGAGGATGAGAATCCTTTGGTTTAACATTCTGATTTGTAATCAAGTGTGGTAAATTTTGTATTAAAAATCGAGCTCGTTGTTTTTATGTTTCTCTATTTTCTCAGTAAGGTGAGGACCGATGGGTTTGATTGATTTCTTGAGTTGGCAAATTTAAGGTTGTAGGAAATCATTAATTCTGACTCCTAGTTCCCCAGAAATGTTTCATCTACGCAGTGGGTGATGCAAACATCTTCAAATATTTGATCTTTTTCTCTTGAACCAGCGATGCTCTGTCAATCTCTCTTGCAAGAAAAGAAAATATCAGCGGTGGAAACAGATGGTGCATCTCATGCTCACCATGTGAGAGATATCCAACTCGCTTCATCAGCAGTTCAAGCATTTTCCAAAAAAAAAAACGCAGAAAATGGAACTCTATTACTGTGCATAGGAATTGATTGTTTATAAAAGCTAAAGTGGGACGTAAATAGAAATTAATATTTCACCTTGTTTAGGACTTTATTTTAAGGTGTAAATTGTAATGGGAAGTTACTGAAATTGATATTTTTAGATTTGTTAATCTCTTATATAGTAGTTTATTGAAGTGATAATTGGTATTTTAGATTTGAATTTAGTGAATAACTTTTAAGAGGTAATTTTTTATCGTATAAGCTGTATTTCCATTTGAATCTCACGGTAATTTTTAGAGCTAATTTTCGTTCATATGCAAGTTTAAATTTAAACATTTGAATAGTTATTTGAATATTTAAGAATAACATTTGAATAGTAATTTCATCGTTAATTTGAGAATGATGTATGGTTTACATTTAAACTCATTTATGGAAAAAAATCTTAATTTATTTGATAGATAAATATAAATTAATCCAAAAAATATCCTTGCATAGTTAAAAGGACAATTTGTAAATATTATTTTTATTCATTCTCTTAGCGATTTCATAAAATTATCTTTTCATATTCTCACCTGAAAAATTGAACTATGTTGTGTAGTTTTAATATATATTGTAATGCTACTCTTGGCTTGATTTAAAATTTAATATTTTCCACCCAGTTCAACTTGAATAATTATTTTATAATAATAAATAAATAAAATCTTTATCAGAATATATTTTAATGCAAAATTTCAAATATTTTTTAATGGTTAAAAAATTTAATTACATCTGCGGTAAGATTAAATATCTGTTATAACAGAATGTTTTTCAGCAATTTATAAAAGAAAAGAAAACCAGAAAAGTTTATGTTAGCATGAGAAGAAGAGTTGAGCCCAGTTGTGAGTGAGCGAGTCAATGAGTCCATGGCATCTATTATAGCTAAAAATTTTGTTTTATGTCAATCTCATTTTTCTGCAAAACCCAACTTCTCCACAAAAAACCATTCTTCAGCTTTCAAGAAAATGATCTCCATGTCCATGGCGTCTGTCTCTGCCCCTCGCTTGTCTCCAGTGGCGGAATCAGAAAATTGCTGAGGGGGAGGCAAAATTACCAAGAAAAAAAAATTACAGACGAATTATGAATAAAATTTAATATTTAATATTATAATAGTTCAACAATTAATTTACATTACTAGATTGACTACACCTAAGAGGTGGTAATTATATTCTACGAGTTTGCATTTTTTGAAAACGTTGCATAATAGCTTCATTTTCAATTTTTACAAAAATTTTCTTCTCCACATAATACACCAAGCAATCGGTCAGAAAATCATCTCCCATTTTATTGCGCAAATCCGTCTTGATAATGTTCATTGTTGAAAAAGCTCTCTCAACAGTAGCCGTTGCAACAGGTAAGACTAAAGCTAACTTGACAAGTAGATATACCAAAGGAAACATAATGTCATAACCTGTCTCAACCATTTTCTGAGCAAGAGATCCAATGTCATGGAGGTCAGAGAAAACTGTATTCCTTCTTACATCAGCAATGTAGGTCTTAAGTTGATCTTCAAGTATCATTCGATCAATATTGGAGAAATCATTTGGATATAGTTCAGCAAGACGAAGTAATCGAGATCGCTTGAAGTTGAAGAATGAATTTATAGGTGAAAGACAAGCAATGCATAAAAGCAATTCCGAACTTGTTTCTGTAAACCGATTTTTCATTTCTTGTGTAATAAAATCAACAACCTAGTATTGAATAAAAGAAAATTAAGTTGTATTATAGAAATTTATAGTATCATAATACGAAGAAGAATAATTACCTGACAAAATATTTTCACTCGAAAGTAGTGATAATAAGTAATAGGAATACCAGCACGCTTAGAACGTAGACGACCCGGAACATTATCTTCCATATTAGGGACCGTGACATCATGATCTATGCAAAAATCATTAACATCTTGTAATAATTCATCCCATCCATTTTTCCTGAAGTCTTGCAATTGCTGTTTGACCGTTTCAATTAAATGTACAACATTGTCCATGCATTGATCCTTTCGTTGTAAGACTTGAGATAGATCATTTGTCAGTCCTAAAACCGTCTTCATTAAGTAAGTAATGAAAATAAAATCATAACTTTCCATTTTATCAATCAAGCCCACAACTGTCCCTTGAGTTCTTTGTTCAGCTCCATCGTTTATTATGTTTTCAAGAACCGCTTTCACTGCTGACCACATAGACAGAAGCCGCACAATTGTTTTATAATGAGAACCCCAACGCGTGTCACCGGGTCGAGCCAAACTTGTTTCTTGATGTAATCCTCTTCCTGATTGAATATCACTTCTTTCCAAACGTTGAACGATTTCATCATGCTGTTTTTGACGGAGAGCATCTCTCCTTTTACATGAAACTCCAACCATATTCACAATCATTGTAATATATTCAAAAAAAATTACTCACATATCTATTGCTCCTCGCTGCTGCTACAAGCACTAATTGGAGTTGATGAGCGAAACAATGAATATATCTTGCTTGGGGATTTTCATTTAAAATGAGGGTTTTTAACCTATTAAATTCACTTCGCATATTAGAAGCTCCATCATAACCTTGGCCTAAAACTCTACTTAGTGACAACCCATGTTTTGCAAAGAAATCTTCAAGTGCACTTTTTAAAGACAATGCAGATGTGTCACTCACATGTACCACTCTAACTAATCGCTCCATCACTTGTCCCAACTTGTTAACATATCTCAATACCACAGCCATTTGTTCTTTTACAGAATTATCACGAGCCTCATCAATTAATATAGAGTAAAAGTCATCACCAACGTCCTTAATAATAGTTAGTGTTGTCTCTAAAGCACAAGCACTCACTATTTGTTTCTGGATATGTGGAGAAGTGAGTTGATTATTTCCAGGAGCATTTGAATTAACTACATTTCCAACATCAATATTGCGTTGACTGTACCAATTGAGAAGTTCAAGAAAATTGCCCCGGCAAAAAGACTTTTCTGACTCATCATGTCCTCGAAAAGCTAAGCCATTTGCTAAAAGAAAACGTATACAGTCAACAACAGCTGTCAAACGTGTCCGATAATGCCTCTCTTGCTCTTGGTTGTGGGAAGATAATATATGAGACACACTTTGTCTTTGATTTTTGAAACTAACATATAGTACTCTTGCATTATTGTGTGGACTATTGGAACCACCAACGTGTTCATTAAATCTCTCTGTGGCCTTTTTCCAATTGCGAAATCCAATTTCTGTGAATACATTGTCTCCTCATTTTGATCCTCTATTCGAACTAAAAAGATAACACTAGAAACAAAATGTTGCATCTTTGAAAATACTGTATTCCAACCACTCAAATTTAGAGTACCAATTCTCTCTAAAACTCCTCATAATGTTTCCAAATTCTGTTTAGGGAAAATTATGGCCACGTGGTTGGCAAGGACCTTTAGCCACATATTGTCTTCTAATATCATCCATAATCTCAACATCAAACTCATAAATAGGTTTACGCAATGCGGGGTCACCCACAATATAATCAAAACTAATATCCGGACGCCTTATATCATCACTAGATACCTCCTGACTTGCATAACTACTTAATGTAGGGATTGGTGTCGAAATAGGGATATTAGAGGATTCACCATATTCATTCCGTATTCTCTTAGTCTTGATCACAAATTTATCCATATCTGTTCAATTTAGAATTAGTTTAACATAAGTTATATTCAGCATTTTAAACAATAACAAGACATTAAATTGCATTTTATATTTAAAACCTAATAACAATTCACAAAACACTAACAAAAGCAATTAATTCAACATAATCACAACACATATCATTTTAATTAAATTATTATAATTAATTAAAATTCAAATAAACAACAATATATATTTATATAGAAAATAAATTATCAATTTTAACCTAAATCTTAATAATCACAAATACAAATAATAAAAATAAATTCAATTAATACAACATAATTAATAAATTAGATTCTATATTTAAAAACCATATTGATTAAATTATACAACATAATTAATAAATTAATACAACATAATTCAATTAATACAACATAATTAATAAATTATCAATTTAAATTATACAACATAATTAATAAATCTATTTTATATATAAAAAAATTTCCAATTCTTTACCTAAAATAAAAATTTACAAATCACCATTTTTTAACCTAAAAAAAATTATCATAAATTCACAAATCACAATAAATTTAATTAATTTAACTAATTAATAAACTATATTCTACATTTAAAACCAAAATATAATCTATTTTATAAATAAAAAAATCACCAAATATTTACCTAAAATAAAAATTATCAAATCTCCAATTTTTAACCTAAAAATAATTATCATAAATTCACAAAACTATATTCTATATTTAAAATTAAAACCCAATATATAATCTAAATCTTCAATTTTATTAACCTAAATTATAATAATTACAAAAAAAAACATTAAATAATAAAATTTAAAAAAAATTACAGAAATTTAAAATACCTGTTGCTGCCGCCTCTGCCTGCTTGTGCCGTCGCCGTCGCCGTCGCCTTCCGTTCATTGTCTCTCTCGCCTGATCGCCTGCGCTGCTCGCCGTCGCCGGTCGTCTGCAACTGCAACTCGTCTCCTCTCTCTGTTTGTGCGGCTGTGCCTCTCTCGGTCTCGCTCGAGCCAGCAGCAGAATGCTGCTGCTGGCTTTTAAATTTTTTTTTTTACTCTATTAAGTGAAACGGCGCCGTTTCACTTAATAAAGTAAAAAAAAAAATTTAAAGAGGTTGTCTTCAACCTCAGATGACTGCGTGCGTGGGACTGGGACTGGGAGGGGGGCAGAGCAAGGCAGCAGCAGTGGCAACGACGGAGGGGGCAGAGCTCTCTCTATATATGTGTGCATTGCCGTCGGCAAGGGGGGTCGTCCGCCCCCCACACGATCCCCTCCAGCTTCGCCCCTGCTTGTCTCCACCCACCTACTTATCCCCTCGCTAGAAAACCCTCCTTTTCTCCTCTTTCAAAACTGCAAATCCATGGACCAACTCAAGCAAATCCATTCCCAAACAATTAAAACCGGCTCAATATGCAATCCCATTATACAAAGCAAAATAATTTCCTGTTTCTGTACTAAAGAATTCGGGGATATGGATTACGCACGCCAATTGTTTGGTGCGATTCCTGAACCAACAGTCTTCCTTTGGAATACAATGCTAAAAGGGTATTCCAGGATTGATTGTCCTAAACTAGGAGTTTCTAAGTATTTAGAAATGTTAAAGAGGAATTTTATGCCTGATTGTTACACTTGCCCATTCTTGGTCAAAGGTTTTACACGTTCTATTGCATTAGAATGTGGCAAGGAGTTGCATTGTCATGTTGTGAAATATGGGCTTGATTCCAGTTTATTTGTTCAAAATGCGTTGATAAATATGTATTCTTTGTGTGGTTTAGTTGATATGGCTCGTGGAGTTTTCAATTTGAGTTGTAGGAGTGATGTGGTCAGTTGGAATATAATGATTTCTGGTTACAACAGGATAAAGCAATATGATGAATCTAGAAAGCTTTTTTTTGAGATGGAGGAGAAAGGAGTGTTGCCTTCTTCGATTACAATTGTTTCATTTTTATCAGCTTGCTCTAAGTTGAAGGATTTAGAATGTGGCCAGAAAGTTCATAATTATGTTCATGACGTTGTCGTGGAGTCTAATTTGATAGTTGAAAATGCTTTAATTGACATGTATGCTGCATGTGGTGAAATGGATGTTGTACTAGGGATTTTTGAGAATATGAAGAACAAGGATGTGATTTCCTGGACTGCTATTGTTACTGGGTTTGTGAATATTGGACAACTTGATACAGTAGAAAGTATTTTGACCAGATGCCTGAAAGAGACAATGTCTCATGGACAGCCATGATAGATGGATACCTTCAAGATAATCGCTTCAAAGAGGTTTTGATTCTCTTCCGCCGGATGCAAGCTTCGAAAGTAAAACCAGATGAATTCACCATGGCTAGCGTACGTACTGTTTGTGCACAACTTGGTGCACTAGAGCTAGGAGAATGGGTAAAGACCTACATTGACAAAAACAAGATTAAGAAAGATGCCTTTTTGGGGAATGCTTTGATAGACATGTATTGCAAATGTGGGGATGTTGAAAAAGCACAAAACATATTTAATGATATGCCTCAGAGGAACAAATTTACATGGACTGCCATGATTGTTGGCCTTTCCATTAACGGATATGGTGAAGAGGCTCTTGATATGTTTGCCAAAATGTTGAAAGCTTCAGTAACTCCAGATGAGATAACTTACATTGGTGTTCTCTGTGCTTGTATTCACACCGGCATGGTAGATGAAGGAAGAAGTTTTTCGCCAGCATGACCACCCAACATGGGATTGAACCAAATGTAGCTCATTATGGATGCATAATTGATCTTCTTGGTCGAGCTGGGCATCTAAAAGAAGCTCATGAAGTAATAATGAATATGCCCATGAAACCAAATTCAATTGTTTGGGGAGCTCTTCTTGGTGCCTGTAGAATTCATAAAGATGCAGAAATGGCTGAAATGGCAGCTAAACAAATTCTTGAGTTAGAGCCAGCTAATGGAGCTGTCTATTTTATTCTATGTAATATATATGCAGCTTGCAATAAATGGGATAAATTGCGTGAATTAAGAAAAGAAATTATGGAGAGAGGAATCAAGAAAATCCCTGGTTGCAGTTTGATAGAAATGAATGGTGCTGTCCGTGAATTTGTTGCTGGGGACCAATCTCATCCTCAGACTAAAGACATATATTTGAAGTTGGATGAAATGACAACTGACCTGAAATTTGCAGGGTATTCACCTGATACCTCTGAGGTGTTTCTTGATATGGGGGAAGAAGATAAAAAGAGTGCAGTATAACAGCATAGTGAGAAGCTGGCTATTGCATTTAGGCTCATTAGTTCAGGACCTCAAACCACAATTAGAATTGTGAAGAAGCTCAAAATGTGTGTGGATTGTCACCGTATGGCAAAGTTGGTATCAAAGGTGTATGATAGAGAAGTGATTGTCAGAGACCAAACTCGTTTCCATCATTTCAGGAACGGTTTGTGCTCATGTAAAAACTATTGGTGAGAGTTGAACAAATTACAGATTGTAAAGGTTCTTAGTTAGAGCATCTGATGCCAGAAGCTAGCTAGCATTAGTCAACTGCTCTTGCATATGCATTGTTCGATGAATATGTAAACAAGTAAATTCTAGATAACTTTGCACTTGATGTAGGTAACTTTTGCAAGAGCTAAATGATGTTGAATCAAGTGAGACCCTGTTGCCCCAAATTGTGTGAATTGGAAATTATACCTGGCATATATGCCCTTGGTTTTAGTAAAAAAACCCTTTTATATGAGGAAATCATCTGTGTTTGTTCAATGGAGTTGCTATTTAGGCCTGCGAATAATGACCATAACATGTACAGATATGCAACTTTCTCTCTCTGCCGCTGTAGCTGCCAAATCTTCCTCTCTTTTGTCTGCAATGTAGATTTGAACAAAGGAACTGATTCCATTAAATCCTTCTTTACTTCTGGGTCAATCCTTGATTTGTTATGCTCATTAATTAGTTTTATTTCAAACATTTTGGCCAAATTTTGGAATATTTTCATTTGTTTGCAATAAAAAAGGCGTAGCACATGCTCACAACTGCAATTAAGTTTTGATTATAAAATCCATTAACAGCAAGAATTCCTCCTGTTTGTTTTAGTACATTTACAGTTACAGATACACTTTCTAGACACCATAATCTATGCGAAAAGGGGTAATAAACATTTCGCTGGAAACATATACTTTGACATTGAATTCAGGCTGACATGCTCTCCCAACATATCCAGTTACCACCTTATGATCAATCCTTCTACAATTCAACGTGGCAACAGAGAGATATTAACATAACTACAAGTCCCAGAACCCCTTGGTTTCTAGGAAACAAAAAGTTTGCATGATAAGATCTTTTGCAAATTTGAAATTCAAACTACTCGGTTCAAAGTGGATACAACTGTGCCATGAGTAGTTTAGATGGCAGCAAGACTTCCTTCAGTTCGTTCCTGGGTCAATCACAGGAAGCCTGCAGTGTAGACTGATTGATTTATCTGTCAGCAGCGTTCCAGGAATGAAGAATTGGAATATCACTGTCAAGCAAGCACCCTGACCAACAATCCCATAAAAAGCAGTATCTGGTTTGGTCATATGACATTGAAGACTCTTGGAAAAGTGCCTTATACTAACTTGCACAGACTGAGCATCTCCTCTTAAAACTGCCCTTTGTGATCGAGTTTGAGCACTTAAATTTCGATCTTCAGGTGGAGCTTGGGCTTTATCTCCAATAACCAACAGTTTACGGAATTCAGCACCGAGTGTGATCAATGTAGTTGAAATTTGCACATGAAGATCCCCATACTTGCTTATAGAGACATTTAACAAGTCACCAACATGCTTCATCCTGTCCACATAGTTTTGCAACCGACTCAAATCTGGAACTTGAACCAGAGTTGAAGGCAGATCTTGGGCTGAATCAAGAGCAGTTTGAAGTTCCAGCACTTGAGCTCTAGACAATGGTTTTGAAATTGGTACATCTTGAATAACTGCAGATTTATAACCCTTGGTTTCAAATGTAAGAAAAGGCATTGGCTGAGTACAATTTGGCGGCAGTTTCTTCACCAATTTAATCTGGAGGCGATTTGCAGTTGGTCCACCACTACCAAATTCACTGCAAATACTGACACTGCTTCGCACAGCACGGTAGAGAAGAGAAATGTCTACTGCAAAGGCAATGCGGTCCTCGTTCTGACTAGAAATGCGATAATCATCAAAGAGAGCCTCTTTTCGAAACTGTGCAATGGACTGAACTCCGTCTCCATTGAGAAGGCTGTGAAGGAAAATAGCATGATCCCTGGTAAGTAAGAGGTGACATACCTTTCCCATTTTGTCCAAGGCAGGTAGGAACCTCCTTTCTAACAGACTAACACCATTCTCTGTCAGAAATGCCTTGAACTTCATCACTCTCTCTTTTTCTCTGAAAGACTGCCTCTTTACAGAGAGAGATGCAGACCACAACCACCAGCAGCATGAGGAAAACCAACAATTAAAAAGCAGAAATAAAGAGGGAAATAAACAAATTATTGACTCTTTTTGTTTATTGACTTCAAATTTTGGGACCTTTCCCACCCTAGATTGACAATCTTTTAGTGTAGAATACTAGTATTATGCATCGAACTAAAAAAATATACAGTTCCAAACCCTATTATGATCTTAGAACTAGGTGAATTAAATAGTAAACCAGCACATTGTGCATGAGCCGGTATCAAAGTACAAGTTCCATTATTATAGAGATTACCCAGAAAAAGAGAACTACCATCAAAATTTTTGACAGCCAAAACCTAATTTTTTTTATCAACAATCTATCATTAATTTCGTTCTCTAGTCTTGTAAGAAAATTGCCAGGCAACAAACACAAAAAAGGTATAATCAAAATGCAATATGTCCATGAAAATCTAGCCTTTATCCAAGGCAATTATCACTCAATTTGAGTTTTTTTTTTAAAAAAGAAAAATTAAATTATAAATAATTTCATTTCCATCATAGTGAAGCCTGCAGATGCTCAGTATCGAGACAGTTAATTTCGTGTACAGGGATTTGTTAACAAATTTTTCTGAAGAATACCAAATTCAAGCAAAAAAAAAAAAAAACAAATAGCAATCAATTAGAACTTTGTTCGCCAGCTACATTAGCTAGATTTGGTCAAATAAACTGGACTTTTTTTTCACTCGATTTTCTCGGGAACCAAACGGAAAAATTAGAACCGAGAGATTAGAAGCTTACCCGGACTGAGGGCTTTTGAAGATGGCGCGACAAGCCTGGCGCTTGAAATGGAGGAGGGAACCGGAAATGCGGAATTTATTATACCAAGGGCAACCTTGGAAATAAAACATGCCACAAGGGTAAATCTGTAACTTAACGTTTTTTAAAAAAATATTTGGAATTGTTTAAATCATTTTTTTTTCAGAAGTAAAAAAGAAAAAAAAATGCATATACCTTAGTAAAATAAGTATACGAAACTTTCTATAGCTTTTGATGGAAAATTGCAAGAATTTTGTATTCAAAATTGGGAAAATTATTAGATTAGAAATGAAATTTGTATGAGATTATAAAAAATATATTTCATACTTATATTTATTATCTTCAGTATGTTTAATAATTTCTAAAATTTTTGTAATTATAAAAATGCATTATCATATTTCTAAAATTATTATTATAATTTTTTTTATTTATCAGTTGATGATGATTTTTTTTCAAGAAATTTTCCATCATTTTTAATCTTTTAGGAGCAATTTAAGAAACATTAAAAATAAAAACATATGTATATATATATACATATATATTTCAATGGTCAATCATAACCATTAAAAATATGTATATAATTTACATAGGATAAGACCTGCATTTTGACCATGGATTTTTTTAAAAAAATCTAAAAATATAAAATTGTTTTCAAAAATATTCTTTTTTCTTTTTTCTTTCAAAAAAAATCTATTTTTCAATTTTTTTTTATTTTAAAAAAGAGAGATACCTCTATTATATATTTAATATACTAAATATATCCAAAGAAAATGTACTAAAATAATGAGTATCTTAAAAAAATTTTAAAAAAAGTGATATATGATATAACTTGCCCAGTTAAAAACCCATCTAAGCCCATTCCAATACTTCCGGCATTCAATTATAGAAATTAGAAAATTCATTCACCAGTTGGGCAAAGATTTTATAATTTGAAAATTTTCTGTCCATTTTTCCTAGTGTAGCAGAACAGGATCATCTTCTTAATCAATGTACATGCCAATCACATGTCAATTCATTATCTTCTAGTTTAACAAAATCAGGCTCCCCTAATAAATTTACATGGCTAGTTTTCTGAAAGATGAAGCTTGTTTAATATCTCACCCAAAGCTTGCATTGTAACTTTGTAGCGATCTTGCGATTTCCTGCCTTCCTCTACAATCCGGACAATGCATTTATATAAATGATCATGCCTGTGAATTGGGTTATCAGTATCAATACCACCAGCTCTATTATCAAGAACATAAGATCTTTTCACGTCCTTTCGCCATCGCGCAAGAATGTATTGAGGTGGGATCTCCTCCAAACCATTTTGGTTAAGGAGACTCAGCGCATGTCTGCATAAATATCCTCTTAAGTTGAACAAACCACAAACACAAATGATGTCCATTTCTGATGCATTGAACATAACCTCGAAGTCCCTTGTCTCTGCCCTGTTGCCAACTTCAACTTGTTCTTTAACTACGTATGTTACTAATGGTCCATCAATACTAACCTGTCTTGAGCTAAAACATTCGTACATGCCCTCCACCTCCTTTTCAAACCTCTTCAATATTTCATTAGTGTACAATTTTGAGAGTTGCAGCTCAAAGTAACATCTAGATTTTAGCATAAATCTTGAATTCCTTGAATCCACATCTGCCAAGGCTTCAAGTTCATGATTCATCTGTAAAGCTTCATCATACTTGTTCAAAAATTCTTTCAAAAGAGTATTTTTATTTAAATACGCTTCAAAAATTGTAGGCACGATCTCATTTTGCTGCACAGGGAACAAGCCTGCCAAAAATGTCTCCTTCACATAAGCTGTAACCCACCTTTTCCTATATTCATATAAAGTTTGAATCCATTTATGATCCCGGATTCCATGATGCTGGATCATCTCCTCCCAAGCTGCGTCAAATTCATCAGGCCTTAGACAGTCGTGAACTATTCTATTTAATGCTTCTTTAATTGCTTCTAATTCAAATAGATCCCCAAGATTCTCTGAAACACTTTGCATGATACTTGATAAATGAAGGCAATGGGAAGCTCTTGGGAAAACATCAGCAACAGCAGTTTGCAAATTTCTGCATTGGTCAGTGATAACAGCTTGCGGAGGACGTCCTAACATGCATGTTAGCCATGCTCTTAACAACCATATATATGATTCTGTTGTTTCACCTGCAATTAGACCACAACCTAATAGTATGGATTGTCCATGGTGATTTACTCCTAAAAATGAAACTAATGGTATTTCAAATTTTTCTTTCAAGCATGTAGCATCAATTGCAATGACATCACCAAAATAACCATATGCAACCCTAGACCTTGCACTAGCCCAGAACAAATTCTTCATACAACCTTTTTCATTAAGATCCACCACATAAAAGAAGTTGGGATCTACCATCTGTAAGCGGCAAAAGAAATTTTGAACTGCCCTGGCATCTCCTTCTTTAAGTTTCAACTGACTGGAGTGGATAGGATATCCAAATTGTCCTTCCTCATCATCTGCACCTCCATTGCCCTCATCATCTACAATCACAGTACGATACAGCCTAATTTTCTGCACTTCATCAGGACTATCTAACTGCATCGCCCTTTTAGTTCCAGCCCCTATGAGCTTATGTGATTTATAGAATTTTCCACTTGCAGGGCTAATTAGGTGATTGTGCTCAAGCTCAACTTCAATAATTCTCCACCTTTTGTTTTCCATCAACCTGAATTTTATCATTGCTGGACAACCAGTTCTTGTTTCAGGTCTTGGCCGGTTTGCTTCACTTTTCTTTTTGAAACCTGCACTACTACAGCTAAGCTTCCCTCTGTATCTTTCTTTACTCTTTCTATACCATGTATTACTTACTCTAACCCCAAATCCTTGTTCCTTGGCATAGCAATTGTAAAAGTAATACACATCCTCATAGGACTCAAACTCCATTCCAACAGCGGGAGGCAGAGGATTCTCTCCCTGGATTATACCTGTTTGACCAACATATTCTGCCATTGCACAATCGCCTTCAATCTCAAATTCATCGACATCATCATCACCAACAGGCTCAGTGTTGAGAGACACTTCATCCATCTATAGAAGACTTTGAATGAAGAGACGAAAAATAAGCCTGCTGAAAATTTGAGCCATTAAGGGTCATGAAACATGATATAACGCATAAAAGTTAGTCTGTCATACCACCTGATCATAAAAACCCTACAAAAAAAAGGGCAAAAAAAACAATAACAATCTGAGCAATTAGTTTAGAGGGATTCATACCTTTTATATTCGATATATCACTTTTTCCCCTCTAATCAAAGATGACAATGCCCTTTTAGAAGTTTCAATGCAAAGCAACCATTTAGTACCCAGATAAGTGAAAGACTATAAACTACAAAAATATTACATGTAAGAGCAAAGAAGTTCACCAACACCTGATTGAAAAGCTGTACCCAAAAAAAAAGATTGAATCTTTAGAACCCCATCTATAAATTAGTAATAAACAGAATTGGCAATTCTCTGCAGCGACTTAAAAAGCTAGAATTTGGCCAAGTAAAAATGTAACTTTGATCTTCTATCAATTGAACACAGACCCTTTTCAAATTAAAGCACAACCCATGATTCCATAACTCAAACTTAGATTTCAATCAATTAATAAGCATGATACATAATTGAATGAAGAAGAAAAAATCAACTGTGAAACAAAACGAGATAGCAACAGAAAAAGAGTTAAAATTTTAAAGGGTTACTGCAAAAACGGGTTACCACCTGAAAACTTATTGATATTAGAGAGTCGAGACTGTTGAGTCAGTTGAATCAAGAGAACGCCGATTTCTTTCACGGCGAGCCAGAGACCGAATCGAAGCTTCCTTTGACAAATAACAAATTGTTACTCTTGGGATAGCATTTTCTTGATTTCTTATAATAAACCCCACCAAGTTTTTCTATATTTCATATTCACCCCTTACAACTTTTTGGTACCATGTGAAAATTCAAAATTGCGTGAGAAGCGAGAACTATTAAATTGATATATAAGTTTTGTCTGTTGCAAAATGAATTTTCTAACAATGAGGTAGTTTTTTTTTTAAATATTTCATCATATTTTTATTTTAGTCTTATTTCATGTTATAGGGTTAACCAATTTTTTTCTTTTGAATATGATAATTATGATTTTATAAAATTTTTAAAAGATTTTAAATATAAATAGTTCTAAATAAAAATAAATTTTTATTATCCCTCTTAATATAAATAAATTTTATAAAATTTGGCGAACTATATTTTGAATTTTACTATTTTTTAAAAAATTGTGTGTTTGAAGCATTAGCACAAATACTCATTCAATTCTAAAAATTTCCATAAAATTTAATACAATTAAATCAAATTTCATTAAAATTGATAAAAATTTTAAAATGAAGTCCACAAAACTAAAAGAGAAAAAAAGTTGTTAATACTTTTTTTCCATTTATGCTCTTTCTCTTTCTTCTTATTCTCTCTCTATCTTACGTCTCCGCTCTCATTATTATCTCTCTGTCTTCTCATTATACAGAGCTCACTTTCTCTTATGGTTGTTCTTAATATTTTTTCTTTTTATTTTTTTAATTATTTTTTATTATATTTAAAAATTAAAAATTAAATAAAAAATATAATTATGTTTAATATGTTTATTTTTATCATAATAGTGGTATTTTAGAAAATAAAAAATAATTCAATTAAAAAATTAATAAGAAACGTTAAATTCAATTAAACTTTATATTTTAAATTATATTATGCAAATGTAGGATTTGGAATTCATTTACAAATAAATTCCAAATTTATAATTTAATTACAAAAACTATAATGTTTATATAACAAAATAACAATTCTTGATAAAAAAAAACTCCCATATATAATTATTATTTATTTTATTATTACTTTTTACATCACATTTTTATATTTTTAAATTTTAATGTATAATTTAAAATATAAAAAGTATGGGTCGTTTATTTTAAAATTAATATAATAGTATGACTAAATTGTGCAATGCAAACGCATAAGCCAGTGAAAGAAAGGAAGGAAATGATCCTATATATGTTTTCACTTTTCAATTTTAAGAATGTTAATTCTTTGTGCATGCACAGGCTGCATGGTTGAAATCCTCAATCTTATGGCAAAAATTGACAATGGCACTTAAAAATATATTATTATCACCCATACTAATCTAAATCTAGCAATTTTCTTTGCTAAAAACAGTAAAATTCCATTTGTGGACTACAAATATATTTACAATAAACCTTGTACCTTTACATTGTAATAATTCTATTCTTGCTTATCTTCTACTTCACGAACCCTATTCAATGACTCTTCAAATGTTTGCAGTGCAACACTGTAATGGTCTAGAGAAATCATCCCCTCTTCCACAACGTGCAAAGCACTTATATACAATTGATTTAACCATTGCACACGGTCAGTAGCATCAACTCTGCTCGAGCCATGATCCGGAATATGTAAGCGCTTGTAATCTTTTTTCCACCGAGACAGGATATATTTAGAAGGGATCTCTTCCACTCCATTAAAGTTAAGAACACACAATGCATGACGGCATAAATATCCATAGAAGTTGAAGCAGCTGCAAATGCATCGAACTTCTCCAGCACTTCTATTGTAAAGGACTTCATAATCTCTAATCTCCCTCCTATTTCCTTCGCCCATAACTCGTTCCTTGACCAAAAATATTACGATTGGCCCGTCAACATGTATCTTTGTTGTGCTAAAACAAGAGTACATTTCCTCCACCTCAAATTGGAACTTCTTAAATATTTCCCTAGTGTATATTTTTGACAGCTGCAACTCAAAAGAACATCTGGTTTTCAATGTCAGGCCAGAGTTCCTACACTCAATATCTGCAAGGGTTTCTTCCTTGTGCTTTTTTTGTAGGGCTAATTCATACTTATCAAGAAATTCTTTTAAAGGAGTTTGTTTGTGTACGTATCTATCAAAAAATGGATTCAATGCCTCACCTGGCTGGGCAGAACCCATTCCAGCGAAAACAGTGTCTTTTAAATAAACTGGAGCCCACCGAGCTCGATCTTCATACAATGATCGAAGCCATTCATGATCAGCAACTCCAAATCGTTGGACCATAAATCCCCATGCTGCTTCAAATTCAATCACTTTCAAAGATTCACAAACTGCTTTAATCAAAGCCTTTCTGATTGCATCGTAGTTGCACAGCCCTCCCAGTTTTTCTGGAACTTTTCTCATGATGTGTGACAAACCGAAACAATGATGGGATCTTGGAAACATCTCAGTAATTGCACTCTGCAAAACCTTACACCTGTCTGCAATTATTGTTTGTGGAGGGCACCCTGACAGGCATGAAAGCCATGTTTTGAACAACCAAATATAAGACTCTTTTGTCTCGCCTGCAAGTAAGCCACAACCCAATAAAACAGACTGGCCATGGTGATTTACTCCGCCAATTGCCACGAGAGGTATCTCATATTTGCTTGACAAATATATGTTGTCGATATAAATGACATCACTGAAGTAACCACATGCAGCCCTTGACCTAGCATCAATCCAGAACACATTTCTCAGATGCCCCTCATCATTGAGATCCATCAAATAAAAGAAGTTTGGATTAGTCAGCTGCATACGGCAAAGGTAGTTATAGATTGCTTGTGCATCACCCTTTTTAAGATTCAGTTCATTGGGAAGTTCAGAAAAATTCCTGACTTCTCTTGAACTTGAGTTCCCAGAACCCCCTGCATCTATTACAAGTGCTCGGTACAACTTAATGGTTCGTACTTCTGCATCCGAGCTCGACTGTAACTTCCTTTTGTTTCCAGTTCCCATCTTCTTAATGGATTTGTATATCTTAGCACCTAACAGGTGGTTGTGTTCAAGTGTAACCTCTAGCACTCTCCACCTCTTGGAGTCCACCAACCTCATCCTTACCATTGCAGGACAACCAGTTCTTGTTTCCTTTCTTAAGCGATTAACATCTTTAATTCTTTTGAAACCCTGGCTACTGCAACAAAGCACTGCACCATACTTCTCTCGACTATTTCGCTTGAACCATGAGTTCTTAACTCTAACACGAAATCCCACTTCCTTAGCATAGCAATTGTAATAATTGTAAGCATCATCATAAGACTCAAACTCCATGCCGACAGCTGGTGGAACAAATTCTTTCCTCTCTTCAGGCATGCCAACTTCACCACGTAAATCTGTCATCTCACCATCCTTTCCCTTCTGACTCTCAATCAACTCACCATCAGGCAATTGCTCAATGTTGCAGGGGGCTGCTTCCATCTGTCAAACAAAACCATCCCTTATACCATAAATATGATACGCAACAAAAATACCATAGAAATAAAGCGATGAAAATATTTAATCCTGAAATGAAAGATGTCACATCTACATCCCCCTTGACGAATATATTAAACCACCATCACCAATTCTATAATCTTTTACTTAAAGTTCCAAACCACTCTTGAAGATCTAACTAAATGCACAGAAATGAAAATGTCAATACGATGATAATCCAACATCCTCATTACTAGAAAAATCATGTAGAAACATCATGTATTTTCTGTGAAGAACATATAAGCAATACCTGTCTCCGAAACTGTTGAGCTTGCAATCTTTAGGCCCTTGAAGGTCTAAATTTTGAAGATTCTCCCAAATCACTACAGACTATAAAATCTGGGGTCTTATAGCTAAAGTAAAAGAAATTAGCTCGCTTCCATTCAGATTAGAAATGACACCTGGAGACAGGAAGGAAAATAGAAAAAAGAAATAAAAAAAAAACAAAAACAAAATACAAGGTCAAGAACATGTTAATGATTTAACACAAGAAAAGGGTTGAACAGCACCAATAATAACTGATAAGCAACAAAAAGGAGCAACTAGGACCCGTCGACAATTTCATGCTATTTTCCCAATGATTTCCAGATTGCTATTAGCAAACGCCACCAAACTTTATTGTTATTTATATATTTTCCTTAATTTGGTCAGCAAACAACACAAGGCCACTAATTTCCAGGATCAATTAATGCAATCGAATTCACCTCCTCCATCTGAATGCAAATTACTACAAAAAATGAAAACTTTGATTCACAAAATGATTTGAGGAAGCCATCTCTTTTAGAAAAAGTTCCTGCTTTTCTAATCAAACGTCAATAACAACATTATATTATAGGTAGACTACTAATGCAGAGCTATAAGTTATAACCACAAAATAAATTTTTTTAAAAAAAAATAAATAGCGTCAAATTATAACAATTAAAGGTTAAAACTCACATGAAAGATAGAGCTCTCTGAGAAGCATTAGCACAGTGATCATATTAAAATAACAAAATATTTAACCACAAATTTCCCGTTCAAACTCAACAACTAATTCATATTCACTTCATACCGTTGATAAATAACACTTATTATACCTAAAATTGAAAGAGAATTCATCAAAATACTAATTGCTAGAGAAAACGAAAAAAGATCAAAAGCTTTCAAATTGAGAAACAAATAATGAAAGAAATAATAAAATTGAAACGCACCGGTAAATACGTGAGATTACGGAAGCACTTACCGGCGGATGACTTTGGATCCGGAGACTCGGACAGTGGCGGCGGCGACCGTGATTTTTTACGGCTGCTTTCTTTTAGGGGGTCTTTTGCTTGTTGCGAAACAGGAGAGAGCTCGACGGGTGAGGTTAGAGTTTCCTGAGAAAAGGTTGTGTCCGGTTAGTTTGTTAGAAGTGCTTTTCGATTCTCCGCTGTGATTGTGCCATGTCAAAGTCAGATCATGAAGAGCGTCTAGATGGGTTTCTTTTTCTCTTTATAAATTAACTACTCACTCAGTAGCCAGTACGCCTTTTTTACGTTGATTATATATAGGTTAATTACAAAAAAAAAAAAAACATAAACTTAAGCATCTTTTTCAATTTCATCAAAAAATTTAAAATGTGTCAAAAGAAATAATTAATTATTAAATTTATTTTAATTGTGTCAAATTCACCTGAAAAGACAAAGACATTTTAATTTATAAATAAATTGATATGTCAGTTTTAATATATTAAGTTAGGAATTAACATGAAAAAAAATCTGTTTATGTGAACGAGCCATATCAGTTTGCTAAATCGTATTAAAATAAAGTCATTCAAAAGATAAAATTTAAATCAAATACTAATCATACATAATTAATCCTTAATTGCCGCTAAATCCTCTTAAGAGAATTCAATCAACACAAAATCAATTTGGAATCGAAGGTGGTAGATGAATCCCTAAATTAGTTAATCGAAATCTCAAAATCGCACCCTCATTTGCAAACAGGTAATAACTCTTTGTTATTAAAATGTTGACATGCAAATTAGTTAATATATCGTAGATAATTGTTGCTTCTTAAACTGTGAAATCATGGAAGTATACTGACATCCAAATGAGTTTATATATTTAGATAATTACTTAAAGTGTGAAATCGAGAAAGTGATTTTTTTAGCTATTGTTTGTACTTTGCTTCCCTTGCTCCACCAGTATTACTAACTACAAGTTGTAGGCAATGATAGCACAAAAACCAACTTCAATGCATTCTTTCTTTGAATTGAATGGAATCACTAGATTATACAAAAAAACTTATATATATATATATATATATTAATTTAATTAAACAAACACTTCTTGTCAAAATCTTGCCAAGAGGTTTGTCCACAATTAATTATTCTTCTTACTGAAAAGAGAAAAAAAATATTGCTCAGCAGATGGTTCCTTTAAATTCTAACAATAACAATATACACTTGGCACTCAGGCATAAGTTATCATAGATGGTGGTGTAGATGTATATGTTGAGGGTTTTTCAATAGAAAAAGAGATTTGTGATATTGATGATGTTGAAAATGCAGTGGGAGCTCATCAAAATAGTGAAGATGAAGATGATGTTGAATATGTTCCGCAACAGTAGAGTGAAACAGATGGATCATCTGAAGAACTGAATACAGATGATGAGGAGCATATAAATGCAAGAATTGATTGGAGGAGGTTTAGAAATTATGAGCAGGTTGAAGATAATAATATATGTGAGACATTTAATTGATGCATAGTAAAGACCAGGGTTAAGCCTATTATTGAAATGCTTGAGGAAATTAGAACTAACCTTATGGAGAGAATGCACACAAAATTTAGGGTAGCAATGAAAAGTAATGATATAATTTATTATAGGATAAAAGACAAGTTGCAAGCAAAAAATTTTCAAAACTAGATTTTGTTGTGTGAAGCCAGCGGTAAGGTATAAATTCCAAATGGCAGTAAATCAAGACTCTTATACTGTGGATTTGGTCATGCATACTTGTAGCTAATCGAGAGTGAGACTTGGTTGGTATCCCTTGTGCACATGCATGTGCTTGCATTTATTTCCAAAAAGAAAAAAAAGATGCTACCACTTTTGTGCATAACTGGTATAGTATAACCACATATTTAAAGACATATCAAGATGGAGAACCAATGTGGCCTATAACTGAAGGATACAATATTCTACCCCCGCCGTACAAGAAAATGCCCTGACGTCCAAAGAAAAAGAGAAGAAAGGGGGGTTGAAGAGAAGGAAGAGCATTCTCATAAATTAAATAAGAAAGGGGTTAAAATGAGTTGTAAGTTATGCAAATAATACGGTCATAACAAGCAGACTTGTACATTCCAGAATCAAAATGTTATTGTCATACCAGATATGGGAAGGCCAGATAAACTTTTTGTAAATAATTTATTTTTGGACATCTAATTAATATTGTATTGGATTTCATTAATAATTTCTTCCAATTTGCAGTTAAGGAGAGGACGACCTCAAAAAAAGCAGCAGCCTTCTTCTATAATTGTATAAGCCACCCTAAATAGGAGGTCTTCATTTGCTGCATCATGCCAGGCTAGTGCAAATCCAGAAGACCAAATTTCTAAAACTCAACATATAAGAGAAATGAGGTAGACCAAAAAAAGGCTATGGTGTTAGATATTGGACTATAAATTTTACCATATATTTGCGGGTACTTTTCTCTATCATCTTAGCTTTTGGTCTTCCATATATACTAAAATTAACACTAATGTGATTTAATTATGTACAATTAGATGCTTGGACAATGAAAAATTCAATGCTTCTCGCAAAGACAAGCTATAGGACCAATAGTCTCTCCTAGTCCTACAACCTAGCAACAACCCCTCATGCACAAACACATGAAGCTGGACCAAGTGCTAGAAGATCAAGAGAAAGACCAAAAAAGAACAAGCAAGCAGAAATTACACTCACACAACCACCAATTTTCACACAAGATAACTTTCTAAATATCTAGATATTTAGGGTGTTTTGTCATTTTTTGTGTCATTATTGGCCGTGACATATACTTTTTTTAAGCCAACATTGGCTTATTATTTTATGCTTTTGTGTTAATACCGGCTTATTTACTTTATACTTTTGAGCCAATAGTGGCTTTCTTTAATCTATGTTTTTTACGCCAAACTAGGCAAGTAGTATATATATAAATTTTGTGCCAAACTTGGCATTTTGGTATATATGATTTGAAGAATAACTATTTTATATACACATTTTGAAATATAATATTATATTTTGAAATCTTAGCTTGCCAAGTTTAAATATTCAAATGGTATAGATAAATTGTAAACTGTAACTTCATTACTTTCAAATTCTTCCTTATGTTGCATAAATCAAGTAACACTTTATTATACACCCTCACCTAACATCATTTCTAACGGTAACCTAACAACAACCTAACATCAAAGGGAGGCTTAATACCTCTCTAAATCCTATATTTTTCACCAAAATACAAATCTGCATATACAATAGCACCACTACCATAAGTAGTATATACCCTCATCTATAAATCTTCAATCTTGAACTCAATCTTGCAATTTCTTTTTTTTTTTTTGCTCCATCACATAGGGCCTCTTCTTGATTACTTCATCCTTTTCCATTTGCAATTTCTCTTCAACTAGTTTCTTTTCGCCATTCAACTAGTTGAATATGGTTTTCTAATTTGCAATACACTCAGGATCAATTCACAAAAAAAGAATTCCTGCAATCATCATACTTCAAAACAACAAAAGCTTATCTATTAAATAAAAATTTACCCATTAAATAGTATATAAGGATAGAATAAAAAAAATCTTTAACAAATACCATAAAAGATTACATCAATCACTATTTTATATTGATATTAAATGTTGATTATACATTACCTTCCATAATGGACATCTCTCAAACCTTCATCTTGGGTTTTCATTTTTCCATAAAGTATACAAATTTATTCTCAAGTATGTCCTGAAGTTGCTGAATTACTATTGGATTATGAATTTGATTTTCTTCCCCATATTATCTCTTCAATTAAGGATTCTTGATTTTATTCTCTTATTTCAATTTGAAAATTTTAGGGTTGTTTTGAACGATGATTTTTAGGATTTTTGGGATAAGAGGAATTTTGGGGTTGGTTGTTGTTTCATATACCAATTGCAGGTTAAAATATCTTTTCCTGTAAATTTAACATAATTGAAATGAATTTAGTAGTTAATTGTCTATTTTGATACATTTTAAAGTTTATGATGAAATTGGAAAAGACGCTTAAATTTATATTTTTTTTTATAATTAACCTTTATATACAATATAAAGTGAAAAATATTATCTTAGAGGTGACTTAAATAAATAATAATTTAAATTTAATATTTTATTTTTAACCAAAAGTTTAAATAGACACCTAAACTATAGTCTAAATAGCAATTAAATATTTAAACTTTTTTTGGACCATTTAAGCATTTTTTTTTTTATCAAAATAGGGTCAAATAAATATAAATTTAACAACATTTATAATTTTCATCAAATAATATTCTTTTTGGCAAATATAATACTCACTTTTTTTAGTTTTTATTGAATAAAAATTAGTATTTTAATATCTTATATTTTGTTGTAACTAGATGGTAACTGTTATATATTGAAACTGGTATTATAGGTTAGTATTACTATAATTATTATTTTATGTTGCTATTATAAAATTTATGCTATTATTTTGGTATTACTATAATTATATGTGCATCGTCATCATAAAAAGAAATAAAAAATACAAATAAAAAATAACAAATAAAAAAAGAAAAAATTATTAATTTGTTAATTAATAAAAAATAGAAATAAAAAATAATTTGTTAATAAAAAATAGAAACAATTTTATAAATAAAAATAGAAATTAATAAAAAAATTATTAATTTGTTAATACAAATTAATGAAATAATTAATTAATTTTTATTCAATAAAAATTAAAAAGGGTGAGTCTTATATTTGCTAAAAAGAATATAAAAGAGTATTATTTGATGGAGAATATAGTTCATATTAAATTTGTATTTATTTGGCCCTATTTTAATAAAAGAAGTATTTAAATAAGCTAAAAAAATTAAGTGTTTAATTATTACTTAGGCTATAGTTTATGTATCCATTTGAACTTTTGTCCTTTATTTTTTATCAATACATTTTTTAATATAAAAAAATTAAATTTTACTTTAAATATACACTAACACAACTAAAATGCAAAATTATTTAAATTTTGATATTTTGTTGATAATTTATAATTATTCGTTTCAATTTCAATATTTATTTTAAATTTTCTACTGTATGTTTATGATTTTTTTTAAGGGAAATAAGTAAATTTTCATTAATTAATAGTCAGTGAAGAAAATATGCTTATTAGGAGACACCTCTCTAATTTAAGAAATTTATATGAGCAAGAAAGTAGACAATTATAAAATTAATTTATAAATAAAATAAATTTTACATTTTATTATTATCAAATGATAATAAGTAAGTTATTCAATGTTTCAATGTCAATCAGTCAAATTCAACATACAAATATATATATATATATATATATTCAATATTCAACATATAAAATATTTAAAACTTCTCATTATTAAAATTTAATTAAGGTTCAGTAGTTAAAATGATGACTTGACTCATATTTTAAGAGATGTAATATTTTATTTGAATAGATTCAAGTCTAATTAAATATTTAAATTTTTACATAATTTAAATCACTTTTATCATATAATAGTTTATGATTAAAATTTAATGGTGAAATCACATGCGTTAATTTGAATTTTATCAAGTTTAATTCAGTCTACTTTCAATTTAACAAAACAAAATTAATAAAAATTCCAGTTTGCGTCAAATTTTAGTTTTTTTTTTTAAGAGTGACCAAACACCCAAAAATAAGACTTGAGATTCAATTTATTAGCTATGTGATTTAAACCTAAAAAAAATGAAAATTAGACATCAGATTCAATTTATTTGCTTTATGATTTAAACCTAAAAAAATAAGTTTCCTCATAAATGTGATGTCGCTATTCTCAAATCAAAATTCTGCTTATAGTGAAAAATATATGCTCTTTCTATTATAGTGAAAAACATCCATTCTACAAAGAATCAGAATTTCATGAAAGATCAATCAATACATGCTTGTTTGCAACAAGACGGACCTTATTCAAAGATTCTTTAAATGCTTGCCAAGCAACCATATAACGATCTTGAGAACTCATCCCTTCTTCAACAACTTGCATTGCTCGTTTATATAAATGATCAAACCACTGAACTGGGTTACCAATATCCACATTATTGGACCCAAAATCCGGTGCATATAGCCGCTTAAAATCCTTCCTCCACCGTATCAAAACATATTGGTAAGGGATTTCTTCCACCCCATTGTAGTGCAAAATGCACAAGGCATGCCTGCACAGGTAACCTTTGAAGTTGAAACCACCACATATGCATCGAACTTCTGCTCCTGATTTATCATACAACCTCATAATTTCTAAAATTGCCCCGATTTTCATCGCCTTCACGTTCTTTGATCATATATGTGACCACTGACCCATTTGAATGAAGTTGTGTTATGTTAAAACAAGAGGACATCATCATAACCTCGTCTTGGAATTTCCTGAATATTATGTTTGTATAAACTTTTGAGAGCTGTAACTCATAATAGATACTTGTTCTCAACATGGGGGTTGAATCTCTTGACTCAACATCATCAAGAGCTTCCTTCTGAAGTTTCTTTTGTAAAACTAATTCATACATGTCCAAAAACTCTCTCAAAGAAGTTCTACGGTGCACATAACCATCAAAAAATGGAATCATGGACTCGCATCTTTCAAAAGTGGACTTCCCAGCAAAAAATGAATCTTTGGAGTAAACTGGAGCCCACTGCTCTCGATCTTCATAGAGACTGCGAAGCCAGTCATGATTTGCAATTCGAAATCGCTGGATCATGCCTTCCCAAGCCATTTCAAATTCATCCATCTTTACAGTGTCATAGACTGTTGTACTGAGCACCATCCGAAAGGCTTCAAATTCTTGCAATGCTGCCAAATTTTCAAGAATCCTTTGCATAACATGTGACAAACAAAGATGATGGTGAGCCCTAGGAAAAACCTCTGCAATTGCACTTAGCATGACTTTACACCGGTCAGTAAGGATGGTTTGTGGAGGACGACCTAACATGCATGTAAGCCATGCTCTGAATAGCCAGATATATGTTTCCAATGTCTCATCTGCAAGTAAACCACAACCAAGAACAATAGACTGCCCATGGTGATTAACTCCAACAAATGCAAAGAGTGGGATTTCATATTTGTTTGATAAGCATGTTGTGTCAAATATGACGACATCATTAAAGTAGGCATATGCAGCCCTTGACCTAGAATCAATCCAGAAAACATTTTTCAGAAACCCCTCATCAGTGAGATCCATTAAGTAGAAGAAATTTGGATTTGTCAGCTGAACCTGACAAAAATAATTCTGAATGATCTGGGCATCTCCTTTTTTAAGCTTCAGCCACTTGGATCTGTCGACACAGTGGCTATTTTCTCCTTCATTAGAGTTTGCGCTTCCATAATCTAGTGGATCTACAGCAGCTGTTCGATATAATTTGATTGTCTGTATTTCCACATTAATAGTCGGCTCTACCTTTAGCTTAGACCCAGAATCCATCTTCTTATGTGACTTAGAATTTTGTGCTCTCTCAGGATCAAATGAATGGTTGTGTTCAAGCTTGACTTCATCAACCCTCCACCTATTAGATTCTACTAGTCTCAACCTTATCATTGCTAGACAACCTGTTCTTGTTTCCTTTCTATGACTGTTTGCTTCTTTCATTGTCTTGAAACCCTCACAGTTGCAGCAGAGCACTGCACCACGTTTCTCCTTGCTGTTACGTTTTGTCCATGAAGATTTCACCCTGATGGCAAATCCCAATTCCTTAGCATAATAATTATAATAATTGTAAGCATCATCATATGATTCAAACTCCATCCCCACAACAGGAGAAGGATAGTCACTTCCTTGGGATTCAACATTTTGGTTATCCACTACCAGTGTATTGCCTCTGTCATTACCATGATCATGGCCTTCAATAAGAAGAATTTGGCCGCAATGATTCTCAACATCATTACCTTCGGTTTCAAGCTCATGGCTTTCTAAATCAAGGTTGTTATCTTCAATCTCAAGACCATTTCCCTCAATCTCAATATCCTTCCCCTCAATCTCAAGGTCGTTCCCCTCAATTTCAAGGTCATTTCCCTCAATCTCTAGACTATTGCTATCAAATTCAAGATCATCACCTTCCTCCTCAAGCAGTTGCTCACTGTTCTGAGACCCTTCTTCTAGCTGAAATGCAAAATAAAAGATGCAGCATTACTGTTGGCAACAGCAAGCAACAACCTTCAAAATCCTTTGCGCAATTTTAGCTTCATGATATCATAAGCTCTAAAGTCTCCGTTTCTCTCTCTAATTTATCCTTACAAATTTAAAACCACTACACGGGACAGTTTCTTATTGAATTTTATCCGCTTCACGATCTTAATTATTCGTCATTTGAGTCTCACAAAAATGACCCAAAATATCTTCCTTTAGTACTGATTTTATCTCAATAATCAATAAAAACACATAGTTCCAATTAATTTAATCGAACACCAAACCCCTAAATTAAAACTGCTCAAAAGCAAGTAACTTGTTTGACCATCTCAAGCATCAATGGAAATAGTAAAATTATTTTACCTTCAGCTAATAAACTAAAAACCCAATTGAACGTAAAGTTGCTAAATTTCCCCTACAACTAAAATAATAAATACAAAAACAAAACTAGGTAGTAAAGAAAAATAAAAGAACCCTAATTGTTGAATTAAAAAACTATATATAAAAACAATGACAAATGAAAACTGACCTCAATCATCGCCATCCTCCGCCAGTTTCCTCACTTTTAGAGCTTAAGGTAGCCGTTTTTAGTTGACAGACACGCCGCCATAAAGTTCACCGGCGGCTTCGCTGAAATCAGACTAACGGGTGGTGGTATAAGGTGAAAATTTCACGTAATTACGGGGAATTAAAAGGTATTCAAATAAAATAAAAATGGGTATTTTACAAAAGGGCTTTAGTTGAGTTTTCGGTTTCGAACTGGAAGCTTTGTTAATTTGGTTAATCAGTTTAGATATACAGAGAGCGACGCTTAGGCCTGTCGCTAGGAAGAGATTGTGTGCCTAGGCAACTGTGTCTGTGAAAGGAGAATATTTGGAATTAACCAAAAAAATCATAAAATGTCAAAAATGTGATGCAATATTTTTTAATTTTTAAATTGAATATTTAATGTAATCAATATTAATATGTATGTTATTTTACTTTGTACATATTTCTAAACTTTTTACCCTTTTTAGGTAATTAAAAACTTTTTGCCTTGCCATAAATAAAAAAAAATTCATTATAAAAAGAAAAAAAAATTATGACGATGAATAAGTAAATTTATATAATATATAAAAATTAAAATTTTTCTTGAGAATTCTGCCTTAAATGAAATATGTAATAATTTTTTCACATTTAAAAAGGTAATATTAATTAAATTTAACAATCAATAACAATAAATTATAATTAACATGTGCTAATAACAACTCTTGCAACAATATAGTATTAACATAATAACCTATAATTGAGAAGATTATTAAAATTTTTACAAACTTTCAAAGAATAAATAATTATTACTATATTACTAAAATGATTAATATTAATTTCTTTTTTATTTTTAAGAAAAAAATTTATAGGCAGAATAAAATAATATATGAAATTTCAAATGGTTAATAATCTACGTAGAATGTTACAAAATACTCCTATACAATGGCAAAATATACAATAGCTAACAAAAATTATGTCAAACTTTTTCTTTTATTTGGTATTAATTAGACTATTATCTATATACACATAATCTAATTTTAAATTTTTTATAATTATAATTTTATTTATTAAAATTTCAAAGAGTCATGAGTATTTAATAATTAATTTTAATTTAATAATATAATATCTCCTCTATTTCATTAACTTTTTAGAAAATTTCACGTATATTAAAAATTAAATAAAATTATCAGTTTATCATTAATTAATAGTTTCTCTTTTCAACATTTACACTCATTATTATTACTAGTAGTATTAAATATAAAAGGCCAAGTTAATAAAAAATGTCAACAATTTATCTTGATATTATTAAATGTTAAATATTTTAAAATAAAATTAAAATTTTAAAACGTTGTTTAAAATAAAACTGAAGGAGTAGTAATAGATTTTAAAAAGTTATCTATTGTCTTGAATTAAAAAAAAAATATTATCCAACCATAAATTCATAATAATATGTAAAAAACGTAAATATATACATATAGTTTAATTGTAAATCAATGCATCATGAATATGATGAATATTAAAAGAAAAAATAAAAAAAATATACTAATAATGTTTAAACTTTTCAATTTTTCAATTTTTATATCTCTATAATTTGTTTGACTAATTTATTATTTAAATTTCATTAAATAACTATATTTCAGTAGTTTAGACTGTTTTATTCATCACTTCAATGATGGCTAGGATAAGTAGATCATATGTTTAACAAAAAAAAAATGATGCATCATGTAATATTGATAAAATGACCATTCTTCTTCTTCTTCTTCTATATTATTTATTGCTTATATTTTTAAAAAAGAATTTTGAATTTGGTTTTTATGGTTGTGGGTCTCTTTTAATAGAGAAAGAAAGGGTTATGGTTGTTTTTTGTTTTATTTTTATGTATATACTTGTGGATGCCTAAAAATTGAAAGAATTTTTTTTTTCTTTCAAATGAGAATTGACGTTTCATAAAGGATAAGAGGAAGTTTCTTCTTTTTCTTTAATTTTCTTTGCTAATTACGGTTTATTTTTTTAAAGAATAATTTTGGGATTGGTTTAATCTTATTTATATTTGTGGATCTCTTTGAAAAGAGAAAAAAGAGAGTTTAAGACTTTTTTATTTATTATTGTATATGTGCTTATTTGGATGCCTAGAAATTGGAAGAATTTATTTTTCTTTTCAATAAGAAATTGACGTTACAAAGAGGATAAGAGGAAACTTCTTCTTCTTTGATTTTCTTTGTTATTCACTCTTTATTTAAAAAAAAAAATGGAATTGGTATAATCTTATTTATGTTTGTAGGCCTCTTTGAATAAAGAAATAAAGGATTTATGATTTTTCTTCAAAAAAAATCTTATGTATGTGCTTGTTTGGATGATTAGAAATTGAAGATTTTTTCCCCTTTTCAAGTGAAAATTTTATGTTATAAAGAAATAAGAGGAAAATATATAAAGAGAGATCATTTTGTTTAACTGAGAATTTTAATGTCTTTTTCCTAAGTGAGAGTGATATCATTTTCATTATTTTAATAACATTAAATGATATGACCTTTTTTTTCCCTAAATATGGAACCTACTTATTTTAACCATCCCTTAAGTAATAGATAAAATGACATAAAATATAAAATATTGCTATTTAATAAAATTCATATACTAAACTAGCAAAAAAGTTTATAGAGACGCAAAAATAAAAAATTCGAAAGATCAAATATTATTAATATATTTTTTTCTATTAAAAAACCACTATATAACAAATTCGTAAGAAATAATATTTAAGAGTATTGGGAAATTTATAATAGATGAAAAAATTTTACGTACATGAAAAGGGGAAATAAAGCAGCAAAGAAGAGTATACGTAAATATATTTATAAATAAAAAATGGCAAACTTGCAATTATGCGATAAATGATTGATGGCAATCTTGTAAATAAGGAGGATAATTGAAAAAGACAGGGAAATTCATTATTCAGCATAACTATCGAATTCCTTACAGACGATAAATAATTTATTTGAGGAAGAAATTGTAATGAAGAGTACTATTATACTAATCTTAGCGTGCGGGCCAGGGCAACAATTTATTGGGACAATTTCGTCATTTTGACAAGCCAAGACCGCCATATAAATAGAGCTGTAGAAGGATAAAATCCATCCATTTCTCAGAATCATCGAAAATCTCTGTTTTTTCGTTCATTTCATTCTCTCTCGAGGTAATCTTTTATTTTTTTGTATTCAAGAATTTTGTTCTTTAGTTATATTATTATTGTTATTATTATTGTTTAGGTTAATAAATTTATAAATAAATTGATAATCTGATAATATGGAAGTGTTTTCAATTCGCTATTGGTTTAGGTTTTGTTTGATTTTGATCCTATTTGCTAGATCTTTTTGTTGATTTTGATTCTATTTGCTAGATCTAATTCTTATTTTTGGTAAAATTTATAGGAATATCAGATAAGCGATAGTGATTTATATTTTTTGGTTGATTTTGATTTTGATCTTAATAGTTGCTCGATCGATTTTGTGTAATCTGGTGGGATTTTATTTTTTTTTCTTATTCATGTTTTTATGGTCTATGTAGATCTGATAGGGAAGATTAGAGATTAATATTTCTTTCTACCAGATTTTATTTATCAGATCTATCTTGGGTCTTTTTCCTCCAAAATATAGATATTCTTTTCCTTTTGTTTTCTGGGCAGAAGTTATGTGCTGATTATGTTATTGGTTGTGTTATATGTTTCTCTTATCAAGGAACCGTAAATAATATAGTTAAAAAAGTTCCAAGTTCGAAAAAACTATCACAATTTGGCCTTTTAAATATTTTTTTTTAATTTTTGGGTTGAACACATGAGGCGTGTTGAATTACAGGATTACACTATGCTAATTGAACATCCTTATTTTTTATTTTATCATAGAAGCTGATATTTATTTTATTGTCAAGTGTTTGATCTTCCCTTCAACTGAAGTGTTAAGTTTTTTGTTTTTCAATTATTACATTGGTACACATTTTTCCCTGAATTTTTATTCCTTCTGTGTTGTTCAGAGCAGTCTTGTGTTTAAAGCTTTACCTTATTGTTTCATATCATCATGGTCTTTTTTCTTTTGTCAAACAGATGCAGATCTTTGTTAAAACCCTCACTGGCAAGACAATCACACTTGAGGTGGAAAGCTCGGACACTATTGACAATGTTAAATCTAAGATTCAGGACAAAGAGGGTATTCCACCTGACCAGCAGAGACTGATCTTTGCTGGTAAGCAGCTGGAGGATGGTCGTACCCTTGCCGACTACAATATTCAGAGGGAGTCCACCCTCCACTTGGTGCTCCGCCTCCGTGGTGGCATGCAGATCTTTGTGAAGACCCTCACTGGAAAGACAATCACCCTTGAAGTTGAGAGTTCAGACACTATTGACAATGTCAAGGCCAAGATTCAAGACAAAGAGGGTATCCCACCTGATCAGCAGAGGCTGATTTTTGCTGGTAAGCAACTGGAGGATGGCCGCACCCTTGCTGACTACAACATCCAGAAGGAGTCTACCCTCCACTTGGTGCTTCGCCTTCGTGGTGGCATGCAGATCTTCGTGAAAACCCTCACTGGGAAGACGATTACCTTGGAAGTTGAGAGCTCAGACACCATCGACAATGTCAAGGCCAAGATCCAAGACAAAGAGGGTATCCCACCTGATCAGCAAAGGCTGATCTTTGCCGGTAAGCAGCTGGAGGATGGCCGTACCCTTGCTGACTACAATATTCAGAAGGAGTCCACCCTCCACTTGGTGCTTCGCCTTCGTGGTGGCATGCAGATCTTTGTGAAAACTCTCACCGGGAAGACAATTACATTGGAAGTTGAGAGCTCAGACACCATTGACAATGTTAAAGCCAAGATCCAAGACAAAGAGGGGATCCCACCTGACCAGCAGAGGTTGATATTTGCTGGTAAGCAGCTTGAGGATGGGCGCACCCTTGCTGATTACAATATTCAGAAGGAATCCACACTCCATTTGGTTCTCCGTCTTCGTGGTGGCATGCAGATTTTTGTGAAAACACTCACTGGTAAGACAATCACATTGGAAGTTGAGAGCTCAGACACCATTGACAATGTCAAGGCCAAGATTCAGGACAAAGAAGGGATCCCACCAGACCAGCAGAGGCTGATCTTTGCAGGTAAGCAGCTTGAGGATGGCCGCACCCTTGCTGACTACAACATCCAAAAGGAGTCCACCCTTCACTTGGTGCTTCGTCTTCGGGGTGGCATGCAGATCTTTGTGAAAACCCTCACAGGGAAGACAATTACACTAGAAGTTGAAAGTTCTGACACTATCGACAATGTGAAGGCCAAGATCGAGGACAAGGAAGGAATCCCACCAGACCAGCAGAGGCTGATCTTTGCTGGTAAGCAGCTTGAGGATGGTCGCACACTTGCAGACTACAACATCCAGAAAGAATCCACCCTTCACTTGGTTCTGCGTCTTCGTGGTGGCATGCAGATCTTTGTGAAGACACTCACTGGCAAGACCATCACCTTGGAAGTGGAGAGTTCAGACACAATTGACAATGTGAAGACCAAGATCCAAGATAAGGAAGGCATCCCACCAGATCAGCAGAGGTTGATTTTTGCGGGAAAGCAGCTTGAGGATGGGAGGACCCTTGCTGATTACAATATCCAGAAGGAGTCAACTTTGCACCTTGTCCTCCGCCTTCGCGGTGGTTTCTGAGTGCATCATTATCTGTTAAATAGTTCTGGCTTGTTCTTGCAGCTATTGTTAACAGCTATAAATAATTTCAATCCGTACTGAACTTGCAATGCTGAATGTTTGAAGTACTTTTTCTTTTCAAGTCTGAATGGCCTCTATGAGGTCTTTTTTTTTATTATTAGTTTGGATTATAAGTTCTTGGTTTGTAATAATCTTCAGGATGTTATGCATAATTCTGTTTACTTATGATGCGGTGTCTATAAGTAGTGTTTGATGACTTGAACAAGCATCACATTTGCTTTCAAGTTGTTTCTGTGGTTTTATTCATGGAGGCAAGTTGTGTGGTGATGGGTGCCTCTCAAAAGAATTTTGTGGGTGGCAGGTCGACTCCCTTGTAGCATATTTGGCTTGGGACTTGAGAAAACGTGTCTGCAAAAAATATTGTTGTCCTTTTGAAATGTGTCGCCACTGGAAATCCTTCTCTGGAATTTCTACCCTTGAAAGAATAAGATTCCAGAATTTTATTATTTGCATATTACTGTCGAATCTAAGTAGAACGAACCTGAGCCAATAGGAAAGCGCGTTAGAAGCTACGAAACCCCATCCAAACACAAATTGTCCTACCGAAAACACCACCACAGAAAAAGAAGACATTCAAAGAAGTGGTTGGTATTATTCAGTTATAAACAGAGCCCCCCTCTATCGAAACACGCACAACAAAAACAGCAGAGAACTAAATGGCTTGGGCTCTGCTCTCTCCTTTTTCACCTTTTCCATCCGTTTGTGCCACCGCCAAAACAGATCACAGAAACATATGGTCAACTAAAAAAAGAAAAACAGTAATAGCAAATGCTACCAACAGTGAAGGCAAAGATGATGAACCTGCTTTTAATCCTTTTGGTTTTGTCACTGATAATCCGTCAAGCCGCAGTGCCATCCAACTTCCTGAGTCCCCTGCTGAGGACGGCAATGTCGGTCAAATGCTCTATGTGAGTTCTTCGACATGTTACGCCGATTGTATAAATAATTTGTATTAGTTGTGTTTTGCCATGTTAAACGAACTTTATTGGTTGTAGAGGATAGAAGACAAGGGAAAAGAATATGGTTCATACAGAAAGTCAGGGAAATTAACATGGTTCGTTAGAGAAACTGGTAAAACTTATCTCTGGACCAGCTGTAGCTTTTATTCATTCATTCATTCTACTTTTTAAAGTTGAGAGTTCGTTGCTTAATCCAGGATGTATTTCTATATTTTATTCTATTGTTTTTTGGGTGCAGGATCACCCAAGAGCCGACGGGGAACAATTGTCTTCCTACATGGGGCTCCTACTCAATCTTTTAGCTATCGAGTTGTCATGTCTCAGGTTCTTTCTTTCTTCCTTTTTTGTTTAATTTTGAATTTTATCATTTGACAGAAGCGTTATGACATTTCCATGGCAAATCACGTTCTTCAATTCTTATGCTTCTACAAACTTCTTACAGCATCAACAATTTTCAAGTATAAATGAAGTCTGTAAATTTTACTGTCCTGTGCTATAAAGATTTGAGAACTTCGAAAAGAGAGCTGCTAGTTTCTAAATTCATTTGGTTGGTTTTGGAATTCGGAAGTATTTATTTTCAGGCTTTATTTAGTATCGTCTACTAATATTTTTGAAGAAATTGACAAAGCGAAGCTACTAGTTTCTGATTAGTATGGTTCCATAAGGTTATTGAATTTCTACAAAAGGCAAGTTTCTCATGATTTATTTCTGCTGTCATGCATTAATAATCTTGTTTCCCCTCTTTGCTTGATAATTCGGATTGGATTCTGAGTCAGGTACCATATCCATGTTTTTTTAGCTGATTCTGTTGTTCATAAAAATGCATTAAGTTGTAGGTCAATGAACGAGTGTGCTGTTATATCAACAGCATAGAGTGCATACCAACCAGGAAAATACCTTTTGATCATCTTGTACAGACTTTACGTGCTTTAGTAGTCCTGTACAAATCAATTTTCAACTTTTTTTCAATGATAAGGTTGTTTTCTCCCCTTATCTTGTTTAGATGTCAGATGCTGGGTTCCACTGCTTTGCACCTGACTGGATAGGATTTGGTTTCAGTGACAAGCCACAGCCAGGATATGGTTTTGATTATACAGGTTTTTATTTACTGTAAAAAGCTAATGTTATTATAACAGTAAATTTATTCTTGAGCAGTTTGTCACACATTTCCAAAATTTTGGTCGACAGAAAAGGAGTTCCATGAGGAATTCGATAAATTACTCGATGTGCTGGATGTTAAATTTCCCTTCTTCCTCGTTGTTCAGGTTTGGATGAATCATCTGAATACAAGCTATACATATGCATGTGTGACAAAATATCGTGCAAGTAAAAGATAAATTTGAAAAACATCCTAAATCTGACATTATCAGAGGATGGTTCTGTTTTCGAGTAAAGATTTGATTTTAGTGTTCAGGTACAAATGTACCTAATGCACACTTCTCTTATTGTCCCGAAAAGGGGTTTCTTGTAGGTTCATATGGATTGACTTGGGCCTTGAAAAACCAGAGCAAGATATTGAAGATCGCAATTTTGAATAGTCCATTGGCAGTTTCATCTCCTGTTCCTGGACTATTTCAACAGCTAAGGTTTGTGGGATCATTCTGATGATCAAATGCTTATGATCTGTTACTTCATAGATTTTTTTTTTTATGCTTGAAGCATATGCAGCCTTTAGTTTTTTTTTTTTTTCAATTGCTCTCTCTCATTGTTTATTGATTCCAGGATCCCTTTATATGGAGAATTTACGTGCCAAAATGCTATTATTGCTGAGCGCTTTATTGAAGCAGGTAGCCCGTATGTATCCAAATTGTAACTGACTATCAGATCTTACTACTTCAAAATGAATATCTAGTTTTTTCGGTAAAGCCATCTGTTGCCATCACACGTTAGTGTATTGACTATTGTTTCATCACTAATTCAATATTGAATCAAGGAAATAACTGGAGTTTAAGATGAAGTTCTCAGTCAGTTTGTCATTTTCTTTGAATCTGTAAGACAATAGAATCATTCTTCAACTTATGATTATTTCGTATCTCAGTTTAAGATCATATTTGACGCGAGTTGAGTCATGAGCATGGAGGTTGATTTTATTATTTCACATTTCCATCCCATCATTACGTTCTGCCCATCTTCAAATATTAATGACGTTATAGCTTCTGTGTCTTTACATGTAGATGTAAGAGGGACATTTGAACTTCATATTTTATTGTCAACTGTTTATTGATCTCTCTCTCTCTTTCTTCAGTAACTCATTCATGCTGTTGTCTTAAAAAATAAGAATCGGTTTTTGCAGTTATGTCCTGAAGCTGGAAAAGGCAGATGTATATCGATTGCCATATTTGTCGAGTGGTGGACCAGGATTTGGTTTGTACTCGATTCCTGATTCTAATTTACATGAGGATTGGATATAATATTCTTATAATCAACTTCTCAAAAACATATGGTTTTGATGTTGTTGTATGAGTTTATTCTATCACCTGCCTCCTGATCTTTTTATTACAAATTGGTTGCGATCCTGAAGCTGAGGAATAAAGTCACTGCTGTACTAAGGACAAACATTAGTTGTCTCTGCATAATTCACAATTGAAGTAAAAAACAACTAGCAAATTTGTAATTTTTGTTGTTTCAGCTCTTCTTGAGGCTGCAAGAAAGATTAATTTCAGAGATATTTCAAGCCAAATAGCTGATGGCTTTTCATCTGGAAGGTATAATGTTTTTATATCGTCCCTTACATGAGTTCAAGTAATGTCAGTTGAATTTCTTTTGGACACTAGATATATAGCGACTTAAATTCATTTCTTTACTGTCTTTACCATATATTTTGAATTAATGGATTTTGTACTTCAGATGGGATAAACCAATACTTCTTGCATGGGGAATAGCAGACAAATATTTGCCTCAATCTGTTGCAGAAGAATTTCAGAAAGGAAATCCTGATGCTGTCGAGCTGAAGCTGATGGAAGGTGCTGGCCATATGCCACAGGAGGACTGGTAATTCTGCTACCTCATTTGTAAGCTTAAATTTTGTTTTTGTTCTTCTGTTTTACTTCCCTTTCTTATGCCAAATTTTTACCTGATTTGAACAGGCCCGAGAAAGTTGTGGATGCTCTGACAGTATTCTTTTAAATTCGAGACATGAATCAACAATGAAATGGTGCCACTGTTAATTTTCAATTGTATTTCTATTTGACTGAGGTGAGAAACAATAACTGCTTATTTTTGGGGGAAAATTTTCAAAATTTTCTGGCATCAGTAGCTAAATCGTTTTCTTACTCTTTTTCGGTTTTCAGAAATTTCCTACAGATCATACACAAGGGTATTCTGAAGCTTTAGCAGAAGTGTCCACGAAAAACAGGAGAAAATACCTGCATGCATATTTCCTTTCATTTTCTTGCTCTTTTTATTTGATGCATACAAACAGGCATTTGGATCAAGAAATTGCTGATGAACAGTTGATCTTGTGCGCATAAGCTAACGCCAAGGATAGAAAACATCAAGCATCTAATGCAATTCCATTCTTTTTCTAATCAACTAGAGATATTTGTATAATAAGTTGAAGCACCTGCCAAAACAGATTATGCATCATTACCAGCAACTGTCCTTTTTGAAATTAGAGCATTATAATCAAGCGCGAAAGCAACCAGGTCGAGAATGAAACGGGATTGAAGATAACTGGAATTAACCTTTTCCGTAACCGGCCAAGGCAATCTTTACGGCGCTTGTGTGAAATGTGTGAAATACAGAAAGCACAGTTGTAATTCACGGATTTCACGAGTTCCCCAAAGATCAAATCTAATCATCTAACAACAAACCGTGTCCAATTAACATGAGTCTACTTAAATTAATCTACGAATTTACACAACCTGAAACCTGTTTCAGGAAAATACTATTCTGGGAAGTCATTACATGACAGACTAAATATTTGCAGAAGCCGTTAGCAAGCAGAAAGGAAGTAGCTTATCCTAAATAATAACCCAAATATTGTTTACCAGTAATTTACAAAAATTGAAGTCACCCACTCATGCTTCCAAAATGCGGGGTTGCAGTTGGCGCCACTACCAATATCTACAAAAGTTGTCTACATCACCTTCTTCTTTGGCTTCCTACTGTTTTTATTGGACGTCTTCTTGTTGGGCACCTTCTTTTCTTTAGCTTGCTTATTGTGGGTTACTTTCTCTGGTTTTTCCTTCCGATCTTCCTCACCATCACTGTCTTCATCGCCATCATTGTCATCCGGAGCAGCACCACTATTTTCATCGCCATCACTTGCCTTAGATTTTCGTTTTGTTGGAGGCTTCTTGACATGACCTCTGGGCTTCAACTCTCTCTTAGATTTACCTGTTTTAGCAGTTTCTTCTTCCTCTCTGGCTGGTTCATTGGCAACATCTTCTGCTTCATCTCCATCTCCATCATCATCATCATTATCCTCACCCTTTTTTCTCTTTGAAGTTTGTTTTTTTGGTTTACCTTCTGCTTTTGCAGCTTGTGCTCCACTTAGCTTTTGCAATTCTGGTACATAGGCTGTTGTCTAAAACCAAAAGTACAAGCCTGTAACAATCGCTATTTCTTTTCATGCCAACTGAGTAATTACACATACCGAGATATGATAAGATTAAAAAAAACACACTTGCAACTCAATAGTCAATATAGCAAGTTAGAAACAAGAAGAATGTGACAAGCTTCGTTTTAGAATGACTTACCCTACCACCAGCAGTAATGAAATCAATTTTCTTCCCTGCCATAATTAAAAAAAAAAAAAACTTGTCAATGTTTGTCCACAATCCAATCAAACAGTGTTTAAGAAACAAAAACAGAGTGTTGAGTTGAGCAAGAATGTCAAATTTAACAGCTGGTGGGTTAAGCGAGAATGTCAAACAGCCATGTTTACACCACACTCCTGGAACAAAAATCAATATGTATGTGGAAAGAGAAAGAAAGCAAATAAGATGACAATGCGGGGTATCATGAAGGTCAGGTGCCAAACCATCCACGAAAGCCTTCTCAGGCTTTTTTTCACGAGAGTGAAAAATCCAAGTATTGGGGAACTGATTACTATCTGCCCCAACTTCTATTGCTTTCTCAATAACCTGTAAAAACAATTGTTCAGTCAAGATGATTTCTCATATCAAAAATATCTTACCATTAACTTTTCCAGGTTTTTTGCCCCATCGAAAATGAAACAACCATTCAAGAGGAAAGTGGCTGCATTTTGCATCAACTTGAACCGCATATTGAATAACCTACAGATATTGTATTCTATTTTTCCATGAAAATTGCATTTTTTGCAAGTAAAATTTTCTTTTTTTAATAGGACTCTTAGCAGAGCACTTTATCCTACCTCCTTGATGCACTTGTGTAATGTTGCACAACTTTCTTTGGAAAAGCTGCAAGCAACTTGCAGTGGATGAATTCTGGCCTGCAACAAACCAAAAGTACACAATCAACAAACATACTAACATTTGACTAGGGTAATAGCAATGAGATAAAAGCACATCACAAGATGAAGAAATTGTTATGTAAAAATTGTTGACAGGATGTAGCTTCCTCAATAAAAAAGTAAAATGTACAGTAATAGGGAGGCTAGTAATTAATAGCTTTACCCTTTTCGTAAATGACTTATTGACCATAAATAAGATTATTAAAAAAATTTCTCTCTTTCAAAATCAACAGAAATTCATCTACTGGTGGTCTTTAGCAGCCATATTATCTATTACATTGTGGGCAATGATGTTCCTTCTCATCTAGTGTCTTAGTCTAATTCCCTTCCAATATTAGTTGACAAAGCCATTTCCAGCAAACCAGTAATGATTGTTAGCAACCATGAACAGGCCATCTGATGCAATATTCATTCTCGCTCATTCTTTCCACTATAGCTGGTACCTACTGCCTAGAATTTTATAAAATTTATTTTCATTTTTGGTACAAGCATTCGTCTGTTTCAGATAACTTATTTCTTCTGAACACACTTTCTAACATGTCATCCTTAAAAGTCCTGCAATTCCTAGGTAGCTTGTGTCAACTAAAAACTCCTGAAGTTGCATATGCTAAGGCTGAACCCTTTTATTATATTATAAATATATTAGAAATAAAAGTTGAAACGGTAAAATAAGTTCTATGAGCCTAGGGTTTTACCAACAGTGAGTTAAAGAAAACAAGCCTAGATGTATCTAAATCTGAAACTTCAATGTTGGTGGCAATATTAAGTGCTGAAATCTCGAACTGTGTTGTCACAGCTATAATCAAATAATAAACTTAGCATTTGGATGGATGTCCACTAACTCTGTATAACACTTCATCTGCAATCCAGTTGCCAATACCAGAAATAAAACTCTGCAGAGATTAAAAAAATATGTTAGTCAATACTCAGAAGTTATATTTAGAGAATTTGAAACTATTGCCACACTGAAGTAAACATTCTACTCAAGGGTTTTCAAGTTCAATACATAGAATTGATAAAGAAATTTATAGTTAACTCCAAAACTTGTATCCCAACTTATTGATGCTGAGCACACAAATCTCCTCATAACCACTCCTTGGTATCCAAATGTGGTTATAACTTGTCTTTTTTAGGCTATTCTGATGCTCCTTACTAGGAGTCATTAGTCTTCCATGCAAATGGTTAAATTTAAACTTTTAAATGCCATAATATTCAGTAGACTTCAATTCCTACCTGCAATTAGCCAGAATATTTTCAGAATTTCAAACTATGCATTTTAAGGCTTTGATCTATGGTTTAACAGTTTCATTATCTTAGCTGTCTGCTGCCTCATTACTTGTACTTCATGTTCACAATATATTGGAAATTATAAAGAAAAAACGCTTTTTTAACCTGATCCAGTAGCAGAGCCTTAATTGCAATTTTCTTCTTGCGCAAGGATTCATAAAATTCATCAACTGTCATGGGCTCCAATAATGCATCAGGGCCGAGCTCAGAAATTGGAGGCACGGACGCTGGCTGCACCCAAAGACATAAAGAAATGAATATAGAAGGGTGAAAATTTAACAAAATGTCCACCAAGTTAGATAAGCAAGGAAACTATATGTAGACTAGCAAATGGTACTTGCATCTTTGAGTAAGCGAACTTTAGCAAATCGCCTCTTATCAGTGAAAGAAAGCTCCAGACCATCATCCAGCTGCAGGTGTATCACATGTCAGTTAACTGGTATAATAGGGGTTAAACCATTCCAAATGATAAATGCATGTTCCCACGTCAATTCCAGGTTTTATGGTGGCATAGACTAATCTATAGAACTAGGATGCATCAATGTTTTTCTTTCAAACGTACCCAAAAAAAACACATTAATGTGCAATTTGCAGTGTTCTAAAATGGATGGTACCACACCATTCATCTATATTATCTGCACAAGGTAAAAATTTTCATTTAAAAAAAATCTATATTTATTAGATCTCAAAAATTGTCTAATTAACCAGAAAATTAAAAGAAAAATTATGCATGTAAATATAATGAGTCTCACTTTTAAGTCAATAAGTTCCTAAGTATTTATGAAGTATACACTTCCCAATTTTATTGCCATCCAAGCTCAAGAAGCTTACGTCAATATTTTGTGTGCTTTTTCTTGAATCATAAGTGTATAAAAGGGCAGCTCGGTGCACGAATGCTCCCGCAATGAGCGGGGTCCGGGGAAGGGTCGGACCCATTGGGTCTTTGTACGCAGCCTTCCCTTGCAATTAATTGCAAGAGGCCGTTTCCACGACTCGAACCCGTGACCTCAGGTCACACGGCGACAGCACTTACCGCTGCTCCAAGGCTCCCCTTCTGAATCATAAGTGTATAAATTTGCTAATTTTGGCACCACATCTAGTATAGGTATAATCTCAAAAGGCACTAGTCATATGAATACTAGATGTCTTATACAATAAAAACATCATTAAAAATGATGAAAATGTGTCAATTCTTACTTCAATAAATAGCTTTGAATATTTCGATGGCCACTCATCAGTGTCATTCACAGCAGACCTGCAACGAATACTCAATTACAATCAACCACTGAAGATCACTGTACAATCAGAAATCATTACAATAAAACAATGCTGTCTCATCTGAACTGAGATGTATCAAGTAAATAAAAGTACCCCCAATCCCCGCTTCTCCAATCCATTAGAAACATTGTCCTAATAGGGCAATAACCTGATTGTAAAGTTGACTAAAAAATAAGTGTTTAAATGGTTCAGTCTTTTTCAATTGATTACAATTAAGATATTACTGATGACCCGAGGATATATTGATACATATATGATATATGGGTTGATGCTCATAATATCATAGGAACGATGAAATTTGAGGAGAAAAGCTAACCCAAACTAAGAAGAAAAGCTAACCCAAACTAAGTTCAATTACTTCTGCAGTCAGTAAAACAACTATTACATTCCATTATGCGTGGTGCTACCATTCCACACTTTAGTTACCTTTTAAAAATAAATGGGTTCATCACTTCTTTTTTTTCTATTTCCTTTCTTTTTTCAGACAACATTTGTGATTCTCAAAGAATTAGAGCCTTCTCTTTCTGACGACAGTTTCCTATTTCTACAAGCAGCGTAAACGCGCTGTAGAATAGAAATTTTGATGCCAAACACAATATATTTTCTTATTAGTTGCCACTCAATTTTGAGTTACTTGGACTCTTGCATAAATCCATCACTGGAGAGAGAGGATTCATATTAAATGGTTTTTGTATATAATTTCTTCAACATAGAAGACCCAAATTGCACACGTAGACACTAAAAGAACCAGCAGTCCTGCAACTCCAGACGATAGCTCACCTCTTATATTTGGTAACAGCAACCCCCTTAATATATACAGCCCCAGCCATCCCTGAAAAATAGATTTTAATTTATAAGCAACAGGACCGCCAAAAACGCCTCTGCTCACTCTTAAGTTGCACAAAAGGTCAAAGAAAATGTGAAAAGTTTCAATCTTTCATTAATATATATATAATATCAGAACACAGATTTCATTTTCATCCATTCCAAAATCATTGGACAGCCAAACAAAATTTCGAAATCCTATTAGGCATTAGCTATTTCCTTCGCGTTTTGCATGAAAATAAAATCTTAACTAAAAATCTAAAAATGCATTACTTCAAAAACTAAACCCTTCAATTTCTCCCCTTTTCAACTCGCAAAAAAACACAAATAGAAATTCAGCAATAAAATTCTCAGTTTTTCCAAGCATTCTAAACATACCGAACTGAAAGGAAGGAGGGGAATCAAGCTGAAGCCAGAGGTTTTTCCCCTTGCGAAGAGAAGAAATTAGGGTTTTGCCCACAAGAGCGGCCTCGAAATCAGAGGGAGAGACACCGTCGATGACTTTAGAGTCATTGGCAATGATAGCTTTCTTGATCTTCTTACCTAAGCAGTTATCCTCTATTGCCTTCCTCGCTGCCTCCACTTCCGGTAGTTCCGGCATTGTTCGTGACTTCCGTCGCTGCTCGCCGCTGCTGAGAGTGAAGACTGAGCAAGAGATGGTGGCCGTGAGACTGAAATTGGAGAGTCTTTGCTTTTGCTGCTGCAGCGCAACTTTGCCTGGACTTCGTGGGACCTACCTTGGCTTTGTATGATGACTCACCAAATTCTTGCCATGTCAGCGTAAATATCATGAATAATTAATCCATTAGTTAAATTACTTTTTAGTCGTGAGATTTTCACTTAATTCAGATGTCATCACAATTATTACATAAAGTTTAATTAAGTTATTATTTAATTAACTTATTATTTAATCTCATTATGTCAATTAATTAATTCTTATAATAAAACATAAATAGTGGCTTCTCCTTCTCCTAATACTAAAATAAAAAGATGAATTAGAATATAAAATGTTCTTATAATAATATGTTACATAATAATCTTTAGTTAAATGTTAGTATGATCTAATGATAAAATAATTAATATAATAAAATATCAAATATTTATTATTTTAAAAATTTTAAAAATCAAAAACTAAATTTATACATTAAATTTAAAATACTAAATATTAATTTAATGTAATATTAAAATTTTATCGAATCGATTAAAATAATAATAATAATAATAATAATAATAATAATTGATTTTGAATTTAATAATAGAAAAAATTTACATAAAATATTATTTTTCTTTAAAAATTCATTTTAATGTCCTTTATTTTTATAATTTTGCAATTTTAAATTTACAAAAATACTACTTTTTTTTACATTTTTACAACATATACTAAAACTAATAATATACTTTCTCTTCATCTCAAATTAATAAGATCACTTTCTATTTAATAAGGATTAAAATTTTAATTATATTTATCGAAAATATAAATTTTATACATAAATTTTTAATTATACTCTTATTTTAGTATAAGATATTTTTAATAAGTAATATTAAATAAGAGTATTATAGAGATTTAATATGATAACTAATTTATTAAAATAGTAAGTGAGCTATAATTTATTGAACCATCTGATATTTAAGATATTATCCGATTAATTCAGAATTAAATACTCTTGGATCTCGAATGAGACATTCTCCTAACGAATTTTTTTTATCCACAATGTTCAAATCTAAGACTTTACTTAAAAAATAATAAGTCTCTTACTACTTATGTCAATCCATAATTTAATTAAGTGAATTATAATTTAAGACAAATAAAAAAGAAAAATTAATATATCTATTTGGGATGGAGATAGCATAAAAAATATAGAAAATAAAATATACATTTGTTAATTTTTTTTATTTGTATACTATTCTTATTCTTATTATTATTTTTTTTTTTGAAAACTATTCTTATTAATTTTTTATTTGCACAATACATTTATATTTTTTCTCTTTTTAAAGTTATTTTTGTAAATTTCTCTTAATATTATTAAGAGAAAAATATACTTTATACTACTTTTTGACTTTTATTTTTATTTTGACTACTTTTTTTTTCATTTTAATCCTTTATTCTTTATTTTTTTTTTACTTTTTATTTTTCAATTTCACAGTTTTCCTTTGATATAACATTTTCTTCTCTCATTTCTTTTCGATGTTTTTCTTTCAGTTAAGTTTCTCTGTTAATTTTCCTTCTTTCTCTAGAAAAGAAAATATACAATAGAAACCATGTTTTTAAGATTAATCATTTTTAATTTAATCAAATCACGTTTTCATTGTAAAAACACATTCTTTATTGTTTCCTACTATTTCCTTTTTTGGTTTGATGGAATACACTTTTTTCCGTCTGTTTCGTTACTAAATTCAACTTCTTAAATTTTAACGTTTATAAAGAGATTTTAGTGGACATATTTTGAGAATTTTGTTTTTAACATCTGAAAGAGTCATTTTGTTTCAAATGTTAATCGTTTGTTGTTTACTCCATTTATGTGATTTTTGTTTATATATATATATATATATATATATATATATATTCTTTTGCCTTTTGATAGTTTTGAATTAGCCATTATTGCTAAGAGATTTTTATATTTGATAAAATGTTTAAAAGGAAAATTTTTCAATCTTGTATTTGATGAATGTGTATTTGCTAACATATAAACAACATGTAAACAAACATGATTTCAACAAAAAAAAAAAACAACATGTAAACAAACATATATAACAAATAAACAAATAGTATAAATAAATATATAAACAACATTACATATAAAGCAACATATATAACATGATATTTTTATAGTTATTGCTTGCATATTTTTTTAATTAATTATTTTATATTTCATATTTTTAAAATTTGTTAAACCTCTGTATTTTTATAAATAATATTTATTTTTAAATTATTTTTGTAAATTTTCCAAATATTAATACAAGTTTTGGGCTTTCATCATCTATTATATTTTTAAAAATTTTTATTTTTTTATTATAAATATTTTAATTATTTTATTATAAATTCATAATAAATTCATAATAGATCGTGTAAAATTTATAAATGTATTATAAATTTATTATAAACTAATTATAAATTCATTATAAATTTCCTGTAAACTAATAAAAATTTAATATTTTAATAAATATTTTATAAATATAATATATTTAAAATTATTTTTAATATTTTTAATATTTTTTTATCAAAAGCCCTTATTACTTCGGCAATGCCCATAGTTTGCAATGGATCGAAAAGCCTCTCTATTATATTATTATTAATAAAATTAAATTTTAATTTTCTTTCTAAAAAAATCCTTTTTAATTAAAAAAATCAAGAAAACAAATATACTAGCCAACATATATTAATTTTAAAAAACCATTTAAAATTATTAAAATTATTTTTTAATTTAAATCAAATTAAATTTAAATTATCGAAATTAAATGAATCACATTAAAGTATTCACTATTTAAATTAATAAATAAATAAAAAAACGGAACATAAGTGTGAGAGTGTAAACATTTCATTCTATGATAACTACACTAATATAATAATAATTTAAACATTTCATATCCTCAAATTTAAAATTAATTCTTCCTCTCCATTATAATAATAATAAAAAACGGAACATAAGTGTGAGAGTATAAATAAAGAGTAATTAAATTATTTATTAGTAGTATTTACATAAGAGCTATGATAACTATGTGCTACTATCTACCTGTAGACTGGTACTGATCTAAATAATGATAAATTACAGGGCTGTGACATAAACTAAGTAAATCCCAATGCATCAGACCCAAATAATAATAATAATAATAATAATAATTCCTAATGCACGTGTTAAAAATAGTCAAATTTTCACTGCTTTATTCACCTCGCCACATGACATTTTCAAGTCACGTTTTCCTCATAAAACATTTACTATATTCATAACAAATTATGTCGATTTTTTTTTTTCTTAATACATGTATATTGCCCCCTCAAATTCATCATAATTAATTATTTTACTCTTTATATTATTTGAATAATAATTTTATTTTTTAAATTTAGTTTATTCATAATAAATTGATTCTTAATTATTGAGTTAACAAAATATTTATAACACACTCTATAAAAGTGCGAAAACGAATTAAAATAATAAATTTATAATATAAAATATCAAAAATACTCTCTAATAACTTAAAAAATTATTAACATATACTATAAAATTATAATAATACCGTTAAACTATTAATAAAATTTTTTATCAATTATAAATTAAATTTTTTATTTGAAAATCTGATTCAAAATCTGTATTTTGAATCAGATTTTTTGTTTAAAAATATAATAATAATAAAAAGAAGAAGAAAGAAGAAGAAGAAGAATTTTTTTTGAAGATCTAAAACTTTTGGCTTTTTTCTAAAAAATTATGTTTATTTTTTAAGAAAATGGACAAAATTGAGAAAAAGAAGAAAAAGAAGAATTTTTTTTTTTACGATCTAAAAATTTCTAATTTTTTCTAAGAATTTCTGTTTGCTCCTTAAGAAAATAGACAAATTTGAATCTTAAGAAAATGGACATATTTGAGAAAAAAAAAGAAAAAAAAAGAGAAAGAAAGGAAGAAAAATGGAGAGATTGAAAATTTTAATTTTTTTTGCCGAAATTACTATTTATTGATCGAAATTAAAGAGAATGATCAAAATTTTTTATTTTATGGCGTTTGTAACTCACTTGCAATTAAAAAACTGAATATATTAAATCAAGACTCAATTTATTATGAAAAAACCAAATTTAAGGGACAAAATAGTTATTTGAATAGTATAAGGAGCAAAATGATCAATTGTTCCAAGTTCGAGAGGCAATATATATATTAAACTTTTTTTTTCTTAATGCATAATCTTTTTTTCTTAATGCATAACCACACTCTTAAACTTATAAGAAAGAATCTATTAATACCCTATGCTTTTCAAATATCTTATCATATATCTCTACTCTTAAAAAAATATATTGAGGGTGTTTTTTAAAACTGGAGCTTTTCAGCTTATTGTGAATAAGTGATTTTTAAATTATAATCAGATTAAAAATAAACAGTTAAACGTTTCTGTAAACTAGTTAATAATCAGCTAATAATCAGTTTATAATCAGTTAAGTGTTTCTGTAAAATCAGCTTATAATCAATTTTTAATTGCAGAAACTGTCAAAATAACCAAACTGTCCCTGAGTTTATTTATTGTATAAAAATAATTTTTTAAATGTCAATTCAAAATTTATTTTGCAATAATAAAATAATAATAATAATAAAATTTATTTAATAATAATAATAAAAAAATTTATTTAATAATAATAATAATAATAAAATTTATTTAATAATAATAAAATTTATTTAATAATAATAATAATATTGGTGTTATCAATAAATTATACAAATAAAAGACTACCATGTAAATATTACTAAATTAATTAGAATCCTAAAAATAAAAGAATTTTGATGAAAACTAAAGTGTATAGGGTGAGCAAATTTGGAATATTGAAGATTAGGTAGGGATAGTATGGTGTTTTACTTAGTCAAAACTGCTTAAAAAATAAGTGCTTAAAAAAAAGTAGCAAAACCCAACTTTTAAAAAACTGATTAAAATCAGATTATAATCTACTATTTAAGTTTTCAGAAATACTTAAATAAACAAATTATAATCTAAAAACTGCTTATAATCAGTTTTGACCAGCTTTTAAATTTTGAGAAACACCCTCATTATTAGCCATATGAAGCAGCTGAAAATTATACGTGTAAAAAACTTATATTATAGGCGCGTGAATGGTTTTTTTTTAATTATTGGTAGTACACTTTTTTTTCTTTTTGCACTTCTCCTTCAATTTTCACTTTCCTCTCTTCTCTCACTTCTTCAACGGCTAAGCTGAGGGGAGTAAAGTTTTGGTTGGGTTGGATGTTTCAAGAATTATGATTTTCTATTTACACATATCAATTTCAAATCATCTTATGAAAAATCTCTACTATAAGAGTACACAACAAACACAAAACAAAGTCATAATTTCTAAATAGACTAGTAATTACTTTAACTAAATAAATAAAATAATCACAATTTACAGCTTCAAACAATACAAAATCATATATAGAGGGAGAGAGAGAGAGAAATGAATATAAATTGATATAGACATTAACATGCCTTAGCACTGCAATCCATCAAACATACAAGTTTGAAGGCCGCAACCAAGAAAGAACAGACTCCTTATATGCCTTGTATCAGAAAAGAAAGAAACACTTTCGATATAGCTTTAACCAAGATCTGTTGACCTCCAAAGGTTGCCGGCCAAGAAATTGAGCATTTTCTCTTAGAATCTAATTTTGGGCCTTGAGAGGAGAAATCGAAAAAGAGAGAGAGAGAAAGAGAAAGTAGGCTCAGATGAGATATGCCATGGATAAAACAAGAAAGAAACACAACAAAACCATGGCTGCAAACTGAGCGAAAAACACCCCCACTTGTTGCTTGCCCATGAAATATTGAATTTCTTGTCTAGTTTGATAACGGGTAACTAAGAATATAGTATTCATCATAGCATTGCCATAGATAGATAGATAGATAGATGGAGAAAGAGGTGAGACTGTCTATTTGTTTATTTATATTTGTCTAATAGAGAGAAAGGGCGTGATCGAGCATTTTCAAGCGGGTGAATGAGAAATGAGAAAAGGGTTAAATTGATTTTTGGAGAAAAGAAGATTCAAAGCGCATATAATTCATGTTACATGTTAAAGCAAATAATTAATTGCTAATAATACTATTTTTTTAAGAGTATATGTGTGTAATGGAACATTTAAAAAGTATATGGTACTAATAGGTTTTTTCTTATAAATATAAGTGTGTAATTATGTATTAAGCCTTTTTTTTTGCCAAATCTAAAAATAATTTAGTTGAAAAAAAATATTATTTTATTTTATTTTTCTTTAGTTTTCTAATTTTTCATTTTTAAATTGAAATTCATAAAATTTGAAAATATGATAATTTTAATTTTATTTCTACTTTTCTTCTTTCTAAAATATTTTACTATAATTTTTTTTGTGAAATAACGTCTATTCTACTAAAAGTATTAATTATTGAGCATATTATAAATTATCAAAATTTACAAATCTCATTATATTTTTTGTAATTTTTAAATGTGAGATGTGTTTAATATTCTTTTCTCGAGTGTCAACTACTCAATTAATACTTAACAAATATTTTAGTAGTTATTATTCGAGCCATCTAAGATCACAGTCATAATATTTAATAGTCACTTGACCATCTAAATAAGACTGCCAAAGGCCTAATACTATATTAAATTTTACAAATAATTGTAAATTAGGTATACATTGAGCTTATATAACAAGTTGAAATTTACAACACAAAATAATTTAAGTTATCTAGATTTAGCTGTCTTTATTATTATAAATTCATTATATTTCTTATAATATTTGGATATAGGATGGGTTTAACACTAAACTTATAATTTACCTATTTAAATATTTTTTAATTTAAACAAATATATATTTTAAAATATGCAATCTATAAAAGTGAAAATTATTTAGTAATATTTTACAAAAATAATTATATACAAAAACACAGTTACTAAAAATATGAAACTACAATCCTTAACGTTCTCACATGACTATAAATACAAGCTTTTGTAATGTATAAAAAATAATTGAATCCTTCATATTTCTTATATATTTACATTTCTCTCTCTATATATATTATATAATTATTTTATACTCTCAACGTTTCTGAGTGGGTAGGCGGAGATAAAGGGGGTCCCATGGGGTCCTGTTCCCCCCTCAGTTAAAAATAAAATTTTTTTAGGTATATTTGAGAATGAATATTACATTGGTTGAGATGGAACAACTTGGCCCTACTATGTGAGAGCACGCAACTTCGATCCACGCTCCCAACATTTTTCATCCTTTTTTTTCCAATCTTTAAAACTGGGCCTTTTAATCAAGCCCATTACAAACAAACAAGATTTGTCAATGACTCTGCCCATTACAAACAAACAAGAATAACTTAATTGTGACTCTTTCTCTTCTTTATCACGTTTCTTCTTCGTTAATTCCTTTTTCTTTCTTTTTTTTTTCAGATAACAGTTTCTTCCTTTTTCAATTTCATTCTTTCACCGATTGGCACCAGCAAGGCAGCGGCAACAAGTTAAGAATATGTACACCACTTACTTTTAATCTCATATTTATTTTGTTGCAATTTTTTTATCTTGCTAAAATGAATTGAAATTTGAAAAATAATGAATTAAGAAATTGGCTTGAATACTTGAGGACATTATAAATTTGAAATGTTTAATTTGATTTTGTAGTATGAAGTTTTTTTTTTTTGAGAAAAGTAGTATGAAGTTAAATTGAAATTATTATTTTTTTGTAGTTTATAATCTGGAATTTTTTTATTTCTTTTATAATTTGATATTTTTAATGTTTAGTATTTGATAAATTGAAATGGCTACTATATATCTATTGACTATTGTGATTGAATTATTTTTCTTATTCTTTGTAGTTATATGGAGCGATATTTTAAAAAATTAAGACCAAGTAGTGAAGAGTCGCCATCAGTTAATCAAAATATTCAATCGACTCAACCACATAAGGAAGCAATTGTTCAACCGGTACCACCAAAAGAACCTACTATTCAACAACATGAGATTGATATAGAAAATATTCCTTCTGATCCGGGATTACGACCTAGCATAATGAGTTATCCACCTGATGTCCGAGATCAGGTACGTAGAGCCTATTTATTAAAAGGTCCATGTCAACCACGCAATCATACTTTTCCTAAAAGAATAGAAGGAGGTAGAGAAAGGAAATTTATATTATCGTGGTTTTGATGATTTTAGTGATTGGTTAGAATATAGTATTGAAAAAGATGCGGTATTTTGTTTGTATTGTTATCTTTTTTCACCCGGACATAGTGAAAGAGGTCATAATACTTTTGTATCTGAAGTTAATACAAAGTTGCTTTTGTGTATGGCTTGTCTTGATCCTAAAGATTCATTTTCTGCATTTGATGTGAGCAAATTAGTTGAACTTGCAAAGTTTTATCCCTCTGACTTTTCGCCAGTTGATTTAATTGAACTTCAATCTCAACTTCAGAACTTCATTGTTGATGTGCGTTTGGATAAGAAATTTTCTGAATTGAAAGGAATTGGAGATCTCGCCAAAACTATGGTTGCTATAAAAAAGCATAAAGTTTTTCCTTTAGTGTATCTGTTAATCAAATTGGCATTGCTTTTACCAGTTGCTACAGCTACAGTGGAAAGAGCTTTCTCCGCAATGAAAATTATTAAGAGTTCACTTCGTAATAGCATGGGAGATGAGCTGCTAAATGATTGTTTAGTTACCTATATTGAAAGAGATGTATTTGCAAGTATTGACAATGAAACAATTATGAATAGATTTCAATCAATGAAAAATAGGCGAGGAATATTGTAATTTAATGTTTTAAATTTTCTTTGTATCCAACATTTTTCTTGTTTTATTTATTTTATTATAAATGTTATTTTTGTGAATTATAAATTTTAAGTTGAATTGGACCCCCCTTATCTAAAATCCTGGCTACGCCACGGTACAACCAAAGTTTGAATTCAATAACTTATAATTATATTAAAACACTAAAAAAATAACAAATTATTTTGCTTTCACTAGACTTACACCTTGCAATAATTTTTTTGGTTTGTTTTTATGTACTTTTTTTTTCATATTAATTTGTATATATTAAAACCCAAACATAAATAGCAGGTTGAGAGGGTCCGTGTCCGTCCATTAAATTGAAACCGGCCATTAAATTGTAATTTTATTTGGAAAAACATTATTAATACCATATTTTTTGTCCTTATGCCTGCCGCTTTGATAAATGTAACCAATGAATAACGAATTATCACATGGAGCCTTTTTTGCAACAATGATTAATCTAAAAGCTCCCATTTTATTTTTATTTAATTCGAATTTTAAAAAATATAAATACTTATTTTTTAAAACAATATGAGTAGTTATTTTTAATTAAATATAAAAATACATTAAACTTTAGAAAATACAACAGCAAATTGATTGAACACAATTATCAATTCATTAAAAATAAAATCTTAATTCAAATATATTTTCATATCTTTTTTTTCTTTTACCATATATATTATTATGATTGAATATCTCATATTATTTAAATATAATAATAATATATTTTTTTATGACATCTCAAATAATTTTTATTTTATAAATTATCTTTTATAATTGAATTAAGTCTAATTCTATTTTTTAATATTGTATCAAACACATTAATCCAATCATTCGATATTAGTCATCCATATATATTTTATAAGAGAAATGTATTGAATATTTCACATTGTCTAAATATATCAATGATATACTTCTTATAATGATTTGAATAATTCTCATATTATAAGTTAACTTTTAGGATTTAGTTAGATTTAAGTAAATTTTTTTAATATAGTAATAGAGCCACCAATTCAATCTTCTTATATTAAGCCAACTGTAGATGTTTAATCCTATATATTTCACATTTTAGATTTTTTGTATGTGCTCAGTTATAGGCGCAAAGAAAAATATTTAGTATCTCACATCATCTAAATACAATAATAATATGCTTATTATAATAGTTTAGATAATTTTTATCTCATAAACTAGTTTTTAAGGTTAAATTATGTACAAATTAATTACAATGCACATTTTTTACTAGAGTCCAGAGGTATTATATATATGTTCATTTTTTTTACCTGCAATTCAAGGTAAAAATTATTAAATAACCCCATTTATTAAATATCTCCTATCAGTGTTCTCAATATCTCGACTAAAAACATACTGAACCTCCGATTCAATGCAGACTGAAAACCCAAGCGATTCATTATTGCCTTTGATTGGCATCTCATCAGAAGAGACAGATCAAATATTACGTAGCAATAAAAAAGTTAAAGGGAAGGATGTGGAACCAGAATCCGTTGATTTGCAATCAACTGAAAAACTTGAATTGCCTGAAAAAAATAAAATTATCTTGGAAAGATAACCTGTTAGGGGGGATGCAGGAAGAGACAGATATGGATGTAGTGCTTGAGACTGCCTTTGACGCTGATGAATCATTAGTAGCTGAGTCTGATAGAGAGGAAGAGGATGAGGAGGATGACAGGTGTCCAGTTGTGCCCCTGAGTGCAGCGGAAAAGCTGCTATTGTGGAATCCGTGGAGAACCTCAATTATCTTAAAAGTTATGGGCTGGAAGATTGGTTTTCGATATTTATCTCTTAGACTTAAGCAGATGTGAGAGAAGTCAGGTACGTTAACGTTAATTGATTTAAGCAACGATTTTTTTATTGCTAACTTTTCCTGTATGGGGGATTACGAAAAGGCATTGCCTGGGGGGCCATATATTATAACAGACCATTGTCTTGCGATAAGATCTTGGAGTCCTAATTTTTATCACTTGGGTAAGGTTTCCCGGCCTTCCAATAGAATACTACAATAAAGCCTTTATGCTTAGATTGGGTAGAATGGTGGGGAAGGTGCAGTTTGTTGATAAATGTACGGAAGATGCGAAGAGAGGGAAATATGCTCGAGTTTGCGTTGAGCTGGACTTAAGTAAACCTTTACTTTCAAAATATAAGCTAAGGTGAAACATCCATAGGATTGAATATGAGGGGCTACATTCTATCTGTTTCTCCTGTGGTGTATATGGTCATTTCAAGATTACTGCCTAGCGAAGAATGAAGCAACTAATATGGTTGGAGGGGATACTAATACCATGGATGATATTGTAATGCCAAAGAACATCACTGTATACAAAAATTTTGAGGTGAGGCCGGAGATCATGGAGGACTACGGTCCTTGGATGGTTGTTCAGAAAGCCATTCGCCCGAAGGCAGGGAAAGTGGAGAAAATGGATAGGAAACTGAAAGGGCAAGATGTAGAGATTTTGGAAGGAATTAAATTACAGGGCAAGTTGCAAGTCACAAGGATGTTGCTTGTGGAAAAAGAAACTCGCTTCCAAGAGACCAAACGGTGGGGGGTTCGCGGTTTGAATTGTTGAAGGAAAATGAAGCAAATATGGAAATTGATAATGTATCTATTTTGAATGACAATACCGATATGCTTGAAGAGCAGGTTAATGTTAATGTTGGAGGTGCTTCCTCATCTAAAATTATTCCCCAAGCCAAGCTCATAAGCCCTCTAAAGAGCACCGATCGAAATTCAAACATGGATAAGGAGGCTCAGTCTCAAAAGTCTAATACTGAGGTTCCTATTCATGAAAAGGCTAATGCAATCGATAAGGTTTCCCTTATGAATACTAATTTGGGCCAACCTGAGAAACCTTTGATTTCCTTACAACCCATACATGGTTCCACGTCTAAAATTGGGGAGATCAACCCTAAAGTTCAAAGGCACCCGTCTGACCACTTTCAAAAAGAGTTTGCCTCTCCTACTTCCCCGAATATAAGTCCGAGAGGTGTCAAACATGCAACTAAAGTTAACATAAAAAGTGGCAATGTCAAAGCAAATGGAGTTGAGATGAAGAAGACTGGGATGGTAGCCAATCTCAGTAGGTCCAATTAATTGCTTGGCTTCTCTTCCTTATCCTAGTTATTTTCTTTATGGATTTTTCTTTTGGAACTATTACGGAGCAGCGAGTAAGGAAACCAGTTTACATGTTAAAAATTTGATAGCAAACTACAATTCGTCGTTCTTTGCTCTCTTGGAAACTAAAGTTAATGGAGAGAAAGCAGACAAGGTTGTAAAGAAATTTAAGGGATATGATAGTATTAGGTATAAAACACAAGGGCGAGTTAGTGGAATATGGTTTTTCTGGCTTTCACATAGGATTGAAGTGGATGTGATTATGATTCATTCGCAATTCATTCATATTCTTATTAAAGAAGTAGATGTTGTCAAGTTTACTCTGACTATAGCATATGCTTCCCCCTCCCTAAGTGGGGTAGAGAGGAATTGTGGAGGCAACTTAAAGTAATTTCGGCTGGGATTCAGGGGGCATGGATCATTGCTGGAGATTTTAATGATATAGGTAGTTTGAGGGATCAAAAAGGAGGTGGTACTCACTATATTAGTCATGTTTCTAAACATATCCAGCACATGGAGGAAGCTATTCTCTTTGACCTTGGGTTTGCTGGACAAAGATTTACTTGGAGAAGGAAAAGAACACTAGTTCGGCTTGACAAGGTGTATGGTAATTTGGAAGGGAGACTAAAATTTAACGATGCCTTCATTTGTAACCTCCCTTTTCGTCATTCTGACCATTGCCTAGTTGTAGTTCATCTATGCGGTAAAAGTGCTAACCGAGGGGATAGATCCTTTCGCTATCAAGTGGCTTGGGAGCTGGAGAGTAGCTTCAATCAAGTAGTGAAGGAGTCTTGGACCCCCTCTCCATGATCCCTTAACTGCTGCCCAGAATTTTACTTCTGAAGTTAAAGATTGGAATCGAAAGAAGTTTAGTAATATCTTCCAAAAAAAGAAGAAGATCATGGCTAACATTAAGGAAATTCAAACTAAGCTAGCTTCCTTTTATAATGATCAATTGGCTCAACAGGAGAAATCTCTTCAATTGGAGTTGGTCAAGGTTCTTCGTCAGGAGGAACTTATTTGGTTTCAAAAATCTTGGGTATCGTGGTTGACTCAAGGTGATAGAAATACCACTTTTATCATCTCTCTACAATAATTAGAAGAAAACGTAATAAGATAGAAGCTCTTAAGCTTCCTAGTGGAGACTGGGTTTATGATAAAGTCAACTAAAGGAGATGGCTGTGGAATTTTATAAGCACTTATTTTCTAAGGATAATCCCAACCGATGTCCTCTTCAAACTCGCTCTTCATTCCCTGCTTTAAGTTCAAACAAAATTTCTACTGTCTTCGGCCCCATTACCAATGTTGATGTTAAGAAAGTCATTTTTGATATGGGCGCTTCAACAGCTCTAGGCATAGATGGTCTCCCTGCAGCTTTTTATTAGAAGCATTGGGATATAGTGGGAGATGGAATCTGTGAATTTGTTCATAATTTGTTTACTGGTAGGCAGAGTTGCAGGGATGCCAATGAGACTCTATTAGTGCTAATTCCAAAGATTCAGAATCTGAAAAGTCTTACTCAGATGAGGCCAATCAGCCTGTGTAGCGTTGTGTATAAAGTAATTACAAAAATCATCGCTAACAGACTAAAGAATATTATGCCTGAGATTATTGGAAGTCATCAAAGTAAATTTATTCCTGGGAGACATATGGTGGATAATGTGACTGTTGCCCAAGAAATTATTCACTCGATGAGGATCAAGAAGGGAAAGAAGACGATTATAGCTTTCAAAATTGACCTTGAGAAAGCCTACGATTGTTTAAACTGGGATTTCATTGTGGAATCTCTTCAACTAATAGGTATGCCTCCTAATTGGGTGGCGGTGTTGAAAGATTGTATGTCCACAAGTAGTATAAGGGTATTATTTAATGGGGAATTAACAGAAAAGTTTCATCATCATCCCTCACGTGGTATAAGACAAGAAGATCCAATTTTCCCCTATATATTTGTTATATGTATGGAAAGGTTGGCGCACGTTATCCAGGATGAGATTAAAAAGGGTCATTAGAAGCCTATCAAAATATCTCAATCAGGGCCCTTATTATCTCATTTTTTTACAGATGATCTTTTCATTTTTGTTGAGGGAAAGATGGACCAAGTTTCTATTGTTAAAGAGTGTTTGACTCGATTTTGTTCTAGCTCAAGGCAAAAGGTGAATTTAAGTAAATCCAGAATATGTGTTTCTAAAACTATGGATAATGGGGTGGCTCGGGCAATTAGTCATAATTGTGGGATCCCCTTATGGGTTGTTTGGGTAAGCATCTGGGGGTTCCCTTATTTCATAAAGGGGTGGTTAATAACACTTTTAATGAGATGGTGGATAAGGTTGAGAGTAAACTTGCTGCCTAGAAAGCCAGTTCTCTTTCTCTAGCTGGTCGTCTGACATTAGTGCAATTAGTTACTTGTCCAATGCCCAGTCACCTCATGCAATCTAATCTTCTCCCTATTGGTATTGCTAATAAATTAGACAAGCTCAATAGAAACTTTGTTTGGGGTTCTCATCATAGTGATAAAAAGATTAATTTGATTGAGAGGAGATGTGCAAGCTTAAAGAGATTAGGGGGGTTTGGCCTTCGAACTACTATGGATAATAATAAAGCTTTTCTAATGAAGCTTATATGGAGAATATGAAAAAATGAGAATGCCTTTGTGTTAACGTGTTGAAAGGTGTTATGGTCCCGGATAGACGAACGAGGTCGACTGACAAGCCAATCAACGGAAATTGGTGGAGGACTCCCCTCCTATTTCTAAGGAAAACATGTGTGCAATAACAACTTGCCTACATCAATGGATACATTTCTTCATTATGGAGGACTCCCCTCCTATTTCTAAGGAAAACATGGAAAAAAAAATTGAATCGGAAATGGAGGCATAACCTCCTACAAATCTGGAATTACAAATGACATTAATTGAAAGTGTAACAATAAAAATTGAATGAGTCAACCTGAAGTGCAGCTATTCCAACAGCTCGACACGTGGTTCCCTGCTCCTTCTGTCATGTGTATTACGCTTGTACATTTGCAGAGGCTTGGTAACAATACTGCCCACCCCTGCGAGAAGCTTGTCCTCAAGCACAAATTACAGGTGGGTGTGAGCCATTTCTTGAGCATTTTCCGATGAAGCATCTGCTGGTGACTTGTCTTTTCAGTGTACCAAAACTTCTAGTTGAACAAATTTGGTTCGTTAGTTTAGAATCGCCATTGGTTCTTTGCTATCTGTGTCATGCATGGGAGGTAAAAAAGATCACTGGGAGTAGCTCCTTCCTTGTATGGCTTCAACTTGGACACATGAAACACTGGGTGTAATTTAGAATTTTCAGGAAGTTGCAACTTGTAAGCCATGGACCCAATCTTTTATACTACTTCAAAAGGTCCATAAAATTTTGCTGCCAACTTCTGGTTGTATCTCTGGCTCAATGAATGCTGACGATATGGCTGTAGTCGAACTAACACTTTTTCTCCTATCTGAAAGCTGAGATCTCTGTGGTGTTGGTCATATTGATGTTTCATCCGCTGCTGTACTTGCTCCAGATTCTTCCTTAGTTGTTGAAGCATTGCATCTCTTCCTTGAAGGACCATGTCCACTGCCTCAATAGATGAAGTTTCCGGCAGGTATGATAGTAGTCTTGGTGGTGGTCTTCCATAAACAGTCTCAAATGGTGTTATTTTGAGAGAGGAATGGAAGCTCGTATTATATTAGAACTCTGCCCAAGAAAGCCAGTCGATCCATTTGTGTGGTTGGGCACTAGTGAAGCATTGTAAGTACATTTCAATGGTGCGGTTGACGACCTCGGTTTGTCCATCCATTTGTGGATGATAAGATGAACTAAAGCATAACTTTGTGCCACTTAACTTGAACAGTTCTTTCCAAAAGGAACTTGTGAATGTAACATCGCGATCACTGACCATAGTTTCTGGCAGGCCATGTAATTTAACAATGTTATCAAAGAAAATTCTAGCAACGCTTACCGCTGTGTAGGGGTGTGATAAAGCCATAAAATGTCCATACTTTGAAAATTGGTCCACTACCACCGATAGTACATTCTTGCCCCTTGAGGTTGGAATTCCTTTAATGAAGTCTAATGATATATCAGACCATATTTGAGTGGGTAGCGGCAAAGGTTGGAGCAATCCCGCTGGTTGGAGTGATTTAGTCTTGTGTCGTTGACAAATGTCGCAATATCTGACAAATTCTCGCACCGTTGTTTTGATCTCCTGCCAATAAAAACCACGAGAAATTCTATGGAGAGTTTTTTGATACCCTTCATGTCCCTGGTTGTGGATGGCAGTTAGAATAGTCTGGGCAGAGGCAAAGTTTGTGGGAACAAAGACTCTTTCTTTGTATAACAACATGTCTTGTTTAAAACTCCATTTTGTCGCAGTCCCTTCACCTATCATATCAATTATTTGTTGCACTTTTGCCTATTGTTGCTGCTCCTTCCGAATGTCATCAAACAAATTTAAGTGAGGCATTGAGAGGGCCATTAACACTCCCTGATCAGCCATCTCTTCTTGATAGTGCATCTGCAATTTTATTATGTCTCCTAGCCTTGTATTCAACTGAAAATGTGAATGGTGGTAACTTGCTTACCTAGTGTTGCTGCGTAGCTGACAAGGATCTTTGCTCTAACAAATACTTCAGTGTATAATGATTAGTTCGGACAATAAACTTGCGTCCCCATAAGTAGGAATGCTAGTGTTTTATTGCCTTCACTAACCCAATCTGCTCTTTTTGATACGCCGGGAGCCCTTGGTGTCGCCTTGCCATTACACAGCTGAAATAGGCCACTGGATTGTTATTTTGTAGAAGAACAGCTCTAATGCCTGTATCTGAAGCATCACACTTAATCATAAATATTACATCAAAGTTAGGTAAGATTAAGATTAGTGTGGTAGTCATGGCTTTCTTTAATTTATCAAAAGCAGCCTCGGCATCTTCTGTCCACTTGAAGGAATTTCTCTTTAGCATTACTGTGAGTGGGGCAGCTATGACTCCATAGTTCAGCATAAATTTTAGATAGTACCCAGTCAGGCCTAGGAAGCCCCTCATTCCACGGATGGTATTGGGTTTTGGCCATTCTTGGATTGCAGTAATTTTTGCTTGATCTACCTGTACCCCTTGTTCGGATATGACATGCCCCAAATATGCTACTTGTTTTTGAGCGAAAGAGCATTTGGAACGTTTGAGACATATTCGATTCTGTGTCAACAACTGGAATACTTCGCGTAAGTGTTGAATATGCTTTGCCCATGTTTGACTGAAAACCAAAATGTCATCAAAGAAAACTAATACGAACTTGCGCAAATAATCTTTAAATACCTCATTCATTAAGGCTTGAAAGGTCGATGGAGCATTGGAGAGGCCAAATGGCATAACCAAAAATTCAAAGCGGTTGTGATGAGTTTGGAACATTGTTTTCTCAATATCCGGAGTATGCATTGCTACTTGGTAATAACCGAATAATAGGTCCAACTTGAAAAAGAATTTTGCTCCACCCAATTCTTCTAATAATTCGTCAATTACGGGAATCGAGAATTTATCTTTAATGGTTTTGGAGTTTAATTCCCTATAATCGATACCCAATCGCCACGATCGGTCAGCCTTAGGTACCAGGATAACTGGAGAAAAAAATAGAGATCGACTTGGCCTGATTATCCCTTGCTACAACATTGACATGCTCTGCTTCTCGATTTCATCTTTCTGTCCATAAGGGTATCTGTATGGACGAACCACCACTAGTTTAGCTCCGGGTTCCAAGGGTATGCGGTGATCACAAGGACGACTTGGTGGCAACCCTTGTGGTGGATTAAACAACGGCAGATTCTCTGCCAATAGCTTTTGTAATTGAGTCTCTGTTTCATTTTCCAGCTGAAGTGCATTGAGCTCAGATTGAGAAGAATTTGTTTGGATTCCCTGTAACTCCACTTGTTGGTTTCCCACAAAAAATGACATGCTCATGGAACTAAAATCCCATAAGATTGGCCCCAGTGTGCGCAACTAATTTACTCCCAGCACCACATCAAAATCATTAAGCTGCAAAACAAACAGATCAGTTGTAAAAGTGTGAGATCCTAACTGAATTGGCATTCCCTTGCAAATTCCAGAGCATCTGACTTGTTCCCCGTTGGCAACATTCACTCTCAACCCTTGTTTCTTATTTACTGAAGCATTTAGTTCATGGACCCTTGCCGCTGAAACGAAGCTGTGGGTGCTTCCTAAATCAATGAGAACAAGAACTCCTCCTCCATTCCACTGACCGTTCAGTCTCATGGATTGTGGGTTCTTGACCCCAATGATTGCATGTAATGAAATTTTCGGAGGTATCTCCCAGTCTTGTCCCTCTCCTTGAGTGTCGCCTTCATCATCCCACTCCTCTAAGTCAATCTAGAATAATTTCTTGCATTGGTGGCCATGAACATATGTCTCGTCACAATTGAAACATAGTCCTTTCTTTCTTCTGTCTTCCATTTCTTCTTTAGTTAGGCGCTTTATTGGGCGGTTGGGCTTAGTTTCTGTTGAGTTCGTGGTGCATTTCTGATAGGCTGGAGATTTTGTCTGCACCTCTCTTTTATAGAGTCTGGAAACACTCATGGTAGTCACTAAATCTCTAGGTTGATAAAGCTCCACCTCTACTGTAATGGGTTCTTGCAACCCACTAATGTCAAGTTGCACCTTTGTTGCTGCGTAAGGTTGCCTGCGCGAGATACTAGAATCTCAAATTGGTTTTTATAATCTTATTGAGGATTACAGGTTGTCTTGTTCTTAAAAATGAGGAGGTGTCTGATTCTCTTTAGTGGGTGCATACTAATAATGGTAAATTTACAACAAAGTCTGCTTATAACTTTCTAATCGGCTCTGAAGAGCATGAAAAAGACTTGCTTTTTAAGAAGATTTGAGGTCTGAAGGTGCCCCAAAGAATGATTGTTTTTATATGGTTGAGCTATAAGTGGAGAATTTTAACCAATGGGGAGAGAGTTAGAAGACACCTAACTCAGTTGGGGTCTTGTTCTATTTGTAAAATTTATCTTGAGAACTTAACTCATGCTCTGAGGGACTGTAAGTTGAGTAGGTGCATCTGGAATGTCTTTGTGCCGAACAGGTTTAAGCCTGAATTCTTCTCTATTCAGGACCGTGAGTGGATTTGTTGGTGCCTTTCTTGTTATGAGCTTCTTCAACATGTTCCTCATTGATTGATGTTGTTTGCCACAACGATTTGGTCTTTATGGAAATGGAGGAATGTTATGACTTTTGATCATCCAAGTCAGTTGCCTTATAATCCCATTGGAATTATTGAAGGTCAAGTAAATGATATTATTTCAGCCTAGGAGTATATAGATATCGATTCTGATAAACAAGAGAAGCAAGAGCAATTAGTTGGCTGGGATGCGCCAAGTAAGGGATGGTACAAGTTGAATACTGATGGATCTGTTAAGGGTCCATTAGGTTGTGCAAGGGCAGAAGGTATTATTCGTGGTAGTAGAGGAGATTAGGTCTGTGGGTTTGTGCACAATATTGGCATTGGAAATTCATTTGTGGCTGAATTATGGGGAATATTTTCAGGGATCCGTGTTGTTAAGAGGATGGGAATTAAGAGGCTTATTATTCAGTCTAATTGTCACGAAGCTATTACTAGCATCTCCAGTGGAGTTGAACTTAATGGCCTGGCTAGGAGTTTAATTATTGCTATTAGACAACTTATCCATGGTGATGATTACTTTTTGTTTTAACACATTTATAGGGAGGAGAATAGATGTGCAGATCTGCTTGCTGGAATGGCTAAGGATTTTTCATGTGGTTTAACTGTGTTAGACAGTCCTCCTTTAAAGCTTCAACAACTGATTCAAGATGATTTGGCCGGTGTTGCTTGGCTTAGAGTGACAGGTGTTGTGCTGTAGTGGCTGTGTGGGTTTGTTATCTTGTGTGTCTAGCAAAAAAAAAATCTTTTATAATATGCACAGTCATTGGATACTTAGTATATCTAAAATCATAGACAACCAACACGGATAATTTTTTTAAAAAAAAAAGGATAAGTGTTGGGATACCTTAACTGTTTTATTTTTCTCTGAGTATTTATAGTATTTTCATTGACAAAATACATGCTCGTTCATCTTTCTTCATTTTTTTTAATTTATTACTTAATTTTGTATTTTTTTTAATTTTGTGTTTTTTTTATTTGGTAGTTTATTTTCAAGATAATTTTTAAATTAATATAAATTTAAAATTTAAAATTTATTTTTTTGTATTTTATTTTCTTTTAGAATAAAACTAAATTTAATTTAAATTTTTACTATAAAATTTTATCATTATATATTTGAAGACTATATGTCCTCTTCAAATAGAAATTTAATTTTTTTAATAGAAATTATTTATAATTTTTAAATTAAGCTGTCATTCTTATATGAAAGTGATTTAATATGTTGATAGATGAAATAAATTTTCAGCTGAAAGTTAAATTGTCCGTAACATATTATTATTATCTTCTGTTTGTATTGAATAAGTTTAAAGGGATATAAGACCTTCATCAATTATATATATGTGGTGTATTTTAAAATTATATAATTTTATTTATATATTATATATATATTTTTTGATTTATTAATAAAATTTTATTTTGTATTAAAGAATTAATAAAAATATAAATTAATTTTTTTTTAATTTTTTTAAAAAATGATAAATAAATTAGAAGAAAATAATTTTTTATGATATCAAATAAAAATGAAACAAATGAGTATATTGCGTAATTTTAATTACCATTTTTTTTTGAAAATGAATTTTAATTACCATTAAACACTTAGCATCATCATTCGAATGACATATTTTGAAAATTAGCAAATAATATATTTTACAAATAATTTTTTTTTTTCTGATTTTGTCGATATGCATTGCCATTTGGCACTACTCGACTCGTAGACAGAAATTCGAAGGTGAAAAGAAGTTTCATGTAAGTTGCAGAAGTAGCAATTTTATTTCAAGTCATTTCAGAAAAAAATGTGTATGCCACTTAAAGCCATTTATATTGGAAGCTACATTATATTACACACAAAATCATCGACACCCGCAAAATATGCATGAGAGGGACTTCCATAAAACCATTAAATAATTAATTATAGCTTTAAAACAATTGCCAATTTTATTTTTATTTATAAGAGGAAAATGTGATGTTAATTTAACAATTTAGTGGTTCATTGAATGTTTTACATTATGCATTAGATATTAGTTAATACATACATTATTCTGCATAAATATATTTCTAAATTCAATCATAAATTGTCAAATCAACCAATTTTTCAAGTTGTGAAATTTAATTATTAATTGTTGAATGAATGCACTCTTTAATTTATAATATATTTTTATTGTATATATAAAAGAAGCTTATTAAACTTATCGATCCATAATCTATTATATAATATGAAAAACGAAAGTAATTTATTATTGCATTTTTAATTAAATAATTAGAGAATTTATTTTTAAGAGACATAAATAAAATAGCAGAAAAATCACTCGTATTAATCCCAAATAAAAAACATAGATATATTCATTAACAAGAAAAAGGAGATCTTCAATTTAATATAATTATCAAATAATTTCTATTTTTTTATTGATACTGATAAATATGACCCTATTATACCTATCTATACATATAGTATATATTAATTTGACTGGTTGAATTATATATATTGATAGATTCATATGCAGCACATGTTTGAAATAAGCAGTTTAGTTAGCTATATTTCCAATTGTGCTTCACTGGATTTGCATGACACGATGTGCAGTGATATACTCGCTCTCATTATAAAATTAATAAACTAATTAATCTTCTTTATTTAATATTAATATTAAAATATTCTCTCTTTCTTGTTAAAATTGACACATTTACAAAAAAAAAAATTTTTAAATTATTATTTTATATAAATAAAAAATTATTTAATTATTTAAAATTATATCCTTATTATTAATGACTTAATAAATTAATTAAAAATATAATATGAATAAATTAATAAAAAATATTTTAATATATTTAAAAAAATTATATAATATTTACATAATTTAATAACCTTTTAATAAATATATATAAATTAAAAATAATAATTTCAGTTAGTAAAGATTTTAGCGATACAAATAAAGTACTGTATAAAATATAATTTTAATAAATTAGTTAATGTTTTACTAAAACAATAGTGGCAGTCATTATCTATGTATGTTACGTATATACATTTTCACATGTGCACGCATTTTTAAGTGCATACCACTCGTAAAATTTGAATATAATATAAATTTTTTATACGTATAATTAGGAATTAATATCGGTTCAAATTAATTAATTAATTAAATTACATTTTTTAAATTTTTTAATTAAATTATCTGAATTTTTATTTCAATCGGTTCAGTTAATTAACTAAACTTAATTAATTAATTTAATTAATTAACTAAACCGATCAATTTTTAAAATTTTATAATAAAAAATTTATTTAAAATAAAAAATTAATATAATTAAATAACTGAATAAAATTTATTAAAAAAATTAAAAAATAATTTTATTTTGTAATAAAAAATTATATTTATAGTAAAAAAATAATATAATTAAAGAATTAAATAAAAAATGATAACTAAATAATTTTTTTTAAAAAAAAGAGTTCGATTGTTAACTGACCGAACCAAATCGATTAACCGTTAAACGAATAAAAAATCAAATTTATATAATTTTTTTTATCTAACAAACCGAATTATTCTAAATTCGATTAATCAAATTGAATTTTTGGTCAATTAACTAAATTTTATCCATTCTTAATTATAATCCTCAATTAATTTAATATTGCGGCACCATTCAGTTGTTGTTTTTTGTTTTTAAAATGATAGAGAGAAATAAAATATATATTAATTTTTTTTACAAAAATTGATACTCTTTTCATTTTATTTAAAGTAATGTATATAATTTTTTTATTTTATTTTAATACTATATTTAAAATGAATAAATTTAGATTATATAATTTATTTATAAATAAATTTTATATGCATATTTGATACGATATAATTTAAAATAAATAATTTAATTGAATTCTATATAATTTTACTTGAAATAAATTCTAAATTAAAAATTTATTTATTTTTTAAAATATATTCTTATTATGCTAATATTATATTTGAAACTTATGCTCAAATAATGTTTAAAAAATTTTCTTTTAAATTTTTTGCTATAAATTAATAATAATATATTTCTCGATTAGATAATTATTATATAATAATTTTTTATTTTTTAATATTAAAAATATATATTTTTTATTTTATATAAATTTAATTTATTGAAACTATTATAATTTTATTTTTAATAATTTTTATTCAAAACAATAAATTTTTTAACATAATTTTTTATAAAAATATTCATATTTAAAAAATTTTATTTATTAGATATTATTTATATTTATAGGAATATTTTTTTTTATTTTGATAATCAATTTTACAAATGGGTTTATATATATGATGAGCAATTTTTTAAAATTTTAAATGATTATTAAAAATAAAAATTTAATAAAATACTAAGATAAAAATATAACTATTGATAAAACTAAAAGAAAAAAATATCCAAATTAGATATTTGATTTTAAAAAATTAAAAAATTAATGATATTATTTTGTTTAAAATTACTTTTAAAATTTTAAAATAAAAAAATAATAAATTTTATGAAATTAGTACAGTGAAAAAGAGAAAAAAATTAGAAAGGTATAATGAGAGAAAGGGGTATAAGTCTATTTAAGGGTATTTTTATAAAAAAAAAATAAGTTCATTAATTTGTAGAATTTATTTATAAATTTCATCTATTTTAATAAAATTTAATTTAGAATAATTAAATTTTATATATTTGAATTCATAAAATTTAAATGGATAAAAGATTTCATTTCAAATAAATGATTCTTTAAATTTAAATGAATTTTATCAAATTTTATAAAATTTATTTATTTTAAACGGAGTGTAAATGTCGCTTTTAATAATTAAAAAATTTTAATAAAAAATTTTAATATTACTTCTAATCAAGCACCTTATTTAATAAAAAAATATATATATAGAGTAAGAAATATGTAAAATAGATTATTATATAATTTTTTTGATTTTTTTATAAGACTCCCAAAATAACATATTTATAAAGGGATGGGGTAATTAATTAATTAACTTACCTGGCAGATTCTCTCAAGAACCCTTTCGGAAAGACAAATTAGTATCCCCATTATTAATTAATAATAATTATCACAAAATCCTAATTAATTAATTATAATTATATATGTAAAATCGTAATTGGTAGCCAAAACCAAAGGCCAAAACATGTGATAAAACAAAATTTGCACGGCTAGCTATAGCTCCACTTGCAACCCACCCAACACTTGCCACGTGTCACTTTTACAACGATCACCTTCTTGGTCCCACCATTTTTTGTAAATTTCTCAAAATAATATTGCATAGATGGAAATTTTTATTTTGCATAAATGGAAATTTGTTTATTTATATTTAACTAGGTTTTTATTTTATACCAAATTAAATGGAAGAAATTTTTTAATTAATATATTTTTATGCTATTTATTTTCTTCTCCATATATTATTATAGGAAAAAGGTGTATTTTTATCCTTTAAATTATAATGAAGTATAAATTTACTCTTAAATTAATTTTAGATGCAAATAAATTAAGATTTTTGAAAAAATAACTATTTTAACACATTTATTATAGAAATAAATAACAATATTATAAAAAGTACAAATATATGCCTGCCAAAATATTAGAGAAAATATATATTGATTAAAATTTTAAAAATGTATATTTGTAAAAGTAAAAATATTTAAAATTTTAAAAAATATATATTTTAAAAATATATTTAAAATATTAAAATTTAAAAAATATATTTTAAATATATACTAAAATTTTATTAATTAATAATTTAAATTTTAAACATTTTTATTATTTAAAAATATATTTTTTAAATTTTAATTGTGATATTTTTAACTATAATATTTTAGCATGTACATATTTATTTTTCTTATAATGTCATTATTTATTTCGTTAACAGAGGGGAAAAGATAATTATTTTTTTTAAGAAACTTTAATTTATTTGTGCCTAAAATTAGTTTAGAAATAAATACATAACTTCATTATAATTTAAAGGATAAAAATATATATTCTCCCTTTTATTATGTCGGTTAATTAGTATATATTGAATATAAAAAACTTACTTGTTTATCAATAAATCTTATATATGGCGAGTATATATACTATAATGACAATATACCATAAAATAAAAAAATTAAATTATACCCATATGCAAAAAATGTAGTTTATAAGTGAATGGACTTTTATTGGCTGTTTTCTCTTATATTAATATGTACTATATATAAATTCAGAAATCCACCAACTAGCTATCATTTTAGAGAGAGAGAGAGAGAGAGAGAGAGAGAGAAGGGGGAAAGGCAATCAGGGCTTTAGCTAGAAGGAGAGGCTATAATTGCTTACAAATCTACTAAACAGGGTAAACCCAACCTAAACCCTTATCCTATCTTTTTCAATAACCTTTTTTTTTTCACAAGATTTAATTTGTTCTTTCTCTCTCGCGCTCCTTCAATTTGGAGAAAACAAAATGGTTCTTTAATTTGCTTCTCTCTCTTTCAATCTTTTGTTCTGCTCCTCTCATTCTAATTTTCTTGATATCTTTCTTTCTTTCTAGCATTTGGTTTCTTTATTGGCCAATATCAATCCATAATCTTGCTTATTTCAATGGTTTCTCAAATGGGTATCTGAAATTTTATTGGTTAAAACACATATACCTGTAACCTTTTCTATTTCTCATTTTTTTTTCTAGCATAAGAAAAGAAAAGAAAAATGGCCCCAAGGTCTGGAAGAGGCAAGTCAAATAAAGCTAAAACAGAGAAGAAAAAGAGAGAGGACAAAGGTAAATTACCTTTTATTGATTAATATATCTATTTACTATCATTTTTTTTTCTTAATAAACTATTAGCTTTAATACTTATTCAAATTTGTAATTTCACAGTTTTTTTAATTGATTTTAATTTTTAATTTTTTTGCCAAAATTTTAATTTTAAATTTATTAATGTATAATTTTGCAGTAGTAGTGCCTAGTCTTGTTGATGTTACTGTCATCACTCCTTATGATACTCAAGTTATCCTCAAGGTAATATATAGTTTTTATAAATTTTTTCCTTTGGAGAACAGATTTTCATGAATTTACATACCCATTAGGCCACCAAATTCTGAAAAATAAGTAAAAATAATTAATTACTTTAAATATATATTAAGGTTAAATAAGGATAATTAGTTGGCTAATTAGTTTGAATATATATATTTTTCTTTTCGTGAAGGGTATTTCTACTGATAGGATACTTGATGTAAAGAAACTACTGGCTGTGAATGTGGAAACTTGTCACCTTACCAACTATTCTTTATCTCATGAAGTAAGTAAATCTAACAACAAAAATCTAATATTTTTTTTCCTTGTTTTTGTTAATTATTCTTATAATAATTTCAATTTGTCTACATTAATTATTGTTTGAGTTTATGAGTTGCTTTTTTTTTGGGGTTAAATTTCAGGTTTTTTTTTGAACCATGGTTAAATTTCAGGTTAAAGGGCAGAGATTGAACGACAGAGTAGAGACTGTTACTCTGAAACCCTGTTTGCTCAGAATAGTGGAAGGTAGGTGAAGGCACTATATTTTTATTATTATTTAATTATTTAATTTTAATTTTTTATTTATTAATACCAAAATTTCAGCATAACCACCCATGTGGTGGTTCTCATTTAAAAAATTTTCTTTTATATTCATTTAATTTATTTTTCTTCTCCTATGGTATGTCTTGCTATATATATATTTTTATTGTTATTCTCCTTAAATAGACAAATTAAATATTATTTTTAAAAAATTGGCTTAATTTAAAAATCACACCTTTAAAGGCAATGAGAAGGGCAATTTTATTTTGATGTATTAGAAAAAAGATTTATTAAGATTAGGTATTTTGTTAGGAACCTAACTTCTATAATTATAAAGTTAGTTCCACCCAAATAATGTGATTATATCTAGAGATGGAACTAGAAATTCATTAAGAGGGTAAAAATTGTACACAAAAAAATTTTAACGCCTAAAATCAATTAAAATAAATAAATAAATATATGTTCTACGTTCAACGTCGTCATTAATGCCGCTGCTCGTCCGATTGTCTCTTTTTGGCTCTCCTTTTCTGCTCGGTCGCTGCCCCCTCTGATCTCTCCGTCTCTAAATTTTTTCTCTCTGCCTCTCTGCTCTCTTCTCTCTCGCATCATAGAAAAGCTGCGTTTTGCAGTTTCTTTTTTTTTTTTAATTCTTTATGAGTGAAACGGCCGTTTCTCTCATAAGTATAAAAAATATATATATAATTTTTGACTGAAATGACTAAATGAGCATTTTTGTAAAAAAAAATATTGCGTGAGGGGTGTCTTTAACCTCTCACGTACGCTCGAAAATTGCAGAGGGTTTCGGCAATCTCTCTGTAATTTTTTTCTGTGGTCAGAAGCACACCCCCTATATGTGCTTCTAGCAGTTGGCGAGGAAGGATCATTTGCCCCCAACGATCCCTCTATGTCCGTCCCTGATTATATCATTAAATGTGTCTGTATTAATTTGAATTCGAAATTTTTTTTATTAATTTTTTATTCTAAATTTCATTTAATTAAAAATAATATAAGTATTATTAAATATAAAATACATAAGTAAAATTTAATACTTAAAATTTAATTATTCAATTGTTTTAGAATTAATAGACATCTTGTATTTCACAAAACAATTAGTTATTTTTATTTAAAATATTAATTTATATATAAATTTTTTATTATATTTTTTATTTTAGTACATGATATATTTATTAAATATATAATAAATAAAAATATAATAAAAATTTAAATATAATTCAGAATAAAAAAATATATTTATCAATTTAAAAGGAAGGAAATATTATTTATTATTTTTAAAAAATTAAATTAAATAAAAAATAAATATATGTTAGGAACTCTTGAGGTGTCCGCCACTACCAAACTTTACAACAAGCATATAGAAAATATATTTTAGATTTCCATCTCATTAATTAAAACCCTCTCTGATTAAGAGAAAATAACAAATTGCATTAATTAATAATACTATTAATGATAATTCAGAAAGTAAATAAATAATAATTGGAAGGGCAAGCACGGCATTAGCGAGGCTGCCAGGCAGGGAACCTCCGCCTGATTCTACAGATTTATAACATTACACGTGACATTAGTCATGTCCCATGCAAAGTGTCCTGACAAATTTTCTGCTATAACTATGATTTTTTAAATAATATTATTTTCACAGAATTATTATTAATAATTATTATTACAAAATACTACTCCCTCCGTATCATTTATATAGAAAAAATAAAATGAACACAAAAATTAAAAAAATTTTACTTTTTTCATCTCTATTTACTTAAATACTCCTAAAAAAAATATTTCTCAAATTAAACTTTTAAGATAAGGGTATAAATGGTATTTTATCTCATTCCACTCCTCAAAATTTATTTAAATAGCATATTTTCTATATAAAAAATACACTAAAAAATTTTTTTTTCTATATAAATAATAGAGAGGGAATATATTTTAAGAGAAAAAGCTTGTCGTTTTTTAAGTTGTCCTTATTGCCTTAATTATGCTAACATAGATGCCCTCTCTCACGTGCTTATAATTTGCTTCATTCTCTCTTTCTCCCTATATATAATTAAGCATGTGCTTTTAATGTTGAATTATTTACATAATTGAAAATTTTTAGAATTTTAAATTAAAATTAAAATTAAATTTATAAAAAAATATAATTATATTTTATAGCTGATGAGCTTTCGATTTCGTAATACCGACTGTAATATTAATGATATTATTTATAGAACATTTTGTTACTTCATAATCTCAAAAAATTAATAAAATAATTTTCTTTAACTAAAAATATCATATTTACTTTTAAATAATATATATAAAATAAAATATTAATCTACTAAATTTTTATCAATTAATTAGTAAAATATTTAATCAAAAAAATTAAAAAATTTATTTTATTAAAAAAAAGATTATGAAATTCCATAACAAAGGATTATTATACCTCCTCTTTAAATTATAATAAAATAAAAAGTGATGTTATATATATATATATTTTTTCAGTAAAATTAAATTATGATTTAATATTTTTTAATATATATTTTTTTATTTTTTATAATATTTTTTAAATAAAATAAAATAATATTTTTTAGTAAAATATAATTTTAATAATATATTTATGTAAAATATATTTTTAATAATTAATTTTTTAATAATTTACACTTATTATAATTTTTTTAAAAAAAGAATTGATATTTTAACGTTCAAGAAACTTGAACTATAGTAGGAATTTTCTTTCATTCTTTTTTTTTTTCTACTGAGCAAAATAGGAATGGTGTAGGCGTTAATAGTTAAGTTTAGGGGTGTATATGGGCCGGGTCGGGCCGGGCCACTTCAGGCCTGGCCGGTTCGGGCTGGATCAGGCAGGCTCGATTTTTTTAAAATTAAAAAAAAAAATTTTTAAAAATTTTTTAATAAAATTTACCTATAAATATTACTTTAAAAATTTATTATACTAAATTATATCTAATAATATATAAATTATTATATCATTTTTTATATATAATTTTTTTAAAAAATAAATAATCAAAATATAAAATTAAAAAATATAAAAAAATTAATATCTCCGGCCGGGTCGGGTCGGCCCAATATTTTTTTATCCCAATCTGAGGTCCGATCCGAGGATAGCTCGGGTTGAATTTTAAAGCCTGTGGTCCGATCCTAGTATGGGTTCGGATCGGGCCGAATTGGTCGGGCTACGGGCTGCCTAAACAGCCCTAGTTAAGTTATAGATAGATTAGTGAAGCCTTTTAATCAAAATATACTTTTTTGTGGAATATTGCATAGATTTTTTTTTTTAAAATTCAGGATGGTAAACGAAAAATTAGAATTTTATTTAAATTGAGATATATATTGAATTGTCAAATTAATTTTATGATTAATCATTACATTGATTCAAGTTAATTAATTAATTATTTAATCTGATTGGAAATACTTTTTTTTCAATTAGGATATAAATAATTTAAACTCGTGATTTTAAACAGAAAGGATTTAATGTCACTTGTATTTTAATTAGTTGGAAATGACTTATAAAAATAAATAGTGATTTTGACTTTAAAAACTGGACTTTTTATTGAAAATTAATAAATTTAATTGTATATGTAATTTAATTATTATAAAAATTATAAATTCATTTCTAAATGTAATTTATCTTATAAAAAATTTTAAAATAAAAACTGCGCACTACCCAACATTTCTTAGATATTTACATCTCTGCCACTGACGTTGAACAGAGGACTACACGGAGGAAGCACAGGCCGTGGCTCATGTCCGGAGGCTTCTAGACATCGTAGCCTGCATAACCAGGTTCGAGAAGCCCAAGCGACCATCGCCGTCAACGCCGCCACCAGATTCCAAATCCAAAAAATCTAACACCACTACTAGGCCTCATCACAGCATACCTGCACAGACCGACGGCAATGGACCCCTCACAGCATCATCACCGTCAGCAACGGCAGTGTCGAAGAATCTGGATATGGCGGAGATTCATCCGACACCGAAGCTCTCGGATTTTTATGAATTCTTTTCCTTCTCTCATCTCATCCCTCCCATCCTCAGTAAGCTTCGTTAATCTGAAATGTAAAAATAATGACAATTATTATTATTGTTTTAATTTTTTGAAAATTTTTGTATGAATAGATGTAAGGAGGTGCAATGGTAAGGATGGTGAGCAGAGACGCCAAGGGGACTATTTTGAAATCCAGGTAAATTGATTTTGTTCTTTGTTTAAAATAATTTTGAAGATATTTTTGATAATTTAATTCACTTAATTGCAGTAGTATTAGCAAATTGTCTTGTATTTTGCGCACTAAAGCTGCAAATATAAATAAATTTGTGCAGATTAAAATCTGTAATGGGAAGCTAATACATGTAGTTGCATCATCAAAGGGGTTCTATACTGTGGGAAAGCAATTTTCCCAAAGCCATTCTCTGGTGGATCTTTTGCAAAATCTCAGCAGAGCTTTCGCCAACGTGGGTAGTTTTTGGTTCTTGTTTTAATATTCTTATGTAAAAGATTTTGGTTTGAAATCAATTGCTTCATTAGAAAGTTTTGTGATTAATAAATATGGTTTTGTCACATTGCAGGCATATGATTCCCTTATGAAAGCTTTTGTTGAACGTAACAAGGTAAGCTTTTAGGTTAATATTATATCGTTTGCAATTAATGAGATTATTTTTCTTGGTAAAAATGTCTGAAGTGTAATTTGCTTTCCCTCCAGTTTGGTAATCTTCCCTATGGATTTCGTGCAAATACATGGCTTGTTCCTCCGCCTGTTGCTGAGTCTCCATCAAATTTCCCATCCCTGCCTTTGGAAGATGAGACTTGGGGTGGCAGTGGTGGAGGGCAAGGAAGAAATGGTGAATATGATCTGCGACCATGGGCTACGGATTTTGCGATATTGGCTAGTCTGCCATGCAAGACTGAGGAGGAGAGAGTAATACGAGACAGGAAAGCCTTCTTGCTTCACAGCCAATTTGTTGATGTGGCAATTTTTAAAGCTGTTGGAGCAATACGCCACCTACTTCATTTCAATTTAAGTCCAAGAAGAACAGTAAATTGCAATTCAGGGTCAATTCTATCTGAAGAACGTGTGGGAGACTTGTCCATTGTTGTAAAACGTGATGTGGCAGATGCAAGCTTGAAATTTGTTAAGGAAGTTGATGGCAATCAGTTATCTAGCATATCTGCTAAGGAAGTTGCTCAAAGAAATTTGCTAAAAGGTGTAACTGCAGATGAGAGTGTAGTTGTTCATGTAAGTACATTGTTCCCTTTTCTTCCTTTGTCTTATAAGTGCCCGCTTGCTTGTAAGTCAGGACAATAAGTCAGTTAAAATTGGATCCGCAAATATGGTGAACGGTGTATCGTTTTCTTCTTCTATTTCTTTTTTTAGATCTCTCTCCAGCTAATTACATCTAACCATTTGCAGTCTTTCTCCTTTCTTTCCTTCTTCACCTATACTTGCTTGCTGAGTGACTCTCTACTTCTCTGCATACATAGATATATACGTATTTTTGTGCCCATCTCAGGAGCTGAAACTCAAATATCTATATAATTGCATAAACTAATAACTTCTTATAATATTAAGAAATTAGCTTTGTAAAACAAGTGTAGTTCTTCCTTAAACGAAAAAAAAGGTTTTCTGAGCTATATCTTAAATTTTGCCGGTCTACTTTTTCAAGACTCTATTTTCTATGAAAGCACATGACAGATCATTTTCCTACCAAAATACGCATGCTCTTTGGTCTTCACCTCCTTGTAGTTCTTCCAAACTGAAACTCGACAACCCTCTCTGGTGCAGCCTATCTTTGTTTCACATGGCCATATTATTTCAACTGGGTGACATTTGAAGATATTTCTGAATGTTAGAAGGCTAATTCTATAGCTTATAAAATTGAATGTTTTAATATATTAGAATTTTTTATAAGCAAAGAGCTGAAATGAATCATCAATTTTTCACAGGATACTTCTTCACTGGGTATTGTCATTGTGAGGCATTGTGGGTATACTGCAACGGTGAGAGTTGTTGGAAATGTGAAGAAAAGAAACTGTGAGGCCCAAGATATTGAAATTGATGATCAACCTGATGGAGGGTCTAATGCTCTTAACATTAACAGGTCTGAACTATGACTAATTTTCTCTCTATCAAAAGATAGATAGGACTTCTATGCTAGGAAATTATGTGGATAGGGATGATAAGTGATGTCCCTGGTTCAGCTGATACATGGATGTAGTGAATACAGGGCAGATCCTATACCAATCCAAAATGAAGAAACTCGTGAATAAACTGTAAGATGTAGTATTTTCAGAAAAAAAGAGAAAATTAAGATATAGAAAATTAGATTGAAGCTCTTATCAGATTTGAGCTTCATTTGTATTTATCATAACCAAAGTCATGATGTAGAGGGCTATTGCTGATAAAATATGTTCGAAAGCTCGTATTTGGGATTCTTATTGCCATAATGTGATAAAATAAGATTCATATGATTCATGACTTTATGGGCTGTAAGTGGGATTTTATTACAGAAGTGCATTCTTGGGTTGTATCACATTAATCTGATGACCAACCAATGAAGGTTAGTGGTAAACATAACAAATTATCAATTTATCATAGACAAGAAACAGTGAAAGTAAAATAAAAGTGTGCTTTTATGGCTACTCTGCAGCCAATAGAATAGGATAGGTCATGATAGTGCTGTATTGAGACTATAAGATATGTTTTGCAGGGCAATGTACTGTTGTTGAATGCATGTCCTTTCATAAATCACTATGGACTTATAAGGTGCAAAACATTTTGCAGCTTAAGGGTTCTGCTTCATAACTCTTGCGTCAGGGAATCATCTGGAGGTCGCTCACCTCACTGCTTCTTCGATGATTCAGAAGCATCAAGATGTCTTATTCGGCAAGTAATTAAAGATAGTTTGACCAAGTTGGAGGAGATGCCTGTTGCTTCCGAAAGATCAATCAGATGGGAATTGGGTTCATGTTGGTTGCAACATCTGCAAAAGTTGGAAACTCCAACAGATACTGATTCTAAACACACTGAGGATGATGAGACTGAACATGCTGTAAAAGGTCTTGGAAAAGAATCCAAGTTTTTGAAGAAGGGTGACAAAAAACCTAGTGTGAATAGTACACTTAAGAATGAAGAGAATAACGCTGCTCCATGCAATCTAAATATGGAAACTGATGAAGGACAGCATGCCACTGGGGAGTCCAATAGTGAGAATGAATTGAAGGAATTGATTCCCGAAGAAGCCTTCTTACGTCTAAAAGAGACTGGGACTGGCCTTCATTTAAAGGTTTTTGAAATTCTATTGTCTGATTTATTATTATTATTATTATGGGATCAGCAGTTTCTGCTTATCTTTTTCACTAACTTTTACCACTTCTTGAAACAGTCAGTGAATGAGCTTATCCAAATGGCATTCAGATATTATGATGAAGTTGCTTTGCCAAAGCTGGTAATATTTTGTTTATACAGTGAAGTACCATGCCATACATGGTTTCACATGTAGTTAATAATCTAAATCTCATGCTTCATTAGGTAACAGACTTTGGCTCACTTGAACTTTCCCCTGTTGATGGCCGTACACTGACTGACTTCTTGCATTTAAGGGGACTGCAGATGCGCTCTTTGGGCAGGGTGGTAAGTGTTATCTGTATGTGTATCTTTCGCTAACATCTTCATTTATGCAAGACTTCTAACTCAAAGGTCTACAGCAGAAGTTACAAATACTTTTCAGGAAGCATGTGGCTTTATACAAATTTTTATATTGTCAACTCTATCAATCCTTTGAATCTATTCATTTCTAATGTAAAATGCTGTTGTAAAAGACTTGTATCACTGAATAAGATTCCAAATTTTTTTTCTAAGTAAAATATTCTTACTTTATTGTTTCTGATATAGCAATTTTGTTGTAATCAGGTTGAATTGGCAGAGAAGCTTCCTCACATACAATCACTTTGCATACATGAGATGGTTACTAGAGCTTTCAAGCACATAGTTAAGGCAGTTATTGCATCTGTGGAAAATGTAGCAGACCTACCTGTAGCTATAGCTTCAGCCCTGAACTTCTTATTCGGATCCTATGGCATGGAAGATAATTACCTGAACTTGAAGGATGATTATGCTCTCAAATTGCGTTGGTTACAGACATTTCTTTCCAGAAGATTTGGTTGGACTACAAAAGACGAGTTCCTGCACTTGAGAAAGTTTTCGATTCTTCGTGGACTTTGTCATAAGGTACCCTCTTTTTAAACTATTTTTGGCTTCCAATTATATTCAAAATGCAGTTCTTTGTAATAATTCTTTACCAGGTTGGCTTGGAGTTGGTTCCAAGAGATTATGATATGGAATGCCCAAACCCCTTCAGGAAATTTGATATTATCAGCATTATTCCTGTGTGTAAGGTTAGAGTTTGTCTTCTATCTTATTTTTCTGTGTGTAAGAGTAGATTTTTCTTTTTACTTTTTTTAATAAGTAAATTTCAATGTTGAATTGGATATTTATGCCATGATTTGCAGCATGTTGGATGCTCTTCAGCAGATGGACGAACTTTGTTGGAGTCATCCAAGATTGCTCTTGATAAAGGAAAGCTAGAGGATGCCGTTAATTATGGAATGAAGGTGCTAATTCATTTAAAGCATACATAAATTCTGCACTATTCTTTTATATAGATTAAACACCTGGTTGGTCTCATAATATGTTGCATTGAAGGCACTAGCAAAGATGATAGCAGTGTGCGGTCCCTATCATCGAACTACTGCGAGTGCTTATAGTCTTCTTGCTGTAGTTCTTTACCACACTGGAGATTTTAACCAGGTAATAAACACTATGCTATTTATCATCTCTAGTTTTAGGAATTTAATTTCTGTCATTCTTATTCTACTTTATGCAATGTTAGTTGTTTCTATCACTAGGTTATCTGTTAAGATGCTGCACTGAATCGGTAGGACTGGACATAGATAAATATATTTACAAGTTTTCTTAACTTTGATTAGACAATGGCTATATTCAAGAACTGAAAGTATATTCAGAAGTTACTGGAATATGTTGAATCCTTGTATCTATTTGATATTTGCACGTCCAAACATTGATGCAACTCCTAACAAAATATTTAAATGTTTTCAATCATGTCAAATTATCATGAGATAGTTACATTTACAGGTAAGTTTCCCCTGTATTTTTTTTTTCATCTGTCTACTGATTGAGGACTTATTTTATTTGGTGTCTTTTGAGCTTATTTTGTTGAGGATCCATATAGCCGACCCCAACTTGTTTGGGACTAAGACTTAGTTGTTGTTGTTGTTGTTGTCTACTGATTGAGGACTTATTTTATTTCTTTTTTCGTTATTAGGCAACTATATATCAGCAAAAGGCTTTGGATATCAATGAAAGGGAACTTGGGCTTGACCATCCAGATACAATGAAAAGTTATGGGGATCTTTCCGTGTTTTATTATCGGCTTCAACATATTGAGTTGGCTTTGAAGTAAGTAATAGATAATCACTTGCTGGGATTTATTTTATTTGCCAGTCATTGCATATTTTATTACTTGATTAACTATTCTATGCTTAAAGATAAATAGAAGAGTAGTTCTTGAAATAAACTTTTATTGTTGAATCTGCCTCTTGACCTTTGATTTGCAATTAATGATTTCCGTGGGAACTAAGTTTTGGTAAATGTAACTTCATAGTTGCCTAAGCTATGTGGGTCTAGTTTATTCTTTTAATTAGTTACTGCAATTTTTTGTTTGTTTGTTTGTTCTTGGTGCTTTTTTGGCTCTCTTCATTGGTTCTACTTTCTTTTGGCAGTTATGTGAACCGTGCTTTATTCCTTCTTCATTTTACTTGTGGATTATCACATCCTAATACTGCAGCAACTTATATTAATGTGGCTATGATGGAAGAGGGTATGGGAAATGTTCATGTTGCTCTCAGATTTCTGCATGAAGCTCTGAAGTGCAACCAGAGATTATTAGGAGTGGATCACATACAGGTTTCTTTCTTTCTCCCTCTCTTTGTCTCTTCCAAAAAATTTGAGAAGACTAGTCACATTTTAGTATTCACATAAACTAGACATTTTTGTAAGAAGAAAATGAATGAACAAAGCTAAATTTTGTTCACTTATTCCGTTTTTATCTGACAGACAGCTGCAAGCTATCACGCCATAGCCATTGCTTTGTCGTTGATGGAAGCATATTCCCTCAGTGTTCAACACGAGCAAACTACACTTAAGATACTTCAAGTGAAGCTTGGAGCGGAGGATCTTCGAACTCAGGTAACCAGAAAATTATATGGTCATGATCTATGCTTTCCATATGGTCAATTAAAATTATATGGTCATGATCTATGCTCAATTGTGAGCCATTTTCCATCATTGCTTTCCAAGTCTTTGTAGTTGCTATGCCCATGAGATTCATCATCACTTGGTATTGTTATCCTTGTCCAAGTCAACAGGGGTTGTAGAAAACATAATTAATGGTTGTATGTAGCCATTTTGTTTTTATGTAATGCAGTATTGGCTATTTATGATTTTATGTTGTCAAACTGCTGGAGATGGTGACATTGAGTACTAATTGAGCTGCTGCATTTTGTAATGCAGGATGCTGCTGCATGGCTTGAATATTTTGAATCAAAAACGCTAGAGCAGCAAGAAGCTGCCCGAAATGGAACTCCAAAGCCAGATGCATCCATTGCAAGTAAAGGTCACCTTAGGTATTGATATGGTATTCTCCCCATTACTATCTTTTAGATCTAAAACCATAGCCTGGGATACCAAAACCTGTGACCCTTTCTTGCAGTGTATCAGATCTCTTGGATTACATCAGTCCTGATCAAGATTCTAAAGGAAGTGATACACAGAAGAAACAGAGTCGTGTGAAGGTAGTATATATATTGCTTGTTTATTAGCAACTTCTATACAAAAAAATTAGGCCAATGCCTAGTTTCTTGTTAATTAACTCTTGGATTTTGAGGTCAAACTCTGTTAGTGAATATTGGACCCAATCACCAAAAAAAACCCAAACCTTTTGAAAAATTGAAGTTGTATCTCGACCTTCTAAAAATAGATTATTTTGCAAGTTTACCTATTTGGTCAAAATTACACCCCATCATTTATTCATTTATTTATTTATTTTGCCATCATTGAGAATAAGATAAGAGAGCACAGATTGAGATGGTTTGGCCATGTGAAATGTAGACCTTGGGATGCACCGGTCAGGAAAACTGAACTAGTTAAAGTAGAAATACCTAAGAGAGGCAGGAGTAGACCTAAATTAACTTTGACAAAAGTGGTACAAAATGATCATGCTGTCTTAAATTTATTAGAAGATGTAGCCCTAAATCGAATCGAATGGAAGAAAAAAATTTATATAGCCGACCCCAATTAACTTGAGATTAAGGTTTTGTTGTTGTTGTTTTATATTTTTTTGCAATGAGAAATTGATAGAAGGTTACTGATAAAATTGAGTTTAGTTTTGAGTGACCAAACAAGATGTTGTTTCAATTTTGGTCAAATGGGTAGAGTTGCAAATAATTCAAAATTAGGATAAAATTGTCTATTTTGAAAGGTTTGGATATAATTGCAATTTTTGAAAATATATTTTTTGTCATTAAACTTTAGTTTTGATATGATTTCCCATTAATCTAAATTATCAGACATATGGCTTGTAAAGTTTAGCTTTGGCATCAAGAAGTGTATCCATATGTATCCAATTAACTTCTTATGCAATCCATCACCCAAGGGCGACAGGGTTGCAGAAAATTTTTGGACAATTGCTTTTGCTGTTCAAGAGCTCGCATCTCACATTCCTCAAGAAGTCATTAGAACACGCTCAAATGCTGTCTACTGAATTTATCACTTTCTCAACTTGCTAAACTCTAAAGTAACTTATCTATCACTTGAAGAGAACAATAATAACTCATCTTCCTCACATCAAAATTTGACAGGTACTACAGATTGGTGATAAGGGCCATCAAGATGAAACAGTCAAGGAGGCCATACTCCGCAATCGATCTGAAAATGCATCTTTGGCTATTGTTGACATAAAAGAAGAGAAGATGGATATGTTTCAGTCTGTAGAATCAGGAAAAAGAGATGATGTTGCAACATTCAGACCAATAGTTACAAGCGATGTTGTCGAAGAAACAACATCAGATGAAGGATGGCAGGAAGCTAATCCAAAAGGGCGGTTGGGAAATGCTGGCAGAAGGAGATCTTCTCGTAGACGACCATCTCTTGCAAAGCTAAATATAAATGGTTCTGAGTATTCACTTTTTAGAGAGAACAGCTATAGGAGGAAAATTATTTCGCCAGCTCAAAAATCAACTCCCAGGACCATTACAGCAGAGTTGTTACCACAGAAGCAATCAAAAACACGCGGCATGAGTGTTGTGGAGACTTCAATAAAACTGCAGGCAAAAGGTTGTGTGCCTAAAACATCATCACCTGTGGCAAACCTTAATGCTATGGCTTCCAAATCTGTATCATACAAAGAAGTGGCAGTGGCACCACCAGGCACAGTTTTGAAGCCGTTGCTGAAGTCAGTGGAAGAATCAAATGACAGAAAACCTGAAACCCTGGCATGCAGTATCCTAAATGAAACATCAAAGGAGGAAGATAGCAACAATAGCTCAGTTATTGATAATGTAGCAGATGATTATGAAACAGATGGAACACCTGATTGTGGAAGTCAGTCGGAAAAATCTGTATCTGAACTTGATGAGATTCCTACATCTGATCAGGAAAAATCCAATGAACAAAATGGAAGTAAACTTTCGGCTGCAGCTGAACCATTCAACCCTGGAGCACTTCCCATGGTTCACCCACTAAACTCGGTTGCCATGACAAGCATTTACGATGTAAGAGCTAGTCAAGGTATGGCTGCAGAGCCTGTGGCACCTCCACATGCTGCTAGGGTCCCCTGTGGACCTAGATCGCCACTATATTATAGAACCACTAGACCTTACCGCATGAAACAAGATTTTCTGAAATATCAAACTCCCATGACAATGCCTGCTAGAAGCATGAATCCAAATGCACCAGAGTTTGTACCCAGGAAAGCTTGGCAAACAAATCCTGGAAAAAGAGATTCAAGTGTTCTAAATGAGTCAAACTCTGTGCTCGAAAAGAGCAATGCAGAAGAGGAGAGATTGGATAAGGAATCCAGCAATAAAGTCGAAGATGGTAGTTCCAAAAAGACCAGCTCTGATGCTGAGAAGGCAGAACTTGCTAGGCAGATACTTCTGAGCTTCATTGTGAATTCGGTTCAGCACAATGTTGATAGTAGAAGTGAGCCTGTAGCCAGCGAAAAGAAGTTTGACAGTCCTGAAAGCAATTCAGATGCAATTACAAATGACTCTGCTATTATAAAAATTCTCTATGGAGATGAAGACAAGACAAATCTTGATACTTCATCCAGTGACCATGAAAAGTCAAAAACAACAGATGTAAATAAAAAGAAAAATAGCGATAATGAAGGATTTATTGTTGTAACAAAGCGGAGAAGAAACAGGCAGTTCTCTAATGGGGTTACTGAGTTATATAATCAACAATCAATTTGTGCTTCCGTTCGTTAGAAGGGGAGAAAAGTGGAGATGGAAAAGAAAAAAAGTCCAGTGGAGCGCTGTCCTTGTTTTGCAGTTCTTTAATCATACAATGCTCTTTGTGCCATCTTTTAATGATAGAAATGATTGAGAGACAATGTAGAAGCAAAAGTTCTTATCATGGTCTGTATTTATTTCTATTCGATTGGTACATTCTAATAATTTTTGTAAAAATCTCAATTTTCTCTTGTTCAGAGGTTTTTTGGTTCATCAATAAAAGGCCAGATGTCAAGCTCAAATTTCTTGATTTCCTTTTGTCTTCTATGCTCAATAAAGGGCTGATCTGTTTCTGATCTCATTCATGTTATTCAGTGCTTAATTGAGTTGCTGATGATGTGCCAAAGCCATAATTAATCTCTGGTTATTTCATATGCTTCTGATTTATTATTATTATTATTATTATTTTTTACTTCAGGATACAATTACTAGTACCAATGTCAGAAATGCTGTTAAGCCATCTGAAGATGCGGCAAAAGAACACAACACAGTTGTAATTCGCATAGTAGTTTTGTAAATTATATTCTTTTTTCATATAAATCTGAATCTGAGAGTGCAATCATAGCCGTCACGCCTAAAGAGTCTATTTCTATATCAATTAAATATGTAATTGATATGAAATTATCCACACTGCATTATTGTTATTTGTTAGAATGGTTCAACAAGTTTAGTGATGAGGTCTTCGCCCCTTAATATAAGAAGTCTGGACATTCAAATTTAAACTTTGATAATTATTCTCTTTTAAGAATTTTTAATAAACTAAAAATAAAGTACAAAATTGATCACACTTTTGTCAGCTTAGTATTTATTTGTACTGAGAAAAGATTAAAGCAAGGCTAAATGTAATAATAAAAAAAAATTAAACAAAATTGATTATTCATCATAGAAAAATTAGTCGACGATAATTTTGTTTTTAAAGATAGCGTAGTTATATTCTGATTAATCATGATTATTATAACAACTATACCCCTAAACTAATAAATACAGCATTGACCAAACTATATGCAGATAAACTTTCATTATGCATTTGCAATAAAATTAGATTGTATTTGTTGACAAGAAATTATTACGCATTTGTTTATCTAATGTCGTCCACTTCTTAATATATATATATATATATATATACATATACTCAAAATAATTCATTCCTTTATTAAAAAAGGATATTCAATTAATTTTTATTTCTAGATTTTTATTTAAATTTCTTTAATGTGGATAACACTTTAATCGGAAATAAAAATTAACATTTGAGTGAATAATTTTTTTTTGGCCTCCGGCGGGGAACTTTAGGAGGCAAACAACTCTTTTTTTTGCCAAAGCTGATGATTCAACTTTTAGCTTGGAACGGGCGAGCCAAGAACAAGCCACGCTGAACCCAATCATTTAGGATAGAGTAATGTTCCATTATTTTTAATGCCTTCGCCCACTCGAGAGATGAGCCACGTTACTGAGCCTGGCGGCTATAAGCTTTCAAAGCCAACTAATATGGAGGCGAAAACATTTTATTATTTCGATGTGGGATTCAATCGAAGCAAGTAATCTTTATAGCAAATTTGATGGGTCGAACTGTGGTGTACCAAGTGACACCATATACCTGTTAATAATAGCCTTTGAATCAAAGTTTTAAAATCCTTGCCATTTCATTGATCGTAACTATGATTAACTTTAATATTGGTGAATATCGTATAAATTTTTGTGACAAGATGTGACATGACAATTTTTTATTTTTCCAAAAATTCTTTCAACTTGATAAAAATTACATAGCAAAAAAAAAATAAATAAATTGCACTCCTTAATAGTATTTTCAAATTAATTGTGATAATCAAGACTTTTTATTTTTTTATATCAAGATTTTTTAATTTTATTATCCTAGAAAACTGACGTAATTTAAAAAATATTTATAACATTAATTGCATGACTCTTTGTCTCTTTCCGTAATTTTACCCATAATTTCATATAAAGTAGTCTGTTAATTAGGACTTTTTAAATTTCCGTAATTGGTATTATAATTAAGATAGATCAAATAACTTATGGTACAAAATAATTATTTCTTTATTCATATTTTTGGATAGATGTCAAAAATAAGTTGTGAAATTTTTATGTTGTTTTGATAGATCAAATAAATAAGTTGTTTAGATACATTACTTATTTCAGTATTGATTAAGAAAAAAAACATAAAAATAACTATACTATAATTAAGTGGTGTATGTGATGAAAGTAAAATTTCTATTTTAAAATTATGTAATCTTAAATTTTATATCAAAACATAGTAGTATTCTTATTTAATATATGAATTGCTCAATTGAATTGAAGAGGCAATTTAAATTATTCTAATATTGTGTAATAATTTTTACTTTAATTATTTTATAAGAGATTATATTTATAATTCAACACTTTTTATTTTATTTTTTTTATGTATTATTAGGTGAATTTAGAAACATATACATATACATATAAATATTAATATTTTATTTAATTATATAGTTATTTTTTTAATTATGAATTACTATCAAGACATAAATATATTTAAAGAGTAATTATTTTTGTTCTTGTTTAATTTTTATATATGAAAAATATTTACATATTAATTTATTTTTTAATCAATTTATACATTAATTTATAAGTATATAAAAAGATAATTATTTATATTATTTATAATATTTTTACTTTGCCTTCTTTCTTTAAAAATCTATCTTGCCCTGGTTAGCTGTACTTTCACTTTTTATTATTCATTTTTCATCTTTTAATGGCCCAAAAAAGGACAATAATTATTTGAAATCTTTGTAGAAATACTAAAAAAATTAAAAAATTTTAAATTTATCATATTTTATTTTTTTAAATTTACTAAAATTTATAATTTTTTATAAAAATATTATATTTAAATAATTAATCATAAATTTATTATGAATTTATTATTATTTATTATAAATTTATTATAAAATAACTAAAATACATGATATAAAAATAATTTTTTTATAAAATAAAATAAAAAATAATTTTTTATCATTTATGAAGAGTCATTTATGATGTCTGAGTATAAAAATAATAAATAAAAAATAAATATAATAAATAAAAAATTTATATATAAAATAATAATAAATTTTATTATAAAATGATATATTCACCTCAATCCTTATAACAATTTCTTTAAAATAATAAAGGTAAATAAATATAATTCTTTCATTTTGTAATTTAATATTTTTATTAATAAAAAATAAAATTTATATAATTTTTTTTATAAAAATATCATAAATTTTATAAAAAAAAATAAAATAATTGCTCTAATTTTACATTAAATATTCATACAAATAAAGTAACAAAAATTTGGGAAAATCATTATTAAATATCAATAAAAATAACAAAATAAAAATTAATTTCCCTATTTCTTCATAAAATTACAGTAGAAACTTTGGGTCTTTCTCCACTCTCTGCTTCTCCTCAGTCAAACACTGAACGATCTGTGAATTCTCCCTCCACTCTCTCTGTCGCTTGACAACAATGCTTCACTTCTCTTCCACAAAACCCTCAACTTCTTCTTTCCTTTCTCTCCGTTTCCCTCTATTTCTTCCTTCTTCTTTCCACTCCATTTCCCCTTTTGCCCTTCTCAATCCTACTAAATCCACCCATTTACCCCTTCTACCTCTTCGTCTCCGTGTTCGTTCCATCGACGCTGCTCAGCCCTACGATTATGAATCCCAACTCCATTCACAGCACCTCAAATCCCAATCTCTCAAGATAGCCATCGTCGGTTTTGGCAACTTCGGCCAATTCCTCGCCAAAACCCTCTCTCGCCAAGGCCATACTATCCTTGCTTATTCCCGTACCGATTATAGTGATGCTGCTGAAAAGCTTGGCGTTACATTCTATACTAACCCACATGATCTTTGCGAAAGCCACCCAGAAGTTTTGATTTTGTGCACTTCCATTCTCTCTACGGAAAAAGTGCTCCAGTCTTTTCCATTTCAGAGATTGAAACGCAATACCCTTTTTGTTGATGTGCTTTCCGTGAAGGAATTTGCCAAGAATATTTTGCTCAAGTATTTGCCTGTTGAGTTTGATATTTTGTGTACCCATCCAATGTTTGGTCCTGAAAGTGGGAAAAATTCGTGGCTTGGATTGAGTTTTGTGTATGATGAAGTTAGAATTGGGAATGAAGAGGATAGGATAAATAGGTGTCACAAGTTTCTTGATATTTTTGCCAGAGAAGGATGCAGAATGGTGGAAATGACTTGTGCAGAGCATGATAGATATGCGGCAGGGTCACAGTTTGTGACTCACACTATGGGGAGAGTGTTGGAAAAGTTTGGATCGGAGTCATCGCCAATTAATACCAAAGGGTATGAGACTCTGTTGGATTTGGCGGACAATACTGCTGGGGATAGTTTTGAATTGTATTATGGATTGTTCCTGTATAATCAGAATGCAATGGAGCAGTTGGAGAGCTTAGATATGGCATTTGAGGCAATTAAGAAGGAGTTGTTTGGGAAATTGCGTCAGGTTTATAGGAGGCAGTTATTTGGGACTTCAGAGGGATTAGAAGAGAAGCCTAGAATGCAGAAGTTGCTTCATAATGGTGCACCTGTGGAACCTCCTACAGATTAGATGAAACAAGAAAGATCTTCGGCTTAAATGGACTATTTCTATGGTATGAATTTTTTTTTTCATTTGTTAATGGATTAGCTTAGGAAATTATTGATTAATGTAGATTTCTGCCTTTTTTTGTTTGGTTTAGTTAGTTGTAGCAGCTCAATATTTGTGTGGATTGGCAATGCATTAGTTGGAGAACTTAATTTTTTGATGAGTTTTCCCTGTACTGATTTTAGTGAAGCTTGAGAATTTTGCATATGCAGTGAATAAATTTAATATTCTAGATTTTAGTACCTCAAAATGTAGTTTCTGTAAGCTAATTAGATTTTGTGGTCTCGAGGAGGTTGATACATAGAGGAACATGCTGTTTTAAACTATTTTCAGATTCCTTCTTAAAGCCAGGAAAGGGTATTGGATATATTGACATGATGCACATTCAACCAGTATATGCAACAATTCAGAGTTGGAACCTTGATTAATGATTAAGATGTAAGAAACAATTGAAATGGAAGAAATATAGAAGAATACAAGGTTACCAAACACCATTAAAAGGATCTGACCCTACAATTATCTTCTTACTGCCTTTTATCATGTTTCCTGTGTTTCTTATAGTGGTAACTATTGGGTTGGATTGTTTGGTTAAATTAGGATAAATCTTTTGAAGCTTGTGGTAGCTGTGTTTCTAACTAATTTGTTCCGATGCTAATGTTGGTGCCATGTTACCTAGCAGCATATAAAAAAAATTCTCTCATACCTAATGAATGACGGATTTGTAACTGCCAAATCTTCTGTTTTTGGAAATTTACTTTGATAATCCTTGTGAATTCTGGTTCAAATCCTTCCAACTCTGATAATTCTATGTGCTTGCGCCTCACTTCATGTTAAAGCCCATGGATTCAAATGCCTGATTCAAATATTTTGAATTCCACTTTGTGACTTTGGGATAGATTAAATGAACTTGTTCTATCTTTATGGGATGGGATTTCTTTTCTTAATTTATAGATTTGAATTGCACACTTGGATTTTGACCTTAAGAAAAATGTTCAGTAGTTCGCTATCCTCCCACAATTCCATTACTCTATGTAAAACCATTTACCATTGGAAATACATAAATACTGAAATGGATCAGTGCAGGATGAAAAATGAGAACTAGGGAGGACAAGGTGAGAACAGAAAGCTAACACAAAAAAAAAGTTTTAACGTGAAGCTATCTATTTCTGGCAATGAGGTCTCTTCTTCAATCTTCTCCGTATTTTTGATGCTTCTCTAATTAAAAACTGTTGACTATTCTTTAAGCTTTGTAAAGCACGGGTAATAATGCACCATTCTTTTCATTTTTTTTATTGCCTTTTGCATTCGATCATAAGATATTTCATGTGCATGCCTTTTTGTGGAATCGGCATGGATTCATTGGAAGATCCAAAAATTCACCTTATTTAACTTCCAGCTGCTATTGTCTTACAGCTGAGGAGACTTATCTCTGGGATTTGGCTTCATGGATTGGCTGTCAAAAGGTCCAATAGCATTCCTGTGTCAAATGTTTGATAAAGATTGTAAAAATTCCTGGAAATGATGGGATTGAGGAGAGCCATGCCAACAGCATTTTGTTTGAGGCACTTGTTCTAGTTCTAAACTTCCGTGTTGCATATCTAGGAGCATTAGGCCTGTTGTGCTTCTAAGATATATGATCCAAAAAGGGAATTTAGTGTCCCACCCAGAAGTTTTCTAGGGCTTTCTCAAGAATTTAGGCCGAAGATGGCATGGCAGAATTATATCATTTACCTTAGAGGTAAGATGACCATTTATGTTCTATGAAGGTTTACTTGTTCACAGCTGTTTCAAACCAAGTACGTTTATGCTTATTGTCTATCTCACTTTTGTTTGGTAGTTGGTTTGGCACTTTTTAAGGCTGGTTGTGAACATAGCTACCTTTTAAGTTCATCGGTGCCCTTTGGTGGCATTAATATGGAACGTGTTCATGTGTATCCAAATGATTGGGGAAATAGAAGAGAGGCAGTGAGAATATCCATTAACAACAAAAAAGAGGCACAAACAGCAACAAAAAAAAAATTTATTATGGTACTAATAATACTTTTCTACAACGGACACTTTCTTTCCCTCCTGGCGATAATTCAGATTAAACGGTTGCTACATGAAGTGCTCTCTTCCCCTGCTGGTAGTATTCCCAGTGTACATCAGCATAGTCTTTCACCTTCTTGAATATTCTTGGCTTTTCAGCATTGATCAATCCATCTGCTGGTCCAATCTCTTTGTTGGGTTCAGGTGTGTAGAAGACAGCCACAGAAATCCTCTCTCTCTCCGAGTTACTCAAAACTCTGTGCACTGGACTCTTGAACATTCCATTAGTCATTATCTGCCAATTGCGCATGCAGCTAGTTATTATAAGGTGTGACATGTATCATAAGCATGCACATTTGTATTGAAAAAATAAGGTCTGGCTACATTATCGATGTTTAAACCATTTGGGGGTGATGCTTCAAATTGCTATATAATATGCAATGAAGATCATGCTTGCAATAGCATTTCCAGATGGAACATTCTGTCCAGGGGGTAGTCGATTTGCCATTTCATATTATTTAACATGTTAACAGCTACTCTACCTCCATTTGATCACCCATTAGGATTAGGAGGCCATCTGAAATTGCCGGTACTGTGATCCATTTCTCGTCTTTTAGGACTTGTAGACCTTCAACATCATCCTGCAAGATAATTGTATATCCTGATCCATCTGCATGGGCTTTTAAGCCTAGCACGAGATCAGGTCTTAGACAACATGAGTAGTAGTTAAACCTTGCCTGTAGAGCTGCTTTTTTTCCGAATTGATCCAGGAAGCAATTTTCCTCTAAATTTAATGATTTCGCCATGGCTTTTGAAACAAGCTCTGTTAACATTCTCATCTTTATAGTGTAGTCTTCTAAGACTTCTCTGCATAGTTGTGAATAAACCACACAGCGTATTAAAAATTAAAGAAGTGATATTTGAATGTGAAATTAGTTTCAGGATGGTCCGAAATCTGAAAAAGAAAAAGAGAATGAAAGTGAAATCGTGTAAAACTTTTTAGAAAAAGTGAAGGAAAATTAAAGAATATGTTATTTTTCAAATTTCTTAGTAAGCCAGCTGCTGTTGTGATAAACTTATTTCACAATTTCTTCCTGAAGAAAATATCAAACTTCAGTCTTATTATTGTTGATGTTGATAATCAGATGATAACTACACTGCATGTCGTGAGACGTTTAGTTTTTGAGAATGTTACTTATGTTGCTCTAACTGGTATAACACTAATTAGCATCAGAAACAAAGAAAAGTGACAAGCATTTGTTTGTGACAAAAATTCAGGTTAATATCTGACAATCAATATTCACAGGTTGGAGGGTGAAGAACCTGAAAGATGTTGGGTTTTCTGGCCAAAATTTGAACTTCCTCCGATCTTCCGGGTATACATCAAGAAATAGACGATCAGACCAGTCAAGTGACTGACCTTCTGCAGGGACAGGATCGGCTCCATACCCTTCAAACTCTTCTACCCCTTTAGCATGCTTTTTCTTCTCTTCCATAGGCTGTTCAAAGAATTCCCTTGAAACTTGCCGAATCTTGTCAAGAAATAATTTTGGAATCCCATGACCTATTGCCTAACATCCAGAAATCTGTTAGAACGCATCGAGCACATTCGTACTGCCACTTGCTAAACTATCAGAAAAAAAGGAGTTATTGAGAGTATACCTGAAAGCAACCCCATGAGCAAAGGGCAGACTTAAGCTTCTGCAGTTCTTGATGTGCGGTGGATGGTTCCAAAGAGAGGAGGCTGAGGTCTATGACAGGAAGCGGAGGTGGTGGAACAGAAACATTATCATCTTCAGAATCATCTCTGCATATATAGGGTGGTTGTGGTTGTTCGCCATTGAGGACCATATCCTGGACACGCTTTGATAACAAAACTTCAGCAGGAAGAATGGAGATCCCGGCCATGTTTGCTGATGAAGCAAAGGTCTGGCTATAATTTGATACAGAAAGTGCAGTGAGAATGAATAACACAACTTGAACTTGTACCGGTAAAAATGATAAAGATGGCAGATATTTTGGTTGTAGGAGAAGACAAGAACTATATACAATAATATAATGATAATGAGAGATGGGAGCAGTACTCTATGACTAAGCTTTTCTTGTCATTTTTTGTTGTAAATTTAATTTGATTCATGAATGTTTTTGATAAGTTTGACGAAATACAGATCAAATTGGCTACATCTGTATACTTCAATGGAAAAATAATCTTCTTATGGAAGTGTTGGGTGCTATGTCAACATCTCTTGGATAAAAATCTATTTATATGGTTGGATTAAAATAGTAACTAATGCTGGTGACTAGCAGGGGGCGAAGGTACTTTAATAAGAAGGGATAGTTGTCCTTCTCTTCTTTTGAGAATATGTGAATATATATATAATATTTTTTTAGAATTTTTAAATTATTTATTAATTTTTTTTAAATTTTAAATTATCCCTTTTCTTAATTTTTATAAAAATTTAAAAAAATTATAATAAATTATTTATTTTATAAGAAAAGTTATCTTTTAAAAAATTGATAAAATATTGATAACATATAAATATAAAAAAAATAAAAAATGGATAAATTTTTCAACTAAATTAATTTAAACTCATTTAATGAATTAAAAAACTCATTTATTTTAATTATTTTAAAAAAAATTATATTAATTATTTAATTTTTTTTCTCTTTATTCTATTTTTGTTATAAACAATCATGTAAATTTAAAATTTTGTACACATATATATTAATATTTTTATTAATTAATTTTTTAATAATAAAAATATATTATTAATAAATTTATAAATTTATAAAATACTATTAAAATAAAATAAGAGATAAATAATTACGAAAAAAATTAAAATTTATAAAAAAAAATTATCTATTTTTATTTTAAAGTCTGAATTCGCTCCTTGTCCAATTTTTTTTTCTCTTCTAATCTAAAAACTCAATAACTGTTCATGCTTTATCAATGAGATCTTTTTATATTCATGTGATTTCAACTCTTACATTTGGAGCCTTTAATTTTTAAATTAGGGTAAATTTCATGATTAACTCTTACTTTACTTAAAACATAAATGGTGAGGATGCAATTTTATTGATCTAAGGGTCAATAATGTGCCAGTACACCAGAAAAATGACCCAATTGATTATGAAAGAGAACCATAAAGGCAAGGTTTTACGTATAACTCTTGAATGAAATTCATTTGCGCTAATAAATTTTTAAATAAATTGTGTATGATACTAAAAGAAATTTTTTAACAAATAACGTTGTCATCAAATGTTAACATTTTAAAATTTTCAAAAATCATCCCAGCAGCTAAGTAGAATTTAAATAAATGATTGCACTAGAAAATCTAGTACAAGACTGATTCAGAGTTACAAAAATTTTATTAAAAGATCAATCTTTGATGGGCCTATTTATGTATATCATCTCCCTCTCTTTGTTACGTTTAATTAAATAATAAATAGTAAATTTAGATTTTTTTTTTCACATTGCAAAATACTAATTTGACTTTTATACAATTTTGATCGAGTTGCTGAGCAACTATATTAGAAAAAACATTACGAGGCTTTTGAAGTTTGAATTATTGATTTTGACAAGTTTTTGGGACTGTTTTGGCGCTGAAGGAAAAATAATAATTTTATAACTAGGTCTTGACAATGGTTTGAATTTACCAATTAATTTTAAATTAAATTAACTTAATTTATTGAATGTCACAGACCTATCTAATTGAAAATATGAGTCAAATCTAAATTCAAATTAAACAAAATATTACTTGAAGAATAATTTTAGAAATGTGCATTATTCTGATAAAATGGAATAACATAATCGAACCCCAAAAATTTGATTATTTAGGTAGAGAAATAATTGATTTTTAGTTCGGTTCAGTTATTAAAATATAAAATTTTTGGTGTTTTATTATCGGTTCGGTTAATTCTATAATAATAAACGAATTATTGTTTTAGTTATATATATAAATTTATTGTATTTTTATGTTGCATTTAAATATTATAGTTAATTATATAAATAAAAGCTTTATAATTTAATTAATATAATATTTTTAGTTAAAAATAATACTTTTATCTTAATTGATATTTTGAATCATTTATTGTATGAAATTAAAAATTTTTATAATATAATTAAAGTTATAAACTCATTGATTATTTTGAAATTATTATCCATTTAAAATATATTTTAGACTATTTTTATTTATATAATGATATTTGTTAATATTAAATATTAATATATTTAATGATAACTTAACTATACATTCTAATAATATTACTAAATAACTAGTGTAAATTTACTTATTTTGAAAATTTATTAATTAATTAATTTGAAAAGTTTTACTACTATATATTAGGAGAAAAAATCGATTAACCAAAATAATTAATTAACTAAATCGAAATAATTTAGATAGATTATAATTTAATTTTTAAAATATTCAATTTTATTTAGTTATTATTTATAAAATTTTAAAAATTTTAATTATTTTATATTTTAGTTCAGTTTGATTTTAGTTAACCGGATAGACACCTTTAAATAATTTTGTTGATATAGTCTAATTGTAGATAAATTATATATAAATTCTAATATTAACATTATAATTTATAATTTACTCCTAAAAAAAGTTAATGTCAAAAGGTTTGAAATTTGATCATTTAACTGAATAATATATTTAAAAATGGAAATTTAAGGATTGAATTAAGTATTTAAAAAAATAATAATATTGGAGAGTTGAATAGATTTTTCTCATTAATTTAAATTAAGGGTTTCTATTAAAAAAATACAAACTCAAATAACCTCACACTATGCATGAGCATGGCACGATCAACATTCAATAAATAATGACAGACAGAGAGTACTTTGACAACTCAGTGACAAATGCAGCAAAGCAGAAGATAGAAAGCTCACTTGTCCTTTATTTTTCTTAGTTATAGACTTGTTATTGAAAAAGCATATAAAAATTTAAAAATCTACGATGCCTCCGTGTCCATGTTTCTTTTTTTTTTTTTAACGGAACCGTGTCCATATTTCTTTCTTCCCTGTAAATAAGGTTTAATTGCATTAAAATATCGTTAAAATTAATTATATAATTATTTTGATTAATAATATTAATAAAATATTTTATACAAAAAAATATTTTATTAAAAATATAAATTAAAAAATTTTATATCAAAATACAATTTTATCTACATTTTAAAATATGATAAAATAAAAAAATAATATTATAAAAATAGTTTAGATATTATTAATATTTTTACTTTAGAATTAAATTATAATTTAATAAATTAATATTTTTTAATTTATTTTTTAAATATTTTATTATAATTTTTAAATATAATAATATAATTTTTATAATAAAATATAATTCTAATAATATATTTATATAAAATATATTTTAATTAATAAATTATTTTAATAATCTACCAAACACGCTGTTGGAATAACTACGATTCGCTTTCGCTTTCGCTTTCCAGCCAAAGTCAGCATTCCCACTATTTATTTTTATTGATTGGACTTTGCCTGTCCAATTAATAAATAAATAAATAGAATTTTTTTAAAACCCAAGTCAACCAGCCCACTGTTTTCCGTTATCAGACCAGTACTTCACTTTGTCCTCACCAACCAATAATTGTTTAACACTAGATCTGCATTTAAAATTACTGGACCTTTTAGTATCGGAATTTTTATAAAAATATAAAAATAATTAAAAATAATTCTTAATCATATTTATAAATTATTTATTAAAATATTAAAATAATAAAATATTTATAAAAATATTATATTTTTATTAATTTATAATAAATTTATAATAAATTTACGATGAGTTTATAAATTTTAAATTGTTTACGATGAATTTATTATAAATTTATAATAAAATAATTAAAATATCTTTACTAAAAAATAAAATTTTTAAAAATATAATAAATGGTGTTATTTTTTATTTATTATTTAGTATACAAAATTATAAAAAATGAAATTAAAACCTGAAATAGAAACTAACTAAATTATACATAAAAAAAAATTATAAATTTCAAACACAGTATTAAAATTTTAAAAATATATAAATATTAATCATTTAAAATTAAGAAAAATAATATTATATGGCTTGGCACTACTTCCTTTAGGGCTGCAACCAATTTAGATTTAATGTTACAAATTCAGAAGTCTCATAAAATTTTAGAGAAATTCAAAATTTTTAAAACCACGGTCGAAAGGAGTTTTTATTTTTAATTTCCAATTTGATGTTTCTACTAAATTAATTATATATTTTTTCTTAATTCATTTTTATTGATTCAGCAAATTAGAGTATTAAAATTTAAAACTTTCACTTTTTTTTTAACCTTATCTGTTCATCATTATTTATTCATACTGAAAAAGTTAAACCCCACATAAACATAGTAAAATTCTTTGCCATAAAAGAAACTCAAACCTTAACCTTCCATCTTAAAAACCAAGAGCTAAAACTGACCTATTTTTTTAAAAAATTTGGAACTATATTTCGTTATCTATCTAGTACATGCAACATTACTGATACATTTATGGCTGTAACTTTTACAATAATGTCATAGTGAAAGTATTTTATAATAAATACGATAGCACGAATCGTAGCCGTTGGTTTGTCAGAAAAAGGCGCCGCTTGCTTCCTGTATCTCCACTGTTTATCATTTAAATCCAACGGTACCATCTTTTTACCGTCAGCAAATTTAGTATATTAGATTTACCGTGCAATATATCTCATTCTTATTACGCGCCGCGGAGCGCGTGCGTGTTTGATAAGAAAAAGGTTCAATAGGCTGGCCAATGAAACATTCTAATTAAAAAGTTAACAAAGATAATTAACATTTGGATGGATCAAAATAACATAATTAACAAATTAGAATATTAAATAAATCACATTAATATTAACTTCCTACTAGATTAAATTAGTGCTAGATTTCTAATTCAAGAACAAGAATTTCGATCGTGATCATTTTGATCTTGATTATTGTTACTTGTGGGAGATGTCAAAGGGAAGAGAGACAACAATTCAGGAGGCTCGGCTCCTCTAGGAGTATTCAAAGGACTCGGATGCAAATAAAATCGTTTTACAGCAATTGCTCTTTCTTCTTCCTCTTCATTAGGACTACTCCCACGCGCACAAAACTCTTGCGCAGCCAAGAAATCTAAAGTTGACACCGGAGAAACCAAGAAACCTGCAGCTCGTTGTCTGAACTGGAACATGTCGTGATGTTCAAAGCTGTTATTAATTGTAAAATTATAGTTGTTATGATTCAGATTGATATGAAGATTCTTGGCACTTTGTCTCCTTTCTTGAAGCTTGAATGCAGGTCTTTTCGGGCCGGGAATGGACGTAGGTCGAGTCGTGTGAGTGAGTGGGAGTTTTTGGGTTGATGGGTCATCAGGTGCTCCAGTCAGTTTCTGAACTATGGTACGGAAAGTTGATGGATCAGCTTGAACGAAGGTGGTGTTAGGTGAAGTCGGGTCAGATCCGTAGGCAGGTGGTGGGTTCTGGTGCATGTTAGAAGAGGAAGCCATGAGAGACAGAATGTGCGAACATTAAACAATGTGTTTTATTTATTTTATTTTCTTGATTTGTTCGAGTGTGAGAAAGGAAAAGAAAGAAAGAGGGAGAAGGGGGAGATTTAAAGGGTTTGTGTTAAGAGTTTTGGTTGCTTTTGGGAGATTTAATAATGGGGGAAATGTGTGTGGGGTTTGAATTGTCAGAAAAAGATATGTATTTATATGCAAAGTACCAAACTTTTATGATTTGGAAATGAAGGATTTTTGTTTAATTTTTCCACTATGGTTTTGCTATTTGTAGACTATACATGGTGTTTGGTCATGTAGGATGATAGCTAATTCTTGTGTCAAATTGAGTTTTTTCTTCTGTTATAATATGTTGAGTACACGTTTAGCTTTGATATATTGGGTTGGACTTCTATACCATAGAAAAGTATTTAATTAGTTGCTGTTTTTGTTAGTTAGTTTTAATTCACTATTCTTATTGTATATATATATTACTTTAATTAAAATTCAAATTTGATAATTATTAGTTTTAAAAATAATTATTTAAAAATTCATTCATTATAATTAATTTTTTATAATTTGATTGAGTTAATAATGAAAAAGATCATAATTAAAAGAGTAGTAATTGATTAAGAGTTGTTAGATGAATTTGAAAATTACTGAGGATGAGCATATGATATAATGTGATGCACTTATAGCTTATTCAAAGTCTAAATCTCCCACAAATCAAGCAGTTGATAGATAGAAGTTTTTTTTTTGACAAGAGTTGATAGATAGAAGTTGACTATGTGTTGCAATGCAATAATATTAATAATAATAACAACCCAAAACAAACAAATAAAGCAAATTTCAATTCACAACCATTAAAAAGAAAGAAAGAAAGAAAGAGAATGGAGTGGAAGAAGAAATAATAATTGCATCGTATTTGTATAGAAAGAAATTGAAATTTAGAAGAAAATGGAGAATGAGCTGGCATTGAATAATGAGTCATGCGGGGTCAGCGGTGTAGCATTGAAACAAGAAACGAGGGGAGAGACGACTTTGCAGCCAGCCAGCTGCTGCTGCAGCACTGCTCAGGTCAGACCTCAACATTCAAGAATTTCTTTCTTTCTTTCTTTATTTTATTTTCTTGTTTGTGGTAATGGTAAATGCTTTTTCTTTGCCCTTTTCGTGCTCTATCGATTGGCCTTTTTCTCCTTCCTTTGCGTGACGGAATCCACTTTGACATTTGACAAATTTGAGAAATCAAAGAAAGAATTTAAAGAAAATTTTTATTTATGTATTGATTAAAGTTTCCTCACTCTCACTCCTTATATCGGGTCCTTTTTGGCTGTGTTCTTAATTTCTTTGCTTTACTCCTCCTTTTGTTTCTTTGCTTTTGATTGCTTTCTTGGCTTGCTTGGTTTGGTATTCTCATCTCTTATAATGTATGTTTTGTTCATTCTTATTGCGCTCGCATGACATAATATTCTTTCTTTCTTTTTTATCCTATCATCAGTCATACATGCAACCTTAATTAATTTCTTGTATCGAATTATTAAGACTTTGATTTATCTATTAGTAAAATCACGATTAATATTCAATATATGATAGTGTTATTATTTGTATTTATCAATGAGATATATAGCCAGATTGATCATGCATGAATCTTTTTCTCTGCGTAATGCAAAAACAAAATGAAAAATTAATTTTGTTATTGGTCAGCAAGAACAAAAAAAGGAAATGTTTAAAAAATGAAAAAATATCAATTATTATTAGTAAAAAATACCATCCAGATTAATGAAATTTGATTTTTAAATCCCATTACATATGACAAAAGACTATGAATTCCATACAATCCAAACAAATACTGGAGGGCTGATATAAAAAAAAAATACTGGAGGTGAAAATTGAAGGATCATAATAATGATATCGGAAATGGTCCCTCATATGTATTTATATTGTTTTGCATTTCTTCTAAATTATGGCGTAACCATTATAATTTTATAAGATGGAAAGAAGGAGAGCTCCTTAGTGAGGTGTGTAGATCTAGCCTGTTTATTGAGAAATTCATAAGAATACAAAAATTTTAAAAAGAAAAAAATATTTGCTTTTTTTTTCTTTATTTTTATTTTTTCTATTAATAAAATAGTTGCAATTCATCAATAATACGAATTATCTCAATTGATAAAATAATTTATTATTTTCTTTATCAAAAAGAGATTATAATGTACACAACAAAATACAACGTGTATAGTAATCAATATATTCGAGTTTAATTCTTCCACACCAATATATATTTTTTTTCTCGTAGTCTATATATATAAATGCAATGGTAACCAATTTCGTAATTTATTAATAATAAGGAAAATATACATACAGAAACTAGAGAAAACCCATAAAAAAATAAAACTAACAAATTATTAAAACTTCGATTTTATATATATATATATTTAAATATTATATTAATTTTTAATATTTAATAGTAAGTAAATAATTAAAATTAATCGGCTGGCGCTGTTAGTAATCTGACTTGCCCGTTTTAGCCAACCTAACCACCAACGCATGTCCATCGAGATTAAAATAATTGGTCTGTTGTCTGTAAGGTTTAATTTTTGAGTCACTTATTGATATTAATTTGAACAACATCTAAACTTTAATTCATAGTGTTTGATAAAAAGATTCCAAGGCTTAGTTAACAGTTGAATTTCCAATTATTTTTTGAAATTATAATTAATTAAAAACTAACTTTTGATTCAAAAATTTGGTTCAAAAGTTAAAATTTGTAAGTTTTGAAATCAAATCTAATTTTTATTAAATATTTTACTAAAATTTAAAATAATTACGAAAATATTTACTATTAAATAAAAATATATACATCATTATTTTAGTTCTTAAATGATTTAATATATATATATATGTATGTATACATTCACAAAATTAAATATGAAATTAATTAAAATATGAAATTTTTTATGAATATATTTGATGTGTAATTAATGTTAAATTATTAATTTAGCTATAATAAAAATTAAAAATAACATATAAAATAATGTTCTCATCTAAAATTAGTGTTTATTCACATATCAAGCTTTGATTAGAATTAGAGATAAATGCCTGAGGTCACAATTAAAGATTAAAATAATATTTTAAATTTAATATAATTAATAATTTACTAAAATTATAAATGAAATATACTATAAATAATTATATTAGTTTCGATTACCTAATGGCAACCTCATTCAAACTAACCCTTAAATTAATTAATAAAATGGTGGTGTTATGGAAGTCAAAGAAAAGTAGAAGATGTAACCAATAGCAAGTTGGATTCCTTGAAAGCAAGAAAGGAATGCCAAATCAAATACAAGATGTGTGGACGACATTATAATTGCATAATCGACTAACTTAACTTACGTTGCATAACAAATTAATCTTGCCTAAAAAACCACTTAATTAATTAATTAGTGTTTATTGATCAACATAATCAAATATTATAGCGACTTATTTCATACATATATCTCTAGTAACTTGCTTTGATAGCAATCAATCTTTTTCTTATAAGAAGAATTGACCTTAAACCATAATAAATCAATAAATTAACTACTAAAATATATTTTTCTTTATTATTAGTTCACTTCAAATTAGACACGCTTTCTATTTTGTTTGAAAATAAGTAATATATAGTTTTTGTAGAATATAATCAAAATATTATTTTTGTAAATTATTTTTATATTTTTTAACTTATTCCCTCTATTTTAAATTGATAAACATATACTTTTTTTATTTATTTCGAATTATAATGCATTTACTATTATAATCAATTAATTAGTATGTTAAGTATGTATTATGTCCATATTTAATGTTATTTATTAAAATTTTTTTGGAAATTTCACTGTATGTTAAGTAAGTTTGTTTCTTTTAAAAAATGCTATACGTGGTACTTTATTTTTAAATTTACTTTTCAATACTAATTTTTTTTAAATTTTTGTAATTTTTAATTTTTATTATTTTATTTTATTTATAATTTTTATTTAAAATTTTTTTAATATCGTATTTTTAATTTATACACAAAAAAATATATATGCATAATGTATATAAAATATATACTCAACAATACGAATTACGTCTACAACTTCTCCAACATATTTATAATATATCTAGAATATATTTATATAATATTTTTAATATTTGTCTGATTTTATTTTTTTAATTTTTTATTTTCACAATATTCACATACTGTTCACACAACATTTAATAACTTTTATATAAAATACATACAATTTAAATAATAAAAATATAACATACACATAATATCTACAATACATCAACTATATATCTACATAACAAAATTATATGTATTATTTTTTTATGTGTATAATATGTAAAACATTTATTTAAAAATAAATTTAATAATTTTTATTAATATATTTTTATATATTTTACTTTTTTTTATTTTTTTGTGAGTTATGTTTTAAAATTAAAATTTTACCTTTTATAAAAAATTATAATTTTTATATGATGAAAAAATATTTAAAATATTAATTTTTATTATTTTATTAGAATATTTTTATTTAATAGTAAAGTTTAAAAAAATAAAAATTAAAGTAAAATTTTGATTGTAGTAAGTTAATTATACCAATGGTCCCTTATATTTTGATTTTATCCCATTAAAATCTCTAAACTTCATTTTGTAAATATAAATTTCTCAAACTTTTAATTTTATCCTAATAAAATTCTTCAAACTATTTTTCGGCAATTAGAATATGATGTGATAGTTATATGTTGATATTTGATAAAAAAAAATTTTAATTTTATCTCGATTCTCATTTATATTTTTTCACAAGTTTAAAATCACATTTTCAGTTAATCTAAAATTACTTATTTTATCCTTAACTTTCTACATATTGGTGTGAAATGGGGTAAAACTAATTTTTTTTTATATATTTTTTAACTTATTCTCTCTATTTTAAATTGATAAACATATACTTTTTTATTTATTTCGAATTATAATGCATTTACTATTATAATCAATTAATTAGTATGTTAAGTATGTATTATGTCCATATTTAATGTTATTTATTAATTTTTTTTTGGAAATTTTACTGTATGTTAAGTAAGTTTGTTTCTTTTAAAAAATACGATACGTGGTACTTTATTTTTAAATTTACTTTTCAATACTAATTTTTTTTTAAATTTTTGTAATTTTTAATTTTTATTATTTTATTTTATTTATAATTTTTAGTTAAAATTTTTTTAATATCGTATTTTTAATATATACACAAAAAATATATATATGCATAATGTATATAAAATATATACTCAACAATACGAATTACGTCTACAACTTCTCCAACATATTTATAATATATCTAGAATATATTTATATAATATTTTTAATATTTGTCTGATTTTATTTTTTTAATTTTTTATTTTCACAATATTCACATACTGTTCACACAATATTTAATAATTTTTATATAAAATATATACAATTTAAATAATAAAAATATAACATACACATAATATCTATAACACATCAACTATATATCTACATAACAAAATTATATGTATTATTTTTTATGTGTATAATATGTAAAACATTTATTTAAAAATAAATTTAATAATTTTTATTAATATATTTTTATATTTTATATTTTTTTTTATTTTTTTGTGAGTTATGTTTTAAAATTAAAATTTTATCTTTTATAAAAAATTATAATTTTTATATGATGAAAAAATATTTAAAATATTAATTTTTATTATTTTATTAGAATATTTTTATTTAATAGTAAAGTTTAAAAAAATAAAAATTAAAGTAAAATTTTGATTGTAGTAAGTTAATTATACCAATGGTCCCTTATATTTTGATTTTATCCCATTAAAATCTCTAAACTTCATTTTGTAAATATAAATTTCTCAAACTTTTAATTTTATCCTAATAAAATTCTTCAAACTATTTTTCCGCAATTAGAATATGATGTGATAGTTATATGTTGATATTTGATAAAAAAGAAATTTAATTTCATCTCGATTCTCATTTATATTTTTTCACAAGTTTAAAATCACATTTTCAGTTAATCTAAAATTACTTATTTTATCTTTAATTTTCTACTTATTTGTGTGAAATGGGGTAAAACTAATTTTTTTTTATATAATTTTTAACTTATTCTCTCTATTTTAAATTGATAAACATATACTTTTTTATTTATTTCAAATTATAATGCATTTACTATTATAATCAATTAATTAGTATGTTAAGTATGTATTATGTCCATATTTAATGTTATTTATTAAATTTTTTTTGGAAATTTTACTGTATGTTAAGTAAGTTTGTTTCTTTTAAAAAATGCGATACGTGGTACTTTATTTTTAAATTTACTTTTCAATACTAATTTTTTTTTTAAATTTTTGTAATTTTTAATTTTTATTATTTTTATTTATAATTTTTATTTATAATTTTTTTAATATTGTATTTTTAATATATACACAAAAAAAATATATATGCATAATTTATATAAAATATATACTCAACAATACGAATTACGTCTACAACTTCTCCAACATATTTATAATATATCTATAATATATTTATATAATATTTTTAATATTTGTCTGATTTTATTTTTTTAATTTTTTATTTTTACAATATTCACATACTGTTTACAAAACATTTAATAATTTTTATATAAAATACATACAATTTAAATAATAAAAATATAACATACACATAATATCTACAACACATCAACTATATATCTACATAACAAAATTATATGTATTATTTTTTTATGTGTATAATATGTAAATAATTTATTTAAAAATAAATTTAATAATTTTTATTAATATATTTTTATATATTTTACTTTTTTTTTATTTTTTTGTGAGTTATGTTTTAAAATTAAAATTTTATCTTTTATAAAAAATTATAATTTTTATATAATGAAAAATAATTTAAAATATTAATTTTTATTATTTTATTATAATATTTTTATTTAATAGTAAAGTTTAAAAAAATAAAAATAAAGTAAAATTTTAATTGTAATAAGTTAATTATACCAATGGTCCCTTATATTTTGATTTTATCCCATTAAAATCTCTAAACTTCATTTTGTAAAGATAAATTTCTCAAACTTTTAATTTTATCCTAATAAAATTCTTCAAATTATTTTTCGGCAATTAGAATATGATGTGATAGTTATATGTTGATATTTGATAAAAAAGAAATTTAATTTCATCTCAATTCTCATTTATATTTTTTCACAAGTTTAAAATCACATTTTCAGTTAATCTAAAATTACTTATTTTATCCTTAATTTTCTACTTATTGGTGTGAAATGGGGTAAAACTATTTTTTTTATATATTTTTTAACTTATTCTCTCTATTTTAAATTGATAAACATATACTTTTTTATTTATTTCGAATTATAATGCATTTACTATTATAATCAATTAATTAGTATGTTAAGTATGTATTATCTCCATATTTAATGTTATTTATTAATTTTTTTTGGAAATTTTACTGTATGTTAAGTAAGTTTGTTTCTTTTAAAAAATGCGATATGTGGTACTTTATTTTTAAATTTACTTTTCATTACTAATTTTTTTTTTAAATTTTTGAAAATTTTAATTTTAATTTTTATTATTTTATTTTATTTATAATTTTTATTTAAAATTTTTTTAATATCGTATTTTTAATATATACACAAAAAAATATATATGCATAATGTATATAAAATATATACTCAACGATAAGAATTACGTCTACAACTTCTCCAACATATTTATAATATATCTAGAATATATTTATATAATATTTTTAATATTTGTCTGATTTTATTTTTTTAATTTTTTATTTTCACAATATTCACATACTGTTCACACAACATCCAATAATTTTTATATAAAATACATACAATTTAAATAATAAAAATATAACATACACATAATATCTACAACACATCAACTATATATCTACATAACAAAATTATATGTATTATTTTTTTTTGTGTATAATATGTAAATAATTTATTTAAAAATAAATTTAATAATTTTTATTAATATATTTTTATATATTTTACTTTTTTTATTTTTTTGTGAGTTATGTTTTAAAATTAAAATTTTATCTTTTATAAAAAATTATAATTTTTATATAATGAAAAATAATTTAAAATATTAATTTTTATTATTTTATTATAATATTTTTATTTAATAGTAAAGTTTAAAAAAATAAAAATAAAGTAAAATTTTAATTGTAATAAGTTAATTATACCAATGGTCCCTTATATTTTGATTTTATCCCATTAAAATCTCTAAACTTCATTTTGTAAAGATAAATTTCTCAAACTTTTAATTTTATCCTAATAAAATTCTTCAAACTATTTTTCGGCAATTAGAATATGATGTGATAGTTATATGTTGATATTTGATAAAAAAAAGAAATTTAATTTCATCTCGATTCTCATTTATATTTTTTAACAAGTTTAAAATCACATTTTCAGTTAATTTAAAATTACTTATTTTATCCTTAATTTCCTACTTATTGGTGTGAAATGGGTTAAAACTAATTTTTTTTAATTTTTTTTTGCTATGTAGTGATATCTTGCTATTATATTATAATTTGCTAGATATAAAATGGTTTTAAGAATTTTATTAAAATCAAATTAAAAGTTTATGAATTTTATTTTTACAAAATGAATTTTAAGAATTTTAATAGGATAAAGACAAAAGATAAGAGAATATTGGTGTAGTTAACCTAGATTGTAGCTACATAAAATATATTTTAAAAAAAAACTTTTGATTTAGCTAAGAATAATGTATTTTTAAAATTTTGCTCTAACTTTTTATAAAAATATAAATATTTTTAATTTTTATAATATTTTTGAAATAAAAATTATTATTTTTAAATAATTATATAAATGTCCCAAAATTTTTAATAAATATGTTTCATGTTAAAATAAAAGTATAACAAGAAGTCTGTATATAAATTGAATAAAAATAATTAATTTTTTAATTATTGTGGAGTATAAATTGTGTTTATCAATTTATATGGGAGATAGTATTAAATTATTTTTATTAAATTTTCAAATAATAATGCTAATTGGATCATAAGGGGAAGGCTTTCATGCCATATTCTCGGCACAAAAAAATTATGATCATATTTAGACGGCAAGTTGCATCTTATCAAATTGTAAAATTTTAGCATATATCCAAACGAATAAAAACAATATTACCAAATTCAGAACGATATTGTCATTGCTCCTATCCAATTAAAAAAATAAAAAATAAAAAAATAAAAAAATAGCTCTCTTACCATGGCCACAATTTATTATGAACCGTGAATTAATTGTCCGGTTTTGGTTTATGAAGCGAATTAAAATTATAAAATTTAATTTCTAATTAGAATAAAGACCGAATTATAAAGGTTCGATTCCTGTTTATAATTTTTTGAACCAAAAACGAAGTAAAAAGTGACGGTTCATAATCATAAAAAATAAAAAAAATAAAAAATAATATATATATAAAAGATTAATGTATATTAATATTAATACATAAATATATATATAACATATAATTTTTAGTTAAAAATTAAAATTTAGAGTTAGTTTTTTAAATTTATTTCTTACACTTTAATTGTAATATTAAATATTTAAAATTATATAGTTAAATATATCTATTTATAATGAAAAATTATATTTATAAAATTTATCATTATTATTATAATTAAAAAAATTAATATTATTTAACTTAATATATATCATTCAATTAATGAGTTAAATATTTAATTTTATAAAAAATATTATTAATTATAGTTATTTTGTCAAAAAAAAATAAATTAAAAAATAAATTTAAACTGACGTTCAAACAAAAACTGAAACCGGCTTGCCTTTTAGATTTAAGAATTTAAAATTTAATACAACCGGCTTTTTTGAATTGAGATTCATGATTTGTATAAATGGAACCGGCAATTTTGAACGGACAGTTCCGGTTAATCGAACGGTGGCCATGGTTCTCTCAGCGTTCTGAGAAAACAGAGAACTTCTCAGTTCCATTAGAAACTAGAAAGAAAGGGGAAAACTGGGCAACAGCAATCCAAATAAGCGAAGACGAGTGGCTGTATCAGCAAGTGGAATTTGAGACGCACCAAAAGGCATTTCCTTTTTCATCTATTTGTAAGAAAATTAAGTTAACAATCACCTTGTTCTGTTTCTAAGCAAATATTTTGTTTTTGCTTTTTTTATTTGATGATTGTCTATTGAACTGTGCAGTTCTGTTTTTGTTTTTTTTGTTTTGGCTTTTTTCCCCTTTTCTGGGTGGTGCAATGTTTTGATAGATATGGTAAAAAAGAAAATGCCCAATTTCTTCAACAAAATTCAAGTTATAAATCATGGGTAAGAATCTTGACTTACAATTGATAAACCATATAAAAATTATCATTAATTATTGTTACAAATAACAACGTCTTATGTTAGGCTATCAATAATTCAAAGTCTTCCACTTTTGTTATTAGCCTTTCTAGGGGTTTATATAATTTCTTGGCATTCATTCTTATATATATGAAAGGAAATTCTTTTGCTAGAGATGGACTTTGAATTAGATAGTAAGTGCTTTATCCTTAGAATGAAGAGGCTCTTGATTAAGATTTCGTTATGGGCTTTTATAGTGTTGGTTCAATTGAATGGATACAAAGCTTGCTTGGAAAAAGAAAGGAGAGGTTTGCTGGAGATTAAGGCCTTCATCAAATCGAACTGTGAGGTTCATCAATCTTGATTCTTGGATTGATGATGAAATGACTGATTGCTGTGATTGGGATAGAATTATGTGCAGTTCTTCCTCTCAGCATGTGATTGCAATCTCCGTCCATTAGACAACTGGATCTGGGCTTGCCAGTCCTAAAAAACTTTGTAGTCTAAATCTCTCCTTGCTTCATCCTTTTGAAGAGCTACAAACCCTTGAAATATCACATCATGCGTTTGATGGCTGGATTAACCATGAAGGTATTATATTAAATATTTGTTGCTGCTAATTAGTACATGTATTGTCTTAATAATCTATATACAAGTTCTACTGGCTTCTACATTCTTCTCGTGTCAAGTTCTGAAATTTTGGTCTTGTATCAATATTAAAACAACATCAATTTTGTTCATGTAATTAGTATGCTAATATTACTGTACTCCATAGCAGAGATTAATCGGTGGAATCAATAGACAAAAGTTAGAAAGTCTTGAGACTGTTTTAATAGATTTTGCATAAATTTAATATATTCAAAAGCAGGATATTAGAGCCTACAAAAAAAAAGCAGGATATTAGAACTTCGGATGTCTGCAGAAGCAAAAAGATAAGCAATAGTTTTTTAAATACATTATCTTACCAATTTTTGAAACATTCATGTCACTTAATACTGATTTTGGAAAGCAGTATTTTTAAGATTAGATTGCAATATACTAAAACGTCATTTGTTTTAATTTGCTTCATGAACTACCCAAATACGCTATGGTGTATTTGCTTAGCTTTGCTTTGTTTCTGTCTCTATTTATAGTAGAGAATTCTAGACAATTTAATGTAAACTAGTAACTTCTCTTAATTTCTCTTAACTTCATAACCTCTCTCTTCTCTTAACTTATACATACACTAAATAAAGACTTGTGAAACATTAAATAAACTTGACATAATAACATTTTAACTCTTTTGCTAACTTGTAAGTCAAGTTCAATATCTAATATCACCACCTCACTTCTTATTAATTGTATTTTGAGTGGAAGAAACAAGTAATCTGAAGTGCATATTTTTTATTTGTATGTGAATATTATATGGATTTGAAATCAGATTTTGTAATTCCTTCCTGAAATTGTGAACCTTGTAAATTTGGGAGAACTTTACTAGTGTTATAGACAAAAATATAGTTGATCACTAAATACGGATCAGAGATACGTTCCAGCATTAAATTGGCTTTTTTCTACTGTAGGATTGTGTGGATTGAAAAACCTTGTTGAGTTAGGTCTTAGTAGCAATCAATTTTCTGGACCTCTCCCTCAATGTCTCAGTAATTTGACCAATCTCCAAGTTCTTGATCTGACATCGAATTAGTTCAGTGGCAACATACAATCTGTCGTTTCTGAACTCAAATCGCTCGAGTACTTGTTACTTTCAGGTAACGAGTTCGAAGGCTTATTCTCTTTTAGTGCTTTGACTAACCACTCAAAACTTGAGATATTTCGGCTCTCATCAGGGGGTAGAATGTTAGAATTGGCAACAGAAAATCCTCCCTGGTTCCCGGCATTTCAACTAAAGGTCATTGACTTGCCCAACTGTAACCTAAATGTGCAAACTAGAACAATCCCTACCTTTCTTCTCTACCAGTATGACATGAGATTCATTGATCTCTCTAATAATAACCTTGTCGGAATGTTCCCCCCCGCCCGGTTGGTTCTTACAGAATAACTCAAAGCTAGAAGTTATGAATTTGATGAACAACTCACTCACAGGATCTCTTCAGCTGCCAAATTTCAGGCATGATTTGGCTGAGTTCCAAATTTCGAGCAACAACATTACTGGTAAGCTGCCTATGGAGTTTGGTTTAGTCCTCTCAAATCTATTCTTTATGACCATTTCAAATAATAGTTTTGAAGGTAATCTTCCTTCTTCAATTGGTGAGATTATAGAACTCTATGTTCTGGACTTGTCCAATAATAAATTCTCTTGGGAGTTGCCAGGAAATCTGTTTGCGAATTCTACAAGTTTAATTACATTGATTTTATCCAATAATAATTTTCAGGGGAACATTTTTCCCAGGAATATGAACATCCCAAGATTGACTGTTTTGGCTATGAATAACAACTTTAGTGGGAAGATGAGTGTAGACTTGCAGAATAGCCCCTGTTTATATATTTTGTCTATATCCAATAGCAAGGTAACAGGTACAATTCCAATTCAGCTATGTAATATGACGAGTCTTGAAATTTTGGACCTTTCAAAAAATAGGTTTTCTGGATCTATGCCCCCTTGCTTGAATGCTTCATCATTGCGGTTTCTGTTTCTGCGAAGGAATCGTCTAAATGGCTTGATACCGCATGTCCTTTCTAGAAGTCCTGATCTAGTGGCAATGATCTAAGGGATAACAAGTTTTCTGGAAATATTCCATCTTGGATAAGTCAACTATCCAATTGCGTGTGCTTTCACTAGGAGGGAATGCACTGAAAGGTCAGATTCCTATTCAGTTGTGTCGATTAAGAAATCTGAATATCCTGGATTTTTCACGCAACTCATTTCATGGTCCAATACCTTCATGCTTTAATAATATATCATTTGCGATGATGGGGGATGATAGCTTTGAGTTTCCATTTACGGGTGTGGCATTTGCCTCTTGCGTTTATTACAATGCCACTCTTGAATTGGATCTGCCTGGCACATCTTCTTGGTCTTCTTCAGGCGAAATAGAAGTTGAATTCACAATGAAGCATGGATACAACACCTACATTGGTGACATTATGAACTTTATGGCCGGAATAGACTTGTCATGTAATGAGTTAACTGGCAGCATCCCTCCAGAAATTGGAGACCTCCACAAAATTCTGTCATTGAATTTGTCTTACAATCACTTAACAGGATCTATACCAGCGAGCTTTGCAAATCTGAAGAACCTTGAGAGTCTGGATCTTGGCAACAACAATTTGAGTGGTGAATTCCCTGTGCAATTAGTTGAGCTAAACTTTTTAGGAATCATTAATGTTTCATACAACTACTTGTCTGGAAGAATCCTTGATGCAGCACAGTTTGGGACGTTTGATGAAAGCAGTTACAGAGGGAACCCTGGTCCTTGTGGAACAGTAATAGGAACTGCAACAATGAAGAAGCACCATCAACAACATCATCCATTGATGTCGAAGAAGAAGATAAAGGTTCTGTTGACAGGTTTGGTTCTACTGGAGTTTCTCTGCGTCCTTTGTCACAATGCTGATGGTGTTAGTAGCAATCCCTTGCAGCAACGGGCATTGGCGCATGTTAATGGTTTTACTATGCTGATGTTTGTATTTATTTAATTTCCTATAGGCTTTTTGGAATTGAATACTACTAACTTGTTTTCATCATCTACTACTACTACTACTACTACTAGTAGTAGATTATATATATATATATATGTATGTATACATACTTCTTTTTGAATGTTATTTCTCATCGGTAAAAGGGGAAAGCATAATAAAATTTTCTTTTGTTGTTTGACTTGTACATTTTTTCTTCAATTTAGCGTATTCTTCCTCTTCTTTCTTGTGTCTTTTTATTCAATTTGTTTCAAATTCTTTTCAAATTAAAGCTAAATTATTTCATTTTAAATTTTCACTCTCGTTATTGTTAATATGTTCATAAATTATTTTATTAAAGATAGAACATGATATTTGTTAGCACATGACCCTATAAATTAATTAGAAAGTGTAAATAAGTATTGATGAATTTAAATATTTTTTATGTTATTTTCTCTAAATATATTAAACATAATTTATCTTTTAATTTCAAGCATAGGAATATATCATTTTAATAAAATATAAAGATATTAAAATAAAGATATTTTTATGTTTTTCATATATTACATTCTTTATATTTTCTTTCTTTCTAATCAAATATATTAAAATTACATTTTTTTCTAATTAAAATGTATTTTTTTACAATTCTCAATCCCTTCTCTTTTCTTATTTTTCTTTTTCCTAATTAAATGAATTTTTGTCTCACACCATTTAAATATAGTGTTATGGACGAAGAAAATGGTTTTATTTGATTGATATATGCATCTATAGTGTTTCAAACTTTAGAATTAAGGTAATTCTTCAATTGTTAATTCCTTTTGCATCAATCTTCAATGAGCAATTGAGATTTTAATTTTGGTCTTGAATCAAGTTAAGTTCTTGTGAAAATGTGAAAGTTGGTTAGAATTATTTGTAGTCATATGGTGTAGTTATGATAAGCCCAAGTTGACATTAGGGTTGGTAACGGAGCAAGCTGGGGGTAGGGGATATTTTCTATTTTCGTCTCCGCCAAGGTGGAAAATTCTCATAGGGATCTCTGTTTCACAAATGAGAGCATATTTATCTCCGTTTCTGTCTCTATTTGTTGAAAAAATTACACAAATTTTTTTATAAATCAGATGAGTGAGAATTGAAATAACAACGAAAAATAATACATGTACAAAATTAATAACAGAGTTCGACTAATTATGCCTATGTTTCTAGACCTATTGCAGATTATTTTATTGAAGAGAAAAAATATTCAAAGTGTTTACAACACTCATAACTCACAACCCACACCCAAAATTTTACTCAAGAATTTTCTTCACAAAATTCTTTTACAAGCTTATATATATTTCTTAAGCTTTTCTCTCAAACTTTCTAAAACTCTCAAACTATCTAATTTTTGGGATAATTTTTCAAATGAGATATAAGGGGTTTATATAAGCTTCAAAAATTAGGTTGATGAAATTTTAATAATAGTTAGACACCTCCATTTTTTACAAATTTAGATACCTCCATTTTTGACAAAAAATGAACATTCATTTTTAACAAAAAATATACTTCTATTTTTGACTCTTCAAATGGTGTAATTTTATTAAAATTTTTCACTTGAAGACTGATTTCAATCTGTCTTCACACTTCGATCTGTACGGCAGGTCTTTCCAGTTTTGTTACTCTTGCAAGCCAACTGAAGTTGAACACAACTTTAGTTTCTTAATAGCCACCGTCTTTGTCAATATATCTGCTGGATTCTTACTTCCTTAGATCTTCTCCAGTATTAGCACCTCATCTTCCAACAGAGTTATGATGACGTGATAACGTAGTCCAATATGCTTGATTCTAGAATAAAATGCTGAATTCTTTGCTAAGTGCATCACACTTTGACTATCACTGTATAAGATATTCTTCTCCTATTTGAATCCTAGTTCACTTAACAAACCTCGAAGCCATATCATCTCTTTGTTAGTTGTATAAGATATGCTTTAGTCACTGCCACATACTCAGCCTCTGTAGTGGATAGAGTGACAATCTTCTGTAACTTCGATATCCAACTAACAACTGCATTTTCAACAGTAAATATATAACCGGTGGTACTTTTTTGGCAATCGACTTCACCTCCAAAATCTGCATCTATGTAGCCTTATATTTTTAACTCTCTTTTACCAAAGTACAAATATTTTTCTGTGATACCCTATAGATATCTCAAAATTCATTTTACAGCTTTCCAATGAGCTTTTCCTGGATTTGACATAAACCTGCTTACAAGTCTCACTACATAGCCAATGTCTGGTTTTGTACAGACCATTACGTACATCAAGTTTCTAATGGCTGAGGTGTAAGGAACCTTAGTCAGGAGTTCTTATCTCTTCCTCCGTCTGAGGGGATTGATCCTTAAATAGACGAAAGTGACTAGCCAAGGGTGTGCTGACTGGCTTGGCGTCACCTATACTGAATCTTTGCAAAACACGGTTGATGTACTCTGTCTGAGATAACTGCAAAAGTCTTTTCTGCTTATCTCTTGTGATTTGCATTCTAAGAATCTTCTTTGCTAGACTTAAGTCTTTCATGTCAAATTTCTTTGACAAATGCTGTTTCAACCTTCTGATATCCTCCATATCTGAACCTACTACTAACATGTCATCGATATAAAATAGTAAAATAATACAACTAGAGCTATATCTCTTGAAGTAGCAACAATAGTCGGCGTTGCACCTCTGGAATCTTTCCTTGCGCATAAGGCCGTCAAACTTTTTGTATCACTGTCTTGGAGCTTGTTTCAGGCCATACAAGCTCTTTTTAAGTTTGCATACCATGTTTTCCTTCCCTTTTATTTGAAAATTTTCATGAAGAAATGTAGTCTTCACGTCTAATTTTTCAAGATAAAGATCTTCAATAAAAATAATGCTTAACACTGATATGATAGTATTGAGCTTCACAACAGGAGCAAAAATATCGGTGTAGTCAATTCCTTCCTTCTGTTGGAATTCTTTGACAACTAGTCGAGCTTTTTATCTCTTGGAACCATCATGCTCCTCTTTCACCCGGTACACCCATTTGTTGTGAAGCACCTTCTTCCCAATAGGTAGCTCAGCTAGTTCCCATGTCTAGTTAGATATCAAAGACTTCATCTCATCTTTCATGGCAAGTTCACACTTGTTAGCATCTCTAGTCTGACAAGTTTCATCATATCATTCAGGCTCTCCTTGATCAGTGAGCAACAAATAATTCATATATCTCTTGTTAGACATATGAGGCCAAGAGGATCTTTTCAATACAGGAGTTGGAGTAGGAGGCTGTGGTGTGTCGGACTGTTGCACACTGCTTTGCTCAACAAATTTCTCTAGCTGAGGACTTGCTACAATCGGCTTCGTCACTGGACTATCTGAGACATCATCTATATCTGCAAATACTGGCTCACTTTGCTATATATCACTAGCATCGATTTTATGCATATCCTTGTACATCACTTTTTTTTTATTGAAAATTACATCTCTGTTGCGAATCCCCTTCTTGTTTTTATCATCCCAAATGCGATAGCCAAACTCATCTTCACTATAACCGATAAAGATGCATTTTTTAAATTTAGAATCAAGCTTATTTCTACTTTGATCACTAATATGCACATATGCTATATAACTAAAAACTGTGATAGTTTTATCTCTTTCCTGCTCCATACCTCTTTTGGTATTCTATACTCCAATGAAACCGATGGGCCTCGGTTGATCAAGTAAGCTACTGTGTTGACTGCTTCTGCTCAAAACTGCTTTGGTAGAATTGACTGTATACGAATATTTTTGGCTCTTTCTGTCAATGTTCGGTTTATACGCTCTGCTACACCATTGTGTTGAGGCGTATCTGGTACGATTCTCTCCATTCTAATCCCTTGCTCATAACAGAACTTCTTGAATATGGTGTCCTTAAATTCACCTTCATTGTCAGTTATGAGTCTTTTAATCTCCTATCTCATTTTTCACCATAGCTTTCCATCTCCTGAAAGTCTCAAACACTTCAGACTTATACTTTAGAAAGTAAACTCATACTTTTCTAGAGTGATCATCAATGAAAGTCACAAAGTAGTATTTTCCACCAATGGATGAAGTTGTCGTTGGTCTCCAAACATTAGAGTGAATGAGCTCTAGCTTCTCCTTCTTTGGGTTCTGCCACTTGGCTGAAAGCTGACCCTCTTATGCTTTCCAAGTATGCAATCTTCACAGATGTCCATCTCAACTGACTGTAGGCTTAGAAGTTTTCTATTTGAGTGCATAATTTTCATTCCTTTCTCACTCATGTGGCCAAGTCTCTGGTGCTACAAATTGAAATTTTCATTTTCTACTGCAACTGCAATTGAACAACATGCCCCTGCTATCATGTAAAGAGTACCACTCTTTTTGCCTTGAGCAACAATTATTGTTCTCTTTGAAATCTTCCAGTCATCACCATGAAAGATTATAGTGAAGCCTTCATTAGCCAACTGCCCTACTGAGATTAAGTTCTTTCTCAGGACGAAAATATGTTTGACATCCTTCAGCTCCCAAATTGACCCATTTAACTTAATCTTCACTACACCTTTACCAATAATATCACAAGATTGATCATCACCAAGATATACCTTTTCAAGATTTTCAGGGACATACATCTCGAAGAATTCTTTTTGCGAAATAGCATGGAACGATGCTCCAGAGTCTAACACTCAAGACTTCTCTTTGCTCTCTAAAGAGTATACCAACGCATCATCTTTTTCCGATGTGAAAGTAATATTTGCCTCTACCTTCGCCTCCTGGTCCTTCGATTCACTCTTGCACTGATTTTTATTGTGCCCGGTCTTCCCACATTTCTAACACTCGATGGTCTTCGAGTTATGAGAATTATTGGAATTCTTGGATTTGGACCTCCTGTCCTTTGATCTACCTCGGTGGTTAGATTTACCACGCCCATTTTCTCTAGTTGAATTTCTTCTACTTGACTCTGTATACAAAACTGAAGATATTGACGATTCACCAAGCTCTCTTTCTTGGATCTCTTCACTGAGAATCCGATCACGAACATTATCAAATTTTAACTTGTTACTTCCCGACAAGCTACTCACAGCTGTGACAGTAGCATTCTAACTTTCTTGTAAAGAAGATAAAAATATTAATGCTTGTACTTCTTCATCAAATTCAATCCCAACTGAACTCAACCGGATTGTGACTGTATTGAGTTCATTTAGATGTTAAGCTACCGATGCGCCTTCTGTCATCCTCAAATTGAATAACAGTCTCATCAAGTGAACTTTGTTAAAGGCCGATGGCTTCTCATACATATTGGAGAGAGCCTTCATAACGTTAATCGGATAACTCTGAGAGCTTGTCTATCTAGAAGTTTATAATATTCTTTATATCTTCTAGCTTCTTTTCAGAGAGAGGTTGATAAAGATTTTTCTGATACAGATAATCTTCAATATGCATCTTTTAAAAGCTGAAATCTATACCATCAAATTTTTTAATTTTTACATTTCCTTCGTTTGTAGTCATCGCTCCCACTCGAATTTGACTTTCTCTGGATCTTTTCTGGCAATTAGAAAATTGACAGAATTTTCAACTAGCAGCTTTGATACTAGTTGTTGAAAAAATTATACAGATTTTTCTATGAATCAGATGAGTGATAATTGAAATAACAATAAAAAATAATATACGTACAAAATTGATAAAAGAGTTTGGCTAATTGTGCATATGTCTCCGGATCTGTTGCATATTATTTTATTGAAGAAAGAAAATATTCAAAGTGTTTGCAACATTTATAACTCACAATCCACACCCAAAATTTTACTCAAGAATTTTCTTCACAAAATTCTTTTTCAAGCTTATATTTATTTTTAAACTTTTCTCTCAAACTTTTTAAAAACTCTAAAACTCTTTAATTTTTGGGATGATTTTTCAAATGAGATAAAATGAGTTTATATAGGCTTCAAAAATTAGGTTGGTGAAATTTTAATAATGGTTAGACACCTCTATTTTTAACAAAATTAGGCACCTCCATTTTTTTTGATAAAATTAGACATCTTCATTTTTTATAAAAAAATAAATATTTATTTTTGACAAAAATATACCTCCATTTTTAACTCTTCAAATAATGTAATTTTTTAATACTATAAAATAATAAGATAATAATTTAATTATTATATATAATAAATTTAAAATATTATGTATTAAATTTATTATATATATATAAATAATTAAAGTATGATATAAATAATATATTATATTAATATATATTATATAAATATTTAATATATAAATATAATTTATATTACATATTGTAATATATATATTATATTATATGGAGTTTGTACGAGGAGGAAAATATATTTTTTATCTCCATCCCGCCTCATCTGGTTAAAAGAGAATTTTTCCCTTCTCTACCAACTCACCTCCTACAGAGGCCGTTCGAGATAAATTCTCGCAGAAAATAAAATTTTTTTGCTCTATTGCCAACACGAGTCGCCATCTCATAAATTAAAAGTGTTGATGCATGGCATGCAGACTTTGACTCCCAAGTCAACCAATAATGAAATTTAATCAGGACTCGCCCTCCTTGCTTTTCTTAATATTTTTTTTTCTTTGGATTAGGTTTATTGAAAGCGATTTTTTTTTAATAAAATCACATTCACTTTCTCTTTTTTCAGTGTCCAATTTAAGAGTTCCTTTTAAATTTGGAAGATATGTGAATTTTTTTTAAGACTTAATATTTTTGTAAATTAATTTCAATTTAAAAACATATTTAAATATTAAAAATAATAAAATAGTGAAGAGGTAATTTATTTCAAAAATAAAACTTATGTATTTAATAAAATAAAGTAAAATATAAATGATGTGAATATATATCCCTATTTTAATAAGAATATTTCAATAGGTTTTTTATTATTACATCTATAATTTAACTACTAAAAATTACTTCGACTAATAAAATTTTTTTATAACAGCAATATATGTAAAAAAAATTCAATTTAATTTTAAAAAATACGAATTTATCGATTAAATTAATATGAAAGTGGCTTTGTACGTAATTTCATTGATGGACCATTAACTTTATCTATTTTTGAAAATTACCGGGGCTGGAAAAAAATTTTGGTAGATTTAGTTTATCCACTATTAAAACTTTCCTCCATTAATTTCCTTGTATTTTCCTAGAAAATTCCCATTTTCATTTTTCTTCCCAAACAGTACTTCTCCTTTTCCACAAAGTTCCCAATTTTGTTACTAATTCAGAGGTGTTATATATATAGAGAGAGAGAGCTAGGCTTCGATCATTCCATTTAGAAATGGATGATCAGTTGCTGTTAATAAAATGGTTGATATGGTTGGGTATAATCATATTGATTCAACTCCATGGAAATGAATGTTGCTTTGAAGAAGAGAGATTGTCTTTCTTACAATTCAAGGCATCTCTTCAATCATTAGACTGGACGACTTACGATGCAGATGAGCTACCTTCATGGGTTGATGATGATCCAAACAGTGATTGCTGTAAATGGGAGAGAGTCACGTGCAATTCCACTACGGGTCACGTTATTCAGCTCTCCCTCAACAGCACATCCCAATCCGACTCATTTAGTTATCATTGTTATGATGATAATGAAGTTTGGTTTCTGAACATCTCAATCTTCCAGCAAATAAAACAGCTCACAAGTCTTGATTTATCCTCCAATGAAATCGGTGCTTCCATTCACAATAATGGTATGTGTTTGTGTGTATATTTATGTTTAATTTATTTTTTTTTTTAAATTTAATACTGTGGGCTAACTGATGTAATAAATATATTTGTATAGGTTTTGAAAAATTATCAAGTCTGAAAAATTTAAGAGTCTTAGACCTTAGTAGTAATTGTTTAAACAAGAGCATCTTATCACCATTAGCTGCTGCCAATTCACTTGAGACTCTGATTCTTAAAGACTTGGGAATGGAAGGATCTTTCCTTAGTCAAGGTATGATTTTACTGTGCTTCATAATAAACAAATTTAAGTACTGTTAATTAACAAATTCAATATCATCTCAGCTATTAGAAATATAATGAACTACTCTTTCAATCTCACCAACAAGTATAAAATTTGAGCTTTTAAATTGAATATTTTGTTAAATTTGTATTATTATTAGTATGAATCGAGGGAGGTTGACAATTATATGAGAGAATTAAAATCACAGCATACACATATTAGTATATTGGATACTATTATGACTAAAATGTCTAGAATTATACATTTAAATGATAGTCCCTCAACATGTATTAACCCATATATTTTTTCATACTAAATTCATGTGGGATTGCCTTAGTATATTTCATTTATCTTTAAATTTGAACATAAAGATTAATGGCTAATATATGTATATATTAAGATTATAATAAGGGAAATTGTGACACATTACTTGAATAAAACCACATAAAAAAATAATTAGATCAAGATAATTTTTTATTTCAATACCGAATTTCCTGTACGTCGAATTCAACTAAGATAAAATAAAATGCGGTGGACAGATTTTAAAATTTTGTCAAGGTTGAGCAAGTTAAAATACTTGGATTTGTCGTGGAATACGTTCAAGAATGATATATTGAAGACATTGAGTATACTATCTTCCCTTGAGACGCTTGACCTCTCTAATAATCGTTTGGAAGGGATGCTTTTTACCCAAGGTATGCTCTGCTATCTTGAGTTAGTATCAGTTCATATGCTGAATTTTCCTCCTTTTTTTTATATATATAAAGTATTAATTTACTCTGAGTTGTAATGCAGGAATTGATCATAAACTCAACAATTTGACAGTATTTTTGTTAGGTGGTAACCAATTGAATGGGACTCTGTCAATGCAAAGTAAAAAAGAAACCTGCCTTCTTATCTTTTTTCATCTGTTTATTTTCGTCATAATACTCTTGTTTTTATCTACTTGACAGTTACTTGGGCTCCAAATTGATTAATTTATTATAAGATCTGATTTTTTTTCACAGAATTTTCAGTTTTCAAGAGTTTAGAGATACTGGATTTGAAGGACAACCAATTCACTGGATGTATTCCTGAACAAATCTGGGCTCCATCCAATCTAAAAGCATTATCTTTATCTAGAAACAATTTCAATTGCTCCTTGCCCAATCAAAGTAAGTATTAATTAATTATATGCGGGATATGCGTTAGGACTCGAAATAATTAGGTCCATAGTATTAAGATGTTTGCAGACTTGAAAAGTTTTTTAGTGTTAATGGAAGCCAAATTTACTGAAAAGAAAAGCACTAATTACCTTTTTTTTTATTTATAATTTTTCAAATTTCACTCATTCTGTATTCAAACTTGTAATCTTGAAAAATATTTGACTACATTGGCAAAACATAATTAAATACATCAGAAAGTATTTCCTATAACATGACAGTCTTAGAGATGATATGAGTATCATTGAGCTTAGAGATTGCTGTTTTAACAGGTTTTCGTGGCTTGGAGAGACTTGAAGAATTAGATCTCAGCAACAACAATTTTGGAGGCAGTCTACCTATCAGCCTCTACAACTTGACATTTATTAAATTCCTAGATCTGTCTCATAATCAATTCACAGGAAATATTTCAGAAGCTTGGCTAAGTAGCCTCAAATCTCTCCATTATATTGATCTCAGCTACAATCAATTCCATGGCTCATTTTCTTTCCATTTGTTTGCTAACCATTCCAGTCTTGAGGTGGTTCTACTAGTAGAAAACAAAATTGAAGTTGAGACTCGTAAATGTTCTGGTTTGGTTCCATCATTTCAGTTGAAGGATCTTGTCCTGCAAAATTGCCAACTAGACAGTATTGATTTTCTCTATCATCAGTCCAGATTGGAAATCGTTGACTTGTCTCACAACAAAATAAAAGGAAGGTTTCCCAATTGGTTACTTGAGAACAACACAGGACTCGAATATTTAAATCTTCGGAATAACAGTTTCAATGGACATATCCAAGAAATTAGAGGAAACAATAAGCTTTATAACTTCAGGTATCTCAATTTAGCTAGCAATAACTTTCAAGGAGATTTTCCATTCTCACCAGGCGACAACTGTAAATTGGAAAGTTTGGATTTGTCTTCTAATAACTTCTCAGGGGAAGTATCGGAGAAACTCTTTTCAAGTTGCACTTCTTTGTTTAAACTGAAGCTATCTCATAATAACTTCCATGGTGAAATATTAATGGGTCGATTTAACTTAACTGGATTATATTCCTTGGAACTGAATGACAACCAATTCGTGGGAACTCTATCCAGTTTAGCCACCCTCTTTTCTACTAGTAGGCTGGAAATATTAGATGTTAGTAACAACTACTTTAATGGAGAGATTAGACGCTGGATGGAGAATTTTACATTTTGCAGCGTCCTTATTATGCATGGTAATCTTTTTGATGGTCAGATTTCATGTCAACTTTTGTCAGGTAACATAGTAGACCTTTCTCATAACTCTTTTTCTGGGCCATTACCTCCTTGCGATTCCCCAGCACTTAAATCTGTTGAAAGGAGAATACATCTAAATTTGCAAGGTAACAGATTCACAGGATCAATACCAGAAGCCTTTTTAAATTCGACTCTGTACACACTGGACTTGAGAGATAACAATTTGTCCGGCCACATTCCACATCCCACTACATTTCCTGGATTTGGTTCAATGTTAAAGGTTCTTTTATTAGGAGGAAATCGTTTAAATGGGTCCATTCCAAGTTGGTTGTGTCAACTGAATGATATCGCCCTGTTGGATCTCTCAAGAAACTCTTTTTCAGGATTCATACCCTATTGCTTACATAATCTCTCCTTCGGAAGGGACGGAGGAGACTTTAATGGTGGTTTTGAAATGCAAATTTCTATCACATTCCAGATAAATATAGTTTATAATGGCAGGCTCAAGGACAATGGAGAGCTCTTGGGATGGGAATCTGATGAAAAAAACGTCCAGGAAAAAGTTGACTTTGTTACTAAACATAGGGCTAATACATATCAGGGATACATTATTAGCTTCATGTCTGGATTAGATTTATCACACAATAATCTCACAGGTGAGATTCCACTCGAGCTTGCGATGCTCTCTCAAATTCGTGCTTTGAACTTATCCGATAATCAGTTGATAGGATCCATTCCAACTTCTTTCTCAAATCTCACCCAATTAGAAAGCTTAGACCTCTCCCATAATCATTTAAGTGGACAGATTCCTTCAGACTTGATAGCTCTACACTTTTTAGCGGTGTTCTCTGTAGCTTACAACAACTTATCAGGCACCATTCCAGACATGAAGGGACAATTTAGTACATTTGACAATAGCAGCTATGAGGGGAATCCATTTCTCTGTGGACCTCAGTTGGAGAAAAGCTGTAATAATGGTGATGATGAATCACCTACATCACCAACGGAGCTCCCACTTGAAGGGGATGATGGGAAATGGTATGAGATTGATAAACTTGTCTTCATTGTAAGCTTCTCGGTGTCTTTTATAATATTCTTTTTGGGAGTCATCACTGTTCTTTATATTAATCCTTACTGGCAACGAAGATTGTTCTATCACTGTGTAAGAAATTAATGTTTTCATGTTACGAATGAAAATTTCTCCAAGCTTTTTGTTTGTCTGTTTCATTAGTAATTGTGGTTGAAACCTTGCATATTGGTCAAACTTATTCCAAATTTGCTATAGTTGAAATTTGCCTGCGAATAAAGATATGTAATTATTTTCTGATACGAGTGAAGAAAAATGGTATGAGATTGACACTGTGGTCTTCGCTGCATGTTTTACAGCTGCATATGTCATGTTCTTGGTGGGTTACTTTGCTCTTCTCTAACTTATTGGCCACGAAGGTGGTTCAATTTTATTGAGGATTGTATGTATTCGTGCTATTTACATCTGATACTTCTCATAAGATATTAGCTACAAAAATCATATAGATAGATCGGCCTCCTATTAGATGTGTTATTTTGCCTGTATAAAAATAATTTCCCCATAGTTCATGTAACCTCATTGCATGTGATATGTAATTTTTCGGTATTTAAATCACAATGCCTTTATAACATGCCAAAGACATTCAGGTCGTCTGTCTCACTTAGTTTTTATTAATTGCCTTTAATTTGGCAGGGAGTTAATTCTTTCACATAATAATCATTGCAATTAGTTTTCACATAATCAAAATGGATACATTTCTAAACATCTTTCCTATCAGTGAGTATTCATGTCAAAATAAATAAAAAATTGAGTAATTTCGTAAAATACTTTGAATTGATTAACATAAGGATTATCTTTTACTCATAAGGCAGACTTTGAATGGAGAACAAATGTATTGAACTAAAACCACCATTATTAATGATACAGACGACTAAATAACTTTGATAATGCATCATACACAAAGTAATAACATGAAAACACAAGTTTCTCACCATGAGAGAACAACCTTTGTTGCCAATATGGATTAACAAAAAGAAGAGTGATGGCCTGTTGGGATTTCACTCCAAAATTTTTTAAGTAAGAGCAATAAAGATAATGACTAAAAAATAATAAATAGACAAAAAATTTACAGTGATTGATTCGGCACCAACTCCATTAATATGGAAATGCGATCGATACTCCCATTTAAAATGCTTTTCCCCCTACTTATTTATATTAATCAGTTCCTAGGTATACTATATGGCATTATGTTAATGATCAAGATTGTACTTGAACTTTTCACATAATTTAATTTAATTTTCTTTTCGATTTTCCATTAAAAAAAAGGAAAAGAAAAGAAATTTCAAACTTCAAGCCCTGATTTCCAAAGTACATTAATGAATTTGACTTTTTAAGCTTTTCTAATAATATTTTTAAAATGTATATATAGTAATACAGTCTAAATATTATTATATATTTTTTAAATAATAAATTCCACATTAATTTTTTTTACATATCAATATAAAAAAAATAGTATTTTAGAAAGTTGATATAATTATTTCTTTGAATTCTTGATAAGAAAAAAAAAGCTTTAATTGCGTCAACTTGTGTCGAAGTAAGTATTTTGTGTTTAACTTAACTTTGTTCAACTGTTAATAAAAAAAAATTGTTCAACTCAATATTTAGACATATACCACCAAATTTTTATTAAAATAAATAAACAATTATATGATTTATTATTTTTTTTAAAATTATCATTTTATTATAATAAGATTCATAGAATTTTTATGAACTCAACACAATCCTCAATCAATAATAATCCAAGATATAAACGATCCATCTGTTTAGTATTCACAGCATCATTGTCCAAGCCAATAGAAGAATCAAAATCAAGTATGACATAATTACTCAATTAAGTTTCTTGAGTAAAATACTTGTAGGATATTTCAGAAAGACTACTCTTGTCAATCAATATTCGAAAACCTTATCTTCAAGTGTGATGTTACAATTGGTCCCATTAGATTTAAATTAGCATCAAGACTCGATCAAACCTCCTTCCAAGTCTACCATTAATACAGACCTCTGTACCCCAAATTATGGCCTCACCCACTTCTTTGTAATGCCACAACTTTCCAAGTCTTCCGTCAATGAATTGGACCATTTCTTCGGTATACCATTCAACCAGAGGTTTTCATAAGTCGCCCAAACCAATCAAACGATTCGAATCAAACCAATCCGATCATAAGCTACAATTTTATATTAGTTAGGGCTGTTCATTGGGCCCGTGGCCCGACCAACCCAGCCCGGCCCGAACCCATGCTAGGGTCGGGCCACGGGCTTCAAAATTAAACCCGAGCCCAGCTTGGGTCGGGCCTCGGATTGGGATAAAAAATCTCGGGCCGGGTCTCGGGTTGGGATAAAAAATCTCGGGCCGGCCCGACCTGGCCCGAGATATTAATTTTTTTATTTTTTTTAAATTTATATTTTGATAATTTATTTTTTTAAAATATTATATATAAAAAATGATATAATAATTTATATATTATTAGATATAATTTAGTATAATAAATTTTTAAAATAATATTTATAGGTAAATTTTATTAAATTTTATTTAAATTTAAAAAAATCGGCCCGGCCCGAAGTGGCCCGATCCGACCGGGCTTCGGGTCGGGCCACGGGCTGCAAACTGCAGTCCGAAAAAACTCGGGTCGGGCTTCGGGCCGGGGTCAAACCCGGCCCGTGTACACCCCTAATATTAGTGATGGTTTTATAATTTTAAGAAATTAACATCAATATAGTTGTAATTTTTCACCTTATCAGTTGAATCGAACTGTTAAATATTATATACATATAAAATTATATATTTTGATAATATGAAGCAAGTTGGTTTTGCAATTAAAAATAGATATTTTTATAATAAAATTTTAATGTATTCATAATCTTAAAAATTATTAATAATTTGATTAGTATTAAATAATTATATCTATTTTAAATTCAAATATAATATAAAAATAATATATAAAAAAATTTCAAAATTAATAAATTATTTAAATTGTCCAAACTATAAATCAACTATTTGGATATATAGTTTAGGTTGTGTTTATTTAGACGGTAGATTTTTAATTTTTAATTTTTTTAAAATCAAAAAATTATTTTCAATTTTTATTTTATATTTTTTAAAAACTTATTTTATATTTTTAAAATTATATCATAATTTTTAATTATACCTACATAAACATGCAATTTGAGGTATTTAACATACCTAAAATCCAAAAAATCATCAATAATAAATTTAAACAAAATCAAATTAACACAATAAAAAATTCTACTTTTTCTCTCAAACTTTCTCAAATGCTGATTTAATTTTGAGTCTTTACTTTTTGCCTTCACATCGAAATTATGTTTTTCTTTATTAATTTATTCATCTTCACTAATTAAAAGGCTTTTAATAGAACTATAAGAATTAGTTTTTATAACAGTTATATCACTATATATGATAGTTTCTCATACTCTCTTCTTTTATGAATTTTCTTGCCATTTTATTCAATTATTAGAAAAAAAATATGTTAATTTATTTCAATAATACATCATAATATTAATTAGATATTACAGATAATGATTAAAATAAAATAAAATAATTAAAAAATAAAAAAATAAAAATATTAATTACAACCTTTATGATTAAATTTACAAAAAAAATATAATATATATATATATAAATTATAAAAAAAATAAAAAGAAAAAATTGCATAAATTATGATATAAGAAAAAAGAAAAAAAAAACTACAATAAAAAGAGAAAAAACTGATTTTTGCAATTAAAAAAAATGTCTCGTTGATATGAAATGTTTTCTCAAAATTAAAAACTTCAAAATCATATTTTATGAATTTTAAATTTAATGATGAAAAAATATCTTTTTATTTAATTAAAAAATCTAAAATTTACTGAATATATTTTAGTTTTTTTTAAAAATCAAAACTAAAAAAAAACTATTTCAAACACATCCTTAATTATTCTTACCAGTTTGATTTGATTTTTTTTTCTTTTCATAACTGATATTATAGATTTTCCGTGAAAAATGGTGCCAAAATAGTTGAAATTGAAACGTTTGCGCCCTACATGTTAAACCTTTTCGTATGACTAAGACATGATCTTATCATTCATTTGGTAAAATGTGATGATATGATACTCATTACTCTGATTAATTAATTATGCCATTATATCTATAATCAATATACTAAAATATCTCTCTTATTTATAATTATATTTATAATTTAATGGAAATTAATAGTGTCAATTTTCACAAATACCATTGGTAATAATAGGCCGGCAGTAAGTTAAGGTGAAATGACAAAAAAAAATTAAATATTAGAGAATTAAAATTAAATTCTTATTTTTTTATTTGGACACGTAAATAATTTTAAAAAAATAGATATAAATTTTTAAAAATTATTATATGGACTAGGTATATTTACATCCAAACCAATGAAAGTTAAATAAAAGGGTTTTTAATAAAAAAATATTTATTTTTTTATTAGTAGGCTATATATACACTCAATCCATGATAGCATTTCTCAAAGTTTTTATAGTAATATCATATTTTGAAAATAATGAATTCTAATAAATTTTTCTTCCCACTCATTAAAGTTTTTTATTAGTTTAAAATTTTATTTTTTAAAAATACTCAATAAATTTTTAAATATCAAATATATATTTATATTAAATTTTAATTTTCATAACTTTTTAGAATTATTAAATCAAATAAAAATATTTTATTTAATCATATTATATCATAACATTTTTTCAAATATGATATACCATACATTTAAAAATAGTATTCACCATGTATATAAGTATAATAAAATACATGCAACCAATTTTATGATTATTTTCATAAAAAAATATCATGATTATTAATTTTTGAAAAAATACTTACTGTAAAAATAAATTATACGTCAATGTTCAGTATTTTTAATTATGAATTTCTATGCTTAATTCTGTGATATGATATAAAAATAAATATATATAATGAATTTGTGATAAATTATGTATAATTAATATTATATTGTTACATTGAAAAATAATATTATTGGTGCTGAAACATTTTGATTAATTACATGTGAGAGAGAAAGAATACATAGACTTAAATTTAAAATTTAAGTGGGAGTAATATACGTTTTTTATTAACAGACATTTTTAGTAATTAATGGTGTTTAAACTTTTAAACTTTATTATTTTGGCATCTGAATAATTTTTTTTTGCAACTTCTCAACTTTTAAAAATAATCTTATATAAATAATTTTAGCCATTTTTTGTTACTAAAATACGAATTTAAAATTTTAAAATCATATTCTGATATTAACTCAAAAATTCTTTTTCTTTTTCTTTTCCCAGCGTTAAATATTTTAAAAAGTTATAATCATTATTTCGTTGCCTAAAAATATATATATATGAAAACTTATACCAGATTATTTTCAGAAGTTAAGAAACTGATAAGACAAAAAAAATTATTTAGATATTAATATCGCCAATTTAAAAAAGTTAATGTAGTAATTTTTTTCTATTACATCTAAAAAAACTTATTGAACTACTGAAGAGTTATTCATTACTTGGACTTTAATATATTCTGATGGTATTTAATTAATTTGAAATCAATTGAATTCAAATTCTAAAATTTGAGGAAATGAGAACCAGCTATTTGTGCATATATATTTTTTCATCAAGTTTAGGATTAATACTATGATGTAAATAATATAATTTTATTTTTTTATGATGTAATATATATATTTATATATAGGTTTTGAAAAATTATCAAGTTTGAAAAACTTAAAGAGTCCTAAACCTTGGTAATAATTTTTTGAACAAGAGCATATTATAATCATTAGCTGCTGTCACTTCACTTGAGAGTTTGATTCTTAAAAACTTGGGATGGCAAGGCTCTTCCTTAGTCAAGGTATGCTTTTACCTACAAGAAATTCTTTAAATCTCACCAACAAATATGAAAGTTTGAGATTTTAAATTCAATATTTCATTACATTGACACGGCATTAGAGTTTCCCATTCAAAAAAAATAAATAAATATTGAATTCGACTATCCTTCTTATAAATCTCTTAACAATTAATTTTTTTTTTGAAACACTCTTAACAATTACTTTGAAAAATATATAGTTTGTAAAAAATTTAATGAGTTATTGAAGTATTAATGAGTTTTTAATTCAATATTATTAATCGTTATAAAGTTTTTGTGTTTAAGTTTTAGTCAAAATCATCTTATTAAATTAGAGGAGAATGCTGTATAGCTTGTGTAATTTTCAAATCCTAAATTCATTTTAGCTAATCAAGCTCCAATAAAATATTCAATTTTTTTTATTTGAATCATTATATTTGGACTCGATTGAATCATCCTTAAATTTAAGTTTAAATATTAATTAATTAATATATTGATAATATAATATGAAAAAATGTCTCACATCACTTAAATAAAACCACATAAAAAATAATTGGATCAAGATAATTTTTTTTTATTTCAATACTGAATTTTCCGTGTATATATACTAAGATAAAATGAAAATAGACAGATTTCAAAATTTTGTCAAGGTTCAGCAAGTTAAAATACTTGGATTTGTCATGGAATACAACACTCTCTTCCCTTGGGACGCTTGACCTGTCTTATAATTACTTGTAAGGGATGCTTTTTGCGCAAGGTACGTATGTATGCTAATGCTTAGAGTATCAGTTCATATTGCTGAATTTTTCCCATTGTACGCAGGCCCGGCTCAAGGGGGAGCAACATGAGCAACCGCTCAGGGCCCCTGATTTTGATAGGGCCCCAAATTTATAAATATATATATATATATATGTAAGAAGTAACAAAATTTTGATTTGCTGTGGTGGTCTAGCGTGTTATATATGATCAAAGGGTGTGGGGATCGATTCCCACTATCATCAACATTACATTTTTTTCAAACATTCATTACACAATAAAATTTGGGCCCAACGTTCATCATACAATAAAATTTGAGCCCCTCAAGTTTTACATTGTTATTTTTAGGCCCTTAAGTCTTAAATATTTATTTTTGGGCGGCCCCTCAAATCCAAAATTTTCTCTCCGACACTGTTTTTTAGGGGCCCATATCTTAATTTCTGCTCGGGGCTCCTAAAATATCCAAGACGGCCCTGATTGTATGTAATATTTACTGTAGTGTAATGCATGCAGGAATTGACAAGCTTAACAATTTGACAGAAATTATGTTACGTGGTAACAAATTGGCTGGAACTCTCACAATGCAACGTAATAGAAACTTATACCTTGCTATAATTTTAAATTCCAACTTTTTAATTCTTTATTTACTTGTTTTTATGGCTTAAAAATCTTTATAAAACATTTAACTTAAATTATTTAAATATATTATTTAAATATATAGTACTCGGTTAACATATATAAATTGATTTCTACTTTATTTTTTTTTGGGTAAATAATTTTTTCGATGTCAAGTTGGGTATGACAATAAATAAAATATCTCTGTCAGAATTTAACACAGTTGCATATCTAGAATTAGATTTCTAGACCTTGATCAATTTTTTTTTATATATGGAAGCTTTTCTTTAGTTGCTCGAACTTGTCACTTTGGCGCACTATTAAATTAATTTTGTTAATTTTGTTTTATATATATTAATGCAAGACTAAATTAATTTTCCTTTTTCTTGTCTTTTTTACAGAATTTTCAGCTTTGAAGAGTTTGGAGATATTGGATTTGAGTGAAAATGAATTCACTGGATGTATTCCTGAACAAATGTGGGCTCCACCTAATCTGAAAGCATCATCTTTATCCTGCAACAATTTCAATTGCTACTTGCCAAATTTAGTATTTGAGAATACTATTTGATAACAATCATAAATCATCTCTAAGCATTTTTTACTATTTGATTGAGATGTTTGTCAAAGCTAGTAATAATAATAATTAATGGGAGCAAAATTTACAAAAAATATTTGACTGTGTTCAAACTTGTAATCTTGAAAAATATTTGACTACGTTGGGAAAACTTAATTAAATACACCAGAAAATATTTTCTATAATCCTAGAGATGATTTAAGAATCATTGAGCTTAAAGATTGTTGTTTTAACAGGTTTTCATGGCTTGGAGAGACTTGAAGAATTAGATCTCAGCAATAACAATTTTGGAGGCAGTCTACCTATCAGCCTATACGACTTGACATTTATTAAATTCCTAGATCTGTCCCATAATCAATTCACAGTAAATATTTCAGAAGCTTGGCTAAGTAGCCTCAAATCTCTCCACTATATTGATCTTAGCTACAATCAATTCCAAGGCTCATTTTCTTTCCATTTGTTTGCTAACCACTCCAGTCTTGAGGTGGTTCTATTAGTGGAAAACAAAATTGAAGTTGAGACTCATAAATGTTCTGGTTTGGTTCCATCGTTTCAGTTAAAGGTTCTTGTCCTGTAAAATTGCCAACTAGACAGTCTTGATTTTCTCTTTCATCACTCCACATTAAAAATCGTCGACTTGTCTCACAACAAAATAAAAGGAAGGTTTCCCACTTGGTTACTTGACAACAATATAGGACTAGAATATTTAAGTCTTAAGAATAACAGTTTCAATGGACATATCCAAGATATTAGAGGAAACAATAAGCTTGATAACCTCACATATCTTAATTTAGCTAGCAATAGCTTTCAAGTAGAGTTTCCATTCTCACCAAGCGACAACTGTAAATTGGAAAGTTCGGATTTGTTTTCTAATAACTTCTCGGGAATAGTATCAGAGAAACTGTTTTTAAGTTGCATTTCTTTGGAAAGTCTGAAACTATGTCATAATAACTTCCATGGTGAAATATTAACGGGGTCAATTTAACTCAACTAGATTATATTCACTGGAACTGAGTGACAACCAGTTCGTGGGAACTCTATCCAGTTTAGCCATAATGTCTTATACTAGTAGGTTTAACATATTAAATGACAATTACTTTAATGGAGAGATTAGACACTGGATGGAGAATTTTACATTTTGCAGCATTCTTATTATGCATGGTAATCTTTATTATGGTCAGATTTCTTGCCAACTTTTGTCAGGTAACATAGTAGACCTTTCTCATAACTCTTTTCTGGGTCATTACCTTCTTGCTATTCCCCCCCAATTAAAGACGTCGAAAGGAGATTCCATCTCAGTTTGCAAGGTAACAGAATCACAGGATCAATAGCAGAAGTTTTTTTAAGTTCGACTTTGTACACACTAGACTTGAGAGATAACAACTTATCCGGCGACATTCCATATCCTATTACATTTTCTAAATTCCGTCCAATGTTACAGGTTCTTTTATTAGGAGGGAACCGTTTAAATGGTTCTATTCCAAATTGGTTATGTCAACTGAATGTACCATGCACCCTGTTGGATCTCTCAAGAAACTCTTTTTCAGGATTCATACCTCATTGCTTACATAATCTCTCCTTTGGAAGGGACGGAGGAGATTTCAATAGTCCTTTTGAAATGCAAACTTCTATCTTATTCCAGATAAATACAATTTACAATGCCAAGCTCAAGGGCAATGGAGAAGTCTTGGCATGGGAAATAGATACAAAAAAAGTCCAGGAAAAAATTGAGTTTGTTATGAAACATAGGGCTAACACATATCAAGGTGACATCATTAGCTTTGTGTCTGGATTAGATTTATCACATAATAATCTAACAGGTGAGATTCCATTCGAGCTAGCGAAGCTATCTCAGATTCATGCTTTGAACTTATCCAATAATCAATTGATAGGATGCATTCCAACTTCTTTCTCAAATCTTACCCTGTTAGGTCTAATTAGAAAGCTTAGACCTCTCTCATAATTATTTAAGTGGACAGATTCCTTCAGACTTGATAGCTTTACACTTTTTAGCGGTGTTCTCTGCAGCTTACAGCAGCTTATCAGGCATCATTCCAGACATGAAAGGACAATTTAGTACATTTGATAATAGTAGCTATGAGGGAAATCCATTTCTCTGTGGACCTCAGTTGGAGAAAAGCTATAATAACGGTGATGATCAGTGGCGGAACCAGAAAAGTATTAAAGGGAAGATCAATCCGGTAGTCGGTCCAGCTGTGGTAGGCTCCTGCTATCGGTGGCTCGATGTTGTTGCACGCTTCTTCTCTCTTCTCTTTGAGAGGTCGCTTGTTGGGAAGAACAGGTTGAAATATGTTCTTCACGTGTTTTATTTTTTTTAATAACCTATGACTGAAACGGCATCATTATAGCTATGAATTATTTTTTTTTAAAATAATTTTGCCGCAATTTTATAAAAAAAGATAGAGAGATATTTTCTTCACACCTCTCTGTCTAATACGAGTAATTATACAATACAACCGTTACAATACAACAAGCCAATGTTGTATTGCCACGTGGCTTGTTGCAATACAACAAGCCAATGATATTATGTTGTATTGCCACGTGGCAATACAACATTGGCTTGTTGTATTGTAACGGTTGTATTGTATAATTACTCGTCTAATACTCTCTCGCTCACCGCCCACGCAATACTTGCGTCAATCGCCAAAAAAGAGAAGGGGGCTCCCATAGCTATTACCGGCTGCCAAGAAGTAACTCTCCTCTTTTGACGGCCGACGAGGGAGGGGGGTTCAGAGCCCCCTCTAGACCTCTCATGGTTTCGCCACTGGTGATGTAGGTGATTCATCATGTATTAAATTATAATAGAATATTTTTTATATAAAAATGACAATTTCAATAAAATAAAGATAATATATTAAATTAATATTTTATTTTTGTCCCACTGATATTCATCACTTTATAAAATAAAAAAATTACTTAATTTTTTTTCAACTATATTTTTATTATTATTATTATCATCACCATATTAATTAATTCATTTAATTTTTTTAAGTTTATGTTTAATGGTATTATTACACAATACTGTTCATCTACGTTATATGTTTTTAAATTAAAAAAAGAGAGTTTTGAAAATTCAATGCACAAATTTTTTTTTTGAAACGACGAAGGAATTTTATTCATAAAAAAAATCAAATAGATATAACTCTAGGAAAAATTGCACCACTAACATCATTTAACAGCAAAATCCCAATACCACTAGGTGGCTCAACCAAAATATTCATCCCCATAGGTAAAGAATGACCATAATTAGCTAACCAATCAGCCACCTGATTAGCCTCCCTGTAAACATGTATGATAATCACCATTCAATCTTGTTCCAATAGAGCCCGAATACGATGGAGAAGTGAAGAAAATCTAGACGACCTTACACCATTCTTAGAGAGCAAGGTAACCACCGAGACATTATCAACCTCAACAATGCACAAATTTAGATGGGAAAAAAATTTCACAATTCAAAATAATAAATGCTCATAAAATTTTGGTGGGCCAAAAAAATTCATTAATTAATTTTTTTAAAAAATTAAATATAGATTTTTATCTAAAAATTATAAAAAATTAATTAATAAAATTAGAATATAATAGTTTTAATATTAATAAGTTAGTGGTAATATTTTAGTTTATTTAGAATATTTTTTATAAAATTGAGAGAATTAAATAATTATTTCTAATAGATGAGTTAAAAGTGAGAAGTAGGGAGTATTTAGTTAGGGTAAGCAAGACTTACATAATTACATTTGTATAATTCTTTTAGTAGAAACTGAAATAATAATAATAATAATAATAATAATAATAATAATAATAATAATAATAATAATAATAATAATAATAATAATAATAAAGATAACAAAGTTACGCAGACTTGTGTACTTCATTTGACATCAAATTGCATATAGCTTTCAAAATAATGATAATAAAACAAAGTTGGGTAAACTTGTATTCTTCATTTGACTTCAAATTGCATAACTTTTCAAAGTCGAGTGGTCATTGTACAATAACCAAATCAACTTGCTTTTCTTGGTCGTGAGCATGGTGACTTCATAGTTTGAACTTTGTAAATCTTCTGCTCGACCTTGAATTCACTGGTTAACCGTTGCAGATACAAATGGAGCGACTGAAAAGAACAAAGCAAACTCTGTGGGTGCTAATAATTTTGCAAGTCATAAGTGGGTATAAAAGCTGCTTAGAGCAAGAGAGATTGTGTCTATTGAAGGCATATCTCAATCAAAATGATGCTAGGACTGATGACCTTCTCCTCCCTTCATGGTCGGATGGTAGTGCTACTCCGGTTACTGATTGCTGCTCCTGGGAACGAGTTAAGTGCAACAATAGCACCACTGCCCGAGTGAGGGAGCTCTCTCTCAACGATACGAGGCACCATAAAGAACTTACGCCACTGAAATTTTGGTTTCTAAATGTGTCTCTCTTTCTTCCTTTTCATGCGCTATCTGGACTTGTCAGATAATGGGTTTATTGGTTGCATCAACGATCATGGTACATCTTTATTTTTCTTTCTCATCGACTTAATTTTTGTTAAATGAGAAATATCAGATGAAATTTATTGATGAATTTAAAGCAATTTTCAAATTGAGTTTCATTTTCTTTTTTTGCCTTGTACCATGGGCTTAATTGGATGAAATTGCCTACTATGTATTTATTCCCAATTTCAATTAGGAATAGTTTGATTCATTCAGAGTTTTCAGGTCTTGATAAGTTCCCGTTTAGTTATGTATACTGCTTACAATGATTTGTATGCTTTCGTTGTAAGTCTTGCATTTATGAAAAAAAAAATCGAAATGTCTTTGATCTTGATAAGATTGTGTAGATGACCCTGTTTCCCCTCTTTAGTAACGCAGTATAATCCTGTTACAGGTTTTGAGAAGCTATCAATTCTGGAAAAGTTGGAAGTGTTAAATCTGGGAGCAAATGATTTTGACAACAGTATCTTACCATCTTTGGGTGTACTTACGTCACTCAGGACTCTAAACCTTGAGTCAAATAGATTTGAAGGATCTCTCCAGCTAAAGGTATGATCTAAAATGGAAAATGTTATTCATCCCAATAAATTTATACCATCTTATTATTTCACATGATATTGTTAGACCACGAATGTTGCTAGCTGGGTAACGGACTTATAAGAAGGGGAAAGTTCCCTCTCTTGTGTGTGCAAAGAACTCTATGAGTGAATTATGCTGGTAGCTAAAAGTATACTACACCAATTAGGATAAAGAAGTGGTAAAAGAATCATGGAACAATTAGCACTACTACTTTGATATGTACAAATATATATAGCACCATCTTTCATATAGCTTGTTGTGTTCTTATTTTTTTATTGTTTGATTTATTTGTACAGAATTAGCAACTTTGTACAACTTGGAAACCTTAGATCTGAGCGGGAATTACTACCAAGATGCAAAGCCATTGCAAGGTAAGCAAAAAATAAAAGAAATAATGAAAAAAAAAATATTGACGGGAAAAATCATGTGTAGTGTAAAGTCTAATGAAGTCTCTACTACTTAGGAACCTTCATGCCAGGAACTTAGATGCATTTGCTCAAAATATTTATTTATTTAAAGTGCATTAAAACTAGCACATACGCATACTTTCTGTTCAAGAAGAAAATGAATTATCTGTATAAGACAATGTCATGTGCCAGAAGTACTTGTAGTTTTCTATTCAGAAAGTCCTCGCGATTGTTTTAGTGAAATTCTTTGATTTGTTGTAGTGAATTCCTTGTAATGTCTTTGAAGAAATCTCCATTAGCATGCATCAATGTAAATATATGATGCATTTTTACAAGCAAATGATGATTATTAGAGAAAAAGGGAAGGTGGAAAATGCTATGATAAAGTTTACATTGCAGCTGTACTGTTTCTTGTCATAAAAGCTGAAGCATAATGCAAAAAAACATATACGACAAAATGTTTTTCTTTTTTCTTGCAGGATTTGAAAGTCTATCAGCATTGACAACATTGGTGAACTTGAGGCTTTATCAGAATGGTTTTGACAATAGCATCCTATCATCATTAAGACCCCTTATAACATTGAAGAATCTGAGCCTTGCTGCAAATAATTTGAGGGGATCGTTTCCTTGTAAAGAGTAGAGAAAAGAGAGTTTGAATTATATTGATAAAATTGATAATCTGTTTGTTGCATACTCTCTCTCTTCTATAGTAATATTCTCCCATTATACAATTCCAGCTGTAATTACTAATTACTAACTTCTATGGACTGTGCTCGCTAACTAATTTACATTATTGATGCAATCATGAATAGAAGTCTCCTTCACAATATGTTACTCTTTCATAACTGCTAAATTACTCTTTTCTTCTGATTGGACCAACCCACTTGGCCCGTATCTCTTGACACTAACCCCTTCCAATCAAATTGGAGCAACTGGACATAAATTCCCTCCAAGATCAATTTCCATGCCAATCTACAATTTCTTCATATTCCCAGCAACTTCTACAGATTCATGGGCTCCCCCCCCCCCCCCCCCCCCCCCCCCCCCCCAATTGCTTGCTTTGTGATTGTTACGGAGCCTTGGCCCTCAGGTATTGGAGTCATATATATATATATATATATATATAGTCAGTGATCGTTTTCAAAATCTTAGAAATTACTTTTAAATTATTTTTTAAAAATTAAAAATAATTTTTTTTATATAAATCTGTTAGTACAACTAAATCAAATAATTATGAATTATCAGAAATTAGAAGGATAATAAACATGAATGAAGTAATTTTAGAAAATTTTTATAAAGCAATAGATAACTAAAACATACCTAAAGTAGATAAAGAACAGATTTATAAAATTTCAAAAATAAATCTTTTTAAAACTGATTATACTATTAAAACAGAAGAAAGAGATATACAATTGAGTAAAAATAAAAACTTCTTTATATACTTTTACTACCGCCCCAAAAAATTTAGATGACTCTGATACTAGCAAAACATGAATAAGATCGATAGGGAAAACAAATAACCTAGTAGATTTTTTAGGCAACAGGCAAATACTGGTAGGCTGAAAAAGCTTCTAGTGATAAAGTTCTTTCATCATTACCAAAGTAATACTACCATTCAATGAGCCACATGAAAATTTTATCAGTCTTGATATTAGTATCGAAATACAATAACCAAGAGTGAGTATTTATATAGTTCTAGAAAAGAAGAGCTTTAGTCTAGGCATCTACATAATCTCAATAGGTATAAGAATAACATATTGTTTTATAGATTGGGTAATACTGAATTTTTAGGTTTTTCATTTGTTTCGCTAAAATTATTTAATGTTTTATTTTAGAATTTTTCTTGTGTTTTAGGGTTACTTATATGTTTTACTAATTCTAAAAGATATTCTTATTCTTTAGTTAACATATTTATTGACTTACTACTTATTTCAGAATTATTAGATTCTGAACTTATATCATCTATCTGATTTATTTCTTCATGTGAAAAGTACAGTAAAGATCAATAAAGCTCTATCTATTTAAAGAACATCTTCTGAAGCTTAAAACACATTTAATTTTCTCCAGAATACTCCCAACTCTAAAGAAAATACTACAAGCTTATTTTAGATTTTCCTTCCCTTCTCCTTTAAACCTTCTTTCATTTCTGTATCTCTTCCTTCTAATACTACACTTTTTAAAATATTATGGTCATTTAATGATACTGTAATATCAAGATAGATATCAAAGTTAATAAACCCTAGATGAATATTTTAAACATCTAAAAATATTTTTTATGGTGATAAAGAAAAATAGTTTAGTACTTAGTAAAACTAAGATGTCCTTATTTCAAACCAAGGTTAGATTTTTAGGACATTGTATAGAACAAAGTATAATAGAGCCTAAAGCCAGCTATAATTAATTCTGTTATAGTTCTATCATATATATCTATTTGAGTTCTATAGGCATTAGCAGCTATAGTTATCTGTTGCAGAAAACTAAGAATGTTATATTATGATAAATTATCTATATTCCACTCATATATTGATAATTATAATTTATATCTATATATATAATTAATATAATTATAATTTATATAAATTATAAATATAAATAATTCAGATTATTTTAAGTATATATATAATTATATATAAAAATTATTGAGTTTTTTTTTCACTATATATATATATATTATTTTTAATTAGTAGGTATATAGAGTTTTGTGATTATGTATTTAGGTTAATATTATAATTTTATAATTTGATTATGAATTGAGTAAAACTAATATTCTCTTTTAAAATAGTATTTTTATAAAATTTATTTAATAAAATCTTCTAAATAAATTAATATATCCAAAAATTAAAATAAAAAGATATGTAAAAAGTTTCATAAATTTTAAATTTTAATAAATAATATAAAATTAAAAAATTAAAATTTTACTATAATATTAAATATTTAATTTTTTCTTCAATTTATCTGTATTTTTTTTTTGCTTTAGAGAATTTCTCTCTTCCTTTTTTTAATTTTTGATTCTACCGCTATATATATATATATATATATATATATATATATATATAGAAGAGAAAACCGAAAATAAATTACTAAAATTCTAACTCCACAAAATTAACTAAGAATCAAGCTGAACCAATCAAGTTAAATTTTAAAGAAAACAAAGCTCGTAGTTATTTTCTTTTTTTTTTCTATTTAAACTAGTTAGTCATAATCCCTATTTGGCAAAAATTAGAATGGAGTGGACATGAACTTGAACAATAATTACTGAGCATGAGAGGACTATAATTTATAAATATTTAGTCATTGTGCATTCCTGAATTAAAAGAAAAGGGTAATTTTAGAAGCTATGAATAGTCAAGCCAGCCACATTTAGTCTGCCAACGTGGAATTGACTTTGTATAATAATATTATTATAAATAATACGTAAATGGTGTGTCATTTTACACAAGATTAAGAGTCTAGCAATATGGACATTTTCTAAATGGACTTGTTCTTAGTGAAGTGTCTCTTGTTAAGTTTTATATTTTCACTTCAAATTCGTGGAAACAATGGCTGCTCTCAAGAGGAGAAGTTAGCTCTCTTAGACTTCAAAGCATTTGTCCAATCTAATGGACATGATGCAGACAAGCTTTTGCATTCTTGGAAACATGATAGAACAAGTGACTGTTGCCGGTGGGATAGAGTCGCGTGCGACGCTACTCATAGTCACGTGACCAAGCTGTCTCTTGATAATATAAGGTAAATACCTTGGGATGGTTATTATGAAGATACGAGTATTTGGGACCTTAATATATCTCTTCTTCAGCCTTTTAAGGAGCTAAGAAGCCTTAGTTTGTCTTATAATGCAATTATTGATTTTATTCACAATAAAGGTATGTTTTTTATTCTACTCTGTTCTCTCTTTTAAAGAGATATAACCTTTTTCAATAAATTTTGCCTTAAAATGATATGAGAATGAAAAATCAATTATAGATCTATTATTCAAGAAAATATACAATTATTGTTAAACTGTGTTTTGACATACATGTTGAGAGATTGTAAGCTTCATGCTACTTCGTGCAATTACACCCAAAAAAAAAAGGATGTTTAAAATAAAATAATGTAGTCTTATTTTTCTATTGCATAGTGATTTTCTTTTAATTTAATTCTTAAAAACTGACAGTCACACACTGCTCTTTGATAAGTTTCAGGTTCCAAAAGTTTGTCTAAGTTGAACAAGCTTGAGAATCTAGACTTAAGCTAGAACGTGCTTTACAAAAAAGAAGTGTTAAGGTTTTAGGCGAATTGCAGCCCTCAAATATTTAGATCTGCATGACAATTTAATGGAAGGCTCACTATCTTACAATGGTAAGTGCATATGCAAAATTTCATGTTTTATTGCTTTGATCTTGATAAAAATAAACCTTAATTCAATAATCTTTGGAACAGATCTTGCTGGACTCAGCAACTTGAAGACCCTTATCCTGAACTTCAATCAACTGAATGGAACTCTGCCAATTCATCGTAATAAAGTTCTTCTATCGCTTTCCATTTCATATATTTTTCTCAGCATTCATTGTCTGAATTTTTTTTATGTTTTTCATGGCAGATTTGGTCAATTTCAGTAGTTTGGAGATTTTAGATGAGCTGGAACTACTTCACTGGGAGCAGTCCACCAAACATAGGGCATCTATCGTCTCTCAAGGCTTTAAATGTGTCTCGAAATCAATTGGCAGGCTACATCCCAGGAACTTTATCAAAACTGAGCCAAACACAAATTGAGTGGAAATGTATGGTTAAAAGCTGACTGATCTATAGATTGAGTGGAAAAATTCCACCAGAACTGACTGATCTACACTTGCTGAAGTTCATGAGTGTTGCGCACAATTTATCAGGTAGAGTTCCAGGCATCAAACCACAATTTGGAGCATTTGATAACAGTAGCTATGTAGGAAATCCACTTCTTTGTGGACTACCTTTAGTTAAAAGCTGTTAGTTTGAAGCAATTTTTGGCTAAAATGAACAATTATTTATATTAATCTTGTTGTCTTGCTAAACACATCATTCTTGGAAATCTATGGTTTAGATAATAAAAGAATAGTTTGTTTTGTACCAATCATCTCCTCCTATGTGGTTTGAGATCAAAGGATCAACAAATTGCTCAAAATTAAACTTTCCTTGAATTTCTCAAAATTACACTTTCCTTGAATTTTCTCCTAACATACTGCATAACCAAGAAATGTTAGTATTGGATGGAAAATGTCTTTTACATAGAGGGGCCTAATTAATGTTGAAGTAGCTCGAAGATTACACAGAAGAAGAGGTCAAAAAGACATTATTCAAGTAGCAAAGAAGAGCTCGAGAAGAAAGGCTCACATCCTTAGGTTTTAGCACTTTATATTATGAAAGAATACCAAACGAACCAAACTGTGGCATTGCTAGTTACTGGTCAGAAACCAAACATTGCCAGTAACTAATCCTACATTACAAGCTTTGTCAGTGCTATTACAAATCCTTCCTAAGAAATAACATTGCCAGTGCTTGTGTGTTACAAAGATTAACAAGTCAGAGGCAGAGGCAGAAGCAGAAGTAACAAAAATAAGCAGACTATTATTATTGAAGAATATGAACACATAAATCAACCATCTAATCAGAGATCAGCAACTATTATTATTGAAGTCCACATCAAATATTAACACGGACAGTCAAATTCACAATGTATCTACACAGGAGTAATTTAAACTTTATCATTTAAATGAGAAACTATGGAAAAGGAAATAACTAGAAAAGAAGAATGAAGGAGCAACGAGCACAAACATAAAAGTGCTTCATATTGAAAGATCAGCCAAGTCGAAACTTCTTTCAACAGCTTTGCACCAAGACTCAACCTTCTTCTTCCTCATTTGTTCATCTAATTTGGGATGGAAAACGGTATCAGTCTTAACTTTTTCTTCAGTAGCAAAAATCTCCTGTTCCGTCCAAACCCCAACAGCCAAACCAGCAGCATAAGCTGCTCCAAGAGATGTTGTCTCTATATTTGCTGGTCTCACGACTGGGCTTCCCAATAAGTCTGCCTGCAAACCATTAGGAAAACAAGACATTTGTTATGGATCAATTCACATTTAACAATTAAGTTACAGCTCCATCAGGAAGAAGAAAAATGATAGCTGCATTAAAACAATACTGCATGAAGAAATCAAAATGCAATTTTTTACAAGATTGATTGAACAAGTTATCATTCTGATGAACCTATTATCCTTATTCTAGAGCAATTTAAATAGGTAACGATTTCAATAATAAACTAGAGAAAAAAAAATGCAACAAGCTCAAACCTGAGACTGCATCAAGAGGTTGTTAACAGCGGCACCACCATCCACTCTAAGCAAGAACTCCCCCTTTGCATTCTTTCGCTCACCCTTTTCCCCTGCATCTTTATGCATTGAATCCAACACATCTTTAACTTGAAAACACATGCTCTCAAGCACAGCTCTTGCAAGGTGAGCCTTACTTGTAAACCTTGTTATCCCAACACAAACCCCACGGGCATCATCACGCCACCATGGAGCAAACAATCCATTAAAAGCAGGCACAAAATAAACCCCACCAGTTGAATCAACATTAGCTGCAAGTTCCTCAATCTCACTTGCAGAACGAATTATCCCAAGACCATCTCTGAGCCATTGGACTGCGGCTCCAGCAATGGCAATTGAACCCTCTAGAGCATAATTAGTTGGTGCTTTTGGGCCAAGCTTAAAAGCCAATGTGGTTAGAAGCCCATGCTTTGACTTAACTATCTCGTCACCTGTGTTAAGAAGTATAAAAGCACCAGTCCCATAAGTGCTTTTCGCCTCACCTTTTCTGCAAGCTTGTCCTAACATTGCAGCATGTTGGTCACCTAGACATCCTGCAATTGGAATACCCGCAGTTGGCCACCCCTTCCCAACATTTCCAATAATCTCAGAGTTGCTTATAATTTTGGGTAGAATTCCAGCAGGAATTCCAAGGGTATCCAATGTGGGTTTATCCCAATCAAGAGTTTTGATGTTCATGAGCATGGTTCGAGATGCATTAGAGACATCAGTGACATGCAGCCCACCCGAAACTCCACCAGTTAAGTTCCAGATTAACCAAGTATCTATAGTTCCAAAAAGAGCATCCCCATTTTTTATAGCCAATTTAACAGCATCCACATTTTCCATCAACCACAGTATCTTCACTGCACTGAAATAAGTACTTATTGGAAGCCCACATGTATCAACAAAATGAGTTCTTCCTCCTGGTAATTCTTTCTCCAATTTCCTTGGAGAATTTAAGAGAAAAAAAATAATTAATATAAGCGTTTCTCTGATCTCATAAAATATTCAAATGGTTCCAAGAATAATAGAGTTCAAAATATGATTAAAAATTAAAAGTTCAAAAAATAAAAGCCCATGTCATAGCAAGAATTCCAAAAACCAATTTGAGATATAAAGCAAACCAATTTCAGATATATATTTCTCAAAAAAAGAAAAGCAAAATACAACTTTCTTTACAATGAAGAAACCTGAAAACCCGATTTATTAATCGAAGATAAAACAACCAATAATCAACAAAATCCTGAAAAAAATTAATCAAATGGTTTGTCACCAAAACCAAGAATAACCACATTATGATCATCAATCTAATCATATATTTTAATCAAGAGAATAAGGAAGGTACCTGCAAATGGCACTGGTGCGAGCATCCATCCAAACAATAGCATTATAAAGAGGAACACCAGTTGATTTGCTCCAGATGACAGTAGTTTCTCTCTGATTGGTGATCCCAATTGCCTTCAATGCACCGTCAACGTTATGGCCATCTGCAGTGGCCTTATCCATGGCCTTAGCCATACAAGCGCGCATACTCTCCAAAATCTCCATGGCATCATGCTCCACCCATCTAAAAATCATGAACCCAATAAATCCAAAAACAAAAACTACATAATTAAATCTGCAAACATATAGAAATAGAAAGAAAGAAAAGGGTACCCGGCTTCAGGGTAGAACTGGGTGAACTCGACCTGGTGAGATCCAACAGAACGAGTCTGACGATCGTAAATGATGAATCGGGTGCTGGTAGTGCCTTGATCGATTGACCCAACGAAAACTTCTTCATTTTTCGCCATTTTTGTCGAAGCGTTGAGATTCAGAAAGAGGAAAAATGAAAGTCGTGAGTTTCGCAGAACAGAGTACAGAGAGAACAATATTATGTGGATTGTTTTTTTGCTTGAATTTGGGATTGAAAACTATGTTTCCAAAAATCAAGTCAAATTTACAACGTCCAATAATAGTCATAGTGGATATCGTTAATTCCTCATTTTCATCCATCCTAATCACTACTTGAATCATAGTTTATAACTAAAAAAAATATTTTATTATTTCAATTACTTTTATTTTTAAAAAGTTTAACTCTACGTACAAAAATAGTAACATAATATTTCTCACAATAAAATCACATTTTATAATAAAATAACACGATACATCTTATAATAAAATCACATTTTACATGCTTGATGTGGAGATGAACTTTCATACTCAAGGCTCGGTCGGGGCTTCTTAGCTTAACGATCACGCCAAAGGACCTACAAGATAAAGAGAATGTTAGGACTCTAATGGAGAGATTTCGATGTCTAAGTCAGTGCTCGGCCTTGTAGTGAATATAGGTAATCAGAAGTTTTTTCATAATCAAGATCTCTTACCTATACGTTTTTGCTCTCTTTATACATGGAGATGGTGGCGGACAAACTCTGCCAGTGGTGGGAGACAAACTCTGCCGGACGTGGAAGACTGTAGGTTGTGAGCGACAAACTCTGCAGATAGTGGAGTGTCAGGGAATATTGTGAGAAACGATGGGTTGGTCAACAAATCGAGCCTATATAACAAGCTCGGTTGACAAGAACTATTGATCGTGTGTCAAGCTCGCTATAAGAAGCGCAGCTTGTTCCGAGCTATGTGTGTCAAGCCCAGTACAATGAGGTGGTCCGGCTCGATTGCTGATTATCGATCTATAGGTATGCACCACTAGCCCCTCTCTGTTGTACTGGCATTTATGCCAGCCACCTGGTGAGAAGATTGTGGGTGCAATGGTCATAGGGGAATTGATGTGGCAGCTCGAAAGAGAAGGCGGAAGCAGGGAGTTTTAATTTTTGAGTTTCTCGCGCAAGGTACTGATTGTGTCGGTTCAGCTTTCAACGCTCCTCCTATATAAATGGGGGAGAGAAGTGAAGACAACTACTAATTCTTTTGAAGTAATAGCTCGGGTGCTCTGATAATTCGTACGAGTTTTGCAGTAGTTGCACGATGTGAAATGGTTAGCGTAGCTTCTTCAACTAAATCGGTGAGTGCTCCATGTTCCTTTGCATTATGAGTTCGAGTAGTGTCGTTTCTTTAGATTCTAGGGAGTCGAGTTCTGAGGAGAGCACTGAATCACTTGAAGTTGTGCAAGTGAGCTCAGTTGAGCAAGCTTACTATAGTACTATGGGAGGTGTTAGTGGAAGTATTCCTATGGTCGAGCTAGTGGATTCACCAAAAAGAGTTATTGTAGCTCGATCAGGCCCTGCTGAGAAAAATGAAGATGAGGAAGATTAGCCATTGGCAGAAAAGGCTCGAGTTAGGAATATCCGATCTTGTCTCAGCACCGCTGACCTAGATAGTATCCGAGACAAGTATCAAATATCTCTCGAGTATAAGATGTATGTTCTTAGTGATCGTACTCGCGCAATGGATGACCCTCTAACCAATCATTTAATACTGTACGAAGAGGATCTAAGGTCCGGTGTAAGACTTCCACTTCATCCATTCATTCTGGAGTTCTTGGAGTTTCATGATTTGTCTCCGGGGCAACTAGGCCTAAATGCCTGGCTGACGGTAGTGGGATTTGAGATTTTGTAAGGGTTATTGGAGATCCCGCCCTCTGTCCAGGTGTTAGAAGCGTTCTCGATTTTAAAACTGCAATCTTGAGCAGACGAAGATTTTTTCTATCTACAAGGGAGGCCTGGACGGGGACTATTTTCCAAAAAACTAGACTCTGTAAAGAATTAGAAGGACCGATTTTTTATTGTAGAAAAAGAGGGGGAAAAACCTCTGTCCCGAAGAGCAGGGGTACTAAGAGAATGTTCTAAGAGAGAAGAATGTTCTAAGAGAAAAGAGAAAGGTCATTCAACTTGTGAGAGAGTATTTTTCCCTGTTCGGGGCAGTGAGGGAGGCTCAATCCTCCGACCTGGCTAGTATACTTTTATCTTTGAGTTTCAGGTATGTAATGTTCGGGTTTATTTACTCAACTTTATTTTTTATTTGTGTAGAAATGGTGACATGAACTGTTTCGGAAGAGTTGAATCGAATCACAGAGCAAGCCATTGAACACGAGGCAAGAAAGAAGGTTCGTCATGATAAGGGGAAGGGTCGAGAGACTGGTGGTCCCAGTCAAGAATAACGAAGGGGAAAAGAGCCCAAAATTGGGACCGTAGGTCTTGTCAGCCCTTCGACCGAGATAGTGTTCAACCAATACAGTCTAATGAGGCTGGCTACTACATTGGTGGATAGGCTCGAAGGTCCTCACAAGTCTGAGTTTTCCATGGGAGATCCTTTTGTGCAACAGGTTCTATCGGTCATTCTTAGGGGAATGGTTCAAGAGAGGTGGAAGCACCTTCAAACGGATGCAACTGCTCTAGCCTCCGAACTTTGGATTTCTGCTACCACGGTAAGTATGCTAAATAAATTCTCGATCATAGTTGTGTTGGTTTTTAATGATCCAGAATAATTTTTCGTTAGGAGTCTGAGTGAGCATGGAAAAGAGCAAACGAGCTTGAGGATGCATTAAAATCTAAGCTTGAGGCTCGCCGAGTAGTACAAGAGTCTCTCAAGACTGCTCTCGAGGAACTGGAGCAAGAAAGGCAAGTGAGCAATGTGTGGTATGCCCGGGGTGTGTATCGCTATAGCCAGGCCATGTCAAAATGACTCAAGGAGGAGAATCATGACATGGACTTGTCTTGGATGACGATATTGACATAGACCGACTGGCTGGCTGATGAAGAGCCTGAAGAGGATGATAAGAAGGCTACGGGAGACACTGTTCTAGAGAATGTTGGAGACAATGATGCCTAGCTGAGCCTTTGTCCATTCTGCTCTGCCTCATTTTTCTTTGCTCGATACAGAGCTTTTGTCTGTATTTTTTTTGGCTCGGTGTAGAGCTTTTGTATAGCCTTCAGGCTGCTTGTACATCTTTTTTGTCAAATAAAATTAAGTTTAATTTTGAACAACCGAGTATTCCAGTTATAATATTGATGACGCGTGGTAGGAATGTTTTTGTATAATCGGAGTATTTTTTTGAGGGAATATTTGTAGAACAAAGTTCATTGCTTAGTTGACCGTTGAGGGCGGTTGGACGGTTCATGATGCAATATAGTTAGGATGGCCAGTTCATTTTCGCTTGAATATTTTTTTTGCTAAGTATATTACAAGTGTACAGTCTCTTACATAAGTAATGGCTATTGAAAATACTTCTTCAAGTTATTGGCATTCTATGCTCTCGGCACTTCTTTCTCATTTGTAGTCTGAAGCTTGTAGGCTCTACTCTTTAGTATCCCGGCTATTTTATATGGACATTCCCAATTTACTCCTAGTTTTTCCAGTCCTGCTACTCCATGTATGGTAATAACCCTTCTGAGCATCAGATCTCCCTTGTCGAATTGCTTATGCCAGGCTCTCTTGTTGTAAAAACTTGCAATCTGAGCTTTATAGGCCTCGGCTTTAATCGTAGCTTGCTCTCTTTTGAACTCTAGGATGTCCAAGTTGTATTTGATGTCTGAGTCTTGGTTTTCTGAGTAACCAAGTGTTCTCCTTAACAGAATTTTAATCTCGATGGGGATGATGGCCTCAGTGTCGTAGGCCAATGAGAAAGGGGATTTGCCTGTGGTGATCCTGGGTGAGGTGAGGTAAACCTATAGTATATTGTAGAGCTCCTCCGTCCACAACCCCTTGGCATCGTCGAGCCTCTTCTTTTAATCCAGGGGTGATGGTGCAACTTGTCACCTCTGTTTGTCCATTTGATTGGAGATAATATACCGATGTGAACCTGAGGTCTATCTTCAGCTCGACACAGTACTCCCTAAAAGACCTGAAATCAAATTGTTTGCCATTGTTTGTTATCAAGACACAGGGAATGTTGAACCTGGTGATTACTGATTTCTAAAAAAATTTGATTATGGAAGTTGGAGTGTATATCTCTTTGATTTGGTGAAATGATCGACTGCTACAATTAAGAATTTTCTCTATTCTGTAGCCTGAGAAAAAGGTCCCAAAATATCAATGCTCCACTGAGCAAATGGCCATGGACTTCGGATGAGTTTTTGTTCATTGGCGGGTTGGTGCTGTAGATTGGCATGTCTCTGGCATTTTTCACACTTCTGAATAAGGTTTTTGGCGCCATTGTCCATGGAAGGCTAGAAGTACCCTGCAATAGTGTTTTTTTACAAGGCTCGGGCCCCTTCATATGCTTTGCAAATCCCTTCATGTATTTTTTTGAGCAAGTAATATCCCTCCTCCTCAGATACATACATGCTCCAATGATAGAAAAAAGACCTCATGTAGAAGACCCCATCATAGATCGAGTATAAGCTGGACTTTCTTACAATATTTTTGGCTTCTACTGTATTTGTTGGAAGCTCTCTAGAATTAAGAAACATGCATATCAGCAACCGCCATCCTTCCAGGGTTCGGTGACTAGGATAGAGACTGCATTATAGCTAGGTTTTGTAATGGTCTCTGTGAGGACTCCATAGTCAGGGCTTTCCTCTTTGGCAGAAGCGGCTTTGGCTAGCCTATCAGTGTACTCATTCTCTGCCTACACAATCTGATGAAACTCCTAAGAACAGCCTTGCATCTCTAGAGCCAAAAGGAGTTTGGTTATGTGTTCCTTGTAACGGGTCATGTTCACATTCTGGGTCTCATACTTTCATGTTAATTGGGTAACGATCAGCTGAGAATCAGATAGGATCAGGAGATGGTTGGGTCAAACTTTCGAGGCGAGCTTCAGACCTAAACAAATGGCTTAGTACTTCGCTGCATTGTTAGAGGCTCTAAAACCAAGTCTGATTGAATACATGATAACAATTTTTCCTGAGCCTTTGAGAAAAACTCTGATGCTAGATCCTTCCATACAGGATGCTCCATTTACATTCAGCACCTAAGCCTCTTAGGAAGTTGAGTCGCCAAGCTGCTCGTAGAGCTCAGTGACAAAGTCTGTCAGGATCTATGCCTTCCGGTGAGCATTTCTTGGCTCATACTAGATATCCAATCTTCCCAACTGGGTTGCCCATTCAGTGAGTCGGCTTGAAGTTTCTGGCCTTTACAAGATGTTTTTGAGGCAGAAGTTTATACATACGATGATGGTGTGCGCATCGAAGTACAGCAGTAGTCTTTCTGAAGTGGCTTTAAGGGCTAGCACTAATTTCTCCAGGGGAGTACCTTAGGTCGGGACCCTTCATGGTGTGGCCGGTATAATAGATCAGGTACTACTGGTTATCTTCTTCCCTGATCAAAATCGAGCCGACCGCAGCTGGCGAGACTAAGAGATATAAGAATAATGGTTCCCGTGGATCGGTCGACTGAGGAGGGAGGGAGAACTCAAGAACTTCTTAAGCTCGGTAAAAGCTTGTTGACACTCCATGGTCCGGTGGAATTGCTTCAAACCTTTTTAGGATTTTATAAAATGGTAGGCATCTTTTGGCCGAGCAGGAGATAAATCTGCCGAGGGCTGTGCTTTGACCGTTAAGTTTCTAGACCTCTTTAATGTTCTTGAGAGGCTCCATCTCCAGGATAGCTCGAATCTTTTTTAGATTAGCCTCGATTCCTTTCTTCGAAATCATGAACCCAAAAAACTTTCTTGATTGAACCCCGAAGGCACACTCCTCCGGATTGAGCTTCATGTTTGCTTGCTGCAATATTTCAAAGACCTCTAAAAGGTCTTGGGGATGCTCTGCCGAAATATTAGACTTGATAATCATATTATCAATATATATCTAGACCTTGTGGCCTATCTGTCCCTGGAAGAGCTTGTTGACGAGCCTCTGATAAGTGGCTCCAATATTCTTGAGGCCAAATGGCATGACTTTATAATAGTAGGTATCGTTATTGGTCATGAAGGAGGTTTTGCTCTGGTCCTCCGCCTTCAGGGGGCTTTAGTGGTATCTAAATGAGGCATCGATGAAGTTATATTCTTCGTACCCTGCAGTGGAATCTACCGGACGATCAATGTTAGGTAGAGGATAGGAGTCTTTAGGACATGCACGGTTTAGGTAAGTGAAGTCTATGCACATTCTCCATTTTTCATTGGACTTTCTCACTAAGACCACATTGGCTAACTAGTCTGGGAATAAAATCTCCCGAATAAACCCTACCTTTAAAAGTTTATCCACTTCTTGCTTGGCTGCTAACTATTTCTCCGGTCTCAGATTCCTTCTCTTCTGTTTAACTGGGGTGGCGTGAGAATTTAAATGCAATTCATGCATCATAAGCTCAGGTGGGATACCTGTAATATCAGATGAAGTCCAAGCAAAAATATCCTCATATTGTTCCAGTACCTGATTGAGAGAAAGCTCCTTTTAAGGGATTGATGAACTCGTGATCTTCAAGGCTCGTCCCGATGCAAGTTCAACATCCTTCAACATATCCCCAAGCTCTGCTCTGGGCTGTGAATCATCTGTAGGTTGCAAGGACTCAATAACGAGTAGCATATTAGCATTTTTAAGGAGCGCCATACAGGAGTCTCGTGCAACCTGCTGGCTTCCCCTTATGACTACCACACCTGATCAGATGGGAATTTTCAATACAAACTTTTCATAGAGATGCAAGCATCCACCCCTACGAGCAATGGTCGGCCAAAGATTGTATTATACTCAAAGCTCATATCCACAGCCATGAAACAAACCTGACAGTTCCGAACAACCACATCATCACCTATCTGAACCTCCAGCATTGCAGACCCTGCTATCAGTATCACCTTCCAAAATAGGCCTACAAGGGGAGCCAAGACCGACTTGAGAATATTGAGTGATAGATTGAGCCTCTTGTAGGCATCTAGAGTCAACAGGTTTACCGCACTTCCCATGTCCACCAGAATATGTTGAACAAGATAGTCTTGAATCGCAGCCTGTACCACTAAGGCATCAGTATGGGGACCGGACACTTGGTTGGATTTTTTAGTGCAGAAAGTAACAATGGGCCTTTCGCCTTTATAACCTTCGGCTACATAAAAGACCTCCCCAGTCCTGCGCTTTTTAGAAGTACCTATTGTGTCATAGTACTCTCCTCCTGTAATAATATGTATCACTCTAGTGGGGTTTTTTCTCTGAAATTGGGAAGAAGGCTTAAAATCATTGTCTGATCCGCTGCGGCCGCTGGATCTTGCAATGAACTGTCATAACTCCCCAACTTGTATCAGCCTTTCTATCTCCTTTTGTAACTTGGTACAGTCGTTGGTTTTATGATCGGTGCCTCTGTGGAAACTGCAATATAGGCTCTGATCTCGGTTAGGATCTTCTCTCATTGGCCTAGGCCAGTTGACCTCTGTGTTGCCCTTCATCCAACACATGATAGTGGCAGGTGAGGCATTCAACGGGGTTAGCTTCTCCCTAGCCTCTGTAATGTGATAAGCTTTCCGAGGGTGCTACTGGTTGGATGGTCGGATAGTGCTTCAGTTATGTTCTTTCCATAAGTTACCTGGCTTTAAAGTCTTAGAGTAGTTTGGTCCATAAGTGCTTGAATTCAATGGCTCAACTGGTGTCTTTGACGATTGGTCCTTTCTGGAGGCTCGAAGTTCTTCCCATATCCAGTCATTTTCATCCATGCGGATATACTTATAGGCTCAGTCCATCAGGTCAATGAAATTCTCCGAACGGTTCTTACACAAGGAGTTGGAGAACTGCTTGCACTCAGTATTTCAAATTATCGCCTTTAAGGCTAGCTCGAAGTTCACCTTAGGAATCTTGTTGAAAGTTTGATTAAACCTTTCAACATATTATCGGAGTGTTTCTTTAGGCTTTTGCACTATTTTGAGTAGATCCACAGAAGTTCGCCCTGGGTCAATTGATGCCACAAACTTATTGATGAACAGCTTGGTACGCTGTCCAAAATTGAATATGGAGTTTGGTTCCAGACTTTTATACTAGATCTGTAGGGGAAGAGTTTGCACAAGACCGAGTCAAAGGTGGTATATACCAGAGCGGTATTATAAAAGCTGTCAACATGTGTCTGAGGATCAGACGGGCCATCATATTCTTTCATTTTTTGGTATGTGGAAGCTCGAGTAGGTGTCTGTTATGATCTCTTTGGACAGTGGGGATCAAAAGGTAGTATCATACTGTAGTATGGTTTTTTTGTGCATCTTTTTGATTCATTCGTCAACAAGGGCATCGAGATCACTCTCGGATACTTTTGCTTCCTTACACTTTTGTCCGGCTCGGTATTGGGTAAGGTTAACCTCTGGCTCAGAATCAGTGTCTTCCGGAGAATAGAATCTCCTTCTAACTTGGTTTTGTGGTCCAGGTAAGTCATCTCTTATGGGGTGCTGGTCAAATTCGTTAGAGATGGTTGAGGGTTAATAGGCCGGGGATAGCGTTTGAGAATGAGTTGGTTGAGGCGGGGCTTAATTGGTAGTTGGATGTTCATGGTTGGGATGAGGCTGCTCGGTCTAGTGTCTTATGATAGAGATTAGATCTCTGATAGAGGCGGTCAGGTCTTGAGCCGTCCTTTCTGTCAGACCCTCTAGAAGCATTGGTATTTTGGCTCATCTATATTAGGGGATAATGAGGCTAAAGCAGGTTTATTGTAGAGAGTCCGACTATGGGGGCCGGGGTTGCCGAGGGTCTAATGGCTTTTGGCTCTAGGTGATTCGAGGTATGATCAGACGAGGTGTTTTAGGGGACGTATTGGAATTGGGGGGTGTAGGGAGACTGAATGTATTGGTTTTGTGGTGTGAGAGGATGGTTTGGTCTGGAATGAGTTGGGGGTTTGAGTCATATTGTCCATCTTCAGGGATTAGCCAGTCCACGCTCACCGCACCAGTGATGTAGAGGTAGACTCTCGGACTCAAGGCTCAGTTGTGGCTCCTTGGCTCAACTATCACGCTGGAGGACCTACAAGACAAAGGAGAGGCTCGGGCTCCTGTGGGAAGACTCTGATACCTAAGTTAATGCTCGGCCTTGTGGTGAATATGGGTAATCAGAAGTTTTTTCAGAATCAAGATCCTTTCCTTTACCTGTACGTTTTAGCTCCCTTTATATATGGAGAATGGTGGCAGACAGACTCTGCTGGTGGTGGGAGACAAACTCTGCCGGACGTGGGAGACTGTAGGTGGTGGGCGACAAACTCTACAGATAATGGAGTGTCAGAGAATATTGTGAGAAACGATATATTGGTCAACAAACCGAGCCTATATAATAAGTTCGGTTGATAAGAACTATCGATCGTGTGTCAAGCTCGCTACAAGAAACGCGGCTTGTTCCTAGCCATGTGTGTCAAGCCCGATATAATGAGGTGATCCGGCTCGATGACTGATTGCCAATCTATAGGTATGCACCAATGCTGATTAATATATTCGTTAAATATATATATACATTTAATATGGGAAACTAAAACACTTATTTAAATTCCCTCACATGTTTAGACCAAGCCAACATTGCTAAAACATTACAATTTTTTATTTTTAAATTTAGCATTTTGGCTAATTAATTAATTTTATATAAATTGCCTTTCAAATCTTTAGAATAAAAAAATTCATTATCTAATTATATATATATATATTTTTTAATTTAACTACGAACTTAAACAATGTTCACAGGTTTTTAAGTATCAGTCTTGCATTATGATAACAAATTGCATTTGCATTATTTAGTATCTAATAAATCATAATTTTTAAGGTCATAGTTTAGTAAAAGCATTCAGATTAAAATGAAAGAAAAATTAAGATTTAATTTAAAAAAGATTATTTAAACACAAGGCTAAATAGAGTTTATGATGAATTCAATATTATTAGTTGAACTTAAGGCTAAAACTCATTATATAAAATTATAACACCAATAAGGCTAAAACTCATAATATACACTTGAGTTTATAATGAATTCGATATTATTGGTGTTATAAATATACGTACTTATTACTATTTTAAATAATAAATACATATATTGTTCATAACGCCAATAAAAATAAACAAATATCCACAACTTCATTTTCTCAAAAAAAAAAAACCCATAACTTCAAAAAATCTAATTTGTTGTACTTTACATTAATAGTTTTGGTATAATACATAGTTCATTTTTATTCAAATTTTATCTACTCATGAATTCATTAAAGTCAGATTAAAAAAACACTAAGAAAATATCTTCTTAATGTTGCTAATATAGTAAAATCTTTATTATTAAAATGAAAAAAAAATCAAAATATTTGGAAATTTTAATTTAAAATTATATATATAATTTGGGGGAAAAGACGAAAGCGATTCTTTAATTAATCCATCAGCATTCCAGACTTCTTGTTTTTCTAAACCACCTTCAGAAGAATAATTATATGCTACAACGGTTGTAGTAATAAATGCCTACAACAAGCCAATTGAATTTTTACACGTAGACTAAATATGACACGTGGCGTTATAGAATAATCATATTTAGTCTATGTGTAAAAATTCAATTGGCTTGTTGTAGGCATTTATTGCTACAACCGTTGTAGCATATAATTATTCCCTTCAGAGGAGTGTACGTGTCGCCACGTGGATATTATTATCCCTTGATGGCTGTTGACTTTGACAAAGTTGCACGATAAGCTCGTGCACCCTACCCATACCACAGCTAAAGGTTATTGCACTCGCTCGAGTTACACAAGTTGTTATACTCGCTGTATAATTATAAAAAGGTTTAGTATGCTAAACGTGTAAGATAGACATGGCGAGTAAGTACGACCACCGTTACACGAAACTGTTGGAAAGATTGGTTGATTTGCCTCGTGATTCTCAAAGTCAATTTTATGGGAAATAAAAATATTTTATGACCTGTTAGCGGTTACAGATCTGATCATCTCCGTGTCAGATTGAGTGGGTCTCTCTGATTATGAGTTGATTTTTCAGACTGGGATTTTTCAAAATTAAGAAAATTGTTTTGTGATGTCAAAAAAAAAATTTTGTTTTTTTTTAAAAAATTCAAATAAAAAAAGGTGTTAATCTCGCCTTAGTAAAACCATAAATATTATATATTTTTTCGATTAGGAGCAAGGTAGAATTTTTTTTATCAAAACTAAGAAATCTTCATAAATATTAAATTTAATAATTTTTCACCAAATTTCACAGCAAATGTATCATCATCCATATCTATTCTATTTTTAATTGTACTGATAAAAAGATATCCCTAATAAAATATTAATAGAATTAAAAAATTTATTGTCCTCTATATAAATAAAAATTAGCATAAAAAATTAATTTATTTACTTGAATTAAAAAATTCTCTAAAACTTCTTTAGGGTAAATAATAGGCTTATCAATTAATTAAATTATAATAAAAAAAATTTAAGAGGACTAGCATCAAGTAAAATGACATATATATAATCATATTTTTAAATCACATACAGCTTTTTTTATGCCTATATTATTTATTTTACAAAAAATAGCAAACATATCTTGGTTATTACACTTGAAAAGTAATTTTTCTGAATTATAGCAAAAATATTCTTTTACACACTTACATTTTTGTTGCCATTGATTTTTTTTTTGTTGGTGCATAATTCTTTTAGAATTTTAATATGCTTAAGTACTTTTTTAATAGCATCAAGTAAAATGATATTTACCTACATTTTACAAAAATATTTTAAATTTTTTTTTCTCTTTACCCTTTTTATGCTGAGCAAATATTTAAAGAGATAGAGGTTGAATTACTAATGGCGTAAGCTAATTAGATTTGTGCTTAATAAGTTGTGTTTCCTTTTGGACTATAATTTCATATTTTACTTTTTTTTTAAGCATTGTCCAAGGCTTATTTTCTTGGTGTGAATCTTTCAGCAACTCTTTTTTATTTTTTAAGGTAATTTTATTTATAATTTATTTTAGATTTACTATTATTTGAGAAGGCAAATTATCTTGACACTCCAAGTTGCTTATAAATGATGCTAGTATTATCATTAAAACCAAATATAAGAATAAGAAGGCTTGAACAAGGTACAATGAAGAACAAAAGCAATCCAACTTTCCCCTTAAGCTATTGTAATTTAAAAAACATTGATTTTTCCCCATCAATAATGACCACACATAAATAACACTAAAACCTATAAAGAAATTAAGAAAAAGAAGAACCTTGTGAAAATTCACAGACAATGGACATCAAACAGGAGTTGGGTAAACATTAGCATTGACATTAGTTTAAAATGCTGAATATTGGCATCAAACCCCCCACACCAGAAACATGCATCTAAGAACAAAGACAAGGAGCAAGGTAGAATTTGAATTCTCAACCATGGCAAAAAAATGGGTTTTTGGCTCTTATACTTTTTTTTTCAAAGAAAATTGAAATATTTTTGGAATTCAGACCAAATAGGAAATTTTTTTAATTGAACCGTTAAATCTAGCTAATAGTAATATTTAATTTGAGCTTGAATTAAATATTAGGGTCCAAATTATACTTTCAAAAAGTGCTAATTATCTCTTTCAAAAAAAAGTGCTAATTATATAAAAAAAAAATCTTTAGCTTTTTTTTAAAATTTTAAATTAAATTTTTTATTTTGTTAAAAAAGTGCATAAACTATGAATTTTATTTCAATGTAATCATATTTGCTAGATAAACTAATTTAACCAATAATTTTTTTAGTTGATTTAGACTAGTCAGATGGGTACAAAAAGGTTAGTTATAAAAAAAGTACATGAACTGTAATATATTTTTATTTTTATTACAAATTTTTCAAAAACATCAAAATAGCTTGTATAAACTATGTATTTTATTTTAAATTTTTATTTTTACCGTGAAAGTTATTTTACCTCTTAAAATGTTAATGTGCCAATTTTTGTAACTTATCTAAGTTGGAAAATATTACTAATGTGTTATATTGTATTTTTTTTTATAGGAAACATATACGATTTTATTAAGGAAAAGAAATCTCGGCCCGAACAAGAGAAAGAATACAATTTAGAGAATTCTCTATCCAAATCCTTTCCTCAGAAAAAGACTGAAACATATTTAGCTAGAGTATGAGCTACTTTATTACTCTCACGATGCACAAAAGACCAAGAGCAATCTAAGAAGCATCTAGATAGATGCAAACAATCCGCAATTAAGGAACTCAAATTATTATCAACCGATGCCTTTGATATACCAGTAAGACAATAACAACTTTACAATCTGATTCCACTAGCAATTTTTGAAAGGAAAGATTAATAGCCAATTGCAGCCCATAAGAGAGGGCTTTTGCTTCACAGATATTTGCTTCTCATAAATCCACCAGTCTTTTCATTGCACAAGCCATGATTTCATCATTATGGTTTCGAAAAACCACTCCATATCTGACCAAAGCATCAAAAAACACTATTGCATCAGTGTTCATCTTAATCCACTCAATCGAAGGATAGCACCACTAGCGAGGAATACGAAAATATTGAGTACGGCTAGGTTGATGCTCTTCATTCCACAGAAAATTATACTAGTCATCATGGTTTGTGATGAGAAGATAATTTGTTGGACAAAAAATAGAACACTAACATGGAAGAATTTATTTCGAGCATGCCAGATACCATAACACAAAAAGCAAAATCTGATCAAGTCCTCCTTTGCAATTGACTCCTTAAGTGCTACAAACCAATGCTTAAATGTCAAACCATCTAGAGCGATTATACCCTCTAAACTGTAATTACTCCAAATCTGTTTAACAATACTGCAATCTCTGAATAGATGAACAAGAGTTTCATTAGCAGCACAAAAGCCAGTGCAAGAAGAGATAACTTCCACTCTTTTATGAAGCTGAAATCGATTTGGAAGAATATCTAAAACACAGCGCCACATGAAGTTGCCAATTTTCAAGGGGTAATGGGAGCTTCCACAATTTCTTCTATCATAGAAGATGAGCCCCCTGCCATTCCTTGACCTAGACCTGTAACCTGCAAGGCCAGACAATACCCACTTTTTACCACATACAAACCAGAGGGATGATAATGCCAAACTAGCCTATCATTCCTCAGTAAACAACTCAATGGTATCATGATTTATAAAAGTTTATCCCGATTTCTCACTATAGGTCAGGATTCAAATTCAACTTTAATCTTTTTCAAATATAATCTAATAATAATTATATATGACTTAATATATTAGCCAAATAAAATAATTTTTTTTTATCTTTTTTATATATTTGATCTAATGAATCTACTAGAATGTAAAAACAAAATGAATTTTCTTCTTATGGATTATATAGAAATTCATTTTCATGTTTTTAGATTATATTATTATATTTAATATTATATATTATGTAATAATAAAACATTATAATTATAGTCTTATTTTAATGATATATTGCAATTTTAATATTTTGAAAATCACTGGGGAGGAGGTTAGCCTCTCTCACGGGCAATGCGTTTTGATTCAAATAGTTATCACCATAATTATTTTGATATTGCATTCAGTTCTATATTGAATTCTTGCATATTCTTGCAAATAATAGACATGATAATATTATTGACAAAAATGTATTAAAAGAGAAAAAAATTATCAAAATATATACAGTATGTCATACATGATTTAAGTTGTAGAATATATCAACCTAAATTTCTATTTTTCATATTATAACATAAATCATTTTTAAGGATTAAATTAATCTTTTTATCCATGTTATGAAATATATATTGATTTAAAAGTAAAAATATGTATAAAGTCACAAAATTAATTTGAATTTCTTCAACAATCTCTAGTCATATTAATAGAGCATTATAAATGTCAAGAAAAAGAACACTAAAAAAAAAATCAAATTTCATATATTTGAACAACCTTTGAATTGTTTGAATGACCATAATAAATTTAAAATTAAAAAACTTTAGTTATGAGATTATAAAAATTTAAAAAGAACACAATAATTATATTAAAAAACTTAAATTTTATGAAAGATATAATAAAATTTATAAAGAAAAATAATAATAATAATAAGAACACATTCATGTTCAAAAAATAAAAATTGACAAATTTAAAAAAATTTATATTTATTAAATAAAAAAATGAACAAAATAAATATATCCCAACCAATAATGAAATATCTGCAATAGTTTAAAAAAAAGGTTTAAAATTAGTTTAAAAAAATAGACAGAAGAGAGAGAGAGAGAAAGAGAGGCCAAAACTAGGGGGTTGGAGAAATTCAACACTTAATTATTTAATTGTTAATACTATTAATAACAAAATATATCAGAACTTAAACATTAACTTTGTACAAAATATATTGAAATTGAGAACAAAATTAAGGCTTTGAAGCAATTGAATAGGTTGGCAACCAAAGATTTAAGTTGTAAGTTGTAACTGAACATTGGAGTTTGGCTAACCAATTCCTACAACTTGGCATTAATTTGGTACGTAACTGAATATTAGAGTTGGCTGGCTAAGCTAACAACCAACCTCTAAGAGTCTGAAGTACTTATATTTGTGCTTTTTTTATTGCATAGAATGATATATACATATCTTTTTTGAAAAAATATTTCTTAAATATATAGTTTTTATACAAAAATGAAAATATAAATTTTTATTTTTATATTAATTAGGTTTTCATTCAAGTGAATATAATAGTATAACTTTTGAGTCTGATTTTATTTTAAAGCCATTAGTGTAAGTAGTTGACATTTCAAAAATGAAGTTGTTGCATTTAACATTCAATTGTATTCCAATTAATGAGGAAGTCTAATCTAAATCTGAATCCACAATTTCATAATGGGCTAAACAATTAAGAAAATTTTGACCCAATAAAATGATTCGACCCATACATATCAAAATTTGGGTCTATGAAATGGGCTAAATGAGTGTGCAATGCCCAAATCCCAAAAGGACTATTATCATTACTCGTTGGGAAAATTTGAAAAATAACTTAAAAATAAAAAATTTACAAAAATATGGTATATTTTTAATATATGTAGTAAAAATGTAAAAAAATTAAAAAAATAATATTTTTGTAAACTGAAAAAAATATATAACAAAAATAAAAATTTTGAAAAAAAAAATATTTATGTAATTTTCTCCTCCTAAAATTGTTTAAACATGAATCGTTATGATGCCAAAATCTTTCAATCGTTCACTAATTTTAGTGGTAGAGTCCTAATCATATCAATTATTGTTCATATAATCAAAGTGTTCATAATTAAACATGAAATGTGGCCGGTCTAGATAAAACCTTCCCTTTACAGTGCTTGAATATTTTAGAGTCTTCAAAATGATTTTAATATATTACTGCTTGCGTTGGAATTGATAAGTGCAATATTTGTTTTATTTAAATATAGTTGATTTATTATTTTAATAAATTAGTTAATATATTAAATTTTTATTAAATTTATATTTAATATTATCTAATAAAATATTTAATGAGTATATTTTATATTAAAATATAAATATGATGTGAAAATAAATATAAATTTATATTTTTAATTAAAATAGTTAATTTTTTAATTTTTTATGAAATATAAAGTGTATTTGTTAATTTGAAATTGAGAGAAATATTTTTATTAAATAATTTAATTTTTAAAAAAATTAAGTGAATGAAGGTTTTAAGTATTTTGTATCCATTAATACGTAGAAAATTGAAAATAATGACAAGTGATGGCATCAAATTTGTCTATGTAGAACCAAAAATATCTGGATCCAGATGTGTGAATATGATATGTTTTTCTATGTTCAACCACATCAAAACTAAAAATATTAGGAAAAAATAAATAATTTTCTACATCTACTTGGTAGACCTAATAAGAATTTACTATTTTTTTCTTATTTTACTTCATATTCAATTCAAATTTATAACGCTTCATAATAAATTTATTTAGACTTATTTTACCCATACCACAGCTAAATAGTGTTAAAGAAGAGAGAAATTAATTCTAAATCTACTGCTATGAAGTATTGTATAATAAAGGGTTTATTATTGAAAACATCAATTTTTAAAATTTTTTTTTAAAAATTTTATTATAAATTTTTTAAAATATAATTAAAAGAGTGCATGAATTATAAATTTTATTATATTTATTGACAAAACCAATTTAATTTATAAAATTATTGATATGTCAGTTTTTATAATTGATGTGAACTAATAAGGTGAATAAAAACATAGATTAATTGCAAAAAATTACATGGGCTTTAGCTTATTTTTCATTTTTATCATAAAGTTTTTAAATTATTTAAAAAGTGTATAAACTATATATTTCATTTCAAATCTTTCATATCAAATATTTGCCTCGCAAAATATTGATATTTTGATTTTTAATTACTTGAATTGAAAAATATTATTAGCATAATGTATTGCTCCAAATTGAAAAAAATAAATCAAAAATCTTTTTTTTTCCAACTAATGTTATATGTGTTTTCTTTTTAATACAAATGAATTCTCTTTAAAACTAAAATTTGATTATGGATTTTAGATAATCTACCCATTTATTGTTGTATTATTGAAATTGAATTTAAATATATTTTTTCTTGTATAATTGATATTATATTTTTTGGTTGTTTTGAATGTGATTTTAGTGATAAGTTATTAAATATATAGTAAATCCTGAGATAATTTTATTTTATACTATTTAAAGTTTATTTTGTAATTTTATTTAATGATATTCATATTTTTATTTAGTACTTTCAATTGAAAAGTTAAGAATCTGGATTTGTTTAATTTTAAATTTTAAAGATTATTTAATATATATATATAATATAATATGCTATCAATATTTTTAAACTCAAATGTTTTATAAAAATTAATAAATCATCATTTATCAACATCTCTCAATAAAAATGAAATATTTGAAATAAAATGCACAGTTTATATTCTTCATGATAAAAATAAAAAATAAAAAAAAATTCAAAAATTAATATGTCAACTTATTCATATATTTTTTTTGTCCACTTTAGCTGTGCATGTCAACTTCAAAAATTAATATATAAGTAATTTTATACATTAATTTTTGAATTAGATTTTTCACTAAATATAATAATATTGAAATAAAATTTATAAATTATGCACTTTTTCTAACACTTTGGAAATTTATAATAAAAAAAACTAAAGTTCATGGTTTTTTAGTAATTAAACCTATAACAAAATAGTAAAAAAAAATATCAAAATCTTGTTATTTTATTTAATTTCAAAATTACTTTACCAAACATCATGTGTCGTCGTTTGGCAACAAAACACATTATTTGGCCGTTGATTTTTAAAAGTTAAACTAATATATACATAAATTAATTGACTAAATATATACACGAATTAATTGATTTTCTTTATAATAATTCAACTACAATTATTATTTTTTTTATAAAACAATAATTATATGCTTATAAGGTGCATTTATCTGTAAATAATAATTAAAAAATAATAATTTATTATTTTTACTGAATAAAATATGACGTTCTGTAAATTTCAAAAAATTCACTTTATATATATTATAAAATAAGTTTTTAAGCTATAGTAAATTATTTTATTTGTATAGAAATGTAGAAAAGTGACATAATAAACTTAAATGTGATATTTTATTAAATTTAAATGTTTAAAATTTAAAGTTCTATGCTTATTAAATTTAAATAAATAACTAAACAAATATAAAGCAACATGTTCATGAATATAATGGAGTGGAGTTCATTTATATTTGTTTTCATTCAATTGACATCCAAGTTTCAAATATTATGTTTATTTTTTTTAATTAAGCTCAACAAAGAAACTCAAATCGAAATTTTCCCAACTATTCTACGAAGTATTTTATTTAGTGTACTTATTCTATATACTGTTGGCATATTATTAAAAATAATTTTTATTATATAAAAATTAAACTATATGTTACAAAAAAGTAAACATATTTCAATTATTATTTCCTTTTTTTTTTTGTATTTTCCAAAGGTATCATTATCTTATAAGATATAATAGAATGTCTCAATTATACAAATACAATTTAAAAAAATATATTTATATCAAATTAATAGATAAATTTTATATTTCAAAAAATTTAAAATAACTGTTATTTTTATTAAAAATACAAATTCACATATAATGTTTTTATATTTTTATTTTGATATGAAATATATTTAATATTTTGATATTATGGCATATATTTATGTTGTTATTTTTTCCTTTGTTAAACAACCTGCAAATAAGATAACTCATCTTCTTGCTAGAGCTGCTCATTTTATGCCAGTTTATAGAGTGGGATGATATTTCACCTCTCTTGATTGCTTCTTTGTTGATTAATGATATATAAAATTTTCATATGTTTCAAAAAAAAATATTAATTCATTTATTAAAAATATAATATAATATAATATAATTATATATATATAACATCTGAATATATGAAAATAACATATAACGCACTTTTAAATTTATTATTGAAATTTTATTTTGTATTAAAAAAAGTACAACGTATAGAGGGCATTTATGGGAAAATAAACGACTAACAGATCAACTCATTGTCAACTCACAGTTGCAACACAACCAATGGCTAAGATTTGAAAGTGTTTAATCCAGTGACTGGAATCTCCAGTTATTTAATTAATTTAAATTAAAATTAATCTCTCCCATAATCACGGGGTGCTAAGATTGAAGTGATTTTTTTTGTTTCGCATCACCAGACAACATAAAAGTTGGGTGGATCTTCAATTTTTAATACGCAAATCAAAGGGTTTTATCCTATTAATTTACTTACAAATTACAATTATGAAAATCTTTCCTATTATTTTAATTAACCATGAAGAATATTTAATAATACAATGTGGGAACCATATACTAATAAAATACCATAGAAATAAAAAGCTGTCTCGTCCTCTAACCACTGACGTTTCGCCGTAATATATCTACACATAGATCAAAGATTATGGATTCTACTTCTTTTTTAATTATTAATTAATTAACATCGCTTATAATTAATTAACATTTCAAGTTTCTGCATTCTCATTAATTAATTAATTAACATTTCTCATCCTTTTGCCTTTTAATTTGAAACTTATCCCTCACTTTTCGTTTGAAGTTTCTTAAATGCTTTTTAAACAAATGGAGTAATATAAATGAGAAATGCCCACACAAAACACACATAATGTTGCATCAGCTACTCAAATATTCACTGAAGCTACTGCCAAATTCATCTCATTCCAGGTTGTTGTCCAACCCATCCTCTAATTTTATTAATCATCGTACAAGTAAAAATGACAAAAAGCCATTGTTGCCTTTCATATTCATATTTCCATCACTTCTTTTCTACTATATAGTTTCTTTGCAAATGATCTTTCTAAAAAAAATAAAAATCAACAATTTCGATGTCTAATTGTTAGTTTTTATCTCACTCGATCAAATTTTCATTTTGTGAAATTTTCTTATTTTATATCGATGAATGAAATACTTAAAATGTTTTTATCTAATTAACATAGTCATTTAGTCCATTGGACTAATAATTTATAAAATACCATGTATTGTATTATTGAATAGCAAATATTGACAAATTAAATGAAATCATTTTAAATTTCAAACAAAAATATAATTCAACCACTAATTTGAAATATATATATATATATAAAGGTTGGCACATCTTATTATCGATACCAAATGCAATCGGATCTGTTTCTTGATTATCCACAATGGAACAATTCAATTTAAAAAAAAAAAATTAATTGTTTCTTTTCAAGTAGAGTAGACATGCACGCATATTTTTTTTTTTGGACAATGTAGAGAAATTAATTTATATGGGCATTGCGTGTGAATTATGAAGTTTGTTGGAATGTTACAAATGAAGAATAGATCTAATTGATATTGATGACATTCCATCAAAAATATAATAACGACAATATTAAAGTTATTTAATTTGAGTGATATTTATTTTGATGTACTAATAATTAATAAAAATATTATTAATTTTAACAAGAAATAAAATATTTTAATTTTTTGAGTCAGCAGATGAGTTGTTTTTTATTCAATGAGTTTTACATTCAAGAGAGTTCATCCATACTCTATTTGAAAATTATCCTCCTAATAGTTGAAATATCAACCAATTCATTTTTGCTCTTATTAGACTAAGAAATAATCCACTAATTAATAAACTATTAATGTCGAGGATTTAATCATTAATTTGATATAAGGAAATTTTTTCTAAATATTAGTAATACCGACAAATTAAGAACACTAATAGTGTATTTGATAAATTATTGAAAAAAACTAATTATTAAAAATATATTTTACAAAAATATATTACCGAGATTATATTTTACTGAAAAATATTATATTACTGTATTTGTAAAATGAAACAAAATATTAAAAAAATTAATTGAAAAAAAAATAACTTATTTGATTACAATATAATTTGACATGATAAATTTGAATAATACTTAAACTAATATTATAATATTTCTTTCTTATTTTATCATATTCTATAGTAGAGATATGATTGCCTTTTGATATGACACTATTTTTTTAATATGAAACTTCTCAATTTCTTTCATATTTTTCTCTACGCCTCCTTATGTTAAATATTACATGAATTGTTTTGCAAATAAATATGACATTATTAGTCAAAGAAGATTAAAAAGTAAACTTTTTTAAAATTATGGTGCAATCAAATGCACTATTAATTTTTTGATCTAAAATCTTCAAAATAATGTATATATGACTTAGTAGTTGATTCAAAGAAAAACTATGTAAACTTAATTGTCCCACAATACATTATTTTTCAGTCACATATTATTGTTGAAATTTACCGTGTATAAATCATATATGTATTCATTATCAATTTTATATCAAAATATATATATATTGAATACAATTAAGTAATAAAAAAGAACTATGTAATAGGTGTAAAAATGAATTGGAGGGTCATATGTATATTGGATTGACTTATTCTGATAATGATAGACTCAATACGAATATAATTCATCTATTAATTATGTAAAATATACTATTTGCTGTTAAAAATATAAATTTATATAGCTAAATACTTTAATTATGATTGTAATTTTTTTATAACTCTTCATAATTATAAGTGATAAATTTAAAAGTTAGTTATATAATTATTTTTTCGTGGTTGAGAGCTAATACTTTTTATCAGGTTGAAAATCTTTATATAGCTAATAAGTTAAATATTTTTTTATAATAATAATAAATTTATAGCAAAAAGTTATTCTTTTGTCATGATAAATAATATCTATAGTCATAATTGTACATTAAATATAAACATATATATTTATAATTAAAAATTGAAAATACTTGCCACAAAAAAAAAAGAATATATGAAGTTTTTAGCTAGAGCCGCTATATCTATTGAGAATAAAGAGTAAATGAAATTTGACTACTATTTTTACACTTATTTTTAGGGGTTTGCAAATTTTTTGAGCTCGGCCAAACTAAATATATTTTTGGATTCAGTTAGTTTATATTGAATATATGATGAAATTGGGTTTATATTTTTAAAAATTTTTAGGGTTCGATTGGTCGAGTTGATACTTATTATTCCTCTTCAACCTGAAACCAATCAACAAATATATATATTACATATAATATATTATGTAATTCAACCCAACTAGATCGAACCCGACCAAATTCAAAAATATATACAATATTATATATAATTATTTATTGAATATATTTATAATATATATTATGTATATTGCGTATAATCTAATTTAATCCAATCGAATATAAAAATATACGAATTAATCGAAAATATATATAACTTCGAACGAAATCGGTTTAATTTTTTAGTAATAAATCAAATTTAATAGGGTTAAAATATGTCTTAAATTCAACCAAACTCGATCGATGTCCACCTATACTCATTCCTATCGATCCATCAACTTTAATACTACCCATTAGCGTTAAGGAGCCCACTTATTGAAGACATTTTCTTCACGGGCTATGTGAATGAACACACTCTTAGACTGAACACTATCCTCCAATTAAAAAATTCAAGGCAATAAGTTTATGAATTTTTTTACTTATATATTTTTCATTTAATTAAGCTATTTTTAATGTAAAATCTCTAGCACAATATTTCAATAAAGTCAACTAATTATTGGGACTAAAAAATTATAGCAAAAAGGTCAATTATCGCTATAATAATTAAAAATTAAAATAAAAGTTAATGATTTATTTGGAGAGACAAAGTTTACTAACTAGTGAAATTATAATTCACCATAAATCATATATTTATAGCTATTATTGTTTATTTTTAATCATAAGTTGATTTTTATGACTAATGAGAACTATTATAATGAAAGCTTTACATTTATGGTCAAAACATCCAACGTGCTATTGTGGTTTAAAGGTTGTAACTAAAAGCCGGATGTTGTTATCATAAATAAAAGAAATAAAAATTGAGAATTTATTTTGAAATAATTATTGAAATTTTAGTTAGTTATGAATCATACAGTCTATATGCATTAGTTATTATTAAAACTTAAAAGTGTATATCGATAATAATAATAATAGTAATAATAATAATAATAGTAATAATTATTATTATTGGTATTTTGGAGTAAAGTGGGGGGAAATATCAGAAAATGGTAGGTGCATGTACAGACAGGCATATGCCGTATGAGGGGGATCGATTGAGTGTACAAAGAACCTTTTCTCGCAAAGACAGTCGCTTTTACTCTTTTGTTTGTAACCCAAAATGGGTTAGAAGTAAGTTGTATTTTGAACGTCTGGTTTAGGTTAGGTTAGGTTACTTCAAATCCCTTACCGCCCCCAACAAAAAAGAAAAAGAAAAAAAAAAAAACTGATCTAATAAATTAAAATATACTTATATAATATATAGCCGAATTTAAAAAGAAAAAAGAGAAACAAGAACGGTAGAAAATGGAGGGAAAAGAACCAATTAAAAACAGCGGTGGTGGGACCACTTAAAAACATAGAGAAGCGAAGCAGTCATTTTCAACGGCAGTGTTACAGCGTACCTTCTTTCTTTCTTTAATCTAAAGCAAACAAAACCTGCCACTATTTTGCTTTCCATCACATTTTTATTTCTTCCTTTTTCTTCTTAAACTTATTTATTGAATTATTTTTTATTTAAAAAATTATTAAATGAAGATAATTAGTAAATTAAACAGAAAATACAAATATTGATTAATATAATCTAATTTAATTAATTTTTAATTATTAGGTAGTTTACATTTTAAATTTAAATTTAATTCCAAAAAATTTCAAATGTCCATATTTATTTGATTGAACTTTTAGTTAATTTAGTATAAATTTAATTCATGATTGATATATTATATTAATTATTTATTTTTACTACTATTATTTTATAAAAGTATTATTGCTTGAAAGATCACAGCAAGAAATCATTGAAAAACAAAACACACTACCTAATTTTATTGTTTTTTAATGAATTAAAACAACGAAATATTTTATATTTTTTATCCCTTCGTTTTTCATTATTTCGTTTTATAAAATTTATTTGTTTAGTTTTAGCTTGAAATTACTTTTTAATATTTATTTATAATAAGATTTTTTGTTTTATTTTGAGATATTTATAATAAGTATATAAATATGCACAGACCCTATTGTCCAGTGTTTGCAAGTGTGTGTAGAATGAAGAGGTTGATGCCCAATCATAAATTGCCGTTAACCTGTCACCTCACTTAATTATCAACAACTTAATCATATGATAATTACAAGTGGTTTTCAAAAAATAAAACACCGTGAAAAATAAAGAGAGCGCTTTTACTTTTTTATATTTTCATTTTTATTTTTTTTAAATCCTACTTCCGTCCAACCAAATCCTAAATTATTTAAATATTATATAAAATTATTTTAAACATATTAAAATATTATTTATTAATTTATTAATTATATACTCTTATTTTATCAATTAAATAATTAATAATAATATAATTATAAAAAATAATTAATTTTTATTGTATAAAATAATAATTTAAAATAAATATTTTTTTATAAAAGTGATAATTTCATAGGATAGAAGGAGTATTAAAATATCTATATATTGAAAAAATAGAATGAAATAAAAATACATATTTTTATCATGATAAAATTTTCAAATTTAATAAACTAAATAATAAAAAGTTAATTATTAATAATATATTTTTCATAATTAATAAAAAACAATAATATGGGGACAACTTAATACAAATAATTAATTTAATTGACACGTGAGAGAGTTTGCTTCCTTATTTATTGATTATAGTTTGCTTTTAAAAAAAAGAGTTATAATTTGATTATCGAGTTTATAATCTTATTAAATTTCCATGAATGATTTAAAGTTAAATCAATAACTTTGAATATTTTAGTATGTCTAAATATAATAGCAATACTTTATATATAATTAGTTGAATGCTTTTGTAATATTTATTTGGAATTTCTTTAAAATTATTCAAAAATAAAGTTATTCTTAAAAATATCACTTTTCTTTTTTTTTTTCAAAATTTTCAACTTTCTAATCCAGATATATGTTTAATATATATTTAATATATTTAAAATATATTAAAATTGTGGGTATTAGAAAAGTTAAAGAAATGACAAATAGTATAACTTTTTTTTTGAGGTAGACAAATAGTATAATTTAGTAAAAAAAAAATTCATCATAAACATAAACTAAATTTAAAATAGTTTAAAAAAGTTAAAAATTTAAAAAGACAGATTATCATCATTTCCAAATAGAAAAAATTTCCCTGTTTCCATTATCACAATATCATTATTTTAATATTTTCACTTTTTAAAACATTAATTTGAATTTTTTTAAAAATATTTTGATAAATATATAAAAAAATATATACAAATATCAACATTATTTTCTTGTGCCATACAATGTGAAAAAAGGTCAGTTAATAAAAAAAAAAAGCTTGAGACGAATTACAATTTTTCTTAAAACATTAAATTTCCAAATAAAATTCACATATAAAGTTTTACAATTCTTGAAATCAGTGAACATATAATTAGAGTACTAAACAATTTTATTAGTTTTTTTTTCATAATATTCAATTTATCTTCATATACTCTTAATTCTAGTTATAAAAAAAATCAATTTATAACCAAACCAATAGAAAAAAAAAACATATCAAATTTTATTACATGCATAAACATTATTTTTATAGCAAGTATCCTAAAATATAAATTAAAAATTAATATTCTTTGAATTAATCTATAAAATTAATAAATTAAAATTTCAGTTATTTATTTTATTTAATAATTTATTTACTCAATTTTAACTCAAAATTTATTTTTTATTTACTAAAAAAAGAAACAAAAATTATTTTTTGTACAAGTATCTTAGGAAAAACCGTTGGGAAAACTGAAAAATAAAAAATTTTCCAGATAAGCGGAGTGCAAGAAGATAGGGTTTTTTGAGTGGACATAAAGGGGAGAAAATATTAAAAAAATAAAAAAATATATTATTAATAATAAGAGTAATGTTAAATAAATTAAATTAAATTAAATAAATATAATTAATTTTTATTTAATTTTTAATAATAAATATAAAATTAAAATAGTTAATTTTTTAATATAATTAATGTATAAATAATTTTAATTTTAATTAATTTAATTTATATAGTATTTAAAAAAAAGTAAAAAAGAAAAAAATAATTAAATAAATGATAATAAATAAATAAATAAATATAATATTATACGGTTAGAAGAGTTGCACGCCATTCAATACCCGAGACGTCATGAGTCACTCGCTCAATAGCCGTATAATATTTTGTTTCATCTTCTATTATTCCCTACTTCCCTGTCCACTGTAACTTATGGTGGTCTCTTTTCTCTAGATTGCTGTAAATTTCCCGTTGTGGTCATAAATCAATTAACAGTTTGATTCTGAGTTTCAACGGCTCATATTGTTCCATTTGATTCATTGTTTCAACGGCTCATATTGTTTCAAGTTATGTAAATATATGTATATATATTTGAATATTTCATGGGAGAAACAAAAATTGATTCTTAATCTATTGTTTTAAAAGAAAGTCTACTTACCATTAAATTATGTTTTATAAAATTAAATAATATATATATTTAAATTATAACTCAACTTTTTTTAATAAATTAATTTATAAATTTTAAATAAAAATTCATATTTTTTTCATATATTTCATTTTATTTATAGATATAATTAATACAAAAAGTTAATTATATCTTAATCTTTTATTTATTTTTTTATAAATCTCTTATATATAATTTTCAAAAAAATAAGTATAATTAAAATATTAATAATTATTAGTAAAATTTAACTCACTATTAAATCATTATTTTTCTAATGAATTAGGTATGCGTTTGATGATTTATATTCCTTGTTTGTACAAACCTTTCTTGATTATAAACTTCGAAGAATATTCGATTTTAATTTTAATTTTTTTGGTTTTTTACTTCTAATAGTTTTTTTATAAAAAATATTAATATTTCATTATGCCAGGTTTTATTTTTGTTTTTTAGTATTAGATTATTGTTGCCTGTTGGCATTTCTCATTTAGTAAATATAAATGCGATTCCGACATTGAAGCGTTGATTTTACGAGCTATCTTTTATCCACTACTATGTTACTTCCTGCACCAGATTACCACTATTCTTAACGTATACCTAAATCATCAACCGTTCATCATCCATCAAATGTCCCACTGAATAACATATCAAAAAGTATTACGGTCGCTATCATGGATTCTATCCTGGTATAGAAAACCCGACCTCATATTATTCCACTCTCATTTTCATCAGAATATATTGTGCCTTTCTTTTATTCCTTCATATCCACACCTCCAATAATCGAGCGACATTTGCTTTAACTAATCACCGTTGATCATATCTTGGTCCCTACAACATCAAATTTTTAGGGAAGGATCGAACGGTATATGTGCAACGAAATAAAATAGGATAAACCACAACGTATATTTCCTCACCTTCCCCAAACGCTTTACTCGTTCAATATAAATAAATCACTCGAACCTTACAGAAGAGCTTCATTCTTTCTCACTCTTCCAAGAAGGCTTTTCTCTTACTAGAAGCAGTTTCCGGCGTTCGGACACCGGATAATTGTTGTACGGTTCAGGTGAAGAGGATGGGATCGCCGGTGCTGTCAGAGCTGGGTACCGAGATACTGGTACCGGTGTGCGCGGTGGTTGGCATAGTCTTTTCATTAATCCAGTGGTACCTGGTATCGCGCGTGACGCTCACGTCGGAGCGCCACGCGCCACCAAGTGGTGCCAACAAGAATGGCTACAATGATTACCTGATTGAAGAAGAAGAGGGTCTAAATGACCACAGCGTTGTGATCAAGTGCGCGGAGATACAGAGTGCAATCTCTGAAGGTATAAACAAGTTTAGATCTGGTGGTTTATGTTTTTCATTTCTGTGTTCAAATTGTTTTTCTGTGGTTACATTTTCAAAATTTTAGCCACTTCATTCCATATTTATTGGTGAATCTCTTTTGATGTGCTGTTGTTTTTGAGGAGAAAAGCTAAGTTAAAACTTCATAGCTGTGTGCCTCTGAGTGCCTGTTTAGGTTCTAAAATTTGAGCTTTGCCTTCTGTTTGGTAACCGGAAACGAGAGTTAGTTACAACTCTTTGATTTTCCTTTTTACTTATACATTATTATGCCATATTCAAGTGAATTTTAGATGTTGTATCTGTTTGGCTGCTGCCAAAATGATGGAAAATGAAAGGTGATTGAAGTCTTTTTGCTGTTTATAGAACAAATTGAATTTTATGTTTTAGATTTTAATAGATTAAAAAATTGAAGATCCAAATTTAATTTAATTATTAAAATTTAATAAGGTGTGTTATTATTATATTCCATCAATAATAACATCTAATAAATTTAAGCTCAGATCTTCTTGCTTATTCGGAACATTTGCTTATTTTAGGTTTTGCGCTGCATATAGTTCCAGCACCACAGCTTTTTTTGATTGCGTGTATTTTTGCTCTGTTTAGATCTGCCTTTTGCCTTTTTGTGACCCCTTTTTTTTCTTTTAAAAAAATATCGTTGTTTCATTTTTGAATATTAGGTCCATCTTGGGGTTGTTTTGGTTTACCGGGGCAATGATAATATATTGTAGCACAGCTCTGTTTGAGCACTTGATTATTTTGTCTCATATATATAAGGATGTGTACTTTTGGGTGTTAGTGCTACTGTCCACGTGTGCTGCACGTGGCTGCTGTCTAATTGGAGAATCTTTTTCACGTATTAATTATGAAATTTTTTTTCAATATTCTTATGGGAATTAAAATAGTCTATTTGATTGGAGCTCTGTGCAATTTGGGAAATAGTGTTAGCCGTTATGTGTTTTTTTTTTTATAAATTTTTTAGGCTTATCTTATATTCATTATTAGGAGTTATTATTTTGTCTTATTAGAATTATATTTACTGGCTGTATTGATATTAGCAGCACAAGAGATTTTCTTGTTCTATTCAAATTATTATTACTCGCAATTTGGTGTTACTAGTGTAATATTGTTACTGCTACATGTAGGTAAGTATATTAGTTAAACTGGAGGCATTTTTTTGGTCTGCATATCAATTATATACAAGGGAAAAATGATTTGTACACTAATACGTCAAGTAATAGCGGAATTCAATGTATTTATCTTATTACACATGCTGCTTAATTAATGCTTTTCGTTGTATGTAAGCATTTGGAGTTTGCGTTAAAGATATTTGCTTAGTTATTGATGTTATTGTGTGCATTTATTGTTTATGCATTTTGGGAGATAAAGATATAGATCAGTAAAATTAGAAAAAAAAAGGCTGGGGTGGGGAGGATAAATGAGATATATTAGTGCGTTGCACATCATGGTTTCGTTTGCATCATGTATTCAAGTTGAACTTCTGAATTTTCTTTTCTTTCGTGTACTCGAGCATGGTTGTGGGTGCATGTGCATAACTGGTGTTCTTCCAAGGTTAATTTTTTCCTTTGGAATTTGTTTGGATGTTGAGACAGTGGAGAGTGTATTGGAAAGGCAAATGTTATGTATTTTTTTAACTTTTGATTTTGTTTGCACAAAAGTCTCTGAGCTTGTTTAGCATTCTTTGCTTCCAAATTACCACCATTCTTAATTCCCATTAGTTTTGTGCCTGCTGCTACTCCTGCTTGTTTTCTTATTCTTATTTCTTCAGCCACCACTTGCATTGTCTGCTTATTCTGTTATTAGATGCTATTACTTTTATCCTCTTCTTCTTCCCTCGTTATTCCTCAAATGATCTGTCTCGTTTGCTAATTTCCATTATTTTGTTCAAGTATGTAATTTAATTTATTTGTTCATATTTAATTTATGAATTTGTGGATGCAACAGGTGCTACCTCTTTTCTGTTCACTGAATATCAGTATGTTGGAGTATTCATGATTGCTTTTGCAATTCTGATATTCCTTTTCCTGGGTTCTGTTGAGAGCTTCAGCACAAAGAGCCGAGCCTGTACTTATGATCCACAGAAGACATGCAAGCCAGCACTTGCTACCGCAATATTCAGCACTGTCTCATTTTTACTTGGTGCTTTCACCTCAGTTCTTTCTGGTTTCCTAGGGATGAAAATTGCTACCTATGCCAATGCAAGAACAACCTTGGAAGCAAGAAAGGGTGTTGGCAAGGCTTTTATTACTGCATTTAGGTCTGGTGCAGTAATGGGATTTCTCCTTGCTGCAAATGGTCTCTTGTTTCTTTATGTTGCTATAAATCTCTTCAAGCTGTACTATGGGGACGACTGGGAAGGCCTCTTTGAATCTATTACTGGTTATGGTCTTGGGGGATCTTCAATGGCTCTCTTTGGGAGGGTTGGTGGTGGAATCTACACCAAAGCTGCTGATGTTGGTGCTGATCTTGTGGGGAAGGTTGAGAGAAACATTCCTGAAGATGACCCAAGAAACCCAGCTGTAAGCATTGCCTCTGCCTAAAGTCAATTTTTTGACCTATATTATTTATTTACATATGGTATTTTCATCTTTACAGGTTATTGCTGACAATGTTGGTGACAATGTCGGAGATATTGCTGGTATGGGGTCTGATCTTTTTGGTTCATATGCTGAGTCATCTTGTGCTGCCCTTGTTGTTGCCTCCATCTCCTCTTTTGGTATCAACCATGATTTCACTGCCATGCTATATCCTCTGCTTGTTAGTTCTGTGGGCATCATTGTTTGTTTGATTACAACCCTCTTTGCCACTGATTTCTTTGAAATCAAGGCTGTAAAGGAAATTGAACCCGCACTAAAGAAGCAACTTATTATCTCCACGGTTCTGATGACTCTGGGTATTGCAATCATAACATGGCTTGGCTTACCTTCATCTTTCACTATCTTCAATTTTGGTACTCAAAAGGTTGTTAAGAGCTGGTAAGTTTTGCTCGACTCTCTTCTGTTGAACAATGATGTTATGGTTAAAATTTCCATTTACTTGGTGTATTTCTATAGCAGTTAAATGGTTTTAAAAGCAATCAAACCTAGTTCTAGGTCTATCTTTCCTTTCTTTGTCATGCCACTTAGTGAATACCGTAGCAGTTTGGTTCTTGAAGTTTCAGCATCTTGAGTTTACTCGGCAGTCGGACCATATGCAATGTTTTCAAGTGGTATTTTCCATTTCACTTGCAACACAAGAATTGTTTAAACAATGCTGTGCCTCATACTTGTGATCTTTCTTTAAACACAAGTACAGCCTTCCTGATTTTTTTTTTGAGATTTCATATTCCTTGTTTCCTCGACTTGTAGCTGATATGTGACATTTCTTTTTTCTCCTTGTGCCTTTTGTTTTGGTTTGAATTATATAAAATCTATTTATACTGCAGTATCAACTAGACAAAGGACTTGCTCTGCAAGTTGTTGCATCTCTTGAAATGTCCAAATGCTCAGTGAATTGAATTTTTCTGAAAGATTTCATTAGTTTGGTCTTCTATAGTGTTACGTGCATGTCCGTTAAAGATCTTGTGCAAGTAATATCATGGTATTCATTTGCAGGCAGTTGTTCTTATGTGTGGCTGTTGGTCTGTGGGCTGGACTTATTATTGGATTTGTTACTGAGTACTTTACCAGCAATGCATACAGGTATAAAATAATGAATGTCATTTGAATAGATGTCTTATTGTTTCGTCCATGTATTAATGTTAAACTTGTACCTTGTGTCTGCAGCCCTGTGCAAGATGTTGCTGACTCCTGCAGGACTGGTGCTGCCACTAATGTCATCTTTGGCCTTGCTCTGGGTTACAAATCTGTCATCATCCCAATTTTTGCCATTGCAGTCAGTATTTTTGTTAGTTTTAGCTTTGCAGCCATGTATGGCATTGCGGTGGCTGCTCTTGGAATGTTGAGCACCATTGCCACTGGATTGGCCATTGATGCTTATGGTCCCATCAGTGACAATGCTGGGGGCATTGCTGAAATGGCTGGCATGAGTCACCGCATCCGTGAACGGACTGATGCCCTTGATGCAGCTGGCAACACAACTGCTGCAATTGGGAAGGTATAATTTAATTATATGTTTAGAATACATGCGGCTTTGTCATTTTATACTGTGAACTTCAACCAGTGGAACTAAGAAAGAGGGCATGTTGTTGTTGAGTATGGTCAATTACCCCAAGATATCATCTAGGAATCTTAAGCTAGGCTAAATCATTTATATTTGTTGGGCATTTCTTTTTTCATCTATGACTTGTTTTTTAGAGGCCAGTTTCCTTTCACCTGGCTCAGTTTGGTAATAGCACTCATAACTTCTTGTTTGCTCACAGGGATTTGCCATTGGATCTGCTGCCCTTGTGTCTTTGGCTTTATTTGGTGCTTTTGTGAGCCGCGCTTCAATTACGATGGTTAATGTCTTGACCCCAAAGGTCTTCATTGGTCTGATTGTGGGTGCCATGCTTCCATACTGGTTCTCTGCCATGACCATGAAGAGTGTGGGAAGTGCAGCTTTGAAGATGGTTGAGGAGGTTCGCAGGCAGTTCAATTCCATTCCTGGTCTCATGGAGGGTCATGCCAAACCTGATTATGCTACCTGTGTCAAGATCTCTACTGATGCATCCATCAAAGAGATGATTCCACCTGGTGCTCTTGTCATGCTTACACCCCTCATTGTTGGAATCTTCTTCGGGGTCGAGACTCTTTCTGGCGTTCTGGCTGGTTCCCTTGTTTCTGGTGTTCAGGTAATGAAATGGTTTTGAAACTTTAAATGATAGTTTAACTCTACAGAGATCATTGAATTTGGCTGGGTCTCACTTGTTCTTTTATGGTACTTGATATTAACAGATAGCAATTTCTGCATCTAACACTGGTGGTGCATGGGATAATGCCAAGAAGTACATTGAGGTATACACCTAATTGATTGTATCTACTTTTTGTTGTCATTATGCTGAATTGGTAAAATAATTATCTACGGGTGTTGCTATTATCAGGCTGGTGCTTCAGAGCATGCAAGGACACTCGGTCCAAAAGGTTCTGAGCCACACAAAGCAGCTGTGATTGGTGACACCATCGGAGACCCACTCAAGGATACCTCAGGCCCATCGCTCAACATCCTCATTAAGCTCATGGCAGTGGAATCTCTTGTCTTTGCTCCCTTCTTTGCCACTCATGGAGGCCTGCTTTTCAAGATATTCTAAAGGAGGGGATAACGAAGAAGACATAGGAAAGGCGGGTTATTACATCCTTGCCTTCTTTTGTAGAATCTGCATCCTACTTCTGCATTTATCTTTTCTCCCATTTCATGAGATTTTTAAGTTAGTTCCCCTTAGTTGAGTCCAGTGCTTTTTTTGATGGTTTGACGATGATGATAATTAAAGATGGTTAGAATGATGGCAAGAAACAGAAAGAATCATTCGATTCAATCATGTCTAAGGAGAGTCTGGTAATTTACCTTTTTACTCGGTAGTTTTGGAACAATTCACTTTTTAAAATTTTGTGTTGTCACCCTTTTACCTTTATAGATGTATTGGCGTTTTGAACTCGATCGAGTGCGGTGATTTGCTTTCGGCTGCCATGGTTGTGGTTAAAAGTTCAAAATTTGTGTGTTTATTGAATTAAAATTCTCATTTTTTTCCTCTGGATAAAAATGGTTTTCGATGTCTTTTATTTACTTGTCAAAATAAAAATGGTTTTCATCAGCAACTTTATTTGACAAATTCAATGAAAAATAAATAAAAAAATATAATAAAGAAGTAATATTTTTTAAAACATTATAACTATTTTTATTGTGTTCTCCAAAAATTCATTTTTTTAGTAAATTAAATTTTTTTGTTAAGTATAAAAATAAAATATTATTAACAGAGAAACTGCTTAAAAATTTATTATAATAAAAATTATTTTATATAAAATATATAATAAGTTTATGCATATATATTTTTATAATGATGCATACAATTTACTTTTAATAATATATAAAAATTAATCAATAATATTTTTTAATAATATTGAAGATAGCGTGGATTTACTAATTAATTTCTTACAAAAAGCAAACAATTTTTTTTAATGTATTAATGTTTTTTTTGAGAATATGTATTAATGTTAATTGCAACAAGTTAAACAAATTTGCTAATTGCAGCAAGTTAAATCTGGTCAGGTTGCTTCTTAATGTATTACTGTTATTCTTCTGATTAAAAAAAAAATGTTACTCTGTTACACGTGCTTTGCTGTACCTTATAAATGGCATTAACTTTAGCCACATGATAAAGAATTAAAAAATATAATATAATGAATTGATAAAATATATATATAATATAATGTGATTAATACTTCATAAAATTCATTTAAATATTTTTCAAAAATCAATTTGATTCAAAATTCAATATGTGTGCTATATGAAAAAGCGATCTGCCAATTGTGGGAAAACACCTATATAAATCAATTTATTGGCATTTTGCAAAGACGGAAAAATCACCTAATCTCTTTACAAGGAATTATAAACCTCACAAAATAAGGCGTTAAAGTCCAATTATTATTAAGGAAGTTTACTTGACTTTTTCTCTTCTCCTTGTTTGGGAAGTTGTTTCTTCTATTTTCATAGAGGCTTTTTAACCATTTTTAGCCCTAAATTGACGATTGCTGCCAATCTTTTTCGCAGACGACAATCTTAGGTTTTTTTTTTTTTTATCTTCTATCATAAAATTAGATTTCTCTCATTTTTTTTATTTGTTTCGTCATCTATAGCTTAGTGGTAAAGAGAAAGAGCTTTTCGGTGGACTTTCTATTATGAATAATCTCGTGCCACCAACTTTTAGTAGCTGGTTGGATCAAGGAGTAGATCCATCTCCTACCTTGGTTTTTTGTCCACTCAATCAACCCTTTGGGTTTTATCTTTATTGAAATTCTCCTAATATCATGCCAGAAGTTCGTTTATAGAGATCCCTTCCTATATCTCACAGAAAATAGTGATATTGGTTTCTCCTGCTTATTTGCCTGTCTTTGTCACGCAACAATATTGATTATCAATGTGTTCCTTCTTGTTAATGTTTTGAAAATTAGATCGGGTTGAATTTAACTAGAAATTAGAGATTAGTCCAATTTAAAATATTTAAAAATTATATTTATTAAAAAATAAGTTAAAACTGGTTGGATTGAATTAAATTGAATTGAGTTGAATTAAACCGGTCCGAGTCAAACTAAACTAAATTTCTAATTTTTAAGTATTTTTAAATAAAAATATAAAAAATTATAGATTTAATTTTTATATGTATTTAATTTAATATGTGATATAGATAAAATATATTTTTATTATTTTAAAATTTTTATATTATTTGTCAAGACCTATAATAAAAAAAAATTATAATATTTTTATATTATTAAATTCGAATCGATCAATCCCTTTTAATTTTTAATCCCATCTTAAAAACATTGCTTCTTGTCTTTATAAGTCTGCAAATGGTCCTTGTGTTTTGGAACACCCCTGTTTAAGCTGACACCCTTTTAGGAGTATCAAATTGTTTTTTTGCTTTGCAGAAGCTTTCATTAAGCACCTTTTCTGCAGCTATTTGGTTTGAAATTGCTGGGATTCTATCTTCTGTTTCTCCGTATGTTGAGTGGTTGGTATTTTGTCCCCTGCAGGTTTTATCAAAACTTTCCTTGGTTAGCTGTACTTTTACCTTTTATTAATCATATTTCATCTTTTAATGGCCCAAAAAAGGACAATTATTATTTGAAATCTTTGTAAAAATACTCAAAAAAAAAAATTAAAAAATTAAAAAATTTATCATATTTTTTAATTTTTTTTTAAATTTATTAAAATTTATAATATTTTTTTTTCTCCACTCTCTGCTTCTCCTCAGTCGAACACTGAACGATCTGTGAATTCTCCCTCCACTCTCTCTGTCGCTCGACAACAATGCTTCACTTCTCTTCCGCAAAACCCTCAACTTCTTCTTTCCTTTCTCTCCGTTTCCCTCCATTTCTTCCTTCTTCTTTCCACTCCATTTCCCCTTTTGCCCTTCTCAATCCTACTAAATCCACCCATTTACCTCTTCTACCTCTTCGTCTCCGTGTTCGTTCCATCGACGCTGCTCAGCCCTACGATTATGAATCCCAACTCCATTCACAGCACCTCAAATCCCAATCTCTCAAGATAGCCATCGTCGGTTTTGGCAACTTCGGCCAATTCCTCGCCAAAACCCTCTCTCGCCAAGGCCATACTATCCTTGCTTATTCCCGTACCGATTATAGTGACGCTGCTGAAAAGCTTGGCGTTACATTCTATACTAACCCACATGATCTTTGCGAAAGCCACCCAGAAGTTTTGATTTTGTGCACTTCCATTCTCTCTACGGAAAAAGTGCTCCAGTCTTTTCCATTTCAGAGATTGAAACGCAATACCCTTTTTGTAGATGTGCTTTCTGTGAAGGAATTTGCCAAGAATATTTTGCTCAAGTATTTGCCTGTTGAGTTTGATATTTTGTGTACCCATCCAATGTTTGGTCCTGAAAGTGGGAAAAATTCGTGGCTTGGATTGAGTTTTGTGTATGATAAAGTTAGAATTGGGAATGAAGAGGATAGGATAAATAGGTGTCACAAGTTTCTTGATATTTTTGCCAGAGAAGGATGCAGAATGGTGGAAATGACTTGTGCAGAGCATGATAGATATGCGGCAGGGTCACAGTTTGTGACTCACACGATGGGGAGAGTGTTGGAAAAGTTTGGATTGGAGTCATCGCCAATTAATACCAAAGGGTATGAGACTCTGTTGGATTTGGTGGACAATACTGCTGGGGATAGTTTTGAATTGTATTATGGATTGTTCCTGTATAATCAGAATGCAATGGAGCAGTTGGAGAGGTTAGATAAGGCATTTGAGGCAATTAAGAAGGAGTTGTTTGGGAAATTGCATCAAGTTTATAGGAGGCAGTTGTTTGGGACTTCAGAGGGATTAGAAGAGAAGCCTAGAATGCAGAAGTTGCTTCATAATGGTGCACCTGTGGAACCTCCTACAGATTAGATGAAACAAGAAAGATCTTCGGCTTAAATGGGCTATTTCTATGGTATGAAAGTTTATTTTCATTTGTTAATGGATTAGCTTAGGAAATTATTGATTAATGTAGATTTCTGCTTTTTTTTGTTTGGTTTAGTTAGTTGTAGCAGCTCAATATTTGTGTGGATTGGCAATGCATTAGTTGGAGAACTTAATTTGTTGATGAGTTTTCCCTGTACTGATTTTAGTGAAGCTTGAGAATTTTGCATATGCAGTGAATAAATTAATATTCTAGATTTTAGTACCTCAAAATGTAGTTTCTGTAAGCTAATTGGATTTTGTGGTCTCGAGGAGGTTGATACATAGAGGAACATGCTGTTTTAAACTATTTTCAGATTCCTTCTTAAAGCCAGGAAAGGGTATTGGATATATTGACATGATGCACATTCAAACAGTATATGCAACAATTCAGAGTTGGAACCTTGATTAATGATTAAGATGTAAGAAACAATTGAAATGGAAGAAATATAGAAGAATACTAGGTTACCAAACACCATTAATAGGATCTGACCCTACAATTATCTTCTTACTGCCTTTTATCATGTTTCCTGTGTTTCTTATACTGGTAACTATTGGGTTGGATTGTTTGGTTAAATTAGGATAAATCTTTTGAAGCTTGTGTTAGCTGTGTTTCTAACTAATTTGTTCCGATGCTAATGTTGGTGCCATGTTACCTAGCAGCATATAAAAAAAATTCTCTCATACCTAATGAATGACGGATTTGTAACTGCCAAATCTTCTGTTTTTGGAATTTTACTTTGATAATCCTTGTGAATTCTGGTTCAAATCCTTCCAACTCTGATAATTCTATGTGCTTGCGCCTCACTTCATGTTAAAGCCCATGGATTCAAATGCCTGATTCAAATATTTTGAATTCCACTTTGTGACTTTGGGATAGATTAAATGAACTTGTTCTATCTTTATGGGATGAGATTTCTTTTCTTAATTTATAGATTTGAATTGCACAGTTGGATTTTGACCTTAAGAAAAATGTTCAGTAGTTCGCTATCCTCCCACAATTCCATTACTCCATGTAAAACCATTTACCATTGGAAATAAATAAATACTGAAATGGATCAGTGCAGGATGAAAAATGAGAACTAGGGAGGACAAGGTGAGAACAGAAAGCTAACACAAAAAAAAAGTTTTAACGTGAAGCTATCTATTTCTGGCAATGAGGTCTCTTCTTCAATCTTCTCCGTATTTTTGATGCTTCTCTAATTAAAAACTGTTGACTATTCTTCAAGCTTTGCAAAGCAGGGGTAATAATGCACCATTCTTTTCATTTTTTTTATTGCCTTTTGCATTCGATCATAAGATATTTCATGTGCATGCCTTTTTGTGGAATCGGCATGGATTCATTGGAAGATCCAAAAATAAAAACTTCCAGCTGCTATTGTGTTACAGCTGAGGAGACTTATCTCTGGGATTTGGCTTCATGGATTGGCTGTTTCAAACCAAGTACGTTTATGCATGTTGTTTATCTCACTTTTGTTTGGTAGTTGGTTTGGCACTTTTTAAGGCTGGTTGTGAACATTGCTACCTTTTAAGTTCATCGGTGCCCTTTGGTGGCATTAATATGGAACGTGTTCATGTGTATCCAAATGATTGGGGAAATAGAAGAGAGGCAGTGAGAATATCCATTAGCAACAAAAAAGAGGCACAAACAGCAACAAAAAAAAAATTATTATGGTACTTCTAATACTTTTCTACAACGGACACTTTCTTTCCCTCCTGGCGATAATTCAGATTAAACGGTTGCTACATGAAGTGCTCTCTTCCCCTGCTGGTAGTATTCGAAGTGTACATCAGCGTAGTCTTTCACCTTCTTGAATATTCTTGGCTTTTCAGCATTGATCAATCCATCTTCTGGTCCAATCTCTTTGTTGGCTTCAGGTGTGTAGAAGACAGCCACAGAAATCCTTTCTCTCTCCGAGTTACTCAAAACTCTGTGCACTGGACTCTTGAACATTCCATTAGTCATTATCTGCCAATTGCGCATGCAGCTAGTTATTCTAAGGTGTGACATGTATTATAAGCATGCATATTTGTATTGAAAAAATAAGGTCTGTCTACATTATCGATGTTTAAACCATTTGATGCTTCAAATTGCTATATAATATGCAATGAAGATCATGCTTGCAATAGCATTTCCAGATGGAACATTCTGTCCAGGGGGTAGTCGATTTGCCATTTCGTATTATTTAACATGTTAACAGCAACTCTACCTCCATTTGATCACCCATTAGGATTAGGAGGCCATCTGAAATTGTGGGTACTGTGATCCATTTCTCGTCTTTTAGGACTTGTAGACCTTCAACATCATCCTGCAAGATAATTGTATATCCTGATCCATCTGCATGGGCTTTTAAGCCTAGCACGAGATCAGGTCTTAGACAACATGAGTAGTAGTTAAACCTTGCCTGTAGAGCTGCTTTTTTTCCGAATTGATCCAGGAAGCAATTTTCCTCTAAATTTAATGATTTCGCCATGGCTTTTGAAACAAGCTCTGTTAACATTCTCATCTTTATAGTGTACTCTTCTAAGACTTCTCTGCATAGTTGTGAATAAATCACAGCTTATTAAAAATTAAAGAAGTGATATTTGAATGTGAAATCAGTTTCAGGATGGTCTGAAATTGGAAAAAGAAAAAGAGAATGAAAGTGAAACCGTGTAAAACTTTTTAGAAAAAGTGAAGGAAAATTAAAGAATATGTTATTTTTCAAACTTCTTAGCAAGCCAGTTGCTGTTGTGGTAAACTTATTTCACAATTTCTTCCTGAAGAAAATATCAAACTTCAGTCTTATTATTGTTGATGTTGATAATCAGATGATAACTACACAGCATGTCGTGAGACGTTTAGTTTTTGAGAATGTTACTTATGTTGCTCTAACTGGTATAACACTAATTAGCATCAGAAACAAAGAAAAGTGACAAGCATTTGTTTGTGACAAAAATTCAGGTTAATATCTGAGAATCAATATTCACAGGTTGGAGGGTGAAGAACCTGAAAGATGTTGGGTTTTCTGGCCAAAATTTGAACTTCCTCCGATCTTCTGGGTATACATCAAGAAATAGACGATCAGACCAGTCAAGTGACTGACCTTCTGCAGGGACAGGATCGGCTCCATACCCTTCAAACTCTTCTACCCCTTTAGCATGCTTTTTCTTCTCTTCCATAGGCTGTTCAAAGAATTCCCTTGAAACTTGCCGAATCTTGTCAAGAAATAATTTTGGAATCCCATGACCTATTGCCTAGCATCCAGAAATCTGTTAGAACGCATCGAGTACATTCGTACTGCCACTTGCTAAACTATCAGAAAAAAGGAGTTATTGAGTGTATACCTGAAAGCAACCCCATGAGCAAAGGGCAGACTTAAGCTTCTGCAGTTCTTGATGTGCGGTGGATGTCCAAAGAGAGGAGGCTGAGGTCTATGACAGGAAGCGGAGGTGGTGGAACAGAAACATTATCATCTTCAGAATCATCTCTGCATATATAGGGTGGCTGTGGTTGTTCGCCATTGAGGACCATATCCTGGACACGCTTTGATAACAAAACTTCAGCAGGAAGAAAGGAGATCCCGGCCATGTTTGCTGATGAAGCAAAGGTCTGGCTATAATTTGATACAGAAAGTGCAGTGAGTATGAATAACACAACTTGAACTTGTACCGGTAAAAATGATAAAGATGGCAGATATTTTGGTTGTAGGAGAAGACAAGAACTATATACAATAATATAATGATAATGATTGAGAAAAACAAGAGAGATGGGAGCAGTACTCTATGACTAAGCTTTTCTTGTCATTTTTTGTTGTAAATTTAATTTGATTCATGAATGTTTTTGATAAGTTTGACGAAATACAGATCAAATTGGCTACATCTGTATACTTCAATGGAAAAACAATCTTCTTATGGAAGTGTTTGGTGCTATGTCAACATCTCTTGGATAAAAATCTATTTATATGGTTGGATTAAAATAGTAACTAATGATGACGACTAGCAGTTTTTTATGGATTAAAATTATTATTTTTATGGTGAAAATAACCAATCAAGTATCAACAACAATAACATTAATGCATAACTACTATTCAACTCAATTAAATGAGTATGTTTTCTGCATTTTGCCAACTTACAACTATTTCACGAGAGAAACTTAATTCCTCCATCATTATTGCTCTCCATGTTCTTGGGAAACTATTTATTTAACAATAGGAGGGGCGCATTTATACACACACATATCCATATTTTGAAGCAAAAATAATTTCTTCTATGCTATTGTGAAGGAAAAACATAATGACAATTTCCTCTACTAATATTAATAAAAAAAAATTACTTCCTGTAATAAAACCAGTTATTCTTTATTTTAGTTATAATTGTGTCCATTGGAATTATTTTTATTCTCAATTTTATTTATTCTTTTATTTATACTGTGGTACCACTAAAATTACTTGTCTTCAATTTCGATTAGTTTAGACTCACAATCTCATAGTTTTACACTAAATATAATTCATTCTTTTTCTAGATTAATAAATTTTAATTTTCACGAAATGCTGATATTCAGTCATAATTATTTTATAATATAATAATTCAGAAGTTTTTTTTATATACAATAATAATTCAGAAATTAAAGGTTAAATTTTAAATATTCTAATTAAGTTATAAAGAAAAAAAATCAAAATTTTATAATTATTAGTTTAAGGGTTGAGTAGTTATTAACTTTGAGGGATTGAGACTACCGATTAAAATAATTAGGCTAAATAATTATATAGTCCTTAAAATTTTATATATTATACTAGTTAATCCATATATTTTTAACATTTATTTTTTTCATCCTTATGTCTTCAAAAACTAAAATACTACTATTTAGTCATATTTTTTCAAAAACTAAATTATTTAGTTATTTTTTTTCCAAAAATATTAATTTAATCAATAATTTTGTCATTATAAAATTACTTTTTTATCCTTATATATATATATCTTTATTATTTTATTAAATCATACTCATTTTTATTTTTTATTTCTATTTTTTACACATTATTTATTTTAATTTTATAAATATTACTAAAAATTAATTTCAAATAATATGAATAATAAATTTTATTATTTTAAAGACGATGTATACACATCATTTATTTTAATTTTATAAATATTATTACAAAAATAATTTTAAATAATACGAATAATATTTTTTATTGTTTTATAAATAAATTTTATATAAAGTAAAATAAAAACAAAATAAATTAACAAGTAATAAAGACAAACATAGGTATATATAAAAGAATAACAAAAAGTTATTTTATGATATCAAATTTATCGATTAATGATTTTGAAATATAAATATTGATAGAAGGATCAAATAGTTTATTTTTTAAAAATACATAGTCTCAAAAATAGATGTTAAAAATATAAAGACTGACTAATATAATATGTAAAACTTCAGCCATTTTATAATTATTTAACCAAATAATTATTGGGAAAGTGTATATGATTAAAATACACTTGATATGAAGAGCATTTTATTTTTTTTAAAAAAATTAACTTGTAACTTTTTAGTAATATTTACACTAATTAAAATTTCTTATTCCTCAGCTTATGATGATGATATAAAATTTAAATATGACATTAACTTTTAATTATAATAAATTAAGCTACTAAAAGTTTTAAGGGTATGGTTAATTGGTTATATTCCTTTTTAAAAAAAAGAAGCCTTTAAAAACATTTCGTACTAAACTCTCAAGCTTTCTTACGCACGCCCTGCCGACACCCACTACATTTCATTTATCAATTTAAAAGAATATGTGCACTTAGGGGCCTTTAGGTGCACCTCAAAATCTAAAATTTCACTTGAAAGATGACCACAAATTCTATTATTGTGAATAAAAATTTATTTAGAAGGAAGATAAATAAATAAAAAATGTGTCCACATTATCATAATGCAGCGGAATTCGTTATGCATATATTAACATGATTTGGCTCAAATATTGGCTTTATTCTTTGAAGCGCTCAATCTCATATCTGTTGGGCATCGATGGACAGATGTAGTTTGCCATTGCTAGTCAAAAAGGTGATGATATTTTCCTTCCTTTGATTGCCTATTGGAATATATGAAAGGCGAGAATGTTTTTTGCTTTAATAGTGATGTTCCTGATCCTCTTAAAACTTTACAACATGCATGCTCGCCTTTATTATAATTTATTTTCTGAAGCATTTAAGCATAAAGCTGCACATACAAATGTACCACATATAAGGCCTCTTTTTAGCAGGAATGATGCTTGGTGCCCTCCCATGCATGGATCATGGATGGACTAAACTTAACACTGATGCCACTTTCAAGATGGGGTGCTCATTGGCTACCATGATTGTGGTAGTTAGAAACTCTTTTGGCACTTTAGTCAATGGCATGGCATACTTGATGCAGTTGGCCTCTACGTTGTATAATGAAGCCCAACTGATATGCCTGACTGATCAAAAAGCCACTAGCCTACATCTTCACTGATGTATTTTTGAGAGTGACAACCTTGTTCTGATTAAAGCCTTTCAGAATTTTTCCAACTATCCACAGGAGATTAAGGTTTTTATTTTAAAGATCGTTAAGCTTGCCTAATCATTAGGTTCTATTGTATTTTTTGTATGTTTGTCGAAAGGATAACAAATCAGCAGGCTACTTGCTAAATCTATCTTTAATCTTATCCTCCAAATGCTTTGGGTGTTTTTTTGTATTCTGATCATTCTTAATATTAATTCATTATGCAAGCTCTACAAAAAAATACAAATGTGTGCACATAAGCACACATATCTAAATTTTAAAAGGTTAGATTTATTAGTATGCAATATCAGTTGTGTTATTCCTATTTAAGTCTAGAGATCGAGTTTTCTAAATATTTTTCCTCCTCTACTTATAATTAATAAAAAAATATTATTGAATTGAATTTAATTTTGTTCACCAGTCTGGCCTTTACAAAGAACAAAATAGAGAAATTTTATTACTTTTTTTTTGTCTTAAATTAATGATTATATTGTTTTATTTTATTTTTTTAAAATTATAATACATCTATTATTATAATAAGTTAATTAATGTGTAAAACTTTTATTATATCTATATTTAATTATTTATTAAAAATATTAAAAATATTTCATATTAAATTAAAAATTATATGTAAATTTTTATTTTTAATAAAATAATTAATTTTTCTTAATTCTTGCAAGTCTATAGATTTAAATATAAAAAATAATTGTTAATAAAAAAACTTTTTATTTTTTAAAAAATATATTATATACAAATGAATCGTTCCTCAAAGAAAATTGAATTTTGATTTCATGTAGATATTAATTAATCAATAACTTAATTTTTAAAAATTTTATTTATCATCAATTAATATTTGATTTAATAGAAATATCTATAAAATTAATTCATTTATCAATGGTCCACTAACAAAAAAGTTCTCAATTAGGATATTTTTATTTCACAGATTTTTTTTCCTCAAATATATATTTGCAAATATTTCAATTTCATATTAATAGGATCAAAATCTCAATGTTTTCAGCATTCTGCAATTTCTCCAGTCAAAGATGGCCCAATAACTGCCCGCAGGTCACATGCACGACTCATCATGGGAAATTTAAGCCGTATACGCATACCTCGTCAAAAACTTATCTTTTCAACGATATCGGCACAGATTTTTTTTTTTTTAAATTTATCTTTGCAACGTTGATTTTTCATTTTTTTCTTTAATTATTTTATTTTATTTAAAAAATTTTTTAATGCCATATTTTTAATATATATATATATATATATGCAAATAATAGTAAACATATAAACAATATACACATAATATTTACAAAATATATATATAACAATATAAACTATATTTAAAATATATCTATTATATATCTATTTAATATTTTTAATATTTTTTAATTTTTTATTCTTATAACATTCATATAATATTCACGTAATATTTATATAATATTTAATAATTTTTATATAAAATACACACAATTTAAATAATAAAAACATAACATACACACAATAACTATAGTATTTAGGTAACAAAATAATATATATATATATATATTATTTTTTTATTAATATATTATATAAAACTTATTTAAAAATAAATTTAATAATTTTTATTAATATATCTTTATATATTTTATTTTGAGTGTTATTTATTTTTATAATTAAAATTAATATTTTTTATAAAAAAATATAATTTTTATATGATAAAAAATAATTTAAAATATTAATTTTTATTATTTTATTAAAATATTTTTATTTAATAAAATTTAAAAAATAATAAAATTTAAAATAAAATATTGATTATAGTGAGAAATAATTTATATTTTTAAAATTTTACATATAATTCAAAAAAAAATGACACCTTTTATTATATTTTTAAAAATATTTACTTTTTTATTAAAAATATTTTAATTATTTTATTATAAATTCATAATACATTTATTACAAACTATATAAATTTTATAAATTTATTTTAAACTAATTATAAATTTATTTTAAATTAATAAAAATTTAATATTTTAATAAATATTTTATAAATTATAATATTTTAATAAATATTTTATAAAAATAATAAATTTAAAATTATTATTATTTTTTGTCGTATTTTTATCAAAAACCTTTCTGTAAAAGTATAAATATTATTAACTTTTATACTCCCTCCGTATCTTTTACATAGAAAAAATAAAATTGACACGAAAATTAAGGAAATTTTACTTTTTCTATCTCTATTTACTTAAATACACCTAAAAAAAATATCCCTCAAAACCTATTTTTAAGGCAAAGGTATAAATGGTATTTTGTCTCTCCAAAATTTACCTAAAATGATATATTTTCTATATAAAAAATACACAAAAAAAAATTTCCCTATATAAATAATACGGAGAGAGTATTATTTTTGAATAAAAAAATATTTTTTTTGTTTTGTCAACATCATCATCAGAAAAATGACTATGCAACTGCCAAGTTATTGAAGCTAATGGACCTGCGGAGTACAGGATAACCAACCATATTCGAGGGATCAACCTTGATTTCTTCGCCGGGTGGTTCAAACAGAACCGATGAAGTATATTTCACTATCTGTTTTCGAATTCCGATAATCACAAAGTGAATTCCTTTGTTTTATAATTCTCCTCAGTCACTCTGTCCTCGCTTGAACCATCTTCAGATCAGCTCCCAAAGTTTCAGGCTTCTGATTTTTCAATAATTCTTCCCCTTTTTTCTCTTAAACTTTCTGTTTGTTCTCGAGAAGAAATTTTTGAGATTGAAGGTTACTTAAACTTTCTGTTTGGTCTCGAGAAGAAATTTTTGAGATTGAAGGTTAAGTTAATACCTTTTCTTTTTATCCTAATGCTTTATGCTGAATTGTTTTTGAATAAGTGAATCACTCTGTTTTAAGCTAAGCTTAGTAGCTCTACTAAAGCTTTTCAATATGGTTTTATTTATGATTGAATGTTAGAGTAGTGGAATTAGAAGATTTGTAGTGGAACTGATAAAGCTTTCTTTTTTATTTAATTTCTTGTAGTTTGTATTCTGTTGGAAATTTAGAACAGTGTAGAGAGAGCTATTCGTTCATATGTGTAGTATCAATTCAAATTTTTGGAAAAGCTTTTACTTTATGTTTTAATGGATGTCGGTTATTTTTAGTAAATAATTAATAAGTAAGATTTTTTTATTCAAATTTGTAGATTTTGTGCTGATGCTCAATGGGAAATGCCTCATCAATGCTTACTCAATATGATATAGAAGAGGTTCAACGGCATTGCCATAATCTATGTATGTTACTCCCTTCACTTCCTATGTTCTTGCCCTTCGTTCATGTTATTTTGATTTGATTTTCAATTCCATTGTTGTGTTGTCAACTCAGTTTCCCAACAAGAAATAGTGTCCTTGTATAAAAGGTTTTGCCAGCTTGATCGTAATGCAAAAGGATTTATCTCAGCGGATGAATTCTTATCAGTGCCCGAGTTTGCAATGAATCCACTCTCGCAGGTGTTTCTTTTTTCTGTTTGATTTGTATTCTTTGTGGAATTTTGAACGGTTTGAATTTATGATAAATTGAGAGCACAAATTTTGTGGGCTCTTGCAGAGGCTACTCAAAATGGTGGATGGTCTAAATTTTAAGGACTTTGTGGCTTTTTTATCTACATTTAGTGCTAAAGCAAGCTTGGAACAGAAGGTTAGACGTAAGTATTAGTTTGACAATATGACATATGCTGCTGGTTATGGTTGTCAATTTGTTGTAGTAGTTTTAGTAAGGCTGAAAGAAAATAAGTGTTTTTTTTAGTAAGAGGATTGCAGAAAATATATGGAGACTAATCTTATGGGCTTTGCCTGCCTGCGATATTAACAGTGCTAAATATGTTCTAATGTATAAAGATCTCATTTTTGTTGTTCTTTTATGCTTGATTGTGTATGAATGAGATGGAGATTTGAATTTCACATTTATTTATTTTTTTTTCCCTACCTTTGATCATCTCGATAAAGCCAATAATTGAAAGGCTATATTTGCCAGTTAAAGAAAGGTGTAGGACAGAAAGGGAAAACTAAAAAAGCTGGATGGAATATTGCTTTTTATAAGATTATGTAGAATGAGAATTACTAAGTGGAAGGGAAATTCTATAGGATTTTGATGTTTTTGAATTCTTAAACCGTACAATAACTTGGTAGTGTAATTTTACAATGAGTTTGTGTGGCAGTTTTTTCATAGCATCTCAGGAGGTAACCGATGTTGCATCAAACAAAAGAAAAGGCTGAACAAATTTAATTTGAACCCTTTGCCGTAAAAGGAAGAATTTGCTAATGAGAAACAGAATAATTGACTGTTAAGGATTGAAATTAACTGGTTGGCCAAGATGTTGGACTTGACGCATATCATGTCATTTATCTCTTATCATTTATTTTGGATTTGCCTATTCTTGTGGTTAATAATTCTTGTATTTCTTACCTTGAAATGTTGATTGCAAATATTTATAAAATATTCCTCTCTGTGGAACTGAAAATTCTATTGTTTTTGATGCTGTGTTAACATTATTTGTATCTTCCTGCTGCAGTTATTTTCCAGGTATACGACTCAGATGGTAACGGAAAAGTTTCTTTCAACGACTTATTAGAAGTGCTTCAAGATTTGTCTGGTTCTTTCATGTCTGATGAGCAAAGAGAGGTACCAACAAATTTTTCTATTTCATTATGTAAACCTACTATCATAAATCGGGATAGTGTAGGACATTCCTTGAATGTTAGTCATTAATAAAGTCATTCAAATGTCTTACTACTTTGTTATTTATAAGAGTGTTCTAACAGGAATTGTGACATTAATAATCACAATTAATAAGCAAAATCTAGTTAATGTGATCCTTCCGGAATAGTTCATTTCTGTCTATACAATAATTTTCACATGCGTTCTCTTCATTTGATGCATCATTTAGTAATTTAGTTTCTGCATCTACTTTCTATATAGTATCTTGGTATTCCTTTAAATTTCCACTTTTATTAGTGTAAGTATTACATAGGTTTATTCTCTGTTGCTTTAGATTTGACAGCAGCAAAACTAATTCTTTGCAATTTTTGTTCTGTCTTGCAGGAAGTTTTGTGCCAAGTTTTGAAGGAGGCTGGCTACTCGAGGGAATCTTTCTTAATGTTGGATGACTTCATTAAGGTGCTTTGCATTGCATATTTTTTCACTCTGTCAACTTAATTGTGTGGGACACTTTTTTTCAAATTGCAAATTACTGCTGCACGTTGCTGTGAAAGAAGAGGCTCGAAAAGAGACAGCATTACATTTCTGATCTTGTTCTTTGGTTGAAAATTGCACTAAATTAATATTGGCTTTGACTGGTAGAGAAGTGGAATGTTGGAGAAGAAATGAGAGCCATGAGAAAGAAAGTTACAGCATTTTTCTTGTAGTTGCAAAGGCTAAAAGGCCTGCTGGCATTGGTGATTTTATTTGTTTTTAAGGGTGAAAATTCAGGAGGATGGCAGCATAATGTTCTGTCATTACCTGAGATTCAAAATTACTTAATTTTCTTATTAGAGATTCACAAACCCTTAGACTTCGCAAGGCATTTGGAAGCCATTAGAATGTTGTTTATTACAATGAAACTTGAGTGCATACAAATAGTTTTATGTCGATCATAATACCATATGGCCCATAACAATGATAACATCATTGATACAGCTTGCTGATCTAACTAATTTCTGGTGGCATTCATTTAAGAATAAATGTGCCTTAAAATAGTTTCATGCTTTTTCAGATTAGGTAGGACCAATCTCAGGTGATCACTGGCTAGGATTTGTTCTTCGGGTCTACTTTTGTCCTGTACGACACGTTTTTGGTTTCCCAATGATAGCAAACTTCAAGGTGATTTCTGGGTAGGATTTCTTTTGGCCACTTTCTGCTGTCCTCCTGTGTCTCCTGGTTTGCTTGAAGGATAATCATACTTCAGATGAATACCTTAATGACTTTGCTTAACCTGCTTCTACTTATTTCTTTTAATTTAGATTTTCCTTTTAAAATATAACTTAATGAATTTGCTTAACATGCTTCTACTGATTTCTTTTTATTTAGATTTTCTTTTTTAAAATCATTATTTCTATGTTTACGACGTAGCTTTGCATGTGACACAGGTTTTCGGAAATTGTGCACTAAAAATGGAGGTTGAAGTTCCAGTCGACTAATCTAAGCAGGCGGTTTTGCCATCTGTAGATTTTCTGTTAGCACATGAAGAAACAACCCTTGATTGCGTCTATTGTAAAAGGCCTCCAAAGTAATTGAAAGAAGATACACCTGTATCAATTTCCTTTTACTGTTTATAGCAAAAGGGGAAAAAAGAAAAGATGAATAAGCAACTTGTTTATGACAATAAACATTCAGCTTATACATAAATGATTCATTATGTCTCAGCAATTTTCGAGTTCCCGAGATGTATGATTAAGCTGTTCACAAGTTCTTGCTATCTTTGTCGAATTTTTCTTGCATGGCCTTGTCTATTTAATTTATGGCAGTTTGTTTGTTGAATGACTGAGGAACGTAACAATAGCACATAAAAGTAACTTTCAAGTTTTTGTTGGGTCCCATTTCTGGCTAGGGATAAGAAAATAAATGGTTTTGTGTGATGAAATCTACTGTTTTGATCGTACTCAAACTGCAACTGCAAGTTGCTTCAAGATTAAGCATACTGCAGGGCCTCTGCTCTAATGGAGCCAACACTTTGCCTCCTAAATATGAATGAGGCTATACGGTTCTTAAACTGCGACTCTGTTAACAACTTGTTAAATTGAAGCTTTAATCACCAATAACAGTCATATTCTAAAGTGAAGTCGTTCTCTTAGCAACTGCCTGGCAATTTCCTTGGAAACACTAATGTTTCTCTCTTTTTATTCTTTGACAGAGATTATAATTTACATCCTCTTGTTGTCTTTGTAAAACTCACTTTGTAGAGAAGCAAAGTGAAGATTTGCAAACATGTTCTCTATGTCCTTCACCACTGCACTTTCGTTAAGTAAGCAATCATCATTTGATTTTCTTACACTATCATGTTCTCCAACAATATTTTTTCTGCTCTTTATTTTCTATATTTTGTTATACTGTTAATTATGGTTTACATGTTTCTTGTTTATGTTCCATGGGTTATTCAGGTATATGCTGTTTTTGCTAATTTCTGATGATTTTTCTGTTTCCTGACATGTATTCTTCTTGTTTTCCTGATAGATAGTATTAGACGCCGGCGTTCCAGTACTTCTAATGCTGAAATTTTGTGCGCCCTGCAAAAAATTGAAGAAATTCTGCGTCAGAAGGAACTGCAAATTTCCTTGCTTGATTTGGATGTTTATTCCTCGCAAAATAATCTTTCGGATGTCAAGAGCATGAAGAATAATTCAAGCAATAACAACCTCAAAATTGAAGCCATTGATGAACTGAGATCAGAGGATGAAATTTCAGAGGATGTTAACGGTACAGAAGATGCAATGAGAGAAGAGGAAAGACTTCAAGTGCTTAGAGTGATGAATAGTAAAAAGCTATTAACAAATTCAAGGGCCTCATGCTCAAATGAGGTAGCAAATTCTTGTGAAGGGAAAGAAGTTTTGCAGGGAAGCGAAATCGACGAACTGAAAATGCGACTGGAGTTTCTCGAAGAAGAAAGCAAATTAATGAGGCTAGAATTTTTTGACTATGTACGAGAAAAGAAAAAAATGGTGAAAGAGATACATCAGCATTTTCATACTATATATCGTTGCCTTCAACTTGAAAATCCAGTAAACCCCTGCAAGGTAATGAGATTAGGCAATCCTTGTAGTTAGTAGACAATTCTCCTTCAGCAATTGAATCAGAACTTTTTATTGTTAAATGTTAATAGCAAAGAATATGAACAATTAAATTGATTCTAATTCATAGTTTTTGCATGTTATGTTGAAACAGGATGATTCAAGCACATGCATTGTGACCAACAACACAGACCCAAGAACCAATTTCTTGACATCAAAGGAAGCTCATGAAGAAACATAACAGTGAATGACAAAGCTTTGCTATTATACATTTTGCCTTTGTGTTGCTTGCAGTTTTCTTGGTTGGTTGGATTTCTAGAGAATTTAAAGTCAAATATACTTTTATAGAATAAATTGGGTTTCCAGTCTCTCTCTTTTATGAGATCATTTGGATTGGAGACCTCATTACACCCATTTACTATACCTATAATCATTCATAAAATTGAAAGATTTATAATCAAATATAATATATTATACGTATTGTAATTAAGATATATAGCAGCCTGATCTAAATATTTCAAGAAACATTGGTTTCATCAAGTATGTCTCACAAAAGCCTAATAGCCAAGTCCAATACTTTAATACTCCATTTTGTATTTTGCAAAATTCATTTGTAGAAAATAAAAATAAAAATTAATGCTTTATTCAGAAATGATAGATTTTGAGTATATTGAGTGGGTTTTTTATATGTTTCAAATTCTCTTATTATTTCAGTGCGCTCTTTGTATTTAAATTGAAAATAGAGAATGAGTTTAGTTCTCTATACTTGGAGAGTCAATTTAATTTATTTTTCATTTTAAAATTTGCAACTTGTGTGTTGGAGAAATGGTATAAAATGGAATGAAAGAAAAATTCAAAACATTAATAGTTTATTGAAAAAGATAAAAATAAAATTTAAATTTTAAAAAGTTCATTGGATTTATTTTTAAAAAAAGAAATACACTATTTATATATAAAATTGATTAAGATGCTCTATATTCTTCTTGTGCTAAATTTAAAATATAAAAGGGGAGTGAGTCTGAAAATTATATTAATTCTGATAGAAAATCTTATTTCATTGTATTTAATTTCGTGATTGAATTTTTTACATATTAAAATTTACAAAATTTTACAAAACAATTTGTGAATTCATATTTAAACAAGCTTGAAAACTTCTTGTTGTTTAAGGTTCAGAGTTTCGAAGAAACCACCATTATTAAACAAAGACTGATTTATTGAGAGAAAATTTGAGATTTTACTAAATCGACTTAAACTAAACTTAATTATAAGTGCATGCAATTAGTTAACCCTAAACTCATAATTAATAAGTTACGCATATTCTATTAAACATATAAATCTAACAAAACCATTGCCATTGACATTCGTCAAGTTAATTGACTATAATAGATATGATATTCCATCTTTATTATTTTAATTCATATATTAATATAAAATTAGATGTGTAATATCAAGCTCAGGATAATAAAAATATGGGAGAATTAACTTTAATTCAGTTATATGTTTAAACAGCAAAATAAAGAAATTAAAATTAAAATTGTGGTTTGACTCGGTCATCTATAATTTTCTGTATTTATATATTTGTAAAATACTAAACTACTCTCACGTTTTTATCATAATTGTAAACTTTGTTGATTATTTAATTTATTAACCTCTTCAGCTTTTCCTATAAGAGTTCACAAAGTGAACATATACATATTCTTTCTTTTTAGTGTGAGAGTCATAACGTATGTGTAAAATAATTGGTTCTTTTTTTTTTTTTTTTTCATTTAGAGGAAAGAAAAATTTCAAAGCATTAGAGGTTTAGTTGTGAAAAATATTTTTAAAAATAAAATATATTATTTAATTAAAAATATTTTTCTTTTCATTTGCAAAATTAAAAAAATAATTTTCTATATTTATTTAAACATATTTTTAGTTGTTTTCTAAATAAAAAAATACATAATTCTAAAAAATATAAATATTTATTTTTTATCTCAATTCAAATTGTTTTTCTTTTTTTATTTTTTTTATTTTTCAATTCAAATGAAAATATAAGAAAATAAGAAATTAAAAAACTTAAAAAATGAAAATAAAAAATAGTTTTTACTACTAAATGAGTTCAAAATTATATTTTTGACCATTTAAAATTATATTAATAAAATCTTCTTTTATCAAAAAAAATAATAATAATAAGTTCAACCCTTAATAACCACTATGGTATAGCTTGATTGCCAAAATCATATGTTGATGGCCATGAGCATATATTATTTTTACTTACATCTTGAGTTCAAATTCTTCTCTTTCCATACATATATATATATATATATATATATATAATTATATATAATTAATAAAAAAAAGGGTTCAGCTCTTAGTTTTCTACATATTCAAGCATCATCCATTTATATGCAAACATCAACTCTCTAATAGCGGCAATAAAACGACATCTGCAATTATTAAAAATTAATTCTGTACAGTGCACATTCGAAGACCTATTTTCAAATCTGTGATCAAATCTCTACAATAAGATAAATAAAAATAGATTCACTCAAGTGAAGAAATGTGCAGATGGATCATGGTTTATTTACAATCATACATCTGTCAATAGACAGCTTCTCCTGGAGTACAAATGATTTCCTCAAACTTATAAGAAGCTTTCAGAACTCCTCGTTCATAGTATGAACAAACACAGCTAATACGAGCAATCCATGTTTGATCATATTGACTTATGAGTCTAAGACAAGTAAAATTCTAAAATTTGTTAGCAAACTAATGTTCCAATAACAGTCAATCCTGTATTTTACTTCTACACATTCGAAGGCATAAATTTTGATAAAAAAAAACATCTCTATTCCATACCCAATACAGCCATTTAAAAAGACGAGCAAAGACAAGATAAGAAACTTTTGCAAACAAGATCAAGTGAAGACGATGAAAATACATCAGATTTCTCCTCTATAGCCTCCAGAACCAAAGTAATCCCTTCTGGAGTTAGCAAGTTGCTGGGATCGCTGATGCTCCAGCTTGGGGCAATCACGAATACGATGACCAAGTCCACCACAATAAGCACAGCCCTTAACTCCACTTGCATCAGCTATTGTCTCTCCATCTGTCGTTTGATCACCCAACTCGGCAAGGACAGGTGGGATCCTCTGTTTTGCTTCTTGTAATAGGTGCTTCAAATCAAGAAGTGTTGTCTCACTCTGATTTTTGTTTATAAAGGTTGTTGCAATTCCTGTCTTACCACATCTTCCCGTTCGTCCAATTCTATGAACATAGTTTTCGATTTCTGCAGGCATATCATAGTTTACAACGTGCTGAATATCAGGAAAGTCTAAACCCTTGGAGGCAACATCAGTAGCAACCAAGACATCTTTTTGGCCTGCTTTGAAGGATAAAATTGCATATTCTCTCTCTTCTTGGTCTTTGCCTCCATGAATGGCCACAGCCTCGACTCCCTTTAGAAGGAGGTATTCATGTATATCATCCACATCAGCCTTGTTCTCACAAAATATTAAAACAGGAGGTGGAGTCTTCTGAAGGCATTCAAGAAGGTAAACAATCTTTGCCTCCTGCTTTACATACTCAACCTCCTGGATTACATCAAGGTTTGCTGCACCTGCTCGTCCAACATTAACAGTAACAGGCTTTACTAGAGCACTTCTGGCAAAGGTCTGAATTTTGGTGGGCATGGTGGCAGAGAATAGAAGAGTTTGCCTTTGAGCTTTAAAGTGGTCAAAGACTTCCCTTATGTCATCCTCGAATCCCAAATCCACCAATCTATCAGCCTCGTCCAATGTCAAGTACCTAGAGAGAAAGCAGTAATGTCAATAAGTAGTATGTATGGAACAACAAGCATAAACCATAGTTCTTTCAAACTTCAAAGAATGGAAAAGAGGAGAATGTGCATCAAGTATGTCAACAAAAAATGTGATAGGATATCCTAACAACAATAACAGGAAACCGAACACAAGACAAATAACAGCAACACATTTCATGTAGACATGCAATCAGATAGGGTACTTGGAACCTTGAAATTTCAGTTAACTTATGACTATAAAAAGAAACTGAAGACAAAACATTAACAAGACATTCAGATCCAAGGCTATAACTATTTAATAAATGAGAGAATACTGAAGAAGAAATTCTGAGAAAAACATTTACCAACTAGTTTTGATAAAGGAAAGGGTGCTGCTCATCACTGGCTATATTAAATGTTGACATTTTAGACATTTTCTTTGTCAGAAAAAGAAAAAAAAAGCTGATCATTTCACTTTTGAAAAAAAAAAACACTGAATTCATATTGTGTAGAACCTTTTTGTGATAAATATCGAACCATATTGAGTAATTTTCCTTCTACAACTTGAATGAATTTGGTGAATAACAATGATCTCATAAAAAAATTCCTAAAGAAGCCTATTGCAGTCAGTGTTCGTCATATAAATGCTTACCACGTATATACAGACTAGTACCATTAGCTATATAAATCAGAGACCATACCAATTCACAAATATTGAGCAATACAATCAAGTTAATAACAAGTGATAATGTATATATAGATGGAACAAATGGTGATTACCTGCAGTTATCCAAATTCATTTTCTTCTTTGCTAGCATGTCCTTCAATCTCCCAGGAGTTGCAACAACAATATGCACACCCTTCTTCACAACCTCCAATTGCGACCTCATATCCACTCCTCCAATACAGAGCAATGGCCTCAACTCTGGATACCCAGTTTCTTTCATAGGAATCAAAAACTGTTCCACTACTTCATAAGTTTGTCGAGCAAGTTCTCTCGAAGGACAGATGATCAACCCAAACGGCCCTTCTCCCCGAGCAATAGGCATCATAATCTCCTCCTGCAAAGCGATCATGATCATTGGAAGCACAAAAACAAGAGTCTTCCCAGAACCCGTAAAAGCAATCCCAATCATATCTCTTCCACTTAAGATAACCGGAAGACCCTGAACCTGAATCGGAGTAGGCTGCACAATCCCTTTAGCTTTTAACTTCTTCAAAATGGGTTCAGGAAATCTCATATCCTTGAAATTCTTAATCGGCGGCGGAATATCTTCCCCATCGACAATAATATGCCACTGTTTTCGAATCGCTTCACACTGCTTTTTGGACATTCTTCTAATCTGAAGCGGCGGTTTCCACCCAGTCAATAGAGGCTCAGTATAGGTGATTCCTTTAGCCAATTCACGAACAGACATTAGAGTTTTCCTATCCGATAAATGCTCAATCATCTCCTTCTCTTGCTGCATAATCTGCTCCGCTTGACTGATTTCAGGTTGGTCACGTTTAAGCTGAGAAGCCTTGACGAGCAGGCTAGGTTTGGCTTCAGCAAGTTTAGATTTCTCGAGTTCATCTTCTAAAGCAGAGGATTTTCCCTTTCTCTGAAGTATCTTTTGCGCCTCTAATGCTCGGCGTTTCGCCACCGGAATATACTCCACATAGTCATCGTCTTCCACCATATTTTAATTTCCCCGTGCAAACAAACAAATTCAATATTTTATATTAGACTCTGGTCGAAACCCTTATTTAGTTCTCCGTGCGAATTGGAGAGCCAATAATTGAAATTTCCAAGAGGAGAAAATATTTTAGGGTTGGGAATAGAAACTTTATGGATGTCGCGTTTGAAGAGGCAGTAGGCGGTGGAGAGCAGCTGTCGCCCGTCGCAGTGATCGGTTAATCGTTTCCTTAAGCGATTGTTTTCAAATTTTATATAGAAAAAGGGATTATCCGACCCGACTAAAAGTCGGAGTAGAACCGCCAGCTGTTATTTTGCAGAGTAGCAGCGAGTCGGCAACTCGACTTGTTCAAGCAAAATAGCAAATTAGTCTGAACACCCTGTAGTATTTTAAATTATATAAACTCCACCGAGTTCTAATAAAATTTTAATTTGTAGCCTCACATTTGATAATTTAGGATTGAAATATAATTTAGGATGATGTAATCAATCGCATTACATTCGCATTACATTTTCTATTAAAAATTTATTAAATTTATTAAATATTATATAAAATTATTTTAAATAGATTAAAATATTTTTTATTAATTTATTAATATTAATATTATTATATTTTTATTTTATTAATTAATTTATTATTAATAAAAATATAATTGAAAAAAATAATTAATTTTTTATTTATAAAATGATAATTTTAATAAAATAATTTCTTTTTATAAAAGTGATCATTTTAATATGACTCCTAATATATATTTTTTTAGAAATTACTTAATTTGTTGATTGATTATTTTGACAGTTGCAAATTGTCATTTTTCAAGTTAAAGCATTAGTTTTAGATTTATTATAATTTTAATCAAAAATATATTTTAGACTAAAATTTATATATATTGTTAAAACCATGTTATTAGATTGTGCTTCGTGTATGTTATTAAAATTAAAACCAAGGGTCTAAAACCGTTATTAATTCATTAAAAAGAATGTTAATGTAATTGGAAAATTTTTATATTATCTTTTTTTTAACGCTAAAAATTTTTATATTATCTTGATTCTAGTACAATTTTTTATTTTAAAAAGTAAAGCAAAATTACTGTAGATGATTTTGCTTTTTTTTTCCTTCTTTACCCCTACACCTATATATACATATATATATTAAAAAAATAAAAATAATATATATATAAATAGAATTAGTGGCCCATTTGACTGGCAAAATACAGAGAATGTGTGGCTCAAAACTGGAGTCCACGACGATAATAACAGAAGTCAATAAACAAAGTGATTGTACATCAGATTTTTTAGTACTGTCATTTGATTGTATCCAATCTTTTTTTGCTTAGTGTTCAAAGTGTAAATTTAGGGTGTTGATATGTGCTTGATTTATTTTTGCTTTGCTGTGAATTGCATTAAATATAACCATAAAGTTAATAGTGTAAATATAGCTATTCCCATATTCATTTTACAGAAACTTAGAGTTTATAGTGTCGAGGTTAGTTTATATTCATCTTCAATTTTTTCAATTTGTCCAATATGCAAAAGTTTGCTAATAAAAATTTAACTTAGTAATTAAATTTAAAATATTAATGAGCTAAAGTTCACATATCCAACTCCTAATTTTTATTTTATATCCGTGTAAAATTTAAATTTTATTTATATTATTTGATATAATTATCAATTTAATATTTATATGTATACTTATGTTTGTATTTATAAAAAAAACATCTTTTATAGTATTAATTATTTTTTATATTATTTATAAAAAATTAATATATATATATATAATAACATAAGAGTGATATTCTAGTATTAGAGTTAAAATTAGTGATGGATTGAAAGGGGAAATTTATGAAGTATACAAATACAATATGCAAAATATGGCTAATATAGTGAGTTTAGTTTAAATGGTCGAAGTCAGGTGATGTCATTTTAACTCCCAACAAATACATTAATTTGTTTGGTAATTTAAACTTTCAATAATTGTGATTTTGAAAATTTTTAATAGCTAGTAATTAATTTAAATTTAGATTATATTATCCTCGTGCAAAGTATTATTACTAAAAAAATTTTTAAGTTAATCTTTATATTGATATAACAATAATAATAAAAGTTAAAATAGTATAAATAATATTACAGAAATTTTGCCAAACAATATATATATATATATATATTACTTTCATATTTATATTTATAATATTCAAAAGTTGTTTAGAGAATTTTTTACCCTGTCAAGTAATCCTCTAAAAGATTAAGTTTAAGCAAAACTATTTTATTAAAATTTAAGTTTATATAAAGCCACCTAATCATTTTTTTCACATCATTATATTTTCATAAGTTAAAAAAATTTTTATGGACCCAAATATATTATATCTTTTTATTATTTTTTCAATTGATCATATATAGTAAATTTGGTCCATCAAAAATTAATTTAAATTTAATAATAATAATAATTTATATATATTAAAATATTTAAAAAATACAAATTAAATAAAAAAATATAATTAAAACTTATACAAATTGGGAGTTTTGGACGAATATAACATTAAGATAATATTAATATGACAGTAGGGGCGGAAGCACAAAGGGGTTAATGGGGTCGGCTGACTCCCCTCCCCTACCCCTTTAACATATATATATATATATATTATTTTGAATATATAATTTTTTATTATATATTATATATAATTTTATAAAATAATATTATATATATAATTAATAATTTATATTCATTTAATATATATTGAAATTATATATAATTATATACTTTTAAATTAAAATTATTAAAATTATATAAAATTAAAATTACATATATATAAAATTATACCCTTTTTATAAAATTATATACTTTTAATATATTCTTTTCAATTATAAATATATATAATAATATTTATTAATATTTTTTTAAATAATAATTTTTAATTTTTAATAAAATTCTATAAATAAATTATTAGATTCAAGAATTAAATAAAAATATATGTAAAAAATTTAATAAATTTTTAGAATTTAATAAATAATAAAAAATTTTTTAATAGTAATTTATAATAAAAAAATTTAAAATTTAATTATAATATTAAATATTTAATTTTATCTTTAGTTCGTTGTAATTTTTTTTTTAAAAAAAATTAAATTTTCTTACTCGGTTTTTGACGAAAAATTATCTCCTTCGATCAATTTCTGGTTTCACCACCGCTGTATGTCAGTATGCCTTTTGAAAATGTAAAATATATGATACATATAATATAATAAATGATACTATGATTTTTAAACTATAAAAATATTTAAAACTTAATTAAGATATTTAAATATTATTAAAAATAATTATGGGTTGGTGCTTTTATAAAAGGGATTTGAACAAGAAACATCAGAGGGAAGTGAAGAAAATATGTATTATTCTGTATTATATCACAAAGTACTACTGTACACTACTTTATATACAAACTGACGTAACAAACCCAGCTAACTCTACAACAAAATTTGACTTTTATCTAACCAACTATTTACATAAGTTACACGTGACTTAATTCAACATCCCCCTTCAAGTTGGACTTTGATGGAAATCAACCAAAGCCAACTTGGATACCAAATAAGAAGACGAAGCTTTTGTAAAAAATCAGCAATCTGCGAGTGCACAGTAGAAATCAGACCTTCCTTCATCTTGCTCCGAACCAAGTGACAATTAATGTCCAAGTGTTTGGTACGCTCATGAAACACCGGATTAGAAGATATATGGATTGCAGCACGATTGTCACAATGCAAAGAAATAGGCATTTGAAGTGGAATCTGAAAATCTTGAAGAAGATATTGAAGCCATTGAATCTCACAGACAGTGGATGCCATGGAGCGATACTCTGCCTCAGCAGAGCTTCTACTAACAATTGCCTGCTTTTTCGTTTTCCATGAAATCAAAGAACCTCCAAGGAAAACACAAAAATCAGTGACTGATCGCCTGATTTCTGGACAAGATGCCTGGTCAGAATCGCAAAAAGCAGACAGCTTCAAATCATTCAATGCTGGGAAGAAAAGACTAAGTGAAGGACTCTGTTTAAGGTAACGAAGAACATGATGCGCAGCCTGCATATGTATCTCACAAGGACTCTGCACATGTTGACTGAGTTGATGAACACTAAAAGAGATATCGGGCCGAGTAAAGCCCAATTATAACAATCGACCCACAAACTACGATAAGGTTGAGGATCGACTAGCAGAGGCGAATCGACAGTGAACAATTGAATGCCTTTAGGGAGAGGAGTTGGCTTAGGTTTAGAACCCAGCAACCCTGAATCAGTAAGCAAATCAAGCACATACTTTCTCTGATTCATGAAAACTCGAGCCTCTGATCGAAACAATTCGAGTCTAAGAAAATACCTAGCTTCAACCAAGTCTTTAATTGTGAACTTCTCATCCAATTTGTGTTTAAGCATATCAATTTTTGAGTGAGAGTTACCGATAAGCAGGAGATCATCTACATACACCAAGACAACAAGAAAAATGTCATCTTTAGAAAATATGAACAAGCAATTATCATTGATGGACTGACAAAACCCTAAACTCAATAAAAAGATTGTAAGCTCACTGTTCCACTGACGCGACGCTTGCTTCAAACCATAAAGAGATCGCTGAAGCTTGCAAACATGTCCCTTTTGAGCTCGAGTATAACCCTGAGCGGTTGCATATACACCTCTTCATTGAGAAACCCATGAAGAAATGCATTATTGACATCAACTTGTTGAATATGCCAGTTCCTAGCAGCAGCAATTGAAATAAAAACTCTCACTGTAACGAGCTTAGCAACTGGAGAGAAGTTGTCAGTATAATCAAGACCTACTACTTGATGATACCTCTTAGCCTCTAGCCTCGCTTTATGTCGATTCACTGAGCCATCTGGATTAAGTTTTAGTTTATACACCCACCGATAACCAATAACTGATTTACCAGGAGGCAAAGTGGTTAATGTCCAAGTGCTATTGTTTTCCAGAGCTTGTAACTCCACAGCCATGGCCTGTCTCCATTCCTCAGATTGATTAGCCTGAGCAAAGAAAGAAGGTTCAACTGTAAAAGCAACATTGGTTAAAAAAGCATGATGTTCAACTGTCAAGAAAGAATTATGGATAAAAGGAAATGTTTTTGGTATATGGGGGGAAGAAACAGGACTAGAGACAAAATCAGTCAGCCAAGAAGGTATTGTACGAGTTCGTGTACTGAATCTGACTGAAGGTTGAGGAGAAGTTGTGACAGGTATAAATGCAGGGGCAGATACAATTTCAGTTTGCACAGGTATAGAATCATGTTGTGTGGTTTGTGGTGGTTGTACTGATTGTGTAAACTGTGTTGGTAGTGTTGGTTGTATAGCTTGGGTATGTTGTAGTTGTGTGGATATAAGATCAGTAGATATAGGAATTTGAGGAACAACTCCTTCTGCATCATTGTTCATCTCATGATAGGGAAAAGTCTGCTCATGAAAAACATCTTCTCTGGAAACAAGAAATTCCATATTATCCAAGTCATAAAGCCTGTAACCTTTCTGTCCAGTAGCAAACCCCAAAAAAATACACTTAGATGCTCTAGGTGCAAACTTATCTTTGAAAGGCTTAACAGCAGTAGCATAACACAAACACCCAAACTGCTTATGAGTAGTAAAATCAAGCTTAGATTTAAACAAAAGCTCATAAGGACTCTTCCAATTCAAAACACTAAATGGCAATCTGTTTATCAAATAGGTGTCATGTAGTATAGCTTCAGCCCAAAACTCATTAGGCAAAGAAGCTTGTAATAAAAGATCCCTAGCTACTTGCACTAGGTGTCTATGTTTTCTTTCAACCCTTCTATTTTGTTGAGGAGTATAATTGCAAGCCCTTTGATGCTGGATACCAAACTCCTGGAGAACATGCTGCCAAGAACTACTAAGAAATTCTTTACCATTATCAGTTCTTATGGTTTTAACAACAACATTGAACTGATTATGAACCATTTTAAGAAACTTTTCCAATATACAAGTGACTTGAGCTTTAGACTGCATCATAAAAGTCCAAGTAGACCTGCTCATGTCTTCAACTATAGGAAGAATCTAGCCCCAGATAAGCTTTGTTTATGATAAGGACCCCATATGTCAATGTACAATGTGTCAAATAAAATCCGACTGTGAGAGGAACTAAGTGGAAAAACCAACCTAGTTTGTTTAGATTTAGCACAGATATCGCAAGGAATGGTTGTAGCATCTTTATTTAGTAAACTCAACTTGTCAAGTATAATAGTTGAGGGATGGCCTAGCCTTTGATGCCATATATTGATGTCTACAGTAGTATTTACAAAGGATTAAAAAATCTGCAAGTAATGATCAATAGTAGTAGACAAAAAAGAGAACTGGTTTAGCATGTATAAATTGCCAAAAGCTTGACCAACAACAAGAATCTTCTTGGTCTTTGGGTCGTGTAAAAAACAAGAGTAAAAGATGAAAATAACTCCACTGTCAGTGGCCAATTTGCTGACTGATAGCAAGTTGTAGCTAAATTTAGGGACATAAAGAGCTCCTTCTAGGGTCAAGCTATCAGCAATATCCACCCTTCCGGCTAATTCAACTGTTAACACAGTACCATTAGGCAAATGAACTGTGTGATAATGATCCACTTTATTTTGAGACACGAAAAGATCCTTGTTAGCACAAATGTGGTTACTTGCTCCTGTGTCAATAATCCAACACGAGCTTGATTGATTGACCATAAAAGACTGTGAAAAAGGAATAATACCTACAAAATCTTACATAAAACCAGCAAAATGTTGCTCAGTGAGCGGTTTGCCTTTAAAAATCTTAGTTGATTCTTGAAGTACACCTTGCAGTGAAATGGATCTGCGACTTCAGTTGCTCTACAGGTTCTGCAATGTCATCATCAAGAGGAGTCTCTGCCATGTTAACCCTAGCTCTACCTCCATTAAATTCTTCCCTCTTCTGTTTGAGTTCCTTGCACCAAACAGGATAACCATGCAATTTAAAGCAAGTATCCTTAACATGTCCATTTCTATTGCAATACGTACAATGCTTATCTTCAAAGTGTGACTGATCTCTGCATTTATAACCTAATCTAACTGTAGGTACATTTCTCTGTGAAACAGAATTAGCTAACAAAGCAGTGGTCATGTCAGAATTCTCAAATAAGTTACTAGAAATAATCCTTTGTTTCTGTACATTTTGCACCAGTAAATACACCTTGTCTAGATTAGGCAAAGGTTCAATCGTTAAGATCTGATTTTTAACAGTACCATAACTCTCATTGAGACCCATGCGAAACTGGATTGTCTTGGCATTCTCATTGATCTTTATCACCTGATCCGTTATTTCACAAGTACACTTGCCACAAGTACGGTTAGGCATTTGCACAATACTGCTCAATTCATCCCAAAGCTTACACAATTTCATGAAATACATTAAAAGTGATGAATTACCTTGAGTCACAGAAGCTATTTCTCTCCTAATATGATACTCTAGTGGACCACTAGCTTCTTCAAATCTTTGTTCTAATTTCTCCCATAATTTTTTTTTGCAGAACGCACATAAAGAAAAGCATCATGAAGATCTTTGGTTAAAGCATTCAGGATCCATGACACAACCATAGCATTATTGCTAAACCATGTATCATATCCATCTGACTTCTCATTTGGTTTCTTGATCCTTCCATCAATATAACCTAATTTCTGTTTTGCTGCAAGTGCTATCTTCATGGACTTACTCCAAGTCCTATAGTTATTTCCATTGAAAGGACATGACACGAGTCAAATTCAGATTGTCATTATTATTGACCACACCAGATTGTTTAGAGGAAGAACCTGATTCAATCGCCATTTATCGCAAATTGCAACCAGAAGAATTAGAGATTTCAGTCAAAAAATAGATCAATTAGAAGAAGCAACCAGAAAAGGAAGGGAAAACTCCAGCAGAAAAAAAATGGGAAGAAAAACAATCAATTATCAGATTCATTCATGAAAAGGAGCTATAGATTGAATTCTTGCTCTGATACCATGAACAAGAAGCATCAGAGAGGAAAGTGAAGAAAATATGTATTCTGTATTATATCACAAAGTACTACTGTACACTACTTTATATACAAACTAACGTAACAAACCCAACTAACTCTACAACAAACTTTGACTTTTATCTAACCTACTATTTCTACATTGCTCAAATCAAGGCTCATTCTGATGAGAAAATCAAAAGATATAAAGCTAAATCTCTTATTCAAAATTGTGTTGCAGAGTCAATCTTTCCAAAAATAATATATTGTAAATCAGCCAAGGAAGCTTGGGAAAAACTCAAATCCGAGTACCAAGGGAATGAAAAAATAAAACAAGTTCAAATTTTGAATTTGAAAAGAAATTTTGAAGCTTTATGTATGCAAGAAAATGAAACTATTACTAATTACTCTGACAGAATTTCTTCAGTTGTTAACAGGATCAGATTGCTTGGAGAGGATTTTTCTGAATCTAGAATTGTTGAAAAGGTTCTTGTGACGCTTCCAGAGAGATTTGAATCAAAAATCTCCTCTCTAGAAGAGTCTAAGGATCTCTCTAAAATTTCTCTAGCTGAATTGATGAATGCACTTCAAGCTCAAGAACAAAGAAGAGCCTTAAGAGGCAAAACCTCAGTTGAGGAGAGTGTTTTTTTAACACAAAGCGGAAAAGGCAGCAAGGTGAAATTTTCATCATGCAAGCACTGCAAGAAGTCTTCACATTCAGAAGAATATTGTTGGTGGAGACCCGATGCTATTTGTGGAAATTGTAAACAATTGGGCCATGTCGCAAAAGTGTGCAAATCAAATAAAAAGGATCGTGACAATATTGAAGCAAATTTGGTCAAGGCTGAATTTGAAGAGGATTGTCTTTTCTAAAAAAACCCAAACCCTTTTCAATCTTTCAAACCAAAATCTTTTTTAATATTTTGAACAAAATCTTTAAACCTTTTGAACCAAATCATTTTAAACCATTTTGAACCAAACCAGTTTGAACTAGTATGAACCAAACCCTTTTTAAAGCCAATAATGTCAACATTCAACCCTTTTTTAAATATTATGTTTAAATTAAGAGGGGATGTTGAAATATTAATTTAAAACATAATATTTAAATTTATTTATTTGTTATTAGAATATTGTTGTGATCTATTTTTTTATTTAGTGCAGATTTTTTGCATTTAATATAATATTTTTTGAGTGATTTTAGGTACTTTTTGATTCTCTTGTAAGCCTATAAATAGGCATATTATTATGTTAAATGATTGAGTATAAAATATAATTTCTATGTTCATTTTCCATATTTTTATTTGTTCTTTTAAATTTCCAACAGTGGTATCAGAGCGCTGGTTGTTCTTAGGAAGAACTTGAATTTAAAACCCATTTTCAACCTCGTTTTCAAAATGACTAGCATCAATCTTTCTCTAAGTACTCCCCAAATTTTCAATGTTGAAAACTATCAAAGCTGGTCTGTGAAAATGCAGTCATACCTTGAAGCATATGATCTTTGGGAAGTTGTTTTTGAAGAGCTGCCTATAGCACCTCTTCCAAACAATCCTACTCTTGCTCAAATCAAGGCTCATTCTGATGAGAAAACCAAAAGATATAAAGCTAAATCTCTTATTCAAAATTGTGTTGCAGAGTCAATCTTTCCAAAAATAATATATTGTAAATCAGCCAAGGAAGCTTGGGAAAAACTCAAATCCGAGTACCAAGGGAATGAAAAAATAAAACAAGTTCAAATTTTGAATTTGAAAAGAAATTTTGAAGCTTTATGTATGCAAGAAAATGAAACTATTACTAATTACTCTGACAGAATTTCTTCAGTTGTTAACAGGATCAGATTGCTTGGAGAGGATTTTTCTGAATCTAGAATTGTTGAAAAGGTTCTTGTGACGCTTCCAGAGAGATTTGAATCAAAAATCTCCTCTCTAGAAGAGTCTAAGGATCTCTCTAAAATTTCTCTAGCTGAATTGATGAATGCACTTCAAGCTCAAGAACAAAGAAGAGCCTTAAGAGGCAAAACCTCAGTTGAGGAGAGTGTTTTTTTAACACAAAGCGGAAAAGGCAGCAAGGTGAAATTTTCATCATGCAAGCACTGCAAGAAGTCTTCACATTCAGAAAAATATTGTTGGTGGAGACCCGATGCTATTTGTGAAAATTGTAAACAATTGGGCCATGTCGCAAAAGTGTGCAAATCAAATAAAAAGGATCGTGACAATATTGAAGCAAATTTGGTCAAGGCTGAATTTGAAGAGGATTATCTTTTCTAAAAAAACCCAAACCCTTTTCAATCTTTCAGACCAAAATCTTTTTTAATATTTTGAACAAAATCTTTATACCTTTTGAACCAAATCATTTTAAACCATTTTGAACCAAACCAGTTTGAACCAGTATGAACCAAACCCTTTTTAAAGCCAATAATGTCAACATTCAACCCTTTTTTAAATATTATGTTTAAATTAAGAGGGGATGTTGAAATATTAATTTAAAACATAATATTTAAATTTATTTATTTGTTATTAGAATATTTTTGTGATCTATTTTTTTATTTAGTGCAGATTTTTTGCATTTAATATAATATTTTTTGAGTGATTTTAGGTACTTTTTGATTCTCTTGTAAGCCTATAAATAGGCATATTATTATGTTAAATGATTGAGTATAAAATATAATTTCTATGTTCATTTTCCATATTTTTATTTGTTCTTTTAAATTTCCAACAGTGGTATCAGAGCGCTGGTTGTTTTTAGGAAGAACTTGAATTTAAAACCCATTTTCAACCTCGTTTTCAAAATGACTAGCATCAATCTTTCTCTAAGTACTCCCCAAATTTTCAATGTTGAAAACTATCAAAGCTGGTCTGTGAAAATGCAGTCATACCTTGAAGCATATGATCTTTGGGAAGTTGTTCTTGAAGAGCTGCCTATAGCACCTCTTCCAAACAATCCTACTCTTGCTCAAATCAAGGCTCATTCTGATGAGAAAACCAAAAGATATAAAGCTAAATCTCTTATTCAAAATTGTGTTGCAGAGTCAATCTTTCCAAAAATAATATATTGTAAATCAGCCAAGGAAGCTTGGGAAAAACTCAAATCCGAGTACCAAGGGAATGAAAAAATAAAACAAGTTCAAATTTTGAATTTGAAAAGAAATTTTGAAGCTTTATGTATGCAAGAAAATGAAACTATTACTAATTACTCTGACAGAATTTCTTCAGTTGTTAACAGGATCAGATTGCTTGGAGAGGATTTTTCTGAATCTAGAATTGTTGAAAAGGTTCTTGTGACGCTTCCAGAGAGATTTGAATCAAAAATCTCCTCTCTAGAAGAGTCTAAGGATCTCTCTAAAATTTCTCTAGCTAAATTGATGAATGCACTTCAAGCTCAAGAACAAAGAAGAGCCTTAAGAGGCAAAACCTCAGTTGAGGAGAGTGTTTTTTTAACACAAAGCGGAAAAGGCAGCAAGGTGAAATTTTCATCATGCAAGCACTGCAAGAAGTCTTCACATTCAGAAAAATATTGTTGGTGGAGACCCGATGCTATTTGTGAAAATTGTAAACAATTGGGCCATGTCGCAAAAGTGTGCAAATCAAATAAAAAGGATCGTGACAATATTGAAGCAAATTTGGTCAAGGCTGAATTTGAAGAGGATTGTCTTTTCTAAAATAACCCAAACCCTTTTCAATCTTTCAGACCAAAATCTTTTTTAATATTTTGAACAAAATCTTTAAACCTTTTGAACCAAATCATTTTAAACCATTTTGAACCAAACCAGTTTGAACCAGTATGAACCAAACCCTTTTTAAAGCCAATAATGTCAACATTCAACCCTTTTTTAAATATTGTGTTTAAATTAAGAGGGGATGTTGAAATATTAATTTAAAACATAATATTTAAATTTATTTATTTGTTATTAGAATATTTTTGTGATCTATTTTTTTATTTAGTGCAGATTTTTTGCATTTAATATAATATTTTTTGAGTAATTTTAGGTACTTTTTGATTCTCTTGTAAGCCTATAAATAGGCATATTATTATGTTAAATGATTGAGTATAAAATATAATTTCTATGTTCATTTTCCATATTTTTATTTGTTCTTTTAAATTTCCAACAGTGGTATCAGAGCGCTGGTTGTTCTTAGGAAGAACTTGAATTTAGAACCCATTTTCAACCTCGTTTTCAAAATGACTAGCATCAATCTTTCTCTAAGTACTCCCCAAATTTTCAATGTTGAAAACTATCAAAGCTGGTCTGTGAAAATGCAGTCATACCTTGAAGCATATGATCTTTGGGAAGTTGTTCTTGAAGAGCTGCCTATAGCACCTCTTCCAAACAATCCTACCCTTGCTCAAATCAAGGCTCATTCTGATGAGAAAACCAAAAGATATAAAGCTAAATCTCTTATTCAAAATTGTGTTGCAGAGTCAATCTTTCCAAAAATAATATATTGTAAATCAGCCAAGGAAGCTTGGGAAAAACTCAAATCCGAGTACCAAGGGAATGAAAAAATAAAACAAGTTCAAATTTTGAATTTGAAAAGAAATTTTGAAGCTTTATGTATGCAAGAAAATGAAACTATTACTAATTACTCTGACAGAATTTCTTCAGTTGTTAACAGGATCAGATTGCTTGGAGAGGATTTTTCTGAATCTAGAATTGTTGAAAAGGTTCTTGTGACGCTTCCAGAGAGATTTGAATCAAAAATCTCCTCTCTAGAAGAGTCTAAGGATCTCTCTAAAATTTCTCTAGCTGAATTGATGAATGCACTTCAAGCTCAAGAACAAAGAAGAGCCTTAAGAGGCAAAACCTCAGTTGAGGAGAGTGTTTTTTTAACACAAAGCGGAAAAGGAAGCAAGGTGAAATTTTCATCATGCAAGCACTGCAAGAAGTCTTCACATTCAGAAAAATATTGTTGGTGGAGACCCGATGCTATTTGTGGAAATTGTAAACAATTGGGCCATGTCGCAAAAGTGTGCAAATCAAATAAAAAGGATCGTGACAATATTGAAGCAAATTTGGTCAAGGCTGAATTTGAAGAGGATTGTCTTTTCTAAAATAACCCAAACCCTTTTCAATCTTTCAGACCAAAATCTTTTTTAATATTTTGAACAAAATCTTTATACCTTTTGAACCAAATCATTTTAAACCATTTTGAACCAAACCAGTTTGAACCAGTATGAACCAAACCCTTTTTAAAGCCAATAATGTCAACATTCAACCCTTTTTTAAATATTGTGTTTAAATTAAGAGGGGATGTTGAAATATTAATTTAAAACATAATATTTAATTTTATTTATTTGTTATTAGAATATTGTTGTGATTTATTTTTTTATTTAGTGCAGATTTTTTGCATTTAATATAATATTTTTTGAGTGATTTTAGGTACTTTTTGATTCTCTTGTAAGCCTATAAATAGGCATATTATTATGTTAAATGATTGAGTATAAAATATAATTTCTATGTTCATTTTTCATATTTTTATTTGTTCTTTTAAATTTCCAACAGTGGTATCAGAGCGCTGGTTGTTCTTAGGAAGAACTTGAATTTAGAACCCATTTTCAACCTCGTTTTCAAAATGACTAGCATCAATCTTTCTCTAAGTACTCCCCAAATTTTCAATGTTGAAAACTATCAAAGCTGGTCTGTGAAAATGCAGTCATACCTTGAAGCATATGATCTTTGGGAAGTTGTTCTTGAAGAGCTGCCTATAGCACCTCTTCCAAACAATCCTACCCTTGCTCAAATCAAGGCTCATTCTGATGAGAAAACCAAAAGATATAAAACTAAATCTCTTATTCAAAATTGTGTTGCAGAGTCAATCTTTCCAAAAATAATATATTGTAAATCAGCCAAGGAAGCTTGGGAAAAACTCAAATCCGAGTACCAAGGGAATGAAAAAATAAAACAAGTTCAAATTTTGAATTTGAAAAGAAATTTTGAAGCTTTATGTATGCAAGAAAATGAAACTATTACTAATTACTCTGACAGAATTTCTTCAGTTGTTAACAGGATCAGATTGCTTGGAGAGGATTTTTCTGAATCTAGAATTGTTGAAAAGGTTCTTGTGACGCTTCCAGAGAGATTTGAATCAAAAATCTCCTCTCTAGAAGAGTCTAAGGATCTCTCTAAAATTTCTCTAGCTGAATTGATGAATGCACTTCAAGCTCAAGAACAAAGAAGAGCCTTAAGAGGCAAAACCTCAGTTGAGGAGAGTGTTTTTTTAACACAAAGCGGAAAAGGCAGCAAGGTGAAATTTTCATCATGCAAGCACTGCAAGAAGTCTTCACATTCAGAAAAATATTGTTGGTGGAGACCCGATGCTATTTGTGAAAATTGTAAACAATTGGGCCATGTCGCAAAAGTGTGCAAATCAAATAAAAAGGATCGTGACAATATTGAAGCAAATTTGGTCAAGGCTGAATTTGAAGAGGATTATCTTTTCTAAAAAAACCCAAACCCTTTTCAATCTTTCAGACCAAAATCTTTTTTAATATTTTGAACAAAATCTTTATACCTTTTGAACCAAATCATTTTAAACCATTTTGAACCAAACCAGTTTGAACCAGTATGAACCAAACCCTTTTTAAAGCCAATAATGTCAACATTCAACCCTTTTTTAAATATTATGTTTAAATTAAGAGGGGATGTTGAAATATTAATTTAAAACATAATATTTAAATTTATTTATTTGTTATTAGAATATTTTTGTGATCTATTTTTTTATTTAGTGCAGATTTTTTGCATTTAATATAATATTTTTTGAGTGATTTTAGGTACTTTTTGATTCTCTTGTAAGCCTATAAATAGGCATATTATTATGTTAAATGATTGAGTATAAAATATAATTTCTATGTTCATTTTCCATATTTTTATTTGTTCTTTTAAATTTCCAACAGTGGTATCAGAGCGCTGGTTGTTTTTAGGAAGAACTTGAATTTAAAACCCATTTTCAACCTCGTTTTCAAAATGACTAGCATCAATCTTTCTCTAAGTACTCCCCAAATTTTCAATGTTGAAAACTATCAAAGCTGGTCTGTGAAAATGCAGTCATACCTTGAAGCATATGATCTTTGGGAAGTTGTTCTTGAAGAGCTGCCTATAGCACCTCTTCCAAACAATCCTACTCTTGCTCAAATCAAGGCTCATTCTGATGAGAAAACCAAAAGATATAAAGCTAAATCTCTTATTCAAAATTGTGTTGCAGAGTCAATCTTTCCAAAAATAATATATTGTAAATCAGCCAAGGAAGCTTGGGAAAAACTCAAATCCGAGTACCAAGGGAATGAAAAAATAAAACAAGTTCATATTTTGAATTTGAAAAGAAATTTTGAAGCTTTATGTATGCAAGAAAATGAAACTATTACTAATTACTCTGACAGAATTTCTTCAGTTGTTAACAGGATCAGATTGCTTGGAGAGGATTTTTCTGAATCTAGAATTGTTGAAAAGGTTCTTGTGACGCTTCCAGAGAGATTTGAATCAAAAATCTCCTCTCTAGAAGAGTCTAAGGATCTCTCTAAAATTTCTCTAGCTAAATTGATGAATGCACTTCAAGCTCAAGAACAAAGAAGAGCCTTAAGAGGCAAAACCTCAGTTGAGGAGAGTGTTTTTTTAACACAAAGCGGAAAAGGCAGCAAGGTGAAATTTTCATCATGCAAGCACTGCAAGAAGTCTTCACATTCAGAAAAATATTGTTGGTGGAGACCCGATGCTATTTGTGAAAATTGTAAACAATTGGGCCATGTCGCAAAAGTGTGCAAATCAAATAAAAAGGATCGTGACAATATTGAAGCAAATTTGGTCAAGGCTGAATTTGAAGAGGATTGTCTTTTCTAAAATAACCCAAACCCTTTTCAATCTTTCAGACCAAAATCTTTTTTAATATTTTGAACAAAATCTTTAAACCTTTTGAACCAAATCATTTTAAACCATTTTGAACCAAACCAGTTTGAACCAGTATGAACCAAACCCTTTTTAAAGCCAATAATGTCAACATTCAACCCTTTTTTAAATATTGTGTTTAAATTAAGAGGGGATGTTGAAATATTAATTTAAAACATAATATTTAAATTTATTTATTTGTTATTAGAATATTTTTGTGATCTATTTTTTTATTTAGTGCAGATTTTTTGCATTTAATATAATATTTTTTGAGTGATTTTAGGTACTTTTTGATTCTCTTGTAAGCCTATAAATAGGCATATTATTATGTTAAATGATTGAGTATAAAATATAATTTCTATGTTCATTTTCCATATTTTTATTTGTTCTTTTAAATTTCCAACAGTGGTATCAGAGCGCTGGTTGTTCTTAGGAAGAACTTGAATTTAGAACCCATTTTCAACCTCGTTTTCAAAATGACTAGCATCAATCTTTCTCTAAGTACTCCCCAAATTTTCAATGTTGAAAACTATCAAAGCTGGTCTGTGAAAATGCAGTCATACCTTGAAGCATATGATCTTTGGGAAGTTGTTCTTGAAGAGCTGCCTATAGCACCTCTTCCAAACAATCCTACCCTTGCTCAAATCAAGGCTCATTCTGATGAGAAAACCAAAAGATATAAAGCTAAATCTCTTATTCAAAATTGTGTTGCAGAGTCAATCTTTCCAAAAATAATATATTGTAAATCAGCCAAGGAAGCTTGGGAAAAACTCAAATCCGAGTACCAAGGGAATGAAAAAATAAAACAAGTTCAAATTTTGAATTTGAAAAGAAATTTTGAAGCTTTATGTATGCAAGAAAATGAAACTATTACTAATTACTCTGACAGAATTTCTTCAGTTGTTAACAGGATCAGATTGCTTGGAGAGGATTTTTCTGAATCTAGAATTGTTGAAAAGGTTCTTGTGACGCTTCCAGAGAGATTTGAATCAAAAATCTCCTCTCTAGAAGAGTCTAAGGATCTCTCTAAAATTTCTCTAGCTGAATTGATGAATGCACTTCAAGCTCAAGAACAAAGAAGAGCCTTAAGAGGCAAAACCTCAGTTGAGGAGAGTGTTTTTTTAACACAAAGCGGAAAAGGCAGCAAGGTGAAATTTTCATCATGCAAGCACTGCAAGAAGTCTTCACATTCAGAAAAATATTGTTGGTGGAGACCCGATGCTATTTGTGGAAATTGTAAACAATTGGGCCATGTCGCAAAAGTGTGCAAATCAAATAAAAAGGATCGTGACAATATTGAAGCAAATTTGGTCAAGGCTGAATTTGAAGAGGATTGTCTTTTCTAAAATAACCCAAACCCTTTTCAATCTTTCAGACCAAAATCTTTTTTAATATTTTGAACAAAATCTTTATACCTTTTGAACCAAATCATTTTAAACCATTTTGAACCAAACCAGTTTGAACCAGTATGAACCAAACCCTTTTTAAAGCCAATAATGTCAACATTCAACCCTTTTTTAAATATTGTGTTTAAATTAAGAGGGGATGTTGAAATATTAATTTAAAACATAATATTTAATTTTATTTATTTGTTATTAGAATATTTTTGTGATTTATTTTTTTATTTAGTGCAGATTTTTTGCATTTAATATAATATTTTTTGAGTGATTTTAGGTACTTTTTGATTCTCTTGTAAGCCTATAAATAGGCATATTATTATGTTAAATGATTGAGTATAAAATATAATTTCTATGTTCATTTTTCATATTTTTATTTGTTCTTTTAAATTTCCAACAGTGGTATCAGAGCGCTGGTTGTTCTTAGGAAGAACTTGAATTTAGAACCCATTTTCAACCTCGTTTTCAAAATGACTAGCATCAATCTTTCTCTAAGTACTCCCCAAATTTTCAATGTTGAAAACTATCAAAGCTGGTCTGTGAAAATGCAGTCATACCTTGAAGCATATGATCTTTGGGAAGTTGTTCTTGAAGAGCTGCCTATAGCACCTCTTCCAAACAATCCTACCCTTGCTCAAATCAAGGCTCATTCTGATGAGAAAACCAAAAGATATAAAACTAAATCTCTTATTCAAAATTGTGTTGCAGAGTCAATCTTTCCAAAAATAATATATTGTAAATCAGCCAAGGAAGCTTGGGAAAAACTCAAATCCGAGTACCAAGGGAATGAAAAAATAAAACAAGTTCAAATTTTGAATTTGAAAAGAAATTTTGAAGCTTTATGTATGCAAGAAAATGAAACTATTACTAATTACTCTGACAGAATTTCTTCAGTTGTTAACAAGATCAGATTGCTTGGAGAGGATTTTTCTGAATCTAGAATTGTTGAAAAGGTTCTTGTGACGCTTCCAGAGAGATTTGAATCAAAAATCTCCTCTCTAGAAGAGTCTAAGGATCTCTCTAAAATTTCTCTAGCTGAATTGATGAATGCACTTCAAGCTCAAGAACAAAGAAGAGCCTTAAGAGGCAAAACCTCAGTTGAGGAGAGTGTTTTTTTAACACAAAGCGGAAAAGGCAGCAAGGTGAAATTTTCATCATGCAAGCACTGCAAGAAGTCTTCACATTCAGAAAAATATTGTTGGTGGAGACCCGATGCTATTTGTGGAAATTGTAAACAATTGGGCCATGTCGCAAAAGTGTGCAAATCAAATAAAAAGGATCGTGACAATATTGAAGCAAATTTGGTCAAGGCTGAATTTGAAGAGGATTGTCTTTTCTAAAAAAACCCAAACCCTTTTCAATCTTTCAAACCAAAATCTTTTTTAATATTTTGAACAAAATCTTTAAACCTTTTGAACCAAATCATTTTAAACCATTTTGAACCAAACCAGTTTGAACCAGTATGAACCAAACCCTTTTTAAAGCCAATAATGTCAACATTCAACCATTTTTTAAATTTTATGTTTAAATTAAGAGGGGATGTTGAAATATTAATTTAAAACATAATATTTAAATTTATTTATTTGTTATTAGAATATTTTTGTGATTTGTTTTTTATTTAGTGGAGATTTTTTGCATTTAATATAATATTTTTGAGTGATTTTAGGTACTTTTTGATTCTCTTGTAAGCCTATAAATAGGCATATTATTGTTAAATGATTGAATATAAAATATAATTTCTATGTTCATTTTCCATATTTTTATTTGTTCTTTTAAATTTTCAACAGTGGTATCAGAGCGCTGGTTGTTCTTAGGAAGAACTTGAATTTAGAACCCATTTTCAACCTCGTTTTCAAAATGGCTAGCATCAATCTTTCTCTAAGTACTCCCCAAATTTTCAATGGTGAAAACTATCAAAGCTGGTCTGTGAAAATGCAGTCATACCTTGAAGCATATGATCTTTGTGGAAATTGTAAACAATTGGGCCATGTCGCAAAAGTGTGCAAATCAAATAAAAAGGATCGTGACAATATTGAAGCAAATTTGGTCAAGGCTGAATTTGAAGAGGATTGTCTTTTCTAAAAAAACTCAAACCCTTTTCAATCTTTCAAACCAAAATCTTTTTTAATATTTTGAACAAAATCTTTAAACCTTTTGAACCAAATCATTTTAAACCATTTTGAACCAAATCAGTTTGAACCAGTATGAACCAAACCCTTTTTAAAGCCAATAATGTCAACATTCAACCTTTTTTTTTAAATATTATGTTTAAATTAAGAGGGGATGTTGAAATATTAATTTAAAGCATAATATTTAAATTTATTTATTTGTTATTAGAATATTTTTGTGATTTGTTTTTTATTTAGTGGAGATTTTTTGCATTTAATATAATATTTTTGAGTGATTTTAGGTACTTTTTGATTCTCTTGTAAGCCTATAAATAGGCATATTATTGTTAAATGATTGAATATAAAATATAATTTCTATGTTCATTTTCCATATTTTTATTTGTTCTTTTAAATTTCCAACAAGAAAAACAATCAATTATCAGATTCATTCATGAAAAGGAGCCATAGATCGAATTCTTGCTCTAATACCATGAACAAGAAGCATCAGAGAGGAAAGTGAAGAAAATATGTATTCTGTATTATATCACAAAGTACTACTGTACACTACTTTATATACAAACTAACGTAACAAACCCAACTAACTCTACAACAAACTTTGACTTTTATCTAACCTACTATTTACATAAGTTATACATGACTTAATCCAATAGGATTTTACTTTTAAGGAAGGACTTGATTGTATTAATTGAAAAAATGAAGGAAACATGAAATTGGGGAAGGGAAAAATAATTCATTTTTTTAAATGTTTCTTTAATTATGCATTAAAATGAAGTTTACGAAATTCATATAAATAAAAAAACAATAGATAGAAATAAAAAATAACAGCAATATAATAATAAATTAATAATAGAGAGGTATCAGATGTAGTTTTACAGTTCTATAACATTTCAAATGCCTAAATTTTTTGAGATTTTCCCTTTGTTTCACTTAAAATGAATTAAAATAAACAAAATAAATGAAATTGCATTTAAATTAAAAATTACAAGGTTAATAGTTCATCCTTTTCAAAACTTTTTATTCAATGTTCAAACTTTATTCTCATGGGATCTTTATAAAAATGTCAGAAAAAATAAAAAAATTTTACACTTATCATATTTTTATAAACATTTTTAAATTTATAAGAATTTAGAATTTTTTTAAAAAAATATATCAAATTATACAGTTTATTATAAATTTATTATGAATTTATTATAATAATGACTAAAATAATTTGATAAAAATGAAAAAGAATTATTAAAAATGATGGAGGGGAATATTAATTTTTGCTCTCTAAGTTTTAGGGTTTCTCTCCCTAGTTTCATATAGGGTTTCTACATCTCCACATCTTTACATCTTTCTTTTTCATCTTTCAATTAATTTTTTAGCCATTTTTTGTTCCATATTTCTTTAAAGCCTAAAATATGTCAGATCCTAATGATATAGATACTTTACTGGCTTCTCTCCATTTGACACTTAAGGAGAATGCCATTGAAAAAGTTACATTGAATGAGAGAGCAAACGCAAAGCAAAAGGAAAAGATTGCCTTGTCCTTGATCGGCAAGATCTTAAACAGGAAAGGTATCAATGTTAACGCCTTTCGCATAACCATGCTTTAACGGTTGGAGACTTAAGAGAGGCTTTAGCATCGGGGCATTGGAAAATAATACTTTTGTATTTCAATTTTTTTTGGAATTCGATAAACAATGGGTGTTTGATTAAGGTCCGTGGTGTTTTGATGATCAATTATTGTTAAGGGATATGAGGAAGGATGACACTGTAGTTCTTAATGATCTATTAGAAGTTTCCTTGTGGACTGGGGCATATGAGATCCCATTTTTAAGGCATTCAAAAGGCACTGCTACAACAATAACAAGCATGTTTGGGAAGTTTGTGGAGTTTGATGATGGGGAGAGTTTGGGATGAAAGCCATATTTACGTTTCCTAGTGACTGTTCCTGTGTCAGGTCCATTACGCAGAGGAGTGCTTTTGGAGTTGAGTGAACGAGTGGTATGGATCAAGTTAAAATACTAATGTCTCCCAACTTTCTGCTATGGGTGTGGTCGAATGGGCCATCAAATTCAGGATTTTTTAGAGGGAAAGGAGGATGTGGAGTATGGTGATTAGTTAAGAGCCTCACCCTGAAAGGGTTTCTGTTTTCGAAATCAGGCGGACAAGGAGAAAAAAGACAAATTATTAGCCCAACTTAACTCTTTCAGCCCTAAATAAACTATATCCACCAATTTTCCATCTTCAGAGGGAATTTCATGCAAGAAGTCCCTAAAAGAGACTTTTGATTCTCTTAACCACAACTCTGGTCGTTCGAAATCCCAGGGGGAGGTGAATATAGTTCATGTTAACTCATCGACCACTGTTTCACCAAATACATCGTCTGTTACTTTATATAGGACTATAGTAGAAGAAAGGCATGAGACCCAAACTATGTTTGATGATAGTAACAAGACGTTGGAAACTATAGGAACTAATCACAGTGATTGGAATATTCATTATCAAATGGGGGTGGATGTGATCATGGTAAACCCTAGTTTAGAGGCGGAGTCTGGTGAAGGAAAGGTGAGAACTTGGAAATGACTTGTCAGAAAAGGAAATGACGTGGACCATAATAATAATAGTAGAAAGCTTTTTGGGGAATCTATTTTGAAGCGCCCATTGCGAGAGCTTGAGGATTATAATCATGAGTTAGTTGACTTAGCAGCCAAGAAAATAAGAGGCGACATTGATGTTATGGATTCAACACCAACACTAGAGGCGACTGACAGTGACAATCGCAGTTGCCTATCCCAATGAAACTAATTAGCTACAACTGTAGAGGCTTAGGGAACGCTTCTGCAGTTGGAAATTTGAAGAGATTAGTGAGATCACAAACTCCTAACATTCTCTTCCTGAGTGAGATTAGAGTATTTGAAGAGAGAATGGTTTTTATAAGACATAGTTTAGTTTATAAAGTCTTTGTAGTTCATAGAGATAATGGTGGTGGAGGGCTTGCATATTGTTGGGATGACTCTTTTTCTCTCACATTAAAACCTTTCTCCAGACATCATATTGATTTTGAGTGTGCAAAGGATCAAAGTTCTATACTTGTGGAGACTTACCTGTTTTTATGGTTGGGTTGAGTGGAATAATAAACATCTTTCTTGGAAATTAATTAGACAACTTCGAGAGGCTTCTCAATTGCCATGGCTATTGTTTAGGGACTTTCATGAAATCTTACCTAGGAGGAAAATGCTAGAGGTCAACCCAGGCCAACTTCTTTTATGGATGCTTTCAAACAAGTGATTATAGACTATGATCTTCATGATTTGGGATTTTTCTGGTTACCCTTAATTTCATATGGGATAATGGTAGGCAGGGTGATGGTTTTATGGAAGAGAGACGAGATAGATGCCTGGCTTCATGTTAGTGGCTTCAACTGTTTGAATATGCCTCAGTTCATCACATCCTTCATATAAGATCATACCATCTTCTGATTCTACTCAACTTAAATGGTAGTGATTTTAGAGTAAGTGGTAAGAAGAGGTTCAAGTTTGAGGCAATGTGGGCTAGGGATCCTCAATATTCATAGATTATTTCTTCATGTTGGGATTCTATGAGAGATGGTGACTGGACAGAAACAAGTGTGGCTTCTTCACAAGCATTAAGGATTTGGGGAAAAAATAAATTGGTAATATTAACAAGAAGAGACAATTTTTTGTATCAAAGTTAAATGAAATGGTGCTTTTGAACCAAGATGATCTAGCCCAAGAGCAAAAGGCAATCAAATCGGCGATTAGAGAGATGGATTTGAGGGAAGAAGTTATGTGAAGACAATAATCTAAAGTTTAATGGCTAGCCGAAGGGGACCACAATACAAAGTCTTTTTATGCGGTTGCTTCAAAAAGAAGGACGACTACCTTTATCTCTAAGTTATTTGATAGGGATGAGCACGAGATTACAGGTCCGGATTTGGAAGATCACATTGTGCAGTTCTATTAGAATCTCTTCTCTTCTGATGGGAGTATGGTACGAAATCATGATTTGAACTTTCTTGAATCCAAAGTCCCACAAGAAATGAATGCTAATTTATGCTAGGAGTATACGGAGGAGGAGGTGTACCGAGTAGTAAAAATGATGCACCCACTTAAGGTGTCAGGACCTGATAATTTTCCTCCACTTTCTTTCAGAAATATTGGTCTGTTATTAAAAGAGAGGTGGTTCAGGTTGTCATATTTATGCTTAATAGGGGAACTTTTCCTTTGGGCTTTAATAATACTCTTATTTGCCTTATCCCAAATGTAAAGGATCCCAAGCTTATTTCAGAGTTTAGATAAATCAACATGTGTAATGTCATATGCAAAATAACTACAAAAGTAATTACAAAACGATTGAAGCTGATTCTGGGGTTTATAGTTGATGAGTCATAAAGTGCCAGGTCTTCTAATAACATATAATATTTTGATGGCTTTCGAGGCTTTTCATCATATAAAGGTTAGTGGTCCTAGCCAGTAAAAATATATCTCTTAAGCTAGATATGGCCAAGACTTATGATAGGGTGGAATGAGGTTTCTTAGAAGCTGTGATGTTAAAAATGGGTTTTCATTTCGACTAGGTTAGCAGAACTATGAGGTTTGTCACTTCGGTTAGCTACTCAATCTTGGTAAATGGCAATCCTTCCAAGAGTTTTACTCCTTTTAGGGGTATCGTCAGGGCGATCCACTATCCCCATATCTATTTCTTCTATGTACAGAGGGACTGGCGACTTTGATTAATGAGGCAATGAGGGTTGAAAGCTTATAGGGAATTCATATTTACAGAGGGGCACCTACTATATCTCATTTACTTTTTGCAGATGATTGCATTATTTTTTCCAAGGCATCCGAGGAAAATCTAAATGCCATAAAAGAGGTACTACAGAGGTATGAGCAGCTATCTGGTCAAAAAGTAAATTTTCAAAAGTCAAAAATTTATTTTAGTGGTAATGTTGATAATGTACTATAGAGACACTTAGTGTCCTTATTGGGAGTTCGTCTTGTTTCAAATCATGCTCTCTTGCCAACAACGGTAGGAAGAAATAAATATTTGATTTTTAGTAGATTGAAGGACCATTTATAGGCCCGGCTGCAAGGATGGAAGGAGAAGTATTTGTCTTGCGCGGGTAAAGAGCTTCTTATTAAGTCAGTGGCGCAAGCAATACCTTCGTATGTTATACAAGTTTTTATGTTACCAGCCTCTTTTTGTAATGACATGAGATCCCTTATTAGCCATTACTAGTGGGGTTAAAAAGCGAATGAGAAGGAACTCCATATTTGCAGCTGGTTGACTTTATGTAAAGCTAAGGAAGAAGGAGGTCTGGGTTTTAGGGATTTCGGTTGCTTTAATAGAGCCTTTCTAGCTAAGCAATGCTGGAGGATTTTAACCCTCCCTGATTCCTTGGTTGCTCAGCTATTAAAAGCAAAATACGTTCCCTCAATCTCTTTTATGGATGCCTAGTTAAGTCGAACTCCCAGTTACACTTGGCGAAGCATTCTAGCAGGAAGGGAAGTGTTAAAAATGGGTATTAGATTGCAAATTGCAGATGGTAAGTTTGTTCACTTGTGGCATGATAGGTGGATTTCAGAACCCCTTTCATTCAAAATAATCTCACCACTTCAAATCCTACCTAATGACGCAACTGTGGTAGACTTGATTGATGAGCAGACGAAGACTTGGAATTGTGATTTAATTGAAGCTGCCTTACTTCCAGTAGATGTGGATCGTATAAGGAAGATCCCTCTCAGGTGTACAGATGGTAGAGATGAGTTGAGCTGGCATTATAATAAATCAGGAGTTTATCAAGTGAAGAGTGGCTATCGTTTGTGTTATGAGCAGATTTGCAACGAGAATGGAAGGTCAGCCTCAGTTTCCATTGTTTCGAATTTCTAGAAGAGGCTTTGGAGACTTCCATTGGCCCTTACAGTGGTAAACTTCACCTCAAGAGCTTCTTTGGGTATACTGCCCACCCTTGATGTCCTATAAATTCGGATAGCAGATATCCGTAATGTCTGCTATTGGTGTCCAGAACAAGAAAGCTTCATTCACCTGTGTAGAGACTCTCCAGTAGTGTTGAATATTTGGTCTCATTTTTCATTATCACATGTTGAAGCTGTTTTGGGGGAATGACTTCAAATCTTGGTTTTACAACCTTCTCGATAAGTCCAGTAAGGATGAGTTGCAGAAGATTATCTTAGTGTGCTATCATATTTGGTATGCAAGGAATAAGGCAAGATTCGATAATACTCCTCTTAATTGCAATTCGGTAATAAGAGCTGTGGAGAAAACTATAGAGGAGTGGGACTCTTCTGGAAAGTGCTCAACCTACCCTGTGTAAGTTGAGCTGTGGTGGCATTTATTCAGGCTGGTTGTGTCAGTGCTCAACCTACCCTGTGTAAGTGGCAACCACCACCGGAGGGGGTTATTAAAATGAATTCTGATGCAGCTGTGGTTGGGCAGGTGTTTATGGTTTTGGAATTGTCTTCAGAGGCCATTTGGGTAGAATAATGGCTAGTGCAGTTTCAAAAAACTTTGGTCACTGGATCCCTACACTACTGAAGCCTTGGCAATTGTTTTCGGAATGAAGTTGGCCATTGATCTTTCATTTCGTACTCTTATTGTTGAATTGCAAATATGTGATTGACAAATTGGAAGAAAACAGCCACATCAGAACAAGTCTGGGGTTTGTCTTGGAAGATTGCTCCTCTCTTCACAGAATGTTTCGGTCATGCACCTGGTCCTGGATGCCTCGGAATTGCAATAAACCTGCAGATACTCTAGCTAAGTCTGTTGCTTCCTTTCCGTCTGGTCATGTGTGGATTGAGGAGTGTCCTGATTTTCTCTTATCTTGTATTAAGGATGAAGAATCAGCTGTATCCATTTTTTCTTCTTGAATGAACTCTGTTTGTTTATAAAAAAAAAAAACCCTATTCTCATTATCCCATAATTTATTTCTGAGGCTAAAAATTCAAACTTTACCTTCTGTCTCGGCCATAAGGCCCGTAGCTGGCTGCCGCTCCAAAATATGATATAGCCCAAACCCAACAAAGATCCCATCCATATCCAAGATTCGGCAGCTATCCACTCATAATTCAATCAATAAAATAGTGAAATACCTACCACACCATCACAGCCATTGCCGGCCCCGGCCGCCTCCAACGCTCTCAATGAGACTCCAATGCGTTGGCTCTTACCCATCATTAAGTGCTCATTATGTTATCTGTTCTGTGGAAATGCAAGAAACAGAGCCGGGATTGTAATTTAAAATTCTTCAGGTTGGTTTTTACAATTTTCCTTTCGTTTCCTATTTTTTCTGTGTAGCCAAACAGAGCATCGACAGTTCTTTTTCAGTTAAATTCTCTATCTTCTTTGCCTATATCACTAATTACATATAATTTTTCCTTCATTTTCTCTCCACTTAAGCAACAGAGCCTTTTTTAGCATGGAAGTAGAAGTGAAAGTTCGCCTTCCAAATTCAGAAGCCCACCAAAAGCTCTCAACTGTCCTCTCTCCTTTCCACACCAAAACTCTAGCCCAAGAAAACATCTTTTTCGACACTGCAAATTCCCAGCTCGCATCAAACCTGGCCGCTCTTCGCCTCCGCTTTTACAATCTGGATTCCCACTGTGTCCTCTCCCTCAAAGCCAAACCAGTGATGGCAAACGGCATCAGCCGCGTGGAGGAGCAAGAAGAGCCCATCTACCCACTAATTGGACGCTTATATGTTGCTGAGCAATGGCGATTAAGATCGTTGGAGAGCTCAAATATAATGGGGAGAGTTAGAGATGAGTTTGAGGTTAAAGAAAATGAAGAAATTCTTTGTTTAGGTGGTTTTAAGAATGTAAGACAAGTGTTTGACTGGAAAGGATTAAAATTGGAGGTTGATGAAACAATTTATGATTTTGGACAAGTTATGAAATTGATGTGAAAGTAAAGAGCCTGAGAGGGATAAAAGATTGATTGAAGGGTTGTTGAGAGAGAATGGAATTGAGATTCGCTATTCAGATATCAATAAATTTGCTGTGTTTCGATTAGGGAAATTGCCCCAATAAATTAAATTATTGTTTGTGACTTGATTGCGTGAAATTCTTGTTTTTAGCAGAACTTTTACTGGGGTTGTATTAAGATACATTTGAATTGTTAAATTATGAGAAAGCGTATTGATTTCTTGCTTTACGCTTTATGCATTGTGCATTGTTATTTTTCTTTTGTTAGTTTATTTGGTGTTTAAAGAACTTATAGAGATGAGGGAATTCAATCTTCTAGTTTTCTTGGCTGGTAGCTGAAGTACACTGGAAAATGAATAATTCATGTATTTATTTTTCATGAGAATTTCGTAATCACTAATCACGTCTCTGACCATTCATACTTGAAAAAGAAGAAGTATTGAAGTTCATGAAGTTGGTAGATCATCTTGGTGAAACTGTTTAAAACACGCAGCATTTGTATGCTCTATAATTTTCAAGAGCAAAAGCCTATTTAAACATGGGCGTTTGGTCTAGTGGTATGATTCTCGCTTTGGGTGCGAGAGGTCCCGAGTTCGATTCTCGGAACGCCCCATTAAAATGTATTACCTTCCTCGGAGAAATTGTATGGTTAGCATTCTAACTTCTAAGGTAATTGTGTACTTACTTTGCCTGTATTTACCTCGATTTTTTATTCTTTTTTTAAATTGATCTGTTCCTTTCCCAGATTTTATCAATCTGGTGGGGCTCATTTCTTGCTTGGCAGCATGCAAAAACTATTTGCCCAATGTAACTATCGTTTAGAGTTTTGAATTCTCGGGAATGGGTATGATGTATAATGCTTTGAAGCTGTTACCTACTTCGATTTGTTTTTTTTTCAATTGATCTGTTCTTTTCCCAGATTTTATCAATCTGGTGGGGCGCATTTCGTGCTTGGCAGCATGCAAAAACTACTTGCCCTATGTAATTATCATTTAGAGTCTTGAATTCTCGAGAATGGGTATGATATAGAATGCTTGGAAGCTGTTCGATGAAATATCCCAAAGAAATGTTTATTCATTGAATTTTATGATACAAAAAGGGACAAATTGGTGGCGAAGGAAAAGCTTTTGTAATATTTGTAATATTCTTAAATCGTCCATCAAGAGGTAGAATGAGAAGTGACAATAATTAAAAAGGTTAACCAGTCACTACGAATCTCCTAAATGCCAAACTGCAATCTCTGAATAATCCAAGCGTGCTCAAGTATGCATAAATTAGAAAGACAAGTGAAGAAGACTAGCTGATAGATGTTCCCTATGAGTCATATTGATCAAGTGTTGGAAAGGTGAACTACTGCAACTCTCTATTCACTAAATTGTGAAAGATGTTGCCAATCCTACGAAATCTCGCCAAATGATTATAAGAACAAAATCAGCAATTACAAGGTATGTTCCTTAGGCTAGGAAGTAGACCTGGTCATACAATCGGCTAGCTGCCTAGCCTGGCTCGCCCGTCCATGGTGTTTAATTACCACTTTTTTTTTATCTGTATTTACGACTTGTTTAATTCCATGGTGTTTAATTAAAGTTTAATTACCACTTGTTTGAACGGGTTCCTGGTTGACCAATGTATTTTGTAATAGTCACAAAATAGACAAATATATTAATTTGAAAAATTAGCTTAGGAGGTGATGCCGTTTGAAATAACTAATGCTCTGTTGTTTTTAGAATAATTTAATGCCAGTGACAGCTAACGATAGCCATTGCAATGCTAAGACTAGAAGGCATTGACTTTTTTTTTTTGAGTCTCAAAAACCATTTGAGAATAGCATTAATCGTCTATCAACTCCATCCCTCATATTCTAATCTCTACTTTTGTGAATCATTTGCCATTATCCTTTTTGTACTTCTTCTTCTATCAAAAGTAATTCCTACTCTGAACTATATGGCTATTGCACTTGTTACTGCAGTGCTGGGGCAGTTGGCTTAAATTGTCCGTGATGAGGCAGAAAGGGAAGTGAGATTGGTTATAGGCGTGGACAAAGAAGTTAAAAAACTCAGGCGCAGTTTGCAAGCAATCCAATCTGTTATTCTCCAGCCAAAAATTGAAAAGGAGGAACCATTTATTCTCCAGTCAAAAATTGAGGAGAAAGAGAAAAAAATGAAGTCTGTCAACATACCAAAGATGGTAAGTTCCGTCTTCGCCTCCCCTTCCTCTTGTTTTCGCTATGTTGCACAGCGTCATGACATTGCTCATAAGATAAAAGAACTGGGAAAAAGACTAGATAGCATTTCTAATGAAAGTAATCGCTATAGATTTAAACAAATGAGAGAAACTGAAGAACTTGAATGGCGAATAACTACACCCCTCATAGGTGTGCCTGGAGTATGTGGCCGAGACAAGGATAAGGAAACTTTAGTAAACATGTTGAGAAGTGACAGTAGCCAGGGATCAGCCCTCCATATCATCTCTATAGTAGGAATGGGAGGAATCGGAAAGACTACCATAGCCCAACTAGTCTATAGTGATAGCAAGGTGACAGCCCATTTTGACAAAAAAATATGGTTTTGTGTGTCTGATCCTTTTGATGCGATCAAGATTTCCAAAGGTATTCTTGAATCATTTAAAGGTGATAAACCAAATTTAGAAGAACTAGAAAGCTTGCTAGAAGATATTCTTAGATGTGTTGCAAAAATAAAGTTTCTTCTTGTCTTAGATGATGTATGGACTGAAGATGATAGGATCTGGGAACCATTAAAACTCTCCCTTCAACATGGTGCTCGGGGGAGTAGAATTTTGGTTACCACCCGTAATGAGAAAGTGGCAAACGTTATGGGAACCAAAGATGGAGATAAATATTACCTAGGGACATTGTCTGAGGAAGAGTGTTGGTCTTTGTTTAGTCAAATAGCATTTTTAAAGAGGTCTGATGAAGAGTGAATATTTGGAAGACATTGCTCGAAAAATTGCCAGTAAATGCAAAGGCTTGCCTCTTGCTGCAAAGATATTGGGTAGTCTCATGCGTTTCAAACAAACTAGGGAACAATGGGAGAATATTTTGGGAAGTGAGACATGGGAATTAGAGGAGGCTGAAAAAGGTATTTTCCCTCCACTCTTATTGAGCTATTATGATTTGCCGGTTCCAATCAGACAATGCTTCTTGTATTGTGCCATCTTTCCAAAGGACTGCGTAATAGACATAACTGAACTTATTACCTTGTGGATGGCACAAGGATATCTTAGTTTAACAGGAAGTACAGAGATTGAAATTGCCGGTGAGGAGTACTTTGAAAACTTAGCAGTGCGGTCTTTCTTCCAAGATTTTGAACAAGACATGCATGGTCGGATAATTGAATGCAAGATGCATGACATAGTGCATGATGCTGCCCAACTTCTAACAAAGAATGAATGCTTAACCTTGGAGGTCAATGGTGTTACAGAAAAAAGGATGGACTTTTCACGGACAAGACCCCGTCATTTGCTGCTGATGTTTGAAAATCAATCTAATTTTTCCTGGCTCTGTTTATGAAGTAGAGCATCGGAGGACCTTGTTCATGGAACCTCCACCTGCGAGAGGTGATTGGACCCTTCCTGGTCAATTCCATCGCTTTAAGTATTTAAGAGCATTAAATTTGAGTTGGAGTTCAGCTTAAAAAATACGAAGCCAGTTAGGGGATCAATTGATACATCTAAGGTTGCTCAAGGTAACTGGTGTTAAAGGTTTGAAAAAACTGCCAGAAGTAGTATGTGATTTATGCAATTTGCAAGTTCTAAATATTAATGAGTGCAAGGATCTTGAAATCCTACCTCAAGGAATATTTAAACTGATCAACTTGAGATTTCTTACTTTTGATTGGACCAGTGTAAGGTTTTTGCCCAAAGGAATTGGAAGATTAAATTCTCTTCGCACATTGAACCCATTTGTTCTGAGTGATGGTCATGACAGTCAAGCCTGCGAATTAGGAGATTTGAGATACTTGACAAACCTGATGGGGCATCTTCATATAAAAGGTTTAGGGAAGGTAAAAGATGTGGATGAAGCCAAAAAGGCAGATCTGAACTTAAAGGACTACATAAGTAACTTGCATCTAGTGTTCGAAGTGGAGATGGGAGTAAAGATAATGATTGTCTTGAAGCCTTAAAAGCTCCTTCAAACACGGAGAGTTTAAAGATATCTAGGCACAGAGGTCCTGCTATCATCTTACCTGATTGGATATTTTCACTCAGAAAATTGAGAGAGCTTACACTCTATGATTGTCAAACTCCTGGACACTTGCCTCCCCTGTGGAAACTGCCATACCTTTGAATTTCTTGTGATTGATTCTATGAGTTCTTTATTTGAAGTGGGCCTTGAATTTTTAGGAATGGAAACTTACGATGACACGAATGGCATTGCATTCCCCAATTTGAAGGAACTTAAATTTACAGGCATGAAGGAATGGAAAGAGTGGAATGTGAGGACAGAAGAGAGCATAATAATCATGCCCTCTCTTCGTTTCTTAAGAATCCACAGTTGTCCCAACTTGGTTGTGCTACCAGACTTTTTCCACTTGATACAACTGGAGAATCTTGAGATCCATTACTGCAATAAATTGAGTGAATTGTGCCGAAGGGGAAGTGGAAAAGAATGGCCCAAGATTCGTCACATCCCTAATATCACAACTGACATTAATGTCATAGGACGGAACAGATCCACACTCCCTTGGCTTGTGAATGCAGATGCATACTTCCAGCCTCCGGTAATTTCTCGGTCTAGTGCCTTTATTGTTTTTTTTTCTCCCTTTTGGACTTTATGTAATCTAAAAATGTTGACATGATCAATCAGCTAACAAGCTTTGCCTTATTCTATGCAGCCGCAATAGATGAGGTCCTTCATCTCATTTGTTGAGTTCCCTTAGAATCAACTGCACGCTCAGTTGCAACAACTGGTCTGCTTCTTCAGTAATGTTTTGTAACAATGCAACAATAATTGTTGGCTTCTTTCATTTCTTTTTTTTTTCTTTTCAATTTCTTGACATCAAATTGCATCAGCAAATTATCAAGAAAAAATATTTACAATGTAAAGAATAATGTTATATGATTACTTGAATGACTGTTTGAATATTCGTGTTGTATTTCCTTTTTCGCTTCATCTAAATTTGTATCCACTTTAATTGTTAAAAGAAGTATGCACTTTCAGCATGTTGCTTTTGATAAGAAGGTTTTATTTTAGTGTGTCATTGACTTGCAGAGGTCTCGCTTTCGCTTAAGATAACGTTTGATATGAGGGAAGGTTTTTATAATGTTTGCTGCTATTGAGCTTCATAACATTTTATGGAACATTCATTTGCAGATCCAAAATAGCATTAAAAGAAAACTCTCCCCTTTCTGGTGATAAACATCATATTTCAAGAATCACATTTGATTCTTAATATTACAGTAAAGCAAACAAAATTACATATTATTAGGAAAATCTGGTGCAAGGAACAAAATTACAAAAGAATATCAAATATACAAAATAATCATTTGTTGTTCCTTAACATATTCACCACAGTAGAAATTGTCCAGACCAAGTGAGAACAGTTGTAGCTTGTTCACATGCAAGTCATTCAAGGACAAACACTGATAATCAGTTGGTAAGTAAGATGGCGTACCACAGTTGGAATGAAAACTTTGATATCAGTTGGAATGAGAACTTTGATATTAGGAAATATGTAAAAATATATGATTGATCCAATAAAAAAAAACTGAGAAGAAATGCTGCGATTGACAATGGCCATATTTAGGAAACCAAGATAAAATAGTAATACTTCCCCACAATTTTCTTAATTAATCACAGAACATTTACAAAAATCAACTCTTAAATATTTTGAAGTGATTGTCATTGTTAGTCAATAATTTCCATGGAAGGCTGAGATGTTTTGAAAGAAATAAGAAAACAAAAAACTGGAAATTTTTCTTTGTTTGACGCCTAGAAACGAGAGCAAGTATGCCCTTGACCTTTAATTAAGGTGGCAACAATGTTTTTAAAACCAGGTGGAACCAATTAACGATTGAGTTATAGTTTAACTGGTATAATCGGATTGATTCGAATTTAATAATATGGTAATATTATAAATTTTTTATTTATATATTAATAAAAAAATGTAAAATTTAGAAAATTTTAAAATAAAAGTTTAAAAATAATAGATATATACTTTATTAATTAAAAAAGATAACATATTAAATCTAATACATATAAAAATTAATCTAAATTTTTTTCCTCTTGTTTTTATTAAAAATGACTTACAATTTTAAAAACCAGTTTGGTCTGATTTAATTCGATTCGACAATTTAATATGATTCGAACAGATTTTTTTTTATAAATTTGATTTTTAGTGTTTTTTAATTGGATCAACCTTGGGTTCTTAATTTAACCGGTCCAACCGGCCAGTTTGGTCCAGTTTTTAAAACATTGGTTCCAGTATTTAACTTTGTTTTGTGGGGAAACTAAAATAGATCACATGTGTTCAGATCTACCAACAAATTTTAAACTGAAAGCTTTCTCAACAGCTTCGTCCTATTCCACCGCAACATGTTCTGCCAACTCCACTTCCCCATTTATTTTCTTGATTTGTGGGCTCCCATGAAGTGTTGGACTTGTAACATTTTGATTTCTTAAGATGGACACCTTCTCAACAAAATGACCTATACCATTTTGTTTTGACCAAGTCAATATCATATGCCTTTTTCTTTTCTCTAATTTTTTGAATATGGGATTGATTGGTATCTCGTACATGCTCCAAAATATTTCTTGTAAACTTTGTACTATTTGCATGAAAGGGAAAGTTCCTTAGACAAGCCCTATTTGATACATGTATTTGTCTGAGACATGTAACGATAGCGTAATTATAAAAAAAAATCTTAGAAATAAATTTCTATAAATTATATATATATATTGATCTTTAATTAGTCAAAACTCAGAACACACATTTGACGATACCATTTTTATCAGTCAGGTAACTTTAATGAACTTACAAATTTAAGCCCCAATTAATTAGCTAAAAAAAACCATGAATGAGGAGATTAACAAAGTAAAGCTAAATGAAAAGCAATCTATACAAAGTGAACAGTTCAGCCAAAAAAAATCTATACAAAGTGTATTAATAAATGTGATGGATGGATTTTTGGTTTGGTTAATTATCTACCATATTTATGAAGCTCTTCCAAGTCGTCCTCCGCACATGAGCGTCGCGCTGGAGATGATTCAATTTCAAACTGTGCTTCTCTCTCGGAAAACGATCCAAACAGTGATCCATCGTGTAGAAAGGTGTCATCTTCCTGCTGCCATATAGCCGTCAAAGGCATATGCCCTTTTAGAACTGCAACTATCTGCATATATACCAATGGCCACTAATTAATTATAACCTTAGCGTACAGTATATTTACATCAATTGCTGAATTATGAAAGGTACGAGTCTCTCATCCATATGCTATACTTGTTTACAAGTTCTTGTTTTATATCAGTAAATTTCATATGTAAAAATCACGGTCTTTTTTTTTTTTTTTTGTAATCTCATATCAATCTATCTATATGTATAACAAGAATTTAAATTTTCTATCTAATTAAACTAAATTCTACGATAATAATTTTTTATTTATTTATCTCCAAGTCTAGTAGAAATATAAAATAATGACCATTAAGGTGAATCTAGTGAAAAGAAATAACAATTAAGCTGAATAAAATTAATATATATGTATATATAAATAGTGGAAATTAGAAATAATAAATTTAATGGATTCAGTTTGCATACGATTTTATCTTTTAAACCTATGATAGAAATGAATTGGCAAATTAATTAAATAGCTCAAAAACATAGTACATAGATATAGAGATATGAAGGCGTAGTGGATAGATATGTATAAATGACCTGGCTCATTTGTGGGCGAAGGTGAGCAGGTTTATAGACGGAAGAAACTGCACAACAAATCATTCTTTCCATTTCAACTGTATCATAGTTCTGCTCCAGGCTGCGATCCACAAAATTATAATAATTACCAATCTTCAATCCTTCTTTCAGTAGAGACTTTACCTATATTTTGTGACACACAAGTCTTTAGATGATATATATTGCAATAAAAAATATTGCAAAAAAGTTCAACTAAATTTGCTATTAAAAACTCCAAAACACTTTTCTTTTTTTTACTTTGGCTTAGTAGATCATTTACCCTGAATTTCGTACATTTTTATGGTTATATCATTTTGTGCGTCAATTCTACCTTAATTTAGAAACTTATTATTTACAATTCTTAGAAGTCATAATCATAAAAAATATATATTAATTAAAATTATAAAATGTCAAACGCAAAATTATAAAATTTCATTATTATAAGATGGATAATAAAAAAAAACAATTGCAAAATAAAATATAAAGATTAAGAGTAAATTTATCTATTAGGCCTTTTTGCTTTTCAATTGCTTGAAATAATAAAATTCATATAAATTTATTCTATTAATAGAATTTTTAAATATGATTTATTTCAAAGAATTATATGAGTGAACATATTTATGTATAATCTATGCATATATAATTTGAATACCATATACAATATCAAATCTCCTTCCTAAATGATAAGAAAAAAACAAACATATGTAAATTGGTATGAAATAAGCACGTACCCACAAAACAAGATTTTCCTTGAAGTTACTGTACATGGTGTAGGGTCTATTAGATCTCTCACCGGTAATCAACTCCAGAAGCACCACACCGAAGGAGTACACATCGGCCTTAACACTCAGCCTTCCATGTAGCATATACTCAGGAGCTAAATAACTGCACTAGACAAAGTATTCATGAAAAACCAACAACTTTTTCCTGAAAATTGAATATCAATGGAGATATAATATTATTTATGTTCAATTAATATAATATAAAATATTTTCTTACCCATAGGTTCCCACAATGCGCTCAACTTCAATTTCATCACTTTCAGAATCTGGAAAAACTAAGGCAATTCCAAAACCAGCAATCTGAAATTAATTTAAGTACAATTATTAATTCTAATAACAAAAAGTTAACACAAAATAGATATCAAATGGTATCAATAATTATTAAATTAGAAAATTCTCTTCATTTTTTTTTGGATAAGGAGAGTGAAAGGTTTTCAATTTGAATATCTTAACGGCTAATGTAGGAAGAAATTATATTATAGTCTTTTTAAATATAAAGTACTTAACCACCAAGATAAAGCTTGGTAGTTAGAGCATGTGTTGCTTTCGCTTAAATCTTGAGTTCGAGTCCAAAGTGACTAAGTGTCTCCTCTCTCACCTATCATTAATAAAAAGAAAAAAAATATAAAGTACTTTATTCATCTTTTAACAAATTTAATCGAGTCATAACCAAACTCGTTAAGAATAGAGATACGATCATGAATAACAAAACTAAAATAAAAGAAATTATCCTCATGTTTCTTGATAGTTTGAACCAATAAAAGTGAATCAGTTATGAAACGCCAAGAAAATCATGGTCGTCTTTAATTATGATTTTTTTTTCTATTACAAGCAAAATTAATAAATGTTACCCAAGGTCAAGCAAAATTGATTCTTAGCATACATTTATGCATATATATCATAACTAAATTGGGTATAAATGTTTAATAGATAGCAAAATTAATAAGAATCATATACATCATAATTCAAAAATGTTACCTTGGGTTCAAAGTTATAATCAAGAAGAATATTATCAGGTTTAATATCCCTGTGCACTACCCTTGGTTCACCTAAAAAATACATCAGAAAAAGAGGGTTAAATTGAATCTTTAAGTAAATAAATTAAAAAAGAAAAGAAAAGATAAGAACACTTACAGTCTTCATGCAAATATGCTAATCCTTTCGCGATTCCTAACGCGATTTTCATTCTGATTGACCAATCCATAGTTAATTTTCTGTCGTAATTATCTGTCATGTTAATTATCAGAATCAGTTTTGTAAAAGAAGTGACAAGTCATATGTTTTGGTAAAGAAATTAAGCAAAAAAAAAAAAGAAATTAGTTGTATAATGTTCAAGTGATCATATTTTTTATTTTCTTCACCTTGCTCGACATGATTTTTAAGTTGAAATATTTTATCTGCAAATTTATGCATGTTGATTGTGAAAATAAATTAAATTAGGAGAATTGGTCTCACCTTGTAACAGAAACCTCAAGGAATTGTTGGGAAGAAACTCAAAAACAAGAAGTCTAATAGTCTTGCTTTCGCAGTATCCAACAAGCTTGACAATATTACGGTGATGGATTCGAGAAATGTTCGCAATCTCTGCCAAAAATTCGTTTTCGTCCCTTTTAGCTTCATATTTGTACCTCTTAATAGCAACCATTTCACCATTTGAAAGTCTTCCCTTGTAGACCATACCAAAACCACCCTCACCCAGTAGATTCTTGTTGGAAAAACCATCAGTTGCCACTTCTAGTTCTTTATAAGTAAAGGACATGGGCCAAATTTTTCCAAGCTTCTTAATGTCAATAGGAGGAAGAAGCTCCAATTCCAATTTTTCTTTTGTATTTGAAGAAGCAGTATCTAGGGGGCATTGCTGAGCTGATTTTCTCTTAATGCCAATCGGAGATTTGAGAGATGATTTTACTTGCCCTTTTTTACTTGAAGAAGCGGATTCTGCCTGCCGTTCTGATTTTCTCTTAAATATTCCGATAGGAGACGCCAACGCCGATTTTGCTTTTGATTTTTCTTCTGCTTTTAAAGGAGCTGTAATGTCTGAATGGAACACAAATGGACCAGGTTGGTTAACTTCACCACTATTTGCACGATAGACGAATTATAATGGAATGAATGCACGTGCAAGTTTACATTTATATTTCATCTAGGCGAACAACTCAGTTCGAATTTTCTATTTTTCAATATTTAAAAATAAATAAATATAATCAAATGAACAAAAAATTTAAACAAGTGTCAATTATGTCATGAATATATACAATGATATAAAAGTAAATTAAAAATCTAAAAAAAATCACTAGTTAACTATGATTATGTCATGAATGTATAAGACTTAAGACTTAGAAATTTCATATTGAAAATATGATATTTTAATGTGGAGTTTATATGGACTTTAGACTCTCTAACTCCTTGAGCTAGATTTTGAGATATGGTTCTTTTCAAAATTCATGACAGGTAGTATCAGAGTAATTCACGCACGCGAATAATCTGAGACTCAGAAAGGGATACCCTACAGGTCAGATTAAAATTACTAATAGCATCAAGAAAAAAAATGTACGAGCTAGGCCAGCGACAATAGGAGTAGGCGTAAGAGCCGCTGAGAACTTTGAAAGAGATACCCTACAGGCCAGATTAAAATTACTGGTGGTTTCGAGAAAAAAAAAATTCGAGCCGGACTAGTATCAGTAAGAGTAAGAGCCGCCGAAGACGTCGGTTGTTCAACTGCGGAGAAATATTAGGATTCTATTGGCCAAGGTATGAGACTTGAAAATCTCACATTGAAAGTATGAGATTTTAATGTAGGATTTATATGGACTTTGAACTCTCCAACTCTTTGAACTAGTTTTTGAAGTGTGATTCTCTCAAATTTTATGACACTAACATATGATTCACCCATTACAAATCTCATAATTTTAGGGTGAATGTTAAACACATTCCACATCATCTAAAGATTATAAAAAATATAATAAGCTTATAATTAGAAAAGTAATCCAACCGAAATAAGCTAGATTATTTTGTGTTGTAAAGTTTAATTTATTATTTTGTGCTGTTACATATGAATATTATATGTTTTTGAACAAATAAAAAAATAAATCTAATATAATATAAACAAATTTATTTTTAATAATATTTTATAACTGTTGAATAAAAAATAGAAGAATTAGAAGAAGAAAGAAGCAGCTAAAATTAGATGTATACCTGCCGTGGAGGCAGCTTCAATGCTAAGAGGCTTCAGCTCTTGTTGCGGGTCCCGATATAAAGGATCAGTTGTTGATGATGAAGTGTCATGGGCTTCCTGAAATTCACAAACTGGAAACAGAACCAAGACTATGCACTTCATCAAAATTAATCATCAAAATTGCAATAAAACTATAATATTTTCAATGATATATAGGTGTGTGTGGTGGAAGGTTTATTTGTATGTTCCAAGTGATAAGTCATAAATAAAATTTAATAAAATAATTTAATAAAATATTTAAAAATTTAAAATGATTATCTATTTAAGTAAATTTTAAGAAACGTTTATTCCAAACATGCATATTAATTTCATTATGAAGACAATTAAGTTAATTGATCTTCATAAAACTACCTGCAAAAATTATTGAATTTCATTAGCGTTTAGATTGATTCACAATTAGTCGTTATCTATATATATAATGCACAATCATACTAATTAATATCATCAAGCAAACAAATTTGAAAATATTATTATAATTACATGAAGCAAAAAAAAAAGATACATATGGATTAAATATTAAAAATAAGAATCAATGAACTTTTTATTAAAAAAATTGAAAAAATGAAGATTAATTAAGAAAAGTAATACCTTGGAATTTGGAATAAAAAACATCTCGAACAGCAACTTCCTCCCAATGTAATTGATCCCACCAGCTTCTACTTCCTTTTATGTCCCTTAACCGCTTGGCACTATGTAAACGAAATGGGAGTCTTGATAAATTTGGGCAGCCATGAACAACAATATTCTCAAGGACTGGAAGCTGCAAGCCTTGATGACATATGTCATGCAAACGTGGTAGACTTTCCAAATATAATTTCTTTAGATTTGGCAATATACCAAGACGTTGATCAATTTCTTTAATTTCTTCAGATTCAAAATCACTACCTATAATTTCCAGCAGGGACACGCAATTGCGCAGATCAAGAATTTGAAGTCTCGGAGCAAACATAAGCCATCTCAAACCTTTTATTATGGAACAACCCTTAATTCGTAGACTCAAAATGTTCAGAACATAGTACTGGGTATCTTCACTTTCAAATCTTAGATGTTTACAATCATCTATAGCAAGCTCCTCCAGATGCACCATTTTGGACAAAACAGAAATTGGAATGTTGCAGTTCTCTACTTTCTTTAGTGATACTTTTCTAATCCAACTTTGTAATCTTGTAGAGTTCAATATTCTTTGAACAGTCATACTACTGAATAAGCTTATATTTACATCACTTATATGTTCAATGCATTTCAACTCCTCTAACAAGCTTGTGCCATCAAAGATTTCATTGCCTAACTTGCTGAATACTTGCAATGATGAAAGGCATGATATGGATCCCTGAGGTATAACTCGAAAATTTTCAGTATAATCAAGAAGCAAAATCTTTAGCTTTGCCCAGTTTATGGCTCCAACAGGCAATTCCGTTATGCTTGTAAAAGAGAGATTAAGATAGTGCAGGTTAAGTAGTGAACCGATACCGCTAGGTAACCCAGTTAACATTCTGTTTTTTGACAAGTCTAAAACTCTCAATGCACTCATATAACCCAAGTCTGTAGGAAACGCAGGAAATGCAGTTAAGTTGGTGTTTTTAATAAGCAAAGTCTGAAGTTGGCGGCAAGGACTTACAGGATTAGGAACCACATCAATCTGACTACTAATTGATATTCTTACAGCCTTAGTCCATTTCTCAAATCTTTGTTCTTGTACTAAAAATTTATTCTCCTTTTTTCCATGTTCACGAGCTACCCACAAGCCAAAAGCTCGAATGACACTATGCATCCAAACAAAATCATTCAATTCATCAACCTCCAATAGGCAGCACACCTTTAATCTATTGATAATATAATCTCCCAATTTCTTATTAGATGCATCCAAAATCCCCTCTCCAATCCATAGCTTAATTAGTTCATCTTTTCTAATCAAATCAGGCACTAAAGAACTATATACAAAACACTCTTTAAGGATATTATCCTCCAAACTCTCGAAACTAGGTTCAATAATGTGAAAGATCTGATCCGTACCTGGAAGCGTTGATGGGTAATTTTGCAACTTGCCCATGGCATGCTCCCACACCCTATAATTGCCCTTTCTATTTATTGCTCGTCCAACAGCAACAAGGGCAAGTGGCAAACCTCGGCAAAATTCTGCATTAATAGTACTGTCAGCAAGATTTTCCGTCACCACAGCCCTTGTTCTAAACAATTTCAATGCTTCTTCTTGTGGCAAACATTTCAATTTCAGTTTTATCTGCGCTTTCATCTCATCACACACCTGCTCTGATCTAGTTGTGAATACTATCTTGGAACCATTTCCATTAGACAAAGAAATCCCAAGTTTTGAAAGATCCAGTCTTTCCCATAAATCGTCTAATAACAAAATGAACTTTCGACTGCCCAACAGCCTCTCCCTATCTCTATCTTCTCCTCTATTTGTATTTTTCTTTGATTGTTTGAGAATAAAATTCTGGATTGCATCAAGATTTGCTTCTCTAGACACTGAAACCCAAATCACCTCTTGAAATTCTTGTCTTCTAACAAGCTCACCCTCAATTTTCTTCAAAAGGGTAGTTTTTCCAATTCCTGGCATGCCATAAATCCCAATAATTCCAAGATTATCATCCTGTAAGCATCTCCAAACATCATCCAATTTTGATTCAAAACCAAAAGTCGCCTCCACATTAATCACATCTACAAAATCATGAGGAGTTCTCTCAACAACAACATCGAAATTACCTTCAATCAAAATTTGATTGACAGACTTGAGTTTTTCCCGAACTCTTTTTCCTACATCAGAGCTCGAAAAGCAGTTACTGGAGCAGCAACATCCAGGCCCTCTGTTCTGAATTTCTTCTTCACCTTCTGCAATAACTTCGTCAGCTTTTTCTGCCAAGTAATTTGCCCTATAAATCCAGTCAGTTACTCTGTAAGTGGGATCCTTATATGGGCTTTGTTCACGCTTCACCTGTATCTTTATCAGCTCGTTCTTATTCTTCAGTTGCTTCACTGCCTCTTTCAAAGAATCAAGATTATCTTCTGATAGAGGATCATGTTTCTCCAAAATTGGGCGAATACATGATACTAAAAATGGTTTCATTACATTTAACATCAGGAAAAAGAAGATGGGTTTGTTTCAGATTAAAGAGAAAAGTAATTCATTCATGGCTATAAAAAAAAATCAACTCAACCAACCCCGAAGGATTAAGACTCAGTTTTTCTTGGCGTGCCGTGTGGTCAAAGTTGTTCATTCTACATTTTTTAATACTCCAAAGTCCAATCTATTTCTTTTTTTTTTAATTGGAATTTCGGTTAACCGAGTTTTCACCTTTTCATTTTTTTTTTCTGAAATGAGAAACTGATTCATCAAGAGAAACAACAAAGTAATCCAAGTTGCACGTAGAAAACATTTACTTTTAAAAAAAAAATTAAAACTAAAAATATAAAAATACTACTAAGTAATTATAATTGATTTAATCATTAATTTTAGCAATTATAATCAAAAGTCATTAATTTTATTAATTTAGAAAAATAAAAGAAGAGAAAATTGTATGAAATTGACCATAATCTTCAACCTTTTTATATCAAGTCTTCGCTTCTTGCATGGATGACAAATTTGACTTTGGAATGTGCATTTTAGCATTCAAAATTTTTGATGAAAAACAAGTTGGAATTATACTCTTTAGTTCTACAATTGTTCACATTCCAATATTACAATATAAAAAGATTTAACTAGAAAAGAAAAGGTATTTCTTCAAAATTCAGAGTCGGTAAGCGATACATCAACCATAGATAGTGGTAATTATATGACTTTCCCATTGCATTATTGCGTTGAATATTGAATAATTGATGCATTCTTTGAAAAAATAAAATAAATTATGAATAAGAAGTCATATGTATTTACAATGGAATCAATCTCAATTGCCAACTCTTAATTATTGGAATCTATTATTCTCTTTGACTTGTTTGGAGTAATTTGAAAAAAAAAAACACATGGGAAGGGATCACGGCATCATGTTACCTTAGAGGGGCGGGATCCAACCTTTTAGAATACCAGCACAAGAGTTGGCAGTCCGAGGAGTGTACAGATGATCAAATCCCATTGTCGATCTCTCAAGCTCCTGATGTTATAAACAAGAGTCTGATGCATGCCTTGCCAAGGTTGAGATGATGTGGAAATTTGGACTGCTAACATCGAATCAGATTCCACCACTACTCGACTGAGGGATCTCTGCCAAGCAATGGACAAGGCAAATCAGATTCCCCAAAGTTCAGAGATTAGAGGAGAACAAAAGCCCAGTCGACCCATGAATCCTCCCCTGAGCAGACCAAGACCATCTCTGATTAAACCGCCAATTGAGCTAATTCTTCTATTAAAATCCACCGATCCATCAATATTGAATTTAAACCAGCTAGAGTTAGGAGGACGCCAGAGATCAGCTGAAGTGAAGGAATTATCAGCCTGATCATTATTCCATCTAACTGCTGCTTGCATGGCTTCTACAATTGATCTTGACCACTGTAAGATTTGGTTTGCTAGCTGCATGTCCGGAATAGCACTCTCCAAAACCATTGAAGCCACTCCGAAGACGATCTTCCAAGGGAGATTATTCTTTGTGAGCCCTGAACTTGAAATATTCAACTTACCCACTTTCTTAAATCTGCAGAAAAGAAACTAGTCCTTTGATGAGTAGGTAAAATCTCCAGCCAAACTCATCGACTGAAAGAGCAATCATTAATATATATCAATTTATCATTTAAATGATTGACTATGGATATTGCAACCAGTACTGAACCTAGCAATAACAATAACTAAAAGAGGTTCTCATTGCGATTCTCAGTTGAGACTAAACCTATCAAATTCTATTCATTAATTCGAATTTAGAATGATTAAGCAATTATAAACGGATTGAGTTATTGACTAATGCTCATATAATAATTAAGAAATAGGAAGAAGGCTAGATGACAATCTATATACTCAAAACTCCAATACTAATTGATGACAGTGTTTCATTCTTATGGTAATCTCATAGTTTAAAGACCATTAGTTCTCAAATTTCATTTTAATGCTGGTTTTGGATAAATTCTTTGAGTGCCAACAATGTAGTGTCCTACATTTTTAGGTAACTAATTATTTGCTCTTGATTTTGGGTTAAATGCTTTTTAATGCAAATTTGAAAGTCTCAACCTTAAAAATTAGATGTTAAAGTTGAAGAGAATATTATGTATTAATTGGATCATTTTGTTAATATTCTTTAAATGTGTGATTGTCCACATTTGATTTGTATTATATTTTTGTCTTAACACACTAAATTGATAGTTTTCCAAAATTTATTCTCAATAAATTTTTTACATGTCATATATATACTAATAAAATATTTTTCATTTTCATAACTTACTAAAATCTTATTAAAGCAAATAAATATTTTTATTTAACGACCTTTCCAAACACAATAAACAATATTTACAGTGTTATACTATATAATATTATGATACATACTATAACTATATTGTTCAATATTTTGTATCATGCATTATTAAACAACACAGTCGGTGATCCAACTTTATTAAACCATAGTCTCAGTGATCCAAATTGTATTTCTTTGAAACAAATCAAAGGCAAACGGATATTAATTAACATAGAAATCATAATCAATAATGAAGAAACATTAAAATTAATTAGCAGATAATCATTGGACAATATTGATTATTTTAAAATTGAATGATTTTGATTGGTCAAGGATACCATATATATACCATAGAAGTTCTCTAGAAGAATTCTTAAAAGATATGAAAACTTTAAACAAGAATTAGGCAGCACAAAAATATGTGGAAAAATATATGGATTAAATCATGCTAGTACAGATAAAAATGAACAAGAACTATCAATAGTAGAATCTGGATGAGAAGAATGGAGATTATCTGTAATCATTAAATTTCTAATAATTCTGATAGCAAGTCATTACATTAGACGATCATGTAGCGCAGGAGTTTTGAAACTTTCCTCTAAAAATTTGTTCATTACATAGTTAATCATTAGCAAGGAATACAAACAAATTTATTATTAAATTCCCACATAATAATTGCTCGTAAAATTTGAAGCTTGAGATTTTTTTTTTCAATTTAACATTACATTTAGAACAAGAAATACATAGTAACTACTGAACTTTTTTTTTTTTGGAATAAAGTAACTACTGAACTTTGCTTCAAGAATAAAATCAAATTAATGTGCATGCAATAGAGTCGTCTCTAAGGCTGAAAGATTTCCGATTCAGCTTTGAATCGAGCCAAATTTATGAAAGAAAAAAGAAGAAGAAAAAGAAATTAGCGTCTGACTGGTGTTGAATTGCTTTGATATATAAATTTATCTGCCATGCTTTTCAAGATCATCAAGGTCATCTTCAAACGAGCTAGACACAGATGTTCGAATGGGCAGCTCAGTGTATGGGGAAGCCCCACGCAGGAAAACGTCGTCATCTTTGAGCCAAATACCATCCAAAGGTATATTCCCTTTTAGAGCTTCAAATATCTGCATGCCATATATAATTATCAATGTTACAAAGGTTAGCTTAGGTAACATTTGCATGACGAATTATTAAATATAAGTACAAAAACCTTAATATATATGTTAAATTTTTTCCTTTGATTTGGATTAAATTCTTTAATATATATATATGTATATAATAGCCACAATCCATACAACTTCTAAGGATAGAAGTACTTTTTTTTTAGTATTATAACAGTTAGAAGTACTTTTTAGTATAGATCTTAATTAAATTCTTTAATATAAATTAGAGTGTCATTCCTAAATGGCTAACTACTAAAGATTGAACACATTTCTATATTTGTTGGATCATATTTTTCTAATTAATAAATTTGAGATCACCATATTGATTGGGGAGCTTAACAGTATATTGAAAATTGAACTAATTTTTTTTTCTAAAAAAATCACTTTCACTCTCAAATTTTTCTAAAAGATTTTTACGATGAAAATGAAGAGTGGATTTATTATTACCTGGCTCATTGATGGGCGAAGATTAGCAGGTTTATATACACAAGCAGCAGCACAACAAATCATTCGTTCCATCTCATCTATATATTGTTGCATCTCATCTGTATCATAGTTCTCCTCCAGTTTGGGATCAATAAAAGAATAATAGTTACCACTCTTCACGCCTTCCTTCAATATGGATTTCACCTAAATTTTAGAAATACAAAATATTATTTTGTTATTTTTCCAATAATGTACCATCACTATTTATTTATGTTTTGGGTTAGTTACAAAATTAAGATATCCTTGATGTGGAATAATAATAAAAAGATCTACAAAATACAAAATAAAGTCAGTATATCTATTGTAATGCAATAGGGTTAATTTCAAATAAAATAGAGAAAATTTTTTACATGAATCCAACATTGTTTTATTAGTTTTTTAAAAATGGTAAATCAAATATAATATTTTCGTACTTTGATAATTAATATAAAAAAATGAAATTTAATGATAGATTAATTTTATTATTAAAAAAAAAAGACAAAGTTCAATAATTGATCAATCACACAACTGATTTGTAAATTCAATATTTTATTTCTATGTTAATAGATTAAATGGAATTTATAATGAAAATTTTTTATTTTATTTTAATTTTATGATACAAATAATAATCATGAGCAGATCATTATAATTTTTTGGAGAACCTATTTATATTAATCACTCTATAGGCTTGTATTTAATTGATCTACTTACTTCCAACCTTCACATAATTATTTTAAAGGGATATTTAAATAACTACCCTAAAAAATAATTTTTATTCTAAAAATACTATAAAAACAAAAAATATTTATACTTTTATAAAAAATTAATGAAAAATTTCAAAAATACCTCATCCCTCAAAAAAATAAAAGTTTTTTTTTAAAAATATTTTTTCCCTCAATACAATCAATATTTAATTCAACTTTTCATTTTTTTTTTATCAAACTTCACTATTAAATAAAAAAAACTATAATAAAATAATAAAAATTAATATTTTAAATTATTTTTAATCATACAAAAATCATAATTTTTTATAAAAAAAATTAATTTTAATTATAAAAATTAAATAAAATTAAAAAAATAAAATATACAAAAATACATTAATAAAAAATTATTAAATTTATTTTTAAATAAATTTTGCATATTATACACATGAAAAAAATTACAAAATACACACAATTTCGTTAGGTAGATACTATATAGATTTGTTATAAATATTTTGTAGATGTATTATAGATGATGTAGATATTGTATGTATATTATATTTTTGTTATTAAAATTGTATATATTTTATGTAAAAATTGTTAAATGTGTGAACATTGAATAAATATTATGTGGATGTTTTGAAAATAAAAAATTAAAATAAATAAAATTAAATAAATATTAAAAATATTATGTAGATGTGTTATAGATTTATTATAGATGTATTATTGATGTATTGTATATGTATTATAGATGTTATAAATGTAGTTTATATTGTTAAATGTGTATTTTATATATATTATGTATATGTTATATATATTTTTTTTATGTATATTAAAAATAAGATAAAAAAAATTTAGATAAAGAAATATAAATAAAATAAAATAATAAAAAAATGAAAATTGCAAAAATTACAAAAATCAAAAAGAAAAAAAAAGTAATGTTAAATTTTTTTTAAAAAATCCGAAATGCATATAATTGTAAATAAAAGTGCTGAGTTGCGTACTTTTGCAAAACGAATGAGGAAATTACGTAGATGATGTAAATTTCTCTATTTTAAAACCGAAACAACAAAACATGCACGAGATAATATCCCCACTTTCAATCTTAATTAAATCATTAGTTATGGATAAGTGATTTTATATTTTATCTTTAATTTTTAATTAAATATTTTTTTATTAAATTCAAATTTTATCTTATTGCGCATGCTAAAAAATATATAATATATGTTGAAATTAGTAATTTACAATAATACGTGCTACTCTTCTTTTTTTGCATGTGGAGGAGAGGGAGTAGAACTCAAACTAGAAATCTAAATAGGAATATTACATTTTTCTTACCACTAAACTATATCTTGGTAGTTATTAATTTCTTTTATTAGGTTGTATCACTAGTTTTTACAGATTGTATTAAATTTATCTTCCTAAATAAAACGATTTTTGGACAAAAAGTCAAAACAAATTAACAAGATCACTAAAGGATTTGTCAAAGCTAAAAATACTTTACCATGATTTAATCCCAACCAATGATGAAGTTAAGATCTTAAATTATTGGAGCCAAAATACTAATATTTACCGGTAATTAATAAAATTGAAAAGTTTGTCCAAAATTTATAGAAGCTATATAACTGCAAAAAAACTAGTTTTAATTACTATTAATAACTAGTTGTAACATTTTCTTTTTTGGAAAAAAAAATATTTTAACATTTGTAAATCATTATTATTGATATTTTATTGAACTTAATTATCAATTACTTTTTCATAATTTAATTAAATGGTAGTAAAAAAGATATATGAGCTGAGTTTATTATATATATAAAAAAAAAGATATTAAGTATATTGATCTATATAAATCATAATCCACAATTCTGAAAACATAAAATGACTGATAAAAATATTTAATAAATTGGACTCATATTAGCTTAGAGGGTGTTTATTTGGAGATGGAAATAAAAATGAATTATTCTCATTGATATTGATGTTGTTTTATTTGATAAAATAAATTGAGTAATAGAAATCTCGTTACCCCAGCAAAAGAAATAAGTGATTCCCTATTAATTAGTTTTAATCCCTTTCTGAAATCAAAAATTAAAAAACATATATTTTTAAGAGAATAAAATCAAATTTCAATTTTTTATTTCTAAACTGAAATAAATTTATTTTTTTCTAATTATGAATATCTCTAAAATTTTTAAAGAAAATAAATTCATTTTTTTCTTTTTTCTTAATAAAATTAAGTTAGATATTTTAAAATAAAATATAATCAATTTAATTTTTTTTCATATTTTTCTAATTACAATATCTCAAAATTTTTAAATAAATAAATTCATTTTTTCTCAATAGAAATAAATTAAATTTTAAAGTTTTTGAAATAAATTATAATAAATCTATTTATCCCTTTTTTTCCTAATTATAATATCTCTGAATTTTTATATAAAATAAATTTGATTTTTATATAATTAAACTATTTTTTATTTTTATGATAATTTAAATAAATTAAAAGATGATACATCTTAATTATTTATTATAATATTTTTTGATAAAATTTAATTTATCAAAATAGAAACACTTCAAATAGCTATTGATTCTTATTCCTATCTAGTTTTAATTTAAATAGCTTTAAAGAAAATCAGATTCTCATTTAAGAGTAAATTAAATAAAAAGAATACTTAATCATTTCGATTTCGATTCTATGTTATTATGATTCCAATTTTAATTTTGAAATTTGAATCAAACGCCACCTTAATTTTTTAAATCATTTTTTTAGTTCTATACTGAATTTATATTTTTTTCATTTATGAGTTTGAAGGAACAAGTACATACCCACAAAACAAGATTTGGCTCATTGGCTTCCCTGTCCGCTTTCAAACCATAAGCTCTCTTCCCAGTAATCAACTCCAGAAGCATAACACCATAGGAGTAGACATCGCTCTTAATGGTGAGCTTCCCTCTTTCAAAATACTCGGGATCTATATAACTGCACTAGAGATTGAGCGCATAAGAACCAAAAGTTTTTATCCTGAAAATTGAAAATTGAGGGCGATGTAGCTTGAGTTAACAACGTTGAAATTGTTTCTTACCCAATAGTTCCCGCAATAGGTTCATAGTCAATTTCGTCACCTTCAGAACTTGGAAAAACTACCGCAATTCCAAAACCTGCAATCTGAAATTAAGCCCAACTACACTAAATAAAATGTTCATAATCAAATCAGGCCTGTAGTTCTAGAAAGAAACAATATAAACTTGCGATCGTATGGTATATGATATTATGAAAATGTTGCCATTCAGGCATAGTCTCGCTAGTCTGTTCACTTCATTAAATGTGGAAGATGGATAGCCAGGATAGGTGATATTGGAATTTATCCATCCAGTAGTATGGTGAGAGTACCATTAATTAAAAAGGGGAGGATTACCTTTTGCCCTTTTTGTAGGCGTGCAATGTTGTTTCAATCTAATTAGTAGACTATGAATTAAGAAAAATAATTGCCAATTAAAATGCTATTATTTCCAACTTTTTTTCTTCCAATTTCATCTTTCAACTTAATATGGTATATAGTATTATTCTATTGACAATCAATCTCATAATATATTACTAGTGGCATAGTAATATTGATATGAAAAACTATTAGGACAAAAAACAATACTCATCAAATTACACAAGCAAGCGAGAAATAAGTTAAAGATATGCATTGAGTTTAGGATTTTTTTTTTATAAAATTGTTAGAAAAAAATCCACAATATTATAAATTGACCAATTCAAAGAAACATTATCAAATTTAATAGAATTTTTTTATCAATTTATAAATTTATTAATTCTGTACAGTATAAACAAAGTTTATTATGAATTTATTATACACACGATGATTTTTATAAATTTATAATTAGATTATTATGAATTATTATGAATTTATTAAAATTTTGAAAAAATCTAATAAGAGGTAATTACCCTTGAGTTTATGCAATTTGCAACCAAGCTGACACATGGAGAACTCATAATGAGAATGGGAAAATCTGAATGTTTTTATAGATTAGTGGAATTGCAGAAAATGATTTATAAAGCATACCACAATTAATTAATTAGGTATAAATGTCAGACATATATATAGCAAAATTAGCAAGAATCATATATCATAATTCATAAATGTTACCTTGGGTTCAAAGTTAAGATCAAGAAGAATATTATCGGGTTTGATATTCCTGTGGATGATCCTGGGTTCACCTAAATAAAAGTGTATATCAGAAAAGGAGAGAGTTAAATTCAATCTTTAATTATAAATGAAGGAAAAAGGAGAAAAAAAAACACTCACAGTCTTCATGCAAATATGCCAATACTTTTGCAGTTCCTAATGCGATTTTCATTCTAATTGACCAATTAACCGGTTTTTTGTTTTCTGCAATGTTAATACCAGAATTAATGTTTACACAGAAAATTTTGAAAAAAACAAACAAAAGAACAAAACAAAAATGAACTTTACATTTAACTCCTTGATGGACAAATTTTTTAAGTTGAATTTAAATAAAAAGTAGCAAAAGGACTTACGGTGTAACTGAAATCCCAAGGAGTTGTTGAGAAGATACTCATAAACAAAAAATCTATTAGTCTTATTTTGGCCGAATCCAACAAGCTTGACAATATTACGGTGATGGATCCTACTAAGAATCTCAATCTCTGCAAAAAACTGTTCATCTGTGATTCTAGAATCATTATCGAACTTCTTAATGGCAACCACTTCACCATTTGGAAGTAACCCCTTGTAGACTACACCAGAACCACCCCTACCCAGTACATTCTCGCTGGAGAAACCAGCAGTTGCCTTTACTAATTCTTTATAGGTAAAGGGCTTCGGCCAACTACTTCCAAGCTTCTTAATGTCAGTAAGTTCCCACACCAATTTCTCTTCTTTTGTTTTTGAAGTTGCAGTCTCTGATGATTTTCTCTTAATGCCAATAGGAGATTTGAGCAACGATTTTCCTTTTCCTTTTCCTTTTCCTTTTCCTTTTGTATTTGAAGGAGAGGTTTCTACTTGGCGGTCTGATTTTCTCTTAGTTCCAATAGGAGGCTCCACTGCTGATTTTCCTTTGGTATATGAAGGAGCAGTGTCTGTAATGTGGTGGACAAACTGATGAGGTGGGGAAGCTTCATGGCTAACTGCTGGACAATGAATCAAGATGACTTTAGCATGTCTTGATAAAGTGATCAAGCATATTCCATTACAATGAATTGAAATTTTAGTTCATTGTGATTTAATTAATTTTGGTTAAATAAATTAAATAGCATATTGCATTACAATGCTATTTAATTAATTTTGGTTAAATTCCAGTAAATAACAAACATAACTAAAGATCTATATATAAAAGATGGAAATGTCAGTTTAGTCACAGATGGACACAATTCAAAAATGTACTAAAATAAAAAAGCTGATATCTCTGCTAATTACACATGACTCATTATATATTGAGCTAAAACAAGATACCTTCTGTAGGGCCTTCAATGCTAAGAGGCTCCAGCATCTGCGTATGCGTAGAAGCAGTACTTATGTCATGTGCTTGCTCAGCTTCAATAACATCTTGATAAGGAAAGAACACGAATTAGCAACCTAGATTAATTGGTAAGTCTACCTTGCTCTTTTGAACATTGAGAAATGGAGATACGAACTCCACTCTACACGCAAGTCGTATATGTACTTGCTATTTATGAATATAATATGATTCAGATAAAGTAGTTGGTTCACAATACACACATATAAACTTAAATGAGAGTCCATTTGAATAGACAATAATTTCAAATGAGTCCTATGATTTGTCACTATAAGCAAAAAATCCAAATTCCCTTTTTTTCCTTAGGAAAATTCAATATTCATTTCCATATTAAATGTACACCCACAAATAAATCTTTAAATCATTTAAAACTACAATTAGGAAATTATAATAAATGTCTTATGAGTTAAAACATTGAAATAAATTTGTTTTAGAAACATATACAGACAAAGTTAATTTTATGAGTGAGCCAATAAAATTTGAAATTCTTGCTTATATAAGAGATGAATATATAAGAGAAAAAAGTTAAGTATCACCTTGAAATTTCAGACAGAAAATTTGTCTAACAGCTTCATCCTCCCAATGCAATTGGTCCCACCAGCTTTTACTTCCTTTTATATCTCTTAACCTTTTCGCACTGTGTGAATGAAATGGGAGCTTCAATAGATTTGGGCAGTCAATAACAACTACATCCTCAAGGACTGGAAAGTGTAAGGCTCGGGGACAAATGTACCGTAAAAGTGGTAGATCTTCCAAATATAATTCCTTTAGATTCGAAAATATACCAAGACGCTCATCAATTTCTTTGATTTCTTCAGATTCAAAATCACTACCAATAATCTCACATAATGATGCACAATTACGCAAATCAAGATTTTGAAGTCTCGGAGCAAAAAGGAGCCATCTCAAATAATTTATTGGGAAACAATTCTGAATTTGGAAACTTCGGAGGTTCAAGACATAATATTGGATATTGTCACTTTTGAATCTTAGATGTTTACAATCCTCTACAACAAGTTCCTCCAGATGCACCATTCTTGATAAAACTGAAACTGGAAAGTCAAAATCCTCAATGTTCTTTAGGAAAAGCTTTCTAATGCAACATTGTAAATTTGTAGAGTTCAACGTCCTTTCAACAGTTATACAACTGAATAGACTAATACTTATGTCATTCATATGTTCAATGCATTCCAACTCCTCTAACAAGATTATGTCATTAAAGGATGCGTTGCCCAACTTGCTGAATACTTGCAGAGATGAAAAACTTGATATCACTCCTTTGGTTATAACTTGAAAATGTTCAGTATAATCCAAAAGTAAAAGCTTTAGATTTCTCAAGTTTGTCACTTCAGCTGGCAATTCCTTTATGCTTGTGTAAGAGAGATTAAGATAATGCAGGTTGATTAATGAACCAATACTACTGGGTACATGATCTAACATGTAGTTGTAAGATAAATCCAAAACTCTCAACGCAGATTGCAATCCTGCTGGAAATGCACTCAAGTTGGTGCCTCTAATAATCAAAGTCTGAGCTTGAGGACAGGGACTTAAAGGATACACAACATCAATTGGACCATAAATTGATATTCTGATGGCCTTAATCCATTTTTCAGACCTTTGATCTTGTACTAAAATCTTATTCTCATTTTTTCCATGTTCACGAGCTAACCACAAGCCAAAAGCTCGAATGACGCGATGCATCCTGACAAATTCACTTAATTCATCACTCTCCAATAGGCAAGATAGCTTCAATCTTTTGATAATATAATCGCCAAAATCTTTATCAGATGTATCCAAAAACCCCTCTCCAATCCATAACTTAATAAGTTCATCTTTTTTAATCATATTAGGTAGCATAGAGCTATACGTGAAACAATCTTTAAGGATATCATCATCTAAGCTCTCAAAACTAGGCTCAATAATGCGAAAAATATGACTCATACCTGGCAGGCTTGATGGATAATTTTGCAATGTGTTTATTGCATGCTCCCACACCTCACGTTTCCTTCCAACCATTGCTTCCCCAACAGCAATGAGGGCAAGCGGCAAACCTCGGCAAAAATCTGCATTAACGGCTTGAGCAAGATATTCCACGGAATTACGACTGAACAATTTCAGTGCTTCTTCATGTGACAGACATTTCAATTTCAGTTTTATTTGAGCTTTCATCTCATCGCATACACCCTCTGATCTGCTGGTGAATACTACTTTAGAACCATTCCCATTAGGCAACGGAACCCCAATTTGAACGAGATCCAATCTACTCCACAAGTCATCTAATAACAAAATGAACTTTCTACTACTCAACAATCTCGATATCTCCGCAGCTCTATCTCTCTTGTTTATTTTTTTCCATGCTTCATCAGAAATTGACAACTGTTTGCGGACAACATTCTGAATAGCGTCGTCTATGCTTGTTTCTTTGCACACTGGAACCCAAATCACATTTGCAAAATCTTGTTTTCCAACAAACTCATCCTTAATTTTCTTTAAAAGGGTAGTTTTTCCAACACCCGGCATGCCATAAATTCCAATAATTCGAAGATTATCATCACGTAAGCATCTCCATACATCATCCAAACCAGATTCAAACCCCACAGTCGGCTCCACATTAATCACATCTACAAAATCATGAGGCGTTTTCTCAACCACAACATCAAAATTACCTTCAATTAAAATTTGATTGACAGTACTGAGTATCTCCCGAACTCTTTTTCCGACTTCAGAGCTGGAGAAGCAGTTATCGAGGCAGCAACATCTCGATCCTCTTATCCGAGTTTCTTCTTCAACTTGGGCAATAACTTTCTCTGCTTGAACTTCTAAGCGACCTGCTCTATAGAGCCAGTCAGTTACTTTGTAAGTGCGCTCCTTGTACGGGCTCTCTTCTCTTTTCACCTTAATCTTTATCTGCTCCTTCTTATTCTTCAATTGGTCTACTGCATCTTTCAAAGAATAAAAATTTTCTTGTAATCGGCAATTATGTTTCCCAGAAATTGGGCGAATACACGACACTGAAAATAATTTCATTACATTTAAGAAGAGGAAAATGAAAGCGAGTGTTATGTTTCAGATTAAAGAGAAAAGTAATTCATTCACGACTCTCAAAGAATTCAATTCAACCAACCCAAACCACAGTGACTGCTTTCTTTCTTTTTTTTTCTTATGCTTTTCTTGTTCAAGTCATCAAATTAATTGAAGTGATTAACAATCATCAGAAATATGAATGAAGGACGACTTTGACCCAGTATTAATTATACATACATACATACATACATACATACATATATATTGAAAAATTTTAATATGGGAATGAGTTTTATTTTATTTTTCTTTATCATTAGATTTTGAAAATTAGATTGGAGCTTACAATTTAGTTATTTAACCTAAAACAATTGATTTTATTTTATTTATTTTCTAGTTCTATTATTTTTTTATAAATTATGATCTAAAATTTTAAAATTAAAATTTGTATTTTAACACCTAATCATTTTAAATTATTTATTTTAAAAATTTTAATTGACTGAGAAACAAAAATAAATATAACAAGTGGCTAATTTTTTAAAGTTTAAAATTACATTTACTTATATTAAACATTCAAATAAGTTGTAACATACGCATTACACTAATTCAGATATTTTTATTCATCATATTCTTTTAAAAAAAAGATCTTAACATGTTCATATTGTTATTATTAATTTATTACTATTGTAATTATTATCTATATGATAATTTAGAATATTAATATAATAAAAATTATGAATCAATTAAAATAATGATTAAAATATTAAATATATTGATGCATAAACTTAAATTAAAACGTATAAAAAATGTAACGGTGAGAAATAAAATTAATAAGATCATGAAAGTTTTTAAAAAGTTACTTGCGATATGGTTAAAAATATTTTAAATAATTTTTACACTCATTTATTATTATTATTATTATTATTATTATTATTATTATTATTATTAATTTTATCGAACGCCAATTATGCATATTTTCATAAAATAATATAGAAAATTTTATTATATAAAATGTTTATGTTTCAATATCTTATTGTAAAATATTATATAAATTAATTCAAAACTTAAAAAGAAAATTATGGCAAGGTTTTCAATTTCAATTAATTGTTGGGAAAATTATACAGATTTTCTTATAAATTATATTCGAGAGAATGAGAAATAACAACAAAAATAATACACACACAAAATTGATAACGGAGTTCGGTCAATTATGTCTACGTCTCCGGACCTGCTGCAGATCTTTTTACTAAAAGGAGAAAAATTACATGAAGTGTTTACAACACTCACAACTCACAACTCATACCCAATTACACCTAATAATTTTTCTTCACAAAAAAAAATTTACAAGCTTTTTTCTCAAGATTTTCTCTCAAACTCTCTTAAACTCTTAAAACTCTCTAATTTTTGGGATGATCTTCCAAATGAGATATAAGGAGTTTATATAGGCTTCAAAAATTGGATTGCTGAAATTTAATAATGGTTAGGCACCTCCATTTTTTACAAAATTAGGCACCTCCATTTTTGACAAAAATTAAGCACCTCCATTTTTTACTTTGCAATTTACTCAACAATCTCCCACTTGAAGACTGATTTTAATCTATCTTCACACCACAATTTTTGAAGCAGGTCTTTCCAGTCTTGTTATTCTTGCAAGCCAACTGAAGTTGAACACAACTTCAGTTTCTCAATAGCCACCGTCTTTGTCAACATATATGCTGGATTCTTGCTTCATTGGATCTTCTCCAGTATTAACACATCATCCTCCAACAGAGTTCTGATGAAGTGATAACGAAGTCCAATATGCTTGGTTCGAGAATGAAATACAGAATTTTTCGCCAAGTGTATCGCACTCTGACTATCACTGTATAAGACATTTTTCTCTTGTTTGAAACCCAGCTCAGTTAACAAACCTTGAAGCCATATCATCTCTTTACTGGCTTCAGTCACTGCTATATATTCAGCTTCTGTAATGGATAGAGTGACAATCTTTTGTAACTTCGACATTCAACTAACAACTGATTTCCAACAGTGAATATATAATCGGTGGTACTTTTCCGGTGATCGACTTCACCTCCAAAGTCTGCATCTACGTAGCCTTGTACTTTTAACTTTTCTTTACTAAAGTACAAACACTTTTTTATGGTGCCCCGTAGATATCTCAAAATTCATTTTACAGCTTCCCAATGAGATTTCCCTGGATTTGACATAAACCTGCTTATAACTCCACTGCATAGCCAATGTCTGGTCTTGTACAGACCATTGCGTACATCAAACTTCCAATGGTTGAAGCGTAAGGAACCTTAGCCATGTGTTCTCTGTAACACCCCTATACCCCGTATACGTACACAGCATGCTAATACGATCGTAATATACGTATACTGAATATAGAAATGCCACGGTTTACAAAACATACAAACCATCCATTTTATATAATATGAACAATTTTAAAACATTTAAGGAAATTCATAAAACACAATAGATAAAATGTTTATTCAAAACACAGCGGAAAATATAACAAATATTTACAAATATATATACATCAAAACTCAAGTTTTACAAAACATAAAATATATACATGTTTGGCAGTATGTCTTTGATCTTTAAGCTCCACTATCAACACCTCAAAATCTAGACTCTAGTCGGCCTAGAGGAACTCTCCGGTTCTTCTCTGTCACCTGCGCGATGAATCACAATCGCGCTAAACCAACGGCTTAGTGGTACAAACTACAATAATTTTATGCTATAATGAAATGCAAATTTCATACTTTCCAACATATAAACAATTCTCAAAAATCTCATTATTTATTTATTTATCATTCACAAGTCACATTGAAAACAAAGACAAGCATGGGCCCAAAAAGAAACTAATATGTTATTCAAAGTTCAGAGTTACTGCTTTGGTCCATAATCAAAATCATCAAGCCCGTAGGCAATATATATATATATCTCTATCCATGGATAGTGTAACAAACTCAGTCTCTTGGACCTCAACCCGGCTAAACTCGAGGAGATCCTCAACCCAGCTAGACTGTTACTGTTTTTGAGGCTTACGACCCAGTCTTTTCACCCCAAAAACATCATATTTCACATTTAACATTTCACATTTTTCAACTGGAATCGGTTTACGACCCGGTCTTTTCACCTATCCAGTGATTCATAGGCATGCCGCCAAATCCAGAACTCTGAAAATTGAATTAACATATTAGGCACACAATCATTTCATTTATCTCTTTATCAATTTCTTTTCATTTCATTTCTCATAATTAAATAGGCATCCATGCCCCAATTATATTTCATTTACCTTATCATAGCCAACAATCATGGCCTCATACCTCATATCATCTCAACTCACATTAAAGTAATTCATCATATCATCATATCTTTCACATTACTTATTCCATATTTCATTTCATCATCATGTAGGCAAATATGCTTCAACCATCTTATTTACATCATTATAACCAACCACATTGATTTAACATCTCATTATATCTCAAATCACATTAATCAATTCATCATTCAAGTGTATATATAATAAATGACATTAACACACATTTTACATGCTCATCACAACATACACATTATACCAAACAATACATTATTAATGTGCATCAACAATGCATTAGATTTCTTAACACATTTACAATCAAATGTGTGTTAAGTTTCAACATCATATGAATGTATGCAATAATGTAGTTTGTACTTACCTTAAGCACCACTCACACAAATCTATACACTTCTTCTTCCAACACTTCTTCACCACTTGAATTAGGGCAAATTATCTTCTTCAAGACCTAATCCAAAAATGATAAAATACATCAATTCCAATGCAAATATTCACTTAATAACCTCTTACTAGACCCTTAAATCACAAATTACAACTCAACACCATTAACTAGGGCCCACGACCGTGGCCTCCCAACCCCACGGTCGTGGCCTCACAAACCCCACAGGCGTGAGTTAGAAAACGAATCTGTCCAATTATTCAACACCCCCACGGGCGTGGCATCCAAGGGCCACGGGCGTGGCATCCAAGATGCTTCTGCTTCGGACCAAATTCACATATTTCATACTTACAACTCCAACAAACACAAACAACATGAAAATCTATGAAAATAATTGATTAAACTCAAGTTAAACATCACTTACCACTTCAAAACCCTAAAACCAACACAACTTAACTCTTCCAACACAAACACCAACTTAACTTCTTATCTTTAACTCAATTCCAACACATACAAACATACCACAATCAAACCTCATCATACTATCACAAATCAACAATCAACCCATTCACAACTTCAAATAAAACAAAAGAAATCAAGAGAGAACTTACCAAAGTTGATGAAACTTCACAATTTTCCAACTCAATCACTTGATTCTTCCCTCAATTTGCTCTTAGAATTCAAAAACCCTCTCTTGCTCTCTTGTCTTTGTGATGCCCGGCCAAGCAATTGGAAAAGAAGAAAATGAAGAGTAAAAGAAGTAAAGTCAAATATTGATTCTTTAATTAAATCTCCACCAAGCAATATTTAATATTAAAATATTCTATTTAATCTCTTCCATTCATTTTATCTCTTTTAATTAATTCATTAATTCAAAAATAAATAAATATCTTCTTTATTCGACCATCCATTTTGACTTGTGTATATGTTGTATATATTTCCATATATACAACATATACACTCTCTTTTGAATTCTTTTCTCTTTCAAATTAACATATATATTTAATCCAATTACAACAATAACATCAAACTTCTAGGGCATACTTTGGGATATTACATTCTCTCTCTTCCTCCGTCTGAGGGGATTGATCCTTAGATAGACGAAAGTGACTAGCCAAGGGTGTGCTAACTGGCTTGGCGTCACTCATGTTGAATCTCTGCAAAACACGGTTGATGTACTCTGCTTGAGATAACTGCAAAAGTCATTTCTCCTTATCTCTTGTGATTTGCATTTCAAGAATCCTTTTTGTTGGACCTAAGTCTTTCATGTCAAATTCCTTTGACAACTGTTGCTTCAACCTTTTGATATCCTTCATATTTGAACCTGCTACTAACATGTCATCTACATAAAGTAGTAAAATAATATAACTGGAGTTATATCTCTTGAAGTAGCAATAGTGGTCGACATTACACCTATAGAATCCTTCCTTATGCATGAAGCCGTCAAACTTTCTGTACCACTGTCTTGAGGCTTGTTTTAGTCCATACAAGCTCTTCTTAAGTCTGCACACCATGTTTTCCTTCCTTTTTTCTTGAAAATCTTCTGGCTGGTGCATATATATCTCTTCATCTAAATCTCCATGAAGAAATGCAGTCTTCACGTCTAATTGTTCAAGATGAAGATCTTCAATAGCAACAATGCTCAACACTGACATGATAGTATTGAGCTTCACAACAGGAGCAAAAATTTCGGTGTAGTCGATTCCTTCCTTCTGCTGGAACCCTTTGACAACTAATCGGGCTTTGTATCTCTTTGAACCACCATGCTCCTCTTTTATCCGATACACCCATTTGTTGTAAAGTGCCTTTTTTCCCATGGGTAACTCAACTAGTTCCCATGTCTGGTTAGAGATCAGAGACTTTATCTAGTCTTTCATGGCAAACTCCCACTTGTTAGCATCTCTAGTCTGACAAGCTTCATCATAGCATTCAGGCTCTCCTTGATCAATAAGCAACAAATAATTCATGTATCTCTTGTTAGGCACATGAGGCCGAGAAGACCTTAGAGTAGGAGGTTGCGGTGTGTCAGATTGCTGCATACTGTTTTGCCCAATGAGTTCCTCTTGATGAGGACTTACTATAATCGATTACATCACGGGACTTTCTGGGACATCATCTATATCTGCAAACACTGACTCATTCTACTCTGTGTTGTTGGTATAAGATTTATATATGTCCTTGTATATCACTTTTTCATTGAAAATCACATCTCTGCTGAGAATCACCTTCTTGTTTTTGTCATTCCAAATGCGATAGCCAAACTCATCCTCACCATAGCCGATGAAGATGTATTTTTTAGATTTGGGATCAAGCTTATTCCTACCTTGATCACTGATATGCACATATACTACACAACCAAAAACTTTTAGATGTGATAGTTTTATCTCTTTTTCGCTCCATACCTCTTCTGGTATTTTATGCTCAAATGGAACCGATGGGCCTCGGTTAATCAAGTAAGCTGCTGTGTTTACTGCTTCTGCCCAGAAGTGTTTCGGTAGACCTGACTGTATACGAATGCTTCTGGCTCTTTCTGTCAACGTTCGGTTCATACGCTCAGCTACACTATTGTGTTGAGGAGTATCCGGCACGGTTCTCTCCATTCTAATCCCGTGCTCATAGCAGAACTTCTTAAATTTGATGTCTTCATATTCACCTCCATTGTTGGTTCTGAGCCTTTTAATCTTTAAACCTGTCTCGTTTTCCACCATAGCTTTCCATCTCCTGAAAGTCTTAAACACTTCAGATTTATGCCTTAGAAAATAAACCCATACTTTCTGAGAGTGATCATCGATGAAAGTCACGAAATAGTATTTTTCACCAATAGATGAAGTTGCCATTGGTCCCCAAACATCAGAGTGAATGAGCTCTAGTTTTTCCTTCTTTGGTGTTCTGCCACTTGTCTGAAAGTTGACCCTCTTCTGCTTTCCAAGTATTCAAACTTTCGCACATGTCTATGCCAACTGACTATAGACTTGGAAGTTTTCCCTTTGAGTGCATAATTTTCATCCCTTTCTCACTCATGTGGCCAAGTCTCTTGTGCCACAAATTAGAATTTTCATTTTCTGTTGCAACTGCAATTGAACAGCATGCTCCCACTGTCATGTAAAGAGTACCACTCTTTTTATCCCGAGCAATAGTCATTGCCCCCTTTGAAATCTTCCAATCATCACCATGAAAGATTGTAGTGTAGCCTTCACTAGCCAACTGCCCTACTGAGATTAAGTTTTTTCTTAGGTCGGGAATATGTCTGACATCCTTCAGCTCCCAAATAGACCCATTCAACTTAATCTTCACTACACCTTTACCAATAATATCAAAAGGTTGATCATCACCAAGATATACCTTTCCAAGGTTTCCAGGGACATACCTCTCGAAGAATTCCTTTTGCGAAGTGGCATGAAATGATGCTCCAGAGTCTAATACCCAAGACTCCTCTTTACTCTCCAAAGAGCATATCAACGCATCATCTTTTCCCGAGGTGGAAGCAATATTTGCCTCTATCTTCGGCTCCTGGTCCTTCGATGCACTCTTGCACTGATTTTTATAGTGTCCAGTCTTACCACAGTTCCAACACTCAACAGTCTTCGAGCTTTGTGAATTATTGGGATTTCTATATTTGGACCTTCTGCTCTTTGATCTACCACGATATTTGCCACGCCCATTTCCTCTGGTTGAATTTCTTCCTCTTGACTCTGAATGCAAAACTGAAGAGGTTGATGATTCACCCGACTCTCTCCATCGAATCTCTTCACTGAGAACCAGATCACGAACATCATCAAATTTCAACTTATTGCTTCCCGATGAGCTACTCACAGCCGTTACAGTAGCATTCCAACTTTCTGATAGAGAAGACAAAAGTATTAATGCTCGTATTTCTTCATCAAATTCGATCCCAACTGAACTCAATTGGGTTGTGACTGTATTGAGTTCATTTAGATGTTGAGCTGCCGATGCGCCTTCCGTCATCCGCAAATTAAATAACCGCCTCATCAAGTGAACTTTGTTATAGGCTGATGGCTTTTCATACATACTGGAGAGAGCCTTCATAAGTCATGTCGTGGTCTTTTCTTTTGCTATGTTAAAAGCAACATCACGGGATAACGTCAATCGGATAACTCCAAGAGCTTGTCTATTTAGAAGTTTCCAATCTTCTTCCTTCATGTCATCTGGCTTCTTATCAGAAAGAGGTTGATAAAGATTTTTTTGATACAGATAATCTTCAATCTGCATCTTCCAAAAATCAAAGTCTGTACCATCGAATTTTTCAATTTTCACCTTTTCTTCATCTGCAGCCATCACTCCCACTCGAATCTAATTTTCTCTGGATCTTTTCTGACAATTCTTGCAAACCACTCACAGAAAATTGACAAAATTCACAACCAGCAACTCTGATATCAGTTGTTGGAAAAATTACACAGATTTTCTTATAAATTAGATTCGAGAAAATGAGAAATAACAACAAAAATAATACACACACAAAATTGATAACGGAGTTCGGCCAATTGTGCCTACGTCTCCGGACCTGCTGCAGATTTTTTTACTAAAAGGAAAAAAATTACATGAAGTATTTACAACGCTCACAACCCACACCCAATTACACCTAAGAATTTTTCTTCACAAAAAAAAATTCTTTTACAAGTTTTTTTCTCAAGCTTTTCTCTCAAATTCTCTTAAACTCTCAAACTCTCTAATTTTTTGGATGATCTTCCAAATGAGATATAAGGGGTTTATATAGGCTTCAAAAATTGGATTGGTGAAATTTAATAATAGTTAGTCACCTCCATTTTTAACAAAAAATTAGACACATTCATTTTTTACTTTGCAATTTACTCAATATTAATGTTCTCTGTAATGCATATTGTTCATTTAGTTACCCATCGACTGAAGATTAGAATTTAATTTTTCGTATTTAGAAGGGAAAAAAATGGATTGAATTTGAAATCTGTCCTAAAGATCCAATCCCACCAGTTCATCGCTCAGCTTTGGAATTGTAGCAATTTGTTTATTTTTTTAGACAACAATATTGAAGTCCTCATAAAAAAATAATAAAAATAATAACAATATTGAAGGCATCACCTTATTCCCTTTTTTTTTTCTTTAGAGTATCATCTCTTGATTCTTTCGGTACAAAACAAGCGAAATATATGAAATAGAGGGATCGAATTCGCTGGGTTAGCCCAACGGGCCACCTATTGTTACTCCTATGGAAGGGCAGGAGTTCGATCCTAAAAAAACGTATTTCCGATTATCGAGCTTTTAAAAATAAATATATATATATATATATATAAAATAGAGGGACCGTTGAGTTGGCAAATTCTTAATTAGAAATTTTAATTTTAATTTAGTTCGAAATAAAGTTTGCAGATCACATGCGTCGGATAAGTATCCACGTTCTAACACCTCTTTCATAATTTTTAACAATATATTTACATATATATTATGCAACTACTTTTTTTTTTTACATATAATCTACTAAGAGTTACAATTATTAATTAGATGTTAAATGCATTACAATTTAATCAATTACAAATTCACAACCACCAACTCTTTAATAATTTTGCTGGAATTTGTTTTGTTGAGTTTTCCGAACCACCTAAAAAGACATGGGACCATGTCACCGTGTTGTTCTCAGATTCCTTAAAAATATTTCTAATTTGATGTAATTCATACCATAGTTTTTTTATTAATTAAATAATTTTTTTTTATTTTGATTTTGTCGATGAATTAGTTTTTCAGTCATTTTTGTTGTTTAAATTTATTAAGCTACCTCTTATTTTTCTTCATTTTTTCATCTCAATCATGAAAATTAAAATTTAAAAAAAGAAAAAGAAAAAATTAAATAATAATAATAATAATAAAATTAAAATTAAAAGAAAGAAAAGTAAAATGGGAAGAGAATTGCCTTTTTATTATAAAAATCCATATTAGTTATTATCCATTTTTAATCAAAAACAAACACCTCCTTTCACAAATACGCAGTCTCGCCTCTTTCTTCAACTACTGCTAGGGGTGTTGTCGTTGTCGGACCAAGTTGGAGTGGGTGTGAACTTTTAGACTTTATGGCAAATTGAAGGTAAAGACAAAAGTGCGGTCTTCAACTCATCTGCCGAGAATTTCCTTTCACCTTTTAAAACTACTTTCCCTGCTTAATTTTCTTCATTTTTACAAGCCCTATGGCTAATCTAATCCATACAAAGTTGAACTCACTATTTCCCAAGCAGATTTGAAATTTGTGTAGTATACAGCAGCACAATTGGGTACGAAAATGAAACTAAATTTGTAAAAAATGTGAATGTAAAGATTAACAGAAGAATCTACAAGTAATGGAATTTTGAGAAATTATTATTCAATACACATCAAAACTCTTCCCTGTTGAAGATAATTTAAATCACATACACGGCAACATTAATATTAACAGCTAAAAAAATCCAAACAATAAAAATCATCATCATCAATATCATTCATCACTTTGCGAATTCCCCAATCTATCATGAATAATCATTTTTTTCTTCAATTAGGGAGATGCACCTACCAGAAAGCTGAGCGCCGGCCGGCCAGCATGAGTGAAATTAGGCCTGCACCACAGCCTCCGGCGGCAATCCAACAATTCGAATCACACGCCGAGTACTGTGAAGAAAAAAATCAGTCACAGCTGTAACCCATCCATTATCTGAATTAGGAATTCTCTCAACAACTTCATTGAAATTACCATCAGTTAACAGTTCTCTCACATTATCAAGTTTTTTTTGCACTCTGATTCCAACTCTGTTACAAGCGCAACAGTTCTTGGGACACATAAACCTGATACATTTGTGTTGAATTTCTTCTTCTGCATCTAAAAAAATTTGAAGTGCTTCAATTTGGAACACATCTAATCTATTAAACCAATCTCTAACTTGGAAGATCTTCTGCATTCGCTGGTTGTTTTCCATTCCGATTCTGATCTTCGACTGTATGTGCTCCACCAAATCCATCAACCGACAAATTTCATTTTTCAAAGCAACGAGATTGTCTTCCAATTCGCAAAAGTAATCTGCTCGCGCGCAAATAAAACCCAAGCAGACCTTTATGGCTTCACCGGCTGGTGAAGCAGCTACTCCAACCTCGTCAGTAGCCATGGCTTTAAGGTAGTTGAAGAGAAATTATAAATCAGGTTCAGGTTGAAGAAGAAATGAATAGATCTGGTTGGTTTTGGTTCTCAGAGAACACAGAATCAAACAAGGATTTAACGAGGGAGACGACTTTGACTTTGGAGGTCGAGAAAGAGAGAGAGCAAAATAATATTTTCTTAGAACAAGGGGCGAAGATACAAACGAATTTCGGCCCAAGTTCAGTCCGGTGGCCGAAGAAAAAGTAAAAGTTAAATTTGTTTGGGCTGAATACTCGCATTCACTTCTAAACAGTAAAACCTCATCTCAAGAAATCAATTTCATTTTTTTAAAAAAAGAAAAAATCAGTTTAAAACATTTTAAATTGTTTGTTTTAATTTTGTTTAATCAAAGAAATTAAATTAAATTACATTCAAATAAATAAAATTCTTGAATCAATTTTATAAAATAAATATCATATAGATAAAATCATTATATGTATATGCCGGCTCTCTTTTTTATTTGTGCTCTACTTTCTCTTGCTCTCCCCTCTCATTTTCACCTTCTTTTTCATATTTTTCTCTCCCTTTTATTAAAATTTGCTCTTTCCCCAATTTTATTACATTTTGTAAATCATATAGTAAGCATAAAAATAAGGGAAATTTAGTTTTTATTTTTTTAATGAGATTTATTATATTGAGAATATTTTTAAAAATAAGAAAATAGATTATTTTATTTAAATATAATAATACAAAATTTAATTTAATTTAATTTATTTTAAGTTATATTATTCATGAGAACTAAGAACTCATCTTCATGAAATTATTTATTCTAAACAGAAAGTAAACTTGTTAAAAAATTTGAATTTGTGGTTTGAATTGTTTTATTTTTATATTCTTCATTTATTATTATTTTTCCAATTCAAAGTTATATATGCACTAATCTACAAATAGTGCTAGCATAAATAGAGTTTTCATTTTTATATCAGAAATTATAAATTTTAAAGGGGCCGGGAGCTACTGCAAAATGTTTAGATTTCTACCCTCTTAAATAATTGATACAAATACCAAATCGTTGAGTTGTTAATATAGTAAATTATGAGAAAATATTTTTGAAAATAAAATTAACAAAATAAAAAAAAAAGTAGAAATAAATTTTTTAAAAAATTACACTGTATGTAACTTTTTAATTTTTTTAACTATCTCACTATTTTAGTATATTTTTAATGTATAGTCTGATGTACACCTTTAAAAAAGAGATTTTTTGAAGTCAAAAATTAAAAAATAATATTTTAAGAAAAATAGAAAAATAGATTTTTTTTTAAATAAATCTTTTTTTGAGAAAGCCCTTTAATAAATGATTAGAAAAAGCAAGTTTCCCAAGTATCCTCATTCTTGATTCGACACCATCAGCGAGTTTTTTTTTTTCCCTTCACTTATTCATATTAAATGATTTTTCATTGGAATTACATTATACTCAATTCTAATATTTTGAAATCTTCTCTCGCAAAAAAAAAAATGAAAATCTTGCTCTCCTTTTAGATGCTAATTAAATAGTTAATTTACCTAAAATTTTATTATAATCATATGTAAATTGACACATATTGAAATACAAATTTATGTTTTTAATAGTAATATTTTTATTTTTATTTGAATTAATATATAAATTTATTTTTAAATTTCATAAATTTTAAATTATAAATTTTTTTATAAATTTTACTCTCATTTAACGTTTTGATTGAAAATCTACCTTAAGTTATAATCATAAGAAGAACTTAATAATTAAAAATATTAATTTAAATTTAAAATGTATTATATATATCGTATGATAAATTTCATTTTTAAATTTAATTATATTTAATTGAACATTTAACTTTACAAATTTTAATTAATTTAATCGTTAATTTAATTATTAATGATTTATTAAATTCACAAAATTGAAAAATTCAACTAACTCATATTCAAGTTTAAATATAAAATTAAAAAATTTTACAAGTTAAATTGATAATATAATATACTATATATGTTAATGTCAATTTCACTTTTCTTTTAAAATTAATATAAAAATATTATTATATATTATTTTCAATTATTAATGAAGTTGTAAATAAAATTTTAAATTATAACAAAGAAAAAATATGATTATAAAACACATAAAGTTTAAGATAAATTTACTTAATAAATCTTTTTATTATTTTTTTAAAAAACATCTATAATGCTTAAACAAACGGTATTAATTATTACATTCAAATTTCATAACAAAGTATTAAGATCTAAATAACCTAATAAAACTACAAATTTCAATTATTTTAAATTAATAATGTTTACCCTAAAAAAAGATTATTGTGTATTAAAAAATTAATTAAAGCTTTGCGTTATAATCAAAAGGCTACAAAAAAAAAAAAAGAGGTAGAGAGCAGGTGATTTTTCAATAATAAGCTAAGCAGTGGACAAATTATTATTAGTTCTAATACATCTCAAGTAAATCCGGCAAGTTGAATATAAGAGTATTGGCATATTTTTTACTTAAACCGTGATGTTAATACAGAATATAATTGAATATAAGAGTACTGTTCTTAATTAATTCTCAAGTGATTATGGATATTGATTGTTTTCAATCTTGCATAATTAATTGGGAAGGTTGAAAAGAAAAAAAACATATTACATGATTTCCCATTTTTATAAATATTTGAGAATATGTAAAATTTTATATTTGGAAAATTAGATTTATGGTTAATTTTTTTAGTAATTAAGAGTAGAGTATTCTAGCATCATTAGTCTTAGTTTACGTGAACTTAAATATTTTTTTTGTTAAAATTCATTTACGACTAACCTCTTGAGGGAAAGAAATGGTAGGACTCGGCCACACAGAGGCTTCAGCTTCGTATATATTCTCTAAAATATTCCTATTTAATATTACATATTAAATATATCACATATTAAAATATAAATATATATATATATATAAATTAATATTTTTAATAAAAATAATTAATATTTTTTAATACTTATGAAATAAGAATGAAATTTATTAGGTATTATTTATTAAACCTGTGAGACTTCCAAAGTTTGAAAGTGGGGAGCATAAATTGTTATGTATACTAAAACTTTTCCCTTAATAAATAATTAATAGAGATAATTACACCACTCACATTAAAACACTTTAGGTTTTCAAAAAAATGGCCCACATAAATTTGTTTACATTTTTACTTTTTGACTTTTTTTTATTTTTTTAAAATTTGTATTTTTTTTGTTCTTTTTGTAATTTATTTTATTTATATTTTTTTATTTTAAAATTTTTTTCAAAATTATATTTTTAATATACGGACAAAAAAATAAATATATATAACATATATATAATATATATAAAAATATACACTTAATTATATAAATTATATCTACACATCTACAAAACATCTACAATACATCAACAATACATCTATAATAAATCTACAACACATTTATATAATATTTTTAATATTTATTTAATTTTTTATTTTTAAAATATTCACACAACATTCATACAATATTCATACAACATTCAATATTTTTTACATAAAATACACATAATTTAAATAACAAAAATATAAAATACACACAACATCTATAACACATCTACAATATTTACTACACATTTACATAATAAAATTATATGTATTTTTTTTATTTTTTATCTGTATAACATGTAAATTTTATTTTAAAATAAATTTAATAATTTTTATTAATATATTTTTGTATGTCTTATTTTATTTTTATTTTTTAGTATTACTTATTTTTTATAATTAAAATTAAAATTCTCTTTTTATAAAAAATTATGATTTTTATATGATGAAAAATAATTTAAAATATTAATTTTTATTATTTTATTTTAATATTAAAATTTTAAAAAATAAAATATTAAAATAAAATATTAATTATAGTGAGAGAATATGTATTTTTTAAAAAATATATATTTTATTAAGAAATAAGATATTTTTAAAATTTTATACTAATTTTTTATAAAAAAAAATATAAATATTTTTAATTTTTATAATATTTTTATAATAAAAATTACTTTTTAGGGTAATTATGCAAACATCCCTAATTAATTTCCTAAAAAATCCATATTCATTCTATTTACTTCTTCTCTTTTATTTGCCTTTTCTTTTATTTGCTTTTTTATTTTCCTTCCTTTTTTTATTTTCTATTTTTTTAACTTTTTGATAACATGAGAAAATTATATTATATATATATACACCAAAACACATATATCCAATAAATAGTAAAATTTTAATTTTATCCTCTATTTCTTTTCTTTTTTTCTCTCTTTCTACCATTTTATATTTTTTTTATTTTGCCTTTATTATTAGTAATAGTAGTAGCAATACTACAACTTTAAAAATTATTATTTCAATAAAAATGACTTATCAAATTTTTATTTTTTATTTTAACTTTCAATCGATTTTATGAATTAATTTCTAAAACAATGAGTTTTGAATTTTTAAACTTTATTATTATTTTTTTATTTTTTTAATGAGCAATATAAATCTAATATTTTTAAATATATAATTTAAAATGAACGTGTTATTATTATAATTAGATTTATAATTTTTTGTTGTTGTTTCACTTTACTTTGAATAAGTTTTTATTTATTTAAAAATATTTTTATTATGCCAACTGAATATAAATTTTAATATAATTTTTTATTATTTTATTATTTTTATATTTCTTTTTAATCATATGATTTTCAGTTAAATTTTATATATTTTTTTGTTTTTGTCAAAAAGATTTAATAAGTAATAAATTTTTATTTTTTTTATTCTAAAAATATTATTTTATTTTTTTAATTTTTTAACTAAAGCAATAAAATTAAAAATTAATATTTTAATTATTTTTTTTATCAAATTTCAAATCAATTAAAAAAATATCTTAATATATTAGACATGTTTTATTATAAATATTTTTATAATATGTAAATATATATATTTTTTAATATTATATATATTTATATATAATATCATCTTTCATGCCTTAATTATATATTAATATATAAATTATTTCTTTATTTAAATATAATGTAAAATACATAAACCACAGCATAGTAAAAATAAAATTACATACTCATACATACTAAAATTGCTATCCAAATAAATAGTGCATTTCTAAAAAAAGAAATAATCATAAATTTTTATTTATTTACCATTTTTACCCCTATCCCTATTAACTTTTAGTGTTAGGTAGCATTATTTTTTTCCTTTTTGTTTTTCTTCTTTTTTTACACCTACTGTTTATGTTTTTTTTTTTTTTTATCAAAACCATCATTTATATATTTTTCAATTAAAAAAATCATTTATGTTTTTTGTCTTTATATTTTATAACATTTTTTATTTTTTTATTTTTTTTATTTATTTATATTTTTTGTTAATTAAAATAAAATATCTTATTATTATATACATATAAAAATATTTTCAGAAATGACTTCTCAAATTTTAATTTTTAGTAGACTTTGTAAGTCATAATTATATTATACGGAGAAGATATAAAAATGTCTCTGAAGCTTACTCGGGAGTTTAAATTTAAGTTTAATGTTTGTTTTGACTCGTTTATACTCTTAACATACTTTTTATATAAAATTCATATAATAGTAAATTTAATTTATTTATATAACATATTTTAATTTTTAAATGGGTTAATATAGTCATTAACATTTGATATGTATAATAAAGAATATATAAAAATATAAAAATAATAAATATATAGAAATATAGATAAAATAAAAAAAATCTACACCCAAATTAATAATTTTTAATTAAATAACAAAATGATGTATTAATTTTTTTACTATATTTAAAATTATATTAGATAATACTAATAATAATTACCAATATATTTCTATTTTATATACTATTGACCATTATATTTAATATTTATTTTTTTTACTTTTTTAAAATTCTATTAAAGTTTGTATTAAAATATTTATTATTTATAATTGTTAAGAATAATTATTTCATTCTATATTTAATTTTTCATAATTATATATTAAATTACTTTGTTTAGTATATTAAACACATATTTTTCATAAATTTTATTTTGATATATATATATTTAATTTTAAATTATAAAAAATATAAATAAATAAATAAATAATATCATATAAAAAATTTATCGCTAACATGTTGCGAACATTCTAACTTGTAATCTCTAAATTTAATAATTTCATCCTCTTCATCTCTTTTTTATTTTTATTTTTTTTGCACAATATCTCCTTTGTCTCTTGGATCAATTATTTGGTCTTCAATATTAGATTCATCTATATGCATAAAATCTTCTGCAATTCAGAATTCAATTAATTCCTCTTTTTAAGAAAAAAAAAAAAACTTTTTCGAGATCATTACTCAGTGCATCATGGCTGACCTTGTCTGGCAGTTTTATTTTTCTACACCTCTTCAGAAATATCAAGCATTTCGGAATTGGCCAACTCAACAATGGCATAAATCAAAATTAACATTATTTATCTGATCAGTAACCCTTTTGAGTGCAGAGCTTACTCGATTTCCCACTCTTTTGTAGGCCAAGCATGTGTCGAGGCAGAATCATCGTATAGCTTTACTCTGAAATTCATCAGCTTTATTTCATCACTGGCTCTAGTCCCCACCTGCGCCTTCCTTTAGCGACCAAGAAAAAAAGAGAAACCCAGAAAAGCCTTTTATATCATTCCAGCAGGGGATAACTACTACCCATACTCCCATCTTCGCTACAAAGAAATCAACAGATAGAATCGCAAAATTAAAAGAGAAAAAGGAAGAGAGGTTGAGAAAGAAATAAGAGTTCTCTGTAAAGGAAAATAAGGAAGATGGAGAGATTGATACTCCCAAGAAAAAAAAATGGATGAGAGAGGCAATGCCCTCATCTCTTCTCCAATGATAGATTTATGACTACATTTTGCCTGCTCCACTGTAACCATCACAAGTAAACAAGAGATCATATGCCTAAAATTTCCAGCTCAAAAAAATATCAAGGTTTAACATTCAGAACAAGGTATGCAAGTTTTAAGCTCTGTAAAAACTAATGGTTTGAACCTTTGAAATGTAAGTTTTAAATAAAGATTCTTCCAATCCGATGTAATTAAACTAAAAGAAGGAAAAATTAATGTTTTTATTATTTCTTCTTTTTGGAAGGAGGTTGTGTTTCTTCCTCTTCCTCTTCTTCTTCATCATCTTCTTCCCCATCGTCATCACCATCCACATCGTCATCATCAGTATCCTCATCACCATCATCTTCATCGCTTTCTCCATCACCATTAGCCTCAGCCTGAGAATCATCTTCATCATCATCGCTCCCTTCCTCTCCAGCTGAATCACCATCATCATCCTGATCATCATCACCCTCAACATCACCATCATCACTATCATCATCATCAGTTTCATCAGCATCCTTACATTCAGAAGTAGGTTTTTCTAATCTATTTAGTTCAGAGAAAGGAAACCTGCAAACCGTTTCCATTAGTTGATCACTTATTCACTCCTTAACTGACTTCAAAATAAAAAGAAGAAAGTCACATCTACCTCTTATCAATTGCAGTCAATTCTGGTGCCATATAAATATCATCTGGCTGAGATCTCATCTAAAATAAAAATATAAATAAGTAATGAGACATGAGAAGCTTATAGGATTGGCTAAAAACATCAAATAACAATTCTCAAAAGGCTAAGATCTTCAAACCATATTTAAAAAATAGCAAAAATTTAAACAGATGAAAAAGGTGTCCTAGCACATCAGACTTTCCACATTACAAACTTCAATAAAGGTTAGGAACACACAGCCTTCCCCTTGCATCACAGGAAGGCTGCTTCTGTAATTTGAATCGATGAACATCTAGTAAGAGATAGCAATCTTGCCATTTTATCATAGTTCATCCTCATCTCATAGCAAAATACATGGCCAACATAAGTAAGGAAATATGATGACAAAACCAAAAAATAAAAAAGAGAACAAAGCTCAATTGATATATAATCTTTCAGGTCAAATGTAATGCGAACCCAGATTGCACACCAAAGTACATTTAATAAATGCAAACCAAATTTATTAAATAGCAAACACATTCACAACGAAATGTCATGCATAAACGTGATCGAAAACTTAACACTTTGTTTGGATGATGGTAGATGATGGTGTAGTATGGTATAGTATTGTTTATTAAGTTGTTTGTTTTGATTTCTACAGGAATGGCATGGTTTAAGATAGTTTGTTGATAGTTTAAAAACCATCACTTTTTCTCAACTTTTTAAACCACCAAATTGATGATTTTTCAATTTTATATTCCAAAACTACCCTCATTATTTTTATTATATTACAATTTCTTTCTAACTTAGTATTTTTTCTTCTTTGCAATATTTATATTTTATGCTTTTAATTTAAATTAGTGATTGATTATAAAAATAAAAAACAAAATTAATTAACTATAAAAAAGAAATTTTTTTTAAATTAATTACCCTCTCCGTCCCATTTTTATAGCCTAGTAGTTATTTACACACATATTAATAAAATATAGTTAAGTTAGTCAAGAATTATTTTTTTTTTCTAATACTCAACTCAACAAAGCTTTAATCTCAAGTCAATTGGGGTCGGCTATATGAATTCTTCTTTTCCACTCAATACGATTTAGGGTTATCTCTTCTGATAAATGTAACATCATAAGATCATTTTGGACCACCTTTGACCAAGTCAGTTTAGGCCTACCTCTGCCTCTCTTAGCTATATCTACTCTAACTTGTTCAGTTTTTCTAACTGGCACATTGCTAGGTCTTCGTTTCACATTGTCAAACCATCTCAATCTATGTTTTCTTATCTTATCCTTAATAGGCGTTACCCCCACTTTTTCTCTATTGCACTCATTACGAATTCTATCCATCCTGGTATGACCACATATCCATCTTATCATTTTCATTTTCGCAACATGCATTTTACTCATGTGTTATCCTCTTACTACCCAACACCCACTACCATACATCATCGCAGGTCGTATTGCAGTGCGTTAAAACTTTTCTTTTAATATAATTAGCATCTTTCGATCACATAGAACTCCTGTAGCACCCCTCCACTTCATCCAACCAAATCCTATGATTTACATCTTCTTTACAACCCCTCCACCTCATCTTCTTGAAGAATAGAGCCAAGATATTTAAAATAAGTACTATGAGGTACTGTTATTCCGTCTAAAATAATTTTGCCTCTTTCTCTATTCTTGCTATTAAATCTACAATGCATATACTCAGTCTTAGTCCTACTTAGCTTAAAACCCTTAGATTCCAAAGTGCTTCTCCATAACTCCAACTTTTGACTTATCCCTGCTTGAGTCTCATCTATTAATACAATATCATCTGCAAATATCATACACCAAGGGATGCCATCATGTATATGTCTTGTTAGCTCATCCATGACCAAGGCGAAAAGATAAGGGCTCAAAGCTGAACCTTGGTGTAATCCAATAGAAAAAGAAAAATCCTTAGTATTCCCTCCCATAGTGCGGACCCTAGTGATGGCTCTCTCATACATATCCTTCAAGACCTGGATATATCATATAGATATTCCCCTACACTCTAGGACTCACTATAAAACTTCTCTAGGGACTATCATACGCTTTTTTTAAGCCAATAAAAACCATATGTAAGTCATTCATCTCTCTATATTTTTCCATCAAATCTCTTATAAGAAAAATAGCTTCCATAGTTAATCGACCAGGCATAAAGCCAAACTGATTTGAGGAGATATAAGCATCTAACCGCAAACGGTGTTACACAACTCTCTCCCACAATTTCATAGTGTGGCTCATAAACTTTATACCTCTATAATTTGAGCAATTCTAAATATCTCATTTATTCTTAAAAATAGGTATCAAATTATTTTGTCTCTATTCATTAGGCATTTTCTTTGTACTTAAGATCTTATTGAACAAAGATGTCAACCATGCAACTCCCGTATTTTCCAAACATTTTCAAACCCCAATAAGTATCTCATCTGGTCCACAGGCTTTACCAACTTTCATCATCTTCAAAGCTTCTTTAGCTTCCGAAAACCTAATACGTCTAGTGTATTTCACATTTTTCTCCGGCCTATCGTCTAAACTCTCAATGTTATCACTATGGTTACCATTAAGAAGTTCCTCAAAATAGCTTCTTCATCGTTCCTTAATATCCTTTTTCTGAACCAGAACCTTATTCTCTTTATCTTTAATGCACTTAACTTGGTTTAAATCACGGCATTTCTTTTCCCTTATCTTAGCCAATTTATAGATAGTTTTTTTCCATTTGTTCCAAGTTTCTCATACAAACTCTCTAAAGATTGTGCTCTTGCTTGACTAACTGCCTTTTTAGCATCTTTTTTCGCTTATTTGTACTGCTCAAAAGCATCATTATTATTACACTTGGGCAAACTCTCATATCATTCCCTTTTACTTCTTACCGCTTTTTGCACTTTCTTATTCCGCCACCAAGACTCCTTCAAGGGATGTCCACACCCTTTAGATTCTCCAAAAATCTTTCTAGCTACTCCTTTAATTGTTGTAGACATGCCTATTCACATATCATTTGATGACATACTCACATCTTCCTCCCACCCTCCAGCTTTGACCAACTCATCCTTGAACAACAATTGTTTTTCACCTTTTAAAGTCCACCACCTAATCTTAGGAATATTGTTCCTCCTTGGCCTACTAGTTAACCTCTTAAACTTGATATCCAAAACCACTAACCTATACTGAGTGGTCAAAGCCTCACCTGGAAAAACCTTACAATCCTTGCATTGAGTTCGATTGGCTTTTCTTGTGAGTATGAAGTCAATATGACTTCTATTTTGCCCACTTTTAAAGGTCACTAGATGTGATTCTCTTTTTATAAAATATGTGTTTGTCAAAATCAAACCATAAGCTAAAGCAAAATCAAGGATACTCTTACCTTCGTCATTTCTAATTCCAAAACCATACCTCCATGTAACTCCTCAAAACCTATTATGTCTTTTCCTGCATGTCCATTTAAGTCTCCTCCTATAAAAATATTTTCATCATTTGGAATCCCCCGCATAAGTTCATCCATATCATTCCAAAATTTTTGTTTGCTCTCCCCATCCAATCTAACTTGAGGGGCATATACATTAACTATGTTGATGGTCTCATTCTGGAACACAAGTTCAATTGAAATAATCCTATCGCTTACTCTTTTCACCGCTACAACTGTCTCCTTTAGATTCTGATCCAAAATTATACCTACTCCGTTTTTACTTCTATACGTACTTGTATGCCACACTTTATATCCAGTATTCTCAATTTCTTTCCTTTTTTCTTCAACCCATTTAGTCTCTTGAATACAAGCAATACTAATTTTCCTTCTCTCCATATTATCAATAAGTTCTCTTAGTTTACCTGTAAGAGATTCAATATTTCAAGTTCCTATTCTGATCTTACTCCCTACTTATTCTTTCTTATCCTTCTTCCTATAGAATCTTTTACCATTATCTGAACATGTATCTCTCGTATTACTCGTATTACTCGTATTTTTTACTAACTTCTTTGTCCACACTCATCCATGATGTGAGAACCCTTATTTATTATGCACCACATCCGGACGCCGACATGGTGAGTCGCATTTGGGGAACGCCCTACACCCTTACTTATTCTTCACTACACCCGGACTCCGATGTAGCGCGTCGCAAGTAGGGAACGCCATACCGATATTATTATTAGAATCAATATCATGAGATGTGACAAAAGTTTTACGCTAGTTGTCACCTACTGCAACCCTCCTAATTAAATGTAATGCATTTTTCAAATAATTTTTAATGTTATTTGCAATTGTTGTAAAAAAAATGTATTAAATGAGGGTATAATAGTAAATCAATGACTTTATTTATGGTAAGTGGACTATAATTTGAAACATTAAAAAATAGTATAATGGACTATAAAAATGGGACGGAGGGAGTATTAATTATAAAAAATTAAAATTAAATTATTTATTGACTTAAAAAATAAAAATAAAAATTAATTATTGAACATAAAAAATAAATTTAATATTACTTTATATGAATCTTAATTAAAACTAATATCAATTTTAATTTGAGGGTGTTTTAATCATTTTATTACTTTTTTAACTATACCATATCATCAAATAAAACAAAAACAACTTAATTAACTATATTGTACAATACCATCTATTCAAACATGATAAAAACTGTTTACAGTACTATAACAAAAGATACTATACCATATCATACATTAATAAATCATACTGTCAGTCATCCAAACATAGTATAAACGGCATGCATATATGTTACTTCATCGAAAACTTACTGAATAAAGTATATGAACTATTTTTCATGCAAAATCACAAACAGATGCAACGTTAGACTTTTCAAGAACATTAGTAAAAACCCTCTTAAATCATTCATTAAGTTTGTCAATCTAAAACTCCAAAAATCAGGCAACTGTGTGATTTCCTCGAAACTAAGAAACGAGAAATAAGAGCTATAAATGTAAAGATTAGCATTCCTTTGGTTATAGAAATCTACATAAGAGTTTCAGCAGATAAACCAATTAGTCATAACATGTTCCACAGCCAAATAATAAAGGAGAACCACAACGCAAGATTGGCTTCAGTTTTCTGACTTTATCATGTCCTAAATTATAGAGAAATTAAGGGAAAAAGAATCATTCTGTCCCCACAACTTCTTCGCTGTCAAAATAATTTAGGATAAGAAAATATCAAACAAATATTAATTCAATAAATAAGAAGAGTTCATCTCAATCTCAAGAAAGCAAATACTAAGGGAAATAAAAAAATAAAAAATAAACACCCAATAAGGCCAATTATAAACAAAATACAATTACATCAAGCAGCTCAAGGAATCCACAAACCAAAACATAGAAGAATAATACTCCATTACTCTACAATAAAGAACAGAGATCACAAATTATCCAATAAGTCTTGTAGCATTTAACCCAGACAATAATTGGAATATAGCAACACAAAGAGATCCCCTCTTTTAGGCAGAGTAAAGTTGCTTTAAAAAATCAATCTCTAATCTTAATACTTCTTATTCTGTAATTGTATCATTCAAACAAGCAACTTAGTAATCACAATTGTTCTCCATGAAAAAACGGAGAACAACGAAAAGAAATCCTCATAAACAAGATACAAAACAACCCATCAAAGGAAACATCTTTAAAATCAAATAAAAACACTAGTACAACTTCTAATATTGCAACAAAAGATATATATAAAAAAAAGACAGATTAGAAACTGGAAATTAGAGACTGGGCAATGTACCACAGAGACGAGAGAAAGCAGAAATTTTTGAGCAAGCGGAGCAGTCTCCACCACCACAGATTGCACAATGGCGCAGACTATCCGCTCCAAATTCACAGCAAAATTGCTAAGTGGAATAGTTTCCATATCTGTTTATCGGTACGTAAACCAAATTTTTATTAAAATACCAAATGACAGAGACACTGAGAAATAGGGAAAGAGAGACAGAGAGATTTCTTGCCCTTTGTTTTTCAGTGATTTGAGGGTTTTGGTGGGGTTATAAGTTAGTAAGACGAGATGCAGATAAAATTATTAGGGTTTTGACTCTTTTCATGGTGTCTTTCTTTTGGTGGGCCCGTGCTGCCCCCAATTTTGTGCCACGTCAACATCTGATGCTCCTTTTGGCATTTTGGTATCCTGCTTTAGGTGGCATCGCCTGCCACGTCATCATCTATTCTTTTTTTTTTTGAGCAATGTCATCATCTAGTTCTTAAATTGAATTGGAGATAATATGCAGTGGAATTATATACTCGTTCATAGAAATTAGGAATTATACAGTGATTATTCCAATTAGAATTCTTAACTAGAATAATAAACCAATATATATATATATATGTGTGTGTGTTTTATTTTTATTTTTTTTAATTATCTGTGTATTTTATACTCAATCTTTTCTTAAATATTTTCCTCTCTTTATATATTAATTTGAAAAACTTAATGGCAAAAAAACACAATCCTAAATTCAGAATCCAATAAATGAAATAGAGAAGATAAATAGAGTTTCTTTCAGTTAGCTTTTTCTTAGGAAAAAGTGGAAAACTTCTTAGCTTAATGAAACAAAGATTCTCCGAATTGTATTTAACATCTATAAAAGTTTTACTGAACCTAACATTTCCTGCTCAAATCTTTTCCAAAGTTAGGTCTCATTATGTCAAATATATAATCCCAAAATAAGATTTAGAAAAAATTTGGAAAATGCTTTTGAAAATTGAAGGAATGATAATTCAAATGAATCTTTATAGAGAAAGAATGAGAGAAATTTCAATATCTCAATATCCAATTTCTTTTTTTTAATTATTTTATAAATTTATCACATGTCAATGTATTTATTGATTTGCCATTTCAAATGTGATTTTTACTTAGAATTACAGATGGACCATATAATTTCTTCTTAAATTGAAAATAATTGATCATAAATCTATCGTATTTCATTTTGATCATGTTCAATTACATAATTAGAAGTTCACCTTAGTTTAATTCTGACTACTTACTTCTAAACGGTCACTTGGAAGAAAAAAAAAATAGAAATTTGGATGAAATAGTTAGTAGAAAAAGATTGGTATACAGATAACAATAAAGAAATAATATTAAAAGAAATTAATTTTCTGAAAAATAATAGAAGAAATTGTTGTAGATTAAGAATTTCTAATCTTTCTTTATAGTTACCACCCTATATAAAATACCAAGATTCTGATTGTATTTCTATAAATTTTGGATTATGCCAATAATAACAGGAAAGAAAGTAATTAATTAATAACAAAAGTCCTACAAGGAAAATGAGAATCGGCAATGGATAAATTCATCACTAATTCTCAAAAATTCATCGCTAATAGTCATTAACAACAAATTAGCGATGAATTTAATGTTATCGCTATTCATATTTTTGCTAAAAAATTAATGGTTCATCTGTATTTAACATAGATTTTTTCATCACTAATTATACATATTATGTCACTATTTAATTTTGTCGTCCTTTAGTAAAGACAAATTTTGTGATGGATTTATTAATTTATTTTTAAAAAATAATATATTTTATTTTTAAAATAATATATTTTATTTTTTAAAAAATATTTTATCTTACTTTTAATTTCTAAAATAATTTATTACCAAATATTATTTATCCTATTAAATAATTTATTCTAAAAAAATATTCTAATAAATAATTTATTTTTTCAACTAATTTCTCTAAAAAATAATTTGTTCTAAAAATTATTTAATTAATAAAATAATTATTCAATCAAATAATTTATTTATTCTAAAAATTATTATTCTAAAAAATAATATTAAATATAAAAATAAATTATTCTACTAAATAATTTCTAAAAAATATTTATTCTAACATTTCTTTAAAATATAAATCAACCTATCAAATAATTTAAAAAAATTTATTTTAAAAATTATTTATTCAATCAAATAATTAATTCAATCTAAAAATAAATTATTCAACCTAATAATTTTTAAAAATTATTCTACTAAATAATTTCTAAAAATTCTTTTTTTAAATATTATTTATTTAATAAAATATAATATTTTTCCAAAAAATTATTACTAATTAAAAAATATAAATAAATAAACAAGAAAAAAAATGCATACCTTTAATCCAAACTTAAGAAAAGAAAAAAGAAAGAGGGGGAAGAGGAAGAAGAAAAAGAAAAAAAAAAAGAGAGAGGATAAAGAAGAAAAAAAAAAGAAGAAAGACAGAAAGAAAAAAGAAAAAGAAGAAAGAAAAGAGCAGAATGAAGAAGGAGAAAGAGAGAAAGAAAGAAGAAAGAGAGAAACAAGAAGAAAGAAATGAAGGAAAAAAAATTGAGAAAACTAAATATTAAAATTTTAACGACTGAATTAGCGATGAAACTTATTAAAAATTTATTATTAGCAACGAAATTAGCAACAAAATTATTTTCCGTTTCTAAAATTTTGCAAAAATCCCTATATTTTAAAATTAACAATGGATTTATATTCCGCCGCTTAAAATCTACACAAAAGAATGCCCCTATTTTAACATGTTTGAAATTAGCGACGGAAATTAATTCATTAAGTGTCATTTTTTATTATTTAAAAATTAGCGAGGGAATAATTTTGTCTCTAATTCTAATAAAATAGCTAATGTCGCTAATTAATGATAAATAAATTGTGTCGCTATTTTTATTTATTGGCAACGATTTCTAGCGATGGTTATTTAATACCATCGCTAATATAAGGAGCCAATTATGCTAGATTTAGCAATTGATTTTTTTATCACTAAATTCGTAGTTAATTCATTGCTTATAATTTTTCGTCGCTATTTAACGATGAATTTTTATCTGTTACAAATTTTCATTACCAATTTATATTATTTTTGTTGTGAGTTTTTACCACCGAGTACATAGATTAACTGGCAAAAAATTATTTTAGTTTAATTATTAATCTCGAGTTTGAGTAAAAACCAATAAAGAAATTAACTAATTAATTTTGTTACCTAAAAAACCAATTTAATTTTGTAAATGTTGGATTTCTAAACATTTTAATATTTTTTAATTTTTATTTTGAGATAATACACTTCAAAAGTAAATATATATTTTTATATTTGATAAATCTAGATTCAATCTCCTCCACCTAATAATACAAAAAAAAAACATATATGAACTAATGTGGGTCAGTATAAGTAGTAAGGGATTTATTACCCTTAAATAAGGTCTCAGGTTCGAGTATGGTGAAAAAATTCCGCTGCGAGAATCGCCTCTTTCAAAACCCGACAATGCTCAAATCCTGCTTAGTTGGATAATATCTCGAATGGCGAGTTAAAAAAACATATAAAAAATGTAAAAATGCCCCTAAAGTTTGCTCAAGGTACAAATTCAAGTTTAATACTTGTTTTAACTCATTTATAGTCTTAGAATTTTAAAAAACTAACAAATTAATCAATTTTTTTTAACGAAAAGCTAACTATCATTAGCTATGTTTAATTTTTCATTGAAAGTTGAAAATATATCCGTTAAGTTTGCTAGAAAATACGAATTAACACTAATTTTTCTTAATTATGCACCAAATTAATATTTTTATCTATTTATAAATAAATCACACGTATTTAAGTGCATTTTATATTAAATAATATTTTACTTAAAATTATTGTTTAATATTCTTTTAATAAACTTATAAAATCATTGACATAGTTTGTTTTTCGCTAGAATGGAAATAGGCTATACTACTAGAATGCTAAATGGATACTGCAGTTGGCCTTCAAAATCTGATTTATATATTTTTAATAACTATTAGTGAAGAAAACTGATGATTCATTAATTACTTAGAGACATGGACTGGGAAATTGCTCTCCAGGAATCAACTGATGATCCTGGAAAACGTAGCAGACTTTGGATCCTAAGAATGCAACCAATGTATTGCAACAAACTACTTCTAAGAAAGATAATCATCATGTCTTTGCATTTGTGCAAGCTTATGATTGTTTCAAGCTCTTCATATTATTTTTCTTTCTTTTCTACTATTGCAGGACACGGAATCAGTAAGGGGAATCGGCCTCAACCTAGCAATGCTGAAAGAAGACAAACGCACAAGGAAACATGCCATAAATCAAGCCAACTCCAGTAATTAGAATATCTGAAGGAAAGTTTGTCATTCAACCTCTTGGTCTTGGCTATCAAAAAAAAGATGGGAAAAATCAATCAGTTTTTTTCATTAGCCTTCTTACCACGTTTTTTAGATGCCTATGCTCCTGGAGTACCTGAACCAAACTGGAAACTCATTTCATTGCCCACCAGAGAGCATCAACAGCCTCGCAATGCTCAATTCCCTTGTGTTAGACTGGTGCATAGCCCTTACATCACTTCCTGAGCTTCCATCAAATTTGAACTCGTTACATAGAAGACTGCACATCCTCGGAAAGAATCAGTAATCTGCCGAACTTACTGAAACGTTAGACTCGGATGTTTTTAGTTGCAATAAGCTGATCAAGGTTCAAGGCTTATTCAGCAGGGATTAATCAATTTGGAGTCATTGCAAGGAACTGAAAGTGGAAACGTCCAATGCTTTTTTGTTGCAGAGAAATGAAGATACGTATTCAGGTAATTCTTCATTTGCCACAATTCATACTGTTGATATATTTGGCTAATCATTACTCCTGTTGAACAGGTATTGTATGAAAATGAAATATTCAGGATATTTCTTCCTGGAAGTTGAGTACCAGAGTGGTTTAGCCAAAAAAAAAGTGAGAATTCTTCAACAGTTTTGATGTCCAAGCAGTGTCTGGTCATAAAATCGAAGGGTTGAGTTTATGTACTGTATATAACAATCTTGGAGATGGTGAGAAGCTGCAGATAAATTGCATATTTCAGTGGAAATGGGCCAGATGGCATCTGGTTTACACGTAAAAGAGTGTGGGACTCGCCTCATATATGAGCAAGAAGATGGGAGTGAACCAGAAACAGTGTTGAGACCATGGCAGATATAGATGTGTCAGTATATGAGTTGGGAACAGATTCATATTCTTTGCCATCATAAGTTTCAAACGCATCAAGGATCACGAGGATATGACTGATATAATCCAATGGCTATAAGCACTTATCTAAGAAGAGAAAAGAGGAAGACTTGAGGAAACAGGAGGAAGAATCCAACCGAAATTTGCATATAGTTATAGCCTCATTGTCTTGTAATTTCACTGTTCTATGCCAACCGTTCTGTCTGGGATTTGGATGGAATGCAAATTTTCAAGTAGGCACAAAGACCCTAACAATTTTGCAGCAAATTTACGCCTTTGATCAAGGTCACAAGGAAAATTAACTGAACACTAGTTCGTTTTGCATTCTTCAAATTTATATTGAGAGCTCTACGAAGATTTGAAACACTTGTGTACATGTACCTCTGATTTAAGAATCGAATCTAACCTGAACTTTCTCCCTCTTTCCGTCTGAAAACAAGTTTAGGTCTTCTTTTTCTTTTTCTTTCTCTGTTTCTTTTTCAACCAGAGAGTTGGCACCAGTTTATCAATCATCAAATATAAAGTTGCCTTGGTGCTTTCTTTGCATTTTGCAAGTCTGAGAGAATAACAGAACTTCACATAATCACCAGCATGGCAGACACCTTTCTATCACATGCATTCCACCAACGAAATTTTACTGAAACCTTTGAGCAACTCTCTATCAAATAATTTTAAAGTTTTTAATGAGTATACTGTTTCACATGAAGATCATAATCATTAACTGTCACATTCTGCACAGGAGCAAGTTCCGAAGACTAAAACACAATATAGCTTTATGTTAGGAATTATAGCAGACAAGCCTTGAAGCCCTTTTCGATTTCCTGTGCATCCAAGTTCTTCCCTATGAACACAATCTTGTTTATTCTAGGTTCATCTAGACCCCAAGGCCGATCTGGTGAGCCTTGGAATATGTCATGAACACCCTGCTAAACAGCATACCATAGTAAGTGGAGCATAGGACCTGACTATAAGACGAAATTAAAAAAAAAAAAAGCAAGAATCAAATGTTGTCACTTCTAGAATTTCCAGCTTACCTGAAACACAAATCTCTCATCCATCCCTTGAACAGATAAAAGACCTTTCATTCGGTATATGTCCTCACTGCGTTCCAGCAACAACGTACCAAGCCACATGTTAGCCTGAAAAGATAGGCAACAGCCATCATTCAAATTTTGTCCGCTTTTAACACTTCCAGAGTAAAACAAAAATTAGAAAGACTAAAGTCCTACAAGTAGCCATAGAAAAACTAAAAATGCTCATGTAATTTAGCAAAGTCTGCTAATTCATCTGAAACCAACCTTCTCTAAATCTAAGATCCCTTCACAAACTATGCTGACAGAAGAAACGCCAGGATCATGAGTGTGGTCATGGGAATGGTGATCGTGATGTTCTGCACAATAGCATCCATAATCATTACATTTAGTTCACAATACTGTCATAAGAAGAAAAGTAGCACACCTAATTCATTAAAATTTTCCAATAATAGGATCATGCAGCATTTTTTACAATCCAAATTACGAAATATAAGGTGTACACATATAACAATTAATAAAGGGTATATATATCTGGATGTGTTCAATCTGTTATAAATTATCTAGACAAAAAAATGTTACTTCCACATGGCTTTGGGCCTTACACAAGAAAAAGTACCATAAATTCTAAAATTAGAACTTCAATGATAAATATAAATTTGTTTAAACGGCAATCATTATTGTTCCCACAGTTGCAATTGTTGTGCTGCAGAAACAGACCATCTTGGATGATATATCACTTGATATAACTGGATGCATTCTCCCACCGTAGAGCTGCTATTATTGATGCAATGGTTCTAGGTATTCAGCAATTAGTTAAATATAATATATAGCCACTGCACATTGAGAGAGTTACCAAACTATAATATATAGCCACTGCACATTGAGAGAGTTACCACTTACCATGATGGTGGTGGTGATGGTCATGTTCGTTATGATGATCATGACCATGATCTTCCTTTCCACTGTCTGCACCAACAGCACTTTCTATCCTGAGAAGACAACTGCAAATATCAGCCTACAACATCATCTATAACAGTTAACAGGCAAGCATCATAGTGCTTCTAGAACATCAGACATCTGCTTTATTAAAAAGAATGTGAATATGTTAAAAAGAGAGGAAAGGCATAATGGAATGAAAGGTCGACGAGAAGTTCATTAAATGACATGGGTAAGCTGCAAAGAATATTAACAAGGCCTCAATAATTGCATTATGTCAATAAAGAAAACAACTCCAAACAAAGAGAAAGAATACTGTAATTTAATACAAAAATTCAATTTATGCAATAAAAGAAAATATTTATATGCTCAAACAAGGAGACGACAGTGAAAATGAACCTCTCCAAATCAAAGCCTCCAATGCCAAGGACATAATCCAAGTCTACTTGTCCAAACTGTGTCCTCTTCAAATAAGCCATACGGTTGATGTTCTGTATTAAGGCACATATGTCAACTTCAACTAAGTGCTCAACAAAAAAATTAGCAATAAAGAGATGAAGGCGGCTTCATGGTAAAGAGAATGTCCCTACCCTTATCCGCTGCACCAGAGAAGCAATTTCTTTCTCCCCGACAAGATCAGTCTGGTGACCAAAAATAACAATTAAATCAGTCGGAAATTGAGTAACATATTTTTATCACTGAATTAGAATTTCAACCTAGGTCCAATCAGATTTCCAACAACCAAGTCACCTGTAGCAGTGGTAATGAGCCACAAGAAGGCCACATGTAGGAGGCCTGGCATATATCAAATCTATCCAATTTTCATAGCCCAAGGGTTGTCTGTTCACAGGCTAGCAGTACCTACCAATTCTTTTCTCATATCTATGGAATTGGCTGACTTTCATATTTAACAGGATGGTCAACATCACACTACCCCGACCTATCTAATCTAGAAGCAGCAAGCACTAAGAAAAATCAAAATTTAAAGTATGATATATTAATCACAAGGCCTGGTGATTTATCCTGAGTAAAGTATACTAATGATATTAATTGTACAATTTGTGTCAACATAAATCTAAGCCCATTGTTAACCCTAAAGTAAGAGTTGTATTTACTTTATTTACTATAACCCGATCAGCATAAGCAATTTGTTCCACAGCCTCATTAACCACTCCCTTTGGCTTAACCTCATCCAGATGAAATACAGCATGTTTAGCATCAACCAAAGTTACAACACCATCCAACTTGACATCATTAAAAATGCTATCCTCAGCATAAAAAGTCTGAATGATCGGTGCTGGATTTGCAAGCCCTGCAAAGTTGAACATGGAAAATAAAACAATTATTACAAACAAGCCCAATTGCAGGCTAATGGAATACGGGCCTTCCAGGTCACACAGCATGAAGATAAAGATATGATTACATTGCAAATACAAACTTTCTGACTAATCTCTAACCTGTAGTCTCTATTACAATATGATCGAATTTCCCTTTTTTCTTATCAACCAATTCTGCTATCATTCGCACAAGATCACCTCTCACTGTACAGCACAAACAACCATTATTCAACATAACAATGTCCTCAGCTCCAGTAGTTTTTGCAGCAACAAGAGAGCCATCAATGTCGACTTCACCATACTGCAATTCAACATTTCAGAGCAGAAAATTATTTGTCTATGCATGATTAAGTTAAATGTATCTTCACAAGCTTAAGTGGTATGGTGTTGTTGGCAGCAAATGCTCAAGATGTTAACCTTGAAAGCTATAAAAATGTATACAGAAGACAATAATTATAAGAAATTATTTTTATCAATAAACAAACAGCCAAACAAGCAACTTCTTACCTCATTCTCAATCACTGCTATGCGCTTCCCATGGTCAGCGGTCAAGATATGGTTAAGTAATGTTGTCTGTTCATCACAATAAAGAAGCATATCAACCCAACCAATCAACCAAATACCCAATCCCTATGAAATGCTAAAAATGGAAACTTTTACCAAAATTGAGCACAATAATTTACTAAGCTGAGGCTTTTCAATTACATTTCAATTACCACATCCAGTAAGTTCACAAGAATATCTGTATACATAATATACCTTGCCAGAGCCCAAAAATCCAGTAATAATAGTAGCTGGAATCCGATTATCAGGTGGAATCTTGGTGGTTAAATCAGAATCCTCGCTCTGAGGAGCAGCGGTGGTGGAGGAGGCGGCTGAGACAGAGAATCTACAGCGAGAATTGGAAGTGGGTTCGGAGAAACCGAGGGCGACGATTTTAGAGTGAAACGACCGAGTAGTTTTGAGGGATAAGGTTTGGTGTTGGTGTGATTTAAATAAAACAGGAAAGACAGTGGTGCGGATTCTGGAAAGTGGGGTTTGGCGGCGAGAAGTGAAGGAGAGAAAGGCCGTGGCTATGTCCACTGATAGGGAAGCCATAACTAACGGAAGTTTTGTTAAATTTAGAGAAAATAGAAATAGGGAAAAGGGTTTTTGAAGGGTTTAGATTTTAGTTTATGAGCACAAGAAGATTTTGAAAATCGTCTCTGGTTCTGTTTCTCAATGTTTTGTTTAAGCAAAATGTAATGAAAAATCTTAGATTACTGTGTTTGTCCCACCAAGTGTGCATTTAAGGCCACAACAAAAAATCTCTCTCTTTTTTTTTTTTCAATTATATGAATTATCATTTTTGCTTAAAATTATAACTTTTCTAATGAATATGGAAATTTTTAATTTTTTTCAAATTTCATTAAATTTAAATTATGTAAAAAAAAGACAAATTAAACATTAAATACAAATATAGAATGAGTATGGATAAGGAAGAAAAGCCTACTAAATTAGAATTTAATTATGATGATCTTATCATCATGTTTGCATGAGATGAATTAAAAATTTATTTAAAAAGTAAATATTCTTTCTGTCTCATAAAAATAATTTTATTTTTTTATTATCCCAAATTATAAATTATTTACCAAAAGTAGATGCATAATTTAAAATTTATATATCTAAATTTTTTTTATTTTAACATTTATAAGCACTTAAGTTATAAGTTAGTTTGAGTAAATAATTTACTATTTTATTTATATTTATTTTAATAAATACTTTTAATAATATAATTTTATATATTTTTTATTTTTTAACAATAAATATGTTTATAAGTTATTTTTATCAAATATATTAGGTGCCTATCAACTATTTATAAACACTCAAAATAAATATATAACTATATAAAATTTTAAATATTTATAAGTTCATATATATTAATTTGATACTTATAAGCTAATTTTTGTAACTAGACCAAATGTCATCTTAGTCATAAATTTGGTAAAATACTTTCTTTATAGAATGACAAATTTAATACTTATTATATGTTTTAATTCATTCTTTGCTAATATAAATTAATTAGAAAAAGTATAAAAATGTAACAAATTAAAATTTTTAAAATTTTCATTTCCAACACAATTAATATATTATAATTCTACGTGTGAATTCTTGAATATAAATGTATATTTGCTATTAATATATTTGTATAAATATTGGGAGAGAAATAAATATAATATGAAAAAAATAAATCTAATAATATAAAAATTTATAGATCTTGAAATAAAAAATAAAATTAAGAAAACCACACACACAAAAATAGATGGAAGAGAAAGAGAACTATTAAAAAAATTAAAATTGTGATTTATATAAGAAAAAATTTAACTAAAAAAAGATAAGGAAATTCTTAAAAACAACAACTTAAAATAATATATTAAAAGTGAGAGTCAATAATCAATGGAGTTGAAAATAAATTTATATAACTTTTTATTAGCTCAAAAAAAAAATTTCTCATATATATATATATACCCAAAGAGGAGCAAGCCAATGGGAGCTCTCACCCCTCTTTAGGTCTCGGTGTCACTTATCATTTTAATAAATTAGTTATTACGTAAATTTTTTATAATACCTTTATTTAACATTACTAATTAAATATATAACATATTAAAGTATGGATATAATAGAAAAAATTTATGCAAATTTATATTTTCAATAAAAAAATCAATATTTCTTAATTCTTATGAAATGAAAAAAAAAGTTTATTTTTGTGTGACGGATGAAGTACTTAATATAAAACGAAAATAAATATATATTTATTAAATGAGATGAAGAATAAGAAACATAAATGCTAATCATATTATAAAATAAATTTTAATTTAAAATGATAAAAAATTAAATCACTATTTTTTATAATTTATTATTTTCTTCTCTCTTCTTATTAGGTATGTACATAGTTCAGTCCAATTTAAATATTTGCAAATTTTCAAAACTGTATTGAAAATTGGAGATTTCAAAAATTTAATCTCCATAATCATATTGAAAACAATAATATTTGTCTTATATTGTTTTGATTTTTCAACACAATATAGAATAGAGGTTTGATTCTTTCAGGATAATTTAATTTAATCCGATTCAATATAGATATTCAAAGTCTTTTCTTAAAAAAAGAAAAATAAATACATTTAAGATTTTTTTATCCAAATATCTATAAAATACAAAGTTAGAAATATTTAATACAAATAAAAAAATAAAAATTTAACATGACAATGATTTTTGTCCAATATTACCATATCAAGTGGTAAAGTCCACTCTTCACTTAAAAATCACTACTACAAGTAATGAAACTCACTACATACACCTTCAAGCTTCATTAAAATTATCATATTTATCAAAATAAGATTTAAAACCACAAAGATTAACCAAATAAGCTACAATTAAAATATAAAAGTTAAATGCTATTAAAAAGTTATAGGTATATTTAATTCTTAAAAGAGAATAGATTTAATTCTAATAAGATAAATTATTAAAATATAATCGGTCATTGTAGTTTAATATGATTTAATACAATTCTATACAGTTCTCGATTTAAATATTGTTTAATATCTATAACCATATCAATTAAAGTCAATGATTTAATTCGGTTTTGTTATAGTAAAAAAAGTTAACAGTACAATGTTATTTGGTTCTAGCTAAAAAGTACAAAAATAAAAATAAATATTCATTTGATTATAGTCAAAATTTCGAAAATATCCAATATTCATTCGTAGTTTTATTTTTTATACCTCGACAGCCCTATCCTCAAATCTCCTCAAATTAAAGAGAAAAAAGTACAAAAATTAAAAGAGAACGAAAATATTCTTTTAAATATAGAGAAAGAAGACAATTATTATCTCTGTCTTAGTAAAATTTATTGCTTTCAACTTGTATATATCTATTAAGAAAATTATTAAATTCTTTAAATATTATAAAATTTATTTTGAATGAACTAAAATGTCTTTCATTAATTTATTAGTATTAAAATTATTAAAATCTTACTTTATTAATTAACTTATTAATGATAAGGATATAATTGGAAAAAAAAAGTAATAAATGCTTCTTAATTGCATAAAATGATAATTTTAGTAAATTATTTTTTTTCATAAAAATGATAATTTGAGTGACATGAGACATAGTAGCATCTTTTTTTTTTTAAATAATAGATCAATGACACTGTCATTGGTTGAAAAAAAATAAAGAAAGAAAAGAAAACAACAGACATGAGTTTTGATAGGGGTGTTCTCATGCGGGGTTGGGCTGGGTTTACCCCTAGCTAGGGCTGTAAATGAGTCAAGCTACTCGAGCTCGGCTTGGATCTCAGCTCGGTAAAAGCTCGTTCAGGCTCGAGCTCGAACTCGAACTGCTCATTTGTTAAATGAATCAAGCTCAAACTATGAAATACTCGGCTCGTTAGCTCGCGAGCTAGCTCATTTAAAAAGCTCGTAAGTTAAGCTCGTAAGATAGCTCGTTTAGTGTATTGGATTAAATATATTTATAATTTAATTTATATATATTAAACTATATATGTGAATATATTAATTTTTGACTAACTTAATTTATATAATTTATTAATATATGGTATATGTGATAAATAAATTAAATAATATACAATATAAAATAGCTTAGTAATTTATAGTAAAATATAAAATTATAGTAATATAATATTTTATTTTTATTAATATACAAATATTATTCATCTTTCATACAAACATAAATTTTAGCATATCTTTTATAAAAATTTAGAAAAAGTGAATGAAAAATAAAAATTAAAATAAATTTATTGAGTTCGTTAAACTTATTTAAATCAAGCTCAAGTTCAAACTCGAGATACATGATATATGAGTTGGCTCGATACAAGTTCGGGCTCGGCTCGAGTTCGAGTTCGAACTCGATTATTTTATAATGAGCCGAGCTTGAGCTTTCCAAAGCTCAGCTCGGCTCGGCTCAGCTTGATTACAGCCCTACCCCTAGCCCCCAGCCCGATTCGAGTTTTAATCGAGCTTGAGAAGTGAGCTCGTAGCCAGGCCATAGGCCAACTCGGGCTGGCCTGGTCAATGGGTCAGTCGGGCTGGGCCTGCGGGTTTTAATTTTTTTTTAAAAAATTGGTTTTTTAATTTTTGGCTTTTTTAATATTTCTATTGCACTATTATTATTATTATTATTATTATTATTATTATTATTATTATTATTATTATTATTATTTCTTTAAACATATATGAAACTTGGTTAAAAAAACAGATATAAAACGCAAGATCCGAATCTGAGGCAAACTGATATGTAATTTTAGACACGAATCTACATAAACAAACAAAAACATTGACTAAAAGATTTACACAATCTAAACAAACAAAAATTACATAAAACACTCAAAACAATCCCAGTTCTAAAATTATATACAACAAGTTCAAAAAAAATTATATACGACTAATGATCAATTAAAAACAAAAATTATAATACAAAATACAAACCACATCAATAAAATACCAAAAACTGTAATAAAATTGAAGCAAAATCAAATCTTTTCAGGCGATAGAAGAGAGATAGAGATAAACAACCCAACTCTTAAAGATAAAAAATTAAGTAAAAAAATAAATATTAGACAAGCCCTGCAAAAAATAAAAGAAGGTTTTCTCAGCTCTCTCTCTTCCTTCGATGTTAATTGGTTAATTTATAACTAAGAGTAATTAGACATAATTAGAAAGTAGAAGTGCATCATCACCCACGTCAAGTGCTTCTTCATTCCAGCTTCTAGAAGCCTCTCTTCGTATTCTTCATCTTGTAAAGATAGATTGAGATGGGAAAAATCAAGATGAGAAAATGATTGGAGAGATGGTGAGAGTGGAAGATGTGGCTATGTGTTGGTGAGGAAAAAAGAGGTGACGGCTAGAGGAAAAAATGAAAGAGGGAGCAAAATGAATGATTAGGGTTTATTATTTAATATATACTTATATATATACTCGAGTCGGGCCGGGTTAGCCCAAAATTTTTTTAGCCAACCCGAAGCCAGACCCAATTATAAAAAAAATTAATTACACAACCCAAGACCCTAGCCTGATAGTTTGAAAATCCGACCCAATTAGCTCAAGTTGGGCCGAGTTGACCGGGCTACGGGGCGTGACGAATAGCTCTAGATTTGGGTCGGGGCTTGTTTCATTTGGCTTTTATACCCATAAACTTTTGGGCAATATGTTAAGATTGAAAATTTTAGATGATAAATTTTGGGTAAATCATACCCCCCATTCCCCCCTCTTTTTTTTTACTAATTGAAAAACTGATATAGGGGTGTTAAACCGTTAATGGTTTGTGTTCGTATTTAAATTCGACACGAACACAATCTGTTTATTAATTGTGTCAAAATATATTAACACTAATACGATATGAAATTTTAATAGAAAATAACACCATCCACCGTATTTTTCAAAACTTTTACTTTTTTTTACCATAAGTATTTTTGTCATTTTATTATAAACCCATTATAAACTCGTTATAAACTATATAAAATTTATAAACTCAGTGTAAACTCTTTGTAAACTAATAAAAATCTGATATTTTGATAAATATTTTATAAATTCTGATATTTTGGTAAATATTTTATAAATATGATAAATTTAGAATTATTTTCAATTTTTCTTATATTTTTGTCAAAAACCCAAATTTTTAACGCGTAATACGACATGAAATTTTAACGGATAATACGATACGATACACTTGACATATTTTTTAATATATTTTATATGGGTCATACAACATAACACGACCCACTTAACTCACTCAACCTATATATGATACTCAACCCATACAATCTGTATAACCTACCTATTAAAAATACACATAAATATATAAAAATCTAATAAATGGTCATATTAAAAATACATATAAAGTCATAAAAATTTTCAAATAAAATCATCTAAAATATTCTAAATAAAAATAAACACATAGAATTTTAAATTAAATATCATCTAAATTATGAAATTAGATGATGAAGGACTAACAACATCTTTATCCAATTTAGAAGGCTCCAAGTTAAGCTCCGCGATATATTTTGTAAGTTCTTTAAGTTCCAATTCTTTATATCCATAAAACAAATAGAAAAGACTTAATCAGTTAAATTTAAGAATAAAAATCATTTTAAATCTAAAGACTAGATATATCTTGATCTCCAAATATCTAATTTTTACTACATGCTAAGGCTTTTACTGCATCAGGCTTAAGTGTACTCCGATATTGATCAAGAACCCTTCCACTATTGTTGTATACACTTTTAGAAGCAACTGTTGTAACACTCATAATTTTAAATACAAATAAATATTTATATAGAGAGCCAATTAAAGTGTTGAAGGAGGTATATGTATAGTATATATTTAATATATACACAAAATATACATTAAATATATATGGTATATTCCTAACATAACATTTTCACTAAAAGACAAAAAATAGTAAAAAATCAAAAAGTTAAAAATATATTTATAAATAATAATAAAAAAGTGAAAGAGGTTAAAAGTTAGATTTTTAGATAGGAAGAAGCAAAAATATCTTAATATTATAATTAATTAATTATTAATTAATTAAGAGTATTCAAAAGAAGGATAAAGATGGAAATTTGAAATTTGAAAGTCTTCTTCTTCCTTTACCATCACCATGGACAATTTTTAGAGAGAAAAAGGAAGATTCTTCTTCACCTAATACACCAAATTTTACAAGATTTTCAAAAATTTTAAGATGCTTTTAAAGATTAAACAAGAATTCAAGTAAGTTTTCATAACTTTAAGCTTGTATTACTAGATTTTATGAATATGTGATTTTTGAGTTTGAGGTAGAGATATTTATAATTTATAAAATGGGTTGTTTTGAGTTGTTTTGATGTGAATATAAAGATTATATGGTTTAGTGAAAATAACTAAATTTTGGTGAAGAATGAAGGAAGTTGTGAGAATTAGGGTTTATAGGTGATTATGTGAAATTTGAGTTTGTGATGGAGGTTGTTATAATTATTAAATTGGATTATGTTGATATTATTTTGTTGGATATTTTATGATTTTATAATTGGTTAGAGGAAAAGACAATTGTTGAGTGAAGTTTAAGGAAGCTAGAAAAGGGAGAAACTAGGGTTTTGATGGGTAATTGGCTATACTTGTATCATTAGTGTTTGTTTTGAATAGAATGTATGGAAATATATTTTTAATGAAATAATTTAACTCATTATTTGGTTTAGAAGTGAGAAGGTGAAATTTGCCAATTCTAAGAAAAGAAGACATTTTGTGAAGTTGGAGTTGAAGAGTGAGTTGGCCTTGGTTTTTTCATTGTAAAGGTTAATACATACTTTGTTAACATTTAATTTAATTGTTTATGCATGGCACTATATATATACATATTTTTTCAAGAATGAAGACATTTTTTAAAGTGATTTCATGTATAATTTGGTATGTGATTGTAATTGTGATGTATTAGTTGAAATTGATATGAGAAATGATAATGTTTTATGCATTATACAAATATTATGAAAAATGATAAAGTATGATTAAAAAAATATGAAAAATGAGTTACATTGTGTAATGTGATTAAAAATAGATATGAGAAATGAAAAATGTGAAAACTGTGATAAAGGAACGTTGAATGTGATGGAATGTGGAAGTGATCATGAATAAGTTAATCACTTAAGAAATGTGGAAAAATAATGGAAAGAAAATGAAGATATGGAAATGTGTTTTGAAATTGTGCGTTAGCTCTGCATAATTACTAATTCCAAAAAGTTAATGTTGGTATTGCATATGTTACTAGATATGAGTAGAACTAGGTTTTGAGAATGAATAGACCTGAGTAGAGCTAGGTATTGAATTTGAGTTTAAATATAGGCCTGAACAGAGCTAGGCCTTGACCCGAGCTAAGCTGGATCATGAATCTGATGCTATGATAGACAAATCAATTATTCTGAAACTTGAATATTATGTAGAGAGTTATTTGGCTCAATGTGTATTGATGTTGTAATACCCTAGATGAAATATAAATCTAGTAGCTTAAATATTGTATAAATTACATGAATAAAGTGAGAAAAATCTTGATTGAAATAAAATTTTAATATGCCAAAGTAATATAAACAAAAACTCTAAAGTACTTGAATTGAAAACTCTAAAACTCATAACGATTGTAAATCAAATCAACTAATTGTAAGATATAAAATAACAAATTATATTTGTATATAAATTATTAGAGAAACAAAATGACATACTAGAGTGATGAAAAAATCATTGATATATATATAAAGAAGTAAAATTTACAAGTAACTAAAGATTTGAAAATAGAAATTTTAAAACACCTTAGCTGCAGCAACTCATATGTATAAAAAAATCTTAGGTATTATACTCGAAATGCATTACAACTTAGTTAATAATACCTTAATATAATTATATGCATCAAAATCATGTAAAATAAATAAAAAAATAAAAAATTAGAAGTAAAAATAATTTTAAAGGAATTAATACAAGTGTAGGTAGCAAATTAAGGTGTGAAAAGACTAAAAGGGCTTATAAGTTAACAAAGAAATATGTAATACTTGAGGGACAAAATAGATATTTCACCCACTTAATTCTCAACCAATTTTCTGCTAAATTAAATGGGTGAGTTAGCTCCTTTGAATAGAAAAAGCTTAGGTAAATTATGATTAAAAAGTTGATGATAGTTTTGGTCTTATCTCAATTTCTTTTTTCTTTTCTCATTTTTATCAAAATACCTCTTTTTCTATCACAATTTTCTCTATTTTTTCAACAGTCATGACCCCTTTCTAAGCTAATTTTTTATGTCTAAAAGTGGTCTAAAATAGAAAATTTAATCAACAAAGTAATGTCAAAGCAAAAAAGGCAAAAGGAACTCTTAAAGGTAAAAAATCTAAAAATTCTGAATTTTAATCTTTTAATTTAGTTTCTCTAGCTTTAAATTATTATTTATTAAATCTGAGCTAACAATTGTTATTTATACATGTTTAATAAGTATTTAGAATGTTGAAAATTGATTCATATTGAAAGAAATTAAAAGGAATGAAATTAGAATCTTTAACACTCAAATTTGTCCAAATTATACAACTTGAACTTTTAATAATTTAACTATTGTATTTTATTTATTTTAATATAAAAATGAGCTTTAAATTTATAAAAATTTACAGAAATATGTATTTGGATGTTGGAAAGGTTGTGGTAAAAGGGCAAGTCAAAATGATGAGGGAAAGTAAGTGGGTAAGTAAGTGAATATAAGCTGCTCATTTTAATAGTTTGAATGAATACCATTGAAATTTGCTAGCATGTTTGAATTATGTCATATTGGCTAATTAAATGACTTAGTATGATTACATAGGCCAAGAGGCCATATTGATTTTCACAATTTATAAATGCAGAATCACAAATAATAAATGATATCAAATGACTCAAATATCAACAATGGTTAAATTTTTATCAAAGAATTTCAAAAGTGACAAAGCAAGGGATGAATACTATAACTCACCTCAAATATACAACATACATGTATAATAGTATTTTTTTATAATTTGGTTATTTATCATTATGGAAAGAACATATGTAAGTTAAACATAATGTGAGGATTTTGTATATAAATATGTACTTATGATAGACATTGATTTTAATTAATAATATTTTAGATGTAAATTATAAAAGAGATGGTGTTGGAATAAGTGAAGATTTCAGGAGTATTTATACTTGCGGGTTGTATTTTTGATAATTTGGGATTTTATGGAATTTTCCTAGAAAACTTTAAATAATTTATATATTATTTTTGTTATTAAAGTGAACTTCTTATATGTATTTATTACAATACATTTGTATCCTAAATATATATTTTACGTATATGGAATATATATATTATACGTATTTAAAAAATAAGGGTGTTACAATTGTGGTGATAAAAATGACTAAAATATCACAAACCATGGCTGCAATTTGAGGATATCTATATTAGTTTACTTTCCAATATGACAATATATCTAGCCTAATCTTTCGATCCATCCTTGGCTCATGAAGATAGAGTTCAAATTGACTATTTTGTTGAATAACTTCATTACACTCAAAAGAATCAAACTCTTACAAAAAAAATATAAAATAATATCATTAAATTAACTTATTTTCATATTTAAATATAAGAAATAAAAAAGGATATAAACTAAAAATAAAAAAATTAATAAAATATAAAAATTTGAATACTTGTAATACATCTTTTGCAAAAGACGATCTAAATGCATCATACTCTATTATTTGCATGATTTTAGTTCCATAAGCTTCACTACTTATCTCAATGCTTATATTTTGCAGCTTAACATCATTCACATACTCAGAACACAAAGAGAATAAATCATTTCTAACTATGGAAACCTCAAGTAACCCCTTATCACTGTAGAGCTTCTTATAGTACTACTCTACAAAATTCAACTTGCAACTTGTACCTAGGATCTAAAATGACAGTAATAGCCAAAATCTTACTATATTTCGCCCCATACTTCTTAAATTTTTTAAACATCTTCTCTTGACATACTTTCTTGGTACAAGTAACCCCCATTGATTTTATATACACATCTTTACTTGACATACTTTCTTTCAAAGTCAAATGGGCAATAAAAATCAAAGAAAAATATAAATTTGATGTTGGATATTTGTTTCCAGAAAAGAAACAAGTGATATCATCAAAGACTCAAAAACTTACACATTTTTTCTAACTTAGCCCAATCATCAAAGGATGGATAATGCTTAAACTTAGAATAGCTCATTTAAAGATGTATAAAAGCATTTTGGTAATATAAAAGCACTATCATGCATAAAATATGTTGAATTTCATCTAGTAGGAACATCTTGTCTTAAACCTTTTCTTGAATCTAACTACAAAGACCAACACACCATAAAAATTAAAATTTTCTAGCTTGAGAACCTTTCACATAATTAACAATTTTTCTAATTTTCGCAACTGAATTATCAATCTCTTTTAAGCCATCTTGAACTGTCAGGTTTAAGATATGAGCAGAGCATCTCATGTGGAAAAAATTTCATTGACTTAAAAATCTCCCTTTAGCAACCGAAAGATTTTTTAATAAATCAACACACAATTTATTGGTAGTTGCATCATCCAAAGTAATACAAAATATTCTAGTATTAGTTTGCCAATTTCATATGAAATTATGAATTTTTCATACAAAACTACACCACTATGAGGAGGAGGCATATAATAAAAGTTTAAAATTCTTTTTTGTAAATATCAATCCTTGTCAATGAAATATCCGATTAAACAAATATACCCATCAGTAGTCAAAGAAGATCAACAATCAGAAGTTAAACATATTCTCCCCAATGTTGACTCCAACATAGATTTTACTTTAATCTTTTCTCTATTAAATATCTTCATACAATCTGCCCCATAAGTATTCCTTGATATGAGATGCAAATCAGGTTTTAGATAACACAATAATTTTCTCATCCCCATCCACTCAACGAATTGAAATAGCAAATCATGCATAATAATAGCAGTAGCAATTAATTCTCTAATTTTATTAACAGAAAATTTCACATTCACAAAGATACCCATCACCTTGAGATATTAAAGGTTGACCTATATCTCTAGTATCTTTCTAAGACACACAACTATGTGACGTTTCATGTCACATGTCCCATACTTGATATCAAGTTTTCCACAAGCCTTGTACAAGCCTTGCATCTTACACTTCTTTTTCTTGTTCTTACCATCCACTTGATTAAAATACTTCCATACAATTAAAGATAACTTCCTTGTAGACCTTTTCGCCTTTTTCATTGCCTTTCCATCATAAAGTTCTTCTAACTCCAAAACGTCATTAACTTCTTCTAGATTAAGATTCTCCTCATTAACCTCAATTGAATCGGATTGTGCAGAAGCCATTTGCAATAACTAATATCCAAGTAGCATATTTAGGTCATTGTAATGTCCAAATTCCATTTTAATTTCATTTTCCAAAGATGGATATTTTATTTTTGAATATGTCTAAAACAAAGACTTAAAATTAATTAATTATGACAACCATAAATAGTAATGATGGCTAATGGCTCAATGTTATGAAATTTAAAGAAAAAAAGAGTAAACTGATCTCTTAAAAGAAGATAAAATTAAGGGGGTGTTTGGTTTAGCTGATTGAGGCAGCTGATAGCTGTTTCAAGTCAATCAGCTAAAGAATAGGTGTTTGGTTAACTTTTTTATCAGCAGCTGTTAGCTGTTTGAAAAAGCTCATTCTCCTAGCTTTTTCTAAACAGCTGCTGATAGTTTTTTTATTTGATAATATTAACCCTGAATTATTAGATAATATTAATACACAATAACAATTTGAGTTTATTTAAAATTATACCCTTATTGGTCATTTTACACAATAACAACAACAGCTTACTATATTTTTACCAAACGCTCATTATTCATCAGCTAACAGCTATCTGCAACAGCTACCAGCTACCAGCTGCATGAAACCGCTAAACCAAACAGGACCTAAGCAATCAAGCACACATTGAAACCAAGTTGGAGCTCAACCCATTGGATTACTCTCATTGTTAATTGATTACCATTATAAAAGCAATAAAGATGTAAAAGTTTAACAAATTTTAGAACAAATTAATGGTCAACATTTAGTTTAGTGTGTAGGATAAGAAAATTTTTCATCATCTACTCTCATCTCTACTCTATATAATCAAAGTATTATTAATTAATAAAAAGGAAGAAAAATCAAATGGGCAATTATAAAAACAAACATGAAATTAAAATATTGGCCAACACACATTGAATAAGTATGGCGAAAAATTTTAAATCAAAAAGAATTTGGAAGTATACATTTGACTAATATAAAAATAAAAAATAAAAAACCAATAATTTGAAATTAAATAGCAGATAAATTTTTTAAAATTTTTAATGATTTAGTCAATCAATTTATGTGTTTAAAATAGTGACAGGACAACTAAGATAAAGAATGAAAAATTTACGTATATCTTTGACATGGATCAATGGAGATAATATATTTTGGCAAAATTTATCATAAATCAAGATCTTATAAGCTTCTTCACTTACTACAAGTAGCTTTTACAGGTTGATTCAAGTTTAACATAGGAATTATACATTTTTTATTCAAAATTAATATAGTCAAGCTCTATTGAAACAAGTTTGCTTAGAATGCCTATATATATATATATGTAGAGAGAGAGAGAGAGAGAAGGAAATCCAGAGAAATTATGAGCCAGCCACCCGTATAGTTTTCTAGTAACAAAACTAAAACTAATAAAATGAATGCAGCTACATTAATGAATAATATTAGCAATAACCAACCCACAAAGCTCATAATTGCTTGGATAACAACTTCACAACCAATGTTTACGATTGATGATTAATTTATGATTTAACCGATTCAACTAAATTGACTTAAATTTAATAATATAATAATATTATGAATTTTTTATTTATATATATTAATAAAAAATCTAAAAATTATAAAAATAAATTTAAAAATAATAAAAATATATTTCATCAATTTAAAAATATCACATATTAAATTATTACATATAAAAATTTAGAACCAATTTGGTTACGTGGAATCCGATTTATGCTGCCAGCAGCATCAAAAGGTTCATGATTGAAGATCAAATGTTTTTGGAACACCAAGTTGACCATGCCTACAAACAGGACTCCTATATATGTGCACACACACACTAATTGTAAATGTAAATTTAATTATATAAAATTAACAAATTAAAGATGAATTATATCTTAGTCAAACTTTTTTTTATTTTTATAATATTAAAATTGTGTCCATGAGGCTTTAGTTTCCAGCCATAGTAATATCAAAGTAAAAAAAAAACAATTGTTTTTTAACATAGAAAGAGATAACTAAAACTTAAAAATATATTCCGAAATCTACATCGTTATTAGATTAACTAGTTTTTTCAACTTACCACTCTTAATGCAAACCATGCATGGGCTCATATAAAACATACTAAAAAAAAATAAAAATATTTTTAAAAATATCCTTTTTACTTTTAAAAATTTTACCAAACAACTTTCAATTTAAAAATGTTGATACTTTTAAGAATATATTTAATATATTAAAAACATATTTTATTTTTAAGAGCATGTTTTTAGTATATAAAAATATTTAAAATTTGTTAAATATTAAAAAAATATAAAAAATAAGATATAATATATATTTTTTTTCAATTATTTTCATAATTTTTAAGCCCAGATAGTTGTAGACTTTTTTTTTTTTGAAATATTGATAGTTGTAGACTTAGTCCAAATATTAATAAATAATTTAAATAATAACCAAAACTTTAGCCTTACGTACTAACCGCAATAATAATAATTTAATTACTCGTAAGATAGTCATATTAATCATTGATCATAAATCAACATTCAATAAAAAATTAGAAAAAAAAAACTTTGCGTGCGCAATCCTCTAAAGAAAACCCCAAAAATGGGACCCATTTACTCTAATGGATAAAGCAAAGTGGAAGAGAAACAAAAACAATAGGAAAAAATAAAATCTAAACCCAAGTGGGACCAACATCAAATAAACTGGGCCCACAATCCTCTCCTTATCTCATCCTTTTATTACTTTTTATTTATTTTTAAATTTAAGTGCACCTAACACTGATCCTACCTCGCCTTTATCACTGACAAAAATCCACGTGTAAACCATCAAATGGTTGTGATTCTGACTGGGTCACAGCCATGGCTGCTTTTCTGTTCTTTTAGTCCGGCTTTACCCTATTCTGTTCTATTTTCCCCCTTACAGTCTCTCTCTCTCTCTCTCTCTCTCTCTTTCAATGTTTAATTTAATTTTTCTCAGAGATTGATAGAAATCGGTTCCTATAATCGATCATGATAAGGTATTGCTGAGGATTCAGTTTTGAATTTTTCCTCTTTTTTTTTCCCCTTTTATGATCTCTTTGTTTTTTTTTTTTTGGTTTTGTGTGAAGTATGTTTGTTTCCTCGGCAAATGATTTGTGGGATTTTTCTGAAAATGAAATTTGGCCTTTTGAGCTTGTAGTCTTTCTATTTATATATATTTGCTATGTGGTTACTGGTTAGCTTTATGGAAAAAAAAAGGTTCTATTTTTTTTTTACTTATTTTTTGTTTGTTTGTTTTGTTACTTTCGTATGATCAAACGTCTCCGTTTATGGATTTTTTTTCTTTTCTAGTTTTCTCTTGTTTGTTTTGTTACTTTTGTACGATAAAAAATATCTGTTTAACTATTTTTTGAAGAATTTTTTATAACTGTTTTGGTGTAAAGTTTTCATTTTTATAGATTGGTTTAGTTGCTGAGAAAAATTGTAATTTATGAATTGGATTTCATTATTTTTGGAGTATATGAAATGGTTGAACTGCAACTCCATTGTAAAACTGTATTCAAATGTCAAGGTATTATGTGAGCTTTTATTTTCTTTTTTTTTTCTTTTGGAATTATAAGTAATGAGTCACTTGGTTTATGAAACGTCATTTTTCTTGAATCGTATAGGATTTATGTTCATAGAACTCGAGAAAAGATTGCCCTTTTCTGATTGTAATGTGTATATATATATATTTTAAGAAATTGATGTAGTTCATTTGTACTTCTCGAGCAATTACGTTACATGCTATTAAGATAAAATTTTATTGAACTCACTTAGTTATTAATAATCATGCCAACCTTCCTTGTGGAATTATATTAATGCAAGTGGGCTTGTTAATCATTCTTTTTTTACCTTAACTTGGTGAAAAATAATATACCTTTAATTCTGTTGGACACTTTCATATTACTTTGATTGATTGAATACCTAAAATATTAGCCTTGTTTGTTTTCCAGCATTTAGTAGGCATTGATGGTTTCAATAGGCAATTGTAGCTTATAAGTTATAACCATAGTTAAAACTTTTATTTTCCATTAGGGAGCATTGGAATATCATAAATTTTCTGGTGTAGCTTTGTTGTGTTTACTCTTTTGGATTGAAGGTGATATTGAATGTCATCTTTAGAAGCTGAATTTTAGGTTTGGTTTTACCATAGAGTAGAATCATGTGCTGATTTTGATAAAAAAAATTTCTGGAGAAGAACTTTTGCTTGGGTTGATGACAGTGACCTCTCATAATAAGAGGTACTTGCGCTGTATATGCACTGAGATATGCTGAGAGGTTCACCTTTAATTGTAAATGAACTCTCCTTCTGTAACCTGCTGCAATATGCATGTTCTAGCAGAGGGCATTGCATGGTGTTCCCATTTGTCAGTGGTACTCACACACTTGGATTTCTATTTCATATTTAGTCCATAAAAAACAATAAACTTTTAATAATGCCCTCAAAAGTATTTTCAACAATTCCTTGTTGAAAGAAATGGTCATTCTATAACAGGGAATTATTGAAAATCATTTTCAGGAGGGTATTATCATGATCATGTGGGCTGAATACTTATTCTGCTACACTTTCTGATTTTTACAGGGTGAAGTAGTGTGCATATTTCTATTTTTGGTAATTGAATGGATTAGGGTAGCGTACTGCTGCAGTTTTTCTGACATATAATTGATTACAAGATATTTCCTCAATGGGGGGAGCTTGTTCTAGGAAGAGAAATCAACTGGAAAATGCAGATAATTTACACAATGGAATTTCTAGAAGGCATGGCAAAAGTGCGAGCTCAAAGTGGTTGACAACTTCATTTTCTAGACCTGCATGTGAACTACAGCGGGGTAATCATAGATGTCCATCCCTCATGGAATTATGTATCCGAAAGATACGTGAGGTATATTCTGTTCTATGACATATCAGGATCCCCATAATTGTTTTCTAGACATACTGATTGCTTAAGCTTTTTACTCACACAGGATATAGATAAACAAACTACATTTTCCATGCTTCCAAGGGACATTAGTCAGCAGATCTTCAATGAATTAGTGTATTCACAATGTTTGACTGATGTTTCTCTTGAAGCTTTTCGGGATTGTGCACTCCAGGTAATTTCTGTTGAGATCTATGTCACTATTTACATTTTTGTCGTTACATGTTGGTTATCTGTTTGTGGGTCTCACAGGATCTTCACTTGGGAGAATGCCCTGGGGTTAATGATAGTTGGATGGATGTTATATCTTCACAAGGCATATCTTTACTTTCTCTGGATCTTTCTGGTTCAGATGTCACTGATTCTGGATTGATTCATCTAAAAGACTGCACAAACCTTCAAGCCTTAAATTTTAATTATTGTGATCAAATTTCAGACCTTGGACTTGATCACATCAGTGGTAACTTTTTCCTCTCCCCCTAACTCATTCGGTTTTCAGTTCTAGTTCTCAGTTCAGAAGCACTACACTGTTTTTTTTTTCTATGAAGTCTTGGAAAATGGTGTAGGATTAAAGTAGGACTAATCTAAAGTGACATATAATAATAATACGAAGGATGAAAGGGAAACAGAAAGCAGAAAAATAGGTGTAATCCTAACATATTGATCATAGTGATTGTGACATGCAATGCTACAACTCCAAAACTAAGAAAATTAGAATAAAGTTGAATTCGTTATCTTACTCTACTGGATTAGTTGCATTTCTTTCGGCCAGCTGAGCACTACATTTTAGAGGACAGCCAAGTTTAACTGCTTAACAACATTCATACTTCCATTTTCTGTATGTGTTTGTGGGCTGATTCAAATGTTTCTGGTCTGCTTGCCAACCTCTTGAAAAGTAATTTTAGATTTTCTGGTCACTTTTTCTCCTCTGGACCTTCACCTGATGACTAGTAGTTGATGCATCGATATAATGGCATGCTGCTAATCTAGAACAATTATACCTCTCATGAACCTGGATAGTTGGGCCTTCATTTGAATTTGTTAAAAATCAAGCTTCAAGGTGCAGCATGAGGAGAGATCTAAAAGCACTAAATGGTTGTGTATACTGGATAATAAATTGGAAAAAACTGATCGGTTTTTCCTGTGTTCAATGTCATATTCTAGCAACTAACGCAAAATCTTGCACTTAAACAGTTGTAAATGTGGTGCAAGGATTTACAGCTGATACTAATAATTTGAGACTGAGGTTTGCTTGTGTTCTCATTATTGTTGTGGTCTGTAATGCATTTGTTGCTCACGGATTGTTGGACTGGCTCACAGATGCTATGTTAGGTTAATTTCTCTTTCATCATTATTTTAGCTATTTATTTCTGCCCATCCTTAAGTTTGGAAATGACCTTGACAGTTGTGACAGTTGTTCGTATTTAGTTGGTATGCGGATGTTGTGACTTGAATAAGACAAATTTTAGGTGAATTATGTGGAATAGCATTTCAGCCAACAGGCCGGCCACATAAGCCTAGTAAATAAAAAGGATTTGTTGCTGACAATAGGCATTTTTGCATGTAGAATTGATCTACTTTGTAATTGTAAAGCGTACTGTGATAACCATGGAAAATAATGATATGAACTTATTAATTGTTAGGATCCTATTGGCTGAGGTATGGAGTTGGGAATTCTACATTGAAAGTGTGGGATTTCAATGTGGGGTTTATATGGATTTTAGGCTTTTCAATCTTTTAAGTTAGCTTTGGAGTGTAGTTATTCCAAGGTTCATGATAGCTTGTATCATAGCAATCCACGCACGGAACAATTTGAGACTTGAAAATGGGTGCCTTACAAGGAAAACATAGTCTTGAGACGAAAAAAAGAAATTAAGTCAGGCCAGTGTCGGTAGGAGTAAGAGCCGTCGAGGACGTTAGGTATTTAACTTCAGAGAGATGTTATGATTCTATTGGCTATTTGGGAGTTTCACATTGAAAGTATGAGCTAGCTTTTGGTGCGTCGTTCTCCTAAGGCATTAATCAATGAAGTTGTCTTGAATCAAATGAAAACAAACAGGTTGCCAATTGACTGAAAGCTTTATTTACATGAGGCAGCCTTTAGTGTATTCGTTTACTGCGACCAACATTGGCTTATTTATATTGTTGATGCAAAGTTGCTGTGATGTATTCCTTTTTGGTATCCCAATCCAACTGGTTCTTTTGCTCAAAATTCAATGCCTTCTGTGATCTCCTTTCCTTGTTTAAGTTTTCATGTAAAGTAGGATAGGGAAGCGATTTTCTACTTTCTCTAACACCACAATCAATTTACTCCATCTTTGAACTGGTGATTGAATGATAGGTCAACCTTTGGAATCTTGATCTCCTTGTCCCTGTCAAGACTCGTTTAATCAATATAGGCAGTTCTCTGTATCTGCTTGAACCAAACAACCTCCCCTTTTTTTATGTGGGAGGTGTGGGTGTACTTTAGAGAAAATGGGGGAGTTAGGGAGTCGAGCTTTTTCTTTTCTTTCTTTATATTAAATGAAAATTGAGCATTTTTATCCATTCCTTGAATGCATGACCTGGTGGATAGTTGCATAAAGGAGATTGACAGTTTAATTTCCTCTTGCTTCAACTCTGACCACCCCTCTAGATATTCAACTCTGACCACGTCTAAATATTGACTTCTTTTCATTCATTCTATGCTTCATTGAACTAACCTTACTCTTTTTTTTTGGTTCTCTTTTTACATTCTTTTTCTTATCTCATTGCTCTCACAGTTATGTGAATTGTTATGCAGCTATAATTGGAAATTGTGTAATAGTGTTTGTGAAAAATCTGCAGGACTCTCAAACTTGACGAGTTTAAGTTTTAGAAGAAACAGCTCAATTACAGCACAAGGAATGAGGGCCTTCACTGGCTTAGTTAACTTGGTTAAATTGGATCTGGAGAGATGTCCTAATATTGAAGGTGGTCTTGTAAATCTGAAAGGTATTTTTCACCTTTAAAGGGCCTGCTGATTTTATTGGACAACTTCATATATTTCTTATTTTAAAAAAACCTTGTTTTTTCAAATTTTTACTGTAATTTTGGTGTGGGTATTGGTATGTTATGGCTCTTGCTCATTCGGGTATGACTTGTCTGTTGAATACATAAATTAAGTTTAATTGGGATAGCTTTTGCAAGGATCCTGTTTAGTTAAATAAACTTGTTTTAGATGATCCATATGGTCCTATAGGTCATTGGTTTTCATTTTCTCTTAAATAGCATCATTAGAAGTGTTTGTGTTCTTGGTACATTTGACTGGCTTTCTCATTGTAGATAAAAATGTCCACACATGCTTATCTCTATCTGTATTTTATTGTGAGAATCATACAGTAGTGTCATGTTCATGTATTGTATGTCAAATATCCTTGAAAGCCTTTTCTAGAAATCTTTGGAAATTTTATTTTTGAAATCCTTGAGAGTCTGATTTTGCACATATCTATAATGTGCACATGCCATTGGAACTGATGATCTTGCATCTGTAAAAATTTTTGTATTATAATTCATATATACTCAACTCAACAATGCCTTAATACCAAATTAATTAGGGTTGGCTATATGGATTTTTTTTTTCACTCTGTTTGATTTAGGACAATCTCTTCCGATAAATATAAAATAATAAGATTATTTTGGACTACTCTTGTCCAAGTTAGTTTAGATCTACCTCTGCCTATCCTAGCTATATCTTATTTAACTTGTTCAGTTTTTCTGACTGGTGCTTTACTATATATTATAATTCATATATGGTTACTAAATAAATCTGTGCAATGTGCTGTGGGGAACTATAATTGAAGAATTGATGATGATGGAGATTGAACTTGGAGATTTCAAGTTGTGATATTACTTAGTGAGGAATGTGTTAATAATTTAATTATTGCTTGACACTATCACTTTCTACAGGTTTGAGGAATTTGGAGTCCTTTAATATCAAGTGGTGTAACAGCATAACAGATACTGATATGAAGCATCTCTCAGGTAATATGCCTCCACACTCTCTCTTTCCCCACCTCCCGCACACCAAAAAAATGCACTAGATTTTTTAAATGTAAGTTTAACCAGTTCGGTATAATTTTGGCTCGTTGATGTTGCTTCATTCTGTCTTGCATTGAGAATGCTTTTTATTTATGGCATGGAATTACTCATCTCATACCACCTTAGAATGTGTCTTCAAGAGGTTTTGGACTTTACCCATATGGCATGTGAGTAACAAGGATGGGAATTTGCAAAACATTTAGCTAGTTTTGTTCATGAGATAAGTTCATGTGAAAATTGTGAACATGTTAATTTCAACTTTGATCTATTTAATGTACTAGTGTTGCTTGCTGTGCGAATTGCTCATTTAATTTTGTTTCAGGGTTGACAAGCTTGAAAGGACTGCAAATTTCCTGCAGTAAGGTTTCAGATGTGGGCATTTCTTATTTGAAAGGTACTTAATTTGTGTTACTACTAAAAATAGCAAAATTATCCAAAACTCTTGGAAACATGGACTGTTCCTTGCTTTGCATAGTGAGTGATAGCTATTCAATGTTTCTAAGAGCCGAGGACCGTCTGGGAAAACTTTGTTTTAAGAGATTAAGACTAGGGCTTGTAGAGAAATTAAAAATTAGAATTAGCATGATATATCTGAATTACTTCAAAATTTTAAGTGAAATTAAACATACAAAAATGAACTACTAGCATCACACTAATGGCATCTATGACTCACTCCTATCTTGAAAGTATCACACTTTTAGGGTTTAAAAATTATATCATGACTCAAAGATAAAAGCATAATTTGTTGGAATTTATTGAATGAGACTTTAAAGATGAAGCATTACAAGCATGAGCATTTAAGACCCATGCTGCTAGAACTTAAAAGTCAAGAAATTCCAAAATTCATCCTGATCATTACTTAAAATAAACTACGCATATAAATATAACTCAAATGATTCGAAATATACTGTAATATCTGAAATAAAGCTTAGCTGAAATCTGTACCATAATCCTAAAATTTTCAAGTCCTTGAATTTGAATTTGAATTTTCTTGGCTTCCTTATCTGCATCACTAGAAAGAGGCTAAATTGGCTGAAAACTTTTCCTTCATGCATGGCCGTTGAAACTTCTGTTATATAGAGCACTGTCTGTGAGATTGAGTGCTCTTACACTTAAAGAAGAGGAAAGCTTGATTACTAGTTTATGTTTCAGGTTTGCATAAGCTTAATCTATTAAACTTGGAGGGTTGCCCAGTAACAGCTGCATGCTTGGACTCTCTCTCAGGTTTGCATTTCATTTGACTGCTTAACATTTCTATGTTGGTCATGACACCTTTCAGTATCAGTATCAGTGTCATGGCTTGCTGCCGTTCACTTGCTTGACAAGTTTGTGAGAATACAGTTCTGATGCTGGTGGCATACTATGCACCTGACTTGTGCATTTGTTCTGAAATAGACTATGATGCTTGGTAGCCTTTGTTTTTCTCTGACTGAATGTGGCTACTACAATTTGATTAATATTTGTGGATATAGATCAGATAGCCTTTGTAAACTATGTCTGTCTCTGTTAACCTTGTGCAGAAAGTTGGATTTAACCTGACTTCTATTTACCCTGTTCCTGTGCAGATCTTACATCTCTGATGTATTTGAATCTTAACAGATGCCATCTTTCTGATGATGGATGTGAGGGTTTTTCCAGTAAGTACTAATTTTGATTCAAACATATCCTGTTGGTATTGCTTGTTAATAGTCACCTGATGCTTCTAAAGTTGAAAGCCAAAGTTGATACTTGCTAAAACTTAACAAATGATCCTGTGGTTATGTCTGCCTTGTCATCTACAGAGCTCAAAAAACTAAAGGTGCTAAACTTGGGCTTCAATGATATTACGGATGCATGTTTGGTGCACCTGAAAGGTAGTTTCTTTTCCACTTATTCTTTTCATGACTTGGTTGTAACTATTTCGTGTTTTTTTACTGGTTAATCGTGGATAAGTTTTCTGGATATTAATTAATAATAAACTGAGAGATGCCTTAAAAAGATGAGAATGCATGGAAACTAAAGCAGAAAGTAAGTAATATTAGTGCCCAGAATCATGGATTCCAAAAATACTGAAATCTAATTCCTCTGATGCTCCTTTGGTTCATACACAGGCTGCCCCTCCCTTTAAAAGTTCTGAATTTTTCTCCTGCCGACAAATCATGGAAACCTAATATTTGAACTGTTTACTAAGTTGTGCCACTAACTTTCCCCTTGAACTTCGTGTGCCTAGAATATATGCTAGCCAAACGTCTTTATTGAGGGTTTGCAACTTAGTTTTGTATTTTGTTAGCAAAATGGTTCTAAATTTTATTCATGTTTACAAATTGCAAGTTTATTGAATATCTTGAACTTTTATAGAATTATTATGTTTCTATCTCTAAAAAAATTGTACATTCCAGTGGTTAATAATCTACAAAAAAAATTAAGTTGGATGAATTTTTTAAAAATATCTTTTTCATTGTTTTGAGCAGGTTTGACAAATTTGGAGAGCTTGAACTTGGATTCTTGCAGAATTGATGATGAGGGGCTGGTTAATATGACAGGTCACTAATTTGTTTGCCTCTTGTTTTTTTTTTTCTCCTGATTTGTTTATCTCAATCTTTTTGGTTTTAATTTCCTCTAATAAAAAGGTTACAGAAGCATGCTTTGTATGGCTGATTAAATATTTCACACACCCAAGATTTGCCATGAATATAATATAAAGGTGATATGAATTGTTGAGGAAAAGCTTTGCCTATGCATTGTTCAAAGTTTTTGACCTCAGTATCTCAATTTAACTTGCACACAGACACATATACATGTATTGCTTCCTGCTCAATTATTTTTCTACTTTCCTCTTTTTCCTGCACCAACATAATGATGATGTGTGAATCATTCCATGATTTTGATGATTTTTCCCCTCTATTTTCTTCTATCAGCAGTACTAATTTGCTAAATATTCTTTGGTATTTTAGGCCTTCAACAATTGAAATGTTTAGTGCTGTCAGATACTGAAGTTGGAAGCAGTGGGTTGCGCCACCTATCTGGTTAGAAATTTTTTTCCTACTTGTGAATTGATATTTACAATTAGTGCCAAATAGATATTCTTTTTCCTTCATTTATTTTATTCCTTCTCTGACTGTTGTATAGATATGATTCTTTTAATTCGTATCATCTTTGCAATTGCTTTCTTTTCATTGATCACTCTTGATTATTGGAGATCCTAGCTGATGATAGGGTTCCCTGCTCTAGTTGTCAACTTTCTTACTTTGGAGTCTTTAGAGTTACTGATTTTGTTCAGCCGTTATAATTTTGATAGCTACTTCTGAATTTGAGATGTTCTTTTCTCAATTTGAATGTAGCCTATGAGTTCTGTCAAGTGAGATATGCTTGAACGAGGAGCCTTCTTTTCCTTTAGTTCTGAAAAGCTCAGAAGAGTAATATTTTTCTTCAAAGAAAGCTATAGTATATAATTTTCCAAATTTTATGTTATCAAGAGTAGGCCTATGCGGCATAGGCCATAGTATAAGAATGTTAGCAATGCACAGCCATTGATATTAGATATTATACTGGAATTAGTTTGAGAATCTAGTTTGGCTGAAGGAGCAACCTATAATATGAATGCTGAATTGCTCTTATGAATGCTTTCATAAAGGAATAATATCCTACCTTAATAAAGGAACAATATCCAAAAAAGGCTACTTTAAACAAAGTTTTTGGTTGCCTGCTAAGCACAAGAAGCATAATTTAATGAAATATTGGCAATCCAGTTTGATTCTACCATACAATTTAAGTGAAGGTGCCTTACAGTACATTTGTGTGCACATGTGCATGAGTGCACATACTGTTGGATGGAATTTTTTTCTCACTGCCATCTGACAGTTGGCATACTTATGCGGATGTGGTCTCGAGTACATGAATCTTCACCAGGAATGGAATTCAAGTCTCAGATTGAAATAATTCTTAGGAAAAGTTCTGGCTGGTATTTTTCTTTTTTAATTTTTCAGAGAGAGAGAGAGAAAAAGGAAAGACAATTTGGAATGCATAGGGTATTTCAATTTGATGTTATTCTAGTCGTTTATGATTTTTCACTTGAAACACATCCAAGTCCACCTTCATATCAAAAGCACACCTATTCAAATGGACCCTAATGGAAAATGAAAGTCATGATTTAGTTTTAAACATTTAATCTTCAGGACTTAATTATGGTTTTGATGCAAGACAAACAAGTTCAAGGGACAAAGAAGCTCCACTTTTGTGGGAATTTTCACTGCACGAGTCACCATACGGTAGTTCTTGTAGAAATGCTTGGTGTGGAAGTTCATTAAGCAGTTCCTAGTTCCTACCAAATTTTCTCCTCAATTCCTGTTATGAATGTGGTTTATATGCACCAAATAACCCAATATTTTCTTTTTTTATATGCCTTGCATGGCCTAATGTTTTAATATTTTGTTCGTATTTTCTTTTTAGGTTTGACCAATTTGGAGAGTATAAATCTGTCATTCACTATGATTACAGACGGTGGTATAAGAAAATTGTCTGGATTATCATCTCTTAAATCACTTAATTTAGATGCACGCCAAATTACAGATAGTGGACTTGCAGCCCTGACAAGTAAGTGGGGATAGTTTCCTTTTTCTTGGTATGTTTGATTTCTTAAAATCTTTACTATTTTTTTTCTTTCAATTCAAGTGAAGCTTAGTTTTTGGTATGGAATTTAGAATATGGAAGTTCAAGCGATATATTTTCATGCTGAAGCCCAACTTCTCTAGTTTCCTTCTTGTCACTTTCGGAATCAAGCCTAGTGGAGGCATCTAGAAGTCTGTATTATTCCAAAAAAAAAACATATCCTGGTTAATTTGGTCGCAGTTTGTTACTAGCCTCAGCACTCTAAAGATTTCTTTAGTTGTAGAAAATTTGGTGTCAGAATGATTGCAGTTTATGAAATATGATGCCAAGATCCTACTTTCATATGATTTATTTCTAAATGTCTTGAACGTTCCTCTCTGTTATTGCTTACCCATCTTGATTAAAGACGAAATTGGATCACAACTAAATTTTATTTTAATTTAGGTGAACTAGTCCTTGTGAGTCAGGAAAGGGATGGTTGATTTGGAGTTAAATAATTTACAGAAGGCTTACATGTTGAGCTTAGGACAGAAGAAATAAATTAATTTGATGATAGTATTTGTAGTGGAAATTTTTGTAAAGTAATGGTTGATTCTTAGTCTTGGAATTTATGTTTATGGTTTTTCTCTAATAATGTTTATCATATTTATAGTAACTTGTTAGAGTTTGAGTAGCAATTTCAATTGTATGTCATGACATTGCATTCTCTCTGCAGGTTTGACTGGATTGAGACATTTGGATCTTTTTGGAGCTCGAATTACAGATTCTGGAACAAACTATCTACGAAGTATGCTATACATTGCTGAATGCATATGGAACACCAAACATCTTGCTTTCCAAAAAAAAAAAAGAAGAAAAGAAAGAAAAAGCTCTTGCCTTTTCCTTACTGTTTCTCATACCTTTTTCAATTGCTTGTTCTTGTGTAGAATTCAAAAATCTGCAGTCTTTGGAAATATGCGGTGGAGGATTAACTGATGCTGGCATAAGGAACATCAAAGATCTTTCTTCCCTGTCATTGCTAAATTTGTCACAGAACTGCAACCTAACTGATAAATCATTGGAAATGATTTCTGGTAATAGCTGAATCACCTTGCCTTAAATGTTTTGCCTCATACCATTTACTTGCGTTGGGTAGTGGATTTGAGTCTCAAATCCCATTTGCGATCATGCAGGGTTGACAGGATTGGTCTCTTTGAACATGTCAACTTCTCGTATAACCAGTGCAGGGTTGAAGCATCTGAAGCCACTGAAAAATTTAAAATCATTGACCTTGGAGTCTTGCAAGGTGACTGCTAATGACATAAAAAAGCTTCAATCAACTGATCTTCCTCAGCTGATGAGCTTTCGGCCAGAGTAGTTGAGGTAAATATGGGACATTCTGTAAATAGCTTCTGTTGGTATGAGGGAGCTAAGATGTTTTAAATGATAACATTAAGCTTATAAGACAAGTGATGAATTGTAAATATGGGTAGGCCTAAATGTTTCTCATGTGATGCTCGTTAAAAAAAATGGAATTTGCACGCTATGTGAAGCTTTCTTTCATGTTGTTCCAGTATGAAAGAAACTGTAGATAAGCTTCCTTGGCATTGTTGGCAATCTTCTGAGCTATGGTAAATTAGTGAAAAAAAAATGAAAATATTGTTTATAGTCTTGGATGACAGTTTGTTATGAACTTCTGTTTCTTTATAATAATTCTTCTTTACTCATATGTGTTCGATGCGCATTTCAAAAGTTGGTTGGTTTGTTGATTTTGCCCATCTCTTAAGTTTGATGTTTAATAATGCATTTTCAAATCTCTTGCATTTGCATCTGCAAATGTAGAAAGTATCTGTTACGGTTGGTGGCTAGACGAATTAGTTCCTGGTCATAATAAATCCTTCATTTCTTATAATTATTGCAACTCTGAACAAATAAAATCTGTGGTGTGATGTGTGAATCACCTTTAAAACTTGTTTGATGCAAGTTTTTAATATAATTAGCTATGTTTTGAGTTAAATTTTGACCAAATAGAATTTATAAGTAGATCTCAAGTTTAATGAAGGTGTAATGGTCATACACACAAAGTATAAGAAGAATGGGTGGCTATTTTGAACTTTAAATAAGTATTTATCACTAGTTACATGATTTTTCAGTGAAAAAAGTAATAATATAAACAATATTTGAAATATGGTAATATAATTTAATTGTATGTTTAGTTTTAATATAATTAACATACAAAACCGATTTATTTAAATTATAAAATATAACTTACTACTAAAAAATAAGATCTGTAAAGCAAAATTAAATCTAATTAAAAAAATATGGACAAGAATTTTTATGACATAAATTAAGTGAATAAATGTATTTATATTTCTACACTTGTAATAAATTTGTATGCAATATATCAATAAATATGATTCGATGGCAATCAATCAATAGAAAGAAACATAAAGTCACAATTATGAGACTACTTTTTTATCTGAAAATAGAAGAAGACAAGACATGTTCATTTTTTCGAGTTGTGTGAAAAATTTCAGAGGTTGAATCCATTAATACTCTCTGCTATTGGGTTTGGATAAATCAGGCAAACTCATCTTTGCCATCAGAAAAAGATGGGGCTATAGCTTTGCTTCACATTTCTGCGTCATTTTGCGTCATGATAATAATTCTAAACTATTGCCCCACCTCACTGTCACTGTAACGAGAAAATTTTGCAAAATTTAAATAAAAAAATAAAATTTTAATTATTTTAAAGCTTTTTTTAATAATTTTTATGTCAAAAAATAACTAATTTTACATCTTTTTTAAACTATAATTTCAGTTAAATATTTTTTTTATTAATTTTCCATAGTTATAGGATCAGAATTGAGAACTAATATTTATGTATAAATATATTACCATATTTCCCTAATATTACCACATGAAATTTTAGCGTTAGGGGCAATATTACCAATGCCCCTAATAACCATATTTCCCCAAAACCATTGTCAGGCAATCTGCAAATTAAATACCTACCAATTGGGACTGTGGTTATGTTCAATCATTAAGCAGTGAATTTTTTGGTATGAACACTCTTTTTTAAAGAAAAAAATTTATTGTAAAGCACACTGTGTTTAGTTAGCTTGTAATTTTTATTATTTCTAATGATTTATATTGTTTAATATAGTTAAATTAATAATTAAATGATTGAGGATCTATCTTATAATATGGAAAGTTTAAAATATTTAATTAACTTGTAATTTGTATTTTAAATAATTTCTTTTTTTAATATAATTAAATTAATAATTTAATGACAAGTATCTGTATGATAGGAGTTTTTAAATCAGAGATATATATAAATTAAGAGAAATCCACGTACAACAAAAGGTCTAAAGACATGTAGATGTTTAGTTAGCCAATCTAAAATAAGCCTCTTATAGGCCGCAGTTTTCGCACGCCAATCAGCTGGTTTATTATCCCTTCTATTCACATAGGGGGAAAAAAAAGAGTCTAAAGATTGTGTTAGCTTAATAGATTTTAATACAAAAGACTCGATTTCTAGAGGACAATTTTGGAAGGATCCTGCAGAGCCCTCAAACAGCTCTTTGAGTAGCCAAAAACAATGCTTGAGTTTCATTATACAAGGGAGATATTGATTGAAATAAACAGGTCATCCCATCAACCAGAATTTCTAACTACAAGTGCTTTATACCTGCAGCTGTTAGAGAGCATCCCTCCTTGAAAATATACATAAAAAGTCAATAATTTCTTCCCCTTTAGAAATTTGCAATGCATCAAATATATACTTTCATCAATGAGGATAACTGTATTGTATATGTGCATAGGGGGAAGCATACACAAAAAATAAAAATAATTTTGCAGCTATCTATCTAGCAAATCAAGTGAAGAATTTTGTGATTGGTACTACAATATTAGAGCACCCTTCTATTGATCTCCAATTTTGGCTTTTGAAGTTTCATACTTCCGATAAGTAAAAATAAATAAAAACAAGCTAAAGGAAGAAGTGAGGAAGATGCTAATGATAATTCAGATCAACTTGACCTAATTATATAATTGATACCTTGCAGAGATCACTTTCACTTGGATTCCGTTATCATTTCAGGATGAAATTAAGACAATGCTGATTAGCATTTTCAATAATAATGATAAGTTGATGATGATGGAGAACTTGTATATATGCTACGTACAGCGCTTCAACTTTAGACTCTAAAAGACAACATGGGTTCACGTACCCCAAAATGCATGCAAGTTTAATAATTTTTTTTAAAAAAATTTAATGCAAATTTTAAATCCTCATTTTTATTGTCGCATTATTATTACTAAATGATACTAATAATCACTGATGAAAATCTCATCACCATGGAGCCCATCCAAAGGCTAGTAACTAGTGATGAATGTAAAATATTTTACCTTATATAAATATAAAATCCGAAAAATAAAGTTAAATAAATTTAGTGGAATTATAAATTATAATTGAAAAAAATACTTTGCAGTGATATTTTATCAGTCACATTGCAAAAAATTTTATTCTTAATTATGTATTGGATTTCAGATTTAACTTTTTATTAACTAATACGTTTGAAAATAAATTGATTGTAAATTTTTTTTTTCAGGGGCCAGAATTAAGCAATTGTTATTTGTTTGGATTGGAGGCTCAATGATACTGGAGTGGATATATAAACTGAGTTTAAAAGAGTACACTGATACTGGAGTGGATATATAAACTGAGTTTAAAAGAGTACTGACAAATCCACTAGGACTAACAACCCAAACCCAACTCACTAAAAAAAGACCACAAGTTCGAACCTCCACAAAATATATTTTCAGAATTTAAACCTTTAAAAAAAAATACACTGACAAAGCATGAAATGGATTTCCACATTGCTAAGCTTTTCCATTACTAATTACAGAACAGGCATTTGGAATATCAACATGGAGGCGGCCATTACTTATCATTACCTCTTCACCCTTCTTCTCCTTTACGTGTTTGTCTTGAAAAACTTTCACCATTTACTAAATTACATGTCAGTTTGATTGCGTGCACAATAAATTAGAATTTTCCATTTATGAATAAAATAAAAATAATACATCTTAACTTACGAATACAATGAAAATGATAAGAGAAGCATAGAAAATATTAAATTTACTTGACAAAAAAAAGGATCAAAATCATACAATAATTCAACTAATAACACAGAACTAGAAAGTACCACTTTTTTTCTTTTCTTCTTTTTATGAAATCTTTAAATAAGTTTTGACAGCTTAAATATTAAAAAATAAGTAAACTCTATCATCAGCTGATCAGCATTCATAGATTCCAAAGTATCAATTAGCTCAAGAAACCTCAAAATTTCACAGAGGAAGAGCATACTTCCACGAAATAATAAAAATAAGAACATACTCATACCTCACGTCTAACTGAAATAATAGACCGATGATCAGCGATGGCCTAAACTAAGAGGAATCTTGATAAGAAAATTTAAGGGGGGAAAAAAAGTGGAAGTGATAATTTAACCCTCAGGTTTTGACCAATGACGACTATATCAACATTTAATCGCATGAAAGTCAAATTCATTTAATGTAAAAATTGATTTGTTGTTTTAGTGTTTTAATTATGAAATATAAAACCACTTAATTTTAAATTCCTAAAATTATAATCTATCACAGCTCATATCAAAAATAAAATACATGAAATTATAAATAAATTTCATAAAATTCAATTGACATATATATATATATATATATGTATATTTAATACTAAGAGGGCTATCATCCATTACAATTTACAAAAATATGCTTTGTGGTCCTTTCATTGTTTCTTCAATGTTTTATACTTTTATTAGGCCCTCTGCACAAAGTCAAATAACTAATATTCCAAAAAATATATGGGAATGAGAATAAAGGGCAAAAAAGAAACGTGGTCTTCCGCATAAAGACACATTAAAATGTAAAAAAGGAAAGTAAAAGAAGCTTCAATATTTTAGGATGCTTTCCTGGCCAACTAATAAAAATTTCAAACTATTAAACAATTGAAAAAGGGAGAAAAATAAAAAAACACAGAACAAATAAAAAAAAAATCTTCAAGATATTTCTTTCTAAAAGGGTGAAAAGCATTTCACTAGTAATATTTCCTACAGCATTTACCTTACACAGTACCTGACAAAACATGCTAAAATCTACATCTTTTGCAATTTGTTCCTTGAATAAATTACATATCATGAACCTCAACCTGCAAACAAAAATGGAACCAACATAATAGGCTTGAGAAAAAGGTGGAAGAAAATAAGGGTTTATCTAGTCAAATTTAAACAACAAACATAAAGCCAACTTGACCAAGGATAAAACGAAGATGGATAAGCTAATTATGAATTTGGTGAAGGGAAATATTACTATAAATTCAGAAATAGTTCATGCTGTAACAACATACATGTGGTTGCCAGGGCTACAGACTTACAGTTATCCAGTTAAAATTCTACAACTGACTAAACAAAATGGTTTGCTCTGAAAAAAATTCATTTCTTTGACTGTCACTTTAAAAGCAACATGCAGAAAAGTATAGATGGCGATCTTACCTAACTTGGGAGTGGGCCAGCAAGCCAAGCATGTAAAAGAACTTGTGCTTTGGCAGTCATTCAATCATCTCTGGACTTGATCTGTAGCTGAAGGTCCAACAGAAGGAGCAGTCGGCACACTGCTTGTTGACCCATTCTCAGCAGGTGGAGGCACACCCCATTTTCCTTCAGATTCAAGGGGTTCAAATACATGAACCCCACCATCAGATAGTCCCAATGCAAACTGAGTTGCTTCTTGTGGATGTGCAGCAATTACAAGTGGGTAGACATTGGAACTGCTGCATGGTAAACAAGTGTTAAAATTGACATGACTATTATATAAGCCAAGCTAACAAAAGACGTGAAGCACTATACTTACTAAACCAAGCTAACAAATGGCATACGACAAAGCTAACAAATGTCATACGACATCAATGAAGAAGCACAGACAGAGTTGACTAATAATATAACATCCCAAGAATGACTGACAGATGAAAGAGATTGATGTGTTTAATCATACTTTGAAATTCATTCCCGGTAACCGAAGTTGGATACCAAGAAGAGAAAAATAATGAGGAAGGCAAGGATAAGGAAAACCCAAGTTTATTCAGAGTACGGACTAAGGCACTCCCCATTGCAAAATAATGGTTAGTCTTATTTCTGTTGTGCTAGTGAGCACGCCTAGAAAAAAAATGAGAAAATAACTGACAACAGGTGTGCTACAATTCATTCAAGTTTTGCTTCATAAAATGACGTATCAATTGGAATTATTTAACCAAAAAATATGGAATTATTGGTCTCCAAAAATGCATACAACCAAAACTAAAATGAAAACTAGTACCAAGCAGGGGGGAGATGAATATAAATAGATTGCCATTCAGCAATAGTGCAAGAATGTTACCTGACATTCGCAGGAAGATAAGAGGAAGGATTGATGCGACAACGTAATCTCAGATTTTGAGCACTAAACACACAAACTGTTGCATCTAAGAAGCAAGCATATACCAGCTGACTATCACATGAGAATGTTGCATGAGAAATTGGCGCAGAAGATTCACGTCCAACCCACTGAAAAATAAAAAAAATTGAAGAATTAAGATCAAAATGGTGTTATGTTGCTCAAACAAGTTCAAAAAAAGAAAAGCTACCTGCTTTGCACACTCTAGTTTTGTTGCTTCATATATTGCAAGCTGAGTCTCGTGGACAACCAGGAACTGTATCTGGTCCTGATGAAACTGTACACGAGTGTCTGACTGTCCTGTTGACCTTCCAGCTGGAACCTGCAAAAATCTTGTCTTCTGTTTTTCCCATCCATCAGAGTTCCATACACAAAGCTGGAAAAGAACAAAATGGTGTTTAGCAAGCCAGTATGACAATTCCTACCATCGGTTCAAACTTCAAAGTGAAAAACCCAAAAGAAAGGTGCCTCGAGATTTAGGAATTCTAGCTTTTCATATTTGATCAAAGAAATGTAGAAAATGTAAAAGTTGAAAATAGGAAAAGTAGCTCATGCCATATAAGAAGACACGAACATAAACTCATATCTTTGTACCATTTCAAAAAAAAATAGCAAATTTCTTTTTTATAATGCCTGAAAGTTTATGTAAGCACTGAATTATGCCATTAGCCAATCATCACCTGAGCATCTGCTCCTGATGAAACTAACACGTTCAGCACATGGGAGAAGGCAAGGCCAGTTATTCTTTTAGAGTGGCCTTTGAGCTTGCTCTTGACCTGCATCAATAACAGCAGTAATAAATTGGAAGTGTTGCTCCTAAACATGAATGTTGAAAAATAACTGCTCACAACAAACTTATACCTCATCTACACGAACATTGTAGATCTGAATTGTGGAATCATCCATGCCAATAGCAATTATATTATTATCTTGAGGATGAAAAGCAAGAAATGTTGCAGCAGGTGGTGGTGGCATGAACGTCGTCATTGTCTGCACTTGCTCATAAGAAGAATTTAGTCAAATAAAATTGACGAATGAATCCAAATTAGATCCAAGGACTTATACAGTACCTTAAATGTCATCATGTTGAAAAGTGAAATCTTTCCTCCAGATGCCGACATAACATAAGAATCATTTTTAGACAAAGCAAAGCAGCACACAGCCTCTTCCGGGTTAGTATCAGTAATGTCGTTTGTCATCAGAATGCCACTTGACGGTTGCCATAATTGAGGTGACATATTGGCAGTAGCCTAGAGGATGAGCCAATGTTAAGGCATGGTGGAACTTATTTAGAAATTTAACAAAAATACAAAGTAAATTGATTCATGAAAACAATTTGATGTTCCCATACCTTGCCAGTTGAATTTCGGTCGCTTCGTTGCCACTTCCATAGCAAATGAATTGCATTCGATGCTAATGCCAAAATAGCATTACCTGAATTTGTATAAATTAACCTTGATATCTGCAACATTCAAGAAGGAAGCTGTTGAGGACATCATCAGTGGAAGAAAGGAAATAGCCAAACAAAGTTTTCTAAGTGGAAAAATTCACGAAACTACTTGATATGAGACCATTACCAACTGCTAATCCGGCTAAGCTGGATTGATTTGGAATAACAAGAAAAAATCAATGTTCACTTAACTATTTAAGCAAATAACTTACATTTGCACAAATCCTTTTACCCCTCAGGGAGATATTAGTTGCATAAGTTAAAAAGGTGGTCCTTCCGAGCCCTTTCTTGGCTTTTCACAGACCCCCCAGGTTCCCGTAATTCATGTTAGTCAACATCTTCATAAGTTAGTCCATTTTGTTTCTTCCTTCACTAGTTCTTAACATAATTTCAACCTTCACTGCTTAACATGTATTCTTAATCATGCATCTAGAAAAACATCTAAACAATTAAAAAAAAATGCTTCACAAGATTTCATTAATTTGCAAGTAATTCAGTTTTACATAGCTTCACTTGCCAGTTACAACATTGAACCAATCTGTCTCATGCTAGCACCTAATAAAGGTAAACGTGTTGGTATTGATGAGAAGAATAATCCAAGCAAATATCCAATCTTAAGGTAGGAGCATGGACAGGGAAAAGAAGCATCCCCTCAATGTTATGCTCATAACACATCTGGGGCTTAACTAAGATGTGCACCAGTTTGAGTACATTATCATGCAAGCATCCTTAAATAAAGACATGAGATCAGTCAAAAGTCCATAGAAAAACAGTTCTGACAATAATGCCAGATGCAATATTCAGAAACACTACAAACCATGCAAGACAAAAATGACAATCATCCCATTATCATCCATGAAAGTACTGCCGAGAAACATAAGGATATAGAAAGAGGGCCCAGTAAAATTTGCACCTTGTTTACCCTCAAGTTCTCAGGAAGCCTTAAGGACCGACATTGAGATGGTTCACTGATTTCAGTGAGCTTCCATATTTTTGATTTGTCATTAGATTCTTCAGCTATTCTAGGTTTCACATCCCCCAATGTCCGAGCATCTCCATTCTGCAAAAATTGATTTTATTTAAACAAAAGGGATGACAAAATTCATAAGGGACCAGCAGAAAATTCATTTTATCATGCTTGTAGGATCTACACTATTTCTCATAAATAAAAAGCTTTTCAAAGCATATGAAAAATTAAGTGTGATTGAAGGTAGCTGCTACTAATGTTGCCAATGGTGTAATATTGTAATGCTAGATATAAAAGAATAAGCATGTCTAACGAACCATTCCAGGAATAGTGACCACAGAAGCATTTCTGTCTGCAAGTCCTGCGCTAGTTGCAGCTGCTGCTGCTGAGATTGGGTTAATTATAGGCTGCACAAGAGAACACGTGTCAGGCAAGACTTGATTTTAATAACTGGTTGACATAACAAATAATCTAATAATAATACCTTCATAACATTTTCAGATGCTCGGGAGGCATCATAAGATATCTCAAATGAGCGCAACAACCTAAGACCATCAGAATTTGCCAATATTTTAATGCCATTCTCATTGGCAGAAACTGCCAAGAGGGTGCCATCTTTGTTGAAGCGGATACGTGGGCTTGCCTAAGAATAAGTAAAGCCAAAATTGAGCACCTATCATTTTCAATATATGCTCTTACAATTATTAGTAAAAAATGAACTTACTGGAAGGCCTCCATCAGCATCAATTGAACTCAAAAGTTGAATGTTGTCCATATCCCAGAACTTGATAGAGAAATCATCACCAGCAGCCAAAAATCGATTATTTGTAGTATCAAATTGGACAACCCCCAAAGAACGTTTCCGGAAACCTTGATAGCTCCTTTTCACATTACCTTCACTTTCATTCCATTCAACAATATGTGACTCCCCATCTTTACTTGTCCCGCATGAAAAGAGCCTAAAGTTTCCAACCAAAAACCAAAGGAAGGAACCAATGAAAATTTGATGTTGGCCCAAGCACCAATACACATCCAAAGACAGAACTAATGGTACACTAAGTTCAGTATACTGACCTTGTACCATCAGCACTATACGCCATGGTTGTGCACCAACGACCAGGAGCCTCATAATCAACTCTAGATCCCAAATTGTCATACAACCATGCTTTTATCTTCCCATCCAATGCCGTTGAAAAGATAAACTACGGAAGAAAAATAAAAAGAATGTCAAGTCACAAGTGGAGAACGGCAATAATCAGTTATGGAAATAGAAGCATGACAAGCCCAAAGTGGGCAACAGACAACATATGGTAGGTGAAAAAACAGAAATTTTGTGAGAACTAACCAAGTTACCTGAATATTTTCCTTATAGTGAGGGCAGACTGAATAAACAGGAGCTTCATGACCTTCAAATGTATACTGTTTTGCACCACTAGCAGCATCCCACACCTGACATTACAAAATAAATAAGCAACAAATGACCAAAAACTTATCTGAAACAGATATAAATGAAATTAAAAAAAAACCTTGATAGTCTTGTCGTCGCCACAGGTTATTACACAGAGTTGTTTATTAGGGGTGGAGAATGCAAGATCATTTACTCCACCAACATGGGCGTCAATCTAAACATCAAAAACATTATTGTTATTTTCCATTTAAGAAAATCAAATACCATAGCTAGCAAACCCCATACTATGCTTCAACACAATATATATGTTACCTCCAAATGCTGCCTTACATCGTCACTCCCATGGTAAGAGTATATTTGTACAATATGCCTTGAGTATGCAACACCTGTTGTTACAGAGAAGGTATCAGTGAAGTTCCTTTCCATCCCTAAAGAATTTTATGGATGCATTATGTGATGCAACAATGAATTGTAAAACATTTTGGCTTACCAAATAAGGAACCATCAGGACTCCAAATCACACGGTTTACAGAAACACCAGGATCCTTGACTAGAGCTGCCTGGCATTTCATGAAAAATAATTGTAAGTAATTCCAATAAGATTGGTATGAAGCATAAAGTATGTTCATCAATCAGAGTAGACTATAAAAGAACACAACAGATAAACCTGCAGAGACGTTGAGCATGTACTAACATCCCAAACTTTGAAGTTCCTCAACACCAATCGCTCCTTCGAACCAACTTCCCATAGCCCAACATCCCCCACATTGGTACCAACTGCAGCAGCACATTGAGAATATCTAGTAATCAATTACCCGGTATCATAGTGAACATCAACAAATGAAAGACAAAAATAATATAAGACCTAGGAGAAGAGTTTGTTGAACGGGATGGAAATCCATGCTCATAGGAGATGATCCCTGATTCAAAGTTCGTATGAGAGTCTTCGGCAAGTCCTCTGGTGCATTAAAAGTCTGACCGTGACCATGTCCTGGAAATGATACTGGCAGCACATTAACTGACAAATTTACCTGCATAAATAGAAAAGTTATAAAACAAAAGCATATATATATATATATATCTAGATAACTTTAGAAGAAATAACAAAAAAAGAAATGGCAAAACAAGCGTAAATAATTAGACATAGTTTCAGAATAAATTTCATGAACATAACAACCAATGGCTAGACTCATATATTACATATCAGAATATGGTGACAACAAAGCTTAGCTACCTCATCAGAAATTCCCATTGGCCTCGTTCTTTTTGCAACATGATCAGAATCTCCAGATGGGTAGTCGACAGAAGGGTTGGCTGGAGGAGTCCTTGGATGCTTCACAACAGCTAAGCAAGGAAAGAAAACACATTTGTTGTTAAAAACAAAGAACTACCTGTTTCATACAATGTCAGCATGAAAATGCTGAGAAACTTGTTTAATTATATCAAACTAAGGTTGCTACCTGGGATTGATGGAGCACCAAGACCAATGGCTCCTCCACCAGAAACTGCTGGATGAGTTACAGTGGAAGGATTAGACATCCAACCCGCTAGGGGTGCTGGAACTGGTGCTGGTGTAGGCTGAAATGGCTGATGCAAAAATCCAAGATCGTTAAGATTAGTACACATCACTAAAACAGCATTAAAACAGAGCAAGCCAGAAAACCAACCCCATAAGCACCAAGAGGAGGAAACCCTCCAGCTTTTGGTAAAGATCCAAGCAATGGATTATTTGCAGGTGATGGAGCCCGAGCACCATTTGGTTGCCCACATGAATGATCCACAAAAAGAGTTTTAATATCTGGATTTGGCCTTGGATTTTTACAAAGTTGATGCTGCCAATTCAAGCTGTAATTTAGGTAACAAATAAGTTCTTAACATTTGGAAATCATGCATGAAAAAAAAGGCTAATGCCAACTAAATCTGTTACATTAATGCACATTCCCAAAGCTAAAACTGAATAAATATTGCCTGTTCCAAGCCTTTACACATGTATTCCAGAAATTATGACAGGAAGTCACAATAATTGAGCCGCAAAGAGAACAGCCATAATTTCAGTGGCACAAGCCAGCCACAGATTACAAAGAATACAACTTACCTTTTAATTTTGTGTGTGAAATATTAAGTACCAAGCAAGACAGGTGGATTCATACCACTTCTACTACAAAGATAATGAGAAAAAATAATAAAAAATAAAAAACTGACAAGCAATAAAGCCCATGAAGGAACTTAAAAAAGAAAACAAATGCAACTACTTAGATTAAACAGAATAGCATTCCTACAGAATACCTTTGGTTAATGAGGGTCCTCAGCCTTGAATTTTTAAGGTTAGGAAACTGTAATTTATCACGAAACAGGGGATTAGCTTCAATAAGCTTCTTGAGCTCCACCAGCATAATTGCTCTTGCTGACTTTGTGTCTCCATATTTGGATAGTTGCTCATTCTCCCTGTGAACTCAATCATCTTCATTACAATTGCTATAGTTATTTCACACTGACTTCAAATTGTTTAGCCCATCTATTATACCTGAAATTTTCCAATGTCAATAGCTGCGTGATTTCTTTGAAAAGATCCTCATTGAATGTTGCAAACACTTTCAAATCCTTTACCAATATATCCACTGCCTTGGACCGATCATGCCTATTAATATCTCAAAAATTATCATCCATCCAGTAGTAGACAATTGTTGCATACAAGTTATTTTAATTCCTAAAGTAGAAACTGAAGTCAAAAATGGAGGATCTTATGCTTACTTATCCAGTGCTTCAAGGTATTTTTGCTTCCTAATCTCAAAAAAGATTTTCATTGAGTATCGGTTATCATCCACTTTTGTAAAACCAGAGAGATACTTCTCCACCTCATCCCAATTACCACTGTGTACCTCATCCTCAAAATACTTCATGTTAAAGAAAAATCCAGATTCCTGTTCAAGCCTATTTTACATTTCAAACAATAATTAATGTGTCCACATCAGCAACTAGTAATAATTCAAAACATACCTAATAATATAAATAATAAATAATTACAGAAAACTTAAATATTAGAAAGAAAAAAAAACTCACTTGTGAACAGTCTCTTTGAACTTTTCTTCATCAAGGAACTGCAGGATCAAGAACACAAGCTCTCGACTGAGAGATGACATCTTAAACGCTCCGTTTTTGCTTAGAAATGCACAAATAGCAACCAAATTAGCCCTAGATCTGGGGATAAACTTCCACGATAATACAAAATTTAATCAAAAAAAGTCAGCCAAAAGTTTTTACATTAACAAAAAATAAATAAATACAATATAAACTCGTAAATTTAAAAATCGACCTTAACCAGAAGCAGAACCAGATCATTTAGCTATCTTCAAGAAATACTCCATTAACACACCAAATATATCATTACAGGCAGAAATAAACATTTAATGAAACATTTGAAGTGAAATCAGGATCATAAATAAATAAAACAAAAAGAAAATAAAAGCAAAATTAGGGTTTTGAAAAAAAATTCAGGGATCAAAGAGGCAAAGAAAGCAGCTTTATATTAGAAAGGATTCAAAAATACAAAGGGCAAAAATTAAACCAAAACAAAAAGCACAAAAAATTAAAAATAAAAATAAAATTAGAAAAAAATAAAAATTAAAGTAATAGATTCTATAGCGTAAAGCAAAAAAGCGAAATTTCTAAGAAACTCACCTCGTAAACAAAGCAGAGAGAGATCAGAGACACCCAGAGCCAGAGAGAGCGAACGGAAGCTATCTCTCTCTAAAAAGAACACAGCTTTCTCTTTAAAAATGGAGTCGAGATTTATCTTTCTCTTTGTAGACTTTCTCTCTCCATTAAATTATATATATATACACAAACGTTAAACCTTGCAGGAATGGCGATTTTTATAGGAAAGAGGAGACATATAAAGAGGATGATAAGTACTCGGACTAATCATAACCGGCTTATCATTTTTTTTGATAGGCTATTGTGGATAAGACCTCTTAACTATCTATAAGTCGAAGGACTTATGGTCCCCATTTAGCCGGCTACAATTTGTCTAGTTTATCGGCGCGGAATCTCTAGCTGACAACTGTCTGACTAACTTGAAATATCATCTACAAAAAAGTCCACTCGTTATCCTATGGACTAGCAAAGGCATGGACCCACTTAAGAACTCAAGAGTCGAGATCACAACATCTACTTGCGTGATGAAGTGTTTAATAGATGTAGCGGCTAAGAACTGAGGTGTAGGTAAACCCGGATAATATATTACAAAAGCTATGAAAGCGATTTTTACCCTCTCAGATCCCTCATAAAACGACAAACTTGTCTCGGACGGGGCTAAATTAAGTTACCCTCAGATTTGAGAGAATATTACTAAGCTTGCCATTAAGTGGTCAGTTGAGTTTACGGAGAGATGGAGACGTGGTACTGATTGTATCACGTGATACGGTAGCTCCTTTGTTCATTATTTCCGATATATGAGACGATATGAGAAATTAGGTTCATCACTTCTTGCAAAAATAAAAACATTTTTTTTGGCGATCTATTGCGTGATATTTTCGAGAAAGTTGATTGGAATTATATCGGTGAAGAAACAATAAATTAATTAATTTGTCATTTGCTGGATGAATTAATAATCTTTAGGTGGGGGAGTTTGGGCAAGAGAAGTGCGTGTTATCTTTTCGTCCACCTGATTTAAATACACGAAAAAAAAATTAATCTATTTTTTCTAGAGAATAAATGGATATAATTTCGTTTGTAAACTGACGATGAATTTGTACTATCTCCCTCTCAATAAAATTATCATCCTTAATTTACATATAATTATTAATTTTTTAAATATTATTTAAAATTATTTTATATAAACTAAAAAAACATTTCATTAACTCAATAATATTATAATTCGTTGATAAATTAATAAAAATTTTATCAAAATTTTATTATATTACGATATTTGAAATATATAATAAAATATTATAAATATTAATTTAAAAAATATTAATTTATTTGACAATAATCTAATTTTACTAAAAAAATTTAACTAATATTTAAACTACTAGTATTAAGTAACCAATGTTTATTTATTTTTAAAAATAAATAAAATAAGAATATAAGTATTTTTTTAATATGAAGGTCTCATAATTATCTTAAAAAATATTTTTATTAACTAATTTATAAAGTCTAATGCATCAGTATTTTATTTTATATTATTTATTAGTAAATAAATATGATATTATTAGTTGAAGAGCATTATATAGTTAAATTTTTAAATATTATAATATAATTAAATATATTGTTAAATTTATTATACTATTATTTTATTAAGTCACTCACTAATAATAATAGTATAATTTTAAAAAATATATATAATATTTTAATTGAATAAAGTGATAATTTTAAGACAATAATTTTTTTATATAAGTGATAATTTTATTGAAATAGAGATCAATAGTATCAAATATATTATTCAGTTTAATATTAATTGGTTAATTATATGAGAAAGTAACATGTTTTTATAAAGAGATTAAGGCAAATACTAAAATACGTTAAATAAGAAAACAAAATTATTAAAAATTTTGACATGAAAATGGTTTGTCATACCACAAAACATCAAAAAAAAAAAAAAGAAGCTGATTGATAAGGTTCAAATAGACAAGGGCAGACGGGGAATTCCATTAGTTTTTAATATTTATTTGATTTATTTTTTATTTAAAAATCTTACTGTGTATTCTAAAAAAAATTCTATATGGTTATAAATATATATATATATATATATTAAAAAGCATGATATGAATATTTTGGATAGTTTCACCAAACTTGCACAGCTGCACACTAATTTAATTTTATTCCATATACGTATTTAGTAAGTGACTTGCCGTTTTATAGTATCAGACTTCCCTTTTAGTTTTGTTTCTTAACGAATTAAATAAAGGATTTTTTCTATCCTTAAAGCATTTTTCTAAAAGGATAGAAAAAAAAACTTTAATAAAATGTTTTTTTGGTCTACTTTTGGAAATGGGGTTTTTTTCGTCATAATCAATAACATGTTATTTTAGGATAAAAATAACTAAACATTGAATTGGTAAAAACAAATTCAGAGCTTTTTAAAATCCAATCATTTCTTTGCTATTGCACTTTTCTTAATTTTGATTTATATGGTTTTAATATACAACACGACTTATTGAAACAAAGATCAATCAATATGAATGTGGCAAATGCATATATACATCACTTTACATCATCAACTTGCCTAACTTGAATTAACGTGATTCAACACTAAATTTCAAATAGAAATAAATTTTCAATAAGCTAAATGAGAAAATTTTAAATTTTTATTTTTATTGTGATACTTGATACGAATATAATTTTCATCCAAAATATCGTTCTATACAACTCTATTAACTTATACAATTATCAAATTTAAATAAAAAATATTATTTATAATAAGTATTTTTTGTTTAAACATTGAAAATAATTTAAACAAAAAAACTTAAATTCAGTTTTTTTCCTATTTAAAATAAATTAAAATTTAAAATACATCTCCAATATATATTAAAATTCGAAAATAAAATGTATATTTATTAACATGGATATGCCTAATTAGTAAAAACATTAATATTGTCTTCATTAGATAAATATATAGTTAACATTAAAGTGTTAGCTTATCAATATTAGGGAAAAGATAATTGAATATGTATTTATTTTACAAATTATATATATTTACTATTGAATTATATTTAAACATTAAAGTGTTTATTTAATAAAATCAAAATGTTGAGGATTTAAATTTTGCCATTCATTTATTTGATTGATTAAATGATTATATATGATCAAAATTATTGTCCAATGGATTATAATTTACATTTTCTTTCTCCTTGTTGTTGAATAATGTTACAAATTAGTAAATATAATCATAAAAAAAGTCGTAGAAAATTTATTTTTCATTGTCATAAGATTTTATTCCATAATAAAATTTTCTTATGCCATAATGAATAATAATACATATAAAATAAATTAAGAATTAAAAATAATAACTTTAAATTCGTTACACAATAATAAATACTCCATCCTTCAGGCTGAAATCATTATTTTTATAAAAAATAAAATATATCCATTTTAAGTTGTTATTTTATAAAATAAAAAAATATTTAATTTTTTAAATTATATTTTTATTATTGACTTAATCAATGAGATAAAAATACAATATTAATAAATTAATAGAGAATAATTTAATTTATTTAAAAAAATTTTATTTAATATTTAAAATTTTTAATAATTTTTTAATAGATGTGTATAAGTTAAAAGTGACGATTTTAATTGAATAAAAAAATAATAAAAAAATAGGTGATTTTGAAATTAATAATAATAATTAATGCATTTTATTATAATAATAGTGTTATACAGTGAGTATAAAAATAATAGTAAATTCGGTTTATTTATATAATTAATAATAAAATAATATATGATTGAAATAATTTATAAATAGTAACGACGATGATAATAATAATAATAATAAATAGTAATAATTTTATTTATATATAAGCAGGTGCGTGGTGGATATAGAAAGTTGACTTGATAGGGTGAAATAAAAAGGAAAGAAAATATAAAAAAATTGAATAATAAAACGAGAGAGAAGAGAGATCGACGGTGGAGATGGGAAAAGAAAAGATAACCAAAGGAGACAGGGCTTCAAATTCAAAAAGACCACAAAAACGTAATCTAAAAGGGCATCCATCCATGCCCACGCTCTATAATGGAGCCTGAAATACACGACTCACTGACAATGGAACAAAGTGGTCGCGTGACTTGTGTCAGAGAGTGGGGCCCTTGAGACAGATTTTGATGTGATGGGTACTTTTTCTTTTCTTCAACAAAACGCCAATGCGTTTTCTCTCCTCTAATTGCGGTTTGGATTTTATTTTTTCTAACAAATAAAATGAACTATAAATATTTGTTTTTTTTTTAAAAAAAAGAGGTTACATATATCTTATGGGTATTGATTATAAATATATTGCATAATATGAGAAAAAAATAAATTCAAAGGCGGAAAGTGCACGTTCTAACATTTTTAACTTAATTAATTTAGTCTAAAATTTTTTGAGATTAAAATCAAATGATTTTTATTGATTATAAGTCTAATTTGTCATAAAAAAAATCGAATTTAATTATTTTTTATTTATAAGTCGATGAATTAAAAATTTATTACGTCTATTAAAATAATATACATCCATGAAAGGTCCAAAAAGAAAAAGAAGTGCATTCGTAAAGCCTCAAAGAATATCTTTTTAATTTTATTTTATTTATCTTTCTACGCGATATGTGGGACTTGTCGGTTTCTCTTTGAAGATTCATATGTGGCATATTCCAAAATAATAGTTTTGTGTCAAACTTGTTTTTTAAAATAAAAAATAAAACTTCTACTTCAAAAAATGAATTGTGAATATATATTATTACATTTGTTCATATTAAAAAAAAACTTAAAAATAATATGATTTAAAATTATTAAAAAATAAGTTTTAAAAATAGTAAATTTAATAATTGATAAATAAATTATTAAATAGTATTATCACTACAAAAATATATCGGATTATAGATAAAAATTTACTGACAGAAATTTTTTTATTGGCAATACTGATAAAATATCAAGAGAAATTAATAAAAAATAAATTAAAAAAAATATACCAACAGATTACTAACAGAATACCATAAAATAATTTACTGACAGATATTTTATCGATAATAATAACACTAACAAATGACGCTAATAATTATATACAGATTTGCTAACAGAAATGTCAAAGAATCGGTAATACTTAGCGTGAATTATTGTCATTTTTAGTTATAAAATTTGCCAACATATATTTATGTCTATAATACCGATAAAATTTATTTTCTGTAGGTAATACAGATAGAAAATATTTTTCTCTCGGTAATTTTATCGACAAAAAATATTTTCTCTCAGTAATTTTACAGACAGAAAAGTGATTTTTTCGATAAATAAATAGTCACAACTCAATTAGTTGGACGAAAATTTTACCGCGATTAGTTAAGTCATTTATCAAGAGAATTTATTTTCTGTAGGTAAAATTACTAACAGAATATATTTTCTGTAGGTAATACCGAGAAAATATATTTTTTGTAGGTAAAATTACCGACAGAACATATTTTCTGTAAGTAATACAGTCAAAAATATTTTCTCTTGGTATTTTTATTAACAGGAAAGTGGTTCTCTCGATAAATAAATAGTCTTAATATAATTAGTTAGATAAAAAATTTTACCGCAATTAGGTGAGTCATTTAACGAGAGAATATATTTTTTATAGGTAAAATTATCTATAGAATATATTTTTTGTCGGTAATACCGACAGAATATATTTTTCGTAGGTAAAATTACCGATAAAATATTTTTTCTTTAGGTAATACCAGCATAAAATATTTTCTATAGGTAATACTGACAGAAATTTTTTTTTTATAGATAATACCGACATAATACATTTTCTATCAGTAATACCGAGAGAATATATTTTTCGTAGGTAAGATAAACGACAGTGCATATTTTTTGTAGGTAATACAGATAAAAAATATTTTCTCTAAGTAATTTTACCAATAGAAAATTGGTTATCTCGGTAAATAAATAATAGCAATCCAATTAGCTGGCGAGAATTTTACCCTTGTTAGGTGAGCCGTTTACCTAGAGAACACATTTTTTATATGTAAAATTACCGACAAAAAATTATCGACAAAAGATATTTCTGTCGGTAATATTGAGAAAATATTTTTTTGTCGGTAATACCGAGATAATATATTTTTCATAGTTAAAATTACCGATAGAACATATTTTCTATAGGTAATACCAACAGAAAATATTTTTTTTCGGTAATTTTACCGACAGAAAAATGATTCTCTCGATACATAAACAGTCATAATCAAATTAGTTGGGAGAAATTTTTATAGCCATTAGGTGAGCCGTTTACTGAGAGAATATATTTTTTGTAGATAAAATCACTGACATTATATATTTTCTATCTGTAATACCAAGATGATATATTTTTCGTAAGTAAAATTACCGAAAAAATATATTTTTTGTAGGTAATATCGATAAAAAAATATTTTCTCTCGGTAATTTTACTAATAAACAAGTATTTCTCAGTAAATAAATAGTTACAATTCATTTAGTTGAGCGAAAATTTTTCCCCAATTAGATGAGCTGTTTACCAAAAAAATATATTTTCTATAAGTAAAATTACAGATAAAATATAGTTTTTGTAGATAATACTGACAGAAAATATTTTCTCTCAGTAATTTTACCAACAAAAAAGAGTTTTTCTCGGTAAATAAATAGCCCGTAACCTAATTAATTGGCGTAAAAATTTTACCGTCAATATTTGAGTTGTTTACAGAGAAAATATATTTTTCGTAGGTAAAATTACCGACATAATATATTTTCTGTAGGTGATACCGAGAGAATATATTTTCTGTTGGTAAACTTATCGACAAATACTTAATTTTCTAGATAAATTTTACCTATAAAAATAAATTTTTTTCCTCTCCTTTTTCGTTTTTGCAAACTCTCCCTCATTTTTTTTCATTTCTCTTCTTCCTCTATCGTCTATGTCCTCTTTTCTATGTGTTTTTTTATTTTTTTTATTTTGATTTTTTGCTTGAAGAAGAAGAAGAAGAATGTATTTATTTTTTTTTATTTTTGATAATTTTTGTAATATATGTTAAATTTTTGTTATTTATTTTTCAATTTATTGTTATTTTTTATAAATTTAATTTTTTATTTTGAGTTTGTGAGTGTTGAAGTTTAAGTTGATTATTTATATTTTGATTGTGTGTTGTTTGATTTTTAAGGTTATTTTAATTAATTATAATATTATTTTAGAAAATTTTAAAATTTTTATAATATATTTAGATTTTTTTTGTATTTAGAAATTTATTTAGGGTGTTAGATTTATTTTAGGGTATCTTTTTTATTTTTTTAGGTAAAATAGATTTAGAATAAAAATTATAAAAAAAATATTTTTCTTAAATTTATCTATTTAAATAGAATATGTTTTAAAAAATTTTAAAATTTTTCTTATATTTTTAGAAATTTTTTTGTAAATATAAATATTTTAGGATATTAGATTTTTTAGGGTATTTTTATGATTTTTAAAAATTTTTAGCTAAAATTGATTTATTTTTAAAAATTTTAGAATAAAAATAAATTAAAAAAATTTTAAGCAAATTTGATTTTAAAATTTTAATTATAAAAATAAACTAAAGAAAAATTTTATTTAATTAACCAGAATAATTCTAAGGGAACTTTAAAATTTTTATAACATTTTTAGAAATTTTTTGTTATTTAAAAATTTTAGGGTGTTAAATTTTTTTAGATATTTTTTTGTGATTTTTATATTTTTAGTTAAAAATTATATTTTATAAGTTTTTAAAATATTAGGTTCAGTGTATAAAAAATATAATTTAAGATACATTTTATGATTTTATAGATTTTTAGTTAATTAATTTTAAGAATTAAAATATATGGTTATTTTATTAATTTATATGAAATAAGTGTTTAAATTTTTTGTTATTTTATAGATTTTTAGTTAATTAGTATTAAGAATTAAAATTTGATTGTTATTTTATTATTTTATAAAAAATTAGTATTATTTTATGGACTATTTATCAACAGATTCAGGAGCAGATACAGGACCAGGTTTAGGAGCAGATTTAAATCTGGATGCAGAAGTAGATACAAAACGAGGTGAAGATATTAGTCCAACAGCATTTTAATGAGTTTATAGTTAACTTTATGTGAAGGATCTTCGATCTATCAAGGCAGTTTCCTTCTGATAGTTTTTTTTCACATCCACTTTCACTTCCTCCCGCTTTTACTTGATTTTAATTTTTTAATATGCATTTTACATTTTAACTTTATACTTTTTATATATATTTTATTATTTTACGTACGTTTATTTTATACTTATTTATTTTTAGATTCAATCTCTATTTTAATATATATTTTTTTTCATATTTTTTTTATTCTTTTTAATATTCAGTTCATTCATACATTTTGAATATACATCATAAAAATAAAAAAATGATAAAAATATATTTAAAATTTTAAAAATAATTAAATTTTATAATAATTTTTTACCAACATATTTAAATAGTCCGTTAGTATATGTATTGTCGACATAAAATTTTATCGGTAATACCAATAAAATGAGATTTAATTTTGTTGAAATTACCAACTAAATTATTTTCTGTCGGTAAAATCAACAAAATTTTCTCTCAATAATTTATCAATAGAATTTTCTCTCGGTAATTATTGATATAATTTTTTCTCGATAATTTACCAATAAAATTTTGTCTATATTACCAACATAATTTTTTGTAGGTATTATTCATAAAATATTTTCTCTCGATAATTTATGGACATATATTTTTTTTATGGATATTTTTATTATCGGCAAAGAATATAACTATGAAAATTTTCTGTTAGTAAATCTAATTACCGACAAAAATAAGGATTATCGATAAATTTTTTTATTAATAATTTAGTATATTAAATTTATCATTAATTCGATACATTCTTATAATGTTAAATCTCATATATAATAAAAATAAATATATAATTCAATTAATATAAAAATAAAATTTTCAATTTTAATAACTAATTGGTTTGAGTTAACATACCAAATTTATATTGAAATGAATAATTTAACTCAATATCATAGTTAATATATCCGTATCTATTAATGTAAGATTGACAATGACATTGAATTCTTTTTTTCAATCGAATAATGACATTGAAATATAAAACTATATATATTGATACTCTTAAACCTATAGTAAAAATAATAATAATAAACAATTTCATATTTAATTTTTTCCATGCTTTAAAAAATTAAATATTAATTTTTAAAATAATAAATTTTCATGTCTTAATGTATATTTGTGTAATCAAATAATGTTCATGTCATAACTAATAATAAATATATTAAAGATTATTACGGCAGAATAAATAATTAATGTCACTGTCTATTTTAATTCCAAGCAAAAATTTATTGTGAATAATTTACAACACCACTTATTAATAAAACCAATACAATGAATCGATTTGTAAGAGTAAACAATTAGACTAAATTAATTAAAAAAATCAAACCTATATTTCTAATATGAGCTTAATTTTTTTGAAGAATGTCTTTTGAATTTTTTTAAAAAGATTATTGTTATGTTTTATATATATGTTTGTGTTTTTATAATATTAAGTTTTATATGTTTATAATTATTACGGTATAATTTAATGATTATAAATATATATTATTTTTATTTAAATTTAAAATTTAAATCTTTTAAATATTTTTTCTCTCATATATATAATTTATAAAAAAAAAATTATACGTATATAATCAAAGATAAATGTGTTCGTCAGTTACGATCTTGATTAGCTTTATTTTGAAAGAATAATCTAATCAATATCTAATTATTATCGAAAGGAATAAATACACTATAATGACACGTGCAAAGCAAGAACCTAAAATTAAATAAAAAATAAAAAGGTCATAACACTAGCTAGGCAATAAAACAAAATCCACTAATCGACATGCAAATATATGAATTGCACTTTGGTATCTTTATCTTAGACAGTCCATAATATACTGCCTAGTATTAGTTAAATATATATTTGGTAATTTTACAAAAAAAAAAAAAAGACAAATTGCTTTTTTTTTTTGCATAATTTTAGGCCGACACGTGGCTTTAGATTCACCCCAAAATAAATTTAATAATTATTAATCGATACTTAAATTAGTGGGAAAATATTTCTAAATGAAATGAATAAAAATAATTAAATATTCTATTTATGTGTTAATTTTCTTATTAGCATATCACGATAAATTTATTAGTCAAAATATTAGATCCTATCATCAATACATGGTGACAAAATTAATGAAACCCCAGAATATGATCGTATTTATTGCTGCATTGAATCTTAGCCACATATATATGGCTGCAGAAAAAATTAAGACTATACACTGGCCAGGTTTAATTAGACTTTTGCTCTATTTAAAGGTTCATTTAAATTAAATTTGATTTATTTAGTTTCTACTAACAAAAGTGTTTTTTATATATTTATAAATTATTAAACTTAACTCAATAATAAAAATAAATAACTTGATACTTGTGAGTGTATGTTTTCACTCGAATATAGTTTCAAATTCCATATTCATTTGTTCTTTGTAAACGAAAAAAAATTATATACAAATAAAATATTAAAAAATCTAAAATAATATTTTCTCTCTTTTAAATTTTTTATCATGTATAAAAAAAGCTTATATAATAATTCATTAGACTAAAATTATATGTGCATAAGAAATAATGATTAGAAACAAAGCATGTAGGATGAATGAAAATTCTTTTCCATGCCTCATTTATATATATATATATAGCCTAATAAATTTATTCCCTTAATGCTACCAACAAACCAAGACAAGGAGTTCAATCAAAACCTTTTCTTTTGGGACATCCTTTTGCAACCCCCACTATCGTATGTTGTGGATGCCTTTGAGATAGAGAAAAAATCCATTTTCATAAATAATTAAAAAATAAATAAATGAGATGATAGGGGTTTCATAGAGAGTTAATTACATAGTAATCTTAGAAAAATTAATAAAATAATTATTTTTAATTAAAAATATAATTTTTATTTTGTAAATAATTCATATAAAATAACATAATAAGCTTACTAAAATTTATTAAATAGTTGATAAAATATTTTATCTAAAAAAGTGAAAAAATTATTTTATTAGAAAATAGGATTATGAAATTTTATATTAAAAAATAATTATATTCATATTTTATAATATGATGAAAATAAAAAAGATATATTATAAAAGTAGTTTAGATATTATTTAAATTTTTTTAATAATTTTAAATTATAATTAAATAAAATAATATTTTTAATATATTTTTTTAATATTTTATTATATCTTTTAAATTTTTTTAATAAAAATTTAAATTAAAAAAGTATAAAGTAAAAAAATATAGAAGCATCGGTACTAAACTATTGAAGTACTTATTTTGAAACTTAATTTATCCTTTTTTTTAATAAAAACTTAATTTGACTTCATGTATTTGATTATTTTAAGACATTGCCATCACTAGAGAAAAAGTAATTAACAGCTCAACGCATCTCAGGAAAACTTAGGCTCAAGATTTTGAAACAAACACAGAAAAGACTTTTTTTTTTAATTTTTAATTTTTAATTTTATTTTTTGTCTATCAATCATCTCGCTCTCTCTCTCCTTTTCTTACAACTTTCTCCATATATGAGTACTATATTAAAAAAAATATTTTGTAAGAGAATTTTTTAATATTATTCATTAATTTTGAATTTATTTAAATTTTGAAGATATGAATTTTTAATGAGTATCTAAAATTAATTGATTTTAATTATTTCAGATAAAATTTAATTATTAAAAATAATTAAATCAAATTAAAAATAAATTAAATGAAGGAATCTGTATTCTGATACAATTATATTTCGTTACAGTCAAATTATTATTTCAAGTTATATGTTAAAATATTTATTTTCCATTTATCCATTTAATTTAGTTTAAATTTATTTATTTAACTCTATCTGTTTTTTTAATTAGTATCATTAAGTTTAAAAAAATAAGAACAATATTGTCTCTCAGGATTTTTTTTTTCAATTTGTTTTGTTTTTAGACAACTGTGACAATGAAGCTGACAAAAAGACGAGGATAAGAACGAAAATAAAGTTCATGGAGAGAATGCATGGAGCCTTACAATAATCTCAGTAATCATTATTGAAGGGACGGTCCTTCCAATAGCAATTGAATTGATAATTTTTTTAATAATAATTAAATTTTAATTAATTATATTCATAAAAAAAAGATATATGGATCATTGTAGTTAAAAATATGAGAGATAATCATTCTATCATTGTAAGCGTAAGGATTTACTAAGCAATAACAATAAATATTACTATTTTTATTAAAATATATTTCATTTTTGTTTAAATTTATTATAATAATTTCATAAAATGAATTTTTTTATCAATCACTTTAAAAAGTGATTATAATAATTTTTAATTAAAATAAAATGAATTAAAATTAAAAATAAAATATTTATTGTAGTTTAATTTGTCTTATTTAATTTTAAAATACAAAATAAATAATTTAATATGTGGTTTAACTGATAAACAGATGACAGGTATACCTCATACACACTTGTCAAATTGATTTAAAACCAAAAGTTTTATGCACGCAATTCTTTTTGCCTAAAAAAGAAATATAAATGATATAATGATAATGGTGGTGGACCTAGGGAGTTGTATGGGACTGATGATTTTTTTTATCGGCGGCACTAAATATTGATATAGGAGAGAGAAACTACGTTACTGGTAATCAGTGTGTGTTGCAGAGAGAATAAGAGGAGCTTCAGCAGCTGCATCGCTTGGTCATATGGGAAGAGACGGACAGGCGTGAGAGACTTCAACCTCTCACGCCTGTAATTATCATTTTGACCTTGAAATAGAATTATTTTAGTCAGTAGCTTTAAATTTTTTTTAAATTTCATTTAGTGAAACCGAGCCGTTTCAAGATATACGACGTCGTTTTAGTTAATACAATTAAAAAAATATAATATAAGCCAATAACATTTCATGTTACTGGCCCGAGAGAAGAAAAGCAGCAACCCACACGCAGAGGTAGAGCCGCAGAGAGCAAGGGAGGACTAAAGGAGAGCCGACCACCGGCCAAATAAACCATCAACATTGTGCCGACCACCACAGTCCAAATTTTTAATATTTTATTATTTTTTTAATTTTATTATTTTATTTATTAATTTTTTGTGATTATTAGATTTTAGGTTACTAAAATTGAAAATTTTATTTTTAAAATATAAACAAGATTATATATTGGATTTTAAATATAGAATGTAGCTTATTAATTAGTTGAATTATTTAATTTTATTGTGTTTTGTGAATTTGTTATAATTATTGTTTTAGATAAAAAATTAGAAATTTTATTTTTATATATAGAATATAGTTTATTCAATTAATTTTTAAATATAGAATATAATTTATTAATTATGTTGAATTAATTGAATTTACTTGTATTTTGTGAATTTATGATTATTTAGTTTTAGGTAAAAATTAGTAATTTTTTCTATATAAATATATATTGTTGTTTATATAAATTTTAATTAACTATAATGATTTATTTAGATTGATATGTATTATGATTATTTTGAATTAATTAATTTTGTTAATGTTTTATGAATTGTTATTAGATTTTAAATATAAAATGTAATTTAATATTTTGTTAGTGTCTAAAATATTGAATATAAATTAGGTTAAACTAATTCTAAGTTGAACAAATATGGATAAATTTGTGATCAAGACTAAGAGAATACGGAATGAATATGGTGAATCCTCAAATATTCAGAATTTCAACACTAATCCCTACATTCGGCATTGCGTAAACCTATTGATAATTTTGATATAGAGATTAGAGATGATGTTAGAAGACAATATGTAGCTAGCTAAAGAATATTACCAGCCATGTGGCCATAATTTTTTTTCAAACAGAATTTGAAAAAATAATGAGAAATTTTAGAGAGGGTTGATACTCTAAATTTGAGTGGTTGGAATATAGTATTTTAAAAAATGCAGCATTTTATTCCTGGTGTTATCTTTTTAGTTCGAATAGAGGATCTAAACGGAAGGATAATATCTTCACAGAAATTGAATTTCGCAATTGAAAAAGTCATGGAGAGATTTAATGAATACGCCAGCAGTCCCAGTAGTCCACACAATAATGCTAGAATACTATATGTTGGTTTCAAAAATCAAAGACAAAGTGTATCTCATGTATTATCTTCTCACAGCCAAGAGCAATAGATGCATTATTGGATATATTTGACAGTAATTGTTGATTGTATACATTTTCTTTTAGCAAATGGGTTAGCTTTTCGAGGATACGATGAGTCAAAAAGATCATTTAGCCGAGGTAATTTTCTTAAATTTCTCAATTGGTATAGTCAACGTAATATTAATGTTAGGAATATAGTTAATTCAAATGCTCCTAAAAATAAATAGCCCACTTTTCTACGTATTCAAAAATAAATAGTTAGTGTTTGTGCTATAGAGATGACACTATCTATTATTAAGGATGTTGGAGATGACTTTTACTCTATATTAATTGATGAGGCTCGAGACAATTCTGTAAAGGAGCAAATGGTTGTTGTATTGAGAAATGTTAACAAGTTGTGACAAGTAGTGAAACGATTAGTTGGAGTGGTACATGTAAGTGACACATCTGTTTTGTCTTTAAAAAGTACACTTAATGATTTCTTAGCTAAACATGGGTTATCATTAAATAGAGTTAGAGGCCAAGGTTATGATGGAGCTTATAATATGAGAGGTGAATTCAATGGGTTAAAGACCATAATTTTAAATGAAAATTTCTCGGCATGGTACATTCACTGCTTCGCTCATCAGCTCTAATTAGTACTTGTTACAGTAGCAAGGAGTAATAGACTTGTGAGTAATTTTTTTAATTATATTGCAATAGTTGCGAATATTATTGGAGTTTCATATAAAAGTAGGGATGCTCTCCGTCAAAAATAATATGATGAAGTAGTTCAACGTCTAGATAGTAGTGATATTCAAACTGAAAGAGGTTTACATCAAGAAACAAATTTAGCTTGATCTAGTGACAAGCATTGGGATTCTCATTATAAAATAATTATGCGACTTCTCTCTATGTAATCACCTGTGAAAGAGGTTCTTGAGAATATTTTTTGAGGATGATTTTGATTTTAAAAATTGAGCGGCAGTTGTGGGTTTGCTTGATAAAATGAGAAATTATGAATTTATTTACATTGCTTTCTTGATGAGAAAACTTTTAAGAATGACAAATGATCTATCTCAAGTCTTACAAAAAAAATCAAAATATTGTTAATGCAATTCATTTGATTGCAACTGTTAAACAAACATTGCAAAGCCTCGTGGAGGATAGATGAGATAAATTATTAGAATTTGTTAATGACTTTTATATAGATCATGATGTCATAATGCCTAATATAGAAGATAATGCAGGTTATCTAAAATCTAATCATGTTGGTACTCCAATTACTTATTATCACCACTTTCGAGTAGAAATATTTTGTCAAGTACTATTTTTTTAATTGATAATATACATAACTATTTATTATGCTATAACCTTTTTTTTTCATTCAATTATAGGTTATTGATTTCATTGCTCAATAAATGAAAAATCGTTTTACATAATCAAGTACGGAATTGCTTTCATGCATTTCTTGTCTTTCTCATATAAACTCATCTTTTTTCTACTTTCAGCTATCCAAATTACTTCGTCTTGCTGAACTATATCCATATAATTTTTCGATCACCGATCGGATGATACTTGAAGATCAACTTAAGACCTACATCGCTGATATAAGAAGAAATATAACTTTCTCTGATCATGATAATATTGAAGCTCTTGCTCAGAAAATGGTTGAGATATATTAAGACACTATATTTCATTTGATATATCTGCTTATCAAGTTAGCTTTAGTCTTACCGATTGCAACTACTACTATCGAAAGAGTTTTTTCAACAATGAACATTATCAAGACGAATTTGCGCAATAATATGGAAGGTGATTTTTTGACCGACTGTGTTGATTTATTATGTGGAGAGAGATATTTTTTTAAAAATTAAAAATAAGTTTATTATGCAACGTTTTTAAAAAATACAAATTCATAGGATTCAGTTATCATCTTTTAGTCATAGTTAATTTAATAGTATAAATTAATTATTGAACTATTGACACTGTATTATTAAATATTTAATTTTATTATAAACTAATCTATAATTTTTTTATATAAATTTTAATTTTTTCAGTAAATTTTTAATTCTGGCACCGGTGATATAATTATTTGATTAAAAAATATATATGTTAATTATAATTAATAGCGGTTGGTAATTGAAATGCTATTTATTCAGAAAAAGAAAAAAGAAAAAAAATGAAAGAAAGTGGGGTATTGTACTAGTAGGCTGTGGTACAAGAAGAAACTGATTGTCACATGTCACGTGTCAAATGTCATTATTAATTGCCTTGTTAAGAATTACAGAGCGAGAACCATTAAAGGCTCCAAAGGAATTTTTTGTCCAATGGAAGTTCTTCAAAAATCACTCTCCTTTATGGCAATAACAAAATTTACATTGTTTCCATCCTAACAAACAGAAAAATATATTACACTTGGCCTTTACCTTATGAAGTTTTATCTTTATGTCTATAGAATTTTTTTTTTCTTTTCCTGCCCTAGATTTAAGATTGCCATTGACTTTTTAATCATCGAGAGCCCTAAATCTTTTAATCTTTTGCCTATTTTCCTTTTATTTTTGCATATCATAATTTGTTTAGTGATTTAGATGATTTTCCCCCCCACATCGAATAATAAGAGCTTTTCTGTTTAGATTTTTCAAAATTTGGAAACCTTAACTTAGTTGTTAGGTGCATGCTTATAATGTTTGGGATTTTTTAAAGTCAAAAAGTATTTTTGAGTTGTTTAATTTTTGATGTTGTAACAAAAACTCAAAAATTTCACAAGTGATTCAATATCCTATTTGCAGTTCATGTATATCATTGAGTCTATAATTTTTTATGGCCATTAGTTTCTTATGATATTTGTTTATTTAGGTGTTTATTGTGCTCATTCTAACAGAGATTGTTATGTTTCTGACTCTCCTCTTGTGTCTTAATGTTTTCCTAAACTATTTCGAGTTTTTTGTATTTTTCATTTTCCTTAATGATATTTTCTTTCTTTTGCCAAAAAAACAAAAAATATATATACATATTCTTGAATCTATCTATATCAATATACATTTTTATATGATTTGAATTTCATTATTTTTATCTAATTAGAATTTTTTGTGATTATGAAAATTATTAGTTCAATAATATTAGAATTTTTTCTTTATTTCCATTATGAAAAAAAATTGAATCTGATACTTTTATTTTGAATATTATATTGGAGCAAGGGGAATTGATCCCGGATTTATTGACCGCAAAAGAGATACATTTGATGTTAGACTATATTTTTTTTTGGATACTAAGGAGGCCACTAACGGACCGGGTAACATTATGGGCTACACAGCAGGGGGTAGCCCTCCCCTGAGCACCATAGAGGCACTAGCATGCACCATAATGGTGCTGAATGTGTGGTCGGCAGGAATCGAACCCGAGACCTCCGCATCCTACCAACTTATTTGGAAGGTAGGATGACCAATCAGGCCACACCCTGATTGGCGATGTTAGACTATATTTCAGCATACGAATCCAACACTTTTTAATTTTAAAATTAATTTTCATATTAATAAATTAAAGACTCCTATAAAAGTGTTATAAATCTTGAATTCAAGTAAATATTGTAATATATTTTTTGAATATTACATCGTGAAAATGAAATTAAACTTAGATTTATTGAATGGGAGATACGCTTAGATTATATATTACATTGTACCTTTCTTAGATTATTTATTTTAATGACAAAATTTTTAAAATTTTTATTTTTTAATTTGAAACTAAATAATCCTTGAGCTTTAAAATAATCTTTTATTTTGATGACCAAAAACCTGAAAATGATTCAGAACATAATTGTTGACCATAATCGCGATCATTCTAATTCAAATCGATTAACTTTACTTCCACTGGCATTAATTAAAGAAAGATAAAGACAAATGCGGTGTGCCCATAATTTTTTAAAAATTTTTTAAATATATATGCACACATTAAAAAAATTATTAAGAAGATATTCTAATGGCAACAAATAATATGAAAAGGAAAACCACAACTGGGACAGCAGGATATGGCCTGTAAAATCATCATCATCATCATTATTATTATTTTTAGTAATTTATAAAAGTAATAAGTTTAAGTATATATTTATTATTAGATTAATACACACAAATTAAAAACATCATCTCTGTTAAATTATTAGTGAATAAGAGGAATCTATTATATACTGCTAGTTTATATAAATAATATATAATTCCACAAAAAAATTAATTTAATATAACATCCGTAAAATTTATAAAAATTAAATTAAACTAAAATAAATAATTTGAGGGAGAAATAAAAATTTAGAAGTGAAAAAAATAAATTATATATGTTAAATATATGTGAAATATAAATGACATATAAAAGTTGAAGATAATAATAAACGTCAACGTGTGAATAGTGAAATATAAATAGTAAAATATTAAAATGTTAAAAAAATTAAAATTTAAATATTTTGAATTGGAGATAGAAAATATGATTTTTAAAATAAATAAATAAATAAATAATTAAAAATAATTATTTATTAATTATTTATGTTTTAAAAGAAGAAAAAAAGAAAAAAAATTAAAATACAAACTCCATCTTCTTCCTCTCTTCTTAGTCTTGGCCAAAACTCCATGGAAGCAAGTGAGAGCTTTTTTTTTCTTTCAAACACCAATTTTTGAGTGAATTTTCAATAATTAAATTTTTTTTTATAATTTTTCAACAAATTGGTAAACTTTTCTCTTTAATTTTTAAGTTAGGTTGAAAAATTAAATTATGTAAGATTTGAACTTTTGATGGAGTGTGTTTTAATTTGTTATATGGGTATATAAGGTGTTGTTTTGATGAGAAGGTAAATATTTTATAGTTATTTGGTTGATTTGCCCAAGTTTGATTGTAGTTTGAATGAAGTAGTGGATGAGTTAGGGTTTTTGAATAGTAATAATAAAGAATTGATATTTATTTGATTTTATGATTTAAATGATGTTACCGAATGATTTTAATGATAGAAATAAACTTAGAATATCAATTAGAATTTAGTATAATGGAGATTTAAAATTAAAGAAAGTTAGGGTTGAAATTTATAAATTTGAAGAAAATGTATTAAATTGCTTTTTATTAGTTAGAATGTGTAGGAATTCTATTCTAATATATAACATATACTTACATTTTGAATAGATATTTAGTAGATTGTATTTGCCCAACTTTGAATGAGAGCTTTAACTCAACGGTAATCGTTGTCGCCGTGTGACCTGAGGTCAAAGATTCGAATCGTGAAAACGGTCTCTTGCAATTGCAAGGGAATGCCACGTATAAAGATCCAATAAGTCCGATATTTTTTCGGACCCCGCACATAGCAGGAGTGTTTATTCACCTGGCTGCCCTTTTATTTGTCCAATATTAGTGGTGAAGGGCATTGTAAAAAGTGGTGAGAAAGTGGTGATTTTGATAACTTGAAAGTTGCTTAAACTAGGTTAGTACATACTTTGATATAATTATATTGTAATGCATTTTAATTGGCATATTACATGGTATGTTGATTTTGATGCTTTGCTACTTTGATGTGTGAAGTCAAATACAAAGTACATAGCTATATGTTTAAAGGCATAGATTGCATAATATATGGATATTTAAGTCATTTTAGAATGGCTAATGACATTATGAAATGTGTTTGTATGAAAAAATATTACATGTCAAATTATAATTTTATATTGGCTACATTATGAAAATAAAATGAAAAATGAAGTTTATGATTGGAAATATGATAAAAAGATGGAAAAAGTATAAAAAGAATGAAAATTAGCATAATTGTCAAAGTATGAGAAAAATGTGAAATTGTATATATTATGTGTGAAACCTTATATAATATTATTTTTCAGAGTTTTGTATTTGGCAGCATACCTATGATTGCTTTCGGGCTAGACACTGAGCGTCATTGGTATTTTATTTGCCTTCGGGCTAGACGATGGAAGTTACTATTATATATATTGCATTCAGGCTAAATACTGAGCATTAATATTACTTGCCTTCGGGCTAGACACTGGTGTAAAAAATAGTCCAAAACATTATCTATAGAATCTGAATATTATATATGGTTCTTTGGACCCAATGCATATAATTGTGTTAAATGATAAGTTGAAAAGATAATAAACAAAATTTTGAAAGGAAATTCATGTTGCATCATTAGATTTAATGAAAAAGCAATTTACATTATTTTATTTTAATTTACATTGTTATCAAAGTATGTACCACTAAACGAAATACTTAGCGCGATTTTATTTATTGTGCATGTGACAGGATTAGTACTGAAAGCCCTGTTGGACCCGAGCAGATTTAGAAATTTTGGATTTTGCTGAAAGTTTGTCTTGTTACCATGGGACCGTAGCCCGTTGCAAGCATGTAAATTTCTATTTTGAAAAACTTATTTTAATTATGTACATTATTTATGCATATCTGTAAATGTTGTAAATTATAAGATCTTTGGGATAAGTGTGAAGTTTGTGAATATTTTAAATATGTATCTATATATGTTTGAGTGATTTTGAGAAAATACTAAAGAATGACGAAGTAGTGGACATATGAATGTATGATATTGGGAGTGAAAAATTTTTATGCAGGTTGAGTTATTTATTTTTGGGGAATGTCTAAAATACAGCCGAAACTTTGGCAATTTTTTTTTAAAATTTATATTTTTGTTAATTGAATTATTATTATATTTTCACATATAAACTTGTTAAGGTACATTTATATGCTTTAAATATTGTTTATAATTATGAAAAATTTTATAAATATCATAGATGATAACATTCTTATATTATTGTGAACACTCGAATTTTGAGGCTCGGAAAGCCGATTTCCTCAGACTAGGCCGGACCGGGCAACAACGGTAAAACTCCACCAAAAGTATGTCTTCATGGTACTTGAAATGTCCGGTGCGACGCAAGGATCACGGATATGGTCTCGGAATAATTTTTGGAGGCCCGTGGCTCCCGGAAAGTCAGTTTTAGCAGAAGTAGCGCGAGTCACAGTGGGCCAGGACAGCGGCCCAGCCGCCATGGGGACGACGGCCCGGCCGCCGCCCACGGCGGCTCGGCCGCCGTACTTCCGGCGGCCAGCCGCCGTGCAGCCCGATTTTGCCTATATATAGGCTTCAGATTTTCGAAAAGAAGGAGGACTTTTGGACTTCCTATGCCCAGATGCTGACGAAATTTTTATGTTTAAAAATTTCTAATATTGTGTTGTAGAAACCAAGAATCATACTCAAAAGTGCAAGGAAACAAGATCTGAAACTTAGAAGTGGAAAAATTCTGATCAAGGTAATATCATAATTCATCTTTGGTCAATTCGAGCATATCATAAGCATTCTAATCTTCTTCTTAATTTTTTCTCGGTCAAAGACCTAATCATTTTAGGTCTGAGGGCCTAGCGGACTAATCAATCACCCTTTCGGCATTAAGCTGTAAATAAAATTAACTCTTTTTGGCACGGAGCCTAAATTGCATCTCTTTGGTACTAAGTACCTAAATGGCACTATTAAAATGAACTTTTGGCATAAAGCCTAAATCGAACTCTTTTGGTACTAAGTACCCGAAATTATACAACTTTAGCACTAAGTGCTAAAACTCACAACTCTGGCAAAATGCCTGAAAAATGCACGAAGCATACACACACACATGCATGAAGCATAAATTTTATCGCCTTTAAATAGGCTTTTCCGAACTACATGGGCTTTGATCTCCTATTCAAACGGGAGTATGTAGGCATGTTTGGGATTCACACCAAATAGCAAGTCCACAAACTACCAACAATCTTTTTGTCTTTAAATTTGTTCCATTTTTGTAAGTTAATCAAAAGCATGACATAGTCCCCGAATCCTCCTTGGGTTCGCAGACTAGAAGCCTTTACATTGGATGCATTATTGGAGTCAAACAAGGGTTTTCTTAGTTTTTTTCTTCGAACAAAATAAACTGAGTGGCGACTCCTGACAACGAGTGAACTTTCGCCAGGATCCTTTTCGGGCGGAAAACCGAGGTTCACAATCTGGCGACTCCACTGGGGACTATAAAAACCATTTATGGGATCCTAGTGGACTACTATTGATTATTTGATTAACTTGCCACGGGAGACCATAAAAATAATTTATGGGATCCTAGTAGGCTATTATTGCTTATTTGACTAATTTGCCCTTCTTTAGGGTGTTTTTATTCATTTTGCAGGGTACCCTAGCAATATATATCCTCTCCTTAAGGATATTGGAATGAAGATTGAAGAAAGGAATCTTTTTCCTTTGATGGATCTATTGTTTGACTACTTGTGCATTTGTTTTGTCATTCAGAGAATCTTTTTCTCTTGCATATATGGGGGAATCCTTTTCCTCCATTGCATAAAAAATTGTTTTCAAATGAATTTCTTCTCTTTCTGTTCAAAGTTCTGAGTCTGGATAGCAAGTAGCGCTGACCGGCAGGTCTCCTTGATTATGCCGGCGGACAGCCAAAGCGTCCTCCCTGTTGTCGCAAACCATTCCAATCCTTTTGGAGTGGCCCATGAGTAATCATACTGTTGGACCCACGCGAAACTCCTTGTTTCACATGTGGTTAGGTATATCTTACTCAAGACTCAAGGGTCCCTATGATAAGCCGATTCTCTATTTTTACATAACAATAGAACCTTCTCTTAGGTTGTATGTACCCAATGATAGTGCCGCATTCCATTAAAATGAATTGTGATGTGATGAGGTGCATTCATGCAACATAACAACATTGTTTTTGGGGAAAAATTTTGATGTACATAAGTGGACCAAGAGTTTTCCTACCCTACACACCACCCTGATTTTTTTTTACCCTTGACCTTTTCAGGTACCCACTGTCCGTGCGCCTTCACCTACACCAGACACACCAATACCAACTGTGCTATCCCCTACAAGTTCTACTACCCCAGCTTCACCAACTACTCCAATTACTGAAATGGCCACAATTGAACAGATTAAGGCCTTGCTGGATGGTCAGGTTAAGGAAATTGAAGCTAGAATGTAAGAAAAGATTGATGAAGCTTTAGCCGCCCAAAGGGTAGCCATTCTGGCTGAATTAGAAGTAGCACCAAAGACAGTCCCTATTCCTGGAGATTTGGGGAAGGAACCCATTGTGGGGCAAACTAGTTCCCCTGTGACTGCTCAGATTAATACCCCTGTTATCAATTTGGAGGATTCACCCTCCAAGAACGAAACAGATGAACTGAAAAGGAAACTTGAATTGCTTGAGAGGTCAATCACTGCCATGAAAACTCACAAAGAGGTGGTAGACATGGATTCCTTATCCTTGTTTCCCCAAGCCAGATTACCTCCAAAATTCAAGATGCCGGGGATGGACAGATTTGATGGGACCACGTGCCCTAAAACTCACCTGAAAATGTATGTGGGAGCCTTAAGTCCTTGGGGTTTAAATGATGAGCTCTTTGCTCAACTATTCCAACAATCCCTGACTGGGGCTGCTCTTAAATGGTTTGTGAGTCTAGACCGTTCCAAGATTAAGACATGGGAAGACATCTGCAATGCATTTAACTCTCAATACCACTACAATATTGAGGTAGATGTCACCATAAGGGAACTTGAGACCACCAAACAAAACAACAATGAACCCTTCTCCTCGTTCCTTACGAGGTGGAGGGCAAAAGCCGCCCAGATGATCAATCGCCCTTCAGAACAAGAGCAGATTGATATTATAATCAGGAATTTAAGACCTACATATCAGGCTCAACTGCAAACCCAATATCTACCTACTTTCAAATCACTCATTGCAACTGCAACCAAGGTAGAAGATTTAATACAGTTGGGTAAAATAGTGGATGAGGGGGCTGCATCGAAATATAAGAAACAAAGCCAAACTCCTTCCTCAAGCAAGGTCAATTAAGTGGCCAATATTGCCCCTGCGAATCCTTTACGTGTGGGCAATCTTGGGCCGAGAAATCAGCCAAGAAGGCAATATACTGACCTTGGGGTACCCCTTCATTTGGTGTTTAAAAAGGCTGTGAAAGGGAAATATTTGAAGCCTTTGGACCCAAGACCTCCTCCAAACCCATTACCTTCCAGTTATAAAGTCAATGAATACTGTGAATACCATCAAGGGAATGGGCATAAAACAGATGCTTGCTGGACACTCAAAAACCGCATCCAGGATCTGGTGGATAGTGGTGACATCATTCCCCTCAGGAGGCAACCAAATATCAACACTAACCCTTTGCCCAATCATTCCATCCATGCCATTACTGTGGAAGAAGAGCTGTTTGATCCTTTCGAACTTCTCTCAAAAATGAATGAAGTATGTGTGTTAGATTTGAACGACCTTGTTGAAGAGGTCAGTGCTCTCACAAGAGGTGGAAGACAATATCAGCCACTTGACTTGGGAAAAACCCCTACAACCTCAAATCACCCCCATAAGAAAACACCAGAGCCAAAAGAAGACCCTGTCCTCACTCAGCTTAAACAAACTCAAGCTAAGGTGTCAATTTGGGAACTCCTTGCTTCCTCATTCCCACACCGCCAAGCTCTCAGCGAAGCTTTGAGTCAACTTGATACACCAGTGGACACAAGCCCAGAAGCTTTGGTGGCCACTTTGACCCAATTAACCAAGGCATTGAGTATCAGGTTTTCTGATGTGGATTTACCAGAAGACGGTAAGAAACACAATGATGCTCTATACATCACCATACAGACTGGGGGAAAGACTGTGCCCATGGTTCTCATTGATAATGGGTCAGCCTTAAATGTGTGTCCTTTGAAAGTAGCAAGCTGTCTGGGGTTGGAGACTACAGATCTTACACCTTCTGATCAAATTGTGAGAGCATATGATAACACTCGAAGAGAAATTTTGGGTGTTGCGACTCTAGAAATTGCTGTTGGGCCGGTGAAAATGAAAGTGCCCTTTCAGGTCATTGATGTACCTGCGAGCTTTAATCTCCTCGGAAGGCCGTGGATTCATCAAATTAATGTTGTACCTTCTTCATTACACCAAAAACTTAAATTCCCTTTTGAAGGAAAAATCATCACTATCAAAGGGGACACCTGCGAAATCAACAAGAAAACCATGGATCAGTCTCTCCTTGAGGTTGTTCCTGGTGAAACCGCCATGACCTTGACTGGGTTTCATTACGACACAGTTCAATGCATTGAAGGTGAAAAGCCAAAAGGGCCATTTGTCTCATATGACTTTGGGGAGGTTCAAATCAACTGCCTAGTGGGAATGATGCTGAGGGTAGGTCTATTGCCCGGCATGGAAATGATGAAGTCTGGGAGAAAAACACCCGTAGTACGGCCGTGGGAAGAGCCTGAGAATAAGGGAACTTTTGGCTTGGGGTACAAACCTACAGACGAGGAAATAGAAGAGCTTGAGCGTGGAAGGAAGAAAAAGGGAAATTGGGGGGCAAGAAGCCTCAAAATGCGCCCTTACTTTAGAACTCTGAATGGTCACTTTTGCAAACCTGGAAAAGCAGTTCATCACCGTGGTTTTCAGGAACCATTCTATTCTCCTATGACCGGAAAGAAGCTACCGGGTTTTGAAATGTTCGCTGATGTTGTGGCCATAAAAGAAGAAGAGCTAGAACCTGAAACTGACCCCCAAATGGAAGATTTCATGCGGCCTGGTCTCTTTGATGAGGTTGCTATGATAACCAATTTTGAAGACAATAGGGATTTCACAAAGCTGATCAAGACTACAGATGGACCGCTGAGAAACTGGTACGCCGAGGAGGGACAAGCTGCTGAGGTTAAACCTAGTCCTGTGTCACACCCTGAACTTGAGTCTTGTAACGAGTCTTGTACTAATTCTGAGTCAAAAACCAAGTCAGAGTCTAATTCTGAGTCTGCTGTAGTTTCAGATTTAGGAAACCCTAATGTCAAATCTAATGTAATCTTGGAGAATGACTCCACCATTATCAATGAAGCTGTTCCGATTCTTGGTTACCCTGTGTCTTTTGCTTTCCAAGTATTATCTAGCAAAAATGAAATAAATGAAATAAAAGAAATAAATGAAAAGATAATAATTGGCAAAGAAAATGAACATACATACATTGCATATGATTGTGCGAATAAGGAACAGGTTGTTGATTGCATCAGGAAGTATGTCGACTGCTTCATGTGGAAGGCAAGTGATGTCACGGGAATAGACCCAGCCATAGCAGTGCATAAGATTCCGCTATACCCAGAGGCAAAGCCGGTTAAGCAGAAGTTGAGAAGAATGAAGCCAGAATGGTCTTTGAAAATTAAAGAGGAAGTTGCCAAGCAACTGGACAATAAGTTCATAGAACCAATTGCCTACCCTTCATGGTTAGCAAACATTGTACCGGTCCCGAAGAAAGACGGAAAGGTCAGAATGTGTGTTGACTACAGAGATCTGAATAAGGCTTGTCCCAAGGACGATTTCCCGCTACCTCACATCGATTTGCTGATAGACAGGATGGCTGGGCATGTGATGGTTTCCATGACTGACCTCGCGGTTGGGTACAATCAGATCCTAGTTCACCCACCAGACAAAGAAAAGACAGCTTTCATCACAGAATGGGGCACTTTCTGCTACAGGGTTATGCCTTTTGGGTTGATAAATGCAGGGGCTACCTACCAAAGGATGGCAACAACAGTCTTTCATGACATGATACACAAAGAAGTAGAAGTGTATGTCGATGATATGATTGTCAAGTCAAAATCTCCAGAAGAACATGTTGAAGCACTTGAGAAGTTCTTCCTTAGACTTCGCAAGTACAATTTGAAGCTTAATCCTGCAAAGTGTCTGTTTGGAGCAACATCGGGCTTATTTTTGGGATATCTGGTCAGCAAGAAAGGAATAGAAGTTGATCCAGCAAAGTCAAAAGCTATTCTGAAAATGCCTCCGCCAGGAACAGAAAAAGAGATTCGAGGCTTGCTAGGTAGATTACAATACATCAGTCGATTCATATCACAGTTGGCTGAGACTTGCGGTCCTATCTTTAAGCTACTAAGGAAAGGTGCTTCGCAAGAATGGAATGAAGATTGCCAAAAGGCCTTCGACAAGATCAAAGAATACTTGTTAAGTCCGCCAATTCTACAACCTCCCAGAATGGGAAAACCTCTGCTCTTGTATTTGTCTGTAACAGATGAAGCCATGGGGGCAATGCTAGCTCAAGAAGCTGAGGATACAAAGGTAGAAAATGCAATTTACTACCTCAGCAAAACAGTGGCGTAGCCAGGATTTTAGATAAGGGGGGTCCAATTCAACTTAAAATTTATAATTCACAAAAATAACATTTATAATAAAATAAATAAAACAAGAAAAATGTTGGATACAAAGAAAATTTAAAACATTAAATTACAATATTCCTCGCCTATTTTTCATTGATTGAAATCTATTCATAATTGTTTCATTGTCAATACTTGCAAATACATCTCTTTCAATATAGGTAACTAAACAATCATTTAGCAGCTCATCTCCCATGCTATTACGAAGTGAACTCTTAATAATTTTCATTGCGGAGAAAGCTCTTTCCACTGTAGCTGTAGCAACTGGTAAAAGCAATGCCAATTTGATTAACAGATACACTAAAGGAAAAACTTTATGCTTTTTTATAGCAACCATAGTTTTGGCGAGATCTCCAATTCCTTTTAATTCAGAAAACTTCTTATCCAAACGCACATCAACAATGAAGTTCTGAAGTTGAGATTGGAGTTCAATTAAATCAACTGGCGAAAAGTCAGAGGGATAAAACTTTGCAAGTTCAACTAATTTGCTCACATCAAATGCAGAAAATGAATCTTTAGGATCAAGACAAGCCATACACAAAAGCAACTTTGTATTAACTTCATCAAATCGACTATTCAACTCTTGAAGTTGCATATCAATTACTGAATAAAAAAGCTCAACTCGATAATGATGGAGATTTGTCATTGGTTCCATTCCCCGCTTTGATCTTGGAACAAAAACATGCTCGTCCATATTTATCACACTAATTTCATTTTTAGCAGAAAATTCAAACACTTCTTTCAATAAATCCTCACAACCATTATCTCTAACATCCTGCAAACGGAGTTTTGACACTTTTACCAAATTCATAGCATTCACAATATTTTGATCCCTCTTTTGTAAAACTTGAGAAGGAATATTTTCTATATCAATCTCATGTTGTTGAATAGTAGGTTCTTTTGGTGGTACCGGTTGAACAATTGCTTCCTTATGTGGTTGAGTCGATTGAATATTTTGATTAACTGATGGCGACTCTTCACTACTTGGTCTTAATTTTTTAAAATATCGCTCCATATAACTACAAAGAATAAGAAAAATAATTCAATCACAATAGTCAATAGATATATAGTAGTCATTTCAATTTATCAAATACTAAACATTAAAAATATCAAATTATAAAAGAAATAAAAAAATTCCAGATTATAAACTACAAAAAAATAATAATTTCAATTTAACTTCATACTACTTTTCTCAAAAAAAAAAACTTCATACTACAAAATCAAATTAAACATTTCAAATTTATAATGTCCTCAAGTATTCAAGCCAATTTCTTAATTCATTATACAAAATCATTCGAGATTATCACAGATAATGGAACTCATTTCCAAGCAGAATTTGCTAAACTCTTGAAGGATAAGAAAATCCAACATCATAAGTCCTCTCCTTATAGACCTCAAACAAATGGAGCTATAGAAGCAGCGAATAAGTCTATAAAGGTGATCATACAAAAAATGATCAAGGAATATAGGCGTTGGCATGAGAAGTTGCCATTGGCCTTGTGGGGATATAGAACATCAGTTAGAACTCCTACTGGGGCAACCCCGTATTCACTGGTATACGGAATGGAAGCAGTACTCCCCATTGAACTGGAAGTTCAATCGGCGAGGATAATCCAAGAAAGTCTGATAAATGAAGCTGAATGGATCAGCAATTATCATCATCAGTTGTTGAGTTTGGATGAAAAAAGACTTCAAGCTCTACATCAGATTCAAGGGTATCAAAGGCGAATGGCCAGACATTTCAACAAAAAGGTCAAAGATCGAAAGTTGGAAGAAGGTTGTTTGGTTTTGAAGGAGATCAGAACACCTGTTACAGATCCTCGTGGGAAGTTTCGTCCTCATTGGGCGGGACCCTACATCTTGAAGAAAATACTTTCCGGCGGAGCCGTCATCTTGTCTGATTTGGATGGTCTGGAGTTCATAAACCCATGCAATCTGGATCAACTAAAGAAATATTATGCATGATCATGCATTCCAAAAATGAACTACATTAGACCTGATTCTCGCAAACTAATTCGAGATATGTAGGCAGCTCTCCTTGAGCACGGTCTAAATTTTAATAGAAATCATTCATTCATCTTTCTTTTGCCAAAAAAAACAAAACAACAAAAAACAAAACAAACAAAAAATCCCGCTAAGCCGAAAACCCACAAAGGGCGGCTTAGGCAATAGTGGGGCCCGCTAAGCTGAAAACCCGCAAAGGGCGGCTTAGGCAAGAATGGGTAAGAGCTCGCTAAGTTGAAAATCCGAAAGGACGGCTTAGGCAAAAATAAGAGCAAATAAATAAAGTAGATGATGCTTGGAAAGCAAACAAAAGGGTCATTCATTAAGAATCATTCATTACAAAAGAGAATCATCTGTTACTAAAGGAGTCATTAAGCCTATAAAATACAAAAAGGTCAAGTCATATTCCCCGAAAAACCAAAAAGGTAAAGACAACCCAAAAACAGAAAAGACAATGGAGTCACCCTGGGATCCAAATCCTACACCCCCTCTCCCTCCAACTCCTGCAGCAATGCGCACCTCCTCGGTTTCTCAACGGGCCAAACCTCAGCTATAAACCAGGTCCTGTACTCTGGAGTGGGCTGAACGAGGGAAGGCTCTGCACCAGGCCTGATCATCCGATGGTCTCTGACCCAAGTCTGTAGAACAGCCCGAGTAACCCCGGGGGTAATAGGAGAAGCAATGGTAAGCCCGACAGGAAGGAAAACTCTCTGATCAATACCCATCTGCCTAAGGACGCGGGAAGCACTGTACCAAGTACTGTGAGTGAACCCAAGCAGGTAGACATGGTTGTGCATGGCATTTGCCTCTATGAATTGAGGAATCCTGTACCAAGGGACGAACCATAATAATTCTTCCGGTCCAAGCTCAAACAGCCAAACAGTCCATTCGACCATAGAGGGAAAAGAAATCTGAATTTTTCTGGTGCGGTACTGCGAAGGGTTGTAGGTCAAAGTCTGGGGGGGCTGCAACCACTCGAAGATGATCTCTCAGCCAAACCTGAAAAAATAGATCCTTTCTATTTTACAAAGGAAAAGAGAGATGATGGAATAAGCAAAAGAAAGAAAAGGTATAAATTACCTGAAGGATGACCGGGGTGACGGTCCAACGTTCAAATCCAAGTGCACATCTGTCGAGACTCTGAATAGTCTCAGCCAAGATCATGCCCCCAATACAGTTGAGCTCTTCCATTTGCCTAACCATTGGGCAAAGTCTCAAATCTCCAAAGCCGGGGTCACGGTTGAAGAGGAACCCAGCTAACAGACAAAAGACGAAGGCTCGCATTCTATGCCTCAATTGAACATCGTCTTCAAAATCGGCGGTCAAGAATTCATCAATTAGGGGAAGCAGCATTGCCTTATCCCCATCTACAATCATAGCTTGGGCTTGGGGTTTTGTGAAGCTAAAAAGTCTCTGAAAAGATCCCACATACCCGATTTGGACCTCATGCCTCACAAGAGGGGCATTTGGATCGCACCCAATGATCGAGCAGAACTCCTCAAAAAGAGGACACATTTCCTCCATCCGAGCCCCAAATCTGAAAACATGGGCTTGGGGATCCCAAAACCTGATGCAAGAGTGTAAGAAATCCCAGTCTACTGCTACACCTCTGAGTGTGGCGACAGCTTTCAACCCGTACCTCCCCATGTTGATCCTTTCAACATTGTGGAGACTTTTGGTCCAATTATGCATCACGTGATTAAAAAGATGATTCATTTTTATTTAAAAAAAATATATATATAAGATCTTTCAGTAAGAGGATTGCTTTCTGGCCCACAGATGTAAGACAACCTTGATTTTTATACTGGTCTGGCCCGGGCAGCGGCTCGGCCGCCGTGCACGGCGGCTCGGCCGCCACCGACTGTCCTGATTCCTCTTTCTTTTTGGTGTTTTGTAAAATTCTCATGTTTTAGCCCTGTTTAGGCCCTGTTATGTGCTATTTTTTTTGGGATTGTGTCAGGGATTTATTTTTAAAATAGATTTCTAAAAAGAAAAAGCATCATGCATACATATGTGCTGTTAATACTAACAAATAAGTGCAGGTTTACAGATAAGTTCAGATAACAGCTGAAAAACATGAAAGGTACAAAGTACAGAAGGAAAATAATTCAAATACAGCAAGCATAGTTCAAGACAAATATGAAAAAAATCAGTGCCGGCCTCTCCGTCTTTGCGGCCTACTCTGCCTCTCGTAAGCAGCCTCAGTCAAAGCACCAGACAGTTCATCCGAGAAAGCAGTAATCAGTGCCGCCATTTCCGTGATCAGGCCCTCTGGTACCTGTAAAAGAGACGAAATCACAATCAATCTCAAGAGAATTTTATGAATCCTTTTCATGAAAAGTTCTATGAGAATATACCTGAGTGACATGAGCAAAGCTCTGATATAATGCACCCTCTGCACTAATTGGTCGGGTCACCCAACCACCAGGTGCATGATGACGAACAGCATAAGGCAGCCTCAAATCAGCTAAAATAGGGTCAAATTGGCCGGTAGCTGTAAGGATGGATGCGGGAGGCCTCAAATGAGATGAACTGCTGCTTCCTCCAGTGTCTGATGGTCCAGCCCCGAAAGCGGAAGTCTCAGCCCTAGAGGAAGAGGGTCTGTCAGCTTGCCGCTCGGGAGAAGGATGGTCTCTCGGAGTGCCAGAAGTGGGAGCTGAAGAGTGGGAAGACCGATAAGGCGGTACAGAATCAAATCGTGTCCCAATGCATGGCATCAGTCGATGAAGGCAGTAGAAGTCATAATCCTCGTCCGGGGCATAAGCCGACTCGAAAGGGTCGCCCTCATACTGGGACACAGTAACAGGCAGAAGTGTCGAAGATAGCATATCATCAGGAGGATCCGTGGGAACTGCACGGAAACCGGCGACCTGAAAAATCACCCTCTCAGCGAGATAATACCGTCGAAACTCTGGATGGGGAAGTATGAATCGACGGCGAGTCAGAAACTCTGATCGCCGAAAGCTGTAATCTTGAGCAATCCACTCTGCCAGTCGGTGAGACATCACTTCAGATGCAACCTGTAAAAATTTGTTATATTAGTGAATCATTTTCTCTAATATAATAAAAAAAGATGACGATAAAGCATTTACTGAGTCCATTGGACAGCTGTCGAAGAACGATCTCAGCACTCTGATGGGAAGTTTCCTCTTTGGTACTTCTACCCTCTCTCTATACCACCTCCAAGCAATGGGGGAAAGAGGATCTGCGGGGGCAGGTATCTCACGAAGAAAAGGGGCGATGTCAGGAAAGTACTCGTAAGCCCAAGTCTAAAAAAAAAGAGAGAGAGAAAGAGAAGGTATCAGAGTTTGTGTATGTCAACATATATAAAGATAGGGGAAATGTTCTTTACATTACCTCCCAGAAGTAATACAAGCCACACGGAGTGATACGGGTGTAGCAGAGGTCTGACATGTCGTCATACAACCTACACAGCATCATGCTAGCCCAATCGTACGTATGAAGCCGTGTCAGGTCAAGTAGGCTCTTCAGCACATTGAGACTCACTGCATCTTTCCTGTTTGATAAGAAAGAGCTAGCAAACAGGAGAAGCAAGGTAAACCTGGCCGTCTAGTCAGCAGTAAGGTTGCCTGTCTCGTAACCAGTGTAGATACCTGGCGCTTGCTCCACAAGCCACCTCCGCTGAATGCAGCGAGGCGCCTAATATCGAGGATAGTCAACCCCGATCAGAGTAATCATGTCGGCTGAAGAAATGTCCTGCCGCCAGTCATCATAGGACTCCACCATCTCAACGCCAAAGGGAATCCCAGAAATGATGGAAAAGTCAGTAGGCGTCATTGTCATCTCCCCCCAAGAAAAATGGAAGGTGTCAGTAGTAGGCCACCAGCGCTCGGCTAAAGCACAGATCAAATCCCAGTGGATATCTCTGCCCACATCTATAGCCCTCAAATGGTGGAGGAAAGTAGGTCTGATAAGATCCCCCACTGGGTGCCCAGCATCAAAGATGTAAGCCGGAATAGTAACAATCGGACGCTCAGCTATAGATATCTTGATCGTAGAGTTCTAAAAAAAAAAAAATTCAAATTCAGAAAAGATGGACAAATTCAGAAAAGATTTAAGTTCTTTCCCCAGCCGGGTGTGGATCCCTAAAGGATTATTTCTAAGTTCTTTACTAGAAATAATTATTGATGGCAGAACATAATTAAGCCTGGTACAAATCCTAATTCATTACTAGTACATGTAAAGGAAATGTTCCTAAAATTTATTTCTAAGTTCCTTACTGGAAATAAATAAAATTTCTAAGCATGCATACTAGATGGACAAACGGGAATGTACTCACCTCATAGCAGCCGGTCCGAGAACTATGCTTCTCCTCCTCAAGTAAAAGATCGCAGGGAGGGAGTGGGATTTCGAGGTCTTCAAAGCCGGTGAAATCCATCGTCGAAAGAAAATTTGAAAGAAGTGAAAGAAGAAGAACGAATGAAAGCAAATGAAAATTGAATGAAATGAGCCTATTTATAGGAAAAACTGAAAACACGGGTCTTTTTGCACCTCGCTCAAAATTCGCTCTTCAGAAGACCACTGAGTTCCATAAATCATTTTTATGGACCCCAGTGGGGGGCAATTGTGAACACTCGAATTTTGAGGCTCGGAAAGCCGATTTCCTCAGACCAGGTCGGACCGGGCAACAACGGTAAAACTCCACCGAAAGTATGTCTTCATGGTACTTGAAATGTCCGGTGTGACGCAAGGATCACGGATATGGTCTCGGAATAATTTTTGGAGGCCCGTGGCTCCCGGAAAGTCAGTTTTAGCAGAAGTAGCGCGAGTCGCAGTGGGCCAGGACAGCGGACCAGCCGCCGGGACCGGCGGCCCAGCCGCCATGGGGACGACTGCCCGGCCGCCGCCGCCCACGGCAGCCCGGCCGCCATTTCTGGCGGCCCAGCCGCCGTGCAGCCCGATTTTGCCTATATATAGGCTTCAGATTTTCGAAAAGAAGGAGGACTTTTGGACTTCCTATGCCCAGATGCTGACGAAATTTTTATGCTTAAAAATTTCTAATATTGTGTTGTAGAAACCAAGAATCATACTCAAAAGTGCAAGGAAACAAGATCTGGAACTTAGAAGTGGAAAAATTCTGATCAAGGTAATATCATAATTCATCTTTGGTCAATTCGAGCATATCATAAGCATTCTAATCTTCTTCTTAATTTCTTCTCGGTCAAAGACCTAATCTTTTTAGGTCTGAGAGCCTAGCGGACTAATCAATCACCCTTTCGGCATTAAGCTGTAAATAAAATTAACTCTTTTTGGCACGGAGCCTAAATTGCATCTCTTTGGTACTAAGTACCTAAATGGCACTATTAAAATGAACTTTTGGCATGAAGCCTAAATCGAACTCTTTTGGTACTAAGTACCCGAAATTATACAACTTTAGCACTAAGTGCTAAAACTCACAACTCTGGCAAAATGCCTGAAAAATGCACGAAGCATACACACACACATGCATGAAGCATAAATTTTATCGCCTTTAAATAGGCTTTTCCGAACTACATAGGCTTTGATCTTCTATTCAAACGGGAGTATGTAGGCATGTTTGGGATTCACCCCAAATAGCAAGTCCACAAACTACCAACAATCTTTTTGTCTTTAAATTTGTTCCATTTTTGCAAGTTAATCAAAAGCATGACATAGTCCCCGAATCCTCCTTGGGTTCGCAGACTAGAAGCCTTTACATTGGATGCATTATTGGAGTCAAACAAGGGTTTTCTTAGTTTTTCCCTTCGAACAAAATAAACTGAGTGGCGACTCCCGACAACGAGTGAACTTTCGCCCGGATCCTTTTCGGGCGGAAAACCGAGGTTCACAATTATATATATATTACATATAAGAGTTGTATGTATTATATATATAGAGTATAAAAGTGTTATATTTATTTTGGTATAAGAGACTAGATTTGAGCTTCTCGACCTAGGTGAGTTTTAGAGAGAGCAAGTGGGTTTTTAAAAATGATTTTAATATGTCATAAATGCATTTGCACTGATATTTTAACTGGTCCCTAATGTGCTAATCTTTGTTGTGTTTATAGATGTAGGTTGATATGGCGTCTAGAGGGCATGAGTCAGAGGAGAGTATAGAGAGTGCTGCTTTAGATAAGGGTAGATCTAAAGCTAATGTTGAAATTGTTGAAGAGGCATCGACATCAGTGCCAGATGGACCAGCAGGATCGGGTGTTCCACCAATCTGGGTGCAGTAGGTGGTGGAGCTACTTTGTCAGGCCCCAGTACAGCAACAACAACAGCTGTTGCCGCCTACACATATTAGGAAGTATGACAAGCTGCGAAAGCACGAAGCTATAGATTTTTTTGCCACTGTTGACCCAGCCGAGGCAGAGCAGTGACTAGACAGGATTGATAGCATCTTTATACAGCTTCAGGCGACTGCAAAAGTGAAATTTAATTATGTTGTATCTCTTCAGCAAGGGGACTCCTACGATTGGTCGAAGACTGTTCCACGAGATATGGAGAAGCCTCCAGTTCTTACCTATGCTGATTTTCAGAGAGAGTTTGGAAAAAGTATACACTCAAGGACTACAAAAATAGGAAGAGAAGAGAGTTCTTAGATTTGAAGAGGGTTCAAAGACTATAACATATTATGAGAAAGAGTTTCTCCAGTTGAGCAAGTATGCGGGTGATGTCCTGAAGGATGATGTGGATCGATGCAGAAAATTTGAGGAGGATCTAAGACCATCTATTATGGGTCTTGTGGCAGCATCACAGTATGAGGATTTTTTCAAGATGGTTGCAGCTGCCAGAAATATAGAAAAGGCCCATGAACTTGCAACGATTGTCATTGCCAAGAGTACAAACATGAGATCCCAAGTTAGAGGTAGAGTATTCATCATCAAAGAGAGGTAGAGGAAGCTGTTCACAGAGGTTTGGCAGAGGCCGGGGGTAGCCTGGTAGAGGGTCTCAGCAGTAGAGAGAGAGACAGGGACTTGCAATTTCAGTGGTTAGTACCCTGACTCTAGTATTATAGAGAGTTACTCCACCCACTTGTGCTATTTGTGGCATGACACATGGGGGTGTTTGTTGGTGGCCAGAGGCATTGACAATTTATTTTAGATGTGGATCACTAGACCACTTTATTAAAGATTGTTCAGAGCCACCACCAAATGATAGACAGATAAATAAAATCGCATCTAAACCCAGTGTTAGAGGAGGTTATGGAGTTAGAGGTGGTGCTAGATGTGGCAGGCCTGGATTTAGTTAGAGAGGATGATCTGTAGCAGTGACTAGTAGATCAGAGCAGGCAAAATTATCACACAGAGAGTATATGTAATGCAGAGATAGTCAAATGATTTAGCCATGACAGATGGTATTTTTTTTATTTGACACTTCAGTTTATGCATTGATAGACCCTGAGTCGACGCATTCATATATCAGTGCATTTATTTTACCTGTAAATGATGTGCATTCAAAGTCCTTAGGGTTTGATGTGTTGGTTATTAACCCTTTAAGGCCCAGTATGGTGGTTAGTAGAGTCAACCGAGACAGTCTAGTTGTAGTACATGATGATAAGTTTCTTAGTAATCTAATTGAAATGCCTTTCAGAGATTATGATCCTATTTTGAGTATGGATTTATTATCTAGATATCGGCAGTAGTAGACTGTTAATAGAAATGTATTACTCTAAAAATACGTGATGGGAGAGATATAGTGGTATTTAATGAGCAGAGACACCCCACACACATGCTTTTTTCAGCTATAACAGCTAAGAAGATAATTCAGAAGGGGGTGTGAAGCATATCTGGCTCATGTTATGGATACTAGAATGATAAGGTCAAACCTTGATAGTATACCTACAGTGGCTGAATTTCTGGATGTGTTTTCCGATGAGTTACCAGGGCTACCACCTGAGAGAGAGGTAGAATTTGGTATCAATTTGATGTCGGGTACTACTCTTATCTCTATTATCCCTTATTGAATGACACCTGCAGAATTAAAGGAGTTTAATGTGCAATTATAAGAGTTGCTTGATAAATGATTTATTCGCTTTAGTGTGTCACCGTAGGTAACACCTATATTATTTGTAAAGAAGGAAGATGACACTTTGAGGTTGTGCATTGATTATCAATAACTGAATAAAGTGACCATCAAAAATAAATACCCATTGCCTCACATTGATGATCTCTTTGATCAGTTGAAGGGAACGACAATATTTTTTAAGATTGATCTGAGATCCAGGTATCATCAATTGAGGATTAGAAATGTAGATGTGCCTAAGACTGCTTTTCATACAAGATATGACTATTATGAATTTTTGGTTATGTCATTTGGATTGACTAATACACCAGCAACATTCATGAATTTAATAAATTAGGTGTTCAGGTCATACTTTGACCAGTTTTTGATGGTGTTTATTGATGACATCTCGGTGCACTCTCGAGTAAAGAAAAGCATGACAGACATTTGCGAATTGTATTGCAGACAATGAGGGAGAAACAACTGTATGCCAAGTTATCTAAATATAAGTTTTGGTTAGATCGGGTGACTTTTCTCGGATATATTATTTCAGCAGAGGGTATTAGAGTTGATCCGAGTAAAGTTAAGGCAATTTTAAATTAGAGTCCACTAAAGAATATGACTAAGATCAAAAGTTTTCTGAGATTGGCTGGTTATTATCATCGATTGTAAAGGGATTTTCCATGATAGCTTCGCCACTAACCAGATTACTTTGAAAGGATGTGAATTTTTTGCAGACGGATCATTGTCAAATGAGCTTTAAGCAGTTGAGAGACATGTTGACTCAAGCTTCAGTTCTTACTCTGCCTGTAAAAGGTAAACCATATGTGATCTATAGTGATGCTTTACATAATGGTTTAAGTTGTATTTAAATGCAGGAGGGTAGAGTTATCACTTATGCCTCCAGACAACTGAAGCCTCATGAGCTGAATTATCCGACACATGATTTGAAGTTGACAACCATTATTTTTACATTGAAGATTTGGAGATACCACTTGTATGGAGAAAAAAGTTTTATTTATTCAGATCATAAGAATTTGAAGTATTTGGGGATTCAGAAAGAGTTGAATCTTCAATAGAGACGATGGTTAGAATTGATTAAGGATTATGACTATTTAATTAACTACCATCCGGGCTAGGCTAATGTAGTTGCTGACCCCTTCAGTCAGAAATCTATGGCAGAGTTGACCGCCTATGCTCTCATATTGCTTGTTGAGTTGAGAGCTTTACATGCTAGGTTTAAGGTGTGTGAAGATGATGCTCTTTTGGCCAAATTGTAGATAAGGTCATTACTACTTGATCAGATTAAGAATTTAGAAGATTGTGGAAGACTGTAAAAAGAGGGAGAACAGGGGTTTTTATATGAGAGATGATAGTGGTGTGTGGTATAGAGATAGACTATGTATTCCTGATAATATAGAATTGAGGAAGAGAATTTTAGAGGTGGCACATCAATTATCTTATGCTATACACTCTGAAAGTACCAAGATGTATCAAGATTTGAAGCAGTACTATTGGTGGTCAAGGATGAAAAATGGCATGGTAGAATTTGTATCTTGATGCCTCACTTGTCAGATAGTGAAGGCTAAGCACCAGGTTCCTTCAGGGTTGCTACAACTATTATCAGTTCCCGAGTGGAAGTGGGAGCGAGTGACCATAGATTTTATGGTTGGATTTCCTTTGACCAGAGGAAGTATTATGCAGTTAGGGTAATAGTGGATAGTTTAACAAAGTTAACCAATTTTCTTCCGGTTAGGATGGATTACGCACTATACAGGCTAGCTAAGTTGTACATTAATGAGGTGGTAGGATTACATGAAATCCCAATTTCTATTGTGTCTGATCGAGATCCAAGATTCACATCCAGTTTTAGAAGAGTTTGCAGGGTGCCTTGTATTCTCAGTTATATTTTAGCGCTGCTTTCTATTCAAAGACAGATGGATAATCAGAGAGAGTAATACAGGTTTTGGAGGACATATTGAGAAGCTGTGTTTACTGAGTTTACTGGAAGTTAGGATGAGCACTTATCGTTGGTTGAGTTTGCATACAACAATAGCTTTCAGTCTAGTATTGGAATGACTCCTTATGAGGCTTTGTATGGTTGGAAGTGCAAGACATCATTATGTTAGGATGAAGTTGGATAAGGTAAACTAGTAAGTCCCGATTTAATTAAAGAAACAAAAAAAAAAGTGAAAATAATTCGGGATCATTTGAAAGCAGTTTCTGACCGACAAAAATCATACACAGACTTGAAGAGAAAAGATATAAAGCTCAGTGTGTGGAATAAGGTGTTCTTGAAGGTATCTCTGTGGAAGAGGGTTTTGAGATTTGATCAGAAAGGAAAGTTGAGTCCTCGATTCATTGGGCTGTATGAGGTACTAGAGAGAGTAGGACCGGTGGCCTACCGATTGGCTCTGTCACCCGAGTTGGATCGAATACATAATGTCTTATATGTCTTTATGCTTCTGAGGTGTAGATCGAATTCATCTCATATTTTATCAATGAAATCTATTGAGGTGAATCTGGATCTAATCTACAAAAAAGAACCAGTGGCAATTTTGGCGTGAGAGATAAAGAAACTGAGAAATAAGAAGGTGTCATTAGTTAAAGTTCTTTGGCGAAATTATTCCACTGAGGAGGCAATATGGAAAAGTGAGTTGTCGATGCAGAACCAATATACTCAACTATTTTGAAGCTAATACTATGTAATTTCGAGGATGAAATTCTTTTAAGGTGAAGAGAGTTGTAACATCCGCAAAATTTGCTAAAGTAAAATAAAATTAAATTAAATTAAACTAAAATGGATAATTTGAGAGAGAAATGAAGATTTATAAGTGAGAAAAATAGATTGTATATATTAAATATGTGAAATATAAATGATATTTAAAAGTCAAAAGTAATAGTAAAAGTCAATATGTAAACAGTGAAATGTGAATAGTAAAACATGAAAAAGATTAAAAAAATTTAAAATTTAAATAATTTTTAATGGGATATGGAAAATATTATTTTTAAAATAAATAAATAAATAAATAATTATTTAATTTTTAAAAGAAGAAAAGGAAGAAAAAAAATTAAAACATAAACCTCATCTGCTTCCTCTCTTCTTAGTCTTGGCCAAAACTCCATGAAGGCAAGGGGGAGCTATTATTTTCTTCCAAACACTAATTTTTGAGTGAATTTTCAAGAAGCAAAAGAAATTTTGAAGATTTTTCAATAAATTGGTAAGTTTTTCTTTTTAGTTTTTAAGTTCGATTGGAAAATTAGATTATATAAGATTTGGACTTTTGATGGGGTGTATTTTAATTTGTTATATGGGTATGGAAGGTGTTGTTTTAATGAGGAGGTAAAGATTTTATAGTTATTTGGTTGATTTGCCCAAGTTTGATAGTAGTTTGGACGAAGTAGTGGATGAGTTAGAAGTTTAGAATAATAATCACAAAGAATTAATGTTTATTTGATTTTATTATTTAAATGATGTTACTAAATGATTTTAATGATAGAAATAAAGTTAAAATATCAATTAGAATTAGTATAATGGAGATTTAAAATTAAAGAAAGTTAGGGTTAAAATTTGTAAATTTGAAGGAAATGTATTAAATTGATTTTTATTAGGTAGAATGTGTAGAAATATGATTCTAATACATAATATATGTTTACACTTTGAATAGACATTTAGTAGATTTTATTTGCCCAACATTAGTGGTGAAGGGCATAGTAGAAAGTGGTGATTTTGGTAGCTTGGAAGTTGCTTAAACAAAGTTAGTACATACTTTGATACAATTATATTGTAATGCATTATAATTGGCATATTACATGGTATGTTGGTTTTGATGCTTTGCTACTTTGATGTGTGAAGTCACATACAAAGTGTTTAGTTATATGTTTAAAGTCATGGATTGCATAATATATGGATATTTAAGTCATTTTAAGATGGCTAATTATATTATGGAATGTGTTTGTATGAAAAAATATTGCATGTCAAATTATAATTTTATATTGGCTACATTATGAAAATAAAATGGAATATGAAGTTTGTGATTGAAAACATGATAAAAAGATGGAAAAAGTATAAAAAGAATGAAAATTGACATAATTGTCAAAGTATGAGAAAAATATAAAATTATATATATTATGTGTGAAACCTTATATAATATTATTTTCTATAGTTTTATATTTGGCGGCATGCCTATGATTGCCTTCTGGCTAGACGCTGCGCGTCACTGATACTTGATTTGTCTTCGTGCTAGACGTTGGGCGTCATTATTTTTGCACTAAGGCTAGACGTTGTGTGTCAAAAATAGTCCAAAATATTATCTTTGAAATCTTAATATTATATATGGTCCTTTGGGCTCAATGCATGCGATTGTATTAAATGATAAGTTGAAAAAATAATAAACAGAAATTTGAAAGGACATTTCATGATACATAATTAGATTTAATGAAAAAATAATCTACATTATTATCAAATTATGTACCACTAGGAGAAATGTTTAGCTCGATTTTATTTATCGCGCAGGTGACAGAGTTAGTACTTAAAGCCTTGCTGGACCCAAGCAGGTTTAGGGATTTTAGATTTTACTGAAAGGTTTGTCTTTTTATCACTGGACCGTAGTCAGTTGCAAGTATATAAATATCTATTTTGAAAAACTTATTTTAATTATGTATATTATTTACGCATATCTTTAAATGTTGTAAATTATAAAATTTTTTAGATAAGTGTGAAGTTTGTGAAAATTTTAAATACGTATCTATATATGTTTGAGTGATTTTGAGAAAATACTAAAGAATGATGAAGTAGTGGACATATGAATGTATGATTTTGAGAGTGTAAAATTTTTATACAAGTTGAGTTATTGATTTTTAGAGAATATATAAAATACAGCCGAAATTCTAGCATTTTTTTTTCAATTTTTTAAAAATTTTATATTTTCGTTAATTAAATTATTATTATATTTTCACTTATAAACTTGTTAAAGTATATTTATAAGTTTTAAATATTTTTTTTATAATTATGAGAAATTTTATAAATATTATAGATGATAATATTTTTATATTTTATGTATTTATTATATATATACGGATTATATATTATATATATATATATAATATAAGGGTGTTTTATTTAATAAATGAAAAAAATAAAATCTAAAAATATTTTTCTCTAACGGAACCAAGTTATAGGAAAAAAAAGAAGCTATTACAGCCTAATAATTGGTTGACCGCTGCATTTTTTGACTAGTTGTTTTTCAAGTTTGTTAGCCAATTCTTTCAGAAATGAAAAAAATAAAAAATAAAAAGGAAGACTTTATTGGCCACTTCAAAAGATTTTTTAGCATTTGATTAGTTTTAGTTTAATAATCAACTAATCATTAATTAATTGGGTTTTTTTTAGCATCATTAATTGGCATTACTAGTACTAATTTCAGAAATTTATAGGAAGATGAATGCTAATTACAGTTATTTTAAAGAGTAATTTTTTAGTAATTTTTTTTATTTAAAATTTTTTTATTATAATATTTCTTTTAATAAATAAATATATAATAAATATTTTCTAATAAATAGTAGATTTTAGACTATACTTTTAATAATAATAATTTTAGGATAGATTCGAATGTTTATATTTTATTTATTATATCTCGCTGAAATTATTATTTTTATAAAAAAATTATTCTTTTAAATTATTAATTTATACGATTAAGAAAAATAATTAATTAATAAAATAAGAGTATAATATTAATAGATTAATAGATAATATTTTAATGTATTTAAATTAATTTTATATAATATTTAAAAAATTTAATAAATATGTATAAGTTAAAAATTACGATTTGAATGAACAAAGATAATATTAATTTTAAAATTTTTTTATTAAAAACAATAAATTTTATTGTTATTGAAGTGGTAGGATGAGATGAGTGGTTGAGCAAGAAATGAAGCAATTAAATTATAAGAACTGATAAAAAAAAATTAAATTATAAGAATACAAATTTCTAATTTCTGATATAAAATAAATAAATAAAATTAATTTTATCTAATGAGCCAAGAGAAAGAGAGGTGTACCGAACAAATCCAAATATATAAATATATAAGGAAGCAATTGTTACATAGTCCAAATAACAGTACTCTATTAATAATAATAAACAAAAAATATTATTATTAAATGTTAATAATAATAATGCAATTAAAGACTCTTAGCTAGCCACGGCTCCAATTAGTTAGCCGAGCCAAGAAGAAAAAACACTTTTCTATTCGTTGCTTTTGCTCAAATTCTACTCTCCAGTTGATGCAGACACATGAAAAAGAAAATAATTTTTTTTTCCGAGAAAAAAGAAAGAAAAGAAAAATTTAAAAAAAGAAAAAGAAAGATGTTGATAATGCCAAACAAATTCATGGAGGAGAGAGCTTTCAAGGAAACTCATATTGAAGGGGACAATTTCATCCTTTAAAAGTTTTGTTTAATTGCTTTGTGATTTTGGTAACCGAATCATTTAATTTGCAAGCAAGCATTTTTTTTTTTGGAAACTTTTATTTTTTTTATTATTCTTTTAAATTTCTTTGAATAACACATTCAAATTACATTAATTCCTAGAAAATATCATTCTTTCCATTAAATTAATATGAATGTATTTATGTCATTTTCTATCTTTTTTAGGAAATATGTCATTTTCACTTTGTCCAAACCACATGAATATATATATATATTATCTGAAAAATTGTCCTATTTAAATAGCATATATAAAATTGATTTATTAGCTCAGGAATTAATCTAATTGGTTGATAAGCAAATTTATTTATTAAATTTAATATAATAAATATTTTTATTAATTTTTTTAATAATTTATAGTCTTCAAAAAAATTATATTAATCAATTAAACTCATAATTTATGTTATTAAGAAAAAGAGTTATTAAGATATTTACATAATATTTGACCATAAAATTATTATATAGAGAATTATGCCATAAAAATAAGTTAAATCATGTAATAATTACTTTATAGTCGTGATATATTTTTTAAAATATATTATATTTGGTGAAAATATAGTAATTTTTACATTTTAGAGGGATTAATTTTGAGAAATGAGTGTAAAAAATAAGCGAGGAAAAAGTTAATTTTATTTTTTTAATTTTTATAAAGTAACATTTTAATTGGGATAATAATTTTTTGACAATAACTCTTATCAATAATTAAACTAATTATTTTCTGTGATGAAAATAAATAATAATTATCCTTAATGATCACGATAAGATTTGAAGTCGAATATTTCAATGAAGATATTATTTATGATAGAAAAAATAAATATTAAAAAAAAAAGAAGGCTTTCTCAATCACATAATAAAGCCATTTGTCAGTTGTCACGTTACAGCTGGGTGACCGTACCAATTGCATGGCTTCTTTATTATTGGTTTATATTATACCCCAAAATACTCGCTGCCCATGCCTTGTCTATGCTGTGACTTTCACGAGCCATCTTCGAGAGTACTTTTTATTCTTTTCACTCTAGGGGTCTACCCATTTTCATCACCTGTCTTTTCCTAATACTCATGAAATTTCTGCATATATATTTTAATAAATTAAAATATTATATATTTTTTTTTCAAATACCATCACAAAAAGAGTATTTTTTTTTTAAATTTAAATACAACTACTTATTTACAATTTTAAAAAAATAAATTAAAATATTATATATATTTAATGTTATTATTAAAATATTTTTTGTTTCATTCATGTATGTAAAATATTTTTAAAAAATTAAAATTTTAAATATTTCAAAAACATTTTTAAAAATTTAATAAAAATATTAAATAATAATAATAATAAAGATAAATTTATAACCACTAGGCGGCCACAACATTACTCTTTACGAAAAAATTAGTGGTTCGATTCTTCAAAAACGATTTATGAGGATCAAACTAAAAAAAAAGATAAATTTATGATTTGAAACCAAGATATTAAAATATTAAAATATTCACAGTTTCATTATAATTTTTTAGTTATTTTATTCATAAATTTGATTTTATATTTTAATATAAAGGCATTAAAAAATATTTTTTTCCTATATTTTTTATTAATTTAACTAATTGTTCTTTAATAACTAATTTTTAAGCAGTGAATACTTATTAGAAAAGTCTTACTTTTAATACTCTCTTCGTTCCTCCACTAATTATTTTTATACATATTAATAAAATATAATTAATTTAGTTAAAATTTAATTTTTTTTAATATATCTCTATTAAATATAATATATTTTTAAAATTATTTTTAATGATATTTATAATTGTGATGATAAAATATATATATTATATAAAAATATAATAGTAAAATAATAATTTTATTTATGATAAATAAAATATAATTTAAAATATTTAAAAATAATATAATATACTATAAAAAAATAGAACAGAGGAATACATATTATATATTTCTCCAGAGTGGGAACAGCCAAACCAATTTTTTCTCTCTCGGTCCAACTTATTTGATTTTTATAAAAGAATTATTTTTCATTAATTTAATTATAAAAAATAAAGCTCCTTTTTTTAATGGATATGTGTTTCACCAAATTCCAAACAGTCAAGCCGGTTAGGATACCAGATCCCGAGATGGTAGCATTTCAATTTATCATCAAAATGTCGAAATAAAACAGCATATCACGAAAATTAAGCGCCCGATAAGTTTTTTTTAGCACTTAATTTTTTTTCCTGGCTAAGGGGTCAGTTGTCAGATAGTGGGTCTTTGTTTTGTTTTTATTTGGAAAGTGGAGTTACGTTATCGATGACTATTTTTTTTTCTTTTTAATTTTTTATTTTAATTTATTAACTTATTATGTTAAAGCGATAAGATGCAAATATAATCATAGTACTTAGACATTTTATGTTTTTTTAGCATGTTGAAAATATATACGAATATGATATTTGATATTTGGGTTTAGAGATATATATGTATATTATTTTTTTTTGTCTGAAAAATATAAAACAAATTCATAGAACAAAGCTAATATATATCAAAATTGAGAGAAAAATATTATTTTATAATTTTTATTTTTTTATGATATATACTAAAAATATATTGAATATATATAAAAAATATACCATATTTATTTTTGTAAAATTTTGATATATGTATAGTACTTTTATAATTTTATGTTTGTAATTTTTTTTCATTTTTGGCTGCATATGTATTATTAACATGTACTTTTGTTAATTTTTAGAAATTTATAAAAAAAAAACAGAAAAAGTAGTATTTCATATATGCATAATATTTCATAAAAGTTCTGCATATATATTTTAATAAATTAAAAAAACACTTAGTAAAAATAAAATTTTGAAAAAAAAAGTGTAGTATTTCATATAATTTTCTCTTAATTTTTATGCATATTTCTTTTATTTTACAAACTTGCTATATATTTGTGAAATAAAAAAAATATATGAAATGTATGCATATTTCTAAGCTTAAATATCATGGATATATTTTCACATTTTTCCAACTTGATATATTTATTTTTGAGAAAAAAAATAAAATATATAAGTACCTCTTAAATCTAAACACTAAATTCATATTTATACATTTTTCCTATATTAAGTTAACAATATTCAATTGAAAATATTTATTTATTTGCTAACGTTACTATACATCCTATATCCAAATTTTGAACAAAACATTTGTCTAAAATTATTAGTTTGATTTATCTGTTTATGTTGAGTTCAATATATAATATAACAAAGGTTTATGTTAGTTTTAAAATATGATTTATTAATTTTGTTAGGAACTTAGGATATAAAAATTTGCATTTTGGGGTAAATAGAGAAGGGGCTTGTGGCCGAATGGGAAAAGAACTACGGGAATTACGTACCGAATAGGAAACTTTGTCGCTAAGTAAGAGCCCATCCATTTCCATAAACACACCTTTGCATTCTTTGATTGGGACTTTATGCGCTTTTTTAACCGTCGTATTTTTTGGGTTTTTCCTCTTTATATATATATAGAGATATTTATCTAAATTATTTTTTAAAATATATTTTTATCATTAATTATTAAGATTAGAAAAATATAATAAATTAGTGAAAATAAATTTAAAATTTTATAATTAATATTATCTTAAATATATAAAAATAATATTTAGGTTGTATGTGAAATAATTTTTATTTTAATTTTTTCAGAAAAAAAGTTTGATAATATTATTAAATTTTATATTTTTCTCATTAAATAAAAATTGTGTTCATATTAAATATAAAATCTATAAAATATGATTTTGAGACTTTATTTTTGATAAGGTAATTTATATTAATATATATATATATATTTTTTATACAATAAAAATCTTTTCTTTATTGCAAAAGTCATTTTTCGATATTTATTTATTTAAATTTATTTATTTTTTAATTTTAATAATTATGATATAATTTTAAAAAATATAAAACATATTTTTAAAATAAAAATAGTTTTTGATTTTTATTTTTTATTTAAAAAAATTGGAACTTAAATGAACACATAAAATAATTTTTTTTAAGCGATACTTAAAATTAAAGGGAGGAGAGTATTAAAAATAACTATCATTGTTAACGTGAAGACAAACAAGGAAACTTCATTATTGGATGCCATTCATTATTGTGGACCGAAAAGATTAAATACAAAGCACTATCCTATTTTCATAATTTTTAGAGATAATTCCAAAAAAAAAAATTGTAGCAGAGAAAATTAACAGTATGGGCTTAGGCGCTGAGGTTACGGATTTTTTGTATTATTATAATAATATTTTGTAAAATTCCCTGCATTTAAATTTTAAAAAGAAAAAGAAAAATTATAATATTTATATAATATAATATTTTAATATTTATATTTACTTTTTTTTTTACCATTACACTTGAAAATTTGAAATAAATTAAGAAAAAAAATAATTAATATTCGTGATATAATATTAACGTAGTAATATATTATTATTAAATCAAAAAATTAAAAATATAATATTTATATTTATATTTTGTGAGTCACTACACATAAAAAAAGAATTTCTATTTTTTTTCAAAATTTCAATTTTATAGTTATATTATAAATATTAATATTTTTAATTTTTATTGTAAGATGTATTGTAATAGTAGCACGGATAAGTTCTTAACTATGGTCTCAAACATATTTTTAAATACAATTAAGGAAATCATTTATAACAAATTAAAATTCATAATAAAGCAAATTGTATGATCATGAAATTAAAATCTTAATTAATATGTTCTCCTTTATTATATAATATTATGAGAAAATCAACATCATTTAATGAAATAAAATTAATAATTGTATAATTTTTGTATTTTTATAAATGGTAAAATTACATATGTCCAAGAATTTCCATGGTAAATCATTGAGAAATTATATTGAAAATGCAAAAACATAATTATTATAATGAGAAATGTTATTTAAAAAAATTGTAATTGCATTAGATGAACTTATATATATATTTATATTTATATATTTGCAATTGAATTTAAAAATTAATTAAAAACATAAATAAATTGGGTGTGCCATTGCCCCCCGCATTCAATTGTCTAGAAGAAATAAGACAATAAACACTAGGATGTGACTTTTCTTAATAATTAGTGTGGCCGAGACATTTGTTGTTGCATCTTCTCCACCAACCTTTACTTACTATAAATATCGTCATTGTTTTTTTTTTTCAATGAAGAATGCTAATTGAAGTACTACATTCCAGTATAATTCATCAATTTTTTTTTCTCCATGTTTATTTTTCATTTTATCTTATAAATAATTTAAAATATATGATTGACCAAAATTGACTTTCAGAACCATTCGAAAAAAGTAATTTTTTAATTTTAAAAATATTAAATAATTAAACTTTAATTTATTTATTTATCAAATCATTTACACAATTATAATTAAAATATATTTAAATAAAAAAAAGTTTTGTTTGGTGAAATTTTGATTGGTGTAAGTTTGATCCTGTTCAATTAACTGGGGGCAAGATTTTGACCAAGTCTATATATACACCCCCTCAATTTTAATTAAATTATGAAAAATTTTATTTTATACAGAATATATATACTACCTAACCAATAATAAACTGATAAAATAGTAATAATAGGAAATATAACTGAATTTATTTATTGATTTTTATTGGCAAATTAAGTTAAAGATAAATTTTTTCTTAAAATATATTGAATTTTTAAATTATTTTTTATTTTAAATTAATTTATTTAGTTAAGTCCTGTGTGTTAAACACGAATATATAATTTATTTATTAGCCAGATTTTGAAAATTTTCTTTTAGTAATTTTATTTAATGTGCGTATTTGAATCAGTGTATGACTGACATCTATCATTTTCACCAATTTCCGTTCATAAAAAATTAGTTGCCATATTGTAATCTTACTATCAATTATAAATGGAAATGTGAACCATTTGATCATTCTTGTTGAAAATGCAATGGTCCGTGTGAATGAAAACTAATAATCAACTAATTCTCTCGTAATTTTTTAAATACTATCAATTTTAATCATATTTGCAATAATTAGGGACAGATAAATAATTTTAATGATTTAAATTTAAATATAGATATAAGACATTTTATTTTTATATAATTATTTATATTCTTATTAAAATAATAAAATATATAAAATTTAAAACTAAAATAAAAATTTAGAAAATACTCACTTAATTTTAAAAAAATTGTTATTTTTATTAGAAATATAAAATTTGTATATATTTTTCTATATTATATTCTTAGCATAAATAAGGATATTATAAATATTTAATATGTTAATTAAGTTATGAAAATAGTAAGTGAATTGTAATTTTAGAGGAATGAAAAAAAATAAACCTATGAATTTAAAGCAGATGGAGTACTTAGATACTAGAGAAAATGTGCTTAACCTCATAAAGTTATATTTTCATGTCCCTGATTTAATAATTTTAGGACCACACATGATCAAAAACAAAAATCATGGATTGTTAATAATTGCAGCAATTTCGTCTGTTTTATGGAGATTAATAGTTATTTTGATAAATTATTGAAAAAATTGATTATTAAAATTATATTTTACCGATATATATTATAGAAATTATATTTTATTAGAAAAATTTTATTATTATATTTGAAAGATGTAATAAAATATTAAAAAAATAAATTAAAAAAAATATTAATTATTTAGTTGCAATTCAACTTTATTAAAAAAATTTAAATAATACTTAAACTCTCCTTATAACATCTCTTTCTTGATTTATTATATCTTAAATTAAGAATACGATTATCTTTTAATACGTGTATCCATCAATCCACTTTTTTAATAAAATAATTTATCAATTAGTTGGTAAAATTTAATGAATCTAATATTTTATTTTACATAGATAATTTATAAATAAATATAGTATTATTGGCTAAATAAAATTATATAGTTAACTTTTTTAAAATTTTTATGTAACCAAATACACTATAATATTATAATTAATGTGTTATGAAATTACCATTAATTTCCATTATTACTAATAAAAAGAAAACCCATCAACACAATGCCTTAGGATCGACAAGTTGGTCTAGTTAAAGAGCCTGTGGTCCATCTGCTCTGCCTTGTCAAGAGAAACAAATTCCAATTTAAGTTTTATAAACCGTATGCTTTTTTGATATTTGGCATTGTAAAATTGAATTCGTAAAAATAATTTACTTTAATTGTCTTGAACTAAATTTAAGATTTAGTATTTTTTTAATTATTATGTTTAAAAAAACCATTTATTTTTGAGGAACTAAAAAAAAATAGGATCCATTTTATTGTCATAAATAAATAAAATGGTTATTATCATAAACTTTGAGATTTCTTTTAAAATATTTTTAAAATATTTATTTTTTGAATATCTAATTTTTTTTAATTTTAAATATATATATATTTAATATATTAAAAATATATAGAGATATACATTTTGTATATATTTAATACATTAGATGTATCTGTCCCTTTGGTTTTAAAAAAAGTGCCACCATTTTATTCTGATGAATATGACATGCCATTGTTCTACAAGTCTTGACGCACTGTATATTAGTAATTGCCTATGCATGGTTTACCTAACTCTCTTTGTATATGTATATCAAATTAAGTAACTTCTCTCTGTGTGTTTTCTTTTCACTAATCAAGCACGTATAAAATTCAAAACAAATCTATGATTTTTTAATTTATGTCCTTAATTTGTATTCTCCACATTAGTTACTAATTAAAGCTACATGTCCCAATAATTAATTATTTATTCTTTTTGAAAGATTGAACCAAAAGAAAATTATTAATTTCATTGAGCCATATTATCTAATGAAAAAAACGTTTACATGCTTATAATTTTAATTTAGTTCCTTGAGAAAAAAAATGATTAGGAATAAAATTTTGATTCATCTCAATAGGTATTTGTTTAATATCATTCTATAATATTAATAAAATATGCCTTACTTATAAATGAAAAGTGTGAAGAATAATGGTGTATCCGTTTCAAATAACCATTTGTATATAAAAATTTAAATGTAAATATTATATTTTTAAAATTTATTTTTACAAATAATTATATATATTATAATTATATTGAGTAATATACATATATATAACACTATATATATACACGCAATTTGGAAGTATATTGTTTGAAAATATAACTATTTTTCATGGATGGGAAAAATTATGAAATGAAGTAGCTCACTAATCTTTTATATTTATGCATAAAATAAAGATAATGAATTTGCGTTTGAATTAGGCATTGTTATTTGTTTTTATTCTTTAATCACGGGATGCGAGGTAATGAGAATAATAAAATGTAAATAAATAAAATATAAATTAATTTATATATAAATTAATAATAAATTATATTATAAAAAATATAAAATAAAATTTTTATCTCGATTATTATAATAATTTTGTTAAAATAATATCGGTAAGTGAATATAATATTTTTATTTTATAACTTAATACTTTTACTATTCAAAAATAATATATATATATATATATTTGCTATAAAATAATAAATTCTAAAAAAAATAATAAAAATCAAAATTAAAATAGAAATTCAAGCAAATTTGTTTAAATAGAGAGAAAAGTGTGAGAAAGATGATTTATAATTATAGATTTATATTAAAATTATTATTAATATAAATATTATTATTACATAAATTATCAACACATAATTAATTTATTAGAAAGATTAGAAGTCATATTTTTTATTGTTGAAATTTTAAAATTTTAAAATAAATATAAATTAATTATTTTTATAAATAAATTATTAATAAAATAAATTTAATTATTCAAATTGATAAATAATCAATTAATTAGGATTATCAATATATATATATATTATTGTTTAATCTTCAATTTTTTAAAAAATATATAAACTAATTATATTATTAATAAATTATTTAATTTATAATTAATTTATTATAAAGGTTAAGAGTAGTATTTTTTAAAAAAATTTTAAATTTCTAAAAAAATATATAAATTAATTAATACTATTCAATTATATCAATATATAATTATTTTATAAAAAATTAAAAGACAAATATAATTTATTTAATTAATATTTAAAAAAATATATTAATGAATAATCATTTAAGAAAAAATTAAAAGTCACAAATATAATTTATTATTAAATTTTTCATTTTATATAAATTATTAAAATTAAATAAAATTAATTAAAAAATAAGATAACATTATTTTAAAAAATTATTTATTTCTCACCATCAAAACACTTTTCCATCCTTACATTATATATATATATAATATATATATAGATATAAATGACAACCTACAATTTAAGTCATATATATGTTTATTTATTTTATGCTTTTAATATCTTTTCCTCTAATACTATATATAAAGAAAGGATGGCAATTCTAACAAAAAAATAGAAGGATATCTTAATAATAATTAATTTGAATTAACGATTGGCCCGATTCATCTAATAATAAGATTACATCACAAATTAAAAGCAACCTTTTTCTTTCCAACCGATCACATCTCTAAATAGCTAAATTTTGAGAAAAATTAATTATGAGAAAGTGAACAAAACTCTAGCAGTTGGCATTTAATTACAAGATTTTGACAATTATTTTATTGATGATCTATAAGTAATGACAAATTAAAAAAATCAAGAGATTTAATTTTTTATACCTTAATCAATCAAGTCAGAATTTAATAATTTTATATTATTAAAAAAAATTATACTTTAAAAGTTAGGCTGTATCTTTTAATCAATCATATCTTATAACAGTTTACCAACGTATATAAAATTGAATAGATAAAAATCAAATATCATTTATAAAAAATATATCTATCAATTTAACACAAAAAAAATATAAATTTAAATAAATAATCGAATATCATAATATATATATATATTACTATAAATTTAAATTTATGTGTTAGAGTGGATTAACATCATGACTAATTCAGTTCTTAAATTCAACACCATTATTGTCAATCGTCATTAAATCCAACTCAACGGTATATAATTAATAAACTTAATTAATTATTCTCTATGTTCTGATAAAATTATCACCTTTCATTAAATTCTTTAAATGCGATAGAAAATATTTTTTAATAGATTAAAATATTATGTATTAACTAATTAATATTAAAATTATTATACTATCATTTTATTAATTAATATATTAATAATAAAAATATAGTTAAAAATTTAATTTTAATAAGATAATTTTTTTATAAGAGAGATTATTTCAGTATTTTTTTAATAATTAGAACTGCTATGAAATTAATAATGGCGTATGTGCATGGTGTACGTACAAGTGTTGGTTGATTGTTAATTAATGGGAAGGGAACTGCTCCCACACGCTTGTTCCACACTTCCATTTAATTAAACCGTTGCTTTCAGTTAGCCCATCATCCTCATGCTATTTGAGGCGACCTAGCATTATTAATCTTTCCAAATTGAAAAAAAACAAAATCAATCAAATAGATTCTTTTTTCATTTTTTGCTTTAATTTTTAGAATTTACAATTAGTTTGGTTTATTTTTGATATTTTATTACTATTATGGTTCCATTCTATTTAATTAATTTGTTCGTAAATTTTAAGCCATTACAAATTTTTAGTTTAATTATTTTTAGTTTTATGAAACTTTGAACCGAATTGATTAAATTCTTACTCTCTATTTCCATTTTTAATGCTTTATAGTCTAATAAGTTTAATTTATCTTCTTTTTTTATTTGGTTCATTGATTTTAAAATTATAAATTTTTTAGCAATTGTATTAACTTGTTTATTTTTTTTGGCAATTAAATATATATTCTTGGTCTTATCCAAACTAAAATATCACTCTTACATATATATATATATATATATATATATATATATGAATTTGACAGTTTGGACCCATGATATGATATGAGCACCAATCATCAAAATCGAGCACTAATTAATCTCTAATAATTTAACTCATATATACATCTAAATTACCTCTCACAAAATTAAATGAGTCACCATATATTTATTAATGTTGGATCCGCTTGAGTTTATAAAATGGACTAAATTTATCTAATTTTGAGAACATGAAAAAATAAAGAACAAAAGAAGCATTGTATAATAATATTCAAAAAATAAAAAAATTAATTTTTAATGCCCTCTTTTCAATTTTCAGTTTTTAAAATATTCACTTTCAACATATAATATATCAGAGGTGTATATATATATATATATGTTCAATCTTAAATTTAAAAAATGTACTTTTGAGATTTTTTTAATATTATGAAAAATATTTTTTAAAATTAAAAAAATAAAAGAACATATCATGTATTTTCTTTAAATATTGACGTAGACCCACCCACTGGCTTTGATACTTATCATTTATCTTTCTTAGAAAAAGCTATAAAGTCAAATTTATTAAAGTAATTCAAAGTAAAACTTATTCAATGTATAGATATGCAAATTAGTCTGCAAAAGTTTGTATAAAAAAAATTATCTATCTCAAATTTTTTTTTATCAAACTCTCTCTCTCTCTCTCTCTTTCTAAGTCATTTTTTTTTAAATGTTGTTTCATTGAGTTTTCCAAAACTGTCTTTAAAATTTTTCTCCCTGTGTTTTCTAAATTTGTTTTACTACTTCCAAAAAAATCATTATATTTGTTAACCACTAAATGGGATAAAAAGCATATGGTGAAAAGACAACTTATTTTCTAAGGCAAATTCAAGCAAGCACTAATAAATTATTGATTACAAACTTTATAACTTTATCCTAAACCTAAATTAATTAACAATATTGTGTTTACTAAAATAAACCTAAAAACTTGTTTTTTTTAACTGTGCCCTAAAAACTTGTTTGATACACCTAAATTTTGTAAAATTAATTTGCAATTGTATGCTCTACAATATGACGAAAATGAAAATTCATTTGATTTTCTAGTTCTATAATTTTGTGAAATTAATTATAGATACTGAAACCAAATCTTAACAAATTTAATAAAAATTTTACGCACCAATAAGGCTATAAATTAATTCAAAGTGACCAACATTAATTGATTTCATAAAAATTTTGCAAATCAAATATCTTTTGTAAGTTTATTTTTTTCATTTCGGTTAAATGATTACTTTTCACATTGAAACAAAAAGATGTAATAAATCAATTCTCAAAATAATTTAGGTTCCGTTTCAAATATATTTTCAAATATTTGTAGTAATTTATTAGAATAATATCTTTTTTTCATTTCCATTAAATGGTTATTTCACATTGAAACAAAAGTTATAATAAATCATTTTCTAAAATAATTTAGTTTTTGTTTGAAATATATTTCAAATATAAATTTAACATATTAATTAATTTATTAAAATAATAAGTGAATTGTGATTTGAGATAAATGAAAATAAGAAAAAAAAATTAATTTATCTATGAACCGATAACAGCCACACTCTCAACTTAAAAAAAAAAATTCAGAGAAAAAATAAGACAACTATACCTTAATAATTTGATATATATTATAGATTTTGTTTCATTCTTAATTTGAGAGTGAAGCCGCCGTCGATTCATTGACTGATGACAGTTTTATTTGTATTTCTTCTTCTTTCTAGTTTTATATTTTTTTTCTTAATTTTATGTATTTTTATTTATATTTTATTTATCAAATAATTTTTATATCAATATAAATTTAAAATTTAATTTAATTTAATTTTTATTTTTATATTTTATAGTCTTTTAAAATAAAACTGAATATAATTTAAATTTTTATTATAAAAATTTATTTTTTTTATTTGAAAGCTATATATATCATCTACGCATGAAGGCTTGTCATCTTCTAAACACGTGTTAGAATGGTTAGCTAAGATTTCTCATTTCCTTTTTAATTTCCAAGAGGACCACTTATTTATTTGACTATTTTTATTTTTTTTAATAAAATGGAGTATTTTATGTAATTAAACTAAAAAAAATTTGTTTTAAAAAAATAAAAAAAATTAAAATGGCTAATTAATAAGATGAAGTTGAGGTCTACCAAGGATGATACGGCGTCATTAACTTTTATATTTCCCATTCTCCACGTCCACTTGTCCTCTTATTTTATTTTTTGACTTTTTTTATTCGACTTTATTATTATATGTTTATATTTTTCTGGCCAAGTAGCAACCACGTTTTCTTGATTTCTCCTCGAGAATCTCGAGATAAATAAATATGATTCTCAGAACAACTTATCGCTCTTTTTGAGTTTTGAAATTTGACCGATATATACTTAAGAACTCAATTTATCATGATATATTGTCGGTATTTCTTAAAGTTGACATGACATGACATAATTCCTAACTTATTCGTGGGGTCTACAATTAAATAATAATATAATATTTTTTTAAAAAAAAGAAATGTCATTCATGACTTTAGGTAATGTAAATGTTGATTTTATTTTAGCACCTGAATGGAAATTGTATCAATAATTTCTTTATTTGCCATAAATTCAACCCATTCCACTTTATAATTTTTTTTTCAACTATAATTGGAAAATATTATTAAAATAATATATTTATTATTAAATTATATTTTAATATATTTATATTTTTTAATAACTTTAATTTATATTTCTACTACAAAATAAATACAGATTAAACAAAAAATATTTTTCTCATCCCATAAAAATTACCTATCTTTTTATAAATTTTTTTCGTTTCTCTTTTTTTTACTATTATTCATATATTTATTTTATCTTAAAAATAGTTTAAATTATCATTAATTTTTTATTTAAAGAATGAATTTATTAAAAAATAAAATAAATAAAATATTAAATATATTTTATAAATAAAAATAGATAATTATTTTAAGATATTTTATAATAAAATACTGGATAATTTTTATAAAACGGAATAAGTAATTAATTAAAAAAATAAATTTTAAAATAAAAAAATATTTTTTTGAATATTAAACTATGAGGAGGAGATATCGAATCTTAATCTTTTTAAGAGAGGTGCAATTTTCGTTATACCTAAGTAATATTAATACAAAGTAAAGAAACAATAAATTCAAATAATTGCATTAACCATAATAACCATTTATAAATTTAAGTTTATCATTCGTTATTTAAATGATAAATCTTAAAATAATGACATTATTAAGATAATTGCATTGAAAATAATAATCATTCATATAATTCTTTTTGTACAAAATGAAACTTTATTGTATGTAACATCATAAGGTGGCTATGGGCCTTACGGCAATTATGAAGTATCCATTCAACAACTAAAATTAAAAAATATTATATTAGTCTATGTTGATTGTTGAGTTTTATTTATTACTTATATATAAAAAGTATGAATTAAAATAAACTAAAGTTATGGCCTAATTAATACCCTTCTGATTATATTGTAATAAAACAAATTCATAAATAACAGAACATGAAATTGATAATTTAAATTCAGACTATATTCGAGTTTGATATATTTTGATTCTTCTTTAACTGAAATTAAATTTGACTTAAATTATATATATATATATATAATAATGACTAAATATATCCCATAATAAAAAATATATAATAAAATTATGACAATTTTATCATAATAAGGTAAAAAATATAAATCACTAAGAATTTGTCATTAAAAAGTATTAAGTATTGTTTTACAATTAGTCAATGCTAAGCCCACTGGCTCCAATCAAAATCATTCACTTTAAGCAATGACAATAATAATAATAATAGTAAATTTATGATATTAATAAAAGTAAAAAAATAAAAAAAAATAAAAGGGAAAGGAGTTCATATTCGTTATGCATGCTACAATGGTCCTCATCCATATTTACTCCTTTACTGTTCGACCACAATTACAAAGTTGTGGCACACAAATAATATATATATATATATATATATGATTATTGAATCATTAAACTAATTATAAGTTGAAAAATTATGATAAACTGGAAATATATTATTCATTAACTAAACAAAATCTTTTGTGCATGGAATATGAAAAAATTCTGAAAAAGGAGGGTGATTTTTAAGATTCTTAATATTTATCATAATGAAAAAATTTTGTGCATCTATAAGTTTAGTTTGGTGATGTACAGGTGAATATTTCAATTTGGAGATAGTTTTAAATTTTTGAGTTTCTTTCTCCTCAACATTTTAAACTTGAAAAAAAAAAGATTGATTTGTAAGATGGGATATATATATATTCAAGATTTAGATTTAGACTTCATTTGCAAAATTATCTTTTCTTTTTGAATTGCATTTTATAATATAACAAGAAAAAAAAAAGGTCCTTTAATTAAATATCTTTCTTCTCATCTAGTATTTTTGCATTGTTGTTACATCACCTATATATATATATATATATTTATAATAGCTAAAATCCCAAAAAGAAAAAAAAAATTGGGTGTTTATGAGAGGAAGAAAACTATTCCGTTTGCCTAGCTATTAAAAAAAAAAGGTAAAATAATAAAAATTGTGGATCCATGGGAAGCATGTTACTAAGGGTAATTAATGAAAGAAAATTTGCTTATTTTTGTACTGGAGTATCCCTCCTAATCTTTACATGACGATAAATATCATTAAAGAATGTGTAAGTGCGACCATAGTTTAAATTGCAGAGACATATTACGATAAGTATTAAATCTACTCAACTCAATTAAGATAAGTTATATGAAATTTTCTATTTCACTCGATACAATATAGGATTATATCTTCTGATAGATATAATATTATAAGATCATTTTGAATCACTTTTGACAAATCGGTTTAGGTCTATCTCTGTCTCTCTTAGCTATATCTATTCTAACTTGTTCGATTCTTCTAACCGGCATATCGTTAGATCTTTGTTTCACATTAGCCAAACCATCTCAATCTATGCTCTTTTATCTTATTCTCAGTAGGTGTTGCTCCCAATTTTTTTTTTCTAATGCACTAATTGCAGATTCTATCTATTCTAGTATGACCACACGTCTATTTTATCATTCTCATTTTCGTAATATGAATTTACTCATGTATTATTTTTTTACTGTCCAACACTCACTATCATACATCATCGCAGGCCATATTGCAGTGCTGTAAAATATTTAAAATGTTAGGAATGGATTAAATATATATTAAGTATTAAATACATCTCTAATACTTACTATGATAAGTATTAAATATTTAAAATTTATTCCTTTATATATATATTTTGTGATTAAATGAGCTAATTAATTTTATTTTGTGAGTTAGGAATGGATTCGAGGCATTAGATTGACACTGGAGCATAGTCTCCAGTTATTGCTTTGTAAATATATATATATATATATATATTCTGAAATGATATTTTTTTTAATTTAAATATTCAGTTTTCAATTTTTGATTTTAAAAATCCACTTAAATATAAATTCAATATATATATATATATTTAGTGTAAATTTAAAATTTAAAATTATTTAAAAAAAATAAAAAGGACATATCATGTAAATTTTTTTATTAGTTTTGACGGTTAAAGTGTTCCAGAACAAGAAAACAGACTTACTTGGCATTTGAAGTAGAAACGATGGGCTTTCTGAATTGGGCTTAGACATTCAAACCCAAGTCTGAGCTGACAGTTAGAAGAGGCTTTTTACAAAGAGAAAACTTCACTCTACACAATTTATAAGTTATAGATTTCAAATATAGACGCCATTTTTTTTAATTTACGTTTTGAACGCTAATTTTTATTTTTATTTTCTGGTTTTTATTTTTTATTTTTCCTTTTTTTAATTAAAAAATTTAATATTATATTTTTAATATATACACAATGAAATAAACATATACATAATATATACAAAATACATACTCAATAATATAAAATAAATCTACAACATATCTACATAATATTTTTAATATTTGTTTAATTTTATTTTTTTATTTTTTTATTCTTATAATATTCATATAATATTCGCACAATATTCACATAATATTTAATAATTTTTTCATAAAATATATGCAACGTAAAAATATAACAAACACACAACATCTAAAATATTTACGAAACATACACAGAATATCTACTTAACGAAAATATATTTTTTATTTTTTAATATGTATAATATATAAAATTTATTTAAAAATAAATTTAATAATTTTTATTAATATATTTTTATATAATTTATTTTTTTTAAATTTTTTGAGTGTTATTTATTTTTTATAATTAAATTTTTTTATTTATAAAAAATTATGATTTTTATATGCTAGAAAAATATTTCAAAATATTAATTTTATTATTTTATAAAAATATTTTTTATTTAATTGTGAAATTTTTAAAAAAGATAAAATTTGAAGTAAAATATTTATTATAGTGAGCGAATATGTATTTTTGAAAAAAGTATTTATTTCAGTGAATAGCGAGATATTTTTAAAAATTTACTTAATCTATTTCTACATGTATAAATATTTTTATTTTGTGAAGTATTTTTAAAATAAAGTTTATTTTTTAAGATAGTTTTGTAAATGTCCCTTTTACAAATCTACTTATAAAATTAATTTTTTTTTAAAATATGGTTGTTATAAATTTTTTTTAAAAATACTTAAAAAAAATTCATAAAATTACAAAAATATTATATATAATCATCTTATTCAATTTATATATGCTATAGATATATTATAATTTTTTTTAAAAAAATTAAGTTTATTTCAAATATTATTTTATAAAATAATACCTTAAAAAAACATAATTTTATAAAAATTTCTCAAAAAAAAAAAGAGTCTTAAGAATATCAATTTGTAATATAATTTTATATATTTTAGTTATATTATGTATATGTTAGGCAAATTTAATACAATTTATTTATTTTCTCTTTTAAATTTTTTTAAATTTATTATTATTAAATATTATAGTTGATGATATAAATATTTGTAATAGTTTAAAATATTAATAATATTATGTTAAAAACTCATTATGACATTATGTAAATAAATTAAATAAAAAATTAAATAATACTATAAAATAAATAAATAAATAGATAAATAAATTTTAATATATTTTACTTTATTTTTAAATTCTCATATTTTTTAGTATTAAATATTGTGGTTGCTGATGCAGATATTTACGTTAGTTTAAAAATATTGATAATAATATCATAAGTATATATTTTCAAAATAATATATTATAAAAATTTTAAAATTTAATTCAAAATATAAAAAATATATTAAAAAAATTAAAATCATATTTAATTTTTTAAAATATTTAAATAATAAATCTCATATAATACCACTTCATAAAAAATAAATAAATAAATAATTTTCGTTAAATGAGGATCCTATTTAATAATTTTTTAACAAAAAAGGTCATAAATAGATAAAAAAAATTTTAGAATTTAAAGTGAGATACCTTAAATAGTTTATGATTATTTTTATATCCATTTTCTTTGTATGTTGATTAATTGTATTATATATATTGTGGACATATTATGTATATGTTGCAGATATATCGTTGGTTATTATATATATATATATATATATTGTATACATGTTATGCATATATTTATTTTTTTATATATAATAAGAATATAATAATAAAAAATATTTAAGAATTAAAAAATATAAAAAAATAAAATATAAAAAAATAAAAATAAGAAAAGAAAAAAAAGAAAAAAAACATGAAAAAAGCTGCACCGTGTATTTGAAAAAAAAAAAAAAAACTCTTCCCATCACATATTTAAGAGAAAATTACATTGCGCATTCGATTTCATTTTGCGTTTTTGCTTTTACGGGACCAAAGCTTTTCTTTTCAATAATACAACTTTTGTTTTTTTTTTTTTTTTTTCAAATTTACGTTTGAACGTTCTTTTTTCTTTTTGTAATTCTATTTTTTAGAACTTTGTTTTATTTATATTATTTATTTATTTTTTTAATATTTTATTTTTAATACATACACAAAAAATAAAAAAATATATAATATATATAAAATACACACTCAACAATACAAACTACATTTATAATATATCTGCAACAAATCTATAACACATCTATATAATATTTTAAATATTTATTTAATTTATTTTTTTTTAATTTTATATTCTCACAATATTTACATAATATTCAATAAATATATAACATATCTATATAATATTTTAAATATTTATTTAATTTAATTTTTAAATTTTTTATTCTCACAATATTCACATAATATTCAACAATTTTTATATAAAATATACACAATTTAAATAACAAAAATATAACATCTACAATATATATCATATATCTATATAATAAAATTGTGTATATATATATTTTTTATTTTTTTATGTGTATAATATGAAAATTTTATTTAAAAATAAATTTAATATATTTTTATATATGTTATTTTTATGAGTGTTATTTATTTTTTAAAATTAAAATTTTATCTTTTATAAAAAATTATAATTTTTATATGATGAAAAATAAATTAAAATATTAATTTTTATTTAATAATAAAATTTAAAAAAAAGATGAAAATTGAAGTGAAATATTAATTATAGTATAGAAAAAATTATTTTTAATTTTTTTTATTTTAGTGAAGAATGAGGTATTTTTAAAATTTTACTTTAATTTTTTATAAGAATATAAATATTTTTAATTTTTATAATATTTTTAAAATAAAATTTATTTTTTTAAATAGTTATTTTACTGTCGCTGTAATTAAAAACAATAATTTTTTTTTTTGTGAAATATTTGAAAACAACAATTGGAAACAGTATTTGATGTCGCAGTTTGGACATGGTTCAGTAATCGGCCCATAACTTGACTTATAGAAGCTCCGGTCTTTTTTTAAATTTTTATTTTTTTTTCGAGTATTTTAATTATTTTATTATAAATTTATAATAAATTTATTATAATCTATATAAAATTTATAAACACATTATAAATTCATAAAATAACTCATTGTAAAATCTTTATAAATCAATAAAAATTTAATATTTTGATAAATATTTTATAAATTCTGATATTTTAATAAGTAAATTATAAATTTAATAAATTTAAAATTATTTTTAATTTTTCTTGTATTTTTATTAAAAACTCTTATTAATATTATGTATAATACTCTAATTAAGATTCTCTCTTTCTCTCTACATAATTACATATATATAGTCTCCTTGTAGAATTCTTGCGTCGTCTTATTTTTGTGGACTCTAATTCTAATTGGGATTTGCTTCAATAGCTACGCTGCAAAGGAATAATAGTATAACTAATTTAAATATTTTGCAAATAAATTGAGTCACAGAAAGCTAACATTTTGATTAATTATCATTATGATTATTATTAACTACAATTATTTGAAAACGTCTTTTTTTTTTTAAAGTACCCAGTTATAATTTATTCTTTTGTGTTTTTGCTTTTGTCATTCATTAGTTGTTTTCTATAAAAACTTTTCCTATACATAATGAGGGATTTACTAAAGAAAAAATAATGACTACCACCGTATTAATAAATAATTTTTTTTACTAAAAATATTTTAGTTATTTTATTATAAATTCATTATAAATTATTCAAAAATTATAAATTAATTATAAACTCATTATAAAATAATTATAAATTCATTATAAACTCTATGTAAACTAATAAAAATATAATATTTTAATAAATATTTTATAAATTTTGATATTTTAATAAATATTTTATAAATATGATAAATATAAATTATTTTTAATTATTTTTGTAATTTTGTCAAAAGCCATTTACTAAACTAAAAATGGTCTTGTTGACCACAATATCCCACTTCTTTTCTTGGTTGTGCCTCTAAAATTCCTTCATTTTCTCCATTTTCTTGCCTGATCAAAGGAAAATTCAATTATCTTCTTTAAAAATTCAATTTTTTAAACCAAATGCTTACCATTTTTTACCCTCAATTTCATCAAAATCATTACTTCTACTTCTACTGCTTTGTAAATCAGTATTAACATCATCCCAAGAATTCTTATATGTTGTATCAGATACTTGCCCACCGCCACAACCATAAATGCCAAATGATTGATAATCTTGATCAATAATTATATCATTTGTGATAGGAGTAGGAGCTTGAGTTACATCATTAGAAGCTGATGATGATGCTAATGATAATGATAATGATCTCTTAACAGATTAAGGGATATGATGGATTATAAACTCCTCTCAAGCCTTAAAGCAACCAAAAAACAAAATTTTCATGTCAGCAACTGCAATTATTGCAAGAAAGAGGAAGGAAAAAAAAAACTATGTTTTTACTTGCTCCACTGATATTTTAAATACATGGGTGTGGTTCATTCTTTATAATTTTAGTGAAAATAGTTTGATTAAGATAATACCTTCTGAATCTGTGGGTCTGTTGTTGCGTTGAGTGGCAAAGAGATTGACCTAGCTCTAGTAGTTTGAGACTCCAAATCCATTGTAAGAATCTTGAATAAAATTCTTCTTAAATAATCTGACTGGAAGAACATATCAATTGCAAATTTAGATCTCATAAGAACACAAAATACAAATATTGCAACAAGAAAAATAATAAAAAGATCCAAACATGAGAAATACCTGGCTTGTGGCAGCATTATAAATTTTATCCTCAAACCGCAGAGCAATTTTCTTGAGTTCTTGTTATCGTTCTGGACCATAAATTGGAATTTATCCCTTTAATGTCTCCATTCTACACATCCAAAAACAATTACTAATAGCATTAGGAATATATATATATATATAATAAATTACTGCTGATTTTGTTATATGGAAATGATAATTAATTAAGCCGCACAATACAAAGAACATTTTGTTTACAATTCTCAGTCGCGACTCCGGCGGCAACGAAGCTCTCCAATCGCCAGTTTCCCTTGCAGTTTCTCCCATAGTACTCCCATTATTGGCATCCATCAGATCCCCAAACCTATTAATATTTTATTTAATTCATAAAAAACTCTATTTTTAAAACTGAATTAATTAACTAGCTATCCAATTTCATTCGTCCAGTATATAATTATTTTCCTAAATTATCCATAGTCAAATCATAGAAAAAATAAATAAAAAACATATAAAATTTTAAAATTAATTCTTCTTAGAATTTATATTTTAATAAATCGGCTAAATAATTATAAAGTCTGTGGTGATTTTATATATTACACTAATCAGTTTCTGTATTTTCAAAATCTAATTTTTACATCTTCTGTTTTTAAAAATTAAACTGTTTAGTCATTCTGTTAATATTTTCATCCTAAAAATATTAGTCAGCTACTTTAATATTATAAAATAATTTATTTATCATTTCTTTATATATATTTTTCTTTTTTATTTGTTAAGTCATGCTTATTTTTAATTTTATTTATATTTTTTTATAAATAATTTATTTTAATTTTATAAATATTATTAAAATATAATTTTAAATAATACGAATAATATCTTTTATTATTTGATAAATAATTCATATATATTATTTATTTTAATTTTATAGAAATTACTAAAAAAATAATTTTAAATAATACGAATAATATCTTTTTATTATTTTACAGATGATCTATATGTAATATAAAATTAAAAATGAAATAAATTTAATAAATAATAAAGATAAATATATATAAAGAAAGAGCAAATAAGTTATTTTATAATATAAAAGTAGTTGACTAATAATTTTAAGATGAAAATATTAACAAAAGAACTAAACAGTTTAATTTTTTAAAAACACAAAATATAAAAATTAGATGTTAAAAATATAAAAACTGACTGGTATAATATATAAAACTTTATGGACTTTATAATTATTTAGCCAAATAAATCTTAAAAATTAAATAACAATTCATGATAATATGATTAAATAATTAATAAAATTAATTTAAAATTACAATTATGAGTGGTGAATTATCAAAACATTAAGGACTATACAGTATTTAATTTTTAAACTTTAACTCTTCATAACCTTAGATGGTAACTTAATCGAAAACCGATTTAGAGATTAATTATAAATTAGAAAAAAAAACAAGTATAGAAAGAGCACCTAATATCGTCGGAGTTCCACAGTGAGAAGCAGAGAAAGGAGAGAAAGAACAAATAATAATACAGAATATAAGAATAATGGCGTCTTGCTTTTATGTTTTTTATAAACTGAAAGCAGAGGCTTCAATGCACTTTCGCTGGTTTCGAATCAGATGCCTAAATAATTAAATATATCTATGTATATATTCTTTTAACATAAATTAGAATTTTTTGAGCATAAAAATCTAAAATAACATAAAGTTCCTATATATTAAAATGAAAAAAAATAAAAATTTTATTTTAAAAATTCAGTCTCATTTTTAATTTCAGATTGCTTCAGATTGGACCTTTAAGAACAAAAGTAATATATTATTTGAAGCACTTTATTAAGTGTAAATAATATGCAATGAAATAACAATTTTTATTGAAGTATAAAACTAATGTTCCATTAATTTAAAAAATAAAGTAATGAATTAATAAATAATTGAAATTTCAACAATTATTCTTATAAATAATTATTTCATATGCAAAATTTAGATTATATATATTAAGAAAGAACACACGCACACAAAAAATAAAAAAAAATCATAGTAAAATATATTTTACAATAAAATTATAATAATTTTATTATAATATATAATTAATATAACAAAATTTTCGGCATAGATTTTGTTAGTGTGACTTAAATTTATAAATTAAATATTTGCAAATTAATTGAGTAAGCAGTTGAATTTTGTTAACAAAAATGAAGGTTGACATTGGCAATTTTTTACAAAAAAAAAAAAAAAAGCCAATCAATTTAGTTGGTTGTTAACTTTTGATAAAAATTAGTCAATCAATTTAATTGACATTTCTTTTAGGCAATTGAATTTTGTTGAATAATTTGGCCAACTACCATATATATATATGCATATGTCTTGTAAATTTAGTGAGTTGAGTTTAGTAATTATTTTTTGCTGTGCACCACTTTTTAATTATTAGTAGATTTGTTCTTTTCTTTCACCGGTAGATATAGACTAAAGCCAAACTATGTCAATTTGTATGTTCTTATATATATTTTTTATTTTATTTATCGCATTTTGCGTAAATAAATATTTTATTTTCGCAATCAAGCCTAATAAATTGGTATTAGAGCATTGCTAATATTTATTTGAGATAAGTTATGGAAATAACAATATTTGATATTGAAAAATTTGAGCGTAATATGAGTTTTATTATGTGGCAAATTAAGATGAAAATAATCATGATGTAAAACAATTTGTATAAAATACTATTGAATAAAGATAAGTTGCCCAGTATGATGGATGAAGAAAAAAAAGCAGAGATTGATGAGAATGCCATATCTACGATTCAACCTTGTTTGTCCAATGAAGTGCCACGTGAGGTTTTTGATAAGAAGATAACTAAGAATTTTTGAGACAAGTTGGAATATTTGTATATCGCAAAAAATTTCATCATCAAGTTAATTGCCGAGCACTATTTATATACCCTCTCTATGGTAGAAGGTACATCTATTAAATCTTATATTGATGAGTTCTTCTATATTCTTTTGGACTTGGCGAATATAGAGATTAAGTATAAAGATGAAGATCAAGCTCTTATTTTGGGTCGTTCGTTAACTCCGAATAAAAACTTTAGAGAAATATTATGCCATGACCCAAGTATTAGGAAAAAAGAAGAAGAGGAATGGTTTATAGGTTGGAAATGGCTGGGAAAGAGATAAAGTAGCTACTGCTGCTGAAGTTTCACCTTAGATGAGATTAGAGAAAAGAAAGAGTAATCAAATGAAGGGCATTTAAGGAAGGACATGAAGAATGCCTTAGAGATTAATTGATCAGTTAGTTATGCTGACTAAGCACTTAAGGAATTGTGTTACAACTGGTAGTGAGCTAGGAGTGAGTGCAAAATAATATTTGTGTGAATTGAATTTGTTATTCCGTTATAGAGAGAACTATATATATTCCTCATCAGTGTAATGATCGAATCATGATCTGAAATACAAATTACAATTTTTCTCTCTCTTTCATCTTCTCTTTGTTCTCTTTTCTCTTCACTTTTTCCTTCTGTCTGCTATAACTTCTTCTCCCCTGCCTCTTTTCTTCTTCTTTTTCTCTACTCTTTTTCTTCTTCTCCTTCTCTTCTCTACTCTTAAGTCAGGAACCTGACAGTTGGTATCGGGGACAAACACTATTCCACACTGCTTTCAATAGCTCAAATGGCAAGGAAGAATAAAGATGTTGTCACTGAAGCAAATCAGTTGCAGCAAATGGAGGAACACATTCAAATTCTGGATCGCAGAAGCCAAGAATTCATGAGAGAAGTCTACGAAAGGTTGGAGAATCAACACCAACAGTTCAAAGAACAACATAATACTCAACATGCAATCCAGAAACAAATGGATCAGATGATGGAAATGATGAGAACCCTTGCAGGACACCTGCAATAAGCTCAAACAGCCCAAACTTCAAATAACTCACTTGTTCATATCACTATATCCTCTCTTACTCAATTACCAAACAACCATCCAAACACCCATCTCAACACCCACCCATACCCATACCCATCCCTACCTGCTGTTGCTGTTACTCTCAACCCTTCCCGATCCAAATTGGATCCAAAGGCTAAACATATCAGTATTCAAATGAAGACTCCAAGATTAGCAGATTTCGATCTTGTGATTCGATTTCAAGAGAAAATTTGTTTCTGCGATTTTAATACAACACTGAGTTGTATCCAAAAGAAGAATTTAGAATAAATTTATCACACAAGAGAATGTTTATAAAAGAGAAAATCATGGAGTTTATTGACACTTTAGAAGATGATAAAAATGAAGAAGAAATAGATGAAGAGCTTACACAAAATATCAAAGAAATTTCCCAAAAATTAACTAAGAGCAAAATCATTCCCTTAATTGTGAGAGCACCATTTTTTGGCCCTTAGGTATCTGACAGGTGAGACTTGTGTGTAATAGAGTCGTCATCCGATAAGACCGGAAAATGATAGGGGGCAGTGTTCTCTTGATTCCTTTTTCGAGAAATCCCTAACCTTATTTGAATATGAGTTGTGTGAAATAGAGTTGTCATCCGATAAGACCAGAAAATGATAGGGGGTAGTGTTCTCTTGATTCCTTTTTCGAGAAATCCCTAACCCTATTTGAATACGAGTTCAAGAAGTTAGATATATATGAAAACAACTTAGATGATAATCCTTGTTATTCGCATATGCCCGATTCAAAGAATCGACTTTCTCTATGATTCATGTATTAGTAAGGATTATTCAGGATATTGGACGAGAATCAACATATACAAAATACGTAACAACGGAATAAACATATGCATATCATGATGCGCGTGATGTATGATTTATACATAAAATTCCTACGAGCATCTACCGAGGTAGAGACATGGTCTTTACAACAATAAATCTATAAAAAAAAAATTATATTACACAACCTTTCAAATTCTATACATTATTTTAAAGAGAAAATTACATCACTTCCTATATATAATGAATCTAAGAAAGGAAAAATTTGAATGTATGCTGGATGAATGTTTGATGTTCATGGATTGAGTAAACACAATAATAATGAAATGATAGAAAGTGAAAATAAAAGAAGGAAAGAACGAAAAGAAAAGTAATTCCAGTAATATCAAATTCAACAATCCATGAAATATCGAATTCGATAATAACGTTGATAAAACAATATAAGCAGAATAAAAAAAAAGTCCTCCTCTTAAGTGGAGCTGGAAGCTCCTTTTTATAGGCAATGAGTGAGATCTGTATAGTTTGATTATTGAATTCGAAGGAACAACTTACCGAATTCGATATTTTTTGCAATCATTGATTCTGCTCTCCGGCTGCCTGCTCAACATTCCCTAATAATTATCACACTCGATATTAAAATTAACGAACACGACAATAATTATTAGGGTGAAAAATTTTAATGCCTGCAAGCTTATAGTGACATTATCTACCACAAAAGCAGAGTTCATGACATTAGTTGAAGTTGTAAAAGAAACTATTTGGCTAAAAGGTTTATTGGGTGAGCTTAGTACGGATTTACATGTGACTTTTGTTCATTGTGATAGTCATAGTGCTTTCACTTGACAAAAGATTAGAAGTTTCATGAAAGGACAAAATATATTGATGTGAAGTACCATTTTGTCCGAGATGTTATCTTCAAAGCAATATTATAATTAAGAAGATTAGAACCGAAGATAATTCAGCTGATATGATGACCAAACCTCTTTCATTGAGCAATGCTTGAACTTAATTGATATTGGTAATTATTGATTTTGTCCTTAGGGGCTATTTAGAGGAAATCGAGAGAAATTCTCTAATTTGATACAATAAATTTAAAGTTAAGGTGAAAATTTATCAATCTGACTTGAATTCATAAGTCAAATATTTACAAATCAATTTAGTTTGGAAATTAAATTTTGTTGACAAAAATGAAAGTTGGCATGGCAACTTTTGTCAAAAAAAAAAAAAAGCCAATCAATTTAGTTAGTTGCCAACTTTTGACAAAAAATTAGCCAATCAATTTAATTAGTTGGCATATCTTTTAAGCAATTGGATTTTGTTGAACCAATTGGCCAACTACCACCTCTGTGACCCATGCATATATGTATATGTTTTGTAAATTTAGTGAGGAGTTGCAAGAGAGGCGTAAGAGAATATTTTGAAGAATAACAATATTACTTGAATATTCAAGTAATTTTGTATTAAATATTTTATTTCCGCAATCAAACATGACATTTTCCATTTGTCCACCACCACAAGCATAAATGCTAAATGATTGATGATCTTCATCAATAATTATATCATTTGTGATAGGACTAGGAACTTGAGTTACCTCATTAGAAGCTGATGATGCTGTTACTGAAAAATGATCTTTTAAGAGACCTAGGCTTAGGATGGACGTGAGCACCCTTGTACATTACCTTAATAAGATTTCCCTCTGAAGACCTTACAACTTTCTTTTGCGTTGGGCAGCTAGGGTATGCGCATCTGTAATAACTTTTTGACATTTGATTCCCTTCGAGTTTTCCACCATATTTTGTCCATGTACATCCATCTGCAGGTATTAATCCGCACACTCATTATGTTGTATTGCAATATTATTCAACCAAATTTTGGTTTCAGTGGCTTTATTTCAATTGAAAATTGAAACTTAGTAAACTTAAATAAAAATGAACAATTAATTCAATTACAATGGGTAAAATTAGCCCAAGATGTAGTTAATAGTTTGTCTACCTGAATAACTTTCCACATCTAGGGTTCTGTTGCTATCGCTGAATGGGTTGCTTAGCAAAGAATTGGGCATACCATTCAGAGATTTGAATTCCGTCATAAGCATCTTCAAAGAAATTTTCTTCAGGTAATCTGACTGAAATAAGAGATACAACAATAATAACCACTAAATCTTAACCCCAAGACTGCAATAAGAAAGCATAAGAAAAAATTGGATCTCATCAGAATCTCTTATCCTTCAGAGAAAAAGAGAACTAAGCAAGAGGATTAACATAGTTTCTTCAATGTCTCCATCTTACATATTAACATTGTATTACCAATTGTATAACAAGGAAATCAGCAGCCAGCACCAACATATACGTAAACATAAATGATAAGCAACAATAAAAGAAACACTAACATTTTGTCAACGATCCTCTATCGTGAATCAGGCTGCAACCGAGTCCTCCAATCAGTCAAAGAAACACTAGCATTTTGTCGACAATTCTCTATCGTGAATCAGGCTGCAACTATGTCCTCCAATCAATCATATTCACTGCAGGTTCTTTACCATGGGCCATGGGTGGAGAACAATAAAATCATTAAAACAAAATCCAGCCAAATTCATAAACACGAAATGGCGAAAATAGTTGAAATTTCTAACATTTATTTATGTATATCAGACTTCTTAGTTCCACTCTCATCTTTACCACTTAGGCTATATTTTGATTTTTGTCTTTCACTCATATAGGCAGAAGAGGCAGAGAGTGGGCAGAGAGACGATAGATTTGCTTTCTGCGGCTCAAAAAAAAATAATTTACTTAAGTCTTTAAAGGTTCAATATGGCACCACATTATGCTTTCTATATGAATTTAGCAAAAATTTGAAAATTGAGTTTTTTCAAACCATTAGACCTTACTTAAATATGTTTAATATTTTTGAGACAAAGTGAGATTTAATAATTTTAAAGGAAATAAGTGACAAATTCAATTACTGGGGTGAGGTTAACCCAAAATAAAGCTCCTAGTTTGACATTAGCACCACATAGAAGTCCAATATTCGATCAATCTATTACCTCCTGGATATAGGATTTTGGCTGGGTGGCAAAGGACTCGGCATAATATTTTGAAAGTGAGACTCCCATGCAAGCATCTTCGAAGCAATGATTGTAGATAATCTGCCTGAAACAATTAGATCTCACAAGAATCTCTTATTCTTTCGTACAAATAAACTAAGCAAGAGAATTAACAAAAAGGATGTAAACTTCACATTGAAGGCATACTTGGCTAGTGGCAACAGTATAAGTATCTTCCTCAAACACCACAGCAATTTTATGGAGTTCACCTGAACATTCTTGACCATATAATTGAAGACGTCTCTTTAAAGTCTCCATTCTATGCATCCAAAACACTGTATTATCAATTACATGGCTATTAAAAGCACCTTTCATGCAGTGGTAACCTATTGTGAAATTTTGATTGTTGCTTTAATGGTAATTATCGTTATCAATTAGATCTTCAACACGACATCCATCAAAGAAATGATAAAATTTATATTTTAAGCTCTTATTACATCCTAATTAATTTAAAATGAAGAAATTTAAATCGAATATATTTATAGTCAATGGAATTTTATATCCTATCTCTTTTCTCATCTCTTACTTATTTTACATCGTCATTCGAAATATACTAATTTTAATTTAGATATGTAAATGATAATTAAGCACGTATTAAGAAGAAACAACACTAACATTTTGTTACCAGTTCCCTGTCGCAAATCAGACTGCACCGGAGCTCTCCAATAACCCGTATCCACTGCAGCTTCTCCACCTTGACCAGCAGTCCAATTATTGGTATCCATCAGATTCTACCACGAACAATAGAAAAAAAAGTTTTTGGTTAACAACACAATTAGTAAAGTTGAACTTACCCTTAAGAACTTTAAATGGTAATAAAATCTCAAGCCAAAATACAGATTATAAAATAAAACCCATGTATAAAAGCAATCAATCGCAAGGTTTATATTGAAATTGAACGATAATCCGATTTTCATCACTAACATTGACCTCAAAGAGCAGTTAAAATTTTGAGTAAAAATCAAGTAAAGTTTTATCGATTTCTGCGTCAAAACTCTCTAAAAAGTTTCATAAATCAGAATTTAAAAAAGCCGTTACCTTGTTCCTCCGTGTTTGTGCTTGTTATCAGTAACACTTTAAAGAGGATGACAGAAGAAAGGGAGAAAAGGAGAGAACAAACAGAAATGATCAAATGTTGTGGAAAAGAGTGATGGGAGGACACTTGAAGAATTTTGCTTTTTGACTTGGAAAATTTAGCACTGCAGGAATGACAATTTGTGGAATGTGCTTGCCATCAACCAATGGAAATAAGGGTTGCTATGTCATTTTTGCATGAATGGAAAAGAGCTCATAAATCAAATGAAGCTATTTTGCATGAAAGGAGAGACCTATATGCTGCCAATGAAGATAACATGGGTAGTTTGAATAATTCTTGGAATTGTTTTGTGGATGGGGCCACTTTTCTAGATCTCTATAGGTACGATTTTGGAGCTGTACTCCACAATGGTGAAGGGTATTTTTTCCAGGCAAATTCAGGGCATTATGATGGTCTTTGTGAGGCCATTGCGGTTTGTGAATCAATCATGTGGGCTTATGAACACTTCATTGGCCAATGATTTATTTTTTCAGATGCTCAAACCAGTATTTTTGCTATTAATAATTGTAAGGAAGACTTCTCTGAATTTGATGCAGTTATCGAAAATTGTTGTATAGAACTCAGGGGCGACCCTAGAAGTTAAAAAAAATAGGGATAATTTTTTTTTATAAAGCTCTAATATTATTTTTATTATAAAAAAATATTAAATAATATATTTAATTTCTTAAAAATAGTTAAATAAAAAATTATATCATAATATTAGAAGTATAAATAATAAAATAAAAATAAATAAATAAAAATTATAATCTTTTATTTTTTATAATTTTTTAATTGTGCTTTTAATTTTTTTAGATATTTGATTTATGGAATGAGTTTAAATTAAGTTAGTTTTTTATATTTGAAGAGTATCAATTTTTCTAAAAAAAAATATATTTAATTGCGAAAGAAATACTTTATTGATTTTTTTTGCATAAATTAAATAATAGAAGACCATTTAAAATTTTAAAGGAACACAAATAAATAATTCTAATAATTTTTACAACTATATACATATATATATATTTTCTCAAAACACCCGGGGGGGGGGGGGGGGGGGAGGTTGCTCCCTGCTAGACCTAATATTAAGGTCAAGTCGATTAGAAAACAAGCTAGACTTATTTATTAGCTAGAGTCTCTTATTTTTATGTTAGCTTTTATAGGTGAGATGATCCACCAAATTATATTTCTGATTTAATTTTTTAATGAAATTGCTATCAAATACTAATTAAGATTTTTTTTTAATTATGGCACATATTTTCATTTTAACTTTAAGGATATTAATTAAATTTTTCAATGAAAAGTAATTTATATATAAATTGAAATAATAGAACAAAAAATTGCTTCTTTTTTAAGAAGAGAGAAACATATATAGATATATATAGAAAATTTGACATCGACCAATCTTATAATTAGAATAAGCATCCTGTGAGTTTTAGATAAAACTTTAGGTATTAAACAATATAATTTTTAAAGCAAGTACATTAGCAACTTTTTTTTTTTAAAAAAAGGTAGACTACCTTTTTTTTTTGAGTCTACCTTTTTTTTTTTGAAGGTTAAAGGTAAACTACCTTAGAAACAGAAGCTCAAGATAGAGGTCCAATTTCAACTTAGAATTAATAAAATTCAACAAACTCAATCAATGTTTACTTTTTTTTTATCATATTAATTTCAATATAATTAATTAATTTAAATTAAATATTATTAAAAATAATATTTTATTAATAATATGAAATAATTATTTATTTTAATAATTAAATTATTACATTATTTATACAAAAATTTAAATAAAATAATATAATATCATTACGTTATATCATTCTAAATATAACTTAACTACTTAATTTTATTAATTATATATGAATGAAAGAGACAAAGATTCAAATTTAAAGAGATTAATAAACATTCATGGCCATCGAAATATACCTTATCAATTATTATTTTATATTTTCTTTAATAATATAACATAAAAAACTCAATAAAAATTGTTTTAAAATATTCTTACTAACAAATATAGTTTAAAATAACATTTTTACTCAATAAAAATAGTTTTAAAATATTTTTACTAACAAATAAAAAACTATATTTATACAATTTGTAAAAAAGAAAAAAAAACTAATGGCCCATAGATTTTGCTTAAAAGTCATTACATAATCCATTCCTTTTCAAAGGCAGAGAGGACACACAGCTCAGCTTAGATCATATATAAGATAAAGAGAAACCCCCTGACTTCAATCAAATTCTACTCAATATTTATGTAGGGCCATAATGACGTGGCATCTTTTTTTAGCTGAAATATTTTTAAAAATTCAAAAAAATTCATTTTAAACCAATAACAATACTTTTTCTAATTTCTTCATCGAGCTACAATCCTCTTCTCTTCTGTCTCTCTCTCTCTCTCTGCGTCAAACACAAATAAGAAAACCAGAAAAACAAGGTTTGATTCAGAGATAGATCATAGACCTAGGAGCTCTCTTTCTATCTGTGTAAGTTTTTCAATTTTGTTTTTTTTTTTTAATTTGAAGATCTGTGAGTTTCTGTTTCTTTATATTTATTTTTTTTCTTGTTTATTTCTTTATAATCATGGATAGCAAATATACAGCTATACCCAAGCATTCGTATGTAGAATTACAATTGCATTACGATCCTGAAACCCCAATTCACCCACGAAATACCCATCTCCTTGTTGATGGTGCTGGAGACGAAAATTTTCAAGATCTTAAAATGGGTAATACTAAAATTATAGATGAGGATGATGGTGGTGGTAATGGTAATGGAAATGATGATTTTGATAACCCATTCTTTGTTTCTAAATCCAATCAAGATTCTGGTATTTGTGGTGCGGTTTTTAATCTTGCTACATCTATTATTGGCGCTGGGATCATGGCTTTACCTGCTACAATGAAGGTTCTTGGATTGATTTTAGGGGTTCTTTTGATAATTTTGATGGGTATTGTTTCTGAAATCAGTGTTGAATTGTTAGTTAGATTTTCGGTACTTTGTAAGGCGGCATCCTATGGTGAAGTTGTTGAATGTGCTTTAGGAAAAACTGCCAGGGTCTTATCTGAGATCTGTATAATTGTGAACAATGCTGGTGTTATGGTTGTGTATTTGATAATTATGGGCGATGTTATGTCGGGATCACCTCATCATTTGGGTGTTTTTGATCAATGGTTAGGACAGGGGGCGTGGGATCAAAGGAAGTTGGTAATTTTGATTATCATGGTGGTTTTTCTTGCACCCCTTTGTGCTTTGAATAAGATTGATTCACTGAGCACGACTTCAGCTGCTTCGGTGGCTTTGGCTGTTGTTTTTGTTGTGGTATGTTTTATTGTTTCTTCTATTAAACTTGTTGAAGGGAAAATTGAGGCTCCAAGGATGACTCCAGATTTTGGTTCAAAGATGGCTATTTTGGATTTGCTTGTGGTGATTCCCATTATGACAAATGCTTATGTTTGCCACTTTAATGTTCAGCCTATATATAATGAGCTTGAAGGGCGGTCACCACAGAAAATGAATCGAGTGGGGAGAATTACAACTGTTGTTTGCATTGCAGTTTATATTTCGACTGCTATATCAGGTTATTTACTCTTTGGGAAGGATACTGAAGCTGATATACTGACCAATTTTGACACTGACCTTGGTGTTCCTTATAGTGTTGCCTTGGATTATATTGTCAGGGTTGGATATATATTTCATTTGGTTCTTGTTTTTCCTGTTATTCATTTCTCTTTAAGGCAAACAGTGGATGCCATGGTGTTTGAGGGATCAGCTCCACTTTCAGAGAGTAGGACGAGGTCCTTGGCCTTAACAATAGTGCTATTGGCACTGATTTTTTTGGGCTCTACCATGATTCCCAACATTTGGACAGCTTTCAAATTTACAGGGGCAACTACAGCTGTATCATTAGGTTTTATATTTCCATCTCTTGTTGCATTGAAACTGTGCAATCGGGGAGAGGGTTTGAGCCATGGACAGAAACTCTTGTCGTGGGTTATGTTAATTTTGGCAATAGTAGTCAGCATTGTCGGAGTCATTGGAAATGTTTATAGCCTCAAAAACCAATCCAAGTGATGTTCTATTAAGCACAATTTGGTAGTAGTTTCAATAGAGATATTTTTGTAAATTTTCCACTGAGTCAGGTGGTTGATACTCTGTTTTCATGTTTCTCAAGTGTCTACTAATTAAACAATTGAATCAAACTGGAAATTAGTGGACCCTTGGTAAAATATTGTTTCAGACTGCAATTATATTAGAAAGTTCACATAGAGGCTTGGAAAGATCCTGATATTGAGTACAATAACTTTTTAGGACAACTGTGACAGGTTCAGTGTTTGAAAAATGTTTAGGGAAAATACTGTTATGAATAACCACCACATGTAAGTTGATCTAAACATATACCTTTTAGTTGTTGCGGTCGGTTTCTATTTATTTATCTTTTCTTTTAACATAAATGTTCAAACTGTATGCTAAAACAAATTCTTTACAAGGATTTTTTGTAGCAGTAAGGAGGCATTCCTAATGAAGGTTTTTTTTGTTTTTTCTGATTATTACATAGTATAATCCTTATCATTGCTTGTTCAATGCTTAAATTCACATTTTGACTATCAATTGTGGTTTGTTTTCTAACATTTGATAGAGTAATTATAATATTTCCTTAACAGAACAAGGGACTGAGAGACAACTGATTGGCATGCAATATGGTTTGTGTATATTAACTATACCTGAGCATTTAGTGCTGAAGAAGAAAATAGAAAATGAAAAGATAACATGGTCCGGAATGTGTAATTAATTAATAGGTTTCAATCCAAAATAGGAAGATCTTGAATTTAATGCAGACAAGTTCTGAAAAAAAGTACAGTAACTAGTTCAGCAATATATTGTATACACGAGTCTGCTCTTAAACAGGTGGGTTACCAATTATATATGGTATTGTTCTGTTCTCAGATTTACATTCCTATTTGACTGAGAAACATAGGTTTACAATTGAAATTTGCTCATTTCAAGTCTCTATCGGTGAAAAGCTCATTCCAAAGTAAAAACAACTATATTTGGCAACTCCTAGGACCAGACTGATGAAATACAACATAGTTGTTTTTGCTGGTGTGAGCACACATCAATGAGCTAAAACATTTCGAGGGGATGAAGATTTTGTTTAGAGGCTCAGTATTCTACACAATGTCATCGAATGGCACCATTAAGGAGTCACCTCAAATGCTGAGCCCTGTGATGCGACAAAGGTTGAGAAAAAGTGCTATTCACCTTCAAGCAGTCCAAGTGAGAACAGAATCAGCTTAAAACTGGCATTTAATGAGCAGGGCAGAGTCTATTTGCCTACTGGAAGATTCTTGAGTCATCTTAGACCATTCATGAAGGAATGATTTTATCAGAAGAGGGCAACGACAGCAACTGGGAATTTCAAAACTTTTACCACATTCTGATGATGACAACATTCTGCAATCTGATCTCTTATTCAAACTGACCAACCTTCGTATGGGAAGAATCATTGTCTTAGCACCATGCTGAAAACACACTAGGGAAAAAAAATAAACAAGCTAAACCTGTTAAGTGTATATAAAATTCAAAATCCAAACGAAATTAAAATTGATCCTACCAGCGCATGCTGATCAATTTTTTTTTTCTAGTCTTGCCTCTTGAGTTAATATGTTACCAAGCATTTACTGCATATAACATCCTTAACTGAGCATGACTAGTATCTTTTTAGTTTCAGAGGTAATCGTTGAAGTTGCTAACCTGCGTAACATTTGTGAATTGGATTAGAGCCATGGTTCAACTACTTCTGTCTTCTTAGTCCATATGTTGGTTTCTCCTCTGGCACCTGTTAATAATAATTTAATCAGGAAAAGAAAAATAAAATTTTCAATATTTTTTAGGCATTGTCTGAATATACTTATAAAGAAAATAAAAAATGAAGAAAGCCAAAAAGGAAAAGAAAATGACAGAAAGAACTTTTAGATGTTACTTATTGAGAACTCTTGTTGTCATATGTCATGGAAAAGCAGGCAGCAACATAAAAAGAATAAGTAGATGATTTTGAAGCAATACCATTAACATTCCAGAATCAAGAAGTAAATCATGTATTATGCAGACAGCTTCTTGCAGCCAAACAGTCAAAGTGAGAGGGGTGAAGCTCGGCGTACTTCTGAGGTGCATCAATTAAACATTAATTAATTTGTTAAAAGTCCATCAAAACAGTTAGCTACCTCTTCTATATAACATTTATTGCATAAATGATGCTCAGTCTTGAGCAAATGCATTTTTAATACAAGTGCAGTCAAATTATACCATTGGGAATCTAGTAAAATTATGATCAACTGATCAGGAACTGCGTAAAGCTCAAATAGTCACGATAGAAAATAATATAGGATTTTATACATGGCAAATAAATAAAGATATCGAAAAGAATCTCTTGGCTTTTATGTCATTAAATAAACATTTCTACATCGCACATCCTTAATGAATACCAGACCATATCAATTACAAGTCTTTTTTGCATCTATGGAACAGGGGAGAGCACTCAGGCCAAACTGGGGGGCGTCTGTTTAACATGTAAAACACTAGAGTTTTTTGGTGATATTTAAGATTCCTCGTTGTGAAAAAGAAATATTGCATCTGTAATTAAATTATTTATTTTGTCATGGCAAGTAATATATAAGCCAAACTTCCATGTAATTCATCAACTCTTGGCTTTTCTTGTCTAGGGTGCATAATGATTTTTTTGCCATGAATCATGTATATATACTCGGAAAAAGAAGTTTTATGTACAGAACATAAAGAAGAAAATGAGAGGAGGGAGGGAATTAAAGTTGAACCTGACCATCATATGATGACCATTGGGATGCAGAGGCAGGCAGGCCATGCTGCAACTCCAATAATATAGGCTCTTGAGAGAACTTGGATTTCAATTTGCCACTTTCGCTATGCCAAGCTCTACAGTAGTCGCCACAAGAACATGCACCATCCCAGATATTGTGAAATTGATTCCCATCTCGAATAATAATCTTCCGTTGAGTAGCTTTTGAGATGAATTTCATAAAAGAATGACAGTCAACACAAATTCGGAGATTCTTCATAATTTGAATAGGGGCACCTTTTGTTGTTCTCAAAACTCCATAGACAGCAGCAAGTTTCTCACTATGGTAAAGAAGCTCACTCTCATTTTGTTCTTCTTCAACATCATGAAATGCAAGATTTTTATCAGGTAGATAGCCTGACTCTCTGAACAATTCATAGAAGCCCTTCAGTGCCAACTGAATCTCCATGACATCGTCATGTTTCTCGTCTCCTGTAAGGAAACAGTGCAGCTTGTTCTTGATCTGAATCCAGCTGATTCCTGGTTCTTTTTTCACTACACTTTGTTTCATCAATTCCCTTATTTCCCTTGCTTTTTCCCACATTCCTTGAGAAGCATACATATTTAATAATAGGACATAAGTTGCAGACCTTTGTTGCCCCATTTGGAGAAGTCTTTCAGCAACCCTCTGGCCAAGTTCCATGTTTCGATGGATCCTACAAGCAGCAAGAAGTGCATCCCATATCACACAATCAGCTTCCACAGGCATGTTTTGAATGAGAGTTTCAGCCTCTGAAAGCTGTCCAGCCCTCCCAAAGAGATCAATCATGCAAGTATATTGATGAACTGAGGGGATCATCCCATAGTCCTGGTTCGTGGAAATGAAAAAGTCCCAGCCTTCATTGACCAACCCAGCATGGCTACAAGCACGTAAAACACCTAAAAAGCTTATTTCATCAGGCAGAACTCCTGATGCTACCATTTGCTTGAATATCTTGGCAGCTTCTTTACCTAATCCGTTTTGAGCACATCCGGTTAAAACTGCATTCCATGGACAATGTCTCTGTCAAGCATCTCTTCAAAGACATGAAGGCCATCCAGACTACCACACTTGAAGTAAGTAGATATTAAAGCATTCAACACATATAAACATGAATCAAATCCATGCTTGAATATCAATACATGAAACTGTTCTCCAAGCTTGATTGCACCCAGATCACCACAAGCACTTAGAACTCTAGTAACTGTTAAGTCATTTGGTTTCACTCCAGCTGACAACATGTCAAGGAACAATTGCACGAGACTCTCTCCTTGACCAGCCTGCATGCATGCTGATATGATGGCATTCCAAGATACCGCATCCCTTATTGGCATCTTTTTAAAGGTGTGCCATGCATCAATTAACATAGAGTTCTCTGACAGACCAGAGATAAGTGAGTTCCATGAGACAGTATCTCTCACATTCAGTGTACTAAATACCCGAGAAACATCTTCTATGTTGTTGCACTTAGCATACATTGAAACCAACCCATTTCCTACTTATGGATTGCACTGACACCTTGCCTTGATAGCAAGAGAGTGTATTTGTTTGCCTATTTCAACATCTCTAATGCTGGCACAAGCAAACAAAGCACTCGTAAAAGTCGAATGACTTGGAACCATCCCAGTTCTATGGAGTTCGGCAAACAACTGCAAACCTTCTTTATCATTTCCATTCTGCACAAAACCAGCAATCATGGCTGCCCAAGAAGCAGCATTCCCAACAGGCATTTGTAGGAATGGCATATCCACTAATCATAGCATTCCAAGTAACCACATTGGGGTTCGCAATCTCATCAAATATGTGTCTGGCATCATCAATCCTCCCCTTCTGCATATATGCAGCCATCATTGTGGTCCTTGTACCAACACCCTTTTCACTATTCCTCTCATAAAAAGCAATCGCGTCATCCAATCTCCCACACTGTGAGAGTGCAGCAATCATGCTAGTCCACGAGTACTCGTTCCTCAAAGGCATTTCCTCAAAAAACTTAACAGCATTATCCAAGCTCCCACTTTTTATATATGCATTCAGGATGGCAGTCCCCATCACTACATTCCCTTCATACCCCATTTTTATTGCTATTGCCCTCAAACTGCCAATTATATCCAAATCATTCAAACCTATTAGCACTGATAATCCGATCACCAAATTTGCCTCGTCAGGCATCAGACTACTCATCATCATCAAAAAGACATACCATCCTTCTCTATACTGTCTTATCTCAACATAACCAGAAACTATCACCATCCAAGAAACACAATTCCTCTCTCCCATTCTATCAAACAACTCCCTCGCTTCCTTCATCAACCAAATTCGAGAATATCCAGTTACAATCGAATTCCAAGAAGAAATATTTTTCTCAGGCATTTCGTCAAATAGCATCCTAGCATTCTTTAAATCACCATTCTGCACAAACCCAGCTAACATTGCGTTCCAGCTCACAACATTACGCTTAGGCATTGATTGAAATATACTTTTAGCTTCTTCAATAAGCCCAACTTTCGCATACTCAGATAGCAAAATTGTCCATGTTCTCACATTCTTGTGCTCAAAGGTATCAAAAAGTAATTTAGCATCTTGAATGTTGTTATTCTGAATATAAACGGAGATCATGGAGTTCCACGAGACAGCGTCTCTTTGAGGCATTAAGTCGAACATGTGACGAGCCTCTTCAACTCGGCCGAGTTTGCCAAGTTCTTGAACCTTTTTGTTGCACTGAAACAAATGCACTTGTGGATTTTGAGGGGTTATGGAGATTGGGAGAGGAAGAGTGGAGAAAGAGCGAAAGTGAAGTAAAAGCCGGCGTAACATTGAATGTCGAAACTGCGAGTCTAGGCATTGTTGAACAAAATATTAGCACATAGCCAGAAAAATTTTCACTTCGAGAAAAAAGAAAGAAACAGAAGAAGATACTAGAGCAGCTGATCAACGAGTCACCGAGTCTCTTCAGTTAAGTCATAGGCGACAGTGGGTTTCTTTCTTGAGCTTTCAGGGCTACAACAGATTAAGTTTTGGGAAGTTTTGGGAAGATTGTACCATCCATCCAACTATTTTAAATTTTTTATTTTTTTATTTAATATTTTAATTATTTTATTATAAATTCGTAATAAATTTATTATAAATTATATAAAATTTATAATCTAATAATAAATTTATAATAAATTTATTTTAAATTTATTATAAATTAATAAAAATACAGTATTTTAATAAATATTTTATAAATTTTAATATTTTAATAAATATTTTATAAACATAATAAATTTAAAATTATTTTTAATTTTTCTTATATATATATTTTTTGTCAAAAGCATTAAGTTTTCCAGCATAATGGCTTTGCGTTATCATGCTGTGCTTTCTTGGTCTTATAAAAGGGAATAATGGGCTTTGATATGAAAAAAAAAAAAGATCACGGATTGCGTGTTTTTGCCGTGCACTTTTCAAATATATCTTCTCCTTTTTTTTTTTCATTTCCAATCTTTATTTTTTTATTTTTACGTAAATAAAATTTATTTTTCTTATTTTTTCAATTATATATATTTTTATTCACAAATAATTTTTATTTTAATATTCTCAATATACATATAAAAATATAATATATATATATAATAAACAGTGATATATGTATATAATATACATTAAATATACATGTATCATCTATATAATATTTATATAATTTACTTAATATTTTTTAATTTTATATTTACACAATATATACATAACATACACTACACATAATATTTACAATATATACATAACATACACATAATATCTATACATCAAAATTAATATTTTTTTTACTTTTTATATACATAATACGTAAATTTTATTTAAAAATAAATTTAATAATTTTTATTAATATGTTTTTATATTTTTTATCTTTATTTTTTTTATTTTGTGAGTATTATTTTTTATTTGTAATGAAAATTTAAACTTTTCCTTTATAAAAAATTAATATATTTTATATGTTAAAAATATAATTTAAAATATTAGTTTTTATTATTTTATTTAAACATATTTATTTAATAGTAAAGTTTAAAAAAATATAAATTTTAATAAAATATTATTTGAAATGAGAAATGATATTTTTTTTGAAAAAAAAATTTATTTTAATGATGAGTGAGGTATTTTAAAAAAAATATATTAATTTTGAAAATTATTCTAGTATTTTTTAAAATAAAATTAAGATAATTTTGTAAATATTTCGAAAGAATAATACTTGCCTAGAATCATTAGTTCCCACAAGAAATTTCTCAAATTGTATATTGGTTTTAAGTTGCAACTAGCTTAAAACTAAGACTTAAAAATCATGTATTGTATACTTTTTTTTTTATTTGTATTTTTTATTTTGCAGCATCATAATATTTTGAATTAATTTATACATTTATAGAGATTGAATTTAGTTTTCAAACAACTTGAATACACATTTTATCATTATTTGATTTTTATATTTTCAAATTATCCCTTATATATTAATTTTAAAATTTAAATCCTAATTAATATATTATTAAGATAAAACTACTAAACTATATTTTTTTCTGTTTTGTCTAATTATAATATAAATAATTTATATTACAATAAAACTAACATTAAATTTAACATAATATGTAAAACCCATTTGATATTATTGTTGTTTTTATTTTTGATGTTAATTCTCAATTGGGAAAAAATATATCATTAAAATTCATTTTATTTTTTTAATATTAAAAAAGTGTTCTCACTACAAAACAAAATGACATTTGGTTTTTGCTTGTTTCACCGACCCACTTTGGCTTAATCACCCAAAAAAAAACAATTTCTTTGCAATTTTAGTCAACTTTTTAAAATAATTATTTTACCCTGATTTAAAAAATGTAGTAAAATTAGGGCTGTACATCAAATTCGTGGCCCAAAAAATCTGGCCAGGCCTAAAGGATTTCAGGCCGAGTTGGGCCGGCCCGAACCCCATACTAGGATCGGGCCACGGGTTTCAAAATTCAACCGGAGCTATGCTCGAATCGGGCCTCACATTAGGATAAAAATTCTTGGGTCGGCCCGAGATATTAATTTTTTTATATATTTTTTAATTTTTTTAAATTTATATTTTGGTAATTTATTTTTTAAAAAAAATTTAAAATATTTTATATAAATAATGATATAATAATTTATATATTATTAGATATAATTTTGTATAATAAAATTTTAAAGTAATATTTATAGGTAAATTTTATTAAAATTTTTTAAAAAATTCTTTTTTTAATTTTAAAAAATCGGGCAAGCCCGACCCGGCCCGAACTCGGTCAGGCCCGGCTTCGGGCAGGGCCACGGGCTGCAAACTGCAGCCCGAAGAAAAATCGAGCCGGGCTTAGGGTCGGGATTAAACCCGGCCCGTGTACATCCCTAATTAAAATTATATCCGGAAATTAAGGTGAAAAATAATCTCATCATACTTATCACACCTAATTGAATTTAACTCTATCATTAATTTCTATAAATATATTTTTAATTACAAAAAATGTAATTTCAATGAAATGAATGAAATTACAACTAATTTTTAGAATTAATTAAATAATATATTCTAAATATTTTGAGTGTAAAAAATATTTTTCAATGATTAAACAATCTTTTTCTTAAAATGAATAAATTAGTAAAAAAATAGCAAAAAATTAAAATATCAAACAAAAATATATCAAATAACCTAATTTTTCTGAAATAATTGGTCTTAAAACGCATAACAAACGGTGAACTTGTCCCAAGCCTGAGGACCATTATTTTCTTTTTCTTATGGACACAGGACATTGAAGTACTACCACAGAAAGTTCAGAGACTTTAAAAAAAAAAACGATAGAAGAGATATGAGTGTAGATATGAAGTGTAATATTAAGTGGGTGTTTTACTGATTATTATTATTATTATTATTATTATTATTATTATTATTATTATTATATATGATATATAACTTATATTTTCTAAAAATAATAATAAAATATATTAGAATAAGAACAACTCTTATGTCTCTTATTGGTTCTTAAGCACAATCAATTCAAAGGTTGCCTTTGTTCAAGAAGATTAAATTATTAGATATATTTTGGTTATTTCTTATAAATCTTACTTATTTAAATAAAAAGATTAATTTATTGTATTAAAATTAAAATTTAAATAAATAAATAAATTAATATTTATTTAATTGTTAAATGTATTAACAATAATAAATATATACTAATTAATTTTATTGAATATTTAACAACAATCAGTTATCAATATATATATAATTCACACCTTTAACAATTAATACCTTCAAAAAAATATCCAAAATAAAAATCCTACATATAGTATTGTTGACTAGCAATTTGCATGCGCATGCAAATTAATTAATAAAAAAATAAAAAGATTGAAATTATCTGTTGTAACAACTTTAAGATGATTTTCAATTTCAAAAAAAAAAAAAAAACTTTAAGATGATTTTCAATTAGGAAAAAAGAAGAAGCAAATTAGGTGTGCAAAGATGATGCTTCCCACTAGTAATTAAACTGCTAAACTCAATTGTATAAAAATGGGTACTCTAATTAAGCAACATCACTACCAAACCCATTATGTCACTTCCTTAATAGTAGTTCACTGACTGTTTGAAACTTTGAAAGGGAAATATCTAAAATAACACAAACAATTAGCATCATTATTTTCCTCTCTTAATGACAATGCTTAAATTCCCAACAATTTGTTTTGTTAATTATTTGCCATTTAATTAGCCTTAGTTTGATAAGTTTTGGCCATAATAGATGTATATATTTATCCGATACAATAATTATATATGAAGTAAAGGATATATACATTGATGTCTTTTTATTAAAAAAAAAATAGTAATCCTCTGTTAATGAGATGAAATAGTTGGGATCTCAGCAGAGAAATTAATTACTAAAATACATTTAATTTGCTAAATTAAAAAGGTTAAGACCAATTAATTTAAAATATAAATTATTAAGATATATTCAAGTATCATTAATATTTAAAAAAACAGAAGTTTTAGCCATCATTATTAATTACTCTTGAAGATTGTCCATGTAAATTTTGAAGATTAATTTATACAGTTGCAAAAATAGAAAAACAGTCATCATGAGTGGGATGTGTATATATGTATACATATTGATAATGAGGTGGACTTATGAGGACTCGATAGTTCAGTTCAGGTTTAGTGACTAGCTTGCCAATTTGCAAGACAAGAGAAATGATCGAATTTTAGTAAAAAAAAACTTTCATGTCTAAGTCAGTACTCAAATAGTCTGCAGATAAATAAGCTAAAAAAATGAAAAAAAAAATCTTTTATTTGTGGGGATTCACCTCTATTTACAGTTGAGGTTTAAGAGATAAACTATGAGTGTATTAGCAAATTTTTAAGAGATGTCAGTGTCGTACGACCGCTGTATCAAAGATTTATCTATTGAGCTTAAGAAGCTAGGTTGGCACCTACCATGCTCTCGACGATCTATTGTCTCAATCTTAGCCGACCTAGATAGCTCATGCTAAAATATCAATTTCTCACATTGGGGTGAATTGTTCACAGAGGCCGATACCTAACTTGGGTATGTATGAGTAGCATATATAACATATATTATGCAGAAAATACATGAAATTGGAACATGGGCTACTTTTATTTACCTAATGTTTTCGAATTCATGTTGTTTTTTAAGATAAAAATTCTTTTTTACTTTATAATATTTTGTTTGTATCAAAAACAACCAAAGATCTTTACAATATTATGCTTCACTCCTATGTATTTCATTCTCACACTCTTTAATTAATTCATGTGATTTAAAATATATATCCTTATAGTGAATTATTAATTAGTAATTGTTTGTATCAAAAAATCCAAATTAATATTCATCGTTAGAAAACTAATTTTTGTCTGAAAAGGATGTTTGTATTTTGCTTTACATGGAAATAAATCAAGTGCAATTGTATATATAGTCTATACCATAATTATTATAAATCAATAGGGCAATATTGGCCTGTGAACCCTACCTTATATTTTTAATTTCAATTTTGCAATTGATTGGGGCATACGAATACGGGAGATATTGGACAAGCAAACCCAAGATTTTTATTAGTGAATTTTTTTTAATTTTTGAAAAAAAAAATGTTGTTGGACCCATTACCAAACAAATCTTTTACATGATTGCATGTGATACCATTTTGCTAAGTTGGGTCATATCACATGCATGAAGAGATTTACAATTTGACTTCTTCTGTTTGATTTTTGAGTTCATGACTTTTTTATTTTCTTAAATTTTATTTATTTTTTGTAACTAAATTAACAATCAACTGGCTCAATGTTGGTAAAAATTAAAAGTGTTGAACCTTTGCACCTATATCTCACATGTGTGTGTGTGTATGTATTAGTGAGCTTTTATTATTATTATTTTTTTTTGATAAAGAGCTTTTAATTGTTAGTGTCATGAATTTTCAACTTTCCCTAGAGCGAAATGAAAATTAAAAAAAATTTGAAAAGGTCAAATTAATTTTTTAGTCTGTTGTTGGGCAAATGATTGGAAGACAGTTAAAAAAACTGAAATGTTTAACAAAGGCATCCTTGCAGCCTGTGATAATTAGTGTCTGTTTTCTAAGCAACTATGATTAGGCTGTTTAAGGGCTCATTTCAAAGAATATCGGAGGATTAATTAATTAGTACTATAGATTACATTTAATCCTCTGCATGCTCTTAATTACTATCTATAAACTTTTTTTAAGTAAAATTTACCTTAAAAACTGCATTCTTTAGTTAACCTTTGTTTAAAAAAAAAAACAGTTATACATGACAATAGAAAAATTATTAGATGCGGATGTAAAAAAAATAGAGTTTTTATATTGAATAAAATAATAAATATATTCGTAATGATGGAGCCAAAATTTTTTATAAAAAAAGGTAAATTTTCATATATTATAAATTTATCATTTTAAAATAAAAATATATTGCGAACAAATTTATAAAATTATATTAGTTTTCTCTTAATTAAATTATAACAAATTAATTAATATAATTATAAAAATATTGTTAAATATTGAATATTGAGAGAAGTTAAATTGCTTGTTCTCACAATCTAAAGAATAATTTCTATGCAATTAATTAAATATTAAAAATTTTAAAAATTCATATTATTATTTTTTAATCTATAATTACAGCATAACACAGACAGTTATATGAATATGTTTAGTGTGTGTATATATATTAAATTTGGAAAATAGCTAAATAAATTCCCTGGTTATGAATGATGCTATGTTCTGTTAAGCTAAATTTTTGGAAAATAGCTAAATTTTTTATTATGATAATTACAATTGTCATAAAACAGTTTTGTCATTTTATTAATTAATCGAACTTTAAGTTCTGAAAATTTTATGTTTTTTTGTTGTCTAATTTTTATCACGTGTCCCGCATTCGACTGATGTTTAGTAAACTTACTATTGAAAATGAAGTTATCGAAAAGGAAAATAAACCTTTTTTTTAAGTTGACTTTTTATATAACAATTTAAATTAATGGTATTAATGTCAATGGCATTATATATATATATATATTATTTTTTTCATTAAATTTGTAATTTAGTGAGGATGAAAGATAAGGTAAGTTGATGAAATTATTGTTAAAAAAAGGTCATATATATATTATTTAACATAATATATTTAATATTTTTTAAAAAATTAAAAGATAAGCAATTGCCCACCATTTAATCCATGTCAGGCCTATATTCTTACAAAATATTATTATTAGAAAAGTATATGCATAACACAACGTTTTTTCTTTTTCAAAAAGTGTATATAATTTATTATGTAATTTTTTTTAATAGCATATAATTATAATAAAAGTGAATATAATTTATTGGGTATTTTCTGTTAAAAAATGTATACAATTTATCGGATTTTTTTGTTATACTTTTTTTTTTTGTAAAGAACTATACATAAGTACATTTATATTTAAATAAAGTGCATGAGTCAATGGTTTAACTTATCTGTTGTATAAATAATATGACATTAATTAGTGTTTATGTTATAAAAAGAGTAATTAGTTATTGATGGCAGACCACCACTAATAAAACTATGCTAATAATTATATTAAAGTCAATTTTGAGTCTAAAACAACAATTAACTTATAATATCCCATTTAATTAATTAAATAATTAAATAATTAATTAATATTTTAATTAAGTCAATTTTTAGATAAAAAATATGCTTTTTTCTTTAATTATATATTTGCACTTATTTTCTGCAAAATCTTGAAAATATTTTTGAAAACAATTTATTTTCTTCTCTCTTTAATGGGAATATGTAAGTATTTTCTTTATTTCATTATATGAATCGCAAAACTAGTTAAACAAAAAAAAAAAAGAACTAATTCATGCAAGTATCATTTGGTAGTTTTTTTTTTCCTAACATAAACTAAAAAAGAGGCCAAGATGTGAACATTTCATAGTGTTAAACTAAGAAATCATGATAATCTCACTTTCTATTTTCTTAATCATGGCATAATTAAATTATAATTACTTATTAACTATATTACATAGTGATGGTGGACAACACCTAATACAATAAAATTAGCAAAAATTAATTAACTTTAAAGTCAAACTTATATATAATTAACTAATTAATTTTCCAAGCCCTTCCCTATCTTTTTCATTGCCAAAGGAAAGTGTAGAATACTTTTGTATATTATTTATCTTTCAACAAAAAAGTTAGAAGCCAAATATATTTATTTCTTGTGATAGAGAAATAGGCTTGTAGTCATTTATTTTCCCAAAAAAAAAAAACTTGTGATTGTGAGGCAATTGGCCCACAGGGGCGCCCTTAATTCTTAAGTTTCAATTTTCTATAATTTATGAATCCTTTTTATCACTTTAAAGTTTAATCTCTTCCAAGTTATATCCTTCCATCTATTTATGATGTGTTTCTTTCTTTAATTTTTTTAAATTTAGTTTTAATTGACAAGATTCAAGGGAAATTTATAAAAATAATTTAAAAGTAAAAAAATATAAAAATATTATACAACTAATAAATGTACAAAAATATTGTGTACATAACAATTTTTTTTAAATATGATATATTTTTTATATATATTGAGTATATTTTTAGCATATATTGAATATGTTTGATATATATAGTTAAAATATAAAAAAAATTTAAAAAGTATTTTTGTAAACTAAAAAAAAATAAAACTGAAAATTCATTCATCATCAAATATTGATTCAAATAATTAGGTGGATAGAGTTGATTTGCTAAGGACAAGCTTGTAGAAATCTATTCTAACAAGATCCTTGCAGGAATAATGTCTAATGCATGAATAATAATAATAATAATAATAATAATAATAATAATAATAATAATAATAATTTAGGTGGGGATTAATGAATGGAAATTAGGGGGGGTCGCTTTTAGTGGAACCAAAATATAATCCAAGTTTAGGAAAAAGAGTGGCCAAAGTCTGAAAATTAGAGTCCAAAATTTTCCACCTTCCTCCACTAAAATACAGACAAAGACAATTAGTAAATGTCCCCACCCATTACTATTTTCCCATGCCGTGATTGATGGCATTGCAATTTCATGACCAATTCTTAGTCTTTACTCCTAACTATGGTTCACAATTTAAACCATTTTTGCTGGGAACAATGAACATGACGATGTAAACCCCACATTTAACCCCTTTTTCTTTAGTCGCTCTCAAGATTCAACTACCATTTACCAAAGCCAAGCCCATATTTGTAAAAGAAAAGCACATCCACCCTCCCCCTCCCTCTAAAAAAAAGATTTAAAAGAAGTCTAAGCCTCCTACACCTTCAATTCCCACCTTATATACATAATATTCCTCTCAGACATTTCATCAAACCCATATACACAAGTACTCATATTCTTTCAGAAAAAGCCATGGATTGGTTCTCTTGGCTATCAAAAACTGGCCTTGAGCCTTCTCTTGTATATGAATATGGTCTTTCTTTTTCTCATAATGAGCTTGAAGAAGAAGATATAGCATATTTTAACCATGAATTTCTTCAAAGCATGGGGATATCTATAGCCAAGCATAGGCTAGAGATCCTCAAGCTTGCAAGAAAAGAAAAAGGGGCTAGCCTGCATCCTATGGCAAGAGTTCTTGTTGCTTTAAAAAGAACAAAGAGATGTCTGGCTAAGTATATCAGAGATTTGGCTCGCCGCGATGAGTCTGCTCTTGTTGTTGTTCCTAGGCCTGTATATGCTAGTAGATGGAGAGGAGCAATGTTGAGAAGGCACAAGAAATTAATGATGGGTAAGCAAGGAAGATTGTTGCTCACAAATGGAAGTCCTATGGTGGTTTCTGGGCCTGGACTTGATAGTTTTTCAAGTCCTATGGTTTATGATCTTCACAAAGAAGAGAAAATGGATGGTGATGATCATGGTGGATATTGGTCAACTGGTGTTGAAGAGATCAGGTGGGATACTATGTTCCAGAATTTGAAACCAACATGAATGAATTTTTTTAGTTTTTAAGTTTCTTTTTGTTAATTAGGCTATATTTGGGGTTAGAACTTATAAAACTCGTAACCCCACAGTCATGGATACGACTCCATACTCTAGCACAACCGTGTTAAAAACTTAGAACTCTTTGGTTGTTTTTAAAATGTTCAATTTTCTCGATGTTAATTTTAATGGTGAAAGATGGGTTTTTTGGGTTCTTCCACCAAGAATCTTGTTGTGTGTTCAAGAAGACATATTTGCTTTGTTTTTTTCATCAGTGAAGGTGGTGGTGGTGGGCCAGATAGAGGACACACAAGCATGGCATGGCATCAATCAAGGATGAGATTGTTTCCCTCTTTCTTTTGGAATACTGTAATCTTTTTCTTTTCCTTATCTTTAGCAGAAAAAAAAGAAAAGAAACGACATTTGATAGTATTTATACTGTTTTCTTTTCATTTCATTTCAGTTCAATCCCTTCTATGAATCAATTTTACTCTTATATTGACATAATGGGAGATGGATTTTTTTTATAGAATCTGAATTACATTTCATATTGGAATTGGCAACACAACATAGAAAATAGTGATATAGAAGTAAGCTTCATTTCAGATAAAGTCTCAATTAATTATCAGGGCCATACTTCAATTTAATTGTGCTTCGAGTGCAGAATTTATGACCAATGTTCATACATACATATATGTACACACACGCACAGTTCAGTTTAACTATTTTTGTCCCCCCGATTGGGCGGCTAGGAGTGTGTAAAAAATAGACAAGCTTAATGCACGAACACTCCCACAATATGCAGATCTGAAGAAGAGTCGATCATGGGGTATATGATTTTGAAATCATTCTCACATGCTAGGAGTCAGACTTAACCTAGAAGAGACCAGAAAAGGTTAAGAAAGTTAGGGGCTATATGTATTATTTTGAATGCTCAGGGAAAAGAGTAAGCTACAGGTATCTTTCCAATATAAATAAAGCCTAATATTCTGTCTAAAGAATTTAAAACGAACAAACTTAAAAGAGAAAAAATCATATTAATCTGTTTCATATAGTTTTGCCGCTATATTATTCCAGTTTTGGCTCTGAAATAGCACAGAAAGATATGATTTTATTGATACACAAGCAACGGTACTCCTTAAAAGGGCAATACAACAACCTGGTTATTTATTACAAAAAGCTCAACTGAACATACTGCAACTAGGCCACATGCAGCCAATAAATACTTGCTTGTGGGGAGATTAATTTCTCAGCAATTTACATCATAAATAGTCAATTGTAGCCAATTCAAGCTACTTCCTAGTGTACTTTACTAGTACAAATTCCGCAGAATACGCAATCCCACTTTTTATTAGATAATGGTAATAATTGCTGCTCATCCATGACCTGAAGATTGTGGCAGGCGAAAAGAACCTCCTGCATATAGCATTTGGTAAACTGGCCGAATTCTGTCAGAATTATGCTCAAGATGGTGCCCAACCCACAGACACCAGCTAGAAAAAAGAATGTCAATTTGAAACAATCAGGACCTACACAGGTAGATCTTCCTTGTTTGGCAGCTTCTGCATCATATACATAACCAGCAAGCAGCCCTGAGAAAAGAAGCGCGCCTATAGGATTGCCCAGTGACATAAAAGCATAAATTATGCCGAAATGTTTCAAGCCGAATAGTTCAGAGGCAGTTGGCACCATTACAGAATACAAAATACCGTAGCAGACACCAATCAGGTCAGTTGCAACATAAAGAATACCATTTAGAGCTAATGCAAACAGAATGAATGTTAAAACCGTCATGGTTCGAGGAAATGAATGTTAAAACCGTCATGCATCATCCACACTGTTCGAGGAATTGTTTTTGACCTGCAATATTATACTTTTATCAGATTTGGAAGAAGCTAAAAAGTTGGAAACTAAAAGTATTGTGGTTTCAATAACAGCAATGAAATTACATCCAAAAAACAAAAGAAGCTAAAAAGTTGGATACTAACATGTGAAATTCAGTCATAAATTAGGAAGGCAGAGAGAGCGAAAAGCCATAGGTAAGAACAAAACTGAGCATGTGTTAAGCGAAAACAAATACACCAATACTAGTTTCAATTTAGTAAAATTGGAAATACTATGAGTGCCTTGAGAAAACATCAAAATCAACCACGTTGCTTCCAAGAAAAACAAAAACAGTTCGTAAGCCTAGTTCATGATGCAAGTCAAAGAGGAATAACCTGACAAAGTACTCAGAAACAGCACCCGAGCCAAGACGACCAACAAAATTGCAAAAGCTTAAGACAGCAAGCAATATTGTTGTATCATCAAGACCAAATGCAACCCCAATTTGAGCCAAATTATTGAGAATAGTTACTCCAGAACCCACTCCAAGAAAGTATACCACCCAGAGAAGCCAGAAATCAGCCTTGATTAAAGCCTGACGAAACTTAAAATCCTCTCCTCTCTTAGGTCTCCTTTTCTTCTTCACAGCTCCCTCTCCCACAGCAAGAAGAATTTCCACATCTGAGGCCTCCTCGCTGTCAAGAAAACTTCCAAGGTATGTAGCTGATGAAGATGGTGTCAACAAAGGATCTGTTGGGATTGATTCACCTTCCCCCAAAACCAGATGATCTGAAGAATCAGTTTCTGGGATATGGTTCTTAGAACTCGCAGGAAAAAGAGTCATTTTGATCGGAATTGCAAGAGGAGACATCAAAATAATTACCATTATGGCAATTAATACGTATGAAACAGTATCACTTAAAGGAACCATATCACTAATTATAGTGGATATGAGAAGATATAGGGCAAGCACAACACTTGCAGCTTGGGTAGAAACAAAATGGACATGCTCTGAAGAGTCTTCTCCTGAAGCTGGAGTACAGGCCCGAACAAAGTACATCATAGCCATGGTTGTCAAAATCCCGATTCAAAACGTAGAATCTTACGATTCTACGAGTTGAATATGGAATTAAGTTTTGAATCGGTTGTAGAATCTTTTTTAGGGTGGAATCCCAGAGAATCCCGATTCAAGTCGTTAGAATCGGTGGAATCTCAGTAAGATTCTACGATTCAAAACCTCATATAATATTTCATTTTGCATTATTATATTATTTTCATTTACATTCATCTTACCAATTGATAATTTTGTCCTTTTAATATAGGTCCATACAAAGAAAAGAAAACGATTATACAAAAAAAATGAATGATTTGGTGTTTGTAATGTATAACTTGAAGTTGGAAAAGAGAGTTAAGAAAAATATTGGTCCAAGTGAACTTGATAAAAGTGAAGAAGAACTTGATGTTTCCTCTGATGATGAGTGGATTGTAAAGGTAGGAGAGGAGAAACAAAATGAAGATGAAGATGCTGAAGATGTAGAGAATTTGGAGACTCAAGATGGAGAAGCTATGGATGATGATTTGGAGCTCCCTCATGATGATGATGATAATGTTATTGGTTTGGACGTTGGTGATGCTCCAAATGATGCAATGGATGATGATGATATCTTTGATTTTACTTAATATCTTTAATAATTATTTATAACTTATGTTAATTTATGTCTTTTATTTCAATTTGTAGTTTGAATCTATGTTTAAACTTGTGAAATTAATCATTTAATTATGGTTTTATGTTCTTTAACATGTTAAATGTAATTTATTTATGAAATATGGTAAAATTTTCATTTAACGTAGAATCTTACGATTCAAATACGATTCTACCGATTTACGATTCTAGAATTAGTTTTCGATTCAAGGTAGAATCCCGATTTTGACAACCTTGATCATAGCTAAGCATATAATTGGAATTCCAAGTGTAAGGAATAGCAAAAGCTTTGAAGCAGAGTAATCAAGTGCTATACTGTACAGCACTGTATATACTGCAGCAGAGATCTCAACATAACCTTTGAGAATGCCAGAAACAGTGCCTCTACTGAGAGGGAAGTTTCTCATATTGGTTACAAGCACAGCTGTGCCAAACCATCCATTGCTGTTAGTGGCAACAACAAGTGCAAGCCATAGCTACAACAGCAACAATAGAGAAGGTTACAGAAACATATATGATAAATACAAATACAACAATCAAGACTTAATCTGCAATTCTGCCTCAACAACATTGGAAACAAAAAGTATAAATTGCAAAAGTTCAAAGAAAATTAGACAATTTCAAATGAAAAGAACACAGATTTATAGGAGTAGGCCACTACTACCAACAGGCACTTAATCCAATACCAACAACAACAAAGCCTTAATCCCAAGTCAATTGGGGTTGGTTATATGGATTCTTCTTTTCCACTTAATACGATTTAAGGTTATCTCTTCTGATAGATGTAACATCATAAGATCATTTTGAACCACCTTTGACCAAGTCAACTTAGACCTACCTCTACCTCTCTTAGCTATATCTACTCTAACTTATTCGGTTTTTCTAACCGGCGCATTACTAGGTCTTCGTTTCACATGGCCAAACCATCTCAATCTATGTTCTCTTATCTTATCCTCAATAGGTGCTACCCCACTTTTTCTCTAATGCACTCATTGCGGATTTTATCCATCCTAGTATGACCACACATCCATCTTATCATTTTCATTTCCGCAACATGCATTTTACTCATGTGTTGTTCTTTTACTGCCCAACACTCACTACCATACATCATCGCAGGCCGTATTATAGTGCGGTAAAATTTTTCTTTTAATTTAATTGGCATCTTTCGATCATATAGAATTCCTATAGCATCTCCACTTCATCCAACCAGCTTTAATCCTATAATTTACATCTTCTTCACATCCCCCATCTTCTTGAAGAATAGAGCCAAGATATCTAAAATAAGTACTATGAGGTACTGCTATTCCGTCTAAAATAATTTTGTCTCTTTCCCTATTCTCGCTATTAAATCTACAATGCACATATTCAGTCTTAGTCCTGCATAGCTTAAAACCCTTAGATTCCAAAATGCTTCCCCATAACTCCAACTTTTGATTTACCCCTGCTTGAGTCTCATCTATTAATACAATATCATCTGCAAACATCATACACCAAGGGATGTTATCTTGTATATGTCTTGTTAGCTCATCCATGACCAAGGCGAAAAGATAAGGGCTCAAAGCTGAACCTTAGTGTAATCCAATAAAAACGAAAAAATTCTTAGTATCCCCTCCCACAGTGCGAACACTGGTGATAGCTCCCTCATACATATCCTTCAAGACTTGGATATATCGTATAGATATTCCTCTACACTCTAGGATCCACCATAAAACTTCTCTAGCGTCTTTTCCAAGTCAATAAAAATCATATGTCGGTCCTTCTTCATCTCTCTATACTTTTTCATCAAATCTCTTATAAGAAAAATAGCTTCCATAGTTGATCGACCAGACATAATGTCAAACTGATTTGAGGAGACACAAGTATTTAACCGCAAACGGTGTTCAACAACTCTTTCTCACAATTTCATAGTGTGGCTCATAAGCTTTATACCTCTATAATTCTATAATTTGAGCAATTCTGAATATCTCCTTTATTCTTAAAAATAGGTATCAAATTATTTTGTCTCCATTCATTAGGCATTTTCTTTGTACTTAAGATTTTATTGAACAAAGATGTCAACCATTTAACTCCTGTATCTCCCAAACATTTCCAAACCTCAATAGGTATCTCATCTGGTCCACAGGCATTACCAACTTTCATCCTCTTCAAAGATTCTTTAACTTCCGAAAACCTAATCCGTCTAGTGTATTTCACATTTTTCTCAAGCCTAACATCTAAACCCTCAATGTTATCAATATGGTTACCATTAAAAAGTTCCTCAAAATAGCTTCTCCGTCGTTCCTTAATATCATCTTCTTGAACCAGATCTTTATTCTCTTTATTTTTAATGCACTTAACTTGGTTTAAATCACGGCATTTCTTTTCTCTTATCTTAGCCAATTTATAGATAGCTTTTTCCTCTTCCTTTGTTTCAAGTTTCTCATACAAACTCTTTAAAAATTGTGCTCTTGCTTGACTAAATGTCTTTTTAGCATCTTTTTTTGCTTGTTTATACTGCTCAAAAGCATCATTGTTATTACACTTGGACAAACTCTTATATCATTCCCTTTTATTTCTTACCGCCTTTTGCACTTAATCCAATACCATGTTCATATTTTTTTGCAAATTTCTACATTACATGCCAAAAGAGAGAGAAAAGAAGAAGGTTGAGGAGATCATTTTAGAAAAAGAAGAATAGAGTGAGATGCATGAGTACTTCAGGCAAAATAAAGGAACAGAAAAGAGAACATCAGGTTTATGTAAGAACATTTTAACTCTCATAAATTTTATCAAAAAGTATGCTTTGAGAAGTCGACAAATGACTTGTGCATAATTACTTTCTACAGGTTTCATCATGTTAACTTTTGTAGCTCTAATGGAGCTTCTAAATGTCAAAAAAAGTCGACAGCCGGCAAAGACCTGCACGAGTAACCAAAAAGCTGACAGGTATTTGCTGTGGATAATGGGAGCAGGAACATACACACCACTTAAAATTTGGACTGATGAAGGGAGAAGGTTAAATAGTTTATAATGTTGCTTAGAATGCAATAAGTGGTTCTAAGTAAGCTTTGTAAGGTGATGAACATAGTCATATGAAGTTAGCAAAGTTAGAAAATGAAATGGAGGTAGATCTACAAACAGCCCATACAATTATAAAGATTGTTTCACTAGAAGTCACGGAGTGAGAGAATAATCCCAAACTAAAATGTATAATGCCTTGTAAAATATTTGTTGAACTTGTTTCTTCACTCTCACCTCCACTATTACCAAATACTTCTTGCAACGCATGACCTTCCAAGGCATCACAAGTACAGAAGTTACCATATACAACAAATAGTCATCTGCATTAACTCATAAATACCTAGTTCCTTCCCAACCCTATTACATCCAGTTTATTTTCTAAACCCTTTAAAATGCACAGCTTTATTCTTCCCCTAGCTAAACTTCATAATAGATAACCACCCCGAAACCATCATTTTAATTATAATGGCCTCATGAATCTCCTCTAATAACCTTCAGTATATTATATTTACCAAAACCAGAGACTTGAGATACTTTAATCTCTGAAAACAATGAAATAAGTACTGTGCAGCTACAGATTCCAGTATGTGGCCTGAGATATTAAGTTTTCTCCATCAAGCATAAACTTTTTTATTAGTTGCTCTGGCAGAATTGCATTCAGAAACAACAGCTGTTTAAAGTAAAGGGTGGGATATGTCCTAACAACAATCTCCATAATACAATTAATCAAAATCTCCTGGTCCATGTTGAAGTTGGGTGCCTTCTTGAATACAATTTAATACCCTTAAATATTCTGAATTTCCTTACATCAAGCTATATGGACTGAACTAGAATATCAGGATAAAAGAAGGGTTCTGCCAAAACTAAAACCCAACTAAATGTAAGAGCTGTAACAAAAAATATCCTCCTGACATCCGAAGAAGGTTTTATAAGAGAACTTAAATACAAACAATTACTTAAAATGGATTTGCATAGGATAAATATACACCAGAGGATAATTCAGCACATCTAATTAGTCAATTGTTGGTTGGTTTCATCAAGAGAACTAGAAAGAGTCAAGGTAGATTCTGCAAATACCTACACAATACTAAGAAATACCAAAATATATACGCAAATTTTCCTCAGTCGGGAAAGCCAAGTAAGCAAAACACAAATAATAAGCTCCTGTTCTGTTGAAAAGTGTACCTACAACCACATCATAAGCTGATCACTTTGTAAGAGAGGACAGTGCATAATTCTTGTTCTTTTGTTTAATGAGTACCATATACAGCCTGGACCAATGATCCCATGTACAGGGTTTCCTAAGTCGTGCAGGGTGAAAGTAAAAGATGAAAAATTTTGCTTCAAGACTCAAAAAGGAAATATCCGAACACATTAATCCTGTGCAACCCCAGAAAATTGTAGGAACCCAAAAAAATAACTTTCAGGGTAGAAGCAATCCGCCTAATATGCTTATACTGAGTTCCATTAAGAAACTGCAGCAGTAAATTCTGAACCTAAAAGAAGCTCTTTCCAGCATTTTAGGGAGCTTTGCACCCAGTGGCAAAGCTCCTAAATCAGAAAGAAGAAAAATTAAAATTTATTTGCCAATTCGCAGTTCTACAGTTTAAGATTCCTCCAAATTTATTAAGCTATAAATTTTACAAAGGAATAAGAAATTAACTTGCTACTTATTCAGAATATTTCTGTTGTTTTTTCAACTAGAATATTGAAGTTGGTAAATCTAAAGTATCGCCAGCATCTAGGTAATGCAGGGAAAACTGAAATAGTGATCACAGATGAATTCACCATATTCCAAACCCACTTCATCATAAGCATGAGACTAAATGATTGAAAAACTAATGCAAATGGACAGAAGAACTCCACAAAAATAAAAAATAACAATCACTAATCTAATAGGTACTAACCAATTTGCGGGCTGAATAACAAACTAAGTTTAAAAAATTAATCAAGGAAATGGCATCGATCAATGCCACATATCATTATGCAGTGTGTACGCTATCCTACTTGAACAGATGAAAACTTCAAAGTGGATTCTTCTATAATTAGTTTGCCAAAATAGCAAATGGAAGGTTTGCCAAATATTAGGATTAACAACTAGCAATAGTTTCAAGCAATCAAGCTATGTTTTTTTCGAGATGAACCAAATCAAGTATTAGCTCCGACCAATCAACTCCTACCAAAACTTGATACTGAGTCAGAAGTCAGACTTGGAACAGGAAGCAACAAACCAACTAAAGAAACTAAAAGAGATTCCAATTCCATAAAATATTAAAATAGATATAATTTCCCCAGCAACTATAAAAACAAAGAACCATGAAGCAAACCCAAAAAGGGTAGGTTCAAATAAATTGGAGAAGAAACAATAAATCAACAATTCCAAATCCATCAAGTCCATAAGTGGGAAAGTCAAAAACTTGAATTCATTAAAAAATCTAACTCAACAACCAATACGGCAACCCACTGACAGTCTGTGCAACAGCGAGCCAAAGAACGCCATAGCCCAAGAAACAAAAAACAACACCCGCAGGAAGCACAGACCAAGGTGGGAACTTGTTGATAACAATACCAGGAATTAAACCCACATTCTCCCCAATATTATAATTTTTTTTACAAATTTTAATTTTTTTTGGGTGGTTATTTATCTTTTTTTTTATTTTAATAGTATTTTATAAATTTATTAATAATATATTTTTATTATTAAAAAATTAATTAATAAAAAAATATTAATATATATATACAGAATTTTAAATTTATAAAATTATTTATAATAAAAATAAAATAAAAAAAAATTAAATAATAAATATAATTTTTTAAAAAATAATTAAAATAAATAAATTATTTAATTCATTAAATGATTTTAAATTAATTTAGTTAAAAAATTTATCATTTTCTTTATTATTTTTTTGTATTTGTATATTATCAATTTTTTAAAAGAAAATTATTGATTATAAAATAAATAATTTATTATAATTTTTTTGACTTCTTATAAAAATTAAAAAAAAAGAAGGAGAGCAATTTAAAATTTTTTAAAAAATTAATAAATAATTTAAAATTTTTTAAAAATATTATATATATTTATTTAAAAAGAGAAGGGGGCAACTGCCGCTTCTCATGAAGGCAGCTTCGCCAATACGTCCCACCCAGCCTTGAGTCCTACGTTTGGCATATCAGATTACAAAGGCAGAAGCAACATCCAAATATTGGACTGAGAGTGGTGGGTTATAATAGCAGCAGTTTCTTGAAATTTTTTTTTTGTGGGTGATTGTGGCTTTGTAGTACTGGTGTTTTTTTTTGTAGGCCAACATTATTAACTATACTCGTTTTTTTCCTAATCAAAAGGAAAAACAAACCATGTTTTTTTGTTTTAATATTAAAAATCTCATCAATTTTTTTTAATCTTATTTTCAATTAGTATAAAGTTTAGTTTTGTAAATGAATTTGTATAAGTTTAGTATTTGCTCATTTTAAAATGGGCTACATTATTAAAAAAAATTTAAAGAGCTAAGTGAAAAAATAAATGTAAATTAAGTTTTGGCAATATCAAAATATGTATAACATATATTTATATAAAATTAACAATGAAAGGTGGTACCTAACCACATGAGAAACAAGCCACCATTTTTGACAATGAGATCAACAAGCTATTATTTTTGAAGCCATCATAAACCATCAATTTTGAAGCCACCATTGTTGAATGTTGAACTGCCTAATTAGTTAGGTCAACAACCATATGAGAAAGCCTATATATATGGCATTTCCTTCCTCTTTTAATATACACTCAAAAATCAAAGACACCAAAAAGACACCAAAAGAAAGAGAGAGAGGGGTGTAGTTGAAGGAAAAGGCCTTTAGGTCTTTCCTCCTCCAGTTCAATGACAAGAATTGAGAGAAGAAAAATTGATGATGAAAAATGGTGTAAGCCAAAGTAAAATTGCTTTGATGAGTATGAGTGAAAATTGAGAGAGTGAATTATTTGGGGAGTGACAAAATTATGAAGTTTTATTTTGGTGTGTTTGGGAAATACTTGAGTGCTACTATTTTGGATTTATATCAATTGTAATAATTGTACCTCTAGAAATATTTCTAGAAAAGTCTCTCTTGTAAGCCTATTATTTTTAATAATGGAAGAATATTTTTTGGAGTTTTTCCCGTGGACGTAGCCCAAAGAAAAATGGTGAACCACGTTAAATCTGGTGTGCTATTTTGTCTCAGTTTTATAGCTATTATCAATGGTAGTTGTTTTGTTATATTATATTATTAATTATCCAAGTAAAATTCTGTCTAAGGAGACTAGGCTTTAAGCGGAACCGTTTGTGATTCCTCTAGCATTTTCTGGAAATTTTCTTGCTATTTATTTTTAGTACAATATTTTATACACTATTTACTTGTATAATAGTAAGTAATTTGCGTGTTATTTACTTCCGCTGCACAACAAGTGGTATCAGAGTCTGGTTCAGACACGCGACGTTGGAGTTAACCTCTTTGTATTAAAGAGATGGAGACAAAGATAAATAAAATGATCAACCTAAATGGCTCGAATTACCACATATGGAGAAACAAGATGAAGCATCTCCTATTTGTGACGAAAATGCATTTGCCTGTGTTCACCACATCAAAACCTGATGAGAAATAAGATAAAGACTGGAACTTGAGCATGAGCAAGTATGAGGTGCTTGCTATGATAGTGTTTTTTTTTTCATTGCCAGAGTTTTGAGAAACTCTGAAGATTTTATTAACAAATTTTGCTTCTAATGGAATTAGTGAATAGTGGTTCCTCTTATTTCGTGACTTTCATTGATGACTGTTCAAGAAAACTGTGGGTTTATACCTTGAAAAATAAAGATCAAGTTATAAAGGTATTTAAACAGTTTCATGCCCTAGCCGAAAGAGAAACTAGGAAGAAATTGAAATGTATTAAGTCAAATAATGGGGGCGAGTATATTGGATCACTTCAGAGTTATTGCAAGGAGCAGGGCATTCGACGCAAGCTGACAACTCGGTTGAATGGTGCAGCTGAGAGAATGAACAAGACTCTCATTGAGAGAGTTAAATATTTGCTATCACATGCGAAGCTGCCAAAGTCATTTTAGGCGGAAGCATTGAATGTAGCGGTTCATGTTCTAAATCTTTCACCGCGTGTTCCTTTGAAGTTTGACATTCCAGAAAGAATATGGTCTGGAATGGATGTCTCTTATAATCACTTAAAAGCATTTGGGTGCAAGGTATTTGTGCACATACCAAAGGATGAGCGGTAGAAGCTGGATGCTAAAACACAACAATGTGTGTTTGTTGGGTACGGTCAAAATGAGCTTGGCTATTAATCTTATGATCCAGTTCAGAAGAAGCTTGTTAGAAGTCGTAATGCGGTTTGTTGAAAATGAGACCATCAAAGATATTGAGAAAGCCTAGAATGTTTCTAGATTCGATGGTAGTTCGATTAATCTTGAATTAGTTCCTCCAAAAAGTGGTGCCGAGATAGATTGGAGATGAAATTGAAGATGGCCAGCAAAATACTGCTGATGATGATGCTCCCATCCAGAATCAACCAAATAATGATTTTGATGAAGATGATTTTCAGCCACCAATACCAGATACAGCTCAGAAACCATTGAGGAGATCTATTAGAGTCGGATAGTCTTCTACTAGATACTCCAGTGATCAGTATATGTTACTTACTAATGAGGAAAAACCTAAGAATTTCTTAGAAGTCATGCAAGATAAGTTGAAATTCTTGCATGAAAATAAACCATTTAAGCTGGTGAAGTTGCCAACAGGCAAGAGGGCTTTGAAGAATAAATGGGTGTTCAGGATAAAACATGATGAACACAGTTCACAGCCACGATTCAAAGCCAGATTAGTTGTTAAGGGATTCAACCAAAGGAAAGGGATTGACTTTGATGAGATTTTTCCACCAGTGGTGAAGATGACATCCATTCGTACAGTACTAGGATTAGCTGCAAGTCTCGACTTGGAGATTGAGCAGATGGATGTAAAGACTGTCTTCCTTCATGGTGACTTGGAGGAAGAGATATGCATGGAACAACCAGAGAATTTCATGAAAAGAGGAAAAGAAGATTATGTCTACAGATTGAAGAAAAGTCTGTATGGCTTGTAAAAGGCACCGAGACAATGGTATAAGAAGTTTGAGTCAGTTATGGGGGAGCAAGAGTATATGAAGACTACTTCAAACTATTTGTGTTTTTTGTGAAGAAATTTTATGATGACGATTCATCATCCTTTTGTTATATGTGGATGATATGTTAATTGTTGGCCAGAATGTTTTCAGAATCAACAGCTTGAAGAAAAAGTTGAGTAAGTCTTTTGATATGAAAGACTTAAGGCCATCAATACAAATTCTTGGCATGAAGACAATCAGAGAGAGAGGCGCCAAGAAGTTATGGTTATCACAAGAGAAGTACATTGAGAAAGTACTTCAAAAGTTCAATATGAACAAAGCTAAAGGTTAGTTGTCCTCTTACTGATCACTTTTAAACTTAGTTCCAAATAAAGCCCTTCAATGAAAAAGAAGAAGGAAGAGATGGATAGAGTTCCATATCCTTCAGCAGTTGGGAGTTTGATGTATGCCATAGTGTACACATAGCCAGCTATTGCTGACATAGTGGAAGTAGTGAGTCGGTTCATTTCAAAATCTGGTAAGGTACATTGGGCTGCAGTGAAATGGATTCTGAGATATCTTTGTGGTACCTCCAAAATATGTTTATGCTTTGGCAATGAAAAACCTGTGTTAGTTAGAAACACAGATGCAGACATGGCAGTTAAGGTTACAAAAGTGCATTGCTTTCTGCAACTGAAGCAGAATTCATTGTTGCAATTGAAGCATGCAAATAGCTCATGTGGATGAAAAAGTTCTCAAATGAACTTGGTTTCAGCAGGACAAATATTCACTTTATTGTGATAATCAGAGTATTATCCACATTGGGAAGAATTCTTCCTTTCACTCAGGATCAAAATATATTGATATCAGAGATGTGTTGGAGAAGAAACAATTACAGTTTGAGAAAATCTATACTAATGAAAATGGATCAGATATGATTTTACTAAGGGAAAAGTTTGAGTTCTGTTGATCATCTACAGGAATGACAATTAACTCATGTGGTCGGTAGGGGGAGAATTGAAAGGTGGTACCCAACCACATGAGAAACAAGCCACCATTTTTGACAATTAGATCAACAAGCCACCATTTTTGAAGCCATCACAAACCACCAATTTTGAAGCCACCATTGTTGAATGGCCTAATTAGTTAGGCCAACAACCATGTGGGAAACCCTATATATATGGCATTCCCTTCCTCTTTTAATATACACTCAAAAATCAAAGACACCAAAAGAAAGAGAGAGAGATGTAGTTGAAGGGAAAGGCCTTTAGGCCTTTCCTCCTCTAATTCAATGGCAAGAATTGAGAGAAGAAAAATTGGTGATGAAAAATGGTGTAAGCCAAAGCAAAATTGCTTTGATGAGTATGAGTGAAAATTGAGAGAGTGAATTATTTGGAGAGTGACAAAATAGTGATGTTTTATTTTGAAGTGTTTGAGAAACACTTGAGTGCTACTATTTTAGGTTTATCTCAATTGTAATCATTGCACCTCTAGAAATATTTCTAGAGAAGTCTCTCTTGTAAGCCTGCTATTTTTAATACTGGAAGAATATTTTTCTGAGTTTGTCCTGTGGACGTAGCCTAAAGAAAAATGGTGGACCACGTTAAATCTGGTGTGCTATTTTATCTTAGTTTTATAACTATTATTAAGGATAGTTATTTTGTTATATTGTGCTATTAATTATCCGAGTAAAATTCTGTCTAAGGAGACTGAATTTTAAGCGGGACCGTCTGTGATTCCTCCAGCCTTTTTTAAAAATTTTCTTGCTATTTATTTTTAGTACAATATTTCATATACTATTTACTTGTATAATAGTAAGTAATTTGCGTGTTATTTACTTCCGCTGCACAACAGATAATGCCACACATAAATATGTATATATACAATTTTAATTGTGGGTTTATAGTTATACTAGTTTGTATTTATTTTTTTCCTAAAGTATGAGCAGAAGTAATAAAATTTATATCAATTATATTGACATGTGTGAGTGATTAATGGTCATAAAGATTTTTATTTTTTAAAAATTTACATATGATTTATTTTTTTACAATAAACATATTTTTATTCATAAAAAATCATTTGAGACTTATCAATATCTCCGAAATCTGAAAATATATAATGACAGTGGAAATAAAAATATAATTTTATTAGTAAGTTTGAAATACAGTCCCTCATTTATTAGGTTTTTTACTATATTTCAAACAAACTGAATTTACGAAAGGTCGTCCGGCTGCTATAAAAGCCACAATTTTTTTTTTCCATTTTGTTAGACACCAACCATTCAAACTAAAGCACATATTAATTGTTTTCATTTAATATTTTATCGTCCCAACATAATAGAAATATTTTTTTTTATTTTAAATTATAACTTTATTATTATTTTATTTAAATTATAACTATATTATAAACTATTGATTATATTCATATTTAAATATTTTAAAATTAATAACATTATATTTAATTTTTAAATTTTTTAAATTATAATTACTTTAACTTAATTAATAGTTATTTTTATTTTTTATTTTTATACTAATTGATAATTATTCAGTAAAAATGGATGACAATATGAGTAGATTGTAAAAAAATATATATGTTAATTAAATAATTTTATTTTTTTAATATGTATGAGATAAAAGATGCTTATATCATTTTGAGACGAAGTCAGTATTAAAATAATGGTTGAAATTTAAATTATTAATTGCTTTTAAATAAAAAAATTAAGGTGTACGAAAGTATGTGTAGCTTAAAAAAATTGTGCTTCATTTACTTTAATGATAATACTAGAAAAGTTCTCGCAGGATATTATAGATATTTTTATTTAATATATATTAATTTCAAAATTTACAATAATTTTAAATAAATAAAATAAAAATAAAATTATAAAAATTACAAAATTAAATCTAAATAAAATTTAAGTAATAGTAATTAAAAAATAAATCTAACAAAAATTAAAAAATATAAAATTAAAAAAAAACTTAATCAAATAGTTAATGCAAATAAAAATTAAAATAAAAAATAACTTAACTGAAATTAAAATAAAACTCCAACAAAAAAATGAAATTACAAAAATTAAAAATATAAATAAAAAAAATTATAATTTATGCAAAATCAAATAAAAATAAGTAATTCAAAAAATTAAAAAGAAAATAAAAAAATAAAAAATAATCCAAAATAATAATTAAATTGGTAAGTTTTGGTAAATATAAAGGAGAAAATTATAAAATATTTGAAAATAATACAAGAGAAAGAAAAAATTATAAATTTAGCTCAAATTTTATTATTGTTAAATTTTTTTTAAAATAAAAATGTTTATTTTATAATTCTAATTTCTAATTTTGAATTAAAATTATTAAAAATCAGTAAATTTGAAATTTTGATTTATTAAATGGTAAAATAGTAATAATAAAAAGAATCATGATTATTTTGAAAAAAATAATAAAATAGTAATAAAGAAAAAAATATGGTTATTTTGGAAATTTACTATTTATAACTTTAGTTTACTTTATTGTATACTATAATTACAAATTTTATTTTTTAATAATTAATTATAGCTTTAAATAGTTCATTAATTAGTTTTAATTAACTTTAATTTTAATTTTGTGTCTGTCTTGGTTTAGGTTAGGAATTAATAAATTAATTGTTTTTTTATCTGAAAATTAATTGTTTTAATATTACACTTTATTAGTTTCTTGGACCTTGCCAATGCATGGATAAATAGTTAAAGGTTGATTTGTGTTTACTATTGATTATTGAAGCTTAATGTCAGATTTTATCCTCACGCATATTCTCTCTAAATTTATACTCTCTCCGTCCAATTTTTATAATTCAATAATTATTTACACTTTAATAAAATATAGTTAAATTAGTTAAAAATTGACTTTTTTCTATTATACTCTTATCAAATATAATATATTTTTTAAACTATTTTTAATATTATTTAAAATTATTGTGAAAACATATATATTAAATAAGAAAATAATAATAAAATAATGACTTTATTTATGACAAGTGAACTATAATTTAAAACATTCAAAAATAGTATAATGAACTATAAAAATATAATGGAAGAAGTATATTTTTTTTTTGTTAAAAAACACAATTATTATATAATTATTGATGATAAATTTTCATCAGAGAAATTTTAGCCCTTGATATAAGATATAAAATTATTACACGTGAGATGGCTACGAACAAATATAACAATGCAAATTAAAATTACTGTCTCGTGCCACAAAAATCATTTAGATAGACTAAAATTAAATTACATTATATAATTTTTAAAAAAAAATTATATATGAAAGGAGAGCACCTAAAATTCAAATTTAAGATCTAAATAAAAGGGATACATGCTCTTAAATATCAAATTGCATCTTGATAGTTATATTATATAAGTTAAATATATAAAATATGAAAAAAAAAGAATAAAAAAACAAATCAAATAGAAAAAAAAGTATAATTAATGTTAAGTTTGGAATTAATATTCAAATAGTTTTTTGTAATATTTAAGTATATTTTAATTATGTACACCAATTATCGAAACATAATCCAACGACAAGTATATATTTTTTATGGTTAATTTAGATTCTCTTAATGTAATACTTAAAAATATATATATTTTAATTGTAAATGTAAATATTTATTTTTCTATTTTGTCACAATGATCGCTAACATTTTCAAATTAACTTATATATGAATTGTCCTTTATTAAATTTTTTTACATTAAATCAATTAAGATGTGTATTTTAAGGGTTATCAAGAACTGAAATCATGTTAAAAAAATATAATATATAGATTTCTATAGAATATATAGTAGAGATTTATATAACTAATAATTCGTACCTATTCAATCATTAACGTATAGTTTAGTAGTAATTAGAAATGTGTATTATTTTTATTTAAATTTTGAATTTAAAATTTTCAAGTATTCTCGTGTAATTTATAAAAAAATAAAACGGTACCTGCCCAACCTTTATTATCATGAGGTGCAGATTGAAGGCATTATATATGTTATGCAGTGGCACGTGCCCATCAATCAAAATCTAATTGACGTAGCCAAGTGCCAACTCTGCCTCTTTCTTTTCTTTATTTTAGAAGCGTGAATGAGTCGAATTGCGTGGATTTTCTTTTTTTCATCATGAAAAGAATATACCAGTAGAAAATAACTTACATTACAAATTCATCTTCATTTACGTGTGAGAACCAAATAAAAACTGTACATATGAAAACTAAAGACCCAAGAATAAACATCTTTCCCTTGAAATAGAAACCGCCCAAATTTTGGTAGAGCCACTCTTGAATCTATGGCTATAGATAGATATAAGAAAGGCCAAGAACTGAAAAATAAGGCAGAACTAAGTGTCTATTAATCATCAAGTTATAACTAAAAATAAGAGAGAAAACAAATAATAAAGGTTTAAAACCTCATATATTCTCAAGTTTTGAAGTAGGCGAGTGAAGGAGAGAAGCAAACGTCTTATACTGGGATCGGAAAGGAAGCATGATGCCGCCGTCGCACGCTCTGAGCCAAAACTCTAATGTTGCAAGCGGCGCTGAATAGATTGCATCCTCATACAAATACTCCTCAAATAGGGGAGGCGGATCTTCAAGCAAGCACTGAATGAGAGAAAGAAAGAGCAATGGACTTCTGAGATTTTAGTTGATAATCCTTAAGAGAACATAAAAACTGACATCTTTCAAGATCGGTGAAATGTCAAATCTAGAATAAAAAAACCAAATCTTCCTAGAAAAGGAGATTTAAAAAAAAAGAAAAGAAGGAAGAACTCGAGCTTGAACTAATTTATTAAAAAACAAAGAAATAGCCTTGAAAATAGAATGCAAAACACTAAGAAACTAGTAGATTTTGGGATGTTGTTGTTCGCACCCTTAAAACCCTAGCAGGGAAAATGTTCCAAAGAGAGAAAATAAGAGAGAGGCTAAGATTGAACTGCGTCGAATTTTGATTTAATAAAAAAATCGGATCTGAATTAAATTAAAGTAAGGTTATAATGCTTATAGCCCCCTGTAAATTTTCATCTTAATATTTTGTTTAGTTTGATTTTTCTTTCGGAAAAATTACCTCTTCCGTCATTTTTATAAAATTTTTCCATCTTTATCGAGCTATTTTAATTATTTTATAATAAACTATATAAATATGATATTTCGAAAAACTAATCATAATTCTTGTAAATATGAATATATTTTAAAAAATATGATAAATTTAAAATTTTATTATTATTTTTTAGTATTTTTATGCAAATTTCCTTTTCTTTTTTAAAAAATCACTCACAAAAACTAGTTGTTAAAATTAAAGATCTCATTTTTATATTAATTTGATTATCTATTTATGTACTTTACATTTATACGTGAGATTTTTTTTACATTTAATTCATAGAGTAGTCTTCACAGTCCTTGATCAAGATGAACTTCAGTCATTTGGACTCAATCAAGCATATTCTACTTCATTTTTTTTTTCCTCTATTTCAATGATACATCATATAATTTTCTCTTTTAAGCATAAATGTATTATGCTAGAAATATGCATAACACATTTTTTCGGTCAAACTTAAAAAATAATATTTTTTTATTTTTTTAAATGGAAAGATATTTAAAAAAAAAAAAAACATACTATATACTTTTTCTCTTTCCTTTTCTTTTTCTATGTTAGCCTGAAATCTATATATAGAACGACTTTATAAAAAAATATAAAATATTTTTAAAAAAAAAATTCATTTTCAACTTCAAAATTTAAAGATATTTACTTTCAATTTGCAACATTTCATACACTAAAAATATAATATTTTTTCAATCAAATTTAAAAAAAGACATTTTTGAAATTTCATAAAAATTGTATAAAACTATAAAAAAAAATTTTAAAAAAGTGACCTGGCATGTGATTTCCCCTAAATTAAATTTAGGACTTGCATTAAGAAAGTCTACTTATTCCATTCAGATTTAAAAAACAAAAAACAAAATTGGATTGGCTCTATTTTGTGTTGTCATGCTACTTCTTTGTGGATTATTTGGCATATTATTAATATATTTCTATTATTTATACATATATTTTTTACTAATATTATATATATATATATTATTACATTTTATTGTATGAAAGTACTTTAAAAATTGAAAATATTTTTAAAAAATCATTTTTATTATTTCTTTAGAGAATGCCCACTCTTCTTATAATTTCAAAAGTACAATTTGTAATAGGTAGTATATCAAAAATATACATCAAGGCTCATAACCGCATAACATATAATATGTTAGAGGCATACATAGAGTATATTTTCAATTGAACTTGCAAAACATATATATATATATATTTAAAATTTATTAAAAATTATTAGACATTTTATAAAATAAAATAAAAAAAGTGACATGCAATGGAATTTTCTCTTTTTATTTTTGTTGTTCTATTCCAAAATTTTATGCTTTGAAAATAGACGATCAAAGAGGGAAAATAACTTTTATAATTTAATAATTTTTTATTCTAACACTAAATAACAAAAATAAATAATAAATTTATATTTTCACATTTAAATTTAATAAATAAAAATTAAAAATCAATAGCAACAATCATATGAGAAGATCCTAAGAATAGAACTATTTCATTATTAATAAAACTAAAACTAAAAAGTTGAAATAATTAAAGGATCACTTCAGAAATTTTTAAGGTCCAATAACATGAATAAATAATAACCAGTTTCAATATGATTAAATTAAATGCACTTGCACTCTTATATAAAATTCTTTTCAAAAATAAGCATTTAAATTTTAAGAAATCAAAAAACTAAATTGCTGATGTCAAAGCAAAACTAAAAATAAGTTTAAAATGTTGTCATTAGAATGCTTTTTGTTGAATAATTTCAAATTTTTTGTTAATAAGATAAATATTTTAGAAGAAGAGAAACGACATGTAGCTAAAAGCTGAAATTCTCTAAAAGCTGAAATTCTTCTTGCTGGACTAGGCCTTATTGAGCTTCTTGATAGTCATTATTTGGGTTAAGCTTTGAACTATAAAAAGTGGAATATTTTTTAAGGGATTTCTATAAAAAAAAAAAAACTAAAAAAAATTACAAAATTACGGAAGGTTTTAAAAATATTTATAAATCTATAAATTGCGCTATTAAAACATCAAAAATCGACAAAACATTATTTTTTTCTTTTTTTGTCTTCTTTTTATTAAGCTCTGTTATCTTCATCTTTTTCATCATTATCATCATCATCATCATCGTTGTTCTTGTTCATCTTCTTGTTCATCATCCTTTTTCTTCTTCTTCTTCTTCAATCGATAACCAAACATCAAAAATTAAAATCTAAAAAAATATTCAAAGATGAAGAAATTAATATCAAAAATATAAAAAGATGAAGAGATCAATATCAAAAATTCAAAAAAAAAATCAGAAACAAAATCTTCATCCTCTTTTTAATTAAAAATCTTCTTCATCTTTTTCATTAAAAACCTTCATCATTTTCATCATCAATATCAGTATAAAGAAAAGAAAATTTTTCAACAAAAAAATAATTATATAAATCATCAATCAAGGTTTAAAAATTTTGCATGTAACTATATATAGAAACTTTAATTTATAAGATTAAATCTTCATCTTCATATTCACTTAAAATATTCATCTTCTTTTTTAATAAAATCTTCATCTTCATATGCACTTTAAACATTCATCTTCTTCATTAATAAAATCTTTATCTTCATTCTTTTTTTAAAAAAAAAATATTAATTTCGTAACCGTTGATGCATTGTTGATGTATTGTAGATGTTTTGCGTAGATAAAAAAAATACTGAATAAAATTGTCGATATATTATAGAAGTTGTGCGTATGTGAGCAAAATATATAATAAAATTATTAATGTATTATAAATATATATTTTGCATATATAAAAAGAATACATAATAAAATTGTTAATATATTGTTAATGTATTGTAGATATTTTGTGTTTATAAAAAAATATAAAATAAAATTATTGATATATTGTAGATGCATTACGTATGTAAGAAAAATATATAATAAAATTATTAATATATTGTAAATATTGTGTGAATGTTGTGTATAAAAAAATTATTAATATATTATATATTGTAGCATTATAAAATTATTGATATATTATATATTTTAGTATTATAAGAATACAAAATTATAAAATTATTGATGGATGGTAGATATTTTTAATGTATTGTAGATGTTTTGTATATATTGTATATTTATAAAAATATAACATAAAAAAATTCTAAATAAAACAATATAAAAAAAAGTAAAATGAAAAAATTAAATAAAAAAAAGAAAAAAAGTCAAAAATAACGTTGAGAAGTTATAAGGCCTGTTAACATTTAAAGGTAAAAATGAAAAAAAAAATTCAACAAAAAATAAAATTAAAAAAATTTGTGTGGTATATTTGAAAATAAAAATTGAAAGAGAGATAAATAGTGTAAATTTCTTCTTTTTTTTAAATTTTTCATTTCAAAAATATTAAATTTGCAACTTTTGTATATCAAAATTATCCGTTTAAATATATCCGATACATATATATTCATTTAAATATTAAACAGTACCGTTTAATTTACTCACGAAACGAAGCTCCATATTCTTGATATGAAATAAAAAATAAAAATAAAAATCTATTTTTTAAAACACCAAGTCTTGATTTTATTGCTAAAAGCCTGATTGTAGCCCAATTTGAATCATATAATAATTAATAATGATATTTATTATTTTAAATATTATATTCTAGTATAATGAAATTAAATATCTCATTTATAATTAATAATTTTGAATTGAGAAGAATTTAACTAACATGAGTATAACATATAGATTATACTTTTTTTAATGTTTAATTTAATATATAATTATTGTTTTAAAATTTTATTGGAGGAAAAAATTAAGTCGTTTTATTATTAACTAGTTTAAATAGTTTAAATTCAATTTGACTCATGAATAAGTCGAATGGAAACTAATTACATTATGCTTCACTAGACCCAATTCAACATAGATAATAAAAGTCTTGTTTCAATATTTTCTCTAGTAATATATTTTTTTTAGAATTTAGAGGAACATATTTAAATGTAAAATTATTATATTAGTTGTATGGTAGATTAATATACTTGAATATATCATTTAATTGTTTTTCCTTTAGTATGAATACATAAAATGATAAATTAGTAGGTGATATAATTTTTTTTAATAATGATAAATTAAGTATATAATTATATTTCGGCTAAATAATTATGAAGTTAATGAAATTTTACATATTATATTAGTCAATTTTTATATTTTTAATATCTATTTTTTGAGTCTCTGAGATTTTAAAAAATAGACCATTTAGTCATTCTATTAATATTTATATTTCAAAATCTTTAGTTAATGAATTTAATATCATAAAATGACTATTTTGCTATTTCTTTATATATGTCTATATTTATTTTTATTACTTGTTGATTTATTTTATTTTATTTATTTTATTTTATATATAATTTATTTACAAAATAATAAAAGATATTATTTTTATTATTTAAAATTATTTTTTAATAATATTTATAAAATTAAAATAAATAATATGTATAGATCATCTTTAAAATAATAAAATATATTATTCATATTATTTTAAATTATTTTTTAATAATATTATAAAATTAAAATAAATGATATGTAAAAATATAAATAAAATTAAAAATAAGCATAATTTAATAAATAACAAATACACATATATATAAAGAAAGAATAAAAAAATATTTTATAATAACAAAATTATTGACTAATTATTTTGAAACAGATAAAAAGATTAAATAGTTTAATTTTTAAAAATATAGAAACTAAATGGTTCAGTTTTTAAAAGCACTGAGACTAAATAACTTATTTTTTAAAAACACAATGACTTAAAAAATAAATATTAAAAATACAAAAATTAATTAGTATAATACATAAAATTTCAGCGATTATATAATTATTTAGCGTTATATTTTTAACATTTCAATATATAGAACAACATATTGGGTATGCCACATCTATTAAATGGAATTTTCACAATGGCGAAATTTTAGTAAAATTTTAGATTTTATTTTTTACCTTATTAATACTTTTTCCTTGTTCTAAAATAGGATATTTTTTTATATGTCTTGTCCATTTACTTTATTTAGATTATACTATTATATTTCTATTTAAATATAATATAATATATAATTATTTATATTTTATAAATTATAATTATTTAATCTAATTAATAGTTATTTTAATTTTTAATTTTTACCGCAGACAATTGTTATTTATTATAAATTGAGAATAAAATAAGTAGATTATAAAAAAAATTATCTATTAATTAAATAATTTATTTTTTTAATATGTGTGAAATAAAAAGTATTTTTGCTATTTTAAAACTAATAAAATATATTTATTTTGGCCATAGACATTAGTTTTTTTTTTTAAACTTTTTTTTTATGGCCAATAGCCATTGTGCAAATTTGTTAATTTTCAAAGATTTTGATGTTTAGATTTCCTAAGGCGCATGTGAGCAATCATAAAAAATTAAGATGGTAATGGGGATGCAAGTGTGGCATCTTATTAGACAAAGAGCCGTTAAATTGTCTCCCATCCAGAAACAGTGCTGTCTTCCCTGGCTTTTTCATAATTTTAAACCTCAATAATTATAAAGTTTTTAAAATTTTATATATTATATTAGTTAATTTTTATATTTTTGATATTTAATTTTTATATTTTTTAAAATTAAACTATTTAATTTTTTATTAATATTTTTATCTTAAAAATATTAGTCAACTACTTTAATATTATAAAATAATTTTTTTACCATTCTTTTATATATTTTTTTCTTTATTATTTATTAAGTTATGTTTATTTTAAATTTTATTTATATTTCTTGTACATAATTTATTTTAATTTTATAAATATTATAAAAAAATAATTTTAAACAATACCAATAATATTTTTTATTATTTTACAGATAATCTATATATATTATTTATTTTAATTTTATAGATATTACTAAAAAAGATAATTTAAAATAATATAAATAATATTTTTATTATTTTATAGACGATCTATATATAAAATAAAATTAAACATGAAATAAACTTAATAAATAATAAAAATAAATATATATAAAATAGATGCAAAAAAGTTATTTTATAATATTAAAGTAGTTGGCTAATGATTTTACGATGAAATATTAATAAAAGGACTAAACAGATTAATTTTTAAAAATACAGAGATAAAAAAATTAGATATTAAAAATATAAAAATATACTAATATAATATATAAAATTTCATATGCTTCATAATTATTTAACCAAATTTTAATTTATTAGGGCTCCTCCACCTTACTTTTACTTTTTTAGATAAATTTATTTTCCTATTTAGCGAATTAATATTGGACTGCATCAAGTGATAAGCATTTGTTTATTAAAAGTTCTTACCAACTAATGATTTATAACTATCCGTTTAACTAAATGTCTAAATTTTAACAATATCAAGATTAAATATCAAATTTTAATTCATTAAAGAAAATCACCATTCTCAACATAATCAGTAATTAAAAGTACTCACTATTATAAATTTTAAATATATAAATCCCATATTACAATTCATATAAATATAATATACAAGTTTTTACAGAAAAGGAAGATCTAATAACTTAAAAGAGTTCGATTTATTGCTGAGTTTATATTATAAATAAATTTTTTTTTTGCCTGCGGCTTTGTTGATTTGGTTATAAATAAAATGATTTACTTTTAATTAATTCAAAGAGATGAATATTGTGCAAAATTTAATTTGCGAATCATCAAATAATCTTTCTTCTAAATATTAAAACTAAAGGGAAATAAATAAAAATAATATAATGGTTTTTTTTTTTGAGAAAATTATATTGTATAGCATACTTTTTAACCTTTTTTTTAAAATACTCTATATTTTTTTATATTAAATGTATATCTAATATATATCTTTAAAAATTAAGTATATCTTTAATATATTAAACATATATTCAAAATATATCTCCAAAAAAAATATTTTTTAAATAAAAAAATATATTTTTAAAATTAAAAAAATGAGTATTTTTGAAAATATTTTTATTTTTTAGAGTATTTTTTAAGAATTTTTTTTTGTCAAGATATAATGGTCCATTTGAATGATAAGAATTTGGATTCTTGACTCGGGTTTGGGCCTAATACCTTTTCTGAGTTTTTTTTTTTGTATATATACCTTATCTGAGTCATTAAGATTGAAGAAATTTGAATTTGATTGGATACATAGTTAAATATAGAAAAAATCTAATATTTTAAATATTCTTTTTAATCTAGTTATTTTAAATCTACTATCTCTATTTTTGACCTAAAATATCTATTTTTTTTCAATTGAAAATCTAAAATATTAAATTTCTTCACTTTTCAGATAAAATGATTTACGAATTTATAGATTTGGAATCTAAATTTCACATCAAAATCTATATATCAAAATGAATCCTAAATGCATTTACTTTAAATCAAAGAGAAAAAAAAAAAGAATATGAAATTTAGGTGGGTGATGATTCCTATAAATTCGTAACAAGATTACAATGAAATAGTACTATTAAAACTCCATCATAATAATTTGTAGTATTACAAATTAAGACTTACATTTGATTACAATGTAATAGTACAAAATACAAATTATGGGTTTAATATAATGTTAGTTAAACATCAATCTTCTATGATTGTCACAATGACGAAACAAGGAAATTATATTTTAAATGAAATAGTAGAAATAAATGAATGAATAAATAAATATGTTTAGAAGATGGTAAGGTAGATGTAACTAATCCATATCCACACAATTATTATTATTATTATTAAGTAATCCGCAAAATATATTTCCCAAACTTTGGACATTTCGTAGTATCTGTTACAATCACTTCATATTTAAAAAAGTATATTTTATACATTAAAAAAAAATTGAAATCTACATTTGACCTGTTCTTAGATTTCGTAATCCAATTTATCATTTACTTTGAGATTTTCAATATACCAGTTTATCTTCAAGGCCGACGGGACGATTTTTTTTTTTAATTTAATTTAATTTTATTATTGTTATAGAATATATATATAATTAATTTACAGTTCTAGTTGTCAATTGTATGTCTTAAACCGATATAAAAAGTACCATGACCGTGACCTTTTCGACCTCATAATTTTTTTTAAATTTATTTATTTACAGTTTTATCGTATCTCATACATTGTTTATTTCATTTTCTTCATCTTTTTTTTCAATGATTGCATAGATAATATCAACAATTGCCACATCTTAAATAATATATTTTAAATAAAACTCCTAAACGTTTGAATTATTTATTAATATTTCTTTTAACCAATCAATTAGTTTGGTTAAAATTATCATTTTTATAAAAAAAAATTATATATATATTTTTTAATTATATCTATTTTATTAATAAAATAAAAATATAATTAATAAATTAATAAAAAATATTTTAATCTATTTAAAATAATTTTTTTATAATATCTAAAAAAATAATTTTTTTAATAAGTATACTTAAATATGATAATTTTAATGAGACGGAATTAATAATTTAATCTCTTAATATTTAATCATATTTTTTTAAGTAATCACTGCTAAATTACTTAACAAGTTACATCGTGAATATTATTACCCAAATTTATATGACATAAATTTCATAATATATTTTAATAAATGTTTTTGTAAATTATAGTAAGATTTAAATATATTAATGTAATAAATGATAAACTAGGAATTCTAAATTAATATAGTATATTGTAAATCATAATTATAAATACCTTTGAAGATTATTTTTATAATTGATTACTCAAATAATCATATTCATATTGATATGATGAATTAATTCATAATAGTAATACTATAATAATAAATAAATGGAATTAAAGTTCGACCGATATGTCTAATATAATATAAAACAAATGTATCAGATAAGCTGTAAATGTGAGATTAGGCCTGTGAACCGGTTCAGGTTGGGTTCGACAGCTCTTTTGCTTGGTTTGAATTCATACGCTTTAGATCAATTTCTACAAAAATTTAGGCCAAAATCACTGCCTTTCAAACAAAAACAAACACACTTTTTCTTAATAAGATAGAAGTATGAAAATATAATCTAACGGAGTTGAATACATCTAAGTTCCATTCTCCTTGCTACAATACTTTTAAAAAAAAATCTCAGATTCAACCCAAGCCCGGAGCCCACTGCAACTCGGGAGTGAATTAGTAGTCATTTGATTAGTGAATTAATTAGAATATAATTTGAGGTGAATTAATTAATTTTGAAGTGATTACTAATTATTTGCATAATGTAACCTATTAGAATGACAATTAGCTATTTCAAAGCATAAATTTAAAATAACTAATATCGTCAATTATAAAATCTACTACTTAATAATCTATTAAAAACTATACACGAGCAAATATTATTAATAAAATCGGGGGAAAAAAGATTTGTACAGTATGTGGGAAAAAAGTCTATGGCAAGACTAGAAAGTAGTATTTGATTTCTTGGCTAATACGTATATACATGTCTAAAAATAATCCCACGCAAAAATTCTAATTACATTCAAAACCCTCGCCGTTCGCCGATCTTTACAAAAATTCTCCGCCACCATTATCTATTCTACGAAAATCAAAATAGGCATACAAAAATTAAAAACTTTGCAGCCGAGTCAACACACCGATTCGTAAGAGAGAATTCAAGAATCTCCGGCTTTAGACATGACGGAGAGCCGGCTAGGTCTCGGCTCAAAAGCGGCGCGACGCCTGAGATGATGCGAAGAAGGCCGAATCGAAGCCGATAATGCTCTCTTCACTAGCTCTCCTTCCACACCTCCAATCCTCACTAATGAATTCGTCATCGCCGACCGCCGGAAATTCAATCTACTACTGGAGTGATATGACGCTAACTGTGTACTATTACTGTGATTATTATTATAGCCATTGTTTTTCATCAATGCTCTGTGAAAGGCGCACCGGAAAGAGCCAGGATGCGTCGTAGGGGAACACGCGCACGTTCTTTTTTTATTGGACATTGCATTGGCATTAGGAGTGTGCCTTTTCATGGATATCGAACGGCTAGGAGAGATCGGACGATCGATCGAGAATCGCAAGGACGGCGACGATTGATTGCTGCTCTGGCGATTTTGGTGACTGTACATGTTCACACGTGTAGGAGAGGTGGCACGTGGGAATAAGCTGGCAGTGGCGGACGAAGAAGAGCATCGGGATGTGAAGCTGGAGGCTGTTGATGAAGCGAAAGAGGACGACGACGAAGTCAACGGTGAAGGCTTGCTACACGTGCAGAGAGAATGATTGTCCGATTTGTTTCTTGAGGTCCCCATTGTTGCACAGTTAAAAATTAAAAAGAAACAAATTTTCTTCTCTTTTCTTTTCTATTATCTTTTTTATTTTTTAACACAGCGTGAGAAGCAAATTCGGCAAACCTAGGGTAAAGCAAGAGGGATATATATAGAGGAGTTTGTAAGTGGGCGGATTGCAATTAAGTAGTAGTTGGAAGGGTAATTTGTAACAGTGGTGTTTTGGTCATTAGCGAGGGCGTCCATATTTGATCTCGGGAGAAATAATAATAATAATATGTTACATCAAATGATTGTTTTGATTGTTTTGGCTTTAATAAATTTTTAAATTAATATTAAATTAAAATAAGATAAAGTTGATAATTTCAAATTAATTTGATTAATTAGAAATTATGCCAAATTTAGTATGGATGAATTAAATTTTATCTCAATTTTAGGTCAATAATAATTCTTATTGAACATTTAATTAACTTTTAAAATTATAATATATATTTTTTAAAAAAAATATTATACCTATACAATAAATAATAATATTATTTAAAAATTAAAATTACATCATTAAAATGAATAAAAAATACTACTAAACTATTATTAAAATCATTCTTCAAAACATTATTGTAGAAGTAAATGAGTTATACGCAGCGTTTTGCTAAATGTAAATAGACTGATCAATTCACGTCTTTCTTATTTTGTTCTGCCCACGTGATGCCAGCTGTAGATTTTTGTTTTGCTAGCTGGCTTTCTTCTTCAGATAGTTATTTACTTGGCTCTGTATATAAACACTCTTCTTGTACAGTTTACAGATGAAATATAGAAGATATTTTCATCATTTTCTTCTTGAGTTTACTCTCTTTTACATGGTATCAGAGACTATCTGATTACTTCATACACATTTTTTTTGTTTACATCTACGATCTGATATAAGACATGGCAAAAATTGAAACAACCGCAATGCAGCAATTACAATCGAAGGTAGAGGCATCGGGAGGATCTCTGCATCTGCAAAATTTCGATAATCCAAGCTTGATTCTGGTGGCAAATTTGTTAGATGGAGCCAATTACTTTGCTTGGAGCAGATCCATTAAGATTGCTTTGAAGACAAAAGATAAGCTGAATTTCATTGAACAAGGAGCACAAAAACCTAAGGAAGGAAAAGACGAAATTGAAAAATGGAATAAAGCTGACTTAATGGTTATATCTTGGTTGTTAAATGCCATGAAGAAAGAGATAGCAGAAGCTTTCATCTACAAAGCTACTGCTAGAGACTTATGGAAGGCACTTGAAGATAACTTCGGAGAGAGCAATGGACCATAAATCTTTCAACTGAAAAGAGAGATTTCGAGTGTAAAATCAGGTAATATGACAGTCAGCACTTATTACACTAAATTGCAAAAGCTGTGGGATGAGCTTAATTGTATTAGACCTACACCACAATGTACTTGTGGAAAATGTGAGTGTGAGGTTGGTAAGAGAATGGAAGAGATAATCTCCTTAGATAAGCTGCTGCAGTTTCTTATGGGACTGAATGATGGATATGAGAATGCTAAAGATCAGATTCTAATGTCTGATCCTTTTCCTTCTGTTAATAAAGCACATTCATTAGTGCTTAGGATTGAAAGGCGAAAGCTAAGCCAATTGAGTATGGAAGAAAATGCAGAGGGAGCTGTGATGTTAACAAAAGTTAATAATGCAGATAGATACAGTACCTGCTGAAAGTAATTTTCGAAGAAGGGAGTACATGAAGACTGAAGAGAAATATTGTACTTATTGCAAGAGACAAGGACATGTAAGAGAATCTTGCTTCAAATTAACAGGAGTACCGGATTGGTAAAATGAATTAAAAAGGAAACAGAGAGTTCAAGTTAGAGCTCAGGTCAATTTGACATAAAGTATTCAGGCAGAAGGAGATTTGGCAGAAACAATTACCCTAAACAATACTGCACAAATTGCAGATCTTATCAAGCAAGAGATCACAAAGTATATGAAAGAGGCTCAGCAGACACATAATGATGCTTTCATGAATTTCGTGCAAGTAGATAATTTTGCAGGTATACTTGCTATCCCTAACTCTCATAGTGTATCTAGTTCTTTTTGGATCATTGACAGTGGAGCTATTAATCACATATGTGCAAACAAAAGATTGTTTAGTAAACTCACATCATTATCCAATCCTATTAGAGTACATTTACCAAATAAATCTGTACTTATGGTTCACACTATTGGTACAGTCATCCTACAAAATGACCTGTAATTATCCAATGTCTTGTATATACCAACTTTTGCCTATAACCTTTTATCAGTAACCAGATTAACCAAAGCCAAACAATTTTCATTGTTGTTTACTCATGATTCTTGCATTTTACAGGACCAGAAGAATGATACCAGTGTAACCTTTGGAAGAGTTGTTGACAACCTTTATATGGATGCTCCTAGTGTTATTAAGATTCCAAGTAATAAAGCTATGCCTACTGCACTTGATGAAGTTCTTGTAAATCAAGAGACTACTATTTCTGTACAGACTTGGCATAGTAGACTAGGGCATACATCTAATACTGTACTTGCTCATCTTCATTTTTTGAATAAAAATACTATTGATTCACTTCCTTGCTTCATTTGTCCTCTTGCAAAACAAATCAGAAAACCTTTCCCTCATAGCACAACTAAAACAGATAAACCTTTTATGCTTATACATACAGACATATGGGGTCCATATTCTACAAGGACATTCAATGGGGAACACTATTTTTAACCTTAGTGGATGACTATAGCAGGGGTGTGTGGACCTATCTTATGATTCATAAATCACAAACTGTTTCTATTCTACAGAAATTCTTTAAACTCATTGAGACACAATTCAATTATACAGTTAAACATTTCATACAGAAAATGGGGCTGAATTTCTTAGTCAGTCCTGCCAATCCTTGCTATCTCAATATGGAACCATACATAAAAAATCCTGCCCTTAATCACCACAACAGAATGGCCTTGTGGAGAGAAAACATAGGCATATTCTTGAGATTGCTAGGGCCTTGTTATTCCAATCAGTATTACCTATTAGATTTTGGGGTCAAGCCATCCTACATGGAACTTATCTTATAAATAGACTCCCTACAGCTGTTCTGAAATGGAAAACACCATTTTAGCTATTATTTTCTAAGCTTCCAGACTATAGTAATCTTAGAAGTTTTGGTTGTTTGGCTTATGCTAAAGACAACAATCCTACTAAACTCAAATTTGCTCCTAGAGCTATTGAATGTGTTTATCTGGGTACTTCATCTGGTCAAAAGGCATACAAGTTGCTCAATTTGGCTACTGATATTATTTTCAGTTCTAGAGATGTAGACTTCTTTGAAGCCAGCTTTCCCTTTAAGGTTCAGTCTGCTTCTAATTCTACTCCTAATCCTACTTTGCCTTTGCCTATTTTTGACAACCTTGACATTCCATCTAATGTTGCTCCCTCATTTCTTATTTCACCATCACAACTTTTTCCCACTAATTTTGTTCCTGTATTACCAGATTCTTTACCTCATGTTCCAGTTATTCAACCTACTAGAAAAAGCACTAGACATACCAAACCTCCGCATTGGTTACAAGATTATCATGCTAATTTTTCTGTCTCTTCTATTTCACCTACTGCTAGACAATCTTCATCTGCATATTTGTGTTTTTAGCTAATTTGTCACATGATCAGGAACCAAGATCCTATGCAGAGGCCTTTAAGTGTCCTGCTTGGGTAAAGGCAATTGAAGATGAATTGCAAGCATTAGAAGCTAAACATACATGGAAACTTACTTCTTTACCTCCTGGTAAGAAGGCTATCGGTTCTAAGTGGGTTTTTAAACTCAAGCTAAAAACAGATGGTTCAATTGACAGGCACAAGGCTAGGTTGGTGGCTAAGGGATATAACTAGGTTGAGGGGTTGGATTTCACAGAGGTATTTTCTCCTGTGGCTAAGACTGTGATAGTAAGAATCCTTTTAGCTGTTGTTGCTGCTCAAAATTGGCCTTTGCATCAGATTGACATCAATAATGCCTTCCTTCATGGGCATATTGATGAAGGTCTTTATATGCTTCCACCTCAGGGGTATACCAAAGCTCAGCCAGGGCAAGTTTGTAAACTTATTCGCTCTTTGTATGGTTTGAAACAAGTTTTAAATTCATCATTTCAATATTGATTAACTTCATTTTAATCATTTAAATAATCATCCAATTTATTAAAAACTCTACTCAAAAGAAAATTCATCAAAAATTAAAGAAAGCTTACTTATTACACCACTTACCACCAAAACTATCACCAGCTCTTGAAAATTCTTAATAAAATTTGATGATTGATGAAATTAAAATCATCTCTTTCTCCCTTGTCTATGGAAACGGCCAAGAAGGAAAAGAAAAAAAGAAGAAGAAGAAATTTATGGAGATTGATGACTCTCCTTTTCCTTTTTACCTACCATATATATATATATATTTATATTATTACTAATTAGGTATATATATAATAATAATAATATTTTACATTTTAACTTTTTCGCTTTCAAATTTTTAATTCTTTTACCATTATATATATAATTTATATTTAACATTTTATATATAATGTATATGTTGTTTATATTTCTAATATCTCTCACCAATTAGTGTATCTCATTGCATTCAATAAAAATTAGAGTATTACAATTCTCTCCCCCTTAAATAGTTTCATCCTCAAAATTATCCGGTATAGTAATAAATTATCTAACTCAAAACACAATGTTAAATTTTCATATGAAATTAATCATCTCATCAAATCATTACTTCATGAAATCACATAATCTCTACTTTCCCCCTTTGGGTCATTCTTAATCATCTTTTTACAATTTTTATAACTTATCCCTATACTTTCCATTTTAATTATAACAATCCTGATAGATCATCCTATTATCAATCAAATAGTCATCATACAAAATTAGTTAGTCTCATTGATATATATATATATATATATATATATATATATATATATCACACATATGTTATACTGAAAATCTCTTCTCATTTCATCATCTTATAAATATAGTCTCATAACCATAAATTTAAATATTATTATTTATACCTTAACATTGACTATCCAATCATCACAATCATTTCTATGATTGTATTTCCGTTCAATTATCTCTTCCTTATATTTACAAGTAGACACTTGTGAAACCTCAATTGATAATAATTCTCTTTTTATGATACACTTAATTCTTTATTTAAAATGTTCTTCTCTTAGCATTAACATTAATACAATGCCTTTAAACTTACTTTACTGATAATCAACTTTTTTCTTTTATAATCATTTATAACTAATATATCTTAACTCATTTCATGTCCATACACATATTAGAATATTGCATCATATATATTATCACATATCTCTCACACTCTTAATACAAATATACATATTAAATCTCAATAATGATTCGCAACCTTAGCACAATTTAGATCAATTGATCTAACTATCACAATACCAACGTCACAACCTCATTCGATTCAAGCCAACACTTAACTTATTTAAATTTATCATTATATTTCAACTCATGACCTAACTCTACAAGGTCAAACTTATATTCAAATTCCGGCTCTCTTCGGATCCATCATTTCAACTTTCTGAAATTAATGATTATTTATAACAAATCACTTTAAATTATTTTTCAATATTCATATTTTTTTCTATTATCTCTATACAATTTTCACATAATTCTCATGATTATCTCATACCATATTCATTACCCATAGTTCATTCACTTCAACATCATTTTCATAAACTTATTCACATTATACTATTTTTTAACATATTCAATATAACTCTCAGTCACGTTTTATAATAGATACCTTGGTTATTAGCTTCAATTGATGCATAAATACCTTATTTTGTACCTTAAAAAATCTGATTTTTTTAATATTTATCTTCAAACTTGATGAAAAAAAAGGGAGACAACAAAAGGGATGATAAAAAAAATAAAAAAACAAAATGAAATATTTTTTTTTACTTTTCTTCAAAAAGATATATAATTTAAAATTACATAATCGTATATTAAAACGACATATAATTTAATCAAAACTGCATAATTCTTAATATTCTGTAGTTTTTAATTTTGTATGGATATTGGAGTGGCATACCTATCAAATAAGGATTAGTTGGTTAAATTAATATGCATCCTTGAATAATTTTTAAAGGATATAATTCAATATGTTGCAAATAGTCAAGGATACTTAATGATAGTTGTAAACCTAGACATGTGATTAAGTTCATTCTCCCTTTTCCTAATTCTTGCTTGGACAATGTCAAATTGTTGTAGGAACTCATAAAAATATAGTTGCCTATGAACAAATCTATCCATGTATGAATGTAATCCCTCACACCTTGATGTTGTATGTGTACAAGCAAAGGAATGACTCTTCAAGAAAGCTTCGGCCCACATTTCACATTGTTCATAATTGATGCAACCCAATCATCATCTTTTAGTTTGAATTTTGTAATTAACTTGTCCCACATTATCTCGAATTCATTTGTTTCCATCCTTTTTCACATCAGATCGGAGAAGTCTTTTAAGAAATTTGGATTAAGAATTCTATGTTGAATTATTTGTTTAATATGAAAAGAACATAAATGGTGTACTGCGTCTGGTGTAACTTCTTTCATAGCTCTAATCATACTGCGCTCCCCATATGTTACAATTGAGCGAGGCTTCTTTCCACCCATACATGTTAATATAGTATTCAACATCCATGCATAATTCTCCCAACTTGAATCAACAAGAATGGCGCAACCGAAAATAATAGTTTGGTGGTGGTGATGATTTACGCCACTAATGATCACCAACAGCTGCCCATAACAATTTCTTTTGAAAGCAGAGTAAAATGATATTACATCACTAAAAACATTATAATCAAATAGAGAAATTGAATATGCCCAATAAAGGCTACCCAAGCAGTTGTCATTAGAAATAGTATGGTCATAATAAAAACCCAGGTCAACACTTTTTTTTTTATTTAAAGTACTCCTGAATGCCTTCATGTCAACATCAATAATGTTCAAAGTTCTTTTAGAATTGACAAAATTATAAAACATATTTTCTAGTAAAACCTATTTTGTCATATCTGCCTGATTGCTTACCCAAAAGATCAATAATTTGAGTTATTTTTAAACCAGCGTGTCGTAGAGCATTTATCTCTGCCTTAGCTAATCGATCTATCTTTCTATGAGAAGTCATGAAATGTACATGCTCTCGGGGAACCAACTGGTGGCTATGCTCCATAACAAACTTCTTTACAATCCAAGTTTTCTTCAACTTATCATACTTCACTTGAAATTCAGCAGGATAATCTTCTCTTTATATTTGCACATCGTGTTCTCTTTCGATTAGGTAAGTTAAGCCAATGGTCACTCCTCTTTTCTTCCTTTTGACACACTAAAATTCGAAGTTATGGCTCTCCATTTTTGGTTTTCTGTAAATTCCGCTTCCATACCCTGAAACCACAATGTAAGGCATACGCCAAGTAGAAAGCTTCAGCATCATCTAGCAATTTAAATTCCATGACCATTATGTTTTTGTAGCTCAAGTTAGAAAAATCAAATGGACCATTTTCAGCCTACTCATTTCCAAGTTCATATGATACCTCACTATCTGAATTAGCTTAGATTATCAGTGACTAGATATCTTCATTGACATTGTCATCATCCTCAATATCATCTTCCTCTTTCATGATGTCTTCATCATATTAATCTACATTATCATCATAATCAATTACACCATTTTCTTTAGAAGTTGTCATATTAGTTATGAATCTCGACTGCAAAGAATCACTAACCAAAAAGTTTATTACATTGTTATAGTATATTATAAACGATATTGAATTTACATGATATTTAATTGCTTTTTCCGTACTTTATTTTTAATTTTAAAATGTAATTCAATGACGAATTATATAAAAATTTCTAAAAAGTACTTGAAAATGACATAATATGGAAATATAAAGATAGAAACAAATTTTCGATGAAATTGCATAATACTAACTAAAAAGTTACATAATTAAAAGCCAGTCAAAACCACATAATTCTTGATATTATATAGTTTTTAGTTTTATGTGATTTTCATTAAATCTTATGTAGTTTCTAATTACATATATATATAATTTTGATTCAAAAAATTACACAATTGAAAGTTACATAATAGTCCATAAAAACCACATACAAGTCGGTCAAAACTAAATAATTCTTTATATTTAATAGTTTTTTATTTTATGTGATTTTTCATCAAAATTATATAGTTTTTAATTACATTTATGTAACTTTTGCAGCAAAAAATTACATATTTTAAAGTTACATAATTATATTTCAAAACCACATATAAGTCGGTTAAAATTACATAATTCTTAATATTATCTAGTTTTTTTATGTGATCTCCCTTCAAATTTAGTAGTTTTTAATTACATTTATGTAGTTTTTGCTTCAAAAAATTATATATTTCAAAGTTACATAGTCTTACCTCAAAACCACATACAGATCGGTCAAAACCACATAATTGTTGATATTCTTTAGTTTTTTATTTTTATGTGATTTTTCTTCAAAATTATATAGTTTTTAATTACATTTATGTATTTATTTTTATCAAAAAATTATATATTTCAAAGTTACATATTCTTATCTTAAAACTACATAAATATTAGTCAAAACTACATAATTCTTGATATTATGTAGTTTTTATTTCTCTGTGATTTTTCTTTAAAATTATATAGTTTTTAATTACATTTATGTATTTTTTGCAGGAAAAAGTTACATATTTCAAAATTACATAATCATATCTCAAAACCACATACATGTCGGTCAAAACTATATAATTCTTGATATTCTATAGTTTTTATTTTTATGTGATTTTTCTTCAAATTTAGTAGTTTTTAATTACATTTATGTAGTTTTTGTTTCAAAAAGTTACATATTTCAAAGTTACATAATCTTACCTCAAAACCACATACAAGTCGGCCAAAACTATATAATTCTTGATATTCTGTAGTTTTTATTTTTATGTGATTTTTCTTCAAAATTATATAATTTTTAATTACAGTTATATAGTTTTTGTATCAAAAAATTATATATTTTAAATTTATATAATCTTATCTCAAAACCATATACAAGTTACAAATAAGTCGGTTAAAAATGCATAATTCTTTATCTATGTTATTTTTAGTTTTATGTGATTTTTTTTATCAAAATTATGTAGCTTTTTTATTATATTTATGTAGTTTTTGATTCAAAAAGTTATATAATTTAAAGTTATATAATTTTATTTCAAAACCTCATATAAATCAATCAAAACTGCATAATTCTTGATATTCTGTAGTTTTTAGTTTCATGTGATTTTTCTTCAAAATTATGTAGTTTCTAATTAAATTTATGTAGTTTTTGTATAAAAAAGTTGCATATTTTAAAGTTACATAATTTTATCTCAAAATAATATACAAGTCAGTTAAAACTACATAATTCTTAATATTATGTAGTTTTTATTTTATGTAATTTTTCTTCAAAATTATGTAATTTTTAATTATATTTATATAATTTTTGCATCAAAAAATTATATATTTTAAAGTTACATAATCGTATCTTAAAATTACATATAAATTGTTCAAAACTACATAATTCTTCATATTCTATAGTTTTTATTTTTATGTGATTTTTCTTCAAAATTATATAATTTTTAATTACATTTATGTAGTTTTTGTATCAAAAAGTTACATATTTCAAAGTTACATAATTTTATCTCAAAATCTCATATAAGTTGATCAAAACTATGTAATTCTTATAGTTTTGAAAATTACATATTAACTACTATAATTTACATAATTCTTGGCATTATGTAGTTTTTTTTTTAAATTTTCTAATAAAACTACATGTTTGTATGATTTAAATTACATAATCATAGATATTATATAGCTTCTATTTTTACAATAACTTTTTTTTTCTTACTACCGAATTTTTATTATAAAATTTTCATAATTTCTACTAAGATATGACAATGCAAATATTTATTATTTATTGGATAAAGTTATACATTAACAATGTAAAACAATAGTGGCATATTTAACTACTAACTACATTTATTTTTCTTCACCTAAAATACTACGAATAATCCTAATATATATATATATTTCATTTTCAAAATATATTCTTTTTCAACTAAAAATAAACAATACATTATTTTATAAATTCAATTTTAACTAAATTTATATAAAATTTTAAATATAAAATCCTCAATATTTATTGGATTCTTCCTTCATTTTTCACAGTTAATAAACACAAACTTCATCTCTTAAAAAAAAAATTTTTTGATCGTTGCCCTCTAAACTTTTTTTTTTGTTCAAATGCATTAACTAAGTTATTGGTCATCTAAATTACTTGGGGCATATTTTAAATTTAGACCACTTTGAACACAATATTATAATCATTGATACTCATTTTAATAGTCTTTAAAATTTTTCTCAAAAGCATAATTGTCATGGAATCCCTCTCATTTAATTGTAGGCATCAACTTATGAGTACTTTAGACTTTTGACAAGTATCAAATTATATGCATATATTCTCGTAATAAAGAGTTTAAAGTCAATGACTATCATTTATTATATAAATCTAAAAGTCCAAATTTTAAAATAAAAAAATATAATAAACTTATCATATTTTTAAAATGGATACCGTAATACTAACCTATAAAAATTCTAATCATATTGATAACCAGTGTTAAATTATTTTTTATAACTTATTCATGCATTATGTATATCACACGTTAGCCCTAAAAAAAATAAAGACTTATTGCACCACTTCAGCAGAAAAAAAAACAATTGTTATCATAAAAAATAGCAAAGAAAAGTTTAAATATTATATTTCGATTCAATATAACTATTATTGTGTATGTAATTTTTTAAATTAAAATTTTTTTATTTATATATCTATATTTATTACTAAAACATTTTTAACTCTTAAAATTCTCACCCCTTAATTATTAATACCTTAATTAATTACATTTTCTAAATAAGTCTTTTTAAATTATTTATTTTTTTGAATTATAATTTTATTTTTTTAAATTCTTCACTTTTTAATTATAATTTTTATAATAATAAATTATAAAAATTTATAATTTATATTTTTTTCTTTACTTATGTGGCAGTCTATAAAATTTTTTTTGGGCTTATGTATATATAAATGGTAAACATAAACATAGTAAACAAAAAATTCAATTAATAAATATAAAAAAAAAGGAAAAAAAGCATGAAATTTCTTAATAATTAATAAAATAATATATATTTTTATAATGAAATGTCATTAAATATTTAAATTTGTCATGTATGATTTTATTATATTAGCCGTATTGGTTGGAATTTCCCATCACCAAAATTTTTTTTCCAAAAAATAAAATAAAATTTAAAAAAAAAAAAACCATTGTGAAAACTGAAAAGTGGAAAATTGGTGCCTTTTCTTAAAAAGAATTTAGTGATTGTCGCGCTTAAGAGAACTGACACGTATAGAGATTGAAGATTTAATTGGACTGTTTTTTACTATAAAGAAAGATTTAAATCTAATTTAAATACATAAAGGACGTGGTTCAATTGAATGTTGACACTACATAACTAGTCTTATTGTTGAGCTGTCATTGTTTGTCTTCTGTTATATGACTATAATACCCTTCTTATATGTCAAATTCACGATTCTCATCTCAAATCCTCAGATCACTTCTTGGCTCTTTTTTTTTCTTAAAATATTTATATTTTTAATAGATATAAATTTTACCATTACTATTATTATTATTCATTTCATTTTTAATTTTTAATTTTCTATTTTAGAACTTAGAAGAATAGTTTAGTCTCCTTTTATAAAAATATTAAATTTTCTTGCATCATTTATTTATATAATTGTCATTTTTAAGTATTCTATCATCTTTAATTATTAAGATTAATAAAATAATAAATAAGTATAAATTTAAAAATTTATATTTTTTTATTAATTATATATGAAGCGGAAGTAACACATACTCTTGGTTTAAAATTTTACAATTAATGTTACTTTAAATTCATAAAAATGATATTTGAAAAATAATAAATTTTTTTATTAAAATAACATTTAAAATGAAACAAATAAAGTATTTATTTATAATCTTAAAAAATATATTAAGTCAAAATAATTAGACTTACTCAAATATTAAAGATAATTACTCTCTCCATCTCAAAATAATAGAGATACTCTTATCTCACACATATTAAGAAAAATTTATTTAATTAGTAGATAGAGTTTTTTCTACAAACTACTAATTTTACCCTTAATTTATACTAAATATTAATTTATTATTGCAAAAATAAAAAATTAAAATAATTATTGATTGAATTAAAGGTAATTATAATTTAAAAAATACAAATAATTAAATGCAATATTGTTAATTATAAAATATTTAAATAGGGATATTATAGTTAATTTACAATATAACTATAATTGAAATAAAGTAATAGAACTATATTTTGAGACAGACAAAAAAAATATTTCTATTATTTTAGGACAGATGAAGTATTTCCTATTTAATAATTATCAAATATAATTTATTTATTAATGAGTTGCTAATTTTAGTATATTATTAATGTGATAGAGAAAATAAAAACATGAGCTATTTTATTATATTTTTTTAATAAAAAATTGTTATTCTCATGTTATCACTTTACGCAATAAAAAAATAAATTAAAATTTTTAAATATACTATTATTATTAATGAGTTAATTGATGAAGCAAGAGTATAGCAATTTTCATATTAATGAATTAATAGAAGACATTTTAATTTATTAAAAATAATTTTGTTTAATATTTAAGAAATTTAATGATTTTTTTAATAGATATGTATAAGTTGAAAGCGGTGATTTTGGCGAGACAGAAAAAGTGTAATTATATTATTTTACAAAATTTGCAAAATTAAGTAAATTAAGTTATATATATATATAATATTTTAAAAAATTTTAGATTCCAATAAAACATAGAAAGAGAGAGGAGACTAAGCCATGCTGGATAGACTTCACTGTTTAAGTTAAAATTTGATTTTATCTGAGTGTAAAAAAAAAGCTATGAGAGTAGAAAAAATCATTTATCTGTAAGGAGTTAACCCCCTATTCATAGAGGATGGAGAGTAAATTGCTTTTAATTAGTGTTAGTGAAAATTACGAATATGTACATGGTTAGGTGGTTCTTTAAGCTCGATGTCATAGTGCCGCACAAGCATGAGAGCTCAGTCGGTGTGATTGATGGCGAATCCCAAGTGAGCACATTACTTATGGAGTGCAGTACTAAGATTTGGTACATAGGGTGAAGAGTTCATCTCTTGTGGAGTATGATATAGAAGTTCAGTGCTTAAAAGTGAAGAGCTCATCTCTTATGAAATGCGGTATTAAAGTTTAATATCTATGGGTGAACTTATCATTTATGGAGTGCAATACCGATGCTCGATATTTAAGGGTGGAGAGCTCATCTCTTATGAAGTGTGGTAACAAAATTCGGCATCTAAAAGTGGATAACTCATCTTTTGTTAAGTGCGATACTGAAGTTTGATATCTTGGGTGATATTAAATCATATTTAATTTTAGATTATAATTTTATAAAATAATTATATATCTAATAAAATTATCTTTATAGATTTTTAAATTTATTAATGGTAATTATTGAAAAATTATAAATTATAAAAGTATTATATAAATAGGTTGAATAAATATTCGGTGTATTTTTAATATATTATGTCATTTTTAATATATTATATCATAGAAATGCAAAAAAAAATATATTTATAAATTAAAAAAAAAGTTAAAATATAGAAAGGTATAGTAGAAATGAAATTTTGAAAGAGGAAAATAGTATTTTATGTTATCTTCTCTAATTAATTAACACAAAATACTCTGTTAAAAAAAATCAACGCAAAATACCAAATTCTTGAACGTTGATATTGACCAGCAGTTTCACATCTTATGGGAAAAGTTTGTTAAGTAACGGCTCACATTGCTGAAATCGAAACAATGTTGTTGAGAATGAGACACGTGTTCGAAAGTGTCAGGAGTTTTATGGACCGATTAAGGCACGGGGCTGTCATTTTTGTTTTTTTACACGAATTGTTTAGCTGTATGTGCGGGCCCAAAACTGTTTGGATAGCCACGTGTTAGACGGTTATCAAAACATAAGATCCAGTTTAATGTTTACTTTTACTTTCCATTCACAGATCACAGCCGACTGCTTCCATCAATTTTTATTGGATATGGTTTTTTCTTGGATATAATATTTTTTATATTCCTGATTAAATATTGGAAAAATTTACAACCACATGTTTGATTTAATCGATTTTTTTTAAAAACAAGAAATTGATGAGATGACTTCATATAAGTTTAATTTATACATATCGAAAATGCTATGAAAATTAAGTTATAATAAATTAAATAATGGTAAAATAGAAATTTTAATAAAATAAGAATAAACTATAAATTTTAGTCTACAATATAATATTTATAATAATTATTAATTTTTATTAGTAAAAATAAAAAATACACTTCTTAATTTATCACAAGTTAATCTCTTTAGCAATATTTTTTATTTTATATTATTTTTTTTATCAAGTTGTGTTTGGTTACCCGTAGAGGAAAAAATTTAAAGAAAAAGGAAAAATTCGGGGGAAAAGACCCGATAAATATAATGATATCAAATTAACTAGGCTATGTTGGCCGTAAGTTTTGACAAAAGAAAAAAAAAACAATATAAAATTAATTAATTCTTTCCCACATCGGGAAAGAATAGAAATTGTGGAGCAACAATTTCCTATATAAGGAAATCAATGTTTAGGTTTTGAAACACACCAAAACACAACAAGTGTTTTATATTAGAGATTAGAGTTGAGCTCTTATAGTCTCTTGGAGTATAAATATTTGGGGATTGTTTTATGGGTGTCGGTTAGAAAAATATTTTGTATTTGTGGTTGTAACAATTTTCCACATAGTAAATATTTTTCTTGGTTGTCATTAGGCAACGGCCGTGGTTTTTCTCCATTTGGGAGTTTTCCACGTTAAATCTTTGTGTCTTTATTCTCTTTAATTTCTCAATTGTTATTTTATTTTCTCATTTATTTCAGCTTAAAGACGGTCCGAGGGGCGGGAAAATAGCGATTTTCCCAACAAGTGGTATCAGAGCTTAGGTGTTATAATTTTTGTCAAAAATCTTAGTATGCTCTGTGGTTGCAGCTTGGTCTGATCTTCCACATCAGAAAAGTTTTTTGTTAAAAAAATTATTTTTGTTTTTTAAGCTGGTGGAGCTTTGGAAAAGGTGGAGCCGTTTTGCTTTGGTGTGCTTGAGTATTGGTGGTGAGATAAATAATTACATGTCGAGGTAAATTCTGTCAAACGACACGAATTTAGTCTAAGGCAAGTGGATTTTAAGTGAGACCATTGTGACTCCTCCTCTTACTTGGGAATTTACCTGGTGTAATATTTATTTCTGGTCCTTTATTAAGCACAAAGTAAGCATGTCGGCAATGAGATGCGAGATTGAGAAATTTGATGGAATAATGAATTTTGCACTGTGGCAAGTGCAAGTCAAAGACGTGTTGATACAGTCTGGACTACATAAGGTTTTGCAGGGTAAACCAGTCAGCGGAAGAAATTCAGGAAAAGGCGGTGGTAGTAGAGACTCAGAAAAATCCAAGATTAGTGACGAAGAATGAGAGGAGCTGGATATCAAGGCGGCAAGTCAAATTCGCATGTGTCTAGCAAAAAATGTTCTTGCTAATGTGCTTGGATTGTCCACGACAAAGGAGCTGTGGGAGAAACTGGAAGAATTGTATCAGGGGAAAAATATATCCAACAGGTTATATTTGAAGGAGCAATTTCATACGTTGAAAATGGCAGAAGGTACAAAGCTGTCCGATCACCTGAGTGTCCTCAACGGTATCATCTCTGAATTGGAAACTCTTGGAGTGAAAACCGAAGATGAAGATAAAGCTCTCCGGCTCATCCTGTCACTTCCTTCAACATATGAGCACATGAAGCCTGTTCTGAAATATGGTAGTAAGGAAGTGGTGTATGCGGATGTGGTTAGTAAGCTCATTACTGAGGAGAGAAGACTGAATGAAATGGAAAATAAATCTTATGAGAATTCAGCTTTATCTGTCAGTATCAGGAAAAAGAATAAAGGCTCCGGAAAGAGGAAGGTTGTCTGCTGGGGGTGTGGTCAAACTGGACACGTGAGGAAAGATTGCCCGAACGGTGGAGCTGATTCGGCTGGAAGCTCTAACGTTGTTGCTGCCAATGTAATCTCCTGTGGCGAAGGAGATGATACAGTTGTTCTGTAATGCAGAAAAGTGTATCCTAATGGCATGATTGCTACCCGTTGAGATGCCATGGAAGATGACGAATTATTGGTAGTTGGTCCACTGAAATACGCACGACATTGGTTGACAGTTAATGCAAAGTGTGTGGTGAAAAAATTATGTCGATGGCTAATGAACTCTCGGAAAGTCAACAGGAGGGTTGCACCATAAATTATTAGCGAGATTGATATGGCCGATGGAAAATGCTTGGAGTTTGTGCAGTAATTCCGAGTGACTATACTCTTTTATGGTGGGGTATGATAATTCTTAACGATAAGAATTATGATTGTCTGTAACAGACAATGTTGTTTTTTTTATTGTTTTTGTCAAGGTGGAGATTGTTGGCCGTAAGTTTTGACAAAAGAAAAAAAAACAATATAAAATTAATTAATTCTTTCCCACATCGGGAAAGAATAGAAATTGTGGAGCAACAATTTCCTATATAAGGAAATCAATGTTTAGGTTTTGAAACACACCAAAACACAACAAGTGTTTTATATTAGAGATTAGAGTTGAGCTCTTATAGTCTCTTGGAGTATAAATATTTGGGGATTGTTTTATGGGTGTCGGTTAGAAAAATATTTTGTATTTGTGGTTGTAACAATTTTTCACATAGTAAATATTTTTCTTGGTTGTCATTAGGCAACGGCCGTGGTTTTTCTCCATTTGGGAGTTTTCCACGTTAAATCTTTGTGTCTTTATTCTCTTTAATTTCTCAATTGTTATTTTATTTTCTCATTTATTTCAGCTTAAAGACGGTCCGAGGGGCGGGAAAATAGCGATTTTCCCAACAGGCTACACAAATTAAATTAGTTGGTACTTTCGTATGGATCATGAGCAAGTGAGCCAACTGGGTTTAAGAAAGGAAAGATGACACTTTTAGTGTATTTTTTAAAATTTTTATTTTTTTATTAAAAATATTTTAATTATTTATTATAAATTTATAATAAATTATTTATAAAATATATAAGATTTATAAATTTATAATAAACATCCAATAAATTTATTTATAAATTAATAAAAATTTAATATTTTAATAAATATTTTATAAATTTTAATATTTTAAAAATCTTATTCCACTTTGTTTATTGTCCATGTACTCACTCCTGACTCCCTCATACATTGAACATTTCAAAGGATAGTCGCTGCACGGAAGTTATTATCTTAATAATTTTGCACAAACAATCAAGCATACAACTGTTTGTGTTACTACTTGATAATCATCATAAATTGAGATCTGACGGATACTGTTTAAAACGATTCTAATATCGTTAAAGTTAATTAATATATAGTTGTAATAATTTGCCTTGATTGGTATATCAGGAAAGTTTTTTGGTAAAGTATGTCATTTATCAGTAAAAGATAAATTTGCATTAAACAAAGAAGAAAATTACAGAGTCCATGTAAGAAAAAATACATTTAAGTGAGGCAAATTATTGAGAAGTTGGGCAACCTAACTGCTGTAGGAACGCAAAAACAAGAAAATAAGAGAATATTAACCAAACAACATCACTAAAGACCCTCCCTTTGACAAAACTAGCTTGACCAACATAAATAAAAAAAAAATAGAAAAATCTAACCATTGTATCCATATCTCCCTGTTACACTACGCAAATTTGAAAGTAAAGCACATCAAACTCAAACAAATAGGCCATAGATAAGTTAAGCGGCTATATTGAAAACTAGTAGCAAAACTAAAAATTAATCGGTGAAGATAAAAAGTAGGTGGGGGGTAAATTTTTTATAAAAAAAAAATTATAAAAGAATTTATTATAAAATTAAATATCTAATATTACAACAGTATAATAATTAATTTATATTATTAGATGAATTACGTCTAACAAATAATAATTATATCTTACGATATTGCATATTTTAAAAATATTACATAATAGTCTTATTTTTAATTTTAAAAAAATATATCTTTCTTCATATAATATACTAAACAGTAAATTATTTATGTATATATTATAATTTTACATATTTTAAAAATATTGCATAATAGTATCATTTTCAATTTTAAAAAAATATATTTCTCCATATAATATACCAAACAATAAATTATTTATGTATATATGAATTTTGACGAAAATTTTATGAAATAAAATAAAATTTATTTAAATTCATATATATATGAATTTTATATGTATATATATAAATTTTATATACATATAAAATTCATATATATTGTTAGGATTGAACGCGGAAATGAAATATTTATCTGAAAAAATATGATAAATAAAATAGAGAAAATAAACAAGAAGATATAAATTTGCATAGTTCGGCGTTAGTCTACGCCCACAGGCAAATGAGAGATCAAAATTCACTAATAATCAGAAAATGATACAAAATAAGAGAAAATGATCACTCTAAATCCTTAATCCAAATATACCAAAATATCTCTTCTAACAAATATACAAAATAATAGAAAAACATTCATAAAAAGAAAAAAAAAAACTAAATTGGCTAAGGCAATTCTCTCACAAAATGGAAGAATTCTTAAAACAAATATCACTAGAGAGTTTTTCTTAACTCACCACTAAAATCTCTAATCCACATATTTACACAAATGAATTGCACATATTTATAAAGTGTTGAAGTTGGTCATTTGCATATAAAAAACTTATCAACATTTGTTGGCCCAAAAATTTCATCAAATTGGTTGCCAACTTTCATTTTGTCAATAAATTTAGGCTACCTAACTTACTTGAGTTGTAAATTTTAACTTATAAATTTAACTCACATTAATATATATATAATTTATTTAAATTATATATATAGTACATTTAATTTATTTACATTTAAACATATAAATGAATATATAAAAATTCATATATATTTATATATATATATAAATGTGTGTATGCATATATATATATAATTCAAGAGAAAATTTTTTCGCTTTTGAAAGAAGAGAAATACACCGTAAACAGAAGGAGAAGCTAAAAACTCAAATCCTAAAGTTAGGACTCAAATCAATAGATTGGACAAACAAAAAATTAGAGCATGGACTGAAATCAAAGAGCCTAACAATCCAGATAGCTAAAGCATTCCTGAACGAGATTACACCGAAAGCCCTACAGATCTTAGCAAAAAGCATCTTGTCAAACCCAAGCAAAGAGGACATACCCAACTCAAGAAGCTTTGAGTTGGGGGTCGCAAGAGAGATGGGTTTGATGACCAGCGAGGCAAGAAGGGAACAGAGGTAGCAGGGGTTTTTTGTTTTGGGCTTTGATTCACTTAGAAAGGCAGAAAAAATTTACTGAGAAAGATGATAGGTAGCAATGGGAAGGAGGAGAGAGAGCTTGTATAGTTGACCCAGCCGGAGAGATTTGAGGTAGAAAACCATTTAGGGTAGCAGGCACCATAAGGGGCAGAGGACTCCACTAACGAGAGAGAAAACCATTTTAACGATTTTGATTATATGTATATGTTAACAAGACATAAAAGAAGTCATACATTGTGTTAATTGGCTTGAATTGAATATTACATTTGACATATATTACTTAGTTTACTAAAACAATGATATACAATTGTGTTGAGAAATCTCAAATGAGGAAATAAGAACAATCACAAAAGAAAAGAAAAGGAACAATGAATGAATGAGGAGTCTAAAAATTGAAAGAATCAAGGAAGGAAAGAAAGAAAGAAAAAATAAAATTGGCATTGGTGGTGGTGTTTAAGCACTTAAGCCTAGTTCACCACTTCGCATTGTCTTCTGATTTCACCTAGAGTTCCTGTGAGAACTTCAAGGGAACCCATATGCACCATTGCCTTTGCGAACTTGGAAGCCCATGCCCTGCTATTTCTTGCATTTTTGACTACCATATTCCGCGTTGAAGGGCTATTTATCAATGTCTGATCTGAAATCAATAATCCTCTGTTCTTCTTCAACTCAGTATAGAATTTGTTGTCCAGGCGATTAGGAGTAGGATCAAGAGCCACAGTTGGATCCCCATTAGTAGTAGATGAAGGGCACCTAGTCTTCAAGAAAGCAGCATAGGTAGGATCCATAGAGGGATCTTGAGCATGAGTTGCATTGAATGAATAAAGACGATTAGAGAATGAAGAACAATGCGAGACTCCAATAGAATGTGCTCCTGATAATGTCACCATCTCATCTACTGTCATTCCTTTTCGGGCAAAATTTTGAGAGAGTTGGTCTGCATTGAAGAAGGGAGGGGGTAGATTTGCTTCTACTTCATTTATATTTGATACACGCCCGTCTCTCCTTCCTGCTGGCACGTTATAATTGATGCCTCCAAGCTTTTGGGAACTGTCTCTAGCAGCAAAAGCAAGAATGTCTGCACATGATACGGTTTGAGGACATATGGCTTCGATTTGGGCTTTAGCTTCATCAATCACTTGGAAACCTCGTAAACTTGGATTATTAGCGATGTGTTCTCTCTCTGATGGGTTTCCTGGTGTGGATTCTAGTAGTACTGAAGCATCACAACCCTGTTAAACACAAAAACAAATGATCCAATTAGCTAATGTTGAGAAAAACAATATGTTGAAAATATTGACTAATGTTTTTTTATTTGTTCTAATTATATAAAATTTAAAATAGTAAAATAATATCATCCAACAGTATTTAATAAATTGTTTTTCAGAAAAAAAAAAAACATTTTCGACCTTGTTCAAATGTGTCAAAATAATGAGCAGAAAAAAAGTTAAATAAGTAGAAAAATACCCTGACAAAGCAGTCATGGAAATGCATCCTGATGAGGCCAGCACCTAAACCTGGATTTCCAGATACAAATTTATTTACAGTTCTTTTCACAATTGCTTCCGCTGATGGACATGAAGATCTGTAAAATCCAACTCTAAGGGATGCTGATGAAAGGGTGCCCAATGAGCACAACAAAACTAAAATAATAATAATAATGGAAGAAGAGGCCATAGATAAATTAATAGTTTCAAATAAAAAGACTATGAAATTAATAATAGAAGAAAATGTAAAAGGCCAAAAGGAGATGAAAATGAAGAAGTGTAATATTAGACGATGATTGATGAGATTAGAAAATGAGAGTCTACCATATTTATACATGGAAGTAGTGAGCGTTGTTGAAAACAAAGCGTGTATAGTTGCAGTAATGGAATGGGTGATATTAGTTGAACTTTTCTTTAGTTTTGAATAGTTCCATATGTTTTGTTTCTTTAATAGTGGATTTGTATTTCTTAAATCTCTTCATATCATTTTATACGATGGGGCTAACTTTAAATTTGTTTTGACTTGTGCCAACAATAACAACATTTCATTAATATATATGCGATTGACCTTCATTAATATATTCTTCAACATAACTAGCATAAAAATTGAATAATTATTTTAATTTTTATACTAAAAGTCAATGTATTTTTATTTTTTAGTTCGTTGAAAAAAACATAATATTATGCATGGATTATTAGTAGTAGCCCATCTATGTAATATTTTTCATCATATTAATAAAAATTCCTATCATATTAAATAGATGAAAACTTCAAACTTGAAATCTTTCATAATTAAATTTTTTTAGAGAGTAATGTGTTTTGGTTTTATATAAGACTTAATATATTTATAACCTCATGTATTTATCTATTTTAATCACTTTATTTTTTATATTTATATATTTATCATATTGCCTTTACTTATCTATTTTGCTCTAATAAACATTTATATAATCATATATTAGTTACTTTATCTTTCGTACTTATCTATTTCTTATTTAATAAATACCTAAAAAAATGATAGTGTTATATGTATATATAAGTATCTATTTGATATAAAATATATAAATATAAAAAATAAAGTGATTAATATATAATTATATAAGTATTTATTAAAATAAAATAGATAAATATATAAAATAAGTTAATAAATATATAAATATAAATGATAAAATAACTCAAATGGACTAATAGAGCTGTAAATGTATTGTTAGTTTATATAATGATATATAATTTTGCTGAGATGATGTTTCATAAAGATGGTCAAGCAGCTAGCCATGTTTGACGCTGCCCAATTTGTGTGGTCCAGCAAGTATTCAAGCTGGAAACTTTCAACCAATAGCTAATCGTTGAATTATATATATTGTGCGAACCTTTTCTCGTACATGCAAATGCACCTTTTTTTTAATATGTTAAATATTTATAATATTCATATTTAATCTTAATTATTAAAAAAATTTAAAAAATATATCTCATATATTAAAGTAAAAATACAATATGAATAATACATATAATATAAAATATTAATAAAAAATTAATTTTTGGTTGAATTTAAAATAAACATTTTCTAGTTATAATTACGAATATTATAATTATTTTGAACGCCATTTCAAAAAAAATTTTAGTAAATATTTAATTATAAATACTGAAAGTTCAGATTTTTAATTATTACCAAGTCAAATCAATACTGATAAATTTATAATTCCACTATATTAAAGAACTCGAGACTTAAAACTTGAAATTCAATTTTAACTTATTGATTGACGTTAATTTTTAAACTTGAGTTTGACACAAAGTAGATCCATTCAAAATATTTAAATTCAATTTAAATAACAAAAATATTTTGTGTTTATTGGGTTCATCTATAATACTTTTTAATTTTCCAAGATATTGATTTAGAATTGTTTTATATTAATTAACTTACAGAATATATTTCATTTTAAACAAAAAAAAAGGGCTTTGAATAACATTATATCATATAAAAGAATTTGAATATATTTAAAAGATTATATATATATATATATATATTAAAAAGTAGTAAATGATTTTGGCGATTTAAATATAAGATTTAATCACGTCATTTTTTCCTAGTTCAAACAACTATATATAATATTGGTTATAAGCACTGGGAGGACTTAATGCAGAAGAAAATCCCATTTAAATCTCTTCATCAGTACAGTAAAAATTATTCAGTGATACAGCATTTCTACATATTAAAAAAATTTAATAAACCAAGAACAAGATTGCAGGGGGCAAGCTTAATTCACAAATTGCTTTATAAATAATAATATTTGCAATATTTTATTGAAGTATTTTTCATTCTTAACGTATGACGGAAAAAAAGGCAGACATTATATTAATATGCTTGAAGTGTATATTGTTAATTAGATTGCTAAAAAATGATATACACTTGTGTTGGAAAAATATCAAATGAGAAAAAAATAATTCATACAAATAAAAAAGGAAGAATGAATGAATGAGGAATCTAAAAATTGAAAGAATAAAGGAAAGAAAGAAAAAACAACAACAAAAAAGAAAAAATTGGCATTGAAGGTGGCGATGAAGTAGTTCCCCACATTGCATTGCCTTCTGATTTCACCTTGAGTTCCTGTGAGAACTTCAAGGGAACCCATATGCGCCATTGCCTTTGCAAGTTTTGAAACCCATGCTCTGCCATTTTTTGCATTGTTGACCACCATATCCCGTGTTGAAGGGCTATTCATCAATGTCTGGTCTGAAGTCAATAATCCTCTATTCTTCTTTAACTCACTTTAGAATTTGTAGTTCAGGCAATTAGGAGTAGGATCAAGAGTCACCGTTGGATCCCCATTAGTGAGGAGGGCACCTAATCTTCAAGAAAGCAACATAAATAGGTAGGATCTATACAGGTATATTGAGCATCAGTTACATTGAATAGATAATGACGATTAGGAAATGAAGAATGATGTTGGGCTATCTGGGGGAGTCCTCATAGCTCTCTGAGCTCGGGCTAAGGCGCTGTCTATACTCGGACTCCAACCTATAAGACAAGAGAGAGAGAGAGGCGAATCAGACTCCGCGGTGGAGGCTTTGATACCAAAATCATGCTTGGTCTGTCTGAGCATAAGAAGAGTAATTATGAAGAGAAGAATAGAAAAGATGTCATATATGTGGGAGTCTGTCTCTATATCTTAGGGTTGACCCAGAGTTATAAAGATAAAAAAAAAATATTACATTAGTCATCTACGGATTCTTGATAGTAATAATTTACTTCATGCTATTTGATCGTTAAGAAATATTACTAGACGTCAATCTTAATTTGTAAATTTATTTGATCAATTTGCTATTAATTTAGCATTTAATCTATAGGGTTGCGTACTAGTGAGTATTCTGAGTTTTGCTAATGGATTAATTATATTATTATTTAATAATTAAATTAAAAATTTTAATTATTTAAATAAATAATATTTTTAATTCAAATGAGATATTTTTATGTTCTGTGCTAATATTAAAAATATAATTAATATTTTTAGGATAAATTAAATTTTTTATTTAGAATAAAAAAATTAATTAATTAATATTTTATAGATAAATTTAACATGGGTATATTAATTTATTATTTATATATATAGTTATTATTTATATATTTAAATAATAATAATAATAGGTTTGACCATGGATTATTTATATATATCAGATATATAATTGTTATTTATATATTTAAATAATAATAATAAGGTTTGTTCAAAATAATAATAATAACAATAAGGTTCATTAATCCTTGGTCACGTGGCCAAGGATTGATGATGGTTAGTGTAAAATTAAAGACAATTGTCTCTACAAGAATTGTAAAATATAACTTTTGCCACTTGTCAATTATCTTGTGCCAAGCAATAAGATTCATATTCCATACCCAGTACGTGGCTTTGTATGAACTTGTAGTAGTGTATTAACTTTAATGCATTTTTACAAGTATTACAATTACATTGGCCACGGTACATATACATATGAGTACATATCGTATAAGTTGAAGTGCATGTTTTTCCTTGGCCACGTGATAGTTATATATAAATTTAAGAAGAAATTCGAGTTTTTCTTAATCATACAAAAATAAAAGATTAAAAAAATTTTAATCTCATAAAAAGTTTATCCAATTTTAAACTAAAATTTTAGAAAAAAATTTTAATTTAAGACTTTATTTAATTTATTCGCGCATTTTATTTATTAAAAAGTTGACAGCAGAGTACAATTTTAATGTAAATATGTGTAGAGACTTCATATTATCAGAATTTTAATATCAAGAATTCACTCCTAATTATGCTTTAAATATATTTTTCAATATATATATATAAACTTTTAAATATAAATAGATTTATTTTGGATTGTTCTATACTTCTACTTCTATTACATATTATGAACATTAAATAATTTATCAGAATAAATATAATTTACATGAACGATTAATACTCCTTTAAATTTATATTAAAAAAATTCATCAACGCAGGAGAAAAGGTCGTACAACATATATAATTCAACGATTAACTATTGGTTGAAAGTTTCCAGCTCCATCCAGAAGGAGAAAATCTCCTTCCTCGGATACTTCTTCATCATCCATGATATCATTCTCCACCGAGATATCTGACTCGGATTACTGTCCCAGTAATGAAGATGACTGTTATGGTATATTGTCCCCTATTAAAGTAAAAAGTAAAGAAAAAATAAAAAGAAAAGAAAAAGAAAAGAAAAAAAGATAGAGAAAAAGAAAAGAAAAAGAAATAAAGAAATAAAGAAAAAGAAAAAAGAAATAAAGAAATAAAGAAAAAGAAAAGAAAGAAAAAATAAAGAAAAGTAAAAAGAAAATCGAATCAGAAGTTGAATCTGATTCAAATTCATCTGATTAAAGGCAGGAGAAACCTAATTTCTCCACTCAGTTTGTTAAAGTCAATAAAGGCGGTGCCCACTGACAAGATACTGTTCATCAACAGTATTCACCAGAGGTATTCCAACAGTAAAGTCAGAATAACTGTTCATCCACAGTTCTCCACAGTAAAGAAAACAGTACCTCCGACAAGGTACTATTCATTCACAGTTCCAGACGTGTGAAGGTACAGTAAAAGCAAATAGTAACGACAGGTTACTATTTCTCTACAGTGCTAGACATATGATCAAGAACAGTGAAGAATTTAAGCTTCTGTCTATATATGAGAGCTCATTCTGATGCTAGAGGCAGATCCAAAATACTTCTCCCTCATCCAGAAGACACTGAGACACCTCAAGCTTAGTTTTAGCTTTCCCTCTTCCCTTTCCTCCTTCACTTATAACTTCTTCCAGTTCTGTAACCTCCTCACCTATTGATTCTCTTGTATAAGGTAGTTATAATTAATATTTATTACTTGTATTTCATTTTTTCTGTATTATTATTATTATTATTATTATTATTATTTCATTTAAATAAATTTATATTTTATATTTCATCTCTCATTTTCATTTATAAGTATGCTCTGTTTTAATTCTTGCAAGCAATAAACGAGCAAGTTGAGCTTGATCTGGAATTAAAACATCAGAAATTATATGCACTACTAACGGCTGAAAATGACCTCCATATTCTATCCTTTTCTGTCTTCCTCTTCCTCTATTCAGCTCTGTATACTTATAAGGGATCCATATATTTATACCACACATAGAATAATTAGGAATACTAAAAGAAATAGACTTAAGAGTGTGTATTGATAAAACATAATTAAAATATTTTAGACTTAAGATACAAAATTACTTAAATATTTTGGGTAATATTGATTTTTAATTATAATCTTTAAAGTGGTATATAAGGCTGGAAACCTAAATATAAATTGGAGCAACGTCAGACTTGCACTTATTTGAAGCCCTCCTTTGCACTAGGCTACAACGCCGCCGTGCCCTTTAAAAGATTATAGTTATTCTTTTATATGTTTTTAATATAGTCTTTTACATTATGCTTGTTTATTATTTTAAATAATCTGTATTATTTATGCCTAACTGTTTATTATTTTATTAATCCTTTTAAAATTATTTTATCCACTGTTAAAGATCCTTAAGTTTTGCTGGTATCAGAGAACTGTTTACTATGTAAACTTAAGTTTTGCTGGTATCAGAGTCATCTTCTTTTAGGGGTGGTAGTAGATAGATATAGAATTGTTTACATAGTTAAAATTTTGATTTATAGATCTAGAAGTTGACTTAGTGTTGTCTAGGTATTGGATATGCAGTAAGACCCGTGTTAGCCGACGGATAGGCATTTAGGGCAGTAAGTCAGTGGTCGCTACCAGAACCAACAGTAATAAACTTTAAAATCTATTTTTTAAAAATTTAAAAATGGAACCATTTCTATGTAAATCTGCTAGTACAACTAAATCAGATAGTTCTTAGTCATCAGAAGTTAAACCCAATAGTAAAGCTAATACAGTAATCCCTAGGACTATTCAGTGGAAAGACATTAGTCTCCCTGATGAATGGGTCTTAGAGGACGCTGTTCCTCTTCCTGAACCAAAGACTATAGTTAAACCCAATAGTGAACTTAGTAAAATTGAACAATATGAAGATGGTAAAGTGAAATTAAAATTCAGTAGACATAGTATAAGCAGTAGGTATTCAGACTCTTCCTCCTCTGTATCAACAGTAGATATAGGTAGAGCCTCACAGTTACCTTCTCTAATATACGCCTCATATAAAGAAAATGAACCTAAACCTGTATTGCAAATAGTAGTAAAGCCTAGGTATTCTACATCAGATATACCTGAATCTAATAATAAATTAAAAGGTGTAGATTATAGTACAACAGTACCACACTTATATTATAATCTAACAGAAAACATGAACTCTTTGGAACCAAACCCTAATTATAATCAACCACAAAATATAGAACAATCTCCCTCTCCACCTATGTCACCTACAGCTTCTTTTATGATAGAAAATGTAGCAAACATAGATAGAGAATTAAATGTAATTAATAAAGAATTTATTTTTAATTATGATAAATTAAATAAAGAATTAAAGGCAATTAAAAATAAAGATAAATTAGAAAATGTAATAAAAAAAGGTAAAAGACCTTGAATCATTTAAAAAAGAATATGTTGACTTTATAAAAAAATTTGAAGTTAATATGAAATTCTTTGATTGGTTTAAAAGAATTTATAAAGGAAAACTTAAAGCAGAAAAATTAATAAATCCAGTAACCATTAGAAATAAAGATACAGAATGGAAAGTAAAAGATAAAATAATACAGAGTGAACATCCACCTAAAACATCAAGTATATTCCTACATGAGATAAAGAAATAAATATAGCACCATTTAAAATAGTATCTGAAGATGACACTAATAGAAAAATATTAGAACAAAATAATTTCAGTAATGCACACCTATTAAGTATAGAACAACAGTCAAACAGAATAGAGGATACTATTAAAAAAAGTAAAATAGTAAAAACTGAAAAGGAAATTAAAGATAAAAAACTTAAGTCTCATGTTTTTAAACCTTTCGAAGTTTCTAAAACAGGACAAAAAGAAGTTAAATCTAAAGACTCTGATTTTGTAAAAGCAATTAAAGAACAATTAAGTAAAATTGACTCTTCTTCTGAGTCAAAACAGGTAGTACAAGAAACACCTCAGTCTAAAGCTTCTAAAACCATTAGTATAGTCACCCAAGAACAAGAATCAGAATCAGTTGAGGATTCTCAACCTGAGTCTGAAGATATTGAAATCTTTAGTAAAACTTTAGAACCACAAATAAATCGTATAACATATAATCAGTCTATAGTACCTAAAATGTCTGCCCCAGACTTAGGTATAACAGATAGACCTAATACATTGACACAGTATAAGTATAATGCCTCTTCAGTATATGAATGGAACATTGATAGCCTATCATAATACAATATTCTGAGTCTCCTGCAACAGATGACAATGGCTGCCAATGCTTATAGAACCCAAACAGATACCTCAGATAAAACTATAGCTGAACTTCTTATAGCTGGCTTTACTGGTCAACTTAAAGGTTGGTGGTATAATCATCTCACTGATGAACAACATTTAAAAATTCTAAATGCTATAAAAACTTATGAAGATGGTATACCTATATTAAATGAGTATGGTGATATTATTCAAGATGCAGTGACAACACTAATCTTGACTATATCACTTCATTTTATATGTGATCCTACTCACTTATAGGATAAAAATGCTGAACTACTAAGTAATCTTAGGTGTAAGAAACTTAGTGACTTTCAGTTTTATAAAACAACTTTCCTAACTAGGATAATGCTTAGAGAAGATTCTAACCAGGCTTTCTGGAAAGAAAATTTTTAGCAGGACTACCCTTTTTCCTAGGAGAGAAAGTTAGAAACCATATAAAACAGGAATATAGAAATCCTATTCCTTATGACCTATTGACCTATGGACAATTATTTAGTATAGTTCAAAAAGAAGGATTAAAACTTTGTCAAGATATAAAGCTTCAAAAGTCACTAAAATATGAAATGAGAACAACTAAAACTAGGTTCTTCCTATAAACAATTCGATTATAGTATAACACAAAAATATAAAGATTGTAATGGACAGTGTTCTACTACAAAATATAAAAAAAACCTTATAGAAAATATCATAAAAAGAATTATAAGAAAAAATTTGATAAAGATGATTATTATAAGAAACAAAAACCTTATAAAACTTATAAACATAGAAAAGCTAATAGAAAAACATATAAACAAAAAAATAAAAAATTTATATCATATAAAGAACTAACCTGTTATAAATGTGGAAGAAAATGTCACACATCAAGATTTTGTAAATTTGATAAAAAATTACAAGAATTAAATTTAGAAAAATCTGTATTAAATAAAATTTATGAATTATATTTAGATTATTCAAATTCTGAAGAATATTTAGATTCTGAAGAATTAAATCAGATAGATGATATAGGAACAGAATCAAGTTTTGAATATAGTAGTAAATCATTAAATGTATTAACTAAAGAACATAAATCTATATTAGAAGCAATAAAATATATAAGTGATCCTAAAATTAAAGAAAAAATGTTAAATAAAATATTAGAAGATGATAAACCTAAACATTCTATATTACCTAGTACTAGTAAAAAAACATATGATCTAACTACAATATTAAATAAGAATAAAACAATAAAAAATAAACCAACCATAAATGATTTACAAAAAGAAATTAAAGAAATTAAATTAGAATTAAAAGAATTAAAGAATAAACAAGAAAATGATTCAAAGATAATAAAATTATTGCTAAATTCGACTTCTTCTGATGAAGAAAAAGAAGATATTGAACACATAATTAGTAAAGAAGAAAGTAATAATAATGAAATTAGTTTAATTAGCAAAGATAAAATTCCTGATAATTTAATTTTTATGTTGCATGAAATAACATCTAATAAATATTTAATAAAAATAAAATTAAAATTTTCAAATAATTATAATATAAAAACTATAGCATTATTTGATATAGGAGCTGATTTAAACTGTATTAAACCCAATTTGGTACCCAAAAGATTTTGGCAAGAAACTAAGAAAAGTTTATCTGCAGCAAATAAATCTAAATTAAATATACTTGGTAAAGCAGAAGCCTCAATAATAGATAAAAATTTAGAAATAAAAAATATATTTATTTTAACCAACATTCATCATATGGTAATCTTAGGAACACCATTTATGAATTTGATAACACCTTATTCAGTAAATAATGATAGTATAAGCTTTAAAGTTAAAAATCAAAAGATAATTTTCCCATTTTTGGAAAAACAAAAAAAAGAGAAATTTAAATCTTTTAAAGGCACATTCAATAAATGAATTACAAATAAATACTCTTATAAAAGCAAAGTCTGAACAACTTTGTAATTTAAAAAATAATTATCATCTACAAAAAATAAATGAACAATTAAATAATAAATTTACACAAGAGAAAATTAATAAATTAAAATTACAGATAGAAAAAATTTTATGTGCTGATTTTTCAAATGCATTTTGGAATAGAAAGCAACATATGGTTGATTTTCCTTATGAAATAAGCTTTGATGAAAAGTCTATTACAACTAAAGCTAGGCTCATTCAGATGACGCCTGATTTAATTAAATTTTATAAAAAAGAAATAAATGATTTAGAAAATAAAGGATTAATAACTAAATCTAGGAGCCCTTGGTCTTGTGCTGCATTTTATGTAAACAAAGCCTCTGAAATAGAAAGAGGAGTACCTAGATTAGTAATAAATTATAAACCTTTAAATAAAGCTTTAAAATGGATTAGGTATCCTATTCCAAATAAAAAAGATTTATTAGGAAGATTATATAAAACTAATATTTTTAGTAAATTTGATATGAAATCAGGATTTTGGCAAATCCAGATTAACCCTAAAGATAGGTATAAGACTGCATTCACTGTTCCATTTGGACAGTATGAATAGAATGTTATGCCTTTTGGTTTAAAGAATGCACCCTCTGAATTTCAGAGAGTGATGAATAATATTTTTAATCCTTATACTAAATTTTGTATTGTATACATTGATGATGTATTAATATATTCCACAACTATAGATGAGCACTTTAAACATTTAAAAACATTTTTCATGATAATTAAACATAATGGTTTAGTATTAAGTAAAACTAAGATGTCTCTATTTCAGACTAAGATTAGGTTCTTAGGACATTATATAGAATAAGGAATTATAGAACCTATAGAAAGAAACTTAGCCTTTGGGAATAAATTTCCAGACTAGATAATAAATAAAGCCCAACTTCAGAGATTTTTAGGTTGTCTGAATTATGTTATAGAATTCTTTCCCAACCTAAATAGAACTATTAAACCTCTACATGATAGGTTAATGAAAAACCCAGGCCCATAGACTGAGGTCCATTCTAGTATAGTTAGACAGGTCAAAATATACTAGAATGGACTGAGAATAGTTTAGTCTCCTTTTATAAAAATATTAAGTTTTCTTGCATCATTTATTTATATAATTATTATTTTTCAAGTATTCTATCATCATTAATTATTAAGGTTAATGAAATAATAAATAAGTATAAATTTAAAAATTTATATTTTTTTATTAATTATATATGAAGCGGAAGTAACACATACTTTTGACTTAAAATTTTACAATTAATGTTACTTTAAATTCATAAAAATGACATTTGAAAAATAATAAATTTTTTTTATTAAAATAACATTTAAAATGAAACGAATAAAGTATTTATTTTATAATCTTGAAACATATATTGAGTCAAAATAATTAGACTTACTCAAATATTAAAGATAGTTACTCTCTCCATCTCAAAATAATAGAGATACTCTCATCTCACACATACTAAGAAAATTTTTTTTAATTAATAGATAAATTTTTTTCTATAAACTACTAATTTTGACCCTTAATTTATACTAAATAACAATTAATTATTGCAAAAATAAAAAATAAAAAAAGTTATTGATTGAGTTAAAGGTAATTATAATTCAAAAAATATAAATAATTAAATGTAATATTGTTAATTATAAAATATTTAAATAGGAGTATTATAGCTAATTTATAATACAACTATAATTGAAATAAAGTAATAGAACTATATTTTAAGACAGACAAAAAAGAAAAAACGTTTCTATTATTTTAGGACAGAGGAAGTATTTCTTATTTAATAATTATCAAATATAATTTATTTATTAATGAGTTGCTAATTTTAGTATATTATTAATGTGATAGAGAAAATAAAAAAATGAGCTATTTTATTATTTTTTTAATAAAAAATTGTTATTCTCAAGTTATCACTTTATGCAATTAAGAAAAATAAATTAAAATTTTTAAATATACCATTATTATTAATGAGTTAATTAATGAAACAAGAGTATAATAATTTTCATATTAATAAATTAATATAAGATATTTTAATTTATTAAAAATAATTTTGTATAATATTTAAGAAATTTAATGACTTTTTTAATAGATATGTATAAATTGAAAGTGGTAATTTTGGGGGGACAGAAAAAGTGTAATTATATTATTTTATAAAATTCGCAAAATTAAGTAAACAACATTATATATATATATATATATATATATAATATTTTAAAAAATTTTAGATTCCAATAAAACATAGAAAGAGAGAGGAGACTAGGCCATGCAAAAAAGACTCTAATATTTAAGTCAAAATTCAATTTCACCTGAATGTAAAAAGAGATGAGTGAAAAAAATCCTTTATCTATAAGGAGTTAACCCCCTATTCATAGAGGATGGAGAGCAAATTGCTTTTAATTAGTGTTAGTGAAAATTACAAATATGAAAGTGGTTTATTGGATAGCTCGTCGAATATACTACATGATTAGGTGGTTCTTTAAGCTCGATGTCATAGTACCGTATAAGCATGAGAGCTCAGTCGGTGTGATAGGTGGTGAATTCCAAGTGAGCACATTACTTATGGAGTGCAGTACTAAGATTCGGTACATAGGGTGAAGAGTTCATCTCTTGAGGAGTATGATATCGAAGTTTGGTACTTAAGAATGAAGAGCCCATCTCTTATGGAGTGCGGTATCGAAGTTTAATATTTATGGGTGGAGAACTTATCCTTTATGGAGTGCGATACTGGGGCTCGATATTTAAGGGTGGAGAGCTCATCTCTTATGAAGTGTAGTAACGAAATTCGGCACTTAAAAATAGGTAGCTCATCTTTTGTAGAGTGCGATACTGGAGTTCTGTACCTATGGGTGATATTAAATCATATTTAATTTTAGATTATAATTTTATAAAATAATTATATATCTAATAAAATTATCTTTATAGATTTTTTAAATTTATTAATTGTGATTACTGAAAAATTATAAATTATAAAAGTATTATATAAATATGTTGAATAAATGTTTTGCATATTTTTAATATATTATGTAATAGAAATGCAAAAAAATATATTTATAAATTAAAAAAATAAAAATATAGAAAGGTATAGTAGAAATGAAATTTTGAAAGAGGAAAATAGTATTTTATGTTATCTTCTCTAATTTTTTTTTGAAAATGAGGCTACTTATATTATTACCTCAAAGCATAAAATTCAACCAAAGATGGTGGGATAAACTCCCAAATATGAGCAGAAGAATTAACAAAGGCGGCTTTAGCAAGTTTATGAGCCCCTTCGTTATATTGCCTCCTAACCCACTTGACCTTAACATCAGGCCTAGAATTAAGGATCCGATTACAATAAGAAATAATCACACCAAATTCAGATAAATCAAGCGCTTCACACTTAAGCGCACACGAGACAATTTGAGAATCAATAAAAACACATCCTCTTCCTTGCATGTTCCAAGATAAAAATTTAAGACCCTCCTGCAGGGCAAGGGCCTCAGTAGTTCTGGGATCAAATCTGCCTTCAAAATAACCTGACATGGCCTTCAAGAAATTACCTTCCTCATCCTCGAAAAGCACTCCATACCCGCTCATATTAGCCGTTTGAAACACTGAGCCATCAATATAACAAATCCAATTATAAATGCTATTATCCACAATACTTGCACCTGGGAAGGACACATGGCCATTGTGATCTTCATTATTGGGACCGCTACAAACTTGTTGAAGATTTGTAGAATTAAGCATTTCATTTGCAGCCAAGAATTGTTCCAGTAGCGAGAAAGCTTGTTGACCAAGGACTGCTGCAGGAATTTCCACGTTGCACCACACCCTTTTGTTCCTAGCATACCAAATTTTCCACACTATTAGAGCCCAGGACTGAATTCTTTTAATATTTCTTGAAGATAAAACCTGCACAAAAAAGTCAGTAAAGGTAGCAAAAAGGCTCACATTACCAAAGCCACCCACCCTCCAAACCTCCCTTGCTTTACTACACTGTAACATCACATGACTCACATCTTCCTCTCCACCACACCTAATGCACCCATTAATACCCTCCACACCTCTACTTTTCAAATTTTCACAAGTAGGTAAAATCTCCCTCAAAGCCCGCCAAACAAAATCCTTCACTTTCGGAGGGATTTTAATTTTCCAACACTCATTCCAAAACTCCCCATTACAAACTTGACCCCCTCTCCCCAACACTTTCATGGCTACAAAATAACTAGTTCTCACACTATAGATCCCTTTCTTATCCATATGCCAAATCAACCTATCTTCCCCTCTACTCTCACCCAAAGGGATATTTAAAATTGCTTGGACATCCCTAACACTAAAATAATTCATTAGTTTCTCCACATCCCACCTCCTCCCCTCATCCCTCATAAACTCCTTAACCTTCACTTCTTCCCCAACAAACACCCTCCCATCATCGGCCACAAAACTCCCTTCTTTCATGATCAAGGGTCTATCCCCGCCCTAATTTTTCTACCATCCCCAACCCTCCATCTCACTCCATGGTCTAAAATTACTTTAGATGACAAAATACTCTTCCACACAAAACTAGGATTCCTACCCAACGTAGCATCCAAAAAAGTCTCATTAGGAAAATATTTAGCTTTAAACACCTTAATAAGAAGAGAATTGGTGTTAGTCAATATCCTCCACCCTGTTTGCCAAGTAAAGCAAGATTAAAACTTCTCGAATCCCTAAACCTCATACCCCCTTCCTTCTTTGAACTACACATCCTCTCCCATGACAACCAATGAATTCTCCTCCCTCGTTCCTTCTTCATACCCCACCAGAAACTGTTCATCATCTTCTGAATTTTATCACAAAGTCCCAAAGGGAGCTCAAACACTCCCATAGCATAAGTAGGGAGAGCCTGGATAACCGATTTCAACAACACTTCCCTCCCCGCTCGAGATAAGAATCGGTTAGACCAGCTATTCACACGCTTCCAAATCCTATCCTTCAAGAAGCTCAATATTTGAGTCTTATTCTACCCACCAAGTTAGGAAGACCCAAATAATTGCTATTTCTCATGTTAAGATTAATGCTCAAGATATTCGAAATGCTAATCTTATCCTCCTCCGTAGTACAAGGGCTAAACTCAATAGCAGACTTTTGAAAATTAACCGCATGAATGTTATCTTCCCTAATTAATTAACACAAAATACTCTGTTAAAAAAAAACGCAAAATACCAAATTCTTGAACGTTGATATTGACCAGCAGTTCAACATCTTATGGGAAAAGTTTGTAAAGTAACGGCTCACATTGCTGAAATCGAAACAATGTTGTTGAGAATGAGACACGTGTTGGAAAGTGTCAGGAGTTTTATGGACCGATTAAGGCACGGGGCTGTCATTTTTGTTTTTTTACACGAATTGTTTAGCTGTATGTGCGGGCCCAAAACTGCTGGATAGCCACGTGTTAGACGGTTATCAAAACATAAGATCCAGTTTAATGTTTACTTTTACTTTCCACTCACAGATCACAGCCGACTGCTTCCATCAATTTTTATTGGATATGGTTTTTCTTGGATATAATATTTTTTTATATTCCTGATTAAATATTGGAAAAAATTTACAACCACATGTTTGATTTAATCGATTTTTTTAAAATAAGAAATTGATGAGATGACTTCATATAAGTTTAATTTATACATATAACAAAAAAAAAATCCGAATCAGGGAGATATTATGAATGCTTAATTTATAAATTTATTTTTATCGAAAATGCTATGAAAATTAAGTTATAATAAATTAAATAATGGTAAAATAGAAATTTTAATAAAATAAGAATAAAATATAAATTTTAGTCTACAATATAATATTTATAATAATTATTTATTTTTATTAGTAAAAATAAAAAATACACTTCTTAATTTATCACAAGTTAATCTCTTTGGCAATATTTTTTATTTTATATTATTATTTTTATCAAGTTGTGTTTGGTTACCCGTAGAGGAAAAAATTTAAAGAAAAAGGAAAAATTCGGGGGAAAAGACCCGATAAATATAATGATTGATAGGGATTGTTGGACCCCCAAGCCCGCACCATCCACTCTACATAGTATGATATTGTTCGCTTTGGGCCAAGCCCGCACGATTTTATTCTTGGGTTACTCCCCAAAAGGCCTCTTACTATGGAGTTGGTATGGATGCTTATATACTACTCAATTGTCTCTTGATTTTTCCAATGTGGGACTTTGGATTGACACCCCAATAATCCTCCCCTCAAGCTAAGGACCATACATCATGGACAACACATCACATGGCCTCCCCTTGAGCGATAATCCATACACCAATCCGTCTTAATCATCTTATACCGCCGTTATTCACCCACGGGACACGCCGCCTGACCACCACAATATCAGGAAGACTTTCGATACAAGGCACACCGAAGACGGATCACCTGCGGGCTCTATTACCGGGCTCTGATACCAATTGATGGGAGCGGGTATTAATAGCGGAAACAACCCAGATCGAAACAACGTTTGAAGGCAAACTAAAACCATAAAAAAAAAAACAAGACTGACCTCTTGAAGCGCAGAATCGTTCACCAGTCTTCTTTCCTGAGACCTTGGAGTTACCTACGATCTTCTGTTGTGTTCCTCGATTATTCTCTTTTGGAATAGTTTTCTGAGTGGGGAGAAACTGTACGTCTAACTCTCCTTTTATCTCTTAGAGTTTTATTCTATTTTAAATTCCTTAAAAATATATCTTCGATGGGAAGATAATATTTTTAAATTTAAAATAAAACAACCGTATACATTCCAAATAATTAAGGCACAACAGGGACCGCAGGAATAAAATTAACAAGGCTACTAATTATAATAAGACCACATACAGGACCAGTATATTCTTATTATAATTAATAATAAATTATTCCACTAAAAATTCATGATCGAACTCCTTATTAATTTTACCATTCCATAACATAATATTCATGTTCCCCATGTTAAGATTACAGATGCTGCTATATTAAATAAATTACTGACAATTTATTTAAATAACAATATATCTTTAAGATTGTCGCTTAACTTATTTCATGTGCTGGATTAAAAATCCACCTGCAGGGTTTACACTATGAAACCTTATAAGCTTACTTAAAGTGCATCATCAATCTCTAAACCAAGACATGGATTCTATCATTAACTTAATATTTCACAAATATAAAATGCCTTTGCTCAACTCACCGAGAAATATTATTCCATTAAATGAAACTCACTCTTTAATGAATCAAAGCACAAGACAATGTATATTTGCTCATATTAATTAAATCAAGATTAAGAACATAAATCTTATTTCTAATGTCCTAGAGAATATGTTTTAATAGTCAGTATAAAACATCCATTCTCTACTTGGTCCAATTAGATACATACAAAATGTACGAATCACAATAATTAATGATATACTGAAAAACTATTTAATGCAATTTTTTTAATTAAATATAAATAAATAATTGTTAATAGAAAAACATCAAAACTATACTATTACATTTTTAATTAAATAAATAATTATTCGAAGAAGTGATTTGGCAAGGAGTCTATCGTTTTTTGTGCTTTCTGTTTGGGTTGAAAACATGATTATTAACTAAAAAATAATAATTAAAAATGAAAATTGTTTTGGTTTTGAAACAATTTTTGTTTTATTTTATTTTTTTGGAAAACGTGAAATCCATTAATTGGATTTGTTTTGCTTCAAGAGATTCAGAAGTCAATACATGAACATCACTTGACAATGAAAGCCTCAGATCAAGTGTTGGATCATAGTATTCTTTCTTCATCACTTTACGTTTTTACGTTTATTTACAATTTACGTTTTGAAACAAAGAAAAGAAAATTTTTTTTCTTCTGTGTTTGTCGAAACAGTAATGAAGAAATTAGAAAAAAAATAAAAAATAAATATATACTTGTTTTTCCTGGTTTTTGCATTGAAGAACACAGAAGCAGTTTTTTTTTTAAATTAATTTGATAAATTTTTTTGGGATATTGATAATTGTTATCAATTTAAAAAAAAAAACTTGAGTTTCTGGCGTTCTTGGAAGTTTGAAACAGAAGTTTTTTTTTTAATTTTGATATTTTTTTTTGGATATTGATATTTGTTATCAATTTTAAAAAAAAAACTTGAGTTTCTGCGTTAATGGAAGCTTGAAGGAAAGCCAGGCAGTGTTTTGGTTTTTTCCACGAAGAAGAAGATGCTGCCTTGGCAATTTTATTTTTTGGCCCTTCAAGTTTTTAGTTATTACATACAGACCTAGAAATTTTCAGTTTTTTCAATTTGACCCAGAAATTTTCAGTTTTTACAAACAGACCCAGAAATTTTTGCTTTTTTTCAATCTGACCCAGAAAGTTTCAGTTTTTACAAACAAACCCAGTTTTTTTTGTTTTTGCAGAATAGCCCAGGTTATTCCTGTTTCTTGCAAAACAGCCCAGAAAATTTTATTATTTTGCAAAATGATCCTAAAAATTTTAATTTTGCAAATTGGCTTTATAATTAAATATAATTATGTTTAATTATATTCAATTATATATATTAAAATTATTTGTGAGTGGTTATTTATTATTTTCTAATTGTGATTATTTGCATTTCTTCCCCATCGGAAGATGTTATGTTTTAATATAATCACTGATCTAGTCTAATTTGTCTGTATTATTTTAACTCTCCATCTGAGTAAATTAATTAGGGACATGAATTAGATGTAATATTTTCTCACATATTAATTTTTATTTAAGATACATGTTTTCTCCCATCGAGTAGTACATGTCGGTCTTATCTTATTTTTATATACATGACATGTGATTGGTTGAATTCTCCTATCGAGATTACTATTCATGAATGTTGTAAAGATGCATATTTGAATTTTGATATCATTGTTGTCATGCAATTTTGATTTAAATTCAGTGTTTATTATTGTATTATTAATGATATACTGAATTTGTTTAATGTTTTTTTAGAAATGGCATCATTCAGTCCCTTAGCTAACATCCTTACTCAGAACAAACTTGAGGGTCCAAACTATGTTGACTGGAAAAGAAATTTGGACATTTTGCTTACTGCTGAGGAGTACAAGTTTGTGCTCACTGAAGTATGTCCTGAAAAACCCGGTGAGGGTGCCTCTGAGGAGGCTACCAGAGCTTACCATAAATGGGTTAAGGCTGATGAGATGGCGCGATGTTACATTTTGGCATTTATGTCAAATGTTTTGCAACATCAGCATCAGAAGATGGACACTGCTTTTGACATCTTAGAGAATCTCAAGGAGATGTTTGGAGACCAAACTAGTGCAGCCAAGCAGAATGCACTGAGGGAGATTCTTACTTCTAAGATGGAGCAAGGAACTCCTGTTAGAACTCATGTCTTGAAGATGATAAGTCTTCTGAATGACATGGAAGTTCTAGGTGCTGAGGTTGACAAGGCAACTCAGGTTGAGATGGTCTTGAACACTCTGCCAGCCAGTTTTCAGCAGTTTCGTTTGAACTACAACATGAATAAGATGGATTTTACTCTATCTAAACTGCTGAATGAGCTGGTAGCTGCTGAGACTATTATTAAGCAAGGAGCCGCACCTATTGTGCTTAATGTTGAGCGAGGTTCTTCATCTGCTCAGCATAAGGGTAAGAAGAAGAAAAATGCTCAAAAGCCTAAGCCTAAGACAAATGGTGCAGTTGCTAGTGCTAATGGTGCTGTGAAAAAGCCTAAGGGTAAGTGTTTTCACTGCAAGCAAAAGGGTCACTGGAAGCAGCAATGTCCAACTTGGATAGCCAAGAAAAAGCAAGGTATGTCACTTTTTTATTTACTGGTTGTTGAAACTTGCTTAGCGATATTGACTACACTCCAATGGTGTGTAGATTCAGGAGCCACTAATCATGTCTGCAATTCTTTGCAGGAGTTTCAGATAACACGCCAGCTAAATGAAGGAGAAGTGAGCATTTTTCTGGGTGATGGCACTGAGGTTGCAGTTTTAGCTATAGGAAATGTTAGTTTGAATTTTGAGAATAATAGAACATTGGTTTTGAAGAATGTTTTGTATGTTCCTTCCATTAGAAGGAATTTGATTTCTGTTTCTAGTTTGAGCAAGAATGGATATTCTGTTTGTTTTAATGAATTTTATGATGATTCTATCGTTATCAAATTTAGAAAACAAATAATATGTTCTGGCTCTTTAATTGATGATCTTTTTATTCTCAAAGTTTCACCTGAACTGCAACTTTCTAATTCTGAGGTTAATAACTTTGATATCGTTGTACCATTAAAAAGAAAACGTCCTATTGAGTTTAGCTATACTTATCTTTGGCATCTGAGGCTTGGTCATATTAACTTAGATAGGATTACTAGGTTGGTCAAAGATGGACCATTGAGTTCATTGAAAGTGGAGGCACTACCAACTTGTGAATCATGTTTAGAAGGTAAAATGACTAAGAGGCCTTTTCCCTTAAAAGGTAAAAGAGCTAATGATGTTCTTGAATTAGTTCATTCTAATTTGTGTGGCCCAATGAGTGTCCAAGCTAGAGGTGGTTTTGAGTATTTTGTGACTTTCACAGATGACTACTCAAGGTATGGATATATTTACCTGTTACGCCGTAAGTCTGAATGCTTTGAGAAATTCAAAGAATTCAAGGCAGAAACGGAGAAACGACACGGAAAATATATCAAGTCATTGCGGTCTGACCGTGGTGGCGAATACCTCTCTAGGGAATTCATTGATTATTTATCAGAACAAGGAATTACTTCACAATTGTCTGCACCTGGTATGCCACAACAGAATGGTGTAGCAGAAAGAAGAAATAGGATGCTTAGGGAAATGGTTAGATCAATGATGAGTTATTCAAATTTGCCTATTTCGTTTTGGGGCTATGCCATAGAAACAGCAGCATATATTTTGAATTTGGTTCCATCTAAGTCAGTACCTAAAACTCCTACAGAACTATGGACTGGGCAAAAGCCAAGTCTAAGATATGTTCGGATGTGGGGATGCCCAGCCCATGTACTGAAAGGGAAAGCAGATAAGTTGGAATCAAAAACAGACTTGTGCTTCTTTATTGGATATCCTAGAGGAACGAAAGGAGGTTTATTTATAGTTCAAAAGATAAAAAGGTCATTGTTAGCACCAATGCACATTATCTTGAGGAAGACTATATTAGAAACCATATTCCCAAAAGCCAATTAGCCTTGTATGAATTGAGAAGAGAAAACATACCAACTAGAACCTTTCCATTAGAATATCAACCTGAACCATCCATGGTCGGAGCTGACATTCCATTACCTCGTCATAGTGGGAGAAATGTCAGTGCACTAGAAGATCAACATCCGCCTGAGCATTCAGCGCCTAACATTCCACTACAGCCCGTAAGTAGTGGGAGTAATGTTAGAGCTACAGTGGCGGCTGATGATCCTAATGTACATGAGCAAGATGTTGGAGCTCCTGACATTTCATTGCCTGTTGGTGATGAAGGACATGTTCAGGCTCCAGAACATGACCAGGTTGCAATACCACCAGTCATAGACTTGCCGGCATTACAGCCACAGCAAGATGAAGGTGTGATTGCAGAGCCTGTAGTACTTCGTCGTAGTGGGAGAATTAGACAAACCCCGGTTTGATATACACTTTTGGGAGAAGCTTTTGATAGAATCCCTGAAGAAGTGAATACCGAACCAGCTTGTTACGATGAAGCACTACAAGATAAAGATGCTGATAAGTGGCTTATAGCTATGAAATCTGAGATGGAGTCTATGTACTCTAATCAAGTCTGGGAACTTATAGAGCCACCTGAAGGGGTTAAACCCATTGGATGTAAGTGGATCTATAAGAAAAAGAGGGGTATAGACGGTAAAGTGCAAACTTTTAAGGCAAGGCTTGTTGCGAAATGGTTTACTCAGAAAGAAGGGATCGATTATGAGGAAACTTTTTCGCCAGTAGCCATGCTTAAGTCTATTAGAACTCTTCTATCCATTGCTTCTCATTTTGATTATGAGATTTGGCAAATGGATGTCAAGACGGCTTTCCTGAATGGAAGTCTTGATGAATGCATCTATATGAAGCAACCAGAGGGTTTCATAACTAGTGGACAAGAAAATTTGCTATGCAAATTAAATAGGTCCATTTATGGCCTTAAACAAGCATCTAGGTCATGGAATACTTGTTTTGACCAGACGATCAAAACTTTTGGTTTTGATCAGTGTCATGATGAGTCTTGTGTGTATAAGAAGTGGAATGGTAGTAAGGTTGTGTTTCTAGTACTATATGTGGATGATATTCTACTTATAGGGAATTGTGTAGGTATGTTGACTTCTGTCAAAGACTGGCTATCTCAGCATTTTGATATGAAGGACTTGGGAGAAGCTGCTCATATTCTTGGGATCAAGCTTATACGAGATCATAAGAAGAGGATGATTGGCTTATCACAGGCACTTTATATTGATACTATTCTTGCTCGTTTCAACATGCATGATTCCAAGAAGAGATTTCTTCCCTTCAGACATGTAATCACTTTATCTAAGGATCAATGTCCTAAGACACCTGAAGAGATAGAGAGCATGAAGGCAGTTCCTTATGCTTCTGCAGTTGGAAGCCTCATGTATGCCATGTTATGTACTAGACCTGATATCTGTTTTGCTGTTGGCATGGTTAGCAGATTTCAGTCTAATCCTGGGAGAGAACATTGGACTGCGGTGAAACATATAATCAAGTACTTAAAAAGAACTAGAGATTATATGTTAGTCTACCAGTCTGCAGATCTTATACCCATAGGGTATACATATTCGAATTTTCAGTCTGATAGAAACTCTCGGAAGTCTACCTCAGGAAATGTTTTTGTCTTGGGAGGTGGAGCCATAAGTTGGAGGAGTATTAAGCAAACTTGTGTTGCTGACTCCACCATGGAAGCTGAATATGTGGCAGCCTCTGAGGCTGCTAAGGAAGCTGTATGGCTTAGAAACTTCCTAATGGATCTAGGTGTAGTTCCTTCAGTGCAATCGCTTACACTTTATTGTGATAATAGCGGGGCAGTTGCGAACTCAAAGGAGCCACGGAGCCATAAAAGGGCAAAACACATTGAGCGGAAGTATCACTTGATACGAGACATAGTTCAAAGAGGTGATGTGGTAGTGACAAAGATTGCATCGGAAAATAATCTGGCAGATCCTTTTACAAAGAGCTTACTAGCAAAGACTTTTGACAGTCATGTAGAAGGAATGAGAGTTAGAATAATTGATGCATGGTTATAAGTCTAAGTGGGAGATTGATAGGGATATACTATTAACCATGCAAATGTAATAGTATAGTTTTGATGTTTTTCTATTAACAATTATTTATTTATATTTAATTAAAAAAATTGCATTAAATAAATAGTTTTTCAGTATATCATTAATGATTGTGATTAGTACATTTTGTATGTATCTAATTGGACCAAGTAGAGAATGGATGTTTTATACTGACTATTAAAACATATTCTCTAGGACATTAGAAATAAGATTTATGTTCTTAATCTTGATTTAATTAATATGAGCAAATATACATTGTCTTGTGCTTTGATTCATTAAAGAGTGAGTTTCATTTAATGAAATAATATTTCTCGGTGAGTTGAGCAAAGACATTTTATATTTGTGAAATATTAAGTTAATGATAGAATCCATGTCTTGGTTTAGAGATTGATGATGCACTTTAAGTAAGCTTATAAGGTTTCATAGTGTAAACCCTGCAGGTGGATTTTTAATCCAGCACATGAAATAAGTTAAGCGACAATCTTAAAGATATATTGTTATTTAAATAAATTGTCAGTAATTTATTTAATATAGCAGCATCTGTAATCTTAACATGGGGAACATGAATATTATGTTATGGAATGGTAAAATTAATAAGGAGTTCGATCATGAATTTTTAGTGGAATAATTTATGATTAATTATAATAAGAATATACTGGTCATGTATGTGGTCTTATTATAATTAGTAGCCTTGTTAATTTTATTCCTGCGGTCCCTGTTGTGCCTTGATTATTTGGAATGCATATGGTTGTTTTATTTTAAATTTAAAAATATTATCTTCCCATTGAAGATATATTTTTAAGGAATTTAAAATAGAATAAAACTCTAAGAGATAAAAGGAGAGTTGGACGTACAGTTTCTCCCCACTCAGAAAACTATTCCAAAAGAGAATAATCGAGGAACACAACAGAAGATCGTGGGTGACTCCAAGGTCTCAGAAAAGAAGACTGGTGAACGATTTTGCGCTTCAAGAGGTCAGTCTTGTTTTTTTTTTATGGTTTTAGTTTGCCTTCAAACGTTGTTTCGATCTGGGTTATTTTCGCTATTAATATCCGCTCCAAATGAAATTAGTTGGTACTTTCGTATGGATCATGAGCAAGTAAGCCAACTGGGTTTAACAAAGGAAAGATGACACTTTTAGTGTATTTTTTAAAATTTTTATTTTTTTATTAAAAATATTTTAATTATTTATTATAAATTTATAATAAATTATTTATAAAATATATAAAATTTATAAACTTATAATAAACATCCAATAAATTTATTTATAAATTTATAAAAATTTAATATTTTAATAAAAAATTTATAAATTTTAATATTTTAAAAGTCTTATTCCACTTTGTCTATTGTCCATGTACTCACTCCTGACTCCCTCATACATTGAAAATTTCAAAGGATAGTCGCTGCACGGAAGTTATTATCTTAATAATTATTTTGGACAAACAATCAAGCATACAACTGTTTGTGTTACTACTTGATAATCATCATAAATTGAGATCTGACGGACACTGTTTAAAACGATTCTAATATCGTTGAAATAAAAGTTAATTAATATATAGTTGTAATAATTTGCCTTGATTGATATATCTGGAATGTTTTTTGGTAAAGTATGCCATGGATTGTATGCATATGTTTTTTTTTTATCAGTAAAAGATAAATTTGCATTAAACAAAAGAAAATTACAGAGTCCATGTAAGAAAAAATACATTTAAGTGAGGCAAATTATTGAGAAGTTGGGCAACCTAACTGCTGTAGGAACGCAAAAACAAGAAATTAAGAGAATATTAACCAAACAACACCACTAAAGACCCTTCCTTTGACAAACATAGCTTCACCAACATAAATAATAAAAAAAATAGAAAAATCTAACCCATTGTATCCATATCTCCCTGTTACACTACGCAAATTTGAAAGTGAAGCACATCAAACTCAAACAAATAGGCCATAGATAAGTTAAGCGGCTATATTGAAAACCAGTAGCAAAACTAAAAATTAATCGGTGAAGAGAAAAAGTAGGTGGGGGGCAAATTTTTTATAAAAAAAAATTATAAACGAGTTTATTATAAAATTAAATATTACAGCAGTTTAATAATTAATTTATATTATTAGATAAATTATGTCTAAAAAATAATAATTATATCTTACGATATTACATATTTTAAAAATATTACATAATAATTTTATTTTTAATTTAAAAAAAATATATCTTTCTTCATAAAATATACCAAATAGTAAATTATTTATGTATATACTATAACTTTACATATTTTGAAAATATTGCATAATAGTATCATTTTCAATTTAAAAAAAATATATTTCTCCTTATAATATACCAAACAATAAATTATTTATGTATATATGAATTTTGACGAAAATTTTATGAATTAAAATAAAATTTATTTAAATTCATATATATATGAATTTTATATGTATATATATAAATTTTTTATATATATAAAATTCATATATATTGTTAGGATTGAATGCGGAAATGAAATATTTATCTGAAAAAATATGATAAATAAAATAGAGAAAATAAACAAGAAGATATAAATTTACATAGTTCGGCGTTAGTCTACGTCCACAGGCAAATGAGAGATCAAAATTCACTAATAATCAGAAAGTGATACAAAACAAGAGAGAATGATCACTCTAAACCCTTAATCCAAATACACCAAAATATCTCTTCTAACAAATATACAAAATAGAAGAAAAACATTCATAAAAAGAAAAAAAAACTAAATTGCTAAGGCAATTCTCTCACAAAATGGAAAAACTCTTAAAATAAATATTACTAGAGAGTTTTTCTTAACTCGCCACTAAAATCTCTAATCCACATATTTACACAAATGAATTGCACATATTTATAAAGTGTTGAAGTTGGTCATTTGCGTATAAAAAATTTGTCAACATTTGTTGGCCCAAAAATTTCATCAAATTGGTGGCCAACTTTCATTTTGTCAATAAATTTAGGCTACCTAACTTACTTGAGTTGTAAATTTTAACTTATAAATTTAAGTCACATTAATATATATATATATATATATAATTTATTTAAATTATATATGTAGTCCATTTAATTCATTTACATTTAAACATATAAATGAATATATAAAAATTCATATATATTTATATATATATATATATAAATGTGTGTATGCATATATATATATATATTAAAATTCAAGAGAAAATTTTTTCGCTTTTGAAAGAAGAGGAATATACTTGAGGCACCGTAAACATAAGGAGAAGCTAAAAACTCAAATCCTAAAGTTAGGACTCAAATCAATAGATTGGACAAACAAAAAATTAGAGCATGGACTGAAATCAAAGAGCCTAACAATCCAGATAGCTAAAGCATTCCTGAATGAGATTACACCGAAAGCCCTACAGATCTTAGCAAAAAGCATCTTGTCAAACCCAAGCAAAGAGGACATACCCAACTCAAGAAGCTTTGAGTTGGGGGTCGCAAGAGAGATGGGTTTGATGACCAGCGAGGCAAGAAGGGAATAGAGGTAGCAGGGGTTTTTTGTTTTGGGCTTTGATTCACTTAGAAAGGTAGAAAAAATTTATTGAGAAAGATGATAGGTAGCAATGGGAAGGAGGAGAGAGAGCTAGTATAGTTGACCCAGCCGGAGAGATTTGAGGTAGAAAACTATTTAGGGTAGCAGGCACCATAAGGGGCAGAGGACTCCACTAACGAGAGAGAAAACCCTTTTAACGATTTTGATTGTATGTATATGTTAACAAGACATAAAAGAAGTCATATATTGTGTTAATTGGCTTGAATTGAATATTACATTTGACATATATTACTTAGATTACTAAAACAATGATATACAATTGTGTTGAGAAATCTCAAATGAGGAAATAAGAACAATCACAAAAGAAAAGAAAAGGAACAATGAATGAATGAGGAGTCCAAAAATTGAAAGAATCAAGGAAGGAAAGAAAGAAAGAAAAAATAAAATTGGCATTGGTGGTGGTGTTTTAAAGAGGCAGAAGAATATGAGAAACTTAACTTAATTGTATTCACATATGCGTGTTGCTTATATACAAATACACAGTAATTATCATTAGCTAAGCAACTAATATACAACTAATTATACAGCTATACAATCATTATCTTAACACAGCCGTAATCCTTATTAGGCCCCCACAATTCGAGCATTTTGAGAAAATGAACAAATTGTCAAATTATGCATGAGAGCTTGATGACGTTGCTTGGTCAGCGGTTTTGTCAAGATATTTACTATTTGATCCTTGGAACAAAGAAATTGGACTTTCACTTCATTCTTTTGTACTTTATCTCGAATAAAATGAAAATCAACTTCTAAGTGCTTTGTTCGGGCATGAAACATTGGATTAGCAGAAAGATACGTTGCACCAATATTATCACACCATAGATTGGGTATATTACTGGATTGAAAACCAATGTCACGCAACAATGACTGTATCCAAGTTAGCTCAGTGACTGCTAATCCAATTGCCCTGTATTCGGCCTCCGTAGATGAACGCACTACAGTTTGCTGTTTCTTGGAGTTCCAAGAAATCAAATTAGATCCCATGAAAATTGCATAGCCTGTTGTCGATTTTCGGTCATCCACATTACTTGCCCAATCTGCATCAGTATAAACATTAAGATCTGTTTTAGATGACCGAGTAAAGAAAATACCATGGCTGGAGGTTCTCTTTAAATATCGAAGTATCCTCTTTACTGAACCCCAATTGTCATCAATGGGTGCATGAAGAAACTGTGAGATCTTATGAACAGCATAACACACTTCCGGACGAGTTAAGTGTTAGGAAATCAAGGAGATCACTGCAAACCAAAAACACGCAGCGGAAAAATTTTTGATCTCTGATTTCCCACCAGGATCCATGCTGTTCGTTTAATTCGATGAAAGTGTTCAAAGAACTAACCTGTTGATGATTCGATACCCTCTATCGCGTATCCACACGAATGCTACCGTCTGGAGTGCTAGCTCTCTGCAACGGAGAAGGCTGGAAAAACGTTTTCTCTAAAACGTATTAGGGTTCCTTTTTTTTTCCTTCTCTTTTTGTTTTCTAATGTTACCACTAAGAAGACTTAACGTCTGGAGTGAATATAATCACTCCAGAATCCAATTCGAAATTGGATAAGGTAAGTCAAATTCAGAATCCAAATCTAATAAGGATTCTGAATATATTATCTAATAATATATATATATATAATGAAAATAATAATAATAATAATAATAAATATTAATATCTAATATCTAATATTATTAATATTATATCCAGCCCAAAGCGCATTCTTGTGTGTGACCCGATAGGCCCATATTAATTGGCAGTCAATTTAATCTCTATTAAACCAACAAGTCGTAATTGGCCTCCAGCAAGGCGTTACAACTACCCAATTAATATAAGGAATGTCCAATTTGCCTAATAATAGTACATGCATTAATCCCTTTGTCACACGATATCTAGCTTGAACATAAGTCATGGTCAACGTCATACTTATATTGTCCAAACTTATGATTACTCGATCTCCAAGTAGACTGATAAAAACAAATGAAATTGATCACACTATCAATTCATTTGAGCACGGCCATGCATTTTACAGTCTCACTTATCGAGGGGCCCAAAAGATATCTCTCTCAAAGAGAGGGACAAATTCTATCTTGATTGTTCATTATCCTCTACATAATTTCTATCATATATGATCATAACCTTTATTACTATCCAGTTACGCATAATGTTTGATCATGTCAAAATATAATAGTCCTTATATTGGAAACTATGACAATCTCAAGTCAAAGAATTAATACATAACTATCATGAGATTTACTTATGACACTAACCCATGTAGTAATCTCATGATGGGTCTATCAAATACATTATTCTCTAACAAGTATCTATGAAATTGATTTGTATCACTATACACATAACCATCTGATGATTATCAAATCAATGTTCATACTGGTTAAGAATTATTTTTTTTATCTCTATAACAATAATAAACCAGGGATAAATATCAAAATTGTGTAACATGCAAACAAACAATAATGATAATAAAATCTCATTTATTAATAATGAATGTATAACATAAAGATCCAAATAAATGGCCTAGGGCACATACACTAACAATCTCCCACTTGCACTCGGCCTACAAATTTCTAAGACCCATAGATCTAGTGTGCTGATCATGCTTGACCCGTGAGAGAGGCTTTGTTAATGGATCTGCTATGTTATCATTTGTGTCAACTTTGCATATCTTGATATCTCCTCTATCGATAATGTCTTGAATGAGGTGAAAACGCCTGAGTATATGCTTAGACCTTTGATGAGATCTAGGCTCTTTTGCCTGTGCTATGGCACCATTGTTGTCACAATAAATGTCCACATGATTTGTAATGCTAGGCACCACTTCTAGCTCAGTGATGAATTTCTTCAACCAGATTGCTTCCTTAGCTGCATCTGATGCTGCTATATACTCAGTCTCTGTTATAGAATCAGCCACAGTGCTTTGTTTTGAACTCTTCCAACTAACAGCTCCACCATTCAATGTGAATACAAAACTTGACTGCGATCTAAAATCATCTATGTCAGTTTGGAAACTAGCATCTGTGTAACCATTTACAACTAGCTCTTCTTCCAAACCTCCATAAACCAAGAATACATCTTTAGTCCTTCGAAGGTACTTAAGAATATTCTTGACAGCTGTCCAGTGACCTTCACCAGGATCAACTTGAAATCTACTAGTTGCGCTTAATGGATATGAGACATCTGGTCTAGTACATAACATGGCATACATAATAGATCCTATAGCAGAAGCATAAGGAATCTTATTCATTCGATCTCGCTCATCAGATGTCATAGGACATTGACTCTTGCTGAGATGAATGCCATGAGACATAGGCAAGAATCCCTTTTTGGAATCTTGCATGTTGAACCTCTTTAACACTTTATCTATGTATGTACTTTGACTCAGGCCAATTATCCTTCTAGATCTATCTCTATAGATCTTTATACCAAGGATATAGGTAGCCTCACCTAAGTCTTTCATTGAGAAAGAATTCCCTAACCAAGTCTTAACCTTTTGCAAGGTAGGGATATCATTCCCAATGAGTAATATGTCATCCACATATAAGACTAAAAGCACTACTGCACTCCCACTAACCATCTTGTAAACACAAGGTTCATCTTCATTCTTGATGAAACCAAAGTTCCTAACTATTTCATCAAAACGAAGATTCCAGCTTCGAGATGCTTGCTTCAATCCATAAATGGATCTTTGAAGCTTGCAAACCTTTGTAGAATTCTCAGGATTTACAAAACCCTCAGGTTGTGTCATATACACATCCTCAAGCAAGTTTCCATTAAGGAAAGCGGTTTTGACATCCATTTGCCATATCTCAGAATCATAGTATGATGCAATGGCAATGAGAAATTCTAACAGACTTAAGCATAACAACTGGTGAAAAGGTTTCATCATAGTCTATACCATGAGTTTGCTTGAAACCTTTTGCAACAAGCCTTGCTTTATAGGTCTGCACATTCCCATCCATGTTAGTTTTCTTCTTGAAAACCCATTTGCAACCAATAGTCTTAATACCCTCTGGAGGATCAATTAAAGACCAAACTTGATTGTCAAACATAGATTGCATCTCAGATTTCATGGCTCCAAGCCATTTGTCTGAATCTGGACCTGACACAGCTTCTTGATAGGTAGTAGGCTCATCTTGATCTATGAGCATTACTTCACTATCATTAGTCACAAGAAATCCATATCTCTCTGGCTGATGACGTGTCCTATCAGACTTGCGAGGGATTTGTGTTACATCTTCAGACTCTACAACTATTTGTGGTTCTGAAATAGGCTCTATAGACGGCTCAATGATTTCTTGTGGTACTTGAGTTTCCTCAAGTTCTACTATACTCCCACTAGTTCTCTTAGAAAGAAATTCCTTTTCCAAAAAGATCTCATTTCGAGCAACAAACACTTTGTTCTCTGAAGGAGTATAGAAATAGTATCATTTAGTTTCCTTAGGATACCCCACAAAATTACATTTGATAGACTTTGGAGCTAACTTATCTGAAACTGGTCTTTTCACATAAGCTTCACAACCCCAAATCTTAAGAAAAGACAAACTAGGTGTCTTACCTGTCCATATCTCATATGGTGTCTTTTCAACCGCCTTAGATGGTACACGGTTCAGAATGAATGCAGCTGTCTCCAAGGCATAACCCCAAAAAGATAAAGGAAGATTCGCTTGACTCATCATTGATCGAACCATATCTAATAGAGTTCGATTTCTCCTTTTAGAAACTTCATTCCACTGTGGAGTTCCTGGAGGAGTCAGTTGTGAAACAATTTCACAATCCCTTAGATGATCATCAAACTCTTGGCTCAAATATTCATCACCTCGATCTGATCGAAGTAGTTTAATTATTTTACCAAGTTGATTTTGTACTTCATTTTGAAAAGTTCTAAACATTTCAAAAGACTCATGCTTATGTTTCATTAGGTAGACATAGCCATCCCTACTGAAATCATCAATAAAAGTAATGAAGTATCGAAATCCTCCTCTGTCACTAATGCTAAAAGGACCACATACATCTGTATGTATCAAGCCCAATAAATCATTAGCCCTTTCACTATGCCCAGTAAAAGGATCCTTTATCATCTTACCAAGCAAACAAGACTCACATGTTTCAAATGATTCAAAATCAAATGAATCTAATAATCCATCTTGATGGAGCTTAGAAATGCATTTCTCATTTATATGGCTAAGGCGACAATGCCATAAATAAGTAGGGTTTAACTCATTTGGCTTAGTTCTCTTAGAAGTTATGTTATAGATATCATTACCATTAGAATCATCAAGATTAAGGATATAAAGGCCATTATAAGAATTTGCAATACCATAAAGCAAATCATTTTTATCAAAAATAGAACATTTCTTATTCTTAATAAAAAATGAATAACCTTCATCATCCAAAACAGATACTGAAATAAGATTCCTACTCATAGTAGGAACATAAAAGCAATTGTTCAAAATTAATAAAAACCCATTGGGCATAACAAGTTCATAAGTTCCTACAGCTATAGCAGCAACTCTTGCTCTATTGCCAACACGTAGGTCCACTTCGCCCTTCTTCAGCATCCTACTCCTTTTGAGTCCCTGCATATTTATACAAATATGAGATCCACATCCGGTATCTAATACCCAGGAAGAAGGAATAGATAAATTAATTTCTATAACATAAATACCTGAAGATGTAGTCGCACTACCCTTCAACTTCTTTAACTCATCCAAATAGAGTTGACAATTTCTCTTCCAATGCCCAGGCTTGTTGCAATGGAAACAAGTCCCTTCCTTAGAAACTTTAGCCTTAGGTTCAAGTTTTGGTTTACCTTGTCCCTTGGACCCTTTAGCACCTTTTGCCTTACCCTTGCCTTTAGTATATTTGGCTTTCTTTTTCATTTGTTTAATATTGACATTCAATATTTGGGTAGGCTTTTTGATATTCCCCTCAGCAGTTTTGAGCATACCATGTAGCTCAGGAATGGATTTCTCCATGTCATTCATGTTATAGTTCATGACAAACTGTGAGAAACTGCTAGGCAATGAATGTAGGATCAAATCCGTGGAGAGTTCTAAACTCAAGGGATATCCAAGTCTAGCAAGGTGATCTAGATAGCCTTTCATCTTCAAAACATGAGCACTAACAGATTCACCTTCAGACATTTTGCAGTCAAATAATGCAACAGCGGTGTTAAACCTATCTTGCCTAGCCTGTTGTTGGAAAGCTTGTTTGAGATGCACACTCATCTCATAAGCCTCTAAGTGTTCTAGATCCTTCTGAAGTCCTGGACACATGGTAGCCAACATAAGACATCCTATGTCATTGGAATCATCCACATGCTTCTTATGCTTACTCTTAGCAGCATTAGAAGCATCAGCAGGAGGTGGGTCAGGGACAGCTTCATCAAGCACGTAGGACTTTTTCTCTTGTTTGAGAACAATTCTCAGGTTCCTAAACCAGTCAACAAAATTAGTCCCACATTCTTTCAGTTTTCCTTCTCAAGGATAGATCGCAGTAATAAGGTGGAATTGTTATTAGCAACCATCTGTTGATAAATATGCAAAGTCAAATTTTAATTAATAATGAGGTTAAAATTATTTAAACTCCTACTAAAAATATAACCCTCTAAAGAAATATTTTAGTAGGCTAAGATCCGTATATCACTTAATTCTAAACTCAGCTTTGGCGTGACGCTTAAAATCAAGTTATTTAGGTAGGTAACATCTTTACCAATTACATCTCATGTAACTCTTAGTAATTATGGAATATTGACATCATATGTCATAGCATGTTGCATTCCATCTAATGCCTTAGGCCCAAAACCATTTTGATAGCCTAATTAAGTCTAACCAATTTTAAAACATATGAGTAGCACTATTACTCATCCTACTTAGCTAGGAATGTTTAAAGCATATTGCTTTGGCAATACCTACTTTAATACAATCTTAGTTTTGATAGGTGTTCAAAACGTGGATAGCATTTAGACTTAAATTATTAATGAGGGTTCAACTAAATTATTATCATGTCTTGCATTACATATCATTATATTTTAGCATCCTATATGCATATATATAATTTATCACATAAGCATCATATACCAAATGACAAAATATGTAAACGTGACATAGCATGGCCAAACTAAATATGATCTTCAAGAGACCAAATGAAGATCATAAAGGCAACCCTAGGTGAAAAACCTATCTATTACAACACTTGCAATATTACATATCTTCAAAACTTGAGTTTGTGCTTCCATCACCATGGAACCATCTTCTCCTTGGTATGAATCTCCATCACAAACATTGTAGCTTGAATCTTCATTTATTACAATAAAAGAAAATCTAACTACTAGTAAAATAAATTACAACAAAATAAACGACACGCAGGCCGTATTTACCCAAAATTAAGATATGAATAAACCAATCACATAGGTCATAAGGCCATGCTATGCACCATGCCAAGACATCAAACAAACATAACATATTCATCACCAACATGTTAAATAGAAACAAATATATTAACATTCTTAATGTCGCAGTAACGAACTATAGGGCGCGAACATACGGCGGTCCCGCTAGCCGGTTAGCGGGCGGGGCTCCAGCTGGCGGGTCAGCGGGCGGGGTTCTGAAGGGGCAGCGCCCCTCGAAGCCAAACAGAAACGTTAATCTCATTAACATTTTTCTTTGGCGAAACCCTAAAACAGAATCGTTAATCTCATTAACCTTCTTACTGTTTTATTTCGAATATGTACAACCCATTACAGAATCATTACCAAATGTTTATATCACATATAAACTTAATCGTTTTCATCATATGAAAATCGTTTTAATCAACCAATCATATATACTTGATCATCTCATGAAAACGAAATTAAAAACACCAATCCTTTCTCATCATATGAAAACGAATTAGGGTTTTACAGAAACGAAACCAAAAACCAATCCTTTCTCATCATATGAAAAACAAATTAGGGTTTTATAGTTAACATGCCATATGAAATCAATATATATCATGTAATCATATCAACATGGCATTTTCGACTTAAACGAAAACAACAAGTGGCTCTGATACCACTGTTAGGAAATCAAGGAGATCACTGCAAAACAAAAACAAGCAGCGGAAAAATTTTTGATCTCTGATTTTCCACCAGGATCCATGCTGTTCGTTTAATTCGATGAAAGTGTTCAAAGAACTAACCTGTTGATGATTCAAAATCACAGTTTGGAAGAGATGCCTCGATCGCGAAACACCCTCTATCGCGTATCCACACGAATGCTACCGTCTGGAGTGCTAGCTCTCTGCAACGGTGAAGGCTGGAAAAACGTTTTCTCTAAAACGTATTAGGGTTCCTTTTTTTTTCGTTCTCTTTTTGTTTTCTAATGTTACCACTAAGAAGACTTAATGTCTGGAGTGAATATAATCACTCCAGAATCCAATCGAAATTGGATAAGGTAAGTCAAATTCAGAATCCAAATCTAATAAGGATTTTGAATATATTATCTAATAATATATATATATATATATAAAATGAAAATAATAATAATAATAAATATTAATATCTAATATTAATATTATTAATATTATATCCAGCCCAAAGCGCATTCTTGTGTGTGACCCGATAAGCCCATATTAATTGGCAGTCAATTTAATCTCTATTAAACCAACAAGTCATAATTGGCCTCCAGCAAGTCGTTACAACTACCCAATTAATATAAGGAATGTCCAATTTGCCTAATAATAGTACATGCATTAATCCCTTTGTCACACGATATCTAGCTTGAACATAAGTCATGGTCAACGTCATACTTATATTGTCCAAACTTATGATTACTCGATCTCCAAGTAGACTGATAAAAACAAATGAAATTGATCATACTATCAATTCATTTGAGCACGGCCATGCATTTCACAGTCTCACTTATCGAGGGGCCCAAAAGATATCTCTCTCAAAGAGAGGGACAAATTCTATCTTGATTGTTCATTATCCTCTACATAATTTCTATCATATATGATCATAACCTTTATTACTATCCAGTTACGGATAATGTTTGATCATCTCAAAATATAATAGTCCTTATATTGGAAACTATGACAATCTCAAGTCAAAGAATTAATACATAACTATCATGAGATTTACTTATGACACTAACCCATGTAGTAATCTCATGATGAGTCTATCCAATACATTGTTCTCTAACAAGTATCTATGAAATTGATTTGTATCACTATACACATAACCATCTGATGATTATCAAATCAATGTTCATACTGGTTAAGAATTATTTTTTTTATCTCTATAACAATAATAAACCAGGGATAAATATCAAAATTGTGTAACATGCAAACAAACAATAATGATAATAAAACCTCATTTATTAATAATGAATGTATAACATAAAGATCCAAATAAATGGCCTAGGGCACATACACTAACATTAAGCTCAAGTATTGTAACCCTCCTACTATGCTTCGATACAGCGTGGGATCATGAAACAAGCTGGCTGAAAATGCTGTCTGCTTATCTTTTACTGCAGCTGGTGTCGATATACTTTTGCATTCACCCATATTTGCCTTAAGTAGCAAATCTTGTATATATTTCTGTTGGGAAAGTAACAACCCATGAGAAGTCCAAGTGGCTTCCATTCCAAGAAAGTAGTCCAAAGTTCCTAAATCTTTCAACATAAATTCAGATTGTAGAGTCTGAAGTATAGTTTGCACGGTTTTGAAACAAGCTCCAGTCATGATGATATCGTCAACATAAAACAACGCAAAAATTGTGATACCATCCTTTGAATAATGAAAAAGTGAGGGATCAGCTGGTGAGACTCGAAAATGAAGTTTGATTAATGCAGAGAGAAGTCGCTTGTACCACTATCTTGGGGCTTGGCGAAGACCATACAAAGATATTTTCAAATGGCAAACATAGTCAGGCTTATTCTTATCATGAAAACCTGGGGGTTATTCCATGAAAACATCATTATCCAAATCACCATGGAGAAAAGCATTAGACACGTCTAATTGCTCTACTATCCAGCCATGCGATACTGCTAAAAAAAGAATTACCCGAATGGTAGTTGGCTTGACAACGGGTGAAAATGTCTTACAATAGTCAATCCCAGGGCGTTGATGATACCCTTTTGCTACTAGCCATGCCTTTTACCATTCGATACTGCCATCTGATTTTTGCTTAACCCGAAATATCCATTTGCATCCAATTATATTCTGAGCACTACCTCGTGGAACTAGTTCCCAAGTACCAGTCCGAATTAGTGCATTGAGCTCTTGAACCATTGCCTCCCTCCAATGTTTTTCTTTAACTGCATGAGTATAACATGTTGGAGTTGGCTGTGATACTTCGGCAATAGATATGGACGGTGACCATGGCAAGTTGGGTTTTAGATTCCCAGTTTGTTGTCTTGTTATCACGGTATGTGTTTTAACTCGAACTGGTACAGATGAGTTGTCTAGTAAAGTAGCAGGTACAGAGGTAGTTGGGATTGGGTCATCCACACGGATGTCAGTTAAGTTGGGTAAATTTTGATTTCGAGTTGGTGAGCTAACTGGTTCGGTCAGGCGTGAGCTAATCGGGTTGTAAATTGGGTTGATTTGTGTTTAGTGAAACGGTACGTGTAGGAGTAGAAATATGAGTGACAGTTTGGTGAGGTGGTGTGTTTACTGATGCTGTGCTTATTGGTGTTGTTGGCGAGGTGGCGGTATAATTGTCAAAACCAGCAGCAGCAGGTGGTACTCCAAAAACACTCGGTTGGGAATTATTGATGTATGGAATTGGTGGTAATGGAATGGATGTTGGACTCGCAGTATTTGCAGGTTCACCATTATCATATAGCTTCTGAAAAGGAAACTCCTGTTCAAAAAACAAGACATGACGTGAGATAAATAATCGACGAGAAGAAAGATCAAGACACGTGTAACCCTTATGGACTTTGCTATATCCCAAGAAGACACATTTAGAAGATTTCGGTGCAAATTTATGTGGGGAGTAAGGCTTTAACCACAGATAACAAAGGGAACCAAAGACTCGAAGCTCATCATAATTCGGTTTTTCCTGAAACAAAAGTTCATATGGAGTTCTTCTATTAAGCAATGAGGTGGGTAGCCGATTGATAGTATATGCAGCAGTATCAAATGCATATGTCCAGTAAGAATATGGAACAGAAGAATGCTGTAACAAAGCTCTTCCCAACTTAACAATATGCCTATGTTTGCGCTCTGCATATCCATTCTGTTCAGGAGTGTATAGACAAGAAATTCGCTGTGGGAAGCCCATGCCCAGCTATTTCTTGCATTTTTTATTACCATATTCCGCGTTGAAGGGCTATTTATCAATGTCTGATCTGAAATCAATAATCCTCTGTTCTTCTTCAACTCAGTATAGAATTTGTTGTCCAGGCGATTAGGAGTAGGATCAAGAGCCACAGTTGGATCCCCATTAGTAGTAGATGAAGGGCACCTAGTCTTCAAGAAAGCAGCATAGGTAGGATCCATAGAGGGATCTTGAGCATGAGTTGCATTGAATGAATAAAGACGATTAGAGAATGAAGAACAATGCGAGACTCCAATAGAATGTGCTCCTGATAATGTCACCATCTCATCCACTGTCATTCCTTTTCGGGCAAAATTTTGAGAGAGTTGGTCTGCATTGAAGAAGGGAGGGGGTAGATTTGCTTGTACTTCATTTATATTTGATACACGCCCGTCTCTCCTTCCTGCTGGCATGTTATAATTGATGCCTCCAAGCTTTTGGGAACTGTCTCTAGCAGCAAAAGCAAGAATGTCTGCACATGATACGGTTTGAGGACATATGGCTTCGATTTGGGCTTTAGCTTCATCAATCACTTGGAAACCTCTTAAACTTGGATTATTAGCAATGTTTTCTCTCTCTGATGGGTTTCCTGGTGTGGATTCTAGTAGTACTGAAGCATCACAACCCTGTTAAACACACAAACAAATGATCCAATTAGCTAATGTTGAGAAAAACAATATGTTAAAAATATTGACTAATGTTTTTTTTATTTGTTCTAATTATATAAAATTTAAAATAGTAAAATAATGTCATCCAACTTCTTCTTCCAACAGTATCTAATAAATTGTTTTTCAGAAAAAAAAAACATTTTCGACCTTGTTCAAATGTGTCAAAATAATGAGCAGAAAAAAAGTTAAATAAGTAGAAAAATACCCTGACTAAAATAATGTCATACCCATGCTCTGCCATTTTTTGCATTGTTGACCACCATATCCCGTGTTGAAGAGCTATTTTTTCAATGTCTGGTCTGAAGTCAATAATCCTCTATTCTTCTTCAACTCACTTTAGAATTTGTAGTTCAGGCAATTAAGAGTAGGATCAAGAGCCATCGTTGGATCCCCATTAGCGAGGAGGGCACCTAATCTTCAAGAAAGCAACATAAATAGGTAGGATCTATACTGGGATATTGAGCATGAGTTACATTGAATGAATAATGACGATTAGGGAATGAAGAATGATGTTGGGGCTATCTGAGGGAGTTCTCATAGCTCTCTGAGCTCGGGCTAAGGCGCTGCCTATACTCGGACTCCAACCTGCAAGACAAGAGAGAGAGAGAGAGGCGAATCAGACTCCGCGGTGGAAGTTTTGATATTTAAATCATGCTTGGTCTGTCTGAGCATAAGAAGAGTAATTATGGAGAGAAGAATAGAGAAGATGTCATATATATGGGAGTCTGTCTCTATATCTTAGGGTTGACACAGAGCTATTACATTAGTCATCTACGAATTCTTGATAGTAATATATTACATTTATTAATAATGAATGTATAACATAAAGATCCAAATAAATGGCCTAGGGCACATACACTAACATTAAGCTCAAGTATTGTAACCCTCCTACTATGCTTCGGTACAACGTGGGATCATGAAACAAGCTGGCCGAAAATGTTGTCTGCTTATCTTTTACTGCAGATGGTGTCGATATACTTTTGCATTCACCCATATTTGCTTTACTATCCAGCCATGCGATACTGCCAAAGAAATAATTACCCAAATGGTAGTTGGCTTGACAACGGGTGAAAAAGTCTCACAATAGTCAATCCCAGGGCGTTGATGATACCCTTTTGCTACTAGCCGTGCCTTGTACCATTCGATACTGCCATCTGATTTCTGCTTAACCCGAAATACCCATTTGCAGCCAATTATATTCTGAGCACTACCTCGTGGAACTAGTTCCCAAGTACCAGTCCGAATTAGCGCATTGAGCTCTTGAACCATTGCCTCCCTCTAATGTTTTTCTTTAACTGCATGAGTATAACATGTTGGAGTTGGCTGTGATACTTCGGCATTAGACATGGACGGTGACCATGGCAAGTTGGGTTTTAGATTCCCAGTTTGTTGTCTTGTTATCATGGTATGTGTTTTAACTCGAACTGGTACAGATGAGTTGTCTAGTAAAGTAGCAGGTACAGAGGTAGTTGAGATTGGGTCATCCACACGGATGTCAGTTAAGCTGGGTAAATTTTGATTTCGATTTGGTGAGCTCGCTGGTTCGGTCAGGCGTGAGCTAATCAAATTAGGTTGATTTGTGTTTAGTGAAACGGTACGTGTAGGAGTGGAAATATGAGTGACAGTTTGGTGAGGTGGTGTGTTACTGATGCTGTACGTATTGGTGTTGTTGGCGAGGTGGCAGTATAATTGTCAAAACCAGCAGCAGCAGGTGGTACTCCAAGAACACTCGGTTGGGAATTATTAATGTATGGAATTGGTGGTAGTGGAATGGACGTTGGACTCGCAGTATTTACAGGTTCACCATTATCATCTAGCTTCTGAAAAGGAAACTCCTGTTCAAAAAACAAGACATGACGTGAGATAAATAATCGATGAGAAGAAAGATCAAGACACCTGTAACCCTTATGGACTTTGCTATATCCCAAGAAGACACATTTAGAAGATTTCAGTGCTAATTTATGTGGGGAGTAAGTCTTTAACCACGGATAACAAAGGGAACCAAAGACTCGAAGCTCATCATAATTCGATTTTTCCTGAAACAAAAGTTCATATGGAGTTCTTCTATTAAGCAGGGTGGGTAGTCGATTGATAGCATATGTAGCAGTATCAAATGCATATGTCCAGTAAGAATATGGAACAGAAGAATGGTGTAACAAAGCTCTTCCCAACTCAACAATATGCCTATGTTTGCGCTCTGCACATCCATTCTGTTCAGGAGTGTATGGACAAGAAATTCGCTGTGTGATTCCATTTTCTCTAAGATATTTGGTTAATGTTCGAAACTCCCCACCCCAATCAGATTGAAAGTTTTTAATGGGTACTCCAAAATATTTCTCAACCAGACATCGAAATTGAACAAAGATAGAAAAAACTTCAGATTTATGCTTGATAAAATATAACCAAACATACTTGCTATAGTGATCATAAAAGAGAACATAGTAACGACATCCATCAACAGAAAGCACAGGGGATGGACCCCAAACATCAGAACAAACTAATTTTAGTGGTTGTTTAGCACGAAACTGAGATTCAGGAAATGGCAGTTTATGTGATTTGCTCACATTACAAGCATGACAAGACTGAAATTTAGTACAAGAATCAAAAGCAATTTTATTATCCCTAAGAACATTATGAACAATTCTAATGTTAGCATGGCCTAGCCGCTCATGCCATAACGAAACTGTTGCTGGAAAAGCCGTTGGAGAAAAGGATCGAACTTGATGTATAGGAAATAGGTAAAGCCCATTTTTTACTCTGGCCTTTGTAAAGCACCTGCTTCATGGGGATATCCTTCACAAAATAAGAATCAGGAAAAAATTCAATGTACATATTATTTTGTGAAGTTAAAGCTGACACAGATAACAAATTATTAGCAACATTAAGAGAGTAAAGAATATCATTGAAGACAAAACGATGCCCATTAACATGGGAAACAAAGGAACCTCGAGATAAGACAAGAAGAGTTTTACCATCAGCAATTGTCAAGGCAGTGCCATCAGTAACTGGAACAGGATGATTGATGGTTTCCTGATTAGATGCTAGATGATAATTAGCGCCCGAGTCCACTGTCCATATATGGTTAGGTGCAGTTTCGGTTTGAACATTGTGAGCTTGGGGTGAAGGGCGTGGTGATGGACATTGTCTAGATAAATGTCCGGTGCCATTGCAATTGTAGCATTGCAGTACAGAACCTGAATTATTACCACCATAAGAACGTCCAGCTTGATAAGAGTCATTGCCGCTGTAACCACGTGCACCAGAATAATAAGAGGTCTGCCCAGAATTTCAACCATAAGAATATTGTCCTCCACGCCCACGAGAGCCACGCCCTTGTCCTCTATTACCTCGGCCAGATTGGACATAATTTGCAGAAGGAGGTATTGGAGAAGCAACAGTGAGGGAATCAAACTTTAATTGAGTTTCTTCACTCAATAACAATGCATATAATTCATCGAAGGAAATAGAAGAATTCCTTGCTTCAATAGCTTGTGTGAAAGGGCGGTATTCAGGACCTAACCCTGCAAGAACATCACAAACAAGATTGTCTTCTGGCGCATCATCAGTCCCTTCCAAAGCACATAACTGATAGAATAGAGATCTGGCTTTTCGCATATAGTTTTCAATACTATCATTCCCTCATACAAGATGTTTGAGCTGCTTGCAGATCTGTTGAATTTGGGTTTTTGCACTAGTAGAATAAATCCCTGCAAGTTTATCCCAAGCCTGCGTTGCAGTTTTACAACGAACGATCTGAGTTAATATGTACTCAGAGACAGAACAATTTATCCAGCTTCAAACAATTTGGTCTATGCTAAACCAATCCAAATAGGCGGGGTTGATCTCACCAGTAGGTAGAGTTTGAGATGGTGCTATTGTAGACCCATTGATATGGCCTGATACACAATATCCATCAAGTAGTGGCATAATTTCAGCTTGCCATAATAAATAGTTTGCAGGTGTAAGTTTCACCGTAATGTATTGCGTGATATTGGGAATATTATTAAGAGTTGGAATAGCAGCAGAAGAGGTAGATCCGGTTGTAGAAGAGCTCGAAGAAGATTCTGTCATGGTGATTAGGTTTTCGAAGGAAACAAGAAGAAGAAGAGGAGAATAGAAGCCCTGTGGGCTCTGATACCATAAAGAGGCAGAAGAATATGAGAAACTTAACTTAATTGTATTCACGTATGTGTGTGCTTATATACAAATACACAGTAATTATCTTTAGCTAAGCAACTAATATACAGCTAATTATACAGCTATACAATCATTATCTTAACACAATCGTAATCCTTATCATATTTAAGCACTTAAGCCTAGTTCACCACTTTGCATTGTCTTCTGATTTCACCTAGAGTTCCTGTGAGAACTTCAAGGGAACCCATATGCACCATTGCCTTTGCAAACTTGGAAGCCCATGCCCTGCTATTTCTTGCATTTTTTACTACCATATTCCGCGTTGAAGGGCTATTTATCAATGTCTGATCTGAAATCAATAATCCTCTGTTCTTCTTCAACCCAGTATAGTATTTGTTGTCCAGGCGATTAGGAGTAGGATCAAGAGCCACAGTTGGATCCCCATTAGTAGTAGATGAAGGGCACCTAGTCTTCAAGAAAGCAGCATAGGTAGGATCCATAGAGGGATCTTGAGCATGAGTTGCATTGAATGAATAAAGACGATTAGAGAATGAAGAACAATGCGAGACTCCAATAGAATGTGCTCCTGATAATGTCACCATCTCATCCACTGTCATTCCTTTTCGGGCAAAATTTTGAGAGAGTTGGTCTGCATTGAAGAAGGGAGGGGGTAGATTTGCTTGTACTTCATTTATATTTGATACACGCCCGTCTCTCCTTCCTGCTGGCACGTTATAATTGATGCCTCCAAGCTTTTGGGAACTGTCTCTAGCAGCAAAAGCAAGAATGTCTGCACATGATACGGTTTGAGGACATATGGCTTCGATTTGGGCTTTAGCTTCATCAATCACTTGGAAACCTCTTAAACTTGGATTATTAGCTTTGTTTTCTCTCTCTGATGGGTTTCCTGGTGTGGATTCTAGTAGTACTGAAGCATCACAACCCTGTTAAACACACAAACAAATGATCCAATTAGCTAATGTTGAGAAAAACAATATGTTGAAAATATTGACTAATGTTTTTTTTATTTGTTCTAATTATATAAAATTTAAAATAGTAAAATAATGTCATCCAACTTCTTCTTCCAACAGTATTTAATAAATTGTTTTTCAGAAAAAAAAAACATTTTCGACCTTGTTCAAATGTGTCAAAATAATGAGCAGAAAAAAAGTTAAATAAGTAGAAAAATACCCTGACAAAGCAGTCATGGAAATGCATCCTGATGAGGCCAGCACCTAAACCTGGATTTCGAGATACAAATTTATTTACAGTTCTTTTCACAATTGCTTCCGCCGATGGACATGAAGATCTGTAAAATCCAACTCTAAGGGATGCTGATGAAAGGGTGCCCAATGAGCACAACAAAACTAAAATAATAATAATAATGGAAGAAGAGGCCATAGATAAATTAATAGTTTCAAATAAAAAGACTATGAAATTAATAATAGAAGAAAATGTAAAAGGCCAAAAGGAGATGAAAATGAAGAAGTGTAATATTAGACGATGATTGATGAAATTGGAAAATGAGAGTCTACCATATTTATACATGGAAGTAGTGAGCGTTGTTGAAAACAAAGCGTGTATATTTGCAGTAATGGAATGGGTGATATTAGTTGAACTTTTCTTTAGTTTTGAATAGTTCCATCTTCTGTCCTGTAACATCATATGTTTCTTTAATACTGGATTTGTATTACTTAAATCTCTTCATATCATTTTATACGATGGGGCTAACTTTAATTTTGTTTTGACTTGTGCCAACAATAACAACATTTGATTCATATATATGTGATTGACCTTCATTAATATATTCTTCAACATAACTAGCATAAAAATTGAATAATTATTTTAATTTTTATACTAAAAGTAATGTATTTTTATTTTTTAGTTCATTGAAAAAAACACAATATTATGCATGGATTATTAGTAGTAGTCCATCTATGTAATATTTTCATCAAATTAATAAAAATTCCTATCATATTAAATAGATGAAAACTTCAAACTTGAAATCTTTCATAATTAAATTTTTTTAGAGAGTAATGTGTTTTGGTTTTATATAAGATTTAATATATTTATAACCTCATGTATTTATCTATTTTAATCACTTTATTTTTTATTTTTATATATTTATCAGATTGCCTTTACTTATCTATTTTGCTCTAATAAATATTTATATAATCATATATTAGTTACTTTATCTTTCGTACATATCTATTTCTTATTTAATAAATATCTAAAAAAAATGATAGTGTTATATATATATAAGTATCTATTTGATATAAAATATATAAATATAAAAAATAAAGTAATTTATATGTAATTATATAAATATTTATTAAAATAAAATAGATAAATATATAAAATAATTTAATAAATATATAAAGATAAAAGATAAAATAACTAAAATGGACTAATAGAGCTGTAAATGTATTGTTAGTTTATATAATGATATATAATTTTGCTGAGATGATGTTTCATAAAGATGGTCAAGCAGCTAGCCATGTTTGACGCTGCCCAATTTGTGTGGTCCAGCAAGTATTCAAGCTGGAAACTTTCAACCAATAGCTAATCGTTGAATTATATATATTGTGCGAACCTTTTCTCGTACATGCAAATGCACCTTTTTTTTAATATGTTAAATATTTATAATATTCATATTTAATCTTAATTATTAAAAAAATTTAAAAAATATATCTCATATATTAAAGTAAAAATACAATATGAATAATACATATAATATAAAATATTAATAAAAAATTAATTTTTGGTTGAATTTAAAATAAACATTTTCTAGTTATAATTACGAATATTATAATTATTTTGAACGCCATTTCAAAAAATTTTTTAGTAAATATTTAATTATAAATACTGAAAGTTCAGATTTTTAATTATTACCAAGTCAAATCAATACTGATAAATTTATAATTCCACTATATTAAAGAACTCGAGACTTAAAACTTGAAATTCAATTTTAACTTATTGATTGACGTTAATTTTTAAACTTGAGTTTGACACAAAGTAGATCCATTCAAAATATTTAAATTCAATTTAAATAACAAAAATATTTTGTGTTTATTGGGTTCATCTATAATACTTTTTAATTTTCCAAGATATTGATTTAGAATTGTTTTATATTAATTAACTTACAGAATATATTTCATTTTAAACAAAAAAAAAGGGCTTTGAATAACATTATATCATATAAAAGAATTTGAATATATTTAAAAGATTATATATATATATATATATTAAAAAGTAGTAAATGATTTTGGCGATTTAAATATAAGATTTAATCACGTCATTTTTTCCTAGTTCAAACAACTATATATAATATTGGTTATAAGCACTGGGAGGACTTAATGCAGAAGAAAATCCCATTTAAATCTCTTCATCAGTACAGTAAAAATTATTCAGTGATACAGCATTTCTACATATTAAAAAAATTTAATAAACCAAGAACAAGATTGCAGGATTGAAGTATTTTTCATTCTTAACGTATGACGGAAAAAAAGGCAGACATTATATTAATATGCTTGAAATGTATATTGTTAATTAGATTGCTAAGTTTGTTCAGTCTTTCAAAAAAAAAAAGATTGCTAAAAAATGATATACACTTGTGTTGGAAAAATATCAAATGAGAAAAAAAGAATTCATACAAATAAAAAAAGGAAGAATGAATGAATGAGGAATCTAAAAATTGAAAGAATAAAGGAAAGAAAGAAAAAACAACAACAAAAAAGAAACAAATGGCATTGAACAAAAAAGAAACAAATGGCATTGAAGGTGGCGATGAAGTAGTTCCCCACATTGCGTTGCCTTCTGATTTCACCTTGAGTTCCTGTGAGAACTTCAAGGGAACCCATATGCGCCATTGCCTTTGCAAACTTAGAAGCCCATGCTCTGCCATTTTTTGCATTGTTGACCACCATATCCCGTGTTGAAGGGCTATTCATCAATGTCTGGTCTGAAGTCAATAATCTTCTATTCTTCTTCAACTCACTTTAGAATTTGTAGTTCAGGCAATTAGGAATAGGATCAAGAGCCACCGTTGGATCCCCATTAGTGAGGAGGGCACCTAATCTTCAAGAAAGCAACATAAATAGGTAGGATCTATACAGGGATATTGAGCATGAGTTACATTGAATGAATAATGACGATTAGAGAATGAAGAATGATGGTGAGGCTATATGAGGGAGTCCTCATAGCTCTTTGAGCTCGGGCTAAGGCGCTGCCTATACTCGGACTCTAATTTGGAAGACAAGAGAGTGAGAGAGGCGAATCAGACTCCACAATGGAAGCTTTGATACCTAAATCATGCTTGGTCTGTCTGAGCATAAGAAGAGTAATTATGGAGAGAAGAATAGAGAAGATGTCATATATGTGGGAGTCTGTCTCTATATCTTAGGGTTGACTCAGAGCTATAAACATAAAAAAAATATTACATTAGTCATCTACGAATTCTTGATAGTAATGATTTATTTCATGCTATTTGATCGTTAAGAAATATTACTAGACGTCAACCTTAATTAGTAAATTTATTTGATCAATTTGCTATTAATTTAGCATTGAACCTATAGGGTTGCGTACTAGTGAGTGTTCTGAGTTTTGCTAATTGATTAATTATATTATTATTTAATAATTAAATTGAAGAATTTAATTATTTAAATAAATAATATTTTTAATTCAAATGAGATATTTTTATATGCTGTGCTAATACTAAAAATATAATTAATATTTTTAGCGATAAATTAAATTTTTTATTTAGAATAAAAAATTAATTAATTAATATTTTATAGATAAACTTAACATGTGTATATTAATTTATTATTTATATATATAGATGTTATTTATATATTTAAATAATAATAATAGGTTTGACCATGGATTATTTATATATATCATATATATAATTGTTATTTATATATTTAAATAATAATAATAAGATTTGTTAAAAAAAAAAATAAGGTTCATCAATCCTTGGTCACGTGGCCAAGGATTGATGATGGTTAGTGTAAAATTAAAGACAATTGTCTCTACAAGAATTGTAAAATATAACTTTTGCCACTTGTCAATTATCTTGTGCCAAGCAATAAGATTCATATTCCATACCCAGTACGTGGCTTTGTATAAACTTGTAGTGTGTGGCGAAATCAGAAATTTATCGAGGAGGATCGTCGTGGATGGCGGTAGTCATCGTGGATGGTAGTGGTCGACGGTGCTGCGGCTGGGCCTGGGTGGGTGGGTACTGCTGACAGTGACTGTGTCTTTTTGGTTGAGGAGGAAACAGACTGAGACAGGGAGAGAGAAGAACCGAAGAAGGAGAACTTTTTATTTTTTGAACCGGCCCAAGCGAAACGGCGTTGTTTCGCTTGGGCCGGTTTATTTTTTTTAAGTAAACCCCTGGCGAAACTGCGCCGTTTCGCCAGGGGTTTATTTATATAAAAAAAAAATTAGTCCCTGACGAAACTACACCGTTTCGCCAGGGACTAATTTATAAAAAAAAACTTTATTTGCAGCGAGGGGTTCGTCTATCTCTCGCTGCGTTAAAACTCTGAAACTCAGCGGGGGCTGAGTTTTAGAGCACGCCTGACTTCTCTACGCCTCTCTCTTTCTAGCCGCCGGTGAGGGAGGATCGTGTGACCCACACGACTCCATAATAGTTCCTCCCTGCTTGTAGTAGTGTATTAACTTTAATGCATTTTTGCAAGTATTACAATTACATTGGCCACGGTACATATACATATGAGTACATATCGTATAAGTTGAAGTGCATGTTTTTCCTTAGCCACGTGATAGTTATATATAAATTTAAGAAGAAACTCGAGTTTTTCTTAATCATACAAAAATAAAAGATTAAAAAAATTTTAATCTCATAAAAAGTTTATCCAGTTCTAAACTAAAATTTTAGAAAAAAATTTTAATTTAAGACTTTATTTAATTTATTCGCGCATTTTATTTATTAAAAAGTTGACAGCAGAGTACAGTTTTAATGTAAAAACGTGTGGAGACTTTATATTATTAGAATTTTAATATAAAAAATTCACTCCTAACTATGTTTTAAATATGTTTTTCAATATATATATATATATATTTAAATATAAATATATTTATCTTGTATTGTTCTATACTTCTACTTCTATTACATATTATGAACACCAAATAATTCATCACAATAAATATAATTTACATGAACGATTAATACTCTTTTAAATTTATATTAAAAAAATTCATCTACGTTTGCATGCAGGAGAAAAGGTCGTACAGCATATATAATTCAACGATTAGCTATTGGTTGAAAGTTTCCATCTTTAATACTGGCTGGACCTCACAAATTGGGCAGCCTCAGACATGGCTAGCTGCTTGACCATCTTCATGAAACATCATCTCAGCAAATTGTAGCATGTCATTATCGAAAACCAGAACACATTAATCGTTAATCAATGAGTATACACCCTAAGCCACTTTCCCTGAAAATTTGAAATATGAAAGATTTCAAGTTTGAAATTTTCATCTATTTAATATGATAGGAATTTTTATTAATTTGATGAAAATTAATACAGAGAAGGACTCATACTGCTAATAATAATCCATAATATTGTGGTTTTTACAATGAACTAAAATATAAAAAATACTTTGACTTTTAATAAAAAAATTAATTAAAAGTAAAATAATTAAGCAGTCGTTTATGCTACTTATATTTTGAAGAATATATTAGTCAAGGTCCATTCTATCATTATCTAAAACCAGAACACATTAATTGTTAATTAAAGAGTATATACCCTAAGCCATTCTCTGTGAAATTTTGAAATATGAAAGATTTCAAGTTTGAAATTTTCATCTATTTAATATGATAGGAATTTTTATTAATTTGATGAAAATTAATACAGAGAAGGACTCATACTGCTAATAATAATCCATAATATTGTGGTTTTTTCAATGAACTAAAATATAAAAATACTTTGACTTTTAATATAAAAATTAATTAAAAGTAAAATAATTAAGCAATTGTTTATGCTGCTTATATTTTGAAGAATATATTAATCAAGGTAATCAAGGTCCATTATAAATATATCAATTGGATGTAGTTATTGTTTGCACGAGTCGAAACAAAATTAAAGGTAGCCCCCGTCATATGATACCCATATAAAAAATGATATGAAGAGATTTAAGTAAATACATATCCACTATTAAATAAACATATATATATATATATATTTATTTAAAAAGCTCGACCATCGAAAATATATTATCGAACCTTTGTTCTTCCGTAAAAATAATAACAGGTGGCTCGTTGGGCTAACCCGGCGAATTTTAAATAAATATATATATATATATATGATTGAAATATTCAAAAGAAAAGAAAAATTCAACTAATTATATCACCCATTCCTTTTCAAAAAAAATTATATCACCCATTCCATTGCTGCAACTATACACACTTTGTTTTCAACAGCTATCAGTGCTACTTCCATGTATAAATATGGTAGACTTTCATTTACCAATCTCATCAATCATATCAGCTAATAAATACATTTCTTCATTTTAATCACCTGTTTGCCTTTTATACTTTTCTGTCATTATTTTCATCCTTCTTTTTATCTGAAGCTATTAATTTATCTATTACAATATGTCCTCTTCTTCTATTATTATTATTATTATTATTATTATTATTATTATTATTATTATTATTATTATTATTATTATTATTATTATTATTATTTTAGTTTGTTTGCGCTCGTTGGGCACCCTTTCATCAGCATCCCTTAGCGTTGGATTTTATAGATCTTCATGTCCATCAGCGGAAGCAATTGTGAAAATAGCTGTAAATAGATTCGTGTCTCGAAATCCAGGTTTATGTGTTGGCCTCATCAGGATGCATTTCCATGAATGCTTTGTCAGGGTATTTTTAATTACTGTTGGAAGAAGTTAGATGATATTATTTAAGTATTTTAAATTTTATATAATTAGAACAAATGAAATTCACTTAAAAAACAAACATTAGTAAATAATTTCAACATAATCTTTTTCTCAACTCAACAGCAAACTCCGCCTATACATGAGTTCTTTGTACATAGCCGGCCCCTAGCCCAAATAAAGAAGGAGAGATGCAGTATGTGACAGCTTTCATAAAATTTTATCACATCTTATGATATGAATTCTAATAATATTTTCATTGGGACATCCCCTACTTGCGACGTACTACATCGGAGCCCGGGTGTAGTGAGAAATAAGCAAGGATGTAAGACGTTATCCGAATGCGATGTGCCATGTTGGTGCCCGAATATGACGCTAAATAAGCAAGAGTTCTCACATCAAGAACGGATGTGGGTAAAGAAGTTAGTCCAAAATACAAATGTAAGTAAGAAGAGTGATACTAGTTCAGAAAAGGGTAAGGGCTTTTATAGGAAGAGATATAAGAGAGAATAAGTGGAAAGTAAAATTAAAATAGGAACTTGAAATATTGGATCTCTTATAGATAAATTGAGAGAACTTGTCGATACTATAGAGAGAAGAAAAATTAGTGTTGCTTGCATTCAAGAGACTAAATGGATTAGCAGAAAGAGTAAATAAGTTGAGAACACATGATATAAGTTGTGGTATATAGAAATTGATAAAAATAAGAATGATGTCGGTATAATTTTAGATTGAAATCTAAAGGAGAGGGTTGTAGCGGTGAAAAGAGTAGGTGATAGGATCATTTCAGTAAAACTTGTGCTGCAAAATGAGACTATTAACATAGTTAGTGCTTATGCCCCTCAAGTTGGATTAGATGGGGAGAACAAGCAAAAATTCTGGGAGGATATGGATGAACTTATGTAAGAGATCCCGAATGATGAGATTATCTTTATAGGAGGAGACTTAAATGGACATGTAGAAAAAGATAGAGTAGTTTTGAGGATGTACATGGAGGCTATAGTTTTGGAGCTAAAAATGAAGAAGGTAAGAATATACTTGATTTTGTTATAGCTTACGATTTGATTCTGGCAAACATATATTTTATAAAAAGGGAATCACATCTAGTAATCTTTAAAAGTGAACAAAATAGAAGCCAGATTAAATTCATACTCACAAGAAAAACTAATCGAACTAGATGTAAAGATTACAAGGTTATTCATAGTGAGACCTTGACTACTCAATATAGGTTAGTGGTGTTGGATGTGAAGATTAAGAGTTGGACTAGTAGGCCTAGGAGAAACTAAATTCCCAATATTAGGTGATGGACTTTAAAAGGTATAAAACAGTTGATGTTTGAGGATGAGTTGGTTAAAGCTGGAGGTTGGGAGGTAGATATGAATATGTCAGCAAATGATTTGTGGGTGGTCATGTTTACAATAATTAAAGAAGTAGCTAAAAAGGTACCTGAAGAGTCTAAAGGATGTGGACATCCCTCGAAGGAGTCTTGGTGGTAGAGTGAGGAAGTGCAAAAAGCAGTAAAAAATAAAAGAGAATGGTATAAGAGTTTGCTAAAGTGTAGTAACAATGAGGCTTTTGAGCATTATAAACAAGCAAAAAATGATATTAAAAAGGTAGTTAGGCAAGCAAGAGCATAATGTCTGGAGAGTTTATATGAAAAACTTAAAACAAAGAAAGGAGAAAAGGCTATTTATAAATTGGCTAAGATAAGAAAAAGAAAATATTGAGATTTGAACCAAGTTAAGTGCATCAAGAATGAAAAGAATAGAGTATTGGCTCAAGAATAAGATATCAAAAAAAGACAGAAGTTATTTTGAGGAACTTCTTAATGGTAACCATAATAAAATTATTAAGGGTTTGGATAACATAGCCGAGAAAAATATGAAGTATACTAGACGGATTAGATTCTCCGAAGTAAAGGAAGCTTTAAAGAGAATGAAAATCGGTAAAGCATGTGAACCGAATGGAATACCCATTGAGGTTTGAAAAAGTTTGGGAGATACATGAGTTGTATGGTTGACGATTTTATTTAATAAGATCTTAAGTACAGAGAAAATATCTAATAAATGCAGACAAAGCAGTCTGATATCTATTTTTAAGAATAAAGGAGATATTCAAAATTGCTCAAATTACAGAGGTATTAAGCTTATGAGTCACACCATAAAATTATAGAAGAGAGTTGTAGAACACCATTTACATTTGGACACTTGTATCTCTCCAAACCAGTTTGGTTTTATGTCTGGCCGATCCACTATGGAGCTATCTTGCTTATTAGAGATGTGATGAAAAAGTATAAAGAGATGAAAGATTTACATATGGTTTTCATTGACTTAGAGAAGAAGTATGATAGAGTTCCTAGAGAAGTTTTATAGTAGATCCTAGAGCGTAGGGAAATTTCTATAAGATATATCTAAGTCTTGAAGGATATGTATGATGGAGTACTAGTATCCGCACTATTGGAGGATATACTAAGGATTTTTCTATTTCTGTTATATTACATCAAGGTTCAGCTTTGAAATATTATCTATTTGTCTTGGTCATGGATGAGCTAACAAGGCATATACAAGATAATATTCCTTGGTGTATGACGTTTACAAATGATATTGTGTTGATAGATGAGACCTAAGCATATATAAGTCAAAAGTTGAAGTTATTGAGAAGTACTTTGGAATAAAAAAGTTTTAAGTTTAGTAGAACTAAGACTGAGTATATGCATTGTAAATTTAATAACGCAAATAGAGAAGGAGACGAAGTTATTTTAGATGAAGTAGTAGTACCTCATAGCACTCATTTTAAATATCGTAGTTCTATTATTCTAGCGGATGATGGTTGTGAAGAAAATATAAGTCACAGGATTAAAGCTGGTTGGATAAAGTAGATGAGTGTCACAGGAGTGTTATGTGACCAAAAGATGCCAGTCAAATTGAAAGGAAAATTCTACCATACTGTCATACGGCCTGTGATGATGTATAGTAGTGAGTGTTGGATTGTGAAAGGACAACACGTGAGTAAGATGCATGTTACAGAGATGAGAATGATAAGATAGATGTGTGGACACACTAGAATGGATAGAATCAGGAATAAGAGTACTAGAGAAAAAAGTAGGGGATGTACCTATCGAGAATAAGATAAGAGAGCATAGATTGAGATAGTTTGACAATGTGAAACGTAGACCTAAGGATGCACCAGTTAGAAAAACTGAACTAATTAAAATAGAAATACCTAAGAGAGGCAGGGGTAAACCTAAATTAACTTGGACAAAGTGGTATAAAATGATCTTGTTGTTTTAAATTTATCAGAAGAGGTAGCCCTAAATTGAATTGAGTAGAAAAGAAGAATTCATATAGCCGACCTCAATTAGCTTGAGATTAATACTTTATTGTTGTTGTTGTAACAACTCAACAGTAGCTAATTATATTATTTTTTATAGAAAAATGACACACTCCATTATATTTTTTAAAAATTTTATTGTTTTACTAAGGATATTTAAATTATTTTGTTATAAATTTATAATAAATTCATAATAAACTATGTAAAATTCATAGATTTATAATAAACTCATTATAAACTAATAAAAATTTATTATTTTCATAAATAATTTATAAATTCTGATATTTTGATAAATAATTTATAAATATAGTAAATTTAGAATTTTTTTCAATTTTTCTCTTTTTTTCTCAAGCCTTTGTGCATTTAACAGGGTTGTAATGCTTCAGTACTACTAGAATCCACACCAGGAAACCCATGAGAGAGACTAATCGAAGCCATATGTCCTCAAACCGTATCATGTGCAGACATTCTTGCTTGTGCTGCTGGAGACAGTTCCCAAAAGCTTGGAGGTAGCAATTAAAACATGCCAGCAGGAAGATGAGACGGGCGCGTATCGAATATAAATGAAGTAGAATCGAATCTACCCCCTCCCTTCTTCAATGCAGACCAACTCTCTCAAAGTTTTGCACGAAAAGGAATGTCAGTAGATGAGATGGTGACAATGTCAGGAGCAAATTCTATTGGAATCTCCCTTTATGGATCCTACCTATGCTGCTTTCTTGAAGACTAGGTGCCTTCCATCTACTACTAATGGGGATCCAAAGGTGGCTCTTGATCGCCTGGACCACAAATTCTATAGTGAGTTGAAGAAGAATAGAGGATTATTGACTTCAGACCAGACATTGATGAATAGCCATTCAACGCGGAATATGGTGATCAACAATGCAAAAAATGGCAGAGCATGGGCTTCCAAGTTTGCAAAGGCAGTGGTGCATATGGGTTCCCTTGAAGTTCTCACAGGAACTCTAGGTGAAATCAGAAGGCAATGCAATGTTGTCAATTAGTTTTCTTTTTCTTTTTTCCTTGATTCTTTTAAAATTTTAAATTATTCGTTCATTCGTTTTTTTTTTCTCCTGTTTTTCTTATTCCCATTTGAGATTTGTCAAAGCAATTGTATATCATCAGTTATCTTTTATCAGTCTAATCTGTCAAATGTAAAATTCAATTGAAGTCGATTATAATACATTATACAAGTTTATACCTTTTTCCCCTCATACCATCAGAAAATCAATGATACATATTTTCCGCTTCCGGTCATTAAACTGCAGCCTGCACTTACTAATTTTTTTGTTCTCTTTCAGACAATTCTATGCAAGACTTTGAATATTGTACTATTTAATAATTATAGTATACTACCTTAGAATTTCCTAAAATCAATGATCATATTTTGTTAAAGCAAAGATATACCATAATAATACAATTAGAGAATTAAAGTTGATAAATTAAGTCTTTATATCACACTTATCTTTTGGAAGAATAGCTGCTAATTGTAAATTAATAAACCATACAGTGTCATTTTTTAAAGGCTCTAGGCCTAGATCTTCTTAGGAAAACTAATCTCTTTCCATTCTCAGACAAATGAACATCAATCAATTACAGTAATTGGCCGAAGCTCATGACAATAGCAACTTAGCAACAAGACCAAAATGATAATGCTAAGAGTTACATTTGCTCATTATCCACAAGAACCAGGAACATTTCCCAAGTGCCTTGGGCTAAAATTTTGCATTAACCAAAACAAATAAAAATCCCATAAAACAAATATATAATGTTTACTTGCACACTCCATCGAGAAGAATACAATGTGTTACAAATACTACAAAGTAACAAATTGCAGCTTCCATAAATAGACAAGTACAATCTTGTGTACATATACGTAGTACTCCATTTCTTCAACCTAGTACATAGATATGCTATTACAAACAACAAACAAAGATTATCCTAGGATATACAGTATAACAGAACAGCTCAGGAGTCTTCAGATAGAAAAACTTTACGCGTGATAAAATTTATGATTTGACAAGTATGCCTGTTGATCCATGCAAAATTGCTTATTTGGTCCATGGCACGGAGGTTTTTTTGCAGACAGCTTCTACTTTAGGTACTAAAAAGCATTCAAGCTGCACTCAAGCAGTTTTCCCAAGTCCCATATTTTGAGCTGAAGCTTCCTCCACCACCCTGCTGTGCGTGCTCAGAAATAACTGCACGAGCACAAACATCCCATGTCCTTGCCATGTCCCCAAGTGACATGGGTTGTGAAAGGCTTCGGAGAGAAATGCTGAACCTTGACCTAGCCTTAACTGAAAGATCCTCATACTCCTTACTATTGAAGTGGCAAGCAAGATCCAAGTTAATCAACAGTAAGCAAAAAAGGGCTAATATTCTAACACATGCAGGAATGTGCAGAAAAACAAAAGCATTTATGTTTATCCTTAATGGAGAGCTTGCGACTCCATATTTAATTTCACTCCAGAAAATGATTGAGAAATATTCTTATCATGCAAAAAAGTGGATTACATTAGTTCTATCAGCAAGTAGACTTTTAATCCTATTAACTGATCAACAAGAGATATGATCACGCTCAAGTAAACCCACGACTTAAAACATGCCTTGAGAAATTTTCAAAAAACCATCTTTTCCTTTCTTTTTGTTTTGCTCCCATATAGGTTCTTAAAAAAACTCAGTTCAAAATTTACAAGCTGCTTATCCATGCTAAATTATTTAATAAACACTGCAAGAGAGTTGATAAAAATTGCTGTATAGATATTAGACAACCTTTTTTCTTGAAACAGAGAGAAAGAGAAGGAAAAGTTCAGGGAGGAAAAACCAAGTGAACCCATGATGTTGGAGACTTCCTCGGAGATATCACATCCCAGTGAACTACCAGTACATGGGAAAAAGGGAAGTAATAAGGATCAAAATCACTTGGTCCCTTACCTCACTTCAACCGGAAGCTTGTCTAACAGTATTGGAGAGCAAGTTGGATAATTTGCAGGCACAAGCAATCTAAGGGGCTGAATTGGTGACTGCACGGTAATAAAGCTCAAATAAATACTGAGAAAGGTACATCACATGTATAGATATCATTTCATATTAGGTTCCAGGGCCAACCATTTGTGCTGAAGCATACTGCGATTTCAAGTTTGGACTTAGAGCAACAGCACTGAAAGCGCACTTGACAATAGTCCCCTCACCCCCTTCAGCAGCAGCAGCAGCTGCAGTTGGATCAACATCTTCCTCACTAATATCAACCACTGTGTCTATAAGCCGCTGATTAATTTCCCGTATCTCTTCCAAAAGAGCATGATTAGCCTGCAAAGGAGCCATGGCATTTATCAATCTAGAAGAAGCTAAAATGATATTTCCAAGAAAGAATCAGGTGTGAAGAACATGCCACAAAACGTTTTCCCACAGTGAAAAGTAAGTTTTTTTCCTTGTACCAGGATCTTGAATGTTTTTTATTCATGTACTAAATTATAACACAGTATCAGAAGAAAAAACTTCTGGCTCATTCATTTAGAATTTAGACTAAAACACATGAAACAATTGTAGCAAACACAATGCTTTTTTTTTTAAATTTATATTTTCTCTGCTAGCATGATAATTACAAAATGGTCTTAAGGATGATCTTGGCAGTCGGCCAGATGTATAGCACATTGTCCTAGTATCAAACTTGTCAAAATTGCTGATGTAAAAAACACAAGTATAGAAACAAGACAATCTTGTACGATGAATGGCTAAAAGATATAATAGCAAAAGTTTTATTCAACATACAACCACAAAAAATCTACAGGTTTAAATACTTGGACCAGAAGACAAAATTTGATAGCAAAAAATAATTACCTCAGTTCTAGGCCTCTTGACACTTGATGTTGCAGTTGACTCCAAATCAGATGTCTCTAGACCATTCAACTGCTTAAAACTGTCACTCACGCTGCTAGCTGATGATACAACATTCAAGGGCATGGCACTTGTATATCGCCTCATTTTCCTTGTTCCACTCACTCCATCTTGGGTGATAAAATTTCTTGCTTGAAGGCGACAATTTGTCATTGCTACCAAATCCTCACCAACTGCAGCTCTAGATCCATTTCCTGGGGCTGATCCAGCAATTCTGTCAATCATACTGACAACTGAGCCAATATCACTGACAGATGCATGCAATGCTTTAGGGGACATAGACTTAACCTGGAAATTGCAATTACGGTGTGAACATTTTATTCATAGTCAATAACAAAATGCCTACAGAACATTTTCAAGTCCACCCCTCTCTTTTAGCCACCTTTAAGATCAGGGTGGGGTAAAAACTTAAAGCCTAAAAAGGCATGACTAACCGCTTTAATCAAACGCTCAAGAGGTTGCTGTGTGACACTTGACTTGCCAGAAGCGGTAGCCAAAGCATTACCATGTGCACCATCAGGACCAGTAAATTCTGCAAGCAACGGTGAGGCTGATATCCCAGGAGTGCCAATTGCAAGGGATGGAGCTGGTGCTTGAGCACTAGTTGTCTGTTGCTGTCCAACGTTTCCAGCATTTGAAAGTGATGAAATACCAGATACAGGTTTCTCAGAATCTCCTGGCATCGGGGATATTGCTAAAGGAGTTGAAGGAGATGGAACAACAAAAGGAGAGTTTGCAGATTGCAAAGGGGTTCCAGTTTTGGTTAGTGTTGATAGTAGATTTTGCTGATCAACCTGTGGAGAAGAATGCTGTAATAATTGAGGAGAGGCAGCCTGAAGCAGTTGAGGTGAAGAAATGGGAAATGACGCTCCCGATTTCATCTGTTGATGGGGATAAGCTGTGCGCTGAAAAACGCCAGGCTTAACATCTATCCCCCGTCTGATCTTAAGCTCATTGACATCATTCATCTGATGTACCTGTGGCATTTGGTGAGCCTGTATCTGTGCAGGCAACTGCTGCTTTGCTTGTTGGTGCAATTGTTGTTGTTGTTGCTGCTGCTGCTGCAGCAGCATTTGCTGCTTCAACTGTTGCTGAATCTGGCGATGCTGATAATGTTGTTTGAACTGTTGAGTCTGCAGCATCTGTTGTTCCTGCTGTTTCAGATGCTGATGCTGAAGCATATTGGGATTTGATTGAAGGGGAATATTTGGCTGCAACATATTCAGCCCATTTTGTGCTGACAAATTGTTAATGCTGGCCTGTTGGGGATTGCTCACAGGATTCTGTTGTAAAGATCCAACTGTTGCCTGCTGCAATGAACCCAACGCATTTCCTTGACCCGAATCTATATTGGAAGCTGGAGGCAGTGAATTCATCATGTTTTGCTGTGATGTAGAAACCCCAGATAAAGAAGATAGAGAATTATGCTGCAAACTTGATATATTGTTCTGCTGCATTGTTGGTACAGACCCTTGCAAATTCATTGAATGCATTTGGGGGTTCATTTGATTTTCCAGGGACTGCACTTGAGAAACTTGAGATTGTGGTTGCTGGATGTGTGATTGTTGAAGTTGTCCTTGTTGAAGTGATGGCATAGGCTTCCTGGGTCTATTTGTACTTATAAAATTGATAATCTGCTTCTCGTATGAACCCAACTTCTCCTTGAGACCAGGTGAAATATTGGCTTTTGAAACCTGTAAGAATGATATTATGCGCTCTAACATGGACTTAAATATTTTTAGTTTATCAAGCTGATCTGACTTGGGTTGTTGAGGAAGAGAATCATGCTGGAAAACAAAGAATAACAAATTTATGAGCTTCAAGAATCACACTAAACATTTGCAACAAAATTGATAATAAATACAAGTATATTTATTTCATTCCACCACTTGGGAGATTTCAACCAGTAGAGATAACAGATTAATACAAATATAGATAAGATAAGCAGAACTAGAGTGAACCACAGGTCACCATACCCACAATAGATGAACCGAAAAATTGGATTTCACAAGTACCACATAGGTAATGAACCAAAAAAATATATGCAGTGAGTTAAATTACCTGCTGTAACTTTGTGGCAATTTTCTGGTACATTTCATTTAGTTCAGGCAAGTACATCTCCTTCATGGCTTTGATCTACAAATTGAAGAAAAAAGAAAGAGAAAAAGCTTTATTTCTTCAGGCAAACATAATGAAAAATACAAGTGATCCAGCAACATTTGTAAACAGAATCACCAAACATACAAAGAGAGAGCTAAAAGGTATGGATTTAAACAATAAATGAGCATAACAATATCAGACCCTTGACAAGGCATATTGATGCAGTTGAGGAAGAAGAAGAAGATATGATTTAAGAATGACTTTTTTCAAATTTTCCTAGTTTAATTTGTTTTAGGTTTCATTTCTATGTTTATTTAGGTTTCTGGTTACAGTCTTTTAATAAGTATTAATAGGTATGGGCTCCTTTTCAGTCTAATATTAGGATTTATCCTAATTAGTATATATATATATATATATATATATAAGGCTGCTACTAGATAATAGTATTGTCTTATTATTTTATATTCAAAATTTTAAATAAGAAATTTTCTTTAAATCCTAATTATTTTTGGTCCAATAACAATTATTATTCTAGCCCTATTTGTTGAATCTAATTGCCCTAGCCTTTCTGGTACGTCAAGTGATAACAGAGCAAGAAACTTGACTTTTTTTTTTCATATCCTGAAATTTTTTCAATGGTTGGGCGAGGTAGAGGCAATCAGCCCCAACAAACAGGGTTAGCCGACATGCGAAGAATGATTGAGGACTTGAACTATGTTGTATAAGCATTGCAGCATTAGAAACCCATGGAACCCAAATGGATAATCTAGAAGGTGACCACAAACAACCTGAGATTCCAAAAAATCTTAAGTTTGAAGAAGTTGAGGCATGAACCATTTTTGATAAGCTGGAACCCCAAACCAAGCGGCATGAGCTGGATTGGAAGGCCAATGATTACACACTCTTGATTTCAATAGTGAAGGAATCAAAATTGAGGTACATGCAGATGATTATTTGGATTGTCAAGATAGTTTGGATAATTATTTCAAAAAATTAGAACCAGTTTTTGATAACTATAATAAAAAATAGGAAGTTGAATTAGAACCAATTTTGATGACTCTAATGAGATAGAAGAACTTTATGTTCATCCAATCTATGGCATGTTCTTGATGGTGACGAGGGCAATCGACCCTCATTGGTGACAACGACAATCAATGAGGAAGAGTCAAAACAATTGGCAAATAGGAGTTCTACAAGCAGCAAAATTAATGGATACTTATCTCCTGCAACTGAAGGTAGTGAAATGTGTGTCATGTTTGATTTAATTAGCCAATCATCAAGATGTGACTAGATTAGGAGTTGGTTAATGACGATTTTTGCCAAACAATTTACCACCTTAAGAAGTACCGAACATGCCATTAGTTTAATATTTCAATTTTTGATCCTTCAACACTACAAAGGATGAATACCAGAAAAGTGCAGTAGAAGAAAAAGAAGAAGATACGATTTAAGAATTACTTATGTTTAATTTTTTAAATTAAGTATTTTATTCAATTTTCATAATTTAGTTTGTTTTAGGTTTTTTCCATGTTTATTCCGGTTTCTTGTTAAATAATTCTTTTAATTAGAATCAAGTTCCTAATTAGGTATTAATTTCCTTTTCAGTCTAGGACTAAGATTTATCCTAAAGGGCAGCCCGGTGCACGAATGCTCCCGCAATGAGTGGGGTCCAGGGAAAGGTCGGATTCATTGGGTCTTTGTACGCGGCCTTCCCTTGGAATTAATTGCAAGAGGCCGTTTCCACGACTCGAACCCGTGATCTCAAGTCACACGGCAACAACACTTACCGTTGCGCCAAGGCTCCCCTTCGACTAAGATTTATCCTAATTAATGTAAATAAGGTTGCTATTAGACAATAGTATCATGTTCTTACTTTTTTATTCAAAATTTTAAGTCAGAGGTTTCTTTAAAACACTACTTATTTTCCTATTCCAACGACAATTATTACTTTATTCTAGCCCTAATTGTTGAATCTAATTGTGCTAAATTTTTCCACTGCATCACATTTTTATCTACATAAAAATGGAAAGGCATAAGAACCTTATGTAATCTACCTATCCAGTTGAGATTATGGCTTAGTTCACTGCAATGCCTGGTTTTATTTTTGCTAAGGACATTGGAAGCTTAGCAAAATGATTACTTGACATTCATAGAAATATGATAGACATTAAAAACAATGAATTTTTCTCCTCTTATAGTCCATTACTTCTTATTTCTTGTTTTTAAAGCTATCACAATGGTTCCTAACAAACCAAAGTTACTTCACTTAAATTATACCAAAGCACCACCACAATATTCCCTTAAATTTGGTCCTACAACAAAAAATGTAAAATATATACCTTCTGATAGACTTCCTCTTGCCAATCCCCACCATTTGCATGGCTAGTCTGTGCTGTTGAATCAAGTGGTGCTACAAAAATAAGTATACTTACTCATGTAAGTCAACTAAAACTTGCACATTCTATACAGACTCCACAAAGAATCGTCACAACAAAAGAACAAGCAGTCTCAAGAACATATCAAACACGCATCAATCTGCATAGAGAGATCAACTGAGAAGTAACAAGTGAATCCAAACAAGTGCTACCACCAAAACTACTACAAAGTATATGATAAAGCATTGCCCGGAAACTTCATTCATGAATCAATTTCAGTATGTCAAACGCTAGTTTTTCTCACAACAAACAGATACAATAGTCAATATAAGTAATACTTGTAACATAAAAACAATATCAGGCTAATATTGCTCCTTGCTGCCCCAAGTGAATACTCAGATAAAAAGGAATCTCAATAAAAGTTATTTTGTGGCGCTATCAAAAGAATAAAAAAATAGATAGGATAATAATTCAATGAGTAATCAAAATTTTCGAACTAAAAGAGAACACAAAGCATGCAATTCAGATATGCTAGGAGCATACAATGAGGGGTGCCTCTAGGTACAAAGGAAAGAATGAAAGAAGCCTCATAAGAAAGAAGAAAACATTGCCCTTCTATTTATGTAAACCATGAACAGTAAAAAACCTAAAACAAAGACAAAAAAAGAGAAGCTTTGCATATTAAGACAGACAATTATTATAAATCTTTCTCATAGAAAAACCGCTTCATAAGAGCAAAGCCTCAGCTTTTTAGCTTTGATAAGTACAAGTGGGATGTACTAAAAACAAATTAGTGATGGGGACAGGACAATGAGATAATCCACTTAACTTTTCTCTACCCTAAAATGCGCATTTCAATTAAGAGAATGAATGTTAAATTCCTAGAATTAAAGTTAATATACAGCCAACGTAGCAATGCAGGGACAACATGACAGGTATGGTCCCAGTTGCAGCATGTGCACCTTGGGACAACTAAAAGTCAATTAGCAGCATCATAGTAGGAAATAAAGCTACAGTAGAAGGGGCAGACATTACTTCTCATATCTTCAAAATTTCACAAAGCCTTCAACGCTAATTCTAAGTGACAGAAGTTTGGTACAAATTAATGATAAACATGAAAGCACAAACTAAAAAAGTAGAGCTTAAACATAACTAACATCAAAGTCATTATGACATACTCGATGATGTTTCTGGAAGAGGTCTTTGTGATTGATACAATTGCTTTTGTTGGTCAATGACATTCTGCTGTTGAAGCAAGGAACCTGGCGCTTGACTTGATGCTTGGAGCCTTGGCTGCAGATCTCGCTGTAATGAAGTAGGCTGCTGCTGCAAACCCAGCTGTTGTTGCAACTGTGTTGGCTGTGATTGAATCTGAGACATCAGTTGCTGTTGTGGTATCTGTGGTTGTGACTGCTGTCCTTGAGTTGGCAACAAATTTGTAGCACCTTGCTGTGGTTGTTGCTGCATTGAAACTTTGGGCTGTTGCAGCAAGTGTACAGAATGCTGATTAGTTTGCATGTTTGAGTTTCCAGGCTGGGCTCCAAGCAACTGCTGCTGTTGCTGCTGCAAACCAGAGACATTATTTTGAGAAGCTAATTGCTGTTGATGCATACTTGAGAGGTTATTTTGTTGAGACATCAACTGCTGCTGTTGCTGTTGTTGCTGCTGCAGATTCTGAAGGGTATTCTGCTGGCCTAGCAACCTCTGCTGTTGCTGCTGCATGTCTCCAACACTATTTTGTTGTCCAGTTATCTGATTTTGCTGCATATTCGTGGTATTTGCTTGTTGGCCCATTAGCTGCTGCTGCTGCTGCTGCTGAGGGGGCAACAATGGTTGCTGCATCATTGATGTTTGCTGTTGATGAATACCAGCAGTTTGCTGTGTTTGCTGCGGCTGCCTGAGGACTGATTGTGGATGTTGTTGAAGCATGGATTGTGCTGATTGTTGAACAGAAGAAGGCTGATTCTGTTGAAGACCAGAGAGAGGCGCTGATTGCATAATCGAAGGCTGCATAACAGACGATGTCTGCATGCTAGATTGCTGAGAAGATTGCAATTGAGTTGGCTGTAATAGGTTTTGCTGCTGCTGCTGCTGCTGCTGGATGTGAGATTGCACAAATGTGTGTGGGAGATTTCCCTGCTGGAACTTCTGCTTCATAAATTGTTGTTGTAACTGCTGCTGCTGATAAAGATATTGCTGAGTATTTTGGGATTGTTGTTGCTGCTGTGGGGGAACAACTGGTTGCCTTCCTGGCATCTGTCTCTGAGAATTAGCATAGATATTGGAGGGTATCCCTTGTCCCATTGAATTCCCTGTTGAGTTCTGTGGAACTCCAGATATATTCTGCATGTTAGGATTCTGACCAACGACACTTGGAATAGAATTCTGTGTTAAACCAGAAACAGGAGGCAGTGCAGATGTTAAAGTAGCAGAACTTTGAACCCCGGTAGATGGCATGTTAGTCTGAATGTTCTGGGATAACAATTGCTGACGTGTTTGAGATTGATTAGCTTGCAATGGGATAGGAAGTGACTGCCCCTGATTGTGAACTTGGGGCTGCATACTATGGGATGCTGTTCAAAATTAGACGAAAAGAAACCAATTTAAAGAAACAACCAGAAAACTAGTTAAAGAAAATAGCAATTGCGTTCATCAGTATAAATATTTACCATTGGAAAGAACTAATTCTTGTTGCACAGGCTATTCAAAGCATGAAAAGGTGATTACACCGAGAGAGAGAGAGAGAGAGAGAGAGAGAGAGGAGGGGGGTGGGGAGGATGGATAAAAAGGTGATTTGCATGTCATATATTCTTAAAAAATTGGAACATTTTAAATAACGAAATTCTTCGCTCCAAAATTGAAAGGCTAAACTAATTTATGTAGAACCATCTCCTAAACATAAAGTATTGAAATTTTAGAGAAATGGGGCAAAACATGAAGTAAATTTCACTAGCATTTTTACAAACTAATCACTAAATCCCGATGTCTCTTAAATCACCATGCTTTAAAATCTCTAACAACAAAACAGTTGCAACCAAAAATCCAACCAACGTCATAAATATAATGTTGCAACCATATTGGAAATTATAATCCGCATTTTATTTTTTCACGTCTCCACAAGTTTTTTTTTCCATATATTTTGCTCATAGAGATAGGAGAGCAGAGAGAAGTGAGAATTAAGATGAAAATGAAAATTCACTTGGGTGGCCCATAAACACACAAAATATAGTAAAATTGTCCAGCATGGTTACCACGTCATATTGTTGATATAAATTGCAAAGTTTTTAACAATTGTTAAGACAAATTGGAATTTAGGTTAATTTAATGAAATTTTTTGACTAGTTCATTTAGTGTTTTTTAAGTTAACCCAACAAATAGTTCGACAATGGCATCACATGAAAGTCCAATGTGCAATAAAGCTATTACCTCCTGTATCAGGGGGTCTGTTGCCATTGCCAGATGGGTTGGGCATTGTAGTTTGAGACTTGGACTCCATTGTAAGCATCTTCAAAGAAATTTTCCGAAGATAATCCGACTGAAACCAGAGATTGTCAGAACAAAATCAGATCTCACAAAATCCAGTATACAAATGTTGATGCCAAGGTTTTGGGGTGTGTAAATGTGTGTGTTTTTGTGGCAGGGAGGCTACAAGCTGAATCTTTTAGCACACAGTGGCTAGTGAATGTTTATGCAGTTCTTTCCTTCATAACTTTGTTCTCCCTCCCTCTCCCCTCTTAGGTCTTTCTTTTTTCCAATTCTCTTTCTTTACACTTCCCTTGTACCCAGGAAGAATCTCCTTTGCTTCCGAACGAAATGGATTAAGCAAGAGGATTAACATAAGGATGTAATTTCAGCATTATGGACATACCTGGTTTGTGGCAGCAGTGTAAATCTTTTCTTCAAACCGCACAGCAATCTTCTTGAGTTCTTCCAGTCCTTCTTGGCCAGAAACTGGAAGATGTCTCTTTAATGTCTCCATTCTGTACAAGCAAAACATTGTATTACCAATCACATAACAAGTACAAGGAAATTAGTAACCGCTGCGGCGCCAACAAAGAGAACCCTCAATTGATAAACCATGACAAAAGCATTAGGAAGAAAAGTTAGAAAACCACCGACAAATAGAGAATCGCATTTCAAGTGCAATGCGTGATAATTAAGCCACACATTAAAAGAAAACTAACATTTTGTTAACAATTCTCTGTCGTGAATCAGGCTGCAACTGAGCTCTCCAATCACCTGCATCTATTGCAGGTTCTCCACCCTGGCCAGTAGGCCGCCAATTATTGGTATCCATAAGATTCCAACCAAGAACAGTAACTGCTACCAGCACTAAAAAGAAAGACACCATCAACAGTAAATAAATCTAATTGCAGAAAAATTCTTCTCAAGATCTTTAGAAAAACATCAATTCTACCGCAAATAAAAGCAAGAAACAAACAAAAGAAAGGACAAATCGAAATAAATTCATGAAAAAAGCTTACCCTATTAGTAAGGTTTTTGAGTCTACAGAACATTAACGAACATGGAAAAAATAATTTTTTATTTATTTAGATGATAAATCAAACCATAAACCGTTATAGCTGGATTTAAATTAAAGAAATGAAAATTTTCAAATTCCAAAACCAACCACAAAAATCAATTGCTTGGTTTCAATTTTCATCGAATTGACCAATTACCCATTTCTTTATTTCACTTAAAGCAATCAAATTTATAGAAAGGAAGATAACATGTTAAACTTATTTTATGAATTTTTGCATCAAAATTTGAGAACTTTCAACAAAATTACTTCCAAAAAAATTATTTCTTTAGAAAAAAAAAAAAGGGAAATTGTTCCTGTAAAAACAACATATACTCATAATCGTCCAATAAACGGAGGAAAAAGAAGAAGAAGAACCTTGAGATTTGAAGTCTAATCGCTGATTTTGTTGGTTGTTATTAGAAACACTGAAATTTTGGAGAAGAAGAAAAGAGAGAACAAACACAGATTATAATTACAGATTCTACGACCAAATCTGAAGGCTGAAAGTTTTGATGATTTAATTTAAATACCATCATTACCCTTCTCAATTTGATAATAATTTTGGGAAAATATCAAATCTACCAATAAATACTCTGACTTTTATTATAATACATTTTATTTTTACAAAATTTGTGTAATAATTTTTTACGTGTATAATTTTTCTATTAATCATCCTATAAATTTTAATAAAAAACAGAATTTCAATAAAATTTAAACATTTATTACTGTTCAAAGATAATTAATACAGCATGTGTAAGTTTATTATTTCCCGTTATTATCTTTCTTAATCCTTTTTTTCTTTGAATTTTTTTTATCAGATTTTTAGAAATTTATCTTATAAATATCTTTAAATAAAATATTAATAAATTTTAAAATATAATAATTTTAATTAGACTCTTTTAGATAAAAATACCTTTTAAAATTTAAAACTATGCTAATATGTAGAATCAATTTTTTTTTCTCCTCATTTTCAAATTTTATCATCTCTTTCTTATTTTTTGTCAAAGTAAAAGACTTTCATTATCCGCGTCAAGCATTTTTAATCATTTTTTTTTCTTTATTTTAGCGTTTTAAGGTTGAAGCTGATGTTTGTCTCTCCATTCTTATCTTGTAATCAATATTTTTTGACCATTTATCATGCCGATCTCGAGGTATTTTTCTCTTTCTCTTCTAATTATCTGTGCTGATTTTATTTGGGAGAATAAAAATGTATTTGTGGAATATTTGCTTTAAGGTGAAATTTATGTTTTTAATTGGTAATTTTCATTTTATTGTTGTGGTGATATAAACGTTTTAGATGGAAGAACAAACGGTGTATGTTACTCTCTTTTACTAAAATATGCCCTACAATTTTTGTTTGTTGTGAACATGCTATTATTATAATTAGTAGATATGAGTTTTCATATAAGTTGTTATTGTGGATGAGTTTGGTATGATTTTGATATGAGTAGGTTTGAAAGCTAATATGAGTTGTTTTAAATTTGATATGAGTTTGACATGAGTTAGTAGTAGTGATATGAGTTATTTTTGTGATATGCAGTTTATATGAATGGTTTTAAATTTGATTTGAGTTTGACAAGAGTTAGTGGCAGTAATATGAGTTATTTTTGTGATATGCAATTTATATGAATAGTTTTAAATTTGATATGAGTTTAATATGAGTTGTTCTTGTGAAATGCAGTTATTCTAAATTTTATATGATTTCTTTTAAAGTCAACAAGAGTTTGATATGAGTTGTTTTTGTAAAATGTAGTTGTTATGAGCTATTTTTAGTTTGATATGGGTTCTTTCAAAGTTGATATGAGTTAGTAGTGATAAGAATTGATATAATTTTGATATGAGTTTAATATGAATTGGTATGAATTTGATAAAAGTTAGTATTATTGATATGAGTTTGATATGAGTTGATATGAGTTAACTATGAGTTTGTATTATTGATATGAGCTTGATATAAGTTGGTATGAGTTGATATGATTTTGATATGAGTTAGTATTATTGATATGAGTTTGATGTGAGTTGATTTGAGTTGATATGATTTTGATATAAGTTAGCATTATTGATATGAGTTAGTATGGTTTGATACAAGTTAATATCAATAATTATTTCTATAAGTTAGTATGAATTTGATATGAGTTTATTTTATTGATATGAGTTAATATAATTTTAATCTGAGTTGGTATGATTTTGATATGAGTTATTATGATGTTGAATTGTACTCTAAAAATTATAGAAAAAAATGGCAGCAGATTCTCATATTAGCCCATCTCCTCAAAGTGAGCAATCTCCCTTATGTGGGAATAAGCCAACAATGCTCAATGCAAGTCCAGGAGTTATATCGTCAAACTCTCCAAAGGGCTTCAGGATAAAAAGAAGAATGTCTTGTGAATCAGGTGTGGTTGGCCAAGTAAAGAAGTCAAGATACGGGGTGAGCTTTAGTGAAAACAAGCCCATTGATAAGAAGGAAGTACCAGTGGGAGAAGGACAAGTTAAAGAAGAATGCATCGAAGTAAGTAATTATAAAAAATTGTCCACTTCAGACAACTTTATTTAAAAGTGCAACTCATCAATGATTGAGTAACTAATTAATAAAATAGCTATTAGGCTATTGATTATGTTATCCCTGCAAGTGATTAGAGGTACTACCAAGTTAACAGAGTAGGTCACGGATTGAAAATAATTCAACTGATAAAGAACGTAATTGATTCTGACAAAGAAAAGGTTTGTATGATACAAAATTTACAAATTATTATGATTTATATTGCTATTATATTCAATCTCTTTTCATTTATTGATAATACTCTTTTATTATTTTGGTGTAGATGGCCCTCTTTAAAATGAAAATGCACTACACATTGAATTGAATAAAGACCTTAATGCTATCATATCCCAATCGACTAACATAATAATTGCCTTGGAAGAAAATGAATGGAAAAGGGTAGCAAAGAAAAGGGGAAAAAAAAGAAAGGAGGCAAATATAACACAAAACAAGGAAAAAAAAGTCGAGAAAGAAGAGAAACAATGAAGAAGATGAGGCAAAAGAAAAGGAATTAAAGGATCGTCAAGAAAGTGAGGCACTAAAAAGTAAAGATAAGGGTGTGGCTATGGAAATTGATGGAAGTACGAAGGAAAAGGACGATAGAAAAAAGGTTCATAAAGAAAAAGAAAGTGAAGATGAGAAGGAAAAAGGCCTAGGAAGAAAAAGAAAATGAAAATGAAGCACTTGAATTCGATACTATATTTTTTAAACCTCCTACTAAGTATGTTGATTCCACTAAATCAAAGTTATTTATTGTAAAATATACAAATGCACTTATATTTCATCTCTTAAAATATGACTACTTGCAGAAAAGAGATATCAATGGTGGCTGATGACATGCTGCAACTAAACTTGTTGTTAGTTGAAGCGATGGAGTCCACGTTTGAGGAACAAAGAAAGAAACGTTTACCCATACTGAGCTCTAAATACATTGATGGTGAGTAGACTCCGGAGGATAGAGGTTAACAAAGAAAAAGGAGCAAATGTCTGCAAATTCTTTACCGAAAGATGGCAAATGAAGTTACACATGCATTTATTCTACCCTTAGATCCTTTCTCCCCCATCTGTTGATTAGTGTCGAAGTTTTGATGATTGTTGGCAGATGCATTTTGATAACTATAAGCAGTAAGCCGCACTTTAATTTCAGATTTTGGTTTTCACAGATTTTGAGTGTTTTGATTTGTAACAGTGATCCAAAAGTGGACCAACCTTTATCTGCAAGTGAGATTTACAACTTCACAGTGTATTCGACTAGTTATAAGGATTTTTGGTATCGATTACTAGTAAAGGATGCTTGGATATCAAACAATGTAAGATTTTTAATATTAATGCATCTCGATGGATTGTACATTATAATTCATTGTATTATATTAAGAATATTAATGTGCTTTTGTTGAAATGTAAGAAATTGATGTCATACTATATTATGTGACCTAAAAAAAAGAAATATTGTGCATACGTTTTTTACTAAAGGAAGACATGTGGCTCTTGCTATGTCAATACAATTTTTATATCATCTCATGAAGATCTCAAGAATAAAAATTGGAAGACCCCTAGTTATGTCACAATTTCCTTAAGGGTCAGCACAAATATGATAAACATGTCAAAGATGTTGACATCATCTATCTATCAGTGAACTAAGACTGACACCATTGGTTTTTAATAGAGATAAATCTACCCGAGTGGTCAATAAGAGTATATGATTCGTTGTATACAGATGCCCGTAGAAGCCATAGAATAAAATATGTAAAGCTAATTGTTGGGATGTTCTATATTGATATAAGTTTGATATGAGTTGTCGAAGTCTATTGATGTATGATGTTGCATATTCATAAGAGTTTGACATGAGATGTTATGAGTTCGATATGGGTTGATATGAGTATGCGATAATGTTCTGCTCTGGAGAAGTAAACATGTTTGTTAGCCAAATGATCTCAATTTTGATCCTTGAAAACTCAAATTGAATGACTTATTTAACATGTATTTTAAGAACCTTGTTGCAGGAATAGATTATTTCAAATAAAGTCAACACAAGACACATTTAGCTGTTGCACAACCATGGAGACGACCGCCCCATTGAATTGAAGGATGAAACCATATCACAGTAGGGTTCGCGGTCATAAACTCGACCACAGTAGAGATCGCCCATCAACATGAGCACCATCCAACTAATAAGAACGACCGCAAAATGAGCAACCCAAATCATCCAAATTTTAGTAAGGTTCGTGGTGACAAGAACGGTGGAGGATACGGTCTTGCCTACTGATGTAGCGACCGTCCTTACAACTCCGCGACCGCTCTGTTGACTCAAGAGAAAATTACTCAAACTGACAGTAGTATTCGCGTCCTCAGGTGCGCCCAGAAGTTCGACGTGAGTCTCTCAATTCAACCTCTAATTGGCACCTAGGGCGACCGCGACATTCATATTTAGGCGGAAGTTTATTTTGTCCAGTTAAAGAATGTCACGTGTAATAACCGTTATAAACCCACTTCAATATTCAAAAAGGGCGACCGCACATAGCTTATGCGCGATTGTCCCAACAACCACAGCATGGGCAAGATTCCAGCAGCAGAGTACTTAAATTCGACCGTTGAAGTAATTTTGAATGCAGCAACCATCCTTTATATAAGGGCGACTACGTAAGACATTGGAGCGACCATCCTAGTATCAAGGACGACCACTAACTGCTTCAAACAGTCTATTAACACAAGATCTAAACTACCAATACTTATTTCTCACTACCTATAACGGCTAATTAGACCACATTGGCTATATATTCTCACATTATTCTGTTAAAAATAGAATAATTCTGAATTTAATAGCCAAGCAACATATTTTCTTTTATTACTACAATTAACATTTAAATTGTAATGAGTGTTGAGTGTAAGCATTAAAAACACCATTGTAAAAGTTTGAGTGTGAGCTTGGAAACACTTAGGTTGTGAGAGTAAGCCTGAAAAAAAACTCTTATAAGGATTGTGAGGTATATGATCTCAAACCAATTGTAAAGTTAGAGTTAAGCTTGTAAGAAAAAAACTCAAAGTTGGTGGAACCTTAACAAGTTATTAAGATTCAAAGTTAGTGGAACCTTAACAAGTTGTTAAGGAAGTGGATGTAGGATTGGAGAAAATTCAAACCACTATAAATCTTGTGTGTTCTTTCTTCTACTCACTACTCAACCATTTATTTCTTCTACATTTCTTGCTGTTGAGTTTTTTGAATTCTTTGTTTCTATTTGCCATCATTCCTCAAGAAACCAATTCACCCCCCCTCTTGGGACAACAATGTTACATGTTTAACTCATATCAAACTTATAGCAACTCATATCAAACTTATATCAAGTAATATCAATAATAATATACTCATATAAATAATACTAAGTCATATGAACTAATAAAAACTCATATAAATAAATAATATACTCATATCATACTCATATTTACTCATATCAAGTAATATCAATAATAATATAATCATCTCAATAATACTAACTCATATGAACTAATACAAACTTATATCAATAATAATATACTCATATCAACTAATAACAACTTATATCAAGTAATATCAATAATAATATACTCATCGCAATAATACGAACTCATATGAACCAATACAAACTCATATTAATACTCATATCAAACTCATATCAAGTAATATCGATAATAATATAATCATCTCAATAATACTAACTCATATGAATTAATACAAACTCATACCATACTCATACTAACTCATATCAACTAATACTAACTCAAATCAAACTCATATCAATAATATTATACTCATATCAAATCATATAAATGTATATCAAGTTATATCAATAAAAAATATACTCATATCAAAAGCATATCAAAAAAATTATGTTTTGAGAATATTTGCAATAGCTCTTCCCTTTGGTGCGCTCGCACTAATAAATGATGTGGTTATACTTGGGCTTGTTGTGGTTGCTCAGTTCAAACGGTCAATGTAAGTTTAGCGATAAAAGTGATATGCCCATCACGTATCAGATGTTCATTGGTTGGAGAGATGTCCACCAAAATTCAAAAATCGTGGTCACCGCTTAATTATATAATGGTCGGACAACGAACCTTGCATCAAGCTTCATATCACACTTCACCACCATGTACTCTACTATCATTATTTATGGTTTAGCCTAATGATTATTATGCAGTTGCTTAATATTAATGAGTGGTCGCTCATTTCTTTAGCGGCTGTTACTTTCATTGTGCCAATGACCGTGAACTCTACTGTAAGAGTTGAGATTTATTAATATTTTGAAGTGGTCGCTACATTTATATTATGATCGCGTTATTCAGTTTAGCGGGAGTGCAACAGGTCGATCTTATCACCGCAAACACTACTGTGTTACTTTTTTTTCTCAATATATGGTGTGATCGCCCATAGACTTTAGGATGGTCACTGATACTGACATGTTGTGCCAAAATTGATTGAATTATTCATACAATAAAAGCACTTAAACAACCATATGTTTATTTCAATTCGTTTGAGTTGTTCATTTAACTTATGCATCAATTTGTTTGAGTTGTTCATTTAATTATCAATTTTCTCAATTTTCCTCTTATCCCCTTTTATGACAAAAGGAAAAAGAAACATAAAGAAAACTCAAAAGCACATCTTAATACTAAGTAAAAAAATAGAAACTACATTGCATTGATGTCTGATTCATCATCTTGTTATTCTTCTACCAAAGGAGCTTTACCTTTATCTTGTGGAGCTTGTGTGACCTCTTCCTCATCACTTGAGCTTTGTTCAATCTCTATAGACTCTTCCTCAAATGGACTCCTTCATGATCACTTACATCCCATTCTCTCAAGTGATATTGAGGCAAACCCATTTTGCCTTGCATGTCATGCAGATCATAGTGCAAATGGGATAATACGTCAATTCTTTGGTTTAATTTCTTAAACCTTTTGGTGACATCCTTCTTAAAATGAGATAGTTTCCTTTGAAGAGGTTGAATGGCTTTGAGAATTAAGTTAGTAAAGGAGCTCCTGCCTACATGTGAGGGGGGGGGGGGCGCTCTTACGCATCTCAATTGCAACTTCTATTTTTTCAACTCCCTTTTTACCTTCTATAATGGTGTACCTAGGCCTCTTTTTCTCCTTTTCTATCACTCTCTTGCTTATAAAGAGATAGATATAAACTTCATCTACCTTCCTAACACATCCATCATGCTTTAAATAATTAATTGTGATAGCACTAGATGTGAGGTCAATAGGATTTCTCAAAGTTGTAAGATTTTATTCATTAAGCATGTTTCTATGTCTTGCTATACGAGTAACTTGGGATGAGTGGAAGAATGTTCCAGATTTCTTAGTAGCATGGTGATAGAATGTGTCAATAAAAAATTTTGGGGTATTGATTTTTATATCATAAGTCATGGCATAGAGGAAGATGATGTCTCTTTTAATAACCTTCTGATTTCCATCAACCCTCTGATATATCATGAGTCATGGCACTAGATATGGCTTGTGTATCTTCTCACCTTTTCTAGATTGAGGAGGAGAAGGAGGAGCTTCCTTCCTTTCTCTAATTATAATTCATGCAAACTTTTTGCTTTTGTCTTTGAAATAAACCTTCTTTTTTGGAGCCATTTCAACTAGTTAGATGAAAGAGTTAAAGAGTGTTTGAAGAGTGGTTCAGTATAGGGTTTGCAAGAGCGTTGTGAAGAGATTCAAAGGGTTCTTGAGAGAATTAGAGTATTTTAGAGTTTAAGCAGCATAAAAGAAGTATGGTAACTGAAATTAGGGGTATTTATAGACAAAAATAAAAAAACTAGCCATTTTTTACTGTTAGAAGGGTAGAAATGTAAAATATAAAATTCTATCAATGGATAGATAATTTTTTTGCACAAATTATCGGGTGCGACCGTTTTTCAATCAAGGTGCCACCATGATATATTTAGAAGTGACCATTTTTATTTTAGGGACGATCGCTGAGTGTCAGGTAGCTTCTAACAATAGAGAATTTTTGAATCCTCGACAGCGATAGTGTGACATGTGCAACCGCAAGTGCACATATATATTTTAAATCACCAGATCAAACAACAGGAAATCGTTAATTGTTAAGGTGCGACCGCACTTGAATAAATTTGCAAAAATGAAAAGATATGAAGTATGGACACAGACAAAGAAATACTTACTCATATGAAACTCATATCAACTGATAGTAACTCATATCAAACTTATATCAATATAAGTTAACACATATTGACTTATATGAAACTCATATCAGTAGTAATATACTCATATCAAACTCATACTTACTCATATCAAACTCATAGCAACTCATACTAACTCATATTAAACTCATATCAATATAAGTTAACACTAATTGACTCATATGAAACTCATATCAATAATATTATATTCATATCAACTCATACTTACTCATATCAAACTCATACTAACTCATATCAATATAAGTTAACATTAATTGACTCATATAAAACTCATATCAGTAATAGTATACTCATATTAACTCATACTTACTCATATGTAACTCATACTAGCCCATATCAAACTCTTATCAATATAAATTAACACTAATTGACTCATAAGAAACTCATATCAATAATAATATACTCATATTAAACTTATATCAACTCATATTAAACTCATAATAACACATATCAAACTCATATTAATATAAGTTAACTCATATTTACTCATATCAACCTCATATAAGTAATAATATAATCATATCAAACACATATCAACTGCTACTAACCTATATCAAACTCATATCAATATAAGTTAATTTATATCAACCTCATATCAGTAATAATATACTCATATCAAACTTATATTAATGCATACTGTCATAACTCTTAGTAAGAAGAGCTACGATTCCTTGAATGGACTTGAAATGGATAGAGGCCCGAAGGAAGTTGTAGAAAGAATTGAGCTAAAGGATGGAATTGAAGCTGAAGTGTGTGCTGTCACTTATGGGGCTAGTGCTTCCAGGTGTTGAATGAAGCGAAGAATTACTAATTTTTAGGAGTTTCTTAGTAGCTGTCATTTTGTCAGCTTGTAGTGATGAGTAACGAAATGAAGAGAGAACTTATCCAATGATTGGCTATTCATGCGTAGAATAAGCCATACACACACACATATATATATATATATGATGTAATACAGGAGAGGAATCAATCAATGAATATTATAAATATAATTTCTCTTTAAATTTCTTATCCTCCATTCTTCTTCTTCTTCTTTCTTCTCTAATTCTTTATTCATCTCGTGCTCTCCTTCTCCTTCTCCTTCTTCTTCTTCTTCTTCTTCTTCTTTTCCTTCTCCTATCTCTCCTCCTCCTCCTTCTTCTTCTCTTTTGTCCAAATTCTTAATTCTTCTTCTTCCTTTCTCTATTCTTTATCTAGGAGCATGACAACGGTATTAAAGACCTTATCCAAAGGTCCTACTATGGCTTCACAGGTTCAAATGGCAAAGAGGAAAGACACAGTCATTGAAGCACACCCACTACAACACTTAGAGGAGTATGTCAAAATGATCGATCAATGGTCACAGGATTTTATGAAAGAAGTTTATGAATGATTTGATAAATAGAATCAATAATACATAGATCAGCAGGCTGCCCAACTCACCATCCAAAAGCAAATGGAACAAATGAAATATATGATGAGAGCTCTTTCGAACAGTTTGCAACTAGGTTCCACAGCTCCTTCATCATCGAATTCACCTCAGTCTCCTACTACTAGGTCCAACCCCATCCCCACTACTACAGAACCAACACTACCAAGCCCAAAATAATCCCAGAACCAGCCCTCCTATAATAATTCCCATAACCCAGCAGCCATTTGCAAGAATTCCTTAACAAGCATTTCCATCCTTAACCATTTACTCTAGCCCTCTCTACACATAGACCACACAAACCCAATTGAATACCCATCCAAAATTTTCAAACACTTCATCTCCAAATGCCACAAACACCAAATCATCCATCATTCATTGTACCCAACACAACAACCAACCCATACAAATTCAATTGCTAACAATGGAGAAATCAATAAGTAATCTTATTAATGAGGCTATTGAGATTGATTTTAGTGAAAAAAAGAACTCCATTGTGGTAATGATTTTAATATTATGGTGATGTTTTTTGTTACTTTGAATGATTTTAATACTGACAAAAATAAAATACAGAAATTTGAACATTGCTACAGAACCAACATTACCAAGCCAAAATAATCCCAGAACCAGCCCTCCTATAACAATTCCCACAACCCAGCAGCCATTTGTGAGAATTCCTTAACTAGCATTTCCAGCCTTAACCATTCACTCTAGCCCTCTCTGCACACAGACCATACAAACCCAAATGAATACCTATCCAAAATTTTCAAAAACTTCATCTCCAAATGCCATAAACACCAAATCATCCATTATTCATTATACCCAACACAACAACCAACCCATACAAATTCAATTGCTAACAATGGAGAAATCAGTAAGTAATTTTATTAATGAGGCTATTGAGATTGATTTCGGTGAAAAAAAGAACTCCATTATGGTAATGCTTTTAATATTATGGTGATGTTTTTTGTTACTTTGAATGAGGTTGATACTGACAAAAATAAAATACAGAAATTTAAATAGTTTTATTACACTAAATGTGTTCAAATAAATGATAAGTGGGCCTTATTATTGATGAATGGAATTTCAATGTTTGTTTTGTCGATGGAGCAGCAAGAAAGGTTGATTTTAATAGTGAGAAAGTAATTTTTGTTGAATTGTATAGAAAATAAAATTATGGTGTTCTCATTTTTGAATTGAGAAATCATAAGATTATTATCATAGAAGAATTAGAGTGGGAAAAATTAAAAAGGCAAAGGAAGAAGGTTGAATAACTTTTAATTCAGTGGCCTAATATGTAAGGGAGGCGGCTATTTGGAAAGATGAAGACTATGATTTTTTCTTAAGGACAAGGAAAATTTTGAACACAGGGGTAATTTCATGACTCTTAGTAAGGAGAGCTATGATTCCTTGAATGGACTTGAAATGGATAAAGGCCCAAATGAAGTTGTAAAAAGAATTGAGCTGAAGGATGGAATTAAAGCTGAAGTGTGTGTTGTCACTTATGGGGCTAGCTGCTACCAGGTGTTGAATGAAGAGAAGAATTGCTAATTTTTAAGAGTTTCTTAGTAGTTATCATGTAATATCCCAAGTGATACCCTAGAATTTTGGAAATATTATTTGGAAATATACACCTTCTTCTTCCTCTTATCTTTTCACTTTTTTTTTTTCCAGTCAAAAAAAGTGAAAAGATAAGAGGAAGAAGAAGTGTATATGTTATGTATATGGAGATAAAAACAATATATACAAGATTATATCTTTTTGGTCAAAAGATATTTTGTATTTAAATAGATTTGTTTAATGTTAATGGAAGATGATGTTAGTGGGTGATTATTATATTGTTTAATTGCTTGGTGGAGAGTGATTTGAGGAGAGTGGGTGTTTAAGTGGTTGACTTTCTTTCTTTCTTCCTTCCTTTCTTTCTTCTTCTTCTTCTTTCATCTTCATCTTCTTCCTTCCTTCTAGTGAGCCGGCCACCCTTATCAACCAAAGGAAAAGAGATTTTGTTGCTTCCAAACTCAAGAGTTTGAAGGGTTTCAAGAGATCAAGTTGGGGTTTTAAGGATTTTCTTCACTTTTGGTAAGTTTTCAACTTGTTTCTTGGTTTTCTTTTGAGTTTGTGTTCTTGGGTTTGTTGGATGGTTATTATAGATGTGTTTATGGTTATTTTGGTGTGTTTGAAGTGTTTTGTCTTGGTAACTTTGATTTTTGGGTTTGAATTGAAGAGAAAAAGGGTTGAGTTTGGTGAAGTGTGTGGATTGTGTGATTTTTGAGTTGTGAATATGGTTGTATTTGTGTTTGATGTTTATAATTGAGTTGTTTTAAGGTTTACTCAAGTATTATTGGGTTGTTGATAGTTTTGATTGAGTTTGTGTGTTGTTGATATGGCTACTGGAAGATGATTGTTGGTTGTGGCCTTGTTGGTGTTGATTTCAGGGTTTAATTTTTCAGGTAGAAACTCAAATTCAGAACCATTTTGAATTGAAGAAGAGTACTTTTTTTTTAATTGGTGATATTTTTGGTTTCTTAGCTAAGCTCTCCGGATCTCCTTGATCTTGCCAGCTAAATGAACAGTAAAACCATCTCAGTTGCTGCAAATAGGCAAGTAACTATTTGAGTGCCACTACCTAATATTCAACGGCCCGTCATGGTTTTGAATGTTGGACCATTGAATGATAATGTTTGAGTTGTGATCTGAGATGGTGTAAAAGCTATTATATATGCTGAAGAGTGCCCTGGACTTTTAAACCTGCAATTTTTGGAATCTTGAAATGCTATGTGCACAATTAGGTAAGATGTTTAAATTGGAAACTATGAAATGGGCTGCACACAGTTCTTTTTCTTTAATTATGTATATATCCCTCTATTTGCTTTGAAAAGGTAGTGTTGTTGGCTTTGAACTAATATCTAAAATGTTGAGATAGATAATTAATTGCTCTAATTTAATGACACTAGCAGTTAAGTAATGTTACTTTCCCTTTGATTGATATGCAGTATGCAGAACTGAAACCAGTTTCATGCTTAACTTATTCTGATACTCAAATGTTACGAGAAACAAGTGCCACTCCAATTCTTAAATAGTTATTTTATCATCTTACTTTGTACGAGTGGTTTGATCCAAAATATATCAAATTTTCATTCAGTAATTTTACTTTGCCAGCCCATAGTAGTGTTGGACCAATTTTACAATATTAAAGAAAGAGGTAAATTTCTTGACGAATGCCTTCTTTGTTCTGATTAATTTGTATTGTTGTTAAGTTTGTAGAATGTCTTTGGTGTAATTGCAGATTAAATGAGGAAATTATTGAGACACTGTTTATGGTAAACAACTCAAATTTGAACGTGAAAGATAACAAGGTAGGCGGCAGTCTCTTCCATTGCAACACCAGGAGAATCATGTGCTTGATCCAAAGAAGTCTCAAAACATTGCAATTTTGTTGAGGGTCTTAATTTAACCATTGATGAAGTATGTGAGGCACCTTTGGAAGGTAATATCTGGTTTGAGTTTGAGCTTTTCTTTGAGTTCTGATAATATTATTATTTTTACATGCCATGGCCATGCTTTCAAATCTATTAATTCAACTTATAGTTTTAAGTTTATTAAATTAGTCTCTTAATGTGCAATATTATCTTTGCTAAATGAATACCCCATATGCTGCCAAATACAATTTGTCAGAACCTCGTCCAATGGATTGCCATCAAGTGATTGCGATTGTCATTGAAACACGTATACTTAGACACTTGCTGTTTTGAACCTCTAAATGCTTGGCTAAAGTCAAACACTTTGTTTAAATTTTTATTCGACAGCTCATGTAGTCATAGTGAAGCTAAAGATAATTCCAAGGCAAAATTGTTTGATATAGACTAGTTTTATTAGGTTTTGAAGCTAAATTTCGAGGCAAGACTGTGAAAGACACAAGGGTGTTAATAGCTGATCTTTGCTGCCAATTCTATAACCTTGGATGGGTCTCTGGTACAAGTGGCAGCATCACCTTCTGGTATTTTCATGTCCCCTTCTGGTATTTTTATTTGAATTCTGCATGTGACTTCTTAGTTATCTTGAAATGGGGCTGTTACTGTATGTCAGAGATATTGCAATTTAGCTCAATTGGATTGCTGAATGACATATGAGTTTACTCAAATTAGTTGAGACATCAATCTAATTGCAGTTACTATTCAAGATCATTGTTTACTATGCAATTTTTCTAGTTAATATTAGAAAAGAAAGTGTTGTTCTGTTTCAATTTTTTCTACTTAGTAACCAGTCTTAGTTGTTCTGTTTCTCAGTACTCATCCCATGAAATCTTTAATTATGTGGCAATTTTCTTAGATTTCAGGTGGTCCATAGGGAAGGCTAAGATTATCATCAGACATCTGGTGAGTTTCTAATCACAATTTTAGACATTTTTAGCTGTAGTTTTTGAAAATGCACTTGTATAAGAAAGTCTTTGGTATATGTTATGCACATTCATCTTCATGTTGAAATTAATGAAGGTAATATTTAATAAATCAGACCTACTAATTGTGTTGGATTATTCCTGTAACTCTGGAGGTCACACAAATAAAGTAGTAATGATTAGCAGCCGTTGTTAATTTGTTTTAAGTATTTGCTAGGAATTTTCTTCTAAGGAAATGGAATTTTATTTCATTGACCAGAAAAAGGATAAAAGGCATAAAAACCACCATGTGATTCTGTTTACAATTCGCATATGAATCTTGTCCCGTAGCCAAAATGCAAAGCTGTCTTCACAAATAATTTTCCAATTATCTTTTATAGATATCTTAATAAAATGTTTTTGATAAATATGTCAGATGCTATTTTTTAGTGGACAGAAAACTATTTGCTGCTTGGGATGCTTCAAATTTCACTTGTTACTTATTTTGGCCAATCTTTCTGCCTGCAGTTGGTTCTTCAGCATCTTCTTTGTCAGGGTTGTACACTACTGCAATGAAAGCGGTAGGGGTAAGTAGGGGAGTTTTTATAGTTGTTATTGTGAAGAAGCGGAGGATGTAATTTGATATTAATCGACTGTTTAAAGCTAATGTTTCCTCTTAGATATTGATCACAGAATTAAAGCTAATGTTTCCCTTTGGAATGTATATTTCTTTAAGAGACTTGATTGCTTTCATATTATAAAAATATACAGCCAGGAATATGTGGACCTTTTTGTCATTTCATTATATGTATCGCGCATATATTTCTCGTTTTTCTCATTTTTAAATATTTTTTTTGTCAGAGTATGCCTTTTTCTTTTTTTTTTGGATAGTATGCTTTTAAGGCAGTGAAGGCCTTCACTTCGATTGCAGTTCATGCAAAGGACTCTGTCTACATGGTCACACAGAAGAAGGTTCCTCTGGCTCTTCTAGTCTTGCCTATTTTTTTTGTGAGGCTCAGGATAGCCTAGGAGAGAGGGCTTGGGCAATAGCCTTTAAGGCATACTTGCGAAGCTTCTATTTTTTTTTTTTTTTGTGGAAATTTTGGTAAATCCTATAGTTATTTATAGATTTTAGATTTATGCAAATTTAGTATTTTTCTTAAACTAATACTATTTAGAAGTGCTAAATTTGAAGAGATTAAATGTTGTATAATACATTAATCAGAAGATTAAAGTATGTTATATTTTTCTGTTAAGAATTAAAATTTATATAAATTGAAAGGTAGCAAAAAATATAATTTGTCGCCAAATATTATTGGTTAAGTATAACGACGTTTTTATACCGTATCTAATGATCGACTACCGACGCTATCCTGATATCCGTTGTTGTTGTATTTACCGAGGCTTTATAAGTGTCGCTGATGATCAGATACGTCAAATAAAAACCTATTATCTAGAGGCTTGACGCCTATCGACAGTATTGACGACGGTTTTGAAAGCATCGGTAAATGTTTTAGTGACGTAATTTTTCGTCGCTAGAAATAATTAGTGTCGTCGCTAAAAAATTGTGTAGTGTTATTACAGTATGATATTTGTATTTTATTATTATTGTTATCATATTGAGAATATTTAGGGTTTAGATTTTGTAATTTTGTTATTGATAAAATAAAATTTTATTAAAAATATTGAACTAAACTATATTAAATTAAATTATCAATAATGATATATAAAAATAAGAAAAGAAAGTGTTGATATGCGGATTAAATTAACCTGTAAATTAATTTATTTAAAAAATAATATTTATAAAACTTTATTACTAAAAATTTTAATTTTGATTTTGCCACAAATTTTACTGCAAAATATATGTATAGGGTTAAACTTGTTTCTACTTATTACTCACTTGTTTTTAATTTAGAATCAATTTAAAAAAAAATGAAATAACCACATTTAAAAAAAAAAACCTTCATGTCCTCAATACAAATCCATTGTTCATCAAGAAAATAAATCAAAATCTAATAAAAAAAATCTCTTTATATACACCAAAATCCCATAAATTAAATAAAAAAGAAAATCTAAATATTTTGACTTGAGATCAAGAAACAGTGAGCTCATTCAGAAGACAGAACCTGGTGGGCTTGGGCTGGAAATTCTTTCTTCTTTGAAGATTATGACTGGAAGGCTTTATAATTTGCAATAGAAACGACTTTACTAGACCAGCTTTTGAATTGATCATCTTTGATTTTGATGATGACTCCCTTGATCGGTTCATAAGAGCCGTTGAATTTGAATAAAGTCCATTACTTGAAGTAATCCTGTGTAGGCTGCACTTGAATGAGCCTGGATGTGTTGTGGGTGAACAAAGACATGTACGTGTTGCAGAAGAAGAAGAAGAAGAAGAAGATGTAATATTCTTGGTTGCCATGGACATTTCTCTTTGTTTCAAGTCTATTATGAGCTGAAGATTTATGAGTTTGCGTTAAGAACCAGATTTGCCCTTCGCATCTATAAGGTGGTTTTTAGGTGAATGTTGAAGTTGTAATATCCGCTAACAATGTGATGGTGAAATATTATTTTATAATATTGATAATAATAAAAATGATAATGTAGAAAAGGAAGAGTAAAAATTTTCTATTATAAAATAATTTAGTTAATTTTCTTCTAAAATAGAAATTAGAAAGTTTCAAATTTGAATTTTTATTCATTAAATTTGTAATGAAAATTTTCAATAACTTAATAAAAGTAGTTATCTTCACTTTATAATTCACGACATTTGTTTTTGCTCATTTAATCTTTCATTAATTAAAAAAAATTACAATTTATTTTTCTATTAAACATAAATTCTATCGAAAATTAAAAAAAAATAAGCATTTTATAAAATGAGACATCATCAGCTTCAAGAAAACAGCCAACAAATATTAACAAGCACAAAACCAGGTGCTACATATATTCCAGTGTTCTGCAGGATTTTGACATTAAATTATTGTTGTATTGAGCACATAGAATGACGAGAAGCTGGTGGCCCTGGCTTTTGTTTTTGTTTAAATTTTGACAAATCTCTGCTTTTGAGCACATTGATTTTTCATATGTTTGGTGGTGTTTGAAACTTATTTGACTAAGTTGCAACTTTTCTTTTATAGTTCTCTAAAATTTCTTTTAATATCTTTGTTTAATACATTTAACTTTTATAAGGTAAAATATTAGAGATTAAATATTCAATCTATTTTAATCTCTTATGTTCCCGGACAAATACGCGACCATTCTGCATTTCAAGCTAGTTCATTGATGAAATAAGTTTGTGGTACTGAGAATCATATAAATTGGTTATGTAAATATTCTGCAAAAGTGAAAATGTGGAACATAAAACTTTATTGATTGAATTGCAAGCATCTCTACAAGGCATGATCATCTCACTATACTCAACCTGTACAAAAATTGGAATAAAAAACTCAATGCAAATATAAATGATCAATGAATATTGAAACTCATTGCACACCACTTTGTGCTTCATCAGAATCTTGGGTAGATAGATTTATAAACTGCTTGGCATACACCTTGTGACGCCTCTTTCTTGCATATAACACCCAGAAGATCAAAGAAATCATCACTGTTGTTGAAACAATGACATATCCAATAAAGATCCATCCACTGTAGCGATTCAGCCCTGGACAATGATGCTCGACAATGCCATTGAATGTTTGGCGAATGAAGGTGCAGTCTACTAGTTCAGCAAGAAAGGGACCATAGTGATACAGGGCATAGCTCACATTTATAGCAAACGTCATTAGGTGTCAAACGACCTGTCGTGGTGCAACTACCATTTTCTGAGACTTGGCAAATATACTTGCTCCATTCCTGCATAGAACACAATGAAAGGGTAGCAAGTTCATTTTTTTGTTCTTATGATTTTACAGTCTTAGAAATGACTGGAATAATCACACTATAAAAAATGTTTTGTGGTACAAAGTTTTAACTTACCTGTGATGCATTGCTGAAGTAAACTTCATCGGCAGAACATATCCGATTTGTCATATCAGAATTGAATGGATTGCAGAGGAGAGGAGCTGGTTGACCTGATTGATTGTAATACAAATTTTTAATCTCTGGTGTTAGTTGGGCGGCAGGTTTTTTGGTGGGTTGATATTGGAGACATTGGTGATGAATAAGTTAACAACACCAACTAGTTGGAAGGTGACTTGTTTACTTTCTGATGAGGATTGTTGAGAAGTGGCTTTGTCTACACAGGGAAGAATATCATCCAAAGCTGTATCTGCTGTGGGATTTAGGATCCATTTATCCACGGCAACACATGTATCTCCAGCTACACTGCATTGCGAAGAGGCAAAAAATGGGATAGATTTAGTAATAGCTGCAAATTGTGTAACATATCAAATACAAGCACTTCTTTGAACTACCAAGACCCACAAAAGAAGAAAGAAAAGAAGATCATTTGAGAGAATTACACGTTGAAACTGCTGATCAATTGAACTTATTTATGAATTATGAGAAACAAGCAGCACAAAATCAATGCAAAAGTTGCAAGGATCCATCCTATGATAGTCTGCAATCAATTAATCAATAAGATCAGCACATTATAAGAGCACAAAGCAACGAATAAGATAATTTAGAATGCGAGTGAATGTAGCTAAGATACTTACATGTAAACAAAAGATTGCAGGCCAAAAATAGATGGCACTGCAACCAAGGTTGTCAAAATCGGGATTCTACCTTGAATCAAAAACTAATTCTAGAATCGTAAATCGGTAAAATCGTATTTGAATCGTAAGATTCTACGTTAAATGAAAATTTTACCACATTTCATAAATAAATTACATTTAACATGTTAAAGAACATAAAACCATAATTAAATGATTAATTTCACAAGTTTAAACATAGATTCAAACTACAAATTGAAATAAAAGACATAAATTAACATAAGTTATAAATAATTATTAAAGATATTAAGTAAGATCAAAGATATCATCATCATCCATTGCATCATTTGGAGCATCACCAACGTCCAAACCAATAACATTATCATCATCATCATGAGGGAGCTCCAAATCATCATCTATAGCTTCTCCATCTTGAGTCTCCAAATCCTCTACATCTTCAGCATCTTCATCTTCATTTTGTTTCTCCTCTCCTACCTTTACAATCCACTCATCATCAAAGGAAACATCAAATTCTTCTTCACTTTTATCAAGTTCACTTGGACCAATATTTTTCTTAACTCTCTTTTCCAACTTCAAGTTATACATTACAAACACCAAATCATTCATTTTTTTTTTGTATAATCGATTTCTTTTCTTTGTATGGACCTATATTAAAAGGACAAAATTATCAATTGGTAAGATGAATGTAAATGAAAATAATATAATAATGCAAAATGAAATATTATATGAGGTTTTGAATCGTAGAATCTTACTGAGATTCCACCGATTCTAACGACTTGAATCGGGATTCTCTGGGATTCTACCCTAAAAAAGATTCTACAACCGATTCAAAACTTAATTCCATATTTAACTCGTAGAATCGTAAGATTCTACGTTTTGAATCGGGATTTTGACAACCATGACTGCAACCAATGAATGAATACAATATAGTGTGAACTTAAAAGGAAAAATATATAATTAGATATCTATAAACAAGTAGCATCAAATTGTTGTTGTTTAGTATGCTTACAGAAACCAAGAAATGCAAAGAGGAGCACTACAGCAGCAACTGTGATAAGAATCATCCGTCTGAAAGACAAAAAAAAACCAAACATATTTCAATCAGCAAATCAAAGAAGCAGCATAATGTTGACTTGGTAACACGGCAAAAAAGGGATACTAACATCATAACTTTATTAATTTATGAAAATATTTCACTCACACCAAATCCAAAACTTTCTGTATTTTATCTGAATTTTCATCTGTCTCCTTTTGAAGAGTAGTAGCAGAAGCATTGATCAATCTGCCAACTCGGCCGATGCTGTCCTGGATGTTAGGAGGCAGAGAAAATTGATCTACTTCTACTCCTTTTGCAGCAGATAGATACTCCGATACAATAGTGAGATTCCCAACAGTATTATCTGCCTGATTTACAACATAGTTCAGTGTACTTGTAGAACTCTTGTGAAACTTTTCCTGTCCAGTGTAAAGAACAATGCATCCAACACTGAAACCATTAGGGAAGAAAAGGAATGAAGTTAGAAACATTCTGTCTAAGACACATACACAAAGAAAGAGATGGGAATGGACTTACATTTCAGCAACAGTGAAGAATATGAGAAAAGAAAGAGAGAATGCATAGGCAGTTCTAGAATAGCCATAATGCTTTAGTTGGCAGCAGCAGTGACCAATACAGATGAACAATAATGTCACAGCAAAACCCAGAAACCAGATTACAGCAATGAGAAACAGAGGGGATGCTGTATAAGCAACAGACTGCATAAAAAAAATGATTTTAGGAAGTGCATTAGAAACACAATAATCCTAAAAACACTAAAAAGAAAATGAGAAATTATGCAGCAAACTGTGCTGCAAGAGAATTTTTCAATGTCAAACTTCCATATTATAATGATAATTAGCAAAACAGCTTATATATGATAAACTTGCAGTTGACAAGAAAAAAGCAAAAAACAGGTTAGAATATAGAATCCCAAATCAAGAATTCATGTACCATACAGTTAAAAAATGACAGATTGCATTTGAGCAGAAAATAACTATTAGCCAAGCCCTTACTAGAAACTGGGAATTGAAATTCCAATATTAGCATAAATTATAAACTCAAAACTGTCAAAATACAATGAAACCAATATGACAAAATTAACTCATGCTCTTGGGATAGAAAATTTCACGGTGAAAAGAATCAACTCCAATGTAAAACTTAATAGCCCTTCATAAATTTAATGCAATAACAAAGCAATATTTGTTAGGGTTGAATTTGGTTCTAAAGAAACTCACATAGAAATAATGCTTTTCACTAATATTCCATCCACCCTTGTAATACTTAAAATTGTTGAGAGGATCTTTCCTATGTGTTCTCTTTGCTGCTAATATCATAGACTTGCTTTCAGCAAGAACAGACCTCCTCGTTACTTCCCATGAAACCACATCGTACTTAGCCTCTTCGATAATCCTTCAAAGGCATTGAATGGTGAAAATAAGAAAGTTCTCATCAGAACAATGCGCAGAGCAAAACCTACTTATGGAAAAGTAAACTATACTTGTCTTTTGATTTTGGAAGGGATACAAGAACTTACCTCGAAGAGTTGATAGGTGGCGAATTTGAGAAGCTCCATGAGAACCTAAAAGAAAGGATGAAGAAATGAGGAGGAAAGTTGGTAGAACAAGAAATGACACTGATTTGATACACAACATTGAATTTCCTTGTTATTTTTGTTATATTTTTTCTCTGAAACTAACACAAAAAGTTAATGTATATGTATGTAATAAGTTTGAAATTTATAGATATTATCAAAGAGAAAAGGAGAGAACCGTTCTTGGTCAACTGGAATTCTTATTTTTGTCTTCACATTTGAGGAGATTATCTTTTGTCCGTCTGAGAGGATGTACCTGTTTTTGGCTTTTCTTGTTTAATTTCATTTTCGTTACTATTTATCTTCATGCTGAAACAAACAAGTTATTTCTGTGTGTACGTGTATGTATATATAGGGAAGAGTGTCAGAATTTGAGTCTCCTACCGCGCTCGACAAAGAGAAACAGATTGTCTGCCTAAATTTAGAAAAATGGAGGGCGTTGTTGAAAGAGCTGCTGTTACTGTTTTGTTCGGTTAGAGATGATGCAAGGGCTGCCAAAATGTCTAGTTACTTTTATTTAGATTTTTTTTTACTTATTTCTGATATTTGTGATCTTTTATATCTTAATTTATGTGTAGTTGTTGTAAAGATATGGAGGGGCTTATTTTTAACTTAAGTTTGATTGATAAACTTTCTTAAATCATGGAGGTTTGGTTAACAAACTTTCTGATATATAAATATGTTTAAAAATAAATGAATGATGATTTTTTTTTAAATTACACAGATTTTACTATAAATAAAATATATAAAAATTAAAATGACAATAAAAAATAATACACATATAAAATTGATAATAGAGTTCGACTAATTATGTCTACGTCTCCGAATCTGCTGCAGATTATTTTATTGAAAGGAGAAAATATTTAAAGTGTTTATAATACTCGTAACTCACAATCCACATCTAAAATTTTATCCAAGAATTTTCTTCACAAAATTCTTTTACAGGCTTAATTTTTTAAGCTTTTCTCTCAAATTTTCTAAAATTCTAAAATTCTCTAATTTTTGAAATGATCTTTCAAATGAGATATAAGGAGTTTATATAGGCTTCAAAAATTGAGTTGGTAAAATTTTAATAATGGTTAGGCACCTCCATTCTTGACAAAATTAGGCACCTCCATTTTTTATAAAATTAGGCACCTTCATTTTTGACAAAAAAAAATGAACCTATATTTTTGACAAAAAATATATCTCTATTTTTTACTCTTCAAATAGTGTAATTTTCTTAACAATCTCCCACTTGAAGACTGATTTTAATCTGTCTTCACACCTCGATATGTGCGGTAGGTCTTTCCAGTTTTGTCACTCTTACAAGCTAACTGAAGTTGTGACACAACTTCAGTTTCTCTATAGCTACCGTCTTTGTCAACATATCTGCTGGATTCTTACTTTCTTGGATCTTCACCAGTATCTGCACCTCATCTTCCAATAGAGTTATGATGAAGTGATAATATAGTCCAATATGCTTAGTTCTAAAATGAAATGTTGAATTCTTTACTAAGTGTATCGCACTCTAACTATCACTGTATAAGATATTCTTCTTCTGTTTGAATCCTAGCTCAGTTAACAAACCTTGAAGTCATATCATCTCTTTATTGGCTTCAGTCACTACCACATACTAAGTCTCTGTAGTGGATAGAGTAACAATCTTCTGTAACTTCGACATCCAACTAACAGCTGTATTTTTCAACAGCAAATATATAACCGGCGGTACTTTTTCGGCGATCGACTTTACCTCTAAAATCTGCATCTATATAGCCTTGTACTTTTAACTCTCCTTTAATAAACTACAAATATATTTTTTTTGTTGAGCCCTGTAGATATCTCAACATTCATTTTACAACTTTCCAATAAGCTTTCCCTGAATTTGACAAAAACCTGCTCACAACTTTCACTGCATAGCCAATGTCTGGTCTTATACAGACCATTGCGTACATCAAACTTTCAATGGCTGAGGCGTAAGAAACTTTAGTCATGAGTTCTCTCTCTTCCTCCGTCTGAGGGGATTGATTCTTAGATAAATGAAAGTGACTAGCCAAGAGTGTGCTGACTGGCTTGGCGTCACCCATATTAAATCTTTGTAAAATACGGTTGATATACTATGTCTGAGATAACTGTAAAAGTCATTTCTACTTATCCCTTGTGATTTGCATTTCAAGAATTTTTTTTGCTAGACCTAAGTCTTACATGTTAAATTTTTTTGACATTGCTTAGCCTTCTGATACCCTCCATATCTGAACCTGCTACTAATATGTCATCGACATAAAATAGTAAAATAACATAACTGGAACTATATCTCTTGAAGTAACAACAGTGGTCGGCGTTGCACTTCTGAAATTCTTTATTATGCTTAAAGCCGTCAAACTTTCTGTACCACTGTCTTGGAGCTTGTTTCAGACTATACAAGCTCTTTTTAAGTTTACATACATATTTTTCTTCCCTTTTTCTTGGTTAGATTTGCCACGCCCATTTCCTCCAGTTGAATTTCTTCTTCTTGACTCTGTATGCAAAACTAAAGAGGTTGGCGATTCATCAGATTCTCTTCGTCGAATTTTTTCACTGAGAATCAGATCACGAGCATCATTAAATTTTAACTTTTTACTTCTCGATAAGCTACTCACAGCTGTGACAGTAGCATTTCAACTTTCTGGTAAAGAAGACAAAAGTATTAATGCTCATACTTCTTCATCAAATTCAATCCCAACTATACTCAATTGAGTTTTGACTGTATTGAGTTCATTTAGATGTTGAACTATCGATGCACCTTCTGTTATCTGCAAATTGAATAACCGCCTCATCAAGTGAACTTTGTTAGAGGCCAATGACTTCTCATACATATTGGAGAGAGCCTTCATAAGACCCGCCATGGTATTTTTTTGGCTATGATGAAAGTAACATTGCGGGATAATATTAATCGGATAACTCTGAGAGCTTGTCTATCTAGAAGTTTTCAATCTTCTTCCTTCATATCATTTGACTTCTTTTTAAAGAGAGGTTAATAAAGATTTTTTTTATACAAATAATCTTCAATTTGCATCTTCCAAAAGCTGAAATCTGCACCATCAAAATTTTTAATTTTTACCTTTCCTTCATCTGTAGTCATCACTCCCACTAGAATCTGACTTCCTTTGGATCTTTTCTGGCAATTAGAAATTTGACAGAATTCTCAACCAACAGCTCTGATACCAGTTGTTGGAAAAATTATGCAGATTTTTCTATAAATCAGATGAGTGAAAATTAAAATAACAACGAAAAATAATACACACACAAAATTGATAATGGAGTTCGGACAATTGTGTTTATGACCCCGGACCTGCTGCAGATTATTTTATTGAAGAGAAAAAATATTTAAAGTGTTTACAACACTCATAACTCACACCCAAAATTTTACCAAGAATTTTTTTCACAAAATTCTTTTACAAGCTTATTTTTTTCAAGCTTTTCTCTCAAACTTTCTAAAACTCTCAAAATCTCTAATTTTTGGGATGATCTTTCAAATGAGATATAAGAAATTTATATAGGCTTCAAAAATTGGGTTGGTGAAATTTTAATAATGGTTAGGCACCTCCATTTTTTACAAAATTAGACACTTTCATTTTTTGACAAAAAATGAACTTTCATTTTTGACAAAAAAATGTATCTCCATTATTTACTCTTCAAATTGTGTAATTTTCTTAACACTTCCCATATTATTTTCGTATTGCTCTTATTTGCTCTGTTTTCTTATCATCTTCTTCTCCTTCTTTGAAAATCAAGTTCTAATCCAACAAATGGTATCATAGCTCTGAGATTTTAAGGGCTGTGAGAGTTTTTAAGAGAAAATCAACAAGAAAACCACCAAATTAACCACAAAAATACTAGATTTTTGTGTTTGTGCTTCATTCTAATGGCTTCCAGCAGCAATACTCTGTCACCTCATTTTAATGGTGAAAACTATCATGTTTGGCTGTGAAAATGAAAGCTTATCTTAAAGGTTTAAGATTATGGCAATATGTAGAGTAAAACAGAGCACTACCTCCATTATGCCAAAATTCAACTTTGAATCAAATTAGGCAACATGAAGAAGAAGTTGTTAATACTCCAAAGGTCTTTTGGGATGATCTTCCAAACAAGATATAAGAGATTTATATAGATTTTAAAAATTAAATTGGTAAAATTTTAATAATAGTTAGACACTTTTAGTTTTAATAAAATTAAATATTTTTATTTTTGACAAAAAGTATACCTCTGTTATTTACTCTTAGGATGGTGTAATTTTCTTAGCACTTCCCATATTATTTTCTTATTGCTCTGGTTTACTATATTTTCTTATCATCTTCTTCTCCTTCTTTGAAAATCAAGTTCTAATCCAACAAATGCTATCAGAGCTCTGAGATCTTAAGGGCTGTGAGAGTTTTTGAGAGAAAACCAGCAAGAAAACCACCAAATTAACCACAAAAAATAGCAGATTTTTGTGTTTGTGCTTCATTCTAATGGCTTCCAGCAGCAATACTCTATCACCTCATTTTAATGGTGAAAACTACCATGTTTGACTGTGAAAATGAAAACTTATCTTAAAGGTTTAGGATTATGGCAATATGTAGAGGAAAACAGAGCACCGCCTCCATTACGCCAAATTCCAACCTTGAATCAAATTAGGCAACATGAAGAAGAAGTTGTTAAACCTCCAAAGGCCAATTCCTTCATTCATGCAGCACTATCAGATCAGATCTTCACCAAGATCATAGCTTGTGAATCAGCACATGAAGCTTGGGATAAGTTGAAAACAGAATTTCAAGGATCTGACAAAACAAGACGAATGCAAATTTTTAATTTGAGGAAAGAATTTGAGTTATTAAAGATGAAGGATACAAAGAGGGTGAAAGACTATGTTGATAGAGTTATGAATGTAGTTAATCAGATAAGGTTGCTGGGGGAAGAGTTAGAAGAGAGGAAAATTGTTGAAAAGGTTATGGTGACTCTTCCAGAAAAATTTGAAGCAAAAATCTCTTCTCTTGAAGACACTTGGGACATGTCTCAAATCAAACTGACAGAGCTGACAAATGCTTTGTTAGCTGTTGAACAAAGGAAAGCTTTAAGGGAAGAAGAAAGTGCTCAAGAGAACGCAATTGTAGTAGTACAAAAGATAAGTTTACGAGAAGAAGGATAAAAAAAATCAAGCAAACAACAGGAAGGGGAAAAATAAGAAAAATGGAAGATTGAGAGAAAAAAGGATAAATATCCACCTTGTCCCCACTGTAAAAAAACAAATCACGCAGAGAACTATTGTTGATTTAGGCCTAGTGCTCAATGCAAGACTTGCAAGCAATTTGGTCATACTGAGACGGTATGTACAGAGAAAAAGGATCAATTGCCACAAGCACAGCCTGCTCAAATAATAGAAAATGCTGACTATCAAGAACAGAAGTTATTTGTTGTTACTGAAATTGAAGAGTGTGGTGTTTCATTTGAAAGTGATGATGTTTGGCTAGTAGATAGCGGGTGCACACACCACATGTTAACAAACTTAGAAAGTTTTGAAGTTCTTGATACCAGCTACTCCTCTAAGGTCAGACTTGGAGATAGAAGACCTGTTGATGTTAAAGGTAAGGGAGCAATTCATGTGCAAACTATCTCAGGTATAAAAATTATTACAGATGTTCTTTATGTTCTTGAGATAAATCAAAATTTGTTGTCAGTTGGTCAGTTGCTGGAAAATAATTATACATTGGTGCTTAAGAATAGAACTTGTGAAATTAGCAGTCCTACTAGCATGAAAATATTCTCCATCAAAATGAATAAAAGAAGTTTTCCTTTGAATTGTAAAACAACAGAGCTTGAATCTTGTTTCAGTATTAAAGAAGAAACTTCACTATGGCATAAGAGATTTGGTCATACAAATCTCAAAACCTTAACATCACTTCAAAAGAAAAATCTGGTTATTGGCTTGCCGCCAGTGACTGAGAACACCAGTGTATGTGATGCATGTCAGTTTGGCAAACTTAATCAATTACCATTTCCTGTTGATCAAGCTTGGAGAGCATCGACAAAGCTTGAATTGATTCACACTAATGTGTGTGGACCAATGAGCATTCCATCCTATAATGGCATCAAATTTTTTCTATTGTTTATAGATGATTATACCAGATATTGCAAGGTATTCTTCCTCAAACAAAAGTCAGAAGTCTTTGATATGTTTAAGAAATTCAAAGCTTTTGTTAAAACTAAATCTGGCTCATTGATCAAGACTCTAAGATCTGACAATAGAGCTGAATATACCTCTAATCAATTCAACGAATATTTGAAAGAGGCAGGCATCCACTATCAGTTAACCATCACTTATACACCTCAGCAAAATGGTGTACGTGAACGGAAGAATAGATCAGTTATGAATATGGCAAGGTGTCTGTTGTTTGAGAAGAATTTGCCAAAGATTTTATGGGCAGAAGCTGTAAACACTGCTGTGTACCCGTAAAATAGATTGTCAACCAAATCTGTGGAAGAAAAGGCTCCATTTGAAGCATGGTTTGGAGTCAAACCAAACATTGCACATCTTAAAGTCTTTGGTAGTGTTTGTTACTCTCTCATTCTTGAAGCAAAGAGAGGAAAACTTGATCAAAGAGCTGAAAAAGGAGTATTTATGGGTTATAGCAGTGAATCAAAAGGTTATAGAATCTTAAATCCCATCACTCGACCAGTGTATATCAACAGAAGTATAAAGGTTGATGAAGAAAGTGAGTAGGATTGGAATAAAATGGAGTCTGCTACTCTCGAACAAGTTGTCAATCATGATCAACTTCAGTTAGAACAAGAATTTCCAACAACAGATCATGATGATGACTTTGAAGATGTAGATGAGTATCCAATTAGAGGCATCAGAACTCTAGACAATATTTACAGCAGATGCAACATTGCTTGTGTTTTAACCCATAATATTAGAAGAAGATTTGAAGATTCCTGAGTGGAGAGCTTCCATGGAGGAGGAGTTGAATATGATTATGAAGAATGAGACATGGATCTTAGTCCCTAGACCTGTCACTAAGCAAGTGATTGGGACAAAGTGGATTTTCAAATTGAAGCTGAATCCAGATGGCTCCATTAATAAGGCAAGACTTGTTGTAAAAGGTTATGCTCAACAACAAGGAATAGATTTCACTGAAACCTTTGCTCAGGTTGCAAGGTTTGATACTATAAGATTAATTCTAGCATTAGCAGCAAGTAATGGGTGGCAAGTTTTTCATCTTGATATGAAATTTGCTTTTTTAAATGGCTTTTTGGAGGAGAAAGTTTATATTGAGCACCCTGAAGGTTTTAATGATGGAAGCAATCAAGTTTGCCTATTAAAGAAGGCTCTCTATGGCCTAAAACAGACACCAAGAGCCTGGTATGCTAGAGTTGATAGCTATATGCTGAATTTAGGATTTAAAAAAAGTTTGAATGAAGCCACTCTTTATGTAAATCATCAACAAGGTGAAGCTGTTATTTTCTCTATTTATGTAGATGATAGTTTGGTGATTGGCAGCAATTCAAAGTTAATTAAAGATTTCATATCAGAGATGCAGCAAGTATTTGAGATGAATGATTTGGGTAAAATGTATTATTTTCTTGGTATGGAGATTATTCAGAACAAGCAGGGTATCTTTGTTTCTCAGAAGAAGTATGCTTGGGAGCTTCTCAAAAAGTTCAATCTTCCTAAATCCAAGCCTATAAGCACATCAACAGTTCATGGAGTAAAGTTACAGAAGGGTGATAATTCTCAACCTGCTGATGCGTCTTTATATAGAAGCATGGTTGGTTCATTGCTTTATCTTTCAATCTCCAAGCCAGATATCTTGTTTGCAACAAGTATGTTATCAAGATTTATGAATGAACCTTCTGAAATCCACTTCAGAGCAGCAAAGAGAGTATTGAGGTATATACATGGCACAACTAATTTTGGCCTGTTCTATAGAAAATTCTCATATGTCAAGTTGATAGGATTTTCAGATTCTGATTGGGTTAGCTCTGTTGAGGATATGAAGAGCACAACAGGTTATTGTTTCTTTCTTGTGACTGCTGTACTTTGTTGGGGAACAAAGAAGCAATCTATAGTTGCACAATCAACTGCAGAAGCAGAATATATGGCTGTATCTGCTGCTGTTAATCAAGCAATCTGGTTGAGAAAAGTACTAATTGATTTGGGATTTCAACAGTTTAATCCAACAAAGATCCTTTGTGATAACAAATCAGCAGTGGCGATGGTGAAAAATCCTATTTTTCATGGCAAAACAAAGCATATTAAGATAAAGTATCATGCCCTTCGCGAAGCAGAGAAAGAAAATGAAGTCAAGATTGAATGCTGCAAAGCTGAAGACCAAATTGCTGATATATTCACCAAGGCACTTCAAAAGCAAAGGTTTGAGTTTCTGAGATCAAGCCTTGGTGTGTGTCTCAACACTTGCATCAAGGAGGAGTGTTGAAAGAGCTGATGTTACTTTTTTGTTCAGTCAGAGATGATGCAAGTGCTGCCAAAATGTTTAGTTACTTTTGTTTAGATTTTTTTTTGCTTATTTCTGATATTTGTGATCCTTCATATCTTAGTTTATGTGTAGTTGTTGTAAAGATATGGAGGAGCTTCTTCCTTAAATCATGGAGGTTTGGTTAACAAACTTTCTGATATATAAATATGCTTAAAAACAAATGAATGATGATCTCCCCATATTATTTTCGTATTGCTCTGGTTTGCTCTGTTTTATATCATCTTCTTCTCCTTCTTTGAAAATCAAGCTCTAATCCAACATGCATGATATTGATATCATTTAAATGGGTTAAGCAAATTTAAATTAAGGAAACGTTTCAATTCAAATAATATTTATATAGAAGTTTATATTTGATTAACTAAGAAAATTATGTATCTTATATGATGTAAGAACTATCATAACCTATATATGAGTTCTCTATATAAATCATTTGTCTTATCCAGTGTTAGAAAATTGTGCGAGGTTATGACAATAGCCATCACATTACAAATTACAATCTAGTAGATTATGAATCACCAACACAGATACCAATTTCGCTACAATTATGCTTCAAGAACAATGATTTTGATCACTCCATCTAGTTCAATCTTGGGCAGTGATACTATCTTCTGAACCATTCGCAATCTGGCTTGCGCTTCATGGCTCGTACATAACAACCAATCTTCACATGCTCCTTATAACCATATAGTTTCAACTCTTTACGCTTCGTACCAGGACGCCAATATGCCTGAATTACAAGCTTCAATGTAGTGGAAATGTTTCAGCAATCCTAGCTCTAGTGAATTTGTCGCAACATTTCTCCTAATAAGGCAAGCTTGAATCAAAATATGCCAAGTTCTTATTTCAGTTATCTCGTAAACTTCAAAACATAAAATCATCGTAACTAGAGATATATATTAAGCCTTACCTCTACTAAGCAATAATCACTATCAGGCACTTCCTCCTGCTAAAGGATTTTGACCTGTAAGCTTCTTGGTATAATTCCTGTTTTGTCTGAGTCTTGCATGAACCATCCACAAGATTAAAGCACACATGACTGAAGCTGCAACTGTAACCAACCCAACATAGGTCCTAAAACTAAACATTATGAGGCCAGGACAATAACTTTCACTGATTTTTCTAAAGGTGTCCATAACAAAGTTGCAAGTTCCTATATCAACAAGGAGAGGGCCAGAGGTATACAATGTGTAGCTGACATTCACAGCAGCTGTCATTTGGCTATATACTCTAGGGGTCAAACGGCCTGTAGTAACACAAATACCATCAGCTGAAACTTCACAGATATATTTTCTCCATTCCTGTGTGAAGCAGAAGGCATTTAATTAGAAATGTAAATATGTTTTCAAGCCATTTCCTTTCTTTTCTCTTGATTTTTCAGCAACCAAACATTTAATATCACTTTTTTTTTTCAATATGAATTTAACATGCTGATCAAACTTACCTGTGCAACATTGTTAAAGTTGACTTCTGCAGTGTTACAGTCCCTTTCTATCAAATCAGGATTAAAGGGACTGCAAAGGAGAGTCACCAATGGACCAGATTGATTGTGATAAACAATTCCCGCATTGGGTAGAAATTCCCTGTTGGGAACCTCCATGATGTACTTGTTAATGATGTTAACCAAATTAGAGGATGTTTCTTTGGTTGTCTTCAAGGTTTCATCTAAAGTCTTATTATCCATACAAGGCAGTAACTCAAGACTTAATGATGCATTAGCTCTGGGGTTTTGGAGCCAGTCATCCACTGCAACACATGTGTCTGCCACCACACTGAAAAAGTTAGTTAAATTTGGTTAATTTTGGTATAATACAGATCAAGAATCACAAATTTCCATTCTTTAAGGGACAGGACATATCAGAATGAGAGATTGTTAATAATTTTATAAGATTATGAAAACGTTAACTAGAAAGATTTTGGAATTAATTTGAACTATGCCAAATAATTAATCAAGGCTATTAATGCAGTATAATAGATTATTCACACAACTCGCTGTTAGTGATTTAAAGATATAAAAACTTCAGATAAGCCTAAATCAACAATGAAGCAGAAGAAATTGAAAAGCAAAATTCATATGATCAAACAAAACTTACTTGTGCAAAATGAGAAATATTCCACATAAAATACATGCCAATGTGACAAGGATCCACCCTAAGGTTATCAATCTGCAATTGTTTGATTCAAAGGAAAACTAAAAGAAATGGGGAAGACAAAACAAACTGTGAAACAAATAGTATTTGATATAGATGAAATATACATCACTTACATGTAGATGCAGCAATGAACGCCGAAAATTGAAAATACTGGAACCAATCATTAGAACACTATTTAAAACACTTGGATAATTAGAAACATTTAATATATATATATATATGGTTGAAGGAACAAATTAATAGTCTTACAGAAACCAAGAAGTGCTAAGAAGAGCATCACAGCAGCAGCTATGTTGAGAGTCAGCCTCCTGCAGGGAAGAGAAAAGACAGCTTAGATCAGTACATGACAGAAATCTTGAGAAAAAAAAAAGGACATATTGCAAGAGACAAAAATCATTTGCTCACACAGGGTCAAAAGCTGTTTGAATGTTGTGTACATTTGCTACTGATTGGATTTGAGAAAGTCTAGCTGTGGTATTAATCATTTGGTCGACAGCATCGATGTGATTCCTGACATCCGGAGGAAGAGGAATTTGCTCAATTGCAACCTTGGAAGCTGAAGCAAGTGTGAACAGTATACTCAAAATTTTTTCAAATATGGATAGAGCTTCCTTCAGAATGAATTCCAACAAGTGTGCTATGCTGTTGCTGAAGTTTTCCTGGTTTACGTATAGAACAGTACATCCAGCACTGTAATAAAAAAGCCCAATCAGCTTACATTTGCTAGCAAAATCACTATTGTATTCTGAAAATCCTTGCCTGCACCTTGCTGCATAGCCTCATTTCATACACTCATACTCAAAAACTTTGCACATGAACAAACTGGATTTTTATTAATAAATTTAAGTACATGCATACACTTCATTTGGAATAAACATAATACATGATTAAATTGGTTCTGATTGATGACAATGATAAAATTATAAGTAAAATGCCATCTCCAATGCTTGATTAACAAGCACATTAACATTTTTATCAACATTTGCTAATTACTTATCAAAAGATTTAACATATAATTAGCTATCAACTGTCAGCTAAGAGCAGAGATGTACCTAGCAGCAGTGGTGGAAAGTGTGAGGAAGATAAGTGAAAGTGCAAAAGCAATTGGAGAATAGCCATTGATCTTTCTTTTCCTGCAACAGCAGCAACAAATGCAAGCAAAAAAAAAGGAAAAGCCCCAACAGCAAAAACCAGACTACAGCAATGATGAATAAAGGAGCAGCAGAGAATGCAACAGACTGCAATAAAAACACATAAATATTAGTTTGATAATCAAGAAACTTGCAGTTTAGGGAGCAAATAATTAGATAATTAAGGAACCAAGAGGATCACCAAAAAGGTTCATATAATAAATCTTTTCCGAAAAATCTTCAGAAAGTTCGGCCAGATTGATTTAACTCATAATTATTTTTTGGGTAAATGAGTATAATATAATCTCCAAAATCTGACAAAACACGTATACCAAAAAAAAAAATCTAACAAAACACATATTTGCATTCTTTTTTTAAAAAAAGTGAAAACTATAATGTTAAAGTTTTGAATGAAAGCTTAAAATGTTGAAATTAAAGTATTATGACTTTAGTAGAATAATAAAATAAAATAATAATAATAATGAAATTAAAAAAGAAAAAGAATTGAAAAAAGGAATTTTCAAAAAAATTGTTAAATTTTAAATAAATCATAATTACTTATCCATGTTTAATTAAATTTCAAATTTCCTTTAATATTATTTTTTAAACAAATGAGTCTTGTGGAAACAAATTATTTGTTATTACAGGAATTCTTAGCTTAGATCCTAATTCTTTTTTTCTAAGAATTTCTTTCTTTTATCTTGGCATGCACTTGTTTTTGGTGATTTCTCTAAGTAACTTTTAACTTTTATTTAATTTTCAAATGCATAGTAATAATTTTTTTTTAATCTATTCGAAAAGAGCATAAATACATATAGAAGTACTTTCTGAAAAAACTGTTTTTTTTTTCTTTTTTTACATGTTCAAAAGAAAGCATGAAACAACCTAAAAACAAGGCAATAAAAATAAACAATTATTTTCTTGTCTAAATATTTGTCATTAATTTGAGCTAATTATCCTGAACGAACTAATCCTAGAAAAGATAAAATAGGTCATCATAATAACCAAAACAAGAAAAAAGGTCACAAATGAAATTACAACAGAATTAAGGATATATTTACAAACAAAAATGCATATAATAAAATACTGAATTTCTGGAAATTTTATTTATTATTATTAAGACAAGGAGAATCGAACTCAGATTTATGCATAATTGAATTCAAGAACACCTCAAACAAGACAAATTAAATAAAAAATAACAAAAAGGACAAAGAAAAAACAATATATAATTAACATTGATTAAGATATAAAAGAACAAACTTACAGCCCAGTAATGTTCATTTTTGTAATCCCATCCACCTGTGTAATATTCAAAATGTTGGAGAGGATCTTTTCTATGTGTTCTTTCTGCTGCTAATATCACAATTGTTGAGTTTTTGGCTTCATTTTTTCCCTCAATAATTGAATTTAGTTTCTCCATTCCTCTTACCACTATATGGTAATTTTCATTTTTTATTCCTATATTTTCCAAACCAAAATTAAAATACACTAACAGTCAAATATATTGTCTCGTCCCATAAAAAAAATTAGAAATTCAAATGTTAATATCCTCTTTTTCTTTAAAAATTTCTGATATATATCAAAAGATATATATAAAATATAAAATACAGAAAAAGGAAAAACAAGAATTATACATGTATACCTTGAAATTGTTTGTTTGGTAGAAAATGGAAATTAGATGATCCCTGAGAAAGTAAGAAGAAATTTGAAGAATTAAGAAATAATAATGTTGGTAAAAGAAGCAAAAATGGTTGTGATTTGTTGGAGATATTCATATTTGTATTTTAATTTCTTTGTAAAAATTTGAGAAAGAAATATTAGGGTTCTTTATATAATTCATGCATACATTCTTGGGTTTTTGTTCTTTCAAAAAAAAAAATCTTGGGTTTATGCAAGAAAAATGAGAGGGAACACCCCAAGAAAATGAAAAAAGAAAAAGAAAAAAATGATTTTTCTTCTTTAGGGTAAATCTTCATATATGTATCTATTTTTGGGTTTTATTTATCTATTAATTAAGATGTTGAGGTCTAGGATAAAACTGAAATTTTTACAGGTTTAAATATATCATTTGCCATTTTTTACAACAAAATTATTAGTTTAGTTAGCATGTTATATATTTTGTGAATATATAAAATAGATAAATTAATTAATTAATAGAAATAACGACTCTGAATATGTTCTTCTAGCATAAGAATATTTGAAATTTTTATTTTTTGCGTTTAAAAAAAATAAAATAAAATAAGATAGAGTAAAGTAAAGTATTTATTTTTTTTTTATGTTTAGAAAAGAGATAAGGTTAAATAAAGTAAAATGAATTGTTTGTACTCTTACGTTGATTGAGTGAAAAGTAAGTGAATGTAAAATATAATTGACTAAAACATCCTTTTATATATGAAATTAGTTATTATAATTATAAAATTGATTAAAATTATTTTTTATTATAATATTACTTTAAAAATAATGCAATTATAATGATATTTTTAAAAATTATAAAGATATTTTTTTCTTTCTCAATGAAAAAAAAGGTTAGTACATGATATGCATTTGAGTAATAAAAATATTTATTATAAAAATAAAAATGAAAAATGAAAAATTATAACATATTTTAACACTCTAAAACGAGGTATTGAGATTTATATAGAAAAATAACATTCTTTAACTCTTCATTAACTTTATAAAATATTCTTCTTTAATCTACCCTCTTCCCAAACAAGATAATTAACCCATAATTAACCCTATATTCCTCCTTTTAACTCTATACATCCCTTCTTCTCCTCGTCTCAAGCATAGGCTTAAAAGCTTCATATTTGAATTTCACTAAATAAGGTTTGGTTTTTATGAAGATAGAGAAAAGAAAAAAATACACCGCGAGTCTCTATTTTTACTACCATTTTCAATTTTACTCCCTTTTTTTAATATACATCTCTCCTATTTTTTTTTTCTTTCTCTTCTTTTATCTTTTTTCATTAATGCTATCTTATTTGTTCTTTAACTGTAATAATTGATGATTTTTTTATCCTTCAATTACAACGTATATTATATATTTAATAAAATATTTTAAAAAAATTATTTTCAATTTTTTAGTTTTCATACTTTCTCTATATTTTTTTTATCTCATCTCATTTGTCAAATTATATACAACATATGTTATATACAAAATAATATATAAACGTTTGTATATATTTTTTTAATTTATCATATTTATCAAATTATATGCAACATATATAATATATAAAATAATATATAAAAGTGTAAAAATATTTATCAAATTATATACATATATAACATATAAAATGATATATAAAAATTTATATATATTTCTTAATTTGAAATCTATCATATTTATTAAATTACACGTGAAATATATAATATATAAATGACATATAAAATTTATCTAGAATCCATCATATTTATCAAATTATATGCAACATATATAAAATATATAGAATAACATGTAAAAATTTATATATCTTTATGTCTAGAATCCATCACATTTATTAAATTATATACAATATATATAATATAAAAAATGATATGTAAAAGTTTGTATATACTTATTAATCTAAAATTCATCATATTTATCAAAGTACAACATATATAACATATAAAATGATAAATAAAGAAGTTTGTATGTGTTTTTTCATCTAAAATCCATCATATTAAATTATGTACAATATATATAACATATAAAACAATATATAAAAATTTATATATTGATTATAAGTTTTATATGTTTATTATATGTTATATATATTACTTATATGTTGATATATATATATATATATATTGATTTATATGTTTTTGTATATGTCTTTTATGTTGTTTATAGTTTTATATAAAACATATACAATATATAAACGGTTTTGTAATTCTTATGTATTTTTGTAGTTCATTGTGTGCTTCCATAGATTTGAAATATTTTCAAATATACCATAATTTTGCAAATAAATTTTGGTTTTATGTTAGTTTTGTAATTTTATTTAAAAATAATAATAACATTTGAAATGTGAGAGACAATATCAAACACTCAAACTATAGCTTATTAATGTGAAATTAATATTTAATAAATTTAATATTTAAAAGTAATTTAAATATTTAAAATTACTCTTAAATTACTTAAATGTAGCGAAGACTTATTTTTAACATAATATTTATAATTTAGTGGTTAGTGGTATAAAATTGTAACTTAAATGTTGAAAAATTAAAATTTTTAATTAATTACATTGAATTATTCTTTAATAATTAGCTGCTAATTGATGGCGGTTTATTGTTAACAGCTAATAGCTACAATTAAATCAAGCATGTCCTTAGTTAACTAAATGTGAATAATGTTTTTTTTTCCTTTTTAAACTTATCAAAGAAAAGCCAAAATACATTATAATTAAATTATATGAAAAAATCAATAGGCTGAAAAATAAAAATAAATATTGTAAAATCATAAATAATTAATTACCTTTTAATTTTAAATATTTAATGCACTAACTTAGTTGACATAATAATTAAGGAACTAAATCAAATAAAAATTTAAAAATTAAATGAAGTTTTTATAGGGAAAATTAAAAAATTAAAATTATTCTTAAGAAAAATTAAAAAATTAAAGAAACTTTAGATGTGGCTTGACATAAAATTAGAATATAATATTTGTTTATGTTTTGAAATGAAGAAATCTACTATGACATACAACTAATATTCATATATTTTATATAATTTATTAGTTGAAAATTAAAATCATATCTAGGTTAACATTAACAATTTTAATGATTTTTAAATTTTTTCATAACTTGGCTTGCGAGTAGTTAACTTTGAAATTAATTATAAATAGATTAATTAGAATTATTATCGTTTAAATAGTTTATTAAATTTTTCTTTTTAGAATATGATCTTTAAATTGTTTGTTAATTTTTTTTGTTAGAATTATGATTTTTAAATTGTCTATTAAAATTTTCTTATCTTATCTCGTTAATATTGAATTTTTTTATTCCTAAAATTAAAATAATTTAATTTATTGGAATACAGATGGCGCCATCATGTTCTCCATTAGATTGAACTGTTAATGTTAAGTGAATATTTAGATTGCAATATAGAAAATACCTTCAATTCAAATGAGTGATCATATAAATTTGGAGTAAATTTTGTTATTTATTAAAGTGAGGGATAAAAAATTAATTTTGCATAACTATTTTTAGGAGAATTACAAAGATATTTTAATGATTATAATTGGACACCCTAATCATTTATAGACTTTCTAATTAGAGTATAATCAAATTGGACTCATCATATACATATGATCCATTGCTAAAGCTCTAAATTTATTCATATGAATTTTCTTTAAATTCAAAACCAATTAATAAATTAAGAAAATTTTATTTTAAAAATAAATTTTTTTTATTTTATTTTAAATGTTATTTTTAAAAATTTAAGAAAATATTAATTAAAAAATTTTAATAATATTTTTTATTAATTTATGAAAGCGAATAAATATATGAGAAAATAGAAAATAATATATAAATAAATTATAATAAAATTTTTTAAAAATTTATAATGATTAATTATTTTTTTAATATATATATATATATATTATTATTATATGATATTTAAAATAAAATAAAGAGAGCATTAGTTTTTTCCTTTTTTAACGTGATTAATTGTTAAAAGGATAATGTTGACAAGTGACACAGAGCACCCTTTAAGAATCATTAAATAAGAAATTTTAATTTATTTTATTAACTACTTTCTTTATTTTTATTCAAATGGTCAATCACTAATACTCATCAGCTCAATAGAGTTAATTTCCCTATGTTAATGTAAAGCATTAACTTTTATTAAATAAAGGGGTTTGATTTATTATATTAATTATTTTTTTTATACTCTCTTCATTTTATTAATGTAGGAAAATTTTTTTTTTGTGTATCGTTTATATAGAAAATATGTCATTTTAGATAAATTTTGGGAAGTGGAATGAGACAAAATACTATTTATATTTGAGGGATATTTTTTTTAGGGGTATTTAAGTCAATAGAGATGAAAAAAATAAAATTTTCTTAATTTTTGTGTCCATCTTATTTTTTTTATGTTAATAAAACGGAGGGAGTATTAATTAATTTTTTAAAAATTATTTTTGATCAACACTCGTATCTATGTGAAATAGCACACTATAAGAATATATAAAATCTACTACTCAAAATTTAAAATAAGTAAAAATTTATTTGCAAATTAAATTATAAAAAATTTAATTTATGAAGAAAAATACAAATCAACCATCCAAATAATTTTCCGCTTTAACTTTTAGAAAAATTTCTATCACATTAACTAGCATGATGGATATGAATCATTTACGTTGATATATGAAATTACTCATATACTATTTATCATTTTTTAAAATTAAGTAAATTCTATTTAATTATTAACAATAACTTAAAAATGAAAAAATAAAAATTTATCCGTTTAGCATGTATATAGTTTTTATATATCCAATTAATACTAAAATAACATTAAAAATGTTTATTAAAATTATTTGACATTTATTTTTTTATTTAATAAAAATATTTATGCGAATAATTTTTTAAATAATATTTTTTATTTAATTTTCATGATAATTTAACATTTTTAAAGATAATTCATAATGACATGAAAAATCAAACATGATAATTAAGGTTATTAAATACAAGAGGGGTATTAAATATTGACAAACAAGGGCCAGCCTTTTTTTTATTTATAAGCCGTACGTTTATATTTGACCCATATAAATGAGCATCAAATTATTAATTATGTTTGGCCTGGAAGATTGCACTACTGATTACGACATTAAGGTTTTCAAAGATCATGCGTATGTATTTGTGTCGGTCCAACATATCTCCTAAATGTAAAACTTTTAAATTTATATTTTCCTAACTTATTAACATAAATTTATTATTATTTTAAATCACACTAAATTATTAAAATATTCATTTAATATAAAAAATATAAATACAAAACATAAAATAATAAAAATACATTAATATAAATGTTTATGAGTAAAAATAGATAAATATAAAAATAAAATAATTAAACTAAAAATTTAAAAACTAAAATAACTAAATGCTATAAGCTAAGGGAGCTATATATATATATATATATATATATATTTAGCCAACATAAAAACAAACATCCTATATAAATTATGAATATTCTTCTCTTGGTGCCATACTAGAATCTACCATCACTTAAAAAGAAAATATAATTAAAACCATTAATATTATTATGTGGTCATCATGACAATCAAGTATTCCTCCTTACATCAATGGAAATAACATCAAAAAAAAAAAATAGTCTTACAATCAAACTAAACCCATTGTGACGATGGGTCTCACTGTCACACCAAGGAAAGAAAAATATTCATAAAAGAGATATATATATTTATTACAGACAATATACGCTGAATAATTGTTTTGAACAACATTTGCAAACATACTAATTATAAACAGTTGTCTTAAAATGAAGTAAACTTGTGCAACCATAAACAGAGCAAAAGGCTTGTAATGTCATAAGAAGCAAAAGAAAAATTGCAGCTAATAATGTAAGAAATTGCCAAGAACCAAAAATATAACGTTTAATGAAAATCCCTGTTTTGATATTCCACCTTCCATTATAATACTTATTAACATCTTCAATAACTTTGTCTAAGAATGGAACTTTGGTTAATATGATAGATTTGGTCATTCCATTCCATAAATCTGCAACTTCTTTATCGCTCTTTAATCTGTTCATGATTATACCTTTTTCTCTAAGCAATTTCACATCTTCAACACTATCAATAATCCCATTCATTAGTTCAGTGTAACGAGTAAAAACCAACGGTCCTGATGCATTTGATGCTTCATAAGCTACTAAATTTCTTAAAACAACCTCTGTGTTAACATCTAAACTGACTATTGGGAGATGAAACGTAACAGTTTTAGGATCAAAATGAATGCTTGATATGTTACCTGTAGTGGGTAAGAATTGAACTCCACATTTGGAAAGCTCAGTCACACAAGGAATTGATATTTCTTCAAGTAATGGTGACTTGCAAGCTTCACTGCTTGAGCTGTCATTTTCTTGGTTGGTTTCTTCTTTGTCATTTTGGTTGAAAAATAAGGATTCAACAGGATGTTTCAAGATTGAAAATCCAGGAAGATTTGAAAGAATTGTCCATGGTAATTTGAGAATGAGTTTTATAGGTTTTGAAAAAATCAATCTTTTTAGAAGTTTAAAAGGCCCTTTGTTTATCTTTAAAATTATCTTCCATATCTCCCTGAAAAGATCTTTTATAAAACTTGAATCCCCAGAATTATTTTCTTTCCCCTGCATGGCTTCAAAATCTTCTGTTTCCTCTACTATCTCTGATGCTGGCGGAGCTTCCACTTTAGGTACAATCATGATATACAAAAAATCTAACAAGTGTGAACATTGAGCAATTTGAATTTTTTTAGTATCTTTCACAAGTTTGCATGGTGAAAGCTCTTTGCAAAATCCATTTAACATTGACAGAAGCTTTTCATCAGCAAATTCTAATGATGAGAACTGAATTTCTAATATCTTTCTCAACACAAACAGAGGAATTTGGTTTTCAAGCATCGCCATGTCTCTAAGAATTGCATTATGAGCTGATTTTGTCCCTGCATAATCAACTATGTGAGACATCATTGAAGAAACTCTGTTAATTTGCATACCTTCTTTAATAGCATAGATGTGAAGAAACTCCAACAAGAAAGCTGCATCAATAGCCATCATCCAACCTAAAGTTTCATTGCTAAACTCCAAGAGCTTGTGATAACAAGCTCGACTTTTCTGTTCGAGCTGGTTCAAATGATCAACAAGATTTTGAAACCTGAGATTTTTAAGTTGTTTCTGGATTCTTTTTGCAGCAGCAAGCTTGTATCTCTCCATTTCATAAAGCTCAGGTCGCCAGTAATGGTAAGGGCCAATAGCAACTTGTTGTGGAGTATATGAATTAGGATCAGTAGACCTTAGAAGTTTGGGGACATTGAAAATGGAGACAGGAACTTCAGCTTCATTTTCAAGCTCTTCTTCAATGGATCTACGAATGTGAATTATCCATAGATTCTCATCAAAGTTTGGATTAGGATTTGAAGACATGATGGATTGGAGAGAAGACATGTTTTGTTGTAAACTAAAACTTTATGGCAATGGCAGTTTTTTTCAGTTTGTTGGGTGAGTTTACTCATGAGAGATCAGAGTTAGAGCTTGAGGTATTTAATAGCAGGGGCGATTTTACGTTGCCCCCTTCCCTTTTTGAAAATATATATATATATATATAATATTTTTTAAAATTTTTTAAATTTTTTTAAAAAAATTTAAATTGCCGCCTCTCTTTTTTAATTTTTACAAGAAGTAAAAAAATATAATAAATTATTTATTCTATAGCAATAGTTCTCTTTTAAAAAATTGATAAAATATTAATAATATCCAAATGCAAAAAAAAAATAAAAAAAGTATAAATTTTTCAACTAAATTAATTTGAACAAATTTATAAATTTTTCAACTAAATTAATTTGAACACATTTAATAAATTAAAAAACTCATTTATTTTAATTATTTTTTAAAAAATTATATTTATTATTTAATTTTTTTTCTCTTTATTTTATTTTTATTATGAAAAATTTTATAAATTTAAAATTCTGTACATATATATTAATATTTTTTTATTAATTAATTTTTTAATAATAAAAATATATTATTAATAAATTAATAAATTTATAAAATACTATTAAAATAAAATGAGAGATAAATAATTATGAGAAAGCCAAAATTTATAAAAAAAAATTTACCTCCTTTATTTCAAAGTCTGGTTTTGCCCCTGTTTAATAGCAGAAAATTTATTAACAATGTTGTTAACGTGATATTTTAATTATAACTTGTGTTTTAAATTATTAGTTGAATATTGAACAAAAAAAACAAATGCAGAATAAATTGACTTGAAATTGTTTAAAAAAAAAAGAGGGTTACATGGTCCATGGACATGTGGCCACACCACAGGTCCATAATAGAGTCGGACAAAACCATGTCGTCTGTTCAGATTCATAATATCGCACGTAGTGATTGAAATTAACATTTGTTAAAATTTTCCACGTGCATATACAAACTTTGGCATTATTTATCAGAAAAAAAAAAACTTTGGCATTACTGGAATTCACTTTCCTGCTTAAAAAAATAATAAAATAATTTTGTTTAAAATAATATTTATTCGTTGTTATGAATAAATAATACATATAAAAAAGCATATAAAAGATTGAATTTCTGGAAATTTTGTTTATTATTAATTAACGAAAAGAGAATAGAATTCAGGTTTATGCATAAGTGGATTCTGGAACACCTCAAACAAGAGAAATTAAATAAAAAAAAATTACAAAATGCAATATATATATATATATATAATAAACATTAATTAAGATCTGAAAAAATTAACTTACAGCCCAGTAATGGTCATTTTGTAATCGCATCCACCTGTATTCAAAATGTTGAAGAGGATCTTTTCTCTGTGTTCTTTCTGCTGCTAATATCACAATTGTTGGGTTTTTGGCTTCATTTTTCCTCTCAATAATTGAATTTAATTTCTCCATTCCTCGTAACACTATATGGTATTTCTCATTCTGTATTCCTATATTTTCCATACCAAATTAAATAGTCAAATACGTCCCATAAAAAAATAGAAATTCAATGTTCATATTCTCTTTCTCTTTAAAAATTTCTGATATATATCAAAAGACATATATAAAATACAGAAAAAGCAAAAAAAAAAAAGAATTATATATGTGATGATACCCCTTAGTTCTTTAAAAATTAAACGTATATATCAATGTACATAGTTAGGCATTCAGACAATCCTTCAATTGCACACCCAAAAGACAGCTTGACATGAATATCAAGACAATGGAGGAGGTACTAATACCCCTGATACCCGAGCATTGGCAGCCCTAATATCTGAAGAAGTGTATTCAAGTTAAGTCCATCAAAGAAAAACTTCCTACTTCCACGATTATGATCACACTAACATCACAGATAAATGTCTTGCATCTTGACGAAACCAAAAATCTAGTTGAATGTAGAGCCCGAGCAGCTTGGCTGAGCTCTTAAGCCAATAGTCACCATAACACTCTTGTTCGGTCTGACATAGCACATAGCGCGTCTTTAACCAGGTGCTCACTCTTTATTCTCTAATTTTATAGTTTGCTTAGTTACTCGGCACGCGAGTGTTCACGGCCCGTGCACCGAACATGTGCAATAAAATTATGCCTAGGGCGCACTATTGTGAGATGCTCAGATGCATCTCATGCATAAACATGTTAACATCACACAACATATCACAAGCTCGATTAACGACAGAACCAAATATGTAATACACATAGCACATCATGCAACGAGTCAAATCAAACACAAGTACAAAATTCGAGCTCAAAAGAAAAGACTTTTCATTAATCAGAAAAATTTATTACATGTATAGCTCGGTCCTTACAATTGTATGAATCGAGCATAAGCACCTTACATCTATTTTACAAAATTCAACTTCTAGACATCATCTTCCTAGTCCAGATCCTCTTCATCTTCTTCATCTTCTGCCTTCTGCTCAGCAACTAGCTCATCGATGTCTATCTCCATCATCCAAGACAAGTCCATGTCCGGGTTCTCGCTCTTCAGCCGATCGAACACAGCCTTCTGATAGGCATAAATAACCCGAGCATAGCGTCAGTCGCTCCTCGCTTGTTCAGCAACTAGCCCTTGTTATACGGCTTCAAGGGTATCCTCTGCCAGGCGAAGCTCGCCATCCTTGGATTTTAAAGTTTCCTTGGCCGAGCACAGCTCCTGGCTCTTGGCCCTTATAGTTTCCTTGGCCAAGCTAAGCTTCTCTGTTTTCTTCCTCAAAGCTTTATAGTTTCCTCAAAGCTAAGTTTCCTTGGCCGAGCTAAGTCATATCATCACACATCAACCCATATCATAGAAGTTCAACACAGATCAGTCAACAATATATTATTTGTTCACTATTTAAGACATCTTAACAACATATATAATACTAATGCTTGATATTTTAGTAGCCACATATCAATCTATATCAAGACATATCAAGTCATATCATAACATATCAAACCATATTATAGAAGATAAACACAGCTTAGTCCATAAAACCACATTTCTTCACTATTTTAAACATCTGAACAATATATAGAACATCAATATTTGATATTTTAGTACACTAACATCAACTAATATGGAAAACACCAAGCTATATCAAGTCATATCATCACATATCAACTCATATCATAGAATATCAAAACAGATCAGTCAACAAAATGATATTTATTAACTATTTACGACATCGTAACAACATATAGAGCACCAAGTCTCACATCAACTCATATCATAGAAGATCAACACATATCAAGATATATCACCTCATATCATCAAAGATCAGCACATAGCAGTCAACAAAATATTTTTATTTACTATCTAAAACATCTAAACAATATATAAATGTCAAATGCTATGTGTTTTAGAAGTTCCATATCAAGCCACACACATATATATATATATATATGAACCCATATCACACCATATCATCAAAGATCAACATATATCAGTCAATAAAATAATTTTATATACTATATAAAATATCTAAACAACATATAGAATTCAAATGCTATCTATTTTAAAAGTCTCGCATCAACCCATATGAAAATATATTAACCCATATCAACCTATATTAAGACATATCATCACATATCAAAACATATCATAGAATATCAACACATATAAGTCCACAAAATCACATTTATTTACTATCAAAAATATCTAAACAATATATATAAGTCAAATCCTATGTATTATAGAAGTATCATATTAAGGCATAAAAAATTATATCAACTAATATCAAGACATATTACACCATATTATCAAAGATGAATACATATAAGTCAACAAAATAATTTTATATATTATATAAAACATCTAAATAACATATACAACTCAAATGCTATCTATTTTAGAAGTCTCATATCAACCCATATAAAAATATATCAATCCAGATCAAGACATATCACCCCATATCATCAAAGATCAATACATAGCAATCAACAAAATACTTTTATTTACTGTCTAAAATATCTAAACAATATATAAATGTTAAATGCTATATATTTTAGAAGTCTCATATCAAACCACATGAAAGCATATCAACCTATATCAAGACATAGCATCCCATATCATCAAAGATCAATACATAGCAATTAACAAAACACTTTCACCTACTGTCTAAAACATCTAAACAACATATGAATGTCAAATACTATGTGTTTTAGAAGTCTCATATTAAGGCATATGAAACCATATCAACTCATATCACCACATATCATTAAAGATCAACACATATCAGTCAATAAAACATTTTTATTTACTATATAAAATATCTAAACAACATATAGAACTATATATAGCAATTTTAGAAGTCTCATATCAACCCATATGAAAATATATTAGCCCATATAATATTTTAAAAGTCTCATATCAAGCCATATAAAAATATATCAACCTATACATATCAAGACATATCACCTCATATCATCAAAAATCAACACATAACAGTCAACAAAACACTTTTATTTACTGTCTAAAACATAAAAACAACATATAAATGTCAAATGATATATGTTTTAGAAGTCTTATATCAAGCCACATGAAAATATATCAACCCATATCAAGACATATCATCACATATCAAAATATATCATAGAATATCAACACAGATCAATCCACAAAACTATATTTATTCACTATTTAAGACATCTAAACAGCATATAGAACACCAATGTGTGATATTTTAGCATGCTCATATAAACTAATATCAAGACATATCAAGTCATATCACCACATATCAACCCATATCATAGAAGTGCAACACTGATCAGACCACAAAATCATATTTATTTAATATTTAAGACATGTGAACATCATATAGAACACCAAAAAAATAATGATATTTTAGGAGCCTCATGTCAAACTATATTAAGACATATCAAGCCATATCATAACAATCAAAACATATCAAACATAGCATAGAATATCAACACAGATCAGTCCACATAACCTCATTTCTTCATTATTTAAGACATATGAACAACATATACTGCACCAATGATTGATATTTTAGTAGACTCATATCAACCCATATCAAGACTTATCAAACCATATTATCACATATCACCCTATATTATAGAAGTGCAATATAGATCAGACCACAAAATCACATTTATTCACTATTTAATACATGTGAACATCATATAGAATACCATTGTAGAATTGTATCCCATATAAAACTATACCAAAATATATAAAATCATACCAACAAAAATCAACCCAAATCAACATATATCATTCCATATCAATAGAAAAATCAACATTGGATCCAAATAAATACATAAAATAGTAAAATTAAAACACCCATAATGAAATTAAGGACTAAAAATAAATGTCAACGAATTAATTAAGCAAAGACTAAGATGAAGAAAAGACCCAAAAATAAAAAGCAAAAATAGAAGCCAGAATTAATTGGAGGTTATAGAGAGTATATTAATGCCCATTTAGACACAGAGGAAAGATTCAAGTGCTTAGTCACGCAGCTGTTGTTCGATATTACAAACTCACCCTAACTATCTTTCTTGTACAGCAAATTAGAGTTTGTATCTGACAGATTTTTCTCTTTCTTTCTCTTTTCTCCACACTTTATTTTCAGCCGAGTAAAAGGTAAGTATAAAATGGTATATATTGGAGTAGAGAAGAACTAAAATAGAATTTTTATTAATCCAATGCAATAGAAATAAATAAAATTTCTCATACAGGAACACTCAACACACATAATCTCAAACATTAATTAATAGTAATCATCAAATAACAAAAACTTCACAGCCACAGACAATCCTCATATCCTCAAGTACAAATCAAGCAGAGAGAGAAAGAGAATATTTTGTCTCTGCTTTCTTGAAAAATAATTGAGCAATGATGCAAGATTTTGAAAGAAAAGAAAGAGATAAAACGTTTGGAAGAAAGAGACGAGATAGTTTTGATCGGGCAATATTTAGGGATTTGAGGTTTAGAAGAAAGAGAGGAAATAGTTTTTTTAGAATTTTAAAATCAGATATAATGAGGCGTGTCTTTAGCAATTAGAATGGGCAGAATTTCTTTCATCAGAGTGTAATTTTGTAAAAGAAAGTCTATTTAAGGTGAAGAGAGTCTAAAATTTATTAATAATACGTGAAGGGTTATTTTTTTTATTAAATCCCAAAATTATTCCCTCTATCATTTTTTATAAAATTTTTTATTTTTATCAAAAGTATTTTAGTAATTTTATAATAAATTCATAATAAATTTATTTATGTAAATTTATAAACTTATAATAAATTATGTAAATCTAATATTTTTATAAACTAATTATAAATTCTTATAAATCTAAATATATTTTTAAAAATATAATAACTTTAACTTTTTTTTTTATTTTTTCTTATATTTTTATAAATAAATAAAAAAAAAAAAAAAGACCACGATGGTGTCCATGTGGTCACAAGTCCATAATAGATTTGGACCGCGGCAACCATATGGTCGGACTCTGTTTATATTCATATGCGGCAGGGAGTGATTGAAATTAACCTTTGTTAAAATTTTCCACGTGCATATACAAACTTTGGCATTATTTATCCAAAAAAAAAAAAGCTTTGGCATTATTGGAATTCATTTTCCTGCCTAAAAAAAAACATAATTTTGTAAAATAATATTTATTTGTTATGATGAGTGAAAATTAATTTCAAATATTTTTTTTAATAATAAATGGTTTTCATGCTGATTTACCAACTAATTGAAGTTGAAATTGATTTCATTTTGACTCCTTTATCACAAAATATTTGTTTTAATTAAATTATTTTTCAAAATCATAATTTATTAAGTATAAAACGGTGTATAGCTCCAGATTAGTTCCAGATTTACAGCTCCAAACTCTCTTAAGCATGTCATATGTCCAGTTTGAAGCAATAATATGTGTTTTCCTTTAAAAAAAAAGTATAAAACGGTGCTCATGGAGACATATTTTAATGACATGTATATATTTTTTGATAATAAAATTAAAATTGATCGCCTCTCCATAAATATATTATATTATATTATATATTATATACATTATTTTTTAAACAAATAATTTTTGGCCCCCTTATAGAAATCAGTTTTTTTTCTTGCATAAAAACCAAATTTCATAAACAAGAAAAAGGGATAGAATTGAGTTTTAATAAAATTAAGTCAGTATCTTAAAGTAAAAAATGTTGCTAAATAACTCAAAAAGCCTAAGTTTTTAATATTAAGTTCTCAAATAATTTTTTTTTCACTTTTATTGAATTTTCTTTTGTTTTTGACTGAAAATTTTGAATGAGAACATGATGAGATTTTTTGTAATATAAATATAATTTTATATTATTTTTGCAATTTAATGAATAATAATAATAATAATGAATTTATGTTGTCAAAAATATTATATATTCTATCTTATTAATCAAAATTTTTTATGAAATTAAAAAATAATTAATTGTAAAAATTTATTAGAATTCTTATATTATTGGTATATGCATGGTTTTGGTTCAACATATATATAATCCTGGCTCTACTTTGTGTCCCCATAAAATATTAAACATATATAAAAAAAAAAAGTACAAGACATGAATAAACATTTTTCTGCCAAATGAAGTAACCTAAACATAATCCCAAACCAGTATGTAAAACTTAAATTGGGTATCTTTCACTTTATTTGACAACTAAAAAAAGTTATTTTCTCAAAAAAAAAAAAAGTTGTATACATATATAATTTTACATACAAAGTGGACGCTTTATTAATTTATAATTAGACAAAGTAATTCGTGCTACTTGCAATGAGGCTTTTAAAATTGGATTATTTTGGAACTATAATTAAATATTGTTCACAAAAAAAATAAAAAGATTATCTTATGTAATAATTATTTTACTTTTAAATTTGGGTTAAATTACAAAATATATATTCAACAAGAGAATTATTTTGTTTTTATCCTATTTCATGTTATTGCGTAGATGAATTAAGGTACTCATTATTGATATATATGTGCTAAATTTTTATAAAAATATATTTAGCAATATTTTTTAAAATCTTAATAATCTAAATGGCATTTTTTTGGTAATTTTCTTTTCTAAAATTAATGTATAAACATTAAAATTATAAAATAAATGTAAAAGCAAAATTTTTTAAAAAATATACTTTTTTTTAACTTGAAAGAAATGTTAGTGTTTGAAGGATAATGATTACATAAAAGGCATTTTTTTAAAAAAAATACATTTTAATATTGACTGTTTTAAAATTTGCGACTTCAAATTTATACCATCGCCATAATCTACCTAATCTGGGTGCGTTATTTAAAGATTAAAAATATATCATAATATAAAAACTAAAAATTTATACATTGGAGATATATAATTTCAAATTATATATATTGTAAAACTTTATTTTTTTTAACCGTATAATTTTAGTGAAATTATAATATATTATATATGGTATAACATATATACTATAAATTATACTGTTTAACTTTTTTAACGATATAATTTTAGTGAAATTATAATATATTATTGATGGTATAACATATCTATATTATATATATATGTATAAACCAATGATAAAATAAGTGTTAAAAAAATGACACACAATTATTTTTTTTTAATAATGTTATCTTATTTTTTACATTTTTAATTAATTTATATTTAATTTTAGTAATTTATATAAAATTTAAAATTTAATTATTATATTTATGATTATTAATCTTCTATGAAATAATTATACATTAACATAATTTTATAATATTAATTAAATAATTATATTTTTTACTTTTAATTTTTTATAAATTAATTACACATTAATATAATTAAATGTTATTGGTTGATTTATATATTTTTTTTAAAAATTTGAAAAGTTAAAAAAATGTATGACTCTTAATCTTTCTAATAAATTAATTTATAATAATTATTAATTATATATTTTTAAAAATTAAAAAAATTAAACAATAAAATATATGACTTTTTTTATAAAATATAAATTAATTACACATTAATATAATTTAATAATATATTTTAGAAATTTCAAATATTAAAAATATATAACTCTTAACCTTCATAATAAATAATTTATTAATTAAATAATTTATTTATAATAATAATTAATTTATATATTTTTAAAAATTTTAAAAATTAAATATTTATTTAATTGAAATAATTTTTTTAAATTTTAATTTTAATAATTAATAAATTATATTTGTGACTTTTAATCTTCTATAACTTAATTATATATTAACATAATTTAACAATATATTTATATTTTTTTAGAAATTTAAAAGAGTTAAAAAATATTAAACTCTTAACATTCATAATAATTATTTATAAATTAAATAATTTATTTATAGTAATAATAAATTTATATATTTTAAAATTTTAAAAAATTAAGTAATAAAATATGATACTTGACATTCCTAAATTCTAATCAATATATATATATATATATGTGAGGGCGTGCGAGTCACAAAAAATATATATATACATAATAGAAAAAAAATAATTATTATTATTACATTTATTAAAAAAACTCATTAAAATATGAAATATATTGTATAAATTATTAATATTTAGAATTATTCATACATAAAAATTAAAACTCAAATATATAAAAAATTATTAATATAAATTTAATAACTAAAAACATTAATGTATAAAAGTTAAATATCATATATTTAATAAATTATCAATAAATATTTTAACTGAAATTATTAATATATAAAAATAAAATATCATATATATATAATAAATTATTAATATATTTTTAACTAAAATTATTAAATATGTAAAAATAAAATATCATATATTTGATAAATTATTAATATCTGAAGATAAATTATTTTATATATAAAAAATTTATTAATTAAAATTAAAAAATAAATATAAAATAGATTATTACATAATGTATATATATAATATAAAAATATCATGTATTATAATTATTTATCTATTTATATATTATTTGTGTCTTATATAAAATTATTAATATATAAAAATACAAAATTAGATTATATTTCAATTTAATTTCTTATAACTATACTATTAATTGCTAATTAAATTAAATCTAAAATTTATTGACTAAAACTATTAATATTATATATTTAATAAATTATTAATACGAAAATATAAAATATCATATATATATATAATAAAATTTTTATAATATAATAAAAAAATTACATTCACACACGCAAACATGCAACTAATATATTGATGCTTAACAATATATATATGAATTTTTCCTTAATTTATATTTGTTTTTATTCTTTCATTTTTCAATAATGGTCTTAGCGATTGAAGTGATCTTGCCATATATATATATATAACTTTTTCTTTAATTTATATTTGTTTTTATTCTTTCATTTTCAATAATTGTCTTAGCCATTGAAGTGAACTTGTCAAATATACATATGATTTTTTTTTAATTTATATTTGTTTTTATTCTTTCATTTTCAATAATTGTCTTTAGCCATTGAAGTGAATTTGTCAAATATATATATGAATTTTTATCTAATTTATATTTGTTTTTATTCTTTCATTTTCAGTAATTGTCTTAGCCATTAAAGTGAACTTGTCAAAATTATCACTAGCACTCGTTTTGACGTCTTTTCTATCTATTTTACATGGCAATTTATAATTTAGACGATTCTAAGTTATCCAGAATTTTATCCATTTTTTAATATGTGTTACATTTGTTTCGTATTAAAAAAATAATTATGGAATTATATGATTATAGGCGTTAGTTTCCATGCTTTTTATTAATTAATAATTAAAAAATTATCGATTAAATATGAAAAAAGTAATTGAAACATAAATAGATATAATAAAAAAAATTTAAAAATATATAATTATTTTGAAATTATATTTATTATTTTAATATTATGATTGCTTTTATATAAAAATTATTACTGATAAATAAAAGTTAATATTGCACGTAATAGTAAAGAAAAATACTACTTTTGTTTTGTTCTAACATTCCCACTTTTTGACATTAAATTTCTATACTTAACTTTTAAAATTTTCGATTTATAAAAATTAAGCGCACTTTTAAAATTTTCAATTTATAAAAATTAAGCACTCAGCTAAAGAGACTATGCGAACTAATAAAATATCACATGAGACATTTTAATGAAAGACTGATACATTTATCATACTTTTAGTGATATAAGAATAAAATTTGTAAGAATTTTAATTTAAAGAAATTCAGTTTTATTAAATTTATAGAAAAAATAAGTTAATAAAATACATTTAAAAATTAAATTAAAAATTATATTAGTTGGAGAAACTAAACTTAATTAAAACATAATTTATAACATATATAATAATAAGTTCTTAAATTTCAATTTTAAAAAAATAATTTAAACAAATTCAATTTTATCAAATTTATAAAAAAAATAAGTTAATAGGATTCATTTAAAAATTAAATTAAAATTATATTAGTTGGAAAAACTAAACTTAATTAAAATATAATTTATAATATATATAATAATAAGTTCTTCAAATTTAATATTATTAGTTATTATAAATTAATTATTTACTTCACATAAAATAAATGTATTTTTATACAAAAATTCCATTCACATTAATTCAAATAAATTTTTTTCAAAAGAAATTACAGAGTTCTCTTATACCAATGAATATACGCCACAAAGGAGAGTTCGGGCTCATCGGGAGGGAGCGGAAGGGAAGAGAAAGAGATTCTAATGTCTAAGTCAGAGCTTGATCCGTTTACGGAGGTAAGTAAGACCACCATCGAATAATGTCAGCACTACGTGCGGGTGTATTAGGTGACTGTCTACCTAAACATCAAATGCTCGGTCGGATTGATATGTTGGGCATAAAGGTCTATCTTTTTTCTGAGAGCTCGGTCAACAAAATGACCGGACAAGAGCTCGGTAGGCGAGCTCGATATGTAGGGACAGTATCATTATAGAGAAAATATGATTAAATATATATATGTGCACATTGTACTCCTTGGCAAACATAAAAGGAACAATAGCTTAAAGAAGAGTAGCCTGCCAACAATTATAATAAATAATATAATTCAATCCAATTAAATCTTAATTTTAAATTAATTGTAGTCGATTATATGAATTTCTTTCAAACCTAAATTGACCAAAGTCATTTTCATTTTCAATAGATCCATGTAATTTCAGGTTCAAGTGGGTAAAATCGGTTGGATTCATATTGGAACAAACATAATAGATCATGAACATGCAAATCCACGAAAAACACTAAATGAAAAATAGGAAAAAAAAATTATAAAATCAAAAATAATTTTCTGAAAAGTAAAAGAAGATTAGAAGAACCGTAAATGAAAAACAGAAAAAGAAACTAAAGAAGATTAGATCATAAATATGTAGATCCACGAAGAATATGGGTGGGCAAATTTTGGTTAAATGACCAAATACTGAGTTCGGTTAACTAAAATTATTATATATCGGTCGATTTGATTAATTATTTTAAATTATTTTAGTTTTAGTTCGGTTAACAATTAACCTATTCGGTCCGATCAGTTAATCGTTAATCAAAAAATTAAAATAAAAATGTATTTAGTTATTAATTTTTTATTTAATTTTTTACTATAAATATAAACTTTTATTGCAAAATAAAATTATTTTTTAATTTTTTAATAAGTTTTGTTTAGTCATTTAATTATATTAATTTTTTGTTATAAATAAAAATTTTATTATAAAATTAAAAAGAATCAGTTAGTTCGGTTAATTAACTAAATTAATCGATTCAATTTGGTTAATTAACCGAATCGACTGAAATTAAAAATCAGTTAGTTCAGTTAAAAAATTTTAACTAAATCGATTTGGTTAACATGTCGATTAAGTTGGTAATGCCCACCCCCTAATGAAGAACCATAAATGAAAAACTTAAAAGGAAACCAAAAAATAAAAAAATCATTTTCTAAAAAGAGAAAGAAGATTAGAAGAATCCAAAATGAAACAAAAAAAAAAAGAAGCTAAAGAAGATTAGATCATTAACATGCAAGTCCATGGAGAAACCTAAATGAGAAACTGAAAAAGAAATTAAAAAATCAAAAATGATTTTATAAAACTCGCAAAGCAAAGCTAAATTGAAAAACGGATCATTTTTTGAAAGAAGAAAGAAGATTAGAAGAGGAATCGGTTTGGATTCTTCAAGAATCGATTCAGAGTTAAGAAATTGAGGTTTGAGAGAGACAGAAAGAGATTTGTAATGAAAATGAACAGCCAAAGTGAAACCTAGGGCTCTCTTAAGGATGCTTATATAAGCATCTAAAACAACATCGCTTTATTTTCGAAAACAACGTCGTATTAAATATTATACAGGATATTTATATATGTCAGTCGGATTCGGTTTCAAATGAAAAGAATGACTCCAATCCACCCAACTAACACTACCCCAGTCTATAACAAATAGTCATACCCATCACTTCTAACAAATAGTTTTTTAGCAAATATTAAAAATCTGACAGCCATACCAACCATTGCCAAACATTTTCCACAAGCTATGATCTTCGGTTGCATGCCCATGAATAAACCTGTTTCCAATAGCAAAATTAACAAATTAACATATAAACCTGTGCAATTTTTTTTGTTAATAAATTGACAACTCTAGTACTAATAAACCAAATATATAAACCTGTACAAAAATTACATTAATCATTTTGAAGAAAATTAAAATTACCAAGACTGAACATAGTCATTCCCAGACCAGCATCTGATACTATTTCTATAGGTCCTCTCATGATCAAGGGGACCTTGACATTCCACCTGGCAAATAAAATCAAATTATAGTTTGACCTTAACGGAAAAAATCCAAACTAATTACTGGTGGCATATTGAAGTTAATTAAAAGGTGAATGCGCTTATCAGGCCCTGGCCTTCTCCTTATACCATTTAAGAGTCGAGTTTGATATGAGGGAAAACAAGGTAGTTTAGCTATAGCAGGCCTTTTAGTTACTATCTATATATGGTGGGGAATCAATTCTCTGAAATATGAAAGAATGATAATACTACTGGCTCCTTCTCTCTCATCTATTATCACTCTCTAGTTTCTCTTTACTTTCTCTAGTATCAAACAAGATGCAAAGAATTATAACTTATTGGGTATCAAACAAGATGCCGAAAATCCTTTCTACATCAAGGAGTTAATGTCGCATCATTATTAAAGGACATAAAATAATGAACTCAACTTAGCATTGCACATACAATTGTGTCTTCTAAATGTTGAAACTCAATCCTCTGTACTAGGAAACAAGCGTTCCACTAAGCTACTAATAGAATGGCAAAAGGGCACTAATACAGTAGTTATTTTCAAGCCATGAGATTGCGAGTATAAACCTTAGTTGGAGTCAAATTAGCTTAAAAAACAAAGAAAAAAGTGAATGAATGGCTGAGAGGCTTAAAATATGTGCCTAAATGATATGAGACTATCCAAAAATCAAAATACCTGTGCATAAGTGTTAGGGTTCCTGATAAGCTTCCTCCAAACCGTGACGAGAAACGAACCTGCTTGTGAGGCATTTGGTGTTTCTTTGTTCCTTTCCTTTCTAGCATTGTACTATTAATGAAAAGCTGATGCTATTAAAGGCCAAGTTAATAAGTAAAAAATGAACATATTTCACAAAAACTGAAGAACTGCTTTGTAAAAGTTGCAAGTAAATATTACAACACCAAGTATAATAATTAACCTAGGGACAAAAAATGGCTGACCTCTTGAAACTATTGTTTCAAGTTGAGGAGCAACTTTATCATCAGTAACTTCAAAATCATTGGTCGAGTCAGCTAAGCCATTATTATTAGTAACAACGGAGTTTTCAAGATGATCACCATCAGACGTAGAACAAGGACTAGGACTCCAAACAGACATATGAAGCTCTTTATTGGAAGTTCTTGAGGTGGATTCAACTGATAAAATGAAGCCCTTGGGGATGAAGAAGTTAATGAATTAACTCCATGAGACTAGTTAAATAAAGATAGTACTGAGGTTGATGAAACTGAACTACTTTATCTTCTCAACAGTCAACAATATACGTGGAGCTTTCTGTCACTGTCTATCTCAGCTCTGACTTGTAATGGTTCACGATCACCAAGCAAAAAAAAATATTAGAATCAACCCTGAAAGAAGAAATAGCCTCTGCATTCGGGGAACTGCTTAGAAATGAGTATTTTTGCAGCTCTGTATTCAAACATGAATATCATAACAGTGTACAACATCACACTCTGCAAAACCACAATTTGAATCATCAGAGTTTCTGTGAAATCTCCATACATAGCATTCATTAGAGGAATGCCCATTACAAGAGTATTTAGAAGAGTAGAGAGTGAAAAGAGAGTAATCATCCACTCGAAACTGCCATTGCCACCATGTTGTTTATAAATGGCATGCCAGAGAAACAGAATGGAGAGAATTACTCTTTTTTGGAGAGAACCAGCAGCAATAAAGCAAAAATTCATTTTATAAGGGTCATTGGAGGAAATAAAGTGGAAGTAGAGTAAGGGAACTGCAAAGACAGCAACAAAACAGTTGATGCCAGAGCACTGATAAGGTGTAACGAGTTTACAAAATTTTACTGAACCACATCCTAATAACAGTGCAGCATATAGAGGCACAAGTGCATCAAAGACCTCGATTATGTCCTTGGCGTTGATCATGGTTAGCAAAAGAACAGTGACAGAGAGAAAGGGACAGAGACAATGGAACACAGTTCAATTAATCAGATAAAATGCTATTTTTTTTAATGGGAAAACAACAGAGTTTCAAGTTTGAGTTGAGGGGGGTACATAAATTACCAGAGCTTATTATGTACTGTCTTCTTTATATTCTTGAAGCTACAAGAGTGGATACTTTCTTGCTAGTTGCAAATTATCCAAGACTTCATTTCCTTCGCCAAATAAAGTCAAGTTGAAACAATTAGTAGAACTAGGATTCTTAAGAACAACTTAACATAATTGTCAGTACCGTTGAAAATAACTCAGTTATAGCAAAAAAGAAAAAAAGAACAATAAATTAAACTACTGCAGTATTATTTTCCACGTTTTGATATAATTTGGTTGCTTAATAAACTATCATTTAAGAAATCAAATGACCAATTAGTATCAATAAGATATAAATAATGATTACATAATTATGAACTATAATAATTATATAATAAGGATCCCTTAATAATTATAAAATATAATTATGAATAATTTTGTTACTTTTGTTACTTATTGAATTAAAACTTCAGTGGGACAACAGTGAACAGTGCATAAATTATAAATTTTAAGCCCTCTACTATTATGAAGTTTAAGGGGAAACTAATCTCACTAAAAGCTTCAGTTACGTGCTAAAAGTTAACGCAGAACCTGGAACAGAGACATGTAAATGAAAAAGGAACTTCATAAAATTGATTAACAAGGTAAATTACTCGGAAGAAGTCAAACAAATATATACATCAAAATCTAACCTGCCAAACATGAACTCATTTGGGTTTTTGTTGGGTGTATTGAGGTTTCGAAGGTTCTAAGTTTTCACTAAAAATAAATATCCAGAGGAATCCACTCATACCTATCACTAATTCTCCAGCTATAATAGCCAGGGCAAAATAGAAACTGAGAGAGGAGTGATATTCTCCAAACAAGATGGAGCTGAACATTAGTATACTCCATGAACTTCACGGAATATCAATGCTTCCACCAAAAGACTGAAACTCATCACCTTCCTCAACTTTACTCGCTGAATACAAAATTTACATCCTTATGTCAGTACGGCAAGAATATCAATAACTACAAGCTGTCATGACAAGGAGGAATCAAGGCTGTTGAGTGAGAGCTTCAGAAAATGTCACGAGACAGAAACTACAACAAAATCAGGAAGAAAAATGCCCTCCAGTTGAGATCTTTCCAGATTGCTATGCCATCTCTAACATTCAAAAACAGAATAGGAACACCAAGCCACTCCTGATTATAAGTAGAAAATGCTTTAGCGTTCACTCACAATTAAGCAGGTGATCCGTAATAAGACTTTTGCAATAGGCTATAGCAGACTCTCTTGTCAAGGGTAATTCTGAATATATGTACAAGCATTATCATCAAGTCACTACCTTTGTGCTTAACTCTTCCCTTGGCTTAGCTGAAAGCCCTTTAGCCTGCATCTCTTCATCATACATTCTAGCCATGTCCAACATCCCTTTTTGAAGTAAAGCATCAATCAATGCATTGTATGCAAATTCATCTGGACTACATCCTTGTTCTTCCATCTTCTTCCAAACTAAAAAGACTGGTCGAAGAAATCCCCATCTCCCAAACTTCCTCATAAGCAACACATATGTGTCCATCCTTGGCCGAACTGCACTGTCAATCATCCTGTCAAACAATCTCAGAATTTCCTTTGGCTTCTCAAGGTACCCAAAAATGCAGTGATATGTGATTGCATCCGGTATGATGTTCTTCTTATGCATTTCATCAAGCATTTTATATGCTTCCACTACCCTCCCATTTTCGCACAAAAGCTTTATAATGGTATTACAAGTCACAACATTCGGTATGCAGCCCAACTCCCTCATTTCACGATACACCCTTGTAGCAAAGTCCACACCCTTAGATAGACCAACAGCATGAATAACAGTATTATATGCCACGACATCCAACTTTATTCCCTTTCTCTTCATCTCCTTATACAATTTCTCCGCCTTCCATGGCTTCCCACTTTTGCATACAATATTCATATATATTGAATACGAATGCAAATCTTTACTCACTCCTTTCCCATCCATCTCCTCCCAAAACTCCCTACACTTGCTCCACCATCCGATTTTAAACCACCCACGTAAAATCATATTATAAATTTTAGTCTTATTCATTGCATAAATTGCATTATTCTCTTCCATGTTCTTCCCAAAGCACAATTCTTGTGCCTCTATAACATGTTTATATTCACAAAGAGCATCAATAAGATTACAATAAGAAGTTTCATCTTTCAAATTGAATTCCTCTAATCTATCAAAAGTACTTATAGCTTCCGTAACAAGATGGGCAGATACATAGCGCTTAAACAATATACGAAAAGTGACATGATTGGGCATTGAAAAAGGCCCTTTCCTCATTCTCTGAATCAAATCCCATGAAAGATCGAACTCGAAAAACTTACCCAAAATGTCAATCATGCGATTATAAGTGTCTGTAGTGTGTTCAAATTCGCAGTCGTTTTCGACCCAGTTGAAGAAATCCAGTGCGCATTTCCAGTGGTTGCTGTAACATGAGAGGGTCTCGAGTACTGTGTTTGGGTCGAAATTTTGTGGGTTTTGTTGGGGTTTTGGAATTTCGGACTGAAAATATGAATTTGGTTTTGTTGATAGAGAGTGAGTGGTAAATTTGAAGAGGATTTGAGTGAAATTTCGGCGCCGAAGAAAGGCAGACGAAAGCATTTTGTGCAATAACAAAAATCGTAAGTTTTAGCGGCAGAAGTTTTAGCGGCAGAAGTTTTAGCTTCCATGCTTCCCACGGAAAGAGAGTATATAATACAATCTAAGAAATAAAATAAATTGTATAATAGAAATATATGTACATTCTTTGCGTATTATATAATAAAAAAATACTAAAAGAAAATAGCTGTTACTATTAATATAAAAATTATTCAATAGATATTATTTTTCTCATACATACATACATACATATAAAGCATGATGTACATAAACATATTTCTGATTATAATTGAGAAGGAAAAGTGAGAATTTTTTTTTTTTTGAATAGAAGGAAAAGTGAGAATTTGAATATGAGTCTGTCTTTTAGTGTTGTGTATACATTAATTATTAAAGCATAGATTAATATGTTATATTAATTAATTTTTAAAAAATTAACTGCAAAAACCCTTATCTTAATATACTTTGTCTCCAAACACTATAATTTATCATCTTTTTTCTTCTTTAGTCTAAAATATCCATACTCCATCATATTCCAAATATAGCCTTAGTTTGTGTATTATTTGGCAAGAGAGAGAGAGTGGAGGAAAAAATTTTTTTACATAAACATGTGAGTTGGTGATGTTGCATAAAAATGTTAAAGCAATAACACACTTAGAGGGTATTTCTCAAAACTTAAAAGCTGGTCAAAACTGATTATAAGCAGTTTTTATGTTATAAGTTGTTTATTTAAGTGTTTTTGAAAATTTAAATAGTAGATTATAATCTGATTTTAATCAGTTTTTTAAAAGTTGAGTTTTGCTACTTTTTTTTAAGCACTTATTTTTTAAGCAGTTTTGACCAAGTAAAAGACCATACTATCCCTACCTAATCTTTAATATTTTAAATTTATCCACTTTATACATTTTAGTTCCCATCAAAATTTTTTTACGTTTCTTCTTAAATAAATTTGATTATTATTATTATTATTATTATTATTATTATTATTATTATTGCAAAATAAATTTTGAATTGACATTTAAAAAATTATTTTTATACAATAAATAAACTCAGTGACAGTTTGGTCATTTTGACAGTTTCTGCAATTAAAAACTGATTATAAACTGATTTTACATAAACACTTAACTGATTATAAACTGATTATCAGCTGATTATTAACTAGTTTACAGAAACGCTTAACTACTTATTTTTAATCTGATTATAATCTAAAAATCACTTATTCATAATAAGCTGAAAAGCTTCAGTTTTGAGAAACACCCTTTTAATTGGCATGCTACATCATTTATTGTAAGGAGATTCTAAGGAAAGTTGGATGGATATATTTTAGTCCATGAAACTCGTGAATACGTGTAAGTTAGGTTTTAAAGTAGGAGATTCATAATATCCTTTTTTTTAAATTAATAATGTGGTTGTGTATAATTATGCATAATACTCTAAATACTGCTATGGTGTGTTATAGTTCAATATATCATTTGATGGTATAATATAATTATAGAAATAATAAAATGATCGAAATATTTTTAAATATATAAATAATGTAAAATATATATTAAATTTAATCTTTTAGATTTAAAAATAAGTCCAATAAAAAATTTATTAAGATTACACCATAAATAAAACAAACAAATCAAACTAATGAATTAAATACGAGAAATTTCACATCTAACGAATATTAATCTATTAAATTAATATAAAAATAAGTTATTCAATCTTAATATTTAGTTTTTAAGGCTAATTCTTTTAAATCTATATTAAAGATTTCAAACTAAACTAATATTAAAAAAAATTAGATAATATCAGAATAAATACTTGAAAAGAATACCAAAATAATGAATTAAATATAGTTAGATGAGAGGGAAGTATCAAAACTAATGAATTAATTGTGGGAGATCACATTTAACAACTTAGGAGGGGGAATATCAAATCAATGAATCAAATGTGGAAGATCTTATTTGGCTTTTTAAATTTTATATTAAAAAATTCAAACTAAATGAATATTGAAAAAAAAAATCATAAAATTATTAGAATCTTATATTAAAAAAGAGAGAGATCAAACTTCATTTGAAAAAGAACGAGGTAAGAATGGTTTGAAAATTATACCATAGACATTAATGATATAAAATTATATTAGTGTTTAATTTTAAATTTAAAACTAAATTCAACTGAAATATACAAAATTATTAAAATCTTAAAAAAAAACCAATTTTCATATGAAAATAACGAGATGGTTTGAAAAATTATACCATAGACATGAAAATCAAAATAAACAAAATATTAAATTTGTTCACTTTACTTGGACCTATTGGAGGGTATTTATTTATTTTTAATCTCCAATTTGTTCACTTTTCAATTCCTTCAGTAAAAGAATTCCTTAAATTTGTTTGTTTTTTAATGTACAAATGGGATAATAATGAAAAACATTTGAAGCCAGAGACTGGATTGCTTCAGCTCAGAGAAGGTCTTAAGGTCTTCGCAAACTTGAGGCCAGCAGCCCCGTTTCTGAGATTTTTAGGGCCCTAGGCGAATAATGAGAAAGAGGGCCCTAACATTGGGACCAACATCAAGGAACAATATAAGTCTTTCGGATTTTTGGTAGAAGACAAGTCGGAAAGGCTCTAAGGAATATGAAACGATATTTTGACAGAAGAAAAAAGAAATAAAATTAACCCAGGATTTTATTTTATTTTTTGGCTGCTGTTGTGCTATTTAATGCATGATTTTTTTTTTGGGGATTTTGGGCCCCTATTCTGGACTTTCTAGCATGGGCCCTAGGCGGTCGCACTTAGTGCCTACCCTCAGGGCCGGGCCTGGAGGCCAGCTACTGTTTTACCTCAGGTAACTTGTTTGATTTGATTTCACAACTGTGCTTAACTTCTTTCTTGTATGTTGCAAAAATAATAATAATAATAAACCATTTTTGTGAGTGCTTGGGATCAAATGGCATGACTTAGCTTCCCCCATAACATACGTTTCCGGTAAAACAAAAACAAGCAATAGCAACTGCATCGTTTTGGAACTTTCTCTGTATGCATGTTGTTTAGTATCAAAGAAAAATGGTAAAATGATTTCCATACCGGTACCATTCACATGTCCTTTTTATGCTATACCCTTAACCTGCTTTTTTTATAGTATTATTTGCCTCTCTTTTATAAGTATGTTATGTCACTCTCTCTTGTTCCCTCCTTTAGTTAGTGGATGCTTCAACTTTGAAGAAAGAGGTTGCTGAAGGAGTTGATGTAATGGTTGTTAGAGAGCTTACTGGAGGTCAGCACACACTGAGTTTGACTAGAACAAAATATGATGTCTTTTGCTCTCCCTTTTTGCTGTTGTAACTATTTTATAAAATTTTTTCATTGCTTATATGTACAACAAATAATACATTAATTTTTTTTTTTGCTGGAAATAGGTATTTATTTTGGAAAACGAAGGGGTTTTGGAAAAAGTAAATCAGTTAGGAGATTGGCTTCAACACTGAGGTGTATGCTGCATATGAGGTAGGCTTCTGAATTTCTTTAGTCGTAAGTTTCAATTTAGATTCCTGGTTGGTCAAGAATAACTTCTTCATTTGGAAATCTAGCTTCTTCATTGTTAACTCTTGACTCTTGAGCAACAGTTAGGTTACAATGAACTGAATCTGATATTGTTTATCACTTAACTAATATTCATTGTTAAAAATTGATTGCTGATAAATTTATTTTCTGGTAAGCATATTTAGAAGTGCTTGTAAATGTTAGAGGAGAGGGGTTTGGGGAGGTGGGGCACTAGGGAAGTAGGGAGGATGTGCCGAACTGGTGTAGATGGCGTCTCACAGATTTACTTAAGAATGCTAGATTTCTCAAGAAATAATTATGATGAACACTACTTGCATCTTAGTTGGGTTTTATTGCATGTTATAATAATCTGCTGTTTTCATGCTTTGGTTTGAAAATACTTTGTACATGATCTAATTTCCTCCTAAGGTAATGAAAATCTGAAGCACAGTTTAGGGTGGAGTTGGAGGGTGTGTTAAAATTTTGTTGTTTCGGCCCTTATACAAACATGAATGCACATCTATGTTTTCACCAATTTATTTGCTGATCTGTTGGCAAGATGCTTCGCCTGAATGTATCCAACTATTTTTCCAGTCAAACAGTAAAATTCTAGTCAGGCTATGAGGAATAACAAGATTTTAATATCACATTTTTCCATTTATATGATTGACTAATCTGGAAAGAAATTTTAACCAGGTTGATCGCATTGCTCGTATTGCATTTGAGACTGTCAAGAAGCGGCATGGAAAACTTTGCTCTGTGGACAAAGCAAATGTCTTGGAGGTATGCTGTATTATTGAAAACTTTTTCATTCTATTCAATATTAAAGTACTGTGTGGGACCTTTGAGGAATATAAGAGGGCTAAGAAAGAGGCAAAGAAGGCTGTTAGTGTAGCTCGTGGCAGAGCCTTAGAAGGGATTTATCAAAAGTTAGGTACTAAAGAGGGAGAAATGGTCATTTATAAGATTGCAAGGATGAGAGAAAGGAAAAGCAGAGATTTAAGCCAAGTCAAATGTATAAAGGACGAAGATCAACGGGTGTTGACAGGAGATGTTGAGATTAAGGAGAGGTGGAAGGCTTATTTTGAGCAGTTATTCAACCCTGAATATAAACAAGATTTTCAAGGTCTTCATGCAACAAATGGTTATATCAGCTGGTCTAGGAGGATCTTGCATAGTGAAGTAAGAGAAGCCTTGAAGTATATGAAAGTCGGTAAAGCTTGTGGCCCGGATGGTATTCCTATAGAGGTTTGGAAGAACCTTGGAGAGGTAGGAGTTGCCTGGTTAACTAAACTCTTCAATGCTATTGTGAAAGGACGTAAGATGCCGAATGCCTAGAGGAAGAGTATCCTGGTACCCATATATAAAAATAAGGGAGACATTCAATGCTGTACAAATTATCGGGGTATCAAACTTATGAGCCATACTATGAAATTATGGGAAAGGATTATTGAACACAGATTGAGGAAGCTTACAAGAGTTTCGGAGAATCAGTTTGGGTTTATGCCAGGGAGATCTACCATGGAGGCTATTTCTCTTCTAAGAAGACTAATGAAATTGTATCAAGAGAAGAAGAAAGATCTCCACATTGTATTTATTGACTTGGAGAAAGCCTATGATAGAGTACCAAGAGAAGTGTTATGGTGGGTTTTGAAGAGGAAAGGAGTCAGCGGCAAATATATCAACATCATCAAGGACATGTATGAGAATGCATCCACTAGTGTGAAAACACCTGGTGGAGACATTGAGGCTTTCCCCATTACTACCGGATTGCATCAAGGTTCGGCCATGAGTCCATATTTATTTACCCTGGTTATGGACGAGCTAACCAGAAGCGTACAAGACGATGTTCCTCGGTGTATGTTGTTTGCTGATGACATTATTTTAATTGATGAGACTAGTGCTGGTGTAAACCGTAAGTTGGAAGTGTGGAGAAAAACCCTCGAGGACAAGGGTTTTAAGTTAAGTAGGAGTAAAACGGAATATATGAACTGTGAGTTCAGTCTAAGGAAGAAGCAGGAACATGAGGTTAAGTTGGATGGAGTTTTAGTTCCTAAAACCAAGAAGTTCAAATATTTGGGTTCGGTGTTCCAGAATGATGGCCGTATAGATGAAGATGTGGCTCACAGAATACAGGTAGGGTGGTTGAAGTGGAAAGGTGCGACTGGGGTTCTATGTGATAAGAAAATACCTCTGAAAGTGAAAGGTAAATTCTATAGGACGGTTGTTAGACCTGCGATGCTCTATGGTAGTGAGTGTTGGGCACCAACGAGACAACATTTGCATAAGATGAGTGTGGCAGAAATGAGGATGCTACGATGGATGTGTGGACATACCAGACTGGACAAAATTAAGAATGTTCATATTGTACAAAAAGTCCAAGTAGCGGATGTCGGAGATAAGGTGAGGGAAGGAAGACTTAGATGGTATGGGCATGTTTTAAGAAGACCTCCTAATGCTGCGGTTCGTAAGTGTGAGAATTTGTTGATTGAGGGGGCTAGAGGTCGTGGAAGACCTAGAATTGTGTGGAATGAGGTGATAGCAAGAGACTTACGTTCCTTAGATCTTGATGTGGATTTGATTAATGACAGACTTGAATGGAGACATAAAATCCGTGTCTTGGAAGGGGCCTAAGGCTGGAGTATCTTTTTTGGTGTCTTTGAGCTTATTTTGTTGAGGATTCATACAGCCGACCCCAACTTGTTTGGGACTAAGGCTTAGTTGTTGTTGTTGTTGTTGTGTGGGACCTTGTGGAAGTTTCGTTTTTTCATTGTTTACTTAATATGGAAATGTGAATTTTCTTTTCCGGTTGGTATGGTCATTGGGTTTATGGTGTTGCAAGCAATGGGATTCTTTAATGTAATGATTCAAGCATGTTATATGAGCCCTTCCACAAAATTCTCTTCCCCTTTCCTTCCCATTTAAATTTGGACTGTGAGATTTTATAATTGGATGTAACAATCTGGTGGTGGTTTTGAACTATTACCAAGAAAGTGGTGTGAAGGTTCTCAAAGTTTGTGTGAACAGAGTTAGTGGTACACCATAGGTCTAGTGCTTTGGCCAGTCGGTCATCAAATGTGTGTAGTTCTTTATCTGCTACCACCTGTGTGTGTGTGTGGGTGTGTATCATGTGTTCAGTTTTTAGCTTCTGTTTTGTTTTTGAAGGATTATAACATAGCTAACAGTTGTTAATAGATTATTGATTTATGGCCGGGTGAAGAATATTTTATCCCATGATTGTTGCAAATTTGAAGCAATTATAATGAATTCAATAATGTTGAACTTTTAAAGTATTATGGTTTTCACAAACAGTTTTGACCTCAAGTTGATGATAAGTCTGTTTCGCATCCATTGATATTGTTTTAGAGTACTTAACACTGCTTCCTACTTTTACATATAGACAAGCTTTCAACATTTTTGTCTTATGCAAAGATATTGGTTAACTTCATTGCCCTGTATACTTTCCTAATTTGGTCTATTTGGCAAGGCTTGCCTGATTGAACTTAAATTTAGCATGTAATTTATATATCATGTTTTTCTTTTTTAAACATTCTTTGTATATAATATCCCTTAATTATTTTTTATATAAACAATATTCATCAATGAATCATGTGATATCTTTTTTTTTCATCTCTTCTGGAAAGGAAATGTATCATGACATGCTAGTGGAGCGCTAAAAGTCATGCCCTAGTTATACTTTCTTATTCTTGCTGCTGATGGCATTGGATATAGTTTATACGGCACAAGACTAATCATCATATTTCAGTCATAACTGCATTTATTCTATTGCTTGTTATTAGTGTTAATGAACTTTATAGTTATATTGTCTTCTTCCTTTTGGAAATATACATATTTAGTTAACTTACAAAAACAAGTTATGACCATCAGTATGATGTATTTATGTTTCAATAAATATCCAGGCATCAATGTTTTGGAGGAAAAGAGTAATGGCCATTGCTGCAGAATATCCTGATGTTGAGCTCTCACACATGCATGTTGATAATGCTGCTATGCAGCTTGTTCGCAATCCAAAACAAGTTAGAATCAAAAGGCATGTGTTTTCATGTCATATATTTTGATGCTTCAGCAAATTAGAGGAACAGGGAAGTGAAATTGTTGAGTGCTGAGAATGGGAAGCCTAACAATGTATAGAACTGTTTATCGCAGTTTGATACAATTGTGACAAACAATATATTTGGCGATATACTTTCTGATGAGGCTTCAATGATTACTGCAAGTATAGGGATGCTTCCTTCGGCTAGTCTTGGTGCATTGTTATGGAAAATTATGATTATTTTTCAAATCAATCCAAATTCTTAGTGGCTCTTATTGTAAAAGATTGATCATGTGCCTCCCATTTTTCCCCTTGATGAGAATGGTCTTGTTTTTCCTTCTTGTCTGATAATGTTAAATCTTTTTGTCATTGATGTTAAATTTTTTCATTGACATAGGGACCTAGACTTTTTGAACCAATACATGGTTCTGCTCCTGACATTGCTGGACAGGTTGATTGACTTTTTTTTTTCTTCTTTAATAACACATTGTTCTTTTATTTATTTTTAGAATAGGAATGTGAATGATTTAATTCCTCCCCTCATGTGCCTTCTCACCCAGGAAGAGAGAGAGAGAGAAAATAAAGGAGAAATGAATAACCAGATTCAAACATGATTTGTAATGTACTTTTTCTTTTATGTTCAGGATAAGGCAAATCCATTGGCAACAGTGCTTAGTATTGCAATGCTTTTGAGGTTTGGCCTAGGTGAAGAAAAAGCTGCAAAGAGAATTGAGAATGCAGTTTTGTATACTTTGAATAAGGGGTTTCGGACGGGTGACATCTACTTTACTGGAACTGTATGTGCCTTCTGAACTCTAATATCTATTTTTGTTCTAAAGTTTGGAGAATGAAAATTTTGAACTTGAAATATCTTTAATTAATCAGTTGAAATTATTTTGGAGGGCAAGAACCAAAATTTTATGAGATTTTATATTTTAGTATTTTCCCCTTATCTTTCTCTACAACAACAACAACAACAACAAAGCCGTAATCCCAAGTCAATTGGGGTCGGCTATATGGATTCTTCTTTTCCTCTCAATACGATTTAAGGTTATCTCTTCTGATAGATGTAACATCATAAGATCATTTTGGACCACCTTTGACCAAGTCAGTTTAGGCCTACCTCTGCCTCTCTTAGTTATATCTACTCTAACTTGTTCGGTTTTTCTAACTGGCGCATCGCTAGGTCTTCGATTCACATGGCCAAACCACCTCAATCTATGCTCTCTTATCTTATCCTCAATAAGTGCTATCCTTACTTTTTCTCTAATGCACTCATTGCGGATTCTATCCATCCTAGTATGACCACACATCCATCTTATCATTCTCATTTCCGCAACATGCATTTTACTCATGTGTTGTCCTTTTACTGCCCAACACTCACTACCATATCATAGCAGGCCGTATTACAGTGCGGTAGAATTTTTCTTTTAATTTAATTGGCATCTTTCGATCACATAGAACTCCTGTAGCACCCCTCCACTTCATCCAACCAGCTTTAATTCTATGATTTACATCTTTTTCACAACCCCCATCTTCTTGAAGAATTGAGCCAAGGTATCTAAAATAAGTACTATGAGGCACTGCTATTCCGTCTAAAATAATTTTGTCTCTTTCTCTATTATCGCTATTAAATCTACAATGCATATACTCAGTCATAGTCCTACTTAGCTTAAAACCCTTAGATTCCAAAGTGCTTCTCCATAACTCCAACTTTTGATTTACCCATGCTTGAGTCTCATCTATTAATACAATATCATCTGCAAACATCATACACCAAGGGATGTCATCCTGTATATGTCTTGTTAGCTCATCCATGACCAAGGCGAAAAGATAAGGGCTCAAAGCTGAACCTTGGTGTAATCCAATAGAAACGAAAAAATCCTTAGTATCCCCCCCCACGGTGCGGACACTAGTGGTAGCTCCCTCATACATATCCTTCAAGACTTGGATATATCATATAGATATTCCTTTACGCTCTAGGACCCACCATAAAACTTCTCTAGGGACTCTATCATACGCCTTTTCCAAGTCAATAAAAACCATATGTAAATCCTTCTTCATCTCTCTATACTTTTCCATCAAATCTCTTATAAGAAAAATAGCTTCCATAGTTGATCGACCAGGCATAAAGCCAAACTGATTTGAGGAGATACAAGTATCTAACCGCAAACAGTATTCCACAACTCTTTCCCACAATTTCATAGTGTGGCTCATAAGCTTTATACCTCTATAATTTGAGCAATTTTGAATATCTCCTTTATTCTTAAAAATAGATATCAAATTACTTTGTCTCTATTCATTAGGCATTTTCTTTGAACTTAAGATCTTATTGAACAAAGATGTCAACCATGTAACTCCTGTATCTCCCAAACATTTCCAAACCTCAATAGGTATCTCATCTGGTCCACAGGCTTTACCAACTTTCATCCTCTTCAAAGCTTCCTTAATTTTTGAAAATCTAATCCGTCTAGTGTATTTCACATTTTTCTCCGGCCTATCGTCTAAACCTCAATGTTATCACAATGGTTACCATTAAGAAGTTCCTCAAAATAGCTTCTCCATCGTTCCTTAATATCATCTTCTTGAACCAGAACCTTATTCTCTTTATTTTTAATGCACTTAACTTGGTTTAAATCACGACATTTCTTTTCTCTTATCTTAGCCAATTTATAGATAGCCTTTTCTCCTTCCTTAATTCCAAGTTTCTTATACAAACTCTCTAAAGATTGCGTCTTGCTTGACTAACTGCCTTTTTAACATCTTTTTTTTCTTGTTTGTACTGCTCAAAATCATCATTGTTATTACACTTGGGCAAACGCTTATATCATTCCCTTTTACTTCTTACCGCTTTTTGCACTTTCTCATTCCACCACCAAGACTCCTTCGAGGGATGTCCACACCCTTTAGATTCTCCAAGAATCTTTCTAGCTACTCTTCTAATAGTTGTGGACATGCATATCCACATATCATTTGATGATATACTCACATCTTTCTCCCACACTCTAGCTTTGACCAACTCATCATTGAACAACAATTGTTTTTCACCTTTTAAAGTCCACCACCTAATCTTAGGACTATTGTTCCTCCTTGGCCTACTAGTCAACCTCTTAAACTTGATATCCAAAACTACTAACCTATGTTGAGTGGTCAAAGTCTCACCTGGAATGACCTTACAATCATTGCATCGAGTTCGATTGGCTTTTCTTGTGAGTATGAAGTCACTTTGACTTCTATTTTGCCCACTTTTAAAAGTCACTAGATGTGATTCCCTTTTTATAAAATATGTATTTTCCAGAATCAAACCATAGGCTAAAGCAAAATCAAGGATACTTTTACCTTCTTCATTTCTAATTCCAAAACCATACCCTCCATGTATCTCCTCAAAATCTATTCTGTCTTTTCCTACATGTCCATTTAAGTCTCCTCCTATAAAAATATTTTCATCATTTGGAATCCCTCGCATAAGTTCATCCATGTCATCCCAAAAATTTTGCTTGCTCTCTCCATCCAATCCAACTTGAGGGGCATATGCACTAACTATGTTGATGGTCTCATTCTAGATCACAAGTTTAATTGAAATAATCCTATCGCTTACTCTTTTCACCGATATAACCGTCTCCTTTAGGTTTCAATACAAAATTATACCTATTCCGTTTTTACTTCTATCTGTACCTGTATACCACACTTTATACTCAGTATTCTCAACGTCTTTACTTTTCCCTCCAACCCATTTAGTCTCTTGGATACAAGCAACACTAATTTTTCTTCTCTCCATAGTATCTACAAGTTCTCTCAGTTTACCTGTAAGAGATCCAATATTCCAAGTTCTTATTCTGATCTTACTTCCTAATTGTTCTTTCTTATGCTTCTTCCTATAAAATCTTTTACCATTATCTAAATCTGTATCTCTCGTACTACTCTTATTATTCGTATTTTGGACTAACTTCTTTACCCACACTCGTCCATGATGTGAGAACCCTTGTTTATTATGCACCATATCCGGGCGCCGACATGGAGCGTTGCATTAGGGGAACGCCCTACACCCTTGCTTATTTTTCACTACACCCGGGCTCCGATGTAGCGCGTCGCAAGTAGGGAACGTCCCAACGATATTATTATTAGAATCCATATCATGAGATGTGACAAAAGTTTTACACTGATTGTCACCTACCGCAACCCTCCTCCTTTACCCGGGCTTGGGACCGGCTATACACAAGAAACTCATGTATAGGCGGATTTCCCCTTATCTTTCTCTATCCTTGTTAATAAATTGGAGCATGAGAGGGTAATTTGTGTCATCTTCTCATGATGGAAAGATTAGAGAGGAGATTGTCTTTGGAATTTTGAGTTTGGCATTCAACTGAGTTTCCTTGCGTTTTGCTTGCCATTTCTCATGCTATCAATCAATGTTAATCCATGTACTTGATTTTTTTTAACTTTTTTTTTTTCCTATTATGGTTATCATTTTATCTCCCCATCCACTTGTCTGTCATAGTGTCATTATTCATCTAACCAACAAATGTAGATCTTTGCGCTTTATTCATTATTCATTTGTTTTCTTAATTGTCATCTCTGAACTGGGCAAGTCATCAAGTAGAAGTGCCAATGTTTAACCTGCATGTCTGGTATGAGGGGTGAGAGTTGCGTGGCAATGAGAATGCACATAATTATAGCTGAAGACATCCAGTATTTAATCTTTTTAGGTGCAATTACACTTTGATTTATGGAGAGATTCAGAACAAGTATAATGTTTTAGAGGAGAAACATGCTATGCCAATTGTATTCAGGTAAAACATAGACATGGGCTCACAAAATCATAATTAAACATTCACCTGTAGAACAGCCATGGGTAAAAACTTATGCCTCATAGACGTACCAGCTATAGTTGTTTAGAACTATAATGACATAGTTGAAAAGTTCATGAGATGCCACTCTCAATTGAAGTTTGCTGCAATCAAGCATTCAGCCATATCATATGTCTCGTTATTGTGAATGACTTTTTCTTTTCTTTTTGTGCTTGATTTTGCAGAAATTAGTAGGATGCAAAGAAATGGGCGATGAAGTGCTAAAATAGTAGACTCCCAGGTTTCTGCTGCTGTTTGATCTGAAACCAATTTACAACTAAATTCAGGAGTTCAATATGTTTTCGCAATTATTCATCTTGAGCATGCTAAGTAGGAAAAGATGTTTGTTTTTCTTCATATCTCCTTATCGGTGTAAATTATCAGGCTTTTCATAATTTTAGTTGCTAGCCTTGACTAGGTCTAGGTGTTGTATTTTATTGGATTCACTGGTTGTTCTCTGTCTGTGGTATGAACGATGCTGCAACTCAAGTCAGAGTTGAGGCATTGCTTTTGTAATAGCCTGGTTTGCCGAGGTTTGTTGTAACACAAACAACTGTTAATTCATGGAAAATAAGTAGTCTATTTTAGAAATAAAAAACCTTGGCTACACTATTCATAAAATTATTTTACTCCGATAATTTAAGGATGATTAGTCATCATTTCACTATAATAAGGTATCTTAATATGGTGTTTGGAAATTAAAAATATGATTTTTTTTTATAGTTAATCACTTTGACTGATTTATCTTTTTTTATATAAATTTTAATTTTGTATTAGTATCGTTTGTTTTGTAATACTAGAAAATTCAGCTAGTTAAGTGTGTATAAATGCATAATGTAATTTATTTTACCATCATTTGGACAAAACAATTGAAAAAGAAATTTTCATTTGTAGCTCTAGTATATATATTTAGGCAAAATTGGAAATAGATAAATTTCATTTGTATTAATTTGTATCTCTATTAAATTTATAATTCATTTGTAAATTTTACTTAATCTTGGTAAAATTTAACTAAACGCTAATATTTTTTTTTGAACTAACTATACTTTAGCTGGTGTCACAGACATTAGATATATAAAATTTTGAATAAATCATTATTCACTTTTTGATAAGGATATATTTATAAAAAATTATATACAAAAATTTGTGAAAATATTTTTAATATTTTAAAAATTACGTAAAATATGATTTAGAAAAAAATTTTACGTAAATTTTGAATACCTTTGATTTAGAAAAAACATGATGCAATCTAGGCGATTGTTGATAGGATGACCAAATCAGCACATTTTCTTCTCGTGATGGTGGACTACTCTCTTGATAGGCAGTCTGAGCTTTATATCAGTGAGATAGTAAGACTACATAGAGTTTCAGTTTTATTAGTGTCAGATCGAAATCCTAGATTCACATCTAAATTTTGAAAGAAGTTGCATGATGTTTTGGGTACTCGATTGTATTTCAGTATTATTTTTCATCCGCATACAGATAGACAGTTTGAGAGAGTGATACAAACATTAGAGGATATGTTGAGGAGCTGTATTATTGAGTTCACAGGGAGCCGGGACAGACATTTGCCACTGATAGAATTTGCATATAATAACAATTTTCAGTTCAACATTGGAATGACACCATTTGATGCTTTGTATGATAGGAAGTGTAGGACACTTTTGTGTTGGGATGAGATTGGAGAAGAAAAAATAGTAAGTCCTGATTTGATTAAGGAAACAGAGAAAAAGGTTAAAGTGATTCGGGATCGTTTAAAATTAGATTCAGACTGACAAAAATTCTATTTAGACCTGAAGAGGAAAGACATTAAATTTAATGTGGGGGACAAGGTGTTTCTAAAGTATCTCCATGGAAGAAGATTCTTATATTTGATCGAAAAGGAAAGTTGAGTCATCGCTTCATTGATCATTATGAGATTCTGGAGAGAGTGGTGTAACTTTCGGTATATACTTGTTATGAGAGCTCAAAACTTTTCAACCTAAAAACTAAAACTCATGTAATTGGCCTAGCTAGTTTCCTTAGGTTTTTATCCAAATGCTTGTTGTTTGACTATGATTGATATATCTTTGTTTGAACTATGACTTATTTAGTTTGTTCTTTTTCTAATATGACCTACTTATGTTGCATGCTCAAAATATTTTTATCCTTTTAAGCCCGAAAAGACTAAAAATATTTTTAAAACTTTTTAAGATAGTCTTTGGACATAAAACCTTTTAAAGATATGTCAAAAATTCTTCTGCCTTATGGCCCAAATACAAAATCTAAAATATATTTTTTTTAAAATCTTTTTACAATAGGCTTTGAAACAAACCTGATGCCATTTTTCTAAAAAAATTAAGTTAGAAAAAATTATGAATAGTTAGGGTAGCTCAATTCAATAAATTTTCTCTAAAAAATAAAATAAAACAATAAACAATTAGACAGATGCTACTGACATAAAAAAATATGCATATTGACTTAGGAAGTGCTGTGTATATTTTATGATGGCAGAAATATGCAACTTCACTAGTGTCACGGCAAGTTATGGGTAGTTAGGGCAGTTCAGTTCACTAAATTTCTCCTAAAAAAATAAAAAAACATCAAACAAATATCATTGCAAAAATCAAGAGTGCAGATTGACTTAGGAAGTGCATTGAAAATTTTTAAATGGCAGAAAAATGCAACTTCACTACAGTTAGAGTAAGTTATGGGTAGTTAGGACAAATTGGTTCACTAAATTCCTCTTAAAAAAATATCAAAATAAATAAAAAAGATATCATTAAAAAAATTAAGCGTACAGATTGATTTAGAAAGTACATTAAAAATTTTTAAATAGCAGAATCATGCAACTTCACCACAGGTAGGGCAAGTTATGGATAGTTAAGGCAGTTCAGTTCACTAAATTCTCTCTGAAAAAATCAAAATAAATCAAACAAATAGCATTGATATGACCAAGTATGCAGATTGAATTAGAAAGTTCATTGGAGAATTTCAGATGGTAGAAACATGCAATTTCACCACAGTTAAGAAATTATATGGCAAGTTAGGATAAATCAGTTCACTAAATTTCCTCTAAAAAATAAAAAAATATCAAATATATACTATTGCAAAAATTAAGTATGCAAATTTTTATAAAAATCAAACAGATAGCATTGATATGACCAAGTATGCATATTGAATTAGAAAGTTTATTGGAGAATTTCAGATGATAGAAATATACAATTTCGGCACAGTCAAGAAAATGTATGGCAAGTTAGGGTAGATCAGTTCACTAAATTCCTTCTAAAAAAATAAAAAAAACATCAAACATATACTATTGCAAAAATTAAGTATGCAGATTGACTTAAAAATTACTTTAGAGAGTTTCAGATGATAGAAATATGCAACTTCATTAGAGTTAAGACAAGTTAGAGCAAATTAGGGTAGTTAACAACGAAAACCTAATGATCCATAACTTCTTTTAATTCCATCTAACTTCATCTATATAAACGATATACTATTAAAAAATTAAAAAACTGAAAACAAATTCTTCAAATAAACAAAACATCGATCGTTGAAAAAAACACATCAATAAACAACTACTGCCAAACATTGAATTTCACAAATGCATATGATTTATTATATATTTACACATTTTGCATCCAACATTTTTATATTTTCGAAGTAAAAAAATAATCAAAAACTCTATAATACATATTTACTATGGATGTTGGAGAAAATGATGCAACTTTAACGAATGACCTTGAAAAATAAAAGTTTCAGATATTGAGAGTGCAAGAAAGTTGCAGGCAGTGAGAAAAATAGTAAACGATGATTAGAGAGAGAGAGGGGTCAACGGCTAGAGAGACAGAGAGAGGTCTACGGTGATAGAGAAAGGCCGATGAAAACGAATTAATTTTGCTCTAATTTTAAATAAAAAAAGATAAATCAGTTTGGACACAATTCATATAACAAGAGTATTTTAATCTTTTTCAATCTATTTAAAATAATATACATCTAAAAAATATTAATATTCTTAAAAAAAATATTTTGGGTGTTTTCCCTTAATATTTTTACACTAAATCGGCTTGGAATTTTTTTTTTCCGATGGTTACCGTAAACATCTGTTCCCTCGACCTCACCGGAGGAAGAACATTTACGGCAAGCGGACGTCAAGATCTCCGGCGGTTTTAGCGGCTTCTCCACATCTTCATCGTCTCCTATGACTCAGGCCTTTCCTTTCTCCTCTGGTAACCCTAGGATCGAAGAGACACGCGGCGTCATGCACCTCTTTTCCATTGACGGCGTTGGTGGTCTTCCGGTATACTTAATTCCTCTATCTCTCTCCCTCTGCGTTTGCATTAAACCATAGCTTTCTCCTTTATGTTGTTAATTTTATCCAAAAAAAAATTGAAGCTATGATCACGACAGAGTTAAACATTCACCATTTCTCTATATTCTTTATTAGGTCGGAAGGAAGCCTCTCGTATCAGTTCTTAAGGTTCCAAATCATATGACTTATGCAGACTTCTGCCAGTTTTGCGCTTCTTTTATTCATCACATATTGGAGATGCGGATTGTCAGGTAAAATTTGTGATAATAATTTGGTTTTGATTGAAGTCTAGCGGTATCAAATATAATTTGTATACAAAAAATGAAAGGTTCAGGAAATGAACAAAAGGGCTAAATCCAAGTTCGGAAATAGCAAAGTAATACTTGGCATTAAAGGGAAATCACGTTAAATTTGACTAAAATATGAAATTTGAATGTAATGATGACCTCTGAGCAATTATTGGTAAGGAAGGTGAAATTCGTAGGTTATAATTAGGCCAGGGTGCATAAAGTGGAGAAGCATTGGAAGCCTTGGGAGGGAACAAGAATGAGATGGAAGGAGAAAACAAATGATAAGGGAGCAAGAGTGAAGAGTGGCTTTCATATCTAGGAAACATGGGGCAAGAAAGAGATAAAGGAGCTCATTTATATCTTCATGTAACTGGGAGTATGATTTTATTCTAGATGTTCTATTCTTGAAGAATTTCTAGGCCTATTTTTCAGTATCAAATATTCAGAATTCAGATCTTTTTTATGTGCAGTAACTGCAAAAATTAATAATATAACCCTGATGTGACATTTCTGATAAGATGAAAGTTCACACTTTAGATCCTGCATCTGCTGGTCTTCTACAAGTTTCAATGAAACTACAGAGTAAATGGTATTTTTTATTATGATTGATCATCCATATTATTAGTTCTATTATAGAAAGTTGTTTTAGTTAAAAAGTTAAAGAAATTTGACAATGATATTCAGACATCTATATGAAGAACACTAATAATAATCTTGCTTAATTGCTGTTTTCTGTTTTATCATGTGACTATGTGCGTATGATAGTACTGATTTATTATTTTGAATGGTAGGAATGATGGGATGGAAGATCAATATAGTATCCTGATAAGATTTGACAGTCAGGACTCTGCAGATAGATTCTATCAACATTTTAATGGTAGACAATTTAATTCTTTGGAGGTATACTCTGCTTGTACTTGGATTTAATATTCTTAGTGAATAGAAGGAAATATAACATTAATTTCCAAAAGTTCTACGAAATAGCATAAGTTTGTGATAGAATTCCAAAATGTCACCGTAAATATTTTCCAATTTTTTCATTTATCCAGGAAGATGTTTGCGAGGTGCTTTTTACAGTTGATGTACAGTTCACTGGTTATAGTGGTTCACTTGACACTCAGCCTTCCATGGCAAGCAACACTGAGCAACCTTCATGTCCAGTTTGTCTTGGTACATTCAGTTCTCACTTCTGAAATTGTTTAGACTCTCCTTTCTAGCCCTTTCTCTTTTTTTACAAGTACAGTTTCTGTAACATCTGTTGTGAAAACAATCATATCTTTATATTGAAATTGAAAATATCATTGAAAGAATTTGCGCATTTTTGAAATGCTACAGTTTCTATCCTTGTTATTGTATTTAAGAGCATGAAAGTGCTAGAAAAGCAGATAGATTATAATAAGAGGGAAATTCTTTTTTTTTCAACACTGGATCCTTGGCATTTATCTTTTGATAAAAACAGCTAGGTCTAACTTGCCGTAAGTACTAATAACGTTAGAAAGGAGAAAATTTGGATGCTCAGCATGTAAATTTATCTTTGGTGCTCATGTGTTTAATTTTTCTTATTTGAAAAAACTAAGAAGGTTAGAGAGGAGAAATTTTAAGGACAAAGAATTATGAGATTTATGTTGAAGAATTTGGTTTCTGCTTGATTTAGAAATATAAGGTAGATGCTAAAATTTCATGAAATAAAAGAGGAAGCATAATGTCATCCACTTTGTGTTGGAAGGGTTAAGTAGTAATTACATTTTCTGTAGTGATTATATTTTCCATGGTGAAAAATTCTCATTTGGCTGAATTGCCAAGAGCAAATCTTGATGCCCTGGATGCTTCTTCAATATCGAAGTTGCTTTCACTTGTGTCAACCCTGCTGATGCAACCTTGATCTAAGGTTGTTCAATTTGGGCTCTCTCTCTCTCTCTCTCTCTCCCTCTCTCTCTCTCTCTCTCTATATATATATATATATATATATATATATTACCTCCTTTGCTAGGAGTTGTAGTGCTTTTAGTTCTGTCTCAGCTTGCCTTTCTCTTTGTTTCTTATTTTCTTCCCTGTGCCGTTGCTACTTCATTTCTATTTTTTGTTTGATGTATCTCTTTAGCTTTCTTTACTTTTCTTCACCGGTGGAAAAACTTACCTAAATTGATTGTGCCAGTATACTCACTGTTTTGATCATTAAGTGTTGGGGTCCTTTCGGTTACTGCAGCTGTAGCTAAAATAGTAAAATCACAATGGTGGATGTAAAATACAAAGCCTTAGCTGGAGTTTTACCCACATGCTTCTTGAGAGTAGCACATAAATGAACTATGCCAATGGTATCCTACATTTCATATCATTCACTTATATTTTTCTTCATGTTACAGAGAGATTAGACCAAGACATGGGTGGAATTCTCACAACTATTTGTAATCATTCTTTCCACTGCTCGTGCATTTCAAAATGGACAGATTCTTCTTGTCCAGTAAGTGATTGTGATTGTTTTTGCACTTTTGTCTTGTTTGTGGTTATTATGCCATCGCATCATGCATAATGGCTTCTATAGAAGTCAAATATATGAAAATATTTAGCTGTTTATACATTGTTGCGAGACCATTTTTATTCCCCTATGGTAAGATGCCGCTTGTTCTCTAGCATAGTATTCCAAGATCTGCAGAAAAACTGAAAATCAGTTACCTTTACTGGATTCAACTACAGATATTGGAATGTCCAGTATACTAGATTTGATTAGTTTGTTGTACCTAAAAGTAATACTAAACTAGATTTATGATGTAATAAAACCAACATATTACTGCGAGTCTTTTGATGTTGGATTTAAGCATTGCTCTGTAGCATTTGTTACTGGATGAATGTCAGTCTACTGGTGGTTAATAGCTCGTACATATTGCAGATAGTTATAATATCAAATTTTTAAGTGGATTAGTTTTGAAACCAGCCATATAGCATACTATGTATAGTTTGCTTGGAAAAAAAAACTCATAAAATACCATGAGCCAGTGTTATATTTTGTAGTATTTTTCCTGAAGATATCAACTGGAATCATAATTTTCAATCCTTTGGTGGTTCTATTTTGGCATGATCGACAGAACTAATTATTTATCCATCTTGACCAGTAAAGCATGAAGCAAAGATGACAATTTTTATGCTAGCCTAGGTAATATGGATTAGCAAATTGTTGTTTAGCATTAATAGTTGTTGTGATGTATAGGCATTGCTAGAGGGAAAAAATTGTGCTTAGTAATTGGTTCTCAAAGCATTTATTACAAACTTCAGCATATGCTGAAGCTTAAAGAAAAAAATTTAAAGACAAGTTTAAAATCTCAATTATTTTATTTCAGTGCTTGATTTGTTATTATATTTAGCAAATTCATTCTTTCAAATCTTTTCCACAACTCTTCATCTTCAAATCCCCATGTTGTTTTGTCTACTCTATAATTGTTACTGTATTTGTAGTTATCTGATGCCAGTTTTAATTCCCAAGTATTTTGATCCCGGTTAAGTATATATCAGCATATTTTTGTGGGGGAGAAAATAAAGAAAACTACAGAGTTAGAAGTTTTTTTTTTTTCACAAAGAAATGAGCTCTACTTTTGGATAATGATCAAGAATTTAATTTTGTCGTGAGGTTATGGTTTTCTTCTCTCCATTTGCTTACACTTGCTTTAGTCTTAAGGGGCTGGGATTGACCAAGCAGTGGAATGCCATGGTTTCAGTTTTTTACTTCTAGGAATTGTTTAGGTTCTGCCATTTGTGCAGTGTTTGTCTTTTGCAAATTCTAAGGTATGCTTCAAATAAAATTGGAAGGACAAAATATTGGGTATTGAGCTGACTATTTATTCGATGTTTCATTTAGGTTTGCCGATATTGCCAGCAACAGCCTGAAAAATCCACATGTTTTGTATGCCAAACTTCTGAGAATCTATGGCTTTGTGTTATCTGTGGTTTTGTTGGCTGCGGAAGGTAACGATTTTAATTTCTTTTGTGACAATGTTTACCTCATGCTTTTTTCCCCTCTCTCATTTTTATTTAGAAAAAGTTGTAGTAATATTCTTCATAATTGTGCTTTTCCTTATTGTTATAGATATAAAGAAGAGCATGCCATAAGACATTGGAAAGAAACGCAACACTGCTATTCTCTTGAGCTGGAAACACAGCGTGTTTGGGACTATGCTGGAGACAATTATGTTCACAGACTGATTCAATCTAAAACTGATGGAAAATTAGTTGAATTGAATTCCCACTGCATGCATGCGAAAGATGGTTTTGGAAGTTGTGACTGTGTAGACTCTGGAATTAGTGAGGCTCGTTTGAACAGCAAAGTTGAAGCGGTAATGCTTTCTATTTCATGGTAAAAGTTTGTGCAAGTCCATTTTTTTTTGTCTTTATGTTGCAGCAATCTCATGTTGAATCACTTGCAGATTGTTAATGAATACAATGAACTCCTTGCGTCTCAACTTGAGAACCAAAAACAAGTAAGTGATCTTTCATTTTCCAGGATCAAATGAGTTAGTATTGAGCCTGTTTTTGAGATTTGGCTTGATTTTCATTGGAACGTGATTATTTTGTCCGCTATCATTGTGAGAAATTGTATTTTTTGTATACATAGGATATATTTTCTTATATGCCTTAACAAATGCCTATGTTCTTCTGATAGTATTTTGAGACCTTGCTGCTAGAAGTTAAAGAAGAAACTGAAAGAGACATTGCCGAAGCAGTTAAGAAGGCTGTTGCACAAAAATTGCAAAAGTTGCAGGCTAAGCTGGATAGATGTCTCAAAGAGAAGAAATTTCTTGATGAAGTAAGCATTGTTCTGTTATGTAATTTATATTTCTATATCATTAAAACATTTCCTTTTCAAAGTCTTAGAATTGACCATGTGACATGTCTGTTAATGATTATACCTTGTTTCTGCATGTAGCTCAATGGAAATCTACTGAAAAATCAGGAGATATGGAAGGTAAAGTTATTGGATGTTGAAGAGAGGTATGTATGGTTTGTAATTAAAAAAATAATAATAATAAAACCTTTAACCTGTGTTTGGATGTTGCATGAGTTCACTTCAGTTTCTTGAAAATAAGTTGATGCAAAAGTTCTGTAATTAGTTTGTAGAGCCTTGCTATGGCAGTAATCCCAATGGCATGGCAGTCCCATTTGAAAAATGATGTGATTGGTACTTTGAATGCCATGTATGGTGGGTAATGGCAATCAATTATAACCTTTCTTTTGATCAAACTAGTCCTTGGTATTCTCCAATTTGGAACTCTGATCTGTATTATTATTGCATCCCAAATTCCAACAAGAAGCATGTTGTAGAAAACTAGGAAGTAGAACAATAGGTAAACCATTTTTGATTTCTTATTTGACATCTGTTAACCAGAATCTTAAGATTACTTCTGGATATGTATAAATTTCATGACTAATATCATTTTTACTTTGTGCTTTATTCCTGTGTTTAAATGTTTTTCAGGGAGAAGAAGGCTTTAAAAGCAAAGGATGACAAAATTCAAGACCTGGAAGAACAGGTTTGTCATTTTTGGTATTGCTAATATACATCTTATTTGCATTGTATGCGAGCAGGAGGATCTGTAATTTTTGTTATCCATTTGATTGCAGCTTAAAGATTTAATGGTGTACGTAGAAGCAGGAAGAACAATAGAGCAGGTGTCAAATTCAAGTGAAATTAAGGATAGAACTGTCTTGCCGATATCAGTGGAGTATTCTTCAGTGACCAATTCCAAGGGAGCAAGAAAGGGTAATAATCGCCGAAAAAGCTATACAGTGCACACATCAACTTAGATTTCTGGTTTTACACATCCTAGGCTCTCTTTTTTTTTTTTGCAGTTCTGGAGTTAGTTTTGCAGGGTTTAACCATGTTAGTGTAGTAGAGTTTCTCTCTGTACATGTTAGTTCCCATAATTTTAGATGTCTTGAAAAGTATAGTTGTACATAATATGATGGTTTTCAAATGAAAAAAAAAAAGAAAAAAAAAGGAAGATGATTTATGTGTGCCAAGTACATTGGGCTTGTGATAAATGCTAAATACTTCTGGTTTAGTTTGGTTGTTGATGTGACTGGTATGGTTTCATCAGCTGTGCAAGTTCCTGCGGATCTCTTATTCTAATTCATTAGTTGTCTTTGTGGTTGATTAAAGTTTTGCATAATTTTTCCCGTCTTAGGCTAACACTTGAAGTTTGTTTGATTGACCATTAAATTTAATTTTATTAATAATTTTCGTTTCCCTAATTTAGGTGTTCAGAATAAGTTTCAAAATGATATTTTCAAAACTTTAAATAATTTGAAATAAATTAAATTCACGTGATTTCCTATAGTGTCGTTGGAGGTTTAATTAGTCGGTTTAAAATTTATCATGTAATTAAATAAATATAATTTTTTTAAATATTTTATGTTTTTTTTTGTATATTTTTAGTATATATTTTTAAAAATTGAGTATATTTTTAATATATTAAATGTATATTTAAAATATATATTTTGAAGGAAATATTTTTAAAATTAAAAATTTTAAAAAAGTATTTTTGAAATTTAAAAAGAAAAATGAATATTTTTAAAAATATTTTTATTTTTTAGAATTTTTTTTTTGAAGAAATTGCTAGTTAAAATGGCGGCTCGTACTGTGTACGATTCAGAAAATATCTTCTACAAGTTGAATTCTTATTTTTTGCTCTTTTTAATGCATTTTAAAAGACCAAATTACCACTCCTTTAAACTTTTAGAACTCTGTGATTGTTTGCTCATTACAATGAAGGGTTGAAAATACTCCTTCCCTCCCTCCCTCCCTTGCAGGCTCATTTTCCATAAATTAAAAAAAAATAATTATTTTAATAAAAAGATAATTTTACATGTAATTTTTTATTATATTTTTATAAAATATATTTAATAAATAATATTAAATAAAAGTATTATAAAAATTTAATATATTAACTAATGTATTAAAATAATAGATAAACTATAATTTAAAATATATATATAAAAAATAAGTCTATTAATTTAAGTTAAAGAGTGTAAAAAATTATTTCTGTTTCATGAAAAGAACATTACATATCTTCTTTATCTTTTTTAGTTGATTTTTAAATTATAGTAATATTATTTTTTGAAAAAAAATATTGTTCATTTCAAACAAAAAATTGTTAATAGAAAATTATCTCCTTAAATTAACAAATTCATCTTTTATATTTAAAATATATATATATATATATATTTTAGAAAGAAACAATTAAAAGTCTATTTGATAATTAATATCAAATTAAAAAAGTTGAATGGTTAATTTCAATTTGGATGATGATAATAAAAACTATAAAATTGATTTTTTTTAATTAATGATGCTTTTAAAAGAAAAGAAATTCTTCCTCGCATTTTCTTTCTTCTACTTTTACTTCCATTTTTAAGCTTAGACTTAGAATTAATTATTACAAGAGAAATGCTATAATATTCAATTAAATATTAAATACAATTCAAAGCAAGTAGCAGTTTAGTAAGGGCTTTTGTTTCTTCAAATTGACATCAGAGGAACAGAGACACACCGAACAGAACATCATGAGATTAGCATATTTGCAAAACATGTAACAAGTTTCGTAAATTAAATACCCAAAATCCAAAGGTTGTTCAAATCCAACTGCTGACACTTCCTATCATCCAGATCTTCTTCTTCTATCTGTTTCAGGTAAAAAGTTTCGTCCTTTTTGTTAGTAATTCATAGGAATATGATTGATATGCTTGATCCTACCTATGGTTAGTGAATGTCAGCGTGATTCGAGTAGATATTCCTACATTTTTTCCTGGTTTTTTGTAATTTATTTTCCTTTAGGTCAGTTTTTATCCGGGTTTTGTGAATTTGTTTGGTTAGTTATACTAATAGTTTAAATGATTTTCTGTTACTGCTGCATCCAGTTTCTTTAGGATCGATTAATTTCCGTGTTGGAAACGTAGATTGGTTATTAAAAGTTTGTGCAATTGTGTGCTTTACGGGAGTTATACGTATATCTTAGAAATGATTGTCAAGAGGAAAATGCTATGATTTGTTTTCGAATTGTTACCCATTTATTGATCTTAATTTGATTTAATTTTAAGGGCATATACATGCAATTACCTTCTTTGTTATTAGATAGATTGAGTTTCATGTTGATTATTGCGTTAATTTTTCAAATTGTTGTTGATAGTCTTTGATCAAGGCAAAGAAAGAAATTCGGTTTTGATGGATAATTTACCAGATCAGTTGGTTTGGGAGATCTTGGGCAGAGTCAAGAAAACTGTTGACAGAAACTCTGTTTCATTAGCATGTAAGCGTCTCTATGGATTGGACAGCGAACAAAGAGTATCTCTTCAGTTTGGTTGTGGATTAGATCCTGCTAATCAAGCTCTGACTTCCCTCTGCAACAGATTTCCTAACTTGGTAAAAGTGGAAATAACGTACTCTGGTTGGATGTCCAAGCTAGGAAGGCAATTAGATGATCAAGGGCTTGTCATACTTTCTAACAACTGTCCATGTCTGGCCGATCTCACTTTAAGCTACTGCACATTCATAACTGATGTGGGTCTTCGCTATTTGGCTTCTTGCTCCAAGCTTTCGGCCTTGAAGTTGAATTTCACACCAAGAATCACTGGTTGTGGCATATTATCTCTGGTTGTGGGCTGCAGAAAACTCACCATTCTCCACCTTATCCGTTGTCTCAATGTTACCAGTGTTGAATGGCTTGAATACCTCGGCAAGCTTGAAACACTTGAAGACCTCTTAATTAAGAATTGTAGAGTGATTGGGGAGGGTGATTTAATTATGCTAGGATCCGGCTGGCGAAAACTAAAAAAATTGCAGTTTGAAGTGGATGCTAATTACAGATATATGAAGGTTTATGATCGGTTAGCTGTAGATCGATGGCAAAAGCAATTAGTCCCATGTGAATCTATCTTGGAACTTAACCTAGTGAATTGTATCATCAGTCCAGGAAGAGGACTTGCTTGTGTGCTGGGAAAGTGCAAAAACTTGGAGAAGATTCTTTTGGACATGTGTGTTGGGGTAAGGGACTGTGACATTATAGGCTTAGCCCAAAAGTCAAGAAACCTTCGGTCAATTTCCCTCCGAGTTCCTTCCGATTTCTCCTTGCCTCTTTTGCTAAACAACCCTTTGAGATTAACAAATGAAAGTCTTAAGGCATTAGCTCAAAATTGTCCAAAGCTTGAATCTGTACGGATATCTTTTTCTGATGGGGAATTCCCTTCTTTTTCATCATTTACTTTAAATGGAATTCTTGTTTTGATTCAGATGTGCCCTATTCAAGAACTTTCTCTTGATCATGTGTATTCCTTCAATGACATTGGCATGGAAGCTCTTTGTTCAGCTCAGCATCTCAAAACCTTAGAGCTGGTCAGATGCCAAGAAATTAGTGATGATGGGCTGCAACTTGTGAGCCAGTTTCCTCGCTTGTACATATTAAGGCTAAGAAAGTGTCTAGGAATCACAGATGATGGGTTGAAGCCTCTTGTGGGGTCATACAAGTTGGAATTACTGAATGTGGAAGATTGCCCTCAGATTTCTGAAAGGGGTGTTCAAGGAGCTGCAAGAACTGTATCATTCCGACAAGACTTGTCATGGATGTTGAATTTGGTATGAGCCTCAAAAGTGCTCACTTGTTCCAATCTTCCTTGCATTTCTCTGTGATTTATTCTAAATGAATTTCTTTGCATATGAAGAATTCATATAGCCGATCCCAATTAGCTTGGAATTAAGGCTTTGCTGTTGTTGAATTTCTTTGCATATGTTCTGTTGTTTGTTTAATCATTCTTACATAATTTACTCAAATAACTGGGTGGTCAATTAAAGCAACATTTTTCTATCACAAGGAAATAATCCAGGGGGTGTTCAAGGAGCTGCAAGAACTGTATCATTCCGACAAGACTTGTCATGGATGTTGAATTTGGTATGAGCCTCAAAAGTGCTCACTTGTTCCAATCTTCCTTGCATTTCTCTGTGATTTATTCTAAATGAATTTATTTGCATATGAAGAATACATATAGCCGACTCTAATTAGTTTGGGATTAAGGCTTTATTGTTATTGAATTTCTTTGCATATGTTCTGTTGTTTGTTTAATCATTCTTACTTTGTGGCTGGATTATTTCCTTGTGATAGAAAAATGTTGCTTTAATTGACCACCCAGTTATTTGAGTAAATTATGTTGTGGGCTCATTCATTTCTTGTTATATAATTTGTAATATAGATATGTTTATTGGCTTGATGAGTATATTTGTGAAGTACAGTTACATTTTTTATTAATTAGACTAGGACTAAGGTTTAAACTCAACTTTAATCCCGATGATTAATTGATAATAATAATTTGGCCTTAATAAAATATGTTAATTTTTTAATAGCAATCGTTCAAATTTGAGTATTATAATACTCGAATTTCAAGTTTCTTAATCCAGTAGCAACAGGATTGTTCAAGAGCATGCAACCAATGGAGTTTGCAATGTGATCATAAAATGTGTTCTATTTCAAAATGGTTACCTTTGAGCCAATTTGTCAAAAACAAACTATTTAGGGCAGATTACTAGAGCATGACAAATCTTTTAGCTGAATAGGAATGCCAGCTTGAGCAGATTTTCAAGCTTGATCTAAAGCTAATTGAGGTTGCATAGCAAGTATCAGAACAACACAACTGAAGCTGCAGATGATAAGAACTAGCAGCAGCTTTATACCAGGCATAAGCAACAATCAACAATCTGAGATTTCTAAAATTTTACTGATGAAAGCAAAAATTAGGGGGAAGAAGCAAGTTAAAAAAAATACAAAAACAGGAATGTAGAAACCTGCGTCTAAAAGCCAAGCTGCTACAAACTACAGTGGGAATTTCTATATTAATCTGAAACAGAACCACGTGCAAAAACTCACAGAATTCAAGAAGTTTTGTGCTTCCGCCAGAAATCATTGGATTTGAAACAGGGTTGAAAAGCAATTTTAGTTGCTTCATCCTCCAATTGTACTTCCTTCCACCAATCTTCATTTCCTTCAATGATGATTTTATGCCCTTTTGCACTGTTGAAGTTGAGGGGGAGCTTCTTGAGCTTTGGGCAGTTACATACAAAGATTCTCTTTAGATATTGAAATGGAAGGGCATTTCCATGGATGTTTTTCAACTCTCGCAAATGAGATAAATAAAGAATTTGGAGTCTCCCAAATGGAACCAGATCTCCTTTCAACTCTGGAACTTTACTCAGTTTTTCTATGCTTATTATTTCTTCCATTTCAAAGCACAGTGACACTCTAAGAACAGTCAGATTTGGAGCTAATATAACCCATGTCAAGTCTTTCAGTTTTGAGCAATTGTCTACATACACTCTGTGAAGACTGTTGAAAAATCCCTTGTTTATGATCTCTGAATTTCGGAGATGTTGAGATGCTTGTATGTCAATGTTCATCTCTTCTAAACTTTTGCAGTTACTCATATGAAGCACATTCAGTTGCTTTATTTGACGCAGAGTTAAAATATTGAGCAACTTTGAACCGCTGAAAAGCTGAAGAGACAGGTCCTTAGTGCAGCTTCGGAATTTATGTATGCTCAAAAATCCTTGGAGAGCAGTAACCGTAGTTATTGTGATGCATAACACGACCAAATGTTGTAGGCTCTGCAATTCCTCAATGAAGGATTCACTCCGGCGTGACATAAAGCCGGAATTGACCATTTTCAACACTTGCAACAATGAAAAACTAGAAATCACACCCTGTGGAACTTTAACCAGTGCTGATGTATTATCCAAGTTTAAATATCTCAGCTTTACCAAGGCTTGCAAATCAATTGGCAACTGCCTTATGCCTGTCATTGATAGATTCAGATATTGTAGAGAAGACAATTCTGAAATCCCAGTTGGCAGCTCTGTCAAATTTTGGTTATGTGACAGGTCTAGTGCTATCAGATTAGGCATGAATTGAAAAAAACCACGAGTCACTGTCTTCAAAAAATTATGACTGAGAAACAATGTTCGGAGATTGGGACATGTTGGTGCTTCTGTCAAACTCACAATATTGTTTGCCATAAGTGACATTCTTTCCACTCCTTCCCATCTTCTGTTTTCCGGTGCTTCGGCTAATTGAGTACCAGCTAGTGATAGAAAATTCTCCTTCATTTTTCCAAACTCACAAGCTATCCACAGCGCCATGTCATGAATCACATCATGCATAATAACATAATCTCCTTTATCCTCTAGCAAACAAGCATAAACAAGAGTACCTATTACATCATATCCTTGGTTCTGCATTTCATTGACATCATCGTTTTCAACCAAAAATCCCTCACCAATCCAATAATCTATCAGATTAGTTTTATACATCCGAAAGTTATGAGGGAATAATGAACAATATAAGAAGCATGATTTAACCTTATAGTTAGGCAAATTATCATAACTGAACTTCAAAAGAGGAAACACATCATCTCCCATACCTGAAAATTCAGAGGCAGATTTTCTCAAGACTTGTATTGCTTGATGCCATTCTTGGGGAGTCTTCTTGCAGGCCATGGCTCGACCAATGGTAATCAGTGCCAATGGCAAACCACAACATTGTTTGGCCACCATTCTTGCTAACCTGGGAATTTCTGGATGATTTTGCAATGTCTTTCCAACTTTCTTCTGAAACAAATCCCATGCATTACTCCATGCTAAACACTTCACCTTGAAGATTCTCTGAGCTTCCATGTGACAACAAACTTCCTCGGAACGAGTAGTGAACACTATTTTTGATTCATTCTCTTTACTTGGAAGTGGAACCCCTACTTCTGATAGATTAACTCGCTCCCATATATCATCTAACAACAATACAAACTTTTTTCTGCTCAAAGCCCTGTAAATATCTGCAGCTTTCTCATCAATTCCCTTGCACTTCCACAGCCCATCGGAGAAACCTATCCTTTTCCCAATATCTTCTTGAACCTTATCTAAATTTAGGTCTTTAGACACCGTTACCCAAATCACCAGATCATACTCGCATGGTATTTCTATGAACTTATTGTTCACTAGGATCAGGAGGGTAGTCTTGCCAACACCCCCCATCCCATATATACCTATAATGCCAACGTCCTTTCTACTGAAGCTGTTCCAAACTTTACTGTATACCAATTCCAACCCCACGGTAGCTTCACTTGGTCTTTCATCTGCACGAGCAGCAGGTACCCTCTCAGCAACCTTTTCAAAAACTCCTTTGCTCTTCAAAGCAGCCACATGTTGGAGTTTTTGAACAACCTTTTTCCCAAACTTGTAGCTGGACAAAGGACTTGTAGAACAACAAATTCCAAGACACAAATTCTGAATCTCCTGAGGACTATCTCTTATAAGTTTATCACATTCAAGTATGGTAGCTTCCACCCTTGAAAGCCAGCCTTGCACTTGATCAAGACGTTTCAATTGTTGCTGTTGCTCATCCACCATTACCCGAATCATCACATCATTCCTTAACTCCCTCAATTCATCTAATGCATCCTTCAAAGCAATAAGATTTTCTTCTAACATACATATATACTTTGCTTGCCCTGCTGTGCAATCCCAGCAATGAGAGACTGTGTCCTCTGTTGCAATTGAGATTGAGCACAAATTACCCATGTTTCTAAAAAGATTGATTAATTTTCTTATTGATAATAACCACTGATAAGATTGTTTTAGAACAATGAAAGGCAGTCACTTTCATTTATAAGCGAATATTTTTTAAAAAATATAATACTTTTGAAAATATTTTCATTTTGAAGATATTTTTTACAATCCTTAATAGAAAATGCGAAGAAGTTTCATTGTTGATCTTAGTTAATTGCCTTTGTCAAAAGCCAAGGAAAATGCTCAGAAAGTGAGAGACCACCATAGGCAAGAGACTTTTTCATAGTTTGCCCTGGTCAATTGCCTTAGTTGGAAATTACTCAGAAGGTGGTGACCAGAAACTTTTAAAATTTTTCCAAAAAAGAAATCATCAACAATTTTATGCTTATTGAAAGCCGAGAAAAATAATAAGTTGAGAGATCAACGATGAGGAAAAAAAAAGAAGGAAATCATCAACAAGTTTACGCTTTCATATGATGCAATTAAAGCTAGGGAAACCCTAAGAAGGTGAGCTATGGAACACCGCAAATAAGAATTGCAAAACTGAAAAATGCCAGAAATTTTATCATTCCCCCAACCATATGCATCCACCCAATAAAAATTAAGTAAATATAGTTATTTTTTTCAATTATTTCCCTTTCACTAATTTTTTATTGAATGGATACATATGCAGGAGGTCTGTGATAGAATTTTTTAAAAAATATATATTGTATTTTTCTTTATCATTATGTAAGTCTCTTCATCAGAAAATCCATTAAAAATATATAATATTTTGACTAATTCATTTTTCCTTTATCCATTTATCAGTTCCATAAACTACAGGAAAGATCTCAATCTAAATTAAAAGATTAATTTGACTTTTTGATATTTTAATTAATAATGAAATAATAAATTTTTTATCATGATAATGAAATTGTCATTAAATTTTCAGATTAAAGTAAAAAATTGATAATATATATAATTATAGAAATATGTAAAATTCAACTTTAATTTATATATTAAACCAACTCTATATCTCCTCCCCATCTCTTAACTTGAAGAAAACCAAATTTTTATTTTTCTTACTAATTAATTAGAGATTTAAAAAAATGAAAGAATGATTTTAAAAGATAGACTAAATTTAGAAAGAGAGATATTAATAAGGCATTTGATTACATTTTATTGCATTACATTTCATTTCCACTGTAATCTTGAAATCGTAACTTTGATATCATAATAAAAATTCTTACAATTCATCATCTTTAAGTTGGATTGATGGTTGGACATGGTAGAGAATAAATAGGCTGAATACATAATTACACTCATATATTTGTAAGAAATAATTTATTAGCACGGTATACTTTTTAAATGTCTTAACACACATCTCTATTTTTTAAAAAATAATATTAGTAGCCATACAGAGTAGCTAGAGATTACACGTGTAAGAAGTTTATATTATAAGCGCGTGAAAGGTTTTTTTTCCATTACTGGCAGCAGGCTTCTTCGTCCTCTTCAATCACTTCTCCTTCAATTTTCACTTCTACATCTTCTCTCACTTTTTCAACGGCTAAAAATCTATCTATAAAATAGGTAAAATTCATTAATTCTTTTCTAACTATTTTCTTCACTATTCTCTACTCGGAGTTATTTTCTGAATAATTTCTTTGTTTTCTTTTATTCGGCACTCATAAATGGATAAGGAGTTAACGAATTCTGATTTCCCCTGCTATCACAGTGATTTGAAATATTTTTTGAAGCATGCTTGGACTCCAACAAATCTTGGAAGGAGGTTTTTTAGTTGCAAGAACTATGGGGTAAGTGTAATATTTGAAAATTTTGTTTTGTCAATTTGATTTTGTAAACACTTGTACGATTTTCAAGTTCTGTATATATAATTGGGTTTTGTTAATTTGATTTTGTCACAGAAGAAAGATGCCTGTGATTACTTTTTATGGTTTGATCATGCTACACATGACCATTTGAAGCCTATGATTATGGGTTTGCTATGAAGGGAGAAATAATTTGAGGAGCAGAGACAAAGAAGAATGAAGTATTGGGCAATTAGTTTTTTGATTGTGTTAGGGTTCACTTACCCGTTCCTTGTCTAATTAGTTATAGAAAATGTTGAACATGGATTTCTAATTAGTATTTTAGCAAATTGGAAAATAGTTATGTTTAAATTTAGGGATCCAACTTTTGTATTTTTTGTTTAGCTCACAAATTGAAAGGTTGCTATGTAACAACTTGAAACCTTTGACTGAGCAATGAAATTTTCTTTTGATAAGGATGAATGTGTTTGATAATTTGTTGGTTTTACTTTGGTATAATGTGAATGATTGTGGTTTGTTTACATGTTTTGTAATTATGTTTTAGTTATTGGCTATGATTGATATAATGTGAATGACTTACTATGTTTACTGTGGTTTGATATGTTGAGGTTTTAGTTTGCTATTTGTTGTTGTTAGTATTGTTTACTGTGGTTTGGTGTTTCATTAGTATCAGCAGTCATTGCGACTAAGCAGCAGCTGCTTTCAATTGTCATTGTTGCTGTAGTTTTTTTATGAAATATTATTTTGCATTAAGTACAAGTCATTTGGTTTTCAGTCTTCTTAGGTTTGTATATTAAAATTTTGGTAATATATATGTTGGTTTGAGAAAGAAAATGCATATTGTAGGTAATTCAGCTGCTATTAATGAGAATGCATATAGTTGTGAAAAATGAAAATCTAGCAAATGTGACACAAGTATTCTGTATTCATTAATATTAACACAAACTAAAATTGAACTTGAAAATATTTGTTTCATTCCAACAAAAGCATCCTTGTCAACACATAATTTATTTTTCCACAACTTGATTTCATATACCAAATCTATCAAAGTGTGGAAACATCCAAGGCAATTCAAAATGTTGCAATTGTGACAAACCAAAGTGATGCAACAAGGGACCGGCCCATGTTGAAAGCCAAAGACCCATTAAGCTTACTCGATGGACTGGTTACCAGAAGTCGATTCATACAATTCAAGGAAGCTTTGCTTACAATGATCCAAGGGTTATGGAGTGATTTGGATACGACTGAGGAGTGTAAAGAAGACTCCCACTTCAAGCTTGGACTTCTATCACCCACTCAAGATTTAACTCAACTTTACGTTGTCTAGGGGATATAGCGATCGCCCCATTAATGTAGTGGTCGCCATTCTTCTATTGTGTTCGCTCTTTTCACCGTTATGTCTATTGTGTCACATTTTAGAGTTATTTGTATTTTGTTACTTTTTAGTTTGTGTTGGTCTTTAGATAATGTCTTTTGTATTTGGGGCAATTATTGTTTAAAAGCCTGAAGGCAATTGGTGGATAACCTATTTGGTATTGGATCACTCTTGTATTAGTTTCCAAACACCTAAGCTAGGGCATCCAGCACTTGGATGGTATTTAAACATCCTTATGAACTTTGTACGAGACTATTGAATTTTGAATAAGAAATTTCTAGAACTTTGTTCCAAAAGAAAGGATTCTCTTGCTTTGATTATTGTTGAATCAAACAAATTCACACAGAGTTAACAAGTTGAGTAAGTTCTAATACCAAGGTTCTTTCTCACAAGTTGAGATTAGGTTAAGGTTTCTTGGCAAGGACTTGATTTAGCTTTTCAAGGGGTTGATCCAAGCACAAAGGCATTGGGTCTCAAGTTATTGTTCTTGTAGGTTCACATTAGTTTGTCTACCCCTAGGTCTTACCTCTACCTCCTCTTCATTATCTCTAAAAGACTCACCTCCATCTGAGCTCTCTTCATCATTGGCTCTTCTTAGAACTCTTTTAGCTCTAGCATTAGGGACATTGTTTAGTTGTCCCCTAGCCACAGAAGCTTCAAGTCTCTCTATTCGATCAAGCATCTCACCAAATCTTCTATTCATAGCTTGGATGGCAAGAAAAAGGTAGAGTTAGTGAAGAAAATCCATATCGATGTGCGAGCTAACATAGAGAAAAGAAATCAACATGTTGCACATCAAGTTAATAAATGGAGGAAGAAAGTAATTTTTGAACGGAGTGAATGGGTATGGGTGCACATGCGTAAGGAAAGGTTTCCTAACCAACGGAAATCTAAATTACATCCAAGGGGATATGGTCCTCTTCAAATCCTAGAGTAAGTCAATGGTAATGCTTATAAAGTGAACTTGCCTGGTGAGTATAATATAAGTACTAGTTTCAATGTTGCAGATTTAAATCCTTTTGATTTTGAAGGTGAAGATTCGAGGGCGAATCCTTTTGAGGAGGGAGGAAATGATGCAACAAGGGACTAGCCCATGTTGAAAGCCAAAGACCCATTGAGCCTACCCGATGGACCGGTTACGAGAGGTTGACTCCAACGGTTCAAGGAAGCTTTCCTATGAAGTGATTTGGCTACGGTTGAGGAGTGTAAAGAAGACTCCCACTTCAAGCTTGGACTTATATCAACCACTCAAGATTTAACTCAACTTTGTATCGTCTAGGAGATATAGCAGTCGCGCCATTAATGTAACGATCGCCATTCTTCTATAACGGTCGCACCTTCTATCGCGACGTCTACTATGTCGCATTTAGAGTTATTTGTATTTTGTTGCTTTTTAGTTTGTGCTGGTCTTTAGATAATGCCTTTTGTATTTGGGGAAATTGTTGTTTAAAAGCCCAAGGGTAGTTGGTGGATAGCCTATTTGGTATTGGATCACTCTTGTACTAGTTTTCAAACACCTAAGCTAGGGTATCCAACACTTGGATGGTATTTAAACATCCTTATAAAGTTTGTATAGGACCACTAAATTTTGAATAAGAAATTTCTAGAACTTTGTTCTAAAAGAGAGGATTCTCTTGCATTAATTCTTGCTGAATCAGTCAAATTCACATAGAGTTAATAACTTGAGTGAGTTCTAATATCAAGGTTCTTTCACACAAGTTGAGATTGGGTTGAGATTTTTTGGCAAGAACTTGATTTAACTTTTTAAGGGGTTAATCCAAGCACAAAGACATTGGGTCTCAAGGCATTGTTCTTGTGGGTTTACATCACAAAGTCTAATATTCTGAAATATAGAAAAATAACATAAGTACAACCCAATATAACCTAACAAAATAATAAGAATAAGAGGTCTTCAAAGTCTGCTATCTTGGATAGCAGACTATTGCATTTCTCTCATACTTTCTGCACATTGTCTTGTAATCCTTTGAGTGATACCATGTTCCACCCTCAACTACCTGGCAGTCACAGCTGACTTCCTTTCCATTTTAATCAATGAGGCTTGAAGCCTGAATCAACATTCTTATCAGCAGCATTCTTGATTCCCACTGCTACTTTAATCACTCTGGCACTGTTTTCACTCTGCATAACACAACAACAAATAAACAAAAGGCACAAAATCACTCACAAATTAAACACATATACATGGTTCAAACAAACAGTTGTAACAAAATGCTTACACATTCAAGAATTTTTCCCCTATGCCCATCCATTCTTATTCCAAATCTATAGATGTAGTCTCTCTGCCTCTTTTCACCAATTTGAACAGTTGTAGCTCTTCCTCTCCCTCTACCTTAACCTATTCCTCCACTTCACTCTTCCTCTCCCTCTACCTCTGCCTATTTCTCCACTTCTCTGAATTTAACACCAACAAACATTCACTAAGCTCAACACATTAAAATACTATAATTAGCACAAAATGAACAAAATAAGCTCACCCTTGAGTAATAATTTATAGAAAACCTTTCACCATCTTTTCCATTTGTTGACGTTCTTTGTGATTGTAGATTGGTAGATATTTGTGCATGTGGTATACTTGTAGAAGACAGTGTAAGTGCTCTACCTGATGAAGTTTATGAATGAACATAACCTTCTATTTAAGTTGATGCTTGTTGGGATAAATTTGGGGCATCAAATTTTAAACCAGCATGTGGTTGAGATGAACTTGGTTGAGCAGCCTAACAATGCAATTAAAAGCAAAGTTAGAAGTCTAATTCATAAGATTATACAGAAAATTTAGATTAATTTGATACAGTTACCTTACTTGGCCTTCGATAACTTTTCTTATTGTGTCCCTTTTCTTTGCAGACTGAACATGTCATATTTCTCCCTTGTCTTGTATAAGAGTCAACCTTATTTGCCTCATGATTGTCTTTCTTTCTGTTTTTCTTAGGTTGGCCAAGCATAGACTTCACAATTGGAGGTTCAATTGGCAAATGCTTCAATTCACCCCACATCTTCATATTAGGAATTGGTTGAATGAAATGACAATATTTCTTAACATATGTATCTCTTTTATACCAGTGTGAGATGAAATCTTCAGGGTTAATTTGTCTATGGTTCATGGCACATGTAGCGTGGGGGCAAGGTATTCCCTTCAATTTCCAGCTTCTGCAAGTGTAAGTAAGCTTACTAATATCAACAGTGTGACCATATTCTCCATTAACAATCTTAAAACCAGATTGGTCATTTCACTAAACACTACATTGCATAGTATGCACCTTGTTTTCAACATCATCATCTTCAAAAAAACTCACACTGTCAATTAAACTTTGTGAATCTCAACCATCAGCTTCATAATCTAAATCTTCAGACTCACTGCCATTTATACTTGAATCTATTTCATGAGATCCATAGGGATCTCGATTCACAGCATCATGTACATTCCTCCCAACCTCAGCACCAATATCCTCCCTAAGAATTTCTGCCTCTCCATAAAACACAACACTAAAATCCTTCCCAACAATTTCTGCCTCTATCACAACCAATTCCTCTCTAATTATTTATGCATCTCTCTCAGCCTCAGTACCAAAGAAACTACCTTTCTCAAATGGAGGTTCGGCTGAAGCATTTAATTACTAATCCCTTCATCAGTGGTTGACCTAGTTTGTGTAGCAGGTGTATTTAAAATAGACTCATTTAAACTACGCACATTACCTACAGTAAAATCAGTTTTACTAGGCTCATTTACCCCATATGCCGGCTTGATTTTTGGAGAGCACACTTCTTGTTGAGATACCATATAGGCCACATAGATATCAACCTCATCACCATTTTTCCAACCCTTGGACATTTCTAATAATACTTTATCACTTAACATTATGAAATCTATACCATTTAGTGCCTTACAGTATATAGAGTTTACAACATCATAGCCATAACCCCCTATATAATCACCAAGTTCAAACACAGACATTTTATCAACCTCAATTTCACCCATGCTAATTGGTCCACCTACATAACTGCATTTTCTGCCCCTACACACAAATCAACACTTATGGTGCCAAATGACCTTAACTCGTGTGTCGTCCATGTATAACACGAGCCCACTTGGTCCTTTGTAGCCCAACAGTATAGCCTAACCCAAAAGAAACCAACAATTGTAATTTCTACACTATATAACTGAGATATTCACCTTTACTAAATAAAAAATCATAACACAAACATTAACTCCTAACTTCCCCGCTTAATAACCAAAACACCGTTAACATTCAAAATACCTAAAAAAAATCTCTTGGGCATCAGAAAATAAGAAGCTCATAGCATTCCAAGAAATCACCAACTTTTTATCTTCAAGAAGAGTTCTCAACACAGCTCATGCTAGCCATTATCTACACAATCGCTTATAAACTGCAATAAATCAAGGAATTTTCATCGTTCGATTATCATGCAACTAAAAGAAAATGATTTTTGGAGCAAAATTTAGGGTTCAACATATTTGGTTAAATGATTAGAGAGAAAAGGAGCAAAGGTCGAGTTTTTTGAGAATAAGAAATGAGGTGAGGGGCTATACTTTTTTTTTGGAGAAAAGGGGATTCAATGCGCGTGTAATTCACGTCGCATGTTAAGTAAATAATTAGCTGCTCCAAGTGGCTACCAATACCATTTTTTAAGAGTAGAGGCGTGTGATAGGACATTTGAAAAGTACAAGGAGCTAATAAATTCTTTCTTATAAGTATATGGGTGTAATTATGTATTAAGCTAAATAAATATTGTTAAGTTTTAAAAAATTATTTACTTATAAGATTAGAAATTATATTAATTATTTTGATATTTTCACACTGAAATAAAAAGCTTTAACATGATTTAAAAAAAAAAAAAAAACTTTAGCATGTTTTTCCATTTACAAGGTCCATATATATATTAGCTCTGCTTTTCTACTTAATCGTTCTCCGGGATCTTGCAATTTTATTAATTATTGTCTTTGTTATTATATATTAAAAATATAATAAATAAATTGGCATTTTTCTTTTATATCATATTATCATAGATAATATAATAAAAATACTCAATATTTTTAACATTAAAAAGTAAAATTATTTTCTAAAATATATATTTTTAATGAAAAATTACAAAAAAAATTTAAAACTTTAACTATTTTTTCAATTTTATCACCAAAATTTTGACGAATCAGATAATAAACTTTATTTTTTTTTCAATTGTGTCACATTAGCTGTTGAAGGTGATGCAACCTAATAAAATTCTGACATATTAATTATTTTTTTAGTATTTTATTCTAAAAATATAATGAACTGACATTATTTTCGTAAGCCATCAAAGTTAATTCTAAAAATATAATGAGACTACTAAAATAATTTTGACTAAGTTATGTTAGAATTATTTTTAGCATGACAAAAATTTAGAATTGTAATAAATAAATATCAAAAAAAATCCTAATTTTATTTAAACTCTCCAAATAAATATCTATTTTAAAAAATAATAAATTTATTTTATTAAATTTAATTAAAAAATTATAAAAGGTGATAAGATAAGAGAAAGACCATAACATAATACTATTCCTAATATATATATATATATATTCTATCTAAATTGTCAATTTTAATATTTCACTTTATATTAATTAAAACTTACTGCATTTTTTTCATATTTTCCCTAAAAAAACCTCAGGAACTGAGAGCTAATTGAAAATTTGTTGCACAATTACTAGAAAATATATTCTCTTTATAAATATATCTATATCTAATATATAAAAGCTTAGGATTCTAAGAACATTTTCATGCTGCCACATCAGCAATTTGGCTAAATAGTAACTTCTCCTTACTTTTCGGTGAATGATACTTTGTTGACTGTCTATATTTTTTTAAAAAAAAACCTCATTTATTAAAAAAACAAAACATTCTATTTCTTAGATATGCGTTTCTTTCTCCATGATTTAGTGCGATGGTGATATGTCTTCCCCTAATGGCTGTCATAGCATATAGGTCTACTAAAAAAACACACTATAGCATAGATGGTGGCTAAGGTGTTGTTTCCTCTCCTAAGCACCGCGCTAGCAGAAAGAGTGACCGAAGATGGTGATGTTTGCTCCCCTTAGCACCATCTTATCAGAAAGAATAACTGAAAAAAGACACAACAAATCAGGTTATTTCTATTTCCGTAAACATTTTTATTACAATTAGAAAAAAATGCTCACATTCTTTTTTTTAGGATTTCAATTTGTTCTAGGGTTTCAATTTATTATTTCTTCAATTTAGTTTTTTTTGTTCACCACCCACTACCAAGAATGATCACGTCAAGGAAGAGGAACAATATGGTAGCTACTATGAATTTGGAGATTGGAAGAGACATATCAATACAGGAAACAATTGGTCTATGGTGTGATGATGAAGTTCTTTCCTTATTACTAAGGTTCAAATCTAGCATAGAGAGAAATTAGGCTTAACACATATCTTCTTTCCAAACAGGTCCATATTCAGAACCTACAAAAATTATAAACCATGAAAAATAAAAAGAGCATACCCATGAACATAATTATTCCAGTCAATGTAAATTACAACACAACACGTACATTTAAAAGTACAAAAAGAAGAAAATGAATGATAGAAACCCGCATGAGTTGCACTGTTGACAAAACTTCTCAACACCTGCTACAATCAAACAAAACCAAAAAGAAAAAAAATAAGAGAAACCCATTAAAGATACATGAAAATTAAACAAACCCTATTTAGCATATATAAAACTAGTCCATAATAAAGCTGAAAAAAATCAAAAATCAACCAGTGGTAAGAGCTTTGATCAAGCCCAAAATTAACCATAATAAATAGTTAATATTAAAATAACATAAACAGACAATTTTAAGCAAATCCTCCTGCAAACTAAAGTTTAGATTTTTTTTCTTCTGCAGATTATGAGTCTAGGTTTTGTATTGAATTGGTAAAGTTTATTACGAAGTTTAGATTTTTTTTTTGTAAGGTTGTTCTTGCTACGGTAACTCTTGGCCTTGCGCTTAATACTTATGCGAAGCCTATTGTATGTCTTATTCAGCCTCTGATGCCATTGCTATGATATGTACCTCACTATGTATTCGCAACCATCTAGCAATAAACAGGAGTCAGATTCTTTCTACAGAGGGTCTTAGATTGGTTCTTCCAATCCTGACATTTCATACAGTGGCATTCACTTTGAGATATTGGATTTCCAGGATTCCATTTTGGAGGTAATTTCATAGTTCATATTCGATGCTATGTGTTTGAGGAAGATCTTTGGCAAATATAGAATGGATAGCAAACTGAAAATTAGAGTATAATAACTGTCATGTAACTGAACTGCATAAACATTATATATCAATGTTCCAATAGGATCTTTCATGAGCTCATCTTCATTTTCTCTACTTTTTATCCATTAGGTCTCTTACTGGAGAATTGGTATTTATTCTAACTGTTTATGCATGTGTTCTATAGGTCCTAAAAAAGCTGCTTCAAAGATTACTACATTCAATTGTATTCTGAGATATGTTTTATTTATATCCTGTTTTGCAAACCTGAAATTTTTTGGTGCAAGCTGGAGAATTCCCTTTACCAAATTAGAGTAATAGTTTATTTTAAGAAGTTGGGATATAATTGTAAATTTTTAAAAATTATATAATTTTTTTATCATTAGCCTAATATTTTGATATTTTAATTTCATTACAATTCTGAAATAATAAATTAGTATATCAAACAACAACAACAACAATTAAGCCTTAGTCCCAAACAAGTTGGGGTCGGCTGTATGGATCCTCAACAAAATAAGCTCAAAAGACACCACAAAAGATACTCCAGCCTTAGGCCCCTTCCAAGACACGGATTTTACGTCTCCATTCAAGTCTGTCATTAATCAAATCCGCATCAAGATCTAAGGCACGTAAGTCTCTTGCTATCACCTCATTCCACACAGTTTTAAGTTTTCCACGACCTCTAGCCCCCTCAATCAACAAATTCTCACACTTACGAACCGCAGCATTAGGAGGTCTTCTTAAAACATGCCCATGCCATCTAAGTCTTTCTTCCCTCACCTTATCTCCGACATCCGCTACTTGGACTTTTTGTCGAATATGAACATTCTTAATTTTGTCCAGTCTGGTATGTCCACACATCCATCTTAGCATCCTCATTTCTGCCACACTCATTTTATGCAAATGTTGTCCCGTTGGTGCCCAACACTCACTACGATAGAGCATCGCAAATCTAATAACCGTCTTATAGAATTTACCTTTTACTTTCAGAGGTATTTTCTTATCACATAGAACCTCAGTCGCACCCTTCCACTTCAACCACCCTACCTGTATTCTGTGAGTCACATCTTCATCTATACGACCATCATTCTGGAACACCGAACCCAAATATTTGAACTGCTTGATTTTAGGAACCAAAACTCCATTCAACTTAACCTCATGTTCCTGCTTCTTCCTTAGACTGAACTCACAGTGCATATATTCCGTTTTACTCCTACTTAACTCAAAACCCTTGTCCTCGAGGGTTTTTCTCCACACTTCCAACTTACGGTTTATACCAGCACTAGTCTCATCAATTAAAATAATGTCATCAGCAAACAACATATACCAAGGAACATCGTCTTGTATGCTTCTGGTTAGCTCGTCCATAACCAGGGTAAATAAATATGGACTCATGGCCAAACCTTGATGCAATCCGGTAGTAATGGAGAAAGCCTCAGTGTTTCTACCAGGTGTTTTCACACTAGTGGATGCATTCTCATACATGTCCTTGATGATGTTGATATATTTGCCGCTGACTCTTTTCCTCTTCAAAACCCACCATAACACTTCTCTTAGTACTCTATCATAGGCTTTCTCTAAGTCAATAAATACCATGTGGAGATCTTTCTTCTTCTCTTGATACAATTCCATTAGTCTTCTTAGAAGAGAAATAGCCTCCATGGTAGATCTCCCTGGCATAAACCCAAACTGATTCTCCGAAACTCTTGTAAGCTTCCTCAATCTGTGTTCAATAATCCTTTCCCATAATTTCATAGTATGGCTCATAAGTTTGATACCCCGATAGTTTGTACAGCATTGAATGTCTCCCTTATTTTTATATATGAGTACCAGGATACTCTTCCTCCAGGCATTCGGCATCTTACGTCCTTTCACAATAGCATTAAAAAGTTTAGTTAATCAGACAACTCCTACCTCTCCAAGGTTCTTCCAAACCTCTATAGGAATACCATCCGGGCCACAAGCTTTACCAACTTTCATATACTTCAAGGCTTCTCTTACTTCACTATGCAAGATCCTCCTAGACCAGCTGATATAACCATTAGTGGATCAAACAAAATGAAAAAAAAAATTTGCTACAACATTCTTATATTTATCATACTCAATGAAACAAAAGAAAGAATTCTTAGGGCAAAAATTATTACTTTGTAGGAATTGATGTGAGTTCTCCTAGCTTCAATGATAGTGCGGGAGAGAATATCAGTGGCTGCAGTGGTGAAACCAGAGACTTTTTAAGAGAGGGGGACAAAATTACCAAGAGCAAAAAATACAGACGAATTATGAATTAAATATTTAATTTTACAATAGTTCAACAATTAATTTATATTACTATATTGACTACACCTAAGAGGTGGTAATTGTATTCTACAAGTTTGCATTTTTTGAAAACGTTGCATAATAGCTTTATTTTCAATTTTTACAAAAATTTTCTTCTCCACATAACACACCAAACAATCGGTCAGAAAATCATCTCTCATTTTATTGCGCAAATCCATCTTGATAATGTTCATTGTTGAAAAAGCTCTCTCAACAGTAGCAGTTGCAACAGGTAAGACTAAAGCTAACTTGACAAATAGATATACCAAAGGAAATATAATGTCATAATCTGTCTCAACCATTTTCTGAGCAAGAGTTCCAATGTCATGGAGGTCAGAGAAAGTTGTATTCCTTCTTACATCAACAATGTAGGTCCTAAGTATTGGAGAAATCATTTGGATATAGTTCAGCAAGACGAAATAATCGAGATCGCTTGAAATTGGATAATGAATTTATAGGTGAAAGGCAAGCAATGCATAAAAGCAATTCCAAACTTATTTCTGTAAACCGATATTTCATTTCTTGTACAATAAAATCAACAACCTAGTATTGAATGAAAGAAAATTAAGTTGTATTATAAATTGTTTTAGTATCATAATACGAAGAAGAATAATTACCTGACAAAATATTTCCACTCGAAAGTAGTGATAATAAGTAATAGGAATACCAGCATGCTTAGAACGTAGAAGACCCGGAATATTATCTTCCATATTAGAGACCATGACATCATGATCTATACAAAAATTATTAACATCTTGTAATAATTCATCCCATCCATTTTCCCTGAAGTCTTGCGATTGCTGTTTGACCATTGCAATTAAATGTACAACATTGTCAATGCATTGATCCTTTCATTGTAAGACTTGAGATAAATCATTTGTCAGTCTTAAAACTGTCTTCATTAAGTAAGTAATGAAAATAAAATCATAACTTTCCATTTTATCAACCAAGCCTACAATTGTCTATTGAGTTCTCTGTTCAGCTCCATCGTTTATTATGTTTTTAAGAACCGCTTTCACTGCTAACCACATAGAAACAACACAATTATTTTATAATGAGAACCCCAACGCGTGTCACCGGATCGAGCCAAACTTGTTTCTTGATGCAATCCTCTTCCAGATTGAATATTACCTCTTTCCAAATGTTGAACAATTTCATCATGCTGTTTTTGACAGAGAGCATCTCTCCTTTTACATGAAACTCCAACCATATTCACAATCATTGTAACATATTCAAAAAAATTACTCACATATCTATTACTCCTCGCTGCTGCTACAAGCACTAATTGGAGTTGATGAACGAAACAATGAATATATCTTATTTAGGAATTTTCATTTAAAATGAGGGTTTTTAACCCATTGAATTCACCTCGCATATTAGAAGCCCCATCATAACCTTGACCTCGAACTCTACTTATTGATAACCCATGTTTTGCAAAGAAATCTTCAAGTGCAATTTTCAAAGACAAAGCAGATGTGTCACTCATATGTACTACTCCAACTAATTGCTCCATCACTTGCCCCAACTTGTTAACATATCTCAATACCATGACCATTTGTTCCTTTACAAAATTATCTCGAGCCTCATCAATTAATATAGAGTAAAAGTCATCACCAACATCCTTAATAATAGTTAGTGTCGTCTCTAAAGCACAAGCACTCAGTATTTTATTTCTGGATACGTGGAGAAGTGAGTTGATTATTTCCAAGAGCATTTAAATTAACTACATTTCCTACATCAATATTGCGTTGACTGTACCAATTGAGAAGTTCAAGAAAATTACCCCGGCAAAAAGACTTTTTTGACTCATCATGTTCTCGAAAAGCTAAGCCATTTGCTAAAAGAAAACGTATACAATCAACAACAACTGTCAAACGTGTCCGATAATACCTCTCTTGCTCTTGGTTGTGGGAAGATAATACATGAGACACACTTTGTTTTTGATTTTTGAAACCAACATACAGTACTCTTGCATTATTGTGTGGACTATTGGAACCGCCAACGTATTCATTAAATCTCTTTATGGCCTTTTTCCAATTGCGAAATTCAATTTCTGTGAAGATATTATCTCCTCGTTTTGATCCTCTATTCGAACTAAAAGATAACACCAGAAACAAAATACTGCATCTTTGGAAATACTGTATTCCAACCACTCAAATTTAGAGTACCAATTCTCTCTAAAACTCCTCATAATTTTTCCAAATTCTGTTTGGAAAAAATTATGGCCACATGGTTGGCAAGGACCTTTAGCCACATATTGTCTTCTAACATCATCCATAATCTCAACATCAAACTCATCAATAGGTTTACGCAATGTGGGGTCACCCACAATATCATCAAACTAATATTGGGACGCCTTATATCATCACTAAATACCTCCTGACTTGCATGACTGCTTAATGTAAGGATCGGTGTCGGAATAGGGATATTAGAGGATTCACCATATTCATTCCGTATTCTCTTAGTCTTGATCACAAATCTATCCATATATGTTCAATTTAGAATTAGTTTAACCTAATTTATATTCAACACTTTAGACAATAACAAGACATTAAATTGCATTTTATATTTAAAACCTAATAACAATTCACAAAATACTAACAAAAGCAATTAATTCAACATAATCACAACACATATCATTTTAATTAAATTATTATAATTAATTAAAATTCAAATAAACAACAATCTATATTTATATAGAAAAAAAATTGTCAATTTTTACCTAAATCCTAATAATCACAAATACACATAACACAAGTAAATTCAATTAATACAACATAATTAATAAATTATATTCTATTTAAAAACCAATTGAATAAACATTATAAACTATATTCTATATATAAAAATAAAATCCCTAATTTTTTTACCCAAAACAAAAAATATCATAAATTCACAAAACACAATAAATATAATTAATTTAACTAATTAATAAACTATATTCTACATTTAAAACCCAATATATAATCTATGTTATATATAAAAAAATCTTCAATTCTTTACCTAAAATAAAAATTATCAAATCACCAATTTTTAACCTTAAAAAAATTATCATAAATTCACAAAACACAATAAATATAATTAACTTAACTAATTAATAAACTATATTCTATATTTAAAACCCAATATATAATCTATTTTATATATTAAAAAAATATCCCATTCTTTACCTAAAATAAAAATTATCAAATCTCCAATTTTTAACCTAAAAAAAATTATCATAAATTCATAAAACACAATAAATATAATTAATTTAACTAATTAATAAACTATATTCTACATTTAAAACCCAATATATAATCTATTTTATATATAAAAAAATCTCCAATTATTTACCTAAAATAAAAATTATCAAATCTCTAATTTTTAACCTAAAAAAATTTATCATAAATTCACAAAACACAATAAAATTAATTAATTCAACTAATTAATCTACATTCTATATTTAAAATTAAAACCCAATATATAATCTAAATCTAGTTTATATTTAAAAAATAAAATCCTCAATTTTATTAACCTAAAATCTAATAATCACAAAAAATTAACAAATTAACTAATAAAATTTAAAAAAATTACAAAAATTTGAAAAACCTGGTTGGTGACTCTGGCTTGGTGCAGTTGCAGCGTCGCCATCTCCGGTGGTCAGACCACCGCCTCTCCCCCTTGATCTCTACCTTAATCTCTGCGGTGCCTCCCTCTGCACTGCTCTGTCTGCGCCTCTGCCTCTCTCAATCTCTTGGTCTCTCTTCGCTCGAGCCAGCAGCGTTTCATACTGCTAGCTTTATTTTTTTTAAAACCGTTTCACTTAATGGAATTTAAAAAAAAAAAATTTAAAGCCCCTAGGGGCAAAATGATAATTTCACGTGAGAGGTTGTCTTCAGCCTCTCACGCTCACTTGTTTCTTCTTCCCTCGCAGTCGCAGCAAGCAGGGGCGGAGCTCCCCCGTTCTCTCTGGAATACTCACTACCGGCAGCCTCAGCAATGTAAACCCCCCTATATATCAGTTCAGTGCCGCCGGCGAGGGGGGATCGTCAGCCCCCACACGACCCCCCAGCTCCGCCCCTAAGTGGCTGTAACAAGTATGTGTGTGTCTGTGCGCGTGTGTGTATATATATTCTTCTTCCTCATTTTTAGCATTGCGTTGTATCCTTATTTATACTTCTGTTTTTGAATCTTTTGCTTGTCTAATGATGGAACATGGACATATTTCAATTTGTGAGTGTTGCAGTATTTTCTAGTGGGATAAGATAGTGGAAAATTGTTGCTTGTGTTTTTTCCTCTTTATGTTTCTTAAATAAAGAGTTGCCATTAAAGTTGTTATTATCATTCATTCAATTCTAAGATTATATACATTAGAGGTCTTAATTATTTTGAGTTTAATTACATATAGTAGGTTGTTATATTATTATGTTTATATTTCTTTCCATTTCTACTGTTTGTGATTTTCTTTCAAGTTATTATATAGCATATTGAAACAAGTTGCCTTCTATAATTCTTTTCTGTTCTTAGAGCCGCCCTGGCAATGTAGCGCAATCAAGCATGTCGCAAACCTCCACCTTGGCAGGGCATCTTGCAATTCAGTTCCTTGGGACCACTCAGGCTGTCCCACTAGCATGTTCAGTGGTTGTCATGGCTATCATGGGTCTTTCTCTTACATCTTTGTAGGTAGTGGCGGAGCCAGCCCGGACGTGAGAGGGGGGCTGAAGAGGAGAAGGCCGGACGTGAGACGGGGCTGAAGAGGAGAAGGGGGGCTGAGGCGCTGAGCTTCCACCTTCGTTGCTCCGGCCGGCAGAAAGCCCTCCTTACAAATCCACGTCCGGCGGCCGGCAGGGGGGGTCGTCAGCCCCCACACGACCCCACCTGCCTCCGCCCCTGTTTGTGGGGCAATGATTATCGAATAAGAGACTTGCCTTCACACCTCATCCCACAGTTTGGTTCCACAGTCAAGGCTTAGCATAACAAATCAAGCTAATTTAGTATAGAGTTTGTCTAAGTACACTAGAAAACCATCAAATTCGGCGGTGATGGTCGAACCATCATAATCAATCAGATAGCATTACGATATATAGATAGAAGCAGGGGAAAATATACATAGAGATAGTGGAAAGTAATGGCAATATCTGATGTTGTATAGTTAGATAAAGAGTTGTTTTTATCGGTCACACTTTAAAGCTGCTATTGTATATATCGAAGGCACATAAAAGAAATAGAAAATTGTGTGAGTCAAGAAAAGTAATAAGTATACCGAATTGACATGTGTAGAAGTGTTCTCAAACTAAAAGCTTTTTACTTCATCTACAATTTCTATGATAAATATGAATATTTGAGAAGCCATTGATCTTAATATGTAATAATTATTTTTAGTAGAAATTTTATTATTTTTTTGCCTTATTTATCAATCTAGAATCTCCACAAAATGTTAATGTTGATGTTAAAAATAATTCATTGAATTTTTTTAAGGTTTATGCGATTTTATGAAGAAAAAATTCATACAATCATTGATACTATTAAAATAAGAAAGAGCTCAAATAAATATAATTAATTAAGTTAAATGTTATATATTTAATAAATTATTAATATATAAATATAAAATATCATATATATAATAAAATTTTTATAACATTATAAAATTAAACACGTGAGCACACAACTAGTATTTATGTATTTTTGAGAAATAGTAAAAAATTTTAAAATTTTTTGTTAAATCATTAAATATTATTAAATGAAAACCCGCCATTTGTAGCAATTCAAAAAAAAATGTTCAAAAAAAATGTTCCTTTTGAAGCGTAACGTTTCCAACTGTATTTTCTATGTTCAAGAACGAACTTTAAACCCTAGCCCCTTTCGTTATAGCCATTTCTCCCTCTCTCAATCTCATATCTCTATCAATGTTCTAAAATTCCTTTCAATTTTGCGAATAGAATCGATTCATTTTTTCAATTATTTCTCACAAATCAAATCATTTCACACCCAATCGAACCTCTATAAACCCCAAACTTAAATTCAACACAAACACAGACTACAAATTTCTTCAAAATTTTAACATAATATTATCAAAATGAGCTCATTCCAGCTCTTTCTCAATCGTCCGATCTCACTTTCTCCTCCGGTGGCGGATCTCCATCGTTCATTAAAGATACGCGCATGTCTTAACGTGGAAGATCAGCCACCGGAATCAACGAAACTGAATTTGAAGACTAAGGAGGTGATAGAAATGGAGGCGAAGGTTCTAGTGGGGACTTATGCAAGGAACCCTATAGTGCTTTCCAGCGGCAAAGGTTGTAAATTGTATGATCCTGAAGGACGAGAGTATTTGGACTGTACCTCTGGGATCGCCGTTAACGCGCTTGGCCACGGGGATCCTGATTGGGTCCGGGCGGTAACAGAGCAAGCCAATTTGCTTACGCATGTTAGCAATGTCTATTATTCAGCACCTCAGGTAAGAGCTTTTTTTTTTGTCCTTTTTTTAGTTTTTTTTAATGTTTTGTTAGATGGTTATATCTGTTTTAATTAGTTTGCTCTTTAATTTTTCCTTTTTTTCCTATACATATAAGTATTTTGAAGTAGTTTTTTGATTAATTTAATTTTGAAGTATTGTGCATTTTTCTTTTTCTTTTTTTCCTTTTTTTTTCAAATATCAATAATGTGTTTAAATGATGTTAGATCATCCCTTTTAAGTTGTTTAATCAGTAATTAGTTTGATTAACATGATAAGTAATAAATCTATTGGTAATGGAAGCGTATCGATGTAATATTGGCATCTTGTTGTTGTATTAGTGTTTAGCAGCTTTTAAGTTCTTCTGAGTTAGTGTTTTTTTTTTGTCTCCCACAAGTTACTTAATGGTAGATATACTGTTGCTGTAGGTAGAGCTTGCAAAACGTCTTGTGGCTTCTAGTTTTGCTGATCGTGTCTTTTTCACAAACTCTGGAACAGAAGCAAATGAAGCTGCTATCAAATTTGCTAGGAAGTTTCAAAGAGTTTCCCATCCTGATGATAAACAGCCTCCGACAGATTTCATTTCTTTCACTAATAGCTTCCATGGAAGGACTATGGGGGCTGTTGCTTTGACAAGCAAAGAGCATTATCGTTCACCATTTGAGCCTGTCATGCCTGGAGTTACTTTCCTGGAATATGGTAATATTCAAGCTGCAAGAGAATTGATTAAACGTGGGAAAATTGGTGCTGTATTCATAGAACCTATCCAAGGTGAAGGTGGCATCTATAGTGCAACAAAGGAATTTTTGCAATCCTTGCGTACTGCTTGTGATGATACTGGGTCTCTCCTTGTTTTTGATGAGGTAAACAGCTTTTCATTTTTCAAAGTTTCTTATCCAGATGATCCTGAGATCTAAGTTTTTTAGTTCTTATAGTTTTTTGATATTTCTTTGTTCTCTTACATGTCAAAAAAAATTTTATTCCCAGATTCAATGTGGCTTAGGCCGAACTGGTTATCTTTGGGCACATGAAGCATATGGTGTAGTCCCAGATATAATGACCATTGCCAAGCCTCTTGCTGGAGGCCTTCCCATTGGAGCTGCATTAATGAGTGAAAGAGTTGCTTCTGCCATGAAATTTGGAGAACATGGAAGCACTTTTGCTGGTGGACCTCTAGTCTGCAGTGCTGCCATAGCCGTTTTAGATAAAATCTCAAGTCCTGGTTTCTTGGCTAGTGTCTCTAAGAAAGGTCAGTACTTTAGAGAAATGTTAGTTCATAAGCTTGGAGGAAATTCACATGTGAGAGAAGTACGAGGTGCAGGGCTTATAATAGGGATAGAACTCGATGTATCTGCTTCACCTCTTGTAGATGCCTGTCGAAACTCTGGTCTTTTGATATTAACAGCTGGCAAAGGAAATGTTGTTAGGCTGGTACCTCCATTGATCATCTCAGAACAAGAACTGGAGCATGCAGCTGATACTCTGCTTGAATGTTTACCAGTACTTGATGGGACAAATTGAAGCAAGGAGAGATCATATAATATCAACATTTAGTTTCAGGTGATTTCTGATTCAAAATTCCACTGAATGTAGTACATATGTCGCTTAAACATTTGTTGTATTGCAATAAAGGCATAAGAAAGAAATCCATGGGTATTCAGTTAGCTTTGGGTTGACCTTGTTTTGCCTATGCTATGTGTGTTTAGCCTGTTATTTATTATCTACTAATTTTGTTAGTAGACCTACTGAAAACTCAGTCAACCGAACGTTGGAGCCTTTTAATTGCGAAAACGCTGGTTACATTATAAAAAAGGTCAGCAATTAGCTTAACCATGGGTGTGAATTGATGTTTCATGGTCTTAAAGTATACTTTTGCGAAATCAGAGTCAATGTAGCATCGCCAGTGACTTACCAACTAGAGGCCAATGTTAGGTGAACTCTTAATGGCGTCAATTTCTTGCGGTTCAGGATTATTCACCAAATTCTAAGGTAGCACTGATTACTTCTATCTTGTAACCATTATATACGACCTTAACTTTTTACAGTCACACTTTGGTTAGGTCAGGTCATTAGCTCGAATTAAGACATTAATTTCCTCCTCTGGTTTAATTTTTAATTTACTTGTAGTTGTAGGTAGGGCTCTCCTGTAATATTATTACATAACATCTAGCACACAGGTGTGATTTAGATTGGCAAACGTCTTGACTTGGTAGTCTTGGGGAGAAGCTCATCAAGTCTGTTCGTGCATATACAATGAACTCTAGACAGTGTGTGTTGAATTAGAATGGAAAGGGCAGCTGCAAATACTACTGAAAAGGGCAAGAGACTAGTGATTGAGTTGGTCTAGCTGAAATACACTTTGATCTATGGATTATACAGTAGAAACTGCAACAGAGACAGAAGGGCATTAAGGCAGGAGCTTAAACCCCACAGGCATACAGGCTTCTAAAACAGAGTCCTTTTTCCCTCTTCGGTGCAGAGGTAACGCAATGATTCGAAATAATCAAATGGCTTGAGCAGTAGAAGATTCTGTTCATCAAACTGGCTCTTTTGGAACTTCAATTGTACCTTTCTTTTCAGAAAATAGTGAAACTGATCTTGTTTTGCTTCCTTTCTTCATCACTCATTGAAAAGGAGCATGTATTTTGTTATTGCTCCAACCCCCAATTTTCAGTATTCCAGCATGGTTTACTAGTCCCAACAAAATAATTAAGAAGTTTAAAATTTAAACTGAAAAAATAAATAAATAATCATTTCCATCGGGCCACATGAGATTAGTGAATTCTTGGATTGATTTCAAGGTTGTTGATTTACAGATGCCCAAAGGAATTTCAGAGACATTTCTGCTTTGTTCTCAAGTGGAAATAATTGGTCTGATGCTTTCAACAGAGAATTGTGAAGTTGAAAAGAGGAAATTTATCATAAATATAGTGCACGCATTACTTCCTTGCGGTGTAGTCACCCAACAGCTTGTTCCAGAGTTCAAATTTTCTTGGGAAAATTTTATGATTAGAAGCTTCATAGATGATAGAGATTTCTTTACAACGAGAAAGATGCAAAAATACTTCTAAAGTTTGGGTGATGGTATAAATTTAAGCTTAATATTTATTTTAATTTATTTATATCTTTAAATTTTAAAATATTAATAAATTAACTCATTTTTTAACTAAAAGGAAAGCTAATTATCATTAACTTTATTTAAATTTTTCAATTTTTATTGAAAAATGTAAATATATCCCATAAATTTATAAAAAAAAAATATTAATTGATATTAATTTTCTTATTATTCACTTACGTACTAAAATAATATTTTTATCTATTTATAAATAAATTATACATATTTAATAGTATTTTATATTAAGTAATATTTTAATTAAAATTACTATTTAATACTTCTTTTAATAAATTTTTAAGATCATTAATTCACATTATATGTATATACTGTATCAGATGTGTTATATTCTTATAAAAATATATTTAAGAGATTTTTTTAAAAAAATTTAAAAATAATAAAATTTAAAAATACCCATTTTCTTAAAAAAATTACTCTTAATTTTCAATTAAAATTATTTTTTATTTTAAAAATATCAAATTTTAATTTGCTTTAAAAATATATCTTATAATTAATCAATTGGAATTATTTTTTATTTTAAAAATATAAACTTTTAATTTTGAAATTGAGAATTAAAAGCAATTTTTAAAAAAAATGAATTTTTTAAAATATTTTTATTTTTTCATATTTTTAAAAAAATCTCTTAAATATGTCATCACAAGAATATAACACATGCAATATATATATATATATATATATATATAATATGAATTAATAATTTTAAAGTTCATTAGAAGAAATATTAAATAATAATTTTATTTAAAATATTATTTAATATAAAATATTTTTAAATATGTTTGATTTATTTATAAAAATATAAAAATATCATTTTAATATATAATTGAGCAAAAAAAAATTCAGTGTTAATTTATATTTTCGTGCAAATTTAAAAAATATACTTATACTTTTTAATAAAAAATTAAACAGAAAATTACCCTTAACTTTCTGTTAACAAAAAAAATTAATGTCAGTTTTTTTTAAAATTTTGAAGATATAAATAAGCCACAAACTAAGTATTAAGTTTCAATTTGTCAGCTTTGTACCCACCCGAAAATATTGTGATTTTTTTTTGTACCTTCTCCCTTTCTTTATATATAAACTCGAATATGAGACTTTTCAGCATTTCTAAAGGAATCAAAACAACAACTTTTTTTTTTTTTTTGAAAAATACCTCCTCTAAAATAGAAAAGCAAGAAAGCATTACATCAAAGGAACCTAAGCAAAAGAACCAAGCTACTGGGCAAAACACACTACAACTGACCCAGCAGGAACTTAAGCTATGGCATCCTCATACAGCACATTCAGCCGAAAATGTGGAGCAGAACTCCAAGCAACGAGGCTAGCATAAATAAGCTGCTCTAGCAACAACATGAGCAGCTTGATTTGCTCGTCTTTTAACCCAAAACAAGTTATAACCCGAGATAGAACTTAAGAAGGCTTTATAGTCTGAAATCAAAAAACCAAAAACAGAAGAGTCTGGTTGGTAACTGTTCAACGCTTCATAAACTTCCTTCGGATCAGTTTCTATGTCTATATTTGAAAAACCATTTTGAGATAGCCACCAAAGCGTCTCTCGAAGGCTGAACGCCTCAGCTTCCCTTGCTGGATATAGACCTGGGATGGATCCTGTCATTGCTTGAACAAACTCGCCATGTTCATTTCGTAAGACTGCACCGAATCCCACTATCTGTTCTTGAGCAAATATGGAACCCTCAGCATTGCACTTCAATCTGCCTCTATCAGGCTTCCTCCACCTAGGAATTAATGAAGGAAGTTGATGCTGAAGATGCTTCCCTCCACCTTTATGAATTTGAGTCCAAGCTTGAACTGATCCTGTACGGGCGCAATCACTTGAGATGGATTAAAACTCTCATGCTTCTAGAGAACACGATTACTGAACCACCACAGACTCTATGCCATTGTGCAGTGAGTGAGAGTGAGGTGATCATTGTTCGACCGCAGCACCTGGGAAATCAAACAAGAAATGCTATCAGTGCAAATATATGGATTAATAATGTTCTTTTTAACAAAATGACAAGAAAGTAGAGCATGATCCGTGCTTTCTGTTTCCCCACAGAGGAGACAAAGCTGGTCCACATCAATGCCTCTATTATTCAAAATGTTCTTAGAAGGGATAATATTACGGAGGACTCTCCAAATAAAATTCTTAATTTTCGGTTGGAGGTTTGCCTTCCAAAGTGAGGGCCAACACCCTTGAACGTGAAGATCATTAATATTAGTAAAGATGCGTTTGGCCACATGATATGCCGACTTAACTGTGTAGAAACCTCTGTTATTAAAATGCCAAATAAATGGGTCCTCCCTATTCCTTCTCGCAATAGGAATCTTCAAATACGTTCCTTGTCCAACGGCACCAATTCGTTAATCTTGCTAAGGTTCCCTGTGGAGGTATCCTTCAGGATAAGGTCCTGAACCTTCATATCCTCCACACCTTCTTTAATCGGCGAGTTAATATAGAAGTTTTCATCCTCTGACAACCATGGGTCCTTCCAGAGCTTGATTTTCTTAACATTACCCAGGTTCCATCTCAGTCCTTTGTTTAACATTGCCTTGGCTTGCAAAAGACTTCTCCATATAAAGCTAGGATTATTACCTAGTTCAGCATTGGAAACTATTTTTCAGATCGTATTTAGCTTTGAAAATATGACTAACCAGAGAGTTTGGTTGGGTTATAAACTGCCAACCTTGCTTGCCAATCATAGCTAAGTTAAAACAATGAAGGTTACGAAACTCCATATCTCCTGAGACCTTAGGAACACAACCTATCCCAGCTAAGCCAATTGGGCCTTCGGTCACTATTACTCTTCATACCCCACCAGAAGAAATTTATCATTTTTTGAATTTTATTGCACAAAGAGATGGGGATTAAAAAGACACCCATGTAATAATTTGGAATGGCTTGTGCTACTGTTTTTATCAAAACTATAGACAGCATTCTATTGTTCCACCCCATAATCCTCTTCCTGAGCCCTTCTACTAAAAAAGAAAATATTTGTTTTTATTTTTTCCTACCAAAGAAGGAAGACCCAAGTACTTACTCACTTGATTTTTGAAAATTGATCGCCTGACCTGAAGTGGCTTCATAAATGGTGAGAATATTCTTCACCTCTTGAAATTCGTTAGCACATACTTTAAAGAAAAAGAAACTATCGTCTGCAAAAAGAAGGTGAGAAACACTCGGTGCCCCTTTACTAATTCGACACCCATGAATTTTAACCTCTCTCTCTGCTCTTACAAAGAGGGCAAATAGACCTTCTGCAATAAGAATAAAGAGATATGGAGAGAGAGGGTCGTCCTGTCTGAGACCTCTCTCAGGGCTAAACCAATTAGTCTAGGATCCATTAAACAATATCGAGAACTTAACTGTTGTAACACAAAGCATAATAATGTTAGCCCATGACTCACTAAATCCCAGTTTCAAGAGTATTAATTTTAGGAATTCTCAATTAACTCTATCATATGCTTTAGAAATATCAATCTTAAAAGCTACATCTCCTAATTTGCCTCTAGATTTCCTTTTAAGGTAATGAAAAATTTCAAATGCAATTAAAACATTATCAATTATGAGTCTACCTGGGACAAATGCAAACTGATATTCTATAATGATGGACAGAAGGATCAACTTAAGTTTGTTAGCCAACACTTTAGAGATAATTTTATATATGACATTACAAAGTGCAATAGGTCTCATGTCTTTAATAGACTCAGGCGAATTAACTTTAGGTATTAGGACAATATTAGTATTATTAAGGTCATTAGGACACTTACCTTGCTGTAACCAATTAGTGCAACTAGTTACAATGTCCTCACCGAATAATATGCCAAAAGTGTTGGCAAAAAGCAGGATTCATCCCGTCGGGTCCGGCTGCTTTATCTGGGTACATCTGAAATAGGGCTTCTTTGAATTTATATGGTTGAAACAATGCTATCAACTTTTTGTTATTTTCTTCAGAGATTTTCTTTGGTACACAACAAATCACCTCCTAAAATTGACTATGTTCTTTTTTGAATAACTTTGAAAAATAATCCTCAATAATACTACCCACTTCCTCATTATCATGGGCCCACTCTCTATTCTCCTTTTTTAGCCCTTTTATAGTGTTAATTTTTTTTCTTACTGACGCGTGTTTGTGAAAATAGGCAATGTTAGCATCTTCTTTCTCTAGCCAGTAGATTTTAGCTCTTTGCTTCCTCTTATTCCACCAGCCTATTAGGTTCTCTTCTACCCTCCTCAACATTGCAGGGATTATTCGAATTTTGGGCTTCCTTAATTCTTATTTTAATGGCATCAATCCTAGCTTTGAAATTTCTAGTAATATGTCGACTCCACTACATCAATACCCTTGCACATCCCTTAATTCTATCCAAAACACATATGCTATTGTTTGACTTCTAAGCCGATATAACTATAGTTTCAATATCTTTAAGCCATGCATTTTCGAAGCGAAAATGCCTAACTTTCTTCAATCTCACGTTACCATTAGTCACCAGCTTAATAGGACTGTGGTTTCAGACTGAAGCCGCCAAGTTTTATAGATAGTTGTTTGGAAATAAATTCAACCACCCATCATTTACAAAAGCCATGTCTACCTGCTCAAGAATTGCTCTTTTTGAATTTAAACTTCTACCCCATGTATACTGGAAACCAAGCATTGGTAAGTTAATGAGGTCACAGTCTATAATGATTTCGTTGAATCCTTGGATAAGACTGAGAGGATGATCTGAGCCACCTACTTTATCAACAGCAGAAAGCATATCGTTAAAATCACCAATAATGAGCCAAGGAAGGGGGGACAAACCTGATGGCGAATAAGGTTCCTAGAGTCTTTCCTTCTACTACAATCTGAGTAGCCATAGAAGCATGTAATTCTCCAGCTGATTCCCATCGGGTCGTTAACCTCCATGTCCACATAATTATTCGAGTATCCAGTGATCTTAATTAAATTTGTACCTTTCCATATAACCACTAAACCACCTGATCAACCAACTCTATTAACACTAAAACAGCCATCAAAGTTTAACTGATGTTTTAAGTTTTCCACATATGAAGCTTCCACAAGTGATTCCATAAAAAAATCACATCCGGCAAGTTGGAGCACACTAGCTCCTTTAGAGCACAAACTGCACAGCGATTACCAAGCCCCCTGCAATTCCAACTTATGAGGATCATGGCTCTCAATAGGCCTGGGGTACCAGACCTACCGTTTGAATATTCTGAGAAGGGATAATGTTTGGAATAGAACAATCCATAAGACTTTCAATGTTAGTGCTTCTTTGATGTTTTTTGGGCTCATCAACATCCATTATAATATTGTCTTCCATTAGCTGAAGCCCATTAACATGACCTAACCCAATAGTTTGATTCCTATCTTGTGTCGAAGATTCATCCAAAGTTGCCTTGTTGGTTAAATTTGGATGATTTAGGAATGAAATCAACTCTGGCCTTAATTGTTGCGCTCCCTAATTTTGCTCCTTTATCAAAGAAGTAACTCCTTAATTTTTAGCTATTATTTCCGCAATTAAAGTTCCTTCTAGCCGTTGTAGCCAAGGGTTGCCGAATTTCGTCACCTCCTAGTACGACGAAGTTCTCAGGCAGATATCCCATTTCTTATTTTCCTTTGCCGATGGGTCTCTATAAGGAATTTCATATGTTTAGTCTGAGTGGCCAATGATCCCACAAATCAAACAGAACATGGGCAATTTCTCGTATTTGAACTCTAGCACCACAGTTGATCCATCCTTTTTTCTTGTAGTTTTTCCCCTTTTCAGAGGCTGCCTAACATCTATACTCACAAAAATTCTCAAGAAGTTTCTAATTATAGAGTTTCTAGAACCCCCCCCCTCCCCCCCAAATCATGATCTCTAAAGCTGCCAATAAAATCTCCAAGTTGGGTTGCAAGCAATGTGGTCGCGTAATGAAAAAGAAATGGTACTCGTTTAGTGAAAAAGACTCTCTTATGGGTCTTGGGATCAAAAAGAGGGAGGCGGCTCTTAATTGAGCCAAATGTCTGAGGTGAAAAGACCGTGTCGTAAGCTTCAGAAATAAATTCTGTCGTGGACCCATGAGGAAAAACATACTGTAGTAGGCCCTTGATGTTGGGCTGGGTGAAAAGATTGGATAGTAAGCCCAGGCCTAGTTGGGCTGTTGCATTAAATAAATTCTGTCGTAGACCCATGAGGGAAAGCGAACTGTAGCAAACCCTTGAAGCTGGTAGCTAGGCTAGGTTGTAACCCCAGGCCTGGTTGGGTTGTTACATTAAAAAGTCTTTTTAATGTAACAGCCCAACCAGGCCTGGGCTTACGACCTAGCCTTTTCACCCAGCCCAACTTCAAGGGCCCATTACAATCCGCTTTTCCTCACAAATCCACGACAGAATTTGTTTCTGAGGCTTACGACCCAGTCTTTTCACCTCAGATATTTTCACAGTTACGCCAAGCGTCTAGCCTCAAAGGCAAATATAGACATGATGTCAAACACAGAATTCTGAAAATTGAATAACATACTAGACACACAATTAAATTCACATTTTCCATTCTCAATTCCTTTCTCATTTTCCTATTTTCTTATTTATATTAATGTCATTTAATTTCAACATTTTATAACAAAACCATATTACAAGAACACTTTGGGTCATTTTCATATTTTGCACATAGTTTATATTTCATTCAATCTAGCCATTAACAATAACTTTTTCATAATGCATATAATGCAAACATAGCAATATATATGTCTTAGCATCATATTCATGAATACTCAATGTATCAAGTAGCTTAACACATTTTTCATCCAAAATGTATTAGACCAAATATAATGCAATCACATTCCATTTATTAAGAGTTTGAATATACCTTGGGAAACACTCTAAAACAAGCTTCAAAACTCTCTCCAACCTTGTCTTTCAAGTTGCCCTTCAACACTAGAATTGTGCCAACTACTCTATCTCAATGTCTAAGCTAAATGTGATCATAAACAACCATTTAATATCACATTCTAAGACATTCTCAATATTAAACCATTTACATAGGAATTATAAATGAAAGACAAAGAAAAAAGTTATTTAGACAATAACCTCAAGTAACACGCCCAATAACACGGGCGTGTTAATGATCATATCATTAACACACTCTCACAGAAGCTTTGACACATCCAATAACATGTGCGTGTAATTGCCCGTGTCATTTATTCTGCCTCAATAAATTTTGACACGCCTAATAACATGGGCGTGTTAATGGCCGTATCAATTATTTTGCCTTACAGAAGTTACGACACACTTAGAGACATGGTTGTGTTAATGGTCGTGTCATCAACATTGAAACTCAGCATCATTAACACACCCAACGACGTGGCCATATCACTAGCCATGTCAGGCAAAATTTATATATTTCGTATACTTAACCACTTCAACACAATCACTTTCAAACTCAACTTAAATTCAATCATTTCTTCAATCCAGCCTTAAAATCATCATTAGCTACTCACAACAACTTCATTCATACCCAAATAAGTCATTAAAATAAACTAATAAACAATCTCAAAATTCAAATATCATGTTCTTTCATAGAATTCCAAATAACTTATAAAATTGATAAAGCAACTTACCAATTGATGAAAAATCCTCAAAATCTTCTCTTGAATCATTGAAATTACTTCAACTCTTGGTGTATAGAAGAAGAAAGCTCCTTGCTTGCTCACTCTCTCTCTAGCTCACATTCAAGGAAGAAGAAGAAGAAGAAGAAGAAGAAGAAAATCATTTTCTCTTTCTTTCCATCCTTATCTATATATATATTTATTAATTATTTTATATTTTAACTTTTACTCTCTTTATATATATTGTATATGTTAGGTATATGTATATATCATATTTATTTCAAATATATTTTAAATATACATTTTACTTTTTAATTTAAAATTTTTTTTATTTTTTATTTAAATTATTTATTTAATTTATCCAAATTTATTTTTAATTTATTATATTTAATATTTAAAAATTAGGGGTGTTACAGAGTTTGTGAACTTAAACCCAAAAATCTGCATGGGAAAATAACGATGCGTTTGGGTCTTCTCCTTCCTCCATTCTTTTGAGGACCAAGAGACCCCTGTTGAAGGACTAAGGGCCATCGGTTATAACCCTGTTCAGATCTCTAGCATGGAAAAACTGAAAGATGTAAATCTTCGGGCCAACCTCTTTAACATACATAGCCCTACTTGGTCTCCAAATTTTCGACAGTGTGTCCTCCACGGCCGTGAAGTTGACAGTTTTTATCTGAAAGCAGTTTGCTAGTTAGACATAGATTATAGATCCATTGGTGTTCAGATATCTCATCAGGCTCTACTGCAAGCGCTTCCAGTTCATCTCCCTCAAGGGATAAAGATTGAAAATTTGTTTCCATCATTTAGTTTAGAAAGTCAAAACCGAATTGTTTACTGGTTATTGGAGCTTGCACATGAGGCAGGAGAGAAAACTTGCACATGAGGCAAGAGGTCTAAAAAAAATTATCAGCAACAACTCTTTGTTTGGATGATGTTAGAGACGATATGGTTTAATATTTTTTTATTTCATTTGATAATATTTTGTAAGATTTTTACTATGCTCTAAAAATGAAAAATAAATTATATTAATATATTTAACATTTAAAAAATTTATTGAATATATTTTTAAAAAATTTTAAAATTATTAGAAATCACCAAATCAGTGAATTGAAATATTCATTAAAATTTATGATTTTCAAACTATGAAATAATATTATGAAAAAATATATTATTAAAATAAAAGTCAAAATATATAAAAAATTAAATCATGTCATATACTATGAAATCATCATAATTAAATTATCAACGAAACAAGGGGTGAATAGTTTAACCACCAACAAACTATTTTTGTTTAAAGGTAGATTTTCTTTTTTATTATCATATAAATAATATATTTAACCACCAACAAACTATTTTTGTTTAAAGGTAGATTTTGAATATTTTCATCCACCAAAAAAAATTCATGGCAATGGAAACCATGTCTTGTTAATGGAAATAGGCGGGATGGTATTTAATTTTTGTAAGTTTTTTTTTTATAAAATTAAATATTCATTCATTGATAAAATAAAATACTCCTCCATTTCAAATTGTAATCCTGCTTCTATCTCACACAGTCACAGTTTTTAAAAAAAAAGTAATTAAGTTAGTTTAACTATATATTTTTTTAATATTCTTTCTTATATATCCTTAATTAATTTATAAATTTTATTTAATAAAATATTATCATAGATATAATAACTAATTTAATAAAAATACATTTACCGAAATAATTTTTTTGATATGTGGTATATTCAAACTTTATTTATTATATTCATTTTCCTTAATTAATGATGATAACATTGAAATTAATAATATTAATTTTATAGAAAATATTTTTTAATATTAAAAACACATATTAATTAATTAAGAAGCACAATTGAAAATACATATAATATTTAAAATCAAAAATAGAAAGTGGATTACTATTTTAGAATATCTGAAACGGAAAGTGGAACTATAATTTTGGGATAAAGAGGGTAATATAAAATTATGAAATTTATATATAATATTTTAATTTTTTAAAATTAAAATAAAATAAAATAAATCAATACAAATATATATATCGTTAAAAAAAATAACTCGTAATTGTAGAATAATTTACTCTCAAAATAAATCAGAGCGAGAAGCTCAAGTTTTTAATTAAAAAATTATTAAATTTTTTGTTAAAATTGTTTGATGAAATCATAAGTCAAACTGGACATGTGCATATGAAGATATTTATATAACACTTAGAGCCATCAGATATTACTAGTTAAAAGAGTTAAACCCTTTACTATAAATATAAAAGTAATAACAGCCCGTTTTAATGTGATTATTTTTATTTTATGTAATTATTTTTTAATTAATTATTATATATCTAATGTGGTTATTTTTATTTTTTTTCATATATTAATTATAAGGATTAGTATAAATGGCAATTGAGTCAGCAGTCCATTCATATAGTGCCAGTGTCAAGCACGGCCTGAAATTGTAGCCTAAAGTAAGTGTTATAGACTGAATTAAATTTAAGACACTTGATCTATTGAGCATGCTCAATACGGATAGCCCAACACGCTCGAATAATTTTAAATAAATTATATAAATAAAATTAAAAGATTGAGAATCAATCATGTGTTTCTTTGCCAATCAATCATGTGTTTTTTTTTTGCCTAAGAGCCAATGCGCTTGCCACTAAATCATATCTTAATATGTAAATAATTTTTAATTTAAATATACATATTATCTAACATAATTTTATAAAACAAAATATTTAAAGTGTTAAATAAAATTTTATTTATAAAAATTTTTATCAATAAATTTTTTTAAATATATAAAAAATTAATTTTTTTTATCCATATTTATAATTAAGTTGAAATTTTAAACAAATTATATTATATATTTTCATATGCTAAAATAAAATTGCTCAATAAGATTTTTTTTGAATTTTCATAATAATTAATATGGTTTTCAGTTTTTTGTATTTAATTCAATTATTATTTGTGTTACTATAGTTTAATTTATTTAATTTGTGTTATTATAGTTTAATGTGTGTTATTATGTTTTTTTTTTAATTTTTATTTACAATTAATTTGTTTAAAAAATAATTGTAAATTTTACACACAAAAAAAAATTGAGTGTGCCTATATATTGATACAATACAACACAAATCAATACAGGATACGATTACATATGAGCCAATAGATTATGTTAAGCCATTATATTTTAAATTTTAATATAATTTGGCATGACACAAATATTATTTTAGACTAACACAATACGATACAAAAAGATTATAGACACAATAAATTTAGATTTAGTCAACACGGCATAAATCAATTACCATATATAATTGATAGTGTGTATATATATATATATTCTAAACTATCTTTCATGTGATATTGTTCCTAGAGTTCTCCTCCTTTTTTTTAACCTAAATCTAAAATGATGGTCGATCTTTTGATCGCCGACTTTCAATTTCTTACCTTTTTTTTTCATTGATCTAGGTGGAAATTAAGTGGTTCTCGAGCTTTTAGATTTTATTTGCTTTAGTTTTGCGTTGCGGATTTTATCCTTGTTTTCATTGCAGGCCTATATATACATTGTTTCTCTTTAACCGATTATTATATGGGATTTTATTTTCTTTACCTTAAGATTCAGTTGAATGAGGGTGAAAATTTATGTGCCTCTATTCTATTTTGTCCCTCTTATTTATTGATAACATTTTCTATTATTGACAAAAAAAAAAGATAGTATATATAAAAAGTAAAAACAAGAGAATCACAACGCATGCCATGAAACTAACAAAAAGATTATAGGATATTTTACCTAACACGAAATTAAACACAACAAAAGTACAAGAATTATAAAGATATCATAATAACTTATTTGTTTTGTTTTGTCTGTTCTTTGGATTTTCTTTCTCTCCTTCCCAAACACTCCTTGTAAAATGGTCCATTTTCTTTCTCTCCTTTAGCTAGAGAAAATCAAACTTCTCTTGTTTCAAAGGCTACTTTGTGTAAAACATTAAACCTCTTTGTCTTGGAAATATATAAATGCAAAATATTTTCAGCCAGAACAGCCCATGGGATGATTTGAAAAGACCATTAATGCCTATCTATTGCTTTTTTTTTTTTACTAATTGAACTACCCCACTGTGGCTTTTTACCATCAGTTCTATATAAATGTATACCATAATTTTGTTGATTCTTCTTCTTCTTCTATAATAATATATATATAGACTGTGTTTGGAGAGTTTTAGACCGTCATTCTTTTTTGTTCCTACGTGCAGAATGTTTCTTTAAATAAATCATTATATTATATTATATAGACTAAACCCTAAACCCCATTTCCTCCTTGAAATATGCCCATAATAAGCCAAACATACGCCTCCAAACATACGCCTATCTATGCATCATCTTTATATATAATTAATTTATTGATTAATTACTACTAATTTATACTAGTATCAAGGATTAAGCACAGGAATAGAAGATTGACTTCAACGTTTTTGAGCAAATTTATTTATTTATATATACCCAACACTATGCTGTTCTTTGTTGTGCTTACCAATTTTACTCAGTTAACTGAAAAAGAACAGCAATTCCCTTGTTCTATATGCTCTTGGAAGTTGGAATTGCATTTATATATATGTTACAAGTTACTATTCTAAGTTCAGCCCCACCTGGGAGTACTATTTTGTACAAAATTTCATTTAAAAGAAAAAATTAGTATCTTTGAACTTTGGTTCAATATCATGTTTCATGTTGATGATGTAGTATGATTTCATAATATATGATATGATTTAATTTTTATTATTTAATTTTTTATTTTTTATAATATAATTTTTTATAAATAATTTTATATTTTAAAAAATATAAAATATAAAATTATTATTTTAATAATTTTTTATAATTTTATATTTTAAAATACCAAAAATAAAATTTTTAAATATTAAATATATAATTAAATTTATAATATATTAAAATTTTAAAAATATCATCAAATTAAATAAAAATATTTTTATTATATTACATTATTTTTAAAATATAATAAATATTATTTATAATATCATATAATATAATATAATATAATATTAAACTACACTCCCAATCATTAGAGTATAACAGTGAATTCTTTTACAATATCCGGGTTGAAATCTCATTAAAACACAAATAAATTACAAAATATTATTTTTCTAAAAACAATTTTAGTTCTTTTAATTTGTCAGTGTAATGAAAGAAAAGATAGGGTTTTACCTAGGTATTTGATATTAATATATATATATATTTTTAAATTACTTTGCTTTTTTTTTTGAAGGTAAATTACTTTGCTTAATGAACCGTATCTAAATAATTTATTACAATATTACTCAAATTATAAAATAATGCATATATATAATAAATTAATAATTACTCAATAAAAAATTTTAATTTCACTCAAATAAAATTAAAAGAAAATAATTATATAGGAGTATATAAAATCTAGCATTAAGTCATCATTTGCTAACCCTAGACCTAAGCGGATAAAATTGACAAGGAGATCTTTTCAACCCTCGATCTTTTTTACACCACCCAAAAGATTACAGTCTAATCAATAGTTTTTCACAGATCTTGCTCCCTCTTCTTTAATAACTTAAAATTTAAAAAAAAATTAAAAATAAAATAAAATGCTAAATTCACCAGTAACCCTCTTCTTGTGGGCCCAGACGTGTGTGATTGATATGATCAAGACCATTTGTATGTCATTTTACGCCAATGATCCACACACTCTACCGTATGATAAAAAATAAAATAAAATCACACCATCTACCCTTTTGTATACTGGCTCCTTTGATGCACTCACTTGGTTACTGTGGTGTCTCTAAGCAACACCTGATATCTCTGTCTCTGCATTAGACAAGCAACCCAATACATTTATTTAAAATTAATTTTTAGTGTTAACTATACTCCACCATTCTTTAAAATAGAAAATCAAGAGTTTGAATTTTAATCAGTTTATATGTTTTATATAAGACTATTGTATTATTAGATGTAAAATTTTATATGATTTTGGTGAATTTATATTCTTGATAAGAAAACTAATTAAATATCTTTAATTTTTTAATATTGTATAGTCGAAAATTTTAATAGGAGAAGTCTTTGTAATCCTTTTCGCTTTAGTAATTTTCAATATGCAACTATATATATATATATATATAATAAGCTTGAATGTCAATAGTGTAAATTGAAAATATTATAATTTATATTAATTTAGTTATATACACTACACTGACGAAAATGAATTAAGTAATATCAATGGCAAAATTAGAGTCGAAATGAGGAGGCAATGGGTGATCTGTCGGCAGTCGTCGACGTTGCTAATCAGCCGACGGCTATTAATTAAATGTTAAATACTATAAGCAATTATTTTGTTGAAATATTATAATAAATGTTAAATACTGTCATTGATTTAAAATTTTTTATTATTTGGCTGGCTAATAAAAAGAAAAAGATATAAAGAAAAGGTCAACACAAAACAGTCAAAACAATCTTGTCCGTAGACGACATCGTGACGCTTCCATGGCTTGATATAAAACGTTTACACGTAATCCAACGGCTATTAATTAAAATACTGTATGGCTACTGTACTTCAATTAGTCCTCGATCCCTTAATACCCCCTATCAAATCAACCAGGTTCTCCGTTTGCCCATTACTTCTTCCCTAATGACGCATATGTCCTTCTTCTAGTTTTTTTTCTCTTTCCTTAAAGATTTATCAACTTTTACTGTAAATTTTAATATATAATTAATTACTAAATAAAAATTATGTATCTAGTCAATGATTTTTCCATCATTAATTTAAAATTACCAATTTTATAAAAATTATTAAAAGTGAAAATTATTTTTTATATATTTGATTTTGGTTAAAAGATTATAAATCGGAAAAATAAATAGATAAATTATATTATTTTAATTTATTTGACATACTGATAAGTCAAAAATAGAATTAAAAAAAAAATTTGATTGTCACCAGAAATAGGCTAAGGAATCAAATGAGATTCTCCCAAAAGGAGAGCATATAAGGGCAGTTCTGAAATTTGGCAGCAGAGTGATCCTGCAAACCAAAGGACAACTATTTAAATATGACGGGATTACGGTCTCGTCCTACGTGACATCATTAATTATTTCTTAATTAATAAATTAATTATTTTCTTTTTCAAATTATAATTTATGTTATATTATAAAAAAATAAAAATTTTTAATTCATTATTTAATTTTTTTATCTCCTATATATAAACGGGGAGACATGTAAGCTCTTATCACCAATTATCAACTGTCATTGCCATTACTCTTTCTTCTGTACAACAGAGAAACGCCATGGGCGACCAAAAATTAATCTCCGTTCCGTTGTTTACCAATATTGAAGAAACTTACCAAATATCAGAAACGTTTCGCTTCTTAACTGAAACTTCTAATTTCTATAACCCTGTTTTTGATGATTATCACTACCCATTCTCTTCTAATAATTGTAGTGAACAGTTAATCAACCCGGCTACTCACTTTAAAGAACCCGAAATCCAAACCGAACTGCCCCCGGTTCTTGATGGAATCGCTGCTGTTGTTGGCCAGAATGTCCTGTTTGGAACCAACGCTAAAATTCCAGAAAATTCCATTTCTCAACTGACAAAAACGTCCGATGATGATCAGAACAACCAGAGGAAGGGCCCATTACAAAGAAGCTACAGAGGAGTAAGAAAAAGGCCGTGGGGAAGATGGTCAGCAGAGATACGTGACCGAATAGGGCGGTGTCGCCACTGGTTAGGAACGTTCAACACAGCAGAAGAAGCGGCGCGTGCATATGACGCGGCTGCTAGGAGACTTAGAGGTGCAAAAGCTAGAACAAATTTTGAAATTCCTTCTGTGTTGCCAATTTCTTCTTCGCCGTGTCCTTCGGGTTCGTCTACTGAGGTGAGAAAGAGAAATAACAAAGCGAACGGTGGTGGTAGAAAGCGTGCTGTTGTTACTTCGGTGGCTCATTTGTTTAGTAATGAGAATAACAAGAATGATGGTGGTTTTGAAGGAAAAGGAAAAAATGGAATGAGTGTTAATATTTTAGAGCTTGATTTGAACTTGGGGATGGAATTTAGTGGGAATAATGGTAATAGCAATGGGAGCATGAATGCGACTCACCCTCCTCCATCTATGGTTGTTTAGTGTATGTGATCTTTATTTAGTTGTTTCACTATATGTATAAATTAAATATATATATATAGTTAGTGTTATGGGTAGGATTAGAATAATCATTTATGAAGTATTTTGGTAATTTAAGTTCATGAAAGCTTATTATAAGTTAGCCAAGCTTATCGGTCTTGTTTATGATTAATTATCATTTATGAGAATATATTATTTATATGTATAAAAGGGTCTAGATAATATATATATATAATATCCTTCCACATGTAAAATATTCATAATTATGTAATATATATATATATATATGCGTATAATTTCTATGTAACATATATTATCCTCCTCCCACAACGTATTTTATATACATAATTATATATATAGTTTATATATAATATCTATATAATATATATTATCCTCCCACAACATATAAACTATATATAATATATTAATATAATTAATAATATATTTATATATAAATTTATAATTATAAAAATTATATATTTATTTTTAAACATAAATTATTAGTTTTTTTACATTATATATAATTTTTAATTGGTGAATGTTTAGAGTGTTATAAAGTAATTATAGAATTTTATAATTTAATTATGAGTTAGTAAAATTAATATTTTAATTTAAAATAATTTTTTTATAAAATTTAATTTCATAAAATTTTATAAGTAAATTAATATATTTAAAAATAAAAATAAAAAATATAATAAATTTATTTAAATTTTAAAAATTAATGAATAATATAAAATTTTAATAGAGAAATTTATAATAAAAATTTAATTTTTTATAATATTAAATATTTAATTATATTTTTAATATACTTAAAATTTATTTTACTTGAAAATTTTATATTTTCTTTTAACTAATTTTTTATTCTGCCATTATATATGTAATATATATCTGAATACCAATCTTTACTAGAAAAAGAAGAAAGATGACTGAGAAAGTGAGAAAGCTATGTACTACAAAAAGAAGATAGCACTGTGGCCTTAAATTTTCAACAGAAAAAGAGGAATTGATGAAATTCTACGACTTGCATTGCATGTATACATAGCATAGAATAGGTTAGACAAGTTATAAAGAAAATCATTCAAAGAACTACAAAAGTCGGAAATTTTTAATTAAAAACAGTAATAATAGGCCCATTAATACTGTAGGTTGTGGGATCTGCAAAAATTCGCCCATGAAACGCGGGCGCGGCCGCCGGTAGCCGGCGAGAGGGACGACAGAGAGTTGTGTGTAGAGCAATGAGCAATGATGGTATTATAGCAATAAATAGATGCGGATGATGAAGATCATAAAAAAGATTATTTGCAAAAAAAGAGTAAAGAAAAAAAAAATCAAAATCTCTGATATACGTAGTTGACGTTCGAAATGTGGAGAGCATATCATTTCGCTCTTATTACAGGTGTCGTCAGAGACAGTAATGGAGATTTTTTGCCGCAGTCTGTCTTTTTGAATGATTGAAAGCAAACACTTCTGATTTTCTTTTGCTTTGCATTTTAGATTTTCCATTTTTTCTTATCGAGATGAGTATAATTTTTGCATACTAATTATTACTATTTTATTGAATTTATTAATGATTTTTTAAAAACTTTTTAAATATTTGATTATTTAAAAAATTAAAATATCTTAGATGCCATGCATTTTCTTCAACCTGGGGTCTTAATTCTTCCCCTGCTATTATTAATAATTTATCTGATATTTTCATCCATGTATCTTCATTAATTCATTGACTATAAACGGATATGATTTTACGTGTGTTTCTAATTTTACTTAGAATTTTATGTCTTTTTTTTTTATTTTGAAAACTATTAAAATGTTATTAAATTATAATTAATTGGTCTAATTTTAAATTTTTGAATTTTAATCACCAAGTCAAAACTAAAAAAGACGAGAGAGCCTGTAAATTCGATTTTCAGATTTTTTTATTAATATTAAAATTATAATGTTTAATATAATTATTTATTTGATGCTTAACGTAATTACAGTTCATGTTTATGATGGATATAAACGTATCTCTTGGAAAAATGACCATACACCGTAAAAAAAAAAAAACTCAGATGTTATTACTATGATATATGAAATGAGAAGGTAAAAAACTCGTAATTTGGGGCTTGAAATATGAACACAATCAATATATCTTTGACTACCGAGGACTATAACTAAAGCCTTCAAAACAAGCAATGGGTTCATCAAACTGAAAGAACCCGGGCGAGTAATAAAGAAACGCGGCTTAATACATAAAGAGAATGCAGATGAGTTGCTTATGAAGTTTGTGAGATTTCAACAAAAACCCGAAAATCCTCCAATCTATTAGATCTTCCAAAACAAATCTAGGCCCTACGAAGGGGAGAACAAAATAGGACTAGAGGCCATATCTACAAGCTAGAAAAGTTAAATCATAAAATTATTAGAAAAAAAAATGCTTGAAAAACCAAAGAAAAATGAAAATTTAGGGCTGTTGCTGATTAGAAAGGTGATGATAACCCTAGAGTTGGGTTAAAAAACTAAGGAGGGACTATAAGAGAACATGGAGAAGGAGAAAACAAAGGAGAGAGAGAAAGTGAGTGGCTTCAACTAATTTATGGTCTTTGCATGTTTTCTTTGTATTACATTTTCACTTGTATACTAGATTGTGAAAAAAATTTATGGTCTTTGCATGGCTTCAACTAATTTATGTTCTTTGCATATTTTTTTTATATTAAAATTGATAAACAAGTATTTTAACTTAATCAGATATTTTAAATTCAAGTCGTAAATATATAGTTATGTTAAAATTTGATAAAAAAAAATTTTATCATCGCTTGAATCTTATCCGCTTTTATTATAAAAAAATAATTTATATAAAAAATAATAAATTGCTAAATGACTTATAATAGAAAAAATTATTTAATTTATTTAATTTTTATTAGTTAGTTGAATATAGACCGACTCCTAAATTTGTGTAAGTTTGATAATGTGAGGAAAAGAAATTATTGGCTTGAAATACTATAAACCTTTCAACTTTTTAAAATTTTATAATATCTTTTAAAAATAACTATTTCATCTTAAATTTCTAAAATTATTCATAATTATACGCTTTAATGAAAATTGCTATTTATAATTTTCTTATTTCTCCTAATGTACACAGCATAGAACATGAACTAAAATATTATCTTAATTATATACCAAAATTATTTTTTAATTGAATTGAAAAATAAAATATCACCAATCAATTTAATTATATTTTAGTATTTAATTTTATGTTTAAATTTACCCTTAACTGCTATATATAATACTGTTTTATTATATAAAAAAAGTATGACGAACTGTTCAATTAATTTCTTAAAAATTGTAAATGAATTCATTAATTAAATTAAATATGAGAAATTCAATAACAATATTTTTTATATCTTTTATCAGAAAAATTTAAAATAAAAGATATAACTAGCTATAAAAAACATCAAATGTTTTAAGAGATACAATACTCCTTCCAAAAGATAAGTTCAAATTATAAAAGTCAAAAAGTTATTTAGGATATGTTTTTTTTTTTTTAATTTTTTTTTTCAGAAAGTTATTTAGGATATGTTGATAGTCTCTTTTCCACAATAATAAAAATAAATAAATAAATAATTTAAAAAGTTCATTACATTGTTATGTTTTTTATATGATATATTGATTAGTCAATACCTTTATTAATATAAAATTTTTACAAAAAATTGAGCCCAAAATATTTTATATCTGACATATATCTAATTAATTATTATTTTAATATATTGACATTATAAAATAGACCGAATAAGCAACTGAACGCGAATTAATTGTAATATATCTATAAACATTTTTGTTACATCAAATTAATTGTGTATGATCAAATAGTAAACTTTTTGTTACATTAAATTAAATGCGTATACTCAAATAATAAACTCATATTCCAATTTCTAATTTATACCATATTTTTAAGTGAAGCCATAATTTACTACTGATAAAACAAGGTTTCAGTAAAACAAATTAAAAAGTTTTTTTTTCATATTTTATTCTTTTTACATCATTATTTTCTTTTATTTTTTTAATGCATAAAAATTATATACAATATATCCCATGATTTTCAGTTTTTTTTTTTATTTTTCAAAAGATAATGTATCTTTATAATTATTTAATATAGGCAGAAGATATAATCCAATATAAATAAATGAATGTTCTTTATTTTCTTTACTTGTCTCCCAAACGTAATGTTAATTCTTAAATTGTCACAGTATTCCCTGCCAAGTCCAACATACCTCTCTGTAAATTCTTCAATCAATTAATTTCTGATTCAGCTTCTGCAATTACTGGCACAATTTCTGGGACACTTCAGCTTGTTTGCCGCAGTTAATTTATGGTTCTGACAGATAGATATTATTAATGATAAGTCATCAAATTTTATTTTTTTAAAAAAATTATATATTTTACTCATAAATATTTTATAAAATAATAAAATTATTTTTTATCAACAATATTATCTAAAATAATAAATTTTTTTTTGTTCAAATAGTATTTCCAGAGTCAGAAAACTCTCGTATTGTTTGTGTAATTAAATAAATATGAAATCATTTAAAAGTATAACAATTAAAAGTATTTCCACTTGGTGGAGACCTGAGACCAGAAACCTGATAATAGTACACAAAACTAAATGAGATTATGGCTTGGGAAATTTCAGATTCAGATTTCAGAGTACCATTTGCATCTATTTATTGTTTTTTGTTGTCGATTTTGCATAGAAAATTGCTAGTATAATTTTCAGAGTGTGTTCAGAGTACTGTTTCCTTTTGTTTTTTAATATATATTTATATACATATATATATTTAAAACACAATTGATATCTTTTTAATGTGTATCACAATTTATAAATATTATTGTAATTAACCAATTCAATGCATTTATCATTTTAATAATGAAAATATAATTGCAATTATTATTATTATTTAAAATCATATTTTTCTATGGTAATATTTTTATTTTTTATTTTAAAATTTAAATAAAAATTAAAGTTGACGTTCAGTTCATTTTTAAATGATTATATCACACTTCTAACAATAATAAAAAATTAAATTAAATCGAATTATTTAATAAAAATTCACTATAATAATTTAGAAACTATCAGAGTTTGATTTTCAAATTGTTTATATTAAAAAATAAAATCAAATTTTGTTATTAGTTTATTTATTTTGGATTCATATTTTTTCCTAAATTTTGATTTTTTTTATTTAATTTTTACTTTTAAAATATATTCATAAATTACATTTTATATTATTTTTAATAATTTTAAATATTAATATACAAAATATAAGTCAAATTTATTATATATGTCAAACTGAAAAATATAAAACTTATTATTTTGCTTTTCAAAAAAAAAAAACTTATTATTTTGCATTGATCAATTTAAATTTATGAGAATATACAATGATATATAAAAATAAAAAGATAATTTCAGATAAATTTATTCTTCAAAGAAAGGAAAATTTTAAAGGACTCCTAAGTTATTTGCCATGCATAGAAACATGAAAAAATTATACTATATGAAATTTTGTTAACTTTTTTTTTAAAGATCTCACTATTTTATGTTAGTATATCTTTAATATATAAAAATATATTTATTGTATTCATTTAAAAGTAAAATATACCTTATTAGATATATATTAGAAATATACTCTTAAAAATGAGATATTTTTAAAACTAAAATTAAAAAAATTATATTTTTAAAAGAGAAAAATTTGAATATTTCTAAAAAGTAATTTATTTTTGGATATTTCTAACAAAATTATTGATGGGCCTCTTGATTTGTATACGAGATTAGACTTCTAATACTTTCTCGGTATTTTTTCAAGAAAATTACATAATTTATTATACATAAATTTACACAGTATAATATATTTTTTAACTTTTTTTTAATATTTTATATTTTTATATATTTTTATATATTAAATATATATTCAATGTATATCTTTAAAAATTGAATATGCTTTTAATATACTAAATATATATCTAAAATTTTGAAATTAAAAATTAAAAAATAATATTTTTAAAATTAAAAAAAATGAATATTTTCGAAAATATTTTTATTTTTTCGGATATTTTTGAAAAAACTCCTTTACTATATTTTAATTTTTATTTTCAATTTTATAATTAATTATTTTTTACTCTTTTATTTTTTTTAATTTTTCAATTTTACGTATCTTATACTTTTTTTTTTCAACTTTACGTTATTTTCTTATTATTCTAACTCTTATTCTTCTTTCTTGCTTCAACATTGTCCAAATCGAACAATTCAAAAGCACTTGACAATCTATAATCAGGAAAGAATGGAAAACAAAAATATTACCAAGTTCTAAGCAAATTGCCGTTGATATCTATATATATATAAACATTACTTAAAGTATGTAAAATTTATTTAAAATAAATGTAATAATTTTTATTATTATATTTTTATATATAAATTGTGAGGATTTTTTCTTATCTGGAATCAAAATAATTTTTTTCAATAAAAAATTAATATATTTTAAATGTTAAAAATATAATTTAAAATATTAATTTTTATTGAAATATATTTATTATCAAACAAAAAATTTTTTAAAAAATAAATATTAAAATAAATATTATTTGATGCGAGAGAAGGTGCAATATTTTTTTCAAGATCGTTTTTTTTTTTTGAACAAATTCTTTCAAGATAGTTTTGTAAATGTACGTTTTTTTCTTAACGAATCAGGCCCACAGCCCAAAAGATCCCATTAGTTGAACGTCCAATTGTCCATATTAAATCCTTCTACACATTAAGCGTTAGGACGTACCACGTGCAAAGCTTTTACCTGTCACACCTCCACCACATCAACCCGATGCAAAAGACCAATAAATGCCAATGTCGAATGGAATGTACTACTTCTACATGGTATTCATATATATTATAACTCCAGATTTAAGACCCGACAACTCTAAAAACGCCTATAATATCACTTATAATATCTTTGATTTAATGAAATATTTATCTACTGTTCAAAAAAATCAAAAGGCTTGTTGATATTTTAAATAATATTTTAGTAAGTTAAGCATCAAGAGGAGCTAATTCTGTTTTTCAAGTTCGTGGTTGGTGTTGCATAGCCATTCGCTAACCAACTTGAATTAAATATCCACAACCCAACTTTTACGCCAATCAATGATAGTCACTACTTTTATTGATAAATGGCATTCCAAGTGAGATATCGCCTACTTCCCAACCACCACACGCTACTTACACGACAATCCAACATATATCTACATGGCTTACAACTAGTAGTATTTAATAAAAAGAAAATAATATGAATGAAAGATGCAGGTTTCAAAACAATCAAAATGCCGGGAAAAAGTAGATAAACATAGAACTATTGCAACAAATTAATTTAGATTCAATAGGTACTTTTACTAAGACGTGATTATATCAATAGTATATTTAAAACTTATCTGTTAATACTTCCTAAAAAAAAAAGCAGAAGGAATGAGGGTTGGCCCAAAAGAATCTGCAAGAATGTAGAAATTTTCTCAAAGAAAGAATCTAAAATCTGTAACTAATGATCAGGATTCCTACACTACCCTCAGTACCTTCGGTGTAAAGATAAAGTTCCACTTCTTAGGTATCAAAGCAGTGAAGGTAATTGGTCTAGCACTCGTATTAACTCGATTTGAGATACTGTTAGGACTGAAGAGCCACGAATCATTAAGCATAAATGCTGCCTATTCATTTGGATAATAGATTACCAGTAGTATACAGCTTATCCTTCTCAGCTAATTCCACATAACACTTCAGGAGCCTGAATTATCTTCAATGGGTAGATTTAGGTCAGGTAGCATAAAGGAAAGCTCCCTACCTCCAACCTCTTGTTTCGTTAAAGAAGCATTGGGTGAAGATGGCTCAAGTTTATTGCACGCAGCACTTATTGGAATAATGGAACGTGTGTGATAATCAGAGGTTACTTCTATTTGCTCTGGTTGGTTTGAACTAACTTTGTCAGTTTTAACAACACTTGTAACTACTTGTGGTCTTTCCCTTGATAGCAAATCCAACTGCAAAGAAAAACTATCATCATTACAATCTAATAGCAACCATTAGAATGATTGAGTATACTTGGTTATAAAAACAAGTAAATTCAAGTTTTATTCAATCGCAAGACTTATGTTTTAGATCATTCGCAAGAGCAAGAAATTATAAATAAACACTTATAAAATTTATGGGGGAATACAATAAAACAAATCAGAAAAATTAGAAAATGAGCAATAGGGAATACAAAGTTCACCTTCAATCTTTTCAAGTTATCATTTGAAATTCTCTGTTCCTCTAGAGAAAACCGCAATGCCACCAATTGCTAATCAATAAAGAATCATATAATTTATAACTTCAGTACTTAAAACAAATATCTAAAACAAGAGCAAAAGAGAACAAGACAAGAAATCCAATATATTTTCAGTACTTAAAACAAATATCTAAAACAAGAGCAAAAGAGAACAAGACAAGAAATTCAACATATACATAAGAAGTAGCAGATAAAACATACATTCTTCAAATATCTCCTTTCCTTCAACAACAATCTTTCCTCTTCTTTAAGCTCAGGTAATGTCTGAAAGGAACAAAAAGATTCAAACCAACATAATAACATTTCTATAAATTAATCAAGCATAAAAACAGGAACACTTGTAAAAATAATTTCTCTATATTCAACATACAGCATAATGTATCCACAATTTGTAAATTCAGCATCTCACCTTTTTCTTTCTCAACCTCTTGGTGGTTGGTGTTTCACTGGCAACATTAACCTGCAAACATCCCAAAATTGGACAATTTATCCTTCAGATTAACATACGCAATGAGTCTAATCAAAGAATTCACTAAGGAATATCCTTGAAATCATTGCAGAATTATAAGTTTCAACAAATTTTGAATCCAGTCCACACAGGCTTACAAGCTCATGTCTGTTTCTAGTTGGCACGCGATTCACATTTGACCTCTACCACATTTATTGCTACAACAGAATTAAATAAATGTTAATAAATGCCTACGTGTAAAAATTCGATTGGTGTGTTGTAGGCATTTATTGCTACAACAGTTGTAGCATATAATTATTCCATTAATTGGGACAACCCTTCGATCCCAAATTAAATTAAATCCCACCTAAAAAAATTTATTTCTCTGTTTTTATAATTTACAATTCAAGCATACAACATTTATTTGACCGTGGATACATATAAATTCTAACTTCCTGGACCCACAAGATCCAAAAGAGAGTACAGAGACAACCTGTCAAATTAGCCCAATCATCTGATTGCACGCTTTCTAAGAGCGAATGAAAAAAAAAAGAAAAGAGAGAGACAGAGAGAAGGGTTACGGTTGAGATCGAGCTATCACGTGATAAAAGACAATATTTTAGTGCGCCCACAGTAAGTGGAGAACTGTGGCGACCACACCAAATCATTTCCCTAATAAAGTTCTTAACCACTAACTATACTGCACCAAACAATCCGCAGACCTATTTTGCCATAGACACACGCCACCGTTTCAAAAGACAATTGAAAATTACTATATTTAATCTATGACTAAAATGCCCTCCTAAAATTTAAATAAGATTAGGAAACATTATCTCAGACTAAGAGGTTTCAGTTTGACTCTGCGGAAGGACAGAATTGTCGTTTGCAGGGCATGTAATGTAAGCGATCATGTACTGAACCGCTTAATTAGACGATTGTACCCTTCCGAATGAAAACCGAGTCAATGAGTCAAACTCACCGATAATGAAAAACCAAAGAAAAAAACAACAGCAGAAAAGTTAACAAACCTTAGATCTCGCGGTGCCAATACGCTCGGCAAGGAGACTCGACTCTTCGAATCCGTCGGCTGCAGAATCGCTAACGGAGGTGCCACCACTCCATGAAAGCGGCGAGGTAGGGCTAGCACGAGTAGCCTCAGCCTTCTTCCTTGGTAGCAGTTGCTTAGACCGTCGTTGTCGTTTGGTCCAGTCAAGCCTCACAGCCGGAGGAGTAGAGACCTTATTCAACTGTAATGGCGACAGTGGAGGCGTCTCCGCTTGGTTAAGATTCAAAAGCAAATGGACGACAAGCATGTCATCCGCCATGGCCACTGTAACCCACTCGTCTTCACTCATATTTTCTTTTAGACAGAGAAAGAAGAATAAAGAGAGAAAAGTGAGAAGAGACTAGAGAGAGAGAAATGGCGTGGCTATATATGTGTGGGCGTGGTGCGTGAGGGTGGGATGGGATGCTTCTCGCTGTTGTTTGACAATAACCCTTTGTAATTATTTTTGTGGATTAGTTTTTGTAATTTTATTTCTTTATATTAGAGGGTGTTTCTCAAAACTGGAGCTTTTCAGCTTATTGTGAATAAGTGATTTTTAGATTATAATCAGATTAAAAATAAGCAGTTAAGTGTTTCTGTAAACTAGCTAATAATCAGCTGATAATCAGTTTATAATCAGTTAAGTGTTTCTGTAAAATCAGCTTATAATCAGTTTTTAATTGTAGAAACTGTCAAAATGACCAAACTGTCCATGAGTTTATTTATTGTATAAAAATAATTTTTTAAATGTCAATTCAAAATTTATTTTGCAATAATAATAATAATAATAATAATAATAATAATAATAAAAATTTAATAATAATAATAATAATAATAATAATAATAATAAAATTTCTTTGATGGGAACTAAAGTGTATAAGGTAGGCAAATTTAAAATATTGAAGATTAGGTAGGGATAGTATGGTCTTTTACTTGGTCAAAACTGCTTAAAAAATAAGTGCTTAAAAAAAAAGTAGCAAAACCCAACTTTTAAAAAACTGATTAAAATCAGATTATAATCTACTATTTAAGTTTTCAGAAACACTTAAATAAACAACTTATAATCTAAAAACAGCTTATAAGCAGTTTTGACCAGCTTTTAAGTTTTGAGAAACACCCTCTTAGTGAGACTATTTTCGCTTTCTCTCGAGCTTATGACATTACTCTCTCACTAGTATCGCTCTTATTGTCTACAAAGTTTATTGTGTAATCAGTAATGACGTACTTTTCCACGCTTAAAAAAAGGTTTCCTTTTATATTATTATTCAATTAAATATCTTACTCAATTTAAAAATTAAATAAATATTTATTCAATAAATATTTTTTAATAAAATATTAATAAATTCTAAACTCTACTATTTTTAATTAAAATTTTTTAGATAAAAATATTTTTAAAAATTTTAAAGTTTATTCATATTTTAAAAAGTAATTTTTTCTCTTTTCATTTTTAATTTCATCTTTTTCTTTTTCTTTTTTATGGAAGCATGAAATTTTCACCGTCAAATATTTTTGACTATTTTTTCTCTCTATTTTTTTTATTTTAGCATTTTAAGATCGAAGTCGTTATCTTCTCTCTACCGTAATCATTATTTCTTTATTGTTCATCACTGTAATCTAAAGGTATTTATCATATTTCTCTCTCGATCTCTCTCTCTTCTAACTCTTTCCATTTTAGCATTTTAAGATTAAAGTTGTCTTCTCTTTATAGTAGCCGCTATTTCTTCATTGTTCCTCACTGCAATGTAAAAGTATTTATCATATTTCTCTTTCGATCTCTCTCTTCTAACTTGTTGTGCTTATTTTAATTGTGAGAATAGAAATTTATTCGTGGAATATTTAATTTTCGGTGAAATTTATGATTTTAATTGGTGATTTTCGCTTTACTGTTGTGGTGATATAAACACGTTAGATGGAAGAACAAATAGTGCATGATATGATATGATATGAGTTTGTATTATTGATATGAGTTTGTATGAGTTTTGATATGGGTAAGTATGAGTTTTAATATGAGTTGTTATGAGTTAGTTTAATTGGTATGAGTTTGATATGAATTTGATATGAGTTGATATGAATTTGAAATTTGTCGGTATGAGTTTGGTAAGAGTTGATATGAGTTAGTATGAGTTGGTATGAATTTGATATGAGTTTGTATTATTGAAATGAGTTTGATATGAGTTTGTATTATTGATATGAGTTTGATATGAATTGGTATGAGTTAGTATGAATTTTGATATGAGTTTTTATGAGTTAGTATAATTGGTATGAATTTGATATGAGTTTAGTATGAGTTGGTATGAGTTTGATATGAGTTAGTATGAGTTAATATAAGTTTGAAATTAGTTGGTATGATTTTGGTATGAATTGGTTTCAATTTAATATGAGTTAGTATGAGTTGGTATAAGTCTAATATGAGTTTGTATTATGATATGAGTTTGATATGAGTTGGTATGGGTTAGTATGAGTTTAGACTTATACAAAAACTCATACTAACCCATACCAACTCATATCAATAATACAAGCTCATTTCAGACTCATACTAACTCATATCAAACTGATACCAACTCATACAAAAATCACACCAACTAATTTCAAAATTATATCAACTCATACTAACTCATACCAAACTCATACTAATTATACTAACTCACATCAATCTTATATCAATAATATTTTAAACTCATAACAATAATACAAACTCATATCAAACTCACACCAACTCATACTAACTCATATCAACTCATACCAACTAATTTCAAACTCATATCAACTCATACTAACCTATATCAAACTCATATCAACTCATATCAAACTCATATCAACCTCATACCAATTATACTAAGTCATAACAACTTATATTAAAACTCATACCAACTCATACCAACTCATATCAATAAAAATATACTCATTTTAATCTCATATCAATAACACAAACTCATATCAAAATCATATCAATAATACTGAATCATTTTTAAACTCATAAAAAAAAACTAATACCAGCTCATATCTACTCATATCAATAGCATTACCTCATATTAAACTCATATCAATGAAAATATACTTATATCATACTAAAAATATACTCATTTCAATTATACTAACTAATATCAAATTCATATCTGCACCAAAATAACTCATATATGCAAACAACAAAAACAAAGGAGGAATGAAGGAAGGATGAAGACAAAGATCTATCATAATATCATTTAAAAAAATAAAAATGATTATATTACTGTTCAACTATAAGCCAACATCTTTTTCAAAACTCAACTCCTAAATGTTAGCTCGACATCTTCTCATGTTAGCTCTTATATTTTTTTAAGGACAAAAGGAACTAACTCGATTTATCTTTTTACTTGGGTGAGACAAAGTAAATCAGTAGCCAACAAATGGAGTCACAAAGAATAGAAAATATCAGCACAATGAAAGATAGAAATGAGATCGACAAAGAGAAAAAGAGAGAAGTGATCGAATAAGAGAAAGATAAAGAAGAGATCAAAAAATAAAAGAAAAAGAAAAGAACACAGCAAAGGGCGGGGAGAAAGAGAGAGTTCAGGAGAGAAAAAATGTTTATGCATTTTTTTTCTTTTTTTTAAGAGATTAAGAGGGGCATTTTTGTCTAATAAAATCTAGTTAAGATTACTAAGGTCTATAATTTATTAGTGTATTGCTCAAAGATATATATATTTTTTATCAAATTTCCTTAAGATAGTGCTTTCTTCAAAAAAAAAATATAAGATATATAGTGTTCTATAAGAAAAATTCTTACTTTATCCAATACATATTCACTTCTTTATTTTCAAGTAATGATTAATTGTAATTTATAAAAATTATATATATTTCAAATTTTCTCTATTAAAAAAATATGTATATTTCAATTTTTCTTTGTTCATATTTCAAATTTTCTTTTTTCAAATGAAAAAAAAATTATTTGCATGTAAAATTTTATTCAATATTATATTTACATAGACAACCATAAATTTCATACTATTTTTAAGTTAGGAGTGTTTTCAGATAGGACTGGATTGGATTTACCTTTAGCCCGAGCCTTAAAATTAGACCTGCAGCCGGACCCTAATCTAAATAGGCTGGATTAATTTCAGCTAGTTTGGCCACTGGGTTTAGGCTAATTCTTTCTTTTTTTAATTTTATATAAATTATTATTATATATATAAGAAAAAAATTGCTGCATAAATAAATTATTTATATATTATTATATATAATTATTTATATAATATATAAATATATTAAGATATAATATATATTTCGGGTTGGACCGAGCTAGTCCGAATAAATTTTTTAAAGCCCCAAGTTTAACCCAAAGTTTAAAAAAAAATTAAAAATAGGCCCGAAGTCCACCCTATTATTTTCTAACTCAGCCCAATCTGATCGGATATGGTTGGATTGCTCAGATTGCCATCTCGGTGTTGAAATTTTATAATTTTTTTTAATGGTAGAATTGGATTGATTGGAAACTGGGCTTTTTTTTTTTTTGAACAATGGGAATTGGGATTTGATCAATTGAATTCACACGGACTTAAAAATAGAATAGAAGGTGGGTGAGAGTGTCAAAGAGACAGGTGAAAATGACAACGGGTTACCCAAATTTAAGCTTGGTATTAAAACCTAATTCAATTATAATTATTTTTTTATTATTGATATCTATTCCAAATTCATATAACACTATCTATTTACACTATACTTGTTTCATTACACATTTAATTATAAAAATTTTAAAATATTATAAATTTAAATTATAAAATTATAATATTCTTAATTAAATAATTATAAATAAAATTTTAATACTAATACAATTCTATTAAAATAATTTCATATCACATAATTTTATAATTAAAATAAAATAAAATAAATATATAATCAATTTATGATAAAATATAACTAATATAAATATTATTATATAATGGAATTCAAATAATGAGCATTTAGGAATATACACCCTAACTCAATTTGAATTTGCTACAGATAATAACAATATTATTATATACCCTAAATTTATTTGCAAATTATCTTTATCTCAAATAAAATAAATTTCATATTAGAAAATATTTGACTTGTTGCTATTCCTATTGAAAAGCAATAATAAATTCATCATAGTATGTGTGCATTATGCATGGGTTTGAGCAAGAGACTTAAAGGATGGAATTAGAATAACAAAAGCTTATAAAACTAAATATCAAATCGAAATCGAAATTTATAATAAATTAAATTAATATTTTAAGATTATATTTTTAATTTAAGTATTTTTAATTTCAATTTTTATTAATAAAAAATATTTGATTTGATAAAACAAACTCAACTATATGTATATAAATTATGCACTATATGTATATAATTATAAATTATATATTAAATTATTTTAATGAATTATATTTGGATTTAAAATATTAAATTTATATTTTATATTTTAATTATGAATTTATACTAAGATTCTTGGCTTGATGTATCTACCTATTTGCGTTTGACTCTTATTATGATTTGTTTGTTACTAATCCATACTTCTCTATTATTTTAAGATTATATTTTTAATTTAAGTATTTTTAATTTCAATTTTTATTAATAAAAAATATTTGATTTGATAAAACGAACTCAACTATATGTATATCAATTATGCTATTATATGAATATAATTATAAATTATATATTGAATTATTTTAATGAATTATATTTGGATTTAAAATATTTAATTTATATTTTATACTTTATATTTTAATTGTAAATTTATACCAAGATTCTTGGCTTGATGTACCTACCTATGTGCGTTCGACTCTTTTTATGATTTGTTTATTACCTATCCATATTTCTCTATTATTTTGAAAAAAAATTCAGCGGGTGCAAAGATAAATTTCTTATTACATGATGGGTTTCTCTTTAAGGGAAACCAATTATGTATTTTAGGTTGCAGCTTGTGCCTCAAGATTATCCAGAAACTGCATCACGAAAGCATGTTAGTAGTGGCAAAACCTTACAGCTGGTTCATGCTGCCTGGTTTTGGCCTACCAAGTTGTAAAAGGTGGAGAAATATGTATAAATATGTCAAATTTGCCAAGTCTTTAAGGATACAACTACTAAAACTATCATGTACATGCTATTGCTAGCACCTACTCAGCCTTGTGTAGACATCGATATAGATTTTATGTTGGGATTAACCCATACATAGCGCGTAATGATTCTATCTTTGTTGTTTTTTATCGTTTTTCTAAAATGGTTTATTTTATCTCATGCAAATAGACGACCGATGCTGTTAATGTGGCCTAATTATATTTTCGAGAGATGTACCTCCTTCATGCTTTTGCTTACCTCCATTGCATCTAATAGAGAAACTTGGTTCATTAGTCACTTCTAGTTTGGCTTATGAAAAATGTTGAAGATATAATTGAACTTTAATAGCATATATCACTCACAGACTGTCAACGGGACTAAAATGGCTAATAGATCTATTTTTAGGTAATTTACTACAAAGTTTAGTTGGCAAGCATGGAAAAAGTTAGGGTTAAAAGTTATACCAGGCTGAGTTTGTCCGTAGACATATTGTCAATAAAAGTTTAGATTTCAGCCCATTTTAGATTGTGTATTCTATTGTGCCCAAGGGACCTTTGGATTTAGTCCTCTATTGTGTGCTCGTAGCCTTTGGATTTGATTTGTGTGTTTGATAAAATTAGAGTGCATGAAAAAGTTAACAGATTTTGTAGCTAATCTGCAAGACATACATAAGACAGTGTATGCCAACTTACTTCAAGTCAACACCAAGCATAAACAAGCTGCAGACCATAAGTGTTGTCATGTTGAGTTTGAGGTAAATGATTTTATATATGGATTGTTTTCATTAAAGAACTCTTCTTAGCTGGAGAGTACTATAACAAACTTTCCATTAAAAAAAGAAAAAAAAACTGGCTCTATAGAGATTATTAAGAAAATTAATCCTAATGTCTATCATCTCAAATTGCCAAGTTATATTTGTACTACTAATATCTTTAATATCAAGTATTTTTAGATGAAATAGAATTATAAAAAATATTATCATTTTATTTTTATTACTTCCGCTATATCACTTGTGTGAAAGCTTGAACTTTGGTAAATATAATGTAATCTTCATAATTTGGATCAACTATGGGAGGTAATGTATGTTGAATAATAAATTTGAATTAGTTAAAAAAATAAATATAAAGATGAGTTAATGGTTGTTTTAAGTTAAAGGTTTATGTTTAATTTAAGTTAAAAAATGTTAAGCATAATAAATTTGTTAAGGTTATTTTTAGCATATGAAACTAGTATATAAATACGCACAGATTGATTGTATTTTGTAGAAGCAACATATGAGAATTAAATAAGAAATAAATTCGTGCTCTTATTTCTTATTTTCTTTCTGCGTGTGCATAAATTTAGTGAGTGTTGATCCAGTTTCAATAATAATGTACATTATATTAGCAAAGTGATTTTGCACTTTTGCAAATCTCCATTGGCAGAGAGCACACATCAGTTCTATATTTCACTACAAAGTGATTGCCATACAATGGAGATGTTGCCTTGTAATGCAGCCGCACACCTGAAGGTGCAGATCCATGAACAATAGACTTTTACATTTACACAAATTCAGAGCAAGCATATCCAATGGAACAATGCTTTTATTAAATTCACTTTTAAATTTTTTAAAAGAAGAGTGATTGTTAGAATTTAGGCTATTCTCTTACATTATAACACAAATTAAATACTGCTTTTAACTTTGAATGTGTTATTAGCAAAATAATCCCTTTTTTTTTTTTAACAAACAGGCCCAAATATAATTTTTAAACTGACTTTCTAACATATACTTGGATAATAATCTGGCTTAAATTTGAATGTACAAAATAAACTCACTCATTCATATAATATGATTTTTTACAAGGAAAATTACATAATCGTATATGTATCTGTTTTAATGCATTTGATTACTTGCCAATCTTTGGTGTCGTTAGTTCTTGAGCCACCTCTGTTGTAATTTCATTTCGTAATTGAGATCTCTACTCTCTTGCTTTGTGATTGCACAATAGTCAAATAAGTATGAAGATAGAAGTAGTAGTTATAACATTTATAGCTAATAAACTTTCCAAATTTACTCATAATTATACCAAAATGGCATGATAGCAAAATTAAGCAGGTGTTAATTAGATTGCATATTTGGTTAAGATTTGTATCCTTCATCATTTTTCTGGATTAATTTGGAATTGCCTTAAGAAAATAATGTATTCACCAATTGCGCACCAATCCCCAACTTGCAGCAAAGAATTTTAATTAGTTCTTAATTAATGATTAAAATTAAGAATTAATTCTAAAAATTACACCAAAATGATTGCTATTGAAAATCGAAACCAAAGAAAGGATTTGGAAAAACTAAAAAGAAGGGTCCATTTCACCGTAAACACAGTCCATGTAATGAACAGATTTTAGGTTAAAGAACATTTACATTGTACTTGAAATAATATTATTTCAAAATATTAAATTTTTAGGCTGGTAAATATCATTAAATAATTAAATTTTAATCGACTCAATTTTAGTTTTTTTAAATAAGATTTTTTTGAACTTTTTAATAATTTCAAAATAATTTAAAAAATAAATATGTTATTTAAGTGGTAAAAATAAATAAAATTATTTTTTTTATTTTTAAAGTATTACATTTTAAATTCTTACACCATCCATAATAGTCTAATAAAATAGGAAAATTCTATTTCGGATCCGATGAATATGCATCTAAACAATATTTATATAATTCAAAAAATTTGAGTTTTTAGCTTGGTTGTTATATTAGTCGAAATCAGAATATTTATTGTTGGAAACAATGATTAATTCTTATGCTGGCGGTTCAATGAATATGCATCTAAACAATATTTATATAACTCAAAAATTTTGAGTTTTTAGCTTGGTTGTTATATTATTAGTCGAAATCAGGATATTCACCGTTGAAAATAGTAATTAATTCTCATACAAGTATTTTTATGGGTGGGACATTTAGCTTAAAAATTTAAAACTGCTCTATATCCAAGGCCGAAAATTGAAACCTCAACAATTGATTAAAAATAAATGAATACCTACCACTTAATCACACTCCCCTTAGATTTATTCATTTAGTTTTTAACATTTCTTTATAATTTTTTAAAAAAACTTTATTTAAATTGAATGGAAAATAAATATTTTTCGAAGTATTTTCGCTTTGGCATTGGGTTAGACTCCAGTTTCCTTTCCGTAAACAATCACTATGTCAACAGAGGAGGACCAAACTCGCCGTCTCAAGAACTACAGTTTCTCCCCGTAAACTCTTCCGATTATAATTCCATTTCTGCCTCATCTTCTTCCTAGTTAGCTCTCTATTTATCAAGTTCAAATTAATTGGTGTTGTCGCATTGGCCTTAAGGTCTTGTCGTTTCTTGAAATCAGGATGACTGTGGAGGAAAGGTTTCAAATTGTGACAAATGTGGGAGAAGAGTGTTAGATTATTTTAATAATCCATAATGTGGTCCATGCAATTACTTAACGGATTTAATTAAAGACGACCGATTCTGATTAAAGTTGACCCGAGATGATGGTTATTGGGTTTAAAGGTTAAGAACCGGTTTGGGTTTAAATACCCTTCCCTCTAATTATTAAATAAAATAATAAAGAAATAGAATTAATAGGATAACTGTTTAAAGGTACGTACGGTTATTTTATTTTTTCTAAGAGAACAGATTCTCTGACCATTGAGAGAAAACCTAAGGAAACAGATTAGAGGGAAGAAAACTATTGAACGAAGAACGCAGTTTTCTACGGAACAGGAAAAGCCATGGATCAAGGTACGCTTCCGATTTATTTCCTTTTATCAAACATTGACTAGAGCGAAAGATCCATTATAGTTTTTATTCTTACAATTGGTATCAGAGCGAGGTTTTTGTTCTAGTTTTTGTTTGATTAATTGTATGGTTAATCGGCGTAAGATTTCGAAATTAATTGATTTAATTGACGATTAAAAGTTTCTTCGTCAAATTGAAGAGTTTCGATTGTCGATTGTTAAAGTTTTTTTTAATTATCTTTGATTGATATTACCGTTTTTATTTCGTTCGTTGATATGCTTTCATGGTTTTGAATTGTATGAAACATTAAAGCCAATTATTAATGGATAAATCCTTTTGTCTTTTCCTGTGCGGGTTGAAAAATTATAAATCGCACAGATTAAAGTAAAGACTAATTGTATTGCTTTAATATATTTTATTAAATTGCTTTTGAATTGAATTGTGGTTCTGTATGAACCATGTATGAAGCAATTGTAATATAATATGTATTGTTTTGCCTTTGGATTGTGAAAACCCACGTGAATGCTTTTTATTGTTCATTCAAGATATTTGTATGTTTATATTAGCAGTAAAGTGGAGTAATGATTATGTTTGTCTTATATGTGTTGTGGTTGTAATTAAAGGCCACGTATTTGATTCCATCTATAATTGATTATGTTATGGGTTCTTTGCATTTGTATTGTGGTGTTGATAAACCCATATAATTGTTTGTTTATTTTATTCAATTATGTTACTGAATGAAATAATTTAAGAGTAAAGTTTGCTGTACATGGATATTAATTGTCAATTCCGTAGCAACACTGTAAGTATTTGGCTTTTGTCATTTATGTGGCTAATTACAAAGAGATTAGAAGAATGATTAAGAATTTTATTTCTTCATTTTAAATAGCAATTAAAGAACAATAGCCAAAATATTTATAATGGTTAAATTATTCTATGAATGCAATCATGTTGCTGTGGATTGTTTATGCATGATGGTTTTCTCACTATCATATTATGGTTTAATAATTTAACCATTATAGTAAAGATGAATATGCAATTAGTAAATATAAAATTTTTATTGTCTAATTGCATTATTAAAGATTGTACAATTTAAATGTTTATTGTATGGAAAGCTTGTTAGTCACCAAAGTGGCCTTGCTTGGAATTTATTTAAACATTTAATTGTGTATTTCAATTGTTCATATTTTGATGCCATTAAATGACATGAAAGATAAAATTGAACGATTGAGATCATTAATTATAATGTTGTGAGGTTACCCAAAGGTAGACCATTACTTATAGTTAATGACATCAAAGAGACTTGAGATTATGCTTGGTAAGTATGAGTGTATATCCAAAGATAACATGCATATTGTCTATAGTATAATTGAAAGTCTATTATAGTATTCTTATTCTTGGCATCATTATATGTTTGAATCTTTGTATTTAAGTATTACCCAAAGGTAAACTTAAATACATAATTAAGGTTGTTATTAGTTTGAATCTATTTTGTTATCTCAAAGTATTAATGTGTGAGTATGTATTGCAGCTTATTCTAAGATGTTTGCTATGGGTACTGGGTTGATTAAGTTCAACGGTTTGAACTATGATGACTGGTCTGAACAAATCCATTACCAGTTGGGAGTTTTGGACCTAGATTTGGCGTTAGTTTTTGAAAAGCCAGCAGCCATTATAGAGACCAGTTCTGAAGAGGAAAAGTCTCACTATGAGGCTTGGGAGCGGTCTAATAGGCTGAGCTTGAACTTAATGAGGATGACGATGGCTGAAAATGTCAAGCCATCAATGCCTAAGACGGATGACGCCAGAGAGTACATGCTGAAAATTAAGGAGTACTCCCAGTCAGACATTGCTGACAAGTCTATAGTAGGCTCCTTGATGAGTGAGCTCACGACCAAGAAGTTTAATTGGTCACAATCCATTCATGATCATGTGACTGGCATGCAGAATTTGGCAGCAAAATTGAAATCGATGGGAATGGATGTGAGTGAAACTTTCCTTGTTCAGTTTATTATTAACTCACTTCCTGTTGAGTTTGGTCAGTTCCAGGTGAATTACAACACCCTTAAGGAAAAGTGGAACATTCAGGAAATCAAGGCCATGTTAATTCAAGAGGAAGGGAGATTAAAGAAGGTAAAGGAACACTCTGCCAATCTCACTTTTCATGATGGAGCTGGAAGCAGCAAAAACAGATCAGGGAAGAAAGGCAAGAAAAAGGACAAAGCCCCAATGAAAGTCAATGAGGGCCAAATCCATAAGGAATTGAAGTGCTATTTCTGTAAGAAGACTGGTCACTTCAAAAAGGATTGTCCTAAAAGAAAGATATGGTTCGAAAAGAAAGGTATTTTTTATGTTTCAGTATGTTTCGAATCAAATCTTATTGAGGTGCCTTATAATACCTGGTGGATAGATTCTGGTGCAACTACTCATGTGTCTCACATTGTACAGGGATTCCTTTCGATCCAAACCATAAAAGAAACTGAACAGTTTCTATATATGGGAAACAGAATGAAGGCACGAATAGAAGGAATTGGGACTTACAGATTGATCTTGGACACTGGTTGTCATTTAGATCTTGAAAGGTGTCTTTATGTTCCTGATTGTGCCAGGAATTTAGTTTCTGTTGGAATGTTGGATAATAATGGTTTTAGTATTAAGTTTGGTAATGGTACATTTTCTTTGTATAAACATAAGTACTTTTATGGTTCTGGTACTTTAATTGATAGTTTATATCGCTTTAATCTTGATACTAAATTTGTGGAATCTCTGTTTAATGTTGAGCATAATATAGGTAATAAACGTAGTGCACATGATGAATGTTCTGCTTTCTTATGGCATCAAAGATTAGGACACATTTCCAAAGAAAGGATTTTGAGGTTAGTGAAAGGTGGAATCTTACCTCAATTGGATTTTACTGATTGGGATGTGTGTATAGATTGCATTAAAGGCAAGCAAACTAAACACACATTAAAGAACCCAGCCATAAGAAGCAGTGAACTTCTTGATCTTATACACACTGATATTTGTGGTCCTTTTGACGTTCCCTCTTGGGGCGGTGAAAAGTATTTTATCACTTTTATTGATGATTTCTCACGGTATGGTTATGTATATTTACTGCATGAAAAGTCTCAATCAGTGGATATTCTAGAGATATTCATTAATGAGGTGGAAAGGCAGCTAAATAGAAAAGTTAAAATTGTGAGGTCTGATAGAGGTGGTGAATATTATGGTAAATTTAATGAAAATGGACAATGTCCAGGTCCATTTGCAAAATTCCTTGAAAAGCGAGGCATTTGTGCACAGTATACAATGCCTGGTACGCCTCAGCAGAATGGTGTAGCTGAGAGGCGAAATCGTACTCTGATTGAAATGGTTAGGAGTATGTTAAATAATTGTTCTGTACCTTTATCATTATGGGTGCATGCATTAAAGACTGCTGCGTATTTGCTTAATAGGGTTCCTAGTAAAGCAGTTCCTAAGACTCCTTATGAACTGTGGACAGGAAGGAAACCTAGTTTGAGGCATCTTCATATTTGGGGTTGCCCAGCTGAAATTAGGATATATAATCCACATGAAAAGAAGCTTGATGCTAGAACAGTTAGTGGATTTTTTATTGGATATCCTGAAAAGTCAAAAGGGTACAGATTTTATTGTCCTAACCATAGTACAAGAATCATTGAGTCTGGAAATGCTCGTTTCATTGAGAATGGTCAATCTAGTGGGAGTAGTGAACAACGTAAAGTGGATTTGCAAGAGATTCAGGTTGAGGATCCAATTCAGACGGATTCTCCTAATATCTCTTCTTCTATTGTTGTTCCTTTTGTTGTGTCACGGGCTAATAAAGTTATTGAACAACAAAATAACATTCCAATCCCACAAAATGATCATATAAATGATGAGCTTGAAAATAATGAACAAGTCACAAATGAACAAGTGGTTTCACAAGAAATAGCATTACGGAGGTCAGAAAGACAGAAAAGGCCAGCTATTTCAAGTGATTATGTGGTATACTCTCTTGAACATGAATGTGATTTGAGCATTGATAAGGATCCAGTCTCTTTTCAGGAAGCCATGGAATGTAATAATTCTGAAAAATGGTTTAATGCCATGGAAGAAGAGTTAAAGTCAATGAGTGATAACAAAGTTTGGGACTTAGTAGTGTTGCCTAAAGGTTCTAAACGAGTCAGTTGTAAATGGGTCTTTAAGACTAAACGAGACTCAAAAGGCAACATTGAAAGGTTTAAGGCCAGACTTGTTGCTAAAGGTTATACTCAGAAAGATGGCATTGACTATAAAGAGACCTTTTCTCCAGTTTCTAAAAAGGACTCTTTAAGAATTATTTTGGCTTTGGTAGCTCATTATGATTTAGAGCTTCACCAAATGGATGTAAAAACCGCTTTTCTTAATGGTGAATTAGAGGAGGAAGTATATATGGACCAACCGGAAGGTTTTGTGACCAAGGGAAAGGAAAATTTAGTGTGTAAATTAAAGAAGTCAATATATGGACTAAAACAAGCTTCTCGTCAATGGTACCTTAAGTTTAACAGTACAATTACTTCATATGGTTTTATAGAAAACACTGTTGATCGGTGTATCTATATGAAGATTAGTGGGAGCAAGTTCATTGTTTTAGTCTTATATGTTGATGATATTCTTCTTGCTGCAAATGAAATTGGCATGTTACATGATGTAAAGGAATTTCTCTCTAACAACTTTGAAATGAAAGATATGGGTGAGGCATCTTATGTGATAGGAATAGAAATATTCCGTAACAGATCACAAGGATTGTTAGGATTGTCTCAAAGAGCTTACATTAACAAAGTATTAGAGAGATTTAGGATGGAAAAGTGCTCTGCAGGGATAGTTCCAATTCAGAAAGGAGACAAATTTAGCGAAATGCAATGTCCTAAAAATGATTTGGAACGAAAAGAAATGGAGTCTATTCCTTATGCCTCAGTAGTTGGGAGCTTAATGTATGTTCAGACATGTACTCGACCGGATATCAGTTTTGCGGTCGGAATGTTGGGTCGATATCAAAGTAATCCCGGAATGGATCATTGGAGAGCTGCAAAGAAAGTACTTAGATATCTACAAGGCACTAAGGATCATATACTCACATACCGGAAATCCAACCATCTAGAAGTGGTAGGATACTCGGATTCAGACTATGCCGGTTGTGTAGATTCGAGAAAATCTACATTTGGCTATATGTTTCTCTTGGCTGGAGGAGCAATTTCATGGAAAAGTGGAAAGCAGTCTGTCATTGCTACTTCCACTATGGAAGCCGAATTTGTGGCATGCTTTGAGACCACTGTTCAAGCATTGTGGTTGCGGAACTTTATCTCAGGTCTAAGTATTGTCGACAGTATAGCTAGACCGTTGAGATTTTATTGTGATAATTCTGCAGCTGTCTTCTTCTCTAAGAATGATAGGTATTCTAAAGGTGCTAAACATATGGATTTAAAATACCTATCTGTGAAAGAAGAAGTGCAAAATCTCAAAGTGTCAATTGAACATATTGGTACTGACTTGATGATAGCGGATCCGTTAATTAAAGGCTTACCGCCCAAAACCTTTATTGGCCATGTAGAGAGGATGGGCATTATAGATAAGTCCTTGTTAGCATGATGTTCATATGTACATATGGTTATTTTGCTCATTATGTTGTGACACTTAAGAATTCAATTAAAGATGGATTTTGCTTTATTTAATTGTTGTCCACATTATAGTTGTATACATTTATTGTTTGAGTGTGATAAAAATGATGTTGAAAGCAATAATGTATTGTTTGTTGTATTTTCTCAATTAAAGTATCTTTGTGAATTGAGGTGGTTTGTGATATATGGAAGGGATCATGTCGACTTAATGACTTGTGACCGCCATAATTCAATCATTTTAATTCCAAATAAAAGTTAATGGATATTCAAGTATGCGCATGGGCCAAGTGGGAGATTGTTAGATTATTTTAATAATCCATAATGTGGTCCATGCAATTACTTAACGGATTTAATTAAAGACGACCGATTCTGATTAAAGTTGACCCGAGATGATGGTTATTGGGTTTAAAGGTTAAGAACCGGTTTGGGTTTAAATACCCTTCCCTCTAATTATTAAATAAAATAATAAAGAAATAGAATTAATAGGATAACTATTTAAAGGTACGTACGGTTATTTTATTTTTTCTAAGAGAACAGATTCTCTGACCATTGAGAGAAAACCTAAGGAAACAGATTAGAGGGAAGAAAACTATTGAACGAAGAACGCAGTTTTCTACGGAACAGGAAAAGCCATGGATCAAGGTACGCTTCCGATTTATTTCCTTTTATCAAACATTGACTAGAGCGAAAGATCCATTATAGTTTTTATTCTTACAAAGAGTGTTTATTTAAGACGGAGCTTTTCGATCTTCTTTCAAAAAAAACCTCAACCCATTTGTTATGATGGCTTTGAGCCTTCTGGGAGAGTGCATATCGCCCAGGTACTTTGATACTCCCTCGCTCTCGTTGAAACTCTCGGTTTAGCTTATATATAACGGTGAATAAAGTCATTAAATTTATTAAATATTGTAAAAAAATATTTTAAATAGATTAAAATATTTTTTTTATTAATTTATTAATATTATATTTTTATTTAATTAATTAAATTATTAATTATGAGAATATAATTAAAAAATTAATTAATTTTTTTTAATTATGTAAAGTGAAAATTTGAGATGAGTAATTTTTTTTATATATAAAATGACAATTGGAAATAGTTTCCAATTGGTTTTGTAAAAGTAGCCATGAAGCTAGAATTTTGAAGATTGGTTGTTTGTGTAATTTAAACTTTGCCAAAGAGGAAGTTATGAAGGCAATAAATGTCAACAAATTGACTTCTGCTGGGTGCAAGGTGAAAATTTGGATTGCTGATTGGTTTGCTCAGATGAACAGCAAGATGGGGGGTGACTTAAAGAAAATTCAAATAGTCGGACGTTATTTGATTGAGGTATGGAAGACAGTTGGGATGTATATTGAAGGAGGTAATGTAGAATTCATATGGGCTTCAGAGGAAATTAACTCTAGACCATCTGAGTACTGGCCTCTTGTGATGGATATAGCTCGTAAGCACGGGCTTTCCAAGATAATGAGGCACTAGATATACAAGAGATTAAGATTTTAATTTTTCTGAAGCCACATTTACATAGTGAATAAAAATACTGGATTCTTATCGTTTTCAGGTGCGATGAAATAATGGGTCTTAGTGAGCAGGACGAGTTGACAGCAGCCCATATACTCTATCCATGCATGCAGATTGCTGACCCTTTTTTTCTCGTGGTATATTTGCAGTCTACCAAATGAACATTCGAAAAAATTTCACTTCTATTGAATTTTGAAAGGTCCTAATATTCTCTAACTTTTTGGTTGGTCATATGAGTTCTGAATCATATCAAATAGAGATGCGCTATATGATTTGCACAACGCAAATGAAGTAATAAAATTGGAGATTTGAACTCACCAATTAGGACACTCTCTCTGTCTTTTTGTCGTGGAAGTATTTTGGCAAATACAGATTTTTCCCATCAAATAACATCCTTCCTCTTTAACTCAAAGAAAACCCCAGCAACACCCTACTAAGCATCGAGGCCGGCCTGCACTAAGTTAATGTTCAAATTTGATGCTTATTTTTTACCTATTAAAGGCATATAATAAATTGCCCGTTGAGCTGTGCTATAGTTTGCCCAGTTTCAGCTACCCAAAAGTTAACCTGCATGTTTTTAGTGGATTGGGGGCTACATTTGTCTTATTAACTACTAATCCCTTTGGCCTTTGCCCAGTAAAATTGATTTTTTTTGGAGACTATTCAAGCTACTGAGTCCCAATGAGCCAAAGAATTAATCTGCAATATCTCTATTTATTATATTATTTTATACTTTATGTTAAATCATAACTTGTATCTATTCCCATTTTTGCCATCCCAAGGGCTGAGGTTTGTCAATTAGGCATGAATCAGCAGAAAGCGTATATACTTTCAAGAGAATACTGTATCAGAGCAAACGGGCCTATCATTTTATCTCATCGTATTTTCTTGTTTCCTTTATTTCAAAGTTCAAGTTGATATAATAAGTTTATTTGGTGATTTTTTGCTTTCTTGACTTCTCTGACTCTGGTAGCTGTGAATGCAGACATGACCAGGCTTACGTCAAGGGCAAGAAAAGATATCAAAAAGTGATCCAACTTCTTCAATTTATGTGGAGGATGAAGTGGTAGTTCAATGTTGTACAAGGACGAATTTTATTGCTTTATAATTTTTAATTGTCCTAGGCAGAAGTAAATGTAAAGATAAAGGATGCATACTGTCCTAAAAAAATTGTTAGAAGGGAATCCTTGTCTGGAGTACATCAAATACATCATATTCCCATGGTTTAATAAATTTACAGTGGAGCGCTGTGTAGAACATGGTGGAGATAAGTAAGTTGTATTACCTTCCAGTAACTTTTTCTTTTTAGCATAGGCAATGATCCAAGACACAGAAAAATTAAGTTCTGTTATCTCCACCCAGTCCTTTCCTCTCCTTTTCTGAATCTTAAATATTTCCCTTGCTTTCTGATGTAGGTAGGTTCATCATAGCCTTCTCACTCTTATATTTAATTTTATGAATCATGAATTTTTTTGCTTTGGATGATTTTTTTTTTTGAGGGAAAAGGAGTAAATGTTATAAGACTGCAGCACAACCTCCTGCATCAAGGTTTACAGCATCAATAACACAGACAGGAACTTCCTCTAAGCAAATGACTTCATTCTGTAGTGACAATGCCTATTGTGCTAGAAAATGGGCTTCTCTATTACACTCTCTGTGACTGAAAGTAAAACATAAAGATTGAAAGGCAAAGCTAGTAGAAGTGATATCTGCAATTAGCAGACCCAAAGGAGAAAAGTTTGTTTCAGCTCCTCTTAACGCCATAGCTAGTAACTGACAATCAGTTTCTGCCTGAAGTTCGATAAACCCACCATTTTTTGCCAAAGTTAAGCCATATTGATATAACATAGCCTTAGCTTCTGCCATTTCCACCGTCATCATTCCATCAAGACATGTAGCAGCAGACAGCAACACTTTGCCTTTGTCGTCACGCACAACAGCTCACAAACCAATTTTACAGAGATTTGGACAAACAGAAGCATCAACGTTCAACTAATGAACACCTTTATTTGGTGGACAACACTGATCCTGCGATGGTAGAGTTGCTTTATCCAAATTGCAAAAACCATCCTGAAACTCACGCAACACGTTTCTGGCCAGATTTATAACATCAGGTACTTCCATCCCCTTAGCTTCATGTAGGAACTGATTGCGACAGAACCACATAGCCCACAGGAGTATGACATTGAATTCCAGATTCTTCTTACACGATTCTTCTTTCAACTTAGAGAACAGATGGGGGCACTCTGGTACCTGAAATTTGTCGACAAGCAGACCCAAAGGAGAAGCCATCCAAATTGCACGGGCCCATGGGCAGTCCTTGAAAATGTGAATCAAAGTTTCCTTGTCTTCTCCACAACGGCAGCAGGTAACATCCAAGGTCAGTCCCTTTCGAAGCAATGATGATGAGCAAGGAAGATATATCTCGCAGCAGCCTCCACATGAAGTTTTGAATCTTAGGCGGAATTCTCAAATTCCAAACAACTTTCCAAATTTCAGTGTCATTGGGATTATTTGAGGTGGAAGGCTCATCTGAGTAGGAGATTGCCTGGGCTACATAGTAGCCCGTTTTAACAGTATATTGCCCATTTATCATTGGCAGCGAAAAAAGGGAGTCGGTTGGCAAATGAAAACTGATTGGAATTTGGTTGATCATCTCAACATCAAAGAGTAGGAAGATTTCCTTCAACAAACTCTGATTCCAACAATTCGCTTGATAATAATAAGGTAACATACCTTTGCATTTTTGTTTAGTAGTCTTCGCACCAGAGGACGGCGAACAGAGGCATCTAAAAACCAGTTATACTTCCAAATTCTCACTGCCTGACCATTCCTTATCCTCCATCTCAAGCCTGCTTCCAGTATCTTCTTTGCAGAAAGAATGCTTCTCCATACGAAGTTGGGCTGAAAACCTACTTTTGCTTGCATAAAATTCAAACAAGGGTAGTACTTTAATTTAAGTACTTGTGAGCACAGAGATCCATGGTTCATGACAAGACACCAATCCTGTTTAGCTAATAAAGCTAAATTAAAAGATTGAATATCCCTAAAACCCATACCCCACTCGCCTTAGCTTTGCAAAGTTTATTCCAACTAAGCCAGTGTATTTTCTTAGCATCTGATACACTTTCCCACCAAAACCGACTAACCATACTCTTAATTTGTTGGCATAAAGTAACAGGTAGAGCAAAGACACCAAGGACATAAGTTGGAATTGCTTGTACCACCGATTTTATCAAGACTTCTTTTCCAGATGCAGATAGTAGTTTTTCTTTCCATCTTTTAAACTTTTTTCCAATTCTGTCTTTCACAAAGGAGAAAATCTGGGATTTTGACCCGCTGATCATAGCTGGTAGGCCTAAGTACTTCGGGTGATGCGCCACTTTACCCACCTCCAATATAGTGCTGATTTGGTCCTGAATCAGAGAGAGAACATTTCTACTAAAAGAAACTTCAAATTTAGCAAAATTGATTTTCTGTCCTGACTCCTTTTCCTATGTCAATACTATCTCCTTAATCTGATGGCATTCTCGGATGGTGGCCCTTGCAAATAGGATGTTGTCGTCAACGAAGAAAAGGTGCTAAACTTGTAGCCCGCCCTCTGCGGCAAACCTTTACTCCATGTACTTTATTCATCGAAACTGCCTTTCTTATCATTGCACAGAAACCTTCTGCACAAAAAAAAAAAAAAAACAAGTAGGGCGAAACTTGTTGATTGTAAATAAAATTTCAGTGAGCTGTAACTTGATGTATTTACATTATTGTGATATTTTAGGACCTTTAATAGCTTTGAAGAACTTGTTGCTCAATATAAACGTGGTAAATTGGCCCTGGTGACCTGAAACCGGCACTGTCTAAAGCAATAAATAAGATATTGCAGGTAAGCCTTTTCTTTCCCCTGTTATGTGGATGATCTTGTTAGGCAGATATATTGCTATTATGGATCTCTTAAGAATAAAAATATATCTCACCTAGATTGGCATGAACATATGATAATTGAGATGGAAAGAAATTGAAGGTAAAGATATGCAGGATTGCCCATGGATTTTATGATGGTTCAGTTAAATCCAATTAACTGGGTAGTAAATTTGGTTTCTCATTTTTACGAGTGTTGTGGAGTTTGGTTCTTTTCTTGGTGGAGATATATTTTTCTCTACAATGCTCTTTATGTATAGTCGTCTTTTTTCATGGGCCAATGACAATCTACAGCTAAGAAATATATCTAATAAAGGGCAGAAAGCCTTCAGAGTTCAAAAAGGCAGCAATTCTAGCAGGTGCAGGAGTTTCTTACGATCCTTGTTGTGCAGGAGAAATAGTTGAGGGAAATTTGAAGTATGCATTTGATACAGAAGACAGAGAGAGGAAGAGATTGTGAGATTCAGAAGGATACAAGTCAGTGTTTTTGAGAGAAATGGACGTTGGGGATCTTACTAACTAGGTTCTTAATGCTTTTCTTACTTCTGTTGTATGTTGTGCCTTGAAGTAGAAAAATTGTTGGGGCTTAATTTAGCAATGTGAAGAATGGAGGTTCTCAATGAAATGAAGTGCAAACTGGTAGTAAAGCATCATGGAAGGAAATTTTTATGGCTGGTGTCCGAGAAATTCAAATGTTCGTGATATAGCCATTAGCCAGTCAGAAAAACCTAGAGATTTTGGAATTTTCTGTGGGCTCTGATGGGGTTATATAGACAGGAAATGGAAACACAGCTATTATAGTTCCATGGTCATTGCAAGAAATTACATGGGGAAGAAAGTGGGTTTGCATGATGAGAATTTTCTTATTTGTGATTGCTCTTGACATTATATTTTCAATATTGAGTTCAGATTGATGCTCATATTTCAGTCTATTCTCATGATTCAATGGCAGTTTCTTAAAATTAGGGGAAAAATACTTAGTAACTTGCATATCTGGTGCATTTATATTAGTGTCGTGGCCTATTTGATTGGTTCTCCATCTTACATTAAAAGAAAAAAGCCAGTTTTTAATTCATTACCATTTCAGTTATAAAGAAAGAAAGAAAATTCACTGCTTTGTCAAATCAGTAGAGGTATCTGTTGGTTTCATAGTTTTCTTTTGTTTAGTGAGATATGCATTGTGGTGTAATAACTTATATGGTTAGCTAGTAAGCTGATTGTATGTTTGATATTTGGTGCAGCCTGTGCGGGAACATTTCAAAACTGATGCTAATGCTAAGGATCTGTTGAAACAGGTCAAGGTTAGTGTGGTTATTCTGCTTTGTTATTTGTCTGAGGACTGTTAACTCAGTTGAGCTAAGCCTGAAACTTTAATTTTTTAACTTGCAAAATTCTGGTGGATATTCATGTGAACTTGGACTGGCTCTTGAATGTTTATTGTTTACCTTGATTTTGTTTCTCCTTGAATTTGATTGTTGTTTTTCCAATAATTGTAGAGTTTTTGAGTACCAAGGTGATGTACAAAGGCATGTGCAACTGTGTTAGCTCTGTTGGGTTGTCTTGCGATTGAGCTGTTTCCGGTTTGGGGAAATTACATGAATTACAGCATTTTGTTTTTTAGTTCAGTTTTACGCCCGTAATTTTTTTTTTTTTCACATTTCTTTTCTGTTATTTCTTTTTTCTTTTTTCCCCTTTGTTCCATGCATTTTTATGTTTGTATATTTTTTTTATGCAACTACGGATAAATATATGCTTGAAAAAATTATTTTTCACATCAGGCAAGCTAATGACTAATTTTTTTATAATTTTGATGGAATATTTGAATTGAAGATTGAAGGGGAGCCTTGGTGCAGCGGTAAGTGCTGTCGCCGTGTGACCTGAAGTTACGGGTTCGAGTCGTGAAAACGGCATTTTGCAATTAATTGCAAGGGAATGCCGCGTATAAAGATCTAATGAGTCCGACCCTTTTTTAAACCCCGCTTATTATGGAAACATTCGTGCACAGGACTGCTCTTTTTATTTGAATTGGCTATTGAACTGGAAGTGTGCTCTAGTTAGGATTGATTAAACCATAAATTGTCAAATTGATCTCCAAGTTTTTAAGCAATTCCAATTGTTTAAATATATACAGAAATTTCAAAAATAAGTAAAATAAATTTATACATTGTGAATAATTTAAGAGAACCATATGCACAAAAAAAACATGAAAGAAAAAACTAAAAAATCTGATTAAAAGATCAAGAAACCTCAAAACTAAAAATTAAATAAATAATAAATTCATACTAAAAAAATTACAAATTAAATTAATTCATTTTGAGAAATTTTATATTTAATAATAATAACAATAATAATTATAAATCATGGACCAAAAGAGAAAATCAACTATGGCTCAAATAAAAAATTATTGAAAAAAAATAAGCAAAAAAGGAAGATGGTTGGGATTTTCCTTTTTCATAGATGATATAGTAATTCATGTTTTAATTTAAGAAAAACAAATATAAAAAGAGAATTAAGTTCTTTTTTTTTTTCGAAAACTTGAATGTTTTTTCATGTTTTTATTAACAGTGTAGATTTGAGATTAGGAATATAAAAAAGTGTATAATTATGGAGAGTAAGTATTTTTTTTTATAGACAATAGTGTTTGTTATTTAATTATAAATAATTTTATTTGAAAAATTAGAAAATAATTTTATATATTTATTAGCTAATAGTTGAATTTTAAAAATATTTTTAATTATTTCTAAATGAAAATAATGAATATACTTTGATTTTTATATATTATTTTATTTTTATTTATTTATTTTTAATTCGTCAAAATAATTGTTAAATTTGAGATAATATATATTTTTTAATTTAAATTATTCTATTTTATTTGTTTATGTTACACTTTAAACTTTGAGAAAAGAATTTAGTTGATTTATAATAATTTAAAATTTTTATTTTATTTAAAATTTTTATTTAATTATATTATTTTTAAATAAAAATATATAAATATTTATATTGTGAAATTATTTATATAAGTATATTTTTATACAAAAATATTTTAAAAAGAAAATTATTTAAATATATTATGTAAATAATGAAAAAGAATTATAAAACAACATTAAATAAACATGAAAATCTAAAAATTTTGAAAATGAAAATAAAAACAAAAATATTTTTTCACAACTGAATTTGTCCTAAATATTTCTCTTCGTTAAAAAAAATCAATAAATTTTGATTATTCAAAAGCTTATATGCCTTCATAGAATTTAAGTGCTTTTCTTCTCCTGTTTTTGTTTTAAAACTTGATATAATTTAATTGAATTTGAATTCTAAAATTGGATATATTGTCATATATATACATATAATATCATTATGTCAAACATACAAACTATATATAATAAAAAAAACTAATTTATATATGGATCCAATCGATAATAAGAATTAGGAAAAATTAAAACATAAAATAATTTTTAGCAGATTTTTTTTTAGATTTCACAGGCTGGAGCTGTGGCTTCGGCTTCGCAAGGGTCTAGCCATTTGAGACGGTGGCGATTGAACCAAGGCCAGCTGGGTACAGTAATCACTCCACCCGCGTAAATCTGAAGCCCAACACCGCGAAAACTAGCATCAGCTGCTCCGCTTCCTTTTGTGCTCGCCGATCCATCTGTAATTTACCGACATCGTCGGCCAAAGTGAGAAAGACGGTGTCCCCAGAGCTTTTTTTTATTATTATATTAAAATTTTTTAAAAAATTTAAATTTATATTAAGCTATTTATTTTTTTTTTCACGACGTGTTTTTTTCAAGTTTTTTTTTAGCTCATGATCTTAGAGCTTCGAACAAACCCATTGTTAAACCCTAACTACTGTTCTTCTTCATTCTCTAACCCTAGTCCATTTTATCTCATTCTTCCTCGACGTAAACTTCATTATTCGCCTTTCATGGCTCTCTCTGTCACCAGATCCAAACACAGGTCGCTCACTAACCCTTCTCTCATCCATCTATTCTCCACTTCTTTCTCTTCTACAACTCCACCTAGCGACCAATCAACCCCTGAAAATGGCACCAGTTCTCAGTTTCGACAACAACAAGAAGACCAACAACAGCAATTTTCTCAGTTCAGTGATGTTAAAGCCAGCTTAAAACAACATCGACAAAACCCACAATACCTAAACCAGCCAAACAAACCCAATTTTCCCCCCTTAAGAAACCCCTCCAATTCCGCTACCAAAGCTTCTTCTCTTGAAGAAATAAGAAAGTCTCTCACTCAGTTCCGCCTTAGATCCACGGTTCCGCCCCCAATTGAATCCAACACTGCAGGATCACCTTCTCATCCACCGCAAGTCTCACTCCAAGAACTATATAATCGGAGTAGGCTTGGAAAATCAGAGGATGTTAACGGAAGTAATGAATCTACCACCAATAGCATAAATACGTCCATTGCTGGGAAGCTTTCATTTCAAAAAATTAGGGAGAGAGTGCAACAGATGAAAAACAATGACTCCTTAAACAGAGACAGTGGTAGAGATCCATTGTCGTTTTCGGCTCTTAAGGCTAGCCTGAACCTCAAACCCGCAAATGAATCTGAGCCGACGAAGTCCAGTGTGATTGGTGGGGCTCAGGGATTGCCACTGCCGGTGTTCAGGAAGGAGGATGCGAATGTCAAAGCAAGAACGGGTACGGAATTTGTGAAATGGTATACCTATGGAGAATTGGGGGAGAAGTTGAGGAGTTTGCGGCCAGAGGTGAAGGAGGGAGAAAAGGGGTGGTTTTCATTGGAAGAGTTGAATGGGAGGTTAAGAAATTTAAGGGCATTGGAGGAGAAGGAGACTGGGTTAAGTATGAGCGGGTTAAGTATTAGGGATTTGAGGGAGAGCTTGGTGACACTTGAGAAGGCCAAGCAGAGTTCAAGTATGTATAAAATAAATTTTTCTTTTTATTTTATTTGATAATGGTTTTTATTGAATTTCATTTAGTTGACGCCTCACAGATAGTAGTTTTTGCTCCTCATTCTGATATCATGAAATATAGATAAAGAATTTATATTAAGTCTTCAGTAGCTGGGTTTTTCAATTTGATTATCCTATTTGATGTTTTATTAAAATAAAAATGTGAATTAAAATCACTGTTTTGTTATTTTAATTCACCACCTGTAATTGAATTTTAATGTCCCTATAAGCTAACAAGATATGTAGAGTAGCCACAAATTTCTTGTATGTATGTAGTGGTAATAATAATAAAATTTTGGGAATGTTGTTTTTTTGTGGGTTGATGTTATTTCACTCTTAGACAAGAAGTGAAATGGACAATATACTTAATTTATAAAATGCAATTAAGATCCAGTAATGTTTGTAGAAGCTACCAGAATTCGTACCAAAGACTTCTCTGTTTTCCCTGTATTTCAATCCTATCATTAGAGCAATGTGCGACCTTTGGGGTGATAAGCTTGAGTGTTTGTTTGTTAATGTGCACATGGTTATGTATACTTCAAAGATCTGTCTTTAGGAAAGAGACCATTATGGGTCTCTGTAGAAAATCCTAGGCGAGGCACTGAGACATATAAATTCACTATAGAAATGCAAAACATATGATAATAATAATAATAATATATTAAGATATAACACCTATATAATTCAGAAGTAACATAATTACTTGGATCAAAATGTGATTTTAGTTAAAAGCGCTAAAGGAAAAAATTATTTCACTAAGTGGTAAATAAAAGCTAGCTAGGCTTGGCATTCTTGACATGAATCTGTGGAAGCAGAAAATAAGGCACTGTTTCTTGGACTTGAAGAACATTTTACCATTTTTGTTATTTTTACATGTAATTAGTGATAAAAAAAAATGAATTAAATGGCATTATTTAAGGTATAGTTTGTGAATTGTATATGAATAGCAATTCTATGATTAGTTATTTGATCTTTAACTAACCATCAAACTAATTGATTGTATTTTCACATGCCAATAAAATCCTTATTAGATCAAATATTCCCCAACTGTTTTGGACTGTTCAAACCCATATATTGTAGTTCAGTGTAGAACACATTCTTTTTGAATGAGTGTATTATTAGACTTTAATGGTTGAAAACCTGAAGTGATAACCTATATTATATTATATATAGTTTTCTTTAAAAGAATAATTACGGTTGCTTATGCCAAGAAGATACATTGAAATCAGTTCAATTGTTTGGAAGTAGAGATTCTGTTCAAGAGAAACAGGGGAATTTCTTCTAATCAAGGCTTTGCATCAAATTCATAAACTTAACAATCTCAAACATTGATCACTTACCGGTCACCATTAAACCCTCCTTGATTTTTCTTGCATGTCATGTAAGTATAAATATATACATTCCTCTTAATTATGGTATATTGAAGATTTGATTGGTCTTTATAATTTGTTAAGATCTATTTTAAAAAATGAGGAGAGAAAATAGAAATATTTTCTTTTTCAGTATGTTTTCCTGGAAAATGCAATAATTGCAATGTGTTTCCTCCTTACTTTTTATCTAAAAAGTAGTTGCATACTTTTTTCTTTTTCTAAAATTTATTTAGGGGGTGTTTGTTGATGGTGATTCAATCTCAAGTTAGTTTATGCAACAACTGAAAATCAGATTACATTTCGCATATATACTGTAAAATTAGACCACATACCAAGTCTTGAAGCTACTGTTTTACGTAATTCAAAATTAGAAAGGAAAGCACTATAGCAGAATAGATAAAGAAAAAAAAAATGTATCTAGTGCATTCAGCAATAGTGTAGAATTAGACCTTTTAGTGCATTCAGCGATAATGGAAAGGTTATTGATCAATATATGAGTACACTTAGTGTGTAGTAGAGATTGACTATCTAGTCTTTTGAAATAATTTTATCATGATCTGTACATGACCCATTTAAAAATAAACATGTTACACTTGTCATGTCGTGTCACTTGTTTAAATTTCATATTATGTTAGGGTTAAAATATCTTGACGCGATTTACAAATAAGTCATGTTCATGTTGATTCTAATCATGTTATCAAAGTACATCAACGTGTTGCGAACATGACTTGTCAACATGATTTGACACTCCCATTTAAGACATAAGATATGCTATCTTCGGGTTGTTGGAAGTTCTGTGGAACATTAAAGACCTATTTTGGATAAGTATGAGGTCATGTTTTTGTTCTAAAGCTTGCTTCCAGTTTACCAAATATTTTGATTTAGCTCAGCATAGGCTTGGAAGGAATTTTTTTTTTCTATGGATAGTTGTAATATGTCATTTGAACTTTTCTTATTTTTTCTTTTTTTACACTTCTCTGCTGCGATGTGGCAATTTTCATATCCTATTCTGGCTAATGTTCAGGAATGAAAATATGACAAAAAATTTACTGAATTCTAATTGCTTAATTATGAAACTAGCTTACTTAAAGATCGAACTAAGTGTATGTATGCATACTCATTCATGCACATTTTCTAATGTTCCAGTACTCCATGCTGATCTTGCTGGATATATTTTTGCATGCTTAAAAGATGATATACATTATCTCCCATAATTTCCTGATTAGATTTATTGTTTCAGGCCAAAAACTAAATCTCTTAGGTCAGTTGGGTGTGAGTTTTATAATGCATCCTCCAAAGGAGCACTTGGTTGAAAAGGCAAGTGCAAAGTTTCCTTTCTTATTAACTTTGGTTTTTTGTTTAGTAGCATGAAGCTTCATGAGATTACTTGTTCCTTAAACATTGAATTGAATTTTGTGATTTGCCTGAAGCTTCATTCTTTATTTATCCTGAGAGAACAGGCTGTGCTCTTCATGATTCTATTTATTTTGTGATTTTTTTTAGGGATAAAAAAACTTTATATTAAGATAAGTCCTTGTTGGGATCAATTTATGAAAATTGTTGGTTAATATATATATATATATTTTAATCTAAGAACTCAGCAGAGCTCCCCAATTATTAATGTTTTCATGGTTTTATTACCTGAATTAACACCATGTTAATCACCAGAAAAGCATTTAGAAAGATAAGGCAGTAACTAAATCTTTTTCTTGGATATGCTTGAATGACTTGTCTTCTTCTGATTCAATGGATCAAAGGACTTCAGTAGTCATTGCATATTCCCACTTGAAGTGTGTGTTGTTTTATTATTATTATCAATATTTGCCACCTTCTTGTTCCAATTTGTTGGTATCTGGTTTTGCAGTATTTCCATCCAGATAACATGTCTTCTGCAGAGAAATTGAAAATTGAACTTGCAAAGGTTAGAGAAGAATTTAAAATGTCAGAGTCAGATTGTGGATCTACACGTGTTCAAGGTAATTAGCTTTTCAATTTGGCTTCATTATGATTTGATCATAGTGGGGGAATTTCACCTTCTGAGGCTGTGATTGAAATTTTGCCTTCCATATCCTCGGAAAGTATTGGTCTGAATACTCCAGTAAAGTTTCAACTCCTTAAAGCGGCAAACCCAAACTGACTCTGTAATGTTAAGGTTCCCTTTACATTGTGTTAAGGCTGTGCCTCTATATTGCCTAAGTTGGGGAGGAAAAATTTTGACATAAGACTAAAAAGGAGTAGAGTAACATGTGGAGAGAATTATGGATAGAATCAATTGGGGAGGAGATAAGTAAACTGATTTAATTTTATTAGGTGAAAAGAGATTTGAATCCTGAATGTTATTGAACGCTAGAGATTTGAATCCTGCAGTCTTAAGGTTCCTTTCACATTGCATATGTGAAAAGGATTTTTGCAAAGCTGTTTTCTAATGTTCTGGAGAGACTAATTAAAGCTTTAATTATTGTATAAACCAACATTGTGTATGTTCAATTTAATTTAACCATGTACTTAGATATTTTTTATTGCTTAGGTTTTTAGACATAATGATTGCCTGCCTGTCGGGCCTTTAACTATAGAAGAGAGAAAACATGACTTGATCCTTTGGAGCATTAAGAATTTGGCATTTGAACTGGAGTATCAAGTATTGATGATAGTTGTTAGAATAGATCTTGTTGAGTCATATCAGTAAAAGGGTAATCTGGACTTAGTTCAGGTTGACTTCTGAACCAGCCTGGAAAACTAGGTTCCAACTTCTCACTGCTTCCCATCCCCTTTTGCTATTCTCAGTCTCTCTCTATTACTTTTCGCTTTTAGTAGTTGCATAATTAATTTGCATCTAAACTTAGACAATTAGACTACTTTGGGATTTCTGTTAAAAAGAAGGGAAAAATTATGATGTGCAATAGCGAATATCATAGCGTCAGTAATTTTTTCTTTTTTGATCGAGGTTCTGGTTTGGTTGGAAACTTCAATCCACACATGCATGATCTCCGCTTGTGACTTTTTCTTGTGTTTTTAGTGCCTTCAAATGATGGATTATTAATGTCCTACTAAATGCTTTGCAGTGGCTCAACTCACCACTAAGATCAAGCATCTATCTTCAGTTCTGCACAAAAAGGTGAGAGTGGTGCTAAAGAATTTTCATTTCTTATCCTTTTTATCTTGGTATACTGTTATTGGTGTGGATGCGTTGTGTCTCTTTAACATGTTTTTACAAACTTCTAGCTTTATTGCAGGAAAAAGTTTATATGTTTTTACAAACTTCTAGCTTTATTGCAGGAAAAAGTTTACATTTTTCCTACCTGACAAGGAAAATATTGTTGATTTCGGCTGTTATATTAACATTCCTAAAAATGGAGGCAATGTCGTTTGTGTAGTTTTATTTCAAAAGCAAAGTGCCAGTTAGCATAAAAAATTTGTTATGTACTCTAGTTAGATAGTAGGCTCTTGATTCATGTGGCGAAATAGATTATTTTCCTTAAGCTACAGTAGTTAACTTATCAACCTGACATAGCTTCATTAAGCCAAGGGATCATATGATTATGAGACATATTTGCCCTCTCGGTTGCAATAATTTCCTGATTCCCAAGTATCATCCTGTTAACTTTAGCTCGTTCCTGATTTTGGCAAAGTCCCAAGTGATTATTCAATGTTATATATGATATCTTGCTAAGCAAGTAGTCAATATGTTTTTAGTATGTTTTATTTTTTAAATTGGCAGTCTTTGAATCAGATGATGGAGTGATGCCGCTCACTGCTATGCTTGGACGTGCAGCTCCTGGTGATTCTGTGCTGGGGGGAGAAATTATTTTATTCTGTTCATAAAATGATACCTAAATTTTTATATTTGCTGAATGGTGCTGTATTGGTTGTTTATGCCAATGTCTTATATGATGCTTCTAGCTGTTATTTTGACACTGCCGCAATCTGAAATTTTGCTGTTACAATGTGACAATGCTGCAGGATAAACACTCGAGAAAGGGTCTTCAAGAAATGGTACAAAAGAGGAAGAAGTTGTTGAAATATGTACGAAGAACTGACTGGGATTCTTACTGCTTTGTTCTCTCTAAACTAGGTCTTCGAGACAACCCAGATTTCAAGAATTAGACTAAGCATGGATATAAACCTCAGTGTTCTTTCTGTTTTTAAATTAAGGTGGTTAGATTTGCCTTTTTTTTTATTATAAATTTTGAATACGAGCAAGTTCAAGTCGTAATTGTTGAATGTGTTTTGAGGCAATTACTCGATAAAGAATTAATTATAGAAGTGTTATTGCATATGGATAAGAATATCTAGTTCTTTGATGCCATATCTCATATTTCTAATGTTTATAATAATTTTATATATTATTAAAATATTATATCTTAGAGGGTATAATCTATGAAGAGTTTATATGGAAAACTTAGAACAAAAAAAGTAGAAAAAACTATTTATAAATTGGCTAAGATAAAGGAAGAAAAATGTCGAGATTTAAATCAAGTTAAGTGCATCAAGAATGAAAAAAAAATAGAGTTTTGATTTAAGAACAAGATATTAAGAAAAGATGAAGAAGTTATTTTGATGAGCTTTTTAATAGTAATCGTAATAAAATTGAGGGTTTGGACGAAATAGTTGAGAAAAATGTGAAGTATATTTAACAGATTATGTTCTTTAAAGTAAAGAAGCTTTGAAGATAATGAAAATTTATAAACATGTGGACTGAATAGAATACCCATTAAGGTTTGAAAAAGTTTGAGAGATACAGGAGTTGTGCGGTTGACGACATTGTTTAATAAGATCTTAAGTAGAAAGAAAATATCTAATGAATGAAGATAAAACAGTTCGATATCTATTTTTAAAAATGAAAGAGATATTTAAAATTGCTCAAATTACAGAGATATTAAGCTTATGAGTCATAACATGAAATTATGGGAGAGAGTTGTGTAACACCGTTTACGTTTAGACAATTATTTCTCCCTAAACTAGTTTGGTTTTATGCCTGGTCGATCTACTATGGAAGCTATCTTTCTTATTAGAGATGTGATAGAAAAGTAGAGATGAAAAAGAATTTAAATATGGCCTTTATTGATTTGGAGAAAGAATATGATAGAGTTCCTAGAGAAGTTTTATGGTGGATCCTAGAGCGTAGAGAGATTTCTATAAGATATATCCAAGTCTTGAAGGATGTGTATAACGGAGCCATCACTGGTGTCTGCACTATTCGAGGGGATACTAAATATTTTTCTATTTTTATTGGATTACATCAAGATTCAACTTTGAGCCCTTATCTATTTGTCTTGGTCATAGATGAGCTAACAAGACATACACAAGATGATATTCCTTGATGTATGATGTTTACAGATAATATTGTGTTGATAGATGAGACTCAAGCATGTATAAGTCAAAAGTTAGAGTTATGGAGAAGTACTTTGGAATCAAAGGGTTTTAAGCTTAGTAGAACTAAGAATGAGTTTATATATTGTAGATTTAATAACGCGAATAGAGAAGGAGGCGAAGTTATTTTAGGCGGGGTAGTAGTACCTCATAGTACTCATTTTAAATAACTTGGTTCTATTATTCAAGCGGATGGTGGTTTGTGAAGAAGATGTAAGTCACAGGATTAAAGGTGGTTGGATAAAGTGGAGGAGTGTCACATGAGTGTTATGTGACCGAAAGATGCTAGTCAAATTAAAAGAAAAATTCTATCGTACTGTCATGCAGCCTGCAATGATGTATGGTAGTGAGTGTTACGCTGTGAAAGGACAATACGTGAGTAAGATGCATGTTACAGAGATTACAGGTGGTTGGATAAAGTGGAGGAGTGCCACATGAGTGTTATGTGACCAAAAGATGCTAGTCAAATTAAAAGAAAAATTCTATTGTACTGTCATGCGGCCTGCGATGATGTATGGTAGTGAATGTTAGGCTGTGAAAGGATAATACGTAAGTAAGATGCATGTTACAGAAATGAGGATGATGAGATAAATGTGTAGACACAATATAATGGATAGAATCAGGAATGAGAATATTAGAGAAAAAGTAAGGGTAACGTCTGTCGATAATAAAATAAGAGAGCATAGATTGAAATAGTTTGACTATGTAAAATGTAGATTTAGGGATGCACCGGTTAGAAAAACCGAACTAGTTAAAGTAAAAATACCTAAGAGAGGCAATGATAGACCTAAATTAACTTGGACAAAAGTGATACAAAAAAATTTTATTATTTTAAATTTATCAAAAAAAGTAGTCCTAAATTAAATCGAGTGAAAACAAAATTTATATAGCCGATCTCAATTAACTTGAAATTAAAATTTTATTATTGTTATTGTTGTATATCTCATAGGGTTACTGTTTGTTAATGAGCGATTAATAGGCCACCTACCATTAGATTTTATGTGAAATTTTCATCATATTTATATTTAATGTCATTTATTAAAAAATATGGATGTTAGAGCAAAAGTATATAATATAAATTTATATATATATTTTTTTATTTTACCGTATAGGAAATTATGTTCTTGACCAAATGATCCTCTTTGGACAATGATATGGTTTATTAGTTTTGTCCAAAGGCAAAATGGTCAATTACTCGGCAAAAGAAGTCATCCTATTTTTATATAATACGTAATTTTTACAGCAACTCACTGAATAACAACAAAGCAACTCACGTAATCTTTTTTTGAGTAAAAAAAAAGTTCCACACCTTAAGGTTCCGTCGGTAGACCTTTATTTTTATTTTTATTTTTTCTGAACTCTGAATAAGAAATTTTCATGGATGAGATAATAAAGTTCCCTTGGTAGACTTTGCTCTTAGAACTCAGATGGGCTTTTTGATTGAAGTGGAACTCTCAAGTCTCATCTTCTTTCTCGCACTTTCCATGGCAGATGCAACTAATCCTAAATCGGTGAAGTTTTTTTAATATCATTGCTTTTAGTGGTTAATTCAATCGATCGGATTTAGATATTGAACTCCATGAATTCGTTACTCCGTATTTTGTTTATTCCATAAATTTAATAGACTTTTTTTTTCCCAGAGTTTGACCGTGATCCTATTAATTTTCCATGAATAAGTAATTCAATTATGTCGGAAAAATATTTCAAAGTTTTATTTTTTTACTGTTTGTTGTTGACAAATTGAAGGAAAATTAGTTGAAAAAGAAGGGGAACAATTTTTAGGAGTTGGGAAAATAAATTTTGGTGCATGAGTGCGAATTTTGGCCGCTTAATTGCGTATTTAAATGGGTTGATTTCTATCTGTTCTTGACTATATTAGTATTAATTTTTTATATGTTTATTACATTGTATCATCTCATTTTCTCATTTTCTTAGTTTCAAAAGTTTTTTTTTTGTTATTTTAGTTTTTATTTTACAGAGGATTGTTTATCCTTTTGTAACTTCAATCAAGAAACAATTTGAATCATTTTATTATTTCATTTTTCTTTTGTTTTTCGCGGGCGAGGTTGATGTAATTGTGATGGATTCATAAATGAGCAAGAATGAATTTCCAAAGATTAATGTTGTAATCTCATATTAGATAGCTGTTACTTATGAAATAATTGCAAGTCATTTTTTGATCTTACAACTTAACCAGTAGTTAATTTAGCAACCCCCATTCCCCATATAATACACCCATGAAGCAGGAAATCCCAATTTCTCAACTAAGCGGGAAGGAGAAAGCAAAGATAAAAAAGGCAGGATTGTTGTTGGATATGCCTTGTGATGCAGTGCGTGACATTCTGCTAAGACTACCTCTAAGTTCATTGTTACGGTTCAAAGTAGTGAACCGGTACTGGCATTCTTTGATTTCAGGTCATGACTTTGCCCTTCAACATTTCAATTATCTAACAAATAATGCAGGACCTAGTCCTCATAGATATGGAGTCATTCGAGTATCCAACATTCCCCAGCAACAATTGCCACGTTTTTTTCTGTACATGCACAGAAGATCTGCAGATGAAGAAGATTCTGGCACTGTAGTATTGGAGACTGCAGGGCTTCCTAATCCTCTCGTGCTACTAGAATACTACAAGAACACCAATAACACTCAAGTTTTAGGTTCTTGTAATGGATTGTTACTTATAGGTTATGGTTTTAAGCCAAAGCATTTCATTTTGTTCAATCCATCCTCTGGGCAGGACAAGATACTACCATTGAACCACTTTTGTGAGTCTCCTACGACTTTCATGGCTGGCCTTGGTTATGATTCTTCCTCTGATAATTATAAAGCAGTCATAGCAGTTTATGGTGGAGAGACAGTCAATCAATGTTATGGTTTATAATCTTAAGAGCAATTCCTGGGCAATGGCAGAAAATACTGAAATCACTTATGAGTTCTCTTCTAGTCGAACAAGAGTAACTACAAATGGAGCTCCGAATTGGGTGCTAAAGCATGACAGTGATGGTGGTTTAGCTAATGTGATAATTTACTTTGACTTGGTTGAGGAGAACTTCAAGGAGTTGCCACTGCCTGGTGAGTTAGCAGCTGCTGAGAATATTTTTCTGGGTGCTTGCAAAGGTTTCCTTTGTGTAGGTGGATTTGTCCATGGATATCAAATAAATTTCAAGATATGGATAATGAAGGAATATGGTGTAAAGGAGTCTTGGACTATACTGATCAACATTCTATACGGAAATCTTAGTTACAAGATCCTAAGGTTTCAACATTTGATGTCGTTGCGCTTTCCAAAGCAAAGTAAAGCTCTAATGATATTTGATCGGAATAGTGTGGCTATATGCAATAGTATAGGAATGAAGGATAAGACTGTTTCATTCTCAGGTGATCAAGAAGGGTTGATAGTTGCTACATACATGGAAAGTCTTATATCACCTAATAGTTATGGTCAACAGCACAACCTCTTTCAAGGGATTGTATCATTGTAAGATGTAAAATAGGTGAGGTTGGCAAATAAAATTTTTAATCCTTTTATTTTTAACATCTTCATTTGCTCTAATCTTAACCAGATAAACGGAGATTAGTAAGGATGATAAAATACATGCATAATTCTTTATTTTTTTGAAACATTTATGATACTTTAATTATTATTGTTGTTGATAATGTTATCCTATTTGTAAGCTTGGATTCCTAACTGTCCACCAACTAACTGTGGCTGATGAGCTTTTGCATCTCACAAAGGTTAACAAGTAAAGATTATTGGCTTTGATAAAGCAAGACAACATTTGTCTTGTTAACATTGGCTCTTGGCAAGTTCATGATCTGATATATAGGTTTTGGATTTGAGTAGCTGTTGACTGGATCAAAGCTATGGTTTGAGTTGTCAAGTTACTGTGTCTGTCCAAAATTATAAAAAAAGATTTTAATATGCCCTCTTGGGGTTTATGAACTGCCTATACTCTTCTATCAAAGCAATGAAGGTACCCATGAACTTAGTAGAAATCATATGATCTATTAGCCAAAGATTTCATTGTTTTTTATTTTTTCTGATGCAATTATGATGATTTCTTTTTTTTTTTTCATGCTAAATACATCATTAACCAAAAACTGAACTACATTGCAGTTTTGTGGCAAGCATCGCTGCCTTTATATTCTATTTTTATTTAATTTTCTTGGTCATTTTCAGAATTTCCTTACTTCTACAGGGGGCACACAAAGCTAGTGAAGGATCAACAAGGTGCTAATGTCCTCAAGAAGAGTGTGATAGCCTTGGTTGTACAACTGATTAGCTAGAGGATAGCTGCATTTACATACTTGGATTTGCAGATGTGATAAATCTTCTACTTCAAGTGTATCAAATTTTCCTTGTTATTGCAGTAAACTAAGTTTCTGATTGTTATATATATGTATAGATTTGGATCAGGCAGCCTTGCCTACCTCAGGTAATGTTTGTTACACAGGAATGCCGAAATATTTATTACAATCTTTATTTCAAGTTTGTAATAGTTAAAAAAAAATCAATAGATTGATTTAATATATAATTTATAAATTACTTTATTTAGGTTTGAGTTCAATATGGTAATGCACCAAAGAATTTAAGACTAATACATTTTAAAAAAAATAATCTGGCCTGATTAAAAAAAATGTATATTTGTAATTAACACTACATTTTTTTTTTCTCTTGGGCATTTCCATCAGACTAGCACTGAAACTATAATAAGTGGGCACTGGAGAAGATCACAATCGCAATGGGTTGCCCTAATTAATTCATAATCAGATTCAAATAATATGTAATAAAATTTGGAAAAGATTCGAATAATATATAATAAGATTTAAGATAGATTCGAATTTATAATTTAATATCTGAATCGGACTGGACATAAATACTGGAATACTTAAAAAGCAATGAGTAAAGAATGTTTATGTCAATTGTTTAAATATTTAATTTAAATAAAAATTGCTAATATATTTAAATGAGATTTGAAGCATGTTGCTAAATGATATATTGCTAATCTATATATTTCTATATGGATTTAAATGAATCTTGGTAATACATAAATATTCTTAATAGGATTTGGAATGTATACATATAATAAAAAATAAATTTTAATCAAATTAATATGAAACAAATGCAAATAAAAAGAATATTACATGAATTATGATATATATAAAAATAATTTCAGTGAGTAGTTATGTCTTGTGATGGTGGCAATTCAATTGTTAGAAATTAGTTGATGGATAACAAATATTGAGTTCACTTAAATGGTTTTGATAATTATGACATTGCAAATAATGATGGCCAGATTTTTTTTTTTTGTATTTTGATATATTCAATCTGCTTTAAAGTGTTTTATTTTAAATTGATTTTGAGAATTCATATCAAATCTTCTCATTCCTATTGATTTCAATTCAAATTATAATTTTCAATTCAAATCTCAATTTAATAACTATATTATAAAATTTTAATTTACTAAATACATATAGACATTTATTATTCATTTGATATTATTGCATTGTTATTATTAACAAAAATATTATATTAAATATAAATAAAATTTATTAAAGAACACTTTCATAATAAACTTATATATCCTAATTGTTTAAAATAATATCTATCTTGTGATATATACATTCCCTCAACTTTGCATTATTCTAAACTCCAATTCTCTCATGGCTTTTTTATTTTTTTTTTTACCAAACACTTAAATAATGAAAAATTAAACATGCTTAGGATTTAATACTGTCAATTTAGATTTAGGAAATTCTTGAATTTAAATTGAACCGTCTATAAAGCAATTCAAGGATGATTCCAAATGGTTGATTATGGTTCATACCTCTAGTTTGAAAGAGCGATTTTGAGAGGGTGGTTTAAAATGGTTCAATGATAGTCTAGACGATTCGAAAAGCGGTTTAAAGTTGATTTTAGTTTTAAAAAAATTTAGAGAAAAAAATTAATTGGAATTAGAATAGTAAAAAAAATTAAAATATGAGAATTTTTTTTCTTAAAAAATATACTTTTTTTAAAAATAAGTTGCATACATATATATCTTGGGATTTAGACATGAATAAAAAATCATATAATTCTCTCACTTATAAAAAAAATAGTGCAATTAAATTTTTGAATAAAAAAAAGTGTATAAGGTAAAAAAAAATAGAAATAATATTAATTATAAAATAAAAAGAGAGTGATTAAAACCATATTGTAGAGAAATTGGAGAGAATATAGAAAAATGTAAATTATAGAGAACATTATAGAAAAATTGGAGAGGAGAGTTGGGAGAAATTGAGATTTTTTTTATATGTAAAAATGAATTGATAAGTAAACTTATAGGAATAATTTTTTAATTAAAAAAAAAGTATTTAGCATCCTGGCTTAAAGAGGGTCAGAATCATCGATTTCAATTTTAAACCAGTGATTTTGGTTCATAAATATTATAAACTTAAAACAAACTATTCTTTCTTCTACGATTTTGATTTTATTTCGATTTTAAATCAATTTTGATCGATCCAATTTCGCTTCAAAACTCTTTATTCCTAATTACCAAATGGTAACATAGTGTTTTATTTTGCTACGCTCCGTCTTAATAAAGAAGATAACTCTTTTACATGATAGATTAAAATTTATGAACAATTATATTACTAAAATGTTATATTATTTTTTAATAAATTGAATTATTTACTAAAATTTGAATAGTTTAGGGATGCAGAAACAATTTTGTTATTCTTTTTATGATTTCAACAATTTTCATAATAAGTATATGTTAGATTATTTTAATAATCTATGTGGCCATATGATTATTTTGACTGGTTATAATTAAAGATGACCAAAGATAATAGTTATTAGGCTTAATGGAATGAAGATCAGTTTGGACTTAAATACCCTTCCTTCTGTCTTTTATAAAACGGTCAAGAGAAAGGGATAAGAATAGAATATATACGGTTAATAAAATCGTGAGATATAGCGGCTCACGATTTCTTTTCTCTAATTATTATTATTATTCTCTGACCATTGAGAGAAACTGATAGAAAAGGCAAGAGGGAAAAAAATAATATGCAAACGAGAATTAAAGCCATGAATTAAGGTACGCTTCCGATTCTTCATTATTTCTATCAAACAATCTTCTGAGCAAGACGACCTAGAGTTTTCATTCTCAAATTATAGTCTTATAATTTAGAATTTAAGTCCATCTCAATAAAAATAAAATAAAATTTCCCAATAAATATATATATATATATATATAACAATAAACATGTACTAATTAACGAATAGCAACATAAAAGAAATAAAATATTTAATAAAAAAATATGAAATTAAAATAATTATATCTAGAAAGTAAGCATAATTTAAAAATAATAATAATCATAAATGCAGTAAATGTTAAGCTATAAAATCTTATATATTCAGATATTAAATATTTGAATTAAATCATAAACTAATAAATAAAGTATGTACCTGTGAGGGTAATAAAATTATTGAAAATAATTAAATAAAAGCAATAAATATTTTGCATCCAGACAGTGAATATAAAAAATTAAATATAAGAATAATTAAATAAAAAAATACAATTTGAATTTATATTCCGACAGTGAATATAATTTCTCCTAAAAATAAATAAATAATAAAATATTACCGTAATTATAGTACCAATTTAAGACGTTGTAGGATACTTTTTTTTCTCTATACGTAACCAATCCTCTAAATTTTGTCTCTAAAATTACAGACTATTATTAAATATTCAATCAAATCTTATAATTAATTGGTGGCGACTTTTAACACACATAAAAAAAATAAAATAACAACGAAATATAAGCGGACCAAAAACTAAATCAAAATTATAATTCATCCACTTTCCATCATCCCATGTGTGACATATATTTTATAAGATTATTAAATTAATAAAACATAAATTAAATATAAAAAATTTTAATCTTTAAATTGCTCTGAAGTGTACTTAGTTTTACCATTATCTATTCACTATTCTTTTAACGTTGATGTTATTTTCCTAACATCTTAATCCACTTTTTTTTATTATTTTTTTAGTGTTAACCTGAAAACCATTTTTGCCTCAGATAAAATTTTTAAACAACTTAAAAATTTTTATTGTCTGTTGTTTTTAGAAACAATTTTGTAGACTTCATCTTCTTCTTCTTCTTCTTCTTCTACTGCGGGGCTAAATAAAATATTTTCTGCTGCTTTCTATATCTGTGTTTTTCTCCACAAATACTGAATTATGGGGCAATCATCTTTATTTATTTATTGTTATTATAACTGAATTATCCTTAAAATATAATTTTTTTAGGGATATATTTAAATCTAAAAAAATTAGATCCACTGATAGCATTTCATGGTAGCTGGCAATTTAAAATACACACGTAGACATATGTATCTGAAACTTTGCTGTCATTACTCATTAGAAAGTCCCACATTTGCATTAATTTTTTCAGAAATCAACAATGACAATGAAAAAGACTTTTCAAGTTTCTTTTTTGAATTAAAGGAGATGATTAAGTTCAATGTCGTTTTCAGGGCCAACGACTTCAACTATTCGCATTAATTAATTCCTGATGATGTGTCTAACTGATATTAATTTGATAGACCCATACTTCAACCAAAAAGTCCATTGATGTCTGATTTTTCATAAAAAAAACAAACTCTCCAGACTCATTTTTCTTTTCTATTCATCTTAAATTATAACTTAATTATTATTTTAATATATTAATTAAATATATTAAATTTTTACACCTTGTTTAATATCACTTATTAAATATATTTTATACTATAATAAAAATATAATAAAAAATATAAAATTATTTTAAATAAAAATAATTAATTTTTTATAATTTTTATAAAATAAAAAATAAATCTATCAATAATGAAAGCATTTGCTAAAAAAAATTAATACCCCCAGTTTAACTCAAGGCTCCACTTTGGAGTTGCATTGAATGAACTTTAATAACTGTATTAAAAAACTACTAAAATTCAGTATTTTTATAATTATTTATATTTTTATCCTTTTGATTTTTAATTATTTTTTATTCAAAATATTCTTTTAATTCTTAATTAAAATATTATTTTTAAAATATTCTTTTAATTCTTTCAAGTGAAAATGTTACTTTAAGTTGAACTTTATTTAATTTTCATAAATTTAGACAATATCTTTTTTTAAAAAATTAATTTATGAATTCAAAATTAATGATTCCTTTTTTTTTTTAAAAAATAGTCTTTAAAGTATTATTATAATTTATATTTTAGAAATAAAATGAATAATTATTTTTCCATATTAAAATTTCAACAAGTTATTGATTGATTTTAAACGAAGATCATATAACATATCTTAAGTCTTAATTATTTGATTGTTGCCTTCTACATATAGGAATTTAGGCAAAATTTTAAATCATTTAATTGTCATTGATTTATGTGAAAAGTTCAAAATATAAGAGTATTTTCCTTTAAAAAATTAAATATATAAAAGTAGTAACCTATGATTTTGAATTTATAAATCGAGTTTAAAAATTTTATTGTTTGAATTTATTAAAATTAAATAAAGTTTAAATTAGAAAAATATATTTACTTTAAAAATATCAAAAATATATTTTGGATGGTAAAGAATAATTAAAAGAGTCAAAAGAACAAAAAATTATAATGTAATTAATAAGTTAATTGGACGTATAGCTGAAATGGTGTTGATTTTTGGCTGAAAACTCTTGAGTCACCTCTAAATGTTTACTTGTAAAAAAAATTTAAATGACATATTTGGGAAATACTAAACGCTGTCATTTACTTCAATAATAAAAATAAAATTAAGTGATAGACATGCAAGATAATAATAAAAAAAAATTATGTGGTTGGTAGAATGAATGGCTCATTTTGCATGAAAATTATTAAGAAAGAATGTCTTGATTTTGAATTTTTGAATATGTAATTGCATTAAAATTTGATAGGACTTTCTTATAATTCTATTGGACCATATTCTAAAAAAATAATTTATAAAAAAATAAAGCCTAAAGCATTTTTCTATGAAATACATGACTGCAATTTTTTTTTACCACAGATTTACAGTTTAATTCACCGTAAGATTGAAGAAAGATAGCTCAAGAGCATTAACTAAAAAAACGACAACGACCACGTGTTGGTATATTAGTTACGATGATATTGAATAGTATTTGAAATTTGATTTTAGGCTGTAGAAATCCTACGTTTAATAAATGTCAGGATATTAATATAAAATGTATTTAGTAATATTATTAAATTGTAAATTTTTTAATTAAATAAAAACTGCTTTAAGTTAAATACATAATAAATAAAATACAATTTTAAAAATTTTGATTTTTAGAAGATATTATATATTAATGGAACTCTTTTTTTATATGATATATTTTATATTAATAAAACTGTTTTTCTATTGCAAAAATTAATTTTTGATATTATCTTTTTTCAAATTTTTTATTTATTTTATTTTTTAATAATTAAAATTTTAATAATACGATAAATAAATTTTAAAAACATACAACAGATTTTTTAAAAAAATATAAAATAAAAATTAAAAATAGTTTTTTATTTAAAAAACAAAAATAAAAAATCTACAATAAAAACAAACACACCCTTACTAATTAATATTTGATCTTTCAATGTGTTAATTGCTGATAGCTAACCGTGTAAAACCCTTAATTTTTGGGAAATTTGGAGTCTAGGGGTAAAATAGTAATTTTACCTTCAATTCACATTCGGGTGAATTTTATAACGTTTGATGCTTATTTTTATAATGTGGGTGTAGAGATGTTTGTTCTAAGTATAATATTGTGTTTTTGGCTTCGGAAGGTATTTTGGCCATTTTTGTGGTCGAAAAATTTTCGGATTTCGTTTTGTTGTTTTTTATGTCATTTTGGTGACCGTGATGTCATTACGATTATTTTAAGTATAATTTTGCTAGGGGTTGTGTTCGGAAATTTTTCGAGTATTTATTAATTTTTAATTAAAATAAATTAAAATAAATAAATAAATTAAATAATTAATGAACTAATTTAAATAATTCTGAAAATAATTAAATTTGGGGTTAGTTGTGAATTTTTATAAGTTAGTTGGGTGTTTTTTTGAAATTTTAAAGAGTTTTAGGGTATTTTTAAATTAAAAAAATTAATTTAGGGGTATATTGGTAATTTACCATTTAAAAATAGTATAAATAGGGGTGTTAGGGCACCCAATTGAGTGTCTAATTTCTTGTGCCGCCGGAGAGAGAAAATGAGAAGAAAAAAATAATTTTCTTCAGAAAACTGTGCTGTTGTCGTTCGGCAGAGGGATTTTTTTGCTGGTGTAGTTTGGCGAGGCAGAGACGTCGTTCGGCGAGGCGAGCTTCTGTCGTTCGGCGTGCTGCGGGCTGCATCGCAGGCCGTCGTTTTTTGTTCCAAATTTCTGGCAGCTTTAATAATTTGAGGTTTCTTCAATTTTTTTTAATTTCTTCCAACTTAATGGCATGATTTGTGTTGTTGGATGTTTGTATTATGTTTAGGGTGTTAGAAAATAATATTTTTGATTTATTTCGATTTTTAATTAATTAAAAATAATTAAAAAGTTGTAAGATAATTTTGGAGGTTCTTGATGTTTAATATTTGATTTGGGAGTTTAAGTTAATGATCTGATATTATTGGCAATTGTAATCTGTTATAGGATGTTAAACTTGATTTAGAAATTTATTTTGGAATTTTCATGTTTTATATTTTTAATTCATTAATAAAGTGAAAAATTATTTTTGTTTGTGATTACTAATATTTCAGTAACTTTGTCGAATTTTTAAAAATTATTGGTAAATGATCTAGGTCTGAATTTTTGATATGTTTTAGGATATGATGTTAGGTGTTTATAAAAAATATTTTGAGGTCTGGGTCAAATGTTTGTGTTTCGAAATAAAATTATTTCTCAACTGCTGCCAGTATGGTAACTGGTTGTATGAATCCGATTTAAAAATTAAATTGAGGGACTTAGAGGTTTCTAAAAATTATGAAATTTTGATATGTTGTTTATTAGGATGTTTTGAATCTGTGAAAAATAATTTTGAGTCTGGTTCTAATGTTTAGGTTCCAAAATAAATTAAGAATTGACACTGCTGTTGGTTAAGGGTTTTCTGATGATGTCTGTTTTGAAAATTATTTTTGAAGGTCTTAGATGTCTTGAAAAATTATAAAATTTTTATATGTTGTCCATCCTGATGTCTATAATATGAGAAAATTATTTGAATAATTTTGTGGTAAAGAAATGTGAATGATTTATGATTATTTTTGCAGTACTGATTTTTAGTGGTTCAAACAGAACCGGAATGTTGTAAAATAGTTTTAGGGGACCAAATAAATTTGGATTAATCTGAAATTTTGCACACACGTTATTTTGATGTTGGAGAAGCTACTGAAATTTTTTCAGAGTTTTTGAATGATGGAATTATTTTCTGAAAAATTTTGAATTATAGGGACTACTTAAGAAATTTTATCGGTTTTGGGTGTTGGTATGAATTATGATTTTTGCATAGGGAATGATGTGATATTATTTGATAAATGAGTTATAAAAAAATTGAGTTGAGGTTCTGGTTCTAATAAATTTTAATTAATTAATTGATTTTGTATTTTTGAGGTGCGATCGGTTTAACCATTGGGTTGAACCATAATTTTGAGTTGAGTCGGGTTGGTTTTTAATTTTGAATTATCTTGGTTAATTGTTGGTTAAGTATTGGTCTTTTTGCATTCATAGCATGCATTGCATCCCTCATGATAGATGAGATAGTGGGATTGATTGTTGGACTATGTAATTATCTTTCCTTAGGCAATAATCCGGCTGAAGCTCGAGGTCAGTAGGTTGTGAGGATTGGACTAAGCTTTCTTTGGATATCAGGTAAGTTCATGGGTGTATGTAAATTATTTGTGATGTGTTATTTGCTAACTAAACTAATATATATATAAGCCTTTCGAATATATTATTCTTTCTAATTTCGATATATTATCCTTTCTTGCCCTAGCCTTGCATGTGAATAGAAGACAGAGAAACTTGTATGCTATTTGCTAAATGCCTTGATGTGATATTGAATATTTTTGTGATGTGCGATGGTGTGTCTAATGGGGACGGAGGATGTGGATTGTGATTATGGAGATTATTTTATATATCGATATCGATCTTGTTCTTGGGGCTTATGCCTACTTGCTCTTGGGGCCACGTGCCTACTTGTTCTTGGATATGGTTGGAAGAGGAGGATGTTATATTTTGTAGACCGCGATACACCATCATGTATGTGATTATTGTGGTTGTTACTTGATATATATTACTTTGATTGTATTAGTGTTTCTCTGCCTCTCATGAGCTTACTGAGCGTATTTATATCGCTCACACCCTTATAGATTGACTTGCAGGTTGAAGTTATATTCTTTAGTGAGCTCGGTCATTCTCTTTGTGGATTTTGGTTCGTTTGCATATTTTCCTTACTCCGTAGAGATTTCTGGATATTTTTGGGCGGACCGTGTCCGAACCCTTTTTCTTGTAATAAGGAGTAGATTGTTTCTTTGCATCTAGTTTGAGTTTTAGTTATTGAACTTGATTTTGGATAATATCATTTTCTATTGATGACTTGATTATGGAATGAATTTATTGAACTTAGTAATTTTACACTATAATAATAAATTTGAATTAGGCTTGTAAGGTTGTACTTAGGTATAGTCTTACATCGGTCCCGACTCCCCAGTTTGGGTCGTGACAAATCGCATCTGGAAAAAATAGTATAATTTTGCTAAAATTTGGTATTATTAGATACTAGTAATATTTAACCATCAAATTATGGTTTGATGACCAGAAATGTTGCTCTTAGATAATTTTTATAAATTTCTCCTCTACGAAATGAAACTTTATATATACCCTATTTAATTTGTAATTTTCGAATATTATAAAAATATGATTTAAATTAGCGTTATTTTAGTAATTTTTATATTTAAAAATGATTCTATAAATTCAATCATTTTAATATAAAATGTAAATAATTTTAAAATAAATAGAAATTATATTATTTTATAAAAATTTAATTAAATATATAAATAATTTGTTTTTTATTAATTATATGTGAGGAGAGAAAACATCTAAGATTTAAATTCAAGACTTATTAATTTATACAAAAAAAAATTTAAATATTAACGAATTAGATAAATTCTAATTGATTTCCTTACCCTTTTAAATATATATGGTGAGAGTTAATGATAGTGAATTTATACATTTCCATCCATAAATGTAATTAAACTTTTTTATAAATTTTTTAATTTCTTTTGATTAATTTTTTATGTATATTTTGGGAGGTTGCAACTGAAATCATAACTATATATTTATGACCTCACCAAAATAAAACATTATTTAAGTTAAAAGATAAATTTGTATTCGTTAAACATACATTTGTTGAAAGTTATACAAGGCATGAACCAACACGTAGCTATTGGTTGATGCATCAAAATTTTGCAACTTAAGATTCTGATTTTAAACTTGAAAATTTTTTTATTTTATATAATAATAATGATAATAATTTAATTATACAAATATAAAAAAAGACTTATGTTTAAATTTAATTGAAATTATTGAACTGATATTATTTAACTTTTTATGCATTCATTATATTAGAAAAATGATTATTCTAATTTATATTTATTGTTATTTTTAACAATAAATACAAAATTAAAATAATTATTTCTCTAATATAATTAATATATAAAATTTTTAATTCGGATCAATTTAATCCATATAATATTTTTAGTGTATATATTCACACAATTTTTAATGTAAACCTAAAACAATAAATTCATGAACAGTTGATTGTACTCTAAAACATTAACAAATAAAAGTTCTTTAAATAGTCGGTCCCTTCCTCTTTCTACATTAATTTGTTACTACATGAATCTTTTGCTTACAATTTCAAGAAAATCTCATTCTTTCAATTCTTTCTTCTTGATTTTAACAAATTAGAAGAAAAGGGAATCGATCAGATAAATATTTTGAAATTAACATATACATACAACAAAAAAAAAAAAACAAAAGGTGATATTATAATTAAAAAACTATGTGGAGGCTTAAGATTGCAGAGAGAGGCAATGATCCTTACATTTTCAGCACAAACAATTTTCTTGGAAGGCAAATATGGGAGTTTGATGCAGATGCTGGCACCCCTGATGAGCGAGCTCAGGTTGAAGATGCTCGTCAACATTTCTGGAAAAATCGTTTTCACATTAAGCCTAGCTCCGATCTTCTTTGGCAATTCCAGGTATCTATATATATATATATATATATATATATATATATATGTATGTATGTATGTATGTACACTTCTGCTAACTATATATATACGCGCGCGCGCACATTGAAGTATTGTTTTTCTTTTCTTTTATTTTTCATTAGTTTCCATTAAAATTTGATTCTCAATCATATCTTGTGGACTAAAAAATCATTGTTAAATGTAAGTGCCTTAATTTTGTGTTAGAAAATAGATTTTTTTTTACTTATTATAGTCGCTACATTGAATATTTATTAAAACATAAGATTTTAAACATTAAAAATTTATAATTCATACAATATGAGTTAGCAGTTTAGCAACTACCATTAATAGCTAGATTGATAATTATATTATATGGTTGGTTTTTATAAAAAAATAAAAAAAGTAAAAAAAATTCATGCTGAGATGAGTCTATATAATCTTTATTTTTCCTAAAAAATTAGATATTTAATTTATATTTTTAATTTATATAACTAATTACATATGAAATAAATAACTAATTATGACTAATTATTTTTTAGCTATATAATTATTATAAAGTTATTGAGATTTTACATATTACACTAGTCAGTTTTTGTAGTTTTAATATCTATTTTTTGAGTCTTTATGTTTTCAAAAAATAAATTACTTGGTCCTTCTATCAATTTATGTTTCAAAATCGTTAGTTAATAAATTTGACATCATAAAATTACTTTTTATTATTTCTTTATATATGTCCATGACTGCTTTCATTGCTTATTAGTTTATTTTATTTTATATATAAATTATTTATAAAATAATAAAAGATATTATTCGTATTATTTAAATATATTTTTTTAATAATATTTATAAAATTAAAATAAATAATATATATATATATATATTAAAATAATAAAATTTATTATTTATATTATTTAAAATTAATTTTTAGTAATATTTATAAAATTAAAATAAATAATGTGTAAAAAATAGAAATAAAATTAAAAATAATGATGATTTAATAAATAATAAAAATATATATATAAATAAAGGATAAAAAAATAATTTTATAATAAAAAAATTATTAATCAATAGTTTTAAAATAGAAAAAATAATTAAATAGTTTAATTTTTAAAAATACAATAACTAAATAATTTAATTTTTTAAAATATATAAATTAAATAATTTAATTTTTAAAAATATAAAAATAAAAAATTAAAAAATTAAAAAATTTAATTTTTAAAAATATAAAAATAAAAAATTAAAAATTAAAAAATTTAATTTTTAAAATATAAATATAAATATTAAAAATATAAAAATTAACTAATATAATGACAGTAACTACCTAATTATTTTAGTTTAATCCTTCTAATATTTAGCGATGGACACAAATCAAAATTTGAATCCACAATAATGATTAAATTCTTCAGACCAGCCTTTCAGTAATCTCAGTGGACTAGTCAGCCTCACAGTAATCTTAGATTTAGATGCACAAGCAAAAAGATTATTTTAGTAATATATATTTTTTATCATATGATTTTATTTATGAACTAACACACAATTCCTCGCCTGCAACAAAAACAGTTTATAAGAGAAAAAAAATTCAAACAAACAATTCCTCAAGTTAAGATTGAAGAAGGAGAAGAAATTACAATTGAAAAAGCCACAGCCGCTTTAAGGAGAAGTGTCTACTTGATTTCAGCCTTACAGGCGAGCGATGGCCATTGGTGTGCAGAAAATGCAGGCCCAATGTTCTATTTTCCTCCATTGGTAATCCTACTAAAACTCTCAGTTTTCGATCTTTATATGCAACTACAAGCTAGTAGTCTGGTTTTCTTTTAATTTCTACTTCAACCCTTTTTTAATCACAGTTTCCCCGATCAAATGCAGGTGTTTTCTTTGTATATTACAGGGTATCTTAATACTCTGTTCCATGCTGAGCATCGGAAAGAGATTCTACGCTACATATACTGTCATCAGGTTTGATTCTTTTTATAAGAAAAATCAAATCAAATCAACCTTTGAGAAAATGTTTGATTGCATTCCAAATCTAAAAACTAAGATTTTTTTTTAATAATTTTTAGAGTTTACCCTGTTTTCTTTTGCTATAGGTAATGAAATGGAATTATTACTTATGTGTATTTTGCAGAATGAAGATGGTGGGTGGGGATTACATATAGAAGGTCATAGCACCATGTTCAGTACAGTTCTTAACTATATATGTATGCGCATGCTTGGTGAAGGGCCTGATGGTGGACGAGATAATGCTTGTGAAAGAGGAAGAAAGTGGATTCTTGATCATGGTGGTGCAACTGCCATAAGTTCTTGGGGAAAGACATGGCTATCAGTAAGCCTTTATTTATAATATATCCATATCATTTTCTAATCTTCAAATAATAGTCTTTTTTCTTTTGAAGATTGAGATAAGTTATATTAATGGTCATTGAAGTTTGCAATAATCTTGTGTAATTCGTGTAAGCCCGCTAAAAATATAACATAATAAACAAATTAGCACAATTGAAGAAACTTTGATCTCTCTTCCTTTTGAGTAAATTGACCATGAGCAGAATGTTACATCAGATTTTTTGTAGCCTTCTAGCTGGATTAAGATGAAATTAACCTAACTGCAATAAAATAATAATTCAATAACTAAATTACTTGAAGTTTTCTAACCATAATACAAGATTTATTCAAAATTCAGTAAGCATTAATATAATTTACACAAGAATATTGTTTATCAGGTTTTTTGTCATACTGCTTCTAGTTAATTTTTACTCCAAAAAAGGCTAACATGTTCTACACTATAGATACTTGGTGTGTATGAGTGGGATGGAAGCAATCCTATGCCCCCAGAATTTTGGGTTTTTCCAACATTTTTTCCCATGCATCCAGGTTTGCAAATTATCTTTTATCCAATTATTTAGGTCTCTATTACCATAAATTTTAACTGCATACTTTATTTATACTCCTGTGTTTGTATCCCTCTCGATCTAATCATCATATTTCATAACTGCAGCAAAAATGTTTTGCTACTGTCGGGTCACTTACATGCCTATGTCATACTTGTATGGAAAGAGGTTCGTTGGCCCAATCACACCTCTCATTTCACAAATAAGAGAAGAGATCTATAATGAACCTTATCACAAAATCAAATGGAAGAGTGTGCGCCATTTATGTGCAAAGGTGATTTGATGTTCATTTTACTGTCACAAAACATAAGATTTTGTAGCTTTTTCTTTTTATATGAAATTGATTATGTTGTTCAAGTAGATAATATGATCTTCCAAAAGTGTTATTACAGGAGGACAATCACTACCCCCATACTTTGATCCAAAAATTGATGTGGGATGCTCTTTATACATTAAGTGAGCCTCTTTTCACCCGCTGGCCCTTGAACAAATTGAGAGAGAAGGCTTTCAGGATTACAATGAATCACATTCATTATGAAGATGAAAATAGTAGATATATCACCATTGGGTGTGTTGAAAAGGTAACACAATTAAGAAGCAATAGTGATAATACTTGTTCACTATATGTATTTTCTTGTCATTTTGTTTGTCTCTGTGACCATCAATTGGAACAGCCATTATGTATGCTTGCTTGTTGGCTTGAAGATCCTAATGGGGATGCTTTCAAGAAGCATCTTGCGAGGGTTGCAGATTACATATGGGTTGGAGAAGATGGAATAAAGATGCAGGTTGGTAGACACTCCTCTGCTATTTGGGATCACCTTGTCTAAAATCTGCCTTAAAAGCATCCGATTTGAAGTGACAGAGTAAATATGCTGAATTTATTCACAGAGTTTTGGCAGTCAAGTTTGGGATACAAGTCTTACTCTCCAAGCTTTGATTGCTAGCAACCTCTCTGGTGAAATAGGACCTATACTTAAGGAAGGACACAACTTTTTAAAGAACTCTCAGGTTTCCACATTTATTTTCTAAAGTTGTTTTCCTCTTCAGTATAAAGATATGGATGATAATTTATTTATTTATTTAATATCTCACTTCAAAAATTTGGAAGGTCACCGAGAATGCTTCAGGGGACTTTAAAAGCATGTTTCGCCATATATCCAAAGGATCATGGACTTTCTCTGATAAAGATCACGGATGGCAAGTTTCTGATTGCACTGCAGAAAGTATAAAGGTAATTAGTTCAGCTTAAAGTTTCTTTTCATTTTAATAAAGATTAGAATTAAACATTATAGCGTTTGCCATATTTCTTTTGTTGCCTGTAGTGTTGTCTGCTTTTCTCAATGATGCCCCCTGAAATCGTTGGTGAGAAATTAGAAATTGAGAAGCTGTATGATTCCATCAACGTTATACTTTCTCTTCAGGTTTGGATTAGTGTTACTAAATAGTGCCCTTAATATGCTTAATATTATAAATTATTTTACCTGCACTAGGGTAGGGTTATGAAAAAGTGATTAACAATTTAAAACTTATAAATTATTGTAGAGTGAAAATGGTGGTTTATCAGCCTGGGAACCTGTTGGAGCAGGATTATGGTTAGAGGTAAACTAATTTGACATGATGAACTGAAAAATTATTGCAATCTTGTACATTATCTTTACCTTCAAAACTTATAATCTATTCTGATTTGACCTTTTTCAATTAGTGGCTCAATCCTGTTGAGTTTCTTGAAGACCTCGTAATTGAGCATGAGTAAGCTATATTCTTGCACCACCATTTGCAGATTGCTAAGATTTTCTCTAGAATGTATAGATTTTGTAAGTTCCTAGAAAACTAATAAAATGGTGATCCTGCAGGTGGGTTGAGTGCACTTCATCATCAATCCAGGCACTAGTTCTATTTACTAAGTTATACCCTAGTCATAGAAAGAAAGAGATCGAGAATTTCATTTTAAGTGCAGCAAAGTTCATTGAAGGCATACAAAAGCCTGATGGTTCATGGTATGGTAAAAATATTGTGTTCACTTTGTTAGCTCAAAATCTATAGAGAAAATTAACAGCATATATGACAAGGATTTCTGCAGGTATGGAAATTGGGGAATATGCTTTATTTACGGCACATGGTTGGCACTTAAAGGCTTAGCTGCTGCTGGCAAGACTTGTGATAATTGCATCGCTGTTAGGAAAGGTGTTAACTTTCTTCTTAAATCACAAAGAGATGATGGTGGATGGGGAGAGAGTTACCTTTCTTGCCCAAAGAAGGTAGTCCCTTTAGCTTATGTATAAAACAGGTGTTTCTTTAAGTCTCAATAAATCATCCGCTTTGTTGTAGGTATATGTTCCTCTTGATGGTAACCAATCTAATTTGGTACAGACTGCAATAGCTATGATGGGGTTGATATATGGTGGACAGGTCAGTTTGTAATTTGAAGACCTTTAGTTTTCAATTTCTTTGTAGACAAATTTATACCATGTATTTTAAGCCATAATTTCAAAACTTAATCCATGTTTCAATATTAGGCAAAGAGAGATCCAACGCCTCTTCATCGTGCTGCAAAGTTATTGATCAATTCTCAGACAGAACTTGGTGATTTTCCTCAACAGGTATCCCATTTACTATGTCTTATATTAATCAAACACATTTATTTAAATAACATTACATATTTTGTGATCTTTGTTGGCCAAATTTGAACTCATCTTTTAAGTTTTAAGACTAGGTGAAGTAGATCCAAGCTTCTTGCTAGCAAATTCATTCAAGCTTATTCTTTATGATTAATTGTAATCTTTAAACTTGTTTATTAAAATATGTGGGAGCTAATAAGAGGCATCAACCAAGGATGATTACACAGTAATTAAATATTCTATTAGAAAAAAGAGAGGAAAAAAAGGAAAGAAGACGAAATGGAAAAAAAAAATATTTGTAGTGCTTAGTTATAAAATGCTTATTGTTTACGTAAGATTAGATAAAGAACTAAAAGATTGGAGAATGAGAATTGATGTGCTTATTTATGGCAGGAACTAATGGGAGTATTCATGAGGAATTGTATGTTACACTATGGAGCATATAGGAATATTTTTCCTTTGTGGGCTCTATCAGAATACGGCCAACATGTTTCTTTGCCTTCCAGGAGCATTTGAATCAAAAATTTTATTTTTAAATTGCAGGCAAGTTACAATGTAGTTGCTCCGCCACCTTTATCTGCAATTTTCAAATTAATTCGATTAATATTTACAAACATAATTCAGTTGTTCTCTATTTGTCGTAATTTCTATGAGAATTAGTGCACAGATTACTGAGTTTTGTTTCACAACACAAATTAAGTTTTTGAATTGCAAATTCTGACTTTACCCTGTTTGGGAACTGGGGAGAAGAGGAAAGTGAGATTTCTTCGAAATTTGAGGGGGAAATGTGTAAAATTTGACAACTTAGGGTCTTGTTGGTTTAGCGGCAGTATGGCTTTGTCAACTGTCTACGGTTAGTTGCTATCGGTCAACAATAATAAGTGGTCTGTTTTTGTAATTAATTATATGAATTTGCTAATTCAGCAGTCACAGTTGTGATCAAATTGTTAAGTTACGAATGAGAACTTACATTATTTTATGTTATATTAAAATTTAATATACAATATATAATTAATATTTTTTAATATTCCCATCAAGTAAAATGCAAAAAATACCCATTGAAATAAAATAATTTCAAATATAGAAAATTTGTATATGTATGTGTATAGAATAGATAATTTATGTTATTTATAATTTTTTAATAAGTATCTTCTAAATTCTAAATTTTACCGAAATTGAATGGATTTTCAGTTCAGAAGTTAGAATTTTTAGGTTTTTTTTAAAGACTAGCTTTTAATTATAAATTATAAAACTATAGGTTTTTTTTTTCAAGACTAGGTTTTAATTATAAATTCTAAAAACTAACTCTTTAAAATTTTATAAATGCATCTTTTATTTTTTAATTTATGAAATATTTAATGTCGACGTTGGAGAATTGAACAACCAATTGAGTATAAGAAAAAGATAAAAATATAATTCTAAATATTAAAATAAAACAATCCCCTTCTAATGCGTATAAAAGAAAAGAAAATAATATTAAATTTATTTGTAGCATTGAAGTTATTTTCAAGGTTTTAATATTTTAAGTTTTAATCTCAATTTAAACTTATTGATAAGAAAAATTAAATTAAAATAAATAATATAATATTAGCCTTATTCAAATTTAGAAAATTATATTATATACCTCTTTTTTATTTTAGTTTTTCAAAACAATTCACTAATTTAGTATATTCTTAATATACTAAATATATATTAAATGTAATAGTATTTGCACAGGATAATATTAAAACAACACTAATGATAGCAAAAAAGAAATTATGTATTGGTATTTTTTATGAAATTATGTTTAAATTAATTTGAAATTGATTTAACATATATTATGAATCGGAAAAAACTAATATATATAATTATTAATGAAAAATATATCTAATAATATCTCATTAAATTACGAAAAGAAATTTTATATGCTACATTTATGTATAGTTTTGTTTGTAAGTTATTCATCATTATTATAAATTAAAAATTTTAATCTCTTTCTACTTATTACTCTTGAAAGATTAATATAAAGTTTATATGTAAATATCTGTCTTTTTTTAAAATGATTTCACGCGAGATAATGATTGGTCTTGACTTTTATTAATTGTTGTAACAAAGAATGATGTGATTAAAATTATCTTTGCTGAAATTTAAAAGGTAATTCTGCATTAGATTAACGTCATTTTTGAAATGAATATTTTTTCTTTAGCGGTAGCTCTTAATAAAATTTTTGCTTCAATAATTTAATTTTCAGGTCTTGTGATGGTCAACCTCATGTCATTACATAATTTTGATAACCGATTTATATTTTTTCCTACCCTCATAGGACCACCGGCTTTTAAAGTAACAGAGTGATTTGAAACTCTAGAGCATTTAATGTTGTTTAAGAATTCTGGTGCATTTATATGTTCTAGAGATCCAAAAGCATAATTAGACATGCAAACTGTAACACAAGTCAAATATGATTTCTCAGGATAATGATTGAGTGTAGCCATATATTTATTTATTGATTTCACTGGATTAAGAGTAGGAGTAAGAATTGCTTTATGTTGGAAGTAATTTATATAATTGGAATGACCAAAGAAATCAAGATATATATTTTATAAACTTTCAGATATGACATCATCACAATGATTTATGAGAATATCATTGGGGTTCATACTTTTTCAATGTCATCAATTAAATTTTCAATCTTTCTATCACCAATTGTCAAAATTCAATTAGAAAAATTACTCAACTCATCTAATTGGATGCCCAACTGATCTCTTTGCAATCTCATATTCTTTGTCGGCTTTAAAACTTGACAATGGAGCCATAAATATGAATAATTTAAAGTAGTATGAATAATATATTGCCAAGTAACTTTTGCAATGACAGACAAATACTGAAAAGAAAAATTAAAAGGAAAAGAAAATACCCTTCCATCTTATAGCATCATCTCAAGAAATAATGCATTATGTGGGTTACCATATTTTGGAACTTGCCTCAATTGCATCTCATGCACTCTCAAATTCCACTTCATTTTCTTTTTTTTATTTTGTTGATGAACTCAATATGTAAAGCTATGAATTTTTGTGGTTCCTCAAGTAAAATAGTTTTGCTTTCTGCAGAGAAAATTATTTTTTAACTACGCTAATATCATAATTAATACAAGTCTTAAGGAATGAACAACTCTTTTAGTGTAATTTTGAAAATACATTTCACGACTCAAACTGGGGAGTCAACACCGGCGTAAGGCTATACCTAAGTACAATCTTACAAGCCTAATTCAAATTTATTATTATAGTGTATAATTACTAAATTCAATAAATTTATTCCAAAATCAAGTCATCAATAAAAATGATACTATTCAAAATCAAGTTTAATAATTAAAAATCAAACTAGATGCAAATAAACAGTCTACTCCTTATTACAAGAAAAAGAGTTCGGACACGGTCCGCCCAAAAATATCCAGAAATCTGTATGGAGTAAAGTAAATATGTGGACGAACCCAAATCCACAACCAAACTAGAAGATCCACAAAAAGATCGACTGAGCTCACTAAGGAATATAACTTCAACCTGCAAGTCAATCTATAAGAGTGTGGGCGATATAAATACGCTCAGTAAGATCATGAGAGGCAGAGAAACACTAATACAATCAGAGTAATATATATCAAGTAACAACCACAATAATCATATACATGATGGTGTATCGGGGTCTACAAAATATAACATCCTCCTCTTCCAACCATATCCAAGAACAAGTAGGCACGTGGCCCCAATAGCAAGTAGGCATAAGCCCCAAGAACAAGATCAATATCGATATATAAAATAATCTCCATAATCACAATCCACATCCTCCGTCCCCATTAGACACACCATCGCACATCACAAAAATATTCAATATCACATCAAGGCATTTAGCAAATAGCATACAAGTTTCTCTGTCTCCTATTCACATGCAAGGCTAGGGCAAGAAAGGATAATATATCAAAATTAGAAAGAATAATATATTCGAAGGGCTTATATATATATATTAGTTTAGTTAGCAAATAGCACATCACAAATAATTCACATACACCCATGAACTTACTTGGTATCCAAAGAAAGCTTAGTCCAATCCTCACAACCTACTGACCTCGAGCTTCAGCCGGATTATTGCCTAAGGAAAGATAATTACATAGTCCAACAATCAATCCCACTATCTCATCTATCATGAGGGATGCAATGCATGCTATGAATGCAAAAAGACCAATACTCAACCAACAATTAACCAAGATAATCCAAAATTAAAAACTAACCCGACTCAACTCAAAATCATGGTTCAACACAATGGTTAAACCGATCGCACCTCAAAAATACAAAATCAATTAATTAATTAAAATTTATTAGAACCAGAACCTCAACTCAATTTTTATAACTCATTTATCAAATAATATCACATCAGTCCCTATACAAAAATCATAATTCATATCAACACCCAAAACCGATAAAAATTCTTAAGTAGTCCCTATAATTCAAAAATTTTCAGAAAATAATTCCATCATTCAAAAACTCTGGAAAAATTTCAGTAGCTTTTCCAACATCAAAATAATGTGTGTGCAAAATTTCAGATTAATCCAAATATATTTGATCCCCCAAAAATATTTTACAACATTCTGGTTCTGTTTGAACCACTAAAAATCAGTACAGCAAAAATCATCATAAATCCTTCACATTTCGTTGCCACAAAATTATCCAAATAATTTTCTCATATTATAGACATAAGTATGGACAACATATAAAAATTTCATAATTTTTCAAGACATCTAAGACCTTCAAATTAATTTTCAAAACAGACATTATCAGAAAATCCTTAACCAACAGCAGTGCCAATACTTAATTTATTTTGGAACCTAAACATTAGAACCAGACTCCAAATTATTTTTCACAGATTTACAACATCCTAATAAACAACATATCAAAATTTCATAATTTTTAGAAACCTCTAAGTCCCTCAATTTAATTTTTAAATCGGATTCATACAACCTGTTATCATACTGGCAGCAGTTGAGAAATAAATTTATTTCGAAATACAAACATTTGACCCAGACCCCAAAATATTTTTTATAAACACCTAACATCATATCCTAAAACATATCAAAAATTCAGACCTAGATCATTTACCAATAATTTTTAAAAATTCGACAAAGTCACTAAAATATTAGTAATCACAAGCAGAAATAATTTTTCACTTTATTAATGAATTAAAAATATAAATCAAACATGAAAATTCTAAAAATAAATTTTTAGATCAAGTATAACATCCCTAGAACATATTACAATTGCCAAAAATACTAGATCATTAACTTAAACTCACAAATCAAATATTAAACATCAAGAACCTCCAAAATCATCATACAACTTTTAATTATTTTTAATTAATTAAAAAATCAAAATAAATCAAAAATATTATTTTCTAACGCCCTAAACATCATACAAACATCTAACAACACAAATCATGCCATTAAGTTGGAAGAAATTGAAAAAAAATTGAAGAAACCTCAAAATCTCGAAACTGCCTGAAATTGGAAGCCAAAACGATAGCCTGCGATGCAGCCCGCAGCACGCCGAACGACAGGACGCTCCTCGCTGAACGACACCGGCAAATGACACGCCCACTGACGAAACGACAGGCGCTCGATTTTTGAAGAAAAATTATTTTTTTTTCTCTTTCTCTCTCTGACGGAGCAAGTAATTTTAGACACTCAAATGGGTGCCCTAACACCCCTATTTATACAATTTTTAGGTGAAAAATTACAAATATACCCCTAAATTAATTTTTTTAATTTAAAAATACCCTAAAACTCTTTAAAAATTTAAAAAAATACCCAACTAACTTATAAAAATTACAACTAACCCCAAATTTAATTATTTTCAGAATTATATTAATTAGTTAATTAATTATTTAATTTATTTAATTAATTTAATTTGTTTTAATTAAAAATTAATAAATTTTCGAAACACAACCCCTAGCAAAATTATACTTAAAATAACCGTAACGACATCACGGTCACCAAAATGACATCAAAAACAGTAAAACGAAACCCGAAAATTTTTCGACCGCCAAAATGACCAAAATACCCCCCGAAGCCAAAAACACAATATTATACTCAAAACAATTATCTCAACACTCACATTATGAAAATAAGCACCAAACGTTATAAAATGCACCCGAATATGAATTGAAGATAAAATTACTATTTTGCCCTTAGACTCCAATTTTTTCAAAAATCAAAGGTTTTACAATACAAGCCTTAAAGAATGACAATCACATTGTTTATATATTGAAAATATAAGCCTGCAGGAATGAACATGAGACATATCTTACTGTAAATATTTTTAAAGGTATTTATTCTTATTATATCAATTTAATTTAAATTTTAATATATTTATTTTTTCTGCTACTACTTTTATATTTCTTGTTATCATACTATTTTAAGATAAAATTATATTTTTTCTTTTTATCTAAAAAAATTAAAAAATAATAAATTTTCACTTATTCTTTTATATTCAAATTAGTAATTTTAATTAATTTTTAATTTTTTAATTAAAATAATAAAATTAAAAATTAATATTTTGATTATTCATCTTAATCAATGAATTCTTAAATTAATTTAAAAAATATTTTAATAAATTAGACATATCTTACTATAAATATTTTTCTAATGTTTTAGTAGGTAAATTATTAATAAAATGAGCATTAATATATATAATATTATTTTTATGTACTTAATATATAAAATATTTTTATTTAAAATAATATAAAATATATAAATCACAGCATATCGCGATGTTATTTACTTTTATCGTTCTAAAAATATAAAATTTAATGATAGTAGATTAAATAAATTTTCTTAATAATCATATATTAGCTTTAATAATTTTCATTATAAGATAGATATCTAATTACTAATTTTTTTAATTTTATAGCAATAAATTTATTATTGTTATTATTATTATTATTATTATTATTATTGAAATAATACTGCTAATCTTACGAAAAAAGTTACAAAATTAAAAAAATTGATGACATGAAAAGACTAAAATAACCTTAATTAAAATTCTAACATAAAAATTTAAAACATCAAATTTGCTCTCTCTCTCTCTCTAATTATTTTCTTTCATTCCCAATATAGTTTATCCCATTTCTGAATACAAAAAAAATTGAACATTACCATATAATTTAACATCAATTTATATAATTCTTAAATCCAATTGCAAAATACAAAATAATTAATCTACTCAACAAAATCCTAACTTAATTCATAATCAAATTCTAAAATAAATTAACCTAATCATTAAAATAATGAATTAAAAATCATAAATTAAACTTTAAATTATTTTAATAAATATTTAATAACATCATCAAAATAATAAATTAAAAACAATAAATTAGCATACTAAATATTTAATAACATCATCGAAATAATAAATTATGAAAATAATAAATTATAAATAATTATAAATTATCATAATACTCAATAATATTATTAAAATAATAAATTAAAAATTAAATTTAAATTTTAAAGAGAGAGAAAATTGAAACTGAATATTGTGTATTTCACGTGAATTTATAATTTGTATAGCCACTATCAATACTCAATAACACTGTCAAAACAATAAATTAACAACTAATTTATATATTTTGAATATCAAATTATAATTTATATATTTTGAACACTAATTTTAAATTTAGGACATAACATTTAATTATCAATTATATGAATTTTGAATATATTATAATTCTACAAAATTTGATATTTATCTCTAAAAAAAGTATAATATGATTGAAAAATATTATTTCATCTATTTCTTTGCCAAATACTGAAATTTTAATTTTTAAAAAATATATTGTTATTACCTATTACAATAATAATGTTACAACACACCAAATGATGATTCAATGTTCTTGATTTTAAGATTACTACTCTCCTAGTTGCCTGATCCTAATACTCCATGAGTTGAATCTTTGAATAATATGGTGTTGGATGAGGTAAAGGTTGCGGATTTGTTTGTTTTAAACTCTAGATGTTGGGATAATGATGTTTTGCAAAATATTTTTTCTCAACATGAGATTGATTTGATAAAGAAAATTCCTTTGAGTAGTATTAATGGTGAAGATAGTTAGCAATGGTGGTGGAAAAATAAAGGTGTGTACACGGTTCGTAGTGGTTATAATCGGTTGATTTCGCAACGACAACAACAGCAACAATTTGTGTTCGATTGCTGCTGGATTTGGAAAATGAAGGTGCCGCCAAAAGTTGCTAATTTTATATGGCGGTTGGCATCAAATATATTATCGGTTCTGCAGAATTTGATGGTGAAAAAGGTTGTGTTTGATGATAAATGTCCGGTTTGTGGAGTTGAGGTTGAATCGGTAGTGCATGTGTTCACGCAATGTTTATTGGCAGGTGTGAACCTCGGTTTTTCGCCCGAAAAGGATCCGGGCGAACGTTCACTCGTTGTCGGGAGTCGCCACTCAGTTTATTTTGTTCGAAGGGAAAAACTAAGAAAACCCTTGCTTGACTCCAATAACTTGTCCAATGTAAAGGCTCCTAGTCTGCGAACCCAAGGAGGATTCGGGGACTATGTCATGCTTTTGACTAACTTGCAAAAAGGAACAAATTTAAAGAGAAAAAGATTGTTGGTAGTTTGTGGACTTGGTATTTGGGGTGAATCCCAAACATGCCTACATACTCCCGTTTGAATAGGAGATCAAAGCCCATGTAGTTCGGAAAAGCCTATTTAAAGGCGATGAAAATTATGCTTCATGCATGTGTGTGTGTATGCTTCGTGCATTGTCGGGCTTCATGCCAAAGATGTGAGATTTAGGTACTTTGTACCAAAAGAGTGGAATTTAGGCTCCATGCCAAAGGTTGATTTTAATTGAGTCGGGCTTCATGCCAGAGTTGTGAGATTTAGCACTTAGTGCTAAATGGTGCAATTTTAGGTACTTTGTACCTAAAGAGTGCAATTTAGGCCTTTGGCCAAGTGTGGTTGGGCTTCATGCCAAAGATGTGACATTTAGCACTTAGTGCTAAATTCTCCAATTTTAGGTACTTTGTACCAAAAGAGTGCAGATTTTGGGCCTTTGGCCAAGTGTGGTTGGGCTCCATGCCAAAAATGTGAATTTCAGCACTTAGTGCTAAATTGTGAAATTTTAGGTACTTCGTACCAAAATGGTGTAATTTAGGCTCCGTGCCAACAGATTGATTTTAATTGTGAAATGTAGGTACTTTGTACCAAAAAAGATGTAATTTAAGTCTTTGTGCCAAAGAGGCTGATTGATTAGTCCATTAGGCCTTAGACCTAAAAGGATTAGGTCTTTGACCGAGAAGAAATTGAGAAGAAGATAGAATGTTTATGATATGCTTAAATTGACAAATGATGGATTAGAGTATTACCTTGCTTAGGATTTTCCCGCTTCGAAGTTCCAGATCTCGTTTTCTTGAACCGGGGATTATGATTCTTGATTACAGATTGTTTCCTGCAGCACACGGTTAGATTTTCTGCAAATAAAAGTTCTTAATCGTTTTTAAGCGTGAAAAGAATTCGACAGCATGAGGCCCACCCGGAAAAGTCCCCCCTCCGTTTCTGAAAATCTGAAGCCTATTTATAGGCAAAAACGGGCTGGACGGCGGCCGGGCCGCCGTCCACGGCGGCTGAGCCGCCGGTTTTGGCGGCCGAGCCGCTGGGTTCACGGCGGCTGGGCCGTTGAGTTCACGGCGGCTGGGCCGCCGGTTTCGTCCGGTTTTCGCTCAAACTGATTTTTCGGGAGCTAGGGACCTCCAAAAATTATTCCGGGACCATATCCATGATCCTCACGTCGTCCCGGACATTTCAAGTACCATATTGATATATTTCCGGTGAACTTTACCAGGGACGTCCGGTCCGGCCCGGTTTTCAGTAGTCTGAGAAAATTGGCTTTCCGAGCCTCAAAATTCGAGTGTTCACAGCAGGGGCGGTTTGGACAAGATTAGATGGTTTCGTATGGCCTGTTGTGGATTCGGCAGCTGAAATTTTTCAAGTTTTGCAGCAGCAGTTTACAAAGCAGAAGATAGCCGAATATTTTTGTGTGATGTGGCAGCTTTGGTTTGCTCGAAATAAGGTGGTTTGGGAGAATCAGTGGCCAATAGTGGAGTCTATACTTTTTCGAGCAAGGCAAATGTGTACAGATTGGCAGGCCTCTATTGTTGCGGGAAGAAATGAAATTCGAATTGCTAGTAGCTTTCCGGCGAAGTGGAGGCCACCAAGTATGGGGATGTTGAAATGTAATATTGATGCTGCTTTTGATGAGACTGCGCAGCGTACAAGTGTTGCGTGGATAGTTTGTGATAATTCTGGAAGTTGTATTGGTGGTAAGCTGATGTTAATACCTATGGTTATGAATTCATTAATGGCGAAAGCCGTGTGCATGAAAGAAGCTTTGAGTTGGTTGAAGGAGAAGCAATGGGGACGGTGTTTATTGAATCAGATTCAATGGTCACAGTTCAAGCCATGAAGAGTGATAAGTAGGATAATTCATATTTTGGCTCTATTATTTATCAATGTAAAACTCTTTTACATGAGTTTCAGTTTCTTAATGTAGGTTTTGTTAAGAAGTCAGCAAATCAGTGCGCTCGTACTCTTGCTCGAGCAGTTGTTTCTATGTCTGGCTATCTTAAGTGGAGTGTTATTCAACCTCAGATTATTTCTGATGTAATCCAAATGGACATTAATAATATATAACCATTTTTGGATTTTCAAAAAAAAAAAAAAAGATTACTACTCTCCTTATATATATATATATATATATATGTAGATAGTTATGAAAGTGGAGTATACATTTTATATACTATATATATATATTTGAAATCAAAAGTTAAAAAGTGGTATTTTTGAAAAAAAAAATATATTTTAAAATAATTTAATTTTTTTTTTCAGTATATTTTTTGAAGAAATTCCAATTTGGTCTGTGCCATGTGTTCCCTTTTCTTCCTCCCTACATTTTTGCTTTCAAAAAGTATAATAGACAACATATATTTTGCTCAACGAGAAATAGGATAAAAAACATATTTGAATAATTGATAATTCCAAACTTATATTACACTTCATATATAATGAATCATAGATGTTATTATCTATATTTTTTATTAGAGATTTTTTTATAAACAATAAGCAAAAAACTACCATAATTTTTATTGAATGTTCAAAAATTAAAAATGAATATTTGAATCTTATATTTTTAAAATCAATTATAAAATTTATTATATCTTGATGCAAATAACGAGAGTAGGTGATAAATTTAAAATTATTTTCATTGAAATAAATTTATTTTTATTTTAAGAGCAATTATTTTAATGGCCAAAGATGGATGCGGAGGCGGCCTTGCGTCCTTAGGCAGAGGAATGCCAAAATATTTATGAGAATCTTTATTGCAAGCTTGTAGTAGTTTAAAAAAATCAATGGTGTGATTTAATATTTCTTTGCAAATTACTTTATTTAAATTTAAGTTCAATATAGTAAAGCAACTAAGAATTTTTCTAATAATATAATATTTTGATCACACTTGAGCAATAAACTAATATTGGGCTACGGTGAGACGACAACAAATTGAAAATTTTCAAATACTCTTATCAATCCAATATAATTGAAGTGGATTCAGATAACATGTTATGAAATCTAGATAGAATTCGAATTTATAACAATTTAATTTTTGAGTTGGGTTTTAGCATAAATGCTTGAATGCCCAAAGTTATAATGAGTATAGGATGAATGCACAATTATTTCCCATATTTAATTTAAATAAAAATTAGGATAATATGTGATTTTTTTTAAAATTTTAGTCGTTTAATCAGTTTATTTTTTGAACTTTCAATTTAACTATATAATATTTAAATTCATATTTTTAACACAATCATACTTAGCAGCTAATATATGGAAAACACACATATTGACGTGTTTTATTTCCATTAAGCAACATTTGAATCCTTTTAGAATCTAAAAAATCATAACTAAATTGACCTAACACCTAAAAAAATTATAATTCTCTCAAAATTAGGTTTCCAATCTTAATCAATTTCCAATCGAAGAGTTCTAAAACTAATTCCTAAAATCGAAAATCACATTATAAATCATTCCCCAATCTTTAGTTGAAGAAAGCATTATGTGAAGAAAAACAAATAACTCATCCCGAACATTGAATCGAAGAAAGCATTATCTGAAGCAGAAAAAAAAATCGATTTCTTAAACATTCTTGAAGAAGAAATTGCCTTCATTCATGATTTTGAGGATTTAGGAGAAGTTAGGGTTTGAATTGTGTACATAACATTAAAAAAAGGTTCAAGAACGACGCAGGAATAAATATTAAGGAGGCTAAAATCAATCAATATTTAGACTTTTTGGAAGCTACCACTTAGATTCATTGATACACACATATATATTTATATAATTATTTCACTAATAGATTAATTACACTTTATTGATTAAAAGTTTGTAAAATTTTTGTGCAAATTAATCATTTTTAAATTAAAAAATCAATTATTTTTTTATTTTCTTATCTCAACAAAAATAATAATTTATATTTTAATTTCTTAATTAAAGAAACCTTTTCTAATTATCTATAAATGTAATTAGCCTAGTCTTTAGTTGTTATAAATATAATATTACTCTTCTTTTATTTGTTTAATAATTATCAATACAAATTGCAAAAACAATATATTATTGTAATTATAAATTAAAGGAGATAAAATTTCAATTTTAATCATACATTATGAAATCAACTGGCAAAAATATATGTCAAGCTAATAAAATTTGTTTTATGTAAATACCTATAATAATTGATAATTTTTAAGTGATAAATAGTAAATTTTTGTTTTGAATATTTTGAAAACATTTATCACTATTTTTAAGTTTATCTCATTTATGATATGAGTGTTGTGCTTCTAAAATATTTTTCTAGAAAAGTCTTTCTTTTTATGAGTATTTTTTTTTTGTAGCTTTATGAGAAGAGATTAATTAGATGTATTTGGATTAAGGGTTTAGAGTGATTATTCTCTCTTATTTTGCATCAATTTCTGATTATTCATAGATTTGATTTTCTTATTTGTCCGTGGACGTAGGCTAATACTGAATCATGTAAATTTATATTTTTATTTATTTTCTCTATGTTATTTATAGCATTTTGTCCAAATAAATATTTAATTTTCAAATTTAGTCCCAACAACTAATATCAGAGCTTTGTTAATATTTGTTTGGGGTTAGTTATGGCGATAAAAAATATTTTATATTGATAAATTTAAGTGCAATATGAGTTTTTCTATGTGGCAAGTCAAGATAAAAGCAATCTTGACATAAAATGGTTTGTATAAAGCGCTAATGGGTAAGAGTCAGATGTCTCCAACGATTGATGAAAATAAAAAGATAGAAATTGATGAGAAGGCGCTTTTTGCAATTCAACTATATTTGTTCAGTGAAGTTTTGCGTGAAGTCCTTGATCAAAAGATAACTAAAGATTTATGTGACAAGTTGGAGTCTTTGCATATTACAAATAATTTCACCACCAAGTTGATTACCAAACACTGTTTGTAGGGATGGACATCAGTTGATTCGGTTAATTAACCGATCAAATCTACTTGTTAGCCGAATCGATTTACTTAAAAAAATTTAACCAAACCGGTCGATTTTTATTTTTAGTCAGTTCGATTAATTAATCGAATTGAATCGGTCGGTTTGGTTAATTAACCGAATCGACCATTTTTTTTAAATTTTATAATAAAAATTTTACTTATATAAAAAAATTAATATAATTAAATAACTAAATAAAATTTATTAAAAAAATAACTTTATTTTACAATAAAAGTTTATATTTATAGTAAAAAAATTAATATAATTAATATAATTAAATAAAAAATAATAACTAAATAATTTTTTTAAAAATTTCGGTTAACGGTTAACCGATCAAACCGAATCAGTTAACTGTTAACCGAATTAAAAATTCAAACACTCTAAAATTATTAACCGAACCGACCGATATATAATAAAGTTGATTAACCAAATTGAATATTCGGTCAGTTAATCAAAATTTGCCCAACCCTAATCGTTTGTACACCCTTTCTATGGTGGAAAGTAAATCAATTACGTCTCACATTGATTAATTCTCTTTCATTTTTTTGGACTTGGCGAATATGGAGATTAAGTATGAAAATGAAGATTTAGCTCTTATGTTACTTCGTTCGTTACCTCCATTATATAAGAACTTTTAGAGAGACATTAATTCACAATAACAAGTCTTTAAAGTTAAGGAGATGAAAACTTCTTTATATTCTAAAGAGCTCTTTAATAAAGAACTCTTTAATAGCCATTTTGATGATGCAACAAAAGTTTTAATTATTGGAAGAAGGTCTTCTCAGTCAAAGAATAGTCATCTGATTTATAATTACTGTAAGAATAAAGGACACATTAAAGCTGAGTGTTTCAAGCTTCAAAACAAAAACAAAGAAAAAAATCAGAAAGAGAAATTCGCTGAAGCTAGTATTGTTTAGGAAGATAGTGATGTATACGTCGTGACTGAAAATAATGTCAAATTCAAACAATGATGGATTTTAGATTTTGCTTGCTCATTTCATATATGTATCCACAAAGATTGATTTTTCTCTTATGAATCTGTATGCAGAGGAGCTGTGTTCATAGGTAATAATCATCCTTGTAAGATTATCGATATTGGTACTATCAAAATTAGGATGCATGATAGCTTGATCCAAATATGGACTAATGTTCGATATGTTTCTAATTGGAAGAAAAATCTTATCTCTTTATCTGCTTTAGATAGTCTTGACTGCAGATTTTCTAATGGAGGCAGAGTTTTGAAGGTTCTGAAAGGTACTCTTGTTGTAATGAAAGCTAACCAAATTGTTAGATTGTACGTATTGCAAGGATCTACTTTTATGGGCTTAGCTGCAGTCTCTTATCCTATGTCAAATTCAAATGTCACCAAGATTTGGCATAGCTTAGACATAAAAGTGAGAAAAGCTTGGCAATGTTGAGCGAGTCTAAATATTGTTTGAACTTAATTGGCACTGGTAATTATTGATTTTGTTCTAACGGACTATTTGAAGAAGGTGGAGAGAAATCTTCTAATTTGAGACAATGAATTCAAGTCAAAGTGGAGTTGTAAGCAATTTCTTGACAACTAAAATTATAAAAATATATTGCCTTAGCTTATTACTTATAGAAAGATTGTTGGTATAAAAGTTTCAATCACTTGAGTGTGAGGTAGAGATTTGTTGAGGGTCTCACTCAAATTTTGTAGGACCCATAACTTTTTATTTAAAAAAAAAAAAGAAACGTTATTTTGTAATGGACCCATTAGTAGAAAATGTTGAATATATATATATATATATACACACACACACACACATAATCTTGTTTTGCAAATTGCAATTTGCACCGAATTTTATTTGTGGATAGCTTTTACAAGCTGTTCACACGGTTACACATACAAAAGGAAGGCCTATAATAGACATTTTTCCCCTTTAATCATATATAACATATTTTGAAGGAAAAAAATATATAGAGAGATTGTGAGAAATTTTGAGAGAAAAAAAATTATTTATGAGATAAATTTTGAGTGATAAATAGTAAAATTTTGTTTTGAGTGTTTTAAAAACACCTATCATTATTTTTGAGTTTATTTCATTTATGAGTGTTGTGCTTCCAGAATATTTTTTTCTAAAAAAGTCTTCCCTTTTATGAGTGTCTCTTCTTTTTTGTAACTTTGCGAGAAGAGATTAATTAGGTGTATTTGAGTTAAGGGTTTAGAGTGATTATTCTCTCTTATTTTATACCATTTTTTGATTATTAGTGAATTTGCTTCTCTCCTTTTGTCCGTGGATGTAGGTTAACGTTGAGCCACATAAATTTATGTTTTTATTTATTTTTTATTTTGTTTATTGCATTTTGCCTAAATAAATATTTAGTTTTTGCATTTAATCCCAACAATTTGGAACATTAGGATTTTGCTTATAAGAAGAAAGAGGAGGAGGAGGAGAAATGAAAAAAATACTCTTTAGCTGTCCATTAGAAATACTATCTAGTCAATTTGTCACTTTGACAACATGCAAATGTCCTCACTCATCTATTTTTGAGTATACCTCATATGATGACTTAGCAAGATTAATTGTATTTAAAAGCTAAGCAATATGTGAGTTTAAAGGACTATATATTTAAATTAAAAACTTAAGAGGATAAATTAACTAAACGAGTAAATTTCGATGGGTTACATATATATTTATCCCAAAAATTACTATTATACTTTGATAAGATTTGAATTATGCTCTTAAATAGCATGTTGAAATTATCTTATCATTAGATCATGTAAATAACCTTATATTATTATTGGTGTATATATATATACATGTAATAAATAACAAACAAATATTTTAACATTACTTGTTTAGCCAACTTAATCTTTGATTTTTCATTTTAACCATATAACTCTCTAAGCCTATATTTTTCTTAACTTATAAATATAAATTTATTGATCATACTGAATCATATTGAGTCATACTTTTCTTAACTCAAAAACATATTTTTTCTCTTTATAAATCACTTTACATCTAAAAAACTAATTCTTAAAATCTAATTCCTACAATCAAATCTCTAAGCTTTCTTTCATATTTTATTCTTTTTTTAATATTTTTGTACTCATTTAAAACTTTTATTGCTGGTTTGATATTTTTTAAATTTTCTTTCTTGAAATACAATTAATTTTTTTTATAATATATGTTATTTGAAAGAAATATATTTTAGGGATTAAATTTTAGATGGAAATGAATTTGACGAGAAGGACTTTAAGGAGAGAAAAAAATATATTTATAAATTAAGAAATATATGATTTAGTATGACTCGATATGTCTCAACGAACTCATATTTATAATTAAAAAATATGAGTTTAATGAATTATATAATTAAATTAAAAATTTATAGGAGTAAACTGACTAAATAAGAAAAGTTTAAAAGACTTAATATGCATTTGACCTATTAAAAGACTATATAAATTAACATGCAAATAGAAAATAGAATAATTTTCATGAGTATCCTATTTGGTGTAATTCTAGCAGTCCACATGCTCGGCATATCAATTCAATTGTTGGAAAAATGATAAAATGGTTACTTGTGAAATATGTACGGTGGCAAAGCCACTCAATGGAGAAGGCGCCTTCTCCCTTGGAAAAAAAAATTATATATATATATATATATATTTCTACCTTTAAATCGCCTCCTTTTTTTTAGTTTACGCAATAAATTATTCTTTTTCCCAAGTAAATATGTTTTTCTTTGAAAAAAAAAACATAATACTCTTCAAATAAAAAAGGAAGATATTCTATTTAATTTTATATTTCACCAATTAAGATATAGTGTTGATATTTAATACACATGAAATGTCGCATACGAAATTAGAAAGTGGATTTGTGGCCATTTGAGACATTAACATCCACCGGCAGTGCCGCCCTTAGTTCTTGACTTGATGGCGTACTCAATTGACATTCCATGATAAATTTTCATTTTTAAAAAAAAAAATTAAACTTAGATGTTAAAATTTTTAAAATTATATTATTTTAATTAAATATTAACAAGTAGTATGTGAAACATAAATATTTATGAATATAAACTTTTCTTAAGGAAAAAAATAATATCAATTTTAATTTGATTTAGTTCAAGTTAACAGAAATTGAAATTATATTCTAATTAATAATTTTTAAAAATTATTAAGTTTATGACAATTCAGCCTGATTTTATACTTAAAATTCACCCAAATTAATTTGAGTTGAAATATTTATGTATCAATTGCAACTTAAGCTACATTCGGGAAGCTTTTTATTTTTTGAGTTTCATAATTTTTAGGAAAAAAATAAAATGTGTTCAATAATTTCACTAATTTTTCAATTTTCTTAATTAGATAAGAGACAATTTCAAGCAAAATACGATATTCATAAGATATTTATATTAAGAAGATTCTTTTTTTTTTTTTCTACATTGCCACCTTACACTATTCTCCTTCATTGATCAATGTCAATTACTTTCTCATTTTCTTCATAATTTTTCCTTTTTTAATCAAAGTTTGTGCAATTTTTCCTCTCACTAACGTTATTATTGACATTTGTCTTTTTTTAATTCTTTATATTTTATTATTTTATTTTATTTTAATTATTATTTATAATATCTAATTAATATTATAATACATCATTATAATAAATAATATAAATTTTTTCTAATTATTAAATAAAATAACAATAAAATTTATAAAAAAATATTATAAAAAGTATGAAAAATTATGTATCATATATCGAGATATAACTACTACTTAATTCTCATATTTCTATTAAAAGCTATTTAATTAGTGAAGATAAAAAAATAATAAAGAAATTAATAATTTTAATAAAAAGTGTAAAGACATATAAAAATTAAAAAAAATTAAAAAAGCAAATAATGAAAAATCTAATCATAAAAAACTCAAAAAAGTAAATGTTGAAAAATCTAATCACACAAAGATAAGAAAAAAAAAGTAAAAAAAAAAAAAAGGATTCTAGCCTCTGTTAGAATTGAAGAAAATTTGAGGAAAAAATAGAATTTTTTATTGGATTAGAGGGATTTTTTTATATTCATTGTTAATATTTTTAAATTTAATTAAGTATGATAAATATTAATTATTTTTAAATTTTTTATTGTCGAGTATCATAAATTATGTGTTTTTGTATAATTAAAAATTATAATATATTTTTTAAAAATATAAATAGATTTATAAAAAAATATATAATAAAAATTAAAAATAATTTTATTTAAAAAAAATAAAAATTAAAAACTCACAATGTAAACGAATAAAGCTTACAACGTTTCGTTATTCCCAAAATGATTCAAGTTTGGAATGCTTTTTGACTTAAAACTCCCACTAGGGCACTACCAATCCATTAATTTGCTAGAGGATTGATTTGTATAAAAGAGAGAAAAAAAAAATGCAGTTAGCATTTCTAAAATCGGCTTCCACAAAAATGATTATAATTAATTTTTATAAAATTTAAGCAATGGATCACATTCATTATGAAGATGTGAATAGTCGATACATTTGAATTGGATGTGTAGAAAAGGTAACGTAGTTAAGTTCAAAGAAAATGGTTGAATGATGAACACTACATTGATGCATGCTTTAACACTACATACATATATTGAAACATTTTTGCCGACTGAACTTAAACAGCCACTATGTCTGCTTGCTTGTTGGGTTGAAGATCCCAATGGGGATGCTTTTAAGAGGCATCTTGCTAGGATTGCAGATTACTTATGGGTTGGAGAAGATGGAATGAAGATGCAGGTTGATACACATGCATTCCTGTATTTGTATTGTTATTAGTACTAACAATATCTACTTTGTTCTATATTTGAAATGATGTTCAATTTGAGGTTATTAAAGCACTTGACTTTATTTGCGGAGTTTTGGCAGTCAACAATGGGATACAAGTTTTGCCCTTGAAGCTTTGATTACTAGCAACCTTACTGATGAAATAGGACCTAAACTTAAGAAAGGACACAGCTTTATAAAAAATTCTCAGGTCTCTACATTTTATACAGTCTTTGGTTAAGATTGCTTCTTCCTTATATCATCAAGAATGTCACATGCTGCTTTCGTTTTTTAATTTTGTTATGAGACATTGTTTTTGACACAACTCTAAATTTTTTTAGATAACGGAAAACCCTTCTGGAGATTTTAAAAGCATATTTTCGTCATTTGTCCAAAGGAGCATGGACTTTCTCTGACAAAGATCATGGCTGGCAACTGTCCGGATGACACTGGAGAAAGTTTAAGCGTAACTAGTTTTTGTCTAAAAGTTATTTTTTTTATTTAAACAAGATTTTACAATGTTGCTATAGATTAGTTAATAGTTTTCCATGCTCTGTAGTGTTGCCTCCTTTTCTCAATGATGTCTCCTGAAATTGTCGGTGAAAAAATGGAAGCCGACAAGCTATATGATTCCGTCAATCTCATACTTTCTTCAGGTGAGAATTAGTGTGCTTATTGACCATTAATCTTATGCTAATACGTGATTTTTTTTTCTTAGGTTAACATTGATTATATATAATCTATTGATTATTAATCCAGAGTAAAAATGGAGGTTTCCAGCCTGGGAGCCAGCAGGTGCAAGATCATGTGGAATTTCACGAATTTTTTCACTTTTATTCCTTTTGATTTTCAAAGATTTAATATATTAATTGACTTATTAAAAGATAAATGAATTATAATTTAAAATGAAGAGAGTAATTTTTATTTTTCAAAAAATGATTATTTTTCTTTAAAATTCTTTAACACTCTATATTCCCTTTTTTTCCATATATAAAATAACAAAACTATTCACATTATTTGTTCATGACTTATAAATTAATATAATTTATTAATAATATTTTCATAAAGTTCTAATCTATACTAACAAAAACATAATTTTTCTCTTAATAATGCAAATAATAAATAAAATAAATTGTAAAATGCTTTTAACCATCTCTTTTTTTAAAATTAATTTATCAAATGGCTGTTTTTGTTTTATAATGTTGAGAAAATGATATATTTCACCATGTATTTTAGAATTTTTTTTATTAGGAATATCTTAGTCATTTTATTATAAATTTATAATGGACATATAATAAACTCATTATAAACTATGTAAAATTTATAAATTTATAATAAATTTATTATAAACTAATGAGAATCTAGTATTTTGATAAATAATATATAAATTCTAGTATTTTACTAAATAATTTATAAATAAAATAAATTTGAAATTTCTTTCAATTTTTTTTTATATTTTTATCAAAAGTCCTAAAATATTTTCCTGTGTGATCACCATGGGCTTTCCATTTGGACCAGAATGAGCTCTTCTGCCTACGGATCAAAGTTAAGGGTTAATTTTTTTTTATTACTCCATTCCTATTAAATAGAATAGGCTCACTTTTCATTTTATAAAAATTAAAAAAATAAATAAATTATTTTTATTAAAAATATAAGTTTATATTTTTTTATTATATATATTTTTTAGTATGAGATATATTTAATAAATAATATTAAATATGAATATTATATAGATTTAATATGTCAACTAACTTATTAAAATAGTAAATTGACTATAATTTGGGATGAGGATGACAAGTGAGGGCAACTATTTAGAATGGTGTAGTATTATGTTTAGATTTTGAAAGATGCTCCAATTTATTTATTTATTTTCAAGAAAAGGGTGGAAATCCACCTTTTTTTTTATTTTTTTTGCTAAACGACTAATAAGAAAAAGTCCAATGACTATTATTTGGTTGATTTATTAGTATTATTATTACTCATTCCGTTTCACTTTAATTAATGTATAAAAAAATTTATTTTTTTATTTATTATTTTCATAAATTCAAGATAATATTAATTACAAAGTTTAAAATTTACCTTTATGATTATTAAATATTTCTAATCTTAAATAAAATGATTGAAAAGGATAATTAAGTAAAATACTATAAATTATTTATAAAATTTATAATTATTAATAATTATTTTAGTTTGTATAATTATTTATAAAATAACCATTAAGATGTAGTTTGATGACTATAAATGTATGTTGCCCATACTTAGATCTTGGGTTTAAATTTTTAAAATTTTTCTTTTCTTCAAATATGTAATTTATCAAAAAAAAAATTCCTAAAATCACATTTAAAGGGGGTAGGGAGGGAGTATTTATTAATGGCTAAAAGGTAAAAGTGATATATGTTAATGAGTGATTATAGAAGTCAAAAGATAAATTCATATAATAAATTTGTTTTTATATATTTTAATTTAATTTGATTACATGAATATATATATATATTTCAACTAAAATTTTTAGATTATAAATAAAATAATTTACTTTAAAATATTTAAATATAATTATAATTTTTCAGAAAGAATTATTCTTTTTCTGAGAATAAAAAAGAATGTCTTATAACAAAATAGATGAATGAATCAATAAATTTTAGTTTAATAGTAATAAAACTAGATTATTAAGTTTAACTTAATTGGAGTCAAAATTTACTAAAAAGAATTATTGATGAATGAAAAACATAAATTTTATTTTAATTTCCAAATCATACAGGTAAATTTTTGTAGGGATGGACATCAGTCGATTTAGTTAATTAACCGGTCAAACCGGTCGATTAACTAAATTGAAATACAAAAAAATTACTAACAGAACAGACTAAAATATAAATTTAGTTAGTTAGGTTAATTAATTGAATTAAATTGGTCGGTTCGGTTAATTAACCGAACCGATCGATTTTTTTTAAATTTTAAAAAAAATATATTTATAAAAAAATTAATATAATTAAATAACTAAATAAAATTTATTATAAAAATAAATAAAATATAACTTTATTTTTATTTTGTAATAAAAATATATATTTATAATAAAAATTTATATAATCAAAAAATTAAATAAAAAAATATTAAATAACTATTTTTTTTAAAATAATTTATTTAATCGGTTAACCAATCGAAATCAGTTAACCATTAATCGAACTAAAAATTAAAATATTTTAACTTTTTAACTGAACTGATTGAATTATATTACCGATCATTTAACCGAATTAAATTTTTGATCAATTAACCAAAAATTTAATCAATTAATTAAATTTTGTCCAACTCATCTTTTTGCAAAAAATAATTATTAAAGAAATCTGGAGTTTATTTTAATATTACACTTCAATTAATAGAGCAAGGTGTGTTTGAGATTATGTACATTAATGATAAAAGAAAAAAGAAGTGGAAGGGCATAGCTCTCTGGAGGCACGGCGGAAAGGGATTGGAAGGAAGTACGACGGAGGGGCGGCGGAGATTTTCTAGTAGTATTATATTATATGAAGGAGGGGACAGGCAATTTCTTAATAGCTTATAATTAAAAAAAAATTCTTATATATCTATTTAAGGTAATTAAAATTAAATGAAAAATAAAAAATATTAAATTCATTAAAATTTAATTGGTTGGATATATATGTATAAGTCGGTAAGTATTTCCGAAATAGTTAACTGAAGTTTTGGAGCTAGCCGTATCAGTTTGTCATGTCTGTTTGACTTTTTTCCATGATTCTTTCAGACAAATTCTTCTTCCAAGAAATTTCATTTTCCATACTTCCAACTAATAAGACAATTATTCAACATTTAATTTCTACTTTCATATGATAATAATAATAAGTATATAGATTTTATGATGTTAGTACCATATTTATTTATTTTATTTTTTAATTTCTATAAATTTCTCATTGGAAAAAACTTTAATTTTTATAAATAGTTACAGCTTAACTATAAAACGATTGAAATTCTAATTCTAAATCTTATAAAAAAGTGTAATATTTAAATTTTAATTTTAAATCACTGAAATTATTAATTGTCTCTAAATAAAAGATCTCGTATTTAAATTTAACTTTAAACCATTGAAATCATTAAACTATTCTTTGTAAATAAAATCAATCACTCAATTTTGCTATTAAATTAGCAATTAATTCATTAATGGATTATATTTGTGTTATAAAACGAGGTCATGAGTTAGAATTGTGATAATTTTCTTTCTTTTTAAAAATTTCATATATGTTAAAAGAAAAACATACCTATAATGAATTAACTTGAAGCATCAAACTATTAAGTATATGATTATATATATATATTGAGTTTATTAAAATCAAATGTGCATATGCATATGTTTTACTAATTTATTTTTTTAAGATATTATTTTTATGTTCATTCAACGTATTTATTAAAAAGTCAAATTAAAAGAGGGAGAGAGAGAGAGATTATATAGTCATTCTAAAAGGAAACTAATAGAACAATAGAGATATAGATCATTGTTTGATAATTAAAAGTAAAAAATATAAAACTTTCTAGAGAGTCAATTAATGTCTAAAAAATCTATCAAAAACCTTATACATTTGAGTGAGTGCAAGAAAAAAATGCATACAAGTAAATCTCCACTGCTTAATAATTAATTAAGTTAATTAATTGCTTTTGATAAAAAAAACAATTTTAATTTTGAATATTTAATGTGTGGAGAATATCATGTGTTGTTTTCCATATATAATTATATACAGCTTTTTTGGATTTTTCCTTTTTTTAAAAAAAAAATTTTCATACAAAATTGGTGCACATGTGCCATCCTACTAATGATTTCTTGTTGGGCATCTTTATGCTACCTCATTTTTCCTTTTTTTTTTTTAATTTTTTTTCATACAAAATTGGTGCACATATGCCATCCTACTAATGATTTCTTGTTGGGCATTTTTATGCTACCTCTGAGGTAGCCATTCAGCATGCTGACTGTTTACAACAAATTAATAGGATCCTCACATATTAAAAAGATGCCACATAGATTAAATGAAACAAATCAATTTTAAACCTTAATTAAACCCTCTCTCACGTGTTTCATTTAATCTACGTGTCAGATCTTTTTAATGTGTAAGAATTTTATTGGTTTGTTGTAAATAGTAAGTATATTGAGTGGCTACCTCTGATGTAGCGTATAATAATTCTATTTCAGGATGCACTATTTGAATTTTGCTTATCAAAATTAGCTGCAGTTAGCAATTTTTTAATTAATTTCAATATTATATTATAAAATCTTGAAATAAAAAAAATAAGTATAAATTGAAGCTATGTTAATTTAGGGTGTAAGTTTTTAATTTTTTATTTTTTAAAATCAAAAACTATTTTATTTTTTATTTTTAAAAACTTATTTTATATTTCTAAAAATTTTATTATACTATTTTTTCATTATACATACACAAACACACAATTTATAGTATTTAACAATAAATATTCTAAAAATAATTAAAATTATTATACTTAAATCCAAAAAATCAGTGATTATGAAGATAAAAATTCAATTCAACACAAATAAAGATTCTACTTTTTCTTTCAAATTTTTACCAATTCTAATTAAGACTTGAGCTATTACCTTTTGAAAATTTCTCTTATTTTTCTACTATTAGACTTTCCATTACTTGCTTTTTATTTTTTTTTTATTTTTATACATGTACTTATAATTTTAATGAGAATTAACTCATGTAATAATTGTATCATCATATATGATATATAGCTTTTCATATTCATTACAACCTTTTTCTTTCTAAATTTTCTTACTATTATTTTATTTACTTCCTAAAAAAATTATATTGTCTATTCTAAAATACATAATAATATTAATTAGATATTCTAGATAATAACTAAAATAAAATAAATTATTAAAAATTAAAAAAAAAACATGAACTCTCATTTTATTATTAGATTTGCAATGAATTTTTTTTTTTAGAAAGCAAGAAAAATATATGAAGAAAACAAAAAAAGAGAGAGAGAGAAAAAAAGTTTTATTAATATAAATACCTTCTCAAAATCAAAACCCTCAAAACCATATTTTATATATTTTATATTTAGTCAAAAAAACATTTTTATCTAATTAAAAAAATATAAAATTTAATAATATTACTGAACGGACGTTTTGTTTTTTTTATCTAAATAAGTATAAATTAAATTTTGTACTAACTTAATTTAATGTTATATGTAACATAATTAACATTATTTATAATATAAATATAATATTTATTATCTATTATTATTATTTAATATTTAAAATAAATTTATTAGAACTATTAGCTTGTAATTTTGCATTTAAAGGCGGGTATAAAATTTCTGCGTGAAAGTCAGACTTCAGACGTAAAGTTGTTTATTATACTAATTTATAAATTATTTAATATTATTTGCTTATATTTCTACCCTTTTTTAACTATCAATTAAATCTATTAATACTGATTTTATAATTCCAGTAGCCAAAGCTTATGGAGTTATGATTTCTTTTTAAGAATACTGAATAATGAAATGCACTGAAGCAAAATAAACAGAATTGTTAGCTGGTTTGCAAAAAGAACAATTGGAAAAAGCTTCATGGCTAGAGTGAGAAGGGGCGCCCTGCTTGCATCAATGTATTTTATATGGTGGGAGAGGAATCAAATAGTTTTTAACCAGCAGCAAGCTAATAGATTAAGGGTTTGCTACAGGATTGCTCAGTCTGTAAAATACAACTTTGTGGGCAGTAGCAGAGGCCAAGAGCTCCAGGTATAGAATGGTTGGATTGGAATTAACATGATTTGGGTTCTGGGAAGCTCTTGTTTGTGTATAGGAATGCTGATATGCTGCTGTTAGTGCTAGCAGGGAACTATCTCAGTACTGTTTTTAGTTGTAAGTGTGGAACCTAAAGTAACTCTATGCTGGTTGTCTCATGTTGGTGTTGAGGTGATGATTTTCATGGTTGGTATTGCTGAAAAATGGTGGCTGGAATTGAAGGGTTTGTGGAGGCTGATGCTATCTGCTTTGCTGTGCAGGAGTGTGAGGGCTTATGGATACTAATGCTATCAGTAATTTGTTTTGAAGTAGCAGTAGCAGTAGCAGCTGCTGGTTAGTTTACTGGTATGCTGCAGGGGATTGATATGCTGGTTGCTAGTCTTGGTTGGCTTGGGCTTGGGATGGTTGTGTGCTGTGCTAAGAGCTTGCTGGACAGAGGGGACACTGCTGTGGGAGTCGAGGCTGGTCTAGTTGCTGCTGGTTTACCGGTATGCTGCAGGGGCTTGATTTTGCTTGATAGACAGAGCTGATACAGCTGGTATTTTCGGTTTGTTGATTGCAGAGTGTAGTCTAGTTGCTGTGTATGGTAGGAGATGAGTTTGGCTGGTTGTACTGATTTCCGCAGATGGAGTTTGAGTCTGGCCTAGCTGCAGCAGATCAAAAGCTAGCATCTGCGCAAGTCTTCGTAAGGGAAGTTGTAAGTGAGGCTCTTATGAATAGGAAGAGTTCTAATGGTGGGTCTGCATGTTCTGATTGTTGAACATGGGTAATGTGCTTTGTAATTCTTAATTGTACATGTCGCATTTTTTGGCAATAAAACTTTAGTACCAAAAAAAGAAAAATAATCAGAAAAATAGCCTTGGTGAAAACAATCAGACATAAAATAAAAGAGAAAATGTAATTTCTCATTAAGCAAATATTGCAATTACACAAATACAATTAACTTTGTAGCTTCTAAATAAAGACTAGAAAGTTGCTATTACCATTACAACATATTTAAGAATCAAATACAAATAAATAATATAGGTAAGAAAAAAAGATATACAAGAACTCGGATAATTTTGTTTTTCACTATTTCGTTGTGTTGACAACAAAACCTTGCAGAAGCAAATGTTAAAGAAGAGCTAAGGATATTTCTACCGCCTCTGGAAATTGAAGGCCCTGATGGAATAGGCAAAAATAAAGGCGAAGAGCACAGTGATTCCAACAATTACACCAGCAACTACCCCCAAAAAATCATGCTTCATGCCATAATAGTCCTCCAAAAGTCCCTTTACTGTTTGGTTGGAAGTTCCAAGCCTAGTCTCTATATCACCATACTGTGATGCAAGTACTCCATACAAGGACCATGCTATCGGACATCCCCAGTAGTACCATCTCCACCACACTGGCATACGCTGTTATCCAATAGAACATAAAAAGTAGAACAAAATTTAGTATGAAGGATGATTACGGCTCAAGGAAACCAAGCATTGGAAAGAATCATAGGCAGTAGAAGACTTACAGTTCGGGGAACAATGAATCCTGCAAACAAATTCCAAATGGAATAGAACGCTGAGGAGATAATGGCTGCAATGTGGTAGTTTGGTGTCACTGCAACGGCCATCATCCCGTAGAAGGTGAAGTACAACAATGTGAAGTACAAGAAGAATATATACCAAAAGAACTTGACAGCAGTCCACTCATATCCAATCATTGCATATGTAATAAGACAATAAACTAAGGCTTGAGCAAAAATATATGGGATCTCAATCAGGGCCTGCAAGAAACAAAAATGAACTTAGGTAAAGGAAAAATACAAAACATTCTATGAACTGATCAATGGATAATATTTTCTACTTTTTATTACCTGTGCATAGGCATAGGGCATAGCAGAATACATTCCAGCAGCCCTCTCTCTATAAAAGACAGTTCTTTCAACAGCAACTACTGGCTGCACACCACCAGCATTTTGCACACCAATGAAGAAAGTTGCTGCATATATTGAACCCAATGCATTGGAAAGATCTTGTTCGCTTTCCCTGAAGTTTAAAAATGAGAATATGGTAAGTAGCAAGAACTAAACAAAAAACAAATTGGAACTTGAAAACTTTTAGGCTGTTTTAGTACTGTATGACTTACACTTTGGAGCCAAGGTCCCAGAAAATTGTCCCGAACATCAAAGCAATAAAGGTTGTAAACCAAAATCTTACAGCAGTGTATGGTGGATTCCGCCAGTATGACCAATATTGTTTCCATAAGCAAGCCATAGTTTGGGTCAAAAAGGGCTGTGAGTATTGTGCAGGGAAATAGAGGTCTTTTGTGCCAGGAGCAGGCTTGCTTAATTCCTGAATCATTGCCTTGTTTCTCCTGAAACATGTACCACCATTAGCAACAAATTAAAGCATAATGAACTCTAGATTCTTGAAATAAATACTTCATATAATCCCGTCAGAACATATTGAAGCAATAGTAAAAGACTACTCAAAATAACCAATCAATCTAGTCTATGAGGAAAAAATATATACCTGTAAAGATCTGATTTCTTGTAAATGTCTGCAAAATCAACCCCCATACTTAACTCCTGAGCAGGACCAGTAACTTCCAACATCCAAGTTGCTGGATTATAACCATCTGTAATTTTACTAACACCTTCAATTCCCTGGATAAAAAAGGTGATAAATGAATTAGCATGAATATAATATGAATAAAGATTCTTAAGCTACGTAACAAATGTCTCATTTTATTGTTCACCACATCAAAGGTACCTCAAAATATTTAATCAACTGAGAAGAATGACGACCCAATGGCCCAACATATATCTCTTCTCCTCCTCTCTTCATCAGGAATAACTGCAGTGTCACAATGAACGAATCACATTTTTTATGTGGTGAAAAATACATAATAAACCACTGACTATATGATCTTGTTAACATTTCCTACCTCATCAAAAGCTTCAAATATGTCAATACTTGGTTGATGGATGGTGCACACAACTGTTCTTCCTGTATCCACAGTGTTCCTGACTGTCCTCATAACAATTGCAGCAGCTCTTGCATCTAGCCCTGAAGTTGGTTCATCCATGAATATTATTGAGGGGTTTGCCACTAATTCAACTGCTATGGTTAGTCGCTTCCGCTGCTCTGTAGATAGACCACTCACGCCAGGCAACCCAACTAGTGAATTCCTCAATGGATTCAGCTCCACGAGTTCCATGACTTCCTCAACAAACATCTACAACAAAATTTTTCAATATAAGGATGTCGTTGAACTAGAACTCCTTGACAGGTTGCTTTGAACATGACAAGAAGGGTTGGCCATAAGGTAAAAAAGCTCTTTTGAACTAGAAAAAACAAATTAATTTGATTGGACTTGCCCTAGATAAGCCAAAAAAGAATAGGTATATAGTTTGATAAATTTTAAAGAAAAAAGCAACACAAACTTTCAATGCTTACCTTTCTGGTTTCAGAGTTGACATCAGTGGCTAGACGCAGCCAAGCTGAGAAGACCAAGGATTCATAGACAGTAACATTTGGAGAGTGGATATCATTTTGCTCACAGTATCCTGAAATTCTAGCAAAAGTCTCTTGCTTCTTTGGGTATCCAGAAATTGTGATGTTGCCCTCAATATATCCTCCAGTTTTCCTACCAGCCAGCACATCCATAAGAGTGGTTTTACCAGCCCCACTAACACCCATTAAAGCTGTGAGAACACCTGGCCTAAAAGCACCACTCACGCCCTTCAATAGCACCAACTTATCTTCAAGGACTCCTTGACTTTTCATTTCCTGTAAATTCAATTTGAAAAGGTCAAGTTCTATTATTTCTTTTACCATATCACACTAAAAGAAAATATCATTTGTTTTCCAAACATTTGATACCTGTGGCATATCAACTGAGTATATAACATTGTCAAAGGTAAGCGAATGTGGTTCAAATGGAAGAACCATTCCTTTTTTCTTGTTCTGGTTTGAATCACTGATTCCACTTCCTGCACAAAAATGCACTTATTACATTAACACCTAAACTTGAACATAGAAATCATTTGAGATGAACACATTATCAGCGAGTCTGTTACCTATGCTGGTCCCGTGACTGCTTTCAAGTTGTGCTAACTGAATGGCACCTCCAGTTTTGTCAGTTGATTCAGGCTCATCAGATATAACAGCCTGAGGCTTATCAAATTCTGCCAGACAATAATTGCAAAATATTAGCAAAAAAGCTTCTATTGCCAGAAATTATGAGAGTCAGATACCAGCGATAATCACCATCCAAGTAAGTAAGAGCCACTGCGAAAAGGATGTTGAAGACAAGTATAAATCCAGCTGATGCCCCTACTCCTATCCAATACCAATATGCATGTGGGAAGACCCCACGACTTTTCAGAACTTGAACTCCTAGTAATTCTGTAGAGGTTGAGTTTTTTGCAAGCTGTAATTTGTAAAATTAAGTTCAGGCATCAGTTGGTTACGAAGTTGAAAAATGCACAAATACGGATTAAATGCTAGCTCAAGGAAATTACATGATTCCAATTTTTCCCAAGAAACTCATTTACAGCTATTGCATTTTGCCCATACATCAGTGGTGATATCCAGTAACCCCATATCCACCATTTCTTTATGTCCTCTGTCATATAAAAAAGGAGAAAAAAGAAAAGTAAGGATTTCAGTTTTGATGTCAGAAAGATTAAATCTCTAGAGCACACTTTTACACAAGCTATACCTCGTGACAAGACAAAGCCACCCAGTGCAAAAAGGGTAAGCAGTGCAAATGAACCGAAGGTGTTAGCAACAATCATGTTCCTTCCAAGTGATGCGATAAATCGAAATAGACCAGAGGCCATTTGGTTAATTAGCAAGAGCAGTAAGTACTGCTTAAATAGCCTGCAGGAAATACACCACCATTTTTCAATGAACTGGATTTGAGCACTAGACCAAATAATATATGACACAATAATATATGACACAAAGGTCTTTTCTTGTACCTTCCAGGATTGGGATCAAATCCAATGACATAATAAGTGAGGAACACCCAAAGACCAACTTCCAAAAATGTGATAGGAATTTTCAGGATCCATGTAGGAATAGCATATGCCCATGCAGGAAAGAACAAAAAGTTCCTTTGCTTGTAGAATACGGGAAGCTTTGCAATGGTCATAGATAACTCTGCCATACCATTGAACATGATGGTGGTCAAGATGAAGAACAAAGCACCCATGTAAACTCCTCCATCTTCGACAGTATCGCGTTTCATCTCAGTCCTAAAGAAGAGTGTCATACTAATGATTGCCATCATTAGAAGCTGGTAACAAAAAAGTGAAAACACATTATTCCTCACGTAAAACTTGAAGACTAAAAATAGTCTCGAGTATAATGCAAATTTTGTAGATAATTACTTGGAACATCTTGAAGTAGTACACGAACGAGTTCCTTTTCATGAGCAAGTATTCTCTTGCCATGTTTGCTTTAAGCAGCTCCATTTTTCCAACACCATAGGGTTTGGTTGACAAAGCAGCTGGGTGGTTCTTGGTTCTATCAAATGGAACTGAAAGTTCTTCTGCAATTCTCCTACCCACTTCATAAGATTGAAATGCCTCAGCAAATTCGTTCACTGTGACAAACCTGTAAGGCTGATCTTTGCGTGCCCAATACTGCTGTTGATCTTTCTTGGATGTCACCTGCAAAGAATTCATCATTTAGAAAAAATTTGTGAATGGGACTTCACGTTTAAGAGTTAAGACTCCTCGAAGAAAATCTTATTATAAAATTGTGAATGGATTACTTCTTGCAAGAAGTCAGCAACGCCTTTTCTTTCAGGACACTTGAAACCCACTGATTCAAAAAAGTCGAGAACTTGCTCTCGAGGGCCTTGATACACAATCTGGCCATCTGAGATCAGAATAATATCATCAAATAGGTTATAAGTCTCTGGTGCTGGCTGAAGCAGGGAGATGACAGCAGTTCCATTAAGAATGTGAATGGATTGTCTCAGTGAGTTCACAATTTGGTAAGTTGTTGAGCTGTCCAACCCAGTAGAAATCTCATCCATAAACAATGCCTTTGCTGGTCCAACCAGCATTTCACCTAGAGTTGGATGGTTGAAGATTTTCAGACACAATTGAAAAGGCTCATAATATAAATAGACTAATGGAGGTTATTTCATTTACCTGTTGTAACACGCTTCCTTTGCCCTCCAGAGATACCCCTTATCATTTCATTCCCCACCAGAGTATCTGCACAAACCTCCAATCCTAGTATCTGAAAATTTAAGAGAAAATACTTTTGAGCAATTTATGGGATATTGTATCTACGCAATGATTTCTGAAAAGATCCATTATAATTAGAATACTTTTAAGGTGATAACTACCTTTAGAAAATAATCTGTGACCACACTAGTCTCCTGACCTTCTCTTGCTGCTGCCTGTGACACCAAAGATGACAGAAAATGGAAAATTAATTGCTGCCAGTGCCCAGCACAACTTGTTCCATTGCAGAAACTCGTCTAACGTAATTCTACCAAACATAGAACAGAAACTCAATTTCGAGCAAGCAATTACTGAGAATAGACCAATCTTATTGACAATGCAGAAGTGAACAAAATATATATATATGTTTCAAGCAGGGGCGAAACGACCATGACCGGCTGCCAGAAGGGGAGGTGACGGTGGAGGTGGAGCTAAACTCAGCCTTCCGTTGAAGAGGGCTAAATTGCAGACTTCTGCAACGAGGGTAGACGAACTCTCACTGCAAATAATTTTTTTTATAAATTAATCTCTGCGAAACGGCGTCATTTCGCCAGCGATTAATTTTTTTTTTATAAAATGACCCTTGTCGAAACAGCGTCAGAGGTAAATTAAAAAAAAAAAAAAAAACCGGCCCAGCAAAACGGCGTCGTTTCGCTGGGGCCGGTTAAAAAATAAAAAAGGACTGAGTTTTTCCCCTCTTCCCCTCTCCTTCTTCCCTCTCCCCCTTCCCTCCCCCAGCCAAGCCAGCAGCAGGCAGCCCCACCACCGCTGGCCCACCGGCAACCGCTCGGAGCAGCCGCCGATCTGATCCATCAGTAAATTCCTGGTTCCGTCACTAGTTTCAAGCCACTGTTCTATTTGTTTGGACAATATCACTATGCCCAGCAGATCTACATTCCGACCATATTGTTAGGCTGTCTGCCAAGAATGTGGGAATTTTTCTTTCACTAATATTGACTTTTCTCACCTTCATGAAGACATCGAGATCAGGATCAGGCTTAATATTTGCGGCCTTTTCTCTTCTTGACAACTCTGCTAACATTTCTACAAACAAATATTTCAATTACTTGTCATTGGAATGCAGGATAAAACTAAAGAGTTAGAGAAGTGGAAAACAAAAAAGAAGAAGAAGAAGAAGAAGCAGAAGAAGAAGAAGAAAACCAGTTATATGATGGGATCTAACCATGTTGGGAGCCAACTCCTTGGCATCTAGCAGAAAATGCCAGAGTTTCCCTTACAGTCATTTCTCCTATATGGAGATCATGTTGGCTGATATAGGCAGCTGTTCGTTGTGGTATGAATTCATTCAACCCATGACCATTGTAAGTCACGTTACCAGTAACCTGCAGGATAAATTCAAAATATCAATCTAAATATGAATGACAGAGACTGAAAAAATAATTAAAACTAAATTATCAAGAAATTATATAAAGCTGCAAGAATATTTATTCCTACATTTAGATTAGGATCAAGCTTTCCAGCCAGTGCCAACAAGAGTGTGGTCTTTCCAGAGCTCGGAGGACCCAAAAGCAAAGTCATTCTGCAGTACACAGATACCAAAAAGCTTAGAAATTTTCGCTTCAAATTAGGGAAGACTTAAGTAGTAAGATGTTCAGATCATGCTCATGTCACCTTGATGGCTTGATAACTCCATTAACATCTTTAAGGATGGTTAATGGTCTCTTTCTATTTGGGAAGATCGGAAGATAACTAAACAAACCCTTCAAAATCGAAGTAGAAGTTTTAGCTTATAATTACAACATCATACATAAACTGAATCATCACTGAATCTAAACATTTGCTACTACTTACCTCTATGACCGCAACAGTGGAGTTAAAGAACGTAGGCAAAGCACGACTACTTCCCACAAAAGCTTGTGCTTCAACATTTAGATGCTCAAATCGGACTTCAATTGTTGGAGTTTCAATTCCAACCCTAAAACACAAAATTAAAATTAATTACCCAAATATTAATTATATATATATACATATATACTCCAGAACAAAAACAGAGCTCCTCTGTTCTGCAATGAAAAATACAAAGCTAATTTTTCCATTTTAAGTTCTCTATATCTTTGTTCTATATACGTAATATTTTCTCAAACACAGAGGAAGATGAATAAAACTTAGATGTTTACCTATCAATACGATTCTTGAGCTTCAACAAGAACTTCTCATTATCCTCTTCAGCAACTTTAACTAATCTTTCAAGCAAAATTTTTCTCTCTTCAGATCCAAGATTGTTTACATCAATCTCATTAGGACCTTTAGATGCACTAAGCAAAATGCCTTTCCTTAAACGATCATAAGTAGGTAATTTCTCAAGTGCAGCCCATTTAAGAGCCTCCTCATCATCTTCTTCTCTTGAAGATCTTGAAAAAACCTCCAACCCATTATTTCTCCATGCTGAAGAGCTCCCTCTTCGCAAACTATTACTTGCTCTATAATGATCAGCAGACTCCATCACCACCCAAAAAAAGGAAAACTAAAAAAACCCAACAACACCCTGTTGTTATTTCTCTATTCTTTTGCTGATTTCAGAATTCGAATCAAATTAAGAAACACCAAAGGATTTTGATTGCTTGAGCTGAAATTAAAGAAAACACAAGAATTGTGAAATGGGTTTCTTTCTAATTGAGTGGAAGAACTGAGTAGAAATGGGTTTTTTTTCAAATTGAGTTGAACAACAAGAGAGTTGAACTCTGTATTTATATAATTAGAAGATGAGAAGTGTAAAGACTGGCGTCTATTATTGAAATTTTTGGACAGTCAAACTTGGTGCATTCTCAAAAAAAAATAATAAAAATAAATAAATGAATTATTTTGAGTTATAAAAGAAAATAGAAAAGAAAAGTCAGGTAAAAATTTTCCAAGTCCACGTCTGGAATGTCAAACCTGTTCAATTTTTGTAGGCTGATTTGAATTTTGAATAGCTCCTTCTTGGCAAGTTGCTCTGAAACAGCAGCGCTTGGAATTCAATCGGATAATAATACAATAATAATTACTGCTTGCTAAGCGCCCAATTGAACCTGCACTTCACGCCATCTATTATTTAAAAAATATTTTTAATTAATTTTACTTATTTTTTAAAAAATAAGAAGGCTTAAATATTATTTTAAATATATATATATATAATTATTATATAGTTTGTATTGATAATAATAATTATTATAATTTGATCTTTTAATCTGATCCCTTATCAATGTTTCATATCTTTATATATATATATATATATATAATTCAAATTATCAATCGTAATGAAATTAAAAAAATTATTACAAAACACAATAAAAATAATTATAATATAATTTATTAAAAATATAATATTATTTTACTTATTTTTTTTGGTTAATTTTTTGTTTATTTAATTTTGTTCAAATAAATTATTATATGAAAACCTTAAAAAGTCTCTTAAATTCCACATCAAATACCATATAATTACTTAATATTTATTTTTAATTTTTTAAGTTCTGAACTCTCATTTAGTTTGTTTATTTTTATAATTTTTAAATTTTTATTTAATTTCAAGTATTTAGAATTTCAGAACCTTTTTTATATTCCAATTTTAATAATAATAATAATAATAATAATAATAATAATAATAATAATAAGTTACATTAACTTTGAAATAATAGTAAAATACTTTTGACAAATGTATCTTTTTTCCTCAAAGGTTATCATGCAACACAATAATCATATCGGGCTAGACTATAATCATATATAATGGTTTACTTTAGTTTTATTATTCAATTAGAAATGGCACTATGAGTAGTATTAGTAATAATGACGGTGTAAGTTCACTTTGTAAAATAAAATGGCAATTTTTTTTGTAAAAATAAAAAATATATATTTTAATTAATCACCAAATGGCACCATAAATTTTTTTATTTATTTTTTAAATAAAAAGTGAATTATTAGAATGAAAACTATTAAGAAAACGTTTATCATTCACCAAGCTTTTTAATTATTATTGAATTAATAATTTAATTTATTTATTCATTTTTTATTTTAGTGTATATTCATTTTGTATTAAAGAATAAGTATTAAGACAAAATATATATACAACAACTCTCTCATAAATTGAAATTATTTTTTTAATATTGAGAAATGAATTTAAATTTAAAATTATGTACATTTACATATTTTAATATAAGAAAGTCAGAAGTATTATTGGAGTTAATTAAGATTAAAATTAATGATACGAGTGGATAATGCACCATCTTTATTACACATAGTCAAAATATTTGCTCAATTTATTGAAATTATTTTTTAATCTAACTCCTAAAATTATTTGAATTTTTAAATTTTTTATTTTATTTCTGAAATTCACTTTGAGTAGATTATATTGTAGTGAAATAATTAAGAATTTCGCTGTGTGCCTTATGCTTTTTATTTAGTCCAAGCTAATGGAGATGATAATCAAACAATTTTTGTTTTAATTAGGAATTTTCTTAATTTCCTCTTTTTTTTTCTTTTCCAAGGATTTAGGAGACTGTATCGACCATTATCCATAGGCTATAATATATATATATATATATATATTAATAAAAGCTAGAAGATGGATTTTGATTGAAATTTTAGCAAGTATCAACTATTTAATCAATATAACATTTCTATAGAAAAGAGTTAGATCTATCAGGCATTCTAGAAGAAATTGAATCAATTTTTTTTAAGAAATTAAAAATAAATAAATAAATATTGGAATGTTCTGTTGTATGTGTCTAATTAATCAAGTAGTTATCAAATTTAACCATGTAGAAATGCTTGAATGACGGGCTTAAGTTATTGCAGCCTAGAATGGTGTGGTAAGACAATCATTAGCTTTGGTTTAATCACTTCTCTGCAGTTAATTAGTTTTTAATTTTTCTCAAAAAAAATTAATTAAATCTCAAGAAAAAAGGGTCAAACATGTGGGCAAAAATAGATATGAATAATGCAAATATATAAATATTAAAATAAGAAAAATGTACGTCAATTGAGAAATTTTCTACTGATTAACTTTTCTTGATTTCTAGATTCCCAACAATTGCAATATCTTAATTAGCCCTGTGAAACGCAATTCCACCAAAGTCTTTGCTTCTTTTTTAATTTTTCTCTCTTTAATTTATTTATTTTTTATAAATTGTATATACCTTTTCTAGAATATACGTAGGTGTATTCAAGTGCATATACATATTCACATACATACATGTATGTATATATACGTGTATATGTATTTGTTGGGAAATGAGTTTCTCTTTTTATAAATAAGCATGTGTGATAAACAAGTTTTTTATTTTAATGATATTAAAATAATTTTTAAAATTAAAATTTTAAATTCTGATTTTAATTTTAATTAAATTTATTAAAAAGAAATTAAATACACATTGTGCATATATAATTTCATATATGACAATATGGTATTGCTCTATTAGAATATTATACTTCAACAAGCTGAATATAGATTATGGTTCAGCCTCATGTCTCTAAATTAAAATTAAAAAAAAAATCTAGAACTGTTGTGAGCATTATGTCTAATAAGATTTAAATGAGTCAAAGTAAATAATTCTTGTATTCACAAATAGTTTAGTATATTATTATATCTCTCAGTTGACAAGAAATTAAAGTTCGACTTTTTATTATTCAATATTTTAAATGGAGAAAATACATTATTGTTGTATAAATTAATTATTTTTGAAATATAAATTTTAATATTTATCTATTTTTATAAATATGCACATATATTGAACATGAATTTTAATAAAAGCTTACTATCAATTTAATAAAATACATGTTTTACGTATGCGTGTTTAGTTAATGTTTGTAAACTTAATATTAACAAATGTTTTATGTTTGATTCCTTCAAAATTTTCTATTCTTATATCATGAAGTCTTAAATTATATTTTTGTACAAATTAATACTAAATAGATTAAATTAATCCGAATAAAAAATATTTTATATATTAATTATATTAAAGAAATGATTATTTTAATTTTATATTTATTATTATTTTTAACAATAAATACAAGATTAAAATAGTTATTTTTCTAATGCAATTAATATATAAATACTTTTAATCCAAATCAATTTGATTCAGGTCGTATTTTTATTTTGTACAATTTGCATTCATATAATATATAATTAATGAAGTAATATACAATATTTATATACCCAATGTGCATATATAGAACATAGCCAGGGTTTGGAATTGCCAGGTGTTTATTGATGCTTAAAATCAATTATTATTGCTCAATGGGGTAATTAATTATTGAAAGCGTAAAAGATATACTTATATTAGTAGTATAATGGTAAGACAAAAAAAAAAGAAAAAAAGATACTGTCTTTTAAATAGAATTAATTAAGAATTAATCACAGCAACATATTATAGTATAATTTGTTTGAAAACATGTTTAACCCCTTAAATTAAAACTCTTAAAAGTCTAATTCTCACCCATATTAGCATCTTATATTAATCCGAATGTGGAAATGCGGGCGACAGAATAAAAAAAAATGAAACATATCCAGCAGGATAGACTCTCAGATTATTATTAATATAAGCCATAGGCCACGTCACCCAATTAGCTTAGCTAATAGTTATTCATAGATTTATTTTTATGGAAAGTTCTTGGACAAGTTGAATAAAAGGTCAGATGAAGAAATTTTTTTATTTTTTTTATGTAAAAGCAAAAGAAAAAGAAGTTTCCAAGAAACCAACTCATTCACAAGTATCTCCAACTATGAACAAGACTTCAATTCTCTCAAAACAAATAAATCATACAATTATTTATTTATCACAGTTTTATAGTTCTCCAATAATCTAGCTACACTCTCTTCATTAATTAGTAATTAACTATTAAATTAAATATTTATCTATGACGCATTTTATTTGATGACAAATATGTAACCCAATAATTCCATCCAAACGTAGTAAACAAGGCCAATTTGAAACATTAAAATCATCAAATAAAACGTATAATGTATTCATCAACAAAGTAGAAACTCTAGAAGGAAATCGACATTAATCAAGCAAATGGGCCATTGTTCCCTTTTTTTACTCCAAAAATACATAAATGAGTATATATGAAGGGTTCAACGAACCAAAGTAAAAAAAAAGTATAAAATAATATATTCATTAACTACGCTTCTAGAAAGACAAAATTCAAAGTAATATGTGTAGCTGGAAGCACGTGAAGTTTGAATTTTTATATATATTATTATACATTATATAGTTGCAGTCCTGTTAATTAATTAGTTAATTAATATTATTATATATATGTGAATATGGAAAATTAAGTAATTAGGTAAGGCGTCATTTTGTTTGCTTTTCTTTTCTTGTAAGATCAGGTGAGACCATTAATTGTTTCTTCTCTATCCCCCTTTAGCTTTTTATTTTGTAACACTTGCAATTTTTCTATTTTGCCTTTCTGTTATATAAAGTTGATGATTTATGTGAGAAAAGTATGAAAAAAATAATAAAATAAAATGCATATATACCAAGCAAGTTGCAATTAACTTCTTAAAATTAATTTTATTCATAAATAAATTTTATTAATAAAAAGTTTATTTGTATATTAAATTCAGATTAAAATTTTAAAATAATTTATAATTTTACTATTTATTACTTAAAATTCACCGTTTATAATATTAATTTATATGTACTTTGGTTTAAATATAATTTTGTAAGACTGAAAAATATAAAATTATGATATTCAATCGTCAACATATATTTTGTTGATTAGAATTATATATTGCTAATTCTTAAATTTTGAGTTTAAATCTAAATATTCTTACTCTCTATATATAATTAATAAAAAAAATTATGATATTCGTTTATCAAAATACAAATGTAATTAAAAGATGAAAAAAAAATATTATAAGATTTGGCTTTCAGTTCTCACTAGAGATCGAATTCATAATTAATTAATTTTTTTTAAAAAAATCTGCTTATGTCCAAAAAAAGAGCCAACCTTGTTATTTGATAATATTATATTTATCAATAATTCAATTAATAAAAATTGAAGTTTGTAATATAACTAAAAAAAAGACAAAGTTAGGTTTCTTTATCATTAAGTCTAAATTAATTAGTATTCTAAAGGCCAAAAGTTTTACTTTTTCAAGTTATAATGAGTCAGAGTCCTTCAGTTTTAGGCAGATGGTCTTGCCAATGCTGAATTTTATGCTTGTTTATTTATAAAAGAATTTTTAATTTACTATTTTTTTTGTAACATTTTAACTTTTTATTTAAAAAATAACACCTAATAATTATATTATTAATATTTAAAAAGTAATTTTAATTTTTATTCATTGAGAATATAATTTTAAATTCATCCCTGACATTGATAATAACTTGCAATAAAAAAAATTAAAGAAACTATTTGATATTATTTTTATTATTTAATTTTTTATCAAAATTTTTTATTTTTTTTATTTATATTGTCTTATATACTAAATGTTGGTATTTTTTTAGAAATGGATTGATAAACAAGTAAATTTCATTTTTCTGGTTTTCTGATTATAGCAATTTGTTTTAGGATGTTAAAACACTAAATGATAAAACTAAATACATTTTAACAGTAAATTTCTATTTCATAATTAAGAAACAAAAATTAAAAATTAAAAAACCAAATTAGTAGCTCTTAATTCAATTCATTCCCTATATGAAATCAGAAACTGCACAAAATTAGGAGGCATGTTTGTTAACGTGACAGTTGTTGGGTTTATTGATTATTACTGCAATTTTTTTAAAAAAAAAAGAAAAAGAAAAGAAAAACTATATTAATATGTAGCAATTTTTAAAATTCCCTTCATGTTTATTTTTTTATAGTTTTTATATTTTATATAATTTTACATAATAATTTCATTCTAAAAAATTAAATAAAAATAGAAATATCATAGGAAATAAAAATAAAAATAGTATATTCCGTATAATTATTTTCATTATTCTATCATAATTCTTTTTTTTTGTTCCATTGAATATTATTGATAATTTAAGTTTTTATATTTATATATATTAATGATAATTTTTAATTATCTAAATATACAATAATATAATATTTATATATTTTATTTTTTTAATGAAAATTAACTTAAAATATGTATTATATATATATATATTTAAATATAATTTTATTAATTTATGCTGAGGATATCTATCTGCGTTGTCGACGTTATGTGGGCCTTTGGATCAGCACTGTGCTGGCGGCTATTATTTTTTCTTTGTTGTATAGTGTAATTATATATATATATATCATTATATTATTATACAGTGGCTGTTATTATTGCTTTATTATTAATTATTATCAATAATACAATTATCTAAAAAATGAAGATTTTTTTATAAATTATTTTTTTAATATTTCAACTTTACCATTTATTTTAAAAAATTATTCAATATTAATTTGTTAAATTTTAAAAATTATTTTAATGTTTTTATTATTTAAAATTTTAAAATTATTATACAATATATATGTAACATCTTTTTTTTTAAAATTTCTTTTGCTCTTATTTATATTGAAATTTTATTTTATCTTTGATATTGAAAAAATGGAGTGATTGGTTAATAAAGGTCTGAAAGCAACGTCAAGAAAATATCTTATCCAGATTTAAATACAAAGGCTGTGATATCATAAGAAACGACTTCAATTAACTATGGCCATGGCCCGCATTGGCCACTGATTGATGAAAGTCTTCTCTGTTCAAATTTGACGTACTAGCCACAATTTGTCATTTTCAGTATTTCAAATTTAATAATTAATTAATTAAAAATTTATAATCAATTAGTTATCAGTCACTCAGGAAAAATTGGAAATTATGTAACAAATTTTCTTGTGAATTATTGCTTTAATTCTCCTGTATTTTCTATTAAGAATAAAATGAAAATAATTTCATTTTTATTATTTTAAATTTAAAAAATAATTTTTATTTTATTTTATTTTATAAAGAATTATATCTTTGCAACTAGTGTGCACCTTTATTTAGTCATAAAAACATGCCCTTTACTCTTAGGACCTAAGACCATACTAGAGTGAAAAATACACAATTCTGAACTCAATCAATTTACCCAAATTACATTATGATATTTTATTTATATTAAAAATGAATTAATAAAAAGTTTTTTTAACTAAATTAAATATCTTGATTAATTTAAACATCAGTCAATTATTATACCATTTTTATTTTAAAATAAATGGATTTGGCATATATATTACTCTTAGCCAATATTTTAATTCTCAGCCATCATCCTCCCAAAGTCCCATTTTTTTTTTTTTAAAGCTTGTCTAATTAAAAAGATGGCATGGCACACTCTTGTTTTCTTGCAGCGGTGGAGATAGCTATACTTATTTTTATTTTTTTAATTTTTTCTTAAAAAATTAATTATTTTATATTATATATATATATTTTCATTTGTATTTTTTATATATAATTGAAATTATTTCTTAACATAATACAATGCAAGTCCCATTTTTATTTCTGCTTAAAAAAAAAACAGTCCCATCTTATTAAATAAATAAAATTGCAGTTAGAATAGCGGTGGATTGGGTGTCATTGTCAAAGTCATCCCCCACGGCACACCAGCGTCGCATAGGCTGGAGCCTCCGCTCCAAACTTTTTAATTACTTTTAGTTTATATATTTTTTCCTTTGTATTTTAGTCTTTGCTTTAGCCTTAAAGTTTTATCCTTATCTCCCACCCCAACATTTTTGAATATTTTAATTCTATGTATATATATATATATATATTATTCTATATACAAATAATTTTCATTTTAGCCTTTAAATTTTTATATATTTTTGTATTACTCAACTCCTATATATGAATTCTTGTCTATGGCTGGTATCAAATCCGACTAAAAGAGAATGGTTGTGATTGGTAAAACTTTGACATCTCACGTTAAGATTTTTTTGAACAAAAAATATAAATGTTGAAATGGGTTGAGATATTTTTGTATTATTCATAAATATTTGCATTTTTATTGCTAATTTTTTTTAATTTTATTTATAAATTACTTTAATCCCATTAAATAAAACTTTGAAATTTGTTCTTCAGAAGTATATGTATTTGAGCCTTTAGTCCTAATCCTTGTATTTGGCACTGTTAACTGTTAATAGATGGGAAATTCCATCCAAATTATATTTTTTGAGAGTATAGATTAACCCATTCAAATTAGGGAATTAATCAAGTCAAGTCAGAAAAATATCAAATATGTAGACCAAAAGGCTATGAAAGATTTTTTTTTTCTTAATCAAAGAAAAGTTTTAACTCCCAGCTACACGCGCAATCTTCACTAAGACTTTGCATTCAATTACGACCAATCAACCAACCATCGTGCAAGTAAACACAAGCTGTCTATCAATATAATGGACTACTCAGATTATATGTTGAATCTTTAGTATCACTGTTCAACTATATGCGAGAAAATCTCAATTAAATTATTCAAACATAGAAAATGAAAAGATTAGTATTAAATCAACATAAATTAAGTTGATTTTTATGTTATAAACAAAAAATTGAAAAAAAAAATGATAGTATAGATATAATCTGGACTACAAGAACAGCTTTATCAGTTTCTTGTTTTGTGTTGCATAATAGGGTTACTCCAGCTGTTGATTTGTTATACAGAGAGTACACACTCCTTCGTTATATCAAAGAGTACTCCACGAATGCCACCCTCGTTCTTGATTCCAATCCTTGTGGCCTTTTCCATTCATGTGAGATAATATTGGCTCAATCAACCAACACCTTTAAATCCAATAAGTGAGCCTCTCTCTGTATCTTTACATTATTGCTACACAAATTATGCAATAACATTAAGTCCTGAAACAATGCTAACCTTATCTCTGTCTGTCTATACACCCCAAACTGCATTAGCAAAATTCCCGCTGCATACAATTGCACAAATGTACACACACATCAAGCAAGCTACTCAAACTTAGTGTTATTTTCAACTTAAAAAAGGCTCATTGAAGAAAAGAAAGCAGTGGCACTATTTATTGAAAACTTGAAACATTCAAACCCTACAAGCTTTACACATCTTCATTCTATCAATAAGTAGGAAAGTTCAAGATACAGAATAAAGATTAAAGAAAATTTGAGAAAAGAGACTAATTGAGTTGTTAATATAGAAAACTTATTTTTACCAGTCCAGACAAATTTCCATAAAAGTGACAAAGTCAAATCAAATTCAATCAAACTACGAAGAGCTATCCCAATGCTTTAGAGAACTAGCCTTTACAGACTAAACATCCATGACGCAAGAAAAAGCTTGCCTGCTTATTGGTAGGAATAAATCCACATGGTGCAATGATTTTCCTCAATGATGGCCTTGAACACACTACATGTGCTACAATATCATTTCCCACATTATCACAACACTTCAAATTTATCTTCCTTAACCTCGTGCAATTTCGTACTACTTCTTTCACCCCTTTTGCCGTCACATTCAAACAACCCTCCAAGTCCAAATGCAACAGCATATAGCATCTTTTCGCAATAATCGCCAAAGCTTCATTACAATTGCTGGCCCCTGCACTTGCAAAACCTCCAATTTAGGAAGTTCCAGGCTTATACCGAGATTTTTTATCTCCATGCATTGGTTCATCAATAAATGCCTAATATCACTGCAATATCCCAAAACTTCTTTGATCCCTTCTCCTGTAATAGTAGGGCAATAGTTAATCTCAAGCAGTTGTAAACTGGGGCAACATAAAGCAACCTTTTTTAGACATTCATCACTCAAACTGTTGTTCCCAGACAACTTTAGAGACTTAATCCGCTGATTGATCACCGCATCCACCATAAATTCTTCTACTCCTAAGTTTGTTCTCTCCATTTTGATATCTTCCAACAAGGGGCAGTTTCTTATAAGGGCAAAGAGAGACAAACTCGTAAGCTTGGAACATAAGCTAAGATTTATAAATGACAAATTACCAAGAAAGTTTGACAACTCAATTATGGATGCATCAGTGAGAAAATTTGCCCCTTAAATATCTAAATATTCAAGAAACTGATACCTATACAATGAACAAGAAATTCCAACAGAAGTGAAATTATAGCAATGAGATAAGAGTCAATTTCTTTAATGGAAGACAAGCTTCTGCAACCAAACAGAGCAGTTCATCGGAGATGAATGAATTGGAGAGATGAAGCTCGCATAAGTTTGTAGCAAAACAAAACGATTCTTCAAAACATGATTCTACAGAAGGGATTCCAACACCATCCAAGGAAATAGTATTCAAGTTGGCACTATTGCGCATAACAAAACTAATACCAGTCTGGGTTATAAAATCACAATCATGAACCACAACTTCTCTTAGTAACTTGCAATTCAATGATAAACAGTGAAGTGATTTATCAGTTATAAAATGATTACCAGAAAGGCCAATCTTATACAGCTTATTGAGCTTCATTGCCAAATAAAGAATCCCTTCATCGGTTACAACCCCAGTAAAATATTGCAAATCTAAAGACCCATTCGGATTAAAACGACAATTATTTTGAGGGAAGCTAATATCAAGCTCTTCAAGAAATGGAAAAGAATTACCAATTACAAACAAATCATTATCTTGTAAAGATCCAATCTTTGAACAATTCAATTCCCTCAAATTCCTCATTCGCAATCCCAATTCTCTCAAACCCTTAACGAGAAAAAGGGTGTGGTTTGAGAAACTGAGGGTTTCGAGGTCCAACCCAGATTTAGAGATTTCATAAAGAAGGGAACTGAGCTCACCATCGAATTCACAGATTTCAATTGCTTTCTAATTCGGGAATCTACGGAAGAGAAAAGGAAGAAAAGGAGCCACCTGGGAAGAGATTGTTAGGGTACGGCGGAGATGATTGGTGATGGAGAGGAACCGGGAGGAGACTAAAGAGAGGGATTCGAAGTAGCGATGGTGATGGAGGGATTTGAAAATCAATTCCCAGCATTCTTGTGGCAAATCCAAATCCTTGGATTTCTCGCTTCGAAATTGAGAGAAACTGAATCCACAAAATTTGGAAATGTATAAAGCAGTCGAAGGTAAGTGGATTTAGGTACTTCGCAACGGCTTTGATCTCCATGATTTTCTTTTTGTATCTCTTTTTCTTTAAATTCAAATCATCAAAGATGATTATTGTTCTTATATTATTTATGAATAAATACAATAAACATCAAATAATATTTACAAATAATAATATGGATAGACTGTATTTCAAGGAGACTAAAGGCTTCAATCTCAAAAATAAAATAAATAAAAAAGAATTATATTATGAATAATAAAATATTAATGGTTGGATGTTTTTTATAATTTTTTTATCTCTTTATTTTTTATTTTTTATCTCTTTAATTATTTTATTTATCTTTTTAATGATCTTGTATTTTTAATTTTTTTTTATTTTTTTATTATCTTAATAATTATATAATATTTTATTTAAATTCTATTTCTGTAAATAATAAAGGTTGTAAAGTTTTCGAAGATACAAATAAATTAGTGAAAAATATATGGATTCTTCTTCTCAGTTACTTTTTAAAATAATTAGTTTTTATTTTTTATTTTTTTCTATTTATTTATAATTTTATCATTAATTTTATAATATATTATCAATATGAGACTCTATTAATTTATTTATTCTAAGTATTTAAGTTTAAACTTAATTTGTTATATGCTTTTGTCAAAAATTCTAAGGTAATTATCATTATGTATTGATATTTATATATTATAATATATAAAGTTTTTTTAAAAATAATATAAATTGAAAATCACTAGTAAATTAAGATTTATATTTGATTTAATTGATAAATAAGTTATATTAAAAAAATTATTTGAAGTATGATAATAAAAATATGAAATGTGAGCATGACGGTTTGTTTATGTTTTATGAAGTGATTTTATTCAAATTTTGTTCAATGAGTATGAAATTTTAGTTGAGAGTTTATTTATGTATTAATAGTTAGTGTATAAAATTTCATAATTTATAAAGATGATTTACTTTTTTAAGAAAAATAGAAGAAAATATATTATTATAACTTTTAGTAATTAAGAATATGTAAAGGTTGAGAAACATATTTAAAAATTATAATAAACAAATCCAGAAATATTTGAAATTTTACATATAAGATAATATGTGTGTTTAGGACATATAGTTAAAATTTTATAAATTTTATTGAAGTTGTAATGATGAAAATAAAATATAAAATTGATACTCTCATAGTAGTGATGAAAGAACATAATCTATAAGGCTGAATAAATATAATTTAAAATATAGTAAATGAATGTATAAAATTTTGAAAATTTATATATAAGTTCTATAAATGTCTGTGTTGTGTGGTTAAAATTATATAAATTGTTATAAAGTTTTGATACTTGAATAAAATGAGTAAATAGGTACTGCTAGAAAAATTATTAAAGAAACAGAATTTATAAGCTTAAAAAAATTAATTTTTAAATAAGTTAAAGGAATTTTTAAAAAAATATATGAAATTATATATATATATATGTCTAACTTTCAAAGTTTAAATCTCATGAATTTTAGTGAAAATTTAATAATATAAGAAAAGTAGAAAAGGGAGACTGCCAAGTAAAAATTAGAATATGACATATTTAAATGTTGATAAATAAATTAAAATTTAATCAGTAAATATATGAAAGAAATTATAAAAAGTTACATGTGAATCTATAATGGGTTTAGAATAAATATGAAGTTTTGATGAATCTTTAATCAATGTTCATGATTAAAATAACTTAAAGTAAAGTAATTATAATTTTTGTAAAATTACAATTTATTAATTTACTACGAGACTTTAAAAACTTTGCTACATTATTTATAATAATTTATTATATGTTGAGTAATTTTTATATAATGATGTCACCACAATAAGCATGTGATTTTAATTTTTATTAGTTTTTGTTCTATTGATGGCTTTATCAATGTTCACTATATATATACATATCTTGTTATGGCCAAATCCAATTTTTAATTTGATTCTATCTCTTCAAATATTTATAATTATTCTTTTTCATAGTTAAATAAATTAAATTTACCTATAATGTCTGGTGATACTGAATAATTGAAGGCTTCGAAAGAGCGAATATATTATTATCAAGAGGAACAAAAATCATTATAAATGATGAATTATTTTCTCCAAAGTCTCAAAGAAATTTATTAAGTTTTAAAGATGTTTACAGCAATAAATATCATATTGAGACTATAAGTGAGATAAATAAAAAATATCTCTATATTATGAATATTATTCATAGAGAAAAATATGTAATAAAAATTGTTTTATTTATTCTTCTGGTTTGTATTAAGCACAAATTAGTATAATTGAAGTAAATTTTATAGTAAACCATAAGTTTATATAATAAAATATTTTTATAATTTGGCATGATCGATTAGGCCATTTTGGTTCAATAATGATGTGATAATTATTGAAAATTTACATGGACATCCTTTGAATAACCAGAAGATTCTTCAAGAAAATGAATTTTTATGCGCTGCATGCTCTCAAGAAAAATTAATTGTAAGACTATTATTAGCTAAAATTGAAATTAAATCTCTTATATTTTTTATAACATATTTAAGATGATATTTGAGGATCTATTTATCCACCATATAGACCATTCAAATATTTTATAAATTTAATTAATGCATCAACAAGATGGTCACTTTTATGTTTATTATCAACTCATAACCCGGTGTTTGCGATATCACTTGCTTAAATAATTAGATTAAGCATAATTTTTTGATTATATAATCAAGTCAATTCGACTTGATAATACTAGTGAATTTATATTTCAGGCTTTTAACGATTATTGTGTGTTAATTAGAATAACAGTTGAAAGGTCTGTTATATAAATACATACACAAAATGGTCTAGCAGAACTATTTATTAAACGCATCTAATTAATAGTTAGATTATTACTTATGAGAACAAAACTATTTATTTCTGTAGGGGGACACACTATTTTACATGCAACAGTACTTATACGCATTAGGCCAACAAGTTATCATAAATTCTCTCCATTACAATTAACTTTTGGTCAATAATCAAATATTTCCCATCTTAGAATTTTTTATTGTGTTGTATATATTCTAATTACTCCACCACAACACACAAAGATGAGTTCTCAAAGGAGATTGAGAATATATGTTGAATATGAATCTCCTTCTATAATTAAATATCTTGAACTATTAGCTAAAGTTTTATTTATAGCAAGATTTATTGATTATCACTTTGATGAAATCGTTTTTCCAACATTATAGGGAGAAAAAAAATAATTGAAAAAAATTATATACAATGCATTATCATTATCTCATTTAGACCCTTGAATAAAGAAAGGTGAATTGAAAATTCAAAAGATAATACATTTGTAAAATATCGCAAATTAGCTTTCAGATATATTTGCTAAGAATTACTAAATCTCATATACCAGTTGTAAATGTTTATGTTCAAATTGATATTCCTATAGGACAATCCGATAATGTAAATACTAATAATCTATACCTGAAGCATGATAGAACAGTCGAATTTAAAGATAAAAATCCTCGGAAAAAAGAAGGAATAAATAACTAAAATGGTTATATTTTAGAGGCGAGTGCTCCTAAAGAGACTCAAGACATAACTAATCATACAATTCCATAAGAGGTCCAAGTACATGAGAATTGTGAAAATAATGAGATCTCAATAAATTATGTCACTACGAGAAAAATATGAAATCGAAAAAATATAGTTGTCGATAATATTTTTGCCTATAATATTGATGTTGATGTTGATATTAATATTTTAAAACAAAATTAGGATCTTAAATCTAGATCTGTTGAAGAATGTAAGTATAGAAATGATTGGCCAAAATGAAAAAAGACAATTCAAGCAGAACTAAATTCACTTTCAAAGCATAAATTTTTTGAACTGTAATCCAAACATCTAAAGGTGTAATGCTAGTGGGGGTACAAATGGATATTTGTGCTAAAACACAATGAGAAAAATGAAATTGTGAGATATTGTAACACCTTTATACCCTATAAACGTATAATATACACACTCTCAGTATGTAAAATACGCATATATGGTATAATAACGTCACAATTCGGTTTAATAAAAGCTTTCATATTCTCTTATTACTCAAAATATTTATATTTATACAAATATATATATATATGTATCAAAATACATGATACCTCACATTACCTCATTATTTAAAACACTTTTTATAATTTATAGTATATATATACATATTCTCAAAATATAATATTAAAATATACTTTAATATAAGATTTATACATGCTAGCAAAGTGGCTCTGTTCTTAATGTAGCAATACGCTCCAAGCTCAACCAACGAAAGTCTAGATTGGATATAGTCTAGTAGAACTCTCCGGCTCTACCGGATCACCCCAGTCACCTACACGATGAATTATAATCGCGCTAAACTGAAGCCTAGTGGTACAAATTTTGATAATAATAATATTCAAATACAATGCCAATGCAGAATGTTCATATGCTATGTCATTACATGATATTCAAGACCACTTTTGGATATATGCTTTCATCACTTGATAATTTACACAAACACATACACAAGCATGGGCCAAAATAACTAATATATCATTCAATTCTCAGAGCTACTATTTTGGTTCATAATGATACCATATGTCTAGCCCCGAAGGTAAAATATCAATGTAACAGTTAACTAGACATGGGCTTACAACCCAGTCTTTTCACCCAGCCCAGGTTCAAAGACTTATTTTTAAGGCTTACGACCCGGTCTTTTCATCTTAAAAATATTTTCACAGTGACGATAAACGTCTAGCTCCATAGATAAATATAAACATGCCGTTAAATATAGAACTCTAAAAATTGAATAACATATTAGGCACACAATTATTTTATATTTTCATTATCAATCTCTTTCTCATTTTCTCATGATCAAACTAGGCATATTGCCTCATTTATTTTATTTATATCAACATCATCATATAATCATAATGTATCTCATTTTATACAATCTAACCATCACCAATAACTTTACATAATATCTTTAATGTATACACAACAAACTACATTACCCAAATATTTTGGATCATTTTCATATTTTGCACATAGTTCACGTTTTATTTAATTTAGCTATTAATAATGACTTTTCACAATGCATAATAATGCATACATAACAATTCACATATTTTAGCATCATGTTCATGAATACTTAATGTATCAAGTAGCTTAATACATTTTTCATCCAAAATGTGTTAAGTCAAATGTAATGCAATCACATTCCATTTATCAAGAGTTTGTACATACCTTAGGAAATATTCCAAAACAAGCTTTAAAACTTCCTCTAACCTTCTCTTCCAAGTTTTTCTTCAATACTAGGGTTGGCAAACTACTCTCTCTAAATGCCTATACCAAATATGATCATAGAAAACTATTTAATATCACATTCTAAGACATTCTCAACATCAAATCATTTAAATAGGAATTGTAAATGAAAAACAATGAAAATAGTTATTCTCAAGTAACAAGTCCAACAACACGGACGTGTTACTGACCGTGTCACTAACCCAATCACACAGAAACTTTAACAAGTCCAATGACATGGGCGTGTCACTCATTTTGTCTCACATAATATTTAATATGTCCAACAACATGGGCGTATTAATAGCCGTGTCAATTATTTTGCCTTATAGAAGCTACGACATGCCTAGGGACATGGTCGTGTTGATGGTCGTGTCATCAATGTGAAACTCAGCACCGTTGATACGCCCAATAACATGGCCGTATCACTGGCCATGTTAGGCAAAATTTGCATTTCGAACTCTCAACCATATGAACACAGTCATTCCAAACTCAACAATACAACACCCTAAATCATCATCTTAGTTTATATCCATAATTCTCCCACAAATTTAACATTTATATAACTCCAACATATCATAACTATCATCTTATTCAATCAATCATCACTTTCTCTGATAACACATTTAAAGAAGAAGAAAGAAAAAAAATCTCTTCTCTTTCAATCCAACCTTAAAAATTATCGTTAGCTACTTACAACATCTTTATACATATTCAAATAAGTCATCAAAATATACTAATACAAAATTTTCAGAATTTAAATATCATGTTTTTCCATAGAATTCTAAAGAAACTTGAAAAATGATAAAGGAACTTACCAATTGATGAATAATCATCAAAATATTCACTTGAATTCTTAAAATTCCTTGTAAAATTGGTGTATAAAAGAAGAACAAACTCTCCCTTACTCTCTCTCTCTCTCTCTCTCTAACTCACGGCAAAAAAGAGCAAAAGAAGAAGAAGAAAATATCTTCTCTTTCCATTCTTTTATATATATATATATATATTAATTATTCTTATATATGTGTTATATATGTTTGGTATATGTATATGTCATATTTACTTTAAATATATTTCAAATATATATTTCACTTAAAATTCTTTCATTTTATTTAAATTATTTATTTAATATATCCAAATTTAATTTATTTTATTTAATATTCAAAAATTAGGGGTATTACATATATAAACTATAATTAGCTGCACAAAAATTTTCGCAAAGGCCAGATATTGACTATAAAGAGACATATTATTATGTGGTGGATGTAATCATCTTTAGATATTTGATTAATCTAGCAGTATATGAAAAGCTTGACATGCGTCTAATGGATATTGTTATAACCTATTTATATGACTCACTTGGCAGTAAAATCTATATGAAAATCCCTAAAATTACATAAATCACTATATAGATTAAAATAATTAGGACAAATATGGTATAATCATCTTAGTGAATAAATATTAAAATAAGAATATAAAAATGATTTGATTTATCCATGGGTTTTTATAAAAAGATCTAGATAAGAATTTGTCATAATTGTTGTATATAAATATCATTGGAAATCCTAAAGAGCTTCAAAAGACAGTTAATTGCTTAAAGAAATAATTTGAAATAAAAGATCTTAGAAAAATAATATTTTGTCTCAACCTGTAGATCAAGCATCTAACAGATGAAAATATTGTTCATCAGTCAACTTATACAAGAAAAATTTTAAAATTGATTTTATATAGATAAAGTACATCCATTGAGTACCTCAATAGTTGTGAGATCGCTAAAAGTGCATAAAGATCATTTTTTTATCCTCGAGACAATGATGAAGAACTTTTTGATCCCGAAGTGTCATATTTAAGTGTTATAGGTGCGCTTTATGTATCATGCTAATATATAAAACCGAACATAGCTGTAAGTCTATTAGCAAGATTTAGTTTTTGTCTAATGCAAAGGCATTGGAATAAAATTATGTACATTTTTAGATATCTCTGGTGAACAATGATATGAGTTTATTTTATTCTAATAAATTTTAATCACAATCAGTCAATTATGCATATTCAAAATATTTATCTGATCTACATAAAGATTAATCTCAAACATTGTATTTATTTATATGTAGAGGTGCAACTATATCATAGCAATCTACAAAGCAGACCTTAGTTGCTAATTATTCAAATCGTACAGAAATAATAGAAATGCATGAAGTAAGTCAAGAATGTATTTAGTTAAGACTATTGATCCATCATATCCAAAAGATGTGCATCTTGCCATTTTAAGAAAATATTCCAATAATACTATATGAAGATAATGTAGCATGTATAACTAAATTAAAGTAAGAGTATATCAAAAGTGATAGAACAAAATATATTTAACTAAAATTTTTCTTCACTCATGATCTTCAAAAGAAAAGTGAAATAAATATTTAATAAGTTCGTTCAAGCTATAATATAGCAAATTTATTCACCAAGATATTACTCATTGCAATATTTGAGAAGTTAAGATATAATATTGGAATGCACAAACTTAAAGATGTGAAGTGATATCTTCATGAAGGGCAGGGGCGAAGCCAGAAGTTAATTATAAGGGAGGCAATTTTTTTTTAAATTCCTTTTTGTCTTGATGCTTAGTCTTTCATATACAATAATTATTTTATAAATTTATTAACATATTAGTAAGCCATTTTTATTTGTAAAAAAAAATTAATCAAAGAAAATATAAAAAATAAATTTTAACATATAATGTTGATGCAAAAATATTAAAGTATATTAGAATTTTAAATAATAAAATGTAAATTTGAAGTAAAGAGAAGAAATTAAAAAATAAAATAAATAAAAATCTTAATTTTTATAATCTTAGATCTTAATTTTATAATCTTTCTTAATTTTTTCAATTGTACTTTTAATTTATTTTTAACCTCTTAATTGATTGGATGAATTTAAAATTAATTTGTTGAAGATTTTAGAATTTTTTTTATTCTCTTGAGCTTAGAGATAATTTAAAATTTTAAGAGGGACAGATAGAAAATTTTAAAAATTTAAAAAATATATACATGTGGATATTTTAAAAAAAAATTAAGGGGGGCAATTGCACCCCCCCTTCCCATCCACGTAGCTTCGCCATTGATGAAGAGGAGTAAAATACAAGTTGTGCTTTTTTTTCTTAGCTAAGATTTTTTCCCACTTAATTTTTTCTGGCAAAATTCTTAATGAGGCATCATATATTTGTATTAATAATGAGATATATTTTTAATAGAGAAATATCTAAGGGGGAGTATTATGAATAATAAAAATATTAATGAGTGGATGTTTTTCCTAATCTCTTTATCATTCTATCTCATTATTTTCTTATCTCTTTAATCATCATATCTCTTTAATAATGTTATCTTGTCTTCTTAATCATTTTATTTTATCCCTTTAATTATTTTACCACTTTATTTCTTTTATTATCTTAATAATTATTATGTAATATTCTATTTAAATTCTAACCATATAAATAAGGAAGGCTGTAAGATTTTTGAAGATACAAATAAAGAAATAAAAAATATATGAATTCTTCCCCTAAATTGCTTATTAAAATAATTAGTTTTTATTCTTTATTTCTTTCTATTTATCTATAATTTTATCATTAATTTCATAATAACAAAGCTTTTATTTAAGACTTTAGTAGTGCAATGAAAAAAAAAATAAAGAGAATTTTTTTTTCTTTTCTTAGTTATCCAATTAAAATATGGAAGAAATTAAAGTTTAGAAAATTTATGTTTACTATTATACCCTCATATATTATAATTTTTTTTATTTTTTTTTCATTTCCAAGAGAGTTGAATGGAAAGTGAAGGAAGTTATTTCTATTTTTTTATTATTCTCTAAACAAATAAAATGAAAAAAATAGGATTGCTTGGTTGTAAAAAACAACTCTAGTTTTTAAAAAAAAAATTGAAGGGAAATAAAATTTAAAATTTATTGTTCAGTTAGAAATATTTATTATTTAGAAAATTAGAAAATAATTTTTTATATTTATTAGCTAGTAGTTGAATTTTAGAAAATTATTTTTAATCATTTTTTAAATAAAAAATACACTCTTGAAAAGATAAGAGTTTGATTATTCTTATAGACTTTATTTAATTATTTATTTTATGTTTATTTTTATTTTTTTCATTTACAAACATTTAGAAAAAGAAAAATATAAAAATTAGGAAATAAAAAAGAAAATTAGAAAATAGAAATAGAAAATATTCTCCGCAAAACATCCCTAAATTTTTATTCTCTTCTTTTTCATCTATTTCTCTTAAATTAAATAAAGGATATAAGACAGGTGAAATTTAAAAATTTAAAAACAAACCAAGGCTAAAATTCTGATGCAATTGAATTAAAAATTTAAGCTATGTTGAGGAAGAAAAACCTTCAAGTAAATATAGGTTTACTGTGAAATTTTGATTTGCAAGCACAGACCATCTGCACTCGGTAAATGGCATAATTCTATTTTTTTTTATTTCGAAAATTCTATCCACCCATAAAAGTTTATAAAGCTTTTGAAAAAGTTTTTTCCTAATTACACTTTCCTTAATTAATTAATTTAAAAAAAAATCAAAGAAAGTATTTAAGAGGCTGGTTTAAAATTAATGTTAATAATTCAATTGATTTAATCATCGTATTAGCTGAGCTGAAAGACTAATTAATTAGAGATAGGATTTTTACAGATACGGCTTCATGATTCGTCACTTCTTTAATTGCAGAATAATTATGTTTGTGATTTGTTTTGAAGATTGTTTGGTAAAATTCATTTCAATAGGTTTTTATTAAATCAAATTCATTGTTTACAGTCAACAATGAGAAAGGAATTATATGTTACCAGAAAAATATAATAATAATTTAAATTATATTTTCAATATATATGATAATTACTAATTGCCATTTTAATTGGACTTTGGACCCACAGATTTCAAATGCGTTGAGTTTAAGGTATAAAGGAAATGGAGATTTACGTGACCACCTAAAATAAAAAAAAAATAAAAAAATTAATTTTTATTTTGAAAATATTATAAAAATAAAAATATTTATTCTTTTATAAAAAAATTTTAAAAAAATTTAAAAATACCTTATTCATCATTAAAAAAAATATATTTTTTTAAAAATATATCTTCTCTGACTATAATTAATATTTTGATTCGAATTTTATTTTTTAAACTTCGCGATTAAATAAAATATTCTAATATTATTTTAACATATAAAATTTATTAATTTTTATAAAAAAATTACTTTTGATTAAAGTAACAAATAAATACTCAAAAAATGCAAAAAATCAATAAATATATAAATAAAAATTATTGAATTTATTTTAAAAAATTTATATATTATACATGTAAAAAATAAAATTAAAAAATATTAATTTAGTTATATAAATATTATGTAGATGTTTAGCAAATATTTTGCGTATATTTAATAGATACCGTAAATATTTAATAAATATTATATATATGTTATGTATTTGTTATATAAGTTGTTTAAATTTTTAGTAGAAACTATTAAATATTGTGCGAATATTATGAGAATAAAAAATAAAATTAAATAAATATTAAAAATATTATGTAGATGTGTAATATATATTTAGTAGATGTTGTTTGTATTGTAATATGTATATTTTATATATGTTATATATATTTGTATATATTATAAATATTACATAAAAAAAATTTAAATAAAAAATTATAAATAGAAAAAAAGAAAACAAAATTCACCGTCAAAAACGTAAAACCGAAAATTAATAACCGCATTTTGACAAAGTTGAAAAAAAAAAAACTTTTGACCCATTATTTTTGAAAAATGAAAAAGGGAGAGAGGCAGAGAGTGTAATTTCCTCTAAAGAAAATAGAGTACAAACTAAAATTAAAAAGGAAATGGAGTAAGCATTGACTTGGAAAATTTTAAATTTTTTATGCAGTTTCCAAACTAGACATTTTTAAGTAATAAGATTGAATCATGATCATGGCATTTATATTTGTTTATTTATTTTTAGTCTATGTAATTAAATTGACTATTGAGCTCTTTCAAAGTAAATGTTGAGAATCCTTCTGTTAGTTTAATGGCAAAAATAATTTGATGTAATATTGGAATTTTTTTTTAATCCTTAATTTATTGCGAATTTTGGTATATAAAGGGTAGTATTTACAAGTCTTGTGCAACTATCTTCCATATATCAAAAATGGTTCACAAGGCCTCACCTATGGTTTATTATGTGATCCTTGTCCTTCTGCTGATTTTGTTCAACTCCAATATTGCCTTTGCAAGACCAAAAAAAATTCCCATGACGAGTGAGTCTGTGTTTAATTCTCTGTTGCTTTCATTTCTTTTCTATATATTATCTAAGATTCATTTATGAGTGGGTTGTAGTTTTTAAAACTTAAGAATATTGAATAACTTAAGAATATTGAATAATCCGATTGATAATGTGGAGCTCTTTATAATTTTAGGAACCAGCAAATTAACTGAATCAATCCGATTTAACTATTTTTTCAATCAACTCGATTGATTGTCAGTTTAAACTAATTGAGTTGATAAAATTGGATTGAAAATTATGATAAATTAATATTATCTATTTGATTTTAATTTTTACAAGTCGAAATCGACCGAACCTGACCTATGGTGATAGAATTTGTAAAATTTTTCTTCTTTTAAATGGTCGATGGTCGATTTTGAGGGATAAAATCTCTAACCTGACTAATTGTAGTCAATTTGACATAGTTTTACACCAAACCGACAAATGTTAATCCCTGTATAATTTAATCTTGTGAATTAACCTTGTATATATATATATATATATTGTTATATTATCTCAGAAAAGGATGAGCAGCAAGAGGACATTCATATTGGTCATCAAAGCAAAATTTCTGTAGATGAAAGAGGTTCAACTCCTTCTGGCCCAGGTAGTTCGGTGAATAGCATAAACACCAAGCAGCATCTCTAGTCTTTAAATTCCATGAAACCTACGGGACCCTGGAGGCAATGGATTTATTAATTCGGCTAGACTCTTAGTGTTTCTCTATGCCCTGCCCAAAAATTACCAATAACAAACTCCAAAACTATTCATGTTCGGGATTAATAGTATGATATTTTTTTTTGGTATAAAGTAATATATTGTATAATATTTTTAACGATATGTGTAATAAACTAATGTCACTAAAAAGACCCAGATTTCCGTCGCTAATCGCAATTTAGTGATAGAATTCCCTTTGCTAAAATTATTTAAATTTCATTGCTAATTTAAAGTCTAAGGAAATTTCATGATTGTCTCCAAACTAATTTTGGTCGTTAATCTATTGGTATTATTCTTAGCTAATTCATTAATAAATCTAGTAACACATTACTATAAATAAAAATAAATATCATAATATTGATTAGTAAACTACGAGTTTAACATACGAGTATTAAAATATAAAATTATGATAACGTAATATATTATAAAATGAACTATACTAAATATTTACAAAAACAAGCATGCAATCATAATATATATGTCTATGGCCTCTCTGAGCCCTCATGTGGACGAGACATATCACGAATTGCATATAATTCATTGCATCACTTAAATGAATTTTTAAAAATTAGAATAGAAATTGAAAAAAATCAGAATAGAAATTAAAGAAAAAGAACAGAACTAGTTAAAAAACCAGAATAGAAATTTAAAAAAAAATTTCCAACTAGTGCATATGGCAATTAATATCAATATCTGGTTATTAATTAATAAATACATAATGCCACGACTGTTACTAGGCTAAAAAAATAGTTATTTGACTTGTGAAATAAAAGCAAGCAGGCAATCAACAATTAATTTTTGTGAATGATTTGATATTTTTATTTTTCAAATAAAAAATAAAAAATTTGATATTCGTAAATAGTATTATCATTTATTAGGAGTACTAAACTCATTACACGTGGTAACAAAATAAAAAAAAGAGCAAGTAGCCCACTGCTAGATAATAGGCTTTTTAATCCAAGAGATGGAGAACATAATTTGCTTGATGTGCTTCGTTCCATAGTTTCTCATGGGTTCGTTCCACTTTCAGGCATAGTTCAATATGTCTGATCCTTGTAAAGAATTGCAGACGTGAATCTCATCAATGTTGCCATTATTAAATTTGTTTTTCTGATCTATTGTCGTTCATTAGTTCGAAGAGTGAAGGCTTAACCCAGTACTAATGAAAAGTCCAGCAGCTTATATAAACATCAATGCACTAGCAAGTGACAGCTGAGTGAAAATAAGAACAGTGTTCACAGCTTAAGTGGCCTGCACGCTGGCTAATTTCAATTTTTTTTTTGGGTTCCTTCTCTGGTTCTTCATTTGCTGCTATACTACTAGTATATTTTTTTGCTCTAATTTAGACCTCAAGAAGAAAATTTTTGGTGCAAATAATGTTTTGCTCACAAGTGATCATAGCCTTGTTATTAAAATAATTCTCCATCTAATTTTATCCAACATTTGACAGTTGACACCAGCAAAAACAATAAAAATTAACCAAAAAAAAACATAATATTAACAAATTAAATTGACCAACTATTTTGTATATGCTTATTGTTTGAACAGAGTATATATAATGACACAAAGAAACCACTCAGTTCTTTGATGGAGGCAAGAGAGGAATTGTTGATGTCAATGGCTGTGGATTCTCCGGTATTTCAGGCACAAGGGGAGGTGTCTGAAAAAGATCTGGTGGTAAATCTTGTTGCGGGGGTGGAAAAAATGTTGGCACCAGTGGTGGTGCCGGAGTAAACTCTGGTGGTAAATTTTGTTGAGGCGGTGGATCAAATAAGGGGAGTAGTGGCGGTGCGGGTGTAAACTCATCCGGTGGCTGATTTGGTTCAGATGGTGGAAAAAAAATTGGCACTAGTGGTGGTGCTGGTATAAGCACACCTGGTGGTTGGTTTGGTTCAGTTGGTGGAAAAAATATTGGACCCAGTGGTGGTGCCGGTATAAATTCTGGTGGATTGTTTGGTTGTTTTGGTGGAGAAAACGTTGGGACTCGTGGTGGTGCTGGTGTAAGTTCTGGTGGAATATCTGGTTCTGTTGGTGGAGAAAACAATGGGACTAGGGGTGGTGCAGGAGTAAACTCTGGTGGTGGTTCAAATATTGGCGGTGCAGGAGGGAAAAAGTCTGGGGGTGATAACCATGGAATTGTTGGTGATGGTATTATTTCAGGCGGTGGCGGTGAAGGGACTAATGATGGCGGTGGGAATAATATGGGTATATCAGGAGATGGAGTTGGAAACAGAGGAGGCGGTGGAGATGGAACCAGCGGGGGTGGTGGTGTAGATGGAACTGGTGGTGGTGGAGATGGCAGTGGTGGAGAAGGTGGTGGTGAAGACGGTGCTGATGAGGAAGGTGGAGGAGATGATGGAACAGTAGGTGGTGTAGAGGAGGGTGGGGGAGATGATGGAACAGTAGGTGGTGGAGAGGAGGGTGGAGGGGATGCAACTAGAGGTGGTGGTGATGGAACTATTGGAGGTGGAGAGGGTACTACAGAAGGAGGTTGAACAATTGGAGGTGGTGATGGGACAAGTGGAATAGGAGGATGAGAAGGAACAAGAGGTGGTGTTGACGGTGGCAAAGGTGGTGTTGGCCTCCTAGGAGGTTTCGGTGAGGGGTTAAAAGGGTTATCCGGCGAACGGTTAGTAGGGAAAGGCCATCGACCACAAGTGTCAAATAAGTATTGAAAGAAAGGGTCACAGTTTGATGATCTTCTTCTTCTTCTTCCACGGCTATTGCCTCTTCTACTTCTACTACTGCCTCTGCTGCTCCTCTTTTCTTCTCCTACTTCTAATTCTTGTTTATCTTCATGGACTTGAGTTGTTGCTTCCGAAAGAGATTGAGTTATCAAAATAAGTAATAAAATAATCAAAATCACTTTATATACATTCATTTTTTTTTTGCTCAAATTGCTTTCATTGTCGCCCTCTCTTTGATCTCTATTTCATTGCATGCAAGAACTCAACAAGTGATCAGAAGTATATATAACAGCTCTATGCATTGTGTTAGCTGAGCAGCATTAATATTATCTGTTTGTGCACTTGGTCGATTAATTGGTATTATTTATACTTAATAACTTCAATTAAAATGATATTTGTTAGTATAAGAATAAGATTATGCATGTAATCAAAGGTAAACTGAGGCCAGCTAATGTTTTTCGAGTTTCAAGGATAGGCGCAAATGCAAAAATAAGGAAGTAGTTGAATGGTGGAGGAAATGGGGGACTTGAGAATTGCCTAGTTTTACGTGCCATTTTTGAGAAAGAAGAAGATGATCCCCTTAAATGCTGCAGCTGCAGCCACTCCTCTCTGCAAATATTTATTTCTTTGATTTTTTTTTTCCTTTCAAACAAGTGCTTATAGTTTCACTGATTCTGCAACTGGATTATATAATAAGGTATGCATTTCTGAATCCAATTTGTTAATCAGAACTCCTCAGTGACTTGGTGCTATTGTAATAAATAACTTATGGGCTATGGCTTTGGAGAAAAACTAATTGAAAAGCAACTATTACTGTCTGATTTAGTTATTCATAATTGCAATAAGGGTATGAATTCATAAATAAAAATACAAAATAAAATGAAGTCTAAACTCTAAATGTTAAATTCTAAGCTCTAAACATGAAATTGCCATTTAATAATATGGAAAATTTATATAATGCAATTGTTTATTTCAACTAAACATCTTAGTTGAAATAACAAATAATTAAATAATTATATGTGTCGGCTAAGAGAAATTATAAGGTTTATCAATAATCCACATCTCAAGATCCGAATGATGAATGACTAAGCCAATAATCCATCTTAATACTTTAATTATATTTTTTTTAATTTAAAAAGAAAAACTAAATAGCCGCTATGTTTTATTTTTTTTTTTCACAATATATAAATATAGTGTGCATGATTTAGATAAGCAAGTTTTGAAACATTTTATAAACCAATACCTTTTATCTCAATTAACCTGTAATCATTAATCAATTAATTAATATTTATGGCTTTGATCCACTGATGAACAGAATTTCTTTATTAATGATTTATATTCAAAATCATATTGATTAATTTAAAAATTATATTTCTTCAGGAAAATTTTTAATAAATATTATTTTAAACAAAAATTCATGCTTGGAAATTTGCAACGATTATTTGAATGTATCTATCAATAAATATAGTTTTATTGTTTTCAGATTATCAATTTTTTGAGTTAATTATGTAGCACGTTGAAAAAGTAAATTATATTTTTATAATAATTTACTATCAACAATCTAAAAATATTGAAAAAAATATTAACAATAATATTTTAAAAAATAAACCATAAAATGCGTATTTCAATATAATATGGTCCATCGGATAGAGCCCAATCAAAATACAATCTGACATATCATAGCCCAAATGAAACAGAGAAACAATAAGATTTTTTACAAAATTATAAGAAAAATTAAAAATAATTTTAAATTTATTATATTTATAAAATATTTATCAAAATATTATATTTTTATTAATTTATAATGTGTTTATCATATATTTATTATAAATTTATAAATTTTACATAATTTATAATTAATTTATAATAAAAAAACTAAAATATTATAAATAAAAATAAAAAAAAAGTAATTTTTTCAAAATATAGTCAATTCTCAACTTCTTAAGATCTGATGGATCAAACGCACAGCCCAAAAATAACAAAAAGAAATTAGTTTGCTTGGGCCGTAGCCTACTTTTGTTGTAAAAATTAGAATACTTGTAAAAATCAATTGTTCTTTTTTAACTAGAATTTGCTCAAAGTCAGAATTCGAAATTTTTTTTTTTAAAGAAAAATGATTTTTTTTTCAGCTAAAATTATCATGAATACGTTAAACTGAGTTAATAATTATTGATGGAAGAATGTGGAACCCACTAGATTAAAAATATTAAAATTCCAATATTGATTTCGGATAAAAACTAGAATTCAAAGTAAATTTTTATATAAAGAAAAATCACTGTTACAAACATAATTTTAACATAATTAATATTTTAGTCCAAAATATTTTAAAATTAATCCATTTAATTTGTAAGTTAATTTTAATGAAAAACAAATATATATATATATATATATATAATTAAAAGACTATAAAAATAAAAATATTAAAATATAAAAAAATTTATAACTCTATAAATGTAATTAAAATATTGAATGTGATAATTAATGAAATATTATTATGAACTTATTTATATTATGACCCCATCATTAAATTATTATAAGAAATATTAACTAAAAAGTATATCCGTGAGTAAAATAAATTTATTTTATCAAATATTATAAATTTTTTGTCACTAAACTTATAATTTAATAATTGTGTATTTATCTTATATTATTATAGATCAAAAATAAAATGGACATATATCTTTCAATATTTTTAAGTATCAAATATTATAAATTATTTATCTATTATTGAGGAAAGCTAAAAAAGATTAATTCATTCCACTAATGAATATTGTGGTAAAAAGTAATATTATAAAATCTTAAATGTATATATTTTTTTAAAAAAATACATTCAAAATATGATTTGTACAAGAAATATTTTTATAGTATATGATAGTTAAATTTTTAAAATTACTCGAATATATTATATTTAGGATACTTCTTTTATTTTTAGTGAAATTTTTAACATTATACATAACAATTTAATAAGAGGTCATAGTAATTTAATATTGTTAACAATATAATTTTTTTATTATATTTTAATATTTTTATTTTTATAGTATTTTAATTATATTATTTTTATTTTTCATTAAAATCAGTTTACAATTTAAATGGGTTTATTTTAAAATATTTTGGACTAAAATATTAATTATGTTAAAATTATGTGTGTAACAGTGATTTTTCGTTATATAAAAATTAAATTTGAATTCTAATTTCTATCCAAAATCAATATTGGAATTTTAATATTTTTTATACTAATATTATAGAGTTATAATTTTTTTGTTATATTTTAATATTTAAATTTATATAGTCTTATACTTATATTATTTTTATTTTTTTATTCAAAATGAGTTTACAAATTAAATGGTTTTATTTTTTTTAAAATATTTGAGACAGAAATGTTAATTATCTTAAACTTAGGTATAAATGTATAATATATTTGTTTGGGTCGGTAGATCATGTCGTACAGAGTCATCTATTGTGTCCGTCTAAGCCGGCTCAATTGGCCAAATGCCTTAGACGCAGCCAGACATAGAGCGCTTGAACGTGCCTAATAAAATGGGTCGTGCCTAGTACGGCCCGTAACTATCTGGGTCTAACAGTGTGCTTGTTATTCGACCCGGTTTCCATGTAGACAACCAATCTGAATCCATTTTTATTTCCATTGAAGCCTTAAATGCTAGCTACTTCTCAAATCAACGTGTTTTTATCCTTTTTAATATTTGATCTTTATTTTTATTTTTGGGTTTTGAAGTTTAATTGTTATTATGATGGATAATTGGTTATTTATTTGTGCATGTTTTAAAGATTTTTCAATACAATAATCATTTTTAATGAATTTTATTTTTAAAATAATTTAATGAATTTATATAAAATTAATGAAATCTTAATAATCATTTTATAAAAAATTCCTTGAATAAAAATTAAAAAGAAAGAAACAACAACAACTCTTTCACATTTATTTCATCTTAAAAATTTGATATACATATATAGTTAGCAAGTAATTATATAGAAATTAGCAGAGCAATATATGTTCGCTAGCCTGTTTAAATCTTCCTTCTGTTCAAGTGTGCACTGTCGATGATGGAGCCAAATGAACTCATCAATCAAATCAATCATCATCATACAATAATAATAATTATTATTATATTATTTTTTTGAATTGGATCATCATTATTATTATTCAAAACATATTTATGTATATAGCCAAATTGAATTATGATTAATTTGATTCAAAATTCACCAATGAAAATAAAAACATAACGATTGTGTGGTCAATTTTGAAATTAATTTAATTTTATGAGAATGACACATTATAAAGTAATAATAAATTTAAAATTTTTATAGTGACATATTATTAGAATTACAAATTTATCATATAATTAAATATTAAAATCTAATAAAAACTAAAAAAATATCTCTCACGTCAATAAAGTTTCTTAGTGGACAACCCTTAAACATAGAAGTGTTTTGAAATTATTTTGATATATTAAATAGGAGTATGATAAAATGCCAATTTATAGAAATGCGCAATCCCAGTATCTCTGTCTGTCTTTGGCAATTGGCAGAGTGAATAATATGTTTAAGTTAATAAATTAATTAACAATGAAACCTCACACTCGGTAAGTATCGATCTTCTTATGGAATTGAAAGGCATGCTCGTCTTTTCTATGTATTATTTGAGTTAATACTAAAAAAAAAGTAGTATATTAAAAATATTAATTAAAATTTTAAATTATTTCTACGTAGTCAATAATTATAAAAAGAAAAATTAAATTATTTTTTAATTATAATCAATTATTATCCTCTATAATTGGACAATGCTATAAAAGTTTTTTAAAAAATTAAACTCGTTTGGATTGTCAAGATCTTTTAATTCAAAAATTTTAATCATCAAATTATGAATTTTCCCATTATATTTAACTCATAATATAAATAAAATGATTACTAATTTATATCTGAAATTTCTTATATATATAAAAATATCAAATAAGGTAGTCTTAATTATTTATTGGAAAATAAGGTTTATATATATTGAATTCCCTCTTAATTATTTATTGGAAAATAAGGTTTATATATATTGAATTCCCTTTCTCCATATATTTAATTCTTTACTAAGTTTTCAATGTTAAATGTTAACATCGCCTAACTAATTAATTAGACAATGCTCTAAATAATTTTAATTATGTCCTCAAAAAAAATTTAATTATATATATATATATCTTTAATTATTTTATTGTATTATTTAGAGGGAAAACAATGACTGAATTGAACTCCTAACCTCTTGCATCATGTTCAGGATAATTTCATTGGCCATTAAAAATATATGATATATGTGCAGCTAAAAAAGAAAGGAAAATATATAATTATTATGACGAATTTAATTTTATAGCTGCAAAAATTAATTAGTTTGAAAATGAAATAACTAAATAGTCAAACCCAATAATCTCTTATTTTTTTGTTATTATTTTTTTAAAATTTCAAATGTATATATAAAAAAACATATACAAATAATAAATAAGTAAAGAAGGAAATGCGTTAGCCTAACTTACAAGAGAATTTTTGTTTTTAAAAAGCCAAAATTTGCCAAAATTTATTGTATGCTTAATTCCTTTGCGACAAGGGAACTTGTCCTATAAATTGGTTATTAAGTACCATTTAGATCATTAATAATAATTATAACAAGGAAGTCGGTGCTAATTTTAATTTTTTGGAAATTAAAATGTGAACAAGTTTCTTTATCAAAATAATAATTCAAAAAAAAAGGCGATTAAATTTGAAATGAAAAAATTGACAAATGTTTGGAAATGACTAATTAAATCGATTGATATTTGCTGTAGATGGGGATATCTCACTTGCCCATTTTATCATTTTGCTTCTACTATCTTTTTTTTTAAGAATTCGTTTATTAAGGGAAAAATAATTATCTTTATTAAAAATATATATTTATGAAAAAATTTTAAATAACTAATTTAATGTTATTTAGTTAAGATATTAAAAATTAAAAAATATTAAAAATTTCAATTTGTAAAATTATTAATATATTTAAATTTATGAAAATTTATTATTTTAAAATTAGGGTGATTGAAAATTATTTTTGGCATTCATCGCAAATCTAATCAATGAATACAATAATGATTGTCAACAATAAATAAATAATGATTATCAATAATAAATAAAATAAGAACTGTATGTATATATATATATATATATATAACTATTACCAGGATTAAGGTTAGATGTCAATTTATAATTTTTCTATTTTTCATATCAACATAATAATGGTTCTCCCACCTCCCACTTTTCAATTTAAACACTCAATGGCTCCAAATAATCCTTTTCAATTTATTCCATAAAAGACTACTTTGCAAAAAATCATTTCAATTTTTATTAAGATTTTTTTTACTTTTTTATTTTTATTTTCCTTTACAATAGTTTTTTTTAACTACAAAATATACATATACAGGCACATACCACAAAATTTATATATATATATATAACAAAATATTAATTATTTTCTTTCTTTGTTTTAATAATTATAACAGTAAAATGAGGATTTTTGAATTATTAATGTGATGATGAGATGGAGAATAATGGATTTTCGTTTTCTGTTTATCAAGAAAACATTTTCTGTTAACTAATTTTTCAGAATGTTTCAAATATCAGAAAATATAAAAAGTGAAAAATATTTTTTATGAAATAAATACAGCCTTGAAAGGGAAAAAAATTATCGGCTGGCTAAGACAAAATTCACATTATATTTGTGATTCGCGTCACAGGTAAAAGAATAGTCACACTCACACACACACATATATATAACACTACATATATATATAAGGTTGCTGACTTGAGACCGATTTCCTTGAGTAACGTGACTGATAGGGTGGTGTGTAAAGTCTTAGCCAATTGATTAAAATGTTGTTTATCGGATGTGATATCAGATACTCAAAGTGTTTTTATCCCTAATCGATTGATTACAGACAGCATAATAGTGGCATATAAACTTTTTCACTCTTTGAAACGCAAGACGCAAGGGAAGGTGGGTTTTCTGTCATTGAAAACTGACATAAGTAAAGCTTACGACCACATTGAGTGGAATTATTTGAGACAGATTATGTTGCGTTTTGGTTTTTGTGAGCAGTGGGTGAATAAGATAATGAAGATTGTAACTTCAGTGTCGTATAAGTTTGTGAGAGGGGCTGATGAATATGGATCTCTAATTCCAAGAAGAGGATTGAGGCAGGGAGATCCATTATCACCCTATCTTTTTATTATATGTGTTGATGGTCTTTCGCATATGTTGGCTAGTTTGCAAGCAAGTGTTCGTATTCACGGGGCGCAGGTCTGTAGGGGTTCACCTTCAATCTCCCATATTTTTTTCGCTGACGATGCAATTTTTTTCACGAAGGCCACTGAATCAGAAGCAACTCAGTTACGGGCATGTCTGAAGGCATATGAAACCGCTTCTGGTCAACAAATTAATTTGATGAAATCATCAGTTTCTTTTACACCGTGCACTGATCAAGGGCGAAGGGAGAGTTTATGCAGAATTATGGGGGTGCATGAGGTTCTTAATCACGGTAATTATTTGGGGATGCCATCAGTAATTGGGAATGATAAAAAACAAGTATTCCAGTTTGTAGTGGAGAAATTAACGAAGAGAATTGAAGACTAGAAGGCTAAGATTTTGTCCAAAGTAGGGAAGGATGTGTTGTTAAGAACGATGGCGCAAGCATTGCCTAATTATCTCATGTCATTATTCTTACTCCCTTTGGATATTTGCAGGGATTTAGAAACAATGATGAATGCTTTTTTTTGGGATAATGGAGGTAATAGCTCAATTCATTGGCTAAGATGGAAAAAGATGATAGTCCCGAAAGTTAATGGTGGTCTGAGGTATCGGGATTTACGGCAATTCAATTTGGCATTATTGGCGAAGCAAGGATGGCGACTCTTGAGATATCCGGAGTCTTTTATGGCTAAAATTTTAAAGCAGAGGTATTTTCCAGATTGTGATTTTTTTTTCTGCAAAATTGAGAAATAATCCAAGTCAAATTTGGCGTAGTATCTGTGCAAGCCGTTCAGTTTTAGTTAAGGGTTGCCGACGAAGAATAGGAGATGGCTGTGATACAAGTATTAAAGATGATCCATGGCTTTTTGATGAGGATCCTTTTGTGCAATCTGTGTCTTTTGTTGATGATATAACGGTTGTCTCTGATTTGTTACAGGGAAAAAATTGGAATATTGAGTTGATTAATAGGAATTTTGCACAAAGAGATGCTGAGTTAATTGTGCAGATTCCGCTGCCGTTACAACAGAGAAAGGATATGTGGTATTGGAACTTCAATAGGCTTGGTTCTTATCAAGTGAAAGAAGAATATAGGTTGACTATGGAGGACGTGGACCATCAATTCTATATGGATGGGGATTTATAGGATAAGTTATGGAGAGTTGAAATACCAGCTAAAGTTAAATTTTTCATTTGGCGGTTGTTGCGTGACTGTCTTCCTTGCAATGTCAATCTAAGGAGGCGTCATGTGGAGGTCCAAGAGACTTGTGTATTTTGTGATGGGCAAGCAGAGACGGTAATTCATATATTGCACGATTGTATATTGGCACAGTCAACCTGGGTTTTGTCTTTGTTAGGTTGGGTGCCAGTACATGATTTGTTTTTCTTGGATCTCAGATTTGCTTATTACAAGTACGAAGTTGCAGAAACAGGAAGCGATGATGTTGTTGTGGAGCTTATGGTGTAGTCGAAATAACAAATTGTGGCAGCAGAAAGATGAAGACCTATCTGTTATTGTAAATCGTGCAAGCTTCACTTTACATCAATGGCAGTTGACTAATGATGCAAAGATTAAGCTTCCAAAGAAAGATAATGGCACGAAGCAATGGAGACCTCCTGCTGTAGGGAAGTTTAAATGTAACATTGATGTGGCAGTGTTGTCGGATGGTCGGTTTGGTCTGGGTATGATGATAAGGAACAGTCAAGGTTTATGTATGGCTGGGCAGATATTGAGCTGTGTTAGAAATGGTGATCTCACAATTGGTGAAACTTTATGTTTTCGAGAAGCTTTAAGTTGGATAAAGGGTCAGCAACTTCAGTCCATTACCTTGGAAACTGATTGTTTATTGTTAATCACGGCATTGGATTCTTCAGTTTTGCAAGGTACTTATTTTCAGGGTATTATTGAAGATTGTTAGGCTCTACTAGATGAGCTTTATTCAATTGATTATAGTTTTGTTTATAGATCAGCGAATCAGGTTGCGCATTATTGTGCTAAAACAGCTGATTTCATGTCTGGTCTTCAATGGGAGGTATGCCCTCCTAGTTTTCTGTATAACGTTTTGATGGCTGATTGCAATAATATGCGCTAGAAGCGTTGAGCCAAAATTTCAAAAAAAAAATATATAATATTACATGTCTAGCTCTCTTTCATCTTCTTCCCCTATTCCTAAAATTAGTTTATAAACTTTAAAAATGATTTTTAAAATAATTTTAAATAATTTTTATTATTTTTAACTAAAAATAGTATAAAAATAAAAAATAAAAAAAAATGGCACTCCCTTTAATTTTCATGACAATTTAAAATAATTAATTCACACTTTTCTCACAAAAAAAATTTATATGTATCGAAATATAATACAGTGATAAATATATTTTCTTTAAATAAATTTATGTTTGATTTTTTTTCCAGTATTGTAATGTCAGTCTAATAAGTTTCATAATAATATTGGTTGTTATTTGAAAATCATAAGATGATAAGGTAAGTATTAAATTAATCAAAATAATTTAAAAAAATAATAAGAAATTGTCCTCCTATTTTCTAAAATAAAATTAAAAAATCAATGAGAAATTGTCCTCCTATTTTCTAAATTTATTTTATTTTGATAAATTTTATATAAAATGGAATTGCAGATTTTTTCAGCCACTACTGCATCAAATAGTACAGAGTACTTTAAACATGTAAAGAATACCAAACTCCTCTTCCTCAGGCTTTATGAAGAACATGCCCAGCATTCAAATTCAATAACTGCCACATGATTTCACGTCCACTTGCTCCCTTCCAAAGCGCTCTTAAATTTTTGTAAAAAAAAGGCGCTCTTAAATTTCTGCACTGGATAAATCCATTATTTTATTTTATTTCAAATTTCTTTTAAAAAAATAAGGAAAAGAAAAAGTGCTTTCTTGGTTCTCTGCAACAGTCTTTTGTCCCTTTCTTGCAAGCAAAAATTGCCAAGTAAAATCAAAGTTCTAATTTTGATTTCAAAGTTGAAAAACACTAAGAACCTTCTCACTACCCAAAAAAAAGACATCTCTCTTTCTAGAGAAACAGGACATGAATCTTTTTCCTCTGTTTCTACTACTTCCCATGTGGACGTTGTCTAGCACATCTTTGTTTTTCCTGCTTGATGCCAGACCAGAGTTAACATTCTCCACCATTTCTGGGCCTCCCCTTCTTGTTAACAAAAAACCCATTTCTTTGTTTTCTTCCAAAATGGAAGCTCAATCTCCAGGTGTTATTGCCCACTGTGCTCTTTTTCCTGTTTATTTTTAGTAATTTCACGTAATGTTTTGATTCTTCAACTTTAAATGCTCTGCCTTTGTCAGTTACATGCTTGATACTTCATTTGATATCATTGGTAAATGGTTTTTCTTTGTTGTGCTACCTCCCTAGGTGTAATAGTTCGATTTAGACGTAGATTCTGTATATTGTTAGCAGGATCCAGAATTTGGTCTGAATCTGTGGAGTTTTTGGGTTAATTTTGGGAAGAATAATATCCTTGGTTTGGAGCCATTAGAATTCATATTGCATGATAGTTTTATTTTTTATGCCAATTTATTATTGGGAAAATCCATGAGAAAAAAAAAATCAATGTGGTTTGCTATTGTGTGTGTGTTTGCCCTTTTTTCTTTTAATGTCTCTGCAGATGGCAAAGGAATTTATTTGGTTGGTTGATTAATTTATTGGTTTGATGACTACATTTTACATTCTTTCCCTGAAATATGTCAGATTAATATTTATTCAGTTTTGATATTGTGGTGCATAGAACATGTTTTTTCTTCTGCTTCCTTTCTATTTTTAATCTTTTACTTTATTATTATTACTTTCCTTTTTTTGACATGTTTGAGATATCTTTTAGAATTTATACCAAAAATGGTACCATAATGCTTCTTTCCTGCTTATCCAGGAATGCCTGTAACTGCTGCGGTTGAAGTTGTACACCATCAAGATTTGAACAAGAGAATCCTCATAGCAGTAATTATTGCTTCCTCTCTCCTTGTGGGTATCTTGTTGTTTCTGTCATGTATATGGATTCAGAGAATGAAACACTCGAAGGATTCTCGTGGCAATAGCAAACAAAACTTTGGTACCTTCTTTTCCCAGAAGTCATTTTCACATTGCTTACATTTTTTTTTCTGTGAAGATAGTTTACTCACAATTATGCTTATATGTCCATAACTTTATGTTATTTCCTTTAAATTCAATATGAAGATGCTGTAAATGGGCATTCACTGAGTCCAATCCTAGATGAATTTCATTCCTTGAGGATAATCGGTAAGAAGGGTTCCATTGCTATGATGGAATATCAGTTATTAGAAGCTGCAACAAACAGTTTCCAGGAAGATAATATATTAGGTGAAGGGGGTCATGGACGTGTCTACAAAGCTCATTTTGATGATAAAATACTAGCAGCTGTAAAGAAATTGGAGGGTGGAGGACAGGACGTTCAAAGAGAATTTGAGGTAATGTTGTGCTGGAATTGATTAGAATATGTATTGCTTGGCTTATGAATTCTCATTAGCTTCTTTCTTCCAATTTTAATTGTAAGTGCAGAATGAGATGAAGTGGTTGACTAAAATTCAGCATCAGAACATAATTTCCTTTTTGGGTTACTGCATTCATGGTGAAGCAAAGTTTCTTGTGTATGAAATGATGCAAAATGGGTCTTTGGAAAGTCAATTGCACGGTATACTTCTTTAGAAGAAGAGAAAACAATGAAAGATGCTAATTTACATATAATTTCTATAATACTATATGTGTTATTCATGAACATCTTAGGGCCAACACATGGATCAGCATTAACATGGCAGGTGCGGATGAAAATTGCTGTTGATGTTGCAAGGTAAGTCTAATTCTCAAAATTTTGTTGTCTATACTTATTCTCCTCCTTTCTCTAAAGTTCCTTTGTGCTGTGTTAACTGGTTGTTGTCAATGCAACTGATATTGACCAGAGGACTAGAATATCTTCACGAGTATTGCAATCCTCCTGTCGTCCATAGAGATATAAAATCATCAAATATTCTTCTGGATTCCAACTTCAATGCCAAGGTAAAAGCTACATATGTATAACATGTTCACAAGCACGGCGATTTCAAGTGTGGATTTCCAGTACTTTTTAGATGTTAACTAGAATGTTTCCTTCAATATTTTCTTTCTTTTTCAGCTGTCAGACTTTGGCCTTGCCGTAACTTATGGGATTGAAAACAAAAATATAAAGCTTTCAGGAACTTTAGGTTATGTTGCTCCAGAGTACCTTTTGGAAGGTATGCTAATATTTGGAGAATAGAAATTATATTTTATAGATAATTTTTGCTTGATTTCTATATTTTAGATTTTTGCTTGTAATACTCTTTCTCTTGTGAGTTCTATCAGTTGATGTTATTTTTGCTTTTGGCATAAAAATTGAAATGCTCATATATTAAGAATTGAAATCCCAAAATTGTAAATAAGAATTGATGCATTTTTTTTCATGAGATACTACTCTGGAGGATCAAATTTAGTTTTCTTCCTTTTTCTCTACACAATCTGTTAGCTTACTGAAGGTCATAACTTATAGCCAATTTTTTTTTCTCTTCCTCAAACTTTAGTTTCTGGTTTCCACAATCCACTGATTTAAATATATTTCTCATGTTTTTATTATTTGACATAAAATAGTGTTTTATATGTTCTCTCAACAATTGTTATGAGTGAATCTAATATGTTTTTGCTAGTTATTTGAAAGTTCCTATCCATCTTGCTCTGGGAAATGAGATTATCTGTAACTCTACTGGTTGATTGCATGTTGATGAATTTGATTAAGTAGAAGTTTATGATCACAAGCCTATTTCCTCTATAAATATGTCCATAAAACAGGATGAGAAAGGAGGATTTGGAGCCCCACCCTTTTTCAAATTTCAAAACAATATAATTGTGATCACAATATCTTCTTCTACTCTTTTGATGCTGCGAGAGTGAAGATTCTGTTCTTAACATCTCCCATGCTCAGTGTTTCTTTGATGAAAAAATGAGGCCTAATCCTGAGCTTTTGAATTTATCAGGCAAACTAACTGATAAAAGTGATGTCTATGCCTTTGGAGTTGTCCTTCTAGGGCTCCTCATGGGAAGAAGACCTGTGGAAAAGATGTCCGATGATCGCCATCAATCTTTAGTAACTTGGGTAATTTTCCTCCAACACAGTGTGGGCTTGTAGCTTGTCATCTCCAGGATAATTCCTATGAAGGTTTCAGGTTTGCAAAAAACTTAATTATACACTCTTTTTTGACATGTAGGCCATGCCTCAGCTTACTGATAGATCAAAGCTTCCCAATATTGTGGACCCTGTTATCAAGGGTACTATGGATTTGAAGCACTTATATCAGGTATATACATTGTTAGGAAACTCCATTATTAGCATGCTTAATATTCTTGACAAATTGAATTGCATATTATTATTGATCAGGTAGCTGCAGTAGCAGTACTTTGTGTACAACAAGAACCAAGCTATAGGCCGCTGATAACAGATGTCCTGCATTCACTCATTCCTCTGGTACCTCTCGAACTTGGAGGGTCACTAAGAGTTACAGAACCTCTGCCTCCTGCCCTGCATTCTGAACAACGATAATTGGAATGTTTATGCTTCTTCAGGATCATTCTTTTCCTTTGCCGATTCTGATGCATGCAAATCATTATAGAAATTCTTTTTTGTTTCTTGTTACAACGAAAGTTGTAAATTAATTGAATCTAATATGACTTGTCTTTGCACTTCTAAGTTGAATTAAGGATTTTGTAATGCTGCATTTCTACGAACTAGTTTAGTAAGAGAACCCCTTTAAAGATGGAAAGTTTAACCTATTTGCAGCAAAAGAAAAAAAAAAGAAATGGAAACAGATTCACTATGATCTCAACCAACTTTACCCTTAAATTTCTTTTAGTTCGCAAGTTCAATGGCTGTACAATAAATTATTTCCCTTTCTGATCAAGTGGTCATCACTGTCTATTCAAGGAAAAAAGATAGTATCAATTTAATTCCTTAATGGTAAACTTGTGAAACTTAATTTCTTCAGGTACATGTGTTCACTAATCCTTAATCCATCAAATTATTATATTAGATCCTTCCTTTTTTAGGGGTGTTAGCATGTAGATATAAAATCACTTTCATAATTAAAATTTTAACTTATAGACCTAAAAGTGAATATAATTGACTAGAATTTGAATATACAGTAAGTCTTGTTTCAGCCAATGGTTAGACATTTATTGCAGTAAGTCAGTGGTCGCGTCTAAAATTAATGAGAAAACACTTTAAAATTTATTTTTTAAATATTTAAAAATAAAATAATTTTTATGTAAATAAGCTAGTATAACTAAATCTGATAGTTTTGAGTTATCAGAAATTAAAAGAATCGTAAACAGAAATGAAGTGATTTTCGATGATTTTAATAAAATAATAGATGATTGTATAATACCTAAAGTAGATAAAGAATAAATTTATAAAATTTCTAAATTAAATATATTTAAAAATAATTATATAATTAAAACAGAAGAAAAAGATGTACAATTAAGTAAACATTTTAAAAAAATTACACTATTATCTTCAGAATCTATAAAATATCATAAAAGTAAAAAGTATAAACATATACATGTAGGACTTATACAAATTGGTATAAAACCTTTAACTAGAGAATGTTTAAATACTAGTATTCTAGCAGTAGTTAGAGATACTAGATTTGAAAATTTCAATAATTCACTCTTTGAAACTATAGAGACTAGTTTAAGTAGTAGTCCTTTTTTCTTTAATTATTTTTCTGATATTACAATATCTCTAAATTACCCTAATATATTAAAAAGTGTTATATTAAAAATTAAAACTCATAATTATAAAATGTTAGAAAGATCTATTCATGTAGCATTTATATATAAAAAATATTATAAAGTCATGGTTTCAGCGTTTGCAACAAAATACATAATAAAACTTAAAACAGGAGAAACTAGATTTCTTCAAATAAACCTTAGTAAAGCCAAGACAGTAATTTCTAAAACTATTCAATAGAAAGATATCGGTCTTCTTGATGAATGGATTTTGAAAAATATTGTTCCTCCTCTAGAACCTGAAAAAAAAATAGTAAAACCCAATATAAAATTTAGTAAAATTGAACAATATGAGGATGATAAAGTTAAACTAAAATTTAGTAGACATAGTATAAGTAGTAGGTATTCTGATTTTTCTTCATCTACTTCAATAGTAGATATAAGATGAGCTTCACAATTACCTTCTATAATATATGCTTCATATAAAGAAAATGAACCTAAATCTATTTTATAAACAGTTGTAAAGCCTAAGTATTCTACATCAGATATACCCGAGACTAGTAGTAAATTAAAAGGTATAGATCATAATACAATTGTACCACATCTTTTTTATAACCCTACAGAAAATATAAACCTTATAGAACCAAATCCTAATTATAATTGAGAACAATATAAAGAACAACCTCATTTTTCGCTTATGTCATCTACAGCTTCTTTTGTAACAAAAAATATAGCAAACATAAATAAAGAATTAAATATAATTAATAAAGAATTTGTATTCAATAAATATAAATTAGATAAAGAATTAACGACAATTAAAAATATAGATAAATTAAAAGAAGACATTAGTAAAGTAAATAATTTTAACTCTATAAAAAATAAATATATTAAATTTGTAAAACAGTATGAAGTTAATATGAAATTCTTTGATTGGTTTAAAAGAATATATAAAGAAAAAATTAAAGTAGAAAAATTCACTAAGAATAAACCCATAAAAAATTGTGATACACCCATAAATCTATCGCATAAATTTATAAACCCTATAACTAATTAGAAATAAAGAAACATAATAAAAGGTAAAAAATAAAATTATACAAAGTGAACATCCACATAAAATTGCTAGTGTATTTACGTATGGAGAAAATGAAATAAAAATTATACCATTTAAAATAATAGCAGATGATGATACAAATAGAAAAATATTATAATAAAATAATTTTAGCAATGCATATCTACATAGTACATGACAACAGTTAAATATGATAGAAAATTCTATTAGAGATAAAGAAATAATAAAATCTATTTCAGATAAAAAAAAAATTAAAAACTCATGTTTTCAAACCTTTTGAGATTTCTAAAATAGGTCAATGAGAAGTCAAATCTAAAGATTCTGACTTTGTAAAAGCTATTAAAGATCAATTAAGTAAAATTGATTCAACTTCTGAGATAAAATAAGTTGTTCAAGAAATACCTTAATCTAAAACTTCCAAAACTATGAGTATAGTATCCCAAGATCAAGAGACAGATTCAGTTGAGGATTCCCAACCTGAAACTGAAAACCTGAAATCTTTTAGTAAAGATATAAATCCACAAATAAATCGTATAACATACCATCTATCTATAGTATCTAGAATGTTTGTCCTAGACTTAAAAATTATAGATAGGCCTAACACTTTATCACAGTATAAATATAATGCTTCTTCAGTATATGAATGAAACATTGTTAACCTTCTAAAATATAATATTCTAAATCTTATACAATAGATGACAATGGCTGCCAATGCTTATAGAACTCAAACTGATATATTAGATAGAACTATAGCAGAACTAATTATAGCTGACTTCATAGGCCAATTAAAAGATTGGTGAGATAATCATCTCACTAAAGAATAATATTTAGAAATATTAAATGCTATGAAATATTATAAGGATGGAACTCCTATATTAAATGAATATTGTGATACTATTTAGGATGTGGTGGCAACACTAATACTGATTATATCTCTTTATTTTATAGGAGATCCTACTCATTTAAAGGATAAAAATGCTGAATTACTAAGTAACCTCAGGTATAAAAAACTTAGTAATTTTCAGTTTTATAAAATAACATTTCTAACTAGAATTATGCATAAAAAAGATTTCAACCAGGCTTTTTGGAAAAAAAAATTCTTAGTAGGATTGTCCTTCTTTCTAGGAGAAAATGTTATAAATCATATAAAACAGGAATATGAAAATCTTATTCCTCATAACAATTTGACTTATAGTCAATTGGTTAGTATAGTTCAGAAAGAATGATTAAAACTCTGTCAAGACATAAAGTTTCAAAAGTCATTAAAATTTAAAATGAGAAAAACTAAACAAGAATTGGATTCATTCTGTAAATAGTTTGATTATAGTATAACCCAGAATTATAAAAATTATAATGGACAGTGTTCTACAAGGTATAAAAAACCATATAAAAAATATAAAAAAATTATAGAAGAAAATATAATAAAGAAGATTACTATAAGAAACAAAAATCTTATAAATCTAGTAATAGAAAATTCTTTAAAAAGAAAGATAAATAATTTAAATTATATAAAGACTTAAAACGTTACAACTGTGATAAAAAAGACATACTTTTAGATTTTGTAATTTTAATAAAAAAAACAGCAAGAATTAAGTTTAGAAGAATCTTTGTTAAGTAAAATTCATTAATTATATTTAAAATATTCATATTCTGAAGATTATTCAGATTTTGAAGAAATAAATCAAATAGATTATAAAAGTTCGGAAACTAGTAGTAAATCAATAAATGTTTTAGCTAAAGAACAAGAATATACTTTTGGAAGTAATAAAATATATAAATGATCCTAAAATTCAAGAAAAATTCTTAAATAAATTATTAGAAGATTCTAATAAAAAAAAATCTAAACATTCAATATTACTTAGAATAAGTAAACAAACATATGACTTAACTTCAATTTTAAATAAAATTAAAATAATAAAAACTAATCTAACAATAAATGACTTACAAAAAGAAATTAAAAATAAAAATAGAACTAAAATAATTAAAAATTAAACAACAAAATAATTCTGAATTAATAAAATTTTTATTAAGTTCTACTTCTTCTAAAGAAAAAAAAGAAGAAAAAGAAGGTGAAGAAAATACTGAACAAATAAATGAAGAAGAAATTAATAATAATAATAATAATGAAATTATTATATTAAGTAAAGATAAAATTCATAATAATATAATTTTTATGTTATAAGAAATTACATCAAGAAAATATAAAATTAAAATAAAATTAAAATTTTTGAATAATTATAATATAGAAACTATAACTTTATTTGATACATGAGCAGATTTGAATTGTATTAAATCTAGTTTAGTTCTTAAAAGATTTTGGTGGAAAACAAATAAACAATTATCAATTGTAAAAAAATCTAAATTAAATATAATATGTAAAACAGAAACTTCAATAATTGATAAAAATTTAGAACTGAAAAATATATTTATTCTGACTAATAAAATGTATCATATGGTGATCTTAGAAACTCCATTTATGAATTTAATTACACCATATTTTATAAAAGATGACAATGTAAGTTTTAAAATAAAAAACCAAAAAATTATTTTTTCATTTATAGAAAAATCTAAAAGGAAAAATTTAAATTTACTTAAATCTCATTCAATCTATGAACTACAAATAAATGCACTAATAAAAGTAAAGTCTGAACAATTTTATAATTTAAAAAATAACTTTTATTTATAAAAAATAAATAAACAATTAAAAACTAAAGTTACACAAAATAAAATTAATAAATTAAAGCTTCAAATTAAAAAAAAATATGTGTTGATATTTCAAATGCATTCTGAAATAGAAAGCAACGTATGGTAGATTTACTTTATAAGATAGACTTTAATGAAAAGTTTATTACAACTAAAACGTGGCCCATTCAAATAACGTCTGATATGATTAAATTCTGTAAAAGAAGTAACTGATTTAAAAATAAAAAATTAATTACTAAATCTAGAAGCTCATAAATAAAACTCATAAATAAGATCTCTGAAATAGAAAAAAGAGCCCATAGATTAGTAATAAATTATAAACCATTAAATAAAGTTTTAAAATGGATTATGTATCATATTCCCCATAAAAAAAGATTTATTAAGTAGATTATATAAAAAAATATTTTTAGTAAATTTTATATAAAATCTGATTTTTGACAAATTTAGATTAATCCTAAAGACATGTATAAAACTTCATTCATTGTTCCATTTGGACGGTATGAATGGAATGCTATATTTTTTTGTTTAAAGAATACATCCTTTAAATTTCAGAGAATAATGAATGATATATTTAACCCATATACTATTTTGTATAATATACATAGATGATATATTAATATATTCTACAACCTTAGATGAACATTTTAAATACCTAAAGACTTTTTTATGGTGGTAAAGAAGAATGGATTAGTATTAAGTAAAACTAAAATGTCTCTGTTTTAGACTAAGATTAGATTTCTAGGACATTATATAGAATAGATAATTTTAGAATCTATAGAAAGAAACATAGCTTTTGAAGATAAGTTTCTTAATCAAATTCTTAATAAAACCCAACTACATAGATTTTTAGAATGTTTAAATTATGTTATAGAATGTTGTCTAAATCTGAATAGAATTATAAATCACTACATAAGAGGCTTAAGAAAAATCTTGGCCCATGGATTGAAGTTCATACTAGTATAATAAAACAGATTAAAATCCTAGTAAAAACTATTCATTGCCTACATATAATTGACCCGTTAGCTCCAAAAATAATTGAGACTGATGCTTTAGATATAAGATACGGGGGAATACTAAAACAGATAAAAGATGATAGAGAAATAATAGTCCAATTTTATTTAAAATATTTGGATCCAACCCAATTAAATTATTCTACTATTAAAAAAGAAAATTTTACGCATTGTGTTATGCATTTCAAAATTTCAATCTGATTTATTAAATAAAATTTTTTTACTTTGTATTGATTGTAAAAGTGCTAAAAAAGTTTTACAAAAGAATGTTAAAAATCTTATCTCAAAATAAATATTTACTAGATGGCAAGCTATTTTAAGTATTTTTTATTTTGATATTAATTTATAAAAGAAGAAAATAATAGTATACTGAACTTTCTAACTCATAAATTTTTTCACATACAAAATGGGGAAGAAAAATAAGAAAAACAAAGAGAAGAAAACCCTAAAGCCTGATTCTCCTAAAATATTATTTGTTCACTCAGATAATATTCTTAAAACTATTCTTAAAGCCATAAAACCTTGGGCTGAAGTGGTCGAAGAAGAAAGTAATGTTCAGATGGAAAAATGGATATCTCAATTGGCTCATTCTTTAGAAATTGTTAAAGCACTTTTAAAGATGGGTCATGAACCCCCTCTAGGGGTTCTAGATAATGATGCTTCTATCTCTTATTTAAAATAAGAGATAGAAAAATTTTTAAAATCTAAAACTCTATCGCAAAATATTTCTAAAACTGAGTTGGAAGTTTCAAACCCTTCAACTCAAATAGTTTCTTCAAATTTTTCATTAAAGCATCCTAAATCTGAATGGTTTACTAAAATATTTTTTAGTACAGAATTAATAATAGAAAATGGACATGCTCAACAAAATTCATGAAAAATTATTGAATCTGTATATCCTAAAAATTAATTTTTTAAATCAAATGATTTATCAAAATCTCAAGAATATTATTTAAATATTCTAGAGGATTCTGATTCTATTTATTTAAAGCACAATTATAACAGAAGAATAAGACTGTCATAACTCATTCCTCTTTTAAAATAAAAAATTTTCTATCTTTCTAAATGGGGAAAAATTTTGCATATTCTTGTGCAATTTAAAATTCTTTTCTCAAAATTATGTTTGCCCTTCTTATAATTATTAGAATTATATTGAAGCCTGGACCAAAGTCTTATTTTTTTAAAACACTGGCCAAACACATTCCTGGCTCATACATTTATATACTAATATTAAAACTGACAATATATCCATGTGGTTTGTTGACTGATGGTATTATTGTGGTAATGAGGATAGAGTATTATCATAAAATGTACTGCTAGCTTTTTAGTACTTTAAAGCTCATTTCATATTAGAAGAAATTTTCTCATCTTCTTTTCTTTTGTATGATCTTCTATATACCTTGGGTATTCCAGTGGTATTTTGATACTGCAATATAATCATGTACCAATATACTCGTAGTATTAAGAAAAACTAAAATTAAATAGTGGAATGCCTTTCGCAATTGTACCTATGTGTAGACCCTTAATTTTTGACCCAGTCCAATCCGATAATCTAAAATAATTTTGGTGGTATTTTAATTACTTATAATATTTAATAGATATTTTAATAAAAATTAAAATATAAAAAAATAAAAAATAATAAAAATCGGACGGATCGGAAAGCGCGCTGCCGCGTGGCAAGGAAATTCGTCGCAGAAAATTTCTGCGGCGAATTGGGCACTACCCAATTCACTTCTAATAGAGGGACAAATAGCCCCTTTTGAAAGAACTTATTGTCAACATCTTTCGCAGCAAATATCTGCAGTGAATAGTGAATTGGGCAGTGCCCAATTCGCCACAGCTGGGCTTGCCCAGTTCTGCGAGTAACTGGCTTGCCTAGCTCACCTGGCCCTCGCCCATAGCCTGCAGCAGTTTTTTCGCCAGCGCAACCCGCAGGCCCGGCAGTCCGCGTGCGCTGCCGATTTTTTGACCAAACCTTGTTTTACAAGGTTTTATAATTTTTCCTAAATAGTTAGTATTTTCTTATTAAAATAGGATTTTATTTTTATTTTTTCCTATAAATACCACATTAAACACACTAAAAGGGGGGGGGGACAGAACACGAAAAAACCTTAGAGAGGACAAAAAAGGAAAAAAAAAACCTAGAGGTTGGCAATAAAAATTAAGAGGATTAAAACAGCAAAGCAGAAGACAACAAAAGAAATTAGCAACAAATAGCACTCATCAATCATCAATCCATCAAAGGCAGCAACACTGTCTTTGTTCTTGTTCAGCCAGAGTCAACTGTGGTGGAACCAACGGGACAAAGGTTTGATTATAAATCTTTATTTTGTTTATATTTATAGCATTCTTATATTTTGATTTATGAATTTTTTAAACATACAATAGTATTGCCATATTTTCTTTTAAGTATTTCTATTATTTGTTTTGATATTGAGTCTTTCAGTAACCTAAATTATTAATTATTAAACTCTAATCGTATGTTTTATAAATCAAATTTTCATTCATCCAGTAGCCTAAGTCATTGATTAAATTATCAAAATCCTAAACTGTTTTTATGTTTCCAAAACTTTAAAATCCTAAAGTGTTCTTTTGTTTCCAAAACTTTTAAAACCCTAAACTATTTTTCCAAAAAGTCTAAACCCTAAATTATTCCATTAAAGTCTCAAAACCTGGATTGTTTTTCAAAATCTTAATTTATTATCAGAATTTATATTTCTTCTAAAATGATAAATCAAAACCTTAATTTTTCAAACCCTCATCCATTAAATCTACAAACCCTTAAGCCCAAATCCAATAAATCCCATAAATCTTTCTCTCTTAAACCGTAAAAATCTTAAACCCTAATCCCAATCTTTTAAAATTATAAACCCTAATGTCTTAAGGTTCCAAAATTCTAATTTCATGATGTTAGCCCTAAACCCTAATTTGATTAACCAAAAATCTTACTACTTTCTTAAATTTATAAAATCCTAATCCATCCCTTTTTTCCAAAAAATTCTCACAGTAGCCTAAATAATAATAACAATAATTTCAAAATTTTAAAATCCTAAATGTTAATTAAAGAACCCTAAATTGAGATATAAACCTAAATTTGTGTCTTTATTTGCTTTATTAAATTTTAGATTTGATTATATAGTTTATTATATGTTTTGATTTATTTAATTTTAATACTTGATTTATTTAATTTATCATGGATGGATATTTTTTTATTATTATGATTATTATTTGTTTGTTTTGATATTAAAATTGTAAGGGGTATGTTTCCACTTTGTGGATACCTCATTAGTTAAATTTTATGTAATTTAAATTACTTTTATTTTTTGGACCAGTGTAAATGACATATTTTCACCTTTCTGTGGGTGTCCTATTTAGTTTTAGACATGAACGATGTAAGGACATATTTCCATCCTCGGAAGGGTGTCCATTTATTTATTTTTTTTGGACATTACTTTGATTTTAATATAATGATGCTTTATTTTAATTGTTACATGTAATATGGATAATATTGTTATATTTAAGAATTTTATAATATTAAGACCTGCAAATGAGGCCGATTCTAATGAACTGGGCGTTATGGGAGTGCTGGGCCATTTCTCACTGCGTTGTGGGGGTGCTGGGCCATTTCTCACCTTCCCCACACGTACCTAACTTTTTTAACCCATTAAGGAGTTGGAGATTCTTTAGAAATCGAGTCGTCCACCCCTTTCTTTTTCCTGGCACGTCCGGGTGGTGACTCCATTTTTTTCGGACTTAGGCCCGTATTCTCTAAGGCCCTGAGCCTAAACAGTGCCGAAGTCGTAAGAACCATTCCACCGGAAGTGGGGGTGAAAATTTTCGCTCACAGTGGTGACTCCAATGGAGATAAGAGATGTAACACCCCGATACTCCATATAAATACTATACATATACCTTGTATACATACAGTAAGCATATAAAGTATAAGGATGTTACTTTTCGTTACACTTTAAAAATCTTTAACTGAGTTCAAATCATATCTTTCATAAAATATTTCTTTTAATGATCTTATACTTAAATATAATAATAATCTTGTCTTTAACAAAACTTCATTTATACATATGAATACATTCTTGTAGTAAAATACATCATAATTAAATTATACATGTATGCAACACACTCTAGTTGGTCTCAGAACACACTTACCTTACTCGTGGCATACCGATTGACTTTTAGATCAACCACCTATTCACCTGCGCGATTTACATAATCACGCTAAGCTAAAAAGCTTAGTAGTACAAAGAAATAATTTAAAATATATATTTCAAATAAATCATATTTCATATATTAACATCATGTATTACCATTTTCTTATCATATTTACCCTTTTTAATGCACTCTCTATATATTTCCACCATTCTCATAATATATATATATATATATACTCCTATACATCATTCCAACAAATCATAATTCAATGACTTAACAAAACCTTCATGAAATAATGCTCACAATTTCCACATCCATAAACATTTTACACATCATATTATGTTTTCATAAACTCATCATTCAACATAGCTTCTCAAGCCATATTCACTTTCAATCATTTACTTATGTATTGTATACATCTCATTCCATGATTATCATCATATATCACATAATGTTATATTTCATTCCATAATTCACATTAAAACAACAACATGCATGGGCCCACAAGACACTAATATGCCATTCAACTTTCAGAGTTGATGTTTTGGTTTAATTTTCTCATTTATCATTATCCCAACTAGGCTTCAAGGATTAGGTTCAACCAAGCTTCAAGGGGAACAAAGCATGCTAAGTATCAACCCAACTTGGCTTCAAGAACCAATCCAACCTAGCTTCAAGGGTTGTAACATCTCAATTAGGCTTCAAGGACTAGACCCAACCAAGCTTCAAGGGGAGTAAAACATGTTAAACTTCTACCCAATTTGGCTTCAAGGATCAAGCCCAACCTAACTTCAAGAGATTGTTACTATAGGCATGCCACCAACAACGAACTCTGAAAATGGAATAACACATTAGCCACACAATTCATTTATTATTTCATTATCAATTCCATTCTCAATTCTCATCATTATCTAGGCAAACATGCCCCACTTGTTTCAATTGAATCATCATAGCCAATCACAATGGCTTCACATGTCATTTGAATTATCATAGCCAATCACAATGGCTTCACATGTCATTTGAATTATATCTCAATTCACATTACAACACTTCATCATTCAAGTATACATAATCAATTTCATTGAACATATAGACAATATGTCCATTTATTTCATTGCAATCACTATTACCAACCATAATGACATCACATTTCATCACTTCTCAAGGCACATTAATATAATTCATCATTAAAATATTTATCATAACCAATTGCATTGCACATACCTTTTTGAATGATCACCAAAGCTTTCACACTATACAATTAATAACATTAGTCACATTGTATTAACCATATAATAAATTACTTAACATTGTTGTAGGTCACAAAATCATATAAAAGAATGCATCTATGTAAGTTGTACTTACCTCAAGAACTACTCCCATTAATCTATACACTTCCTCTTCCAAGAGTTTTCACATTAGGTTAGTGCAACATAATCTCTTCCAAACCTAATCCAAAGATAATTACACCCATAAGAAATAAGAATGATGACTGACTAGGGCAAACACAACACATGACACGCTCACCAACACGGGCGTGTTCCTGATCGTGCCCTAAACCAACAATACAGGAGCTTTGACACGCTCAGTAACACGGACGTGTTAATGGACGTGTCATTCATTCTGCCTCACAGAAACATTGACATGCCCAACAACACGGGCGTGTTCATGGCCGTGTCAATTACTTTTTCTCACAGTAGCTATGACACGCTCAGTAACATGGCCGTGTTAATGGTCGTGTCGCAAACATCCAACTCAGTACCATTGACACGCCCAACATTGTGGCCGTGTCACTGGCCGTGTCAGCCAAAAATCATGAATTCAAACTCTCATCCATGAAAACACAAACACTTCAAAACTCATACTTCATCACCCTTAATCAACATCTTGGTTATATTCATCAATTACCTATCAATTTAACACTTATATCACTTCAATATATCATAATAATAATCATTATATACACCACCATATATCAACTACTCAATTTCCCCAATTCATTCATATGAAACCCTTACTCAATAATTTCAACAATTCATCATCATCCTCACAATTAACCATATTATCTCATAATTAACCATATTATCATCATCTAAAAACCAATTCCACACATATATATATTTCAATCTTTCATTATCATCATCATCACACATCAATCATATCAAATCCAAACTCAAACAATAAAAATCAATACAAGGAAATGAATACTTACTTGACTATTATGTCAAATCTTCAATAACCATCTTCAATTCTCTCAAAACCCATAAGAATTTGGTGTATATGTAGATAAAATCACCTCTCTTTCTCTCTATCCCTCTTTCTCTTTCTCTCTCTCTCTCGTCCAAGAAGAAGAAGAAGATGAAAAGAAGATCTTTTCTTCTTTTTCTCATGCTTATCATATATATATATATATTAATAATTAAATACCTTCAAATCTTCACCATACACTTGTCACTCTTTGACTTTCTTTCTTCTTTTTCTTTTAATTATTATTATTATTAATTAATTAAGCTTACTTTCCCACACCACTTTATACCTCATGTATATGTGATGTATATGTTGGTATATGTATATTTCTTATATATCACTTTTATATTCCCATATATTTTCCCAAATACCATATATACATATTATCCTTACATATATTACCAACATAACTTCTCACAGCTACTACTCTAATGTACACCAAAATCGGGGTATTAAATTAATTCGTTACTCTTCTTTTGATTTTCAATAGACATTCACATTAAATCCATATACAACAATAATTACTCCAAACTTTTAGGTATATTTTGGGATATTACAAGAGAAGTTGATTCCGTTGGTCTTTATATTATTCTATTCTTTCTTATCATGATATTATCCATTGTATCATTTAGATTATATCGTGTGCGTGAGTTAGGATGTCCGTGTTACCCGTGTTGTGTTATGTAAGGGATACCATGGTTTCACTCAAGGTATGGAGATCGAGCATGGCATAACTACTCATAGCCTTGTACCTTTTGGTATATACTTGCTATATGAACCTAAGCCTCGTAACCCAAAGACTAAAGCTCATGTAATTGGCCTAGTTACTTTCCTTAGGTTTTTACTCCAAATGCTTGTTGTTTGATTATAGTTAATTTATCTTGGTTTAAATCATGACTCATTTGGTTTGTTCTTTTTCTAATATGACTTAAGTATATTGTAAGCTCAAAATAAATTTTTCTTTAAAGTCCAAAAAACCAAAGCTATTTTCAAAACTTTTCAAAATGGTCTTTGGACATAAAACTTTCTTTTCTCATGACTCAAATACAAAGCCCAAAATCCATTTTTTCTAAAATCTTTTTACAAAGAAATAAAATTATTTTTATCCAATCTTTAAAAGAGATTACAAATTATTTAGGTCAATTATGGAATACAAAAATCAATTGTGAGCCTAGTTTATACTAAGAATAATTAATCATAGGCTTATTTTTGGCATGAATCATTAGCTACTTTTTCAAGTGAGAAATCTATTTATAATAAACCTCTTAATTTAGTTTTAATCCAATATAGCATAAAAGCTACTTTAGTTGATTGAATGGATGTTTTATTAGTTTTTGTTATAGATTTGTATCTTATTTATTATGATAATTATTGTTTTCTTTAGGCATTTTGGTAGTTTCAATCGGTTTATTCAGTGTTTTCATTAATTTTGGTAGTTTAAATTTATTTCAGTGTTTTTATCATTTTTGTCCAAATTTTTAGTGTGGTGTTTATGTTTTGTTGGTTAATGTTCATTTAATTCTTGTTTTAAGTTTGTTCCAAGTTTTGTTTTAGGTTAAAAAGCCAAGGAACAAAGAAGAAGGAAAAATTGGGCAGTGACTGACACACTCAGAGGACACGACCAAGCCACTGGCCGTGTCCCATACCAAGCTAAGGAAGAAGACCAAGACACAGAAGATGACACAAGCAAGGGACATAGCCAAGCTTGTGGCAGTGTCCCTCCAAAATTTTCCAACACGGCCAAGTTATTTAAGCTTGGCCGTGTCACACTCAAGTCCAAAGCAAAAGAAAGATGAAAATCAAGCAGTAGAAGACACCTTCAGGGGACACGGCCAAGCTTGTGGCCGTGTCCCTCCAAGAACCTCAGACACGACCAAGTTCACTTGAGCCTGGCCGTGTCACTCATGGATTAATGAAGACGCGGATTTTTGGAGCGGAGGTTTCGTATAAATATTAAGATTAGGGTTTTTAAAGTGTGGGGAGAGTTTAAGTTTGGATTGAGCCGTCAAAGAACATTAGGGTTTTGATATCTTGTTTTCTTTGATATTTTGATTACACTTGGATTAAACTAGTCTAGATTAGATTTTTTCTTGCCATTGATACATTCTTTGAGCAAGTTCTGAATAAGAGATTCTTCAAGAGCTAAGAAGTTTGTAATTTGGTTTTGTTCTCGAACTTTATCTCTTTAATTTCATTGGAATTGTATTCAAGAATATTATCATGTCTAATTTGATTTCTTTGAATTTTAATGAGATGAGTATGTTTGATAGCATTATGAACTAATTTGATCTAATCTAGGGTTTGTATGGATCTGCTATGATTGTATGAATTGGTTATTACTCTTAACTTAATTATTACTTTAGCCTTTATTGAATGGATTATTGCTAATATATAATTGATTGGCCACCAATTATGTGTTTTAGGTATTAGATGATGGATTGAGAGATGAAGTCTAATGCTGGAACAATTCAATTAAGGACTTAGGTGAATTAGAGATATAACCTAAGGAAAGGATTATTTCAATTGTAACAAGATTATTTGAGAGAGGTTTGAATGCGAGAGCTTATTTCCTTGATTCGATTAATTAAGTTACTTGAGATTTAATCTTTGAAATTAAATTGGTTGAGAGGAATAACCATTCATACATATAAGTAGTAGAGAAGTGCAAACCCTAGACCATTCTATTAAGTGAATTAATACATCAGCTTAGTTTACATTTATTATTTTAAACTCCAATCGATCTTCTTCATTAGTTGTTAGCAATTTAAATTTATTAATCACTTGTTATTTATAATTTGATAATCAATTAGCTTATCTAGCTTCCTTGAGAGACGACCTTGGGGCGATCACCTTTGCTACAACTACCTCGTATACTTGCGAGTGACGCTTTGTAGTAGAGTTAATTAGAGCGCAACAATGGATTAAAGCCTAATTAATGGAAATTATCATGGACTGATTTTCATTTTTTAAAATATAATTATTGGTTGAAACGTCCGAGGAAAATATTCAAAAATAAGATACCCCATGTTGGTATTTTATTAACCATATTACCTAGGAAAAGAGACTCGTCATTCGTGTGTGGACGTTATAAGGTTGGAAGGAACGTCCTAATTATTTTTCTTTGTTTATTGTTTATGCATACATGCATACATGCATACATACATTCGCATCTTATATCATTGATCCTCTCTAGCTCACAGCCCTAGATTACGATAGTTCAAAAGCTTACGACAATCCAACCTCCGCCGGAGACGAAGATTCTAGCAACTACTCAATCTCTTTTTCACCAAAAGCAATGGAGCTTGAACAAATTCAAAGAATGGTGGATGAAACCCTTAATGCCAAGATGAAAGAAATAAAAGAGGCTCTGACTGAGACCATAAAGAACCAATTAGCTTCAATTTTCTGAAACAATGTTGAAACATCTGCTAGCACCAAGAAAGACAAGGGGAAGGCTAAAGTTGGTGGAGTGGAACCAAATCCTTTAGGTAAATTCTTCTTAGCCAACATATATCTTCCTATCTCAACTACTGTTCTATTCTTTCTTTCAGTCACACTATTTTGTTGAGGTATGTAAACTGACAAAAATGAATTTATTGATAGGAAATTATTTGGTTGATTGATTAATTTATTGGTTTGATGAATACATTTTATATTCTATTCCTGAAATATGTCAGATAAATATTCATTTAGTTTTAATATTTTGGTGCATAGTACATGATTTTTTCCTCGATTGCAAATGGAACAAGGATGAAATTTTTATTGGTTATGAGATTCACTAGAGTTTTCAGCTTTTTACTTGTCTTTTTTTTGATAAACTTCTTTTGAAATCTCTAACATTATCCTTTTTTTTCCCTTTATGAATTACTTGAAAGGTTGTTTCAATTGCTTCTTCGCTTCTCATGGATGATCTTTGTTCTTGAGCTTGGAGTTTACTAATAAGCTCTGAAATAGTGTGAGCGAAAATTTTTACCCTCACTCCCATATGGAATGGTTCTTGCGACGTTGGCACTGTTAAGCTTAAGGCCTTAGGGAATACAAGTCTAAACCCGAAAAAAATGAAATCATCACTCGGATGGGCCGAGAAAAAGAAAGGGGTGGATGACTCGATTCTTAAGGAATCTTCAACCACCTATTGGGTTCAGAAAGTTGGGTATGTGTGGGAAAGATGAAAATGACCCAGCACACCCACAACGCCTGGTTTAGTAGAACCGGCCACCTTTTCAGAATATTATAAAATTCTTACTTAATAAGATATTATTCATAATACATGTAATTATAAAATAAATAATCACTTTATTAAAATCACAATAAATTTAAAAATAATTAAATAAATAGGCACCCATCCATAGATGAAAATATACCTTTACAATCGTCTAATATCCAAAAGAAAATAAATAAAATAGGATACCCACCAATTGGTGAAAATGTATCCTTTATATTAATCCAAAACTTGAATAAATTATATTATATGTGACCTAATAAATGAGGTACCCATAATATAAAAACATATCTCTTATAATTACTTGAAACTAAAAAATAAATCAATGAATAAACATTCGAACTTCATTATAAAATCAAATAAAAATAAATCATTCATCAACACATATAATAAGCATGCATCCAAACTTAAGTAAAGCAATAGATATATAAATGTAGGGTTTACACTTCAATTAGGGTTTCTTGAATAAAATTAGAGTTTTAAGGGTTTAGATTTAAAAAACTAATATTTTAGGGTTTAGATTTAGAAAATAGGGTTTTGATTTAGAAAACTAACATTTATATATATTTTTTGAAAGGATTTAGCCACTGGAAAAATTAAAAAAGATAAATTAGGATTTAGGGTTTGGATATTAAGGTTCTGGGTACTAGGTTTTATAGTTTTTAGGGTTTAGCTAAATTAGGGTTTAGGTGAATTTTGAAAAAATATTTAGGGTATGGAAAAAATCATGGCTACTGTAAAAAACTTTTCAAGCTATTTTGACAATTGAATTTTTAAATAAATATTTATATAGAATATAGCTACTGGATATGTTTAAATTAAATGATCATGCATTGACAAACATCAATTGAATAAGTCTAGGTTACTGGAACTAACAAGTTACTAGAATTGCTTTGTATGAAGCACAAACAACATCATCAAAGCTTCTTATGCTGAGTTTAAATAAATTTAATTTAGAAGACGTATCTTCATTTGTTGGCTCCATCAATAATTAAACATTGATCCAAACTTTTGCTTGCACCAATTGTAAATTCTCGGTTGAATGGAATAAAGACAGTTGTTTACTGCCTTCTTGGTTTGATGGTTTGATATTCCATCTTCTTGTTTAATGAGCTGATAAAGTTTAATCCTCATCCTTTCCTCTCTGTGTTCTTGTTATATATTTATTACTTCTGGGTTGTTGCCTCTCTGTGTCTTCTTTTTAATATTTATGTATTTTTCTTTCCTTTTTGGATTGATTCTACTAGGGCTTTTGTCTTTCAATTTCTTTTTACTGCCCGTTTGTTAATCAAAGTTGCTCTCCCATTCCTCTTCTTTAATCCTGTATTTATAGAAGAATATATTAGGTTAAAAACTGAGTATTAACTTCCTATTTTCAAATGATTTTCCTGAAGCATATCGAATTAAAACAACTTGAATTCATAGCAAACCAAGACCATGTCAGAGTCCCCCATCTCCTAATCCGATATAGAATCAAAATTAATAAGCTCCATATCGAATTAGGGAAGGCCCAATTCGATATGGGACCTCCCTAAATCGATATGGGAGCCAAACTAAGGTCCCATATCGAAATGGGGCTTCCCAATTCGATATGGGAGCCAAACTAAGGTCCCATATCAAATTGGGGCATCCTAATTCAATATGGATTGTCCCATATCGAATTGTGAGGCCTAGTTTGACTTGAATACACCCCTGAATGTCCTAACATCGAATTAGACCCGACTGAACCTTCAAAACAAACCTCTTTAGAGTTTTAAAGGTTCAACCATCCTATTAAATTATACCATCTAATCAAAAGGTTTATGACTCATGTCTCATTAATTAGCCACGGCTAGTCAGGGCCAAAATTAAGGGTCTACAAATAGTCATGGTTTTAAGGTAACATAGTTCTTCAATGGTGGAAATCATGGCTTCAAATTATTCTGGTAATTTAACCAGAATCTTCTCAATCATCTTTAAGTCTTCAAACTTCTCACCATACAATCTGATTTGATTAACCAGTTGCATGATTCCATAGGAGTAATCCTTCATTAACTCTCCTTCTTTTATCTTTAACATTTCAAATTCTCTTTTGAGAGTCAGCATTTTGACTGCCTTAACCCTCTCACTTCCTTCAAACTCTTCTTTTAATTTATCCCACGTCTCCTTAGGTGTTTCACAAGCCATGTTCCTATAAAAAATAACCTCAGACATTGCTGAATGAATATAGGATAAAGCCTTTGGTTTTTTGGCTAAATACTCCTCATGCTTCTTGGGTTGGGCTATAGTAGGATTTTGTCTCAACTGCAATGGTTCCTCATCTATTTCAACAACTTCCCATTGAGACATTACTCAAAGGTAGGCTTTCATCTTGATAGCCCAAACTTGATAATTATCCTCAGAAAATACCAGAGGGGCAATTGAGGAGAAACTAGAACTTGACATGGAGAAACAATATAAAAATCTTACAAGAAATTTTCTTTTATCAATTAAAAACTCATAATATTGGATAAATTCCACAACCTTTAAAGATCAACCTGGCCCTAATACCACTGTTGCAATTAGAAAACTAATTAAAAAGTATAATTGTAAACTTAGAAAAATGGAAGAAGAAACTTAGAAAATCTTTTACTCTCATATCTTAAAAGTACATAAAAACTACACACTTCGTTAATATAGACATAAAAAAATAATAAATGAGTAATTAATAAAGAAAGTCCCATCAATTCTAACAGGGCTAAAATCTTAACTCTAAACTTTCTGGAATTCTTGAACTTGATAGATTTGGACCTTGTTGAACATAACGGACATAGATGGGCATATTTGGACATAACTGGACTTATGGAAAATTGTTTCCTTTTGCAAATGATTCTAGATATTAAACAAACATAATCTGGACCTAAAAATAAACTAAAAATCACATCTAAACTTGGTAAAATGTTGAAATCTATTTTGATACAAAAAGCCTCAAATCTAGACCGAAACAGCCATGAATGGAGTTTCGCTAGTCTAGAACTGGCAATTCTGCTAGTTGAGGACTGGAAAAATGCCAATCCTCAGATGGCAGAATGCCAGTTGCTTTTGTTTGGCTATTCTGAGCCGATTAGCATTCGTTTTCTTGCTTTGTGATTCTATTTTGAATGGATTTTAATTTTGCAACTTATATAAAAACTTATCTTGGATGATTTGATTGGTATTTTGATAATTGGTTGTTTAATGTGTCATTATTGATTTGATAGGCTATTTAACATTAAAATGATTGTTTGGCATGATCAATGTTGGTTTAATGCATCACTTGAACATTTGATAATCAATTTCTGACCTTGTGCATTCTAAGTGCTAATTTTCCTCAATTTGCATGCCTTGGTTCATTTTGTCTTTGATTTTGTTTGAATGTTATTAAATGATATTTTATGATGGTTCGTGATGATTTTGAATGATATTATTGTGATTTGTGATTTTGTATGGATATCGATGCTCATTTTTATCTAATTCTTGGTTTTGTGCCAATCTCTCTGTTCTTCTTTTCTTAGAATTGATGTAATGGAATTCTAAATTGTATTTATTTTTGTACAATGGTGTATAGGCTTTTATTTGGATGTAAATGCATGTTTTCATTCTAGACGAGGCCTATTTATCTTATTTTTGCACTTTTATGGGTTTTGAACATTTACACATTCATGTAAATATGATAATGCTATAACATGAAAAAGAGGTTAATTCCAATGGATTGGCTTATGACAATAGTGAGATGTGTAATGTCATTCTCTATTTATCTTTTATTTTTCAATGGATTAGCCAAATATCAAATCATAGAATCAAATACCAATAACCTAATTTAATATAATTAGATGGATATGTTAGAATTAATTTTATATTGATTAAAATTAATCCTAAATGTGGGCCAAATATATTTAATATTTAAATGTGTATTGCAGTCAAATTAAGATAGTTAAATTAAAGTTGTGATCAAATTAGGATTGTTGACTATTGAGGTGTCCTACTCGTAATAGGATTATAAGTGTAGAGACCAATAAGAATTTATGTTTTGTTGAAGGACCAAAACAGAAATAATTATCATCAGTTATAAATAAGGGGTCGTGGTCTCCGGGGGAACATAACAATTTTAGAGAACATTACATTCCTTCAGTAGTGCTTCCGCATAACCTAAAGTGTGTATCCCCTGGAAGGCGACAAACCCCAGAATCGTTTTCAGCATCAACATACGATGATATCAGGTACGCAATTCTACCCTTTGCAATTTAATTTGAATAATCTAGTGATCTATGCATATTTTAGGTTTTAGAAAAATTAAGTTTTCTTCCCCTTTCATTTAGGGGAATCAGGTTTTCTTCCCCTTTAAATTGGTATCAGAGCCCTATGCTAGGTTGCTAGATTTTCCGATTAAATTGCGGTATTGATTATTATTTTGATTCTAGAAAATTAATTCGGTGATTGTAATTTTCTAGAATTAATTTGGAATCGAAATTAGTAATCTGAAATCAATTTTGGTTTGATTTGTTTTTTGGATTAAATTACTGAGATTATTTAATTAATTCTGAAAAAATCAAATTTTTTAGACTTCAATTTTGGGTTTGTGATTTTTTCTGGAATTAATTAATTAAAAAAAAATTTTGTTCTTCGTTTTGGTTTAGAAGAACAAAGTAAATGTTTAAATTTTTTTTTGTTCTTCGTTTTGGTTTAGAAGAACACAGTAAACGTTTTTAAAAAAAAAATTTTACCTTACTCCTTTTCATTTTTTTTATTTAAAAAAAATTCATTTAATTTTAAAATTGCAATTTTGATTGTAATTTAAAATTTAATTCAACTGAGTTTAAATTTTGGTATTTTAGTCCTGATTGTGTTTAATATTTTTAATAATAAATTAATTGAAGCAAAAAGTCACTAAAGTGACCTCTATTGTGTAGATTGATTTATTTGGGATATTAGACAGGTGTATTAAAATTCATTGCGGGTAGCATACCGGCCCAAAGGAAGGTTACTATCTAGCTGAATTGAGAATATATTGTGGTAATAAATATGTGATAATTATTATGTGTTCATTCATGTGGATAATAAATCGGCCCAAAGGAAGGTTTATTATTTGACAGGACTGAATTGTCAATATTTGATTACTGCGTTGAGATACCAATTACAGTTAATATTTTATGTGCAAAGATGAGAATATTAATGTTGTGTCCGATATCTTGTTTCCAATATTTCAACTCTACTTCTGTGATTTGTTTCAATTTTTTGTGGATTGTGAGCTTATGTCATTTATTATTTATTTTCTTTGAATTCAGCTAGCATGCCGTGTAATCCCAACTTTGTCCCTATGAATGAAAATACTGATAATAAGACTGCTGATAAGGAAAAATATTTGGTTTTAGTCTGTTCTGAAGTTAATTTAACTTCGGTACCTAGAAACACTTAGTGGATAGATTCTAGTGCTACTAGTCACATAAGTGTTTCAATGCAGGGTTGCCTAAGTTACCGAAAGCCAACTGACGGTGAAAGATACGTTTATATGGGAACTGGCGAACCGGTAGAAGTAGAGGCAATAGGACATTTTAGATTGCTTTTAAGAATTGAAAATTTTTTGGATCTAGTAGATACTTTTGTTATTCCGTCTTTTAGGCGGAATTTAATTTCTGTTTTCCATTTGGACAAATCTGGTTTTACTTGTTCATTTGGAAACAATAAAGTTACTTTATCTATGGATTCAAAAATTTTAGGTACTGGTTTCTTGTATGCACTTCATAATCTATATATGTTAGATATCGATGCCTCTTATAATGAGACCCTGCAAGTTAGTACTATAGGTACCAAAAGGAAGCTGAATATGGATAACTCAGCTGCTCTATGGCACAGACGTTTGGGTCACATATCCAAATCTAGAATAGAGCATCTTGTGTCAGATGGTATCATACATACACTTGATTTCACAGATTTGGACTCCTGTGTTGAGTGTATTAAAGGTAAACAGACTAAACAAAAGAGATTAGGTGCCAATAGGTCATCAAACGTCTTAGAGTTGATACATACGGACATCTATGGCCCATTCCCTACAGCAACTAGGAATGGTCAAAGATACTTTATATCATTCATAGACGATTACTCACGTTATGGGTACCTATATCTCATTCATGAGAAATCTGAGTCTCTGGACATTTTCAAATCTTATAAGGCCGAAGTTGAAAATCAACTCAGAAAGAAGATTAAATCTGTTAGATCTGACCGTGGAGGTGAGTACTATGGCAGATATGACGGTTTAGGTGAACAACGTCCAGGGCCATTTGCTATTTTCCTGTAGGACTGTGGTATAGTCCCTCAATACACCATGCCTAGTACACCCAGCATGAATGGTGTATCTGAGAGACGTAACAGGACTCTTATAGATATAGTTAGAAGTATGATTAGTCATTCTTCTTTACCTGAGTCTCTGTGGAGAGAAGCATTAAAGACAGCAGTCTATCTTCTTAACAGAGTACCAACTAAAGCAGCTACAAAAACACCTTATGAGCTTTGGACTGGACGCAAGCCCAGTCTAAAGCACCTTCATGTTTGGGGATGTCCTGCTGAGGCTAGGCCTTATAGGCCTAATGAGACAAAATTGGACTCCAAAACTGTTAGTAGCTACTTTGTTGGTTATTTTGAGCGATCTCGGGGTTTTAAGTTCTATAATCATACTTCCAGATCTATTTTTGAGACGGGAATTGCAACATTCTTTGAGGATGTTGAGTTTAGGGGGAGAAATAAGGTTAGCAACATTGTCTTTGAGGAGGGATCGAGTCAGGAACACTCAGTGTCGATTCCTATCTTTGCTCCTGGGACTGTTCAGGTTCTTAGAATTGTTAATATCCCAGAAGCAATTCCGGATCCAATACAAGACAATGTTGATCAACTTCCCCATCAGGATGAAGAAGTTGTTCTTCCTCAAGTACAAGCTCAACAACCTCAAGAATTTGAGCCAGAACCTGTGCCTTTAAGAAGGTCCACTAGAGAGAGAAGAAATGCTATTCCAGATAATTATGTAGTATATCTTCAGGAATATGAGGACACTATAGACATGGTGGAAGATGATCCTATCAGCTTTCATCATGTCATGCAGGATTCCAACTCTCATAAGTGGATTGAGGCAATGAGTGAAGAATATAAATCTATGCAAGACAATCAAATTTGGGATCTTATCCCATTACCTGAAGGAAAGAAACCTATTGGTTGCAAATGGATATTTAAGACTAAGAGGGATTCTAATGGTAATGTGGAAAGATATAAGGCTCGTCTTGTAGCTAAAGGCTTCACTAAAAAAGAGGGGATTGACTATAAAGAGACCTTCTCTCCGGTTTCATCGAATGATTCTTTTAGGACAATCATGGCTCTAGTTGCACATTTTGATCTTGAGTTACATCAAATGGATGTGAAGACTGCGTTTCTCAATGGAGACATTGATGAAACCATCTATATGGTGCAGCTAGAAAACTTTGTGTCTGGAGACCCAAAGCGACTAGTATGCAGATTAAAGAAATCCATTTATGGACTCAAGCAAGCTTCTCGTCAGTGGTACTTTAAGTTCCATGAAGTAGTTGTCTCTTTTGGTTTTGAGACAAATGCTGTGGAAGATTGTGTGTATCACAAGTTCAGTGGGATTAGATTTATCTTTTTGGTCTTATATGTGGATCACATATTGCTTGCTACTAACTGTAAGGACTTGCCGCACGAGACCAAAGTCTTTCTCTCAAAACACTTTGAGATGAAAGATTTAGGTGAAGTTTCTTTTGTATTAGGGATTCAAATACATCAAGACCGTACTCGAGGTATTCTTGGATTATCACAAAAGGGCTATATTGAGAAAGTGCTCAAGAGATTTAGTATGCACAACAGTAGACCAATTGATACCCCAGTTGCTAAAGGAGATAAATTCAGTCTTGATCAGTGTCCAAAGGGTGAACTTGAGATTCAGGAGATGCAGAAGATTCCTTATGCGTCAGCAGTTGGGAGTCTGATGTATGCTCAAGTTTGCACTCGTCCAGATATTTCATTCATAGTTGGCATGTTAGGGCGATATCTCAGCAATCTAGGAATGGATCATTGGAAAGCAGCCAAAAGAGTCTTGAGGTATCTTCAGAGAACTAAGGGACATATGCTCACATACAGGCGATCAGATCAGCTTGAGATCATTGGGTATACTAATTCTAATTTCGCGGGATGTCAAGACAGTCGGAAATCCACATCAGGCTACATATATCTCTTGGCAGGCGGTGCTATTTCTTGGAAGAGTGTGAAACAAACTCTAGTAGCTACCTCCACCATGGAAGCAGAATTTGTAGCAAGTTATGAGGCATCCAATCAAGCAATCTGGCTGAGGAACTTTGTCACAAGGCTGCGCATTGTGAATGGCATTGAAAGGCCATTAAAGTTATACTGTGATAATAACTCAGCGGTTTTATTCTCCAACAACAACAGAAGCTCTTCTCGATCGAGACACATTGGGATAAAGTTTCTGGCTGTGAGGGAGAAAGTACAGAGTGGACAGATATCCATAGAGCATATTGGAACAAACTCCATGATTGCGGATCCGCTCACTAAGGCTGTGATACCGAAAATTTTTTATGAGCACACTGCTCATATGGGTGTCACATTATTTGAGACTATTTAGTTTCAGTGGGAGTTTGTTCATTATGGTTACATTATATTTGTGTATACTCTATTTTGTAATGGATATATTATGTTATTAATACTCAGTTTCTGCAGAAAATAAAGTATTTATTTTGTTACACTCTGTATTATTATTTATTGATCTCACTAAAGTATGACCAGTTGGAAACAGGCATGATTAAATCACATTACATGTAGTTTCCATGCTACACTCCTATTATTGATCTATGTCATTTGAGAGTATTGGTAATGTGATTGATGGTGGTTTGAGTCACGATGAATGTGGCGACTGGCTCTTCAGTCCTTTATCGATATAATCAATGGACGAGATTGTTTGAGGCAAGATTGTTAGAATTAATTTTATATTGATTAAAATTAATCCTAAATGTGGGCTAAATATATTTAATATTTAAATGTGTATTGCAGTCAAATTAAGATAGTCAAATTAAAGTTGTGATCAAATTAGGATTGTTGACTATTGAGGTTGACTACTCGTAATAGGATTATAAGTGTAGAGACCAATAAGAATTTCTGTTTTGTTGAAGGACCAAAACAGAAATCATCATCATCAGTTATAAATAAGGGGTCGTGGTCTCCGGGGAAACATAATAATTTTAGAGAACATTACATTCCTTCATTAGTGTGTATCCCCTGGAAGGCGACAAACCCCAGAATCATTTTCAGCATCAACATACGATGATGGCAGGTACGCAATTCTACCATTTGCAATTTAATTTGGATAATCTAGTGATCTATGCATATTTTAGGTTTTAGGGGAATTAAGTTTTCTTCCCCTTTCATTTAGGGGAATCAGGTTTTCTTCCCCTTTCAGGATAAATTTGAATTTTAATCAAAATCAAATTAATTAAAAAAAATTCTCATTTTTCAAGTTCAATGAGTTCAGGATTTTATTTTTGAAGTTTCAGGTTATTATGGAGTTGTTATTGAAGAAATAATATGGATATTATAATGAATTACAAAACTCCAAAAAATAAGAGTGAAGTTTTTTGGAACTTGCATGATAACAATAACAATGGAATACGTTAAAATAAAATCTAAAGGTAAATGCATATATAATCAGACAATATATATATAAGGCTCTGATACCACCAAATTATTATAGGATCGTTTTTAGGAGATCAAGCAACCTAAAGAATAAACTAAGCAATAAGCAATCAAGCAAAAGCCTCACTCTTAGATCTATTAACATTGTTTAAGAATATACAGAAATTAAACATAAATAAGAATAAATATAAAAAACATACATATTATTTATAATAATTACTTTTGTTGAAAATAATAACTATTCAACAAAGGCTACTGGATTTTATAAATTATTATATAAATTTTTTATAAAACTATTGATACGTGAAATTGTTGTACCCAAGTACAGACAAGACTATTGTCCATTCGAATTCAGCTCTTAAATTTATATCTGAGTTTCCATCCGATATACCAATAATATATATAATGAGGCTTTAAAGAAAATATAGAAATTATATAGAAATTTAAAATACAGGTTTAAGATGCACCAGATCAAACTAAGTTACAGGTGCAGAACATACTTATACAAAATAAACTTTAAAATATAACAAATAAATAACTTACAGGAGAGTTTTTCAATGAAATGAGATACAAAAATGGAAGAAGATTGATAGTGAAGAGAAAGGGAACGGAAGACTTAAACTAGAACTTTGAGTCCTTCAGAGCTTCTGGAGGTGAGAGAGTTCTAAAAAAGTATCATCAAGCTTTAGAAATGGCTTTCTTTTATAGACAGAGGATTTTAGCTTTACATTGTTCTTTTCACATGCAGTACTGTAGATAAATAGTAACATATTATTACTATTTACTTTACTATGTCTTCACGCGTCTAGAACTGTATATGAATAGTTCTTCTGACTTTATTATTAATTTTTTCTGGTGAACACTGTAGATAAACAATATTTTATCAGTGGATTTATTGACTTTTTACTTTTTACTCTCTTTTTTAAAATTAAAAGAATAAGATTCCTTCTACCTTTAATTTTCTAACGAGCTTGTGCCAGAGTCATATTTTTTATTTTTATATTTTTTCTTTTTTGTTTATTTTTCTTCTTTTTCTTTTTCTTTTTTACTTTTTATCTTTATTAGAGACAAGACACCATAATAATCATCCTCATTACTGGGGCAATAGTCTAAGTCAGATATTTTCTCAGTAAAAAATGATGTCATGGATGATGAAGAAGAGGAGTCAGAAGAGGAAGGTAATTTTTTTTCTTCTGGACTTGGCTTTAGATTTTTTAAAATGGACTTTATTGAATGATTCAGCAGAGCTAGTCTTACTGGGCTTTATGGGCTCAGACGTTAAAGAAAGATATTCAACCATCCGTTGCATCAAGGCTTTATAATCTTCTGCAGTATTTGCAGCTATAAGAAGGGCTATATTTTTAGCTCTTTGGACTCCAAAGAAAATAGATAGCTTTGGATTAAAGCCACCATAGTTTCTCTTTAAAAGTCACTATTTTACTGTGTGCTCATAGTGTGAGCGGGGATTTTCACTGTGAGCAAAAATTTTCGCTCTACTCCAGGTGGAATGGTTCTTGCGACTTTGGCACTATTTAAGCTCGAGGCCTTAGAGAACACGGGCCTAAGCTCAGAGAAAATGGAGTTGCCACTCAGACGAGCCGGGAAAAAGAAAGGGGTGGATGACTTGATTCCTAAGGAATCCTGAACCCCTTAATGGGTTTAAAAAGTTGGGTACGTGTGGAGAAGGTGAGAAATGACCCAACACCCCCACAACGTCCGGTTCAATGGAACCGGCCTCCTTTGTAGGTCTTAATATTATAAAATTCTTAAATATGACAACATTATCCATATTACATGCAACAATTAAAATAAAACATCATTATATTAAAATCAAAGTAATATCCAAACAAAGCAAATAAATGAACACCCATCCGAGAATAGAAATATGTCCTTACATCTTCCATGTCTAAAACTAAATAGGACACCCACCGAAAGGTCGAAACATATCCTTTACATTGGTCCAAAAAATAAAAGCAATTTAAATTACATAAAATTTAACTAATAAGGTACCCACAAAGTGAAAACATACCTCTTACAATTTTAATATCAAAATAAACAAATAATAATCATAATAATAAAGAAAATATTCATCCATGATAAATTAAATAAATCAAGTATTGAAATTAAATAAATCAAAACATATAATAAACTACATAATCAAATCTAAAATTTAATAAAGCAAATAAAGATACAAATTTAGGTTTATATCTCAATTTAGGGTTCTTTAATTAACATTTAGGATTTTGAGATTTTGGAATTATTGTTATTATTATTTAGGCTACTGTGAGAATTTTTTGGAAAAATAGGATGAATTATGGTTTTATAAATTTAAGAAAGTAGTAAGGTTTTTGGTTAATCAAATTAGGGTTTAGGGCTAATATCATGAAATTAGGATTTTGGAACCTTAAGATGTTAGGGTTTATAATTTTAAAAGATTGGGATTAGGGTTTAAGATTTTTACGGTTTAAGAGAGAAAGATTTATGGGATTTATTGGATTTGGGCTTAAGGGTTTGTAGGTTTAATGGATGAGGGTTTGAAAAATTAAAGTTTTGATTTATCATTTTAGAAGAAATATTGATTCTGAAAATAAATTAAGATTTTGAAAAATAATCCGGGTTTCGAGACTTTAATGGAATAATTTAGGGTTTAGAGTTTTGGAAAAAATAGTTTGGGGTTTAAAAAGTTTTGGAAACAAAAGAACACTTTAGGGTTTAAAAGTTTTGGAAACAGAAAAATAGTTTAGGGTTTTGATAATTTAATCAATGACTTAGGCTACTGGATGAATGAAAAAAATCTGATTTATAAAACATACTATTAGAGTTTAATAATTAATAATTTAGGTTACTGAAAGACTCAACATCTAAGCAAATAATAGAAATACTTAAAAGAAAATATGACAATACTATCGTATGCTTAAACAATTCATGAATCAAAACATAAGAATGTTGTAAATATAAACAAATTAAAGATTTATAATCAAACCTTCATCCCGTTGGTTCCATCACAGTTGACTCTAGCTGAAAAAGAACAAAGACAGCGTTGTTGCCTTTAATGGATTGATGATTGATGAGTGCTATTTGTTGCTAATTTCTTTTGCTATCTTCTGCTTTGCTATTTTAATCCTCTTAATGTTAATTGCCGACATCTAGGATTTTCTTCCTTTTTTGTCCTCTTTAAGATTTTTTCGTATTCTGTCCCCCCTTTCTAGTGTGTTTAATATGGTATTTATAGAAAAAAAAATAAAAAAATAATCCTATTTTAATAAGAAAATACTAACTATTTAGGAAAAATTATAAAATCGTGTAAAACAAGGTTTGGTCAAAAAATCGACAACACTGGCAAAAAAAACTGCTGCAGGCTACGGGCGCGGGCCAGGTGAGCTGGGCAAGCCAGTTACTCACAGAACTGGGCAAGCCCAGCTGCAGGGAATTGGGCACTGCCCAATTCACCTCAGATATTTGCTGTGGCGAATTGGGCAGTGCCCAATTTGCCGCACGAAATTTTATGCGACGAATTTCCTTGCAGCTTCCCTCGTCGATCCGTCCAATTTTTATTTTTTTATTTTTATTAAAAATATCTATTAAATATTATAAGTAATTAAAATATTATTAAAATAATTAAAATACTATAAAATTATTTTGGACTATCGGATTGGACTGGGTCAAAAATTAAGAGTCTACAGTTTGCCCTATGCTTGAATGATCTGAGACTTTCAGTAGAAGAAAGTAAAAAGCAATATGACTTTAAGCAGATTTTGAATGAGGATGGGTACTTAGATTCGATTTGGGTACTTGGACCTGAGATTGAATTTGATTTGGGTATTTAGACCCGAGATTAAATTGGTTTAGGTTCTGGGACCTAAGATTGAGTACTTGGACCTGAGATTGGGTACTTGGACCTGATACTGGATTGAATTTGGGTACTTAGATCCGATATTGGGTACTTGAATCTGAGACTGGATTGAATTTGGATACTTGGACTCGAAACTGAATTTAATTTGGGTACTTGGATCCGTGATTGAATTGGATTTGGATACTTGGACCCATGACAGAATTGAATTTGGGTACTTGGACCCAAGACCGAGTTAGATTTAGGTGCTTGGACCCGGGACTGGATTCTTAGACCCGTGACTGGATTAGATTTGGGTACTTGGACATGTGATTGGGTACTTGGACCTGAAACTGGATTAGATTTGGGTACTTGGACCCTAGACTTGATACTTGGACATGTGACTGAATTGAAATTAGGTGCTTGGACCTGAGATTGGGTACTTGGACCCAAAACTGGATTGGATTTAAGTATTTGGATCCGTGATTGGATACTTGGACCCGAAATTGGATTATATTTGGGTATTTGGACCCGTGACTGGGGACTTGGACCCGAGATTGAATTTAATTTGGATACTTGAACCCGAGATTGGGTACTTAAACTCGAGATTGAATTTGATTTGGAAACTTGGACCCGAGATTAAATTATATTTGGATACTCGGACCCTAGACTGGATTCTTGGACCCGTGACTGAATTAGACACTTGGACCCGAGATTGGATACTTGGACCCGAGATTGAATCTGATTTCGGTACTTGGACCCGAGATTGAAGTAAGTTTGAAAATATTTTGTACCTATATAAACTCAAAAAATTGAAAGGGATAAACTTTGCACCCTGTGTAGGCTAAAACCCATGATTTTTTGTATGCAAAATTTGGTTGATGTTTGTAGATTATCTAGTTCTTTGAACAGGCATGCGTTTCTTCCTTTCTTTTGTAAAATGACTGGAGCTTTCTCAAGCAATGGGTCTTCCATGCCCCCCTAATTCTATACCCGCTTCATCTTTGCTTCAAAGAGTGTCTATTGTTCGCTTTGATAAAGAATAGATAATACAATACAAGAAAATGAAATGTGATATGCTCATGTATGCATGAATAACACTTACAGTGCTTCTGTCGACTCATAGAGTGAGATGATTGACTCCTTCCAGATGCTTATTCAGGTCTTGCTTTGGAATGACAGGATGCTTCACATTTATGGCTTTTATCTTAAAGATGTTAAAAACATGAATAATGGAGACCCCAAGTGGTAGAGATACATCCATTTCAAATTATGTTTCAGTATGTCAATTGGTAGCTTCTTCGTAACCTTGCCAGTAATCATTTTCTTTGCCAATGAGTCCTTCGTGGTTCGATAGTTCAACATACTCCCTTTAACTTGAATTTTTTTTAGAATTTTTTTTGAATATTCAATTTTGATTTTTGATTTTGAAATCAATTATTGGCTTTGCCAAATTAATGCTAATTTACGTCAGGACTTGATTTTTCAAATTAACATATCTATAACATGACAACCCTAGTTATCGTACTAAACTCGAGAATCATTTCTGTTTAAGCAAGAATTGTTGTACTTCATATAGGCACATACGCATCACTTGGTCAAAGATCTCATTTGAGTTTGAATATTGTCTATCTCATATGCATGTTTATTCAAACTATCTCCACTAATAGACTCTACCTATCAAGAGAGATCAACAAGTCTTTGATAGGCTTGAAATGAGGTCTATAAGGGACATGGGTTAAATGAAGGTCATTTGTAAGTTGGAGCCGATGTGACACAATGGACAAACCCTCACACTACAAATTTCTTGTTTGAACTTTAGGCAGCTGGGAGCAACCTTGCTAGACTCTAAATTCTTTCTATCTTCTTGGCATTAATCTGGATCTTGATTAGAACAGTCTTTGCCCTTGCAAAAAGTTTGGTACCCAAATTCGTTTCTTTTTTTTCTTCTCCCTTTTATTTCTTTTTATTTTTTCATACTCTTCCCTTTATTTGAGCATTTTATCATTTTGTCCTTCTTCCTTATGTTAGGAAATCAAGGAGATCGCTGCAAACAAAACACGCAGCGGAAAAAAAAATTTTGATCTTTGATTTCCCATCAGGATCCATGCTGTTCGTTTAATTCGATAAAAGTGTTCAAAGAACTAACCTGTTGATGATTCGAAATCACAGTTTGGAAGAGATGGCTCGATCGCGAAACACCCTCTATCGCGTATCCACACGAATGCTACCGTCTGGAGTGCTAGCTCTCTGCAACGACGAAGGCTGAAAAAACATTTTCTCTAAAACGTATTAGGGTTACCTTTTTCGTTCCTTTTCATTTTTTATTGTTACCTCTTGGAAGACTTAACGTCTGGAGTGAATATAATCACTCCAAAATCCAATTCAAAATTGGATAAGGTAAGTCAAATTCAGAATCCAAATCTAATAAGGATTCTGAATATATTATCTAATAATATATATAAAAAATGAAAATAATAATAATAATAATAATAAATATTAATATCTAATATTGATATTATTAATATTATATCCAGCCCAAAACGCATTCTTGTGTGTGACCCGATAGGCCCATATTAATTGGCAGTCAATTTAATCTCTATTAAACCAACAAGTCGTAATTGGCCTCTAGCAAGGCGTTACAACTACCCAATTAATATAAGGAATTTCCAATTTGCCTAATAATAGTACATGCATTAATCCCTTTGTCACACGATATCTAGCTTGAATATAAGTCATGGTCAACGTCATACTTATATTGTCCAAACTTATGATTACTCGATCTCCAAGTAGACTGATAAAAACAAATGAAATTGATCACACTATCAATTCATCTGAGCACGGCCATGCATTTCACAGTCTTACTTATCGAGGGGCCCAAAAGATATCTCTCTCAAAGAGAGGGACAAATTCTATCTTGATTGTTCATTATCCTCTACATAATTTCTATCATATATGATCATAACCTTTATTACTATCCAGTTACGGATAATGTTTGATCATGTCAAAATATAATAGTCCTTATATTGGAAACTATGACAATCTCAAGTCAAAGAATTAATACATAACTATCATGAGATTTACTTATGACACTAACCCATGTAGTAATCTCATGATAGGTCTATCCAATACATTGTTCTCTAACAAGTATCTATGAAATTGATTTGTATCACTATACACATAACCATCTGATGATTATCAAATCAATGTTCATACTGGTTAAGAATTATTTTTTTTATCTCTATAACAATAATAAACCAGGGACAAATATCAAAATTGTGTAACATGCAAACAAACAATAATGATAATAAAACCTCATTTATTAATAATGAATGTATAACATAAAGATCCAGATAAATGGCCTAGGGCACATTCACTAACACCTTATAAGCCTGTAAAGTACAAAATTTTTAAAAACTGGGTGACCTTTCTCCTTTTTCTCTGATTTTAATCGAATCTTTGGTTGGGTTGGACCAATTTAAGTCAAACTGTCCTTATAAATTAAATGGAAGCCTTTTGCTACTTTAGGTAAAAGAGAACTCAGTTGGCTTTTTGAGCCGCCTTTTAGGTTTTATCTTTCTTTTTTTTTTTCCTTTTTTTTCCTTTTGTCCTTTTTTTTCTTTTCTTTTTCTTCTTCTTTTTTTTTCTTCTTCTTCTTTTTGAGCTCATTTTAATTCTTTTGTCTTGTTTGTACCAACTTGTATTTTCAATAATGGATGAGTGAAGTGGTATTAATCTGCTTCAGTCCTAACTTTATTTGTGATATTTGGTCTAATTCAGGTGAACTTCAACTGCCTTTATCATCTTGAGAATTTCAACTACCCTTATGGTCTTGAGAATTCATTTCTTTCTTTGATCTTCTTGCCTCTTCATCTTAGTGGTCATAAGACTTGTCAAAAGTATCACAACAACTTATGGTAGATTGTTGGGGTTTGTAAGGCAATGAAAAGAAAGCTAAAATTTTATAAAGGCTCAATAGGACAACTAGGGACTGATATTTAATTGGGTGGATATTAGTTGTTGGCTAACCAAACAATGTCTAGATCATTTCTCTCTTAACTAAGCAGAGTTTAATTTCGCCTCGAAAGTTTGTCAAAGCATGTTCTAAGACTGACTAGGACCTAGACAAAGGTAATTATGCAAAAGCCTTCTCTAAGTAAGCACACACAACTCAATGCTATAGAATAATTCATTCATCTAGTAAAGTTATTCGAATCATGATGCCTAGATACATTAATTTATGAATATCAAGCTAGATTCGTCATTGGTTATGCACCAAAATGAACAAAGACCAATAAAAATTTTATGAAAGTAATTTATTCAAATAACTTTAAATTTAAAAAACACGATTGTTCCATAAAACACCAAATAAAGAAAATAAAACAAAAAAAATAAACAAGCCAAGGGAAGTTTGTTGAGTTAAGTTTCTTCTCTCTTCACATATTCATTATTCCTATCTTGAAAAGAGGATAAGACAAAATCTTCCTCCAATCCTCTTCCTATTATGAAAGTTGTTGGTGGTGGCACTCTGTTGAACTTAGGCAGAGGATTACTTTTGGTATTGGGCGGCAGAGGATTACTTTTGGTATTGGGCTTATCAGGCTCAGGCAACTTACCGCTGTCAATCAAATCTTGGATCTCATGCCTTAGACGAGCACATTTATCTGTTTCATGCCCTTGCATTTGATGAAATTGACAGAAGACCTCGGCATTGAAGTTTGATGGCAGAGGATTATGTAGCGGTCGAGGAGCCAATGGTTGTAACAACCCCTTCTTCTATAGCTTGTTGAAAACCCAAGATAAAGGTTTCTCCAATTCTGAGAATTGTCATTTATTTCCTCGACCAGTCTCATTAACATCAATCTTTTTGCGTGTTTTGATTACCAGACTGATAGTTTCCTTTCTCATTCTTTCTTACTGGAAAGCGGTTCTTCTCCTTTTTTCATTCTTCAATTTGCAGACCAGCTTGGAGAAGATCTATGAAATCACGGATGAGTGTATGAGACATCCTTTCACGAAGTCTAGGCAACACCCCTCTCACAATCATCCTTATTTGATCAGATTCATCGGGCCTCTTCTTGAGCAAAGCAGCCTTATTTCTCTATCTTTTCACATAGTCTATAAAATTCTCATTTGGCCTTTGTCTAATAGACTCAACTTCCATTAAGGTAACTTCCAACTCGACATTGTATCTATACTGCTGAATGAAAGCCTTATATAACATATCCCAATCTTTTTGAGTACTTTCCTCTAAGGTGTTGAACTAATTTTGGATAACATGGTCCAATGAGAGCATAAAATACCTCAGAGTTTGAGCTTTAGTAGCTCGAGCAGACTGCATAGCAGTGATGTACTGCTTCACATGGAGATGAGAATTTCCAGTACCATTGTACTTAGCGAAGAAAAACATCTTGAACTTATAAGGGACCTCCTCATCTTGTTTAAATAGTTTGTCTATCTCAGAAATCTCTTCAGTTTTTAGCTTCTTTTTAAACTTTTTTTCTAGGTCAGCAATTATCTTCTCAACATCAGACGTCTCTATCTTTTTAATAGTTATTTTCTTAACAACCTTCGACTCTTTTATATTTTTGACTACAATATGCTCCATAACTAAGATGTTGTACTGTTAATCACAGCTTGTCATGGCAAAACAAAAGCTGAAAATTAAGTACAGCTAGCACAATCCAGAAAATCAATTTTTTAATGCCTAAAAAGTAATAAACTAGCTATGGTATTATCAACTAATAATTAAATGAAGCAAAATAAAATAAGGTATAAATTAATGATTAAAATCTTATTTAAATTTCATTCCTCATATATAATTCCCCATGCAATAGAAAATCTTCATCTCTCTCTCCGTTTCTTCCAAGAATAAGAAACAATAGCAATATTATCAAAGTGGATTTGCAGTAAAAGCACAAAGAACATGTTTGTTAAAGTTATCATCATGGTGGGAACAATGAGCTCCACAACAGGCCAATTCTTGCTTCAGAGATAATGCTTAGAAACCCCAATTGCATAATTGCTTACCCACATGTTTTTCACGCAGTGGCAAAACCAAAATTAAAGTAAAGGGGGGTCAAAACCTTAAAGCAAAAAAAAAATATATATATATATATATATATTAAATATATAAGTTTATTGAGAATAAATTTAAAATAAAATTAAACAATAGTAATTATTTTAGTGTAATAATTAATTATTTTTTGTTTGATAATGATATTTCTTATTAAAGTGTCATCTTAATTAGAGTAAATATTTCCTATTAAAGTTGAAGTTGTAACTTATAAGAGTTAGAAGTAGACTTTTTCTATTATTACTTGACAATTTTTAATTTATCTGTCAATTTATTATACAATTTAATATTTTAATTCTCATAATCTTAGATCTTTTTTAAAATTATTAGGTAAATTTTTTTAAAAAAAGAATTAAAATTATATCTCAATTAAAAGTATGATAAAAAATAATAATTAAAATAGTAATAATTATTTTTAAAAAAATAAGACTAAAATGAAAGATTACATTTGAAAAAAAATCTATTATCATTAGAGAAAAAAAAGACTATTTAAATGTAGAAGGTTTACAGTGAGAGGGCAAAAAGAGAGAGACTAATTTATTAAAGTGCCTAAAATTATACACACACATATATACTAAAATTATATAAATTTATACATAATTATATACACATATCTCTTATGCAGCAAAAAATGAGAGGTGTTCTCGGATTGGATTGGGCCGAGTTTTATTCCAGCTCGAAAGAGATTCGGGTTGAAATTTTTGGCTCGTGGCCCGATCCTAAACCGTCGGGCTAGGCTAACTCGGTCTTGGCCAAGTCGGGTGAATTAATATGTCAAACTATATATTTTAATATTTATTATATATATAATATAATATATTTAAAAAAATTAGTCACCTCATGAAGCAGGTTTTTAATATATATATATATAATATATATATATATATATATAAAAGAAAGAGAAGTACAGCATATATATATATATATATGAAAGAACTTGGTTTCTTCGTATATATATATTATATAATAATATCTATAATATATTGTAATATTAAATATATATAATATAAATTATATACAGTATAAATATCAAGCCGGGTTAGCTCGAGATCCGACTTGAACTTTAATCGAGCTGTAAATTTAAACCCAAAATTCGGCTCAAATAATTATTCGGGCTGACCCAATTCAATCAAGTTGGATTGAGCGAGACTAGATTAATCGGGACACAGACTTTTTGAACACTCCTAATGGCAAAAATTCTATGATCTCCACATTAGGACCATAGACAGGCTACAGAGACAATGGCTTAAGCACTCTCCTGATTCTCCTGTTAGTTACAATACCCATATAAGCGATGATGATGATCAGGCTCCTAATAGCAAGAATCTGAAGGAGATTAGAGAAGGATATTGCTTTTGCATGTTTAATGTAATAGGAATAGTCAAGATTAAAGCTAAAAATAAGGGGTATTATTTATCAAGTGATGGGTCCTCTAATACCAATGCTTTTCACAATAATAGAATTAATAAGAAGCTTACTATTACCAAAAGATCAATTCCATCTTGTGATCATTCGCAGCCAGCTTTGGATAGCATCAGTCCAGAATAAAAAGCATTTTTATATTATTATTAATTATTTTCTATTTTTTTTAGCATACAGAATGAAAGTTCTGTCTTGATTTATTAGTTATATATATATATATATATATATATATATATATACAGCGGCGGAACTACTATGGGGTCGTGTGGGGTCACACGACCCCCCCTCACCAGCGGCCAGAAGAAGGGAGGCGTGGAGAAGTAAAAACTCAGCCCCCCTCTGCTGAGTTTCAAAGGATTTGCAGCGAGGGGTAGACGAACCCCTCGCTGCAAATACATATATTTTTTTTTTATAAATTAGTCCCTGACGAAACGGCGTCGTTTCGCCAGGGACTAATTTTTTTTTTTTTATAAATAAACTCCTGGCGAAACGACGCCGTTTCGCCAGGGGTTTATTTAAAAAAAAATAAACCGACCCAAGCGAAACGACGCCGTTTCGCTTGGGCCGGTTCAAAAATAAAAAAAGGGGCTGCGTTTTCTTCTCTTCTCTTCTCCTTCTTCCCTCTCCCCCTTCCCTCCCCAGGTTGAACCAGCCACAGCAGCAGCAGCGGCAGCCTAGGCAGAGAAGCCCCACCGGCCACCACCATGAGTGCATGCCGCCGACCCCTCTTCAGTAACATCCTGGTTCCGCTACTGTATATATATATATATATTCATCATCTTCTTATTGATGAATTAATTTGTTGTTTTGGAGGAATAAATAAAAAATATTACTTTCCAAAGGTCTGATACTAACGCCAGTATTTTATTAAAAAATAATGAATACTATTTAAAAAAAAATAGATTGATACGTTAGTATTTACTCGGATTTCATAGGTCCCAACTCTCAACTAGTAAATTCTCTGTCTTATTTATTAAAATTAAGAGTTTGTGATATTTTTTTAAAAAAAATTAATAAAGTTTAAGTATTTTTTTTGGCCATTATTATATTATTACTTTTTAAAAGGGATCATTATTATATTATTTCGGTGATTATTATATTATAGTAATGCAAAAATTATTTTTTTTTCTATATAACCAGTTTTGATAATTTATATATATTAGAAAACAATGGAAAGAAAATATTGTATAATTAATCAACCAAAGCTGGACATAAAAAATCCAATTTGGGGTTTGATCCCAATTATATTCAGGTTAAATTAATTTCGAGACAAGATAACAACTTTCTAGTATAATTTAGATAGATGTACCTTATTAGAGAATAGAATTTCTGATCTTATTGAATACTATATAATAATAAAACAAACATAGAATTATAGGATAAATTCCAATTCAGCAAATTATTCGGTACATCGCGCGCATTGAATGATATTATACACCTTCCCTTTCATCCTTTTATTATTAATTGCAGTTAATTAATTTCATATTAATTTTAATCCTATGGGAGAAAAGCATGTTTAATTATTTATTGATCAAAATGGACTGAAACCACTAACTCCACCTAATTAAGAAAGTGACACATTAGTGGTCTTTCAAACGCTTTTGTTTCCTTTTCCCAGAATTTGATTTATAAAAAGAAAAACACATATTTTATATTTTAAATTTATCTATTTTTATTTGCTGGACTACTCCGTTTTTTTTTATTGAAATATTACCTTAATAACTCGAATTAATGAGGAAAATTTGGGGTGTAATTCGGTCGGTATGGAATGGAATCGCCTCTATTCCAATTCCATTCCAAAATATTTTGGTATTTAGAATTTTATTTCATACCAATCCAAATATTATTCGGACTTAAAAATTTCGTTCCATACCATTCCATTAAAATTCGGTATGGTATTCGGTAATTCCAAAATTTTTCCATCAAAACTAAAATTAGAATAGATTTAAAATAAATCTGAAAATGGAAACATTATATAAGTTTAAATTTCAAAGTAGCTAAATAAATTAATAAAATTATATCATTCAAGTTAAATTACTAAATAAGTACTTAATAATATTCTTTTTAAAAACAAATGCACTTAATAATTTAAGAAAAGCTTTTCATCTCAAGTAATCCTTTGAACCTCTATATCTTTCCAAAAAATTTCTTCACCGCATCATGGTAGTCTTGACAAATCTGAATATTGAAAAAAAAAGAATAAATAAAAGGTTGTTAAAATTTGTATTAAATAAAATATTTAAATTAAAATTATGAAAATTATTATATGTACATTCCTCAAGTTGTTGAATATCTTCTTGTGATTCTTCATAATTGATTGGAAATGGAGAAACACGAAGCCAATCTTGTGCACATATAAGAGCCTCCACGACTTTAGGACTCAAAGAACTTCTAAAATTATCAAGTATACGACCTCCAGCACTAAAAGCAGCTTCAGAAGCAACAGTAGAAACAGGAATGGCTAACACATCACGTGCCATCTCTGCAATTATTGGAAATCTAGAACCATTGTGCTTCCACCAAAGTAAAATATCAAATTCATTTACATCCTCAATGCAATCTTCTTCAAGATATCTATCTAACTCAGATTTGATATACCCTGTATTTTTCTAGCATTTATGCTTATTGTATTTTTCTTTCATTATTTGACTTATTTTTTGAGAAGGTTGAAAAATATCCACCATATCATTAGAATGCAGATTTATTTCAGTAACTTGTGCCCCAACCTCATTTGTAGGTGAACCACCAGCACCCTTATACTCTTCAAACATGCAATTAATTATCTCTCTCATTTTTTTAAGAATACTAGATGAGGTATAACAATCAAACAAATGATTAAGACCCCATTCTAATAAGCTCATTTTGAAGCGAGGATCAAGTACAACTGAAATAAAAATCATCATGTTCATTTTTTCACGCTTTCCCCAATACTTATAGTACTTATCTTTCATTTTTTTAGCCATAAAACTCATGTTCAAATCAGAGCTATTATTCAACTCATTCAAAAGAGCATCTACAGCAACCATCTCATGAAAAAAATTATTAGATGTGACATATAAAGAGCCAGAAACACGCAAAGTCAACTCATAAAAATTTTCTAAGAAAGTCACCAACCTACCAACATTAACCCAATCATCATCAGAAGGCTTTCCACCCCCATCTCTATCTTTTAACTCACTTTCATAACGAGTATCCTCTAAGTCATACCTATCAAATGCCTTTTTAAACTTGTAAGCAGCATCCAACATCATATAGGTAGAATTCCATCTAGTAGAAACATCAAGACACAATAATTTTTTACTTTGAATTTTCTCCTCTAATGCACATTTTTTGAACTTTTCCAATCTAGATGGAGATTGTTTCATATATTTTACAGCTTGTTGAACACGGAGAATTGATTTTTTTGCCTCATTCAATCCATCCCCAACCACTAAATTAATTATATGAGCCACACATCTTATGTGAAGAAAATCACCTTTCAAGACACTACCACCCCAAGTATTAAGTCTAGTTCTCATATAATTGATTGCTGTATCATTCAAACTTTCATTATCAACTGTGATAGTAAAAACTTTTTCAATGCCCCAATCTAATAGGCATCTCTCAATTGTTTTTCCAATTTGCTCACCCTTATGACTAGTAATTGGACAAAAATTTATAATTCGCTTTTGTAATTTCCAATTGTCATCAATATAATGTGCTGTGAGACACATATAATTGATTTGTTGTATAGAAGTTCATGTATCAGTTGTGAGACATATCCTCCTTTGGGGTAAGACTTTTTTAAGTTCTATCCTTGAATCACAATAAACTTGGTAGCAATCTTTATCAACTGTTATTCGTGAAGGAACACGAAAAGAATAATCCACAACACTAAAAAGATATTTAAAACCTTGTCCCTCAACACATTTAAAAGGAAGTTCATCCACAATTACCATGTATGATATAGCCTTTCTCAAAGCAATTGGGTCCAAGCATGCTTGAAACTTTAGATTACTCACACCATCATTTTCTTTTGTGACACAAGGAAAGTTAAGTTGGGTTTGCTTACGATCCTTAGGCCTAGTATATGGATATTTAGGACATCTGTCTAAATGTGCCAACAAACCGCTTGTGCCTAATAAGGAGGTGTTATATCCATATTGTAAATTACAATGTTTGCATTGAGCTACCATACCTTTTTTAGGATCATTTTTTCAAACAAAGTGGTTCCAAGCTACAGATCGAGGGGCCATCTTTTTTCTTTTTGTAGTAATCTCTTTAGAAGGAGCATTTGCTTCATTAGTAGGTTGAGGGTTCGCACCTTCTCCGTCTATGAGAATTGGTTCGCTATTTTCAGTCATCTGATATTGAAAAATATATATACATATATATATTCAGTAATACTCACAAAATATTTAATAACATAAAAGAAAAAAAACTATTACCAGTAACGTAAAAACAGTTTTTATTACAATATCATAATGGTTGTTACAACTTTGGAGGAAAAGCATAATATAATCCTATATATATATGGATCTAATGATTCTAAATAATATACTATACATATATAAACTGACGCTAGCAATAAAAGTTGATGATTGTGTCAAGAACCCTAACCTATATAAATATAATCCCTAAGCCACCATTAGTTGTAAAGCAAATAAAATAATAATTATCATATATTGTGCCAATAGGTAGGATGAAAAGCCAAGAAGAAAGAATCAGTATTCTAACATTTAGGATTTGTAGCAGACTAGCAGCTTTCCTGTATTTTTTGTTTGTTATCGGTATTCACAAAGCAAAGCTGCCAAAGCAGGCAATGAATATATATTAAACGAATATATATTAAACCTAATAGGGTAGGGTTAATAAAATATTGTATAAAATTGAATTACATATTTTAATATTAATATTTAATGATTTTATTTAAATATGTATTATTAATTATATTATTAAAAATCTTATAATAAAATTTCGGTATATGGAATGGAATTTGGAATTTCATTATAACATTCCATTCCATATTCCATATTCCAAAATTTTAGAAAATACATTCCATTCCATATTCCACATTCTAAAATTCCAATCCAAATAACAATTTTGGTTTGAATTTCGGTTTAAATCGGTAATATTCCAAACCAAGTTACACCCCTAAGGAAAATTGAAGCGCTAAAGATGACTTTTTTTAATTTTGTTTTTTTTTTAATTTTCTAATTTATGTATTTAATAACCTGATTTTAAACTTGATTTTAATTTTAACTATTCTTCACGAAATACATATTTAAGCTAACACGTAATCTGTAAAAATAATTAAATATCACTTAAAATAAGTTTGAATTTTCTTTGATTTTATTTTACACATCAATTATTTATATATATATAAATAATTAAACAAACAAGTTATTTTATTTACTAAGAATTTACTCTAGTTACAAATATGCAATTGAATTTGCAGTAATCTTACAGTTTGGACATTATAATTAGGGGTATTTTGTAAAAATATATTATAGAACTTAATATATTTTAAATCCATGTATAGAATATTAAAAAGGAGTAATTTAATTTAAATAAATAAAAATTTTATGTTATGTGATAAAATTTAATTAATTTAAGAAAAATAGAAAACAATTTCAAAAATTAATATAATTAATAAAATTAAAAATTACATAAAAGGTAAATTAATATATAATTTTAGTAATTTCAATTCAATTTGATTTTTATCTATTCTTTCATTTATTCAAGTTATAATCAAACAAAAAAGAAATTGTATTAACTATTTCTTAATAAAAGTCATATAATAAAAACTATGATTTTTAATTTGGATTGAATTGATTTAATTTAATTGGGTCTAATTGTAATTATCTAAAATTTCATGTGACATTTTGGGGAATGAAACAATTCCTTGCACAAACAGAGCAAGGCATCTCCCTTCTCCACCATTAAATCATGAATCCCACTTGTCATTATAGCATGAGAAATTGGCATATATTAAGAAACAGTAAACAAAATATGAACAAAGATAGATGGAAAAAAGAAAAACCCCAATCAGTCTCAAGAACCTGCCTCTTCCTCAAGGTCCAGACAAGTCCCAGGTAATAAATTAAACAAGAATTCGAGAACCCAATCTCTCTGTGAATCTCGAGGTAATTCTTTTTTGTTTCTTTTGCAGGTTAAGAAATTGATCCAAACAAGTGTAAAATATGTGCCTAAAGCTGAAATTGGTAGGAAAAGATTTGAAGAGGGAAAAGAAGCTATAAAATTCGATCACGAGGCAAACACTGTAGCGGATTTATTGGCTGATGTAAATATAGTGAAGAAGAAGAACAGAGACGAAGAAAATGATGATGTTTGCTCTATCAAGCACATAATTGACTCTAATAACACCCAAAATCAAAGAAACCTCAATAATTGTGAGAGTGAAACTAGTAATGATTATAAACCCTTCCATAATCACTCAGGTAATGTTGGATTTCCATTTTATTACTGCACTCTGTTCTGTTTTTCTTTTTTCTTTCCTCTGTTTTGTTTTCCCTTTTCTCTTCACTATTTTTATTATTTTTTTCTTTTAACATTTGGGACTTATCCTCTTGATACTGCATCACTATTTTTTTTTAAAATAGCAGAATATTTATATATATAATAATTTGTTTTTTTTTTACATAAATGTAGGATTATAATGTTGCTTTTGTTTTTGTTTTTGGACACAATTAATTTCATGTGATGTCACATGAAATTCATGTAATAATTTCTGGTTAGAAAATAAAGTTAAAAAAATATTACAAGTAAAAAAAAAATTATATTGAGACAAATTGAATTTGAGAGAGATTAATAATATTAAAGTAAAAAAAATTCTCAAGTGAGCTTTTATTTTGGGCAATCTTTCTTTTAGGTGAAGCCAATAGGGTATCAGCAAAATCACAATTATATGAGATTTGTGCAGCCAACAATTGGAAATCTCCATTATTTGAATGCTGCAAAGAAGAAGGAGATTGCCATCTCAGATTGTAAGTACCAATTGCCGTAAGATCGATGAGGAAATTTATTATTATTATTTTTCAGAAAGTTTTATGAAATTTACTTATATCAGACATGGAAATAAATAATCATTTGGCAGGTTCACATATAAGGTAACAGTGGAGATAGAAGGAGCATCAACAGGTATGATATTGGAGTGTTTTGGTGGGTGTAGGTCTAAAAAGAAGGCAGCAGCAGCACATGCAGCTGAAGGGGCATTGTGGTACTTGAAGCATCTTGGTTATTTTCCGATCAACCATCGCCGGAAAAAAACAAGTAGAGTTTAATATTATGTTGTTTTTTTTTAATCACAGTATATTGGTTATGAATTTGTACAGAATTAAAGCCTGTTCATAATCGATTCTCTTCTTCTTCTTCTTCTTTTTTATCAAATTGAATTTAATTAAAAATTTTCTCTCTCTTCTTCTTTCTATTTTCCGAGAAAATCCAGAGAGAAACTTGAACTGGCCCTAATTAACTTTGCCAGCTTCTTCTCGTTCTTGTTCGGGTTAGCAGTGAGCAAAGAAGGAAAAACAGGTTGATTTGAATTGCAATAATGTTAAAGAATTGAATAAAAATCACAAGATGGTGTTGTTCAAATAAAAAAAATTAAATTAAATTAAATAAAAAATTGTTAATAGTAATAATAATAAAAAAAACAGCAGAGACCCTCCCACTGATTCATATTCTTTCAATAATTCAAAATTCACATTATTTATATATTGATTCAGATTTGATATAAATGTTTCGCTGAATTAACTCACCGGCTGTATCAACAAAGAATTATAAATATTTTATACCAAAAAAAGAATTATATATATTTTTATAAACAATATTTCAATATTAAATTTTCAAAGAATCTAAAAAATTATGAAAAATTCTATGAAAAATAAAATTCAAAAAAAAAAAGAAAATTAAAATATAAGCAAAACAATCAATAAAATAGATGGACTAATTTTAACAATTGTTTTTTGTATTAACTAGTAGAATGGCCTACCACACTTCGTTGCGACAATTAATATTATTATATAAATAATAAATAAATAAAAATATATATATTAGGCATAATAATAATATATATGTATATAATATAAAAAACATATATAATATATAAAAATGTATATTCATATATAAAACATATAAAATATATAACAACTATATATCTAAAATATATATTTAAAATCATTGATAAAATATTAAACACAAAGTATGAAAGTAAAAAAAGATTTATTTAAAAAAATAAAAATAATTTTAATTAAAACTAAATTGTGTTTCATTTTTAATATAATATATATATATATATATAAAGATATACTATAATTAGCAAAAATATATTACCTAATATAAAAAAATAATAAACAATTAAGTTTGTAATTTTTTGAAAATCTCAATTTTATTGTTATTATTATCAAATCAAAGTGTTATTAATATATATATATATATATATATAATAAATGTAAACTTTTAAATCAGATTATTTTTAATGTTGATGTTTAGCTGTCATAATTAAAATATTAAAAATTGAAATTCATGTTATTTATTAATTAAATTACGATTTTTAAAAATTTCATATGATAGCATGTAATTTTTTAGTTTTTTAAGCATTAAAAAATGAAAATTTTAATATTGAGATTACTTGAATTATAAATTTTATTTCTAAATAACTCAAATTGTCACTAAGTTAAAATATAGAATTTCACCAAAAAAAAAGTATATAAAAAACTAGTAAAATCAAGTCAAATAATTCAAAAAAATCTAATTCTAAATATAATTAAATTTATATTACCAATTTAAAGATTAAAATAAAATAAAAATAAGAAAATTATTCTAAAGATTATGACACATAAAATCTATTAAATTTAAAATAAAAAATAAAAAAATTTAAGAAGCAAGATAATTAAAAAAAAAGTAAAATGAAAAAAGAAGAATACCAATCAACCATATTGTTATGCACAGAGACAAAATAAACTTGGGCAAAATGGAAAAGAATTATGTTTATTTTGATAATTCACTGTTCATGACTTTTAGGAGTTTTAGTGTATATATATATAATAACATGATTTATACGCATATTGAGACTTGATACAGCGGCAACTGTATTCTCTTTAAGTAATAAATTAATGGATAAATGTCTAAATTAGCCCCTAAAATATTTGGGTAAGTCCAAATTAGTTCTTACAATTATTTTTAACACAAAAACACCCTTATTATATGAAAAGCCGATCAAATTACTCAATGGCAAAATTAATAGAGATTAATTATATATGGACAAATGTGGATCCCACTAAAAAATTGTATTCCAATCACATAGCAAAATGATGACACGTCACTAAATTATCAATCAATAATCAACACCGACAAGAATTCCAATGAATGCCAAATATTAAAAAAAATTAACATTACATATTTATTAAAACAGAATAAAAAAAACAGAGAAAAAGTGGCTTATTTTCTATCATTCGCTACTCTTTTTCTTTGCTGTTTCTGCATAGAATTTTCTTTCAAATCCTCAGCAGCTGAGCTCGAATGGTATGTAAGGAAGAAAATTAAAGAAGATTTATTATTATTATTAATTAGTTGCATAATTAATTATTATTAAATAATTTCAAGAATAATGAGTTCCTATCAATTCTTCGAGGATTCGTTTTTTCGAATCATCAGGTACGTAGCAATACTATAGCTCGTTTTCATGGATTTTCAAAGTCTTATATGTATCTCCAAAAGATTTTACGAATAATTGCTTTATACCCATCTAAAGAAACTTCAAGAAAATCATCTTTGAATGCTCAAATTCTTAATTCTACATTTTCAAAGTCTCAAATGTATCTCCAAAAGACTGCCTACACAATTGCATGAGCTCTCCTTGCCGCTCACTAACCAATATCTCACCATTTGCTGCTCTGCATTAATGAGTTTCGGAAATTTTAGAAATTTAGAAATTCTGTTGTAACATGGAAATATTAATTTGAAAGAGGAACTTGGTGGTGTTATTTGGCTTCAAAGTTTTGTTTCGTACTGGGCTTTTAGTTGTAAAATAATAAAGATCAAAAATTTGAATTTCTTCACTGAATTGGTGAAGTTAAACTGTTTCATGTTTATTTAGATATATTTCTTTTTTTGTTTTAGCGAAGAAGGATTGAAATTCGTTGTTTGTCTAATGGGTTTTTGAACTTTTAGAAATTTAGAAATAAAAAAATTATGTCGCTTGATTTCTTTAACTAATTGCGGGTCGCTCCTCAGCAACGCTAGCTTGCTCGACGTTGACAACGTCCATAATAATGCCTCCGCAGAGCATCTGGGGGCAAGGTTGAAGACTGTGGTGAGAGAGAAAAAAAATAATTATAATAATAAATAATCATATGTTAACAAACGTTAATTTTCTTGTTTAAAATGGACTGTTTTTAATAGAAAAGTGGTGTATTTGTCCCAAAAAAACAATAAGGATTAATATGAACCTGTGCAAATATTTCAGGGGCTAAATTATAGGGGGAAAAAAAACACTGGAAGAGAGCAAGAAGAAAAATAAAATAAGCTGCTAATTCTTTATCTCTTCTTCTTATTAAATTATTGCTTAAAAAAACTATGATGTGCCTATATATATAGGCTTATACTAAAACAGAAAATCATAATTTTAGGAGTTTCATTAAACCTATAGGAAATTTATTAGCTACAAAACTCACTAAACAATTGACCAAGCAATAAACTCATAATTTTTGAAAACTACTAACAAACTCCACAAAATCCCGGTCAGCCTTTGAATCACATCTCAACACTCCCCCTTAATTCAAAATTGCAGATGTCAAGTAATTTTCTAAAGTAACAGAACTTTTCTTTTGATAAGGCCTTAGTAAGTATATCCGCCATTTGTTTATTGGTGCTGCAGTACTTCAAGACTATTTTTTCTTTAGCAACAAGGTCACGAATGTAATGATGACGCTCGACATGCTTTGTTCTGTTGTAAAATGTTGGATTCTTTGTCATGGAAATAGTTGCTTTGTTATCACAAAATATCTCTGTTGCTCCTATTTATTGTTGAAAATCATATAACATTCTTCTTAGCCAAATGGCTTGACAAGCTGCAGAGGCAACTGCAATATATTCTGCTTCTGAGGTTGACAGTGCCACTGTTGCTTGCTTCTTTGAGCTCCAAGTGATCACTCTTGATCCTAGAGTGAATACATTTGCCGAAATGCTCCGTCTATCATCCAATTATCCTGCCCAATTGCTATTTGTGAACCCACATAATCTGAAATTAGAGGCTTTAGAGTACCAAATTCCATACTCAAAAGTTGCTGCAATATAGTGCAAGACTCGCTTTGCAGTTCCATAATGAACCTTTGAAGGTTGTTGTATAAATCTGGAAATAACGCCAACAGGAAATGCAATGTCGGGTCGAGTATGAGTTAAGTAAATCAATCCTCCAACCAAGCTTCTGAACCTTCCAGCATCCGCCATTTCTGCTCCATCTTCATGCTGCAAATTTTTTTATTAATATTCATAGGTGTAGTTGCAGGCTTGCAAATAAGCATGCCAAATTTACTCAGAATATCTCTGGCATATTTTCTTTGTGAAATAAAGATCTCATCTTCAGTTTGATGTACTTAAAGGCCAAGAAAATAGTGTAATAAACCCATATCTAACATCTCAAATTCACTCATCATTTGAGATTTAAATTCATTCACTAGAGAATTAGAAGAACTGATATAAATGTTATCATCATCATAAAGACAGATAATGATGAAATCACTTTTACCTTCCTTCTTCACATACAAGGTGGGCTCATTTTCACTTCTCATATACTCTTTTTTTTTTTTCAATACCCATCAATCTTAACGCATTCTTCAGCTTGTACACCTTTGTTTCATCGCCCTTCTTTATGAATCCCTCTGGCTGTGCTACGTAGACCTCCTCTTGTAAATCTCCATTGAGGAATGCTAACTTGACATCAAATTGATACACCAACTAATGTAATTGTGCTGCTAATGCTAGAACAGTTCTTACAATTTCAAAGTGAGCTACTGGGGAGAAAGTTTCCTCAAAATCAACAACTTATTGTTGTGTGTATCCTTTTACCACAAGACGAGCTTTGTGCTTTTGTATGCTTCCATCTGCTACAAATTTTGTCTTGAACACCCACTTCAAAGTAATTACATTTTTACCTTCTGATAAGTCAATCATCTCCCATGTTTTATTCTTCTCTATAGCTTGCATTTCTTCCACTATTGTTTTTTGCCACTCTTCTTTTTCAGCTACTTCACCATAATGTATAGGATCTGAAATAGTAAGAGCAAATTGACAAGATGCATTTATGTCAGCCAAAGATCTATACTTGCATGGTGGAGTCTCATCTGAAGACTCTTCAGGAGAATAATTGTTGCTTGGTGATGCTGAAGTTGATGAACTTTGCGTGGCTGTGGAGGAACCAGTAGATGAACTTGCTGGATTTGGCTGTTATCTTCCATCTAAAGAGACTTCAATTGGAATCTCTTGCTGCACCTGCTCTTTACTCCAAACCCAGCTTACACTTTTATCAAATATTACATCCCTTCTAATTAAAATATTTTCACTAAAAGGGTTATACAATTTATATGCTTTGGATTGAGTACAATAACCAATAAAAATGCATTTTTCAGATTTTTCATCAAACTTTTGACGAACTTGAGAATTATTCAAAGCATAAGCAACACACCAAAAGACTATTAAATGACTTACAGATGGTTTCCTTTCATGCCATGCTTCATATGGACTTTGATTCATAACAACCCTTGTTGGTAAGAGATTCAATATAGACAGATGTTGCTAGAGCTTCTGCCCAAAATTGATTTGAAAGCCCCCTTGCTTGTAATATGCTTCTTGTCATTTCCACAACAGTTCAATTTTTTCGTTCAACGACACCATTTTTCTCTGGAGTGTAAGGAGCTGTCCCTATTAATGCTATTTTCTTCACAAAACAGATTAAATTCTTTGGATACGAACTCTCTTCCTCTATCTGTTCGAACAACTTTGATGTGGCAGTCACTTTGGCTCTCCACCATAGCCTTAAAATTCTAGAACTTCTTAAAAGTTTCTGATTTATTTTTCAAAAAATAAACCAAGCTCATATTGCTGTAGTCATCGGTAAATAGTAAGAAATAACGACTCCCACCCAAAGACTCAGTTTACATTGGCCCACATAAATTAGCATGAATTAGTTTTAAACAATTTAAACCTCTGAAATCTTTTCCAATAGAAAATGATTTCCTAGTTTGCTTGCCAAAAATACATCATTCACATAAATTAATTGTGCTAATTTTTGGTAACCCAAAGACCATACCTTTATCATTGAGTAACTTTAGGCCCTTCATATTGAGATGCCCATATCTCAAATTCCATAGCGTTGAGTCATCTTTTGCATTTGCAATAAGAGCAAAATTTTCCATGTTAGACACATCCAATGGAAACATCTTGTTTGAAGTCATGCTGATTTTAATCCTTTTGCCTAATTTCTTATTTGTAATGACACATGTGTTGTCATCAAACAAAACCGAATGCCCTTCAGTCATCAACTGTCCAACACTCAATAAATTGTATCCTAAATCAGGCACGAATTAAACATTATTCAGCAGTTTTACCTTACCATGACTAGTTTCGATTTTCACCGTGCCTTTTCCTTCAACTTGCATCTCCTTTATATTGCCAAGTTGTACCTTTATCCTTTGTGTCTCATCAAGCTCTTGGAATAAGTATTTGGTGCTTGTCATGTGGTTTGAAAAATCACTATCAATAAACCACACATCACTAGGTTTCGAGTGAGTATCAATGCAAGCCATAAAAAGCCTTTCTTCTTCTTCTTCTTCATTTCCTACTACAAAATTCATATGCTAATCTTTATACCAGCAATCAGCCTTTATATGCCTGTATCTATTGCAATGATAACATTGAACACCACTCCTCATGTTACGTTGCTCATTGTACTGCCTTTGCCCATCATTTCTTCCTCTACCTCTACCATTACCATGACCACGACCACCACGAAATCCTCCTCTTTCTTGACCTCTGTTTGCTGAATGAACATTTTCTCCATGGTTAGTGGTTGTCTTCTTCACTTGAAGTGCTTTATTTTCATTCTTTTTTATGATCTATTGATTCTTGACTCATGAGCTTGAAGAGAACCCATTAGTTCATCAACAAAGAGAACTGATAGATCCTTTGTCTCTTCTATAGCAGCTACCACATGGTCAAATTTTGGAATTAAGTTTCTAAATATTTTTGTAACAATTGTCTCATATGAAATTTGCTCACCATAGGTATGCATTTGACTGACTATTGTCATTGCTCTGGACAAGAAATTGGCAATCAATTCACTATTCTTCATAAGCAGAGTTTCAAAATCACGTCTTAAAGATTGCAATTTCACCATTACAACCTTTGAATCACCTTGAAACTCCTTCTGCAAAATTGACCGTGCTTTCTTTGATGTGGTTGTTGCTGCAATTTATGTGAAGATGCTCTCATGAACTTCTTGCTGGATAATGAACAAAGCTTTTGCATCTTTCCTTTTGATTTCTCTCAACCTTTCCTCCTCTTTCGAGTAGGGTTCTAGCACATCAACAAGCCTATACTTCACCAAGTCCCATAGCTCCTGCGATATAAGCAAAGTCTTCACCTTGATGCTCCAAAACTCATATTTTTCACCATTAAAAATTGGCATGAGTGGTGCAGAGGAAGAAAAACCAACTGCTGCCATTATTTTCGTACAACTCTCAAAAAATTACTCACTTTTGTGTTTCCCTTTAGTGCCCAGAAGAAATATCTCGCTCAATACCCAATGGACCCAAGTCTCATTTTTCTCTCAATGGCCCAATAGACAATCAGTCTTTGATACCAATTTTTTTGGGAAAAAAAATACTAGAAGAGAGCAAGAAGAAAAATGAAATAAGCTGCTAATTCTTTATTTCTTCTTTTTATTAAATTACTACTTAAAAAAAATTATAATGTACCTATATACAGGCTTACACTGAAATAGAAAAACATAATTTTAGGAGTTCCATTAAACCTATAGGAGATTTATTAGCTATAAAACTCACTAAAAATTGACCAAGCAATAAACTCATAATTTTCGGAAACTACTAACAAACTTCACAAAGTCCCGGTCAGCCTTTGAATCACATCTCAACATAAATTGGATCTTTGTTCTAGATTAATATGAACCTATGCAAATATGTTGTAGATTTGCATTATCATAATCTTGAAGATGAATTAGCATCCATACATAAGAAAGCTATAAGATTACTAGAAAGAGATAAAACCGAATCTGTTCTCAACTTTTTGTTAAGAACAGAAGAGGCTGCCAAATATGCTACCTTATTACAACTCTTCTTAACAAAAAAAAAAAAACAAAATCATCATATGAAACAATAAATTGTTTGATGTTTCTGCTAAAGCATCAACTTCAATTGGACAGTTCTCAATAAAATTGATTGCCTGAAAGAGCTCCCAACAATCAGTCTCAAATATGCATTAATGAAGATTGAATTCTATTGCTTTCTAAACAGCAATAAGCAAAATTTGGGCTTCATTTCGGAAGGGAAAGAAGGAACGAATTAGACTGTTGGAGTTGCTTAGATTTTTGCTTAAAATCAAAGCAAAATCACCAAAGAAATGATAGCCATAGTGTTAGATAGAAATTAAGTTAATTTCTTATTTGTGTAAATTAACTTATTGAATTGGCTTTAGCCCATGCCAATGTATTCCAACACTATTGGTTGTAAAACCTCTATATAAATGAGTAATGAATGAATGAAACATGAGGAAGAGAGGTGAAAGACACGAGTATGTCTGTGTGAAAACAAAGAGTGTATGTGTGGAGTGTATGTAAAGTGATACATATCCAGGGAATTTGTAGAGAGAGAAAGAGAAGGAATTTCCTTGTGTTCAAAATGAAGAAAAAGAAAAAGAAAAATTTTGTGTATTTTCTTTTGTTTTCCTTCGTGTTATGATGAAATTTTATTTTCCCTCCTCTCTTACATTTTTTCTCTATTTTGTTTTCATTTCTTTCTCTCTGTGGAATGAGAGTTTGCTGTGGAGAAACGAGAGTGAGTCTCTTTCTCCGCATGCTAACAGTGGTATAAAAGATGTAATGGTCTTAAAAGTCTTGTGGTTAATGAAAAAAAAAGAGAGTTGTTTGGTGAGAAGTGTGCTACTGTGGAGTGACCATGGAGAAGTAAGTGTGTATCTGTGTTCTCCAAGTCTAGCAGTAGATCATTTGCACCATATTCTGGCCTCTCTTTTTTCCTTCTGTTATGCTCCTTTTGTCTTCTTTGAGAGTTGTGAAGTGTGTTCTCCTGTGATGCCGATGCTATGGAGCTGTGGAATTCTCAATAATGCTGTGAAGTGTTTTCCATGAGGTTATGAAGTTTGTTCTTCGAGATGCTGTGGAGTTCTTTGTGATGTTGTAGAGTGTTCTTTGTGAATGTAGGCTGTGGAGTATGTACTCTTGATGTTGTGGAGTGTTCTCCATGAAGCTAAGTAATATAGGCTGATATTGAGTTGAGAAGTCTTCTCCAAAAGCTGTGGAGTGTGTTCTCTGTGATGCTAAGGAGTAAGTTTATTTGCTGAGAAATTGATTTCCACATAATTTTTGCTGAGGAATTGAGCTTTCCAAAAGTTTTCTTGTTGTAGAGTGTGTTCTTCTGGAGTGTTCCTTAGAGTGTCTTTGTTGTGGAGTTTAGTTTTCTCAAAGTTTATTTTCTTCTCTTATTATGTTGTTGCTGGTTGTTATGTTTGAAAAACCAGGTGAAGTGCTAGTGAGAAGTTGGGTTGAAGATGACATGTGATCTTCTAAGTTTGTCTTTGATCTTGGTAGAGTATATCTGTGTAAAAGGCCATAATGCTGGAATTGTATTATGTGAGTTTGAACGTCTAAGACAATTCATGTTGTTGATATTGTTATGGACTTTGTCCGAGAAATAAATCATGTTGATTGAATTGTTTGAAGGGACTTTGAATATCCAAAAACAATTTTTGTTGTTGAAAAATTATAAAGACTCTGTCTCAATATGTTCATGAGCCATTTCTTGAAGACGTTAAGATTATTGGAGCCCTCTAACTCTCAAAAAAATCTCATCAAAGAGGAGTGTTGGAGTTGCTGAGATATTTGCTTAAAATCAAAGCAAAAATCACCAAAGAAATCGCAGCCACGGTGTTAGGAAGGATTTAAGTTAATTTCTTATTTGTATAAATTAACTTGTTGAATTGGCTTTAGCCCATAACTATATATCCTGACACTTTGTTGTAAAACCTCTATATAAATGTGTAATGAATGAATGAAAAATGAGGAAGAGATGTGAAAGACAAGAGTATGTCTGTCTGAAAATAGAGAGAGTGTGTGTAGAGTGTATGAAAGTGATACATATCCAGAGAACTTGTAAAGAGAGAGAGTAATTTCCTTGTATTCAAAATGAAGAAAAAGAAAAAATTTGTATTTTTTCTTTTGTTCTCCTCTGTTTTCTGATGAAATTTTATTTTCTCTCATCTCTTATATTTTTTCTCTGTTTTACTTTATTTTGTGTTCATTTCGTTCTCTGTGGAATGAGAGTTTGTTGTGGAGAAATGAGAGTGAGTCTCTTTCTCCACATACCAACATAGACAGGCAATCCCCTCAATTAAGACACCTTCAGCAATTCTAAAAATAGCATAAGCACCTGCCAAATTAGTCTTAGGACTGAAATTGGCGTCTGTATTGATTTTTATCCAGCCTTGAGGTGGAGGAGCCAAAGTAGTTGAAATTGTATGACTGCCATTCAGATCATGGGTTGAAGAGTGTGTTGCAGATTGATCAACTTCTGGCCTTTGTGCTTGAAGAAAATCTTGGCACAAATTATCAGAATTTCGAATAGTTAGTAAAGGCTGAGGAGAAATACCATTGAATCAGAAATTATTCCTTGCTTTCCACACCAACCAGCATAGACAAGCAGCTCTGTCAAAGGATATATTATTGTCATGAGACTTAGATAAATTCATCACACCAGTCCACTAGTAAAGAAAGAAGTTGTATTAAGGGCTAGAGGATAAAAGCCTATATTGGAGGCAAGCCAAGTAGCTCTAGCATGGTGGCATGATAGAATTGAAGGTATTGTGGTTTCTTCAGTTTCACCACATATGGGGCACAGGCTAAACATGGACAAGTTCCTTTTACTCAAATTAACTAGACAAGGAATAGCATCTACACACAAATAAAACTGTTCCATATAAAATTTTGCACTTTAGGCGGAACATTCAACTTCCATAAGTGTTTCCAAATAAAACTGTTTTTAAGCGAGCGGTTTCCTGAATTGGGGCTAAGATTAATGATTAATTTATGCTTCTCTTCCCCATTATAATGCTCAAAAAAATAACATAATTTATAGTCATCATCTCATATAATATTTTCATTGTGTTTGTTAATTTTAAAAAATATATAAAAAATGTAATGAAAAAAGATGATTCCGTGCATTTTCAGTGATATTTGGGTATGTTTAGTCGTGGAAAATATTTTCATTTTCATTTTCTAGTTTTCTTTTCTTTTTCCTAATTTTTTAGGCTTTTGTTTTCTAACTATTTTCTAAATGAAAATTTGAAAAATTGGAAAACATGTTTACTCAATCTTGTTTTCCAATTTTTATTTCCCATTTGTTATATTATATTTAAATAACTTTCTTTTTAAATATTTTTATACAAAAATATAATTACATATATAATTTTATAGTCTAAATTGTAGAATAATTTACTTTTTTTAATCTTCTTGTTGAATAATGGCTTGAGTGTCTAATTATTAATTATGAATTAAAAGTTTTTATTTTTGCAATGTAAACTTTAAATTGGGGTCCATGAAATTAAATAGGTTAGATCAAAGAAGAAACAAATATGTATATGTGTTTGAGGAGCATAAACAAATATATATACTCTTTCTCTAGGCCTTAACGTGATATTTGTGGAGTATGAAGGGAACAAAGAAATATTTTTGCTATTTCACAGTTCATCAAATACTTTTCCTAGATATATAATAACATAACTCAAAACCATAATAACCTGTAAATTATGCATTGAATTCAATTTTGTACCAAAAATAAGTACGAGTTATTTCCTAGCCATGACTAAAAGATTGAACAGTTAACAAACAACTTTGTAATTACATCACAATTGCAGCAATAATACAAATTGATCCTACAATAAATCAAACCACATAAAATAAATTGCCCTTGTAAACCATAAATTGGATATTCGAAAGTTTGTCTAGATTCAAAAGCACGTCAATATATTACCATCATAATCATAACATATGATTATTAAATGCTAAGATGCCAGTGTTTTGAATGAGCACTAATAAGAAGAAAAATACGAACTATGAATGAAACGCCAAAAAATAAAAGTTGAAGAAAGATATACAAGCGGCATTCTAAGAAGCAAAAAAAAATATTAATATTAGGGAAGAAAGAAATAAGAATCGGCTAATCTTTTATGGATTCTTCAATGATTTTGATCAACAAATTAAAATAAATAAAAATAAAATATCGGCGGCATTCGAAGAGAGCACTATGACGTTAAATAATAAAAAACTTATAAAATACTATAAGAATGCAGTGGATTATCAACAAAATTTTATTGAGATAATATTATTTGTTTTTAATACCGAGAGAAAACTGAGAAAAAATATTAAAAAAATAAAATTAAAAAAATACCGATAGATTACCAACAGAATAATGATATATCTATTTGCCGATAGAAATTTTTTCGATAAATATGGAGCGATACGATGGCGAGTGAATTTACTGACAAAACATATCGACCGAAAAATATTTTTCTCGGTAGTACCTACAAAAAAAACTTTCTGTTGAAAATTAATTCAATAATATCACATATTTGCACTTTTACCGAAAGAAATTTATTTCTCTCGGTAAATAATAGGCATTTACCTAGAGAATATTCTTTTTGTCGGTAAATGAAAAATTCAATATAAAATTTATAAATTATATTTATAGCTAATTTTATCGAGAGAATTATATTTTTGTCGGTAGTACCGACGGATATATTTTTTATCCGTAAATGAATAACACAATAAATAATATTTATTTATTTAGTACTTTACTGAGAGTATTTTTTCTCTTGATATTACCGAGAAAAATATGTTCTCTCGATAATTTAATGGTAGAAACGATAATTACAGAGAGAATAGCTTTTCTTTCGGTAACTTACCGACGACAATTTATATCTGTTGGTAACCGTATAGTACCTACTATTTTAACTTTATTTGAGATAATTACCGACAGAAAAAATATTTTCTCGATAACTAAATAGTACAATGACGAGATTTTATCGTCAATTGTCAGCTATTTACTGATAAAAAAAATTTTTTCTCGGTAATTAAATAGTAGAATGACGAAATTTTTATTGTCAATTGTCAGCAATTTATCGAGAGAAATAATACAGACGAAAAGTAATTTTTGTAAGTAAATGCATATTGTCAGTCCATTAAAAAAGATCTGATTTTGAAAAACTTACAGACAAATAATTATTTCTGTAGGTATTACCGAGAGAATAATCAATCTGCTGGTAAAGGAACAGTAGAATAGCGAGAATTTTGCCGTCAGTTGATGTCATTTACAAAGAGAATATTTTTTCTCTTGGTAATACCGACAGAAAATTTTTTTCGCGATAAATTGATAGTCGCAGTCAGTCAATTAATCAACTTTAGGTAGACCTTTATCGATAGAAATATATTTCTCTCAGTAAATTTACTGACAGATAAAAGTTTCTCTCGATAAATTTACCGAGACACAAATCTGTCTGTAAATTTTAACATATACCCTAACTTCTTCTTTTTTTCCCATTTTTTCGAATCTCAACTGCCGATCCTCTGCGTTGTTTTCGTTCTCGTTGCCATGTTGCATGAAGAAGAAGGAGAAGGAGAAATAAAGAGGTATTTATTTCGATTTTTTTATTTTTATTAAATATTGTTTATGATTTTTATTTTTATTGGTTATTTTTATTTATAAAAAATTTTTATTGTGTATTGGAATTATTTAGAGTTTTGTAGTTTAGGTTGATAATTCATATTTATTTATTAGTTGTTTGAATTTTTCGGGCATTTTGTAATATGTTTTAAGGTAGTTTTATATTTTTGCAAAAACATATCTAAAAATTTAATTTATTTGAGATTTATATTTAGTCATAATATTATTTTTGGGAATCTAAAATTTTGTATAAAAAAAATTTAAATTTTTGTTGGTATTTTGAAATGTATTTAGGTTTTTATATATTTTTTAGTGTATTTTAATTAAATTTTAAAAAAATAGTAAAATTTTTATTTGATTTTTGAAATTAAATAAAAAAATTAGATAATATTTTCTAGAATTTCAAAATTTTAAAGATAGATTTAGAATTTTTTTTGGTATTTATAGAATTATTTTAGAATTTTAGATTTTTGTATAATTGTTTTTAAAAAAATTAGGTAGAATGAATTAATTTTATAAATTTTAGTAAAAAAAAATTTAATTTTTAAGTTTTTTACTTCACAAAATACTTTTTTAAACAAATTTAAAATATTTATATTTTTTAATTTTTTTTTGTAAATATAAATATTTTAGATTTATTTTATTGTTGTTAGGATTTTTTTAAAATCTTATGTAATTAGATTTAATTTAATAAATTTCAAAATGAAAAAATATAAAAATTTAAGTATTTTTTTAATGGCTATGAAATATTGTTTTTAGAGAAATTTAAAACTTTTGTTATATTTTAGAATTTTTTTTGGTGTTTATAGTATTATTTTAGGATTTTAGATTTTTGTATAATTTTTAAAAAAAAAATTAGATAGAATGAATTAATTTTATAAATTTCAGTAAAAAATATTTTATTTTTAAGATTTTTTTACTTCACAAAATAATTTTTTAAACAAGTTTAAAATATTTATATTTTTTAAAATTTTTTGTAAATATAAATATTTTAGGTTTATTTGACTATTATTAGGTTTTTAAAAATTTTAAAAAATTACATTTAATTAAAATAAATTAGACTTTTTTAAAAAAATTTAGTAAATTCGATTCAATTTAATAAATTTTATAATAAAAAAATATAGAAATTTAAGTATTTTTAATGGTTATAAAATATGTTTTAGAGAAATTTAAAATTTTTGTTATATTTAAGAATTTATTTTTAATTAGAAATATTTTAGGGTGTTGAATTTTTATTAAGGTATTTTTTATTTTGAAAAAATATTTGAGTTATTTTTATTAATTATAGAATTTCATTGCATATAAATAATTATTTTTTATCTAAAATATAAAATATTTTAGAGAAATTTAATATATTTGTTATAATTTTTAAATTTTTTGGTAAATAGAAATAATTTAGAGTTTGAATTTATTATAGATAATTTTATGATTTTTTTTTAGTAATTTTTATATTTTTTTTATTATGAAGATGGATCCCGCAGAAATTTATTAGAAGGTCATCTCTTCGGAGATAAAGAACTTTTAGTTCGAAGAGTTTAAGGTCAAAAGTAAATTAAATTTTAATATTTAATATATATGTACACGTTAAAAATCTACATACTAATTATCTTAGTTTTTTTTTGTAGAAATATTTTTACTGGGACCAAGTAATTGATAGTTTTGTCCTGATTACTTTCATGAAGAAGGCAGCTATTCGCTACAGCGATATGCTGAGTGAGGTAAAGGCTACAGGGAAGCAGCCTTTATTTATTTGATGATCAGTTATTGGCAAACCTGCAGGCCCGGTGGAGCTCTTCCAATGGCAGGCACGTTCTGTCGTTGCCTCTCGTAATAAGATGTCCAGTGTTATGGATGGTACAGGTCCATCCACACATACGGGAGACAGTCAATCGCATCATAATCATGCACGTACACTCGTAAGTATATTCATATTTTTTTAATACATTTTAATTTATATTTTTGTGTTATTAAACTAACATTTTTTCATTAAATATGAGTCTATTATGGGTCGGCCACAGAATAGCTACGAGTTATTTGTGCATACACACACCTAGGGCCACGACGGATGTTTGTTTGTAGATCGTCGATCACATGATATAAATGTAAGTAGTTTCATAATTTTTTAAATATTATAAAATTTAAATTTAAAATATAAAGTTAATAATCTTTTTTATATTATATAGGATCGTTTCATTACTTCTAGGAAAGATGCCTCTCAGTCCTATACTCTTGTTGACGATGATAGCTTATTTAGATCTGTTGTAAGCAAAGAGAAGAAGAATAAGCTGTATGAATTTGGCTCACAGTATATCGGCACAACTTCTTCTTCTTCTAGTAGTTCATCTACCTTACGGGATGAGATCGAGCATTTGAAGGAGCAGTTGGCAGAGTGTGATCGGACTGTTCAGCAGCAGATTCAGGAGCAAGTGCAGATGGAGGTGGAGGCGCAGGTTCAATCACGGATTCAGACCGAGGTATAGGGGCTGATCCAGTAGTAGCTTAATGAGTTTATGTCCAACTTAATACGATGAACCCTCGATCTATCATGACAGTTTTCGCCTGATGGTGCTCATCCACCTCCACCTTCACCATCTCGTACTAATTGATTTTAGATTTTTTTTGTATATGTACAATGATATTTTAATTTCATATAGTTATATATAATTTATTATTTTTATATTCATTTTTTTATATTTAAATATTTATTACATTTAATATTTATTTAAATATAAATTTTATTTTTATATTTTTATATTTTTATTCTTTTTAAAATAAATTTATACATATATTTATACATTATAAAATTTAAAAAGATTTTTAAAATTAAAAAATAATTTATTTTTCATCGACAGATTACATTTTCTGTCGGCAATTTGTATTAATATTAACGATAAAGTTTTAAGTTACCAACAGAATAATTTTGTCAGTAAATTCGTATTTACCGATAGAAAATTCTATCGGTATTATCGACAAGACTGTTTTTGTCGGTATCACTGATAGAATTTTATGTTTGTAATTTTTTGTCAGTACCGACGGAAAAGACTTTCTATCAGTAAATATTGCCAACTACTTTTTTGTTGAAAATTGCAGACAAATTTTTTTAGTCGGTAATTTACTTACAGATTGCTATTTTTCTCGGCTTTTTGATTACCGGAGAAAGATATAGCGACAAATTTTTTTGTCGATAATTGAAAAATATGACAATAGATTTTTTATGTCGGTAATCGGTCGGTAATTACTATTACCGACAAAAAAAAATAAGGATTACCGATAAATTTTTTCATCGATAATCCAATACATTTTTGTAATGAAATATAGTAGTTTTCTAAAACTCAACTATTACCTAATAAATATAGAAAATTATTTTTTAATTTTTCAAAAAGAAAATATCTTTAACTAGACATTTTCTATTTTTCTTTGGAAAATTTTCTGGAAAGCATGAGTTATTTTCCTCAACTAAATCTCTTCTAGTTTTTATTTTCATATTTCCAAATATTTTCTTACTTGATCTAATGATTTCATTTAAATTTCTGTTAATATACTTGGCTTAGACGCACATTAAGATATTAAGTATATATATAATTTGAGTTATATTAAAGTAAGATTCTTTTTTCCATTCAAAAAAAATTGTCTTGCTTAAACATTTAAAAGCTGGTTTGCAGGTCACAATCAATGAAGAAAATTATCAATCTAGCATCGTAGACCTTTTGAAAATTTAATATTTGCCTAAATTTACCTTAGAACATGAAGATTAAAAACATGCCAATAGTAGAAGCAAAAATAGGGAATGACATTGAAAAGGCAAGGTAACAAGAATACAAGAATAGCTGCAAAATGCTATCTTGACCAGCTTATTTGTTTTTTTTTTCTGCAACCCTAACATGTTTTATTCCCAACCCTTGCATCCTTCAAAATCCTCATCAACAAATAATAACAAGGATTTTCTTGGAAACAGAAAGAATGCAATCCTGATTTTCATTAATATAGGTTTCACTCTCCTTGTCCAAAACTCTATTGCCACCAACTTAGCTGCAGTTGCTGCAGCTTCTCCAGTCAAACAGTGTAGTGCTGTTGAATGGTTTCAATGTCAAGTCCTTTGAGTTTCACCACTGATTCAACATGGCCCTTTAGTGTATGAAGCTCCCTTAACCTTGCCACTTCTGCACGCCTCTTGGCTTGCTCAGCTATCTCAGATAATTCCCTGTAATTCTTGTCTTGGAAGAGTTCTGCAGTTTCAGGAGGCTGCAGTCCATGAAGGGTACGTTGCGCTGCAGCCCATTGTGCTTCCCTTTCTCCCCTTCCATAATCCTTCTTTGTGGTGAAAGCAGTCTGCAAAATCATATGTAATGTATCAAACATAATGAGATGGAACAATGTTTATCATTCATTTTTGCTTGAAGATTATCACCTTGTTTTGGACTAGGTTATCCCAGGCTTTGCCACTCAAAGCATATCGGGTAATGAATTTCAGAATATCCAGAGGGATGTAGAAAACAATGCTGTAAAGCCAAATAAGACCGGCCCATCCCCAGCCAATACCATGAATTTTTGCGAATTTCCAATCGCCATAGACAGCAATGATTGTAGCAATCTGTATAGCAGATTAAACTCATTGATATTGCCGTTGAACATTATCAGGAATCAAGAACTTGGACTGAAATTTTAATAATACAACTCACCAGCTGTGCAATGATAAACGCAACTATTAGCAGCAGACCAGGGCGTTCGATATAAGACCAGCCACGAGACCTTGTAACAAAGATTAGGGCCTGACTAACTATGCTCACTTGGAGGTAGACTGCAGCTGTAAGCTCATTATGATTCTCTCTGATGGATCTAACACCAAATTTGTCCTGTAAATTGTAAGATCCAATATTAGTTGCAGAATAAATTTTCATTGATTGTTTGCTACTATAGTAGTAAGGTTTGTAACATTGACTTACAGAGAAGAAATCAGAACTGTGAGCAGCCCAGAAGAAAACAACGGTCATGATAGCTAGATATGTACCAAGAACAACACCAGTGGCAAAAATCTCCTTAAGCTTCCATGTATCAGGAACAGGAGATGGCTTAACTCGGTCTTTGGAAATAGTCATAATTGTTCCATCATTGAGTATGGCAATGATCAAAACCATGAAAGGAGAGAAGTCAAATTTCCAAATAAGAGCAAGAAGCATAAAGCCAAGCACAATACGGATGGTAATAGAAACTGCATAAATGGTGTAGTTCTTCATTCTCTGGAAAATAGCTCTACTTGTTAACACAGCACTCACAATCACACTCAATCCTGGTTCTGTCAAGACTATATCAGATGCACCCCGAGCTGCATCTGTAGCATCAGCCACAGCAATTCCAATGTCAGCCTTCTTCAATGCTGGAGCATCATTCACACCATCTCCAGTCATTCCACAAATGTGCTTCCTATCTTGCAGCCTCTTTACAATCTCATATTTGTGTTCTGCATAACTAACAATTAGATTAGTTTTAGGTGAGCCATTTATTTAGTTAAACTGTAGGATTTAGTCCAAATACCTGGGAAGACTCCAGCAAATCCATCAGCCTTTTCAATAAGTTCATCAACAGGGAGGGCTGCAATGGACTCGTCCTTAGTCTGTCCTAAAAGAGCAGAAGAAGGATACATATTGGTCCCCATTCCAAGCCTGCGACCAGTCTCCTTGCCAATTGCTAGTTGATCACCAGTGATCATCTTAACGTTCACTCCTAGATTAAGGGCACGAGCAATTGTCTCTGCACTGTCATGCCTGGGAGGATCAAAAAGAGGCAAGAGACCAACAAATTGCCATGGTGATCCAGGGCTTTCCTTGTCCTGTTCTGGTACAGTCTGTAAAGACAAAATATTTTATGATTAAAACTTGTACTTCATCATTTGAATACAATTGTAAAGAAAAGAGAATATGAACTCACTTGTCTAGCAACAGCAAGAGAGCGAAGTCCACGATCAGCAAACTTATCAATGATGGCATGAGCTTTCTTTTTTGCATCATCCTTGAGGTTGCAAAGTTCAATGATCTGATAGAGAGATGTCTCAAATGAAGAATGTAGTTTCACAAAAAGAAAAGAAATAAACTTTTCACTAGATGATCTATAACCTGCTCTGGTGCCCCTTTGCTAATTCTATGCCAGCTGCCATCTAAGTCAATGTATGTAATAGCTGTACGCTTTTCCACTGGGTTAAATGGCAAGAAATGCACCTCAGTAATACCTGCTCTAGCCTGTAGAGTGATCAAGAAAGAAATTGAAGTTCTATAAGCACCAATCCTGGAAAATTTGGTTATTGGTACTTAGTACAGTTGGTGAGATCATAATTTTATAGTACCTCCTTTGGATCACCCAACATCCCTACAATACAAGCATCAATAGCATCCTGATTTTCAACCCTGGAAGCCCTGGCCCCAAGCAAAATCACTGTATCTCTGTCCACATCTTTTACAAATACCTGAAATTAAATGAAATACAATAACCAAGAAATATAAAAAATAAGTTGAAGTTGTGCCTTTTAAATTATAATTAATTTAAATTACTAACCTCAATTAAGCTCTTATCTACTGTAAGCTTATTAAGAGTGAGAGTTCCAGTCTTGTCACTGCACAAAACATCCATTCCAGCCATTTCTTCAATAGCTGTCATTCTCTTAGTGATAGCACCTTGTTGCGAAAGGCGGTGAGACCCAATAGCCATGGTTACAGACAACACAGTAGGCATAGCAATTGGGATACCTCCAATGAGAAGCACCAAAAGATTATCAATACCATCACGATACTTGCGGCGTTGAATTGGATACATTACTACAATTTCTACAACCATTCCCAATGCAATGGAGCAAATACAAAAATTCCCAATTGCTGTCAAAACCTTCTGGAAATGTCCTTCATTATTGGTGCTATCAACAAGATGAGCAGCTTTACCAAAGAAGGTATGAACTCCAGTAGCAATCACAACAGCCTCAACCTCACCTTGCTTGCAAGTAGACCCAGAAAAGACTTCATCACCTGGGTTCTTGGTGACAGGTAAGGACTCACCAGTAAGAGCAGATTGATCAATTTTTAAAGGATCTCCCTCAAGGAGGCGAGCATCTGCTGGGATAATATCTCCCAATTTAATACTAACAATATCCCCTGGAACTAAGATTGCAGCCTCTTGTTCTGACCACCTTCCATCTCTTAAAACCTTCAATCATTACAAAACATTCAGAAACCCACATCAACCTTTTCTTTTAACAGGTTTTGGACTTGTAAAATTGTTTGAAATTCAACATTACTGAAATTTGAAATATACATATTTATATACCTTGGTCTTAGGAGCAAGGCCAGCCATAAGAGCAGCTGCAGCATTTCCTGCATTGTTCTCTTCAATAAAACTAATAGTGGAGTTTATCAGAAGCAACACTACAATACCCACAAAGTCTTGCCAATCTGGTGGTTGACCCTGTAATTTTGTTTTGTTTTTTCAACCAAATGTTAGACAAAAGAATTGAAAGGTATAATTTACGAAAAGTTAAAAGAGAAAAGTATAGGATGCTTACTCCTCCATTGGCCAAAGCAATAGCCATGATAGCAGCAATTTCCATGACCCATGAGAGTGGATTCCACATAAAACCCAAGAATTTCAAAAACTTGCTTTCCTGTTTCAAGATTGTTTTTCCAAAAATAAAACAATTCATTTGTTCATTTCACTTCTAACAAATTATTAGAAAACAAGAATTAAAAGAAAAGAAAAATATGGAATATATATAGATGACCGTTTTCTCTTCTAGCTTATTAGGGCCAAAAATTTGCAGCCTCTTTTGACCTTCATCAGTAGATAAACCTTCTCTTGTGCATTGCAATTGTTGAAATACTTCCTCAACTGGGATACGCTCCTATTACATTTATACGTTCAATCATATTATTATTTCCACAAATAAATAACTACAATAAACAAAGTTATAAAAGTACATTAAAAACAATACTCACAAGATCAACATTCTCATTCTTGATCTCTTCCAAGCTAATGTTTTTAGTAGCCATTGTTAATTTTAATTAAACAAAAAACAAAGTACAAGATTTTACTATTGAAAAAAAAAAACAAATACACACCTTTTTTTTTTATTTGTATTACACTCTGTGTATGCGTATATGTTTATATATATTTCTGTTTGGGCTAGTATATGGTTTTTGCTAAGTCCATTGGATCCTATTCTTGCTCTCACACTCTTTTTTTAGGAGTTTTTGTGGTGAAATTTTATTTATTTTAATTTTTTGGTTTTCAGGAAAATAATAATGATCTGGATTTCTTTTTTTGGCATTAAGTGAACGACCTAGGATTGCTGTGGGTCCCTTATATAACTGGTTTAAACGTTCTCTATTCTCACAGCTGCTTTCAAATTTCACTTTCTCACAGTCCACTAGAAATACGACACTTTTTCCTTCTGTAGTGTTCTGGGACACGTGGAGAGTCTTATGGTGGTACACTTCTTTAATGTTTTGAAATGGCTTGTCATGTGAGCGATAAATAAGAAGCAAAGACAACTAATGTGACAGCTGCTTGTCATTATTGCAATAGTTCATTTTTCCAAAAAAGTTGGATAAACTGAAACGTGGCTGTCTATTGTTGTCTGTAATTTTTACACGTGACGAGTATTTGCAGGGATGTGAAGCGGGCTCATGCATGATATAATTTTGAATTATATTATTTTAGTAAGTTTAACTTTTTAATAATATGAAAAATAAAAGTAATGCTGTCCTTTATATCTAAAAATGCTTTCCTGAATGAAATATAATTAGAAATTATTTAAATGTAGTGAATTTGTTCATTTTGTGCCTAAAAATTCAATTAGAATGTTAAATTTTAGATTATCTATCATTTGACTGAAAAAAAAAAGGTTTTATCAGTTAGTCTGCAAAAATAATTATTATATGTATAAGAGATGCCGGAAAATAAAAGAACAATACAATAGTGAAATGTATATTGTAAAATTAAGAATATTAAATATATTAAAATTGATAAAATTCGTAATGAGTTAATTAAAAAAAATAAAGTAGCTCCTATTAAAAATAAAATGAAAAAATATAAATTGAGATGGTTTAATTATATAAAATAAAGACATATTGACGTTCTAATAAGAAAATTTTAGATTAAAACATAAAAATAAATCTATATTAACTTAAATATAAATAGTTCATAATAATCTTATAATTCTATATCTCTTTAAAAATATAATCTAAATCGCACCAAATAAAATATATATATATAACTAACTCAAATTATCTTGAAATTAAGATTTTATTGAATTAAATTTACTTATTTATAAAGCTTATAGAAAAAATCGGTCAAAGGTCTAAATAAATTCTTGAATCATAGGTATATATCACTTAAAACCTTAATATTATTTTTTCAAAACCATTGGCCTTTTTTTTTTATTAAAAGTGGATGAATTAAACCCTTAGTGTTACAAGAAATAAATTTAACACGTTAATTTTTGTCTACCTGGCACTATGGCCACTTTTCTACGTGCGTTCTAACCTCATTGGTTAGTAAAATAAATAATTAAAATAATAAGTCCTTAAAATATTAAAAAATATTAAAATAAAAATAAAAAATCGACTTAGAGCGTAATTTTATAAAAAAAATAACATCTTCCCTTGCATTTATAAAAAAATTTTTATTTTTTTATCTGAAATATTTTAGTTATTTTATTATAAATTCACAATAAACTCATTATACTATATAAAATTTATAGACTCATTATAAATTCTTTATAAATTAATAAAAATATGATATTTTAGTAAATATTTTATAAATTTTGGTATTTTAATAAATATTTTATAAATATGATAAAATTAAAATTATTTTTAATTATATTTATATTTTTGTCAAAAACTTAATTTTATTTGTTTAAGTAACTGTATAGTTGAGATCATCTAAATGGGTATGGGCCAGATCCTGACTGGATATGATTTTTAATAAAAATATAAAAAAATTAAAAATAATTCTAAATTTATTAAATTTATAAATTATTTACTAAAATATTAAAATTTATAAAATATTTATCAAAATATCATATTTTTATTAGTTTAAAATAAGTTTATTATAAGCTTACAATAAGCTTATTATAAGTTTATTAGTTTACAATAACTTAATTTAATATAAATTTATAAATTTTATATAGTTTATAATGAATTTATAATGAATTATCTAAAATACTCTGATAAAAAATTAAAATTAAAAAAAAATGGGTGAAGAGTATTATTTTCTCTTAATAAATTATAAAATTAGGGCCTAATGGGTCCAAAACATAGAGCATTAGAATGGCCTTTTAAGAATGGTCTCAAGTCGTAGAAAAGAACCGAAAATATGATGCTCCAACCATCACATTTCATATGTGAATTTCAATCTTGCTAGTTTTCTAAAAAAAATCTTAAAAAATAAAAAAAATAAAAAATACTAATTTTTTTTAAATACATATAGTTTTTAACTTTCAATTTTAAAAACACCCTAGAGATATACATTTAAGGTATATTTAATATACCAAAGATATAAAAAATTATAGAGTATTTTTAAAAAAATATAAAAAACATATAGTGTTTTTTTTAAATAATATATACCTGTATGTGCGTCGATGTCATTTGGTAAGAATTAATATGAAGCTCACGAAAGTATAAGGGATCCAAATTTAGATATTTAATTATTTTTTTTTGAAAGTATTATTGAATTATTTATTAACTAGCTAATAACAATGATAAACTACTGATTTGGTGATATTTGACAATGGTGGATCTATGGTGGGGAAAGTGGGGCCTCAATTTCTCCAATTTCATATATATATATTTTCATTCCAACTAATATGACTCTCGTTATTAAGAAATATATTTCTTCAAATCATCATTTTAAAAAAAAAATTCTCTCTTTTTTCTCTAATCAATTTTTATATAAAATGCATTTGTAAAATTTTTCAGCCAATTTTACATCTTTCTTTATCTGTGTGGTGTGGTTTCAACACGATACAAAAGTTTTATACTACAAGAATGTACCAAATTATCGACGAAAAAATTTATCCGTAATTCTTATTTTTTTTATCAGTAATAATAATACCGATAAAAAAATTTATCGTCATATTTTTTTTCGGTAATCAAAAAGCCGAGAAAAGCAGTAATATTTCAGTAAATTATCGACATAAAAAATTTGTTGGTAATTTTCTAATAGAAAAATAGTCGGTAATATTTAACGATAGAAAGCCTTTCTGTCGGTACTGATGAAAAATTATCGACATAAAATTCTATCGGTGATACCGACAGAAACTGTTTCGTCAGTAAATGCAAAGTTACCAATAAAATTATTATGTTGGTAACTTGAAATTTTATCATTATTATCAACACAAATTGCCGACAAAACATATAATCTGTCAGTAAAAATAAATTATTTTTAAATTTTAAAAATATTTTTAAATTTTATATATGTATAAATGTATGTATAAATTTATATTAAAAAGAATAAAAATATAAAAATAAAATAAATATTTAAATAAATATTAAATGTAATAAATATTCAAATATAAAAAAGATAAACATAAAAATAATAAATTATATATAAACATATGAAATTAAAATATCGTTGTACATAAACAAAAAAAAATCTAAAATAAAAAAACAAGAGATGATGAAGGTGGAGGTGGAGGAGCACCATAAGGCAAAAACTGTCCTGATGGATCGAAAGTTCCTCACATGAAGTTGAACATAAACTTATTAAGCTGCTGCTAAACCAACCTCTGCACCTCGGTTTGCATCTGTGCCTAAATCCGAGATTGAACTTGCGCCTTCACCTCCATCTGCACCTGCTCCTAGATCTGCTGCTGAACAATCCGATCACGCTCTGTCAACTGCTCTTTCAAATTCTCGATCTCCTTTCGTAAGGCGGATAAACTATTAGAAGAAAAAGAAGAAGTTGTGCTGACATATTGTGAGCCAAATCCATTCAATTTCTTATTCTTCTCTCCTCCCACAGCAGAACTAAATAAAACTATCATCGTCAACGGGAGTGTCAGACTGATCCTCTCGAGAAGCAATGAAATGATTCTATATAATATAAAAAAGATTATTAACTTTATATTTTAAATTTAAATTTTGTAATATTTAAAAAATTATGAAATTACTTACATTTATATCCTGCGATCAATAATCCACAAATAAACGTCCATCGTGACCCCGGGTGTGCTTATGCACAAACAACTCTTAGTTATTTTGCAGTTGACCCATAATAGACTCCTATTTTAATGAAAAAAAATATTAGTATAATAACACAAAAAATATATAAATTAAAATATATTAAAAAAATAAGAATACACTTAGAGTGTACGGGCATGATCATGATGCGATCGGCTGTCTCCCATATGTGTAGATGGACATGCACAATCCACAACACTAGACATTCTGTTATGAGAGGCAACGACATAACGTACTTACCCATTGGGAGAGCTCCACCAGGCCTGCAGGTTTGCCCATACTTGATCATCAATAAATGAAGGCTGCTTCCCAGCAACCTTCACCTTATTCAGCATATTGTTGTAGCAAATAGTTACCTTTTTCATGAAGGCAATCTGAATAAGGCTATTAATAGTCTGATCTCAGTAAAAATATTTCTGCAAAAAAAATTAAAATAATTAGTATCATCTAAATGTAAATTTTTAACTTGTACATATATATTAAATATTAAAATTTAATTTGCTTTCTAACCTTAAACTTTTCAAAATAAAAGTTCTTCATCTTCGGAGAGACAACCTTCCAAGAAACTCTTACGGAGTCCATCTTCTGTATTATGACCTTCCGAATACGTCTAGTGGAAGCCTAAGCTGGATTCATCATGTAGCTGCAAAATTAAAGAAATAATACCCATTTATTTAAAATAAACCGATTAAACTTTATAATTTAATATAAATAATATAAAATATTAAAAATACTTACTCTGACTCTCGAACAGTTAGATATTGCATTATATCATCAAGATTTGCAGTTGATGTTGCAGTACTGGCATCACTAATGGGGCATCTGTAGTGGCCGAAAAAGAAGAAGAAGCAGGATCCTCTGTCTGAGCCCGGTGAGAAGTAAAATCAGGATCCTCTCTAAGCATATCATCTGTAGCTGCATTAACCTGAGGATCCTCAATAAATATATCATCTGGGATATCGCGCAACTGCAGATGTGGTTGGCCTATACTACTAGAACCTCGACCTCCATTGGATCGACTGCTAGACCCCGATTCTCTTTCAGATCTGCAATACATATCTAAAAAAACTATTAGTATAATTAATATGAATAAAATAATAAACATAGAAATAAATTCAGTAAAAACTATAGCTTAATTACTATTACTTATTGTTTATATTCATCGCTGTTATTTGATTGGGATGATTCAGATTTAAAGTTCAGTAATGATTCATCCGATCAGATTCTATATCCATAGCATCAATATCTATGAGTTCTCTAGTTGGATCATTTAAAGGACCTGAATCACCTCATTTGTCCTATCAACTAACTGTATATTTTCAGGACTATCTTCTTAAAATGCAGTATCAATCTCCTGTTTATTGGTATATTGTTCAGGTAGATTAATCCACAATATTGCTTTTATTTTGCAAATCGCCAATCAATCAGATGTGTCTCTCCTTGTGCTAGGAAAAGGAACGTAATACACTTGGGTGGCTTGAGTGACGAGTATGAACGGTTTATATTAATCCTCCTTCTATTCACTTCCACTAAATTATTTATTGGATGAACTCTTGTGTCATTTATGAGATCATACTAGTCACATATAAATAATACTACCCTTTTAATTGGTAATGCCGGATATTCAACCTCTACAATATCTATTAATCGACTTTAGAAATCAAATGAGTTTTCACTATAGTTTGACCCCTTGATGCAAATACTACTATTTGTAGTTGCTCTCAAAGTACAGTGAGATTCAGTGTGAAATTTATAACCGTTAACAAAATAAACCTATAACATCTAATAGTTGGTAATAGACCATGGGCTAAATCCTTCAAATATTTTTCAGAAATCATATTTCTATTTTCATTTACCTAAATCAATAAAAAAATATATGCATAAGTTCAAAATATGATAAATTGAACAAATAACAGTTTTACAAAAATGTTAATAGTAATGAATTAATGCTTACAAATTTTTAAAACTATAAGGAAAAACTATTCTCGACCTCACGCTATATTTTCATCCAAATCTTATAAGTATTCAATGAATATGCTGAAATAGATTACCAAAAATATCATTATTATTCAAATATTGAAGATTTTATTTTAGACAAAATATTCTATTTCAGATTACTATGGACTTACCAACTTGCTTAATATAAGGTATAACTTAATCACAATTTAACAATATGTAAGCATGAACTGCACAATATTCCCTTTATTTCAATCTTCGATTGGTTAGTTTACCGTATAGTCAACCCAGATATTTGAAAATTGATAAAAGACATTCAAATTAGTCTTGTATACCTCCATCATCATTCCAAGGGACTTCATGTAATTTTTTTTATTACGTTAAGCTCAAAATAATAAAAATAGAAAGTTGATGCCTCTTCCACTATAAAGGCATTATAAATTAATGTTTCTACTTTTACCTTATTTTTAATATTTTTCTTTAGATGTCACAGATATCTTTCAAAAAGGTACATCCAACGATACTATACTGATTCTGCAATTTTGACTTTCACATGGCAAATGAACTGGTAAATATTTCATTGAATAAAAAAAATTCGGAGGAAATATTTGCTCCAATTTACAAAGAATTATTGAAATTTCTTCTTATAAATGCTCAAATTGAAAAACTTTTAGAGATTTTGCAGTAAGTTTTTTAAAAAATAAGCTTAACTCCTTCAGAGCTTTCCAAACCTTTTTTGGCAATAGCTCCCCAAATACAATGGGTAATAATCGTTGCATAAATATGTAACAATCATGACTCTTCATCCCAAATAATTTATATTTTCTCATATCAATACATCTTGACAAATTCGAAACGTATCTATCTGGAAACTTCAATTTTTTTATCCAGTGGCATATTAATTATTTTTTTTATTAGAATCTAATGTGTAATTAGCTTTAGGATACCTCCCAGATATTTCATCTTGTTTCAACTCCGGCCTTCTATAAAATATCCTCAAGTCTTCTCTTGATTTGACATTGTCTTTTGTTTTATCCAGAACATCCATTATTATATTAAACATACTCTCAAAAATATTTTTTTCAATGTGCATTACATCTAGGTTATGTCTTATAAGATTTGAACTCCAATAAGGCAAATTTCAAAAGATGCTCTTTTTTTATCCATAATTTTGACATATACTGCTACTGAAAATTTTCATTATATTCAGTTATCTTATGAAGCCTCAGTTGCTCAATTTGAAACAACAAATCTTCCACATTCAATATAGGAGGAGCATATTTTCTTACTGTAATGTTCTTTCTGAAATATTTTCTATTCCTTCTGAATGGATGATCTGCCTTCAAAAATTTTTTGTAATTATCAAACCAACTTATTTTACCTCTATTTGGAAGAGTAAATATTTTAAAATCAGTCATGCAGTAAGGACATGCTAATTTACCTGCTGTGCTCCATTCATATAATATCGTATATGTAAAAAAATCACTTATAGTCCACATAAATGCTGCTCTCAAACAAAAATTTTATTTCTCAAAATAATCATAAGTCACGATACCCTCATTCCATAACTGTTTCAACTCTAATATCAATGGCTGTAGAAATACATCAATTTGATATTTTGAGTTATTTGGACTAGTTACAAGTACAGATAGAAATAAATATTGCTTTTTATACACATCCACGGTGGCAAATTATAAGGAGTGAGTATTACTGGCCAGCAAGAGTATTGTTGTCCTAATGACCCAAAAGGCTGAAAACCATCAGTACACAGACCCAACCTAATATTACGATATTTATATGCAAAATCAGAATGTAATCGGTTGAAATGCTTCCATGCCTCAGAATTCGAGGGATCGTACATAACTCCATCTTCTTGCTGATGCTCATAATGTCATCTCTTGTGTTCTACTGTAGCATTAGAAGCATATAATCTTTGAAGTCTTGGTTTGAGAGAAAAATAATACATTTTTTTAAAAGGCACAAACTTTTGTTTGCTTGTAACCCAACTCTATTTGAATCTCGGTTGTTCATAAAACTTATATATTTTAACTTACGTATAATCGCCCCAATATAACATACACCCATTTTTACAATAGTTAATAGTTTCTACTGGCAAGTCAAGTGCTTGAATAATTTTTTTATTTGGTAGAAACTATCAAATATTTCATTATCCTCGGGTATTATCTCTTTAATAAATTAGATCCATTGATCAAAAAACTTTTCAGATATATACTGCTCAGACTTCATATTCAAACAACAAGTCATGGCAGATAGCTTAGTATGTTTTTGATACCCGGGTTACACCTCTGTATCCAGTGAATTTAACAAATTGTAGAACCGTTGAGCCTCAATGTTAGGGGCTTTATTATGTTGTTCTTGATGAACCTCACTAGTTCTAGATACATCAATATTTGCCATGCTCCAATCAAATACATTAGGCGCAACTGCATCATATACCAGTTGTGGGTATGAATTTTCAAAGATAGATTTAAATATACTATATTGTTGTGGAATAGATTGGTCAATTATATTCTCTTCACCATGCAAATTCCAAATAAAATAATTCGAAACAAAACTCCATTTCACTAAGTGGTATTTCACTTCATATACTTCTCAAAATTTACTATGTTGACATTTTATGCAAGGACAACGAATCTTATTACCTTGCATATAATCCCTTTAACTAGATGCAACACCAACAAACTTAATGCTCGGGCATTTAATCTTAATGCTCAGCAAGCTCGGGCTGATAATAATGTGGTGCAAGGTTCACTCTCTATATGTTCATTTGATGCACATGTTCTTATTGACCCTAGAGCTACTCATTCATTCATATCACCTAGCTTTGCATCTAGATTATCTAGATCACATGAACTTTTAGCTGAGCCTTTGTTTGTTCATACACCACTGGGGGATGAGATAGAGACAGTGGATGTTTATAGTAATTGTATGATTAGAGTTGAGGATGCAGATTTAGCTGCAAATTTGATTGTCCTATCTGTGTTGGAATTTGATGTGATCTTGGGAATGAATTGGTTAGCTTGTCATGGAGCTAATGTTGACTGTAGGGCTAAAATAGTTTGATTTGATTATGAAGAAGGTAAGTCGGTGACATTCCATGGTTTCAAGACCATTGGTCCTTGTCAGATGATTTCTGCTTTGGGAGCTAGAAGGTTATTGCGTAAAGGTTGTGACGCCTATCTTGTATCTATTCGGGATGTGAAGAAAGAAGAAGTTAAACCAGAAGACGTCCCTATAGTGCAAGATTTTGTGGATATTTTTCCTGAGGATTTGCCTGGGTTACCTCCTGAAAGGGAGATTGAGTTTTCTATTGATCCTGTACCAGGCACAAATCCTATCTCTATGCCGCCTTATAGAATGGCACCGGCAGAGCTTAAAGAGTTGAGGGAGCAGCTGAATGATTTGTTACAGAAGGGGTATATCCGACCGAGTACTTCACCTTGGGGAGCTCCGGTTCTTTTCGTGAGAAAGAAGGATGGTTCCATGAGGTTGTGTATTGATTATCGGCAGCTAAACAAGGTGACGGTCAAGAACAGATATCCATTACCAAGGATTGATGATTTGTTTGATCAGTTGCAAGGGGCGAAGTTTTTCTCAAAGGTTGATCTTCGGTCTGGTTATCATCAGTTAAGGGTGCGAGAGAGTGACATACCTAAAACTGCTTTTCGCTCAAGGTATGGTCATTATGAATTTCTAGTAATGTCTTTTGGACTTACTAATGCCCCTGCTGCTTTTATGGACTTGATGAATAGGGTGTTTAGTCCATATCTTGATCGGTTTGTTGTGGTGTTCATTGATGATATTTTGGTGTATTCCAAGACTAAAGAAGAGCATGAGGAACATTTGAAGCTGGTTTTGCAAACTCTGAGGGAACATAAACTTTATGCCAAGTTCTCGAAATGTGAATTCTGGTTGGATAAAGTTGTGTTCTTGGGTCATGTTATATCTTCTGAGGGTGTTCAGGTTGATCCAAAGAAGATTGAGGCAGTCATGGATTGGCCAAGACCAAAGACAGTTACAGAGATACGAAGTTTCTTAGGTTTGGCTGGTTATTATAGAAGATTTGTTAGAGATTTTTCTCGACTTGCAGCACCTTTGACTAAACTCACTTGCAAGGGTGTTAAGTTTGTTTGGGATGATGCTTGTGAGGAGAGTTTTAACTTTCTGAAAGAAAGGTTAACATCTGCACCTGTACTTGTTTTGCCGGAGGGCAATGAAGACTATGCTGTTTTCTGTGATGCATCTGGTATTGGTTTGGGATGTGTGTTGATGCAACATGGTAGGGTGGTTGTTTATGCTTCAAGACAGTTGAAAAAGCATGAAGTTAATTATCCTACGCAGGATCTAGAGATGGCTGCTGTTGTGTTTGCACTAAAGATCTGGAGGCATTATCTGTATGGTGTTACATGTGAGATTTTTACTGACCATAAGAATCTCAAATATGTTTACTCGCAGAGGGATCTGAACTTGAGGCAGAGGAGGTGGATAGAGTTTCTGGAAGATTATGATTATAATATTCAGTACCATCTTGGGAAAGCAAATGTTGTGGCAGACGCTTTGAGTCGCAAGTCTATGGGAAGTTTGTCACATATTTATTTGACGAGGAGGTCCTTGATTTCTGAGATTCACCAATTGCTTGATGAGGGTTGGATATTTAATATGTCTGACAAGGAAGTTGTGAATGGTAGAGGGGTGTTTCTTGTTAGTTTGGCTGTGAAGCCAAATTTTCTTGACAGGATTATTTCTGAGCAAAGTAAGGATGCGGATTTGGAAATTTTACGACAGAAAGTCTTAGCCGGTGAGAACAAGGAGTTTGTTATAGATGATAAAGGTGTTTTAAAGTTTGGTACTAGGGTGTGTGTTCCTAAGGTAGATGATTTGAAGATTGATATCCTTAAGGATGCACATTTCTCTAAGTACACAGTTCACCCAGGTTCAACCAAGATGTATCGGGATTTGAAGCAGTTGTACTGGTGGAAAGGGATGAAGAATGATGTTGCACAGTTTGTTTCTCAATGCTTATCTTGTCAGCAAGTTAAGTATGAGCATCATAAGCCTGCGGGATTGCTTAAGGAGTTACCACTATCTGAGTGGAAATGGGAGAGAATCAATATGGATTTTGTTGTCGGTTTGCCTAAAGCTCCTGGTGGGCATGATTCAATCTGGGATATTGTTGACAGATTGACTAAGTCCGCTCATTTTTTTCTAGTAAATACTAAGTACACAGTGTCGCAGTATGCCAAACTGTACCTCAACAGGATTGTGAGTCTTCATGGGGTCCCAGTTTCTATAGTTTTTGATAGTGGACCACAATATACTTCTAGATTTTGGCAGAAGCTTCAGGAAGGTTTGGGAACTAATCTTCATTTCAATACTGCTTTTCATCCTCAGACAGATGGTTTGTCGGAGAGGACTATTCAGACTTTGGAAGATATGCTGCGATTGTATGTTTTTGATTTTGGTGGTAGTTGGGCAGATCATCTTCCTTTGGTAGAGTTTGCCTACAATAACAGTTATCAGGCTAGTATTGGTATGGCTCCATTTGAGGCTCTGTATGGCAGAAGGTGTAGGACTTCATTATATTGGGAGGAGGTTGGTGAGCGTCAAATTGAGGGTCCTGAACTTTTGCAATACAGTGCTGAGGTTGTACCAGTGATTCAAGACCGTATTCGGACTGCTTTTAGTAGACAAAAGAGCTATGCTGATTCGGAAAGAAGAAATCTGGAATTTGCTGTCGGGGATAGAGTGTTTCTGAAGGTTTCACCTTTCAAGGGTGTTATGAGGTTTGGTAAGAAAGGAAAATTAGCTCCACGGTATGTTGGTCCATTTGAAATTCTGGAGAGGATTGGTGATATTGCTTATAAGCTTGATTTACCACCTCAGATGGCTTCTGTGCATCCAACATTTCATATCTCGATGTTGAGAAAGTATGTACCTAGTCCTGATCATGTGCTAGCTCCGGACACTGTAGAGATTAGTGATGATTGTTCTTATGAGGAGCAGCCAATGGCTATTCTGGATCGTCAGGTCAAGCGGTTGCGTTCTAAGGATGTAGCTTCTGTGAAAGTCCTTTGGCGTAATCATTATGTTGAAGAATGCACCTGGGAAGCCGAAGAGCTTATGAAAGCTAAATATCCCAATCTGTTTGAGTCTTCAGGTATGTTTTAGATTTCGAGGTCGAAATCGTTTTAAGGGGGTTAGACTGTAATATTCTTCAGTTTTAGTGTTAGAGCACTTGCATACCAGCATAACATCATACTCATACATCGCATGATATTGTTTGTGACTGATGATTGACAATTGTATGCAATGGATCTTATTGAAAAGGTGTATGTGTAATGATGTTGAGTTACGAAATATTTCTGTTGTTGGTTACAGAGGTACAGTATATTAATATTGTTATGGATTGGAAAAATGAACAGAGATAATGTTATACTCGATTGATTGGCACTGATATTGACTAGGTTGAGCGCTAAGCGCTATTCATTGATTTTGTTTTGGTTATCTGATAATTGGTTTTTATTTAATGAACTCTAAATGGATCAAACCTGGAATGATCATTAGTGCTTGGTATCTTGTGGTTATGGCCTGATCAACCATAACGACACATACTAAGTAGACGATACCATCCGGATTTGTGTATAACTATTGTAATGACAGTTTTTGATGGATAATGATTATTTTGGATTCAATTGCGTGGACGCAATTACTTTAAGGGGGTTAGATTGTAAAACCCTTGGTTTTTAAATGATTTTAAGTCTAGGGGCAAAATAGTCATTTTATGCCCTCATATGTTGTTTGAACATAATTTGATAGTTTGAATGTCTTTTTGATACTCAGGACGACGAGACGGTCGTTTTGAGTATAATATTATATTTTTGGGTGCCGAGGGTATTTTCGTCATTTTTGGATTTTTTTGTCGTTTTCGGTATTTTCGGGTATTATTATGCGTAAAACATATTTATAAATTATTTTGGGTTAAAGTTTGAAGTTAAAAATAAATTTGAGTTGATTTTGTGAATTTTATGGTTTTGGGTAATTTTTTATGAAAATAAATAGTTTTGGGTGTTTTTAATTAAAATAAATTATATTGGGGTAAAAGTATAATTTTGAAGAGTTGTTTTCCTATAAATAGGCCTAAAGTCAGATGGGGTAAGGTTTTTGGTCTTCTATTTTCGGGTGTTTTGAAAAAAGGGGGAGAAATTAGGTTTTGGGGGCAGAAAATCAGAGGCTGGTCGTTTTGAGCCATGCGCGTGCCAGAGGGAGTGTCGTTCTGCGTGAGAGGCTTGTCGTTCGGCGGAGAGACGCTGGCCAAGGCTCCTGTCGTTTGGCTTAAGGAGGCCGTCGTTTGGCGTGCTGCGGGCTGGCTCGTCCCTGTCGTTTTGGGTCCTGTCCAGCAGCCATAATTTTTTAGTTTTTGGGTGTTTTTGAGGTTTTTCTCGATCCCTTTTGCTTTGATTTGACTCCCATCTAACTAGAACATGTTCATATCATATTGAGTTGATATTTTTCTTAATTAATTTGGCTAAATTCGAATTATTATTTAATTAAATTGATTTTTACAAAATAGGTTAGGCTTTGGGGTTTTTATTGTTTTGAGGGATTTTGGTTATTGAATTAATTGATTAGGCTAGTGTGTTGGGTTTTAAAATTTGATGAATGTATTGAATTAGGGTTTGATTGAATTGATTTGGGTATTAGGATTTTCGAATTAATTGTTTTCTTTGAGTTTTTGGACGATTTAATTTTCTTATGAAGTTTGATGTTAGTGTTGTATGTTACTCGATTTTTAATTAAATATTGGAACATGATAAAAATCTAAAATTTGGATATGTGACTCGAAATTGAGTCTAGTTTATGAGAAAAATAATTTTTGGGATTTTGGAGCATCGTATATTTCTGGAAAATTCAAGTTTGCTACTATTGTCTGAAGAACTGTACTGTAGATGCGATTGCATCATCTGTAACTTTCGAAATTCATATTAAAATGTGTAAAAATGTTTTAGATTTGATTTTCATATATGTTGAATTTCTGGAAGTCTAATTTACAAGAAAAATATGTTGGGTTATGTTTCTATTGTTATATTTTTGAAATAATTAGATCTTTCTACTGCTGTCAGTATACCTTGTGAGCTGTATACTGTTATGAATAAAAATTGGTTGAGAGACTTCTAAGTCTCGAAAAATTATGAAATTTTGGTAGGATGCTTTTCAGATATCAAATTAACTTCTGGTTGAGAATTATAAATTTTTCATATACTGGTTAATTGTTTTGAATTTTACAAGTTGACACTCGTTATTCAGGTTTATCAGTAAAATTGTATTTGGTGAATATTGATTATTTAAGTAAGGTATTTGATAAATTTAAATTGTAAGGACTTTTTAATGATGTTTTATATTCTGGAAAGCAAGTTTAAAGGTGTGGTATTATGATGGTTAAGTTATGATTGGTGGACAAAAGGTTTAACCTTATTATCGGTAAAATTGTATTTGGTGAATATTGATTATTGAATTGCGTGCATTCACGTCATGCATTCCCATTTGCACTTGCATACATTTGTAAGGGTGGTTATTAATTGATGGTTAATGGTTAGGCGGTTGTCCAGCAGCACCTCAGACTTAGGGTGGCGGATTGCTTAGCTGACTGTTAGACCAGGTAAGTTCTATGGGTGTATTTGAACTGTTTGTGTTGTGCTACTTGCTAACAACTTATATATATATATATATAAACCCTTCTTATAATATATTATCCTTTCTATATATTCACTAAACTATTCTTTCGAACTCAGCCTCGCATGCTTTAGGAGACAAAGAAACTTGCATGTGATTGTATTTATGTGAGAATATTGAATTTGATATTACTTGTGCTGTGTGATGGTGTGTCATGAAGGGGAAGGAGGTTACTGAGGCTTAATGCCTATACTGCTACTGAGGCTTAATGCCTATACTGTTTACTGAGGCTACATGCCTAATTACTGATTATTGTACTGTACTGAGGAGTTATAAGGGCGGATGTGACTGATATTATACTGTACTGTTTACTGATTGGTGACCCCGACACACCATCTTGATTGCTTAACTTGTGAATGTATTATATGTACTGCTTATATAACTGTTAGATGTTTCTCTGTCTCTCATAGGCTTACTGGGCGTCTATATAAAGCGCTCACACCCTTACAGATTATCTTGCAGGTTTACAGTGATTGCCTTCGTCTATCTTCCTTCTCTTCTTTGGCGAAGTCGATCAGGTTTTCCGTTTGTGTTTATCGGTCCTTTTGATTAGAGATTTCCGGATATTGAACTTTTGGGCGGATTGAATCCGAATCCCTTTTTGTGTAATAAGTAGAACTTGTCTGCATTAGATTTCCCGAATGATTTTATTGGGATTTGATTATATTGATGGTTTGCATTTGAACTAGGATTGATGATTATATAAGTATTGAACTGTTTTACACTTACACTATTATGAATGTTTCTAAGGCTTATGTGGTCGGACTTCGGTTTGGCTGCATGCCGGTCGTGGCCCCTGAGTTGGGTCGTGACATATATATTATTGTTTCTAAATTGTCTAAATGGAACAATTCAGTGAGTTCTTATTTTTTAGAAATAAATGAATAACTCACCAAACAAGTACTAAGATTACTATAAAATTATATTTATTAAAAAAAATGCATTAACAATCAATATTTAGGTAGTGCACCCTTTTTATATTATACCCTCACATTTATTCATGTCACTTTATCCATTTTGACTAATTATAAATAAGATCTATAAAGTGTTGAGACATATTCTACATCAAATGAATTCTTTTTATTGGATTAAGTGTTGTGCTTATGGTGTTTATTACTCATATATATTATTAAAAACGTTGAATTATTAGCTATTTTAGTAATCCGCTTATTATTATTATTATTATTATTATTATTATTATTATTATTATTATTATTATTATTATTATTATTATTATTATCCAATTCTTTTATTTTCCCAAGCTTTTGAGTCTTAGTTGATTGCATTGCAATTACTTTAAACTATGTTTTAAGATAATGTTTAATAAATAATATATCAATTAAAGAGTTTCATAAAAAAACTGATTATAGATATAAAATTATTAAATTATTGTCATATAATATGTGTGCTTAATACTAATTTTATTGTAATTAACTTTCTAATCTTATCATGTGTCACATTTCTTCAAAATATATTTCTTTAAATATTAAATAAAATTAATTTCTCTAAATATTAAATTTTTAAGATAATTATATTAATCATCTATTATATTTATTTAGGTTTCTATCTATTATCTAGTATTTTTTTAAGAAAATTAAATGAAATATCATTTTTTAAAAATCTGTTTACAAATATACTATGCTTAATTTTTTTTTTCAATTATATATCTTTCTTTTTTTTTCAACTGTACATTTTTAAAAATTTTTAAAACTATTTATTTTGGCATTTCTGTAAAATTAAAATTAAAACTGTGTGAATTTCGTTCTTCTATTTTTTTTTTGCTGCGTGAGTTTCTTTTCATTTTTTCTTTACTTCTATTTGTAATTATTATTCTGTTATCTAATTAAATTTTATATTTCTAAATATATAATCTTTGAGTATATTTTATGTATTATTTATTGAATATTATTTATTATTTACATTCAGCTAAATATTTAATCATTAGATTATTATTAATTATATATTAGATTTAATCGTTAACAATCGGAATACTAATTTATTTCTATTTTAATTCTTTTACCCTAGTAATAGTTCTTATAATTGCAAAATATTCTTTTTTCTATATAATTTAATCAAGATTTATCACAGACTCTAATTATTTGCTCTCATTTTTAAAACTATTAATTTTTTTAATTTATCCAATTTATAATTAAAATATTCTTTTAATTATACTTTAAATGTTAGCAAATCATAAATTCAATTCGGCTTTACCATTTTCTTATGGATTTGCACATTTGATATTTTTTTAATTTAAAATAAAATAAAATGAATTTTATTATATCGTGTTTAATTATTAATGTTCGAATTATTGAATTATTATTAAATATTGTGCTTATTTTTACTCAAAGTATAAAAGTACATAAACTTATTTAAATCTATAAAAATAAATAAAAATACATATATAAATTTATATGTAAAAATCTAAGTACAAATACAATATAAAATATTAATAAAAAAATTCACAAAAATTTCATAATTTTCTAGTATTAAGCATATATATAATCAATATTTAATTATTTAACTACAATCTAACAATTACTAATTAATAATATAACCAAACATTTTAATTCATACAATCAATTAGCTAAAAATCAATAAAATCACAAAATGTACCATAAATTATACATCTTTAAACTAAATCTAAAATTTAAAAAATACATTAATTATAATTTATTGAAGAAAAATATAAAAATTACTAAAAAATCATAAAATTACCTAAAATAAATCCAAATTCTAAATTATTTCTATTTAATTATAACAAATATATTAAATTTCTCTAAAATATTTTATATTTTAGATAAAAAAATTAATTCCTTATATGCAATAAAATTATATAATTAATAAAAATAACTCAAATATTTTTTTAAAATAAAAAATAACCTTAATAAAAGTTCAACACCTTAAAATATTTCTAATTAAAAATAAATTTGTAATTATACTAAAAGTTTTAAATTTCTCTAAAACATATTGTATAACTATTAAAAATACTTAAATTTTTATATATTTTCATTATGAAATTTATTAAATTAAATCTAATTTACTAAAATTTTAAAAAAAATCTAATTTACTTAAATTAAAAGTAATTTATTAAAAATTAAAAAAAAGCCGAACAACAATCAAATAAACCTAAAATATTTATATTTACAAAAAAATTCAAAAAATATAAATATTTTAAATTTGTCTAAAAAATTATTTTTTGAAGTAAAAAAATCTTAAAAATTAATTCATTCTACCTATTTTTTTAAAAAAAAATTATACAAAAAACTAAAACCCTAAAATAATGCTATAAACACCAAAATAAATTCTAAAATGTAATAAAAATTTTAAATTTTACTAAAAATATTTTATAACAATTAAAAATACTTAAATTTTTATATTTTTCATTCTAAAATTTATTAAATTAAATCTAATTACATAAAATTTTAAAACTTTTATATATATATATATATATTTAAAAAATTGTGAAGTAAGAAAACCTTAAAAATTAAATATTTTTTTACTAAAATTTATAAAATTAATTCATTCTACCTAATTTTTAAAAAAAAATTATACAAAAATCTAAAACCCTAAAATAATACTATAAATACCAACAAAAATTTCTAATATCTTTAAAATTTTGAAATTTCAAAAAATATTATCGAATTATTTTTATTTAATTTCAAAAATTAAATAAATATTTTACTAATTTTTTTTAAAATTTAATAAAAATATACTAAAAATATATAAAAACCTAAATACATTTCAAAATACCAACAAAAATTTAAAATTTTTTATACAAAATTTTAGATTCCCTAAAATAATATTATGAGTAAATATAAAAGTCTCAAATAAATTAAATTTTCAGATATATTTTTGCAAAAATATAAAACTATCTTAAAATATATTCCAAAATACCCTAAAAATTCAAACAACCAACAAATAAATATGAATTATCAACCTAAACTACAAAACTTTAAACAATTCCAACACACAATACAAAATTTATTATAAATAAAAACAGTCAACAAAAATAAAAATCAATAAAAAATATTTAAAAAAATTAAAAAATCGAAGTAAATGCCTCTTTCTTTCTCCTCCTTCTTCTTCTTCGTGCAACAACGGGAATGGGAACTGGGCAGAACAACGAACACAGAGATGGCTCTCGGTGGTTGGGTATCTGTCAAATAAAAGTGTATATATTAAAAAGAAAAAGAAATTAGGGTATATATTAAAATTTATCGACAGATAAAAGTATGTCTCGGTAAATTTACTAAGAGACACTTTTATATGTCAGTAAATTTATCGAGAGAAATAAGATTCTGTCGGTATTACCGAAAGAAAAATATTCTCTCAGTAAATGGCATCAACTGGAAGCAAAAATTTCGCCACTCTACTATTTTATTATTGACAAATTAATTATTTCTTTCGGTAATACCTACAGAAATAATTATCTGTCGGTAAGTTTTTCAAAGACAAAGCTTTTTATATGGACTCACACTATGTATTTACCGGCAGAAATTACTTTTCGTCGGTATTACAGAGAGAAATAATTTTCTCTCAAAAAATTCTGCCATTTTACTATTTAATTATCGAGAGAATATATTTTCTGTCTGTAAATGTCTATGAATTTAGCGACAGAAATTACTTTACATCCGTATTACCGAGAGAATATTTTTTCTGTTGGTAATTATCTCAAATGAAGAGCTTTTCTATTTAAATGGAACTACACAGTTACCGACAGATATAAATTATTGTCGGTAAGTTAATGAGAGAAAATCTATTCTCTCAGTAAATGTCGTTTATGCCATTAAATTACCGAGAGATCAGATTTTTCTCGGTAATACTGAATGAATAAATATCATTTATTGTGTTATTCATTTACCGACATAAAATGCATCATTCGGTACTACCGACAGAAATATCATTCTCTCAATAAAATTAGCAATAAATATAATTTATAATTATTATGTCAAATTTTTTATTTACCGACAGAAAGATTATTTTCTCGGTAAATGCCTATTATTTACTGAGATAAATAAATTTCTGTCATATCCATGATTTTAGAAAAATTAAATAAGTATTTAGAGGTATAAAAATTGTATATACTCAATATATATACTTAGTGTATATATAGCATAAACATATTGTATATTGATTGTATATGTTAGATATATATATTACATACTTGTTATATTTAATGCACATATAAGGTATAGTTGATGTATATATAGGATACACATTATTTGCGAATATGGATATTTATATTCATTAAATGTATATTACATATACATAGTATATACATTGCATAAATCGATATATAATGGTATATGTAAAATATAAGTAACATTTATAAGATATATACATATATATTAAATATATGTAACATATAAAGGAAGTATAAATAGATAGTGGATAATTATGGATGTGAAAGAGATAATTATAATAATTAAAAAAAAGAAAAAAAAAGTCAGAGGAAGAAAAGGGTTTGTGGTGAAGAATTAAAGTAAATTAATGAATTAATTTATTAATTAAATGAATAATTAATATAATTATATTTATGGATGAAAAATAAGCAAGAATAAAAAAATTAAAGTTTTCTTCTTCCTTCCTCCATGTCTTACCCGAAATTGAAGAGAGAGAAATGGAGAGAGAGAACTTCTTTCAATATATCTAATTTCATCAAAATTATTAAAGAATCAAGTGGATTTTTGAAAGAAATTAAGAATTCAAATAAGTTTTCTTTCTTTGAATATTTAAATTCTTAGTTTTATGGTTATGTTTGGAGTTGTTAGAGAGAGAATGTGTGTCTGAATTGTTAAATAGGTAGAAATGATGTTAAAATGATAAGTATATGATGAATTATTGGGTTGTTTGATTTGAGTATAAATGATGTAAGAAGGGTTATGGGATGAATATGTGTAGTTAGAATTGCTAGTATGTGTGATTATAATTGTTGAAATGAGATGGTTTAATATTATTTTAATATATATATGTTGATTTTATGGTTAGAAACTGATTATGGGTAAGTTTGGATGAAGTTAAGATTAGAGTTAGATTAAGTAAAATTTGAGTTTTTGTAGGAGATTTCAGTAATTACTAAATTGGTTTTTAATGATGTTATATTGATATATAAATGATGATTCTATGATAAAATGATAGAAATGAATTTGAAATGTTGAAGTTTAAATAAGGTGGTAATGGTAAAAATAAAATTTTTAATTAAATTTTGTATAGAAATGATATAATTGGTGTTTGAAAGACTAAAGTGTGTGAAAACAAATTGTTAATGCTATATTGGAACTTATAATGTGGTTTATGATTGATTAAGGTGAAATTGTAAAATCAAATTGAATAATGGCATTGGTGAAGTTTGAGTTGGAAGATGAAATTGGCTTGGAAATTGACAAATTGATATTAGTACACTTCTTTGTAAAATTTATATAAATGGCATTAATTATTTTGGTGTACTTTAAAGGATGTTCTTATTCCTTTAAAGTAGTAGTATTGTATATTGATAATTTTAATACTAAGTGTAGAAACAATATGTGAGATGAAATGCAATTAAAAAGAAGGTTAAACACATAATCTATGCATTGTTGCATAGTTATGTAATATATGTTTCATTGAGAAATTGATCAATAAAAATAAATAAAAAAAGTGAGAAATTTAAAAAATTAATAAAATACAATAGTAAGATGAAAAATGTAATGTGATTGAAATATATTAAAAATATGAAATAAGCAAAAATATAAAAAATTAATAAAATAAGACTATGTGTGTGTTAGTGTTCATGATATGTATAATATATTATGAATTTGATGATAAGCCGTGAAATTATGGCTAGTATTAATATTATGTATAAATTATGGGAACATGAGATAACTAGTAGTAATGAAATAAATATTCATATTGCAATGGTGTTTAATTAATATGTAATATAATATGAATTATGTATATGATTATGAATTGTGATAAGAATGTGAGAATGATTGTTGAGAATATAAAAATGTGAAAGTGAACATGATAAGATTGATTATTTGAAAATTGTGAAAAAAATATTAAGATTAAATGAGTATTGTATTATGAAAGTATGATTGAATATGTTGAAATGAGATAATATGATATAATGAAAAAGAGAAATGATGAAAGTGGTTATGTAAGATGAGTAAAAAAGGCAATGTGATAAGAATATTGATTATGAAAAATATATACTATTTATGTGTTGCCTAGTATATTATTCAGTTTTAGAGTTTTGTATTTGGTGGCATGCCTATGAGATGATTCTCATCATTTACCTTCGAGGCTAGACGCTGGACGTCATTGATATATGATTTGCCTTTGGGCTGGACATTGGACATCACCATAATTTACTTTTGGGCTAGACGCTGGGCGTCAGTTGTATTGCCTTCCAACTAGACACTAGATGTCAAAATAAACTAAAACAGTAACTCTGAGATTTGAATATTATATAAGGTTAATTGGGCCCAATATTTGTATATGTGTTTATGTGTATATATATATGTGTGTGTTGTGCTGTGAATAATGATATATGATGATATAGTTGCGATAAGATAAAGTATGTAAGATAAATTGATGATATAATTTATATGCTTGATATGGAATAAAAGTTAACGAAAGTTTTATAAAAATATCTTAAAGTTATAATTTGAGAAAAAGAACAATAAATATATTGTAATTTGTATTGTTAATTTATAAAAGAATATATATATATATATATCACTAAGCTTTCGAGCTTAGCACAGTAGTGTGTATCGCACAGATATTAAATGTGCGGACCAGGGTGAGCCGGTAAGTAATTAAGACTTGAAGATGTGGGTGCTACGAGACTGACATTAATAGTATTGCATTCGTACATTTATTTGTGAATTGTATAGTTGGAATTTTATATAAAAATCATGCTTGAAAATAATGTTACATATGTAAATGAACATTATAAGATGTTATAACTATATTTTATAACTACGTTTTTGTAAAAGTATTGTATAAGTATTTAAAGTATTTTGTATATATGATTTTGTAATTTCTTGATGTTATTGGTTGGAAGAATGAAAATGGATGAACAATATTTTTGGGAGTATTTTTCAAACTGCAGGTTGAGTATTTGATATTTGAAAAATATTAAAATTTCAGATAAAACTCAGACGAAATTTTTTTTTCAGATATTTTCATTTTTACTTGATAAGATTATGATTTAAGAAATAAATTATTAATTTATTTTTCTAATAATTTTAGTAAAATTTTTAATGACTATATTTATGATATTCTTATATTTTATATATGTATTTTACATATATAAAGTGTACGTATTATACGTATAGAGAGTATAAGGGTATTATATTTATTTTAATATCAAAGCCTAGGGTTAAGATTCTCGACCTAGGTGGATTTTAAAAATAAGAAAGGAGAATTTTAAAATGTAATTAAATTTTAATACATGCATATGCATTAACATCTATGTTGATCTCTGATGTTACAATGTCCGTTTGATATAATGAATATAAATTGAGATGACATCTGGGACGCATATATTAAAATAGTGCAATAAAAGCGTTATTTTAGAGATTATACATTAAGAATAAATTTTTAGAACTATTAGTTTAAATTAAGATTTATGTCACCCAATTGATAAGTAAATGAAATTAAGAAAATGATTTAAGATATGAAATAAAAAGCTTGAGAGATGAATATGATGGTTGCTGGAAATTTTACTTAAGTGCTGCGAAGTAATATTATCTAAATTTTTTGATAAATCTAGAAAAGTTATATGAACTTGAAAATTTACTGGGAAGTTTTTCTATATATTAGAATATAATGTATAAATTTTCATAATTTTTAAATATGAATTATTATTTAAGAAAAATAGAAGAACATAAATTGTTGAAGCAGTTTCTGCAACTCAGAATCTATAGAAGATAAGAAACATATTTAAAAACTATAAAAAAATCCAGAAAAATCTAAAATTTTACATACAATATCATATGTATTCTTAGAACATATGGTTAAAATTTTATAAATTTTTATTAAGATTTGATGCCCGAAACAAATGCATAACCATGTGCTGCCATATGAATTATTAAAGAGAAAAATTATGTGGGTTTAGAATACTTAATATTTAAAATTTGTAAATAACCTGAGAAAAATCTAAAATTTTAAATGTAAGTTCATATATGTGTCAAGTGCATATGGTTAAAATTTTATAATCTTTAGTGAAACTTTGGTGATGAATAAAAAGTTAAAAATTGAGATTGACATGAAAGTTAGGAAGTTATGCAGATTCGTGGAATTAAGTAACAAAGTAATTTCATGTGAAATGATTGAAGTAAATTATGAAAATTTAAATATGGATTGGTAGATTATGAAGGAGGAATTTGGAGTTTTTAATAAATTAGAACAAAGAGTTCAAAATTAAAATTTCTGGGAGAGTTAGTATATATCAGCAAATCTATTAATTATGGAAATATAAATAGTTGATGGGAAGTAGTTATGAGATAATGCAAGAGAGTTATTCTATGAATTGAAGAAATTTTAAAAAAAAACTTGAGGCAACTATAGATCAATGTAAGTTAAGGATCGAAATGAATGTATAGTTAATGTATGGATAGATGATGAGTGGATATGATTAATAAATATTGAGATATGATTGAAAGAAAAGATAAGTGCTATCAAATGGGAATTGAAAGCAAAAAAAAAAAATTAATTAACTTGAGTAAGAGAGATTATCATGTAATTGATTGAAGTTTAATATCAATATACTAATATAAATTTGTTGGGTTGTCTATGAAAAAAAATTAGGTTTGAAATTGATTATATTCTTGAAGTATTAGATATTATTTGATTGATGAAGGATAATATAAACATATTGAGAAAATATTGGGAGTGCTTGTGGATATTGATGGATTGTTTCTAAGATTGGAATGAGATCAAATTATTACAGGATAAACTTAGAAGATGTGAACTTATGGAGGAAGTGTTGATATATGATTTTGTATAATCAATTGAGTATGTAATTAGAGAAAGATAAATGATGGGAATAAATATATAATTAATAAATTATGAATTTATTTGAAAATAATGATAATAATAAAGAAATTTGAAATTTAAAGAAAAGTGCTGAATGGAATAATAAATTATTAGTAATTTAGAATAGTATAGAAAAGAGGAAAAGGGAAATAAAGATGAAAAAAGTAGAAAGTATGATGGAAGTATTTGGAATTTTAAAATAATTGATTGAGTGAACATATAAAGTGTGGGATAAACTAAATCATACCAATGATAAATGATTGAAAAAGATGGAATTACTATTATCAAAGAAAATATGATGAAGGTCAACTTTTAATGTATGGTGTTGATGTTGGTAATTAGAAAAAAATATATTAAGAATTGAATCAAGAGTATGAAAGTTAAAAAGTATGCTTAAGGAAAATAATAAAGTTATAATGGAAAATGTGTATGAAATATGTTACTTGGTGATTGGAGTTATATTTTGCAATATAAAAAATATTTATCTATAAATGCAGAGTGAAACTAATTAAATAAAGGTATAAATTTTAAAGGTAACTTTGATGAATTAGTATTTATCTTTAAAGATATAATTTAATATTCCTTAATTTTTATAGTTAAAAAATTATTTAGATCAAAGAGGAAAGTTTACACCAATGAATATATAAGAAGAGATTAGAATATTACAAATAATTTACATAATTTTAAAGAATCAGAAATTTTCAAGTGTGGGTACTGATAAATTCTTTTACATTTAATATAATTAGTCATACATAAGATAATTATCTTCTTTGGAATGGATTATTAATTTTATATTGATACTATTGAAATTAAGAAAATTTAGGCGTAAATGTGAAGATTTGCAAAAGTGATAATGCGATAATATAGTGATAAGTTGATTTAGTATTATTTGATCATATAATAGTAGTGAAAAAGGAGAAATTCAAATCTAAAAAAACTGGTTGAAGATATCTATAAGAGGGAGAGTAAAAGATTTATATGGTTTGTAATGATGATAAATGGTGATAATAATTTGATCGTTAATTATGCAAAAAGTAAAGATTAGAGTTTAATTATAATGGAGTTAATTACTACAGTAAGTAATTTCGATGACAAAATTATTTAAAAGGGAGAGAATTGTCATATCCATAATTTTAGAAAAATTAAATAAGTATTTGGAGGTATAAAAATTATATATACCCAATATATATACCTAGCATATATATAACATATACATATTATATATTAATTGTACATGTTGAATATATATATTACATACTTGTTATATTGAATACACATATAAGGTATAGTTGATGTGTATATAGAATACATATTATTTGTGCATATGGGTATTTATATTCATTAAATATACATTGCATATATATAGTATATATATTTCATGAATAGATACATAATGGTATATGTAAAATATAAGTAATATATATAAGATATATACATATACATTAAATATATGTAACATATAAAGGAAGTATAAAAAGATAGTGGATAATTATAGATGAGAAAGAGATAACTATAATAATTTAAAAAAAAGAGAGAGAGAGAAGAAAGAAAAAGAAAAAGAAAAGTCAAAGGAAGAAAGGGGTTTGTGGTGGAGAATTAAAGTAAATTTATTTATTTATTTATTAATTAAATGAATAATTAATATATTTATATTTATGGATGAAAAATAAGCAAGAATAAAAAATTAAAGTTTTCTTCTTCCTTCCTTCATATCTTATCCGAAATTGAAGAGAGAGAAATGGAGAGAGAGAGCTTCTTCCAATATATCTAATTTTATCAAAATTATTAAAGAATCAAGTGAATTTTTGAAAGAAATTAAGAAATCAAGTAAGTTTTCTTTCTTTGAATATTTAAATTTTTAGTTTTATGGTTATGTTTGGAGTTGTTAGAGAGAGAAAATGTGTCTAAATTGTTAAATAGGTAGAAATGATGTTAAAATGATGAGTATATGATAAATTATTGGGTTGTTTGATTTGAGTTTAAATGATGGAAGAAGGGTTATGGGATGAATATGTGTAGTTAGGGTTGCTAGTATGTGTGATTATAATTGTTGAAATGAGATGGTTTAATATTATTTTAATATATATATGTTGATTTTATGGCTAGAAATTGATTATGGGTAAGTTTGGATGAAGTTAAGATTAGAGATTATGTAAAATTTGAGTTTTTGTAGGAGATTTCAATAATTACTAAATTAGTTTGTAATGATGTTATATTGATATATAAATGATGATTCTATGATAAAATGATAGAAATGAGCTTGAAATGTTGAAGTTAAAATAAGGTAGTAATGGTAAAAATAAGATTTTTGATTAAATTTTGTGTATAAATGATATAATTGGTGTTTGAATGACTAAAGTGTGTGAAAATAAGTTGCTAATGCTATATTTGAACTTATAATGTGGTTTAAGATTGATTAAGGTGAAATTGTAAAATCAAAGTGAATAAGGGCATTGGTGAAGTTTGAGTTGGAAGATGAAATTGGCTTGGAAATTGACTAATTGATATTAGCATATTTCTTGGTAAAATTTATATAAATGACACTACTTATTTTGGTGTACTTTAAAAAATGTTCTTATTCCTTTAAAGTAGTAGTATTGTATATTGATAATTTTAAGAATAAGTGTAGAAACAATATGTGAGATGAAACGCAATTAAAAAGAAGGTTAAAAACATAATCTATGCATTGTTGTATAGTTATGTAATATACATTTCATTGAGAAATTGATCAATGAAAATAATTTAAAAAAAAACAAGGAATTTGGAAAATTAATAAAATATAATAGTAAGATGAAAAATGTAATGTGATTAAAATATATCAAAAATATGAAATAAACAAAATATAAAAAATTGATAAAATAAGACTGTGTGTGTTTGTGTTCATGATATGTGTAATATTTTATGAATTTGATGATAAGCCATAGAACTATGTCTAGTATTAATATTATGCATAAATTATGGGAACATGAGATAACTAGCAGTAATGAAATAAATATTAATATTGCAATGGTATTTAATTAATATGTAATATAATGTGAATTATATATGTGATTATGAATTGTGATAAGAATGTGGGAATGATTGTTGAGTATATGGAAATGTGAAAGTGAACATGATAAGATTGATTACTTGAAAATTATGAAAAAAAATATTAAGATTAAATGAATTTTTCATTATAAAAGTACGATTGAATATATTGAAATGAGATAATATGACATAATAGAAAGGAAAATGATGAAAGTGGTTATGTAAGATGAGTAAAAGAGGCAATGTGATAAGAAAATTGATTATGAAAAATATGTACTATTTGTGTGTTACCTAGTATATTATTCAGTTTCAGAATTTTGTGTTTAGTGGCATGCCTATAAAATTATTCTCATCATTTTCCTTCGGTGTTAAACGCTGGACGTCACTGATATATAATTTGCCTTCGAGCTAGACATTGGACGTCACCATAATTTGCCTTTAGGCTCAACGATGGGCATCATTTGTATTGCCTTCGAGTTAGATACTGGATGTAAAAATAAACTAAAACAACAACTCTATGATTTGAATATTATATAAGGTTAATTGGGCCTAATGTTTGTGTATGTGTTTATGTGTATATATATATGTGTGTGTTGTGTTATGAATAATGGTATATGATGATTTAGTTGTGATAAGATAAAGTATGTGAGATAAATTGATGATATGGTTTATATGCTAGATATGGAATAAAAGTTAACGAAAATTTTATAAAAATATCGTAAAGCTTTAATTTGAGAAAAAGAACAATAAATATTGGTGTAATTTGTATTGTTATTTTATAAAAGAATATATATATATATATACACTACTAAGCTTTCTAGCTTAGCGCGATAGTATGTATCGTGCAGGTATTAAATGTGCGGACCAGGGTGAGCCGGTAAGTAATTAAAACTTAAAGATGTGGGTGCTACGAGACCGACATTAATAGTGTTGCATTCATTTATTTTTTTTGTGAATTGTAGAGTTGGAATTTTATATAAAAATCATGCTTGAAAATAATGTTATATTTGTAAATAGACATTGTAAGATGTTATAAGTATATTTTATAACTACATTTTTATAAAAGTATTGTGTAAGTGTTTAATGTATTTTGTATATATGATTGTGAAATTTCTTGATGTTATTGGTTGGGAAAATAAAAATAGATGAACAATATTTTTGGGAGTGTTTTTCAAACTGTAGATTGAGTATTTGATATTTAAAAAATATTAAAATTTCAAATAAAATTCTGGCAAATTTTTTTTTAAAGATTTTCATTAATAATTTTTATTTTAAATATTTAATTATTAATGTATATATTGGTTTACATGATATGATTTAAGAAATAAATTATTAATTTATTTTTTTTGGTAATTTTGATAAAAAATTTAATGACTATATTTGTGATATTATTGTATTCTATATATGTATTTTACATGTATGGAGTGTATGCATTATATGTATATAGAGTATAAGAGTGTTATATTTTTTCTCTGTGAAAGTCCAAATATGTGATATTTATTGAATTTATTTCCCAATAGATGCTTTTTCCGTCGGTACTACTGAGAAAAATACATTTCGGTTTGTAAGCTTTGTCGGTAAATTCACCCGCCATCATCTTACGCTATATTTACCGATAAAATTTCTGTCGGAGAATGAATTTATTGTTATTCTGTCGATAATCTAACGATATTTTTTTAATTTTATTTTTTTAATATTTTCTCTCGCTATTCTCTCGGTATTACCAACAAATAATATTCTCTTGGTAAAATTCTGTCGATAATCCGCTGCATTATTGTAGTGTTATATATGTGAATTTTTTAATTTTAATTTTATTTTATAGTCTATAAATTTCTATATCATTAGACTTATTATTATTATTATTATTATTATTATTATTATTATCATTAATTTGTTCTGTCTATATATATATATATGTATATATATAACAAATATAGTTATATTCAAAAATTTATATGTAGATTTATAATTATATCATTCAAGAAATAATTATCTTAATTTGCTCATTATTAATTGTATTAGATATGATAATTTTCAAAATCTCAATTTATTTTTTTTATATACTTTTTCCATCAATTTATATAATTAATAGATAAAATTAAGACATTAAAAAGTATTAAATTTATTATTTCAGAATGTAAACTAGTTTATAATAAGAAAGTTTAAAAAGTATAAATTTAATAGAAGATAAACCCCTACTGATTTTAAATTTTGTGTCTGCCCCTGATATTTGATATATCATTTAATATTTAAAATTAAATTTTTTATAAGTTATTCATTTAATATTGTTTAATATTGTATCATTTAAAAAATTAATTAAATTAAAGATGCTTAAAATATAATAATTGACTAATTTTTAATATTTTTATATATAATTTAAAAATTCAGTAACTTTTAATAAAAATTTTACTCCCAAAATATATAAAAGGATCAACTAAAATAACTAGCTATCTTCTCATTGGATTCAAAAAATGCTTCGGTAGAGAGGTACGTGCAATTTGATAATCAATTTTAAAGAGCAATAGACAAATGAAATGAAGATATAGAGTCTCATAATATGACAAATGGTGGTATTAAAAACCATGTGCATGCTTTATTTTTAGACAAAATATTCAAATAACGTGGTTGCCCATGTGAATAAAATGTTCTAGTACAAAATTAATACTCTTATATATTATTTTTTTTAAAAAAAAGTATGGTGGAGAAGTTAAATTTAAATTTATTATTGAGATTATATATGTATTTATTATCAAATCATATTTTAATATGTATATATTTATATTATTTAAAATAGAATAATTATTAATTTTGTAAATAAAAAATCGAACTCACATAATTATTTTTGAAAAATCAATGATAATAGAGTTTTAAATCCATTTCTCTAACATGATTGAAACATAACAACATTTGGTGCAAAAACTTAATATATAAGAAAAGAAATTTTGAATGGAGAATGGTATTTAACATTAAAAAATTGAAATCATTTTAAAAAATAAATTATTTTAATTATAAAAAAGTAATTTAGAAATATTATTAATTTAACCATTTTATATAAAATTTTATGATTAAAATAAATGGAATTCACTGGAAAATTAATTTTTTAGTGACTTTTCATTAATATTTGTAAGATTAATAATTTTCAACTTAAATAATAAAAAGAAATCCTAAAGAAGTGTTCAATATATGTGTAGCATATGATAGATACTACGTATATCATTGTCGTCTTAAGTATGATCACACACACACACACACACATATATATATATACATGGTTTTGCATGTGAAGGAATGGGAACTACACATACTTTATATATTATTAAATATATTTATAAATACAGTGGCGGACCATAATTCAGTAGAAGAATAGCAAAATTTTTATATAAAAAATTATAATCGAATTTATATTTAATTTAATTTTTATATATATTAAAAGTTTAATGTAATTAATTGATATTAATATTAATATTTTATTTTATTTTCATATTAAATATTTAAATATTTTAACTTTAATCATTTTTATTTAAATATTTAAATATTACTAATATTTTAATTTTTATTATTTTTATTTTAATATCTAAATATTACTTTAAAAAATTACATAATATATTATTTTTAAATAGTATTTATATATATTTTTTGAAATATTTAAAAAAAAGTATTTAAATTAATTTTTAATAAATTTATATGACATAATTAACATAATCAATCTAATTACAAAATCCTAAACCCAATTCATAGTTAAATTACAAAATAATTAATATAATCATAAAATTTTAATTTTTCAATTTATATCATAATCAAATTCTAAAATAATTAACATAATCATGAAAACTCTAAATCTCAATTTATAATCAAATTCTAAAATAATTAATTTAATCATCAAAATAATAAACTAAAATATATAAATTAAATTTTAAATTAAATAATAATGGTAAATAATTATAATATTCAATAATATTATTAAAATAATAAATTAAAATTAATTTTAAATTTTAAAATAATTAATATTTAAAAATTAATTTAATATATATATATATTCACATGTGGAGGGGGGAACCTGTTAAACAAATATATACAGAGATATTTTATTAGTTCATAGTGTAAGAGACATATTCAATTGACTTCATAATTATAAATTAAATATGTTTGTATATAATAATTTAATAATTTTGATTAAAAAAATTTCCCCTTTTTAGGAGTATATACATACATATATATATATATATAATATGTTCAGGCACCAAACCGTTAATTAATTAATTAATGAGTTAATTATAGAAGAAATCCAATTGTTGGATATTTGGATTGCTTACTCAATTAGAAGTATCTAAATCCAATGATAAAATAGATCCAATTATGCATAAAAGTTGAAGATGGGATTGAAATGGGTATGATTAAGTTTTTATCAATAAAAGTTGAAGACGGGATTGAAATGGGTATGATTAAGTTTTTATCAGGCTGTATGCCGCATCATGATGACTGTTCCCCCCTATATAATTTCGACATGAGATTCCACGTATAATCATCATTTTTTGACTACTTTTTTTTAATAGAAAAAAGGCTTTTTAATAATAAGGAAAACGAAATAAAAATCATCTCGTATGCAATCATTTTGTTATTCTATTAATTATTTAGTACTATGTCAGGTGAATTATGTGCATTTCGTAGTAACTCGTACTTACCCTCTAGGGTAAATCTTGTTGGAATTTAAGGTTGTTTTCTGCTATATATTATGAAGTTGCAAATTTGAGTATGAGAAATTATTTCTTTACAGAAAGAGAATGTTAATTTTGTCTTTCATTTTTGTTAAATTTTTTATATTATATTTTTTTATTAATTATATAGATTTAAAAGAGTCAATCTTAAAAGTTAACTGTTAAAATTAAAAATTTTATTTTTATATTAATTAAATCATATTCTTATATATATATATATATATATATATATTACAGAAATCAGCTGGGGTAGCTCAGCTAGCAACCTGTTGTTACTCTCAATTGAGAAGGCAGAGGTTCGATCCCCATGAAAACCGTATTTCGAGGGTTGAGCTTTTTTTAAAAAAAAGAATATATATATATATATATATATATATATATTAGATGCGGAATTATCAACACTTTAGCATTAATAAAGTGGTTCAACACTCTCCTTAAGTGTCAACTGTGATAAGTACTGTTCGGGGCATTTAAGAACAAAGTCTTATATTTCAAGGGTGACTGTCCAGACCATTTAGATAAGAATACATACTCTGCTAACATGTTAATTTTTTTATATTATATTTTTTTATTAATATAGATCTGAAAGAGTCAACTCTAAAATTTAACTATTAAAGTTAGAGAACTTATTTCTATATTAATTAAATCACATTCTTATATTTTTCTTAGATGTATAATTACCCATACTTTAACATTAACAGGATAGTTCAACAATTTTCTTACCAATCAAAATAAGAATTTTAATATTAAAAATATTGTTTTAGAGGATTGTCCTATTGAATTTCAGTTTTAATTTTTTCATGATGTTTATGGAATTTTTTATTCTCGTTAGACTTTTTTTTGTAATTTTTACTCACCTCTTTATTAAAAAAAAAAAAAGGATGCTAATTTTATAATTTTATAATTATTATTATTAAGAAAATAATATTTAAATTTTAATGTAGTCAAAGTAAGTATGTATCATGGTCTGAAAGAGGCTGGCGGGAACTTGAAGTTCAAATGGATAATTCTAGTGTGGTTCATGCGCTGTATTAAGGTCACCCTTACCCAGTGGCGAATATGCATTCAATTTGGAGTATCAAAACTTTGTTGGATTTTAATTATAAGATAGCTCATATTAGACATATCTATAAAAAAGCTAATTCAGTAGCAGATAAGATAGTGAATTTAGGGTGTATTCGATTTCTTAAAAAAATTTTGTTTTTTGTTTTTTTTAAACTAAAAACTACTTTTATCTTTTATTTTATATTTTTTTAAAATCTGTTTTATGTTTTTAAAAACTATATATCATAATTATAAAAATTTTAATTATTAAAAATAAAAAAAAATAAAAAAATTTAAAAAAATAATGTCAAAAATTAATTTTTGTTATAAAAAAAGAGTTTTATTGATATAAAATTTCTTAAATAAAAAAAGAATTTTATTCATATATAATATCTTTTCAAAATCAAAACCATCAAAATCATATTTTATGGATTGTGTATTTAGTTTGAAATAGCTTTTATTTAATAAAAAAAATTAAAACTTAATGACATTAGGGATTTAATTGAGAAAATACCCCTAAACAAATAATTAAGAAATTTTAGACCTTTTTAATCTTAACTAGACTCCTTTTTACAAAAAATGTCCTCCACTTACAAAAATACCCGCTCATTGATCCTTGCTAAAAAAATCGGACATTTTAAATTGAGAGTTTCTTTTTTCTTTTCCAATTATTTCTTCCTAAAACCCTAACCATCTGAAAAAAAAAATATTGATTTGAAAGCAAAGTCCAACGATTTGAAAGAGATCTTTCGATTAATCAATTTAAATAGAGAAAGCTAAACTTATCATCGTCATTTAAGCTGGAGGAACACAAAGTTGTTGCTCTGCTTGTAAGGAAATATTCGATCTCTACTACAACTTCATCTTTGCCCAGAGAAAATTTGGAGTCGCAGAAACAGACTTTGATTTCTAAAGTTCATTGATTGAAGGATAAACTTAAGATGATTTTGTTTTAGTTTGTGAATACATTTTGTATCAGTGTTTATTATTGTTATTTTTTTGCCGATTAATTGTGAGTTTGGATAATTAGTGATTTAATGATGAGTTTCAGTAGTAATATCAAAAATATTGGTGAAAAATATTAAGTTACAATGAAGGGAGTGAGTTATATTAATGATGAGTTGGCATCACCAATATTTCCACCAATAATGTAAAATTTGTCTATAGAGAACTAAGTTAAATTAGATGGATAAGGTCGATTGCTATTCATGTAGCTTATAAGTTCAATATAGAGTTGCTTTCTCTTGAAGGAATGAGATAACTATTTTTTAGTATTTGCAAGCAACTTTCTGAGTATACTAGTTTCATTTTGCTTAATATAAATAAAAAATAGCATGTTAAAATTTAGAGGGTTCCTCTTATTCTTCTTTTTGTGTTGTTATCATTCTTTTCCTTGTTATTTCTCTTGAATTTGAAGGGTATTTGGAAGATAGGCATATGAATGGAAATTTTAGAGGAAATTATCAAGACAAAAAATAAATTTTGATGCCAAGACCTTGTTTTCCAGCCTTGTATTGTTATAAACGTGTTTAATGTCAATTTAATTTGGGTTGGTGCTTTTTGAGACTATGTATGAGATATATCTTTCTCTATAAGAAAAATGTGAAAAGGGAGAAATGATAATTGTTGGTAGTATTTATATTACAGTGCTTTGCAACAGAGTAATTGTAATTGAAAAAGTTATTGAAGGCCATAAAATAAAAGTAGCTTGCATTTTGAATTTTTTTTTATATATTTTTTTCAATCTCGAAAACTATTATTGACAATATAGGATGTTCCTAGGTGATTTGATGAATCTGGTTTATTCGTTGGTTCCTAGGTTACAACTTATAACAAAGACTAATTATCATAAGACAAATATATGCAATGAATTAGGTCTCCTATCATGGGTCGAGTAAATTAGTGGTAGCTCACTTGTTGTGCATATAATATTCTTTTGATGTAGTAATCTTTTTATTAATATTGTGTTCTCTGTTGGATGAGGGTTGATAGTGATTTTTAATGGATGATATTATGGATTGTTATAGAATGTCCTAGGCTATTAGAAGATGTTATGGTCTATTAAGAGTTGTTAGGGTCTATTACCCTAATAGTCTACAACTATCTCTAACAACCATTAATAACCTATAACAACTTATAATAACATATTCAAATATTATTTGAAAGATTGTTGGTTATTGTTAAGGGATGATAGGGGCTATTACGAGTTGCTATCCTATCAATCCTTAACAATCCCTATCATCACCTAACAGCCCTTAACAACCCCCCTAACAGCTTATAATAATTTATACCCATAACTCTAATAATTATTTAAAGGATTTGTATAGAATGTTAGAGGCTATTAGGGAGTTTTAGGGTAACAACCCTTAACATCCCCCTATCAGCCCCTATCATCCCCTAACAATAACAACAATCCTTCACATGGTGTTTGCAGAAGTTAGCATAAATTGTTATAGGCTGTTAGGGGCAGTTGTCAAGCAAAAAAAGGTAACATCCCCTATCAACCCCCTAACAGACCCTATCAAGCTCTATCATTATTATTTTACTTGTTATATGTTTATATAGTGCTTTAATTTTTTCCATATTAGATGACGTCAAATTAACTTTCTAGAAGTGAGCAATCTCCTGTTGGTGTAAAAGAAAAAGTAGATATTAAAATTATAGGTCCAGGTGCTTTATCCACTACCGCAAGACATATATTGCTTAAGCAGAGAAATGTTGAGGGGCCAACGAAAGAAGAGGATAATAAGAAAAAAGAGGTTTGTAAGATTGGAATTATGTGATGAAGATAGTAATGATGATGACAAACTTGCATCTGATGGAGAAAATACTGATAAGAGGGGTGTGAATGATGTAAGTTAAAATTTAGTTAATGACTTAAACGAATCATTCTGATTGAATATATAATTTACAATACATTTCACAGGCTTTTGAATATGTCATTCATTAATATGATTGGAAGCACTATCCAATTAATTATATGTCAATGGGTTTGAATATTATTCGTGATATACATAATATTATTGGCAAGGATGAGCAGAAAGTATATTATACTATATTAGTTTGAAATAATAATCACATGTGTGTGTTGTCTTTAAATATCTGATTATTCATTTGTTCTGCTTTAATTTTATGTAGTTGGTAGCTTTTCGTAAATACAAAGCTAAAGACTTTCTCTACATAGATGAACATAGGTTTGTTCATTAGTCTGGCTTAATCACATATATGCTCTTACGTCAAATGCACCATCCAGTGACTAATGAGTTGTGGTTTAAAATAGGCAATGATGTGCTGCGAATGGAAGTCGGCGAGAACTTCTTAATAACCGGCTTACCCTACATTGGGATAGATTAGATAGAGGTGATGGAGGCAGGCAACACATCCCTAGTACAACAATATAGGACATTTATAAGGAACAGATTGTTGGATGCATGCCATGAGGCACGAGATAAAGATCTTCAAGTTAATCTAGGCGTTGCATGCCTAGTGGAGCATCTAATAGTTGAAAAATCTAAGGGTTCAAAGGGTGATGCAAACATTCTAGCACTTGCTGATGATGTGGAAGCATTCAACAATGTTGCTTAGGGAAAACTTAGTTGGAAGTTCTTATGCTCTAATTAAAAAGATGTTATTCATAAGTTGAAGATGAAAACAACCCCTGGATTCTCGTTGAGTGGGTTCTTCGATGCAATATCAATTTTTATAATGGAGGTTCTTCCAGCATTTGAAAGAGTTGGTGCAAAGAGAATATCCAATGGGTCCTCGAGGATGCTGAATTAGAGAACAGACTTAACTAAAAAGACATCGTATAAAAATATTAAAGCTAAGCTTCTAGATAAGGTATCTTAATTACATATTTATATAAATATGTATTGTATACCTATTGTATTATATTATTAAACTTAGTAAATTTTGGTATGAATAGGATTTAATGACGGCTCCAATGCATATGTCTGCCAATGAAGTGAGTAATCCAGACTTACTGGATTATCTTTGAAAGAGGACATTACATCACCTGATGAAAAGGTGGAGGGAACCTAAAAGCAGACAACTAAGGTTCATACTGTTAGAGATCCTAGCATTCCTACCTCGGACGTGAGTAAAATTCTTCACCAAATTTCTCTTATTAAGGCACGATGCAAAGTAATTGAAGATGAAAATAAAGTACTTTTGAAAGAAAATAAAGTACTAAGACAGAAAAATGATGAAGTTCATAAATGCTTGCATGATCAAAATTAAGAAATCCTTGCAGAAATAAATTCTTTAATGATGAGAATAACCGATATTGAGGGAAAAATTAAAGAGAAAGATAATATAATTTTCACCCATGATATTTCTCACCAGATAACACCTCATGAGACACCTCAACCTTCAGACATATTAGTACAGCAACTCTTTTTTTGAAGTATAATTTTTTATATGTTTATTTTCTCAATACTAATATTATAAATATTCTTCATATTGCAGCAAGGAGAACAAAGATTATGGCGACGAAGGTGACGCATCTGCATATTCACTTATGATTGTAAGTAAAATCGCCTTTGAAATAGATGTTGGACAGAAAAGGAAGAAGCTTCCTAATTCCAAATATAATGGAGGTCCTTGGACGCCCGATGACAGAAAATGGGAGAGATGCGCAAAATCACATATAGTTGTACGAAAGATGAAAAATGATAGCTTGTATACTCCTATGCTTAAATTGAACCTATTGCAATCTCCGTCTGCCACGAAAATCGCTTGTTTTGAAGAATGGTAGACAAATAACTTCCAAGATTACAAATAGTGAGTCATATCAACCAATGTTTGTAATTCTTTCTTCCATATTCTTATTTACTTAATATTATTGTGTTAATATTATGTTATTACATAAATTGCAGTGATAAAGATATCGATCAACCGTTGTCCGAAGGAGAGACATATGACTTTACAGTACATAAAGTCACAACAAAAGATTTCTGGAATCGTATGGGGACCAGTGACATTTGACTAACAAATGAAGTAAGATTCAACATATAAATTATTTGCAATACTATTTCAATTCATAATATTTGTATAGGTCTACAATGTTTATTGAAAATTTATTTTAGGACATCGATATTTTATTATAATACATTAGGCAAAAGTAACATCATTGTACAAATGCCTTTGACTAGCATAAGACGTGCAGTGACTGTCTATGTAATTATTATTTTACATCTGAATATGCTACATTTATGGAGAAGATGGAGAAAACAAGAGATTGGGAACCTCCGAAAATATGTTGAAATTTTTGAGTGGTGATCCCCAATATGGGAAGCTAGTGCAAGATGTAGTTACTATTTATCTACCAGTAAACCAACATAATGCGAATTGGTTTCTTATTGAGATTCAGCTCGCAAAGTGCAACATTAATGTGATTGACTCATATTATTCTCCAAACCAAAAAGACGCACGACTACAATGTGTAGTCCCAATTTCAGAAATGCTTCCAGTAGTGCTTGATCATGTTGGCTTCTTCAATCACAGGTTAGAACTGGAGAAGAAAAAGGATAAGAAATTTAAAATCGTCTTCGGCCGTTATAGATGTCTATAATAGTATAAGTAATTTTTTATATGGTATTAAATTCATATTATATATAAATTATATGGTCTCCTTGAAGGCATTTTAATGACTTATTTTTTTGGTTTACAGAATGGATTATGGTTATTTTGTTGCCAAATTCATAGAGTTTTTTTTTACTGATTGACTTAATTTTTGAAACTACACACAAGAACGCATGATTGATATGAGATACTACGCAACAGTGAGCTTTTGGTTTCATGCTGGCAACAAGAATATAGACTCTTGGTGTAGTGATAATGAGTGATTCGCACTTTGATCCTTACACTGCAATTTCATTTTTCTGTACATACATTTTTTGTATATAAATTTCATTGAAGTTAATTATTCAAAGATAGTTGGGCAGTTAAATAGTCTCTTTTATAATCATTTTAACGCTATTCAGGTCTGATGTTCATTGTTAATTGATTTTTGAAACGTGTGATGTTGATGAGTTATTCAAATATTTTTGGAATAGATAGTCTCTTTTATATTCATTTAAATTGTCTCTTCAGGTCTGGTGTTGATGGATGATACATGTTATGATCAGTTATAGGCTGATATGGCCTGTCAGGGTATGTTAGGATCTAAGCCAATAACAGCCCCCTAACAATCCCTATCATACCCTATTAGCCCATAACAACCCCTAATATTTTTTATATTCATTTTTTATTGCCTCATCAAGTTTGATGTTTCTAGTTAAAAAATATTATGAATTGATAGGGGCTGATATGAGCTGTCAGGGTATGTTAGGGTCTGAGCCAATAATAGCCTCTGACAGTCCTTATCATACCCTATCATCCCATATATCCCCTAAAATTTTTTATATTCATTTTTTATTGAATCATCAGGTTTGGTGTTGCTAGTTAAAAAAATATTATGAAATGATAAGGTGTTGATATGGGCTGTCAGGTTATGTTAGGGTATGAGCCAACAACCCTTAACAGTCCCTATCATACCCTATCAACCCATAATAGCCTCTAACATTTTTTATATTCATTGTTTATTGCCTCATCAGGTCCGGTGTTGATAGTTGATAGATAGGGAGCTGATATGAACTATCACGGTATGTTAGGGTCTTAGCCAATATAAGTTTATAACAGCTCATAACAGTCCATATCATCTCCTAACAACACCTTCGTTTATTTATATTCATTGTTTATGGCCTTATCAGGTCTGATGTTGATGGTTGATACTTGTTATGAACTGAGAGGGGCCAATATGGGCTGCCAAGATATGTTGAGGTATGAACCACTAATAGCCCCAACTGCCCCTGACAGTCCCTATCATCTCCTATCAGCCCCTGACAGAAACATTGATTTTTTTATATTCATTGTTCATTACCTCATAAGGTCCGGGCTTGATGCTTAAGGATATAACCAAAAGGTTATAAAATTACTATAGTAGTAACAGTAAAATTGATATTACAAAATAATCAATAGATATTAACATTCAGTTGCAGTAAAAAATGACAGCTTATAAAATTCTATTGCACAAGAACAATAAAAAATATATCACGCCATAAACTTATCAATCGATATCAATCCTATCAATAGTTCAACAACATGCCATGATAATTCAAGAATATCCAATAGTTACATCATATTTTAACAACCTATCATTTATGCCAACAACATTTAATAATTAGTTATTACATATTTTATGAAATGATAAACATATTGATTTACTTTTTTAATACTCGTTGATCCTGGCATGATGTGCAAAGAGATGGAATTTTGACAAGTAGACCTATTGTGGCCACGCTCATAGCAACGACTGCACTTAGATTGAGATTTTTTCTTACCTAAAGAAGGAATTCTGTATTTTTTTCGTATGCCAATTGATGTGATCACATCTGGTGGATGCAAGGTGACATTGTGAATGTGCTCTGGAATAGACCAATCAGCAATATAAGGAATTAGATTTATGACTTCTTTATATGTTTCATACCAAGACTCACGAGAGTAATATGGAGAACACAACTTATAAGCATCATGGGTTCTATTTCTAATAACCATAAGAGTATGCTCACACGGGAGTTGATTTAATTAGAACTTCCTATAAAAATAACTTTTCATAGACATATCAACAATATAATTTTTTCTTGCATTCTAAACGTCGTATTTGTTATTGCCAGAGGGTTTCATCTGCAAAATATCATTAACAAGGTTATATGATAAAATCATAATTAATGACAAATGAGGAAGAATAAATAAATAACTTATATTCATTTTTTGTGTTGTCATCATTCTCTTTCTCAATTTTTTTTAAACATCCATTTCCATTTTATCCGTGGACTCTTCTGCTTTACTTCGACATTCATAAAATCATCTTTGGTACATCTTTCTAACCTCGTCGACAAAGGCAACAATTGGAAGGTCTCGAGCCTTTACAAGTATAATATTGACTGATTTAGAAATATTAGTCATCATGATGTTATACCTTTTTCTAGGCATATGAGACTGCATACACCTATCAAGCCCAACACCTTCTAAATAATCTTTGGCACGGGGGATAAAAATGTAAAAATCACTAAAAAGTATGGTGAAATCACTTATTTTATAGGCTTTAGCTATTTTTTAGTAGTGCTTCTCAAGATTCTTAGTTATATATTTAAATTTGTACTTCACGTTATTTAACAAGTGATACTTGCAAATCCCATAGAATGGATTTGGAAAAATATTTGCTACAGCCTTCTAAATACTTTGGTGTTTGTCAAATATAATGAAATGATCCGGTCTTTTACTGAAAGCTTTCTTCAACCTCATAAAAAACCATGTCTATGATGTGTAATTTTCTGAATCACCAATCCTGAATGCCAAAGAGAATATCTGTTGGTTTGCATAATGGCAAATGGCAATAAAAAGCACACCTTGATACTTCCCTTTCAAATGAGTGCCATCAGTAGTAACTATATGTCTACAATATTTGAATCCTTTTATTGAAGCATTAAAAGTAAAGAAAAGATATAAAAATATATTATTATCACCATATTATAGACATATAACTGTACAGAAATTTATTTCACCTAGCATATGTAAACATGTAGGCAGAATTGAGAAAGATTGTTATGGAGTACCCAATATGATATTCTCATATGTATACTCTCATCCTCTCCATGCGACAGAATAACTAATCTCAACACTAGATTTATTACGCATGTCATCAATCATATCCTTTAGTTTGAAAGCCTTCCTGAAATTTATGAATCGCTTCTTAATACATTCAGCGACAACTCAACTAGTTGCCTGTTTATATCTAGTATGTTCAAAATTAGTTGGACATGTATGATATGTCACATATTTTATCACCATCCAACAACCCTTTGGGTCTCCAAGACTTTTTGCTCTCAATATCTACGTACAAGTTTTATTAATATAGGCATGACAAAGAAACAAGTATTGGACATGAAGACCTTAAAATGGAACTTCTCCCTAATTGCAATGAGCGACACAATTGCCTTAATATCATTCATTGATTTAAATATTTTTTCCTCCTCAATTGTTTTAGGTATATAACTTTCGCCTAATAACTCTGGATTGCTCTTGGATGCAAATATGTTTGTTATAGTTTTTTCATTATCTGTAGTATGTTTTGCCACATTACTACAATCAAAAGCAATGGCATTATTATGATTCGCCCAAGTATGTTGAAATTCTGCATTATCATCATTAATATGTTCTGCCCTGATATTACGCTCTTCTGGAATGTCATCATTATATTCTGCCCATTCCTCTGCATATGAATTAAGCACATCAGGTTCATTTTCATTATATTTTGGGCCTACACGATTAAATTCAGTCACTGGTGAAAACTTTACATATGTAGCTTTCGGTGTTAAATGAAGACCCGGTACTTCTGCTTGGCTAATACTTTTTACACCCTAAGGATTATTACTATCATGTCCAGATTTATATATACCTTCTTCAATACTAACAATCAATGGATATTTAAGTCTATCCTCCATAGCAATATCTATGAATATTCTAAGTGATCTATCATCTATGACATCATAAAGCGGATGTTCATCATGACCAAATTCAACTTTTTATGTGTTGTCAATATGAAGTGCTTCGGATACTGATTTTTTAAATTCATTAAAATCAGTCATTCTATTCAAGAAAATATATTCAGCACCTCCACCAACATACTTGCCAATGTTTGCATCAAATTTCCTTCCATATTGGATGAGAATTATAATTTCTTCCATTAAATGAATTCGTCCACCGATTAGTTTGAATCCATCCATCAATATCCTACAAGTACAATAATAAATTATACTCACATCATAATTCATATAAACTATAACAACCTATAATTACATACGTCTTAACTGTTTTTAAATATTTTCTATGGTTGATTTTTTTTATTTTTACATAATTTTAAATCTACTACTTTGTTATGAATTTTATGTGATGCAATAATGTGTATTGTTGGAGGCTAATATGGGTTGTTAGTATATTGTTAGGGGCTGATATAGTCTACCAGAGACTGTAATAGGTTGTTAGGAGGTTGTAATGTAGTGTTATAGACTTTATGTGTAGCAATACTACATAGTATTTCAGTCTGGTATGGGGTGTTAAGGGCCTTTAGGTGTGTTAGGGGTTGATAGAAACTACTAGATACTGATAAGGGATGTTAGGATCTGATAGGGGCTATTAGACATTGGTAGCGGCTGGTAGGAGCTATTAGAGGTAGTTAGGAGCTTTTAAAGACTAATAGAAGGATGATAGAGGTTGTTAAGACCTATTAAAGGTATGTTAGGGGCTAATAGAGGCTGGTAGGGGATGTTAGAGGCTCCTCTACTAGCCTTTAATAGCTACTAACAGCCTCTAATAGCCCCATATCATCCTCTAACAACCTCTATCATCTCCTAACAACTTCTAATAGCCCTTAACAGCCTCTAATAGCCCATAACAACCCCTACCAACATCTAATAACCCCTACAATCTAGTAGCCCGTAACAACCCCTAACACACCTAAAGGCCTTTAATACCCTATACCGGACTGAAACACTACACAATATTACTACACATAAAGTCTATAATACTGCATTACAGCCCCTAACAATCTATGAAAACCCCTGTCAGACTATATCAGTCCCCTAACAATCTACTAACAGCCCATACTAGTTTCCAACAATACATATTATTACTCACATAAAATTCATAACACTTTATTAAACTTTTCATGAATCCAGAAATTAAAATAAAAGACTAAACAAAGGAGTATATTCAAACTCATGGAGAAATAAAACAAAATTAACTATAGAAAATATTCAAAACATACATGCATTCAGTTTTTAAAATCTTTCATTTCCTTACAAAACTTGAGTTTAACAGAAAAAAAAAATAACTTACCGCAATATTAAATTCATATTATATTGGAGAAGCTTGAAATATGGTGTTTTGAATTTTACAATCGAAGAAAAAATATGGTAAATGAGATAACAATGGAGTTAAAGTTACAGATGAGTGAAGTTTTGAATTTTACTATCAAAGAAAAAAAGAAGGGAGGAGATCTACGATGGGAGAAAGAAGAAGAAAGAGAAAAGGAAGGGAGAGAGAGAGGAATAAAAAGGTAAAGTTTTTTTAGGTTTAAAGGTATTATAGTAAATTATAGTCTATTTAAGATTAGCAAAGTCTAGAATATATTAACATAATGTAAAAGGGTATTTTCTAGGTTAAATCTCATGATATTACCCGATGCATTTTAACTTTTATTTTTCTAAAATAAAGTTAAAATCAAAAACCAAAATCCATCCCGAATACGCCTTAGCTTTTCTTAAAGACATCAATTTTTGCTGGCATGATAGAACTTCCAGGAGTATTTTATGGCTTCTTTCTAGTGATGTAGTATGGCTCCTGAGTCCTTAGAGTAGTGTTTACGTAGTTTATTTATGAGCTTTTATTAAGAAAAAATGTGTATCAACTCTCCTTATCCTTACTATAAAGGGTATTTTTGGTACAAAGTAAGTTTGAAATGTTTGAGACAACTTGAATGGTAAATTGATAGAAAAGTTTATGGAAGAATTTAGTAATGAAGATGGGCTATATATATATATATATATATCAACTTTAGTTTGTGAATGTAATTTTGTGGGGAACAAAATCAATTTCCGAATAGAAGTATTAATGATGAAGCATGGAAGGGTTAGATTAGAGCAGTGGATCCCACCATTATTCAAAGATTTCAATTAAGACAAATAGCTATCAATAATTAATTAACGTGAATGAAATGAAGTCAAAAACTGTTGCCTTGCGGCCCCCTAATAATTATTGTATAATTTCTTTTGTTTTCCTTTCACTCTAATTATAGAAGGAAGTTTATGAAAATGGTATTTAAAAAAGTAAGCTTCTTTTTGTTTAATTTTGTGTTTAAAAACCCTATTTGAAGATTTTTTTTATAAAATTTCAAAAGAATTATATTATTATATTTGATTTAGATGAAAATATCTGTTTTATATTTTAAATTCATTTATATATATGTATATATAGAACACGAGTAATGGTAAATTATATTATTAATATAAATTATATGAATTGGTACATATATAAAAATTGAATTTGATTTAGTATATAGAGCAAAAATAGTTATAGCTAGAGAAATTGAATTATTACTATATAATAAGAGATGATGATGATGATGATGATGTATGTGTATATAATAATAATAATAATAATAATAATAATAATAATAATAATAATAATAATAATAATAATAAACCCGCTAGGGGTAGTCCAGCGGGCTAGCACCCAACCCACTAGGGGAAGGTGCGGGGTTCGATCCCCCAAAATGTTTTCTGGGGATCGAATCTTTTAATATATAAAAAAAATAAAAATAATAATAATAATAATAATAATTGAAATTTTCAATAATATATTGCTCTAAAATTAGAGTCATTATTTTTAAAAATATAAAAATTATTTTCAAAAGTCTTCTTGAAAAGTATAGTTAATAAGCAAAAGCAGTACCCTAAATGGCATACATATAATTCTAAACATACCGAATTATTTTGAGGTTGAAAAATACCAACCAGATGAATATTGCAAATAATCAAACCATTAATTGCTTTAGACTCAATTGTCATTTGTAGACAAATTAAGCAACAGCTGCTTTAAATATATACAGTATAATTCATTACTCAAAACTTGTTAACACTGTTTTGAATTTCTTGATTAAATCATGCGATATTTTGATTTTATATTTTATTTCTAACTATCATTAGTAATTATTAATAGTTGAATAAATAAAGTTTTCGAATTCTGAAAAGTATATGTCATTATTTTATAACTAATTATATAATATTTTAATTCAAAACTCAAAATAGTATAATTTAAATATTGACTAAGGTTTGATTTCCCTCCACAAACATTAAAAAAAAGAAATTAAATTTTATTTTTTATTTATATCGAATGTGAGGATTTAATTATGAGTTTCAGAATATACAGGCGATAGGTAAATAAATATTAAAATATATTTGCACAAAAGATTTGTATTAGATTCAAATCTCATTCATTTATAAAATTTTTATATATTTTATATTTATTTAATGTGCGATAAATTTTTCAACAAATAAAATTAATTAACAAGATTTTTAATTAATATTATATATTTTTTTTATTAAAATTATATATATTTATTTTTAATATTACAAAGTATTTAAATTTAAATTTATTATTCAATCACAAAAGACATTAGATTATATATCTTAACCATTTTGAAACACAAGAAAACAACATTGATATGACTTGCTCTCGCTCAACTATTATATGGCTCGAAAACAGCTGTGTGTTGAGTAGGTCATGATTTTTGTCCAAAATGTGCGAGTGTGACATTAGGGAGAGGCTCCAACAACATGACATGTAGGTCCAATTAATTCAAATTAAATTTTAATTTTAAGACCACCTTATTTATTATTTAATTAGAGGCATGGGTTATGTTTATATATTCCTTTTGCACACACTATATAAAATTTTAGTTTTCTAAAGTTACAAAAGTATATTTCTATGATGTGGAAGGTAGCCATAGCTAGTCATTTGTCTTTATATATATTTTTCAAAAAGAAAATGCTTTACTTGGCGAAAAATTATTCTTTAGAACATTTTAAAAAAGGAAAAAAAGATGGGTTCAGAACAAATAACAAGTTAAAATTTTCAGTAATTTTTTCTCTTTAATATATTTAATTAATTTCGACTGACGTATAACAAATTTACATGAAAATATTTTAATTTATTAAATTAATTAAAACGTGAAAAATATTGTCTTTTATTAATAATATTAAGTTCATATTAGTAAATATGCATAAAGGCAAAAGGAAAACAAGCTTGCAATTAGCCTCAGAATGAAGAAATTTTGGGAAAGAAAAACCTAAATTATTGTTGTTAAATATAAATATTTAGAGAAAGCTTATATATATTTATATTTCAGTATAGGAGACTCCTGATTTTGTTATATTAATTTAAAAGAGATTGTATAATGAAATATATAATTATCTATTGCCTATATTAAATTAAGAACTGAACTAAATGCCTATGAACTGAAGCATATATGTTGAGTTTTATATGAATTATTTAATTTAATTTTTTTGAAAAATGAAGAAGCTAAGTGATTAGCGAGAATGCTTGTTTTGGTCAAAAGTAATGCTTTTGAAGAAATCAAGGGATCAAAGCTAGATGGATAATTATAAAGCTCTCTCAAGTCTCTTATCAGCTTCTACAAAAATTGGAAAATTAAATAAAGCAAATGAGAAATGTTTACATGAGAGACACAATATATAAGCAAAATCTTGTCTTTTTCTTTCACCAAAATATTATTAATCTTTACAGTGATTATATATAATTAATATGTATAAGCTAAGGACAAGAAAAAACAGCGTACAATAAGAAATTAAGAACTTAATTAATCTTATATATCCATCATCATCGATTAATTGATATAAAACCTGTCAGCATATTTTAAATAATTTTATAATGCCTAAATGACTTCATTGTTATTATTGTAATTTAATTTTTTTAAAAGCAAGAAATCAATAAATTAATATATGTGTGACAAAGAACTCAAATTAGTAAACATATTCCCATAAAAAAAATTGATTATACATATTATAATATATCTCCTTTGAGCACTTCTTTTCAGGGCCATTCTTCTATTCATTTCTTATTAGGCCTTGGATGAAGCAAAATGCAAATACACTTTCAAACCCTTTTAGTCAAATAATAGTAATAAAATTATAATATAATAATAAAAAAGAAAAGAAAATATAAGAGTTAACTTGATCAGTCAGAAAAATTTTGAAGTCAAATTAATAAAGAAGAATTTTTTTTCTCATTTATGAATTTTCTAATTATTTGAGTATGATTGATTTATCTTATATTATTTTATGAAAATAATTATAAACTTAATATGGTGCTTAAAAATTAATAAGTAAAAAAATAAATCTAAGAGTTAGATTGATTAACAAAAGAGTTTGTTTCTAGAGATTGATTTTAGAAACTAACATAATAAATAATTCCTAAATATATAAATTAAGTGTGAGAATGAACTTAAAACTCGATTGGAAAATACCCCAAATGGACTAAAAAAAACAATAGCAATATCATTTTAATTTTATCGCTAAAGATGAAAAGTACAAAAAGAACATATGAACTGAAACTTCTGATCTCTCACCTTTGTTTCTTTTTTTTTTCTTTTTTTTTTTTGGGTACCTTCGGGATTTGGATTCTTTTCCTAAATGGAAATCATGAAAGGAAGGAATCCATAAATCATCCATATGATGCCAATTATTATCGCATCATCTTTTTCAACATCACCCATCACTGAAAGTGAAAACTTACATATTCACACCCTTTCACATGACTTTTATGTCCAATTTTCACATTCATCCACATTAACTGTTATGGATAATTAATCAATTAATTACTTGTTAACCAAAAAAAACTTAAACACTAAGACCCAACAATATGTTGCTTGCTTGGTAGTTAAAATTACGTGTTATTTTTGCTTAAATTTTAAGTTCAAGTATTTTTTTCTAATAGACAATTACTCCAAAAAAAAATAATTAAAAAAAGGGTAATTAATTTTTCATTAATTATAAGTTGCATTACCAAATAGATCATTGACCAAAGGTTGCTAACATTTTTAATTAACCATTCTAATTAACTAATTAATAATACGACTTTATGTTGAAGAAACAGAACAAAACTCCATTGATCCATAATCAAGCAACTCCTCTATCATTTGCTCAATGTGATGATCTTCAAGTTCCTCGCTAACTTGCCCTTGGCTACTCTCAGTTTGACTTTCTTCACTAGCCCATTTTCCCTCCGGCCAAGTACAGTCGGTTTCTACACTTTTTCCGCCAATGTCATTGCTGGTTCCTAATGGGTCACAAGGTGTTCGATGAATTGTCTGTTTGGTGACATTTTTATTTTTGTTGACTTGAAGAGACGCCATGTGACATTTATGTAGCTTAGCTGCTAGAGTTGCTGAAATAAGCTTGGAAGAAGATGATTGTGGCTCATTTGGGTTATATGGGAAATTTGTTCGTGCTTTTGGCCCGCACATTAGTCTTGCTGCCTCGTCGTAAGCTCTCGCAGCATCCTCTGCTGTTTCGAATGTGCCTAGCCATATTCTAGTTTTCCTGCAGTCCAAAAACAACAAATGAAACGTTTTTCTTTGTATAAGAAACAAAATGTATAGTCTCGAGACGTTTAACAAATGAGTGAAAGAAACGTTTCCCTTAGGAACTAAATATAATTTTATAATAACGTCACAAGAAAGCGAAATTTATTACAGTAAAGGATGGCGGATTTCGGAGACCCAAGAGCCCCAGTGCCTTTGGCGAACACCACGGTATCGCTGTTGCTGTCTGGCCATTGTGATTGGTGAAAACAAAGAAACGTTTCAAACTCCTATGTCTTCTGATAGTTAGATGTCTTTAAGGGAGTGCATAAGAGCAATGGAGGGATTGGAATGAGGGATATATATATATAGCGTCTTTTGCGGCCTTCTGGCCATCAATTTAGAAAAGGGGACCACTGAGGTTTTAGTTTTTTATATTATTATTTTATTGTCATTGGTTAAATTTCTTTTCACATGTGTCGTAGTAAATGAGATTTTTAATTTTTATTATATAAATATAAATTGCTATTTCCTACAAATTGATGACATTACAAATTTCCTACGATGAGTTAATATTATTATTATTATGTATTGTCAACATATTACAACGCAAATATTTACATTTGCATATAAACATACTTCAAAATGTGACAAATATGGAGTGTTATACTTTTCTTAATACTAAAGTTTCTTCTTCCCTATTTTTTTTTATTTTTTTTTCTAATTTATGAAAGTAAAAAAATAAAATCCAATTCTTGATTAATAAACATGTCAAGATATCTACTTATTTATTAATTAGATTGTAAATTAAATGAGAGTTGGCCGTTTGACATTTGAAAATATCTAGATATGAGATTCAAAAATATCTCATTAATTATATATCTTATTTACTTTTTAAATATAATTCAAAATTAAAGGTAAAATTTAATTTTTCATATTTGACTAAATTAATAATTTTGTCCCTTTATTTTAAATTAATAAAATAATATATATATCCCATTTGTTTTTGCTAACAAATTAGCTCTATTTTTTATACATAAACTTGTTAATAGAGTAAAACATCTATTCATTTATTATTTGGGTTACCAATTAAATGGGAGTTCATAGTTTGAGATTCAAAAATATCTAGTTTAATGGAAAAATTATATAATATATGGTGATTCCATATAAATATTCTAGTTAGAATGACAAATCAATTGGATAATGATAAATATATTATATTTTATAATTGAAAAATTAAAAGGTTTATCCAGATAAATTTTAAAGTATATTTTTAAGAAAAATATCACTATATATTATTTAATTAATTTATCATTTCAACCAGGATGTTTAATTGAAATTATTAATTTCTTATATAATCTCTCAGTTTAATGAATGTGTGTATCTTGTTTGAGATTCAAATTGATTACACAGAAGAAAATTATTCAATTTTTTTATGTCTAATCTCATTAATATTTTTATCATTTCTTTTTGAAAAAGTAATTGACTAATTCCTCTCATTTGTTCTCATTAATAATTGAATAAAACCTCATATATTCATTTTATTATTTTCTTTAATTATATAGAGAAAGAAGATATTTATGATTCGAACTCGAAATATAAGCAAAAATAACATTCGCTTCTAACTATTAAACTAAACCCTGATGATTATATATTTATTTTATTAATTAGACTACTAAATAGGAGTCGATTGTTTGAGATTCGAAAATATCTCATTTTATTAATACAATTATATCAATCGAGATTTAAATATAATTAAAAAAAGAAGAAGAAAAATTAATACACTTATATCATAAATATGATTAAAAGGATAAATTATTTTCTAATCCTTAAATATTTATCCTAATTAATGATTGACTCTAATTTTAAAAAAAACTTCTTAAATTGTATGTCACATTTGTTTCCGCCAACAAATAAATTATTGTTCTATATAAATTTATTAATTGAATATACAATATCTAATTATACTAATTATATTGCTAAGTAAATAGGAGTTGTTAGATACGAAAATATATCATTTAATTAATGTACTTATATCATTTAAAATTCAAATATAATTAAAAAGTAATAAATTATTATTTAGTCCTTAATGTTTAATCTAATTAATGATTTTGTCTTATTTTCAAGAAATTATTTAAATAGTCCCTCATATTTGTTTCCATTAACAAATAATTATTTCTTTATTTTTTTCTGTTAACAAATATTCATAAATTTTTTGAATTAATAAAATAACATCTACTCATTTTATTAATTGGATTGCTTATTAAATGGTAGTTTATAGTTTGATATTCGAAAATATCTCATTTAATTAATACGCGTAACTCACTTGAAATTCTGGAGATGGATACCAAAACGTGGAGATGAGTTTCATTGCAAAACGCATCGTTTCAATAAAGTGTCACAAGGCTAAGAATTAACAAAACATAATGTTTAATTAAGTTATTTTCAATTTTGTATTATGGAGGAAATTTTTGTTTGATTTTTCTTCTTCCTTAGTTAGGTTTCTGGAAGGTAGTTGTAGATTTCTAACCTTTTGAATGGGAACAATTATCAAACATGGAGCAAGTCTATAAAGATTGCACTAAAGGTAAATAATAAGCACACTTTCATCGAAGGCAAAGGGCAAATACCCAAAGAAGGTTCTCAGGAGCTTGAAAGTCGAAGCCAAGCATATTTAATAGTAACCTTATGGATGTCGAATGCCATGAACAAAGATACATCAAAGGCATTATCTACACAGCCACTGCAAGGAAACTCTAGAAAGAGTAAGAAGACAACTATGAAGAGTGCAATTGGCCTCAACTGTATCAGCTGCAGAGAGAAATTCCATCTGTGAAACAAAGGTAACAGAAAATTTTCATCTATGAAACAAGGTAACATTGACGGCGAGGCTTACCTCAAGGGGTCTTAGCTCGGGTTGGATTCTTTTGCTGCTAGCTCTTCTAACCTGCAAGACAAGAAAAAAGAGGAGTATCGGGCTCTTTCGGGAGAGACTATGATGCTTAAGTCAAAACTCAGTTTGTTTGAAAGTGAATAAAATGAGAGTGGAAGAGAGAGTTTACATGTGGAGGTTTACCCCTATATATAGTTGGTGGAGAGAATCAATCTTTGAGCAGTGTCAACATTGATTATGGATATGTCAGTACCATACGATAGCTGTGTCAAAAAATTATTCAAGTAGACACAAATAGCTTGGTTGGACTGGGGTGTCTGGATAGGGGTGTTTATAAAATCTGTGGCCAAAAAAATCTAGCCCGGCCCGAACCTATAATAGGATTTCAAAGCTAGACTCGAGCTATGTTCAGGTCGGACTTTGGATTGATGTTAAAAATTTTCGGGACAACCCAGCCCGTCGCGAGGTGTTAATTTTTTTTTAAAAATATATATTTTGATAATTTAAATTTCATATAAAAAGGTTTTAAAAATTTTAAAAATGTATTTTATAATATTTGAGATTCTTAAATATTTAATCCATGAGAAATAATTTTTACATTTTAAATTTTTTTATTTGAATAATAAAATAACTAAATAATTAAATAATTTAATTATCATAAATATTGATATTATAATTTATATATTATTAGATATAATTTGACATAATAAATTTTAAAATAATATTTATAGGTAAATTTTATTAAAATTAAAAAAATAATAATAAATTTTATCCTTAATTTTTTTTAAAATTTTAAAAAAAATGTTGGGCCTGCCTGGCTCAACCCAAATTCGGTCAAACCCGAAATGCAGCCCATATATTTTTTGGGCCGGGCTGGGGTGAAACTTGACCCAACCCAGCCCGTGAAATACCCTTATGTCTAGATCTAAGGTCCACCTTTTCTCTAAGAGCTCGGTTATGGCGATGACTAGATATCAAACTCATCATAGGAGCTCGAGAAGTGGGAATAGTTTCAAATATAAATATCAATACTTATTACACGAAAGTCCAAAAAGCTTTAGGATCATGAGCGAATGCCTCAACCCACTAAAATAATTATTATTTATAGCTATAAATATTTACTATAAAATTTTTAATAGTAGCTAATGTGTAAAATTAGCCATATAATATATTATTCATTGTTAACTATTATTTCATTAGTTATGAAAAATAGTTTTTCGAAATAAATTCTCAACTTTTATTTAAATTTTTATTTATTATAGTAATAATTAGTTTTTAGCTATAATATTTTTGGTATAATAACAAATCAAATATTTTAATAATGAATGTAAAATTTTCATAACAATTATTTTCATTATTAGCCATAAAAAATTAACATATGACTAAAAATATAGGATAATAGCTATAAAATTTTCATATTCATAGCTAATTGATATTATTCAAATATTATAAGAGAAATCTCACATTGGAAAAAAAATAGATTTAACGAGAGATATATAAATAGCAAGGACCCATCAACCTATTACCTTAAAGTTTTATTTGAAATATGAAGTCAAGTTAATAAGTGTGTTCCCTCACAAGATTTATGAAGAATCTCCCAAACAAGTTAGCTCTCCGGCGTTAACAAGTAATAATATAGATGATAGTTTGATGAGAACATGTATAGAGATGGTGGTCATATTTTATGAGCTATATCTTAAAAAATTAGCATATTTATAATAATTAATATTTGTTATATAATTTAATTTTCATAGCTTGTGTATTTTACTATAAAGAAATAGTTTTGTAGCAAAATATTTAATTCTTTTTATCCACTTTATATGTTAATGTGAAGCTAAATCAAAATAAAAAATTTATGAAATAATTAAATTTTGTAGCTGAGTTTTAGCTGGATCATTTGTAGCTACGACAAGCTACGAATTAAAATTTTATTGCAAAATTATTTAGTTACGGTAATTTATTATTTAGCCACAATATCTTCCATTGTTATATATAGTAAATAGTAAATCTTATAGTGACCCCATCCCAAACTGCACTTATGGTAAATATGATTGTGGTAAATGTGAGTACGGTATGTGAAATCCAGTGGATCTCTTGCTTGGAGAGCTTTGTGTTCCTCTTCAATTATCCATCCCTCTCTGGTGCAATAACCAGGACGCGAGTCATATAATAACCAATGTTGCGTTGTAAAAGCATACCAAACATCTTGATATTGATTACCATCTAGTTTGTGATCAATACAAGGCAGGCTTCAATGTCCCTCCCCACATCTCCTCTTCTAATCAATTTGTTGATTTCTTCATAAAAGCTCTACCTCATGCAACCTTCACACGTCTCTATTCCAAGTTGGGCTTGTTGGCCATTCAACCAACTCCAACTTGAGGAGCAGATCAAGCCAAATACCAAAAAACGAAGCTTCATAGCAAAATGCATCGTTTCAATAAAGTGTTACCACTTTACGAGGTTGAGAATTAATTAAACGCAACGTTTAATTAAATTATTTTCATTTTTGTATTCTGAAGGGAAATTTTGTTAGACTTTACTTCTTCCTCGGTTAGTTAGTCAGTCAGAATTCTAAAAGATTGTTGTAGATTTAACAAATTCACTAATGCACATAATTGTATATAGGTAGAATTTTCGTAACAAACTCATAAATAATATGAAAAATATCTTTTTCCATTTTCTTCTTGTGAATTCAATTAAATTTTAATATATAATTAAAAAGAACAAAAAAATAATATTTTGTTTTTGATATTTAATCTAACAACCTCTATTTTTAAAAAAAGAATTAATTAAATAATCAATCACATTTATTTTCATAACAATTGATGTTTTATTATATACATAAGCCCATTAAATGAACAAAATGATATCCATGAATTTATTATTTAGATTGCTAAATAATGGAAGTTGATAGTGTGAGATTCGAAAATATCTCGATTAATATATATATATATATATATAATACTTGAGATTCGAATGTAATTGAAAAGAATGGAAAATTATTATTTAACCTGTAATGTTTCATTTAATTATATTTTTATTTTTCCTTTTTAAAAATTGATTAAATACTATTTTAATAATTCAATTCGGATGAATAAACAAAAATTGATGACATAAACCAAAAGCTAAAAATGATGTTGTGTTATAATTTTTAATCAAGTGATGTAGTAAGAAGACATTAATAACGTGGCTCACGTCACAAGTACTAAATGCAGAAAGCCTCGATTGAACATAAATTATATTATGTTAATGCCTCATTGATGTAAAGTTGGAAGCCTATGCGCCCTTTCTTTATCCAAACTATTCCATCTCACTCCTTGGCTTGTAGGCTAGCGGCTGCTATATTTGACCACATTAAAATTGTTTTTTTTGGCTTTTTGACAAAAAAAAATATAATAAAAATTAAAAATAATTTTAAATTTATTATATTTATAAAATATTTATCAAAATGTTAAAATTTATAAAATATTTATTAAAATATTTAATTTTTATTAGTTTATAATGAGTTTACCACGAATTTATAAATTTTATATAATTTATAATGAATTTATTATGAATTTATAATAAAATAACTAAAATAATTTTGATAAAAAATAAAATTTTTTTAAAAATACTGTCATTAATATTATTTTGTTGCATTAGGCAAATTTGCATATTAATAGTGCAAAATTTAAGATGTTGACATCAACGTTTCAAACCCAATTATTCAACAATATTTCATTTTAGTTTGGCAGTAGAATATCACTCCCTCTCCGTACTGAAAAGAATATTATTTTTTTATAAATTTTTAAAAAATATAATTAATATATTAATAATTAATATATTTTTTATTTTTATTTATGTATTTATATTTATTTTATCTTAAAAATAATTTAAACTATTATTTTTTTTAAAGTGTGAATATTAAAAGGTAAAATAAAAAAATATTAAATATATTTTATAAATAAAAATAAATAATTATTTTAGAATATCTCAAAATAAAATATTAAATAATTTTTATAAGACAGAAAAAGTACTGTATATGGAACAAGTTTTGTTATATTAAATTTATTTATTTTTTTCTTATTAAAAAACTATTTATTTATTATTTTAATAGAAAAAAACTATTAAAAATATAATATAAAAATCTAATATTTATCAAAAATACCAATATAAAATAATTAATATAAAAATAATTTTTTAAATTTTAACAGTTAACTTTTAAAATTGGCGATTTTATATTCATATTAAAAAATTCGACATTATATTAGAGTGTCATTAGCTCCTATAACCCCCATGTATCATAAATTTGAAAAAAAAAATTGTATTGATTAAACACAAAAAAAAATACATGATTAGCAAGTTGAATTTATAAATTAAATTAAGGTCAATGAATGAAAAGTAGATTCAAGTAGTAACAAAGGTGACGTATGAAGTAATTGAAGAGGATGTATAGTTAGTTGAATTAGGCTAATATGCAATGGCAAATATACATTGGTTTTGTAAGAAAGTACCAAAAGCTACAAAGGAGTAGACCAAATGCATTTTGAATGAATCTGAAATAATATAGTGTGTGCAGATACTGAGATGATTCAACCTTACATCATAAACAATGGATTTTGGGAACTTGCATGAGTATTGATGATGTTGATGAGTGATTTTGCATAAACTCAGGTTCTTGGATGATGACTAATTGGTGCCCTATAGAGGTAGCAAAGTGTTCATTAAATGACCTATTTATGATTCAATTCCTTGTGCAATTAATGCCAATAATTCTTCTGGTTCCCACCCCCCATTTTCTTTTACATTATCACCATTGCCAAACTAACAAAAACAATATGAATTCTGCGTTTAAGAATTTATAAGAAATTCATAATTCAAACTTAAACCCCCTAATTCATCTTGGTCGAGAAAAAGAAAATAACGAATGGCTTCAAGATTGGTATTTTTAAAATTAGAACCTATTAATCCAGTAAGAGATCGTCCTTCTGTCACGGTGAAATAATTACTTTCAACTTATACATATCTATTAAGAAAATTATTAAATTATTTAAATATTATATAAAATTTATTTTGAATAGACTAAAATACCCTCCATTAGTTTATTAATATTAAAATTTTTATATTTTTATTTTATTAATTAATTCATTAATAATAAAAATATAATTAAAAAAGTATTAATTAAATTTTTTATTATATGAAGTGATAATTTTAGTGGAATAATTTTTTTTAATAAAATAATAGTTACACGATATTTGGAGTATTACAACGAGAATTCCTTTGCATTTATTATTACTATGTTAAACGATGAATTTTTTTTGGTAGGCAAATTAGATGGATAGGAGCCTCTTAGACGTGATATAGGGGTCACTAAAAGCATTAATAAAGTATATATTGGTAGCTCTTGTTTTTTTTTAACGATCATTTTTATGTATATATGGGTACCTAGAGATTATTATATGTTATCCTTTTTACAATTGCAATTTTATAACATTGAATTGGTTAAATACTAATAAAAGCCAAAAATAAAAATCATTGTGCATAAAAAAATTAGTATATGATTTGATCATATAATAGTCTACGTGGGGATGATGATGATTTATGAGTACTTATTATGATGGGTAATGTTAATAGATTAGAGTACATTGATAAATATGGACATTGCTTCTTGTTGCAACAACCTTGATTATTATTTATTAGAACTCAATTAAGGTTACCTTCAAAAAAGAAAAAAAAATCAATTAACGTTCAATGTTGGGATAATATATATAGGTTTTTTCACAAAAGTATCACAAGAACAAAAAAAAAATCACAAGGTTTATTAGATTTTTAAAATATTTTTAAATTTATCAAAATTTATAATTAGTTTATAAATTTATCATATTGGTATAATTTATTATAAGTTTATTATACGCATAATAATTTTTAAAAATTTATTTTAAGTTTATTATATACTTTAATAAAATGATTAAAATATCTATGATAAAATATTAAAAAAATTTACAAAATTTGGTGAATGGTATAATTTTCTCCAATATATTATTTATGGCTGGTTTAGAAAAATCCACTTCAATAACTTTAATTTTAATTATGTTCATAGAATTGATTAGATTTTTGTAAATAATGTTTTTAAATATTACAAAAGTTAACAGCATATAGGGACATCCCTTGGAGCAAGAATTAGCAACTTCAGGAGCTGAGTTAATAAGACTGATGTAGAGATGTCTTTATTTGTTGGATGTTTTGGGAACAAAACTAAACAATCCAACATGAAAATCTCTTAAAGCAAAATTATATGGATCCAATTTGATTATAATTTCAACATCTAAGAACAATTTATTTAAATTATTATTTCTTTTTTTTTTCTACCAAAGATTTGGAATTTCAGAAGATTATAATTCTTTTTTTAGAAAAAAAAAAAATAAAAGGTAGTTGTTTTATGACAAAAAAAAAAGGTAAAAAGAGAACGCGTGCTATGATAATCATATATGTGTCCAAAGTCTTAAAAGTTAATTTATCATTTTCTATGAGAGGAAATCAAAAAAATAAGTCAATTTTATCAGATTTTATTTTATTTTTATTTTGTGTGTGTGTGTGTGTTCCTTACTTGACATTTACTCAAAGTAGGACATTCAAATGTGTTTATTTGTTTATTGTAATTCTTCCTGCATGCAAATTTTAAACAGAAAAAATTAGAAAAATTAAACAAGTATGATTAAGTGGACCTATCTTTATGAATTTGTGGATTACAAATTGAATTTGGAATTTAATTAATTCACTAAGACATCATTTCCTTTGTTTTATTATTATTTTACGTTTGTCTGTTAATTACAATCAAATCAACTATCTATTATTACAGTTAAAAAAAATCAAATCAAGGATACGACTAGCAATGAAATCTCAAAAATGGGGGAAAAAATAGGGAAAAAAAAAGCCTATTTTCCCTGCGTTCAAATTTTAGTCAATAAAAGAACTGACATGGAAAATTTTTAGAAAATATTTTATCACGATGCAACGTTATTCTCTCGATACCCCGGTTGTCGTTATATCAAGATTTAGTTATTTAAAACGGAGAAAATAATTTGTAATTGTAAAACCATCCATTAATTATTCTTCAATTATACATTGTTATTGTTCATAATACAACAAAAGCAAAGTAATTGAGAAAAGACTAAAAATCTAAAAAATGTTAAATTCACGGGAAAAAAGTCTTAAGAAAAGTTTCAAGTCATTGAATTATAATGTATCGGTAGATCAGAAAATGGATTTTCTTCCCATAAAGTAAAATTGCAAACAAGAATTGACACAACAAAACTTGGAATTTTGTTTCAAGATATATGTATATATATATATCAGACCTAGCCAACAACTACTTCAGAAAACTCGACGAAAATGTTATGCTGCGCTAAACAATTAATATGAGAACACAAGTATTGGGATCAGAAACTAGGCAGGAAAAACATGCACCTCTATCTCTATTTACAAACCTGATAAGCTGATACTAACAAAGACTCTGTACTTGCAAAACCATCTAAGTAAGAAACCATATAATGACAATGGGGAATCAGAACAAGGTAAGAACATGGCGCTCCATGTTTCAGGTAAAGCTGCCCGTATTCTTCTGACGATATGCGGCTTCACTTTCTACCACTTGCTCCAACTCGTGGCTTGCCCTTAACCTCGTTTTCCTGAAAAGATAAATAACATTTTTGCGTCAAGTGTTTGAAGCTTTCTCATGTTTCTCATGTTTCTCAGACTTCGTTAACATAACAGATCATGTAACTCCAAGTGATGCCCTTTAAATTACCTGTAGCAAATGCAGATAGATGTAGGTTTTTGCAGTTTGTGGGTTGTGATTTTCTGCACCTTTACTCCAGTCATAACATACCTTGAGAACCCGAAATAAAGAATTCAGTACTAATTTTAAGCAACATTCTTTGATTATAAACATCAATGGATGCTAATGGTCAAATTGTTGCTGTGAAGTGCTATCCATCTCTCAAACAAAAAAACACCATATCCATTCAGATGATAGCAACAAAGGCAAAAACCATTTGGGAAATTTTTGTTCTACGATATAAGTATATATGCATTCAACACAAGGACACAAGAAGAAGATATCAGATCTAACAATGCTCACCGCTCAATGTCATAAAAATATAAAATTAAACAACCTTTCCCTTTGTATGGCTACAAAGATTTAGGTACTTTTGACGTGTTACTTACTTTGCATGGGCACAGGAATACAGTGACTTCACTTGTTTTTTAATCAGTAACGCCTCACTAATTTCACTTGCAGAAAGGGTAGTTCAAGTGTGTGTAGGAGGAGAGAGCTAATATTTGCTAGGAACACAATCACTGGCTAGAGATAAGGAAAAATTATACATTACCGAATATGCAAATATTGAGCCATCATTGTTGAATGTACTGCAGGGTATAGGAAGAGGGCACCGGGACATAGCCTGAAAATCCCATAAAGAACAATCATCAACTGCATGTTACTACAGCATCTCAATAGAAAAACAGCAGACAGCAAATGGAGTATTGGTCACACATATTGTGACAATTCATATTGAATTAAATCTGGAAAATATTTTAATAAAATATTAAGCAAAGCGAGTCCTTGGATGTCAGAATGACAACTGAACTACAAGAAGGCAGCCAGCTAAATCATGAATCTAGTGGATTTATGCAGGCATTGTAAGTGAATTAACCATAGGTGTGGCAGTGGCACCAAATACTCATGCGATAAATGTTCATGTCCATGTACATGTGCAAGACCATGCTCACAAAGGGACTTTCTACATTTACTTTTACTGAAAATAGCTTTTGAATAAACATAGAGATTCATATAATCAATTACCAGCCATCAGGAAACATCATAAATATATCTCAGAACCACTTTAATGAGGATATCAACTCATGGTTTTGGGAATAAATATATTTGAAGAGGATATAAATAATATAATTAAAAAAGTCATTTATTTTAAAAAATTAACAAACATAACAGATTTTGTACTTCTTTCAGAAGTAGAAGATAGAAAGAATTAATCTAAACAGAAATAGGTGAAGAGATATCATAGAAGAAATCTAGATAAACCTTGAGCCTCTGTTTGCTATCTTTGTCCCAAAAATTAAAAGCACCATCAGATCCAGCAGTTGCAAAAGTGTGATGCACCTGAAAAGGCCAGCTCCATGTTAAAATACTAGCATTATCAAACTAATTTAGAACTTGAGGGTGAAGTTAACAGATCTAAAAGAAAGTAAAAGAATGTATGATTGATAAACAGTACAATCTCCAGCAAAAACCACAAGATCTGAAACACATCAGAGGAAACCCAATGCATTATAGAATAATTTCATTTTCCAAAGACGCTAATAGTTTTGCAGCATTAATCATATAACACTTAAGGTTGATAGTGCCACAATCTATTCAAACTGATCTTTACTCCATTGAGAAATAGCACCTGCATAGAAAGTCAACCATCAAGCAATATATTCCAATATTGGAGGAGAGTGATATGAATGAGGTGTTGTACTTGAGGCTAAAATTTAAAAGTGTAGATTGTTCCATATAAGCCATAATATGATCCCCATTCCGCATTCAAAATATTTATATAGTATTACCAATTCACTTGGCTGGTCAACAGGAAAAGAATCTATCAAACAAATATTTAATAGCTTAAGGCAATATCCAGAACACAATAAGAAAACTCACTGGATGGAAGTTTAAGGAGTTGACCGAGTATATATCATTGCCATCTCTATGGCATTTAAAAGTGAAGTTCTTACTTTGCTGTGCATCATCTAGGTGATGTACACCAACCCTCCCTTCAATTGATCCAACCTATGCAGAACACAAACACAAAACTCAAATATTAAGAGAATTAATTGATAATAACTAAAGTACAGGTAGATGTAGTTAAGAGGGGTAGGGATAAGCCTGAACTAACATGTGAAAAAGAGGTTAAGAATGATCTTATAGTCCTACATGTGACTTATAATCGCTTAGAGTGAAAAAGGAATATCCATATAACCAATCCCAATTTATTTACAATTAAGACTTAGTTGAATGGAAGTATGGCATGTATCCAATAAAAAAAGTTGCTAAAACAAAATGTATTTAAAATGAAATGATAAATTAATCAATATAGCAGTTTCCTAAATATATAGAATGCAATTAAAATGAAATTCGGTAAAAGAGATCAAATTACAAAAAACAAATACTGGAAGCCAAACTATCAAAATAAACTCAGCAAAAGGAAAACCAATCATAAATAGTCATACAAATCCATTCACTTGTCAACTCCACAAATTGGTTAAGTTCAATTCAATTAATTCCAGGTGACAAAAAAGGATATTCCCGAGCAAATATTTCTGTTGCAATAAAGTTACCAAACTAGACTTTTGGTCAAAAAGAAGTTACCACCAGCATGTCAATCACTCTTTTGTGCTACTGCATTTGTATTTAGCTTCACAATTTTAGCTTCTACATTTGTATAGACAGTGTTATTTACCCTACTTTTAAATTCTACCAAAAGTTTTGAACACTTACTATCATGGTTGTCAACAAGCTCATTAACCAAATTTAGGCAGCTCCACTATCAAAGCATCATAAGAATGTGAATATATGGACAAATACATAAAATAAAAATGTTACCCAAACATATATATTATTATCATCATATAAGTGTGTCCTGTTTACTTTCGGCATGTAAAATAAGCATTCATTCAGGAAGACATGGATATGTACCAAGGAAAGGGAAAAATAACCACCGTACAACCAATAAAACCAGGCATTATGTTTCTCTCCTTGTAATGCCTACTATAAAAATAATTCATCAATTATTCTACTTAGACAGATTGTTAAAGCTCACGAGTCAGTGAGTAAAGGAAGCCCATCCAAGTTTAGGTCCTAAAAATACATGTTTAAACTGTACTGGAAACTTAAAGAAAGCTGCCACAGAGAAAATATGAACAAAATCACACATACCAGGAAACCTTGCTGATCAGGGAAGGCTGCAACACATCTTGTTTGATACTTCAAAGGAGAGGTGATTCTCTTGTACTCATTCTGTTAGCACTGAAAATAATGATTAAAAATTGAACAAACAATAAAAGAGGGAGAGAGAGAGAGAGAGAAAGAGAGAATTAGAATCAGAAATCATTAAAATTGAATCACGAAATGATTTTAAGATTTTTCTCCCAGCATCTCATCCCTCTCTTAAAAAACAGGGGTTATAGTTTATACAATAAAATGGATGATACTATCTCAATTCTAATGATAACATGGGATTTAACATCCTCCACCTTTAAATCCCCAAGTTAAAGCCTCATTTATTTCATTGCAGTGCAAAGCATCCCATTCTTGAAGAACATAACGAAAAAAATGTTACAATAGCTTTACGGCATAAAAGATGGCTAATTTAGATTTATATTATCAAGTTTTATGCATAATCAAAACAACTGCCTTAATAACCAGTAATCTAAAACATCATGATATAATTATAGAACATTTAGAAAGAAATCACAATTGATGCTACTTTACAGTCCAGATCTATCAAGGTGCTGGAAGCCAATTTAGAGAGATAAATTAACAAAAGAGAACAGTACCTGAGGTTGTTGCAGGTTAAAGACTATGAGATTTCTATCTGCAGTGCCAACAACCATCAGAGGATGTCGCACTGTCATTGCATAACAGCGATCAGGAAGCTGTTGAGTGTGCACTGGATTTGGCTGCCTCATATCCCAGTACCTAGTTATAGCAAGTGATTGTACTTGTGACAAACAGAGATAATGCAGAATAATATCAACAGAAACATTGCAAATAAAAGATAAATGTATGAAACTGCAAAAAGTAATATAACTATCAAAAGAACTCAACATTTTGCAGTTATCATCTCATCTAGTTATCCAACTCTTAGACGATCAATGATAATTTAGATACAAAGCAAGTAATCTAATATTGTGGACTCGATCAACTTTCTGCTTTTTTATTTTCATAAAGCTATGTTTAAAATCTTTGCTTTAACATAAATCAAAATTAAGTTAAGAAGAAAAAATGTAATATTAGTTGGATTTTACTAGTATTAACTTCAACTTGAAAAGATTTTTTTTTTCTTTTTTGCTTTCCATAAATTTTTTTTCCCCTCTTCTTGTGAATCCTTATATTGCACAACTAAAACATTACTTTTGATTTTTGCTCTTGAATGATTGAAATAAGTAAACACTAATATAACAGCAAGGTACCCAAAAAGAAGAGCACCTACAACCCACCACCAGCCATGAAATATAATAGTCAATTTGACCAAAATGCAAATAGACTGCAAGGAAAAAATAACAAGAAACTAATTTACAGAGAAAAGGAGTTACTTCAAGGTCTTATCCCAACTTCCTGTGGCCAGCAAATTCATCTCTGGAATCCACGCTATCTCTTTGATAGGTCCATCATGCATAGCAACAGTTACTGGTTGACCACCAGACAGTAAAGGCCACATCTTCACTTGCTTGTCACACCCTCCAGAAAAGACCGTCGTTCCATCATCCTTCCAGGCAGAGCATAAAACCTTAAAAATGACATGGTTAACAAGAGAAGAAAGCGTTAGAATTGTCGTTGATGACAAATTCGGAATTAGCCCACAGGTAATAAAAGCAACTTCTCCAGTTATTTACCGGTTGGTCATGGCATATGGATGCCTTGGGCACACTTCCTACAGTTGTTCCACTCCTTGTAATTTCCCAACATCTTACCTACAAAATTGTTTAAACCAACATATATATTTAATTTCCTACGCTATCAGAAAAATTACGAAAGAAAACTTTAAATTTAGCTTGTCTTAAATATTATTAATTTTTTCTACTAAATTAACTTCCACATTTAATGTAATTTAAGAAATTTTCAACACGGTGAAAAAAAAAAATAGACATTCAGTTAAAGCTACAAATTTAATAATAAATAACACATGACAAAATTAAATTGAACAAACCTGGTTATCCCAGGAAGTAGCAACCAAGTGGTTCGCCTTGGGACTGAAACTGAGACTGGAGACTGAGTCACTTGGAGGTTGAGCCACCTATCATCAAACAATTTCATAACAACCAAATTTATAGAAAAAAAATGAAGATAAAAAAATAAATAAGCACACACACAAGGCCATCAGCTAAATCTCATGTTTTGGACAAATAACTCAAAATAAATCTAACACTTCTAGTAACTAATTCTCTCTAAGAGCCTTAAAGAATCAAAGAATTCATAAGCAATCTACCATTTATCCAAATTAAAATGTCAACCAAACGACGGTAAAATAGAAATAAATACCTCAAAAGATTTGTTAGGGTTTAGATTAGCAGTCGAAGCAGCACCAAAAGTAGCCATTATAGCTGCCAAATTAGAGATTAGAAATCTCCATTAAAAGCTATATATATATATATATATTAATAAAATGTAGCAGAAAATAAATAAGAGAGACATTGAAAAGCTACTTGCCAGAGGAAAAAACCACCAGAGAGAGCAAGAGAGTTGATAAAGGACACGAGAAAGATACACGGCGTGGTTTAAAAGTAGCGGGGTAAGGAAATGAAAGAGAATACAGGAGCAAAGATTTAGGTCGCGTCTGCGGTTTATATATACAGTCTGTTTCCGCATTTATTGGACGCGTAGCGTTGTAGAAACGCCGGATCACTGTCTGGCTACGGGTTGAATACTACAGATTTGGGCCTTAGCCCAACCACTAATGAGAAAATTGGCTAACCACTAACGAAAAAATTGGAGTTTAACATATTTTGAAAAGATGAGATTCCCGATCATATTTTTAAAATTTTTTATTTTTTATTAAAGATATTTTAGTTATTTTATTATAAATTTATAATAAATTATATAAAATTTATAAACTTATTATAAACTCATGATAAACTCATTGTAAACTAATAAAAATTTGATATTTTAATAAATATTTTATAAATTCTAAGATTTTATGAATATGATAAATTTAGAATTATTTTTAAATTTTCTTGTATTTTTGTCAAAAGTCCCAAATATTTTTAAGCTTTATTTTCATTTTTATATTTTATATTTTTATTTTCACTTCTAACTTTTTTTTTTTTAATTTTAACATTTTTTATATTTTTTTTATAAAAATATGATCTTTCCTTCTTCTCATTCTGTGTCTTATTTCTATAAAGTCTTGATATTATCACTATCACTACCCATATGCAACCTGATTTCCTTTGTTATTTTATTCGTAGTTTTTCATGATTGGGTCTTCAAAATGATCAGTGAACCCCTACATATACATATATATATATATATATATATAGTTTTTAAGTTCTTGAAAATCACTGCCAGGTTGCATCTGGGCAGAGATATTCACAATGTTGTGTAGGGCTAATTAAATTGGAAGAGTTGTGCTAGCTTTTGGTAATTTTTTGTTCTTTTTTGAATTCTAATTTGTATATGGGTATATATGAGTATATGTAAGTATATGTTATATATATTTTAACTAAAAATAATATTTTTATAACGTACAAATTTCATATTTTTTACAATATATATAGATATATGATGGTATATATTATATGTACTTTTATTAAATAATGGCATTTTTATAATTATTTGGCTCCATTCTTTTGATGTCTACATCATTATCATATTTTGTGAAAAGAAACTTTTGTTAAAAGGTATCTTTTGTAGTATTTTTAAAGATAATTTTTTAAATTATTTTTGTACTTAACCCTTTGAAAAATTATTCACATATGTTATTATTAATTTAGTTTGGCATTTTAATTAGGATGCCTAGTAGAATCACAATCGCATTGTATAATTTCTTAAAGTTGGCATAAAACGATGACATGTGCTTTGGCATGTTTCACAAGAGAGTGTGTATCGATATATGTTCATATATATTATATATATTTTAATTAAAGAATAATAATATACATGGATATATCTTATATATATATATTTTTTTTAGTTAAGGTGGACGGTACTACCGTATAATTTATTAATTAAATTTAATGTATGAAAGATTCATACTATCAGTCAATACAAATATAAATTAAATAAATTATATTAATATATTATTATACTTAATTAATTAATATATTAAAATATTATAAAAATTAATTAATAAAAAAACATTGAATTAAAAATGATTAGGCCACTTATGAACTATATGTTGTAGCTAGTAGATTATACGGATTGGTTTTTCCAAAATAAATGGATGGGCCTCCCATATTTTTGTAAATATAAAGCTAATTAACCGTATTTTTGAAAATTTTCTTTGAGCATAGTATTTTTGAAAATTACTTAAGTTTTAAAGTTGTTTTTGTTATTATCCCTTAAAATAAAGGAAATTACATTATATATCTTTTCTTATTTTCATTTTCTAATTTTACCACATTTAATTTTTTTCATCTTTACACTTTTTTATATAGTTCTTTTTCAAATATATCTCTTTTTTTTCTCTACTTATGTTCCCAACTCATTTAACTCTAAAAAACCTACACGTTTCAACCGTTTAAAAAATATATATTCATTATTTGTAACCGTCTCAAATATGTTTATTACTATCGGTTTATCACTATCGATTTATCACCTAGTACCCATTTAAGATAATAATAAACTTAAAATGCAATAGATTATAAATTATATGATTATAATATTTTCACTCTAATAATTATAAATAAAAATTTAATGTTGTCATAATTTTTTACTAAATTAATGTTATACCACACAATAAAATATAAAGCAAATCTAACCAAAATAGCCATAAAATCAAATTACCAAAATAGCTAGTATATAAATATTAATACAAAAAAATTCTTTTTTTGCAATAACAAAAATATATCTAACAGCAAAAACATATAAACAATAAAAGCTAGGATTTACAATCAGTTGCAAATACCAGCAGCAATCTTTTCCAAATACTGGCATAAAAAAACATAACCCTTTAGCTTCTTAGTACTTCCATCATAAAAAAACTTCCTCAAATCTCAACATCCTTTATACAAACACAGCAAAATCCCAAGTCCCCAACACAAAGTAGCAGCATATCCACAAGAAGGACTCTCTTTCAGGGAGTAGGTCTCAATACGAGAAATGAAATTCATGAATAGTAATTATCAGTCAGCAGTTTAATATTATATATAAAAGAAGTCATAATAAGTTCAACAATAATAAACACCTTGTGGTTCCCTTTCCTCTTCTTTTGCACTTATATAGTTCATTGTTTTTTCTCTTTATCTCTCTGTCTTTAGAGCTATATATAATATATAGTATAGTATATATATTATATAAAACACACACACACACATACATACATACATATATATATATATATATTTAGGGGCAAAGCCAAAACTTTAAAAGAACAAGAGAAAAATTTACTTAATAATATATTAAAAAATAATATTTTTGAGAATTATTTTCATTTTTATCTTTGGTTTTGATAATTTTATCTTTGGTAAAATTTACTTGATGATACATTCAAAAAATAATATTTTTGACAATTGTGATTTTTAAATTTATTGATGATACATCAAAAACTAATATTTTTGACAATTATGATTTCTAAATTTATTGATGGTACATCAAAAAATAAAATAAAGAGAAAAAAAATTAAATTACCAACAACTAAAAAAATACTTAAAGTAAAAGTCATCACACAATATTTGAGGTATAAATAATAAAATAAAAATAAAAAATATAGAAAAGAATTTTTAAAAAGTAAAAAGAAATTTTACAAAATTAAAGATTCAAATCTTGTGTTTTTTTTTCTCAATTTTCCTTCTTTTTTATTGTATTTTTAATTTTTTTCTTAATCCCTTAATTCATTGGATGAGTTCAAATTAATTTAATTCAAAAGTTTATATCTTTTCTTAATTTCTAATTTTTGCTCTTTAGAAAGTGATTTAAAGGATAAAAGGTAATTTAAAATTTTTAAGTAGGGTAAAAAATAGATTGTATATATATATATAAACATTATATATATATATACACACACACACACAAATAGAGAAGGGGGGCATATATATTAACAGAGAAGAAGGGCAATTGCCCCCCTTATCTACAACGTAACTTCTCTCTATATATACTATAAATATATATATATATATATACATAACCCATAATATTATTTTATTAGAAATCTTTCTTAATTATTATTGTAGAATATGGGGAAAGGTTGGCTTTTTTTATTTTTTAAAATTCAAGGACTAACTAATTACAAAAACAAAAAAAAAAGAAATAGATTCATAGGTTCGAAGCCTTGTAATAGAATTTATGCTTGATAGAAATACTATATCATATGAAATTGGTTTATTTAAAATTCACAAATAAAAAAATAGAAAAAAAAATTATTTCCCTTATATATCTTACATTTATAGTTTTTTTTTTAGGTGGGATCCCTGTTTTATTTAATAAAAATTTTGAATATTGGATTATTAATTGGTGTAATATTAGTAACTCCGAAATTTTTTTAAATGATATCTAAGAAAAAAATATTTTATAAAAATTCATAGAATTAAAGGAATTTATTCGCTTGGACGAAAGAAGTAAGAAATTAATTTTTTGACTCTTACTGTTCCATTATAATTATTATTTTCTTTCTGTTATTTTGAAAGTAGCTGTTTCAACTTAAGCCACACAAATTTTAACCATTCCTTATTTATTTATTTATTTTCTCATCAAATGAATGGCATTTGCTTTTAGAAATCCTAGCTTTTTTTAGCATAATAGTATAGAATCTAATTGCTATTGCTCAAACAAGAATGAAATGTATGCTTGCATATTTATTCATGTGTCAAATTGGATATATAATTATTGGAATAATTGTTTGAGACTCAAATTGTGAACATGCATTTATGAATTTATGAACTTTTGTTGTGCTATATATATACCAGATATAATAATACGGCATCATCTTCCACATTCGTAGAGACAACAAGAACAACAATAGGTCTTCTGCAACAACAAATAAATGTAAAAATTTACTTGAAAGCTTTAATAAATCTGAAAAACATATTTTCAGAGAAGGCGAAGTTCTTTCTTTAGCTTTTGATAGTGATAATTTTTAAGAATAAATGGTGTTTAATAGGATGAAATTTCTCAAATTTGAAAAAAATTTCATAGATATTGCTTTGGATTCCCTTTTTTTACATTGGATTTTTTTCTTATATTTTATATCCGTTTCAATTCCATCACCAACTAAACTGTCTTGAACAATGCATCCCCTTTCTCAATCTCAGTGTATGATTTCATCACCAACAGAGAGAGAGCCACATCAAGTGAATCTAAAGTAGAGGACTTGAATCCTTGAAGATGGAGAGCTAAAGCTTTGAGTATGTGAACGGCCGTATCTTTGATTTGGTAGCTTCATCTTCAGCTTTTTTGGCTAAATATATGGTGGAGCAGTGAGAGTTATAAGAAGAGCAAGGTTGTGATAGGACCTGAGCACCGGTGATGAACTGACGTTGGGCTTCAACGGCATTGCAATTCCAAGCAATAGCAGACCCTAAGAAAGAACACCCAACGGTTGAGGTGTGATGATTTGGTTGGCATGATTTTTCTTTGATTTTTCATTTTTTTAGTTTTTTATTTAAATTAAATTTATTTAAAATTATTATTTCATATTTAAGTTTATAAATAACAGTATAGTTAAAAGGTTTAATTGAATTTTCAATTGTTTAATTAATTTTTAATATGGGCTAAAGAAATTTAAATAAAAAATAATTAAATTTTCATAAATAAATTGATAAAATATTATAAATAAATTTTAATATAACTAATTTTTAATAAATGATATAAGAATTTAAGAAAATAATAGATGAATAAGCATTGAAAAATTTAAAAGTAATAATTTAACTACTTGAAGACATTTTTAATATTTTATATTGCTTATTAGCAATTTTAATTATATTCACACTTCACCAAAAAATGAATTACAAACATTAACAATTAAGAGTTAAATTATTAAAAAATTGATAAGTAAGAGGGCTAAATATTTAAATTAGGAGCACAATGAATAAAATAACTAAACATGCCAAATATGAACGACGGATATATAAAACCTATATATTTTATTTATTTTTGACTTGAAAAATTAACAAAATTATTGAGATAACTTGACAGTAAAATATATTAATTTTTTTTAAGTCAAGTGTTCAAACCTCCACAACAACAACAATATACCTGATAATAACTATAAATTGATTAAATGGATAGAATAACTGCATATACTTATTGTCTAAATCTATTTATAGGTGATATTTTTAATACCTAACTCATTCCAAATCTGTTTTTATACTATATGAATCCTATATAATTGGGTGGCTATCCAAAATTATCCAACCCACTGCCACCTCTAGTATTTATCCCACAACACAACATATAGCCCATACACAATCAATCTTGCTCCTATTATGCTGTAATTTTTCATAGAAAGGTTAATTGAGCTACCATATTCATTATCAAAATTAATTTATTACAGTAGTATTATGAGTAAAATATATAGATGATGTGTAAATTCACTGTATAGAACTAGTTTTTTATCGTAATAAGATTACTATGAAATCAACCCCTTAAGAAAATTGATCTTAAAAATAAATTTTAGTTTTCTACAATATCACCAAACCCATTTGTTAAATCACACCCAGAGTAGTTACAGAACTTGAAACCAAATATCAAAGAATAGTATGAGCATCATTATATGTAATAATAAAAAATTATATTTTAAATTATATTTTTAGTATATAAAATTTATTATTTTTATAGAAAAAATTTTAATTTTAATTATAAAAAATAAATAACACTCACAAAAATAATAAATATATATATATATAAATATATCAATAAAAATTATTAAATTTATTTTAAAATAAATTTTATTTATTGTACACGTAAAAAATAAAGTTAAAAAATTTAATTTTACTATATAAATATTGTGTAAATATTTTATACTGATTGACAGATATTATAAATATTTAATAAATATTACGTGGATACTACGAGAATAAAAGATTAAAAAATAAAATTAAAAATATGGTACTTAAATTTTATACACTTCTCACTTTTATATTTTTATATTGAACCTTTTTTTTTGACAAATTAGTATGTGAATTTATTTCTTTTCAATTTTATTTTCTAGCCAGATTGAGAATAAATAATCCGATTAAGTAATAATGTGTCAATATTTTATTATTTTTTATTCTAAATAAATAATAAAGCTCATTACTTTCGCAATCTATGAAAGTAATGCTGAAATTAAATTTACTTTAATAAAAAAATAAGAGTAATGTAAATAAAATTTACTCTAATTTTTTTTATTATTTAATAGTTTAAATAAAGGAGATAATAATTTAATTTTTTTTAATTTTTAATGAAGAATGTAGATATTATAATAGTTATTTTAGCTACTTAATTTATTATTTGTCTCCGTTTACTCTCCTTTTTCTCTATTTTAGAGAAAAATATTTTAGAGATTAAAAATATAGAGAAAATAAACTTTATTCTCTTTTATCTTTATTTACTATACTATTTGTCACAAAGTAGGTTTAAAAAGTAAGGAAAAGAATAAAAGCCCGCTCCCTCTTCGTAGCTAAGCACCACAGCCATTGCTATACCACCGGCCAGTTAGTTTTCCTCTTCCGACTGTTAGGGTTTTATAACTGATCAATTCTTCTGAATTTCGTTCTTCAATCATGAAAACCGATGAGGAAGAGCGAGTGCTTTTGTTTCAGCTTCAATTTGACAAACCCATCGCCTCTCAGGTTTCAATCTGACTTTCTCACTGCATTTATGCGTATATATCAGTATCTAGCATGCGTTCACTATAATTATATTGTTGATAGATTAAAATTACGGAGTGGACTCCAGAGAAGGATTTACTAGCCATGGTGACCGAAGATTCTATGATTCTGCTCCATCAATTCAATTGGCAGACGTTATGGACCATCGCCCCTGGTAATTCTCTTTCCCTACTGTCTATTTGCTTTTTAATTCATTGAAATTTTTTTTCCACAGTATATATGCTTCAGAAAACGTTTCCCAAACTGCAGAGTTCTCTGATATAAGTAGTGACACTAGTACAAAATAGGCCTCTGTTTATGTTTATATATAGCTCGCAAATGCTAATCCAGTTTGAGTTTTCAAGAATGCCCTTCGCTGATATTATCGAATTTCAGTTCACTATTTCTAACCACAAAGAAGAAGAAGGGTAATCCAAAATTGAAGCTTACCAACATTGCTATTCTTTGCAGTTTGTCTGACTATTGCTTTAAATGAGATTGTCCAATTCACATATTAACAACACAAGTACATGCATAGAGAGGGAACCACAAATACCAATCAGGATCATTTAACTGGAAAGATGCAGAATAAGCAAAAGTTGCTGCCATTTAATAGAGAACAGAAGCTGAATAAAACATTTGATTTTGCCATTTCTTCTTCTTCCGTTCCAGAGGGTTCAATTCAAGAGAGAAAATTGAAACCTTTTTTTTCTCTCTGCTCGCTTCTTTGATATTGTTCTAATATATATTATTATTTTAAGATTTCATAATTAGTAATGCAGTCTTGCTGGTTTCATTTTTTTATGCATGAGCAAACGTCAACTATGCTAAAAGGATATTTGATGAATTTATGTGAGTTGTTTAGGAAAGTGCATTACATCGTTTTGCTGGTGTCCCAATGGTAAAGTTATTTTTTTTTTCCACAAAATGCAAAAGCAACCAGCGTTAATTTTGTAGTTTGCAAAAATAATGAGCGTTATTTTATTTTTTTTTTAAAAAAAACTTAAAACATTCGTTGCTCTATGTATTTAGTATATTTAGTCATTTTACCCTCTATTCTTAGACTATAACCATTTAGCTGTTTCTAGTTGCTAATTTTTTAATAATTTAACCCTTAATTCAATATTACCATATGATAAGTAGTGCGTAATTTATAAATATTGTGATATTACTGATATGCCATCCAAAAAAAATAAATTTTAATTTAAAATAATAAAAATTAATAAATTATATTTTTAATAAAAAAATTAAAATTAGCAACAATCACTGTAAAAATCTCAGATTATATTCTATACTCATATGCCAAAATCCATAGCAATCGTTACTGTAAAAATCTCAAATTATATTTTATATCCTTATGCATAACCCATCTCGTTATGGATTCAGCGGTGGAGTAAAAGAGAGAGAGAAAAGTAAAATCAGTAGAGAGAGAGAAATTAAATTAGTAATTGGATTTTGATTTTTGATGTGTTGGACCATTAACTTGGAATTTTAATTTGAAAGGTATTGATGATAATAATTTGATTATTGAAAGATATAATTTTTTTTTTCAGCTCGTCTTCTCTTTCTTAGCAGCTTGTGTTGGAAGGTGCTGGCACTGGATTTGTGGAGGCGATGATGATGGGCGATGATGGTGGAGGCAATGGTACAATGGGTTCTTCACTGCCATTTTCTTGGCGGACTGACTACGGTAGAAACGATGATGTTGCTAGACAATGACAGTAGAGACGATGGCGATGGAACTGGAGCAACATCGGTGGAGACGATGAAGATAATGTTGGAGCAACCACGTTTTTTTTAATTTAATTTAAATTTTAGTTTTTAATATGGATAGAGAAATTTAGATTAAAAACAATTTAATTAATTTAAAAAATAATTTAATATATATTATAAATAAATTTTAATATTATTAATTTTTAATAAATAATATAAAAATAATTTTATAATTTAAGATAATAATATAATAAATAAGCTATGAATATATTTAACTTATTGAAGGGTATTTTTGATATTTCATATTGTATATCAGCATATTTAATTGTATTCATACGCTCTAAGAAATTAAACTATACTCATTCTACCACATCTTCTAACAAGGATTAAATTATTAAAAAATTAGCAAGTATGAGGGGTTAAATAGTTAAAGTAAAAATATAAGGATAAAATGATTAAACATGCTAAGTACAGGGAATAGTGGATATATTAAGCCAATAAAAATATTAACACATCATCATCTAATTGTGTTACATCACTCTAAATGGATTAAAAGATAAAATTAAAAAGAAAAATAAGTTCATATACTAATTTGTCAAAAAAATTTGAGATAAAAGTGAAAAAAATTAGTAATATTTGAGTACTTTTTTTATAATTAGGCCTAAAAATATTCTCTAGTGGTTTAATAAATGTTTGATAGATATTTGATAGTTGTTTGGTATATATGGTAAATATTATTTATTTTATTATATATATATATATTTTTTAATAAAGGTGGACGTGACCGCAAATTTTTTTTATTATATGTATATTTTATATGTATTGTACATCTATTATGTATATATTAATTTTTTTTATATGTATATTTAAAGTATGATATTAAAAAATTAATTTTAAATAAAACAACATAAATAAAAATATAAAATAAAAAAATAAAATAGAAAAAAGTCACCGTTTAAAAATTAAAAATGAAAAAAATGTGATGTTTCTCCATGTTTTAAAAATAAAATTTTGTTTTGTGAAAATGAAAAATGGTCCATGTTGTGTTCGATATAAATTCCTCTTTAATTTATTATTATTATTATTCTTATATTTTTTAGGGATGATCTCGAATAAGACTAGATTAGATTTTATCACAGTCTTTAGTTTGGCCCAAAATTTGGTTGGGCTTAAAAACAATGCTATGGCCTGACCTAATCCTAGTCGGGCTCGTTGGCCCAAGCTATGAGTTTTATATTTTAAAAAAATAAATTTTTAAAATTTTTAAAATTTTAATTTGTTGGATTTTTTTAATACTTGTATTTATTTGGAGAAGGTAAGTTCTTTAAATTAACCATAAAAGTAAATTATTTATAACCCTTTTGCTGAAGTGATTGTTTTATAACTACTAATTACAAGATTTTAACTTAAAATAATAGTTGAGAACTACAGATCATAAACAAATACATATATAACAAATTCTATTAAAAATAAATAAATTATCCAATCATCACACCTCACTCAACAACAAAGAATAAACAAAAATAAAAAATTATTTGAAGCATTTGCTTCATATATTAAAAATCAATAGCAATTAGCAAATATATAATAAAAAATACGTGTTATTTCTACCAAGATATAAAATTTGAGCTTTTTAGATATCACACTTATTTTATTTTTTTTTTTTTGTAAAGGTGGGCGGCACCACCGAGTTTTTTATTAAAATAAAAAGAAGTGGAAAAACCCATTAACGTTCCGTACAAAACCCTTATAAGATGGGGAAGGAACTATCTAAATCTCAAATAAGGAGTTCCTAAACAATCGGATAGAACAATGCCTTTCAACATCTTAGGCAAAGAAGCAAAAGTAAAGAAAGAAGAAGAGTGAGAATGAAATCTGCAACTAGTGGCAAGATAATTAGCAGCACTGTTAGCCTCCCGAAATATATGAGTGATCGAGGAAGTAGTATCTAGAAGGAGCCTCTTGACAGAATCTGCCGCGTGACCAACACTGGAAGATGAATCAATCTGCTGAACTGCCCACGCAGAGTCAGTTTCAACAATTAACGGGTAAAACCGCTGCTGAAGACACCATTGGAGGCTGACCCGAATAGCTTGAAGCTCCGCCATCTCCGATGAGCGAGCATCCAACCCAAAACTACAAGCCGCCACAAAATGACCTCGGGAATCTCTAACAATCGCACCTCCAGCTGAAGCCGAAGTGGTAAATGAGGCATCGACATTGAGCTTAAAGTGATGACACGGAGGGAACCAACGAACAAGCATGGGTTTGAGACCACGCCCACAGCCGAAGTTTGAAGGAAGAAAATCACAGAATTCCGGCAAAGGTTTAGCCTTCTTATCTGCAGCATGACAACAACCCCAATTGTAGATGGTTTTCCGTATAGCCTGAATGATATTAGGAGCATAGAAACCTCCCTCTCCCCAAGCGAGATTGCAGTAGGCCAGCCAAACATTATAAATAATAATTAAAGGAATAAGATTCATAAGCTTTCCAACACCAGTATGAGGAGATTTGTCCAGCCACCAAAGCATTAATTCTTGCTTCAAACCTGGTTGAGGATTCAAGCAAGACAATAAAGCTGACCTGAAAAACATCCAAATTTTGTTAACTTCCCGACAAGAATAAAAAATATGAGAAGCAGAAGCTGAGTCGGAGCGGCAGAAGGGACAACAAGAGGCAAGGGAAAAACCCATCTGCTGCAATCTAGAGGGCAGAGGCAAAGCTTTGTGTAAAATACGCCATGCTAGAACCGAAAACTTAATTGGGATAGTCGAATCCCAAATCATGGAAAAGGAAAGTAGCTTCGACTTTTTTTGTCTCATCTCATCATAGGCAACAGAAAGGACAAATTTTTCCCCTTGAGAATGATTCCAGACCGGCGGCCCCTCACAATCAATCAAATCCGTAGCCGTAGCAGCAATCTTACAAACCCTTTTCCAAATGTTAGAATCAATAATCTGAAATTGGAAGAGGCCTTTGCGATGATATTTTTGGTGCATAAGTCTCGACCATAAGGAATTATTTTCTTGAAACTTCCACCAAAGCTTCAACGAGTAGGCTTTCTGAAGAGATCCAAGAGATCGAATACCTACTCCGCCTTCAGAGACAGGAAAGCAGAATTTATTATAAGCTACCCAGTGATACCGCTTATCCATACCGTGATCCCAAAAGAAATCACTAAATTTCCTCTCTAGAATATTAATGACTTGCTTCGGCAGATTCATTGCACCCATAATATGTATGGGGATGGAATTCAGAACATGTTTAATCAACAGAAGTCTTCCTCCAGAAGTCAGAAGCTTCTTAGTCCACCCAAGCATCTTGGAATCAATTTTGTGAATTAAAAATTGACAATACTCCAACCGATTAATACCCTGATAAATTGGGGCTCCAAGATATGTAAAAGGCAATGAGAGGCGCTTAATTGAGAGCAAATGGCTGATTTTATCCACAAAGCTCGCAGGAGCTTTCTTAGAGCAGAAGAAAGCACATTTGTCAAAATTTATGGATTGACCCGAACCCTGTTGATACATAGAAAGAAAAGCCTTGAAACTTTTAACACTTTTCACATCACCATTAATGAAAATCAAGAGATCATCTGCAAAGGCAAGATGAGACACCACGTCACATCCCCTTTTTGTTTTAAAAGGACGAATTTTACCCTGAATAATCATTCTATTCAGCCCTCTTGAAAAACCTTCAGAAACAATGATGAATAACAAAGGAGATAGAGGGTCTCCCTGCTTGACCCCTCTAGTAGGCTTAAAATAACCATAGCTCAAGCCATTAACAATGACTGAAAACCGAGTAGCCTTTAAATGGGAGCTAATTAACGCCACAAACCTATCCGAAAACCCGAACTTACACAACACTGCCTCAAGGTATCGCCAAGATACCCTATCAAAAGCCTTTGCCATGTCTAATTTAATTGCCAAATTATAGCCTCTCGTTTTCTTGTCAATATCATGAATTAATTCATTGGCTATAAGAATTTGATCATGAACTGACCTGCCATTCAAAAAACCCGCCTGTTCACCAGAAATAATCATGTCCAGGATGGGATTTAGCCTGTTGGCAACTATACGAGTGCATACCTTACTGATAAACGTAGCAAGGCAAATAGGTCTAAACTGACCAAAAGAAGATGGATTCGCCACCTTAGGTAAAAGAATGATATGAGCCGCACCAAAAGAGTTGGGAATAGGCACACCCAAGAAAAATTCTTTTACAGCACTGCAGACATCCCAAGCAACAATATCCCAGCAAACCTGAAAAAACTTCCCATCGAACCCATCCGGACCAGGAGCACTGGAAGCATCTAACTGCCATACAGCGGCTTTAATTTCTGTATCATCAGGAATCTTGACTAATTCAGCATTATGATGACTATCTACTAAATGAGGTATAGGCTCCAATAAAACATCGTAATTAACCTCCTCCTCAGAACAAAAAAGGGACTGGTAAAAACGCTCAGCTTCTTGACCAATTTCTTGCTGAGAAGAAAGTATAACATCATCAGAATTTTTGATAGCAGAAATACGGTTAATTTTCCTTCTAGCCTTAACATAATGATGGAAGAATTTGGTGTTAGATTCCCCTTCCCCTAGCCATTTTATGTGAGCCTTCTGTCTCCAGAAAGTTTTCTCAATCTTATATTTATGCACCAAATTGGCTTGCTTAACCTGCCAAGAAGAATAATTCTCTTCCGTAGAATCAGACAAATATAAACTTTCAGCCTCCATAGCCTCTTTCTCAGCCTCCTTAATCCCATCAAAAATGTTCCCAAATGTGGATTTATTCCATGAACAAATGGCACGTTTCAAAGAACTCAATTTACGGAAAAGGCCATGCATGCCACCACCAAAAAACATGGAATCCCAATGTTGTTCAATCATAGGAAGAAAAGTATCGTTTTCAATCCACATGTGCTGAAATTTGAAAGTATTGACAAAAGAAATAGCTTCCTGCTTACAAGTAAGAAGAAGGGGAGAGTGATCGGATGTAGACTTACCCAAGTGTTGAACCAAAACATCAGAAAATAAATCCAGAAAATCCACATTGGCGATAAGTCTGTCAAGCCGCTCCCAAACTCTACCCGAAGACCTAACTCCAGTCCAAGTAAATTCACAACCCTGAAAAGGGATGTCAATCAAACCGCAGTCATTAACGCAATCCACAAAGTCCTGCATGCTAAGAAGACATGGTTGCGAATTCCCTTTGTACTCAGAGGGATATTTTATGACATTGAAATCTCCCCCTACTAACCAGGGGCCAGATAAATTCTCAAACACATGCAGCATATTACCCCACAAAGTCTGTCTGTTACTTCTGGAATGCTTACCATAAACAGCCGAGTAAACGAAAACCAAATTCAAAGAATGAACAGAAACATTGCAAGTCAGAAGCTGAGAAGCATCACGAAAATCGGATAAAGATAAAACATGATCTTTCCACATTAACCATATTTTGTTGTCCTCCGAACAAAAAACATTCGAAAACCCCAACTTATTCATAAAAAAGAAACTTTTATTACTAGTTACCATGGGCTCTATGATTGTAAGAAAAGATATATGATAATCAGTGCACAATTTAAATAACCGAGAGGAAGAAGAATCTAACCCCCGAAGATTCCATTGTAACAAATTCATTGAGATGGAGAAGAGAGAAAATCTGGTGGAATGAACCCCTGTTTTCGGGCTCTTTTTTTGCGCACATTTTTCCTCTTGACAACAGTAAATTGAGGATCCCCAACATCCACATTGCCAGTTTGAGAAACAGTCTTTAGCTTGCTATTAATTATAGAGATGGAATTTCGAAGTGCATCTGAAGATAATTGCTCTGGCGCATGAGGAAGATTAGAATCAGAATTGTGCTGCATAGCATCCTCATTAGAATTGTGCCCCTTATCCGGATCAGAATTAAAGCCAGAAGCCAAAGGAACTTTAGAATCCCGATTTATAGTAAGAACATAGGAGTCATCAGCCTGGACAGTTTCATCAGTTCCAGCATTCACTTGAGGCTGCTGCAAAGTAATAGAAGAGGGACCCGAAATCTCAACCATTATTTCTTTCAAATGACCACCAACATTAGGCTGTTCTGTCGTATTAATGTCATCATTTAATAAGTCATCATTAACATCCCTATCAGGAAGCTGTGAAAGGACATTCACTTTAGGAGCCCAAACTTTCGTCTCCTCTTTTTTACCCGCATCAGCTTTGGGCAAAGGAACATGTTCCGTAGGAGCAGTAGCAGATAAAGGACATGTGGAATTTTTATGTCCAAGTTTCGAGCACCCAGAGCAATAGAACGGTAAATCTTCGTAAGTAACATTCTGGAAAAAGCCCCTGCCATCATCATCGATCCAAACCTTTGAAGGAAGCTCTTTGGAAACATCTAACTCAATACAGACCCGAGCAACCGACGGTCGAGTAAGCAAAGCTGTTGCAGCATCAACTTTTAATGGGGTGCCAACCAAATTAGCTACAGAAAATAATGCAGACTTATCAAACAGATGCACTGGTAAACCTTCAAAAGCAATCCAAACAGGCACAATCGGACTATCCACATCGGCACGAAAATATTTCGACCACTTTGAAACTCTCATCGAGAATCCATCAAAGTACCATGTTTGCTTGAGCCAACAGCGATGGAAATCCACTTCCAAATCAAAACGAAGTAATACATGAGAATTGTCTAACAAACCCAAAGAGAAGTTCCCATTAAATCCAACTTGGTCAAGCATCTTCTTTAAGGATTTAATAGATGGTCCGGATTAGGCCGAGTTTATCCCTAACCCAAAACCTTGTTCGAGTATATTTTGGACTAAAAAATTTATCCCATAGTCTGACCCTAATCCTAATGAACCGAGCTATTTTGGGTTGGTAAAGTTAATGGGCCAATGACAACTTTCTTTTTTTTTGTATTTTTTTAAATTACTGCAACACACTGCAAATTATGCAGTAATATATATTATATATTATAAAAAAAATATTATATATATATATAATAAATATAATATCTCGAGTCGGTCCGAATTGATATAAGGTGAGCCGATTATATTTCAAGTTTTATATGAAAAGTTTGAGGCTTAGTTTAAAAATATTTAAATTCTGCTCAATTCGGTCGGGTCAGGCCAGACCGGGCCGGATTTCTCGGATTGACGGTTTTTTTTTAACACCTCTACCTATATTTGTAATTAAAAAAATAGCAATCAGTAAATATTAAGAATTTTTTTTTTAAAAAAAGATGAAATTACTTGCCTCGGGCCTTAAGTAAACGGAGATGCTGGTCATGGGTGCTGCGCCTGTGCCTGGTTGTGGCGTGGTGCTGGTGCGAGACCGAGAGAGAGGGGCTTGGGACTTTTGACGTTGCTGAGAGCTGAGGGGATTCAACCGAAGACCGGAAGTACCAGTTAGCCTTCGCCTCCGACAAGAACCCTAAACCCTTCACTTCACTACTGTATTATATTCTTCTTAATCAATTATGGTGTCTTCTTCTCTACTTCCGGTTTCTGGTAACTTTCCGATTTCTCGTGAATTTTCTTTATCTTTATTATGGTCTTATTCTCAGTTCTTCCTTTTGGGATTCTATTTTATTAGTGCTCCGTTTGGTTGTTGAGAAAAATGTAGCGCACATAAATGAAAATTAAACTGGTTGTGCTTACTGAAAGTTGTTGCTAAAGTTTTGGAAGTAGTAAAATGTGAAAAATCAAGGTACTGGCGTGAGCCAAAACGATGATGTTTGTTGTATGCTTGTCATTGTCTGGAAACTGTTTGACCATTTGCCTCATGTATTTTGGACTTCCAATTGTGTTGTATGAAACCAAAAGTGCAGCTGCAGTAGCATACCGATGTTTTTTATTTTGGAGGGAAGGTGAAAGGGCTCAAACTTAAAGACCTCACAGCTGTAGAGACAACTCTAACACCACTGAGCTAGCTTGCTGATTTTTTTTAATAGCATTTAACGTATATTGGTTGTTAGTTTGAATAATGGTTTGGATTTCATAATGATAGTTTGCAGCAGTTGTGAAATGCTGCATTTGTTCCTCATGTAGCTTACAATTTTTTTCCCTTTATATTCCTGTTTGCAATTTGAAAGTTCAGACTGATTTCTGCCTTTTTACATGTGATTCTTTTTGGCAGCGCAATTGAACCTAATGAAGATTTACGATTCTGTATTGTCTTAGCTTAGTTACTGAGGCAAGATAATGGTTTTTTCTAATAATAAAATTTTGTGTTCTATTTTATGTTGTCAGGGGCTTCCAGTGGCCTTCAAAGTAAAATAAATAATACTTCTTTTGATATGTCATGTGAATTGGACTTTGAAGGAGGGGCTTCTAGGTTACAGACCCAATATAAAAAAATAAGAATATCTCCAGACAATGATAAATCATGGGAGATTTTAAGAAAAAATGAATCTTCATTGCCCACCTTGCACTCAACAGATTATTATATGGAACCTTCCTTGATTGATTTGGCTGCTCGAGAACTCACGGATCCTGGCTTTTGTAGCAGAGTTCCAAATTTCACAGTTGGGAGATTAGGTTATGGACATGTCAAGTTTTGTGGGATGACTGATGTTAGGTGGTTGGATTTGGATCAGATTGTGAAGTTTCGTAGACATGAAATATTAGTTTATCCTGATGAAAGTGCTAAGCCTGCAGTTGGTCGGGGCCTTAATAAGGATGCTGAAGTGAGTTTGGATCTACAGATAGGATCATCACATTTCAATGAAAGGCAACTCAAAAATGTTGTGGAGAAATTGAGGGAGAGTACAGAGAAGCAGGGGGCTCATTTTGTTTCATTTGACCCAGCAAATGGTGAATGGAAATTTTCAGTTTGCCATTTCAGCAGATTTGGATTGAGCGAAGATGATGAAGAAGATATTGTTATGGATGATGTTGTAGCAGTTGAAGAACCAGTTGAGATAAATGGTGTTGAGACTCTTGAGAAAAATGAAGACTCCCAGATAGAATTTGAACCCACTGCACCTATGCTTTATCATTCTCTTCCTGCACATCTTGGCCTTGATCCAGTAAAGATGAAAGAGATGAGGATGCTGATGTTTCATGTAGAGGAAGAAGATGAGGCTGGAAATTTCAATTACCCTTTGCACCAAAAATTGTCCTCTAGTAAAGAACATGCAGGACATCCTTTACAGAATTCTACTCAGAAAATGAGCCTTAAATCTAGCGTGCCTGTTACAAGAAAAACACCATTGGCTCTGCTAGAGTATACTCCTAGTAGTTTTGACTCTAGTTCCCCTGTAAACATTTTGATGGCCCAACAAAATAAAGGCCTGCCTTTGAAGACAATAAGAGGAGAAGGATTTAAGTTGGACCTGAAGCATGAGACACCAGTAACTGGTAGCCATTCTCGCAACATAACTGATGCCGGTTTGTTCATGGGTAGGTCATTTCGTGTTGGTTGGGGACCAAATGGTGTCCTTGTTCATAGTGGTACTCCAGTTGGATGTAATGGTTCTCAGAGGCTGCTATCTTCTGTAATTAGTATGGAGAAAGTTGCAATTGACAGAGTGATTAGAGATGAAAGTAACAAAGCCAAAAAGGATCTAGTTGAATTTGCTTTTGACTCTCCTTTGAACCTCCATAAAAAAATAAATCATGAAACACAAGAAGTTGGTGTGGGTTCCTTCAAACTAAAACTCCAAAAAGTTGTTTGTAATCGCTTAGCACTTTCAGAGATTTGTCGAAGTTATATAGACATCATTGAAAGGCAGCTGGAATTTCCTGGGCTCTCATCATCTACACGTGTGGTTTTGATGCATCAAGTGACAATCTGGGAATTGATAAAAGTTCTTTATTCTGAAAGGGAAAATAGTGGACAGTTAAAATCTGTGGGTGCTGACAATGAAGAAGACATGATGCAGGAGATGAAGGAAGGTTCACTTGAAATTGACCAGGAATCACTTCCTCTCATCCGACGAGCAGAATTCAGTTGCTGGCTGCAAGAATGTGTTTGCCATCTTGTCCAAGAGCATATCAGTTCTTTGAATGAATCCAGTTATCTTGAACACATTTTCTTACTAATGACTGGGCGACAACTGGGTGGAGCTGTTGAAATGGCTGTTTCTAAAGGAGATGTTAGACTGGCTTGTTTGTTGAGTCAAGCTGGTGGGTCCACTGTGAACCGTGCTGATATTGCACGGCAACTTGATATTTGGAGGATTAATGGGCTGGACTTCAAATTCATTGAGAAAGAGAGAATAAGGCTGTATGATTTGCTTTCTGGTAATATTCATGATGCACTAAATGATATTAAAATTGACTGGAAAAGGTTCTTAGGGTTATTGATGTGGTATTGGCTAGCACCTCACACATCTCTGCCTGCTATTTTCCAAACTTACCAGCACCTTCTTGCTGATGGTAAGGCTCCATATCCACTTCCAATTTACATTGATGAAGGACCAGCAGAAGAAGCTCTAAATTTCTCTGGTAGACACTTTGATATCTCATATTATCTCATGCTTCTTCATGCGAATGGAGAGGGGGAATTTGGCTTTCTGAAGACCATGTTTAGTGCCTTCTCTTCAACATATGACCCGCTCGACTACCACATGATTTGGCATCAACGAGCAGTGCTGGAAGCTGTTGGCATTTTCTCTTTTAACGATCTCCAAGTTCTTGACATGAGTTTTGTTTCTCAGCTGTTGTGTACTGGGCAATGTCATTGGGCCATCTATGTGGTCCTTCACATGCAGTATCGTGATGATTATCCGTATCTTCAAGCTACTGTCATTCGGGAAATTTTGTTTCAGTACTGTGAGACTTGGAGTTCAGATGAATCACAACGCCAGTTTATTGAGAACCTTGGCGTTCCATTAGCATGGTTGCATGAAGCTATGGTACGCATCTGATTCTTGCAGAGATGCCTTTGTGCTGATAATTCATATATCAAGCTCTTGTTTGGTTCATGAAGGTGTTCATACATATGCTCACAGCATGAACAATAATTAGAAAACCTATAGCCTATGCAAAAAATTCTGATGTGCATTCTCCATCTTCTATTATTTATCCCTCTTTTAGTGCACCATATCAAACATGCAGAAGTAAATGTTGGTTGCCAATTTTTGAAATCTTAATATCCATATTGAGGCTATTTTCGGACTTGGGATTTTCTGTAGAAGTGGATTAAAAAATATTCCTTCCTGGATGTGTCTGCAAATTCTAGTTGCTTCCTTTCAAGGGATCCATCTCTGATTCTTGCAGAAATGCCTTTGTGCTGATAATTCATATCTCAAGGTCCTGTTTGGCTCATAAGTTGTCCATACATATACTTACTGCATTAACAATAATTATAAGACCTCTAGCCTATGCAACCAATTCTGATATGCATGCTCCTTCCCTAAGTACTCTATTATTTACCCTTCTTCTAATGCACCATATGAAACATGCAAAAATAAACAAACTTGTTTGCGAATTTTTGAAATCTTTATATCTATATTAAGGCTATTTTCAAATTTGAGATTTTCTGTAGAAGTGCATTAAAAAATCTTTCTTTCTGGATGCATCTGCAAATTCTAGTTGCTTCTGCTTGAGGGAATCTGGCTTATGCACATGAGGTTGTTATTCTCTCATAAGTATCTATCTCCTGCTCATTGGTATATTTACTCTGTAAAATTCAGGCAGTCTATTTCAGTTACCGCGGGGATATCTTGGAGGCCCTTGAACACTATCTTGAATGTGGAAATTGGCAAAAGGCTCATTCTATTTTCATAACTTCAGTTGCTCATACATTGTTTTTGTCAGGTAAAATATTTTCATCTTTCGCATATCATGTAATATTTTACCATATAAGTTTTATTGTAAAATATCCACGGCTACACTACAATTTTAAGATTAAAAAAAATCTAACTTGATAGAGAAGAATAAAAATTTTGAAGTTTTAAGTGCATAATCATATCATAAATATATCTATATGTAAATTATCATGAAATATATATGTAATAAATAATATTAAAAGATTTTGGAGAGGCTAAATGTATATGTTATTAAAAATATGTAAAAAATATCTAGTTAACCATAGAGTTTTAAAAGTTATGGAGGGCCAACATATATATTTATTGGGAAACACATAAAATATATAGGAGGTAAAATGTAAATTTGAGGGGCTAGGAGGGGCCATGGTGCCCCACCCCTTCCCTCCCTCCCTTCTCTAGCCTCCATGCAGTACCACCCCTGAAAATATCCATGCTGCCTGGATTTCCTTATAGCAATAGATCATTCTTAAAAGTGCCTACATTAGCACATTGCAAATATATATATATATATATATATATGTATATAAAGAAAAACTCTTGTTATTAAATGGCAATCATGTTGTGCCTTTTTCATCAATTAGATAGTGAAAAGTAGTTTGTTTATGGAGCTAATGTCCATTGAGTACATTTTCAAATGTGTATCTAATGTACTCCATTTTGCTAGATGAACTAGTTTTTTGTGGCATCTAAAATGTATAATGTTCTCAAACACAGTGGTTTTATGTAGAAAAAACATTCAGTTGACTGAGAGATTGAAATTTTGGTCACAACTTAATTTTATTTGAGCATTATTTGTTGGTTGACCTTTTCTTTTTGGATTCTATTGATTTAAATTTTGCAACTATCCAATATCATTTCTTATAAGCATTATTATCTGTATGTTTCTTTGAGGGTATTACTAGTCATTCTGGTTACAGTCATGGAATTTTTTATGTTTAGCACACTGAGATAAGTTATCTGTAGGAGAATTGGAGGTCTGGAGGGGGATTGTATGAAGTGTTTTGCTCTCTTCAAAGTTTGTGTTCCTAATTTTCCTCCAACTTTCTCTCAATATGGGAAAGTGAGAGATTCTAATTATCTAAATTATCTTTATTTATTGACCTGATGACCAGAAAATCCCCAAGTGCTTTTTTATAATTTTGATCATTTTTTTTTTAATTTTACATTACTGACTTGCACTTATTTGTTACAATTTTAGCCTACATTATTATTCTGTCCTGATCACTTTTAAAAGGTTGGCGTGGGAGTTGTCAAAATTCTCAGGTTTAGCAAAATCCATAACATCTAGTTTCATCATTATCCCTCTACTACCATATTAGCAATGTAAAAAGAAAAAGAAAACCATAAACTCATGCTACTCAATTCAAGTTTGGAGTTGATTATGAGTTTTATCAATAACATAGAATGATCCAAAAATCTGAATCCTCAACACTAATAACCGCAACAACATCCACAATGCCAAAGCAACTAAGTTGATAACTCTCTTCTTGTAGTAAGTTTAACAACAACCTCTCCCGCCAAAATTCCTGTCCTTACGCTTGTACCAATATGCCCAATGTATCATCTCAGAAGACTATGCCAATTGTTTTTCTGTCTCATATGTCAATGAGAAATCGGGAAGGAAGGGCAAAGGGGGGAGAAGTTGAAAGGGGGTGGGAGTGGGTCATTTATGCAAAGAAGAGGGGAGGGAGAGAAAAGAGAGGGGTCATTTATGTGGAGAAGGAACTTTCATTTGTTATGTAGTGCAAGTGAAGATCTTTATTTATTTTTTTTACCGCTACAAATTAAGGGATCAATTCACAGAATGCCAACATAGGGTAGAATTTAAATAGAAAATAAGTCCATGCAGTTGCACCAATTTTATTTGGAAAATAAGTCCAAGTGATTCAATTCTTTTTTCTTTTTGGATTTGAATATAATTCATCAAAGTTCTCAGATTTGCCAAAAGAAAAATTAAGTATATGTTCATAGCTTCAACATTAATTTACTCTCATCATTGTCTGCTGATCTTTCCAACGAAAGTAATATGGTGGTTGGTTGAGAGCAAATTTTCTTTCTTACATTATTTTGGATTATTCTAGAATGTTGCAAGGCATAGTCTTCATCTATTGTACTTTGATTCTTTGGTTGCTGAAATTGTTAATGTCTGAAAGTTGAATGGATATGCTTGGTTTTGCATTGTTGTAGAATAGTAAATGCATAGCCTTTAGTCATAGTACTTTGATATTTTGGTTGCTGAAATTGTTAATATCTGAAAATTGAATGATATGCTTGTTTTTAGGGCTAAGCTTGCTTTGGGTATATTGCATGGTGATAAATTTTTTAAGTCGCTCCTCTTTTTCTTAATCAATTTAATGCAGCCAATCACTCAGAAGTATGGGGGTTTGCTACTTCAATGGAGGACCACAAGTCTGAAATTGATAACTGGGACTTGGGAGCTGGACTTTATATATCATTTTATTTGCAAAGAAGTTCATTGCAGGAGAACAACAATACCATGGATGAACCAGTAAGAAAATAATTCCTGGATACTAATTTCTACTATCTGCATCATTATCAAAATTTGAAGTACTCAATACTGTGTAAATTAGATGCACAATTTCAGTGTACTCACTAAGCTGTCCAATGGGCATGACTTTGTCTATGAATTTCTAAAGGATTTTCATTGAAGTTTGGTGCATCAACATTTTTCTCTTTATAAAGAATATTTTAGGTTGTCGCTTCTGAATTGGGTTATTTGCTTGTTTGTACTGTTGCATTTTCTTCTTACTGGCCTAGACATAAGTCTCCAACGAGGAACAAAATTGACTTTAATCTGGGTTATAATATCAGTTTGATGAAAACTAATAGGAGTAAGAAATTGCTAATTTCTGATATTTGTCTGCCTAATATCAGAAGATATGATTCAATGTTATTGTTTTTAATATTGTCTTGGAACATTTTTATGATGGGTATTGAAAAAGCTGTGGAAGCTCACAAATATGTGCCTTACTCCTCCCCTTCCCTTCTAGTACGAGTGTTTCTGAACATGTAACATCTTTGCAGGATTCTCTGGGGAGCAAAAATTCTACCCTTGGAGACTTCCTTGATCAACTAAATCAATCTCTGGCAGTCTTCGGTGACAGGTTACCAACTGATGCAAGGTATTGGAATACTTACCCTGTCACCATATACTTTATGCTTGATGATTGCCAGTTTCTTGCTGTTTTCGTTTTGAACTGTCGAATGTGATTATATATGCTGCCTGCAAGCATGGAAAACAAAGTCCCTGTGCCTCTGGATTTGCTTGAATCATTGTATTAAATGGTGGGTATAGCTTAAACAAAGGGGCTTAGCTGCATAGGACTCCCGCTTAACCCTTGCAAAGCAAAGGTCTAGTGCATTAGGGTTACCCCTTTTTGTTATGTTTGCAAGGATTGCAGCCTACCATCATTGGCATAATGCTCTAATGTATTATATTAATTATCCATCACAAAGTGTTAGGCGTGGCTCATTCTTTAAATTATTACTCCTTTTAAGCATTGGAGCTTGCTAGATCAAGGTCTCCGTGAGAACAAAAGATAAAATACATATCTGATAAGTTTGTCCTGTTGAAAGCAGATTTACTGGAAACAATATTTTATTTTCTAATTTTCTGGTTTTGCATTCTCACACTAAGATAATTTGTTAGCAATAAGAAAAGTGAGATGGTGAGAATGGAGTTGGCTAAAATTTAACTTCGACAAGAAATAGTGAAAAGAAGGTTTTGATTGGTTGGTATGCTTCAATGTGCTTTTATTCTGGACTGGTTATTGGTACCTGCTTTAATGGCATTTCCAGATTGTTATTCCTGGCTTTTCTCTCTGTTAAGCAAAAGGGAAAACTGAAAAATTTTAGGGTAACAAGAACAGAGTTTGTAGATAATTTTAATGAGTTATGGAGGTCTAACTGCTGCTGTGATGAACATGCTTTTCTGTGTGTGGGTTTTAGGGTAGCATACTCAAAGATGGCAAAGGAGACAAGTGAGTTGCTTCTATCCAATGTTAGTGCAGGCTCAACACGTGATGATCAGTTGAGTTGCTTTGATACCGTTTTTAATGCTCCAGTTCCTGAAGATCTCCGCGCAAATCATTTGCAGGATGCTGTGTCTCTCTTTACATGTTATCTTTCAGAGATGGCCACATAGTCTGTGCGCTTAAATATGGAGTCAGATCCACTTTTGATATTATCTATATAAAGTGGAAACTCAAACATGGGCAGTGAAGTTGTGTGCATCCAAAAGCAAGAAAGTGAAGTTAGAAATCCTTGTGATGATGGAAGCCATATTAATTTTATTTTTGTAAAATTTTCTTCCAGCTAAGCTCTTGCTTCTGTTTCTTGAATGGTATGTGACCTCAAGAGTAGAAATGTGGAAGGTTTTGTACGAAAGCCTTTAATTTGTAATGAGCTCATCGCCCAATTCCATTTTTATCAACAAAAAATTATTCATTTTTGATTATTGTATTATTTTTTAGTATTAATTAAACAATTTTAAATAATTTTTTTTATTAACGCTTGATATGAAATTAATTTGAAATTTTTTATTAACCTATCCGATTTAAAAATAAAAAAAATTAATTCTGTTAAATAATATATGAATGACTATTTATTAGATTAATTTTTTCCTATTAAGATTATAATTTGTGTTATTTTATTTAAATTAGAATTTAATTGTATTTTTTTCATTTAATTTTTACTTATATTACTATAAATACTTAATTATAGATGATTTATTAGAGACAATTGATAATAAATAGATTTTTTAAATTTCTTATTTTTTATCTATTTTTATCTTTTTTTATTTACAACACATTATTAGCACAAGATTCTATAAATTTGTTCATTTTAAACATTCAAGTTTAAGGTAATTATTTTAATTTTCTTTTGTATAAATTTATGAAAGTGTATGATTTTTTTTAATTAATTAAAATTGTGAGATAGAGCCTTGCGAACTGTTCAATTTAATATGAGCATTATGAACTGTTCAATTCAATATTTGAAATAATATTAGCTAATGATTTGTCATTATATTGGAGCATTTAATTAAAGAGAATAATAGTTTAATATATGAAACAATTAATTAGAGTTTGTTTTTGAAAAAATTATAAACAGAAAAAAAAAACTTTTTGATCTATATATAATATATATTAGATTCCTAAATTAAATAAAGAATATTAATTAATTAATTAACAATATATAATTTAGTTGTTTTATACATATTAGTCTGAGGATATGGATCAAATATCATACACAATATGATTAATATGAGTTTGTTATATTGCACATTTTTTCATTGACAATAAATAAAATAAATATTGTATAAAATATTTGTTTATATATATATAATAACTTAATATAGTATATGATATAAGTATATATTATTCTTGAATTTGTTTATTGTTACTATTATTTTATTCTATATAAATATATTAAAGGCGTATTGTTTATTTCAATACACATAAAGTAAGGTTGTTTTTGTTGTTTTTTAAATATTATTATATACAATATGAATATGTATCCATGTTGAAAGAATTAAATTTTGAGAAAAAAATAATATTTGTATTTACTATAACTTGATATGATGATTTATAATTTTAGAGTTTTGATATTTAAACTCTAATTATAATTTTTAGTTTATTTGATAGCTCTGCAATATATTTAATTTATAATTTATATTTAAATTTGATATTTTTATAATATTAAATATCATAATATTTGAATTTGTACCTTCGATATTTTCTAAAGGAATTATCCGTTATGGGTACTTAATAATGAGATTCATATTGATATTGTAAATCTTAGAAATACTATGAAAAGAAAATCAAACATCATCGCAAGATCGCTTAGAAATAATAATTTTTTTATTACTCAAATAAGAAATTGAAAATTGATTATCTCATTATTAATTATTACAATTTTTTTAATGAATATTAAATTTTTCATGCCTCAAATATGCTTCTGCAGTAGCTATATTGAAAGCAAAGAATTACAAAATATTTTAAACTATTTTTTTTATTTGCCTGTAGCTAAAATATTTTAACATTATTCCTTGAATTGAATATGATATACTTTCAATATCATGGACGAGATCTTGATAATAAAAGTTGTAGTGGAAAAAAAAATTCTACCAATTTTAAAATCAAAAGCGCTAAAAAGATATATATTGACACAATTTTCATAATTCTTTATGATTAAAAAATATTTGTTATAGTTAACATTAACAGAAATTAATGTTAACATGATATCTAATTCTGCAAAAATAATTAAAGACTCCAGAAGAGTCCATCTTATATTCTGAATTTGAGCAAAATAATATTTGAATGATACATTGTATTCAAATAGATCCTAAAGAAATTTATTAAGTTTTAAAAAATATGTCACAATGGATATTCTATTGAAATAAAGTAAAAGAGATATAGAATTTTTATGTGTTAACTCTATAAATTTGAATCAGAAATTCATATTTAAGAAATTTTAAATTTCTTAACAAGATTATATTTTATAAAAAATAAAGATGGCTGAGTTATACTATATGCACCGAAAGTGCATAAATCTCAAAATTTTTATCATTTAGCATGATCATCTTGGTCATCCATGTTTAAATTTAATGTAACATATTATTAAGAATACAAATAGACATTCACTAAAAAAATTAGAAAATAATTTTGTTTGTTGATTACTTTTATGCTTTTTGTACTCAAGATAAATTAATTATGAGACCTTCGCCAACTAAATTACATTTAAAGTCCCTGAATTTCTATAAAAATATATGAAGATATTTGTGATCCTTTCCCTCAATCTTGTAGACTATTTAGATACTTTATGGTTCAACTAGATGATCATATATTTATCTATTATCGACTCCTAATATTATTTTTACTAAATTTCTTGCTCAAATTATAAAGTTAAGATAAATGATTCTTGATTATCATATCAAGATAATTTTTATAGATAATGCATATGAGTTCACTTGAAAAGTATTTTATAATTATATTACCATTGAACATTTTATTGCATATATTCATACTTGAGAATGGAGTGAAACATGTTCTTTACTACCTACGTGGCACATCCAATATGGGTTATGTCTTCACATATATACCGCTATTTTCATGGCGATATATGAAGCAAATAATCACTGCTACTTCATCAAATCATTTAGAGTTATTAGCTATTTATGAAACTAGTCGTAAATATATATAGTTGAAAAACATGATCGAATATATTGGAGGAGCATGTGGATTACCTATAGAAAGCAACAAGCCAATAATATTGCATGAAAATAATGCATCATAGATTGCACAAATTGAAGGAGGCTATACAAGGGTGACAGAACTGAACATATATCACCAAATGTCTCTTATACACATAAAAAATGAAGAAATAAAAAATCGATATTTGCAAAGTTCGTTCAAGTAAAAATTCAGCAGATTTATTCACAAAGACACTGCCGACATCAATCCTCAAAAGACATATATACAATGTTAGAATGTGTTCACTTAAAATATTTTAGTTGAATGTATTTTTGAAGAAAAGTTACCTATGAATATTGTACTCTTTTTCCTTCGCTAAATTTTTGTCCCACTGAATTTTTCTTAGAAAGATTTTAACGATGCATATTTATAAGAACAGTCATTAAAGAGAAAGTGTTAAATAATATGTAAATGACTACATATTAGATTAATCTTATCCTATTAAGATTATGATTAATATTATCTTATTCAAATTAAAATTTAATTATAATATTCATTCTAATCTAATTTTTATTTATACTATTATAAATATTTCATTATAAATAATTTATTAAAAATAATTAATAATAAAAAAATTTCTCTAATTTTTAATTTTCTATCTACGCCCTTTTCTTTTTTTTTTATTTACAATGAATTAAATTTTTTAACAACAAATAAATATGTGGAATTGAGTAAATTTATAGAAATTAGAACAGAAGTGAACAAAACAGAAACAGTAGGTTATACGGTTAAAGATGAAGATCATTTCATCATCATCGTACCAGAAACAACTTTTCTGTAAGCACACGTGAAAAGTTGGATTCTCTTTCATTAATAAATCAAAAAACTTTTATTTTTTAATTAATAGCTAAGAATAAAATTAAAAACTTTTAACTTTTAACCAACCAATCAGATTTTTATAATTAAAAAATTTTACTATTATTATATTATTATAATAAAGAAGAAGAAGAAGCAGCAGCAGCTAAATTCGATACTTAAAAAAATTCTCTTCTCTCTCTGCGAATAGAAATTGGCGGTCTCTCTCACTCTGTATCATCAGCTTTTTGGAGAGCTTCGAAGCTTCCTTTAGCTTCTTCTCTATCTCGAGGTACCCTTCTTTTTTTTTTTTTTGAAAATTATATACGTATAAAATTAAAATATTTTTTTTTTACTTTATTGACAGATCTGTTTCTCTCTCTCTCTAGAATTCTCTCACTAAAGGCTTAAGCTTTCCCTTCCTTCTCTGTCTTTCTCTTAGAAAATCAAAATTCAAAAATTGAATTTATGATAATTTTTGGTTGTTGAAGATGCGTCGCTCTGCAACCAGGAAAACGGGTCAATCCAATTCAACCGCTCCGATCACTTCTTCAGCTACGGATCTTTTTCGATCCGGTATCTTTCTTTCACTTCAATTTTGTGTAGATATTAGCTAATTGAGTTTAATATTTTTTACTTTATTTTTTATTCTTTATAAATTGTTTCTTGATAATTAAGTTGATTAATTATGATTTTTTTTGTCTTCTTGTCTGTTTTTTTTAATTTGAAATGGTGAGAAATTAGAAGTGGGAATTTTCCTTCTTTCTTTCTTTTCTTGAGTTGAATTATACTACTGGTTTCAAAAGGAGACCTTTAAAACAGTTATAATTGTTCATGCTAATGATTACTTCTTAGTTGGGGTAAAGCTCAACTGAGGTAAGAGTTGATAAGTTATCATTAAATACCCCTTTTGTCTGATCCTAGTAGGAAGAATGGCACTTGGGCATTTCATGTTTTTTTTTAATGAAAATTGGGTAATCATTTTCGAATGATGACTGCCAGTGGTAGTCCGAAATCTGAGATGGGAGTCATTTCAATCACTTTTGGGTAATAACAGGATATTGTCATTTCTCTTTTATATCATCCTGATCGGGGAAAATGTCCTCTATGACATACAATAGGAAAAATGTTGATTTTGCACATCTGCCTAGATCTCCAGGCATGTGTTGAAATAACTTGTTCATTTGATGAAATTTGATTCTACATTAGTTAACATGCATATTATGCCTCTGCGAGCTTCGGACATGTAATTGGTTAGTTTATTACATTATATGCATTTTTCCTGCTTTCAAGCAGTATCCACTGGTAAAGTATGTTTACAACTCGAAAAATCTTTATCTGTTCAGCTTCAAGTAAAGCCTCCTCGAAAGAGATGGAGCGAATTGATAACCTGTTTTACTCCTATGCAAATAGGTCTTCTGGTATGATTGAGTAAGTTTATCTACGATGCTGTTACATTGAGAAGTTTTGTTAGCATTTTATAATAAATTTCAGGTGCATTATAATAAATCTCATTTGAATATTGAGTTTGAATTTAAGGAAATGACGTATTGGTTAATATGTTAATAACCTACATATGAGTTCTTGCTAATTGTTCTTAGTTAGGTAACACTTTGTGGTATAGGAATAGATGGCCTAAGGTCAAAAACATTGAAAATTGATAATTGAAACTTTCTTTCCAAAGGATTCAGAATCAAACAGAACTTGAGAAAGGAAGATTGGTGGTGAACTTCCGCCAAAGGAATGGACTGTCTGATGGAATACTTAAAAAGATGTTCTAGAAGAGTTAACAATAATGTAGTTGAATCATTTACTTTAGCTCTCCCCCAATTTTTTATGAAGAACCTGAAATTTCATTATCTTATGGTTGGCCAATTTTTTCTTTTCATTTTTTAAAGAACTTGAGTTAAGATGACCTTGTCCTGTCTCTCTGTGAATTGGTGATATTAATGATTGGGTTGACTACCATCACAGTGAGGGTAGAACTGCTGTGTTACTGTGAGAATGTGGTGTGTTTTGTAACAATTGAGGCCACAGGAATGCTATTGTGAACAAAAGAAGAGCTGTTATGTGAATTGTTGCTCATCATAAGTCAATTTGTACTCTTGCTTTCTTCTAAAAAAATTTGTGCTCTTCTCTTATAGGGTATAGCATGTATACTGTCTTTGGTGGTTATGTTTGAAATTAATCTTATTACACTTGACTGAAACTTTTATTCATCTCATGGCACTCTTTAATTAACACTGGTGAATGGAATTCTAATGTTAAAAACATATCATTTGAACAGCCCAGAAGGAATTGAAGCCCTATGTTCAGATATGGAGGTGGATCATACTGATATTAGGATCTTGATGCTAGCTTGGTAAGTTGGATCAAAAGAGATTACATGTTGCGCTTCTTAACTTTGGCCTGAACATTATATCCTGTAATTGATGGACTTCACATTCCAGGAAAATGAAAGCTGAGAAGCAGGGGTACTTTACCCTGGTAAGGAATATCACCTTATCTCTACAATTTTGTTTGTTCTGATTTTTGTTTCCATATTTTGTATTTATTCCAGAATTTGTTATCTGTTCATTATCTTCTTATTTCTCAATCTGGCCAAGCACTTTTTTCTTGGCCGAGACTAGTAGTTATCTTTTATCTTCAAATCAATTAACCAGTAGGTAGGTTGATTGATTTCTGTAGTAGTAATGCAAAAATCTTATTGTGCGTTTGCTACTTTTATGAACTTTTGTTGTGATAACCAGGTTCCTTTAACTGTTTATGTTCACATCCATGGTGTGATATGACAAGCATGCATATATACAAACAACAATAAAATTATTCATTCTTCACAACAGTATATGGAGTCATCCAATGATCAAGTTATTCATTTTTTATATCTCCTTTAAAACAATATTTGTTGTCTTGAGATCATGCCTACATTCTCCTATGCAATTTGCCTTTTGCAATTGGGGTAATAAGTGTCATGTCAGGAGATATGGATGCCCTTTAGTGTATTGTGAATGAATTTACTTATTAATTCTCCTTGAGGCCTGATATCATAACTTACGTATAGGCATAGGGAGATGATATCTTTAAGCTCTCCAATGTCTGTCTTTCTGCTCTTTTTCTCATTTTTCATCTTGCTTAACTATTATACCATAAGCTATATCCATTGTATTGCTTACAAGTAATATTATTAGTATCGCATGCATTGTCCTTTTCTCTTTCTCTAATTTTATCCTTGATAGGAGGAGTGGCGCAGAGGTCTTAAAGCGCAGAGGGCTGATACTGTAAGTAAATTAAAGAAGGCCCTGCCAGAGCTTGAGAAAGAGGTATAATATAAGTCTCTTCCTTTTGAAAATTCACTTCTGTTATTGGACTGGTTATTTTTAGGTGATGCTAAAGGAAGGTAAAAAAGTCTGATATTTTCTTTCATCTTCTTTAAGGTCAAAAGGCCGTCAAACTTTGTGGATTTCTATTCCTATGGATTTCGGTATTGCCTAACAGGTATTATGAGTTGGACATGGATAGACATGCTGTAACTTTCCTCCTTTACCGTGCTTCTTTAAAAATGTATTTTTTGTAAACTGTTGATTGCTTGTTCTTCTTTCCACTCTAATTTTGTTTTCCACTCAGAGGAGAAACAAAAGAGTATAGACATAGAGAGCATCTGTCAGTTGCTGGATCTTGTTTTAGGATCTCATTTTCGTGCACAGGTTGATTACTTCATAGAGTATCTAAAGGTGATTGGCTTCATTTTCATGTCATCCGAGTTTGCTGCGGTTTAAATATTTCAATTATTAATTGATAATCATTACTGTTTATAAGCACCGCGTCTGCCATCCATGTTTTCCATGGGCAATCGAATTATGACATTTACTTTCAGTGGAAAATATTTCAGAAATCTAACAAATCTTTTAATTGGATGTGTTTGGTCATCTGACAATAGGCTGCTGAATATATAATGAAAATCCATGTGTATTATGCACGCATTTCTTGTTTTCAAGTGCCTTGGAATTAAATTCATAATTATCGAATACGTCATGCTTGTCCATGAATGCAGATTCAGAGTGATTATAAGGTTATAAACATGGATCAATGGATGGGATTTTACCGATTTTGCAATGAGGTACTTTCTATTGCGATAGTCAGTTCTTGATTACAGATTAGAGTTGAAGAAAAGAACAAATTTATTTTCATGTCCTGGATTAAAATTTCCTTTGCTATTGCCTTTGTGGACAAACTACTATTACTACTATTATTATTTTTGGCAGATAAACTTTCCAGAACTTGATAATTATGATCCAGAACTTGCTTGGCCCTTGATCCTGGATAATTTTGTAGAATGGATGCGAGAAAAGAGGGCTTAAAAACCTACTGTCCTTGTGTTGACTTGATTCTCTACTGTAAACCATGGTTATTATTAAAGTAGGTACTAGTGAAATCCTCTTTTACATTTTCTCACAATTTCGAAACTGTATTATTATTATTATTATTATTATTATTATTATTATTATTATTATTATTATTATTATTATTATTATTTTGTTTATTCACCTGTACTTTTTGTTGTTTAGTAAATGTGTGATTGGTTTGATCTGCTTGCAGGACTGTTGAAATTACAAGCATTAAACTCCCCCAGCAAGTTCTCTGTCTCACTATCTCTCGTTTGGTCTGTTAATTCATTCCCCCACTTTTACTATTTTACAAACATTAAAAATTTTTTCTCAAAATCTTCAAATTTTAAATGTCATGGATAATATGATAGAGAAAGTTGAAATTTATGAAGTTATCTTTGTTCATGTGGTTTCCATGATTTTGATGCTATAATTACTGGAGTTTAAATACGGCGGATTTGAGTTAATGCTTCTTTTATAATGCTAGTTGGCTCGTTACGTTCTCTGTTGAATATGAGTTGTTAATATTTAGTTTTATTTAGTTATTAATATTACGTATTTAACCTATGAAAGTTTCAAAAATAATAACTTATTAAGTTTTCTCCATTTTATAATTTTAGGGATTCAAATTCAAAATTTTTAATTAAATTAAAATAGTCTCTTATTAATCGGTGATAATGAATTTATTGCTGATAATTATATGTGTCTCAGGGATGCAGCAGTGTATATTGTCGTATTTTAGTGAATCTAAAATATTATATTTATATATGAGATGAGCAATTTATTTTTATAATGAAATTTAAGAAAAAATAATTCTTAAATAAAATTTCCAATCGAAAAAAAAGCCTATTTGCCCATCATAATGAAATTTGGTTTGAGTTGGGCACAAAATTAACATAGACAGATGGGATGATAAATGGATTGGTTAGAATGTTAAAAACCAATCATCAGCATGTGCTCTATTCAACAGTCAAATACTTGACATGTGAGAAAACTGACATTTCTCTTTGCCAATTTCAATTTTTTACATTTTGAAGAAATAACTGTTATTAATAATAATTATTAATCCCATATGGTAAGCAAGAATAATCAATAATCAATATAATTATTAAATATAGTACGATGTTATTATTTTATTAATATAATAATTACATTTGCCTGTAAAACTTAAAATATTATATCAATTTTTTTTGAGTTTATTTATAGCATTTTCTATAACAATACTAAGCATTTCCCATTCTTCTAAATTATTTTACTTAATAGTCAACTAATCTCTTTCATTTGGGGAGTTATTGCAACAAGAAAGCAGACTTGTGAGATACAAATCTTTCTTCCAAAATTTATTTATTAAATATTTTTAATAAATAACATTAAATATGATATAATAAAAATATAATATATTAACTAATAATTTGACATAATAAAAAAAAGTGCCTATCAAATTAAGATTAAAAAAAAGTATATATTATATGAATAAAGTAATCATATAATGGGGTAAATTAAAAAAAAATAACAGTTTAAGAAAGCTGAAAATATTTAATAACAAAAGCAATAATCCTCAATTAGAATATTATGATACATGTGACAATGTATTCCTTTTATTCCATTAGAGCAACAACTTAACTTCAACTAAAAGAAAATAGTTTGTCCAAAAAAAATTTTTTAATAGAAAATAAAAACAAAATTAGGGAACCATCATGGAATTGAACTCTATTGCAAATGAAAGCAAAGAATAAAGCAAATATTCTCTGTTTTCTACTCTTTTTTTTCTGCCTTTCTTGCAAGTTATGAAAAATGCTTTAAATTTCTCCTTTGGCCTTTGCTTTTGCGAGGAGAATTTTTTTGATTGCCCGAGCGACAGGTAAATAGTCTAATAATAATGATACATATGTTGTATTCTTAATTTTTTTTCCTTTTTTCTATAAATTCATAATATGAATAAAAGGTTTTTAATCTTGCAAAAATATGTATTAAATAATAATAATAATTTTTTTTATTTTTTTAAATATTCTACAAATTTATGTACTTTTTTTAATAAAAAAAAAACAGAGGGAAGTTTCATTAAAAACTTGAAACAATAAAACAAAATGTATGACCTTTTTTTTCTTGTTTTTTTTTATTAATTTCCCATAGACATATTTCAGATTTTCAGTCTTTTCCACCGAATGGTATCAAATCTTTTGATCAGATGTTGTCTAAACTTTCATTCTCTTTCTTTTTTTTAGAACCAAACTTTCATCATCTTCGTAATTCAAAAAATAATAATCATATATTTATTTTTTACATTAAAAATTTAAATCTGCAAAAATTGACAGATTAAAAATTTGCTATAGTTGAATAATTAAATACTTATTATTATATAAGAAATTTAAATTATTGATTTTTTTGACAGATTATATCTTTTCACTTTGTAATTTTTTTTCATAACTATTATGATATCCTAAAATTTTAAAATATTAAATATTTTAATTTTAATTTTTATATTCATTGAACACCTTAAAATATATATATATATATATATATCACACAATCTTTATTCATGCAAAAAGATTTAATTGTGTTTAATAAATTAAATGGAGAAATAAAAGTTTAAGAGTGAAATTTTAACTGAAAAAAAGACAAATTAAAATTACAATATGTGCATATAGATATCTCATCTTCAATACCAATTTGTCAAAACCAAAAATTTTGTTGGCTACAAAAAAACCAAGAAAATGAGGTCAATTTGGATAATATTGCAGAGACACATAACATCATTGCCCATATAAAATGAAAAGAAAAAAACATACACATTTACATGTATAACTCAAGAATAGATGTTAGAACCATAAAAATTAAAACCCCAAATAAAGAATAAAACCAATTTTTTTCAGAAAAAAAAGGGAAATGAGAAGAAAAGGGAAAGAAATTAAAATTAAAAAAAAAATGCTTTTCTTCATTTCTTTTGGAAAAAATTTCAAAAAAAAAAAAAGAAAAGAAAATGTTCATCAACAAGGTGGTGATGAAATCAAAGGAGAAAAAGGTGGACGAGCACGTCTGCTTCTACTTCTACCTCTGATTTGATTTGCAGAAGGAGAAGATGAAGAAGAAGATGATGAATTAGAAGATGATGTAAATACATTGGATCCACTTGTTAATTTTTTCTTCTCTGTTTCTTCAACCTTTTCTTCTATTCTATGATGATGTCCAACTTTTGTTGAATTTAGATTTGCTGGCAGAACACAATTGCATAGAAATCCTATCAAACACAAACAATTAATTTTTTTGGTTAATGCTTCAGATTGATAGCTAAAACATGCAATCTCTGATTGTTAGCTGCTATCTAAATACAGTAAAAATGTAATGTTGAATTGTATCTGAATACATAAGAAGAAGAAAATCAAGAAAGAGTTTCTTACCAATTCTAGCAAGGCGATTAACCCAACTCGGGATTGGATTACCAGTAAGTCTTATACAAGCATCATTGCAGAAATGATTACAGTTTTTGGTAATCAGATTATAAGCATTTCCTCTGTATTCTCCTGCTAGATCCTCCATTACTCCTCTAACTTCTTCAGGTCCCATTTCTGTTTTTCCAATCAAAATTGTCTTTCTAAATGTAAACCCATCACATAGTCTTGGTTCTCCTTCAAAAATCCCAGTTGTTGAATACTCATGAGCACCAAAAGCATACTCAACCCCATGAACTGCTTCCAAAGAAATGTTAAACAAGATTGAACTTATTAATAGCTTTGATTTTGAACCCAGAAATTAATGTAAAACAGAAAGAAAAATTCCAATTCTTGAAAGATTAATTTACATTTCAAAAAGGAAAAGAATCTAACTCTACCAAAAGTAAGATCTGAAATTCTAATTCTCAACCTTAATTTTCTTTTCTTGCAAATTCCCAATAACCAAACAGAGTAAAAGATCTAAAAAAACAAGAAAATCTTACACAAAAACGGATCTAATTAACACAGGCAATGCATAACATAAAAAACCCAAAAAGATTCAAGAACAAGAAACACTATTTATTATATATACTAACCTTGAACCCCAGAATGATAGACCCCAAGTCCAAGCCAATAAGCATAGCCATTAATGGGAGTCAGATCATAAACATTAAGGTACACTGGCACAGATCCTTTGGTACTATCTTCTTCACAACTGAGATTTTTTCTACACAACATTTTATTTTTTATTTTTAATTAATTTTCTTTTATCAGCTGCTCTGCTCAATTAGCTACCTAACCTTAAACAAGAAAATAAATTATATGATATATATGACATGAAAGATGAGTCCTTTTCAATTGGTATCAAAATGGACTCACTCTCTCTGCAAGAAAATAAGAAAGAGACTTGCTAAAAAGTGGGTGTTTTTTATTTTTATTTTCTATTTGAATTTTTTTTGCTTAAATTATATTTTTTTATTGTTAGTTTTCTTTTTTCTTTATATGAAAATTTTCGAAATCTGCAAAAGGGTTTGAGAATCTTCTATTTAAGAAACACCACCGGCGGCAGATTCTGCTGCTCTGTTATTGTTTCTCTTTTTTATTTCTTTTTTTCTAATTAATTAAAAATATATTTTTTAATTCATTAAATTTGAATTAGAGTTTGGATTCATAATTAAATTTTAGAGACGACTTTAATTAGTAAGTAAAAAACTAATTAATTTATATATATTCTCTTACTGAGTATTTTTATACTTTTTTTTGAATTATTTTGATAACGATATTATATTAAAAAATATTATTAAAATTATTTTTTAACCAATCAAATATCTAAGGCAGCCAAAATTAATTTAAAATTATTTTGTAACAATATCTATAAGGGTATTTTTAATTTTTTTAAAATAAATATTAACTTCGACATTGAATCATCAAAAAAAATATAAAAGCATATTGAGATACTATTCACCATTCGCTGTTAATAATTAATAATTAAAAAGTAAAAAAATTTGAAAACTAAACTAACTTTTAAAATTTAAAAATATAATTATTTTAAGAAAAAAATTGGTCTAAAATTTTAAAACTCTATTGATTAAATTTCAAACGTTACTCTATCTATCATATTTACAACACAGACTTTCTAATTAGCAATGAGGAGCAAAAATACTAGTTATCAATTGCCAACCTTTCATTTAGAAAAAAACAATTAATAAACTCTTTTTTTAATGTCTTGAGTATCTTGAATTATATAAATATTGAAGAATTAATAAATAAATAATTTTGTGGTATGTTATTTCAGAATATATATATATATATATTACCTTTTTTTTTAATATCAGGAAAAAACTTAAATCCATTAACAATATCCTCTTGGCCAAATGACCCTTACCATATCAGCAAGTAAGAAAAAATTAGAGGAAATTACACTGTATAGCATATATTTTATATTTTTTAAATATCTTATTTTTTTGTATATTTTTAATATATTAAATGTATACTTAATATATATTTTTAAAAATTGAATATATCTTTATTATACTAAATATATATTCAAAATATACCTATAAAAATGGATATTTTTAAAATTAAAAATTTTTAAAAATATATTTTTGAAATTAAAAAAACATTTTTAAAAATATTTTTATTTTTTAGAGTATTTTTGAAGAAATCCCAAAAAAATAATCCACTCCTTTGGCGGGAACTGCCAATATATATCTTTGCTTCTGTGAGCTGTGAATATGTGAAGAATATATTTGGATTGAGAAAATTCATAATTCATGAAATGTATTTAAATTTATGGAATTAAAAATTGTAAAATTTAACTTTAACAAGATTTTATTAACATCATCAAAACTTAACCAAATACTGGTTAATAATTAAATATAATTAAAAAATAAAATATATATATATATAAATAATAATAATAATATATAAATATAAATAGGAAATGGTCCAATGATATCAAATTAATTAGCAATATAATTTTTATGATCTGCAATTTCATAGAAGGATGGTATAGAAATACTTATTCAATAGTGATTCTCCCATTTCATGTGAAATAATAAAATTGGCAAAAACTCATTTATTTCTTAAATGAAAATTTAAATTCATAAAAAAAAATAAAAAGATTATACTATGCAAGAGATTTTCTATTTCGCTCTGATTTTTAACCAAACAATAAATTTGAATGAAATCCAATGATTTGATTTAATGAATTAACCATACCAAAAACAAAGAAAATTTATTATTATTATTATTTTTAGGAGAAAGTAACGTTTATTCATTATGGTGCGTAGTGGGGTATGATATTATATTATGATTTATGGGATTAGTATGGTTTTTTTTTTTGTTAAAAAGGAAAAGGAATATAATCATATGATTAGAAGCACAGAATGAAAGTGGGACCCAATTGGATGGTGGTGATTTTATTATAATCATGATTAACTACATAATCACTCGAATCAAAGGGTGTATAGAGATTATAATTTATATATATATATATTTATATATAACAAATTTAAATGAATAATATTATTATTGGTTCTATTAAAGTCAATAGGTGTAAGAAATTATTTTGACCTTAGAACCAATTAGTAGTTAATTGTTGCTTTTTTCAATGAAAAATTAATTTAAAAGATAATAAAAGAAAAAAGGCTTAGAGGGTGTTTCTTAAAACTTGAGTTTTTTAGCTTATTATGAATAAGTGATTTTTAGATTATAATCAGATTAAAAATAAGCAGTTAAGCGTTTCTGTAAACTAGTTAATAATCAGCTGATAATCAGTTTATAATCAGTTAAGTGTTTCTGTAAAATCAGCTTATAATCAATTTTTAATTGCAGAAACTGTCAAAATGACCAAACTGTCTCTGAGTTTATTTATTGTATAAAAATAATTTTTTAAATTTCAATTCAAAATTTATTTTACAATAATAATAATAATAATAATAATAATAATTTAAGAAGAAACGTAAAAAAATTTTTATGGGAACTAAAAGTGTATAGGGTGGACAAATTTGAAATATTAAAGATTAAGTAAGGATAGTATGGTCTTTTACTTTGTCAAAACTGCTTAAAAAATAAGTGCTTAAAAAAAGTAGCAAAACTCAACTTTTAAAAAACTGATTAAAATCATATTATAATATACTTTTTAAGTTTTCAGAAACACTTAAATAAACAACTTATAATCTAAAAACCGCTTATAATCAGTTTTGACCAGCTTTTAAATTTTGAGAAACACCCTCTTAGTACTAACAAAAGTATTACTAATAATGCTACGTAATGTCACCTTTCTTAAATAGTTGATTTTCTTCTTTTAATTTAATATTAAAACTACTTTTTTAAAAATTTAATTTTCTAAAAAATTAATACAAAAATACCAAGTTTTGATGTGTATTGTAAAAATTGATTTATGAAGAGTTTATATATATATAGATGTTATAATAAATATATAAGATAGTTAAAAAATTATAGTATTATATATATAATTGGCAAAACTTACCTCATTTTATTAAGGAAGCATCTTTTTGTTTGGTAAACAAGGTTATGAAATGTTCTTAACAGGTTGTATATATGACGAATGAGTTTTGAATTTTTTTATCTTACTAGGTAAAAATTACCATAAAATAGACCATTATTAGAGTGAGTAAATGTTATCCACATTAATATATAGAATATTATTTTTTTTAATACTTTTAATTTCTTTAATTTCTTATTATTGTCATTTTTATTTGAAATTATATTCTTATTATGAGCTTAATTAGTGAACACGCATATTCGTAAATCTAATACCATATTTCAAATCAAAATAACAATAAATTTGTAATTTTTTTATTTTATATTCTACACTAAATTTATTTTATTTTAATGTGTGATTCCTAATATTTCAACAAAATTTTCTTGTTTTCAAAAAAGAAAAAACAGAATTTTCTTGTACTTATCCATTATATTTTTATTCTCCTACTTTATTCAGATATGATTTTAGTTTAAATTAATTAACAAACTAATCTATAAACTTTGATTAATCAAATAGTATTTTATTAAACTTAATTAAGTTATTTTGTAAATATCATTTAAATTTCATAGTTTAATGAAATATCATTTCATTTCCAACTCCAAAATATATACCAAAGTGTAATTTTATAAATTGTGAAAGATTGTAGTTATTTGATATATTGTAATTAAATCTTAAATGTACTTATATTCGAAAATTATCTATTAAGAGTAATAATTAAAAAAATGAGTATTTTTTTATGTTCAAATTTTATCATTTTCAATGCTGTACTAATTAATTTTTGTTTGAAGATATACTAGTAAAAATTTTTCAATATAAATTAATATATTGGAAAATAATATTTGTAATGCATATAAGATTTTTATTGAATGGTAGAATTATAAGAAATAAAGCCACGATGGTATAGAGAGAAAGAATAAATTTTTGAAAACTTCTCCACGTATTTACCATTTAATTTATTTTTTTATTTCTTTTATAATTTTAAATATTTAAAAAGCAATTAAAATAAATGTTAGATAATCAATAATATTTAACATGAAAATTTACAAATTTTCAAAAAAAATTTCATATGATAGTTGTATTTGAGCAAATTAAATAAAAAAAAAACCTAAAAGCAACAGTATAAAAATATAAAATAAGCTAGTACATAACTTTATTATTATTATTATTATTATTAATTACATATGAAGAGAAAGAACACATAGAAAATTCGAACTCGAGATTTAGACGGGAGCAACACACGCTCCTGATACAGAACTTTTTATATACTACTATAACATTTTTTTTTCATTAAATATATATTATTTTTAATAATTTAAATTTTTATAATAATATATAAAAACAAAAAATATTAATAACGAAACTAGTTTAAATGACTCAATTAATCTTGCCTTCATGTGCAAGTTCTAAACCCTAATTATTTTTCTCGTGATTATGGAAACCATTTTCAATGATCCCACGTTAAAAGATGATGAACTTGAAGAATTAGATGCTGACCCAGAAGAGAAATTTGAACTTAGTTTAGTCTACAAGCTATGTTTAGCTGAAAAAATTCTGACTGATAGGAATGTTAATTTTGGTGCTATAGAGGATACACTTTCAAACGTATGGCGTCCAAGCAGAGAGTTATATGTGAAGGACATGGGGAACAAGGCGTATATTTTTAAAATTTTCACTTGAGAGATCTGAATAGAAATTTTTCAGATGGTCCATGGTCTTTTAACAGGAATGTATTGATTCTCAAATGAATAGAGGAGGAGGAGGATATACGTCAAACTGTTTTTCTCATACTGAATTTTGGGTCCAAGTACATAAAATACCGTCAAGTTATGCTATTTCTTGGTAGCAACACAACTTGATAACTTCATTAACCAATTCAAAGATTAAGACTCAGGTGCTTCCAAATTAGGAGTATGCCCTTTTATTCGTATCAGGGTCTCCTTGGATGTTAGAGTGCCCTTGAAAAGAGGAAAAAAAATCAGACTCATGGATAATCGTATGGTATCTTTGGAGTTTAAGTATGAAAAATTATCCACTTTTTTCTTTGTTTGTGCATTATTGGGTCATTCAGATAAGTCTTGTGAGTTTCCCTTTGTGAATCCTAATGCAGAGGTTAATAAAGGCTGGGATATCACCATTAAAGTACCTCCACGCAGCCGGTGGTCAGGTCCGGCAATCATTGGATTTAAAATTTGGATGAGATATCTATATCCGAGATTATAACCAAGAATAACAATCTCAAACAGCACATTCCTTGTTTGATAGGAATTCTATGGCTAATTTGCAGGTCGACATATATGGAAAGAATCCTGTTGATATTGAAATGCATGAAATTAATATTGCAGCTGACCCTTACGTGCATGACAAAATGGCCACATCAACAGACTAAGATCATATTATAGAGCTTGAGGAATCTAAAAAATGACAATGTGGTGAAGTTGTCTCTACTCGTCCCCATGACGGTTCTTCATCATCTTCTCTAGTGGCAGGACTTAAGCTTCAGGCATGCCAATCACCATGATTGTCTTAAGTTGGAACTATCGAGGTCTTGGCAACACCTGTGTAGTTCAAGCTCTTAAGGAGTTGATTTTTTCAAATAAGCCAAATGTTATTTTTTTAGTTGAAACTTTGGTTCATGTAGTTGTATAGAATCTTTGAAGTTACAATTGGGTTTTAATGGTTATTTTAGTGTTGATCGAATAGGAAGATCAGAGGGACTTGTTGTTCATTGGCGGGATGTGCAATACCATCACTAGCTACTCTTCAAACCATATTCACATGCTAATTGAAGAAGTATCTTTTTTTCCTTAGTGCCTAACAGGCTATTATGGTTTTCCTGAACGACACAAGAGGCAAGAATCATGAAATTTGCTCACTTCTCTTGCTAGGATATCTTTTTTCCTTTAGGTTATTCTTGGAGACTTTACTGATATTCTATCTGTAGAAGAAAAATTAGGTGGAACTCCTCATCCTCTTAATCTTATTAACGGGTTTAATGAGGCTATTGAAAGATGTAACTTATTTAACATTCCAATGATGGGTTATGAATTTACTTAGGCAAGGAGCATAGGTACGATTAATATGGTTCAAGAGAGACTTGACATGGCTTTTATGTCTGACAGTTGGCTGAACTTGTTCCCCAATCACTCTCTTTATAATCTAGTTGCTGCTAGTTCTTATCACAGCCCACTGAAACTTGTTGTTCAAGGTGATGTCATGGTTTCCAAGTTAAAAAAAATTTTAAGTTTGAGAACTACTGGCTTACTGAACAGAATGTTGAGGAAATAGTGGAGGCTTCTTGGCAATCTTTTAGCAATTCTGTCTTTGAAAAAATTTCTCACTATGGTGCTGCTCTATCCACTTGGAGTCAGACATATCATAGGGATTTTAAGGATAAGAAAAAAGAGATTAAACACCGATTGATCAGAGCTCATATGTTGAAGCAATACAATTTGGTGAATGATCTTAAACAAGAGCTGAGTTCTCTTTTGCTACAGGAAGATATGTTTTGGAAACAAAGGGCTAAGTTGCTTTGGCTTCAAAATGGTGACGCTAATACTTCTTATTTTCATAAGTAGGCTTCTGATAGATGATGGAGGAATACTATTAAAGCACTTAGAGATGATAATGACTTTTAGGTGCATGATATGATGGGCATGGGCTCTCTTATTAAAAACTATTTTACTGACCTATTTGGGGAGTGCAATGGAGACTATGAGCAAGTTCTTTCATGTTTGCAACTGAAAGTTGGTGTGGAAGATAATGTGAAGCTACTGGCTCCTTTTCATCCTTTGGAGTTCAAGAATGCTATCTCTCAAAGGCATCCTGACAAAGCCCCTAGACCTGATGGAATGAATCCGAGTTTCTTTCGAAAATCCTGAGACTTTGAAGGATCTTCGGCCTACTGCACTATGTAATGTAGTTTATAAAATTGTGGCTAAGGTTATTGCTAATAAGCTCAATGTTGTTTTACCCTCTATTATTTCTCTATCTCAATTTGCCTTTATCCTAAGTAGACTGATCACAGACAATATCTTGATTGCTTTTGAGATTATTCATTATCTTAAAGGAAAGCCAAAAGGTAAAAAGGGAGAGGTTGCTTTTAAGATTGATATATCGAAAGCCTATGACAGGATTGATTAGGAATATCTTCGACTAATTATGATTAAGCTTGGTTTTGATGAAAGATTTGTTAAGATTATTATGGTGTGTGTCTCTATTATTTGATATTTTGTTTCTTTTAATGGTCATGAAGTTGGTCCAATTATTCCTAAAAAAGGCCTCAAGCAAGGTCCATTATCGCCTTATCCTTTTATCTTATGTCCGAAGGGTCTCTCTTCATTATTTCAAAGAGCTAAGAGCCGGGGAGATATTTATGGCTGTAAAATTAGTATAGGGGCTCCTAGTATTTCTCACCTATTATTTGCTTATGAAAGTTTCTTTTTCTTTAAATATGATGCCAGGGAATGTCATGCCATCAAACATATCTTGAACACTTATGAAATTGCTTCTGGTCAGGCGATTAATTTTCATAAGTCTAGAATCTCTTTTAGCTCCAATGTTTATGTGGATACTAAGGAGGAAATTTAGGGTATTCTGGGTGTCTACACTCCTTTGACTCACAACAAGTATTTAGAGTTACCTTCTCTCATTAGCAAAAACAAGAGGTAATTTTTTTCTTTCTTGCATGATTGATTGAGGGTGCGATTTAGTACTTAGGGAAATAAATTTTTATCTTCTGCTGGTAAGGAAGTTTTGATTAAATTAGTGGCATAGACAATCCCTACATATTGTATGGGAGTTTTATTGCTTCCCCATTCTACTTGTGATGAACTCCTTTTGGTGGGAAATGAAAAATGATGTGAGAAGGAAGATTCATTAGCTTTCCTGGGACAAACTTTGTGTTTCAAAGAAAAATGATGGTCTTAGTTTTCGTAATCTGCATTGCTTTAATTTAGCAATGCTTGGTAAGCAAGGTTAGAGATTTTTATCTCAGCCAAACTCACTAACCAATTATTCAAAGCCAAATATTTTTCGAGAGGAAACTTTTTAGAAGTTGAAGAGGGTAGTAACCCTAGTTTTATTTGGAAGAGTTTGATGCGAGCCCAAGTATTGCTTAAGAAGGTTTGCGTTAGAGAATTAAAACTAATTCTAATGGTAATATCTGGAGGGAGCCATGGATTGTTGATGATGCAAATTTTTATGTTTTATCTCCCACAAAGGAGGGGTAAGAAAATTATTGTGTTAGAGATTTTATTAAAGAGAGTGGTTCTGAATGGGATGTCCAAAAATTACAATTTCTTCTTTCTCAGGATGTGCAGCAAGTTTGCAATTATCCCATCAGTATTTCCTTTACTGATTCTATTGTTTGGCACTTCTCAAAGTGGGGAATTTATGATGTCAAGTCCGGTTATCATCTAGCCACAACTTTTCTATCAGATATGGGTGAATATGTTATACCTGGCAACTTGAGCAAATTATGGCAAGCAAACTTACCTCCAAAAATCAAGTCTTTTTATTTGGAGACTTCTTCGGAAGGTGTTACCTACTAAGGAGAGATTAGTTAGCAAAGAGGTTCATTTAGATTCTCATTGTCCAGTTTGTGGTAGGAATGAAACAGTTAATCATGCTATTCTCCACTATTCTCGTGCTATGATTTGCTAGAGTAATTTTAATGCTAATATGCATGAGCTTATTGTCGGCCAATTCTTCTTTAATTGTTTCAACTCTGTTTATGTGTAGGGGATATTGAAGTGTTGCACTCTAGCTTATTGTATTTGGTGCCACCATAATCAGTTGATTTGAAATTAGAAAGATGCAAGCCCACTTCAAATTGTAGGCCATGCACGTTCAATCTGTCAAGACTGGTAAATTCCACAATTGCACTATCAATTCCTGCTGGACATTTGAATAATAATAGTAATAATATGAACTAGTCTCTACCTTTAGAGGGACGATGGAAGTGCAATGTTAACTCCTCCATATTTGTAGCAGAGTGACTATCTGGTGTGGGAGCATTAATTCATAACCATCATGGGTAGTTTGTATCTGCATGTTATACATTTTATGGTGTTCCTTCTGCTAATCTTGCTGAGGCAGTAGGACTCCGAGAGATACTTAATTGGATACGCACAAAAGTTTGACATAATATTGATGTTGAACTCGACAATCAAAGGGTTGTTTATGCTCTTTCTTCAAATGCTACTGATCATTTAGAATTTGGCTGCATTATTCAAGACTGTTTGCTTATTTTGAATCAGTTACAAGGTGTTTCTTGTAGGTGGGTTGGAAGACAATCCAACAAAGTTGCTCATTTCATTGCTAGGGTAGCTTGTTGTTATGATAGTTTTCATGTTTGGAGAACTTCTCCTCCATTTACTATTGCTCTTCTATATCATGAATTCATAGCTCAAAGATCTTAACTGTTTTGGGTCTTTAGCTTGATTTCTATTTTCTCTTTAACTTTATAAATACATATTTTCTATAAAAAAAAAAACGAAATTAGTTTAAAATTTTATAATAATAATATTAATTATTTATATAGAATATATTTACTTAATCTTACATTTTTAATATCATAAAATTAACTCTAAAATATATTTTAATAACAAATGGCCGGTTGGATTGTGTTTCCCAAAAGGTTGAAGAGCATAGAAATGAATAGAAGTTAATCTTAATCAGCCCCTATCTTCGTTCCAACAGCCAATTGTTTCCATTTTTTGGTTGGTAGGTAGATGAACTAACTTTGGCCTTTCCTTCAATTTTATTTTTCCTTTTTTTTTTTTTCTATTGACAATTTTTATACGATAGATAAATTCTTAGGGTTGATTTTTTTTAATATTAAAAATTCTTCAAAAGGAAACGGAAGTTTGTCAGTTTGAATTTCTAAATTTTTTGTATTATGAAATAAATATTCTATAATTGGACTAATTAAATAATTTAGAATATATATATTTAAAGTATATGAGAAACATCCTAGGGGTAAGGGCATATTCTCATAAATAATAAACTCAAGATCACCTAAATATATATATTGATATGTATACATTCAAAAATTGTTTTTAATTATTAATCTAAGAAAAATTCTCAAAATTAGTAATTTTTAAAAATATTTGTAATTTTTTCTTGTTGATTATTTTAATAATATCTTCAAAAAAATTTTTATTGCCCTCAAATCATCTTTTCTCCGTGTTATGGGAGACCAATATATTTAACGTCTCTAATTAATTTTTCATTTAGAATAGGGGATAATTTTGATGGAAATTAAAAAAATATATAATTATACAGGAAACCAATATTTTTTTTGTCCTTGGTTTATTTCTCATTCATAATAGGGAACAAAAATTAAAAAAATAAAGCCTATATAAAAATAAACAAGTGAGTGAAATAATTAATAATACATTTTTAATATATAATAATTAAATTTAATTAATTAAAAATATATATTAATAGTTAATACTTTTTTAATTAATAATATAAAATTATAGTGCATACATACAAAATTAATCTTTTTGAAATATACTTAAGACTACATTAAAAATATTTTCATAACACATAATATAAATATTCTAATAAAAATGCACAATCAATAAAGAATGTTACAAATGTTTTATATAATGAACAACATAGACATATTTATTTTTGTGTACAATGTAATTGATAAAGAATAGCATATTTAGATCAAAATTATTAATATGTATGTTTAGATATTCTATAGTATATAATATGATACATATACATGTGAGTTAAAATAATTAGAGTTTCAAGAATTAAAAAATTAAATTAATTTAAACATTAAAAAATTAAAAAGTAAATAAAAAAGCATAAATAAAAAATTGAGAAAAAATAATAATAATTTCACATAATAGTGACATTTCCGTTAAGACAAAATCTTGTGCTTAAAGTAATGGACTCCCAATTTATTACAAGAATTTATTAATTGATCAGCATAATTGAAAGATAACTATATACATTGAATAGAAAAAAAAGAAAAAAGTTAGAAAGATAACTATACATAACTGAATAGATTTAATTTTTAAGAATTTAATATTTTTAAATTCCTATCTCACGCCTTTTATTTTATTTTGATTTATTTAAATTAAATATATTTAATATTTCTTTTATTTTTTTATTCTTATTGTTATTTTATAAAATAATGAACCCTAAAATCATATAATCTAAATCTCTTTTTCTTTTCTAACCTGGCAGCCACCTCACCATTTTCATCTCATGTTCAGCATAAATATGAATAATTATAAATAGAGAAAATTACATCACATATCATTTTTAAGGTTTTTTTTCACTTATAATGCTGTAATTTTTTTTTCATTTTTAACTTTTTTATTTTTAATTTTATCTATATTATAATTTTTTTTCAAATATACAATATCTTTACTCCCTCTTTCTTTTCTTCTTCTTACGCTTTTTTTTTTCTTTCAATTTTGCAGTACCTTTTTTTCTTTCTTTCTTTTTTTTTTTTTTCCAACTTTGTAGTTCCTTCTTTCTCCTCTTCTTCTTCTTCTTGAGGTGTTTGAGAGTTCAAACACAAAATTTGGTTATGGACAAAGTGTCAATTTTCTATGAAAAAACATAAAATTTACTTGAAAAATTGAAATGTCTGTAACTTTTAAAACTCAAAATTTTCAATATTTATTGTGTTTTATAACAATCAAATCGATCTTTTTTTATGGCTGTTAATCATGCACAAAAGACTTGTTGGTTTTATTAATTATTAGTTTTTAATACACACTGTTGATGTTACTGTCCATCCATGAAGCATATGAAAAATTATTCAAAGAGCATGGACAAAGCCTACTCTCTCTTTACTACGTCATTTGTTTGGTATTACCGAGAGAAGATTAAATTTGTTGCTTTGTAAATTATAATTGTGGTATAGCTTACGAAAAATAATTGTCCAGCACTATATTTATGCACATAAATTTTGTCCAGCTATAGCCTGTAGAAAATGATATACAAGTTCATAGTCAAATGGATCATTAAAATACTAAAATATAAGAGTTACATATTAATATTCTTTCACAAAAACAATAGCTATATATAGATATATGTTACATATATCTTTATATATCTTTGTATATATTTATATATCTTTATAAACAATGATATTTTTATAATTATTTGACTTCGTACTTCTAAAGTTTAGCTATCACCGTATATTTGCAATTTAAAATATAATTTTTGTAAATTAAAAAAAAGTTGTTGAAGTATTTTTAAAAATATAATCTTATTTTAGGTTATATTTATAATTACCCCTTGTAAATATAGTCTTGAATATATTAGCAAATCTTGAAAGATAGATACTTAAATAGAAGAAGCTGCAAATCATGTAGAAGAAGCGAAAGGAGAGAACACAAGAAGATCACAGGAAATACTGTCCTCATGTACCTCAAGATAATGGGCTTTTGGACCTCATAATTCACAACAACAAAGATGATAATGACCAACAGATACAGTTAGTCTTTCTTCCACCTTTGCCAGCACAATATTAATCCTCTACTCTCCAATCCAAAACCCCATCATTCGGACTTTGCATCCCTCATTTGTCAAGCAAAAATGAATGGCTAGTGCATTGATCATTAAGAGGTATATATTTAATCAATGTTATGACAATTTTGTCATTTAATTTTTTTTAAAATCTTAGTTATAACCATAAAATATTAGATTGAACTACAAAAGAAAATATTGTAATTAGGAATCCAACAGAAATTTATTGTGAAATGTATATCTACAAATTTCTTCCACTCAAATATAATATTTTTCTAAATTTAATTTTTTATATGACTATAAATTTTATGGTTTTGTTTGAATTCATGAAGAGTCTTCCAATCAGTAACATAGGTGAATAGAAAACTTGATATATGATATTCAACTAAGTTTAGTAAATCGTAATTGCAAAAAAAAAAAAAGAAATTGCTTCTTACTTTTCCATTTGTAAATATAGAATTATTTAAATTTCGTGATATTCTTTTATTGATTAGTTAAATTAGCATATTGTAGTTTTACAATGGAATTGATGGTGCTGTTTCAATGAGAGGATAAAGATTATTAATGTTACAGTTGGGGCTATTATCTAAGTTGTGTACTTATCTTAAGACAGGAATACGATAAATAATAAGAGTTTTTATTATTATTGTATTTTTTTTCTTCCTTTTTAGTTTCTTTTCTTATCTTTTGTTTAATTTTATATATTTTTTGTTATTGTCTAATTGAATGTTAAACTCATATTTTAGTGGACAATGTTATTATTTTATTTATTTATATTTCTAGTATTATTATGTTATTTGCTTGTGCTAGATTTTGTTACAAAAAAATGTTGTTATAAGAAAAAAAAAGCAATGGATTCCAAATATTTATTATAGTTCACTTTATTATTATTATTATTATTATTATTATTATTATTATTATTATTATTATTATTGTTGTTGTTGTTGTTGTTGTTTTTTTTTATTATTATTTTAATTCATTAAAAATTTATCAATGAAATTAATTTGATTTAGAATAACTTTATTGATGGATTACATATAGATGATATTCATCCCTAAATTTAGAGATGATAATCATCCTTTTTATTAGGGACAACTTTTGTCTCATTTTTTCATAAAACTTTATTTTTAGTTTTGGAGAAGATAATTATCTTTATATTTAGAGAAGACTATAATCCTCTTAATCGGCAAAGACAATTAAAGTTATCTATATACGAGGGACGACTATCATCCCTTTAATTAAGAACGACAATTAAAGACATTTCTATGTAAGGGATTGTTATCGTCTATTTATCTGGGAGCAACAATTAAAGTTGTTTCTATATAAGGAACGGCTATTGCTCTCGTATTAGATATAATTATCTTTCTTTATATTAAGGATGATATTATGATTTATCATTTCCTCTAAAATAAGGTAGGGAGATAAAAGAGATGGCTAATGTCGTCCTTCGTTTCTTTAGAGACACTTTTTTTATACTTTGAGGGACCATTTGATATGTCCCTAATAATTTTTTTTTTTTTTTGCATTGTAATAACTATTAGATATCTATATCCATATCTATATTATATATATATAAACCAAGAATAAAAAAAAAGTGTTAACAAAATCAAACCTCATCAATTTTTTAAAATAATATTATCCCATTTTTTTACTTTTTGATTAATTTTTATTTAATTTTAATAATTTATATAAAATTTAAAATTTATTATATTTGTGGCTATAAATCTTCTATTAAATAATTACACATTAATATAAATTTATAATATTAATTAAATAAATTATATTTGTGACTTTTAATTTTTTATAAATTAAATTAAATATTATTGATTAATTTATAGTTTTTAAGAAATTTAAAAAGTTAAAAAAATATATGGCACTTAACCTTTCTAATAAATTAATTACTATATAATAATTATTAATTATATATTTTTAGAAATTAAAAAAATAAAATATATGACTTTTTTTTATAAAATATAAATTTATTACATATTAATATAATTTAATGATATATTTTAGAAAATTTAAAGGTTAAAAAATATATAACTTTTAACCTTCATAATAAATTAATTATAAATTAAACAATTAATTTATAAATTAAATAATTTATATATTTTAAAAATTTTAAAAATAAAATAATAAAATATATAAATTTTGACATTCTTAATATATATATATATATATATATATATGTATGTGCACACACACACATCATCATCATCATCATCAAATTTTAAAAAATACTAACTCATATTTTTTTTCTTTTTTATTTAATTGTAATGTTTTTAAAATTTTAAATTTAATAATTAATAAACTATATTTGTGACTTTTAATCTTCTATAAATTAATTACACATTAATATAATTTAATAATATATTTATATTATTTTAGAAATTTAAAAAATTAAACAAATATAAAACTCTTAACATTCATAATAAAATAATTATATCAAATAATTTATTTTTAATGATAATTAATTTATATATTTTAGATATTTATTGCATTTAGTAAAAAAATTTATCAAAATATGAATATAAAATATCATATAATTAATCAAATTATTAATAATATTTTTAACTTAAATTATTAATTTATAAAGATAAAAATAATATATTTAATAAATTATTAATATTTAAAATTATTAATACATGAAAATAAAAAATTTATATATATTTAATAAATTATTAATATAAATTTAATAAATTATTAATAAATATTTTAACTGAAACACTTAATATATAAAGATAAAAAATCATATATATAATAAATTATTAATAATTTTTTAACTGAAAATATTAATATATATAAAAATAAAAGATTATATATTTGATAAATTATTAATATCTAAATATAAAATATCTTATATATAAATAAATTATTTACCAAAGTTGAAACATGAATAAAAGTAGATTACCACATAATATATATATAGTATAAAAATATCATATATCATAGTTATTTATTTTTTTGTATATTATTTGTGTCTTATAATTTATTATATAAAATTATTAATATATAAAGATAAAAATAAAATTATATTTCAATTTTATTTTCTACTACTATACTAATAATTGCTAATTATATTAAATCTAAAATTTATGGACTAAAATTATTAATATATAAAAATAAAATATAAAAATAAAATGTTATATATATATAATAAAATTTTTATATCATGATAAAAAATTATATCCTCGTACACAAATATATGACTAGCATTATATAATTTCAAGAATTTATAAATATTTTACATCAAAGACAATAACTCAATAATTGAAATTTAAAATTTATTAGATGGTCTTGTATTGAAATCAATGAACAACTTATTTAATTTAAATTTTAATATGGCAAAAAAAATATTTTCTTTCTAAAATTTAAATTAGAAAGATATTTTCACTTGAAAAAGAATTAAAAGAATATTACTAGACATAAATAATTAAAGAATAATTTTAATTAAAAACCCAAAAATTTAAAAAAAAAATAATTAAGCGAATTAAGAGGCAAAATAGTGTAAATGATCTCTAAAAATCACTAAGTTTAGGATTTTTTTTATTTATAAATATGATCATTAAAATTTTTTTAATATTGATACGAGGTGACATGGTTAATGTGGATACAATAATTTGTTACGCCACATTAAGAATGTGTGTTGGAAATGGTTTTTTTTTTTTAAAAAAGCCTGTTCTATAGCGCACTGTAGCCCATTCGTTCGATCCATTAATTCGGATCCATAGTGATTATTCTCTTTTACAGTCAAAGGTTTAACAATAATAACGGTTTTAAAAAAAATTATTCTGGTCTGTGGTGCTAGTTCTATAGCAACTCGCATTGATGTTGAACCAAAATTGAAAACCCAATGTTTCGCGCCAGACCCATATTAGCCCGATTCAAGCTTTCTGCAACTCGACATTTCTGCTCCAACATCACCAAACCCACCAACAATAACACTAGCAATGATAAGATCGAATCAAATGTTAGTAAATACGGGGAGGCATATCACCAATTGGACAAGCTAGATTTCATGACCGCCGCCAAAATCCTCTTCACTGACCCTCCCAAGAAAAAGAAGTTCGGGTATTACCTTCGCTTTCTTTCTGTGTTTTTATAGTTGGGTCTTTAATGGATTAAGTGGGTAATGACGTAGAATTTGATTCTTGCTTGGTTTTCTCTTAGACATTTCGTCGAACATGTTGTAGTATATAGTTTGTTTAGTAAAGTGAATACAATGGTAGCCAAGGTACTAGATTTCTTTTAAGATTGTGATTCTGTAATTTGAAGTGTTAAATGTGGTTATGTTCGTAAAAATAATAAATCATCTACCTAGTCTAACTACGTACTTATCAATGATTGTTTCTATCTTTAAGCCTCATGACATCTATATTCCATGTTCAATTGTTTCAGGATCGATTTCCATCTGGTACAGCTCTTCTTTGCCTGCATGCCTTCATTGGGTATCTCATAAAACAAGCTTAGCATTTTTCCATATTTTCCATTTTCGAAATCTCTCTGTCTTGGTGCTGCTATCTGAATGAGTGCGTTTTCTGTAACAGCTGTATATTTGGTGGCTCAGTATGCTCGGCATGAAATGAAAAAAATGGATGCGGTAACTTAATTAATCTTTCCTGTGATGATAATTGTGCTTTGGATATTTTCTTTTCTGGATTGCTTATAATGCTGTATCTATTTAGTCTTAGACTATTTTCCTTTTTCCTTCCCTTCTAGTTTTCTTGAAATACATGTCTTTCATATATTCACACTCTAAAAAAATGACATTTTCTGGATGCAATATGTTGGTAGACTTCAGAACATGCAATCTTACTGCCTAGTAAACGATTTCCGTAGTCGTTCTGTTAAACTATTGTTGGAAAGCTATAGACAAGTAACATATGTCTGCATTTGGCTGGTTAACATTTATTTATATTTGAAGTATGCATAACAAAAGCTTTATCTAATTATTGATGTAAATGTAAATAAAATCTGTTGTATATTTTCTGCAAAACTTAGTGAAGTTCATCTTTACGTGTTTTGGTTGTGCCATCTTCACTTTTCATTCCTTTTCACTTCCCCAATTTATAATGATAGCTTTACACAAAATTTCTTTGAATCTTTTTTTTTATCATCAATTTATTTATGAAGCTTTTGAAATGATTTGAATGGTCTCCTTGCCATTATTAATACCAATCTTTTGTTAATGATTGCAACTATCACTTTCATGAGCCTTTTTGAGGGAAATATTTGTGCTTCCTTGAAATGACACAGGGATTGCAGCTAATAGTTTTATTTTGACATATTTGATCACTTAAAATGTTTTCTGGTACAATATAAGTAAACTCTCCTATCCTTTTCCCCTTGATCATAGTATGAGTTTCAGCAGTTCCTTCATCTTTTTTTGAAGTTTTCCTTATAACCGTAATGATAATGTCAGGAACTTGAGCTAAAAAAGAAGAAAGAAGAAGAGGAGAAAGCAAGACAGATGGAAATACAAGCTATTGAAGAACAAGAAGCTAGGTCTGATCCAGAGATTTTGGAGGTGAAAGTGAGATTGGATAAACTAGAGAAAGCTATTAAGGAAATTACAGTAGAATCAAAAAAACAATCAAGTGATAACGCAACAAGAAACCAGCAAGACAGTAATAAGAAAAAACACATTGCACCAACTGCATCTAGTCATGCCCAGAGCACATCAGACTTGAGCAAATCCTTGGATAATGACCTTCTTAGCAAACAAAAATCAGTGGAACTAGCACCGGGTAAAGGAAAGGTAACCGAATCTGCACCAACTCCTGATGCTTCCCAGCAGGATCAGAAGGACAAGACCCAAAACTGAGGAACCTCTGGAGATACTAAAAACTGAAGATATGCCTCATTGGTAAAATCCTGTACAAAGAACAGAGTTCATTTTTAACAAAGCGTGTTGCTGTAAATTATTTTGCTTAAGAATCTATGAATCTTGCCTTTTTGGGATGGAATAAGGGGACACTGGTAGCTGTAATTTTCAACAGTTTTAAATTGCTTATGGTTAGAAGTTCTTTCTTATGCAAGTGTTTGAAAAAGTATCTTTTCAGAATTGAGTTATTTTTCTTGTAGATATTTGTATTTTGTTAGGTCAATGTAGCATGTTTTGGATATAGGCCAGACCCTTTTTCTTACTTTTTCCCAACTGTTAATACTGATAGTACATTAGATGGTTCAAAGTCACTTAATGCTTAAGCTGTGACTGAATTTCAACTTGTCAATCTTGCATTTCACTTCAAGTTTTTTTACCAATTTGCACTGTTTATTTATCCCCAAACCTTTTGAAATGTTACATTTAAGACAATGCTTATAGTACTGGCAACTTCATATTTCTTGATTAGATTCTCTATAGTATGTTAGGGGCTAGGCAGGTTGGTAAGCGGCTGCATTCCTTTATGTTGCTTAATTTCAATCTATATACTAACCTAGTAATCTGCCTAGTCTTGGGCTAGGCTTGGCTTAATAACAGTTATAAGTCGGATGTTATAATGCATCTGAAATTAATACTTTTTACTCTTATAGGAGCCTGCCTGTTTGCTTCTTGATTGTATCCGGGGGCGATTTTACGTTGAACTGCCCCCCTTCCCTTTTTGAAAATTTATATATATATATATATATATAATATTTTTTAAAATTTTTTATTAATTTTTAAAAAAAAAATTAAATTGCCCCTCCTTTTTTTTATTTTTACAAGATGTAAAAAAAAATATAATAAATTATTTATTCTATAGCAATAGTTCTCTTTTAAAAAATTGACAAAATATTAATATATACTAATGCAAAAAAAAAATAAAAAAAATAAAATTTTCAATTAAATTAATTTAAACAAATTTATAAATTTTTCGACTAAATTAATTTGAACACATTTAATGAATTAAAGAACTCATTTATTTTAATTATTTTTTAAAAAATTATATTTATTATTTATTTTTTTTTCTCTTTATTTTATTTTTATTATGAAAAAATTTATAAATTTAAAATTCTGTCAATATATATTAATATTTTTTTATTAATTAATTTTTTAATAATAAAAATATATTATTAATAAATTTATAAATTTATAAAATACTATTAAAATAAAATGAGAGATAAATAATTACGAGAAAGCTAAAATTTGTGGAAAAAAATTTGCCTTCCTTTATCTCAAAGTCTGACTTCGCCCCTGATTGTATCTATGGAACTTAGTCTACTTCGAACTTGATTCTTTTCAAGATTGTTACAGATGCTAAAAGATACTCTAAAAAATAAAATTATTTTAAAAAATATTTGCCAAAAATTTAATATATATATATATATATATATGCAGTGCAATTTTTTCTTTATGAAATTATTAAATTAGGTCCGATTAATAAGGAACAGATGAAGTGATATAATATTAAAAATTAATGTGTATAATTTTTTTTTCGATGTATTAAGCTAATAATTTAATTAAAAGTTTTAATATATTAAAAAATTATAAGTAAATTAAGTATTGAGATGATTAAAAGCCTAAAAAAAATAAATCAATTGAATTACCGAGGGGAAAGGAAAGATAATTCTTTTATCACATAAATAATTGAAATGAAATACCAGTCCGGCACGTGGCAGGTCCAGTCCCAAATATGCTAAAACCCTAATGAAATTCCCTTAAACCCTTTCCCTTCTCTTCACCTGTGGAACAATGGCGCGTCGAATCCTTCATCTAAGAAGAACCCTTCTTTCCCCTTCTAAAACCTTATTTCCCCAATCTCAACAACTCCATCAATACCCCCATTTCAGTGTGCAAAAAATTGTTATTACATATCAGAAATGCGCAAATCAGCCTTTCAGGAAAATATTTTAAGGCTTCTTCGTAACGAGATTCAATACGAGTTCGATCGTGGTCCTCCCAAACAAGTAATTTTCCTCTCTCTGTCACTTTAATCTCTATGTTACCAATTTTGATTGATTTTATATTTTATTCATGAGATAATAATACCGGCGCAGATTTGAAATATAAAATTCTAAAAAATTTCTATTTATTTGTGTTAATGATAGCTCTTGTTGTAAACAAAGATTTTTATGTTTATGTATATGCTTATAATGGGTAAATGGGCGTTGATTTCTAAAATCGGTATCTGGGCTTCCATGCAATACGAGTTGAAGAATGAGAGAGAGCTCCTTCTGATAAACATTAATGTACTTGGCTATGAAGTTCTATGAGTGTTATTTTGGTTGTTTAAATAATTTACTGGCACAAAAAAAATATTGATAACATAATTTTTTACTATTCAAGTTCAAGTTTGCTTCTTCCCATGGAGAAAATTCAAATCAGAAGGAGCATAAAGCTTTTATTTTGTCATTGGTCTGTTTACAAGTTTTCAACTGAAATTGGAAAAAGAATTAGTAGTTCTTTAATTTTAGACTCATCCCTACTTGAGACTGAACAGAACATGAGCTTCCTTAATTGAATTAAATGGCTTTGCTGCTTTGAGCTGAAATTTGTAATTTTTAATATGGTTTTCAGTTTTCTTTCTCAACTATTATAGCTTGTTTGGTTGGCATTCCGGAGAATTCATTTTGGAACTGAGAGAAAAGAACAATTGGTTAATGATCATTTTTACATATGTGTTATCACTTGATTTGCAGCCTGTTGCCACATTCAATTCCTTCACAACCAATGACCGCCCAGGGGAGCAATGGATTTAATTGAAGAGAAAATTTGCAGAGACTGAGGAGATTAAAGTAGAAGCGACCATGTTTGATGGAGCTATTCCTAGTTCAAAAGATGGTGATATCACCAAGGATAATGTGCAGCTTCACATTACTTTGGTTGTTAATATCTCGAAGGGAGATGGTGACACCTTAGAAATCATGTGCTCGGCTTGGCCAGATTCCATAGAAATTAAAAGGCTTTTTACTCGCAAGAGTGACAAGATGTCAGTACAAGCTTATGTTGGTCCTGAATTCAAGTATGAAATTTTCGAATTTATTTAGATAAACCATTTGTTTGCTGAGAAACTGAAGAAAAGAAATATAAACACATAAATATAAACAGATACCAGAATGATCCTAAGATGACTTCAATAAAGAGTATAAGAACTTTTTTCTGATAATCAGCTCGTCATATCCTAGATTTTTTTATCTAATTTTTTGCCTAATTTGACTTTCTTTTTGACAAAATGCTTGTGTTCTCTCTCTGCCTTTTTGTGTTTTTGTTTTCCTGCTGTTCTGATTGTTTATATTTACAGGGATTTGGATGATGAACTGCAATTTCTTGGAGGCAAGGGGTATAGATGACAAGATGGCAGCTTTCTTACATGAATACATGAAGAACAAAGATAGAACTGAGTACATTAGGTGGATAGAACAAAGATAGAGATTGTTTTCTTATGGTAATCTCACTTACTTCCCAAGTTAACTCCTTTATATTGATTAATAGAACTTCAGACAGCGATATCAGTTTTGACTACCTATTTAAAATTTGACTAGCATTCAGGGATTTCCGTGCTGTGTATAATTGAAGGACTTCTGAGTTTGAAAGTTGTTTAGAGCATCTAATTTTTAGCCATTGAAGCTGTAATCTCTAGTTTTCAACCAGATGCTAGTGTCCAAGTAATCATTGGCGGAATCAGATTTTTGCTTAGGGGGTTGGCATGCAGCGGCAGTCCGATGAGGAAAGGATGGCCGGCGATACCTCTGGTGGAGCTGTGGCTTGCCTGGCTGGGGGTGGGGTGGGGGCTGTTGGGGAGAGGGAGGTAGGGACAAGGTTTTTTTTAAATCGGTCCCTGGCGAAACAACGTCCTTTCGTCAGGGACGTATTTATTTTTTTTAATTTAGTCCCTTATCGAAACAACGTCGTTTCGATAAGGGCTAAATAAAAAAATAAATGCGTCCCTGGTGAAACAACGCCGTTTCGCCAGGGATCGATTAAAAAAAATAAATTTTATTTGCAGAGAAGGGTTCTTCAACCCTTCGCTGTTACTATCTGTGCAAACTCAGCCCCCATTGATGGAGGCTGAATTTTACACCACTGGTGGCCTCTCTCCTGCCCACCCATAAGAGGGGATCGTACGACTCCACGATGATTCCAACACTGCAAGCATTGATAAAGCACATTATTTTACCTTGAAAGAAAGATAAAAGTATTGTGAGGTGAGAAAGAGACATCTGACTCTTGAGTTGAGAGGTCCATGTCATATTGACAGGAATTCATTTCTACAAGCAAATTGGTCTTTTATGAGATGTGTGTACCGTGTTGGTATGAGTATATTTGAGTACTTGTGCCAAACAGAGTATTAACAAGGACTTTAGAAATGACTGATAATTCTGCATCTACAAATTAAAGATTGTAGCTGAACCAGTAATGATATAGTTTGCACACTGCAACCTGACTGACTATTCTTAATGGTTTAGTTATAAAATGGGTGTCATTTTTTTTCAAAGCCAGAGTTTATTAATTTCTCTAGAATTCTGCATTTAATAGCTGGTGGTTATGCAGTGTTATGGATAAATTATTTTTTATTATCTATTTCTTGGGAAAATTTAATAGTTAATCCTTTTATTTTCGTCCTTTCTAATTAATAAGAACAAAAATATATCTTCTAGAATTAAAGGTCAATGTATTTGGTTTAGCGTGTTTATCAAGAATGAAAAATTCTAACACGATGATCTCATAATATAAGAAATTGGTTTTATATGATAATAACATTGAAACACCTTTTAGAGCCGAAAAATCTCAAATTCATATTTTAATTAAATCGAATTTATCAAAAAAAAATATTATAAGATTTTTTCAAAATTTAATTTCATTCAATTATATGTTTCTTCAAATAAAATAAAGATTATAAATTTCCTATTACGTTATCATCAGATATGTGTAAAAAATTTAAAATTTGACTTGGTCACCGTATGATTGATCATATTGATTTAAATTAATTAAATTAATCAGTTTTGATTTACGTATTTATTGTAAAAATTAATTAAATTTAAAAAAAATCAATCAAATTGAATATTAATAATTAATTTTTTAAAAATATATTATTATTATTATTAAATGATCGAGTTAAAATTCTTTTAATTGGATTAATGCTTATACTCGGTTATCATAAGGTATGAGGGCGCAGATTGTTCAAAAATAAAAAAAACTAAAAAAAAAAAAAAGAAATATCTCATGGCGTTTAATTTTTCACCTACTCCGAGTCAATAGAATGATGCCTACGCTAGGCATTAATTAATTAATTAAGGGAAATATGGATTATGGATTTGGTTTTTGATTTGGTTTTTGTTTTTCCCATGAAGAGGACAATTAAAGTAGTCTATTTAAGATCTTAATAAAGATTCAAATCTTAATTTTATAATGTATGATATGGACAAACAATTACTAATCCTCTATTAATTAATTATAATTAACATCTTAAGAAAGAAGACTAATTCTTTCTTATTATATTTTTTTCATTTTTCACCTAGACTGACACTCAGCAAAATAATAGCAACATATTTTTCATATATCCCTTTATAACAATTTTTTTTCTCTGAAAGTGTTTCTTAAATAAGAGGCGAAATCATAAGTTGCCAATTTTTTAATCCCAACAACAACAACAATAATAACAAAGCCTTAATCTCAAATTAATTGAGGTTGGCTATATGAATTCTTTTTTTTTTCACTCAATACGATTTAAAATTATCTCTTCTGATAGATGTAACATCATAAGATCATTTTAGAGCACCTTTGACCAAATAAGTTTAGGCCTGCCTCTGCCTCTCTCAGCTATATCTACTCTAACTTGGTTTTTCTAACCGACGCATCGCTAGGTCTTCGTTTCACATGGTCAAACCATCTTAATCTATGCTCTCTTATCTTATCTTCAATAGGTGTTACCCTCACTTTTTCTCTAATGCACTCATTGCAGATTCTATCAATCCTAGTACGACCACACATCCATCTTATCATTCTCATTTCTGCAACATACATTTTACTCATGTATTATCATTTTATTACCCAACACTCACTACCATATATAATCGCAGGCCGTATTACAGTGTGGTAAAATTTTTTCTTTAATTTAATTGGCATCTTTCGATCACATAGAACTCCTGTAGCACTCCTCCACTTCATCCAACCAGTTTTAATCTTATAATTTACATCTTCTTCACAACCCTCATCTTCTTAAAGAATAGAGCAAATGTATCTAAAATAAGTACTATGAGGTATTGCTATTTCGTCTAAAATAATTTTGTCTCTTTCTCTATTCTCGCTATTAAATCTACAATGTATATACTCAGTGTCCTACTTAGCTTAAAACCCTTAGATTCCAAAGTGCTTCTCCATAACTCTAACTTTTGACTTATTCCTGCTTGAGTCTCATCTATTAATACAATATCATCTGCAAACATCATATACCAAGGGATATCATCCTGTATATATCTTGTTAGCTCATCCATGACTAAGGCGAAAAGATAAGGGCTTAAAGTTGAACCTTGGTGTAATTCAATAGAAACTGAAAAATTCTTAGTATCCCCTCCCACAGTGCGGACACTGATGATAGCTCCCTCATACATATTCTTCAAGATTTGATATATCGTATAGATATTCTTCTACGCTCTAGGACCCACCATAAAATTTCTATAGGGACTCTATAATACTCCTTTTTTAAGTCAATAAAAATCATATGTAAGTCTTTCTTCATCTCTCTATTCTTTTCTATCAAATCTCTTATATGAAAAATAGCTTCCATAGTTGATCGATCAGGCATAAAGCCAAACTGATTTGAGGAGATACAAGTATCTAACCCAAACGGTATTCCACAACTCTTTCCTACAATTTTATAGTGTGGCTCATAAGGTTTATACCTCTATAATTTGAGTAATTCTAAATATCTCCTTTATTCTTAAAAATATGTATCAAATTACTTTATCTCCATTCATTAGGCATTTTCTTTGTACTTAAGATCTTATTGAACAAAGATGTCAACCATGTAATTCCTGTATCTCCAAAAAATTTTCAAACTTCAATAGGTATCTCATCTGATTCACAGGCTTTACCAACTTTCATCATCTTCAAATCTTTTTTAACTTTCGAAAACCTAATCCGTCTAGCGTATTTCATATTTTTCTCCGGCCTAACGTCTAAACCCTCAATGTTATCACTATGGTTACCATTAAGAAGTTCCTCAAAATAGCTTCTTTATCGTTCCTTAATATCCTCTTCTTGAACTATAACTTTATTCTCTTTATTTTTAATGCACTTAACTTAGTTTGAATCACGACATTTCTTTTCTCTTATCTTAGCCAAATTTTTTTTCCTTTTTCCTTCCTTTATTTCAAATTTTTCATACAAACTCTCTAAAGATTGTGCTCTTGCTTGACTATTTATCTTTATAGCATCTTTTTTCGCTTGTCTATACTGTTCAAAAGCATCATTATTATTACACTTGGACAAACTCTTATACCATTTTCTTTTACAAGTATTTCCTTTCACGGCAATTTCTTAATCCCAACAATAAATAAATAAATAAAGTATTATTATATAGTAAGAGTGAGAGATTAAGGCAGTCTAACACAAGAAAATTGACAGTCCAATTGAATTTGAACACGTGGCAAATCCCCACATCATGTCCAATTCAAATAGTGAATACTTGTGTGATACTGCTGTCACCCTATCAGCACTTCCCCTTTGTTAATTTGTAGGGATTAATCTTGTGGTGTAGCGATTAACTGTCACAATAATTAGGGTTTTTCCGTTACTGTACATCTTGATTCTTGGAAATTAGATTTAAGTTTGTAATATTATTATAATTAGCATAATCTTAATTATATACATCAAATTGATTTGGACCCCACTATTTAGTGGGACCCTATTTTATGAGATCTTTTTGGTAAGAAATCTATAATTATCAATATTTGTTACCATAGTATGAAAATTAACTTATATATTAATGATGTGGATTGCATAGCTAAGGGGACATCAAGTTTTCTTAATTTCTCATGCCTAGTTATACCTACATCTCTTTTTTTTTTTTTTCCAAAAAAAATTTCAACCCATCAAATAATAAGTTCAGTATGCTAATAAATGTAAATATTTTTTGAATTATAAAATATTATTATTCTCTTTTGTCATATGTTATGTTTTCTTTTTAATATATATATATATATCATATTAAAATAAGAGTATAATTGAAAAAATATATAAATTTATATTTTTAATAAAACAATTTTTTAATTTTTAAAAAATAAAAGTGTAATTATCAATTTGGATTGAAGAATGACTTTTGTTTAGATGTTTTGCAAATATTTTCAATTCTTTTTCTAATTTAAGCCTTGCAATCTTTGATCTATACCTTCCTTAATTAGTAGAAAGAGTCTTCAACTGCTGGTGGGTCAAAGATGGTAACAATTGACAAAATCATAGCCATTCAATTTGTATACTTTTAGTGAACCTTTTGTATTGTAGCTATTAGCTAAGTCCAATGTTAAAATGCATGTAGTGGACCATGCGGTTCATAATTAAAGCTACAAAAATATTAAATGACTGTCACTACCATCCAAACCCATCAATTTGAGTCCATTTACACACATGTATAAGTAATTATCAACAAATTAAAAGTAATTAAAAGGATCTTAATTAGTGTTTTTCAGAACTGTAAATTTGTAAATTTCTATTGTATTTAAAAATTAATTTCCAAATAAGAATAAAAATTTATAACAAAATACTAACTACCAAACCACCCCCTCTATTTCTCTATATTTAAATGAATATTTATTATTTATAATTATGATTGAAATTTTTTATTTTATCAAACTTTTTAAAGTCGAACCAATAGGAAGTATAAGGGATAAAACTTTTTTTTTTATTAAATTTTGACGCACTTGTATATTCAACGTTTGAACCAGCATCCAGAAGAGAAATTAATAATTTTAATAAATTCCATCAATATTATTAAGCCAAATGTTACTTGCTAAATAACACTGAGAAAATTTCTATCAAAAATATGGAAAAAAATGAGCAGTTTATAACTTACAGAGAGAAATTAATAACTTGTGAGCTAAGAAGTATCTAAATTTATAGAGAAGAAAACAAGATGATGACTTAACTAGCACAAAACAAAAGTCCTCTCCAAATTAAGTACTACTACAAGGTTTTAACACCAAACTTGAAGAGAATTGGGCAATCTTCCAAATCAAGAATTATTGCAAAATGAAAACTAATTCATTAATCTCTCACCGTATTCTATAACAAAAAAAAGGATTTACAGCTATTTGGGGGGGCGGTGGGGAAAGAAAAAGAAAAAGATATGAGAATTTTCTATACTAACCAAAGAAGATAGAAATTGAGCTTCAAGAAACAAAGAAATTAGGAAAGATCAAGAAAAAGAACTACTTTAATTAGAGCTTTAGTGACAAATCAAGCTTTTGCAAATCATCTTGTTTAGTCTTCAAATGGCTAAGACCGCCGCCGCCGCCGCCAACATCCCACCAATATCCACCGCCGATAAGTCCTTCTCTTGCCGGAGAGAACTTCCTTGAAGTAGTTTCAAATCTTGCAGCCCCATTACTAGAAGATAAAGAACTTCCCATATGAAAACTCCCAAATGCTGGTTGCTGATCAATAGCAGCTTGTCTAGACCATCCATTTTGGCCATAAAAATTATTAGTTGAATAAGAAGATAAAAAAGATGGCTTGTGAATCATAGAGTGAACTTGAATTCCATGTGATCTATTTAAAGAACCATGCAAAGGAAGAGAAGCCATACTTGAATATCTATTTGTTAGATGATGACCAAAAGAACTGGCCGCTGCTACACTATTACTAATATTGAATCTTTGTCCTCTTTTAGCTAATGTTCTTTCTCTTTTATGTGCATTTTGGTGACCTCCAAGTGCTTGTGAACTATAGAATTTTCTTTGACAATAGTTGCATGAAAATACTCTAGGTTCTTGATGACTTCCATTATTATGATCTTTACCTTGTTGATCTTGATCTTGAGCTTGAGCTTGAGATAGAGTATCGAAGATGGATTTTTGAGATGAATCCATGTCAAAAGAATCTATAAGATTGAGTTCTTGCTTCGAATCTTTGCTAGACAAGCTTAGATCCAATATAATAAGATTTTCTTGATCTTGGCACTTTTGGTCCCTTTCTTGATCTTGATCTTGTTCTTGTTGTTTTTCTTCTTTTGGTGTCTCCATTGAGGGTTTTAGAGATGGAACATTATTTGAAACTGAAATTAGGCTTGATGTTTCAGAGAGGCAAGTCTCTGATCTAGGAGGTGGCTCCATCCGGTTGTGAATTATAACTATTACTTTGAATTACTTGAAGATCAGAGAATTGAATTTCTTGGAATTTAATAGCGAAGAGAGGAAGGTGAAATGTTAATTGATATGGTAATAAATGGCGAGCTCTATATATATATATATACACAAACACAAACACTACTATTTTACAGTTACAAGGTCTTAATATATAGTAGAAGTTAAAGGTAAGACTTTTCACACACTCACAAAGATAGAGAAAGAGAGAGAGAGAATTAAAGAAAGAGAAGTTAGTGTTTTTTGAGGGTTTTGATTGGAACTCAAGAGGAAACACTATGTACCTCTTATTTGCTTACATTTATAATAATATATATATACACCCAAATTTGATGGGTTTTTTTTTTTCTACCCTTTTTTTTGTCTTTAGATTCTTGTCTCTTTATATATTTATGGGCTTTGTGTGTTAAATGCTATACACCTTTTTTTTGGATTGATATGTTCATGGGGGAGAAAAAAATGACATGGATGACATGTACAATTCTAGATAAAATAATAATTGTTTGATTCCTGAATTATATATAGAAGAATTAGAATGGACTCATCCTAGAAAAGGAGTGGCCAATGTAAGGTTTTAAACCAATTATGAGGATTTGCAAAATCTTTAAAGAAAAATACTTGTGCCCTTATCTTGCATACCTCATTCATCATAGTAAAAATTTACTTTGTCCAATTTGCCCTCATAATTCAATTAGTGTTTGTATGATATGTCAATGTTATTAATTCTCTATTTGCATAATATTCACTGGGGCATTAATATACATTTATATGCTTCAAAAAGTCATATAATCAATTGTCAAGATATGTTTATAATACATTTTCTATTTAGGGAAAATGTTACATCACTTTTGTGTGCAATTCAATTTTTTTTTTACTTTCACCATTACAAATTATTTTTTCCAACATGCGAATCATGTTTTCAATATGATTAAAAATTAAGTTTGATATTAATAAAAATTACAAGTACTATCATTCAATATACAAAATTCATTTAACTAATTTTTTTAATTAATTGAATTATTAAGTCTGCCATTTTTTTTCAATATTAAGTCTGCCAATTAATAAAATGTTAATGCACTTTCAAAGCTGTTTGATTCTTTACCAGATAACAAGGAATGAAGGATTGGTGTTACTTTTTTTTTTTTTGCCCTTAATGTTCTTCGTAAAGATTCATTTGAAAAATATATAATCTCTTTTGATGTATTTGAAATATATATCATCTATTTTCTTAAAAAAAGTCAAATATATATATAACTTTCTAAATTTTACTCATTTAATCAATTTACTCGCTTGAATTTTTAATTTAATCATATAACTCTCGAACTCATATTTTTCTTAACTTATAAATACAAACTTGTTGACATTAAATAATGCCGAGTCACGTTAAGTTATATTTTTTTTAGCTTATAAATATATTTACTCATTTAGTGAATTTATCAATTAAAATTTTAATTTAATCATATAACTTTCTAAACTCTCATTTTTATTAACTTACAAATACAAACTTGTTGAATCATGTCGAGTCACGTTGAATCACTTTTTCTTAACTTATATATATATTATATATATTCTCTCTAAATCTCCTTTTATATAAAATCTAATATCTAAAATAAAATATGCAAGTTCAGAGGGTTATATAATTAAATTAAATATTCAAGCATTAAATTATTTAAACGTGTAAAATTTAAGAGATTATATATGAATTTGAAAAAAAAAATTATTAGGTATAATACACACAAAGCATAGTCTACCATTATATATTAATTATAAAATTACTCCATCTGTTTCAAAATGATAGAGATATTTTTTATCTTATACATATTAAGAAAAATTAAATTATTTAGTTAATAGATAAAAATTTTTCTATAATCTATCCATTTTACATTCAATTTATATTAAATAGCTATTGATTGTTTTAAAAATAAAAAAAATTAAAATAGTTATTAATTGGATCTAAGTAATTGTAATTTAGAAAATATAAATAATTAAATATAATGTTATTGATTATAAAATATTTAAATAGGAATATAATAGTTAATTTATAATATAAATATAATTTAAATAAAATAATGAGACTTTTAAAATAAATAAAAAGGAAAAATGTCTATTATTTGGGAACAGAATAAATATTAGTTACTGAGCAATATATATGGTCTTGTTAGTACTTTGTTATGAATTCAAAAAAAAAAAAAACCTTAATATACATGTAATATCTGAACTTGATAGGTTTAGTTATTTTGTCCTTTGTATTTATGTATTTATCATATTAGCCTAATGTACTTATTTATTTTATTTCAATAGATACTTATATAATTATATATTGATCATTTTGCTCTTTATACTTATTTATGTCATACTCAATAGACACCTAAATAAAAATAGTGTATATTATAAATATATTATACTCAATACGTATATAAATGTCTATTTGATATAAAATATATAAATATAAAAGGTAAAGTGATCAATAAATAATTATATAAATATCTGATGAAATAAATAGATAAGTATATGAGGTAATATAATAAATATATAAATATAAAAAATAAAATGACTAAAACTATTAAATTTATGGGATAATTAATGTATTAAGTAAAAGAAAAAAAAAACCAACGGTTAAAGGAATGCTAAAGGGATTACTAATTTGAAATATTTATGATAATATTAGGAGAATGGTCATCAAGGGGGCTTTGTATTGGCAATCTTAATGGGTATAATCATTAATAATGTTGACTTTGTGGATTATTAGTATCTTTACTTAGTCATGTAATTTCAGCAATATACATTCATGAGCACGCATTCATGCACTAATGGGAGCATTTGGATGACAGGAGAGTCATTTTCATTATTACAATTCATTATGCAAACTTTAAATAATATTTTTATCTTAATTAGTTTTAGTTCATAATCAATTTTTTCTACATGAATTGCAATAAATATTCTTCATTTACTTTCAATTACTAATTTTGCTTTATGGAAAGGGTTCAAAATCAAAATCAAAATCAAATTTAAAATTTCTTGCATTTTAGAGCTAAGTATTTTCTTTGAGCTCATTAGATTAATAATTTACTAATAATTAAATATTTATTTTGCAATACAAAAACCTAAATTTCAAACCCTTTTTTAGTAATTATGTATGGATAAAAGAAAATAAATGCTTAATTAACAATGCAATATATAATTAATTTCTTTAATACTTTCTTTATTCCGAGTTAATAAGCAATATATATATATATATTTCTATTATACTTATATTTTAGTATGAAATATATTTATTAAATATTTTAACATTAATTAACTTATTAAAATGATAGACATATTATAATATAAGACAATAAAAAAATGTGTCTATAAATTTAAAATAAAAAAAATTAATTTCTTTATGAAAAAATTCGAATTGAAGCTTTCTCAAAATTCAAACCTCTCTTTTACTAACTAACAGTCATAATTTACACAAAAATCTGTACTTGACAAACATGGAAATAATTTATTTAATTTTGAAAAATGTTCAACGAGTTAAAATTAATTAATTGTGAAACTATGTATTGAGTTGACAATGCAATGTCACTTGATAACAGTATCACCACTTGGAGTTTTGAATTTTGAAACAGATTTCTGCAATCAATTAATTATAGGAATCTTTAAGGTTATTAGGTCTCTAATAATCAATACATTTATCTTTTAGAATTTCGAATTATTTCATGAGATTGCATTATACTGTGATGTTGAACAAATTCTACATTTATTGCCTATAAAAAAGTGACATATCCTTGGATTATATAATGAAGAAAAAAAAATTGTACATTCTTAATTATCAAATATAAATTTTAGTATAGGTTTTTCTTTTTCTTTTGAGATTGGGGCGTTAACAATTCATTAATAGATGACAAACTTATCCGTTTTTCTTTGCATTTCTTTCTAATATAGCATTTGATTTTTGTGGTGTTGTTTTTTTTTTTAAATTTTTATACTTTTATTTATGGTTTATTTTAAAAATAATTTTTAAATTATTATAAATTTAAAATTTAGTGTTTGTTCTTATTTTTATATTCTTTAACTTTTAAAATAAAATTGGATATAATTTGAATAAATTTTTATTATAAAATTTTATCATTCCTTTTTTAAAAATTATGTATTATCTTCCAACGAAGATTTGTCATTTTCAAATAAATGTTGTTTACCATTCTTAAATAGTAAAATTTTGTTATATAGAAAATGATTCAATATATTTATAGAGATGACAAATTGAATGAATGTCCCGTAGAAAGTAAAATTATCTATATTATTTAATATTTATATTAAAAAAATTCAGTAAAATTTAATAAAAAAATTTTAATTACTTTAGTTACGTACTCTATTGTTTTAAGTTTTAAAATTTTGACAAGATATTACTTATATTTTTGAATTTCACATTTATTCCTTATTATTTCTACCAAATGTTCAATAGTTTCAAACATTTTTTTATAAATGAGTAATTTAATTATTATAAATAGTTATTTTTTTTTCTATAAATGGGACTATTTAATAATTTTTAAAATTTTTTATATAATTATCGTCAATAACGGATTAAAAAAATAAAGAGTATATACTATTATTTTTTATATTATTGTTAGCATTATTGTAATAATTTTTGTAAGATGATTATTGTAATAAAATTAGATAGTATATAGTGCATAATTTTTATGTGCAATAAATGCGCCAATTGCGTGGTTGATAAGATGCAATTTAATGTAATTAATTAAAAGACGTTTCTATAACTTTTTATTTCACTCAATTTTTATTTGATTATTGTATTTTATTTAATTTAATTACATCCTGTCACAGTATTAAATGTATATAATTTAAAATTTGAAACCGAATCAAAATAAATGTACTTTTTCCATTTTATAAATCTCTTATTCTCTCCAAAAAAAACTCTTATTCTCGGGGTAAATAACTTGACATCGACTGTGGCATTATATAAAATTAGACATTTTGTCACATTAAACATGTATTTTTATTCTAAAAATAATTACTTATAAAGCATTTAACATGAAACTAGATATATATATATAGGTACTTAATTAATATGATATTACTAGTGATCATATACATATAAGTGTAATCTAAGGGAAATTATATGTATAATTAACCTAATAATAAATGTACATACAATTTGAGTAATAAAGTCATATTCAATTGTTTTATCTCCTAATATTTAAAATAAAAAAAAATATTCTGAGTAACTAGTGTCAATAATTGAAGATTGGAAACCAACATGTTTTTTTATTGGAGAAAATCAAAATAATTGAATCAAATTGAATTACATATTTACATATAAAAGATATTTTTAAATAAATATTTATATGTAACATGATAATAATAATAAAAAGATATGTATATATTTATGTAAATTTTGATAATTTTGATTATTTAGATGTAATTTAATTTTTTATTATTTTAATTCAATTTTTAGCTATTTAAATTTTTGATCTGGTTCAATTTAAATTTCCTATTAATATTTTTAATTTTTATTTACCTATTAATAATTTTAGTTTTTTTTTGTTAATAAAAAAGAATATTTATTTCATTTTTCAATTATTATTTTAGTTAGGACAAACCATTGTTAATAATAATGCACTTGATTCGGGGGTTTTCTTTAAAAGGATTATTTGATAAAAAAAATGATGAGAACCATTAGCCTATTGAATATTTGATATATAATTAAGGTGCATAAAACACCAAAAGTGCTTTCTATTTCAAATACCAAATGTACTAACTGCAATTGACATCATAACTCTTATGAATTAGTTATATATATATATATATAAATATATATATATACCAAAACAAATTAATTAAAAGTTTAATTTGGTTATATATATATATATATATATATATGGTCTAAGGCTTCTAGAATGGAAAACAATTTAGGTTAATTTGTACATATATTTATATATGTTCCCTCAGCATTAGGTGTTACTCTTAGGAATAGTACCTTTTGTTAATGTAAGGTTGTGTAAGATAGCATATTCCCTATTTAATTATGATATTAGATGCACTTCGAATCAAGTCTAGATAATTTCAAATGTTTTTCTTTATCAAGTTGATAGAAAAAGAGTCAATTTTAAATAAATTTAGGCATTCTAATTTTTGGGTTTGGAAAACCCACTTGAAAGATTTTTTTTTTTATGAATTTAGTAAGTGAATACACTTCGTCGGCTTAATATTATATTTCAATCTAAAACCTTAAGACATTTTATTTTCTATTCACTTATATATATATATATATCACTATATTCATCTCTTAAGATTTCTCTCATTTAAAATTCTAATAATTTCTTCATTAAATGTTACCCTTGCATCGGACATGAGCTTCTCCTGAATGGAATCCTTTTCAAACTCATTGTCGGTCAGAAAGCCGAAAACAACTCTAAATCTAAAAAGGAATAGAAGGCTGATGAAAAGAGAGATAGAGAGTGACGCTGTAGAGTTTTATTTGCTTTTCATCCGCGTTGGTGGTAAAAGAAAGATCTTGTTTCAACATACATTATATAAATAGAAACTTATATGAATATGCATTGAATTTATAAATTAAATAAAAGAATTAATACTATTCTCTAAAGAAAATAATACTCTAAATCAATTTATGAGTCAAATGACATTTTGTGTAATTCCACCTTCAAAATAAACTTTTTAATTCTTTCTTGAAATTTCAATTTTCTTACTAGAAAAAATAAGAATATTGAAACGACTAAAATACTCCAAAAAAAAAAAAAGAAGCATTGCAGTAGATACATATTGTTGACAGTTGATTTAGGTGACAAATATATGGTTGAAGATGTCATTGTAGATGTTAGGTAAGTTTCCACACACTTGAGAAAAGAAAAGGAATAAAAGGGGCCATTAATAGAGTTTCTTCTGTGGAAATCACTTGTTAAATTGTTTAAATAACTTGATTATAATTAAGAATCTGTTAAACTATGCTATAATTCTATTTAATAATAATAATAATAATAATAATAATAATAATAATAATAATAATAATAATCCATAGTGGCTGCTAGTGAAATTATAGTTTTTCATAGCTAGGGATCCCATCTATCATTCAAATTAATATCAGTCTATCAATTCAATTCTATTGTATTCCCTTTCCCCACCTTTTTATTTTATTAGTTACCTCATCACTTAATTACCTTAGGAAATAATTCTTTGACATTTGATGGGTACATGAGAACTATCTCTTTTGCTTGTTTTCTCCATGTTGCTTTTCTTTTTGTTGATGAGAAAGGAACTTGTCTAAGGGTAACTTGTGTCAACTTCCAATTTTTAATTACTTTTTTAAGATTAATTTTTGTGTAAAATTATGAAAAAAACTAACCATTAACATTATATACATATTTATTTATTTATTTATTTATCACTATAATATATATATAGAAATGAAAATGAATCAAATATTTTTTATCATTCGCTCGGCCTATTTCAATAAAATAGTTTATAAACTGATTTATTCGGATGCATATAATTTTTTATGACCCAAGGTGGAATAAGGTGGAATATAAATTCATATAAATTTGTTACTCAAATTTTATTAAATTTTAATTATATATTTCTTTATTATGTTTTAATGGTAGAATTTGTCATATTGAGTTGTTTTAATAAAAAAAATTAATATTAATTTTTTTATTTATAATTATTTAATTAAGAAAATTATAATTTTATAATTAAAATTTAATTATATTTTTAAATTTATTATATTAAGTAGATAACTAAAAATGGATATAATTACTATATAAGTATTATTAAATGAATTTGAGATAAGTATGAATAATAGAAAAATAACTATAAATATATTTGAGACAAATGAGTTAAAAATACAGATAAAATGAATTTTCTAAAACCTTTTTTGTTGCTATCCCTATATATATATATATAACACAAGGGCATTTGGTTGAGAGTGAGCAGCGAAATTGAGAATAAATTATTTTCATTATTGTTTTTTGGTTGGATAAAATAAACAGAGAAATAAAAATTTCATTATCCTAAAAAAATAAAATGAGTGATTCATTACTATTTTTCTATTAATTAATTTTGATTTTTGACTAGAATCAAAAATTAAAAAAAATAACTTTTAAGATAAAATGGAATCAATATGTATTTTTTATTTTAAAATAAAATAAATATAATTAATTTAATTTTTTCTAATTATAAGTATTCTGAATTTTTTAAATAAAATAAATTTAAATTTTTTCTTAATAAAATTAAATTAGATTTTTGAAATAAAATATAATCAGTTCATCATTTTTCATTATTTTTTCTAATTTTAAATATTTGAATTTTTTTAAATAAAATAAATATAATTTTCCTTAACAAAATTAAACTAATTTTTTGAATTTTTAAAATAAAATGTAATAAATTTTATTTTTTTCAAAGCATAATATCTCTAAAATTTTTAAACAAAATAAATTTAATTTTCTATATAAGTAAACCATTTTTTAGTTTTAGGACAATTTAAATAAATTGAATGAAAACCATTTTTTAGTTTTAGGACAATTTAAATAAATTGAATGATGATATATTTTAATTATTTATTATGATATTTTTTTATAATATTTGATTTCCGATGCCAATTCTATTTAATCCAAATAACTTCAAAGAGAATAGGATTCAAATTCCATAATAAACCAAATAAAAAGAATAAATACTCATTCTAATTCCCATTTCATGAATTCAAACCAAACACCACCTCATTTCTTACAAAAAATTATAGTTGTATAACTATATATAGATGATCTTATATATAAAATATAATGAAAACACACACATATATATAATAAGAAATTGTGTAGATCTATAATGAAAACATATACACTAATATATAATAATAAGAAATTAATTGTGTAAATCTCCAAGATCAGTGCCACTAAGTAAATAGTTTAATATAATTAATCAGGTAATTGTTTGTTAATTAATTAAGGGTTTATAAAATTTATGCTTCTCTCTTCTCTTTGACTGAAATAAACAAAAAAATAAATAAGAATGACAAAATAAGTTCTTAGTTAAGCATGCATATGTAGCATTAACTTGAAGCATAGTGCATGAATAGAAAAAAAAATATATAGTATTTTTTTTTGAAAAAAAAATATCTCGATCTTAGTTTAATTAGCTCAGCTAATAATGGAGATCATGGATTTTTAAGTTATCGCCATTATAAGAAAATTAAGTTATGGAAAACATAGATTTTGAAATGATTAGCATTAAGAGAAAAATAAGCAATGGAAAGTATTGAAAATGAAGAAATAAGCATTAAAAAGAAAGAAATATTAGGTCATTAGTCATCAACTTTAAACTTTAAACTTTAAACAGATGGTTTCTCTTGAACCGAAGACAGAAAGGATTATTTCCCCTGCATCCTTTCCCTTGTTATACCTTGTCTTTAGGAACAATTTTTGAAATTTAACCCAAAAGGGAAAACAATATTTTAGTTCTTTTTTCTTCTTTCCGACAATCCTGATTTTTTTTTATAAATTATTCTTTCATAATTCGAATTTGAAACTTTTAATTAAGTTAGAACAGTTTTTAACAAATTGATATTCATATTCGGTGATTTCACAAACATGAGATTTAATTAAGATTGAATTATATGAATATCCCAATGAATAGTTTAAATTTTGCCTTTTATTTCTTTAAATACTTTTGATTAAAATTATCTACAATTATTTTATGAGAAGTGTATATCTATATCAGTATATAATACTAAAATAATTGTGGCTGGTATAATATTATGTTATGCATCGCTGCTACAATTTTTCCATACATCTTATTTTTTTAATATTTTAAATTAAATTTATTATTTAACTTATAATAAATATTTATTTGATATTTATTTAGAGAATTCAAATAAGATTATAATATCTTATTTGATATTGATAATAATTATATTTATTTATAGAGTTTACAAAAAATAATGACATCTTAGTTGATATTAATATATTTATTTGGAGATTTTAAATAAAATTATAATATTCTATTTAATATTGATAATAATTAATATATATATATAACACAAAAAAATAATAACTATCATAACACTATCTTCTTCTCTCTTAATATTATTCAGCTTTAAAACCAATTATGATAATAAAAAAAAAATTTATTGCTCTACATATCATCGTCATTTCTCGCTCTTTTCTTTAATTTTTCTCTATCTATTTAATTCAATTTTCTTAATATTTTTGGCTACATAATTATTTTTCAATAATTCATTATATTATTTGATTTTAATTTGTTTTTGTTATTAATTTTTTTTTATTTTTTTGTTATGTAATTTTTGAGTTAATTTTGTATTATTTGGTTGTTATATATTTTTTTTTGTTTAGATTTAATTTTATAATTTAATTAATTTTTATATTATTTCATTAAAATTATTACAATTTTGAAATTAATATATAAATATTGAATAAAAATATTCGCAGCGTCACGCGGGATCTATACTAGCTATTATTAAATCCACATTTCAATTTAATTAATGAAATTTTCAAAATAAAATGGAATTTCCATTTAAGAAAATAGCTGCAGCATATATTACAATTATTTTATGGGAAGAATATATTATTATGAAAAGGCCTAATTACGTCCTCAAAAAAATAATTTTTAGGATTATTTTTTGTATTTTAGAAGGGATGAGCATGGACCGTTTCGGTCCAAAGATTTAAAAATTTCTGAAACCGAATAAAAATTTAAATATTTTAAAATCATTAGAACCAGAACTGAACCGAATATATAAAATATCCATATGGAACTGAAAATTTGGTTTGATTCGGTTCGGATATTCGGTCTTAACGGAGCGGTTCCGGTTCTAAATGGAGACGAAAATTCAGAGATTTAGAATTTTTTTTTCAAATTTAAACAATATAATAATAATTAATAATATTTTACAAGCTATTCATATTTTGTTGAATTAGCATAATTAAACAACTTCATAATTATAGATAAATAAATAAATTCACAATAATATAAGATTAAAAATTTAATTACATTTGTCCTCAAAGTTAATAAATTTATAATAAGATTAATAATTTATTTTAACAATAATAATAACTTGTTCAATTAATTGCTAATTAATAAAGCCTCTCTCACGGGTCAAGCATGATCAGCACACTAGATCTATGGGTCTTAGAAATTTGTAGGCCTAGTGCAAGTGGGAGATTGTTAGTGTATGTGCCCTAGGCCATTTATTTGGATCGTTATGTTATACATTCATTATTAATAAATGAGATTTTATTATCATTATTTTTTGTTTGCATGTTACACAATTTTTGTATTTATTCCTAGTTTATTATTGTTATAGAGATAAAAAAAAATTCTTAACTAGTATAAACATTGATTTAATAATCATCAGATGGTTATGTGTATAATGATACAAATCAATTTCATAGATACTTGTTAGAGAACAATGTATTGGATAGACTCATCATGAGATTACTACATGGGTTAGTGTCATAAGTAAATCTCATGATAGTTATGTGTTAATTCTTTGACTTGAGATTGTCATAGTTTCCAATATAAGGACTATTATATTTTGACATAATCAAACATTATCCGTAACTGGATAGTAATAAAAGTTATGATCATATATGATAGAAATTATGTAGAGGATAATGAACAATCAAGATAGAATTTATCCCTCTCTTTGAGAGAGATATCTTTTGGGCCCCTCGATAAGTGAGACTGTGAAATACATGGCCGTGCTCAAATGAATTGATAGTGTGATCAATTTCATTTGCTTTTATCAGTCTACTTGGAGATCGAGTAATCATAAGTTTGGACAATATAAGTATGACGTTAACTATGACTTATGTTCAAGCTAGATATCGTGTGACAAAGGGATTAATGCATGTACTATTATTAGGCAAATTAGACATTTCTTATATTAATTGGATAGTTGTAACGCCTTGCTAGAGGCCAATTATGACTTGTTGGTTTAATAGAGATTAAATTGACTGCCAATTAATATGGGCCTATCGGGTCACACACAAGAATGCGCTTTGGGCTGGATATAATATTAATAATATTAATATTAGATATTAATATTTATTATTATTATTATTATTTTCGTTATATATATATTATTAGATAATATATTCAGAATCCTAATTAGATTTGGATTCTGAATTTGACTTACCTTATCCAATTTCGAATTGGATTCTAGAGTGATTATATTCTCTCTAGAAGTTAAGTCTTCTTATAGGTAACATTAGAAAATTTAAAAAAAAAACGAAAAAAAAAACCTAATACGTTTTAGAGAAAATGTTTTTCAGCCTTCGCCGTTGCAGAGAGCTAGCACTCCAGACGGTAGCATTCGTGTTGATACGCGATAGAGGGTGTTTTGCGATCGAGGCATCTATTCCAAACTGTGATTTCGAATCATCAACAGGTTAGTTCTTTGTACACTTTCGTCGAATTAAACGAACAGTATGGATCCTGGTGGGAAATCAGAGATCAAAATTTTTTTTTTCGCTGCGTGTTTTGTTTGCAGTGATCTCCTTGATTTCCTAACACTAACGGAGCGGTTCCGGTTCTAAATGGAGACGAAAATTCAAAGATTTAGAATTATTTTTTTTTTCAAATTTAAACAATATAATAATAATTAATAATATTTTACAAGCTATTCATATTTTGTTGAATTAGCATAATTAAACAACTTCATAATTATAGATAAATAAATAAATTCACAATAATATAAGATTAAAAATTTAATTACATTTGTCCTCAAAGTTAATAAATTTATAATAAGATTAATAATTTATTTTAACAATAATAATAACTTGTTCAATTAATTGCTAATTAATTTATTTCAATAAATCAACCAATTTCAATTAACCAATTTATTTACTTATTAATTTGCTCATTAATTTATTTATGCAATAAATAATTACATATAATAAAATATGAGATAATAAAATAAAATAACTTCAAATTGAAATATCTTAATAATTTAAATTAATCAATTATAGATATATTTTAACACATAATTCTCCAATAATTATTATTAATCAAATAATTTTTAATCTATATTAATTATAATGTAAATTTTTATTTACTATTAATACATAATTACAGTATTATATACATGCACAAATATATTACTGTAATTATATCTTCATATTATTGTCAAATTCATTCACAATTATTCATTTGTTAATTGTTATTACTCATATTTATAAAAAAACTATATCATATTATTTATATTCACTATCAATACTCATAAGTATTAATTATTGTTAATATTCATACTTATTATTATCATTATTTAAAAATTACTAATATATTATATTAAATTACTTTATTAAATACAGATTACTCTAATTAGTATGAATTACTATCATTAGTACTAAAAAAGTGATAGTAATAATTCATATAAATATATTAATAAATTATATTTAGTTATAGAATTAGCTTGATTAGTGACAAAAAATAAAAGTTTATAAGGAATATATAGAGTATAGTATATAAAATTAAAATTTTTAAAATGAATATATAATATGAGATAATATAAATTAATAAAATAATTTTAATATATTTTAAAAATATCAAATATTAAATAGTACATTAATAAAATATAATATAGTTTTATATTATTAATAATAAATCAGATATTATTTCGCTTATTCGGTTCGGTTCGGTCCAATTCAGTTTGGTTCTCGGTTTGATTATAGACTAATATTCAGAACCGTTTCATGTTAAAAAAAATCGATACAGTTCAGTTCGGGTAAAGTAAAAAAGTCAACGAATCTTTTCAGTTCTGAATATTTCAATATGAATATTCAGATCGTTTCGGATATCTCTGAGATTCGTGCTAAGAACTATTTTGAAATAATAGAAATATCTAAAACTCATTTAATAAAGTTCTAAAAGTTCCAATAATATGATTAAATCCTTACTTATTTTATTATAAGAAGATGCCATAAAATATAAATCCTATATAAGTTTCCAATAATATGTTAAAAGGAGTGATGCCATTCTCATAAATTAATGAATCCATTAATTTGTGATCAAATGACTTTTTTTTTTAATTTTTTCTTGTGGCTTACTCTATGAATCTATCGTACAACCACACCCTATTAATAATTTTCTATTATAATTGTTGCTTAGCTACATAAGACAAGAAATTAAAAAACAAGATCTTCATTTTCTTATTAATTTTTGTTAAAAATCCATACATTAAGATTACCCTTCACTTAACTTTTAATTATATACTAACTTTACTTTTCTTAATTTTTGTTTATTATTGCATATAATATCATAAGGATGTACATTTTAATGATAATTAATTAACAAAAGGATTGCATTAAAAATTGTGTTACGCGTGCCACACACACACACACACACTCACATATATAATTTAAATTAGTAATTCTTTTTTTTTTTTGAATACTTCTTGATCAAATTATTTAATTTGGATTTTTTAAAAAATTTCTTTTGGCCTTTTATTAGCTCTAATTAATATTATTTGAATTCCTAATTTTTGCACTTAATAAAATAATATTAATGTTGAAATTAAAAAAAAATTCATTGCAATAATCTTAATGGCTATTTACCTTTAACAACTTTTATAGCCAAGTTAACAAAAAAAGTATTTTGTATAATTCTTTTATGATAAGGATGACATATATGCTTTTAATTACAAACTTTAAATCTTAAATTGAATGTAAAATGTAAAAAAAAAAAAAAATTGATTCATGTGATAGCATGTGAAAAAGAAAATTCTTTAAAGAAGAAAACAAAAGTGATATTATTTTATAAGTATTAATAATTAATTAGAAGCATGAGTATATGAAAATTACAAAACAAAATAAATCTCTTAACCAAACAAAAAACCTATAGATTCTGAGGATTTGATTACTATAGTTAATAGCTGGCTCGTATCTTCAAATGAAATTAAAAGAGTACATATATATATATTATTAAATTATAGAAAAGCTTATTTGTTTGGAAATGTATATAATAATGCCAAAATTTGAGATGGGCACCAGAAAAGGATAAGAGCAATAAAGAAAGAAATCATGAACATTAATTTTATAATGTAGGCCATGCAATAATATAACATAAACATATATTTTATTTTTTATTGAATCATATTTTATATTTGGAAATTATTATTTATTATAACTAATTAAGGAATATATTATGGGTGTGGAGCCAGCAATATATCATGAAAATTTTCCTAATGAATTATTACAGTAAAGATAATGGGAAAACTTCACTGACACATTTTTATATTTAATGTTGGGTACTTCATTATCTCTCATGGGACTATCAATTATTATTAAGTTAAAATTTGAAATTAATTTCTATAAATATGTCTTTTAAGATTAATGATTCCATTAATATTTCAATTTTTTTTTAAATTTCATCATCCTTCATAAGGTCATATATATCTATATGTGTGGAAATAGTATAATAGCATCTAATAATTTGAGTACATGTGAATGATATCTATTTTTCCTCATAACTTGATAATAATTTTTTTTATTTTATTTTTTTTCTTAATTACATATAAGGAGAATAATAGTTAGTACTCGAACTCAAGACCTAAATAAAAGTAATATATATTCGTCGTCGCAGAGTCAAAGTAATTTCTTTTTAGTTTTTAAAAATGTATATCCACTACTCTTCTTTCCTATACTTTCTTGCTCTCACCTTTAATCCATACTGGTTTTAAAATTGGAAAATTGATAAACAAATTTATCAAGATTGATAACCTAATTTATTTTTCTAATGCTGTATATCTTCTTTTGATTGGGAATACTATGAGAATCATTATTAGTCTTAAATTTTGATAGAAATTTACAATTTTTAAATATAATTAAATACTCATAGATACAATTTTTTTTTCATTTATTTCAAATTATAATCAATGATCTCCAATTTAGTTAATATTTTAAATATTTATCATACTCACATTTAATATTATTTATTAAAAAAATCAAAAAATATTTATCTCATACTAAAATAGAAATATAATAAAAAAAATACATATAAAATTATATTTTTAATTAAAATAACTAATTTTTTAAATTGTTATGAAATAAGAGTGTTTATTAATTTTGGACGAAGAAAATATAATTTAATAAAATGCAAATATATATACGATATAATAATATATTTATATTTAATTTTTTTTCTATGTTAATAAAAAGAAACAGAAATAAAAAAAAATGAACATTTTAAGTTAATAACCTAATTAATCTCATGGGAATATATATAAAAGTAAAGCAGGAGAATGAAAAGACAAATGGAGGGAACAAAGACCAGCACAATTTCGCACTTTATGCTGTCCGAGGTTCTCATCGACACTTTTGGGTGCGTCTCTCCTTTCAAGCTAATTGAGTTAACCTTTGGATAATATTGAATCTACACCACCGCACCAATAATTAATTATTTTAATATATTAATAAAAACAAAACATGTTTATTAATTCAATATATAGAATTTTAATTTTAATTACAAGTTAATCCATAATTAATCCATAATACTTTGTGTAGAATTAAATATTATAAATGAAAAATTCTAATAGCTAGCCAATATAAATAATTAATTAAACTAAGTGAAATATTAAATGATAATACGTACAAATTTTATGAAATTTAATACGATAAAAATTGAAATTAAATTTGAAAAATAAACTTAAAACTAAAGAAATATTCATACTAATTATGCTATTAACTGATAATTACTTAATGTAATAAACAATATATTATACGCGAACTGTTAACAATATATATAAAGTGTAATTGTATGTTGATTAACCAACTTAATTAGGGCAAAATTCAGTAAAATTTAATGAAAATTACATAAAAAGATAAAAACTATCGAAACATGTCTTTAAGTGCATTACACAAAATATAAATTACAAGTATTAATATAAAAAAATGTAATTAAAAATTATATGGGGATGAGAAAGTTTTACATGAACTAGATGTACATACATCCAAACTAATCAAAATTAAATAAAATAATTTTAATAAAAAAAATTATTTTATTTAATTTTGATGGATAGGGTATACATCATATGGGGTTTCATTGTATTATTATTATTTTTTGAGTGTGTGAGAGTGTGTATATATATATATATATATATATGGAAAGTGCCATCAATTTCATTGTATAGGTCTCGCTAGTTATATATCAATTTAATTAATCCTCACTTGGAATGATGACTTGGATCCTTGTAATAATTAAGAAAAAGAAATATAATATTAACCCATTAATTTGTTTTGTTATATAGCCTATATACATATATATATATATATATATATATAAAGATTAATTATTTGAAATTGAAATTAAACTTGATAATCTACTCATAAATTTTTATTCATACAAATATACACACCGAATTGTTGATAGTGACATATAATAATTTATTCACAATCTTGAAAATATTTGATATGTGAATATTACGCAAACATTAATTTGCTTTTCTTGGCTAATTATTATTATTTCTATAAGACAGTCGTCATAATAATAACATCAAGCAACTTGTATTACCTTTTTTTGGTCTCTTTTGATGTATATAAATTGAAAAAAAAGGTTGCAAATTCCCTTCGCTTCCATCACTTTCTTTTGCCTTTTCTAAGCCTACATTTGTTGAATGCCGTTTATACCAATATTCAACTCCAAAATCATTGCAAATCAAATGAAATTTTTGTTTACTAATAATATCATAACTGATAGAATTCTTACAAGATATGTAAAGTGTTAGATTTAACTTTTACCCTTATTGGAATTGAATTCATATTAATAATATTTGATTTTTAATAAAAAAAAACTATATATTTATTTATGTGTTATAGTTAAGAATGAAAAAGAATGTAAACATAAAAAAATATTATTATTACAAACTTTTAATATTTAATTATGGAATACTAACAAAGAAAAAATTAATAGAATTATTTTTTAAAAAATATATCTTAAAAAAATAAAATAATTTTAAAAAATATGAACTTTTTTTAAGAAAATTTTCATTTTTGAATTTTTAGCCTCAAAAGCATCTTGCTTTCAACATCTAATATATATCTAATACATACACTTAGGAGTGAAACTAGGGGATTTTGAAGGGTCCATGGACCCTCCTCATCGGTACCCAAAAGGACCCATAGGGAGGTGCTTGCTTAGCCGCTGGCTTCCATAGCTGCCGCCTCCCTTTCTGTTTACAGAAAAAAAAAACAGAGAGGAGGGAGGGGTTGCTTTCTTCTTTTTTTTAAAAAAAAATACCCTGGCAAAACGACTTTATTTCACTATAGTGTAATTAATATTTTTTTAATTATCCCTACGGCGTCGTTTTGATTGCGGTATTTTTAAAAAAAAAAAAAGAAACGCATTCTTCAGCCCACGATCGACCCAAGCCAAAGAACAGTGACAAAAAGGAGAGGGCGAACCGAGAGAGAGAGGGCAGAAGCGAGCCACCACTGGTCCATCACACCGTGCAACCTGGCATTGGCCACCGAATTTTTGCCGGCTTGAGGTATTTATTACCTTAACTTCTTTTTTTTTTCATTTTAGTTTATTTACTTGTGATTGTGAAGATTTATTTGATTTAGGAATTTTTTTAAAAAAAATATGAAATTTGGTTTAATTTTTTAGAAATTAGGAATAATAATTTATTTTAATTGTTAATTTGTGTTGTGATTTGTATATTGTTGTGATTAAATTGGTAATTTAGTAGTAATTTGTTGATTTAGGGTTTTTTTTAAAAAAAATATAGATTATGGTTTAATTTTTTAGAAATTAGGTATAATAGTTTATTTTAATTGTTGATTTGTGCTGTGATTGTATGTTGTTGTGATTAAATTAATTGGTATTTGGTAGTGATTTGTTGATTTAAGATTTTTTTAGAAATATAGATTATGGTTTAATTTTTGTGATTAGGTTAAATTAAAATGTTGAATATAATTATAAATTAATTATAATTTATGATAGATAAAATTTAAACTATAAAAACTAAATTGTAAAATATGAATATAAACTAATTATTAGGTTCAATTGAAATGTTATATATTGAAAATTTATAAATTATAAAAATAAACTAATATAAAAATTGATTATAAATTAAAAATATAAACTAATTATAAATTATTTATACACTAATTATAAATTGAATCTAAATTATTATAAATTGAATATAAACTAATTAATAATTAAATATAAACTATTTATTAATTGATTATAAACTAATTATAAAATGCAACAGATATGGATAAATTTAAAATCAAGATAAAGAGAGTGCAACATGAAAGTGGTGAATTGTCAAACATTTCGACACCGAACTTGGCTCCAAGTAGTCTTGCAAGTGATGGAAAAAATAATAATTAAAAAATGCATCAGAAATTTAGTTTTGATGATGTTGTTGCTGACTCAGCATTGCTTAAACCCATTGATAAGTATGAGGCTGAGATTAGAGATGATGTTAGAAGACAATATGTGGCTAAATGATCTTATCAACCATATGGGCACAATTTTCCACAAAGAGAATTTGAAAAAATTAGGAGGAGTCTTAGAGATATTTATTTTTCTAAATACGAGTGGATGGAATACGATACATCCAAAGATACAATATTCTGTTTTTGATGTTATTTTTTTAGCTCGAATAGAGAAGCTAAACGAGGGGATAATATTTTCACACATATCGAATTTTGCAATTAGATAAAAGCTACATAGAAGTTTAATGACTATGCTGGCAATCCAAGTAGTCCACATAATAATGATAGAGTGCAATATGTTGGCTTCAAAAATTAGAGATAAAGTATGTCTCATGTCTTATCTTCTCATAGTCATGAGCAGAAGGTTTTTTATCACACTCATTTGACCACTATTGTTGATTGCATTCGTTTTCTTCTAGCATAAGGGTTGGCTTTTCGAGGGCATTATGAGTCAGAAAAGTCATTTAATCGGCGTAATTTTTTTGAACTTCTTAGCTGATACAGTGAACGTAATGTTGATGTTGGAAATGTAGTTAATTCAAATACTCTAAGAAATAATCAACTCACTTCTCCATTAATCCAAAAGTAAATAGTGAGTGCTTGTGCTTTAGAAACTACCCTAGCTATTATTGAGGATATTGGAGATAACTTCTACTCTTTATTAATCAATGAGGCTTGAGATAATTCAGTAATGGAGCAAATGACTATAGTCTTGAGATATGTTAACAAGTTAGGATAAGTAGTAGAATGATTTATTAGAGTAGTACATGTGAGTGACACTTCTGTTATGTCTTTGAAAAGTGCACTTGGTGATTTCTTAGCTAAATATGGGTTATCACTAAGTAAAGTCAAAGGTCAAGGTTATGATGGGCTTCTAATATGCGAGGTGAGTCAGAAAAGTCACTTAACCGAGATAATTTTCTTGAACTACTTAGTTGGTACAGTGAACATAATGTTGATGTTGGGAATGTATTAATTCAAATGCTCCCAGAAATAATCAATTCACTTCTCCATTAATCCAAAAGAAAATAGTGAGTGCTTGTGCTTTAAAAATGACCCTAGCTATTATTGAGAATATTAGAGATAACTTCTACTCTTTATTAATCGATGAGGCTCGAGATAATTCAGTGATGGAGCAAATGACTGTGGTCTTGAAATATGTTAAAAAGTTATGACAAGTAGCATAACGATTTATTAGAGTAGTACATGTGAGTAACATTTCCACTATGTCTTTGCAAAATGCACTTGGTGATTTCTTAACGAAATATGAGTTATCACTAAGTAGAGTTAGGGGTCAAGGTTATTATGGGGCTTTTAATATACGAGATGAATTCAACGGGTTAAAGACTCTCATTTTAAATGAAAATCTCTCGACAAAGTACGTTCATTGTTTCGTTTATCAACTCTAATTAGTGTTTGTTGCGACAACAAGAAATAATAGATTTGTAAGTATTTTTTTATTATATTGCAATAATTATGAATATTGTTGGAGCTTCATGTAAAAGGAGGAATGTTCTCCATAAAAAAAAATAATATGATGAAATAGTTTAACACCTGGAAAGAGGTGATATTCAAAGTGGAAGAAGTTTGCATCAAGAAATAAATTTATCTTAACCCAGTGACACATGTTGGGATTCTCATTATAAAATAATTATGCATTTTCTCTCTATGTGATCACCAATGAAAGAAGTTCTTGAGAACATTTATGAGGATAGTTCTAAAAAATCGAGGGGCAACTGTGAGCTTGATTGATAAAATGAAAAGTTATGAATTTATTTTCATTGCTTTCTCGATGAGAAAACTTTTAGGAATGACAAATGATTTATCTAAAGTCTTATAAAGAAAAGATCAAAATATTGGTAATGCGATTCATTTGATTGCAACTGTTAAACAAGAACTGCAAAGCTTTAGGGAGAATGGATGTGATGGATTATTGGATACTGTTAATGACATTTGAATAAATCATAATGTCACAGTGTCTAATATGAAAGATAATGCAGGTTATCTGCATTCTAAGCATACTGGTATTCATATTACTTATAACCACCACTTTCAAATGGAAATATTTCGTCAGGTACCCTTTTTTCTTCGTACTATCATACTTAACTATTTATTGTGCTACAACCTAATGTTCTTTCATTCAATTCTAGATTATTAATTTTATTGCTTAAGAAATGAAAATTCACTTTACTGAATCAAGTATAAAATTATTTTTATGCATTGCTTATCTTTCTCCTAAAAACTCATTCTTCAATTTCAATCTATCCAAATTATTTTATCTTGCTGAACTATATCCATATAATTTCTCCATCACCGATCGGATGATACTTGAAAATCAACTTAATATCTACATTGCTGGTGTAAAATGAAATGTAACTTTATCTGACCTTGATGACATTGGAGCTCTTGCTTAGAAAATAGTTGAGACATGTTATGACACTATATTTTCTCTGGTACATCTGCTTATCAAGTTAGGATTAGTCTTATCTATTGTAACTGCTACTGTTGAGAGAGCTTTTTCAGCAATGAACATTATCAAGATATATTTGCGCAATAAGATGGAAGATGATTTTTTGACATACTGTTTGATATGCTATATGGAGAATGATATTTAAAAAAAATGAAAATAAAACTATTATATAACGTTTTCAAAAAATACAAATTCGTAAGATACAATTACCGTTTCTTAGGAGTAGTCAATATAATAGTACAAATAAATTGTTAAACAATTTTAATGTTAAATATTCAATTTTATAGAGAACTTGTCTGTGATTTTTTTTTCTCTGAAAATTTTATTTCCCCTTTGATGAATTTCTGATTCCGCCACTGACATACATTAAAGGTTAGGGGATAATTTTTTGATGATAATTTTTTGAAAAAAAATAAAAAATAACATGTTGTGTAAGTTTCTCAAATTAATATATATATAATGTATTTTTTAATAATATTAAATTGAAAAAGAAAGAAGAAAAAGAAAATGGGTATGTATAATAAATACTCCATCTTTATGGTTATTAGTAATAGGAATTATGGAGATGTAAAATCCAACACCACCAGCTCATTGCGTAACGTAAGAATGATAATTAGAAATTCAAGTTTCAAGCAAGTCAGCAACTCATTTTTTATTGCAAAAGAAGAAAATAGCATAAAATACGAAACAGTTTAAGGTCAAGGTGCCTGAACTAATTAATCATTCAATTCTAAGGTATGCTCTAAAGATGGCAGATGCTATCTAATTTTTCACTTTATTACATTTTCTATTAACAAAAACAAAGAAGTGGTCATTAATACAAAAAGCCGCTACTCTTAATTATCTTCAGCACAATATATATATATATATATATATATATATATATAGGATATGTATGGCTTGAATAAGTTACAAATTATCTGATTCAAAAATATAAAAATTTAGACTGAAATTAATTGCTCTATTGCACATCCAAAAGACGAGCTTGAGCTTCATTTTTTAACTGCGAAAAGGATTGAATTATACAAGCAACACCTTATCTAATCTTTCTAAAATGATTCCTGGCAATTGTAGCCAACATAGCAAACTGAGACCAAGGACAAAATGGTGCATATCAATATTAAATTTAAGCCAAATAAGAGGATATGAAAAAAAAAAAAAAAAAACCTATCTAGAGATCAAATTGGTTTTGGCTAAGGAAGTGACAGATTGAGTAGTTTCTATCTTATACGCATTTAAAAAATCTCCAAAAATAGAACAAGCTCTATGGATTGTAAATGCAAGATTTGGACTAATTTCTTTAGAACTAAATTTATCTCTAGATTTTCAGAGGCTCCAATGCAGGCAAACGATTCTTGTCCAATATGCCTCTTGAAACACACACACACATATATATAGACAAAGATATATGACTATTTTTAATCTCTACAAGAGCCTTGTAAATTCTTTTGTTTATTTATATATTTACATATAACTTTTAAAAATAAAATCAAGACTTATATATATGTTATTTTTGCAAGATAAACACTTCAATAGATCGATAATTTTTTTAATTAAATTTCTTTTTTTTCAATTATAAATTTAAACTCATAAATTAGAGAGTACATTACAATTGTTATCCATGAAGAATATACTAATGTACTTTAACGTTTTTATTGTTTTATTTTTATACTAGTCTTCTCTTAAATTTTCACTTTTGTAATAAAAATATTTACCACCCTAGCTTTTATTATTACCGTTAATGAAATTAATTTAGTGTCATATCAGGATATGGATCCATATAAAATGTCACATCAACTTTATATACTGGCAAGGTACATAACATGATACTACATAAAACATCAATCAATTTATTATTAATGCGAAAAATAGAATAATAATTTTTTTTAATAAAAATAGAGTTAGTTAATGTATTTTTTCAAAGATGATGATTATTATTAACTTCTAGGTTCTTTTTCTCCATTTTAAAAAAAGAGGATTTCGAAGTCTCTCTTCTTTTCTCTTATGTGAGATGCTTGCTGCCTTAAATTTAGGATTGTGGTCGGATTTATCGTCTTATTTTAATTATTTTCTTTGGTTTATTTAGTTCTTCATAGTTTTGTTGGGTTTTTTCCTATTTTTCCGTTATTAGCATAGTGAAGGCTTTTCTAGGTTAGATATATTTGTTTGGAAAGAAAACTAAAGAAATTTTCAAAAGTTTTTCACGCTTTTGCTTGTCTCTCATGGTAGGCTGTTATTCTTCAGCCTTATTCATGGTAAAAATGCCACTCACAATAGATTAAGGACTTTGAAATAGTGGTGGATTTTTCCTGGTATCCAAATCATCCTCACTCTTTTTCTAATGAACCCCTGAAAATATAGTCGTTAAGTTATAAAGAAGAAGAACAGTAGAAGACAAAAGCAGTGTCTTTGGGTTCAACGTAAGAAGTAGAAGTTGGAGTAAAATGCACCGTTTCTAATAAACACAAAGTGCACCGTTTTGATAAATCATAAGTCTCTTCTTCTATTTTGTTTCATCTTTCTTCTTAAGTTTGTTTTTCTTTTCTGTTTTGAGTTAGTTACGATAATAACAACTTGCATCACATACGGATGCAATTTGCTCAATTAGTTAGTAGATTTTGGTTAGCTTCTTCTACAAGTCTCTTTGTATGTATATAAGCAGAAGAACAAATGTATACAGTATGAGTGAAATACAATTTACTAAGTTCATTCGTCATGGTATTAGAGACAACCAAGTTTTTCTTTCCTTCTTAACTATCTCTATTTTACTCTGTTTTTGTTATCTTTTTCCGTACAATCTTGTTAAGTGAAATTTTCAATAATGACAAATCTTATTGATGAATTTCCTAAACAATCTGATACTTCTAAGACGACTGCTATAGTGAATCCGATTTATCTTCAGCCACCAGATAATCCTAGATCCATTGTGGCAACAAATTTGATGAATGGAAGTAATTACTTAACCTGGAGTCGATTGATGAGAATAGCTTTAAGAGCCAAGAATAAGTTGAGTTTCATTGAAGGAGAATCTGTTATTCCAAAAGACAAAAAAAATAGAAGAATATGTTCAGTGGATTGGTACTCATGGATCTTGAATTCCATGAACAAGGAGATAGCAGAGGCTTTCATCTATGCAGCTTCTGCAAAAGAACTATGGAAGAATTTACAAGACAATTATGGTGAATGCAATGGTCGCAGCTTCATCAGTTATAAAGTGAGATTTCTTCATTATAGTAAGGCAATCTTTCTGTTAATGTCTATTTCACTAAATTGAGGAAAGTTTGGGATGAGCTGAATTGTCTAAGCCATGCACCACAATGTACCTATAGTAAATGCGAATGTGGTGTTAGTAAGAGAGTGGAAGAAACTATATCATTGCAAAGGTTAATGCAATTCCTTACAGGATCACATGAGTCCTTTGATGCAGTTAAAGATCAATTGTAGTTACTTGATCCTTTACCACCTGTGAGCAAGGCTTATTCTCTAATACTTAGAGTTGAAAAATAAAAAGTAGTAGATATAGCTATTAACAATCAAGTTGATAATGTTGTAATGTTTGTAAGATCAGGATCAACTAATAGATTAGGATATGGGACAGGTAATTTTCATAGGAAAGATTATAATAGGAATGAAGTTAAGTTTTGTGATGTCTGTAAAAGAACTGATCATCTTAAAGAAGTTTGTTTCAAGGTTACTGGAGTACTTGATTGGTATACTGATCTAATTAAAAGAAGACAGAAGAGTCAGGTTCAGGTTAATATGGAAGGAACTATGGATCAATTTCAGTCGAACAACAATATAGATAATGAATGGAGCCAATAATAAAGAAAAAGAGATTGTGATTGGCAAACACAACAAGGAGTAACTTATCTGATTAAATAGAAGTTATCAAAATTGATGAACAACGAGAAAGTTGAAGTGGATTCTTTTTTGAATTTTGCACAAGCTGATGAGTTTGTGATAACACAATCAATAGTAGTTTTCTTTCTAATTCTTTTGATTGTTGGATAATAGATAGTGGGGCTTCCAATCATATATGTGTAGATATACAATTATTTAGTAGCATTCTACCTCTTACTAAGCCTATAGTTGTTCATTTACCCAATGGCAGTTCAATCAAGGTATACCTTATAGGAACAGTCATCCTGAATAAAAGGCTTAAGGTACTAAATGTTATATGCATGCCAAAATTCACCCACAACCTCATTTCAGTTAAAAACCTGGCAGAACATAATGATTTGGAATTGATTTTCTCTCATGATTATTGTCTTATACATGACCAAAAGAATAAAAGTAAAGTGGCTACTGGAAGATTGATGGGCAGTTTGTATGTGTTGGATATAGAATCTTTTAAGATTGTTGAGAATGTGAAGTTTTAATCAATGTCTATTATCAATAACACTGCAACTTCTTATTCTGTAAATAGCAGTGATGATCTTTCTATAAATATTTGGCATAAAAGGATGGAACATCCATCTATTAGTGTTGTAAACCCTTTGAGCTTTATCAATAAAACACATGATTTTATACCATGTCAAATTTTTCCCTTAGCTAAACAGACTTGTATACCTTTCATTACTAGTCATATAAAGACAACCAAACCTTTTGAATTAGTTCATATAGATATTTGGGACCTATAGCACAACCTTCTAATTTCAGTGCTCATTACTTTCTGACCATTGTGGATGATTTTTCTAGAGGTTTATGGACTTATCTTATGAACAACAAGACATAAGCTATTCATCTATTAACAAAGTTTTTAAAATGGTTGAAACTCAGTTTGAAACCAAAGTTAAAGCCATTAGGACAGATAATGGATCTGAATTTCTGAGCAATCAATGTCAAATTTTGTTGTTTAATCTGGGTATCCTACACCAAAGAAGTTGTGTTTACACTCCATAGCAGAATGGAGTTGTGGAAAGAAAATATAGACACATTTTACAAATCACAAGAGCCTTGTTATTTGATTCTCAATTGCCAAATCATTTTTTAGGGGAGGTTGTCCTTCATGCTACATATGTTATAAACCGGTTACCTACAGCTATTTTGGCTTGGAAAACACATTTTGAAATGTTATTTCATAAACCCCCTGATTATTCAGTCATTAGAACTTTTGGATGTCTTACTTTTGCCACCAATAATCTACCTTCGAAGTCAAAAATTGATCCTAGAGCTATTAAATTAGTTTATTTAGGCCATTCTACTGGACAGAAAGCTTACAGATTATATGATCTCAGTACTTAGACTGTGTTTTCATCTAGGGATGTGGTTTTCTTTGAAACATCATTTTCATATATCAATGATTCTGTTCTCCAGGAAGTTACACTGCCAAAATATATTCTAGAAGATGATGTTCCTATACAAACTAATACATAATTAGAAATTCCTACTTCCACTCCGCCAATTTCCACTGAATCACTAATTTCTTCTTCCACTCAACCAGTTATCCTAGACACTGATATTTCAACTTCTTCATCAACTTTTCCTCTTAACCCAACAAGTGTTCCAAACACACTAATTCCTCCACCTACAGCTACAACTAGAAAAGTTTCCAATATGTCTAGAAAAAGTACCAAACCTAACCAAACACCAAAATGGCTTCATGATTTTGAGACCACTGTACCTAGTCACCATGCTACTACTCTCTGATGCACATTTATGTTTTTTAGCTAACATGACTATTATTTAGGAGCCAAAAAGTTACAATGAAGCTGCTCAAAATCCAGACTCTATTAAGGCTATGAAGCAAGAGTTGTTAGCTTTAGAACAGAATAATACATGGCATATTACTAATTTGCCAAAGGGTAAGAAGCCTATAGGTTCTAAATGGGTTTTTAAGATAAAAGTGAAGGCTGATGGTACAATTGACAGTTATAAGGCTTGGTTAGTAACTAAGGTATAATCAAATTGAAGGTGTTGATTAATCAGATGTATATATTATGAGTGAAATACAATTTGAGTTCAACCCAAAACCTTAACTTTATAGAAGAAGTTTATCAAGTATTACCGAATATTTGTTAAATGATACTTCTTCTTTTTTTTATCCTAATAATCTTTATATCATTTTTTTTCTTATAATCTAGATCTCTTGTTATGTAGTGGAAGATATTTTTCTATGTAGTTTTTAGATATAGGAAAATTCTTCTTATATGTTATTTTTTTATGTGATTTGAATGAAATTTTTCTTTTGATTAAAAAAAATTCAAGGATAAATAAAAGACTTCTTTTTCTTTCAGGGAAATACAAATAGAAAGGTGAGAAGTACAATCCCAATCTCTAAGGACACACATTTGGTCTCGCTCGCATGGATAGGTAAGGTTGGATTGAGACACACTGAAAGAAAAGAGTGCAAATGGAAACCCCCATGTGCAGAAAATGAGACCTAAACAAAGACATTCCCACATGTCCTTAGGATATGTATTGTTTTGTCGTTTTATTATACCGAAATACGTGGGGATTGTGACAAGTGGCCGACAAATAGATAGAGCATTTTTGATGTGAGAGCAAGTTCCCTTAAATGTGCTCCCACATTGCTTTACTATATATGTATTATTTTTATTTTCAAGATTCTCATGAGCTTTTACTTTTATATTAAAATTATATTATAAATTATAAATTTAATTTAGAGTGAAATTAATAGGATTTCATAAGAAAAGAAATATTACTGAAATATGATTATTATTTTTATCATGAATAGAATTATTTTTTTTATTAATTACATATAAAGAAGAGAGAATATTAAAATTTTGAATTTAAAATTTAGGTGAGAGTAATAATATTTTTAATTATAAAGAGAATTGTTAATATTTAACATGAAAAAAAAGAGAAAAGAATTTAATTGGTGCAATATAATATAAAAGAAAGAAAAAGAAGGATTAATACTTAATAGCAATTGGGTGTTGAGTGCATTTGCCTTTGTTTGAATTGACTAGGGTTGTTTATTGCAAATCGAAAAACAAATATAATTTCCATAGTGTTAGGTTAGGCTTGCTTTGTCTAATCAAAAAATGGACCCAACAATCTCATAACAGATTTCAATGTCTCTCTTTATCTTTGTAATATTATAAAAGTGTTTTTGGAAGTAGTTTGAAGAAAAAGTCATAAACTTTTTTCCAATTCAAAAATATCAAATGTTATCAATTGCGACTTGAAGCTGGCAACTTCTTCCCCACTTCAATATGTCACTCTCAATTTTACATTGTCTTTTTAGTGGTGGAATCATAACTCAAACAAACACACATGGACTTGCTCAATCGCAATTATTTGCCTTAATTTTTTTTATTTCTTTATTTGCATTTTCACATTATATATATATATATATATATTTTTGTATGTGTCACCCCCTTCATATTTAACAATTATGGAGTTTAACTTTATTGTTTTTTTTTTTGAGGAAGAGGATTAGTTTAGTTTAGTTTTATTTCTTTGGTTGGCCAACAAATAAGACCAAATTATTAAACAAGAAAAATACATTTTTAGAGCTCTATAGGGTCCCAAAAGCATACAACTTTTTCCTAGCATGAATTACAATGGGATACTAATAATAATAATTTATAACAACTTCATTGTAATAAATATATCATACTAAATTAAATGGGCTCTCACTCATAATTTAGCCACTATACCAAATCCACCAAACAAAAGAACATGGACTTGATAAACTTTTATAACTGAGCTCCTCTCTAAATTGAAAGATTCATCACAATCCATATCTGAATTGTGTTCTGTTCCTACAAATAAAATGTTAATCTAACTTATTAAATCCTTTATATCTACTAACAATAATTCATTCTCTATATTTTTCTTTCCAGAACAAAATGCTTCACCCCACAGAAAAAAAAAAAAGAATATATAAAATAACTTTCCTCGTATCCTTCACTTCAGAAGCCAACATAAGGGTGAAATTCAAATATTTTGACAACAGCTAATTGCCACTTTATGAACTCCAGCAACGTGGTAAAGCTCAGACTTGGAATACTACCCCTAAATGCTATTTGCAAAAGCAAAAATGATTAATCCAGAACATCAAACGCTCGCTGCTAATTATGCCACATGCATAATCACTTCTGTTTTTTTTTTTTTTTTTGCTCTGGAGTCTGGACATAACAATTTCTACTATGGAGGCACTAATTTCGTCTTCGATACAAATTTGAACAATTTATACATTTCATGAATAACAGACATTGTAAATCACAGCTTATTTGATAACCCTGGTTAACCAAGACCTTATACAAAATCCAAGAACAATCATGTCGATGTTCAGTTTCAGCCTCATTAACCAATCAATCTTGTCTTAATAAATTGTATATTGATCTTTACAAGAGATATCATTGACACTATGGCGATGAAAATACAATGCATTATCCTTCCACGAATGATGTCACCATAGACTCGACAAAAACCACAACCCTCCTTCATCAACCCAAGCGCTCAGGAGTCAAGGATAAGGTTGTTTCACCACAGGCACCTTCCAGGAGCACACGACATGATGTCCTTACTTTGTCAACCAATAAATAAAGATAAGAAAAGTGCATACTGATGCAACCAGAGAAAGTATTACGGTGTCCATGGACTTTTTCCTCTTTATTGCAGAAAGTAAGTGATTTACCTGCACCATTGCGTCAAAATAATACATCAAGAAGTGCATAAAGTAACGACATTTTATTTGTTGAATCAATCCAAATTATATCCCTTTCTATTATCATCTTATTCTTAAAGTTCACATTCTCCTATTATCTTATTGACCACTCGTTATAATAGGAGACAGCACTAATCCTTAATCAACTAATCCTCAAGAATCTAATCTCAATTTAAATAGTTAATGCACTGCAGATTGCAGAAAGGAACAATTCCTTTTTAATGATCACAAATCAGACCTAGGACAATAGCACTTCACTTTAAAGGAAAGAGATTTAAAACATTAGAAACTACATTAGCAAAGTTTATATACCGTTGGAAGGCGGCTGCTAACATTACTGAGCTTTGAATTGATTCCCCCAAAAGTTGACCGTTGAAGGACAAGCACACCAAGTGTTGCTTGAGCCTGTGAAATCACATTATCCATCTGCAGCATGGGAACGCAAGCAACATTGATAAAATGTACAATTTGCAAATTCACATCAATTTCTCAAAATGTCTGTGGCATTAAAAAAATCAAGTTAGCAGCAATTTATCATGATGTGCCATGCATAACACCATCTTTATCGTTGTAGCTCGGTAATTAGAAAATAATGGAAATTGTGTTTCTTTTTTTTTTTTAAATCTTTGGTCATCATATGTTATTAAGCAACGAGTATCTCCGAGAATTACCAAAGAAAAAAGTGATGGTTAAACAGTCACTGATAAGAAGTGCCTCATGCATGGCATGGCACAGATATAATAAAAGCATGCAACAAAAAAGTAAAGGAGAGTACAGTTCCACCATCATTTTTTTCAACATAGAAATGCTACACCCACTAGACAGTGTGGTGCACAGATAGGACTATGACACATTACTATTAATGCTAAGGAGTCCGCCCAGGAATTTTTTGCCCCAGAGCACTAACAAGTGGAATCTATATTGCACCACATAAAATCAAGAACAAATCAGCATCATCAAAAACTGCACTAGTAACTTAAATGTGTGAACATGCAACTATTCCCTCAAAATGCACTGCTCTTAAAAGATTAAAGAAGATTAGGTTATCTGTTCAAGTCAACAAATATGCCCATCAGAATATATGGGTCAAACACTGCCGACAACCTATGTAGACTTGAAGCCTTCCTCAATCTATACCATGGAATACTGCATAAACATCAGCTCCTTAAATCTGTCTCTATTTATAAGACATACATATGCATAATGACATAAGATTTTAAAGAGCACAAAGTTCAAATACATTCACCAGAAGACACACTATAAGACTTCTAAAGAAGAACAAATGATGTGGTAAACTAATCCGTAACACCGCCAAACAAAGTATTAGTTGTACCCTTGTACATGAAAGAATGCCTATGATGCAGGATCAGACATTGAATTTTAGAATTTTAAAAGGTGCCTGAGTTAAGTGGCTTGAGAGTACTTTCAAATTCTTGATATGCATGTCATAGTTCAGCATTTCCCTTTGACAGGATTATTATAGTAGTATTTGGTGGAACTGCAGATAGACAGGGACAGAGGGAATCTAATAGATTGAGGATATGGATGTTTATCCTCCTACATAGACATGCCCTCGCACACACACAAACACACATGGATGTCCCACAAAAAAGGAGGCATTTTCTACATCATACCTGTCCTGTATTTCGACTAATGGATGCATGCTCTTTAAGAAGAGCTTGCTCAGTAGAACCAACACCATCTTCCAGGTCCAATCTAGTTCGATCAAACTCCCTAAAATCCTCAAGGAGTGAAGCATGTTCTTGCTTAGCTCTGAGGCTGGAGCGGAGACGATGGAACTCCTGCACTTCAATCATGCATGACACCAAATTAGTGATCTCAAGGGTGATGATCTATCATATTGCTACAGAACACTTCAATAAATTGGTAGCATGAGATGAATCCCGGCAAATTCACAATAAAAAAAAGTCATTATTCTTTCTTCTGTTGTTTTACAGACGAGGCTTAGGCCTCACATGGTAAAGAACAAGGTAGAAGAAAATTTCGGTTACATGTCAAATAGATTATAACTAGATAAAGCAGAAATATGGGAAATTTTGTATGCTTCCCTAAACTAATGTATGAAAATGAAGGAGGAGAGAGAGAGAGAAGGATTGAATGGAGGAGACAATAACAACTCCAGCATAAATCTTCAGAAGTGAATTGAAGAGAAAATGCCGACTCCAGCATAAACATTAAAGCGAATTGAAGAGACAATAGAAACTCCAGCATAAATATTTAAAAAGATGAGCACAGTACTTTCAGATTCATTAGATACATCCGTCAGGTATCTCAACGTACGAAGCATAAAATGCTATGAACCCACTCGCACGCAGCGTAAAGTTCAAATTACACTTTCAAGAGATTAATAGTCGTAATACCTGAGTAAGATCTTGAAGGATTTCTTGATGTCGAGTCAAGGTATGAGAAACCATTTCTGATCCTCCAGATGACACCCAAGCTTGCATCTGCAAATTCACTTGTTCGAGCTGCTTTAGTTGTTGGTCTAATCCGGATTCAAGATCATTCTCTGCAGCATCAACTTTTGTAGAAGCCTTTGCAGAAATCAGTTTACGGTATGAATTCATCTGCTCATCCAACTGAGCTTCAAGTTTCCTCGCCTGCAACCACAGCTTAGATGATTATTTACTAGGATTAAGAAAGAATAAATATTAAAAGAAAGAAATAAAAAAAAAAAAGTTGGCTTATATAAGCAAGAGTTTTTGCCATTCTAATTCTCTAACCAAGAGATCAGCTGAAAAAATTCGCACAAACATTACAACTTAGTGTTTTAAAATATAGAAAAGATATTAGTCAGCAAAGAGGTTGTTTAAGAGATGTAGTTTAGCCTCTCATGAGGTAATAAGTGCATGCGTTTGTGTCCAATCTGAAACAAACAGAGGTTAACTAGGAAATGCATACTTCGTTGGGCAGATCTCAAAGTAATAATTTAAAAAAGATAAATTTCCAATTGCTCAATAAACTTCTTCCAAGTATTTTTTTTTCCTTTTTGCCAAAATAAAAGACACAGAACCAATCCACTCCATTCAGGTACATGATTCGTATACAAGAAACTTGCATATATTTCAATTCTCAACAAAGGTAAAACCAGCCCGACAGATGGATCTATTCAAGTAAAGCTAAGGCATTTAACATAAAACATAGCCTCATAAGCAGTGGCGGAAGTAGCATCGGACAGAGGAGGACAACTGGTGGTCGGTCATTTCTCATCGGCGTCGCTGGTCGGTCGGCGTCTGTGCTGCTCAACGTCTCCCTCCTCTGATCTAGTTTTGTCTCCTTTCTCATCTTCAATGAGTCCCCCTTTATCTGCAAAACCTATTCAAGGGGGCTGCGATTAATGGCGAACTACCGGAACTACCGGCGAACCAACAGCAAAACCTGTCCACATATGCAGGTGGGCATCGGTGAGGGGAGTCGTTTGCACCCACTCGACTTCACCTGCTTCCACCACTGCTCATAAGCGTCCTCTAAGTTGTTTAGAAGTTCTAGGTAGAGGCATTATCAGCGAGTGGGACGTGTCCATGGTGCTTCAGCCATTGAAGAAGATCAATTACATGAGGATTCAAGAACCACCAAGAATTTCACTATGATTGAAATTTACTTCTAAGTTTAAATTCATCCAAAGCTCTTTAATTTCATTAGAGTTTCATAACTAATAAAATTTGCTATAACTATTTAAACACATCATTCTAGGAGAAGTGTTCAATATCAAATTGAAAGTCGCCTCATTTTCCAAAGGCAAGAAGTAAAATCCTATACTAGTCCAAATCACTACTCTCTTAAATTGCAATAAACCACCATGATTGTACAGTTGCCCTATTCTCAAACGAATTATTCGCATTTAATTATCCAATCGAAACTCAACGAAATTATAAATAAATAAAAATAACAAGTTCTCATGGAAAAACCCATAAAACCTCAGCATCCAAACAGAAACCGATAGAAATTGCAGTGAAATGTCAGACAAAGAGAAAAAAGAAACCTGTTTGCGTAAAGCGTCCCATGAGCTAGGCGCGTCCATTAGCTCTTTCTTCTATGAACAATGAAAAAAATATAAAGAAAAGAGAGAAAAGAGAATCAAAGAATTGAAATTGGAATTTGGTATTTGAGATCTGATCGATGAATAATGAATTGTTTGTTAACAGATGGGGACGGATGGTCCCTTCTCAACGCCAATTTTGATTGCTCATTTGCGAATTCATTTGGAGATTATGTTATCATGCAACCGTTTTCATTCACTTCTCGCACGCCCCTTTTATTATATGACCTCATTTTCTCCTTCTTAATAATTATTTGTTGGGTTTTTATTTATTATTATTAATTAAAATTAAAAAAAATTATAATCTCTTTCTTCAATAAGATTATTATAATTGGAAATTCATATTCAAAATAAGAAAAAAAACTGAAAATTGTTGGGATACTTTTTTTTGTTACAAATCATTTATTTGGAGTTGTATTGAAATACTTTTTAACCAATTATAGACATTTTAGAGGCTATTCAAATTATTACCTATATTATATATGTAACTCCTAAAAAATGTACATAATTAATTATGATTTATTATTAATAATAATCGAGTCATAATACTTTTTCAAATATTATTTTTTTCTAATATCATATATATTAAATTCTTTGTTTGCATTTATAATTAAAAAAAATTAATTAATCATTAAATTATTAATTATTTCAAACATCTTCTCAAAAACAAAATGTAATATACTAAGAAATACTTGAGCATTGATCAAATTTAAAAGCATTGATTAAAATAGTGAATAATTCTTTTTAATATTTTATAAAATTTCAAATTTTTTTAATTTTTTTTAAATGAGAAACGGGAATAGTAGCTTCTAATTTTGAACTACTTCATTATAATTTGAGCTCAAAAAAAAAAAAAACTAATTCAGTATAATATAATGTTTCCTCCATTCAAATTACATCATTTCATGAATAAATGAAATTAGACCCATGACAAAAATAACAATAACAATAATATCTTCAATAATAATAATAATAATAATAATAAAAAGAATGTAACTTTATCGCTCAGTCCAGTTTGGCCTGTACAGAACTAAAACATATGGAAATAATTGACACTAACTTCATTTGCTATGCAAAACTGTAACATTATGACTACCACAGGCAGCTCAAGCTGCAGAAAAATAAAACTAAATCCAACTCTAATACAGCTCTGTCAATGTCTGAATCTTGTAAAAAAATTCTACTGCATGCATCTCATCATTATTAAATACAAAGCAACTGTATCAAAGCTCAAGCAAAATTGCAGCCCTAACCATTAAAAACATAATTTAGGGCAAATGCATAGGCGTAGTTGAACAGAAGTTCATCAGTGTATTACTGACTAATATCTATTGTGTATTCTTTGCATAGTATCATAGTTAGTTGAAAGTCTTCTTGCCCATAGGGTTTCATTCCGTGACCAAGAAATTGGGAACCCAAGAATGGCACACCATCTTAAATTCAACAGGGCAACAGCAATGTCCTGCTCTGGCCCTACAAAAAGCTTGAGTGTCCGCATCTCAGCTTCCTGGTCATCAGAAAGGATGAATTCATCTTCAAGTTCTGCTTTCTTTTCTTGAAAAGTGTGGCCGTCTTCACAAATCATTCGCATTCTTAAAACCTGCAATGCTTCCGTGGCCGTGCTATGGAAATCATGTTCAACATATGTAGAGAACACGCAATGGCAAGTCATTGCATCGGGCTGGATTTTCTCACGGTGCATCAGCTCAACGATAAGCTCAATAATGTCGATTCTTCCCTATATTTCATTTCACACAAGATACTGCTGATTTAGCAATGCAGTTGGCCAAAAAAAATCATACCAATGTTTAAGTAGTTTTAATATTGGTCAATCCCATGTTTATGAATTGCTGTAAATTGCAGAAATATTGACCTTTTATGCATGTGTGGAAGCAGACATATGCTTGTGTTTAGGACGGGGAGAGAGATTTAGTAATATGAGATACTTTTCCTCTTGCTTTTCTAAGAAAAGTATTATATAACAATAAGTCGGGTTTAATCCCCTCTGAGCTCCCTTTTTCCAGAAGATTCAAGGCTTCATCAAAATTTCCATCATCCAACAGAACCTGGCAGAAAATAAGCTAGCAGTGAGAAATGATGCAACTGCATTTTCTAAGGATCTGTTTGGCTATTAAGAAAAGCTGGGAAACGGAAGAATTGTAGAGAAGCAGAGAAAAGAGAGGGAAGGATATAGACCAAAAAAGAATTGAATAAATCAATTCAGCTTATTATCCTTCAAGTACCACAATAACATGTTCATTAATCTATACATCTCAACGGCATAACCAACTAAAGCTTACATCAGCAACTTAATAACAATCTCTTCAAACAGCTATGACCTGCCACTGATGTGATTTGACTAGATAACAGTTTTTCATCTTAAGAGAGAATTTCCATTCCAAATCCAATTCTATGATTAACAGGTGCTATTAGTGAACTACTGCAGTTAACATGAAGCCAATTTATGGAACATCCATGAGTAACTACCAAGCATAAACTTCAATTATTTCCATCTTTTATATCTAAGAAATGTGAACATCCACTAGCAAAATTATATCCAATTACATGTTTCAAATGTGAAATTTCAGAAGTTCTCATATGACACCTAAACATCAATAGGTTAAAATATCTTGAGCAAGGAAAGATCAAATCGCAAAGTGGTTAACACCAAATATCTTGAGTATGTCAAAATCAAATAGTCAATTGGCTCAAATTTACTCTAGGCAGCATTAGATCAAACTATCAAAGGCCAGAAGCATGTGGGAATTTGCAATTTTGACCAATATTTTTTACTCTGTCAATTTTTGCCTGATTTGAGAAATTAATTTGCAATTCTAGCCAGCCGATCAAAATTGAAAAAATAATTCATCATCTAATTTTTCTTTTCCTTTTCCAACCCTTTCCCCACTCTTTTCCACTACTCCCTCCCATCCCATCCTTGCCCCCTTCTCTCTGTCCGAATCCAATCAATCTACTTTTGTGGGCTCTATTTATTATGCAGTCATTCAAATTAGGTAATATTTACAATCCTATAACATGAAAAGGAAACTACTCTAAATTGTATGAGTTCACTCTAAATCTTAAACTTCAATTACTAACAGATTTTTTTATTTATTCCTCTTGTTTCAGACAACATTCCAACAATCTTTATAAAAATAAACAAGAGTGACTACAACACCACTCTTCACAACTGGCTTCACCGTCCAAAAGGGCGAGATCAAGACCACTATTACTTCATGTGGCATTCAAATATGGGGTTTAACCTTTTGTCTTAAAAAGTCTCCGGTTTATCAGTTGGTAGTGGCTCTAGAACAGAAAAGTAGAATATTCTAGGAGCAGATGCTCCTGCCAGCTTAAAAATATTTTTGCTCCTAACAGCAATAAAAATTATTCTCTCAATTTGACAATAAAAACAACAACAACAATAACAAAGCCTTAATCCCAAGTCAATTGGGGTCGGCTATATGGATTCTTTTTTTTCCACTCAATATGATTTAAGGTTATCTCTTCTGGCAGATGTAACATCATAAGATCATTTTGGACTACTTTTGACCAAGTCAGTTTAGGCCTACCTCTGCCTCTCTTAGATCTACTCTAACTTGTTCGGTTTTTCTAACTGGCGCATCGCTAGGTATTCGTTTCACATGGCCAAACCACCTCAATCTATGCTCTCTTATCTTATCCTCAATAGGTGTTACCCCCACTTTTTCTCTAATGCACTCATTGCGGATTCTATCCATCCTAGTATGACCACACATCCATCTTATCATTCTCATTTCCACAACATGCATTTTACTCATGTGTTGTCCTTTTACTGCCCAACACTCACTCTCAATTTGACCAGTTGGAAAAATTGCAATCTATGTATCAAATTAGGCTAAAATTTAAAAAATAAAAAGGAAAATTACAAATACAAGAAATGGATGAGATTTCTTTTGGTCACTAGACCTAAATCTAATTTCTAGGTTGTTTCTCATATTCCATTTCTTAAAATACACTGAAAACATGGTTGGGCTAACATGCATCCTAGAAATGCATGGTCATAATAAATATGCAAACAGAAAAAAAAAATGCTGATTAATATAAAGGAAACACATGATTTGTGGTCATGATAAACAGAACTGGAAGTTATCTTCCAGCACCTCAATTAAGAAGCATGGGATATATCTACCTTCACCTTCATATGCTGATATGTACACTACATGTAGACATGCATGTAAGTAGATCCAAGATATACTTTTTCATATTGCAACAATAAATGCTCTCTGAGAACATTACTAAGCAAATAACTATTATTTTGTTCATTGCCTAACCAACACTTGCGCAAATTGAAAAGATACAGCACTGGAAATCAGAATTGTAACATTTTATTAAATAAATTACCCTCTGTGGTTATGTATCTGTAACCACTAAAAGCAGGACAGGAGGGCAAACATGCTTCATAGAAGAAGTTTGACCGTCGAATATTGGACACCAAAAAACTGCTGACATGAAAGAATGACAAGACTGATAAAGCATAAGTGTACAACCAACATCTTTTACTGGTTTTATTTATTGCTAAGAATACAAAATAAGCAAATCAATGAGAGTGAAATGACGTCCTCAAAGAATGCAGGCCAATTACTTGAAAATCTCAATATTTGAGAAGCAGATACTTTATGGAGTGGTCAGGATATAACAAGCAGAAACATAAAAGCTACACCAATTTTTTCAATGTTTGTTGCATCTATAGAACAGATGCATTTTGTTATACACATACAAATTTAGATCGCACAGATCCTTGTATAAATTTAAATACCTTTATGAGAGCAGTATAAGTTGCTGTCTGTGGATAAAATCCATTGCAGATCATCATGGAAACTAGAGCACATGCAGATTTGTAACATCTTATGATGTTACAACAATCAATCATTGTAGTATAAGTTGCAACATTTAGCAACAAACCACTAGATTTCATTTTTCTGAATATTTCAATTGCCAGCTGACTCTGCATGTCAACCAGACTTAATTAATAGAAGAAACAGGATAATGCCCTCACAACTAATGAAGCAGCAACAGGAAATCAGCAATGGACAAGACAAAAGGAAACCCACTTACTTCCTTAGCCTCTACAAGGGAATGCAACACTGTATTGCAGATAGGTGTTCCCAAATAACTGTTACTGCAATAGAAAAGGTTTTCTTCCACTTGTAAATACTGTATGAGCTCTCTTATCATCCCTTCTGAACCAAGAGCTTTCAGCTGAAGAGAACAAAATGAAATTTTTATTTTCTAAAAAAAAAGTGTCCTGATAGGCATTGTGTAATAAAAGGCCGATAAATGGAAGAACAATGCAAACAACCAATGCTATTTCAGAACAATTTAACATGAGTTCCAAAAAGATAACATAATTTTTCAAATGGGTTAGTGAATAATTAAGAAAATAATGCAATTTAAGGTGTCTAGAGAACAATCCTAGACAAAAAGAGAGAGAATAGGCATTCCCAAGTACTAGCATATTCTCCTTTGCTTATAGATAACCTCCACATGCACAACCATCCCCAACATAGCATTATTCATTAGGTCTCTACAGTCAATACAGATATCTGTAGCCTTAAGGGCATCTGATATCATTGCCAAACTGTCATGCATAATATGTGCATGTTATCCCATCGCTCATAAGTGCTTTTGTTAGTAGCATGAAGGCAGCTCTCTCCAAAAGCCGACTCCAAGATCTTATTCAATTAGACTGTTCTAGGCAACAAGGATCCAATTACTATCAACAAAATTCATGATTTAATGGTTTTTCTGTATAAGTTTATCGTGGATAACATTCATCTTCACAACCAAAGTGAGACTAAAGTAACATTTAAATACCAAGAAGTCAGCAACAGGAAGTCGATGCCCACAGAAAAGAAACAAATCAACAAATACATGAGGTGTGAAATTATCAATTTTTCCATTGATTTATGACTGTGCTGAACTCCATTTTTTGCCATGTCCATCTCTATAGCATTTATTCTTTTAGCAGAGTCTACCTGCGACAACATATTGCCATCTTCATATGGAGTATTCACATTACCAAATAATGAAATCAGAAGCTTGTATGTCCTGATGTTTGGCTGGATTTTTAATTTTTTTATTTTTACCCAAATCCGAATGGCATGCTCTGGTTGATCCTGCACAATCAGCGGATAACAATTCTTTATGTTTATCGCGCAGAAAGACTGTTTGTAATGATTGATCAACAACTTTTCAATTCAATATACAAATTTCTATTTCCAAAGTCGAATGACTACTCTTTTGCTTAGCCTCTTGTGAGGATATTCCTCTTTCATATTTTCTTCAGCTGTAACACCAATCTGGTGTCAGGCGTCAGGCATAAGGTTGAAAGAAATTAACTCACCATGGTATCACAAGCTTCAAGAAACACATTAAAAGGAAATGGATTTTGATAATTTGAAATTTGTATGGCTTCAGTTTCCTCTCTTGCATTATTTTTAACTGTGGCAGCACGAAAAAACCAAATGCATTTGTATGTGTTTTTATGGATGGGAATAGAGTTGCAAACATAATGACATAAGCATCTAGTTAAAAGAAAAAGCTTACCACTTCCATGCCTTCCCTTATACCTCTCTCAGAAATGACAGCTCTAAGAAAGCCATTGTATGCATGCCTTGAAGGTTGCATCCCAAGATTTTGCATCTATTTCAATAATGAAAAACTTTATTTATAGAAGTGCACTCCAAAAGACTTTGCCATATAGGGATATAAAAATGTTTGGTAGAAGAAAGGAAGAAGAACAAACAAAAGTGCCAGAAAAAAAAAGGAAAACAACAACAAATAAGCCTTAGTCCCAAACAAGTTGGGGTCGGCTGTATGGATCCTCAACAAAATAAGCTCAAAAGACACCAAAAAAGATACTCCAGCCTTAGGCCCCTTACAAGACACGGATTTTACGTCTCCATTCAAGTCTGTCATTAATCAAATCCGCATCAAGATCTAAGGCACGTAAGTCTCTTGCTACCACATCATTCCACACAGTTCTAGGTCTTCCACGACCTCTAGCCCCCTCAATCAACAAATTCTCACACTTACGAACCGCAGCATTAGGAGGTCTTTTTAAAACAAGCCCATACTATCTAAGTCTTCCTTCCCTCACCTTATCTCCGACATCCGCTACTTGGACTTTTTGTCGAATATGAACATTCTTAATTTTGTCCAGTCTGGTATGTCCACACATCCATCTTAGCATCCTCATTTCTGCCACACTCATCTTATGCAAATGTTGTCCCGTTGGTGCCCAACACTCACTACCATAGAGCATCGCAGGTCTAACAACCGTCCTATAGAATTTACCTTTCACTTTCAGAGGTATTTTCTTATCACATAGAGCCACAGTCGCACCCTTCCACTTCAACCACCCTACCTGTATTCTGTGAGCCACATCTTCATCTATACGGCCATCATTCTGGAACACCGAACCCAAATATTTGAACTGCTTGGTTTTAGGAACCAAAACTCCATCCAACTTAACCTCATGTTCATGCTTCTTCCTTAGACTGAACTCACAGTGCATATATTCCGTTTTACTCATACTTAACTTAAAACCCTTGTCCTCGAGGGTTTTTCTCCACACTTCCAACTTACGGTTTACACCAGCACTAGTCTCATCAATTAAAATAATGTCATCAGCAAACAACATACACCAAGGAACATCGTCTTGTATGCTTCTGGTTAGCTCGTCCATAACCAGGGTAAATAAATATGGATTCATGGCCGAACCTTGATGCAATCCGGTAGTAATGGGAAAAGCCTCAGTGTCTCCACCAGGTGTTTTCACACTAGTGGATGCATTCTCATACATGTCCTTGATGATGTTGATATATTTGCCGCTGACTCCTTTCCTCTTCAAAACCCACCATAACACTTCTCTTGGTACTCTATCATAGGCTTTATCCAAGTCAATAAATACCAAGTGGAGATCTTTCTTCTTCTCTTGATACAATTCCATTAGTCTTCTTAGAAGAGAAATAGCCTCCATGGTAGATCTCCCTGGCATAAACCCAAACTAATTCTCCGAAACTCTTGTAAGCTTTCTCAATCTGTGTTCAATAATCCTTTCCCATAATTTCATAGTATGGCTCATAAGTTTGATACCCCGATAATTTGTACAGCATTGAATGTCTCCCTTATTTTTATATATGAGTACCAGGATACTCTTCCTCCAGGCATTCAGCATCTTACGTCCTTTCACAATAGCATTAAAGAGTTTAGTTAACCAGGCAACTCCTACCTCTCCAAGGTTCTTCCAGACCTCTATAGGAATACCATCCGGGCCACAAGCTTTACCAACTTTCATATACTTCAAGGCTTCTCTTACTTCACTATGCATGATCCTCCTAGACCAGCTGATATAACCATTTATTGCATGTAGACCTTGAAAATCTTGTTCATGTTCAGGGTTAAATAACTGCTCAAAATAAGCCTTCCACCTCTCCTTAATCTCAACATCTCCTGTCAACACCCGTTGATCTTCGTCCTTTATACATTTGACTTGGCTTAAATTTCTGCTTTTCCTTTCTCTCATCCTTGCAATCTTATAAAGGACGATGATAATAATATTAAATATCTAGTAACTTGTGTATGGCAATTTAACTACACAGAAAGGTGCATAAACAACACGCAAGTTTCCATAAATGCCATCAAATGTTTCTAAAGTGCACGAAACTATGCATTTCCAACAGTGCATGGAAACTAGCCAAAATATATTATTGTGTTTAGTTGTTATAGATGTGAAGAGAGTTAGAATTGATGATTGAAGAATGACCAAGTTCAATTGATTCTAGTAAACGATTTGTTTCTTTCCTTTTTCATATAAATTTGTAAATGATTTTTTTTCCTTCTCTTTTCGTATAAATTCGTAACTAAAATAAACATAAAAGATGTTACACAAATTCAAAAAGAAATATACAGTCACACAAAATGGCTATCAGAAAAAACAACCATAAATTGATAAAAAAAATGTCTAACCTGCAGCATTAACTGTTCTGCTAGTCCATATTTTTTATGTTGTGCACATACATATATTACTTCTCCAAAAGATGATGTCAGGACCTTCATGGAAGGCTGATATTTAATTTTACCCAAAATGACTCTTCCAACATTCTCAAATTCTTTTCCAGTAATAGTAACAGTGCTCCACTCTTTGTTACTAGCACAGGCATCTACTTTTAAAGGACCAGATTTCTCATTATTGTCCTCCAAGTCAAATCTCGGCAAGCCTAATTCAACATTAGAAGGTACAGGAATGTCTAATCTTGAAGAGTATATCCTTCCTCGAAGGGCTAAATCCACCATGTATTGCAATGTTTGGAATGCAGAATGTAAATCTCTTAACTCTGTAAAAGACTTAAGAAACTTTTGCAAAGTAAAAACACTCGGACTATAATATTTGATATAGTCCTTCCAAATCTCATGGACCGCAGGCAGGTCTTGCTGATAAACAGCCAGCTGCAAGAAAAGGGGGAAATTAGAATAACAACTAGTCAACCATTTAATGAACTTTGCATATAATAACTTAAAATTCCATCTTAATTTCAAAAATCTGCTGGAGCAAAAACAACAAGGAAAAGTATTCATTCAACTGCATATTATCTTCATTTTATTTTTTACTTTACTCGTGTAACATTAGGGGCTTCTTGGTGACAGGGGAAGGGGAGTGAGGAAAATGTATGCCAAATTTTGCTTTTACTTATTTCAGTAAAAAAACCATAAAAATAGGCAATCCTCTTTATACCTTGGGAAGCTGTATGTATGTAACTTCATTCTTTCCCAACATTTTGTTCTCCATCAAATCCAAACATTGATTGGCATGAATGATACTGTACATTTTTAAGCAGGCTCCCAATAAAATATTATACACGTCGAGACTGGGATTCATTCCATGCTTTTCTCCAACAAAATTAATCAGATTAAATGCCTAAACAAAGCACAAGAGGAAGAAACAAAAATAATTAGAGTTAAATAATAATACCAATCCTCTTGCTCCCCCCATCCTAGAGAAAAGGGAATGATAAATTTGCAGCACAATTTTGAAAAGTGCTGCTGTGGCAGCTATAAGAATATTTTTCATTACAAACACCATTCATATTCAGCCCCGAGAAATAATATCTTCACATTGATTATCAGAATATCCTGTCATCCAGAAACATTAATCAATCTACAATCTAGAATAAAGTGAAGGCGTTGCATTTCCAAAATTCATAATTATTAATGAAAAATTTGTAACTGAACGCAAGATGCAAGCAAGAAAAATAACGATGACAGTAATTACAACGCGTCATACCAAAAAATGGCATTGAAGATACTGGCACAGAAAAATGAAATATATATATACCTCTCCCAAGTAACCCTGTTTGCAAAGAGCTAGCATCATAAACAGGCAAGATCTGTCATTGAGGCCAATCCCCTTTTCCTCCATTATTTTCCAAGTCTCCATGGCAAACTGTGGCCAAAAGCAAACAAAGGGTGTAACTATTGTCCCAAAAGAGGCCCTCCAAAATGTTTGGCAACTTTTTTATTAAAGAGCATAATATCAAAATAGAGCTATAAGGGAATGCAAAAACACATATAATTTCTCCCAATTCGATGCATAAAATTCTCATAATTTGATGCATTCTCATACAAATTTCAGCAAACTCTTGCTGATCATGTGACATCACATGTTATTGATAAGTGAGGTAACAAAGCAGAATAACTATCACTTAATCCATCCATAGAGAGTTTAGAGATATCACTTCGGCCAAGTCACAAGATGAGGATGATTTGCATATGAATAAAGGCATTTGAACCATTTGATTCTCATGTTATTTTTAGCTTTCTCTGTTTAAGATCCCCAGCAATATAGGACAAAAAGGTTTAAAAAAAAGAAAAGAAAACTAGTCTCAGTTATTAATTGTAGTTTACTAGCAATACACATGTTACAATTCATATAACTAAGAATAATATCTTAAATCTAGACAATTGAAAAGAAATAAGTGCAGAAACACAAACCAAGGTGAGGTTAGAAAACGAATTTCCTTGTTGATTATCTTACCAATGGATCAGCTGATGTTGCACAATACTTGAGGATATCAGCAAAGTCATTAGCTCTTAACGAGTTATTTGCATGGCAAAGATCTAAAAGCAGATTTGATGCTCTGCCTCTCTCACCCAGGTAAAGTGCATCAACAATTTGCTTCTGAATGAAATTTTTAGTTGATTTTTCTTCATACCCGAAAAAAACATCACCTGCATTTCACATCCTGTGCTACTAAATTTCATTCAAAAATTGATTTACATGCTGCTTAACTCATGAGTTCATTAAGATGCATACAATTAGTTCAACATTCAATTCACTATAGCAAAAATATTGACATGTGCAGCACTAAAGCAGAGAATGAAAAAATATAGCCTATTATAAAGTGATTGGTAAAAGATCCTGCTGCTAACCCAAACAGCTGGAAGAAGGAAAGAGGCATTCAGTTGAATATCAAAAAAAAAAAAGGAATGAAAATTCTAGGAGATTATTTTTGTAATGTGCTTACTAAAGTACATTATTTTTGTCATGTGCTTACTAAAGTACACATCCAAATATATCCATACACCTTAAATATGGTGAAATCCACCAGATTTTAAACATGCTACAGATTCAATACAGGTAGATGCTGACAAAATATTTTTGCTTCTAAACAATATTTCAAATCATCTCTTCAAAATCACATGAAAACAGCAACACCTGCACATTAAGATTATCCTGTATATTTTAGTAGGAAGCAGCTGATTACATCCCAACTAGAAGATATGCAGACCAGTACCAATTGAAGTGCAAATACTTCTACAGAATCCCAGTTCACCGACTATGTTTACTTTTCCCTCTGTCCACATAATTGCTAAGCTGTCAATAACATAGTAACTTTATAAACACCAATAATAGTCACAATTATGAACATTTAACTGTTTTGCAATAATAAACAAGGAGATAATTAGCCAGTTTGATGCAGTCAAGAAAAATTAGATTTTAGGGATTTTTTCTTAGTTCTTAATATAAAATTTAGATTTTCCTTGTAGATTTTCTACTTAAGAAATTCAGGGTTTAGTTCTAATTTTTAACATAAATATTTAGAAAGTAGTTTGCTTTATTTACAAATTTTCCCAGTTCAGGTATTCTAATCCTTGTAGGAATAGGTTCAATTATTAAATATCTATAAAATTATTAATCATGGAATTATATAAGTAATTTGATTTGGAATCTAAGGTGCTTACTCTCTTCACCCTCTGTTATTTTCTCTTCTTATTCTTCTTCTTTTTTTTACATCTGCTGCTACTGTTTATAGCTCCAAATTAGCTCTGATTAACTCTTAAGCTCATTTCCTTCATCAATAAACTGGGTGATTTCAATGTGCCATCATAACTCCTAATCCTAACTTCCAAATAGAAATAAATAATTACAAGTACATACATGTTGAAGTGATATTGATTTGCAAAACAAGTCTGATATAGACAACAAAGGAACTCTCCCCCTACAAAAAAAAAAAAAAAAAAAGACAGATGAAGGGAAGTGAATGTTAGAACTTAGTATGTAGTTATAGAATTGTATATATAGATTTGTACTTACAGAGGCCGATACATGCTATTGGAGAATTTTGCTCAAGAAAATTGAACTCACTGAAGCAAACAAGTAAAAGTGATTTCAGGTTTAAACATCTTGTCTGCCTAAAAAAGCAAAACGTTGCATTTGTCTTCTCCCAGGTTCAAGTTTCTGACATAGTGTTTTTAATATATGAGAAGGTAAAACGCCGGTGATGAAACAACAACAATTGCTGTAAACGACGTCGTTTGAAAGTTTTTAGATTGAGCGGGAACTTGTTCAGAGTTTTGAGAACACAAAACGACTCGTTGCAGTTAGAACTCCTAACTTAGGGTTTTGACTCCAAACATTACGCAACTCAACGCAATGAAGATGGCAGATTGGGAAACTTGCTCAGATGAAACGAGTGACACTGAAGCCAATTTGAAAGACGAAGACTTGTACTACACCCCTGGTTCTTTACCCAAGCTACAATTTAGGTAAATAAACATCAATCTAAGAAACTTATTATTTGCCTTGAATTCTAATTGAAGTTCTAATTGAAGTTCTTTCTTTTTTAAATAGCGTTTGAGTGAGGGTGATTTAAAAATTGCTCCTTTGTTCGATTTTTCAGAAGTGATATCTCGAAGGCAAAGTGGGATGATGAAATGGGCATGGCAGAGGTGGTGGAAAAGAAGGGCAAATTGTGGACAACTACAGGAATTCTTCGCGGTGGCAGGACCTACTGCTTAATCGAGGAGACACTGTATGTTAAAACTATGTGTATGTATATATATATATAGAATTTTTGATGCTTTTAATATTTGTCAATGTAAAAATGATGTTATTTTGTTTTAGGTTTTTGGCTGAATTGGGTGCATTGCTTATAGCGGATGATAAAAGTCCATGTCTTTCTCTGAAAGATTTATATGGACAGACAGTAGATGAGCAGAGTGGGTGTTCTTGGGAGCTTTTTGAGGTCTATAGGCACCTCAAGTCTTTGGGTTACATTATTGGGCGCCATGGTATTCCTTGGTCTATAAAGGGTGTTAAGAGTAACTGTAAATCTGATCATTTTCAAGGCACCCCAGAAAATAATGGGTTGATAATGGCTAGTGAATTGGAAAAAACAGCTTCGGTTGTCGAAAAGCTAAGTAATTTGCAGATTGATGATGAGCTGAAACCAAATTTCGATGTTTATCTTCCAAACAGCAAGTTTAGGAAGTCTTCACCCGGTGATCCAGCATTTTTGCTCTGCTTAATTAGGTAAATCATGTTCCCAACAGTTGCATCTAGTTAGATCATTGCATTTTAATTCCTATGTTATGTATTTTTTTGGCTTATCTTGTAGGGGAAGTCCACCATCTAATGCAAAAATTGAAGCCCTGGAGAGACAATGCGGACAGGTTCCTTGGAAGTTTTGTCATGTAGATAATGGTCGTGTCAGCTTTTTCACCTTCAAGAGGGTACAGCTTCCAGTACTACCCTGACCTCGAGTTAGATACTTCAACCGTGCCTGCATTGCTTCCAAGTACAACTAGTGTTGGCATTACCTGGGGTGGTGTATTGGCCTTCAAAATCAATGCAAAGCATTCTCTTCAGCTCAAGTTTGTTTGTTATACATGGAAAGGAATAGTACATAACTAATTGTGGATGAACATTTACAAGCATAGCTTGGCATTACCGCATTAGGTGCATATGTTAACTTAGTTTACAGAGAACATAATTGCATATTGTTGCCAAATAACTTGAATTCTCTAATATAAATATATAAATCACATTAATTAAATGTAAATCAATCACAGAAATTCGAAAAAGGGTCATACATATTCAATTTTTATAAATATTATTTATAAATTTTATACATATTCAATTTGCGTCACGTCTCTCATTCTCTTTATTGTCCAATATTAAAAAGAAATAAATATTATTTATATGATGAAAATTTCATTTTGTTATGTGCCTTACGAGAGGAATCTAATTGGAGTCTTGAAAAGTATAGTATGGTTTAATTTAAAAATTAGTAAAAATTGTTTTAAAATAAAAATTCAATATCAAGAAATTTCCTTTTAAAAATAAATAAAATAAAACAAAGGCCAAAACCATATAAGAACAAGACCCAAGCTTTTAGAAAGGCAATACATAAGAGACTCAGGCGAAGACCGCCAGAACTTCAACCCAAAATGTTCAACGACCATGAAGATCCATGGCTGGCCCCTGACAAGCTCTATCACCTTTTCTTTTGCCTCTTCCTTACTCTCTTCTTCTCCAAATTAGCCTCCCTCACCCGCTATCCATTTCTCCGCCGCCATTCTCTTTTGATAGGATCTATCCTCTCCCTCACCGCCGGCGCCGCCAAGGAGGCAGCTGACCAGTTTGGCCTCTTCCCCTCTTCCGGTGCCTCGGCCAAAGATGCAGCTGCCGATCTACTTGGTGTCTTGATAGCTGCATTCTCACTATCGATTTGTAGAACCCCAGACAGATCAGACTCGGGTCCCTGCCAGAACCAACGGGTTTTGCCAGTTTGAGTTGACGATTGAGGGTAAACGCTTTTTGGGGTTTGATAGTTTTGGGAGAAATGGGTATGTGGGGAGTTAACTGGTTGCCCTGGAGGAAAAATTTTGGCTGTCTGGTTGCTGAGGAAGTGGAGGGAAAAGAACGAAATTTTGGCTTTTGGGTGTTCTATTGTTTGTGTTGTGAAGACAAAAAGGACTAGATGAGGTGAGTTTCTCTTACTTTTGAGTACATAATATTTTTGTAGAATTCTTAAAATTGTACTATTGCATACCAAATTTAGAGAAATTTTAGTGAAAAATTCTACATTTATTAGCACCAGTAATTTTCTTTTTATGCATTTTATTTCATTCCTGGAAACATTGGTTGAATAGAGTGCCATTTTCATTTTAAATGCTTAGCTTTAATTTTAGAGTTAAAATAATATTTTACTTATTTATCTTTTCAAGAACTCTTTTATTTTAATAGATACATTCTAATTTTCGTGGAAAGAGACAGAAAATTGATTCATGATTGTATTCCTATCACCAATAGGTTATAGATAGTGTTATTTAACCATAACTTGTTAGAGTAAAATCAAGTCCAAGTGAAAAATAAATTACATTATTTTTTTGAAAGAAAATTACATTATTTAGTTAAGCATGCAAATGAAATGTCATGGATATACTAAACTAAGTGATTCTTACTTGAGTCCATTGACTAAGAAAGCTGAAGCTTCTTCATTCAGTTATAGTTGTTCATTGGGCATTTGCCATGAGAATCATGTAACCAGAAGCTTGCCTAGCTGCTTCATATGTTACTTGAAGAACTTTCCAAGTGCCTAGACGTGTTAGTTGATCAGATTAGCAGACATGGACTGTTTATTATGAACTTGATGAATTCTGAAATCTATACCAAGCTCATTCAAGATCTTTTAAACAATAAAGTGAAAATTTGATGTTGGACCTGGATGCAGGTTGGTTGAACACGAATTTAATGTTAAAATTTTCAAATAGAGTGACCATTTAATGCTTTAGCAAATTGTTTTGCAAATAGTAGTATGATCTAAGAATTCTTGCTCTTTTCAATTGAAAAAATGGACTAAATCGGAACAATTATTAGACAGTTGCAGTATGTAGGAACTGAGCAATTAAAGAATATTAACAGCACATGGCAATAAAAAAAATATTAGTAGCATATTAGAGAAAAAGAAAGTGTAGTGGTAGTTTTTACGAGTTGTAAAACTTTGAGTTTTGAAGGTAATTTTGCTCTGCATATTGTAGTTCTGAAGCTGTATTGGAGTTATAGAAATGGCACTACAATGACAACTCTTTGTCTTTTTGGTGTGTGAAGTGTTTGTGGACTGGGCAATTCTTTCCACTGGCTGAGCAAAGAAATTCAATGCATGAATTGACTGGAACATACCCTAAATCATGTGTGGTAGTGTGCTGGCCATTTAATTTTGGCTACCCAAAATGATAGTTTCCTTCTGAATTTAGTTTTTGCCTGATCGGTCTTGGTATTCTCAAGTTCTCAACCTGCAAAGTGGAATTCAGATGGATGTAGAATATGATTTTGTTCATTTATTCTTGCTAAATCCTTCACTGGATTGTGAGGTTGCGCTTAAGGCTCAAATGTATGATGTATGATGATTGCAGACATTTCCAAAATTACTGAGTTGAAATCAGGTCGTATACCATCTGAAATCTTATTCTCATGTATACGTGTCAAGTGGATGAAAATTATGGGACAAAGGAATGTCTGATAATTAAGAGTCCCTAGAATCTAAAAAAATTTTGTAAGCCTGAACTGGGGGTTTATTCCATACATACTGCAGCTTGTCCAAATGCAAACTCACTTTGGGTCCACTTAAAATTTTGATTTAGGAAAACAGGTGTCCATATTAGAGAAATCAAAACCTGTTTAGAGTGGTCAATGGATTAATTGAAGCATTTTTAGCCCATAGAAGTCAGCTTATTAATTATCAAGTATAGACAGCCTTTTTATTTTGTGATTTTTGTTGCATTGCTTGCCAATGTTTGCTCTCTTGTTTCTGCACTCTGCCAAATGGGGTGTGCCTGTAAATTCAAATATTTAAGATCTATCCTTGCAGCAAATTAAAATGGTGGCAAATCTTAACTGGGAGAAAGGTTTGTATTATTTATAAGACTTATGTTGTCTTGAGCATGGACACTAAGTTGCATTGACAAATACTCGAAAAATGAATACTTGGATATATTAGTGTTAACTGTGAAGTATTTTGGAAAAATCCACTTATTAGGATGGTAACAGCAAAGTTATTAAAGAGGAATTTTCTTTGGTGTATGTCAGTGTTACTGTGTCCTACTAAAACAAATTGCTGCTCTAGGCATTGGCATATATTCTGTAAATCATGTTAATTGTTTTCTCAGGCTTCACAATGTCAAGGGGGAACTGAAAAAAGGAGTTGTATGTTCTAGTTTATTAGGAGAAATGGCAAGGACAAAAATAGTAGGAAGAAGTAAATAACAATTGTTTTGGAGCAATGCAATGGCCTTTCTTAGAACACCTTGGTACAGGAATCTAGGTAAAGGTTAAAAAAGTACTTCTCATATATGATAGCATCACAGATGCCAACTGTTCATTTTTATCTCTCTCACATGTATATGTACTCTGCCATAACTTGAATGCAGCAGTTTATCTTGTTTTTCTAATACAGAATCATCTGCACTTTTATCTGATACAATTTTGGGATTTTACTTACATTGATTTTATTGATAATCACCTTCTGAAGCTTCTCTCTGTTGAAGGCTTTTCTCGAGTATCACACTCTTCCTCGGGCAGTTTCACAGCAGAGTAAGTTCCTGCTCCACACAGCGCCCCAAGTATTGGTGCAGTGAGGTAGACCCATATGGCTTTATAATTATTTGCCGCTATAGCCGGCCCTAACGTTCTAACTGGATTCATTGATGCACCTGTTGTTGGCCTGCACCACAGAACCAACATGAGAGTTCAGTACACGTATGGTGCATCATATAATCAGGTTTGCCAGACATGTATAATAATATGTTGAATGTTAGTGCAAATCCCAAATTACAGTTTTGCTTGATAATGAAGTCCTCTCGCTTGCATCAGTGGCTTGTAATCACAATTTCTCATTTATATATGTATACACATATATACACACATACATGCATGCATGCATGAAAGAAAGGAAGGGCAACAACGTACCCAGCGATGAGTATGTTGAACATTACAGTGGCCCCAACTGCGATACCCGCCAACTCCCCTACCTGCAAATGTTCATAAATTTTAGTCAGAGATGCCAAGTTTGACGATTTTATATAGTTTCTCCTAGACATCTTACATATAAAGATTCTACATTATTGAATTATATATATTGTCGGATGTTAGTCCAAATTGGATGTTTTGTTTGTACTCAGAACTCAGAAGTGGTTATATCTCTATAAAATTTCTTATTATAAGGGTCAGCCTTATGCATTATAAGAAAGATAATGTCACTGAATTATTAGTTTATTTGATCTCTAATTTACCACTTGTCATAGTTCAATGTCTAAAATTAAATCAAAATGAGTAGATAGGTGATAATGAATCAATTGATAGGGAACATAGGCATGTGCCACTTGCTAGATTCTAGGAGAGGAACAAAGTGTTGTTGATGGTAAATGTATGGAGGAGAGAAAATAAGCATTTTGTAAAACGAAGTTAAGTTTGGGTAATTTGAAAGATCCATAAAGAAAGAGGCAAAGGCATATGAGACAAGACAAGTGACCTCCTATTCCTCTTGTGATTTCTATTATTGGTTCTCATATTTTCTGAACAACAGTTTCTAATTTATCTCACATGTTTGTTTTACATGTATAGAAAATTTTGAAGAACAATATCAAAGTCTTTAATTTTCATTATTACTATGGTTGTGTTTCTCATTGAGATATAAATTTTGTTTGGAAAAAAAATAGTTTTCAAGTATTATTTAATTATTCTAAAACTTTTATTCTGTGTATTTTTTTTAAAAAAAACAAACATCAATTAATTTTTATTAATATTTTAATATATACTAGAAATTCTCTCTATAGCAATTTAAATAATAACTGTCAAATAAATTATACTCCATTCGTTTCAATTTAAATATCGTTTTAAATTTTAAATTTTATTTTAAAATATTTGATGTTTACTAATATTAAAATAAAATTTTAACGTTAATTACTAATTTGTATTTTATATTTAATATTGTTATTAATAAAAGATAAAGTTAATATTATTAATGAAAGAAAAGTTAATATAGTGTAATTGTTAAAAAAGAAAGTTATTAATTAAATATAAATTGGTAAGTCTACCGAAGTGAAATGTTTTAGAATGATATTTAGATAGAAGCAAATGGGGGGTATAAAATATATTTCATTAAAAAAAATATTGAAACATAGTACTTTCTTTATCATAATGCATCTTGGAATTCAATGTTTTGCTCCTTGAAATGAGAGAAAATTGACTCAGAATCCATTGAGTGAAAATAAAACTTTCTCCGCATACAGAATGCCTTATTTGCCTTTTAATTTGTGTAAAAGGACAAAAGAAATTTTAATTGTTATTATTTCTTTCCTACAAATTTGATAATATATATATATATTAGCATAAATTATAAAAAAAAATAATTAGACGAATTATTGACAGATCATCTAAACCAAAATATTCAGTTCAATCTATTTCAAATAACTAATTGATATTTAATAAAATCTAATTATTTAACAGTTTAATTTAAATGATCAAATAAATTTTATTTTAAGTAAGATAAATATTATATAATTATTGTATAAATTTTAGTTACAAAAATAGCATATTGTATAAACTTTTCAATGTAAGTTTTATCAATCAAAATGTAAATGATCTTATATAATAAAAAATGAAAAAAAATAAATAAATTATAGTATTACTTCTTTCTTATAAGATTATTGGAAACGGCCTTTCTTATTTTGAAATAGATATTTATTAAAGGTCAAAGGATCAAATAAGTTTTCTAATTTTATTTATTAGCATTGTCTCAACTCATGCTTTAATATTTTTTTTTTAAATATTAAAGATTGAATTGAGACAATAATAATAATAATAATTTAGAGACTTATTTCAATTTCTGGCCATTTATTAAATTGGGAGAGTAGTCCACCACTTTTTGTTTTAATGGAGTTGGATGTTAGATCCCAAAAATATGAATTATCAATTTATGAGACAGCATGTTCATTGACTCTTGTTACTTGGAAATTTCCATAGAAAGGGTCTGTCTGCTTTTGGCAAGTGCCCATTAATTTATTTTGAAGGTTTTTAAAAATAATAATATTATTATTGGGAAAATATTGAACTAAATTTTGAAGAATATTATGAATTGTAAAAAGAATAATTTATAAGTTAATATAAGGAAAAAAATTATAATTACAGATAAACTAAAAAAATAAAAAATTATATGTAAAATACTCAAGATTATAAAATAATATATATAATTCATAAGAAATTAAGGATCCAATATAATAACACTAGAAAAAAATGTTATGGTAATTTGATAAACTCGTCTATATCTTAGTGAATTTGAATATTGTAATATATTTTCTTATAATTAATAAAATATATTGTTTTACAAAATTATAATAACAACAAATTAACTATATTATAATAATATTTTTAATATTAAATTTTTATGTATTTCGACGTCCAAAAAAATTTAATTTTAATAATAATTAGTCAGTCAAAGACAATATTTATTTTAAGTCATACAGTAACAGTAATATTTATTATATTAACGCTATGGATGAAATATTTATGTTATTATTGGATAACTTTTGACATATATATATATATGAAACTTTTTTTTTATAATATTATATAAAATTTTAAATTAAGACTTTTGAACTGTGTTTATAATTAATAAATTGTTTTAAAATAGTTTTATAATCATAAAAAGTTTGCAAGTAATTAAAATTTTTCTTGCAGAATGAAAAAAAATTGTGAAATAATTAATTAAAAGAAGTTAATTAAATAATAAAAAGGCAATGAAATATGTAAAAATGGATGAGGAGGAGGATCTTACAGCTCTAGTGTCGGTGGCAACAGCAGTGACAACAAACATGAGATTGAAGCTAATGATGAATTCCAAAGCAAAAGCTTGACCATATCCCCCTGATGGCACTGTAACTCCTCCCCCCATAATTGGATGAAATATCCCTTTTAATGCAAATGCTGCTGTTAATGACGCCATTACCTGAGCTCCAATGTACACTGGCACCTGTAATTTTTATCTATATAAGTACCCATCAGCTAATATTGGTCTATATATGCAGAATTTCATATAATATTTTACATGTTTCCATGAAAAATGCTTGAGAGAAGCAAAAGCAATGGTGACAGCTGGGTTAAGATGAGCTCCAGAGATATGTCCTGTTGATAATATAACTATCATTACAGCCAGTCCAGTAGAGCCAGCCAGTCCTATCAGTGTTTCTGATCCTTGTGTTTTTTGGTTGACAATGGCTGTAGCAGTGCCTGCAAAGATCAATATTAAAGTACCTATAAACTCTGCTCCCACCTGCAGATTCAAAATAGCCAGTGAACATTGTCATGAATTAATGGAGACGATATATTTGTGTTATTGACAGAGAAACAAAACTTTCTGGCGAGAGAGATGGGAGGAGGAGGCAAAGAGCAAGAGACAGGAGGTAATCTACCATCTTCAAGAGACCAATCTTCAACACTGAAGCATTTGCAGCTTTTAAGAAGAGATTTTCTACTAAGGCCACCACCACCTCTGAACCCACCAAAGAGAGGAGCACCAGGAGTTCCTGGTGTTGCTGGTGTTGAAGGAGCTGATGGAATCTCTTCATTATTATTATTGTCCATGGACATATCTCTATAATTAAAGGCTATACATTAACTATATTATATATTACAAAGAGAGAGACAAAATAGATAAGATAATTAAGAAGTGCTTAAATGATATAGCAGTACTACTGGTTTGGTTATATGTTTGGAAGTGAGTATGTGATATATATTTATAGTAGAAAAGGTTGACTTGGAGAATCCCAGAAAGCAATAAATTAGATAGTGGCTGGAACTGCTGGACATAGAAAAGTAACATGTTTGGTATAGTAGTTGTCGTGGAAATATATTGGAAGTGGGAGGTGGTGGACATTTCTAGAATTTTGAAATAAGCTCTTAACACATGGGACAGTAGAATCATCTATTTTCTTGTCCACCCACTTGTTTTTCTCTTTTTTTTTTAAACTCAATGTAAAAATTATTCATATTAAATTTTTTTTTAAACTTTCGTATTAAATTTTTTTTAATATAGATTTGAGAAAAATAATTCTAAAGTTAACTGTTAGGGTTATTTAGAGTAGTGTTAACACTAAGCGTGCCACTACTATGATACTATGCAAAATTCTAAATTTTGAGAGTATTAATATTAAAAGTTAGTTATTAAGATAGGAGTTTCATTTTTATATTAATTGGTTTATTTGTTTGTTTTTATTAGATGTGAGATTTTCTATATATTTTGTTCATTTATTTGTTTTCTTTAGGGTAGTCTTAACAATTAACAATCAAGAAAAAAAAATTAAACTAAAATCCGGTGAATAGAATTACATTATCGTATACTCAATTTTTTCTTGCTTATTTTCAAAAAAAAAAAGACAAATCAGATTCTAAAACATAATTCAAAACAATAAAAAATTATTGGCAAATAAAATGACTTGCATATAATTTAGTGACTTATTTTTTAACTTTTTTAATTAAATAAACTTAATTAATCATTCTATTTTAATTTTATCATGTTTAAAATTTTGAAAACTTATTTTTTAAATAATTGAATAAAATTTATAAATTATATTTAAAAATATCTATATTATTAAATAAATAAAAATTAAATTTATTAAAATTTAAAAAAAATCATATGATAATTATATTCTATTTTTAATCAAAATAAACCAACAAGCTCATTATAATTGATGGGTAGTCACCTAGTCACCATGTTTGAATGTGGTTAATTGAGAGAGAGAGAGAGAGAGAGAAATCAATGATGGCAAGGGATGAGGGTTTTTTGACTTTTAGGGTCATGAATTGGATATGAAGCAATCCTTTAATGGTGAGTGTTTAGGTATGGAAAATGAACAATTCACTGCAAGAAGTGTGTCAGCCCAACTCTACCTATCTGCAAGGAGCAGCTGAGCCATTACCCTCTACCACCGTTCATTGTGCTTGTTTTGTTCTTCATGCAAAGCTTCACATCCGTCTTTCCTTTTCTTTCTTTTCTTTTCTTTTCTTTCTTTCTTCTCTTTTTTCGTGCGTTTGTATTTTTTAGTAAAAATATATATTGAAAAAGAATAATAATTGAATTCCTTGAAACTTCATATTATCATTTTTTTTCCTAGGTAATATATATATACACGAACAAATTTAAAACTTTTAGCTAAATTTTGATTTAATTTCATCGTTCGTCCCTGAATTTACCCACTGATGTTCCTAAACTTCATTTTATTCTGATAAAATCTACTAATTTCAATTTCTTTCCATCAGTGTTCTCGACTATTTTTTAGCAAGATAGAGTCTATGTGAAGTCCATGTGTCCATGTGAAATAAAAAAAACGACAAGTCGTCTATGAAGCACCCACAAGAAAAAAAAAACCGTTGGGGAAAAAATTACTCCAATTCTTTCTCATTCTCTCTCTCTCTCAAACTCTTTGTAACTTTTATTTATTTTCAAAAATTGATTTCTGGGAATAAGTGTGTGTAAAATAATCATTTTCTTCTCATACGTGTAATGAGAAAAATAACTTGCCATCTTTTTTTGTACGTGGACTCCATGTAGAGTTTATATAAGTTTTATTTTATTGGAAAACGGTGGACATTAATGGAAAGAAATTAAAATTTTAAAAAAATTTATTAGAATAAATTAAAGTTTAATAACATTAACATTATCATAATACAAGTGTATAAATTATGGTTAATTTATATTTGTATTAATAATTGAGATAATCTATAAAGAATATATATCTATATATAACTAAGCGTCTTAAATTTAGTTATTATTTTTTAATTTAATTTAAACTCAAACTTTATTTTGAAATGAAAATACTTAATTAGGAGCTACTTTAGTAGTGCACTGCTGAGGTGTGGCGGGCTTAATCAATGAAAGCATCTTTGGCAAACATCTTTCTGATTAATGAAATTAAAGCACAATTAAACGTAATTTTAATTTGTTAATATTATGAAATAGAATATATAATTATAGGATTTTATCATAAGCAGGAATCTTGATCATAAACCATCGAATTAAAGAATAATAAATTAATATTAAATATTCACCTAATCCCTCTGATGCACTAATTATATTACCAAATAATCGTTCAGGTACATGCTCACCTCTAATTAACGCGCATATATATTAGTATTTCTACATTGGTTTTATTGATATTGAATTCTTAGTAGTTTATTGTAATACAAACATCGAGCCTTTAATTAACAGGAGAGTTAATTGATTTTCAATAGTGTTAGTTTCATTATCTGATAGATCCATTTGATGAGCCATAAAAAAATAGTCAAGAAATGACTTTTTTGTTATTTAATGTAAAGGATATGAACAACCACATGATAAGACTATCGACTCCATACTCATTACTATTAAATCATCAACTCTAATACTATGTATTGATACTAAAAAATCCAATTACTTAATTGAAATATTGATTTGATGGATCTTAATTAAGAAATACACTGATGAATTTTAATACAACATTCAAACATAAAATTTTAAAATATTGAGTTTATAAATTTTTTATATTTATATATTACTTACTAGATCTATCTTTTTTTAACGTGATTCTTTTCACACTTCTTTTTTTTAACAAATAGAATTAATGTTTCATATTATTACTAAAAAATTAAATCTAAAAATAAAAACAAAATTCAAAAAAGTACATGAAGTATCAGTTCCTGAATTTTTCTTGTGCTTTTCTTCATTTTCATTATTTTTTATTTAAAAAAATTGGTTCCATGATTTTTGTTTGCATTATTATATGTAAAAATCAATTGTTTTTTTTATAATAATGCAAATTATAATAGAAAAAATTATACTTTATGTTACTTTTTTTATTTTTTTTAAAAAAATTATGATTTAATAGCTAAAATAATGACAATTACAATAGAAAAAATTACAGTATATATCATTTTTATTTTTTAATATTTTAATATTATATTTAATATATACTAAATTTATGTTTTTATAAGGAATATTTTTTATATTAAAAATTGAAAAGTTGATACTTTTAAAATAAAAAAATATGAATATTTTTTAAAATATTTTTTAAAATATTTTTTAAAAATCCTAGTATAATATTATTAATTGTATCTCGAATCAACGACGAGGAATAAAACCATATTGTTAGTTTAGGTTGTAGATTTTTTAGTCTTTTTAAAACTAAAAAGTATTTTTAATTTTTAATTTTTATTTTATATTTTTTAAAAATATTTTTATATTTTTAAAATATTAAAAAAAATAAAAATAAAAATAGTATAAATTATAAAGAAAAGAGAAAAAAACTTATTTAAAAAAAAAGAGTTCCGTTAATAGAAAATATCTTCTCATAATTAAAATCGTCAAAATTATATTATATTTTATGAATTTTATATTTAACGTGAAAATATATTTTATCTAACCAGCAAAAAAATTTAAAATTTAAACACATTTTAATTATTTTTTATATAAAAAAACTAAAATCAAAAAACAAAAATCATTCAGCAACACAGCCTAAAATAAATAAATAAATTTCGAAGGAGACAATCCATTTCCCTGGCTGTCAATCATAAGGGAAAAAGAAAAGAAAATAGTAAAATGCATAATTAAATGGTGCTTTGGAAAAATTAAAGGCACACTTCATATCCCTAGCAGTAGCAGGGAACATGTTCTATTAATTATTAATTGCTAATATTGATAAAGAGTTACAGTCCTTTTTTTTTTTTTTGCCAATTACCCCTCTTTTAATTAGTTATAGGAAACCTAAACAAATCCACACCATATATATAATAATAATTAATAATATTATTAATTATTTTAGTTTTCATTTTAAATCCCAATTGGCTTACAATTGACCTTGTTAGAAAGTTATAAGAATGATTATAACTATATAATTATTATTATTTGATAAAGATAACTATATAATTATAATACATAATTATTTCTTATTATATGATCTATGTATTTTACACACAAACAAACCACAAGTTCCTAGCAATGACAGCTAATGGGTTAATTATTTTGTGTGGCATACCTACAAGGCACTGGGTGGCAGGGGCGAAGTCAGACTTTAAAATAAAGAGGGGTAAAATTTTTTTTTATTATAAATTTTGACTTTTTTCTTAATTATTTATCTCTTTGTTATTTTAATAATATTTTATAAATTTATTAATTTATTAATAATATATTTTTATTATTAAAAAATTAATTAATAAAAAAATATTAATATATATGTGTAAAGAATTTTAAATTTATAAAATTATTCACAATAAAAATAAAATAAAGAGAAAAAAAATTAAATAATAAATATAATTTTTTAAAAAATAATTAAAATAAATAAATTATTTAATTCATTAAATGAGTTCAATTTAATTTAGTTGAAAATTTTATCTCTTTTTTTATTTTTTTTGTATTTATATATTATTAATATTTTGTCAATTTTTTAAAAGAGAACTATTGGTTATAGAATAAATAATTTATTATATTTTTTTAACTTTTTGTAAAAATTAAAAAAAAAGAGGGGGTAATTTAAAATTTTAAATGAAATTAATAAATAATTTAAAATTTTTTAAAAAATATTATATATATATATATTTAAAAAGAGAAGGGGGCAACTGCCCCCTACCCCTTAAGGTGGCTTCACCACTACTGGGTGGTGTCATATTATACTGTCATTAATGCAATGATGGCTAATGGGCTAGGGCTGTAATCGAGCCGAGCCGAGCCGAGCCGAGCTTTGCAAAGCTCAAGCTCTGTTCATTAAAAAATAGTCGAGTTCGAACTAGAACTCGAATCGAGCCCGAACCGAGCCCGAGCTTGTATCGAGCCAGCTCATATATTATGTATCTCGAGCTTAAACTCGAGCTTGATTTAAATAAGTTTAACGAGCTCAATAAACTTATTTTTATTTTTATTTTTTATTCATTTTTTCTAAATTTTCATAAAAGATATACTAAAATTTATATTTTTATGAAAGATGAATAATATAATTATATATTAACAAAAATAAAATATTATATTACTATAATTTTATATTTTACTATAAATTACTAAGCTATTTTATATTGTCTATTATTTACTTTATTTATCACATATACCATATATTAATAAATTATATAAATTATGTTAGTTAAAAAATTAATATATTCACATACATAGTTTAATATATATAAATTAAATTATATATATTTTTAATTAAATACACTAAATGAGCTAGCTCACGAGCTTAACTCACGAGCTTTTTAAATGAGCTAGCTCGCGAGCTAACGAGCCGAGTATTTCATAGCTTGAGCTTGGCTCATTTAACAAATGAGTAGTTCGAGCTCGAGCCTGAACGAGCTTTTACCGAGTCGAGACCCAAGCCGAGCTCGAGTAGCTTGGTTCATTTACAGCCCTAGGGTTAGTGATTTTTTTTTATTAATCAATTTTTCAAAAACAACATGTATTAATAATTTATCTAGAAAATTGGTTACCTATACTTTTCAACAAGGTATCTCTTAAATTAGTTGTTTATTCTTTTATGTTGCAACTTTGAAATTTTATAAATAATAAAAATAACTGAACACAATTGAAATCCTATACATGGTTACATGGGGGGCCAATTAAATGGTAAAAAAGGAAAATAATATAGGATAATTTTTTAGAGGAAAAAAAAAAGAGAAAGAGAGAGAGTAATTTCTCACTTTCATTTACTTCTAATTTGAAATTGATCACACTTCAATTTGAACTACCCATAAGTTCACACTTTCCATATGACATTTTTTTATTCAATTTGTTTTTTTAATATTTTAAGGTATGCAAATTGTTGTTATTATTTTATTAAATTTAAATATTACTTTTTGATAATTTTAAATATTTAATATGTATAATATATATATATATGAATCAACTAAAAGAATGATAAAAAAATATTAAATTATATATTGATGTAAATAAGTTTTTAAATTAATACTGCAAAAGAAAAAAGGAAAAAATTGATAAAATGATTTTATAAATTTACACCCTCTTATGCGCTTGTACCAACAAATTAATTTTACAAAATTTTCCCTTTCTCATTTCTTATATTGTAATAATTGAGAGTAATCTATTTTATGTTGTCATTTTTTTTTAACAATTAAGGTAATCTTTTTTCTTTTTTTTCTTCTCCCTTCCTTTTATCAGTTGGTTTTTAACTTTTCCAAATACGATAAGGAAGTTATTATTTATTTATCTTCATTTCTTTGTTCATTAAACAAACATTTTCTTTTTCTTTTCATCTCACCATTCATATTGCCTAGTTAAAGGAATTAACAACCGCCTTCTCACAAACATAGAAAGGTGTCGAATGGTGCATGTGCATCCCAAATATGTGGGAGAGCTAATAATAAAGACATTTTACATGCTATAAGGGAATTGCCTCATTGCTAAACAGGTTTAGCTTTCTCTCTCTCTCTCTCTCTCTCTCTCTCTCTCTCTCTCTCTCTCTCTCTATATATATATATATATATGTTTTTTGCATAAATATAATTTCTTTTCATTTTTTTAAATTTCGATTTAATACCATCATTTTTTTTATTTTCATGGCTGTGTGTATTTTTTTATATTCATTTTTTATATTAGGTAAATGCTTCACTCATTTACTCATTTTTTTTGGCCAATACTCATTTACGTGAATCAAATTATGTTGCTAAATGGCTAATTACTTATATTTTTAGCTTCAATTTGAGTGTTCATGTTTTTTTTTTTTTATCATATTCTTGTTATATTACAAACTTGTCTATAGAATGGTCTAGTTGGACTCCTTTGCAAGAATAATTTCAACTTAAATTCATAAGATCATTGCCTCCTCTCGAACTAAAAAAAATAAAATAAAGTGGCGATCAAAAGTTATATTAGGTCACAATTCTTTTACATTACTATATTGCATTTAGCTTAATAATAATAATTCTATAGTTTTTTTTATGGCTAAGGAAAAATTAGAACCTAATTTGTTGATAAAGCAAAATATCAAAATCATAGGCTGAGTAAGAGACATTAAGGGAAAAAAATAAAACAATAGGTATGGAATAAATTCTTTTTTTTTCATGTGTATATCCATATACATATAAGTACTTTTTATCTTTATTCTTTTTATCTTTTTATTTTTTTTTCAATGCGTGTCAAGTCTATGATCAGTGTTTTAAATATTCAAATGCAATGTCTAAGCAGGTGCCTAGTGCCATATAATTTACTTGGTATATATTTTATCTTATAAAATTTAATAATTATTAAATTAAAATTTTAGACGTAATATTAATAAATTAGTATTAGACACCAATAATATCAATTGACATCTGAATTTTAGAAAATAATTATATTGATAATATTAATTACTAGAGATGTCATTTTCAAAATCCATTTTTTATCTTTTGATTATAAAAATTTTTAAACTTTAAATAATATTCTCAAATTATTTTTTCTATGAGTTATTTAAAAAAAAATCAAACTTCAACGTGAAATACTCTCTCTATGAACATAAATTTAATTTATACTTGCTTGATTGGTAAATATTTGAGAAGATACATATATTTCCATGTACCTGGGATTCCTAATTTGATTCAAATTCCGGGATCGGAAACAAAATAATTATTTTTTCTAAGTGTTGGGCTTAATAAGAAAATTAAAAAAAAATCGAAAATTAATTTATTATAATAAAACAGTCTAGTTTCTTGTGTACAAGGATCAGAAAACATGGATATAAATATTTTTTAAAAAAAATTCTATAATTTTATTATGAATACACATATATATTATTGATACTTGCAACTGAGCTAATTCAAACTCATAAGTGAGAAATTTAATTCAAAATCGAAATATCCCACTATTTTAATTATTAATTATATATATATATATATATATTAAAATTCTCAATCGCATTTTTATAATTATTTTTAAATGGTAATCATATAATTTCTCTTATAGATATTTTTTAAATGGTTTAGTTTTAATATAAAGTATACGATGAAAATCTACAAACTTATGGATTGTGTGCTACGGACAAAATATAAATATATTGTTTTTCCAAAATGATTTTCCACCAAATCATTATGGTTTGTGGATGGCATTTGTACCACAAACGAATTAAAAGAGAATTCTAGAAAAGAAATTAATTAGACTGAATTTGAACTTAATGTGGTAAAAAGGACTTGAGGTTTAAGACCAATATTACCTTTCTATTATGACATTATCACATATGGTCCAATAAATAAGAAGAATTCTTTTGATTTTTTGTGGTTGCCTTTGAATTTCTTTCACTTTCCACCACATCAATCACTCATGTTCTTAGGTCTTAAAAACTTTTATCAATGGGTTTGATTTAATAAGAGACTATATAATGAAAATAATATATAATTAAGTTATTAATATTTATTACATTACCTTTGATAAATTACATTGTTTAATATATTAAACTTGTAAAGTATATATAGAAAGATATAAATGAGTTTTTTTAAGTACTTCAAAAACTTTAATAACAAAAATATTATTATAAATTTTAATTTAAATGTTTATTAAAGTGACTGTTCACAATTTTTTATTATTTTTTTATTCTTACCAATTTATAATCAAAATATTTATAAATTTATAGATTTCAAATCATAAATTAATAATTAGAGTATAAATTTCAACCCCAAATTCATGTATCTAAACACACATTAAATTGACTCTAATTTCTTTTTGAGTTGAGAAATTGTTTCACTTGAAACCTAGTGGCTAAATTAAAATATGTTTTTATATTAAACTAATTAAATTTGTATGAACTGAAGTGCATGAAAATTTAATGAAAATATCAATTTATCAAAATGAAAAAATTATGCAAACATGAAATTATAAAAAAATATTGAAAATTTTAACATATTTAATAATAATAGTTGTGAAGAGCTTTCTGAATATCCAATCCACAATAAGCTCAAAAAAGATAAAAGTATTGGCTGAGACTTCTGCATGCCTATTGCCCTCATTTATGCTCCCACATTGCACATGCTTTCAAGAATTTGGAATATTTTTGCTTTTCATATATATATATATATATATATATATATATCAAGAATGTGGAATATTTTTGCTTTTCTTATATATATACATATACAACTCAAAAAAAAAGGGAAAAATATATTCATAAATAAATAAACCTTTACATATTTTATATCTAGTGATGAATAAGTTTTGTTAGTTTCAATTAATGTACAAAGAATGCTCTAAAAGTTAATTATTTTAGGTTCTTTTTTTAATGGTTAAAAGGAATCTCAAAATGATTGGATCCTTGTTCAATTACATATATATATATATATACACACACATATATATATAAGAAAATTAATGAATCTTTCACATTATTGTAAAAAAAAATGCAGCCAGTTGATACATAGTAATTGTTTTGTGTGTTTTGCTATAACTTCAAGAATTTAACATAAAATTTAATCTTAATTTTAGTTTTTTAATGCAATTTTAATTTTAGTTTATTGAGTCTTTATAAATGTGTAAAAAAATTATATTAATTATATGCCACTTTTCTTTATATATATATATATATTTGGTATACTATAGTAAATTTTTAATATATTATATGTATTTTTCTAAAAGTGAAATATTTTGTAAAAAAGAAAAAGGAATATTTTTAAAAATATTTTTGTTTTTAAGATATTTTTAAGGAAATTAAAAAAAAAAGCACATCCCAATTAAAGCTAATGACTTGGAATTAACTTAAAAATAAAAATAATCCTAATCCTAATATATGAAAGGAGATGAGATAAGGGAAATGAAATGAAATTTAAAAAAGGAGAAGAAGAAGAAAAGAAATTTTGATATTGAATACATTTGTTTGGAAAAAGAAGATTAAATAAAGCATCCAACCCATAATGTAAAATGAACAGAAGCTGGGTTCATGCGTAATCTCTGTCGTATTTCCTTTTTTCTTTTGACTGCATTAGCACTTGCAGTAAAGTCAAAGGTTTCATGCTAAGTAATTCTATATATATGCATAATATATTGACGGACATTAAACTTCGCTACTTTAGCCAATTTAACCCTTTTTTTTTACTATTTGATTGATTATTTTACTTTTTACATTTATCATTTTTATAATTATTTAATTTATAAAAATAATAAATTTCTAAGTTACATTCTCCCTTTCCTCTCTTTTTCAGTATGTTTAATAAAAAAATAAATTTCTAAATTACATTCTCTCTTCCCTCTATATTTTTTTGTATATTATCTGATAAGCTCGATCCCTTGATATGACGAATTACTTGTGAGAAAGTTGATAAGCTTAGCTCAATAGATTATTATTGGTGGAGCTGACCAACACAAGTTTGATTCCTTCTTTAAACCAACTCAATTGTTTACTCTTAATAATCAATCTATTTAATTATTTCATTAATAAACTGAGTTGGAAATCATCCATAATAAGCCATAGATTTGAATTAAAATTGATAGTAGTATTAATATATATCCTGCCATTATTTTCAAAAATCCTAAGCGTTGCCGAATTGATAATTTTATTATTGATAACCAAATCCTAGTCCTTGGTTCAAACCCTAATTAGCCACCAAAATCCTAATTTGATATCTAAAACCCTAATTTATAAATTTAAAACTCTAGTTTTGATAAAAATTCTAATTTTATATGTCTAATCTCTATTTACCTTTAAAAAATTCTGATTTTGCTAAGAAACCCTAATTTAATTAATGGAAAACTCTAAAATCCCAATTACACAATTAAAACCTTAATCTTGTGATTTAATCCTAGTATAATTGTGGAACTCTAATTTTAATTATTGATATATTATTACTTGTTTATAATGGATGATTAGTGATGGATGATATGATTTACTTATTTCATTGAATTATGTTTATTTGTTATTTGGATTTTAAAGTTGTAAAAGACATATTTTTCGCTTTGTGGATGCTTTGCTTATTTAATTTATTTCTTTTATCGTGTTTGTGTTTGGAAATTGATGTAAGGGATACGTTTTCATTAATTGGTGGGTACCCAATTTTAGTTACTTGTATTTTAGACATTGGATATTGTAAGAGGATGTTTTCATCATTGGATGTGTGCTTATTTTATTTATTTTATTTTAATAATATGATGGATGTTTATTTATTTTAATTGTATGTAATATGGATGATGTCATAATATTTATGAATTCTATAATATTTAGACATGAAAAGAAGGCCGATTCCAATAAACCGAACACTATAAGGGGTTGAGTCATTATCACATTCCCCATGCGTACCCAAATTTTCGAATCCAATAAGAGATTAGAGATTTTTTAGGAATTGAGTCATCTATCATTTCTTTTCTTTTTTGGTCCTTTCAAGTGACGACTCTATTTTTTGGAATTTATACTCTGTTCTCCAAGACTCAGAATCTAATAGTATCATTAATCGAAAGTGGAGGTAAAAATTTCGGCTCATAATTTCTTTTTTGCCTTTATGGATAGATATCCTAAGGAACAAATTGAGATATATTCTATTGTGTACTGGGAAAGATTTGATATGAACGTAATCAACTTATTTGGGAAAATAAAGATATGAGTGCAAGTGAGATTATCTAAACTGCTTTCACTTATTATGAGTTCTGGCATCAGACGAAGGGGAGAATGGATATAGGGACGAGTAAAAGAGATTCAAGGGTGAATGGTGACCAGCATTTATGGAGATCGCCTTCTCATGGTGTTCGGAAGTGCAATTGTGATGCACCTTTTAATAGAAATTCTGGAATGCAAATTATGGAGGGTTTTTCGTGATAATAATGGTTCTTTTTTAACTGTAGTAGCTGGACTTTTGGGTTACTATGTTTCAGCAAAATTAATAAAGGCTATGATTTTGAGATCAGTTCTTTTATGGGTTTTAGTGAATTTGAAAGAACAAGGAATAATTGAGATAGATGCCAAGGTAGTTTGTTGAAGATGTGCAACCCAAGAAGGAAGATTCTTCAGAATATGGGACTATTTTGCATGATTGTATTTCTTTCGTTCTGTCTATACCACTAATTTCTGTTAGGAGCTCATTGCTTGGCAAGGGCTATTACTGATAGAGTGATAGTGCAAACTTCAATCACTGGAATTATGTACCCAGTTTTCTTGTAAATAGTTTGCAGAGTTTCTCTTGAATGAAAATTGATTTTTATCTCAAAAAAAAAATAGTATATACATTATATTTTTATTTTCAAAAGTATTTAAAATTCTAATTAACTAAAATTTGAGTAGTTATTTCCATAAAATATTTTCATTATAATATGTATAATATCGCTTTTATATATATCTTTAAAAAAATAATTAAAACTTATTATAAAATAAAATTTTAAAATTTTTATAAAAAAACAGTTATTGCATTTGCAAAATTTCAAAAAAATGTTTATCTATAATATAATTATTTAAAACTTTAAAATTCAAAATATAATTTAATTTAAAATTTAAAAATTAAAATATAATAGAAAAAATTTTATAATCTGCAATCTTAATATAAGTGTAAAATTATTATTCATTGTCAAATTATAAATATTTAATTTATTAATTTAGATTTATAACACCAAAAATTATGCATTTTTTAATAGATTTATTATTGAAAAAACTAATTTAGAGAAAAAGGAAAAAAAAATTCACCTAGATCAAAGGATCAATATCTAATGCTTTTTCTTTTTGAAATTTGAACAACAATTGTCTCTCTCTCTCTCTCTTCTCATGTTGATGAGGAGGTGAGAAGGGGAAAAGGCCTTCAATAGCGCATTTTCCCTCGAAGCCCCTTTTCTCTTTGACTCTTTGTGAAAAAAAAAAGAGAGAAAATTAATAGGTTTTTCCTAAGAAAAATTTGTTTTTCTCTGCAAACAAACAAACAAACAAAACCAATAAAAAAATTCAAAATCAGAAAAAAAAAAAAAAAGAGAAAAGCACAATCATTTTTAAAAAGAGTTTGAAAATATCTCTTTCGCTATCTTCTCCTTCCTCTGTTATTGTTTGCTTTTTAAAAAAAAAAAAATACCATTGGTCCATTGGAGAAGCGAAAGAAAGAGCCCCCTCCTCCTCCGCCTTATCATCCTTTTTCTATAGTTTCTTTATCTATTTTTTTGGGTATCTAGATGTTTGTTTCTCTTTCTAGAATTTGCAGGTTAAGATCTGCAATCAGATACATCAAGTCTCTCTAATTCCAGGTAAGATTTTTCTTTTTTTTCAAATCTTCAATTTTCTTTTTGATCAATCATGGGTCTGTGTAGATCTATGTTCATTTCTTATTTTTCTGCAGATTAGATATTACTATTTAAATTTATTGCTTTTTTTTTTATGATGAATTTTTTTGTTAGATGACATTTTTGAAGTTTTGGTTGCAGATTTGGGCGATATCAACTGTGTTGGCTGTAGATTTTGGTAGGATTTCGCGAATTTGTTTAGAGACCTGGGATTGAGCATTCTTGTTGTGGGTGGGTTAGTGGGTTCCCCTTTTAAATCCAAAGGATGTCGCTATTGCTAAAAGGCGATTCTATCCAGATTCGCGAGGTGTGGAATGACAATCTTGAAGAGGAATTTGCTCTTATCCGTGAAATTGTTGATGATTACCCATATATAGCGATGGACACGGAGTTCCCAGGCATTGTATTGCGCCCTGTGGGCAACTTTAAGAATAGTAATGACTACCATTATCAGACCTTGAAGGATAATGTTGATATGTTGAAGATGATTCAATTGGGTCTTACATTTTCAGATGGGCAAGGAAATTTACCCACATGTGGAACCGACAAGTATTGCATTTGGCAGTTCAATTTTCGCGAATTCAACGTGAATGAGGATGTTTTTGCTAATGATTCAATTGAACTTTTGCGTCAAAGTGGGATTGATTTTAAGAAGAATAATGAGAAAGGTATTGATGCAATGCAATTCGGTGAGCTTTTGATGTCATCAGGAATTGTATTGAATGACAGTGTGCATTGGGTAACTTTCCACAGTGGCTATGATTTTGGCTATTTGCTCAAGCTCTTAACGTGCCAGAACTTGCCTGACAGACAAGCGGATTTCTTTAATTTGATCAATATGTACTTCCCAATGTTGTATGATATCAAGCATTTGATGAAGTTCTGCAATAGCCTTCACGGAGGATTGAACAAGCTTGCAGAGCTGTTGGAAGTGGAGAGAGTTGGGATATGCCATCAAGCAGGTTCGGATAGTTTGCTCACAGCTTGTACATTCAGGAAATTAAAAGAGAATTTCTTTAGTGGCTCCTTGGAAAAGTTCGCCGGTGTGTTGTATGGGTTAGGTGTTGAGAATGGACAGAATACTCATTGATTGTGAAAAAAATAAAAAAAAAAATTGATTAGAAAGGTGATTATTCAGCCGTATGTGCGTGCTAGACACCCACAATTTATGTACACTTATGTTACTAAGTTTTCTTAATTTATGGATATTTTCATGTTTTACTCTCTCTCTCTCTTTTTCGGACATATTTATATGTTTCTGTGGTTTGTTGCTCATTTTTTCTAATTGTAAATTAATGCATTTAGTCTCACGGGAAACATAAACATCAAATGTGGTATTCTTTTTAATTCAGCTTTCTATTCCGCTCTAGAATGTTTCTTGTTGGTCATCTCTTGATGCTAGACTTGATTTTATTTGTCTCTTTAATGTCACTGATATGTTACTTTTTAGTATGTGGTATTCTTTCTTTGTTCTAAGTTGTTTCACGCTGCTGTGGTTACATGCCTATATCACATAGCAGTTTCTGTAAGAGGTTTCACGCTGAATGGATTTAGTTTCACATGAAACATGATGAATATTTGTTGGTTTGTGATATATGCATTGGGGCTTCTTTACAATGATGGACATATATATTAATGCAACATCTGCAAATACAAGTATCAAGATTGTATTTTTATGTCACTTCATTTTTATGTGGTCTCTCCTCTTGTGAGGGAGAGTGGCTATTGCAGTCCGAGTACTAAAGAAAAATTTCATGTCTTTAGTGCTTGGCAGTTAATAACAACTTTTATGCAGGAATGATTCAATTTGCTTTTCTTTTGTTATTTGTTATATGCATTTCATTTGTTCTTTATATTTCTAACTCAATTCATTGTTTTAGTCGATCCTTCATCATTATGGTGATTGTCAGAAGGTCGCTATGGGGAAATCATCCACTGGATTGCTCAGAAAAATAAAAACTTTCAGGTAATTTTGGCATTATCAAATTGGCTAATGTATAATTTAATTTCTAAATTTTTCAAAAAAATTTTGTGGCATTATAGATTTTCAAAATGATTTATTTAACCCATTCTTTCTAATTTTGTATTTGATTACATGTAATCTCTTAATATTCAAATTTAACAGCCATTTATGCCTACTTCAAATTTTGTTCCTTATCGTTTTTGTAGAATTTCTTTCTAATTGAATGTGATTTAACTCCTTAAGGATGTGCATAATTTTAAGTGCTCTGCTGATTATGATTCATTTTGTTAAATATATATATATAATATTGTAATTGAAAGTTTGAGGGGTGAAATAAGGTATTTGAAAATTTCAAGAATTAAATAGATTATTTTGAATTTAATAATAACAATAATAAATTAATTTGTTTATAATAAAAAAAGATTATTTTGAAAATTCATGGTGCCATTGAACTTTTTTTTTTGGACTTTATGTAGTGAAATATGCATTCGGTTTCAAATCACTGCATATATTATCAAGAAGGCATGGTATTCATAAATGCAAGTTCTATGGCATCCGTGGTTTTGGGGTTGTCAGTTTCAGTATCCTGTCACCCTTCATTTTGGCCTTTAAGAAAGCAGAACACTTTTTATTCATTATAATTTTGGTTGTTGTATGAATGTTATATTTCATTACATGATGTGTGTGATGCCATTTTGTTATATTTCATTACATGATGTGTTATCTCATTTTCAGATACTAATATCTGTAATTTATTCTTCCAATTAGATTTATTTGAAAAATAAAAATACTATATGGATCAAATTGATCCGGATCTAAAGTGTTTATACATTAATTGTATTAGAGAAATGATTATTCTAATATTGCATTTATTATTAACAATAAATGCAAGGTTAAAATAGTCATTTCTCTAATACAATTAATGCATAAAACGCTTTTGATCCGGATCAATTTGATCCATTTAGCATTACTCTTGAAAAAAAAAGAAAGCTTGACCTTTATAATCTCTCTCATGGTTTCTTTACTGTGAAATTCATGCAGGAAGAGGATTCACTGTTTTTGTTGCAAACATCAGATTTAGAAGTAAATTTGGATTATTGCTTTGAAATGTTGGCTAGATTATCATGTAAGAATAACTGTACTGCTTAGTATTTAACTCTATGATCGGATGAGGTTCTGAGGTGAAAAATAATTGTCTTTCATTTTTCTTTGCTCTTCCTTCCAATTCTTTGTCGTTCTTTATAACAATATTGAGATAATTGTTCGTCAAATTTTCATGACAGCCCATTGTATAGGGTGACTATTCTTTGTGCAATATGGATGGTGATAGTTATTTTTTGTTTGGTAAAATAATGTTATTTATGAGAGAACTACTGTGAATATTTGGTTGGAGGGAGGTAATTGGCATCAGCGTTTCTTGGTGATCTTGCTTGAAAAATGATTTGAACAGTTGCAGGGATTCAGAAATAACAACTATGCCCGTCTACAATTAGAAGAAATAAAAGAACAAAAGGTTGTTTTTGTTCTCCATCTTCTTTATCCCAATTGTCCCTCCCCTGAATTTTCATCAGTGCCGTTAATGAATTATATATAAAGTAATTTTTTGAGTGATGACGTGTGAAAATTACTTGATAGTGGTATTTTGATGTTTGTTCTCGTCTTATAAATTTAAGATAAGAAACCGTCTCAAGTTCATAATCAAACAAAAGAGATCTATTACCTTTTTTTGAAGATTCTTGAACCATCAAATGGTATTTCTCCTTGTATCTTTGGCAAATTAGGGTGAGATTAGTTTGAAAGAAATATTTACCTCCTCCGTATAGAATTTGTCCACAAAGAATACCTTTGTAAATATATTCTTGTAGGCATAGTCGCTGATTAATGTGATTAGCATGTCTGTATAATTATGCATATAGATAGATTCGTTTGCTTGGTAGTTTATGTTTTCATAAGCTTAATCCAGTTTGATATCTATCCATGTCCAAGTTAGTCCATTTGTTGCCCTATATATAGGGATGAGCAAAAAAATTAAAAATCCATCAACTCGATCGCCTCTCAACTAATCCAATCGATCATATCGATTTAAACCGAATGAGTTGGTTAGTTTTAATTTATATATTTATTGAAAAAATCGACCGAACCTGACAAACCTAATAAAAATTTGATTGAATCTACTATTATTGATCGGCTTTAAAATTTTTTTTAACCGCTATTAAGTGGTTGAGTTAATTGAGTCTTAAAACCCGATCAATTCGATCGATACTCATACCTATCTATATTATTTTAAGCTTGAATGATTTTTAATATTTTAATTAAATAATAAATAATTTTCTAACAATATATTTTTTCCTAATACAAATTTTAATAAATAAATTATTTTCTGTAAAACAATTTCTTTCTTTCCTTTTTTTTAAAAAAAGGATTTTTTGATAAAAATAAGAAAAAATAAAAAAAATTAAATTTATTAAAATTTTAAAATATATTTAAATTTATATTTCATCAATTTATCAAATTTATATAATTTATTATAAATTTATTATGAGTTTATTATATATATAATAATTTTTATAAATTTATTATAGATTTTTTTAATTTTATTATATATTTTTATTAAATAATTAATTTATTTTTTGATAAAATATAAAAAAAAATTATAAAAAATGACGAGGGTATAATTTTCAAAAAAAATAAAAAACCTAATTTTTCTAGCATGAATTGGGTCAATTATGAGACATCTGGAGTTTGAGGCCCAGCTAGGCCGCCACCAGATAATAACGAGATTCAGAGGCACACTGTCACTGATCGTTATACATAAAACCCTAATTTCGACCCCCTCCCTAAAAATACCACTTTGAAGAAAATAGCTTTCTCGTCTTCTCCTTCATTCTCTAATTTTCCAAGAAAGGAGGAAGAAAAAAGATGTCTGGGTAAGTTTTGTTTCTTGATATTGATCTCGTTAAAATTTATCATGTTGAATCTTTTGTTTATTGATCTGAAATCTACCTCTTGATCAGTGATGAAGGTACCGTCGCTGTTGAGCCAACCGCTCAGCCTCTCGGTGAGCCCATGGATTTGATGACTGCATTGCAGTTAGTTCTCAGAAAATCTGATGCTCATGGTGGCCTTGCTCGAGGTCTTCATGAAGCTGCAAAAGTAATTGAAAAGCATGCCGCTCAACTCTGTGTATTGGCTGAGGATTGTAATCAGCCTGACTATATTAAACTTGTGAAAGCACTTTGTGCTGATCATGGTGTTGCCCTCATTCAAGTTCCTAGTGCTAAGACCCTTGGCGAGTGGGCTGGCGTGAGTATTTATTACCTATTTGCTTGTTTATATAAACATATAGATATATAGTGGTTTGTTGCTTTAACTTATTTTAAGTATTTTCAATTGAAATCTGCAGATTCTATGAAATGATGATGGATAATGTATTATTTGATAATAAAATTTTGAAATATAATTGTAAGATTTACAATTTATGCACAAGATATAAAATTTCTAGTTCGAGAATTGTTTATACTTGCTCTTGCAGTTTGCAGTTTAATTGGCCTTTGAAGCGTCTGGATTTCCACTAAAAAAACACTAAATACTAGCTTCCCTTATGTGAATTTCTTTGTACTTTATTGGGTTATTTCTCCATTAGCTGTGTTACCCTGCATCCTGTTAGTTGAGTTATTTGGCTTTGGTGCTGTCAGTTATTGCAATCACTTTAATAAGTTTTATATCATTTAAGCTATAGCTTGCTGTCTAGTTGTTTATTTAAATTATATATCGTAGTGTCAGTGTTCCTTTTTTTTACAGATTTATTTCATAGTTTTTGTTGACATGCTTGTGTTGCTGAACTAAAATTTGCCTTCTTTTTCTCTCGCTAGACTTGGGATTTCTTCACATTCTGGATGTAGTCATGATCCACAAACTCCATTTAAATGTAGTCTCATGGTTTTCTTTGACCCTTCCTGCAGTTATGTAAGATTGATTCTGAGGGCAAAGCAAGGAAGGTAGTTGGTTGCTCTTGCGTTGTAGTTAAGGTGGGAATATATTGTGGATTGAGTTAATCTCACTCGTTTCTTTCTTATTACATATGGAAGTTAAACTCAGATTGTCATGCTTGTTTTACAGGATTACGGCGAGGAGAGTGAAGGTCTTAATGTTGTTCAACAACACATCAAATCACGCTGAGTAGCAGTGGAACTGATGTTTTGGGATATGAATTGTAGTTTATAGTTACAGAGAGACCTTGGTTGTTTTCATGATACCCTTACTTTGGGGTTTTTGAATGTTTGCTAGATGCAATTACTTGCAATCAGAGTTATTTCTTGTTATTGTGGTTGAAGATCTTTCTTGATATATGGAATGCAGAATTAGCACTCTTTTGATGGTTGATATTGTGGATGATACAATGAAAGATTAGCTTAGTTACCATTTTAGGGATGGTTAGCATTTTAATCTTGACATTGTATCCTCCATGTGGCATTATTACATCTTATCGTTGATTAGAAACGAACAATGCATTGCCAACATGTTCACTTAAACATTCACAGGAACATAACATGTGACGTGATATGGTATGATATCAATGTTATTTCTACGGAATGGAAATTCTTTCGTTTAAAAAAAATAAATAAATAAAATCTTTTAAGGGGGTCTTTAGAACAACGGTAGGTGTTATTGGGTTCGGATAGTAAAAATAGTTTTTTGCAATTATAAAAGAAGTTTTTTTGTAATTATAAAAGAATGTTGCATATGAAAGATTAAATTTTTGATAAAAATGTAAGAAAAATTAAAAGTGATTTTAAATTTATTATATATATAAATTATTTGTCAAAATATTAAAATTTATAAAATATTTATTAAAATATTATATTTTTATTAATTTATAAAGAATTTATTATTAATTTACAAGTTTTATATAATTATAATGAATTTATTAACAAGAGAAAATGATAAAATATTTCTTATAAAAAATAATAATTTAAAAAAATATAAAATGAGTGACATTTTTCCTAACAGCATCCATCATTCTACCTTAGTGAGCACCAATAAATGGCCATTCTTATTAAAAAATATATAAAATAAAATTTTAAAATAAATAAAGCATTTTAATAAATTTATAATAAAAATAATAATTTTATTTGAGTTTCACTGAATATTTATATATTATTTAAGTGAGATTTTATCTATCTCCATTGTAGATGCTCTCATAGATTGTATTGTACAGAGTGTAATCCTTTCCTGAATCTCACATATTAGGGGTGTTTATGGGCCGGGTTAGGCCGAATTTTATCTTGGTCCGACTTTTTTCGGGCCAAAAAAATCAGCCCATTGCTCGACCCTAAGCCCGGTTGGGCTGAGCTAGCTCAGGTTTGGCTGGGCTGCCGAGCTGCCGGGCCAGTAGATTGTATTTTTTTAATTTTTGACTTTTTTTTAAATATTTTATTATATAAATCAATAAATCAATATATTTAAAATAAAAATAGAATTTATAGTAATTTACTTAAAATTAATAATTTATCTAACATCAATAATATAAAAATAATATAGAAATCATCAAATCAATAAATTTAATCTAAAAAAATTAAATTTATGATCTACCTAAAAATTATTTAACCTATGACATATATATCATCATTAAAGAAAACAAAGAAGAAAAATAAAATTACCATATTAGGGGGGCATGAAAAAGAAACATCATGCAATATATTATAAGTTTAATTCTAATACAATTACAATTTTCAAATATCAAATTCAACATAATAAAAAAAAATCACAGACATCAATCAACAATTGGTGGGTTGATATTTTCATTATCTTTTGAACTCATTGATTATTGAGTTAGAAACACTCCTGCTACAACATCTGTAAAAATAAAAAAAATTACTAATAATAAACAAAAATTATAATGTAGATTAAAAATTATTACAATTGATGAAATAAATAATATACCATTAACAATTTAATCTATTTCTTCGAACTGATCAAAATCTCGATCATTAAATTTGAAGTTCGAAAGTCGCAATCAATTTTGAAGGCAAATCAATGCCTCTGTTATTTTAGGAGATAAAGAACTCCAAAATTCATCAATTAAACGTCCGACAGTACTACAAGTAGACTAAGATGCCACCGTAAAGATCGGCATAACCAATACATTACGTGCAATGAGAGAAATGGCTTTATACCTAGGGGCATTAACCTTCCATCATTCCAACACGTCAAAAGAAAAGAACATTTTTTTCAATATCTTCAATTAAGTATTTATCAATTTCAGTTGTAGAATCTGAAGTAACTTTTGTCTTATTCATTATCATTTCATCTCATTGCATTTCTATATCATTTTTCTCTAAAGTATTATCTTCTTTTCCAACTAATCAATCTTCTTTTCATGTATGCAATAGCCGTATTATTTGAACTTGCATTATCAACAGTTGCAGTGAACACCTTATCAATATCCCAATTAGACAAACACTTCTTAATTGTTTTTCCAACAATATCACCCTTATGATTTTCAACTAGAACAAAACTCAAATTCTTTTTTACAATTTCCAATTTTCATCAACGAAATGGACAGTCAAACACATGTAATTAAAATTTTGAATTGATGTCCAAGTGTCTGTAGTTAGGCAAACACAAGCATTTGAATTTTTTAATGAAAGCCTTTAATTTCTTAAATTAAGAAAGATAAAGCTTATAACAATCCCTAACAACTGTTATCCTTGATGGAATGGAAAATCTAGACTCTAATTGGTTGTTATACTTACGAAAACCATACCCTTCAATAATTCTAAAAGACAATCATCACATATCACTAATTCAGCTAATGTACATCTATAATCCTCAAAGTTATATTTATGAGGAAGCAATGATTTTTCACTAGATATACTACCATCAACGCTACTCTTGTTCATAAATGACAAAATTGGTTGTTTCTTTTCATTGTATGGATATTTGGTACATTTTAGAATATATCTTTTTTAAGTATTGTACCATGTTTCGCTGGATCAGCAGTATAGAAGACCCCACAATAGTTACATGAAACTCTTTGTTCACCTTTTGTCTTATCCAATGAAAGTCTAGTAAAATGTTCCCAAACATAGTATTTATATAACTTAAGAGGAGTTTTTCTTTTATTAACAGGCTCAATTTGAAAAGGCAACAGTAGAAGTAGGATTAGGGGTAGAAGCGTCAGCGTTAAGGTTAGTGGCATTGGGATCATTATCACTGGGGTCATTGACAACCATTTGCAATTCTACCAAATAGCAAAAAAAAAAGAAAAAAATAATTACCATAACAATCACAACTAATAAGTATAAACAATTACCAAACAAAGTACCAAAAAATAAACCAAATAATATGAAAAAACAATTAACAAAATAAAGTACCAAATCAAATCAAATAATATGAAAAAACAAATCATTAATGGTAGTAATGATAATAATTTATTTTAATTCTATTATAAAATCATTTGAATTCTAATCTAGTTAATTCTACCAATTTTTAAGTTTTTGTACTCTCCAAATTTTACAACATTAATTATTTGAAATCTACCTAATTCTAGCCGGTATTAACATATATATAGTTTTCTTTTCAAGACAGTAAGCACATTTGATTATCAAATAAAAATATTCATATGTTCACATTATAATTATCAAACACTCTTCATCATGAATTATTAACATTATATCTAAATTAATAGAAATTTTGTCTAGCTTCAAAAATTTAGAGAAATATCAACTATCAAGTTATACATACATAGTCTACCACTGAAAATTAATAGAATTTCCATTAAAACAATTAAAATCCATTAAAACAATTTTCATCATATCTAAAATCAATACCACAATTAAAACCCATCAATTAATTTCATGTAATATGATTTCCAAACAACAAATCGTCCGAAACAAATCAACTGTTAAATTTGTACCAAATAAGAAATTAAAAGAAATTAAAAAATAATAAAACTAACCTGAAACAGATTGCCGAACTTCAAGCTAGAGCGAGGCCGATTGAGCGAGCATCAAGTAGGAGAGAGGCCGAGCGAGCTTCGAGCTAGAGTGACCCACCCAACATCTGGAGTGAGGCGTCGATTTGTGGGGCTTGGAGATGTGCGTCAACGTCAAGGCAGAGCGTCGAGCTAGAGCGAGGCCGATCTAGTGAGCGTCGAGCAGGAGCGAGGCCGAGCAATCTTTGAGTTGGAGTGACCAACCCAGCGTCTGGAGTGAGGCGTCGAGCAATGGGACGTGGAGAGGTGCGTTGATGTCGTCGTCGAGGCTGCGCGTGGGTTGATGAGGATTGGAGTGCAGCGCCATAAAAAATAACTACTATAAAGAATTAATATAATTTTATTTTTTTAAACAGAAAAAAGAAAGTTGGCAACAGAAAAAAATATCATTCAGCTGAAGTTCAAATCTTATTTTAATATTTTGGGTATAATTTTAAATAATTTATTGACTTCGAATATAATTAATCATTTATAAAAATTGGGACATAATTAAAATTTCACTAATGATTTGTATTTTTGTTTTGTCATTATACCAATTTTAAATAATAAAAAGTTTTTTTTAGTAAATAATAAAAATTATTCTTACATTTCAAAAATTCAAAATTCTACAAGGAAAAATTATCAATATTCATGCCATTTTTTATTTAGTTTTTTTAAAAGGTTATTTGGTACTTTTATGATATGTACTTTTATTTTCATGAATAATATTTGAAAATTTAGAGTAGTCATTTTTATATTTTTTAAAATTCATTTCTCTAATAATGAGTAAAAATGATATTCATATTCTTATTAGTTATTTTATCATAAATTTATGCATAAATATGTTATTTTTACAACTACAGCCTTTAAATTTTTTATGTTTATTGTTTTGTTAATAATATATGTATTTAATATAATTTTTAATTTTGATAAAACTATATATATATATATATAACAATAAAATTTAGCCTAAAAAAAAATATTAAAGTTTCATCATTCCAATTTCCATCCAATAAAGAAAATTACGCGTATGTTTAACGTTTCCAAAGACATAGTATCTAGCAGGTAAAGGACGAACAAAACAAGCTGACCCTTCCCCATCGAAACTTTCGTGAAAAAGGAAAAAACTTTTCTTTGAATAGTAGAACGCGCAGGGTTAAGATTTTTAAACTAAAAAAGCTGAGACTCTTCGGTTAAATTTCCACGCAGTGGAAAATGATTTTCCCTCTGAACCTTGACTTGAAACTCTCAAGTCAAGGCATAAATGAAACGGCAATGAGTGATACACAGAGCTTATTTATCTTCTTCTTCTTTCTTTTTCTCTCCCATTTTCTGCTGATTGCAGAAAGACCAATCCTGAAAGGTAGGATTTTGTTGATACCCTTTTCTTTTATGTTTATTTATTTATTTTTTGTTTTCTGGTTTTCTCTGGAATAATTGTGAACAAGGAATTGTGAAGTGGGTTTTTGCTTTGTATTTCAATTTTCTTAAGTGGGTTTGCTTCTGTTTAGTTTTTGATTGCTTGAAAATCTGCTTTTGGGTGTTTGTTTTTGTATCATACTTGTTGGTTTTTTGCAATTTTAATAATATATCTTCATTAAGATTATTCTTTGATACAGAAAAGTGGAACATGTCTAACGCATTCTTTCAGAATTATACGAAACGCTAAAGAAAACAATTGCCCCATCTCGTTTGTACAATTCATTGACTTCGAGTTGGTTATGAATTTCCTTGCCTCGATGAGAATATAATAAGAATATAGTAAGATTTTGGAGAGAAAAATTTTAATTTCTTTGGTTTGTGAAAATTTCACATTCATAAATTAGGATACAAAAACAACTTTCAAAAATCTAGATGTGGCCAAATTAAACTTTCTCAGGTATGATATACCGAAAATGGAAAGCTTGGTAGGAAGGGGATTGTAGGGAGATAGCCTTCTCTAGCTCAAGTGGCTCTGCTTTGTGACTGCATTGCACCAAGCTCAACCAGTCCTAGTTGTTACATCTCTAATTCATTTCTATTTTTGGCTCAATGAAATTGTTCTGTATCCATGGGGTAAAAATATGCTTGTAGTTGACTATACATCTTTTCGAGTTTGCTTAATTGTTAGTTTTGTTTTTTAACTTTTTCTTCAATGGGGGTATACATGTTTGCTGTATATTGTTGATTCTTAACAAAGAAGCCTATCTGAAAAAACAAGCTTCATGGTTGAAAGTTATGCATTAAATCGACTGCAATTGATGCTTTCCATTTTGGGTGTAGTTTCGTCACATAATTTTGCATAAATGGCATTGGAGCTCATACCTATAGGAACCATATTGGCTGTGCTAACAAATCAGGTGCTGAAAACTGCTCAGGCTGCAAAAGATGTTATAATTGAGAAGGAAAGTTTCAGGGTTCTGTCAAAGCATCTATTTGATATTGAACCTGTATTGAAGGAATTGCAGCTTCAAAAATTGAATGATTCTCAAGCTGCCCAGCTAGCACTTGAAACGCTTGAAGCAGATGTCAAGAAGGCAAATAACTTGGTTGAGAAGTATAAAAATCGAGCCCGTTTCTACTTACTGGTAAAGTGCCGGCACATTGTCAATGAGGTACAGGAAGTCACAAGGGATATTGGAAGGTCTTTGGCTGCATTATCTCTTGCGAATATTGAAGTCCTAGCAGGGATATCCGACCAGGTTAACAGGCTGCAGAGTGAAATGCAAAGGGTGGAATTTGAAACATCACATTCTCAGCTTCAAATTATTGACAAGTTAAACCAAGGTCTTTGTGATCAGAAACTCGATCAGGGTTTTGCAAATGACATGCTTGAAGAAATAGCCCGGGCAGTTGGGGTACCTGTAGAACCTTCAGAGATAAGCAAAGAACTAGCAAGCTTTAGAAAGGAAAAAGAAGAAGCTGCTAACCGGAAAGAAAGGGCTGAAGTTTTCTTCTTGGAGCAGGTTATTGAGCTTCTTTCTCGAGCTGATGCTGCCAGGGATTATGAAGAAGTCAAGAAACAATACTCTCAGAGGGTTCAGGTTATAGAGCGTTATAATGAGAGCGAGGAATATATAGCCCCTCTTTCTCCTTTCCTTTGTTGTATAAATGGCTCTGTGATGAATGATCCTGTTAGCCTTTGCACTGGCACTACATGTGAGAGAGCTGCCATTGAAGCTTGGTTTGACCGTGGAGAGAGAACTGATCCAGAAACTGGTGAGATTCTTGAGGATACAACTTTGAGGTCTAACCTTCCCCTTCGACAATCAATAGAGGAATGGAAAGAACTGAATTATTGCCTAATAATCAGAGCTTGTAAGACAAAGTTGTTATCACATGTAGACTCTTCAGTGGAAGTGGCCCTAAGCCAAATGCAGGATCTTATGAGAGAAAATTCTATAAACAAAGAATGGATATCTATAGGGGGTCTTACCGATATTATCATATCTACCCTTGGCAGCTCGCACAACAAAGATGTGAAGAGAAAGATTTTAGTTACTTTAAAAGATATTGTTGAGGGGCATGCAAGAAATAAGGTAAACAACTATGATAATACACCTGGAAAAAACTGGCGGCATTCCTAATTTCTGCCCAAACTTAGTTCTCAGACATCCTTCATTTGATATTGTTTTACTTTCTTGTGCTTACACATCTAGAGATTCTGTTTTTATTTGCTTTGAATATGCTGGGATATGAAACTTTTAGGTTATATATATATATATATATATATTTGAATGTATGGTTTACATTGTTTTGTCATCATTCTACAGCTACTATTTTTTTTGTCCACCAGAATCATTAAAAAATGTGAAGTTGCTAGGAGTTCATGACATATAGTTCTCTGTCCTTTATATTCAGAAAGTTTTACTGCTTGGAGGAGAATATGCACAACACACAAATTAAGGTTGGTAATGTCTGAATTAAATGTTGTAGGAAAAAGTGGTAAACTATGAGGGGTGGGATCACATTATCCCCTGCTTATGGCGGGACTCAAGCATATCGAAGGTTGCAGTGGAACTATTATTCGAATTGTTGCAAGAGAGGTCTGGTTGGAACGTGTCTGTTTGCAGGAAACTTTCTCAACAATGCAGTGCAATTCTTTTCCTTGTTACCCTTTTGAATGGTCCAGTGAAGGAATCAGCATTTTATGCAGAAAACATCTTGAATAAACTTTTTGAAGTTGATGAGGAGAATATTTCTCGTGCTGCAAGATCAGGCTGGTATAAGCCACTCGTTGATCGGATTGTACAAGGTTAGAGAACTGTTTCTTTCTATTCTATCTGATATATCATCCTTTTTCCTAATGCTAAATTTATATGCAATTAATGTCATTTTCTGCTTGGAGCAAGATATAGCTTTTTGCTAAATCCAGGGGTCCTGAAAATATTTGCAATGCTAGATCTGTCTACTTGTCTTATCACGATGGGCTAGGCTAGACAATTGAGTGTTTTTAGTTTTTTAGCAGCAAAAAAACTAGGATTTGAAAGGGTATAGCATGATAGGATTGTGAGCAACACTGAAGTACAGTGATGGAGCAGGTTTTGCCATGTGGCCCAAAAGGTTTAGCTCCGAGTTATTATCAGTGGTTTATTTAAATTATCTTCCCATGCCTAATTTTTCTCAACATGTGATTCATCGGATATTATATGTAAAATAAGTTAAAAAGTTCTTAAAATGAAAAGAATATTCATCGGACAATAGCCACCAACACTCTTACAGAGTAAAAACCAAAAGCTACTTGCAGTAGGCGAATTCTACAGAAATTCTGTCTATAACTTAGACTCATTTGTACTTGTAGATATATCTGTAAGGGCAAAAGGCCAAAGACATCTTCATGGGATGTCCGATTGTATCCTCATCTTTCCTTAGTTGTCTGTTTATAAATGAAGTTCATGGTTGACTATCGTTCATAGAGAAGTTAGTCATGTTTATTTGATCATTGAAAAATTTCAGGGCCAGAGTCTTCAAGGATATCGATGGTCAGAGTGATAGTTAATATGGAATTGGTTGATTCAAATTTAGAGCTACTTGGTAGGGATGGGATAATACCTCCTTTGCTTGAAATGGCAGGATCTGGCTATATTGAATCAAAAGAGTTGTCTTTGTCTGCCTTGGTTAAGCTATCTGATTGCAAGGCCAATAAAGAGCTTATTGCTGCTTCTGGTGGGCTTCCTCTTGTTTTAAAACTAATGTTCTCTTCCCATATACGAACAATTATTATAGTTAAATGTGCTGAAATCCTTCAGAAATTTTCTTCTGAGAATGATGGGATTAAATACCTCGTTGATGAAAATGGCACGCAGCTCAAGTTAGAACCAATTATCACAAATTTGTTAGCTTTGCTACAGGCTTCAAGCTTATCCTATAATGTTTGGAGGCCAGCTTTATGTTCACTTCTAGGTATATGCAAGCTTGAGGCAGGGCTGATTAAGATTGCAGTTCTTACTGCCAATGGTGTATCATTAATACTTCCTCTTCTTGATGACACAGACTCAGAAATTAGAGAAATTGCGATTAATATTCTGTTCCTTTTCTCTCATCATGAACCACAGGGAGTTGTTGAATACCTGCTGAAGCCAAAAAGGCTTGAGGCTTTGGTGGGATTTCTTGAGAATGAAGTCAAGGGTGATGTACAGAAAGCTGCTGCTGGTTTGTTAGCCAATCTCCCAAAGTCTGAAAAAACACTGACTACAAAGCTAATTGAATTAGATGGGCTCAATGCACTCCTAAACATTATAAGAACAGGGACCATGGAAGCAAAAGAAAATGCTCTGAGTGCACTGTTCAGGTTTACTGACCCTACAAATATCGAGTCACAACATATTGTAGTTGAACAAGGAGCTTACCCTTTGCTTGTAAACTTGCTGAGAACTGGTTCCTTAACGGCGAAGGCAAGAGCGGCAGCACTTATTGGTGAGCTTTCCAGGAGCAGCCCGAAACTTGTTCTTGTGCCTGAGCGAACTGGCTGCTGGTGTTTTCGGCCAAGACATCCTCATATATGCACAGTACATGGAGGCATATGCAGTGTGAAAACTACATTTTGTCTAGTAGAGGCAAATGCTTTGCCTTCCTTGGTAGAAATCTTGCATGGAGAGGTTGCTGCAACTGCTCATGAAGCAATTCAGACACTCTCCACACTAATTCAAGAAGGGTCTCCTAACAGAGGGGCTAATCTGTTGCATGAGGCTGATGCCATAAAGCCTGTGCTAGAAATTTTAACTTGGGGAGAAGATTCTCTTAAAGAAGAGGTTTTGGGATTCTTGGAGAAGGTCTTTTTATCAAAGGACATGGTGGACTACTATAAATCAAGAACTAGGTTGCTTCTAGTTAGTCTAACTGGGAGGAATGTTCACGATGAAAGTCGTATTGGGAGGAAGGCTGCAAGAGTTCTATCCCTCCTTGACCGCTATTCAAAATCATCAACATCTCTTCTGCCTGGACTTTTTGGGTGACTATCTGTATCTTAGGCCTGAACTGATCTTTTACTTGTCATAATTCTGGAATGCATTGAAAATGATTACATATTATCTGTTAATATATTGGTTATCTTGCTCAAGTTAAGATCTGATATTGCCCTGATCTTGCTCAAGTCATCTCTCTAGTCAATTATCGGCTGCACTTTTTAGATATCTCAATGAGCTCTTTTTGTCCAAGACATTCCATTTAGCACAAAGACTTTTCCCTTCCTTAATTGTGATGTTTATTTAGTCATTTTTGTGGTTACTGAGTAATCACAAGCGCACTAACAACTGATTTAGAAATTAAACCAAATACATAGAAGCTAAAGCCAAATCACATTACAAACACAAAATCTATAAATGGGATAAAATGGGATCAGAGTAAACTGGTCTTATAATTTATCCTCAGATCAACTAATTAATCAGTTCAAAAATAAAAAGAGCAGTCAAAATTTAATTTCTTAACCAAACTATTAAATTTTTAAGATATGATGATAGACGAGCATGCTCGATACTATAGTTTTATAAGGCTTTTATACTAATATATTAATATCAACAATATTAGTTGAGAAAACCATTTTATCAATGATATCAATAAGAGAATGAAATAATTTATTTTTAAGATAACATTAACATATTCTGGTAATAAAAACTATATAGAAGAGTTCAATAGGGTTCCAAATCTACTTTATAGAAAGAGTTCAATAGCGTTCCAAATCTACTTTATGAACATAAAATAATCTTTTTTTGGAAAAAAAAATTTCACTTTCAGTAGACCCTTAATAAAATTCTCTTCACAAACAGAGCTAAAATTTACCAAAAATTAATGCTACTGTGGCATAAACACTGAGGTTGTCCTTCAAAAAATGGAGGGAGATGCTATATAAGTTCTGTACATGTTTCTGACAGAAATATTATATGGGAGTTGAGGGAATACAAGGGCAGTGATGTACTTTCTAAAGAGTCACGATGATTATTTTTTTTTCCACGTATAACATGATTTGGCTTTCTCAAGAAAAAGACAGCAAAATTAAGCGGCAATGAACGAGGAAGCAAGAATCCACTGGCTACTACTAATATAAAAACCAAAGAACCAAAATGAGAGAGACGCAAGATGCCAGCATAAATTCGAACCCTTTCATCGGTTAAAATTAACCAATCCTGAATTGCCTCCTCGTTAATCTCTTTTTGCATGCTCTACACTTTGATAAATACCCTAAACTTGGGCGTGGTGAGTTGTTAGTAGAGCAGAAGCAATGCTTTATTTGCTTTTAGGGCTATAAATGGGACATTTTGTGATGTGGGTATGAGAGAAAAATCAGCAAAAGCACACTGAGTGAAAGAAAGTTATATTTTTCAGATTCTGGGGATTTTGGATTTTGTGTGTTAAGAGTGTCAAAAATGGCTCCCAATGAGATTGAGCTTGAAGAGCAGCTTAAGGAGGTTGGGAATAGGCTCCTAGACCCATCATCATCCATTGATGAACTTCTTAATATGCTTGATGTAATGCACATTTTCCCTCTTTTTATATTTACTTGTGCATGCCTTTTGGAGTTTTGTTGCCATATTGTATTGTTAATTGGAATGTTGAATTGGATTGTTTGTTGATCAGTTTGGTAGGATTAATTGGTTGATGCATGTTTCATTAGTATATTTTGTGTTCTGGGTTTCTGATTAGTGTTATTTTTCAATGGAATGTTGAATTGGGGAAAAAGGCTCTATTTATCATTTTCTTTTGATCATTGTTTCTTTTGTGAGCAATGTTGTTAGTTTTAAATGGGCTTCCATTTTTCCCCATTGCTTGTGAGTCATAATATAATTATTCTTGTTGTGTGGCTGTGTATATGCTTCATGTGTTATTTATCTTTTATTATAAATTAGATATTGCATTTGGATTTGATTAGTTTTGGGTTTGATGGCTTGTGAATTTGTGTGGTTCAGGCTTTTGTTTTATTTTAGTCATTGATGTTTCCTTAAGCATTTATACATCTTTTGGGAGTGGTTTGTTATTTTATTCAATGGAATGTTAATGGAACAATATAGACCTTAAAGGCTGAATTTGTAGGCTAATCAACAGGTCAGGAGGGTTCTCCATTTAATTTAATTTCTTGATCAGCATGAGAATAATTGTTTGCTTTATTAATGCTGTGGGTTTGATTGTTGTTTGATCAATGTGCATTTGCTACTTTTTCCAGTAGCTTATCAGTCACTTACATGTTTTCTTGTTTGAATCAGTCATGGATTGATCCTTATTTATGCAGTCACAGTGATGGGTTCTGAAGAGTGACAAATTCTGTTGTTGCATGGGATCTTTTCCCAGTTGCTCACTTCTGTAACTTTTGATATATTGGCTAGTGCTTATTTACGCCGTGTTGCTCTTATTTGGGTTTCTTCCATGTTCTAATTTGGGTTTCTTGTCTTTCCATTTCAGTCTCAATGTATGATTTGTTACCGTGACATAAGAAACTTATGCACATAGTCCTGTATAAGTTTATTGTTAACAGCATTTTGGTGTAAGTATGGAGGCAACAAACTTGTACACTCATGTACATCTCTGAAAACTTACCTTGTGATATTCCTATTTATGATGTCTGATAGTTTAACTTGGAATCACAATTTAATTTGGAATCACATTGTAAAAGGCTATAGCAAATGTCTGCAAAAATCTCAGCAGGTGATGTTTCCTATGTGGCTTGGATATTGTTCTGAGATGTAGCAATTATAGATTTTCTATCAATTTAATTAGTTGCCATGATGGATGTTCAGATCCTAGTGTTTTTGCTGCTGCTAGTTTTAAATCATGCATTTAAGCTATCTTCTTTATTCTTATAGTCGATATGGTTCTTTCATTTAATGGGCTTGTAGAAGGAAAAGTTCTGAAATTTTTATGATAGTTAAAGCATCTATCTGTAAATTGAGTATTTGTTGACCTCTGTGATAAGTCTTCTGTTGCATTTTGAGGATTTTTACCTGTTTAAAAATGTATTATTTTTCCAGTATCTTAATTTCACTGAGCATTAAGTAAATAGATTAATCGATTAACTTGTTTTACTTTGTCATTTAGAATCTTCAGCAAACATGCCATGATGGATGTTCAGATCCTAGTGTTTTTGCTGTTGCTAGTTTTAAATCATGTATTTAAGCTATCTTCTTTATTCTTTTAGTCGATATGGTTCTTTCATTTAATGGGCTCATAGAAGGAAAGTTCTGAAATTTTTATGATTGTTAAAGTTTCTACCTGTAAATTGAGTATTTGTTGACCTCTATGATAAGTCTTCTGTTGCATTTTGAGGATTTTTCCCTGTTTAAAAATGTATTATTTTTCCAGTATGAATTAAGTAAATGGATTGATTGATTGACTTGTTTTATTTTGTCATTTAGAATCTTGAGTGTTTGCTCATGTATGTTGAGCAAGCACCATCAAGATCAATGCAAGATGCACTTCTGCCCCCTATGAAGGCCTTGATTTCTGATGCCCTTTTGAGGAACTCAGATGCAGATGTGAAGGTTTCAGTCATATCTTGTATTAGTGAGATTACAAGAATTACAGCACCTGATGCTCCATATAATGATGAACATATGAAGGTATTGACAGCTAAAAACAGTTTTCATATTTTACGGACTCCATATTATATTGTTCAAATGCAATGAAATATTTCAATGTGTTTAAATATATTTTCTGGGGGGCTCACATCCGTGTTTCCATTTGCGAGCAGGAAAATTTTCAATTGACTGTAGCAGCTTTTGAAAACTTGTCCCATGTCTCTAGTCGCTGCTATCAATTCTTGCAACCGTTTCAAAGGTCAGGTCATGCTTGGTGATGTTGAACCTGGAGTTGGATGAAGTAATTACAAAGATGTTCAAGCACTTCCTGAAGATCATTAGGTAAGAGACTTGATGGTAGCATTTGACTTTCCGTTCATTAGCTGTTAATGTACTTATGCCTCTTTCTCAATTTCCCACCATGTCCTGAAATATAATTCCATTTCCAGAGTTACTTTGTCTGGAAAATCTAGGTTTTGTAGCTGCTAATATATAACAAAAGTAATGTTTTAATTATTTATGGTTCTTCTATGCACACAAGCATACTTTTCAAAGTTTATGTGCTGGGAATTACAGTAGTGAACATATATTTTCTTAAATTGTATGCTTGACTTAGGTAGTTTCTAGACATATTTAGATGAAGTAATAGGCTCTTTAGAAATAGTTTTGGGTTATTGTTTTTGTGAGGATCAATATGCAGTGCTTCATAATATGCTGATGCAGATGTTTTGTCATAGTTTCTGTTAAAATCTAATTTTTTAGTCAACAGTGGGTTATCAAGGTTATTTTAATTATTATAATCATCAGATAGTGGATAAATATAAAAGGTTCGGCAAATTGAAGATGCCCCAGGGGGAGAAATTTCAGTGAGAACTAGAAGAATCAAGATAGACATATTTGTTTGTGCAGAGTTATGGTCCCTGTTTGCTTGGAGGTTTGCATGTCATCCTAGTCATCCTTAGGATAGAATGTGTAGATAATTCCATATGATTATCCTATTAGCTGTAGATACTTTCATATGATTATCTCATTAGCTATTTTTTCTATATTAGGAAGCTATCTAGATAAGGAGTCTTACTAAATTAGGAGACTATACAAATTGTGTACCTGTGTACTCTCATAGTTGTTAAAAGCACGCTCTAGGTGCGCCTGAGGCGCGCTTTGGGTGAGGCTCCATCGTTAGGGCTTTAACAGTTGAAGCGTAGCGCACTTCTCAAAAGCCACGCGTTTCTGCGCTTAGGCGTGATTCTTCCCGATTTGTTAGGCGCAGAAAAAGCGCGCTTTACATAAATAAGGCATGATTTTAGGATTTTAAATATTTTATTTCCTATTTAGTAATTTTCCTAGTTAGTGATTGGTTAACATAAAAATAATTAAAAAAAAGGAAAGAGAAGAGTCAGATACGTAAGAGATTTTACATAAACACCAAACACTAAACGTTGGATATGAAGAGACTAGTTTCTCTTCTCTAAACCGAAAAGAAAAAAGGGAAGAGGGAGAAGAAGAGTACAGAGGCTGGTTCCATTGAAGAAGAAGAAGAGTGTTTGCTGAAATTTTACCTGGTATGTATTTGAACTCTCTCTTCTTTATTGTTTTAATCCCACTCCTAGTAGCAATTTGGCAAAGGGAAAGGGAAAAGGAAATGTATATTCTAGGGTCAAGAAACATACTCCTAGTCCTTTAGCTCTTAGAGATGAGGATGAAATTGAAAATGATGAAGATGAGGAGGGATTAGAGAAAGAAGAGTTTGTAAACAATGATGATGAGGAGGAGGAAGAGGAGGAGGAGGAGGATGAAGATATTGATGAAGGTTTTGATGATGAAGAAGAGTGATAGAGTGATATTTGATAGGCTAATTAATCACAAAGTAGTACTAGGAATAAAACAATTAGTCCTAAAGTCATGCCTTAGTGGTATTACAATATTAGTAATAAGTTAATTAAACTATTAGTAGTAGTAGTTATTGGGTTAAACTATTTTGTCATATCATATGAGACATTTTGTGTGAAATATCTATTATGCGGTGTCTTTTTTGTGTGCTTTTTATGTGTTTCATAGTTTTTATATGATGTGGTATGATAATACTTGTGTGATATGTTCTTTAGTATGGTTAACATTGTATTTTTGTAGTTATTTTATGTTTTTATTAGTTTTATAGAGTTTCATGCGTGTTTGCGCTTCACTTCGATGAAGCCCGCGCCTGAGCCTCGAGGCTCGCGCTTTAGGCTCCGGGACCCTTTGCGCTTTTTTGCGCCTCGCACTTCTGACAACTATGTGTACTCTAGTTCTATATAATGTGTTCTATGTGCCTAGAATAAAAAATATATAATTATTCTATTTCTAGAATTCCATATGGTATCAGAGCCACACATGCTACCATGAATTACAAAGCTGCAATGGTGGGATCTCATTCTTCTTCTTCATCTTCCGAGACCACCAGTAGCACAACCGCCTCCACTAGTTCTAGAAATCAATCTGATTTGGTCAACATGCAACCAGAGGATTCACTGCAAATTTCAATTCAGAAGCTGAATGGAAGATACTACCTAGAGTGGTCTCAATCAGCCCGTCTTATAATCACTGGGAAAGGAAAATTAGGGTACATAACAGGAGCAAACAAAGCTCCAAGGCCAGAAGACCCTAAATTTGACCAGTGGTGCTTGGAAAATGCCATGGTTACAGCTTGGCTCATCAATTCGATGGAGCCAGCAATTGCAAGACCCTTTATTTTCCTCCCAACAGCCAAAGACGTTTGGGAAGCAGTTAAGGAGACATACTCAGACCTGAAAAACTATGCTCAACTATTTGAACTCAATTAAAAAATGTGGAAGATGCAGCAGGGGGAGCAAAATGTGACTGCATGTTATGATGAAATGACTATAATATGGCAGGAGCTGGATCTCTTTGAAGAAACGAAGTGGAAAGATCCAGAAGATGCAACCCAATATAGAGAGAAAGTTGATAGGGGATGTGTGTTTGTTTTTTTAGCTGGCTTGAGGGCAGAATTGGATGAAGTTAGGGGACGTCTCTTGGGATGCAGGCCACTACCCTCAATAAGGGAAGTCTTCTCAGAAGTTAGGAGAGAGGAAGCTCGGAAGAGTGTAATGTTGGGGAGGAATGGCAACCTGGATTTCCAGAATGAGAGCTCTGCCTTTGTCTCAAGGAATTATGATAGTGAGGGTGATAAAGGAAAGAGCAAGCCGAAAATTTGGTGTGATGTTTGCAATAAACCATGGCATACAAGGGACACCTGCTGGAAAATACATGGCAAGCCAGCTAACTGGATGGCAAAATAGAGCAACAAAGCAGGAGATGGGAAAGCGTTGCAAGCTGGAACACATTCCAGTTCAAACCAGGATGCTTCCAATTCTTCCAGAACATTTCCTTTCACAAGGTAGCAACTTGATCATCTGTACACATTCCTTCCAGCTAAAAAAACTCAAATTCTTCTTGTTCTTTAGTCCAGTCAGATATAATACTTCCAAAAGCTCTTGTTTGTTCTATACCCTCATACTCTTGGATAGTTGATTTTGGAGCTACAGATCACATGACTGGCTGCTCTAGGTTTTTCTCCTCTTATTCACTATGTGCAGGGAATCAGAAAATTAGAATTACAGATGGTTCTCTTGCCTTTGTTGCAGGAAAAGGAACGGTTCCTATATCCAATACTTTAACATTAAAAAATATTCTTCACATCCCCAATCTCTTCTATAACCTTATTTCTGTCAGTAAGCTAACCAAAGATCTAAATTGCAAAGCTAATTTTTGGCCTACTCATTGTTTGTTTCAGGATTTGGAGTCAGGGAGGATGATTGGGGTTGCTAAGGTTGTTGGAGATCTACATGTCTTGCAAGAAGAAGGCAAGAAACAGGAAGCAGGGAGCTGTCATAATACAGTTAGAAATAAGGAGGAAGAAATAATGTTGTGGCATTATAGGTTAGGTCACCCAAGTTTACAATACATGAAATCTTTGTTACTTCATTTGTTTATCAATAAAAGTGGTAATTTTCAATGTGAATGCTGTGAATTGGCTAAAAATTCATAAAAGTCATTATCCCATTCAAAACAGTAGATGCCCAGAGCCATTTATGTTAGTTCACAGTGATTTATGGGGTCCCTCTAGAACTCAAACACCTAATGGACAATGTTGGTTCATTACTTTCATTGATGATTGTTCTAGGGTCACATGGATATTTCTTTTAAAGGATAAATCTGATGTGTGTGCCACCTTCATATCCTTCCATAACATGGTAAAAAATCAATTTCAAAAGGAGATTAAAATGTTAAGGAGTGATAATGGGAAGGAATATGTGAACTTGGAGTTAAATTTTTTTTCGAACAACAAGGGAATTGTCCACCAAACCTCCTGCAGTTATACCCCACAACAAAATGGGATTTCTGAGAGAAAAAACAGGCATTTACTAGAGGTAGCTAGAGCTATTAGCTTCCAAACCAATGTACTAAATTACCTATGGGGAGAAGTTGTCCTCACTACCAATTTTTTGATAAATAGGCTTCCCTCCAGAACCTTGAAATTCCAAACCCCATTGCAAGCCTTTTCTTCTTTCTTTCCTAACACTAGACTCTGCCCACCCGTTCCCTTGAAAATTTTTAGAAGTACTGTATTTGTCTTCAACCATGACCCTAAAAGGACAAAACTAGATCTCAAAGCCATCAAATGCATTTTTGTTGGCTATTCCAGAACCCAAAAGAGATATAAAAGTTTTGATCTAAAATCACAAAAGTTTTTTTACCTCTATGGATGTTACCTTTTTTGAGGGAAAATCATATGACAACAATACTCATCTTTAGGGGGAGTATATTAGTGAGGGAGATGAGAATTCTGGTGAAAAAAACATTGAGACCTTTAGTCTAAAAAGACTAGTAGTTGAGGAGATTAGAAGAAAGGGGGAGCATAATGGTGAAACAGGGGAGCAGACTACTGGACAAGAAGGGTAGGAGGAAAACTTGGAAGAATAGAATGTTGGGGAGGAAGCAGAAGGAAAGGAGAGACATAAATAATTTCAGGGAGCAATGTATAGCAGGGGAGCAAGGAAAGTATTCCTAGATGCAATCCAATCATCATCTCTGAATTCGAGTCCTAACATCTCACATTCTGAGACCGAAGCTGCTAGCACCCAACCAGGTAATTCTAATGATCTCCCTTGTGATATTTCTCTTCCTATTGTAATAAGGAAATGGAAAAGATCATGCACAAAATATCCTACCTCTAACTTTGTTTCCAATGCAAATTTGTCTCCAACCTTTTCTGCTTTTATTTCCACACTAACCAACACAAAAATTTCAAAAAGTGTACATGATGCTTTGGCTATTCCTTAATGGAGGAAGGCTGTTTTGGAAGAATTGAAGGCCCTGGAAAAGAATGGTACTTGGGAGAAAATAGACTTGCCAAGCGAGAAGAAGTTGGTGGGATGCCGATGGGTATTTACCATTAAATACAATGCAGATGGCTCAATAGAAAGATACAAAGCTCGGTTGGTAGTTAAGGGCTTCACCCAAATATTTGGAGTGGATTATACCGAGACATTCTCTCTAGTTGCAAAATTGACACTGTTAGGGTCCTATTATCAGTGATTGCATGCTTAGACTGGCCCCTAATCCAACTAGATATAAAAAATGCTTTCTTGAATGGTAATTTCGAGGAGGAAGTGTACATGGAGCCACTTCCTGGGTTCAAGGAAAGCTTTGGGGGCAAGGTGTGAAAGCTTAGAAGATTTTTGTATGGACTAAAACAGTCCCCAAGGGCTTGGTTTGACAGATTTACCAAGTTCTTAAGAAAACAGGGGTATTCTCAAGGTCAGTCTGACCATACCTTGTTTACTAAAAGGACTGAGGGAGATAAAATTGTTATTCTAATAGTGTTTGTAGATGATATCATAATTACTGGGAGTGATTTGATGGAAATAGAGAAGTTACAAGAACAACTCGGGAAAGAATTTGAAGTAAAAAACTTAGGCAACTTAGATATTTTCTTGGCATGGAAGTAGCTCAATCCAAGAAGGGAATTGTGGTTACCCAAAGAAAATACATTCTGGATTTGTTAACTGAAACAGGCTTGAGTGGATATAAGCCCTATGACACACCTGTGGAACTAGGTAGAAAACTAGGACAGCCCGAAAGTGGTACTCCAGTAGACAAGGTGAGGTATCAAAGGCTAGTTGGAAAACTGATCTACCTATCTCATGCTAGGCCTGATATAGCATTTGTTGTTAGCTTGGTGAGCCAATTCATGCACTTACCATATGAAGAACACCTAAAAGCTGTTTTCAGAATTTTGAGATATTTGAAAGGATGTCCGGACAAGGGGTTGTTCTTTGAGAAGAAGGAAGAAAGAAACATAGAAGTATATACAGATGCAGACTGGGCTGGCTCCATCACTGACAGGAGATCAACATCGGGCTACTGCACCTATCTCTGGGGGAATATGTCTGGAGAAGCAAAAAGCAGAATGTAGTGGCTCAGAGTAGTGCAGAGGCTGAGTATAGGGCTATGGCTCAAGGAGTGCTCGGAGTAGTGCAGAGGCTGAGTATAGGGCTATGGCTCAAGGAGTGTGTGAAGTCTTGTGGCTTAGAAGAGTTATGGAAAAATTAAACTTAGAGGTTAAATCTCCTATGAAGTTATTTTGTGATAGCAAGGTTGCCATTAGTATTGCACACAATCCTGTGCTTCATGAAAGGAGAAAGCATATTGAGATTGAAAAGCACTTTATCAAGGAAAAAATGGATGATGGGAGCATATGTATTCCGTTTGTTCCTACTAAAGAGCAGAGAGCAGATGTCTTCTCGAAGGGGCTGTTAAGACAGCTGTTTGAAGAGCAAATTGGTAAGTTGGGCATGTTGGATATCTTTGCACCAACTGAGGGGGAGTGTAGATAATTCCATATGATTATCCAATTAGCTGTAGATAATTTCATATGATTATCCTACTAGCTATTTTTTTCTATATTAGGAATCTATCTAGTAAGAAGCCTTACTAAATTAGGAGGCTATCCAAACTATGTACCTGTGTACTCTAGTTCTATATAATGTGTTCTACATGTCTAGAATAAAATATATATAATTATTCTATTTCTAGAATTCCATAGAATGACTAAGGTTTTTGTTGATGTTTTATGCGCATTTGTTGAGCAATGGTAACTGTATTTATGCAGCCAGTATTAGCACGGTCCTTTGAGGAGTTTTGGGGTTCCCATTACAGCAACAAAGAGAATGAGGGAAAAAAAAAGAAGGTTGTCTAGTGGATATATGTTGCTAATTTAGTTTTTTAGATAAACTGAGAGGTAGTCCTATGTTCTCTGGCTTTTGTTCAAAGGCAACTTTTGCTTGACTTGAAAACGGGGGTAAGGAGATAAATTTGGACAAGCAGCTATTACCTTCGTGATGCTCCCTCAAGAAAGAGCTATTTAAACTGGTGGTTCTGAAAAGTATTGATGCACTACTGGATTATTTGTCAGATTAGGAAGCCCACCAAGCAAAGCCTGTGAGGGCTGGCTTCAAAGAGGGACTTCAGCAGGAAGCTTTGTGTTATGCTGAATTTGTTCAGTAATGTTTGATGTTTTATAGGTTGATTGGGGCCTGTGTTGCTGCTGAAACTCTGAAAGTAATAGGTGTTAAGGGGCTCCGGATTCCATGGTGATTCACTTGAATCTTCATTCTTCATTGGTCATAGCTTGAATGGATTAAAACACTTTGATACAATAAAATTAGCTTTGCTAATAATTCAAAATATGTACTGTTAGATCTAGCTTTCTACAAGTAGAAACCTTATCTGTCTCCATGATATATCCTCCTGAAAATTCAAAGGCTCATACAAGCAGTACTATGTAGAATGTCTGAGTGACAAATTACAAAGGGAAGTCCGCTGCAGAATTTTATTGTGACTTTGCTGGTTGTTGTCATGATAATGATAGTGCAACAATGATGTCAGGATGAAATGCAGTCATCTGGTCCTCTTTTTGATGATTTTTATTTTTTCATTTTCATTGCCATTTTAAGTGTCTATGTTTATCTTTTCTGTGTGATCAGCTAATGATCTATTCTTCTTGTTCATCTAAGGTCCAACCATCCACATGCTGTATTTTTGGCCATGGAGACAGTTATGACCCTGATCATAGATGAAAGTGAGGATATATCAATGGATCTTCTCATGCCCCTTTTGGCCAGTGTAAGAAAGGAAAATCAGGTATATGGTCTTTGCTATGTGCCGCGTCTTTTCCTTTCTCTATGATTTTGGTTTATTCAATGCGACTTTGTTAATATTAACCTATATTATGTTTTCCAGAGTGTCTCTCCTATTGAATGGAAGCTCGGGGAGAAAGTTATCACCACTTGTGCTGCTAAACTTGGACCCTATATGAAGGAAGCTGTGCATTCTAAAGACCTAGCTTTAGATGAGTATGCTCCAGTAGTTGCTTCTCTATGCCAGGCTGAGGAGTCTCTTTCTGTTGAGCATGATCATGTCAATGGTTCTGGGGATCATTTGGTAAATTTCTTCTTCCTGTCTATGACCATATGAAATGTGTACTTTTGTGTTAATTGTCTTAGAATTGAAGAATTACTTCTGCAGATGAAAACTGACACAGAAATTTCTTTATTTGCTGAATGTAAATCCTAACTTCATCTTTTTCCTTCCATAATAAATTTTAAGATGAATTAGATCCCCTAATTTTTTCTTGTACTGTGTTCATCTTCCTTTCAATTTCCAAGGGGAGATATGAGGTATATTGTGTACAACTGTTCTAAACATGACAAATTATCAATTGTAAGTTACATATAATCACCAAGGTCCAAACAAGCTTAAGAATTTGGTAACAGGAAATGATTTCACCTATTAGATGACCTCTAGCAAATCAAATCAATCTATTAACGGTAAAGGGAATAAAATTCCATGAGGAACTTGTCAGCCTCATATTGTTAGTATACTATTGTAATTAATTGACTATACTGTTGTAAGATAGCTGTAAATAACCATCAATTAGGGAGCTAATTAAGACTGTAATTATCAGCCATAATTAGAAGACAAACAACCATAATTAGAAGACAAATTAGACATCAATTAGGGAGCCAATTAAGGCTGTAATTGTCATCCATAATTAGGAGACAATTGGCATCAATTAGGGCTGTAATTTAGGGATTTATTCCCAAATTTGTGAGATACTTCAGTTTATTTAAACCCAATCAGCTTGAGGGAATAATCAAGCAAATTTCTATTAAAATTCTATTGAAATTCAGTAAGTTTGTCATAGTATCAGAGCCATAGTTAGGCAATTTTAGAGCTGTTCTTTTATGAGTATTCAGCTTTGTTTTCTTTTGAAGAATATAGTGCAGGTTCTGCTGCCTCTGATTCTGCAGCTTCTGTTTCTGCTGCTATTTTTACTTCTGGTTTCTTGTTTAGTTCATATCTTTGATGAGCTCTCGGTCATAGAAATTCTGAATTTCTATTTGGAGGTTCTCTTGCTTTAGAAGAGATTCTGGTGGACTTTTTCTATCCTACAACTTTTTGGCTGTAGGATTTTCGTCTTGGTGAGTTTGCTGCTTCTTCTGGTTGAGCTGCTCTTGGTTTTGTTATTATTAATTTTGCATTTCTGGTCTCCTTGTGCTATTCGAGATGGCCACTTTAAACGCGGTTGAGAGTTTTCATGTTCGTTTCACAGGAAAAAATTACTCTTCATGGGAATTTCAGTTCCAGATCTTTGTTACAGGAAAAGAACTATTGGGCCATATAGATGGAAGTGATCCAGCTCCTAAAGATGATAAGGAGTTGCTTCACTGGAAAGTTAAAGATGCAAGAGTAATGACATGGATTCTGGGGTCAGTCGACCCTCTTATTGCTCCTAATCTTAGGTCTTCTAAAACTGCAAAAGCCATGTGGGATTACTTAAAAAAGGTCTACAATCAAGACAATGTTGCACGACGTTTTCAATTGGAGAGTGATATTGCTAATTATTTCCAAGGAAATCTCTCCATTCAAGAATATTATTCTGGTTTTCAGAATTTATGGGCTGAGTTTACTGACACTATTTATGCTAAAATACCTGCAGCATCTCTTTCTGTAATTCAAGAAATTTATGAGCAAAGCAAAAGAGATCAATTTTTAATGAAGTTGAGGTCTGAATTTGAGACACTTCGCTCAAATTTAATGAGTCGTGTTCCTTCACCTTCTTTAGATGTTTGTTTTGGCGAATTACTTCGCGAAGAACAACGTCTTCTCATTCAAAACTCTCTCCAACAAGAAAATACTGTCAAGGTTGCTTTTGCTGCCCAAGGAAGAGGAAAGGGTCGGGATATGAGCAGAATTCAGTGTTATTCCTGCAAAGATTATGGGCATATTGCTGCCAATTGTAGAAAGAAGTTCTGTAATTATTGCAAACAATCAGGACATGTCATAAAGGAGTGTCCTACACGGCCTCAAAACCGAAAAGCGAATGCTGCCCCAATTGCAATGAATAATTCCACTCATTTTGCTGCTCCAACAGTTTCTACAACTCTCTCTTCAGCTGCTGAACCTGTGGTTCTTACTCCAGAAATGGTGCAACAAATGATTATTTCAGCCTTCTCCGCCTTAGGACTACAAGGTAAAAATACCTCCCCCTCTCAACTTTGGCTTGCTGATTCTGCTGCCTCAAATCATATGACAAACACATCTAGCATGCTTAACAATGTTCGCAAGTATCATGGTTCAACTGAAATTCAGATTACAAATGATAGTACAATACCTATTACTGAGATTGGAGATCTTAAACCATGTTTCAACAATATTTTTATATCTCCAAAGCTTTCAACTAAGCTTATTTCGGTTGGTCAGTTAGTAGATAACAATTATGATGTGCATTTCTCTCGTAATAGTTGTCTTGTGCAGGATCAGGCATCGGGGACAGTAATCGCGAAGGGGCCTAAAGTTGGGAGACTATTTCCACTTTTATTTTCCATTCCTCGTATTTCTTCATTTTGTACTACTATTATTAGTAAGAGTGAACTATGGCATAGACGTTTAGGCCATCCTAATCCTCTTATTTTGTCTCATTTATCGAATTCTGGTTTTTTGGGCAATAAAAAACTCTTTGCTAAGGTTCCTTTTGACTGTTCCACATGTAAACTCGGTAAAAGCAAAACTCTTCCTTTTCCTTCTAATGGTAGTCGTGCTGTCAAATGTTTTGATATAATTCATAGTGATGTCTGGGGTATTACTCTTGTTATTTCTCATGCTCAGTACAAGTACTTTGTGACATTTATTGATGATTACAGTAGATATACATGGGTATACTTCCTTCATTCTAAATCTGATGTATATTTTGTTTTCAAGACCTTTTTGGCCTATGTTGAGACTCAGTTTTCTACTTGTATTAAAGTATTACGATCTGATTCTGGAGGAGAATATGTCTCATGAATTTTAAAATTTTCTACGTGAGAAAGGCATTGTCTCGCAACGTTCATGTCCTTGTACACCACAACAAAATAGAGTTGCTGAACGTAAAAATCGTCATCTTTTGGATGTAACCCGAACTTTGTTAATTGAATCTTCTGTTCCATCCAAGTTTTGGGTTGAAGCCTTATCTACTGCAACTTATCTCATTAATCGAATGCCTTCTCAGGTATTAAATCTTGACTCCCCATATTTTCGTTTGTATCATCAATATCCTAATTATCATGATTTACACACATTTGGTTGTATTTGTTTTGTTCATCTACCTTCTCATGAACGTCATAAACTTTCAGCTCAATCTATTAAATGTGCATTTATGGGTTATAATTCTTCTCAAAAGGGTTTTCTCTGCTATGATTCAACTTCTAACAAATTTCGTGTTTCTCGAAATGTTATTTTCTTTGAGCATCAATATTTCTTTCCTAATCTTGCTGAGTCTCCTTCTACTTCTCCTATTCTTCCAATTTTTGAGGATTTATCAATTGTTCCTACTCGGTTTAAACCTGGATTTGTGTATGAAAGACGTTAACCAACGGTGCCCCTTCCCGAGACTGATCCATCATCTATGTCTGATTCTCCTGAATCTACTCTTCGTCGATCTACCAGAGTATCTCGACCTCCAAGACGGTGTGGTTTTTCTGATCATTCTTCGGGATATTCTGCCACTTTATCTGATATTTCTGTTCCATCTTGTTACTCATAAGCTTCCAAGAATGAATGTTGGCAAAAAGCAATGCAGGACGAACTTCAAGCTCTTCACGATAATCATACATGGGAAATTCTTCCTTGCCCTCCAAATGTTAAGCCCATTGGATGTAAATGGGTTTATTCAGTCAAGCTTCGTTCTGATGGAACTTTGGATCGATATAAGGCCCGATCGGTTGCTCTTGGCAATAAGCAAGAGTACAGAGTGGACTATGAGGAGACTTTTGCTCCAGTTGCAAAAATGACTACCGTCCGTACAATTATTGATGTTGTTGCTTCTCAGGGTTGGCCTCTTCATCAAATGGATGTCAAAAATGCTTTTCTTCATGGTGATCTTAAAGAAGATATTTATATGACACTACCACCGGGTTTGACTTCCTCATCTTCAACACATGTGTGTAAGTTAAAAAGATCTTTGTATGGACTCAAACAAGCTCCACGTGTCTGGTTTGACAAGTTTCGATCTACCTTACTTTAGTTCTCATTTGTGCAAAGTAAATATGACTCCTCTTTGTTCCTTCACAAGAGTTCTGCTGGTTTTGTCCTACTCCTTATTTATGTAGATGACATTATTATCACTGGCACTAATACATCAACGATCATCAATCTCCAACAATCTCTTCAAACTTCTTTTAAAATGAAGGATCTTGGTCCACTTACATATTTCTTAGGGCTGGAAGTTCACTATGATTCTTCTGGGATATTTTTGCATCAACACAAATATACTACAGATTTGATTACTTCAGCAGGCCTTCAAAATTCATCCCCAGTTGATACTCCTTTGGAATTAAACGTCAAGTATCATAGTCAAAACTCTTTTCAAGGTCTTCATGCAACAAATGATTATATCAGCTGGTCTAGGAGGATCTTGCATAGTGAAGTAAGAGAAGCCTTGAAGTATATGAAAGTTGGTAAAGCTTGTGGCCCGGATGGTATTCCTATAGAGGTTTGGAAGAACCTTGGAGAGGTAGGAGTTGCCTGGTTAACTAAACTCTTTAATGCTATTGTGAAAGGACGTAAGATGCCGAATGCCTGGAGGAAGAGTATCATGGTACCCATATATAAAAATAAGGGAGACATTCAATGCTGTACAAATTATCGGGGTATCAAACTTATGAGCCATACTATGAAATTATGGGAAAGGATTATTGAACACAGATTGAGGAAGCTTACAAGAGTTTCGGAGAATCAGTTTGGGTTTATGCCAGGGAGATCTACCATGGAGGCTATTTCTCTTCTAAGAAGACTAATGGAATTGTATCAAGAGAAGAAGAAAGATCTCCACATGGTATTTATTGACTTGGAGAAAGCCTATGATAGAGTACCAAGAGAAGTGTTATGGTGGGTTTTGAAGAGGAAAGGAGTCAACGGCAAATATATCAACATCATCAAGGACATGTATGAGAATGCATCCACTAGTGTGAAAACACCTGGTGGAGACACTGAGACTTTCCCTATTACTACCGGATTGCATCAAGGTTCGGCCATGAGTCCATATTTATTTACCCTGGTTATGGACGAGCTAACCAGAAGCATACAAGACGATGTTCCTTGGTGTATGTTGTTTGCTGATGACATTATTTTAATTGATGAGACTAGTGCTGGTGTAAACCGTAAGTTGGAAGTGTGGAGAAAAACCCTCGAGGACAAGGGTTTTAAGTTAAGTAGGAGTAAAACGGAATATATGCACTGTGAGTTCAGTCTAAGGAAGAAGCAGGAACATGAGGTTAAGTTGGATGGAGTTTTGGTTCCTAAAACCAACCACTTCAAATATTTGGGTTCGGTGTTCCAGAATGATGGCCGTATAGATGAAGATGTGGCTCACAGAATACAGGTAGGGTGGTTGAAGTGGAAGGGTGCGACTGGGGTTTTATGTGATAAGAAAATACCTCTGAAAGTGAAAGGTAAATTCTATAGGACGGTTGTTAGACCTGCGATGCTCTATGGTAGTGAGTGTTGGGCACCAACGGGACAACATTTGCATAAGATGAGTGTGGCAGAAATGAGGATGCTAAGATGGATGTGTGGACATACCAGACTGGACAAAATTAAGAATGTTCATATTCGACAAAAAGTCCAAGTAGCGGACGTCGGAGATAAGGTGAGGGAAGGAAGACTTAGATGGTATGGGCATGTTTTAAGAAGACCTCCTAATGCTGCGGTTCGTAAGTGTGAGAATTTGTTGATTGAGGGGGCTAGAGGTCGTGGCAGACCTAGAACTGTGTGGAAGGAGGTGATAGCAAGAGACTTACGTGCCTTAGATCTTGATGCGGATTTGATTAATGACAGACTTGAATGGAGACGTAAAATCCGTGTCTTGGAAGGGGCCTAAGGCTGGAGTTTTTTTTTTGGTGTCTTTTGAGCTTATTTTGTTGAGAATCCATACAGCCGACCCCAATTTGTTTGGGATTAAGGCTTAGTTGTTGTTGTTGTTGTTGTATCATAGTCAAGACGGAGATCTTCTTCCTGATCCATCTCTTTATCGGCAATTAGTTGGCAGTTTGAATTATCTGACTATCACAAGGCCCGATATTTCTTTTTCAGTTCAGCAAGTCAGTCAATTCATGAGTACTCCGCGTCATTTACATTTGGTGGCAGTTCGTTGAATCATTCGCTATCTCCTTGGCACATCTTCTCGGGGTTTATTCTTTCCTACTGGCTCTCCCATACGTCTTATTGCTTATAGTGATGCTGATTGGGCCGGTTGTCCAGACACTCAACGCTCTATAACAGGTTGGTGTATGTTTCTTGGCGATTCTTTGATATCTTGGAAAAGTAAGAAACAAGACCGTGTTTCAAAATCTTCTACTGAGTCTGAATATCGGGCTATGTCCGCTGCTTGCTCAGAGATTGTTTGGTTACGTGGGTTACTTGCTGAAATTGGATTTCCTCAGCCTCATTCTACTCCTTTGCATGCTGACAATACTAGTGCCATACAAATTGTTACAAATCCAATTTTTCATGAACGTACCAAACATATCGAAGTCGACTGTCATTCTATTCGAGAGGCCGTAGATACTGGTGTCATTTCTCTTCCACATGTCTCCACTGCTCTTCAAATTGCTGATGTGTTCACAAAATCTATGACAAGACAATGTCATCAATTTCTCTTGGGCAAATTGATGCTTCTTGATCGCCCAACATCAATTTGAAGGGGGATGTTAGTATACTATTGTAATTAATTGACTATACTGTTGTAAGATAGCTATAAATAACCATCAATTAGGGAGCTAATTAAGGCTGTAATTATCAGCCATAATGAGAAGACAAATTAGGCATCAATTAGGGAGCCAATTAAGGCTGTAATTGTCATCCATAATTAGGAGACAATGGGCATCAATTAGGGCTGTAATTTAGGGATTTATTCCCAAATTTGTGAGATACTTTAGTCTATTTAAACCCAATCAGCTTGAGGGAATAATCAAGCAAATTTCTATTAAAATTCTATTGAAATTCAGTAAGTTTGTCACATATGACTAGTAAAAAATCAATATTTTAATCAATGAAAAAGTTCCGTAGTGCATAAAATGGTATTTTTATTTTTTCTGTAAAGGAACGGCATTGTCATTCCTTACTTATGTGGTACTTCCATTTGTTTATGTGATACTTCTATTTGTATATCATTAGCGTATAGTTGTCTGGAGAAGGGTAAGAAACATTCATGGCGCAGTGTTGTTTTTGTGTGATTTTTGCTTATTTCTATATTATATACAATTTATATCAGGATTGTTTGATATAAGTTATGGCTAAATAGTTACAGAAAAATTCAATCTCTTATTGAGGTAACAAAGGGGCTATCACCAGTTACTGCTCCTGGAGAAGTTTTGCAAGGTGTGGATGGTACTCCCAAGTCAACGAGTGGTAATGGAAATTCCTCAACTGGAGATGCTGGCAACATCTTAAACAATAACTCTTCAAAAATGCTGGAGTTTTCTTCTAATATCCAGCACACTGAGAGTTCTACTGGTGCACGAGGCAATACTGAATTTGAAGTCAAGATGGAAATGGAGCCAGGGACTACCTCAATAAAAAGGGGGCGGAAACCTAATTCTTTTATGAATCCAGAGGAAGGCCATGACCATTTTTCTTGGATTCCTGTGGGAAGAAAAACTGCAAAAATACCCCGTAAGAGGAAGTCTTGTGACAAGGAAAAACATTTACGCTCAGAAGATCCAGTTACAAAAAAGGTAGTTCTGTCATCAGCATGTGCGACAGAACTTATGAGATTGACACCAGAAACGGATGGGGTCTTAGGTGCTTCTTCCCAATCACAAAGTCAAGGCCAAGCTGTTGGAAGGCGTCCTAAAGGAGGCTGGCGAAAGAAAAAAGCAAACTCTATGAATCAAGATGGTGATCCTGGTTTATTAAAGTTATCAAAGGTAAAGGTGTTGAATACTAGAAACAAGGAGAAAGATCCAACTGAAGATGAAGTTATTTTGAGAAAGCAGTCTGAAGGAAGAAGTAACTTGGAAGTAAAGCAACACAAACGCTCAAGAAAAAATGGACTTGCTACGAAGACTACAAAGAAAGATGGTTTTCTGAGTGAAGTTGAGGAAAAACCATTGCATCAGTCAACTAAGATAGGAGTAAGGAACATCTATAAAGACAACTCATTATTCCACCCAGATATTAGGAAAAGAAGTTCAGTGGCTGTTATTTCAGATGTTGATGCTGCTGAAGCATCAAACATTAAGGTAACTAAAAATGGATGTTAATCTTGTTCTTTTCTCATCATCTGACTGGCATCAATTTTGTTGAGCTTCTATTTTGTTCCTTGTAATAAACTGTGCAGAAAACGAAATCATCTGATAGAGAGGGAAGTTACGAGGAAGAAATCCCTAAAGCAAATCTCAAGAGGAAGCGCACACCAAGGAAGGAAGTGGTATGAATTTTTCCTTGCTAGCTGAATAACTTCTACTTGATTAATGATACTATAATGTTTTTCAGTTAGCCCTTTCTTTTTTGCTTTTTTGTATAAATTATCTAAATTATGTATTGCTTTATTTTTGTAATCATTTAACTGTACTTGTATTGCTAGAAACTTGGTTTATGGACATTTGTTTTCACAAAATAGTGCTGGTTGTTTTTCAAATTTGGGTATTTGTAAATTTTGGTATCTGAAAACAAGAAGCATCAGTCGGTGCTTTTATTTCTTGCAGTTTAACATTTGAATTTGACAAGGTTCTATTTTCCCAGGGAAAGGGAATAGCAATTGGAAAGTTCTGCTCCTAGTAGTTAACAAAGCAGGCACTATTAATATGAATTACCTGAAATATCCATATATTGTATAATTGCAAAGTCTACAATGCTTATCTTGATATCTCAACTGATTGAAATTAGAATGGTTTTAACCGACAGAATTATATGAAGTTATATTAAGGCACAACTCTATACTTAGCAATTCTAAGATATTATCCTGTTCTGTGATTACTATGTATGGAAAACTAAAATGAAAGAGAAGACACAGCTGATTCTCTGTTAGTTCCTCAGCCTGTGTGCCTGAAATATGGACTGATATTTTTTGAAATCTCTGAAAGTGGTAGGCCATGGGTAAGCTCTCATGTAGCTCAGCAGGAATTACTTGCTAATATACTGTGTCAATCAGAAAAATACCTTAAATATACCTCATCTGTATCGATTTCAGCAAATAAGTACTTCTCATTTTCATAGATATTTATTACTGAGACTTGAACTTTTTCCTTTTGATCATTGTGCAAAAGCTTCTTGGTTGAAGCCTGCTCTGAAGATCTGATGCAATATACCATAGCTAATAGCTGTCTGCTGTTCTTTTAGTATATCTATGTCGATTAACTGCAAATGCATGTTACTTTTTTTATTTCCGCTAGATAGAAAGAATTTCAGTGTTTCATCCTCACTCATACAGCTATTTGTTAGCGTTTGTAATTTACATATTTTTTTTCCCAATTCAGCCTCCTGAAACTCCTGATCTTGGGGAGCAATTGATCGGTACCAGAATAAAAGTTTGGTGGCCACTGGACAGAACGTAAGATATCTTTAAGACTTTTAGTTTATTTTTGTGGCATTTTGTTCAATGATTAGCATTTGTAATATCAAGTTAGAATCTTGAGTGTTTGATAAAGTTTCATATTATCCATCTGTTTGGCTTTTTGACCTTGATTTTCATTTCTGAGACGGATAATAGTACTACTTTTTGTGCATACTGTATATGCTAGAGATTCAGTACCTCTAATGGGAATTTTTTTTGGGCTACCCATCATAATCTATAAAAGAGTGCACTAACAGGAGGAGAGATTAAATTGGAACTTGAGGAAAGGGTATTTTTTACAAGGGTATTATGTAGCATGTGATTTATCATTTGATAGAAAAAGAGAAATAAATGAGTGGAGGCTAGCAAATAGGCTGGGAAATGGTTGCATCTGGTATAGGTCTGGACGATCATTTATGTCTTTACAAATAGACTAGACTGTAGCAAATTTTTACTCTTGGTTGCTGAAATAACCAAATAGAAGTCCAATGTTAGTCATGCTTTCAGTAAATGCCATAAACTTAATCAATCATAACAGTTATGGTGGAATAATGCTGGATCTGCTTCTCTCCATATTGGCATGTGCCGTTCTGATGAAGCATGCTAAACTTGAGTAGTTTAATAGTTTTTTGTGCAGACTGGGACTAGAGTTATAATGAGCAAGGAGATTTGAAAATTATTTTTATTAATTTGCAAATGGAGAATGTCAATGTTACCTTTTTCTGTATTATGAGGTGTAGACTTCTTTATGTGGGGGGACCTCATTCAACGCTTGGACTCATCTCAGCATAAAGAGTAACACCATTTGTGCAAAAGGTGGTGAAAAAAAAAAGAAAAAGAAATTCAACGAGCGTCTTTGTTTTAGTTTTGAACTTATGTCGTGAATTTTGATATGCAGGCTGAATTTTCTGGACTTTATGCATTATACCCAGTGTAATTACTTCTCACGGATAGCATTATTAATGTTTCTAATATATGTGACCCTTGTGTTCTTAAAGACATGTTCTTGTTCTGCAGGTTTTATGATGGAGTTGTTGATTCTTATGACCCTATTGAAAAGAGGCACAAGGTGAGATGACTAGCTAACCTACATTGTTCTGTTCTCTCTCTCTCTCTCTCTCTCTCTCTTGTCTTGCTAGTAACTATTTTATGGCACTTGCCATTGGCTTAATGTTCTTTTTCCAATTAAGAACATTGAATCCCTATATTTTATGTTCTTTAATGTTCTCTCTCTCTTGTAAAATCTTGAGCATCTTTTCTTTCATCAAGATCTTTGACCATCCTATATTTGGCCCTCCTGTGATTCTTGTTGTAATCCCTGCTGATCCAAACTCCTCATCCTTGAAGAAATAATTGGTATTCATATAACACTTCAGAATCATCTCCATGCACTTCTCGTTATAAGAAATGTATCTTTATGTCTTCATTTCTTCATATGATAGCTCTAAACCGCCTTTGCTGATGGCTTATTATTTAGGTGTTGTATGCTGATGGTGATGTAGAGATACTGAATCTCAGACAAGAACAGTGGGAGCGAATTGAAGATGATATTTTGCCTTTATCTATACATGGTTTTTTCATCGATAACTTATTTCGGCAAAAGTAACTCCTTTGTACTTCATTTGTGCAGGAGAAAGCAACTGATATTCCAAAAGTTGACTCTTCATCTGATAAGTAAGTTCTGCTGTTTCCATGATATTGCTTATGCTACTGAATATTGATAATGCAACATCAAGTCTATTTAATTTTCATGTTTTACCAAGTAAACTGTTATGAAGGTTTTTTGGCTTTAATGTGCTCAACAGTTATTTTTCATGTCTTTTTCTCTAAAAATAAAATAAAATTGTTTTGCCTTGTTATACAAGTCATTTATTTTCTAATAGTTTGACATAGAAACTGAGGTAAGGACACCTTAAAAGGTCTCTGACATAGAATTTGAAGAAAAGGAATGACTGTTAGCAACTGCCTTGGGAAAAATATATAGTTAACAATTAGGAAGAAATGAAATGGCTCCTTTAATTGCCATGAGAAATATTTGTAGTTTATATAGAAGGTAATAATAATTAGAATCTGTGCGATACAAAGCACTTGGAATCTTCAGAGTCATTGTTGCCAAATGGTAAATAAGGTGGACGCCTCATAGTTTATACATACGATTATTTTTCTATCACATCTTTCTTTTGGTCGTAAATGTCTTAGCCTTGTGAAACGTATGAACAGACCAAAAGAGAAAAAGAGAAATGTGAAATCAGTATCTCCCAAACAACTGAAGTTTGATTCGAAAAGGTTGGTTATATACTTTTAATTAATTCTGAATCACGATTATCTTATATATTTAGACTTAAAATTTTCGATGGTTTTATAGGAATGGAGCCACCGGCTTTTCCAAGAGCAAAGCTACAGTGTCATGCAGAAAATCTGTTGGTGGCACTGCGAAGGATGATCCTAGTGTTGCTGACAAAGCTACTAATAATACATCTAGGCCTAACAGACACTCAGAAGGTGATGGTCAAGAATCCACAGGCAAGTTGAAGGTCAGAAATCCAAGGGCTGGTATGAACTCCAAGAAGACAACTGTAGAGAATGCAAGTCCATCCGGTGATAGAAGTCCTAGAGGTGGTAATGAATTATGTGGTGCTGCCATACCAGAAGAGATACTCTAAACAAAGTAACAGAAATGAGTAACAGAGTGAAGCTGACACTAGTTAAAAACTAAGGCGTGTACAGAGACAGAAGGGCTGAGATGCTAGAAAGCTTTGCAGCAGTGTCTGCTTATAGCTTCTCAGCTCATGAAGTAACATGCATAAACTCAAATTTTGCCTTTTGATATTTTGATACTTATAAGCGTGTTCCCTTCAGATAACACGCACCATAGACCATCCTCGGCCTTCTTCGTTTTCGATGAAAAAGAAATAAAATCTCGATCTCCGAAAGCTTTTTCCTTCCCCGCCACATCTTCCCTTCTTCGTCGAACCTTTCCTTTAATGGTTGGGGGAAACATTCCCTTATCTGAATATGCAAATGCAGTCTTTTTAGGGCTATTTTGAAATGGATTGCCTCCAATCCACAAGGCTGAAGGCCTCCAGACCCCAGCTTGACTGCAGCTTCAAAGACTCTGAGTAATTAAGTGGATCAATGGGGATATGAAATGGTCTATTTTTTAATGCAATTTGTTCATTTACACTTTCTCTTTTTCTTTTTCTTTTTTTATAAAATTTGTCCATCTTTCACTCCCTATATATTCATCTTGCTTTCTTCACAAATATTGTTCAAATTCTTTTTTACTTTCTTATTCCCCTCAAGTCGGATGCATTTGGTTGGCTTTGAACATAAAATGGTAATGGTAATGGGTAATTAAGTTGTATAAATTCCATCTCAATTGTATTTTGAAATATAATTAATATAATATGATAAAAATAGCATTTATAATTCACCAAAGTTTATAATTTGAAAAATAGGTTTTCAATTTAAATGCAGTTAATTATAAAATTTAATGATAATGATATGTTCAATTTTAAAAATAATTATTAAATGATAGTTTTATATATTTAGTTATACAACTATAAGAAATAAAAAATATATAACGCAAGTCACATATATAAATAAATATAAAATATGTACACTAAAATAATTTTATATAAAAATCAAATAAATAATTGTAGAAATTTATATCAAGAGATAATGAAATAACAACTTAATATGAATATAAAATAAAATTTAAAAAGTAAAAAATTGTCTTAATAAATTATTAATATGAAATTATCTTATATACTATATCCATCATAATGAAATTGTCACTTTTTTAAGAAAAAATTGTTCCATTAATATTATCAATTTATATAATAAAAAATTAAATTTTCAACTATATTTTTATTATTAATAAATTAATTAATATAATAAGAGCATAATAATTTTAATATTAATAAGTTAATGGACGATATTTTAATTTATTCAAAATGACTTTTATAATATTTAAAGAATTTAATAATTTTTTAATAAGTATGTATGAATTAAAAATGATAATTTTATTAAAATGGAGATAATATTAAATAATATAAAAAAATAAATTATGCGCAAAACACAAACTATCATTAAATTCATTAATATAAAAATTGAGCTTTTTACAAAATTTTTTTTAGGAAATTATAAGTTATACTACTTTTTAGGTTTTATTTTCATTTTTACTTCACTTATTTTTTATTTTAACTTTTAACTTTTTATTTTTTTAGTTTTAAATTATTTTATATTTTCTTTTTACGAAAATATGATACGATTTTGATTTTGATTTTCTTTCTATTTTTCGTTCTTCTCTCCGAATGTTCAATTTTCTTTTTCTCTGCATTTTTTTTCTTCTCTTCAAATTTTCAGTATCCATTTTCTTTATTTTTCAATCATGGTCTCTGCATTTTCTCCACTTTTCTTCTTTATTTTTGTTATTTGAGTAGCTATTTTTCTCTTGATTTCACTGCATGGTTAAGTCATCGTCTTCTGTTCGCAATTGTAGAACTCCTTCTCAAATTATTAGGTTTTTGAAAAAACTTTTTATTGTTAAGAGTAGTTCGAAGAAATCTGATAATAGTATGGGTAAGAGTTCATCTAAGAAGTCTGGTAAGAAATCGTCGAAGAAGTCACCTAAGAAATCTAGTGTTGATATGGGTAAGAAATAGATGAAGAAGTCGCACAAAAAGTCTGTTATTGGTATAAAATTTTCTCCTAAAAATATATTTTTACTGTATTGTAGTTTTGAGAATGTATATATTTTTTTAATTTTTTTGTTTTTTAAGTATATTTAGAGATTTTGAGTTGTTTTTTTTTATTATAGTTAGTAATTTTTTTCCAGGTGTTGGTTGATAAATATTTTCATTCTATTAAAATTGATTCTGAGATGAAGTATGAAGTTATTTCTAATTTAAAGTCTGTTTTAAGTTTTAGTCAATTAGAATTATTCTTTCAAACACCTTTTGATTTTGTTTTAGATATTCTTCCTTTTAAGATTCAAGCGCAACTGTTTTATTCTTTGATTTTGAGGGAGGTAAAACAAGCTAATCCTAAGTAGATGATGTTTAATTTTGATGGTGTTGATTTGGTATTTGGTATTTGTGAGTTTATTTTGATTACTGAGTTGAAATGTATTAGTGATAGGAATAAATTTTTATTTTTCTAAAGATGATAATGAGTTGGTTTCTCATTATTTTGGTGGTAATTTTAGGATTTCAAAGTTTGATATTGAGAATTATTTTCTTAAAAAAAATATGGAAATGTGATGAGAATGCTGTTAAAGTTATTTTTTTTTTATGTTTTGCATCTTTTCTTTTTATCTTCTCTTAAGGATAAGTTGGTTCATAGGGAGAATTTTGATATTATTGATAGTGGTAATTATTTTGATTATCCTTTTGGGTTGGATATTTTTTTATCTTACTGTCAATAGTCTTAAACAAAAATTTAGTGAGACTATTAAGAAGCGTGATACTAAGTTTTATAGATTAGTTGGATTTTCACTTACGCTTCAATGTTGGTTTTATGAGTATTGTGCATTGCTTGGTGGAAAGTTTGGTGTAAAAGTTCAGATTTATTTTCCTCGTCTTGCTTGTTGATCTTTCGATTCTAACCCGCATTTGAAAGATTTTAAAGATATTCTCTCTCGTCCTAGCTTGGAGGTATGTTTTTGTTTTATGTTTTTTTTATATTCTTTGATTTTTATTATCTTTTTATATTTTATTTTATATTTATTTACTTTTTTTGTATGTAGTTGGATTTAGTAAATGTTTATCCAAATAAAGTTGAAATGGAGAAGTTGAAGTTGGGTATGTTGTATAATGTTGTAGAGCATGAAGATATTGATGAATGTGGTGACAATGTGAATAAGATGGATTGTGATATTGACAATGTTGCTAGTTTTGGTAATACTGGTGTTGATGTTGAGAAGGGAAAGAGTAAGAAGAGAAAGTCAAATACTGTTCTTGATGAGTGCATTAATAGTATGAAAAAGGAGTTGAATAATGTTTCTTTTAAATAAGAAAAGTTATTGAGTCAAGTTGCAGATATTTCTTTGAAACAAGATAAATTGGATAAAGATTTGAAGTCTTTAAAAAAATATTAAATTAATGATGTTTGTATTTGACAAGAAACTCAGTGAAGTTTTTGATTTGTTGACTGGTATATCTAAGAAGATTATTTTTGAGGTATTTTAATTCTTTTTTTTTTGTAATTAAATATAAGCAATGTTTTTTTTTTAATTTTTACACTTAATTTTTTAACTATATTTTTTTATCTTTTGTAGGAAAAAGTTAATGAAGATGTTGATATTATTAATAGTGATAATTCTGCTGATTTTAAAGATGATTCTCATGATGATAATGATGAGAAAGAACAATTTGAGGTATGTTCTTTTGGATTTTTGAAATTTATTATGTTAGTATATGAAATATATATTTTCATTTAGCTTGTACATAATATTTTTATTGCATTCATTTCTTCAGATTTTTAATAGGTATATATAACATATATCTTTATATACATTCATATAACTTGTACACAATACTTTTATTGCATTCATTTATTTATATTCTTAATTAGATATATATATATATAACATATACCTTTATATACTTACATATGCCTTCGTATAACTTATATATAATGCTTTTATTGCATTATTTTCTTCAGTTTTTTGACTAAGTATATATAACATATACATTCATATTTTTTGTGTTATACACTACTTTTCTTTTTTGTTTTTCTTTAGATTTTCATGTAGGTGTTCATATACTTTCATATAACTTATATATAATGTTTTATTGCATTTTTTTTATATTTCTAATTAGTTATATATATATAATATATAAGTTTATATACCTGTTTATTTCTGTATATAATGTTTTTATATTTTATTTTTCTATAGTTTTTTATGTAGTTATATGTAATATATACTTTCATATACCTTCATATAATTTTTAAGTATTTTTTTTATAAAGAAAAAGAAATATTTCTATGGATGTTGAAGATGTGTCTGGTATTGTTAAAGATGGTGATAGTGATATTGAAGACAACGCAGATTTTGTAAATAAGATTATTTCTAATGTTATAGCTGATTTTTCTACTGTAAATGAGTTTGATGATGTTAATGTTGGTGAAGAAAATATTGTTGACTGTTCTGTAAAGAGAATTGGTGAAGAAAATGTTATTGAAGGTGATGTTATTGGAGATAAACTTATTAGTGACTTTGGGTTTAATGAAAAAGATGTTATTACTTCTGATGTTGCTAGAAATGAAGATGAAGTTGCTGTTAATTGTGATGCTTCTGGTGTTGTTGGTGACGGTACTTATCTTGTTACTAATGATGTTGGTGAAATTAAGTTTAGTAAAAAGACCATTTCAAGTTCTTCAGAGTTTGATTCTAGTTTCTTGGCTCAAGTTGATATTGCTGATGGTGGTACTAATGTTAGTAATAAGTCTACTTTAGCTGTTTCTGGTTATGGTTCTTCTTTTCTAGCTAAAATTGATGAAATAGAATTTAAAATATTTCAGAATGTATTTTTTATTTAAAATTTTTAAATAATATTATTAATTTTTTTTATTTTTTATTTATTAGAATACCTTTAATGTTCTGAAGGGAATGATGAAAACGCTGCTCAATTGGTATTATCCTTAAAATCTTCTCAGGTATTTTCTTTATATTCATATGTAATTTTTTTTATTAATTATTGATTTTATTTTTAATAAATATTATATGTATTAGAAGTTTTAATTTTTAAAATTTTCTTTTTTTAGGGTGATACTGATCGTTCCAATTTTTTACTTGGTCTTGCTAATTTTGATGTTAATGCTAAAAGAGATATTAAATCATTTGCTATTATTAAATCTCCTTACACTACTGAATTTGGCTCTTCTAGTAAGGGAGTTTTTGAAGCTAAGATTTATATGATTTTGGATGACGATTTGTTAGGCAAACCGAGTTTTGTCAATCGTATGCCATTTGATATGTGGTTGAAAAGAGGATTAAACAAAAAAAAAAGAATTGATAATTTTTTATTATTTTACAAGAATGAAAGTGATATATTCAGAACTATGAATTTTTTTGTTGTTAGTGTTGATGATAAAGCTTTTTTTCATTACCTTGCTTATACTGGTTGTTTTTTGACTGATTTGGTAAGGTTTTATTTTTTTTATTTTGTTTGCATCTTTTATTTTTTCATTTATTTTTTATTTTTTGTTATTAATTTGTTATATGTATTTTTTTTTGCAGCATATTGATATCTTACTTTATTATTTAAGACAGAAAAGTAGACATAACAAAAAAATCAAAGTTAAATTAAGCACTACTGACTTATTATTTTATCATAATATTATGTAGAGATATAATAAGTTTGTTAATTCAGGCAGAGATATGGAGATTTTTTTTAATTACTGATGATGTTGTGGAGGACTATATTTCGGAGCATCTTTTATTATGTAATCGTTGTTGGAATGAGGTTGATGATATTTTTATTCATATACATTAAAGTGATGAGAAACATTGGATTCTTGGATGCTTATCTATTATAGATAGGTGTATTTATGTTTATAATTCCATGAGAAGTGCAAGAAATAATAAAGCTACTGTTGACTATTTGAGACCATTTTGTATAGTTTTTTCATATTTTCTTCATATTCTTGATGTGATGAAAAATAGAGATGACATTAAAAGGGAAGTTTATAATGCCAAGGGTGCTTTTGATGCTCTTGATATGATTATCGTGGATTCAATTTCAGTTTAAGTTTACAAGTTTTTATATTTTTTATTATCTTATTATTTATTTTAAGTTTGTATTTCTATTTTTATAGTGATTGTGATGTTTTCATATTTGCTTTCGCCGAATTTTATGTTCATAGTTTAAAACTTTGTTCTATTTTTATAGTGATTGTGGTGTTTTCATGTTTGCTTTCGCCGAATTTTATGTTCATAGTTTAAAACTTTGTCAGAGGAGTTTACTATGGATCTATATCGAATGAGGTTGGTATTTTTATTATACACTCACGGTATTTGTAAACTTGATGAAACTATTGAAAGCGGTGATGAATTATTTAGAAGAGTTAAAAGGAAGGATGCCAGGAAGAGGAAAAGGAAATTATATGCATAAAATGTTGAAGATTACAAGTCTAAGAAACAAGCAAATGATATTTGATGCTATGATCTTTTTTGTTATATCAAAGTTTATAACATATGTTTTTTATTTTTTCAATTTTTGGTACAGTTGTAAATATTTTAGGATTAATGAAAGATATATTTTTTTGTTCATATTACTGCTGCATATTTATTTTTCTAAGTCAATAATTTTATGTAGTTATATAGTTCATACAGCTTTATATACTATTGTATTATAGAATGTAAATAATATATAATATGATATATATAGGAAATATCTATATATGATAATAAATAACAATTTTATAGTGATATTTTTTTCTACGAATATAGGTATATGAATCATATACCTATACTTACTTATATATATTCTTCATACCTGTAACTTTAATGATTCAATGAGGCTTTCATATAAGTATATGAAGGTTTATGAATCTTATACTTACATATGCCTACATATATTCCTCATACCTATAATGATTTAAGGAGACTTTCATATAAGTATATGAAGGTATATGAAGTATATATCTATATATACCTACATATAGACTTTCTTTTAGTATATCTTTAACCTTCTTTATAAATCTTGTGAATATATATATGCTACATTTCTTTTTGTATAAGTCAATTATTGTAGAAGTGATTTTAAATATTTTAATAGAGTAGTTATTGGCAATAAGTATATGTAGGTATATTGTACATATATCTTCATATATTAAAATAATAACAGATATATATTTATTTTTTGAAATGCATTATTGTATTAACTTGTAAATAATATATAATCTGATATATATAGGAAATACCTATATATGTTAATAAATAACAATTTTTATAGTGATATTCTTTTTCTATGAATATAGGTATATGAAGGTATATGAATCATATACCTACATATACCTACAAATATTCTTCATACCTATAACTTTAATGATTTAAGGAGGCTTTCATATAGGTATATGAAGGTATATGAATCTTATACTTATAAATACTTACATATATTCTTCATACCTGTAACTTTAAGGATTCAAGGAGGCTTCATATAGGTATATGAAGATATATGAATAATATACTTATATATACCTACATATATGCTTTCATTTAGTATATCTTCAACCTTCTTTGTCAATATTGTGAATGTATATAATGCTACATTTATGTTTGTCCAAGTACATTCTTGTAGAAGTGATCTTAAATATTTCAATAGAGTAGTTATTGACAATAGATATATATAGGTATATGATACATATACCTTCATATATTAAAATAATAACATATATATTTTATCTTTTGAAATGCATTACTGTATTAACTTGTAATAATCATCTTATTTAATTAAAATGATATATCATGCATATTAGTGTTGTTCACAAAACCCACAGCCCGAGAAATCAGGCTCAACCCGATAGGTTTGGGCTAGGTTGGGTTGACTCGAATTAAGAGTAGGGTTAGGCTGCAGATTTTATTATCAAACCCAAGTTTAACTTAGGTCGGACATCGAGTTTTGTAGAAAAATCCTCGGGCCAACCAGGACTAGCCCAAGGATATATATATATATATATATACACACACACACTTATCTTCAACCTTAGCTGTCACTCTCCATACATTTTACTATATCCTCTCAACACAATTTCTCAATAATTCCTTTCATCTTTTCGTTAAATCCTCTCAACAATTCCTCTCATCTCTACTATTTTATCTACTTCCCACACCTTTAACTTTCTATCTTTCTACTGCCACTCACATCATCTCTGTCATTTTCAACAAAATCAGAGAATAGAAATCAAAGATGGTTAGTGGGTTTGTGCTGTTCTTAATAAATCTAGAATAAAAATCTGTCAATCTCTTTATCTCTCAACTATTGTTCTTATCTCTACCTCTTCACCATCTTGATTTCGTGTTTTTGAAATTTTTGGTTGTAATTTTGTATTTATTTTTATTGTAGTTTACTGGCCGTATATTTATTTTTGGTTTGTTTGATTATAGTTTTTCATATTTTTGGAATTTCTTGTTTTTTTTTATGTTGGATTTCATTTCTTTTTGCTTATTTCTTGTTTTGTTTGGGACTCAGTTCTTGTTTTTCTTTTTTTTTTTCAGATTTGTAATCATCTGTATGCTTTGATCTTCTTTATTTGCTTTTTCTTTTTGTCATAATTTTGCTTGCTTTTTTACTTTGTGTATTTCATTCTTTGTTCAATTCAGTTCAGGATCATCTGTATGCTTTGTTTATCATTTATTTGGGATAATCTAAAAAGCTATGAATTGGTTCTTCAATTTTAAGCTTTGTTTATTTTACTTTGGATCATTAATTGCAAGCTTTGTTTAATAATAATAATAATAATAAAGAATTGGGTGGATAGTGACTTATTATATATATATAAGGATGGATTAAAAAGAGAAGAGATATTTCTTTTCCTTTCTTCTTCTCCTTCTTTTGTTCCATTGCCTTGAGCTAGAGAAAGAGAGTAAGGAGAGCTTCTTTCTTCTTCCATACACCAAGTATTAAAAAAATTTTAAGGATTCAAGTGGAGTTTTAAAAGTTTCTTCATTAATTGGTAAGTTTCTTTATCAATTTTGCAAGTTCTTTGGAATTCTATGGAAGAATATGATATGTGAATTTTGGGATTGTAGCATATTTTAATAGCTTATTTGGGTATGCATGAAGTTATTTTGAGTAGTTAATAATAATTTTAAGGTTGGATTGAAGAAATTGTTGAATTTAAGTTGAGTTTGGAAGTGGTTGTATTGAAATAGTTGAGTATACGAAATGCTAGAATTTTGCCTGACACGACTAGTGACATGACCATATCATTGGGCGTGTCAATGGTACTGAATTCAATGTTGATAATATGACCAATAACACAACCATGTCTCTAAGCATGTCGTAGCTACCGTAAGGCAAGATAATTGACACGGTCACTAACACGCCCGTGTTGTTGGGCGTGTCAAAGTTTCTGTAACATAAGAGTAATGACACAGGCAGTGACATACCTATGTCATTGGGTGTATCAAAGCTTCTGTAAGAGTGGGCAAATAATGTGGTCATTAACACGCCCATGTTATTGGGCGTGTCACTTGAGAAAATTGCCCAAAATAATTTTTTCTTTATTTTCAATTTGTAATTCCTATTTAAATGGTTTGATATTGAGAATGCCTTAGATTGTGATATTAAATGATTGTGTATAATCACATTTGGCATAAGCATTAAGAGAGAGTAATTTGCTCAACCTTAGTGTTGAAGGGCAACTTGGAAGAGAAGGTTGGGGGGAGTTTTGAAGCTTATTTTGGAGTGCTTTTTTAGATAAGTATAAACTTTTGATAAATTAGATATGTTGACATTAAATTGGGTTTAACACATTTTGGATAAAAAATGTGTTAAGCTACTTGGTACATTCATGAACAGTGTGCTATGACATGTAAATTGTTATGTTTATATTATATGCATTATGAAAAGCCATTATTAATGACTAAATTGAATAAAATATGAATTATGTGCAAAATATAAAAATGACCTAAAGTGTTTGGGTAATGTGATTTTATTATGGAATATCTTACAATGTGATAAATTAGAAATGAGGTGACATTGATATGAGTGAGAAAAATGAAAAAATGAGAAAGGAATTGAGGATGGAAAATATAAAATAATTGTATACCTAGTATGTTATTCAATTTTCAGGGTTCTGTGTTTGACAACATGCCAATGAGGTTATCCTCAATATTTGCCTTCGGGGGGCTAGAAGCTTGGTGTCGCTGTGATATGATTTGCTTTCGGGGCTAGCTTTTGAGCATTACTTGATTTGCCTTCGGGACTAGACACTTGGTGTCATTATGGACCAAAACAGTAACTTTGAAATTTGAATAATGTATTAGTTTATTTGGACTTATCCTTGTGTATGTGTCATGTGAATTATTAAGTGATGAAAGAATATATTAAATAGTGAGCTTGGATGCAACATTATGATATAACATATAAGTATGTTGCATTGGCATTGTTTTTAAAGTTTTATTATTATCAAAGTTTGTACTACTAAGCTTTTAGCTTAGTGCGATTGTAATTCATCGAGCAGGTGACAGGGGTGATCCGGTAGAATTGGAGAGTTCTACTAAACTATGTCGGTCTAGGCTTGTGTTGGTTGAGCTTGAAGTTTTTTTACTACATCAAGATCAGAATCAATTTAACAACATGTATTATTTTATATTATAATACATTTTGATATTATGTTATATTTTTGGTATAAATAAATATATTGCAACTTATAAAGAATATTTTATATAATTGAGTAATGTGAGGCTTTACATATTTTGATATATATATATATATAAATATTTTGAGGAATGGAGAATAAGAAAATTTTTTATTAAACCGAATTATGATATTTTTATACCATATACACATATTTTACATATATTTGGTGTGTGTATTATACGTATATAGGGTATAAGGTATTACACACCCCCTAATGCATATATATATATATATGATATATTTATTTTGGTGCATTTCTATATTTTTTTTATTATGTCCTTGTTGTCCACATTTGTTGCATTTATTGTTACTCTCCCATGCTCTTTTGTTTCTTTTTTTAGGTCTTTCAGCCTTGACTTTGAATTATAGTGGTAATACTGTAATTCTCTTTATTTCATCTGGTATAATCCATATATTTTGATTTACAATTGAAAAAAAGTTGCTGCATAAGTTTGAAGAAATATTTCATTAGTATAGTATTTTAAGCAGTATAAATAAGGGTCTTAATTCATTTTCATCATTATTGCAACTGCATGCTTGCATGGAATTTCATCTATTTGGAATTTGTTGCAAGTGTAAGTTCTTTCCTTCAAATTAACTACGAACTGAACTTCATTGTCCTTTACTTTATATAAATATGTTGTTGATGGTTTAACCTGCATTTAAATAATTTTTTATTAATAATAATTTGATTCATTTGAATATTAATATTTTTAAAAAATATATCATGAATATAAGTAGAACATAAACAATATATAATCTGATATATATAAGAAATACCTATATATGATAATAAATAACAATTTTATAGTGATATTCTTTTTCTAAGAATATAGGTATATGAAGGTACGTGGATCATATACCTATATATACCTACATAAATTCTTCAAACATATAACTTTAATGATTTAATGAGGCTTTCATTTAGTATATCTTCATCTTTTTTTGTCAATCTTGTGAATATATATAATGCTATATTTCTGTTTGTCTAGGTCTATTCTTGTAGAAATGATCTTAAATATTCCAATAGAGTAGGTATTGGTAATTCTCTTACAACTTTATTTGCGGTATTCAATGATTCAACAATATTTAAAGTCATAGTCTAATATCTGTTGCTAGTTGCATAAACTCTTACCCGTTTGTCATACCCAATAGTTTCCAAATAAGGTAGAATTCTTTCATAAACATTGTTTAACTCTTCCATGTAATGTGTAAAATCTTCTACAGTATATGCTCTTGCTGCTTTGAAGAACAAATCTTTTATTTTTTTTGAAGTTTGATTTCAAATTATTCAACAAGTGAAACATGCACTTACCATGCATAGTTTCAGGGTAAAAATTTTTCATGGCTTTAATGATACTTTCATGTCTATCAGAGATCACACACATTCTATTTCTAAAGCCAAATGTTCCTTTTATATTTTTGAAGAACTATTCCCATGAATCATCATTTTCATAGTCAACTATTGAGAAAGCTAGAGGGAGAATTTTACCAGAAGCATCTTGTGCCGATGCCGTGAATAATGTCCCTCCATATGTGCCTTTCAAAAATATTCCATCCACTACCATTATAGGTCTGCAGTAAGTGCGGCCTTTTAATGATGCATCTAAAGCAATGCATACATAAAGAATGAGCCATTTTCCTTTTGTTTTAGTTCTGTAATTGATCCTAGATTTGTAGTATTTATCATGTATAAAAAGCTTGGAATAAGTTTGCAAGATTCATCTGATTTGCCTCTAACTTTTTCCAATGCCTTTTTTTTTTCTCTCAATGCCTTCATATTTTTGAGGTTTACACCATATTCTTCTTTCATGTCTTTAGCAATATCTGTTGGTGTATAAGATCTCTTGATGTCTAAATACTTTATTTTGATGCAATCACCAATTACCGGAAATGTTGCTTGTCTATGGTCACTCATTCTAATTTCTAGTGAGCAAGTATGAACAATATGATATTTTTTAACCACAAATAAGTTCATCTTTCCTATTTTTGCTGCTCTCAAAAATCATTTGCACTGTCTATTGTAGCAAACTGCATCATATTTCTTGTTACATGACTTTTTTTTAACTTTATACTGAAAATGATTTTTATTACAAACAGGCTCACTACAAATTTAAAAGTCTCTTTATCTTTGTAGATCTGACCTTTTTCAATGTTTGGATGTGTTGCACTGGTAATTATTAATGATGATTCACCATTAACTTCTTCTGAATTTTGTTGTTGTTATTCTTCAATTACACTTTTGCTCAATATTTTTGCATAATGCACAATATCAGTTACAACATTATTGTCATGTGATTTTGTAGAGCTTTGTCCTGATTTCTGAGGTACATTGTACTGTTGATAGAATTCAGATATACTCATTTCTAAACTTTGCTCTTCAACTATTATACATAGTGGATATTTCATTATATATGATTTCTTCTTTTTCAGCTGGATATAAAATGACAAATTACTATCATCTTGAATTTTTAAGGTTGGATATCTAGAAGAAATTTGATACTCCACTCATTTTTTTGATTATTCTGTATTTTTTTTAGTTGCAACATAATCATTTGCAATATTTCTTCATATTTGCATTCTTCAGGCATAAGGATTCCATTTACTTCAAAATCTGTGTATTTTAAGTTGTCTCATTTACCATTATATTGAATTAACGCTGGAATTATCCCCATTTTTTACCTGTATAAAAAAAATAAAAGCTTTTTAATAAGATGCATTTTTATATAATATAATCAAACATATTAAAAATATCAGGATACCAATATTTTTTTAAATGCATTACTTACATCTATGAATATGCTTTATATACCATCATATACTGAGTCACAGGGAATTATATACTGATATTTATTTAAAATTTTTTTTTTCAATGGGTATATGCTTAATATACCTACACATACTAAAATTGAAAATTTTAAATTGATAAAAATTTTAAATGCATTACTTATATATAAGTATATTATTTATATACTATCATATACCTACATATTCTAAAATACAAATATTTTAAACTGATATTCATATCAAATACATTACTTTTACATTTAGGTATATATTTCGTATACCTACATATACTGACAAACAAATATGTGAACTAATTTTCTTTTTAAATGCATTACTTACATCTATGAATATGTTTCATATACCATCATATACCGAGTCATAGAGAGTTATATACTAATATTCATTTTAAATAAATTCTTTTTTCAATAGGTATATGCTTAATATACCTATACATACTAAAATTAAAAGTTTTAAACTGATAAAAAATTTTATATGCATTACTTATATATAAGTATATTATTCATATACTATTATATACTGATACAAAATCTGTAATTTGATATTCATTTTAGGCATATACTTCAGATACCTACACGCTCTAATACACACATGCGTAAACTAATTTTCTTTTTAAATCTAGTATTTATATGAAAATATATGTTCTGACAATCAATTTCTTAAATTGATATTATAGTATTATTTAAATATATTTTTATCTAAATTTTATGTTTTATATTTGAAATCAGAACAAATATATATTATAGATCTAATATATAACTATAATATAACATATATTTTTTTTATTTATTTTTAGATCTGAAATTTAATTGATTTTAATACATGTTGAATCAAAATTGTCAAACTATTTGGTATTCTTTGTTTTCAGATTGTCGACCTTCTTCTTCTTCTTTTTCTTCATGAACTTGTCTTGTTTATTGATAGAATTGATATTTAAGTTTGATAAGTGAAAAAGTATATTCGATTTTGTGTTTAATGAAATTTATTTTTTTGAATATGATATAATATCATATTTTTGTTAATAAATAAGTTAGTTAGCATAAATATGAAAAGAAAAATATTCCACCGTATTTTTAAAAATGGAAGTTAGTTTTAGGTTAGTTTTGTAATTACCCCAAAAAAATTTTCAAAATACTATTTGTATAAAAAAAATTTCAAAAATACCTTAAAAATTTACAAAAATATAAAAATACCTCACATTCTTGTATTTTTACAATTTATATATGTTATTGATATGTTATAGATATGTTATATATGTGTGTCATAAAATTCTTCAAAAAAAATATAAAAATTGAGTTTTTTTCCGATATTACTTTGTAAAATAATACCTTTAAGAGAAAATAACATAATTTCATAAAAATTTCTCAAAAAAAAAAATTAAGAAACATCATTTCGTCACACAATTTTATATGTTTTAGATATGTTGTATATATGTTATAGATATGTTATATACATATTGTGCATACATTGTGTTTTAACCTTTATATATTGTAAAACTATTATTTATTGCTTAATTATAGTATATATGTAATAGATATTTGTCTTCTAACCTTTATATGTTAATTAATTATAGTGTATATGTTATAGATATATTGCAGATATGTTATAGATATGCTACAGACATATTAATATTTTTTATGTGTATTGTGGATATGTTGCAGATGTGTTATGTATATATTTATTTTTTTTGTGTATAATGAGAATATAAAAATTAAAAAATTATTTATGAATAAGAAAATATAAATATGAATTAAAAATATAAAAAGAAAAACTAAAAATACAAAAAGGAAAAAAAAGAAAAAACATGGTAAAAAAAGAAAAAAAAATGCACATCCGTAATTTTGAAAAAAAATATATACTGTTCATAATTTTAAAAAAGTAAACCTAAAGCACAGTATTCCGTGTAATTTTTCCATAAAAATTTGTCTCAAAAAACAACAATACGGATTCTCGACTAGTATTACCTCCCTCCTAAAAAGATATAGTTCCTTTCTATTACTATAGGACTTCTTTACTCAATTTTTTTTCTTTATTCCTTATTACTACTTATTTCCAAGATAATTTAATAATTTAAATAAATAAAAAAAAATTAAATATATTTATAATACTATTAATGATATAAAAAATATTATTTTATTCACTATACTTTCTAATTTTTGTGAAAACAAAAGAAGGGCAATAGTTTTGAACGAAGGTAAAAATGAAAGTAAAAGTAGTTGAAACTATTGTTGAAACTTGCGAGAAGGAAGCACCGGCTTTCTTAGAGGTTTCAGATGGTGTCCGCGTCGGGCTAAGATAAGGTCAAATTCAGACAATTGTTGGTTCCAATTTTGAATTTTTGTTTGCTATTTTACCTTTTCTCATTTTCAAATTCAACTGCTCATAAATATTTGTCATTGATTGGATTCAGCGAAAAAATTTTTTTTCTTGTCTATACTGTTAGATTGTTTATTACTTTTAAATAAATATTTAATATTTTTAAGGGATTTAACATAAAAATACTTTGGAGCTTTGGTTTAATATATATATATATTTTATTTCACTCCGTTATTGAAGTCTTTATTCACTTAAATCTGCAAATTATAATTTTAATTATACATAATATTTTTTTTAAATAATGATGCCTATACATGGTCGATATGAGCAAGGCATGCATACATTAAATATGAAAAATAACATTTCATTATATTCAAGAGGAAATATATTATTGTTGGCAATTCATACATTTTTCTTTTCTTATCTATCTACCATCTTTCTTTTTATCTTCTTTTCTTTCTTCATTTTTATTTATAGAGTCCTGAAAAATTGAATGGAGTCTTCATGAGTATCATAGAGATTGCAGAGTATATTTGAATCAATGTTATAGATTGTAATGAGCTGTTATTAAGTGTTAGGGAATTGTAATAAAGTTCTTAAAACATTGTTATAGATTATTATGGATTATCATATATACTGTCAATGAGTGTTATTGATTATTTTATAAATTATTACGGGCTATTATAGTACAATTATTTTTTATTTTTGTATATTATTATGGATTTTACTTTTAAGTTATCATATAGAATGTTAATAAGTGTTATTCATTGTTTTGTTGATTATTATGATTTATTTTGAGTTGTTATGGTTGTTATAGGTTATTATAAACTGTTATTACATAATTATTTTTTATTTTTTATTTTTATATATTAGAGATTATTTTAATTTGTTATATAAACTATTAGTGAGTGTTATTGATTGTTTCATGATTTTTTAAGGATTTTGATGAATTGGCATCGGTTGTTATGGGGTTGTAACACTTTTATTCATAGTTTTTAATTATATTAATTTTTATTTTCTATTGTTTTGCAATTAAGCACCATGAATCATTTATTTATGTAGAAATTTTTATATTTAGGATTTTTTTATGTTAATATGATTTTGAAATATATATTTATGATTGTAGGGATAGATGAATTAATAATCCTCATGTATTACGGCGAGACATTTGATGATAATATCTACAAATATATTGGCGGAATTAGTGACTTTATTATGTTGAATAGAATAGCTAATTTCATTGAATTGAAAAAATTTGCTATGGAGTAGCTTAATATTGATACTACATCAAAATTTAGGTTTAAATTTATTACGAAGTTGGATAGACCATCTCTTTATGATGTTATTGATGATAGGACACTTAGGGTATTCATTGGCTTTGATATTGAAAATAAAATAAAGCATCCATTGATTATTAGTATTAAAAAAAAGGCGCATATAAATTTGGCCATGACAATAATTATCCACCTTGAGTGAAAAAATTTGTCGAATGAGACATCCAGTCTTGATTCAATACCAGAAGATCAATATCATAATAATGTACTTATAAACATAGAGACATATGCAAGGAAGTCACTAATTAAACAATTCATCCATGAAACCCTTGAATATGATATGCCTAAAAATGATCCTAAGATTTCAAATTCCCATGATCACAATTATAAAGCAAAACATCAAAGTTTAGCAGAAAATGCCAATGTATCTGCAATGACTGGGGTAGAACATAATACTGACGATCCTATAGATTGTAATAATGAGACAAAGCATACTACTAACAATAAAGATATTATTACAAACGTATTTGCATTCAAAATTAACACAAAATTAACCATGCTAGGAGAAAGTTTGATATTTCAATTGGTTGAAGAAGGTAAAATATTTAAATAATAAAGAGATTTAATGGCAACTTTGTCTGTTATAGCAATGAGGGAGAATTTTTAATTCAAGGTCTTCAAAGCTAAAACTTCATTCACTATTTTATGTTGTATTGTTAAGATTTATACATAGAGATTTTGGAGAAAACGACTGTTGGATGGTAACAACATATGTAAACCTAGGAATGTAAATGATGACATGCGGAAAAATTTAGTATTGAAGTTAGTTATTATATAGCATAGAGGGGACAAGGGTGCGCTTATGATAATATCATATTGGATACTTCGAAACAATCTTTCTCTATTCTATATAGAAATTTATTCATACTTAGCAAAACAAATCCATGTACAGTTATACATCTATTATGTGATGAGGAGAATGGATTTCATTGTCTCTTCTTCTCTGTCTTTTCTTGGCTATTAATGCTTTAATAAAAAATTTCCAATACTGTCGATCTGTAATTACTTTTAATGACAATCACTTGAAAGAGAAATATCTTAGTGTATTTTTTACCATCGTTTGTCATGATGTCAATCAATAAATATTTCCGTTGGCATTTTAATTCGGTGATTCAGAGAATGACAAATCATATAAGCTACTTTAAAATATGACTTTGATTCATAAAATTCAAGAATTAATCCTTTAAAATTGGAAAGTTTATTCATATCAAATATACATAAAGCTAATCAAATTGAAGATTTTTTAGCTTCATATGCCTGCAACTTCCTAATATGATTCCATGAACTGTAGACTCCTAAAGCTATCAATTGGATGCATCACGATCTATTAGGAGTAGCTAATTCTAAACAAGTAAGTATGTTAAATCTTTTTTACCTTCTATATTTAAAATAATAAATAAATAAGTAATCTAAATTTAGAGAAAATATTGCGAATATGACTCAATCACGAAATTGCAATATCTAACCGTTAAAAAATAATTAGAGTTAGTAATTTAAAAACATATTGTTTAAAACAAATGTTAAGTCAAAAATACATTATGATAACGAGCTGAACTCTAAGAACTCATGTTCTAGTTCTGCTTTGGTTAACTCTCTTATCTGCAAAACAAGAAAAAGAACCAAGCTGCAATGAGGAAACTCTAATGTCTAAGTCAGTGATCGATTTATTTGTAAACAGACAAGCTTAACAAATTAGACAAAAGATCATTTACCTGTGAGAATTCACCCTTATTTATAGCCAAGAAGTAAATGATAACATTTGTATATATCAGCGAATCTTCAGTGTGTGTCAATGTCATATACTTGCTGTATTAGAGATCTATCTACTGGACACTAGAGAGCTTGGTAGAAATACCAAAACTTGGAATCAAAGTCCAAACTTTAACAAGAGCTCGGTCATGGTGCTGTCTAGATACTGGGTTTGGTTTTTCTAGTTCGGTAACATGGGGACTGAGCTTGGATAAAATAAGAGATAGAACCACATTATAAAGAAAGCTATAAGGATATTAACTATATTTAACCAATAAGCTTTTTGTGAAGTGATCATATTGAGATTATTTTTTAGAGTGATTTTTTAAAAAAAATTTCAATTTCAATTAAATTTTTTATTATATAAATAGTTCTTTTAGAATCGAGCCGATTATGATCACAAGAATATTACCGTGTTTTAATTAAAATTAAATTTATTTTTTTGAATATTATATTACATTGGAAAAAATATCGATCCGAATCTATTGATCAGAAAAAATATATATATTTACCATTAGATATAATGTGCAAATTAAATTTGTTTAAAGAAACAACAATAATATATATATATTATATGATTATATATATATTTATATTGGTCCAACTTTCTTTTAAGAGCTCCATACTATAAGTGGCTCCAAATTAACCGTCTGGTGACAGGCACCTACCCAACCGTCACAATATGTTGATTTTTAATCTTTGACTTTGATTGATTAATATCATTTTTTTTTTCTTGAACTGAAACTTTGATTGATTATTTGGTCTTTTCTCTTTGGAAGTAGGTGCTAACTGAAGATTATAAGGTCCCAAATGAAGGAAAATTGTAGATTTATATAAGAGCTAATTGAGATGTTTGGTTGGTAAAAAAAAAAATAGAGTATCACTTCAACAAGGAATTTATTTTTCATTGATTGAGATTTGAGCTTTAGAATCAAATCACCTAAAAACAGTATTCTATTTAATTTTTTTAAAAATCTCATTGTGTTTTTTTATGAAATTAAAAATAATTTAACATAGACTATTGGTTAAAATTTTTAAGAAAAGTATTATATATATAATAAAATTTGATTTTATAATAATATTTTTTATTAAAATATTATTATGACAATTAAATTCATCTTAATTCAAAATTTATTATAGTTTTACATTAATAAACTTCATCATAATTTTATCACATAATTGATCTTTTTTTTTCTTTGCAAGTTTGATATAAACAATTAAACACCAACAACTTTATCATAACTCCTCATTAATTATTTTTAATTTACAAAAATTAAAGCGATGAGTTAATTTAATTAATAAAATAAGTTATCATAACTCTCCATTAATCATTTTTAATTTTTTAGTGAATGAGTTAATTTAATAAAAAATATAATTTTAATTAAATCTGAAATTTAGAATAAAAATTATTTGAAAGAAATGATAAGTAGAGTTATATAAATTTTCCAAAAAATTTAGATTTACCATTAAGCCTTAAAAAAAGATTAAAACTAAACATTAATTACATCTAAAAAAACTAATTACACATATTAAAACTAAATAATTATTATAACAAAAGGCCATTTTGAAGACCTAACTCTAAAATTGATTTCTAATAATAAAATCAAGAAATTGACTTTTACAAAGTAAAAAAAAAAATACAAAATTAAGTAAAGGAAGGGAATGGCTTTTCAAAGATCCGTCAATGTTTTTGTTGTTAAGAAAACGTCACGGTGACAACCAAAAAATATTATATTTCTTTCCCATTTCTTTGTTTTTTTCTATATAAAAAGTTTTGTTATAAAAAGATCAATTTTAATTTAAAGAAAGATACTTTAAAATTTCAATCATAGATTAGATTTTATCAGATGAATAGAATTTAAAAAAAAATTATTTGTTTTGATAAAATTATTTGTTTTAATCATATATTAGATTTTATCATGAAAATTACAGTTATTTTTTCTTTCTTGTGATCTGATTTTCAACATGTTCGTCATGCTACGCTAGGAAGCATATTAGGACCAAAAAATAAATAAATAAATAAATAAAAGAAGAACTTAGTCATACACAACTGCACATGTAAAATTGAGGAAAGTGATAGAAGAGGGTTTTGGAGTTTTAAAAGCGTGATATATATATATATATATATATATATATCCACCATATATGATTTTTCAATTAATAAAATATCCACCATGTGGATCATAAGTGTGTTGTTTTTTTTTTTAAATAATAAGGTGAGAATTTATTAGTATGAATATTTAAATGATGTAAATATTTAAATAATCTCATTGAATTTTATTTTTTAAATTAAAGAAAAAAATAGGTGAGAATGTATCAATTTTTGAAGTAGGCATATCTTGACTTTTATTGATGAGTTATTTCCCTGAAGTAGGTGCAATGAAAATGTGTTCCTTCAAAAACAATTTCTGTTAACTTTGGTAATATTTTGAATTCTCATAAAGGAGCCATCTCTTAGACCAATAATATGAAAAAAATGAGGAAATTGTAACGTGACTTGTTTTAAATTATTTTTATGCAATTCAAAATAGTACTTATCTTATTTGCCTTACCAACCTCCAATCACCGTAGCAAGCAATTTGACTTCTCAATGAAAATGAGGACGAACACTATTGAATAATTCTGTTGCAATAATTTGATTTTTCTTAATTATTCAGAACTTCATCATCTGCAAGGTGGACCTTACCAAAGTTACCAGATACATAATTCTTCATGATACTTCGATTTGAAGTTAAATAAAATGATGCTCCAGAATCTATCACCCAAAATTCTAAAGGATTATGTGCACTCAAGATCAAAGCATCACTATCAATCTCTTGTGTTGTATTGGCTCTACCATCTTCAATTTTCAAAGTCCGATAATCCTTTTTCAAGTGTCCTGGCTTTCCGTAGTGTCAACATCCATCTGCCCATTTTCTAATTTTAGACTTGCTTTGATCTCTCCTTTTGGATTTGAATCTTCCGTGGTTGTTGAAATTTCTATTGAAAGTTTTTTTCTCTATTTTCGGTGTTGAGAGCGGAGCCGGTGTGAAGTTCTCCAGCATTTCTCCTTCTTGACTCTTCACTAAGGAAGGTGTCACGTACCTTCTTATATATAAGATCCTTTTTTCTGCTGGAGTTACAAATTGAAATTACTGTGGTATTTCAATCATTAGGCATATAAGTTAACAAAACCAAACGCTTTAAGTGTTCCTCAAATGTGATTCCAACGGATTGTTGCTTATCAATGATTTTATTTACCAACACCACATGTTGATTCACTGAGCATCCCTTTGACATCTTCAAGGTGAAAAGTTGCCTTAATAAATGAATTTGTTGGACAGCACTCGGTTTCTCGTACATGTCTGATAGAGTACTCATAAGCCCGGCTATTGTCGTTTTATTTATGACATGTGCACTCACATTTTTAGCAAGTGTAAGTCGGACCACCCCTAAAGTCTTTTTGTCAAGCTTCTCCCATTCTGATCGACTCATGCTTGTTGGAACCACTCCTTCCAAAGGTATTTCTAGCTCCCTTGTATACAAATAATCAGTAATTTGCATTCTCCAATGATGAAAATTGGTCCCATCAAATTTGTCAACATCTTTGGCACTATCTCCACTCATTGCTCCTACTTAACGTAGATCTCTAATGACTTGTTGATGAATAAAATTATTATTGAGTGAATAGTGCTATGATACCAGTTGTTAGAATTTTACCCCCAAACTTTCTAAGTAAGAGCAACAAAGATAATGACCAAAATAATAAATAAATAGACAAAAATTTATAGTGGTTCACTCGATCAATTAGACCTAACAGGTTACATCTACTGTGGTTATTGACTTTCACTATGAAGAGAAAAAAATTCTCAATTACAAGAGCACAAAAGTATTTTGCTCACACTCACTCTTAAAGAAATACAAGAAAAATTAAAGAAACACTTAAAGAAAAATTCTATTAAATTTTTATTCATTTCTCTATTTTTCTCTCCTCTTACTACAACTCTCCTTTTTTTTTGGATTTTGTTGTTATAATTTTCTCTCCATAATTATTGTCATTTATGGGCAGCCAAATGTTAAATTTTGTTAGGCAACCTAATTTTTTATATAAATTCAATAAAATTAGGCAACCTAATTCTTGGTTCAAGTTCAACAAAATTAGACAATCTAATTTTAAATTGTCTCCATAAATTTTAACAGACTATCGACATGTTTTAAGCTGTATAAACTTTTCTTCTTCTTCTTTTTTTTTATCATAAAGACAACATTTCATTAAACATAAACACCAAATACAGTAATTCAAGAGATACATAATGCCAAGAAACAAAGCAGGTTATAGTCCTTCAAAATTAAAATACAGTAAACAAAAACAGAAGATAACAGCAACTACAAATAAACTCTCAAATATGCCAAATACATTAGCTTTCTCATCACAAATTAAGCACTAAGATTTTATTATCTCATATTCAGATCCAACCTTCTTCCTTCGATTTCCAAGAGTGTTGTAGGAGACACATAAAATCCTTCAAGAAAAAGACCAACACGAGACAAAAACAATGTCTGTAGCAATACTTGTTTAATCATATTATAAAATAGTCGATATGTTTCTAACATGAACCTGTTAAGTGTTATTTAGATGATTGATATGTTTAGATAAGTGTTATTAATTTTCTAAAATTTTAATATATTATGAAAATGAAAAATCAACAATAAGGATGTATTTGATATTTAAAAAAATTATTAAAATCATAGAAAATCTTTAAATTATTGGTTTGAAAAACTAATTAAAATTTATGATTTTTAAATTTTGAGATTATCATTAAAAAAATTATACTATATAAATAGAAGTCAAAGTAAATAAGAAATTGAACATTTCATATTTTATGAAACTACAATAAATTATTATCTAAATATATAAACCTAAAGATCAGTCTAATTTTTGAACAAACAAAAAACATCAATCTAATTTTAAGTGTTTTGTGAATCATATTCATATGTAATCACTTATTTCGATGCCCTTATTTTTATAGAGCATTTAGTTACATCATAATACTGAAAAAGTTAACAAAATAATCTTTTTTGACAAGAATATTATGTTTATTTACAAATAATCCATATAAAATAAAATATTAAGCACATTAAATTTTACCAAATAATTGGTAAAATATTTTACTCAAGGAAATAAAAAAAATTATTTTACTAGAAAAAAGAATTGCAGGATCTTATGTCATAAGATAATTATATCCCTATGTTAAGATATAGTAAATAAAAAGTGATATTATAAGAGTAGTTTAACTATTTTTCAAACTTTATCAGTAAAATTGAATTATAGTCAAATAGGTTAATATTTTTTTAATCTATTTTTTAATATTTATTATATCTTTTAAATACGATAATATATTTTTTTCAGTAAAATATAAATATATTATTGTAATATATATATATATATATATATTTCTAATAGTCAGTTTTCTCCGTAATATTGCAAATGACTCGTTAATATAGTTATAATAATAAGTTTTCTTACCCTTATTTTTCAAAACAAAAACACTACCGTTTTATTAAATTTTAGAGATCTCGTTTCACTATATTCTTTTAGCAGATAAAAATAATAAGTGATGAAATCCAGAGAACAGTGTTTTTAAGGTACAAAATCTCTTACTTAGTATAATTTTAAAATATAATTAGAAAACGAGCATCATATTATTTGTATTAATTTATCAAGAAAAATTTGCCTTAGTATATGCAATGAAGGTTTTTTATATAATACAAGTAAAATTGAATGAGAAATTTAATAATTATAATTGAAAATATTAAAAAAAATTAAATAAAATTTCATTATGAAAATTATTGAAAAAAAATCATTTATGTATTATAAATTTTTAAAATTTATGAATTAAGTTGTGTAATTTTTGTAAAACAATAATATAATTTTTAATAATTTATAATTTTTGATAACAAATTTCTCAATAATTTTTTTTATCATAAAAAAAAGTTCTTGTTGAAATAAAATATAATTTCAAAAGTATAAACAAATAAAAATTTTAGAAACTCAATAAACAAAAATATAAAAAAAATCATTGATTCCACTGCTAATTTTCTTTATGCTATTAATTGCAACTTGTGGAATCTTTTTACAAATTAAACTCCTTAAAAAATTTTAGTTAACTAAATAAATAAGAAAAAAAAAGAAAATGATAATAAAGTAAATTGCCAATGAAGAAGAGAGTATGTACGACATGAGGTTGACGGAAGACGCAAACACCTCTTCTATTTACCTAAACGAATAAATTAAAAACAAAATTTAAAAAATTAATAATAATAATAATAAAACTCTTCCACTCGCTCTAGACAAATCATTGTTTATACTCGCGGTAGGTGAGTAGGGTGAATCTCTCACCTCGTTTTCCGTTATAAATACGAACACAAAGCGCTCGCATAACTCGTGCCTGTCTTCCATTCTAAACAAGCCACTTGTCTTCTCTTCTGAACTTCTCTTTCTCAACCACGGCATATATATATATATACTCGAATTCTCTCTCCAAACAAATTGCAACGCATCATGCCGGCCGACAGCTCATCACTTTCAGGCCATGGCAAGACCGTCTGCGTCACCGGCGCCGGTGGATTTATCGCTTCGTGGATCGTTAAATTGCTCTTAGAGAAAGGTTATTCCGTTAGAGGAACAGTCAGGAATCCAGGTCTGTTTGCTAATTAATTAATTTATTCTAGCTACCTCGTTAATTAATTGATTTTTTTTGTGATTAATTATTATTAATTTTGTTTTGGTTAATAGAGGATCCGAAGAATGCTCATTTGAGAGAGCTAGAAGGTGCTAAGGAGAGATTTACTCTATGCAAAGCTGATCTTCTTGATTATGAAGGACTTCGAGAGGCAATTATGGGCTGTGATGGAGTTTTCCATACTGCGTCTCCAGTAACTGATGATCCAGTATGTTTGATTTTTTATTTTTTTTATAAAATAACTTTCTGTTTGGATGCCGAGAAAATTAATGTCCGAGAAAAAGAAAGGTAAAAAATTGGAGTTTTCTCTACCAACTTCCGTTTTGCTTATTCGTTGCCTTGCTGCCAGCCTGCCGCCACCAAACAAAATCCACTCCTATGCGATGAATTCGTATTACTTTTCGTCGTGCATTGGTGGGTCCACCTTACCTAAAACCACGATTGTTTTTTTTTAAACCACTATTGTTGTTCTTTCACCCCAAATTTTCATTTTATTTCCTTTTTTTATTTTCTTTTTTTAAAATGTCTCTAATGTAGAATGTTTTAGGATAGGTAAATGTCTCTTTCTATGGTTAGTTTAAGATAGTATTTTAGATATTATTTTACATTTTAAAATTATATTTTATTATAGCAATGTGCTGTGATCCTCTATTTCAAAATAATGATTAAAAAAAGTGAATCTCCTCGTTAGCAATCAAAATAAATAAATTTCTCTTGCTCCAGAGAAAAGCAAAACTCTATTATTCTAAGAATTAAAAGTTTTAATGATTAATTATGATGATTGATTGTTGTTTAATTTTGAATTGAAGGAACAAATGGTGGAGCCAGCCGTGAACGGGACCAAAAATGTGATCCTAGCTGCAGCTGAGGCTAAAGTCCGGCGCGTGGTGTTTACGTCGTCAATTGGCGCTGTTTACATGGACCCCAATAGAAGCCCAGATGCTGTTGTGGATGAATCTTGCTGGAGCGACCTTGAGTTTTGCAAGAATACTAAGGTGAAACGTTATTAGTATTACTTGGCTTTTAATTATTACACTAGTCCAATTTTTACAAGTACGCATATAAGTTGGATAATTAATCAGTTCACTTATCTTATTTTCTTATGAATCCTTCAATTCATGAATTGGTCAACTTTTGCGTCTAATACCAGTATGAATAATTAATGACAAAGACAACTTTGGTTGGCTGGTTTTTAGATTTAGGCTGAAGAAATAGTTTTCTGTACTTGCTGAGAACTTACCCGGCATATTTGAAAATATGACAGGTAGAGTTCTTAACAAAAGTTTGTACAAGTCGCTTTATAATAAATGCAATTTGCATATGCAACATGCGACCTTTTTAATAGCTTAACTTCGGTATTATATATATTCACTTGTTTCCTTCATTCATAGAAGTCGTCACAGGTTTTGTATTTTAATTTCTACTTCTCTTTCTTTTCTTTTTCTTTACATAGTACATATCCTTGTAAAAAGCGACCCAGTTATTTTTCTTCAATGCTTGGACAACAACTAATTATTATTGTTGTTTCTATTTTGTTTTGTTTTTGATGAATAAATGAAATTTGATTGCAGAACTGGTACTGCTATGGGAAGGCAGTGGCAGAGCAGGCAGCATGGGAGGTAGCCAAGGAGAAAGGGGTGGACCTAGTGGTGGTTAACCCAGTGTTGGTGCTTGGACCACTGCTGCAATCCACTGTCAATGCAAGTATTATCCACATCCTCAAGTACTTAACTGGGTCAGCCAAGACCTATGCCAATTCTGTTCAAGCCTATGTGCATGTTAAGGATGTGGCACTTGCCCACATTCTTGTTTACGAGACACCCTCTGCCTCTGGCCGATACCTTTGCGCGGAGAGCGTCCTCCACCGTGGAGAGGTGGTGGAAATTCTTGCCAAGTTGTTCCCCGAGTACCCTATTCCGACCAGGTAAATTCTCTTGTTCTTGTTGTGAATTGTGATGCAACATAGAAATAAATAAATATGAGAGTCACATCAGTCAAATATCTTTTCATCTATTAAACTGCATACGTAAGTGAAGAATATATATATATTTAGAAAGCCGGCAAAAACTTTCAATTCCAGTCTAATTCAAATATTATTTCATTTGGAAAAGTAAAACTGAAACCACCAATCAGGAAATTCCAGTCACACTCGATAGAACTAGATTCCTAATCTATGTTTTTGGAGCTCTCTACCTATATTTGTATTAATAGTTCCATTAATTATTGTTTTAGAATATTTGTAAATTTTATGAATCATATTCGTATGGCTGTTTGACTAACTTCATATTAAAAGATACATATTCAAAAGGTCTTATAGGAGTTACTCACCAATAATAATAATTCCTCAAAATGCTTAATTTTTCTCTTTTCTGAAAAGCTTTGGCATATCAAACACTTTGTGAAAGGACTGGTAAGGACTTTAACATAGAGAGAGTGTTCGCTCTGCAAGAACAAATGTAGTTGACTCAGTGTTCAACTATACTAATGGGTGAACGGCTAGACCATCACCTTAAGGGGGTATTTGGTTTAGCTGATTGAGGCAGCTGATAGCTGTTTCAAGTCAATTAGCTAAAAAATATGTATTTGGTTAATTTTTTATCAGCAGCTGTCAGCTGTTTGAAAAAGCTCCTCCTCCTAGCTTTTTCTAAACAGCTGCTGATAGTTTTTTAATTTGACAATATTAACCCTGAAATAATTTGACTTTATTTAAAATTATACTCTTATTGGTCATTTTACACAATAACAACAACAGCTTACTATATTTTTACCAAACGCTCATTATTTATCAGCTAACAGCTATCCGCAACAGCTACCAGCTACTAGCTATCAGCAACAGCTATCAGCTGCATGAAACCGCTAAACCAAACAGGATCTAAGACAAAGTTCGAAACTAGGCATATCCGTCATCTCTATCAAACTCACAAAAATAGCCTATAATTAAGTCAATCGAAACTCTATTGTAGTCCTAGGAAAGACATTTTGATAACAAGGTATTTGCTATAACTTTTAGCTCATAAGTTCTAAATTTAAGTTAATATATTTATTTAAAATGATTTTATAAATTTATAAATTTAATTTATAAGCTAGAAAAATAAACTAAAAAAATTGACTTAATATTTTAGGTTTATTAAATAATTTATTATATTATTCTAAATATTTTAATAAATATTTTTTATAATATAATTTTATATATTTTTAATTATTTTGATAACATGCGATTTTATAAGTTATTTTTCACTTAATATATTAAGTGTTAATTAATTATTTATAAAAATTCAAAATAAATAAATAACCATTTAAGAATTTAACTACTTATGAGCTAATTTTTGTAAGCTAGGGGGAAACACCCTCTTAATAAAAAAGATAAAAACAAAATGAAATAGATAAGGATTATAAAACTTTCTTTTTAATTCTAAAATTATCTGAAAATACGATTAAAAAGGTTTTATAAAAAAGAAAATAGGAAAATATGGGTGTGACATTTGGCCTAGGATTTCTGGCATCAGCCATTACGTACTAAAATTGAAATCAGTTTTGAATGGTAGGTGGAAGCTAAGGCCTGGGAAACAAACAGTATAATATATAGCAAATAATTAATTTTCATGTTACGGTGGGGTAGTTGTTATATCCACTTTGGCTTATATATTCTCACCTAGAAATATGTGATGATCAAAGCCACAATAAAACAACACTTGGGAATTATGTACAAATTTATGAGAAAAAATAAAAAAAACACACGCTCTCAATTTATAGCTAAAACGTCAATTACATGCCTACTCCATTGTCTTTATCAAATCTGGGGCTTGGAAGTGTTTCTTTTTTTATTCTGACCAACTTATTCTTGTCTCCTATTGAAAACTAGTTACTGCATAAATAAGTTACTCTTGAGGTTAGATTTTTGACTCTTTAGTACAAATTACAGAAGATTTTCAGAATTATTAATCATTATATCCCATAATTAAGTCTCTCTCTCTCTCTCTCTTTTTCTTAAGAAAAAAACAGAAATTGCAAATTTGTTCATGGAGTATTTGGTAATTGAAAATTTGTAATATAAAATAATTGCAGGTGTTCAGATGAGAAGAACCCAAGAGCAAAACCATACAAGTTCTCAAACCAAAAGCTGAAGGATATTGGTCTAGAATTTACACCAGTGAAACAATGCCTATTTGAAACAGTTAAGAACTTGCAGGAAAAAGGTCACCTTCCCATCCCAAAACAGTCAGAGGACACTGTTAAGATTCAATCTTAAAAAAGGGCCCCTTCTGATTGCTTCTTATAATTTATAGTTACCATTTGTTGGGAAAAATATAGGTCTACGTACCCCTCCAAATGGCAAAGCTTTGATTATCTAAGCATTGATGAGATTGAAATTTTATGTTTATATATATATATATATATATATATATATATACATACATACATAAAGACAAGTGTTTGTCTTTTGTAACCCCCCACAAAAAAAATCCTTTTAATTTAACTGGTCGCGTGTTTTAATCATGTATTACTATTCTAATTAATGGATGTTTTGATTCCCTAAATAGATAAATCATTTTGACTGTTCCGCATTTTTATTTTAGCTTGTACCATTTGCCAATTCTCTTAATTTTTAAATTATCACATGTTTTAAGTCATTACATTATTTTATTTCTGCACAAAGTATTTTTTAAAAAAAAAAAAAAGAGGTGATATTACAGTTCTAATTTTGATTTTTTTACTCTATGAAATAAGTATTAAATTATAAAACTATATTTAATAGTGTTCATATATAAATTAATATTTATATTAACTTCTTGATAAATGGTTTAGAAGCGGATACCAACTTCAAAAGTTGCCAATAATAAATCTCTCCCACAATAATATAATTATATTATATACAAAATCTTTATTTTTTATATTAGAAAGGGATTGAAACTTGAAATGTTATATATATATATATATATTATATACAATTAAAATTAGGTGAAATATATAATTATAATATATAGATATTGATAAACCTAAAAACGAATATGAATATCAAATTTAAATTTAAATCTCTCTCTCTCTCTCTCTCTCTCTATATATATATATCATTAAACGTAAAAACGAATATGAATATCAAATTCAGTATAATAATATTTGTTATATCCTATGATTGAATTAAAATCTTATTCAAATTATATAGGATTATTTTTTTACACAAATAATTTAAAGTTTTTCTATTTTTTTACATTTAAATAATTTCAATCGCTGATCCAATTTTTATTGATATGATATATTTTTTAAATATAATTATTAATATAAACAATAAATTTTATTCGATTATTCAAAAAATAAACTCAAAAAATAAATACCTAAAATTTTAGAATTCTATTCTATTTATATTTTGATTTCAAATTATACCAAATAAATCTGTATTAATCAAATATAATGATTATAGATTTCTTATTCAAACTTTATGTGTTTATAAGTCCAACTGACAATTTTTTTTCTAATATATTTTTTATATCAGAAAAATGGCTGTAAATGTTTGAATTCTTCTTATATTATTTATCTGATTTAATGTATTTCTATTAATTCATGTCTTTGAATAAATTAATTTAGATGCACGTTGGTAGAGAAAAACCTACCAAAATTTATTTTCAGATATTTAAGCAACCCATACCCCATAAATAAATTACGGTGGTAGATGTGAGAATGGCCTTCAAACAGACCTTATATCTGTGTTCCTATCAAAAAGAATATCAATTAATTATCAAATTATGCATTGCTTGCTAAGGGTCGTATATTACTTTTATTTAAATTTTAAATTTAAATTTTGAATATAATTTTTTTTCTGTATTTAGTAATTAATAAAAAAAGAATTGCAATTTATTTTTTGAATATCTAAATAATTTATCGTGCTTTAGTTTGTCTTGAGTTTGTTTTTTTTTTTTTAAATTCTGATTGCTTTATATTAATTTAAACAAAGCAAATTGTTATTCACTCTATAAAATTTATCAAAAATATATGTTATGAAATAAAACAAAAAATAAAAGAGTATAGTTCGTCATTTGCCTTAAAAAATACAATTAGTCAGGAGAAATAATAAAAAAAAATTAAGAGAATGAGAAGTACCCTCTCTAAAATTCTTGAAAGAAAAAGAGCCACAGTTTAATTTAATTGATCTAATAATTTAGTATCGATAATATTTTATTTAATAACTTTCCAATAATTTCATGAAAATTCAACACTTTATTTTTCTTTTTTTTAGTAATAAGACAATAAAGAAATTTGGGATTTTACCTTTTGCATAAAATTCTGGCAATCAAACATAATGCTATATAAAAATAATGTTTTTGACTTCCTACTTAATTCCCATTTTCAATACTTAAAAAGAAAATACAAAAAACAAAAGCAAAAGTATGTGACCCTTCCACCTCTTTAATCATTAAACAACATTATCAATAAATAAAAAAAATTAATCGATTCACGTGATTTATAACAAAGTTTAAAGATAATGATTAAGATTTAAATAATTTATAGTCAAATTTTTTTTAAAATAATTTAAATAAAATATAAAAAACTTATAAATATTAAGATAATAAAAAAATTAGAATTTTGTATATTCAAGTGTATTTTAATCATCCATATAAATTTAGGATAAAAATATTTGTCCAAATTATATTGTCCAAAATGTACAAACTAAACTATTATATGACTTAAAATGACTTTATTACCCTTAATTAAAAAATAGCCTAATTAATAAATTTTTATTAATGTGATCATTAATTACATTATATAGGAAATACAAATAAGGATCATTAAATAGGAAATTTTAATTTATTTAATTAATTAATTTTATTATTAGAATAATAAATAATTAATGCTTATAAATTTGATAAATTAATTTTCCTTTAAAATTTAAAGCATTTAAGATTAAGGTTCATAATTTTGCAAATTAACTTCAATTATCTTAAAGTACATTATATTAATATACTAAAATTAAAAATAAATGTGAATATTAATTTTTAATTTTTAAAAAATTTATAAGTTCCATTCAGAAAATAAAAAATAAAAACTAGAAAATGATAATATTTTATAAATTTTTTTCTTCACTCCTCTGTTTATCCTGCAAGCAAGAGAAATTAAAATTCAAATAAAATTGAAATGCATTATTCAATTAAAAATGTAAATTAACATTTTTTTTGTATATCTATTATTATTGTAATTAAAAAGAGAAATAGATTTATCCTTTATTGTAAAAAATAAATAATAAAAATTATTTTAAAAATCAATTAAGACTATAAAAAGCAAAAACTTATCTTTGAAATTTAATAATAATGCAAGCGAATTATTTTGATTTTAATATTTAAGCTAATTATTATTTTCATTTTAATTTGGTTGAAATTTTATAATTTTAATATTTAATGATATGGAAAAGAAATAATCATTGAGAATATTAAGTTTGCTTAACAAAAAAATATTAAAAGAGTATATTAAATGTTGCTTCACAACGTGGAAAAGGAAAAAATTAATACAATTAAGGTTATTTATTTTGTTTAACTAAAAAAAATAGTATTATAAATGAAAGCATTAAATGTTGTTTAACAAGTAGCCCCTACGCCACTTGTTAATGGAACTCATTTTAAAATGATGGTTTGAAAACATTAAAAAATGAAAACAAATTCAAATTAAAAAAAAATTTAAAATTGATAAAATTTAAAATTTTAAGTATTGAGTATTCAAAATTTTCTCTATATATATTTAATTTTAGAAAAATGACATCATCCACTATATTTTTTAAAATTTTTACTTTTTTATCAGAAATATTTTAGTCATTTTATTATAAACTTGTAATAAACTCATTATAAAATATGTAAAACTTATAAACTCATAATAAATCTATAATGAATTTATTATAAACTTATAATAAATTCATTGTAAACTAATAAAAATATAATATTTTAGTAAATAATTTATAAATTCTGATATTTTAATAAATAATTTATGAATATAGTAAATTTGAATTTTTTTTAAAAAATTTTATATTTTTGTCAAAAGTTTATTTTTATTGTAGTCCACAAATAGAAGGGGTGAACACAAAATTTAAGCTTAGTGGAGGCTTTCTTGCTATTGGATCTATACTCAACTTAACTCAACAAAGCTTTAATGATGCAAGAAAGGATCCCTTGAAGCTAGCAAGTGGACCAATCACTAGGAGCAAGGCAAAGAGATATCAAACTAGTATGGCTTTGCATATTCAAGAAGAGATTTCCAAAGAGTTTCAAGAATTATCATTTAAGAAAGATGGAGATAGAGCTTAAAGAAGACACACCAAAGTTGATTATGATGCTTAGTGTGGAAGCTAAAGGCTAGCTAAAGAAAGGTCCATGGGGGTTCATATAAAGCCTTGGGAAGTAATTTAAGACTCATGGACAGCCCAAATAGTGTGAGGCGTTTCTTATATTGAAGGGATTAGTTTGGTTGTTTCCATACTTTATATTTTCCTTAGTGGATTATGATTACTTTATATTTTCCTTATTGGATTAGGATTACTTTATATTTTCCTTATTGAATTAGGATTACTTTATGTTTTCCTTATGCAATTAGGAATGTTTTTCCTTATGCAATTAGGAATGTTTTCCTTATGCAATTAGGAATGTTTTAGTCTTAATTTTCCATATGCAATTAGGAATTTTGTAACTCTTATTTAAGGGCACTATTAGGCCAAATTTGACATACAACAATTAATAAAAATTTTTGAATTCTTCTACAAGTTATTCTTGTGAATTTTCGTGTGAGAGAGATTAGAGTGGATTCTTTAATTCTTTCTTTGCATCAAGAATTAGGTTTACTTATCAACAAGAGTTGTGGCGTTTTCCTTCTTCTTACCAACTAAATCCTTCAATCATAGTGAGTTCGCGTCTCTTTATAGGCGTTGGGTTCCTTAGGAGGTGATTATCAAGTTTCAAAGAGTTCTCTACCATTGTTATACGTTGGGTTTGCTGCCATCGTTGCTAAGGGTCCGCGTCATTTAATCACAAGTCAATTGGGGTCGGCTATATGGATTCTTCTTTTTCACTCAATACGATTTAGGGTTATCTCTTCTGATAGATGTAATATCATAAGATCATTTTGGAATATCTTTGACCAAATCAGTTTAGGCCTGCCTCTGTCTCTCTTAGCTATATCTACGCTAACTTGTTAGGCTTTTTTTAACCCGCGCATCTCAAGGTCTTCATTTTACATGGTCAAACAATCTCAATCTATGCTCTCTTATCTTATCCTCAATAGGTGTTACTCTCACTTTTTCTCCAATGCACACATAGCGAATTATATCCATCCTAGTATGACCACACATCCATCTTATCATTTTTATTTTCGCAACATGCATTTTATTCATGTGTTATCCTCTTACTGCTCTACACTCACTATTATATATTATCGCAGGCCATATTGCAGTGCGGTAAAATTTTTATTTTAATTTAATTGGCATCTTTTAATCACATAGAATTTTTATAGCACCCCTTCACTTTATCCAACCAGCTTTAATCCTATGATTTATTTCTTCTTCACAGCCCTCATCTTCTTAAAGAATAGAGCCAATATATTTAAAATAAGTACTATAAAATATTGTTATTCCGTCTAAAATAATTTTGTCTCTTTTTCTATTCTCGCTATTAAATCTACAATGCATATACTCAGTCTCAGTCATAGTTAGCTTAAAACCTTAGATTCTAAAGTGTTTCTCCACAACTTCAACTTTTGACTTATCCCTGTTTGAGTCTCATCTATTAATACAATATCATATGCGAACATCATACACCAAGGAATGTCATCATGTATATGTCTTGTTAGCTCATCCATGACCAAGGCGAAAAGATAATGGCTCAAAGCTGAATCTTGGTGTAATTCAATAAAAATGAAAAAAATTTTAGTATCCCCTCCCACAGTGTGGACACTGATGATGACTCCCTCATACATATCTTCAAGACTTGGATATATATAGTATAGATATTTTTCTAGGCTCTAAGACCCACCATAAAATTTCTCTAGAGACTCAATCATATGCCTTTTTTAAATCAATAAAAACCATATGTAAGTCTTTATTCATCTCTCTATACTTTTTCATCAAATCTCTTATAAGAAAAATAACTTCCATAGTTAATCGACCAGGCATAAAGTCAAACTGATTTGAAGAGATACAATTATCTAACCGCAAAAGGTGTTCCACAACTCTCTTCCATAATTTTATAGTGTGGCTCATAAGTTTTATACCTCTATAATTTGAGCAATTCTGAATATCCCTTTTATTCTTAAAAATATGTATCAAATTATTTTATCTCCATTCATTAGGTATTTTCTTTGTACTTAAGATCTTATTGAATAAAGATATCAACCATGTAACTCTTGTATCTCTCAAATATTTTCAAATCTCAATAGGTATCCCATCTAGTCTACAGACTTTACCAACTTTCATCATCTTTAAAGTTTCTTTAACTTTCGAAAATCTAATCCGTCTAGTGTATTTTATATTTTTTCGGCCTAACGTGTAAATCCTCAATGTTATCACTATGGTTACCATTAAGAAATTCCTCAAAATAGCTTCTCCATCGTTCCTTAATATCCTCTTATTATCTTTCCTTAATATCTTCTTATTGAACCAGAACCTTATTCTCTTTATCTTTAATGCACTTAACTTGGTTTAAATCACGATATTTCTTTTTTCTTATCTTAGCCAATTTATAGATAGGTTTGTTTCCTTCCTTTGTTCTAAGTTTCTCATATAAACTCTCTAAAAATTATGTTATTGCTTGACTAACTGCCTTTTTAGCATCTTTTTTCACTTATTTGTACTGCTCAAAAATATCATTGTTATTTGATCTATATTATAAAATGTTTATTAGTTATAATGCTTACAAATACTTCATTCTAAAAATAATATATTTTTTAATTTATTTTAATTTCATCCACTAAGAATATAAATTAATGAAAAAATATAAAAAAACAAATTAACATCTTAAAAATTTCAATCTCCAACATGATCAATAACATAGAATAATGCAATTGCAATTTTACATGTATAATTATACATCTCTCTATATATAAACAGAAAAAATAATAATAAATTTAATGATATTTATAGATTTAGAAATAAAAAATTGAAAATTTTATACAAATAGAGTTTATATATCCTTTTGAAATCAGACCAAGAAAGAGAGAAATAAAAGATAAAGAAATGTACTGAAGAAATATTTGCAGTGTTTTATATTAAAAAAAGGCTTAAAAAAAGAGAAAGATAGAAGAAAATTTTAAAAAAAAATCTTAAAAATGATTATTTAAAACATATTTTTAATGATGAGATAATATTAACTGTAATTGACTTAAGTGTAAATTTTACATATATAACTTTTTATCAATCCACAAAACTAACTTTTAATAACTAAAAAAAATTACATATATATTTTAAATTTCGATACCTAATATAACAGTATCATATATATTGATTTCAAATATGCTCGGTGGGGGCTACCGGGCTAAAATATATTGGCATATCAGTTTCCAAATTTTAGTAAACATCTACGCTAGTGTATATATATATATATAATTGCATGTAGAAATTTCAATAGGGCTAATGGGTCTGCAGCTGATAAATACTCATTTGAACCTTGACTCATATTATTAATTTATTATATATTCAAAAGTAATTAAATTAAAATATAATTAAGTAATATATTGTGTCTATCATATTAAATAAAGATTTTTAAAATAATTTTATTATAAATATATCGATTATTTTATTTAATGTAGAAATATTAATATATTTTTATAATTATACAGTACTCTTTTATTTATTAGATAATTGATATAATTAAAGATTTGAAGAAACATTTTAAATTTAAATCAATGTAAGCTATTAATGAAGGACTGGAACTAGCAATCTAGTATGACTTCATTAATTATACACTGTGAACAAAAAAGCAAAGGAAAAAAAATCATTAATTGATATTTTTCATGTTAAGGGTATAAGTGACTTTTCGATTGGTTTGTATAAATTTTGTAGAGCTGAGTTTGTATAAATAACAGCACCCAAAAATTTAATAAAAATATAAAAATTAAAAATTATACAATTAGTTTCGGAAAGGAAATAGGATATCTTTTCGGGCAGTCTCTGATCTTTAATTAAGTATGGCTCTGCATCAACCTCTTTTCTTTCATCACAACAAAGGTTTGGATTAAAAGATTATTTGATTTAGAAAAAATTATATCATTGATATCTGAACTTACGTGTTTTTTTTATTTTGGTATTTTTATAATTTTTTTGCTAGTTTAATGTCTAAATTTTAGTACCGATCAATAATTGAATGTCTAAAACCATTTTACTCAGAATTTAAGTGATGACTAAACTAAATAAATTTCATTTTCAGCTGAAAAAACGCCATGTTATTAAATATTATTAAAGAGACAAAAATGACATTTCTTTTAGTTATAAAAAATATAATAAAAACCTTAAAATTACTTAATTAATTTAATCATTTATTTTTTTTTAGTTACTCTGCATCATCTCCATCATCTATGTAATATTAGTTTCTCACTTAAAAAAAAAAAATTCTTCAATTTCCAAGCATCCAATCGAACACACACAACCATAAATCTTTTATTTTTCTATTCAAAGAGACCCATAAACATAAACAAAGATTAAACCAAATCCAAAATTATTCTTAAAAAATCAACAGTAAATAACAAAGAAGAAGAAGAAGAAGAAAATCCCAACTTTCTTTGTAGAAGCATCAATAAATACAACAATTTCCTATTCCACATCTTTCTTTGAATCTAAATCTAACTTCTCCTTCCATTTTATACAATAACACCAGAAAATAAAAAACTATATCAATTTTTTTAAGAAAAATTATATTATGAAAATTTTAGATGAAACAAAAATTATACCTCATATAAGGATGATGGTTTAGTTATTGTAACTTATGCTTTTGTTGGGTACAAAAAAATGAAATAAATATTATTGCTGAAAGGTTTTACAATAGTAAATCTTATTGATTTCTTCTTCTTCTTCGACAATTTAAGCCAACCTCCATGAATTAATCTCTAAATTTCCCATACACAAAAAAAAATAAAAGTATCTGAAGCAAATTAACAATGTAAAGTTAGAGTCTTTTGCTCAAGAAGACAACTCCACCGTGAAAATAACTAAAATTAATAAGACTCATATTAACTTAAATTGAGCATATTCCCATCTGAAATATATTCACATCTTCTATTTTCCTATTTCATAAGAAGAAGAAGAAGAAGAATCTCATCTAAAATCAATTATCGTCTTTTTTTTATTATTTTGAATGAACAAAGAGGAAGAAGAAGAAGAATCTCATCTAAAATCAATTTCCATCTTTTTTTTTTTTGTATTTCATATAAACAAAGAAGAAGATGAAGTTGATGAAAGGTATTTTGTTTTGCTCATTAAATAAGGGCATTTTAGTCCGTTTACAATTAAAATCTGACGTGATAAATTTTTTCAACTAAAAATGAGACTCACATTGCCTAGTTATTATCGAAAATTAGGATTGTAAATGAGTCAAACTACTCAAATTTGGCTTGGGCATCGGTTCAGTAAAAGCTTGTTCAGACTTGAGCTCGAATTACTCATTTGTTAAATGAGCCAAGCTCAAGCTAAGAAATACTCAACTCGTTAGCTCGCGAGCTAGCTCATTTAAAAAGCTCGTAAGTTAAACTCGTAAGCTAGCTCGTTTAGTATATTGGATTAATATATATATGTATTAATTTATATATATTAAACTATATATGTGAATAAATTAATTTTTTTAACTAATTTAATTTATATAATTTATTAATATATGATATATGTGATAAATATATTAAATAATATATAATATAAAATAGCTTAGTAATTTATAATAAATATAAAATTATAATAATATAATATTTTATTTTTGATAATATATAATTATATTGTTCATATTTCATAAAAACATAAATTTTAATATAATTTTTATAAAAATGTAGAAAAGATAAATGAAAAATAAAATGTGAAATAAGTTGATTGAACTCGTTAAACTTATTTAAATCAAATTCAAACTCGAAGTATATGATGTATGAGCAAGCTCGATACAAGCTTAGACTCGGTTCGGACTCGATTCGAATTCGAGTTCAAATTCAACTATTTTATAACGAACCGAGCTTAAGCTTTTTAAAGCTCGGCTCGGCTCGATTATATCCATACCAAAAATTTAAGTAAAATGGCATGAGACACTCAAGTATTGATCGGTACTAAAATTTAAATATTAAACTGGCTAAAAAAATTATAGAGACACAAATAGAAAAAATGTGCAAGTTCATACACTAATAGTATAATTTTTCCTTTCATTTATTAGATAAAATTTTAGAAATAAAATAATAATTTATTTACAAAATACCTTACTCTAAAATTAAAATTTTTTTCTTTGAAAGAAAAAATAGGGAAAAGTATTTATTTTTTTTAATTTTTTAAAAAAATAAAGTTAAATAAAGTAAAGTAAAAAGTATGTACTCTTATATTATTGTTTGGGTGAAAAATAAGTAAAATTAAAGTCAAATTTTAATTTACTAAAATATCATTTTATATTTAATTCGAGAATCAATTAATTTTTTTAATAATAATGTCACTTTAGAAATAGTATATTTATAATAATATTTTTAAAATTATTAAAATCTTTCTTTTTCATGTGAAAAAAGATGAATACATAATAGGATATTACATAATAAATTATTTATTATAAGAATACAGATTATAACACCCTCCAACACCCCAAAATGAAATGCTAAAATTTATGTGAGAAAATGACATTCTTAACCATCAATTAACCTTACTAACTCCAACTCTCGTGTCTACTTTCTTCCCAAGCTTACACTCTGCTTCTATTTCGTAAAATAACGAAGAAAATAATTATAATATGAACAAATTTATTAAGAATATTCATTTTTGCCCTGTTATTGTTTTCTAAATTGAACTAATACGTATATTATTGTAGTGCAATTTTTATATAAAGTATAAAGCAAATCTGCTTGAATCATGAACTTGTGGGAAAATCAAAACCTCCAGAAAATCTATGTTCCAAACACACTGAATACAACCTGATAGATTTATATTCAGATCCCTTTGAAAAAAAAAAAAAATGGTTACCAATCACGGCAAGTGCCAAACTTCAAGTTATACTCATTTCACTTTTGCTTTATGGACTAATCCTCAGATTAAATGGTTTTTTTTCCAAATTTAATTGTTTAATTTTGCCATAAATGAAGAATTGCGGATTACGGCAAATTAAAAATGGAACATTTCTTAATCAATCTTGAGCCATCAAATCCCTAAACAAGACACCATAAGAACAACCAGCACCAACATACACAAGCCTAAACTTCAGTAGCATTTTGTGGTTACCATCCCAAAAATGCAATTGCAGCACATTAGGCATCAAGTGTCTAAAAAATGATATTTCATATCATTTGGTGTTACCCATTAATCTACTTTTTTTGTTTTCAGGGAAGTGATGTACCCGTTAATATGTTTCTGCAGAGAAAAAACACTACAGAAGCTCATTCATCTGCCTTAGCCAGAGACACTCTTGATCCTCGGCCTCTTTAATGGCATCATCAACCTTCTGCACTACAAGCTTCATTGCATTTATACGCTTTTCAGCCTCTCCCATGCGCTTCTGCAATGCTACTAGATCCATGAGTGCCTCTTCCAGTTCTTTGGTTGCTGCTTTTATGACCATCATGCTATTTGCTTTCACAGACTTGAGCATAGAATGCATTTCAGCAATCTTTTCAACTTCAGAAATTTTTTCTAATGGTTGGGTTAGCCATGAAAGCTTAAGCCTTGTAGCCTCCAAATCCTTCATTTCATTTTGGAGTACTTTAATCTCCGAGAGAGTGAGAGGAACATCACTGCTTTGCAGACGCCGAACAACATCAGAGACGATTTCAAGCAGACAAGCTCTCACTGACGGGGACTTGTACTGACAGTTAGCTGCAATATCACCGTACTTGGCAAATATAGCTTTGAGAATAGGAGCAACAGTAGCCTTCACTTCATAGCCTTGCACTAATGTTGTTTCGCTGCACACTTTAGCTCCACTATTGGATTGAAATGTATCTTCAGAAGATGGGATCTCTATGTTTGCACATTGGTCTGAACAAGTCTTGGGAGAAGTAGCTGGCTGTTGTAGATAACTGCAAAAAATTGTTCATAAAACCACAGTTGCATAAAAAAATTAACCATTTGAGGAGACTGCCATTTCTAAACCGTGGATTACTAGTCAGGAATTGATATGTTATACTGAATATATATTAAAGAGAAAATCAATTTCCTGTCATTACCAAGACAGATTTTATTTTCTTATTGGAAGAAAACCATTAATTAAGACAAACATCACATTTATCAACCTCATCAATCACCTATCAGAGCTCTTCATGAGATAGGTTAGCTATACATTAGATTCACTGTAGAACATAGCATACAAACGGCATAAAGGCATATCTTTTCTTGTTTCTCATTAAAGCAAATGAAAAGCTTTTAACACATGGAAAGATGGCAAGCTGTAAATATTTCTGAAGATTTTCTTTGCAGATTGCCTTAATACACCAGTAACAAAAATGACAGCAGCAGAACCAGGCAAATAGCCAGCTGTCAGTTGTCTGTGCGCAGTACTGTAGATATAAACTGAAATTAGTTTGTTTGATTTGCCTTCCAAGAAATCAATCATTTTAGGAGATTATCTATTCTAGACACATAATTTGCTAACTCAATGGACCTGGCAGTAATATCAAAAAAAAAAAATCATTTGGGAAACTTTAACGTAAGACACAGAATAAAATCAGACATGCTTTGGTCTGAGAAATTCAAATAAATGTAGAAAAGCAAAACTTACAGTTTAAGTGAGGAACCAGCACTCAGAAATTCTACTGATTGTCCCTGTTAATAGATGTATTACTTGAAGATTAAATGCATTTACATCAGAAACAGCCAAACCATCAGAAAACAGATCAAATGATTCAATTCAATTAACTGAAATGAGGAATTATGCATACAGATGCCAAGATGATTATCATATATCTTCTATATCAAGTATTCAGATTGGAGGAAGGCAGGGGGAAGGTAGGGGATAGCTAACATGAACTGTATCAACTATTTTATACTGTACTCATCATGAACGGTATTACAGTGCAATAAGTTCAAAACCAATCTCCACTTTCGATATTTTTTTTTAAAGTAGAACAAGTCTTATGCAGTCCTTAACCTTCCAACGTGAACAACAACAACAACGGACCTTACTTCTTTCCTTTATCTGTAGATAAGGTTTCTTTTCTCAAAAGACTCTTCTTTTTATAATTTTTTGCACTCATTTTACTTAATTGAGTTTAAATTTGTATATATATATTGAGTAGACTGCATCAAAGACAATAATGTGACTTTTTGCTTTCGCATCACTTACAGCAAAATTGTGCAAACATATTCTTCTTCATTTAATTGTGGACATTTAAGAGTCTTCCATGGCAATTATAAATTCATGTTTAGAAAAGAATTATTTATTTCGATTGAGGAACAAAGCAAATATAAAAGTGATTCGAAGTACAATACCTCCCACAAATGAACTTTGGGTTAGTGGGACTGGATTCATTTTCAAAGTTGAGATACAAATTAAAACACAGTCCGCAAAAAAATACACATATGATACCTCTCACAAATAGGAAGGGCCTAGCTTGCATTATTGAACAACTAAAACAATAATGAACAACTATAACTGCTATTTTAGGGCATAGTTTGTCGAGCATGGTTCACACAAATGGAACTTTGTTATGGTCAATATAATTTCTTTCTTATACACAAAAGGAAAATCTAGGAGCATCAGTACTATTAAAGAAATCGGACCACAATAAAGAAACATTGAAAAATCACATTCAGTTGTACCTTGTCATTAGTTTCCTCAGTTCCAGCATTTTCAGAGATAGTTTTGCTTCGAGTCTTCTTCCCGCCCATACATTGGACAGCTGATCTTTCATCAGTAATCTGTTTTAGTATGCATCACGTAGAGAAGCATATCACGCAAAAAATGAGTCAAATAATTGCCCATTTTTATTGACAGTTTATAACATACTAAGATTCTTAAATAAATAGTTCCCTTCTCTTATGTTCACTGGCTTTTACTTGTCTAGTCATATTGTTGCAGGAACTCCTAGTTCCTAAAGAAAATTATGCTATTTGATATGCTACCTACAACTAATGTTGGCCTTGGTCATACCAGCGCTATTTATGGAACATATTTTCAGCTGCCACAGCAACAGTACTCGAGGAATAAGTACAGCATTATGCTAGGTTATGATTTCGAAATGGAAAAGGAAAAACAAGGTGGAACGGGCAAGACCATTAATATCCCATACTCACAATCTCCTAAAGGAAAAAAGAAACATTTCATAGGAAGAAAGACAATGAAAAATATATCTTGAAAAAAGGCCCACGACCCCAGTCTACTTTCAAGTAAATAAAAAAGAATTGCATAAGATTTCAGAAAGCAAAAAGGTTTGGAGCTCAGGATTCATCAGAGACTACCAAAGCAGAATTCCATTTTTTCTCTCATACTCACCAATTCCTCAGAACCAGGGACATCAAAAGACTTGATATTATCAGTTGCATTTCTGCAAATATGACCAACTATTTCATCATAACTGTCAACAGAAACTCCTAAACTGTTCACTGCTTTCAAAATATAAGGTTGAATCTCCACAGCACAATTTTTTATAACTTCCTTCCCCAGTTTCCAGGAAGTTGGAAAAACAATCTGAGTAAAAAAGAAAAAAAATTGCTCCAAATAAGCATCATTACTGAAAGTTGAAATGTTATTCAAGATTATAATCAGGAAAAATAACTTTCACCTGATTTTCGTTTCTCACACTGACTAAAAGAGGATGGAGAATCTCCAAAGAAATATCATCACTTTCCAATATGACAATGGTCATTGTTGCCACCATGGCAGCTAATACAACATCTGACTTGTTTGTCCTTAAAAAAGAAGTAAAAAAAATATATGTATACACATATTAAACACTAGCAAACATACAGTAATAGTTCATTAAATATAATCAGAAAAGCCAAAAGGGATGATAAGGGATTGTACCACTTAAAGCTCACAACTCAACAGGAAATTCATAGAACAAAATGAACAACAGCCCTCACAGCAACAAAATTAAAAACTGATAAGACCACGCTAATCACCAGAATGAAAAATGTTATTGGTTCCTCAGAAAATTGATTATGATGACCTGCTCAACTACATGAAATTAAGCCCAGCACATAAAAGAGGATAGTTATAGTCCTTTATCCCCAATTTACCCCATACATCTTCAGCCTTCGTGTAGCAATGAAAAAGAGATCAAGAGCCCTGGTACCAACACACAGAAGAAGACCATATACTAAGGGCCAGTTTGGCATTGTTGTTTGAGCTGCTGTTGAAAGAAGCACTACATTGAAGATTGAGTATAGGTCATTAAAGTTTGTTTTGAAAATGAATTTCACATGTTCTAGTTATAAAAGTTCAGAACAGCTAAAACCCAACACTGCTTTTTCCAAACACATCTAAAATGGTCCTTTTCAGAAAACAGTTTTAAGTGTTTAACCTCAATGCCAAACAGCTCTAAGTACCAACCAGCAGTACCAGAAGCAGCAGCATAACAACAACAATATAATTATAGTTGTAGCACTGTCTGCACAATTTTGCAATCATGAAGAAAATACTTGCCAAATGAAACACCAAACTGAAGTAACAGTTCTCCTAGTCGTGCTTTACCATCTGACAAATTAGAGGATGTATGGAGAAACTTTTCCCTGTATGCAAATGCTAGATTGACTGATAGGTCATAAGTCAATGACTATAAATTTCATGAATAAGATGAGTTTTTGAAGTTTTATGAAAGTTTAAAAGTCAGAAAATCCCAATCAAGTCAAACTTCGACCTACAGAATGGTTTTAAATTTGACTTTGTTTAACTTCAGAAACTTTGAAAGTGAAATCCAAATATAAAGCAAAAGTTCACCAGTTAGCTAAAGCTTTAAGAGCGAAGGAGCAAGCCAGACCATTTTTAAAGTAGTTACCTAGTAATTCTAAGAAAAAGTTGAAACATCTCAACAATCAGAGAATGACATTCAAGGTCCACCATCACCACAATAGCCCTTGTTGTTGCAACGGTGACAAGGACTGACACCACCTTTGAGTAACAGCAGCTAGACATGTGAGAAAGCTTCTGAAAGACAGCTACTATCAGATGAAATATTTCCTGTGAAACCGTGAAACATGAATAAGCATATGCAAATTCTTATGAGATCACCAACAAGAAGAAAAATAAATTTCTATCACCTTCATTTGTTCATCATCATATGGAGCATCAGGTGCTGTTATTCTCATAATCTCACTAACACAAACAGCAACTGAAACTTTCACATCTGTATCTGAATGTCTCAAAAGATTATCAGAAATCAATGCATTACGCAAAGGTGAAAGTGCAGCAACCATTGAAGCACGTGGTGATTGATGCACCTTTGATAGAGAAAACTCAACTCTCTACAAACCATAACAGAAAAAAGACACTACATATATTAGGATAAAAACCAAAAAATAGATGTTATGAAAAATCTGTTGAAATTCTTAATCTCCAATTCCAATTTTAATCCTGTAAATATTCCACTCAATATAGACAAATGCATTCATGGTTTAGTATGTCATGAAATTCATTCGCAACATATAATCTCATTTTCGTAATTTCCTTCTCCAATTCTTACCACAGTCATATTCAAATATCTCCAACTCCCATGCCAATAAATAAAACTAAGTCCAAATAAAAGCAAGCAAAAAACAGCAAAAAATTAACAAATATAAAAAGAATTGCTAAAAACTACCAGTGGGTTAGAATAAAATAAATAAATAAACCATATTTTAATTTTTCAAATTAACACCCTCCCCTCAAAATGATTAAAATAAACAACAGGGAGACAAAAAATTACTTGAAGCAGAACTCAAACAAAATAAAGTAATAAATAACATATCACAAAAAGAAAAGAACAATACTTTACAGAACCTTTCGTGCCGATAATCACCCAAATACAAAAATAGCATAAAAAATTAAATTAAAAAAAATCAACTCACATGTGCACTGTACATAATAATAATAACAATAAATGCAGATACAAAGAAATGGGTATTGCTTACTTCAAGAATAGAAAGAAGATCATCAATGGAAAATGGTGGGTTAAGGAGTTGATTCCCATCATCCATGAGTTGTTGTTCAATCTCTTTTCCTGCCATTTTCTGTTTCCTTTCTCGGATATTGAAAGGCGAACAGAGACGAAGACAAAGAAAGACTCAGATAAAGACAATTTTCAAGAAGAGATGAGAAAGTGTGAAGCTTTTTGAATTGAAATGGAAAACTTAGAAAGAGAGAGTCCCGTTCCCCTCTTAGACAACTTTTTTTGGTTTTTCGTTGGATTCAAATCAATTTGGACTGGTAAACGGGGGCGGGTCTGTACCCGTTTCGCTTCCAGTTTCCACAATGAGAAACATCTGGATTTTTATACAACAGGAAAAATGTATTTGTTTAATAAATATAAATATTAGACAAAATTAATGAAAATTAATTTCAATTTTAAAATTAGCTTTTATAATTTAGCAATAATTTTTCTGAATTTATTTAAATATGAAAATACTATAAACATTCTTACATTTTATATTTTCAAATACTGAATAGTTTTTTTCAATTTATTATAAGAATTAAATTTTATTTTTATTTGTTGACAACAACATGCCATATAAATTTGAAATTCATTTATGAAATAAAAATTTATTTATTATTATTCCTTAAATTGTCATAAAAAATTCTTACATATTTTTAAATAGTTGAAAATATTAATTAGATCATTAAACTTTTTCTAAACTAAATTTAATATATTCTAAAATTTAAATATAAAAACTTCAAAAATAATCAAATAACAATCTTAATTTTATTTTTTAGATATTGTTTAAAAAGTAAACATATAATCTCAACCTCCTCATCGCTACAAATGAACAATATCTAAAAATATGCTTTAACATATAGTCTAACATAATCAATTTGATGAAAATTGAAACTAGTTTTTTAGAATGATCAATGTGTTAATTTAGGATCATTTGTTGGGATTTCACCTCCAAACTTTCTAAGTAAGAGCAATAAAGATAATTACTAAAAATAATAATTAGATAAAAAATTTATAGTGGTTCACCCTGTCAATTAGACCTAACAAGTTACATTCATTGTGGTTACTGACTTTCACTATGAAGAGGAAAATTTTTTAATTACAAGAGCACATAAGTATTTTACTCACACTCACTCTTAAGAAAATACAAGAAAAATTAAAAAAACACACAAAGAAAAATTCTATTAAATTTTTCTTTCTTTCTCTATTTTTCTCTCCTCTTACTACAACTCTCCTTTTTTGAATTTTGTAATTATTATTTTCTCTCCATGATAATTGTCATTTATAGGCAACCAAATTTTAAATTTTTCAACATTTATTAGGCAACCTAACAAAATTAGGCAATCTAATTTTTGGTACAAATTCAATAAAATTAGACAACCTAACAAAATTAGGCAACATAATTCTTGGTTCAAGTTCAACAAAATTAGGCAACCTAATTTTAGGTTGTCTCCACAAAATTTAACAATCTCCCACTTGGAGACAATTCAACTATTATGTTGCAAAGAACATTCCATATGCTCTTCAAGCACTGAGATTCATCAATAACCACCATCTCCATATTTTAGTTTTGGAAACCAGCTAAAACTGTACAAAGTCTCAGCTTTTCAAGTGATACAACTTTAGTAAACATATCAGCTGGATTCTCGCTACCAACGATCTTTTGTAGTTTCAATGCTCCATCGTCCAAAAGAGATCGTATGAAATGGTACCTTAAACGAATGTGCTTGGTTCTTGAATGAAAAGCATAATTTTTTGCCAAGTGAATAGCACTTTGATTGTCGCTGTACAAAATGCCATCAACTTGCACTTTGTCCAAGTCTTCCAAGAAACCACTTAACCATACCATCTCCTTTCTGGCCTCTGTAATAGCCACATACTCTGCTTCTGTTGTTGAAAGAGCAAATATTTCTGTAACTTAGAGGTCCAGCTCACAACAGTACCACTTACAGTAAATACATAGCCTGTGGTACTTTTGCTAGTGTCTCTGTCACCACCCAAGTCTGCATCAATATAACCATTCAGCTCCACACTACTGCTACCAAAACATAAGGCCATATCAGTAGTGCCTCGAAGATACCTCAAAATCCACTTCACCGCTTCCCAATGTTTCTTGCCTGGATTGCTCAAATATCGGCTTACAACTCCCACTGCATGAGCAATATCAGGTCTAGTACATACCATATTATACATCAGACTCCCAATAGCTGAAGCATAAGGCACCTTCTTCATGTATTCCTTCTCTTGTTCATTTTCAGGTGAAAGTGTTTTGGACAACTTAAAATGAGTCGCCAAAGGTGTGCTAACTGGTTTGGCATCTTGCATATTGAATCTCTTCAACACCTTTTTGACGTACTCCTATTGTGAGAGTTTCAAAGTACCTAGCTCTTTGTTCCTAATAATCCTCATTCCAAGGATTTGTTTGGTTTCACCTAAATCTTTCATAGAGAACTTGTTTGACAATTATTTCTTTAATTCTTCAATCTCACTTAAATCAACCCCAGCAATCAACATATAATTTACATAAAGTAAAAGAATGATGTAGGAATTGTCAAACCTCTTGTAGTAACAACAGTGGTCAGCATGGCATCTGGTGTAGCCATTCTCGCACATGAAAGAATCAAACTTCTTGTACCACTATCTCGGGGCCTGTTTCAAGCCATAAAGGCTTCTATTCAGTTTGCATACCAAGTCCTCCTTTCCGTGTGCTATAAAACCTTATGGCTGCTTCATATAAATGTCCTCCTCTAAATCCCCATGAAGGAAAGCAGTTTTGACGTCTAACTACTCCAAGTAAAGATTCTCAACCGCTACCAAGCTAAGCACCAACCGGATTGTAGTGAGTTTCACAACCGGTGAAAATATCTCTGTATAGTCTATGCCCTCTTTTTGTTGAAAATCTTTTACCACCAGTCTTGCTTTGTACCTTTTGCTACCATCTCCTTCATCTTTGATTCTGTAAACCCATCTGTTATGTAGTGCCCTTTTACCAAGAGGTAAATTCACCAAACTCCATGTTTGATTGATTATGAGAGAATCCATTTCATCTTGCATAGTAGACTCTCACTTGACAGATTCTTCATGATTCACTGCCTCATCATAACACTCAGGTTCATCGCAATCAGTCAATAATAAATATTTCAAGGATGGTGAGTACCTTTTGGGTGCCTTCCTTTCTCTATTGGATCTTCTCAAAATAGGTGTACTTGGCCCAATTTCCGGAATAGAAACTGGTTTTTCAAAGTTGGTAACTTCAGGAGCATCTTGTGAAGTTCCAACTTCCAACTTTCTCTGATTTTTGTTGGTCACTTTATCATCGCCAAGATCATCTAAACTGCAAACTGTTTTTCTTTTGTAGGACTTATCATTTCTAGAACTGCTGCTACAGCACGTTCTCATTAAAAATGACATTCTTGCTTCGAATAAACTTCTTATTATGTTCATCCCAAAATTTGTAGCCAAATTCATCGCCACCGTAGCCAATGAAAATACATTTTTGGGACTTGGGATCAAGTTTGCTCCTTGCGTCAAACTCAATGTGAACATATGCCACACAACCAAATACTCTCAAATGTGATAGATCTATCTTCTTGCCACTCCATTCTTCTTCCGGTAGTAGCTCTCCCAGTGGAACCGAAGGTGCATGATTAATTAAATAAGCATCAGTATTAATCGCATCGGCCCACATCAAGTTTGTTAAACCTGCATGTTTCCGTATACTTCTTGCGCACTCATTCAAAGTTCTGTTCATACGCTCGACCACTCCATTTTATTGTGGAGTTTCGAAAATAGTCTTCTCCATCCTAATCCTATTATGTGCATAATATTCGAGAAATTCTTTGTTCGTGTACTCTCCTCCGTTGTCTGATCTCAGACATTTAATCTTCAAGTCTGTCTCATTCTCAACTAAAGCTTTTCATTTCTTGAAGGTATCAGAGATATCAGATTTATTTTTTAGAAAATAAATCCATACTTTTCTTGTGGCATTATCAATGAATGTTACATAATACTTGGAACCTTCAAGAGATTGAACTGGTTAAGGTCCCCACACATCAGTATGAACCAGCTCCAACTTAGTAGTTTTTGGAGCTCTGTCAGATTTTGAGAAACTAACAATCTTTTGTTTCCCAAAGATACAATCTTTACAAAGCCCAATATTTACTGATTTCACACCATGTAGCTTGCCTTTTGATTGTAAAACTTTCATCCCCTTCTCACTGATGTGCCCAAGCCGATGATGCCAAAGATTAGCATCATCAACCTCAACAGTAGCTACTAAGCATTTGGAATTCACGATCGTATAGAGAGTTCCTGACATCTTCCCACGAGCTAAAATCAAGGCTCCTTTAGTAACTTTCCAACAGCAATTTGAGAATTCAGTCACACAACCTTCTCTGTCCAATTGACCCACAGAGATTAAATTTTGTGCTAAACCTGAAACATGTCTTACTTCATGCAACTTCCACATATTGCCATTAGGTAAATCAATTCGGACTTCATTCTTACCCACAATATTAATAGCTTCATCATCTGCAAGATGGACCTTGCCAAAGTTACTAGATACGTAATTCTTCATTATACTCCGATTTGAAGTTGAATGAAATGATGCTCTGGAATCTATCACCCAAGATTCCAGAGGATTATGTGCACTCAAGATCAAAGCATCACTATCAATCTTTTGCGTTGCATTGGCTTTACTATCTTCATTTTTCAAAGCCCGACAATCCTTTTTAAGTGTCCTGGCTTCCTGCAGTGCCAAAATTCATCTGCCCATTTTCTAGTTTTAGACTTGCTTTGATATCTCCTTTTGGATTTGGATCTTCCGTGGTTGTTGAAATTTCTATTGAAAGTTCTTCCTCTATTTTCGGCGTTGAGAGCGGAGCCGGTGTGAAGTTCTCTAGCATTTCTCCTTCTTGACTCTTCACTAAGGAGGGTGTCACGTACCTCCTTATATATAAGATCATTTTTTCTGCTGGAGTTACAAATTGAATTTACTGTAGAATCTCAATCATTAGGCATAAAAGTTAACAAAACCAAACACTTTAAGTGTTCCTCAAATGTGATCCCAACGGATTGTAGCTTATCAATGATTTCATTTACCAACACCACATGTTGATTCACTGAGCATCCCTTTGACATCTTCAAGGTGAAAAGTTGTCTTAACAAATAAATTTGTTGGACAGCACTCGATTTCTCGTACATGTCTGATAGAGTACTCATAAGCCCGGCTGTTGTCGTCTCATTTATGACATGTGCACTCACACTTTTAGCAAGTGTAAGTCGGACCACCCCTAAAACCTTTTTGTCAAGCTTCTCCCATTCTGATCGACTCATGCCTGTTGGAATCACTCATTCCAAAGGTACTTCTAGCTCCCTTGTATACAAATAATCAGTAATTTGCATTCTACAATAATGAAAATCGGTCCCATCAAATTTATTAACATCTTTGGCACTATCTCCACCCATTGCTCCCACTTAACGCGGATTTCCAATGACTTGCTGATGAATAAAATCACTATTGAGTGAACCAGGCTCTGATACCAGTTGTTGGAATTTCACCCACAAACTTTCTAAGTAAGAACAATAAAGATAATGACCAAAAATAATAAATAAACAAAAAATTTATAATGGTTCACCCGGTCAATTAAACCTAACAGGTTACATCCACTGTGGTTACTGACTTTCACTATGAAGAGAAAAAATTTTCAATTACAAGAGCACACAAGTGTTTTACTCACACTCACTCTTAAGGAAATACAAGAAAAATTAAAGAAACACACAAAGAAAAATTCTATTAAATTTTTCTTTATTTCTCTATTTTTCTCTCCTCTTACTATAACTCTCCTTTTTTGGATTTTGTAATTATCATTTTCTCTCCATGATCATTGTCATTTATAGGCAACCAAATGTTAAATTTTTTAACATTTGTTAGGCAACCTAACAAAATTAGTCAATCTAATTTTTGGTACAAATTCAACAAAATTAGGCAACCTAACAAAATTAAGCAACCTAATTCTTGGTTAAAGTTCAACAAAATTAGGGAGCCTAATTTTAGGTTGTCTCTATAAATTTTAACACCATTTTCGGATTCATTAAAATTTAAGAATAACTAAAGTGAATTTTAATTTTATTTAATAAGTGATCGTGTTAAACGGAATATTTTAAAGTAAATATAGTTATGATCATGCGTTATAATCATACATTTTTCAAAATGATGGAATATTTTAAAGTAAATATAGTTATGATCATGCATTATGATCATACATTTTTTTATCAAAATGTAACTCATAATCTAAGTGAAAAATAAAAATTTAAAAATTCAATATAACTAATTCTAATTAACTTAGAATTAAAACTTGATTGATTCCTAGACAGCAGCCTATAATTTGTTCATTAAATAAACAACAGGTTGTATTGAATTTAATTTGAAAGAAATATATGAATTGTAGAAAGACTTCAAGGTTCTGCGCTTCCTGCACATGAAAAACAAAATTGCTTGGAGAATTTCTGAGATTCAAAAGCTGAGAAATGGTTAGAAACCATGAATATCTGCGGCTATCACTGGAAGCCTATGATTAGCCTTAGAAACATTGAATAAGAAAATAAACAAAGCTTTGATTTGTAGATATCATCTAAAAAAAGGAACCTCTTTACTTCTATTCCTTTTTCAAGAACAAGGATGTTTCCAGCTGCTAAAAAAACCTTTCAGGAGAAAAAAAGTTTGCACCAAAACTTATTAATCTCTATTCTAAATTTCGATCAGTCGAAACAGTAAAGGCTCCTAGAGATTCTGCATTCCTAAGATCTCACTTACCCTACTGGCGACTTATCAGTCAACATTTTCTGTAGACCTTCTTTAAGGTAACTGCATGTTTACTATGTCTTCTCTAGGAAAATCATGCACTGAAGCATCACAAGTCCCATCAACCATCTGTCGACTTTCGGGTGTTGTTAGTGCCAAAAGATGAGGAGATTCCTTGTTTTTACGGAACACCAAGTATGCAATCGCAGCCAAATACAATGCCATAGCTGAAAATCCGAATATTCCAAGAAAGACAGCTGCAACAAGTTGTAAATGGCCGTGAAGAAGAAGCTTGATGAAGCCAGTTGCAAGGTAGTATATATTTATTGACATAATCAAGGAACCAATAATCCAGGTGATAGCTGAAATCTGCAGAAAAGGATATACAATAAATCAGTGATAAAGAGAAGAAAGAGCAGAAACAGCAGTTGAAAGGTAATGATTTCTGTTGCAGACATTATCTCCAGCGCGCTCAAAATGTATTTTACATATATATATATATATATATATATATATATATAAAGCAATTCAAATCTTGATCACAAAGCTAAAGAAATTTTTATATGCATATCTGCATTGAAAAGTACCGGACTGATATGCCCTTTGCAGGAAAAAGAACAATCGGGAAATAACAGGAGCTAAATCAGAACAATCGGGATATAATAGAACAATCAGGCAATAACAATTTTAATGGTCAAATATAATAGATAGTCAAATGACAGAATAAGCCTTGATCAAAATAATAACATACCGCAGTTGAGTTGGCATACAACCCCATCTTGGTTTTGCAACTAGTGAACTTGAGAAGTGGAATAAGAGTAAAAGGCAGTTCAAATGAAAGAATCATCTGTAAAACATCACGAAACGTGAACTAAAAGTAAGATGGGAAACAGTAAGAACATATAGCCTTTTGGCTAAAACAACAACAAAGTCGGTGCAAAATGCAAGCAAAAGACTGTTTTCTACCAGAAAAATGTTTTGATTTTGGTCAACGAGGCAAGTGAAGCAAGGATAACTTGTAATATTATTTAAGTTTCTGAAGACCCCCTAAGCATTCAGTAAAGGTTCCAGAAAGACAAGCAGATCCCCGTGATGACAATTTGAGTGCATTCAGCCAGAAGTCTAACTTTGCATGCTGCTTCAAAATAAATTGCATTCAACCATAAGAATAATCGTGTAAAATATATCCCACAAGAACATAGGTTGTCTTGTCCTTTATATAATCAGATGGTAGAAAAATCGATCACAAAAGAACAGTACAATCAATACTGTCGCAAGTGAGCATTAGTTTGAAGGTAGGCATCCTCAAAAATATTACCAATGCTAAACTTCCACCCTATGGTCAGTTAAAATAATAAATATGTAAGTGGTATACAACGAATACCATTGATACAGTTCAAAATTTTAGGATGCACTGAAGTACACAAATTTATTATATGCACTTATTATTTTACAAAAGCAAAGACATTCTACAGCATCACTGACTAGCACCAAAGTGCATTTTTACAAAGTTCAGAGACTAAACAATGCAATATGTAGCATGTTAAATATTTAAACTTCTTAGTAATGTTTATTCCTTCGCACATTACTTTTATAGATATCAGAAGAGATAACTGGGATTAAAAAAAACAAATGCACATTAATCTCAATGGAAAAGTTTTTGAGGTGCAAATCTTGTACCGATGCAATAATAATTAGCTTTCCAGCTCCAGCAGAGCCACCAATGAGTGCAACAATTAAACTAGGGACTATTGCCAAGCATCTAGTTAGAAAGTTTCGGATCCATGGAGTCAATCGTAGATCCAGAAACCCCTGAAATAAGAAAAGACGAGGAAATTATGTGAAAGAACAGAACAAAAAAATTGCTAGCAAAGAAAAGAAATGTAGGCAAGTAAAGAGACTATTCTAGTTATATATGACTTCTAACCAATTGCCTTCTTTTTTTTCCATTTTATTGTTTTTTCTTTAATAAATAAATATTAATTTTTTTGTGCACTAATTCTTACAACATGATAAGATGAACTACAAAACATTAAATTCCCAGATGGAAACTAAGAATGTGATCTTATTGCCTAAGGTAAAAGTAGCTATGGTTATGGCAAATCAATTTACAGAAATTGACATTGAGTAATAACAATTATACGAGTCATTATCAGCAAATACCTGCATGACATACTGCCCTGCATAAGTTCCTGTAATGGTAGAACTCTGACCCGATGCAAGCAAAGCAATTGCAAAGAGTTTTGAACTCCAACTACCTAAAACATTCTATGAACAAGAAAAACCACCATCATGAAGCATGCCTAGATCAAATCACGCATTCAGAGGAAACTGGAAAACTTAAAATATAGTATCTGCTATAATTTTGGATTATCTGGTAGAAAGCTATTAGGAAATAAATTCAGATAAAATGAGAAAAGTAGATAGGCACATACTTTAAGCAAAAATGAAGCCTTGTTCAAGTCCAAATCCTTGCAGTTGGACTGATCTTCAGGACTTAAATTTGAGGAACTGCATACAGCACCACTTACGGCAATAACAGACACATTAATTAGAAAAGCCACTGCAAGAGCAAAGGCACTTTCTATTAAGTAGTATCTACAAGCCTCCTGAAAACAAGAATTGAGTCAATTCAGCTAAATTAATTATTTAGAAAAATAATCATTATCATGGTTCAAGATCTTTTTAGTAATAAACTCCTCAGTTAACATTGTTTGAGTAGGCCTAGAAGACATGATGATAGAACATAACAGCAATAAAAATCAAATTTTGCTGAAAGGTAGAGATATTTAGGCCACACAACCATCAAACTATCATCTAATCCTTCTATGATTATTATTATTATTGGAGGAAAAGATGCTTTCGAGGTCTCAAGGCTAATTTACTAATTTATACATTGTTCAAGTGTTCTTGAAATTATTAGCGCAAAAAGAAATGTAATAATAACATCAGATGGATGAAAAATTCCAAACCATAAGGTTGGAAGCAATAAGGTTCAACTATCAAGATGTAATTATTTTAGTTATATTGTTGCATATAAAGAGAAGCAGATTAAGAAATCCATCCTCCGGTAGACAGGGAAAATCAATATCACATACAAAATTAATTTTCCAAGAGAGGTAGATGGAAATGGTTACTTTCAACCACTTTTAACATCAGACCACATTTGTGGCACACGTATTATGCACCTTCTCACACATTTGCACACAATTCAATCAAGTACACCTTCACACACATCCTCACATAAACATTCTCATACAATGAAGCACGCCTTCAGATGAGTAAGATTAAACTTATATCTTTACCTTGATACCACGGACAGAACGTGGGATTTTCCTGGAAAGCACCAGTGCTGAATGGAGGAATAGATTGTGCCTCAATGAAAGCAAAATAAAGTCAATGAAAATAAAAATGTTTTCAAAATAGAAAGAACCATCAATAGATAGATTGGAAGGCATAATTGCACAAAACACCTACGGCATAACCATGGCTCCAAGAAGTGAAATTGCCAGGCCAGTCGCACCATCTCCCTTAAGTTGGGGAACAAAAAGCCCATGGAGAACTTCATTAGCGTCAGGCTTTGCATAGCCAAGCTCCACAAGTGGATACAAGAAAAGCAATCAAGAATTCAAGCTTCCGGACCTAAAGAAGGTAATTATGATGGATAAGCAGATTTGATGGATCATGATCAGAATATTCTGGAAAAACCTTGTGTCTTCTCAATTTTCTTTTAAGAAGGCCAGGTTTAATTTTTCTTAATCTTAATAGTTCCAAGAAAAATTGGCAGAGGAGGGAATCAGCATACCCCATATTGCTGCAATGCTAGAAGAACTAATGTACTAAGCCCAGTCAAAAGAACACCAATCCAAACTGGAATTTTGAAAAGCATGTTCAATGCAAAGGCTGTACCAATCACTGAAAAAAACTGAAGGACTATTATTTGCAGAACAGTGAATAAAGTAAATATCCAAGCAAAAATTAACACAAAAGGAACTCGTTAATTTTTATATTAAAGAATGAATCATTATTTTGGCCATATCTCCTTATAAATTGATCATACAAGTGCAGCCACATACACACATATAACTATGCAAATGGAAACATATATTTGAAATATAAACAACAAGCAGTTTAGAATTTCATAGTGATAAATTGGTCAAAAATATATATGACTTAAAAACAGTCAAGTAAATGAACAACTCTTACCTTCAGGGATATCACATGCAACAATAGCAATTTCAGCAAGAATCCAAAGGATGAAGTTTGGCACCCTAGGATATTCAGCTTTACAGTGCTCTGCTAAATGTTTTCCTATAATGAAAAAAAAAACATTTGAGAAAACAGCAGACGTTAATACTGATAGGCTGCAAGTAATACAAGCTATCATTGGCACATTGATGCTGCGTACCTGTGACAACCCCCAAATTGGCTGCTAGAGATTGTATAACAAGAGCAGCACAGGAGGCCACTAATATGATCCAAAGTAACTGGCAAGACAAAGACAGAGAGTCTGTCAGGAAAAGTGATGCTGTATATTGAATTAAAGTGTGATAACATAAAATAAAACAAAAAAAATAAAAATATTAGCATCTTCATGGGGGAAGATATTACTTTTCACAGGCCCCTAGATTTGTCAAGTCAAAGACATATTGGCTCTAGAAAGTTGGAACCTCAGGTGTGCCTATCTAGGAGCTCCTTAATAATACTATGCCAAACAACCCTCATTCTATTTACTTTAATTAGCTGGGAGAGAAGATTATGGAAGAAGTATCAGGTAAATGCCTACCATGCTTGAGACATTGTTTTCATTGCACATTAATAAAGAAGCTAAATTGAATTAAAAAGTTCCAATTTTCACACTATGAGCAACTTCCAATAGTATGGCAATGCATGATACCCCTGACCAGCTTTATCCCAAATTGAGTGAGAGAACCAAAAGAAGGCAATGTGAAGAAAATGTGACTGCATTAATGAGAAATAAATGTACCTCATACTTGTATTGTGCTCCTGACTGCAGGTCAGTTTCAACTGCAGGTTAATATAGAACATTTAGTGTGTATAATTATGAGTTGCTATGTTGAATGTGGCAGTACTAGGGAACTTATTAGAAATTCAGGCCTTACAATTTCCAGGGTCAATATATGCAATAGAAACAAGGAACCCCGGACCCATATATGCAAACAAAATTTTCCAGCTTTTTCTCTGCACAGACAAAGTGAAAAATGATGTTCAATAAATGATTTTTTTTGCAAAAATTGATTCTATAAAGAGAAAAGTCACACCAACTACAAGCACAAGTTTCACATTATTAACAACCAAAAAATTAATAAAGGAATGCCAGATTGAGGCACTTCAAAGCGGAAAGCCATTGGGACCAAAGATACAGACATCTAAAAGAGAACAATATTCAGGGGGAAGTGCCAAGACTTTTCAATCTAAGAGGTCAACAAATTATAGAATGCAATTTTTTCTTTAATTTTTTTCTCCAACATGGGATGAACAATTTTTTCCTACTTCAAAAACCAAAACAAACATCGCTATAGTTATGTGAGAATTTGTCTGACATACAAAGCATTCTAATCATTGTTAGCAAAGTAGGTGTATGGTCATGGCTAAAAGTTCCACTTTGCCAACTGAAGCCAGGTTGATATCACTGGAAGTAAGTCAGCCTGAAAGCTTTTTTGGAGACTAATATGATAACTGGAGGACTCAGTAAATTTTTTTAGGGTAATCTACTGTTTGAGAGACCCACATGGAAGATTTTAGGCGTATTACATTCACAAACCTGGAGTTTATGAATTAGAAGGACTAAATCCTCATCAAATATTTCAACAAGATAATTACAATTATGAATATACATTTATTTATTTGACTAGAATTTCCTAAAACCATGTAGCAACTGAAACTTTAAGCCATATTATTCTGAAAACTGAGTGATCCAGTGCTTTTGTATGTCACTCTGTCCAACGGACATCAAGCTGCTTCCCAAAAAAAAAAACAAAGAATAAAAGATAAGGAACAAGATTATATATATATATATATATATATATATATATAACATGAGCACAACTTTGATTTGAACATTCTTGGCTAACAGACCCGGCCTTTATCATGAGCAATCTGAGCAATTGCTCAGGGCCTCCAATTTTAAGTGGGGCTTCTATTTTTTTTTTTTAAATATATGTATATATATTAAAAACTTATATACATATATATATATATGACACCAACAAAAGAGAACTGGATCGATCTAACTAAAACAACTAGTTATATATGGATGTTTTATATAACATATATAGCCTGCTGTTTAAGTTATACGTTAGTTAGTTTCCCTTATATAGCTTGCTGTTTTCTTTATTTATCTATTTTTTGATTGATCCAGTAATAGATTTAAAATTCTTGTAAACTGCTAAAACAGTTAGCTGTTTATGTTCTCAATAAAAACCAGCTGCTAAAACAGTTTGCTGTTTATGTTCTCAATGGTAACAGCTAAAACAACTAAAAACAGCTAGCTTTTTATGTTCTCAATGGAGGAAGCAAAATTTTAAATGAAAAAAATCGTCATTATTTAAGAGTCTATATTTAAATTTTTATTCAGGGCCCCTAAAATATCCGAGACGGCTCTGTTAGCTAAAACACAAATTTTATCATACAGTCAACTAAATCACCATAAAAAATTTAGTATTAGATTAACATAAAGTATTCAATTGAACTTATCAACCATTATACCTAATTTCTCCCCATTCCAATAAGTCAAAGATGATTGAGGCAAATAATTGAAAGTCTTCAAAATATTATTTTTTAATAGGAGAAGACATCAATAATGACTTATATATCATTAGCTTAAATCAGATGATCAATAGATAAATTTTTTGATCATACACGCAATTCCCCGTCTAGTCTAATTTAAACAGAAAAAACAAAAAATATTTTTGATTCTTATTCAAAGCAGAAAATACAAAGCAGCCTTGTAAAATTAAAATAATGATTATCATTTAAACTTGCTTAATTATTTAACACAACAAACACCATTAGACTGTTTTTGTATATGAAAGAAATAAACTGATAGACAAACATACAAATAAATAGGCTAAGGCCTTAATTCAAACAAACGGAGGACATTCAAAAACAGATCAGCAATTGAAACCCAGAAAGTCAGTGAAGTTAAGAAAAAGAAAGTTGAAGAAGTTACGTCAGGAACAACAATTTGATCAACATCAGAATTTTCAATAAGAGGCGCATTAGAAAAGCTCCGATTTCCAGTGCTGGCAATGAAGTGTGGCTGAACAGGTTGAGAACCCGCCATTGCAATTTACTCTGTTTCTCTGAAAGTGAAAAAGAAAGAAAATTTTAGACTTTCAGTGAAGTTTATACAAATGGGTTATCGTTAAATTAGCAAATATGAATTGATGAGCTAAAAGTATTGAATTATAGATTTTCAAAAAAAAAGAAAGAAAAACGCAAAATAAATGAAACCCAGAAAAAGAAACGATAAGAGAAGGCGTAACAGAGACAAGTATTGACCAAAGCTTAAAGAAATACGCATAAAAAAGGAGGCTTTCTTTACTCTCAACTAAGTATTGCTATGGAAATGCTCTAACTAAGAGTCATTTAAGGATGGCTTTTTTCTCTCTCTAGAAATCTCTCTCTATAATCTAACTAGAGATGTAATGGTTTTTTTGTTTTTTAAGAGAACGATTTGGTTTGTTTTATAATATAAATATATGCATAGATGCGTACTGCTAAGTGATTGTCTCTATCAACTATCAAATTAAAAAAAATTTGTGTGCACTTAAACTTAATTCATGCAAGGCGCCTTATATTTGCATCATATTAATAATAATATATTCTCTCAAGTCATAACCGCATTATAAACATGCAGAATAAAAAAAAAACTTTTATATTACATATATATTAAAAAGAATAAACTTTTAAATGGAAATTTTTTTACCCTTCTTGTAGTACTATCTGTCCTAACTCTAAAAAGTACACTAAAAAAACAATAAAAATTTATAATTGTTCTCATTCTCAAATTTTGTTTAATGCAAAATTTATATGTTTGTATATATAGAAAAAAAATAATTTAAATTTAATAAAAAAAATAATATGTTAATTAGGACGATGTACATAGTAGTAAAATGCATAACCTTGATATCTGAAAAGAAAATTTTTTTATACAAAACCTTAATAAATTAAAAATTAATTTAGTTATAATCTCAAAAACATCCCTAATTAGTTTGAATAAAATAAAATTTGAATATGCTAAACAAATGTTATACAGTTAAGGGATCATTGACTGGAATATTTTTATATAAGATAATAATAATAATAAAATAATAATAATAATATATTTAAATAATCTCCCCCCCCCCCAAGGTTACGAAAAAAAAGAAAAAAGTCATTTAATTGGTATTTTTCGGCATTTATCACTATTATATTTATAAAATACAGTAAAATTTTATTATAAAAGTTTGATTTTGAAGATGAGTTTATATAACTATGGATTAAAATTTTAATTTCAATAAATTTTAAGAAAGATATTCATGCTTAATTAATTTATAAATTTAAATTATCGATATGTACTAGTTCAAATAATTGAAAATTTAATTAATCAACAATGTGAAAAGCATTTGTATTTGCCAATTAAATCAGTTAATATGCAAAGATATATAGGTATATTTAATTGCTATTGGAATCATATAACACCATTATAACTTTTTATTTTTTTAGAGGTTTGTATATATATATATATATATAGAAAGTATACTCATTAAAATTATAATTGTGTAATTCCACTAAAATTAGAAGTTTTATATATTAAAAAATCTCAAATGAAATCAAGCATTTTAACTTTAAATATAAATATCTGAAGTCATATATATAAGCAAATTTGGTATTTTTAGCTAGTAATGTTTATTCAAATTAAAATCATCAAAACAGAAATTCTCATCTTAAATTATTTCTGAAAATAATTAAAAACATAAGTTAGAAGAGGAAAATAAAACTTATATGAAACAAACTGATCCAAGGAAAACAAAGAGCATTTTTTTTATTTAAAACAAAATTTAATTTTAACAAAATATAAACTTTAAAACTATTAAAACTATTATGAATTTTTTTAAAAAGAAAATTGAAATTTTAATTTTTGTAAAAAATTATTTATACGGAGTAAGAAACAAAAAAATAAATATCAGTTCAAAAAAATAAATAAACAAAAATAAATAAATAAATAAAATTCACTTCACCGTTGATGGAACATCTATCAACCTGCAGCCACCACAAGCAAAAAGCAGAGCAGAAACTGGGCCCACTTATTGTACTTCAATGGGTCCATCCTAAGATTCTCTGAATTTTGTTCTTTATATATGTTTTTATTCGTAAGTTCTCTGAAATGGATGGCTCATGGCTCCTGTAATCAGCAATTATTTTTAGATTATTTTATAGTATATTTTTTTGATATATTAAATACATTTTTTAAAAATTAAAATTTGAAAAATATATATTTTTAAAATTTTTTTAATCTTTTTGAGTAATTTTAAAGAAATCTCAATTAACTCATTTCACTTTAATCACATAGCACAATTTATTAACAAATTCCCAAAAAAAAAAAGAGACTAAGATTAAAATTTCTTATTATAAAATTTCACTTTAAACTAAAAATTATTAAATTTTAATGTGAATAGAAAATTAAATTAAATAATTAAAATACTTTCCTTAGACAAAGCAGAAAGTTTCAAACTTAGAAAATAGAACTTGGCACAATTATTATAGGAATGTGTCGCTGACAAATAGGCAAAAGAATTGCCGTTCATTTGTTCAAAATCGGAAATGAGTGTTGGGCAGAATAATTATTTATCATTTATTATTGTTTATTTAATTATTAGTAATTTTTATTTTGTAGGGCTCACGAGAGTTGTTGGCATTTGGGAAACTTTTGAAATAATGGATGGCGCATAGGTATTGCATGATTAACAAATTATAAAAAAAAAAAAAAAAAAAAAAAAAAAAAAACATCGAAAGCTACTTTTTAGGAAAAAAAAATTTAAAAAGGTGGATGACGTGTCAATATTCTCCGAGAGGGATTGGTAATATTAAAGCTTTTCTTATCCCTCCTTTAAAATGAAACAAAATACAACAGATAAAGAAAAACACTTTATTTCAGCATAAATAAGGAAATGGCATTAACAATAAACTCACATTAAATTTTTAATTGGCCAATAAATAATCCCATCATAAAAAAAAGGAGATTCAAATATATAATCAACGTCTCAAAAAAACAGGTTCATAGGAGATTCTGAAAAAGAGCCATAGTTACACTACAAGTTGAGACTCCAAAGAAAGTAAAAAAAAAAAATTAAAGTCGATCTTTTTCAGAGGATTATGTCTCACCGAACTCGATAAAAGTGTGTTCTTGAAGGCATTAAAAACCTACTTTCTTTGAATCTTCAAAATCAAACCAAGACAACGAGAGACTTGATATCAAAATAGGAAAAGTCACCCATGGACTACAAGAGGCCATTGAAGACCTAGATCGGCAAACTAAATAAGTTATACCATTGTTTATTGAAGTTAAACTGAAATAAAAGTAAAGAGGAGCGAAAACCCTAAAGATATTAGCTATATTAGCTAGATCTAGGGCAACCAAGTTGTGAGCATGTATAGAGAAAAAAAAACATACAGAGAAAAAAAAGTTCGGAGACTGATAGAATTATAAAGAAAAACCTTTAACATCTAGAAACAAGCTAGATGCAAAAGCCTATCTATGTAAAATCTAATATATGAATTGAAAACTAACAAAGAAATATCAAAAAACCATATTAGAATATTAAGGTGCTATAAATCCATCATAGGATGGCACAACAAAAAAAAGTTTACTAGAAAACACAGATAAAGAAAATGCTGAAAATTGATTAGGGTGATTTGAGCATCAGAAAAGCGAAATCAAATCATGTTCATACTGCATAAACTGCTAAGAAGAGCAAACTCATATTGACTAGGACTAGAAAATGCTAAAAATCATGGTAGATAGGCCAAGTTAAAGAGTTCCTCCGGAATTATTTATTGATTTTCTTTCTAAATTATTAGATTTACAAATCTAAACTAAACCAACATGAAGGTAAAGGATAAAAAAAATCTTAAAAAACCAAATATAGAAGATAAGTTAAATCAAATCACAAAAACTTATGAAATATATTACATGAAATAAAAGGAAATTAAGTAATTTAAGATCATTAGCGATCAAATGACCGACGGCAACATTATATCTAGAACTAACAATAGAGAGAGAGGCCAAGTTTTTTCCAATTCCCCCCTTTATGAGAGAGGCCATTGAGGGAGGGCAGGGGACCCTTTCTTTATTTCTTTCGGTAAGATTAAAGCTTAAAGTTAGGTAAACTTCCCCCTATGAAAAAGTTAATTCATGAAATTAATTTATGTGAGAATCAAATCCTATCCACAAGTTTATAATCATAATATTTAAAAATAAAGAGATCTTTATCACTGCACTTTACATTTCAATGAAACTGATTAACATTAATTAATTAATAAACCTTGCTTCTTTCACAATAACTAGGTTCATTACGTAATTACGCAGTAGCATTAGTAATTAAGCTATCATATACTCTCTTTTGTGCATTTATTTTAATATTATTTTTTATATTTATTTTCATATTATAATATTACATTTTTATAAAATGTGTGGTTTTTTTTAGAGAAAATAAAATGTGTGGTTAAAATTTATAAAAAAATATTATATATAAAAGAGAAAATTTAATAATGATGACAATAATGATAAGGTTAAAGTTGAAAAAATATAATTAAGTTTTTTCTTAATTTTATGAAGTGGCAATTTAGTTGGTATGTATATTTTTAAAACTATGAAGCCGAGAGAATATAGTTTTAGGCAATTTTCTTCCATGTAAGAAAATAATTTATTGTATAAAGATATATGTAATTTAGCAATAGATGTGTATACAATTTTTCATAATCTAAATTTAATTTTTCCTTTTCATCACTTAAAAAAAAGTGTTTATCTCATCAAGTCAAGTGAAGTGCTAAAAATTTGTAAAGAAATTTTATTATCTATGTCCATTTCATGCAATTGATATGAATAAATAACAAAACTATTGCTTAATTTCTCATGATAAAATTCATGACTTTTTTTCACCTCACATTATAAAGTAATGTGTATGAAAAATTATATTTTGTACCCGGTATATTTACATCCATCTAATAATAAATTGTTGAAGGAGAGATGATGTTTAGAAGTAAAATTTTGGCTTATAACATTCTTCTGTAGAGAATATTAGTATAGCATATATTTAGATATATATATATATATACATATTGTTAGTGTCACACCCCATTCTCTTAAGCCATAGGGTGAATTTATCTCCTAAATTACTATACTATTAATTTTTATAAAATATTACTCACAATTTATTTCCTTAGTATACTTCTTACACATACAATAATAATATCCAATAATTTCTAACACTTAAAAAAATAATACATATTTAATTATTGTTCAACATAAAAATGTAATTACTTTTTAAACAAATCCAAACGATACTTATGTTGGCTCGACTTTTACTATACACTGATCGGAGTAAGAGTAGAGGTGATCTACTGGTCTATTCTCCAACGGTATCTGAAATGATTATAATAAGGGGGGGTGAGTCCAACTACTCAGTGAGAAGATAATTATACAACAAAGGGGAACAAATAAGTTTTTCTTATATACTTACTAATTAAATTCATACTGCTGCATAAAAATTTTAAGAACATAAATTCACCATATCATATAATAAATTTTCATCAAATATTTTTTTTATTTATTTACACTCAATATATATAGTCCATAGAAAAATATAATACCTTAGGCGTAAGTAAATATATATTTACTGACACTCTAAAGGTAAACATGGCATCTTGGGCGCAGTGATGACGCATGGCAGCACCAAGAGCAAATAAACATGGTCATACACATGTGCAGAGCTGCCCCCAAAGGGCGACCACCTGATATACGCCCCAAAGGCTATATGTATACCAAGCGCTGTCCCAAAGACAGTATCATATCATAATCCGTCAATTCCTTTAACACCCCGTCATCACAGGTGTCTCTATTAGAAAACATATAATGAGTGTATATAAAACATTTATTTAACTGTATCAATAAATAATTTTCATACCATAATTCAAACATTAACATACCATTATTTGTTCCCATTTTTTTTTAAATATATATTCATAAATATTATTTTACCTTTCTAAATTATTTTATAAAAATTTATTTTAACAAATAACAATTTTAATAAATCATATATATACATAATAAAAATTACCAATGCTATATAATTACCCACTCACCTTATTCGATAGCTCAACTTATTTAATCGACTGGTCTCTCTCTATGTTCTATACTTGCAGTAGAATCCAAACCTAAAGTGATATAAAAATAAAAATTTACTAAAATATTATCTAGGATTTATTATTTCTATGAGTTAAATAATATGAAAAGATAACGTGGAAATGATTCCTAAAATTCTAACGAATTTTCAGCGAAGTTTCGGCATAACTCGGCCATTCCCAAAAATTTTAAAATTTATACTCCAATTAGTATTACACAATTATCACCCCAATAATTTATCTAATATTTCAATAATATTTTTAATGACTTAACATAATTTGCATGTCTAAAATTTATTAAGTATTTATATTATTATTTTTTTATACATTTATATTATATTATTTTAGTTTCTTTAATTTAATAGTTTAATAATATTTATTTTATTAATTAATATGTAATTATATTTTAAATAGTATCTACTTTAATTTTTTCTATTTTCTTTTGTACTATTTTCTTATAATATTCCATATATTGTAAAATAATAATAATAATAACGTTAATAATAACAATAGTAATATTAATTGTATTTCTTTATACATTATTCAATTAATTCATTTTATTAGAATAATTATTTATTATGTCTAATTGAATCATAATAACTTATATTAAATTTACTAATAATTATATTAATAACTATATATATAATTTACTTTCATCTTAATAATTTACTTTTATTTTCTAATAACTACTTATAACAAAATCAATAACTTAAACAATAAAAATAATATTAATATTATGTATATAGTTAAATAATTATTTAATTACTATTATTTCACATTTAATAATTTATATTAAATTTAACACTAAATAATATTAGTAATAATAATTATAATAATAATACTAGTTATTGAAATACATTTATTTAAAAATTAAAATAATAACTTTAATATTTAATAGTTATAATTGTGGTAAAAATAATGATAATAATAATACTTATACTAAAAACAATAATTACTAATAAATATAATAATTTTAATAATACTTTATTACTACAACAATAATATTAATATTTAATAACTAATTTAACATAAATTCATAAATTCTAAAATTTAATTTATTTTTAATCCTAATTTATTTTTTTTTAGTAAATATTCATATACACATACTTATTTCTATTTAATTTATGATTTATTAATTCAATAAATCAACAACTATATTAACAATTTATAATTCATAAATATTAATTATTTTAAAATTTTAAAATAATTAATTATCAATTTATTGATTTATATATATATATAATATAAGAAATCTTCTCTAATTTATTGGTAATATTCACAACCTAAATATTTAATTAATTTAATCATACTATATTTTAAATTTAAATTTGCATTCTAATTACTTAATTTATTTAGTCATTAAGTAATTAATATCTAAGACTAATAATTTATTTTTTTTAAACAAATAATTAATCTAAATTAAATAAAAATTCTACTAATTAATCAAATTAATAATATTTAATCTAACTCATTAATTACTAATTAAATTTTAATTTATTAATTTTAATTCTTAATTAATTATAATTATAATTCTAAATAAATTATATATATTTAATTTAATTTTTTTTAATTAGGTTACTATTCATCAAAATTCTAAATACATACCCTAAATTAGCAAATGAGGTGTCAAATTAAAGTTTATAAAATGAGGGTTCCAAAAATACCCGGATCGCCGGAAAATAACGTCGAAAAGTGGCCGGAATAGTGATCGGAAAATTTTTCCGGCAAGAACTTTGACCGGCGCGTGACGGCGGCTCCGGCGTCGGTTGGGGGGTGATTCCGGTGGCGTTTGGCTCGAATTTGGGCGGCACGGGCGGTGGTCCGGCGCGTGTCACTGTTTGAACGGCGATCGGCGGTAGATCTAAAGAATTCTCTTTCTCTCTCTCTCTCCACCGATTTTCTGTTTCTCAATTCTGTTCTCTGTCTCTTTTTCTTTCTTTCTTTCTTTCTTTCTTTCTTTTCTTTTCTTTTTCTTTTCTTTTTCTTTTCTGTTAGTATATAATATAATAATTATATTTTTTTTTAATTGCCCACCTACTAACAAGTAGGTGGGCACGTTTTTTTTTATTATTATTATTAAAAAAAACAAGATATTACAGTTAGGAAATATGTAGATGACTACTTAACTGGATTAACCTTATCTTATCGAGATTATGATTAACTTTATTCTATTCAGATTAAGATTAACTCTATAATAGTTGTAATCTCTTATTTTTATCTAAAGTCTACCTACACCACTATATATACCTATTATGGGTGGAATATGAGTGTATTCACAATAAAAAAATATCTCATATTTCTCTTTCTCCGCTTATTTTTTTATATTTATACACGTTATCAGCACGAAACTCTACTAATTTATTTATTTTAAGTATTCAAATCCAAGAAAATAGATACTATTCTTTTCTCAAAATTCATACGTTTTAATTTGAAAGATCAAGAACTACAAGATTCAAGATTTTCATTGACATTATAGATTCAGGGATGCTTCAGTATTAAAATTTTACAGGTAGTATTTGAGCTTAATTAAATTCAAATATCTTAGAATTATAATGTTGTGATTGTTCTAGTATTCGTTATTCTATTAGATTTAATTGATTATGATTGTGATTAATATTTACAAACAAACGAATTAAAATTTGTTTGACTTCGTTTTGCGCATTTTGTGATACTGGATTCGTAATAATGCAAACTATTATTATTAGGTTTGTTTTGGTTTTTACCAATTGGCAATGCTTACAAATGAATCCATCTTTATTATTAAAATAATAAAAATATTTAGTAGTTTCGGTAATGTAACTTGGTCTATATAATATAATATTGCAATTATTTTGTATGATGGGCCATTGTAGCTTTAAAATCTTTTAAGATATTTTGGACGTTATCTATAATATATATGAATAAAGTTGTCTTTTATTGATTTCTTGAACGCTATATTACTTTAATTTGTATATTTCATTGGTTAATTTGTTCCTAACGATTTTTGTTGATACTAGATCCAAAATGAATTGTTTGATATGTATGTATATGGTGTTTACATGCCATAAATGCAATCATATATATCTATATATTCATACAGTGTATTATATCCTTGCATAGTTTGTTATATTTTTGGTAATTTAAATTGTTTATATAGATATAAGGTTGTCATTATTCACATAATTAGTTTGTGAATTTTGATGCAAATTATATTAGGTATTTTTATTATTTAAGATTTACTAACTAAGATAGTTATTAAAGTAACCTAAGTTGATAAGTCATATATTAGCTAAACTACATAAAAGAATCATCATTGGTTAAACTATATGAATAGAATATAAAAGGATTGAATTCTTTCTATATAGATTTAGATAAAATATATATTAGAAAAATTATCTGTTTTTCTCTTATTTGTACTAAACATAAATTAATATAATTGAAGTAAATTTTACAGTAAATAAGAAGTTTACAATTGAATTTATTACCATTGATATTTCATGAAAAAATTATCCATTATGAATACTTGATAATGAGATTCATCTCAATATTATGAATTTTAAAGAGATTTGAGAAGAAAATCAAATGTTCTTGCAATATTGCTTAGAATTAATAATTTTTCTTTTGAGTACTCAAATGAGAAATTGAAAATTGATTATCTCATTATTAATTATTATAGCTTTTTTTGTTAATATTAAATTTTTTTATACCTTAAATGTGCTCATGCAGTAACAATATTGAGAGCATAGATTCATAAAATAGTCTAAACTAATTTCTTGTTTACCTGAAAAATCATCAAACTCTTCCAGCTAACTTAACATCATTCCTTGAGGTGAATGTATTATTTTTCAAGACCATTGACCAGATCTTGATAAAAAAAAGTTGTGGTGAAATTTTTTTTTACCAATTTTAAAATCAAAAGTGTTAAAAAGATATATATTGTCACAACTCTCATAATTTTTCATGATTAAAAAATATTTATTATAGTTAACATTAACAGAAATTAATGTTAACATAATTTCAGGTTCTACAAATATGGTTGAAGACTCAAAAAGAGTCCACCTTATATTCTAAATTTGAACATTCTAAATTTTTGTAAAATGATATTTCGACGATGCATTGTATTCAAGTAGATCCTGAAGAAATCTACTAAGTTTTAAAGAGCACGTTGCAATAGATATCCTATTGAAATAAAGTAAAAGAAATATTGAATTTTTATGTGTTAACTCTACGAATTTAAACCAGAAGTTCATATTTAAAAAATTTTAAATTTCTTAACTGGATTAGACTTTATGAAAATAAATACAGTTGAGTTATATTATATGCACCAGAAGTACATAGATTCTAAAATTTTTATATTTTGGCATGATAATTTTGGTCATCTAGGTTCAAACTGATGGAGTTATACTATTAACCATGCATGTGTAATAGTATAGTTTTATTGCCATTCTATGGAACAATTATTTCTTTGTATTTAATTGGAGATTTATACTAAATAAATAAAAATGTTATAATAATTGTATTAGTATATTGTGTATATACTTGATAGGACCAAGTAGAGAATGGATGTTTTATACTGACTATTAAAACATATTCTCTAGGACATTAGAAATAAGATTTGTGTTCTTAATATTGATTTAATTAATATGAGCAAATAAATATTGTCTTGTGCTTTGATTCATTAAAGAGTGAATTTCATTTAATGGAATAATATTTCTCGGTGAGTTGAGCAAAGGCATTTTATATTTGTGAAATATTAAGTTAATGATAGAATCCATGTCTCGGTTTAGAGATTGATGATGCACTTTAAGTAAGCTTATAAGGTTTCATAGTGTAAACCCTGCAGGTGGATTTTTAATCCGACACATGAAATAAGTTAAGCGACAATATTAAAGATATATTGTTATTTAAATAAATTGTCAGTAATTTATTTAATGTAGCAGCATCTGTAATCTTAACATGGGGAACATGAATATTATGTTATGGAATGGTAATATTAATAAGGAGTTCGATCATGAATTTTTAGTGGAATAATTTATGATTAATTATAATAAGAATATACTGGTCCTGTATGTGGTCTTATTATAATTAGTAGCCTTATTAATTTTATTCCTGTGGTCCCTGCTGTGCCTTGATTATTTGAAATATATACAGATGTTTTTATTTTAAATTTAAAAATATTATCTTCCCATCGAAGAGATATTTTTAAGGAATTTAAAATAGAATAAAACTCTAAGGGATAAAATAGAGTTGTATGTATATTTTCTGCCCACTCTCAGAAAACTATTCCAAAGAGAATAATCGAGGAACACAGCAGAAGATCGTGGGTGATTCCAAGATCTCGAGAAAGAAGATCGGTGAGCGATTCTGCGCTTCAAGAGGTCAGTCTTGATTGTTGTTAATTCAATGTTTAGTTTACCTCATACGTGTTTCGATGTGGGTTGTTTCCGCTTTATACCCGCTCCTAGCAATTGGTATCAGAGCCATTGAAACTCGTTTGAAGGTGGCTAGAGCACCATTATTCGTTATTCATGTGTTCTTCGAAAAGTAATTGCTGTTTTCGGATCATGAATATTTTTATCGATTTTTGTGCCTTCTGTTTGGGTTGAAAACATGATAATTAAAAAAAATAAAAAAAATAAAAAAAAGATTAGTTAAAAACGTAAATTGTTTTGTTTTTTTGAAACAATTTATGTTTTATTTTATTTTATTTTTTTTGGAAAACGTGAAATCCATTAATTGGATTTGTTTTGCTTTTAACGTGAAAACGTGAAATCAGAGTTGCAAACCAGATTTTTTTTTGAAACAATTTCTGTGATTTTTTTTGAAACGTGAAATCGTTTGGATGAGCATTTATTTTGCAATTGTTTTCAAGAGAGAGTTAAGAAAGCAGAGTTGCATGTTTTGTTTTAATTAAGTTAATATTTAATTAAAAAAAATCTGGGTTTTGGGTCTCAAAAATTGCAGAGAAAACTGGAAATTTTTTTTTGTGTTTTGGTTCTTCTTGTCGGTGGGCTTGCCGGTGCTAGGACGGACGACTCCGGTCTTGGGACCTCTTGGGCCGTGTTCTGGTGGCGGCGAAAACTCCTGACCGGCGTCAATGGCGGCTGGATGATCGGTGGCTCGGTTAAAAAAAAAATTTTTTTTCATTTTTTTTTGCTTGTTCTTCGTAGCGGTCGGCTTGGACTGTGAGCTCGCCGGTGCTGGTTGGTCGGGCGGTGGTCGCGAGACCACGGTAGTCCTGGATCACCGGCGGCAGGAGCTTGGGTAGCTCAACAATGGGAGACGGCGGCAAGTGAAGAAGATGATGTTTGCTGTGAAAAAAAAATTTTTTTAGTCCTCCAAATTTTTGGTTTTCACAAACTGACCCAGAAATTTTTTTTTTGACCCAGACAGTTTCATTTTTTATGAAACATACCCAATTTTTTTTGTTTTTGCAGTATAGCCCATAATGTTTCTGTTTTTGTAAAATAGTTCAGAAAATTTTCTGTTTCTTGCGATATAGTCCTGAAATTTTCTAATTTTGCAAAAATAATTTTTTTTACTCAATGGTATAGAAAGTTTCTTATTTTTGCAAATGATTTAGATATATTATCTAATTTTGCAAAATAGTTAGAAAATTTCTTAATTTTGTAAGATGGTTTATAAAAAAAAAAATTTTTTTGCAAAATGGAATAGGAATTTTTTTTTGGGAAAAATGAATGAAATGATGAATTATTTTGACAGTTTTCTATTTTGCATTTGGCATAGAAATTTTTTTTTGAATTCTTTATGAATTTCAAGTTTTTTTTTATGAGTGTTACTATTATAATTAGTTGTGGTCATTTACATTTTCTTTCCCATCGGAAGATGATTGTGATGTGATTACAAGATTTAGTTTAGTTTGTCTATATTATTTTGACTCTCCATCTGAGCAAATTAATTAGAGACATGAACTAAACATAATATTTTCACTTGTAACTAATTTAAAAAAAATAATGATATATATTAAAATTATTTGTGAGTGGTTATTTATTATTTTATAGTTGTGATTATTTGTATTTCTTCCCCATCGGAAGATGTTATGTTTAAATGTAATCACTGAACTAGTCTAGTATTGTCTGTATTTATTTATCTCTCTATCTGAGAAAATTTATTAGTGACATGAACTAGATATAATATTTTCTCACATATTAATATTTAAGAGGCATGTTTTCTCCCATCGAGTGGTACATGTCAGTCTTATCTTACTATTATATGCATAGCATGTGATTAGTTAATTCTCCCATCGAGATTATTGATTGTGAATGTTGTTGAGATGCATATGTGAATTTTGACTTCATTGTTAATGCAATGTATGTTATAAATTTGGTAATGATTATTATAATTATGCTGATATTTTTTTGTATGATCTTGTGATAGAAATGACATCTTTCAATCTCCTAGCAAACATCATTACCCAAAACAAGCTTGAGGGTCCTAACTATGTGGACTGGAAAAGAAATTTGGACATTTTGCTTACTGCTGAGGAGTACAAGTTTGTGCTGACTGAAGTATGTCCTGAAAAACCCGGTGAGGGTGCCTCTGAGGAGGCTACCAGAGCTTACCATAAATGGGTTAAAGCTGATGAGATGGCGCGATGTTACATTTTGGCATCTATGTCAAATGTTTTGCAACATCAGCATCAGAAGATGGACACTGCTTTTGACATCTTAGAGAATCTCAAGGAGATGTTTGGAGACCAAACTAGTGCAGCCAAGCAGAATGCACTGAGGGAGATTCTTACTTCTAAAATGGAGCAAGGAACTCCTGTTAGAACTCATGTCTTGAAGATGATGAGTCTTCTGAATGACATGGAAGTTCTAGGTGCTGAGGTTGACAAGGCAACTCAGGTTGAGATGGTCTTGAACACTTTGCCAGCCAGTTTTCAGCAGTTTCTTTTGAACTATAACATGAATAAGATGGATTTTACTCTATCTAAGTTGCTGAATGAGCTGGTAGCTGCTGAGACTATTATTATGCAAGGAGCCGCACCTATTGTGCTTAATGTTGAGCGAGGTTCTTCATCTGCCCAGAATAAGGGTAAGAAGAAGAAAAATGCTCAAAAGCCTAAACCTAAGACAAATGGTGCAGCTGCTGGTGCTAATGGTGCTGTGAAAAAGCCTAAGGGTAAGTGTTTTCACTGCAAGCAAAAGGGTCACTGGAAGCAGCAATGTCCAACTTGGATAACCAAGAAAAAGCAAGGTATGTCACCTTTTTATTTACTGGTTGTTGAAACTTGCTTAGCGGTATTGACTACACTCCAATGGTGTGTAGATTCAGGAGCCACTAATCATGTCTGCAATTCTTTGCAGGGGTTTCAGACAACACGCCAGCTAAATGAAGGAGAAGTGAGCATTTTTCTGGGAGATGGCACTGAGGTTGCAGTTCTAGCTATAGGAAATGTTATTTTGAATTTTGAGAATAATAGAACATTGTTTTTGAAGGATGTTTTATATGTTCCTTCAATTAGAAGGAATTTAATTTCTGTTTCTAGTTTGAGCAAGAATGGATACTCTGTTTGTTTTAATGAATTTTATGATGATTCTGTCATTATCAAATTTAAAAAACAAGTGATATGTTCTGGCTCATTAATGGATGATCTATTTATTCTTAAAGTTTCACCTAAACTGCAACATACTAGTTCTGAGTTAAATAACTTTGATGTCAATGTACCATTAAAAAGAAAACGTCCTATTGAATTCAGTTGTACTTATCTTTGGCATTTAAGGCTTGGTCATATTAATCTAAATAGGATTTCTAGGTTGGTTAAAGATGGACCTTTGAGTTCATTGAAAGTGGAGGCACTACCAACTTGCGAATCCTGTTTAGAAGGTAAAATGACTAAGAGGCCTTTTCCCTTAAAGGGTAATAGAGCCAATGATGTTCTTGAATTAATTCATTCTGATTTGTGTGGCCCAATGAGTGTCCAAGCTAGGGGTGGTTTTGAGTATTTTGTGACTTTCACAGATGACTACTCAAGATATGGATATATTTACCTGTTGCGCCGTAAGTCTGAATGCTTTGAGAAATTCAAAGAATTCAAGGCAGAAACGGAGAAACGACATGGAAAATATATCAAGTCATTGCGGTCTGACCGTGGTGGCGAATATCTCTCTAGGGAATTCATTGACTATTTATCAGAACAAGGAATTACTTCACAATTGTCTGCACCTGGTATGCCACAACAGAATGGTGTAGCAGAAAGAAGAAATAGGACGCTTATGGAAATGGTTATATCAATGATGAGTTATTCAGATTTGCCTATTTCGTTTTGGGGCTATGCCATAGAAACAGCAGCATATATTTTGAATTTGGTTCCATCTAAGTCAGTACCTAAAACTCCTACAGAACTGTGGACTGGGCGAAAGCCAAGTCTAAGACATGTTCGAATGTGGGGTTGCCCAGCCCATGTGCTGAAAGGGAAAGCAGATAAGTTGGAATCAAAAACAGACTTGTGCTTCTTTATTGGATATCCTAGAAAAACGAAAGGAGGTTTATTTTATAGTTCAAAAGATAAAAGGGTCATTGTTAGCACCAATGCACATTATCTTGAGGAAGACTATATTAGAAACCATATTCCCAAAAGCCAATTAGCCTTATATGAATTGAGAGGAGAAAACATACCAACTAGGACCTTTCCATTAGAATATCAACCTGAACCATCCATGGTCGGAGCTGACATTCCATTACCTCGTCGTAGTGGGGGAAATGTCAGTGCACTAGAAGATCAACATCCGCTTGAGCATTTAGCGCCTAACATTCCACTACAGCCCGAAAATAGTGAGAGTAATGTTGGAGCTACAGTGGCGGCTGATGATCCTAATGTACATGAGCAAGATGTTGGAGCTTCTGACATTTCATTGCCTGTTGGTAATGAAGGACATGTTCAGGCTCCAGAACATGACCAGGATGCAATACCACCAGTCATAGACTTGCCGGCATTACAGCCACAGCAAGATGAAGGTGTGATTGCAGAGCCTGTAGTACTTCGTCGTAGTGGGAGAATTAGACGAACCCCGGTTCGATATACACTTTTGGGAGAAGCTTTTGATAGAATCCCTGAAGAAGTGAATACCGAACCAGCTTGTTACGATGAAGCACTACAAGATAAAGATGCTGATAAGTGGCTTATAGCTATGAAATCTAAGATGGAGTCTATGTACTCTAATCAAGTCTGGGAACTTGTAGAACCACCTGAAGGGGTTAAACCCATTGGATGTAAGTGGATCTATAAGAAAAAGAGGGGTATAGATGGTAAAGTGCAAACTTTTAAGGCAAGGCTTGTTGCGAAAGGGTTTACTCAGAAAGAAGGGATCGATTATGAGGAAATTTTTTCGCCGGTAGCCATGCTGAAGTCTATTAGAACTCTTCTATCCATTGCTGCTCATTTTGATTATGAGATTTGGCAAATGGATGTCAAGACGGCTTTCCTGAATGGAAGTCTTGATGAATGCATCTATATGAAGCAACCAGAGGGTTTCATAACTAGTGGACAAGAAAATTTGCTATGCAAATTAAATAGGTCCATTTATGGCCTTAAACAAGCATCTAGGTCATGGAATACTTGTTTTGACCAGACGATCAAAACTTTTGGTTTTGATCAGTGTCATGACGAGTCTTGTGTGTATAAGAAGTGGAATGGTAGTAAGGTTGTTTTTCTAGTGCTATATGTGGATGACATTCTGCTTATAGGGAATTGTGTAGGTATGTTGACTTCTGTCAAGGTTTGGCTATCTCAACGTTTTGATATGAAGGACTTAGGAGAAGCTGCTCATATTCTTGGGATCAAGCTTATGCGAGATCGCAAGAAGAGGATGATTGGCTTGTCTCAAGCACTTTATATTGATACCATTCTTGCTCGTTTCAACATGCAGGATTCCAAGAAAGGTTTTCTTCCTTTTAGACATGGAATTACTCTATCTAAGGATCAATCTCCTAAGACTCCTGAAGAGATAGAGAACATGAAGGCAGTTCCTTATGCTTCGGCAGTAGGAAGTCTCATGTATGCAATGTTGTGCACTAGACCTGATATCTGCTTTGCTGTTGGCATGGTTAGTAGATTTCAGTTTAGCCCAGGGCGAGAACATTGGACAGCAGTTAAACATATAATCAAGTACTTAAAAAGGACTAGAGATTATATGTTAGTTTTCCAGTCAGAAAATCTTATACCCATTGGGTATACAGATTCAGATTTTCAATCTGACAAGGATTCTCGAAAATCTACCTCAGGATATGTTTTTGTTTTGGGAGGTGGAGCCATTAGTTGGAGGAGTGTTAAGCAAACTTGTGTTGCTGACTCTACCATGGAAGCTGAATATGTGGCAGCCTCTGAGGCAGCCAAAGAAGCTGTATGGCTTAGAAACTTCCTTATGGATCTGGGTGTGGTTCCATCAGTTCAATTGCCTATTACACTTTATTGTGATAATAGTGGGGCAGTTGCAAATTCGAAAGAGCCACGGAGCAATAAAAGGGCAAAGCACATTGAGCGAAAGTATCATTTGATACGAGATATAGTTCAAAGGGGTGATGTGGTGGTCACAAAGATTGCATCGGAAAACAACCTGGCTGATCCTTTTACAAATAGCTTACCGGCTAAGACTTTTGATAGTCATGTAGAAGGAATGGGAGTTAAAATTGTTAATGCATGGTTATGAGTCTAAGTGGGAGATTGATGGAGTTATACTATTAACCATGCATGTGTAATAGTATAGTTTTATTGTCATTCTATGGAACAATTATTTCTTTGTATTTAATTGGAGATTTATACTAAATAAATAAAAATGTTATAATAATTGTATTAGTATATTGTGTATATACTTGATAGGACCAAGTAGAGAATGGATGTTTTATACTGACTATTAAAACATATTCTCTAGGACATTAGAAATAAGATTTGTGTTCTTAATCTTGATTTAATTAATATGAGCAAATAAACATTGTCTTGTGCTTTGATTCATTAAAGAGTGAGTTTCATTTAATGGAATAATATTTCTCGGTGAGTTGAGCAAAGGCATTTTATATTTGTGAAATATTAAGTTAATGATAGAATCCATGTCTCGGTTTAGAGATTGATGATGCACTTTAAGTAAGCTTATAAGGTTTCATAGTGTAAACCCTGCAGGTGGATTTTTAATCCGACACATGAAATAAGTTAAGCGACAATCTTAAAGATATATTGTTATTTAAATAAATTGTCAGTAATTTATTTAATGTAGCAGCATCTGTAATCTTAACATGGGGAACATGAATATTATGTTATGGAATGGTAATATTAATAAGGAGTTCGATCATGAATTTTTAGTGGAATAATTTATGATTAATTATAATAAGAATATACTGGTCCTGTATGTGGTCTTATTATAATTAGTAGCCTTATTAATTTTATTCCTGTGGTCCCTGCTGTGCCTTGATTATTTGGAATATATACAGATGTTTTTATTTTAAATTTAAAAATATTATCTTCCCATCGAAGAGATATTTTTAAGGAATTTAAAATAGAATAAAACTCTAAGGGATAAAATAGAGTTGTACGTATATTTTCTGCCCACTCTCAGAAAACTATTCCAAAGAGAATAATCGAGGAACACAGCAGAAGATCGTGGGTGATTCCAAGATCTCGAGAAAGAAGACCGGTGAGCGATTCTGCGCTTCAAGAGGTCAGTCTTGATTGTTGTTAATTCAATGTTTAGTTTACCTCATACGTGTTTCGATGTGGGTTGTTTCCGCTTTATACCCGCTCCTAGCACAAACATGATGCGACGTATTGTTGAGAATATAAATGGATATCCACTAAAAAATCAGAAAATTCTTTTGTCTAATAATTACTTTTATATTTTTTGTGATAAAGATAAATTAAATATGAGACTTTCACTATCTAAATTATATTTAGAGTCCCTTGAATTTAAACAAAAAAATACATGAGGATAATTGTGGCCCTATCCATCAATCTTAAGGACCTTTATATACTTTATGATTTTAATTGATATTTTAACTTGATGGTTACATATTTATTTGTTGTCAGCTCATAATACTATTTTTGCTAAATTTTTTGTTCAAATTATAAAGTTAATATCAATATTTCTTTATTATCATATCAAGATAATTTATCTGGATAATACATATGAATTCACTTAAAAATATTTTATGATTATATTACCATTAAATATTTTATTGTATATGTTCATATTCAATATGATTTAATTGAATCATTATTTTATTAAGATTTAATAATTAATTATTACTCTTATGCTTATAAAATCAAAACTTTATATATCTACTCGGATACATGTTTGGATACTTGTTCTTATTTATGTTGCACTTTTAATTTGTATTTGATTATCTATACATTATAAGTATTTTATTTTACAACTTGTGCTTATCTGAAATTAAATTTTGTAATATTAAAATTTTTTATTTGAAGTGTATATATTTATATTGCATCTCTTCAAAGAATTAAAATGGATTATCAACATTATCTTGATATCTATGTAGGTTTTGATTGTTTATATTAGATATTATGGACTTTTAATGATAAATTTTCTAAAATAAGATTTTTAGTGAGTTGGTTTTCCCACTATTAGAGAAAGATAAAAGTAAAGAGCGAAAAGCAAAAGAAATTAGTTAGAATATATTAACTTTATTCAATCTTGATACATGCACAAATCAATATGAACTAGAAGTTCAAAAACTAATTCGTTTGTAGGATATTGTAAATCAGTTGCCATATGTCTTTACAGATATCCAGAAGGTGTCTAAATTATATGTTCTAGTTACTAATACTCCTGCTAGATTGATTGTCCATATAGGACATCTTATTAGTATGACAGCTAATGAATCTAATATATGTCTGAAGTGTGGTGAACCCATTGGTTCAAAATATTATTTTTTAAAAGAAGAGGAAATTAATAATTTTAAAATAACACTCCTAAAGAGGTCAAAAGCAACATAAATCAACAACCCTTATTTCTAGAGAAATAACCCCAAAAGTAGTTTTGGTATCGAAAAATTATGAGATCTCATTAAAATATAGAAATATGTGAAAAATAGATAAAATTATTATTGATAATATGTTTACTTATGTTACTGTTAAAATTATTAAAATATGCTTGAGCCTAAAAATATTTAAAATTATCGACGTTGAAGCGATTGGCCAAAATAGAAAGTAATCAAGGCTAAGCTAGATTTATTTGTTAAACATATAATATTTGGACCAGTAGTTTAGACACCATAAGATATCATACTCATGAGGTATTGTATGTAAAAGAAATAAACAAATGAGATTATGAAAAGAACACATTTTATCTATTCTATAATTACTCTCAAAATTAGTTTAGCAGCCCTGGAAGGGCTCGATATATATATCATGACAACTTACTCATACAGCTTGTAAGAGAAATGAATTAAATAAAATTGTGAGATATAAGACACGACTTGTGGTATAAGGATTCTCATAAAAATCTGATAAAGATTATTGAGACATATCCCCTTATGATATATGCTATTACTTTTAGATTTTTGATATGTTTGGCAGCTTCTGAAAGGCTCAATAAATATTTGATAATATTGTGACAGTTTACTCATATGGTTCATTAGATAATGACATATATATTAAAATCCTTAAAGGATTCAAGATACATGAAGTATCAAGATACCTGAAGCATATAATTCCTTGACAAATAAATTATATTGTACTCCAAAGATCTTGGTATGAGCTAAAGCAATATAGGAGAATATGATGTAATCGCCTATTTGAATACTTAGAGAAAATGAATATGAAAATAATTCAATTTGCCCATGTGTTTTTATCTAGAACGCAAATTTAGAATTTATCCTAGTTGTAATTTATGATTTAAATATAGTGAAAATGAATATGAAAATAATTCAATTTTCCCATGTGTTTTTGTCTAGAAGGAAAATTTAGAATTTATCCTAATTACAATTTATGATTTAAAGATAGTGAAAACTCCAAAAGAGATCTCAATTACTGCAGACTATTTAAAAAAAATTAAATAAAAAATCTTGAAAAAATAAAATTTTATCTTGAATTTCAAGTTAAGTATCTGTCAAATAGAATTTTTGTCCATCAAACATCATCTTGAAATAATTTTGTATCCGTAAATCTTATCTATTAAGCACTCCAATGATTGTTCATTCTCTTGATGTAAAAGGAGAGCATTTTCTCCCATAAAAATATAATAAAAAAATATTGGTCCTGAAATACCATATATCAGTGTAATGTGGGTGATTTTATATCTTACTAACAATACAAGACTATATATTATTTTTGCAGTTAACTTATTTGCAAGGCTTAGTTCTACACCAACTAGAAGACATTGAAATTGAGTGAAACATGTTTCATGCTATATACATGGCACATCTAATATGGATTATACCTTCACATGTAGTAATATTACTATATCATGATGATATATAAAATATACAATCACTGATATTTCACTAAATTATTTAGAAATATTAGTCATTCATGAAACTAGTAGTAAATGTATATGGTTGAAAACCATAATCAAATATATTAAAGGCGCTTGTGGATCACCTATTAAAAATCAACAAAACCAACAATATTGCAAGAAGATAATTTAGCACCCATTATACAAATCAAGAAAAGCTTTATAAAAGGTAACAAGACTAAATATATATCATCAAAATTCTCTTACACTCATGAACTCATGAAGGAAAGAAAAATCAATACTTACAAAGTTCATTCAAGTGACAATCCAACATATCTGTTCACAAAGATACTGTCAACATCAGTCTTCAAAATATATATACTCAATATTAGGATGAGTTCACTTAAAATATCTTAGTTGGATGTATTTTGAGGGAAAGTTACCTATTAATGTTGTACTCTTTTTTTCTTCGCTAAGTTTTTATCCCACTGAATTTTTCTTAACAAGATTTTAACGAGGCATATTCATTGGGGTAGTCATATAAGAAAAGGTGTTAGAAAATATGTGGATGACTACTTAATTGGATTAACCTTATCTTATCAAGATTATGATTAATTTTATCCTATTCAGATTAAGATTAATTCTATGATAGTTGTAATCTCCTATTATTATCTAAAGTCTATATAAACCACTATATATACCCATTATGGGTAATGTATGACTATGTTCACAGTAAAAAAATATTTCATATTTCTCTTTCTCTACCTATTTTTTTATATTTATGATAAATATAAATATATAAAGACATACAATAAAATTAAAATGATCTCCTATAAATTAATAAAATATTAATATTATTCCCCCACCATTTGTTAAAGAGATGTCTTTTGCAATGGAAACACGACTTATTTGAGATAGAAACGAGAACCAATCACACAAAATCCATTTTGAGAATCCAAATCAAAGAAAGCTAACTTTTTAGCATATTGGGCCATGTTAGTGTCATGGCTTGTTCAACTTCAACACATAATCATCCCTATCAAGCCAAGCTTACCATGTGCCATTAATTAACATCTATCTAACCATTCTCTAAGTAGCATATATATTGATTAACCAAAAAATAAAAATAAAAAAAGGCACATGGATGATTATCTCCACATTTCATAATTTCTATTTTTTAATTGTTTGTTTTAAGAAAAGTCCAAATTTTCCTAAAATAAATTATTTGTTAGTCATATAAAACTTTTCAAATTATATGGAATTGCAAGTTTTTTTGTTGGTTACGAAAATTCACATGTAAATTGATAAATCAGGAAGATCTCAAAGAGCTATTAAGATGTAACTTGGTGACTAGGATTATATGTTGCTTCCGTTTAGATTTTGGATTTGAGTCTTCTAGATATTTTTCTCATGTAATTAATTAAACAAAGACCTTGGAGAATACCCAAAATTAAAAAAAAAAAAAAAACCAAAATATTTTAACTGAAAAAACATATGAAAAATTTTAGTTTGCCGAGAAAAAATTTGGTCTAAGTGGAGGATCATGGTCACCGACTTGCTTGCTTAAGAATAGGACAAGCAGTTGTTATTTAAATTTTAAATAATTATCTTAGATGTTGCTGATGTTGCCCTATTTCTTAGAGATATGACCTAAGGAGCAAGAGCAATTTTTAATTTCCTTATGTATTTAAACTCTTTTGTAATCATCAATAACACAAGCTTATTCCAGTTTAATTTCAGGTGGTCCATTCCACCCTAAGCAGAATTTCATTTTTATCAAACCACTTAAAATAGCTTTGATTGAGACCATGGCAACCAATAAAGAAAGAATTGAATACCTAGAGACTTGGCTAAAAGAACTACAAGATGGTGTAGCTGATAAATTGCGCCAACTAAAAGAAACCATCAATAAGCTATCAGAAGTAATACTTGCTCGGACAGGCCCTGGTAACACTACTGATGATCGTAACAAACATCTAAGAAGAAACAAGAAGGAAAATAAAGAATGTTCTTGTCAAAACTAGCTAAGCTTGAATTTCCAAAATATTTGGGAGATGATCCAAAAAAATGGTTCAATCTTTGAATATCAAGGCATAATAGAGGCTCACAAATTGGCATTAGCTTTGTACCATTTGGAAGTAGAGGCCGGTAAATGGTGGCAATAGCTACGCTGAACTTAGAAGACGAAGGAAGGGAGGTGACCTGGGAATTTCGAAGAAGAATTATGGGCCGGCTCGATTTGGGCCAACTGATTGTGAAGACTTTGATGGGTGAAACATGTTAGCTCATTATGGGACTACCGAAAGGAATTTGAAAGGTTGGGAAACCGCGTGTAGGGATAGACACAAAAGGCATTGATGGGAACTTTCATGGGTAGTCTTAAACCAGAAATAGCAGATCGATGGCATAAGAATGTTCAAACCGAAATCATTAAAAGAAGCTATTAGCCTTACTCGAATGAGAGATGAGCAACTAATTCACCAAAGAAAAGCCACACGACCTATCAACCGATCCATTGATGACTCATTTTCTCCAAAAAAATTCAAGACTACGTCAAAGGCTCACTTAGGATGAGATGTAGAAGAGAAAGGCAGAAGGACTCACTTCTTATACTCTCACGATGGAAAACTCATAAAACAATGTGGGTAATGGCAAAGATTGGGCATTATGAGGTGGTTATTCTAATCAATAGAGCGGGTCTACTCATAATTTTCTTAGCGAAAGGTTGGCCAATAGATATATTGCAATTACCAATAGTCCCAACTGAACCTTTCAATGCCAAGGCAGCAAATGGGAGGACATTAAAATGCCAAGAAAGATTAAAAAATGTCCAGATTGCACTCCAAGGTTTCCTTTTGTCCTAACCTTATATGAATGGATGTGGAAAAGGGTGGGCGTTATGGTATGTAATTAGAAACAATTAACAATGGAATTCCAGTGGAACAACCAAACTCAAAAATTTGCAAGGAATTGATGTATAATCCATTCAATCCACGCCAATGAAAGCTTTTTCCAAGGATGCATGACATGGATGCTCCATGTTGGCTATTTATCTTCATATCACAGTAAAGCCTATATTTCAGGACACCCATCCAAAGATGAAACAACTATTAGAGATATATGAAAGACTTATTTTAAGAGCCATAGCAACTTCCTCTCCCAAGAGAAGTAGACCATCACATCAACTTAATAGAAGGCACCAAGCCCATCCATGTGAGACCATACAAGTATGGTCATTTTCAAAAAGCTGAAATTGAAAAATAAGTTATAACATGTTAAAATTGGGACTTATAAGATCTAGTACTAGTCCTTTCTCATCTCCCGTTTTATTAGTAAAAAGAAAAAAATTGGTTCATGGCGTTTTTTCACTGATATAGAACACTTAATATTGTAACCATAAAATATAGATTTCCAATCCCTACAATTGATACTTTTTTTCACCAAACTTGACTCGCGGGCTGGATGCCATCGAGTATAAATACACCTCACAGACATTCTTAAAAGTGCTTTTTATACTCATAATGGTCATTATGAACACTTAGTTCTGCCATTTGGTTTTTGTAATGCACCATTTATCTTTTAGGCAATTATGAATTCAATACTTCGCTCTTACCTTCATAAATTTATATTAGTTTTCTTTGATAACATTTTGATTTATAGCCCCAATTGGACCATGCATCTTGAACATGTTGAAAAAGCTTTTGAAATATTAAGGCAACATCAATTTTTGTCAAAATCAGCAAATGTGCCATTGGTCTACAAGAATTAGAATACTTGGGGCATACTGTAACTCCTTAAGAAGTTAGGGTAGATCAAGGAAAATTTAAAGCTATAATAAACTAGTCTATGCCAACTAATGTCTCTGAATTGTGTGGTTTTCAAAGACTGACAGGTTATTAAAAAAAAATTTGTGACTTTGGTGATCCATTTAAAAATGACATCACTTGACTGAATTCGAAATTGACTCTAGTTGATCAAAAATATAAAAAAAATTTGATCATTTTCAGGTTTGTATTTTTTGTATTTAATCAAATCGATTGAAAAATACATTCTTTGACCTTATTGAATCTTACATATACTCTGCTCTAATCTCTATAATCACATGTCATCAAAGTGTGAAATAAAAATTAATTAAATTAATATTTTAAAATTATTATCAAATCTTAATATTAAAATTTTGAGAATTTTTAACATTTTATAACGTGAGACATAGCTTAAATGCTTTTCTAAAGCAAAAACAAGAGATATTTGTGATTATTTCTTCATTAAAGAAGCCATAAGAACATGAAGGGAGAAAAGAACTAAAGCCCAGTAACAAGAGTCCAGGAGAGATAATCTCAACGTAAAAGGGATATTTACATGGGGTAATTACAAAACTAACTTAAAATAAAGTTAAGTTTTTAAATACACGGCACTATATATTTTTTTTCAATTATACGGAATCTAATTTTTATAATAACAAAATTACGGCGTCAACTTCTTAAAGACAACCACATGCCAATTTCAAAAAAAAAAAGACAACTACATGCCTCTTATTGTCCACAAACACGCTAAAAGTGGTTGTCCACATATAGACATAAAAATTTCAAAAAAAATTTTGTTCAATAATTTTTTAAAATTATTTATAAGATTTAATTATAATATTATAAATTAACTGTTCTTTTTTCTATTTACTCTAAATTGCATATAATTTTTTTTATTTCATTATATATTTATAATATTTTTTTTTATTTTTTATACTTTTAGTTATGTGAAATTATTTTTTTGTATATTTATTTTTTGTGATTTTTATCTTTTTTTTTGTTCTTTATTTGTGTATTTTTTTAGTCTTTTTTCTTTTTTTATATTGTTTATATTATTTGTACTATTTATTTTTAGACAAATTATAAAATAAACTTTTTAAAATATTAAATTTAAAATATTTAAATTAAGTTTCTACTTATATGTAATTTAAAGTAACATATAAAATTATAAATATTATAAATCAATTAATTAATATTAACAAAAGTTTAATTTCTAAAATTATAAAATATTTAAATTAAAATAAGTTTCACATATTATTTATACTAAAATATTTTTTGTAGTATTATGTTAACTAATTTTAAATTATATTTTATACACATACTTTTATATATTTAATCTAATTTAATTTATATTTTTAAAATAATTTTAACATATACTATAAAAATTATTTAAAAATAATCTTTTAATATATAACATAATTCACATATTAGTTATTATATTGCATCACAAAAGAAAAAAAAAATTTATTGTTATTTTATTATATGAAGGTATATGTAGTATATACTTACATATATCTATTGTTTTAGAGAAAGAATATTAATATACAATTCTTATATTTTTAGAAAGAATATTACTATGCAACTCTTATATTTTTAAAATTTGTAGGCGTATTACTATAGCTACATATATCTATATTATCTTTCAAAAAAATATATAATAATGCAGTTGTAATATTTTAATATATAAAGGTATATGTAACATATACTTACATATACCCATTGTTTTGAAAAAAAAATATCAGTATATAGTTGTTATTTCTTATTATAGTTAGATATATACTAACTATAATTACATATTTTATTATCTTTAAAAAAATATCATTATGCAATTATAATATCTTAGTATATAAAATTATATGTAGTACATACACCTATTGTCATAGAGAAAGAATATCAATATGCAGCTTTCATATTATAGTATTTTTAGGTATATGATAATTATAAGTATATATATCTATTATCTTTCAAAAAAAAAAGAATATCAGAATATAGTTATAATATCTTAGTATATGAAGGTTTATATAACATATACTTATATATACATATTGTCTTGGAGAAAAGAATATCAATATATAGTTATTGTATCTTCATATTTGTAAGTATATAATAATTATAACTATATATATCTTTTAAAAAAAGTCAATATGCAGCAGTAATATCTTTGTATTTGAAGATATATGTAACATATACCTATTATTTTGAGAAAAGAATATTATTATGCATATATTGTATCTTAGTATATGTAGATATATGCTAACTGTAACTATATATATCTATTTTCTTTTTAAAAAAATAATATTAATATACAACTGTATATGCAGCATATACATATATATATATATATAGGTATATATATATATATATTGAGGAAAGAATATTATTATGCATATATTGTATCTTAGTATATGTAGATATATGCTAACTGTAACTATATATATCTATTTTCTTTTTAAAAAAATAATATTAATATACAACTGTAACATCTCAGTATATAAAAGTATATGTAGCATATACCTATATATATATATGTATTCTTTGTGAGAAAGAATATAAATATGCCTCTGTTATATATATATATATATAGTTATATTTGTTTCAAAAGTAAACAAATAAAATGAAATATATAACTTTTATTAAAATAAATATTTACATCTGTACAAAAAAAAATTTAAAAAAAACAAAAAAAATCTAATAAAACTTATGCAAAAAAAATAAAAGCTCAAATATCCTTTACTTTTTTCTTGCACTTATAAATCTGAATATATTCCTTCTAAAATTTTCTTTTTTCCTAATTGCCCTCATTCCTTTTAATTTTTTTTACACGATTTATCGTCACTTTTAATATGATCATTTAATTTAGTCTTCCTATAAATATATAATGATATATTTATATGTAACATATACTCATATATATAATTTTAAAAAAATTCTTAAATTTAATAAAAAATTTAATTTTTTTTAAAAAAATTCTTTGAAATATTTTATCGAATACGTGGAGTGCATTATACTTGAAAAAAAAACCAATCATTACATTTGAAACCAAAAAATAATTTAAACAAACAAAAATTAAAAGATTTAAGAACAAAAAACCAAAAATAAAATAAAAAAAACTATAAAGAATATCATTGATTGAAATGCCTCTGTTTGGGAAGGTAATAATGTCCGATCTAGTTATAATTTAACAAGTTAAATGTCTAAAATTAACTTCTGTGGCATTCATTCTTTATTGCAGGAAATGAATGTAATAACTTTTAGAGATTTTAGTTATCATGTGGTAAGAACATTAAATTAGATCTCATATCAGATAATAATATTATAACAGTAAATTTAGCTAGCATATATTGCTAATTTTCTTTCTGAAATATTTTTTGATATAGTAGCCAATTTCCTCATCTTATAATAAAAGCACAGCGATTCTATTATAGTAATGATTCAGCATCCTCATCCGCTTAGATTGTCAACTGTCGCAACATATTTTCTAAGTTCACAGTCTGCATAGCTTCATATATTACAATCCCTCATGAAAAAAAAAATAGAAAAGAAAAGAAAAAATAAAATAAAATTTTAAAATAAAAATTTTAAAAATCATATAATTGAAAAAAAAAGTCAAAAGTGAAAAATAAAATAAAGAATCATAAAAATGAAAACCAAAATTAAAAAACAGTAAATTGTGTAATTTTCTCTATTTATAAAAATAATCTAAAAACTAAACTAATTTTCAAATTGATGGTGTTAGAAAAAAAATTATAATTTTACGCATATAACAATTTTTATTCGCAAAAATACGAATAATTGCGTTTTCACGTAATCAAATGAACAGTGCATTTCTTCTTCTTCACGGCTTGATATGGTCCATACTCCATGTGTTTTCAAATTGATACTCTTTCTAATTTGCTTTCTTCTTTAACTAATTAATATATTAAAAAATAAAGTGAGAAAAATGATTATTTTGATTGATTAATATTTTAAAAAACAAAAAATGGGAAATAAACAATTAACTACCATATGTACCCACATACTTAATCTTAAAAAGAAACTCATTTATTAATATTTTAAAGATTTTATACAATTAAAAATTAATTAACTAATTAAATTAAAATATAATTTATGTTAATTAATTTTAAATTACATTTTATACACATCTTTTATATATTTTATTTAATTTATATCTTTAAAATAATTTTAACATATACCATGAAAAATTATTTTAAAAAATTAATATATAACATAATTCATATTTTTTATGCATATATATACATATATATTTATGTGCAATATATAACTAAATATCTACTAATATATATTAATTAATTTATAATAAAAAATTAATATATGTTGTTATATATTATGTATAATAATATATATTAATTGATTTGTATAAAAAAAATATAAATCTTACATAGCGTTACCTAAATTATCACATCATATTTTCACGTCAGCTCCTTAAATAAATTCTATCATAACGCCACTTAAATTTCACCCATAATCTTTGAAAAATTTTCTTAATATATCACCCATCATCCATGAAGAATTCCTTAAAATTGAAAAATTTTCTTAACATCACCCATCATCTACGAAGAATTCCTTAAAATCGAGTGAAATCCAGTAAAGATGTAGGGATCGAATTCTCGCACCTCTAGCTTTAAAAGCAAATACCTTAATCATTCAAGTTGCACCTCATTTTATACAAATTCAATTACTTTATTTTATTTATACTTTAACTATAATCTTTTGAAAAATTATAAATTACAAAGTATTTTGCATAATAATTATATTATTATTAATTAACCTAGTAAATTTATTAGTAAATTATTAAAAAGTTTCATTTTTTTGAAAATTATCTAATTTTAAATAATTTTGAAAAGAATTAATTTTTTGCATTTGTATAATTATTACTATTAAAAAGAATTTCACAAAAAATAAAAATATTACAATAATAATTATATTTTTTTACAATTTTGTTAGTTATAAATAATATTATATTTGATATAATAATTAATTATTATAATCTAAATTTTCATTATTAATTATTTAAGTTCAATTAAGTTAAATAATTAATTATTTAATTACTATTTTCATTTTATATTAGAATTATTAATAAATAAATTTTAAATATTTATAATTATAATTAACTATAATATTTTAAATTTTAAATTATCAATATTTATAAATTTTTAAAGTTTAATTATTATTAAATATTTTTTTAAAAGATTATAGTTAAAATATAAATAAAATAAAGTAACTAAGTTTATATAAAATAAGATGCAACTTGAATAGTTAAGGCACTTGCTTCACCTATACCTCTATTGAATTTTACTCAATTTTAAGAAATTCTTTGAGGACGTAAAATTACCATTAACGGAATAGATAAATAATAATCTTGAGGATTAAATTCTCTAAAAATGACGAATAAAATTTACTCAGCCAAAAGTAATACAGTTTAGTCTTTTCTTATGTCTTTTGCTTCTCAATTTTTAGTGAAATATTTAGGATATAAGCAAGAATTTTCAATATTTTAAATAGAAATAAATTGAAATTCACTAAAGCAAGATCTGGTTAAGCAGAAGATGGGAAAAAAAGCATAAATAGGAAAAGAAAATAAGCGTAAATGAAAAAAATATATTTTTAAAAAAGTAAAATATAAATAAAGTTTAAATTAAAAAAAAGGTTAAAACTGAAAAAAAAAAATTATAGCTGTAAATTTGAAAAGTTCAAATGAAAATACGGTATAATTTTCTTAAAATATTAATTATAAAATCTTAATTATAAGTGGACTACCTCACCAATAATCTCAACATCAATTAATGGATCCTTCCTCGCCAGAATTGGACTCCGTTATCACCTTAAACAATTAACACTTTTGCTAGCATTATTAGCTGAAAGAAAACCAATGCTGATAATTAATTTAACTATTATTTTAAATAAAATCTATTATAAAATAATATAAAAGGTCATTTAATATTTTTAATGAAATTAGTGCCTCACTTAAAATCAAATTGCCTCAAATTTCACTATTTTCATATGAAAAATTTAAAGGGATTCAACTTTGTTCATTTTTTATATTTTGTGTATTTAAAAATTATATAATTTTATTTATATCTTATAGATTTAATTATTAAAAGTTTATTTGCATTAAAAAATAAAATTTAATTATAAAATAATATTTTAAATAAAAATAAAATTTTAATAAATTTATATATATAACTATAATAATTATCATTGTACAAAATTGTATATATCAAAATATCAAATTTTTACTCACTTAATTTATTTATTAAATTTTATTAAAATTATAATTTCTTATTTAGTGCTATAGGACGTTATTGACGTAAGAAAAAAAAACAATAATAGTTAAAAAACTTATTTTGCCTGTGTATAGAACTAAATATTTATATACCTTTACATTGTGATAAGTAAAAGTTGTAAAAGTTTATAATAATAATAATAATAATAACAACAAAAACTAAAATTCAAATCAGATTTGAAAAAAAGAAAAAAAATCAAAGTAAATTGAGAGTAAAGGTTCTTTGTTCAACTTGATAACTATTATTGGTAGGATATGTTATACTTTATATTGACATGAAATAACACCATTTTATGCTCTAATCACATGGCAAAACTCCATTGGCACCTCCATCATAATCCCCACAATTCCTTTTTGCTCTGTCAATTCATTGCCTAAAGCAATTACCTACACAAATCATGGATAAGCAGATAACAAATATCAAGCACATGCATTTCAACATAAAGACAATGAAACAAAAACAACTTCATGTACATGAGAAATTCCTCATTTCTTCCCCTTTACAAATCCCTCATAATTTACACAAAATTACAACCATCTGCAATGCCTAAAACCAGAAGCAACAAAAAAAAAATTTTAAAAAGAAAGAAATAAAAAAAAGATAAGCACAACTCTAACTATATATATATATGTATGTATTACTTAAAGGAAATGTTAGATTTAGATATGCATAGTTTAACCAAATTAAAACCTAATTTTTTGCTATTTTGCCTTCTGATTCATGACACTCACTTTCACCTTGCCAACACCAAACTATATCTTTAAATGCAGGCCTAACATCCTCTTCAATAAACTTAGTGTATTCAAGGGTGTCGCCGGAGGACTTGGAGATCTCAACCACTGCCACCTCTGGTGCCACCTGAAAGACCTCGGCGGTCACCGCCAACTTCCCTTTTCTTCCTTCCTCTTTCCTCTCAATTTTCAACTTAAATTCTGCATCACTCGCCACTTCAAAATTCAAATCTTTCGCAGCTGATTCCAGCTTTGTCAAGATTACTGGAGCTGAACTCTTTGAAGTGAACTTAGAAGGCGATTTTTTTTTCTCTTCGAACAAGCTTGAGAGATTCAATCCTGATGACATTGCTGTAATGAATTCAAAAGCATTAAAGGAAGGTGGAGAATGCTTTAACCTTGATAATTTTGCTTCTCTAATATCCTCATGACCCTTGTGGCAATTGCCCAAATCATTAGAAATTGATATGGGCTTAGTGAGTCCTTTTCCAAACCAATGGTTTTGCCTTATATCAGGAATTGTAATTTTTTTTCTATGGATAAACAACAAGAAGCTTTGAAATCAATCTCCTAGCATCTGGCGAAATCCATGGAGGAAATTCATACTCGGCCTTGAAAATCTTAACATACATTTTCATCAAATTTGCATCTTGAAATGGCAAATACCCAGCAAGCAAAACAAATAAAACAAACCCACAAGACCAAATATCAGCCTTTGCTCCGTCGTACCCTTTCTTCCTCAACACCTCTGGCGCTACGTAAGCAGGGGTGCCGTATTGTGTATGTCACAACCCATTATTCCAGTGTTGTTCCGGCAAGGCAGAGAGGCCGAAATCAGAAACTTTCAAATCCCCATTTTCATCTGAAAGAAGATTTTCTGGCTTCAAATCACGATGAGAAACTCCACGGCTATGGCAATAATCAACTGCACTAATTAATTGTTGAAAATATTTTCTTGCTAAAACTTCCTTGAGCCTTCCCTTTTCAACTTTGGCAAATAACTCTCCACCTCTTACATATTCAATTACGAAGAAAACTTTTGATTTGGTGGCCATGACTTCTTTCAATTCGACAATATTTGGGTGTTTAACGAGATGCATCACCGAGATTTCCCGCCTTATTTGCTCTATCAATCCTTGCCTCTTCACTTGGTCCTTGTGGATCACTTTAATGGCGACAATTTCTTAGGTCACCAGATTTTTCCCTTTGTAAACCTTAGCGAAGGTTCCTTGGCCCAATAGCTTCCCCATCTCATATTTGTCAAATAGGATGTGTCTGCCTCCATTGTTTTGGCAATATTTATGAACTACTTGCTCTGTTTCGATATCCATAACAGAGGAAGCAAAACAGAGCAACCAAAACAGATCCTTTCTCAAATCTAGAAACAAAACATTTTTTTATAGGGAAGATGAGAAATGGGAATTAATTATTAGGTTTCATAGATGGAATGGAGGAGAGAGATTTTTCCCGGAAAATTTGGCAAGCTCCGATAATGGGATTTTCCGGGAAAAAAATACGAGGGATTGATTACAGGAGAAGTGAGGAACATTAGGGATGGAGGATGGAAATTATTAGAAGGAAAAAGTTTAAATAATAATTATTGAAATTAATATTTTTTTTCTTTATTTAATTGCTGTAATTTTTTCCCTTTCTCAATATTATTTCCATGCTTATTTAATAATACTTTTTAATCAATTCATAAGACATTATTAATATATATACATATATATATATTCAAAGAAAATTCATTATTAAAAGCAAATTAAAAAATACAATGATATATTTACTACCTTTTTTAAAAAATGAGCTAAAAAATTAATATATATATATATATATATATTTCATTGTATTTTCTGTGTCACTGTAAATTATTAGGGTATTGACATGACTGATACGTATATCGTTGATACTGAGCCTGAATATGGGAACGACCACAATGTACATTAAGAGAATAAATACAAAAACAACAAGGGCTAACCATATTGCGTGAACGGATTCACGTTGATGGGCTAGCCACTTGGTCTGGGTTCATTAATGGGCTTTAACAAAAGTAAACAAAAAAAAGTTAAAAAGAAAATTACTAAAATACAGAAAAAAAATTTGCAAATCTAAAAACCTACCTTCCAAAATAACAAAAGAACGTTGCAATTATAAAACTAAATTTTTAATCAAAGAAACATATTTCTACAAAAAAAAAAAAATTAACTTTCTATTCAATAAAATCTAATTCTCAAATCTTCTCTATCGATAAATTATTAAATTAGTAACAAAATAATACTAGAATTATAAAAATAAAAATTTCAAAAGCATTAATGAAAAAGTTTCAAAAGCAAAAACTCAAGAAAAATCATATCAGAAAAAATAAATCCTGATAATATTTTTTATCAAATCTTTATCTTGTCTTTATTTGTTTAATCTTCATCATCTTCTCCCTTCATCTCAAATTAATGAACTCATTTTATTTAATTTATCTCAAATTATAACTCACTCATTATTTTAATAAGTTAGTTAATATATTAAATCTTTATAATAGCCTTTTTTACCATGTTAAAATTTTATAATATTCTTATTTAATGATACTTGTTAAATATATCTCACATTAAAATAAGAATATAATAGAAAAAAATATACTATGTTATATTTTCAATAAAAATAATTAATTTTTTTATTCTTATAAAATGAGAAGTGAATCTATCAATTTGGAATGGATGAATTAATTAACAAGAGACTTGCTAGAAAACTTTATCCTTAAAATTTTATTTTGCCATTAATATGAAAATTTTCAAGCATATAACAGGTTCTTTCTGATAGAGATTCAAGAATATAACAATTAATATTTAAAAATAGAGAAGATCATATGTAGAGGAAATAATGGAACAGAAAATTTTAAGATGGTAGCATTTATTGTGAAATAGAAAAGTTAAAATATTGGATGACAAATTTTATTACTTAGCATTTCTCTTCCTTCATTTTGTACGGTTCACCTTTCAATGATTATCATAAAGACTCTTTGGAATTTCCCTGATGTTTGAATTGGGTAGAATGAGAAAGTGGAGTGTTTACTACAATAAATAATCTATCCTGTGACAATTTCGATTGTACAATGCAAAGAATATATTCCGAACTATGGGCATTATGAAAATTAATAAATTGCCAATCACCAAAATTTTCATTCATTACAAAATTATATTTCAAAACTTTGAACACCACTTAATTTACGTGATGTTATATTGCTAAGATATATATATATATATATATATGTATGTATATATGTATTGATGATTTGTTTCTAATTTATCGGAAATTTTGTTTTTATCTTTGTGCTATTACGTAGTAGCCCTGCAATAGTTTATTTCTTTGTTGCATAATGCTTATGCTGTAACCTTTTTTATCATATTTTAATAAAAATATATTGCTTAAAAAAATGTATTAATGTCGGGCTGTACCTCATGAGTGGACCTAGCTCTCTAAGCTCAAACTCGAATGTTGTTGTTGTTGTTGTGGCTCTCCCACTTATAAGACAAGAAAAGAGGGGGGATCGGGCTCCCCTGAGGAAAGCTCTAATACCTAGGTCAGAGCTCGATCGGTCTAAGCATAAAGAGAAAAAGTATAAGTGGTAGAACCTGTTTACCTGTAGAGAATGAATCCTATATATAGTTGGTGGAGGGAGACATGGTCTTAGCTGTGTCAACGCTAATTACAGATATGTCAGAGCCGTATGAAAATTGTGCCATGAGAGCTCGATCGAACTAGGGTGTTCAGAACCGAGGTCCATCCTTCTTCTGCAGAGTTCGGTCGGCTTGATCTGACAAAGAGCTCGGTAAGTAGGGGGTATTATCACTAGTCCCCGACATTTGTGTCAAACTAGGACATGTGATTTAGAGAAGTCAAATCAACCTCGACTGGGGCTGTAAGAAAGATGAGAAATATAAGGTAAAGCTTGAGGAGCTTGAGGAAGGAAAGCTCGAGAAGCTCAAGGAAGGAAAGCTACAGGAGCTCAAGGGCTGAGAGCTCGACTGAGCTCGATTTTCTAGGGGTGGTACCACTAGTCCCCCTCAGAAGTCTTGGTATTTATACCATGTAGTGTCGGTTGAGTTTTCCAAAGGAACACATGTTATGCAAAAGGGAGTCGATGCTTTGGATACTGTGACAATGATTCGGGTAAAAACTGAAAAAATATAACTCCGACATCGCATTAATGACATCGGTTTGCTTGCCCGATCTATAAATGGAGTGAGGCAAGCGACATTCTTCATTTGACTAAGGTAGAATAGCTCAGTTGCTTTAAAGTGATGTTGTGTTTGAAGTGTCTCAAGGCTTTAGAGTATAGGTTGGTGTGCTCAGTAAATTTAAAAGGTTACCTTTCCTTTAAGTTTGTGAATTTACCATTTAGTAGTAAAAATAGTGCGAACAACTATTAGCTCGACTCTACTAGAAGACGCTGGAGAGGTGGGCTCTTCTATCGCTCTAGATAAGGTTGCTTAACACGAAGAAGAGGCTTGGGTTCACACTAAATGAACAAAGCTGGTCATAGTAAGACCTCATGTACTGGTTGAAGAGGAGCAAGAGGACATGGTTGTAGGTGGTGAGATCCCTGTGGTCTCCGAGAAAGCTCGGGTAAGGGACATCCGGTACTCGCTGACAGATAGAGACTTAAAGGGGATCTGGTGGAAGAATCGAATACCAGAGGATTGCAAGATGCTCATCCCTGGAGAGGAAGTCCGAGCCTATGAAGATCTTAAAGACCATAAAGTGATGATCTATGAAGAAGACTTGAGGTCTGGGGTGCGGTCTACTTTGCACCTCTTCCCCCTGGCTTTCCTGGGCTACCACAATATCGTCCCCACCCATCTCAGCCCCAACACGTGGCAAACTATTACAGGGTTCAGTATATTGTTAAATGTGAAATGATGTATGTTTTACTCTGAGAAATACCACAAGTGCATAGTATCATAGCTCGTAGTAAAGTGAGAGTACGAGTGTCGTATCCACAGGAAAGGTTTATTTCAAATAACTTCAATTCAATTAAATTATTATTTGGAAATGACCAACCTTTTAATAATTCAACTAATTAATTAAATTAAATCAAATAATTGCTTTTGGATTGAATGCTAGATTATGAATAATAATAGAGTATGATTAGGTTTCATTGGAGTTTTGAAATAGGTTTAATCAATTGTCTCAATGGATTCTACTTCCCAAATTAAGTATATCTAGCATCTCTAAGCTCATTCACTTCTTTCTCAAGAAAATGGAATATAATTAAGTAAAATTAAATCTCTATTCTCAAGAGAAGAAATCAAAACTCAATCCATTCTATCAAGATACATTCGTAGATCTTTAGGTAATTCTCTTATTACTAATTCAATCACCCCAAGTTATTAATTCCTTAATCTAAATCATATTCAACTTTCGTATTTTTTATAATTTAATAGATTTAATAATCGGTGGCCAATTAATTGCTAACAATCAAAATGAAATTAATAAATCCATAATTTAGAAATACCTTAATAGATGTCTATATAAATTAATCAACCATTTATCAAAACATCCAAATCTACCTAATCTCATAAAGGGGATTAGTTGTCATAACTAATACAAATATAAAAGAAATATAAAGACTAAATAAAGAGTCCATAACTCTAATCTTACAATAAATGAATTTAAGAAGGAATCAAAAAAGTTTAAAATTGAAATTATAAAACAAAAATAATTGTTGAATCTTGATGAATAACTCTTTGTTGAAGTAGTTGAATCTTTTCCAAGTCTCTAGCTTCCTCCTTTAATCTCCTCACTTTTTCCTCTCCCTTGATATCTTTCTTATTCTTGTTCTTAAGAGAAAAAAAAAATAAAAGTGCTAAAGGTTAGATCAAGGATTGGCTGCCTCTCTCTCTTCAAAATGATGAATTTATAATGTTCCTCTGGTTCTAAAAATGCCCCTAAGATTTTAGTGAAAAGTTTTGCCTTGAAATTTACATTTTCAGCTTTTTCTAATTATACACAGGCATGTAGTATCATGAACACGGGCGTGTGAAAGAAGAAACTTTCGAAATCTTGAGAATTTTAAATTTGGCAAACTCTGGAAAAAACACACGGCGTGTGGATCAGTTCTACAGGCCATGTGTAATTTTTTGCCTTTACCTCCTTTTGGTTCATTTCTTCTTAACAAGAATCTGAAGTGCACGGGCATGTGGATCAATTAGACATGCATGTGTGTGTTATTTAACTTTTGTTTTCTTTCTTTTTAATCTTCCATCCGCTCCATCTCAATTACTTAAGGCAATTCCTCCATTATTCTATCATTACAAACAAAACCTCATTAAACTAGGTAAAATATAAACCAATTACAACACAAATAAACAAAATTTCATTACAATATATGATTAAATATGAGATTATTAGATATTGTGAGGGATGCTCAGGGTAGTGCCTTCTCCTCGAGTACTGAGTGCCTTCATCACTCTCAAGATATGCTCGGAAGATGACAAAGATTTTTTATATCTACAAAGGTGGTCCGAGCTCAATCTGTTTATAAGAAAGCGTGACTCAATGAAGGCCTGAAAAGACTAATTCTTTATTCTGGAGAATTGTGAGGGGTTCAGCCTTTAGAACACATGGATGGACGAGCCTAATGGTGAACATGTGGCCAGAGGAAAGGCTAAATGAGGGTGAACTCGCAATGTTCAAAACTATGGAGTGTGACATTCTGAAGGAGAAGAGGAATGTCATTGGGCTGATAAAGGAGTACTTTTTCCTTAGGAAAACTTCGAAAGAGATTTGTCCTGAAGATCAGACTTGTAAATATTACTCATGCTCTAAGAGACTTAGTTTATGTTGGCTTAATGTTGATCTATTTAAACCTTAGTTATGTTGTGCAGAGAGAAGCTTAGGATCATCTTCAAGAAAGCTGAAACACCTGGCAAAAAATAATTCCAGCAAGGAAGCCTAGAATAAGGCAAAGATGTCCAGTGAGTCATCTAGCGGATGAGCTGCCATGACCAGCGTTGCTTAGGAGAAGGATCCTATTACTAAGGATATGACGCTAACCCTTAAAGTGGCTCAAGAAACTTTGCCTCCTAGAGAGGCTAGAGAATCACTAGGCCATCGTTATAACCTAGATCGGTTAGTGAAGGTAGTACAAGACCTAGGTAACTAGAAGGTGCTCAAGTAGATATACCAAACCATCTCCTAAGAAAGGCGCGAGCATGAGTGGATGAGCTCGAAAGACGTTGTATAGAAGATGATTACGGTTTCTCACATGGTAAGAAATAATCTAGACTTTGGTGCTTAGATCCAATTTAGCATAAAATTAACTGGATTGTATTATGTAGCTCACCCAACTCTCTCATACTATGGTAGATCAGGTGGCTAGGATGGCGGAAAACTTTCACCAGGCCAACAAAGCATGCAAGAAGGAGTTCGATCGCAGTCTAGAGATGAAAAAGGCCTTAAGTGCCAAAACCCAAGAGCTGAAGCAAGCCCAATAGGCTCTGAAAGCCAAAACTGAAGAACTGTGCTCCGCGGAAGAAGCGTTGAGAGCCAATACTGAGGAGTTGCGCCTGGCAAAGGAGACTTTTAAAGCTGGTCAGCAAGGATTGGCTACCGAGTGCTAGAGGAGCAACAAGAGCTATGCTCGGGGTGTATATACTTACTAACATGTTGTGACCGAACGGCTTAAAAAGAAAATCTAGACATGGATTTGTCCTGAATGCTAGACATGGACATCTACCAGCTAGCTGCTGATGCCGAGGAAAAAGATGATGATGAAGAGGAATGGGACGAATAAGACAAGGTCCTAAACTTGTAATGAAATTTTTGTATAGTAGTTGTAGAGTGTCTGCTTATGCTTGGTCTACAAAATTGTAAAGACCGGGCTCTTTATGCAATGGAATTTTTGCTCTTCTAATAAAATGAAGTTTAACTTGGCTTTTATACTTTGCATTTTATTTTAGTCTCAATGTTATGTTTTATTTGCATTAGACTAGTGGCTCGATTTATAATAGAATTTGCATTTATATTCTATTTTGATATGTTTTTATTTGCGTGCCTATGGCACTCTGTTAGCATTCTCAGACACGACATGCCTCTATACATTTTGTTATTGTTAATGTGCTTTGGACATGGCTTCATATAGCATAATCGAGTCACGATGCGCACTTTGGTGCTTATACGCTGAGAATCTTGCTAAACATAGCAGGTTGGTTGACCTGATCTTCTTTTCATGGCATGTTTATATATGAATTCATACATGTATTTTAAGAACTAATAAAATAAAAATGAAGAGGTAAAGTTGTAAAGTAATTACCTGCCTGAGGTGTATTATCTCTGATGGTCGGTTGGACGACCTGTTTTAAAGCATGGCTCTTGGGATAGCCTTCTTAGAACTTCTTTATGGTTAGGAAGGAGCTGCTTGAGCTCTCCTCTTTCAATCAGATTCTTGGTTTAAGTGGATTTGTATAGGCTCTTTCGTTTTGGCTAGATTCGGGACTTCCCTTTTTGGTGTGGACCATTCATCTATGTTGTTTTTGTGTTATGGCTTGGTGCCTGGGGATGAAAAGCTTGTTCTTGGTGTAATAGGGTACCAAGGCTTGGTACCTATGGATGTCCCCCTTTGATGTTGTCAGATGGCTTCTTGGACGTGCCTTTGGGCAAGGTGAGTATAGTTTGATATATACATTTTTATACAATAATGGAGAATTATCATTACAAAAATATGAGAGGCTCGGGAATACAAATAGCCCCTAAATTTACAAGGTTCAAAATAGTGAATACAAGCTCTCTAGTGTGCAATCAGATAATTGATGTCACACATAAATAAAAAATACAAGTATGGTGTGCGCAAAGGCGCTATAACAGTTTGGAATTTTAAATGAAATGAAATAAATTTTTATTGCTTGGTTTATTTTAGTTATAGCTTATATTAGATTGTTGGCTTGTAGAGTTCGGTTTGCTTAGTTTGGTGTGTGATGAGCATGATTCTTGTTATCATGCTCCAATTAGTTGTTTAGCACGTGCGAGGGCACTGTAAGAAACACAATTAAAGTGTTGAAAGTTTGATGTGCGTCTAAGGCACTGAGATGCACGATAAGTGCTAAAGCTCGATGTGCGACTAAGGTATTAAGATGCACATTAAGTGCTAAAACTCGATGTGCGACCAAGACACTGTCAGCTGCATGATTAATGTGTTATTTTGTGCACACAAGGGCGCCATGATGCACATTAAGTAGAGTAATATTATATGGTTAGAGTGCTCTTCTTGCAAGAGCTGAGAAATGTACCTGGGGCTCAATCGCCTATATCAGAAAATAGTCATTCCACACTCACCACACCACTGATGTCGAGCTGTACCTTAGGGGTAGTCCTAGCTCTCTAGGCTCGGGTGTTGTTGCTGCTATGGCACTCTCACCTGCAAAATAAAAAAGGAGGGAAATCGAACTCCCTTAAAAAAGGTACTGATTCCTAAGTTGGAGCTCAATCGGTATGAGCACAAAGAGAGAAAGTAAAAGTAGAAGAACTTATTTACCTGTAGGGATGACCCTATATATAGTTGATAGACGGAGACACGGTATGAGTGATGTTAGAACTGATTGCGAGTGTATCAGAGCCGTATACCAATTGTATCAGGAGAACTCAGTTGGATTAAGGTATCTAAAATTGAAGTTCATCCTTCTTATGTAAAGTTCAGTCGCCTGACTGGATAATGAGCTTGGCCGAGAACTTATTAAGTAGGGGTACTATCATATATAAATATATATTTTTAGAAATATTTTTGTATTTAGAAAGTTATTTAGAGTGTTAGATTTTGTTTTTAATATTTTTCTAATTTTTTAAAAAATTTAGAAAAAATTGATTTATTTTTATAAATTTCAAAATAAAAATTATAAAAAATTAAAATTTTAAATTTATCTATTTAAACACAATATGTTTGAAGAATTTTTAAAATTTTTTTATTATATTTTTAGAAATTTTTTGGTAAATAATAATATTTTAGGGTGTTTTATGATTTTTTAAAAAAAATTAGCAAAAATTTATTTATTTTGATAAATTTTAGAATAAAAATAATTTTAAAAAATAATTTTTTTAATTTTTTAATTAAATAGAATATGTTTTAGGAAATTTTAATTTTTTTTATATTTTTAAAATTTTTTTTGGTAAATAGAAATATTTTAGGGTGTTAGATTTTTTTAGGTATTTTTTTTATTTTTTAAAAAATTTTAGGTATATTTGATTTCAAAATTTTAATTATAAAAATAAACTAATAAAAAAAATTTATACGGATAGAAAATTTTTTCTCTCGATAATTTACCGATAAATATTTATTTTCGTCGATATTTTTATTACAGGCAAAGGAAATAACTACAGAAATTTTATGTCGATAATCTGTTGATAAATCTAATTATCGACAAAAAAAATAAAAATTATCAGTAGATTTTTTTGTCGGTAATCCGGTAAATTCTTATAGTGTATATATTTGGCTTAAACTATATAATTTTATATCCCCTTGCAAATAAAAAAAAAATGAAATGAAATTTCAAGATTCATTAAAAAGGAAACATGACAAAAGTTGATAGACCAACAAGAAAATAAAATAGAAAAAATAAAATAAGTAAGAGGCAATTCAAGATTCTTGCAAAGAAAATTGACAAAAGAAATAGAGGAATTGATAGGGATGTGGGAGCATAAATATACATGAATCGAATCACTTTGAATTTCGTATGAAAATTATGTCATGCATGCCATCATCTACAACGACAACTTCTTCTTCTTCTTCTCCTTCTTCTTCTTCTTCTTCATGGGCGGCCATGGACGACTTGCTTCTTTTATGGTCAACCCATGGAAAAATATGTGCTTCAATACCTCATCAATTTGGTCATATATATATAACATCAACATAATTATTAAATTTAAAATTATTTATATACAATTATAAAACTTTATTAAAAATCAAATTTAAAAACTTTTATTATATTAAAATTTAAATTACGTATTACACAATAATAGAAATAATTCTTTTATTCTCTAAAATATTATTTCCATCTAACTTCATATTCAAATTTAAAATCTTATTTGTAGAAATTCTAAATATTTATAGTCTGGGTATTCTTTTGAAATATTTTTAAAATTTTTTAGATGATAGAGGATTATCTCAATCTTTAAATATTTTTCTTATTCAAATTTAAAGAAAATTAAATAGCTATATATAGAATAAATTTGGCTTTTAATTGTAAAAAAAAAAAAGAATAAATTTAAATCACATCTCCATTCATCAATACCAGTTTGGATAATTCTCCTGCATGATGTTCAAATATATTATTTAATTTTTTTGCAATAATATGTTCTATTTATTTAATTTTATGATTAAAATTAATTTTTTTCATACATTTTTCATATTTAATAGTAAACAAGGAAAATATAAAGTTCGTAAATAAATCTAAATATTTTGTAGTTTTAAATATTTAAAGAATATTAACATTTTTTCATTATTCTCCAAACTAAAAAAATAACTGATTTTTAATATTACAATTCAATAATAAAAACATAAATTAATTTCGAAGACAAAATATTTTCCCCAAAAGAAACGTTTCCTAGATATTTAACGTGTTAACAAATCTCAACTACTCCTAAACAAATCTCAACAACTCAAAAGAAACGTTTCATTTTTTTTTCTTTTTATAATTAAAAGCTTATTAGGCATATGCATGGGAATACTTTTTTTTTCTTTTTTTTTTTTTGCCTATGAGGAAAAACAAAGAAATTAAAATAAAAAGAATGAGAAAAAGAAAATTAAGAATTAAATAGCTTAACAAGACAAATTCGTATAGTAAATTAATTTAGAAGCAATAAATCAGTATCTTTCTTTGGGGGATAAAAAAAAGGGTAGTCTTTTATACATACATACATACATACATATATATATATATATATAATTGATATGCACACCTTTTTTATTATAGCAAAATTATAATTTATTTATTATTTTACTAAATTAATTAATATATTAAATTTCAATTATATTCATATTTAATAGTACTACTAATTAAAAATATCTAATAAGTATACATATAATACTAAATTGAAAGTATAAAATTCTTTAAAAAATTAAGAGTCTAATAAAAAAATATATATATGAATTTATATTTTAATTAAATAATTAATTTTTATAAAATAAACGTGTGTCAATAAATTTAGAATGGATAAATAAAATATATATTGTTTTTTTGGTCGATAATAAAATATATATTGTTAATAAGTTGTTAGATTAAAGGAATAAAATTCATGGAAATAAATTAATTATGTCGTATTTTTTAAGTTGCTGGACAATAATAGTCAAAAAATATGTCACACGTTGTGCTAAAATTCAATTTTCCTTAATAAATTCTGCAGTCCTTTCATTTTAAGTATGCGGAGCACATTCATGGTGTGGATAATTTGAATATTTCCATGTCAATATATACATTTTATCGGATCCCATCCATTGCATTAATTAATAAAAATATATACGGAGAATAAAATTACACATTGAACATAAAAATTATTAATATAAAAATATATATATTTTTAAATTTTAACAATTAGTTTTAGACAAAGATACAGGCTCTGATTTGGGTATATTTGATTATTTTGTTTTTGATATTTATATATTTATTATATTTATCTATTTTACTTTAATAAATACTTATATAATTACATATTTATCATTTTATTTTTTATATTTATCCATTTCATATTCAATAGACACTTAAATAAAAATAGTACTTTAGAAATTTATAAATGTCTATTTAATATAAAATATATAAATATAAAAAATAAAATAATGAACATGTGATTATATAAATATCTAATGGAATAAAATATATAAATATATGAAGTAATCTAATAAATATATAAATACATAAGATAAAATGATCAAACCTATAAAATTTAGAGGGAAATTAATGTATTAAGCTACTTTTAAAATCTATATTCAAAAAATTCATTATTAATTAAGGATTAATAAGATATATAGACATTTTATTGAGAAAAAAATAAAACAAAAAAAAATTTAACGCACATGAACATACTCTATATGGAAAAAAAATTAAAAAAAAAAGTTTCTAAATTAGCCAACAATATATTAAACTGAAATGAATAAAAAAAAATATAAAACTACATTTATTTTATATTTTAAAATAAAATAATTATTAAAAAATTAACCATCTCAAATTGATAGATTGCATATTTTTTCATTTTTTTTCAAATTATATCCTATTTACGGTTTTAATAATAAATTAGTTATAATATTATACTTCTACTTAATATTGTTAATTTCATGTTAATTAAATGGATAACACACTAATTTATAATTTTATTTTTTACTTATCTACTTGCAATGATTATAGATAACTGAAATACTCACATAATAGAAGATAACTGTTTATTTCGAGAAAAGAGTATCCATGTCCATTTTTTGCTAAATAGTTTTTCCAACCCTTTTCTTTTATTAATAAAGTGTACATAAATCCCTTATACAAAATTTTCCATCACTTAAGTTTTAAAAATCTTTTTGTATAATAGATAGATAGAAAATGCCTTAAATAATTAAAGCTTATACCAAATGAGCTATTAAATTTAATTATGGTTGCATTATCTTTTAACGGCATATATTCCTAGTTCTGATAATTTTCTTAAAAAGTGATGAATTCAATTAAATTGAAAATGTGTTAGTTTCTCCATTAAATTCTTGCATATTCTTTATTAAAAAATAAAAATATTAAATAAATGTAACTTATATTAAAATAAAAGTGTAACAAATATATATATATATATAAATTTATATTTTTAATAAATTTTTTTTTATTTTTATAAAATAAAAAGTGTATATATATATCAGTTTGACATAAAAAAAAATACTACAGCACTACATTGCTACTAGAAGTTTGTATTTATATTATCTTTTTATGACAAAAATTTAATATGATGCGGCAAATGATATATTCTACCAAAATATATTTTAATTAAACATATTAAATTAATAATAACTAGCTAACTCATATATATAAATGGAAAGTTAAACATGTAATGAGATGGATAGTATTGGTCGATTTATGTGTATCAATTTTAAACCGTAAGTATACGGTTTGTATAAGTAATAGAGTGAAAATAAAGGTCGATCCCACAGGAAATAAATAATTTGACTAACTCAAATTCAAATCAAATATTATCTGAAAACTAATTAATCAATTTAATATTTAAAAATTAAATTCTTAATCCTTAATTATAAATTTAAAATAAAATTAAACTAAGATAATTATCTATTAATTTAAACTTCAAATTCAAATTCAAATAATTAAGATAACTAGTAGGATTAAATTTCATTAGGATTATTTTAAATGGATAAAAATATTTTTTCAAACTAATTTAAATTATTCTTGAATCAAAGTCACCAATTTCTTAAATATTAACTTTCCTCTTTCTCAAGCAAAAAAATTAATAATTGATGTAATTTATTAATTCTATTTTTATGAACAATAAATTAACAATTTCTCAAACTCAAAGGAACTAAATTGGTCTTAAGATTATTTTTTTTTATCTTTAAATAGAATTTTCTTAAGTTATTAATTCTTTAATCTAAAACCACACTCACTCAGCATACGATTTCAATTGAACATGCAATTGGTAGCCAATCAATCACAAGCACTAAGATCAAAATCAACAAAACTTCAATTTCAAGAGAGAAACAGTAATCAATTTAATTAATTCCTATTATTCACAATCTTAAATCTACCTAATCTCACTAAGGAAATTAGTTGTTCATGACTAGATTAAAAATAAAAAACATAGAAATTAAGAAAATAAACATGTTATTCATAATCCAAATGTTCAAATCAATAACAGAACAAAAATATGAAATAAAATATAAACCAAAATAGAGAATTCAAATTAGGTAGATGAATAGTCTAGTTGAGATGATGAAGTTATCCTCAAGTCCAATTTTCTTCCTCCTTTTAATCTCCAATGGTGAAAAAACTAAGCTCCCCTTGAAAAATAAAAAAGTATAGTAGAAAATTACCTCTGGATGATCTCCACATTCCTGTTCACATCCCCCATCAAGCTGTTTTTTTTCTCTCTTCTTCCAACTAGATTCCTCCTACTTAGCTTTTGTTTCAGAATTTGAATTTAAAATTCCTAATCAAATTTCTATCAGATATAATCTTTATCTCCAATTGAATCTTTTAAAAAAATTGTAGCCCCAGAAGAGTAAATAATTTTAGGCTTTTGAATTGTCTTATTTGAACTTCAGATGTCCAAGTTATGGCCCAATTACTATTAGTGGCTCGGACTAGATTTATGCTTCTAAAATTTAAGCCCAAATTCGACTTTTAAGTTGGAAGCCTAAACAAACTAGGACTTTCTGAAAATCTTATGATGTCCTCTATCAACTTCATGAAGACTAATTTTTCAAATTTTTACTTTAAAATTATCAAAATTATACTTGAAGCTTTGAAGATTCAATTTTACCTAAAAATTTCAATGTAGGCACACTTTCAAGAAATTAAATTAAACTAAGCTAAATTTAAGAATCATGAAATAAAAGTACATAAACAAGTTTAGATTAAATTAATTCAAGTCAATTACATACTAAATATGATAGAAAATATGAGGTCAATATACGTTTATTAAATTCTCTCACACTTGAACTTTTGTCTGTCCTCAAGCAAATTAACATCATTAAGTCAAATCTCAAAAATTAATCAAAAACAATCAACCAAAGAAAAATAATAATCACTTATTCTTAACTTAAACCACTAAATTTCAAAGAATCATAACCTCAAGCAACTTCATAAACTAAGTACACTTATACATTAAGTGATTAATAAAAATTTTCATGTCAAACCATAGTCATAAAAAGTTCATCATAACTTTATTAACCCAAGAATGTAGCAAGCATCACCAAGTAGCAAATTATACACAACAATTGAGGATTAATAAGAACTATGTATTTATCAATATGATTATATATATTTAATGGGTGCATTTTATGCTCTATCCCATTATTATTATTTTTTTTCTTTCTTTCTCTTTTTTTATATAAATATATATGGTGGATGCATTTTATGCTCTGACCTTAATTATCTAAACGAGTGCGTCTTAGGATCCATCTCACAAAAATATTTAATATAATAACTATATTAATTATGCATAATTCTCACATCATATCCTCACAAAATTAAGCAAATTACTACTTTAGTGATACATGCTAACTCAATAATCTTATACATCACAATGAACTTAAATCACTATGATGAAAAATAATTTTAAATATTCTTTTAAAATAAGTGTTCTTAATTTATAAAATTACTCAAAATCACAACATTATCCATTCCAAGCATTCAATTAAGAATAACCAAAAATTATTTCTATCTAGCTAAAAGAATTCAATTATCAAGTTGAAATTTAAAATAACAATAATTAATTTATTTAATAACAAGTAAAGATCAAGTAGAGATCACAAACTAAATAGCTTGCAAAGTAGGAGTATAACAAGTTCTATTATTTATTGAAAACTGATATTTAAAGTCTATTACAATTAAAATAAAAAAGACATAAAATTAAATAAAATAAACATAATTTAAAAAAATATTATTTAAATCAAACTAACAATAATAAGAGTTATTTATAGACTTCTAAGCATCTCACTCTTCTTTCTTAATGGTTATTTCATCGAATTGAACTTTTTTAAGGATCTTTGGAGGTCTTTCTCTTTTCTTTTTTTTTTTCCTCTAATTTAGATGGTCTACCTCTCTTCCTCTTTGTTGGAAATGGCTTAGGTTCATAATCTTTACTTGAGGTATTATCTAAAACTTCCAAGTCAAGTTGAGATCCAACTTTCTCCTATGTTTTCTCTAATTTTTCCCCCTCCACTATCTCATTAAGATCAAAAGTGCATTCATAAGGATCAGGATAAGCACGCTTAAAAGTATAGAAAATAGTAAATTGTTCAGGTATTTTCTATAAGTGGACTGACAAAAGATTTTCTAGGATCCCATATGTTATATCCATTTCAACCCCAAGTAAATGATTTCTCTTTATTGTTCATCTTTTTATCTTCTAAGATTATGCTAATTATGAATTAAGGTGATAAAAACTTAACCTTATATAGAGGAGAAATAAAGACTAATCCTAAAAACATTAACTAAAAGAATTCTAGTTAAACTCTTACTATTAAAGTTTACTAATTAAAATTAAATATTTATTCTATTAAGGATAAAAAATTAAATTCAAAATAAAAGATAATATCTTAATCCTAAATAAACTAAAAAATCTAGCTAACTATTTAAATAAAACCTAATAATAATTATTATTATTATTTATTTATAAATATTTTTAATTTTTTACTTCTTTTTTTTTCTTCACGCTAAAACTAGAATTTTTTTTATTTTCATTTTTTTATTTTATTTTGTCCAAAATCTGAAAAATATTATTTTTTTGTTTTTTTTAATTTTGAAAATTCTATATATATATATATTAAAATTTTAAATTTTAAATTTACAAAAACAAAAAACATAAAAAAATAAAAAACACAAAATATCAATACAAGAGACATACTTCACAAAATACAAATTAAACAAACTAATAAAACAAAACAAATAACAAAACAAATACTCCTCTTCCACACTTAAAATTTTCATTGTCCACAATGAAAAGCATATAACTATAATAAAAATACCATAAATAACAGAAAAAAAATATGATAAGAAAAAGAAAAGGATGAAAACTTCCCTGAGTCATGGCGACGATGGAGGTGAGGGAGTCAGCGAAGGAACAGATAAACCTAAAAGTTCAATATACTTCATGAGTTTGTAATTATGATAAGTCTGACTCCTTTTCATATTGACAAATATGTAATTTATGGTCCATATTTGATCGTCATATTGCTTATGTTGCGCCTCCATAATATTCATTGCATGCTTATCTGCTGATTCTTTTCGTCCATTGAATCGAGCTGCTTTAAAACTTATCGTCATCCCTGTTCATCATTGACATTATCATCATCTTATTCATCATCAGTCTTCTCTTCCTCATTGTCTTCCTTGAAATAATTTATTGTAGCACCTTCTTATTGTGGGATCTTTTAAAATACTGTTAGCATCCAAAATCTCAACACAACATAAAGTGTCAAATGAATATGACTCTCCATTAATACATTTCATCGAAGTATTGCTATGATCTAAAATATTAAAATATACTGTTAATCCAGTAATAATATATCCTAATGCGATAGTACTATTAGGATGTTGAACAATAAATATTAAACTTTGAAAAATATGATATGTTATAGATATTTTTTTATTCTTATAAGCATAATACAACATAAATAATTCTTGTACTGACACTTTATTACTTTTCTTTTTACCAAACACAAAATGACACATAAACTTATACAATAATAATAAACTATGATCACGAATCAGTCTATTAGGTACATTTCTTATATTGAACAAATCAAACCTAATTAAAGTTTTCCAAAATTTGTCAACTTTAAAATCCTTAGAATGAGTACTAGAACTTCCTTTAGGTAAAACAAAAGCTTTGAACATAACATCATAATCAATTTCATAATTCAAACCAAACATTCTACACTCTAAATTTTTATCCTTAGATTTGGACATTTTAAGGGTTGTGAAAAATTTAAGAGTGGGTTCTTTATATGTGTCATATCTCTCTTGAACTAATATTTCCTAACCTAATCTAGTAAATAATTATTTCATTCTATCATCTAAACCCAAATATTCTAAAACACCATGGCTAAAATATCTACAAGGAGTAATATTTCTTAAGCATAGAGAGAGACATTTCTTACCTTTTTCTTGATCAAAAAGTGAAAAATGAGCCTCAAAATGAGAAGATATATCTACCTCATTACTTGAAAGAGCTTGAAACCTTCTCTTTTTCCTTCCTTAAAGAAGTTTTCTTGCAACACTCTTAATTTTTTAAGCCATTTTTTATTGATTTGAGGAATGTGTTTAGTATATTAGGTAAAGATTTGTTAGATTAAGTAAGAAATTGAGAAGATTTGTGTGAGATTTGTGTGAATTTGAGAAAAGAAAGGTTAGGGATTTGAGAGAAAGTTTGAGAGTGAGAGAGAGAAGAAGAAGAAGATGAAAAGGAAAGTGAGGAGAGAGACAGGGGCTGCTTATGCTTTTATAAAAAAAATTTCCTTCCAGTCAAGCCCATCACGATGGCGACAGACTTGTGGACAGCAGCAGTGTGATAGTGCTGCTGCTCGAGCGAAGGGAGGAGTTCTCCCCTCTGTCACAATCGTGGCATCTGTTGCGATCACAATAGACATGCAACTTTTTTTTAAATAAGATGAATGTCGCGATCACGACAGTGGTGGCAAAGCGAGCTGTGAGCTCACGCTGCCGAGCCTGATCGAGTTGCACGACAATGCCTTCTGTCACGATCGTGTGGTGTCGCGCGATTGCGACAGAGATATAATATATATTTATATATATACATATATATATATATTTTTTGGTCATAAACAAGTAAATAAAACCCAACTTAAACTCACCTATTTTCATTCTTTCTTCTCTTCCTTAGTCATTTACTTAACAAAAAAAATGCAAAATAAAATAAACTTAAAACACTAACCTGCAAAAATTAACAAACTAGATTAATAACAACTATTAACATTTCAACTTAACTAAATCAAATAAACTAAAAATACTAAGAACAAAATAAAATTAAATTGAAATAAAAAGATAAAAATTTGGGTTGTCTCCCACCAGTGCTTGTTTAAAGTCTCTAGCTCGACTCTTTCTTTGAAACTCAAACATTAAAATAACAAACCAAAGCCTTATCAATTGGTTCACTAATTATATATGACTTTAGTCTTTGTCCATTAACTTTAAAATTTTGGTTTGAGTTATTTTGAATATCCACTGCTCCTGACGGATAAACTTTAACTATTTTAAATAGCCCAACCATCCAGACAAAAATTTTTCAGAAAAAAAGTTTCAATTTAGAATTGAACAATAACACAAATTGCCTTCATAAAAATTACGCTCCCGGATACGCTTGTCATGCCATGTCTTAGTTTGCACTTTATACAACTTAGCATTTTCATATGAACTAAGGTGCAATTGTTCGAGTTGACTTAACTGAAGCATCCTCTTTTCACCTGATGTTTTCATATCAAAATTTAATTTTCTAATTGTCCAATAGGCTTTATGTTCTAACTTTACTGGAAGATGACAAGCTTTCCCATAAATTAATCTTTAAAGAGACAAACTAATGGGTATCTTAAAAGCAGTCCTATAAGCCCATAAAGTATTGTCTAATTTCAGTGCCTAATCTTTTTTAGAATTTTGAACAGTCTTCTCTAAAATCAACTTGATTTCTTTATTAGAAATCTCTACCTGACCACTCATTTATGGATGGTAAGGTGTAGCTATCTTATGATGAACTCCATACTTTCTAAGAAGAGTTTCAAAAACTTTATATCAAAAGTGTGAACCTTCATCACTAATAATAGCCCTTGGTATACTAAACCTAGAGAAAATAAATTTCTTAAGAAAATGGATCACTGCCTTAGCATTATTAGTTGGACTAGCAGTTACTTTTATCCATTTTGAGACATAATCTACAGCTACAAGAATATATTGGTTACCCAAAGAAGAAGAAAATGGTCACATAAAGTCAATTTCACATATATCAAATAATTTAACTTCTAAAATAGAGTTTAAAGGTATATCATCTCTTCTTGAGAAATTTTCTACTATTTGACAACGATCACATCTCTTAATAAAATTGTGCGCATCAATATACATTATGGGCAAAAAAAAAAATCCTATTTCCATATCTTAGCTATAGTTTTAGAAGAACTAGCATGTCCTCCACACTCTCTAGAGTGACAAAATTCGAGTATGGACTGAAACTCTTCTTCTGAAATACATATACGAATCAAACCATCACTATAATGTTTGAACATTAAAGGATCATCCCACATATAATGCTTCACTTCAGAGAAAAATTTCTTCTTTTAGTTAGCATTAAAATCTAAAGGCACAATTTTACTTACCGGATAATTGACAATATCCGCATACCAAGAAAAATTTCCTTTTAATGAATAAAATTGCTCATCTGGAAAAGCTTCATTCATTGGTATCTCTTCCATGACTAACGTCCCCAATTCTGGTCTAAAAAGATGGTCCGCAATAATATTCTGTAGCCATTTCTTGTCTCTAATAACTACATTGAACTCTTGAATTAACAAAATTCAACGAATCAAATGTTGTTTTGCCTCTTTCTTAGTCATAGAGTACCGAATGACAACATGATCTGTGTACACAATTACTTTTGACCCAATAATGTATGATCGAAACTTATTTAAAGAGTAAACCACTACTAGCATCTCTTTCTCCGTAGTAGCATAATTGACTTGAGCATCATCAAGCAATTTTCTAGCATAGTAAATGACATAACACCTTTTTTTCTTTCTTTCGCAAAGAACAACTCCTATTGTAAACTTACTAGAATCACACATGATCTCGAAAGGTAAGGCCCAATCAGAAAATGCAATAACTGGAGCAGTGATTAATATTTTTTTCAACCTATTAAAAGTAAATAAACAATTATTAGAAAAAAAATAAAAATCAACATCTTTACTTAATAAATCGCATAAAAGTTTTGAAATTTTAAAAAAATATTTAATAAAACATCGATAAAATTCAGCGTGTCCAAGAAAACTCCAGATTCCTTTGACGTTTGTAGGTGGAGGTAACTTCTTAATCATTTCAACTTTTACTTTGTCTACCTCAATCCCCACTTATGAGACTTTGTGCCCAAGGATTATCGCCTCTTCAACAATAAACTGACATTTCTCTCAATTAAGCACTAAATTTGTTTCTTCGCACCTTTGAAGCACATTAGCTAAATTCTGCAGATAAATTTCAAAAGAAGTACCATAAATAGTAAAATCATACATAAAAATTTTCATAAATTTTTCTGCAAAATTACTAAAGATTGTCATCATGCAACTTTGAAACGTAGTAGGAGCATTGAACAAACCGATAGGTGCCCTGCTGTAAGCAAAAGTACCAAATAGACAAGTAAATATTATCTTATCTTGATCTTCTGGAGCTATTAGTATTTGAAAATACCCTAAATATCTATCTAACAAATAGAAAAATAAATTACCGGCTAACTGCTCCAACATTTGATCAATAAAAGATAGCAGAAATAGTCTTTACGAGTGGCTTTATTTAATTTTTTATAATCTATACATACTAGCCAATCCGTAACTGTCCTAGATGGAATCAACTCATTTTTTTATTTTTAACAACTGTCATCCCTCTTTCTTTGGTACCACGTGTATCGGGCTTATCCAAGGACTATCCGAAATTGGATAAATAATTTTTGCATCTAGTAGCTTAGTAATTTCAGTCTTAACCACCTCCTTCATTTCAATCTTCTTTGTGCATCCACAACCGGTTTACAATCATCCTCTATGCATACACAAAGATGGACTAATACCCTTGATATATGAAATAGTTCAACCTATAACCCTCTTAAATTGCCTAATCACACCTAATATTTATTTTAAATGGTACTCGGATAATTGAGCATTTATAATTATTGGAAAGCTTTCATTTGGTCCTAAAAAGACATATTTCAAATGAGAAGACAATGGTTTCATTTCAAAAATATGTGGTCTCTCAATTGAAGGGGGTGATAAAGGTATAGATTTTTCTATTTCTTCAAATCTCCTAAAAGCTATGGGTGATGTCATCTGCAAGGCATAAGCACAAGCTGCAATCTCTTGATTGTCATCTTTTTGAATTGCACTATGAGTTAAACAAGCCTCTAAAGAATTTTCTCTAAACTCTTTTTCATAAGCTTCTTGAACTAACTCATCAACAACATCAACTCTGTAACAATCATCCATAAATCTTGGTTCTTTCATGGACTCATTAGGATTGAAATATATTTTCTCTTCACCCCCTTGCAGAGTTAGCTTACCTCCCTTAACATCTACCATAACCCCCGTAGTAGCAAAAAATGGTCTCTCTAAAATTATAGAAGTTTTAATATCCTCTTCCATTTCAAGAATAAAAAATCAATAGGTATAAAAAATTTATCAACTTTAACCAAAATATTTTCAATAATTTCCAAAGAAAATTTTACTGAACGATCAGTTAATTGCAATGTCATCCTTGTTGATTTCAAGTCGGTGAGTCCAAATTTTCTGTAAATAGAGTTTGGCATTAGACTTACACTTGCACCTAAATCATATAAAGCTTTACTAAAATTAAAATCACCAATAGTACAAGGTATAAAAAACTCACTGGATCCTTTAATTTGGATGGAAGTTTATTTAAGATCACTGCACTGTACTCTCCAGTTAGGGCAACTCTTGTATTTTCTTCAATGGATCTCTTGTTAAAAAGTATCTCCTTCAAAAATTTGACATATGAAGGCATTTGAACTAGAACATTTGCAAAAGAAATGTTAATTTTTAATTATTTAAACACTTCAAAAAAAATTTCATATTGTTTCTTCACTTTTTGCTTTTGAAGCCTTTGAGAAAATGGTACAGATGGTACATAGGGCTTCACTTCTGTTTTTGGTGGGAGTGTCTCACTTTGCTCTTTTTCAGTCTCACTCTCTTTATATTGCTCATCTTCTTTGATTTCTTTCCTTTCTCTTTCTGAATCAATATTCTTTGGTACCATCTCTTGTAACTTCTTTCCACTTCTAAGCGTAATTGCTTTATAACATTCTTTGGGATTTATTTCTATTTTACTAGGAAGAGCTCCTTGACTTCTCAAATTAGAAGAATTAGCTATTTGCCCAATTTGCACTTCAAGATTCCTATTTTGACTAGTAATTTTGATCCATCCTACCTTCCAATCGATCATATTGTTTATCTAATTTGTCAAACCTTTCACTAGAAACAGTAATAAATTTTTCTAAAGTAGCCTCATATCCCATCTTGTTATCATGGTAATTAGTTTGACCTTGTCCACGATTTAGAAATGGTGGTTGGAAGATTCCTCTTTGGTTGAATTGGTTCCCCTGATTACCTTGATTTCCACCCCAAGATAAATTAGGATAGTTTTTTGAACTAGGATTATATGTGTTTCCATAAGGCATTGGTTGAGCTCTTTTTTGATTCCCCATAAAAATTTACTTGATCTTGAGTTGGGCGTTCAAAAGATTGGTGATTTTCACCGCATACTTCACAACCTACAGTGGCAAGATTAACATATTCCAACTTTCTAGTTAAGGCATCAACCTTAGTTAAAAGTAATGATATTTCATCTATTTCATGCACACTGACTACCTTCTTGGGTAAAGATCTCTCACTAGAATAATAGTAATTGTTTGCTGCCATGGATTCAAGTAGTTTCAAAGCTTCAACTGTATTTTTGTTCATTAGCCTCTAGCAGCTGCATCTATTGTACTTCTCAATGGCCTTTTTATTCTATTATAAAATATTTGCACTATCAACCATTCTAGAATCTCTTGGTGAGGGCACTTCCTTTGAAGATCTTTAAATCTCTCCCATGCTTCATAGAGTGACTCTCCATCAAACAGTACAAAAATGGTTATATCATTTTTGAATTTTGCAGTCTTACAAGGAGAAAAATATTTTGCCAAAAATTCTTTGGATAGATCGTCAGATCGTCCCATGTGGTGAAAGTTATAGCAACTTATCCTTGCAATTAAGCTTTTGCCTTGTGCTTTAATGAGAAAGGAAAAAGGCGTAGCTTAATTGTATCATCACTGACTCCATTCATCTTGATTGTGTCACAAATTTCTAGAAAATTTACCAAGTGAGCAATAGCATCTTCCTAGTTCAAGCCATAGAAAAGCTGTTGTTGAGTCATATTGATGAGAGCTGGTTTAAGTTCAAAATTATTAGTATTCACTGCAGGTCGAGTGATGCTTGATCCAATCCGAGCATTAGGCATGACATGTTCTCTCAGAGTGAGATTTCTTGGTTGAATTTGATCTTGTGAGCTCGCCATGTTAATTTCTTCGTCACTAGCTTCTTCTAGCTCAATTATACAGTTTGTTTTTAGAGACTCCTGTGCACGAACTTATTTCCTTTCTTCTCTTTCTAGGAGAAGTCTCTCTCTTCTTGCTCTATTATTTTCTATACATTGTTTTTCGATTTCAGGATTAAAATCTTCTAAAACAACTTGTCAATCACTGTACATATAATCCCTGCAGAGAAGCAAAAGTAAACAATTAAAATAAATTGTAAATTAATAATTTCTTTGAACTTACTGTTATCAAATTAATTTTTTCTTCTCCAGCAATGGTGCTAAAAACTTATTGATTGATTTATGTGTATCAATTTTAAACCGTAAGTGCACGGTTGGTACAAGTAATAGAGTGAAAGCAAAGGTTGATCCCATAGGAAAGGAATAATTTAACTAATCAAAATTTAAATTAAATATTATCTGAAAACTAATTAATTAATTTAATATTTAAAAATTAAATTCTTAATTCTTAATCGTAAATTCAAAATAAAATTTAAATTCAAAATGAAATTAAACTAAGATAATTATCTATTAATTTAAACTTTAAATTCAAATTCAAATAATTAAATTCAAATAATTAAGATAACTAGTAGGATTAAGTTTCATTAGGATTGTTTCAAATGGGTAAAAATATCTTTTCAAGCTAATTCAAATTATTTTTGAATTAAAGTTACCAATTCCTAAAATATTAACTTTTCTCTTTTTCAAGTAAGAAAATTAATGATTGGTGCAATTTATTAATTCTATTTTCATGAAAAATAAATTTTAACAACCTTTCAAACTTAAAGAAACTAAATTGATCTTAAGATTATTTTTTTTATCTCTAAATAAAATTTTCTTAAGTTGTTGATTCCACCATACCTAGTTTTCACTCAGCATACGATTTCAATTGAACATGCAATTGGTGGCCAATCAATCACAAACACTAAGAACAAAATCAACAAAACTTCAATTTCAAGGGAGAAACAATAATCAATTTAATTAATTTTTATTATTCATAATCTTAAATCCACCTAATCCCACTATGAGAATTAGTTGCTCCTGACAAGATTAAATGTAAAGAACATAGAAATTAAGAAAATAAACATATTATTCATAATCCAAATGTTCAAATCAATAACAGAACAAAAACATAAAATAAACACACAAACCAAAATAGAAAAATTCAAACTCATTTAATTTTGAGGGAACTTATTTAAAATTTAAAAGGACTTCTAATTCAAAAATTAAAAATAATTTTTATAAAGGGACTAAAAAATCAGCATTAAAAATTTCATTCATATTAATTATTTTCCTAATTTTAAGAAAACAATTAACCAACTCCTATAACTTAATCATTTAATTAGATGCTAAATTTGTTTAATAATTAACAACATTAATTTCGATCCTAAAAAGTCATTAAATTTATTCATTCCATTTTGTTGAAATCGCCATCTTCAATTCATATATATCTATTAAAAAAATTATTAAATTATTAAAATATTATATAAATTATTTTAAATTGACTAAAATATTCTCTATTAATTCATTAATATTATACTCTCACTTTATTAATTAAATCATTAATAATAATGATATAATTAAAAAATTAATTAAATTTTTTATTTTGTAAAATAATAATTTGAACGTAATAAATTTTTCAGCATAAGTGATAATTTTAAGGGAATGGATGAAATATATATATATATTTGTTCATGATTAATATATGGTATGGCTAAACTGCATAAACAAATACTCAGAGAGGCAAGAGGGAGTAGTTCGCCAACTAGTTTTGCAAATTTGTCAATTGCGTTTCTAGAAGAAAATGATAATGCCGGCAGAAGAAGACTATTTGGAGTACAAGACAAAAGGCTTATTAATAGTGGAGTCCCATGTTGCTTATTCTTCTTATTCATTCATAATGCTTTTCATTTTTCTTAAAAATAAAACATGCTCAATTATGAGCATTGTGATTTCAGCTGTAATCATTAAGCATGTGAAACAAATAGGATAAATCGAGCACCGAAATGTGTGTGTATATATATATATACACTTTTTTTTTATAAACAAACATATCTCATATCACTTTAATATTATCTCTTCTCTTTATTCTAAATTAATAAATATACTTTTTTATTTATTTTAAATTATAATAATTAATTTATTATTTTAATAAATTAATTAGTATATTGAATTTCCATAAATTCTATTCTACCCATATTTTATATTATTTACTAAAACTATTTAATAAACATATCTCATATTAAAATAAGGATATAATAAAAAAATTATATATTTTTAATTAAAATAATTAATTTTTTTATATTTATTATGAAATAAAAAAGTGTGTACATCAATTTAAAATAGAATATACATATATATATAGTTTGATATTAGTATTAATTTTTTTTATTTTTATAATTTATGTTCATTAGATTTTATCATTAATTCTTTACTTTTAAAATTGATTTAAATAGTATTGTGAATCGTAATCTAGTAAATAATAAAGATATAGTTTAAGGGGGAAAAAAAGATGCATGGATATTTTGTAAAATGAAATGATTAATGAGTATACATATAAGATTATAAATATATGTTCTCACTTTTCAAACGAAACACATGCTTTTTATTTAATTTTTTAACTCATGTGATATGAGAGTATAAGGATTCTTTGAACACATAAATCAATCTTCAAATCAAAATGTTTTTTGGTCATAACTTTCAAATCAAATTTAAACAACCTATTGTGAATAATAATCTAATTAATTAGTGCTTTACGTACTTATTAAATTTGAAAAAGAAGATCAATTTTTTTTTGAGGGAAAAAAAAGAAGAAGAGCAAGTGTTAAGTAGAATGTAATGATCATTGATTAGTGTTATTTACTTATGCAAAATAAATATTAATTATTTAGTATACTAATAATTATATATGAAAGTATATTTTCACACTAATTAATAAGCCACTAATTTTGTTAATACTTAACCAATTACATTTTTAATTAGATCCTTAATAGGACCTTTGTACCTTTTAACATTTATACAATTTTAAATTGTTAACCGCAGAATTTTAAAATGCTACTCCAAAAATTAAATCTTATTCTAGCAATTGAAAACTCAAACCCTAATTGCTAGTGTCAATCTCCAAATTCAAACTGAATATTAGTTTTCCTCATGGTTTTATTTCTTTCAAGTTGTTTAGATTAAGGGCTGTCTATTTTAACTATTATTTATGGGAATTAATTGGGAGTCCTGTATTTAAAATTTTAAGATATAAAGGAGAAATGTAAAATTGATCATGAAAATTTGATAAAAGGAAATTGATAAAGATCATTAATTGCAAAATGACACACAAAAGCATTTTTTTCCCCTAATTTTTCAATTTGAAAAAGAAGATTAAATTTTACTATTTATCTATTTATTTTTGTCATTAAACTAAAATTTGTTTGAACGAGGAGTAGAAATTAATTAACAGTTAAAAATTTTAATTTTTAATTTAATTTTTTACTCGATAACTCTATTAAATTATTATTTGTTAATCAATAATAAATATAAATTAAAATATTAAAATTTATGATTTATTGAATGATAGTTGTTAAATTTTGAATCTTAATTGAAGAGAGATGACGAAATTTGAATATTAATTAACAAGAGAGAGAGAGATATTCAAATTTAAAAAAGACAAAATAAATTTTAATTTTAATTGAAAAAAAGTGAATGAAAAATTGAAAATAGATAATAAAACATTGACTTTAATTCAATATAGAAAATGAAAAATTAGAAGAAAGAATGGAATTTAAATATCAATCAAAGAAAAAGAATCGAATATTTTTTACAAATCCATAGAAAAAAATTATTAATACCATCTCAAAGAATATTTAGAATTACAAATAAAACACTATTAATACGTATTGATTTATTTGCTATTTATTTATGGATTTTTAAAGGCGAATATAAATAATTTGACTAAAATTACGACTAATATGTGCTTACATTGGAATTAGAAAAATAAAACTCTGGTTTTTGGAAGATTAGTTAATGAAGGTTCTAATTAATTAAGGTTCCTCCTCCCTCTATAATGAAACATTGTATTTGTACAAAACCGTGTGGAAGAAGAACAAAAGAGACATTAGAAAATAGCAAATTGATTATTTTGACTATTGAAAATTAGTCTTGTATAGTCTTTTAGTTATAATTTTAGCACTCGTGTGCATGTATATGAATATCATTTTGAATATTGAATTTACCAATTTTGTTGTTTATAAATTATTAATATTATAATTACTTATACAATTATTATTAAGAATTATGATTGAAGTTTACAACTTGTTATTTGACTGATAATTTAATAATTAATTTAACATATTTTACTAATTAAATTTCCATTAAGATGAAGTTTGTATTGTTTTTTGGATAAATGATTATTTCGGAGTCAAGTTGGGTAAGACTACAAGAACGGTAAAATTCTCAAACCAAATTTTAACACAGCTATATATTTAAGGAATCAAATTCAAGACATCTAATTAAGCTAGAATACTCTTTTACTAACTTATCTACATGTTGGATGGTACCATTTGTATTTTCTAATCATATATAAATATTACAATTACAAAATAGTAATTTTTTATCAAATTATATGTTACATCACCTTTTTTTTTTATTTTTTTTCAAAAATATTTAGAAAATTTTAGAAATATATTTTAAAGGAAAAATGAGTATTTTGAAAATGTTTTTTGGAAATATTTTAATACTAAGTTGAAATCAAATTGTAAGTTTTTTTTTTATATCAGAAAAATCAAATTGTAAGTTGATTGGGCAGAGAAGTGATGTCGACAAGGATATACTAAAATTTGTTTCTTTGTGTGTTTGCTTAATTCTCTTTATCCACATATATAAAAATTTTAAATTGAGATAAAGTCATTTTTATCCTTTATATAGTACAAAAAATGATGGGTCCTTTTAACGTCAGCCAAACTTGAAGTCAAGAAGGCAAGTGGGTTCAACTTTTAATTTTAATAAATAGTCTCAAACATGTGCCTTGGAAGTAAGACCATAGAATTTGAATTATCTGCCCAATATAGTTTAATAATAATGTATTTAATCTTAGATTAATGTATTTAATTTTGTCTATATCTTACAATTAACTAGACATTAAATAGATTATAATAAAACAAAAATAGAAAGCCAAACCATACATGAATGAGAACATAGAAGAATTTTTTTCAGGTTCAATGGACTGACCTTATTTCAATGTTTTTTTTTCTTCTCTTTTTATGTAATTATTTATTTTATTTTATTTTTCATTTTCTTAAAGTCATTTGTCTCATCCGCTGTTGAGTCTTATAAGGATTAGGTGACTTCATATGTATAAGGAAACATAGACCCCCACCCACTGTCCTCTCAATTTCACAACGTTTTAGACTTTTTTTAGTGTTTTTTATTTTTTATTTTTAATTTTCCCCTTTGTTTTAATAATTTTTTGGTATAACATATCAATTAATACTATACATATTATATAAAAAAAATTTAATTACAAGTTTTTAGGAGAAATTTTATTGTTAGATTAAGTCGATATATATAGAATAAATTATTTTTAACTAACATCTTAATTTAATGGTAATAATTTAATAATATTATTATTATTAGACATAACATTTCTTTATCAAACAGTAAATTGGAATTTATTCTTTTATTTTTCTAATATTCAAAAAATAAATAACTAAATAATCTAGTGATAACCGAAAATTCTTTTATGCCAACTCTCAATAATTAATTTAAATGGTAAATAAATTTGTTCCTATCTATGAATTTCTAAATTTTAACATGAATGATTTAATGCTGAAAAACATATCCTTAATTTAATTTATAAATTAAAATATATTTTCATCCTCAAGTAAATATATATATATAGATAGATATATATATCTTACTAAATCTATAATCGATCTATAATAGATATGGTGATTTGATATGAATATTCATTTAAATAATAAAGATGACGACTGACATTCTAAGAATATAAATTAATTTTTTTTGGATATTTATTTTTTTTTTAAGAAAATGCGATTTTTCTCATTTGTGAGTTTATATATATATATAAATAATAAATGACAAATCTAAATTGTCAATTGATTGGTAAACTTGTTAATGAGAAAGAAAAAACTGAGATTTCAAAATCATCGGTGGCCTCCAAGTCATTGAATATGCCATCATTGTTAATTTGTACTATAGAACAACAGGCTATTGAATGTAATAAATAAAAAATGCCCTATAATTTTTTTTTTAAAAAAACATTTCATATGCATATATCTAACATATTTTTTTAAGTGTCCAATCCATATTAAACACTATATGAGTTCGTTTTTGTTTTAATTAATTTATAGTATACATTAATAAGATAATGAAAATATAATTATAAAATTTAAACTCACAAATAAAAATAATGAATGAAATAATTTTTCTATATTTAACAATATTTTTATCAATCATATATGCATTATCAAGTAATGTTGAGTAAATTAATTTTTACATCTTTTTACTTCAAAATAAATATATTATAATTAGTAATTTAAAAAAAAAATAAGGATGTTGAATTAATAAGGACAGGAATTTGAGTATTTATATATTATAGTTTTCTAATATTTAGCTAATAAGAGTGATGATGTGTAAGATTGATGATTAATGAATAATAAAAAAAGTGAAAATAAACTAAGGGTGTATTGGATTAGAATTTTAATAGATTTTAAAAGAATTGGTGATTTTAATAAAATTTAAAATATTTTAATGTAATTTTATGGAATTCTATATGGAATTTAATTGAGTTTATTATATTTTTATTATAGACTTTGATAGATTTTAATGAAATTTTAATTTTTCATATAATTAATATTTTATTAAAAAAATGTAATATATTTTATTAGAAATATTATACTATAAATATAACTTTTAATGATACTGGACAAATGAATAAATATTATAAAATTTTACAATATTAATATATGATAAATATGTATTTCATGTAATAAGATACATATTTATTAACAAAAGTTTAGTAGCATAAGATTATCATTTTATAGGATAAAATTTGACCTAACATTAGTATTGTGAAGTATTGTATTGTATATGTTAAAAGAGATTTTATATTAAAAAAATAAATTTTAATGAGAGATATATAAGTGTAAAAAATTTAGAGTGGAGATTGAATTTTTAAAATATTTGAGATTAAGGTTGGATTCATAAAATAGATTTTCCTTTACATCAAATATTCTAAAACCCAATGAAATCCAAAAATTTGTAAAATCTATTAAAATTAATAACTTTTTTAATACCATTAAATTGTAATAGACTTTTAAAAAGTTATTATTGAATACTATCAAATTTTAAGAGATTCCAAATAAATTTGAATTGAATATCATTAGATTTTTAAAATCAATTAAAATCTTGATCCAATATACCTCCTAAATAAATTAAACAATCTATCAATTAAATTAAATTTCAATGGAAAAAGAACTTAGAATTTATGTTTGATTAACTCTCAATATTTTTTTTTATTTTACATGCTACGTACCACAAATAATTAAAGTCAATTTATGTATATATAAACCCTAATTAGGAATTTAGCCGCTTTTGTCAAGCTTTAAAAAATAAACTACTAATTATAATTGCATTGAAATAAATAAATGCTACATCATAACTACAAAATATAAATTAATGGTTTAAAATTAAACTAGATGAGGGAATACATCAGAGGCTTCAAGATTGAATTAGATGATCTTCCTTGAATCTTAAATCTGAAAATTTTTCTCTAAATCTATTATCACTAACTATCCAAAAATAGAAAATGAAAATGGTTTTAAATCTAAAAGTGTTATCATTTTCAAGGAATTTTCCTGAAGAAAATCCTGCTCTCCAGTTAAAGAAGAGAATTAATGTATAATTAGAGACTCAAATCTCAGCTTCAAGTGTAAGATTAATTTTTAGTAAGAAATTGATGTTTTTAGTTAGAGAATTAATAAGCAGTTTTCCTTGCACTTGTTAAACATATATCATATTTCTTACTTATGTTAAATTGTAATATTTACATATAATTACTAATTAAATATTTAACACGTTTATATTGATATTTATACTATATATAGTACTTTTTTAGAAAATATAAAATAAAATACAATAATGTAATAATATATATACTTTATTCACAGTCAAGTTCTACATAACATAAGATATATTCATAGTATTTGACAAGAGTCAATATGAAATAAAATTTTAAGTTGATGATTATTTTTTAGAAATCATACCAAAGGCCACTAATCATGGCTAAATACACCATTAGTTGCAAAAAATGCAAATACTTTTATTAATTTCATTAGTGAAATCATGTCACGCAGGCATTAGCTAGTTTGGTTAATTTCAATTAATAATATATCTTAGAAAAAAATAATTATAATTTGCTAGGTGTTAATACATGTGTGGCAGTAGTGGAATGAAAGGGTCTAAGATTAAGAATTAATTTTTCCTTGACCATTGCCAAAGTCAATTAGAAAATTTAAACTGTGTATAAATTAAAAACTTAAAAAATTAATTAGGCACTTGATTAACATGTGTGAACATGTATAACCTAAAATATTAAATAATTAATTAATAATTCCATCCACAATAATTCTTAATTGCAAGATTTCTTAAGAATTCAAATCTTTTCATCGTTAAAAAAAAAAATGGAATGCACATATCCTCAAAAAAAATTGAAGTAACTTAGAAAAGTTGGTTTCTATTGAAATACCTTCTGCCTGTACGTACTGTGATTCAAATACTAAACTAATTGAACTCTTGTTTGCATTTTCTTTTCATAATTTCTTTAAAAAACTTATTAATTTTTTTATACATTTTATAAATATTATTTATTTCAAATGATGTATAAATATTCAGAGCTTATGTATTCTTAAAAGAGCCAACCTTAAAAGCTAGTTATTAAAATTAAAGAGTTTACTTATATATAAACTCATTCAACATTTAATATTTATTATTATACGTAGAATTATTAGAAATTTATATATTCTTAGGAGGGCTAATTTGAAAAATTAATTTTTAAAGTTGGCTCTTCTAAAAATATATAAACTATTAATATTTCTACATGATAATATTTATACCCCTTATTATATTATAATTACTCTTCTTCTACCATAATTTAAATTTCAATGATATTCCTTCATATCATAGTTCAAATTTCAATTCTTACCCTTAAGATTGGCTTTTAAAATTTTTTATTTGTTCGATATTAAATGTCCTTCCAACTTTTAAATTTTTTATTTAGTATAAAAAGTTGCTCAAGCTACAAGTTCTTTTGACTCAATTCATATTTGAGGGTGGTAGTGGGTGTGTTGGTTCTTTTAAAGTTGTAATGGTTTTTGTATCAATTGACTATATGCAGAATATACACGCAGCTCTTTATATTTGTCTATTTTAATAATTTTACTCTGTATACTCATTGATTTATCACTTTATCTCTTATATTTATTTATTTTTATATTAATAATATTTATATTCATAAATATTAATATTTTTATATTTATATATTTTATATTAAATAGATATATATTAATGATTCGAAGTGACTCAATAGATTTATATTTATAAATTAAAAAAAATATGAATTTAGAAAATTATATAGTTATATTAAAAATTGGGGAAACAAACTAATTATACTTTTAAAATTTAGGGTTATATATGTAAATTTGGCTATTAACCATATATAGATGTCATAAGAAAAAAGTATATTTGATATTGTTTGTTAATTAGTGATTTCACAATTGAAACGTATGGTGTTGGGTTAATGACGATGACCACTTTGAATGTATTGTTGGACTTTAGAGTTTAAGCGAATGCACTTACTTTTCTTAAGGGATTCAAATAAGTTTGGTTTTACCCTTCCCTTTAATTCATCGTTATGTACTACACATTTGGATTTTTTTTAATAAATAATTTTATAAAATTATTTATAAAGAACAAAATCATTACAACTTAAAATATAGTAAAGAATTTTTTTTTCTAAAACAGTTTATATATTTATAGAAATAAATTATTTTTCAAATAAATTTGAAAATATGTTCATGCATTTTGATTTATATTGATAAATTATTTTTTTAAAATATTGATCTTTTACAATCGAATTTTAAATATTAAAATAGAATATGATCCATTTTGCAATACAACCATTGAATGAATCTTTTTTTTTTTAATTTATAAAACAAAACAATGCCTTTATTTTAATAATAATAATAATAATAATTTTTCTCAAAAAAAAAAAAATAATAATAACATAACGTGGAAAAGCTTTGAAAACGTGACTAGAAAGAATACACGAGGATTCAATATTTCAATTCCAATTAATCAAAGAGTAGACCCATCAAAGAAAAAGTATTACAAAACAAAATTATAAAATAAGCTGATTGATTGAAAGATTGGCAGATTGCTACCCCACAATGCAAGAAACAAACATTTGGCAACATTAAACTTCTGATCTTCTAATCTAACAATGCTATGCATATCATATACAATTAAAAATAAATAAATAAATCATATCTTTTTCATTCTTTTCAACACATATGAAAATTTTAAAAAAAATTAAATTTAAATTTCACTATTCACTGATATAATAACATATTTTTTTATTCAATTTAACTTAATTAAATTTTAATAATGACTAAGTTATATGAATTTTCTTTTTTTATTCTAAATAATTATAAAGAATTATACTTTATACATGAGTTTTTTTTAAATATTTAGTCTTAAATTTTCTAAAAAAAAAGTAAGATTATGATAAATGTCAGAAAATGTAAAATTTTATTGAAATCCCATGGTATGTATTGCAATGATAAAATTTTATTAAAATCTTATGATAATGTATTTTTATTATATAAATTAAATTTATTATTTATAAAGAGCCATTTAATTATAATATATTTATATATTTGCACATGTAACATCCATTGTTTGTTGCTCTTTTGGTGGGCGCTTGACTTTGACAAAATTGTTGTGCTCGATCGACATATTTCTACCAATCAACCTTTTCAATTATTTTTCTTTATTTTATTATTTTTTAAATTCTTTATTCCTCCTCTTCACTCCTTATATAGACTAATCCATATGATAATAAAAATTCATTTTAAGCTTCTACCTTATCTCTCTCTCTTTGCACTCACTTTCCGCCTTGTTTCTTCAAAACGAGTACAGCTTTGAGCTCTATATATCCTTTCTTGATTTGGGTTCTTTCCAAAAGATTCATACAAGACTTGTAGTTGGTCAATCTGAGCATCTTTTGAAAGAAAAAAAAAGAATTCAAGAAGGTTTCTTTTTCTATCTGGGTTTTGCTTCAAGGTTTGAGTTTAGAACTTGAAAGCTATGAATTACAGTTCTTCGTTTGTAGACACTTCTTTGGATCTTAATCTTAATCCTCGTCGATTCAACCAAGAAACTCCATTAGTTCAAGAAAGCAATTTCATGGATTTTGGCACGAAGGTTTCTGTGAAAGAAGAGGTAATTGTGACTTTTTAAGTTTACTGAAAAATTTTCATTTAATTGAAGTAATATATTGATATATTGTGTTTTTATGAATTTTTCAGAGCGGAGCTTTGGTAAAGGAATTGAACAGAGTAAGTGCAGAAAACAAGAAATTAACAGAAATGCTAACAGTGATGTGTGAAAATTACAATGCTTTGAGAAGCCAATTATTGGATTATATGAACAAGAATCCAAGCGACAAAGAGCTGAGCCCATCAAGAAAAAGAAAATCTGAAAGTAGCAATAACAACAACAATAATGATAATACAATTGCGATGAATTATGGGAATTCTGAAAGCAGCTCAACAGATGAAGAATCTTGCAAGAGACCAGCAAGAGAAGAAGTTATCAAAGCAAAGATTTCAAGAGTGTATGTTAGGACAGAAGCATCTGATACAAGCCTTGTAAGTCTCTTAATTAATTAGTTTTAGCTTGATGATACTGAAATCTTGTCTAAAAGACTGTAAAGCTATGAGTTTTAGCTCCAGTCAAAACCTTTTCTTCAATGTTTCTTATCAATTGCTCACATTAATTTGTCTTAGGTTGTGAAAGATGGATATCAATGGAGAAAGTATGGTCAAAAGGTCACAAGAGATAACCCTTCCCCAAGAGCTTACTTCAAATGCTCTTTTGCTCCTAGCTGCCCTGTCAAAAAGAAGGTATTTTTATCGTCTAGCTTTCTGTTTTACAGGCCAATACTCGAATACTGGATTATTAATAGTTTGCTAATTATATATTTTTTTTCACTGTGTTGCTATTCAGGTTCAAAGAAGCATTGAAGATCAGTCTGTTTTAGTGGCAACTTATGACGGAGAACACAACCACCCACATCCTTCACAAATGGAGGCAACATCAGGTTCAGGGGCAAACAGCAGGAGTTTAACACTTGGTTCAGTACCTTGCGTAGCTTCTCTTGGCTCATCTGGCCCAGCCATTACTCTTGATCTCACAAAATCCAAGTCTAGCATTGAACCCAGAAATTCAAAACCAAGAATTGAAACACCTGAAGTTAAGCAGTTGTTGGTGGAACAAATGGCCTCTTCCTTGACAAAAGATCCCAATTTCACAGCAGCACTAGCAGCAGCCATCTCAGGAAGAATGCTTCAACAGAACCACACAGAAAAGTGGTGAATCCATGCATCCACTCAATCAATTTCTATTTAGATTATTACAGAACATTGAGTTTTATCATGAAATCTTGTAAGCTGCATTAGACTTCTTTCAAATTTGAAATGTATTTTGTGAATAGAAAATCAGAATCAAACAAGGAGAAATTAAGAAAAAATAAATATTTTCTTTCAATTTCATCCATGGAAAAAACAAAAAAAAAGTACTGTCATTAGGCAATGATTCTATGAAAATTCCAACCTCAATTTTACATGGTCTAATTTGAGTTTGAGTTTTGTTTCAAAAAAAAAAATAAGAGTTTGAGTTGATGTAACTTTTTTTTTTATTCAAAAAAAAAAAAAATCAAACAAAATACTCTGATTTCAAAGTTAAGATAATAAAGTCCAAGACGTCGGTCTCCACTTGCATGAGAAGGGTGAATATACTAAGTTCCATTGTAAATATAGTCTAACAGTCTCTTCTTTCTTAATGCTAAAAAGAAGAAGGTACAAGTTGATGCATCTAGAGAGACATTATGTTTGGTTCACCAAAATTGAGCTGTATTAGATTGACTGGAAGGAGTTTAGCTGGCCACAATGACTACTTAATATAACATCACTTGGACCACCACATTGACCTTTATTAACTCTTGAAAACTTCCCTCCGCCATCTTTATTTATTGGCATTAATTTGTTAAATTTCTAGTATTTCTTATAATTTCATTTTTTTATATATATTAAATTTCTTCTTAAAAAAGCAATCCAGTATACTAATACTGTCCCAATGCACGAGTTAAAAAAAATAGATTTATGAAGTTTATTATATTTAGCATTTTTTTACTGGATTTACGATCCGTGATTTATTGTAAATCATAGGGTGCCAATGCTTGTAGCTGTGTTAAGACTCCTCTTTATATATTAAATTTTTTAATGAGAAAGTAAATATATAATATATATTTTTTGTTATATTAAGAAATAAGTGGTTGATTGTTGAAACATTAGCTTTGGAGACATTCTAAGAGAGTATTTGAGAGATGCAGGCACCTATGCAGAAACGAATGAAAAAACAAAATATATTCATTTCACACGGCTGCGAGGAAAGTAGTTGGGATTTAGAAGAAGAGACCTGAGAAAATTGAAAATTATTTATGGGCTTAATTAGTCAAATTTAACCTACTTTTGACTTTTTTTAGATTCTTTCATATATTTCATAATGTTGGTCAAAAACATAGAAGGAGTATTTTGGATTCTTTAATTATCTAATAGAGATCTAAGTATCAGATTGTAAGAAGAATATTACCAAATCTTGGTCTAAATACATTGATAGATACAAAAATTCAATTTTCAAAGATTATAAAATACAATTATTTCTTTTATCTTTATTTATCTTTTTTTACCAAGAATTGATTCTTTAATGTCAAATCCAAGAACACTGGATGTAACAGATGTCTTTTTTATTCCTTAAAACAGATATTTTCTAGTTTGGTGTTTTGGTTGATGAATTTTCTTTAGCTCAGCCGTCAATAAAAGAAAATTTCGGTTTCAGATTGATATCAGCTTCTCACGAGCATAGAAATCTTCTCTTGGGATGTCAGAAAGATAAAAATGCTTCTAGATATGAAAGGCAACCAAGAAGTTTGCCATAAATAATATCTAGACAGATTTTCTTTTCTGGGTCCTCTGATTAAGATTTCACAGAGATTTTTCTTCAAGAATCTTTCAATTTGTCTAGTTAAATGAAGAAAATAATACGTGTATATATAACAGAAATGCCAATTCAAATACGTAGTTACAATACCAAAATGCAAAACACAGGCTTGTAGATACTTTCAGCAGTAGTGATAATAATTTGTAAAAAAGTCATCCTACATGAATTGGAACCTCAGATTCTTTATTTTCAGTCTTGGGCTTAGGAATGTCACCCTTTTCCTTTACTTCTGTCCCAGTAATACAGTCCTGGAATCTGAAGCAACTGATTAGATGATCATTTGTCAATCCAGCCACTTGCATAAATGCATATATGACAGTTGGTCCTATGCTGCGAAACCCTCTTCTTACTAGATCTTTGCTTATGACCTCTGCTTTTGAGGTCTTGACTGGAACCTGGCGGGAATATCTGAATTGGTTTATTATGGGCTTATGATTTACAAAGTTCCAGATATATTTGTCAAATGAGCTGAACTCATCTATAACCTGCATAAACATATTGAGAAGTAAGATGATACTTTCTTCCTAATTAGCATTTGGAAGGTTATTTATGTGAGCACATTAACACTAAGCCTAGATGTCCTTTTCCAAAGACATGAAAGAAAACCATAGGAATATGGGAAAAAGATAATCTGTTTAACAGTTTTGCAATATAAACAGTTAAAAAAAAGAGGTCCAGTCTTTACCTTGCACATTTGACGTCCATTTTCAATGATGGATCGTAGCTTTGGTTCCGATAGTAGAGAGCTGGCAGCGCTTCCTGGTAGAGCTATCTTTTTGTCATTTAATTTTGAAACAGCAATTGGGTCAAAATCCAAAAACACTTCCCTGATACAGAGAAACATCTCTTGGAATCAATCAATGTCAGACTGATTAAAAGTTTGGGATTCTATTTCACTTGTCAAAAACCAGCGTAGCAATTATAAATTCTTATTGTAAGCTCACAAAAAATTACATCACTTTGAAAGTAACCAATACCTAAACAAATGTCTTTTGTTAAGAATAACAGGCCAAGTAAATTCAGCCAAAGCACCTGATAGGCAAAGCAATTCAAACAGTTTCCTGCATATTGAAAGGGATAATCAGATTGAAGAAATTATCTAATAAAGTTTTAATTTAGAATTTAAGGCTAGACAATATTAACCAATCATTATCCTGAAGTACATACTTGTCATCATGGACCTGCACTCCCCATTCTTCATCATGAAAAGTTGCGTAGCATGGATCTGCATGCGAGAAAGATATGAAAAGGCCTATTTAGCTCAAAATAACAATTACATAGTGAAGTGTTAAAGAGAGTACAGGGAAGGAAGAAAACTGTCCAAAGATAAGGTGCTCTCTAACTGAATGCATCACAGTTACAATAGAAAATCAGTGAAACTGCATTACTGCAGTCAGATTTTCAGCCATCATCTGCCAAAATAAGATACTCCAAGTCCATGGGATTTTTAATTCCGGATATCTTCCCAGGCTTACAGGTATGTGTAGACCTTGACCCTGGAGCACAACTAGAGATAAGAATGGAGATGAATGATCCAAATTCAAGTGACTGAGAATCTTGAACCATGAAATTAACTAATCCCAGAAATAGACACGGACCAAATATACCGCATGCACAGAACACATTGAAATACACTTTGCAGATACAAGAGTTCTAAGTGAACACAATTGTCAAGGGTTCACACAACCTCCTCAAGCCATGAACATCTATCATGATATGGCCAATGTTATCCAAGGGTTCCAAGTGAACACAATTGTGAAGGGTTCTCACAACCTCCTCAAGCCATGAACATCTATCATGATATGGCCAATGTTATCCAAGGGTTCCAAGTGAACACAATTGTGAAGGGTTCACGCAACCTCCTCAAGCCATGAACATCTATTTATGACATGGCCAATGCCAATGTTTCTTAAATTTTATGTTGAATTAATTTAATATGTATTAGAAAAGGTTTTATTTTTCTTTTCGACAAATATTTCGCATTACATGTATCCGTAAATTAAATTCAATTTTCTACCTTTAAGTTTAGGAAAAAGATTTACAAGTTATCAACGTGAAAACACACAGATTGTATCCACTTTTTCTCTGAAAACCAGCACCCATTTCAGAAACATAACAACGCATAAAATGTCAGAAAATAAAAGAATTGTGCCTCTCCACTCTGTCCAACTGCCATTGATGATAATTCCAGTTCAATAATAATAGAAGAATATGTGTTCTTGATTTTTGTGGCTATCTTCTTTCATACCAGAAAAGCTTGTTTATTATAACTTCATTTTTTAATATCTAGTGGTCAATTATTTCACGTAACCCAAATAGAATATTACATCTATTATCTTTCTAGAAAGTACATCGAGCATCACAAAAAAGGCTTCTTACTTTCCAATAAATCAAGGTGGTTCAGTTTTAGACTTCATAATGATAGATCCACTTTAAAGTAGACAGGTTTGGTAAGGACATTAATTTTTAAAATGCAAGGTAGTGGATTATGAGAAGAAATTAGAGAGATTATAACAATGCACAATCGAACAATTATAAATAGATCAGCCAAAATTCATGCAACAAACAATCATGAGCTGACATAATGGGAGAAAACTTCCACTTGATAATTATTTCAGCGGCTGATTATATAATTTTATTTTCAGGAAAGAGCTGTCATGTTAAATTGCCATCCAACATCTCGGTTAAGTTCTAAAAATGGAGGAGTGGCAGGCTTTTCCCATGAGGCTTCACATGTCCTCTTCTAATAAAAATTATTTGATGAAACCTATTTGGCAATTGGCATGGATGCTCACCCCAAATGAAGCCAGATTTACTAACCTCACAAGGGACCTTTATAAGTTCTACTCCAGTGAAAAGCACTCCATCTGGTTTATTGCTTGATAAACGACGTGAAATCATGGACGAATGGCTCCTTTTATCTTAGGAATTGTTACTTCTACCAAAAAAAATACAGCTATGCTATATAAAATCTTTCCAAGTTGATTCATAGAAAAGGAAGCCTTTGCAGTAGAAATTATAACCACGCATAACTTGATATAAAATAGAACCTTCCCTACTGTTTACTCTGGATAAAATTGAGAATAGGAGGATAAATTTCCAACCAATGTCTTAACCGTGAACAGAGAACTGGACAATAGCAACATCAAAAGAAGAAAACAACAGCCACAAACCTGAGGACATTTCAGAATATATAGCCCATGCAATGCAGAGCGGATTCTACTGACCAAAACAACCCCACATTCTGCTAGAATTAAGGCCGTTTCCATATCTAGTATCTACCTAATAACTGCTTAGTTGGATTTAAACTAAGAGATTAAAGCCATTTCAACATCAATTCAGATTTTTGTTTCTTCAATCTTTATTAGTTACTCAAAATATGCTAAAACTAAACGATGACTCTTTTCTTCTCATCCTGAAACAAATCATATATACCCTTCATCATCGAAATTCCCCAATTCCTCTACATTCTTAGATCACCAGAAAAATGGAGGGTCAAAAATCAACTAAACGTAATACCTAATAAAGAACTTACCAATATTGGGTGTAAGCCAACCGCACCTTTTCTTATTTTCAAAGCAATTAGCTATATCCACTAATCCAATAGTTCCACCAACCACATTGACACTCTCCACCGCCGCATTATCATCACCACCACCGGTTTTCCCCTCCTTGTCAATTTTCACCTCATACTGCTTCTTTCTAGACCCTTCAGTCCTCCGCGCCGCCACAGCCATTTTTCCGCTGGACCAAGAGCGCGACGACAGCGAGGAACACGACGACGCTCGGCTGTGCGATGAATCCGACGAGGCGTCCGACGAGCAGGATCCATTCATCGACTTCTGGCGCAAAACAGCGGACGCCACTTTCCCAGGCTTCTTATCTTTTAATTCGGATTCTTGCTGCTGTTGCTGCGCTTTCTCGGGTTTCTTCGCCAGCTTTTCGGGCGCCTTGTTCTCCGGTTCGGCGATGTTCATCGACCGCACTCGAGGTGGGCCCGACATTGTTTTGTATAGAAATTTTATTGCCGGAATGCCCTTGGAAAAGCTTCGAATTTACTCTTCAAAGTTTGAATCTTTGCGGCTACTAAAGACAGAAGCTGAGTGTTTGCATGGGTGGAGATAAAGGTTTTTTGAACGGAGAGTGATTCTACAGGGAGGTACTGTTTGGAGAGTAAGAAAGCATGGGAAAGTGGGGAGAGAATGGTCGTTGAAAATTGATTTGAGCGGACTTATTTTATAAGAAATTATATAATTAGGGTTAAATAATTATAAATATGTGATTTTATATATTATATTAGTTAATTTTTATATTTTTAATATTTAATTTTTATATTTTATATTTTTAAAAATTAAATTATTTAATAATTTTATTAATATTTTTATTTTAAAATATTAATTAATTACTTTAATATTATAAAATAATTTATTTATTATTTTTTTATATATATATTTTTTACTATAATCATACTTATTTTTAATTTTATTTATATTTTTTATACATAATTTATTTTAATTTTATAAATATTAAAAAATAATTTTAAATAATATAAATAATATTTTTTATTATTTTACAGATAATCTATATATATCATTTATTTTAATTTTATAGATATTACTAAAAAAATAATTTTAAATAATATAAATAATATCTTTTATTATTTTGTAGACGATCTATATATAAAATAAAATTAAAAATAAAATAAATTAATAAATAATAAAGATAAATATATATATATATAAAGGAAGAGAAAATAAGTTATTTTATAATATTAAAGTAGTTGACTAATAATTTTAAAATAAAAATATTAACAAAATAATTAAATAATTTAATTTTTAAAAATATATAATTATAAAAATTAAATATTAAAAAAATAAAAACTAACTAATGTCGTAGTTATTTAGCCTATAATAAAATTAGAAGAGAGAAAGAAATTTTCAATGAAAGCATGCCACGTACGTAATATAAGAGCTGACTTGATCATTCGGCCAAGAACGTTCGTATCCAAAATCGAGATTAAAAATTGAAGTGGAGCGTGTACTAGATTTTTCTCTTTTTTTTTTTTTTCTATTATTTAATTTAATAATATATAATATAATATTAGTTTATATGTCGAAACTGAAATATATATATATTTATAATATGAAGTTAATTACTCCATGAGGGAATTTTATTTTTTTTTAATGGACGAGAAAGTCTTACTTTTAACGACATAAAAATTTACAAGAGATTATTTTAATTTAATAAAAAAATTTAAATATATAACTGTATTAATACTTTTAAAATCTAAATAACATCGATTTTTAATTTCATTTTATTGAAATTTTCTTGATAGTTATTTGTGATTAATTATTCAATCATAGATTAATTTGAGTTTTAATTAATAAATTTTTGAAAATTTTAATATTTTTCAAATTAGATATTATCATATTCCACATTAAATTTAATAGAATAAAATAATAATTATTTTTATTTAAAATATTATATAAATATTTATTTTAATATCAATATCTTATCAATTTATAATTTAATTTCATTAAAGTAATAATCTGGTGAATGTTATTGATTTGATGATTAAGATATTTAAATTTAAATTAACAACATCTTCCATTTTAATAACTCTTAAACTCATTTGCTCAAAATAAATAAATAAATAAACACATGAAAGCATTGATGCTTTAATTTTAATTTTTAGAAAAATAGAGACATTTTCATATTTGACTTTTCTCAATACTTCTTGCTTGCTTGAATTTATGGTGAGTCCTTGTTAAAATTGCCCCATTTTAAAAGGTTCTTTTACTTTGTTAGTTATCCTCACCAACAAGTCATTATCAAATGAAATATTTTATAATACTAATGGAAAAAAAAACAGTTTCTAAAATTTTAAGTCATTTTCTAATAAAAATAAGAGAAAATTTTTAGATTAATTTTTTACATGTATTAGGTTTAATATGATTTTTTTTAATTGATAAAATATATTTTTATTATTTTTAAATTTTTTAAGATTTTTAATTTTTTTATTGATATATATATAAGAAATTTATAATAGTAAATCCGAGTCAATAAAATTAAACCATTAAATTTTGGATCAATTAATTATCGATTTGATTCGGGTTAATTTTTAAAACCATTGGAAAAAAAGTTGAGGATAAGGGACCCACTTATCCAACTAGCTTCCCTCATTCAAATCCTAAACTGTTACAAGACTCCCACCATATCGAAAAGCTATAACAAATCACGAAAAGAAAAAGAGTGAGTTATGGCTTCAACTTCTCTAATAATACCCAAAACCATTTTTTCTTTTTTCACAAACTCGACTTCTTCTTGTTCTTCATCAACTCCCTTCAGCAAGCCAGTTCTCTTGAATTCATGCACTAGAAAGCAAAGCACACTCACCCATGCAAAGAAAAAAAATCCATGGCTTGATCCTTTTGATGATGGAGAAGACCCGGAAATGGAGTATGGCTCATTGTTTACAGATGGGAAGCAAGAAGAAGATCCTAGACCACCTGATAACCCTAATAATCCATATGGGTTCCTCAAATTCCCAATGGGTTTCAATGTGGAAATTGCTTCTTTGGAATTGAAAGTTCGAGGAGATGTTAGGAGATGTTGCTGTTTGATTTCTGGTGGTGTTTATGAGAACTCGCTCTTTTTTTCCTGCCATTCAGTTGATCAGGGACAGGTAAATAACCAGAGCTTAACTTGTAAAATGTCTGAATTCGTATAACAATGGTGAGTCATTTTGAATTTTAGTAACGCAATATATACTAAAGCAACTGGAAAATCTTATTCATTTTCTAAATTTAATATCATTATACTCAACTCTCTAAATTTAGTACAATTGTAGATAAATTTTATGTTATCTTCTATGTTTAATTAATAACTCATCAAGGGATCAATTTACTATAAGGGTTGAAGGTACCCAGGAGTTCAAATTGATGTGGTAGCATCACCTAGAGGGAAACAGGCCTATGAGTTGAACAAGAATGTGAGATGGGCTAATGCTTATGATCTTGATGATGATTTCCCAGAGCCAGCTGAGTTTATTGACATGCTTGGACTTCTTACGGTTGGGGGGCCTGATAGATGTCTAAACCATCTCCTCGTTTCTTTATTTGCAGACTTGTAAATAATCTGCAGGTTTTGTCAATTTCAGTTCGTTTGTAAAGAAGTATTCTTTCTGCTTGCAGAATAGGTACTACAACATGGTTTTATCGACCTAATTGGCAGGGCTTGGCCATGCAGCATTCGTGTTGATGACATCAGCTCGAGATAGAGTTAGCTATATTTACCCGAATGTAAATGCTGCAGGAGCAGGACTGCTTCTATCAGAAACATTTACACCAGATGGACTTAATCTTTCAGAAGGTGGATATCACATGTGAGTGTCTAAAACAGAGCAAAATTTTGTCTAATATTCTTAGAAAAAGAAGTTTTCATCTGGGGATTGCTTGGTTTAGGTATCATCAGATGGTTGATTGGTTAGGAAGACCTTTTCGAAGCGTGCCGAGGCATCCAGTACTTCCACTAAGAGTTTCAATTTCAAGGAAGCTGTAAGAGTTTGTAGAAGCAAAATATAGAGTTGCAGGTGCCGAGAAAGGAAAATATATTGTAATTCATGGAATTGAATCAGATTCTAAGGCCTCAATGCAGTCCAGAGGAGATACTGATAGTTTGCTGCCTCTCCAAGTATACTGATAGTTTGCTGCCTCTCCAAGTGTGGGCTCAAATAGCTCAGGTTATAAGGTAGGGTAAATTTGGCTCCATTGGAGCTCAAACCTGATACTTCCCAACCCCCTAAAGACGACTTCCTAACAATTCATTGATTAAAAATTTGATGGTTATTACATATTTTGCAAACAGGGGATTTAAGCCAGTTTTCGTCATTGCACATGAGAAAGAAAGAGAAAATGTTGAGGAAATAGTTGGAGATGATACCAGTGTTGTCTTCATAACTACGCCTGGACAGGTATGCCTCTTCTTCTGCACTCATTTCTGATAATCAAATGTTGTCATAGGACCTAGAGAGAGAGAGAAGTAGAGATAAGTTGCAGAACATAGATTCAGTATGGAGACAAAGAATGCAAAGGAGACTTCCTATTTCCGTTTTCTTGGTGATTAACACGATATTATTGAACTTCAGTCAGGTCTTTGATTTTTATCCCTAGTACCCTTCTGCAGCTTTTCTAAAGGCATTATTTGTGTACGGTGGAATAGCATGTGTAATATAGAACTAAAACATGCTATGGAATTCAACTGAATTAACCAATCAACATAGACAAACAGTCACATAAAGTAAGCTAAAACATGTCAAATGTTTTCTATTATGAGATAGTATCTCTTCCAACAAGAATGTGTTTGCACCGGTTCTGTAATCAATAGTTACACAATCTTGGGGTAGAAATCTTGTGTTAGCAACCATTGATTGTGGCTTTTTATTTCAGCTAGCAGCTCTTATCAATGACTCTGCTGGAGTAATAGCTACAAACACAGCAGCAATCCAACTTGCAAATGCACGCGAGAAACCTAGGTATTTTCATTGCTGTTTTCTCCTGAAAATTATATATGTGCAGTAGATATCAGTTATATCAGTAATATCCAGAAAACAGTCAGTATCACATAGAATGACTCTGATCGGTATTTGTGGTGCCACTTTTGCAGCATTGCACTGTTTTCTTCTGAAGCGAAAGGTAAACTGTTTGTTCCCAATGCAGACGAGAAGAAATGCAGTATCGCCTCATCTAAGACTGGCAAACTAAAAGACATTGATGTTCGAGATGTAAAACAGGCAATGCAAATTTTAGATTTGTCCCTAGCTCTGGCATAGAAGAAAATAGACTCAATTTTCTAAGTACAGCATCTGATTTCATGTTCTTCCTTTTTTTTTTTTCTTTCTTTTCTTTTTTCTTTTCCTTTCCTTCTCTTTCCATTTGTACATGGAAGTTCAAGTGTTCAAAAATTAAATTGACGCATAGATGTGATCATGTTAATTTGTAAAATAGAATTCAGAGGATAAAGAAAATGAATGTTATTGTTTTGGTTACCATAATCAAGTAACTAACAACAATTCACAAACAATTACAATTTTGCAAGTGCAAACTTTAGTTCAGTATATTGGAACCTTATGTATACATTTTCAATTAGTTCAGAATTGGAACTTGTATAAATGCATTGTAATCTTTCCAGGGCTAATACAACTAATTTAACAGAAAAACTTGTGCAGTTCACTCCTAACATTTTTTTTAAGTTGGAGAGCACAAACATCTTGATACTGATATACATCATTAATCGTAACACAGCTAGCAAGTATCATAGTTTTAATTGTACATTTCAGCATAATATACAGCTGTAAAACTCAAGGTCATTTAGGGCACTTCTATAAAATATTAAATGACTCTTCTAAATGGACAAATCTGCAATTTTGTTTCGAAGATTAATTGCAAATTAAAAATCACGGAAAGAAGCAAGGAAGAACCTTCTTCATGACTTTCTATGAGAATCTACAGTCATTGAAAATAATCATCAAATGATGAAATATAAATCGGAATACAAAAGCAAAATGTCATAGATATTATTTAACTAGACAGAAGTCAGTAAAGCACCTTCAAATTATTGACCTCCATTAACTTCTTCAAGATCATTGGTTAGTAAACTGCAATAACTGTAATCAAGAAAGTGGCTTTGCACGAGTATCTGGATCCTCTTTTGATTCCAGATGCATCATGAAGCAATATCCCAGAGACCAAAAAAGAACATACTGGAAGGGAACCCAAGATAGGCACGCAATAAGGCTCAAAATGCTACCTGTATACTGAGGATCTCCTATAACCCCAAATGGAAATTCTATCACCCAGGGGATGCTCTTTCCAAAGCGTACACCATAGTAGGTACCTGATTCACCAAGCAATTGGTATACCCTGTACTGTGCAAGTTTTAGTACAACCACCCAATACAGATAGAGGCTGCATATTTGCACAATAAACTACCAAAAGTTTATTTGGAAAGAAAGCAGCTAAAGTATTTAAGAAAAGCATCAGAATGACCCAGTGTCATTAAAAATGGCTTATGCTACTTCACTTGTACTCGGATAATAAGGAATTACTACTGCTAAAAGAGGTTTACTGCAAAATGACAAAACTGTAATTTTTTCACTTCATTAAAGTAATACCACTACCATCCATATGAACATGTTTGATACAACTGCAGTTAACTAATCATGTTTTTAGTGCACTTTGAGTTGCATCACAAATTGCCTTTAAGAAGAAGAAACTAAAGGTAATGGTTTGATCACAGATAACAACAATGGATGATTAAGGAATAGAAAACCAAAGCTCTTGTACTTACTTAAGCAGCTTCCTGCTGTTGGAAAGAAAGCCAAGCAAAGAAGTAGCACATGTGGGATAAATAGATATCCCACATCGGAAATTGGGTGAAGAAAAATGCAAGATACAAAGTGGTCCTAATCAAGCTAAAATGGCTTAGTGGAGGTGAGCCCAAATCAATTGAAGCTTAGCAAGTTGAGCTTAACATGATGAAAACGATCTATGGCCCAAGACTTGAAGCCCAAAGAAAAAATAAAGACTCAGTGAGGAAGACCCAAGCAATAAACTGTGATTTCTGAAGTTTCACCTGAAGAGTACAAGTCCAGAAAAAGAAGAGACTTTGAGATCTCTGAGACTCAAGGAACATAAGCCCAAGATAATAATAAAAAGCAAGTCACAACCGCAGTTGGACTTGAAGGGGGAGTGTTGGAAAGAAAGCAGCAAGTCACAACTGCAGTTGGACTTGAGGGGGGAGTGTTTTAAAGAAAGCCAAGCGATGAAGTAGCACATATGGAATAAATAGATATCCCACATCGGAAATTGGGTGAAGAAAAATGGAAAATATAAAGTGGTCCTCATCAATTTAAAATAGCTTAGGCTATTTTAGTGGAGGTGAGCCCAAATCAATTGAAGCCCATGAATTGAAAAGTCCATTTGCTAAAGGCCATCAAATTAATGGAGTCCAACACTCTTACATGAAAAAGACCAAGCCCAGCTCCTTAAAAAATCCAACACCTACATGGTTCTAAATATTTTTCGTATCAACAAAGCTGCGAGTTCCAAGATTACAGACTGGAGACTGATCTAATATTTCCTTGTAGACAAGAGAGAAAATTTTGAAAACAATAATAGTGATGGCGACATAAATAATTAAAGACATCTCATGGCCAATGCCAATCACCAAACACAGTTTAGAAGAATATAGAAAATGTGGGATCAATCCACCTTGACCTGCAGAAAACTGTTCGCGATGCCACGACCAATATCATAACATTTGATATTGTTAGTTCATCTTTACTGAAATTCGAAACTCCAGTCTAACAACACTTCATCTTTACTGAAATTCGAAACTCCAGTCTAACAACACTTCATTTGCCATTCTGATTTCTGCACAGCCAAGTTTACATGATTCTTCCTCTGCCAGGCCCCTCCCTTATTTTTGCATTTATGCTTTCATTTTTTTCATAGTTCAGAAGGCATGGAAAGATATATGTAGAAGTATAGAGAAATCCGTATTTTTAAAATATCAGGATACGATAAGGTAAGGATGTCTGGAATATTTTTTTTTTCAGACATGTACCGAGATTCTATTTCATTTTTCTATCAATCAAAGGTTCATATCACCAAATGTAGATTTTTGTGCTGAGTGGGTATGGAATTGAAAAGGAAGTTATGAGAAATCTATAAAAATCTAAAATAAGAATATCAATCTTTGAGGAACAGGCTTAAGAATCATTATTATTTTTGACACGAGAAAGTTGTGACATTATAGGGGATTGGCTGGCAGGTTAAAGTGAGCACAATTCCCGGATCCACTGCTTCAAGAGATGAAGCAATTTACTCCACTGACAATGACAAGAAAATACATGGATGCCTCAAAGGTAAGTTCTTATAGGTTACAAAGTAATGTACATCCACTAACAAGTACAATGCAATGTATATTCAAAAGCACCCTTTCAAAATTAAAATACAAAAGATCATATCTATACAGGATCTTAAATATAGCACTCCCAAGAAAGATAAAAACATAGGTACATTGTTATAGCTAGGACCCGCATAACTTCTCTTACATGATACTAATAGTGACAGTAAGAAGCCTGGCCAAAGCATGATAAAACCAAATCTGAAAAGAAGCAAGCACTAATAATCTTTTTCCTTATTCAATGACTCAAAGATACTAAAGAAATTGAATTTCAACAAACCGAAAATAAAAATATTTCATTAACTACAAATATAGAGAATGTGCCCTAAAAATGAAATAGAAAGCTATTCAAGAATTTGATTGATGTAAAATAAATTCATCATATCAATTTGGTTCATGCAAACTTCAGCATTGTGGTTCATCATAAGTGCCAAAATGAAAAAGATTTCCCATAATAAAAGATTCAAAGTCAATAAGAAATGCACAGCCGTCAATGAGCTCATAAAAAATCCCCAACTAAAAACTAATCATAATCTTTAAAATCTAATTACAAATACAATTAAATACCCAGTACAAAAAAACACAATGAAACAGTCATTGTAGGAGTATATATGAATAAATACTGACCTGAAGTTGAGAAACTGACCAAAACCAAAAAGGGGCCAGAAGTAAAGAGGGGGAGGCCAGGTGAAGGAGGAGACTGAATAAAGAGAAATGAACTGAAGTAGCTTGATGAAATGCGAGACAAAAGCCATAACTTTACATGGGTCACGCCCTCTCCCACAAAGATTCACCCATGACTGGGGTTTTTTCCAGAGCCAGTAATAGTATGGAAATTGAAGTAGCACTCCAATTGCTGCAAAAACACCCATTTTTTATTTTGTTTTTTGGTTTGCTTTCCCACTGAATTTTCTTGAGGAAATCAATCACTGTGTCCTCGCCGCGAGGAATGAGAATCGAGTCACTGAAAGGTGGTGGTGGATGTGAGCAGCCATTGGCTGCGAGCCTTCGATGGGCTGGACCACAAGGCTTCACGCTAAATCATGCATCTCAGTTTTAAATTTGGGCTTATGATAAAAATAAAAATATATATATAAATAATTTGAAATTTATTATATTTATAAATTATTTATCAAAATATTAATAATTATAAAATATTTAATAAAATATCAGATTTTTATTAATTTATAATAAATTTATCATAAATTTATTATAATTTTTAAATTTTATATAATTTATAATTAATTTATTATAAATATATAATAAAATGACTAAAATATCATCGATATAAAGGTAAAAATTTTTAAAAAATATGGTAAAAAGTTTTATTTTTTTTCAAATTAAATAGTAAAAGTTGAAGCCTTTGATTGTCCGTAGCCTATTTTCCTATTTTTTAAAAAATATATTATATCACTTTTTAAATTTTTTTAAACACTTTTTTCAATTTTGTATATTTTTAGTATCCATTGAAAGTGAGAATATTTATAAGACTAAATAATTTTTATTACAAAAATATTATAAAAGCTAAAAATATTCATATTTTTATAAAAAATTAGTATAAAATTTTAAAAATACCTCATTCTTCAATAAAATAATTTTTTTTCAAAAATATATTTTTCCTCACTAAGATCAATATTTTACTTTAAATTTTTATTTTTTTTCAAACTTTACTATTAAAAAAATTTAATAAAATAATAAAAATTAATATTTTAAATTATTTTTTATCATATAAAAATCATAATTTTTTATAAAAATAATTTTAATTATAAAAAATAAATAATACTAAAAAAATAAATACAAAATATAAAAATATATTAATAAAAATAATTAAATTTATTTTTAAGAAAATTTTACATATTATACACAAGAAAAAAATAAAATAATACATATAATTTCGTTACGTAGATGTGTTATAGATATTGTGTATATGTTATGTTTTTATTATTTAAACTGTATGTATTTTACATAAAAGTTGTTGAATATTATGTAGATATTGTTATAATAAAAAATTAAATAAGTAAAATTAAATAAATATTAAAATGCATTATAGATGTAGTTTATATTATTGAGTATATATTTTATATATATTATGTACATATTTTTTATGTGTATATTAAAAATATAATATTAAAAAAAATTCAGATAAAAATATAATTAAAATAAAATTGCAAAAAAAAAAATAAATAAAGAAAAAATAACATTTAAACGCAATCTTGAAAAAAAAAAAGAGTAAAAGTTGTATTTTATGAAAATAAAAACTTCGATTAGAGTAAAAACGAAAACGCAAAATGAAATATGGTACACAATGTCTTTTCCTTTAGTACACAGACCCACCGTACATACAAATATACAAATACACAGACCCACACACACGTATCATAACATGAGAATAAAAGCCTTATTTCTTAGCAACGACATCATTCAATTAATTTTGACTTTTATAAAATTTCGATCATACTCTTGGGTCTATAGCTAAATGTTTAAATTTTTAAAGGGCTTTTTAGTCTTTACAATTAAATGGGCTCATTAAAAGTTTAATGAAATAAAAATTACTAAAATAAATAATTTTTTTAAGAACTCATTAAAAAAACGATGTCGTACTATATTTTATAAAAAAATTAATAATCTTTGTACACAACGAGCTTTAAAACTTGAGCAGCATGTATTTCATTCTATCTTTTTAATCTTTATAATTAAAATAGCCTTTTATGAAATCTCGATAACACTCTTAGATTCATAGCTAAGTTTTAAATTTTTGGAAGGCTTTTTAGTCGTTATAAATAAATGAACCCGCTGGAAATTGAATAAATATCATATAATAAAGGATAAAATGAAGTCATCGTCATGTGTTCAATAAATAAAAAAAACTCATTCATCGCATAACACCGTTGCCACATGTTGGCTCCCCATTGGCTTGTTGCATTGTAATTGCCACATGTTGGCTCTCCATTGGCTTGTTGCATTGTAACGGTTGTATTATATAATTATTCAGATCTACCAGCCAGGGAGAAAACTTCGTTCTGGGATAAGCTTGTTAATGCTGCTGGATCTGACATGAGGGATGAAGAGTTTGAGTTTCTCGATGATGTTCTCATCCAGAATGAGAATGGAATACCCTTATTGGCTTTCTCAGACAGAGTGCAGAATTTCTTAACTCAGACAATGAAGAATTCTATCATCATCCACTTACTGGGAAGAACAGTGGGGTATAGAACCTTACTAAGGAGGCTCCAATTAATGTGGCTGCCGAAAGGAACACTCCAGTTGATTTATTTGGCTAATGGATATTATTTGCATGTCCTATCCTTAGGTCCATGGGTCTTATTTGGGCACTATCTAATGGTTCAACCATGGACTCCGACCTTCTCAGCAAATAATTTAGCGGTAAACTCAATAATAGCTTGGGTCAGACTTCCTGGCCTCCCTATTCAGTACTATCATCAGAGTGTTCTATGTGCCATTGCCAAGGCTATCGGTACAGTAATTTATATTGACTACAACACAAAAACAGCGGAAAGAGGCAAGTTTGCTTGCCTCGCCATCGCTCTTGACTTAACCAAACCGTTAGTGTCTAAACTATCACTAGATGGTAAAATTCAGTTAGTGGAATATGAGGGGCCTTCCCACTATATGTTTTGAGTGCGGGTGCTATGGCCATTTTAAAGAGTACTGTCCAAAAAAGGCCAATCAGCTTGATGATGGCAGAGCAAATGTCTAGATTGGAATCTATGGAAGCTCCGTTTGGCCCTTGGATGCAAGTAAATCGTCGGTGTAGGAGAGATGCCAAGAAAGGGAATAAGTCTGATGGGAACAGTAATGGAGGCAATAACGGTAAGAACTCATCTGGATCGAGATTTGACAGTATTGTAGATCTAGAGGAGGAAAAATTGGGCAATGTCCAACTTACCCCAGCAGATCCCTCAACCAATACTACTTTAGTGAATAATAATAATAAAGATCAGACTCGAAAAGGAGGAAGGCGGAACAATGCAAGGAATATTGGTGGGGACATGTCCACGTCTAAACAATTGCCCATACAGATCCATACAAGCTCATGTGCTCCATCAGCTAAAGTACTGTAATCCCCAGATGAGACCTAGGCTGCCCCAACCCAGACAATAGCTTAGAAAACACATGGTACTGTTCAACAAGTGGAAACCACTCTTGACTCATCCAAGCACACAATTGTTGTGATTGTAAGTGGAGACAACAATGCAGCCCCTACCAATACAAAGTCCTCACAAAGTTCTAAAGTGGACCATATCTCCTTTAGGGATAGGACTAATATGTCCCCAAAACCTCTAGACAATAAGGCAAAGGGTATCAAAGTTAATTGCTCCTCTAAACGAAACTTGAAAGTCAAGTGTAAAGAGGATGACTCAGCTAGTCCATCTAAGGCAACCATTAAAGCTTTCCTGGATGAATTGGATGGTCAGGACTGGAATAAAGAGAATGAACCAACTATTGTAGAAGATATTGAAATGATGTAGGGGGACGGCGATATGTTAAGTCTACCTAACGAGTGCTAAATCATCTTTTTTGTCTTCCTCCTCTTATTTCGATTCATTAATAGACTATAATTTTTTGCTTTGGAATTGTCAGGGGGCAACGAGTGTTCATTTTAGTAGGGTCTTAAAATCTTTTATCCAGAAGCATAATCCCATAGTGCTTGCTCTCCTAGAACCAAAAATTACGGGTATCAAAGCTGATAAGGTTATTCAAAAGATGGGATATGATTTTTCACATAGAGTAGAAGCAGTGGGTTTCTCTGGAGGCATCTAGGTGCTTTGGAAGGATTGTATTAAGGTACCTATTAAGTGCAATCATCGCTAATTTGTTCATATGGAAATCTCTACAGATGATCAGGGTACTAAGCTCTTTTTTACTGATGTTTATGGTAGTCCGCACATCCAGTAAAGGAAAGGCTTATGGAATGATCTTTCTTGCCTTGGCCAGGATTTGAATGCTCCTTGGCTCCTTGCTGAGGATTTTAATGCTATTCTTTACTCCTCTGATAGGCAGGGCGGATCTAGCTTGAGTAACTAAGGTTGCCCCCTTTTTAATAATTTTGTTAATAATAATAACTTGAAGCAACTTGAGCATGCTGGGCCGACCTTCACATGGAGAAGAGGTACTCTCTTACAAAGATTTGATAGAGCCTTATGCAACTAGGCTTGGTACACTACCTTTTCTGAGGCTTATGTTCATCGTCTACCCAAACTCCGATCTGACCATCGTCCCATTTTTATCAAGAAGGTATGTTCTAGGCATCAAAGTAAGATCAGACCTTTTTGCTTCCTTGTTGCATGGTTGGTGCACCAAGACTTTCCCAATGTGGTTAGCAGAAGTTGGAATGGGGGATTAACTCTTCAAGAGAATCTTCATAACTTCATGAACCATGTTCAACATTAGAACTTTAGTGTTTTTAGTCATATTATTATGAAGAAAAAGAAGCTTATGGCCATACTTAATGGTATTCAATGTGCTCTTGAAAACCACCAATCTCAGTAGCTCATTAACCTGAACAAAGTTTATAGGCTAAATTGGAGGAAGTCCTTGCACAAGAGGAGTTGTATTGGCTTCAAAAGTCAAGATGTGAATGGATATCAGCTGTCGACCGCAACACTTCCTTTTTTTCATGCTAAGGCCATTGAAAGAAGAAAACAAAATATAATCTTATGCTTACAAGATAAGGATGGAGTGTGGCACCATGATAATAATGACTTAAAGGCTATGGCACTATCTTTCTTTAAAGATCTCTACACGAAGGATGTAGAGATGGTCCCTGCCTATCCCTTCCACTGTTATTTTCCTAACCTCACTGAAGGAATGGTGACTACGTTATGTGAGCCAATCTCTGATGAGGAAATTTGAGGTGCTCTCTTTGCAATGAATCCCTTAAAGGCCCCAAGAATTGATGGGCTTCATGCTGTTTTTTTTAGAATAGTTGGCAGATGGTAGGTGATTCAATATGTTCTATGGTGAAATCGGTATTCCAAGGTTATGAATTAGAGTCTGGCCTTAATAAAACATTAGTCACTCTCATCCCTAAGACTTGAAAACCTGAGTGTATTAAAGACTTCAGGCCTATAAGCTTATTAAATGCAGCCTTTAAAGTTATTACAAAGCTCATTGCTCATTGACTCAAAAAGATTATACCTCACCTCATCAGCCCAACACAGACCGGTTTCATAGTCGGTAGAAGTATCACAGATAATGTTATCATTATGCAAGAAGTTATCCACTCTATGAGAAATAAGAAGAGGAAGGAAGGATGGATGACCATCAAAGTAGATTTGGAAAAAGCTTATGACAGGCTTCGTTGGGAATTCATTGAGGAAACACTACATGATGCTGGTATCTCTCAATATCTCAACAAGGTAATTATGAAGTGCATCTCTTCTTCCTCTATGCAGCTGCTTTGGAATGGGAGCTTAACCAAAGAAGTCAATCCTTCTAGAGGCATTCGTCAAGGGGATTCGCTCTCACCATACATCTTTATTCTTTGCATGGAACTCCCAAGGGATTACTAAACTAGTGGAGCAGGGTATCTGGAAGCCTATTGCTTTGAGAAAAGGAGGCCTTAAGCTATCCCACTTCTTCTTTGCTGATGACCTAATTCTTGTTGGTAAGGTATCAGACGACCAAAGCCAGGTGATCAGTAACACTCTCAATACATTTTGTTAGAGTTTAGGGCATAAAGTTAGTGCTACCAAGACCAAAGTTTTCTTCTCCGGTAATGTTAACAATGCCAAGGAATTTGAGGTGTGTGACATGTTGGGATACCACAAAACTGATGATCTGGGACAATATCTTGGTGTACCTTTACTACATAAATGGGTAACTAGAGATATTTATGGATATCTGATTGATAGAGTTAAGCACAAGTTATCCGGTTGGCATGCTCATCCCTTATCTGCAACAGGGAGATTAACCCTTGCCAAGTTTGTCCTAATGACTATCCCAGCCTGGTTAATTGGGATGATCTGTGCACTCCTTGTAGTACTGGCAGCGGTGGCTTGTGCAAGTTGAAATCATTTAAAAACACTTTCCTTCTCAGGTTGGGCTTTGCTTTAGCTACAAAGCTAGATCTATTTTGGGTGCAAATTCTTCAAAATAAATACAAATGGCATGGCGATTGCTCCAAAATGAGGATTTCGAGTCCTTGCTCCAACTTGTGGAGAAATCTCAATAATATTTGGGAAGATATGAAATTGGGCATTAATTGGGTGATTGGTAGTGGCAATGAAATCAAATTTTGGATTGATAACTAGCTTGGAAAATGTGGGCCTCTTAAATTTCTCGCCTTTTGTCCTATTGAAGAATATGAGTTGGATAAAAGCATCAAGGAATTTGCAAGTGTTGATGGTCAATGGAATTGGCAGTACCTTCAAAACCTTCTTCCAGCCGAAATTATTCTTCAATTAGCTATGACTCATATCCCAAATGACGAGGCAGGTGATGACTTTGGTTACTGGGGTCCTTTTAGCTTTGGTAATTTTACTGTTCATTCAGCTTACCAGCTTATTGAAAATGATAATTGGAAGCCTTATGAGAGAAAATGGAAAATTATTTGGGGATGGCCCGGAGCTCAGCGTATTAGACATTTTCTTTGGTTGACTGTAAGACACAATTTGGTCATAAATATTGAGAGGGCGAGAAGACACATGACTAATGATAGTTCTTGTGCTCTATGTGGCATGGCTAATAAAGAAATTTGTCACGTGTTGAGGGACTGCATTCATGCTCTCATGATCTGGGGCAGATTAATCCTACCTCATTACCAGCATAAGTTCTTATCTTTGGACTTGGATACTTGGCTATTGGCAAACCTCACAACTGATGGCCAGTAGTGCACGGTGGATTCTGATTGGAACCTCATATTTTGTATTACTTGTTGGCTTGTTTGGAATAGATAGAATAAAGTTATATTTGAGGATAAATGGCAATCAGTAGAATCTTTGATTAGAGAGGTGCACACCATGTCTGAGTTTACAAAAAAGGCTGTTGTTATATCAAGTAAACTTAATCACATTGGTACTCAATGGATAGAGAAATTAATTGGTTGGGATGAACCCTCAGCTACTTGGTTTAAAATCAACAATGATGGGGCTTATAGATCTTCGAACAATATGGCATGCTTAGGGAGAATTCTTAGAAATGCCAATGGAGATTGGGTTGGAGGCTATAGTCAAAATATTGTTGAGTGCTCTATGCTTCAAGCTAAGTTGTGGGGAGCTCTTGATGGTTTAGAATTGGCCTGGAATTTGGGTTGTCGAAATGTTATCCTAGAGATCGACAATATGCTTGCCGTTCGAATGATCCAAGAAATTGAATATAATATCAATGCCACGTTTTCCCTCATTCAAGCTATTGATAGGTGGATGTCTCGTGACTGGATTATCCAAGTTAAACATACTTACAGAGAAGGGAATCGTTGTGCATATTGGATGGCCAACAATACTTTCTCCTTACCCCTTGGATGTATACTCTATGATCAGGCCCCAGTTGGTGTGATGGCCTACATGCGTGAAGACCTCTTAGGAGTGTCATGGCAGAGAGTCTATGCGTAGTCTTTACTTTGTTACCTAGGCTTTAGCCTCCTTTTTGTAATAAAAAAAACAAATAAGTAATAGTTACACGAAAGTTGTATTCAACAAGAGAAAGTCTTTGTCAACCTTATAATTTATAAATTCAATCAACAAATTCTTTTAAATTATACATTTTAAAAAAAAATCATTTGCGAATTTTCAATTCAAATTATATTAATTATATTAAGCTCATGATCTGAATTATTTTAATTGATATATTGTTAATTTTCTAATTATATCTACACATATATAATACTAAAACGACTGTCGCTGGTATAATATTATCTCACGTATTTCAATTAATTTTTAAAATTTTAATTTATTATTTATTTTTTAATTAATTTACCAAATTAATTTATTATTTATTATAATAAATAAATATTTATTTAAATATAAATATACAAAGAGATAAAAGATAAGAGATAAATTTTTAATAGTTTATTATCTTATTGGATAATAACTATTTATTATTAATATTAAATATATATAATATTATAATCATATTTAAACTCTCTAAATAAATACATCTACTAACTAATTAATTATCTATTCTAATAAATAATAAATTTAATATTTATCTTAATAATATAATCATATTTAAACTCTCTAAATAAATATATCTAATAACAAATTAATTATCTATTCTAATAAATAGTAAATTTAATATTTATATTCTGATTATGTGACCACCACTTGATCTAAATTTAATAATAAATTTTACTATTAATTTAATAATGTCCAATTTCAAATAGATATTTATTTATTATAAGATAAAATCTATCCTATTTAGGATAAATAATAATTTTATCATATTACAAAAATAGATATTTATTTAATATTTATTTGTAGAGTTTATGTAATATCCGTAGTCTTGAATAAATTAAATAAGTATTTGGAGTTATAGATATTGTATATACTAAATATATACCTAGTGTATACATAGTATATACATATTATATATTTATTATGTATGTTGGATATATATATAATATACATATAAAATATATTTGATGTACACATAGGATATACATTATATATACATATAAGTAAAAATATATATTAAATATATATTACACATATATAATATATACATTACATAAATGTAATATATAAGTGAAATATATATGACATAAACATATACATAAAATATACCACACATATATAATAAGTAAGTGATGTTAGAAAAGTTGATGATGATGATGATGATGATGATGATGATGATGATAATAATAATAATAATAATAATAATAAGAAGAAGAAGAAGAAGAAGAAGAAGAAGAAGAAGAAGAAGAAGAAAGGAACCAAAGTCAAAGAAACGTATATAATTGGTGGATTGATATGTAATTATTTAATTAATATATAAAAAGATAAGGATGGGAAATTAAAAAGAAAAAAAGCCCATTTTCTTCTTCTTTTTCTTTTTCTTCCTTCTTGGACGTGCCATTGGAGAGAAATGAAGATAATATTTGGTTTCTTCAATTACTAAGATTTTATAAGAATTTCCAAGGGGAATAAGTTGGTGTTGAAGGAAAAATCAAGAAATAAATAATTAATCCTTCCTTTAAGTTGGTTTTATTTAATTTTAAGTTTATGTTTAAAATGGCTAGAGAGAGAAAGTGGTTTTAAATTGTTAAAAATTGATGGAAATGAGGTTAAAATGATGATTATGTATTGATTTATTGGTTGGACGATTAAAAAGGGCATGATTGATGAATTTAGGGTTATGAAGAGGATATGTGCAAATTAAAATTTTATTGTGGATGGTTATAATTATTGAAATGGATGAATTTGATGTTTTTTTAATATGTATGTGATGATTCTATGCTTATAAATTGGTTGAAGGCAAGTTTGGACAAAGTTGAGATTTAGGGGTTGGTTATGTAAAAATAGGGTTTTGGAAAGTGGATGATATAATTATTGATATGAGTTGATTTGTTGTTATTTTGGTATGTAATAAATGATTTTAAGGTTAAATGTTGAAAATGATGTTGGTAGAATGTAGTTCAAATAATGTAGTAAATAGTGAACTTACAGTTTTAATAGGTCTTTGTTGAAAAATTGTTTAGGAAGTGATATATTAATGTGCATTGAATTTGGAGGTGAATGTAAATAAGTACTATTGCTTATTATTAAATTATATATGTGTAGATTAAAATGGCAAAAGAGAAGAAGTTTAAGGTGTAGCTTGAAAAAGAAATAAGGTTAGTACATATGTTTATTTACTTAAGATTTTATTGAATGTGATATTGGCATAATGTATATAAGTTCTTTGTAATGTGAATGTTCACATAATTTATACAATGTGGCAAAATTTTGTGATGAGTATTTCATTGGGCATTTGTTCAATGTGAAGTTAATGCTTGTACATGAAAAGAATAAGGTATACTAATGTGGTGTAATAAGAGGTACTATGTGGATAGGTTGTGAAATATGATAAAGTGAGTCACATTGTGAATGTGACTTATGGATATATAATATAAATATAATTTGATAATGGAAATGTGGGAATTAGTTAAGGAATGTGAAAAATATGGAAAAATATAGAAAAAGAGCGAATTTAATAAAAATTGATAATTGTGACTAAAATATGAAAATTAATTTTGTAATAATGAAAAATTGACAAATTAAATGAGAATATAGAAATGCATTGTGAAAGTGATCATAACATATGGTGATCACTTGAGAAATGGTTATATTTGAGATATGTGATAAATTATGTGCAATTGGGTTACATTATGAATGCGACTCATGATTATGTATTGTGAATGTGAAATGGGTATGCAAAAGAGAAAATGTGTTTAAGGAGTAATGGAGAATGATTATGAAAAGTTATTGTTGGTATAGTTGAGTTAACTTGCCAATAGTAGGTTATGATTAGGGATGTTCACGGATCGGGCTGGGCCGGGTTTAGCTCTGGCCCAAGGCCCTATCTGAACAGACTTTGAGTTATAGAGTTGGGCTCGAAACCCGACCTGTGGCCCTAGTGGCTTGAGTCCCTCGGGCCACTCAGGCTCCTCAGGCCAGCGAGTCGGGCCCATCGGGCCCAATAGTTTTTTTTGTTATTTTTAATTTTTTTAATTATTTTTTTAGAAAATTTTTTAAATTATTTTTACAATTGCTTGATGCTTTTAATCTAATTAAAAATATTTTCATTTGACCTTAATTCTTAGATTGCATAAAATAAGTTTAAATAATAAACGTTATTTATTTTAATATAGTAAATATATATTTTTTACATTTAATCTGTATTTTAATTATTATATTTATAAATATTCACATACTATATTTAACAAATACATAACACAAACTAAAATGAAAATAATTTATAAATATATACATTCAATCACTTAATTTATTTTATCTAATCTAATAAAATTTTAAAAAATAAAAAAATTAAATTATATAAATTATTTAGGGTCGGATCGGGCCAACCTGAGATTTTTTATTTTAGGCTCGAAGCCTGACCTGAACTATTCAGGTTCTTTAAAATCAACCCGAGACACCCAGTCGGGCTGGGTTGGTCGGGTTTTTCAGGTCTGTGAACACCCCTAGTCATGGCGAATATTGTTCATTCAGGCGAGGTATTGTGCCTTCGGATTAGACACACTAGTATCGAGTGTATTTATGCTGAGGAGATGACCTTCAGACGATGATGGACACTTTGTCTCCGGTGTCGAGAGAGGATGACATTCGAGTAATTTATGTAACACTTACTCTCGATGGCGATAAAGGTGGCCTACAGGTGATTATGTGATACTAGCATCGTTGTCCATAGAGACGACATTCAAATGATTTATGTGACACTTGCCCCAGTGTCGAGATGGACTAAATTGATATTTCTGGACCTTAGGTATTGTGCAGTAACTGAATGGGCCCAACGTGTGAATGTGTGCATGAACATGTATATTTTGTTGTGGTCGTGTTGTGTTTCTATGGTTTATAAAACTATGACTATTGTTGAGGGATCACATTTGCAGCTAAATAAATGTATAGTAGATTATGAGGTGACATAATGTGTTATATGCTATCAAATTATTTATTTAAGGCCAACGTCGCAAATGTGACATGTCGGTAGGGTATTATGAGTTGATGAAGGTTTGATTAAATAGTGCATGTTGTATTATAAATTAACAAATTTGAATTGTATGTTTATACTTATTCAATATGTACTACTAAGCAAAATTTACATAGCGCGGTTTGATGTATCACGTATATGACAGGACTGCAGAGTAGAGTGGTCCAGAGTAACTTGTGTTTGAAGCATCAATTTTGCCACAAGAATAATAGTGCCAGGCTGTGTACATGTATAATCTATAATGTTGTATACTTTATTAAATACTTTATATGTATTTAAATATGTGTTGGAAAATGGTATGTATATATGCATGTATATGTACTAATAGGGGGTTTTGGCTAAATGGTAGAGATATGATTGTTAATAGATGGAAGTTTTGTGAAATTATTACTTTGGAGAGTGTTCAAATTTTATACAAGTTGTGTATTTATTGTTTTTGAAAATATTCAAATACAGACAAAACTCCAACGAACTTTTTTCAGAGATTTTTAATTAAAATATGTACTTTTGGTATTTAATCTATTAATGAGTCGTCCTATTTAATTTTTTAAAGTACATTATAAGGTTTAATATAATTTTCTTATAAATATAGAAATTTTGAAAGGACTGGTAACAATAATATTCTTATATACTGTATACATATGTTACATATATAAAATATAATTAGGATATTATATGGTATACGGGTGTTACAGTTTAAATATATAAAATATAATTTTGTATGGTTTACGGGTTTTACAGTTTAAATATAATTAGGATATTATATTAGTTTATATTTATTTAAAGAGTTTAATAAGATTATGATATTATCAAGATTATGATTAATTTTGTTCTATTTAGAGTGTGATAATTAACTTTATCCTATATATATGATAGTTATGATATTCTAATTATATATTTTTATCTAAAGTCTACTTATACTACTATATGTATAAATATAATGGGTGGTATATGGGACACAATTCATAAACCAAATAATTAATATAAAAATAAAATTACTTATAATTATATGTACACACTTTATAAATTAAGGTACATTTTTATTAATGTAATTTTTTTACGATATCAATTTTACGGTTAATATTATAATAATAAATCAAACAGTTAATATACAAACTAATTTTTTAGTTGATCCAAACTCGCTTGAAGTACAATTTCAATTATTATCAAGTTAATATTTTAGAATAATTGGTATTGTTTTTTTTTTATGTTATTAATGATGTTGAGTTCATTTAGTTTAAAAAATAATTTTATTATTTATATGAAATATTATAATAATATTATATTGTTATAAATCTTTAGTATTTTGTAATTTAACAATTATAGATAATTTGCTCAGATTTATTAATATATATATTAATTTTATTTTTTACAGTTATATGTAAATAATTATTTACGTAAAATTACATAGAATTTGAAAAATAAAAATACTCGCAATATCATGCGGGATTCGTATTATCAAGGGAACAAATAAATACCTATGGATTTTCTTTTTCTTTTTGAAAATTAAATTTGATTTATATAATAAATTAAAAATTAAGCTATTTGAATTAAAAATATTATCTTTCACAATAAATTTCTTTTATTTCTGTTTTCTAGAATTCACTGAATTTTTTATCTCTTTTTTTTTTTTTGTCGTGACTCACTTTTATTCACTTACATTTACTTTATTTTATATCAAATAATATAATATTTTTATTGTTGGATTGTGAATTTTTTTCTTCATTTTTTTTGTTGCATGTTGAATTTGAAATTTTAATTATATAGATCTATTTTTGAGTCATTTTTTGATAGATAGAGAACAGTTTGAGAGAAAATAAATTTTGAGATTTAATGAGAGTTAATGTTTATTTTTTTTATAAATTTTAATTTTTTAAAATATCTTAAAATTATTTTATCTTAGTTGTAAGCGGGGAAACAGAAAGAAGGTTGAGAATCTTTCTTCTTACCCTCATGTGAGTTGATATTATATATATATATTTAAAATTTTTGAGCTTTATTTAGTGAATTTGATGATTATTAAGAGATTAGAGTTTGATCATAATTTTAAGACATGTGTCCATTTCATGTCTTTGTACCTAATGCTTATATCATTGATTAAAAATTTTTTAATCACAAATAATATTTTTAATATAAAAATATAAAAAAATAATATAATATTTTAAAATAAAATTATTTAGAAAAAATAAAAAAAAATCCCGCACGTGGGTTATAGGCTAGTACATATATATAAAACACACATACTCACACACCCACACATACATATATGACATACACACACATACATAAATACATACACACACACACATAAACACACACACACACACACACACACACATATATATATATATAATATCTTCATTAATTAAATGCAACATATATACATATATAATATTTTTATTAATTAAATGTAACAGTAAAAAAATAATTTAATATTTTTATTTTATTATCTTTATTCATTTTCATATAAATTAATTAAATAAAATGTAAAAATGAAATAACTATTAATAATTTTAAATAAATTTAATTATATGTTGTTATATATTACATATAACTACATATATATCTAGTTATATATAATATATATCGACATATAACTAAATATACAGAACAATTATATATTGTTATTCTTTTTAAAATCAAAAAGTATATCTAATTGTATATAATAAATGCTCACATATATCGACATATATTATTATTCTATAGCTGACATATATCAACATATACTTACATATTTATATATATATATACATATGTTTTTATTTTATAGCTAACATATAATATATACTCATATATATAGACATATATTATTATTTTATAGCTAACATATATTAATATATACTTACATATACTATCATTTTATAATTAATGTATACCCATATATCTAATTATATGTAATATATATTGTATATATTGTTATTCTTTTCTGTATATTTATTTAGTTATATATAATATATATATCAATGTAAAACTAAATATATAATTACACATATAACTAATTATAGTTACGTGTAATATATACCAATATATAACTACGTAATAAAAAAATAGTTTTTTAAAAAAACAACTCAATAAAAAAAATAAAAATTGCACAAAAGGCATAAAAAATAAAAAAAAATACAATGTTTTATGGACACTTTTAAAAACAAATAAAAAAAAGAAAAACAAACAATATATCCTAATTAAAAAAGAAAAAAAAAGTGTAATTTGCTCTTAATTAAAAAGAAACTAATTAATAAGATTAACAAAACCAATCAATATATCCTAAAAATAATAATAACGATTGTCATTGAGCGTATAAATCAGTTAATATAAATGATTATTTTAATTTAACTAAAAATTTTAAATTTAATTTTTTAAATATATAACTGTATTAAAATTAAATAAAGAGAGTTTTATTATCCTTATAATTTTATCAGCGTTGACTTTGAAAATATAATTTTTAAAAAAATAAACAATGATTCAATAATCAAATATTTATATCTATTGTTGGGGTTCAGAAATTTAATTAATTTTGAGGCCGACCTTTTTCATTTTTCTAGTGCATACAATACAACTAATTAGAAGAATGCTTCCACTATTTTTTTTTTATTAAAGAAGAAGAATATTTTAACTCCTCATTATATGTTGTGTGACTGTGTATATATAAGTAACAAATTGACTAAAAAAATTAAAAAATAAAAGAAAAATAAAAATTACATTAGCTCAGGCAGCACATAGTTTTGGCAAATGGGACATGAATACATATCCTCTCCCCAGTTGCATTAAAAATTTCTTAACTAATTTCTTTATATAAATAAGTATCTAAACATATGTATAATCTAAGTAAACAGCTACTTAATTATTTGCACGCCCCTATTCATATTAATTTTCTCCACCTAACAAATTTCTTATTAATCAATAATTATATTTTTAGAGAAATTAATATTGGTATTACCTCCTATTTTACTCGAGCTCAAATGCTCGGCTACCGAATTAGGAACCAAACCCAATACTTAGGCAGTACCATGATCGAGTTCTTGCCAAAGTTCTTATCTTGATTTCGGGCTTTGGTACTACTACCGAACTCCTTGATGTCTGGTAGATAAATCTCTGATACAGTAAATATATGATACTGATATATTCTAAAGATTTGCTGACATATACAGATGTTGTTCCCTACTTCTTAACTATAAATGGAAATATATCTCCACAAATAAATGATATTTTTTTCAACTCATGAAGTTTGTCTATTTACAGATAAATCAATTATTGACTTAGATATTAGAATATTTCTCTTAGAGTTTGATCATTTTTCTTATTTTGCTGATAAGAGACCTAATCAAAACACAATCTGAAAAGAGTTATTAGAGTCCACTGTAATCATAATAATTAACCTATTTTATTAGGACAAATATACTAATTATAATTTTATAATGCAAAGGACATTATTAATTATTTTTAAGTCTAAAACAACAAATCCTTGCCAGATGTCAGAAATATTGTATATATGTATACATATTAACTATGAGAACCTCTAAAGCCAAGAAAAATCTATTAAAGAGGAAAGTTAAAGTCTATGTAGTCAACATAGTTTTTTTTTCCTATATATTAATTAACTTTCTTTTTATGAACTAGAAACACATCAACCATAAAATATTAATTTTTAATGGGAATAGTAAGGTCCATAAAGGGAATTTGCATCAATTCCCTACATTTATATATACATTTCTAAGATCTTAGTTCATTTTTATTGATTCAAATAACTCTTGACGGGATCAAGTTTATTGATTATGTTATCTTAATTAACTAGTTGCTCTTCTTTTTGGTTCTATTAATATGCACTTGTTCATTTTAAATTATAAGCTGAATTTTCCCTTTTTTTAAGGAATGAGTTCCCAAAAAGTTTAAATTAAATAAACCTGAAAAAATAACACTACATTTATAAAAAAAATTCAGAATTCTTTTCACCTGGAAAATGAATTTTATTAATAAAATTTTATTCGTAAATAAAATTTTCTACTCAATCTTTTGATATATAAAATATAAAATTCATTTGGAAAATTGTATTGCTTTTAATGAAATTTGATTCAAATAAGAATATATAGGTTTCAAATAAATTTAGTTTTCTGCATATCAAAAAAGAAATTTTAAAATCACTGATAGCATAAATTAACTGATAAATGATTATTCTAACTTAATAAGAGATCTCAAATTTGAGTCTTGTATATATAATTATGGCAAAACTTAATAGAGAGAGTTTATTACTCATGTTGTCCTACCTTGTTATAGTCCAAAAAACATAATTAAGATAACAAAAAAAAATAATTTAAAATGTATTTAAAAAGGAAAAAAAAAAAGAAGAAGAAGCTCCAAATGAAGGTGCATGCATGGATTTACATGCAAAAAAAGATTTGAGTAATTTGTAGGACAGGATATTAGATTCATTGAAGATTTTAATGGACAATTCAAATGGTTAAAAGACAATCACAAGATATCTAAAAAGTTAGATATGCAATGAAGGGTATAATAATGGAATCTTATATTTCATCATTATCTACAATTTATTTTTCACTTCTATATATATATTTATGATATTATATGAAAACTGAAAAGCTGAAGTCGTTTTCTTGGAGATCTCCTATTTTAAAACTTCAACTTTCAGTATTATAATTTTTCAAATCATTGGGGAAAACAATCTCACATTAATTTAATACAAGCATATAAAATGATTGATATAAAAATCGATTTTCTAATTTTAATAAGTAATTTATGAGTTTAATATTTATAAATTTATATTAAAAGATTTAACTTCTTAATTACAGCTCCTGCATCTAATTAGCCCAATTTCTATCAAGAAACTAGCTTTTCAAATTTATATTAAAAAATTCAACATAAGAGTCAAAAAGCGCCCAATTTTAATTTTTAACTACTAATTAATTCGAACGAAAACTTAATATATATTTTCATGATTTGCTTTCACCATAGCTATCTTTTTCTTCTCTTTGCATTAACATTTTTAGAATTAGAAACTAATTATAGTTAGACTATCATTAATCTTGATTTATGAATAATTGCTTTAATTTATGAAAAGGGACTGAGCAATAATAAATGTAATTAAATAAACATTAATCACAACAAACGAAAATAAATATTTTTATATGATTAACGTCATCATTGATTTTCCTAAGACTACTGCATCAAAATACAATATAATAATTAAATTAATAATTCACTAAAATTATAACAATAGGACAGAGATAATTCTGAAATGTACGATCGAAAACATGTATAGAGCCTTAGCTCTTCATTTCTCTAATTATTCAGACATGATGAGAAGAGACTTTATATCTGTTTTGTAAGGACTGCATATATATATATATATATATATATATATATATTTTTCAAATTTAAAAAAAGCTCAAACATTTGAAGTACGTTTTTTAAGGTTCGAACCCCTGACCTGTTGTTAGGAGAGTAACATCAGGTGACCAGTTGGACTATTCCCAACTAATTTATATATATACATACATATATATAAAAAAGATGATCCCAAACAAGTACTGAATAAAATTCATAATTATAAACACATGTCACAACCATGCTGGTATAAGGACATTTCTAAAGATTATATTATCATTGAATTTAAAAAAAATATTAAAATTGATGATTCACTTGCAAGTTTCAGAATGGCAACAATTATTGATTTAGAGTTTGAAAGTATTTGCTGGGACAAAATTAAGTAATATTCATTAAAGTAGTGAAATGAATTGTATAGAGGTTCCTCTAGCTAGAATATTTATATTATTTTGCAGAGAATAATGGAGATATAGAAATATAAAATAAGACTTGACCATTCTTTTTGCATCGTATTGTTTGAAGCTTTTAGGGCAAAATTTAATCCCTTAAAAAAGGGGAAACTAGCCACGTCTCGTCTCTCTTTTCTTAGTTCTTTCCTATCATAATTTTATTAATTTCATGAGTTATACGAACATTCCAGCTCTCCATCTCATAAAGTCATGCCTTTCCAACACATGTCCACCGTATTTTTGTTAAGGTTTTTAACATTAAGGTTGAATCATAATTCATCGACTAATTTTCATGTGTTATATATTGAATTTTTTTAATATAAATTTCGAAGAGTTAAGCTCAAATTGTTGATATATATATTTTTTAATAAATACAGTTAATATTTATAAATTTTGTGATATGAATTAAATTAAAAGAATTTTTAAAGTCCGAAAGATAATTTTTACCCAATAAAAAAATAAAAAGTTCGAGGGATACACCATAATTTATTTTGATATCATATTGATAAAAATTGAATTTTATTTTGATATCATATTAAATTTTTTTAATATAAATTTGAGAGATTCAATATGAAAAGCTAAAGAGAATTCATTTTTATATTAATCAATAATTTTTATGGATTATCTCTACTTTTATATAGGCCGGTCCTTAGATTTTGATTACCATACTTGACTCAAATTTTAGTTGTCTCACATTCTATTAAATATTAAAAAAATAACATAAAGTTAAAAAATATATGCAAAGTTAAAGTTGCATTGTACTTTTAACTTAAATTATATATAAAAAATAATATATATTTTTCTAGTTGTTTATATATAACTTTTTTATTGTCTATATATATAAATATTTATGTATAAAATTAATATATATATATATAGATATATTATTTTAGTTGTTCCTAAGATGGGTTGTCCCAGACATTAGATTTTTTGGACTTATCTCGGGCAATCATATTCCTAATTACTTTTCTCTCTTTTTAATATATAATTTCTCTCTCTTTTTAATATGAAATTTCTTTCACATTTGATATATTTAACAACAGATGTGAGACTTTTCTCATATTATATTTCTAATATACATTAAATTTATTTTTTATTTAATGAAAAAATAAATTCTTCATTCATAAATAAGAAATTTATAAATGATTTTACAAAAAAAAAGTAATTTATAAATGAGAAAGTTTAAAAATAGAGTCTCAATTCAATATAATAAGAAATAAACTCTATTATTAATCAAATTGAAATCTGTTGAGTATTACATTCAGAAAAGATATTTATGCATCACAGCATCACAGCCTTGTACACATAGCAGATCACACATTCTGTTACTAACAAACTTGCTGAGTCAGCAATCCTAGCTTCCTTATTTCATTGGTTAACTCATTAGTATATATAGAGAATGGTTTCTGTAACTGGATGATTTTGGATTGTATAAGAAAACGATATTTCTTTTCGAGAGATTCTCACAATGAAAAGGCTCTCTCAATTCCATCAGTTTTATCTCTGAGTTTTAGATTTTCTTCTGTCAATTCTGGCTTGCATCAGTTCTGTTCATGGTATCAGAGCTTACAAAGATCAGTAACTGTTTTTTCTTTGTTTTGTTTGATCTCTGCAATTGAATTTCCTGTGATTGTGAAAACTTGAAAATGATGTCATCGGAGGATGTTGCTCGCCTAATTGCAGCAATTACTGCTAAAAATAATGATAATAATCCTCTTGATATTAGCAATTCTGAGTCTCCTGGTTTTAAACTTGTTAATTCTCCATTGAGAGGACCTAATTACCTCTCATGGAGTAGGTCAGTAATCACTGCTTTAAAAGCAAAGAACAAGCTAGGGTTCATCAATGGAACCATAACTGAACCAAAAGAAGGATCTGATGATCATGAAAAATGGATCCAAGCAGATAGTATGGTCACATCCTGGTTAGTAAATGCTGTTTCAAAAGAAATTTCTGATGCCTTCGTTTTCTGCAAAACTGCCAAAATACTGTGGGATGAATTGAAACAAAGATATGGAGAATGCAATGGTCCTATGATTTATCAAATTGAAAAGGAAATTTCCACTTACAAGCAAGGGAATGAGTCTGTGACTAGTTATTACACCAATTTGAAAAGAAGATGGGATGAATTGCTGTGTTTGGCACCCTTGCCTGTTTGTTGCGGCCAAAACTCACAAATACTTGACTATGATAACAATAGAAGACTGATGCAATTCTTGCTAGGATTGGGAGACATTTATGATAATGTCAAAAACCAAATACTTCTTATGGATCCTCTACCATCCATCAACAAGGCATACTCAATGGTCTTAAGCGTGGAGAAACAAAGAGAAGTTCAAACAAATGCAAGCATGGAATCAAGTGAAACTTCTGCAGTTATGTTCACCAGAAGAAACAGTGATTACTATAACAACTTCAACAATTCTGGAAGTCAGAATAGTGGTTACAACAGAAATCAAGGAAACAATGGTGGTTACAACAAGAACCAGAATTCCAACTACAATAAAAAGTTCAACAAAAGTGATCAATACTGCACAAAATGCAAAATGCAGGGCCATACTATTGCCAATTGTTTCAAAATACATGGATATCCTGAATGGTTTATTGAACTACAGAAGAAGAAAGGAATTACATTCAATGGATCAACTGCTGCAAACATCACTCATCTTGATGACAGTCCACTTCATCAACAACAGTTGACACATTCTCAATCAGAAGACAATAACATGTCAGAAATTTTCCAGGAATTTCAGAACTTCATCAAGAATAAAGCTCCAGCAGAAGTTTTTGGTGACAACAACATCAGAAATGTGAATTTTGCAGGTACTCTACTCAATTCTGTTTTTTCTAGTATTGATTTTAGTTGCAAAAGCAATTGGATTATAGACTCTGGTGCTACTGACCACATTACATTTAACCTTTCTTTCTTTGACCAAGTCCATAAACTAAACCCTCCCAAGAAAGTTAGATTTCCTGATAATTCTACTAGACTTGTAACTCATGTGGGAAATATCAAAATAAACAGCAGAATGACATTGTACAATGTCTTATATGTGGAATCCTTCAACTGTAACCTCATCTCAGTGTCTCTATTAACCAAAACTTGTCAACTTTCAGTGCACTCATATCCTGAATATTGCCTATTACAGGATTTACAGACTGAGGAGCTCATAGCTGTGGGTAAAGTGCATGAAGACTTATATTACCTGACTGAAAAGTCTTTCAATTGTAAAAGCAATGTTCATATTGTTTCTCAATGTAGCAGTCATAATAAACATCTTGCCTTCTTGTGGCATACAAGATTAGGACATGTTTCTTATCAAAGACTAAAGCATGTAGTTGGCTTGACAAATTCAGAGTTTGGTGATATTCTTTGTCCAATCTGTCCTGTTGCTAAACAGACAAGGTTTCCATTTCCAATAAATAAAATTTCTACTTCAAAATCATTTGATCTTATTCATGTTGACTTGTGGGGACCCTGTGGAGTAAAATCTATTACTAATGCTTCATATATGTTGACAATTGTTGATGATTTCAGCAAATATTGTTGGACATTTATGTTAACTACCAAAATTCAAGTGCCATCTGCACTTGAATACTTCTTCAAACTTATTCAAACTCAATTTCAAAAACAAATTAAAGTTGTCCGGTCTGACAATGGCTCTGAGTTTATAAATCAGTTTTGTCAATCCTTTTTCCAAAGTAATGGAGTTGTTCATCAAAGAACATGTGTTTATACTCCACAGCAAAATGGAATTGTGGAAAGGAAACATAGAACACTTATGAACATAGCCAGGGCCTTGTTACATCAAGCCAAGTTACCTGTCTTCTTTTGGTTTGAATTGCTGTTGACTGCTACTTATATTACAAATAGATTGCCTTCTGAAAATTTGAAATGGCAAACTCCTTTTTATAGACTTTATGGAAAGGAACCTGATTATGCACATTTCAGAACAGTGGGTTGCCTCTGCTATGCCACAAACACCATACCTCACAAAACTAAATTTGCAGAAAGAGCAAAACCGTGTGTATTTCTTGGTTACTCTCAACAACATAAAGCTTATAAACTCTACAACATTCATACCAAAACTTTACTTCATTCCAGAGATGTTCTTTTCCTTGAAAATGTATTTCCTTTTCACCACAATCAACCAGAAGATGTTACTAACCTCACTTTTCCCAACTGCATCCTTGACAGTCACATTCCAGTTTCTTCATTCCCAATCCCACCCACACCTGAAACAACACCACCATCACCTATACCCTTAAACATCTCATCACCATTACATAACACAGGTCCACATGACTATACTGAAATTTCACCTGATGAAAATGCAACTTCTCCAACAGTTTTACCTGATATAAATGCAGAAAATACCTTACCATTAGTATTACCTGCTACCAATGACATCCCTAATTCCACATCACTGAGAAGAAGTACAAGAACCACATATACACCATCATGGCTAAAAGACTTTTTTTTACAAAAACCAAAATCACACCTTGTTACCTCTCAGCCTCACATTCTATTATCTCCCTCCCATTCTAATTTTGTAGCACATTTGTCTAAAATTCGAGAGCCTAGCAATTATAATCAAGCTAAAAAAGATACATGTTGGGTAGATGCTATGTACAAAGAATTAGATGCACTTGAGAGTAATAATACCTGGATTATTGTTGACTTACCACCTAACATAAAGCCTGTAGGTTGTAAGTGGATTTACAGAATAAAATATAATCCTGATGGGAGCATTGATCGATTCAAGGCCAGGTTGGTTGCCAAAGGATACAGCCAGCTTCTAGGACTGGACTACAATCAGACTTTCTCACCAGTAGCAAAACTGGTCACTGTGAGAGTGCTATTGACTGTTGCTGCAGCTCACAATTGGCATGTGCATCAATTGGACATCAATAATGCATACTTGCATGGGTTCATTGATGAAAACATTTACATGGATATACCACCTGGATACACCAAAGCCAAACCTGGTCAGGTTTGCAAATTGCAGAGATCATTGTATGGACTGAAGCAGGCTGGACAACAATGGAACAAAGCAATAACTTCATGTCTTACCTCATATGGTTTCACACAATCTCAGTCAGACAATTGTCTATTTACAAAAGGACATGCTGAATCTTTTTTGGCTATTCTAGTCTATGTTGATGATTGTTTAATTGCAGGACCATCAGAATCCTTAATCATACAACTAAAAGCTCACCTTCACCAACAGTTTACCATCAAGGATTTAGGACCTGCAAAGTACTTCCTTGGCATTGAAATTGCCAGGTCATCAGAAGGATTATTGTTAACTCAACACAAATTCATCACTGATATTGTAAAAACAGTTGGTTTAGAAGATGCTAAAACAGCTAGCAGTCCCTACATTCAAGGTGTCAAACTATCAAGCAAAATGGATCAACAACTAAAAAACCCTGATGTGTACAGAAGACTTATTGGTAAACTGTTATATTTGTCTTTAACAAGACCTGACATCAGTTTTGCTGTACAGCAACTGAGTCAATACATGCAAACTCCAGCTCACACTCACCTTAAAGCAGCCATCTCTGTGGTTAAATACCTTAAAGGTACAAGTTACAAAGGTTTATTCTTGTCTTCTTCAAATGATATGAAGCTAAGAGCCTTCACTGATGCTGACTGGGCTTCATGCACAGACACCAGAAAGTCTACAACTGGCTACTGTATTTTCTTAGGGACTTCATTGGTCTCTTGGAAGTCAAAGAAACAAACCACCATCAGTAGATCATCTGCAGAATCAGAATACAGAGCTATGGCCTCAACAGTTTGTGAAATTCAATGGCTCTTTACCTTGCTCACTGATTTTCATATACAAATTCCTACACCTATTCCCTTGCATTGTGACAATAAAGCAGCTATTCACATTGCTAACAACCCTGTGTTCCACGAGAAAACAAAACACATTGACATAGATTGTCATGTTGTTCGAGTTCAACTGAATAAAGGCCTCATCTCCACATCTCACTTACCCTCTCACATGCAGCTTGCAGATTTATTCACTAAGCCTCTGTCTCATTCTCAGTTTCAAACTTTTCTTTCCAAGCTTGGACTGGTTGATTTCTCTCCCAATCCAGCTTGAGGGGAGGATGTTGAGTATTACATTCAGAAAAGATATTTATGCATCACAGCATCACAGCCTTGTACACATAGCAGATCACACATTCTGTTACTAACAAACTTGCTGAGTCAGCAATCCTAGCTTCCTTATTTCATTGGTTAACTCATTAGTATATATAGAGAATGGTTTCTGTAACTGGATGATTTTGGATTGTATAAGAAAACGATATTTCTTTTCGAGAGATTCTCACAATGAAAAGGCTCTCTCAATTCCATCAGTTTTATCTCTGAGTTTTAGATTTTCTTCTGTCAATTCTGGCTTGCATCAGTTCTGTTCAAAATCTATCCCATTTGTTCATATTTTGTCCAGGCCACTCAATTTTTTTTGAGTTATACAAAAATCGATTTTAAAATAGACTAAACTTATAATTTATTTTATGGGTCAATTTTATCAGTTGTTTCTAAACTTTTATTTTTGCTACTAATATTTTTAAATTTTAATTTTTTTCCAATAAATTTTTCCAATTTTAATTTTTCTAATTTATTATTAAATTCTCTAATTTTATTTTTTTGACCAAAGAATGACCATGTAAATTTCACTTGGTATCACATGAAACAATATATAAAAAAAATCAAAGTAAAAGTAATTTCCCATATTAATGTAGGAAATAAAATGTTTTTTTTTAAATTATATTTATAGCTCCATGTAGCACTGCATGAAATCTACATAATCATACTCTATCTGGAAAATAAAGTAAAAAATTTTAATGGAAAAAACTAAAATTAGAAAATATTATTAGATAAAATTGAAATTTGAGGATATATATATATTAGTTATTTAAGTAGAAAAGTTCAGGTAGAATGGATAAAATTAATCCTTTATTTTATGTTAATTGTGAGTCTTATTAATTTAATTGCGATGAAATATTACATATAAATTTTTTTTATTTGTAATTTAAGCTTAATTTGAATCATAATAATATAACTAAAACAGATGTCAAATTGAGTTTGAGAAAGATGCAAATCCAATAATACTGAATTGGGAGCGAGTAGGGGTCGATTTGCTCTATGGCTGTAGTACTTGATCTTTCTAAGCCTTTGCTCTCCTCCATTTCTTTACAAGGTCGAGACCAACCTGTTACATACGAGGGTTTGCCTATAGATGTGGCGTGTGTGGACATGATGAGAAGGATTGCAAGGAGCAAACAAGTGGTGAGCCAGACATTGCAGAGGGTAACCCTAAATTTGTACAAAATGATAGTAGCTCTGATTCTGTTGACTGTAATTTTGGCCCTTGGATGCAAGTTCAACGACCTTCGAGGAGAAGTAGCAAATTTGGAAAGTATAAGGCTAAATCAAGAGCTAATCCTCAAATTTTGAAATCGTTGAATTCTAGGGCGTTATCATCTGGAAGGTAATGTTTTGATTGGTGACCAATTTGAGGAACCTGCCGAATTTGTAGAAGGTAATAATAAAGGCAAGGCTAATAATGAGGATTTTTCTAATTTTAGGAGTAGTCGTGTTTCCTTTAATCATGATAATCATAAGATCTCACGTGTCTTAAATAAAAAGAAATTTGTCTCCCTAGAGGGGTCCACAAGCAAAATTAACTTTACTCTTTTTTCTAGACCTAGGAGTAGGGGTGTTCAAAAAATTCGTAGCCCGAAAAACTCGGCCCGATTCGAGGGGATCGGGCCTGGTTGAGCCTGCCCAAAAATTATTCAGGGTCAGGCTTCGGGTTGAATTTTGAAGCCCGAAGTCGAGTCAGGTCGAGCCTCGAGTTATGTTTCAAAATTCTCAGGCCGACCCAGCCCGGTCCGAAAACTTTTGAAAAAAAGTTTATTTTTTTAACAATATGCAGCATACTTAAATAAAACCCTAAAAAACAAAACACCCTACCATCTGCCCTCTTTTCTTTGCACAGCCAGCCCTCCCTCTGCCCTCTTCTCTTTCACTAGCTCATCCCAACAACATCACTTGCTTGTCTCAGCAGCAGTAACGCCCAGCACCAGCAGGTCGTCCAGCAGCATCAGTCGCGCCCAACAGCAACAACATGCAGTGATCGTCCCAGACTGCCAGCAGCAGCCATCGCTCGTCCTAACAGTAGCAGCAGCCATCGCTTGTCCTAGCAGTAGCAACAGCTAGCGATCATACCAGCAGCAGCCAGTGGCCCAGCGCTCGTCCCAACAGCAGCAGTAGTGCCCAACAGATCGTCCAGCAGCAGCAATAGCGCCCAACAGGTCATCCGGCAGCAACAGTCGCACATAGCAGGTCATCCAGTAGCGCAGCAAGTCGTCTAGCAGCAGTCGCGCCCAGCAGCAGCAACAACTCGTCCTCCTTAAAGGCAGCAGCTCCTCCACTCCTCTCAGCAGCAGCAAACATCAGGTATATAATGTGTTCATATCAATTTTTTTTATTGTTTGACTGTTAATGCATTTGAATTAATTTTTTTTGTTAATGATTTATATATTATAAGGATTGTTTATTTTTAAGAGCCTATGGATTGTGTTTCCTCTATATTTTTAGTTATTATTATTATTTTTGTGTTACCAATAAGTAATAGCTATTATTTTTACATTAATTTTTACATTAATTTGATATTTAAACATTTTAATTAAATTTATTCTAAATTTCTGCTTGATTTAAATTAGTAGAATATTAATTATTGGCTTAATTGGTTGATTGAATTTGAACAAAAATATTGGTACTGTTATGCTTGATTAACTCAATTGGTATTATTTAAATTATTATTGTTAATTTCTTTATTTTTACAGATTTTGCAGCAAGAGTTTCTATAAGTCTAACTCAAGAATCAACATGCACAAAAGATAAGGATGTGGAGATCAACCAACCAATTTGATATTCTATTTCATTATGTTAAGATCTAATTTTTTAATTTGGAACTTGTATGGTTTAGTAATTTGGTATTAAATTTGTGTATTGCATTTCATGTTTTTTTTATAAATTGCATGTTGATTGATGCTTGAGATTATTTTAATTCCATGTTGATTGATGTTTGAGATTATTTTTAATTGCATGATTGAATGATGCTTGAGATTTTTATAATTTCATTTGATTTTAGAAATTTGAAGTATGCTAATTTATTGATTTATGTTAATTTAATTAATTTATTGATTTATATATTTTATATAAAAGTTAAAATATTGTTGGAAATGTTTTTTTTTCTCATTTCAAAGACAATATTAGATAAAAAAAATTGTAATAAAATACTAAAAAAAATAAATTAAATAGAGATTAAAAAAATTTACAACATAAAAAACACTCAAAAAATTAGCCCAAAAAACACTCAAAAAAAGGTTCAGCCCGGCTGGCCCGGTCAGCCCGAGCTGGCTTGGCCCGACTGAGTTTAGGGTCGGGCTACGGGCTCATTTTTGCAGCCCGAATAAAGCTCGGGCCGGGCCTCAGTCTGGAGGTAAATTTGGCCAAATCCGGCCCGAGAATACCCCTACCCAGTAGCTCTGATGATGACTATTGTTTGGATCACTGTACAATAATGGGTTTTGTAGCATCCCCAGTTAAATTGGGTACTCCTAAAAATCCAAAAAATTCTAGAGTTCAAATCTTGACTATAAATTTGGATAATTCTTATCATTCAGTTGTGGGTCGGAGTGTAGAGTTATGTTCTTTAGATACTATAGTCCCGAGCTCTATACCTCGTACCGTGCATGTGGAGGAGAATAATGTGCAGAATGGACCTATTGGTGATCCACCTGACTTGCATGATGCTATTCTTGGTGGTCAGGAAGGCGACACTACATTTAAGGATCGTATTCATGATAATATGGACGAGGATGATGTTGTTCCTGATTCTATCTTTGAAGACTGCCTTGATCCCTGTCTCAGGGATTAGTTTCCTTTTTGTTAGGTCTCCTTTTATGGATATGTCCATCTTAGCTTGGAATTGCCAAGGCATTGGCAATAATTCTTGCAAAAGTTACTTGAACAATTTAGTCATGAACTACAAGCCTCTTATTTTGGTTCTTTTAAATACCCAAATTAGTGACATCGGAGCTGACAAAGTTATCAAGAAAGTGAGTTTTCTTATTCTCACCATTTCAAAGCAATGGGTTTTTCTGGGAGAATTTGGGTGATGTGGAATAACAAATGCAAGATTCGCATTCTTGATAATGATGTTCAATGTATTCATATGAGAGTTCATTATTCTGGGAACCAATCTTTTTTCTTTACTGTTGTATATGCTAGCCCAAATCCTTCCTTGCAGAATGATCTTTGGAATATCTTGTTGTCTTATCAATCTAGCCTTGTTTCTAATGAGAAATGGCTTTTTATGGGTGATTTTAACTCTCTTATTGATATTGGAGAGCGTAGAGGTGGTGCTCAGAATCGGTTGGCCACTAGTAAGGCTTTTCAGAATTGGTTCTTTGGTTCGGGCCTTTTGGATTTAGGATTTCTCAGTTCTCCTTTCACCTGGAAAAGTGGGGTTCCCTTCTTCAAAGACTGGACCCTGGTATCTCAAATCTAGCTTGGAGAAATTCTTTTCCTGAGGTTGCTATTCATCATCTACCTCATTTGTATTTTGATCACTGTCCTTTGCTGCTCCGTTTGAATACATTTGAACCTTCTTCTTCTTCTAGACCATTTCGGTTCCTATTAGCTTGGCTTACGCATGCTCATTTCGCAAATATTATTTTTGGGTATTGGAGAATTGAAGGTAATTTCATGAATTCTCTCTTATCTTTTACTAATTCTTTTAAAAAACTGGAACTATGAGGTTTTTGGAGATATCTTCAGACCCAAGAAATTGATTTAGGCTCATATCAGGGATATTTAGAGAGCTCTAGATATGTAGTCCAAGCCTTCCAACAACCTCCTACGACTTGAATTGGATTTGAGGAAAGAACTGGATATTGTTCTTTACTAAGAAGAGTTACTTTGGTGGCATAAATCTAGATGCAAATGGGTTTAATGTAGAGACCATAATACTGCATTTTTCCATCAAAAAGTAGTTAGACGAAGAAGGAAAATCAGATTGAGAAGTTGAAATATGTTAATTGTTCTTAGGTGGAAGATCAGGGAGCTCTTGGCAGTATGGTTGTCAATTGTTTTAGTGCTCTTTACACTGAGGAAGTTGATGTTAGACCTAACATGGCCATTCCTAATTTATTTCCTATTTTGGAGGATTCTATCTTGTTGGACTTGAAGAAGACGGTCTTTATAGAGAAAGTTAGGCATGCTCTTTTTTATATGAAGCCATGGAAGGCCCTGGATAGTAATGGCTTGCATGCAAGTTTTTATCAAACTCAATGGAATATAGCAGGGTGGATGTTTTTAATGAAGTTTATCGTATCTTTAATGGAGGAGAGATTGATCCAGCCATGAGCACCACTTTGATCTCTCTCATTCCTAAAGTTGATCATCCTATTATGATTTCTCAATTTCGTCCCATCTTTCTTTGTAATGTGATTTACAAAATTGTTACCAAGGTGATTGCAAATAGGCTTAAAAGTGTTATGCCTATTATCATCTCTCACAATCAAGCTAGTTTTGTTACTAGAAGGCAAATCCTAGATAATATCATTGTAGCCCAAGAAATAATGCATAATATGAGATCTATTAAGGTTATATGGCTATCAAGGTTGATTTAGCCAAGGCCTATGACTGTATCAACTAGAATTTTCTTTTGCAGTCTCTTTCTAATGCTCAAATTACTTGTTCCTTAATTGCTGTTATTATGAGGTGTGTCTCTTCTAGTTCCATGCAGGTTCTTTGGAATGGCAACAATTCTTCTAGTTTTTCTCCCTCTAAAGGTTTGAGGCAAGAAGATCCTATCTCCCTTTATCTTTTTATGATCTGCATTGATTGTTTAGCTCATTGTATCAATTTTACAGTTGGCAATGGTTCATGGAATCCTATCAAGTTGAATCGGAATGGCCCCTTAATTTCTAGTCTCTTTTTTGCTAATGATTTATTGCTTTTTGTAAGGCTAATATTTCACAAGTTTGAGTTATTCAAGATGTATTGGATGAATTTTGCTCTAGCTCGAGTCAAGTTATTAGCTTAGAAAAAATGTAAGTTTTTTTCTCTCATATTGTTTCTATAGCTTGCTGTAAAGACCTTAGTAGTGGGCTATGTTTTCATATTGTTCAAGATTTGGTAAGTATTTAGGAGTTCCTTTGCTCCACAATAGGGCTGGGCGCAAAACTTATCAGTATTTGGTTGAAAAGGTTAAGTCCAAGCTTGCCACGTGGAATACGACTCATCTTTCTTTGGCAGCTCATGTTACTCTTGCCTAATATGTTATTACTACTATTCCTACGTACACCATGCAAACTGCCATGCTTCCTTCTTCTGTTTGCAAGGATATAGAGATGTCTATCAGGAGCTTTATATGGGGAAGCTCCCTTGATAGAAAGAAGATTTCTCTTATTCCTTGGGAGACTATTTTCAAGCCTAAGGATGATGGAAGCTTAGGTTTACGATCTCTTAGAGCTCTTACTAAACCTTTCTTTATGAAGCTTTGCAGGTCCTTTATTGTTAACAAGGACAAGTTATTGGTTTAGGTTCTATCCTCAAAGTATAAGGTTGGGTATGATGTTAGAGGTGAATTACTTGCTCCTCGGTGTTGTTATATGATATGGACGAATATTTGCTTAGCTTCGAAAAATGTTTAAAATAATCTTTGTTGGGCTCTTAGTGATGGAAAAAAGGTTCGATTTTGGCTTGATGCATGTGTGATAAAATGCTCACAGCAAGTGGTGACTCCATACATAACGATCGATCTTACAACATTTTGCTTAAGAGATGAGAGTATCAAACTACTCACACAAATTACTTATTGGTAATATGCTCCATTTTAAAATAAAAAATATTTACAAAAAAGAAAAAATATTTTGTAATAAAATTTGAAAATTAATTAAAAAAGTAAAAAAAAAGTAAAAAAAAATTAAATTTTACTGATGAGTTTTTAATTAAACGTCGTCTCATATAAAGAATTAAAATTAAATTCTGACCTTTTTTTAAAAAAAAATTTCAATATATTAAATTAATAAAATAGTAATTGATTTAAAGATGGCTATACTCACTAGCACAAAGAGACATTCACATGGTCACCAAAAAACGTGGTGTTTGGGCATCATTCACGCCACCTTCACCAATAATTGGTGAATTTATACTTCTATTATTTTTTTTCGAGAAAACTTTTAATATTATTATTTATTTATTTTTCTTATCATAAAAAAATGCTAACATGGACATTTTTTTTTATCACATTTATCCAATATTAAGAAACAAACAATTATGATCTAATAACCATTATATTAATCCGACTTTTCTCTTTTATCCAAATAATTTTTGCTATTTATGAAAAAGAACAATTTCCTAATCAAGTTTTCAATTTCGATTCGATTTGTAACATTTGGCGCATGGCTGCTGATTTTGTGAGATTGCTAGACTCGATAAATTGTAAATTCTTTTATATGATATTAACAAATTTAAATTTAAATTTAAATTAATTAAATTAGGAACATTAATTCAAATAATTCTCTTATAAGAAAATTTACTTTTAAATGTTAGTATTTAAATTGAAGTCACAGAAAGAATATCATAATAGTCAAACAATACCTATTTCTAACTGACAAAATTTAATTTCATCTAAAAAAAACTAAATTAATTGTTTAATTAACTAAGTCATATTTATCATATTTTTAAAGTCGGCAATATATCTATATATTATAATTCCATTTATATATGCATGCCAGTACAATAAATTTTAATCTCGAAATAAATGAAAGGCTTTTTTTTAATTAAATATATCAGTAAAAATATTTCTAAATACGTATGATTTATATGAAGCACAATGCTAAGTTAATCAAAATTAATTATAGAAAACTCTATACATCATTCACATTTTAAGCTTTTAGCATGCATATAATCAATTAAAAAAAACTATTTATTTATTTAATAATGTGATTTCTCTCAAATATTTGGTTCGAACTACTAAAATATTGATGCATATAGTACACCAAATTTTGCTAATATTATAGAGAAGCAACATGAAAGAATATATATATATATATATATATATGAGAAGCATTATCATGTTTATATAGATTAATTATCATTAACAAATCATCATTATCATCATACAGTCATCACCTTCAGCTTACGATATTGCACATGATAAAGACAAAGTACCTTATGAAGCAATTATTGTTGCCATATCTAATATTATAATCATATTCATTTAATTAATCAACCCCTTATTAATTTTTAATTTTTTTCCCTCTCTGGTTCTCTTCTTGGATATTTTTCAGTTAGATTTTTTATTTATTTTATCAATGGTGATTTCTTTTTTCTTAAAATTTAATAAATATGTAATATTCCTGAACATATGTCAATCGATTTATCTGTATCTTTTTTAATATAAATATATATTATTGTTCTTATTGTTTTTTTTAATTTTCTTCTATGGGAATTATATATTAAATTTTCTTTTATGTAAGTAGTTTCTTTTTCTCTCGATCGTAGAAATATTTGTTTTCATATACTATTTATAATTTTTGAAAAAAAAATAGTATGTTTTTCTGCAAGTTTCAGTTTCATTAAAAAAATAATTTTTAATTAAAAAAAAGCATAATTTAATTTGCATCTTGCGGCTACACAGAATCATATGGAAGGAATGAGATTTTAATATTATGAGATCTATATAGTTAATATATAATATAAGAAAAATTCTTAGTTAGACAGTCCGGTCTAAAAAAGAGTATCTCATAATACGAATGTACTATATATAGTTAATTAAACCATTTAACAAATAGCTATAAAAGAATTTCCATCAAATCCGGTTTAGCTGCCACGTCAGCATTCCCACTGCCATAAATCCATATATAAATATATATTACACATATGATGATTAAGGCTACAGCAGAGGCGGAGATAAAGGGGATCCCATGGAGCCCTGTTCCCCCCTCAATTAAAAATAAAAAATTTTTAGGTATATTTGAGAATGAATATTACATTGGTTGAGATGGAACAGCTTGGCCTTACTATGTGAGAGCACGCAACTTCGATCCACGCTCCCAACATTTTTCATCCTTTTTTTTTCCAATCTTTAAAACTGGGCCTTTTAATCAAGCCCATTACAAACAAACAAGATTTGTCAATGACTCTGCCCATTACAAACAAACAAGAATAACTTAATTATGACTATTTCTCTTCTTTCTCACGTTTCTTCTTCGTTAATTCCTTTTTCTTTTTTTTTTTCAGATAACAATTTCTTCCTTTTTCAATTTCATTCTTTCACCGATTGGCACCAGCAAGGCAGCGGCAACAAGTTAAGAATAGGTACACCACTTACTTTTAATCTCATATTTATTTTGTTGCAATTTTTTTATCTTGCTAAAATGAATTGAAATTTGAAAAATAATGAATTAAGAAATTGGCTTGAATACTTGAGGACATTATAAATTTGAAATGTTTAATTTGATTTTGTAGTATGAAGTTTTTTTTTTTTGAGAAAAGTAGTATGAAGTTAAATTGAAATTATTATTTTTTTGTAGTTTATAATCTGGAATTTTTTTATTTCTTTTATAATTTGATATTTTTAATGTTTAGTATTTAAGTTGAATTGGACCCCCCTTATCTAAAATCCTGGCTACGCCACTGGGCTACAGCCAGCGAGAATTTAATCAAAACTTAACATATTTTCTCTTCTACTTCTACACTGCAATTACTAATAATAACAACATGTCACTCAAAAAAGCAGCTGAGAATTTGGCGGCTGCGGCGGAGAATCTATTGGTGGTGAGAGAGTATGAAGAGGAGAGAGACAAGACAACGGTGGAGGAGATGGAGAAGCGGTATGAAGTTGGCCAACGGGGAAATCCTTCACTCGTCACTGACCTTTTAGGTGATCCAATTTGTCGCATTCGTCATTTTCCATGCCATCTCATGCTCGTAATTTATATATATATATATATATAATTTTTCTTTTCTTTTCATATAATAAATTTAAACTGGGAATTTTCATAATTCTATATATATATATATATTATAATATCAATATAGTCGAAAGAAACATTGAATATGAAACTATTTATCTATATATCTTCTTAAATTTGAACAAGTTGCAGAGTATGGAGAAGAAAGAAAAATGGTGGGAGTGATAAGAGCAAGTGTTATTTTATATAATATATATATATTTATATATATATGATAAAATAATAAATATGAATAAATATAATGAAGGGTGTGCTTTTGTGGTTCGAATGAGAGCATTAGCAACCCCACAAAAACAAGATTAGATTCGACCAAAAAGAGAAACAATATGTTCCTCGTATCATGGAATTAAGGCAATATGCAAGCTAGCCTGTCATTTTTGACTCTTGTATTATATCCCAATTTCCTTTTCTTTTTCTTTTTTTAAAAATTTATTTCACATAAAAGTTTTATCTACACAACAATTATTAGTTCTTGAATTCAAGAAGTATTTTCATAGTCATATTTAGTTAATCAAAAAAGATAATTCAAAAATGGATTGTGATGATAGTTATAAATTTAGATTTTTACAATTTACTTTTTTTCACCAAATTAAGAATATTTTGCATTTTATATCCCAACCACAATCCTTTCCTTAATTATATTATCTTTTAAAAATGTTGTTCCTCCATTAATTTTCTAATCAAACAAGCAACGAAGTAATTAATTGCATTTATCTTTTCTAATTAACACATTCATTTTCATTTCATAAAATGCAGGAGGCTTGGCATTTGCACCAAATTAGTTGAGGCAATAGAACAATGGTGCAAGCAGAAAGGGGTAGAGTATTCAGACACAGAATTTTGAACTCTTTCTATGTTAGTATAACCAGTTCATGCTCATTATAAGTCACTATGATCTAATAATATAGCAATCGATCGACTTACTCCTAAATTAGCTGAAATAATTTATCGTAAAATATTTTCAAGTGGAGAATTTTTTCCTAAAGCTATTGACTCAATTTTGTCTAGTAAACTTAACTTGGGCACATTCATGGCCATACACAAAAAATACCTACCAAAATGGGACCCTAAAAATGGGATTTTCCCCACAAATTTTGCTATATTAAATGTGTGGAACACTAAAGAATTGTTCAAATTACAAGTGAAAGGAGTGTCTAAATTAACGTATGCATGTTGTAAGAGTTCAAGGTTGTTGGATTCTTGGTTGCCATGTTTAAGGTTGCCTTCATTTCCTGATGTTTTTCGACAATTTGGAGTTTATTTTTTGTATGGGATACACATGGAAGGTAAGGGTGCATCGCGGCTGTTAAAGGCTTTATGTGCCTTGGCTCATAATATGGCTAAAGATGATGATGGGTGTGGGGCCGATGTGGCTGAAGTGGGCCAGATGGACCCAGTTAGGGATGTGATCCCGCATTGGAGGAAGTTTTCTTGGTCTGAAGATTTGTGGTGCATCAAGAATCTTGCTGATGAGAAGCATTGTGGACCGTCCGATTGGATGAAATCTAGGCCATCTTCTTCTCCGTTATATTTGTTGACCCACGTGATTTTTGACTATGTCTTAGTGTGACCCATACAATGAATCTTTGTGTTATTCTCATACTTGACAAAGAAAAATGTTAATAGTCACATTTTCTTGCCACTGAATTCTCCGTTATGGAAAAAAAATCAAAATTATTATTATGCCAAATTTATTATGAAAAATTCTATAAAAATAAATCATAAATTTTTGTAAGTTCTTAACTTTTTTTAAAAAAATTAACGTATTAATTTTCTTTCAAAATTAACGTATTAATTTAATGAATATTATATATGAAATTATCTAATAATTTTTTAAAATTATTAATTAAAATTCAACTTTTAAGAACATATTATAAATGAAAAAAAGAAATCTCATTTGTAAATCATCCACACTAAAATATTCTCATTAATAAATTTTTCATTTCAGAATTAAAAAAATTATGAATTTTCTAATTTTGATATGGATAATTCATTTTTTATTGAATTAATAAGGTCAGTTAAAAAAAGTTTATGCATATGTTTATTACTGAGTATATTTTAATACCTCACTAAAATTTTTTTTTCTTCTCATTATATATATAAATAGCTAATTGATTCTCAGAATAATTAAAAGAATGGCAGAATTGTTAACAGCACATGCAAGCATGGACAATTTAAAATCCATATATACGACACAGTAAAGTCATAATAAGACATATATATAGATGTGCAAATTAATATTTACCTTACACATTCAAAAAGAAAAAAGCCTTCTAATACTTTCGGCTCAAAATATAATTTCCAACAAAATTATATAGAATAAGATTTTTTTTAACTGAAAATTATATATAATAAGATAAAGCAAATATAGTAGCGTGTGAAATATCAAAATACAAGCATTAGCCATATGTCAGGTATCTACTTTAAGTCCCACTAGAAACCCCAGCAGCCTAACATTTTTTATTTATTTTTAATTTCATCCCTCATTTTATAATATGTAAAAGAAATTCTATCTATTAAAAAAATTGAAAGAGGTCTCATGTTTGTTTTTTTATTATTATTTTTTATTAAATATGTAATTAAAATAATATTGAATCACACCGCTCTATTGTGTGCAACAATATCTTGTATGTGATTTATTCATTGATAAACTACTTTTCCCTCCTCCGTGCTAGATTGATTAAGCTTTTTTTTTTTTCTTCAATTGTCTCAAATTATAATTCATTAATTAATTTAATAAGTTTATTAATATATAAAATATTTTTTTAGTTTAATAAAATAAAATTTTACATTATATTTACTAAGTTTGCCATCATCAATGCACAATCAACCTTAATTTTTGTCACATTTATAATTTTTTATAACTATAATTATAAAGTATATATGTAGTATTAGCTGCAAAATAAAAAAATTTTAATCTGTTAGACATCAATCATTTATATAGCAATAAATTATTATTAGCCACTAACACATTTATATGGTTATAATCGAAATTATATGATTGGTATTGCTATAAAGTTTGACTTTTTGTGGCATTGTGGTTAATTTTGGTTTATAACTACAATTTTGAGATGCTATAACAACAATAATAATAATAATAATAATAATAAATTTGCTATATATAATTAATTAAATAATTAATTAATTTTTATAATTAACTAATTTAATTAAATTACATATACAATTATGAAGAATTAATTTTTGTAACTAATGCAAACTTTCAGCTACTATTTTATTTATTATGATTAAGAATTCATAATTATATATTATATTTGTTCATATTTATTGTCATGAGATAATTAATTAATTTTTACTGATACAAAAGATTAATAATATATTAATAAAAATGTTTTTTTCTACAAGTTCATCAAGGTTTTTTTTTTTTTTTTTTTTCTGCAAATCCAATTTTAAAATTGGCTGTTCCAATTTCGTATTATGCACGACCAACCTTCTCATCCTTCATCTTTTATGAAAGAAACTCGGCACCTCTGTATACAATTAACAGTTTTCCCATGCAGGTCTGAAATTATAATCTCAAGTGAATTAATTTGTGAAGAAAAATTAAACCCAACTCTGTTATAAAATACATTTAACGGAAAAAACTCACCAAACAATTGGGTCTAATTGTAATCCCCACATCAACAATTTTCTAAGCAAGTAATAGTCATACACTAATTATTTGTATCCTGTTGATAGATACTATAGAAATAAATTGAAAATTAAGAATAATTCTATAAATGAAAAAGCACAACCCCAAATTTAGACACTAATCAAGGTGAAAAAAAAATGTCGTATGAGAAACCAGAAGTTAGCTAACTAGTAATCCAAGCACATCTAGATTTCTTTCATATGTAAGATAAGATTGCATCTTTACCTCCACACATCATGAAAACTGTTGCACAAATTGACAGTTTGGTCAGCATCTATAGACATAAATGTCTGTATTTCACCCTCAGAAAATTTGGATCGTTCTGCTAGGGTAACACATAGACACTAAGATAAAAGTATTCATCAATGTAATTCTGATGATAAAGCAGTAGTAAGAAAATGTCATGGAAAATGTTCCACAAGTTCACATTTCAGTCAGCATCTACAGACACGTCTATGGTTCCCTCTGGAAGTTTTGGATCATTATGCTAAGGTAACTCATAGGCACTGAGATAACAGCATTAATGATTTTAATACTGATGATAAAGCAGTGAGTAATCATAACACAAAGTAAAACGGAGACCTATGTCACTAAAACAAGAGGTTGCCAAATTAGAAGAGAAGTCCTACAGCATCAAGAAAGTTTTGTACATCACATAAAAACAAAGAATACAATATAAAATATACAATCAAATTGTACTACTAGTAAGTAATTAAGAACCTATTTGGTTTAACGACTGCAGTTACTTGCTGGTGACGAACAGTTGGCAGTTAAATGTTAGTAGTTGGAAGGCCAAACGACGGCAACTAGAAATTTCAACTTTCAATTTTTTTATATATAATTTCAAATTGCTGAACACTGGATTTTATGACTCTAATCGGAACATTGTACTTACCAAACACCTCACATCAACAATTGAGAGCTCAGATTTACCAAACACCTAATATCAACAGTTCAGAGTTCATGAAGCTAAATGCTGGCTCCCAACTATTCATCCAAATGGGCCCTAAATATAATAAACTCCAATTGTGAATTACATCAAATAATTCAGTTCCTTATCAAAAGATATAGTTCATGGTGAACAAGCAGCTAAAGATAAATTCTAAGGAATAATCTATATTAGATTTAACAAGAAAATAATCTGGAACCATGTGAATGTGAAGTCGACAGTAAGAAAGAACCCACAAGTTAAGATTTGGCAGGTCAACATAGGTGCATTAGAATGCAATAGAATGAATCTCTTTTTTATTCATGTTTCTATTCTTTATTTCATATCACTGTTATGCTCTCCCAAATGTATTCAAAAATCTTATAAAAATATGAGATATACATGATTGTCACTACTCAACCAAAAACTTGGGACCATCAAAGAATCTCAAAAGGACAAATTTTACGATTCATTAGCAGAAATAAAGCTAATGCTTAACATCACGCATGCTAGTTGCAGTACTCTTGCAATCAAAATTTAAATATCCAAACATTTTAAATCAAGTTGCTTTGAAAACAGATGTTTGTGAACCACCCAACTGAATTCAACAGCATCAATTTTAGATAACTAATAAATAAAGTTGTCAACACTTTGGACCCAACACAGTCAAATAATAATAAATATATACGAGTGTGAATGCCTTTGTGCTTAAAATCCTAATCAGAAACTCATGATATTCATACCTTCTGATAGATTACAGTCATAAAACCAGATCGTAGCTTAAGCTTCAACTTTGCAAGATGAAATGTATATTGTGTATCCAAGAAAGATCTGCAAATTTGGTACAAGCATCGACCAACTATTATTGTTGAAATGCTATCAAATAAACTGATCCCTAAATGACAAGAATAAGTACATATCTATGTGTGTGTGTGATAAATTTGGTCTTTGGACATTAAGAAAGTAGGAGTTGCATGCTTGTTTCAATACATGATTGTTTATGATATAAACAGAAACATGAATCCTAGTTCAATTAGAATTTTTAGTAAAATTGTACCAGTGCTTAGAAAGCAATCGCAAGAAATGAAGAAAAGGAGAATTTCAAAAGAGAATTAGTAAAAGATATTAGACAGTGAGAATGATAGTTATAAGATATTAGACGTTGAGAATGATACGTACTTCAAGACAGAAGTAAGGCCCAAGGATAATGCAAGAACATAGCCATCCCAACTTCTAGAGCCTGAAACATAACAAAATTTTTCAATATACGTTTATCAGTATAAAACTTCAAAATGATATGATCACTTTGCAACAGTATTAAGCAACAAATGGCCAAATGCATGAAGTTTGCACATAAATGTGTCAAAATCCAAAAATTTAAAACCAATACCACAGTCTTGCAAAAATGGAATACATCAAATAGCTAAGACAAGAAATGAAAGAACAGCCTTTTATTGTTGAAGAGCCAGAATGAGAAACTGATAAAATGCTCTATACCTTGTTGAAGAAACCAAATGAGATTATTGAGAAGCAGTGGTCCAGCAAAAACCAATCAAATCATTAAACACCTGTAAAAGAAAATTATTTGCTAAAAATGTATATAAATTTGAAGAAGCAATAGGTAAATTATTTAATGAAAAGATTAATCATCGTAGACACCTATTCTTTTATGGAAAATGAAGTATTTATTAGACAGTAACTGACATGGCTCTCAGTAATAAGTATCATGCAATCCAATATTCTTGGTTGTATTCTCCTTTCTTTTTTGCTGGTCTCAGATTTCAGTAAAAGGAAAACTTTAATCTCTGTTGCAAAAGAAAAATATGGATTGCATATTCAAGGATATTCAACAAAGTTTAAATAGTTAGGAGTATTTTGAGAGAGTGTTTTTAACTGTGCAACTATATCATGCATAGGGAATAAAGTAGACATAACTACTGTCACGAAAAAAGGACTACTTAAAAAAGGGAAGAAAAATGATATCTTAGTAAGCAACTACGTGCTTTCTTCTCCCATAAGAAATGGATATATTATTTTACAAAATTAATATATTCATTCTTTACTGATTCAAAGTCTTTTACCTTATTCATTACTTCTTTTAATTTATCTGAATTCTTTACTGTTGTTAATTCTTTATCCAGCTTATCTTTTTTTAAATATAAATTCTTTATTAATTACATTTAGTTATCTATCTATGCTTTTTACATTATTGATCATAAAGGAGGTTGTAGGTAATTCAAGTATAGAATGAGATTGTTCTCTATCCTGATGTTGATTATAATTAGGGTTTGATTTCAAAGGATTCACAGTTCCTGTTGGATTATAAATAAAAAAAATGTGATACAGTTGTACTGTAATCCACACCTTTCAATTTACTACTAGTTTCAGGTATATCTAAGGTAGAATACCTAGATTTTACTAATGTTTGTATAACAGGTTTAGGTTCATTTTCTTTATATAAGGCATATATAACAGAGAGTAATTGTGAGACTCTACCTATATCTACTGTCGATACAGAGGAGAAAGAGTTTGAATACCTACTGCTAATACTATATCTATTAAATTTTAATTTAACTTTATCATCTTCATATTGTTCAATTTTACTAAGTTCTATGTTAGGCTTTACTATTTTCTTTGGTTCTGGAGGGGAAACAACGTCTTCCAAGACTCATTCATTAGGGAGACTAATAGCTTTCCACTGAATAGTCCTAGGGATTACTGTATTGGCTTTACTTAAGTCTGTTTGTAAAAATTTAATTTCTCCTAATTTAGATTTCATTATATATTTTGTTGCAAATACAGATACCATAGCTTTATACTTTATTTTATACATTAATGCTATAGGAATGGATGATTCGAGTAGTTTATAATTATGAGTTTTAATTTCTAATACTACACTTTTTAATATGTTCGGATCATTTAAGGATATAGTTATATCAGGGAAACAGTCAAATGAGATAGGTCTACTACTCAAACTGATTTCTATTGTTCCTAATAATGAGTCATTAAAATTTACAAACCTAGCATTCCTAACAACTACTAGAATACTAGTATTTAATTCTTCTCTGGTTAAAGGCTTTATTCCTATCTGTACAAGTCTTATCTGTATATATTTATATTTTTTACTTTTATGGTATTTTATAGATTCTACAGATAATAATGTTATCTTTTTAAAGGGTTTACTTAATTGTACATCCCTTTCTTCAGCTTTAATTGTGTAATCATTTTTAAATATATTTAATTTGAGAATTTTATAAATTTGTTCTTTATCTATATTGGATATTACCCAATTATCAATTGATTTATTAAAATCTTCTAATATTATTTTATTTCTATTTATGATTCTTTTACTTTCTGAAGACTCAGAGTTATCAAATTTAGTTGTATTAGCACATTTATATAAAAATGGTTCCATCTTTAAATATTTGAAAAATAAATTTCAAAGTGTTTCATGTTATTTTCAGATGCAACCACTGACTTACTGCCCTAAATGCTTAATTATTGGCTGAAACGGATCTTACTGCATATCCAAATCTTAGACAATACTATTCACTTTTAGATCTATAAATCAAATATTTAAATATAAAAACAAGTTTATATCTATAAATCAAATATTTAATTATGAAAACAAGTTTATATCTATAAATCAAATATTTAATTATGGAAACAAGTTTATATGCTCCTAGATAATACTATTCACTTTCAGCTTGATTATGCTCTTGTTTGTGTTGTTTGGTGAGTTTTGTAGGTGGATACCTTGTCCTTAACAGTGTATTCTCCTTTCTTTCTTTATCAATATAAGTTCTGATACAAAAAATAATGAAGGTCTAGAAACAGAAATATGGTTAGGTCTTTAAGTTTAATATGTTTTATATCTTCTCCTTCTTCATGTTTGGATGTCTTTGACCATTTGTTACCTCATAGAATTTTTGAACATGCATACAAAATCTTAATTTTAGCAAGAACTCCATAACCAATCTTGTCATAATGTCATTATACTGTGTGCATCCACTAGTTGGAAAGAATATTTAACTGAATTTGACTGGTTGGAATATGCAGGAAAAATTTGCCTTGTTAACCCCAAGTCTTCTGTTCAATCTTGAACTCGACACACTACGGTATTCTTTGTGCCTGGCCTAAGTCGGTAGCATACCTAATTCATTAGTCTTCTCGGTTAAATAAAAGTTGTTTCCTTTTTCAGTGCTGACTTGGGTCTGCTGGGATTTCCAACCAAAGATTTGCACAATCGATTTCTATCTCAGTTCATTCCAGTATTTTATATTCGAATCAGAGAGTACTCAAAGGTTTTTCTTTCATTGATATATTCTGTGTTGTTGATTTTTTAAATTGATGTCTTCACTTACGATTTGTTCTTATGATGCAAGACGGTAGCAGTTGCACCTTATATTGTAAATTACGGTGGAGCACTGTTTCGCCAATTTCCTGGTATCAAATTGCTTTAAGGTGTTAATTGAGTTATAGCCTACAACTTATACATGGTTTTTGAGACAACATTAAAGGGATAGAGCAACCAAGTCACCAAATCAAATATATCAATTACCGACACACTGATGTTACTTGGGTATTTGATTTAGGAAAAGGACTTGTATAGCTGGAACTTAGAGGTGATCTAGATTTAGGCGGTGGAGTACTTGTTATTTTCCTGCTTATCATGCTCATGTTCATCTTATTCCTGGCTCCTTATCCAACTTGTAACATGGGCAGGTCCTTGGCAGGTGATGCTTAAACAAGCAGATGGTTCTTATGCTTGTGTGGCAGAAAGTGCAACACGCTTCACGCTTGGAGAGTTACATGTTTTGTTTTACTCAACAAGTTCCATTCAACTCTAGTGACAATTAACTTGATGATCTTTGATGAGCTTCAGACCAAGGAAGAACTATTGAGGGTCCTGGGACTGCAGGAGGAGCTAGGAAGCTCACTAGAGTTTCTTTGGGTAATCTTGGCTATCTAATTAGACACACATGTCCTGCGCTTCATATATCGCCTCCAATATTATAAAATTTAAAAATTTTGCCTCACTATTTAAGGTATACTGACAGTTTTGCAGTAGTCTGCACATATTCCTTGAATTCTGACTGCAGCCTCATTCATTTTTCTATGTTTTATCTATAACATATTCGACATTTTTGACAAAAATACAAGAAAAATTAAACATAATTTTAAATTTACCATATTTATAAATTATTTACCAAAATATCAAAATTTATAAAATATTTACCAAAATACTAGATTTTCATTAGTTTGCACTGAAGTTTATTATGAATTTATTATGAGTTTATAAATTTTAGATAGTTTATAACAAGTTTATTACAAAATTATTATAAGTTTATAATAAAATAACTAAAATACCTCTGATAAAAAAATTAAAAAATATAATAGAGGGTTTTATTTTCTCTAACTCATACATGAAAACTGGGCCAGACAGCACGCGGGCTGCTCAGTCCGTCCCATTTGGGACTTGGTATTTCACGATCCATCTTACTTAGAATGTTTAAGTGTCATAGGCTAGGTTGAGCTAGGACATTCGGCTTATTAATCTAGGCCCAACATGACACAATCTGTCAGGTTTAGGCTCAGGTTCAGGTCAAATAAATATATTATATATTTGTGTCTATTTGAATAAAATTGCACACATAATTTTTTTTGCAATTAACAATAAATTAGTGATGAATGAATAATAAAGTAATATATTCAGTGTGTATTAATTTTTCATCAAATAAATAATATTATATTCAATTTAAATTAAAAATTATTTAAGAATAACTATTATTAAGCTATTAATTTTTTACCATAGTTTAGATTATGATATTCTAAATAAACTTATACTTTTAATTTTAAATTAAATTTATCTTAATGTTTAAGTATTAAAAGTTTCAAATAATTTAATCTCTTAAAAGCCTTCAAAATTTTTTATATTTTAATTGTGGTTATATACTTAAATTAAATTATTAATTTATAATTAAAATTTTTTGTGACTTTAGGCCGGTCAAGTTTAAACTTAATAGTAAAATTTATTTAAAAATTGAGTTAATCCATATATTGGTATGGTACATCATTATTTAATACGACATGATATGATTATATAAGAGTCAATGAGTCATACTAGGCTGTTATTTTTTAAGTTTCTGCATGACCTAGCACAACAAGATTTAACTTTTTGGGCTAGTACGGCACGTCACGAAAAACTTACAAGCACAATAGATTTGGTCTAGACCAACATGGCACGAATCAATTGCCATGTATACTATAACCTAACCTTGGGTGAGGAACTTTAGGATTCATTTTTACTCATGAGCATGTGCACATACAATTATGTCAACTCCATTATGAGTATGTTTGTAAACAATGAAAAAGAGATGCTTGGAAACTCCATTATGTCAACTGCGTGGTTTTTGATTGATATTGCAGTCTGCAACATGGTGGGAAGAAGAAGTTGAATTGGAAGCATCTGCAGAATGGCGTAGTTGAGGATAAATAGAAGCAACCAGAGAAGCACAGTAGAAGAGAGATGACAAAGTTTTATATAGTGAAGCATAAAGAAATGGATATTTCTTGTTCTTTCGTTTTATCTTTTCCCAAATTGAAATTACATTGCCACCGAATGTAATTTTTTTTTCTACTTCGTTTTTGGACTATTTTATATTTTAAATGATGTAAAGGATGCAGAAAAAATTCTGTTTAACAGATTTTTTTTTAAAAAAAAAATTCAATCTGCGGGCGTAAGGCTCAGGCCCCATTTTAAGCATGCACGAGCCAATTGATGACTGATTCATTTATGTATGTCAGCCGAGATTCTAACTATGGGCAGCCATGAAATGAAAGCAAATTTTTTTAGTCCAACCAACTATTGATAAGATAAGGATAGCATTGCGGGGATAAAGGCATTCAATGGGTTCCCTTGTAGAAAATTTTTACACTTGTTTCTTCCGAGTGATTATTGCTAGCTGAAAATAGAGGAAAGAAATTGCGAAGAAATTGCAGATAACATTAGGGTATCCTCACAATTTATGCAATTGAAGTAGCTGAAATTCGCCTGTATTTTTCACTTGTGAAATTTGCTGAAATTTACATGTGGTACTTGAAGCTTATGCATCCAAGCAAAATAATCTAATTGGTTTCACTCGTCAAAACAAATTGTCTAATTACTCTGCGCTAAAGTCAGGTTCAGGAGGCTTCTGCAGTTTCAGCAATCCTGTGCCACTATTAGTGCTGCTGCTGCGAAGCCTGTGGCCACGAAGAGCATTGACTGCGAAGCGAGATGCAAGGAGTGTTGCGCCAAGCCTGGAAAAACTATCATTTGATGGAGTTAATGCCTCTTTTTCCTCATCAAATTCTGCTTCTTCTTGGAGACGAAGTTCTGCGGCTTTCCGTCTTGCATACCGACGCCAGGAAGCTTGGATTAGGCGGGCAGCCCAAGTTCTCCATTGCTGTGAATAGAAACGGAAAGTGTGCTGAACCTGCCTGCTATGAAGACGCCTAAACTGACTTGCAACAAACTTCAGCTCTTCAGCTTCCAAGGCAAAAGCCTCTACCTCAGTTATGGCCTTGACTGTCCTAGTCGATGATGGTAAGCTAGCACCAGCTTTAGGGTCTAGTGCCCAAGTTAGAAGCTCTTCTCCACAAAAGTCACCTTCTTTCAAGAATCCTCTATTGAAAAATCCACTCCTTCCACCATCTGTTGTCACACTCTCTAGGCGGCCTCGAATGATGAATAGCATCTCATCAACAGGGTCCCCTTCACGGACAATGTAAGTATGCTCAGTGTATAAACTTGGTTTCAATCGTTCGCATATAGCATCTAGCAACCTTTCATCCATATTGGCAAATAGAGGAACCTGCATAATCATCACAGTGCAAAAATGACAATTAGAAAACATAACAACACACCTGAATAATAAAAAAGAGGTACTTTACTTACCCTTCTGACCAAATTTAAACAAAGATGCCTCTTAATATCTCTCCTTAGATCTTTTGGTAGACTCTGGACTATACTCTCTTCATCCACTCCCCTAGTTTCCAACCACTTGTATTGATCATAGCGCCTCACTCGCTCCCTAAGATCCTGTGGGAGCAAGCGATGATGCATCCACTGCTCCGAATCACGCCTTTTGATTCTCATTTCTTCAAGACGAACTGTTATAGACTGAAGGTAGGTCTGTTAACCAAGACACATTAAATCTCAGTATCAGTTTCCACTGTTATTGCTTCCATTACATCTGTTTCCTATTCAGAAATGTTCTATCAAGTTGTTCACCTTTGTTCCTTGCGTAATTAGCAAAAATATGCGTAAGTGCTCAAAAGAACTTAAGAAAAGAAATCTCAATACAATCTACCAAATCTCAAGAATTTATGAAAAGAAATGTCAATATAATTTTCCTTTCTTGTGTCAAGAAATTACCAAATCAAATCATTAGAATGATATTAGCGTATTAGGGTTTAACAAAAGAATCATATAAGCATCTGAATGAGATAAATATCCAAACTCGCCATTTAACACACCTGCATGTTTCCGATCAGAAGTGCAAAGAGGATAAGCCCAGAAATGGCTATTGCAATGGAAAATAGAACCTCGTAAGGATAGGTGCTGGTTGCAAGACCCTGACCAAGTGTACTGTATAAAATGAAAACCAATAAGCTTAAATAAATTAAACTTTAAGAACTCACGTTTTACCAAATTATTTTTTTGATATTACACTAAATCCAAACAACAATACGATATAATAAAGCTACAGAAGAAAAATAATCAGATGAGCCAAAGCTCCAGTCATCAAAGTTATTTATATGCATAGATTTGATGAACTAACAGTACAAGTTGCAGAATCTGGATATTATAATATATTTGCAGATAGTAGAACTTATGATGATGCAGAAAAATATTATCATCAAGTATTCATGAATATAAAGCCAATCTAGCAGCATATACCTCAAATTCTGCAAGCCCCACCATAAGCAGTAAAAGAATTTAGAGACGAAAACCCTGGAAGCAACAATGTCTGATATCATGGCTTGTGTATAGATTCCATAATTAAATGCTGAATTTCCATCATCATGAACACTACAGTTGCTATAAAGGACATCATCGCTGACTCTTCGCCACTCATGGAAACCTGGCATTACCTTATTGCCACAGTACAAGAAGCCAATGTCACATTTCTTGCTCTCTATGCAGGCATTTTGCCAGCATGCGTCCTTGCGTTCAACAGCTAGCAAGTACCAGAAAGCCCCAGCAATCTGTAAATTGCATCCAAGATTGATAAGGTGAATTAGTGAATATCAGAACGATTATTAAGTTTACTATGTTAACATGGCAGTGGAAAAGCCTGTTTGGCATTGAAATTGAAACTTTTTTTTAGAGAAGTCTTACGCATCGGATGTTGGAAAAAAACAGTTTGGAAGGATTGTTTAACTGTTTTGAAGCTATGGACACTTAAAAGTCTCCTGGTTAAACTGCTGACTAGGATAAATAACTATCCTGACACCAAAAATACTTACATGACTAGCAAGCATGTACCAAAGCAGATAATATGCTGCCCCAGCCCAAGCACTTTCAGCAAAAGCACCAGCAGTCTTTTTCAGGTCTGAAGTTAAAGGAACAAAGCGGAGAAATCTTGGGATGTATTGCAGAAAGACGAGAATTAACAATGCTTGTTTAGTTGCCAATACCTCGGAACCTTTTTTTTTATTAGTAAGGTATTTCCACACCACCACCTGCAAAAAAAAGAGGAAAAAAAATCATGTTCTGGTCTACAATTGTCTATGCAGAAACAAAGAATTTTTAGACTGCTTAAAAATTTAGACATTCTGACTAGCAAAGTGAACAAGTATGGTTTGTCAAACCTGTGGAAGGGGAAGGACTGAAAGAAAATCAACAATGAAATAACGTCGTAAATATCGGGTAGCTATCTGTGCAGGATCTATGACAAGTTCACCTCGTCCGAAGACTCTTGATGATGGTGCAACATAAGCTGTTCGAAACTGAAGGGCCATTCGAAGTAGATAGAAAATATCAAGTAATGTCCTGGCAGCAGTAATTGTGGCTGCTAGATTTGTATCCATACCAAGGCACACCATTTTATAGTTAAAGACAGGCAGATAAAAAAATAAAGGATCAACAGATACTGCAAGAATGCAGGAAATGACAAATAGCCTATTCCATAACAGCAGAGATTTGTCCTGAGGATCAAATATTTTTTTCTCAGAAACTTTAAGATCCTCAGGGAAGACTGCACGAGAGACTTCAGTTCGTAATGCTCGACCGAGTGTTATTAGTCCTTCTGATCCTTTTTTCATTCCAATCTTCAAAGATTTTGATGAATTCTTTTTCCCTTTTCCGCCAAAGGGAAATCCTTCTAAATTAAAGCATTTATTCATATCAGCAGCTTTGTTGGAATTGAATGATAATGATGAGTCCAACTCGTCCAATCTATAAGTGTGTGAATATAAGCCAATATCAGATTTAATCATATAATTAGAGTGAAGACAAGTTCAAAACATCACCATAGCTGAGAAAATCAAAAGAGGGATTGAATGCGTAATCTATACCTTACAAATTTTTCCCTTTGGCCACCAATGTATTGTGACTTGTAACCACAATCAAACATTTTGCAGCGCAGGTCACATAGATAACTTCAAGAGAAAAATTCCCAATTGGCATGTGGAAATTTTAATTAATAGAAAAACTTCTGCATAACACAAGAAAGCATAAGACTTTGCAATAGAAATCCTTATCCAAATTCAACATATTATTCATCAAACATGTAATTCAAAAGTCTTTTAGGCATTGTGTACGTTAAAGATTACAAATATATATATATATATATATATATATATATCAATAGAATTAACAAGCACTGATTCAATAGTATTAGAGTTATCTTTTGGATTGAGAAATTGCAAGTTCAAACCCTAATGCGGGTCAATAAAAAAAAAGAAAAGAAATATCGATAGTAATATGCTTATATAGGTGAAATCAAATTGTGCCCAAGACTAAAGATAATGATTTTACAAAGGTTGCTTTGCGAGAAACCGCATTAATAAACATAATTCAAGTGCTTAATTCTACTTTTGCCCAAACATATTAGCATCTAAGCATCCAAATTAACAATAGAGAAAGCTTAAGAAAAGAAATACCATAGAATTGATACCAAGAAATATATGAGCAATGTCAATGCCATAACCCAAATGCCAACCGTTGCCATGCAAATTTACCAATACCTATGAAATTAGTAATCCCATAATTATTACCCCCAATTATATATTTTCTTACAAAGAAATTTACAACAAGAAATAATTTCATTAGGAAGCTAATATTGTTACATTACCCTTAAAATTTCATCAATGAATTTATTAAATAGAATTCTACCTCATTGTTATTGGAATTGATAATATTATTCAAAAAAATAATACAACAAATATATAAAAGGTAATAAGTGAAAGAATTAACCCAGAAAAAAAATAAAGAAAAATTTATAAAAAACAAATAATTGAATCAAAATTCATAAAAGATATATAAAGGGGATATTGAAACTTAGCTACATTTAATCAAATGAAAACAAAATTTTAAGGAAAATTATTAATGAACTTACAATAATAATATTGTAGTTTCAATTCCAGAGAAATTGAGTGAAAACTTCTGGGGTTTGAAAAGGAGAAAGATGATAAATTTGAAATTTAATTTCTCTTCTCTGCATGAGAGGAATGAGAAGAGAAAGCAAAAAAAAGACAATGGCAAAGAGGGTTTTTTTGGGGATGGTTGGAGAGCTATACCGTTATAACTGTCATGTATATGAGCATTTAGATTTTTTTTTTTTTTGAGAAAAGAGCATTTAGATTATTTAAGCATATGAAAAATAAAAATAAAATAATAAACTTCAATTATTGGCTTTATCTCAATTAGAATTTAATTTTTGAATTTAGAATCTTCTAAGAAATATTTAATTGGCTTAATTAATAATTAGATATGTGATTAGTTTTCTATTATTTAGTTGGTTGTATGATAAATGGCTATGTAATTGGAATTAATTACAATTACAATGCTTTTGTAAAAATTTAATAGTTATGATTGCAATAAGCATTGTTTTTTCAGTTATTACTATGTGAAAATTTTAAATTTTATTTACAAATAAATTTATTTTTTTAATTTAATGGTAATTGAAGATAATAAATATAATAAGTGTCCAGTCAAATTACTTATAATATATTATCATTAGTGGTAAAAAAAATGAGACTCAATAATATTTTGGTTAAAAAAACGAGACTTAATAATATAGCATAAAAATGTCTTATTTATGACATTTAAGAAGGAGAAATAATTTGAGGAAAAATAAAAAAAAATTAATAAACAAAAAATTGAAAACACCTTCAAATAAAAGTTAAGCAAGATTAATTTTAAAAAAAACTATGTTAATTGACATGAAACAAACGACCACTCCAAAAACGACACGTTCGTTTGAGGTGATTGATTGATGAGCATGTATTTATTTATCTATGAACCACCCATTTGGCGTCCCAGCCAGTATTCCTGTGAAGCTAACAGAGCAATGATATGGAAGCTTTTATGCATTTAGTCAGTTTTTAGGTGATGCTCCTCTTTACATTTCGTCGCTGCTAGTGATTTTTGGTTCTCATCCATTTCTAAATCATAGTTTTTTTTGTTTCGCTTGTTTATCTTAATACACTTCAAATGTTCGATAAAATGACTCACTCAGAGGATTAGTGTTATATAAGGGAATCGTATGCGTTAAAATAATTTGATTCATTGATTTTCATCTTATAGTTATCTGGGTTTTTGTTCAACTTTTATATCGATAAACTTAAGCCATACACATTGAATCCTCATAAATTTTTATGGCTTATTAAATTGCTGAAGGCGTTCAATTAAAATTGGCAGGTTAATAGACGGCATTGAGGCGCTTCTTTGGGTTCTCAGATGGCAAGCTGATGAGGTCAGATGCTAAACCTTGCTCCAGACTAATGAGGCAAACAGCAGGAATTTTTTCCGTCGGAGGGGCTTTGGGATTTTGGATTCTCTGTAGATTGCATTATGGTATACTGTTATTTAGTAGATTCCAATTGTAAAAATGATTATTATTTCATATCATATATTATAAATTATTTATGATGACAAATCTTTCCAAAGTCTGATTTTTTTTTAATTGGAAAACTTTATAATAAATTATAATCTAATAAACTCCCTTCTTACCTCGTGTTAATAGAAATTTAACAGTTGTACAAACTTATCTTCAATTGATTGTATCATTTATGTCCAATTGATTATTAAAACCATGCATGGTATATCTTATTGATAACATTGTACATTTGTCTGGTAGCTATAAATATAAATTAATATTAATGTTAGATGAATCATCTAAATCACAAGTATTTATATATTAATTACATTAAAAAATTAACTATTAATTAAATATTTTTTAATCGAATCAATTTGATCGGTGTAGTATTTTTGATAAATTAATTAGTGAGGCAGCTTTTTGAGTTTTTCAAACAGTAAAGCATTACATTAATAAATAAATCATTAGTGGTGTCAATTTTAATTATAGTAAAGTTTTTAAGACATAAATAGCAGATTAATGACAAATATTATTTAAATAATCAGTTTTTATGATTCTAAATTTAAAAAAAAAAATTGATTATTGTCTTTCCATTGCAATGAATAAAGTAGTGTCCGTTGTTATCTTTTATTATTATTATTATTATTATTATTATTATTATTATTATTATTATTAGTTTGTCTTCATTAAAGTACAAATTAAAAGTTTAGAGCTGTTATTGTTGGACTAAAGAGCTTATCCCTTGTTTACTAGTCATGCATTATGTTATTTGACTTCGTATCTCGGGAAGGATCCGAATGAATTCGGATATTTAATTAGAAAATATTTAAAATTTAAAAAATTTGTTGATTTTTAATTTTTTTAAAATTAAATTATATCAATTTTTATAATATAAAATAATTTTAAAAATTTAGCTATTTTTAAATTGAGAATCATATTAAATCAAATTAAAAAATTAAAATAACAACCAATTTATTATTAATAATATAAAATTATATTTTATTATATTAATCTATTATTTAATATTATAAATATAATTAATAGTTATATATAATTTTTAATTTGTCATTTAATAAATATTAATTTATATATTTTATAGTATTATTAAATTAATAAAATATAAATTAAATTTAAAAATTTTAATTGTCAATAAATTATTAATTAAATATTTTAATATTGATATCCAACATGTTTATATTAATAATTGCTATCAAGTATTTTTTATAATAATATTAATAGTTTTTAATAAAAAAATATAAGTACAAATATTAATAATAATTAGTAGCACTGGAGACAAATAAATTATAAATGAATTTAAAAATAATATAAATAATATAAATACTAATTTAGATATAAATATGATAAATTATTAAAATTTTATAATATATATTAAAATTATTTTTATATTATGTTATATAATATATTTACTTTAATATTTTTATCATATTATATATATACTTTAATTTTTTTTATTTTATTAATTAAATATATAAATCTCGCTTTTCTATGATACTCATTTCTAAACAATAAAAATTATATTTTTAATCATAAATATTAATTTAAAAATAAGTAAATAAAAAATATAATTAAGTAATTAATTTTTTAATTTAATTACAAAATAAAATATTAATGTGAATAAAAAATATAAAAAATTATTATATTATATGTAATTAAAGTAATTAAATATATATTAATTTATTACTAATCAAAATAATTTTATAATTTAATTTAAAAATAAATAAATAATAATAAAATATAATTTATTAATTTTTTTTATATTTAAAAGTTAAAATATAATATTTAAATCTCTGAATCGAATTATTTTGAAAAATTAGAACAGTATAATCTGGAGAATTTTTTAGTTTTAATTCAGTTGTAAAAATAATATTTTGAAAATTTCTGACATTTGATTCAATTCTAAAAATTTTATAATCTACGAATTATCTTAATCGCACTTGCCCTTAATTGATATATTTAACTAAATTAGGGATCAAATTAAATTTAATTTTAGATAAGACTGATATTCAATCAAATTCGAGTTAAATTTATTGAGCTCAATTAAATTGAGAGATGAATTACAGGTCAAAATAGATTTGATTTTTGGATTGGATCAAAATCTAGTAAAAATTAATAAATATGTATGTATGTATATAAACTTTCAAAAAGAAAATAAAGAGAGATGCTTAATTTTAAGAAATTTGGAGTCTAATTTTCACTTTTATGAATTAAAACTTATATATATATATATATATATATATAGTCTTGCTACTATTGACCTTTTCTTTTTTCTCTCTTTAAATTAACATAACACCATTATTAGCCGTTTGTTGTATGATTGAAGGGCCCTATAAAATTATCAAAGCACTTGCATAACAATACATATGCATAATAAAAGCCAGAAGTTCAAACAAAGGAAAAATACAAAAACATTACCAATGAATTTAAGGAACCCAAATTTAAAAAATAATAATAATAAATTCGGAAAGAAAAATTATAATAATGACTCATAAAAAATAAAAAGAAAATTAAACAGAGTATCCAATGCTTCAATCTGAAATCTCATTTCTCAACTCCTTGTTGGTGGACAGACCCTACAACCCACAACCTTTCATTTTCTTTTTTTTTCTTTTTTTTTTCTCACTATATAAGAAAAAGCTAGCAAAAGACACCATTATCAAATAGCAACTTTGCACCCATAACCTAAAATCTTTCTTCTTTTGAAATAATTAACACTTATATATATATATATATATATATCACAATTGCAATTTTCATTTTTTTTTCATTATTTCGTATATATTTATAGAGAAGATGGAAAGTATATAATTTTTATTGCCACAATGTTATTATTATTAGAGAGGCATTAATCACATGATGTAGAGAAGAATTTAGATTAAATGGTGTTGTATATTTAATTATTCTACTTGTCTTTTGCTTTTCTTCTATATTATATATGGTTATATGATTACCTAGCAGTTATTTTAAAAACGCACTTATATAGGTGTTGATTATGATTTTATAATCATAAAATACTCACATTAAATAGTATGAATAATAACTATTTTTAATTTAGATGTAGAGAAGAATTATTATTATTGTTTTTTATAAATTTGACTTTAATTAATTGTATTTGAATTCCCTATTTAAAAACAATTTCATTATCAATATATTAAAATTCATTGATATAGAATTTAATAAAAGATTAAAAAAAGTAAAATTTTTTAAGAAGGTGGATAAAATATTAAAAAATTGAGTGCTTTTGTTTTATATTTATGAGCTTCTTTTTTTTTTTGAAAAAAAATCATAATAGTGAAAACTCAACCTAAATTTTTAAAGAATAAAAGACTTCATAATAGTTAAATAACAATCATGATTTCCATTATACAAAAGAAAAATCATTGGATAGAAAAAAGAAAGAGAAAAAGTTGGAAATTTTTCCACTTTTATTCTGGCACCAAACATGCTATTGCTCTAATCCTTAAAAATAAATAAATAATAAAATAAAATGCAATTACTCTAAAAAAAATAAAATAAAAATAAGGAAAATGAACAAAGACAAAATTAAAAAAAAAAAAAAAACATACCTACCTAAAGTACATGAGTAAGGATGGAAGTGGTAAGGATAAGAATATTAGTGACATTTGATATTTGATAACTTGTGTGTATGCCCAATCCTTAATTTATGTCTTTTTCTTTCTGTCTAAATTCATTCATTCATTAAGACCTAAAGAAGATGTCATGTTTCTTTCTCCAAATCTTCATTCTATATATCAAATGTTTATTATTATAAAGTTTTTTCTATAAAGTTTGTTTGTCTGTTTTTCTTTATTTATAGTAAATTATAATGATGATTATGGATATTTGCATGAGTTTTTATTGTAATCAAACGTTTTAATTTGTCATAATCATTCATTTTTTATACAAAATAGTGAACAAAATTATTCAAAACAAAAGTCATGAGAGAGTCATTTAATAATATTATAATTTTATCGTAATATATAGTTTCAATGCATTATTGAATGGATTATAAAATTTTCAGTATTTCACTATATATATAATTACTATTATTATAGTATAATTTTACCATTTGTAATATATATATATATATATATATATATATTTGAAGCCAATTTGATTATTTTCTCTGTCACACTTTAAGTATTGTGTAAAAAAAAAAATTTTGTTTCACTTGAATTGCCACTTTTATAAATTCAATGTGATATTAATTATAAAATTTTAAATTTATTATTGGATATTAAATATTTCTAAGGGTAGTAATTATTAATAAAATAATAATTTAAATGGGTAATTAAGTAAAATATTATAAATTTTTTATAAAATTTATAATTATTAATGATTATCTTAGTATGTGTAATTATTTTTAAAATGACACTTGAGAGTAGTATTATTTTTGTTAAATGCTGATTTAATTGGGAAAAAAAAAAAAGAGTCCCATTGTTGAAATTCTCTGCTCATCAAATGCTCAGAAATGAGGCAAAGTTTGAAAATAGAAAATTGGCCATCGAATCACAATCTTAGAACTTGAGCTTTGCATGTGAACCAATAGATTGATTAATAAAAGCATTAAAAAAAGTGCTTTTACTTGTAATTTTGCTTTTGGAAATGTGATTTCAACCAAAAGAAATTGCTAGTTCTAAATGATTAAAAATAGTCAAATATGTTTAAATTCAATTAATATCTTATATTCAAGGGTAGGGGGGAAAATGGAAAAGACTGTAAAAGCTATTACCATGTTTAATTCTCTTAATTCTATTAAAAGAAAAAACAAAGATTAGTCCAAAGGTTTTGTTGGAATTTTATTTCAATCTGTAATTATGGCTACGATGAAAGAAATAATCAATTGTAATGTGATGTTTAACGTAAGTTGCAATTGCAATTATAGTTAAAGGCTTGTTGAAGGTTAGCCATAATTGGCTACAAAATCAAGTCATAATTAAAAATTAAGCTAATTAAAATTGGCTATTAAGAATCACAAACATAACTAAATTGTATAATTAATTAATTATTACGAAATAATTTTTATTAAATAAGTTCTCTATAATTAATTATGAAATTTTGATTATAATAGGATATGATTAATTATAAGATATAAATAAATTTAAATTAAATTAAATATTAATTATGATTAAATTGAATTTTTAATTTAATAATATCGAGATTATTTCAAAAATTTGCGAACTAAATTTACAAAATAGAATTAATAATTATTTGATTAGAATCTTTGTTTTAATTTAAGTTCAAGTAATTATGTTTTTTTAGGGAAAGTAGGAAACAACTATTATAAATCATCACAGCAAACTGCTGCATCATAACATACTGCATCTGTTACACAAGCAGGTCCTTCATCTAAATAGATTACTTCATCTTGCAATGACAAAGCCCAATGAGCTAGTAAATGAGCCACTTTATTACTCTCTCTTCGACTGAAATTAAAACACAGAGACTGAAAATCAAAGGTAATTGAAGTGATGTCTGCAATAATCAGACCCATAGGAGAAAAGTCTGCTTCAGCTCTTCCTAGCGCCATAACCAATACTTGACAATCAGTTTCTGCTACCAGTTCATGAAACCCACCATTTTTTGCCAGCGTTAAGCCATATAACATAGCCTTAGCTTCTGCCATTTCTACCGTGAACTGCCCATCAATACATTTTGCAGCAGTTAGCAAGATTTGGCCACTTCTGTCTCACACGGCAGCTCCCAGACCGATTTTTCTAAGGCCCGGGTTTACAGCGGCATCAACATTTAATTTGAAAAAGCCATCATATGGAGGACGCCAACGACCCTGTGTAGATAGGGTGACTATATCCAATTTGCTAATACCTTCCTGAAAATCATGCAGCACGTTACTTGCCAAATTAATAACATCAGTCACTTGCATCACCTTGGCTTCATTTATAAGCTTATTTCGGCTATACCACAAGGCCCACTTTAAAGTGACACTGAACTCCAGATCCTCCTTGCCCATCATTTCTTTCAGCTTGGAAAACATCTGGAGACAATCTGGTACCTAAAAATTATCTACAAATAGGCTCAAAGATGAGGCCTTCCAAATTAAATGTGCCCATGGGCACACTACAAAAATATTCGGAATTTGCAACGGAAATCTGCGACGGACATGTTTCCGTCTCAAATTTGCTACGGATCTGCGACGGATTTGCGACGGAAGGACAAGTTAGAGGAATTTTGAGAAATTGGTCGCAAATCCGTTGCAAATCCGTCGCAGATCTGCGACGAAAATCATTCCGTCGCAAATAATCGTCGCAAAAGTTGGCGCGGAAACTTGGCGCGAGAGAGAAAACACTAAAAAACCAATTTGCAACGGAAATCTGCTACCGTCTATTGTCGTCGCAAATTTCACTATAAAAATATTCAGAATTTTGCGACGGAAATCTGCGACGGACATGTTTTCGTCGCAAATTTGCTACGGATCTGCGACGGATTTGCGACGGAAGGACGAGTCGGAGGAATTTTGAGAAATTGGTCGCAAATCCGTTGCAAATCCGTCGCAGATCTGCGACGAAAATCAGTCCGTCGCAAATAATCGTCGCAAAAGTTGTCGCGGAAACTTGGCGCGAGAGAGACCCGGTATATTTTTTCGCAAAATTTTTTTTCGTCGCAGATTGGTTATAGAAAACACTAAAAAAAGCAATTTGCAACGGAGATCTGCTACCGTCTATTGCCGTCGCAAATTTCACTATAAAAATATTCGGCATTTGCGACAGAAATCTGCAACGGAAAATTTCCGTCGCAAATGTGCGACGGATCTGCAACGCATTTGCGACGGAATAATAAGTTGTAGGAATTTTGAGAAAGCCGTCGCAAATCGGTTGCAGATCCGTAATAAATCTGCGACGGATTTTTGTTTGTCACAAATTTCGTTGCTAAAGTTGGCGGGATTACTCCCGCCGAGAATTTTGCGGAAAATTTTTTTACCGTCGCAGATTGGTCCCAGATTCGTTGCAAATTTGCTACCCATTTGCTACGGATTTGCGACGAAAATAAAATTTGACTATATATATGTATCCGTCGCAAATCGGTGGCAAATCTAAGGTATAGATATTAGAAGGTATTAGTTAAACATATAAAGATGCAATTTTCAAACAAGAATAGATGCATTAAAAAATTTATAATACATATTTATTGAAAAATTTATAATACACAAGAATAGATGCATTAAAAAGATTTTCTAACACAAAATTTGTTAAAAATATTTATAATACATATTATTGATATTGCATAAACCATAAAAGCATTAAAAAAATCTTTAAAAAATAGTCTAAAACAGTTAGCAATAACCAAAGCAACAGTTAATAATTAATGATGATAAAAATTAAAAATTAATTTTTTATTATTTTAATGATAATTTTAAATTATTAATAATTAAAATTTAAAATATTAGTCCAAATAATAAATTTACATAAAAAATTCAAAATGGTTTACATAATCATGGAATGTTCTAACAGCATAGCTATTTTAAAGCTATTTTGTCTCACTAATTTTGTTAGTAAAGTTTGCACAAAGATCTTAGCTTCCAGATTGGTTCCTATCCTTGCCACTCTGATTTCTCCTGAACAAGCTGGTTTTATGCAAGAAAGATCAATTCACTCCCAAATCCTTCTAGCTAATGATCTTATTCACGAAATTGACCGCAAAGCAAAGGGAGGAAACATAGCTATTAAGCTTGACATGTCAAAGGCGTTTGATAGAGTTTCATGGATTTTCCTAAAGGCTCTGCTTGGTAAGCTCGGTTTCTCGAGTAGGTTTACTTCCATGGTTATGAACAACCTGGCTTCATCTAAACTCTCTGTCTGTGTGAATGGTATCTCTTATGGTTTCTTTGCTCCTTCCAAAGGGGTTAAACAAGGTGACCCCCTTTCGCCTTATTTGTTTATTATTATGTCTGAAGCTTTTTCGAGGGGTCTTAAATACTTGGTGGATAGTGGAAAGATTTTGCCCTACCATCTAGGCCGTGGATGTCCGATTGTCACCCATCTTGGATTTGCAGATGATTTGTTGATTTTTACAAGGGGCGATCTTCGCAGTATTACTCAACTCACAACTTTCCTCAACAAGTATCAAAGTGCTACTGGACAATGTATTAACTTCAACAAAAGCTCCTTTTATTGTTCAAAAAACATGACCAAAGTTGGTATTCGTCGCATTGAGCATGCTTTTTCTATTAATAAGAAGGATTTTCCTTTCACTTATTTGGGAGCCCCCATTTACCAGGGTATTAACCGTATTTCCTATTGTGGTGACATTATTAGGAAATTCAATGACAAATTGCAGGGCTGGACTAAAAAATTTTTGTCTGTTGGAGGTCGTATTACTTTGATAAAGCATGTTCTATCCACTATTCCTCTTCATGTTATGGCTGCCATGTCTCTTCCAAAGAGTGTCATCCGTATTATGGAGCAAACAATGGCAAATTTTTTATGGGGCTCAGAAAAAAAAGCACTGGGTGAAGTTCTCTCTTTTATGCCGGCCAACTGATGAAGGAGGCATCGGTTTACGCTCTCTCAATGTGATTCAAACAACCTTCTCAGTTAAGCTATGGTGGCTTTTAATGAAAAGAGATTCTCTATGGGCTGACTACATGATGCACCGTTATTATCGAAAAGGTGACATGAGCTTCCAGATAATTGATTCCAACATTTGGAAGCGCATCTGCAAGGTTCACCAACTGGCCTTTGGTTTTTTCTGTGTTTCTCAGGAGAATTATCATTATTGTGATCGCCTTGAGGCCAAATTCCATTTCTCTTCAGTTTACAATTTTGTGAGAAGTGGTAATGCCACTCGTTTATCATTTTCCTCGGTTTGGCATCCAAAAATTCCAAAAACTATATCTTTTTTCACTTGGAGAGTACTTCATCAAGCTCTTCCATTGTATGTGAACCTATACCTTTTCGGTATTTCTGGTCCTCCGGTGTGTCCCTTATGCAATGAAGATTCGGACTCTATGGATCATCTTTTCCTTAATTGCAATATTGTCAAAAACATTTGGAGATACTATGGTTCTTTTTTCCTGGATGTCATCAATACTGGTAATTCAATCAGACAAACTTTGATTAGTTGGTGGTTAGTTAAGAATACGGGTTCCTTTGTGAGCTTGCTGAGACGGTTCATCCCTCAAATCATCATTTGGCATGTTTGGAAAATGTACTGCTCTTGCAGGTGGGGTGAAAGCAAAATTAGGATTGGTGATCTGCATCAGCAAATAGAGTCATACCTCTACAGTTGGGGGGTTGCAGTCTCTGCTAAAAAATATGGCAAGCAACTTCCTCTTGAGCTTATTGATTTATTGCCCGAAGGTTTTGGTCGTTTGCAAAAGCAACCTATGCTGGTAAAATGGATGAGGCCTACTTGTGCTAGATTAAAAATGAATGTGGATGGTTCCTACACTAAACAAGCAATGTCTGGAGGCTTTATATTACGGGATTCCTTAGGGAAATTTATTGTTGGCCAAGGCTTTCTATTGAATGCTCCATCTCCTTTCCAAGCAGAAATTCAAGCTCTATATGTTGCTACATTCTGGTATGCAAATACTTACAATAGCATGGTAGAAATTGAAGTGGACTCCTTGGCTCTTACTCAACTTTTCCTGGACTTGCGAGACTTCAGATCAACGGACCATAGGCTAAATTTTATTCGTGATTTTCTGATCTCCTCTGGTTCTACTGTTAGTCATGTTTATAGGGAAATTAATCAAATCTCTCACTCTCTAGCTAGCCTAAGTAGACTTAACTTGTGTAATTTTTATTTTGACGCAGAAGCTTCACTTCCTCAGGTTATAAGAGGATTAGTGAGAACAGAAAGTATTGGTTTACCTTATTTTAGATATAAATAAATTAAGCCCGGTGGTGCCGCCCGCCTTTATATAAAAAAAAATATACAGAAATGATTTTTTTCCGACATTGGAGCTTTTATTTTTAAAGAAAAACAGCAGACTCGTTTGTAATGGGTCAAAACTCAAAACAATATACCTCTGTTTGTTAACTTCTCTCTCTGTCTCTCCTCTTATTAACCCTCTTTACTCACTCCAAAACCCTCACTCTCTCAAAACCTTCTTCTCTCTTCAAGATGATGAAGTTATCGCGATTTCTGCAAATATCCAGGTTTTTTTTTTCTAACTCTAATTACTTCCATTCTCGTCCTCTTTTATTTCTTAATTGTTTCTCCATATTAGCATTTTCTTTTCTCCGTTTGCTCGCCAAGAAAACGTGGGAAAATGTGAACATAATAATTTTGAACTCGTCAAATTCCACAAATTTTGAATTTTTTCTTTTTTAGTTTCTACTTAGTTTTCTTAATCACAGAAAAGGGACTAATCTTATATGGCCTTGAATCCCACTGTACAAAAATAAAAACAAAATACAGGTTTTTCTTTTAGAATAATCTGTTGCCCATTTATTTATAAAGCAATATATAGGGAAAAAAGGTTTTTTTTTAGCTGTTGGATACTAAGATAAAAGGCTCAGTTTTTGTTCATGGAAATGCAACATTAATGTTGCTCTCCGGATGGTTGGAGATAACCCTTTTATATCTAGTTATAATAGTCGTTAACTCTTTGTGTAGTACCGTTAGCTCAAATTTATTCAGAAGGAAATCATTTCCAGAACTTTTGAATTTGTTTTTTACATTTGAGAATCGGTGGTCTACTTTAGTTATAGCTCCTTTGATTGAAAACTATCTGTTTAACTAATACTGTCATTCTGAGATGGTTAAATTTTATTTCGTCAGAGATTAGTCCTGATACTATGAAGAGGATTAGAAGGTATAGATATTGCAGCAGTTTAGTGTTGATTTTGAATATGCCCTGTTTTTTTGTTTATTGATTGCTTGTATATTGGACTGTTGTGGAATGCCTTTCTGTTTGTATATATTTGTTCTGTTGTATTGCAACAGTGGACACATTTTCCTTGACGGCCAATAGTCATTGCCTTCATAATAAACTAAAAATCAACGCTTTCAATTTTAATTTTGGTGTTCTTTTCTTTTTAACATGATTTTATCCAATGAATTTCAGTGATTCTGTATCATTACTTTGCTTGATTTGAAACAAATGCATAGTGTTATTTTATTTGATTGTCCTGCAGAGTTAAGGCAATGACAAAAATGACAGAGAAAGTTGCAAATGGAGTTCTTTCTGGGGTTGTGAAAGTATCTGGAATTTTCACTAGTAAAGTTGCAAATTCAAAAGTGGGCAAGAAATTCTTTGGCCTCCTACCAGGGGAGATTGTGCTTGCGTCTCTTGATGGATTTAGTAAGTTACCATCGAAAACCCTTCATTTAATATTGCACATTGAATAATAGATAATATTAAATCATTTAATATTTTTATCAGTTCTGTACATATATATATTTTTTCATTCAAATTGAGGTACATATATATATTTTGACATCTTTGGTTGATTTTCTTGCAACTAGTAATGGAATTGGAGGATATAACCTGAGAGTCTCTTTTAAAAAAAATTTTATATGCATGTCATATTCCTAAATGAGTTATTATCACTAATTTATTATGTCTTATGCATGTTCTTGATATATGCATATATAATAAGTGAGAGTTTCTATGCCTTTGATTGAGTTATTTAAAAATTGTGGTTAAGCACAATATAATCTTCAACCATCTTAAGTATTTCTCACATCAAGTTGCAATATGGAAATAAGTCTCTTAAAGATTACATTTGGCTTATTCTAACTAATTTCTATTTCTAGTAGTCTCCCTCTTCAATTTTTTCAATTAACGTTGACTAGTTTTTATTCATTCAACAGAAAATTGGATGTGAGCTATTCTTGTTTGAAGCAATATAAACAAAAGCTTTGACACAATCAGTTGGTCCCTCTTGTAAATAAACTACTGCTATTTGAATCATGAGCTGGCATACTATCAGTTCTGTAAATATCAAACTGAAAAATGCAATTTTCCATGACATATTATCACATCGAGCAATTTGGTGTTGAATTTTCTTTACGGTAAATAATTTCATTAGACCTTCATATGCTGGCACATCAATATTCATTCTTTTTAGTGTGTTTTCAGTGCTTCACATCTACATTAATGCTCTTAATGAGCTGTTATTTTATTTTATTGTACTTTCACTTAGCTCTTGATATTGTTCTGTTTCTGGTTTTTCTTCATCAACTTTTATGTGGATTTGCTTCTGTTGAGCATTACTTAGGCGCTTCATTTATTTTTTTTTGTAGTGCCACCAATATCAGGTGAAGAGGAGCGATTGTGGAGTATTGTGAAGGCTAATTCGACGGATTTTGATGTATGGACTGCCTTGATTGATGAGACAGAGAAGGTGGCAGGGGTATGGATTTCCAATTATATGTTGAAGTGCTAGTGGCTAAGCTCATAAACGTTTATCCTTCACACCAGTTTTTTTTTTTCGGTGAACAGCCGGTTGAGGTTTAACATGCATACCTCTGTTAGGCACAAAGCCAGCTGTTCATAACTGATTGAGTGTGTGTGCGTGTTTTTTGGGAAATGGAATTATTGAAGTATAAGTAAAATTTTGTATTACTTGGATAACTTAATCTTAGAGTGGGATGGGAAGCAAAATCGCATTACACATGCAGCTAATTGTATTTAGTTATTCTTTCTTTCAACGTCTTAGTTGTTTTTATTCTTGAAAGGTAAAAAAAGAAAATTTAAATCAGACATTGGTTGGATTGAAGATTAGGTTTAGTTCTAAATGGGAAACTTCTCAAATTATATTGCATGCATGTTTTCCATATAAAATTTAATTTGATAAAGTCACTTGCTAGAGCATTGGAGCTTTTATTTTTTCCATGGTTCCTTTTCCTAAAAGTTGCACTTGCTTTTTGACTCTTTTTTCTTTTCTTTTGGAGTTAACATTTTCATCCAAATCTGATGCAGGATAAGATATTGAAAATTTGAAAAGTATATGATGTCTTTTTGGCTGAATTCCCATTGTGTTATGGTTATTGGAAGAAGTACGCAGATCGTGAGGCACGCATTGGTTCTATGGACAAAGTGGTGGAGGTATATGAACGAGCTGTTCTGGGGGTGACATATTCAGTGGACATTTGGTTGCATTATTGTGTATTTGCTATAAATACATATGAAGATCCAGATACAATTAGAAGGTAATAGTTGTTCATGTTCCCACTGATGCTGTTGGTATACATCAGAATCATGATTGGTTGATTTCCTGTGTCACAAGAGTCTAGTAATTTTGTTGCTCTCTAACAACATTTCAGCATGCCTGCAACAGTGATTCCTTACCCTTTGTAGATGTTGCTTAGGAGGAGAGTTCAGCTAATTCTGACAAAAAAACTCTGCTGATCACATCTTTGAAACGAAAAACATCTGAGGTTTCTTTTTTATTTTACCCTTCATATCTAGCTTATATTATGGTATATGTTTTCAAATTTATATTACAATGAAGATCCTTTGATTTTTAAGCAACGGTAAATTCTTTGTTCCAGATCTTTATGAAAGCATTAGTGTACTACTATTGTTTTAAGATGCAATTTTACAGGGAACAAGAAAAGGTACTTCTCTTTTTCCTTTTTTATAAGTGCATTTAAAACTTTTTTGTTTTGATTTTGGTAATTTAATGTAAATGCAAATGTCAGGGACAGGTGATATCTTTTCTTTCCTGCTGATGCTGGACTATAAGAATCTGTTTCCCTGAACAGTCGAGCTATGCAAAACACAATTCAAAAATGTAATTTTCAGTTCACTGTCTGAAGTAACTATCCGCAGTTTTAACTTTTACATGATCTTTGTGCATGTTTACTTTGCTAAGCCTGATATAGCAGGCCAATACCTAAGTTCTCTTACTCTGATTAGATATTCTTTCTTGAATTGAATTTTTAATCACTGGAATACTCTGAACCATGTTTTTTTTCCCAATTTTGTAACTTGGGTTTTTTGCACACATCTCGGAGGACAACTAGGATTAAGCGGTTTCAATTTAGCCTGAATGTAGATAATCATTGGGCTGTTATTTTTGTGGTGAGGGATTTAGCTAAGAGGACTAATTTGAGGGGTATAAATAAATTTCAATAAGTTTTATGGAATTTATTAATATATATAGTTTGATATATATAAAAAAATGTTTGGAATTTCATCTTTTAAATTCTACATATTTTTTGAATCAAATCCCTGTAGAATTTGGAAGAATTTGCAAATTAATTTTAAATAATAACGTCATAAATTTGACTTGATTAAAACTGATCTTAAATATGCCTCCTATAATCTATACTTAGTAGAGATTTTTTAAAAAAAATATTTATTTAGTTAAATTAACTGAGATTGAGATATGAATTTTAAATCTTTTTTGAAAGTTTAGGTATAACATGTTAACTTGTTAAATTGAAAGGGAAGGGTTAACATGTTATATTGAAAGAACATGGTTGACATGTTTACTTTTTTTTTTTTTTGGTTGGGATAATATATGACTTTAAGTGAACATATTATGTATAGAGTTTGCACAAGAGAGAGGAAGATTCATAGCAGTAGCTCATGTGGGGAAAACTGCACATTCAAAGTGCATGCCTATGTTATCAAGTACTATGAAAACTTTATTCTTGAAAATGGGAGCCGAACATTTATGCAATGCTAATTTTACCATATATATCTAACTTATATTAGTGCTTTCAGAAGTGCAGCAATCTAGAAGCAGTATTTGGATAGAGTGGTATAAGGAAAGTATGTCTTGGAGGCCTCCACTCTTAACCTCAAGTATGTCTTGCAGACTCAACCAGAATTCAGGCCTCCAATGTCTGAAGTTGTTCAGGATCTGAAAGACGTGATAAGGAGAGAACGCCCCAGCACTATAATTTAATATTGAAGATCTATATTGTTATTTTCAAGATAGATTATTTATAGTAGTGTTCTTAACACTTGTATAGTTAAATTGTAAAATATTTTATTCTATTGAAGATTAATAAAAGAATTATTTTTATCAATGTAATTAGTGTTTTTTTAGATTGTGTTTAAATGTTCCAAATGTATTTATAAAGTTCTCATAAAATTAATTGATAATATAAATAGTTCCAATAAAAATTAATATTAAATTACTACGGATTTGCTATGAATCTGCGACGGATATTTGAAATCTATGACGGAATCTGCGACGACAATCTGCGACGGAATCTGTGACGGCAATCTGCGACGGAATCTGCAACGAATTTGCGACGGAAATCTGTGACGGAATCTGCGACGAAAATCTGCGACGGAATCTGCGACGGCTGCCCTTTACCCGCGAAAATTTAAGCGCGAGATTTGCAACCGCCGAGTGGTTACAAATCCGTCGCAATCTGCGACGGCCTGTCGCAAATTGAAAATTGCGACGCCTTTTTTACTAACGGATCGTATCCGTCGCAGATCGGTCGCAAAACTTGATTTGCGACGGATTTGCGACAGATCTGCGACGGATTCTGTCCGTCGCAGATAGCGTGTTTTTTTGTAGTGGCAGTCCTTGAAAATGTGAATCAAAGTCTCCTTTCCTTCTCCACAACGACAGTAGGTTACATCCAGCTCAAGCCCTTTCTATGTAATGAAGATGAGCAAGGTAAGATTTCTCTCAGCACTCACCATATGAAGTTTTTAATTTTAGGCGGGATTCTCAACTTCCATACAACTTTCCAGTTATCAATGTCGTTGGAATTGGCAGAGGTAGAAGGCTCATCTAAACTTGAGATCGCCTATGCTATGTGATAGCCTGTTTTAACAGAATATTGCCCATTTCTGGTTGGCAGCCAAAATAAGGAATCAGCTAGCAAATGGAAACTAATAGGAATTTGGTTGATTATTTCGATCTCAAAGGGTAGGAAGATTTCGTGTAATAACCTCTGATTCCAATACTTAGCTTAAGAATCAATGAGTTCACTTACCTTTGCGTCGTCATTCAGTAGTCTTGGCACCAAAGGATGGCAAAAAAAGGCATCCAAAAACACTTTATCTTTCCAAATTCTCACTGACTGATCATCCCCTATCCTCCATCCCAAGTCCGCTTCTAGCACCTTCTTTGTGGAATGGATACTCCTCCATACGAAGCTAGGTTGAAAGCCTATTTCTGCTTGCATGAAATTCGAACGAGGGGTACTTTAATTTCAAAACTTGTAAACACAAAGACTCTGGGTTCATGACTAGTCGCCAAGCTTGTTTAGCCAATAAAGCTAGATTGAAAGATTGGATGTCCCTAAAACCCATACCTCCACTCGTCTTAGCTTTGCACAACCTACTCCAACTAAGCCAATGTATCTTCCTTGCATTTGATACACTTCCCCACCAAAACGGCTAACCATATGCTGAATATGTAGGCATAAAGAAGCAGGTAAGGCAAAAACACCCAAAACATATGTAGGAATTGCTTGTACAACTGCTTTTATCAAAATCTCTTTCCCCGCCTCAAACAACAGTTTTTCTTTCCTTCCTTTCAACTTTTTACCAATTTGATCACTTACAAAGGAGAAGACTTTGAACTTTGACCTACCAATCATTACCGGGAGGCCAAAGTATTTTGAATGATGCACTACTTTACCAACCTCTAGTATAACATTTTTTGCTCCAGATCTAAGAGGGAACATTTTTGCTAAAGGAGACTTCTGATTTGGTAAAATTGATTTTCTGCCCAAATTCCTTTTCATATGTCAACAATATCTATTTGATCTGCTGGCATTCATGAATTGTAGCCCTTGCAAAGAGGAAACTGTCATCAACAAAGAACATGTGAGAAACTTGTGATCTCCTACGGCACATCTTAACTCCATGAACTTGTTTCAACGAGACAGTCTTTCTTATCATTGCGGAAGAACCTTCTGCACATAACAAAAACAAATAGGGCTAAAATGAGTCTCCTTGTCGGAGACCTCTACTAGGCTTCAAAATGTCATTAGGCTGCCCATTGATTAGGAATGAAAAAGAGACAGTAGTCAAGCAAGTTTCAATCAATTTTGTGAAATGTTCTGGAAAACCCATTTTTTGCATGATGTGAATGAGATACGGCCTCTCTACTCTATCATAAGCTTTACTTATATCGAGCTTAAAAGCAAAAGCACCTTTTCTACCTTTCATTCTATGGCGCATGGAATGAAAAATCTTGGTGTTTTTATCTCCTTCTTTTAGCGAAACTACTCTAGACCTTTGTCTCCACATTATTTCTTCTCGTTTCATCAACTTCTCAAATTCCTTTTCAACTCATCTCGTTCTTTTTAAAATGGTTCATCACCCTCTTATTTTTGTAGACTTTCCAGCTCCTTAACCTTGCCTCTCAAAACATTGCTAAACTGACTTTGGTTCTAAGCCTGAAGAGCTTCTGCACAATTATTCACCCTATTCATAACAGAAAAATTTTCAATACTTGTTGTACCTTTCCAAGCCTCTTCAACCACGATTTTGCAGCTATCATCTCTAGTCCACATCTCCTCAAAACGAAATACTTTCCTTTTCCTTTTAGAAGTGAAACATGCCCTTCTATTTCTAGTAAAAGTGGAGCATGATCAGTGGCAATTCTAATTAAATATTGTACAAATGCCAACGGGAAGAGGGATTGCCATTTATTGGTACTAAAAAAATGACCAAGTCGTTCTTGCACATTAGTTAACCCTTTTTACCCATTATTCCAAGTGAAAGAATAGTCACTGTAGCCCATATCATGAAACCCACATCTATCTGCCACTTCTCTAAAACTTTCCATAGCATTTCAAATTTTATCTCGACCTCCCTTCTTCTCCCCAAACCACATAATCTCATTTAAGTCACCGAAGCACACCCAAGGTATATTAGATGCTAAGGAAAGTTGAGTCAATAAAATCCATGTATTCTTCTTCGCTTCACCTTTTGGCCATCCGTAGATACCTGATCCTCTCCATTTACTCCCATTTTCATTCATGACCTCAAAATCAATAAAGTTTGACGAAAAGGTTTTAACTAGAACATTCACTTCCTTTCTTCAAAACAAAAGTAGACTACCCCTTCTACCTATAGAATTAACTACAAAACAATGAAAACTAGATAAACATCTTTTTATTCCACTCACCTCAAAACTATATAATCTTGACTCCATAAGAAAAATAATAAATGGGCAATATTCTTGTATCAAGAATTTTAGACCTCGAACCGTCCAGGGATTACCCAAATCCCGAAGGTTCCAACTCAAGAGCCATATTGGTCTCGGTGGGAAATGTCAAGCAACCCCACCATATTTTCTTGGATAGTCATCAAATTGTCCACCCTTCCTCTTTTAGTAAGAACACCAGGTGTCAAAAAATCAGTGCCAACATTAGTAACATCAAACATAGACTTCCTCTTCACCCCCATGGTTGTAATCAATAGATACTTCAAGTAGAGTTTTTTTCCCTTTGTCTCTCGTATTCCTTCTCCCTTTTCCATTAGTTAGTGGTCGACTTCTCACAACCTTTTTACTGATAACCATCCTCTCCGTGCTTAGTTGCTTATGAGGCGCCTCACTGCCCATTGAAAACTCCATTGGTCGTGCTAAGATTTCTGATTGTCCATATCCTGAACCCCAGTCCTCTGTGTCATCCACAAAGTGAGGACTTCCCTTTTTGCCCACCATCCCTTTTCCTAAAAGGGAATCAATCCCTTTCGATGTATGCGCCTTTTGTACTGGAATAGACACTAATATGTCTGGAACAAGAGATTTATCAGTATGTTCTGACAGATTTAGTGATCGGCTAGCACTACATTTACGGTTCATTGAAGAGGAGTCTCGCATATTTGTTTCCTATTTGTTCCCATCGATGGGGTGCTTGAGTTTGTTGCCCCAAATTTATTTTAACCGAAGAGGCACGCAATGCAGGATCATAAGGCCATTCTGATACTTGCACCTTTTCTGGTTTCTCTTCGTAATCATCTCCAACATTTCCCAAAATACCACACTAGTAATAGAAATTTGGTAGTTTCTCATAGCAGAAATATCATCATACCCATTCTCCTTTGCTATTGATGACCATTGATCCTCTACATAAAGGTCTCATAACATCAAGCTCCACTCTAACCCTCACATATTTTCCCCAGGAGTTTATAGAGCTATCATCAACTACCACAACCAGTCCCGCCTTGTTGGCTATTCTCTCAATGGATACCTTATTCCTTCGATTCAAAGGAACATCGCATAATCTTAGCCAAAAGCAGCAATGTTCAAGGAGCACCTCCTATAGTTGTTTTATACTAGACAACTCCTTTAAGATTGCTAGTTGTCTATCAAAATGACATGGACTATCCCGCATCATACATTGTTTATCTTGGCAAGAATTGAACTCATATACAAAAAGTTTCCAAGCAGAGATAAAAACATTAGTCATGGCTTTTAGGTTAACAGGCTTACCTGATAGCAATTTTCCAACTAGACATTTTTCATGTTTTCTTATATCGGTCCCGTCGCCAGCTACCTCCAAATCTATAGCCTCTCCTTCAATTTCCGTTGAGGAAAACTTTCTCCATAGGGATTCTAATTCCTGAGTCATTTCCACAATAGACATAAGCCTAAAACCAAAAACCAAAGCCCACTAGATGGGGTGACGATGACACAAAGTCAAATACAAGTTACAGGAGAGTAAAATTGGATCCCAAACATGAACCCTAGAAATCTATAGGAAGGGAGGAAGAAAACGCCACCAAGGGCAATAAGCTCAAGTAATTATGTTAAATAATCATATACAATCCCTTTTTTTTTATTTTTTTGTCTCTGGTCCATTTTTTAGCATGTGCAGACAAATCAAGTTTTGAGAATATTCATGCATGATTTTTATCTCAGAAAATGCCTTCTTAAGAATCTATTATGGTATTTTTATTATTATTGTCCTCATAAAAAGTATCAATTAAATAAATTAATTAAACATTAGGAAAATTCATTTCAACGTATTTTTAACAATCAAAAATTTCAAATTTGTTAAAAAATAATTTCAATTTACTTTTTAATTAAAAATCTAAAAATATTTCAATTTGAATAACAAATAGACACTTTAAAGTCCAAGTTCTTTTTTAATTGTTATATTTTTCTACTAATTTGCATAGCAAGATATACTTTTTCATAATTGAAAAATTCAATTTGCATATGTTAATTAATCATTATAATTTTTTAAAAAAATTAATTTCATGAGATTAATTCAATAGAAGATTATTGAAATGTTCAAAACAAACTTGAAGTCAAACAAATGAGTTAATTAATTATAATACCAAAGTTTGAATTTTTCTTTTTTTTTTTTCTAATTATTTCACCAAATTTTAACCTGATGTAGGAAAATTATTTCACTAGCCATCACCGATCCGTTCTTCATTTCAAATCGCCAGCCACAGTCTCGATTCTCTTCTGAGGTGTGCTTTCTTTTGATTTCCTTTTATTTTTATTTTTATATTTGGAGAGCAGAAAATAAGAATAAGTATTGATCGATTTAATTAATTAATTGATCTAATCGACCGATTAATTAAATTAATTTTTTTTAAATTTTCTAATCAATCCGATTAAATTTTTATTTCAGTCGATTTGATTAATTAACCAAATTAAATTGGTAGATTCGATTAATTAATCAAATCAATCGATTTTTTTAAAATTTTATAATAAAAAATTTTATTTATAATAAAATTTAATATAATTAAATAACTAAATAAAACTTATTAAAAAAACTAAAAAAATAACTTTATTTTGTAATAAAAATTTATATTTATAATAAAAAAATTAATATAATTAAAGAATTAAATAAAAATAATAACTAAATAAATTTAAAAAAAAATTTCAGTTAACGGTTAACTTATCGAATTGAATCAATTAATTATTAACTAAATTAAAAATTAAATTTATATAAATTATTTGACAAAACCGATTAAATTATTTTAAATTTAATTAATTAAATTAAACTTTTTGTGGATTAACTAAATTTTAGTCACCACTGACAGAAAAATTAAAGAATACAGTCAGTTACCAAGAAAGTTGAACTGTTGAAGAAGAGAGATGAAAGAAAAAGGGTATGTGGTAATTTCAAATGTGCTTAGTCCACATCAGCTCAAAGCCATCCTAATCATTTTTCAAATGAGACAAATCAGCATCATGCTGCTAATTGCCAAAAAAAAAAAAAGGTATCAAAATAGAAAAAGTGAAAAGTTTACTCAACTTTTATTTAATTAACCCCAAATAAATTGATGCAGATCCTACAATTATTTTAAAGATTTTGTACTATTCTATTTACTTTTCAAATTAATGAATATTTATTTTAATAATTAAACAATTAATAGAAAATATTATTATAATTAATTTGAGCATAATTTAATAATTGAATATATGGTTTGATTAAGTTTGAATCATATTGAAATTTAATTAAACACGAGAATTATTTAAATTTAATTATAAAATTTTAATTTGAGCAAGCTACTAATTAAATTTCCTCACAAATTTATTTATTCTATATGAGTTTTATTTTGTAATAGATTTTAAAAATATAATTTTAATTATTATTATCATATCAATATATATTTTTTTCATCTCTTTATATATTTTGAAGCTGAATTTAAGGATTATCAAAATGGTTTACAAAAGTATTAAACTTAAATTTATTTTATTTAAGAAATGATGAGTTTTTTTTTTAAATAATGGTAAAGGTAAGTTGTCAACATTTATGTGTCATTCTTCGAGGAAAAAGAGGGGATAGAAAAACAAAAACAAGCAAGCAGAATTTAACCTGTGCTTTTCTTCTATAGATGGGCACAACATATAAAATCCTAATGAGAAATAATTGACACAATATTTACAAATATAAACCACTTTATATTATATTAATAACAATACCATTAATTTTCTTTATATAATGAGCATGGTTCCATGGCTCTCGAAAGTCAAAATTGATGAAATGTTCAGTTTTTTTTTTAATTAACGAATTTTATATAAAATTTCAAAATTTTCAACCCCTTTTAAATAAAATTTTTAATACATTAATATATCATATTCAAAAGTTGAATGAAATATATTGAAAACTCCATCCTCTTCTTTACAATTTATTATTAATAACTTGTCGATTTTTATTTTTAAATAATGAATGCTCAAAGATAAACTTACTTGGAAGATAGGATTGGTGATATATTGGTGGAATTTCGTGATTGGTTAGACAAGGTAAAATATCCAAATTCAAAATTAAATAAAAGGGTTTGGTAGTTTTTTTTTTTTTTTTTTTGAAATTGGCATGGATTTCTGGTCGTGATGTTGCAGTTCTTCTTGTCAATTGCGCCATTTGTCCTTAGCTTATAATTCACTTCGAGAAACAATGGGATGGTGGTCCAGAGTCTTCGCAATTTTCTTCCCATTTTTCCTCTATATCTTACACGTCCTCTCTAATTTCAATTAATTCCTTCTTCAGCTGACTTTAAACAATTGGTTATGTGCTTAATTAATAATGTTGTTATCAAAAGCATTATTCGCTGTAAGAGTTTGAATTTAAATTGTAACACAAATTCAATTTTTGTAAAGATTATCATTATTAGGATTTAGCACAGTTCAAAACAGTCTGGAGATCAAAAAGTCTCCTGCTTCAAATTAAATTTCAAAAATTTTAAAAATAGAAACTTCAAAATCGAAACGTAGCAAAAAAATATCCGAATTAAATAACTTTAATTTTTAGAGCAATTCGATTTGAAGATTCAGTTTCTATAATTTGTATCCGGATCTACTTAGATACAGATATTCAGAGATTATCTTTGTTTTTAAAACTCTAAATAAAAAAAATATTATCTAACTATTTTAGCAATAAAAAATATTCAACTTAAATATTTATAATCGAAAACATAGATTATAAAATTATTATAAATATCTAATATTCAATACCTATAATAAAATAAAAATATCAATATACAACACTAAATTATTGCAAATTCAAAATAAAAAATTTAAGTGCATAAAAATAAGTAAGATAAATCAAACACAATACACAATAACAAACACAATAACACAATTTTTATATACATATATATAACTTAACAACAACATTACTATCATTGGATTTCAAATGTCTACATTAATTTTTGACACAACATTTCTAAAATTTTAGATTCTTGAGTAATATTTGTCTTGTTGAAAAATGATATGGGGGCTAGTTGGAATCAACTCTGAGAGTCCCTATGTGGCTTGCTCTTTGTCCGACGTGTGTGCATCCATATGGTGGTCATTGGCAGCGTTACAGACATGAGTGCTCACTATTTGATTAACAGAAACTCTAACTATAGTATGATGAGAAGGAATTATAAATCATGGTTGTATCACACGATAAAAGTTACGAAATCTTAGATGTTCTACAAACTTAAATGACAAATTATTTTGTTGGAGCTTAAAGGCTAAGATATTTTGACTACTGTTTAAATTATATGGATATAATAAATACCTAGATAAATGATTGCTTAAATAACTAATACCGCTAGTAGAGGGACATGTAATAGATTTACTATAATATTTATATTTAGCTTTTTTTCTTAAGAATTTTCATCATTATTTGACTCAAAATGCTCACAAATCTAAGATCTCTTTCTTTTAATACTCACATTGGGTGATTTTAAAGCATTTTTAAAAATATTTATCTTCATGTGCTTATTAAATTATATATGTTTGAACTTCATCCATTGCAATTTAATAAAGAAAATTTGATAATTCACAATGAACTTAAATTTAAATAAAAATATCTATAAAATAAAAATAATAAAGTTTAATCAATAAATAAAGTCCAATCAATAATAAGTACAGTAAAATAAATATAATTTTTTTACTAATATTATCCATATTGTATAATTTTTAATTATAGTCTTCTTTTATACTAAAATTTACAAATTTTATATCTTTTTAATATTGAAAAAACTAATTACTATTTAATTATTTAGTAAACAATAATTATGACTTATTTAACCAACTTCTATTTCTTTTTCATTCCAATTAATTTACTAATTTCATACACATTATATATATATATAATTTATTTTATAAATTACGAATTAATCTACTAATTCAAATATTTGTTATTTATTTATGTCATTATTTATTCATTTTTTATCCTAAATTTTCTTTTATCGGAATTAATTAATTAATTAGTTATATTATTATTCATAAATTTAAATAAAATTTATAAAATTTAATTAATTAAAATTAACTAATATAATTAAAATTATTATTATATTTATTTTAAACTAATATATATTTATTATTCATTTATGTCATTATTTATTCATTTTTTTATCCTAAATTTTCTTTTATCACAATTAATTAATTAATTATATTATTATTTCTAAATTCAAATAAAATTCATAAAATTTAATTAATTAAAATTAACTAATATAATTAAAATTATTATTATATTTATTTTAAACTAATATATATTGTTATTCATTTATGTCATTATTTATTCATTTTTTATCCTAAATTTTTTTTATCACAATTAATTAATTAGTTATATTATTATTTCTAAATTCAAATAAAATTTATAAAATTTAATTAATTAAAATTAACATGTTTATAAGTATTTTTTCAAAACTCTTCTATAATTCGCAAATGATATGTCAAATAGAAGCTCATAAAAAAAAGATATCAAAAATCCTAAAATCGCTAAAAAAAAAAAGAATGTTAGAAAATAGCTGAAAAATTCGTCGAAATTATTCCAGCAGCTGTCGACTCATCTTCGGGAGGCAATTTTCCTGATATGGCGAGTGTCACGAGGCAATGAGCGATTAGCAATAGATCGGACAGAAACCTGCCGGAAGCTCTCTCATTTCCCTTCTCTTTCTTTGACGCTCTCTCTCCTTTCTCCTTTCTTCTCTCTCCCATTTTTCTTTTTTTCTTTCTTTTCTTTCTTTATATATATTATATGTTTTATATTATTATTTTATTTTATTTTTTTATTATTTATATATATTATAAACTAATTATATATATATATATTATAAACAAAGTTAAAACTATATAGATTTGTATAATAGTATTATTATATATATAATATATATGTACATTATATATTGTATGCTATATATAGTATAGTATGTATATGTGTGTGTTATAGTATGTACTATAATATATACTATTATACATTACTATAATATAGTATATAACATATAGACATATATATATATATATATATATATATATTATAGCATTGTTATAAAAAAGAAAATCTCAATATACACTGTAATATTGTTATAAAAAATAAAATCTAAATAAAAGCAAAAGTATACATAAAATATAAACTAATTAATTATATTTTTTTATTTTTTATATTTTTTATATTTTTATTTTTTACTTATTTATTGCAACAGTAATTTATTTTTTTATTTTTACTTATAATAGCCTGACTTTCTAATTTTCTCCTATTGTCCAATTTCGATCTATAATATTAACATTTTTTTTTCTTCTCTCTTTTTTTAGTAACTAGTTAAATTTTAACTAGTTTACTATGTATATATTTTATCATTTTACATATATATATATATATATATATTTAAATAATATTTTTAAAATATAAAAAATCAGGCTACTACATATATATATTATATATATCTTATATTCATGTTGTTATATTAAACTTATATTAAACATAACAAACTTTATAACATTAACCATTCAATATATATAATTAATCTTATATATTGTTATGATATATTTTTATACATTAATTGTATTGTATATATAATTAAATTTGTTTATATTAATTATATAATATTAACTATATGTATTGATATTAATTATATATAATATTGACTTAAGACATATAAATTATATATGCTCACTTATATAAATTATGTATGCTCACTTATAAAAGTTGTATTAATTATATATAAATTATGAATTTTTTTAAATATTCAATAAATAATTTATTGACAATCAAAATCTTTTAAATGTAACTTATATTTTATTAATTTAATAATATTGTAAAGCATATAAATCAATATTAATTAGGTGACAAATTAAAAATTATGTATGGCCATTAATTATATTTTTATTTTTATATATTTTATTTTTAGTTAAATTAGAAAATTTATTTAATTTAATTATATATAATATTAAACGTTAAAAATAAATTAATATAATAAAATATTATTTTATATTATTATTAATTAATCAAATATTATTTTGAATATTCGGTTCGGTCGGATTCAATTCGGTTTGATCGGTTCGGTTTAATTTTCTGTTCGGATATGACTTAATCTCCAGAACCGCTTCATATTATAAAAATTAAAACAATTCGATTCAGAGAAAATCAAAAGTCAATGAAATTTTTTAGTTCTGAATATTTTTAGTCTGATTATTTAGATCGATTTAGATATTTTTAAGACCCATGCTCAGCCCTAATTGATATATTAATTATATTAATAGTTTGATGATTGCGTAATTCTATTATTTGACTTGATTAATTAATGTTAGACTTGTTAATTGGATTGGGCAGCTCTAATTCAACTTACCTTCACATGAAAAATTACTCCATTCATCCTAAAATAATAGAAATACTTTTCACCTCATATTAAAAAAAATTAAATTATTTAATTAATAAATAATATTTTTCTATAATATATCTATTTTATCCTCTATTTATACTAAATAACTATTGATTATTGTAAAAATTAAAAATCAAAATAGTTGTTGATTGGATTAGAGTAATTATAATTTAAAAAATATAAATAATTAAATATAATATTATTGATTATAAAAAATTAAATAATAATATAGTGGTTGATTTATAATATAATTATAATTTAAAAAAAATAATAAAATTATAAAAAGTATTTAAAGTATTTAACATATGAATGATAAATACGAATTCCAAATGGGAAGTGTAATAAAGCCAAATCATTAGACAGCAAAGTATCCATTAACTATATATGCTTTCCACTTATGATGACATTTCAACAATCTAAATATTAACTTGCATCTGCTCTATAACAAAACGACATTACGTGTCAAACGAACTTTCTCACTCTCCTTTATGGCGCGTGACAAAAAAGCGACATGCCTGTTCAAAACGAATTACCACTAGCAGCGGCAGGGGTCCACTATCACACTATCACAGTAATCCATGTTTCCATTATTTTTCTTTTCTTTTCTTTATCTAATAAATCTCTTTTTTTTTTATTTCACACCTCTGAAAAAAAAAAAAAATATATATATATATATATATGCGAAAAAAAAAAAACTCTTAATCTGTTCAAAAGATAAAGAACATTGGGACCCTCCAAATTTTTAGTTTTTATTTTTGACTAATCTCTATTCATTTACTAATAATCACAAAGACTTGCTATTCTAAAAAACAATCATCAATTATAATTTTTGTAAGTAATGGTGTCCTAAACTATATTATCAATTATCCAACTGTAAAGCAATCAACTTACAACATTGGATACAGATTTGCAAGAATTGAGGCATGAAATGAACCTTAAAAAAAGAACAGAAAGTAAAATCAAAATCCCATCATCATATATAAAATTTTCTTTTTTTTTTCTTTCACCAAAGTAACAAATTTTACTAAAGCCATAGAAACCCAGGATAGAGTCTCAACCACAACATGCCTTCAAGAACCTTACCTCCAAGATTTGACCATCCAAGACCTAATTTCATTACTAAAACAAGAATATTGTTCTTGACACTCACTATTTCAGCCACTGTTGTGATTATCTTTACAATTCTTTACTTTCTTTACCATCTTTGGTACTCTCTTGTTAATCGTTCAAGGACCATTCCTTTTGACTCTACTACCCCTTTAAAGGTCCAAAGATTCAATTACAAAGAGTTGAGGGTTGCTACTAATGATTTTCATGATGTGAATGTTATTGGGAAAGGTGGTTCTGGTACTGTCTTCAGGGGCATTGCTAAAGATGGGAAGTTATATGCTATCAAGAGGCTTGATGCTTTCTCTTTACAATCAGAGAGAGAATTCCAAAATGAGTTGCAGATTCTTGGTGGGTTAAGATCACCTTTCTTGGTTACTTTATTGGGATACTGTATGGAAAAGAATAAGAGGTTGCTTGTTTATGAATATATGCCTAATAAAAGTTTGCAAGAATTGTTATTTGGTGATGGGCATTTGAGCTTGAGTTGGAAAAGGAGATTCAGTATAATTCTTGATGTTGCAAAAGCACTCGAGTTTTTGCACCTTGGATGTGATCCCCCAGTGATTCATGGGGATATTAAACCTAGCAATGTTTTGCTTGATTTTGATTTTAGGGCCAAGATTTCTGATTTTGGGTTATCAAGAATTAAGGTGGAGGGTGAACTTGGCGTGGATTTGTTTAGCCAAGACTTGGGAAAAAGTCAAGAGTTATGGAAGAGTCAAGAGCTTTCAGGAAACTTGACTTCAGAGACTCCAGCAATTGGTACTCCTGTGGAAAGTTGTCATGAGATAGATTTTGCTCTTGCTTTACAAGCTTCTTCTTCATCAAAAAATAGTAGACCATGTTACAATGTTAGAGCTTTGAACGTGAATTCTTTCAATTATAATGCCAACATTGCGAGTGAAAGTGATATAAAGATGGGGAATGGAAATGGGAAGGGGAGGGAGGTTTCTGTTGTGGATATTAGTGGGGATTATTGGAATTGTAAGTTTCTGCCTTATGATGATGAGCCTTGTAGTATTGATCACAGTAAAGAGTTGAATTTTACAGGTTCTTCTGTTGTTGATGATAATTCTTCTAGTGCAAAACAATGGGGTAAAGATTGGTGGTGGAGACAGGATGGAAGTGGTGAACTATGTAGCAAAGATTATGTTATGGAGTGGATAGGAAGCCAGATCTGCCCCTCAACAAATCCTGATTGGGATGATGAAAAGAAAAGTACTCCTGAGGGAACAGAATTGCATAATTTAGCCCAATTGGATAAAGCAGAAGATGATAGTGAAACTCAATTACAGGAAATGGGATTTGAAAATCACATAAAAGGGTTTGAGAAGAAAGAATCAAGGGGCAAGAAGAATCGTAGGAGGAAAAATAGGAAGATGCAAGAGTGGTGGAAAGAAGAGCACTTGGATGAGATTAGCAAGAAAGGTACTAAGTTGAAGAATCTGGAAACAAAGTGGAAGAAAAGGTTTAAAACTCCACATTTTCATCTGAGTCGTCGGTTTCATTTCCAGGGGCGAAAGAAATGTGGAGAGCAGAACCAAAATAAATTTGATCAAAATGGGGAGTTCAGTTTCAGAAGGGGATGGAAGAAAAAGAATTTGCATTCTACAGGAAGTGATATGTGGAGTGGGGATCTTTTTAGCCGTGAATTGAGCAGCACAACAAGCATGAGAGGAACTCTATGTTATGTTGCACCAGAATATGGTGGGTGTGGGTACTTGATGGAGAAGGCTGATATATACAGTTTAGGAGTTCTGATTCTTGTGATTGTGTCTGGTAGAAGACCATTGCATGTTCTGGCTTCACCTATGAAGCTTGAGAAAGCAAATTTGATAAGTTGGTGTAGGCACTTAGCTCAAGCTGGCAACATCTTAGAACTTGTAGATGAGAGGTTGAAGGATGACTATAACAAAGAACAAGCAAGCTTGTGTATCAATTTGGCACTAACATGCCTGCAGAAGATGCCTGAATTGAGAGCAGATATTGGAGAGATTGTAAAGATATTGAAAGGGGATATGGAACTTCCGCCTATGCCATTCGAGTTTTCTCCCTCTCCACCATCTAAACTATTTAGTAGATCGCGGAGAAGAAAGTCTTCTAATGCAGAGTAGCTAGATTTGGTATATATTCGTAACTTTTTTTTTGTTCTTTTATCATGATTTACAAATTTGGGTTTTTTACTGAGTGCCTTATAGGAGAGATGATTGGAAGCTGTAATTTGAAGAACACACATAAGGGGAGTGAAGGGTGTTTGTACTAATACTATAAGGTATATGTTGCCAAATGTAAATTGAGCAAATGATATCTGCTTTCTTTGCCTCTAATTGGATGCAAATACTAATGGCTCAGGCTAATGTTTTTAATTTTATTTGGCTTATGCTAGATTGATAAACCGGGATCAGGACAAGCTGAGTAGATACTGATTTGCTTCTTCATTTGCGTCAGTAGGCCACAGTTAATGCTGAAATTGTTTCTTTGTTTTTGTCTTGTTTTTTGATGAAACTTCAGTTCACATCCATTGCCTTATTCAATTGCGGCAGGCAGAAGAGTCCATACATAGAGCGAAGATGTTTGCTGCTACATTTGAGTTTCTTTGGCAGCTTTTCTTTCATAAACATTTTGTTTTGCTCTCTTTGAATTGAGTTTTTTTTTTTTTTTTCATTTTATTTATGTAAGCTATTCTCGAGGAATATAGCATAATAGAAACATAAAAATGATAAAACTTTCGTTATCGAATTTTAACATAATTATCTTATTAAATTTTAATATAATTATATATTCAAAATTCAAATTTTCAATTTCTAATTTATCTAGAATAATTTTTTAACTCTTTTGAATGTGAAGTAAATGCAATAAGCACAAAGGCAACATTACTAATGATGATAATGTTGAAAGTTTACAGTGTATTTGTTTAGGTTGGGGATTTTTAGATTTTTTTTTAATCCAAAAACTGTTTTCATTTTTTTTAATTTTTTTTAGAAAGTAATTTTATATAATGTAATTGATTATGTTAAAAGGCGAAAGTTGGTAGGTAAGGGATTTTGTTTATTTGCTTTAGATTGGCTTTGGGCTTTTACGGAGAAAGGTTCTTATTATGTTAAAAGTACATAGTGGCAGTAGATGGCCCAAGATGGTTGAGAGGATAGCGTAGAAGGCTTTTCCTATTGTGGGAAAAAAATCTCGAGAAAATAACACGGAAAATTATGTTTTGAGTTTGAATTTTCAAATATATGATGGATAAATTTTTTTTTCAATAATATGATGTGACGCTTTTTTTATACTTTTTTCGTTGTTTTTTTTTCTTTTTTTTTAATTTTTTTTAATTTTATTTTGGTTTTTTTATTTATAAATATTTTTTTATTATTATATTTTTATTATACACATAAAAAAATAAATATATACATAATATATCCATAATATAAATAACACAAACAGTAACATATCTATAATATATCTATAACATATTCACAATATATACATAATAATTAATCAACATATAAATATTAGAAGACACATATCTATTATATATATACTATAATTAAGTAATATATAAATGTTGTATAATATATAAAGACTAAAATATAATATATACATAATAAATACATGATATTTTTATAATATATACATAATATATCGAAAATATATAAAATTATATTATAAAATGATACTCTTAAAATTTATTTTTTGAGAAATTTTTGTAAAATCATGTTATTTTGTATTAAATGTATTTTTTTTTACAAAATAATATATGAAATAAACTTATTTTTATATTTTTGAAGAATTTTATAACATATATATAACATATCTATAACATATACATAATATATACATAATATTTTTGAAGAATTTTATAAAATTTTTTAGGTATTTTTAAAAAATTTTATATCCATAGTATTTTTGAAAAAAAAAATAGTTTTGTAAGAAATTCAAAAATTTTAAAAATAATAGGTCTTTGATAAAAATATAACAAAAATAGAAAAAATTCTAAATTTATTATATTTATAAATTATTTATTAAAATAACAAAATTAATAAAATATTTACTAATATATTAGATTTTTATTAATTTACAATGAATCTATCGTAAATTTATTATGAGTTTATAAATTTTATATAATTTATAAAGAGTTTATTATAAGTTTATGATAAATGATTAAAATATTTTTTTATAAAAAAATAAAAATTAAAAAAATGGTGGAGGATGTTATTTTTTAAAAAATAAATGTCTCACGCAAGATTAAAAAAAACTTACTGCGACATGCATGTTCAAATTGCTTCCCAAGAAAAATAAATTGGCCCGACGGATTTTGTCCAATCTGCTCAAGCAAAGTGGAATCCTTCGCACATCTCTTGAGGGATTGTGATTTTGATGGGAAGTGCTTTAAGTTGGTCTTCCCTTTCTTTATCCTGGACGAAACCCTTACATTTCAAGAATGGATGAAGAAGTAACTTTATCGAGCAGACCAAAAAGCTTTGCTGTGCATGGTTGGTAGTATGTGTTTTTCCTGTGTTGGCCCTTATGGAAAAACAGAAATAAGAAGATCTAGTCAAATAATGGGAGCAATCAAAATCTGATTGCCTACAAAGCTCGGAGGATATGGGAACTGGAAGACTGGAAGACAGCACAAAATGCAACAAAGAAGATGGAAGGCTCGGGTCGAATTCGGAATCATGTGGCCAAGAGAGAAAAATGGTCAAAACCAGAAGGTGAATGGCTCAAGTGTAACACTGATGCCAGTGGGCAGTGCAATGGGACTTGCACAGGCTTGGATTGCGTGTTCAGAGACACAAATGGTTTGGTTTGGAGTGTCTGTAGCTATGGGTATCTGAGACAAGTGGACCTAAAACTTGCAAAAACTTTAAATTTCATAGAAGCACTGAATTGGATCAAACTTAATGGATGATCCAAAGTAATTTACTAATTTACGAGTCTGACTCTTAAGAGTATTATTATTCAAGCACTAAAAAGGAGAAGCATGGGTAATACTTATTTCAGAATCTTGATCCAAGATTGTTTAAATTTAATTTCTGAATTTAGTCCATATAAAATCTCCTTTGTCAGAAGAGAAATGCTAATAATGTAGTCTACTTGTTAGCCAGGGCTGGCTGTTTTCATTATGGTCTTAATGAGTAAGGCTCTGATTTACCCACCAATGTTAGATTTGCTAAATTCAATAATCAGAATGACCAAATGCTATTTCTTTGGCTTAATATATGTGCGTGCGTGTGTGTGTGCTGCATTTGAAATGGCCAATTTAAGAGTGTTGGTCTGGTCCACATCAAAAACCTATATATTGAAGTAACTTGGATGATTTCTCCTTTAATTTCGGTTGATTACTTTATTTTGTTGACTAGTGAGGCAGACATGTCTCAACCACATTCAAAGTTATATTTACATCATTAAGAAACTCAATTTAGCTAATAACAAGCTAGTTGCCATTCCTCAAGTTATTGCAAAAATTAATATTATTATATAAATAATGAAAAAATAAACAATAGTAATATATATAAAGCATATATAAAAAATATAAAATATTTGTTTATATATTAAATATATAAAAATATATAACAATATATAAAATGTCACAAAATATAGCAACAACATATTTAAAAATGTATGTTTAAAATTCACGAATAAAAAATTTAAAAAAATATAAAAGTACAAAATAATAATTTATTTAAAAAATAAAACAAAAGTTATTTTAATTAAAACTAAATCGTGTTTTACTTTTGAAATATCATACACACAATATAGTATATATGCAATTAGCAAAAATAATACCCAATGTAAGAATAAAATAAATAATTAAATTTATTTTATTTAATTCTCAATTTTATTTTTATTTTTTAACTAAGTGTTACTAACAAACATTTAATAAATTAATTTTTTTAAATAATTTTAAATTTGATATTTATATGTACTAATCAAATAGTTGAAACTTGAAATTCATTCTATTTATTAATTGAATTATAATTTTTAAACCCTTTATATTATAAAATGTAATTTTTTTAAGCATTATAAATATTAAATTTAATATTGAGATTATTTGAATCAAAACATTTATTTCTAAATAAGTTCAAACTATCACTGAGTTTAAATATAGAGTTCCACTTGAAAAGTATTCAAAATTTTCATATACACGTACAATAAAAATATTTATAATAAGATATGTCTAATGTAATACGATATTTTTTGTAATTCATTCGAAAATTTGTTGATTAAAATAAATTATCAAAATTTTATTTTTTAATTTTATTGTATTATTATGAAGAAAAATTAAATAATAATTGAAATTAGTAATTTGAATAAAAAAAAATTACTACTTGTTAAATATTTTTAAGAGAAATAAAAAATCGTGAATTTATTTGAAAATAATATGGATAAAGTAAAATATAAAAATATAGTATAATAAATATATCTTTAAATATGGTAAAAAATTTATTTATTGATATTCAAATGCACTCTTTACTTTTTAGTTTTCAATATTTTACTTTAAAAAATAGGCAAAAAATCTATTAAAAATAAAATTAAATATTTTAAAATTCTAAATATAAATATAATTAATAATATGTTTATTTATAAATTATTTTTAAAATAATTAAATTTATATTGTCAATTTAAAATAAAACAATAATAAATTAAAAAATCACTATTCTAAAAATTATAACTCACAAATTTAATTAAAAGTTAAAATAAAAATAAATAAATAAATTGGAGTAGCAAACATTCATACAACATATGAACTATGTGATTATATGTTGCTAATCTATATATACTACTTAAAAAATATTGTTGGAATTGCCTCTTTATTTTCTCTTCTTTCAAGGCTTAAGAAGCTAAAATTTTAAGAGTAAAACATATATTGTTTTAGAATGACATAATGCCATGGGTCTATAGAGACACGGACTAAAGGAAAATAAGTATGAGCGGATATCGGTCGATTTAGTTAATTATTCGACCGAATTGATCGGTTAACCGAATTAATTTTTTTAAAATTTTTAACTGAGCCAATCAAATTTTTATTTCAGTCTGTTCGGTTTTGGTTCAGTTAATTAACTCAACCAAATTGGTTAGTTCAGTTAATTAACCCATTTGACTAATTTTTTTTAAAATTTTAGAATAAAAATTTATTTAGAATAAAAAATTAATATAATTAAATAACTAAAAAAATCTTATTAAAAAAACTAAAAAATAACTTTATTTTGTAATAAAAGTTTATATTTATAGTAAAAAAATTAATATAATTAAATAATTAAACAAAAAATAATAACTAAATAATTTTTTTTTAAAGTTCGGTTAACGGTAAATCAATCGAACCAAACCGATTAACTCTTAACCGAACTAAAAATCAAATTTATATAAAATTTTTGATCGAACCGACCGAATTATTTTAAATTTAGTTAGCCGAATCGAATTTTCTGTCAGTTAATTAAAAATTCAGTCGGTTAATTAAATTTTGTCCACTCCTAAAAATAAGTAGCAGAATGGCACATGGAATAAAGGGGAAAAAAAAGTAGCCGGGTAAAATGGAAAATAAAAAAAAAATATATGATTTTTTAGAATATTCACTATTAATTGCTTGTAGTTCTTTTAAAATATAAATGAAAATTATATGTGTATATATATATATATTAAAAGAACTATATATTAATCTGTTCTTAAATACAAGTCACTTTATAGAGATAAATATTATTTATAAATAATTATCATTTTATAAAAATTAAAATTATTTATAACTTTTATTTCAAATTTACCCCTTTATAATTTAAAAAAAATTAAATTTAAAACTTTAATTTTTCTAAGTTTCTATAATTTTTAATGAGTAATAAATTAAAGAATAATAATATTTTAGTAAAATAATTATACATAATAGATTATTATATAATTTTTTTAATTATTATGTAAAAATCTTAAAATGACATATATTTATAAACGAAGAGAGTAACTAATATTAATATGAGAATTTTTAACAAAATTATCATAAAAACTAAAAATCATATTAAATTCATTGTATTAATTTAGCATTTCATGTAAATATTATAATAAATATAGCAATTATAGTTTATTCTATTAATTTAGTTCATGTACATATTATAATAAATATAGTAATTGTCGTTATACTATTAAATGATAATTTTAATTTATTAAATTAATTACTCAAATTATTATTTAATATTCAATTGAGTAGAAATTAATTAAATTAAATAAAAATTAACATTTATCCTTGAAGAAACAAAAAATAATAAAAATGGAAACAAAGGTTAAAAAAAGAGAAGCAAAATAATAATAAAAGAAACAAAAGCAAAAAAGAAAAAAAAAAGAAAAAATTGAAAATTCATAAAAAATGGTTGGTTTTTTTGGAATTTAACTATTCATTTTGAGAGGTGTTTTAGTATATAGATAATTTTAATCATATATTATTCGTCTTTTACTACTCTTTCCTTATGTATTATTCTAAAAAAATTAAAAAAATAAAGAAAAAAATCGAGTTTCTGACTAATCAATATTGTAAAATATATCTCCAAACAAATAAATAGAAAACATAAAATATATGAAATATTTAAAAAAACATATTTTTTAAAAAATTTGATGTTAACGGTAAATAAGTTGAATTATTTAATTATAAGTAGGGAGCTTTTTTTTTATCGCAACATAAAAAAAGGAAATATATTCAAAACCCTAATAAAAATCTCTCTCAACTTTCGAGAGTTTTTTTTTCTCTCTTGTTCTATTAACAAGTTTTCTTCATAAACCCTAAAGTTACGTTTTATGATTCTATAATCATTTTCCATCTTCCCCTTCCTTTTTCTTCTTCTTCTTTTTTCTTTGTTTTCTTTCATATTTCTATGGACAGTAAGGAGGAAAGGTTGGTGCATGAGATGTATAGGAGATTGAATCTCGATACGAATGATGGTGAGATCACTTATAATGATCCTTCAATATTACAACAAGGAGAACCAGAGGTTAGGTGGAAATGATGTATTGTTGGACGATTGTTAACTGAGAAGGTGATTAACTTTCAGATTTTTAAGAACATGATGGCTAGTTTTTGGCAACCGGTGAAAGGAGTTATGATTAAAGAATTAGGGAACAATTGTTATCTCTTTCAATTTTTTCATGAGCTGGATATTGAGAAAGTAATTGATGGGGGCCCTTGGAATTATCAACAGATTCCGTTATTGCTACATGAGCTATAGCCAGATGAAAACCCCAGAACAATAGAACTGACAAAATTATTAATATGGGTGCAGATTCATGATGTGCTAGGAGGTTTTATGTCTGAGCAGGTGGTTAAAGATGCAGGTAATTATCTAAGGGAGTTTGTGGCCTCTGACCCAAGGAATTATATGAGAATTTGGAGGGATTCGATGAGGGTTAGAGTTTTTTTGGATGTTCGTCGACCACTTAAGAGAAATTTGATTATCAAAAGACCCCAATGTTGTGATGTTTGCCTAAATTTTAAATATGAACGTCTCAACACATTTTGTTATTTTTGTGGCATCATTGGTCATGGTGATCGGAATTGTAAATTGCTATATGATCTGCCCAGAATACCAAGAGATAGATTCCCTTATAGGCCCTGGTTGAAGGCTGATACAAGGACGATGAAACAGATTGGTGCTAAGTGGTTGCGTTCGGAACGTGATATCTTAAGATGTGCTCGATCACAAGGCACAAGAGCTGACGGCGCCGGTAATGTGTTACACGTAGGGCAGACTTTTGGAGGGGATAGGTTTCATGATGAGGAAACTATTGCAAATCAGGCCCAAATCCCACAGAATTCAGGTGGTTATAATTTGAATTTAGCAGGTCAATGTAGCGTGCATGAAAGGAAACTGAGGCGAAAAATCACCTAAATATCCCTATTGAGAGCATAATAGTAGTTGACCCAAAACGTCGTAGGAGGCATGAAATGGATATTGAGGATGATGTGGAAAATGAGTTTATGGTGGATGATGTTATTCCAGAAACAGTGGATTTAGTTTCAAAAAACTACGAACAGGTGGGCTCCGTGCATCGAGTCCACCTAGCCAAATGAGTACATTGAGTTGAAATTGTCGAGGGCTTGGGAACCAAGAGACAATTCGGGCACTTAAAGAGATTATTTCATCAAAGAAACCCATTTTTATTTTTTTTAATTGAAACAAAAATAAAAAAAGAGAGTTTTTCAAATCAGAAAATCTTTGGGGTTTGCTGGTAGTTGTGCAGTAGATCCTGTGGGTATAGGGGGAGGACTTGCTTTATTTTGGAAGTGGGAGAATAGTGTGAGATTGAGGAGTCATTCTAATCACCATATTGATGTAGAAATTATGTTGGAAGGGTGTCAAGGGTGGAGACTAACTGGTTTCTATGGTTATTCAGGAAGGTCTCAACGTAGATTGGGATGGGAGTTATTAAAATCTTTGAAGGACAAATCAACTTTGCCATGGTGTGTGATAGGGGATTTCAATGATTTATGTTATCCTTCAGAGAAAGATAGTGCAACACCACATCCACAATGGTTACTTTCGGGTTTTCGGCCAACATTACAACACTGCCAAGTATATGATTTGGGTTATGAAGGAGCTAAATATACATGGGAAAATGGAAGAGAGGAGTTAACTCGTGAAAGGTTAGATCGTGCAGTGGCAACGAACTCATGGAAAGGAAAATTTCCAATGGCAAAGGTACATGTTTTACAATCTAACACTTCAGATCACTTACCAATATTTTTGTCCTTGGGAATTACATTGCAGCGATTTATGGTAAGAAGATTTCGGTATGAAAATTCCTGGACCTTGGAAATTGATTGTAAACAGATTGTGGAAGCAAGTTGGAAGGGTAGTGAGGTGATGTCTTTAGAAAAGAGAATTATAAATTGTACCCAAACTTTGCAAGAATGGGCACGAAATCATCACAAGCTGTTCAAGCTACAGTTGGTGGAGGAAAAATGAAGGATGGAATGGTTACGTTGCCAACAAGTACTGGATAGGGAGGAATTGCAGAAGGCTCAACGAAGATATAGTACTCTGTTACTGCAGAAGGAGATATACTGGAAACAAAGATCGAAGCAATTCTGGTTAGCAAATGGAGATGCCAACACAAAATATTTTCATGCAACAGCTTCGAATAGAAGGAAGAAAAACACTTTTACAAGATTGAAGGATGATTCCAGTCATTGGGTAGATTGGGAATCAGGTCTGCCAACTTTGATTCTAGATTTTTATAAGAATTTGTTTACGGCAGGAGGAGGGGAAACAGATCAGTTTTGCAGTACGTTAATAGGAGGGTAACAACTTTGCATAATGAGAAGTTGTTAGCGCCTTATACAGCGGAGGAAGTTAGACGGGCAATTTTCTCAATGCACCCGGATAAGGCTCCAGGTCCTGATGGACTAAATCCGGGTTTCTTTCAATCATTTTGGGATATAGTGGGTCCAGAGGTTATAAGAGCTTGCTTAAGATGTTTAAATGATGATGAGCAAATGCCTGGGAAGAATGTAACAAATATTATTTTGCTGCCCAAAAAGAAAACCCCTGCTGTTGTTGCAGACTTGAGACCGATATCGTTGAGTAATGTGATAGACAAAATTATTTGTAAGGTGTTGGCCAATCGATTAAAAGTTTGTCTACCTGAGGTGGTGTCAGAAATGCAAAGTGCTTTTATTCCAAATGGTTTGATTACTGACAGTGTGATTGTGGCATACGAATTATTCCATTCCTTGAAGCGAAAAACACAGGGTCAAGTAGGATTCATATCTCTTAAAACGGATATGAGCAAAGCCTATGATCGTATCGAATGAAATTATTTGAGGAATATAATGCTTAAGCTCGGTTTTTGTGAACAATGGGTACATAAAATTATGAGAGTTGTAACTTCAGTGTCTTACAATTTTGTGAGAGGTGTAGATGAATACGGTCCTTTAATTCCAGAAAGAGGGTTGAGACAAGGTGACCCATTATCACCTTATATCTTTATTTTATGTGCAAATGGATTATCACAAATGCTGACAAAGTTACAGGCACAAGGACGTATTTATGGGGCATCAGTTTGTAAAGGTTCGCCTTTAATTTCTCACTTGTTTTTTGCAGATGATGCATTATTCTTCACAAAGGCAACTAAATCAGAAGCAAGGCAATTGAAAGTATGTTTGAACAGGTATGAAATTGCTTCAGGTCAACAAATTAATTTGGCCAAGTCTTCGGTTTGTTTTACACCATGCGCAGCTCGTGATAGAAGGAATGCTATATGTAGCATATTGGGTGTTCAAGAAGTTGATAACCATGGGAACTATCTGGGTATGCCGTCGGTGATAGGAAAAGAAAAGAAGAAAGTTTTCCAGTTCATTGCTGAAAAATTGACGAAGAGATTACAAGGGTGGAAAGCAAAAATGTTGTCAAAGGCTGGAAAAGATGTTCTTCTTCGTACAGTTGCCCAAGCTATGCCCAACTATTTAATGTCGTTGTTTTTACTTCCTTTGGATACATGTAAGGATTTAGAAACAATGATGAACTCATTTTTTTGGGATAATGGGAATAGTGCCTCAATTCATTGGTTTAGATGGAAGAGGATGGTGGTTCCAAAGGTACATGGAGGTTTGGGATATCGTGATTTACGTCAATTTAATTTGGCTTTATTGGCGAAACAAGGTTGGAGATTATTGAGATATCCTGAGTCTTTTGTGGCAAAAATTATGAAGCAACGGTACTTTTCAGAATCGGATTTTTTCTCGGCAGATATTGGAAATAATCCGAGTCAATTTTGGAGAAGTATGTGTGCAAGTCGGTCCAATATTTATTTATTTGAAAATAATATGGATAAAGTAAAATATAAAAATATAGTATAATAAATATATCTTTAAATATGGTAAAAAAAATTTATTTATTGATATTCAAATGCACTCTTTACTTTTTAGTTTTCAATATTTTACTTAAAAAATAGGCAAAAAATCTATTAAAAATAAAATTAAATATTTTAAAATTCTAAATATAAATATAATTAATAATATGTTTATTTATAAATTATTTTTAAAATAATTAAATTTATATTGTCAATTTAAAATAAAACAATAATAAATTAAAAAATCACTATTCTAAAAATTATAACTCACAAATTTAATTAAAAGTTAAAATAAAAATAAAAAATAAATTGGAGTAGCAAACATTCATACAACATATGAACTATGTGATTATATGTTGCTAATCTATATATTGCAAATGAATTAATATTCTCATGCTTATTGTTGAGTTATATACTATTTAAAAAATATTGTTGGAATTCTCTTTATTTTCTCTTCTTTCAAGGCTTAAGAAGCCAAAATTTTAAGTGTAAAACATACATTGTTTTAGAATGACAGAATGACATGGGTCTATAGAGACATGGACTAAAGGAAAATAAGCAGGAGTAGGCATCGATCGATTAAGTTAATTATTCAATCGAATCGATCAGTTAACTGAATTAATTTTTTTAAAATTTTTTAACTGAGTCATCGAATTTTTATTTCAGTCGGTTTAGTTAATTAACTCAACCAAATTGGTCAGTTCAGTTAATTAACTCATTCAATCAATTTTTTTAAAATTTTATAATAAAAATTTTATTTAAAATAAAAAATTAATATAATTAAATAACTAAAAAATAACTTTATTTTACAATAAAAGTTTATATTTATAGTAAAAAAATTAATATAATTCAAAATTAAATAAAAAATAATAACTAAATAAATTTTTTTAAAAAAAAATTCGGTTAATGGTTAACCAATTGAATCAAACCGATTAACTATTAACCGAACTAAAAATTAAATTTATATAAAATTTTCGATCAAACCGACCAAATTATTTTAAATTCGATAAACCGAACCGAATTTTTTACCAATTAACTAAAAATCCAGTCGGTTAATCAAATTTTATCCACTCCTAAAAATAAGCAGCAGAATGACACATGGAATGAAGGGAAAAAAAAAGTAGCCGGGTAAAATGAAAAATAAAAAAAATATATGATTTTTCAGAATATTCACTATTAATTGCTTCTAGTTCTTTTAATATATATATATATACACATATAATTTTCATTTATATTTTTTCATAAAAAATACTTAGCCTGTTATAGAAATAAATATTATTTATAAATAATTATCATTTTATAAAAATCAAGATTATTTATAACTTTTATTTCAAATTTACCCCTCTATAATTTAAAAAAAATTAAATTTAGAACTTTAATTTTTCTAAGTTTCTATAATTTTTAATGAGTAATAAATTAAAGGATAATGGTAATTTAGTAAAATAATTATACATAATAGATTATTATATAATTTTTTAATTATTATGTAAAAATCTTAAAGTGACATGTATTTATAAATGGAGAGAGTAACTAATATTAATATGAGAATTTTTAATAAAATTATCATAAAAACTAAAAATAAATTATTAAATTCATTCTATTAATTTAGCATTTCATGTACATATTATAATAAATATAGCAATTATCATTTATTCTATTAATTTAGTTCATGTACATATTATAATAAATATAGTAATTATCATTATACTATTAAATGATCATTTTAATTTATTAAATTAATTACTCAAATTATTATTTAATATTCAATTGAGTAGAAATTAATTAAATTAAATAAAAAGTAACATTTATCCTTGAAGAAACAAAAAATAATAAAAATGGAAACAAAGGATAAAAAAGAGAAGTAAAGTAATAAAAAAAAAGAAACAAAAGCAAAAAAGAAAAAAATTGAAAATTCATAAAAAATGGTTGGTTTTTTTGGAATTTAACTATTCATTTTGAGAGGTGTTTTAGTATATAGATAATTTTAATCATATATTATTCGTCTTTTACTACTCTTTCCTTATGTATTATTCTAAAAAATTAAAAAAATAAAGAAAAAAATCGAGTTTCTGACTAATCAATATTGTAAAGTATATCTCCTAGCAAATAAATAGAAAACATAAAATATATGAAATATTTAAAAAACATATTTTTAAAAAAATTTGATGTTTACGGTAAATAAGTTGACCTATTTAATTACAAGTCGGGATGTGAATTTTCATTGCGAATGTGAATTTTCATGTGACTTGCTTGCTTTTAATACGGTATGCAAAAATCTTATCTCAATATTTTATTATAATAATAATAAAATATAGTATTGTAATTATCTCGGTAATTAAAATTTTCGAGTAATGTAACATATTAACAAAATAGAAATTTATGAGGTAAACAGTGTCACGGCCTCAAAATAAGAGTGAGATATTTTTGAAAAAAAATATTATTTTTAAATTTTTTTTATAGATAAAGTATTTTTAAAAATAAAATTAATTTTTAAGATAGTTTTATTAGATGTTCTTCTAAGGATGTTTACATAACTATCATAGAAAATAACTTTTATTTTAAATATACTATAAAAGCTAAAAATATTTATATTTTTATAAACATTTAGTGTAAAATTTTAAAAATACCTCATTATTTACTAAAATAAATTTTTTTTAAATACTTCTTCCCTCACTAAAATTAATATTTTACTTTAAATTTTTATTTTTTAAAAAATTCGCTATTAAATAAAAGTATTCTAATAAAATAATAAAAATTAATATTTTAAATTATTTTTCATTTTATAAAAATTATAATTTTTTATAAAAAGATTAATTTTAATTATAAAAAATAAATAACACTCAAAAAATATATAAAAAAGTAAAATATATAAAAATATATTAATAAAAATTATTAAATTTATTTCTAAAAAAGTTTTATATATTATATACATAAAAAAATAAAAAAATACGCATAATTTTGTTATATAGATGTTATGTAGATGTATTATATATGTGTTGTAAATGTGTTATAGATGTTGTGTGTATGTTATGTTTTTATTATTTAAGTTGTATGTATTTTATATAAAAATTATTGAATATTGTGTGAATATTATTTACATATTGTATGGATGTTATGAGAATAAAAATTTTAAAAAAAATAAATTAAATATATTAAAAATATGTAGATTTATTATAGATATATAATTAATGTATTATAAATATATTATAGATGTTATAGATGTATTTTATATTATTAAGTATGTATTTTATATGTATTATATTATATATATATATTGTCTATATATTTATTTTTTGTGTATATTAAAAATATGATATTAAAAAAATTTTAGATAAAAAATTACAAATAAATTAAAATCAAAAAAAGGAAATTAAAAAATACAAAAATCTGAAAAAAAAATCAACCTTAAAAACGTAATTTTGGAAAAAAAAAATACTTGTATCCGTGTTTGTGTAAGCAAAACATGACGCTACAGTATTTTTAAAATGTAAAATTTTTTAACGTGCACAGTGTAATTATTCCTTGTTTCTGTATCCTTATGTAATGGATTTGTCCAATATTTGGTCCAATAACAATTATTTTGATAAGAAGGGATTGATTGCATTCTTTTATGCCAACTATGGGAACCATGGCCGCAGTTGAACATCAACCTTGATCGATAAAAATTAATTCGGTTGAGATTTAGGCCCTTAAAAAATTGGCTAATTTTTATTTCGGTTTGAATCGCTAGTTTAAATTAATTTTTTAAATTTATTTTTATCAATAAAGAATAATTATAATTGATAATCTTTTTTTATAAAATTGAACACTTGACTCATGAATTTGATAATATAAATTAAGTTAATTACTATTAATTGTTAAAAAATAATAAATTAATAATAATTATTATTATATTAATAATAAATAATTATAATAATAATTATAAATTTTTATAAATATAATTTTTCATTATAAATATATGCATTTAACTATATAATTTTAAATATTTTTTACTATAATTGAAATATAAGAAAAAAATAACTTTAGATTTTAATTTTGAACTAAAAATTATATGTTTTATATATATGTATATCTATTAAAAATTATTATATGTATTAATATTATATATATAATATTAATACATATAATAATTTTTAATATATTTATTAAAAAAATATATTAATTTTTATTTTTTACGGTTCTAAATCGCCAGTTTCGGTTCAAGAAATCACGAACCTGAACTAGATTCTTATAATTTGATTTTGATTCAGATTATGGATCGATTTTTTTGATTTTGTTTTGGTTCATGCCGGTTCAAGATTTACTATGAATCCTGGCCATAGTACTAATTCAATATTTATCGGCATAGTTAAACCAGTTGAACCGTGATCACCGAAATTGAAATTAAAACTAATAGATTTTAAAAAATCTTTTTTATTCAGGATTTTTTAATAGTGCATTTGGTAGATTACTGGAAAAATTGATTATTGTAAATTATTTTATAGATATATATTACTGGGATCATATTTTATTGAAAATATTATATTATAGTGTTTGAAAGATGCAATAAAATACTGAAAAAATTGATTAAAAAATGTTAATTTATTTTATTACAACTCAACTTTAATAAAAAAAAGTTTGAACAATACCTAAATTACTCTTGTAACGCATCTATCTTATTCTAACGAGTTAATTACACTAATGATTCTTGATCTTTTGCCCATATCCAGTTAAAATTATTAAACTTCATTTTAAAAAAATAAAATCTTCAAACTTTTAATTTTGTCCCAGTAAAATTTTTAAGTCTGTTTTTCAGTAACTAGAATGTGATGTGATAGCTATATATTATCATATAATAATAAAAATTCAATTTCATCTCGATTCTCATCTGTATCTTTTTAGCAAGCCTAAAATTATATTTTCAATAGATCTAAAATCACATGTTTTGCTATTGGATTTTGACCTAAATCAGTAGCACAACGAGATCCTCGATTGATATCCTCTCTTGGATGGAGCTGGCACCTAAGGACAGCAGCAGAGAGGAGTGCTCAATAATAGCTACTGTCCTCTGGAATATCTGGAATTAGAGAAATCAATTTCTATGGAGCAATTCCCAAAGAACACCAACAACCGTGATTGATTTTGCAACATCTTTTCAAAGAAGATGGCAACAAGCAAATTTTGGACTGAGGGACCAGAGTAGTCAAGAGTAAGCATCAGATCAAGCAAACTGGTCTCCTCCACCATAGGGTTTCTTGAAGTATAATTTTGATGTCTCTTTGTTTCCTGAAGCTAACAAGTTGGGCTATGGATGTGTTCTGTGTAATTGGGAAAAAAAAAATTATTGCAGCCAAGAGTGGGCAGCTTATTGGCCCTCTTGATCCTTTCGTAGAGGAGGTGATGAGTTGCAGGGAGGCACTGAAATGGTTGAAGGAGAAGCAACGAAGAAGAGTTATTGTGGAAACTGATTGCAGGAATCTATCCCTTGTTGTGCAACATAAGCAGATGGATTCTTCATACACTAGTCTATTTATTGGAGATTGTATTGTTTTGTTAAGTGAATTAGAGGAAGTTTCACTAAATTTTGTATGCAGATATGCGAACAAAGTGCCACCATCTAGCTAGGCTCTCTAATTCTATGGCAGATCATAAAAGAATGGGGTGTTAATGTACCTCATTTTGTAGCTGATGTTCTTTTTCAAGAGTTGAGTTAATAAAATAATACCATTTCTTCTCCCAAAAAAAATCACAAGTTTTGCTTTAATTTCTCACATACGGGTGTGAATTTCTTTTTCATATTTTTTTTGTCACGTGGTGAAATTTTATTATTATATTATATTTCAGTTGACATAAAATAATTTTAAAAATTTTATTGAGACATAATCTAAAGTTTACGAATTTTATCTTTGCAAAATTAAATATAGAAATTTTAATGAGATAAAAGTAAAATATCAGGGATTGTTAGTTTAATTAACTCTATTTTAATATATCTTAGAATATAGATATAATTGTCTTTTAATGTAGAATTCTTCAATCCTCTTTTTCAATAAAATATATTCTTTCTACACTCCTTTATATAAAAATATGATATTTTTTCAAACAAATATTTTTTCTACACTCTTTTTCAAACAAATATGATATTTTTTTATTAAAAGAATTATAAAATCAAAATTTCCAAAATTATGGTATAATCAAACTCACTATTAAAATACTCTCATTTATAGTATTGGTGGTGAGAAGCATTAATATTTGAGGTTACTCTTATCAGACGTATAACAATAGATATCTGGATGATGGTGAGAGCATGATCGATACAAACAGTTGACAAACTGAAGTTCTGGTATGCATGGAAGATAAGAAATGTGTAGCGACGAGTACAGTCATAATATATATATATATATGTATATTACTGACTTACTGTCATGGCCAAGTGTTGATAATTTGGGTGCGTCGTAGGCATGTGGATGAATGTGTTTTACATATATTAATTGGACTATGTTTGGGAAAGTGAAAGGCAGCTAATTTTTTCTTTAAAAAATGATTGATGGTGGCCTCGCTATTTGGTTGTCTGGAAAGGTTAACGACAGGTTGTCCATACCATAAGCTATAAATAATTATAGGTTGTTAGGGGATAGTGAGAACATAATCTTTAAGGCTACTCTTTGCCACTATGATCTTTGTTCTCTTTGCACCAACTCTTATAATTGCTACAAGAACCTCTATTGCAAAAATTGATATTGCATCAAAGAATCCACTCAATGAGAATTCAAAGGTTGTTTAACTTCTGTATAACATCTTTCCAATTAGAGCACAAGAACTTCCAACTAAGTTGTTAAGAGTTGTTAGGGGATAATAGGGACTGTTGAAGATAATAGTCCATAACAACCCCTATCATTCCCTAACAATAATCAACGGTCCTTCAAATGATGCTTGCATATGCTAGTATAAGTTGTTATAGAATGTTGAGTTGTGGACTGTTAGGATAACAGATCCTAACAACTTCTAACAGACCCTAACATCTTCTAATAGCCACGAATATTCTATAACACGTCATAATATCATCTCTACGTACCCAATCGAAATGAATGTTATCAATGGCTCTATTAGAAATTAAAATTCAAATCATTGAAAATAATCAATAAGAAGAACTTTTTTAAATCTTAACATGCTATTTTCTCTTTATATTAAGCAAAAATGAAACTAATATGCCCAGACAGTTGCTTACAAATATTGAAAAATGGCTACCTCATTCCTTTAAAAGAAGACAACTCTATATTGAACTTAAAACCTACATGAATTGCAACCGACCTTATCCATCTAATTTAACCTAATTCTCCATAGACAAATTTCACATTGTTGGTGGAAATGTTCGTGATACCAACTCATCATTAATAGAATTTAATCCCTTCATTGTAACTTAAATTTTTTTGCCAACATTTTTCACATTACTATTAAAACTCATCATTAAATCACTAATTACTCAAAATCACAACTAATCAGCTAAAATAATAATAATAATAAATACTGATACAAAATGCATTCACAAACAAAAACAAAATTACCTTAAGTTTATCCTTTAATCAATGAACTTTAGAAACTAAAGCCTGCTTCTATAACTCCAAATTCTCTCTGAGCAAAGGCGAAGCCGTAGTACAGATCGAATATCTCCTTACAAGCGAAGCAACTACTTTGTGTTCCTCCGGCTCAAATGACGATGATAAGTTTAACTTTCTCTATTTAAATCGATTAACCTAAAGAGTTCTCTTTAAAATTGATGGGCTTTACTTCCAAATTGATAAAAAAAAAATTTTAGATAGTTAGGGTTTTAGGAAAAAGTAATCGAAAAAAAAGAAGAAACTCTCAATTTGAAATGCCTAATATTTTTTAGCAAGGCAATATAAGCGGATATTCGATTTTAGAGGGCATTGTTATAAAAAAGAGTCTAGTCAAGATTAAAGAGATCTAAAATTTTTTAATAATTTATTTAAGGGTATTTTCTAGAATAAATTCCTTTTTTATTTATTAAAATAGATTTTGTAATTAGCTTTTGGTTGATAAAAGTTTTACCGTATTAAGTGATAAACTGAGACAGAATAGTGTTTGGAAATGTGAGTGTAATGCTCAGTTCTCAGCTAATATTAGAATTTTATTCCGATGTTACCAAAAATTCTATAATTGATTATTATTTATGTCTTAATTAAAAATTATTTTTTATTGATAATTTTTTAATTCATCAAATACTTCTATAAAAATATTTTCTAATAATATATTTATATGTGGTGTTGTAGATAAATTTGAACTCCTTGACTGAACTATTCAACTAAACTGAAGTATATATTATCGTATTGTAGATAAATTTGAACTCTACAGTCAAACTATGATAAAATACACTTTGATGTGACAGTATTACACCAGCACATCAGAAAAATCTACCCACTATGTCGACACTCTCTGAAAATTCGCTAACATTTGCAAAAGTTGTGCAAAAGTTATCTCCATTTTCCAACTATAAATAGGTATAGACTTTTACAGGTAAAGAGTTCAAATATTACTGCTCTTTAATATCATATAGTTAAGTCGTTTTTAATTACTGACTTAAATATCAGAGACTTTTCACTAAAATCCTGTCATTTTTTTTATTTTGCAGCAAGAGGTGTGACACATCAAATCCGAATTTAGATTGGAGTCCTTGAAATTCATCCCTTCATCAAAATATATATATATATATATATATTACAAAATAGACAGAGTATGTAAAAAAATTATTTCATAAAATGGATAAAATTTAAATTACAGTCTTTTTTTCTTTTCATTTGAAAGTTATATATGATATGTCATTTTTTAATTTTGTAAAAAAAATAAAATTTTAAAAAATTTCAGTAATATCTCTTTTTTAAATTTAATTAAAAATATATTCTCTTTATATATGTATATTTTGAAAGTACTCTCTTTATATTTAATATATTATATATCATGTAGTTTTATATTATATACATATATAGAGACACACATACACCAACCATTCTAATTTTGAAAAAACAAATTATAGTTTCATTTTTTTAAATATTTTTTTTATAAGATAGTAAGTTATGACTTGATGATCAATAATATATATTATTCCTATTTAAGTATCAAATTTGATTCTTAAGCATCCTTGCTCATATGTAATTAATAAAAATATATATTTTTATATAAAATTCTTTTATTCATAAGGAAATTACGGTTTTTTCTATTATTGTTTTTAATTTTACTGTGCTTATTATTATTATTATTATTATTATTTCATATTTTCATGCTTTTCACTTTTCATATTTAGGGAAGTTATCTTTTCTTTTTCATTATACGGTACAATTGATAAGTTGTTGGCTTCTTTTGGAAGGTGCAAATTTTTTTTATCTTTTTCTATTTTTTGTTACCTTTTTTATTCTGTTTTTTTATTCTTTTCTTTTTTCATGCATATTTATATTTATATTTTTTATGCAACCATACAAATATTTATTTTTTTTGAAATATTTTTATTTAATATAAATGTTGAACAATAGATTAGTATTATGTTTTATGTTTTATTTTTTATTTATAAAGGTGTGTGTGTGAAATATAATTTAAAATTAGTTAACATAAATTATGTTTTAAGTCAATTAATTATTTTTAAATTATATATAAATTATATTTTATTTATACGGTAAGTGTATGTTGTTATATGTAATATATATGAATATATAAAAATATATATTAATTTGTATATTAATATTTTATTACAAATCAATCGATATATGTTATTATGTATAATATGTATGAACATATCACAATATAACAATTGTATAACAATATTTTTTTTGCAAATCAAATAATATATGTTATTATATAACATATATTAATATATATCAATATCTCAATATATATTAGTTTATATATTATTATTTTATTGTAAATCAACTGATATATATTATTATAGATAACACGTATCAACGTATATTAATTTTTATATTAATATTTTTATTACATATCGATTGATATATGTTATTATATATAATATATATCAATATATATTACTTTGTATATTGATATTTTTTTACAAATTAACTGATATATGTTGTTATATATAACATATATTAACATATATTAATATATATTTAGTTTGTATATTAATATTTTATTGCAAATTAACTAATATATATTATTATATATAACATATATCAATATATACTAATATATATCAACATATATTAGTTTGTACGTTGATATTTTATTAGAAATTAACTAATATATGTTGTTATATGTAGCATATATCAACATATATTAATTTGTATATTGATATTTTAATATAAATCAACTAACATACGTTATTATATGTAACATATATTAATATATATTAGTTTGTATATTAATATTTTATTACAAATCAATTAATATATCTTGTTATATATAACATATATCAATAAAGAACAATATATAATTTTTATAGTTTATATGAAAATAATTTTAAAAATTATAAATTAAATAAAATATATTAATATAAATAAAAAATAAATTTTATTTTCAAAATGACAGTACATACGGATATATATGAATATTTATTACATATAAATAGAATTTTACTATAAATATTTTTAATTTAATAGTTTAAAAAATTTATTTTAAATTTAAAAGATGAAAAAAAACAAATGGCTACTATTTTGTAGACAAACAGTGGTTAAAAACATTATAAATAAAGAGTGCAAATATAAACGGTGATGGTCAACATATTTTTGTAATTTTAAAAAGCGAATTTCGTGAAAGAATTTTTTAGTCGACTATATTTTTGAAAAGTGTTTATATTTTTAAGTTAGTTTTATAAACTTTCCCTCATTTATTGTGTAGGAAAAATAATACCCTTCAATATATTTTTAAACTTTTTTATCTTTTTACCATAGTTATTTTAATAATTTTATTATAAATTTATAATAAAATTATTATAAATTATGTAAAATTTATAAATTCATTATAAACTCTTTGTAAACTTATTGTAAACTAATAAAATTCTGGTATTTTGATAAATATTTTATAAATTTTAGTATTTTAATAAATATTTTATAAATATGATAAATTTAAAATTATTTTAATTATTTTTATATTTTTATCAAAAGGCCTTTTTCTGTTTAATAGAGGGCCGGCATTATCATATGGAGGGCCTAATTCTAAAATTTCAAAAACAGCAGCAATGCCTATCTCCACATAAGACATTGATTATGCAAATAAGAAGTAGGCTCTTTTGGTTTCACTTTTTGTCTTTCTATTTTCTATTTATAACAACTGAGCACTTTTTAGAAATTTAATTGCCTTGAAAACAATTAAAAATTATTGAATAAATATATAAATTTTGCTTTAAAATCATACAGGAAATTCTGTATGGCTTTTATAGAATATTTTTGTGTTTTTTTATTTTTAAAATATTGTTCTATGACTAAATATTTTTTGTTTTCAAAATAAAAAGTAAACTAATCAAAAGTAGCATTAAAAATGAATAACAGAGATACCCATGATATCACTGATGAATATTGATGATATACTTTTTGCACACCATAAAGAAAAGGTAACATTATTGGCAATGTCAGTTATGGTGGGAACCATCCACTCAATTTTTTCACTATCTTTTTTTTAAAAAAACTACTTGAATTTTGTTATATTTTTAACAGTTAAAATTTTATTAATAATTACAAATTTATTAATATAAAATATTATTATGAATGTGTCTATAAATAAAAAAAATTATTTACCTTAAATATTTTGAATTAATTTATTATCATCTTTATTTATGTAATTCATTATGAAAGTGATAAATTCATTCCTCTAATGATGAAACATAAAGTTGATGAGAATTTCAAATCATAATTATTAAAATATTATAGTTTTGTGATACGGGTATGATTCATGATATTAAAGATATCTTTTTTTTTTAAAAAAAAAAAGGTCTAATTTGAATTCTACATGTCTGATTCTGATTTATACGAATGAATTCATTTAATATTATTTGTGCATTATTGATAATTTAAAAAAAATATAGCAGAGCTTCAAAATAATTATAACTTAAAATGATCTCTAACTTTAATTCTAATTTCAATATATATCATGATAACAATTTATTATTATAACTTATAAAACCTATAACATTTGTTATCCACATAATAACATTTTTGTAATAATTATTAGATATTAATAGGAGTCATTAAATTCATTATTTTGTAGTTTTAAAAATATTTAAATAGTCAGTTAAATACTTTTTCTTTTAAATTCATTATTTTGTAGTTTTAAAAATATTTAAATAGTGAGTTAAATACTTTTTCTTTTAATTTTGATTTATATAATTAAAACGTAAAAGTTGTAATAGAAAGAAAGTGTATATGAATAATTGATATAGAAATGAACTTTTCAGCTTTAATAGTTAGTTTTTAAGGTTAGCTTTCTCAAATTTATATAATATAAATTTATAGTGAAATTATAATAAAAATTAATTCTTTCAATACAATTTTTCATAAATTTAGATTAAAATTTTAATTATTTTTTAATTTGTCCGATGATGAGCTTTTAAAATTTATTCTTATTTTGTAGTAGGTTTTTTCAATCTTTCTCCTTTTATAGAGTGTCATTTAGGTTTTAAAAATTTTATTGACTTAGTTTACATTACAAAAATTGTAAGTATTAATTGGACTCATAAAAAATTATGTTGGAAAAATTTCTATTGGAGAGACATATAAAAATATATAAGAAAGAAATATTTTATATGAATAATTAATATAGAAATAAAATTTTGAAATATAAGAAAGAAATATTTTATATGAATAATTAATATAGAAATAAATTTTTGAAACTTAATAATCAATTTTTAATTTTATCTCTTCCAAATGTATATTAAGCATGGTATTGGTAGTCATATAATTAGTGATGGTTTTGATGTGATAGAGAATAAGTGGAATGCATTTACCCAACCAAAATGATAATTAAATAATTTCTTTTCATTTGAAAGTTAGTAGTGGACTTTACCCAACAAACTTGATTTTCTTTCTGATAATGCTTTCAATGTGATCCTACTTTTATTCAATCGCTCCATTTCTAAACCAAAATATTACATTAAGAAAATTCATAGTATAACAACAGACAGGTAAACTACTTTTTAAGTTTTTCCTTTAAATGATAAAATTATTAAGTACTCATTATGTACTCAAACATTTCATATCATGTATTATAAATTGAATTCAAGAGTTATTAAAAAAAATTCATCATGCATATCAAATAATTTTCTTATAAATTACTTTTTTATAATATTTTTCTTTTATATATATATATATATATGTATATGCACATATATAAAACCTTTATTTTCATGCTTTTTTTTATCTTTCTTATATTTTTCTTTTTTTTTATTACACAATCACTTTATCTTTATTTTACTATTCTCTCGTTCTAACGTTTTTTCCTTTTTTTTTGTTTATTTTTCTTTTAATTACTTTTTATTATATTTATAAATTTAACTATTAATTATTAAAAATAGAATATAAATATTTTTATTTTTTACTGTATTTATTATTGAAGATATTTTAGGAAATATGAGTATAACTTTTGACATAACTTAAGCATAACTTTTTTTTTGAAGCAAACTTAAGTATAACTTTTAATCTAATAAAAAATATATGAATATGAATATATTAATATATGGCGAAGTTCGGGTAATCTCATATTTAAAAAATATATATATAAATATGATTTAGTTAATATAAAAATAGATTCTTTAACTTTAACAACTAACTTTTAGGGTTAGTTCTCTTAGATATATATTAACAATAAAAAATTAATATGAAAAATTTAATATAAAATAAGAGCAGGTACTCTTATTTGGACTATCCAAACAATGGCTATTGAAATATGAAATGATTATTTGATAGTTGACACTTGAAGAAGGGGTACTGCATGACCCTATAATAATTGAAATGTGGATAATCTTACTTCTAAAAAAAATATAAGAATGTGACCTACTTAACATAGAAATAAGTGCTCTAGTTTTAACAACTAGTGTAATAACCTGACTAAAAAAATAATAAAAATATAAATATTTTAAAAAATAAATTTATATAAATGAATGAAATATTAAAATAATAAAATAGAATATAATCATAAAATATATATAATTATAATAAACTATTTAAAAAATTAAAATTTAGATAAAAAAGAGAGTAACTAAAAATATATAAATATTTTAAAATATAAATTTATATGAATGAATGAAATATTAAAATAACAAAATAGAATACAATCATAAATATATATATAATTATAATACACTATTTAAAAATTAAAATTTAGATAAAAAAAGAGTGTAAGTTAAAAAATATATATATAAATATATATATAACAAGTCTAAGAATTGAGCCTAGAACCTTGAAAAATGAAGTAGATAGTTTTGCCATTAGGCTAGAAACATATGCCTCATTCCACTTAAATAATATTTAAACTTAAAGTTATAATAAGTGTTTCAAACCAATCAGATTTGTGCATTAATCTAGGGAGACAAATCATTTATGACATAGAGAGAAAGACAGAGAAAAGAGAGGGGGGAGAGAGAGAGAAAAAGGGATTGGATGACTTTTTGCTCGATCTATCGTCGTCCGATCACTTCTCATTGACACGCGTTGGAGCAGCAGTCGCGCACCATCCGATCAATCCACCTCCCAAGATCTTCCAACGAAGATATCGACCGATTCTGACATCCTTTCCCAAAAACATTGATATTCTTTCATCTTCAGTCAGATGCTTTGAGAAGAATTATTGAATTCTGTCTACAGTGAATTATAGGATAATAGCTATATTTGCATAATTACATCAATTGTTTGTGCAGTAAATATATATAATAATTATTATTAGCATTAGATTATAAAAACATAACATGTATTGATACTTGAGTTAATTATGTTGTTGTATATTCTCTATGCTTGTTGAATAGGGTTAGAATGATACGGGACCACACATAATATGTGATAAGGTTTATGATATGATTATGTTATATGATGATGAGATTAAGACTGACGCGACAGCATGAACATTCTCATGCTCAGTGCTGCTTATCAGTCTGATAGAGATGCTTATTGAGGTCGTGACAACAGACCCTATGTATTAGATTTTAAGAGAAACGTATGGATTAAGAGGGTCAAATAGAAGGATCGACTCCTCAGTTTGGGTTAATGTGGCCCTATTGATTGACTTCTATCCTTATTTGATTATGTGATTCATTTGATTGACTGACATATACATGAGCATTTTTGCATATGATCGATGTATTATATTAATTGTTATATAACTCATTGAGTCGAATGCTCATCCTTGTTCACAATTTTTTTTCTCAAATTGCAAGTTGAGTGTGAGAGAAATATTTTATTGAGTCATTCTGCCTTTTATTTCTCGGCAAGAGTGTCATTTATATATTTTATTGTATAATTATATTATCTTTATATTTTAGAACTTCATATGGTATTACTCTCCATATCTATCTTTCTGTTAAATTTCACTATTTGGTTAGGTATTTTTGTTAACCAACATTTGATGATGATAACAAGGTGTTGTATTAATAATGCATTTTTAGTAGGTTCATAGGCCTGGTGTGAGATAGTGGTTGCTTTCACGATCTATTTGTCTCGAGAAATAAGTTGTTAGGCTTACTATAAGTTCTGAAAGCCACGTATTTTTTCATTCTATAATGCCGGTCATGTGCCCTTAGATTTGGATGGTGACAAAGTTGGTATCAGAGCAAAAATTTTATAGCCTGTAGTATGTCTATAGTTGGAAAAGCTTTAACTAGTCTGATTTCTTGTAACATGTGGAGTATAAGTTTCTTTTTTGTCATGATTGAGTCTCAATTACCTCAAATTTAGCGTTATCCGTGGGTTGTGATTCAACGGTTGTTATATGCATGTGATTGTTATATGTGTTCATTAATGCAAGGTGAGTTTTTACTTTTTCTGTGGCCTCAAAGTATGCTTTTATTAGAGAAATGTGTATCATAATGTTGTGTGTTTCTCCTTGACTAAATAAATAGTAAACTTTGAGTAATTTCTTAAGATTAATAACTCGAGGGATAGATGTTAATTTGTCTTGAAGAATTTTTGAGTGAGAAAATAGAATCTAAGTTGGATGAAATCAAATATAAAGCATGATATATGAAGTGATTGATTATAAATAATGCATTCAATTATAGTGCATTTGATTTTACTTATAGAGCCTATATAGTTGAGAATAATGAAGGATTTTGGATAAATAGTTCGAAATCCATAATTAGAATCTTATAGAGAGCTTACCACACTCTTAGTGATAGCATATAGCTACAAGTGTTTAGATTAATAAGTAATAATAATTGTGAAATGCATGGATAGTGGTTTTAGATCTACAAATCAAGGATAACATTAGGACTTAGTACTTTATAAAATTGGAGAAAATAGTTTATGAATTGAACCTTTGAATTTTGATTTGATAAATTGATGCTAATAAATTGGGTTTGATATTTGAATTGATTGACTAAAGTACAATTTAAATTTATGTACTTAAAATGTGGAGATTTGGTATTAGTTATTGTATAATATTAGAGTTCAAAGGTTATTACAGATAAAATGTGCTTAAAAAGGACTAAAAGTGTATGTATAATGATCTATGGTTTAGGAATAACCGTGATATTGGTGTTTAGAAAGTGAGCAAGAGATGAGAGCTAAAGACTTGCACGAATTGAGAATATCGAGAAAAACATATGAGGGTATTATAGTGATCTCAGTTTTAGCATTAATACCATTGATATCCTTAATAATGGTGTGATGTCATTGTTAAACATAACTCTATTTGGATTGTAAGGTGATGGTCTAATCAATCGGTAAACTTTTTCCAAGTGAGGGTTGAGTATAAGATGGTTATTTGAGCACCAAGAGATGATTTGAGGTTATAGTTAAGTAAGATTTCGAAGTAATACATTAGCTGACCTAAGGGTAAAAGTTGTGGTTCTAGGGGAGTATATCAGATAGTGCAGGAAAGTGTGAAGAATTTGATTTTCTACTTGAGTTGTTATCTTAATTTAAAAATTTAAGGACTAAATTTATAAAAAGGAGGAAGATTATAATAACATGATATTCTTCCATTTTCACTCAGATGCTTCGAGGATAATTATTAGATTTCATCTACAGTGAGTTTATATAGATTAATATAATACCTCGCTTCCATAATTTATAATAATAGTAACATTTGTAAAATTGTATCAATTACTTGTGCAGTAGACATATATAATAATTATTATTATCAGCTTTAGTTTATAAAAACATAATGAGTGTTGGTGATTGAGTTGATTGTATTGTTGCACATTCTTTGTGTTTACCAAATAGGGTTGTGATGATAAGAGACCACACATGATCCGCGATAAGGGTTATGGCATGATGATGTGTTATATAATGATGAAATTAGGACTGACGTGACAGCAGAGACATTCTTATACTCAAGGCTGCTTGTTAGTCGGCTAGCACTGCTTGGCTGAGGACTTGACAACGGATCTTATGTGTTAAATTTTAAGAGAAACGTATAGACTAAAAGAGTCAGAGAGGAGATCGACTCCCCAGTTTGAGTTAATGTGGCCAAATTAACTGACTTTTATCCTTGTTTAATTTTATAATTCGTTTGATTGATTGACATATGCATTAGTATTATTTATATGGGATCGAAGTATTATATTAATTGCTATATAGCTCATTAAGTCGAATTCTCATTTTTTTCACTATTTTTTCTCAGGTTGCATGTTGAACATGGAAGAAATGTTTTATTAAGTTATCCTACCTTTTATTTCTCAGCAGAAGTGTCATTTATATATTTTATTGTATAATTATGTTATATTTATATTTTAGTATGTTATTATTCTCTATATTTATCTTTATGTTAAATTTTACTTTTTGGTTAGGTATATTTGTGAACCAACATTTGATGATGATAACAAAGTGTTGTATTAATCGTGCATTCTTCTTAAGCTTGTTGGCATGATGTGAAACAGTGACTGTAACACCCTGATACCCTATATAAGTACTATACATATACCTAGTATACATACAGTAAGTATATAAAGTATAAGGATGCCACTTGTCATTACATTTTTAAAACCTGTAACATAATTCCAAACCATAATGCGTTAATTTAAATAACATTTACAAAATCATTATCTTGTTCAAAACTTCATTTATATATATAAATACTCTCTCGTCAGAAATACATCAATATAATAGTTATACATGTATGCATTACCCTCTAGTTGGTCTCGACAACTCTTACTCTTCTCGTGGCATAACGAAAGACTTCACATCTTCCACCTAGTCACCTGCGCGATTACACGTCCGCGCTAAGCCCGAGAGCTTAGTAGTACAAATATAAAATATAAACATACGTTATAAAAATATTAACATATGATAATATATCAATTCCATGTACCATTAGTTTCCTATCATGATTTTCCTTTTGAATTGCACCCTTCATATATCTCAATTCATTTCATATATGATATCCATATATACATATCATTATCAGCAACCATAATCCACCATCAATCCTCACAATTAATATATCAATACACATATTGCACTTCACACTTCATAACATTACTTTATTCACAATTCACTGATCATAAATCACATTTCCAACAAAGGCAATCATATATCTCACTTATTCATTTATTTCAACATTTGTATTTCACATTGTCAACAAAGACAGACTCGGGCCCAACAGACACTAATATGCTATTCGACTTTCAGAGTTAATGCTTTGGTTTAATTATCACATTATTATTATCATTATCCCAACTAGGCTTCAAGAATTTAGGTTCAACCAAGCTTCAAGGGGAACAAAGCATGCTAAGTATCAACCCAACTTGGCTTCAAGAACCAATCCAACCTAGCTTCAAGGGTTGTAACATCTCAATTAGGCTTCAAGGACTTAGCCAACCTAACTTCAAGAGATTGTTACTAATATTAGGCATGCCACCAACAACAAACTCTGAAAATGGAATAACACATTAGCCACACAATTCATTTATTATTTCATTATCCATTCCATTCTCAATTGAATCATCATCTAGGCAAACATGCCTCAATTATCACAATTGTATCATCATAGCCAATCACAATGGCTTCACATCACATTTGAATCATCATAGCCAATCACAATGGCTTCACAACTCTATTAAATCATCATAGCCAATCTCAATGACTTCATAACCCATTTGATTCATCATTATAATATACAACATCAATTACATTAACTAAACAACATACCATTATTCAATCATATCATCTAGGCATGTTTCAATCATATCATTCACATCATTATAACTCAAAACATTAGTTCTACATTTCTTTATGTCTCAATTACCATTATGGTAATTCATCATAAGAAATTGCATTGCACATACCTTTTTGAATGATCCACATCTCTTCCACACTCTACAAGTCATAATATTAGTCACATTATTCATATAACACATTATCATTCACAAGATTCACCATGCATAACATAACATTGTTCATTTAGAATCATATGCATCATTGATACCACATTTCAACATATATTATTATTGGAATGTACATAATCAAACACATTAAACATCCATTAAAATGATCATCATTGATATATATACACATATATAATTCACCTTATTCTTAAATTTAGAATCCTCAATACACATTTGTTTAGGTCATCTTTACTTTAAGTATGTTCAAAGTGTAAATACAAAAAGACCTTGGAAGGATTCAACAATGTGAGAAAAACAAGGAACAAATCACAGTAAGGGACACCCTCAAGGGACACGGCCAAGCTTGTGGCCGTGTCTCTCAACCAAAAGTAACAGAAGCAGACATGGGCAAGGGACACGGCCGTGTCCTCTCCAAAAATCACCAAACACGGCCAAATTTTCATGGACTTGGCCGTGTCATTCAAGAACAAAAACTCTAATTATTGCCAAAACTCTTTCAATCGCATTTACACACTTTTTGCACAACAATAATCTCATTCATATGGTTCTAATCAATGTTATTAACACATATCTTACATATTCATCACATTAATCACTTTAACAATACATTAACATAACATTTAACACATACCACCTCAAAACCCTAAAACCAACAACCTTCTCCATCTTTCAAAATCAACATCCACCACTTCCAACAACAACACCTATTTAACCTCTTAACTTAAAATCAATTTAACACTTGAAAACACATCACAAACACATCTCATCATCAAATCAACAAACCCTAATTCACTTCAAACACCACTTCAAAAGAATAAAGAAAATCAAAGAAAAGAACTTACCAAAGTTGTTGAATTCCACAATTCTCCAACTTAATTCCTTGATTCTCCCTTCAATCTTGATTTTGGAACAACAAAAATTCACTCTTGTTCTTTGGTTATGGAGTGCCGGCCACCACTAAGAGAAAAGAAAAGAATACGAACAAGTCAACCTTTCTTCTCTTCTTTTAATCTCCACCAAGCAATTTCCAAAAGAAAATTACCTTAATGCCCTTAACCATTTGTTCTAACTCTCTTTTAACCTATATGCCCATTTTAGTAATTTCACACTCAACAAGATAAATATCTCTTCCCTCTTGACTCTTCATTTGACCAACTTATATGTTATATATATTACCATATAATCAACATATACATTTTCCTTTAATTTCTTTTCTCTTGCAAATTGACACCTACATTCAATCCAATTTAAAACAACAACAACAACAATATTCAAAATTTCTAGGGCAAATATTGGGATATTACAGTGACTACTGAATATCTCTATAATAAAAGGAATATTATACATTTTCCTTTTATTTCTCAGCAGAAGTGTCATTTATATATTTTATTGTATAATTATGTTATATTTATATTTTAGAACTTCGTATGTTATGATTCTCTATATTTATCTTTTATGTTAAATTTTACTTTTTGGTTAGGTATATTTATAAACCAATATTTGATGATGATAACAAAGTGTTGTATTAATCGTGCATTCTTCTTAAGCTTGTTGGCATGATGTGAAACAGTGACTACTGTTACAATTCATTTTCTTTGAGAAATAAGTTATTTGGCTTATTACAAGTTCTGAAAGTCACATATATTTTTATTTTTTAGTGTCGATCATGTATCTTTAAATTTGGATCGTGACAGTTTGCTTTTATAATTTATCCTTTTAAATCTATATTAAAAAATAAAAAATTAATGTGAAAATTTTAATAATAAATTTAATTAATTTTATATTTGAAATTATTTTTAAATATTAGTAAAATTCATTTCTAAATAAATTTTATATGAAATTCATTTTAAATAAATTCTAAATATATAATAATTTATTTCAATCCAATTATATAGTTCTTGTATGGTGCTTACACAGTTACAAACGCAGTCACAATTAAGCGTGACGTCACCATTTTCCAAGCAGGCAAATTCAAGCTGAAACTCAAAAGGCCGAAAGCGTTTGTAGGAGCAGACAGCGGTTATATGATGACGTCATTCGTGACAGCCCTTGATATGACGATCCCATGCGTGACGATCTTTCAAATAATTAGTTAGCCTGTCATATATATATATATATATATATCGATAATAATTACTCCTTTCACCTGAAATTGTTAATTTATTAGAAAAAAATTTACTCTTTTCAAATTATCATTTTAAATATTTAAAAAAAATTAACTCATTTTTTAATTATATCTTTATTATAAAATTAAAATATAATATTAATAAATTAATAAAAAAATTATCCATTTAAAATAATTTTATATAATATTTAAAAATTTTAATAATTATAAATGAGCTGAAGACAATAATTACAGAAATAAAGATTATTTTATAATAACTAACACCAAATTTATTTTATAATATCTATTTTAAATTCCAAACACATTTTTTATTTTATGAATTATATTTTTATTTGGTAAATTTCACATATAATCACATGACCAAAAATTAAAAAGAAAATTCACGTTATTTTTTCATCCTAATTATAAATTTTAAAATAAGAAATTTTAATAAAAAGAAATTAAAATTAAAAGATTTCATTAGAATAAATTAAAATATTGAAAATATTAATTATATAAATAAAAAATTACACAAATTAGTAAAATTAACCGGCATAATTGGTAACTTGTATGCAAATGAATTTTCCATGAAAGTAGTCCATATAAATTGTCCTAATCAAACTTGTAGCAATGTGCATCCATAAATTTCTAATGTGCTCACCATTTACAAAAATTGAAATTATAGCATTCTTAAATATTCTGCAAAAACTAATTACATGATTTAACAAACACCCTAAAAAACTTCAACTATAATACCCTTATTTATATAAAATATTCTATTTAATTTAAAAATAGTTCTCCAATACCAAATACAAAAAAGATTTCCTTTTAAATTTCGTTAGAATTTTGACGCATAAAGTAAGATTCTCTTATATTTAGTTTATATTTAAGATATTTTATAAATAATATCCTATAAAAATGAAAATTATATCCTACACTTAAAGTTTAGTATTTGAAAATCTATATTATTATACAGTATTCCATTATTGTTAAAGAATACAAATTTAAGTAGAATTAGAGTTTGAAAAAAAAAACACGTATGTATAGATTATAGACTAAATACTTATGAAGCCTTTGAAATTTTGTATATTATATTAGTCAGTCTATGTATTTTTAATATATAATTTTTGCACCTTTGTACTTTTAAAAATTAATTTGTTTAGTTATTTTGTTAATATTTTCATCCTAAAATTATTAGTTAACTGCTTGATATTATAAAATATTTTTTTTGCATTTCTTCATATATATTTATCCTTGTTATTTATTAAGTTTATTTTATTTTTAATTTTATTTTATATATAAATCATCTGTAAAAAAATAAAAGATATTATTCATATTATTTAAAATTATTTTTTAGTAATATTTATAAAATTAAAATAAATGATATATATAGATTGTCTGTAAAATAATAAAAGATATTATTTATATTATTTAAAATTATTTTTTAATAATATTTATAAAATTAAAATAAATTATATATAAGAAATATAAATAAAATTAAAAATAAACATAACTTAATAAATAATAAAGGAAAAAATATATAAAGAAATAGTAAAGAAATTATTTTATAATATTAAAGTAGTTGACTAATATTTTTAGAATAAAAATATTAATAAAATGATTAAACAATTTAATTTTTAAAAATAAAGTGATGAAAAAATTAGATGTTGAAAATATAAAGACTTATTAGTGTAATATGTAAAATCTCATGAACTTTATAATTATTTAGCCTAGATTATATATATTTATATCTATCTTTAACAAAAAAAAATAATACTCCATCCATTCCAAAATATTTGCATGTTATTCTCTTTTTTGGATGTCCTAAAATATTTACAAGATTTAGGTATTTTAATACTTAAATAGTATTATTTTTTCATAATAATTTTTATAATTGAGTTATATTTTTAAGAGTAATTAAAATATTAAATGAAGGATTTTTATTAATATCTTAATGTGTTTAGAATAAAAAAAGATAAAATAATTTTTATTAACAAAATAATTTTTATTGACCAATTTTTAATACGGGTGTTCTTATCAAACCATGCAAATATTTTATGACCGACCGAGTAATAATAATAATTTCACGAATGAACAGCCGCCCCTGCTTTTCACTGTCCCCATATAAAGCAGAGCACTTCTCCCTTTCTTTTCATTATCTTCGTGCACTAGAACACATAATATCTTTGGATTAATTCATTACAGATAAAAAAAAAGCAAGAAACAAAAATAAAATTAGTCTGGGTTCTGGTTTTTTAGTTTTTGAAGCACAATTGAAGGTGCTGAACTTTATGTAGCTGGTGGTAGTTTGAGAAGAAGTTCTTCTTTATGGAGTCGTAATACCGTTGAATGTTTCGCCAAATCTTCAAGAGAAGAAGATGATGAAGAGGCTCTTAAATGGGCTGCAATTCAACGACTACCTACCTATGATCGTGTAAAGAAAGGTTTACTAACTACCTCAAGAGGTGAAACCAACGAAATTGATGTGGAAAGTTTTGGATTTCAAGAAAGGAGGAGTCTACTTCATAGATTGGTTAATGTTGCTGAAGAAGATAATGAGAGGTTCTTGTTGAAGCTCAAGAAACGTATTGATAGGTAACTGATTGTTAGAAATAGAGAAAACAGGGGAACTCTGTCTTTGATTCTTGAAGTTGTTTGGTTGGTTTCTGTTCTTGATATATATGCAGGGGCCGAGGGAGAGGGGGGCTGGGGGGCAATGGACTCCCTCTCTCTCCTCCTCCACGTGTGATAAATAAATAAATAAATATATATATATAAACTATATAAATTATATATATTTATATAATATATTATCCCTCACTTTCCTTCCACCACATATATGTATATGTATATATATGTGTAATATATATATAGTGTACATATAATTTATATTATATCTATATAATATATATGATTATATATAAATATATATAATATCTATATAATATTTATATAATTATATATAGTATATATATATAATATTTAATATCTTAAATTCTTGATATCTCAACTATCATAATTAATAGAATATACTATTACTGTAATAATAGTATAAACAATTTTTTTATTTTATTTCTTCTTTAAAATTTTTATTAAATCTTTTTATATTCATTTATATAAACTTTAAATTTAATTAAAAATTTTGATTTATATTTTAATTTATTTAAAATAATTTATATCGTGATTGAATTGAATAATAAATTAATTTAATATTTTAAATTTTAAATTAAAATAATTATAAATTATAAATTAAAATATAAAATATAAAATAAAAATTTAATATAAATTATGATTAATTTAATAAAATTTAAATTATAGATTAATAATATTAGAACTGTAAATTTATAATTTATTCGTTAATAATTTTTTTTTTATGTAAAGTTTACTCCCTCCATGAATTTCTGATTCCTCCAGTATATATGTAAGTACTGAATCCTCTTGTTTCTCGGTTTCTCAGCGTTTTGTTAAAATTCTCATTTTTCTCTTTCAATTTTAAAGGGTTTCTTGAATTATCTTCATATTCTTCCAAATACAAAGAAACGCCTCTCTATTCTTCAGGATATTAGAGGAATCATTAGACCAAAAAGGTGAAAATGAAACTGAATTTAAATTATTTTCCCATAAACTTTTTAGTTCAGATAGATTTCAAAATTTGAACCTATTTCTCATTTGTTTTCGCTAATATGTTTATTTCAGAATGACATTGCTTGTGGGTCCTCCAAGTTCAGGGAAGACTACTCTTTTGTTGGCTTTGGCTGGAAAACTTGATCTTAAACTAAAGGTGATAATTATGTCCATAGGGTGTTAATTAACTTTTTTGGCTTTTTTTTACAATCTTTATTTTATTTCCCTTTTTATTTCACTCTTTAGCTTCTTGTGTTATTTGAAAATTATCTATTTCTTATGCAGGTTTCTGGTAGAGTGACTTACAATGGTTATCAAATGAATGAGTTTGTACCCCAAAGAACAGCTGCCTATATCAGTCAATATGATACCCACATAGGAGAAATGACTGTGAGGGAAACCTTAGCCTTTTCTGCTAGATGCCAAGGAGTTGGACATAGACATGGTTAGTTTAATAAATACTGATTGCTTTCCCATGTTTCTATCAATTTGAACTTCACAATATAGTCCACAGATCTATTGATTTTCTAAATATGACTAATCATTAAAATGATGTCGATTTTCAGAGATGTTAACAGAGTTATTAAGAAGAGAAAAAGAATCAAACATTAAGCCTAATCCTGATCTTGAAGTCTTCATGAAGGTCAGTGGAGATATCATTGTAAAGACGATTTCTAAGGGGTTGAAGAGCACTAAATTTTGTCATATTTTGTTCTAAACAAGCATATAATCTCATTATTGACTTCCATTGTTCATGGATGAGATTTCTACTGGTTTGGATAGTTCAACTACTTTCCAAATTGTGAACTCAATAAAGCAATATGTTCAAATTCTTAATGAAACAGCTGTCATTTCTCTCCTTCATCTACCGCCAGAGACTTATGATCTTTTTGATGACATTATTCTCCTATCTGATGGCCAGATTGTATATCGAGGTCCTCGTGAGGATGTACTTGAGTTTTTTGAATTTATGGGATTCACGTGTCCTGAAAGAAAAGGAGTGGCCGATTTCTTGCAAGAAGTAAGAATGAATATGTTTTTGTTTTCTGAATCTGTGTCAACTTATTACTTCTAATAGAAGTCTGACATTCAATGTTCATGAATTATAATCCATTGCAGGTAACATCCAAGAAAGATCAACAACAATATTGGGCACATAGAGATAAGCCTTATAGTTTTGTCACAGTTAAGGAATTTGCTGAGGCATTTCAGCCATTCCATGTGGGAAGAAGACTTGAGAATGAGCTTTCTACTCCATTTGATAAGGACAAGAATCACCCAGCTGCTTTGACATTTAAAAAGTATGGTGTTAGAAAAATTGAGCTGCTTAAAGCTTGTTTCTCAAGAGAGATCTTGCTAATGAAAAGGAACTCTTTTGTCTATGTCTTCAAGCTCATCCAAGTTAGTACAAGCTTTTTGTCATCTACATTATGTTTTTTTCAGTTCTTGGATATGTTAATCTGATTTTTTACCCTTTCCTTGTTAAACTAGGTAATGATAATGGCATTGGTTGCAATGACACTCTTCCTCCGAACTGAATTGCACCGAGATTCAATAGGAATTTATGTGGGTGCTTTATTCTTTTCTGTGGTTTTTATCATGTTCAATGGCATGTCAGAGATGTCAATGACCATTGCGAAGCTTCCGGTTTTTTACAAGCAAAGGGACCTCTTATTCTATCCTCCGTGGGTATTTTCTCTTCCCCCATGGATCATCAAAATACCTGTCACATTTCTTCAAGTTGCTCTTTGGGTGGTGCCCACCTATTATATTATCGGATATGATCCCAACGTTGGAAGATAATAAAACTTAAAAGTTAAAAGAAAGAAAATTCTCTCATTTATTTGTTAGGAACGTGCAAAGCAATTAATTTTCTTGTCGTTAAATATGGTTTACCTTCTGTAGGTTCTTTAAGCAGTATCTTCTACTTGTTCTTGTTAGCATGATGGCTTTAGGATTATTTCGATTTATTACTGCAGCTGGAAGGAGCATGATTATATCCAATACCTTCGGCTCATTTGCACTAGTTGCACTTTTTGCTCTAGGTGGCTTTATCTTATCATGAGGTACATTTACCAAGTTTGTATATTCCCATCAAAACTGAAAATTAATCTTGAGAGTGCTAACAAGGTACTAATCTCTGTTATTTGTTTAATATCTAGATAACATAAAGAAATGGTGGATTTGGGGTTATTGAATATCACCACTTATGTATAGGCAGAATGCAATTGTGGCCAATGAGTTCTTCGGAAAGAGTTGGAGTAAAGTAATCTCCTAAAACTAAGATATGACTACACTTGTGCATTGATCTTCAACAATATCTGAGTTTACTTTGTTTACACAGGTTCTTCCAAGTTCAACAGAATCACTTGGAACTCAAGTTTTGAAGTCTCGAGGATTCTTTCCAGATGCATATTGGTATTGGATTGGAATAGGAGCATTAGTTGGATTCATACTGTTATACAACTTTTGTTTCACTCTAGCCCTCACAATCTTGGGCCGTGAGTATCTTTATTTTGCCCAATTCATGTTTTTTGAAGTAACGACTTAAGTTTTTTTTTTTTAAATATCGTGTAAATTATATATGCAGCATTGCAGAAGCCTCAAGCTGTTATTTCTGAAGACTTTCCAAGTACCGAACCAGGGAGTCGCCACAAAACAAGCACAGGTAATAGAATTAATTTATGACGTGCATTGGTTGGTGAGTTTTGCCTCTTTGATGCTAATTGATATAATTGACATCCAAAGAGTGGAAGAGGTGATTCATCTGTAAGGATTGATGTCGAAATCAATCATCAGAACAAAAAGGGAATGGTTCTTCCATTTGAACCACATTCCATCACCTTTGACGAGATCAAATATTCTGTTGACATGCCACAGGTCGAAAAAATTAGAGATGAACTTGTGCTTGAAAAAAATGTTAGCAGAGTGAGAATAAAAGTTGAGTAATTGCATGATTATATTTTGCAGGAAATGAAAAGTCAGGGTGTTACTGAAGATAGATTGGAACTTTTGAGGGGCGTGAGTGGTGCTTTCAGGCCAGGTGTTCTTACAGCTCTAATGGGAGTTAGTGGTGCTGGTAAAACCACTCTGATGGATGTTTTGGCTGGTAGAAAAACTGGTGGATATATAGAGGGAAACATAGCAATCTCCGGCTATCCTAAAATGCAAGATACCTTTGCTAGAATTTCAGGATATTGTGTGCAAAATGATATCCATTCTCCTCATGTTACTGTCCATGAATCTTTGCTCTACTCTGCTTGGCTTCGCCTTCCTCCTGAAGTGAACAGCGAAACCAGAAAGGTAGTCAACGTTGATATGTATATATTTTAAGCAATTGACAGTTGCTAGACTAGAATTCAAGGAGTTTGAATCTGTCAATGGCAGCACTACTTGGAGCTCATATTGATTTTTTTTTAACTGAAAATTGTTGGCAGATGTTCATTGAGGAAGTTATGCATCCAGTGGAGCTGGAGCCACTAAGACAAGCATTAGTTGGATTACCTGGTGTAGGTGGCCTGTCCACAGAGCAAAACAAGCGTTTAACTATTGCAGTTGAGCTAGTAGCAAACCCTTCTATAATATTCATGGATGAGCCAACATCAGGGCTAGATGCAAGAGCTTCTGCAATTGTTATGAGAACAGTAAGGAATACAGTGGACACTGGAAGAACAGTTGTGTGCACAATCCATCAACCAAGCATTGACATATTCGAAGCTTTTGATGAGGTAAGAAATGTTAAAAGATCAAAAAGAGTTAATTCCTTACTGTCAGTTGTTCACCATATACTAAGTGTTTGTTATAATATGATGCTGCAGCTGTTCTTAATGAAGCAAGGAGGACAAGAGATATATGTGGGACCATTGGGTCGCCATTCTTGTCATCTGATAAAGTATTTTGAGGTATGAAATGATGCACAATTAAATATTAATACAAACAAATATATCTTTCACGTTCTACTCATTTTAACTTTGGCTAATTCATATACTTATATCAAGGGAATTGAAGGAGTACCTAACATCAAACCTGGTTACAATCCAGCAACTTGGATGCTGGAAGTTAGCAGTTCAGCTCAAGAAGCAGTTTTAGGAGTAGATTTTGCTACTATTTACAGAAATTCAGCACTATATAGGTGATTTTATTTGGACCTATTTGATTTGTTTTGAGATATATAGGCTAAGCAAAGCAGTTGTGTTTGACAGTATAATATTCACGTCTTTCAGGAGAAACAAAGCACTTATTGTGGAATTAAGCACGCCAGCTCCAGATTCAAAGGACTTGTATTTTCCTACAAAGTACACACAATCATTTTTCACCCAATGTATAGCTTGCTTGTGGAACCAACACTCATCTTACTGGCGCAATCCGCCATATACTGCTGTGAGATTTCTCTTTACAACCATCATAGCTTTGATGTTTGGAACAATGTTCTGGAACCTTGGCTCCAAGACGTAAGTACAACAAGAATACCAAAGTAAAATAATAATAACTAAGTTCATTTTACACTAGCCCTATCTGTCTTGTAACTTAATCATCTCATTTACATTATAGGACAAAGCATCAAGACCTTTTCAATGCAATGGGGTCAATGTATGCGGCAATTGTTTTCCTTGGTATCCAAAATGCTTCATCTGTGCAACCAGTTATTGCTGTCGAAAGAACTGTTTTCTATAGAGAGAGAGCTGCTGGAATGTATTCTGCCTTGCCCTATGCCTTTGCACAGGTAATGAGTTTCTAGTTTTAGACATTACAAAATGCACATACCATGGAAAATATGTTATTAATTTATTTTTGCTTTCAGGTCTTGGTTGAACTTCCATATATTTTCTTTCAAGCTGTGGTATATGGTCTTATAGTCTATGCAATGATTGGATTTGAATGGACTGCTGCTAAGTTCTTCTGGTACCTATTCTTCATGTATTTCACATTATTATACTACACCTTCTATGGCATGATGGCTGTAACACCAAACCAACAAGTTGCATCCATAGTTTCCTCAGCATTCTATTCACTCTGGAATCTGTTTTCGGGATTTATAATCCCCTGACCAGTAAGTGTCTGCATTGTCGATTCTTCTAGTTTCTTTTTTCTTATGTTGGTCTCAGTTAGGAGTTTGAACTTGCAACGTCACAGTCATTGAAATGACTATATTACCGTTGAAGCTTATTCTTTAGTTCTATGTTTATATAAAGTTCCATCTTACACCAAGGACTTATAGTCTTAAATCTTTTATTCATGTCATTGAATTGTCTATGGCAGAGGATACCTGTGTGGTGGAGATGGTATGCATGGGCATGTCCTGTTGCGTACGCATTATACGGGTTAGTTTCGTCGCAGTTTGGTGATGTAAAAGATCAACTTGAGACAGGAGAAACAGTGGAAGATTTTGTGAGAAATTACTTTGACTTCAAGCATGAGCTTATAGGAGCAGTTGCTGCTGCAGTTGTTGGCTTTGCAACACTCTTTGCATTTATCTTAGCCATTTCCATTAAGTTCTTCAATTTCCAAAGGAGATAAATAAACATTCACTCTACTTTTTGTAGTATCCTCGATTGAATCTCACAGTAACAAATAACAATCGTGTTTAGTTTATCCCAAAAGGGAAATGTTTGATTTTGTACATATTCTTACTGGTAATAATATAATATACAAGCTTTCAGTTTCATTTTTCTTACTATTTCTTTTCTTCTTCAATCTAATGGATTAAAAACCATACTTAAGGAAATTTCTTTCATTTACAACAGCCTCTGAGCTTGCCTATTTTAGCAATCTTCTCTGCTCAATGATCTTGCTGGCCATGCTACCAGAGCAACACCATGCAATTGGCAAGAAATTGATCTGTCTGTGTTATCAACAGCACAAGCTCTTTTCCTACGCATTGCCTTGGGTTTTGATTTGATTTTTTCTTTTATAAGGCTGCAATTTTATTTTAAAATTAAACTTTAATTATATTTGTTTATTTCTTTTAAGTAGACAGATTGAGAAACTAAAATGATAGAAAATCAGAAATCTCATCCACCTTTTGTTTGGTAAAGTTAAAAATTTATGCAGACTAATATAACTATAAAAGTGTTTCAATGTTAAAATTATGAAAATATTCAAAAGCCTAACCACATATTTTTACGAGATATGTGTGCAACCATATAGATAACAAAAGGAATGATCAACTTAAATGATATTTAATCTTATAGGTTTTATTTCCCATGATCAACCTAAAAGATACTTCGGGCATTAGCACTACTCATGCCTTTTGCATTAGGTGGCTTTGTCTTGTCAATAGCTACATTTACTTAGTTTGTTAATATTCCTATCCAAATTGAAATTAATCTTGAGAGTGTACTAATATCTGTTCTTTGTTTAATGCTACAAAGAACATAAAAAATGGTGGATTTTAGGTTACTGGATATCACATTGATGTATGGGAAGAATGCAATTATAAATTTATAATTAATGAGTTCTTTGGAAAAAGTTGGAGTAATCTCTTAAAGTTGGAGTAATCTTCAGGTTTGTTTAATGCCTAGTCTTACATTAACTGGGTTTATATTATTCTTTCCTCTCTCTGCTCTCGTCTATAACTGAGAATTCCTGGGTGGTGATGGTATGCATAGGCATGTCCAATAGCATACACATTATATGGGTTAGTTTCGTTATCATTCTGGGACATAAGCATCCGCTTGAGTCAAAAGAAACAGTTAGATTTTCTGAGAAACTTAGATTTCAAGCATGAGCTTCTAGGAGGAATTGCAGCTGCAGTGGTTGGTTTTACAACACTCTTTCCTTTAGCATTTCTGATGGAAAATAAACACACAAAAACAGAGTATAATAGAGGGTAATTATATGTAAAAACTCTACACGTTCTGCTATATTTCATTGAGCTTTTATAGACAAAAAATTATAGCAGAGAAGTACAAAATCAATAGTAATTGGACGCAGATCCTAACTAATCCACACCATTTTTTCCTAACTATATGCTCCACCGTTCCTTTAAGAAATTCAAAGCTTACTTAATGTATCAGCAAAATATAACAAAAGATACAAATGTCACATCAATTGTGTCATTGCTGTCATCACTCCTCCTTGACACATTTGGTGGTGACACTTATTTCTTCAAACCAATCTTGAATACTTACAACTTCTGCAAACCAAGAATAATCATTCACAACAATATTACAACTTTCATAAATATCAGATAAAAGCCTTGTTCCTCTGACATCAAAGTCAGAGTCAAAATTAGAGTTTTCTTCATTTTATTACCTTATTATTGTTGTTTCTTGCTCATGGAAAGTGTTGTTTGAGCCCTTAGATTCTGAAATTTGTTTCTCTCAATTCCACAGTGATGCTTCATCAAATTTAACATCTCTAGCAGCAATTACCTTTTGAGTTTGAATATCAAGAATTCTATAGGCTTTACTGTTGTTGCTATAACCCAAAAACACACCAACAAATGTCATTTGATCAAGCTTTGATCTCTTAGCATCAGGAATGTGAACATAACAGGGAGATCCGAATACTTTTAGGTGATGAACAACAGGTCTCACTCCATGCCAAGCTTCATATGGAGTTTTGTTTGAGAGAGCTTTTGTTGGCAGCCTGTTGAGTAAATATATAGTTGTATTCACAGCTTCTGCCCAGAATTTTTGAGGCACATTCTTTTCAAGCATTAAACATCTTGCCATCTCCATAATGGCTCGATTTTTTCTTTCACATACTCCATTCTGCTGAGGAGAATAAGGGACAGTCAGCTGGTGATGAATTCCAGCATCAGAACAAAACTTTTCAAATTCTTGTGAAGTGTATTCAGTTCCATTATCAGATCTAATGTTCTTGATTTTACACCCACATTGATTTTCTACCAAGGCCTTAAACTTCTTAAAACAATCAACCATTTTAGATTTATATTTAAGAAAATAAATCCAAATTACTCTTGAGTAATCATCAATAAAGAGCAAGAAGTATCTATTACCACTAAGAGTTGGAATAGACATAGGTCCACATACATCCGAATGAATAAGCTGCAATTTTTCAACAGCTCTCCAAGCTTGATTTAATGAAAATGATTTCCTGACTTGCTTCCCAATTTGGCACACACTACATACACTGTCAATTGCACAAATAGGAGCCATATTTTGTGCAAGAGCCTTTTCATACATGGTTTTAAGCGAAGAATATCTGAAATGGCCAAATCTTTTATGCCAAAGCTCAGAATCGGTTAATGCAGCATTATAAGCATGAGAACTTGTAATTTTCAAGCTCAAAGGAAAGCTTTTGTCTTTCATTTTTACTTTCATAGGTTCACTGCTCTCTAGATCAACTATAATGCATGATTTGTTTTGAAAATGTAGAGAATAATTCTTCTTAAGCATTTGACCAACACTTAGTAGATTTTGGCTAATTTCAGGAACATAGAGAACATCAGGAATGAGTTTTGTACTTGACTGAGTTTCAGCGGTCACAACTCCTCTTCCTTTAACTTGAATGCTTTTACCATTGCCAATTGTGACAGATGATTGATATGCTTGGTCAATTTCCTTGAAAAATTAAAGATTTGAAGGCATATGGTGTGTGCATCCACTGTCTACAAGCCATTGATCTTTGTTTCCTTTAGCTGCATAACATATGGCAACAAACAAACTCTCCTCTTGATTTTGATGTTGTTGATCTTCAGCAATATGAGCTTGTTGGTTCTGTATCTTGTTCACATATCTGCAAACATTTACAGTATTACCAAGTTTTTTACATTTGTTACATTGAGCATCAAGTCTATACCAACATTTTTTTTTCCGGATGACCAGTCTTATTGCAATGTTTGACCAACACTTAGTAGATTTTGGCTAATTTCAGGAACATAGAGAACATCAGGAATGAGTTTTGTACTTGACTGAGTTTCAGCGGTCACAACTCCTCTTCCTTTAACTTGAATGCTTTTACCATTGCCAATTGTGACAGATGATTGATATGCTTGGTCAATTTCCTTGAAAAATTAAAGATTTGAAGACATATGGTGTGTGCATCCACTGTCTACAAGCCATTGATCTTTGTTTCCTTTAGCTGCATAACATATGGCAACAAACAAACTCTCCTCTTGATTTTGATGTTGTTGATCTTCAGCAATATGAGCTTGTTGGTTCTGTATCTTGTTCACATATCTGCAAACATTTACAGTATTACCAAGTTTTTTACATTTGTTACATTGAGCATCAAGTCTATACCAACATTTTTTTTTCCGGATGACCAGTCTTATTGCAATGTTTGCAAGGAGCATACACTTTCTTTTCTCCTTCTTTGTTGTTTCCAGCAGGCTTCTTCTTCCAATTTGGAGTTTTTCTTCTTTGATTTGCAAGAGAGGCACCTTCATTATTACTGCTACTACCTTGTCATGGATCTTCTAAGTTCCTGAGCTTGAAAAGCATGAACAAGCTCAACCAATGTGATTTTTGTCAAGTCTTTTGAATCCTCCAAAGAAGAGATCTTTGACTCAAATTTTTCAGGTAGGCTAACAAGCACTTTATCTACAATTCTTTTATATGATAAGTCAACACCAAGGAGTCTAATCTTGTTTACTATCTCCATGAGTCTATTTACATACTATTTAATGGACTCATCATCATTCATCCTTAAAACTTCAAATTCCCTCTTCTCTTCAAATTTAATATTTCCATTTTCCTTGTTCTTTCACTTCCACTAAACATCTCCTGCAACTTATTCCAAGCTTATTTTGGTGTTTCACAGGCCATAATCCTTGTGAAGATGAGTTCTGAAACTGCTGCTTGAATATATGAGAGAACTCTTAAAGCTTTTGCTTGCTGTTCCTCATGGATTCTAATTTGGTTGGTGGTTGGATTGTTACCCAATACATATGGTTCTCTATTAGTCTCAACTCACTGCCACAATTCCAAGCCTTTTAAGTGAGTCTTCATTTTTACATACCAACTTGGATAATTTTCACCATTGAAAATTGCTAATGGAGGTGTTGTTGGATTGTTGGAAGCCATGCTTTTGAAATTTAGAGTTTTATGTGAAGCCTTGCTGGTTTTCTCTCCTTTTTAACTCACAATCAGACCCTCCAAGATCAGAGAGGCTCTGATACCATTGATGAAAAATAAACACAAAAAATAGAGTATAACAGAGGGTGATTGCGTGTAAAAACTCTACACGTTCTGTTATTTTTCATTGAGTTTTTATAGACAAAAAATTACAACAGAGAAATACAAAATCAATAGTAATAGGACATGGATCCTAACTAATCCACACCATATTTTCCTAACTATATGCTCCATAATTTCTTTAAGAAATTCAAAGCTTACTTAATATAACAAAAGATACAAATATCACATCAAATGTTTCACTATGTCATCAATTTCTATTAAGTTCTTCAGTAGCCAACTGCCTTAGGTCCCCAACATTATACTGTGGTATAACCTCAATGTACCTTTTTGCATATTGGGGTCATTTCTAAAACCAAGAAGTGAATTTGAAGCCTCCAATGAAGCCTAATAAATAAAAAGTTCTCAATGTAATCCGCTTGTATTAAACAACAAATATGTTAGTTCTTGAATATGTGAAGTATATGAATTTTCATTATCCAGCAGAATTGAGAATGCTGCTCAAAAATAGAAAGGTCTAATGGGGAAATAGAAAGAAAATGAGAGAGTTAATTGATCTCTGCTTGGCAAAATCAAACGATTAATTTCAACTCCAAATTAACTTCAAACAATTAACTATAACTCACTATAAAATTAAAAGGGGACAAATGAGAACAAAAATTATGAAAATTTGAGAAAATCAAAAGCGGTACAATTGAGCTGGAATAATAAAGCTCATTTAGGTCTCAACCACAAAATTAATTAAACTAGGACTAGATCCAACCAGATCCAAACCAAATGGAAACAAAAGACAAAACCAAAGCCCTAAATCCCACCAACCCTTGATGCAAAACCACAGGAGGAGCAGCAGCAGAATCCGGTGAACTCTTGTTAGCAGAAACACTAGCTGATGGTGGAGGTGGCAAAGGATGAACAAGAACAGAAACCTTCATGCCATTAAAGCATTGCCCATTTCCACAAATGAAGTAATATCTCTTGGCCTTGTCAAGAGGTATAAAATCTTTACCACTACTCCAATTTCCTACTGCTCCTTCTGTTGTGCAGTTGTCATAACCAGTCTGGTTCACTTCAAACACATTGTACTGGTTCTTTTGGTACCTAAAAGCTGCAGTGATTATTAAAAAAAAATAAATCAAGAATTCAAATCTTATAAGAAAAAAAACCCAAAGAAAATAAATATTTCAAGATTCAAATCTTTCAAGAAAAAAAAACCCAAAGAATATATAAATATTTCAAGAATTAAAATCTATAATGTTTGAGATAGATAAAGAGATATTACTTACAGATAAGGTCGCCAACAAAGAAGGTGTGGTTGTTGGCCCAGAGAGTAAAGTTGATGCCAGGATTCCAGCCTTTGTTAGCACCAACAATATGGTCAGTAGCGGTGGTGGAAGTGGCGGAGAATAGGATGTAGCAGCACAAAAAGATGATCTGAGGTGAGGTGAGCAACATTTTAATCACACTGGTATCTGGGTGAATGCTGGTTTTCTTGATATATATATATTTTTTTGAACTGAACTACACTAGTAGAACTCAAACTTGACTGTGCAATAGAGGGAAAAATCTTATGTCAAGATGATCCATCTAATTCCAAAAATGTTTGAAATAAAGGCAGTGATGGTGGTCCACATTTCCCAGACATCACAAACAATAATTAATGTACACTTTAGCATGGGCTATTGGCTTATATATATTTTTTAATTAAGATATAGCAAGTTGAACTAGTTTATTTTCGAATTAGCTGTTCCTGTTTCCACATGTAGTTATTTCAATTATTATTGTAGAGGTATGATTAAGAACTTAAATCATGTTTTTTAATTATAAAATCAAACTTATAATTATACTTAACATCAATTTGATATATAAATATTTTTCAACAAATAAATTTTTATTTTTATTTTTTTTAAATAAAATGGATAGAGGGAGATTTATTGTTTTTTCAGTCATTAGTACTTATTTATAATGTAAAAATTAGTGATTTAATCCCTTGTCTCCTTCCTTCCATCCCATCCTATAAATCAAGAAAATAAAAAATGGCGATCTTTTTGAAATTTAAATCATTATTACAAACTATACAAAGTCATACAAGAATAAAACCAAAAAAATAAAAAATAAAAAAGTAAAGAGAGTTTGCAAATAAAATCTAATTATAATAATTAATAAATATTTCAGTTTTGAGATAAGATACAACATTGGAAGTTTATTTCAAAAGAGATGGAAAGTTGATATTTCAGTAATACAAACTTAAAATCTTCATGGAAAGGTTTTGAATTTGAATACTGAATTTGTTAAGGACATGACTGATCAAGCACATTTAGTCCATCTATTTGACTAAAAATGTAAGATTCAACTAACTAAATTATAAGATTATGAGAATGATTGAACATATTGATTGTGCTTAAAGTATGAGATGATCCCAATTGAAAAGGAAATTATAATCTCTAATTGAAAAGCAAATCGAAAAGATAAATTTACCAAGTTCATTTTTCTAAAAGTTCAACAGAAGAGTTACTAATTTCTATGACATGAACCTATACTTACACAGTTCAAAAAAGAAGAAAGAAAAAAATTATGTTTATCAGATGTTAAAGCAACCTTGAGGATAGGAGTATCCCTTTTCTATTTTCTCTGGTAAGGTTTAAAGTGCTTTAGTAAAAAATTAGATGAACCCAAGAGCATTAAGCCAACCATGTCCCAATCAATGAAGAGGAAAAAATGTAAAACAAATGGAAAACAGAGTAACAGACCATGAATGATGTGAAATTAGTCTTTATATATTAAGATGAGTGATTGATGTTATTTTTGTGGTCCATACTCTCCCAAATAATTTCCCTTTTAATCTACCTCCACCAATCATAGCCTCATCCAATGAGGAAAACAAGAGGGGAACTAGAATTATCAACCACCCTGTAGTTATTTAATGCTTGCTAACAAATGGAACTTAAATTTCACACCAACTCCTCATAAGGACAAAATTTGAATGATATGCTTATGTTATGCGTACACAACATACAAATGCAAGACAATGTAGATGAGTTTTGCAAAAACATGTCATGTAGAGTCATTAAGATCAACAAAATTTCCCATCCCCCTAAATGTATCCCATCGACCAAAGAAAATTCAACACACAAGAAGTGTATATTCTGCATTATCTACTAGCTAATCAAGATGGTTACATATACAGCAGATGTGAAATATTGATGGAGTTATACTATTAACCATGCATGTGTAATAGTATAGTTTTATTGTCATTCTATGGAACAATTATTTCTTTGTATTTAATTGGAGATTTATACTAAATAAATAAAAATGTTATAATAATTGTATTAGTATATTGTGTATATACTTGATAGGACCAAGTAGAGAATGGATGTTTTATACTGACTATTAAAACATATTCTCTAGGACATTAGAAATAAGATTTGTGTTCTTAATCTTGATTTAATTAATATGAGCAAATAAACATTGTCTTGTGCTTTGATTCATTAAAGAGTGAGTTTCATTTAATGGAATAATATTTCTCGGTGAGTTGAGCAAAGACATTTTATATTTGTGAAATATTAAGTTAATGATAGAATCCATGTCTCGGTTTAGAGATTGATGATGCACTTTAAGTAAGCTTATAAGGTTTCATAGTGTAAACCCTGCAGGTGGATTTTTAATCCGACACATGAAATAAGTTAAGCGACAATCTTAAAGATATATTGTTATTTAAATAAATTGTCAGTAATTTATTTAATGTAGCAGCATCTGTAATCTTAACATGGGGAACATGAATATTATGTTATGGAATGGTAATATTAATAAGGAGTTCGATCATGAATTTTTAGTGGAATAATTTATGATTAATTATAATAAGAATATACTGGTCCTGTATGTGGTCTTATTATAATTAGTAGCCTTATTAATTTTATTCCTGTGGTCCCTGCTGTGCCTTGATTATTTGGAATATATACAGATGTTTTTATTTTAAATTTAAAAATATTATCTTCCCATCGAAGAGATATTTTTAAGGAATTTAAAATAGAATAAAACTCTATGGGATAAAATAGAGTTGAACGTACAGTTTCTGCCCACTCTCAGAAAACTATTCCAAAGAGAATAATCGAGGAACACAACAGAAGATCGTGGGTGACTCCAAGGTCTCAGGCAAGAAGACTGGTGAACGATTCTGCGCTTCAAGAGGTCAGTCTCGATTGTTGTTTTTATGGTTTTTGTTTGCCTTCAAACGTTGTTTCGATCCGGGTTGTTTCCGCTTTATACCCGCTCCCTGCAAATATATCTAGTTTGTATAATGGTTCATGCTAGATTACTTTCATAGTATCATCACACATGAACTAAAAGGGCACCCACTGGCTTCCCCCTAAGGAGATACACTGTTCAAGTTCAGCCTTGGGCTCTGAGAAAAGCATTTGTCATAGTAAAGAAGTGTGGAAAAGGGACCATTTAAAGCCAACTAAGCGCACAGGTAAATATAGCTAGTTCAGTTGTTTTTAGCAGCTTTGCTGGCCCTACTCTGAAAATGCTACCATGAGAATCATGTTGGCACTTTACAGTTGGTTTTTTTCAGTTGCGCATACGACTGTATTTGTATTATTATGATCCTAAAGAATATGAAGGACATGCAACGGGGAAGCAAGAGAACTATTCAGTTTTATCAATCAAATCTACTCAAAAAGCCAGGAATGGGAGCACAAGTCTAAATGAGTCGTAGACAACATTGATAGGTCTACCCACGCAGATACAATAATCAAATGATACTTGAAATCATGTCGTAGTGAAATTTGGAAACTTTTGATTATTATATTTGTATTCTAAAACAATATCATATGCAAATTCAAAGAGTCATTTAAATAACCTAGCTTAGACATATTCACTAATAGGTCCCCCACAAGCATAGAGTTGGGAATAAGCCAGTTCACGCTATAAGGAACTCTATACTTTAATCTTGCACCAGAAGACCCTGTGGTCATTCCCTTCAAAATACAAAATAGCCACTAGTTGCTCTATGGCATCAATAAACAAGAGATTGCTATCTGCCGAATACGATGTCCTCAGATTCCGTGCCAGAAGACCCTGTACTCATTCTTTCAAAGCAGAGTATCCCCACATGTTGCTCCATGGCATCTGTAAAAGAGAGATTGCAATCTGCTGAAAATGATGTTCCTCAGGTTTCGTGTTTCCAAACAGATATCCAAATTAGACTATAATTTTTTCTGTGTATGCATGTGGTTTTTACTTTTTCCTCTAACCACGCTCTCTCCCTTTGGCGCATATTGATCTCTTTTAACTTGTCTCCCACTTTTTGTCTTTGCAGTTCTGGTCTTGTATTGGTTCTTCAAGATCTTTTGAAGTTTCGGATCATCTGAAAACCCATTTGATCTCATATCATTATAATATTCTCGGGCCTTGTTTAATAGTCCACATCTAGCTAGTCCTTCCACAAAAACTGTATAATGTGTCAAATTAGGGGTTACTTCATATTGCTTCATTTGTACCCAAATTTTCAATGCATTCTCAGGTTGCTCCATCTTGAAAAATTTGACAAGAATTACCAGAAAGCTATCCTCAGACGGAGCTAAACCAGCTACCCTCATTTCATTGAGGACTTCCAAAGTTGCTTCAAAACCAGTACCTTCAAGAAGTGCATGGTACGTCTCCATTGTTGGGCAGATATTCTCCTCTACCATGACGGTCAATATGTTTCTTGCTTCTGCTAGCTTTTTTCCCTCACATAGGGGACGTATCATTGAGTTGTAAGTGGTAGAATCAGGCCGCAATCCACTTTCTTTCATTTTTTCCAGGACCTTAAAAGCTTCTTTCAAGCAGTTCTCACGAGTTAGTACATAAATTAAAGAATTATAAACCTCAACGCGCGGGACTAAACCTCTTTTCTTCATTTCATCATAAAGTCTTAGAGAGTCAAAAAGATTCCCAACCTTTGAGAAGCAGGATATCATGTGGGCATAAGAAATTGCATTGGGTGCAACACAGAATTTTGACATTTCCCTCCAAACTCGCTTTGCTTCAAGCACGTCAGTACATATATTACACCATCCATTGAGAATAACGTTAAATCCCTCAGCCCCCACTGGGAAGAGCTTCTTATTAACAAGCATAAACTCTTCGGCCTCTTCAATGTTTCCATGTTTACAGAGAGCATTTAGGAGGGTATAGAATGATTCCTCATCAGGGCTGACTCTGAACTTCTCCATAACATCAAACGCCTGAATAGCTTTGCCTGGACAATTTGCTGCTGCATATCTAACAAAACAAAAGGAAAAAAGAAAAGGTGAAATAATGTAACCTGAACATATTCAGTCTCAAACAAGTAACTAGTAACCCTATTGAATTTCTAACAATCAATTATAGGAACCTTTTTTCTCCCCCAAAATGAGAACTAAAAAGCATGAGGTTCAGTAAAAGAGGAAAAGTTTCGAGTAAATTTGACCTAGCAAATTGCTTGATTAGTTCTACAATCTTTAGCAAACATATGTATGCCTTCAATCAAACTTGAAAAAGGTAAATGAAGAACCCAAACTCACCTATCGATCATAACGAGCATCGCCTGCCGAGGATTCATCAACGACTGATGCAAATCTCGAATCAAAACCCAAGCAACGTTGAATTTTTTATGACTACCCAAAACCCATACCACCAATTCATAAGATTTTTCATCAACACAGCCCCATTTCTCTCCCCATTTGAAAGCCAAAAACGCCGGTTTCCATTCCTTCCTTAGTTCCCAAATCAACGAATAGACCAAATTTTTATCAGCTCTAATGCCTGACTTATCAACAGAAGCCACAGCCTCTGCTTCTGTAGGTAAGTAGGCAGCCAGTTTCAGTGAATCGAGATGACTTGGTTTGAGAGTGTCATGGGTATGAAATCTGAGCTGAATAAGCTCAAATGGGTCTTTGAAACTTTGGGTGGAGAATGAAAAGAAAGTAGAGAAATGGACAGCGTTTTGACAAGGTCCTGAAACTGCTCGATGAAATTCCCCAGAGGAAAAGGAGAGAAGTGGATGCAAAGCAAAAGGAGAGGGAGAGGAAGGGGAAGTGATGGTGTGGAGAAGTAGAAGAAACCTTTTGTTATAACATCTCTGCAACTTTGGTGCAATGGTAAGGAATGACATGAGAATCTAGAATAGAGAAGAAGTCAGGGATTTTGTTTTTGGGAGCCAAAATTTTAAACCATTTGCATATAAATACATATCTGCAGACTGCAGCTACCCACAGCCTTCTCAAGATTCCAAACGTCAGGTCGTATATGACCTCTTTTTTTTTTCTTTCAAAGCCGAGTACATGAGCTCTTTAATACCATAATATACTTAAACTGCTTATGTTTAGTCTTAGAAACTTTTAAGATTGGAGCCTTTAATTAACATTATCTTAAAAAATATGCAACAGCAAAGCAAACTCTTGGCAGAAATTGTAATTAAAAAAAAAGGATCATTTTCACACTTATTATGAGAAATAAACAACATCCTGCAATCTAAAGAGGACATTATGTTAGTAAACACATTATTGATCTTTGCAAAAAAGAAAAAAAGAAAAAAAACATAACACAACATGTATCATACAGTGTAAGCCTAAAATGCTTCCTTTGAAACTCAAGTACATGTATCTCACATATGAATCTTTTGTAGAAAATTCATTTCACAACAAACAAAAATATAGGCAGCCTCCAGTACATAAGCATCAGACCATTTCTTCAAACAACTTGAACAGACTTCTACAGGGCAGCAGCTTTCATTAAACAAGCTATCTTACAACATTAGACCTTGTTTGACATCTGTAAAATCTCAGTGAGGCACAAATGATCCACATGGCTGAATACAAGAGTTGTTTGCCTTTGTTTCTAGCAGTTGCAAGAAGACCAAAACTTTGATTAATTCCTCCAGCTTATAGCAATCCTTCCAATTCCGCTGTGAACTGTTGACCTTGATGTCTAACTATCCAGTGAAATGGTTGCAGCAGAGATTTAATGAAGGCCTATCAATGTGCACCAGTAGGGATGGTGAAGAGTGTTGGACAGTGCTTCATGGCAGAGACTGGGGAACCATATATGCCACTTCCTTGGACTTGTAACTTTGTGAACTCAAGGGAATTGCAGAACTCCCGACCATCCACATCTTCTGACAATAAAGAAGAGGAAGAAGAACCCTCTCCAGACATAGAACTATTTGTGTCATCTATTTCTGATGGAAAAGGGTGATCCAGCAGCATCTCAGCAGTGAATCAACACTTAAGATTTTTCACTAAACACCTTTTCAAGAAATCCTTAGCATCCTTTGAGATATCACAAGGAATTTCAGGCATTTCATACCTGTCGGCAATATTTTGAATAATTTCATCAGTTTTTATGTCAGGTTTCGACTTCCAAAATTTCTTCCCAGTTAACATCTCTGACGCCATAGATCCAAGAGCCCAAATATCAGATTGAGACTCTTGAATACTCTCAACAAGAGTCTCTGGTTCCATATATAAAATTGTCCCTCCAATGCAGGAGTCTAACTTTCTCCTCTTGTTGTTCCTTTCAGATTTCCTAGACAATCCGAAATCGGCAATTTTGGGCACAAATCCACCATTCTCAGTAGACACAAGCAACACATTGTCAGGTTTTAAATCACAATGCACATAACCATGTCTTTGAATATAATCAATGCCTTCAAGAATAGACTTAGTGTATCTCTTCACATCAGATTTAGGCAATCCACAACCACCAGCCCTCTTTATAAGATCAGAAAGGGTTCCTCCAGAAGCATACTCTAATAAGAGATTGTAAAAATCTGTCCTTTATCGTCAGTTGTAGTTTCTTCACTAAAACACTTAAGAATGTAAGGACAATTAGGAAGATGGTCAAATATCTCTTTCTCCTTCTGAAGCGAACTTGAAACAGAGAACTCTGCTGTTTTGACACAGCCATAACAGGCGGATAAATTCGGATTCTTGATATGGGTTTCTTCAGATATGCTAAATATACAGAGCCAAACCCACCTTTGCCTATCAATTGCCTTCTCCACCATGTGACTCCATGATTATCTCCTACTGATTCAATCTTTCTCTTCATCTCTCCCTAACTGTCAAAAGTTGTCAAATTAGAAAGGAAAAAGATTTTCAAGATTTTAAATTTTGCTTCGCTTGAACTCTGAATACCAAATGTTACTATAGATGTTACTTTTAGGAGCCTCTTGTATCCAAAATCTAAAACGGATTGAGAAATTTAGAAATTACATTCAGTGAAAAACTATAATTACTTGATATGAAAGTCATTCATTTGTTTTTGGATAATATGATTCTGTAAAATTTCTTCAATCCTGATACGGCAAGGATTTCTTTTCTTTCTTTTTCAATTCGATAAGTACATAAAAGGAAGCAGCAACTTTCCTTCTCAATGTTTTCTTCTTACAAGAATCAATCCTTATGTTCTTTTATATGTTTCCCACTTCCAAGAACCGGAGATGACGGTGAAGCAGAAAGACAGAGAAGCAGCCAGAGTACTGAGTTTTGAGTGTTGGGCTTCCTTGTAGACTTCTCAAGGAAATGGCCTAAAACCATTTTGCAGGGAAAATATTTACAAAAATAACATAATAATAATAATAATAATAATAAAAGAAAACTTACTATTAAATAAATTTCTTAACTTCAAAATAAATTTTCAAAAATACTTCAAAACTTTTTACTTTACTAGTAAATGAAAATAGTCTAGTAAAATAATAAAAAATAGTATTTCAAATTTCATTTTAAACATATAAAGTTAAAATTTTGCTTTCAATGTATAAAATATGTTGATTTTTTATAGAGGTAAAATCTTTTTTTTTAATTTCAAATAGAAAATAAAACTCACAAAGTTTATATAAAAAAAAGTAAATATATAAAAATATAAAAATATTTTAATAAAAATTATTTAAATTTATTTTAAAATAAATATTACATATTATACTCAAAAAATAAAGTTAAAAAATAAGTTTGTCATATATAATGTTGTATGTATGTATGTATGTATGTATGTATGTATGTATGTATGTATGTATATATGTATTTGTTATATGTATATTATATATATATATATATGTCTGTACATATTGTATACATGTATATTATGTTGTGTAAAAATAAAAACTATTATTTTTTCTAAATAATTTTGCTTATTTCCATTATTAATGATGACAAGAACAAACTGCACATAAATTAAATTTCTAACAAGAGGAGCATTTATTATTTTTCTTTTTTAAAAAGTGTCAAGATAAATATTAGAGGTGGACATCGGTCGGTTCGGTTAATTAACCAATCGAACTAATCGATTAACCAAACCGAAATACAAAAAAATTACTAACCGAATCGACCAAATTTTATATTTTAATCGGTTTGGTTAATTAATCAAACCAAATCAATCAGATTGATTAATTAACTGAATCAAATTAGTGGGTTCGGTTAATTAACCGAACCGATCAATTTTTTTAAATTTTAAAATAAAATTATATTTATAAAAAAATTAATATAATTAAATAACTAAATAAAATTTATTATAAAAATAAATAAAATATAACTTTATTTTGTAATAAAAATATATATTTATAATAAAATTTTATATAATTAAAAAATTAAACAAAATAATAATAAATAACTAATTTTTTTAAATGGTTCGATTAATCGGTTAATCGACCAAACTGAATCGGTTAATCATTAACCGAACCAAAAATTAAAATATTGTAAATCCTCAACCGAACCGACCGAATTATATTCTGGTCGGTTAACTAAATTTTGCCTATCCCTAATTATATGATAAAATTATATCATTCATTTTAAGAAATTATTTTAAAAAAGTTTTTATTTTAATAGTTATGAAATTAATTGTAAATTAAAATTTATCTAAAATAATAACATTCACATAATAACAATGTACATAAATCAGGATAGCATCTCACATATAACTATGGCTTCAGCCTCTTTTGCACAACAATGGCAATTTAAAGTAAAATGATCAATTATTCGAATAATTTATTAATTTTAATTAAAATTTTCAATAAGAACTAGTTATTATTGATTTTATATTTTAAAATGGAAATCACTATATGAAGAACCTAAAATAGAGTTATCCGACATTGTGTAGCCAAATTAAGATATTCATTTTTTTTTCAAAAAAAAAAGATATTCATTTATATATTTTTTTATTTTTTAAAAAAGTATAATTATTATTAATAATTATTATTATGCAATAAAATTCACCTCAAAAACTATTATGCCATAGATTGGATAGTTTTAACAATAAAAAAAAGAGATGAAAAATAAAAAAATATTATTTTTTAAAGTAAAAATTTTAAGAATATAAACTAAAAAATAAAAATGTATATATATATATATATATATGAAAAAGTCCTTAAAATAGAATACATGATGCACTTCTTCCGTCTTAAATTCCTTTAGTCTTTAGACTCACTAATTCGGCCTTTTGATGAACTTCTTCCTCAATCCTCAAGAGAATTGTCAGTTGGACTTGATTCGGCTTTTCAAATTCTTGGACAAATAATAACTTAATGATTTTAGGGTTAAGATTTCTTGCATATTGGACTTGCTTTTTGAGTTTAGGTTTCTATATAAATTGGGTTTTTTCTTTGATAAAATGGTGTATCCCATTTTATCTTATCAAGGATACCCTCAATATTAGATGAGACTTTTTTCATGTTCAATGGATTCTATAACTTGGCCACTTTCAACAGAAGCCAAGAATAAGTAAAATGAATTCGACTGCTAATAGCATCTCTTATGGGTATAAATACATCTTCAATTGAACTTACCCTGTTTAAATCGTCTAAAAATATATGCTGATGATATCTCTTATGGATTCATCATGCATCGGGTGCTAATTGATAAGAAATTAGAAATATTTGCACATCAAATCCCTTGATTTTTCTTCACATCCACTATAGCATACAATCAGTGAACAAAATCCAGATTAATTCTAATTTTTCATGCAAGTGTTTTCATGAACCCACTAGTGTAGCTGATATACAATTGCACACCTAGAGTCTTTATCACAAAAATAATAATATTAATCATGTGCCTTAGATTCGGAGACCAAACAATTTACAAACTATCAAAAAGTAGAGTTGAAACTCTGAGGTCTTGTTTAAGTTCATATCCATATGTCAGTGAATGTATCCAGTTGCACAACAGCGTCTAGAGGTATTTTCTTGCAAGTGCACGAACTTTAGTGTCAAAATGTGATGATGTAATACGGGAACCAGGCAAGTAGAGGGGATTGAGAAGAGTCTGCAAAATTTTCAACATAATTTATGATGCAATTTTCAATCAATAATCAACATCTTAACAAAGAAGGAATGAGACATTATTCAATTGAAAATTGTCAGCGAGTACAAAAGGAACACACAGGCCAAGATTAAATTTTCAAGTAATCCATCACAACCTTGCACATACACATGCGTAGCAAGAATTAATAATATCGAGAGAATCGGCAGGAAAATAATTGTTAAAATTTAGCCAAAACTGAAAATAGCAAGGTAACTTCCTTGAAATGTTTCGCATATCACAACATATTGGCAGCACGGGGATAACCAGGGGCAAGCATTATCAAGAATAAGAAGATAAGGGGAGTGGCAAATATTTGATGCTGGGCTAATTTCAGCTTGCTAGGGGCTCTACATTTATCTATGAAGCTGAGATAACTTAGATTTGAGTTTATTCAAGAAACCAAGAGATAGCAGACAATGGTATTTCCTGTCTCCTAACAGATCATCATCTTGCTCAATCTGATAGTAAAATAACTGAGAACATATGTATGACAGTACCTTGGCCAAGCACTCACAATCATGCATAAAGACTGGATATCATATTTGCCAATCAAGCTTCTTCCATTTAACACAATTCAAATGAGAATAGTTCAAAAGTCATAATTACAGTGCCATATTAAATTTTGCAACCTATTCCTTATTCTTAAAACTTATTTCAAACTTGGGACATTGACATTGATACCAAATAGTCATGAATTCACCAGAAAAAACACATGGCATAAAAAAGCTGCAATAGACTTTCATTCTTTGGCTGGAGAAAGGGTAGAAAGAGGGGGTAACTTACCTTTATGTAAAGTTCATGAACCTCCTGAAAAAAGCTCTTGATTCCATCATCATTGTGAGGATTGTGAAGTAGCATAAATCGTGTATGTATGAGAAGTCAAAGAAATATCAACTAGGCTATAAATTCCGACACAAAACCATAAGCAAAACAATGCCATGTGTCACAAAAGAAATCCTGTGACACATGCCTTGTGCAGCTGAAGCTAGCAATGACAACATGAGAAATCTCCTAACTCCATTTTTCATATTATGTAATGAGTATGACTAATTTATGGAGACTGACACTACCACCAATGAGGATATATCATCTCACTAAAGTCAAACTACTATCTTAAGAAAAATAAAAGGAAAGGACATATAGTTTACTGTTGCATAATATATGCAGCTTCCATTGAGCAGAAAATTGGCAAATAATACAATTGAGCAGAAGAGTATACATAAGAATGAAGATTCAGAACTAGAGAATTCATAATACACCTACCTTCTTCATAATGCAGCATGTCATTATAGACAAAAGGAGTCCATGAAAAATATCAAGAATGGTTAACAATATCTTGACTAGGAATGTGAAAGATCTATTGATAGTCACAATCCAGAACTTTTGCATGTTTCATCATCCACAATTTACAAGAATGCTGAATTCTCCTCACGAGAGCATTCATTATTGGTCACTTTTACTTACCTTGAAATGCAGATGCATGTTAAAGATGTTTTTTATTTGTCATGCTCATAGAGAAAATGGTATTTTCTGACTAACACATGCTTTTATATTGAGACATGATAAGCCACATTTTTGTTCAACAAATGAGGAACTAAAAACACCTCAGGTCCAATGCGAGCCATTTATTTATTACGAAAATAACAAAAAGAAAGGATATGACCTGCTGTAACATAAACTGATACCACCAGATCATTAAACTTGTCAATTGCTTTCAAGAACCTGCAATAAAGATGTGATAAACAAATTCGTTAAGGTAATGACAATAATCAGGAAAAGGAAAAAGGAAAAAACGCAAACACGCATACATTCTGGCAGAGACTTAGACAGAGAGAGAGAGATTTTAAGCTACAGAGATTACATGGCACTAGTGGTCCATGCCAGGTCCTGAACAATATCCAAAGCTGCATGTAATATAAATTGATGCAGCTGAGCAGCATCTTCTCTCTGTCATCAGTTAATGAGGTGCAATATTAGCATCAATCATAACCATCTTGTTAATGAAGGCCATCAAAGCATGATTAGATAATACAAGAAAACAATCTAGAAGACAACAGCAATAGTGAATAAGGGCAAAAGAGAAGCTAACAGTTCAAGGCAGGAAGAAAACAACTATAGGACCATATTGCACACAGTATAAGATTAAAAAATGCAAGCAAAGACACATATGCTTGTATTCAGATCATATAGCAATGCATTGAATAGTAATTTCGACTCTGTGTTTTTTCTCCTACATGCTTCTTGCAATGTATTGGCAAGGCAGTCTCACAATGCAAAAAGATTTTAGCACCTTGTTCACAAGGCTGAACTTAAACAAAACATGGTAGATTATATACAAATCAATAACATCGGATTATTGATGCAAAATTACTACAATTTTAAATTCCAGTTATTACAAAATAAATCACAAGAACCAACCAAATGAACTCAAGCTTAATGAGCCTCATTCCCAGATTTATAGGTTGTGGAAATAGAATTGCTTAGAAAATCCAGAAACAGAAAATGCAGACCACAAAAATCACCAATAGAATAGCTAAAGAAAAAAACATACTTTAGCGGCAGATCCAACTTCAGCTTCATATATAGGAATATCGTTCCGGCTCACTATGATAAAACAGGCTGTGGTTGCCATTTCTAAACAAACAATCCCAAAACAAATAAATTCAGATTTCAATAAACTATGAACAAAAAAAATTGGAAAAAAAAAAAAAAGAAACCCAATTGAGGCAAACGCACCTCGTTATGCAGATTCGGTCTCTAAGCAGAGATCTCTGATCTCTCTACTTTCGCTCTGTCGTTTTGACGACGATTTGGTTTCTCTTTGCCTATTTTGGGCTTGGGCCGTCAATTCCTCAAGGTTTGGACTTTACTTGGCCCAAAATTGAGAAAAGCTGCGGAAGGTTAAAATAAGAAGAAACTCAAGAGGAAACCTAATGAGTTTGGTGGCCGTGAAAGTGAAGGAATATAGTAAAACGGTGAGGGGGAAAGAATGGGAAGCGAAGCAAAAGGCAATGGTGGCAGCAGTGGAGGATTCAGGTCAAAAATAGATAATTTCTTGTACAGTGGAGACAAGAAGCACGTTCTTGCTGGCATTGCCATTATCAGTGTGGTTTTTGGCGTCCCTTGGTACCTCATGAACCGAGGTTCTTTTTTTCTTCTTTCTCTACTTTGATTCTTGTTCCTGTTTTATTATTATTATTTTGTATGTGTGTCTATTGATTTATGTATATGCTTGAGTGCGTTGGTTTACTTATTGTTTTTAGATTTTTGTTGAATCTTTTCATCTATTTTCTTTCTGCGAGTAAGTAGAGGATGGATTATACTCAATTAGGGCAAAGATTTAAACTTTAATTTTTTTGCTAATTGTCCATCGTGTTAAGGCCTATTGTTATAGTTGAGAACATATTAATTTATCAAGTTCTTATTATATTGATATTGCAATTCAGTGGTTGCCGTGGGTTGTTGAACGAAGAATCTAGTGTAGGTTTTGAAGTATGTATCTTCTACTTTTGTTAGAATCATGTTCTTGGAGTGGTGCTTGCTGTTGCTAATGGTCAATCATCAAGTCTAAATTTGGCTTCCAGTTTTCTTGGATTTCATCCAAAAATGTGTTGCTATGGTGTGGTTTTTTGTGGCAACAATGCTGAGATTATAATGAGATTTATTTCATTAACATTTAGTTTTTTATCAATTTTTTCCTTTTTTGGCCATCATTCATGAGGAAGTCTGTCGCATCATTATCGGCCATATTAAACCCACAATAATTTATCTAAGAATATGTTGAGTTTTCAGTATTAATACACTTCTTTTACTCCTTTATAGGCATTTCTTTTACTTCTTTATAGGAATTAATACACTTCATTATGTGCCACTTCTTTTACTCAGTATTAAAAGAAATGCCATTCCCTTGCATCAGCCTTATCGTTGCTATGTTTTTCTCAGATTATGGGGAAAATATTAGATCTTATATTGTTATGGTGGATCAATTATTCCAAATGGTTTTACTCTGTATAAGACATAATCCTAGTTGTGATTAATATTCTCTGCCTCCTGTAGAGGAGTGATATACTGGAATCGCAATCGACAGTCTTATATTAGTCTGTGTTAAAGTGGTGGATGATGACAATTCAACTTGCAATATATATAATTTGCCCTTTATGTTTTTTATGCGGGGAACATAGTTTATGGTGGTGTTGTGGGTTGTTTTGTTCTTTGTGAACTCCCAATGAAGCATTTATATTTAACAATTATTCCCAACTCCCTTGTAGGAACAAAACATCAATCACATCAAGATTACTTGGAAAGAGCAGATAAAGCACGAAGCGAAAGACTTTCCTCTGGTTCTGGTTCTGCTTCCGCTCGATGAGCTTCATGAACTTTACCTAAAGTGATAGTTTTCCAGTGAGTATTTTGACAATTAGGTACTGTGGCTCTTGATTTATTGCACACAAAACTGGTTTGAAAGCCAGTCTAAGGTGATTTGTATTTCCTGGATACATTATGCATATGAATATTGGATAAAAAACTTGAAATGTTTGGGAGACTTAGAAGTCTATTCAGAAGCTCTAGGTTGGAAATTTTTCTTCCGAGGATTTTAGTGGTATACAAATGGTAGATGGAAATAAATACGGTTTGTACTTGAGATATTATGACCTGATGTTTTAGTTATCACAGTTTTCTCTCAACTACAAAAATGATTATCTCAATTTTTCTTTTTAATTTCCTTGTAAGAACTGATGGATACTGTAAATATGTATTTACATTTCCATCGGTCTCTTTGTTTTTCAGTGATGGTCTTTTAACTTTTTATTATTTATACTAATGCATGAACTTAATAATTATATTACTCGTCTAATGGTATTTTCTCTTTATTTTTAATTGTAAGATAGAGGAAAGAAAGAAACAAGGAGCAGCAAAAACATAAACAAATATATATATATATATATATATATATATATAAATTAAGAATTTGTTGGATGATAGTGTATTATGATTTCATAAGATATGGTATTTGATTTAATTTTTTCAATTGATAAATACAAGAAAATGTTGTCTTATATGATGTTAGCAAAAAAAATGCTCTCAAGTAAATTACCATAAAAAAAAATTAAATTATGTGTCAAAATTATTGCTTTTAACTATTTAATTTTACCAAGTGGACTAAAGATACGATGAGAAAATTTTAATTACTTGTATGATAAAGAATTAAATTCTTTTGAGCCATCAGAATACTAGCTATTTTTTATTTTTCGTCTTTGAATGAAAGAAATAAGAATTTCTCATAGAATTTCAGTTTAAATATAAGATAATACACTATGATATTATTGACTATTTTTTATTTAAAAAACCATTTCAAAACATTAATATTATTTTAGGAAGAAATCAAACTCTACTTCTGCATGATTTTTGTTTTATTTTTTATTCGTATGTTTTTTCACATCTACTCCTGCATAATCTTTTTCAATATCTTTTTCATCTGCAATAACATATCCAAAGTCCATTCGGTCATCGAGTGCTGTTTCTTCCCGACTTCGATTCTCTAATTCGATAAAAAAAAATTTCTATTGATTTTCTTATTTTTACTACTATTTTCTTTTGTAATGATGGCTGGAAAGAAAATATAAAGATAATTTTTCATGGTCCTTTTACTGATATAGGTCCAAATTTTGATGATGATATTGCAACTTGCAATGCGCATTGCCCTTCAAGAGAATAGAACATTGTTTTGCTTTAGCCTTTATTTATTTTGAGAAAAATAGATGAAAAAGAATAAAATAAAATTTTGATTTTTCGAATGTTTAACTTAGTTTATAAGCCGTTTATAAACTCTAAATTTAAATCGATATATTTATTTAGATAATTTTATTAATTTATAAATCTAGTTTATAAGCTAAAAAAACTATGAGATTATTATTTTTGATATTCATAAATACTTGATTTATAAATTAATTTAATCAAGTAATTTACTATATTATTTTTATGATTTTAATAAATGCTCTAAGTAATATAATTTTATATTATTTTTAATTATTTTAATAATAAATATGCTTATAAATTATTTTTTATCAAACATATTAAATATTTATCAATCACTTATAAATATTTAAAATATTTTTTACTATGTTAAGAGTTTATCAATTACTTATAAGCATTCAATATAAATTCATAACTACTTAAAATTTTAAATATTTATAAGCTTGTATTAGATTTTATAAGTTAAGCCAAACACCCTATTTGTTTAAATAATAATAAGAAATAAAATAGAAATAAAATTTTCATTTATTTCTAATACATGAAAAATAGAAATAAAATTTTCATTCTTTCCGCAATCATTAAAATTGAATTAATAATTTATTTTTCATCAACTTAAAATAATAAGAATATAATCATAAAAATAATCTTATTTACTTTTTTTCCGCTTGGTATTTAGATAACTAAACTAAAGAAAGAAATAAAAATTCTCTTCCCTTCCTTTCATTTATTTCCTTTTCTCCTCTTTATTTTTTTTCTGTTCCATTGCACTAATAAGAAACCAAACATAGACTTAATGAATTCTAATTTGTAACATCAAGAGGTTCCGCTTTCTAATTTGCTTTAAAGACTGTTCATAACACTAACAAGTTATACCTATGTAATGGACAACACAACATGGTAAAGGCAATGACTAAGTGCATATCAGCTACATATGATCTGAAGATATGAAAGTGCTGTCCATCAGTACTGGAACTGCACCCATTTTAGTTACAAGTCCAAGACATTCACTATTGCACCAAATAATGGCACGCAGATTTCCATGTGTCCAAACTGTAATACTATCAGTCAATTAGGCAGCAACAGAACCAAGCAAATGAGAAAAGAAACAGAAAGTGTTTTGCTGATAGAAAACTGGATCTCTCTCAACAAATGTCTGAAGAGACTATGAAGAATAAAACTAAACTACATTTGTTTAAAACACAAAGTTATCAGAGTCTATGATCCATATAGACAAGTCCGTTACAAATAAGTAATCAAAATGGAAAAATAAATTGAAAATGAGTCTCATGCCTTCGCAATGCAGTTCCCTTCTCCACTTGATTTCTTTTCAACCTTAAGTAAAAAAAAAGGACAAATACAACTACATTTTAAAGAATTGCCCTGATGACGAGGAATCTTTCCCTTATAAATCCTTCATTTCATATACAGAGTACAGAAGTAATTAATAGCAGCAATTGAAGACGTATAATTCATCTCTACTTTTGATTTCCTAATATATCTACAGCGGCATGAGTCTTCTGTACTTGAAGAACCATACAAATGCAAAAAATATGGTAACTCCAGCTACTCCAGTAATAATGAGGACCCAGTTAAATGCATCTTCATTATCAAACAATGCTATCGGAAAGTTCATGCCAAAGATACCTGCTACCACTCCAAAGATGGCAACCACAAATGTTGCAGTTGTGAGTAAAAGCTCAAATTGGATAAGTTGGTTTCGAACACTATCCTGCAACCAAGAATTTACGATAAGCCTTAGAAATTATTAACATCACTAGTTTGTATCAAAACAATTAAATGATGAAGCAAAAGAGAATATAATGTCAACATATTTATATTCTGCAGCTTGGTCTGCAAATAAATCAAGCCTTTTGTAAACGGTTTAACAGCCCAACTCAGCAAATGACTCATTCAAACTCATTCATACATACAATCAAGTTATTCTCGAGCCTAGTTTTTAGACTCCTTTAATAAATGAGCCAAACTTGAGCAAGGGTCTGTTCAGCTTATTTAGGATCATGAACAGCTCGTTTAAACTTGGTTATTAATATTTTTTTTTAATTTGATAGTATATAATTACAATGTAATGCTTAAAATCACTTTTTTTATCATATATATTACTAAAAAAGTGACAAATAATATTAGATATGATAATATGTTTAAAATAAATATTTTAATTTTCATTAAATTTATGACTATTTTAGTTATTAAGCGAGCTTATTTAGAAAGATTTAAGATTGATTTAGGCTCATGAGCCATAAATGAACAAGGTTGTGCTTTACTCAATTCAGCTCATTTAACAAATGAGCCAAACCCAAACCAATTCAGGGGTGGAACTAGGTGGAAGCTTAGGAGGGATCAATCCGAAATTATGGTCCGCCCAAGCTTCCCAAAATTATATTTATACCCATATATTTTTAGAATGTTTTTAAAATATCTTACATTGGCCTCCCCAAACTTTTAAATTTTATATTTTAGGCCCCATGCTACTTAAAATATTACATTTAGGCTCTAAAAATTTTTTAAATTTGGTTTTTTATATGTATATTTCATATTTTTTTTCCTATTTGTGTGTAGTATAGCCCTAAATTTTCTAAAGATTTATTTGTTACCCATGTATCATTATCTTTCTATATAAATACACATTTTATAATATAATAATATTGCCATTTAAAATTTTTTATATTACGCTTGCAAAAAAAAAATTGTGAATATCTATTCTTGGCCTCTCCAAACTTGAAGGCTTGTTCCATCCCTACACAAAAAGTAGGGCTTGTTTAATAAACAACTAAGCCCGAACTAGCCAAGGCTCAGTCAGTTCATATGCAGCCCCAAATCCGCCATCCCATGGGTCAATCGCTTACAAGCAGAAAATTGACCTGTGAGAGAGGACATTATGAATATGTTGTATCTGGTATCCTACATAGAAGTCTAGGCTTTCTGTAACTTTGCCATTGTAATATAATGTATAACAACCAATAGCTAGATGTCATTTCTTCTGCACATCATTGTTACTGCTTAATAATTTAGAAGAGATACTTTTGGAAATTTTCCTAACATGAATGTCAGACGGTACTTCCTACATTACCAAGATAATATGAAAAGTGGGCATTAAGTACCAAGGGAATAGGAAAGAGACGTGTACCAGCTGAATATTGATGAAATCCTCTGTGTAATCAATGTACTCCTTCAGCTGAAATTAAGTAAATACGAGATAAACTAACTGTTCACATCTCATGCAAGAACAATGAATAAGAACCAAATAAAATAGGTGCTATGTTTACCGATGTCAACTTGTTTAGGGTGCTATCAATGACAACAAAGTATGCCTCCAACAACATCTCTAACTGTTCTATACTCTCTGTAGTACTTTCTGAACTCTTCATGCTCTCATGGCGGCTTCTTGCAATGCTCAAGCTCTTCTCAAGCCTCCGGGAATCAGGGGGCGAGGAAACAGGAGAAACCGGAGCAGAAACCGATATCCCACCATCATTTGACCTAAATCCCATCAAAGACTGATCACCATAAAATGATGATTCCATCCGACTTTTCTTTTCAGCGAGAAACATTTCAGCCATATCCCCATCATCATCCATGAGCTGCTCTATCTCATCCCTAACCTAGATAATACAAGTTCAAAGAGGCACAAGGATTTAGGAAAATGTATTAACCAAAAGTCACTTGCTGATAAGGGTGAAAAAATGTAAATACCTTTTGAACTCTCCGGGTCAAGGCTACAAGTCTACTTTTCAAGCGACGCACGCGTTCCAAGTTTAGTGTACTGATCTGTGATGTCAGTTCATCTAGCAATGGGTATGCTTCAATCTCTAGTTCTGCTGCCTTTAGATATTGCCAAGTTTCAGTGACTACTATCTTCCTCAAGTTATGGAATTTTAACAAGAGAAAATGGGATAGAACAAAATATGACATCTTAAAATAGCTCACAGCTTGCTATAATTGATCATCCAACAATTACAAATGAAACCAAAAAAAAATTGTGCAAAACACCCTACAGAAATATATTTGTCTAAAATAAACAAGGATGCAATGGATGATTATGACAACAATATGCTAATAGATATATCTCTTCTCTGTTCAATGGAATGAGCTCAATTTCAATCAGCTGGCATAATTATGAAATATCCAGGAAAGTTAAAGACAAGCATCACCAGTGTTCAATAGATTACTGCTAAGGACTCAAAGTTGATAGACAAAAGCCAGAAAAAATAAATCATGTAACTGAATTCATGAACAACAGACCCAGGCAATGCTAATTTGTATCAATAGTGTGATCAAAGAAAAACAGACTGCTAAATGTATGGTTCATTTTCCCTCTTTCACAAAGAATTGGGATAATAAAATCAACAATTGTTGGCAGATACAATTCTAGAGCTGCTCATTTTCATGTGTGCTGTTCGACGGTGTGAACTCTAACTAAACTGTGGTCCTTTTATTTCCATGTATCCAAAATGCTTATCAGTAGTCAAATACTCAGCAAGAGAACGAAACCAATGAGAAGAGAAAACTTAAAGTGGTTTGCTGGAAAGAAACTTGCAACACTCAGAAAATATGACCAAGTCTCTATGTCCCAAGATGTGTATATTAAATGAATCTAATATTATGGATATGCAGCTACATTTACATATACATATTGCCCAAGCATCAATAAAGATGTAAAACGGCTACAAAGAGAATCAAGACAGAGCCACTAATTTAATTATATGCAACCACAGCCTAATCATTGAAATTATTGTTGGAGAGTACATTAGACTGGAACAAACAAAAAAAAATGATAGCACAAATATACAAGCATTTTTCACAAGATTTAACCATTAAAATTAAGTATCTTGTATAGATTCATTTAGTGATCTCTTATACACACCTGCGTATCAAGGAATGTACAGGCAGCTTCCAAAGCAACTTCAAGAGCCCTAAACTCAAATGGCAAATAATCAGGGGATGGGGTCCCAAATACATTGTCAAAATTCCTACTTCTCCTTCTATTCAAGTCAGCAGCTTCTGACTGCCAGACCTCACCTACTCCAGGTGCTGTCAACCGCCGTTGTAGCTCCACCACATACTGCAACACATAGCTATCAAGGGAATTTAGGAGCAGAACCTCATCAGCTGTAATAATACACCGAATCTGCTCCAAATTTACAACGATAGCCTTCTCTCTACCAAGAATTGTCGAGGGGTAAACAAACAAAGGATCAAGCAATCGCAGATCACGAGCAGGTAGATCACAACGACGCATTATAGTGAACTTATCAAGCTCAATAACCAGAGAGTTTCCATTTAAATCAACACGAATCCAAGACCGAAGCCCTTGGCCACGCTTCTTCAAACCTAAAACATCAACACCTTGAAAATGTTGTCTTCCAGAGGCAGATGCTCTATAAGAAGCATCTCTAAGATTTATAGCAGATGCAGGTTTAGGTGGGAGCAACCGCTCTTTAAGATCCTCCATAAATAATAACTAGCAGCTCCAACTGCTGGTGCAAAATATACAGATAAGAAAATATGAGCAAAACCCGTTACAATATATATATATTCGTTTTATTGGGTAAAGAAAGGATGCATCTACTAAGTCTTTGACGCAGAGAAACACATTCTGATAATTATAAGCCAAATCGATCACGCACTGCTTATACAACCACAGCATTACTCAAGCAGCACCAAATTGCACAAAATAGAGACAAATTATAAATTTTCAATCGACCAAAGAGCAAATTCTACAAGAATTGAGTACCAATTTCCACATTTCTCAGCATAAGATTGTATTGCAAGCAGAAATAAAAGAGAAGATTTTATTTACCTCCAATTCCAGTGATGAAATCAACCGAGAAGCAGAAGCAGCAGCAAAAACCGAAATCCAATGTCCGATTAAGCAGAAACTGAGCCAATAAAAGAATAAATTCAAATTAATTAATCAAAGATAATGAAAATTAATTAAAAAAAACAAACTAGATTTGTGGGAATCAGAGGCAGTACCAAACAGTGAATTGAGAGACAGAGGAAATTTGATTTTCAAGACATTGGCACCAAAAAGAAGAGTGAATCACAGAATCTTATTTAAGAATCAATCAATCAAAACATTTGTATGTAATTATTACGAAGTTCGTAAGATTTTGTATATTATTATGTATTTTTAATATTTATTTTTTATATTTTTATATTTTTAAAAATTAAATTATTTAATTTTTTTTAATATTTTTATTTTAAAATTATTAATCAACTATTTTAATATTATAAAATATTTTGTGCACTTTTTATATATATTTATTTTTATTATTCATTAAATTTATTTCATATTTAATTTTATTTTATATATAAATTGTATGTAAAATAATAAAAAATATTATTCATATTATTTAAAAATATTTTTTTAGTAATATTTATAAAATTAAAATAAATAATATTTATGAATTGTCTGTAAAATAATAAAAGATATTATTCGTATTGTTTAAAATTATTTTTTAATAATATTTATAAAATTAAAATAAATTATGTGTAAAAATATAAATAAAATTAAAAATAAGAATAACTTAATAAATAACAAATAAAAATATATATAAAAGAGTAAAAAAATTATTTTATAATATTAAAATAGTTGACTAATATTTTTAAGATGAAAATATTAACAGAATGATTAAACAGTTTAATTTTTTAAAATAAAAAATGCAAAAATTAGATACTAAAAATATAAGAACTGATTAGTATAATATTTAAAACTTCAAAAATTTTATAATTATTTATCCTAATTATTTTGAAATAGTTTGAAGACTCTGTTTCTGTCTGTTTTTGTGTTTGGAATCTGGATTCCAAATTTTTATTGTTCGAATTTGGCGAAGTCAGAATCAAAACCTTAAAGTGAAAGGCCCCCTTTTCAGAGTTAAAATCTTAGGGTGTGCTGGGATTGGGTTTTATTTTTTAGGGGTTTTAAAAAAAATTGATTTTTAGATTTTTGGTTTTGAAAAGATGTCGCATTAATAAAAATTTTAATATTGTTTTTGGTTTTATAAAAATTTTGATATTGAAAAGATTTTTGGTTTTGCTAGGATTGGGTTTAGTTTTATAAAACATAATAAAATTATAAAATTATAAAAATTATCACATATGCAACATATATTGCAAATCAGCTAATATATATTGATATTATTATACATTTATACATATTACATATAATAAAATATATTAATTGATTCATAAAAGAAATCAGTATACAACGTAATAACTTGTATTAAAATAATAATATTTAAATTATTAAATTAAGTTAATTGGTTATAAAGAATTAAATAATAATATAAACAAATAAAAAAATAACTAGCAACTAAATAATTAAGTCTGATTGAATTAATAATTAAGAGTGGGCGTATTATTAGAATTTTGAATTATTAGTTGATGTATTATTAGACGAATTATCATATTAGAAAGAGAGAGAGAGAGGAGAGAGAAAGAGCAAAGGAGAGAAATAATTATATGCTACAACTGTTGTAGCAAAAAATGCCTATAATATACCAATGAAATTTTTACACGTAGATTAAATATGACACGTGGCGTTATCTGTTGTAGGCATTTATTGCTACAACAGTTGTAGAATATAATTATTCAAAGGAGAGAGGGAGAAAGAAGATAATGTGTGTTTTCTTTCGATCTACACCTAACCGTCCACTTCATTGGGACACGTGTTGCACCACGAGAAAGCTCATCCTTTGACGCGTCAATCGCCACCAATAATATTGTCGTACGATGCTGAAATTGGGCTCATGCGTGCTGTCCAACTGTGATACCGGCGTGACTTTGCGATGAGATTTTCGACTATTTTTTGGTTTCATTTTTCGTTGATTTTGGTCTTTTTAAAATCATCTCTTCGTAAGCTTAAATTTTACATCAAATTTATAAATTATGGATGAATTTTACATATAACAACAAATATTAATTAATTTGTAAAAGAAGTATTAATATGTAATTGATCTATATTGTTAAATGTTCATATATATTATATATAATAATATATATTAATTGATTTCTAATAAAATAGCAATGGAATAAAATATCAATGGAATAAGGCTCAAATATAACTTTATACTATATTGAAAATATCATTTAGACACTTAAAACTTTTTTTTCTAATTAAATTATTTTTTGTCAAAAATAGTTTAATTAAGCACTTGTAGTAATGGATGATAAATTTTCATTAATTTTTATCTATATAGTACTGTGGATTCCATTTTTTTTACACATGTCTCAATTTCATTAATTTCTAAAAAATTAAAAATAATTAAATAGAATTAAATAATGATAAAATAATTAAATTTAATTAAATAATAAAATTTAATTAAAGTCTTTAGCCTAAAAAACTATAAACTTTACCTTTGTTTTTTGAGAAAAAGAAAAATGGGAGTAAAAGTAGCTTCGAGTTGTTTTCTTATCGCAGCCAATGTTGCCTCCCTCTGTAATCTCATCTCCTTCCTCAAAAAGACGTTGTCGTTCTGATATAGTTATAGTTGGAACCAGTGGCGTAGCCAGGATTTTAGATAAGGGGGGTCCAATTCAACTTAAATACTAAACATTAAAAATATCAAATTATAAAAGAAATAAAAAAATTCCAGATTATAAACTACAAAAAAATAATAATTTCAATTTAACTTCATACTACTTTTCTCAAAAAAAAAAAACTTCATACTACAAAATCAAATTAAACATTTCAAATTTATAATGTCCTCAAGTATTTCAAGCCAATTTCTTAATTCATTATTTTTCAAATTTCAATTCATTTTAGCAAGATAAAAAAATTGCAACAAAATAAATATGAGATTAAAAGTAAGTGGTGTACCTATTCTTAACTTGTTGCCGCTGCCTTGCTGGTGTCAATCGGTGAAAAATGAAATTGAAAAAGGAAGAAACTGTTATCTGAAAAAAAAAAGAAAAAGGAATTAACGAAGAAGAAACGTGAGAAAAAAGAGAAAGAGTCACAATTAAATTATTCTTGTTTGTTTGTAATGGGCAGAGTCATTGACAAATCTTGTTTGTTTGTAATGGGCTTGATTAAAAGGCCCAGTTTTAAAGATTGGAAAAAAAGGATGAAAAATGTTGGGAGCGTGGATCGAAGTTGCGTACTCTCACATAGTAAGGCCAAGCTGTTCCATCTCAACCAATGTAATATTCATTCTCAAATATACCTAAAAAATTTTTATTTTTAAGTGAGGGGGGAACAGGACCCCATGGGACCCCCTTTATCTCCGCCTCTGGTTGGAACTCTTCTTTGCCGATATGTGCACAGAATAGGCCAGTTGGCTATGTTTGGTTCTTCATCAACAAAGCTTGAAGCTTTGATTCTTTTTCTGACAAAGAAGAATTTCCAAGAAAATTCAACCAACTATTGCACTCAAACTCCAGCTTTCATATGATAACAAAGCTCATGAAAGATGGTGTAACCAAGGTTCTTGGCATTTTGAAGGCAAGTTTTTATTCATATTTTTAATTCTATTGGATTGTGTGGTTGCTAAGTAGTTGGATAAAGTAATGGGCAATTTGGGGTCGATTTCTATTGATGGATTTATTGGGTTTCAAAGGATTGGATTTACAATTGCAATATTAGATTTCTTTCGGTTTAATTTCTGTGGATTTACAATCAATGATGGTAATGGTGAGTTAGGTTTTAAACAACGATAGTGGTGGTGATTTTTGTTTTGGAGCATCGATGGTAATAATACTGGTGAGTTGGATTTTTTGAACAGTGATGGCTATCAGTGGCGGAACCAGGATTTTAGCGAGGGGGGGTCAAAATTTATGCGGTGGGTGGCGGCGTTCGGCGGTGCGGCTGGCCTGGCTGTGGCTGGTGCTGCTGGGTTACTGGTTTGGGGACAGGGAGAGGGGGCGGGCAGTGGCTGAAGATGGAGAAGAAGGGCTGCGTTTTAACACAGCCCTTTTTATTTTTTGAACCGGCCCAAGCGAAACGGCATCGTTTCGCTTGGGCCGGTTTAATTTTTTTTTTTAAACCCCTGGCGAAACGTTCGCCAGGGGTTTATTTATAAAAAAAATTCGTCCCTGGCGAAACGACGCCGTTTCGCCAGGGACGAATTAATAAAAAAAAAGAAAATGAAATTGCAGCGAGGGGTTCGTCTACCCCTCGCTGCAATTTCGTCTGAAACTCAGCGGGGGCTGAGTTTCAGGCGCTTGGGCCGGCAACAGGCAGCCTCCACGTCTGGAGGCCGGCGAGGGGGGGTCATGTGACCCCCCACGACCCCATGGTCGTTCCGCCACTGATGGCTATGGTGATTTTGGTTTTTGAATGGCGACAGTGGTTTTCGAACGGCTATGACACATAATTTATCTTCCCAAATCACAGAAATAATTTTTTTTTTAATTTTTATGGCGAAGATGGTTTTCAAACGGGATGGCACCCAGTTTATCTTTTCAAATCATGAAGAAAAACATTTTTTTTTAATTTTTATTATTTTATTATTATTTAATTTAATTATTTTTATTTTTCACAAATCAATAAAAATGAGACATATGTAAAATAACGAAACTCACATTACTATATAGATAAAAGTTAATAGAAATTTATCTTTCGTCACGGCCGGCGAGAATTTAATTAAACTATTTTAACCAAAAAAAGTTTAATTGAAATAAAAAAAAAAATTTAATATCTAAGTGAAATTTTTGATATAGTATAAGGATGTATTTAAAACTTATCTCAAATATCAATATACAAATTAAAATATCAATATATAAATTTAATTAATTTTTAATAAAATATCAATATACAAATTAAAATATTAATATATATATTAATATATGTTATTGTATATTTATATATATTACATATGAAAATATATATCAGTTTATTTATAATAAAATATCAAATAATATAAACTGATATATTATTATATGTTCATATATATTACATATAACAACATATATTAATTTGTAATAAAGTATCAAATATATAAACTGATATATATTGTTATATGTTTATTGATATTACATATAATAATATATATCAATTGATTTGAAAAATAAATATCAGTGTACAATTGATATATATTAATATATATTACATATAATAAATATATTAGTAGCTTTGAGATAAAATTATCAATATACAAACTAAATATTTTGTTATATGTTCGTATATATTACATATAACAACATATATTAATTAATTTATAAAAAAATATCAATTAATAACTAATATATGTTAATCTATATTATATATAACAACATATATTAGTTAATTTGCAATAAAAAATTAATATATATTGTTATATATTTATATATATTACATATAATAATATATATTAGTTTATATATTAATATTTTATTGATATGTTCATTTATATTATATTTAATAATAATTATCAGATGATTTACAAAGAAATATCAGTATACAATTGATATATGCTATTATATATTTATATATGTTACATATAACAACATATGTCAGTTGATTTGCAGTAAAATATTAAATATACAAGCTAATATATATTGTTATATGTGAACATATAACAAAATATATTAGTTGATTTCAAAAGAAATATCAGTATACAAATGATATATATTTATATATATTATATATAACAATATATAATATATAATAATATATATTAATTGATTTACAAAAAAAAATATGAATATACAATTGATATATGTTATTATATTTTCATATATATTATATAATTACAACATATAGCATATATTAGTTGATTTATAATAAAAATATTAATATAAAAATAAATATATGTTGTTATATGTTTACAGATATAACGTACATTAGTTGATTTACAAAAAAAAAATTTTACAACTAATATATGTTGACATATATTACATATAATATATATTAGTTGATTTCTAATAAAAAATATCAAAATACAAATTAATATATACTGTTATATGTTCATATATGTTATATATAACAGTATATATTAATTGTATATTGTTTATATGTTTACATATATTATATATAATATATATTAGACTCTATATATATAATGTATATTAGAAGAGTCGAAAAAAGAAATATAAAAAACATAAATTTTTATTTAACTATTTGTAAGTATTAATTAATATAAATATTTTGAAATTTTCAATATAATTATTTTGCATTTACCTTTATACAAGTGAATATATTTTGTCCACTAAATCATATGATTATGGTCCCTATTGGCATGAGATCATTAATTTTACACCACCTAATAAGGATTACAGATTTTATTACATGTCCATGGAATAATAGACAATCTCTTTCAAGCTTTTCTTATCCACCATGACATCACATAAGACAACTACCACTTTGCATTTGCTGTTATTTTTCTACAATTTTCCATGCTTCTTATTCTTAACAAAAGCATCTTTACCTAAATTATAGCTAATAATTACTTATTTTTACAGTTCAAAATCAAATCTTTTTAGTAGTTTTTCTATTGTTGTTGTTTTCCTAGTAGCCAAACAGAATCTTCATTTAGAGATTAATCAAACAAGATACCAAAATTTAAGTTTTACTTTTACTTTTCTTCAATTTGAAACAAATGAATAACAACAATAAGAGAAATGAGATTTAGATTTCTTCTTCTAAACATGGAAACAAAGGGAGAAATTATTTGAAGTACCAAAAACTATTTGATGAAAAACTAAAAACAATGAAAAATTATTTTTTTGAAGTATTTCATTGAACATGTAGCATGCATTATATTTAAAAGAATAAAAAAAATTCTGAATTATTATATTTGAAACCCAAAAATAATCTCCTCAATGTTAGCACATGTCCATGGTATCTTCTTGGCCTTGGCTGCCATTTCATTCCAATTGTTATATTAGAAATACAAATTTCCTTAAAAGTGTTATTGGAAATTTCCTCCAATCTGGTAGCCATGAACACATTATCAACATCCATATCCCTATTGTTAATCCCTTGAATGACAGGCAAAGCATTTGGGTCATAGTTTTTATCAGCATATTACCCATAATTTCTTGTCATCCAAAATGCCCATTTCATTGTGTGCAGAGTCATTTTCTTCGCATATATATCCTTCACGTATACTAGTTGGAATTATTGGAGTAGAATTGTCCTATCATTTTTAATACTAAAAATCAATTTCAATAAACTTCCATTGATGCATCCTTTTGGATTTGTTAAAGCCATCGAAGAACGTCACATTTGTGGAAAAACTTTAATCGAAATCTATAAATTTTGAAAATTAATTTTTCAAACTCAAAATGAAAACAAAAAAAAACAAAGAAAATAGTGAAGAAATTTGAAATTTGATTTGTTTGACGTAGATGATACCGACAGTATTTCATTACTGGAGCATAATTTTTAAACCAAGGGGAAGAGTGAACAGATTGGAAAAAATCTCTGAAATGAGAAAAAATTTCTTTTCATCCCATTTGTATTCTGTTATGTACATGTATATATACTATCTAACTGTTACAATATACTTGTATGTACAATATAATTAACTCTCCACACACTTCACACACTTCTACCCATGTAATTGTTACCCGACCCATTTAGAAATTGGATTATAAAAATATCTTATCTAACCCTTGGTCAGATAAGATTTGCAACGGAGCCGCCGCTCAAGCTTTTGTGATCTCCTGCTTCTAATCTCGCTTTGTGATTTCCTGCTCACCCCCCCCCCCCCCCCCCTCAAGCTAGCGTTTGGGTGTGAGACCAAACCAAGCTTGGAGACCAAAGATCGAAACTTTACAATAGGAAGGGTCTTGGTAAATAAATCTGCAAGCTGATCGTGAGTAGAAACATGAGATGTGCGAATAAAGCCGGACTGAATCTGGTGTCTGATCAAGTGGCAGTCGATCTCGATGTGTTTTGTTCGCTCATGGAAGACGGGATTTGCAGCGATATGGATTGCGGCTTTATTATCACAGAAAAGAGAAACAGGTAAATCTACTGTAACTCTGAGCTCTCTCAATAAACTCACCAACCAGATTAGCTCACAAGTTGTGTTTGCCATACTGCGATATTCTGCTTCGGCTGAGGAACGACTAACCACGTTTTGTTTTTTTGTTTTCCATGACACGAGAGATGAACCAAGAAAAACGCAGTACCCGGAGAGAGAACGGCGGGTAGTAGGACACGCAGCCCAGTCTGCATCACAAAAGGCCCGGACTTGGGTGATTGGTGCTACCGGGAAGCATAATCCGAGCGAGGGTGTAGCAGATAAGTATTTTAACACCTGAAGGGCAGCTCGGAGGTGGCCTTGTCGAGGTGACTGCATGAACTGTGATAGCTGTTGTACTGAGTAAGTGATGTCCGGTCTTGTAAAGTTCAAATACAGTAGCCGACCTACTAACCGGCGAAAAATCTCAGGATCTGGTAAGATCGTTCCCATCTCTGCTTGTAATTGTTGGCCCTGCAATAAAGGTGCATGCTTTGAAGTGGTTGGTTTGATTCCAGCATCTTGTATAAGATCTTGTATGAATTTATTTTGACATAAAAACAAGCCTTTCTCTGTTCTGAAAATCTCGAGACCCAGGAAGTATTTCGCCTGCCCTAGATCTTTGATTGTAAACTTTGCATGTAGATACTCTTTAATGGCTTGTATGTCATTGATGTTGTGGCCTGTGATGAGTATATCGTCAACATAAACGATGAGAATAAGCATGGAATTGTCTCTGTGTTGGATGAACAAACAATTATCGTTTGTTGACTGAGAAAAACCATATGTAATGAGTGTTGATGTTAATTCCTTGTTCCATTGGCGGCCTGCCTGTTTGAGTCCATAAAGAGATTTATTTAGTCTGCATACTTGTCCAGCTGAGGCCTTTGTGTAACCATCAGGTGGTTTCATGTAAATCTCTTCAGAAATATACCCATGTAAATAGGCATTGTTGATGTCTAGTTGGTGGAGAGGCCAGTCATAGCTAGCAACTAAAGCCAGCACAGTTCTCACAGTAACTAGTTTAGCAACTGGAGAGAAACTGTCATTGTAATCAACACCCAGCTGTTGGTTGTAGCCCTTGGCTACCAACCGGGCTTTATATCTTTGAACAGTGCCATCTGCATTAAATTTGACTCTATAGACCCATTTTGAGCCTATGGCCTTCTTGTCAGGAGGTAGAGTGGTTACTGTCCATGTGCCATTGTCTTCTAAAGCCTGCAATTCATTCTGCATAGCATTTATCCAGTTATCATTATTTTTAGCATTATAATATGAAGTAGGTTCATGAATTTTGTTGACATTAAGTTGGTGAGAGGTATAGGATTGAGAAAACAATGCTGAACTGTTATGTTGGTGTCCAGGTACAATATAATCAGATAACCAAGAGGGTTGATGTCTGGTTCTGCTGCTTCTCCGCAATTGTGATGCAGGCTGATTTTCTGGTTGGAATGGTAAGTTGGAAATGGTTTCAGGTATGTGTTCTAATGTATAAACTGGTTCTTGTGGATTTGGATTTGATTCTGGATGAGGTGTTTGGTCTTGGTTTGGAATGTGATAATGTGTTGTTGAGTCTTGGTTGTTGGGTGAAACTGGTGTAGGAAAATCAATTGGGTTAGTGTCCAAAACACAATCAGGTAGATGAAATGTGCAGAGATTAGATGGATTATCCAAATGAAATGGAAAATCAGTCTCTCGGAAACTGACATCCCTAGAGTGAAATAGTTTCTTGGTGTGTAACCCATAAATTCTGTAGCCTTTCTGCTGAGGTCCATAACCCAGTAAGACTCCTGGTATAGATCTAGTTTGAAACTTGTTTTTGTTGGGTATGGTGTTTGTGGCAAAACACAAACAACCAATGACTCGTAGGTGGGTTAGGGTAGGCTGTTTTTGGTAAAGGAGTTCATAAGGACTCTTCCATTTGAGTATCTCAGAGGGTGCTCTATTGATTAAGTAGGTGGCTGTTAGGAGTACCTCAGACCAGAAAGTCTTAGGCAGTTTGGCTTGAAATAAAAGGGCTCTTCCAACATTGAGTAATTCTTTGTGTTTTCTTTCCACCCTACCATTTTGTTGTGGGGTATGTGGGCAAGAAAATTGTTGTAGGGATCCATGGTTTTGTAAGATACTTGTGACTTGGCTATTCTTGAATTCAGTCCCATTGTCACATCTTAGGACTTTAATTGTTTTCTCAAATTGTGTCTGAATCATTTTAAAAAAATGATCAATGATTCCATGCACCTGCATTTTGTTTGACAGCATATACACCCATGTGTATCTTGAAAAATCATCCACAATAGTCAACATATAATTTGCACCAGTTATAGAGGTGATAGGGTAGGGTCCCCAAACATCCATGTGCACTAAATAAAAAATGTCATTGGCCCTAGAACGGCTAGGATTGAATGGTATCCTTTGCTGTTTGGATTGAGGACAGACATTACATTTTAATGTTCCCTTACAACTGTTTGGAATAGAGTTTACATGGAATTGTCTATTTTCAGATATATGGCCTAGTCTAACATGCCAAAGATACTTCAAATGAACATCATGATCTTTGCATGCCATGTTTATTTCATAAGCAACAGTAGGTTTTAACAAAAAAGAACTATTAGTAACATAATAGAGACCTCCATGGACATTCCCAACTGCAATTGTTTCATCAGTCTGCAAATCCTGCATTATACAATGATTGGGTAAGGTTTTAACTGAAATTCCATTAACATCAGCTAACATGTGGGCAGATATGAGGCTGCATTTGAAACTAGGTACATATAGAACCCTGGTTAAGGTTAGTCTATCATGTAACTTGATTGTACCAACCTTTGTCACCTGTTTGTAGGATCCATCAGGAAGTTTAACTGGTTTGGGGTAAGGTAAAGGTTCTAGGTGGTCAAATAGGTGGGTAAGGTATGTCATGTGGTCTGTGGCTCCTGTGTCAACAATCCATGGTCCCTTATCATTCATATTAATAACACTATTATAATGACAAAAAGATAAAATACCTGCAAAACTCACTGCATTTGCCACTGGATCATCAGAGAAATGATCTTCACCTATCATTTTGCCTTGTTGGTCATGCATCTGCTGCTGTTCTGCATTATACTGGACATTTGCCATGTTTGCCTGACTTCTTTTCTTTTTTAACTCTATGTACCACTCCGGATACCCATAGATCTTGAAGCATGTATCCTTGCCATGACCTGGAAGCTTGCAATGCTCACAAATCTTGTCTGATTTGCTCTTGTTCTCCTGCCTGTTATTCCTTGCATTACTCCTCTGATTGTAACCTGCATTACTGCTGTATCTTTGTGCTAACATGACATTAGACTGCTCACTGGATTCATAGGAAGGTGTATGGACTTCCCTTTGTTTTTCCACAGTAGCAATCATGGAGTATGCTTTGCTAGGATTAGGAAAAGGATCCATTAACAAGATCTGGTTCTTAACATTGTCATATGAGTCATTAAGTCCCATAAGCAGTTGCATTAATTTTGTTTCATTTTCCAGATCTGAAATGGCTTTAGTAATGCCACAAGTACACCGAGCAGCAGCTCCACATGTACAAACTGGCAATGGCTTTAAGCATGCCATTTCATCCCAAAGTTTCTTAAGTCTAGTATAATAGGTAGCAACAGATGAATTACATTGCTGTATGCTTGCAATTTCTTTTCTCACCTTGTAGATCAAGGGACCATTGCAGTCTCCATATCTCTGAGCCAAATCTTCCCACAGCTCCCTTGCACTGTTAGCATATAAAAATGCTTCCACAAGATCACTAGAAATTGAGTTAACAATCCAGGATATCACCATACTATCAACTTTGTTCCACTTCTTCTCCATCTGTGTGCCAGTAGCCGGTTTGATCTCTTCTCCAGTTACAAATCCAAGTTTCTCGCGAGCTCTTAGGGCGATCATCATAGATCTGCTCCATGACAGGTAATTTCTTTCATTCAGCATGATAGTTATCAATTTTGATGTTGCATTTTCATTTCCAGTAATAGCATAGGCATCTGAATTTCCAGATTCAGCAGCAGGTGTTACATCAGCCATCTCTTGATTAAATCTTTGTTTTCAGGTAGATCAATGAAGAAAAAGAAGGTAGATCAATGAAGAAAAGGAAGAAAATTAGCAAGAATCTCAGCACCAAATCAGTTCTGGCTCTGATACCATGAACAGATTGGAAAAAATCTCTGAAATGAGAAAAAATTTCTTTTCATCCCATTTGTATTCTGTTATGTACATGTATATATACTATCTAACTGTTACAATATACTTGTATGTACAATATAATTAACTCTCCACACACTTCACACACTTCTACCCATGTAATTGTTACCCGACCCATTTAGAAATTGGATTATAAAAATATCTTATCTAACCCTTGGTCAGATAAGATTTGCAACGGAGCCGCCGCTCAAGCTTTTGTGATCTCCTGCTTCTAATCTCGCTTTGTGATTTCCTGCTCAAAGAGGAAGAAGATGAAATGAAGAGGTAAAAGAATAAAGAAAAAAGAGGACACCGTATTTTTTTAAAAAACAAAACATAAAAAAATTAAAAATTAAAAAGTTAAAATTGAAAAAAAAAAAAGAAGTACAATAAAATTGAAAAAAAGAAAGTTAAAAAATAATATATGATGTAATTTTCTCATAAAAAATTATTATTTTTATTTTTATTTTTTGGGCTTTAGGCCTCTAAATCTCTTGAGCTGGCCTTGGGCCAAGACACGGAAAAGAGCATTGTCGGGTCTCTACACTGGAGAGTCACGGTTGAACAGCGTTGTTGGGCACGCTTGCTCGCAAACACGAGGTTCAACCATTGGCATTGCTAGTGCGATCGCCCTGATCCTTTTCTGCTGTTGCTTCACCAATCGGTCCCTTTGCAGCAAATGAGCCCCGATTTGTTCACTTTTTTTCTTTCGAATTTTTAAATTAAATATAATATATTTTATGTTTTTATTTAATAATTTTAAATTCCAGGCAAAATAAGAATTGCTAGTAAATTATTTAAAAAAAAAAAGGAAGAAAAGCTAGTATATCACAAATTTTCATTTGCAACTGCGTGAAATCATATGATTTTTTTTTTTTATTTTTAACCTCATTACAATAATCATTTAGTCCCTCGAAAATAAGGGACTAATTTTTTTTATTTTTAACCTCATTAAAATAATCATTATTCTGAAAATTCAATTTTGCTCTATATTCTTAAAATATTCTTAATTGAAATCACAAATGTGGAATTCAATTTCAAAATTCATTCGCTTTAGAAAAATTTTAAAAATATTAAAAAGAGTGAAAAGAATAATAAGAAAAAGATAAGGCATGATAAAGAGACTTGGAAAGAAAAAAGCAGAGAGAGAGAGAGATTATTTGTTCACTGAAACATATAGTTCTTTACAAAAATTTATAAGATTTATCAAAATTCATAGGATTTAAGGTTGATCTTTATTTATATTAGTAATTATGTAATTACAATTTTGCAAGAAAATAAAATTCACAAAATTAAAAGACATTCGTAATAAAAAGAAAAAAAAAAGATTTGAAAAGAATTGCTGTTTGCCAAACGGATGAATTTCTAAAAATCTTATCTTCCTAAAAATAAGAAATTGTAGTAAAAGTAGAATTTTAAACCATTCATTTAATTTCATTACATTTCCACCACACATACAATTTATATATTTTCAATAAAAAAATCAGAATGCCACAATCTTAATTACTTTATTACAATCTTTTTCAATTAATTTAGTGCGAAGAAAGACTGCAGAAATAGATACGAGAAATAATTATTTTGGTGCCATATGCCTCTTCTTTCCATTACTCATATCCCATTCCTTAACTTCTACACTGAAAAACCACTTTATCCCCACGAATAATTATATATACAAATCAAACACAACCTTTCATTTTTTTTTTTAAATAAAAGGTTGAGTTGAATTACAATTTTAAATTTGTGGGTGGGTTTAAATTTTAACTCATAATAATAATAATAATGATTTATTTACATTATTTACAGTTAATTATTGTCTCAAATGTAAGGATTAATATGAGATGAGTAATCTCGAATTCCAGCTCCTTCCCATCCCATCCACTCTTCCCACATGTCCCAATCTGGATCGTTCATTCCTCTCATTGGCTCATCTATTCCTTGATCGTACGGCTCATACATTTCTGTTTCATCTGATTCTTCTCTCAAGCTACTCATCAAAATCTGCATTAAACATAATAAGATTATAAATTCCTTTTCATATTTGTCTGCTAAAATTCGATTTTGATGATAACAGTCACAGTTATATCACAACAGGGTTATTAATCAACTTAACTTTTGATTAAGGGTTATTAGAATTTTATCCAAAATTATCAGATTCAAGATTTCAATTCAATTAATTTTAATATTTAAATGAATAAACCAATGATTTGTATCACAATAATTGTAATAATTGAATTGATTGTCATTTCCATGTTTTTGTTTTCTTTTTTAAATTTCTGTATTTAATCCAATCAAAACCAGAGGGAAAAAAATCTAAAAATGAAAAGAAACAGAGAGGGAGAAGGGTATACTTACATCATAGGCTTCATTAATCAGACTAAACTGTACACCACAATTGCCTCCTCTGCATACATCAGGATGATACTGAAAAATACCAAAAAAAATTTGAAAATTCATCAATAAACAGACAATTTACCCAAAAAAATCTCTAAAAAAATCAAATTAAACCCAATAAAGAAAATTAACAATTGAACAAGGAAGATTACAGAAAAAAGACGAGAATCCAAGAAAAAAAAAAGAAATTGCACCTGCAAAGCAAGCTGCCTAAAAGCTTTCTTGACCTCAGATTCAGAAGCACCAGGCTGAATCCTAAGGGTTTTATAAGGATCCGTCACATAAGAAGATGATGAAGAAGAAGAAACACAGAAAAACTTTACTCTTTCTTTAGCCATGTTATTTTTCTTTTTCCTGTTCTTGATCTGAAACCAAGAAGATGAAGAACCAACACACCCATTTCCTCCAATCATACCAGCAGCTGCACTTGCCATGATTTTCTTTTCAAGAAAATACCCACAAAACCCTTCTTATAAAACCAAGAAACCAAATATCAAATCTTGCATAAACCTTGCCAACAACAAAATCCAACAAATACCCACAAAACCTTTCTTAATAAAGATTTGGTTTTTGAATAGATTATTAGTTAAAAATAGAAAGAAACCAAAACAGTGGGTAACAAGAGTAAAGAAACAAAGACTCAACGAAGGGTATTGATTATAGCCCAATACAGAGAGAGAGAGATTCTTCAAAAAGAAAATAAAGAAAAAAAAGTTGGTATAGCGTTCAATAATTGAAGAGAATTATAATACTAATAAACAAGAGATGGAGAGAAAGAAATAGATAAGAGCGTCTCTGTTGAAATAGGGAGATGTGTCAAATATTTATAGAGTGAATGAACCATGGCAAAGGTCCTTATCCATAAAGGTCCGGTTTCTCTGCTATAGTGGTGACGTGTAAATTTGGCAATGTTTCAGATGAGAGAGATAGAGAATAGTCCTGAGTGCTTATCTTTGGTCTGAGTCAGACTTTAGAGAGAGAAACAACTTCTCTTTTGGCATTTTATTTTATTTTATTTTATTATTTATTATAAATAAATAAAATAATAATAATAATTAGGCATATTTTTGGAATATGCCCTTTTGTTGTAACTTAAATTTTTTAGATCTTTTGTGATTTTGTATATTCGCCCATGAATATCCTTTTGCATATCACTCATTATTTACCCAAATTCTTATAAAATTTTCGATTTTATTCCCAAAACCGATTTTATCACCATTTTTATTCAATGACTCTTTACTATTATTTATTCTAACTTTGCTAGATCTTGTTTGTTTTTAATGTATGTTTTTTAAAATTTAAAAAATTAGTTAAGAAAACAAACAAAAACTAATTTTTATGATTTTTTTTCTTATTGGCATAGTTTATTTTTTTTATTACAAACTATTAGATAATTCTTATTGATTATTTTTTATAGTTAAAAAATTAAAAATTAAAATTTTTTTTATTATGTATTTATTGATATCGTACACTTCTCTCATTTCATACATAAATTTAAATATTATAATTGATATTTATGTTATATATGTTAATATTTTTAAATAATATATATTATATTAGTGTAATAATATTAAATCATAATTTATAAATATTAAAATTTATATAGGTCTTTTTATTTTAATTATAAAAATATATATATTCAAATATTTTTTAGTGACAAGTAAATATTATTCATATTAAATAAAATTAAATCAAATAATTTTTATTTTGTGGAGGGTTTGAACGTAATATCAAAAAGTTTTAAAATTTTTTATTTAATTACTACATATTATTGATATTAGTATCTGATTTTACACGTTATAAATATACTTTTATATTATTTATTATTAACAACTATATAAACTCAATTAGTATTTTAATGTCGGACTGTGTGCTAGGTATTGCAAGGAAGTATCCTTGTTCCCTTCTATGATAAATCTAAAATAATATTCTAATATTGTATTGGATACAATGCTGAATTATTAATTTGTTTAATGGCTTTTACAAATATTATTTTGTTCTGCTGGCTATAAATCAAAACTAAGTGCATTACTAAATTTATTTAATATTTCTCCCTTTACGTGTAATTGAGTCAATTACAGATTTGTTTCACACTAAAATAATTCTTAGTTTGAAAATTGAGTAATAAAAATATAAAAATAATATTAATTCTTTTTGAGACAAATTTTTTTTAAAAATATTAATTACTAATTACAGTTTTTTTTGAACAATTAATTACTAATAACAGTTGGGTACAAAAGAGGTTAGATTTTCAATTTTCAAAAATATATACATCATAATTTGAAACCCAAAAATATATACATCATATTAGAAAATAATATTTGAAAATGACACCCAATCTAATCTATTACCAACTTTAAATAATTTTTAAATTCAAATAATTGAACATTAATAAGTAAATTTATCCATCAACTACCATACATGAAAAATAACGAATGCGGTAGGTGACATTAAAAATTTTAAATAAAATTATATTATTAATTAATGACAATAGATGTTCAAAATAATAAAATAAAATAAAATAAAATGATATTCCAATATTATTTTTCTATCATCAATATTATTGGATATTTATTTCATAATATATATAAACAAGAACAAAGAGAAAGGTGAAAAAAAAGAAAACTTGTTCTAATTATGTTAGAAAAGCAGAAATAGAAGGGGCAAATTGCAAAACAAATGAAATACAAGGGCATAGAAATATAGATGACGTGTCATGTAGAAACGTGGACATTTTTAACGCGATAAGGGGAAATAAATAAATAATGGAGTGTATAACTGGAAATTGGGAAAATTAATTATTATGTCAGAAAAGTGGCTCGCAAATTAAGGTAACAAATAAAAATAAATTTAAATTTAATGGACGCACGCCACTCTTGTTTTTTCACACAGCATTTCCTTGTATATTTTCCTTATTATTATATTTTATAATTACTTTTAATGCATACAAATATTTTATTATGCTAAAAATTATATTTAATAATTATATAATTATTTACATAAAAACTAATTATATATATATATTTCTATTAAATCGGTGTTTGAATAAAAAATTAATCAACCAAATAAAAATATATGAAAATATTACTACTTCTCAATAGACTAAGCTAATGTAATAATTTTAAAAAATACTTTTCTTTTTTAACAATATTCATATAATTTTATAATTTTTTATTTGTTATTTTAATATATATCTCTTTGAAATTTAAATTATATATGATTTTTGACATTTTAATAAACATATAAATTTAAAAATATTTTCAATGAGCACAATTTAAAAATGTTTCTTAAAATAAAATGTTAGTTGGATTAAATTTTAATTTAAGTAGGTAAATTATTTTTTAAATTTGAGAAAGTATTTTCTCAATAATAAAATAACCAAATCAAAATTTTAAAAATTAGAAAGTAAAAAATTTGGTTCATGATTTGTTCAGATAAAGATTTTATTTTAAAATTTATATAAAAAGATATATTTTTTATAAAATGTGTAAATATTATTTTTATGAATCAAAAAATATAAATAAAAATAAGTGTATCCTAAGTTTTATTTCTTGTTTTATTTAATACACAAAGTTTACAAAAATAAAAAGAAATGAAAATTTTACTTAAACATTCTTCTTCGCATATGTGAAAGAATATTTTATTATATATGTATTTTTAAATATATTTTATTAGTAAAATTGTATATTTATATGCGTGTGTGAATTAAAAATAATAATAATTTTTATAAAAATAATTATCTGGAGCCATTAGCACATTATAGTCAGTTCAAAACTTCAAATGATACATGTCTATATATATTAAAAAAAAAGAGTGCAAAAATCAAAATAAGGATAAATATTAAAAATTATTAAAAAAAATGAAGAAGAAAATAGAAGAGAAAAGTAAAGGAACGACTGAGGGCCGGCGAGAAATAGATTATATCACGTGGTGGATAATACGATTTGGATTGTTTTACACGTGGCGTTCACGTTGAATTGAGGAGGTAATGTTAGAAATATATGTGGTCCTTATTTTATAAGATGCATGAAAATTGTGGGGGAAAGCAAATTATCAATAAATTAGTAAATTGAATTATTGTTATTAATAATTATTTTTTTTATTTTTAAAATTTAATAGACTTAATTAATTAACCCATCATTATTTTTAAATAATTGTTTAATCTCGTCGCAGGTATATTTAATCATATTATCCATTTTTTCCCTCCATATTCATTAAAAATAAATAAAAATAAAATAATTATATAATTTTCCTAAAATACCCTTGTCCAAACTTCGAAGGATTTTCCACACCTAGAGGGAGAGGTTGTATTCTTATGTAGTTTGGGTGCTTTTCTGTTTTCTTTTTGCTTGTATTTCTCCATTTGGTTTTTCCCTACATAAAGAGTGGATTTAATTTTAATGTTATCTTCCCATTGATAAAAAAAAACACTTCTTAGGATTTTGACCAAAAATAAGTTTTATTTTACAGACAAAAATACAGTTCATTGTTTATTTAAAAATTATTATTATTTTTTCTTAAAAAATATTATTGTTTAAAAAAGAAAATAATTTTTTATATTCATTGGCTAGTTGAATTTTAGAAAATTATATTTAGTTATTTTTTAAATAAAAAATATAAAATCTCACACACGAAAACTTAGCATAGCGATAAATGCATATTCTTAAACAAATCAAGATCGATTCTTTCTCCCCAATAATAATACTCAAAAAATATACATATAAAATTGTATAAAACAAGAATCTAAAAAATTTAAAAAATATATGTTTACAACTAGACAACTTCTAAATATTCCATACATACATAAGCGTGGAGTCTGAAAGGAGCCAAAGCTAATTTGCCTAACTCCAACTTGTAGACCTTATGCTCACTTCACATTACACTCTATTTTTGTATTCTAAAATTCTATAAAAAGTATTAGATAAGATATTATAAGTAATGAAATGCATTATATAGAGTTGGAACAGTTGTGGGAAGTTTAAACTTTTGACTTGGTTTGGTTTGAATTTTATGTTGAATTAATTATGTTTATAGGCACATCCTATAGTGTTAGAATTTAGAATAATCAATCATAATAAGTCAATTTTTTTTATTTACACTAATGAATTGAATTGCTATGGCTAACTATAAATTGTATCAAGTTGTGTGATCGTTGTTAATTGCTTGAAAGTTGGTACCAATTGTTAAAATAAATACTAGCAATTGAAAATGTCAGTTTTTAATTAATAACTTTCAATTCTGAAATGGCAATTTGAAATTGATTAAATAGTAAGTGATTTAAACACTACAAAATAAAAACAATTTATCATGGCCTAATGGTTATTAATTGAAAGAATGTGCAAAAATGTCTTCAAAATTTATGTAAAGGTATAGATTGACACTAAAATTTTTTTGAAAGGCTAATTTGGTTGAACCGTTATTCAATGTTATTTTTAAAGGTCCATTCAAAAAAGTATTAAATAATAATTTTAATTAAAATATTATTTAATATAAAATACTTTTAAATATGTTTGATATATTTATAAATAAGTATTATTTTAGTTTATAATTGAGCAAAAAAATATTAAGTGTTAATTCGTATTTTTGCCAAAATTTAAGAGACATAATTGGGGAAAAAAAATGCACAGTTGACGACATTAGCTTTCAGTTAAAAGATAAATTAATTTGTTAATTTTTTATCATGTTAGGGGCAAAATTGAGCAAAAAAATAGCCCAAAATATAATTCACACTATAACATTTAATAACATCTACATATTGGAGGATATCAATACTTTTCAATAATTTTCTTAATATTATTAATATAGTAGAATGAAAAATAATGATTATATATAGGAATATGTTAATGAGTATATATTGTCATACTTTAAATAATAATAAATACTCTATCTTTTTCATTAGGAAATTTATCTTAAAAATACTCTTCTTAAAGGGTTTAATATTTTTTAGATCCTCATATTCTTAAATATTCTAAACCGGATAAAAATACCCTTAAATATAAAAAATAACTTTTTCTTTTCCTTTTAAAACACTTTTTTCCCTCTCTTTCACTAATATTTTATAATTTTTATCTCTATTTTTTATTATGATTTTGTGTTTCTTCTTTATTATTTACAATAAGATATCTACTAATGTATTGAATCGGTAAGTTAAAATTTATTTAAAGTGGAGTTATAAAAGAAATGACTTATCATTTTTTAAATAATATATGTATATTTGAGTTATTATAATTATAATATTTTATGAGAAACTTATTGATTTTATTGTGTTTAACCATCATTTGTATATCTTTTCTACTTATCTTTCTTTCTTCTTCCTTTTATCCTTTTTATTTTAATTTCTTGGATTGTCAAAAAATTAAATGGAGTGATATGGATGTTACTGGATTATATTTAAAATAATATTATATAATTATAGAGACTGTTAGAGCTTGTTAGTAGGTTGTAATGTGTAGTTAGGGGCGATTAATAAAAGTTAAAGAGTGCTAGCTTCTAACTACCTCTAAATATCCCTAACTCACCTCTAACTACTCATAATTGTCAGTTAAAATGCTCCATAATACTCTCAAAAATACAATTTAAATTAAATTATAAAATTAAAATCTGTTTGCAAGATTTTGATTAGCAAATGAAAATAATGTTAAATTAGAAAGCTCTAACTACCCCCTAACTGCTCCTATTTCACCTCTAATTTACTCTAATTGTCATTTAAAATACTCTGTAATATTTTCTAATACACTATATAGATTAAAGTACGAAATTAAAATTTATTTGCAAGATTTCAATTTACAATTGAAAATAATATTGAATTAAAAAGCCTTTAACAGCCCTAATTGTCTTTAATTATCCATAACTCACTTATAACTATTCATAGATATTATTTAAAACACTTCATAATATTTTTTAATATGCTATATAGATTAAGATATGAAATTGGAATATATATGCAAGATTTTGATTTACAATTGAAAAAAATTTAATTAGAAAGCCCCAAACTAAATATAATTACCTCTAACTACCTATAATTCCTTAATTACCATTTAAAATACTCCATAATATTTTTTTGTTTAATTTATTGAATATTGTATTGCAGGTGAAATATTATAATATGATTATTTTTTTCTTTTTATTTGTGATTGCAGGGTAATATTGTAAAAGTTGAATTATAAAAACGAAACACGAAATAGAGACTTCAATGTTTCAAAATCCGTGAGTGTTTAAAAATAATTTATCTATAATTAACATTATAATATTATCGTATTTCATTTGTAATTTTTTTATATTGTTATAAAATATTTATAATCCATTATATAATAATTATTGTTTATTTTAGTTTTTATTTGATTTTAAAATATTATTTAATACATTAATTTAGAGTTTATTGAGTGCATTTAGGGGGGAGTTAATGACAGTTAGAGGTTCAAAAGTATTATTTATTTTTAAAGATTTAATTTTGAGTTTGTCTCTATTGAGTTCTAAAATATTTTTTGAAATATTGATTCGCACTCGTATGTGACTTTTAACTTTTTGATAGAGGTGAGTTAGAGATAATTAAAGGTAGTTAGGGATAATTAGTAGCTTTTTAATTTAACATTTTTTCATTTGTAAATTAAAATCTTGTTAACATATTTCAATTTTATATTTTAATCTATATAATGTGTTACGCCATATTATAGAGTATTTTAAAAGGTAGTTATGAGTAGTTAGAAATAATTAAGGAATTTTTAATTTAACATTTTTTCGGTTGAAAATTAAAATCTTGCAAATAGATCCTAATTTTATATTTTAATTTGCATAGTGCATTAAGGATATTTTAAATGCTAAATAGGTGTAGTTAGAGGTGAGTTAGAAATAATTAGAGGCAGTTAGATATTTTTTAATTTAATAATTTTTTCAGTTACAAATTAAAATCTTATAAACATATTTTAATTTCATATTTTAATCTATATAATATGTTGAAGAGTATTATGGAATGTTTTAAATCACGGTTAGGAGTAGTTGGAGGTAAGTTAGGGATAATTAGAGGAAGTTAAAGAATTTATAATTTAACCTTTTTTTTTGTTGCACATCAAAATTTAGTAAACATATTTCTATTATAAAATTTTAACTTTTATAATATGTTAGGGAGTAATATAGAGTATTTTAAATGATAGTTAGAAACTGTTAAAAATAGTTAGAAGCAGTTAGAGGGCTAACAACCTCTAACTATCCCTAACAATCCAATAACAAGCCTTAACAGCTTTCAGTGATATACAAAATTATTTTAAATACAATCTTGTACCCTCCGTAACACTCCAAACTATATTTTGAAAATTCAAAAATTAAAATAAAAGAAGCAAAAAAAAAAGATAAGTAACAAATTTTAACTTTTATAATGTGTTAGAGAGTAATACATAGTATTTTAAATGACAGTTAGAGATTATTAGAAGGTAGTTAGAGGTAATTAGAGATAGTTAGGATACGAGCAATCCTTAACTATCCCTAATTTTCCTAATAACTTAGTAACAAGCTCTAAAAGTCTCTAACATAACACAAAATTACTTCAAATACAATCTTATAACCTCCATACCAATCCATGTAATTTTTTAAAAATTCAAAAATTAAAATAAAGGAAGAAACAAAGAAGAAAGAAAGATAAGTAACAAAAAGATTCAAAATCACGTTGAAATTTAACAAAATCAATAAGTTTCTCACGGTTAAATAAAATAAAATCAACAAGTTTTTTTTGCAATCATCTTTGTTCAAAAAAATATTATATATTGTAAATCTTTAACTTACCACTTTAAATAGATCAAAATTTCAAAAGATTGATTTAAATGAAAAAAAAAGGATTAATTTCAACGAAGAAATATGAAAAAGAAAAAAGAAAAAAAGAGGAGGAAGAGAAATGAAAAAATGAGAAATAATAGAAGAGAAAGAGGAGGTAGCAGCTTGAGAGAACGAGGAAAATGGTAAGAAAATAGAAAATGTTAGTTTTTTTAAGTAATGGGCATTTTTATTTAAAATTGTTCATTTTTATATAATGAGATCTAAAAAATATTAAGCTATTTTAATAGGGTATTTTTATGGTGAAATCTCTTTTCATTAATATGTATTCTATTTTTTATTGAATTCTGTACCAATAATTTTATAATATTTATATATCTTTCTTTCCAAATTAATAGATTCACTTTCTATTTATTAAGAAAAAATAATTAATTATATTGAAAATATAAATTTATATATAAATTTTTTATTATATTATATTTTAATATAAAATATATTAAATAAGGGTATTATAGATATTTAATATATCGACTAATTTAATAAAATATTAGGGACATATTAATATTTGTCGTGGAATGTAAATATTCTCACCGTTTTCAATACGAGCTCTTGCTATATACTGATATAATTATGCAACAATTTTAATATATAATTTGATTATAAAATTTAAATTATTATTATTTTTAATAATTTATAGAAGAAATGACGAGTTTTAATATTGACAATTGCCATTTCCTTTTCTTTTAAAAATTCAATGTGTCAAAGCAATATATCTTTATTTATTATTTTTTAAATTAGTTCCTGGAGGAAATACGATTACCAACTATATTAATCAGTTCTCAGAGGAAATATGAACTAATTTTAATTTAAAATTTAATGAAGAGATTTAAATGAAAAACTAAACATATCACATTCAACCACATTATAAAAATTCATCCATAGCAACAATTTTACAAAAATATTAAAAATATAATGCTTAAATGAGAACTTGATATTAGTGTTAAGTTTAAAAATAATCTGACAATGTTATTTAAATTATCTATCAAAAAATTATTTATTAAATAGATAGCAAAATTGGTGTTATTCAAGAAAGCCGACCCCCCAAATTGAAAAGATACTCTTATTTTGTCACGTAGAAAAATTCAAAGATAAAATACAAATCAAAGACAGAGGAAACTAAAATTTTTTTTTCTTCACTATCAGTTACATTTCAATTATAAAAGATGACGAGTGTCACAGTTTCAAAATAATCTAGCACACATATATGGAATATAAACTTAAAAATCACAGTAACATCCAAAGTTGACAGGGTAATATTTTTGCATTTAAAACTTGAGGCGAAATAGACTGTCAGGCAGATAATTTCAGGAACTACATGGGTAGGTCAGTATACACTTCTAAAATCTTTGGTCCTGAAACCGATATGCCAACTCGCCAAAACATGTGTACAAAATATAGATAACGTGAATTAATTAATTAAACGAAAAATTCTCGTCACTTGCAATCACAAGAACTCCGTTCCTCATTGCAAAATTGACGCCCCATGGTCCTTGCGCTCATCAGAAGTTCCACTTGGTCAGTGCATTATCAGATTACTGTCTCTTTGGGCTCTGTTAATCCTTCATCAACCTTCAACGATTGATCGGAAGGCTCTGGCTCTGGCTCTGGCGGTAGAGAAGCACCTGAATTGATTGGTTTCTTGAACTGCACTATGATCATGGTCATGTTGTCACATCCCTCGCCCCCAGCAGCAGGTGCCAAACACCTGTCAAAAACTTTCTCACAAACCGCCGAAAGCTTAGTTTCCTGCATGCATTAACACACAAAATGAGGTTACCATTCTCTTGCTTGCATAAAATTCTAGCTAGTGTTTTAGCAACTTACTCTGTTTAAGAGCTCACGCACATAATCCACTAGCTGTTGACTTGACAAGCAATCCCTATTGTAAATAAGCAAATAGAATGAGGGTCACATCACATGAAGCAGCTCCAGAGCACAGTTTCACACTGTACTGTACTCCATAACTCAACCAATTTTCACTCGAGGAATATTTAAATTTGAATATTTTCATACTTCTCAGAACGGAAAAGTTGCTTACCAAATGCCATCACAAGCAAGAACAAGAAATTCATCATCATCACAGAGTTCAACCTATCAATGCGATATCACATAAAACACAAAGAAAAGAAAAGAAAAAATAGCATATTAAATGATGTGTATAAAAATATATCAAGCCAGCCAAACAGTCTACTCTTCTAAAAGCTGAATTTGAATATTTGGATTGAAAATTTGGACTGGAAAGTGCAGATATATACACGGGTATTGATTATATTCCAAATAAGTGAATAATGTGGGAGCACCAACACTACATACAGTGTTTATGTCTGGATTGGCAGTTACAATTTGTTTCTCAGCAGGCAGTGATTTGTTCTGCTTAAACTCCGCATCCCCTGCAACAAATAAAGTTACTGTGAGAAGAAATTACAATAGGCAGGATATTCCTTGTACCAAAACTTGAAAGAACTGGAATAACTTCTAGCACCAATTGCCCTAGCCAAGTTCAAACTTCCATTAACACGTCCAACTTGTATGAAACCACCAGCTTTTAGAATCCTATCTTTCTCAGCTTCAAGTTCAGGCTTGTGATCTTTAGACAAATTATATGCCTGGATAAAAAACTTGCATAAGAGAACGAAAATGTAACATCCTACAAGATTATATGATGTCCATCTAACAAAAGCTCATTACAGAAATTACCAATAGATGCGTTCCATTGACAAAATAGATCCCACAATACCAATGCCATCACTAGGAAAAGGAAACTCAACAAAATCATGCTAACTTTTTTGAAATTGAATCCAATTGGTCAACAGCATGTCTGGTCAATGTGGCGCTGAAATGAATGATAAACATGGAGAAAGTTTGACTGCTCAAAAGAAGTTGGCCTTCCTGAGCCCTAAGAGCCATCAAATGTGTCATTTTGCAAAAATCTTCCCCATTGATACCAAATGGAATCAGTGGTAGTTGGGCAGGTTAGGTTTAGCCAAAGATTAGAGAGAGATGAGAGATGGATGGAAACTTGGGGGGGAAGAAAATAACAAAAATCCTTTTTTTTCATTTCAGTTAGGAATATAGTGTTATCTCTATTGTCATTTTGACCCACTGACACTACTTGGAACAAACTTAGAAGTTTGGAAAAAATTTGCAAAAATGGACAAAAGTTTGTTCTTTGACCGAAAAAAATAGATACCAATGTGTAATTGGAGGTAAACTAGAGATTGTTCTTCTAATGTCCCAAAAATCAACTAAATGATGAAAACATTATTATTAACAGATCATTGTATGGAAACAATCACCACCGTGCACCCTTTTGTGTGTTCACAGAAGGGCCAAAATTCTTGGTTTATAGACTGGATAAGTTAAGAAACAACTAAAATTAATCCAGACAATGGAAAAAATCTGAATGCTAACAAGAGACGAGGAAAAAAAAAAATACCTGACCCTTCCTGGATATGACACAACGAGAATCACCAGCATTGGCAACAAGAAGTTGATTGTTTCTTATCATTGCAACACATGCTGTGCTTCCAGAATTTGGTCCGTGGAAGTCAGAATGAGGTCCCTGGTTTTACCAAAAAATTTCGTCATATTATTATTGGACCACTCAAATGTCAAATTGTTGACCTACATTAACAATTGAATAGAGCACACATCAACCCCAGATCTACTGAAGTAGTCTGTTTAAAAAATTATTTAGATATGAACATAAATTTATGAAGTGGATATATTCAACAGTTATCTTTACATAGAAAAACATGCCAACGAAGTAATCCAAAGATAACACCATCAATTTTAAATTCTTTAATAAGTCATAGAAAATAAAATAAAAGTGGGGATCATGGATCTAGTCTTTCAATTCCTCAGAACGTATGGTGCATGAAATGACAAAAGCATCCAACATTTTCACCTAATAATAAAATGCATTGAAAAAAAATACCAGGAAACCACAACCAAAGAACTTTTTTGGTTAAATTGAAGCCCCATCAGGCCTCTGCTGGCACAGGAAAGGCAGCCCTCCCTCACCACCCACACGCTTCTCCTCTCATTTCAATCCCATTAAAAAATGTTAGGGAAAAAAACCTGAACATGAAAGTCCCAAGAGGCAAGAGTTATGCGCACTTCAAAAGCATTTGTGTTCCATCATGGCATCATATATACATATGAACATAGCAATCCATATAACAGCATAACGTCCCATGGAAAACTAAAAAGACTAATGTTTATTTTAACATAAATGCTCATATATGGTGAAATAGAGTACCTCCTCAGAAGACCAATCATCGAAATGGCCATTGTTTTCACCACTCCTAGGTGACCATATCAGTCCTTCTATCATTCCAGAAACCTTATCTATCTTATCACCCAATATAGTTAATTCCCTCCATCCCCTCTGTCCACGCATCATCTCATCCATTCTGCATCAACATTATTAGTAGGAAAATTAAGGGAAAATGTATTTGGTGAAGAAAACAATGAACTGCATCCTTCCACAAATTCTACTCTGCATTGAAAGCAATTACAAAGGCTCCTGAAAAATTAGAAACTAAGCAACCAAGACTAGAAGAAAGAAAAATTCACTTTGAAATTCTGGTGACCAACACAATCACACCATAGTGATTAATGATTATAGAAAAGTCTTACCTATTGCATGGTAATTATTTATCATAATTTATAAAGACATGGAAAAGCTAAAAGGAAATATAAGAGCAGCCAGGGAAATAACCTGAGAAAAGCATTCTGTGCAGAAGTGCCTAAATCTCCAGCTGAATAAGCAGCATGTTTGAGCACTTGCTGGTGAAGATACTTGGCACAGAATTTAGCCACTGCTTTGCCTGAAAATTGATGGGCCAAATAACACGAAATTACACATTACCGACATAAGAAAAGACTAAAAGGCACTAAACATTACCACCACTATTATAAACTCCAAGTAACAAAATGACCTATTTCTTCTACTTAAAAAATGGCCTATTTCTTGATAGAGGACCAATTTGATATTGGCTACTTCTAGCACCATCCTCCTTATTAAACTCCTCCAAGTATAATATCTTCCTCCTATTGTAGTTCTGCTTCGTGAAATAAATAAATCTTTACTTCTTTAAATTGTCATTGTAGTCATCAATTATATTAAACCATTTCTTAACTTTTTTTCAAGTTGTTGCTTGGTATTTAATGAAATATGCCCAAGTTTATTCTTCAAACTTGTAGCACGTTATCAATATGGTCTCCAAACATTAAAAAATATGCACAATCAAGTACTTCATTATTCAAAATCCATATAATAAGTCCTTTCTCTAGTTATATTGTTCAGTTCTCATCAATAAACTATAGACACCAATTAGTAAACAGTGTCAGACAGGACTTCATAGATTACATATATATGAGAAAACTCATAATCTAAGGGTCAAATTTAGACATTTCAAACTTAAAAAGTTAATCCACCAACCCTAAACCTTTTCAAGTATGTCTCAAACAATAAAATTCTCGTTTGAATTGTGCCCAAAACATTAAAATTATTGTTTCTCAAGCTCTAGCTTAAATATAAACATAGTTGCACTCTCGCTCGTGCATTGTGTGCATAGCTAAGTCTCGAGCACAGCTAGGAATAAAAAATGCATATGTCGAATACAAAATCTACTTTTCTAAATGGTGAATTTGATCATTTAGCATAAATGAACTGCACAAATAGAATTTTTAACAAAAACAGGACAAATTGGACATGAGGGAAAAAAACCTGACTCAAAAAGCAAGTTTTAAAACAAAATAACAAGAGATATACAAATAATATTAAGTATATCCATAAAATAAGAGCAGTCAAATAAATGCTCACCTCCATGGCCATCGTAAACACCAAAGAAAGATGTAGAACTATCCAAGTCTGGATAAGCAGCATGCTGTTAAATACCTCATACAAATTCAGCATGCAAGTTAACAAAATTTATGGAAAAATATGATATTGTAAGTTTGCTAATGGATGTTCAATATCACTGTCCCATGCAGCATGTATCTTTTTAAGAATGTATTTATTGTAAACTAACTGACTTATTTTCAAAAACACTAAACAAAATTTATTAGAAGCAATATTCATATAAATTTTGACAATGCTTTAGCCACTTGCAGGCTGCAGCCACTTTCAGAGAACCTGATGCTTTCCATCAGAATAAGTCACAACCAAATAATGAAATTAAGTCCTCATACTCTATTTTATTCAATTTGGTGACCAACTATTATGGGTCAAAGTCCAATTGCTAACAGAAATGGTCATGTCAGTAACACGTAAATTCAGTTTATCATGTCAGTAACACATAAATTCAATTGGCCATGTCAATAACAAATAAATTCAATTGTTTAAAAGTAATATATTGTCGGCCAAGAAATAAAAATGGCTGTGGCTGCAACATCGTGAAATGGAAGAAAGGGTAAGTTCAGGTGGCAAAGCTGTAATTGGGGAACAATGTTCAATGTGCAACAGTGTTGCCAATGCACAGAAACAAGGTGGTGTTATGTGTTATTTAAATTATTTGGGCCTAGCACATTGTTCTACACAAAGTATGCTACAGGCACATATGTAAGACACTTTTTGTGCATGATAGAAAAATATATCAAACTTCATAGAAGTTCTTTCCAGTTTAATTGCAGTACACAATATCCCTGCAGAAAACTCCATTTGTTATAAGTTTGAGATGATTGTGAAAACTCGCAGGCATTTCTCTCATTTCGAGATTCAACTGCTATCAAAGTGTTGCTATCTTGGGCAGACAACAAGAGAGATATTAAGTTCAATATCGTATTTAATGCTTATGAGTTGGCGGGCGAAAAAAAATAAAAAATAAAAATAAAAAAACAGAAAACAAAGGACAACAGCAAGCACAACTATTGTAACAATACAGAGAATACTGACAGCACTTAATCACTCCACATAAGGAAGGTCAATGGTTAAGTAAAATGACAAGGTTACAGGGGGTACTGACAGCATCTTCCATGGTTGCACGCCACCCTTGCATGGAGGACAATCCATACCGAAGTCTATCATTCTCACCATCTTCTGAGGCCTTCTCAGTTTTAGGGGTGCTGAGATATACCCCCATTTCTTGCTGAAACCAAACCAACAACTATCAGTCAAAAACCATAAGGTTTTAAATGCATTCATATCAAAAAAAAAAAAAAACTCAGGTCGATGTTACAGACTATTTCCTTCTCGATGCACAAATAGAATCAAATACTTCAGCAATCAATGCTACTTACTTCTAAAATATTAATTCCAAGTAAACAGTGAAAGTAAACACGACAATCGAAATGTCAGATCAATTAATACCAAATTCAAACTGATTCTATTTCTATAAGAAACAGAAATCTCCAAATCCGTAATACTTCGAAATCTAAAAACAAACGCCTTATAAACATTTCTTAACCTTCCGCCTATTCACCAAAGAAGCAACAGAAAGTAGAAATTAAGACTCAAAACGAAATATCATTGAAATAGCAAGTGAAGGTCATTCATCGTTATCCACTACCATAATACAGAGAAACATAATTAATAAGGATTCAATTTCTAAGTGTTTTCCCGCGAACCAAACAGATCATAGAGAAGATAAAAAGAAAAAAACAATCAATGAACAAAAAAGAATTTGACTACTCACTTACAGATACAAATATTGTAGCAGGGACAAAGAAGATCGATCTGTAAAGTAATTGACAAAGATAGCATTAGCGATTGATAATAAAGAAATGCGTCTAGTCTAGGGTTTTGCGATGTAAGTGTACTCACTTGTCAGCGTCACCGTCGGTTCGTATGATCAGAAACGCAGAGTCGCAGAGCCGAAAGAGGAGAGAAATATAAAACTAATTACGTATATATATACATATATTTTTATATGGATAATTAGTTTCGTAGTGGAGCATTTTTTCCGTTTAATGCTTTAGTCAGAGTTTATTTTAGTTTATTTATTAAAAGGATAATATTCCGCAACCTCTTCATGACAAGTACATCTAGGGCTTATTGTAGACCAAAGGGTATTCACCCGTTAAATTGGATTGAATTTCACCCTCAGTTTGTAGTTTGACCTACAAAATATTTAATCTATATTTTGCAGCTCGTGGCTCTTCCATAAGTTTAATCAGACTAGATTATTTTTGGTCTGACGGGTTCAAATCAGATCGAGCTGACCCAATATTATTTTAATTTAAAAAAATTAAAAATAAAATTTATTATTTTTTTAAAAATTTTAATAAAATTTACCAATAAAATTATATCTAATAATATATAAATTATTATATAAATATGTATAATAACTAAATTATTTAATTATTTAGTTATTTCATTATTCAAGTAAAAAATATATAAAATATAAAAATTATTTCTCATGAAATAAATTTTTAAGAGTCTCAAATATCATAAAATACATATAATATTTTAAATTTTTAAAATTTTTTTATATGAAATTTAAATTATCAAAATATATATTTTAAAAAAATATTAAAAAAATTAAAACCTGTGGCTAGGCGGGGCTAGCCCTAGAATTTTAACATCAACCCAAAGTTCACCCGGAGCATAGCTCGAATCTAGCTTTGGAACCTATGGCCCGACCCTATTATAGGTTTAGGCCAAATTTTTAAGGTCGCGAATTTTTTGAACATTCCTATTATTGACTATACATGATATGAGTTTGATGAAGCAGATTTTCACGATTTATTGTTTCATAGATATATGCTATGTATTTGCAATTTTGTTGAGCATTGTTCCTATATATAAGGGGTCTATGGAATAATGCCCAAAGTGGTATTAGAGTCATAACAATGTTTAAGAATATTTATAAATAGTAATAAAGGAAGAAACTCCATAATCATGTCTAATCCCCAACAAGAAATAGTTTCTCATATTTTTTCCCTGCTAATCCCTCCTTCTTGTAAACAGAACATCACCAACAAAATAGACCAACTTGCAAAAATTACTCATATCTCAGAAGACTCTAAAGTACATATCTCTCAGCTCCATGTTCTTAATCCTTATATAGTTTTTAAAAAAAAACAATTATATTAAAAGGATAAACAACCTTATTTTATCCAGGCAACTCCATATCAAAGAATATGTATAGTCTACTAGACTAAACCAATGTACTTTGGCTTCTACCACCTTAAAACAATACGTAACTCTAGAGATTCCTCTAGTATTTATCTCTCATTGGAAAAGGCAAGGCTACTTCCATCTCCATTTGGGAACTAGAATTGTTCTCTCATACCATGGAAGAAAGAGTTTACCAGTTACAACAATGTTCTCTCTTTTGGATATAATATATGTCCACTTTGAAGATGTCATGATTGAGACAATCTTGACAACACTAAATGCTGGAAGTGTTATTTTAACCTCTCTTTTTTTCCAATTATAACATGTCTTTGGAAGATCAACACTTGTCAACTAGCCTAAAAGCGGTCCAAATCATAGGTAATGAACATATTGAAGGATCTTTGTCTACAACTCTTCATCACCAGATAGTTTATAGATTGCAGGACCATACAATCAATTTATCTGCACCAGAAGTATCTACTGATGTTCTTTATATTTATGAAGAGATTGAGGAAAATTATCTTGTTCATAATCACAGGAAAGCATAACCAAAAAGATTTTACTCTTCTTGTAAGTCTCAGAATGATAAAGACAAGAGGCCCCATCAAATAGTGGAATCAATCCAGAAATTTAAAAAAAGGAGTACCCATTCCCACTTGATGTTTATAATGTGGCTTTAAAAATACTTGAAAATGAAGGATTACTTGATGTTCTAGAACCATCAAAAAATCCAAATCCACTAAAACAAAAAAGATGTGTCCCACTAGTGCATCAACTAATCACCCAAACACCTTTTACCCTGTATGATATTTTCTCCACCATCACTTTAAGACTTTCCACCACTGGAAAAGCAAACCAACCACAGATAAAAGTTAGTGCCAGACCATATATTCAACTAACCATAATCCTTCCCTCAGGATAGCCAGAAGAAACTTCCCAAGGTGAACAAGTCCTAAATCAGCAAACTCAAAATGCTCAGATACATAATAATTTACCTAAGGGTCATTTATTCTAAAATTGATCAATTGTTTGTTCAAACTGATAAAATCTCTATAATTTTGAGAAAAAAAAATGTCCATTAAGATACAACACTACCATAATTCTCTTGTGAACAAAATTAACCAGTTGGACTCAAAGTTCTCTGAAATATTTGAAGGCCATGAAGATTTATATTTTAAGTACCAACAATTTCAAAAAAAAAAATATTTTAAGTACCAACGTACTAGTAAACTAACCAATGGTCCTTGGTTTACTTTTGATGATATTCCTTCATCAAAATGGAGAGAAAGAATGCTAGAATTCAATGCATGACACAATTTTCAAACATATAAGGAGAATACCTCTCTTCCTTAAGTATTAAGAGAACTTGTTGCTAGATTTATAGATTCTCTTATAGAATGGTTTGTCTCTAAAGATGAATATTCTCAACTTAAGGTTTGTACAAAATCAGTTTTAGAGGCCTTAATGAAGATTCACACAGTTTTCCTTGGAGATTATTCTCTAATACAGAAGCAAGAATAATAAGAATTTTATGATATGAAATGTTGTTCCCTTAAAAAGAAAGACATCAATCAATATTATTAGAGGATGATGAAAAGGTTCTGTATGTTGAAAGGAACCAGTGATCCTAGCATGAAGTAGACTTACCTTACTTCTCTTCTAAAAGAGCTTTGGCCTGAGATTCAGAGATATATTCAAATGTTGAATAAGCCAATGACCCAAATCTCCTTAGGAGAAATTCACCAAATCACTCATTCAGTTCTTGCAAAACTATGTGAACAAAAGAAGTTTTTTCAAAAATTTATGGGAAAAGATTCTCAGAAGTTTAAAGTAGCTTACAAATAGCCAACTCATTTAAAGATCAAATGCCATGAGAAGAAATATTTCTATAAGAGCATAACAGGAAGAAGCTTATTAGGAGACAATGTTTGCATTGTAAGTGGATGATGATGATTTTTTTTAGAATCCAGTTCTTATTTAGAAGAAGAAGATTCATATCTTTCTATTTATCATCCACAACATCAGCATGTTCTACCCTCAGCATATTCCATTAATGATCTACTGCCAACTCTTTTGGTGTAAATTTTTGTGCTTCCAACTAAATATGATAGGGCAATTCCTTTGATAACATTCATAAACACTGGAACTCATAAGTCCATGATGAACCTTGTAATTTTGCTTGATTCATACTGGAAGACTCATACAGAATATTTCAGTATAATAGATGGAAAGGTGTTCTCAACACACCTGATTACTAAAAAGAGGATTGGAATATAATTTTTCTCATACTATATTATTTGAACTTATGTCCTTGGATCCTCACTTTCTCACAAAGATTTTTTAATTGGTTTTGATGTTTATCAAAATGCAAAGGATATATAAATTCTTCCTACTAGAATTAGACACTAGAAGATGTTCAAACCATACACTGACATACAAAAAAAAATTTCATTATTAGAAATTCATGTAATGTTTGAAGATATCAAAGCTTCTTTGCTATCTTCATGTGCAGATTCTCATGTAGATTCAAACATCCTAATCCTTTATGGAAGAATAAGGATTTCTTCAATTATTTTCCCTTTAAGGAAAATGAAAATATTAATCCTACTAGAGCTTCGCACGTTGGAATGTATCCTACAAATCTTGCATTGGCCAAATAAGAATGTGAATCTCTACTTCAACAAGGATTCATTAAACGTACAAAGTTTAATTGGGCTTGTCGAGCTTTCTATGTGAAAAAAAACCAGAAATTGTTAGAGCAAAGAAGAGACTTGTTATCAATTACAAACTTGTGAACTTGTTCTTACAAGATGATAAATTTCAACTACCAAAGATCTCAACTTTGATGGTTCATCTAAAGGAGGCAAATTTTTTTTTTTCAAATTTGATCTTAAGGCAAGATTTTGGCAGCTTTGAATAAGTCCTAAAGATAGGTCCAAAACTACTTTCTACACGCCCGATGCATAATACCAATGGACGGTAATGCCATTTGAGCTTAAAGTTGCTCCATCATTGTTTCAAAAGGCTATGATCTGTATCTTTTAGCCCATTCTCTATTCAACTCTAATCTATATTTATAATATCTTACTACTCTCTCTAATAGCATAGCCTATCATCAATTGCTCCAATATTTCTCTTTCATAGTCCACAAATATGGAATAATGCTCTATGAGGAAAAGAGTATTTTGGGCCAAGACTCTATATGTGGACTTTCTTAGAGGTTTCTTCTCAACCTATCTCTCTCTATATTCCCTCCATTGGATTGAGAATTCTTCAAACTGATGCAAGTGATGAATTATGGAGAGCAGTTTTTCTTGAAAAAATAAATGGTCAAACACATTATTGTGGTAATGCTAGTGGATAATTTAAAAAAAAAGTGAAAAACATTATCACTCCACTTATAAAGAGATCCCAACAATCAAATATGGAATTAAAAAGTTTAAACTCCATCTCCTTGATCATCATTTTCTTGTTATCCTTGATAATACTTCATTCCCAAAGGCCTTAAATTTTAAACAAAAAGATCTTCCTCCAAAATAGCTTTAAAATTGTAAGAATGGTTCTCTAAGTATGACTATTTAGTTGAACATATAAAAGATCAAAAGAATTTGATCCCTAATCTTTTATCAAGACCATCCAAATCAATTCCTTCGATTAATGCCACATATTTATTTCTTTTAATTATGATGAATACAAGAATTTCATACCCACCAAATACACCTTCTACCAAACCCACATTAGACTTGGAATTCCCTCCAAGATTTTATCCAACAAATCCCACTAAAATCCAATAGTTTGCAATGATCCCCTTCATGTTTGCCTGGAACATATTTATAATCACTTTGGAGTGAATCCATAATGTAATTGTTCTATCCAAACCATTTATGGATGCTAGTTTATTATCTCTCTCTAAACAATCTACAATTTCCTGCAGAATTATAGTTTTTATGGTGTCTTTCTAAACTATATAACTATGCTTTGGAAATCCCAATTATGAACATAAAAAAACTTTTCACATGCTAATGACAATTCAAACAAGTTACCATGAAAATTCTTAAAGTGGTATGATTCAATCTCTTGGTGGAAAAGAAAACTATTACTGATGGCTCACAGAAATAAGTTATGGGAAAAACTTGATTCAAAAACTCAAAATTTTCATTCGATCTTTATTTTTCATAGACCTTATTATTAGTATCCTCAAACAGGAGTTATCTGGTCAAGAAATCAAGCTTATCAATAGAAAACTTTTTCTGTTCAAATTTTTAATAATGAAAGGATGAAATTGGAATTAAAAGTTCACCTCTGTGAAATCAATAATTCATCCTTGATAATCAGAAATCCACTCAACTATACTTCAATGATTCTTGACAAGAATTGGACACGACACAATAAAAGACATGCAGAGATCACTGTTGAATTACCTTTCTAGCTCACTGGAGAATATTTTCAAGATAGTGGACCTTTTTCTTTTGAAAAAGCAGACTTATCTGACCCTAGCTCACAAGCAGAACAGAGAGATTCTCTTATCTCTTCTAACACAAAGAAATACAGGTGTCCAGACAGCAGAATTGGATTCCACTTTTGTTGACCCAGCCAGCTCATTAGCACTATCTCAAAGAAATAGAGATGGTTCTATCACTACACAAAGAGACATTGATGGGGCCCCAACATCAGCTCAGCCAGAAAGATCTACTTTTGATTTAATGGCATATAGTGCATGATTTTTATGACTCAGATAGTAAAGACTATCAAAATATGAATCTGTCCCATCCCACTCATCATAGTGGAGCTACAATCATTCCACTCAGAGTCTACTCAACTATATTATTGTCCTAAGTTACTCTATTTGTCTATTTTTAATAATTTCTATAAGTGGAGTCACTATTGGTAAAAGTAAAGTCACTTATGTCTATAAGTGGAGTCTTTACTCAATGGACAACTGTTAGCTTTTCTGAGTGCAAGTACTATTTGTAATCAGTAATGTATGAGGTCATTACTGACGATCTTTAGTTTGTTGTGTAGTCTCTCCCACTTTTTTAAGAAGTTAGTTTGTAAGATCAGAAAATAGTCATTCCAGACTAAATTTTCCTGCTTAAATAAAAACTATGAGTTTACAAAACTTATCTTCTTTCTTCCTAATTTGCTTTGTGCATATTTCTTAAACAGTAAGATGATCTTTTGAATTTAAAATATTAATCAAACTTGTTAAAAGGGCATTGTCTTGTTGAGAAGGCTATTATTGTGGACTATGCAAGAGATGAGTTTGATGAAGCAATTTTTTACAATTCATTGCTCCATAGATATATGTTTTATACTTGCAGTTTTATTGAGTACTGATCTTGTACATTGGAAGCCTATGGAGTGATGCCCCAAGTGAGAATTAAAGATAAATTTCTTCAAGGAACACCACGTTAAGATTTAATTTTTAGCCTTTTAAAAATTTGAAAAACATATATGAAAAAATAAATATTCAATTGTTGAAATATTAAACCAGTGACCTTTGTTTTCCTATTGGAAAAATTAAATTACCGCTTGAAATTTAAGACTTCTATATAATAATTATAAGTGTCAGCTTTTTCATTTTTTAATTTAATCAATAATTTTTTGTTTTTAAATTCTACTTGAAAATTTAATTTAATGGAAATATATATTTAATTATGAAATAATTGAATTTAAAAATCTCATTTCGTGTCAAATAATATTAGTAAAAATCAAATGTATATGAAAAACATCTCATCATTTTATTTATACGCCATTGTCTTTCATATATATTTTAATTAATATTTGTTCAAATAAATATGTAAAATATATATAATTTTTGAGTTATTATATTAAGTGGTTTTTATATTAAGTTTTAAGAATTTTTTAATTAATACTTTATTATTCTTATTATTAACAAATTTTGATTTATCTACTTAACCATAATGAGAAATTATATAATCTAATCGTAATTTTTTTAAAAAAATTAATTAAAAAAATTAATTAATTAATTAAATTAAAATTAAAATAATAAATCAATCAAATTATGACTCACAACCTAAGGTGCACTAGAGAAGGAAAAAAGCAGTTTCTACTATCCGATACCAATACTACCAAAAAGCCCAAACATCGACGAGTTTATTGTAGCAGCATCGTTGTGAAAGTGAGCTCACATACCATTCAACCTCAACTGGTCCATCGATGATGATCATTTTCGAGTTGATCTTGGTTAGCTCCAACCTTTATTCTTTACCAGATTTATATCGTCAGACTTCTCTTACACTCAGCTTTCCATTTAACACCTCAATTGATTCCAATTAATCAAATTGTGGCTGTTAAATGGTGACTTGAATTCACCCATTTCCATGAGTCGGCCACTTTATTGCCCAAAATAGCCAATACGATTTGTTGGCTAAATTAGCCAACTATAAAAAGGTGCTTCACTATGAAGCATTTGTTGCCACCTCCACCCTATATTTATATTTGAATATTGTATTACTCGAGTTGCTCAAGTAATTTTATTTTGAAATATTTTTGTGAGCTCGTAAATTATGTGAATGCTCTTTAATAAAGTGTCTATATTAGACATAACTAGATTCGAGATTTTGAGTATTATTTTATTAAATTTGCATTTGTCATAATTCAAATTCCAAGGCACATAATCAATATTAGAGAACAAAAAAAAACATATAAATTCCAAAATTTGTAATCAACGTAATAACTCACAATCCAAGGTAAGTTAAATTATGAAGTCTTTCATTGTCTCAAAATTTGGCCAAATGCTCAATTATTAAGTAGAATATATATAATATCACATCTTTTGCCATAATTGGTATCTATCACAAATATCAACATAATCCATACTATAAATAATGATGAGAAAAAAAAATACAATATAGAGTTATAAAATATAAATTAATAAAAAATAATTATATATTTTTAAGTTGTTTTATTTATATATATATATATATTATTATGGCATTAGCTTGATCCACGTGACAATAATCGATCACGGCTATTTAGAACTGTAAATGAGCCAAGCTACTCGAGCTCGGCTTGGGTCTGAGCTCGGTAAAAATTCATTCAGGCTCAAGCTCATTTAAAAATAAGCCAAGTTCAAGCTGCTCGTTTACTAAATGAGCCAAGCCCAAGCTCAGATATACTCGACTCATTAGGCTCGCGAGCTAGCTCGTTTATTAGGTTATTTTAAAATATATTATATATATATATATTAGTATATTATATTTATTAATTTTATTATCAATCTTATATTTTTAAGAATTTATATCCCAATTATAATAATTATTAATATATATAGTTAATATTATATAATTAATATAAGAAAAATTAAATTGTATGTATGATATAATTGATATTTAAAAATATAATATTATCATATAAGATTAATTATATATATTGCATATAAAATAAAATGGTTAATGTTGTAAAGTTGATTATAGTTAATGTAACAACATCAATATAAAATGATGTTATATATATATATATACTATACTACACATAGTACAATAAATTATATAATTTATATACTATTTAATATATGTTATATTATATATATACATGCTTTACACTATATAGACTATATATTATATGTAGAATATGTATATGTTATGTACTACAATATTATATATATATAAATATATTATGTATTATATGGGCTATATATATTACCAATTATTTTCATTAGATACTATAATATATATTGTATATTATTATTTTTACTATATAATATATATATACACCATATATATTATAATATAAATAGTACATCTAGTGTAAAGCATATATATGTATTATATTTTATTTTTACCATATATATATTAAGTACTATATATTATATGTAGTATATTTATATTAAGCGTTATATATTATATGTAGTATATGTATATAGTAAAAATAATAATATACAATATATAGAACAATGCTAAATGGTAGTATATAATGTATACATATATATACTATAATATAAATACTACTTAATATATAATATATTATTTTCACTATAATATATATGGTAAAAGTAAAATATAATACATATATATATTTTTAACAATAATAAGATAGAGATTAAAAGAGAAACAATAGATATAATTTAACTAATTATTTTAAATTTAATTTTTTTAGTATACCAAAATTTTTGGGTAAAACAAAATTTTTGGTCCAAAAATAAGAAACCCTAAAGCCCTGAACAACTCTCTGTCTCGCTGTCACCATCTCCATCGCAGTCACCTTCCTATCTTGCTCTCACTATCTCAATGTCTGTCTCGTTATTTGTCTCTGTCTCGCTCTCTGTTTCTATCTCACCATCTCCATTGCAGCCACCTCAACCAGCAACCTCAACCATCTCTATCGCAGCTCTCACCATCAAGCTCTCGAGTCTCACCATCTTGCTCTCTGTTTTGCTCAGTCTCTGTCTGTCAAGGAATTTACACATCAGGCCGACGAGGGAGCTCCGACCACCATCTCACTCTCTGTCTCGATCTCTGTCTCTGTCTCGCAAGGCATTCACACAGCAGGCCAACGACGGAGCTCCAACCACCGGCCACCGACAAGACCATGGCAACCTCTCACTCTCAGGTTGTTCATTTATTTTTTTAATTTCATTTGTTAAAAAGTCAGGTTATTTAGTTCTTCTGTAAAAAGGAGTATTTGTTGATTGGCATAATTTCTTAATCTTCTTCTTGCTATTCAATTTGATTCTAATTTTAGTTTAATCCACACGACTTTACAATCCAGAGAAGAAAAGTTAAAACTCACCAATCCAGTAACTTGTGTCAACCTGATTTTTCTATTGATTCTTGTCTAGTTTGTGTCTTCAACTTGTGCTATAGGATGTTAAATTATCCAATTTGCCTAAAAAACTTCCTTAGCCAAAAGAATGTGCTGAATTAAGCTTTTGTTAGCTATATGTGGATTGAGAGAATGTCATTGGGTTGAGGCAAATTTTTCCTGTTCAATTGGATCTGTATAGAGTATGTTTACAGGATGGGGGGGGGGGGGGGGGGGGGGGTTTAAGGTTTTGATATTTTTGTAGACAAAAGCTGATTGTTATGTTCAATAAAAAAAACTTGTAGGCTTGCAATTGGAAGGTCACAGTTTTGCGATATGAAAATAGCCACTATTGTAATTGAAGCAATTCATTTTCGAATGTGTTCCTGTTATTATTTCTGATAATTATTCATTGTTGTTTAATGATGTTCTTAATTGGAGTAAGTTCTCAGTACATATTCCTTCAGAAAAGATACCTGAAATTAAAATAATCTTGAAAGGAATTCCACAAAGACGATATCTACAAATGTTAAAGAGAGTGATTAAAATTCGAAGGCATTTTGAATTGAGAAGACCTGCTCAACCATATGATCTGATTCATATGGTGCTCCACTCTTTGTGGTTAAGAAGGCTTAATGTTGGACTTGCATTTTAATTCTTTTATTCAATATATTTTTTTATGTTGAAATCTCATTATTTATAAATTCTCTCATTATTTGTAAATTCAAGTTTTAGTCATAGTTTAAATTCACCAATAAATAAATCTCAAGAATTTTACATAATTTGATTCTCTTTTTTGGTATGAACTCCATAATAGCTTATTGTTAGCTAAACAAAGCATAAGATTTCTGTCACGATGACAAGTGGATAATTTATTTATTTTTTTGTTTTATGAAAAATAAAAACTCTTATGACATGTAAACTTTTTACACTTGAATACTTACTCTTTTAAATAAATAAATAAATAATTATTGTAAATATCAAGAGTGTTCCCACATTGATTGAAAAAGAAATAATATAATTGTTTATATATGACAAGGGTAAAAATGGTTAATACTAATTATTTGAGTTATGATAATATTTAAATACTAATATGTGTTGAGTATTTATATTCTTATAATTATCAGTAATTTAATTTCTTAATTGACTTACCTCTTGATTCAATGTTTATTGTTCTAAAAGTTGTCTTTTTCCTATTTAAAATATGTCTAATACAAATTCTGCAAATTTGAATTTCACTCAAGATTTATTTCTAAATTCGAATGCTTCACCTATTTTTATATCTGATACTAATAAAAGTGTGGAATCTATTCTTGATGTAGAAAATGCTGAAGAAGATGACAATCCATTTGCTCCAAAGAAAAGGAAAGAAAAGGAAGAAAACTTCAAAAATATGGAATGAATTCAAAGAGGTGACGCTTTCAAATGGGACAACGAAAGCCGAATATATTCATTGTAAACATTGAATACATTGTGTTCAAAGATGAATACATTGTAAACAAAACTGGCGCTACCACACAATTTTTGAGGCATTGAAGTGTTATATGCAAAGGGTGATAAATCTAAAAGGGCAACAACAGGTTAACATCACCAACCACACAAATGAAACAAAAAGTATAGCTGCAGTGGAGAATTTCAAGTATAATCATGCAAAAATTAGAGAAGTGTTTTTCCATATGATTTTTGTGCATGAGTTACCTTTTAACTTTGCGGAATATGAGATATTTAATTCGTTTATAGTATTAATGAGATAAACATGAGTCGAGCCGAGCCGAGCTCCAGCTAGAGCTCAAGTTTTATGTGTCGAGCCGAGTTTGAGCATGTCAAAATCCAGCTCGGCTCGGCTCGGCTCATTTACAGTCCTACAACTATCTGAGCTATTTTCCAATTATCTTAAGCGAGTTTGTTAATACCAATTTTGTTACCAACCACGGCTACTAATTCTTTCCTAGAAGTTATTAAAAATGGTCGTGATTTTTAAATTATTTTTTATTGTACAAATAATATTCTGAAATTTTAAAAAAATTATTAAAAATATATTTTCTCAAAATTTAGAATATTGTATTTTAACACAGAATCAATTAAAACAATTAATTGAATTTTTTATTTTTAATAAAAATGAATAATTTATAATATTTGATATATTATTATGCTAAAAGAATTTTTTATTAGAAATATTTAAAAAGAGTGTTAAGTTTTCGACTCATCATCTATAATATATAATACCAACAATTATAATATTTAGTTTATAATATTTTAAAAAAAACTTTATAATATTTAGTTTCAAAAAAACTTTATAATATTTAAAAATTAAAATTATTTATTTACAAATATAATTATTAAAAAATTTTAACAATATTTAATTATATGTTAATAAATACAACTTTTTTGCGAAGGGTTGATAAATAAAAAAAATTAAAAAATTGTAGTTGCCTCGTTGGACCTCAGCCATGGAGAAAAAAAAGAAGAAGTAAAATTGGTCGATTGACAAACAGAAATGGCTGTATAGCCAACTTATGCCACGTATCAAGCGGCCGATTTTGTCCATATAAACCTAAGTATGGTTAATCTCGGGCGCCGAACTAGACTTCAAAGTCTGAGAGCAAAGAATGGCCATGAACTGATAAATATATATATGCATATAGTTTGAAAAGAAATATGTCATATATTATTATTAAACTAAATCATTCGAAATCAAATCAACAATAAAGTCTGAGCATGACTCCCAAATTTAATAGCCTTCGTGAGAAAAAAAGGACCTTGCTAAAAAATAGATAATTTTATTTCTGTCTCTTTTAACTCAATCTACATAGATATGAGGGTTTAACTGAAAAATATATATTAAAAAGTTTATGATTTAATGTAAAAACCCTTTATTTAACTATCTATATCCATAATGAGTTCAAAAAAAAACTATCTATATCCATAAATTAAAAAAAAAAAATTTACTGTTTAACGGACCCATTTACAGTAAAAATTCTTTTTATCAGAACAGGTCAATTACAGGGAGTACGTAATTGGTACACCATTTTCTGATTATTCATTAAATTAACTAATGCGTACATATGCGGATTCGAATTCGGACTTGGGTTGTATAAATTCCACGGATACTCCATTTGTTATCAGTCCTAAGAGTGCACTTGGATAACGTGCGTATAAATAATAAAGGTATAAGCACGGAAACGTATACCATATGAATATAGTACGTAGAATGAAAATATGTGTACATATAAAAATATAATACAATGATAGATAAATATATTTAAAATAAATACATATTAAATTTATATGTATTTAAATAAGATTTATATAAAAATAAAGGTTTTGTGATAATAAAAAAACTAAGTTTTATAATAAAAATTGACTACAATTTTTTAAAATTTTATAACAAAATATATTTTAAAATGTGTCATATTCTATATGAGTTTTATTGGTATCCTTCTATTATTTTAAAAAAAATTAAATTGATAAAAAAAATTACGTTAAAGCCATGTTTGACATATATCAGATATATCTTGAACATTTATCTATATTTAACTAAGAGTGAATCCATAATCAAATATTGAGGGATTAAAATTTGTTGCAAAATATTATTGAAATATATTTTAAGTACAAGTTTTAATATATTAAAAAATATTATTTTTAAAATAATGAAAATCTTCAACTAATTAAGTATTTTAAATAATTATAATGGCTAAAAAAGACAATAATTAAAAATAAAAATAAAAAATAGCTTATAAAAAAATAAAAAAAGAAACAAATAAAAAAAACAAATAAATTTAAAAATAGCTTTTCAGAGCTGTAATTTTAAGAAAACTAGTGCACTTATAAAATAAAAAAAAGAAAAACTTGAAATAATAAAATAATTTATTTTTGAGAGTTAGTCATCGTTGCCTTCGTAAGGACAAACATTTATTTTCTTATCATTTTTATTATTATTTTAAAAATACGTGATTAAATTGAAAAATTACACATTACATTGTCACTATTTTAATATATTTTAGAATACTAAATATATGTTAAATGGACACTTTTGAAAGGGAAGTATATCTTCGACATATCATAAATATATTAGATAAGTATCTCTAAAAGGGTATTTTTAAAATTAGCAGTTGAAATATGAATATTTTATAATAAAAAGAAAAATTAGTATTTTTGAAAATAAATTTATTTTTAAGTATTTTTGAAGAAATCTCAATAATTAATATTATTATTTTTAATAATCATATGATTAAATATTTAAAATTATTAGTTTTTTTTATAATCACAGCTACATACCTGAATTGTTAAAATTATTGAGCCAAATTTCTAATATTTAGAGCTTGAGCAAGGTATTTATTTGTATATAATAAACATATTATTGAAAAATAAAATAAAAATAAAAAGTTTGCGGTGAGGGCAAAGCCGCCCTGAACTATAGTTTCGTCCCTGCATTTAGAAAGTGTATGATATAAACACTTTACCTTATGGAATGCTCCGCTAAAACAATTAGTAGATATCATCAAATAGTTATAAATGTTTACTAGGACACTTTTTGATATATGATTCATAATAAATTATAATTTTATTAATTATGATACGTAACATTACAAAACAAATTTCCAACTTATATTTCAAATTTTATTCTCACGGCAATACTGAACTTTTAGCTATAACCTTTTAACTTTAATCGCACATTAAATATTTTAACTATGAATATAAAATTTTTATAACAAGTTCTTAAGATTAACCATGAAACTTAACTTGTTACTTAAAATATATAACAATAGCTATAAATCATATGCTTTGTGACTAATTATACTTTTAATATAGAATTCTTAAATTTTGTTTTAACTTTTAATCATTGTAGTGATATTTAGTTTTTTAGCTATAATCTTTTAGTTATACTGAATATTTATATCTATAACAAAATATTTCAAACTTAATCGTCAAATTTTTCTTACCCATAACTAATTGATGTTAATAGTAAAATATATATTCTCATTAAAAATTTAATATATGAATTATATTTATATGACATAGATATAAAAATAGTACATATAAAAAATAGTACATTTATTTTTAGTTAAAATTCAATATATGCATAATATATATAAAAAATGTATATTAATATATGTATAATATCTATACTATTTATTAAAATCTAAAAAATAATAGAACATTTACTAGGACGACAAAATTTTTTATTTTGTAATTTCAGATTTTTTTTTTATAATTTTAATTTTTTCAACATCATATTTTTGAAAAATTCTATTTTTAATGTAGTTTTGTAAAAGTTCCTTTGTTCAGCTCCTTAGGCTCTCGTTTGGGTTGGAACTTTTTTATTACATCAGGCAAATATATTTAAAAAAATAACATCCTCCATTATATTTTTTAATTTTTTTTATTAAAGATATTTTAATTATTTTATTATAAATTTATTATAAATTGTGTAAAATTTATAAATTCATTATAAATTTTTTGTAAACTAATAAAATTTGATATTTTAATAATATTTTATAAAATTTAATATTTTGATAAATATTTTATAAATATGATAAATTTAAAATTATTTTTAATTATTTTTATATATTTGTCAAAAGTCAAATGTATTTATGGTGGCCCAAAGGTTATTTAAGCCCATTAAAGTTGCTTGGTTTTAATAAATCCTAGGCAGGTTGCCGTGATAACATTTCTCTGTTACAAAGTCGCTTTCAATTTTATTGTGGTATCATTTGTATGTGTTATCATAATTATACCATTTATTTTATTCTATTTTAATTTTATGATAATTTTAAATTCTAATTATAATTATACTTCAAGACAAAATTCTATAAAAATTATCTATTAAAATGTTTTAAAATAAATTAATTATTAAACTTATTATATCATACTATCAACTTGAATTATAAATTTTAATTGAACTTTTTAATTTTGTAAATTGATTAGTTAAATCATTAATTTGATTAATAGTAGTTCACTAAATTCATAATATCATATTACCAATTTAAATTTTAAATTTAATTGAAATTGGTTAAACTTTTTAGCTTTGTAAATTTAACTAATTAAATCATTTAATTCACTAATAATATTTTACTAATTTATAATATTAAAAAATATAATCTATTAAACTTTAAAATTAAATTGATAGTGTGATATAATAAGCATTAAAGTCAATTCATCTTTATATATAAAAAAAGTCAATTCAACTTTTTGTTTAAAATTATTATTACTGTTATTATTATAATAACTCTGGAATAGAACTGCAGTTAAAAATTTAAATTAAAGTAAAACTTTAAAAAAAACATATAATTATAAAACTAAGTGGAATTTAGGGTAAATTTATTTATTGAGCAAAAATTTTAAAAAAATGCAGAGATATCGTATCAATTAGTTGTGGAGAGTATGGAGTAAAAAATCATATTTTGATTCACAAAATGTGGTTGGTGAAAAAAACAAGCGTGAAAATAAAATAAAGTGAAAGAAAAAGATGTTTTGGCAGAGAAAAAGATGCATTTTGGGTTAATAATCATCAAGAAAATCGTATCATTTTATATATAGTTATCCCTTTCAATTGGTCCAATTAAAATTTTCAATATTGACGGATTATATATCCTTTTTTATATATAAAAAAAAGAGAAAATGATATTGGTTATTTAAATTTTACTTTCATATATACATCTTAATATAATGAAAATATATAAAAATTATAAAATATTTTTGAAAAAAATATATGTATAATGCAATTTTTTTTTATTTAAAGGCATTTGATTCAAGTTTTTATTAAAAAAAATTGTAACTGATTTTTATATTTTTAAAATTGTATTCAAAAAATAACAATTGTGGATATAGTAATATGATAAATTTTGACTAATGGACAATTGATAAAGGTTTTTTTTTTAACTTTATTGATTTAATTTATTTTTTCTGAATTTTTAAAATTATTTGATTGCCGTTATCTGAAAAAAAAAACCACCCCTTGTACATTTTCTACCATTTAAAAAAGTAGTATAAATTTCAAATTGTTTTTATACATGGAAATTAGGAAATTAATTAAGCAAAATAGAAAATTTAAAATATTTTTATTATTTAAAAAAAATTTCCCAAACAGAGTGCATTGACCTAATTTAAAGATTGCCAAACAGGGGAACTTAAAAGGCCCAAAGTAAGGATTGAGAGGAAGTCCATTTTCTAAAGGATCAAAGAATATTGACGTCAGCGCCACATGCTCTCTCACTCACTCACCAACCATGTTGTAGGACCCACCAATTCCTTCTATGTGGGTCCCATATATCGATCCCCACCCCACCAAACTTTGTCTACTTAAAATGGGGCCCATATGATTTTGAATTTAGTGTAATTGGCATGACTTTATTTTATTTTATTTTATTTGGATTACATTTTATTTTACTTTTCATTAGGTGGCGTCTCTCGCCAACTGCACTTCCACCACTGCTCAATTCAATTGATAAGATCAATTCTTTTCTTTTCCCTATAAGAAAATTTATTTTGAATTCAACCTACTCAAATAGTAAATTTGTAGAGAGTTTTAATTTTTAAAATATTAGTTTCTGCCTATAATATTTTATTTAATAAATTAAAAAAAAATAAAAATATTATATATATTTTTTCATGATATAAAAATAAAATTATAATCAGAAATATATATCATATAAAAATTCAATAATTTCTCTATTATTATCATATAAATTTAATGAATTTAATAAAAAATTCGATAAAAATTTTCCAATTTTTTATAAAATAAGCCATGTTATTATTTTTATTTTTTGCAAAAGTAAAATTAAAAGATAATATATAATTCACTAAGTTAGGAGGTTAAATTTGTGTTTGGGAGAAGTTATGCAGCATTTTAAAGGAGGTAAATAAATATTTTTGAAGGGTTAAAATTTCTTGAATTTTCTCTTTCAAGTTGTACCTCCATCTTGGAGGTTTTTGGATGTTCACTAAAATTTATATTCTAATATTTTCCTTGTCTTTTTAATAAAATTCCAAATTTATCTTTCACTAATTTTTTTTCTAAATCCTATATTTATAATATATCTATTAGTTATTCTTTATTTCTCATCTCTTTTTCTTTCTCTAATTTATAATTTGTTGAGGCTGAATTTTTCTAATTATTAGCACTGGTTTATATTTTTATTACAAGATTATAAATTTTTTTAAATATAATTATTAATCACTATCACTTGTTGCAAATTGTTGTGAATAAATAATTATTTATTTAAAATTATTATAATATTTAAAAAATTAAAAATACTGACAACATTGTACGAAATTTTTTCTAGTATATTATAAATAAAAAAGAATCACTGTTAGTATAAATAAATTTTATTGTTGCATTAAAATCAGACAAGAGGTTAGTAGGCTGGTAGGCCGATTTATTTGGTGATCGACAAATAACGATCAATGAGTAACACCAATGTTTTAAATGTTTTATGGTAGGAGTTGGGGGTTTGGAATATGGAAATTACGTAAAATGTTATTTTCTAAAACATTACATTATTTACATATTTTTTTATAATTTAATGTTTTAAAATTTACAAAAATATTATTTTTAGTTTTTTTTAATTTGTATTACATTTGCTCAACATATATTTATTATATATTGTTTATATAATTTTTACAGTATCTTTATAATTTTTTTATTTGCATAATATTTTTATAATTTTCTATTCTAAAATTATTTTTGAAAATTTTTCTTAAAATACTTATCATCCCTTCTTTAAATAGGAAAAGATCATTTTAAATTTGAATTTAAATAATAATTGATCAAATTAGACATACTTCTAATTCAATTTTTAATTAACTCAATTGAATTAATTATGATTGTATTTATTTTAAATTTCAGAATAGAAAATAGAATAATAATGAAATAAAATCAGAATCAGAATGATCATCTATTCTTTTTATTTGATTGACTTTAAAATTATAATTATAATTATTTTTTATTATTTAAAAAATTCATAGATATTATAGTTAAAAAATTAAAAAATAGATTTATTATATATTATTTTAAAATTATTAAAAATAATTTGAAATGTTATTAAGAAAAAATAAATTTATTTATTTAAAAATTCAGAGATATTATAATTAAAAAATAAAAATTAAATTGATTATATATTATTTTAAAATTTTATTGTATTTTATTTAAAACTCCTAGAAATATTCATAATTAGAAAAAATAAAATTAATTTTATTAATCTTATTTTAAAATAAAAATATTTTTTAATTTTTTTATTTTTAGTTAGGAATTAAATTTAAATCATATGTGAATAATAGGGTATCACTTATTTTATTTTTTGGATTGATGAGATTCTCATTACACCATTTATTTTATTCAATTAAATAACATTAATTAAATAATTAATTTCTATTCTCATTTTAACCCGTAACCAAATGCCTCTATGTGAAATAAAACAATAAATTTTTCATTATATTGAAAAATGAAAAACATATTTGTTTAGAGTGATATTTTTTTTTAATTTAAAGATATTAAAACAAGTTTTTAATCCATTTTAAATTTTATTCGGAGACCAATAAAAAGGTAATAAATCCTTTCATAAAAAAAAAAAGAGGATAATGTATTATGAATTGGCGCGGGTCATAAATCAATTAGATAGCCACTTGGCATGACGACTTTTAATTTCAATGTACTTTTATATATTAAATATTCAATTAGATAATTAGATAATTAGATATTCAATGTACTTAGCATGGCGACTTTTAATTTGTATTAGATATTCAATAAATTGCTAACTATGTTGTGTTGACAATAATTAAGTTCTTTTATATATGGATATATATCCAATCTAATAAATAAATTGTTATTTTGTACTTAAACAATAATTACTAAAAAATTGTTGTTTTCTGAAATTTTTATTTTACAATTAATAATTTCTTGCATTTTATTCTTAAAATAAATGATACTAATTACATTTGCTCTCATGGATCATTACACTTACCCGTTAAGTTTAATGATTACGCATTTTTTAATGAAACAACAAATCACTATTTCACATACATAATATATATATATATATATATACACATTCACATTTCATAATTATTGTCAAATATAATCTAATAAACAGTGACGGAATCAAGTAGGATCATGTGGGGTCGTACGATCCCTTTTGATTGGCCAGCCAGAAGTATATATGAAGGGGAGTGGGGAGCTTTCTTGACTGCTGGTTATATAGCCGCTGCAACAAAGCCCCTCTTTCTCGGCTGCTGGTCTAATTTTTTTTTCTTTTGTACAGCTTCATTAATTTCGTCTCTGACAATTAATCGGCCAGCAATTTCAGTAATGACGGTAAAATTTTTATCCTCTTTTTGATAAGTCACTAATTTCACCACTGCTAATAAATATCTCATTATTTTTATAATTTTGAATTTGTGCATGATCGATACAGTAAATATAGAATTAGTATGATTATTGTTTAAATGATCACCATCATTATACTAACATATGTTGAGAGTTGGGCTTATAACTAAATAGTTATTACATCATTAATTTTAAATATAGTATGAACTTTTACTTATTTGAATTGCCTTGAATTAAAATTTCAAGTAACTGATATTGTAATATTTTTAATTAAAATAATAATTGAATTAAATTAAACTATATTAAATTTAATAAAAAAATAAAAGTACAATGAAACTAGATTTAGTTATTCAATCACAATTAAATTTATGTATTAAATAATCACAGCTCATTTATTTATTAACGGAAAAATGACATAAAATCCCTCATATTTTTTTTTTTGCAAATACGATAATAAATTCTTTTTATATTTGATATTTTATTTTTTAAGGAATAATATACATAAATATATGCATACAAGAAATTCTGATTGGACATATTTTATAATAAAATAATAATAATTTTATTGCAATAATTTATTTAAATTCATAAATGTTGTCGAATAAGATTTTATATATGTTAGGATATATTATGAATCTCATAAGCAAAATATTATTATATATATAAATAAAAAATAAAAAGGCTAAAAAACCCATAAGATAATAAAGAATTAAAAAAAATTGCATTAAGTTATTATACATATACATATTACTTTGAAATTAAATTTTTTTAATAATAATATAAAATTTATATAAACACTCGATAATAATAATAATTTTGGTTTTAATTTTTTGATTGCTTTTTTAAAGTAATATTTATGATAAGTGAAATAAATTTGAAATTTATATACATAATTAATAATGTATATATTCAATAATAATAATAATGATAATTTCAATTTTTCATTTTCTTTTGATTTGTAAATGATAATACTTATAAAATAAACATGAAGCCTATATAACTTTTATTTTTTTATTATTCATCTGAAATTTTTTTGACAAAAATTTGAAATTCTAATATGTACTTTCATATTTTTCTTTTTTAAATTTTAATGTTAATATTTTTTTTATTTTTCGAAATATGATTTCATTTTTAATCTTATGAGATTTTTTATTTCTTTAACATTTTTATTTTTTATTATATGCATAAAATAATATTTTGTTTTAAAGATACTATATTAATATAAAAAAAGGCAGTTAGCTTATAAGTGTTATAAGATTATTTTTAATGGGTTAGGATTTAAAGAAATAATATGAAAACGTGGCAGTTGATGACTGGTCAATTTGAGTAGGCGGTGGTTGGTGAGTGACAGAAGAGATCTCTCACCTGTATTTTTGTTATAAATTTGTGGGTATCGACCAACTCCATTTTCAAAGTTATTTTTTCTAATTCGACTCAGCTCAGCTTTCCCTTTCCCACCAACTACCAAACAAGACCTTCATCTCTCTCTTCAATTCTCAGGTACCTGGTTCCTTTTCAGTGTTCTATTTCTTCATTTCTCTTTAATTTGATACTGTCGTTGTAAGGCCATGTTCGGTAAATTAGTATTACATGGGAAAAACAGATCACATTGCAAACCAAGAGAAGAAAGAAATCGATACTAAACTAGAATAAAACGACGTCGCGCCACCATAATAAATCATAATTTATGAAATTTACTTATATATTTATTTGTTTTTTTATTTCAATTAGAAATTTGATATTTTGAGAAGCAGCAGAAGAAAGAAGAAGAAATTTGATATTTTTATTTATTTACTAATTTTTGGAAAAAAATTAATGTACGGAGTATAAAATTTTTATGGAAACTGCAGTCAAAGGTCGTTGGACGGACCCACAGGCAGCGCAAATTAGCACACCAACCGCTACGATGATAATCACTGTGAAAGAGTCAACGCTGGTCCAACCGGCGGAGGAAACGCCGCGGCGAGCCCTGTGGAACGCCAACGTTGACCTTGTGGTGCCGAGGTTTCACACTCCGAGTGTTTACTTCTACAGACCGACGGGTGCATCCAATTTCTTCGATTCAAATATAGTCAAAGAAGGGCTAAGTAAGGCTCTGGTGCCGTTTTATCCGATGGCCGGACGGCTGCGAAGAGACGAGGATGGTCGTATTGAGATCGACTGTAATGCCGAGGGCGTTTTATTTGTTGTGGCTGAAACAAGTTCCGTCATTGATGATTTTGGCGATTTCGCTCCCACTTTGGAGCTCAAAAAGCTTATCCCCACCGTGGATTACTCCGGTGGGATATCTACTTATGCTCTCTTGGTTTTGCAGGTATGTTATTTTATTTTTTTTTGGACCTTAATTTATCATTTTATTTAATTATCGTTTACGTTGATAGAATCGGAGTAATAGAAATGCAATTTAATTGCCAATAATTGCAATTTAATTATCTTTATAAGACTTAAGGAGCAAATTCAAAAATTTTACTTTGTTCATTGATTTTAACCTAAAAAGTAATTTTCCTAATGTTTGGTAGTTAGATTTGTATATGAAAATGGCAAGCTTTGCATGTGTGACTAACTTCTATCCTTTATCAACTCTAGACCAAACCTTGCATGAGTGCTAACTATAACTTTTAATTATATGTTAACTTTGCTGTGAAAGGTAGCTAACATAGGTTAATTTAGTTGTGAGATCAGCTAATCCGTCGTTATAAAAGGTAGATGGCAGGCTTCTATCTATGGCGTTAGCTTATCGAAGGCGTTGTGGTTGTTCACCAGTTAAGTTAAGATGATAGATATTGGAATACAAATAGTTGAAGCAATTTAAGAAGTAAAAATTATTTTCCGTGGATGTTTAAATCAAAATGGGTACGAGATTGTGATGCGACACAAGTTGTTTTTGCTGTTAGGGAGAAAATAATTTGTGTGATTTGTGATCATTAAAATGCACTAGGGTTATGTGTAATTATTATGTCTTAATTACTTTTAGTAGTAGTTGTGCGGTGGCTTTCTCAACCACACAAAAACTTTGCTTGTTAACTGGGCAATCACTTTCTTGAAGTTCTTATTAAATTGACATCAATATAATAGTAGTTGAGCATTTATCTTGCTACCAAACAATTTAAAGATAGGTGACATGCACTAGATTTGATTTGTATGGTAGGGTATTTACACAAACATCTTGTCATCTTTGGAACAGAGGACCATAATGACTGTAGATTGTAGATCACAATATATTGATCGTTCATTTAAGTTTGATTGTGATTGATCACTTTTTATTTTGTGGCCATCATGATTGGGATCTTGAAGTGATCCATTTGAGATAGTTGAGGATCCGTCATCTAACAAAAAAGGCTTATTATCTACATTTTTAAAATCACCTTGTTCAGGAAGATTATTGTGCTCAGAGAGAGCCAGATCTAATTTATTTTTGTGTTAGAACTAGAAGTTTGAAATCTCCTGTTCTCATTATTTTATAAGCGAGACTGCTGCAGTGCAGCAGTGTCATATTTTGTTGGCATGACTGTTGTATTTAGTGGGCTGCGGATGTTATTCATTTAAGGAAAAAGAGTGGACTCTATGGTTTTGTGCAGTTGGTTAAGGTGTGGAATTAACCTTATCATTCCGCATTAATAATAACTAACATTGAAAATATAAGACTAAAAATGGAACATGTATGAGTATTTATTTATTAAGCTAATTAAGTTAGCAGGTTTAGTTGTATTGGTTTTCATTGAGAAGCCCCCAACCATTATTAACTTCATTGACAAGGAAGAAGATTCAACTTCTGGACGTTTCACTCAACCAGCTGACCTGATTCTACTTCCATGTATTCACTTGCGCCTTTTTTAACTTCTAAACCAGGAAAGAGAAAATGTTCACGTCAACCCTGAGTTAAATATTTAGTAACGTCAATTACTTGAAGTGAAATATGAATTAATATATATGTTGTTACTTAGCACTCTTTTGGTTTGATTCTCTGCAGTTGACATATTTCAAATGTGGTGGAGTTTCACTTGGAGTTGGTATGCAACACCATGCGGCTGATGGGTTTTCTGGTCTTCATTTTGTGAATACATGGTCAGACATGACTCGTGCTCTTGACCTTACCATTCCCCCATTCATTGATCGAACCTTGCTTCGAGCCAGGGACCCACCCCATCCTACATTTCACCATATAGAGTATCAGCCTCCTCCAGCCATGAATGCTCCCATAGAAACGTCAAAACCAGATAGCACGACAGTCTCCATTTTCAAGTTGACAAGGGATCAGCTTAACATCCTCAAAGCCAAGTCTAAGGAAGATGGAAACATCACAAGTTATAGCTCATATGAGATGTTGGCAGGTCATGTTTGGCGATCTGCTTGTAAGGCTCGTGGACTTCCTGATGATCAACAAACCAAGTTATACATTGCGACCGACGGGCGGTCCAGATTGCACCCTCCACTTCCCCCTGGTTACTTTGGCAATGGCATCTTTACAGCAACACCAATTGCAGTAGCAGGTGATTTGCAATCAAAGCCAACCTGGTTTGCTGCTGGCAGGATTCATGATGCATTGGTTCGCATGGACAACGATTACTTAAGGTCAGCCCTTGATTACCTAGAGCTACAGCCTGATTTATCAGCTCTTGTTCGGGGGGCCCATACTTTTAAGTGCCCAAACCTTGGTATTACAAGTTGGGTTAGGCTGCCAATTCATGATGCAGATTTTGGATGGGGCAGACCTATATTTATGGGGCCTGGTGGGATTCCATACGAGGGTCTATCCTTCATTTTGCCTAGTCCAACCAATGATGGGAGCTTATCAGTAGCCATTGCATTGCAATCTGAACACATGAAACTGTTCGAGAAGTTCATCCGTGAAATTTAAGAAAATAGATCCTCTGGCAATAAATCAAGCCAAGAAATTTCACTTAGTACCAGAATTTTTTTAAAAAAATTATTTCTTTCTTTATTTCCTCGGCGATTTCGTTTCTTTCTTTTCTTTTCCACGGACATTACAGAGAAAATTGAGTCCGCTGGAGGGCTCATGTTGTACACCTGTGCATAAAGATGAACTTTTGGCAACAGAAAATTGTACGTCTAATTTAATACAATAACGGCAATGTTGTTGAATGCTGCGAGGTTATATATAAACTAATTTGCTAGAACTAATGTGACATTTTAAGTTCAATAATTTAAAAAAATGACGAACATGAATGAATGGAGTAGAGACATGGCTGTTAATAACTGTGCTTCAGCTCAACAATAAGAGAACAATTCAACGAAAGCTATGGTGATTTGCTTTTAGAGATGATCTTTTCCAGTAAATTTTTGTTTTTCTTATTATTGATTAGGATTGCAATATTAAAAACTAGATTATATGAGAATGCATTTTCTCATGGTTGGATGCAAATTACAAGAATAGAAACTTAATATGTATGTATTTAAATAATTGGAGGCTAAATTGCCAAAATAAATATATCACACAGCAAGAGATAATCCTTCCAATAAAAGTAGATTCAAATACAAAATTCTCCATCCTCACTCTTAAGATGGATGAGAAGACCAATCCATGCCATGCCATATGAGATTGGTCAAAACTAAATAAAACTACACCCTACAAACACAAACACAGTAGTGAACTGCAAACCCAATTGACTAATAATAGAAAATAAAAATTCCCAAGTAGCTGAAGCATTAATCTTGCCTAATTTAATTTATTAGAATGAGAAAAAACATGAGAAGCAAAGCAAAACCAAACTCACATACAATATTGTTGCTGATATAAACAAGGAATTAGGCTTTGCCGCTAATATAGCAGAATTTTTTGCGCCTCTGCGAGGATGATGATCAATATTTGCACCCCCAAAAGCTCCCTTCCCTTTCTGTCCTTTCATCGAGTTTTGGAAAATTTTCTCTTCTCGAATATTTTTGGCTTGTTTTCCAGGTTCTGATAGGGTCAAGTCTTCATGTTGTGTTGTGGTTGTGCCTTGAATTTCCATGTTTGATACGGCATGATCACATTCACATAATAACAAAATAAAGAACCATACAAGAAAAATAAGCTTCATTTCCTCAAATGGGTTTTTATTTTATTTTTTATTTTTATATGATATGAGAGAGTTGTTGTAGAATAAGGGTAACCTGTTCTGATAGATATTAGATCTAACAAGGGGATGATATAGATTTCATGTTTTATTTATAGAGAAAAGAATATGAATTCTTCAGCACTAATAGCTAGGCGTATTCCTGTAATAAACTAGTGGGTCATCTATGGCTATGTAACTTAAACATCGAGATCATATAAAAAGTAGATTTTGAACAAGTAAAATTGACATACTTCCATTAGAATTTTCTTTTCCAATGCTAAAAGAAAATTGATATTGTTCAGTCTGTCGGGCACTCGTAGCAGGGCTTCTCTAGTTTAAATCTAAATTCATTTTAAGGTGAAGATGTAAATATTAATCAGTAGTAAATATTATATATTTTTTTATTGAAATATTTTTTTATTAAAATTTACTATAATCATTTTATAATATATATTAATCATTTTTGTAATAAATTAAAATGAAAATAAAATAATTTCAATGAAAAAAAACAGATTCCATTAAAAATTAAAATGTTAATTATGATTTAATATACGCTCTCAGGACATATGTTAGATAAGTCCTAATATATATTTTTTAAAGTAAAAACGAAATAAAATTTTCTAGTGACAAATTAATTTAAAAACAAGACAAGATATGACAACAAAAGGTCAATTTTTTTTAAAAAAATATTCCTTCTAATATTAAATGTCTGGAATTTTTTCAAGCATCTTAATACTACCTCTTCTTCATGAAGTTTATTCTCTGTACACAGAGTTCTTTCTTTCGGTTTACTGTCCTAGATAGGAGCGTGTAAATTTTTTGGAAATGATCGAACCGAATAAATTTCAGTCGGGTTCAGTTAGTTTATAGTGTGTATTCGAGTAAAATTAGATTTATATTTAAAAAAAAATTAGATTCGGTTGGGTGGTCGGGTTGAGATTTATTTTTTCGTTTAAACACAAACCCGATCTATAAATATATTATACATATATATTTATAATACATAGTGTATAACCCGACCCAACCTAAACCATAAGTTTATATATACATAATATTATATATAAATTAAATATATTTATAATATATATTATATATGTATATCCGATTCAACCCGACCGAAACCGAAAATATACAAGTCAATCGAAAATATATATAATTTTAGTCGGGTTCGGTCTGAATTTTTTATATTGATCGGGTTCGGTCGGGTTGAAATATATCCTAAATTCGACTGATGCCCACCCATAGTCCTAGATTTAAAGCTGTCATTGACGCTCTTATTTGTAATAGCCCCATGTCTTCCTTTCTTCCTTCTTTTTTTTCTTTCCCTTTAGATCTAGCTTTAGCTTGTATCTATCTATTTTGTTCTTATTTCCTTTAAACTTATTCAATTTATGAGGTTAGAGTAAATTAAGTCGATCATCCCTGAATTATCGTCCTTTAAATTTAAATTTTACACCCATCGTCCATAATGTTTATAGTTTTGTAGTACTGCAGTCCTCGACCCAATATCCCGTCTACTCCATTAATGATAAATTTACGTGGCACTTATAGACTACCACGTTCATTGCCATGTTGTCACCCATATTATATTTTATAATGATGTCACCAATTTTGGGGGGGGGGGGGGATTTAAACTCATCATCCGTTGAAAATTTTATTTCTTTTCTTCGCATACGTAATACTTTCAACATCTTTATACATTCTCATTTCTGTTGTTCTTTGATATGACTTATCTTCTGTTTTTTATTGTTTTTCAACATTGTAATTCGATTTCGACTTTGGTTTTATTATTTCTTTCATTCGTTTTTTTAATTTCTTTGAAACCCTAGTTGTAATTCATTATTCCTCAGATCTTAAAAATGACAAATGCATCGAGTGTGGAGTATTCAGAATATCATGCTTCGATTTGCAAATGCGGTGAAATTGCCTCCTTTGAGTCTCTTGGACAGAAGATAACCCAGGAAGACATTTATATGGTTGTGCCAACTATATGGTATGTAGAAAATTAGATTTTTTTTTGTTAAAAAAAGTATTTTTGGGTAAATTGTAATTACATAATTAGATTATTGTCATTTGGGCTAACAAATTATACTAGGAAAATATAAATTTTTTGTCTGGGTTGATCCTAAGAATTTTGAACATGCTACAAACATCATTAATGCGCTATTAAGAAAGGTCGATATATTAGAGAAGGAGAAGAGAGACTTGGAGAAGACAAATGCAGTTTCTGGGTTTGGTAGGTTTATGTTTGTGGGTGTAGTACTTGCTACTGTAGGGGTATCTGTCTGCTCATCCTTCATAGCTATGAAGAAACACTGATTATAATGTTGTTGAGTAGGTTTTTACTTGAAGCTAGTGTAGTGTGTTATTGTAATTAAAACTGATGTACTGAAAGTTAGTTGATTAATGAAATTATTTTGTTTAGTATATCAGTGCACTTAAAATTTTATGTTATTTCATTTTGAATTTATTTGTACATAACTAAATTAACAACAAAATGTCATTAACAATAATCAACAAAAGTTATAATATATCATTGCACTTAAAATGTTGTCATTCACAATGATTAGTAAGTAATATAATGACATTACAAAAAATAATCCCAACCCTTCTATCATTCTGTATACATGCAACTACATGCCATTCTTTCGTAGAATGGATTTAAAAAATAGTTATATATTGGCTTAAGCCACGTGAATGACTTTAAAAAAAATGCTATAGTCATTCTGCTTAGTTATAAAAAATAAATGCCATTCTTCAGTAGCATTTAATTCCTTAGCTACAAAAAACACTCCAGTCATTCTTGTGTGGGTTGTGGAGCATCCAGTTGGACTAATTGCGATTCACTAGCATTTGATTACTGCAAAGATAAGTACAAATATAGTAAGCATCAGCTAGTTACAAACATTAAATTAAATGAAAAAAAGTTACATCCATCATCCCTCAAGTTTTTGTAATTTAACATCAATCGTCCTTCAAGTTTGTATAATGTACACCCATCGTCCCTCAAGTTTGCATAATATAACACCCATCGTACCCCAAGTTGGTGTTAAGCAACAATCAGAATCCAAAAATGTTGAAAAAAAAAATACTTACAGAAGCAGAAATAGCTTCCACATTTCTTAGTCTATGTGATCTTTTGTTATGGCCATACTACCCACAATGACTACACTTCATTTTCTGTCCTTTGCCCACCAAATGTGTTGCAACTCCCTTTGTCCTTATGGTAAAATTTCCTTTTGCTGTGGTGGTAGAAGATGGATTTGCTAATTGAGTTTCTTGGTCTGGTTGCTGTGAAGTTGGTTTTTGATATTGTTGGGAAGCTTGCTCCTTTTTCCCTGCTTCTTTTCTCCTAGCTCTTTGTTTTCCTCTAGATTTTTTAACTATTGGTGGAGGAGTGATTATACAACTCCTATCTGCTTTGGCCATAGATCCTGCCCATTAATAGGTTCAATCGTATGACTATACACTCTTTTTGCTGTGGAAACATGATAGAAGTGATGAACATACTTCTCAACATCATCATTCTGTTCAATTATACAAGCAATTGCGTGCGGCCAAGGGATACCAACCAATTCCCATCTCCTACAACTATAAGTCATATTCTCCAAATCAACCACAAATTGGTGACCCTTTCCCATAACTTGCACTCTTGGTGGTCCACTGAAGGTGGGAAAATAATCTCCAGAAAGGTCTCTAAGCTTTTGGATCTTCTTTCTAATCTTTGGACAGATCCCCTCAGTGATATTAATAAGACCATCCTTCTTTTTTGCTATCATTCTCATCAATTGGTTTCTAATCATCTCCAACATTATAATTATTGGTTTTGATCTTGCTTCAAAAATATAATTATTGAAGCATTCACACAGATTATTCAGAAGAATATCACATTTGGCATCTGTTTTGAAACAAACTCTGCTCCAATTAACACAAGATCTATCTCTTAACTATTCTCTACACTCTTTTGATTTCTTATTCACATCTTCAAGACAATTCTCTAACCAACTTGGGTACGTCGCCCTAGCACAAGCCTAAAGTATGTCCTTATATTCTTTTCCTCGGAATGTAGCTCTCATGTTTGTATGCAAGTGCCTCACACACATTCAATGCTCAGAATTTGGAAACAATTCTGAAATTGCATTCACCAACCCCTATTAAACAATTAATTTGCATCAGTGCATATAATAACAAATATTTTGAGAATTACTGAACAATGATAAAAGTAAAGCTGTTTAGAGATACCTTCTGTCTATCTGACATAAATGTCCAATGATGGGAGTTGTGCATTGCCAGGTCTTCCCTCAAGTTGCTCATAGAATAGCCCCAGTTTTCTGTGCTCTCTACCCTCACCATAGAGTATGCAATGTGATAAATACATTCATTAGGATCTATACTAATAACTGCAAGTAGTTGGCATCCATAAATGCCTTTTAACCAACATCCATCCAAAGAAACTATAGGTCTACATCCATCTTTGAACCCATTCTTTAAGGCAGCCAGGCAAACATAAATACCTTAAAAAATTCTCCTTTATCTTCTTTAAATAGAATTGTAGAGCCAGAATTGGATTTCAATATCTTTAACCTATAATCATACAACATTGCATATTGGTTTGCTTCATTGCCATTGATTTTATTCAAAGCCAATAGCTTAACCCTTCATGCTTTCATCCTTCCAATAATGCATCTAAATTCCCTTTGAACTCTGGATATTATGCTACTTACCAACCAACCTGGGTTTTCATTCAAATCCTCAATGTAATGGTTAGCCAAAAATTGTGATGTGAGGTAAAAGTTTTTATGAACTCTAACACATGTGTGTGTTAGGATTGTTGTTTTGATTTGAAACGTATCATCACTAATTTTTAGATCAGCAATCATCCTACCTGCATGAACATTCCATTTGCATTGTGGATCTTTACACTTTGTAGTTACACTAACTTTGTCATTCTTGGGAAACCAAGTTTGATATCTGTTCCTTATAAACCACAATCTAATTACTTCTTTAAATTCATCCCTATTCTTGAAAACCATACCCACTTCGAGATTAAGATCAGACTGGTCTCTTTCTCTATTAAATTCTAGAAAACTTTTATTGCCTTCACCTTCATCTCCACCTACAACTTTTGTATACAGTTCATCATAATTTGCATATTCAGAATCCATATCCACATCCATTTCTCCAATTTCAATATTCTGGTTTTCAAAGCTAGTTGCTGTATTTCTTCTTCTTGTTTCCCAACTTCTTTGATTTGCTTCTTCATTGTCCCTATGATCATGTACAACTTCTGCCACATCCTCATCTATGTCAGCCATGTCATAATCAAGATCTTCTATGTTAAACTCATCATCCTCTTGATGTAAGTCAAACTCTACTCCCAATTATTCTCTTGCTGATATTTCATCATAATCCGTGGCTTCTTGTTCCCCTAGGTCTGCTGCATTTTCATTTCGTGCACTCATATCAATATCATCTGCTGCCATATCTTTTTCTGCAAGAACTTGCTCTTATTCCCCTATGTTTGTTACCATTTTAGCTTGTGTACTCCCTTTCTCTTGTTCAGGAGACTCAGCCTGTGCAGGCAACTCAGTTTGATAAGCCATTTCACCTCGTGTTGACATATCTCCTTTTGCATGCAATTGCTCTTATTGACCTTAAATTAGCACCTCAATTTCATTTGCTGCCACATCCCCTTATGCTGCCAATTGATTTGCTGGCTGATTTAGATGCCATTTTCTGGTCCAATATTCTACTATCTCTTTAGAGGCAGATTTCTCTGTATTCCCTTGATGTTTGCCCTTTTGATTTAGCCTTCCTACTGCTTTCTATGCTCTCTCTAATCCTTCTTGTTCTATCATTTAGTTGTTCTTCTTCATCCTCAATCTCACCTAAGGAAAACTTAACTGGAAGAGAATTTGGTTTGAAATTGAATTCTTGAAGGATTTGATTCTTGGTTAGATGCTCAACATATACATCTACTTCCTTGGCTTCAGTAGTATGTCTGGCCATCTTCATCACATGTGCATCATTCTCAAGAGGCCTCAAACCAATCTGGTAGTCCTTTCCCGGAAGCCTCCACCAATACCTCATTATACCATATACTCTACTTTTCTGCATAATGTCATCTATACTAACTAAAGCAATTCTGTCAGAGCAACAATCAAACATATAATGGATTTCACCATCCATGTAGCTCCATTCGCCCTTGCCCTCATTGTAATGCAATTTCATTGTGAATAAATCATTTGAAGCTGCAAGAAACAATTAAAAATTATTAAATATGTGTATTGTATGTAGTGTTGGCTTGTTGGATGTATTTGAACTAACTGAATATGAACAATTGCACATGGTTTCAACTAATTTTTAAACCATTCAGTCAAATACACATACTTTTCATATAATAAGCTTCCAAATTACTCGACATATGCACATGCATTCCACAGAACCCCAGAAAATGACAAAAGAAAAAAGGACATTTTTTTCTGTTTTGCATTTACCTGTCCCCGTCTTTGCATGCTGGTCCACACTAATTTTCTATTTTTTGCCTCTAAAAGAATGCATTATTCGTTCACCACTAGTGCACCTCGAATACTTTAACGTCAGATTCTAAATCGCAAACTGTGCAACCCAGTATTCAAAAGCTCATAGATAGTAATATCTCTACAAACAGAGATACAATGGAGAAAGATGATGACAACCAAAATAGCTCATAAATTAACAGGTTTTGAAGGAAGATTCACAAGTATTTTCTCTGGGTTTCAAAGAATGAATAAATTTGAATGAATGAAAGAGAGAGATAGAATCAGAATCTAATTTCTTGAGAGAGATGAATAGTTACAACATCGTTCTTCGAAGTTCAAGCTGCTTCTTTTGAAATACGACAACGTGGCAATAAACGTGGCAGTCTATAAGTGCCATGTAGATTTACCATTAACGGAGTAGATGGGATATTGGATCGAGGACTACGATGTTACAAAACTGTAAACATTAGGGATGATGTGTGTAAAATTTAAACTTAAGGGATGATAAAGTGTGTTAGTCAATTCTTCAGGGACGATGGACGTAATTTACTCTATGAGGTTATTAGGGGTATCAGATCAACTAAAGTTTTTATTCTTTTACCTATTTGTCGATGTTTGGTTATATGCAACCTCAAAATTCTACTTCTAGTTACAAATTTTGGCCAAATTCTTGTCTATCTATGGCCTTTACATGAGGTGGTGCTATATTTGATTTCATTTTCTTTTACATTTATAGGGAAAATTGTTGGTCTTCTGCCTTCTAGTATTTCTTGGATGTTTCTAGGTTGTACTCATTGTTTGTTTAATGATAATTCTCTATTCATACTGAAAAAAAAATTATCTTAATTTATTGAACCTTTCATAAAGAAAAAGAAAAAGAAAAGACTGGGGGGGGGGGGGGGGGGGGAGGGAGGGTAAAGATCTCGAAATATCGCAATGGTATTTTCTTTCTTGAAATTATTAAATAAAAGGATTAAAATTATCTTAGGTTGAAAATTGCTATATTTGATTCTCTTTTTATTAATTAAGATCAAATTTAGTAAGTTAGCATTCATAAAATAATTCTTGAATTTGTAGATCAAATATAGGAGGGCCTTTTAAATAAAAAAATGAAAAAGAAAATCTTAGGATCTATTAAAATAATTAGCTATCTAAAATAATTGAGTATTTGAAATTATTATCATTATATTTTTTTTAGTTTTACATTTAAATTTATAATAATTTAAGATCATAATTTATAAAAAAAAAACTCTTCACTTTTTAATTACAGAATAATCACATTTAGATAATTGTATAATATATATATATATATATATATATGTTAAATCATATGTATCTCTATCTGTGAAATGGTCTATGATTAATTCTGTTTCGGATACTGCAGAGGCTAGGGCGACCCTCCAAAAGATATTTTTTTCATACACAACACTGTGGTTGAGAATCGAATCCTACGTTACTTAAGGGAATCTAGACCCTCATCCATTTGAACCAATGCTCATTGGTATTGTATAATATATTTTACAATGTGGTGAAAATATTAGTAGATTACAATATATAAAATTATTAAACCTTTTCTATTATTTATTAGCATTAAATATGATATATTATGTATCTATATAATTTAAATCATTGAATTCAAAATTAATGATTATTGTTATTGTTCAATACGAAATTTGAAATCTTATCTATTTTTTTTATAAGATAAACATTTAATTTGTATTTAAGCTATTAACTTAATAAAATAAAAACCTCAATTTTTTTTAAAAAAATTCATTTTTAAGTAATAAAATCAAAATATATATTAACATAAGTATGAATATCTTTTTAAAATTAATATTTTTTTTAATAAATTTGACTTCAACTAAAATTCATATTTAAAACTCACATCTTTTAAAACTGATTTTAATATCATTAGAATTAAACATTTGTGTTGTAAATAAAGAAGAAAGAAGATAGAGAATTAAAAAATATGAGAAATTTCTGTATTCTTAATTATCACATGAACCACCTATAATGAGGTATTTATAACGATGTAAGTAGAATAAAAGATTACAACTAAATTGAATTCTAATTTGAATAGGATAAAACTAATCATAATCTTGATAGGATAAAATTAATTTAATATAGTAGTCATCCATATATTATCTAATATTTTTTCTTGGATGACTATCCCTAAAAATATGCCTCGTTAAAACATTGTTAAGAAAAATTCAGCAGGATAAAAACTTAACGAAGGAAAAAGAGTATAATAGTCATAGGTAACTTCTCCTCAAGAATACAACTGACTAAGATATTTCTTCAAGTGAGCGCATTCCAATATTGTGTGCATGCTTTTTAAAAATTGATGTTGACAATGCTTTTGTGAATAAATCTGCTGGATTGTCACTTGAATAAACTTTACAAATATCAACTTGTCCTTCATTCATGAGTTTATGATTATAAAAGAATTTTGGTGATATATGTTTAGTACTATCACCTTTTATGTAGCATCCTTTGATTTGTATAATACATGCTGCATTATCTTCATGTAATATTGTCGGTTGTTTGCTTATAGGTAATCTACTTGGTCTTCTAATATGTTCAATTATGCTTCTCAATTCTTGGCTAGCTTCATGAATAGCTAATATCTCTAAATGATTTGATAAAATTACAGTAATTGTTTGCTTCACATATCTCCATGAAATAGCAATATTATTATATGTAAAGACATAATCCGTTTGGGATTGGGCTTTATGAGAATCAGAAAGATATCCAACATCAACATATCCTGTCAATTCAGACTTTATTCCTTCTGAAAAAAATAAACTCATATCAGGTGTGACACGTAGGTAGCATAGAACATGTTTCACTCTATTTCAATACCTTTTAGTTGGTGCTGAATTAAACCTTACAAGTAAGTTAACTGCAAAAGCAATATCTGGTCTTGTATTATTAGCAAGATATAAAAATGTATATATTGCATTAAGATATGGTACTTCAAGACTAAGAATCTCTTCATTATCTTCTCGAGGGCAAAAATGATCTCTTTTTACATCAAGAGAATGAATAGCCATTGGAGTGCTTAATGGATAAGATTTATCTATATAAAATTATTTCAAAATTTTTTCAATATATGATGATTGATGGAGAAGAATTCTATTTGACAGATATGCAAATTGAAATCCAAGATAAAATTTTATTTTTTCAAGATATTTTATTTTAAATTTCTTTCTCAAATAGTTTACAGTAATTGAGATATTTTCTAGAGTTTTCACTATATTTAAATCATCAACATAAACTGCAACTATAACAAATACTGAATTTATCTTCTTAATAAAAATACATGGGCAAAGAGGATTATTTTTATATCCATTATTCATTAAATATTCACTGAGGTGATTATAACATATTCGCCCAGATTATTTTAGCTGATACAATGATTTTGGAGTTTAATAGAGTACATTTGTCTAGATTTTGAATTATATGCTTCAGGCATCTTAAATTCTTCTGGGACTTTCATATATATGTCATTATTCAATGAACCATATAAGTAAGCTATCACAACATCTATCAAATATATATCAAGCCCTTTAGAGGCTACCAAAATGATAAAAAAATCTAAAAGTAATAGCATCCATAACAGGAAAATATGTCTCAACATAATCTACCCCAGGTCTTTGTGAGAATCCTTATGCCACAAGTCGTGCCTTTTATCTTACAATTTCATTTAATTCATTTTTCTTACGGACAAATACCCATTTATATTCAACAGGTTTGACATTTTCTGGTGTCAAGACTATTTGTCCAAATACTTTACGCTTAGCTAATGAATCTAGCTTAGTCTGAATTGCTTCTTTTCATTTTGGTCAATCATTTCCCTGTCGATATTCTTTAATATTTTTAGGCTCAGACTCATCATCATTAATTATTTCAGTATGCAAACACATAATCAACAATAATGTCATCTCTTTCCCACATATTTTCAGATTTCAATGAGATTTCATAATTTTTTAGTACCAAAACCACTTTTGGGGTTACTTCTCTAGAAATATGAAGTTGTTGATCTATGTTAGCTTTGACCTCTTTAAGAGAGTCATTTGGTAAAATTTTTACTTCTTTTCTTTTTTCGAAAAATAACATATTTTGAATCAAGTGGTCTACCACACTTCAGATGTGTATTAGATTCATTGGCTGCCATATTAACAGGATGTTCTGCAGAGACAATCAATCGAACAGGAATATTAGCAGCTGGAACATGTGATTTAGACACCTTCTGATATCTGTAAAAATATCTGGTAATTAATTTGCAACATTCTGCTAATGAATTATTCTTTGAACTTCTAGTTCACATTGATTTGTTCGTGTATCAAAATTAGATAAAGTTGGTGTATTCCAACTAATCTCTTGTGCTTTTGGCTCTTTACTTTTATCTTCCCCTAATGATGAAAAAACTGACTCATCAAATTGACAATCTAAAAATCTTGCTCTAAAAAGATCACTTGTTAAGGGTTTAAGGTATCTAATAATAGATGGAGAATCAAAACCAACATAGATACCAAGACAATGTTGAGGACTCATTTTAGTTCTTTGGGAAGGTTCTATAGGGACATATACCTCACAATAAAAAAATTCTAAGATGAGATATATTTGGTTGTTGGTCAAACACAAGTTATAAAGGCAAAAACTTATGATATGTAGATGGTCGAATATAAACTAAAGATACAACATGAACTATAGCATGTTCCCAAGAAGATACTGAAAGTTTTGATTTCATAAGCATAGGTCTAACAATTAATTGTAAATATTTTATAAAAGATTCAGCTAAACCATTTTGAGTGTGAACATGCGCAACAAAATGTTCAACTGTAATTTCTATTGACATACAATAATCATAAAATACTTTTGAAGTGAACTCACATGCATTATTTAGATGAATTGTCTTAATATGATGATCAGAAAATATTTACCTTAACATTACAATTTGAGTAAAAATTTTAGCAAAAATAATATTATGAGTTAACAATAGACAAACATGTGACCATCGAGTTGAAGCATCAATTAAAATTATAAAGTATCTAAATATTTCACAAGATAGATGGATAGATCCATAAATATTCCCATGTATTCTTTATAGAAATACAGATGACTCCAAATATAATTTAGATGGTGAAGATCTTACAATTAATTTATCTTGATAACAAGAAGCATAAAAATAATCAGCAGATAAAAGAATTTTTGATTTTTCAATGGATGTCCATTTGTATTCTCAATAATATATCGTATAATATTTGAATATGGATGACCAAGATAATCATGCCAAAGTATAAAAATTTTAGAATCTGTACACTTCTGGTAAATATAATATATCTCAACAATCTTTATATTTTTATAGTATAATCCAATTGATAAACTTGGAAATTTTTTTAATATAAACTTTTGATTCAAATTAGTAGTAGTTATATATAAAAATTTAATATCACCCTCATTCTTTATTTCAATATGATATCCATTGCGACGTATATCTTTAAAACTTAATAGATTTCTTCGAGATCTACTAGAATACAATGCATTATCATTTGAAAATATAAGATGAACTCTTCCAGAGCCTTCAATTATAGTTGCAGTACCAGATATTGTATTAACATTAATTTCAGCTAATATTAATTGTAAAAAATATTTTTTATCTTGAAGAATTATATGAGTTGTACTACTGTCAACTAAATATATATTGTCCTCTATAGTATCAAGTTTATTATGCTTTATCTAGTAAATAAAATAATTATATTAAAAAAAATAAAGTCTGATCTTATTATAATTTTTGAAAAATAAAAATAACATGACTTATGAAAGAAAAAATAGAAAACAACATAACTATGAAAAATATATTTTAATAATTAACATTTTCATCTCCTATGAAATGATCAATCTTGCCATCATTGTCTTCAAAAAAATCAGAAATATCAAAATTAATATTTAAAGAATGCATATCATTATTAGCAAGATCTATAGCTTTGGAAAAATTTATTTCAATATTTTTTCCCTTCTCTTTTAGTGATGATTTATAAAGATCGACTAAATATTTTGGAGTACGATATATTCTTGACCAATGACTCTTTGTTCCACATCTATAACAAGTGGTGTCATTATTTTGTACATTCCTTTCAAGATGCTCTTCATTATTGACCCATTTCATTTTCTTTTTAGCATATTTCCTTTCATAATTGGTCGATAAATTTTTTCTACCACGATCTCTTTTACTATGACCCCGCCTACGGCTTTGAGAAAATGTTGCATTCACTTCAGGGAATGGTGTTGAGCCAGTAGGACGAGTTTGATAGTTTTTCATCAAAAGGTCATTATTTTGTTCAGAATATTTTTTAAATCGATTATCTCGATATTGCTGCTGCAGGAGCATATTCGAGGCATGAAAAGTTGAATATATTTTTTCTAACATATCCTCATCAGTAATTTTTCTCCACACAATTTCAATTGAGAGCTAATATTAAATAAGGTTGAATTATATTTACTTACAGTTTTAAAATTTTTCAATCTTAAGTGAATACATTCATATCGAGTTTTTGGAAGAATTACCATTTTTTGGTATTCATATATTTCTTTTGAAAAATTTAAAGGGCTAATGGGTCCTTAATAGTAAGGTATTCAGTTTTCAATTCTTCATGTAAATGACGTCGAAGGAAAATTATTGCCTTTGCGCAATCCTACATGGATACTTTATTTCTTTCTTTAATAGTATTTCCAAGATTCATAGCATTTATATGAATCTCGGCATCAAGTACCCATAATAAGTAATTTCTTTCAAAAATATCAAGAGCAATGAATTCAAGTTTTGCAAGATTCGAAATTAGAAAAATACTATATTTAAAAATAAGAACCTTCAATTAGAAAGGTGTAAATATATAATAATTTATGTAAAAATTATATATAATCAAATATATATTTTTATCATATATTATAATAATAAAGACATATATAATAAAATTAAACACAATATATAATAAATATATTATATGATATTGTCAAATCATTATTATAACAATGATATTATTATTATTATTATTATTATTATTATTATTATTCATAAAACTAGAGTTTGATATTGCAAATCCTAAAGGCTATTGTATTTGATCAAACTTATGTCCATTTTTTTTAACGTGGGTACTGTGTTTAAAGTTCATTAAATATTCATAATAGCCATTATTTAATGTGGATTATATATATTCACGTATAGTAGAAATATGAAATATGAATATAAGTGGCTACTGTATGTGCATACATTATATATATACACAATTATATATAATGATATTTTAAACATAGTAACCATTATATATATGCACGTACAGTATACATTATATAATAATATTTATATTATGTGCATACATTATATATATACACAATTATATATAATGATATTTTAAACATAGTAACCATTATATATATGCACGTACAGTATACATTATATAATAATATTTATATACTTTATATACATATAATGACCTTATCATGATATATATTATAAAGGCTATTTATCTAATGATATTTATAATATAATATATTATAAATGCTATATATATAATGGTATTTATATACATTATATGCACATATTGTATATGTATACTCCTCAATACATTATATATATGCATGTACCGTAGCCATTATACGTGGCTACTGTATTTATTTTTATTAGTATTTAACTTAACTACATTGATCTATTATATGTAATACATGATAGTTATGAATTGTTTATGCATATATATATATATATATATAAAGACCAACATTTTAAATCTTATAAAATCATGTTTAACTATATGCATAAAAAAATATAGGTACATATAAGTATAAAGAAAAATTATAATAATTACCTTGAACTTGAGAGCTTATAATGAACAATTTATTTAGAGTCTCGTATTAATAACGTATTATAGATAAAGAAGAGAGAAGATAGAGAATGAACAAATATGAAAAATCTTTGTATTCTTAATTATCATATGAACCACTTTTTATAATGGTATAAATAAAATAAAAAGATTATAACTAAATTGAATTATAATTTGAATATGAAAAAATTAATTATAATTTTAATAGGATAAAATTAATTTAATATAATAGTCATCAACGTATTTTCTAACAATTTATTTATTTTTTTTAACTAATCCTAGTAAAACTAGTGGTTGATTATAATCACTTGCAGAACACAAGTGCATGGTGAGAGGGATAATATTAAATAATTATCAATTTCTCTTTTTAATTTACCATTTGAGATAAGATCTTTCTCCATATTCTGAGCATGAAAGGTATGCATATTTTGATTAGCTGCCTTAAAAGCTGGGAATTGTTTTTTTTTTTTTTTAAAAAGTCAGTAGAGGGCAATAGAAGATATAAAATCTGTCTAATGGGCGATAGAATAAAGGTTGGTAACTGTAGTGTTACACTTACATCTTATTCCAAAATGCTTGGACAAAATTAAAATAAACTTTAATGCTTTGATGAATTATAAGATGCACAAGAATATTATTCTTGATTCCTTTCTTTTTTTTAAAAAAAAAATCAAATTTGCATATTTTAGTAATTGCCTTAGCCTATAAATTGGAAATGTATGTTTATGTTATTCGCTTGATTGTTGTATTTTTTGTGATTATTCAAAAATCTTCAAAGATAAATTATGGATTCTTTTTATTTGAGCTTAAGTTTGGATTAATTTTTTGGATTTGCTAGACCAGCAAACAAGTATTTTAAAGCAAGAAATATGAACTTAGCAAAACCTTTCCAATGCCTAAATTAGTGATTTGATTTTTCTTGAGAGAATATTATATTGAAAGAAAGAGATGAAAGCATATAAAATGAAATTAAAGATCGTAATTGCGAAAATTTTTGTCTTAATCATATATTTCGATAAGAAAAGGGGTTGTTTGGTATCCAAGTGTTTCATTCTAATTGACTGTGGAAAAGTTTAATTTGACTTCGAAAAGATGAATTATATATATTTATATATATAAATAAAGATAGAGCGGATAAAATCTCAAATATTAGATTCTTGTTATTATGTTGCCTGCCACGTATCAAAGTTGATTATACTTTCATTAGCTATCATGGTTGAGTGATTTGTTTTTTTTTTATCTATCGGTGATTAACGTCTGCTGATTTTTGAGCATTGATAACCATATATTATACCATGATTGAACAAGTGAGAGACTCCAAAACCAATTTGCTACAGAAACATAAAATCCATTGAGCCAATAAATAATGATTTTTTATATTGAGATTCTAAATTTTAATTTGTAATAAAAAAATTTAAAATTCGTAAATTTTTTTTCATATTGAGATTTTTCTAACGTAATATATATTGTTAGAAAAAGATTCAATATTATAAAAAATAGAAAGTTTAGAAGTTAATGAGTATAATTTACACCCGTCGTTTCTGAAAAATTAATTAACTCACTTTATCATCCTTAAAGTTTAAATTTTACATCGATCATCCCTAAATTTAAGAGTTTTATAATAAAATCATCCTTGATCCAAACTGCCATCATCTTTGTTAATGGTATCGCGTCAGCTCTTAAAATAAATTTCTTATAAATCAAAGTAAATTTCATCCGTCATCCCTAAAAAATTTTAATTTCACCAGTCGTCCTTATAGAATCTTTTAATTTCACCCTCCATCCTTAATAATATCTTAATTTTACCTGTCATTCTTAAAAAATTAATTTAAAATTACATATAATCTATGCTGGTACAATAATTCTATTATTGAACTTCTCACTTTAAAAATAAATGTCTAACCATCCAAGCAAATCACATATTAATTAGTTTAACAAATCTTAAATAATTTTAAAAAAAAATTAAATTTTTTATACATTTGAATGATAATTTTAAATAATTTTTTTATTTGAATAATAATAATTATTATTTTATTTTTATTTTTATAAAATAATATTTAATAATTATTATTTTAATTCAACTGTAAAAAATTAAATTTTTCAAAATTTTTTAATTTTAAATATAGTTTAATTATTGCTATAATATTTTTATTTTTTTTAAATTAATTTTAACAATAATTGTTATTATTATTCAAATGTAGAAATTTTGAATTTTTTAAAATTTTTTAAAATTGAATAATTTTGAAAATTTTAATTTTTTAAAAAAATTTACTAATAGATTTATTAAATTGATTAATAAGTTTTATTTAATTATTAAATAAAATTATCTTGTGATTAATAACAATTATTATTAAAAATATTTTTAAAAAAATATTACAGTAATAATTATACTATTTTTAAAATTAGAAAATTTAAAAAAATTTAATTTTTTACAGTTGAATTATAATAATAACTATTAAATATTATTTTATAAAAATAAAACAGAATAATTATTATTATTATTCAAATATAAAAAAATAATTTAAAATTATCATTCAAATGTAAAAAAAAAAGAATTTTTAAAATTTTTTAAGATTTGTTAAACTAATTAATATGGAATTTATTTGGATAGTTAGCCTTTTTTTTAAAAAATGAGAAGTCAAAGGATAGAATTATTGCACCAACATAGATTATAAGTGATTTTAAATTAATTCTTTAAGGATGACAAATGAAATTAAGAGATTATTTAATAATGACATGTGAGATTAAGAGATTTTTTAAGAACGATTGGTGAAATTAAAATAATTTTTTAGGGACGATGGATGAAATTTTTTTTGATTTATAATAAATTTATTTTAAGAGCTGACGTAATACCATTAACGAAGATAATGACAGTTTGGGTCAAAGACGATTTTATTATAAAATTTTTAATTTTAAAAATAATCGATATAAAATTTAAAATTTAAAAATAATAAAGTGAGTTAATCAATTCTTCTTAAATGACAAGTGTAAATTACTCAACTTAATAATGATGAATTGAAGTTGAAGAATTCATTTGCTCAATAGTAAAAACTTAAAAAATTCTTTTCTCACCTTTTCTATTTGGTAAAAATTTTTTCAACGTAGTTTTTTGTGATTCCTTTTTAAAATAAAGCATAAGTTATGTTATATTCAATAAAATTATAATAATAGCGTTAATATAAAGGGTGTTTCTCAGAACTGAAGCTTTTCAGCTTATTGTGAATAAGTGATTTTTAGATTATAATCAGATTAAAAATAAGCAGTTAAGCGTTTCTGTAAACTAGTTAATAATCAGCTGATAATCAGTTTATAATCAGTTAAGTGTTTCTGTAAAATCAGCTTATAATCAGTTTTTAATTGCAGAAACTGTCAAAATGACCAAACTGTCCCTGAATTTATTTATTGTATAAAAATAATTTTTTAAATGTCAATTCAAAATTTATTTTGCAATAATAATAATAATAATAATAATAATAATAATTTATTTAAGAAGAAATGTAAAAGAATTTTGATGGGAACTAAAATGTATAGGGTAGGCAAATTTGAAATATTGAAGATTAGGCAGGGATAGTATGATCTTTTACTTGGTCAAAACTGCTTAAAAAATAAGTGCTTAAAAAAAAAGCAGCAAAACCCAACTTTTAAAAAACTGATTAAAATCATATTATAATCTACTATTTAAGTTTTCAGAAACACTTAAATAAACAACTTATAATCTAAAAACTGCTTATAATCAGTTTTGACCAGCTTTTAAGTTTTGAGAAACACACTCATAATAATCTCCACCTATCTTTCCGACACTTGTTTACATAAATGCTTCATATTCTCTTATATAAATTTTTAATATTTTTTTTTAAAAATATTATACTTTTTCTCACTATTTTCTTCCTCTTTTATTGTTTTTTTTTTCCTTCTCAATGTTTGCAGAACTCATAGACAGGCTGAAGCTAATCATGGACAGAGTATACAAGTCGTGAAATGGACAGGCTGAAGCTCAGTTTCATCTAAACTATTATCAGAATAACAACATATTCTAATAGTTAGCACACAGTGACGTTTATAAAAGATTGTATCAAAATATTGAGATGGCCAGTTATTTTCATCAGTTATCATTGCCTTTAATATACCACCAGCAGTCTCAATTCCAAGACTAAGATGAGTTACATCCAAGAGAAGCAATTCTCGAATTTTTTTCTCTCCTACGCAAACAGCCTCATCAGGATATATGCTCTTGCAAAGCTCCTTTCCATTGAAGAAATCTTGCAGAAGTTGCTAAACTTTTGGAATTCTTGTTGATCCACCAACAAGAATGACATGAACTAGACTCAAATCAATCTTCGAGACGTGAAGACATTTCTTCACAGGCTGCATACACTTTCTAAACAAATCCATGATCAATTCCTCATTTTCTTGCTCTAGTAATGGTAGCATAGAAATCAATACCTTCATAGAGAGAATCAATCTCAATAATAGTCTGCGAAGTAGTTCTTTGCTCTCTCGCCGGCAGTTCTCAACCTTCTCAAGGCTCTGGCATTAGTACTGATATCTTTCTTGTGCTTCCTCTTGAATTCTGCTATAAAATGGTTAACAAGTCTATTATCAAAGTCCTCTCCCCCCAGATGGGTATCACCAGCAGTAGCCTTAACTTCAAAAATACCCTCTTCAATTGTCAATAAAGAGACATCAAAAGTTCCATCGCCAAAATCGGAAATGAGAACATTCTTTTCACCAGACCTTGACCCTTTTTTGTCCAAACCATAACCAATAGCAGCAGCAGCAGGAGGCTCATTGATAATTCTTATAACATTAAGCCCTGAAATGGCACCGGCATCCTTTGTAGCTTGCCTTTGCGAGTCATTGAAATAAGCAGGAACTGTAATTACAGCATTTTTTACAGTATGATCCAAATAAGCCTCCGCAATTTCCTTCATTTTAGTAAGCACCATAGAAGATATCTTCTCGGGAGAAAATTGTTTCTCTTCACCTTTGTATTGAAACACAAAACAATGGCATACCTAGGATTTCTCCAGCCTCTTCCAGTTCCAACAAGGGCATGGGAGTCCATCTCTATGGATTTTATAGAACAACTACCAAAATCAGAGGGCAAGGATGTAGTGATGGCGGTCGTGGATAGATTCTCAAAGTATGCTCATTTTATTCCCTTGACTCATCCATTTTTAGTTGCTAAGTAAGTAAAACTTTTCTTGAATTATTTTTTAAATTGCATGGGTTGCCTAAAGAAATAATCAATAATAGAGATAAATCTTCACCAGCATCTTTAGGCACGAATTGTTTAGGTTGATGGCGGAGAATTTAAAATCTTCACCAGCATTTTTTGGCAAGAATTGTTTAGGTTGATGGGGGAAAATTTAAATTCTTCACCATCACTTTATGGAGGAAAATTGGCACTGAATTGAAGTATTCCAACATATGCCATCCGCAAATAGATAGCCAAACAAAAGTTGTGAATCCGAGTTTGGGAAACTGTTAAGATTTCTTGTAAGAAATAACCAAAAAACTTGGGATTTAGTCATATCTCAAGCTGGATTTGCCTATAACAATTCAGTCAATTGAAGCATAAAAAAACTCCTTTTGAAGTTGCTTATAGATTAAAACCCCAACATGTGGTTGATTTAGTGTCTCTATCTAGGGTAAGTTATGTAGAATTATTTGCTGATCACATTTGAAAGATTCATTAAGAGGTTAGAGCTGCCCTAAAAGACGACAATGCAGCGTATCCTTTTGCTACCAATCAACATCGTTGTATTCAAGAATTTGGAGAAGGTGATCAAGTACTTGTACATTTGAGGTGAGAACAATTTTCTAAAGGGACTTATCACATGCTGAAATCTAGAAAGTTTGGGCCATGTAAAGTATTATGATTATATGATATGCCATGGCTCCAATTTCTTATGTAATAATTGAATACATTTTATTATAATTAATATGTGGCATTTGAAATTTTATGACATCATGTTTAATTTTGTTAATGTGATGTAGCCTTGATTAAATTTTAAGACTTGTCATCATGATGGAGATTCTGATAATGAGAGTTAAGTCTTTTATAATTTAATCTAAATTTGTTCTTGATCATAGGATTATTAAATAAGGCTTTAATAATCCAATCAGATCAATATATGTATGATGATTTCTATAAGATAGAGATTGGTTATTCTCATTAACTAAATCACATATATAGATGGTGCATATAGAGATATGATCATCGAACCGATTCAATGGAGAATTCTTAATGGTTGAAATTACTAATAAATTGTCAATAGAATATTTTCTTGAAGAGTGTAATATAATAATTTTCTTTGACTTGAGATCATCATAGTGATTGACGAGTTATTTATTATACTTTAATACTGGACACTTATTGCCTTAAAACTATTGTTGAAAGGATATTGGATATAATTAAATGCTTGTAGAATTAATGATTGATTAAGATGTGATATGTCAACTCTTAGTAATGAATTTAAGTTCTATGTTGTCATTAATTATAAATGATTTAATTAAGACCTTGGCCAGGGCAGATGAATGAAGAAAAAAAGAGTTTCTTATATCATTCACTGTCATTTATAATTGACATGAAATATAATTGACAACCTATTAGGATTTGACATTTTAACCATGTCCTAGGGTTGATCCAAAGCTATAACGACAGAAGGTAATGTTATATTATTCTTCTACAGGTTTTTAATAGTGATAATTTACTTCGTGCTATTCGGTCATTAAGGAGTGTTGCTAGACGTCAACTTTAATTAATAAATTAGTTTGACCAATTTGTTATTAATTTAGTATAGAACTTATGGGTCACACACTAACGAGTGTTTTGAGCTTTGTTAGTGGATTAATTATATTATTATTTAATAATTAATTTAGAGATTTAATTATTTAAATAAATAATATTTTTTAGTTCAAATGGGGTATTATTAAATTCTCTGCTAGCACCGAGAATCTAATTAATATTTTTAGCGGCAAATTAAATTTTTTTATTTAGAATAGAAAAATTAATTAATTAATGCTTTGTGGATAAACTTATTTATATATTAAATAATTATTTATATATTCGATATATAAATATTTCCATTTTTTATTTAATTAATACATGTGATGTATATGTGGTTAGAATAAATAAGTTATATATCGAATTCTGTTTAGTTGTTATATGCTATGTGCAATGTAAATGGACAACTTGAACTAATTTCATATATGTTATGAGTGATTTGATCACCATGTTATTTAAAATTGTCTTAATGATAATTTTCTCTCACTTTAAAATTGAGTTCTTAAAATAATAAGATATAAGATAAAAGATATTTTGTTATATAGCTTTCCATCAAAATAAATAGTTTTTATTTATTTTCTGTTTACAAGAAGTGGCCTCATAATCGGAAGACTTGTAGTTCAGGAATAAAGTAAAATTATTTATTACATATTACATAAGATGTGTATTTGAAAAGAATCGTTCAATTTTATACTAAACATCTGTATTACCCGGGAGAGTATAAAAATTGATTAATTCTTTGTCCTTGTTTGATGGATGAACTCAATTATGCTAATAGGAGTGATCTGACAACCAAATGACTATTGAGCATAGAGCTATTTAAATAAGTTGCACAGAGATGCAATTGATAAGAGCACCTACCTTTAAGATATGTATGAGAAATGACTTGACTACTGGGGGCTCATTTATATTATTAAAAGATTTCATTACTCCACTAAATAGAAATAAAGATTTTTTAAACTATTACATGTGTATATAGTTTAATTTAATGAAATATTATTTAGACTAAAGTTCATGTCTTTATGATATATATAAATGTGTTATTATATTATTGTATTTTTCTTTTCTTATAACTTATATAATTTTCAAAATATCTGCTATATCGCTGCAAGGCATACTTGATGCTAACAAATTATTTGGACTAAATTTTGATGATCGGTACCGTAATTTGAGAATTGTTCTCATACATGAAAAGCTTATTAATACAATTGATAAGCCTACTAAAGAAGTCCCATCTAAGGATGATGCTGAGGCTACCAAGGATTATTAGAATTACTTGGAAGAATGTCTGACTGCCAAATGCATCATTCTTGCTTCTATGAGTTCAGAACTCCAGCGGAAACATCAGGATATGGATTCACTTGCAATCATTGAACATCTTAAGAAAATGTATAGTGCTCAAAGCAGGATGGCTAGATACCATCTATCTATGTCTCTATTTGGATCTAAATTGACTGTGAATTCTCCAGTAGGATCCTATGTTCTAAAGATGATTGATCTTATTGAAGAACTTGAGAAGTTATGATGCACACTAGATAAGGAGCTATCACAAGATTTGATCTTGCAGTCATTACCTGAATCCTCTTCACAATTCACTATTAATTTCAATATGAATAAAACGGATTGTGATCTGATCTCATGAGATGCATAATATGCTGATTGATTATGAGAATCAACTTGCATCTGAGAAGAAGAAAGGAATTGTGACGTTGGTTGACAACTCTTCTTATAAGAAGGGTAAAGGTAAAATTAAATGAAAAAAGAAGAAAATTGTGCCTAAGAGTGGTGTGACCAAACCCAAAGATAGAGTAGTTAAGGCTAGCCAATCTAACGCTAAGTGTTTCTTCTACAAGAAGAAAGGACATTGGAAGAGACATTGCAAAGAGTATCTTGCATATCTTAAAGAAAAAAAACAAGGTAAGACTTTCATGAAAAATGGTTTCATGATTTCTTTAACTGTTACTGATTCTTCATTGTGGGTATTGTATACTGGCATTAGTTTTAACATGTTAATATATTGCAGGAACTGCAGATTAGTAGAAGGTTAAAGAAACGAGAAGTTAATCTTCAATTTGGCAGTGGTGCAAGAGTTGTACCCTTAGCTATAGGATCAATTTCTTTATTAATGCCTCTGGCCAAAATACTAGTGTTGGAGGATTGTTATTATGTTCCTGAGTTTGCATCAGACATAATATCAATTTCTATGTTAAATAAATGTGGTTTTCATTTTGTTCTAGAAAATGATATTTGCTCTATTTAACATGGTGATGATTTATATGCAAATGGTAATCTCCAACATGGTATTTTTGTTTTACCTAATATGATAGCTAATTCAATTATGCATTTTTCTAATCTTAAGAGAAAGAGAGATAATCAAGTAAATCACACATACCTTTGACACTATAGGCTTGCTCATATTAGTCAGAAAAGAATTCAAAAGTTGCACATGGAATGTTACCTTGACAAATATGATTATAAATCATATCCAACTTGTGAATCTTGTCTTAAAGGAAAAATGACTAAATCTCTATTTATTGAAAGTGGAGAAAGAGACTCTGAATTATTGGGTCTCATTCATACAAATGTTTGTGGGCCAATGAGAATTCAAGCTAGAGGAGGATATTTTTACTTTATCACCTTTACTGATGATATGACAAGATATAGATTTGTATATCTTATTAAATATAAGTATGAATCTTTTGAAATGTTCAAAAAATTCTATAGCGGAGTTGAGAAACAGACCGGTAAAAATATCAAAATACTGAGGTCCGATAGAGGTAGAAAGTATCTTAGTTATGATTTTATTGAATATCTCAAAAAGAATGAGATTCTCTATCAATAGACATATCATGGAACACCACAACATAATGGTGTGTCTGAAAGAAGGAATCAGACTTTATTAGATATAGTGAGATCTATGATGGGATTCATTGATCTTCCAATAAACTTATGGGGATATGCTTTGGGGACAACAACATACTTACTAAATAAGATTCCCACTAAATTTGTCTCTATAATACCATATGAGATATGGAAAGGACATAAGCCAAGCCTTAAGCACATTAGAGTTTAGAGTTGTCCAGCTTATGTTAAGAGAGTAAAAATAGATAAACTTGACTCAAAATCTGATAAGTGTAGATTCATCAGATATCCTAAAGAAACAATAGGATACTATTTCTATCACCCTTTTAACCATAAAGTGTTTGTGGCTAGAGGTGCAACCTTTTTGGAAAGGGAATTCCTTTTAGAAGGAAGTCATGGTGAAACAATTGAACTTGATGAAGTTCAAGAGAATGATGAATCAACACTGGATCAGGAACATGAGGTACAAAGTGAGCAGCATTTACTGGATGTTTTAAAGTTGACAAGGAAGTTGCCAACTTCCACGGTTGATGTTCAAGAACCAATTGTAGTTCAAGAACACATAAATGAGTTCGTTCCACTTATGAATGAACAACAACCAGTTTTAGTGAATGAACCTCTAAGAAAGTATTCTCGTTAACATCATGTACCAAATAGATTAAATCTAATGGTGCATGATGATGTTGAATGAGGTTGATCATAATGATGATGACCCGAAGACCTATGAAGAGGCTATTTGAAGTTTTGACTAAGAAAAATGGCAGAAAGCTATGGAATTCGAGATGAAATCCATGAAGATCAACAAATTATGGACTTTGATTGATGCTTCAGAGGATATAAAACCTATTGGATGTAAATGGATTTATAAGAAAAAGATTGGAGCAGACAACAAGATAGAGACCTATAAAGCCCGCCTTATTGCTAAGGGATTTTGTCAAAAAGAAGAAATTGACTATGACGTGACATATTTCCCTGTAGCAATGCTCAAATCCATTCGGATTCTGCTTGTTATTGCAGCTTACTATGATTATGAAATATGGCAAATAGATGTGAAAATAACTTTCCTTAATGGTGAGCTAGAAGAGGATGTATATATGACACAACCTCAAGGATTCATATCCCAGTCTGATCATAATATGATTTTTAAGTTGCAAAGATCTATTTATGGACTCAAGCAAGCCACTAGAAGTTAGAATATTTGCTTTAAAAAGACAATTAAAAGTTTAATTTTGTTAGATGCGAAGAAGAGCCTTGTGTGTACAAAAAGGCTAGTGGGAGCACAATTATCTTTTTTGACATTGCATGTTGATGATATTTTGCTCATTGAAAATGATGTACCAACATTACATAATACCAAGATTTGGCTATCTGAACAATTCTCCATGAAAGTCTTGGGAGTGGCAGCTTACATTTTAGGGATAAAAATCTATAGAGATAGATATAAAAGGTTGCTTGGGCCTTCTCAGTCTATGTACATTGATACCATTTTAAAGAGGTATAAAATGAAAATTTTCAAAAGAGGCTATCTATCGATAGGCAGTGGAATTACTCTCACCCGCGAGGATTATCCTCAAACACCTGAAGAGAGGAAACAAATGAATAGAATCCCATACGCTAATGCAGTTGGAGCTATCATGTATACCATGACATGTACATGTCCTGATGTGGCTTATGCACTGGGAGTGACAAGTCGATATTAGGCGAATCCTGATGAGGAATGTTGGAAAGTGGTTAAAACCATTCTTAAGTACTTAAGAATAACTAAAGACCAATTCCTCATCTATGGAGATTCTGAATTGAAACTAGAAGGTTATACTGATGCAAGTTTTGCTTCAAATAAAGTTGCTAGCAAATCTACTTTTGGTTTTGTGTTCACCTTGAATGGTGGTACAATGAGTTGAAAAAGCTCCAAACAAGCTACAATAGTTTATTCAAAGACAAAAGCAGAATATATAGCAGCTTGTGAAGCTGCTAAGAAAGCAATTTGGATGAAAAAAATTTTAACTGAACTTGATGTGATTCTGTTTATAAAAGATGCAGTTCCATTGTTGTGTGATAATACTGGAGCAATTGCTTAAGCAAAGGAACCTAGATCACATCAGAAATCCAAACATATCCTGTGAAAGTATCATCTGAATAGAGAAATCATTGAACGTGGAGTTGTTACAATCCAAAAGATCGATGAAAAGGAAAATATAGTAGATCAATTCACTAAAGCGCTTGGTGCAAAAGAGTTTGACAAGCACAAGTGGAAGTTGGGAATGAGATACATGACTAATTGGACCTAGTGTAAGTGGGAGATTGTTAGAGTTATATGATATGCCCTAGCTCTAATTTCTCATGTAATAATTGAACATATTTTATTATAATTAATATGTGGCATTTGAAATTTTATGACATCATGTTTAATTTTGTTAATGTGATATAGTCTTGATTAAATTTTAAGACATGTCAACATGATAGAGATCCTGATAATGAGAGTCACATCTTTTATAATTTAATCTAAATTTGTTCTTGATCGTAGGATTATTAAATAAGGCTTTAATAATCCAATCAGATTAATATATATGTGATGGTCTTTATAATATAGAGATTAATTATTCTCATTAACTAAATCACATATATAGATGATGCATATAGATATATGACCATTAAACAGACTCAATGGAGAATTTCTAATGGTTGAAATTATTAATAAACTGTCAATAGAATATTCTCTTGAAGAGTGCAATGTAATAATTTTCTTTGACTTGAGATCATCATAGTGATTGACAAGTTATTTATTATATTTTAATACTGGACACTTATTACCTTAGAGCTATAGTTGAAAGGATATTGGATATAATTAAATACTTGTAGAATTAATAATTGATCAAGATGGGATCAGTCAACTTTTAGTAATGAGTTTAAGCTCTATGTTGTCATTAATTATAAATGACTTAATTTAGACCTTGGCCAGGGCAGATGAATGAAGAAGAAAGGAGTTTCTTATGTCATTCACTATCATTTATAATTGACATGAAACATAGTTGATAACCTATTAGAATTTGACAGGTTAACCATGTCCTAGGGTTGATCCGGAGCTATAATGACAGAAGGTTATTTTACATTATTCTTCTACGAGTTTTTGATCGTAATGATTTACTTCGTGATATTTGATCGTTAAGGAGTGTTGTTAAACATCAACCTTAATTAATAAATTGGTTTGACCAATTTGTTACTGATTTAGCATAGAACTTATGGAGTCGCACACTAACAGGTGTTCTGAGTTTTGCTAGTTGATTAATTATATTATTATTTAATAATTAAATTAAAAAATTTTAATTATTTAAATAAATAATATTTTTTAGGTAAAATGGGATATTATATTTTCTGCTAGCACCGAGAATATAATTAATATTTTTAGCGGCAAATTAAAATTTTTTATTTAGAATAGAAAAATTAATTAATTAATGCTTTGTGGATAAACTTATTTATATATTAAATAATTATTTATATATATTTGATATTTAAATATATATATATATATATTTATTTATATATATTTAATATTTTGCCCAGGGCCAATACATGGCCATACTTGAGCTTTGATAAGTCATAAGTGCATTATACATGCACTTTGACAAGTATTAACTTGTCATCACCAAAACTTGATGAGTAATAGTTTAGATTTAACTCAATGACATGTAGTCCTTTGGTGGCATGTAAGACATAGGCCACGTTTTGCATGTATATATTTATATATATATACATATATGTGCTATTTCAAAAAAGAAGAACACGAATTTTTCTTTCTCTTTTGGTCATATGTCATATATATATATATTTATGTTTGTTATCATCAAGAAATAATACGATCTACTTTTAATCATACAAATATAAATTATAAGATTAAGAAAGTCTTCATCTAAAAAATAAAAAGAAGTTTATTCACTTTTAAGCTAGCAGTTTAGAAAAAATTTCTAGCTTAAGGTTTTATTTAATTTGTTCGTGTATCCTATTTGTCAAAGGGTTGATAGCAGAGCACAGTCTCAGTGTGAATATGCATAGAGACTCTGTACTATCGGAATTTTAATATTAAGAACTTGCTTTTAGGTATGTTTTAAATATGTATATAAATAAAAACACACACACACACACACACATATATATATATTAAACGCAAATAGATCTATCCTAGATTGTTCTAAACTTTCGCTGCATGTTGAGAATACCGAATAATCCATCATAAAATATTAAAGAAAATCAGCTCTAATACATACTTAATTTAGCTTCCACCTGAGTTGCAAATAAGTCCACTCTTTAATGTTGTAGACCTATATCCTTTTTAAGAATTTGATGGTGTTTCATCTTCCATTGAAGATCAAATACAATAGTTATCATTTGCAAAGACTGAAGTTATTGAAGAAGTGTTAGATGTTAGATTTAGATGAGGCAACCCATATAGACGATTTTTGGTGAAGTGGCCTTGTAAACCAGCAAATGAAAGCACTTGGATTTCTGAAGAACTATAGCGCATTGGTCTAGACATATATGAGAAATATGTAAAGGCTTACTTGTTGGAGCCAAGTAATTTTTCTGATCCCTAGAAGATGATGCAACTAAGTCAAAATCCTAGGATTATTAGTCTTGCTCCTACTCAATATAGGATTTAAATATAAAATTGTTTCCTTGTTTTTTTAGGATTTCTATTTACTAGTAGAAATATTTTATTAAGGATTTTCCTTCTAGAATTAGAATTTGTCCTATCTATTATAAGTAGGACAACTTTGTTTAGTTTATATGGTATTCATATTATTTTCATTTCAATATTAGAGATTTTCTTTAAATCCTAATTATTTTCTTGTTCCAACCGCAGTCTATCTCACTCTAATCCTAATTGTTGAGACTCAATTGCCATAAACCCTTGGGCTGCCTCAGTCAATGGGCCAACCATTAGAGAATCACCCCATAAAAGTGGGGTAAAAGTTGAAGAAATTGTGGAAATCAATGCAATTGCAAATGTGAAAGAAGTTGCAGCAGAGGTGGCGAGAGAAACAACCTGTGAAGGATTTCTTGCTAAGGTGGATGAATTTTATTGGTTCTAGTTAGTCATAATGCACTGTCATTGAAGGAAGTTAGCTAGCCAGAAGACATGTGAATTGATTAACTAATTTGTTGAGAGGGAATACAAAAAAAATATGAATTGAGGTTACAAATTATTCAGTTATTGAAAGCTTAATACAGTACAATTCTCCCTCCTTTTCTCTGAATTCTCTCTCTCTCTGATCTTAATTCTCTATGGAACTCCATCTCTATTCATAATTTCCAGTGGAGTTTGCTTAATTGAAGGAGTTGCTGACCATGTACTCAGGTCCACAACACTCTCCTAAGAGGTCCCATATCAATTCAATTTGATATAATCTTTGATTTAAATCTCTATGAGTTCTGTAGTTTAATATAAGAGGTGCACATCTATAAATATATGGTCCATTTGCAATGGGTTTTTCATTTTCTGATCTCTCCTCGTGCTTGAATTGTTGGTTGTCTACTACTGACTTAAAATTTTCATGTTAAGTCTTTTAACAAAGAAAATTAAAATTAGAAAAAAAAGTCATTATTTATGTATCTATCGTGCTCGTTACCTAATTAAATATCAGTTGCCAAACATGATTTACATTAGTTCCTATAATTTAAAATCAATATTTGTTAGATACATTCTAATCAAAAACTAAAACTTGTCTTAACATAAGAAACAATCATAGTTTATTTCGGGACCTATTGCATTGGCGGATTATCTTACTAGAACTCTTATTAACACAAAACTCTCCGTATTTATTTCTTATTTTCTAGTAATGAGTTCCATCTTGATAAGTGTCATAATCAACAATTAATACAAGATGATAAACAACATCATAAACTTTCTTTTTTTGTCCGGTAGAAGCACTGCCAGACTCAGTATTATTAAATATTTCACAAAAATAAAAACTTGTATCATGAAAATGTTTAAAAGTTTTAACTAATTAAATAAGAATCAAACATTTCTTTCATTTTTTCCTTTAAATTTGGAAGAGCTTAGCCTTTCTTCTGTTTTTTCATATGAACTTCACCATATTTGATCCTAAAATATAAGATCTTATTACTCGATCGTTTTAAGAGATATATAAATAAATTTAAATGTTTTACCGCCTTTAAATTGAAAAAAGAGGAATTCAATTCAATGACATCCACTATCAGATATTGTAAAACAAGTGTAAGTAACGTTTTTTCATCGGAATCAATAGTTTCAATGAAATCATTGATAAATATTGAGGGCAATATGCCCAAAAATACATATAAAAATAAGAATGAAAAAGAATTAAATCTGCATGTATAAGTGAAATAATTGAAAATAAATAAATTTTATACTTGACCATTTCTTTTTCTTCTTGCATTCTGTTTACAAATTTACAATCTTCTTCTATGCTTGGGCCGTTTGCCATGAGCCATTTATATTATATCCTATCTTCATAACTTTAAGAGAGTGGCTCTGGCGGCAATTTAGCACATAATTTATTAACTCTTGTGGAGATACCTCTTTTTGCTCAAGTGCCGTTTTTCCCAAATTGTAAATATACTCAACATTTACACAAATTTGATTAGACTAGCAAATTTCTAAGAAACAAAAATAAAAACAGATAGATCAATTAATCACTATCATTTAAATAAAAGGATTAAATTTTGATTGTTTTTTTCTATTAAATTAGCAGTTACCAAGCTGTTGATTTTTAATATGATTCAAAATTATCATTTCTTTTCCTTAGTCAATATGAGTAGGTATACCACCAATAGAAATTTTCAAAAGCAAAAACAAATCAATTACATAAAAAAATAAAAACAATGAAACAAAAAAAGGAAAAAGCAATGAAAAAGGAAATTGGGCTTTGCTGGAGCTCTAGTAAGTTGCTTGGGACCTTTTCCCTTATCCATCCTACAAATGAACATATAATATGTTAATATGACATTTGATTGGGTTAAACCAAGCCCAATAAATTGTGTATATACAGTGTAAACTGGACTATCCAACTTAAAATCAATAGCAAATCAAGCCTACATAACACATTAGGTAAATTCAAATAACGCCTTTTTACCACTCAAATATATGACTTGGTTTGTTTCAAATTAATCAGACCCTTGGTCATACATATTAAAGGTCAGAAAACCCTTCAGTTAGGACATTGCGTTCTAATAACATGTTGAGTTTGTGAGCTAAGACTTGTTTTCTCTTCATGGTGTCTATTTAACTAAATTAGAACTCCATATAATAGTTAAAAACTAGAACTATATCTAAATAGTTAAAAACTTGCCACAGAGTTTAGGCTAATTGACCAACTTCATTTCATTTTGTTGGTTATATAGACACCATAAAAAGAAAAGCAAGTTTTGGCTAACAAACTCAACATGCTATTAATACGCAATGCTCTAGTCAAAGAGTTTTTTGCCTGTAATATGTTTGACCAAGGGCTGATTAATTTGAAAAAAAACTAAGTTATATATTTGAGTGGTTAAAAGGCTATGTTTGAATTTACCTAATATTTTGTTTAGGCTTGAGTAGGAGTATACTTGAGTCGGGTTTAAGCCCCTAGCTCGAAGTCCGACCCAAGTATATCTCAGGCTTAGTTTTTTAGCCCGCAACCCTACTCTAAGCTCGGTTGGACTAAGTTAGTTTGGGCTGGCCAGGCCAATGAGGCGGGTTACAGGCTTTTCCTTATTTTACCTTACAGAGCCATCAACGCCCCTTTCACGAATATAAAACATGCTCTTTGAAACAAAAATTTTGTAATATATTTGAAAAAAAGTTTACTTTTTCATCTGCTCTCTCTGTATATATAAGAAGAAAAGAAAGAGAAAAAGTTGCAATAGGTAACGCCCTGCAACTTTTTTATATTATAATTATTATATAACATATTAACTAACAAAAAGTCTAAGGATTGCAAGAGGAAACAAGTAATCTAATAGATTTTCTAGGCAACAGACAATACACACTCTTAGATCTATACAAAAGATCAAATAAAATATAAAGAATGTCAAAAAATATATTAAAAATGAAACGTAATTCATTTTATAAATGAAAATAAATATAAAAAAAATATTGGTACGTGAAATTATTATACGCAAGTGCAAATAGAAATACGGTTAATTCGGATTCAGCTTCTAAATTTATATCTGGGTTTTCATCCGATATACCAATATTACAAGTATAATACAAAATATAAATAAAATTTATAAATAAATTTATGATGTACCATATCAAAATAAGCTATAAGTACAAAATATACTTATACAGAATACAAAATTTAAATAAAATACAGAAATAGATAAATTATACATAAATAAAAAAATAAAAAACAGTTATAAAACTTACAGGAGAATTTTACAGCACTAGGGTACAGAAGTGATTTAGTTCAAGAGAAGGAGAGGAAAACCTAAACTAAGCTTGAGAGTATTTTCTCAGAGGTGAGAATGCTCTGAAATGAAAAAACAAATGCCCTCTAAGCTCCAGAAAATGTTCTTTAAATAGAAAAAAAACTATTGAGCTTTATTGATCTTTACTGTGCTTTTCACATGTTTGGTATTGTAGATAAATAGTACTTTTGTTAGGTGTATAGTATCTTCATGCATCCAGTATTATAGATAAATAATATCTCATCGGGGTATTATTTGCTTTATTATAGATGAATAGTATTACTTTATACTATTAATGAACAATATTTTTTTACAGTGTCTTCACATGTCTAAAGGACTAAGGGACCTTCTATCTTTTATTTTTTTTATCTTTATTTTTCTTTTTTTCTTTTTTATTCTTCTCTTTTTTATCTTTTTTTTACAGGAGACAAAATACCGTAACGTTCATCCTCATTACTAGGGTAATAAATGAGGTAGTGGAAGATGATATTATAAATGAGGTAGAAGAGGAGTCAGAAAAGATGAAGGATATTTTTTTCTCATAGACTGGACTTTAGAGTGGGCTTTAGACTTCTTTGACTGGGCTTTAGTTGAAGAACCAGACAAGAAAGGCTTTAAGGGCTGAGAAGTAGAGGGAATAGACTTAACCATTTATTGACAAAGTACTTTATAATCTTCTGCAGTCTTTATAGCTGTAAGAAGGCCTTGATACCACTCGTAAATTAGCACCTGATTGATAGGCTAATTCAAAATATCATTGGCAAATCCATGGTATAAAGAATTTCATACAAAATAGGAGAAAAAAAGGAAATTATTTTTCATATAAAAAAGGTGAGCATTGGTTTTAAAATACCCTACCAATACCCATTTTCATCATTACCACAGTAATATTACTAGTTTATAAACCACATAAGAATTTTATTTGTGTTAATATTGGTATTGAAATACAATCAAGAATGGGTATTAGTAGGGTTTTAAAAGTAAAAGGGCATTAGTCCAGGCTTGAACATAATCTCAATAGTTATAAGAAGAATATATAATTTTATATGAATGGAAATTAGCTTTAAAAGATACAGATTCATTAAGAGGTTTTCTCCAGTCAGAAGGATGGAGAATCTTCTTTATTTAGATTTAAGAATAAGCTATAATAGTTTTATCTTTAGAATCATAATTGTGCTTAATTTTTACAGAATCAGTATCCTCAAGAATGGCTAAATGGTATTCTTGAGATTTTGATAAATCATAAGATTTAAAATACCAATTTTTAAGTTATACAGATTTAATAATTTTCCATGGATTTGGGTGCATAAATCTATTTTATATTATTAATGTCCTGAAGCAAACTGGATTATAATTTCTCTACCCTTCTTAACTTACTTTAATATCCCACCATATCCTATATCTGAGACATCTGTCTTAACTATCTTAAGATTTGATGGATCAAGAATATAAAGACAGAATAATTTTTACTAAGACTTTAATCTGTTAGACTATACTAATATGGACTAGTATTTAAATTTTCTAAGCCTATCATATAAGGATGTTAAATACCTTGCCTCAAAATAAATTTTTACAAGATGATAAGCTATTTTAAATATTTTTTTTATTTTGATATTGAATTTATAAAAGGAGAAAGTAATAATATTCCTGACTTCTTAACCGGTGAATTCCTTTACAATTACAATGGAGAAAAATAAAAAGAAAGTCAATAAAAATAAAGAAATTATAAAATCAGACTCAAGTCCATCTCCTAAAGCCTTATATGATCATTCAAATAATTTAGAGCCCGGTTCAAACTATATGGTTCAGGCACTTCACAAATTAGGTCTTCCACCTCCTATAGACTTAGCTCCTATAGCCACAAGTAAAACTCTTGTCCCTTTTGTAAAACCTGGGGTAGAAAAATCTTCTTCCTCAAATGCCCTGTCTACAAATGTTTTAAAAAATGAGTTGAAAATTTTCAAATAACCAACTCAAATGATTTCTTTAAATTTTCCTATAAAATCCAAATGGTTTGTAAAATCTTTTTATAATATAGAATTAATAATAGAAAATAGATTTATGCACTAGAATTCATGAAAAATTATTAAGTTTGTATACACTAAAAATTGGTATTTTAAACCTTATGATTTATCAAAATCTCAAGAATACTATTTAGTTATTATTGAGGATACTGGTTCTATAAAAATTAAAACATCTATGATTCTAAAGATAAAATCATTATAGCTTATTCTTCAATCCAAATAAAGAAGATTCTCTATTCTTCTGACTAGAGAAAACCTCTTAAGAATCTGTATCTTTTAGAGCTTATTTCCATTCGTATAGAATTACATATTCTTCGTATAACTATTGGGATTACCTTCACTTCAAAACCCTATAACCACCCATTCTTGATTGTTGTATTTTGATACCAATAATGACACATATAAAATTCCTATGTGATTTATAGACTAGTACTATTAATATGGTAATGATGAAAATACATTATCGCCAGAAGCCCTTATGGCCTACCAGTATTTTAAAACCAATGCTCATCATTCTTTGTATAAAAAACAATTTTCTCCTCTTCTCTTTTCTTGTATGAAATTCTTTATATCATGGGTTTATCGATAGTATTTTGAATTAGTCTATCAATCAGATACCAATTTGCGAGTGGTATCAAGAAAGAATAAAGTCAAATAGTGGAATACTTTTAGAAATTCTACTACTGTATCAACTATAAAAACATGGATCTTCAAAAGAGAATATGGTAACATCAATCCAAAGACAACCGATTCTTCTTTTGGAGCCTAGAAAGCCCACTGTTAAGCCCTTCTTGCAGCTGCAAAGACTGCAGAAGATTATAAAGTACTTTGTCAACAATTGATTGAGTCCATTCCCTCTACTTCTCAGCCCTTAAAGCCTTCTTCGTCTGGTTCTTCAACTAAAGCCCAGTCAAAGAAGTCTAAAGCCCACTCTAAAGTCTAGTCCAAAAGAAGAAAATATCCATCTTCTTTTGACTCCTATTCTACACATTTATAACATCATCTTCCACTACTGCAACATCTGACTCAGACTCGAGATTGTTGACCTAGTAATGAGAATGATTGTTATGGTATTTTATCTCCTGTAAAAAGAAAGAGTAAAAAGAAAAAAAAAAGAAAAACAAGATTAAAAAGAGAAGAATAAAAAAGATAAAAAGAAAAATAAAAGGCAGAAGGACTCTTAGTCCTTAAGACATATGAAGACAATAAAAAAATATTATTCATTAACAGTATAAAGTAATACTATTTATCTATAGTAAAATAAATAGTACATTCGACAAGGTACTATTCATCTATAATGCCAAACATGTAAAGATACTGTACACTTGATAGAGATACTATTTATATACGTTACCAGGTATGTGAAAAGCACAATAAAGATCAATAAAGCTCAACAATTTTCTGTCTATTTAAAGAACCTCTTCTGAAGCTTAGAGGACATCTATTTTTTCACTTCAAAGCACTCTCAACTCTGAGAAAATACTCTCAAGCTTAGTTTACGTTTTTCTGTCCCCCTCTCAAACCAAACCATTTATGTACCATATTGTTGTAAAATTTTTCTATAAGTTTTAACCTTATTTTTTATTTTTTCATGTCTGTATTATTTATCTATTTTTGTATTTTATATAAATTTTGTATTCTGTATAAGTATGCTCTGTACCTGCAGCTTAGTTTGATCTGGTACATCAGAAACTTGTTTGTAAATTTCATTTGTATTTTGTATTCTGCTTGAAATATTGATATATCGGATAGAAACCCAAATATAAATTCGGAAGCAAAATCCAAATGGACAACATTTCTATTCGCACTTGGGTATAATAATTCTACGTAACAGTATTCTTGAATATATATTTTTATTTATTTTCATTAATAAAATGAATTATGTTTCATTTTTAATATATTCTTTGACATTCTTCGTATTTTTTTGTATTTTATTTGATTCTATAGACCTAAGAGTATATATTACTTGTTGCCTAAAAAATCTATTAGATTGCTTGTTTCCCCCCCCCCCCCCCCCCCCCCCCCCCTCTGCTATCCTTAGACTTTTTGTTATTATAATATATTATATAAAAAAAGTTGCAGGAGATGTCAACCTCTGCAACTTTTTCCTTATATATATATATACATCATATATAATAAAATATTTTATATAATATATAATGATTGGGCCGAGTCAGGCTGACTAGAGAAATAGCCCGACTCAAAATTTATTTGGGCTTCAAAATAAAGCTCGAAGCCCAATCAGTTTTTCTTTTAACTCAACCCAACCGATCGGTTGAGTCAAGCTGGGTTGGGTTATCTAGGTTGACATACCGAATGAACACCCCTAGTTTGAGTTAGACATTATTGATTTAAGTCGAATAATCCATCCTACACCATGTATACACAATATAAATTTTATTAGACTTGGTTAATAGTCACTTAGCCCAATCAGATAGCATATTTACATATTATATGTTCATTTGTAGGATGGAAATAAGAAAAGATTTCAAGCAACTGGATAGAGCTCTAGCAAAGCCAATTTCTTTTTTCAGCCTAATTTCTTTTTTCTTTCCTTCTTTGTTTTTATTTTATATGCAACTGATTACTTTTTCTTTTGAAAATTTATATCGTTTTGATCTGTCTCTCGATGTACCTACCCATGTTGACTAAGGAAAAAAAAATGATAATTTTGAATCATATTAGAAATCAATAGCTGGTAAGTGGTAACTGCTAGTTTAATAAAAAATAACAACAATCAAAATTTACACCTTGCAATGATTAATTGACCTATCTATTATTATTTTTATTTATCAGAAATTTGTTGGGTCATTCAAATGGGTATAAATGTTGAGTCCATTCATAATTTAGAAAAATCAAAACCTAAGAGAGAAAAGACATCTCTACAAGAGTTAGTAAGTTGTGCATTAGAGGACATTTGGTTTAACTTATAAAAACTAGCTTATAAATATTTAAATTTTTAAACAGTTATTATAAGTTGCTAATAAATTATAAATACATTTATTGTTAAAATAACTAAAAAGAGATAAAGTTATATTATTAAAAATATTTATTGAAATAAATATAAATAATATAGTAAATTATTTAGTAAAACAGATTTATAAATCAAATACTTATAAGCATCAAAATAATAAGTTAATCCTTCTAGTTTATTTTATTTTAACTTATAAATTGGACTTATACACTCATAAAACTATTTAAATAAACGCATCGATTTAAATTGAGAGCTTATAAGCCAGTCAACTTGAACTTATACCTTATAAAATTATTTAATAAACGCATCAATTTAAATTTAGAGCTTATAAATTAAGTCGACAAACTTATAAACTAAGCCAAACACACTCTTAAAATGTTACGAGAGCCATTATCTTAAAGTCATGAAGATAGAGTATGTTCATGACCAACGGTTTAAAAATAGAACAAAACTGCAAATTTTTAAATAGAAAGTAAGAATGCAAGAAGAGAACAAAAGGTCTGATATAAGACTTTATTTATTTTCAATTATCACTTATAAATACTGATTTTGTTTTTTTAATTCTTGTTTTTTTATATATATTTTCATGCAAAACGAGCAATATTTATCACTAATTTTAAAAAATAAAAGCCAGCTCGATGTACAAACGCTTCAGCAATGCGCAGGGTCGGAAAAGAGTATGATCCATTGAATCTTTATATACAATCTTTCCTTGCAATTACAAAAGGCCATTTTCACTACTTGAACCTTTGAGCTCATGTAAGTATTTAACTTTATTCATATTTCTCTTAAAACAATAAACTAATAAGATTTTATATTTTTGTATCAAATATGGCAAGGCTCGGATGAATAAACAAAAGAGAGACCAAGCTCTTTCAAATTTAAAGAAACAAAAGGTTTGATTCTTATTTAATTAGTTAAACTTTTGAACATTTTCATAATATATTTTTAATTATTGTGAGATGTACCAAACCAAAAAATAAAGTGCATCATGTTGTATTAATTGTCAGTAGACACTGATCAAGATGAAACTTATTACTAAAAGATAAAAATCCATAAGCAGTTTTTTATGTTGATAAGGATTTTGGCAAAATAATCCGCCAATGTAGTAGGCCCAGAAATAAACCGTTGTTAGGGTAGAGTAAATTTTTGAATACGACTAAACCAAACAAGTTCAATCAAATTTGATTGGTTTAGAAAAAAACATTATGAGTCGATTTGATTCTAGTGATGGAATAAACTTCGAGTTTATTCGGTCGGTCAAGCTAGGGTATTTTTTTTTAATCCAAATCTGACCAACTCTTATATATATATATATATATATATATATATTAAACAATGTCATTTTTATTTCAATGCACTACTTAACCCGACTAAACCCAACCTAACCCAACCCATTTGAAATTGACCCGACCCGACCAACCCAAGATTAACTTAGGTCAATTGAAAATGTAAAAGATTTGGTCGGCATCAATTTAGTATTTATGTATTTGGTCAGGTACGGTTGGAAAAAAAACACACTCTAAACCCAACCTGTGCTGCTATCCCTAATTATTGTTTCTATTTCTTATATTGTGATAAATGGTATATAAAATATACATAAAAATAAATTTTAGTTTTTGATGAGAATGACTTTCACAAATATTAATTTAAAATTGCAGGAACCAATGTAAATCACCTCCAACAACCAATACTCAATTAGTTAACGAGTACGATGATAGCCAGAGGCATAATATGACTAATTTTTTCTTATTTTAATTTCCTTTGTTAAAGACTACATGAAAATTTTGAATCAGCGGCAGACAAGCCAACCATTCAAACACAGAGATCGACAAATGAAATAATTCATTGCAAAATACCATATATGTACAGATGTGCACTTCTTATATTAAAATTGAATTGATATAGAATCTCTCTTAGGAGAGATTGCAAACTTAGAAAATCAAAATTTTCAAACAGCAATCATTACTGACTCTAAAATAGTTCACAACAAAATAAATTGGCATTCTTAAATCAAACATCAAAGAAACCATATAAAACAAGGAAGAGAAACCTCTTACCGGGAAATCGTGACAGATCTGCTCTCCGATCACGAATTTTTTGTGACTTGGAGATCTAGACATACAATGAAGTCAACATACTTGACCTTAATCTGTATATAGTTGCTGAAATAAATGCTTTGTGCCCATGGCAATTCATTCCCATAGTTGATTGTACTATCAAAGATTAACCAAGAAGACTGGTAATAGATTTTTTTTCACTAGAAGTTACTATAAGCTTACTATATAGTTTGATCTTTTCAAGATGTAGAAAGGGTGAAACCCAGTTCTCATAGTCCTATTTTTTAGATTTTTTTAGAATATATGCATGTAAAAGCAAGCTGACAAAGCCAATAAGGTAGAAATGTTGCAGTGAAAAAGCCCAAATTAAATGGTTTAGTTTACCAAGTGAAGCAGTGCATATATTGCTTCCAAGAATTACTTTCTATTTCACGGCCACCTCCTGTAGCCTTTTCACTTTTTCACGACCAATCTCAGCACTGTATGCTAGAATATTCACATTCATAATGCCGCAATCACTCCCTTGTGGCCTGCCAAATGTTTAACCAAGTAAGACAAAATTAAGATTCAGGAAAAAAGTTCATTCAAAAACAAAATCGAGAAATGTTTAATCAATATTGTATTTGCCAAGTCCAATTTAATGATTTTGAATGTAATATTGGTCATTTAAGAAAAACCTTTTGCAACTAGTGATAGAACTACTCAATCCTTGGGACACTGAATTGTTTATTTCAATGGCTTCTGGTAGAGCCTGTACAATTATATGACAGCGTCTATATCAAATAATAACTATAGAAGGCAAACTTTATTTTAAAAAATCATAGAAGGAAAGTTCTCATATATATATTTACTTGAAAACTCGCCAAAGAAAATAACTTATTGAAGAAGTTAACTGAAATTTCATAACATAAAGCACTGGTGAACTGGCTGATTGCTCAACTACCTCCTTGGGTGAGGTGAGGTAGAAGAAAGCTCGTTTAGCTGCTGCAGCAGCATCTGATGCTGGTGGACTATAATCCTTAATTTAGCAATATCTGCATAAAAAGACAAACAAGTTATCAACACAAACTAATCGCACCTCCAACTAAACTGCCTTCTTATTTAAAAAAAAATCTGAAGTGTGCCTCAAGCCTCCAACAAGATGCCTAGTCCTCTATTCAGCAGATTTTCTTCCATTATTTAGTGCCTCACTATCCGGAAAGAAAAAAACAAATGAAAGATAGAAGAACTGCATAAAATATATTCTTTAAAGAAGTCTATACCTCACCAACTTTAATTTCTTTGGATCCACCTCCCTTTATTATCTTTGCAAGAAAAACTTCTTTCGTGCATTCCATCTCAACTGCTGCTTTGTCCTCGAAAATAGTCAAATAAGGGAAAGGTGTCATGATGAGAAACATAAACATATCAGAGTTGGAACCTTACCACAACCAGAGCAAGGACCCTACGGTTTCAACTTCACATAGCACTTCACCACGTGAAATTTTGGCGGCCTCTTTCTTCAAACACCTTGCTATATTATCGTGATAATTGGAAAACAACCAATTAACAAATTTAGCAAGCAAATGATGTTTTAGTAAGATGCAGAAAGGACCATGTCTCTGTCATTGTAGGTGGAAGAGAAGGCATTCCAATCTCTTGGTATGGAGGAAGACCTGCAACATATTTTAAACATTTCCTCATTCAATCAGGCAAAAATATATTCTTATTAACATAAAAAAAAAAAAAAACAAGACCACTTTTGAGGACAAAAAAATGACAATACTGCCAGATTTCCAGAATAGAAATGCCAAACCTCTATGATTTGCAAACACAAAAATTTAACAGAAATTTCAACAAAGAGAACGATAGGAATTTTGCATCAAGGTTTATGTTTTAGAATTTACGATCTCTTTCACAGAGAAAGTGAAGGATTATCATTCGAGCGTGAATGAGAGATGGATGTAATGAGAGCTTGAACAATTACCTGAATCAGTTGAAAATCCTCCCATTGACTGCATCTGTGAACTGGCATGGGAAAGGAAAAAAGTTAATTAAATCTTTGTGATAAGGTGAGCAGGAGGAAAGCTGCTGGACAATACCAAGAAAAATCCTTCGATGAAGCCACTGGATCCTTGTTTGCATCATCGTCCTTGAAGAATTTTGCCTAGAAACTTCGCAACCGGAGAGCTTCGGATCTGTCACGATTCGGCAATGCTCCTTATGTGATCCCCAACCGTCTCTCCCTCCTCTCTTCGGGTAATGAAATATAATTTTTTTAGGGAAATAATTTTTTTTTAGATGGCAAAAATAATTTCTCACTTAAAGTGGTCAAATAGAAAAGGCAAATAAAAGTAGAAAAATAAATACAGTGTTAATTTTCCATGCGCAATTAGTAGCAAACCAAAGCACTAGGATTTTTCTTTGGCGTGCGAAGAGAAGCAGAGAGCCTGTGATGCAACAGAGAAACTGCAATAGAGACGAAAAGACCAGCGGTAGGTAGGTGAAAAAACAAAAAAGAGGAGGAAGGGCAAGGCGAACGAGGAGAGAAAAACTAAGGTACAAGAGTGAGAGATCTGGGAAAGGAATCAAAACTTTACCCTCCCGGTTACCATAATATATTTTCACATATATTAATGTTTTTCCCGGTGATAAAAACTAAGATACAAGAATAAGCTAATAACACTTTGTTTGGCAGTATTTTCGGCGTCATTTACTAATATATAGTTTAATAAAGTTAGTGTGATATAATATAGTATTGACAGTATATTATATTTAAAAAAATAAAATGATTAGAATATTTTTCACTATAATATTTTTACAATTTATATTAAAATAAATAAACTCTAATTATAAAACTAACTAACTCTGTTTAAAAAATTAATAAGATTTTTTTAGCAAATATATATTTTATTAAAAAAATAATAAAATTAATTAAATTTTGTAATAAATTTAAATTAACATACAACTAAAAAATATTAATTAAATTTAATTAAATCAATCATTCATGAAATAATAATATAATTAATCTATTAAAATCACAAAATACTATTTAATAACAAAAATTTTATCTATAGCATCATCCAAAATATAATAAAAACATAAAGTCCATAATATTATCATATATAAGTTTAATATTAAATTCTTATAATCCAAAATTAAAAATAAGTCTTAACATAATAATATTAGAGAAATATCTTATACTTATTCTCAACTACCACCAAATAAGTGAAGTAAAAAATCTCTAAGATGTTCAGGCCGAACGTTAAGAAAATCATTCATCAAGTGTCGATTTTAAATAAAAGCAGTATAAGATTTCATAATTATAGTTGCATCGAAACCCAAGCTAGAAATTGACGTATAAAGATCAACGGGTGGAATGTCAAAGAGGTTATCAATTGCAGTAGTAATGCGCAAAACCATGCTCCAAGACATTCAATGCTTTTTCATTTACTTGTTTTGACTTTTTTGTTCTGGCCATTAGAGTCTCATAACGAGCTTACGATGTAGGTGTTTTAGGAGTTGGTGCATACTCATAGAAAGTCTCACTCTGAGATGCATCAGTATTATCTAAATTACAAATGTTTTCAAATATCATAATGTGAAAGTCATTAATAGTTAATGAGTTTGAGGCATCCTTTCTCTTTCGAAGATTACTTTTAGCTTTCTTTCTTATATCACTAGTCGAGTCAGTAGCTTTGTCCTTTCCATAAAATTCGATCAATTTGTCGAAATTATGCACATATTTATTTCTCAATTCAGCAGTTTCAGGCTTAGCCTATCGAAAATGAAACACAAATTAATATGAAATTATATATTATTGAATATATTTACAAATAACATATAAGAATTACCTTAATTAATTCTTTCTAAACTTCCTCTTCGGCATTAAAATTTTCTTTTTATGGATTCCAAGCAAAACCACTCAAGCCAATTTAGAATATGTCATACTATTTAGCAAAACTCATCTTAATATTCTTTATAGGATTGTGAATTCACTCTTTGTTAAATGGCTTATCTGAAAATTTATTTTCATGTCATTGACAATTCATTCAATTACATATGCAGGAAAAATATCCCCGATCTATGCCCAAGAATGTATTAATTTAAAAATGAATCAACTAACACATCATCTATTATATCTGTCTATAATAGTATAGAGCTATCTTAAGTATATATTTTCTTTGGCATTTTAATATCTAGATAATGAAAATAATAATTATGTAAAAACATATAAAAAAAACAATACATATTACATAAGAGCACTATATTATATAATTAACTGAAATTTTAAAAACCAAATGTCATGTAAAAAATATTGGATAATATCACATTAACAATTTTCTACAACTTGAAGGAAGTGAAGTATGCAATTACAAATGAGCACTCTACTAAAAAGAAAAACTCTAAATCAGATAAGAAGATCACGAAGAAAAAGAAGAAGAAGAAGAAGATGACGACGACTCTAAATTTTCTTCCCCTGCATTCTAGGGATTCTTTTATTTTTTGGAAATTGGGACTCTCTACTTCTGTGTAGACAGAATTGACCGTGCATAATTGAACCTATTGCTCGAGTTTAGCCCAAAATAGTGAAATGCATCGCCCAGTCCCAAAATAATTAAAATATATTAGATGTAAGACGAAATGCATCGCCCTGTCCCAAAATAATAATCAAGGCACATCTCCAATCTTTCTTAATCAAAACCTTGATAAGGTGGAATTGATAGGAAAAATAAATAAATTATACGCACCCATTTTAATCTGTTATATTCTTAAAGAATTCATAGAGGAGAAGAAATAAATGAAATGCACATAAAACCTTTATTATTATTATTATTTTATAATGGTGAGCAATTTACAACAGAGGACTATGCAGAGTCCAAAAAAAAACACCACGCACTTGTTGGTGGTAGCACACCAAAATTGAAAAATAAAAATAAAGAAAGTCAAAAATGCAAGGTGCCTAACAATGAAGAAATTGTCAAAAATGTGAGGTGAAAATGGGAGGTGCCTAATTTAGCCTAATTTTCACCTAATTTAGTTTGACAATTTATTTGCATTTGAAGCCTATAAATAGGCTCATTCTCTCCATTTGTAAATACACCAAGCAAACACAAAATATAGCTTAAGGAGAGCTATAGGTTAAATACCAAATAGTTTATATTAGGAATTAGAGAATCAATCTCTTGGAGTTCCTTGGAGTATAAATATTTGGGGGTTGTTTTGTGGGTGTCGGTTAGAAAAATATTTTGTAATTTGTGGTTGTAACAATTTGCCGCATAGTGAATATTTTTCTTGGTTGTCGTTAGACAACGACCGTGGTTTTTCTCCATTCGGGAGTTTTCCACGTTAAATCATTGTGTTTTATTCTCTTTAATTTCTCAATTGTTATTTTATTTTCTCATTTATTCCTGCTTAAAGACGGTCCGAGGGGCGGAAAAATAGCGATTTTCCCAACAAGTGGTATCAGAGCTTAGGTGTTATAATTTTTTGTCAAAAATCTTAGTATGCTCTGTGGTTGCAGCTTGGTCTGATCTTCCACATCAGAAAAGATTTTTGTTAAAAATTATTTTGTTTTTAAGCAGGTGGAGCCTTTGGAGCTGGTGGAGCTTTGGAAAAGGTGGAGCCGTTTTGCTTTGGTGTGCTTGAGTATTGGTAGTGAGATAAATAATTACATGTCGAGGTAAATTCTGTCAAACGACACGAATTTAGTCTAAGGCAAGTGGATTTTAAGTGAGACCATTGTGACTCCTCCTCTTACCTGGGAATTTACCTGGTGTAATATTTATTTCTGATCCTTTATTAAGCACAAAGTAAGCATGTCGGCAATGAGATGCGAGATTGAGAAATTTGATGGGAGAATGAATTTTGTACTGTGGCAAGTGCAAGTCAAAGACGTGTTGATACAGTCTGGACTACATAAGGTTTTGCAGGGTAAACCAGTCAGCGGAAGAAATTCCGGAAAGAGGAAGGTTGTCTGCTGGGGGTGTGGTCAAACTGGACACGTGAGGAAGGATTGCCCGAACGGTGGAGCTGATTCGGCTAGAAGCTCTAACGTTGTTGCTGCCAATGTGATCTCCTGTGGCGAAGGAGATGATGAGTTGTCTCTGTAGTTGAGAGAAGTGTGTCCTCATGGCATGATTGCTACCCGTTGAGATGCCATGGAAGAGGACTGATTATTGGTAGCTGGTCCACGGAAATGCGCGCTGCATTGGTTGACAGTTGATGCAAGGTGCGTGGTGGAAAAATTATGTCGATGGCTAATGAACTCTCGGAAAGTCAACAGGAGGGTTGCACCATAAACTATTAGCGGGATCCGACATGGCCGATGAAAAATTCTTGGAGTTAGCGAAATAATTCCAAGTGTCGATACTCTTTTATGGTGGAGTATGTTAATTCTTGACGTTAAGAATTATAATTGTCGGTAACAGACAATGTTGTGTTTTTATTTTTCAAGGTGGAGATTGTTGGTGGTAGCACACCAAAATTGAAAAATAAAAATAAAGAAAGTAAAAAATGCAAGGTGCCTAACAATGAAGAAATTGTCAAAAATGTGAGGTGAAAATGGGAGGTGCCTAATTTAGCCTAATTTTCACCTAATTTAGTTTGACAATTTATTTGCATTTGAAGCCTATAAATAGGCTCATTCTCTCCATTTGTAAATACACCAAGCAAACACAAAATATAGCTTAAGGAGAGCTATAGGTTAAATACCAAATAGTTTATATTAGGAATTAGAGAATCAATCTCTTGGAGTTCCTTGGAGTATAAATATTTGGGGGTTGTTTTGTGGGTGTCGGTTAGAAAAATATTTTGTAATTTGTGGTTGTAACAATTTGCCGCATAGTGAATATTTTTCTTGGTTGTCGTTAGACAACGACCGTGGTTTTTCTCCATTCGAGAGTTTTCCACGTTAAATCATTGTGTTTTATTCTCTTTAATTTCTCAATTGTTATTTTATTTTCTCATTTATTCCTGCTTAAAGACGGTCCGAGGGGCGGGAAAATAGCGATTTTTCCAACAGCACTTAACTACTACTACCCCTATTCATGCCTCAATCAACTTCTTCAATTTTAGGTCCAGCACCAGAACCAGCAGAGCTAGTCTGACTATAGCCACCATTCGGCATTTCAGCACCGCCCATTGGCACATCTCCACCAGCACCACCTCCCTGATACATCTTCGCAACAATAGGATTACACAAGCCCTCGAGCTCCTTCAACTTGTCTTCAAACTCTTCTACCTCTGCCAATTGGTTCCCGTCCAACCACTCAACAGCCTCATCAATTGCTTTCTCAATCTTCTGCTTGTCCGCAGGATCCAATTTTCCTGCAAACTTGTCATCTTTCACTGTATTTCTCATGTTATATGCATAGTTCTCCAAGGAGTTCTTGGCTTCAACTTTCTTCTTCACCCCCTCATCCTCTGCTTTGTACTTCTCTGCATCTTGAACCATTCTCTCAATCTCTTCTTTGCTCAATCTTCCTTTGTCATTGGTGATTGTAATTTTGTTCTTAACTCCTGCAGTCTTATCCTCTGCAGAGACGTTCAAGATACCATTTGCATCAATATCAAAGCATACATTTATCTGAGGAACGCCTCTCGGTGCTGGAGGGATGCCTGTGAGCTCAAATTTTCCTAAAAGATTGTTGTCCTTTGTTCTAGCCCTTTCACCTTCATATACCTGAATAAGCACTCCAGGCTGATTGTCAGAGTAAGTAGAGAAAATTTGCTCTTTTTTGGTAGGAATTGTTGTGTTTCTTGGAATCAAGACTGTCATTACACCACCAGCAGTTTCGATTCCAAGACTGAGAGGAGTGACATCCAGGAGAAGCAAATCTTGAACTTTTTGATCTCCTTCACCAGTTAGAATTGCAGCTTGAACTGCAGCTCCATAGGCAACAGCCTCATCGGGGTTTATGCTCTTGCAAAGTTCCTTCCCATTGAAGAAATCTTGCAAAAGGTGTTGGACTTTCGGAATTCTTGTTGACCCACCAACAAGAACAACATCATGAACTTGACTCTTATCAATCTTGGAGTCCCGAAGACATTTCTCCACAGGCTCCATGCATTTTCTAAACAAATCCATGTTCAATTCTTCAAATCTTGCTCTAGTAATAGTAGCATAGAAATCAATACCTTCATAGAGAGAATCAATCTCAATAGTAGTCTGCGAAGTAGAAGAAAGAGTTCTCTTTGCTCTCTCACAGGCAGTTCTCAACCTTCTCAAGGCTCTGGCATTGGTACTGATATCTTTCTTGTGCTTCCTCTTGAATTCTGCAACAAAATGGTTAACAAGTCTATTATCGAAGTCCTCTCCTCCCAGATGGGTATCACCAGCAGTAGCCTTGACTTCAAAAATACCCTCTTCAATTGTCAATAAAGAAACATCAAAAGTTCCACCACCAAGATCGAAAATGAGAACATTCTTTTCACCAGAACTTGACCCTTTCTTGTCCAAACCATAAGCAATAGCAGCGGCAGTAGGCTCATTGATAATTCTCATAACATTAAGCCCTGCAATAGCACCAGCATCCTTCGTAGCTTGCCTTTGCGAGTCATTGAAATAAGCTGGAACTGTAATTACTGCATTCTTTATAGTCTGACCTAAATAAGCCTCTGCAATTTCCTTCATTTTGGTAAGCACCATAGAAGAAATCTCCTCAGGAGCAAATTGCTTCTCTTCACCTTTGTACTGAACAACAATCATAGGCTTATCACCAGGGCCTGAAACCACCTTGAATGGCCAATGTTTCATGTCACTTTGAACAGAAGGATCAGAGAATCGCCTACCAATTAAACGTTTAGCATCAAAGACGGTGTTTCGAGGATTCATGGCGACTTGATTCTTGGCAGCATCACCAATCAATCGCTCTGTATCCGTGAAAGCTACATAAGAAGGAGTTGTTCTGTTTCCTTGGTCATTGGCTATTATCTCAACTCGATCATTCTGCCACACACCCACACAACTATAGGTAGTGCCAAGATCAATGCCAATAGCCCTGCCTTCAGTTTTTGTAGCCATTGAAGAAAAGGGTTAACGAGATAGACAAGAAAACAAAACAACTAGTCTGCCAACAAATAAAATCAAGAAAACTCCTTTTTAATCGCTTAGAGCGGTTTCCTGGGACGAATTTGTTTCGAATTTGAAATGTAGAGCGAAGGAGAGAGATATATATATAAAGGGTGCGAGGTGGGTGTGGAGAATTTTCGAGAGGAGTGTAGAGAAGGCCATTAACACAGGTTTTTGAGTCAACAAAGGAAGTGAAAAATTAACTAGAGAATTCTGGAGAAGTATTGAGGTGGTTTCTTATCTGTGGATGTCCAGAACTTTGCTTAGTTCAGACGTAAGTTGTCTACACAATATAAGGCCCAATATGTGGGCGGTGAAGTACCAGGCCCATTATCTGCTGTGATAATTATAATGTGAAAAGGAATTTCTTCAAAAATATATCAACTTTTTTTTAATTTATATACATTTTTTTTGCAGTAATTTATACACATTTTGATGTTGCTTACTTTTATATAAGCTTGCTTAGAATTTTTTTTTAAAAATCATATAATAAAATCTAAGCAGTATTGCATTTAAAAATTATAACTTAGAATTTAATTTTTTAAAATTGAAAATGAATTATTCTAAAAATAATAAATTGATATTAAATGTGATGATTTTTTTAATTATATAATTTATCCAATGAAATATATTATTAAAAAATAATATGTTTTAATATCATAAACTATTTTATGATGGATTGGGACATGCTAAAATATCATACTCGATGACTCTCATAAATACAAAATAAATTGAGAAAATTCTAGAAATTGTCTTTTACATTTTATTTTAAGTGCTCTTCAAATTCGACCCCTAAATTTAGAAAAGGAAACAATCATGCCCTAGGGATATTAAAAAAGGGGAGGGGGCTGTATTTAATGTCTAATAAAATAAAATTATATTGATTTTTTTTTATAAAATTCCATTTAAATAAATTTAAAATTAATTATAATATACTATGATTCAAAACGAATAATAATATATAATAATTTAATGAAAAATATATCTAATAATATCTCAAATTAAATTATAAATTTTTTTTATATACTACATTTGAAGCTTCATTTGTAATTTATTTAGTATTATTAAAAATTAAAATATTCAACCTTTTTATTTGTCACTCTTGAAAAAGCAATATAAAGTTATTCATGTGTAAACATATATCTCTTTAAAAATAATCTCACATGGGGTAATGATTGGCTTTGACTTTATCATTGGTCATGGCAAAAGATAATGTGATTAAAAACTGTCTTTGTTGAAATTCAAAAGATATTTTTATATCATATGGAGTCAATGTTATTCTTGGGATGAATACATTTTTTCTAACCATAGTTTCAGATAAAAATGTTACTTCAATAAATTGATTCTCAAGTATTGTGATGATCAAAATTGTTTCATTTACTTAATCTTGATGATTGATCTATATTTATTAATAACATTACAAGAACATTAACCTTCAATGTGATAAAATGATTTAGAACTCCATAACATTTAATCCTATTTAAGAATTTTGATGCATATACATGTTCTAAAGATCCAAATGCATTAGTAGACATACAAATTGTATCATAACTCAAATATAATTTTTCAGGAATATGATTGTGTGAAACTATATATTGATTGATTGATTCCACCATATTAAGAGTAAGAGCAAGAATAACTCTATACTAAAGATAATCCACATCACTGGAATTACTAAAGAAATCATGATATGTATTTTCGACGACAAATGCAGATATGAGATCATCACAATAATTTATGAGAATATCATTAGGGATTTAAACTTTTTCAAAGCCACCAATTGAATATCCAATCCTTTCATCACCAATTGTTAAAATCCAATCAGAAAAATTTCTCTTTCTTGCAATCTCATATTCTTTGTCAATTTCAAAACTTGAAAGTGGGGCCATAAATACAAAGAATTTAGAGTAGTATGGATAATATCCTGCCTTCTATTACCGTTTTGTAATGACATGCAAAATTTGTCTGAAATCACCTCAAAGAACCACTATTTTACTTCCAAATGATTGATTTAAATTGAATGCATTTTCAAATATAAAAATATTTCTAAGAGTTCGATCAACGACTCCAAAATAATATCTATGCATCATTGGTGCCTCATCCCAAATAATCAATCTCTTAACAATAAGATTGGCTAAAGGACTACCTTGCTTTATATTTCATATTGAAACTTCATTTGGATTGAGAGGAATTGCAAATCTCAAATAAGCCGTTCGACCTCATGGTATTAAAAAAGATGTAATATCACTTGATGCAATAGTTAACACAATATCTCCTCTAGATCTTATTGTAGAATATAGAGTCTTTTAAATGAAAATCTTGCCAGTACCTTCATAACTATATAAAAAGAACAATCCACCTTTATCTTCATTCAATGCTGTCATTATTTTATCATATATATATATATTTGTTCAACCTTTAAATTCATTAAAACTTGTTGATGTTCCTTGATAGTGAGCATAATTTGCTAATATTTGCAATAATATTCAGCTTAATGTTATGTAATTATACTGATTTTAAAGCATTTTTGCATAAGTTACACCTTGGGAAGAAAACAGAAACTAATTGGAGAAAAGGTGGTGAAAAGTTGCTGAAAATGACTTTGTGTTTTACCCTTAGGCAATGTTGGTACTTGAGGCATGTTTAATTTAGAAGAATACATGTGACAGATGTGAACTTTGACCTATTTAGGATGCTTGAGTCAAGAATTTTAAGCAAGCCTCTAGAGATATTGTGATTTATTTATTTTCATATTAGGTAGATAATATTTAGAAATTTTAATAACTATTAATTTTTGTTAATTTTATTTTCCTAATTAGAGTTAGAATATGAAACTTTTAAGAGTAAGGATTTAAATAGTCGAAAAGGGCAGTCGTCCTAGATTACTTTAGTTGGAGACTTTGCTCCATAACTTTTATCCATTGTTTTTATAGATTTTTTTTAATTTTATTTTGAGTTTTCTTGTTTCAATTATATGTGAATAATTTTCAATTAGTTGAAGACTTAATTGAAATTTTAATTCAACATAAGATTATGAAATCTAAATAATTTCTCGTTTCTTTTCATTTAATTTTCAGTATTTATATATTTTATGCAGCTTAATCACATTATTGTTTGCTATTTGTTCAAAAAGGATATGTTGTTCATTTAGTATTATAATATATCGCCAATAAAAATACTTGAATCCTTAATTATTTTTGTTATTTTGATAACTAGTGACAATTAGGTATATAATTTAACTTAAATAAACTACGCGGTTGAGTTTGTTAGTTAGAATCACGTTCTTATAATTCTTAAAATTGTTAGTGAATTAAATTCTAAGGATATTCTTATAGGATGGTTCATTAGCAATGGTGAGCGTCTCCTAGTTAATTTACTAACTAAGAAATGATTAGTTGTTGTGAGTGTCTCCAACAACTAGAAACGATTTATTGAAAATTAGAAAGAACAAATCTTTGAATCAAGGATCAATCTAAGAATTAAAATTGAAATTATCTCTTCAATTGAAATTATTTTTATTAGTGTTTTTTCTAATTTACTTTATTTACTTTTTTATTTTAATTTTTCAGTTTTCAATTTAATTTTTGTTCTCAATTTATAAACTCCTTTTTTAATTTTTTAATTTTTATTTTAGTTTTTTTAAAAAAAATTAAATAATTAGTCAATTCTTTGTGAATTTAACTATAATAACCACTATTATAATTTAATTATTTAGGAATAAGCTTTTATATTTTATGGCTTTGACCCATCATTCCTTTAACAAAGAGCGCCTATTATGATGCAATTCATCAATGATTAATCTATTATTGAAATCAATTTATTTTTTATGGTAAACTGGTTTGACATTGTTGAAAAATTTCAAAAACTTTTACTACAACCTTTCAAAATTCTTTTCAATTCTTATAAACAATTATTTTTACACCTCATTATGTGTTAGCTCTGCTTCTAAAAGAACACAATATTATATAATTAGAAAAAAAAATAATCTAAAAATAAAATATTTTAGATAACAAGAAAAATCAAATTAAAGAAATTATTTAAAGAAGATATTGAGAAAAGCATCAAAAGAAAAAAAAAATACAAACATGCTTTGCAATCATGATCAAATATAAATAAGAAAATACAAGTTGAATTAGAGTCATTTAACCTAAATTTGAACATGCTTTGCAATAATGATCTTAGTGACATCTTTTGGTGTGTATATATATATGTTGTAACACCCTTATACTCCATATATGTATAATACACATACTTTATATGTATAAAATATGTATACAGAATATAAGAATATCACTTATATATTTTTTTTTCATTTAAAAATTTTCAGCAATTCAAAATACTTATTCAGAACACTATATATATATATATATATGTTTTAAAAAAATAAAAAAAATATTTCTCAGTAATTTAAATATAAAAAGACACATTTCAAAAAAAAATTCTGAAAAAAATTCGCCAGAGTTTTATTTATATTTTAGATATTTTCAAAATTTTAATTTACTCAATCTGCATTTAAAATATGCTACCAAATATTCATTCAAAATATTCATTTCTCCAAAATCTCCAACATAACCACATAATACTTAAATGTTTATATATATATATATATATATATATCAATACATATAATTCATCTCTCAAATTTTCAACATTTAAAAACTAAACATCCTTTTATAATTTACATCATATATACATAATAAATATAATATTCATATTTAAGTAAATTTCACAAAATTTAAAATATATACATGAGATGCAGATGACTCTGGTCTGCGGCAGCTCGTTAAACTCTAAAATTAAATAATTATAATCTAGGCCTAATGTGGTCTAGCAATATTCTCTGAATCAGCTCTATCACATATGCAATGCAATTCAATCACGTTAAACATAATGCTTAGTGGTACATACTTTGCTATAATAAATAAATAGCATAATACATATAATGTCATAAATACATTATGATAAAAATATCAGAAAATTTATTTCTTTTTGCACTTATCAACAACACATCAATCATCCACATGCATTGAGCCAAAAAATTCTTATATATTAGTCTAGTTTCAAAAATAGTCTTGAGCTAACTCAATCATCTGTGACACCAGCGTGTTTCACCCGAAAGCGTATAAAATCTATGACACCAGCATATTTCATCCGAAGGCGTATAAAATCTGTGACGCCAAAGTATTTTAAAAATAATATCTCACTCCAGGGCATAACAATATCTGCGACACCAGCTTGTCTCACCCCATGGAGTAATAATATCTGTAATACTAGCGTGTCTCATCAAAGGGCATAATAATATCCAACAACAACATTCTGAAACTAGACTTTATATAAGGTGACATGCAATTATATTTTTATAATTTTCACTTTTCACTTTCTTTTTCATATTTTCAATGCATCTTTAACATTATTATTATATACAATGAAAATGTTGTTCGTTTTCACATATTAGCGCACAATTTGCATTTTTTATATTTTATACACACATTCTATTTAGTTATTCTCAAATGGCTTATCATGTAATAATCATCACAAAAGAAACATTGTTACTCCAAATAATGCTGCGTACACACATTCATAAATATCAAGTAAAATAACACATTCAACATAACCAATGTATTACGCTAAAAATTAATACAATCAAATATATTATACACTAAAGTATGTACTAACATCAATTAAGTTACAAATGGAGTTAAATCTCCACTCCACTCTTATAATCTTCTAATGCCCTTCACTACTAGTAGGTTAGTGAAATTACGACCTACTCAACACCTATTGAAAATATGAATATAAATAATTAATTAGTATCACATTTCTAGGTGCTTAAAACATAAAACATAAATTTAGGCATATTCCTTCAAAAACACTAATATGTGCCCTAACACATTCCAACTTTCAAACTTAACTTTAATCAATCCCAATTTTATTTAAAAGTTTAAATATGTCATAAGCATCATATTTAACACATTCCAAGCATTAAAAAAAAATATAATATACCACTTTTTCATTAAAATTTTAAAATTTTTTCATAAGCCTCTTTGATTTTGATTTTTCATTCTAACCAATTTTAAATGGTAATTTGAGCTCATTTATATTATTAACAATACAAAATAACACAATTCTTTATCAAAATCTTTACAAAAATCCTAACTTTTATACTACCTCTTACAAACTCTAACTAAACCTTATCAAATCCAATATTTAACCATAAAATCTTTATTTACTCATCAAAATAACATCCTACATACCCATTTTAATAATTATAACATATTCTTTCAAAAATTCAATTCATACATATTCATATTCAAAGAAAGCTTAATAAAATTCAAAGAATCCTTATCTATTACTTGAAAATTCTTCAATATCACATTTAATCCTTCAGAACTTGATGAAATTTTGAGTATTTTGAAGAAGAAAATCCTTTCCTAGCCGCTATGAAATTCGCTTAAAATGAGAGAGGAGGAAGAAAATAATTTTTTTTATATTTCTCACTTTTTTAAAATACCCATCACTTATATATATATTTACTAAATAATTAAGTATTAAAATAATGTGATATATTTATTTTTCTATCAATAATTATCTTAAATTGTAATTTAAATTAATTATATTTAATTTATTTATTATAATTTATTTTTATTTTTTTAACTTTTAACATAACTTTGTCTTTTTCTAAAAGTTTATATGTTAGATAGATATTATGTATATGTTATGTATCTCATGTATATGTTAGGTAGATATTATGTATATATTATGTATCCAATGTATTTTCTTTATATCTTACATATACATTTTATATTTTCATAATTCCACCACTTTATTTAATCTTTTTAAATTATTTATTTAATTATTTATTAATTTTTTATTTTAATATTTTAATAAATTTACGGATGTTACGTGTATATATATATATATATGTAATTGAAAATTTTCAAATAGTTAAAAAATATAAATTGAATTAGACTCATTTAAACTTATAAATTTTGTGTAAGCTAAATGTTGTGCTTGACTTATTCACTAATGGGTTAATAGCCTCAACTTCGCCTGACTACAATTGATTGCAACATTAAATGTAAATCATATATAAAAAATTTAAATTGATTATTTTAAAAATAAAATATATTGCAATGACTACTATTGTTGAAGAGAAAACAATTGAAAGTATTTATTCAACTATTTTTAAATTGTATAAATAAAATATATGAAAAATTATTGTTTAGTAATATTTAATTAATATTTTTAATATATTATTCTCTCCGTTTCATTTTAAGTGTCATGTAAAAAATTTATTTTATTTTATTTTAAATGTTACTTTTAGAAATTCAAAAGAATATTAATTAAAAATTTTAATATTACCCCTATTAATTAATAAAAGAGAATAAGTGGATAAGAAAGATATAAAATTATACATAAATAAATTATAATAAAATTTTTAAAAAATTTATAATGGTTAATTATTTTTTTTAATCTGTGTGCACCTTCTTATATGACACTTAAAATAAAATAAAAAAATATAATTTAATTAATATTTGTAGTATATTATTCTCCTTATAGTAATAGTAATCATTCAAAGCAATGACCATAGAAAATTGAAATGTTTTGAAAACATGCGAGGCAGATGTATTTACAGTTATTATCTAAATAAAGCCTATTTTTATTTTTAGAGAACTGTATGTTAGTCCAATAAATAATCTTTTTGCAAAAATGGTTTCATAATATCAAAATTTTTTATTTTTGTAAATTTTTATTCAGATAAAATGAGTTTATCTTTTTATATTTATTCAGATAAGATGAGCTTTTATCTTTAAAACATACTAAGTAGAAATTCATCATCATCATCATCATCATCATTATTATTATTATTATTATTATTATTATTATTATTATTATTATTATTATTATATATACATGCAGATATATTAAATTAAACTCTTTAATTTTTCCATAAATATTCATAATGGTTAAATGCCTACATTTTTAAACAATTCCTTATCAATAATGCAACTTTATGTAATTACTTTATTTCTAGTTACACATTTTTGTTTATATTTTTTTAGATATTAGAGAGAGATTTAATATTTAATAAAAAATAATAATTATATAATATATACATTTCTTTTAATGTTAATATAAGCATTCAAATTGATCACAAAAATTCATTTGACATTAAAATAATAAATACACATATATATAATAAATGCTATAAACATATTGATATATATATATTATTAAAAATAACATATTGATATTTATAAAATATATAATTAGATTTATTATACATTAATGTGTTTAATTTAATTAAATGAATTTTTATATGTACATTTCTTTTAATATTAATATAAGCATTCAAATTGATCACTATTAAAAAATTCATTTGACATTAAAATAATATATACATATATATATATATATAATAAATGCTATAAACATATTGATATTTGTAAATTATTTAATTAGATTTATTATATATTATTGTGTTTAATTTAATTAAAAGAGTAGCTAATTTTAATTTTATTTGAATTTTTTATTTATTAAAATCCAATTAAATTAAAATTTCGTAGTTTTAACATAAAATTATTTAGCTTTCTTTTTCAAATATTTTTGAATAAATTCCTTTTTAAAATGTATTTCTTTACAGCAGATACTGGGCCTCACATAAACTTTCTCTGAACTGAGTTGAGTAAAGTTCTGGAGATCCAAATAGAAGAAAGCACCTCAACACTTCTCCAGAAATCTCTGTAGTTAATTTTTCGCTTCCTTCCTTTGTTGACTCAAAAACCTGTGTTAATGGCCTTCTCTACTCTCCTCTCGAAAATTCTCCATCCCTTTATATATATATCCCCTTCATCTTACATTCCAAATTCAAAACAATTTACTTCACAGGGAACCGCTCTCAAACCCGATTAAAACAGTGCTTTCTTGATTTTATTTGTTCACAGGCTAGTTCTTGTTTTGTTTTTTTTGTCTATCTTGTTAACCCTTTTCTTCAATGGCTGCAAAAACTGAAGGCAAGGCCATCGGGATTGATCTTGGCACTACCTATAGTTGTGTGGGTGTATGGCAGAATGATCGAGTTGAGATCATAGCCAATGACCAAGTAAACAGAACAACTCCTTCTTACGTAGCATTCACTGATACAGAGCGATTGATTGGCGATGCTGCCAAGAATCAGGTCGCCATGAATCCTCAAAACACCGTCTTTGATGCTAAACGTTTAATTGGCAGGCGATTCTCTGATCCTTCCGTTCAAAGTGACATGAAGCATTGGCCATTCAAGGTTGTTTCCGGCCCTGGTGATAAGCCTATGATCGTTGTTCAGTACAAAGGTGAAGAGAAACAATTTGCTCCCGAGGAGATTTCTTCTATGGTGCTTACCAAAATGAAGGAAATTGCAGAGACTTATATGGGTCAGACTGTAAAGAATGCAGTAATTACAGTTCCTGCTTATTTCAATGACTCGCAAAGGCAGGCTACGAAGGATGCTGGTGCTATTGCAGGGCTTAATGTTATGAGAATTATCAATGAGCCTACTGCTGCTGCTATTGCTTATGGTTTGGACAAGAAAGGGTCAAGGTCCGGTGAAAAGAATGTTCTCATTTTCGATCTTGGTGGTGGAACTTTTGATGTTTCTTTATTGACAATTGAAGAGGGTATTTTTGAAGTCAAGGCTACTGCTGGTGATACCCATCTGGGAGGAGAGGACTTCGATAATAGACTCGTTAACCATTTTGTAGCAGAATTCAAGAGGAAGCACAAGAAAGATATCAGTACTAATGCCAGAGCCTTGAGAAGGTTGAGAACTGCTTGCGAGAGAGCAAAGAGAACACTTTCTTCTACTTCGCAGACTACTATTGAGATTGATTCTCTTTACGAAGGTATTGATTTCTATGCTACTATTACTAGAGCAAGATTTGAAGAATTGAACATGGATTTGTTTAGAAAATGCATGGAGCCTGTGGAGAAATGTCTTCGCGACTCCAAAGTTGATAAGAGTCATGTTCATGATGTTGTTCTTGTTGGTGGGTCAACAAGAATTCCAAAAGTCCAACAACTTTTGCAAGATTTCTTCAACGGGAAGGAACTTTGCAAGAGCATAAACCCCGATGAGGCTGTTGCCTATGGAGCTGCTGTTCAAGCTGCAATTTTAAGTGGCGAAGGAGATCAAAAAGTTCAAGATTTACTTCTTCTAGATGTTACTCCCCTTAGTCTTGGAATTGAAACTGCTGGTGGTGTAATGACAGTCTTGATTCCAAGAAACACAACAATTCCTACCAAAAAAGAGCAGATTTTCTCTACTTACTCTGACAATCAGCCGGGAGTGCTTATTCAGGTGTATGAAGGTGAAAGAGCTAGAACAAAGGACAACAATCTTTTAGGGAAGTTTGAGCTCACAGGCATCCCTCCAGCACCGAGAGGCGTTCCTCAGATAAATGTATGCTTCGATATTGATGCAAATGGTATCCTGAACGTTTCTGCAGAGGATAAGACTGCAGGAGTTAAGAACAGAATTACAATCACCAATGACAAAGGAAGATTGAGCAAAGAAGATATTGAGAGAATGGTTCAAGATGCAGAGAAGTACAAAGCAGAGGATGAGGAGGTGAAGAAGAAAGTTGAAGCCAAGAACTCCTTGGAGAACTATGCATATAACATGAGAAATACAGTGAAAGATGACAAGTTTGCAGGAAAATTGGATCCTGCGGACAAGCAGAAGATTGAGAAAGCAATTGATGAGGCTATTGAGTGGTTGGACGGGAACCAATTGGCAGAGGTAGAAGAGTTTGAAGACAAGTTGAAGGAGCTCGAGGGCTTGTGTAATCCTATTGTTGCAAAGATGTATCAGGGAGGTGGTGCTGGTGGAGATGTGCCAATGGGCGGTGCTGAAGTGCCGAATGGTAGCTATAATAAGACTAGCTCTGCCGGTTCTGGTGCTGGACCTAAAATTGAAGAAGTTGATTGAGGCATGAATATGGGTAGTATTAGTCAAGTGTGTTGTGTATTTTTGGGCTCTGCTTAGTCGTCTGTTCTGAATATGTTTTCAATAAAACTATGAAGCAAATTAAGTTTTTCATCTGTGTAAATTGTTCCCCACTATAAAATCATAATAATAAAAAAGTTTTTAGTGCATTTCATTTATTTCTTTTTCCCCTATGAAATTCGTTAAGAATATAACAGATTAAAATGGATGCATGTAATTGAATTTTCCTACTATCAATTCCAATGAAGGTTTTGATGCATAGATTATTTGTATTACGACTACCATTGTCAACTAGAGAGAAAAGATAGAATGAGAAAAACGGGAGATGTGGCTTAATTCACTATTTTGGGTGATGCATTTGATCTTATTTTTATATTTTAGGGTTTTATACATTTTATATTTTAACCTGATTGGAGTTGGAAATTTCTCCCTTGTATTTATGTATGTGTATAGAGCTCCAAAATGGGCCACCAGCAGAGTTGGGCTAAACTCGAGCACTAGGTTCAACTATTCAAATTCAGTCAGAAGTAGAGAGTCCGAATTTCTCAAAAAAATAAAAATCCCTAGAATGCGGAAGAAGAAAATTCAATACAAGGTTATCAAATTCCAGGCTCAAAATGAGTTTTTCTTTTCATTAGGGTGCTTATTATGTGAAAATATATGCCAATGAGCTAATAATCTTTTAGCTTGTCTTGAATGATTCTAGTAGTTGTATTTTGTTCCCAGCTAAAGCTTTATCAAAGCTTAACTATGAAGAATCTGGTTATGTGATTGAAGTGCAGAAACTGTCAGATATAGGCAGTGTGGAATTTTATCTGAACAATGGAAGGTCTTGCTATGTATTGATTTTTTTTTTCCAATTTGTTGTCCTATATCACTGTTAATTGTTTCCATTTTAGTTTTTGGTGTATCTTGTTTTCAAATTATAACAGCCTAATATAGGACAGCTTGTAAGACTGATAACTCAGGCTTGATTTATTCAGAAACTAGAATGAATAGAAAATTTGGTAAACAACTAAAATTTGTAACCAAGAGTACCTGGATAGAAAAATGTTGCTGTTTATAGAGTAGATAAGGCAATATGAACAGTAAATTAAAGGCCGACTTCACATCTAAACTTCCTTAGGCATCACACTGATTTTTTGAATTCTCAAAATTAGTCCTAACCCTCTAAGATTTGAACTTCAAAGAAATCTAAATGGATCAGTGCTATCCCAAATAATAAGGAATAAATAATGAGTTCAAATATAAAATGAAGGCTCGAAAAATATCCAGCTAGCCTATCCAACAAAGTTGAAGTTAGGATAAGGCGTAAAATATTGGACTAACTGTTAATTTATTTGGATAGACTCATAAATAAGACTGGTGAACGACTAGGAGGCACATTAGATTATTCTTGGCAAGTCTATTTCTAAACCTTTGGTCCTTAATTTTAGTTTTTCCTCAAGCTTCTGTAGGACTTAAAGTTTAAGTCCTGCAGACCTAGGCATGAGTTAATTAGTAAGATTCCTTGAATGCTGGAGTTACAAATCCACCTTTGGTCATAGAAAATTAATGAGAAGGATTCAACTTTCGAGTATAGAAAACCAAATACTACTGGAATGGAACCATTTAATATTTGCAAATAGTTGCTTCCACTGCATGTTGTACAAACCTGAACAACATCCTGCATATCTAGAATCTTGAACAGATAATACTGAAATTGGATGAATGGTAACCAACTAATTTCCTTTCCCATGCTAGTATCAGAAACTGACCTTTTACCAGTTAATGTTGTAGAACTTTGATATTCAACAACTTGACTACACTAAAACTACTGTTTCATTTTGGTTGATTTTCATAGACTTTATTGCATATGTATCCTTATTGTGTGCCAAAACTGTCATGCATCTAAAAGCCCATTTAATAAATTTCCTCTAGAATATTTGTTTTCTCATGTCATTTTCAGTTTGGGATAATAGTAGCAGCCATATTGACGTAGCGCAAGTAAGATAAGTAAGGGTAAAGGGTGTTATTCTTATTTAGTCTGTGAATGCCTAGTAAATAAATACGAAATAAGAGAAAATTTCTATTATGAAATATTATTAAAATCTCCAAAAACCGTCTTACACTTCTTCAAACATTATATTACAAAGATTTAGGGTTACAGAAAACCCTAATTCCAAATAAGAAAAGTTTTCAAAATGTAATAAATTGTCAAAATAAAAGAATTACAAGTATAGAAAGATATTATTTAACGAGACAGGCAAAATGCACAAACGGCGCCTCGATCCAAGGTTCTAAATAAGAAAAAAATACCCTAAGTTGCCATAACAGTAAAATACGTTTTCGAACGCCTAAATGATGAAATTTTGCTGAAAAATGACGATCCTCACCGCGAAGTAGTGACTTTGACTCGCTGGCCCATTTTTTATTAGGCTAGATCTTTAGAGTGCCCAGTTTGCAACATCAAATTTTAACAATAATTATCAAACTGTCACTATGACAGTTTTCGATCAAACTGCTTTATGAAAATCAAAACTCTTTATTCTACATCACATGTATTGGAGGCATTCTAGAGAAGATAGTAGAATCACACATGGTGAAACAAATACTCTTAGCGTTTTGGTTGATATTTCTTGATTAGTAGCGGTCCTTAGTTACTGCATTAAGTGTTGACAAATTGAGACAATTTAAACATGCAATTTTGATATTTAACAATGAAATGATCTGGCAGCGTTAGCAATGAAATGTACACCCCATTACTGGGAAATTGAATGGGATGTTCTTTCATGGGCCTTGGAAACCATTGTTATAATTTGTTTCTCCATGCAGTTTTCCCTACCTACTTCAATAACCATGTAAGATCGTCCTAATGTTTGAATGTATAACTTTTTAAGTTTAAAGAAAATGGGCAAGAGAACAAAAGAAGATGTTATATTTGTAAATACTTGGGGTGAAGCATACTGTTTTGGAATCAGTACTGGTGTTATAATGCAGTATCTGAGGCCGATGCACGGGGTCCAACGGGCTCTGAACCCCCCCCCCCCCCCCCCCCCCCCCTCTTCATCCATATACATATATATGTATATATGTATATATATATATGTATATATATATACATATTCTTTTTTATATATAAAATACACACACACATTTATTTATATATTTATAAATTTTATATTTATAAATTTATATATATTTATTTATATATTTAAATTTAAATAAATTATATATATAATTTAAATGAATTATAGATATGCATATATATGTATGTATGTGTATATATATACACATATTTATTTATATATTTATATATGAATTTATAGATTTAAATTTAAATTTAAATTTAAATGAATTATATATATAATTTAAATGAATTATATGTATATGTGAATTATGTATATATAATTTATATATATGTGAATTTAAATGAATTTTATTTTAATTCATAAATTTTTTACCAAAATTTAAATATATATAGATAATTGACTGCTATTGTATTATATAAAAAAATATTTTTTTAAAAATTAAAAATAAAACTATTATGCAACGTATTTTAAATATGTAAAGTTATAAGATATAATTACTATAATTATCATTTTTTAAGTGTAGTTAATATAAATGTATAAATTAATTATTAAATTATTATAATATTAAATATTTAAATTTATAGTAAAGTCATTTATTTTTTTTTTAAAATTTAGACTCCTCGATGAATTTTTAATTCTGCCACTATAAGTACAGTTGCGGCGACAAGTGATAGGACGACAAACAACACCGGCGATAAGGTTTCTATCGGTCAAATTGACTACCGTAATTTTTTATAAAATTGAGCCCCTTCAATAGTTTTTCTGCGGCCGCCACTGTACAGTATTCAGGAATCAATATTAAGGCTCCTACATAATTGCTCTGTTAAACTCTAATTACGAATACATGTTTTTCCTCCTTGTGTTGCTTTATTCCTAATTTATTTTCTTACATGCAGTTTCCTGTGGTTTATCTGCTTTAAACTTAACTATTCATGGGAAAGCAGAAGTATATTTTATGAAGTTTTGCTTATATCCGCAGCATAGATATTAACTACAGAATCTATTAAGCTTGGTGTGAGGCATGAATTTGTTGCTAATTTTCAGTTTCCGCATTGTTTTGGTTGAGATAGAAGACATTATGTTATGCCACCCGATTCCATCCCCTGTTCACCTGCATTTGGTGAGGGTGTATAATTGATGAAATAGTTGATAAATTATCTTTCAGTTGCGTGACTTTAACAAATAGATGTTGAATGCATGTTGGTTAGTTTAGGTTAAAAAAAAACACAAAATGGCTTGGCCCATGAGAAAGGTGAGAATTCTAGTAAATTTCTGGAAAGGTCATAAAGAAAGGATAAATCAGAAAACTAGTGGTATTTATGATGCATGTATAACAAATAGGCAAGTTATTACTCATCTCCTATGGTGGATGATGAAATTCCCAAAGAGGAAGCAAATGTTGCTGTTGTATCCCCATTAAGATACCTCTTTAGTCTATCCAGGTCGTCGGCAGCATGAAGCATTGTAGGTCTTGTAGAGGGTGACTCTTGAGTGCAAAGAATACCTAACTCGATCAGTTCTCCTATTGCTACTTCCCACATCTTCTTTACTTCAGGGGATTGCTCTTTTGAAGCTCTCACCAAGGAGGAGTCTATCACTTGTTCCACTCTGCCATAGCAGTGACTCTTCACCCATTTGTGCAGGTTTAGCTCCCCAGCAAACATGTCATCTGTTGGTCTTTTTCTAGTGACCATCTCGAGAACTAAAACACCAAAGCTGTAAACATCTCCTTTAGTAGATGTGTTGGAACCAAACCCATACTCTGCAATGTTGAATGAGTAGTGATTAACGCAGTGCTTGGTATCCATTGGTTGCAACAGAGGCTTTTTATGATTAAATACTTAATTAGATGGGTTGAGTGGGATCCTACTGACCAATTCTACTGACCTCATCATGTGGGTGATTTAGGTAGGGATGAGTTGAGCAATGATTGTTATGATACTTTGTTAAATTACTGGTTTTTCACTTTTCATACATAATGTCTGCAGATGAAGCATTTATTACCTACTTGAATTTTGGAAAATGACAAAATGTCTATAAGAGTAACCAAGTTATCCCTTTTCTATTGAAAGGATAGTGTCAGTTGAGGATAAATTTTTATGCTTCTGACCAGTGCCTACTCAATCTTACTGTCTGCATTTTTCTTTTCCTTTAAGAACATCTTCTAAAATTTCTGGTTTGCTGTTTTACTTCTACAGATGCAGAAGCAAAAGAGAAATTCGTACCTGGTGCAATGTATCCGATAGATCCACATAACCAATTTGCAGTAGAGCTCCCCATATTCTCAGAAACCCCACCATTTCCACCTCCAACTGTCGAAACCAACCTTGCAATGCCAAAGTCAGAAACCAGAGCCGTCATGTCATCATTGAGAAGAACATTGCTTGGCTTTAGATCACAATGTATGACTTTAACGGGGGAGTGATGATGCAAATAAGCCATCCCTTCAGCTATGTCACTGCAAACATTCACTCTCTGGATGAGAGTCAAATTAGAGGAGCCTGAACCCAAACCTGTCCCTGAATGTGGGTAGAGACGGTTATCCAAACTTCCATTTGCCATATATGGAAGAACCAGAGCCTTAAAATCAGGAAGACTACATGCTGTTATAATCCTTATCAAATTTCTGTGCCGAATTCTTTTCAACACTTGGCATTCTCTGTTAAAACTCTTAGTTGAATTTCCTGATTGGAACTGCAATACCTTTACTGCTATGGGAGTCCCATCTGGAAGAATTCCCTTATAGACACGCCCATAACTACCTGTACCAAGTAGTCTCTCTTGATCAAATCCTTCAGTGGCTTCTGCCAGTTCCCTATATGTAATTCTTGGAAAATTGTGCATCAATTCTGGCTCTCTAGGTCTTCTTCTTATCTCAGTTCTCAGAGAATTCCGAGAGGAAATCATTATCATGATACGGCGGATCCCAATCACACAGCATATTGTTGATAAGAATGCTGATATAAAAATGACTAGGACAAATATAATCAAGAATGTACGTGAACGGAATAGTTGTCTCTTTTGGGAGCAAGCGTCATTGCCAGACAATGCACCACATAGATGTGGGTTGCCTAAGAATGACATAGTGTTTGTTAAATTGAAGATACCACCAGAAGGAATCGGTCCTTCAAAGTTGTTAACAGAAAGATTCAGATAGGTAAGAGTGGGAATTTTGTTGAGGCTTACTGGGATCATTCCAGAAAGATTGTTTGTTGAAACATCGAAAGATTCCAGGTTCTTTAGATTACCAAGTGTATCAGGTAGGTGCCCTTGAAGAGAATTGTTTGAGAAATTAATCATCCTCAATGCAATGCAGCTTGATATCTGTTGGAAGATACTACCGGTGAATTTGTTTGATGAAACATCTATCTCTTGAACATTTTCCATCTTGCTGAGTTCAATTGGCAAAGGCCCATCAAGTTGATTATGTGAAAGATTTAGAAATATTTGGATCTTACGGATACCTGATATGTTTGGGGGGACGCTCCCTGTCAATCTGTTATAGGACAAGTCTAACTTGTAGAGATCAATGCACTGCCCTAATGTTGGAGGTATGGTTCCTGAAAGTTGGTTGTTGTTTAGAAACATATAATTCACCTTAACCAAATGTCCTAAACTTTTTGGTATTTCACCCGAGAATTGATTATTTGACAGATCAAGCAGGCCAAGATGAGGAATCTGGCCTAATGCTACAGGAATTGCACCAGTGAACGAGTTATGCGATAAACAAAGTTGTTCTAAGAGGAGCAATCGACTGATGTCTGCTGATATTGTTCCATTTAGATAATTGGATGTCAAATTCAGCACTGTCAGAGCAGAAAGATTTGCTATATCTGAAGGGATTGATCCATAGATCTGGTTTTCCTGCAGCATAAGATGATCCAATTTGGTACTAAGTCTGCCGATGGAACTGGGCATACTTCCTCCAAGATCCATCCCAGCCAATTCAAGCTCCTCTAAGACAGTACAATTTGCAAGTGCTATGAAGAATGGCTCGAGATTGGTGTTGTTATTGTAACTAAGCATATGATTATATGATAAATGGAGAAAGCTAAGTTGAGGTAGTTTCCCTATAATATTCGCTGGCAATTCCCCAGAAAGATGGTTGTACTCCACATCTATATTGTAGAGTTCAATTGAAATATTGGTTAAAGATACTGGAAGCTGTCCTGTAAATTGATTGTTGTATAAATTGATGGTCCATAGGCTGGCACAATTTCCAATTTCTTCAGGAATTTTTCCTGTGAGAAAATTATAGGACAGGTCAACATTTCCTAGTGAAGTGCAGTTGGAGAATAAGGAAGGAGGAATTTCACCTTTCAAATTGTTATTTGTGGCGGTTATCATAGTGAGATTGGAAAGAAGGGAAAGGGACTCTGGCAATGAGCCTTGTAGATTATTCATGTCTAGCTGGAGATAACGCAAGTGTCGAAGTGATGATAATTCAGGAGGAATGAATCCAAAAAAGTAATTTTGAACTAGGCTGAGGATTCGAAGCCCAGTGAGGTTTGAAATGATTGGTGAAAGTGGACCTGTAAGTTCACTGTTGCTCAGATTGAGTTTCACTACACGATGATGATGCCTGTCACATGTGACGCCTGTAAAGTTATACACCTCGACAGCTTCATTCCAGTTAGCAAGCCTGGAATAGGGATCATGAACTACGATCTTTCTAAATTTTAGTAGAGCAGCCTTGTCTGTAAGCAAGGAGTGCTGGAGATGGCGGTGATGACCTGAAACTGCAAAGGCAGATGTTAAGATCAAATGCTGGAGCAGCAGCGGCAGAACTGTCCTGACGAATGCCATTATTATTATTATTACACAGTAAGTGCTTGATAATATTTACTTTTAAGTGCTTGATAATATTTACTTTTATGAGACCCTCTGCTTCTATTTTCATCTTGGTTCATAATAATAGAGCTATATTAGCAAAGTACTAAGAACTTTTTAGAGAGAGAGAAAAGAAGATTCTCGCAGAGGTGGTCTGGCAGAATGAATGAGGGGTACGGGTGAAGGTGATAGATCTTTTGGATATAAAAAATTCAATGCAGGCAATGATTTGTTTGGGGACTAAACATCAATTTGCACCTTTTCCATTATGGGGTTGCAAAAATGATGAGTAGATTTTCAACTAAACCAAAATGGATACCAATTGGAAGGGGAAAAAAAAGAATTACAGATCAGTAGATGATTTTCTTCTTTTTAGTAGGGCATGCGCATTTTTCAACCTTTGCTGTTGGAATATAATCTGAGATGCATAGTTGCATATGCACGTGATACACAAATATATGCACATCAGTGTGTATGCACATGCCTGGACACAGATAAATTTAGAGAAAGTGGCAGTTGACATTTTATATATAATGTTCAAAATGTGGTTGAAATCCTTTGTTGATGATGTCTTTTAGAGACTGTAATTGACATTCTAGTGTGTTTCTGTAAGTGCAAATTTTGTCTAGAAGGCTTCAGTTCAAGGGTTCTCGTGGTTCGATTAATTGAAACGTGAAAATAACAAAAAAGGTCAATTAATTTCGATTTAGAAAAATTTTAAACCTAAATAAATGGTTAATCGATTATCGATTATTGCATAAAATGGATGGTTAATCATTATTTTTAGTTTTTAATTATTACAATGTATATAAAAATAAAAAAATTAAATTTAAAAATTTCATACATATTTGATAAAAAAAATCAAATATAACTCAACAAAAATTAATCTTAACACAAATGCACAATTAAAATATAAAATCATATTTTAAATTTACATATAATCTATCCAAATAATTTAATGTATATAATTTATAATTTATTCTATAAAATTATGTGTATAATTTATAATTTACATATAATATATATAATTTATACATAATTTATAATTAATATATATAAATTATAATATAATTATAAATTTATAAATGAATTCAACGATTTTTTAATAATAAAAATTAAAAATCAAAATAATTAACCATAATTTTTAATTCAACTTTCAGTTTAATCAATTTTTTTAACACTCCTATTCCAGTTACATTTTAGTGGTGTGTGATTGCAAATTTGAATAAGGCCACTATATTCGGCTTGCCTGTTTGAAACAGGATGATACGCTTAGGTCATCTCAACTTAGGAGGCTCCATTTTTCATGGTTTATATACGAGACTGATAACCAATTTGTGTACTTGAACAGTCCCCTCTCTCTGTATCTCCAATATCTACTGAAAGCTCCCTTTGACGAGTGACCATTATTTCAATATTTCTAGTTCATGGCCTAATTCGCCTCAAATCGACCAACCTAAATGATGGCTGATCAATCCAGCACTCAAATTAAGGTTTATTTTTAGCCTTATGATTGCTGAAATATATAATATATAAATTGGTGTATGAGTAAGACTATTTTTGAACTACTTAACAGTAGCTTTGTAAAAAAAATACTACACTTGATATCCAATGAAAATTAAGTTCAATGTGAGTGAAAATCGAGAGACGAGTTTGAATGGCACGCCAGTCTAATCGGCTATTAACATTTAAGGTAATTTAAATATATTATTATATTACATATAATAATAATAATAATATATAATATAATATAATATAATAACTAATTAATTTTTCTAACACGCTTAATATAATAATTAATTAAATTTTCTAACACCGTATCACATAGTTTAGCGATAAATATATATTTTTTAGAGATGTAGGTTCAATTCCAATCCTCCCGTATTATAAGTCTAATAAGCTATTAAAATTTAATATAATTTAAATATATTATTATAATTATAATAATAATAATAATAATAATAACAACTAATTGATTTTTTTTAGTTCATTAAGGTATAATTTAGCAATAAATACATTTTTCTTAGGGATCCAGGTTCAACTCCCTCTCCCCCGTATTGTAATATTAAAAAAATTAAATTTCATTTTAACATTAACAAATAAGTTAATTTAACAGAAGAGGGTGATATTTTAGAAAATAGTTTGAATTGAGTTCGAAAGCTATAATTTCCTTACAAATATTCATTTTCAGTTCATTATTTCATTTTCCATCACACTCCCTTGTAATGAATTATACTCTAAAAAATATAGTAAAATGGATACACAATCAAATTTCACATTATTTTAATAATCCATAATACCTATTTCATAGTAAATATATTTATATCTTGAAAATTATTTTATTAGTTTTAGAAAAATAATTTATTAATTTTGGGAGAATAATTTATTAATTATAAAAAACAATTTTTTTTGAAAAAAAACTAAAAGAAAGATAAAATATTTCTTAATAAATAAATAATATTATAACTGTTGGAAGTATTAAAAATAAATTAAAATTAAAATAAAAATAAGTCAAAATTAATTCTTATGATTTTATTATTGGTTAATAAAATATTTATAAAATATAATATGCAGATTTTTCTCTATATTATCTTGATTTTATTATATATAAAATCTATAAAAAAATTTTATTATTTTATAAATTATTTTATTTTATAAAATAAAAGAAATACATTCCTTAAATTTTAAACTTTCTTATATCCTTTAAAATTCCAACGGGAAGCACGAAAAAACAAATAAAAAAAAAGGGTTTTTTAGCAGATAAGAGAATAGAGCCGCTAGGCACCACATGTTGCAATCAGGGGTGTCGTAATAAGCAATTGTTGTGGTTGGAGCGTACAGCCGCAATTTTTCAAATGAGAAAGCTTCAAATGGCAAATTCTCCCCAGGCGCTTGGAGCGTACAGCCGCACACGCCCCCACTCATTCTCTCTCGTGCGCTTCATGTATTTGCCATTTGAAGCTTTCTCATTTTTTTATGAATACCTTATTTAATATATTTAAATTTTAAAAAATTACTATTTTCTATCAATTCTATCCTCATGTTTTTATTGTCAGACTCTTTAGTGCAGTTTATAAAATATTAGTTGGGAGAATTTTATTATAAAATGACCAACTTGTAAATGAATAATGAATGTAGATAACAATAAGAAAAAAAAAATCTTTTTCTATCATTCTAAGGAGGACATTGAGGCAAAGTGGAACGTGGCGCACTTAGAATAATTAATGTGTTATGTCTTGTTTGGGCCTACCATACATATTTTCTTATCTTTCCCCCATTTTTTCTCTTATTACTAATAATGTATTTAGTTGCTCCATATTACTCTTTATTTAATAATACCATATTTATTTATAAGTAATTATTGTAAAATAAAATTTTAGTTCCATTAAATTTTATCAATAAATTAATAAAATATTTTATATAAAAAAATAAAGAATAACATTTTACCAAAAAAAAAATTAATATTTTTCATATAAAAAGATAATTATACTTCTGTTTTAATTATATAATTCTATGCACAATCCAAATAAATAAATAAAATACATTATAAGAGTAATTTAAATATTACGTAAATTTTTTTAATAAAATTAAATTATAACCAAATAAGTTAATATTTTATTTAATTCACTTTTTCAATATTTTATTATATTTTTTAAATAAGATAATATATTTTTTTAATAAAACATAATTTTAATAATATAACTCTATAAAATATATTTTCAATAATTAATTTTCTCAGTAATCAATTACATAACACATACTTAGAATTCATGAGATTTTCTATTCTATATAACATAAACGTATGTTATGAGTATAAAACATCCACTAATTATATTATTTATATGGCATTCTCTAAGAAAATATTATTTATATGACAAATGTGAGTTATTTATTTATTTATTTTTGTACAGAGCAAATGTAAGTTTATTAATATAGAATACTAGGCAACATAATACTAATAAAAGTATGATATAAGTATGTATAGTACAAGTGCCCATACATCATATTCAATTATAAGGATATGATAAAACATCATATTCAATTAGAAGTGGACGAGCTCAATATATTTATTTATAACTTTTGTTTATATATATATATATATATATATATATATTGTGTAATCAGTATTGAAACGATATGAACTTAGAACTATTAGGAATGAGTATTAGATATTTTTTGAGTATTCGATATGCTTTTATCTATTTATATAGAATATAAATGATTTATAAATAAAATTAGAGAGAAATAATTCATATTTTCACTATCTATAATGAGTTTGAATATATATTACAAGTATTTATTATTTGAATTTGATTATATAATAATATTTATATTAGTTATATTTTATTAAATTTTAATATGTATATATATTATTTAATTATATAATTATGTGTTATGATTTTATTTTAATAAAATTGTGTTAATATTAAAATTTTATTTATAATTATTTAATTAATAATATTATAATATTATAATTTAAATTTATAATGGGCAATTAAATGAGTACAAATAGTAAATAGATAACACATTGAACGAATTTAAGACAAATATAAATAATAAAATAATAATTATAATCAGATTTCAAATAAATAAAATAGTTAATAGTAAATAGTAAAGAGTTAAAATAGGAAATAAAATAATAAATAGTAAATAGTTCAAATAAAATAGTAAATAGTTAACAAAACTAAACAAATTCGAGTTTGAATAGGCTCCCAACCCACCGTTGCCAAGCCACCATCTTTGAAATTGATTCGCATAGCCTTTTTATTAATAACAATGATGGTGACTAGGAATGGAACCCTTTTGCGATATTGATAATTAAGTCTTAACTTGTCCATATATAATTTAGAGGTATGAGACTCATTTATATATCGCATCAAACTTGGAAAGTTATCAAACTTTAGCTAGAAATTTATATCTTTAGGCCAGTTCAAATAAGATTAGATTTTCGGCTAAATTACACTACAATAATATCCCAATTTCATTTTATAATATAAAACTCTCTTATTTTTAAAAAGTGCACAGTAAATTCCTCGTAGTCCATTACAGCCGGTTCATAAGTAACCTATTTATTTCCCGCATAAGCAAGAAAAAATCTATCAATATCTCTCACCGTAAAACCTCTTATCTAATATTATGAATGCAAATTAGGAAAACCTGTTAGAATTAATTTTATATTATTAAAATTAATCCTCTAATTAATCATAAGTGTGGACTAAATATATTTAAATATTAAATGTGTATTGCAGTCAAATTAAGATAGTCAAATTAAAGTTTTGATCAAATTAGGATTGTTGAATATTGAGGTGTCCTATTCGTAATAGGATTATAAGTGTAGAGAACGTTAAGTATTTCTATTTTGTTGAAAGACTAAAATAGAAATTAATCAATTTATTCAGTTATAAATATGAGGTCGTGGTTTCCGAGGGAACATAATAATTTTAGAGAACATTGCGTTCCTTCAGTAGTGCTTCCGCATAACCTAAAGTGTGTATTCCCTGGAAGACGACAAATCCCAGAATTGTCTTCAGCATCAACATACGATGATGTCAGGTACGCAATTCTGCCCTTTGCAATTTAATTTGAATAATCTAGTGATCTATGCATATTTTAGGTTTTAGGAAAATTAAGTTTTCTTCCCCTTTCAATTGGTATCAGAGCCCTGTGCTAGGTTGCTAGATTTTCCGATTAAATTTCGGTATTGATTATTATTTTGATTTTAGAAAATTAATTCGGTGATTGTAATTTTTTAGAATTAATTTGGAATCGAATTTATTAATCTGAAATCAATTTTGGTTTGATTTGTTTTTGGATTAAATTACTGTGATTATTTAATTGATTTTGAAAAAATCAAATTTCTGGACTTGAATTTGTGTCTGTGATTTTTTCTGGAATTAATTAATTTTTGGTTGATTAATTATGTAAATTAATTAATTAAAGATAAAAAAAAATTCTGTTTTGAAACTGTTTTTCGAAGAACAGTTTTGTGAAATTGAGATATAGACATAAAGTAGGGAACAAAACACAGAGGAGTCACAAGACAAAAATAAAATATATTTTTAAATATTATAAACAGGTCCTCCAACTTTTAATAATTCGATTTTGACCTATAAAGTTTTGTAACAAAACTTTAAATTTATTTAATTTTTAGCCCAAAATTTTCTGTTTATTTATTTTTGGCCCAATTTTTTTTAATTAATTAAAGTTTATTTTTATTTTTTATTGCAATATTTGATTGAGTTTAAATTTAATTAATATAAATATTGCAATCCATTTATTATAATTTAAGAATTTTATTGAGTTTAAATTTTGGTATTTTAGTCCTGGTTGTGTCTAATATTTTTAATAATAAATTAATTGAAGCAAAAAGTTACCAAAGTGACATCTATTGTGTAAATTAATTTATTTGGGATATTAGACAGGTGTATTAAAATTCATTGCGGGTAGTATACCGGCCCAAAGGAAGGTTGCTATCTGGCTGAATTGAGAATACATTGCGGTAATAAATATATGATAATTATTATGTGTTCATCCATGTGGATAATAAATCAGCCCAAAAGAAAATTTTATTATTTGACAGGACTGAATTGTCAATATTTGATTACTGCGTTGAGATACCAATTACAGTTAATATTTTATGTCCAAAGATGAGAATATTAATGTTGTGTCTGGTATCTTGTTTCCAATATTTGAACTCTTCTTCTGTGATTTGTTTCAATTTTTTGTGGATTGTGAGCTTATGTCATTTATTTATTATTTATTTTCTCTGAATTCAGCTAGCATGCCGTGTAATCTCAACTTTGTCCCTATTAATGAAAATACTGATAATAAGACTGCTGATAAGGGAAAATATTTGGTTTTAGTCTGTTCTGAAGTTAATTTAACTTCGGTACCTAGAAACACTTGGTGGATAGATTCTGGTGCTACTAGTCACATAAGTGTTTCAATGTAGGGTTGCCTAAGCTACCGAAAGCCAACTAACGGTGAAAGATACGTTTATATGGGAACTGGCGAACCGGTAGAAGTAGAGGCGATAGGACATTTTAGATTGCGTTTAAGAACTAGAAATTTTTTGGATCTAGTAGATACTTTTGTTATTCCGTCTTTTAGGCGGAATTTAATTTCCGTTTCCCATTTGGACAAATATGGTTTTACTTGTTCATTTGGAAACAATAAAGTTACTTTATCTATGGATTCAAAAATTTTAGGTACTGGTTTCTTGTATGCACTTCATAATCTATATATGTTAGATATCGATGCCTCTTATAATGAGACCCTGCAAGTTAGTACTATAGATACAAAAAGGAAGCTGAATATGGATAACTCAGCTGCTTTATGGCACAGACGTTTGGATCACATATCCAAATCTAGATTAGAGCCTCTTGTGTCAGATGGTATCATAAATACACTTGATTTCACAGATTTGGACTCCTGTGTTGAGTGTATTAAAGGTAAACAGACTAAACAAAAGAGATTAGGTGCCTATAGATTATCAAACGTCTTAGAATTGATACATACGGACATCTGCGGTCCATTCCCTACAGCAACAAGGAATGGCCAAAGATACTTCATATCATTCATAGACGATTACTCACGTTACGGGTACCTATATCTCATTCATGAGAAATATGAGTCTCTGGACGTTTTCAAATCTTATAAGGCCGAAGTTGAAAATCAACTCGGAAAGAAGATTAAATCTGTTAGATCTGACCGTGGAGGTGAGTACTATGGCAGATATGATGGTTCAGGTGAACAACGTCTAGGGCCATTTGCTATTTTCCTGCAGGACTGTAGTATAGTCCCTCAATACACAATGTCTGGTACACCCAACATGAATGGTGTATCTGAGAGACGTAACAGGACTCTTATGGATATGGTTAGAAGTATGATTAGTCATTCTTCTTTACCTGAGTCTCTGTGGGGAGAAGCATTAAAGACAACAGTCTATCTTCTTAACAGAATACCAACTAAAGCAGCTACAAAAACACCTTATGAGCTTTGGACTGGACACAAGCCCAGTCTAAAGCACCTTCATGTTTGGGGATGTCCTGCTGAGGTTAGGCCTTATAGGCCTAATGAAACAAAATTGGACTCCAAAACTGTTAGTAGCTACTTTGTTGGTCATTCTGAGCGATCTCGGGGTTTTAAGTTTTATAATCCTACTTCCAAATCTATTTTTGAGATGGGAATTGCAACATTCTTTGAGGATGTTGAGTTTGGGAGGAGAAATAAGGTTAGAAACATTGTCTTTGAGGAGGGATCGAGTCAGGAACACTCAGTGTCGATTTCTATCTTTGCTCCTTGGACTGTTCAGGTTCCTAGAATTGTTAATATCTCAGAAGCAATTCCGGATCCAATACAAAACAATGTTGATCAAGTTCCCCATCAGGATGAAGAAGTTGTTCTTCCTCAAGTACAAGCTCAACAACCTCAAGAATTTGAGCTAGAACCTGTGCCTTTAAGAAGGTCCACTAGAGAGAGAAGAAAAACTATTCCGGATGACTATGTAGTATATCTTCAGGAACATGAGGACATTGTAGACATGGTGGAAGATGATCCTATCAGCTTTCATCATGCCATGTAGGATTCCAACTCTCAGAAGTGGATTGAGGCAATGGGTGAAGAATTTAAGTCAATGCAAGACAATCAAGTTTGGGATCTTGTTCCATTACTTGAAGGAAAGAAACCCATTGGTTGCAAATGGATATTTAAAACCAAGAGGGATTCTAAAGGTAATGTGGAAAGATATAAGGCACGTCTTGTAGCTAAAGGCTTCACTCAGAAAGAAGGGATTGACTATAAAGAGACCTTCTCTCCAGTATCATCGAAGGACTCTTTTAGGAGAATCATGGCTCTAGTTGCACATTTTGATCTTGAGTTACATCAAATGGATGTGAAGACTGCGTTTCTCAATAGAGACATTGATGAAACCATCTATATGGTGCAGCCAGAAAACTTTGTGTCTGGAGACCCAAAGCGACTGGTATGCAAATTAAAGAAATTCATTTATGGACTCAAGCAAGCTTCTCGTCAGTGGTACTTCAAGTTCCATGAAGTAGTTGTCTCTTTCAGTTTTGAAACAAATGCTGTGGAAGATTGTGTGTATCACAAGTTCAGTGGGAGTAGGTTTATCTTTTTGGTCTTATATGTGGATGACATATTGCTTGCTACTAACTGTAAGGACTTGCTGCACGAGACCAAAGTCTTTCTCTCAAAACACTTTGAGATGAAAAATTTAGGTGAAGCTTCTTTTGTATTAGGGATTCAAATACATCGAGACCGTACTCGAGGTATTCTTGGATTATCACAAAAGGGTTATATTGAGAAAGTGCTCAAGAGATTTAGTATGCACAACAGTAGACCAATTGATACCCTAGTTGCTAAAGGAGATAAATTCAGTCTTGATCAGTGTCCAAAGGGTGAACTTGAGGTTCAGGAGATGCAGAAGATTCCTTATGCGTCAGCAGTTGGGAGTCTGATGTATGCTCAAGTTTGCACTCGTCCAGATATTTCATTCATAGTTGGCATGTTAGGGTGATATCTCAGCAATCCAGGAATGGATCATTGGAAAGCAACCAAAAGAGTCTTGAGATATCTTCAGAGAACAAAGGATCATATGCTCACATACAGGAGATCAGATCAGCTTGAGATCATTGGATATACTGATTCTGATTTCGCGGGATGCCAAGACAGTCGAAAATCCACTTTAGGCTACATATATCTCTTGGCTGGTGGTGTTATTTCTTGGAAGAGTGTGAAACAAACTCTAGTAGCTACCTCCACTATGGAAGCAGAATTTGTAGCAAGCTATGAGGCATCCAATCAGGCAATCTGGCTGAGAAACTTTGTCACAGGGCTGCGCATTGTGAATGGCATTGAAAGGCCATTAAAGTTATACTGTGATAATAACTCAGCAGTTTTATTCTCCAACAACAACAGAAGCTCTTCTCGATCGAGACACATTGGGATAAAGTTTCTGGCTGTGAGGGAGAGAGTACAAAGTGGACGAATATCCATAGAGCATATTGGAACGAACTCCATAATTGCGGATCCGCTCACTAAGGCTGTGATACCGAAAATTTTTCATGAGCACACTGCTCATATGGGTGTCACATTATTTGAGACTATTTAGTTTCAGTGGGAGTTTGTTCATTAAGTTTGCATTAAGTTTTATGTATGCTCTCTTTGACATTGGATATATTTTATAAAGTACATTCAATTTCTGCAGAAAAATGAGTTTTTCTTTTATTTTATTATGTATTTTATACTCTGTATTATATTTATGTTTGATCTCACTTAAGATTGACCAGTTGAAAACAGACATGATTAGATCACATTACATGTAGTTTTCATGCTACACTCCTATTATTAATCTATGTCATTTGAGAGTATTGGTAATGTGATTGATGGTGGTTTGAGTCACAATGAATGTGCCGGTTGGCCCTTCAGTCCTTTATCGATATAATCAATGGACGAGATTGTTTGAGGCACCTTCAGTATGACTGCTTTTATGAGCTCATTAAGGTATATACATTTACATTTAATATATATTAGCCCAAGTGGGAGATTGTTAGAATTAATTTTATATTGTTAAAATTAATCCTCTAATTAATCATAAGTGTGGACTAAATATATTTAAATATTAAATGTGTATTGCAGTCAAATTAAGATAGTCAAATTAAAGTTTTGATCAAATTAGGATTGTTGAATATTGAGGTGTCCTATTCGTAATAGGATTATAAGTGTAGAGAACGTTAAGTATTTCTATTTTGTTGAAGGACCGAAATAGAAATTAATCAATTTATTCAGTTATAAATATGGGGTTGTGGTCTCCGGGGGAACATAACAATTTTAGAGAATATTACGTTCCTTCAGTAGTGCTTCCGCATAACCTAAAGTGTGTATCCCCTGGAAGGTGACAAACCCCAGAATCGTCTTCAGCATCAACATACGATGATGTCAGGTACGCAATTCTGCCCTTTGCAATTTAATTTGAATAATATAGTGATCTATACATATTTTAGATTTTAGGGGAATTAAGTTTTCTTCCCATTTCAAAACCCACATAGATAAAAGAAGAAGAAGAAGAAGAAGAAGAAGAAGAAGAAGAAGAAGAAGAAGAAGAAGAAGAATAATAATAATAATAATAATAATAATAATAATAATAAGATATGATGATGATGATGATTGGTTATGTATTTTTCTTTAAATATAATTTTCTCTCTCTTTAATGCTTTTAAATGAGGGTAGTTTATGAATTTATTGGATATGTGTTTTTCTTTGAATATAATTTTTTTATTCCAAATATTAATCCTTTAGATCATGTTTGGATGGAGGTAGGAGAATGTTTCATAAAATATGGTAAGTTTAATATATATTGTGTTTAGAAGGAGGCACTTGAAGGTTTTATAAAGTATGAAAAGGTACATGAAAGTTTTTGAAGAATAAAAAATAGAGTTTTTTTTCCTTTACATTGTACCTCCAAAATGAAGGTATTTGAAGGTTTTCTTCATTTCTTTTCAAATATGATAAAAACCAATACTCTACTATATTATACCTTACTCTATTTTATTAAATCTCATAATTCCTCCACCCAAACATATCTTTATTTTCATATTTCAAAGTTGTATCTTCTTATTTTTCTCTTGTTTAGGTTTTTCGTCTCATTTACTATCACTAACTTTTCATCATTGTTGTCTTTTCACCAATAATCTCTATCTAAGTGATCTCACATATCTATACTATTTTTGTTTTTAAATTTCATTTGCAATCAAAGCCAAATTCCAAATTTAATTTATGTATTTTATTTGTTAGGAATGATATGAAAATTTTTAATCACCCATCTTTTTTTTCTTTCGCATACTGCTCTTTATTTGACAGAAACAAAACCTATTAACAGGCTATAATGAAGTTATAATAAAGGAAAATTTCAGAGGGTATATATATTATATAATAATCTAAAAGTATATCTTAATATAAAATTAAAAAAAGACATATAGTATATTTTTTTGACTAAATTACATAAAATACTACTTTTTCATTCATCATTTTATTTTTATTTTTTTCAGTTTACAAAAATACTCTTTTTTTTATTTTTTATTTACATTTTTATGACATAATAAAAAATATACTTAACAAATATCATATTTTTAAAAATTTTTAATATATACATAGTATTTTTATAATTTTTTTCGTTACATAGTTTTTTTAAAAAATTTTTAAAGTTATTTTTTGTAAATTTCCCTAATATTTTCTAAAACAAAATTCAAAATCCAATACAGCACATCTAACCCCATTTATAGGTTTTCTGGATAGATCGAAATGGGAATAAATCCTGGACTGAGATCAAGAACCAGTGTTAACTAAGGAAGGAAAAGACTTGTCAGTATCAGGGTTTGATGATAAAGCAAGACATTAATGGTTAAGAGTTGTTAATAGTAAATATGGATTGGCCCTTGATTTGAATCAGAGATCTTTCAGTCTTGGAGACAACTGTATAGTATTCTTAATCAAACACTAATCAATTTGGTTAGTTATTTTTTTGTCAAGGAGAGATTGATAAACCCGTAATTACCATGAAATTAGGGTTAAAAAGATGTCATTTTTTGTTGTTCCTTGTGAATTTTGGATGATTTTATAATGGAAAGTGTTTCTATTTGTAGATCTAATATTTTGATAGCTTAAAATGCGAAAAATGAGAGCTTTCAATGAAGAAAATAGTGAAATTTAGAAACATTTTGATCAGAATGAGTGTGCTGATTATTCCAGACATGCCCATGCTAAAAAGATTAGAGCTATGAGCCAAAAAGTAAAAGATCCAGTAGCAGATTTTTCTGCACGGGCATGTTATTTCAAAACAATACGCACATGCAAGAAATTTCAAGATCCAGTAGCGTTTTGAACAATATGGGTATGTCGTTTCTAAATGACACGTCCATGCTAAAAATACCAGAGGCAAAGAAGATATTTAGTAGCGTTTTGAATAACACGGGCATGCCAAATTCAAACAACACGTCCGTGCATATAAAATTACTTCTGTATCATGAGGTCAAATTTGACATGGACATGTTGATTGGACCCCCACGCCCTTGCATATCTGGAACGAGCTGAAAATATAAATTTCAAGGCAAAATGCAAAAAAACTCTAAGGGCATCTAAGAGACAGCTGTGACATGATATAAATACATCTTTTCAGTCATTAAAGAGGAGGCTAACATTATTTTTACCATTCTTGACAAAATTGGGAATCTAAGCCAAAAAGGAGAGAGAATCAAACTCTTGAATGAGATTTTTTGTAGATTAGACAGCTTTTGAAGATTGAAGAGTCATCTTTGCAAGATTGAGAACATTTATTTGGGTTTATTCTTTCTTTTTCTCTTGTTATTTTTGTTTCTACCTACTTTTACATAGATTTATGGAAATTGTAATTATGATTTATAGTTTTTGTTTAAGTTTTGTTATGGGTAACTAATCTCTTTATGGGATTCGATAGATTTGTATGTTTGAATAATAAATTTTTGATTATTTATCAATATACATATAGAGGTTTATCTTAAAATTTTGATTTGTTAGTTTTGGATTAATTATTAGCAATTGCTTAGCCATCAATTGTTAAAATCTATTGAATCATATAATAAATGAGAGTTGAGTATGATTTTGGATGTGTAATCAACAAGTTTAGGTAATTAGCATAGAGATAAGTAATTACTTAGAGATCTAGAGATAGTATCTATTTTGATAATATATGTACATATTTTTAAGGTAATTTTATTAGCTTTTAATTAATTTTTTCTTTAATTTGTGTTTAAAATTGCTTGAAGTGTTTGATTTAGGTTGAAGTGCAAAAATGGAACTTAAATTCACTTGTTGGATCCCAAGTAGGTAGTGGAAAGACATTGAGATACAGCCAAGACACTTACTGGCTTGGCTGTGTCCCTCATCAAAGGCAAGAAACTCATTAAGAATAGAATGAAAAGAAGCAGCCAATGACACACCCAAGAGACACGGCTAAGCTACTGGTTGGGACAAAACCAACTTGGCCGTGTCCTTGAGAAAATCTGGCAGAAGAGAACACACTCACATGACAAGGCCAAGCCATTGATCATGTCATGAGACTTACCCGTGTCTCATCTGGAGAGAAAATAAAGAAAAGAGACAGAAATGAACACATGTGAGTGACACGACCAAGTCACTGGCCGTGTCACTTCCCACCTGAAGAAAGACTTTAAGGCAGCAAGGGACATGGCCTAGTGACTTAGCCGTGTCTCTGCCCATGTTACTCCCCATATGAAATATACAATGCAAGGCAGTGAAGGACACAGACAAATGACTTGGCTGTGTCCAAGGCAAAATTGATAGACATGACCAAGTCATTCATATCTTGGCCGTGTCTCATGTGATTCCTCTGAATTATTAGCACGATTAGTGGGAAACAAGGTGGGAGACAAGAGGAATGTTGTTTTAAAATAGTTAAAAATGCGATGAAAAATTTAAAAATAAAAAGGAGGAGAGAAATGGGAGTGAGGTGAGTTGGAAAAGAGAATTTTTTTGTCTTAAAATTAAATAATTGGAGGGAGATAAATATAGAGGGGGGATTCACCATGTGAGGGGAGTTGTTCTTGTTTTGGAAGAGAAACCATTATTACCAAAACCATTATCATCACCTTCATCTTCATCTTCCATTCCATTCTCCAAAAAGAAGACTATAACTTAGTTCCTTGGAATTTTGTATGGTTGACCAAGCCTTGGAATTTTGTATGGTTGACCAAGCTCTAGAGGGTTAGGGTTGGAAGAAAGTTTGGATTGAAAGATTGGAGGGTTAAGAGAGACTTCACTCATTCTTTCAAGGGTAGATCAATTGAATGAAGGTTTGAAAAGGGCTTTGGAGTTCTTCATCACATTCATGTTGAGTTAGGAGGAAGAATAAAAAATTTAACTCTTGGCATCTACAAGGGATTTTTTATATTCTCTTGTTTAATTCATTTTTAGATTGTTGTTGTTTTGTTATGAATATTAATATTTCAATGAATAATTTTAATTTAATTTATATTGAGATGAATGTTGATTTTGAAATGATGAGCAGCTAAATTACTCACTTATAGTGTTTGTAGTAGATTTGATTGAATGGTTTGATTTAATATTTCTATCAATATACATTGTTATTAGTTCATTATATTGAATTGAATAATAGGTTGATAGATTGACCAACTATTGATCTCTTACTATTGAATGATAGATCGAAAGGTGAAATTTGATATTAGAACTAATAACAATTGTTGCTGAAAAAGACAATTGTTAGTAATAGTTTGATTCTTTTATTTTAATTATTTAAAGTGTTTCTTCTTGATTTGCCTAGGTAATTAATGCAAGGACTAAAGTCTCACGGAAATTAACTTGCTCTATTTATAGATAATATTCATAGACTTCCTAGAACCGAGGAAGTGAATTCTTTGGGGCAAGAAGGAGAAGACACAGGAGAGCAAATTGAGGAGAACACAGAGGTAGAAATGGGCGAAGTAGAGGAACTACCTATGAAGGAATTTGCCCAACCGATCATTGGAGTAACAACGTCATGTATCCGGTTGAGCAATGCAACAAGAAATTAAGAACTAAAAAATACTCATTATAGTATACTGCCATCCTTCCATGAATTTTCGAATTAAGATCCTCTCAACTTCATTCGTGATTTCTGTACAACCTTGCATACATTCCCTTTGCAAACATTAACGGAAGATGAACTTAAAATAAGATGTTTCCCTTGTAGTTTGAAGGATAGGGCGAAGACGTGGTTGATGACTTTACCAGAGAATTTCTTAACCACATGGACCAAAGTTTATAACAAATTCATATAAAAATTCTATTCATACCAGAAAACAAAGGAGCTTAGAGAAGTATTACAACATTCACCCAATTGGATGGAGAACCATTTCATGAAGCGTGGGATCGCTTCAAATCTTTGTTGTTTCAATGCCCTCGTCATTATTATCCACAACAATTGCTCAATTAATTTTTTTATGATGGGCTCACTCAGCAGAGCCAAAACACAGTGGATAATGCAGCAAAGGGAGCAATGAGTGAAAAGATAGTTGCGAAAACTGTTGTATTATTTGAAATGTTGAGAGTAAATTCGCAGCAAAAGAGTATTGAGAAAGGAGAAGAGGAGCATACGAGTCGACCTCAAATTTTAAGATGGCAAAGCAATTAGTAAAATTAACAAGACAAGTGAAGATGATAAATGCAAGAGGAAGCACACCTATGTCAAGTCAAGAAACATGAACATCATGTGGTATTGTAGGCCATAATGCAAATTTGTGCACTTTAAGTTTTAATCAATTCCAGGAGAGGCAAGATCAAGTTTATGCCTTTAAAGATTTCCAACAAAGGGTTAGGAATGACCCATATTCAAATTCTTATAACCCCAGTTGAAGAAATCACCCAAATTTCTCTTGAAAAAATCAACAACACTTTCTATCTCAACAACCCTTCCAACCTCACCAAAGAGTACCCAACTTTCAAGGACAAACTTCAAATCAAGAGCAGGTAAAAAACCTACACTTGAAGACAAACCAGTGAGAGAGGCTTAAAGGAGGCTTAACCCTAATATAAATGAAGCAGTCAAAAAAGAGATTCTTAAATTTCTATATGAAGTGGTAATTTACCCCATTGCCAATAGCGAGTGAGTCAGTCTCATTCACGTTGTGCCAAAAAAAAGTAGATTTAACAGTGATCTAAAAATGATAAAGGAGAGTTGGTACCTACACAAACTCAAACAGGGTGGTGAATATGTATAGATTATAGAAAATTAAATAATGTCACCAAGAAAGACCATTTTTCTTTACCATTTATTGACCAAATGCTTGATAGATTATCTGGACATAATTTTTACTATTTTCTTGATGGTCTTTCAGGTTACAATCAAGTTTCAATAGCACCAGATGATCAAACAAAGACAACTTTCACTTGCCCCTTCGGGATATTTGCCTTTTGGAGGATGTAATTTGGATTTTGCAATGCGCCGAAAATATTTCAAAGATGTATGCTTTCAATTTTTTTTGATATGTTGGATAAGTGCATTGAGGCATTTATGAACGACTTCTTTGTTTTTGGCAATTCATTTGACGATTATTTGCATAAGTTGACTCTTTTACTAGAAAGATGTATTGAATGTAATCTAACTTTGAGTTAGAAAAAGAGTCACTTTATGATTGATCATGGCATTATTTTGGGACATGTTATTTTCCATAAGGGGATTGAGGTAGACAAAGCTAAGGTTGATTTAATCATGAATCTACCACCGCCCACATCTGTTAAGGGGATAAGAAGATTTTTGGGACATGCTGGATTCTATAGGAGGTTCATAAAAGACTTTTCTAAAATTTGACGTTCTTTGTCAATTTACTTGAAAAAGATGTTCCGTTTATTTTTGATAAAAGTTTTTGGAGACATTTAAAATTTTAAAGGAAAAATTAACTTTCGCCCTTATAATTGTTGTCCCAAATTGAAATTTTCCATTTGAAATCATGTGTGATGCATTAAATTATGCCAATTGGAGCTATTTGGGGCCAAAGGGTGAACAAATTGATATGTGTGATTTATTATACAAGTTTATCTTTAAATGATGCATAAGTGAATTACACTACCACTGAAAGGGAAATATTAGTTGTGATATTTGCACTTGACAAATTTAGATCTTACTTGATAGGTTCTAAGGTCATAGTATTTTCAGACCACACGGCCTTAAAATACATATTCACTAAACCATAAGCTAAACCTAGGCTCATTAGATGGGTTTTGATGATGCAAGAATTTGATGTTGAAATCAAAGATAGGAAAAGAAGTGAAAATGTAGTAGCTAACCATCTTTCTAGGTTGAACTCTCATGATAATGATGCAAAAATTGCTTGTGAAAGTGCTTTTGAAAAATTTTCATACGAACACTTGTTCGCTTTAACTCAAGAAGTATGGTATGTCGATATTGTTAATTATCTTTATTGTGATGTTGTGAGAAAAGATTTAAATTTTCATTTAAAAAAGAGGTTCCTGCATTCCTGTAAGTACTATTTTTGGGATGAACCATATTTGTTCAGAATTTGCAGAGATGAAATTATCAAAAGATGTGTTCCTGAAGAAGAGTAATTACAAGTGCTACAAATTTGCCACAATATATATTATGGATGGCATTTTGGAGGAAAAAAGACAGCCGAGAAGGTTCTTCAAAGCGGTTTATATTGCCTTGCTCTTTTCAAAGATGCTTACAATTTTTATATAAGATGTGATAAATGCCAAAGAGTAGGAAACATTAACAAAAGAAATGAAATGCCTCTCAATATCTTTAATGTGGTAAAAAAATTTGATGTATAGGGAATAGACTTCATAGGGCCATTTTTCAAGTTATTTGGCTTTGAATATATCCTTCTTGTAGTGGATTATGTGTCCAAGTGGGTTGAGGCTATCCCCAATAGAACTAATGATGCTAATGTTGTGTTGAAATTCTTAAAAAAAAATATTTTAAGCAGGTTTGGGATCCCCAAGGCAATCATGAATGATGGAGAAAGCCGTTTTTGCAACAAATAGTTCGAAAGATTGATGACCAAGATGGGCATTCGACACAAGGTGGCAACCCCATATCACCCCTAAACATCCAGACAAGCTGAGATATCCAACAAGCAAATTAAGAAAATCTTGGAGAAGACTGTGAGCACGACGAGAAAGGATTGGTCGATCCAACTCCCAGATGCACTGTGGGCTTATCGAACGATTTTCAAAACACCATTGGGAATGAGTTCATATAAATTGGTCTTTGGCAAGAATTGTCACCTATCAATGAAATTAGAGCATAAAGCTTATTGGGCAATCAAGGCCACAAATATGGACTTGGATGGAGCAAAAGAGCAAAGGATGTTGCAAATCTCCAAGATTCATGAGCTTAGGAATGAGGCTTATGAGAGTACAAGGATCTACAAGGAAAAAGTGAAAGTTATACATGACAAAATAATCCTTAGAAAAACCTTTGAACAGAGAATGAAAGTTCTCTTGTTCAATTCAAGGCTGCGGTTGTTTCCCGGAAAATGAAAGTCCCATTGGAGTGGACCATTTCAAGTAGTTTAAACATTTCCTTATGGAGTCATTGAATTACTAAACTTGAAAACCAATGGGACATTTAAGGTTAATGGACAAAGGGTGAAGCCCTATTTTGAAGAAATAAAGGTTGCAAAAACCATAGAAAGTATGGTGTTCATTGACGAGTGATGCAACGATGTCCAGCTACATGACGTTAAAGAAGCACTCAATAGGTGGCAATCCATTGGGCAAGAAATGGAGAGAAGAACGAATAAACTAGGCATGGGTGACACGGCTAAATTAAATTAAATTTAAAAAAAGAGAGAGAAAGTGGCAGTAAAAGACACGGCCAAGTGACACAGCTGTGTCATTGGCCGTGTCAGGAACTCTTAGACTCAACCATTTTTTTACAGAAGCAAACAAGGCCACACGACTTGGCCATGTCCGTGGCCGTGTCACATAAACATAGCCAAGTCACTCAAAGCTGTTCTCACCCCCACTCTAAAGCCCATTTTTCATAGCAGCCGACTCAACCATAAGACACAGCTGTGTTCGTGGCCGTGTCCAGCCCAAATCGAACGACACGGCCAAGTCCACATGTCTTGGCAGTGTCACGTAAATTTTAAACCCACCTTAAAACCTAATTTTTCTAGCTTCTTTCCCATTTCAAACCCTCAACTTCATTCTCCTCCTCACTCTCTCGCCTGTCTCTCTCAACTCCACCATACCCACCCTAAAATCTTCAAATTTTTAACCAAAATCCTCCATTTTTCTTTATAAAAACTCAAATTAATCATTTCATTCTTTAATTTTCACCAAGATTCAAGATGTCAAGAACTAAAATGGTGTCTCATCATAAGAGGAAACAACCTCTACCATCCTCTTCATCATCTTAAAAGAAAATGGCTCTCCTTGCAAGAGGTTTCTTCCCCCACTAGGTATGTAAGTGCAGAATCTCTTCAAATTAGGGAAAATTTCACTAGGTATGTGTAAAACCTAGGATGGGATAGATTTGTTTCCCTCAAACCTTTGCAATTTTAAGAACTCACCATTGAATTCCTATTCTCTCTTAAGATTGAAAGAGATGAATCTAAGATTTGTACTAGGATAGGGTTTAAATTGCTTGAGAAATCATATTTGATTGATATTACACATTTAAATGATATTTTTAGTTTCAATCAAGAAGAAAAAAAATTCTTGCCAAATAATTTTAAGCAACAATTTGTGTGGGGAGAATTAGGATTGGATGGGATGTATATGGCTAAATCGGCCAAAGTAACAAAATTGGTAAATCCTACTTTGCAATATTTGCACCGTGCTATGTCTTATGGATTCTTTACTAGGAAGGAAAGTCCAGGAGTAGTTGAGCTTAGCGAGCTATTTTTCTTGGATTGTGCCACTAATGGTATACCCATTAGTATCAGATATTGGTTAGCCGATATTTTTTATAGTGTGGCTAACAAGAAACAAGGAGAAATTTGTATTGGTGGGTTGGTTACCACCCTTGCCATGGCATTTAATGATGGTTTTGACTCGAAAAATTGCAACATGACAAGAATTTTTGGTTGAGACTCGCTTGACTTAGCCACCCTTAAAAAAATATGCATGATTACTAGAAGGGGAGGGGCTTATGTGATGGTTTTCGAGGAGCCAAGTACACAGGGAGATCGACAAAAGCGATAATGAGTTGATGAGGAATCTGATTCTGAATCACTTGGTTTTGATGAAGACGGCTCAGCTCAGAGAAATGATGAGGTTATAAGTAGGATCAAAGCCTTAGAAACCAAGGTTGATCGCAATCACTTCGAAGTACTCAGACAATTAGAACAAATCAACAACAACTTGGTTATGATTCTTAGCCTTCACCCTTCAGCAGCATCATCGTCACATCCTCCATCTCAATAGACTTCATCAGCTTTAACTTATTGAGAACACAATTTATTTACTTATTTTTCAGTTTTTGGATATTTTAGTTGTTATTTTTATTTACAGTTTTAGTTATTAAAAACTTGAACTTCTGTTACCTTATTGATATTTTATTATTGAACAATTAATGTTTTGTGGATAAAAAGGATAAGGAGACCCTTGTCTCACACAGAGAACGGTGGAAAATAGGTCGTATCTTAACTATCTTCTTTTAAATTATACTTGTTTTCATTGAGGATAATGTCAATCTTAGAGTGTGGAGTACAAAATTATTTTTGTTTCTAGTATTTTTTTTATTTTTTTATTTGTTTTATTAAATTGTAGTGCTTTATTTTATATTGTTTAGAATATTATAAAGTTCAATTACTATAAGTTTATTGATAGATGACCTTTTAACTTTTAAAGCATGAATTGAAAATTGGATAAAATTTAATACTTATTGTTGATTTGGATGGATATTCTTTGCATTGCATTTTAACTTGTGAGAAATTGAGCCTTTTTAAGTTGGATGCCAACTTATTATTCTTTTTGTGTGTGAACATTCTTGATTGATGAATTGCTAGAACTTACTTTGACATGCATTTTGAGACTACATAAAATTTTAATTGGGCATTAATATAATTAAGACAATTAGGTGTACCCATTTTAGCTTAAAAGACCAACCTTACATAGCCAATTTTGAGCCTATTTCATATCTCCTTCTCTTTTTTTTCATAACATCATTAGTCTTGAACCATTTTGCTTTAACTATTACTCTTTCATTAGGTCAAGAGTATTTTAAAAGCGTTAGAGATTAATTATTGTCTTAAATAAAGTGCGGGGTTAAATTTAATGGGTTTAAAATTGTAAATTATCATATTCTTTAGTTGCAAACCCTATAGTGAAAAAAATAAAATAAAATAAAAAAATAAATAATATAATATAATATAATAGAGTTTGTTGTACTTTTTCGTAGGCCTGGAATAAGTTTGGAAATGATAATTGTAAATTTAATAAGTGGAGTCCCTTAAAAAGTTCTTTAACGTCAAGTGGTAGGTGAGTGAAAGGTGTTTTGGGATTGTTCGGTTATATTACGTTGCCTACTTCATTTTTGAAGTGCTCTTAAACTTAGTGAATAAACTCGTACTCCCAAATGTCATGCCCTCGCCTTAGTCCCATTATAATCAAATGAAAGACCTTATGATTGATAATTGATTGAAATTTAGTGGTGAAATTTTGATTGATAAGCAAGCCTATGGTGATAATCTTTCATTGAATGTTATAAGTGTAAACACTACCTTATTTAAACACTTTAAAGAATTGGTGAGGGGGTGACAACATTAGTTATGCATGGAAAGCCACTAAATTACATGAGTATTATTTTTTTTCGATTTGATAATGATTATGGATATAAGAAAAATGGAGTCTTGATACATCTTTATAATTTTTGAACTCGACCAAATTTCTTGTTATTTTTGTTTTGATTTCAACTTACCTTGGGACAAGCAAATGATTAATTGTGGGGTAATTATTTTGATAATATATGTACATATTTTTAGGGTAATTTTATTAGCTTTTAATTAATTTTTTTTCTTTAATTTGTGTTTAAAATTACTTGAAGTGTTTGATTTAGGTTGAAGTGCAAAAGTGGAGCTTAAATTTACTTGCTAGATTCCAAGTAAGTGGTGGAAAGACGTTGAGACACTGCCAAGACACTTACTGGTTTGGTCATGTCCCTTATCAAAGGCAAAAAACTCATTAAGAAAAGAATGAAAAGAAGCAGCCAACGATACACCCAAGAGATACAACCAAGTCACTAGTCGAATCCCATGACACAGCCAGGACAAAACCAACTTGGCCATGTCCTTGAGAAAATCTGGCAAAAGAGAACGTACTCACATGGCTTGGCCGTGTCTCATGACATGGCTAGGGACTTGGTCGTGTCCCATCTGTAGAGTAAATAAAGAAAAGAGACAGAAGTGAACAAATATAAGTGACATGGCAAAGTAACTGGCCGTGTCACTTCCCACCTGAAGAAAGACTCAAAGGCAGCAAGGGACACAACCTAGTAACTTGGCCGTGTCTTTGCCCGTGTTACTCCCCATATGAAATATGCAATGCAAGGCAATGAAGGACACATGCAAATGACTTGGCCTTGTCCAAGATAAAATTGATAGATACAGCTCAGTCATTCATGTCTTGGCTATGGCTCATGTGATTCTTTTGAATTATTAGCACAATTAGTGGAGGACAAGGTGAGAGACAAAGAGGAATGTTGTTTTTAAAAAAATTGAAAAGTGAGGTATTTTTATAGGATGAAAAATTTAAAAATGAAAAGGAGGAGACAAATGGGAGTGAGGTGAGTTGGAAAAGAGAAATTTTTTTTTTGTCTTAGAATTAAATAATTGGAGGGAGATGAATATAGAGAGGGGATTTGCCATGTGAGGGGAGTTGTTCTTGTTTTGGAAGAGACACCATTCTTACCACAACCATTATCATCACCTTCACCTTCATATTCCATTCCATTCTCCAAAAAGAAGACTATAACTTAGTTTCTTGAGATTTTGTGTGGGTTACCAAGCTTTAGAGGGTTAGAGTTGGAAGAAAGTTTGGATTGAAAGATTAGAGGGTTGAGAGAGACCTCACTCATTTTTTCAAGGGTAGAACAATTGAATGAAGGTTTGAAGAGGGCTTAGGAGTTCTTCATCACATTCATGTTGAGCTAGGAGGAAGAACAATAAATTCAACTCTTGGCATATACAAGGGGCTTTTCATATTCTCTCATTTAATTTATTTTTAGATTGTTGCTATTTTGTTATGAATATTAATATTTCAATGGATAATTTTGATTTGATTTATATTAAGATGAATGTTAATTTTGAAATGATAATGAGCTAAATTACTCACTCCTAGGATTTGTAATTAATTTGATTGAATGACTTAATTTGATATTTCCATTAATATACCTTGTTATTAGTTTATTGTATTGAATTGAATAATAGGTTGATAGATTGGCTAACTATTGATCCCTTAATATTGAATGATGGATCGAAAGGTAAAATTTGATATCGAAACTATATAATCAACTACCCCAAAGAATGAATTAGAAATATAAGTTCTAGAGTTCTATTAATTTGCAAATTTAAAATAATTGGTTGCTGTTAATTTATGAATGTGAAAACTAATAAATTGGTACTTTCTAATTAAACTCAAGGACAAATTAAATTACAAGGTTATATTAATAGACAATTTGATAATCAGACTTTAATTAAATTGATCTACAAACTCTAGGTACAATTTTAAGAATTAAACCAATTCTAAGCTTATTGATAATTATTTGCTTGCTATTTTAATTTATTACAATTTTAATAATATTGCAAACATTATACACTCATTATTTTATTTTTTTAATTAAATTATTATGAACAATACCTTCCTTGTGAGATGACCTTGGGGTGATCACCGTTGCTACAATAACCTCGTATACTTGCGAGTGTCGCTTGTAGTAGTATTAAGTAGAGCGTAATAGTGTCTTGTTAAAATTGGATTGCGTATTATTTAATTGTCATGAGAATAGAAGATTAAACTTTACCTAATCACATTCCACTTGCTTGAGAGAGAGGTAGATAATTTTTGTGATTCTTTGATATCTAAAATTTAAGAAATGAGCTTAACTATTGAAATGAATTAAACCCATTAGAAAAACTTCAATGAAATATAATCCTACTCTTTTATTATTGATTATTAAGAATTTAAATTAGAGTAATTATTTGAATTAGTTTAATTTGGTAATTAAATTGATTATATTTGGTAAATTTTGGATAATTATCGAACTAAATTTAGGTTAGTCAAAAATCACTTTCTCTGTGAAGACGATACTCATACTCCCATTTTACTATGTATTACAAAACCATGCACTTGCAGTGTTAGATATAGTAGTATTTTTTACACATCGACACAAAAATTACAAATCCGACATTTTAACAATAAGTTTTTAGCGTCGTTGCCGGGGAAGGGCAACAATGTTAATAACATTGAAATTCTGTGAGAATATTAATTTGGAGCTTTATTTTGATTGTTTTTAATTTCTTTTTCTGCAGGACATTTATGCAAATAATCCATACGTAATTTTGGAATATTATAATCCAGAAATTGAATGACAATGTAGGACAAACAATAAAGCAAGAAGAGAAAGATTGCATTTGGAAAGAAAAGAAAGGGTAAGACAAGGAGATACAAAAGTTTTTGAGGAAGCCATTGATTTATACTTTGTGACTAATAATGAAGAAGATATGGTGAAAGGTCCAGACAATAGAGCACTTGGGGAGTATGCTATGCCCACTGCAGAAGTAAACTCTCACATAGCTAGACCCGCAATAAATGTAAACAACTTTGAGCCAAAACCAGCTTTGATCAACATAGCACAACAAATTCTCTTTTTTGGGCATAATCATGAGGATGAAATTGGACATTTATAAAGTTTTCTTAAGATTTGTGATACCATCAAGATCAATGGCATTAGTGATGATGTTATCCGTTTTCGACTCTTTTGATTCACATTAAAGGATAGAGCAAAAAGTTGGTTATTAAGGCATGCTGTCGGAACTTTCACCACTTAGGATGGTTTATCAAAATCCTTCTTGGCTGAGTACTTTTCAGCTGGAAAAATTGCCAAGTGAAGAAATGACATAACTAGTTTCTCTCAACATGATGGTGAATCATTATATGAAGCTTGGGAAAGATACAAGAAACTTCAAAGGAAGTGTCCACATCATGGGATTTCGGATTGGATGATAATTCAGACATTCTACAATGGGGTTAATGGTGCTAACAATTGATGCGGCTGCCGGTGGGGCTTTAATGAACAAAAGTCCTATTGAAGCTTTGAAACTTCTTAAAGCTATGGCTGTTAACAATTACCATTGATATAATGAGAGATCTATTCTAAAGAAGGTAGTTGGAATTCATGAAGTTGATGTGATATCTCTTTTGACGGCTAAAGTTGATGCTTTAGCTAAGATGTTTGAGCATGTGAACCTTGCTAATATTGCTAGTTGTAAAAATTGTGGAAGAGGTCACCAAACTATGGAATGTCAAGGTTGTGAGCAAGTATAATTTATTAGCAATCAAAATTGGGCACCTCAACCTCAATATGGTAACACATATAACTCCAATTGGCACAACCATCCAAATCTTTCATGGGGTGGTAACCAAGGAAATCAAGGCAACAAAGAAAACTAATTTAATCAAAGGGAAGTGTACCAGCCACTATTTCAAAATTGAAATCAAGGCAGAGCTCATTATTAAGATAATAAATGGTTATATGAGACTGCTCTAGAGAAATTTATTTTGTTTTATAGCGAGAGGTTTGAAAAACTAGACAAGCAATATGACCGGTTAGAATTAAGGATAGACCAAATTGTCAATCAAAGTAGAAGTTTTGAGATGCAAATTGGGCAAATTGCTAGTTCTTCCAATTCAAGAAGCCAAGGTATCCTTCCTAGAAAAATCAAAGTTAATCCACGTGAACATTGTAAAGCAGTTATGCTACGAAGTGGTAAGCAATTACAATATGTTGCTCCAAAGAAAGTTGAGACAAGTGAAAAAGAAAAAGGGATTTAAGAAAAGTTGAAGGAAAAAGAAGTTGAGAAAGCAGAGGAAGAAAGTGAATCAATTCCCTCCAAGATAGAAGTGAAGCCTTTCGTTCCCCCTATACCATTTCCTCAAAGATTGCAAAAATAGAAACTTGAAAAACGGTATGAAAAATTTTTAGAGGTCTTTAAGCAATTATAGATCAATATCCCATTTACTGAAGCTTTAGCCCAAATGTCAAGTTATGTCAAGTTTTTGAAGAAAATTTTAACAAAGAAAAGAAGATTTGAAGAAAATGAAATAGTGAACTTGACAGCCGAATGCAGCACTATCATACAAAAGAAACTACTTCAAAAATTGAAAGATCCAGAGAGTTTCTTTATCCCTTGCACCATGGGTGAATTTAATTTTAAATATTTGTGTGATTTGGGTGCAAGTGTGAGCTTAATGCCAATTTCTATTTACAAGAAGCTTGGATTTATGGACTTGAAGGCTATAAAAATGACACTCTAGCTTGCTGATAGATCCGTAAAGCTACCTTCGGGTATTGTGGAGAATGTGCTAGTAAAGATAGACAAGTTCTACTTACCTATAGATTTTGTTATTCTAGAGATGGAGAAAGATGTGGAGCTCCCATTGATTCTTGAAAGACCATTCTTAGCAATTGCTGGAGCACTAATTGATGTACTAGAAGAAAAGCTGACATTGAGAGTTGGGGATGATATGGTGAAATTTGATTTAATCAAATCAATGAATAATCCATCCCCCGTGAATAATTGCTTTCAAATGGACACCATTGATAGAGTAGTACAAGATAGTTTTAAGAAGGAAGATCAAGAAAAATCCTTTCAATAGAAGTAAAATATCAATATAAAGTGTGAAGACATATGAATTGTCATCAACACTTTAGCATGGAAAGCTATACTATCAACTTCATCTCGAGAAAAATATGATTTTAAAGCATTTAGGAAGCATCAACCAAAACCATACTTTATAGATAGCATCGTGGGCAAGAGATTTTTCTGCCGATTTCCACCTTGAACTTCACAAGGCAAAGTCGAGCTAATGACTTTAAACAAGTGCTCTTGGGAGGCAACCCAAGCTTTTTTATAAATAAACTTTGTTTCTTTTATGTTTGAGAAATTTGTATTTAATTTAAGTGATTTTTTCTTAATCTTTGCAGTGATTATTTGATAAAACTTTGCAGTAACTAATTACAAAATTGGAGAGTATGGAGATCAACATGAACAACAAAATTGGTGCGCTGGGAACATAAATGATTGATCAAAATTCTGCCATTCACACTTGCTTTGATTGAATTGAGAGGAACCTGCAAAGCTTCTTTAGCATATGGGATTATATCCTCCAGTTAATCCATCTTCTTCTGCAAATCCAACAAACAATGACATGTGATTTTCCTCTAGACATTAGGGACAATGTTCAATTCACAAAGTGAATTGTTTTATTTAAGTTATTTTTGAACTTATTTCTATTTTTATTCAGTTAATTTCAACACTTTAGTTGTACTTTGAATATTGAATATTTGCTTTGGTGGTTTACTAGGATGTTGATCAAAGATTTTATTTTATCATGGATGTTATTTTTGTTGATTTTGATGGTTATTTTGGTTTTATTTTTAGATATAATTGTTTTCAATTAACATTTTGGAATTTGAATTTTAGAATGTTGATATGAGGAAATATTGATTGTAATTGCTTATTTTGTAGTCCAAAGCTTTGTGCTAACCTTTTTAATGAATGGATGAGTTAATTTTGGTTCAGATGCTGAATTGTGCATGTTGGGTATAGAGCAATTGATTTTGATTGATTTTGAAATTTTTTGGGTTGATGTGATGAGTGGATTATTTTGTGATTCAAACTTGTGCTAGATTTGATTTTGTATGGGCCAATTTTCAATGATGATGAATATTTTTGCTTAAATGTTGCTATAAAATTCCTTATGTATTGGATTGATAGACTCTAAGAAGAGAATAAATATATTCATTATAATAAACTTTTTCTCCTTTAATATACTTTAATCAGAGATTTTTGAGGTGCATGCTTACTTAGATGGGGCTCCTACTCCTTTAGTCTTATTAGAGATCCTTAAATTGATACCTGAGGCTGGAACATGCTTAGAATGGTCTTTGAGGCGAAATAGGAACCTTGCTAAGGATAGAGGACATGATTTAGGCATTTTTGGCCATCCAAATCCTTATATTTGCCTAATTTTGAACAATAGTCACCCCCATTGAGCCTTATAAATTGATTTTGGCTTGAATTTCTTTGATTAATTTGAAGTCCTAATTAGCACCGGAATGGATTTGAACTTTTTAAGGAAAATTAGTTACTAAACCGCGAAGAGTGGTTGAAAAAGAAAGATTTAGCTGCTAAGTAATTTTCTCCTCGGTAAGCAAGGATCCAAGTTTAGGAAAAAATCTAAAATAATATCTTTATATCCCAACTCGAAGTAAATCAAAAGCATATGAGAATTAACTAGTAATAATTAGGAAATATTGCAAGTGAATCAAGGAACTACTAGAATTTGAATGTTTAGTTACCCTTAGAAAATTTTTATCCGTTAAAAAATGTATTTAGCTTTATGTTAGCCAATACTCTTTTTAGCCTCATTACAAGCTCATAAAGCCCTGATGATCTTTTTAAATTAGCAAAGGCAAATTAGTGGAGAAGACCCTATAAGCATGAATATGAGACAAGCCTTGTTCTTATAAGACTAGGTATTATTAGCAAGAGACAGGGGTATGCGCCTATCTAAAGTACAACCACTTAAATTTTTTGAATTTAGTATACTTTCGGAGAAAAAGTAGGTTATAACTGACCAAATTGGGGAATTGTGCATGTATGGTTTAGTGCACATGTTGAATTTCATTTGGAATCAAAAGTCTGAGAAAAGATTCCACAAGTGTCTTAAATTGAATCTTGAATATTACTTGAGGACAAGCAATACTTTAAATTTGGGGGAGTTGATAAACCGTAATTACCATGGAATTAGAGTTGAAAAGATGCCATTTTATATTGTTCCTTGTCAATTTTGAATGATTTTATGTTGGAAAGTGTCTCTATTTGCAGATCTAACATTTTGATAGCTTAACATGCAAAAAGGAGAGCTTTCAATGAAGATAATGGTGAAATTTAGAAGCATTTTGATCAGCATGGGCGTACTGATTATCCACGACATGTTCACGCTAAAAAGATTGGAGCTGTAAGGCAAAGAGTAAAAAGATCCAATAGTAGATCTTTCTGCATGGGCATGTCGTTTCAAAACAACACGCCATGCAATAAATTCCAAGATCCAGTAGCGTTTTGAACAGTACGGGCATGTCATTTCAAAACGACACATCGATGCTAAAAATACTAGAGGCAAAGAAGATATTCAGTAGAGTTATGAACAACACTGGCTACCAAATTCAAACAACACGCCCGTGCATATAAAATTGCTTTTATATCATGAGGTCAAATTTGACAAGGGCATGTTGATTGGACCCCCACGCCCATGCATATTTAGAACGAGCTGAAAATACAAATTTTGAGGTAAAAATGCAAAGAAACCCTGAGGGCATTCAAGAGACAATTGTGACATGATATAAATACATCTTTTCAGTCATTAAAGAGGAGACCAACCTCATTTTTACCATTCTTGGCAAAATTGGGGATCCAAGCCAAAAATGAGAGAGAATCAAACTCTTGAATGAAATTTTCTGTAGATTTGACAGCTTTTGAAGATTGAAGAGTCATCTTTTCAAGATTGAGAACATTTATTTGGGTTTATTCTTTCTTTTTCTCTTGTTATTTTTGTTTCTACCTACTTTTACATAGATTCATGAAAATTATAATTAGGATCTATAGTTTTTATTTAAGTTTTGTTATGGGTAACTAATCTCTTTGTGGAATTAGGTGGATTTAGATGTTTGAACAATGGGTTTTTGATTATTTATCAATATGCATATAGATGTTTATCTTAAATCTTTGATTTGTTAGTTTTGGATTAATTGTTAGCAATTGATTGGCCATCAATTGTTAAAATCTATTGAATCATATAATAAACGAGAATTGAGTATGATTTTGGATGTGGAATCAACAACTTTAGGTAATCAGCTTAGAGATAAGTAATTACTTAGAAATCTAGAGATATTATCTTATGAAAATTAGATTGGGCATTGTTTAATTATCATGAGAATAGAGACTTAAACTTTACCTAATCACATTCCACTTCCTTAAGAGAGAGGTGGATGATTTTTGTGATACTTAGATATCTAAGATTTAAGAAATGAGTTTAGTTGTTGAAATTAAATAAACCTATTAGAAAAACTCTAGTGAAACATAATCCTACTCTTTTATTATTAATTGTTAAGAATTTAAATTAGAGTAATTAATTTAACTTGGTAATTAAATTGATTATATTTGGTAAATTTAGGATAATAGTTGAACTAAATTTATGTTACTTAAAAAAACATCTTCCATGTGAAGACGATACTTATACTCCCATCTTACTACATTTCATGATACCGTGCACTTGCGGTGTTAGACATAGTAGTATTTTTTTACACACCAACACAACAATCACACATTCAACATTTTAACAACAAAGATCATACTTCATTATTCACATTATGGAAAATTATTGTTAATACCTTTTCTATCTTAAGAATTAATTAAAAATTAGTGTTGATGAACAAATTAAGAAAATTATTTTTTTTTTGCCCATTTTGGAATTGTAGTCCATTAATTCTTTTAATTAATTAACTTTTTAATTTTATACACATTACACAACCTTTCTTCTTGGTTTCTACTGTAATCAAATGATTTTCATTTACTTCAAATTCTTAGGGCAAAAACGTTGATTAATTCAATTACTAATTTTTTTCACATTTAATTTCTCAAATTTCTTTTGGATCCATTTCTAACTTTCAGAAAAATGTCACATTAATATTTGACCAAAATCAATCAACTTTATTTTAAACATCTCCATTATATATTGTTAAATCCATAGATATAAAAGCATAATTACAACAAAAGGAACCAAAACTAACACACCTATACAATTTCTTCATCTCTTTTGGATAGCAGGGCCAATCATGGCTAAAATTTCAAACACATGTAACAATGAAGCTAAAGCTTGTCAACGATAAACCTCAATTAAATTTCTAGTTGTAATTGCTGAATCCAAATTCAAAGAAGAGCGTTGCCCACCCTTTCTCATTTTTTTCCCTTACCATTAATTTATTAACTATAGAATTCATTTAAATGCATAGTTTTATTAGTTTGTTTCAAGCATTTATTAGTTTTATTAGCTTATACCCTTGTGAGTTTAGGTTATTAATTATTAGTTCAGATATAATCAATTTCATAGAATTAAATATATAAAATTTAAATTTCATAGAATTAAATATATAAAATTTTAAGTAATTTTTTTTATTTATATTAATTATGAAAATATAAATTATGAGTTTTATAAAATTTATACATATAAAACAAGCTCCAAAATATTGAGTTCAAGCGGTAAAATAAAAAAGATTGAAGTTTCACAGTTAATATATAACTATATAGACAAACAATGCCACACTTAACACCTTAATATTACCATTACGTGATCATCTCACAAGTTGCATAATAAAAAACTAATGCATAATAATAATAATAATAATAATAATAATAATAATAATAATAATAATAATAATAATAAACAAAGCAGTTTTATTTACATCATAAAACCCCCAAAACAATTAAATTTAAATTGTGTTATGATGAGTAATACCATAAAAAACTTCAAAACAAATTAAATTTGAATTACATGAATTTATTAAGAATTCAAACTCACTGATTCGCTCAGAATTAAAAGACCTATTTGAATTTGACTTGAATGGATTGGTTTAAATTCATAAAACTATAATTTTTAAAAGAAATTTAAATTATTTTTTCTTTTAAAAAATATCCAATACTATGAGCTGCTACCCAACCCAACAATTGACTGAAAACCCACAGATTTTGCTATTGATGCAGTAAGACAAGCCATAACTGAGACCAAAATGAGAAATGAATGGCGTATATAAGATGCAACTGAAAATAGATTTGCTTAAATATTGGATGAAAAGTTATTTGGATTAATTTGTTTCTTTTTTTTTGGTTCAATCATCCTAAATTTTATTCTATAAAAGGCCTAATTTGAGAGATGAGTGCAGGAATTTTAGTACATATTATATGTATATATATATATATATATCCATAGTGATTAGTATCCATTTAACTAATAAAATCAAAACCCAAAAGCTTAACATAATTAATGAGAGTAATTATTCCATAAAAATTATAAACAAACTCCCAATAACCAACAAAGAGTATAACATAATTAACTTACATATACTGATGCAATCATGCTTAGCATTATGATTGGAGCATTAATTATAATCACCCATCAAACTAAATACTAACGATAATATCTAGTATCATAAACAAAGGCTACTATCGGAATTGGTAGAAAGTGATATATATAGTACAAAGGCCACATTCACATTATTGACATTAAAAAAAAGGTAGCAGGAGATGATGATCCTGCACTTGCCTAGCTCTAGCTTTCCAGCTTCAAGTTAATAAAATCCTGAAAAATATAAGAGTATCTTTGGTGGGTACTGAAATATTTGTAACATAAAACAAAACGAAACGAAATGGGTAATATAAAATAGGCATTTCAGCACCAAGAAGAATATTGCCTTAGCCAAACCATTTTCTCTTTTTGGAGCAACTGGACATGCCTGAAATTGAACCACATAGATGTGGATTTCCTAAAAATGAAAATTTTGTGACAGAATTGAAGATGCCACCATAGGGAATTGGTCCTTCAAAGTTGTTGAAAGAAAGATTTAGGAAGCTAAAAGTTTGAATCTTGTTGATGCTTGTTGGGATAATTCCAGAAAGATTGTTTCTTGAAACATCAAAAGATTCCAGGTTCTTTAGATCACCAAGTGAATCAGGAAGATTCCCTTGAAGAGAATTATGAGAGAAATTTATCTTCGTCAATGAAATGCATTTTGATATCTCGGGAAAGATACTTCCGCTGATGTTATTTGATGATAAATCTATTTCTTGAACATTTTCCAGATTGCTGAGCTCAATTGGCAATAGTCCTTCAAGGTGATTATGTGAAAGGTTTAGATATATTCTGATGTTGCGCAATCCTGATATTTCCTGAGGTATATTCCCTGTCAATCTGTTATGTGACAAGTCTAGCTTGTACAGATCAGTGCACTGTCCTAGTGATGGAGGAATAGTTCCTGAAAGGAGGTTGTTATTGAGAAAAATGTAATTCACCCTAACCAAATTGCCTAGACTGATGGGGATTTCACCACAGAATTGATTATTTGATAGATCAAGCAGACCCAGAAGAGGTAATTGGCCTAATGTTGCTGGAATTGTACCAGTGAACAAGTTATGTGATAAGAAAAGCTGCTCTAAATTCAGCAACTGACTGATTTCTTGTGAAACTGTTCCATTTAGAGAATTGGATGTCAAGTTCAACACTGTAAGACTGGAAAGATTTGCAATATTTGGAGGAATTGATCCAAAAATCTTATTATCTTGAAGCAGCATAGAATATAGTTGAGCACTAAGTCTGCCAATCGAATCGGACAACCTTCCTCCAAGGCCCATGCCTGCTAATTCTAGCTCTTCTAAGCAAGAGCAATTTCCAAGGGCAGTGAAGAATGGTTCAAGATTAGTGTTATGATCATGACTGGCCATGTCATTATAGGATAAATGAAGAAAACCTAGTGAAGGTAATTTCCCTACGATATTTGTTGGTACTTCTCCTGACAGACGGTTCCCTTCTACATCTATATTATATAGTGAAGTATTGGCTAAAGAAAGAGGAAGTTGTCCTGTTAATTGATTGTCGTATAAATTGATAGTCCAAAGTTGCTGACACTTCCCAATTTCTTCAGGAATTTTACCTGAAAGAAGGTTATAGGATAGGTCAACATTTTTTAAAGAAGTGCAGTTGGAGAATAAGGAAGTAGGAATTGGACCAGTCAATTTGTTATCCATGAGAGTTACTAAAGTAAGGTTGGGAAGAAATGCGAAAAATTTTGGTATTGAGCCATGTAGACTATTCATGTCAAGCTGAAGATGTCCCAGGTGTAGAAGAGAAGACCATTCAGAAGGAATAATGCCATAGAAGTGATTGTCGACAAGGTTCAGGACTTGAAGAGCAGTGAGATTTGAAAGGACAGGTGAAAGTTGTCCTGTGAGTTTACTTCCAGAAAGATTAAGTTCTTCCACTCTGTGCTGATTCTGGTCACAGGTGATGCCTGTGAAGTTGCATGCATCAATAGCCTCAACCCAGTTAGCGAGAATAGAGTTTGGATCAGAATTTATACTACTTCTGAATGCTAGAAGAGCAGCCTTGTCTGTCAGCAGGGAGTATTCTGCAGAAATTGCGCAAGGATATGTTAAAAACCAGAAGTGGAATATCAGAAGGAAAGTTCTAAAGGAAATCATTTTTTTTGTTATATTTTGAGGAAAGTTACTTGGAGGCGATTATAGATCAAGGAGTTGGATACTATAAATAGCTGAAGAAATTACTGATGTTTCAGGATATGAATAAAAAAAAACAATTTCACTTTTCATTATGGGGATTGCAAAGTGGGATGAGTAGATTTTCAACTTTGTTTAAATGGATAACCACTGACATTAAGGACAATAATATAGATATAGTGGAGGAATTTCTTTTTTCTTTTATTAGTGGCCATGCACTGTTTCATTTCATTGAATGCACATGAATAATAAATTAATTAGAGGTCTTGGAGTTGACATTAATGTAGTTTTCATTATGGAGACAGTTCTTTGATTCCATTTATTCAGGGACTGCAGTTTTGCAACCTGGTATTCTAAGAGTGCAGCCTATGCTGACATTTTGGCAAAGGTTTTAAATCATAGTTGCTGTGTAGTGTAGGAGAATATAGATAAATATCACATTGAAAAAGTGTAAGAAAATATAGTAATATATAAATGGTGTAGACTGGGTCTTAATACAAGCCAATTGATTTTATGTAAAATGAGGTTCCATTGCCATTTATATGGTTTCTTGTTCAAGAATGTTCTATGATTTCAGAAGAAGATCAAGAACTCAAGTAATGTTGATATAGTTTTTCAGGTTTTGAATGATTGCGGTTTTGAATGACTGCAACAGATTCCAAGCAACCAAGTTTGTGCCTCTGCTGTTCTGCTTGGTTCATGAGGTGTCAGAATTATATTTGAAAATAAGCTCCAATTAACCATTTATTACCTATTTCTACTTTTGGTGACTCAGATTTCTTAGTGAAATTAGTGTTTATGTCAATGATGATGGCAATAATGAGAGGTGAAGTTGGCATAGTTTATTATAGTTGAGCAAAATTGAACTTAAAATGAACAAGAAATGCACTTTTTTAGCCCCTGGTTTTACTTAATTTGTGCATAGTATAGTTGTTTGCTTGGAAAGTGCAAAAGTGAAAATTTTAATGAATTTTATATAGTAAAAATCTAAATTGATTATACCAACTTGTAGTATTTTATGTGGATGGACATACAAAGAACAAGAGACAAGAGACAAGAGACATGTAGGAAGGATGGAAATTAAGGATAAAATAAGATGAAGCTTTATAGATATTTTTACTTGACTCGATAGAAGATATTTACTTAGATATGTGTTGGGTGTTTATTTTTATGCAAATATAAATTTGAATGGGATAAAGAGTCAATAATTGCCTTAATTTTTTTCTGGATACAAGAAGGTGATTGTCACTACCTAAATCCGAAGACACATGATCAGCACTAGGAAACGAAAAAATACATGGCTTCCGGAATTCATAGTCAACCTAATAATTCAATTTTCAAGAAAACTGGATTGAAATAGGAATCAATATTTTAAACCGGGCACACAAGCCTACTAATATTATAATATTAATACAATATCACATCATTATTATCAAACTTTGGTTAAAAAAATATTTGACTAAACAACAAAATTAAATAGACAGATAGATAAAGAAAGAAGTACAATGCGGAGTTTTAAAATACAACAAGGTGAAATAGATAAATGAGAAAGAAAATAAATAATTATATAATTCTTGGTGTGATTTGTATGATTATGTGATTCTTAGGTGAAGTTGGATAAAAAGGTATGATGACCTAAATAAATAATACTCTTATACTCAACCTGCAACCTAGAAAAAAATAGTGAATAAGAATGAGCGTTCGATTCAATGAGCTATATAGCAATTAATATAATACATCATTTACATGCCAATAATCATGCAATGACAAGTAAGCAAACAAATCACATAATCATACAAGGATAGGAGTAAGTCAATAGGATCACACTAAACCTCAAATTGGGGAGTTGATCCCCTTATCTAGCTCTTTTGGTCCACACGTTTCTCATAGATTTCAATACATAAGATTTGCCGTCACGGCCTTAGCCAAGCAGAGCTACCCGAATGACAAGCAGCGCTGAGCATGAGAATCACGTCAGTCCAAATCTCATCATCATCATATAATATCATCGAGTCATAACTCATATCCCAGATCACATGTGGTCTCATATCATCCTAACCCTATCCAGCAAACATGGAGAATATACACTAAGCATAATCAACTCATACTCAACATACATTATACTTATAATAATAAATGTACCTATATTGCACAAGTAATCGATATATTTATGCAAATATAGCTATGAATGTAAATTAGAAAAGCATAGTATTATATTAATCTATATAACTCACAGTAAGCGAAATCCAATAACTCTTATCGAAGTATGGACTGACAATGGAAAAACACCTGAAAATTATTTTCATATGATAGCAAAAACTATTAGAATATAGACGGATTGATGACTCTAAAGATTCTATCTAAATTTTGATAAAGTTTCCCCTATAACTACAATATTCTCCCTAAAACAAAACAATGAATAACGCTTCTAAATATTTCTACACAAATCATCATTAACCCAATTGCCTCACCAACACTAAAACAATAATAACAATAATTAATTAAATCAATATTAATAATAACATATATTTTGTTTACTTTAACAATGTTTTATTTTAAGTAATTCTAATAATCATTTATAATATTATTTACTTACAGATTAACATTGTTCAATTATAAAATAATTACTTATTTACCTCTAATTTAATTATAATAACATATATTAAGTTTAAAATTAAGTAGTAATAATAATAACAATAATAATAATTTGATTATTATAATCATAAAAGTATTAGTTTATAAACTTTAATACAATACCTCAACTATTTTATTTAATCATTTAAAATCCAATAATCAATATACATATTTAATATTTAACAATCAAATCAATTTATTCATAATTAATAATTTCAATTTAATTAACTAATTTCATACATTTATATATAAACATAATTGATAAATTCTAGGTAGTGATAAATAATAATTATATGTAATTTAATATAAATCAATTAGCAAAGTAAATAATTGTTATTTTAAATAATCATTTAAAATTTTAATCTTTACGTAAAATTATAATCTAATTTAATCTAACATGTTAAATATTTGACTATAATTGATAAACAATAATTATATCTAATCAATTTATTTTAATAAATTTCTCATTTAATTTTTAACTAATTAATAAATTTTTATTTAATTATAGCTAATTAAAAATATATATTCTAAATTTATTTAACTTCAAAATTTTTAATTAACTACCTCTTTAATTAATCTATCATTAATCACATATATTTATTGTTTACTATTCATTTTTTATATTTTAAATTTTTTTCAACATAAATAGTATCACACCCCATTTTTAGAATTGTGACGGTCTTAAGGTCCAGGTAGGCTTAAGGCCACCGGGCACCACGTAAAACTAGGGGCGGACATCGGCCGATTTGATTAATTAACTGACTAAACCGATCGATTAACCAAATCAATTTTCTTAAAATTTTTTAATCGAATCGACCAAATTTCTATTTCAGTCGGTTTGATTAATTAACCGAACGAAATTGATAGGTTTGATTAATTAACTGAACCAACCAATTTTTTTAAAAAAAATTTATAATAAAAAATTTATTTAGAATAAAAAATTTAAAAATTAATTAAATAACTAAATAAAACTTATTAAAAAACTAATAATAACTTTATTTTGCAATAAAAGTTTATACTTTAATTATAAAAAAATAATAACTAAATATTTTTTTAAAAAAAATGAGTTCGGTTAACGGTTAACTGACCGAACCAAACTAATTACCTATTAACCGAACTGAAAATCAAATTTATATAAATTCTTTGACCAAAATGACCGAATTATTCTAAATTCAGTTAATAGAACCAAATTTTTGGTCTGTTAACCAAAAATTCAGTTCGGTTAACCAAATTTTGCCCACCCCTACGTAGAACCCAACTAATTTATGAATTCATACAAATTGGTTATTTCACTAATGAATTAAAACTTTATTATTATTTACTCATAATTTTATGATATTTTATTATTACACATTTATTTTTATATTATATATTATATACAAATATTTTTTTTATTACATTATGTTTTACCTTCACAATTTACTAACCTATTCACAATAGTACAATGAAGCAACTAGAGTATGGTACAAACATAATTATTTAATTATATTTGATAGTATTTGCTAATTACATTATTCTCAAGCTTTTTGCTGGAAGAAGAAATTAAGAATCTGATAGTCCTGAGTCACCTCTACCTGAAATCACAGACGATGGGGTGAGTCATCAACTCAGTGAGATTATAGTATCATAAGGGTGGAGTATGCAATAAAAATATTTTTTTCAAGGTTCAAGAATAATAAATAAATAAGGTGGTTATACAATAACGTTATAATAATAAAATTTAATCCACAAGAAATACCCACAATAACTGGACCAATATCACAAAAGTAAATCATATAATATAATAGATAACATATAACAATAGCACCGAAGAAAATATATTATTATTCCAGTATTATCACACATCACATTCACATAAGGGTAGCTTCTACTCTACAAATTACAAACTTCTATGTGCGCATAGCCTGATGGTATAGCACCCATCAAGTTGAGATTCTGTCATATTGGCTAATCAAATAGCTTGGTATGATCACATAGGCCAAGAGGTCACATTGATTTTTACAATTCACAAATACATAATCACAAACAATAAATGATATGAAATAGTTCAATTATCAACAATAGTTAAATTTTCATCAAAGAATTCTAAAAGTGACAAAGCATGAGATGGATACTATAACTCACCTCAAATATGCAAATTTGATTCATCTAAATCATTGAAAATAATTGGTTGGTTCGATGACACTACTCGACCTACATTCACGTCCACACATAAATCGCACATTTAGATTTATTTTTAATTTATTATTTGTTATTCTTGTTTTAATTATTTATTAAGTACTTATACCCTTTTTTAACATCTTAATAGGCTCTAAAATTTATTTTATAATTATAAATTTAAATATCATAAAAATATATTATAATAGGGCTATACAATAAAGTGAGTTCAAATATGTGTTATAATCCTATAAAAATACATTTACTTCTTCAAGTCATTTGATTTACTTATTTATTAAATTAATATTTATAATTTTGGAAATATTAAATACAAACATTAAACTTTATATTCATCTATTATATACTTATATTTATAACCAAATCAAATATATTTTGTTATGCTCAATTCAGCCCTAAGTTAATAAAATATCTAAATTTTAGCATTTGAGTAGTTTGTATTCATTTAATTGTATATTAATTTTTTTAAAATTAATTTTCCCTAAAATTTTTTCAGCATGTTTTCAACATCATATATGACCTCTCTGTAAATTTTTATAATTTGTAGAGTTTATTTATATAGGTAAATAATTCAAACACAACAGCAAATTTCAGCGGTATTCATTTAGACTATTAAAATGAGCAACTTATATTCACTTATTTACTCACTTATGTTCTCTCCTCATTTTGACTTGCCCTTTTACCACAATCTTTCCAACATCCAAATATATCTTTATGTAAATTGTTATGAATTTTAAAGATCATTTTCATATTGAAATAAATAAAACACAGTAGCTAAATTATAAAAATTTCAAGCTGTATAATTTGGACAGATTTGAGTGTTAGGGATTCTAACTTCATTCCTTTCAATTTCTTTCAAAAGAAATAAATTTCCAACATTATAAATACTTATTAAACATGTATAAATAACAATTGTTTGCTCAGATTTAACAAATAATAAATTTAAAGCTAGAGAAACTAAATTAAAAGATTAAGATTTGAAAATTTCAGATTTCTTACTTTTAGGAGTTCTTTTTGCCTTCTTTGCTTTATATCACTTTGTTGATTAAATTTTATATTTTAGATCACTTTTAGACATAAAAATTTATCTTAGGAAGGGTTCATGGCTGCTGAAAAAATAGAGAAAATCGTGATAGACAAATAGGTGTTTTGATAGAAATGAGAAAGGAAACGGAAATTGAGATAAGAGCAAAACTATTGTCAATTTTTTAATCATAATTTGCCTTCATATTCAAATGAGCTGACTCACCCATTTAATTTGACAGAAAAATGGCTGAGAAATAAGTGGAGAAAATATCCATTTTGCCCCTCAAGTATTACATATTTATTTATTAACTTGTATGTTCTTTTAGTCTTTTCACACCTTAAATTGCTACTTACACTTATCTTAATTTCTTTAAAATTATTTTTACTTCTAATTTTCAATTTTTTTATTTATTTGATATGGTTTTAATGCATATAATTATTTTAAGGTATTATTAATTAAGTTATAATGTATTTTGAGTATAATACCGAAGTTTTTTTATACATATGAATTGTTGTCTCTAAGATGTTTTAAAATTTTCATTTTCAATACTTTAGTGACTTGTAAATTTCACTTCTTTATATATATAAATGATTTTTTCAACACTGTAGTAGGTCATTTTATTTCTCTAATAGTTTATATACAAATATAATTGGTTATTTTATACATTATTGTTGGTTTGATTCACAATCATTATAAGTTGTAGAGTTTTCAATTCAAGTACTTTAGAGTTTTTGTTTATATTACTTTGACATATTAAAATTTTATTTCAATTAATATTTTCTCTTACTTTATTCATTTAATTTATAAATATTTAAGCTACTGGATTTATATTTCATCTATGATATTACATTCTCTATCTCTAATTAAAATTCATTCTCAAATTTTCTAAAGCAATCACCCACTAAAAGGTTGAGGATATCTATCTAACATTTTAGACTCAATTTTCTAAGTATATTCTTCTACTGATTGACTTTACCACAAAACTTTTAACATAGGAATATTCTTATTTCTAAGTCTTTTAACTTGCTTATCAACTATAGCTACTAGTACTTCCTAATAGGTCAAATCTTGCTGCAAGTCCACTAGTGAAGCTTGTAAAATGTAGGATGGATCAGAAACATATTTTCGAAGCATAGAAATATGAAACACTGGATGCACTTGTACCATATTGGGTGGCAGTGTCAAACGGTATGAAACTGATCCCACTCTTTCTAAGATCTCAAATGGACCAATGTACCTTGGTGAGAGCTTTTCTTTCTTACCAAATCTTAAACTCCCTTCATTGGTGAAATACATGTTCACCAAAACTAATTGAATATCTTTTCTTTTAGGATCTACATAGCTCTTCTAGTGGCTGAAGACTGTCTTCAAACGTTCTTGAATTAATAGTACTTTCTTTATAGTTTCTTGAATAAGTTCTGGGTCTTCTATATGTCTTTCACCAAATTTATTCCAACATATAGGGGATCTATACTTTCTTCCATATAATGTTTTGTAGTGTGTCATCTGTATAGTTGAATGGTAGCTATTATTAGAGGCAAATTCAATCAATGACAGATGATTGTCCCAAGTACCTCCAAAATAAAAAATGCGCAATCTCAACATATCTTATAAGGTTTGAATAGTTCTTTCTTTTTACCCATCTATTTGTAGATGAAATGCAGTGCTGAAATTTAACTTTGTTCTCAATGCCTTTTGTAACTTCTGCCAAAATCTGAAGGTGAATTGTGTTCCTCTATCATAAATGATGGAAATAGGCACTCCATGTAAACTTATTATCTTATCTAAATATATTTGGGCATGTTAGGATACATAATAAGTGATTTTTACAGGTAAAAAATGAGCAAATTTTGTTAATCTATCAACAATCACCCATATAGAATCATAGCCTGCAGATGTTTTAGGTAATCCAACCACAAAATCCATAGTAGTCCTCTCCCATTTTCATTCTGGACGTGGTAACTGTTGTAATAGCTCAGATGGCTTCTGATGTTCAAATTTTACCTGTTGGCATGTTAGACGCTTTATTATAAATTCTGTAATATCCTTCTTCATATCAGCCCACCAATAAATATCTTTCAAATCATGGTACATTTTAGTAGTTTTAGGATGGGCATTATAGTTTACATAATGAGCCTCCTTCATTATCTGTTCCTTTAGATCACCTATTGCCGGTACACAAAGTCGATTGCCACATTTCAACATACCTTTATTAATCACAAATTCAGAGATCTTGCCTATGGCAATGTCTTCTTTTATCCTCACCAATTGTGGATCTTTATTTTGTAGTGTCTTGATTGATCAATCAATAATGGTTTGACAGTGAATTGAGCTATCAGTGCTTCATTATTTGATAAATCAAATCATATCCCCAAGCCATATAAGTTATGAATCTATTTTACTAATGGTCGTCAACCTACATAAATGTGTGCTAAACTCTCTAAATATTTTCTACTTAAGGCATCCGCTACCACATTGGCATTACCTAGATGATATAAGATTTCACAATAATAGTCCTTAAGTAACTCCATCCATCTACATTGCCTAAGATTTAGATCTTTCTATTGAAAGATGTATTTGAGGGTCTTATGATTTGTGAATATCTCATATTTTTCACCATATAAGTAGTGTCTCCAAATCTTCAAAGCAAATACCGCTGCTGCCACTTCTAAATCATGAGTAGAATAATTTACTTCATGCTTCCTCAGTTGTCTGGAGGCATAGGCAATCACCCTATCATTCTGCATCAAAACACAACCAAGTCCCACTCTGGATGCATCACAATACACTATAAATTTATCTCCTTCAATTGATAATGCAAGAATAGGTGCAGAAGTCAAGCATTCCTTCAATCTATAAAAGCTTTCCTCACATTTGATGTCCCAATTAAACATTACCCCTTTATGGAGCAATCTAGTAATTGGTGTAGCAATTTTAGAAAAGTCTTTTATAAATTTTCTATAATAACCAGCTAGTCCCAAAAAATTTATTATTTCTGCAACATTTGTTGGTCGAGGCCAATCGACTACTGCTTTAATTTTCTTAGGATCCATTTGTAACCTTTCACCGGTGATCACATGTCTTAAAAAATATACTTTCTCTTATCAAAATTCACACTTAGATAATTTAGCAAATAATTAATTTCTCCTCAAAGTCTGCAATGCTATTCTTAAATGCTCTTCATGTCCAAATTGGCTCTTGGAATAAATCAATATATCATCTATGAAAACAACCACAAATTTATCTAAGTATGACTTGAAAACCCGATTTATCATATCCATAAATGTTGCAGGTATATTAGTGAGACCAAAATGTAGTACTAAAAACTCATAATAGTCATATCTATTACGAAATGCAGTTTTAGATACGTCTTTCTTCTTGATTCTCAATTAATGGTACCCAAAGCGAATATCTATCTTAGAAAAATATCTTGCCCCTTGTAGTTGATCAAACAAATCAGGCATATGATATTTGTTCTTTATAGTCACCTTGTTCAACTGTTTGTAGTCTATACACATTTGAAGTGAACCATCTTTTTTCTTAACAAATAATATTTTTCCACCCCATGGTGACCTGCTAGGTCTAATGAAGCTTTTACCTAGAAGATCTTGTAATTGTGCTTTCAACTTCTTCAACTCTGTTAGAGCCATTCTGTATGGAGAAATAGAAATAGGTGTTGTACCAGGCAGCAAATTTATATTAAACTCTATTTCCCTCTCTGGAGGCAAAGTGGTAAGATCATCAGGGAATACATTAGGAAACTCTTGTACTATAGGTATCTGATCCAAACTAGGGGATGAAACACTAGTATCTCTGACATGGGCCAAATACCTTATACATCCCTTTCTTAATAATCTTTTAGCACTAATTGCTGAGATCATACTCTTTAGCACTTCACTCTTATCCCCTGAAATTTAAAAAATTTTCATGATGTACTATGAAATATTACCCTCTTACCATTACAATCTAAGGTGATAAAATACTTAGACAGCCAATCCATTTCCAAAATAACATCAAACTCTAACACTGATAATTCTATCAAATCAGCTCTCAGGATTTTATCATCTATCACTACCTTACAAGAAGGGTATACATTTTTAACAATAATTTCTTCCTCTAAAGGAGTAAATACAGTGAGAGAAATATCAACCAGTCTGAAAAGTACATGAAATTTAGAAGCAAAATAGGTGGACACAAAAGAATGGGTTGCCCTTGAATCAAATAGCACCCTTCCTTTAACAAATTGGATGAAAATGATACATGTAATAGTTGTATTTGATGCTTATGCATTCTGAGGTGATAAGGTATACACTCTCCCTCTACCCCTACCAGACGTTGGTTGAACTGTAGGTCTTTCAGTAACATTGCCTCTTCCAGAACCTCTTTCAACTCCACTAGATCTAGGACTCCTTTCTATCTACACTGTGGTCTAGGACGTTTGGGGTCTTATTTCTACTGCAATCAAAGGACAATATTGAATTATATGATCTTTTTTTCCACATTTAAAGTATGCCCTAATCTCCTTGTAACATTGGTCTTTGTACATCTTCCCACAAGTCTGACAGGGAGTACATACAAGAGGCCTCTGAATATTAGTACTAGAAACTCCATGAGTAATAATACCATATGGCCTTCCTTTAGATGGTCTAGGTGGAAGTCTCATTGAGGTTCCTGGTGGATTGATTTGTGACATAGATTATGATTGTTGTCTAGCACGAGGTATCCCTGCTTCTTCCCTGCCTCTATGTCTTATAAAGCTTTCAGTTCTAGACTTCTTCTTATGTTCTCGGGCTTCCATCTCTCTATTTTCTATTATTCATACTTTGTCCACTAGTTTAGAGTAAGAATCATAATCATAAGCAGCCAAAATCATGTACAGTGAATTAACTAATCCTCGTCTGAACAAATGCATTCTTGCTGCTTCATTTGGTACTAGTGCTGGTATATACTTACTCAACTTATTAAACTATTTTGCATATTCAGATACTGTCATACCAAGTGTTTGCACTAACCTCTCAAACTCTAAAGAATTGGCTTGCCTAACACTTTAAAGTAGAAAATCTTGCAATACCATCTCTGCAAATTGCTCCCAAGTCAAAAGAACATTTCCTTGCAATAATCCAACCACAGCTTTCTTGTACCGTTCCTTTGCATCACCTCTCATCCGGTATCCTGTAAATTCAATGGCTTTCTTGTCTGGACAATGGAGTATTTGAGTCTTTGATTCTATTTTCTCTAAAAACTCTGTAGTGTCTTCTTCCCCTTTATAGATTAGATGACTAAATTTCAAAAATTCCACTAATAATTTTCTTTCTTCATCTGATTCCACCTATGGTGGTAGAGGTGGAGGAACTTGGACTTCAAGGACAAGTGCCTGTTTTTATTGTTGTCTTTGTTATATCATCATTTACGTCATCAACTCATAATTTTTCAGTAATTGTTCAAGTCTTTCCATCACCCCAGCTATTCTATCTTTAGTTGCTGGTGGTTCTTGGGGATGAGTTTTTATATTCTCAACTCTTTGCACAGATTTCTCAGAAGAAACAGCTCCCTCAGATCTAATTGCCCTAGGTCTTCTTCGAATTTCCATATCTAAACTATAAGAGAGAAAATAATTATTCAGTTAGCGCAAGAATTAATGCAAATCTAGATAACAACGAAAATAAGATATAACAGAATAATCATAAGCTCCATATTATTCTTATACATTTATGCTTATGAACATTTAACCTATATGTTATTATAAACCTATGCTCTGATACCACCTCTGTCACACCCCATTTTTAGAAGTGTGACAGTCCTAGAGTCCAAATAGGTTTAAGGCCACCAAACACCACGTAGAACTCAACTAATTTATGAATTCAAACAAATTGATCATTGCACTAATGAATTATAATTTTATTATTATTTACTCATAATTTTATGATATATTATTATTACACATTTATTTTCATATTATATATTATATACAAATATTTTTTATTATATTATGGTTTACTTTCACAATTTACTAAACTATTTATAATAGTACTACGAAGCAACTAGAGTATAGTACAAATATAATTATTTAATTATATATGATAGTATTTGCTAATTATATTATTCTCAAGCTTCTTGCTGGAAGAAGAAATCAAGAAGCTGATGATCTTGAGTCACCTATACCTGAAATCACATATGATGGGGTGAGTCGTCAACTCAGTAATATTATAGTGTCACAAGGGTGGAGTATGCAATAAAAATATTTTTTTTCAAAATTCAAGAATAATAAATAAATAAATAAGGTGATTGTACAATAACATTATAACAATAAAATTTAATCCACAAGAAAGATCCACAATAACTAGACCAATATCACAAAAGTAAATCACATAATATAACAGATAACACATAGCAATAGCATCGAAGAAAATATATTATTATTTCAGTACTATCACACATCACATTCATATAAGGACAACTTCTATCCTACAAATTACAAACTTTTATGTGCACATAGCCTGATGGTATAGCCTCCATCAAGTTGGAATTTTATTATATTGGCTAATCAAATAGCTTGGTATAATCACATAGGCCAAGAGGCCACATTGATTTTTACAATTCACAAATACAAAATCACAAACAACAAATGATATCAAATGACTCAAATATCAACAATAGTTAAATTTATCAAAAAATTCTAAAAGTGACAAAGCAAGGGATGGACACTTTACTCACCTCAAATATACAAATTTGATTAATCTAAGTCATTGAAAATAATTGGTTGGTTCGATGACACTACTCGACCTATATTCACATCCACACATTAATCGTACATTTAGATTTAATTTTAATTTATTATTTGTCATTCTTATTTTAATTATTTATTAGGCACCTATGCCCTGTTTTAGCATCTTAATAGGCCTTAAAAATTATTTTATAATTATGAATTTAAATATCACAAAATTATATTATAATAGGGCTATACAATAGAGTAAGTTCAAATATATGTTATATGCCTATAAAAATAAATTGGCTTCTTCAAGTCATTTGATTAACTTATTTATTAAATTAATATTTATAATTTTGGAAATATTAAATAAACGTATTAAACTTTATATTCATATATTATATGCTTATATTTATAACCAAATCAAATATGTTTTGTTGTTCTCAATTCAGTCCTAAGTTAATAAAATACCTAAATTTCAACATTTGAGTAGTTTGTATTCATGTAATTGTATATTAAATTTTTTAAATTAATTTGCCCTAAACTTTTTTCAGCGTGTTTCCAACATCATATATGATCTCTCTGTAAATTTTTACAATTTATAGAGTTTATTTATATAAGTAAATAATTCAAACACAACATCAAATTTCAGTGGTATTAATTTAGACTATTAAAATAAACAACTTATATTCACTTATTTACTCACTTATGTTCCCTCCTCATTTTGACTTGTATTTTTACCATAATCTTTCCAACATCCAAATATATCTTTATGTAAATTGTTATGAATTTTAAAGCTCGTTTTCATATTGAAATAAATAAAACACAATAGCTAAATTATTAAAAGTTTAAGCTGTATAATTTGGACAGATTTGAGTGTTAGATATTCTAACTTCATTCCTTTCAATTTCTTTCAATAGAAATCAATTTCCAACATTCTAAATACTTATTAAACATGTATAAAGAACAATTGTTTACTTAGATTCAATAAATAATAAATTTAAAGCTAAAGAAACTAAATTAAAATATTCAGATTCAGAATTTCCATATTTCTTATCTTTAGGAGTTCTTTTTGTCTTCTTTGTTTTATATCACTTTGTTGATTAAATTTTCTATTTTAGATCACTTTTAGACATAAAAATTTAGCTTAGGAAAGGTTCATGGCTGCTGGAAAAATAGAAAAAATCGTGATAGACGAAGAGGTGTTTTGACAGAAATGAAAAAGGAAAAAGAAATTGCCTAAGCTCTTCCTATTCAAATGAGTTGATTCACCCATTTAATTTGGCAGAAAAATGACTGAGAATTAAGTGGGTGAAATATCCATTTTGCTCCCCAAGTATTGCATATTTTTGTGTTAACTTGTATACCATTTTAGTCTTTTCACACCTTAAATTGCTACCTACACTTATCTTAATTTTTTTTAATTTATTTTTACTTCTAATTTTTAATTTTTAATTTATTTTATATAGTTTTAATGCATATAATTATGTTAATGTATTATTAATTAAGTTATAATGTATTTTGAGTATAATAACGAAGATTTTTTTTATACATATGAATTGTCGTCGCTAAACTGTTTTAAAATTTTCATTTTCAACACTTTAGTAACTTGTAAATTTCACTTCTTTATATATATATCAATTATTCTTTCATCACTCTAGTAGGTTATTTTGTTTCTCTAATAATTTATATACAAATATAATTGGTTATTTTATACATTACTGTTAGTTGATTTGATTTACAATCGTTATAAGTTGTAGAGTTTTCAATTCAAATACTTTAGAGTTTTTGTTTATAATACTTTGGCATATTAAAATTTTATTTCAATCAATATTTTCTCTTACTTTGTTCATTTAATTTATATAATATTTAAGCTACTAGATTTGTATTTTATCTAGGATATTACAAATAGCATCTCAGTCGCCGAAAAATGGTGGCTGGAATATTATTACCATCGCCAGAAAACGGTAGCCGAATTTCGGCCAAACTCAAAAGTAGTCTAAAATTTATAAATAATATATTAAAATGAAGCTTATGAAAAGAGAGTTCCAAAAATACCAAACTTGTAGGGAAAGAATGTAGGAATCAGCCAAAATCTTTGCCGAAAGCTCTCGAGATGTGTCAACTTCGTCCGACAAGTTAGGGCAGCTCCTGGGCCGGACGGCAGCGATCTTGGTGGCGTTGAACTCGTCGAATGATGGGCTTTCTATTAGTACTAGAGGTATTGAAAAATAATCACCGGGCGACTATAAATCGAAAACAAATCGACCAGCTCTCTTTTTCTCTCTCCCTTTCTCTTTTTCAAATACATATATATATTTCTCTTTTTTTAATAATAATATTATTTTTTTTCAAAAATTTAATAGTAGATTACTAAATAATATAAATTTAACTATTTATATTATTTAAATATCATTTTAAACTAATTTAAAAATCAGGATATTACAGTGATCTTTTAGCCATGGCAGGTTGCATTTTTTTTTAATTTTGGTATAAACAAACTAATGATTGTAAGTTATAATTATTCGTAAAATATTTGAGAGTATAAATAATCAATACCATCAAAATCGTAATGAAATTTGCAATAAAATAAAATTATAAGCAAGATGTTAAAAAATAGCAATAAAATTTGCTTATCTGTGGATATTTTTGCATTTTTATTTTTAATCTAAGCGTTTGTTGGATGTTTTTTAGTTACTTGAAAGTTGAAACAACTTCATTTTTTATGTCTCTTTTCCTTTTCTTAGTCAAATATGATGCGGAAAAAATGATATTTAAAAAGTGACAAGTTAATCTAGCCACTTTAATATTGGCCGATAATAGAATTATATAAATTAAAAAAATACGTGATTTATTTTGTTAAGAAATTAAAATTAAAAATTGACACTGTAATTATAAATTTTATGAAAATTCATGAATTTTTTTTTATAAATAACCCATAAATAGATAAGTAAACCCGATTAATAATTTTGCGGTTAAAAAATTTCTATTGGCGTAAACTAACAAATAAAAAAAAAGTTTTTCAATTTTAGATTAGGATTTAATTCAGCTTTTGATTTAATGTTACAAGTAGGCAAAAGCTTGACAAAGCCATTTTTTTTCTTTTCTATACATGATATAGGATGGAAATTTAGGGGTGTGTAAATTTTTTAAACCCAAACGAACTTGACTAAATCGAATATATTATGGCCGGGTTCGGTCAGTTTATATTGCATATACCAGTAAAATTGGGTTTATATTTTTAAAAAATTTTGAATTCGGTCGATCATTAGGGTTGAGGTAATTTCTTTCATTTGCACTCGAATCCGACCAACTATTATGTATTTATATATAAATATATGTATTTTTATTTTATTTTATCACCTAACCCGACAATATTAAAATGAATTCAAAGATAAATCTCTAATATTAAATATCAATCCTTTTGAAACCAACCTGATCCGACATGACCCGAAATTAATTTGGATTAATCAAAATCATAAGAAATTTGGACGACACCAGTTTGATATTTTTATTATTTAATCATGTTTGGTCGAAAAAAAATACACCTTCAACTCGACCTATACTTACCCCTAGATAAGATTATAGTTGACTCCATATATGTTTTAAATATGTTTATCTTTAATTAATTATGTTGATTTACGTTGTATCAATAATGAATTATCCTCAAAGAGTAAGATGTGATAATATGAGTCTTTTTTCTTTCTCAATTAAAAGTCTCAAATTAGAATTCTGAAAAAAAAAAAACTTCAACATTTAAAGTTTATTAACATCATCATTAAAGTGTGTCAACAATGTCTCATTAACACCATCATCTTCTTCTATCCTTCAGCAGAAGGATTGGCACCCAATGCCTACATTAATGCCCCTTAGACAACCCACTTTCCTTTAACTTCCCACAGCATGCCATCCTTTTTTTAACAATGAAGAGGCAAGGCCTAAGAACAAAGAACTACTTAGTATATAGTCTTGGAAAAGAAACACATGTTAATATTGAACCCATTATTAGCCAATCAACCCGCACTTCTATTCCCTTCTTTATGTTATTTCCGTAATACTTAATTTAATTTTAAATAATTAATAAATTAATATTAATAGCAATAATAAATGCAAGAATGAAATTAAATACAATAAATAAACCGAGCCAACAGAATTCACTGTTTGTCCTTAAGAAATTTTTATTCCACTCTCGGTACCCAAGGTTAATGGAACAATTCCTCCCAGGATAGAACAGTTTAGAACCTTACCGGTGTAGCGGTACTTCAAACGCCGGTAAACAATGAACGCAAAATAACAGTGTAAATCACACGACACTATGAAATTTTTTTTTTCAAGAGAGGACTGAAAAGATATGCAAAATTTTGCAAATAAAAAATTGTATGGAAAAAGTAATGTCTTTAAATCAAATGAGGGCTAGAGGTACTTATAGAGATGAAGGGGTGCAAATTGAAAGGTTACAATTGTTCATTTTGAACCAATAGATGTAATGGTTCATTTTGAACCGAATGGACACAATGGTTCATTTTGAACCAAAAAGTATCATTCCAAAAGGTACCTTTTCAAAAGGTACACTTTCATTTATACCTTTTCTAAAAGGTACATTCTCATTCACACCTTTACATATATATATATATTTATAAAAAAAATAAGGGAAAAAAAACACTATCAAAATTGAATCTATACGCCCATTTGGAATCAAACCCATAAATTATAGCTATCCAATCTGACAATCCAACAGTTATAAGTGTGTTCTTTTTTCTTACCCATTAATGAAACATGCTAATGTACAGTTAAAAACCAAGAAAACCGTCAAATGTTAATATAGCATACAATTGGGCGAAAGAAGTACCCAGAGTTGAAGAACCAGAAATCTGAGACGATGAAGCAGTAAAAGCACGAATTGCAGAGATAGCAGCGCGTCCTATCCATCATCAACCCACTTTCTCTGCCTTAAGAGTTGATTTTTATTTTGATTTGACGGACTCTCATTAGCGCTCAAAGATCTGGTCGGCTTCTTCTGAGACTCCAGAAAGGTTGTTGGCATGAACAAAAAATTCAAAACTTTGGATTCATTGAATTTGAGGAGGATTTAAAGGACATTTGGACTGAAAAAAGAGAGGTTGGAATCACTCTCGAGGTTGAGAGCAGCGACACCATCGACAACAAAGCTAAAAGTAATGCAGCTATGGTGTTTGATGAAATTCCTGTGAAGAACACAGTTTGTGCAGACGGCGAGCTCCTTTAGGAAGAAAACACTTGAACGTAATCTGGTTCAAAGAACACAAGAATCCAGAACCTCTGAGATTAATAAACGGAGAAAGAAGCGAAAAGGAAAACGGAGAGAAAAGCAATTGAAAGCGGTGCAGGAGCTCTAAGATGCAGCCATTGATCTTCTTCTTCAATTTGAAGGACCCATTGTTATATATATGTGTGTGTGTGTGTGTGTGTGTTAAGAGATAATTGGCTCTGCTAGGATTTTTCCTTCACCATCACGGTAACGTCATCTCCACCGCGGCGGCCCCTTCTAGGCTGGCCGGATGTTCGTTTGTTGATGCTTTGAAGAAGGGAGTGGTTGCTATTTCGGATAGGGTCGATCGACCATCTGATGGAATTGTGGCTTCTCCTATTTCTGTTAATATTCAACTGAAGCAACCCTATAGGTTTAAAGGGGTGCCGGCTATTTCCTTTACTGAGGAGGAGATTTCAGAGCTTGCTAAACCCTTTTCTTATGCTTTGATTGGATTTTTTGGATCGGGAAGACCAAATATGAAGGGGATAAGAAAGGCTATGGATTTGATAGGCTTTAAAGGGGATTATCTTTTAGGCTTGATTGATGATAAACACGTCCTAATCAAGTTTGCCATTGAGGAAGATTTCTTTCGATTTTGGTTACGCCAATTATGGTATTTCAATGGATTTGCAATGCGTGTTTTCAAGTGGACTCCTGATTTCCATTCTGATGTGGATTGCCCGTTGTTTCCTGCATGGATTACATTGGAGGGGCTGCCAGTTCATTTTTTCAATCAAAAGGCTCTGTTTCCGATAGCTCAGCTTGTTGGTAAGCCGTTGAAGCTAGATTCTGCTACTTCCTCATTAATCCGACCTTCTGCTGCCCGTATATGTGTCGAAGTGGATTTATCCTAGGAATTGATTGATAGGGTGTGGATAGAAAATGGCAAAACTGGTTTTTTCCAACCAATTATTTATGAGAATTTGCCAAAATATTGTTCCAGCTGCTGTAAGATGGGGCATGCAACAGCCACATGTACAGTTAACGAAGATTTTCATCAACATAATTCAGTTCCTGGACTTGCTAAAAATTCAGAACCAGTTGAGCATGTTAAACCGGTAGAGAAAGTATGGATGCCTAAACTGAGTTCACAAACTGAAAAACAGAGACTGGGCGAACCAAATTCAAATGAAAATATTTCTAGCTCTTTGCATGATACTGTTCCAGTGGACCAACCATTGATTGATTCTTGTCCTCTTTTACATGAAAATAATAAGGATCACGTGAAAATTCAGCCTATAACGATTCCACCCGCCAATGTGCCGAATGCAGATACTTTGCCCCCTGTTTTAGCTTGTGTTGGTGATGAGCCTCGGGCTGTTACTAATTTTAATTTGGGTGTTTCAGATTCTGAAAAGGATAGTGATACTCGTGATACTGAAACTCTGGACAGATTCTCTGATTGAGAAATAACTGCTGAGGCAGATTTGAATACAAATGCTAATGTTGATGGATTTATTCCTGTGGCTCCTCGTGCTCGTGGACGACCGCCGAAAAAGGTTAGAAAATTAAATCTAAAGATGCCTTGATCACTAATTCCCTTGCTACTCATAATAACTCATCACAATGAATATTCTTTTTTGGAATGTGCGTGGTGTTGCGTCTTCATAAAATCGTCTTCATAAATTATGTTTGGTTCTGTGAACCTCGGTTTTCCGCCCGAAAAGGATTCGGGCGAACGTTCACTCGTTGTCGGGAGTCGCCACTCAGTTTATTTTGTTCGAAGGGAAAAACTAAGAAAACCCTTGTTTGACTCCAATAATGCATCCAATGTAAAGGCTTTTAGTCTGCGAACCCAAGGAGGATTCGGGGACTATGTCATGCTTTTGATTAACTTGCAAAAATGGAACAAATTTAAAGACAAAAAGATTGTTGGTAGTTTGTGGACTTGCTATTTGGGGTGAATCCCAAACATGCCTACATACTCCCGTTTGAATAGGAGATCAAAGCCCATGTAGTTCGGAAAAGCCTATTTAAAGGCGATGAAAATTATGCTTCATGCATGTGTGTGTATGCTTCGTGCATTGTCGGGCTTCATGCCAAAGATGTGAGATTTAGGTACTTTGTACCAAAAGAGTGGAATTTAGGCTCCATGCCAAAGGTTGATTTTAATTGAGTCGGGCTTCATGCCAGAGTTGTGAAATTTAGCACTTAGTGCTAAATGGTGCAATTTTAGGTACTTTGTACCAAAAGAGTGCAATTTAGGCCTTTGGCCAAGTGTTGTCGGGCTCCATGCCAAAATGTGAATTTCAGCACTTAGTGCTAAATTGTGAAATTTTAGGTACTTCGTACCAAAATGGTGTAATTTAGGCTCCGTGCCAACAGATTGATTTTAATTGTGAAATGTAGGTGCTTTGTACCAAAAAGATGTAATTTAAGTCTTTGTGCCAAAGAGGCTGATTGATTAGTCCATTAGGCCTTAGACCTAAAAGGATTAGGTCTTTGACCGAGAAGAAATTGAGAAGAAGATAGAATGCTTATGATATGCTCGAATTGACCAAAGATGAATTATGATATTACCTTGATCAGAATTTTTCCACTTCTAAGTTCCATATCTTGTTTCCTTGCACTTTTGAGTATGATTCTTGGTTTCTACAACACAATATTAGAAATTTTTAAGCATAAAAATTTCGTCAGCATCTGAGCATAGGAAGTCCAAAAGTCCCCTATTTTTCGAAAATCTGAAGACTATATATAGGCAAAATCGGGCTGCACGGAGGCCGAGCTGCCGTGAACGGCGGCTGAGCCGCCGTCCTCACGGCGGCCGAGCCGCCGTGGGCGGCGGCCGGGCCGTCGTCCCCACGGCGGCTGGGCTGCTGTCCTGGCCCACTGCGACTCGCGCTACTTCTGCTAAAACTGACTTTCCGGGAGCCACGGGCCTCCAAAAATTATTCCGAGACCATATCCATGATCCTTGCGTCGCACCGGACATTTCAAGCACCATGAAGACATACTTTCGGTGGACTTTTACCGTTGCCCGCCGGTCCGGCCTGGTCTGAGGAAATTGGCTTTCCGAGCCTCAAAATTTGAGTGTTCACAATTGCCCCCCACTGGGGTCCATAAAAATGATTTATGGGGCCCAGTGGCTTCTGAAGAGCGAATTTTGAGCGAGGGGTAAAAGATACGCCTTTTGGCACTTCTGAATCGCTTGCAACATTTCTGATTTTTCTGTACCTGCACTCTTGTTAAGCACAAACAGTACATATGTATGCATGATGTCCTCTTCTATTTTTTCAAAAAGGCATTTTTTTTTCAACCGTTGTATGAACAACTGGACCAAGAGTCTCCATAAGGTTGAAAGGATCAATATGGGAAGATATGGATGGTGCGCTGTTGCTACTTGGGTTGTGAGCTGATGCTACTCTTAGAGGCGCAGCTGGGGATTGGGATTTCTTGCACGCTTGTATCAGATTTTGGAATCCACAAGCTCATGTCTTCAGGTTTGGTGCCCGGATGGACGAGATGTGTCCTCTTTTTGAGGAATTCTGCTCAATCATTGGATGTGACTCAAATGCCCCCCTTTGTAAGGCATGAGGTTCAAATTGGCTATGTGGGGTCTTTTCAGAGGCTTTTCAACTTTACAAGGCCTCAAGCTTAAGCCATCAGTAATTATTTCTAGTAAAGAACTTAGAAATAATCCTCTAGGAAGTCCAACTCCACTGGGGAAGGAACTTGAATTTTTCTGAAGTTGCCCCCAAATTATTTCCGGAGTTACTCGAACTGTTCTTCAAACTTTGGTTAGGAACCATCAGATGATCAGGCCTTTTACAGAGCCTTCCCTTATTCAGACTACTCCTGAGTACAGAACTCGGTTTATAGCTGGAGTTTGGCCACTTGAAAAGCCAAGGAGGCTTGCATTGCTGTAGGAGCTGGAGGGAAATGAGGTGGTTCCTCTTAACGAGGAGAAGGCAGACGCTGCAGACTCTGCAGACTCTAGGGTTGACTTTTTTTTTGACGTTTTGGACTTATGGTCTGACTCTATTTTGTTGGTTTTTGGTACTTTATGAAAGGAATGACTCTTTTTGAATAAATGACTCCCTTGGGAATGAATGACTCTTCTTGGGATGAATGACTCTTTTTTGAATGAAGGACCCTTTAATTTGCTTTCCAAGCATTATCTACTTTATTTATTTGCTCTAATTTTTGCCTAAGCCGTCCTTTCAGATTTTCAACTTAGCGAGCTCTTACCCATTCTTGCCTAAGCCGCCCTTTGCGGGTTTTCGACTTAGCGGGCCCCACTATTGCCTAAGCCGCCCTTTGTGGGTTTTCGACTTAGCGGGATTTTTTTGTTGTTTGTTGTTGTTGTTTTTTTTTGTTTTTTTTTATGTTGGCAAAAGAAAAATGAATGATTTTTATTAAAATTTAGACCGTGCTCAAGGAGAGCTGCCTACATATCTCGAATTAGTTTGCGAGAATCAGGTCTAATGTAGTTCATTTTAATGCATAATCACACATAATATTTCTTTAATTGGTCCAAATTGCATGGATTTGTGAATTCTAACCCATCCAAATCAGACAAGATGACGGCTCCGCCGGAAAGTATTTTCTTTAAAATGTAGGGTCCAGCCCAATGAGGACGGAACTTCCCACGAGGATCTGTAACGGGTGTTTTGATCTCTTTCAGAACTAAACAACCTTCTTCCAACTTTCGATCTTTGATCTTTTTGTTGAAATGTCTGGCCATTCGCCTATGATACCCTTGAATCTGATGTAGAGCTTGAAGTCTTTTTTCGTCCAAACCCAACAACTGATGATGATAATTGTTGATCCATTCAGCTTCATTTATCTGATTTTCTTGAATTATCCTCGCCGATTGAACTTCCAGTTCAATGGGGAGTACTGCTTCCATTCCGTACACCAGGGAGTACGGGGTTGCCCCAGTAGGTGCTCTAATGGATGTTCTATATCCCCACAAGGCTAGTGGTAGCTTCTCATGCCAACGTCTATGCTCCTTGATCATTTTTTGTATGATCACCTTTATAGACTTATTTGCTGCTTCTACAGCTCCATTTGTTTGGGGTTTATAAGGAGAGAACTTGTGGCGTTGGATCTTCTTGTCCTTCAAGAGTTTAGCAAATTCTGCCTGGAAATGAGTTCCGTTATCGGTGGTAACCTCAAATGGTGTTTCGTACCGACACAGGATATTGGTTCGGACAAATTGTGCTGCCTTTTTGGCGTCTAATTCTGCATAGGAAGCGGCTTCAACCCACTTTGTGAAGTAATCCACTGCTACCATGATAAACTGATGTCCATTCGAGGCTTCATTCTTCTCAATTTCTGCTTAACCGGCTTCGCATCTGGGTATAGCGGAATCTTGTGAACTGCCATGGCTGGGTCTATTCCCGTGACATCACTTGTCTTGCACATGAAGCAGTCGGCATACTTTCTGGTGCATTCCAGAACCTGTTCTTTATTCACACAATCACATGCAATGTATGTATGTTCATTTTCTTTGCCAATTATTATCTTTTCATTTATTTCATTTATTTCATTTATTTCATTTTTGCTAGATAACACTTGGAAAGCAAAAGACATAGGGTAACTAAGAATCGAAACAGTTTCATTGATAATGGTGGAGTCATTCTCCAAGATTACATTAGACTTGACATTAGGGCTTTCTAAATCTGAAATTACAGAAGACTCAGAATTAGACTCTAACTTGGTTTTTGACTCAGAATTAGTACAAGACTCGGTACAAGACTCAAGTTCAGGGTGTGACACAGGACTAGATTTAACCTCAGCAGCTTGTCCCTCCTCGGCGTACCAGTTCATTAGTGGCCTGTCTGTGGTCTTGATCAGCTTTGTGAGGTCCCTTTTGTCTTCAAAATTGGTTATCATGGCAACCTTATCAAAGAGACTGGGCCGCATGAAATCCTCCACAGTGATTGCATTGATGGAATGATTGGGCAAGGGGTTAGTGTTAATGTTTGGTTGCCTCCTGAGAGGAATGATGTCACCACTATCCAGCAAATCCTGGATGCGGTTTTTTAAAGTCCAGCAAGCATCTGTTCTGTGCCCATTTCATTGGTGGTACTCACAGTACTCATTGGCCCTGTAATTGGAGGGTAATGGGTTTGGAGGAGGCCTTGGGTCCAAAGGCTTCAAATATTTCCCTTCCATGGCCTTTTTAAACACTAGATGAAGGGGCATCCCAAGGTCGGTATATTGCCTTCTTGGCTGATTTCTCTGCCCAAGATTGCCCACACGTAAAGGATTCGCAGGGGCAATATTGGCCACTTCATTTACTTCGCTTGGGGAAGCAGCTTGGCCTTGTTTTTTATACTTCGAGATAGCTTCTTCATCTACTATCTTACCCAATTGTATCAGATCTTCTACCTTGGTTGCAGTCGCAATGAGCGATTTGAAAGTAGGTAGGTATTGGGTTTGCAGTTGGGCTTGATATGTAGGCCTTAAATTTCTGATTATGATATCAATCTGCTCTTGTTCTGAAGGGCGATCGATCATTTGGGCGGCCTTTGCCCTCCACCTCGTAAGGAAAGAGGAGAAGGGTTCATTGTTGTTCTGCTTGGTAGTCTCAAGTTCCCTTCTGGTGACATCCACCTCAATATTGTAGTGGTATTGAGTGTTAAATGCATTGCAGATGTCTTCCCAGGTCTTAATCTTGGCATGGTCCAGGCTTACAAACCACTTGAGGGCAGCACCAGTCAAAGATTGTTGGAATAATTGAGCAAAAAGCTCATCATTTAAACCCCAAGGGCTTAATGCCCCTACATACATCTTCAAATGGGTTTTAGGGCAAGTGGTCCCATCAAATCTGTCCATCCCCGGCATCTTGAATTTTGGAGGTAATCTGGCTTGGGGAAACAAGGATAAGGAATCCATGTCTACCACCTCTTTGTGAGTTTTCATGGCAGTGATTGACCTCTCAAGCAATTCAAGTTTTCTTTTCAATTCATCAGTTTCAGTGACATTCTTAGAGAGTGGATCCTCCAAATTGATGACAGGGGTATTCTGAGCAGTCATGGGGGTACTAGTTTGTCCCACAATAGGTTCTTTCCCTAAATTTCCAGAAGTAGTGGCTGTCTTTGGTACCCCTCCCAATTCAGCCAAGATGGCTACCCTCTGGGCGGCTAAAGCTTAATCAATTTTTTCTTGCATCCTAGCTTCAATTTCCTTAGCCTATCCATCTAACAAGGCCTTGATCTGTTCAATTGTAGCCATTTCAGGAATTGGAGTGGTTGGTGAAGTTGGAGTGGTAGAGCTTGTGGGTGATTGCCCAGTTGGAGTTGGTGTAGTTTGTGTAGGTGACGGCACACGGATGGTGGATACCTGAAAAGGTCAAGGGTAAAGGATCAGGGTAGTGTGTAGGGTAGGAAAACTCTTGGTCCACTTGCACATATCAAAAGATTTTCCCCAAAACCGTGTTGTTATGTTGCATGAATGCACCTCATCACTTCACAATTCATTTTAATGGTATGTGGCACTATCATTGGGTACATACAACCTAAGGGAAGGTTCTATTGGCACATGAAAAATAGAGAATCGGCTTATAATAGGGACCCTTGAGTCTTGAGTAAGATATACCTAACCACATGTGAAACAAGGAGTTTCGCGTGGGTCCAACAGTACGATTACTCATGGGCCACTCCAAAAGGATTGGAATGGTTTGCGACAACAGGGAGGACGCTTTGGCTGTCCGCAGGCATAATCAAGGAGACCTGTCGGTCAGCGCTACTTGCTATCCAGACTCAGAATTTTAAACAGAAAGAGAAGAAATTCATTTGAAAATAATTTTTTATGCCATGGAGGAAAATGATTCCCCCATATATGCAAGAGAAAAGGATTCTCTGAATGACAAAACAAATGCACATTTAGCCAAACAAGAGATCCATCCAAGGAAAAAGATTCCTTTTGCAAATCTTCATTCCAATATCCTTAAGGAGAGGATATATATTGCTAGGGTACCCTGCAAAATGAATAAAAATACCCTAAAGAAGGGCAAATTAGTCAAATAAGCAATAGTAGCCTATTAGGATCCCATAAATTATTTTTATGGTCTCCTGTGGCAAGTTAATCAAATAATCAATAGTAGTCCACTAGGATCCCATAAATGGTTTTTATGGTCCCCAGTGGAGTCGCCAAATTGTGAACCTCGGTTTTCCGCCCGAAAAGGATCCGGGCGAACGTTCACTCGTTGTCGGGAGTCGCCACTCAGTTTATTTTGTTCGAAGGGAAAAACTAAGAAAACCCTTGTTTGACTCCAATAATGCATCCAATGTAAAGGCTTCTAGTCTGCGAACCCAAGGAGGATTCGGGGACTATGTCATGCTTTTGATTAACTTGCAAAAATGGAACAAATTTAAAGACAAAAAGATTGTTGGTAGTTTGTGGACTTGCTATTTGGGGTGAATCCCAAACATGCCTACATACTCCCGTTTGAATAGGAGATCAAAGCCCATGTAGTTCGGAAAAGCCTATTTAAAGGCGATGAAAATTATGCTTCATGCATGTGTGTGTGTATGCTTCGTGCATTGTCGGGCTTCATGCCAAAGATGTGAGATTTAGGTACTTTGTACCAAAAGAGTGGAATTTAGGCTCCATGCCAAAGGTTGATTTTAATTGAGTCGGGCTTCATGCCAGAGTTGTGAAATTTAGCACTTAGTGCTAAATGGTGCAATTTTAGGTACTTTGTATCAAAAGAGTGCAATTTAGGCCTTTGGCCAAGTGTTGTCGGGCTCCATGCCAAAATGTGAATTTCAGCACTTAGTGCTAAATTGTGAAATTTTAGGTACTTCGTACCAAAATGGTGTAATTTAGGTTCCGTGCCAACAGATTGATTTTAATTGTGAAATGTAGGTGCTTTGTACCAAAAAGATGTAATTTAAGTCTTTGTGCCAAAGAGGTTGATTGATTAGTCCATTAGGCCTTAGACCTAAAAGGATTAGGTCTTTGACCGAGAAGAAATTGAGAAGAAGATAGAATGCTTATGATATGCTCGAATTGACCAAAGATGAATTATGATATTACCTTGATCAGAATTTTTCCACTTCTAAGTTCCAGATCTTGTTTCCTTGCACTTTTGAGTATGATTCTTGGTTTCTACAACACAATATTAGAAATTTTTAAGCATAAAAATTTCGTCAGCATCTGGGCATAGGAAGTCCAAAAGTCCCCTATTTTTCAAAAATCTGAAGCCTATATATAGGCAAAATCGGGTTGCACGGCGACCGGGCCGCCGGCAACGGCGGCTGGGCCTCCATGAACGGCGGCCGGGCTGCCGTGAACGGCGGCTGAGCCTCCGTCCTCACGGCGGCGGGCCGCCGGAAGTACGGCGGCCAGGCCGTCGTCCCCACGGCGGCTGGGCCGCGGTCCCGGCGGCTGGGCCGCTGTCCTGGTCCACTACGACTCGCGTTACTTCTGCTAAAACTGACTTTCCGGGAGCCACGGGCCTCCAAAATTTATTCCGAGACCATATCCATGATCCTTGCGTCGCACCGGACATTTCAAGCACCATGAAGACATACTTTCGGTGGACTTTTACCGTTGCCCGCCGGTCCGGCCTGGTCTGAGGAAATTGGCTTTCCGAGCCTCAAAATTCGAGTGTTCACAGGTTCATAATATTGGATTGTTGATTATTATAGAACCTATGGCTATTGCTAGTAAGGCAAACTTTTTTGCGATTAAGCTTGGTTTTGATAATGTGCATGCCTCCTATAATAATAAGATGTGGATTATGTGGAAGGATCACCTTTTTAGTGTGTCTATTTTTAAGGATGATGGACAGCTTTTATCTTGTTCAGTGTTTTTCTCGTCCAAAGGTTTTGATTTTTGTTTATCAACCGTGTATGGGTTACATTCTAGAGCTGCCCGTGAAAGTTTATGGTCTAGTCTGGTTTCTTATTCTAATTCTTGCTCTAAGCCATGGATTGTTGGGGGTGACTTCAACACTATTAAGTATCCTTCAGAATATAAAGGAAGTGGTTCTCCAGATTTACAGGCTATGCAGGATTTTATTGATTGTACTGATGAATGCAATTTAATGGATATCCCATTTCAGGGGGCTGATTTCTCCTGGACTGGTGTTAGATCTAATGGTCGGGTTTGGGAGAGATTAGACAGGCTCTTGGCTAATGTTACTTTTTTTGATGGCTTTAATTCTGTTGGGTATCGACATTTGGGGAAGTTGTCTTCGGACCATTCACCTATGTTGTTGGAATGTCAGATTGTTGATACTACTGTGCCTAAATATTTTAAATTTCAGCACATGTGGCTTTTCAGATGTCTCATTTCTTCCTATGATTAAGCGACAATGGATGTCCAATTTTTCTGGGGCAGGAATGCAGGGTTTGTTTCCTAAGTTGCAAGGTTTGAAAAAAGCAATTCGGGAATGGAATCGGGCTTCTTTTGGGCATTTGTTCAGTGACATTGAAAAAGCTGAGAAAGATGCTCAAGAGGCAGAGCTTGTGTACATTGATGATCCGGCTTCGACTAATTTAACTTCTTGGCAGGATACGCAAGCAACATTAGCCATGAAATTGAAATTGGAAGAAACTTTTTGGAAACAAAAGTCCCATATTTCCTAGATTGCTGATGGAGATTGTAACACTCGGTTTTATCATAATTATGTCAAGATGCGTAGAAAGGTGAATCGCATTGTCTCTATTAGAGCTGCAAATGGGTCTCGCATTTCATATAAGGAATCTATTGGTTTGGAAGCTGTTAATCATTTCAGGGATTTATTTTGTAGTAATGATGATTTTGATCCAGATCATGTTTCTCATATGTTGGAAGTCATTCCTACAATTGTTTAGTCTCAGGATAATGATAGTCTTGAAGCAATTCTTGGCGATTTGGAGATTAAAAATGCGGTCTGGCAACTTAATCCTAATAGTGCTCCGGGACCTGATGGTTTTGACGGTTATTTCTTTCGGCAGTGTTGGAAAATTGTTTGTTGGGATGTCTGCAGTGCTGTAAAGAAATTTTTCTTGGGTCTTCCGATACCGCAGGCTTTTAGCAGTGTGCAGATTGTGCTCATTCCTAAGGTTGAGAACCCTTCCAACTTTTCTCAGTACCGTCCAAATTCTCTAGCCACATTTATAAGCAAGGTTTGTACCAGAATTTTGGCTAACAGAATGGCACCACTTCTGCATATTTTAATATCCCCTGAGCAGGCAGGCTTTTTAAAAGGGAGTTCAATTAACTCTCAGATTATGCTGGCTGATGAGATGATACATGATATTGATAAGAAAACGAGAGGCCATAATTTAGCCATTAAACTTGATATGGCTAAAGCTTTTGACAGGGTGTCATGGGATTTTTTACAGGCAGTGCTTAATAAGTTTGGTTTTTCAGGGCGTGTTATTGAGCTGATTATCAGGAACTTTGCTTCTACTCGTCTTTCTGTTCTGGTTAATGGGGTGTGCTATGGGTTTTTTCAACCAACTCGGGGAGTTAAGCAGGGTGATCCGTTGTCTCCACTTTTGTTTATCTTGGCTTCTGAAGCATTCTCTCAGGGTCTTACTGCTTTGATTTATCAAGGGAAAATTGTTTCTCATCTTGCTTTTGCAGATGATCTGTTAGTTTTTATAAATGGGGATGCAAGGTCAATTAAAAATTTCTCTCGGTTCTTGACTTCTTACCAGATTACCTCGGGACAACTTGTGAATTTTGACAAAAGTACTTTTTATTGCTCAGACAAGGCTAGTAATGCTACCATTAAGAAGTATGAGGACCTGCTTTCTATTAAAAGAAGCTCTTTGCCTTTCACCTATCTTGGTGCGCCGATTTACCAGGGCATAAACTGTGCTTCGTACTGCAAAGATCTTCTTAAAAAAATTGATGTTAAACTTCAAGGTTGGTTGAAGAAATTTCTTACTCCAGGTGGTCGACTTGTTCTCATTCATCATGTCTTGAGTTCAATTCCCCTTCATACGATGAGAGTCATGCTCTTGCCTAAATCCATAATTGCAATTATTGAAAGGCGATTTGTGAAGTTTTTCTGGAGTGGCAATTCAGCTGAACTAAAGCATCATTGGGTTAGATACACTGAATTTTTATTCCCTACTTCGGAAGGGGGTTTGGGAATTCGTTCCATAGTAGCTATTCAAGATGCGTACTCCATTAAACAAGTATGGATTTATTTGTCGAAGGATTCCTTGTGGGCTACTTTCATGCGTCAGAATATCATCGACAGGGCAACATGAGCTACATCCAAACGGATTCATGTGCCAGGAAGCGTATTTGCCATACATATTCGGTATATGTGGACAGCTTTAAGATAACTGATAATTCTGTTGTTTGGAAAGAGAGTGGTAATGGACAGTTTACTTTCTCTTCGGCCTATAATCTAGTTCGTCCAAAGAGAAGCACAACTATATCACGGTAAACTTTGTGGGATTATGTAGTTCCATTGAAGCTTTCAGCCCTATCTTGAAAAATTCTTCATAATGCACTGCCTCTACCAGATATGTTATAGCATTTGGGTATCTCCCTTGCAGCTGTCTGCCCCTTTTGTTTGGCGGACTCAGCTTCTGTTGACCATATTTTTCATAGCTGCGTTCCTATAAGGAAGATCTGAAAATATTATGCTGCTTCACTCCTTCCTCTTCGGCATGGAGGTTCAGAGACTCTATCTTTAGGACAAGAACTCTCAATCTGGTGGCTTAATGCAGGTAAGTCAGTTAAGGGAAGGCTTTGTAAACTGGTTCCCCAGATTATTCTATATAATACATGGAATGCTTATTGTCGTTGTGTTTGGGGCTCTGAGAAATTATTTCCCCACAGTGTTGAATTACAAATTTACAAGTTCATTTTCAGTTGGGGAATAGCTCATGCGGGAGATCGTTTCGCCGCCCCTCTTTCATATTTTGCAGATCATTTGCCTTTTTGGGCTTCGGAAGCCACGTCCTAAGCTGGTTACATGGAGTAAGCCCTCTAATCATTGTTTTAAACTAAATGTTGATGCTTCATTTTCTTTGCATACTGTTTCTGGAGGCACTGTCCTTCGTGACTCAGAAGGCTATGTTATTGCCGCTGGAGCTTTCTTGATCAAGGCGAGGAACGTTTTGGAGGCTGAATTGACAGCCTTGGTTCATGCGCTTGAATGGGTGAATGCAGCTAGCTATGCTTCGGTTCAGGTGGAGGTAGATTCTTTGGAGCTAGTTCAGTTGATGTCTTCGGTCTCTGATGTGTCACCGCAATTTAAGAGAGCAAGGGCTCTTTCGTCTTCAAATTTTCACTCTATTTTTCATGTTCATAGGGAGGCAAATCAAGTTGCACATTTTTTAGCCTATTACAGTAGATTGAATAGTGTTTCTAGGTGGTTTTTATCTTTTAACTCTTTGCCAAATTACATTAAAGGGATTGTATTGACTGATAGTATGAGTCTTCTATACATTAGATTTAATTAATAAAATCTGCGGTGGTACCGTCCACCTTTACCCAAAAAAAAAATATTTATAAAATAAATAAATAGATATATATACCCCAATAATCCCCCACATGAATGGAGAATGTCAAGTTTTGAAAATTATGCATAAAACTGTGTGATTCACAACTAAGAATTAACTGCATCTGAATAAGTAGGTTTCCCTTTGAACTTTCCGTAGTGAACATATATCGAGTATACTCGCCAATCGGTAGATGCGATATCTTTGAACCGTCGGCTTTTTGTGTATACTAAGACAATATAAGTCACACAATTAATTCTTATCCGCTTTTTGCTTCTCACTGTTGTGTTCGTTTTAGCCATGAACACCGCCTGGTCTCATAAGTGCTTAGAGAACTGGCCTTCTTTTATTCTCCTTGAAGCGGCTCACACTTCACACTCACATAGGTGATTCCTAAATGTGTATTCCGTAAATACACTATTTGATCAAATTTATGTCAAACTTAGAAATCATTAAAAACCTTTCATTTTTAGGTTTATCCTTGTTTCTGAACATTGTCTCATCATGAGAATGAGTTTAGTAATTTTGACAATGTTGAACCGTCATGCACAACTTTGTATTCTCCTTGAACCTAGTTCTTGGGATCTCTAGTCTACTAGGTAGAGTTACCGCCATGATGACTTGTCCTAGGCCACAGTCCCATTCCCCTCGATGATTTTTCAACTAATTCTCTAGATAGGCCTTTTGTTAATGGATCCGATACTTTATCTTTTGATCTTACGTAATCAATCGTGATAACTCCACTAGAGATTAATTGTCTAACAGTGTTATGTCGTCGACGTATACGGCGAGATTTTCCATTGTACATAACACTTCCAGCCCTTTCGATAGCTGCTTGACTATCATAATGTATGCTTATCGGAGTTAACGGTTTGGGCCAGAATGGAATATCTTCTAAGAAATTTCGAAGCCATTCAGCTTCTTCACCGGCTTTATCCAAAGCAATGAACTCAGATTCTATTGTAGAACGGGCAATGCAAGTTTGCTTAGAGGATTTCCAAGACACTGCTCCCCCACCAACCGTAAACACATATCCACTAGTGGATTTGCTTTCGGTTGACCCGGTGATCCAATTTGCATCACTATAACCTTCAACTACTGCTGGATAATTTTTGTAATGCAAAGCATAATTTTGGGTATGTTTTAAATATCCCAACACACGTCTCATTGCTATCCAATGTGTACTATTTGGATTATTCGTGTATCGACTCAGCTTACTTATTGCACAAGCAATATCTGGTTGAGTACAATTCATGATGTACATTAAACATCCTAAAACTTGAGCGTAATCCACTTGAAACTCACTTTCACCTTTGTTCTTTGCAAGAGCAAGGTTTAAGTCGATTGGTGTTTTCATTTCTTTGAAATTCAAATACTTGTACTTATCAAGTACCTTTTCAATATAATGAGATTGTGATAATGCTAGACCTTGAGGAGTTTTGTAGTTTTTATTCCTAAAATAAAATCTGCAATTCCTAAGTCTTTCATATCAAATGACTTGGATAGCATTCATTTTGTGGCATTAATGTCATTAATATTTTTACTCATTATTAACATGTCATCCACATATAAACAAACAATGACTTCATGATTATGAGTGTTTTTTATATATACGCATTTATCACACTCGTTAATCTTGAAACCATTTGACAACATTACTGTGTCAAATTTAGCATGCCATTGTTTAGGTGCTTGCTTAAGTCCGTATAAAGACTTAACAAGTCGGCAAACCTTATTTTCTTGCCCGGGGACAATAAACCCTTCGGGTTGTTCCATATATATTTCTTCCTCCAATTCTCCATTTAAGAAGGCTGTTTTCACATCCATTTGATGGATTTGAAGACCATACACAGCAGCCAAAGCAATTAACAGTCGAATAGATGTAATTCTTGTGACTGGTGAGTATGTATCAAAGTAATCTAGACCTTCTTTTTGTCTAAACCCTTTGACAACTAATCTTGCCTTATACTTGTCAATAGTATCATCATCTTTCAATTTTCTTTTAAAAATCCATTTATAGCCTAGTGGCTTATTACTTAGAGGAAGATCAACCAATTCCCACGTATGGTTATTCAATATGGATTCAATTTCACTATTGACCGCTTCTTTCCAATATTGAGCTTCGGAAGAATTCATTGCTTCCTTATAAGTCTGAGGCTCATTTTCTAACAAAAATGTTAGAAAATCTGGACCAAAAGACTTAGATACCCTTTGATGTTTGGTACGTCTTGGTTCCTCAATATTTGGCACATTTTCCTCCGTAATTTCCCGAGGTCGCTTGGGTTTTTTGCCAAGTGATTCACCTTCATTCTTATACAGGAAAATGTTTTCAAAGAATTCAGCATTATCTGATTCTATTATCGTATTAGAATGAATATCGGGAATTTCTGAATTGTAAACCAGAAAACGATATGCTTTACTATTGTTAGCATATCCAATGAAAACATAATCTATTGTTTTCGGTCCTATTTTAACCTGTTTCGGTTTAGGCACTTGAACTTTTGCGAGACACCCCCACACTTTGAAGTAATTCAAGTTTGGTTTCCTACCTTTCCATTTTTCATATGGAATGGTTTGTGTCTTACTGTAGGGTACTCTATTGAGTATTTGTGTAGCTGTGAGGACAGCTTCCCCCCACAAGTTCTGAGGTAAACCAGAACTTAGTAGCAAAGCATTCATCATTTCTTTCAATGTTCGATTCTTCCTTTCCACAACTCCATTTTGTTGTGGTGTATATGGAGTCGTCATTTGATGAATAATTCCATTTTCTAGACATATTTCTTGAAAAGGAAATTCATATTCACCACCTCTATCACTTCTGATCATTTTAATCTTTTTATTAAGTTGATTTTCAACTTCAGTTTTATATTGTTTGAATGCATCAATTGCCTCATCTTTGCTATTAAGTAAATATACATAGCAATATCTGGTGCAATCGTCAATAAATGTGATGAAATATTTCTTTCCACCCCTAGATGGTATTGACTTCATATCGCAAATATCTGTATGAATCAAGTCCAAAGGTTCAGAATTCCTTTCGATGGAATTATAGGGATGTTTTGCAAATTTTGATTCCACACATATTTGACATTTTAATTGATTGCATTCAAACTTTGGCAATACTTCCATATTTATCATTTTCTGTAAAGATTTATGATTAACGTGTCCCAAACGTGCATGCCATAAATTATCTGACTCAAGTAAATAAGCAGAAGAATCATTATTATTAATATTATTATCAGTTGTCATTACATTGAGTTTGAAAAGACCATCATTAAGATAACCCTTTCCGACATACACATCATTCTTACTTATTACAACTTTATCAGAAACAAATACAACCTTAAATCCGTTCTTGACCAGAAGTGATGTCGAGATCAAATTCTTACGGATTTCAGGCATATAGAGTACATTGTTCAGCGTCACAATTTTGCCCGAAGTCATCTTCAAACAAATCTTTCCAACTCCCTTGACTTTGGCAGTTGACGAGTTTCCCATAAACAGCTTCTCCTCAGGACCGGATAAAGCATAGGAAGTAAACATCCCTTTGGTAGCACAAACATGGCGGGTAGCACCAGAGTCAATACCATTCTTTTGGATTTCTAACCAAGTTACACTCGGAAAGAACAACACATAAATCGTTAATATTAATATCATCGATTTCGATCATATTGGCTGGACCCTTATTCATATTCTTATTTTGCAGTGCACGGCATTCCGAGGATCTATGCCCAGATTTACCACAGTTATAGCAATTACCTTTGAACCTTTTCTTGCTATGTGGTTTTTCTGACCAGAATTCTTCTTTCTCTTTTTGGCACTAGGAGCAGATTCCACAATATTTGCTCCTGAAATAGCAGAATTTCCAAGGCTTCTTTTTTCAGCAGCCCTATTGTCTTCCTCAATCTTAAGTCGGACAATAAGGTCCTCAAGCGTCATTTCCTTATGCTTGTGTTTCAAGTAATTCTTAAAATCCTTCCATGCGGGAGGTAATTTTTCAATAAATGCAGCCACTTGAAATGCTTCATTAACAATCATGCCTTCATTAAGAAGATCATGAATTATTACTTGAAGTTCTTGGACTTGCGTCACAATAGCCTTAGAATCTACCATTTTATATTCAAGAAATTTGGCTGCCACAAATTTCTTCAAACCAGCGTCTTCAGCCTTATACTTTTTCTCCAGAGCATCCCAAAGTTCTTTCGAAGTAGTAATAGTGTTGTAGACATTATACAAAGTATCATCCAACCCGCTCAAGATATAATTCTTGCAAAGAAAGTCAGAATGTTTCCATGCTTCAATTATAAGAAATCTATCCTTTTCGGGCACTTGTTCATCCGGGTTCAGAACCTCTTCTTTGATGAACTTTTGTAGACTTAAAGTCGTTAGATAGAAGAACATCTTTTGTTGCCATCTTTTAAAATCAACACCGGAAAACTTGCCAGGTTTTTCCGCCGGTGCAGGGGCATGTGCAACTTGGTTAAAAACAACAATGTTCATTTCAGATTCCATTTCTGAAAATTAAACCAATATTCTATTAGTAAAAATTACTAACACAAAATTGGAGTAGAAAATCACAAAGATTTTAATCTCCAAAATGCAATAAAAATTGAGTAGAAAACCACACAGGTTTTAATCTCAATGGAGTAGAAAATCGTAACGATTTTAATCTCCAAAAATTTGAGTAGAAAACCACGAAGGTTTTAATCTCGATAGGAGTAGAAAATCTGAAGATTTTAGTCTTCAACAAAATAATATAAACAAAAAATTAATAAATAAATCCAAGTAGAAAACCACAAAGGTTTTAATCTTGGAAATAAAAAGAAAATAATATAACGAAATTCAATAAAAAAAATCCAAGTAGAAAACCACAAAGGTTTTAGTCTTGGAAAAATTAAAATAAGTATACGAAAATAAAAAATAAATAAAAATTCCTTAAGATTGTTATTTCCGTAATACTTAATTTAATTTTAAATAATTAATAAATTAATATTAATAGCAATAATAAATGCAAGAATGAAATTAAATGCAATAAATAAACCGAGCCAACAGAATTCACTGTTTGTTCTTAAGGAATTTTTATTCTCCTCTCGGTACCCAAGGTTAATGGAACAATTCCTCCCAGGATAGAACGGTTTAGAACCTTACCGGTGTAGCGGTACTTCAAACTCCGGTAAACAACGAACGCAAAATAACAGTGTAAATCACACGATATTATGAAAAAAAAAATTCAAGAGAGAAGACTGAAAAGATATGCAAAATTTTGCAAATAAAAAATTGTATGGAAAAAGTAATGTCTTTAAATCAAATGAGGGCTAGAGGTATTTATAGAGATGAAGGGGTGCAAATTGAAAGGTTACAATTGTTCATTTTGAACCAATAGATGTAATAGTTTGAACCGAATGGACGCAATGGTTCATTTTGAACCAAAAAGTACCATTCCAAAAAGTATCTTTCTAAAACGTACACTTTCATTTATACCTTTTCTAAAAGGTACATTCTCATTCACACCTTTACATATATATATATATATAATAAATATATATATATATATACTCCAACACTTTATACATGTGATGAATTTGTACCACTCCTTTGAAACCCATGATCGGATGATCTATAGGATGTTATGATTAGCATTCACTTGAATATCTTTCCTAGAAATGATCAGAATAGACAAAAAACTATCCATCTCTAGAATAATATTCCGGTAACCCAGAGACCATATCAGTTGAAGTCCATCTATCGCTCCCCACAACTCGGCTTGAATAATATAACATACACCAATGCATCGATTGAAGCCTGCCAACCAATTACCATTTGCATTTCGAATTAAACCATCACATGGGAAATTTAGACTTGCTCTGACTGCACCATAATTTCCTTATAGCTAGTGATTAATTTTGCTCCAATATCTCAAATTAATTTTTAACCCTAAACAGAAAATATCCAAAATACATTAAAAGCAAAAAAAAAAATAAATAAATAAATAGTCCCACACGCAGGCACTTATATATATAAAGAATTCGTTGCTAGTTCCCTTACATCCTGCCACATAATTACGGCAATTTATTAATACATGCATAAAATTATATTTAAGTGAAAATAAATTTGCATTACTAAATTTATTTTCTATTTTATAGTTTGTATTAATCGAATAACTTTTATATTTTTTCAAAGGAAATCATATATTAATACTCCTCATAATAAATTTTACAGATAGTTATTATACAAAATTGTAGTTTAATTTATTTATCAACTAAATAAGAACATGAATCATTTAAATTTTTAAAATAAAATATTTGTATTCACTTAACAATTATATTTTTTTAAGATAAAAAATGTTATATGTATTCTTTGATTTCTTTTCTCTTTCTATTTTTTTTATCTATCTCATTATGAATTACAAAATAACACAATGTTTAATATAAATATGACAGCGAATAGAAACTTTATTGCTTAATAAAGAAGATAGAGACCCAAAAATGCTGCCACCGCAAGGGCTACAGACTCATTTTATAATAAAACATATAACTTATTTTCTAAAATAACTCAACTGAACTTCCTTCGTAAACTCCCTAAAAATACTGAAAATAATAAAAAATAAACTAAAACTTATTCAAAATAAGACTAAGAGCATCCGTAATGGGGGAGAGACAAGTCTCTCTCATTTGGTTCCGCTCACATGCCACTTAATAAAAAATGGGGATCCAAGTTAAAGTGGAACATTATACTCCAATTGTAAGGATCAAGTCTCATTTTAGTAGGCCTATTTTTTTAATATTTATATTATTTATAATTTTATTTTTAATAATTAAATTTTAAATATTAATTTATTTATAATAAAATAATAAAATTATTTAGCTATTAGAAAATTTTATTTAATTAAATTATTAATTCTGATTAAGTTAATTTGTAATTATGTAAAAATACAAAAAAATTAAATTATTTTATTTAAAATTAATTCTCAATAAATAAAATGACATTTTCATCATGTTAATAAAATACATAAATAAAAATAATATATTATAATTTTAAACATCAAATTATAAAATACATTCAAATTACAAATAGCGTTATATATTTAAAAAATCTATATAACTATAAGTTTTAATTTAATTAGTATTATTTAAAATTTTGATATAACCATAAGTTTTAATTTAATTAAAATTGTGAGGTTGGTTTTGATTTATAGATTGAGATTGTGAAAAATTTAGATTTTGAGAAAAACTGAAATTTTACATGTAATTAAAAAAAGAATTGGCATTGAATTGATTTGGATCTATTTTTTAGTAAAATTGTAGATGAATTTTAAGAGAGTGAGGGAGAAGTAGAAATTTAGTAGAGTGAATGAGAAAGAAAATTTTTAGCAAAATTTGATAGTAAATTATTGTATTTATGGATAAAAAATTTAATAATTAAAAAAAATATTACCGTTGTATGCTAAATTTTACTTTTTTAATGTAAGTTTGACAGCTCTTTATTGGGTGAAAGATGTGAGACTTGCCCCACAATGAGGCAAGTCCCAAGAGGGACTAGGATTGAAAAGCATCCCCCATTGGATGTGCTCTAAGGAGAACTTCTGTAGACTAAAGAGAGAACAATTGTAGACTGCACTAATTTTTGACACCCCTTTAGTGCAGTTGTCTTGCAATCAAAAATGCCAAGAGTTGTTCTAAACTTTTCAAACTTATCCTTGGCAAGAATCTTGGTAAAAATATCTAAAATTTGGTCTTCACTTGAGATTTTATGTGACTCAATATCTTGAGTTAAAACCTTCTCTAGAACAAAGTGGTAATGGATTTCAATGTGTTTTGTGCATGCATGGAATATTGGATTTCCAGCAAGTTTAATTGCACTTATATTGTCACATTGAATGGGAGTTGGGTATTTGAAATAAGAAACGATCTCTTGAATCAGCCTCTTAAGCTAAAGACATTCTTGGGTAGCCATGGTTGATGCCACGTGCTCAGCTTTGCAATTAGAAAGAGCAACCATGGCTTATTTTTTACTACACCAAGAAACTAACAGTTGATCCTATACTGAAACAATAGCCTGTTGTAGAGCGTCTATCATTCACATCATCGGCCCAATTCTGCATCTACAAAACCTTTTAGATAAAAAGGAATTTGCTGCTTGTACAACAAGCCAAAACTGAGAGTCCCTTTCACATAATGGAAAATCTTTTTTGCTGCAATTAGATGACCCACTCACCCACACATCGTTTATCCATAAACTGAGAAATAACCCCTATTGTGTATGCAATATCAGGTCTTGTTATTGTTAAGCAGAATAGATAACCAACATTGCATCCTCTGGCAACTGTTCTTCTTTAGTAAGCTTGAGACCAGGTTCCATAGGAGTAGTTGATAGTTCACATGTCCAAGCTAAGCGTGCCAAAGCATTACACTATCATTCTAACCTGTCTTTTCAATATATGCATTACTTGCAGACAAAACATAAAGAGATTCTTTTCTTTTTCCAGTAAATAAAACAAAAGGACCATCTTCCTGAATCAGTTATTTGAGAAACTGATGCAAGATTTTACTTCAAGCTAAGAATATGAGAAACAGCTTCAAGTTGTTTATTTTAACATTAAATACTCCTTTCTCCACTGGATGTAGTGAATTATCAACTGTTATAATGACTTTGTTGTTGTTGTGTGGATGAACATCAGAAAGTAAAGAAGCATCTTTCATTGCATGATGAGAGCAACCTGAATCAATGATCCACTCCCTTTTGTAGCTAATGTAGCCATGGGTATCTGACGTCATATTTTGAATTCAATAGAGAAACACTGGTCCTAATTAAGAGGTTTAGCTTCGCTGCTTTCATATGCAATATTAGCATCCGATTCCATAAGTTGAACACGACAATTTGATTTAATGTGTCCAGCCTTTCTGCACCTGTTGCACATAATCTTCACACGAAAATCACACTTCAGATGATCAATCTTGCCACATCTATAACAAGTTTTTGAATTTGATCTGAACTGCCCTTTTTTACTATCATTTGAAAGACTTCGTTGTACTTGATCTTTTGTATATAAGACATTGTCTCCAAGAGGCGGAGAGTTGTTATTGATAGACATCTATTTCAATAACTCTTCAAGATTAGAAAGCAAATTCTCTGTATCTATAATTAAAGGTTGATTTGCCTACCCTTAAACCGAAGAGATAAATGACATAAACTCCTTCCGCAAGCTGCGAATAAGATACTGACGCAAACGAGCATTGCTTATTGATCTTTCTGAATCTAGTTCTGAAATTTCAACGCACAAATTCTTAACTTTTAGAAAATACTCTGAAATCTTATAGTTACCTTATCTTGGATTTTCCTATCAAGCTCATTCTCCAAATATTGCAACCCGCCTAGTGTTCTTTTGAGTAAACGACCCGTCAAGCATCTTCCACACTTGATTGGGTAACTGTACATCTCGAACATGCTCAATATATTCTTTACTGATTGATAATCACAAAGCAAATAAAGCTTTGCCACACTTTATCTTCCACTTTCTCCGAAGTTTAGCATTTTGTGGTGTATCTTCTGGAATTACAACTTCATCACCAGAGATAAGGTCCCACAGATGCTGACCTTGTAAATAAGCTTCCATTCATAATCTCCAATAACTGTAATTGTTACCTGTAAGCTTTTCTACACAAGCTTGAGAAGCACTACTTTCACTATTCATCTTTATTATGCAATAAAAACACTTGGTAGAAAACCAAGCTCTGGTACCATAACATAAAGCTTAACACAAATATGACAGTGAACAGAAATTTTATTGCTTAATAAAGAAGATAGGGACTCAAGAGTGCTGCCATCTCAAGAGCTACAGACTGTTTTTATAATGAAACATATATACAACTAACTTCCTAAAATAACTCAATCGAACTTCCTTCATAAAATCCCTAAAAATATTGAAGATAAAAAACAAACTAAAGACTTATTCAAAGTAAGACTGAAGAGAGCATCTATAGACTTAAGAGAACAACTGTAGACTGCACAAATTTTTGACATTCTAAATTGCTTTTATTCAAAATAAAAATAAAATTATTTTTTATTCCACATTTAATCAATTATATAAAAAAAATCATAAGAATTTTCACAGTTGAAAATATGCATATATACATTCATGTTTTTTTAGGGCCAATAAAACCGAATTATTATTAGGGACATCTACAAAATTACCTTAAAAAGAAGAATTATTTTTAAAAATATAACCCCTTCTTTCAATTTTCAAAAAAACTATATTTTTTTTTTGTTTACAAAAATAAGTTAAAAATGCAAATTGTATTTGGCCACTAACGCTCTACAATATATTTGGCAACTGTAACACGCTATAAAACATATTTGGTAACTGTAACATCCTATGTAATATATTAAATATTAAATTATTAAATTAAAAATATTTATATTAAGTTTCAATTTATATGTAATAAATATCTATATATATTCATACATACTCTAATTTTGAAAAAAAAAATTAAATTTTTATTTATATTAATATATTTTATTTATTTTTTATTTTTAAAAAATAATTTTAATATATACTTTAAAAATAATATAAAAATATTTTTATACTAATATATATTCACATATAATATTATTCTCTAATTAAAATATGTGTAACATATAACCAACATATATATACATATATTATTATTCTTTTATAACATAGACCCACATATTTTTAGTTATATGTAATATATACTAATATATATTATTATTGTTTTTAGTATATATAGTTATATATAACATGTATCCACGTATAAATAAATATATAAAATAGTTATATACCCACATATATTGCTATTTTTTAGTTAAAATATATATAACATATATTCACATATATTATTATTTTTTTAGTTAAAGTACATGTAACAGATATCAGTATATACCAACACATACCAATATATACATATATATACCAACATATAATTTTTTTTAGTTAAAGTATATATAATATACACCGATATATATCAACACATATCATTTTTTAGTTAAAGTGTATATAATATATACTCATATATACCTACAAATATCATTATTCAGTTAAAGTATATGTAACATATATTTACATATATTCACATATATTATTATTTAGTTAAAATATATATTATATATACTCACATATATCTATAAATACTATTATTCAATTAAAATATATGTAAAATATATTAATATATATTTACAAATAATATTCTTTAGTTAAAGTATATGTAATATATATCTAAATATATCTATATATACTATTTTTTAGTAAAAGTATATATAATGTATACTCACATATACCTAAAATATCATTCTTTAATTAAATATATGTAATATATACCATAATATCTGCATATATCATTCTTTAGTTAAAGTATACTTACAAGTAACATTCTTCAGTTAAAGCATATATAACATATACATACATATATCTACATATATCATTCTTTAGTTAAAATATATATAATATATATTCACATATACTTATAAATATCATTCTTCAGTTAAGATATATGTAACATGTACTTACATAAAATATTTAAATAAACTAATAATATACTCTATAATAATATATTTTATAATAAATATACTCTATATAATAATAACAACAACAATATATTCTATTTCTATAATAATAGAATTATATTAAAAAATAAAAAAGAGTTACATATACAAATATTTAAAAAAAACAAAAAAAATGTCAGACTCCATTAAGAATAAAAGTTCTAAGGCTACCTATACATTTAAAAAGAACAGAGGAGGATAGAGTGAAAAGAGGAAGAAAAATAAAAGCAGCACCGTGTTTTTGTAAAAAATAAAAAAATAAAAAAATAAAAGTAAAAATAGTAAAATTAAAATTAAAATTTAAAATGTAGTATATGATATAATTTCCTCTTATTATTATATCACATCATCATATACAGCTTGGGCTATAAGAATGGGAGATACACCACAGAATGTTGCAAATTGGATATGGTGGCTCTGCTTCTATCTTTCTACGGATTAGGAAGTCTCTAGTGGCCAGACACACCTTACATGCCCTACCGACAAAATCCCTAACCTTCGGTGGGGCTTCTATCTTCCAAATCGCCTTCCAGAAGGTTTCTTCAATCTCGTCTATACTTCCTCCTGTATCAATCAGGCATCGGTAGCCACTTTTTGGGATAATTACTAATCTACGGGAGAAATTTTAAAAATTTATTAAAATATAAAATTTTTCTCAATTGAATTATGGAAATTAAAGAATTAAATTAAAAATCACACTTATAATTTAATTTTTTTATTTTTTTAATCTATTTTTACATATTATTTGAAACTTTAAATTTTAATTTTATTAAAATCAAAACTTGATAAAATCGAAACTTAAAATTATAAACAATGAAAAAATATATATTTTTACACCAAATTATAACTTTGTACCAACATATAAATATAAATATAAAGAACAAACCAAAAATTTTTCAAGCACAGATGAGATTTTCAAATATTTTTCAATTAAATTAATCTATCAATGAATTTTACTAAAAAAAATAACTTTATATCCCTTACAGCAATAAAATTTGTATAATAAATAAAATTATAAATAATTCATTTTATAGTTTATAATATTTTAATATTATCTCTAAATCGGAAAAAAAATTAATTATAAGTTTATAACAAAAATTAAAAAATGATAATTTTAATGTTATCTCTAAAAAATTATAAATTTTTTAAAAAATATAGTGATATTTTTTAATTAATATATATTTTAATTAACATTGTAGTATTTTAAGTTTGGTGTTATATAGTGATTTTTAATTAATATTTAGAATCATATTAGCCAGACATTAAATCGTAGCTTTTAATTTGCGGTTTGGTACTATAAATAATTATAAAAATTAATATTATTATTTTTTAATTTTTTAATTGGTATTACAGACCAATTAAAAGGTTGGTGGGATAATCATCTCACAGATGAATAATATTTAGATATTTTAAATGCAATTAAAACTTATGAGGATGAACCACCTATTTTAAATTAACATGGTGATACTATTCAGGATTCAGTGGCAACACTTATTCTAACTATATCACTTCATTTTATAAGAGATCCAACTTATTTGAAAGATAAAAATATTGAATTATTAAGTAACCTCAAATGTAAAAAACTTTATGATTTTTAATTTTATAAAATAACTTTCTTAACTAGGATAATGCTCAAAGAAGATTCCAACCAGGTATTTTAGAAGAAAAAATTCTTATCATGATTATCTTTCTTCCTATGTGAGAGTTAAAAATCATATAAAATAAGAATTTGAAAATCTAATTCCTTATAGTATTTTGACTTATGGTCAACTGATCAGTATAGTCCAAAAAGAATGATTAAAATTTTGTCAATATATAAAGTTATAAAAATCTTTAAATTTTGATATGAGAAAAACTAAACAAAAATTATGATCATTTTATAAATAATTTGATTAAAGTATAGCTTAAAGTTATAAGGACAATATTTTGGATAATGTTCAACAAGTAAAAAGTCTTATAAAAAATCCTATAAAAAACCTTATAAGAAAAATTATAGAAAGAAATTTGATAAAAAATAATATTATAAAAACCTAAATATAAAATATATATATATAGGAAAACTAGTAATAAGAAATTTTTTAAAAAGAAAAATATAGCATATAAAAATTTAGAATATTGTAATTGTGAAAAAAAAGACATACATCTAGATTTTGTAAATTCAATAAAAAACTTCAAGAATTAAATTTAGAAAAATCTGTATTAAATAAAATTTGTGAATTATGCTTAAAATCAAAATCTGAAGAATATTCAGAATCTGATGAATTAAATCAAATAGATAAAATAGGTTCAGATATTGGTAGTAGTTCTGAAACAAGTAGTAAATTAATAAACATGTTAACTAAAGAACAAGAATCTCTTTTAGAATTAGTAAAACATATAAATGATCCTAAAATATAAGAAATATTCTTAAATAAAATATTAGATAATTTTAGTGAATTTAATGAAAAACCTAAACCTTCAGTATTATCTAGTACTAATAAACAAACTTATGATTTAACATTAATATTAAATAAAAATAAATAAATAAAAAATAAACCCACAATAAATGATTTATGAAGAGAAATTAAAGAAATAAAAATTGAGCTAAAAAAATTAAAGCAAAAATAACAAAGTGATATATAATTATTAAAATCTTTATTGAACGAAGAATTCACTTCCTCTTAAACCTCCTCCTCATCATCATCATCACAAGAAGAATAAGATATTGATATAAATGGAATTAGTATAATAGATAAACATGAAGTAACTAAAAATTTTATATTTTTATTACATGAAATAATATTTAGAAAATATTTAATATCAATAAAATTAAAGTTTTTTGAAAATTATATTATTGACACTATAGTCTTGTTTGATATAGGAACATATTTAAATTGTATAAAATCTAGTCTAATACCAAAGAGATTTTGAAAAAACACTAAAAAAAATTATCTTCAGCAAATAAATCTAAAATGAATATTCTTAGTAAAATGAGAGCATTAATTATTAATAAAAATTAAAAATTAAAAAATATTTTTATTTTAACTAATATGTAATATATGATAATTTCAGAAGCATCATTTATGAATTTAATAACCTCTTATTCGGTAAAAGATGATAGTATAGCTTTTAAAATAAAAAATTATAAAATCATATTTCCTTTTAATGGAAAACTTAGAAGAAAGAATTTAAATTTACTTAAAATACAATCAATTTATGAATTAGAAATAAATACAATCATAAAAGTAAAGTATGAACAATTTTATAATTTAAAAAATAATTATCAATTATAAAACAATAAATAAATAATTAAAAACAGATATTGTCAAGAATAAAATGGACAAAATTAAGGCCCAAATTAAAAAATGAACTATGTGCTGATATGCCTAATGTATTTTGGAACAGAAAACAATATATGGTTGATTTACCCTATGAAGTGGGTTTTGAAGAAAAATTCATTACTACTAAAGCCAGACCTATACAGATGAGTTCAGATATGATAAAGTTTTATAAAAAAGAAATAAATGATTTAAAAAATAAAAAACTTATTACTAAATCCAGAAACCCATGATCATTTGCAGCCTTTTATGTTAATAAAGCTTCAGAAATAGAACGAGGTACTCCTAGATTATTAATTAATTAAAAATCCCTAAATAAAGCACTAAAATAGATTAGATACCATATTCTAAATAAAAAAGATTTATTAAACAGATTATATGAAATAAATATTTTTAGTAAAATTGATATAAAATCTGTATTTTGGTAAATTCAGATTAATTCTAAAGACATGTATAAAATAACATTTACTGTTTTATTTAGCAATATGAATGGAATGTAATGCATTTTGGTTTAAAAAATACATCCTTTGAATTTTAGAGAGTCGTGAATGATATTTTTAACCTTTATTTAAAATTTTGTATAATTTTATATTGAAAATATTTTAATATTCAGTAAAATCCTAAAACATTTTAAACACCTAAAAATATTTTTTTATGGCAGTAAAAAAAATGATTTAATGTTTAGTAAAACTAAAATGTCTTTATTTCAAACTAAAGTTAGATTTTTAGGACACAATATAGAATAAGATATAATAAAGCCCATAGAAAGAAACTTGGCTTTTAGAGATAAGTTCATTGACCAAATATTAAATAAAGTTCAATTACATAAATTTTTAGAATGCTTAAGCTATATTATATAATTTAAAAAAAATTATTTATAGCACTAAACCGCAACTCGAAGTTGCGGTTTGGTGCTATATATAATTTTTTTTATTTTTGCACCAAAACGTAATTCAAAGTTGCAGTTTGATGTAAAAATATGTATTTTTTTCATTATCCGAAATTTTGAGTTTCAGTTTTACTAAAATCGAAACTCAAAGTTTCGAAAAATATGTGAAAACCGATTAAAAATAATTAAAGGGTCAAACCGAAAGTGTGATTTTTAATTTGATCCTTTGACTTCCATAATCTAATAATATTTAAAAAAAATCATATATTTCAGTAATATTTTAGAACTTCTCCCTTAGTTTAGTGATTATCTCCCACTTTTCACCATATAAATCCCCTTATTTTTCAAAGCTCATATCCATCTATCCTCACATTCATGTTTATTTATATGATTCACATTTTATAACTACAGTGAATAATTCACTATGAATAAGTTTTAATGGGAGTACTATATTAATGTTATTTTATTTATTTATAATAATGTTAATTTATGAGGCATTCACTATCTATATAGAAGGTTTATTTTCTCGTATGTCTGTTATAGTTTCTTTTCTTTTCCAAACAAATGTAAATTATATTCCCATTTTGAGTTTTTATTTATAAATTCATTTTATATTAATCATTAATAAAATTTGCAATTTACTATTTATAATATGAATAATGAATTTTTCTATAGTATTTTTTCTCATTAATTTCACAATTCTCATAAGTGTAAAGAGTCAATACATAAATTTAATTATAAAAGAGAAAGGTTTATTTTTTTTTCTATTAATCCTAATTCTTACATTGGCAGAGAAAATTATAAATAGAACATATAAATATTAATTTGATTATAAATGTGATTGTATATTTTTAATTAAGTGTAAATAAATAATTTATGTTGAATTTATATTAAAATTATTTCTACAATAAATAAATGTAAATGTAAAAAATATAAAAAGTTAATTACTTTTTTCAGCATTCGTTGATAACTTGAGTGAAGAAATATGTAGAAAAATTGTAAATTATTTAGTTAAACACAATAAGGTAAATAAAAAAAAACTAAAATTGGTTCAATCAAATCTATTAATTATTTAAAATCAATAATTTATATAAACTCTTAGAATTTGATTATAAAAGGTTTTATGACAAGCTTTTAGAATAATGAAGATCATTAGTTTGTTTTGATATAATATTTTATTTTTTTGAGGTAAAAAAAAATCATATTTTACTATTTTTGTTAAAACTATATTATGTATATTAAAATTGTTTTAAAATATTTTTGTTCAGTTGAAAATAATCTGAATATTATTAATTATTTATGATGATTTTAATTAGTACTTACTTTTATAATATAACAAAAATTATGATAAAAAATTTATTCTTTAGGATAAAAAATTTTTCTTTATGAAAATTAATAATTTCCATGAGCATCCAAAATTTATATAACTTATATATACAATTTTTTTTTGAAATGGTTATGTCCCAAATAAATAAATTATTTAATTATTTAAAAATCTTTCTAATTTTAAAGAAAAGGATCAAAATATTTCCGCGGGTATATTGATTTCCTATCAACTGGAGGATTTTGATTTCCTGTGATATATTATAATAATTTGGTCTAAAAAATTTCCAATTTTCATAAGCTCTAATTCTTTAGGTTTTGGTTTTACTTAGTGTCAATAATACAAGAAGATGAAGAGGAAAATCGTGGAAGAAGGAGGAGGAGGAGGAGATGGAGTTTCTTGGTGTAGAGGTGAATTAATCGGAAAAGGAGGTTTTGGGTCAGTTTATATGGCGATTTTGAAGAAACCCAAATCAAGAAATGGAATTTACCCGCCTGTTATGGCTGTAAAATCAGCAGAAGTCTCTGTTTCTTTTTCACTTCAGAAAGAAAAGGAGGTATTTGACCATCTTCTTGATTGTCCTTATATTCTTCGATGTTTTGGTGAAGAAACTACGACGAATAATAACGGGGAAATGGTTTACAATCTTTTATTGGAATATGCTTCTGGCGGAACCCTAACTGCTCTTATAAAGAAGTCTGGTAGGTTGCCTGAAATTGATGTGAAGAGATATACCAAGTCTATTCTTAAAGGTATTGATTATATTCATAGTCATGGTTACGTGCATTGTGATTTGAAACCTGATAATGTGTTACTTGTGTCTGCTGAGAATGGTGAGCTTGTTCCTAAAATTGGGGATTTTGGATTGGCTAAGAGATCTGCAAGAAACAGTAGGAGGAGAAAGTTGGAGTCTTGTCTTGGAGGGACTACTTTGTATATGGCACCAGAGACCCTGGTTGAGAATATTCAGGAATCTCCCTCTGATATTTGGGCTCTTGGATGTATAGTGGTAGAGATGTTTACCGGGAAGAAAATTTGGGATTCAAACCCTGATATGGAAACTGATGAAATTATTCAAAAGATTGCTGACAGGTATGAGTTGCCTAAAATTCCTTGTGATATTTCAAAGGATGCTAAGGATTTCATGAAAGGCTGTTTAGTGAAAAATCCTAAGTTTAGATTCACTGCTGAGATGCTACTGGATCATCCTTTTCTATCAAAAGTAGATAACAAAAGAAGTAGTGAATTTGGAGAAATTTTGGATGAAGGGTGGGTAAACTCATCCGTCACGTTGTCTAATCCTAACAATGAATTCTGTGTCTCAAGCTCTTCTAAAGACTGTAGTTCTATATCTGGAGAGGGTTCTACCTCTTCTTCGTCGTCAGAAGATGTGGAAGAGAGCAATTGCCAAGAGTTTTGCAGTTCCTTTGTCTTCACAGAATCAGGAGTCCAGGGAAGTAGTGAATATAATCCTCCATTATCTGCCATAATTGACAAACATGTGCCTTCACATATGGTGAAGCACTGTCCAACTATCTCCAGCATCCCAACAGGTGCACATTGATTAGCCTCTCAAGTTCAAGTTGGTATTAAATCTCTCAGAATTACTGCGGGGATTCCAAGTTCAGAAATAAATTGATCTCTGCTGAAACCATTTCATCTGGGGAGTCAGACATCCGGTTCAATAGTGTGCAGATGAACTGGAAAGATTGCTATATATGTCTGGAGGAATTCCTTGAAGTTATTCTTTTCTCACACCCCTATAAGGGCAAAGAACTCTTTTATTCAGTCATGTAGACTGTTCAGCAACCTTTATATATGTCATTTATTCAGCAAGAAGGGAGCCAATTCTGTAACCTGAAACTTCTGATACTTAGAAGCCTAAAAATGAGCTGCAGGTCTGTTCTGGAGCAGATCCATCCTTGGCGACGTTTGATCTTTACCAAAGTGAGTTATTTGTCTTAGCGAATAACTATAAAGCCTCAGTATTAGCACTGGTTTGGAAAAGCTAACGATCTTTCTCTGTTTGCTCAAGCCTGTTGTATTTTTAATAGCTTGATTAAGGAAAGTAGTTGTGTTGTAGGAGTTTGCTGACGCAGACGGCAGTTGTTTGAATAAATTCTCTGATGCTTATGTAATGCAAGCTGCTAAGGTACTTATTATGCCTGTGAGTTCTTATCATGCAGCAACAAATGTGCCAATTTTATTGCCTTAGATTCGTATGATTTGAAACCTAAAAAAGTGTTGAAGGTCTGGCCTGTAGCAGATCCATCCTAACTTCCTAAGTCTTTATATATGTAATGCAGGCTGTTTAGCTTACTATATTAAGATTTGTAAATTTGATTTTTTTTAATGCTATAAATAAAATTCATTGATACCTCAAGCTGTGTTATTTGAATGTTTCACATTTGCTCATTCATATATTTTATGCTTATACGCACATTGAGGGTTTGCATTCAACTTCTTATTTCTATTCACATTTCTCTTAATTATTTGTATATTTTTTTCTTGTAATCGCTTAGATACTTACTAATCATTGATGATGGATCCTAACATGACTGAATCTACTATTATAATGTATTTTACCTGTTCTCATCCTGATGGCTTGAGATAATATGATTTTGCTTGTTTATTTTGCTCAATTCAGTTTCTTTTAAGGTCATTGGAAGCTTTTTTAATGCTTATGGTTTTGCAATTTGCAAAGATCAGTAATGTGTTAATTTTGCCTCTTCTTTATGTTCACCACTGCTAAAGAATGTAATTGTCACTTGCAGCCAGGAAATCCAAGTTCTGGTTTGGAAGTTGAAACGTGTAGGGGGCTAAACTACTGTAGTTAAGATGTGAAACACGTATACAGTAGCTTTTTAATATACAAATTTAATGAGCATTTATTAATTCCATAACAACTCTTAACGTGAAATGCGAGTTGATTTGAGGAAAGAAATGCAAGCTGCTACAAATGGTTGAAGAAGCTAAAAAATATTGATGTTCAAATGGAGCAGTGGTCAAATCTACTTTCTTGAATAGATACATACTCATTTGGAACAAGGGGAAGAGGGATCTTCAGAACTCTTATTTGACCATTGTTCTGCATATATGCGTGTCTGTGCTTCTTACAGCAGATCGAGTTAGCAGATTTTATCCCAGCACCGTGACTTTTTGTGGCCTGTGCTGTTTGAACATCTCTGTTCTAATCAAGTGTAGGTATGCAGAGTGGATTTGAGGTCAGCTCTGCTTTAAATGTGGATGTTGATCAGCCTGCAACCAGCCTTCATGATGTTTGCCAATGGATTAATTAAGATAAACACTAAGGCCTTTACTAGCCTGATCCTAAAGCTCTGTTTTACAGCAGCCATTTAACTAAGTTTGGCGTGATAAAAAATTCCAGGCGCCATGAAACGTAATTAGGAGTGAAATTTTAACATCGTCCACTGTTAGTTCTCTTCTTTCCATTAAACATAATTAATGAAGGCCAAACGGATTTCAAGTTCATAATGCGTGATCTATTTTCATTTTGCTGGTTCTTTGGCTTTGATAGATCCTGAATATTATACTTTGATCTTAACCAATTAGTTGTAAATTTGCAGTGGTGAATTACTTGAGTGTTTAAAGGTTTTATTTTATCATATTGATAGAGTTTGTGATGAGAATGGATTTTGGACTGATAATATGATTTGCCTTGTTCATTAAGCAAAACTCAGTATAAACTATACAAATGGAATATTTAATAACCAAGTTTTGGTAGTAATTTAAGCATTTTAGTTGAATGAAATGAATACTATTATTATAAGAGAAAAATAATATATTGCAAAGCAATTAATGGTAACAATTTTTGTAAGGAAAAAACATAAAGATTGTGTGTGTGTATATAGACCATAACACCGAATCAAAGTTAATACACGGATCGTTGATAACTTGATGATACTAATTGACTTTGGCTTGATGAGAGAAAGTAACATTCTTCAATATTATAAAAGTTTTAATTTAATCAAAATTAATTAATTATAAACTGAACGACTAAATGGAACAATAATATTCAATGACTAGTTTAATTTAATTAACTTTTTTTTTCTAGTCTTACTCTTTTTTAGAATTTTTTAATTCTTACCTTAAAACGTATTAATATCTAAAACTTTTAGTTTTTAAAAAATATTATATTCTAAATTAATTTAGAATTGAAACCTACACAAGATCGTATAATTACATTCGTGTTTGATTATAAAATTAAAAATTTTAATATTTAATCATTTTAAATTACTTAATAATATTTATCTCTATCTTAATTAGTTACAAATCATGGTACGTAGTAGCAGTCAATAACACTATATTGACTTTTCATTGTATATATTATATATAGATATTATTATTTTTCAAAGAAAAAAATCAATATGAGACAAATTTATTTCATTAATTATATGTATTGAAATTTATTTAATTTTTTTTGAAAAGTTTGATCTAATAATACTGGAAGTATTCTCTAAAGTGAAGATATCTTGAGTTTAAATTTTATTTGAAGTGAAATTTACAAAGATCATAAGAAATCAGAATTTGAAACTTCAATTTCATGTGTATTTCAAGATAATAATGAGTCATTAATTAGCTTATTATTATATGTGATAAATTAAAAAAAATAATTAACATAGCCAGCTTGTCTTGATAAAATAATTAGGTTTTTTTTTCTCTGTGTTAGAGATTGCTCGATGCTAAATGCAACAATATTAGATAGTTATGGGAGGAAAGGAAGTCCCCAATCAAAGGAGTTCACAAGCAATTATGGAAAGGTCTCAATTTCACCACCACCACCTCCAAAGCGCGCCCTGCAACACCCATGTGCTGATCAAGGAACTTCATGCAATAAGCATCTGATTTATATCAATGGTAGTCACAGCTCACAGCTCATATTATTATGGAAGAACAGCAAGATCACCTCCTACTTTGTTGATTGTCGCTATTTATCCCACATGAAAATATGTGAAATTTTTGAAGGAGAGTTTTTACTATAAAATGAGACCTTCTCTCTTTATTAAAATCATTCCTAAAACTTAAGTCTTTTTATTCTATAAGGCTTAATTTTATTCTTCTTTTTCTTTAGTAATTCTTCTTTGATATTAGTAAAATTATTTTGGTAGTGTCCGATAACGTAGGTAAAATTGATTGAAACTCTTTAAATTTTAGTATTCTTTTTATTGTTTATTTAATAACTATTTTTAGGTATAGTTGTAGTGATATTTTTGCTATTAATTATATGTCTAGAAAAATTTTATCTAAGAAAAGACTTGGTATTTAAGTGTGTCTATTGTGACCCACCTCTCTTTTCTAGAAATATTTCTAATATAATTAATTTGTGCAATTGTTCACACACTATATATATTATTGGTAGAAAATTAATTCAATTTTCATAATAATTGGTATCAAAGTCAATATTTTCTGAGTATACTCTGTGGTTGCAGCCTAGTCTGATATTCCACATCAGAAAAGATTTTCTTGGATTATTTATATTCCGCATTTGTTAGCTATTAGATAATTTTTTGAAGTAGAGATGACAGACGACACAAATAAATCATCCACTATAAAGGAGACAGCATCCACTTCGTCAATTTGGTCAAGGACTGCTTTGTCAAATGCTAGATTTATAGTAGAGATTTTTTATGGTACGGGTCATTTTGACATATGACAAAGTGAGGTTCTAGACTCTCTCTTCCTGCAAGGTTTAGACATTGACATTGAAGAAGAAAAACCATAAGATATTGATAAAAAAAATTAAAAAGTCATCAATCATGTGACATGTACAATTCGATCGTGCCTTTCCAAAGAACAGAAGTATACTTTCTCCAAGGAAGTTTCTGCAAGTAAATTGTGTAAGGCATTGAGGAAAATTTTTTGAAAAAAAGTAGTCAGAACAAGCTTAATATGAAGAAAAGATTATTTCGCTTCACTTATATTCCTGGTACCATTATGAATGAGCACATCACCAATTTTAATCAGCTGGTAACTGATTTGATAAATTTGGACGTGTCTTTCAAAGATGAAGATTTGGCTTTGATGATGTTGGGTTTCCTTCCAGAAGAGTTTGAGTTTATTGAAATAACTTTACTCCATGAGAATGATAAAGTGACTCTCTCTGAAGTAATTGCTGCATTATACAGTTACGAACTGCGAAAGAAAGACAAGAAATAGAGTTCAAATGGAGCAGCAAAAACATTGACAGTGAAAGGCCGCTCTCAAAGCAGGAAGAGAGAAAAGAAAGAGAGATCGAAATTCAGATAAGCTAAAGATGAATGCGCTTTTTGCCTAGAAAGGGCATTGAAAGATAAATTGTCTCAAGTTGAGTAATAAAAGCAAATCTGATAAAGAAAAAGCTGTCGTGAATTCAAATGTAGTTGAGTGTGATAATGAAAACTCAGACCTTTCATTAGCTGTTGTGTTATCAACAAGCTCTTTTAGAGTATGACTGCTTGATTTTGGTTGTACTCATCATGTGTCCCAATCGAGATTGGTTCTTTGACTTTAGAGAACTAGAATGAGCAACTATTTACTCAACAAATAACGGTCCATGTATGATTAAAGGGACTTATTCAATCCAATTGAGAAATCATGATGGATCAATCAGAACTCTGACAAATGTCCAATATTTATAGAGTTTGAAGAATAATCTCATCTTTGTGAGAGTCCTAAAATCATAGGGCTTCATTATAAATGTTGCAGATGGAGTAATGAAAATCATCTCCGGTGCACTAGTGATAATGAAAGGAATATGGAAAAATAATAACTTATATTACTATCAGGGTAATGTAATTATTGGAACAACAACAGTAGCTTCCAGTGATGATCAGGAGTTGAAAGTAATCAGATTATGACATATATGCTTGAGACATGTTGGTAATAAATTCTTAAAATTTTTGTCAGAACAAAGATTACTGAAAGGAGTGCAACTCCAAAAGTTAGATTTCTATGAACATTGTGTCAAAGGAAAACAGACTATAGTGAAGTTTGGTACTGCAATCCATGATACTAAGGGTATTTTAGACTATGTTCACTCAGATATATGGGACCCTTCCAAGACAGTTGCAATGGGAGAAAAGCACTATATTGTAACTTTTATTGATGACTTCTCTCGGAGAGTACGGGTGCATACAATGAAGACGAAGGATGAAGTGTTGGGAGCTTTTCTCATATGAAAAAAGATGGTGAAAATGTCTCCACACAGATAATGACGGAGAGTATAAAAGTAATCCATTTTTTTAAATTCTGCCAAGATGAAGTCATTGTTAGACACTTCACAGTTATAGATATACCACAATAAAATGGGGTGGCAGAATGCATGAACTGGATATTGGTGGAAAAAGTTCGGTGCATGTTGTCCAACGTTGGGTTGGGCAGATAATTTTGGGCTGAGACTGTGACATATGATTACCATCTCATTAATTGCTTACCATCAGTTGCTATTGGTGGTAAAACACCTTTGGAGATGTAGTTTAAAAAACCTGCTACTAATTATAATTCTTTACGTGTGTTTGGTTCTACTGCATACTACTATGTTAAAGAATCAAAGTTAGATTCGAGGGCAAAGAAAGTGCTTTTTATGGGGATCACTACTGGTATGAAAGGACTTCACCTTTGGTGTTCAAATCCAAAGCATATAGTCTTCAGCAGAGATGTTACCTTTGATGAGTCTACCATGTTGAAAAAGGTAACAAATGAAATTGTGCATCAAATAAATGATACTCCGTAGCAGGTGGAGTTTGAAAGAAGAATTGTTGACCCAGCAAAAAATAGAATAGATGAAGATACTCCTATGGTAGAGGTGGAGTCAGATGAATAAGAGATTTCAACCCAAGAATCTCTACAGTAACAAGAATCTATTGCAATAAATAGGCCACGATGAGAGATTCACAAACCTGCTCAATTTGATAATTTGGTGGCTTATGCATCTCTAAATGCAAATAATGACATTCCTAACACTTACAGAGAAGCTATTCAAAGTTTAAAAAATGAGAAGTGGAGGAAGGCCATGGATGATGAAATGCAGTCTCTTGGAAAGAATCAGATATGGAAGCTAGCTAATCTACCAAAGGGAAAGAAGGCAATTGGATGCAAATGGGTATACACAGAGAAAGAAAAATTTTCTGACAATAATGTTGTTTGCTACAAGGCAAGGTTAGTAACTAAAAACTATGCTCAGATGGAAGGAATTGATTATAATGAAGTATTTTCTCTAGTTGTAAAATATTCTTTCATTAGAATTTTATTAGCCTTAATAGCACAATTGGATTTGAAACTCGTTCAACTTGATGTAAAAACTGTATTTTTATACAGTGACTTAGAAGAGAAAATCTATATGACTCAGCCATAAGGGTTTGAGGTTGCTGGAGAAGAAAAATAAGTATGCAAATTGAAAAAATTATTGTACAAATTGAAATAATCTCTGAGGCAGTGGTATAAATGATTTGACAATTTTATAATAAGGCAGAAATACACAAGAAGCAAATACGATCACTGTGTGTATTTGTGCAAGCTACAAGATGAATCGTTCATATATCTTCTCCTGTATGTTAATGATATGCTGATAGCTTCAAAGAATCTAGAAGAAATTGAGAAGTTAAAGGCTCAGCTGAATCAGGAGTTTGAAATGAAAGACTTAAGTGAAGCAAAAAAAATTTTAGGCATGAAGATACGCAGAGATAGGAAGAAAGGAAAGCTTTGTTTGAATAAGAAATAATATCTGAAGAAGATACTACAGTGTTTTGGACTGAATAAAAAGTCAAAACCTGTAAGTACACCGCTTGTACCTCATATGAAGTTCAGCTCATCTTCATTTCCTAAAAATGAAGTGGAACGGGAGTACATGTCTAAGGTTTCATATACAAATATTGTTGGTAACTTGATATATGTTATAATATGTACAAGGTCAGACATTTCACAGCCAGTTGGAGTTGTAAGCAGGTATATGCATGATCCTGGTAAGGAGCAATGGCAAGCAGTGAAATGAATTCTACGGTATATTCTAAACATCATAGATGTTGGATTGATATTTAAGCAAGATGAGAAAAGTGATCAATGTGTAGTTGGATATTGTGATTCCAACTATGCTAGTGATTTGGATAGACGTCGATCAACTACTGGTTATGTGTTTACACTTGCTAAGGGGCTGGTTAGTTGGAAGTCTACGTTACAGTCAACAGTTGCCTTGTCTACTACAGAAGCAGAGTACATGGCAGTATCAGAAGCTGTTATATAAGCAATTTGGCTTCAAGGGTTGCTTGGTGAACTAGGAGTTAGGCAAAAGCACATTAAAGTGCACTGTGATAGTCAAAGTGAAATTCACTTAGCAAAGAACTAAGTTTATCATGCATGGACGAACCACATCAATATTCAGTATTACTTTGTACATGACATTCTGGAGAAAGGAGAAATATTACTTCAGAAAATTCAGACCATTGACAATTCCGCATATATATTGACAAAAGTGGTAATAACTGTCAAGTTCAACCATTGTTTAGACTTGATCAATATTTTAAAAAATTGAAGATGGATACTTCCCAACGCAATTAGAGACAATACTGAAAATAGTTTCTTTTGAAAGGAGATTTGCAGATTGTAAATAGAAAATAACCAAGGTGGAGATTTATTGGTTGTGGCTATTTATTCCGCATGAAAAGATGTGGAATTTTTAAAGGAGAGATGATTTTTGAAGGAGAGTTTTTGCTATAAAAGGAGACCTCCTCTCTTTGTTAAAACCATCCCTAAAACTTAAGTTTTTTTATTTTATAAGGCTTAATTTTATTCTCTTTCTCTTTTGTAATTCTTCTTTAATATTAGTAAAATTATTTTGGTGGTGTTGGAGGACGTAGGTAAAATTGGCCGAACCTAGTTAAATTTTAGTGTTCTATTTATTGTTTATTTAATAGCTATTTTTAGGTATAGTTGTGGTAATATTTTGTGTTATTAATTATATGTCTAGAAAAATTATGCTTAAGAAAATACTTGATATTTAAGTATGTCCATTATGACCCACCTCTCTTTCTTAGAAATATTTTTGGTATAATTAATTGGTGCAATTGTTCACACACTATATATATTATTGGTAAAAAATTAATCCAACTTTCACAACATACTTATTATTTCTTGGCTTCATCTGCTTATTAACTAATTTATATAATATATATATATAATTGATTAATTGATATATCGTAGGGTAACAATAATTATAAAATCTTAATCGATAATTTTTTTTATTTATTAGAGTCGCTTTAAGAGTGAAGATTGTTAGCTTAAACTCTAATAAACAAAACCAATTATGAATTTAATAATATATATATATACATATGATAAAAATTATTATCAAAACTTCCATTTGTTTTCCAATATATATATATATATATATCTCAAGTTTAATTTTCAATAGAGTAGAATTTATTGATTCTTATTGAAATTCAAATTTGTTAAACTTATCCTATATCAACTAATTACAAAAAATATAATGAAAAATATAATGAATTTATAATTAGAAAGACAACTCAACTAATAAAATAATTTAGATTATTCTGTATAGTAAAAGTCCAAACTTATTGTGAGTCTAATATATCCTACCTTTACCCCAAATAATGGGATTACTATCTGATTTACTATAACCTATAATATTTTATAAAATTAAATAATTTATTGAAACTATAATTAATTAAATATTTTTGTTTTTGTTTCGGTATCTTTTCTTTATTATAATCACCTTTTTTCTTAATTATCTTTCTATGTGCTCTCTCTTTTGAAGGAAAAAAAATCAATATTTTAATTTAAGGAGAGGAGAGGAACTCAAACTTGAAATATTACTGATCAAGTTAAAATAAATACACCTACAGTACTAAATTTTACTAATTTCTCAAGAGAGTTTTACATATCCTCAGGATTAACAAAGACAAGTTACTTATTATTACACATCACTAAATAGTATTTTAAAAATATAGTTGAATGAATTTATTAAAAATGTATTCTAAAAAAGAATTTTATGAATATATATATATATATATATAGTAGACATGTCATGGCATTTTAAAATATATTTCTTAGCTGGAAAGTTAAAAAGATATATAAAAAGCATATTGCAAGTTGATGGTTTTGATTTGTGGAATATATTCCTAACATTATCAATTTGATGAAATCATGCATCTAGCAATATATATTAGACCATTATTGCTATAAAGATACTCCTAACTAAGCTGTAATTTTATTAATTAGGACCTCATTTCCATAATCTTTAAAGATAATCTAAACAATCTAATTGAATTATTATTGTGTGATCATTAATTAAGCTGTGTACCTTACCATTATGATTAATAAAATCATAGTCCATTAAAGGTGAAATTGATATTTTTCATTAATTATTTGTCAAATCAAATCAAATGATAAGCAAGAGCTTTCATCTCCAACTCATTTACACATATATATATATAATTAATTTTTATATTGTAAATATGAAAAATAATAAAAATTTATTTAATAATACATTTGTATAAAACAATATTATTAGTTTTTTTTCCTTCAAAAAAAATATTATTAGTTTTTATTATTAAAAAAACACTATTAGAAAGTTTAGAAAAAAAATTAATCTCATTTCTTGTTCTCATATTACTTTTAGCCTCTAAATAGATTTTTTTTATTCCATTTGTTAATGCTAGAGTTTTCTTCTATTTTCTCTAATTCTAAAGATTAACTATAATTATATTGATCATTTTGATAAAATTTACATTCATTACTTTTTATAATGAACAAAAATAAATTAATAAAAAAAATTATAATAGAGTTTGATTATAAATGATTGAGAAAAATTAATAGATATAATGGATTACTTTTTAAATTTTTAGAAAAAAAGATAAATTAATATTTAAAATATTTTCTCTTGAAAAGTTAAATATAACTACATTTTCTTTTTAAATTCTGATTTATAAAATTTTTATTTTATTTGCAATTGGATCTTTCTTTGTGGAATGTAAGAATATTTAACAAATGGGTCCTATCGAGATTTTATTGGTTAGGGGGCAATTAGAGGTGGACACATGATTAAATATTAGGAGATCAAAATTTATTACAAAATAATCTTAAATTATAGTTAAAAAATAATTTTAATATATTAAAAAAGAACACATTATTTTTTTTAAATCATGAAAATCTTTTACTAATTATAGTATTTGTAAATTATTATAAATGTTAAAAAAGACACTGTAATTGATTTTATGACACTCAAAAAATAAAAAAAATATATATTGTAATTAAATTTAAAAATTATTTTTTAGAGTTGCAATATTTTAGAAACTCAAAATTATTAAGTCAAATTTATAATATTTAAAATTTAAGGGGGCCAAAATATATTTATTTAAAAATAATATATTTATATATGGTAAAATATATTAAAAAAAATAAAAATCTTGGCTCCCCCTTTCTGTTGACTGGGTCCGCCCCTGGCGGCGATCGTGGCTGCCCAACAAAAATTGCGACTCCCGCTCACAAAATCTAGAGTAAAGTACACCCATTCTCTATTTAAAATATGGAAAATGCATTTTATAACAGTCTTAATATATTTTACGGTCCTTAAAAATTCAATTTGTAATAATAAAATCATAAGTTATCACTTTCATAACAATAAAATTCCTCATCCTATATTTCACCAATGGCACTAATCTTATATTTCGTTAAAGTTTAAATTATTTTTTTCGTTCCACTGAAATTATTATTTTTATAAAAATTATTTATTTTTTAAATTATTATTTTATATAATTAAAAAAATAATTAATTTTTTTAATTATATTTTAATTATTAATAATTTAATTAATAAAATAAACATAATATTAATAAATTAATAAAAAAATATTTTAATGTATTCAAAATAATTTTATATAATATTTAAAAAAAATTATTAGGGGATGGGATCAACCCACACTAACACAAATGAACTACTCCAACAAGATCACGAGAGAGCCATTGATGAATCCCTGTAGGCGGAGACGGTAGAATATGAACGCCCATTCCAAATTGATATGCATAGTGTGAGACAAGAAATCTGCAGGAAAATTTGCCTTCCTAAACACGAGCAAACTGTATATGAGTGAATGTATTGCGTAGGTTTCTTATTTGTCTGATCAATGCTAAGGCTGCTGGGTTGAGCTCCAAATTTCCATTTATCATCCCTATTGCCACTTTACTCTCACTTTTCACATACAACCTTGTATTTCCCATTTAAATAGCCATATGCAAGTCATTAAGAATAGCCCTGATTTCTGCCTGCAAAATAGAGCATCTACCCACAAATCAACTAACCCACCTTCTATATATGAGGTATTAATGACTTTCTTAATAGGTAGTCAGATGGAGATAATATTTTATATAATTTAATTACTACAAAACGCGTCAATTTAGATTAATTTAATAACTATTTATTAGTGATTCCCAACTCGTAAAACTATTTTATTATAATTACGTTTTGCATTAAATGCAAACAATCGTCTCACGCCTATATTCTTTTAAGAACTTTGATATTTGGCTCAAATTGATACAGATGAAACAGGGAGATTTTTATCAATATGAAAAATGAAATTTTATTAATCAAATAATGAATATTTGATTACACTCTTAAACTGACACAATAAACAGTTATTAAGATCAGAGATTACTAAGCTAATTCAAAATGGCATAAACAATATACAAAATACAAAGATGGAGTAATTTGCAATAGCAACAGTTTCATCAAGAATTTTTCAGATTTCAAGCTGTTTACACTTTTGAATCCCATTTATGAATACATGGCAGAGAATTTTCCTAGTAAAAGATTCTCAGCTAGAGGCTTAACATAATTTTTATTGATGCTAAATATTCATACTATTGACCCCCAATTTCACAGGAGATTATTGAAGATTCATTTCAATTGACTTTTCTGCAATTTTTTCTGATCTCTCCCTGTCTTCCTGTGAGGGGTTTAATATTGCTCATCTTGACCATAGCTTTAGTAAAATCCTTGAAGAATACAAAAGGATCACTTGCATATTTTCTAACAAGAAAATCAGCAGAACTGCACTTGAAGAGTTCTTGATCAGAATGAAGCAGACCCTTTTTTTTCAACAGGTTCTTATAATACAGATTATCAAAGCGGGTTGGAGTTTGGCGATCAAGTGGTGCGAGTACATTATCTTTCCCTCTTCTTGGACAATTTTTTCGCAATGAATTGGCGAAGGAGGGATCGATATTAGAATCGTTGTAGATATGCCCTCGAAATGATGTGCACCTTGACAGGCCAATTGTATGTCCACCTGCAATTGATGTCCAGAAAATTTATGTAAATTTCTTAATAAATTTTCAGGGCAAATCCTCGTTAAAGACTTTTACCTGCAAGAGCGACCATGTTCCTTAAAGAGAGACCTTGTGCAGCAAAGCTAGTTATAAGTGCACTGAGATTAGAAGTTGGTGGAGGAATTGAAGTATTTGCAAGTGCTCTGCTTGCAGTAAGTGAATCTTTTCTTCCCAATCCAACCTTCCAAGAAGGACCTCCTAACTGCAATTACCAAAAAAAAAAAAAAACAAACAAAAAACCCATTTTAATTATTTACTCTATTTACATGAAACTGCTACAAAAATCATATAATGTTATGAGCTTAATTTAGAAACTTACATAAACTACAGAGTATTTAGCTGCCAGGGCAACAATATCAGCACAGGAAACCACGCCAGGACAAGCTTTCTCTACCTTAGACTTAATGTCATCAATAACATTAAGTCCTCTAATTGAATTATTGTTAGCTGCAGCTGTTTTTTCTCCAATGAAGGTAGCATTATCATCCAACAAGACCGATCCATCGCAGCCCTAGTTAAATTGATAATAATGATCAAACAAGTAATCTAACAACATATTATAAACAACAATGCTAGCAAATTCTTTAAGTACGCACATTGACAAAGCAGTCGTGAAAATGCACTCTTAGCAAAGATGCCCCCACACGAGTTTCATTTTTTATAGCCTTTTCAACTCCTGCCTGAACTATAGACAATGCCTTCGGGCACATCGATGAGTAATAATCCGGCGATAGTTTGCCGTTTGCTGTATCTAAAGAACAAGCAGCAATCATGAATAACAGCAACAAGTTTTGAAAAGCCATGAATATAGTTGTTATTTGCCTAATTGTTGTTGATCATATATAATACATTGCCTTGTAGCTATCAAGTCAAGTCTAGTCCATTAATAATATTTACAAATATCATATAATCAAACATCATGTTCATAATTAATCTAGTAGTGATTATAAGAGTAAAATAGTTCAGTAATTAATCTTTTTAATGAAATCCCTTTAATTAAGCAACGAATTAATTATAAATTATATTAAACTAATAAAAGGTTAATCTTCGATGTCAATAAAAGGTTAATCTTAATCAGTGCATTGTAATGTAAATTTAAGAGTTTAAACTTTTAATATAGTTTTCGTCCTTCTAAGAAGTGATATTACGTTAAAAACTCTACTATTGTGTCTTTTGTCTCTATTTACACATAATATTTTTTCCCTGTTGAAATTATAAATAATTGTACAAAGAAAGGGTCCCTCAGCCAATTCTTTAGGGAAGCTTTTATTTAAACTTGATCCAGTCTCTGTATATAAAACCCATGCTTTATGATATGCAATGGAATATCAATTTATTGAGATGGATAAGACGTTAAAGAAATTTTATTATTATTTTATATATGATAAAATTTTAGCATATGATAAATCGATTGTGAATTTATAAATGGATAAATATTAAAATTTATTTACATAAAAATCAAATAATTTGGGTTAAATACAACATTAATTTTAAATCTTTGAAAACGTAATTAGAATGAATTATTTAAATTTAAATAATTGTCAACCTTGCCTTTTTTTTTTTTTAATAGTTGGTTTTGTTTTGGTTTTGTCGAGGGTATATATAATTTAATTACTTCATATAAAATCTCAGTAATTAATTAAACGTATTTTTAAATTTCTAATTAAGTTAATGACAAGGGTCTTTATATTGTTGGAGAGTGATTACAGCTGGTTAGAATATAAAGATAAAATGATTACTTTTAAGGATTGTTTGTTCTATCTTTTGAAGGGAAGTAACATAATGCTTTAAGCATTAACTTTAGAATTGATTTTAATTTTATATACTTCACAATTATATAATTATATTGATATACGTTGTAGAAATGATTTTACATTACATGCACGCATTTTTCCCATAATTTAAATTTCCATGGCAATATATAATCCTAAGAAATGCACAAAATTTTGACACTTCATTAAATTAAAAAAAATTATATTTAATTAATTTGCAATCAATTAAATGCTAACTAATAGTTCATCTAAATTTAATAAATTAATTACCAATTAGAATTAAAATATAATTAATAATTATATATATAGTTATAATAATAATAATAATAATAATAATAATAAAGATATATATAATTCAAGATAACGAAAATTATTTCAATAAATAATAATGAAATAAAATTTAAATTACATATATGAAATAAAATTAAAAATAAAAAAAATTCTTAATAAATAATTGATTCTAAAGAATTAAATAATACAATAAATCCGCCAAATTTAATTTTTAGTGTAAGTCTTGAAATATATTAGAGTAATTGTTTGAATTAAGTATTGAAAACTCATAAATTTGAATTTTAAGATATATTTAAAGTATAAAGAATTTTTTTATTGTGCATTTGAATTTGCTTTTAAAGTACAAATTTTTTTTTTTTGAGTAAAAAAAAATTCTAATTATATATATATATTGAAGATGTAATATTATTACTGTAGATTAAATTAATAGCTTAATTTTGTTGAAAAGTGAGAGGTTTTCTTTTTTTCTTTCTTTTTCTTTAGGAAAAATGATTAGGAATCTTAGAAAACTAGCTAGTAGTTTTCACAGAGAGAAAGGATGAGTCATCAATAATTGTAACGATGCTTCATCTAAGAAGCATTCGTCATCGTTCATCCGAAAAAAAAAACAAAACAAAACAACAGTCATCGTTGCACCGACAAAATAGGAATCACATTTTACTATTCTCTTGGCTTAAAAATTAAAGTTATATAAGATTATTTTAAAAGTAGGGGTTTTTTTAAAAATATCTTAAAAAATAAAAATATTTTTAAAAATATATTTTTTTAATTTTAATTTTAAAGATATTATTTTTTAACTTTTATTTTTAAAAATAACCTTTTAAATATATATTTTTAATATACATTTAATATATTAAAATATATTTATTTTTTAAAAATATATATTAAATATATATTTAATATATAAAAAATATATTAAAAATATAAGGTATTTTAAAAAAAATAAAAAATGTGTTATATAGTGTAATTTTTTTATAAAATAAGATTGTTCCATCAGTCCATAAATTTAGTTGACGTAGCCGGAATAGTTAGTTAAATTTCATAAATTGCGGGCAGAGGCCTTAGACTTTTAATATTAAATTTGAGATATTTCAAGGAAATATTACACTATATATATTTTTTTACGTTTTTAATTTTTTTAAAATGCTGTGTCCCATGTTTTCTTTTTTACTTATAAAAAAGTAGGATTTTTTATTTTTTATAATTTTATTTTATTTATATTTTTTATTTAATTTTTTCTAATTTCATATTTTTTAATATACACAAAATATATATAACATATATATAATATATATAAAATACATACTCAACAACAATATAAAATATATCTATAACACATCAATAACACATCTACAATAAAATTTACAGCACATCTACATAATATTTTTAAAATATTTACACAATATTCATACTATATTCATATGACATTCAATATTTTTTATATACAACACACGTAATTTAAATAATAAAAATATAACATAAATATAACATCAACAACACATTTACAACATTTATAATACATTTATATAACAAAATTGTATATTTTTTTTATTTTTTTAGTGTTTATATGTTTAAAAATAAATTTAATAATTTTTATTAATATTATTTTATTTTATTTTTTGAGCATTATTTATTTTTATAATTAAAATTATTTTTTATTTTATAAAAAATTATAATTTTTATAAGATAAAAAATAATTAAAAATATTAATTTTTATTATTTTATTATAATTTTTTATTTACTAGTGGAGTCTGCAAAAAAAATTAAAATAAAATATTAATCATATTAAACTAAAAAATATTTTTGAAAAAAAATTATTTTATTGAGAAATGGTGTATTTTTAAAATTTTACATTAATTTTTTTATAAAAATATAAATACTTTTAGCTTTTGTAGTATTTTTATAATAAAAGTTATATTTTTAAATAGTTATATAAATGTCTCACATATTAAGCCAGGTCTTAAGTCTGAGATAAATTACTTTGAGTTAATTCGAACATGCCCAAAATGTTATTTATATATATAATATTATTTATATAACATTATATATATTATATAATATAAAATAAATTATATTTTATATAATATTATGATATATTATTAATAATATTATTATATATACTGCTATATATTGTATATACATAATATACATATATAATATACATTATTTATGAAAGTCCAAAACTAATAGAACTTTTATTGGAATGATGGCATATCATTATATTATTACTGACTTGTTTGTCAGGTTGACATTTGTATAAGTATATTATGCATAAAATTAAAATATTATATTAATTACTATATAGCTAATTGAGTCACACTCTTATTTTTATTCATCATTTTTTCTCTAAGCTGTAGGTGAGTGTGGAAGAAATATTTTATTAAGTTATCATGTCTTTTATTTCTCAGTATGAGTGTTATTTATATATATATTATTGTATAATTATATTATAATTGTTTTGTAAAACTTCATATGATGTTACTTTTCTCATACATCTTTTTGCATAGTTCCACTATTTGGTTAAATTAATTTTAATTACGTCTGATGTTGATAATAAGATTTGTGATTATTGTCCAATTATGACAATGCCATATAGATTTTGCTTAATAGATGGGCCAATAGCCTTTGTAACATCCCTCGATAATCCTATATTAGAACTATCAGAAGATACTACTCTAAATACTCATGATGTTCTGGCTCAATTCGGCATTTACATTTCAATAAATATGGATAACACTTAAATAAAAGATCGAAATAATTACTTTTGCACTTTTCACTACTTAAAAATTTCAAACATTTATTACCATAATCTTGAAGTTCTCTCTGAATTTTTATTATTCAAATAAATCTAAATAACTTCAGTAAAACTTCATTAAATAAATATCATTCAATCACTACGAATAAATTTATGTAGTCTCCAAATATTTTGATTGAATTATATAACCTTTAGATGTATCAAAAACCATTCGAGCAGTTCACAACTATAGTCTTCTCGAAACTTTGCTTCTTTCTTAGTCTTTTACTGATCCACTATATTTGAGTGTTAGAAAAATTTAACACGCTAAGCTCATCGCTTAGTGGTGCTTGTATACGTATACTTTACTAATTATTATAAGAATAGTATTTATAACAAAACATTATATCAAATAAACATGATGAAATAAAATAAGTTAATTTTTAATAAACTTAATCATTGTAGAATAAATACAAAATCACTTACAATACAAAAATATTGAAATCACTATAATTGGTAAATTTTCGATTATGTAATTTAAACATGTATTCACTTGCTTCACTTTAATAACATTTGTTTTCACATACATTTAACACTTAGAATATTTTATTTGTAATTATCACTTGCGCATTAAGATTTATATTACGATATGAGATTTTTATATTTAGCACATCCATACAATTTAACACTTAGATCTTTTTATTATTTTCATTCATAATATTCAACTCCTCTAATCTCATAGAGATTCATTTGTAATAATTGACACATAAACAGATGTATATATATATTATATGCATTTATATAAACATATTTATTTATTTTATTTCTTTTACAATATTACATGTTCAATTGATCTATAAATATAGATATAAACACAATTTAGTACTTTGATCTGTTCAATATAACATTTCTAGGTCCTAATATTTATTAACACTAAATAATCAATATTTCTAATTTATAAGTCACTGTGATCATATTACCAATGCACTTTGTTACCATTACACTTTTTTTCAATATACACTGTATTTGAAATTCTAGATTTGGATAGCGGGTCACTGATATCAAGTAAATACCCATTATATAGAATTTGGTCAATAACTCACTATGACACGAATGCCCACTGAATATAATGACACAGAGTATCTACTAATGGCACAGAGTGGCCACTATCGCTATAGATGTCCACTCTCTGCTGGCCATTCAATCTGAATACTAGGGTTATTGACAGTAACATTGGGCAATACACTTATTTATTTCTTTCTTTGAGATTTGCACTCTTATAATACCTTACACTTATTTTTATTTCAATTAGTTTATTCTTTCTAATACAATTCACTTTATAAGTTATCATTTTCTTTTCACGTTATTATATATATATATATGCAATTCTAGTTAATACACTATATATTCTTTTTTTCAAGTATGTATTTATAATCTTTTGTACACGATTTATATCTTATATATATAATTAGATATTAAACTCAATACATATTTTATGTAATAAATATTATCATTACACTTTACTAAGCTTTTAATTACCTCAATTGTCATTAGGACTTAAACATTATATCGATTTCTTATTTAAAGTTCAGAACATGAGGAAAATACACAACATGGACGTGTCAACTCTTGGACACGCCCGTGTGATTCCATTCAATACTGTCACTTAGAAGTTTGATCAAGTGACACGGTCGTATTCATTAATATGGCATGCCCATGTGAACCTAATTGGTATAGCTCATCCAAATAGTTTTAAGAACATACTTTCTAATATTTCATATTCGATTAAACCCCAAAATCATCAGTACACTATTAATTTTGCTCACTCGATCCAACTTTCTCTATAAGACAATAATTACTAGTCTCTTTCCGTTACTTAATAAAAAATAAGTATTTCAACATTCTATTATCTTTGATCACTTCACTAATTTTACACTCATTCTACTCATCAAAGGTTATATATCAAATTTTTCTCTCATAGATTTTATTTTCTTACTCCACTCTCTAGCTAAGCTCATCTTTATCATTATGTTCTCATGCTATACCAAATACCCAATTAAAATTAAACTCTTCAAATATATAATCACACCATATTCTAATCCTTAAATGATGACACTTTCATTCTCGCTTCAACTTATTCATACATTATTTATTCACCTCGAGATATCCACAATCACTTAGCCTCACTTATTCTTCCAATCCACAACCTATAAATACGCAAGTCAATTTTTCCAACTAATATACACTTCAAATAATCATTGGGTATTAATCACATAGTTTTCTTATAAAGAGTTACTTAATATTCTAATTTTGGATAAACATTTACATCCCTTTGAATCAAAAGTAAGATCTATAACTCTAAATAATCATTTAAGTAACTCAGTAGTCAATTAAACATAATTTAAGTTAAAAATTACATAATAATTCTATATGTATTATAAATATAGCTTACTTTCAAAGAATCACAATCTTACTATCACTCTCTTTGCAAATTATTTTATAAATAATCTCTTCACAAATATTTTATTTAATTGAAACATATATGCCCTTAAGTAATTAAGACCAAAATAAATTCATTTAATAGCAAAGTAAGTAAAATACAAGCACTTACTTGTTACGTTGGAAGGATTTACACATTTTCAAGAAAACTTGCATTATAAAGATTAATGGAAAGGAAAATTGCATTTTACACAAGAAATAGAGTATTTCAAGGTTGAAAAAAAAGGGGACTAAAATAACAAAGCAGACACAAGCATATCTAATAAATACGCATGCCCATGTGTCATAAAACGTTACTCAAATTATAATTACAGAAGTTAAAAAATTCACACGGCCATGTGAAAATATCAACATACCCATGTGTTTCAAAAAACTATGTTGAAAATCAAATTTACAGAGGCTGAAAGATCTACACGGCCGTGTGGAATGATTCACATGCTTATGTGACTTTTTCAGACTCCTCTAGTCCCAAAAATTCACTTTTTAACAAGCTAAAAACTACTTCAAACTTCATTTTTAGCACAAATCAATAACAACACACTTATGCAAATCAAAGTTAGCTTGAAAGCTAACTCTTCTCATAAAAGTTAAATAACCATCTTTAGCATAAAATCATAATCAATCAATTCTTTATTACTCAATTCAATCAAAATGATTCAATGAACTTGTTAAATCTTTAAAATCTATGAAAAGTTTACAATTATAGATTATTGATATATAAGCACTCACAAAAAAAACTTTTCTCAATAATTATTTTTAATAAGTTTCTTTCACAAATAATCACTTTCAATCAAGACATAAACATTGTTTAGTGATCAAAATCACAATAGAATCATTCAATAGCAAAATATATAATATACAAGCACTAACCTCTTTCAAATTATTCTTCCATCATTTTTTTTCTTCAATCTTTTGATTTGATGATGCCTTTCTTGATTAATCAAGCTTAGGGTAGTTAAAATCCACAAAAACTTGATCTTCTCTCAATTTTCCATGATTTATAAAGTAGAAAATGGAAGAAGAATGAAAAAGAGATAGACATGGTGATGAACGATGAAGATGGCAATTTGAAATGAAGTAGAAGACTCTAGAGCCCACTTTATATAACTTTTAGGATTTCATATCATGTATTCACTCACACCATTACTTTGGTTTCATTTTCTCATTTGTCTATTAATTCAACATTTTTATTCCTTATAATGATATAAATTAATACTTTTACTCATTTTGAAACCCTATTATTCACTTATATCACTTATATTGGACAATAATCATTTAAAACTCAACTTCCAGATTCGATTTTTCAGACATGCCCGTGTCTCTCCAAGCACACACCCGTGTGTTTTAACCGACTTAGCCATAGACAAAATCATTTCATGAATACACGCCCGTATTTATCCAAACACAAATAGCTTTTGCCACATTTAAAAATTTCCTTAAAACAAGTCTAATACTAATACATTGCTCATAAAATTCAAAAGTCACACTATATACTTTCATATACTATATATACTCCAAATAATTCTTTATGCACATTTATCTATAAAAAATTCACCAGTGAAATTTCTAATCATTACAGCCTTAGTTCTGTAACAGTGATAACTGTCATACAATTTCTTCAAATTTTTATTTGTCAGACTGACTACGGATTCAAAAAGCCACATATTTTCCTTTCCTATTTTATAGTATCGGTCACATACTCTCAAATTCGAATCATGATATCGAACTTCTCGTATGAAGTCCGAGATATATCAAGCTAAATTTTGAGCCTAAAGTAAATTACTTTGGGCCAATTTGGTCTAGCCCAAAATATTATTTTTTATATAATTTTATTTATATAACATTATATATTATATAATATAAAATAAATTACATTTTATATATTATTATGTATTTTAATAATAATATTATTTTGTATATTACAATATATATATTATAATATATATTATTTATGAAAGTCCAAAAAATGATATAACCTTTACTGGAATGATGACATATTGTATTATGTTATATTTATCATAAGAATTTTAAAAAATTACCTTAAAAAAATTTCAATTTCAAAAATACCACACCTTCAAAAAAAATTTCAAAAAAATTTCAAATAATATATATATTCTTACAAAAATAACTTATTCCTTACTTCAAATAATATTTTTTTTTACAAAAATACCTCATTTCTTATTTCAAATAATATTTACTCCAATTTCATCTTTTTATTTTTTCAAACTTTACTATTAAATAAATTGTGCTACTTCTTTACAGTTGGTTTCGACTGAATCCTGAACAATGTTCGATGTGTCCCTTTCCACTGTTTTCTTTTTAGCTTCTTTATTTGTTTGTTCAAAATAAAGTGGAAAAGCTAAATAACGAAAAATGTGGATAAACTAGTTCCTATTAGCTTAATAACATTATAGTGAGTGAGAAAATTTCTTAATTTCTTAGTTATTTACCAATTTTCATTTTATGTTTTCTTATCCACAGTTATGAAGTTTTTCTATCATTTTCATTGCAACAAAAATTATTCTTGCTTGAATTAGTTTCCTATTTTACTGTTATATAACTTTTTTTTTTCTGTTAAAAAATTATGTGAATGTTATCTTACAGTACGTCAAAGCTGTTGGACGACTGGCACTTCCTGTTGGTTAGTCTTGAATTTACGTGTTCTTTTCATGTTTATTGGATCTATACACATATTGAGTTACATGATTAAACAATGCTATAAATGTAACAATGCTATAAATGTATATGTCAGCTTGGATGATATACTTCAGTCTTGAATATGCCTTTTATTTTTCATAAGTGACAGATTAACTCATGATGGAGTTAAATTGTTACGACTTCATATTAGCTCTGTCTTATAGAATTTTAGGCCATCCATATTTGTTACTGCTGGTGATATCATTGGTCAACTGGACTTTAATCACCCTTCTAGCTTGGGGGCACCATATCACTCATCTGTTCACTTTCTTTTAGCTTCACTAGTGCATTTGTAGCCGAGCTCTGGAAGCTTCTTATTTGCTTTGTTAGATGAGAGCACTGGGAATTAGACAAATGGGTTATGCAAGGATGCTTGGGATTTCTACTAGTTTTCCTGTTAGCCCATTCTTCTTTTTTTCCTTCCACTAATATGATTATTTGACTCAGTTTTTTTACCTTCATACATTGTGCTAAATTCTTCTGAGCATTCAATCCTGTAGGAGCTCTATTGAATGCTCTTTGAGCCATTGTTTTGGGCGCACCTGTTGGCATCCAGTATGTTGTGTAATGGTCCATCAATAAGTTCTAATATAATTCTGAAAACAAAAATTTGGGTTGAGGTTGGAAGGGATGGGATTCACATTCTGTTGTCCCCTAAAAGACTTTCATCAGTGTCAGGTATTTAAATCCCCCGATTGTTTCAAATTTTCATTCTATTTGTCTTTTCATTCTGATTGTGAAAGTAAATTCTGTGGTTGAAAACTCAGCTGGGTGTTGAACTTCAATGGTGGTGGTAACTGTTCAACCTCAACTATGATTTGTGGTTTCAGAATTATGCAAATGAAAACATATGTATGTGATTGTTGTACTACTTTTCATAATTTTGATAGGAGATAGACTTAGTCCCTTCTTGTCATTTATTTTTGAGTTTCAAATCAAAGAGAGTGTGTTGATTTAGCTCTTTTGTGATTGGAGACAGGTACTTACCAAAAACATCAATTGGTCTCTTCTCATGTCATCATTCACAGTAAGTATTTATTAGTGTTCTGCTAAGCCAGTTTATTAAATATTGGAAAGGTTTAGCTATAAAATTTTGAGTTAATTACACAAATAGTCCCTAAACTTTTATAACTTTTCATAAAAATCCCTAAACTTTAATTTGTCAATTAAAAATCCTTCAACTTTTAATATTGTACCAATTAAACCTCTAAATTCGGTTTTCGACCATCGGAGAATGAAATGGTAGAATGAGATAAGAAAATGAAATAACAGTTAAAAAGAGTTTTGATTTAGATTTGATTTTTAAAAATCAATATAGAGTTTTTAAATTTTAGGTTAGGGTTTGAATTGGGAAGAATAAATTGTGAATATTGAAAGGTCGATGAAATAGAAAGGAAGATAATTAGATGAATTTGAGTTATAATTAATAAATAGTGAATGTAAAATTTACCGTTATCCGATACATGTGATTTGAATTACTTGTCTTTTTATTTTTATTTTTTTATTCGTATGTTATCAATGTATTTGTCAAGTTATTCTCTAGTGGTCAAAAACTGGATTCAGAGATTTTTTTGGTGCAATGTTGTAAGTGGAGGGATTTTTAATTGACATATTAAAGTTTATAGATTTAATTGGTATAATATTGAAAGTTCAAGAATTTTTAATTGACAAATTGAAATTCAGGGATTTTTATGGCAAAGTCGTAAAAGTTTATGGACTATTTATATAATTAACCCTAAAATTTCCCATTGAATAAGCCAATCCTTTTTGCATTTCATTTTTATGCATCCATATTAACTGTTAGTTGTTAATTACCTAGAGAAATGCAATACTTTTTTTACACATAATAATGCCAGAGTTCGCTTTTTTAGGGAACGAGTTCTCAAACGTTAGTTACATGTTAAGGTTCATGCAAGTGAAATGATATTTATTCTTTTTTTTTTAAATTTTCTTTTCAATGTACTGATTAAAGTTACTGTGATTTGAGCAATGTTGTGCTATACGGTGCCTTAATGCTATTACTAAACAAGTTGTCTGGTGGAAGTTTGTGCCTGCAGCTTCTGTTTTTGGTTCATCATGGACACGTTGGCAACGTGTGTTTGCACATACAAAGTAAGTTTTCAAACATCATAGTTTGAGTATTCACTCAATGCTAAAATACCCATGTACATAAGTGTACTTCAACTTGGATATGACTTTTGACACTTGAAACCAGTAGAAAATCTATGGAATTCTATTCAACTCCTGAAATTAAGTTTTCAAACATCATAGTTTGAATATTCACTCAATGCTAAAATACCCATGTACATAAGTGTACTTCAACTTGGATATGACTTTTGACACTTGAAACCAGTAGAAAATCTATGGAATTCTATTCAACTCCTGAAATCATACCCTTTTTAAATACTTATCCTGTAGTCAGAGTAACACTGTTGGTTGTTTATCTCCATATTCAGCCAGTTATAACTCTGCGGTGTAGCATTTCTTTAAGTGTCTCCTTTAGCTTTTAGAAAGAGTCTAGTTGCAATGCTTGTGTCTTATCACTGGTTTTGTTTTTGGGTGATTCAGGTAAGATCTCAAATTTGGGCCTGGCTTTTTGCTTCAAACTTAAAGGATATGCGAGACAGTTGTTAAAATAAGTCATATCTTACCAAAAAAAAGTTGAACAATTAACTAATTAAAAATTTTATGAACCTAGGGCAGCATACTTAAATTGCGTCAATGAAGCTGTGGATTGAATCTTCCCTACAAACTCTTATGCTTCTGATGTGGAGCTAAAATTTATTTTCTTGTAGGCCAATTGAATCTTTGGAATATATGATTTGTGTCCCAGCACATGGGGCTGTAATTGGAGCTTGGTTTGGGGCTTGGCCTATGCCACTTGACTGGGAAAGGCCATGGCTGGCAGGTATTGTTTATTTTTCCTTTCAGTTCACAATTTTGTGTTATTAAGGGCCGCCATCTTTTTCATTTTGTTTATCTGTTCTCGTAAACTATACTGCTGCACTATCATAAACATTTGTTCTCACTGCATATTTAGAAAAATCATGGTTGGCCAAGTAAGAATCATGCAGATATTCAAATAAGCCAAAGTTCCACATTGGTTAATCCGATAATTGATGGTTTAGCAGTGGAAACCAGTAACTCGTTTGTTCTAACTTGAGAAAATAATTAGATGTGTTATTATAGAATATTTTAGAGAATTTCTTCATTTTATATAGTCGTGTTTCTTCGGTGTAGTAGTTTTGTTCTTTTCCCCTTCCAATCAACTGTGTCTAGTACTACCTTTGCAACCTAAATTAATTTTATTATTTTATATTTGCAGGAATGGCCAATATGTGTGACTTATGGAGCAATTATTGGGTATCTGGTTGCGATGGTAGTTTCTCTTGGCTTTGTACTTGTGCGTGGTGGTCGGCAGCATCTTAAAGGGGAATAGGAAAGCTAACAAATACTTGCTCACTAATAGCTGTATTAAAGCATATTTCCGGACAAATGTTGCCTTTTAGCCTTTTGAAAGTATTTAAAAGAATTATACACTTCTTTTCCATTTTGGATCAAGTGGCTAGTCTTATGCGTCACCAAGATCCACTCGATTGGTTTTTCTTTTTTCACTTCATGAACAATCAATAATTTGTACTATTTAGTTAATCATATGTAATTACTTTTTGCAGGCATTGACACATATTCTTGAATCCTAGTGTGTGGCATTGGTAAATTGGAGGACATTGTTGCTAATGCAGCCTAGAAAAGCTAAGTTCTTCAATTTCACTCTTGTAAGTATATCTAAGTGCTATTTCAAATTATATAAATTTTATTGATTTAGTTGGAAAAGAAAAGCCTAAACCAATGTTGATAATCATGCCTCTAAAACTTCTCAGGATATTGAACCCATTATCTTGGATGATATGATTGGATGCATAGTGAAAAATTGATTATATTAGAATTGATTAAGGTAGGAGAAGGGTTCCGATGATGTAGCTGTATAATTGAGGCGCACCCAATTGTAAGTCTAGCATAGAGCCATTGTAGAAGCACTCATGAAATTGTGAAGTTTGATATTTTATTTGCTTTAAAGTTTGTCGCAAATTCTATTATCCCATGTTCATTTCTTAGTTGAACGTTGAAAAGGATTATTTCTTGTTGATTTAGCAAATCATAAACAGTTTGGTAGGTTATTGAGAAAATTAATTACCATAAATGTATTTTACAGAAATATATTATTGAAATTATATTTTATAAGAAAAATTTATATTATTTTTTTTAAATATGCAATAAAATATTAAAAAAGTTGATTGAAAAAATATTTATTTAGTTATAATTTAATTTTATTTAAAAAATTTAAGTAATTCTTAAATTATCATTATATTTGAATTATGCATAAAATTTAATCGGCAAAGTAAGAATATGATTATCTTTTGATATATGATATCTCAATTATTTTTTTAGTGAAGTATTTTTTTTGCCCCTATGAAAATAATTTATTAATTAATTGATAAAATTTAGTTAGGTTAAAATTTTAGTTTACATAGATTATTTATAAATAAATATATTATTATTGATCCAGTCAATTTTTTAGGAATTATGATTTAATTAAATACATTATTATTATTATCTTATTCTCTCATGTTATAAAAAAATAAATAAATAAAATAGAATATAATACTCGCTTTGAAAAGAAATGATGCTATTTTTTTTAATAATTTTTTCAACAGCAAGTTATGCATTCATTTAGAATTTTGTAATTGAAAAGGTGAAAAAATGTTATCTTTAAAAAGAAAATAAATTACATATCAAAGCATGGAGGTAATTAATTATAATAAAGGAGTTATTTTTGTTTATTTTCTGTGTATAAGTGTTCTTATACAATATTTTAAAAAAATAAAGGAGTTATTTTCGTAATAAATCATATTTAATTTAACAAAAATAGAAATAAAAATACAGTTTATGGGTTATGCCAAACTTTGTGTAAAAGTTTATATTTGTTTTTTTATTAACTTATGATTTTTAAAAACTTATAATTTAATTATTTATGTGTATACATATATAAATAATTTTTTTTTGGCATTCACCGAATCTTTGTTAGTGAAGCATAGTCTGAAACCACCATCACAGTTTATAAATGAAGCAAAAATGTCAGCCGAGCCGTGAAAAATTTTTATTTTGCAAAGGCGGGAAAGCATAATATCGTCAAGTGCGAGTTACATTAATTAAAGTACTGTTCGGTTCGCGATCTTAACACTGCCTTCTAATGCCACGACTTTGAAAATCGTCAATGTTAGTATGAAAATGGCCTCAATATTTCTCTTAAATGACCGAAATGCCACTCCGCTCAACACGCGTCGAAGATATGTCGCTTTATGCGGGGGTGACGTTGCAACTGTGCAAACGGCCAGGTAAGCAGACCAAACTTATTATTATGCGCTTAAAGGGTCCCATGTGATTGCGTGGCACTTGCTTAATGTGCCAAGTGGGCCCCATACCGAACTCTTTAAAAACCTTCTTTAGAGCCCTAAGCGCCAAAGCAAGCACCACTCTCTCTCTCTCTCTCTCTATTCTCTGTGATCATTCACTGGTAAGTGCCCTTTTAGTTCCATTTTCTTTTTTTTTAATTATTTTTTTTAATTTTTAAATTTCATTTTGTATTTTGATTTCTATTTTTTTTTTGAATCGATTTGAAAAGTAAAGTATAAATTTTTTGTGATTTTATATTTGGATTTGGATGGGTCTGTTATATTATTATTATTATTATTAGCTTGATCATGCGATTATCGATTTCGGTCTTCCTGGTCGTTTTTTCCTTTTTGCTTTTTGAAAGTATCTATTTTTTGCTTTTTTCTTTTGTGGGTTTTTAACGGCAGTGTTTATGTTGGGTTTGGTTTTTGGATTTGAATAGATCTAATAAATGGTATCTTGTTAATTGAGATCTTCTTGGTTCTTGTTTATCTTGAAATGGGTATTTGTTTTTTAACATTTTTTTCTTGTAATACATTCGTGATACGTTCCCTGTGTTTTTTTCTCTTGGACTTCAATTTTTAAGAAATTTAAGATACCATTCATTGTGATTTGTTTTGTGTGCCTTTTATTTTATTTTGTAGCTTTGCATTTTTTCCAACCAGCTCCATTGTATTCTAGTTGAAATGGGTCTTTTATGCTGACAGTTTGCTTTACATTTAATCATTGAGTTGATATTGGCTTAAGGAATGGCTGTTTTTCTACTGCTTCATACAATATATGATTTTAACATTTAGTCTTTGTGATCAAAAGTCTCTCATAACTTTTTATCCTTAGTATTTAGTGTGTGACCATGTGTACAATTTTCCCTAAATTTCAGCTCTCCATATCCTTATGGAAGATGTATATATCTGAGACTCTGAGTGCACTTTTGCCCCCCTCCTTTTCCAGAACTAGTTATGCAATGACAAGTGAAAAGCCGAAACAAGGAGATAAATCACCACCAGGGTCTGCTTCATCTCAATGGAGTAAGGAAGAACATCAACACTTTTATCCACAGGATGGAACTGATGATCTTGCTGGTATTTTTGTTGATTTGGCACAGCCAGCTCCTTTATTTCCAACTAGGGATTTGTATGGAGTCCATCAAACTTATACACTGGAAATGCCATCTCCTGTCGTCAAGAATGAGGTCTTCCACTGCCCTGAGACTGGCCTTGGTTACATATATAAGCCTGTTTCAGATTTTTCATATTCACTAGGGAATGAGAATGAATCTGGTCACTACAATGCTCTTGGGAATTCATCGGGTTCTGCTAATATCCATGCCAATGATCTTGACAACTGTCAAATTGAGAGAAATACTGTACCCACCTGGACTAATCTGAGTGGAGACATACAAATATCCGAAGTTGGTAGAGAAGAAAATGCTATTGATATTTGTAGCCCTTGGCTAATTCCAAATCAAATCAGCCATGCAGCTATAGGTGCAGAATCTGGGCATAACCCAATTAGTGTAGAATTGGGAATGAACACTTCAAATATGTGCAATGCTGTTGGAGAAGTAGTTGGTGAAGATATTCATATGCCTTGGTTAGCTGGAAAGCAATTCATCCATGCTGGTAGAGCACCAGTATTAGGCCATAATCTGATTAATGAAGAGTTGAGAATTAATAACAGCTTCATGACTGGTGTAGCTCAATCTAGTTTTCCTGAAATACTTGATGGGAATTTCCTGACTCTTGGATGTGGCACTGATATAGAAACCAGAACTAAGAATAATGTCTCCAACAAAGATAGCAATCAGAGCACTGAGAAGATTGATCTTCCCACGGTAAACACTTCTTCTGCTCAAAGTGTTCTGCAAAGTTCTTTGAATTCTAGTTCCAACACTGCCAGTGGTTTTTCTAGTTTCCAGAAGCATGCTGGTGGATTTAGTAGAGTTTCACAGAACAAGGATGGTTTTAAAAGTGTAGGCCATATCCAGAATGATGATGGATTTTCTAGGCTAGGGCAGAATGCAGGTGGAATTTCTCAAAAAGCACACAATGTTATTGAATTTTCCAGTAAATTGCGAAATATAGGAGGGTTTTCAAGTCCAGTACAGAATGTTGGGGCGTTTTCAAGTCCGTTGCTGAATGTCAGTAGATTGTCTCATCAAGCAGGTGGGCTATCTAAACCATCTAGGAAAGAGAGTGCTGGGACCCTGTTGCCACTAGTTGATGAACAAGACTGTAATCATACTATTAGCAGCTGGAACTCAGGACTTGGAGAAAAAAAGAAAGAAATATTTGCAAATATAGATCCTGACATAAGAGGATTTTCGAGTCCAGTGCAGAATGTGGGGGGGTTTTCAAGTCCTTTACTGAATGTCAGTGGATTTTCTCATCAAGTGGGTGGGCTTTCTAAACCATCAAGGAATGACATTGCAGGAACCCTGTTGCCACTAGTTGGAGAGCAAAATTATAATCATATTATTAGAAGCTGGAATTTAGGACTTGGAGAAAAAAGCAAAGAAAGATTTGCAAATATAGATCCTAAGAGAAGTTTTCATGGTTTTGCAACTCAATTGCCAATACCACAAAACAATAGGAACCACGTTGGCATACCCAATGCTGCGGGCTTTACAGAGACCATGTTGCAGTCATTATCTTCTCAACCTAGGCTGCAGTCATCATCTTCTCAACCTAGGTTGCAATCATCATCTTCTCAGCCTTCTTTTTACCAACAACAGAATCCTCATATAGGAGCTGTCCCCAAATTCTCACAAGGGCCCTCTGCAACTAGCATTGCCAGGCAGTATCAGTCAGGTGAGTTAATGTATCAGTATTCTGCTTTAGATGTAAAATCTCATAGAGCTTCCGACCAGATCCTTTTGTTATTTTGTTTATCTACTCATGGTCATATTTTTCTCCCTTTTCACCAAGGACTGTGAAAGTCAATTTATGTCTAATTCTTGATTTCAGAAATGAATTCGTAACTTATTGAAGCTTGCCCTAAACTCAGTGAGCATTATTGTCATATTTGCTCACTGTTTAATTCATGATAAGGACATTATTTTCTGGACTTTGTTATCTAAAGTTTTCCACTGGCTGAGATTAAAACATAAATTTGATTAAGTCTTATTTTAATAGGACCACTTTTTGTTTATCATATATTTCTCTTGTTAATATTTAATGATGAATGTGATGGATTGAATTTAGTGATATGTGCCAAGTTGGTTGGAGCCTTAGTGTGAAAAGAATGAAGAGTAACCTGCTTATGGTTTATATGGTTATCAATTTATCAGGAGGCTAATTACGCTTTAAAATATAGCAACAGGCAACTATCCATCATCCCATAAAAATTATTATTGCAATACAAGTTGAACCTGGGACCTACAAGTTGAAATTCCCCAGCATGACGCATTGTGATATCTATTTAGAAATTGAGAGTAATACTATGGAAGTAACAGACATGAGAAAATAATTGGCTATGAAATTAAGCTTTCATGAAGTTGTTTCGTGTTTTTGAATAAGAAAAATTATTTTGATTGTTGGGTGCATATTGAGCTGCAGAAGCAAATAGTAGTTTTCTGTCCTTTGATTTTTGAACTGTTCATTAGTGCTAATATTGATCTGATGCTAATTCCTAAGTATTATCTGTAATTTTATTGATAGTTTTTTCAGAAGATGCTTACTTTTTTAGTTAACAATAGTTTAACCAAGTAAAAGCATGGATAAGAGAGGAAACTTGATTAGACCTAGACGTCTATTAACTAGTGATATGGAGTAATCTTAGTAAGTTCTCTGTAGAAGGTATGGACTGGAGCCACAGGTCTCTTGTTTAAAGTAATACTCAAATGTAAATTGGGAATGGCAAAGAATATGAGATAGAGCTTGTGATTCATGTTTTATTTATAGTGTCCTAAGCATTCTAATGTACTCAACTCAACAACTCAACAAAGCCTTAATCCCAAGTCAATTGGGGTTGGCTATATGGATTCTTCTTTTCCACTCAATACGATTTAGGGTTATCTCTTCTGATAGATGTAACATCATAAGATCATTTTGGATCACCTTTGACCAAGTCAGTTTAGGTCTACCTCTACCTCTCTTAGCTATATTTACTCTAAGTTGTTCGGTTTTTCTAACCGGCGCATCTCTAGGTTTTCGTTTTACATGATCAAACCATCTCAATATATGCTCTCTTATCTTATCCTCAATAGGTGCTACTCACACTTTTTTTTTAATTCACTCATTGCGGATTCTATCCATTTTAGTATGACCACACATTCATCTTATCATTCTTATTTCCGCAACATGTATTTTACCCATGTGTTGTCCTTTTACTGCCCAACACTCACTACCATACATCATTGCAGACTGTATTGCAGTGCGGTAAAACTTTTCTTTTAATTTAATTGGCATCTTTCGATCACATAAAACTCCTGTAGCATCCCTTAACTTCATCCAACCAGCTTTAATCATATGATTTATATCTTTTTCACAACCCACATCTTCTTGAAGAATGGAGCCAAGGGTCGGATCCATTAAGTCTTTGTACGCAACCTTCCCTTGCGTTTCCACTACTCAAACCCGTGGCCTCAAGTCACACGGCGACAACGCTTACCATTGCGCCAAGGCTCCCTTTCTTCCCAAGCATTCTAATGTAGAGAAGGAAAATACATTTTTTGGAATTATTCTTAGTCCTTATTTCATAAATTTTTTATGATCTAATGGTGAGTTTTTTTTAAGTAAGGAGCTATATTTAATTATATGTTCATGAAAAATTGCAGTTTCTTACTATCTAAGGATCTATTATTACATAAAAAAAATTAGGAATTCAAGTCTAATTAGGATTTTAGAATTTTAGAAATACTAATGGTCTATATGAATCAATTTAAGGATCACAATTAGTAAAATTAATGTTTTCAGAAAATCTCATAGCAATTTTGTCTCTTAAATTCAACTATATTTCTGTAAGACTGGTAATTTTGACCAGGTGAAATAAGCCTCAGTCTCAAGGTAGCTGGGGCTAGTTATAATGATGTTTTTTCTCAACTCTGTTTTGGCCAAACTTTCTATAGCTGTTACATCTTTTGAAAAAAATGTACTAAAGATATTCATATAATAGTTTTCAGGAAAAAAAAAAAAGAAAGAAAAGGCAGTGTTTTTGTCATTTATAGTGAAAGAATGGGATGACAGCAGGGAAGACCAACTTAAGCATTTCTATCTGTAGTACAGAGTATGAATAGCATCAAATCACTAGTTGAACTTTTTTTTTCTAAGAATATTTGACTAGACGAACATTCTAATCCAATATATAATACAGTTCATTGCTCATTTCTGAAAGAAAATAGAAGTTTGGAGAGCTTCTAATAATCTTTTTCCCTATCTAAATGATATTCAAGTTATTGTTGTCTTCCTTGCTGAATGAATTGTGCCCAAACTTTCTTTAGCAGGTCAGCATGTTCATGCTAACAAGGCTTTGGCTGCTCAAGCTACTGAAGGTGGTTGACTTAATATCAGAGTTCAGCCTGCTATCTGTTTCACTTGTGTGTGTGTCTCAGAAGGCTTATTTTCAAGTTTCACTAGATTTAAGTTGGTTTCAGGTTTTGCTTGACGAATTTTATAAAGCTATAACTAGAAACCTTAATTTTCAACATTTATTTGGTCTTTGTTGAAGCCTTAAACATCATAGCTGGAATGCTGAAATAGATGCAGTTGATTTTATAATCAAGATATCAGATATTGTGGATAATACAGGAAAATCATATTAAATCACATGCTTTCATTTCCAGCCTATAGCAAAGTAGAATACGGTGTTTTTTCTCTAAATGCAGTTTCTGTTCCTATTTTAAATTTATAATTAATAGAGTTTTATATTTACAATGTTTAAGTCCAGGATACTTCCTCTGGCTGCCAAGTGCTTGTTGTCTGGTTTCACTGGTGATATATATTGATGATCGCTTGCAGGTAATCTTGATCAATCTCAAGCCTCTGCTCCTGTCCAAGCTTCTAGAGGCCTGTCTGTACCTGCTCATACTCCTGGTACCTAATATGTGACACCACCATTACTTCTAAATACAAATTTTTATGCACCTTTCTAACAATTAGTAATGTTAATTTTTCAACTTACAGGTCAAGAAAATGTAGCAGTAAACACTCTTAATCAGTCTTCCAATGTGCCTCCTGAACCATCTTTTAGGAAGAGAGAGCCAATTTCCCCTCTGAATGCTCCCCAGCCTCGGCGAAGAAAGACAAGATCAACTAAAACTACCAGTAATCCATCTGCTCTAACAGTGCCCCAAATTGGTCTGCCTCATGCACCTCTATTCTCAATTGATTCCTTAAGCCCACCCAAAGTCCAGACTGCTCCCAGTCGCATACCAATAGCAATGACTCTTCGCAGTCACCAACCTGTACCTCAGACTATTCCCAAATGTGCACCCTTAGGCCGCACTTCTCTTCGTCCATCCTTTCCCAGAGCTTCTCCACCTCAGCATATAAAGTGGCAAGGTATTTCCCAAGTTTTCTTTGATCAAAACTTCTTAACGAGTCTTTTTCTATTGTCTAAAATCCACTTTCCCAGTGACACTAAAGATTGCTTTTAGCTTAGCCTTTCTTACTATTTTTACAATGTTTTAGTTCCCACAATTTTTGTTCTTTCAGTGAGATTTAAACTATATGTTGACTACATTGTTTCCCTATATATTGCGATAGTCTTACTACATTAAGGCATGCAATATTATGTGTACTTTTCACATTGCTATGTTAATCGTGGTAGCCCATATTGCTATCTGTATTATGAATAAACCTTCGGACTATATTGACACATGTTTTAGCAAAAGTTTTTCAACGCCTTCTGTACCCTTGTTTATTGGAAACTGAAAACTTTTCATTTGGCGGGGCAGCTCCTGAGCCTGACACGTGGGACTGCTTCAACATGGTTTTGCTCAGAATGGTTCATTTCATTTCATCAAGTTCTAAGATTATGGGCAAATTGACTTCAGAGGCATTTTTTGCATTAAATCATATTATACTTGTTGATAATGTTGTTGGATATAAGTGATATTAACAATTATGTGGATGATATTATCAAGAAAAGAAGTGACAGACTTTTCCTTGCAGCCGAGGATAGATCTCCTTCAAGTGGAAATCAATGTCACATATGCAAGAGGGATCTCTCATATCCGCCAAAAGGCCCAATCTACCAGCCAGAGAAGCCAATTCCAGCTGCTGTCTTGCCATGCGGCCATCACTTTCATGATTTGTGCTTGCAGCGCATCACTCCTTCAAACCAAGCTCAAAACCCACCATGTATCCCTTGTGCAATGGGTGAAAAGAACTAGCTCTCATAATGATTATTCATGTGGTCCATTTTTTGACTTCTGACATTTGATAGAATTTACCTTAGTCAGAAAAAAATTGGAAGCTTTGTAGAAGAGTAGCTAAATCAAATAGCTAAAATTCACATAATTGTATATATTAGCAGGTGATGGTGATTGATAATCATTAGCTACTCAAACTCAAAGCCACTATGAGGTGTATATTGTGGTTGATACAAGTCAATGAATGTTATACACTTTGGATCTTCATATGAATGTTGTTATTAATCATATAACCACCAAAAGTTCTAGTGTACTATAAATATTATATTAGCATTGAAAAATTTAAAATTGGATATCATACTTATTTTTGTTAATTATACACTTGAAATTTAAATTTCAATTCATAAATATTTTAAATGATTATATATATGATTGTCTATCTGAACGTATTTTTATGTGACTAATAGAGCAATATAAATGAGAATTTTCTCCATTTAAAAATTCAATTTATCGTAGAAAATAATTCTTTTTAAGGATTCAGATGGATACAAGAATTTGTCACGAATGATAAATAGTATTTTAAAAGAATATTAGCCATGTGTTATAATCTTATATTATGACAATAGCATTGCACTTAAGTGTCTGTCTCTTACTATAAAAGAAAAATATTCTTTCTTCCTTATTTAATATTTTTCAATCTCATAGAAAATAAATTTTTTTTAGTCAGAATTAAGAGTTTGATGCAAGATTTTAATATAAATATATTTTGCATTTAGATTTAACATAATGTTCACATTATATATATATATATTATGATTTATTTATTTACAATGCAAATTAAGAAAGCTACTTTCAATTTTATTAATGTGTGTTTGTACATATAAATGGGGTTAATGAACCCATTAATTTGGTGAGGTGATGTAAATACGTTAGATACAAAATATGCTAAGATTGTTTTGTCTTTTATGTATGTATGAAATGTACTTCTTTTTTTTTTCAATTAATCAACAAAAGCATGTCTTTTTCCAACCAATATTTGGGTCTTTTTTTTAATTTAACAAAAAAAATTATAGTTTTATTTAATGGAATCTTCATTAAGATTTTTCCCATCTTTCTTCCACCCTTATTTCTTAAAATTAAATTAAAAAATTATACATATTTATATATCATGTTTTAAAAAAAGTAATAATATAGAAAGATTAATATATAAATTTGGACCTTGAAATAGAGCTAATGATAAGCTCATCTCTTAAATAATAGATTCATGATTAATTTTTTCTCTCCTAATTTAATGTTAAACAAAAAGATTAATATATAAATTTTTGAACTATAAAATATTGAATGATAAAAAAATAATATTTAAATTCTAATAACACTATCAAAATTTAATTTATTTGCCTTTTTCTTCCCTCTTCAATTTCTTTTTATTTATTTATTTATTTATTTTCTCTAATCACTTCTACTCTAAGTAAATAATATATATAGAATCAGAGACGAATTTAGGGAGGGTCGTGGAGGGTAAACGACTCTTTTTTATCAACGTCTATGGTGAAAGAAGATAAAGTTATAGAAAAGAGAAAATAGAGAAGAATGAAGAAAGGAGAGGAGAGGAGAGGAGAGATTTCTGCCGTCACATTTACATACAAGAAAAGGGAAAAGAAGACAGAGAAGATGAGAGGAGAGAAAAAAAGAAGGAGAAAATGAAAAAAGATCGATGATAGACAATCAATAATTAAATTTTATCTTGTTTATTGATATGTTGGATCCGTTAATATATAGGATCACTGGTTAAAGGTAGGTAATCAGAATAAGATGATTAAAATTAAATAATTCAAACTTGCCTTGATTATTTATCCACTTACTTTTTATGCTTCTAATTATAAGCACCTTTTTTTAAAAAAAAAATTAATGTATAAAAAAGTTAAGTATGTTTTAGTTTATGAGATTGGCAACGTTCAATGCAAGATAGTTATGATTTTCTGAACCCTCCAAACCTCCAATTTCAATTTTTAAATAATATTAAATAAAACCTTACTATATATCATCGTTATATTACCATTATCATGTTCCACTTAGTTCACACATGTCAATCACTCTGCAATTTTTGTTAATAGGGAAAACACTATATAATATTTTATGTAAAATATATTTTGATATATGTAATTTATTAGAAAGAACTTATTTAAAATTAATATTTATTAACATATATTCAACTTGTATATGCATTTAAAGGTTAACATCTTAAATATTAATCTAAATAATTGAATTCTTATCAATAAGATAACAAGTAAATTTTTTCACTGATTAACTAAACTAATATTTGAGGTTTTTATTCGAATTAATTTCTTAACTTAATTTAATTAAGAAAATTTTCTATCACTATATGAGAAAGAATATAGCATATATTTATTTTTTCTAAAAAAACCCAATTTTCAATTTTCAATACCTTTTCGGAAAAAAAAGTTAAAAAAATTTAATGTGATTATTTCAAAAATAAAAATAATAAAAATATATTTACAAAAAAGAAAGTATGATTATATGATAATAGTCAAAACATTTTTTAAAAAAAAAATTAAAAACAGCAATGTTTATAATATCAAGTGTACTGAAAGCATCCATTCCCCATACAAAGACAAATGATCCTTTAGAAATTTCACCTAACTTTCTCTCAGATTCCAAATTCAAAGAAATTTCCACCTTTCAACAAAAATTTCAATAGCAGTCTTCTTCACTAAAAATAAATTTCCATTATTCATAGCATATATTCTATTCCACAAAAATTAAAAAATAATAATAAATATATATATTAATTTAATATAAAGTACCGTTTATTAAATATTTTAGTAACATCAAATATAAATATAATATATATAATACTACATTAATTTATTTATTCAAATAATAAATGTATTGTAATTTGAGATAAATAAAAAAATAAAATATTTTTATCAATTTAGAATAAAAAAATATTTTGTGGCCATGGAACAAATATTTTCCGTGTAGTATATACATCCATAATGTGTTAAAAAAATATTTTTAAGAGTTCCAATATAAATCTTGTCAAGGATTTTTTATTTTGTTTTTTTTGAAATATTATTTTGTTCAATTTAAATTTGAGATTTTATTATTTAAAAAATAAATTTAATATTATTAAACTGAAGAACTCATACTGTTTTCTCTCTTTTTTTTTCTTTTAAAGTTCAAAGAATTAATCAAAAATTTTAAATTTAAGAATTTTATATCTACTGATAGAGTTTTTATTAATTTAATAAGTTATTATAATAAAAAAATTATTTTCAGTAATATAATTTATGATATTATTCGGACATATCGACGCTCATATTATTATATAAGCAAGGAAAAAACAGGCAAATTAATAAAATTATATATGTAAAGAAAACAATAATTATTTTTTTTACATGATAAAGAAAACAATAATTTTAATATTTTACATGTACAAAGCAAGGGGCATGGGACCCAGATAGCCAACTGCTGGCTTAAAGTCATCCAAATATATATATATATATATATATATTAAAAAAAAAAAAAAGACAAATCCCAACCGTTCAAAAAAGCCTTGATGGTCCCGTGATCAGTCTGTGACCCCCAAAGACAAAGATTCGCAAACATCAAATTCTTCTATAGCTGCAATTATCTTCTCTCTTCCCCTTTAATTTTATTTATTTCTTTCTTTCTGTATAAACCCAAAATTCAAGAAAATCAGAAAATAAAGTTTTATAGAGCAAACACTACTCTTTCTTGATTTCTTGATTCAAGAAAATCTCTTTGTTTCTTTTCATAATCAAGAAATAAAGAAAGAAACAGAGACCCTTTTGTTTCGATGTTCAATTAATAAATCTTTGAAGCTATATATATATATATATATATATATATTATCTTCAATGGAAAAAGATGTTAATAAAATTGATGGGGTTTTAGATGGTTTCTCTTCAATTTCTACTCCTAAGATCTTTTGGAAATCTCGAAGGAGATCAGGTATATACATATATTTCTTTTATTATATATATTTTTAAAATTTTTTTTTCTGTTCTCTGTTCTGTTTGATTTCCAAGAAAAAGTAATTAACCACTAGCAAAGGAAAGAAAATAAGAGAAAGTGTTTGATGATGAATTATTACAAGTACAAATCTACATCTAGGCTTTGAAAGATTGATCTAATTTCTAATGAAGATCAATTAACAACTAAACAAAATCTTGATTTTTTTTTTCATCTTTAATTTGCTTAATTTGAAGAATTTCAGACATTTTCTTGGTAGGAAAAAGAGAGAGAGAGAAAGAGGAAGAACAGTAAAAACAGTTTAAGTAAGAGATTGGTGTGCTGTTAGGTAGTTTCTTTAACGTTACGTAAATTTTATTTTAATGTTAGGGTTAGCTTACCATTCACTCCCTCTTATTATGATTAATTATATTATATTCCTTTTTCTTATTTATTTATCTATTTAATTTTTTTATTCTAATTTGTCTTTCTCATTTTGCAATTATTGAGGATCATTGCCTTGCAATAATGTGCCAAAATATCTGGTCTTGTTGGTTTGGTTTTCTGCTAAATTTATTTATATAATTTTATCTAATTTTTGTTAATATTGCAAAAGTATTACATGAATTAGAATTATTCACTATTATTTTACACTTGTTGTATATCGCATGCACTGTCCACAGAAGTTATCAAAACGCACAACCAATAAGCAAATTCATTAATTAGTTTGGTTTTTCTTGTTGCCACATTTTTATTTTATTTTATTATAAATTACAATTCATTTATTTATCATTTTTGATATATTAATTAATATGTAAAATATATTTTACCACATTAATGTTATTTTTTAAAAATATTTAGTAGATATATTTTATAATAAAGATAAAGAGTATAATAAGAAAAAATTTGTGTGTAAATTTATATTTTTAATAAAAAATATATATTTTTTAATTCTTATGAAATAAACATTGTGCAATAGAAAATATACGTAGTGAAATAATAGAACTGAAACCTAAAATTCTTTTATATTTGATATTATCTGCGAGCTTTAGGACTTTAACCTGCCAACTTCGGCTGCCCAACAACTAGTCAAAATTTTAACCAACAAATCTAACATTATATATGTAAGAGTTTGCTCTTTAAAAATTGATTCCACAGCTCTTCTATTTGGTTTTATTTTTTGGAACATTTGATAAGTTCCTAGTAAATTTTATTATTTAAATTTGATTAATAAAATAATCAAATTGAATTATTCTAATATATGAGATGTATACCTTGAAAGGGAGTATTTCTAAAATTAAAAGTTGAAAAATGAATATTTTCGAAAGAGAGAGAAAAATATATATTTTTGAAAATATTTTTTATTTTTCTGAATATTTTAAAGAAATCCCTATTATGTATTAGATTACATTATTATATTTCATATGCTATGGTGTGTGTGTGTGTGTGTGTGTGTGTGTCAAATTTGGCATGTCAAAAATTTGTTGGAACTAGAAATGGTAACTTATTTCCAACAGTCAGCGGGAGGAATTTAGACAAAGTAACAGACGACACAGCTAATGGAACACCCCAAAAACAGGAAGATCAATCTGCCAATGATATTATTGACAAGATGGAAGAGCCAATTCCAGAGCTCTCTCAGAAGCGAAAGGCTCTTTTTGAACCTTTGGAACCTGTAACCAATATCAATGGCCGAAGACCATCTGCTGAATCTCTACTTCCCCCACCCGATTTCGATGCTGCAACCTATCCCAAGGGCTGGCTGATTGGAAAGAAACGGAAGCTTGTTAATGTAGATGTTGTCGAGAGCATGAGGAGGATTGCTGTTCAGGAAATGAACAGAAAGGTATCTTTTTCTTAAGAGTGAAACTACTTTCTGTTTTCAGTTAAATTGCAAATAGAGAATGAACTATCAGGGGATAAATTTTTAATTCAGGACCGAGAAATTGATGGTCTAAATGAGCAGTTGGAAGAGGATGCAAGGTGTCTAGAACACCTGCAACTCCAGCTTCTGCAAGAACGAAGTAAAAGAACAGAGGTAGAGAGAGATAATGCTATGCTGCAAGAACAAATATCCATGCTCATGAATATGCTGCAGGAAAATGAACAAATGGGTGATGATGGTGCTGGGGATGAAGGTCCTCATGAACCTTAAAATATTAGTTTATTTTTTCATTTTTGATTTCTGTTTTGTAGGATTGGTTGAAGATTTAGAAGAAATCATACAAGAATATTATATGTATACAGTTTGTTGGAACTTGTAGCAATTGTGCGTGGTTGTTGCTGTTTGTAAGTCTCATATTGTGGAATAGGTATATACTTCGCAAGTAAAAATTTGTTTATCTGTTATTGCCTTTTGACTAATAAAGATTTACTATTTTTTTCCAATTTTTTTGTTGTGTTATACTTAAATGCTTTTGGAGAATGTTTCTCTCAAGAGAGAATGTGTCCTGCTTTGTTATATAAAAAGCAACATACTGACTCATTAGAAAAAATCTGTCATATATGCACTCCAGAAACTAATACTATATGATTATATTAAGGGTTATAAAGAAGGTTGTACAGCTACCACATGAGGATCCTTCATCAATATAAAATTTCTATATCCTCAAGCTTCTGCAATTTACATTTAAGTAAACTGAAAAAAACGCAATATTTACACCACACAGAGACAAGCCATCTACGATCAGTTGAAAGTGGTAGAACCTGTCACTCTTTCCACTTGATCTGATCTTTCTATAAGTTGTATAAAAATTGTGGGAGGGATGCAATTCGTGGAAGATTAAGCAACAGCTCCCCAACTGAATCCTTCCTTGACATAGCTGGCGCCTTCTTCATGCGATTGGAAACATTATTGGATTGATCCTCCGTCGCTGGAAAACCCTCTACCATTTTACTCACACAGGCTGCTGTTGTGATGGATTTTGTTTCATCCACTCTCACGTCATCTACTTCAAAATCAATATGACTCTTAGCCTGCAAGTTCTGTGCTGATCCAGGATCCCTCTGCAATAGGCAGCAAAGAGAATTGACCCTCGACATGAGGCGCTGTTCATCTGAGGCTGATGCAAGTTGAGCATCACTAAGCAAGTATTGAGTAATTTCGTCCGGAATGTCATTATTCTTTGGGTCATCATCTGATGTGTTAGAATTTCCAGAGGCCATTTGTTCTGAAATGCGCTGTTCGATGTGGTTTACTAGGTCGCTCATTGACATGGATTGTTGAAGTCCAGGCACCTTAATTTGATCCCAATGGCTTGGTATCTTCTGCCTATCAGTTTTTAACATCCTGATGTCTTCAATTGCATCAGTTTCCATCACTACAAATAAGATATAAGCAGGACTAGTAAGGTGCCATGTACCATATAATAATAATAATAATAATAATAATAATAATTCAATAACAAGAATAAGAACTTGTGGTTAACTTAAAAGTAATATTACTATTACAGGGTACACAACAAAAACAGAGCTCTATTATAGTCTTCGTTCTCCCACCCTTAAGGATCTTCAAATTGAATCATTTGTATGCACATGGTGCTTATACTGAAGCTAGGCTTACCACAGCTTCCAAACAAATGGTAACATGTCACAATACTAATTGTTTCATTTTTAACCAAGTGATTCTTGGAAAATTATGGACGTTTTGCAAAAAGGAATTTGAATTTGACTGATTGAATTACTATCAAGCTCAAGGTTAGCTTCCATGGTTGGTAGATAGTGCCTATCGTTATTGGACACAATCAAGCAGCCCATAAAAAGCACACATTGAAGATGGGAGGGAACTCCAAATGTAAAGCATTAAGACACTCCAGATGATTATCACACAACCAAAATCAGCAGTGCAATGTTTGAACCCATTATCCTTAAATTTACACCCTTTACCATGAATTTCTAATGGACATATGTGTCTCTGCAGGCAGTTGCAACCTATTATTAATATAAAACATTAAGACACTAAAAATGATTATCACACAACCCAAAATCAACAGTGTAATTTTTGAACCCATAATCCTTAAAGTTATGCCTTTTTACCATGATTTTCTAATGGACATATTTGCCTCTGCAGGCAGTTGCAACCTATTATTAATAAGCAAACAAAAGATAACTTCAGAACTGATTATAGATACACCACTGATCTGATAAGAAGATAAGAGTTTGATTATCTTAACAAAAGCAAGGCCTTTTAAATTATTAGTAATCAAGCTTTTCCATATTTAGGATCATATTTACCTGTGCTTGGTGAAGGAGTTTCCCGTGAAATACTTTCAGGGGTTCTGCCAACAAAAACTTGATGTTCCTCATCCAATGAAGATGAAAGGACTCCAGATGGTGATGTTGTATCCCCTAGAGCAAAGACAGCAGCTATGTCCTCAGCTTTCAAATCAAGCACACCATTGGGATCATTCAAGTCACCAAATGGAGGACGTCTCTGATCAAAATATGGAGTTTCCAGAAAAATTTCTGGCTGTTGACTAAGATAGTTGAGTCGGGGATCACACTGAATAAGTTTTTCGAAATGCTTGCCTAAAAAGCCTTGTTGGCATTGCAGAAAATGTTGCCTATGGTAAAGTGACAAAATTGCAACAATTAGATATGGAATTTTATTCTTAGCTATCTCCCAGCACATCATAAAGCTTAGATGAATGTCACGCTCCACGCAAAACAAATAATAAAGCCTTAAATTTCCGCCGGAAAATTAACTTAACAATACAATCACTTCATCCTCCTCAACCTGAATGATACAATGATTAAATAAAGGTACTAATATCACAACCAAATATGTCAAGTCACATTAATAGTACATGGAACAAATATAATGGTTCATTCACTTGAATGAACAGTTGTGCATTTGAAGGGAAGGTGGATTCATATGTGTGTTTAAAAGTGAAAATTAAAAAAATATCAGCATAGGATCAGAATTCAAATGCCATTTTCATTATGGATCCCCATCAACAGAAACGCAACCTAACAAATTTACCGAAATAACTAATAAAAGCTCCCACAAACAATTATTACCTATATAAGCTAGCTTGTCCACCAGTAAAATCTGAAGTTGCCTGCCACAAAGTATGCTTTCTAGGTTGTGGGTTGGTCTCCCGAAAGAAAAGTGGTTGTCTAGCCAACTGCACCAATCACAAATATCCCTCTATTAATATAAAATTAATGTGTGAGAGAAAGACATTGGTATCGACAGAAGCAGAAAGTACCACAACATCCAAGCTTTCAGGTCCACCATCAGGGAAGTTAGCCTTGATAGCAACAATATCTGACCACTGAATTTCAATCTTATTCTTAAGACCACCATCAAGCACTTCCCAAACAAGCTTATGCTTGGCAAAATAACATTTTGCCACCAAATCCCCCTCGTATCTCGACTTATACTACAAAATAAAATTCCAATCAACATTTCAAAAAACAAAAACAAATAATTAGATTAATATAAATAATAAAACCATTTTGCACAAACCTCCCAGTTCCCAATTTTCAGAATCGAAGCAGGAAAATTAGAGGCCTTGAGCTTATCCGTAGTAACATTAGTATTACCAACCGTGGTGACTTTGTGAGCTTTCTTAGTATTGTTTCCTTGAGAAAGCTTCATTTGTATCAAATCCAAAAGAGATGGACTTTTTCTCAGTCGCAGACCGAGCGGGCTTGGCTCGTCGAGTGGATTGCACCCACAAGTAGACTCCAGCATCTGTTTTAGAAATCGAATCAGACAATAACTAAACCAAAATCGAAAAAAAAAAATTATACATATGTTTGGTTACTGAGAAAATTATAAGGGAAAAAGTAAACCTGTAAAGATGAGTCAAGTTTGGATCGTTTATGAAGCGGACCGAGCTGATCCTCTAAAGAGTCCTCAACTTCAAGCTTAACTGAAGATTTCGTCATTAATTGAACCATTATCAAGTTCCTTTCCCACAAACTCGTGAGTTAACTCAGTCAAAATCAACGATTCTTTTAGAATCTCTGAACAAATATCGCACTACTGTAACTTTCTCTTTCGCTTCCACTCTTAGCAAGATCACAATTGCTTTGAACCGAAGCTCTTTATTTTATTTATTTATGTATTTATTTTCATTATTATTTCTTTCTTTTTTCTAATAGGCGGCTGTCACGTGACTTAATGGATTCGCCACGTGTTCGTTACCTCAGCCTGCGAGGACTAGCTTTGGATCGTAATTACTACAATGCCCTTGACATTTTCAACCACAATATGATATGATAGTATTTTGAAGTCTTTTTTCACTATTCTTTATTACTTCCTTCACAAAATAAATAGTAGAGACATTTTATTTTTTTATCTACCTCAACATATAATTTTATTATTTAATCTAAAATATAATTTTATTCTAAAATAATAGAAATATTTTTTTATCTATCTTAAAATATAATTTTATTATTTTATTTAAATTATAGTTATATTATAAATTAATTATTATATTTATATTTAAATATTTTATAATAAATAATATTATATTTAATTGTTTATATTTTCTAAATTATAATTATTTTTAATTTAATTAATAATTATTTTTATTTTTATTTTTATAATAATTAATAATTATTTAATATAAATAAATAATAAAATAGATAATTTTTTAAAAAAATTATCTATTAACTAAATAACTAAATATTTTTTTAATATATGTGATATTAGAAATATCTCAATCAGTTTGAAATGATGGAAATAATATATATTAATTATTTAAATAATAAAATTATATTTAAATTTTTATTTACATTAAAAAAACGTCTTATGTTTTCTATTAATCTTATTTAATTAATCATTTAGATAAAAACATCAAGGTAATAAAATTAAAAATAAATATATTTTGGGTTGATATTTAAATTTTATTTAAAATATTATCTTAATACAAATGCTAATTTTATGATTTGATTATTTCAATTCACATTTTAATTATTATATATTATCAAATTAAACACCTAACAACTTTATTAAATTAATAAAAAAATTTCCATGCTAAAAAAATTAATAAAAATAATAAATTTAATTTAGTTATTATTATTATTTTAAAAACAAAATTTAGAGGAGAAATAGTTAAATGTATAAATGAAAAATCAATTTTAGAGCACACTAATATAAATTGTAGCTATGAGCGAGGAGAGTTTTGTAATTTCGCAAAAAGAGATCGTCAGATGATGTAAGCTAAATCGGCAGTATTAGATTACGTGTCAAAAACATGTGAAAGACACGTGAGAGGGTTGTAGATAGTGGATAAAGAGAGGGACCCAGTTCGTGAAACTTCGCATGAGATGTTATTATTGGGCAATTGGATTTGGCGCTTTTAAGGAAGTGGCTGTGATTGGTTAGAGATGCAACGTGGAAGAATCTGGTGGTTTAAGAGGACACGTATGTAAATTTATTTTTATTTAAAAAGAAAAAAAAATGGATGCCGTTTTGGATAACGTTTCCAAGTTGGATTTGGCTTCTTTTGTTGACTGCTTGGCACCGCTTAGCCAACTTAGTTAGATACATTTGCTGCCTCTCTTTCTCTCCAATTTTTGTTTTTTCTTTTATTTGTTTTCCATAAATTGCTATGTGTATATTGCTATTATAAGTAATACAATTGGCAAATCCTTAACTTGCTAATATCTTTTCCCATTAATTTTTCTTAAAGGAATTGCTTTTATAAATTAGATAAGAAAGCATCCATAATATAAGGAAATTCTCACATATATTTTATTATATTTGCATAATGACAAATAAAAAAATTTTAATATTAACGATCTTTAACATTAAAATTTTATATAATTATAATCCTGTGTAATAGAACCAAAATAAAAAAAAACATTTAAAGTATTATGAAGATTAATATTTATTAATTTATCTGTATCTTTTTTTTAAAAAATTATTTTAAAAAATTCCAAATTAATATTTTTTAAAAAATTATTCATTGACTCAAATAGTTGTCCATTAATTACATTTTAATAATTAATTATGATATTATCTCTGTTTTATTTAAATCGTTACTTTTAATCCATGTATATTTATTAAAAATTATTAAACTTCATTAATATTATATAAAATTATATTAAAATAAATAAAATACCCTCATTAACTCATTAAATTTTAAAAATATTTTATTTTTAATTAATTAATTAGGATTAATATTAATGATATAATTAGAAAAATTAATTAATTTTTATTAATTTTATAAGTAACATTGAGATTTTTTTTCTTTTCTTTTATTTATTTTGCAAAAGTGCCCATATAAACGGACGGAGCTAGTAGTTATTTTATTATAAAATAACTATAATTATTACTAGATGACTTACCAGATTGATATTGGTTGATTACTGATAACATTCACCATTGTTTTTACTCTTTAATTAGTTGTTAGAGAATCGATTTATGGATTAATATTGATATATCATGTTATACAGTCACTTTTGCATCTGCCATCTCCTCCGCAGTGGCGTAGCCAGGATTTTAGATAAGGAGGGTCCAATTCAACTTAAAATTTATAATTCACAAAAATAACATTTATAATAAAATAAATAAAACAAGAAAAATGTTGGATACAAAGAAAATTTAAAACATTAAATTACAATATTCATCGCCTATTTTTCATTGATTGAAATATATTCATAATTGTTTCATTGTCAATACTTGCAAATACATCTCTTTCAATATAGGTAACTAAACAATCATTTAGCAGCTCATCTCCCATGCTATTACGAAGTGAACTCTTAATAATTTTCATTGCGGAGAAAGCTCTTTCCACTGTAGCTGTAGCAACTGGTAAAATCAATGCCAATTTGATTAACAGATACACTAAAGGAAAAACTTTATGCTTTTTTATAGCAACCATAGTTTTGGCGAGATCTCCAATTCCTTTCAATTCAGAAAATATAATCTACAGCGATACTCACGCTTTGACTTTTCAGAATGTTTTGAAAAAGCAAATTCAATGTGTTGCTCTTGATTCATTAAATCTTGACAAGCTAATCGACACCTATGATGCAAAGAATCGTGTTTTCCTACATGATCTCTTATTCTCTCTTTCTTTCGCCAAGTTGAAAAACCTTCAGATACAAAAGTATTATGACCTCTTTCACTATGTCCGGGTGAAAAAAGATAACAATACAAACAAAATACCGCATCTTTTTCAATACTATATTCTAACCAATCACTAAAATCATCAAACCACGATAATATAAATTTCCTTTCTCTACCTCCTTCTACTCTTTTAGGAAAAGTATGATTGCGTGGTTGACATGGACCTTTTAATAAATAGGCTCTACGTACCTGATCTCGGACATCAGGTGGATAACTCATTATGCTAGGTCGTAATCCCGGATCAGAATGAATATTTTCTATATCAATCTCATGTTGTTGAATAGTAGGTTCTTTTGGTGGTACCGGTTGAACAATTGCTTCCTTATGTGGTTGAGTCGATTGAATATTTTGATTAACTGATGGCGACTCTTCACTACTTGGTCTTAATTTTTTAAAATATCGCTCCATATAACTACAAAGAATAAGAAAAATAATTCAATCACAATAGTCAATAGATATATAGTAGCCATTTCAATTTATCAAATACTAAACATTAAAAATATCAAATTATAAAAGAAATAAAAAAATTCCAGATTATAAACTACAAAAAAATAATAATTTCAATTTAACTTCATACTACTTTTCTCAAAAAAAAAAACTTCATACTACAAAATCAAATTAAACATTTCAAATTTATAATGTCCTCAAGTATTCAAGCCAATTTCTTAATTCATTATTTTTCAAATTTCAATTCATTTTAGCAAGATAAAAAAATTGCAACAAAATAAATATGAGATTAAAAGTAAGTGGTGTACCTATTCTTAACTTGTTGCCGCTGCCTTGCTGGTGCCAATCGGTGAAAGAATGAAATTGAAAAAAGAAGAAACTGTTATCTGAAAAAAAAAAGAAAGAAAAAAGGAATTAACGAAGAAGAAACGTGAGAAAGAAGAGAAAGAGTCACAATTAAGTTATTCTTGTTTGTTTGTAATGGGCAGAGTCATTGACAAATCTTGTTTGTTTGTAATGGGCTTGATTAAAAGGCCCAGTTTTAAAGATTGGAAAAAAAAGGATGAAAAATGTTGGGAGCGTGGATCAAAGTTGCGTGCTCTCACATAGTAAGGCCAAGCTGTTCCATCTCAACCAATGTAATATTTATTCTCAAATATACCTAAAAAAATTTTATTTTTAACTGAGGGGGGAACAGGGCCCCATGGGACCCCCTTTATCTCCGCCTCTGCTCCTCCGGAATCACTGCTACTATTAACACCACTACTATCGTTGTCACCATCAACAATCGCCACTTCACTCCCTCCATCTCATCATAACGGCGGCGGCGCCACCTCCACTATTTTAACTTTTTGTACTGTGAGTTTTTCACCACAACCACCACCGCTCCTCTATGCTCTTTCCATTGTTACAGCGTTACTACACCATTTCTTTTATTATCACACGGTCACACCACCACCAATATTACCGTCCTCTTCCTCTACCATCGTTTTTTCGTCGTTATTCGACGGAAACCACCTTTGCTGCTGCCTTCACCACCACCTTCTTCATTTATCCCACCTCCACTGTGGTTACTGTGGCTGCTGTGATCATCATACTTCATGTTATGTTTAAAGAGATACAGTGATTTTTTTTTACATGTAGAAAAATGACTAGCTTTGATTTTTTAATGATAAAAATAATAATTAATGATAAACACCCTTATTTTTTAAAATGTTCAAGTACGGACTTAATATCTGGGTTGGTTTGTATATTCGACTATTTGAGTAAAGTTCTTTACAAAATAAAAAATATAAAAAAATAAAAATATTTCCAAAATTGTGTATAATATATGAAAAATATATTTCCATATCCAAAATATTTCCTTATAGTTTTGAGATTTTTATAAAAATATCAGAAAAATACAAAAATTTTAAATTTATCATATTTTTAAATTTATAAAAATTTATTATTAGTTTATGAAAATATCAAAATTTTTTAATTTATTATTAATTTAATATGAGTTTATAAATCTATGTAGTTTATTATTTTATTATGAGTTTATAATATATTTATTATAAATTTATTATAGAATAATTAAATTATTTTTGATAAAAATAAAAAAAAATATAGAAAATGGAATTTTTCCTATAGTATGTAGCTGAGAAATGACATCATAAACATAACAATATTAGTCTTATCCTCTATGATTTTCTTTTATGAAATTTCAGCCTTAGCTCTGAATTTATTCATTTTTAAACTAAAATAGTTATTCTTTGGAGGTTTTTTAGTCTTTACATCAATATGTGAGACCATTGATGTGTGTCTTTCTTTTTCTTCAGCTTATAGAAAAAACGGTGACGTTTCCTTTTCCCTTCTCCATCTACCCACTCAACACAATTATATTTCTCTTTGGTTCTCTAACTAGAAAGGACTTTTTTTTCTCTCTTTAGAATGCTCTCTCCTTCTCCACCAAGTTGTGGGTTTCATATTGTCTTTTTTATTCAAAACCCTATTCTACTTTCTTCTTATCTTTGGCAGATCTTGGTGATTTTATTTTTGTTCAAAACTCTAATCTAATCTCCCTCTCAATTTTTGCAAAACTCAACAGCCTTGTTACTATTTGCTTTCGATTTTTTTTTTTTATCAAAATCTCTGTGATTCAAAACTCCCAATATAATCTCTCTGTCATCCCTTGCAAATCTAAACAACTCCTTGCTTTTGATTTCTTAATCAAATTATTTTTCTCTTGCAGGTTCACTTCTTTAGTTAGTTTGCAAGGATGGTCCCAACTCCCAAAAGTTGATTATTTGACCTCCTTTTTTTTGACAAACAATTATTTGACCTTGAGAAATGGTTTGAAGTTGAATGAAGCTGATAATAAAAGATGGAGAAAATTAGAAAAAAAAAAAAGAAAAGAAAAGAAAAGCTTTTATGAAAAAAAAAAAGAAATATTTGAATTCTTGAATACTGTATGCCCTTCTTTACTTTTATTTATTTCCTTTATTGTTTAAATAGATTTGAAAATTTTAGTATATTATGTTATGTTATTCCTTAGCTTCGCTTACTGAATTATTCATTGATTGCGGATAATTAATTAGTCCAAATATATATATTTTGCAAGGTTTTAGAATGTCTATGGTTGCTCTGAAAAAATAGATTGTAATGCAGAATTGTTAGTGCAAATATATATTTTGCATAATTTCAGAAATTGAGGGTTGAGAAGGAGAAAACCAAGGAATTACTGAAGGAGAAAGATGAGATATGGTGAAAGAGGAAGAGCTTGAAGCCAAGGGCAAAGAGTAGAAGAAGTGGCAGAAATTGAAGGAGTTTAACGCAACATGGTTAGTTTTTCTTTTCTTTATTCAATTTTCTTTGCTGTGATATGTTTATTTTTATTTTTTAAATTTTTAAGTTTGGCTGCCAACAAAAGAAAAATAAAAAGATAACTTTCAGAAAGTCATTCATCTTTGGAAATTTTACTTTCTTTTTGTTTGGTTATTAATAAATTCCTAAAATGAGCAAAAATTGTTAGAATTAATTTTAAATTGTTAAAATTAATTCTCCAATTAATCATAAGTGTGGGCTAAATATATTTAAATATTAAATATATATTGCAGTCAAATTAAAATAGTCAAATTAAAGTTATGATCAAATAAGGATTGTTGACTATTGAGGTGTCCTAATTGTAATAGGATTATAAGTGTAGAGACCGATAAGAATTTCTGTTTTGTTAAAGGACCAAAATAGAAATCATCATCATCAGTTATAAATAAGGGGTCGTGGTCTCCAGGGGAACATAACAATTTTAGAGAACATTACGTTCCTTCAGTAGTGCTTCCGCATAACCTAAAGTATGTATTCCCTGGAAGGCGACAAACCCCAGAATCGTCTTCAGCATCAACATACAATGATGTCAGGTACGCAATTCTGCCATTTGCAATTTAATTTGAATAATCTATTGATCTATGCATATTTTAGGTTTTAGGGGAATTAAGTTTTCTTCCCCTTTCATTTAGGGGAATTTCTTCCCCTTTCATTTAGGGGAATTAAGTTTTCTTCCCCTTTCAATTGGTATCAGAGCCATGTGCTAGGTTGCTAGATTTTTCGATTAAATTGCGGTATTTATTATTGTTTTGATTCTAGAAAATTAATTTGGTGATTGTAATTTTTTAGAATTAATTTAGAATCGAATTTAGTAATCTGAAATCAATTTTGGTTTGATTTGTTTTTTGATTAAATTACTGTGATTATTTAATTGATTTTGGAAAAATCGAATTTCTGGACTTGAATTTGTGTTTGTGATTTTTTCTGAAATTAATTAATTTTTGGTTGATTAATTATGTAAATTAATTAATTAAAGATTAAAAAAAATTAATTAATTAAAGTTTATTTTTTTTATTGCAATATTTGATTTTAATTATCTTATTGAGTTTAAATTTAATTCATATAAATATTGCAATCAATTTATTATAATGTGAGAATTTTATTGAATTCAAATTTTGGTATTTTAGTTATGATTGTGTCTAATATTTTTAATAATAAATTAATTGAAGCAAAAAGTTACCAAAGTGACCTCTATTGTGTAAATTAATTTATTTGGGATATTAGACAGGTGTATTAAAATTCATTGCGGGTAGTAAACCGGCCCAAAGGAAGGTTGCTATCTGGCTGAATTGAGAATACATTGCGGTAATAAATATGTGATAATTATTATGTGTTCATCCATGTGGATAATAAATCGGCCCAAAGGAAGGTTTATTATTTGACAAAACTGAATTGTTAATATTTGATTACTGCGTTGAGATACCAATTACAGTTAATATTTTATGTCCAAAGATGAAAATATTAATGTTGTGTCCGGTATCTTGTTTCCAATATTTGAACTCTACTCCTGTGATTTGTTTCAATTTTTTGTGGATTGTGAGCTTATGTCGTTTATTTATTATTTATTTTCTCTGAATTCAGCTAGCATGCCGTGTAATCCCAACTTTGTCCCTATGAATGAAAATACTGATAATAAGACTGCTGATAAGGAAAAATATTTGATTTTAGTTTATTCTGAAGTTAATTTAACTTCGATACCTAGAAACATTTGGTGGATAGATTCTGGTGCTACTAGTCACATAAGTGTTTCAATGCAGGGTTGCCTAAATTACCGAAAGCCAACTGACGGTGAAAGATACGTTTATATGGGAACTGGCGAACCGATAGAAGTAGAGGCGATAGGACATTTTAGATTGCGTTTAAGAACTGAAATTTTTTTGATCTAGTAGATACTTTTGTTATTTCGTCTTTTAGGCGGAATTTAATTTCTGTTTCCCATTTGGACAAATCTGATTTTACTTGTTCATTTGGAAACAATAAAGTTACTTTATCTATGGATTCAAAAAATTTTAGGTACTGGTTTCTTGTATGCACTTCATAATCTATATGTGTTAGATATCGATGCCTCTTATAATGAGACCATGCAAGTTAGTTCTATAGGTACCAAAAGGAAGCTGAATATGGATAACTCAGCTGCTCTATGGCACAGACGTTTGGGTCACATATCCAAATCTAGAATAGAGTGTCTTGTGTCAGATGGTATCATAAATACACTTGATTTCACAAATTTGGACTCCTGTGTTGAGTGTATTAAAGGTAAACAGACTAAACAAAAGAGATTAGGTGCCAACAGATCATCGAACGTCTTAGAATTGATACATACGGACATCTGTGGTCCATTCCCTACAGCAACAAGGAATGGTCAAAGATACTTTATATCATTCATAGACGATTACTCACGTTATAGGCACCTATATCTCATTCATGAGAAATCTGAGTCTCTGGACGTTTTCAAATCTTATAAGGCCGAAGTTGAAAATTAACTCGGAAAGAAGATTAAATCTGTTAGATCTGACCGTGGAGGTGAGTACTATGGCAGATATGACGGTTCAGGTGAACAACGTCCAGGGCCATTTGCTATTTTCCTACATGATTGTGGTATAGTCCCTCAATACACAATGCCTGGTACACCCAGCATGAATGGTGTATCTGAGAGACATAACAGGACTCTTATGGATATGGTTAGAAGTATGATTAGTCATTCTTCTTTACCTGAGTCTCTGTGGGGAGAAGCATTAAAGACAGCAGTCTATCTTCTTAACAGAGTACCAACTAAAGCAGCTGTAAAGACACTTTATGAGCTTTGGACTGGACGCAAGCCCAGTTTAAAGCACCTTCATGTTTGGGGATGTCCTGCTGAGGCTAGGCCTTATAGGCCTAATGAGACAAAATTGGACTCCAAAACTGTTAGTAGCTACTTTGTTGGTTATTCTGAGCGATCTCGGGGTTTTAAGTTTTATAATCCTACTTCCAGATCTATTTTTGAGATAGAATTTCAAAATTTTTTGAGGATGTTGAGTTTGGGGGGAGAAATAAGGTTAGAAACAATGTCTCTGAGGAGGGATCGAGTCAGGACCACTCAGTGTCGATTCCTATTGTTGCTCCTGGGACTGTTCAGGTTCCTAGACTAGTTAATATTCCAGAAGCAATTTCGGATCCAATACAGGACAATGTTGATCAACTTCCCCATCAGGATGAAGAAGTTGTTCTTCCTCAAGTACAAGCTCAACAACCTCAAGAATTTGAGCCAGAACTTGTGCCTTTAAGGAGGTTCACTAGAGAGAGAAGAAATGCTATTCCAGATGATTATGTAGTATATCTTCAGGAACATGAGGACATGATCCTATCAGCTTTCATCATGCCATGTAGGATTCCAACTCTTAGAAGTGGATTGAGGCAATGGGTGAAGAATTTAAGTCAATGCAAGACAATCAAGTTTGGGATCTTGTTCCATTAGCTGAAGGAAAGAAACCCATTGGTTGCAAATGGACATTTAAAACCAAGAGGGATTCTAAAGGTAATGTGGAAAGATATAAGGCACGTCTTGTAGCTAAGGGCTTCACTCAGAAGGAAGGGATTGACTATAAAGAGACCTTCTCTCCGGTTTCATCGAAGGACTCTTTTAGGACGATCATGGCTCTAGTTGCACATTTTGATCTTGAGTTACATCAAATGGATGTGAAGACTGCGTTTCTCAATGGAGACATTGGTGAAACCATCTATATGGTGCAGCCAGAAAACTTTGTGTCTAGAGACCCAAAGCGACTGGTATGCAGATTAAAGAAATCCATTTATGGACTCAAGCAGGCTTCTCGTCAGTGGTACTTCAAGTTCCATGAAGTAGTTGTTTCTTTCGATTTTAAGACAAATGCTGTGGAAGATTGTGTGTATCACAAATTCAGTGGGAGTAGGTTTATTTTTTTTGTCTTATATGTGGATGGCATATTGCTTGCTACTAACTGTAAGGACTTGCTGCACGAGACCAAAGTCTTTCTCTCAAAACACTTTGAGATGAAAGATTTAGGTGAAGCTTCTTTTGTATTAAGGATTCAAATACATCGAGACCTTACTCGAAGTATTCTTGGATTATCACAAAAGGGCTATATTGAGAAAGTGCTTAAGAGATTTAGTATGCACAATAGTAGACCAATTGATACCCCAGCTGCTAAAGAAGATAAATTCAGTCTTGATCAGTGTCCAAAGGGTGAACTTGAGATTCAGGAGATGCAGAAGATTTTTTATGCGTCAGCAGTTGGGAGTCTGATGTATGCTCAAGTTTGCACTCGTCCAGATATTTCATTCATAGTTGGCATGTTAGGGCGATATCTCATTAATCCAGGAATGGATCATTGGAAAGCAACCAAAAGAGTCTTGAGATATCTTCAGAGAACTAAGGGACATATGCTCACATACAGACGATCAGATCAGCTTGAGATCATTGGGTATACTGATTCTGATTTCGCGGGATGCCAAGACAGGCGGAAATCCACTTCAGGCTACATATATCTCTTGGCTGGTGGTGCTATTTCTTGAAAGAGTGTGAAACAAACTCTAGTAGCTACCTCCATCATGGAAGCAGAATTTATAGCAAGCTATGAGGCATCCAATCAGGCAATCTGGCTGAGGAACTTTGTCACAGGGCTGCGCATTGTGAATTGCATTGAAAGGCCATTAAAGTTATACTGTGATAATAACTCAGCAGTTTTATTCTCCAATAACAACAGAAGCTCTTCTCGATCGAGACACATTGGGATAAAGTTTCTTGCTGTGAGGGAGAGAGTACAGAGTGGACAGATATCCATAGAGCATATTGGAACGAACTCCATGATTACGGATCCGCTCATTAAGGCTGTGATACCGAAAGTTTTTCATGAGCACACTGCTCATATGGGTATCACATTATTTGAGACTGATTAGTTTCAGTGGGAGTTTGTTCATTATGCTTACATTATATTTGTGTATGCTCTGTGTTGTAATGGATATATTTTGTTATGAACATTCAGTTTCTGCAGAAAATAAAGTATTTATTTTGTTACACTCTGTATTATTATTGATTGATCTCACTAAAGTATGACCAGTTGGAAACAGGCATGATTAGATCATATTATATGTAGTTTCCATGCTACACTCCTATTATTGATCTATGTCATTTGAGAGTATTGGTAATGTGATTAATGGTGGTTTGAGTCACGATTAATGTGGCGACTAGCCCTTCAGTCCTTTATCGATATAATCAATGGACGAGATTGTTTGAGGCACCTTCAGTATGACTGCTTTTATGAGCTCATTAAGGTATATACATTTATATTTAATATATGTTAGCCCAAGTGGGAGATTGTTAGAATTAATTTTAAATTGTTAAAATTAATCCTCTAATTAATCATAAGTGTGGGCTAAATATATTTAAATATTAAATATGTATTGCAGTCAAATTAAAATAGTCAAATTAAAGTTATGATCAAATAAGGATTGTTGACTATTGAGGTGTCATAATTGTAATAGGATTATAAGTGTAGAGACCGATAAGAATTTCTGTTTTGTTGAAGGACCAAAATAGAAATCATCATCATCAGTTATAAATAAGGGGTCGTGGTCTCCAGGGGAACATAACAATTTTAGAGAACATTACGTTCCTTCAGTAGTGCTTCCGCATAACCTAAAGTATGTATTCCCTGGAAAGCGACAAACCCCAGAATCGTCTTCAGCATCAACATACAATGATGTCAGGTACGCAATTCTGCCCTTTGCAATTTAATTTGAATAATTCAGTGATCTATGCATATTTTAGGTTTTAGGGAAATTAAGTTTTCTTCCCCTTTCAAAAATATGAATTTCAAATAGATTAAATTCTATGATACTATTATTTAAGTTTCAAAATTTTGATGATTTCTTTTTAGTTTAATCTAATCAAACTTTTGTTTTTAAATGGTGGTAAGTTTGGCTTCCTTTACTTGCATTTAAGAAACTGATCCTGCAAAGTCCAAATACATTACAAGGTTTTTCAAATTTCTAGCAAATATTATCCATACAATATTTTAGCTTTTTCATGATATAAGTTCTAATCGTAGTATTTGTTTATTTCTTATTCATGTTAAATCGTATTATCAATTTGATAATTGATATAATTTTGTCTGATAATATTTTCTGAGAAAAAAAAGTACGAGACTCAATTAAAAAAAAGGAATATTGCATAAATAATTAGACATCAAATTCTCAGTTATTATTATTATTATTATTATTAATAAAAAAAAGCAAAAAATGCTAATACGCACTATAGTGTGGAATGTTTGTAATACAGGAGTTAGCATGTCTTTTCAGTACTGTCATAGTTTGATGTGTCTCAAATTCTATTATATGTTCCGGTACTTATGTTTATACCAATGATAAAAAAAAAATTCAATCACAAATAATATCTTTAAAATAAAAATAAAAAATTAATATAATATATTAAAATAAGATATATAAAAAAAAACTCGCTATAATATAGTACAATATAATTTTAAAAAAATAACACATTCTATTATATTTTTAAAAAATTTTATTTTTTTACTAGAGATATTTTAGTCATTTTATTATAAATTCATAATAAACTGAATAAAATTTATAAATTCATTATAAACTTACGATAAATTCATCGTAGATTTATTATAATTTTTTTATAAACTAATAAAAATTTAGTATTTTAATAAATATTTTATAAATACTAATATTTTAAAAAATATTTTATAAATATAATAAATTTAAAATTATTTTTAATTTTTTTTTTGTACTTTTATCGAAAGCCCTCTAATTTTCTAAAAAAAAATCAACAAGTTTTTTGTGGGGTTTCCACATAGCTGGACTTATATCAAATTGGGTTTTAAGGTAGTCTAAAACCCAAAACCATGCAAGCTGCATAATGTGAATTAAATTTGGGCAAAGGCTTTGGGACAGTTTTTGTAAGGCTTGCTAGGCCAGCTCTGTCTTCCTTTTCCACGTTTGATGGATTCATATTAGCTAAAATCACACATCCACTGTACTTTTTAAAATTTTTATTTTTTTATTAAAATATTTTAATTATTTTAGTATAAGCTCGTTATAAATTATATAAAATTTATAAATTCATAATAAATTTATAAATAAAAATATAATATTTTCATAAATATTTTATAAATTCTAATATTTTGATAAATAATTTATAAATATAATAAATTTAAAATTACTTTTAATTTTTTTGTATTTTTATCAAAATTCATTCATAAATCATATGTGTGTTGCAAAATAAAATAGAAAAATACACCATGTACTATTTTTTAAAACTTGTTTTTTAATTTTACTTTTGATATTTTCTATTTTATTTTTATTATTCATCAAAATTTTCTTTTTCCTATTCTTCTCCCTTTTTCTCTTCCTTTCTATTAAATTCTTTACACTTTTTTTCTTCTTCATCACTTTATTCTCATTTTTCACCATTTTCGCCGCTTGCCACTAGTGCCTTTTCTCCTCCATCTTTGATATGCTTTTTATTTTTTTTATTTGTTTTTTTTTTCATTAAAGTGAAGAAGAAATATAAATATACAGTGATTTGGATTTTGATTTTGGCTTTTTATTTGTATATCTATTAATTTTTTTATTTCGATTAATTTTGAATTTTAATTGTAATGATTTGAGATTTTTTTTTCAACTATATTATATTCTGCATGTTTGATAAAATATAAAACTATTTTTTAGCTTTTTATCACATTTAACAGATTATATATATTACATATATAATACATAACAAATTATATGTAAGTGTAACATATATAATAAATAAATATTCATATAATAAATGTATATATTTTTTCATCTGTAATTTATCAAATTAATTATATTATATATAAAATATATGACATATATATATTTATATAATAGATTTATATGGTTTTTCATCTATAATCTATGAAATTAATTATATTATAGGTAATGTAATATATATAAGCACATAAAATATATATATCATATATGTTGCATATATTATCGATATATGCAACATATATACTTATATAAGGACATATAAACAATATGTTTGTACTAAATAATGACATTTTTGTAATCTAGAACTCTGTATTTTTAGTGTGTGAGGTATTTATATTGCTTTAAAACTTTTCACCGTATTTTAAAAAAAAATATGCAGTATTTTTTGAAAATTGAATTTTTATAGGTTATTTGTGTAATTTTCTTAAAAAAATTGAAAAATAAAAAAATTTATTAAATCAAAGTTGTATAAATATATATATATATATATAGTATAAAAAATGAAATTTTATCACATGATTCCATAAGATCTTTATAATTTTGGAATATGAAATATGAAATTTTTGGGTGGCACTAATAGATGATGCATTAATGATAAATCCAAGTATGTAGAGGCAGTTAGGGATTCAATTCTCACAGGAAACATCCTCTCTAGTCTTTATTAAAGATAAAGAAAAAGATAAGTTTTTTTGGTATCTGCCTTACTTTGTTTTGAACCCCTTTTTTTTTTTCAATTCAATTTGATAATAATAATAAAGGCTCAGTCAGTGAAGGCTCTTAATGATGTATAAAAATTAATTTATTATATCATCTATAATCTTAAAATTAAAAGAATAAATATATAAATTGTTGCTAGCTCATTAAATTTTATAAATTAAATTCAATTATTTTTTTATTAATTATATATATAGCGAGAGAACACATAGAATTCAAACTCAAAACTTAAACGAGAGTAACACATACTTCTGATCACCGATTAAATGCTAAAATAATCTAATTAATGAGTTCGATAAATTTTATTTATTTTTATTTTTTTAATCTAGTCATCTAATATCTTGCAACCTAGGATAGGTCCATTAAGAAGATAAAGTGCTTCCTTCCAAATTTTAAATATATTCTATCCTTCAAAATTCGTACTCGAGACCTATGATTGAAAAAAAGAAACTCTTAACATTTCATATCACCCCTTAAAAAGTCAACTATATTTTAATTTTAGTGACATGGTATTAATTATTACTCAAATAAAAATTCTATAATTTAGAATATGAAGATTGTAAAATAATACTTGAATGATAATATCTCAGGAATTATAAGAAAAGAAATAACATGTAATAATTGATACAAATTAGACATCATTAATAGGGTCTTGTTACAAAATTCATAGTCAAGCAATCAAATATTTTTACTTTATTCTCTGTGCTTGACAGAAATAAATTCTAAAAAATAAAAGAAAAGTAAATTCATTTATTTTATAAGCGAAATCAATTATTAGCATTTGAATTGAAAAAGAAAATTAAGACAGATAATTAAAAATGAAATATCTTTAAAAAAAAGAACTCAGAAGGTAAATATAATTGATTGCTATGCTATAATTAGTGCAAAACATTTTTAAAAAAACACTAATAAATGCAAATGGAAATTATATATGCAATAGAAAAGAGATGCAAAGTAGTGCCATTATAGGAAAGGGACAATATCAAACACACAAACATGACATAACATGTCTTTCTTTCTTTTTCTCTGTGAGTTTTTGTATATAAGTAAGCTATGTTATGTATATATGTAATATATGCCAGTTGATTCCTTTTCTTATGAAAGCTCAACAAACCAATGAAATCATTCTAAATCACTACTTATTTTTCACCACCATCCCCATTACTATACCTTCAAATACACAGCACCTCTTTTCTTTTCTTTTCTTTCATTTAAATAATTTTTTTCCTTTTCTCTGCTTAAGAATATGCACGTGAATCCCCAATAATTTCTCATGCATCAGTGGGTCCTTAAGCCAGCCCTACCTCTTTTGTTCTCTTGCCAAACTCCAACTCCCAAGAATCTCCCAATTCTTTCCCTTTCTTTCTCTCCCACAAACCCAGATTTTTTTTTCTGTTTATTCTTCTTGTTCTTGAGTTTTTCTTTATATATATACCCATTTCTTATCTTTCTTCATTGTCATCAACAATGTCTGAATCAAAAACTCTTTTAATGCCATTGAAACAAAACCCTGTTCTTGTTCTTGTTTTTCTCTTAATTTTTTCTGCTGCTACTTGTGGGGTTCAATGTTTTCAAGAAAAGAAAATAGTTCTCACACTCCAACAATGGCAATGGAAACAAGAGAATGATACTTCAACTAATTGTCTCTCGCAGAAATCAAGTGAGTCTTCTACTAAACAAAATTAAGAAAGAAAAAAAAAACAGAAAAACAAAAATTATGTAGTTTTGGCCTGCCTCCACAATTAATGAATTCTCTGTTTTTTTTTTAGTTTTTTTATTTTATTCTCCACTTTGGGATCTGTAATCTACTATGATTTTCCCTTTTTTTTTTGCTAGGATCTATACTGGTTTCATGCTTTTTGGGAAACAACCATCATTGGTCTCTCTATTTCTTTATTCCCCCCCACCCTTAACTTTGTTGGGTGGAAATAAAGAAACTGAATGTTGTTGATAAAAGTTGCCTTGCCTTGCCATGCCTTGACTTTTCTTTTTCATTTCAATATGTAGCCTATTATTGAATTATGTACTTCAAGCTTATTATTGTTAGTAAACATCAAATTTAATACCCTTCATTTGGGATCTTAGACTATTATACATGCATTAATTATTAATTATTATTCCATTTGGAATTTTAGGACGGGAGAAGGGTGCAACAATTCTTGAAATGAAGCATGAAGATTCTTGTTCAAGAAAGAATACTGACTGGGACAAGAAACTACAGAAAATCTTGATTCTTGACAATATTCGAGTTCGTTCACTTCAATCAAGGATCAAAAAGAGTGTTCGTGACAAGATTGAAAAGGATTCATTAGATGCTCCAATTCCATTATTTTCTGGTGCAAGACTTCAAACATTAAATTACTTAGTTACAGTGGAATTAGGGGGTAAAAACATGACAGTAATTGTAGACACAGGAAGTGATTTAACATGGGTTCAATGCCAACCTTGCAGGCTATGTTATAATCAGCAAGACGCTCTTTTTAATCCCTCAATTTCCCCTTCTTACCAAACAATTTTTTGTAATTCATCAACTTGCCAATCCCTCCAGTTTGCAACTGGGAATTCAGGAGTTTGTGGGAGTAATCCGCCAACCTGTAACTATGTTGTTAACTATAGTGATGGGTCCTATACTCGGGGCGAGTTAGGCACTGTACAGCTCAATTTAGGATTTACTGCTGTCAGGAATTTCATTTTTGGCTGTGGCAGGAACAATAAAGGTCTCTTTGGAGGAGCTTCAGGTCTGATGGGTTTGGGAAGGAGTGATCTCTCTCTGGTTTCTCAAACTTTTGCAATATTTGATGGAGTTTTTTCCTATTGTTTACCAAACACAGCAGCTGGTGCATCAGGCTCTTTAGTTCTGGGTGGTAATTCTTCAGTTTACAAGAACACAACTCCTATTTCTTACACGAAAATGGTACTCAATCCACAATTACCCACCTTCTACATTCTGAATCTAACTGGTATTAGCATCGGTGGGGTGGCATTGCAAGAACCAGGCTTCAATCAAGGTGGAATACTGATTGATTCAGGAACTGTTATTACCAGACTTCCCCCTTCAATTTACAGAGCTCTGAGAGAAGAGTTTCTGAAACAATTTTCTGGGTTCCCTTCTGCGCCACCTTTTTCAATCTTGGATACTTGTTTTAACCTTAGTGGATATGAAGAAGTTGATATTCCTACAATAGAGATGCATTTTGAAGGAAACGCTAAACTGAATGTTGATGCAACTGGGATTTTCTATTTTGTCAAATCTGATGCATCTCAGGTCTGCTTGGCTCTTGCTAGTCTCTCCTTCGACGACGAGATCCCAATAATAGGAAATTATCAGCAGAGAAACCTAAGGATTATATATGATACTAAGGAGTCTCAGTTAGGATTTGCAGCAGAAGCTTGCGATTTCAACTGAACAGATGATTCCGAAAGTAATAGGTGTGGTTGTGCATATATTTATCTAATGCCATTGTCAATTTCTTCTGTTGGCAAGCAAATAGCACAAGTGTAATTTTCCTTATTTTATATCACATATAACTAGCTACCATAATCCATTTGGGACAACACAGCAAAAAGTGTGCAAGGTGTACATTATTTCCCTGCAATAACTGTTTGAATATAACAAGAAAGATTGAAGATACATGTCTAACTTAGATGTGGTCACAGGGTGCACATTATTATGCTGTAGATATTTTATGCAGATGAGTCAGATGAAGAGTTCATGAAATTTCAAATTTTCAGGGGACTCTCTTCATTTCTTTGAACTGTATCCGGCAAATGAAAAGAAAATTTGCAGGACCAACCAGTGTACAAGAGATCTAAATATCGTGCAGAAGATGCTGAAGTATTTTCACCACACAAAACAAAGATAAATGGCCCAGTAGAAATTTCCCATGCTAGAGGTATCTCTTCAATAATATCTGAAAATATCTGGTTCTGCTTCAATTTGATTCCAATGCTTTAACTTGTATCTAATCTAAAGAATTGCCCGCCATAAATATTTCAGTGTACATAAAATTGTCTAATTCCTGCTCTGATTGAAATAAACATCTGGGAAGAATAGCTTAAAATGTTTGCTAAGACAATCTATCCTGTCGACTGGTTAGAGCAGAAGAACTTCAAGGTCTAATGTTACTATATCCTTACAAACTTAAACTGTATTTCAGATACTCGAAGAGAAATTCTGCATTCTCAAAACTTCAAAAGGAAATATATTGAAATGTAAATATGCAACGGAGCCAATAAGTTATCATGCAGAAACTAGCATATTCCTAGATGCTGTTCTTCATTCCCTTAATTCAAGAGTTATCAACAAGGGAGGTCATTTCAAATCATCACCTTTTTTTGTCCTTAACATCTCTTCTGGAAGGATGGATAGGTTTGGATCACTTCGAGGTATCAGAAAAAGCAGGCTAATTGGAACCAATCTCAACATGCTCCGGATCAAAATGGCCAGCCAAAGGTTGTCGAATTGTGTTCGTGTAACGTTCAAGATGTGGAGTAAAAGACCTCCTGTCAATTGACATGATCAAAGCAAAGAAAGTGCCTTCTATACAGGCAGGGCAAAGCTTGGAACTAAGCACAAGAAGTGGCATCCATTTAATGCGTCCAATCATTCGAGAAATGCCTTCATCACTTATAACAAAGAAATAATCAGGTAAACCCACACTCAAGTTCACACGCAAGACCAGTATTAGATCTAACAATCCTGATACACCATAAAGCAACTACAACAACAACAACAACAACAACAACTAAGCCTTAGTCCCAAACAAGTTAGGGTCGGCTGTATGGATCCTCACCAAAATAAGCTCAAAAGACACCAAAATACACCATAAAGCAACTGAGACCAGAAAAGTATGTCTTGAAAAGGTTGGCTCTTTAAAAAGATTTTGGTAGATAAGCACACCACAGAGGGAGCCTACCGCACCTACTGAGAATATGGACCCAACAACCTCCTGCATAAAAAATTATATTAAAGAGGAGTTCAAGCATAGTGCTTCAAGTTATAAATAAAAAGTTCTGAAAACATAAATAAGTGATCATATGCAAACTTGTAATCAGAAAGTCGGGAACGAAAGGGTGGTCCAATTTAGGACAGCAATCAATCAACTTCTGCACAAAAAGTTGACAAAAATCTCACGTGGCCTACATTATACACCACTTGGCTTGGTAATGTATCTTGGGATTCTTTAGGCATCAAAAAGCTGACCAAAAGCAAAACACATGATAAGTAACCAACCATCGCATTTCTCTCTTTAAATTTGAAAACTCACAACCACTTGGTTTTGGACAGAATGAACAGAACATTTGATGTGGACCTGAATCTAGTCTAATTCTGATCAACTAAACCCAGCTTGGTGTTATTAAACTTACAGGATCCCCATTGCAAGGCAGCAGACCTATAAATCATTTATATTCTCAGAAGCAAAAAATATCAAAGCACTTCTCCAAATGAACATCGCTAGGAAGCCTATTAAGCATGCATAACCACATGGCCTCGTGAACTTAGTGATTGCCAACATATGCATATAATTATTTTCCTAAATAATCACAAAAGGGGCTTTTCAAAGGATTGTTTGACTATCAAAGTTTGGCAAACAAGTGGTGAAATCATTTTCAAAGCAAATTGAAAACAAGCAGGATAGTTATAGACACTAGCAAGATCAACTGATATCCATACACCAACAGAACTCTAAAATCTTGTCAAACAAGCAGTTGTAGTTTCCACAGCTTTCTTTTATTGTTAGTGAATCTTGGATATGCGTACCTCTAAAATGCACCCTGATATTTATTAATATGCACTCTTAATAGAAAGTCCAGTTGCAAAAGTTTTCAACGTTTGGATCTACAAGCATATAACATTACTAGATTTCACAAAATATGGTTTCAAAGAACCAACTTTAGCCCATGCAAGTTTTCTATTCTCCCCTTGCAAACAGAGCAGCTTACATATTTAAAAGGATTAATTACTATGTAGTCAATGAGTTTGTTTAATATATTTATAGGCCAGAACTTCTGTTTTAAAATCAAATTATCTTTTCCCTACAATTCAAATAAGCATACATGAAAGTTGTAATATAAAACCCATTTGAGGATTTGGGTTTTGACTTTTGGCACCTGATGTCGAATAACTCATCACTGAGCCATGTGTTTGTAGGAAGACATGGGTCTCATTAATTACTTTTTATCAAAGTATAGAACCCACTCAGTTCTACAAAGCCTTAATCTCAAACTAGTTAGGATTACTCAAATGGATCCTTGTCCATTCACCTGTTTAAGCCAAACCTTCTATAAGCTATACTTAAATACCTTTGACCGTTGTCATGTCATCTTAACCTCTCCACTCCGGATCCTACTACATAAATCACTCGTATTTCAGCACTAGTTGAAATTTGTTCTCAATAAGTACCACTCAACCTTCCTGTTGAAGTGATTATTTCTAATATATTAGGAATCTAAATTGTCAATTAAGCTAGGAAGATGAGAACTTAAGAGAACGATGATGCAATTTACTAGAAAAGTGAAAATCTAGAGACTAGATGTAAGTTCACAAAATGGATACTTGTTCTTGACTAATATCAGTACAAATTAATTAAGATAGTCATAGAAAAACAATATAGTCATGAGTTAAAAAGAGTCCAGGTAATATAGATAGTAGGTAAAAAGAAGTACCTGTGAGAAAGATGGACCTCTCTTTGCATCAGTATACCAATAGAACATTCCTTCATGAATATGTAAGCTCACTGCAATTGACAAGTACATGTATAAGCATGGCCTCCATACATCCCGACATTTTAATGCAGTCCACATAGCCTTACCAGCATCCAGAAACTTCTCATTTACCTAATTTAAAGACTTCATATGAGCATATGTCAAAGCTGCAATAAAAATTTGCTGGATACAACAAAATAACTTTACCCCTCTGTAACTGAACCTATGCCCATGGGATTCTCTCAGTATTATTCCAACCAAAACAGCCAGGCCTGCTGGGATACTGAGCAACCCAAAGACACCCTGCCAGGCAAAAGCAACAATTATTAAGTCAATTAAGGGTAAAAATGAAGAAAATCTGACCCTCTTTCAAAATAATAAGATTTGAACAAGATTTAACTGAAACCTGTCCATGATGTAACACCAAAACATTAGGTATTAAGTCGTACAAAAGGAGCCCTAATCAAAACAGATGTAGCCAATGAGAAGGGAAAAGAGTTGCTGTTCTCATCAAATTCCTAGTTTCAACAATGTAGGTCTTTTGGTTATTTTTAAAAGTCTTTAACCTGAAAGGTATTCTTCTCTAGGTCCCAGTTAACCTTTCAATGTTTTGGTTTTCTAAATTTAGAAGTCTGCATTCTTGTAAGACAATTAAAGATTCTACATGGATATCTATTACTCTATTTTATTACTCTTCCTTTGACAGGATGCTGAGATATTTGATTTTTCATTTGGAAGCATGCATTCTTGCATGATATATTATTGTTCTGCTTTTTTTTTGCTTCCTCTTTCTTAGTGCATACTTTTTTTTTCTCCCCAACATAATAAACCGGGAACTGTTCAGAGTGGCCATCCAGCCTCTTTCTTTTTGTTTCATTGACCCCCAACTCTCACCGCACCGCTTTACTGCCACAAAACCTAATACCAACATAATTTCCCAAACTTCTATGTTAAATTAGTCCGTTTCTATTAAATCCAAAAGCTTAAATATTGCTGCCGCCAGAAAATTCCATTGACCTAACTGTCATATTCCAGCCATAAAATGGGGACTTTTACTCTCAAATCTTATAAACTCAATCTTCCTTTAAATATACAAAGGTGAACACTTTCTTCTCGAAGTGTTAAACCTGATGATAATAATAACTGCATATAAAATGTGTACCACGAGATATACCATATACTGGAATCAGAAATTTCCTCAGGCTGCGAAACTACTCTTAAACCTGATTCTTTTATTTTACCGCTTTTCGAATGATTGGAGTTGATAAATTCAAACATATAGTAACTTAAATCTGGCTGAAAGGAAATGTCAATGGATTAACCTGGTAATTAAGGATAGCCAATGATAACTGCAAGTAAAAACTAACCTTAGGGCCAACTATGTGAACCAAAAAGCCACTGAGTGTGAATCCCACGAGCGCACCAATGGAAGAGCTGAGTCCACACAAACTTTGCATATCACCAGCTAGAGAAGGATGACTTATGCTGTTTTGTGTCACACAGGCATCAATAGTCACATCTGCTACAGCTATACCAGCACTTCCGGCCATTAGAGAGAGCAGAGCAAATCCAAGATGCAAGTTCTTTTGTAAAGATAGCACAAGCATGGCAATCACGCTAAGAACACCTGAAAGAAATAGGGTGGAGCCATACTGATCAAACAAACTGTTGAAATCACATTTTCTTCTCACTTATTTTTTTCTTTTTTACATAATCCTAAAAAATAGAATAGGGAAAATTAATAATTATAAGAACACCATTGCAAAGGCAAAATTTATTAAAATATTTTACTAGTTAATTTATTATTAGAACACCAATGCCAAGGAAGGACATAATTAATCCAGCAGACAAAAAGGCTCTAGTCTTTTATTAGTAGTCCAAGTACGGTAGTATCATATGAGACTTGTAAAGAAACATGACTATGATGACTTTGTTTCCTTTTAAATAAATTAATAAATGAGGAATAACCTCACAAAATTTTAGAAGCTCACAGTTTCTCTTTGGGATTATGCGATGCATTTTATAATCCTATATGTGAGGTAATTAGGATCCGTCTTTGATACATATATGATTATAATTTTTATCATTTCTTTGATTTTTTCTAGAAATTTCATTCAGAAATAGATACGACTTGTACATATTCAAACCTTAGCATTCAACTAATTGTCATGGCAGTTCAGCAGTACGTACTAATAACATGGCTTCAATGACAAAATAAGAATGAAAGATATATATAATGTACTATTTTCTCTCTATCACCAGTCCATTTCTGATGTTTGTAGTTTGCTCAACAGTTTCACAGGAATATTATGATTGAACCATGGAATTAGAAGACAAAATCCCATGGCTCTTTTGTTGACAGCCTAATTATTTTCTTTATATAGTAATTTGTATTAACTCCGCCTATGCATGAGATTCACCCCTAACATTTCTCATAAAAAAAAATTGTGTAGTTAGGTAGCATGTCATATCTGTCCTACTATTTGACTATTTCCTAGGTGATCTATAAATAAATTAAGTTGGAAATCGGGATCCAAGTAATTTGATCATAATTTCTTATTACAGTGAAGTGGAAGCCTGTATGACTATCTACAATAGTCAATGGGGCTTTAGGATTGTTTCGGCATCTCTTCAAGGAAAACCCTCAAGTGAATCTATATTCCATTACCTAGAAAGAAAAACATTATCATCCACATTCCGCAAAAGCTAAACCATTATCATCCACCATAGCTTTTACAAGGTCTATGCTACAATCCTTCAATAATTTGCATAAAAATTAATAGAAAAAAGAAAACATGGCTGATGGAGAAACAATTGTTTTGCATTTTGACAAAAAGCACCAACAGACGCACAGAAAAAAAAAGGAAAGAACAAAATTTAGGCCCCCCACAGTAATTAAGAACAAAAACTAATAACAGGGGTCTACAGTAAGAAATAAGTCTACATATCAATTGCATGTAAAATGGCATAGAAGAACACTGCTCATTACAAAATAAAAAGATTTAAAACCTCAATAACACAAAAAGATAAAAGAAATTACTAGATAAAGCGCAAAATTTGACCTGCGAAAATGAAATAAGGCCGTCTGTGGTACCCACGAATAGGAAGAGTATCAGTAAGGAGACCCCATATAGGCTTCACAATCCAAGAAATTTGAAGCAACCCAAGATAAACCTGCGCTTCAGAGGGCTGTACCTTCAGCTCATCCTTCATATAGTGTTGAGTATTGACATTGTTCAAGCCCACGCCAAATCCCTGACTAATTCCATATACAATCACCACTCCTAAAATAAAACTCCAGTGCAACTCTTCACTGAGCATTTTGAACCAGTTCATTGGCCTTAGCATCAAATCCAAGAACAAACCTTTCTCTGTGCTTTTTTCCATCTGGGGTTCCTCCATATGTTTTCAAGTTTCAATCTTTTTAGCTGGGTATCTCAAGTTTTATCAAAATTTGTTGAAGGCATGAGCTTGGCTGCTTATTTTCAGATTGCAAAAGGAAGAGAAAAGAGGGAGAGATGCTCCTGGATCCAAAATTCAAATGGTGACTTGGGTATAGCAACCATTGATCGATGATTGATGCCATGTCGTGCTCTGTGTATGACAAGACCAAGTCAACGGTGAGATCTGCTTTCAATGGTCTTGAGCTCCATGAGTCGCCATGGCATATTTATAGTATATCAGAAAAACGCATTTTAACCCCTGGAACTCGACAAATTTTTTATATTGGGATCATGAACCTTACTTTAGTAATATTCAGCTTTTAAAATTTGAGATTTATAAAAATTAGACTACTAACTAATAGAAATTGAATTTACTAACAGAATAAAGTATTTTATTAGTTGGTCCGTTAGCCAATTCTATCAGCTAAGCTAAAAGTTTAATTTTTATAAATGTTAAATTATGAGGACTAAATATTATCAAAATAAAATTTAAAGTCCCAATGTAAAAAAATTATCAAATTCATATGGTCTACTATAATATATAATAGTGAGTGTTGAATTGTAAAAAAATAATATATGAATAAAATATATGTTATATCGATAAAAATGATCAGATAAATGTGTGAATATACTAGAACAAATAGAATTTGGAACGAGAGTATTAGAGTAAAAATAAGGATAACATCTATTAAGAATAAAATAAGAGAACATAAATTAAAATAATTTGGTCATAAAAAACGTACTAAAAATACACTGATCAAAAAAATTAAACTAATTAAAATAGAAATATCTAAGAAAAGTAGGGATAAACATACATTAACTTAGATAAAAATAGTACAAAATAATTTTATTATTTTAAATTTATCAAAAGAGGTAGTTCTAAATCGAATCGAGTGTAAAAGAAAATTTTATATAGCCAATTATAATTAACTTGGGAGTAAGATTTTATTATTGTTGTTGATATATAAGTAATGTGTATATATATATATATATGTATATATATATATATATATGTATGTATGTATGTATGTATAAGCAGGTTTTGCTATCTGTCTTGAGTAGTTAAACTTTTTTTTCTCCGCAATCATCAAATCAGATCGCATCATACCATTGAACAAAATCTGAAAATATTAAAAGTTCAATTTGCTACGAAATAAACAGTTGAATTAGCTTTTATTAAGTATGATAAATTTAAACATTTCAACTGCAACTCAAAAGCCCTTTAATACGAAGAATTAGAGCACTATAGGTTGGTCAGAGAGAATATTATCCATTAACAAGCGAAAATACTTTAATTATCAATCTAAAGCACAATACTTTATTACTCCTATTAAAAGAATTACAATTATCATGATAAGCTGAAAAATCACATTAAAAAATACCTACTCACGAAAAAAAAATCACTCGCAACGACCTTTTGAGTACTTTTTCAAAAAGCACCATGCACTTGGAAAATTGAAATTCCAACCAATATGAATAAGCTGTGAAACACGAACGCCTCGACTCGCCTGATTACTAGCCTGATCAGCCACTTGAATAATTTTGATCTTAAAAATTCATTTCTCCAAGCCCATAAATACCAGCAAGCAAACCTAAAAATCAAGGTCCAAGGTTCCTCTGCTTGGCTCCTAAAATTACCTTCTAAGTTTTCTTTGATCCAAACCTCAAAAGGGGGCGAGAAAAAAATGGGAAACTTCAGATGGATTGAGAAAAGGAGTTACACATACTTATTGAAATTTGGTAGTAGATATTTGTGTAATTTATCAATTTTTTCATAAATTATTTATCAAATTTTGAATTACTCAAATGCAACTATCTTAAGTAAATTTAAAACCATAAATTAATCATATATAATTTATAATTTTATAACATAAAGGGACAATTATTCCATAAGCTAAAGTCCATTCAGCATTAATAGCAAACATTAGGGAGCTTCTCTTGCGGGATTGGCAAGTTGAAATAAAGCATGAATTCAAGGAGTGTAATTTTGTGGCGGGCTATCTAGCAAAGATAGCCTCGCGATATCTGGTTGGAGTTTACAGACTAAGAACTCCCCCTTCTTCAGTTGATTATTGGTTGAAGCATGAATCCTATGGAGTAACATACTTTCGTCAAGTTATTATTTAAGCTCTGGTGCTCTTTCATTCTTACAAAAAAAAAAAAAGGCAATTTGTTAATATTTCATTTGTTTCATAATCAAACATATCCATTTTCATTACAAAATAAGAAAAAAATCCAATAATGTCTCATAATATTAAAATCTATCACAGTATCTTCATATTTATAAGATTTTCCATATTACGGAGCAAGTGCAATATTAACAATGATCATAACGACATTTATAGTCAAAGTTTTTAGAGTTATCCATCAATTTAGCTTTGATAAGAAAAACATAAATTAAAAAAAAATCCTACTCTTACTTTTTGCCTTCCAACACATGAAAAAACAAAATAAATAATTAAAGAGCAGTGAGTTTTCAACTTAATAGATTATGAAATATAATAATAATATCAACCATTATCAATAACAATAGTACAAGTTTGACATTAAAGAATAAATATATCAAAGAGAAATTTATTTAAAAAATAAATTTAGGTCTAACTTAATTTCAAAAATTAGCTTATAAGGTAAAGGTCACCCAAGTTATTATAAAGAGCACATATTTACTATATTTAATTAATGTGGAATACTCAACACACCCCTCACGTCCAGGGACAAACACATGAGAAAAATATGGAGCGTGAAATTTACAGGACTTGACATCTGCGGGTGACCTAACATTGAGAAATTAGATCAGTGGCTCTGATATTATATTGAGAAAATAGACTTGCATCTAACTCAATCTCCATAAGTTAGCTCATGAGGTGAATGTTATCCAAGTTATTATAAAGAGTATACATTTATTATATTTAATCAATTTGGGATACTCAACAATATTGAAAAAATGGATATAGACCTAACTCAACCCCAAAAGCTAACTTATAATGTGAAGATTCTCCAAGCCATTATAAAAAACATATTTTTGTTTTAGTTAATCAGTGTGGGATACTAAACACACCCCCCTTACGTCCAAGGTCGAGCACATATGAAAATTTTGGAGTCTGACGTTTGTAGGATTAAACATCTGCAAGTGGCCTAATATTGAGAAATTAGATCGATGGCTCTAATACTATATTGAGAAAATGGACTTAGGTCTAACTCAATCCCAAAAGCTAACTTGTAAGGTGAGGATTGTCCAATCTATTATAAAGAGCACATTTTTATTATATTTAATCAATGTGGGATACTCAATAGATTTTTCAATGTTGGGTCATCTGCACATGTCCAGTCCTATAAACTTTATGTTCTAGATTTTCCGCATATGCTCGACTCTGGACGTGAGGGGTGTGTGTTGAATATCCCACATTGATTAAATAAAACAAAAATATGCTCTTCATAATTACTTATAAAATTTTCATTTTATGAGCTAATTTTTGGGATTAAGTTAGGCTCAAATATATTTTTTTTAACTCTGAACTAATTCCTAAAAATGAACAAATTTTAAAAATGGAATGAAAACTGAATAACATGAATAATAATAAATATAAAAACATTTAAGTAAAAAATGATTAAAAAAAAACCTTCAATAGAAAAGAAGATCGATAGACTTAGGAAAAAAAAAACTTTAGAAAAGAACTTTGAAGGAAATTGTTGGCTGTGATCTCGCAAGTTAAGCATTTAATTGAATTTTGAGAGCATACCAGAGAATTAGGTTCCTCAACTAGTTGTGCTATAAATTGATTCTCACATCTATTCTCTTAAAATCATCACATAACTTAATGTAATTAGTTCAATCACTATCATAATTATTAATTTCTTGTGTCATTCCTCTCTTATACATTAAATCAGACTCAACTCATATCAGTTCTCCCACCAAAATAGTATTTTATATTAAAATATTTTTTATTGCGAATAGATATAAGCTGTCCTCTTTCAATTCAGTGTCCTCTTTCAATTCACGTAAAAGTACCCAAAAATTAGGCGCATGCAATAGACTACAAATCCACAGGCCTACACAAGGGACCACTTTTGATATCTTTGCTTCCTTAATTGCGATGTTCCGACTTTTCTCTTATCGATTTCATCTTTAGGGTTAACAGTGGAGAAAATGTTTCTTTCTTTATTTTTGCTAGACCACTTTTGATAGGAGGAATAAATTTATAAAGAAAATGAACCGATGTTGCTTTCACGAGGCCTGATAATAATGCTCGTTCATCTCATTGTTCTTTTTTTTTTTTCAAAAAATAATAAATGAATGTTAATTTTACAAATTATAAAAATAATGTCCGTCTATTTATTTAAAAAATAAAAAATAAAAAATTACCAATATATCGACAATTATTTCAGTTGTACAATCCCCAACCGATCATATATGATATAATTGAAAAAAAAATTATCTATTTGTTAAAATTAAAAATTTATGATAAAATTAAAAAGATGAATAAAGTTTAAGTTTTCTTTTTCTTTTTTATAATTTGGTTATATGTACAAGATGAATGCTAATTATAATAACTGTTTAATAATTTTTTTATTGATTAAAAAATATTTATTATAATATCTCTATTAATAAATAAACGTATAATAAATTTTTGATAACTAATAGAAGAGAGCTTATTGAACAATTACTTTTAAAAGTGATTGTAATAAATATTTCTCTATTTATAATACTCTCTCCATTCTATTTCAATTATTATTTTACAAGATGAAGGTATTTGTACAAATTATTTTATCCAAAATATAAAAATTCACTTATTACAGGTTATAAAATATCTTTGTTACCCTTAGTTAAAAATAGCCTAATTAGTAATTACTATTCATTAATATGATCATTAATTACATTATATAGTGTGATTATTAATTACATTATACAAGGAATATGTACTGTTTAATTTTAAATTTATGTTTTCATATTAAAAATAAAAATTATAAATATAAATAATAAATAAAATATAAGATTTTGAATATTTAAGATTTTAAGTGTTGAGTATATATAACATATTTATTTTTTTACCAATTATGAATAAGATATAAAAGAAAAACTTGCACCTTTATTCAAATTTTATTAGGATAATGAAATAATTATAAAGTATACATCGACTTTTAAATAATAATATAACAAAGTTTTACTATTATTTTCAAAATTTAAAATTATTAATATAAATTATAATAAACAATTTAAAATATAATTTATACTTAAAAAAAGAGAACTAAGACATGGCAAGAAATAGAATGATAATATATGAAAGTATGTTGATATATGTTGCATTGACAAATTAATTTTTTAATATTATTTAATGCATAAATTAATTTCTAATTAAATATCTTTAACTATTTTTATTTTTGTTTTATTTAATGTAAAAATTAAATTTTTTTGTTTCACTGTTTATTAAAATAAAATTTTATTATCATTTATTTACCTTTATATGAAATCATATATTATATATATTATATTTTTTATGTGTAACTTGCTTTATATATTTTTAGATTCAGTATAAATATATAACTAAATATACTAAACTCATTAGTATATTTATAAAATAATTTATTAATTATTTATTTTTATCAATCATATCATTATATTTAAATAAACTATTAGTTAGTATTTAATTAATTTGATAAGTGTCAAAATTTCTTATAAGACCCAAATTAATTCTATTATATTTTGGTGTTCTTCGCTAAAAATTATTCCCATAAAAATATATATAGTATGATAATAATAATGTTTGAAGCTATTTTTTATTATTTTAATTGAATATTTTATTTTAGATAATTAAACCCTTACAATAATAGATTTATCTACTAAAATAAATAAATTTTTAATACAAATTAATAAAATTAAATATTAAAAATAAATTTCACAATTAATTTAAATATAAAAATTTATTTATAAGTGAATCTTTTAATAAATTTGAATAATTAATTTAATATTAAAATAAAATTTTGCTTAGTATGTAAGTTTAATAAATATATTTAAGGAAAAGTGAATTAATAATTTTGTATATACATTTAGTTTTTATCATAGTTTATAGATATTATTTAATAGTTAAACTTTACACATCTTATTTTTCTTCTTTAAACTTTTATAAATACACTAATCAAATTATTAATTAGACATTTAATTATAATTATATAACCAAGTTAAAAGGAAGGAAAAAAATAAATGGGATAGTTGAGAATTTTTATTTTTCTACTTGAATGTGGTCAACTCTCAATTGAAATTTTACAAACAATAAAAGTTTAATTACTATTGAATCTATAGCTCTAATTTTATTTTTCAATGATTCATTAATAATTTATTTTTGACTTATCCTCAATAAAATTATATTGAAGAATTGTTATAATTAGGAAACTAAATTAAGTAATTACATTGATAATAATTAAAAAAAGGTTTTTCGTGTTCTTTTAAAATAATTTTAACTAAAAAATAATAGATTTTACTATAGTTTTAAAATTATTTAATTCTAATTAATTATTTTTTCTTTGCCTAGATTATTAATTTACTATATATCCAAAAGTAATTAATTTAAAATATAATTAATTAACTAATATATATATATATATATATATTGTATTCTCCAATTATTGTGTCTACCATATCAAATGAACAATTTTAAATTATTATTAGGTAACATTAATTTTATATAATGAATTAATCATAGAGTTATATTTATAAATTTTTTTTGTTAATAAACATTTTTATTGTCAAAAGAATGTATGTATAATTGAATTACAATGATATGCACAATTCAACATATATTATATTACATATTTTATACAGCATATATTTTGTAAAAATATTAGCATATATTTTATAATTTTATTATAAAGATATCTATTATTTTATTCAACATAGAAATATTAATATACTTTTAAAATTATATATGATTTTATTTATTAGATAATAAATATAATTAAATATTTAAAAAAATCTTATGAATTTAGATTTTTATGTGCTATTAAGGAGGCATTGGAGTTAGTATGAATTCATTAATTACATAAAGTAAAAGAAAAAAAATAAAAAAGAAAATTATTAACTGATATTTTTATAATAATAAAATAATTAACTTTTTATTTAGTTTGTACAAATTTTACACTTAAAAACTTATACAAATATCAGTATTCTATTTTAAAATAATTATATAAATCAAAATAATTATTAATGATTATAAATTTTATAAAAAAATAATTTAAATATTCTTTTTAACAATTTTTTTTTTATTAATTATTAACTTTAGAAATATTAAATAAATAAGAATAAATTTAAAATTTTATAATTAATATTATCTTAAATTTATAAAAATAATAATTAAAATAAAATAAAATTTTTTTCTTATACCATAATCGAAGTGAAATGGGAGTACCTAAACTTCTAATACAGTTTTTTTTTTTTTATAAAACTAAAATATTTATGCAAATAAAAATATATTTTTTAAAAGGGCCGTGGTGCCTCTTTATTTTTTTTTATACATATAAAATTCAATTTAAATAAAAAAATAGATATATAAAGAAAAGAGCAAATGATTTTCTAAAGTGCTGGTAAAATGTCAGAAAGAGGAGTAGTCAGCAGCAACATTTGTAGGCATTGAAAATTGAGAATGATGGTCGTTCATGAAAATAAGGCATCCGCCGCCAAACATAGCACACTAGAAATGATGGCTCTTAACGCCCCCCCCCCCCAATTTTTGGTTTCTTCTCCTTTCTCCATTTGCTTACGTAGAGATTAGAGATTAGATTTAGGGAGAGGACCAATGAATAATATTTTTTAGTCTAAATAAATTGAAAAATAAAATAATTTTAGTGAGTGCTTTTAACCATAAATATATAATTAATTTTAATGTAGACATATACTTAAATTATAATTTTTTTATGATTTTATGATTAAACCAAATTGTTAGCTAAATTTTGGGAATCATGTTGAAGACTAGCTAATTTAAATTATAGTTGATGAGAAAGTATCAAATTTGTTGATTAAGCCTGTGAATAAATGCGTAACTGATTAAAAAAAAATTACACCTTATTTCAATTTTTAAATTTTCTTTCTCAAAAAATATTTATTTTACAGTTTTTATATAATTTTGATATACTATATATATATAATAGATATAAAACTTTGAAAAAGAGATAATATTTTTAATATATTAAATATATATTAGATATATAGTTCTAAAAGTAGAATTTTTTGAAATTAAATATCAAAATATTCAAAATATTTTAGAAAAATGAATAATTTTTTTAAAATATATATATATTTTTTATTTTTTTAGAGTATTATTAAAGAAATCCCAACTAATTTAATGATTGCTAATGTTAGACCATGGCCTTGTATTCAAGTCTAGCCATAGCAAGTCCAAATTAAAGTTGATTCATGTATCATAATTCATATTATTATTATAGCAATACGTCAAGTAGTCTCTGTCTGTGTATGGTAACCCTAGCTATCTACTGCACAATGCCCAGGGACGGATCCAGAAAGTCGGACAAGTCAGGGCTGCTCAGCTGTCAGCTCCTCTGCCGCCGGCAAGCCAGGGTCTCGGCCATGGCTGACCCATGAATAGATCCGTCCCTAACAACGCCCTAATAGAGGAATAATTATATGCTACAACTGTTAAATGCCTACAACACACCAATAGAATTCTTACACGTAGGTATTTATTGACATTTATTTAATTCTGTTGTAGCAATAAATGCCTACGTGTAAGAATTCTATTGGTGTGTTGTAGGCATTTATTGCTACAACAGTTGTAGCATATAATTATTCCTAATAGAGACATATAACATATTTTAGGGAATGCTGGTTTAAATTGTAAATTTTTAGTTTTTTTAATTTTTTAAATTAAAAAACTATTTTGAGTTTTAATTGTATATTTTTAAAAAAATTTATGCTTTTAAAAGACTATATTATAATTATTAAAATTTTAATTATTAAAAAATAAACAAATAAATTTTTTTTAAAAAAGTAAAAATTAATTTTTATATTAAAAAAATTATTAATATAAAATATCTTATATAAAAAAAAAGTTTTATTGATATAAAATGTCTTATCAAAATCAAAACTCTTAAAATTATATTTTATAAATTCTATATTCAGCATAAAAATAATTTTTATTTAATTAAAAAAATTAAAATTTAAAGATATTATCAAATATATTTTATATTTTTTCTTAAAAAAAACTGAATAAAAAAAATAAAATTTACCCCAAACACAATCTTAATTACTACCTTTGTTTAACTTTATTTTTTAGGGTGATGATTATATAATTTTTATTTTATTATTACGTATGGATATTGATTTTGGCTTTTGAATATAATTTTGCCATTAAATTGAGTGTTGTCTGCAAACTTTAACTGCCAATGTACACTTTTATGAGTGCATAAAGTTCATAGCATTTAATAGTAGAAAGATAGCCTTTTATTTTGATTTCCAAATTAAGAATTGGAGATTATGATCATCTCTAAAAAACAATCTGACCTTTTTAATTATATATAATAGAAACATAACAATGGTGTGCTAAGCTAAATTCATGAAGATTGGTTGTTAATTAATGGTTTACTTAATTAATTTCAATTTTTTATAATTGCATAAAAATCTTGTGCAATAGACCAAGATAGCCAGGTGAACCACAAATTTTACTTACCAATTCATTAGTTTTCTTTTTCACCCTATTAGAAATATGGATTCACCTAACTTCTCTTAACTTTTTAGAATAATAATGAAATTAGAAAAAGAGATTGAATTTTGGTGTTTACTTTTAAAATAATTTTATATTATTATTAGATTAAAATACTAGCTCATATTGTTATATATAGTTAGTACCATATATTATTATAATAAAAATATCAACCATCAATTATATAAAGAAAGCATTATGAGGAAAATATAAAAAAATAAATTGGAAATGAAAATATGTTATCTAAAAATAATGGTTTATTTTCCTTAGGTGTTTAATGAATAAACAAATATATATCATAGTTAATATAAGTATTATATATAAATTTTAATAATGATTTCTTATTTTAATCAGAATTATTGGTGATACTTAAATAAAACTAAGTTCATTAATTCATTATTAATAAAACGTTGAAAATGATATATAATTTTATTAAAATATCAAATAAATTCTAACAATTAACAAGAAAAAAATTCTTTATATATTAAAAAATTTCATAAATATATAAAAAATCAAGAATTGCTTAGGCTTGGAATAAAATTTAGTTATTAATTTTAGGTTTATTTAATTATTCAGGACCATTTATATCTATAGCTATTAGCTATTAGTTTGGCATATATAAAAATTTGGCCTAACGTCCTAAAAATTTATGAAAATATGTGTTTTTTTCAGTCCAGTTCTATCTTTTAACTTGTGTCAGCTAGATACACACCTTATTTTTTTAATGAAATCAATCCAGGCTAGACTTAGTATAATCCTAAATCTATGTGGCTTTCCTACATTGCAGGTCCATGCACTATCAGTACACCTATCCGAAACTCACTGTTTTATATCCTTTTTTTTTCCCTAGCTTGAATGAAACATTGTGTTTTTCCTAATTGTTATTTCATCCTTCTAAGCTAAAATGGTGTAGTTAATCCATCTTTTTCTATCTAATTGTTAATTTGGAAACCCTAAGCTCTCTCATTTGTTCCTGATTTCAAAACCATCATCCTGCTAATCTACTCTCGATTTAGAAACCATCAGCTCTTTCATCTATTGTTGAAAACCCTAAATTTAATTTCAATTTCATACCTTATAATTTACCATGTTCTATTTGTTTTTTTTTTTTGCACTACAAGTTCCTCTCATTTGTTCTCCATGGGAGGAACAACGATCGAAGCTGCAATAAACTCGGGTTCTGAGGTTAGAGTTTTATGCAAACATGAACAAAGCTTATTGCTGCACCTTATTGGCCATAACAATTTCAAGGAGATTCTTGAGATCGATGTCCATACTAGAAAGAGGATGATTACAATTATTTTGAGTGGTTAGATCCTAAATGTAGTGTGATAGACAACGATATTGCTTATCTATCTGTCATTTTGGCTGGGAAGCTCCATGAGGTAATCCATAAGGCTAATACCTCTATTAGAGCATCCAATGTCATTGTAGTTATGGTGTTGAGGCTAGAGATAGAGAAAACAAATTTTTTGAATGAAAAGAAGTTATTGGAGAACAAAATGCCACAAATGGAGGTAAAGGAGAAAAAAAAAATAAAGCTGGCGGCATTGATGTTTGTTGTGTTTATTATGGTTGTGGGTTGGTTGTGCAATAAAACTAGACAAGGCTTCCTGCACTACCTTAATTATCATTGGTCTTAGATGTTTAGTGTAAGTTTTAGCTTGTTAACTTTCTTTTGTGAAATTTTAAGTTAATTTTGGCAACTTATAGCTTGTTCGGCAACTTTAGCTTGTTTAGTTGCTTTTTGGTGTATTTTGAATGTATGTACCTATGTTTATTATGCAATGAAATCGTATGATTTCTTAAAAGCAGAAAGATGTTTTTTCATTATGTGTGTGTTGTCATAAGTGACGTAGTGATTTCATAGTAGATAAGTAACAAAATATGTAAATAGTAATAATCACTTGAATATGCAAACTCCATGACATCCAGCTTAATATATACCAACAATTTAGGCAAATCACACACCAACAATTATAAATCCATATTGTTTTAGCGCCAATACCAATCAATAGCAAACTAAACTAAACTTGTCACCACCTATATCAATCACAACCACAAAATTACCCTTTGTAAACCAGACTCAAACCATCACCACTTGTAGTAATCACAATAATAATTTTTGGCTTAGCAAACCAAACTTAACCCATCATCACTTACAGCAATCACATCATCAAATATTGTCTTAGCAAACCAAACTCAACCCATCACCGCATGCATCAATCACAATAGCAAACTCATAACAGATAGGCATTATGTTGCAACTACCCTCTTCATCATTTATAAAGAATTCTGAAAAAGTATGAACAAAATTCAAAAAGAAAATCTTTAAATTTGCAATAACATATTAGAATTGACCAAATATATTCACATAATGGAATTGGATAAACACATAAAGAACAATCCATCCATGACATTTCATAAATGTAATAGGTTAATAACATAAACATCCAAATAAAAAGTGTCAATGCCATAAAGGCTATAACCCTCAAAAGCATCATTGTTTGCATTGCCATAAAGGCTGCAAAAAGGCAAAAATAAAAACTAAACTAAGCATCTTATGATCCTTTGCAACTCCTTCTTGACATTATTTTGTCTTATTATTCAACAAGGCATTCGATGATTGAGTCTTCTTTGATGGCATCCAAACTAAATTGTTCTCTTTTCCATTTGAAGAAATTCTGACTCAACATGATGAACTATCAATTGTTTTTTGTGACATAGTGCCTTTGAGGTGCCTTCATATGTGACCTTGGATGATTTATTTGGTTTGTATGTTGCTCTTTATTCATTTTTGCTTTAATTTACCATTATTTTGGCAACTATGGTAGTTGCATTACTACCACTAATAAATTGCACATTCTTTGAACCTGGCATTTGCATCCAATTCAGTTCAACAAGTCAACCTCATATGTGAACTTGTATACATTATATAAACATCAATATCCAATTGGATTTAATTATTTGCAAGCAAATACATGTTTTCAGACGCCCTCAGAAACCCTTACTCGACATTCTTACCTTGCCTGCATAATTTGAATACAAATATTAAGAATATATATATATATTATCATGACAAATATAATCATAAAATACACTTACAAGTCTCCTCTATATGCTATAGGTTTTGCATTATTAATTTAATTGTTGTTTGGCGTGAATACATCATTATTCTACTACATGGTTGACTGGTTCAAGATTACATGGGTAGCCATTGATTGGTTACCAGTTTGTCTATTTCTAATGGGTTTTCTAGAATATTATATTGATGATTTAGCTTTTATTGGTCTTCCTCCCTCTTGTTCTATCCATACTCATGACATATTCTACACTACATTTGTATACCATGCCTTAACATCTCCTTTAGATCTTCATGCCTCTCATTTACACTTCTTTTTCTATTTTGTTTGGGTTTCCCGAGCATTTGTCTATATGGTGTTGGTAAAATGTTGCCACCCTCCACTTTTTACCATATTTTTGCCCTATTTACAGGCTCCAGTGTTTCTTCATAAGTGCTCAACAATACTAGTTTCTTCAACAAATCATCCACATAATCAATCCCATCATTCTTCATAAAATGAATTCAACTTAAGCATGACAACAAGGAATTCCTATTATATTCTAGGCATTACAAGAATAGGGCATGTTTTGCAAATCAACTATAAATCTATTATCTCCAGATGCAACTTGGAATTTGTTTCATTTACCTGGCTTAGGTAGGAAGAAATTTTTGCATATCAACTATAATTCTATTATCTCCATATCCTCACTTTACACTTTGACTCCTTTCTGAAAACTAATAGAAATTCTTTAGCAACCACTCAATATTGGCTTGCCTAGTGGTCATGCTCCTAAAACAGTAATGCTCATCACCATAACTTCTCATAACAAATGTGTTCTTACTTTTTATCTTGTTCTCATAAATCCTCAATTGCAATTCACTTCACATTTAGCTTCAACTCTCATTTGACAACTCCTAATCCATTTAATATTGAAGCCATTTGCTATTGCATATTGTCTCACTACTTGTTGGAATTGTAAATGATTATTAAATCTCATTGTTTAAAACTTAAGCTCTTTGTGATCACACTGTGGATCATACCTAATAATCTTCTTTCTTCCTTTGTTTAATTATAAAATCTTCATTAGTAAAAGTTACTAAAGTTGAAATCTCTTCATCGCTATCATTACAAATACTCTCATGCCCATTAATATAAGAATTAGTGCCATACATACCATGTTCTTTAGCATCTACATTTTGATAATGTGGTTCATTTGTTGCAAGGTTGTCTTTCATATCAAGGCCATAACCAAGGTCAATGTTTATCTTCCTAAAATGTTTACAATTACTTCTACCTTCTATATATTCATCATCCAAGTTCTCAAGGTTAGTGTCTACATCTCCTTTTGAATATGAACAACTAGGAGAATTATAGTCTTCATCATCTAAGTCTGATAACACTTCATTTGCAGCATTAACATCATGCAAGTCATTTCCCTCAATATTTTCAAAGTAACTTGCCTGAGATTCACCATGTGTAGTAGGATGATTGTGTTTAGTAGGTTTAAGTTGTTCAAGAGGCTAACTATGTTCCATAAGTGCAAGGTGTTCAGTAGGTTGATGATGTTTAGTAGGCAATCCTATTTCAGTGTCATTGCAACCCAAAGCTACCTAGCACCTTGGATGCTTCACAAAAAAATTTCATAAAGCCTAATATAATGTCAAATCCAACATCTTCTTGAACCCTTCATCTGCATCAACATATAACAATAGGGGTTCTCCAAGTCCTCCATCTCCCATATGTTGTTGAGCAAATTTCATAACCTTTGTATATCCTAAATCCTCCACTATCTTTTGCAACTCAGTCCTTCCAAAAAATAGTTTTACATCACTTAGGCTAAAGTAACTATCCTTATGTATGATAAATCTAGAGTATCTACAAACTTGCCACTATGCCATAACTCCATGGGAATACTATAATTAGGATTGTAATCGAGCTGAGCTAAGCTTTGGAAAGCTCAAGCTTAACTCAACATAAAATAGGGAGGTTGATGTTGGCTCGAGCTCGAGCTGAACTAAAGCTCAAGCTTATAGGAAAATATTCAGCTCAAGCTCATTTCGGTTTAGTTCGAGCTCGGCTCATATATTATGTATCACTAATGGAGGCTGAGCTTGAGCTTGAGCTCATGAATATGTAACAATTAAACTTAAACCCTCTAAAACTAAAACTAGAGCCCTGTAACAACAATTAACAAAAAAAGATAACAACAACCAAAATTATAATAATATGAAAATAGTAAATGTTAAATCATTTAAAATCAATTGAAAATTTTTAGATCAACAAATTATCATATCATCAAATTTTAGTTACCAACAATACAATCTCAATATATATGTAGACATAAATAAAAAATCTCAATAATATGACCACAATAACAGACTAAAAGATCATATCTGTCTTAAAATTGATGAAATTCATCCAAATAAGCAAAATAAAAGAAACCTAGATCAATTCAAAGTCCAATAATAATGGTGAGCAAGTAGAGATGAATGACGACGGTGGCAACGGTCTGGGAAATCGAGAAATAAAATCAAATTAATTTTAATTGTGTAATAAATTATTCGACGATGTTAGGATTTAAGAGAATTTTACAAATAAGATAAAAGTTTTCGTAAAATATCAAAAATTAACTAATTTAAGCATATAACATGCAGATCTTGTTGTTTGGGATGACGACGGTGAAATTGACTAGGTTGGTGGTGATGGAGACGATGAGAGGCTAGTTGGAGGATGATGAATAAAGGCTATGTTAGTGATGAAAATGATGATGAGCAGTTGGCTCGAAAATGATGGTGAATCGATGATTGTGAGTAGGCTTAAAGATGATGGGTGAGAGATGGGTTGAGGACAAAGATGGTGACTTTGAGTTTGAGTAGGGGTGGCAACGGGATGGGGCGGGGTGAAGGGACATTACCCGTCACCGTCCTCGCCTCCGTGTCTCACAAATAGGGGCAAATTTGCCTCGTTCCTGTCCTTGCGGGGAATTTATATCTTAAAATTTAATAGATAGAAAAATTGATAATTCATAATAATTATATATTATAATGAGATAATAATTCAATTATTATATATAATAAAATTTAAAAAATATATTAAAATAAAATACATTAAGTTAAATTTATTTCACATGTGCAAATAATTAAAATATAATATATATAATACATAATATATATTTTATAATATATACATATATTAATAGATAATATATAATATTTATTATAATATATAATTATATTATATATTATATATTATAACATATATACTATCAGGGCCCAAGGATCCCTACGGAGTAGAGAATTTATTCTTCGCTCAATGGGAGAGAGAACTCTCATTGTCTTCGCCCCCATACAGAATGATGACGGGGGATCTCTATCCTTTCGGGGCAAATTTCGTAGGATTTTCTCGCCCCATTGTCAACCTTAAATTTGAGAGGGGACTGCTTAGATTAGGAAATAGGTTTAGGTTACATATTCTAGGGTTTCGATGTTGCAATATAGAATAAAAAATTCAATATGTAAATAATATTAAAATTACTAATTTTACATATTTTATATTTTATATTTTTTGATTTTTATATTTTATTTTTAGCTTATTAAAATATTAAAATTTAATCCCATATTTATATCAAATGAATATTTATGAGCAAAAGTAAAATTATTATTTTTAGAATAGTTTAATAAACTTTTAATATATAAATATAAAATAACGTTCATGAATATTCTTTTTTTTTTATATATATAAAGGCGGGCAGCACCACCGGGCTTAATTTATTTATATCTAAAATAAGGTAAACCAATTCTTTCTGTTCTTACTAATCCTCTTATAACCTGAGGAAGTGAAGCTTCTGTGTCAAAATAAAAATTACAAAAGTTAAGTCTACTTAGGCTAGCTAGAGAGTGAGAGATTTGATTAATTTCCCTATAAACATGACTAACAGTAGAACCAGAGGAGATCAGAAAATCACGAATAAAATTTAGTATATGGTCCGTTGATCTGAAGTCTCGCAAGTCCAGGAAAAGTTGAGTAAGAGCCAAGGAATCCACTTCTATTTCTACCATGCTATTGTAAGCATTTGCAAACCAGAATGTAACAACGTATAGAGCTTGAATTTCTGCTTGGAAAGGAGATGTAGCATTCAATAGAAAGCCTTGGCCAACAATAAATTTCCCTAAGGAATCCCGTAATATAAAGCCTCCAGACATTGCTTGTTTAGTGTAGGAACCATCCACATTCATTTTTAATCTAGCACGAGTAGGCCTCATCCATTTTACCAGCATCGGTTGCTTTTGCAAACGACCAAAACCTTCGGGCAATAAATCAATAAGCTCAAGAGGAAGTTGCTTACCATATTTTTTAGCCGAGACAGCAACCCCCGTTCATGAATATTCTTTTTATATGTTTATGCTAAATAAAAAATGTTCATGAATATTTTTTATATATTTATGCTAATTAAAATAATTTAATTATATTTATTTATTAAACATTTATTAAATAATAGTAATTATTAATTGAAATATAAATTTAATCAATATATAGTACTAATAATAACGTTAATAACAATAATTAAGATATAAATTTAAAAATAATTTTTTAAAATATAATATGTGTAAAAAAATACTTCTTATGAGTATTCTTATTTTATAAAAAGATCAATAATAGGAATAAGTATCATAAGTAGACCTTTTATGAGTACAGTTACTTTATAAAAAGATTTATAATATGAATAAGCATACATGCATAAAAAATTACTTTATATAAGAGACATAATAATAATAAATATAATATATTAATATGTATAAAAAATATTTCTTATCATTACTAATAGTTATAATTATTTTATAAAAATAGTAAAACTTGTTATAAAAATATTAGTAAAACTGTAGTAATTTAAACTTAATTAAAAAATATTTTTATTTTACTCTTGAGATATAAGATAAGCAATACTAATAACTATCAGTTGAACATAAATTAAATAAATAGTACTATTATACCGTAATATTAATAAAAATAATTAGGATAAAAATTTAAAATTATTTAATTATTAATTTATTATATACAATATTTTATCACATATAATTTCAAAATTATTTTTTATATTTTTTAATTTTATTATTATATATAATATATAAAATAATTTCATATAAAATTTATTAATTGATTTGTTTTATGATACAAAAGTTACTTTTTATATTATTTGATTTGTTTATAATATATAACTAATGATAATAAATTATATAAATTGACTAGTTTTATAAATTAATATGTTTAAATATATCTTTTAAAAAATTTACTATAATTATTTAATTAAATATATGGTAAATGTGTATGGATGAGTCATATTATAACTTTTATTCAAATTAAATGATGAGTTTATAAATGAGTTTATAAACTTTTAAATGAGCTAATTTATGAGTCTGAAGAGCTGTGTATTTTAGCTTGGGTTTAACTCCTTTGATATATAAGTATATTGAGCTTAATTTATTTTTGAATGAATTTGAGTCTGAACGAGGTTTTACAATTGAAACTCAAGCTTAGTTTGAGCCATTTAACTCATTTACACCCTAACTGCAATAGTAAGAAATTAATCATGCATTTTCCAGACAAAAAATAAAAAAAATACAAAACTAAAAAAGATAAACAATAGCACAAAACTTCAGTAGCAAACAATAGCCAAAAAAAAAAACCCCATAAATCATAATAGTGCAAAACTTGGCGAGCTTTATTTAGCAATAGGGGAGATATATTGTATAGATAAATTAAAGGAAAAATACAGTCATCTTCGAATAAAGCAACGACAATTTTTCGATTTGTTAAAGCATACTAGGGTAAATTATGATTCAAACTCAAATACAATATTTGCTACTGAAGACATTTGATAGATGTTTTATAAAATAATTATCTTTGTAATTTAACTCCTTAATATTTAGTGTTAGACAAATTATTTAGTTAACAATAATTCATATATTACATCTTTAAATTGCAAAAGAACAAAAATTTTAAAGCATTTAAAAAGAATGGGTGCAAACATTATTACCTACTATGTCAAGTTTTTAGCAAATCTACTGCTACTAGGCACCTTCACCATATTTCTACATAGTTGCCTCTACTTCAAACGAGAAGCATCAAAATAAAGAAGAATTTCTTCATAGAGACACCATTCATGATGACAGTAAGAAATATGAAATTGGTAATGATGAAGATTCAAAAGAGTGACATAACAGTAATGAACTTGCATTTTTGAATATCTTATATGAGAGAGTTAAAAAAGATTCAAATGGAACACCGTCTTTTAAACTAGTCGATTGGCAAGAAATGAATGGCAAGCTTTATTTAGCAATAGGTGAGAGATATTGTATAGACAAATTAAAGAAAAAATACAGTCGTCTTCAAATAAAGCAACGACAATTTTTTAATTTGTTGGAGCATACTGGGGTAAATTATGATTCAAACTCAAATACAGTATTTGCTACTGGAGACATTTGATAGATGTTTTATAAGGTAATTATCTTTGTAATTTAACTTCTTAATATTTAGTGTTAGGAATATTATTTTAGTTAACAATAATTCGTATATTTCATCTTTAAATTGCAAAAGAACAAAAATTTTAAAGCATTTAAAAAGAATGAGTGCAAACATTATGACCTACTATGTCAAGTTTTTAGCAAATCTACCACTACTGGGCACCTTCAATATGCTTCTACACATTTGCCTCTACTTCAAATGAGGAGCATCAAAATGAAGAAGAATTTCTTCATAGAGACACTCAAGTTGATGATGGTGAGAAATATGATATTGGTAGTTCAAAAGGGAAGCGAGCTTCGAATGATTATGTTCCTACTTTGAATAGAGCAAAGAAAGAATCAAAATTTCAAATTTTTGATTAATGTCTATAAATATGGGCATCTTCTCTAAGTAAAAGAGCAATAAGAGATTTAGCTAACGCTCAAAGATACAAATCCCAAAACAATCAAGCTATAAGTGTTGAGTCTGATCCATATTCTATAGAAGCATGTATGAAAAGTGTGGAAGCAATGGAAGATCTTTCCAATGATGCATTCAACAAAGCACTAGGAAAATTTGTGAATCAAGTTTGAAGGAAGATATTTGTCTTAATGCTTGATAACATAAGAAGAGCTTGGGTTAAAGTTTGATATAATTTTGCTTGTTGTTATTTTAACATTGATTTACTTATGAATTTGTTTCAATGTCTTGCTTTTAGCTCATGAACTACATGTTTAAGATTGTTTATGAACTTATTTCAAATGTTTGCTTTTGACTTGTGAACTTCATGTTTGATATTGGTTTATTTACAAACTTATATTTCAATTGCTTTTAACTTATGAAATTCATACTTATTTTTAATTTTAAATTTATTGCAGGATTTTAAAACAAAATTTAGATCATAATCAAGTCATAATGTATACATCAAGCAATGATAGTTCTAGTGATGAAGGTGATGATATGTTAGATTTATTAATAGTTAGATATTTGAAGACTCCGGAAAGAGATTTTATAGAAATAGTGCCTCGTAGAACTTCCATACTTAGTGGAACGATTTATATCCAGAAAGTATTAGTAGGAAATCCAACTAGATGTTATAAAGGATTTCGTATGGCACCACATGTATTTAGGAACTTATGTGATAGACTGAAATTAATGGGTTTATTGAAAGATAAGAGAGATGTTAGTGTAGAATAAGAAGTTGCCATGTGATTAAGTGTTTTATTCCATAATATTCGTCAAAGAATTGTAGATGAATGATTTTAACATTCACTTGCTACAGTGCATAAGTAGTGTAAGATGGTAATTAGGGCACTTGCTGTAACACCCCTATATCCCGTATACATACACAGCATGCTTATACGATCGTAATATACGTATATTGAATATAGAAAATGCCATAGTTTAAAAAAAATACACAAGTCATATCTCGAAAAGAAATAAAACAAATATCAATCGTTTAAAAGAAATTCATAAAATATAATAGATGAAAATGTTTATTAATACACAGCGGAAGTTATAACAAATACTTACAAATACAAATACATAAAAACTTAAAATTTACAATACATAGAATATATACATGATTGGCAGCTTAACTCTCTGATCTTTAAGCTCTAGGCCCACTCTTCAAGCATAAACTCAACTAGGTTTAGAAGAATCCTCCGTCTCAACCCTATCAACTCTATCACCTGCGCGATGAACCACAATCGCGCTGAGCCAACAACTCAGTAGTACAAACCATAATAATATTATGCGATGTCAATATCCATGTCATGCATTCAACCAATAAAGATCATACTTATAAATGTTACATTTCATTATTTCAATAATTATATCATCATCCATTATACTCATTCAACATAGACACATATGGGCCCAACAAGTATCTAATATGATATTCAAAGTTCATCATTATAGCCAACAACCATTGCTTCATATACGAACCTTCCCCCAACCAGGTCGGTTGCCCACTGGGCCTCAGGCCACTGCCAATCCCAGGGGTCCGCAGGAGGCAGATAGGCACGTATAAAACTATCAGTAACGAACCTTCCCCTAACCAGGTCAGTAGTCCAAGTTCGGTTACCCAATCCATTGGGTCCGCATGGTTCCGCAGGAGGCAGATAGGTACGTATAATACTGACTATATCGAACCTTCCCCCAACCAGGTCAGTAGTCCAAGTTCGGTTGCCCAGCTCACTGGGTCTGTAGGAGGCAGATAGGTCCGTTCATTTATCTCTTTAAACATTACTTTCTTAATTCATTTCATTTTCATCATTATAATATACAACATCAATTACATTAACTAAACAACCATAACATTATTCATATGCATCATTTATGTCATCAAATGTATGTTCAATCTCAACATCATATGAATGTATGCAATAATGTGGTTTGTACTTACTTCAAAAGCAATCCACACAACTCTAAACACTTTCTCTTTCAAAATTCCTTCACCAAAAGAATTAAGGCAATTCACTTTCTTCACAACCTAAACTAAAACAATGATGAACCACATCAATTCCAATACAATCAATCACTTATTAACCTCATACAAGACCCATAGATCACAAATTACACTTCAACACCACTCACTAAGGCCCACGGCCATGGCCACCTCAACCCCCACGGGCGTGGGTTAGAAACCACTTCTGCCTCCTTTACACCAAACCTCCACGGCCATGGCTACAATTGGCCACGGCCATGGCAATCAAGGCCACGGGTGTGGCATCCCAAATGCTACTGCCTTTGACCAAATTCACATATTCTAAGCTTACAACTCCAACAAATACAAACAACATGAAGATCTATGAAAATAATTTATCAAACTCAAGTTACACATCACTTACCACTTCAAAACCCTAAACCAACATCACTTTTACTCTTCCACCACCAACATCAACCCATCTTTATATTTTTCCATTCAAAACCAACACCACAATCAATTTAAATCAAACACACACCAACACACTACCATAAACTCAACCCTACTTTCAAAAATCCACAATCAAACTCACAAACAACTTAAAATAAAACAAGAGAAATAAAGAAAAACTTACCAAAATAATAAAACTTCTTGAATTTCCACTTAATCCCTTGAAAACTCCTTAAATTTTTGAATTTGGAACAAACAAAACTCACTCTTGCTCATTTGCTTTGGAGGGCCGGCCAACTAAAGGGAAAGAGAAGAAAATAGACAAATGAAATAGACAAAGTCAACCTTCTCATCTCTTTAAATCTCCACCATGAATTTCAAAAAGAAAAATACTTAAATACCCTCATCCATTTAACTTAGCTTCTTTTCACTTATGCCCTTTTTAGTAATTTCACACCAAACAAATAAATATCCTCTTCCTTTGACCATCCATTTTGACTTATGTATATGTTATTTATACTTCCATATATACAACATATACACTTTCTTTTAAATTTCTTTTCTCTTCCAAATTAACATATACATTCAATTCCAATTAAAATAATAATATTAAAACTTCTAAGGTATACATTGGGGTATTACAATTCTCCCCCTCTAAAAAGAAATTTCGTCCTCGAAATTACCTGATATCAAGTCTGAAATAGTTAAGGATATTGATCTCGTATTGCTTGCTCACTCTCCCAAGTTGCCTCTTCTCTCCCATGATTCTTCCATAGAACCTTCACCAAAGGCACTTTCTTATTCCTCAACTCTTTCACTTTATGTGCCAAAATAGCAACTGGTTCTTCTTCAAATGTCAGATTCGAACTCACTTCAATGGATTCAACTGGCAAGATATGAGATGGATCTGATCTATACCTCCGCAACATCGAAACATGAAATACATTATGGATTCTATCCAACTCAGGTGGCAAAGCAAGACGATAAGCAACTGGCCCAACTCTTTCCAAAACTTCATACGGTCCAATGAAACGAGGACTCAACTTTCCTCTCCGACCAAATCTCAAGATCTTCTTCCAAGGAGACACTTTCAAAAATATTTTATCTCCAATATCAAATTTTATGTCTCTCCTTTTCAAATCTGAGTACGATTTCTGTCGGTCTGAAGCTGCTTTCAACCGATCCCGAATTATCTTTATTTTCTCTTCAGTTTCTTTAATCAAATCAGGACCAATTAACTTGCCCTCTCCAATCTCATTCTAACATAAAGGCGTTCTACATCTTCTACCATACAATGCCTCAAATGGTGCCATACCAATACTAGATTGATAACTGTTGTTGTAAGCAAATTCCACAAGTGGTAAAAATCTGTCCCAACTTCCAGAGAAATCAATAACACAGCTTCTCATCATATCCTCAATAATCTGTATTACCCTCTCTGACTGCCCATCTGTCTGTGAATGAAAAGAAGTGCTAAAGTGTACTCGAGAACACTCTGTAAACTTTTCCAGAACCTTGAAGTAAATCTAGGATCTCGATCAGACACTAAAGAAGTAGGGATTCCATGCAACTTCACTATTTCACTGATATACAGCTCAGCCAATTTCTCCAGAGAATAGTCCATTCTAACAGAAAGAAAATGAGCTGTCTTTGTCAACCGATCAACAATCACCCAAATAGCATCATGCCTCTTTTGAGTCAATGGCAATCCCGATACAAAATCCATTGTCACTCTCTCCCATTTCTATTCAGGCACTGTTAAATGTTGAAGCAACCCTGTTGGAACTTGATGCTCAGCTTTCACCCTCTGGCAAGTGAGACATTTGGACACAAATTCGGCTATGTCTCTTTTCATACCAGACCACCAATAATACTGTCTCAAATCATGGTACATCTTTGTATTACCTGGATGCATAGAAAAAACCGATTGGTGTGCTTCCTCTAAAATGATCTTTCTCAAACTATCATCATCAGGTACACACAATCTATCCTTGAACCAAAGACTACCATCATTCTTCACATGAAAATCTCGACTCTCCCCATTTTGGCAATCTAATACAATCTTCTGAATTTTCTCATCCGCCAATTGAGCTTCCTTTATCTGATCCAACAATACTGGTCTCAACTGTAACTGAGCTAGCAATGCCCCATCATCACATGCTTCAAAATTAGCATGTAACGCTCTCAACTCAACAAGCTACGAGAGCGAATAGACAGTCAACCCTGCCAAAGACTTCCGACTTAAGGCATCAGCCACAACATTTACCTTACCAGGATAATAATCAATTAAGCAATCATAATCTTTAATTAATTCTAACCATCTCCTCTGTCGAAGATTAAGCTCTCTTTGAACCCCCAAATATTTCAAACTTTTATGATCAGTATATATGAAACACTTCTCTCCAAACAAGTAGTGTCGCCAAATTTTCAAAGCAAACACTATAGCCGCCAACTCCAAATCATGAGTTAGATAGTTAAGCTCATGCGGCTTCAACTGCCGAGAAGCATAAGCTATAACTTTACCCTCTTGCATCAAAACACACCCTAAACCATTATGTGAAGCATCACTGTAAATCACATATGGTTTATCTTCCACGGGTAAAGTAAGAACAGGTGCTTGTGTCAACATTTCTTTCAAATGTCCAAAACTAGCTTGACACTGATCCGTTCACACAAATCTAACTCCCTTCCGAAGCAATCTGGTGAGTGGAATAGCTATCAAAGAAAATCCTTTCACAAAGCGTCGATAATAGCCTGCCAAACCCAGAAAACTTCTAACTTCAGTCACAGACTTCGGTGGACTCCAATTCAAAATAGCTTCAACTTTACTCGGATCAACTTTATTACCTTCCGCTGAAATTATATGACCGAGAAAAGTCACTTGATCAAGCCAAAATTCACATTTCGACAGTTTAGCATATAATTGCTTTTCTCTCAAAATTTGCAGCACAATCTGCAGATGCTTATCATACTCCTCTTCATTACGCGAATATACCAAAATATCATCAATAAAAACTACCACAAACTGATCCAGATAGGGCCTGAATACCCTATTCATCAAATCTATAAAAGCGGCAGGTGCATTGGTTAATCCAAAAGGCATCACTAAAAACTCATAATGCCCATACCTTGTGCGAAAGGCTGTCTTAGGAACATCTTCAGCTCTGACTCTCAACTGATGGTACCCTGATCTCAAATCAATTTTAGAAAACACTGCTGCTCCCTTTAATTGATCAAAGAGATCATCAATTCTAGGCAAAGGATATTTATTCTTAATTGTCACTTTATTCAATTGCCTATAATCGATACATAATCTCATAGTACCATCCTTCTTCTTCACAAACAAAACAGGAGCTCCCCATGGTGAAACACTAGGGCGAACAAACCATTTATCTAACAACTCTTGTAACTGCACCTTCAACTCTCTCAATTCAGCAGGTGCCATGCGATAAGGAGTGATAGAGATGGGAGTGGTACCAGGTAGCAAATCGATACCAAACTCAACCTCTCTCTCAGGGGGCAACCCTGGAAACTCCTCTGGAAACACATCTGGAAATTCTGCAACTGTGGATATGCTATCAAGTTGAGAACCTACTACTCTTGTATCTAAAACATGAGCAAGATAAGCATCATACCCTTTCCTAATCAACTTCCTAGCTGTTATAGCTGAAACAAACAAGGATGCAAGCTGTCTCTGCTCACTAGATACCAATACAATTTTACCATCATTAGTTCTCAAAGTAACATATTTCTTTTGACAATCTACCACAGCTTCATGCCTAGACAACCAGTCCATGCCCAAAATCAAATCATACTCTTTAAAAGGCATTTCAATCAAATCTCCCTGAAATTCCTCACCTTGCACTACAACAGCACTATCTCGGTGCACCTTGCTAACAATCACACTATGCCCTAAAGGATTTGTCATCAACACATCAAATCCTAGGGACTCAGAATGCAATTCAGACACAGGCAATATGGATGCACTAATATATGAATGAGTAGACCCAGGATCAATTAAAGCAATAACTGAATTGCCAAATAAAGAGAAAGTACCAGCAATGACTGCTGAAGCATCTGGTTGTCTTTGCATCACATATACTCATTGAGAAGGCCCAGCCTCATCTGGTCTACTATCCCTAGATGAAGATCCTCCTTTCTGAATATACCCAGGTCTACCCCATCTGCTAAAACCTCTGCCCCCTCGACCACCTCTAACACTAGGTCGAGAAACTGCAGAATCTGCCGGCCTCTGCTCCTGCATCTCTGGATATTCTCTAATAAAATGATCAGGAGATCCACATCTGAAGCATACAGCTGGTCCACTACTCTTCCAACAAACACCTCTATGAAAACCCCCACACTGAGCACATATAGGTGGAGTGGATCTCTGAACTACTGGAGTCGGAGCACTCGCTACTGAAACTGTAGGTCTCGATCTCAGTCTCTGAAACTGAACTGACCTACCAACCTGCCTCTAACTCCTACTGATCCTAGGAGCAAAACTGCCTCTACCTCTTTTCACAGATGAAGACCCTGCCTCAAACTGGGGTCTTCTAACTCTGATCTCTTCTTCAGAAGCAGCTGCTGCAATACCTTGGGCTCTCTCCACACCTCTAGCCGCTGCAACCAGCTGAGAGAAATCCTGATATCTAGAGCCAGCCACAATACACATAATTGAGGGTCTCAATCCCTCCTTAAACCTTCTGCACCGGTCAATCTCGTCAGAGATAATCCCCCCGGCATAGTGGCTCAACCGGATGAACTCTAACTCATATTCTGTCACAGTCCGGTGGTCTTGCCTCAAAGTCAGGAATTCCATCTTCTTCATATCTTTATACTCCCTCGGAGTATATTTCAACTCAAACTCCCGTAGGAAATCACCATAGGATAATGTTGGTGGATCATCCATAGCATGGGGCACTGTCTTCCACCAATTATATGCATCCTTCTGCAACAGTGATCTAACATAATCAAATTTTTCTTCTGGAGTGGCTTGCAACTGAATGAATATTCTTTATACTTTATCCAGCCACTGCTCAGCTATTACTGGATCAATAGTACCCAGAAAATCTTCTGCTCCATACTTTCTTAATTTATCGTAGTGCCTCACTGGTACCATTGGCTGTGGTGGTGGCGGTGGTTGCACTGGTGCTTGCCTCAATATTTCAACCACATGCCTAAGCCAAACTGGTGGAACCTCCTCACCAGCTGATCTCCCTAACACAGAAACAGGTGCCTCTCCAGTTCTATCCACTCTAGCTCCATCTTTACCATTATCAGGAGCTACACTCTCAGCACTACCCTCAACAGATTGACGTGAATGAGGATCCATTACAGCCTATATCTGCAAATACAGCAGAATACACCTCATTAAAGATCAGAGACTGCCAATACCAAACATGTATTTTATTCAAAAACCAACCTTTTAAAATCGAAATATTACTTTTCTTACAATTGTCCTAGGTTGAGAATCTCAAACCTAGGCTCTGATACTAAAATAATTGTAACACCCCTATATCCCGTATACATACACAGCATGCTTATACGATCGTAATATACGTATATTGAATATAGAAAATTTCACAGTTTAAAAAAAATACACAAGTCATATCTCGAAAAGAAATAAAACAAATATCAATCGTTTAAAAGAAATTCATAAAATATAATAGATGAAAACGTTTATTAATACACAGCGGAAGTTATAACAAATACTTACAAATATAAATACATAAAAACTTAAAATTTACAATACATAGAATATATACATGATTGGCAGCTTGACTCTCTGATCTTTAAGCTCTAGGCCCACTCTTCAAGCATAAACTCAACTAGGTCTAGAAGAATCCTCCGTCTCAACCCTATCAACTCTATCACCTGCGCGATGAACCACAATCGCGCTGAGCCAACAACTCAGTAGTACAAACCATAATAATATTATGCGATGTCAATATCCATGTCATGCATTCAACCAATAAAGATCATACTTATAAATGTTACATTTCATTATTTCAATAATTATATCATCATCCATTATACTCATTTATCATAGACACGTATGGCCCAACAAGTATTTAATATGATATTCAAAGTTCATCATTATAGCCAACAACCATGGCTTCATATACGAACCTTCCCCCAACCAGGTCGGTTGCCCACTAGGCCTCAGGCCACTGTCAATCCCAGGGGTCCGCAGGAGGCAGATAGGCACGTATAAAACTATCAGTAACGAACCTTCCCCCAACCAGGTCGGTAGTCCAAGTTCGGTTGCCCAATCCATTGGGTCCGCATGGTTCCGCAGGAGGCAGATAGGTACGTATAATACTGACTATATCAAACCTTCCCCCAACCAGGTCGGTAGTCCAAGTTCGGTTGCCCAACTCACTGGGTCCGCATGGTTCCGCAGGAGGCAGATAGGTCCGTTCATTTATCTCTTTAAACATTACTTTCTTAATTCATTTCATTTTCATCATTATAATATACAACATCAATTACATTAACTAAACAAACATAACATTATTCATATTCATCATTTATGTCATCAAATGTATGTTCAATCTCAACATCATATGAATGTATGCAATAATGTGGTTTGTACTTACTTCAAAAGCAATCCACACAACTCTAAACACTTTCTCTTTCAAAAGTCCTTCACCAAAAGAATTAAGGCAATTCACTTTCTTCACAACCTAAACCAAAACAATGATGAACCACATCAATTCCAATACAATCAATCACTTATTAACCTCATACAAGACCCATAGATCACAAATTACACTTCAACACCACTCACTAAGGCCCACGACCGTGGCCACCTCAACCCCCACGGGCGTGGGTTAGAAACCACTTCTGCCTCCTTTGCACCAAACCTCCACGGCCATGGCTACAATTGGCCACGGCCATGGCAATCAAGGCCACGGGTGTGGCATCCCAAATGCTACTGCCTTCGACCAAATTCACATATTCTAAGCTTACAACTCCAACAAATACAAACAACATGAAGATCTATGAAAATAATTTATCAAACTCAAGTTACACATCACTTACCACTTCAAAACCCTAAACCAACATCACTTTTACTCTTCCACCACCAACATCAACCCATCTTTATATTTTCCATTCAAAACCAACACCACAATCAATTTAAATCAAACACACACCAACACACTACCATAAACTCAACCCTACTTTCAAAAATCCACAATCAAACTCACAAACAACTTAAAATAAAACAAGAGAAATCAAGAAAAACTTACCAAAATAATAAAACTTCATGAATTTCCACTTAATCCCTTGAAAACTCCTTAAATTTTTGAATTTGGAACAAACAAAACTCAATCTTGCTCATTTGCTTTGGAGGGCCGGCCAACTAAAGGGAAAGAGAAGAAAATAGACAAATGAAAGAGACAAAGTCAACCTTCTCATCTCTTTAAATCTCCACCATGCATTTCAAAAAGAAAAATACTTAAATGCCCTCATCCATTTAACTTAGCTTCTTTTCACTTATGCCCTTTTTAGTAATTTCACACCAAACAAATAAATATCTTCTTCCTTTGACCATCCATTTTGACTTATGTATATGTTATTTATACTTCCATATATACAACATATACACTTTCTTTTAAATTTCTTTTCTCTTCCAAATTAACATATATATTCAATTCCAATTAAAACAATAATATTAAAACTTCTAAGGTATACATTGGGGTATTACACTTGCTACTTTGGATACTCACCTGATTAAATATATAAACAGAGGACCTGTGCAACTAGAAATTCTAACCAATCCTAAGTGGTATCCGTATTTTGAGGTAAGAATATTTATTTTGTAAATAATATAATATGTTATTAATTATGGTCCCATATATTTATTCTCAATAATGATTTAAATAATTTATTTTATATTAAAGAAATGCATAGGTGCCATAGATGGTATTCATATAACAGCTTGGTCTCTCGCTTCTAAACAAAAGACTTTTCATGGTAGAATGGCGACACTCGTTACACAAAATATTATGATTGCATGTTCTCATGATATGTTTTTTACATTTATCCGTACTGGATGAGAAGGAACAATAAATGATTTACGAGTATTTTTTGATGCATTAACAAGAAAATAAAATAATTTTCCACTTTCAAGTGGAGGTAAGAACTAAATTAATTATTTCTCTCTTACTATTAGTTAAAAGAGTTATTAGCATTGATAATTGTTTTTTTTATAGATTACTATTATGTTGTGGATACTGGTTATCCTAATATTTCTGGTTTTTTGGTACCTTGCTATGATAAAAGGTATCACTTAAATTATTTTCGTATACGAGGACAAATTATAAGAAAATATAAATTATTTAATCAGAGGCATTCATCATTATGTAATTTCATAGAAAGAGCTTTTGGTGTTTTAACGCCTAGATTTCCACTTCTAAAAATGATACCAAATTACCCTTTGCATCGGCAAAAGTTGATTCTCATTACATGTTACACATTGCATAACTTCAACAGGATGGAAGATAGAGCTGATTAATTATTCACATTATAAAGTATAGAAGAATTAACATTGTCAGAAGAAACAAATACTTGAGTACAATAAGAGGGTATCGGGATAGACTTATCCCAACAAAAGCAAATAGAAATGGTTAGAGATACCATTGCTTATTAATTTTGGAATGACTATGATAATAATAGAAGTTAAAAATATAATTTTATTTTTTATTGAATTTTTAGACTAGTCAAACAATGATTGAGAATTATGTTTATACTTCCATTTTAGATTATAACTTACTTATTATTTGAAAATCGTTATTAATATTATATGCATAATTAATAAAATTAAAAGAATTAAATAAAATTTAGAAAAGTACATAATATTTAGATTTTATTTAAATCATTAAACCTCAAAATGATGTATAAGTTTATATTATAAATGTTGAATTTGTAAGTTAAATATATATGCACATATTTTTATTTTGAAAAATTAGACATATTTTTTTTTATAAATTTCTCATAAATTTTGAGTACAAAAATTATTTTTACTTCTTTCAAATAAACATATTCTATTTTTTTTCAAAGAGAAAATTGTTTTCATTTTTATCAAATAAACATGTTTTCCAGTTTCTTAAAATGAAAAATTGTTTTATCTTTTTATTAAATGGACGTATTATCTTAATTTTCTGCAGAATATAAATATTTTATTTTCTAAGAGAATTAAAAATAGAAAATAAAATACTATTTTTTGTAAGTAAATACACCCATAATATTTCATTCAAGCTAGAAAAAAAAAATCCAAAAACGGTGAGTTTTGAGTGAATATATAAATAGTGCATGAGCTTGGCGTATAAAAAATTAGGTGGGTAGGCTCGAGATTATACCAAACCTGGCTTGAATTGATTATATTAAAAAAAAAATAGACGTGTATCTAATTAACAGAAATCAAAAGATAGAATTTTCATGAATTTTTAAGATGTTAAGCCTAAAAATTTTAATTAAGATACTGGATAAAGCTTATTATATGAACAAGCGAGTCTACTTATTAAGATTGGCATTATTGGTAATTAATGTTGTGAATAAATGTATTAGATACAAGTCCAATTACTTAAATTATTACTCTTTTTTTTATTAAATTTCTTCTTAAAGTTCTTAATTTCGTAGATGTTAATGGAAAGTAAACGTGGAGAGACATTAAATAATTAGTTCATGCAGCATATGTGACCCATAAATGTAATATAACTCACAGGGCCCTAACACATTAAAAATTTAAGGTTAACTACAATATATCTATACATATAGCTATGGTAAAAAGTAAAAGCAACAAAAAAAATATATAATAAAAGCTAATTACATAGGGAATTTTAAGTCTAATATTCTAATCTTTTAAATATAAGAACAAAAATTAATAAAAAAATTAAAAGAATAGATTAAAAGAATTACAAACAAAGAAATATATTAAAAAGAAAAAATATATTGAATCATTTAAATATATATAATTGTGAAAATAATAAATATAAATTAATTTTTTAACCATATAAATATGTAGATAACAGAAACAACACATAACACAAAAGCCCCCATAAGTGAAGACAAAAGAAGAAGAGAGAGGCTATATATACAAAGCCGGTTAGAGACGGCCACTAAATTGCATCTTTTCTCTCTTATTTCTCAGCCGCCTTATAATTAACTCTGAATTTCCTCTTTCTTTATAAACTCTCTCATTGGTTTATTATTATTATTATTATTATTATTATTATTATTCTTCTTCTTCTTTTAAAATACTATCATATCAAATCTCAAAAATCTCAATCTTCTCTACTTATTTTTGGACGTTAATTACATTTGTTAATGGCGAAGATCTCACAGCAAACTCAAAGAAACGCTGCAAATATTACGACTACTACAACTAAGAAGCCTAAAAGAACAAGAAAAACTGTCCCTAGAGACTCTCCTCCTCAGCGCAGCTCCGTCTACCGCGGAGTTACCAGGTTTTTTGAATTATCTCCTGCGCCACCTAGTTTTTCGTTTATTATTATTATTATTATGTTTAATTAGAACTCGTCATTCATACATTCAGTAATTATTATTTTAAGAAATTTATTCAATTTTAATTATTTCATTATCAGTATTTAATTAATTACTTTTTTAATTAATTACAAATTATGGGTTTTATAGGCACCGGTGGACCGGACGTTTTGAGGCTCACTTGTGGGATAAAAATTGCTGGAATGAATCACAGAACAAGAAAGGAAGACAAGGTTTTTTTTTTCTTTTAATTTATTATATTGAATCTTTATTTTTCATTTTTTCTCTTTATTTTTTATTTTTCTTTGATTTTCTTATGTTGGTTAATTTCATTTTTATTATTAATTTATATTTATTTTATTGATTTGGGGTCTCTTACGAATGTTGCTTAATGATACATGGTGGAATCCAACTGAACTACAGTATATTTAGGTAAGTTTTTTTTTTATTACTTTTTTTATTGTGTCATTTTCAAATTTTTAAACGTAAAAAAATTATAATGTCGTTGTTATTATTATAAATTAAGTATTTAATTATGTTTTTTTTTATTTTTCAAATTAGGACATTGATTATGTAAATAAAATAAAATAAAAATACTGAATGTATATATTTTGTTTGTCAGGTGCATATGATGATGAAGAAGCTGCTGCACATGCCTATGACTTGGCAGCATTAAAATACTGGGGACAAGATACAATCCTTAATTTCCCTGTAAATATTTTTCTTTATTCGATTTTTTATTAATTTTTGCTTTAATTAATTAATTAATTTTTTCAGTTTTGTTAATATTATCTGAAAGTTGAATTACTAAATTAATGGTTAAAAATGGGAAATAATTATACATATATATTGTTAATTTCAGCTGTCAACTTATGAAGAAGAGCTCAAAGAGATGGAGGGTCAGTCAAAAGAGGAGTATATTGTATCTCTCAGAAGGTATATTTTTTTAGTATTTTAAATTATCAATAATTTATAAATAAATTTATGCAATGAATAAAAAAAATTTAGCTGTTGGATTAAATTAAAATAATAAATTAAATATCTATGGAATGAAATTTATAGGAAAAGCAGTGGATTTTCTCGTGGGGTATCCAAGTATAGAGGCGTAGCAAGGTACTTTGATTAATTTACAAAAAAAAATTATTTTCTTTGGTATTTTATTTGTCAATTATAGTATGCATTTTTTTGGTTTACAAGGATTTTGTTATAATTTCTTATAAATTTTTATGGAAAGATTGTAAATTATTTGGTAAATTTAAGTTTCTATATGGAGATTTATATTTAAAACTTAATAATTTTGAGAATGTTTTTAGTATAATTACTACATTAAAGAGGAGAAAAAAAATAATCGATTATATTATTTAAAATAATATTACTTATTGATTTAAAAAAAAAAAAAGAAGTGGAAATTAAAGGGAATTTTATGAAGTGTCTGGATCGAGTCTGGTAGATGTTATATCATTGACCATTAAAGTAATAAAGGCATTGAGAAAATATTCCTAAAATTGAACAGACACTATCACAATGGAAGATGGGAAGCTCGAATTGGCAGAGTTTTTGGCAACAAATATCTCTACCTTGGCACTTACGGTAATTTCTTCTCCTTCTTTCTTTTTCTGCTTTTTCCCTGTTTTTCTCTTTAATTTCTTTTTGCATGTCCTCCTTATTCAATATCTAAAGTTAAAAAAAGGAAAAAAAATTACATAATTAGCTAGTTTCTGAATTTTTTTTAAATATATTTTTTTTCTATTTTTCTATTTTAATCTTTTTAGTCAATCCATTGTTTTAACTTTAATGAATACTAACGGAATAATTCATTTGTAAATATTTATTAAAATTAAAATATTAAACTCACATAAAAATTAAGACATTAAAATAAAAAAAATATTAAAAAATTTATATGTCAATCCGAGAAATGCTAATTATAGTTATTTTAGAGAGTGACTATTCAATAATCTCTCATTAGAAAATATTTATTACATATAAATTACTATAATTAATATTTTAATATTTTTTATGTCAATAATATATATATATATTTTTTTTGTTTGATTAATTACATGAGAACACTTAAAACTTAAATCCCTATATAAAAAGTAAAAATAATAATAGAATTTGAAATGTGAACTTAAACCCAAATTAAGTATATGATAAATAAGTTTAGATTCGATCTCACAGTTGTAATAAAAAAAAGTAAAAATAATAGGAGAAAGTAATTAATAAAATATAGATTAAGATAGGTAGGGTAAGTATGATAGGATAAAGACTAAGTATGCAATCACATTGAGTTAGTTGAGATACAGATCACCAAACCTCATCTGCCATCTACAATTTCAAATTCGCACCGAAATTTGCATGCGAAAAATTAATTTCTTTATTCCCCAAACTACCCCTCAATCTTTTCCATATTCTCTTTGCAGCCACTCAAGAAGAGGCAGCCACAGCTTATGACATTGCAGCTATAGAGCATCGTGGACTTAACGCCGTTACTAATTTTGACCTTAGCCGTTACATCAAATGGTTACGTCCAAATGATCCCCAACAAAACCCTACTACTACTAGTGATATTACTAATACTACTACTACTTTAATTCCCAATATTAACCCTGCCCAAGACCTTGGATTAAATGTACCGGAAACCACCATGCCTCCGCCGCAGCCTAGTGGCGGTAGTACTGGTAGTTCAACATCATCTGCATTAGGGCTTTTGTTACAATCCTCAAAATTTAAAGAAATGTTAGAAAGGACATCGGTTAATAATGACTGTACTTTAGCACCGTCGGAATCCGAGCTGCCACGGCGCCGGAACTTCCCTGATTATATTCAGACTTTCTTTGATTGCCAAGACTCCAGTAGCTTTAATATGAGTGATGATATTATTTTTGGAGACCTAAATACATTTGCTTCACCTATTTTTCATTGTGAATTTGATGTCTAATTTTTTTTTTTAAAAAAAGAATACTAATAGATAAAAATAAGTCATATCCTTACATTTTATATAAAAAAAATATTTATGGCTTTTGTGAAGATATGGAGGTAAGGATGGCGACAGGAAAAAGAAGATGATGATATAATGAAATCATGAAGAACAAGGAGTAAGAATATAGAGACAATTCAGAATATTCTTTTTTATTTATTTATTTTTTTGGAGATTCATAGATTCTCTTCTTTTCTTTTTCTTAAATTGTGGAGAGAAGAGGGTTTTATTAATTTTTTTTTTCTGATTTACATGTAGATATATTAAAAAAATAGACATTCATTTATGAATTATTTATTTATCTTAATAAGACAAATTTAGCAAATAATTAAGGCATTTGTTTAGTTTCAATTTATTTAATTGCTATGGAATTATGCTTGCCTCTTATTTTGTTAATTTTTTGCCTACAATTTTATGTTACAATTGAATGGTTCAATTGTAATTTTCTTGAGAAACAATTGGGTGAAATATATATATATAGTTGTTAATTGGTTAATCTAAAATGTTTTAAAATTCATTTGCTTTTTTTTTTTTGGATAAAATTCATTTGTTAGTATAAATATGCATGTTCTGAAATATTTTTTATATAATACAATCTTTACTCGTTAGTGGTTAGATGGTCAAATTAATAGAGAACGGTTGTGATAAAATTCTTAATATTCTAATCTTTTTTAATTTAATGCTCTTTAACGAATTTATGGGCTATATATGCTTATAGTTCTCTCAAGTGTAATATGTATATTCATTTGCCAATTCTTGAAAATTTATGGTGTACGTTGAGATTATTATTGAGGGCGTTAGACGTTTGAGGTTATTTATGGTTCTTCTATATTTTACCTGTTTACCGTAAGAAACGAAATTTTTGATAAAAACATCGTTTTCTTATTTTATAAATATTCTGATAACAAATAATTTTTATTTATTTCATTTAGTTATTATTCAATTTTAACACTTTAACTTAGAGTTTTCAATTATACGGGGCACGTAATTGTTTTTTCATTTATACGTTTCTCACATTCTTTTTTTTTATTATTATTTTCTATTTTTTTATTTTAAAAAAATTTAATATCATTTTTTCATTATATACACAAAAAAAAATAATAATAATAAACATATACAAAATACACACACAATAATACAAACTTCATCTACAATATTTACTACGCATCTATATAATATTTTTAATATTTATTTAATTTTTTAAAATTTTTACTATCACAATATTTACACAACATCCACACAACATTCAACAACTTTGATAATAAATATAAAACATACATGCAACATCTACAAATTGAATATCTATAATATCTATGAAACATACACAGAATATCTATCAAATATATATATATATATAATATCTACATATATAATGAAAATTATATATTTTTATTATTATTTTTCATATATATAATATGTAAAATTTGTATAAAAATAAATTTTAACGATTTTTATTAATACATATTTGTATATTTTATTTTATTTTATTTTTTAGCTTTATTTATTTTTTATAATTAAAATTAGAACTTTTTTCTTTTATAAAAAATTATGATTTTTATATGATGAAAAATAATTTAAAATATTAATTTTTATTATTTTATTAGAATATTTTTATTTAATAGTAAAATTTAAAAAAAATAAAAATTAAAGTAAAATATTGACTATAGTAAGAGAATATGTATTTTGAAAAAAAAAACCTCTTATTTTAGTGAGAAATAAGATATTTTTAAAATATTTTTAATTTTTATAGTATTTTTAAAATAAAAGTTATTTTTTTAGGTAGTTACATGAATACCCGTAAAAAAATATTATATGGAAAAATTGATAATCATGTGTTATTGAAATACGTTCTAATTACAAGTATTATTCATGAACTCATTCTGAATTATTTTTGTTTTATTTTTCTTATTTTTAATTATATTTTCTTAAAATATTTTTAAATGCATGAACTATTATTTTATTAAATTTAAATGTTATCTTTTGATAATTTTGATTATTAATATAAGAAAAAGGTTTGAACTAAGTTTATTTATAAGGAGAGTTGAAAAATATTGAAAAAACATTATATATATTACTCTGTATGAATTTCAATTGAGATATAGAAAAAGCAATAATGTGAAATAAATTGATATAATGTCTTCATATAAATTTATGTTTCTGCGAAAATTATTTGATATATATATTGCATTTCAAATAACCCGTTAACTTTATAATGTATGTGTGTGTATATGTGTATATAATGTATATCTGTGTGTGTGTATATGTGTATATAATATATATATATGTGTGAGTATATACATTATATATTTGTGTGTGTGTATATATATAATGTATATGTGTGTGTATATATATATATAATGTATATGTGTGCGTGCGTATATACATTATATATTATATATTTGTGTGTGTACAGAGGCGTAGGGAAAGGGGGGGGGGGGGTCTGAAGGGGGCTTGAGACTCTGCCTCGCCGAAAAATCTCTTTATTTGGTCTGTGAGAGCCCCTGCTGTGGGCTATGGTAACTGGTGAGGAGAGCCACCAGAAATTATAAGAGATTAGCTGAAGGAGAACGAAAGAAAAGAAAAGAAAGATGAAGGGCGTGGGTGAGATACTGGGTTTTAATTTTTTTTTAAATAAAACGCTGCGTTTTAGATTTAGGAAATAAAAAAATAAAAAAAAAGAAAGCCGAAGTTTTAAAACTTAAAACGCAGAAACAGTGTTCGAAAGAAGCAAATTCCAACGACAGAAGAACAAAGAAGAGGACAGGAAGGAGGAACCCTGCCGGCGCCGGCCTTTTTTCTTTCACTTCCGTTGCTGCCGTCGCCGCCAGAGGGAGAAGCTGACTGGAGGGAGCTGCTGAGGACTCCTCTTAAAAAAAGGTAAGCTCTTCTTCTTCTTTCTTTCTTTTGGATTAATTTTTGTTAGGTTTTTTTTATATAAAATATTTAAATTTTGCTTTTAATGGTTGTGTGAATAAAATTACTTATAAAAGAGTGCTCTAGTATTAAGATTTCATTGATTTGCATATAAAATAGAATTGATTTTGGGGATTAAATTTGAAAATTAGGTTTTTGTTATTTTGGGGATTTATTGTCTATCTTTGAGAAATTTAATTTTTTTTTTTTTAGGTTCTGAAATTGAATTGATATATTGTTTTTATATGGTGAAAGTGAATGTGGATTGTTGAGATTTTGATTTTGGATTATTGTCAAAATGAAGTTGATATTGTTGAGATATTGATTTTGTATTGTGATGATTTTGTATTGTGAAATTGAATGTGAATTGTGAAATTGATTTTGGAATGTTGTTTTGTTTTGTATGAAATGTATGTGAAGATGGAAAAATATTTTGCTAAAACCAATAGAAATACCAATGTTGGTGAAAGTAGTGAAAAGAGAGCACGGGTAGAGTGTAGTGAATATGAGGTGGTTGCCAATCCTGCTTTACGAAAACCCATACATGAAGCGAATGTTCAAAGAAGGGATGAGATTAGGAGGAAGTATTTGCTTAATGGTCATTGTCAACCTCGACTTGTTCAATTTTCGAAACGGGAGTTTGGAAAAACCAATAGATCATTTCAAACACATTGGTATGATGAATTTCCATGGTTGGAATATAGTGAGTCACAAGACACCGCATTTTGCTTTTGGTGCTTTCTCTTTCGAGGAGATAAAGGACCAAGATATGGTGATGAAGTGTTCACGAAAACGGGATTCTCTAATTGGAAGAAAGGAAATGAGAAGTTCAAAGAGCATGTTGGGAAGGTTGGAAGTGCTCATCAACATGCTCAAACACAATATTTTGCTTTTAAGGACCAAAGGCAAAGTATTCAACACAGTTTTTCTAGTGGAAGAAGTAAAATGGATGGTGCTTATCGCACTCGATTGACAGCGAGTTTGGATGTCATTAGATTTCTTCTTAGATGTGGTCTGCCGTTTTGTGGACATGATGAGACCGAGAGTTCACTTCATCGGGGCAATTTTTAGAGGCGCTGGAATGGTGTAGTGAACGTTGTCCAGAATTTGGAAATAAAATTATGAAAAATGCACCGAGAAACAATCAGCTTATTTCCCCCGATATTCAGCATGACCTTATAAATGCTTGTGGAGAAGAAACACGATTAGCCATTATTAATGATATTGGAGATCGTGTTTTTTCGATATTGTTAGATGGGGCTAGAGACAGTTCAGTTAAAGAGCAATTGGCATTTGTTTTAAGGTACGTAAACAAGCTGGGGGAAGTACAAGAAAGATTTGTTGGAGTAGTCCATGTTAGCGACACTTCTTCTCAATCATTGAAATCTGCGGTGGACTATTTTTTGACAAAATATGGGTTATCGATGTCAAGAGTTAGGGGGCAAGGATATGATGGTGTATCGAATATGCGAGGTGAGCTTAATGGATTGAAGACACTCATTTTGAATGACAATCCTTCTGCTTGGTATGTTCATTGTTTTGCTCACCAGCTTCAATTGGTAATTGTGTCAGCTGCAGAGGAACTTTCATGCGTGAGTCAATTTTTTGATTATGTTTCTATGATTGTCAATATGGTTGGTGCTTCTTGTAAAAGAAAAGATGCTCTTAGACAGAAACAACATGATATGGTACTGCAGCGTATAGAAAGTAATAAAATTCAAACCGGACATGGAATGCATCAAGAAATTAGTTTGACTAGACCAGGTACAACTCGTTGGGGTTCCCACTATAGAACTATTATTCGCCTACTCGAGATGTGGGGTCCTGTGTTAGAAGTGCTAGAAAATATACATAAAGATGGGATTGACAAAAAACAACGTGGAACAATTTTGGGTTTGATTAATGTGATGGACAGCTATGAATTTATATTCATTGCTCACTTGATGAAAATAATTTTAGGGAGAACTTCTAGCTTATCAAATCTTCTCCAACAAAAAAATCTTGACATTGTAGCTGCCGTTGGTTTAGTGCAAACAACAAAAAATCAGTTGCAGCAATTAAGAGATGATGGATGGGATGATTTATTAGAAGAAGTTAATTCTTTTTGTTCCACACATGGTGTTTCCATTCCCAATATGGAAGATAATGTGCCTACTCGTATTCGATCCAAGCAAGGCACATTTTACCACAACTTTCGTGTTCGAATCTTTTGCGAGGTAAGATTTATTTAAATTGGATGTTAATATTAGTTAGTATTAATATTCAAATTTTTAGTTTAAAGTGATTAGTATTAATGTTTTTAATATGTTAGGTACTGGATCGTATTTTTTCGGAGATGAATAATCGATTCACTGAGGCAACTACTGAGTTATTATTATGCCTATCTAGTCTTGATCCAAGAAATTCATTTTCTAATTTTGATATATCAAGACTCCTCCGACTTGCTGAATTATATCCGTCATATTTCTCTTCTTTTGATAGAGTCGAACTTAAAGATCAACTAAAAATCTACATCGCTGAAATGAGACGAAATGAAAGTTTTCAAGATCTTGATGATATTGGAGCTCTTGCAAGGAAGATGATACATTATGGTCTTCATCAAGCATTTCAGTTGGTATTTCGACTTATTGAGTTGTCTTTAGTTTTACCGGTAGCAACTGCTACAGTTGAAAGAGCATTCTCAACGATGAAGAACATAAAGATGGATTTGCGTAACAAAATGGGTGACGAATTGCTTAATGATTGTATGATTTGTTACATCGAGAAAGATATATATATGGCAATAGATAATGAATCCATTCTTTCTCATTTTTAAAATATGAAAACTCGGAGGAATTTGTTACCTCCTAAACATTAATTTGTAATTTTTTATTTAAAAAATATATAAAAAATTTTCTTTTTCACATCATTAATTATATGTTTTATGTGAACATTAATTTAACTGCGATACTATAGCGGTTATTGTCGTATAAAAATAAAAAAACTCATACAAACCAGCCCCCTCCTGAAATCAATGCTGGCTACGCCACTGTGTGTGTATGTGTGTGTATATATATATAATGTATATGTGTGTGTGCATATGTATACAAACACACATATTACACACACACACATATATATTATATATACACACACACATATACATTATATATATAATGTATATGTGTGTGTATATATAATATATATATGTGTGTGTGTGTGTGTGATATAAATTATATATTTGTGTGTGTGTGTGTGTGTAAATGTATATAATGTATATGTGTGTGTGTGTGTATATATATACACAGACATATATATACATATACATTATATACACACACATATACATTATATACATACACACACACACAATATACACACACACACATATACATTATATATATACACACACACACAAATATAATATACACACATATATATAATGTATATATATACACACACACACAAATATAATACACACGCATATATATAATGTATATATATATACACATACACATATACATTATATACATATACACACACACAAATATAATACACACATATTTATAATGTATATGTGTGTGTGTATATATATATATAATGTATATATGTGTGTGTATATAGTGTGTGTGTATATATATACACATATATACATTATATATAATATATATACACACACATATACATTATATATACACACACATATACACATTATATATATATACACACACACTATACACACACACATATACATTATATATATATACACATACACACATATATATTTTATATATGTATATAATGTATATGTGTATGTATATATACACACACATATATATATATAATATTTGTGTGTGTGTATATTATATACATATGTGTATACACACACATATACATTATATATATATATATAATGTATATATATACATTATATACACACATATATATATTATAGATATACGCACACGCACAAATATAATATATACACACACACAAATATAATTTATATATGTGTGTGTATATATAAATACGAACGTGAAAACAATTAAATAGTAATTTTACTTTCTTAATTAACTAAGTTTACTGAAATATTTAAAAGGTAATGCATATAACATTAAATATGAAAAAGTGGTTATTTGTTTTCTGTTGTTTGAACCCAACTTCTGCATCATTGAATGAAACAATTGATAAAATATTGTTTGTAATAGCTAGGAAAAGTGGTGGTTTGACTAATTATTGGTTTGGTAAGAAGAGTTTCTTGGATGAGTTAGTAAGAGAAATTCTTATACCCTTTTTCATTTATTTAGTTAATAATAATTTATAAATTAAATTATAACACTAAAAAAGATGATTTTAAATAATTTTATTTTTAAATTATATATTGTTATTGATTAATTGCGTAGGTGGAATTATAGATCCGATCTAATATAGAATTTTTTTCAGTTTTAGCAAATGAAATTAGGTATAAATAATTAGGCAGTTTGGCATGCAAAAAATAAATAAGAGGAGCAATTTCTAAGTAGGCTTTATAGGCTGGCAGATTATGAAGAATATAGCCGTTGCGACTGTTTCAGGCTTTCATTTATCAGACGCAATAGTAAAGCGCATCGTTTTACTATTTTTATAGAGATTAGTTAGTCTGTAACGCAGCTCCATTTTAGTTAATGTATAGCTAGTTCGTTAGAACAGAAAGGTAACAAACTTTTTCTCTTTCTTCAACTTGCATATGATATTTCTGGTAGTCTATATAAACAGTAGATGCAATCAATTCATTTCACGTGCAATACAAATATTTTTCCCTCCAAATTTCGGTTTCATCATATTAGACTGGTGCCTATCATTTTGCTTGCCAGTTCCCATCACTTCAAACTCTTACAATGAATAATTGCCTGTTCTCAAGGAGGGATTATCCAATTTGAAAAATAACAATTTCAAATTTTATTAATTAATTCTTTTTTTTAAATAACAGATAAAATTAAAAACAATTATAAAACATCATTTTCAAAAATATTAATTAATTATTTAACTTTGAGAATTAGCTTGATTGATGGGAGAGATTGCTTCTTGACGTCTCTTCAATATCATGGTTCACTTCTCCAGATCAACATCAAGGTTCAAAATAATAATAATAATAATAATAATAAATTTATTAAAATATTTTATTAAATTAAAATTAAATTAAATGTAAATTTAACTGTTATATTACTTTCTATGTTATATAAAATATAAATATTATATATATATATATGATTTACAATGTTATTAATTGTTTGAAATATTTTATTAATTTAGATAAATAAATAATATTTTATATATCACCATTTTGAAATTTTAATTTTTAATTAACAAAACTTTTAATTTAATTTAAATAAAATCTCATATTTAATCATTTAAAAGAAATTCTTTGAGAATTATTTAGTTCAAAAATTATCAATTGAAACATATAGCATTACATTTAAAATTTAAAACTCAAGATAATTTTAAAATTAATAAAAAAAAACTCAAATATTAAAATAACATTTGAGATAATAATAATAATAATAAAATTTTAAATTTTAAACTATTATTTATATTATAATTTTAGTTAAATTCTAATACCAAAAAACACTTCAAGTTATTAAAGTATCTTTCTACTATTGGTTTGCTTTCTATATATTCACTATTTCTTTTAATATTTATAATACATTTTTAGTTAAACTTGCAAGGTAGAAAAATAAATTATGAAGAAATTGTCTCTTTAATACATGATACAAGAAGACACAAGAAAATTCAGTCCCAAAAAGAAAAGAAAAATTAGTGAATGTACTTGATTATATTACATTGTAATTCTATTAAACGCATGTAAATAAATTCCAGACTTCAGAAATAAAATGGCATTTACATGCATTTACATTGAAAATCTCAAATTCTACTAAACCCTACAATTGATCCTTACCAGTTGTGTTTCTTTGGAAGTGAGAAGCACAGGCAAGAACCAAAAAATAAAAAGAAAAGAAAAAGAACTAAAAGATTGTGTTCAGAGGTTGAACTACAAAAGGATGGTGTTTGCAGCAGCTTGTAATTAAACTGTGCAACAAAGTTTTGAATCAATTGAAGCTAAACATATGCAAAATGCCTGATAACCAGTTAAAGGGTATCTGCCAAAAAAAAAGGTAACATACCGTGATATTTTCCATTTGTTTTTCAAGCAAAATTTTAACATCAAAAAAAACCATTTTTAAGAACCAAAAGTATGCACCTGAAATCCATCAAAAACTTTGATTTCCCCACTCTTCCAAGCTGCAAAATTGTTTGCTTTCCATGCTCCTAGGCAACCATAAATGAGTCAGCAATTGACAATCAGTGACCAAAAACTTCCAAACTGATTATACTTCACAATGGTTCATCATACCTCCAAAGTGAGCTGGAAATTCTTAACAGACTTTTGGATTCTAAGTCCAGCTCTGCCTCTGTCTCTGTAGTCCAATTCATAATGCCTTGAAATCTTTAAAAACCAAAAGAAATTAATTCCATGATAGAAAAACAAAACTTCATGAAGTCCAAATATCCTTTCTTGTGTAATGGGAAAAGACACGTCTTACATTGTTGTAATTTGGAGTTCTTGAATGTAGCTTATGCACTTTGTCCATCCTTTCCTCCCAATTCTTGGGCAGACCCCTAATGTGGTGCAGCTACTCCACAAAAAATAGCATTTCAATAAATAATCCCAAAAGAATTCCTAATCCCAAGTTACATAGTCCATCAGTGACTAATCCACCTGAGAAGAGTTCTTCAGCTGCATGGATTAGTGCTTAGGTATGTATGCCTTCATGCTTCTGTAACTTCCAGTGCAAGTGGAAATGGTGGGCACAAATCTGCAAAAGAAGAGGAAAATAAAATTAATAACAATGAGGACATTTAAAGTGGCAGTAGAAGGTGGTGGTGGTCGGGAGTTCTGCCTTACGTAACAAATGCCAGGGGTGAACGGCGCAGCTTAGATGGTGAATTTAGACGACTACAGCTACCCTGTAATCAAACATACCATCTATAAATTTACTTTACATGTTATCAAACAGGTACATTATTGTGATGCAAGTTGACGAAGCAAACCTGGTCCCATATGTGATACTTGGAACCCATGAAGTTTGCTGTTACATTCCCAACAAAACTATCATCTGAACTAGACAAAACTCCTTTGACATTCTGAGCTATGGTGAAAATAGACTTTCCATTACGCAGCTTATGATGAGCTATAGCTAGTTTCCTATCCTGTCTTCCTTGTCCTTCCTATTGACACATAAAGAATGAAACATAAAAGAGCAAACTTTAGACATAGTACCGGGCTTCAATCTTTATAGAAGTCAGTAGTGATTTCATTCCACTTCCACTCCAACCAAATGAGAAAAGAATCAAGGATGAAAAAATAAAGATGAATTATGTGCAGAAATGCAATCAGCAGATTCCTTGTGCATTTTCAACAAATGCTATTTACAACGAATTTGGTAGAATAACTCAAAAATTATAAAAGAAACGAACATAGTTCACTATGTAAGAATGAATGCTTTAGAATTTACAAATACTGCTTATCAGTTTCAATTGTTTAAAAAAAATGTGAAACTCTACTTGCTTTCTTTTTTTTTTTTTTGGTCATTTACTATTGAATAAAAAAGAATTATAGAAAAGTTGTAATGGGAAAGTCCTTGCAAACAAAAAATGAAAATTTGGATTGTTCAAGAAACTGAGCTAGTTTGTATAATCTAATATCTTGTGATATCTTGTTGGTGCCGCACCAGTAGCTGGTTAATATGACTTCTTTTGTCATCTATATGAGAATTTAGAAATAACTAACTTAGCATATCAACTGTCATAGCGGCAAGCACAAGCTAATCATGTCTAACTTGTCAAATCTCTTCTTTAGTCATGAAAATTTAAGAAACTGGTATAAAAAAAATGAGAAATAATTGTTGTCTTAACTGTTCCTTTTGACGTTATACTGAAAAGATATTATTATTATTGTTTGGTAACAATGAAGAAGAATAAGGGGAACTGGGACTAGTTCTATTCTTGGTTTCCAATATCTGATTCGAAGTGAATTCTGGTAATAAATGCTTAGTTATTATTGATTTCTAACCAAACCAAGATATGGCAATAAAGGCTTAAATTCCCATTCTTAGCCTTTCATTCTCACTGACCAAACAAGCATGATAAATCTTTAAAAGGAATCTAGCATCATGTCTCATACAAATCTAAAGAAAAAAAAAAGGTTCCACACATATTTTTAAAGACCAAAAAGACGTTTCTTACAAATTTTGTTGGAATTGCAAAATCCAAGTCAATCAAGCTTGGGGTGAATTATCCAAACACCAATTTTCCCATTTCTATAATAATATGTTCAATTCATGATGATATGACACATCTAAATATAAGCTTAAAATGATAAGAAAAAAATATAAGCTTGGCTATTTATTTATGTTAGCATTAGAGTCATTTATTTTTATTGTTAGACAGAGAGGAAGCCACTCAACCAAATTACTATGAAAATGTCCACTTAATTAAATGACAATCAAGTTTGTCAACACAAGATGATTAACGTGACCAACTAAACAAGTAATGTAAATCAGTCTTTTCCCCTCCAATAATAAGTGAAAAGTACCAAATTTTTCTAACAATTAAAATTGCTCTTTGCAATGAATGAACATTGGATCAAAATTAGATCAAACCCCTCATCAAGAATTCATACAAGCCAATAAAGGACTATGTATAAAAGTCGCAGAGATCTTACATTTGTGTAAAGTGAGTATGCTGTGCCCCCATTTAGCCCTTCTGGTAATGCTTCCTTCACAATAACACAAGTACATCTCCCTATGTCCATTGGCAATGGCCTACACAACAAGGCCCTGAAAACAAACAGAAAAATAAGAAGCCCATCATTGATTTTCTTCCTATATTTTCTGCAATATCAACATGTAGGCAGCAAAAAATAATTCAAAAATCAAAGAAAATTTCAATAAATAGAATTCAAAATTAAAAGGGATATTTATAAAAATGAACCCACCTATTAGGCAATGTAGACCAAGCAGCAGCAGGAGCAGCCTCAGAATCTGAGTAGTCCCAAATATTTAAGGAAAATGCTGATTTCTCTGATTCAACTGTGTCCCCTATTTTGGGCTTGAAAACCTTTTCAGGCTCACTCATTTGCATACAAAACTGTAATGAAGTCGGCTTAAGAGCTCTCCCAGTAGATAATGATTTCATGTTTGATAACTTCTTTGGCGTAAGAGGAAGAGACACATTTGTTGATAAAGGTTTAGAATTTCTGGGCATTGCATTTTCTTTATCAGAACCAAAGATAGGATTATTATTCTCTTTGTTGTCAGTGAAAATTGTTGTGAGGTCTTCTTCACTGCAACTATGGTGGTGTTTGGGATCAGTTAAAGGATTGACATATAGGGAATTGTATAAATATTGGATTGGACCTGTGGGATTCTTGAAACCAGCCATTTCTTGGCTGACAAAAGAAAAAATTCAAAAGGGGTAATGGGATTTTCTTGAACTATTGATATGTTTTGGGAAAGATTTATAATTGGATTTTCTTGTTCATCTTATCCATGGAAGATATTTTCTTGAATGAAGCTCGAGAAAGGAAGTTACAAAATTTTGGAAAGATTCAAACTTTAGAAATTTAATATGGTCACTGTTGTCTGTATGTAAATATGAAATTTTGTGCCTCTGAAAATATAAGGTGCTGATTTTGCCTCTTTATCATCATGTAGGTTTTTCTTGAAATTTTGAAGTTGATTGTGATAGTTTTGGGAAAGAATAACGGTGTGATGGGTCGCATTTAAAAAAAAATTGAAATAAAGAGGAGAGGGATTTGAATTTGAAAATATCATAGAAAAATGTGCAAAACGGTAAGTATTGGAAATTGTAAAAATAGAAAAAAAGAAACAAATATATTGTTCGAACTACTTGTCGTTTTGCTTGAGGTTTGACTCCATCAAATGAGCGGGAACACAATTTGAAATATGACTATTGTTGTTATTAATAATCTTATCAAAAATTTCAATTTATCTTAAATTCAACATCTTCAATCTTGATAAATACTACAAATATATTAAAATTTAAAAATAACAAACAATTCAAATTGCTAAAATCATATAACTATAATTTAAATACTATTGACAATTCAGTTTAATTTAAACTTTTATATATACACCATATGATCAAGTACAATTTAAATAAGTGTATACAATTAATATCTTAATGCCTTATTTGTTATTATTGCCCTCGCAAAAGAAATTCATCCCACGTAAATTGTGATCTTATACAATTTAAAAAATTAATTATTTTTTTTAATTATACTCTTAATATTAATAATTTAATTAATGAAATAAAAATATAGTAATTTTAATATTAATAAGTTAATAGAGAATATTTTAATCCGTTTAAAATAATTTTTTTATAATATATAGAGAATTTAATGATTTCTTTTAATAAATATTTATGAGTTAAAGGCGATTTAGTAGAGTGGAATGAGTATCATTTATTGAAATTACATTATATATCTCTTTTTATTTTATATTTTTAATTTTATTGCTCTTATTTATTTTAAATTTTTGAAAAATTACCTAAATAATCTCTCCTTAAAGATATTAGTATTTTTTGATCCTCATTGTTCTTAACTAATGCAAAATTGATTAAAATACCCTTAACCCTAAAAAATAAAAACTATCAGGTCTTTTTTCTCCTATCTCATCTTGCGTCTTATAAACTTCTACTTTCTTCTCATTTTCTCTTTTATTCCCTATGATTTTGCGATCTAAAAGCTTAATAATATTTAGCTTTTTCATCAAATTTTAATTTATCCATCAGCTCCTTTATTGTAACAGGTAAGTTTTTAATTTTTTAATTGCATTTGAGTGCAATTAGCTACGTTTAGCGTTTAATGTGTTTTCAATATTTGATATTTAATTTTAGATTTTATTATAATTTAATAATAAATATTGAGTTAAGACTAATTTATGAATTATTTGTTGCATTTGGGTGCAGTTAGTGATAGTTAGCGATGATTAGTGTTTAATGTGTTCTTCAATATTTGCGATTTAATTTTAGATTTTATTCTAATTTGATAATAAATGTTGAGTTAGAACTCACTTATCGATTGTTTGTTGTATTTGGATGTAGTTAGTGACAGTCAACGACATTTAGTATTTAATGTATTTTCAATATTTGCAATTTAATTATTTGTTATATTTGCTTTTTGAACAGTCAATATTGTGAGATGTTTGCTGCCAAATTTGTTAAATTTTGTATAATATCAGGTTTCACTTTGTGGGATTGCAAAAAAGAGCATATGGATCAACTAATATATACCACAGCTTGATCTTTATAGATTCATGCTAAAAACAAGAAAATGGATGATTATTATTTCGATGATGAGAAGTGATTTGACCAAAAAATAATTGTATATACAGTTATGCATTTTGCTAGTTTTTAGATATTGGATTTATGTTAATGTTAATGGTGAATATGTCATAATTTGATCCTTCGTTAAATGATATATGTATCCGAATTTGATTTTGATATGTTTGAGTCAGTGTATAGGTAACAAAGGTGTCACTAACTCTGACTAACTGCGCACTAACTTTGATGAACTTAATTTTTAAACACTCAATGATCTTTTCTTAGATTATATATATACCAGGAATTAATTTTGATATGTGTTTAAATTAGTTTGTAAGCATGTGAAAAAGTCACTAAGTAAACAATCACTAATTATCACTAACTATGATTAACTGTGACTAACTCCGTACTCACTTCGGTGACTTTTATTTTTGGACACTCCATAATTCTTCGTTAAATGGTATATGAATCATAATTTGATGTTGATATTCTTTGAGTCAGTGCATAGACAATGAGGACGTTACTAACTTTCACTATCTGAGATTAATTATCACTAACTGTGCACCAATTTTGACGAACTTTATTTTTAAATACTCAATGATCATTCCTTAGATGATATATATATCAGGAGTAAATTTTGATATGTGTTTGAATCAGTTTGTATGTATGTGGAAAGACACTAAGTAAACAATTATTAACTTTCACTAATTATGACTAACTGTATACCAACTTTGATGAACTTAATTTTTAAATACTTAATGATCCTCCCTTAGATGATATATGTATCAGGAATATTGATATGTATTTGAATCAATTTGTATGTATATGAAAAGTCACTAAGTAAATAGTTACTAACTATCACTAATTATGACTAACTGTGACTAACTCCGCACTAATTAAGACGAATTTTATTTCTAGATACTTCATGATCCTTCATTAAATGATATACGTATCAGAATTTGATTTTGATATATTCATTGGATGATTTTGATAGTTAGTCCTATTTACTTAGTGGCTTTTCACATACATATAAACTAATCCAAACACATATCAAAATTAGCTTTCGGTACATATATCATCTAAGGGAAGATCATTAAGTATTTATAAATTAAGTTCGTCAAAGTTAGTACACAATTAGTCATAGTTAGTGAAAGTTAATGATATTTTTGTTGCCTATACACTGACTCAAACATATCAAAATCAAATTCTGATACATATACTATTTAACGAAGGATTAAATTCTGATATATTCACCATTAACATTAGCATAAATTCAATATCTAAAAACTAGCAAAATACATAATTGTATATACAATTATTTTTTTTGTCAAACCACTTCTCATCATCAGAATAATAATCATCCCTTTTTTTATTTTCGGTATGAACACATAAAGAATAAGCTGTGATATATCTTAGTTGATCAATTTGCTCTTTTTTGCAAACCCACAAAGTGAAATCTGAGGCCATACATAATTCAACAAATTTGGCCACAAACATCTCACAATATTGGCTGCTTAAAAAATAAATAAATTAAATAATTAAATCGCAAATATTGAAGAACACATTAAATACTAACTGTCGCTGAATGTCACTAACTGTACCCAAATACAATAAACAATCCATAAATGATTCCTAACTCTACGTTTATTATCAAATTATAATAAAATCTAAAATCAAATCACAAATATTGAAGAACATATTAAACACTAACTGTCGCTAACTATCAATTACTATATCTAAATGCAGTAAACAATTTATAAATCAGTCTTAACTCAATATTTATTATCAAATTGTAATAAAGTCTAAAATTAAATCTCAAATATTGAGCTTTGGATTATAAAATCTTAGAGAATAAGAGAGAAAATGAGAATAAAGTAGAAGTTGATAAGACGTGGTATGAGATAGGAGAAAAGAGAGCTGATAGTTTTTATTTTTTAGAGTTAACGGTATTTTGATCAATTTTAGATTAGTTAAGATTAATTTAACGAAAGATCAAATTCTGATACATTTACCATTAATATTAACATAAATTCAATATCTAAAAACTAGCAAAATACATAACTGTATATACAATTATTTTTTTTGTCAAATCACTTCTCTTTATCAGAATAAAAATCATCCCTTTTTTTTTATTTTCGGTATGAACACATAAAGAATAAGTTGTGATATATCTTAGTTGATTCATGTGCTCTTTTTTGCAATCCCACAAAGTGAAACCTGAGATCATATAAAATTTAACAATTTTGGCCACAAACATCTCACAATATTGGCTGCTCAAAAAATAAATACAACAAATAATTAAATTGCAAATATTAAAGAACATATTAAATACTAACCGTCGCTGAATGTCACTAACTGTACCCAAATATAACAAACAATCCATAAATAATTCCTAACTCAACATTTATTATTAAATTATAACAAAATTTAAAATTAAATCGCAAATATTGAAGAATACATTAAAGACTGACTATCACTAACTATCACTAACTACACCCAAATACAGCAAATAATTCATAAATCAGTCTTAACTCAATATTTATTATCAAATTATAATAAAATCTAAAATTAAATCTCAAATATTGAGCTCTGAATTATAAAATCTTAGGGAAGAAGAGAGAAAATGAGAAGAAAGTAGAAGTTGATAAGATGTAGGATGAGAGAGGAGAAAAGAAAGCTGATAGTTTTTATTTTTTTAGGGTTAATGTTATTTTGGTTAATTTTGGATTAGCTAAGATTAATGAGGGTAAAAAAATACTAGTATCTTTAAGGAGAGGTCATTTTAAGTGATTTTTCTTAATTTTTTAACCTTTTTTTGTTCATTCAGTATTTTTTTTTCAAAAATACATAAACTTTTCTCTTTCTCTCTTCCTAATGTCTTTTTTTTATCTTATTTTATTTCCTCTATTTTTCATTTATTCTTCCATTTTTATTCTCTCCATCACAACCATCTCATCCTCCGCCGCCGTTGTCTCTTTTACTTCATCACAACCTCCTCATCTTTCCCTCGTTTGATTTCAATTACTTTATTTCGCATCTATTTCTCTCTCTCTCTCTCTCTTTACCACAATCAAGTTTAGATTAGTTTCATTCTCTAACAATTATTTATTCTTGAAAATTATGACACTACTATCAAGTTTAGTTCACTATTATTTTGATTTTTGCAAATGTGTTGTATATTTTTATTATGATTGTTTTATTTTCAATTATAATGATGGAAGTTTTTTTATTCTTCAAATATAATGGATTTCACATATTCGATAAATGTTTCAAACAAAAATTATTTTCTACTATAAATTTTTTCATTTTTTTTCAATTTGTATTTTTTAAATGAATATATGCTTTTTTTTTTTACAACATGTATGACATATAACATATACATATAACATATATATATATATATACTTCTCAATCTAAAATCTGTCATATGTTTATCAAATTACATACAATGTAAAATGATATATGAAAGTTTCTATATACTTATTTATTTAGAATCTATTATTTATCAAATTATATACCGCATATATAATATATAAAATTATATATTTTTATATAAAATTTATTATATTTATCAAATTATATGTAATATATATAACATAAAATAACATCATTTTTGCTATAGGACATGGAAAAAGAAAGACATATCAATAGGTCCCATCGATGCAAAGACCAAAAAGCTCTCAAGGAATAACTGGGATTTATTAAAAATGAATAAATTAAAGTACAAAGCCAATATTTCATAAAAGTCAAAAACAATTACAATGTTGCCATTCACAACAAATAAGACTTACAATGTTCTATTCATAAATATAAATGATATATAAAATTTTTATATGCTTCTTCATCTGAAATTTATCATATTGATCAAATTATATACAACATATAAAATGACTTTTTAAAATTTTATATATTTTTTAATTTAAAATTCATCATATTTATCAAATTATATGCACCATATATAACATATAGATAATATATAAAAGTAAATATATGTGATTATAAATTTTATATTTTGATTATATGTTAATTTATATATGTTGTTTTATAAGTCTTATAAATTATTTGTAAGTTTTATATGAAACATATACAACATATAAAACTTAAAGAAAAAAATGACATTTTGTAATTAATGCTTACTTATTTTTGTAATTAATTATTACCCTTCTATATTTTTGAAATTTTAAACAAATTTTGTTTTTAGGTTAGTTTTATAAATTTTCCTAAATATAATCTATTGCGTGCTTGTAAGACCAAAATATTGCGTATTGTATATCAAAATAAAGTATAAATTTGTTGTCCATGATATATACAAGCATGTGTCACGTTGATATTATATATAAACTTATTGTTTAGATAAAAAAAAAAGAGTGTTGTGAACATATAAAATTATCCCTAAGATTATAACATATCATTTCTAAAGATGTGGGGGACGGTATTAATAATCTCTATCTCTCATCCTCTTTATCTCTATATTTTATTCTATATGAGACAACAATCACAATATCATTCTAATATAAAGAGGATAGTCATTTATAATATAAGAATGACTTTAATTATTATTTTTAATTAAAGGGACAATAGTCCACTCCAAATCTATGAAAAATTAATGTCTCTAAAGCTAGGGATGAATATTATCTATATATAAAGATGATAGAAAAAGGGATAAAAGTCATTTAAAATTAAAGACGAAAGTCATTTGCAAAACTAGGGACGATAATCATCCCAAGTTTAACTAATTATCTCTAAATCTAGGGATGAATATAGTATATATACATGATCCATTGTAAAATTATTTTAAATTAAATTAATTTTGTCGATAAACTTTTTAATGAATTAGAATTAAAAATACAATAATAATAATAAAGAGAACCATAATAAGTGTTTGACAATCCATTATTTTATTTTTTTTTCTATAATAATAATTTTTATAACAAAATGTAGTACCAGAAAAATAATTAACATATTAATATTAGAAACAGAAATAAATACAATAGTAACCTTGTTCACTAAAATACAAAAAAAAAAAAAAAAGAATTCAATAACAAGATTTCTGAAACTTAATCCAAAAAACAAAAAAGTTGAAACTCCAATCAATTACCATATTTCCACTTTAAAATGGATACACAGTTTGGATAAGGACACCAGTTGCAATATTATTTTCATTCTCTCCTCTAAACAGCATCATCAATCTTATTGTAAAAGTGAAACATGCCAATTTAATTAATCAATAAAAAATTATAAACAAATTTAAATAATTCTATATATATATAAAATTAAATAGAGAAATAAGAAGCATTTTTTTTTATACTTATACAATATACTAAACTTAATTGAATTATATCAGATCTAAAGTTTTCTATTCACCTATACTATTGATTGGAAAACTCTTTCATGAATTAAAAAAAAAATCATAAAACTTATACTCATCTAAAATAATTCAGAGTTTGATACATATCTTGGAGATACAGTCAGAAAAGTCGCAAATTTTGGCCTACTACACTGTACCATGTCTTCTAAAAATGAGCTTGGGATTTTAATTTGGCTCACAGTTTCTTTTTATATTCTTTTGTTATTTTTTGCTATGCATTAAACATTATAGTAAAAGAATCCTAATACACTATGACATAAATTGTAATTTATAATAATATCTCTTATATTATTCTTCATTTTAAAGAGCATTTTTTTTTGTTAAAAAGATAATTTTAATAAACTCTTTAAATTTTTAACTTTATTTTATAATTTTTAACTTTATTATATACAGAGGTCAAACTGTAACTGAAACTGTAACTGAAACAAAGGAGGAATAAAATTTTTAAGCAAAAAAAAATTTTTAAGCAAAAAAAAAATTATAGATAAATTTATATTTAATTTTATTTTCATGTTAAAAAGTTAATGTAAATATTTGACATTAATATTAATATTTAATTTTATTTTTATAATAATTAAATATTAAAATTAAAATTTTTATTATTTTTATTTTAATATTTAAATTTTATTTTAAAAAATTATATATTATATATTATTTTTAAATAATATTTATATATTTTTTAAAATATTTTAAAAAAATTATTTAAACTAATTATTTTTTAATAAGTTTTTATTATAGAATATTTTTTACAAAATAATAAACTTAATAACAAAACTATAAACCTAATTCATTAAATTACTAAAGAGAATATTTTTTATATAGTTAGCTGAATGGAGATTTGGCCGGAAATCAGATAAGCGAACCAGCAGATCAAAAGATTTGGAGAGCAAATCACCAAGATTTGTACACACCCAAATAGAAAAGATAGTTTTTCGACAACAACAAAAACTCCCTCAACTGTCGTGAGTTCTGACGCCGACACCATTGGAAGAGACAAACCTTGACGACAGCTCCACCGCAGAAAGAAAGTCACTGGACCATCGGGAACACCTAAGAAAGAGACAAAATGACATTTGAGCCAAATTTGAAATAAAAACCTTTAAAAGCCATAACTACAGAAGAAAAAAAGATAAAAGAGCAAGAAAATAAGAGGGTTTAGGACTGTTGCCGACAAAATGACCAGCAACAACCCCAAACCAGAGCTATGGATCGAAAAAATCTAAAGAGAATTAAGAGAAAAGAAAACCTAAGAGAGAGAAGATAACACCATAATTGGGAATTGGAAACTTAGTCTTACAGATGTGAAATAAAAATAAATATTTTATTTTTTAGGCCAATTTATTGATTCCTATTTTTTAAGAAATATATTAATGTGTGTGATATTGACATTCTCATTTTTAGTATTATTGATATTTAAATATTTTATTTTATTTCATTTTTATTATATTTTTTGTCAATTATTCTAAACAATAATTTTAATAAATTTTAATAAAATTAAATGTATTTTAACATTTATTTCTATTTTAAAAATATCAATATAACACGAATTTTTTTAATTTCAAATAACCAATTAATCAATGATAATTAAGTTAAACTATATATCTATTGATTCTAAGCAAAATTTGGATAGAGCGACAAAATTAATTGCAAAACACCATAGTTTGTATGTTTGTTTGGATAAATAGCTAAAAATTGAGTGGCCGTCCCTTTCTCCTTCATACTCTGCCTCTCGAGCTTCCTTCTTATTTACACCATGTACCCTTCCCTCTTTATTAGTAGCGGACGTTGCATCACCGGAACCCATGGCCGCTGTCACCCTTACTCTCTCCTACTCTTCTCTTGTTAAATCCACTTCAAAATTCACTTTCCTTAGTACCAAAATTATTAACAGAGCTCAAAAGGCTTCAATTTTCGCTATGGCTGCAACTCCTGGTTCTACTGCCACTGTTGCCAAGGTGGCTCCCGCGGTGATAGTCGGCGGTGGACGGGTTGGAAAGGCCTTGCAAGAAATGGGTAATGGTCAGGATTTGCTGGTGAAGAGAGGGGAGTCTGTGCCACTTGGTTTTGAGGGTCCAATTCTTGTCTGTACCAGAAATGATGATCTTGAGGCGGTTCTTGAAGCTACTCCCAAACCCAGATGGAACGGTACAAATTAGCAGATTATCTTCAATAAATATTTATGAATTGCCTGCGTAATTGGAATCATTTGATATGAAAGTTTTTGGTTTCTTTTCTGTGCAAGTGTGAGTGCGTATTGACAATCTAGCAGATTTGGTCTTTTTCCAGAATGGGATGCTGGAGCCATGGCTTGAAAGTAAAGGTCTGGGAGATGCAGACCAGGTGCTTGCTTATTTTGCTGTCTCAAAGCTTGGAGAACCTCCTATTGATGGAAAGACTGATACCAATCCTGAAGGATTGACTGCAGCATATGGAAAATGGGCATCTGCAGTTGCTGCAAGGTTACATGCCGGAGGTCTCTCTTGCAAGGTAAGAGAAAGTTTATTTTTTTGTTTATATAAGAGGGGATGGGCGCTTGAACATGGGCCTATGCCGAATTGAGAGACGCATCTATTGCTAGGCTTGATGTATGAGCGAATTCCTTCATATTGAATATATGGAACCTAGTTTGAGGGCATTCTTTTTGTGATATGTTTTGCTCTAGTGATTTTATTTTGTACGCAGTTCAAAAAAAAAAAAATTTTGTACCTAAAGTTTGATGAGTCGGTGTGGGATAGAAGTAGATATAAATAAGCTTAGAGCTTCAGGTTTGGGCTGAACTTAGTGTCATGGACCCTAGACGTTGTTTTGAAACCTTTGAAGCATTAAGAACTTTAGTTTTGAATCAATTATCTGATTCATTGATGCATTGTATCTCAAACCTTTATGTTGAAAGGGATGATATTCAGCTCTTTTTTCAATGTAATCAGGTTCTAGACAAGGAAGCCTTTCAAAAACAAATGTTAGAGAAGCTGATCTGGATTGCAGCATTCATGCTTGTTGGGGCTTGTCATCCAGGGGCAAATATTGGTACTGTGGAGAAGGAATATCGCTCTGAGGTAATGCTGTCTTTCTCAATGATGTATTTTGAAGCATAAGATGTGCTTTACTTTATCGCATGTCTTTGCATACTGTTGTGCTTCTGCAAATAAAATGATTATTAAGCTGTTGATTAACTCATGTTTGTAAACTCCATACAAAATTATGACCTGTTAGCAGTACTCCGTTGTGTTGATATTGTGATGAATCATTTTAAAATGGTTTTAAATAACAGCCATTTCGTAATGGAATTTTAGCCCACTGTTATGTTATTTCTGTTTCCCTTTGGGTGATTCATCAATCACCTAGAAAACGGGTGAAATGTGAGAAACAGTTATTTATCACGTTTCATCCGATTGCTAGCTAAACATCTTAAATATTTCATTAATTTTTTTAAGTTACAGCTTATTAAAAATTCTTGTTTTTTGTTTCAAATGATTTCACTAATGGCGTTAAAAAAATCATGGCAACCTGCAGCTGAGTTTGAATTCAGTCCGATTTCACGGCATTCTTTCTGTTACTGTTTCTAATTCCACTATTTGAAACCTCAGTTGTGATATTATTATTGCACAAGGAAAATGTTCCTTCATCAATGACATGCTAATTGTTTTTGGCTTTGTAAAACAGCAAAATTTACTTTTAGCATGCTTCATAGAAGATTATTCTAGCATAAACTTAGCCCTTTGCCAGATCAGTGTAAAACATAGCAGTCAAATTGACAGGCGCAACTAGTGATGCTTGATATATAATTATGAAGTGTCAAATTTTTAAGAATCTTTAGCATTATTTACGATTCAAATTTTTCATAAAAGAAAGCCACTTTCAGTAGGTCATGAAATACGTGCATTATTTTTTTTTTCTTTAAATTTTTTATTTTGAATGTCACAAATGTTCAAGCAACAGTAACTAACATAATACACTTAGTGAAATGACAATAGATTAATTAAAAAAAAACATTTCAATGTTTACTGATACTTAGATTTTTGGTTTCAGGTGTCTAGTCTTATTGCAGAACTTGCATCAGCAGCAGCAGTGGAAAATGGAATAGTATTTGAAGAAGCCATGGAGGAAAGATTATGCGCTTACTCGAGAGCCGTTGCTCACTTCCCAACAGCTGTCAAAGAGGTAAATTTCTTTCATGGTTCAGTTTTTGAGCATTTTATGAATTGCCATGGCTTTGCATACTCTACGGTGCCTATTAGCTGAACTACTAAAATTAACTCAGTATTATTTTAAGAGGACAGGGATCTAATTCTGTTGACAATACTTGGAATATGAAGAGTGTTGCCTTCCATTGTATTGGAGATCGATTTGACTAATATGAAATAAAATAAATGATAAGTCTCATATTAAAATTTTAATCATTGCAGTTCAAGTGGAGGAATGGCTGGTTCTATTCTTTATCTCAGAAGGCAATTGCTGAAGGGAAACCTGATCCTTGCCCCCTGCATACAGCGTGGCTTAAGGAGTTAAAAGTTATTTAGGTTATCAATTTTTCATTATTTATGAATTGGAATACATGCTTTTCAGAGTACCTATAAAAGATATTGTATTTTATATATATTTTCTTTTTCAGTTTACATTTTGTCCTTGGTATGCAAATTAGATGCAATAATAATTATTTAATTGCTTATCTGAGTTTCTATTTGCAATCTGTCGTATCTACCATGAGAAGTTTTGAAGTTGTATGAAAACCGCATCAAATTGCTGTAAAGTTCGTTTACCAAAATATTAGCTTTGTTTATTACCAAATGGAATAGAAAATGAATAAAACTAACTGTTTCATGGAATAAAATAACTATTCTTCACTTTGTGAAGTTTGTATTTCATATATTTGGAAAATATTCATTTTACATAATATATTATTAATTATTCAGAATGCCAATAGAATTTGCTATTTCATGAAATAGTATTCCATATTAAATTTAAACTGAATAAGAACAACTAGACGAGGCTTATGAGCTTAAATAGTCTGCTTCCTAATGAATAAGATAGTTTGATCAATGGCGAAAACAAATAACGTTACTCAAATTCAAATGATAATATTCACAAAGCATTCTGGTGTGAGTCTAATAGCAGCAAACTTCCTCTACCCCAGTATTTCGTTGGCTATAGGAAATGTGGGAGCTGTAACCACGGGAACCTGAAAATAAAAGAAAAACTTAATTTAATCAACCATTTCAGACCAAAATATTGGAAATGTGGGAAGTTTTAATTATAATTTTTGTTGCTAGTATCAAAATCATCGTCCTAACCCAAATTGTTCTTTTGATCGCAAAATTTCAGGATCTAAATTTTCTGACTATAAATATTACCTATATTTGTCTAAAAGAGTTCAACCACTCTTTTTGTTAAATGCAATCATTTGGTGGCACAACTTTTGACAAAGGAAACAAAACATTGAATTGATATTCTAAAAACTTGTCAAGAGACATGAATCTACATGCTTTTAGAAATGACAGTTCCCTTCGTTCCCTTAGATGTATTCTATCAGGCACAAGATACAATCATACAAAACTTATCTCATCTTTTCACAACCAGAATTAGAAATTACTTGTACGATCTACTTGAAATAGTAAATTAAGCATCTTGGCGGATTGTATATCTGAATAATAAAAGCACAGATCAGTCTTTTATCATCTCTGTCTGTACAAAAAGCCAATTGGACCATAACTCATTTCAGACACATGCTAATAAATGGCCTTATTTATCAGTAATCTAGCTCTCGTTAGATGCATATAGCTGCATGAATTGGCAAGTACCATAATTTCACAGCTCATACCTCTCCAATTTCTGCAATGCAAGTTTTAATGGATCTGTCATTTTGCAGTATTTCTGAAGTAGCAAACTTGCAGCTTCTTTGTCACCTTTTGCCTGTATATTTAGTATCTCCCTACTAAGGCTTTCAACTGCCCCTTCAACCATTCAAATGAACAAAATTTATGGCCCTGGTATTTGAGTGAGAAAAATTCATTGACAAGGGAAGTTGGAACAACTATACCTTAGCAAAATCAACAGAGAATGTCTCATCTGGGTGAAAAATGAAGGCTTCTTTCTCAAATAACGAGTTGAACTGCAGTGTTTGTCCTTTTCTGACAATAATCAGTAGATATAGAATGATCAGTGAAGGTAACATCACTAAATTAGAAAAGGCATGAGCTTCCTCTAAACCAAATCGAACTGCGGAAAAGCATCCCACCAGAAAAGAAACATACATAGACTTTTCCTAACTCTTTGGGAGCAAATTCTGCAGACATATATAAATACAAAGAATGCGTGAGAGAGAGAGTCCCAGATCACTAAGTATAGCCCTACAATTTTGCATTTCCTAGGCTCATTGGCAAACATAAAATCTATATAATAATAACTAGAAAATGCAAAACTAGTGTGAAATCAAAATAAAGACGATATCAAATTCTTTTATTGAACTTAGCTTGAAATTGGTAATGCATTTTCTGGAAAATTGGAGAATGCATTTTTCTGTCTTAAATTAATAAAGATGATATCAAATTCCAGAATATATGGAACAAAAGGCTAAAGAAAATTCACCCAACCATGCATTAAAATAGTATAAACTACATAGGATTGACCTAGTGTTCATTATCATAACTGTTTGCCACTCACCCTTAAATCAGACTACTTAATTCACCTTTGTCAATGTATTGCTGGGATGACTGTGAATCCAGTATCTATGAGGAAATGGAAATTGGTAAATATGTTCTTGGGCCCTACAATCTATGATTTTCATGTACAGACAGCAACTGACCTTGTTGATTAAAAACTTGAGCGCCCAAAGGCCAACTATATCAGCTTCTCCTTCTTCCAAAGCCAAGTGGAGTTCTTGTAGCTCCTGTGTCAGACCATAGCAAGGAACACACAGAAAAATACAGGTGATATTGGCTTCCTAACGCAAATAATAACTCAAACAAAATTATGACTATTTCAAGTTGGAAGTACAGTTCTGTTGCCTACTCATTGTGAAATGTCAGACGGTAAACTAAGTGGACAAAACGCCACAAATACACTCGCCAGAAAATGATAAAATTTTCATGTGATTCCTTTCTTCTACTCATCAGAAATCTGGTGATTTCATCAATGCTGTCCAGATATGTTTGATGAAAAAAAAAAATATTGTGGGATTGAACTTTACAATTTAAGGATGAGAAATGGTATGTGAATGTCCAATATCTAAAGCCCCATGAAGTCCATGAATGGTAGAAAGGTAGTAGCATTAAGTCGTTCAACTAACCTTTCTCAATGTAGACTTTTGACCATTTGGAAGTGTGATAGTATGAGGACCTATGCCGTAGTAGTATTCATGGCAGATGGTGCGTGTAAAGAAGGATTCAAAATCTACAAGTTCTTTTTGTTCCTTGGTAATACACAAGTCAGCTATAGGCAGAAGGATATGTTTGAACCTGAAAAGGATGGCAATGTGCAACATTTAGAAACTTTTCTTATTGCTTTATTGATGATAAAACATTCTGAAATAGTGACAAAATGAGTAAGATGCAATGATAATAGCATAGACAACAATGAAAGGTATCTTACTTTGCCTCTGAAACATTCTTAAGCATTACCACTGAAGTTCCCTATTCTTTTACTATTAGCTTGTCTTTGGGTAAATTAAAAGCAACAGTTTGAGGACCCTTCACATCCTGATAAAATGCAAACCCATTAGTCTTAGTATTTTACTCAGATAAAGGATTGAATAGTTACAACAACAACAACAACAACTAAGCCTTAATCCCAAACAAGTTGGGGTCGGCTGTATGGATTCTCAACAAAATAAGCTCAAAAGACACCAAAAAAGATACTCCAGCCTTAGGCCCCTTCCAAGACACGGATTTTACGTCTCCATTCAAGTCTGTCATTAATCAAATCCGCATCAAGATCTAAGGCACGTAAGTCTCTTGCTATCACCTCCTTCCACACAGTTCTAGGTCTGCCACGACCTCTAGCTCCCTCAATCAACAAATTCTCACACTTACGAACCGCAGCATTAGGAGGTCTTCTTAAAACATGCCCATACCATTTAAGTCTTCCTTCCCTCACCTTATCTCCGACGTCCGCTACTTGGACTTTTTGTCGAATATGAACATTCTTAATTTTGTCCAGTCTGGTATGTCCACACATCCATCTTAGCATCCTCATTTCTGCCACACTCATCTTATGCAATTGTTGTCCCGTTGGTGCCCAACACTCACTACCATAGAGCATCGCAGGTCTAACAACCGTCCTATAGAATTTACCTTTCACTTTCAGAGGTATTTTCTTATCACATAGAACCCCAGTCGCACCCTTCCACTTCAACCACCCTACCTGTATTCTGTGAGCCACATCTTCATCTATACGGCTATCATTCTGGAACACCGAACCCAAAGGATTGAATAGTTACAATGGAACAAAAACTAACAACTGAATGCACTTCATCAGTGGACAAGGGGAAATATTTGTGTAGAACATTTTGATAGTCTTTACAATAAAGACTCCAAAATAATACCTCCAGTTTATATGTGCACAAATAGATAAGTTGGATGAAACGAATAGAAACAGCATTGATATCTGTTAACTTGAAAGCAATGTCTATCGGAAGATTTTGTTCCAAAACCTAAACATATATTTTATTAGAAAGTGGTATAAGCTAGAAAGAAAAGGTCCTCCTAAAAGGGCAAAAAAAAAAAAGGGAACAAGCTACAAGTTTGGCTGCAGATAACACCATTGAGTACCCGCAAACTATCAACAAAGAGTTTAAGTTGAGCTGTTGTTTTGTTGTCTGGGACTCCAATGAATGCTTCAAATTTAGCCTATGATAAAATAATGTAATCCATGAGAAATACGCAACAACTAAGAAGTATTATGAACAGTATCAGAATACACGGTTATAAAATTTAGCAATGGAGGTTTTTGTAAAATTTAAAATTACATCTGATCAAAACATTCAGGACCCAGTATTTTCAACACTAAGTTGCTTATCATTGTAACGTTACAACTGGGTAAATTGCACTGCCTGCTAACACAATTTTTTTCCCACCAACAGTAAGAATAACAATTCAATTTTTAATTTCATAAATTCTGGTACACTATAAATAAAATTTTGTGTGCTGATGTATCTTTTGCAAATATCATTGATGCCTCACATACTTTATAAGGTAAAATAGAATTGTAAATTTAAAAGTGAATCGAATATACACTTAAAAAAGGAAGAGAAATTAGCTAATGTGTCCAAGCAAGTGCATTATGGAAATGATGGATAGCCAAATCATTCAGCTCTATGGTTTATGAATGAAATCAGTCCAAAGCATAAAATTCGCGAGCGGATTCAGCAAGCCAAACTTCACAAAAAAGGTCCTACTCTTGATATGAAATAAAATGGAATTATAAGGTCAAAGTAGTTCTCTGTCCTCCGAGGTTTTCTGGTGCAGAATATTGAAAAACACCTTTTTTTTCTCTCTAGCATCCCCTAGTTAAGAAAGGAACACTTCTTCTCTGTCCAAAGGTTGCTTTTCTTTTTGCCAAATAAAATTATTGAACTTTGAGACATTAACTTATTAATACCTTATCAACAGTAATTCCATCACTTTTCAAAAACATTATTTTCCAATACATGATTGATGCTCCACGTGTATATGATCCCCAGTCTTAAGTAGGGTTGTAATTGAGTTGAGCTCAAAGTTCAAGCTCGGCTCATCATAAAACAGTCGAGTTCGAACTCGAACTCGAACTCAAATCAAGTTTGAGCCGAGTTCGAGTTTGTATCGAATCAGCTCATATATCATGTATCTCGAACTTAATTTAAATAAGTTTAACGAGCTCAACGAACTAATTTCAGTTTTTAGTTTTCATTTTTCATTTTTCATTTGTCTTTTCTACATTTTCGTAGAAGATATAATAAAATTAATATTTTTATAAAAGATGAACAATATAATTTTATATTAACAAAAATAAAATATTATATTACTATAATTTTATATTTTATTATAAATTAGTAAGTTATTTTATATTTTATATTATTTAATTTATTTGTCATGTATACTATATATTAATAAATTATATAAATTAAATTAATCAAAAAATTAATATATTCATATATATAATTTAATACATATAAATTAAATTATATGTATTTTTAGTCTAACATAATAAATGAGCTAGCTTATGAGCTTAATTCACGACTTTTTTAAATGAGCTAGTTTGCGAGCTAACGAACTGAGTATTTCTTAACTTGAGCTTGGCTTATTTAATAAATGAGTAGTTCGAGTTTCAGTTCGAGTCTGAACGAGCTTTTATCGAGCCGAGACCCAAGAGCTTGACTCATTTACACTCCTAATCTTAAGAGTATGTCCCTTAGGACTCAGAAGATCTTGTTAAAATAGTGTTATGCTGGATAGATAAATCAAAGATATTCTAGGCTGGAAGCAACTGAAGATAAAAATTGTCATTCTGCATAACATAGGAATGTTCACTAATGAACTCAATTTTTATGCTATATCTGAAGTCATTACAGTAGGAGAAAAGAAGCATATGCTATCCATAAATATTACCTTGTATCCAAATAGTGCATCTTCATATGTTCTATACGAACCGATAGTTGCATCGAGCTTTGAATCCTGCAAAAGAAAGCAGATATAAATACTCATCAACAGATGATGGCGGGTGTAAAAGCTTAAGCACATGATAGGGTAACATAAAAGGAAAACCCAGAAGGTTTAATATTGAGAAAAAACTCTTTTTGAAAGCACCACTGTACAAAACCTCTTAATTTCTAATTTTTTGCCTATTAAAGGTTAAACATATCAAATGTACCAAAATTGATAAAACTGCAGACCTAATATAATGTGTTGGAGGATTGTAAAGTTCTCACAAATTTGATAAACAAGTGCCATAAGATATTAAAAATGAGAGGATCCCCAAGAAACATAATAGAACTTCCAGGACAAAGCTTTGAAGTTGGCAAAACGGAACCTTTTCTTCAATCTGGTACCTGGGTTGTTTAGGGTCAAAAATTTCTATTAAATGTGATATAAATCCTTCTATACTACCTCCTTATTCATCATTTTTTGAACAAGTAAAAAATATAACAAATAAAACTTGAAACTGAAAAGGAAGTCATAGTTTCCATCCATTATTCAATAAACTTTTTGGCACTTAAATAACCTAATTGTTTTTTAATTTCACAATCACAGGCTGAAAATGAAATATACACGAGAGAAGGGTGGTCTGGCTGCATACTCCAGAAATTCTGATAAAACATGTGTATACATGCGGCTTAATGCCAAAAATTAAGAGGTGAAGAGAATGAGAAGCGACACCCACTGCCCACAGAAGGGGTCTTGTCGCTATGTATTGAACCAACTACTATGAACTATCTACAGCTATATACATTTTTTGGAAGAATGATATGGGCACTAACCAATTCTATCCAAGTTATATCTGAGTCATGATATTCATTTGAAAGGAAAGCATCAGCTTTGCTATGTAGTAACCTCTTCAAACTGCAAAGAATAAGACATATTTAGCGAAAACCTCAAATTGGAACAGAATTAAGCAAGACGCATAACAAATAAAGATGTCAAAAAGAATTAGCAAGGATTATACCTAAGTGAGCAAGCCACATCCCCAGCTTTACGTAATAGTTGAGCAGCTTTTGTGATCAAACAATTATACTCTTCTGAGTATGGAATGCTAAATGGATCATAATGCTACATATAAGAGAAGAAAAGAGAGGTAATTAAAGAAATTAGGGGGCATTGAGAGCAACAATCAGGGTGAGGGCAGGAAAGAGAAATCACTTGAGATTGTTGAGGTGTATATGTGACAAAAGGTTAACCACCTATGTCAGAGAATGTGCAGTGAGGGAATATTGTGAATCAGTGAGCCGTGAATTGTTGGGTAGCTAATGATATAAGAATTGTAGTACCTAATGCAAAGGATATGAATGATATCAAAATTTTCTATCTCTTCTCTCTTCTCTTTTCTCTATTCTAATCTGTTCTAACTTCTTCTCATCTCTAATTTCTTATTCTTCTCATTTGATTGCTGTGTATTCTGATTGATTCTTTGGATACATTACAAACTGGTATCAGAGCTTCGATCTAGGCACAATATTCTTTAATGAGTAAAACAGGAAGGAAACCATGAAACCCAGCTACTAGGGAAGGTTCTGAAATAGATGAAATCGGAGCAAAACTTACCGATGTCTATCTACAAATTGATGTGATTCAAAAAGAAAGCCAAAGCGCTAGAGCTGAACAACAATTGACGTATGACCAACAACGGCCCGAACAATTGAAACTCAGCAGTCAGTTTTCAAAAATGATGGAGATGATGACTAACCTGGGTAAGGGCAAGGAGTCCACTTCTGAGGATACATTCCCCATTGATAGACCAGCAATTCCTCTGACCAGAGGTCTTCTTCCAACACCCAGAGCCAGAGAACCAAAGGAAAATAGATTCACGCAACTTGAAGGAAACCAAAGAGGTTACCTAGGCCGTCTTTTGCCGAAGATGGAGCTTCCCCTTTTTGAAGGTAAAAACCCTCAGTCCTGGTTATGGAAGTGTAACAAGTACTTCCTTGTGTATGAGGTTCCTGAGGAATGTAAAATGGAACTTGGGCCACTCTATTTGGGAGAACAACCAGAGAAATGGCTTTGGGGATGGGCTAAAACTCACCCTAACGCCACTTGGGAGCAGTTCTCGGCAGCTTTGTTATTGTGATTCCGAGATTCGGCCGTGGAAGACATAGTTATGGAGTTTAACCAATTGAGACAGAAGGGCACAGTGTTGGAATTTCAGGAGGAGTTTGAAGACAAGAAAGCTAAGATGGAGGAGCAACACCCATTCCTAAAGGAAACCTATTTCATATCTAGCTTTATCGGTGGACTGAGACCAGAGATCGGAGAAGCAGTGAAATTGCTCCGACTACAGACCATTTATGAAGCCTTTGAGCAGGCGAGAATACAAGAATGGACTCTAGAAGCCACCCATAAGAGTTACCGACCATCCTTTACCCACCAACCAAATAACCCAAACCTAGGCCCATCAAAAATAACTAACACCGCCAGAAACACTAACCAAATTCTAAATCCAAAACCCATAAACACATCAGCCCCAAAGCTTCAACACCACAATTCTAGAAACGCTGTCGTTCCTTACTCAACCCAAAAGAAACCACAAATGCCTGCTTCCGGTGTGGAGATCGATATTACCCAGGCCACTGGTGCCAACCAAAAACCACCATGGTTGTTTTGGGAACCGAAGAAGAAGATGAGCTAGAACAGAAGATGATTGGCAAGATGTTGAGACAAACCCAATCGATACAGAGGCAACGGAGAGGGTAGAGTTGTCATTGCATGCTATGAAGGGATGTGTTGCTAACAAGACAATCAAGTTGAAAGGGCAAATCAAGAACATAGTGTTGATAATATTGATAGAAAGTGGCAGTATACATAGCTTTATTGATAATAAGGTGGTTGCGGAACTCAAATTGCTTACCACCCATATTAATCATGCTTCTATAATAGTAGCCGATGGAAGAAAGATCGTGGTCAGGGCAAAGTGTTTTGGGTGCTCTTGGTCGATACAAGGGCATAGCTTTCAATTTGATTTGAGGGTCCTTGACATTGGCAATTGCGACATCGTTCTTGGGGTGGATTGGATGAAGACATACACCCCTGTGATCTTCGATTTTGATGCTTACAAGCTTACATTCAAGAAGGAAGGGAAATTGGTAGAGTTGAATGGTATGACTGATGTTATGGAAAGTCAAATGTATATATTATTTATAGGATTAGATTTAGGACTTACCTTAATTTAGTCTAAAATCCTGTATATATGTATACTGTATAATGTTCATAAATATATACAAAATTATTCTCTTTTGAGATTCAACATGGTATCAGAGCGCTAGTGTGAATTTTGTTGCTCTGTTTGGAGAGCGTTCGAGAGAGTTCTTTCTCTGTTTTGGTATTGTTCACAAAGCGACTGTGTTGTCCGGTCTAGGTCATCTATCTAAACTGTTTTCTTTTCATCACAGCTTTCCTGGCAGAAGCGTAGGTCTCAGATCGGCCTGTTTCCGAAATCCGGCAGCCTGAGGTTCGCCGAGTGAGGCTCACGCGCCGTTTGAATTTTTCTGGCATATTCACGCGCCGGCGCGTGGCATCGCGTGAGGAATTTTCCAGCGATCGTTTTTTTTTTGGTTCGGGGTCGTTTTTGGTAGTGTTTTCGTATTCTGCTGGTCCAGCCTTGGTCAGGTGCTGTTTTCTCTATTTTTGGTTCTGCTATTGTTACTGTTTTCTGTGATTTGTTGTGTGGTCCTTGCCTTGCATTATGGGAGATTCAAAAACTGTTGTCACTGATGTTATTCCAGTAGTTAATCGAATAACAGATCATAAATTGAATGAAAACAATTTTTTAGATTGGAGCAAAACTATTAGAATTTATTTAAGGAGTGTTGAAAAAGATGATCACCTGACTAATGATCCACCAGATGGTAAGGATAAACAAGCTTGGGAAAGAGAAGATGCTAGATTGTTTTTGCAAATTAAAAATTGCATTGGCAGTGATGTAGTTGGTTTAATTGGTCATTGTGAGTATGTTAAAGAGTTGATGGAGTACCTTGAATTCTTGTACTCGGGTAAAGGAAACTTGAATAGTGTGTATGATGCATGTAAGGCATTATATCGAGTAGAGCAGCATGATAGGCCTCTTAAAGTATATTTTGCTGAGGTGGAGAGGATCTATGAAGAACTTAATGTTCTTATGCCATTTAGTTCTGACATTAAGGTTCAGCAAACCCAAAGAGAGCAAATGGTGGTTATGAGTTTTCTTGCAGGATTGTCTCCTACATTTGAGACTGCCAAATCTCAAATCCTTTCTAGCAGTGAAGTTCCGAATCTGAAAGAAGCTTTTTCTCGTGTGCTACGCAACGAAAGTTCTAATCCTGTTGCTTCTTTACCTCCTATTCAAAGTGCTCTTGTGAGTCGTGATTCAGGACAACATGGGAACCAAGGTAAAGGAGGCAATAATTGTGGTGGTAGTAATCGGGATTCAGTTGTTGTTTGCTATTATTGCCATGAGCTGGGTCACACTAAACGGTTTTGCAAGAAGCTACTGAACAAACAACATAGAGCGAATATGGCTACTCAGGAATCCGAGAATGTTTCCTCAGATAATACTGTGACCATTTCAGCTGCAGAATATGTTGAATTATCTCAATTCCGTTCATCTAAGACTGTTGATTCATCTGTTGCTGCTGCTGCCAATTCAGGTACACCTAACACATGTCTTATGTCTGCCTCATCAAAATGGGTTATTGATTCTGGGTGCACAGATCACATGACAGGTACCCCTAGTCTCTTATCTTCATTAAAGGAACCTGATAAATTTCGTAGGACTGTTACTTTAGCTGATGGATCTAAGACTTCTGTTACTGGTATTGGTACTGCCAATCCCACTCTATCCCTTCCTTTGTTCAACAACTGACAATGTGTCAACCAAATTGTCGAGTGACAAATCCTTGCATAAGATGATCCATGGAGGATGGCAGGGGATATCCACTCGGTTGTTTGCAATTAGCTTAACTACCCTAAACACTCCAGAATTTAGCCAGCCTCCTTCTCCAATTAAGAACTCTCTTCAATCTTTACTCATCAAATACCAGCATATTTTCCAAAAGCCTAACAACATTCCCCCATTCAAGTCTCATAACCACAGTATTCCACTCAAACCCAATGTTGAACCAGGAAGCATTAGACCTTACCGTTACCCCCACATCCAAAAAAATGAAATTGAAAAGCTTACATAGGAAATGCTAGACCCCTCCATTATTCAACCTAGAAATAGTCCATTTGCTTCTCCTGCCTTATTGGTGAAAAAAAAGGACAATACTTGGAGGTTTTGTGTTGATTACAGGCAGCTGAACAACCTCACAGTGAAAAATAAATTTCTCATTCCAATAATTGAAGATTTATTGGATGAACTTCAGGGGGGCCAAGATATTCTCTAAAATCGATCTGAGGTCAGGGTATCATTATATTCGAATGGAACTTGAAGATATTCACAAAACAACTTTTCACACTCACTCAGGGCACTACGAGTTCACTGTTATGCCATTTGGTCTCACCAATGGCCTAGCGACATTTTAAGCATTGATGAACCAGATATTCAGACCTATGTTAAGAAGGTTTGTTTGGCGTTTTTCGACGATATCTTGGTTTATAGAAAATCTGTAGAGTTGCACCTCTCACAGCTGAAGGAGGTTTTCAGAATTTCAAGTGATTAGAAGTTGTTTGCTAAATGGGAAAAATGCTCTTTCAGTTGCAAATCCATTGAGTATTTAGGACATGCCATAACTGCTGAAGGGCTAGCTACAGATGAGGGTAAGGTAGAAGCTATGAAAAATTAGCCTACTCCAAAAACCTTGAAACAGTTAAGAAGGTTCTTAGGATTGACAGACTACTACAAAAGGTTCATAAAGAATTATGGAAGCATATGTAGGCCTTTGACAGAATTGCTTAAAATGGGAGGTTTTCAATGAAATTCACAGGCAACAGCTGCTTTTTAGGAACTAAAAGATGCAATGATGCAAGCTCCAGTCCTAGCACTACTAGACTTCACTAAGCAATTTATCTTAAAGTGTGACGCTAGTGGCACTGGTATTGGAGCAGTGTTGATACAAGAAGGAAGACCGATATCATACCTCTCTAAAGCTCTTAGCTCCAGGAATCAAGCCTTGTCACCTTATGAAAGAGAGCTCATGACCATTGTCTATGCAGTTACTAAGTGGCGCCATTACCTTGAGTCAACAAATTCATAATAAAAATTGATCATGAGAGCATCGAACACTTACTAGATAGAAGCTCCACAGATACATACAGAAAGAGGAGTTACGAAATTATTAGGATTGGATTATTGCATTCAGTATAAAAAAGGGAAGTCTAATACAATGGCTGATGCTTTGTCTCGATGGGATGAAGGCTAAGAAACCGGCACTCTCCTCACTTCCTCCATCATATCATCTTGGGTTAAAGAGGTAGAAGATTCCTATATTGATGATCCTTTAGCTCAAGACCTGATCCTACAACTCTCTACCACTCCTCTTGACAGACCTAATAACTCATTCAACAATGGGGTATTGAGGTACAAAAACAAAGTTTATATTGGCAGTTTCGCTGATTTGAGGAGTAAACTCTTGACTCAATTGCATGATTCACCATTTGGGGGTCACTCAGGGATTCAGGCTACATACAACAGAGTAAGACAATATTTGTACTGGCCATCCTTGCTAAAGTCAGTAATTGAGTGGGTAAAGACTTATGATATTTGCTGTAGATGTAAGGCATAAAATTGCAACTAACCAGGCTTACTTTAGCCCCTCCCGGTTCCCACCTTCCCTTGGTTAGTTGCTAGTATGCATTTCATAGAACAACTACCTAAATCACAAGGTTATGATACAATTTTGGTGGTTGTAGACAGTTTCACAAAGTATGCTCATTTTCTTCCTTTACATCATCCTTATTCAGCCACTACAATAGCCAAATGTTTTATGGAAACAATTATTAAATTGCATGGAACACCCAACACTATCATCTCTAACAGAGACAAGGTTTTTTCCAGCAACTTTTGGCAAGAATTATTCCATTTGATGAGAGTAAAACTTCACATGTCTTCAGCCTACCACCCCTAAAGTGATGGCCAAACTGAAAGACTGAATAGGACTTTGGAAGGTTACCTTAGATGTATGGCACATCATCAACCATCCAGATGGTTCTCTTGGCTACACCTAGCTGAATATTGGTATAACACTACACATCATAGTGCTATACAAATGACACCTTTTCAAGCTCTCTATGGTTATCCACCTCCATCACCTCCATTTATGTCACTTCCTACAAAGGTTGCTCCAGTGGAAGATTTCCTCTATGACCGGGAGAGTCTTAATCAGCAACTTAGGGACCAACTCACTCAATCTAAAGCTAGAATGAAACACTATGCAGATCAAAATAGAATAGAAAGGGAGTTTCAGGTTGGTGATATGGTTTATCTCAAGCTTCAGCCCTATCGCCAAACATCCTTAGCAGTTAGAAGAAATTTGAAGTTGGCAACTAAGTACTACGACCCCTACAGAATCATTGAGAAAATAGGCACAATAGCATACAAACTCCAGTTACCTCCTAGCTCTCGCATACACCTTGTATTTCATGTCAGTCTACTGAAGAAGAAGTTTGGGGACAAAGAAGTTCCATTCACTGAGTTGCCAGCCATGCATAAAGATGAATTCATTGTTGCACCAGAGAAGATACTGAATACCAGAGTAATCTTCAGAGGCAATCAATACAACCAGCAACTCTTGGTTAAATGGATGAACTTACCCACAATTGATTCTACCTAGGAAGACAACCTTTATCCAAGCTCACTTTCCAGACTTTTGGCATTCTTGGGGACAAGAATGTGCTAAATGGGGGGGGGGGGGGGGGGGGGGGGGGGGGGGGATTGCTACATATAAGAGAAGAAAAGAGAGGAAATTAAAGAAATTAGGGGGCATTGAAAACAACAATCAGAGTGGGTAGGAAAGAGAAATCACTTGAGACTGCTGAAGTGTATATGGGACAAAAGGTTAACCACCCGCATCAGAGAATGTGCAGTGAGGCAATATTGTGAATCAGTGAGCCGTGAATTGTTGGGTAGCTAATGATATAAGATTTGTAGTACCTAATGCAAAGGATATGAATGATATCAGAATTCTCTATTTCTCTTCTCTATTCTAATATGTTCTAACTTCTTCTCATCTCTAATTTCTTATTCTCCTCATTTGATTGTTGTGTGTTCTGATTGATTCTTTGGATACATTACACATAACTACCCATCAAATGACCGTGCCATCAGACATATGATTTGAAAGGGAAGAGTCCAGATCAAGTTCACGATGTCTTCTGATAACTGTGAAAAAATCAGTTGCACCATGTTTTTGATTATCTGTTAGAGCATCCTTCCATAATTCAAATTCCTATAATATAGAAGTTTGATGGTCTTAATACTGGATCGGAAAAGATGAAAGAATAAATGTGACTGCTGCAGCAAACCAGTGGCATTGCCACCAACAAATGTAGATCCTATTTAAAAGATTTCTTTTTTTTAACCAACAATTTTATCCAAGTCTGGAGGATAAAAATTTGCACCAGGTGGTTTTAGCATGGGGAATGCTGCTTTATATTCAAGACCCTTCCACCCACTGTCTGGTTTTGTGGCTTCGGGAAGCAACTTTATTGCTGAATCTGCTGTTGTCAAAAATGGTTTATTCTCATCAAGACAGGACCTGTTCATAAAAGAAGGGATTATAATTCATTGATAGTTCTTTTCAAAAGTTATAGTTGTTCATCAAATAAAAGATTCATAGAAGAGATGTGAAATCTGTCAACTATGTATGGAAGCTCTGTTCAAGAATTCAGAACATTAACAACATTTGCTGAGATCAGTGACTTTCTCTGCCACAAACCCTTACATTAAAAAGTGAGACAAGAACAAAAAGGATATGAAAAATTAGAAATGTCCAAGGGAATGGTCATTCCCCTTGAATCATCAATCTTGTCTTATTTTCCCCTTGTCACCTATTCTTTCTGAATAACCTCTTTTCCTATGATGTACAGACACAGATATGATTGGAGTCCATTACTTTTCTATTTTTGTCCTTCCATTTTCTTCAGTATCCTCCATTTGTAATATGTTCCTTCTTCCTTGCTAAGAGCTTTTCTTTCTATTAACAACAACAATCCCCTTTCACAATTTTTTTAGTTACAAACTCAAGTGTCCAGTACATTTATTTTTTCATACAACTACTACGGGCCATGGATTACAACTGATTTCATTGGAATTAACACTGACGGTAGTAAACAAACAAGGTGATAAGACTATACTTGAGGATAAAAGATGCTTTAGGAAATTGGCTTTCCTCAAATATTGCAAAAATCAGGCATGAACATACAAACACACAGATAACTCAAAGGAACAATCCAAGACTTACCATGGGCTCTTATTTATCGAATAATATATCCATTTTAGCTTGTCCAATTCTGATTTGCTAGCTTGTTCTTTCAACCAATCCCTTAGAGCTGGATTGTTCTACCAAACCTGATTAAGGAGGAAAATTAGGCAGAGGCACCATTAGCAATTACGGTATATTGCGAACCATAACAGCACTGAATGGTTCCAAGGTAGCTTTTCATTGAGCTAATGTGAACGAGTCTTTTCTTTCTCATTTTGTTTGTCCTCATATCTCAACCTCCCTCTTTGCCCCTAACACCCACAATCAACTCCCCTACCCGCACAACAAACAAAAATTCATAAAAACATTGCAAAATCCAAGTTGCTGATTCCAAATTATAGCCAAGTCAAAGCAACAGGAATTACAGAATTGCACGAAGACTAAACTCTAACCTAGTCTCTTAATGAGGTATTAATGAATTTTCTTTTCAGTTATGCACAAATATCTTCGCTTGAATTCAAGAAATGGCTTGATAATCATTTTGATCACAACATAATACCTCCCTGTAAAGGATATATAAAGGTTCATATTCATAAGACCAAATCAACCACAGGGTGCAGATCAAACACAAATATATTAGAAACATTTTGCAGATACACCAGAACTTTAAAGATGCATGTGCTTGTTAGCCTATTTCTGTGTATATATGCATCCACAAATAAGTTAACATTGATAAAAAGGAAGTGCCTGCAGGTAAAAGATTTTGTCCACAACTCTTGCAGCCTTAATAAGAAAACCCAATGCCTCCTTATCTCCATCTGATAGGCTGGTCAACTGCAGCAAGGACAAAAAAGGAATAAACTTTAATTTACCAATACATAAATAAAGATCCAAAAAAAAGGAAAGAGAGAAAGAAAGAAAAAGCATATAATAATAAAACAACAACAGTATCGTAGTAGCAAAAGAACAACAATAGCATGATGGGTTTTGGAAGAATAAGGTTTGAAACGGAATTATACAACAAAATATTCAAATTCAGTTCAATACCTCCTCAAATAATATGAGCCAAATAGACTAAAGCTCACAAACAACACACTTTTGGTGCCCTGTCCAACCACAAAACTTATAAATAGTTATGACTGACACAAGAAATGCTCAAACCATACATGTGCATACTTACAACTTTGACATTTTCACATCATTATTCTAGCTTTTCAGAAAATGTTTTAATGAATAAGTACCACATTTTAGGTTTTCATAAAAACCATTACCTAGTTTCTAAAATAATGCTTTAAGAGTTAAATGAATACAATCCCTTGTACTGACTGATTCATCTTTCTTCATCAAGCTCTACTAGTATATGATTTAATTGTACCAAGAATGGGAATTGTCAAGCATGCTTCACTATAAACTGCACAGGCTAATGTTCATTTTATAAATTAATCACTCAAATTGCCACCCTTAGAAAAAGTATATGAACTGGGAAATATTTTGAAACTGAACGTATTCACAACACAAGTTAATATTTCTGCAAGACTTGCCAGTTAAAATGCCTCATTAATCAAGAAACTGCAGGTTGAATGATTGCTGGATGGACAATATTCAAAATGAGAAAACAACAGGTTGACAGACATTGAAAGCTCAAAGGTAATAGATCAATTAAATATTATAGCAATTAAGGCATCAGATAGACTGAAGCAAACTAGAAGAGAAAGTTGACTACCTCTGCACTGAGAGAAACAGAAGCATATCGTTCGAGCTGTTTGTTCAGACTCAAGCTGCAAGCTACCTTGTTCTCTTTGTACCTTTAGGAAATCAGATGGAATATATAGCATAAACAGAAAAGGATTTATGAGAAAATTAAGAGTTCTGTGTGGTAACATTCATTTGCCATTCATCTTTCATAGAATATCAGCAAAAAAGATTTCCAAAAAATTATTTTTGTGTGCTAGAAAAACAACAGAGGGGTATTTTTTGCTATCGCCGCAAAGAATATACTTTAGCTTTCACAAAAAAGTCACAAACAAAAAGGCATAAACATTCACTAGAAATATATCTTTTTGGATGCACAAGGATGAGATGGTAATTTACTTGCATAAAACTTTTTGCATACCGTAGATGTTAAGGATGTAATGAAATGCTACCCAATAAAATCAAAGTAAATTTGTTCTCAGAGGCCAATTCCACATAATTCTTAAAAAACCTTATGGAAAACAAAGAAAATGGCACATGATGTGCAAAACGATATTTTCTCAGTTGATAGATGATGTGATAGTGAATTTACTCACAGCATTTAAATTTTAACATACCTTTGCTTAATTATCTCAGAGAGTTGACCATACTGTCCATTTAAGTCACAGGGGATATAATCAGGATGTTCTTTGGCAAGTAAACTTCTAAATTCCTCATAGGAAATATACCTTACAGCAGATACTTCGGTTTCCTAACATAAAATAAAAACATATGCTTTCAGACTCTTACACTTTAATAGCTGGAAGCCTTCACTTTATTATTTAATACTAGTGTCAAAAATCAGGCACACCATAATTCAACAGGTGTTGCACATCAAAGCATAAAGTTCCAATTCACAAGCAAATATTATTCTTAAGCCGCATGGAATGCTCTATTTCAGATGTAAAGACCAGGCCAGACCCCAAAAATGGATGAGAAAGAGAAGTCACAAGCTATTAAATTTGATGCCCAGTAATGCAGAAGCAATTTGCTGTAAATGTGAGAAATGCACCTGTTAATATACTGCTCATTTTAAATTTAAGATAACGTTTTTACAGATTTAACAAGTTACTTCTTCAAAGTTCACCATCAATATTCGAGTTTGAATGAGAGCATAAAAAATTCTGGCCTAACAAAAGTACACCAACACAAGCAACTCCACCATAATGAAGATGAATAGCCAGCATATCATGCCGAGTCAAAAATATGATGACAGGCTTTGATACGATGTGACAGCATTAGAACAAACACTTAATTAATATCGGTTTCTCTAGTACATGGACTAACTTCAATTTATGTTGCCAAATGGATCCAAGTTTCATCTGACATAATCATTAACTTACTCACCTGAAGAGAAAATGCCCCTAGAGGAATTGGATCTACAGTTGTTACAAGATATACATCATCAAATTTATTATTGATTATTTTGCCGCCATCAATGATGCTGCATTCAAATGTAAAGTTAACAGCAATTAATGAAAGGCCAAAAGAGAGGAGGGTTGAAGGAAATTGGTTAATGAACTAAGAAGTAATATTAGGCTGCCACATAGCATTAATTGCCCAGACATTTGGCTTGAATAATAGCATGATTTCAAGACAATTATATATTGATATAAAATCCATAATCATACATTTTAATCTTGCCTCATTTCTATTCACTTTTATGGGAGTAAGAAAAAGCAAGCAAGTACGAAAAAGAAAGGAGGTAAAATTTAAAAATCCCTTTTTCTTGGTCAGGTTTATGCATTTGAACCAGGCTGCAGGATATGAACCAGGCAACAGCAGCGAACACTGTCAAAGTGAGATTTCTGGCATTGATCAAAAGAGATGACATAAACTCAACTCTCAACTTAACAAAGCATTAATCCCAAGAGAACGCAAATTAATAAATTTTTTTATTAATTACATGTAAAGGAGAGGGGACACCTAGGACTTGAACTCGACACTTAAGAGGGAACAACACAAGTTCCTAGCCACCAAGGTGTGCCTTGGTGGTTATTAGAAGAGATGACATAGAATTCTGAATAAGAACTCCCAGAAAGAATTTTCTAGACTAGTCTAATAAGAGATGACATAGAATCCAGAATAAGAACTCCTAGCTGATCAAAGTGTCAAATAAAAGTATGAGCTGGAGAACAAGAAAGCCCATAGAGCACCTGCATTTTTTTTTTAAATCAATGCATTTACATTCATTTCCATTGAATACAACATATGCCAGGTCATCTACTGATAAAATATGTTTGGTTAACTTTCCCAGTGCTTGCTGCAAAGCTCCTCCATCCACTCTTACATCTATTCTCCGAATATACTATAACATTATCGATTGTGATGAGAGAATCAGAGAATGTATGGTTTCCTCTCTTTACTTCCCTAATCTAGGGATTCACAACGGATATATACTCATAGCTCAACCCTCTGCTCTTTCCGAATCAGAAGATATGAAGGATCTGTTCTTAAAGCACAAATCCAAGTGTCCTGGGTGCAGCAGTCATGCTGATTATGTGCAGAGGTGCTGGAATTCGACCTGGACTAGAAAGAGGAGAAACTTATCCACGAATAAATTTTTCAGACTATGAAATACCCAAGATTTCTGTTCTTCTCGGTTGCAAACAATATGTGCATGTATAACTGAAAATATGTTTCAAGAAATCAAATCGGAGGAATTTAAGGGCTCTATAAATTGTATAAAAAGCCATTAGATAAGAATTCGTAGTCAACTGAATTAAGAGAAGAATATGATTCACAGACCGCTCTTGAAGGAAAACGAATAGCAACTCAAATGCATCCTCTGGAAGTACAACGCCTAGCTCTTCGCGAAGAAAAAGCCAATTAATTTTAACACTAAAACCACCAAAGAAAAAGCCGATAGAACGAGGATCCAGCAAATTAGCTTGCCTAGCAGTTATAAGTGATGTTTCACCAGCAGACGCATGGCCAGCACTGGAGATATCCCAACGCCCACAGTCAGCTCGGCGTTGCAGAAGCAACTCTTGTGTACTCTCAGCGAAAATCCAAACGTGAACAGCTCGGTGGTAATCTCCATCTCAATGAATCTCTCCTCTGCATTTGGCAACAGAAAATTATTAAACATTTCGCTCTGTTTATTGTTAAAATAATTGAATTACTCAAAGACAACCGTAATAAATACAACTTGCTCTTATTATTTTATTATTTTCTTTTCTTTTCTTTCGTTTTCTCAACCGCCAAACAGAGTAACTGAATTAACAAAAGACGAATTGAAATCGTTCAAATTTCTGATTTGATATGCGGACAGTGACAGAGCGTAAATGCAATGAAACTACGTCGTTTAGTATGAGCTTAGATTAATTGGGTTTAACGGTAATTTTGAGTTAATTAATAAAAAGTAAAACTACAAATAAACATGCCTGGGTTTGGAAACGCCAGTTCTTTTACCGGTTTTAGTACTCTTCCAGTACCACTGGAGAAGTTTCTGCCATTTCTTTTCAATCACTGATACTGATACTCCAGTTTATTGGAGGAAATAAACCAAACTTGTGTCAACACTAGTCATTTTTTATTTTTTCAATTTAACGTCTTTTATTATAATCATTTTTCTCCATTATTTGGTCAACTCTTATTTTTTTTCCCTTACATTTGCATCTAGATATACATCTTCCTCATTATTTGGTCAACTTTGGTCATTTTATTTTAATGTCTTTATGTAACATCTATTTTTTAGATTTTTTTTTTGTATTTGATGCCTTTGCATTTATCATTAAATACAATTCAAAACTTTTTTTTTTGAAAAGAAGAGAAGAGAATACAATTCAAAACTTTAAACTCACAATTACCACCAAAGATTTTTTTTTTTAAGAGTCAATTTTAGGTTTTTTTTTTTTCCTTTCTGTTCCTTTCGTCAAGTTATGCCCCTGCATGAGAAAATTAAAGTAAAAAATCCATAATTAAGTCCTAAGGATTTATTTAGATGGTTTACAATATAATTTAGTAACATATGGTATTTATTTATCATGTTTGGTATGGTATAATATAGTTAGTAAAAATATTTTTATTAAATTTAATGATATTTTAAATTTTTTAATATGCTATGAAAATGAAAAATTATTTACTAGCATATATTTAGTATTTAAAAAATTTATTTTGAATATTTTTAAATGATAAAAATGTAAAACCGTAAAAAACATGAGATTAGAATAAAAAAAATCATACCATAGAGGATAGAAACCAAAACATAAAAATTAAATCATACCATACTATACTATAACAAATCATAAAACAAACAAAGTCTAAGATAGGGAGTGATATGAGATGAGGTTAAACACAAGAGTCAAGTGTGAAAGAGAGGAGAGAAAGACAAATTGAAAATTTAATAAAAAATTAAAAATTAAAAAAAAAAGAATTAAGAAATTAAAACAACATAAAAGAAAAAAACAACAAAAAATAATATAAAAAAAATGATATCAGATCGAGACTAAACGATATAAGAGGAGGGGTGATAAAACGAGAGTTGAGGTTGAAAGCCCCGATACGAGGCCTAATTTCAAATTTTCTATCATTTTATAGGATTAATTATATCGATTGTCATTAATCTTTTACTCTTATTCTATTAAAATTTTTAAATTTTATTTTATAAAAATAAAATTTTTAAACTTTTAATTTAATCCTAATAAAATATCTAAGATGATTTTCTGACTGAAAAATAGCATGATAATGTAACACCACCTGATGAAAAATTTAAAAAATAATAATTTTACCTCGCCCACACCAGTACATAAAGAATTAAGGACAAAACATGTGAATTTATATTTGCTAAAAATATAATTTTAAATCTATTAAAAAATATAAGTAAAGAATAAGATAAAATTAATTTTTTTTACTACATGACAATAAGTGACTATCACGTTATATTTTTTATTGTCAAAAAATAATCTTAAGAATTTTATTGAAACAAAATTATAAATTTGAGAATTTTATTTTTATAAAATAAAATTTAAGAATTTTAATAGAATAAAGTAAAAGACCAAAAATAATGAGAGCAATTAAACCTCATTTTACACTAGAATTATTGTCAGGCAAGTTGTCCAAGAATTTGCCAGACAATTCCGGTTTATAGAATTTCAAAATTTTGCGTGATTATCTCAGGAATTTATCAAAGTTCCAACCATTTGTTTATGAACGAGAAAGGTTGATTCACGAAATGAAGAAAATAAATTACATTAGTAAAATCTAAATAATAATACAAGCCAACTGCTCTGGATTAATTGCTATAAACTGTATCAATGCTGCTGCCTTATAGCATTTATCCAATTATTGCCATTTATTTCATCAGAATTGGCAAGACTACAAAAGCTCAAATTATCGCCATTGATTGTCTGAATTAGCATCAGCAACACACAGGAACAGAGCGAGCTGATACCAACGCTATCTCTACTCAGGTATTTCATTGGCTAAGGAAAATGCGGGAGTTATATCCACAGGCACCTGAAAAACACAGGAAATCCTAAGCATGAACAAGAAGTAATATGAAATTATAACCAACAATTACAAAATGTAATCTTGACATAACGACATGCAACTTAATGTTTGTTGGTACAAAAATTATTTGTTCCATCACAAAATTGTCTGGATTTGAACTCTGTCTAATGGAATATATAACCTTATATACCTTTGGTGGTAGAACTTTTGACAAAGAAAACTAATCATTAAATTGATAATTCTAAAAACAGGCCAAGTGCCATAAATCTGCAAGCTTTAAGAAAGTATTGTCCATCCCCCTTAGTTGTGCAGTTTCTATCGGGCACAAGATACAAAATTTTTTCTTTTCCCCTATCACCCATGTATGTCTCAATTAAAAACAAAAAAAAAAAAACCCTCCAAATAGATTGCCATTTCAATAAAGACATGGTGATTAATGGCCTTATCTTGCTCTCGTTACACACAGATATATATGCATTGGAAAGTAACAGAATTTCACAGCTTGTACCTGAACGCTCTCTAATTTCTGCAACGCATATTTTAATGGATCTGTCATTTTACAGTATTTCTGAAGCAGCAAACTCGCAGCATTTTTGTCACCCCTTGCCTGTATAGTTAGTATCTCCCTACTAAGGCTTTCAACTGCACCTTCAACCTTCAAATGAAAGGGATTTTACGGTGTTGGCCTTTCAATAAGAGAAGTTCATCAAGGGAAGTTGGAAGGATTATACCTTAGCAAAATCAACAGAGAATGTCTCATCTGGGTGCAAAATGAAAGCTTCTTTCTCAAATAACCAGTTGAACTGCAGTGCTTGTCCTTTTCTGACAATATTCAGTAGATATAGAATGCTCAGAGTAATGGAACCAGAGGATTAAAGACAGAAGGTATGATTGGTTGCTTACCCATGAGCTTCCTCTAAACCAAATCGAACTGACCGAAAGCATCCCGCAAGAAAAGAAACATACATAGACTTCACCAAACTCTTTGGAAGCAAATCCTGCACTCCTCAGGCGCACATTTATAAATAGACTAACTTTTTATACACATGCATTCCATGTGATTGATGAATAAGTAATTTTTAAATTTTATACTAATCATAAATAACAAATATTATTTAAAAAATATAATTTGGTTATGCATAAAAAATATACTTTTCATATTTTTGTAAATATAAATTATAACAATTTTTAGCCAATATTGAACAACAAATTATATAAAAAATTTATCATGTATCAGTCAATTGACTGATATAATAATTATAAATTAAATCAACTAATTAAAATACAATATTAAAAATTTTGAATTAAAAATTTTGGTACCATTAAATTAGCAATTCATCACAAAAAAAAAAATTTCTAACCTAACTAATAAGTTATAGCTATGTATGTATATGTGAGTTGAGTGTGAGGTTATTGTACTCTCAACAACAACAATAACAACAATAGTTGTGTAATTTAAGGAATAACAAAAATTAATATAAGCAATTCTCAATTGCAATTAATTTTTCAATCTTATAAAATTTTAATTTAATCTTACGATATTGGTAATGTTCTTGACAAATTTTTAGTAAAATATAAATATATTACATGATTTGATTAAGAATAGCCTGTGGCATGTGCATCTACATATGTGTATGTGATTAATTATTAAAAGGAAATTGAAGTCATACGATATATAATTAACTAATATTGAAAATTTGATTAAAATAGTATATTTTATAAAATTCATTCAATAGAATGCATAAATAAAAAAAACTCCAAGAATTTAAATGAAAAAGAAAAAATGAAAAATCAATAAACTTTTAGAATTTGATAAATAAGGTAAAAGCTTGATTGCCAAGAATTTAAATGAAAAAGGAAATACAAAAATTCAACGATTATAATTTGATAGAAGAGTTCTTTTAATCTAAATTCTACTATAATAAAATTCCATTAATAATAATAATAATAAAAGAAGTATAATATACAACATATAACATTTGAAAATTATTTACTCATATAATATTTAAAATTATTGTTTTTATATGAGTAAATAAATTCTAATCATTTTACAATAAATAGATATATTTGTCTATTTTATGTGGAATGAAAACAAATTAGAACATAAATTAGGAAAAAGTTTTAATAGGATAATTTAGGAACTAACTAAGAGCTTTTTGTCTATCAACATATCTCTTCATACATTTATATATATATATTATAGATACAAAGACAGGCAGATAGATAAATAGAACGATAGACAGAGACAGAGAGACATAGAAGTCCCAAATTATCAAGTATAGCCTCACAGTATTGCATTTTCTAGGCACAATGCACAAGCATAAAATATAACCAAGAACTAGGCAATGCAAATTTTATCAAAATTATTTTGAAACTGGAGGATGCACGTTCTGGCTTCCTCAAATAATAAAACGCCATCAAATTTCCAGAACACATGTTACAAAAGGTTAAGAGGATTCACCTAAAAACGCATGGGAATAGCATAAAACTACTTAGGTTGACCTAATGCTTTTATCACAACTATTTTGACCGTAAAACCAGACTTATCTAATACATTTGCCAACAAAGCATTGCATGGATCACTGTGAATTCAGTATCTGTGAGGTGGGAAAGTAAATTGGTAGATAAGTTATTTAGCCCTACATTGCATGATTTTCATGTATAGTAAGTCACTAACCTAGTTAATTAAAAACTTGAGAGCCCAGAGGCCAACTAACCTTGTCAATTAAAAACTTGAGCGCCCAGAGGCCAACTATATCAGCTTTTGCTTCTTCCAAAGCCGAGTATAGTTCCTGCAGCTCCTGTATCAAAGCATAGAAAGGAAAGCAAGAAATGTACAGAGGATATTGGCTTCCATATGCAAATAACAATTGCAAATAAAATTTATTCTATTTCAATTTGGAGTATTGTTGTTTCCGATCTCATTTTGAAACATAAGTGGACAAAATGCCACTAATAAACTTGCAAGAAATGATTATTCATATGATTCCTTTCTCATAAACAGCAAAAATCTGGCGACAACAAATTTATGTGGAATTTAGTTCCATGATTTAATGGAGAGAGACACTACATAAGTGTCCAAATATCTAAAAACCTGTGAAACGTAAATTGTAAAGAGGTAGCATTAAGTTATGCATCGAACCTTTCTCACCGTAGACTTTTGACCATTTGGAAGTGTTATAGAATGAGGACCTATACCATGGCAGCATTCATGACAGATGGTGTGCGTAAAGAAAGAGTCAAAATCTACAAGTTCCCTTTGTTTCTTAGTGACACACACATCAGCTATAGGCTGAAGGATATGCTTGAACCTGTTCAGTAGATCATATCCAACATTTAGAACTTTCCTACACTGATGACACAACATTTTGAAAAGGCAACAAAATGAAAAGACGAAATGATAATAACATAAACTACAAGGAAAGATACTGTACTTTGCCTCCGAAACATTCTTAAGCATGACCATTGAAGTTCCTCGTTCCTTTACTATACGCTCATCATTGGGTAAATTAAAAGCAACAGTCTGAGGACCCTTCACATCCTGATAAAATGTAGACCTAGTAGCCTGAGTTTCTTACTGAGATAAGATCGAATTAAAATGGAATGGTAGCTATCAACTGAATTCACTCCATCAGTGGATAAGTGGAAATTTTTTTGTAGAACATTTGAATGGACTTTATGGCAAATATTCCAGTTTTACATATGCACAACCACCGCCACCAATAACCATTTGTCCAAAATATGAGTCCTAATATATAATTTCTATAACTAACCCCTGCATTATAGATGAGTTGGATGACACGAATAGGAGCAGCACTGATATCTGTTGACTTGTAAGCATCGTCCATTGGAAGATTATGTTCCAAAACCTAAACAAATATTGTCAGAAAGTGGGGTATATAAGTTAGAAAGAAAAGTTCCTACTCAAAGGAAAAGAAAAAAAAAGGAAGAGGTGCTGCAACTTTGGCTGCATATAACGCCACCAAGTACCTGCAAATTATCGCCAAAGAGTTTAAGTTGATCTGTTGCTTTTTCATCTCGGACCCCAATAAATGCTTCAAATGTAGCCTACAGTAAAGATAATGCAACTCATGAGCAATATACAACAATTAGGGAAGAGAATAAACACTAACACAAATATACAGTTATAAAATTTAGCAATGTTGGTTTTGTCTTAGGAGTTTGCCATTTAGGACTTAGAATATCTTGCTCAAATGGCAATATGCAAGATAATTAATCATAAACATTCTAAACTGGAGCAATTGAAGATAAAAATTATCACATATTCAATGCCACATAACAAAGTTCATTACTGAACTCAATTTTATGCTATATCTAAGGTCATTAAAATCGAAGAAAAGAAGCATAATCTACACATGAATATTACCTTGTATCCAAAAATAGCATCTTCATATGTCTCATATGGACCTATTGTCACATCCAGCTTAGAATCCTACACAATGAGACAGATATAAATGCTCATCAGAATTTGATTAAACTGCTAAAAGCTTAAGCATTTGATGGGGCAACTTAAAAGGTAAACCCAGAAGGTTTGATATTAAGAAAATTTCTTTATTTGTTTAACATGTTCCAAACCTCTAAATTTTTCCTCTTCCTTTTTACTATTGAAGGTTAATACATATCAAATATATATTTAAAAAAAAATTCATAAAGGTGCAAGCCCAGTACATGACAAGTTAGAAGAGGATTGTAATGTTTTTTTTCAAATTTGCTAAACAAGAGCTATAAGATATTAAAGAAAATGAGGGGGAACCCCATAATAAAACTCACTAGACAAAGCTTAATCACAAACTTGTTGGAGTTGACTAAGAGTGTATTTAGCATTGTCGTTTGAGTAGTTGTTGCAAAAAAAATACTATGTTGAAAATATTGATTAGAGGCTATTACAGTTTATTTTTAAAGTGAATCACCTATTCTGATCATAAGAACTTCAAAACAGTTCAACACTCCCAAATTGTTTTTTCTAGCAACATCTAAAATGATGCACTCCTGGAAAAAGCAATGTCAGCTTTAAAGCAAAATAGACTCTAAATTGGTCTACTCCTCCATTTAGCTTTGTTTAGTATCAAAATTTATATAAGATTTTGTGATAGTAAATCCTTCTATACCACTTATTCTGCATCATTTTTGGCAAAGGTAAAATAATATAATAAATAAAAAGTCAAAACTTAGAAAGAAGTTCATTTACTGCAGCTTCAAGAGTAAATTGTCAATCAGATCAAGAGACATTTTAGCCCCTCTACATGCAGTTTCCAGCCATTTCTCATTGAACTTTTCAGCATTTCCATAATTGTTTTTGAATTTCAGAACCACACGTTGTGAATAAAATATACTGGAGAAGGGTCGTCTGATTCCATACTCCAGAAACTATGATAAAATATGCATCAATGCCTCAATGCACAAAAAAGGAATTAAAATATTAGGAAATGAAGAGCTACACCCAGTGCCCACCGGAGGGGCCTTGTCACAATGTACTGAATCAACTACCACATGCAGCTATGAACAATTTGAGGAATGTAAACAACGGTATGCGTATTAGGGGTACTGACCAATTCCATCCAGGCTATATCTGACTCATAATAGTCATTTGAGAGGAATCCATCAGCTTTGCTATGTAGTAACCTCTTCAAACTACACAGCATAAAAAAAGATTTAATGAAAATCTGAGAGTGGAGCAGAATTCAGGGTGATGCATAGCAAATAAAGCTATCAAAAAGAAAATTTTAACAAACATTATACCTAGGAGAGCTAGCCAAGTCCCCAGCCTTGTGTAAGAGTTCAGCAGCTTTTGTGATCATAGAATTATACTCTTTTGAGTAGGGAATACTAAATAGATCATGACTACCCATCAAATGACCCGTGCCATGATTTGATACAGAAGAGTCCAAATCAAGTTCACTGTGTCTTTTTATAACAGTAAAAAAACCAGTTGCATCACGTTTTTGATTCTCTGTCAGGGTACTCTCCCATAACTCAAATTCCTATAACATGAAAAATTTGTTGGCCTCATTAGTGGATGTAAAAAGAAGAAAGTGTATTATTATAACTGCTCAGCGAACCAGTGGGATGGTCACACATATCATGTGGATCTTATTTAATTCTTTTTCAAAGTGTAAACTTTCCTCACTGACCATTTTATCCATGTCTGGAGGATAAAAATTTGCACCAGGCGGTTTAATCATAGGAAATGCTGCTTTATATTCCAGACCCTTCCACCCTCTGACTGGCTTCATGGCTTCATGGAGTAACTTTATGGCTGAATCTGCTGTTGTCAAAAATGGCTTATTCTCATCAAGACTGGACCTGTTGATAAAGAATGGATGTAAAATTGATTATTATTTCTTTTCAAAAGTTATATCGGTTGTTCACCAGATAATATATTCACAGATGAGATGTGAAAATCTATCAACGACAGGGATGCTTCGTTCAAGAATTCAGAACAAGAACATTAACAACATTTGCTAAGAAATCAGTCCCTTTCTCTGCCATCAACCTGAACATGAAAAGTGAGCCTAAAATAAAAAGGATATGAAACATCAGAGACATCCAAACGAATTACCTTGAACCATCAATCTTTTCTTATTTTACCTTTTTGACCTTGTCTCCTACTCTAGCTGAATAATATCTCTTATCCTATGATGTGCAACACATATAATTGGAGTGCATTACTCTGTTGTTTAGTACTTTTATTTTGTTCAGTTCCTTAGCAGAGGATATCATATCCACCTTTTGTAATCTGGTCTCCTAAATCTTTCTAATAATGAAAATAGACCTTTTACATTTTTGGGAGTTGCAAACTTAAAATGTCTAGTGCATTGTCATTATTTAACACAACCAGTGTAGGCCATTGGTTTGAATGATTTCATGGGAACTAACACTAATGATAGCAAATGAAATATGTGGTCTAGATTATATTTAAAGATGAAACATGGTTTTGGAAACTGGCTTTCATTTGATATTCAAAGATCATGCATGAGCACACAAGCTAACACACAGAGGTAACTCAATCGAACAGTCCAAAGAAGAGTTACCATGGGCTCTTATTAATCAAATAATACATCCACTTGAGTTTGTTCAACTCTGATGTGCTAGCTTGCTCTTTCAACCAATCCCTTAGAGCTGGATTGCTGTACCAAACCTGATTAAGGAAAAAATTGGAGAGCAATATAAACTAATAAGCTGAAATCCCTATACAGGGGGGAACATTTAAGTAGAACGCAAACCGTGAATTCATATTTTATACATAATGGATGCCGACCTTTTCATTCAGACAAAAAGCTTACAATGAAAGCAATTATCAGGATAAGTTAACAGTACATAAAATCAGGAATTAATACAATTTTTATAATCAGTAACCTCATTAAAATATTTTGGAAGTTAGAAGATGATATTCCTTCTCATGACGACAATTATGGTTGAGTTATTTATTGAAGTGGCCAAGTTTCTATCTGGTTATTTCCCTTCTGTGAGTGGTTGTAACCACTTCTCATGGAACCAAGGAATCAACTTATAATTGGTCCAAGGTTGCTTTTTATGGAGCTAATCAGAGGCACTATTAAATTGACACCTAGGGTCTTTTCTTTTCTAAATTTCTTTTCCTAGTATCCTTACCTCACTCTTTCTCCCCAGCATCCCATGCTCCACAACCAACAAAAGATAATAAGAACATTGTAGAAGCCTTGGTGCCCATTTCCAAACTATAGCCAAAGCAACAGGACTTGTATGGTAGCTTGAAGAGAAGAGTCTAACCTAGCCTTGTCTAACCTAGTCTTTCAACAAGGTATCAGAATTTTTCTAATCAATTATACATAAATATCTTTGCATGAATTAAAGAAAACTCAACTTAATTCAACTAAACTTTAATCTCAAGTTAATTAAGATCAACTATATGAATTCTCTTTTTTGGCTTGAAGCAATTATGAGCTACATCTTTGGAAAGATATAGAACCAAAAGATCATTTTGAACCACTTTCTTCCATGTTAATTTAAGCCTACCCCTACCCCTCCTATCAATATCTACCTTAACATATCCAACCTTTCTAATAGGTGCATCCACAAGGCTTCGTTTCATATGGTCAAACCATCTCAACCTCTATTCCCTTGTTTTATCCTCAACAAGAATTATTTTGATAATTTTTTTTATCACAAGATAATATCTTCATTTCTAAAGGATATACATAAGAACATATTCATGATACCAAGTCAACTACATGGTGCCGATCAAACACAAATATGTTAGAAATATTTTTGTAGATACACCAACAACTTATCAAGATTAGTACACTTATTAGCCTATCTCTGTGTCAGGTGCGTAGCTAGAAAAATAGTTTAAGGGGGGACACTTATAGATGTATTAAGGTAATGAAATAAAAAGAACTTAATATAACTTTCATAAAAAGTATACTCATTATCAAACAAAAATAAATTGCCAAACTAATAGTTTCAAGAAAGATAAAAGTATAATCAACAATTTAAAAATCTTCATTACCAACTATCACATTACAATTGCTCACAACGATTCTTCATCTTTGAAAACGTTGAACAATGGTCTCATTGCTAATTTCATTAAATGTCTTCCTTTCAATGTAGACAAGTAAACAATCATTTAAAAACTAATTTCTCATTCGGTTGCGCAAGCGACTCTTTACAATTTTCATGGCAAAAAATACCCTCTTTACTATAAATGTGGTAACCGGTAAAAGCAATATCAATTTCAACAATCGAAAAACTAATATGTAAACTCCACTTCATGTCTGAACCATTTTTTCAGCCATAAGGAAGAATGATGAAAATGAAGAGTAGAAAAGAAGATTTCAGTATGGGCTCATATTTTAAAAAGAGAAAAAAAATGAATGGTTAAATAGGCTGCCGAAAAAAAGAAGATGAGGTAAAAAAGAGATGGGCCCTCTTCTTTGGCTTTAGTTATATGTAACTTTTAAATACTTAAATTTTTTTTTTCTGAAAATGTATTTTATTAAATAATATTATATATTTATGATTTTTTTTTCATTTTCAGGGGGGGTACGTGCCCCTCCTGGTCCTTTTCTATCTACGCCCCTATCTGTGCATATATCTTACTACAAAATTAACATATAGAAAAAACCTGCAAGTAAAAGATTTCATCCACAACTCCTGCAGCCTTAACAAGAACATCCAATGCCTCCCTATCTCCTTCTGATAGGCCTGTCAACTGCAGTGAGAAGAATGAAAAGGATGAATTTAGTTTACCAGCTTATATAAGTTCATAAGAAGAAAAGGAAAAGAAAGAAAGAAAAAGCATATAACAGTAACAACAGCAATAGTATTTTATAGTATGGTTTAATTGAAATCTGAATATATTATAAAATAAAGGAGTTTCTTACTAACACCAGTAGCAAGATGAATTTTGGAAGAAAGAGGTTTGAAACATAATTATACAACAAATTATTCAACTTCAAAAACACATCCTCATATTATATGAAATAAATCTAACAAACATGAGCTAGATTGACTGAATTTTACAAGAATAAGACATATCAACTCTTGGGCTAAGTCTTGCCAAAAAATTCTAATTAAAAATGCTTCGACCCACAACATGTGCGTGCTTGCAATCAGACATTTTTGCAGCATTATTGTAGACAAATTTTTGAAAAATGTTTTATTGATACATATCTCTTTTTTTTTTGGTTTTGATGTAATCATACCAAACTTCCTAAAGAACATAATTAGTAATGCGATCAAGCATTAGAAGTGGAATTTGAAAACCTCTGCATTTAGAGAAACAGGAGCATATCGACGAAGCTGCTTTTGTAGAGTCAAGCTACGTGCTATTTGGTTCTCTTCATACCTTCAGCAAATCAGATGGAATCCACGGGATAAGCAGAAAAAAGAATTATCAGAAAATTAAGAATTCTGTGTGGTGACATTCACCTGTTACTCATCTTTGAACATTAAAATAAAATATTTTAGAAAAATTATTTTTGTGTGCCATAAAAACAACATGAGGATACTTCTTGCTATGGCAGCCAACACTATACAATAGTTCTCAAGAAAAATGACGAAAGACAAAAAGGGGATAAAAATTTCACCCGAAAAATATAGTTTGGATGCACAAAGATATATTGAGATGGTTTTGTCTACCACAAATGTTTTAACATGCTATATATCTTAAGGATGTAGCTAAAGGCTACCAAAAACTTCGAACTAAATTTGATCCTGGGGGCCAGAACCATATAATTCTTTGAAACTTTAGGGAAACCAAGTTAAGTTCTTATGATGTGCAAAAGGTAACTTTCTTAGTAGGTAAAATATGTGATGATAGCAAATTTAATCACAACATCAATGCTTAACATACCTCTGCTTAATTATCTCAAAGAGTTGACCATATTGTCCATTTACGTCATAGGGAACATAATCAGGATGTTCTTCAGCAAGTAAGCTTCTATATTCCTCACAAGAAATAAATTTCACAGCAGATACCTCGGTTTTCTAACATAGAATAAAAGCATAAATATGCATACAGTTTCATACACTTTAAAGGCTTCATTTTATTGTTTAATAGAAATGTCAAACATTGGTCACACAATAGTTAAACAGGTACTGCACATCAAAGCATAAAGTTTACAATTTATCACAAGCAAATATAACTAGCAAGTGGTACAAAGTGTTCCGAAATTTCAGATATAAAGGCCAGGCCAGATCCCTAAGAATGGATTAAAAAGATAAGTTACACTCTATTGAATTGGTTGCACAGAAATGCAGAAGCAATTTGTTATAAACAGGGAGGAAAGCACCTCTTAATATAAAGCTAGTATTAAATTAAAGGGTAAGATCAAATCTCACACATTTAAAATGTTATTTCTTCAAATTTTACCTTCAAGTTTAAGTTTCATTGAGACCTTTACAAGTTCAGTCTAATAAAACTACAGCAATACAAGCAACTCTAAAATAATAAGCGTGAACAGCCCAGCACATCGTGCCACAACAAGAAGTTGATGACAGGTTTTGATTCAATGTTAAAGCATAGAATGAAAGCTTAATTACTTAACTGCAGATACCCTAGCACTACAAGAAATCACACTTAACTGCAGATACCCTAGCACTACAAGAAGTTACACCAAATTTTTCACAAAATCAATATGAGTTTTCTCTAGTATATGAACAAAAGTTCAACTTATAATGCCAAATGGATTTGTGTTTCAAAGACAATCATTAACAAACTCACCTGAAGAGTAAACGCCTCTAAAGGAATCGGATCCACAATTGTTACAAGATATACATCATTGTATTCATTATTGATATATTTACCATCATTTACGGTACTGCATTCAAATGTAAAGTTAACATCAATTAATGCAGGGCCAGAAGAGAGGAAGCCTGAAGGGAAGCAGTTAATGAACCAAGAAGCAATATCAGTTTTCCATAAAGCATGTAATTAACAAGACAACCTTAACAAGCAATATTAACAGGTCTGGTGTTTGTTGTCCAAGCTAATAAGTTTGATCACTATTCTTTGGTAAATGGCATTAATCATATAAAAACTATAGATTCAAAGTCTAAACATTTGCTATGACTACCATCAAGTTTTCACAAGACAATTATATATAGTATTGATTTCAAATCCCAAATCATACATTTTAATGCCTGCCTTATTTCAAATCACTTTTATGGAAGTAAGAAAAAGCAAGAATGTAACAGAAAGAAAGGATGAAGAATTTGAATGCCATTTCTTTTTGTCAAATGTAAGCACTGAAACCAGTCTGCAGGATAAAAGCCATCACATCTGCAGCCAACATTGTCAAAAAGGATCCTCGATTAGACTCCAAGATAAAAAGGATCTTTTGATCATTCCAAATCTGACCCAGGTGATCAATGTATCAAGCAAGAGTAAGAGTGAAAAGGATCATGTACGAGCTTCTACGAGCTTTTCAAGAAATTGCGAACAAGAGAGCCCATGGAGCACCTGTATTTTTCTCCTCTTTATAAACCAATACGTTACATTCATTTCTAAACACTACAAATGCAAGGTCACCATGCATCTGATTTACTTTCTCAGTGCTGGTTGCAAAGCTCCACCATGCACTCGATGCCAATTCTTAGAATATACTAAGATATCATCAACTGTATTCAAATGTGGGGTGACATCATTCCCCAAATAATATATGAGAGATTATGGTTCACCCTCTCCCCATCAACAAAGTCACGGTCTTAGAGCTCAGGACTCCTCCATCATGATCAAAGATATGAAGGATCTGTTGTAAAGCACAATTCATGCATCCAGGATGCAGCAGATACCCTGCTATGTCAGTCAGAGGTGCTGGAATCTGAACCTGGATTAGAAAGAAGAACTTCCCAAGAATAATGTTTCAGATAATGGAAAACCCAAGATTTCTATTTTTCTTATTTTCAACCAGCATTCACCTCTTATGACTGAAAAAGCTTTCCATGAAATCAAAGTCAAGAAACTTTTACCCTTTAAGGACTCTACAAATTATAACAATTCATTCAAATTACATAGTCCAACAACTAAAATTTAGTAAAACACTATATTTCTCACAACAAAAAATCAATAAAACCATAGTCCACTGAATCAAGAAAAGGATTTGATTTACAAACCACTCTTGAAGAAAAACAAATATCAACTCAAATGCATCCTTTGGAAGGATAATGCCAAGCTCTTCATGAAGCTCCCTCCTGAGTGCATTCAATTCAAAGTCTCAGCAAAAAGCAGAATAGTTAACTACAATTATCAGTTAATTATTAACACCAAATCCATTAAAAGGACAAAGAATGAAATTTTAACTCACCTAGCAGTTAAAAGGGATGAATCACCGGCAGATATATGGCCAGCACTGGAGATATCCCACTGCCCTGGCCATGAATCCTTACAATCAGCTCGCTTCTGCAGAAGCAACTGTTGACTACTCTCAGCAAAAATCCAAACGTGAACAGCTCTGTGGTAATCTCCATCTCGATGAACCTCACTCCTACATTGCGCCAAAAGGGCAAAAAAGTAATTCGGTACACTACTTGAACAAATTCAAATTATTGACTTAGTCAAAAATCAAAAAGACAACCGTGGCAATAAGAACTATTTTCTTTAATTTTCCCAGCCACCAAACAGAAATTAACTAAAAAGAGAAGAAAAGATGAATGGAAATCGTTGAATTCAAATTCTAATTTTTGATAGGTTGGAAGTTTGAACAGGTTCATAGAGCGTTAATATAATGAAACTACGTCGTTTAGTATGAGCTTAATTTAGAACAGGGGTTATTAGTGATAAAAAGAGGATTAAAGGAGAGAAAGTGAAAGTAAAAGCTTGCCTGGGCTTGGAAATGCCAGTTTTTTTGCCAGTTTTAGTGAGAACGTCGAGGTGTTCTTCTTGTAACAGTGGAATCGGAGTTGGAGTTGGAGTTGTCTCCGCCATTTCTTCTCTTATATAATAAACCCAAACAACTTGTCTCAACTCTGGTCTCTGTGTTGCATATATATACAGTCACGCAGTCACGCAGACACCCTTGCTATTTGGCTCAGGGAATATTTGAATCTAATATAATTAAGCAACTATATATTCTCCAGAGTCGTAAGTTTGAATTTAACACTTTGTTTGCACGGTGAACCACACTACTGCCTACGGGTACGTATTTTTAAAGCCATATAATATTTAACTACGAACGTTAGGGTTTCTTTGGTAATCAAATTCAATTTTAAGTTTAGATATCTTTTAAATGATTAAACTATCCTGAATTATACATAATTAATTATTTTCACATTTAAAAAAAATATAAAAATATAACTTAATTAATATAAAAATAAGTTTTCCAATTAACTTTATGAGCTAATTTTTAGGATTAGCATTTATAAATATATATTAATAAAAATAATATAATATAAAAAATATAACAATATATTTTAAGGACCATATTATATATAAATATTTGGTTTATGTAATAGTCAGGGCGGAACCATAGGGTCAGTGAGGTCGACTGAAAATTATATACTTTTAATATATTTTTTTTAATTATAAATATATATATATAATAATAATATTTATTAATATTTTTTTAAATATTAATTTTTAATTTTTAATAAAATTTTATAAATAAATTATTAGATTCAAGAATTAAATAAAAATATGTGTACAAAATTTAATAAATAATAAAAAAAATATTAATAGTAATTTATAATAAAAAAATTAAAATTTAATTATAATATTAAATATTTAATTTTATCTTTAGTTCGTCTGTAATTTTAAAAAAAAAAATTAGACCCTCTTACTCAATTTTTGACGAAAAATTATCCCTTTTTGCTCGGTTTTTTGCTCCGCCACTGGTAATAGTTAACAGGCCTTTTACTTGCCTGGAAGTAAGCTCAGCAAACTCTTTTGAAGGTTTTGAAAAATGATACAAATTGATGGGTTTGAACGTTTTTTTATGTTTACGTCCTATTCTGCTATGTAAATTACTGTCATTTTGCTTGTGAATAACACATTAATGTTGGTGATGATGTTCTTTGTCACAGTCAGTTATACATGTCCTCGTGCAGTTATGATCTAAATATATATATATATATATGTGTGTGTGTGTGTGTGTGTGTGTGTTCACTAGAAATTTATTATTATTAGTCATAGTGCAGAACAAACTTGTAATTTCACGGTCTTAAAAAACTAAATCAAGTAAATGATTAATTGGTATATTAAAAATTGTTCTGATTTCACATTTTATTTACGGAAGAACTATTTAATAATTACATTTTTCATATCCTTAGCAGATTGCAAGAAACAGATCCAACTGTTAACATTGTAAAAGTCGTGAATCGCAATGTTTTTCATACTCGAAGAAGTTAGGTGGCAGAGAGGGAGGACTTTTTTTTTTCTTTAGAGAGTGGTAGTTTACCTTAAGAAAGTTAAACAAAAAAAAGATTTAGCTCAACTTGTTTTACTTTCTTTTGGAAAGAAAAATCCTGATTTAATTATTTAATTTAAATTTTTTTGAAAACCTAAAATGTATATTTGATGAAATTAAATGGAGTGTTTAATAATTAAAAATTAAAATAAATTTAAAACAAATTAAAACTAAAAATAAATGGACAATAGTAAAATAAATTTGAAAAATAACAATGAGGAAAAATAAATTTAAAAATAACAATAAAGATGTTTCAATCGAAGGAAATAATCTTGGTTTCAATTTTTTAATTTAATCATAGATATAAAAATAATTCTCTTTAATTTTTCAGTAAATTAGTTCTACCTAACCGAGACGCTCACATTAGTCAATCATTTCTTAAATAATAAATTAGTTAAGAGACGCTCTATAATTAACTTTTGTTATTGAATAACCTTATAGAAACGTCATTTAAGATTTAACTCACTAACAACTTTGAGACTTAGAAGGATATAATTTTAATCAATAAATTCTACGGTGAAATTTATTTAAATTAAATTATATATTTTTTTAGTATTACGTCTAATTGCCACAAGTATCAAAAGTTTAAGATCAATTACGGAGAATGGCTATATATTATTTGGCTAATCAAGCAATAGACCCTATTATTTAATTAACAAAATAATAATGATAATAAGTATAAAAGATATACAAATACTGAAATTAAAAAAGGAAGAAAAGAATTTATTAGATCTCACAAATCTTGGCGAATTGATAACCTTGATTACCCCTTCAACTGAGTAGAATTTAGTTACACATACTCTTTAGAAAAAAAAATTAAAAATATATTTAATGGCTGCTGTAAAATCGTGAACAGTAATCAGAGGAGAAGAAGGGGGAGGCTAGGGGCTGTCAATAAGTTGGCTTAAATACTTCTCATTTTCTTCTAACCTAACTAGGAAAATAATAAATAAAATAAATTACAAATAAAAATAAAATTTAACAACTAATAAAATTTTTCATTAATGTATACTAAATAAAAAAATAATTAAATCTTAATATCTTTAAAAATCTGCTCAAATATCGTATCTCAAGAGTCCCAAACGAATCAGATTTCCTAGCTGGATTGTGGAATCTTCAAGTATCTGCCTTGGGCACAAGCCTTGCCCAATGATTTACGCCTAAGAGCATTTTCAGCTATTTTTCAGCAACTTTTGACCATTTTCTTCAACTTAGCTCCACTTCCTTCTCAAGCTATAATCTATGTAAAAATACCTCAAAATCAGTAAAATCTCATAATAATAATAAGCTTAAATATTCTTGTAAACATTAGCAATCTCTGTTCACTATCAAATTCTCTTACACTTGAAGTGTATTTGTCCTCAAGCACTTTACCATTTAATAGCGCTACCCCACATTCATCAACTCTCAATTCAAACCATAAAATTTAAATAACCCCAAACAAAATGGCAACAAAAGATTAAAAATTTATAGAACAAGCTTCTCACTAATTCACAAGTATGAGCAACCCAATTAATAATATTATCAGCATAAAATGACAAGAATCTTTGCTCTATTTTGATGACAATTAATTACCAATTGAAAAACTAGTTACATATAGAAAACAACATTTAATCCATTGAGTTATATAAAAATTAGTATCAAGAACCTTATATATTATTACTTTTGAGCACCTTATGCTTGCCTGACACGTCACTAGTCGTTTGACGCGAGGGCAAACATTTGTGATATCGACACCCGGTTACTCAACTGATCACAAAATCAACTGGCTACTAGCTCTACTTTTAGTCTTTTGACTAGCGAAATAAATTGTTCATTTCAAATTTTTTGGGTGCTTTTTATTTTTTTCTATTTTTTTATTGCTTAGTTCTCAACATATTTCTCATTTCAAACACAAACTCAAGACAAATTAAATAAGCCTAACTATATGCTCCCAACTAATTAAATTGATTAAACAAGGACATCACATAACAAAAGTTCTTAAAACATTTTATACTAATAATAGATATTAATTAAAGTTGCTCATAAGAAGTGAATCAACAAAAATTAAGCTAGACCAATCAATCTTAAGATTGCCAAAACAGTTTGAGATTCAAAATGTCACATCCAAATTAATTAGCATGTGAAATGAGGCTTCGCTAAGAAATCATAAAACGAAAGAACAACGACAAAATTCAAGAAATATATCTGGAACTTGGCAAAAAATTTTCTAAAAACATAAGGCGTCATCTATATCCAAATAAAAATAGTGAAGAGTGTGCAAAAACTTCAAAAGCAACCATACCAATGACAAATCAACTAATCCATCAACAAAATTCATCCAAAAATAGGTTATCTCCCCTACACTTTGAATCTACAGTGTCCTTAATGTAGAAGAAATATGTAGCAAGATAGGAAACAAAAGTAAATGAAAAATAGAGGACTCCCCTGATATTGGGAAAAGGAGACTAGGCTACTGAAATAGTCAGTGATGTCGAGAATAATGGAAGTCCAAGTCCGTTGATAATCTGACAAGGCTCTGATCAACTCCATGATTTGTTCCCGAATCTGACTATCATTATTTTCTAAGCTTTCCAGGTGTCTCTCATGTGATCAAGTTTTTCAAGAATAGTTTGCAACAACACCTGATTTGATAAGGAAGAAGGAGGTGCAGTGGCAGGAACAGCGGCGGTAGGATTTGTAGTTCATGATGCTTTGCGGAAGACCCGTTAATCTCTTGAAGTTATAGGTCCTGCAGGAATCAAAGAAAAAATATCATGCTCCTTTCGCAACAGGCTCATGTCATCTAAGGTATGAAGAGTCAAAGGGGTTGGCGTGCAAGTCAAGTGCAAATCAATATTTTCAATATCAAGCAAATGTGCATTAATGGCTAACTGAGTGATAACCATTCCCAAAATCAATGGTCTCTTGGTTTAAATGACATTAAAGAATTGACTTGCTAACAAGAAACCTAAATTTACTTTTCTTTTCCTACTCATGCACCACGAGAAAAACAATTTAATTTTAGACACTAAACCAGGGGCATCTTTTTCTACCCAAAAATGCATATGCCAAAAGTCGATGCACATATTTTAAGCTAGGGTCTTTAAAATAGATATCCTTGGATTTACTAGAGTCATATGGTGCAGGTGAACGCTCACAAAAATTAGAATACATAGTGGCAGCAGAAAAATTATCAGAAAAATCACACACTGTGGCATCAGCATTAAATCCCAAGTTTCTATTAATTCATCTAAGGATAAACTAAAACATTTTCCCATTAAACAAAATTTAACCACATTAAGAGTACTCAAATCAAATTGGTCAGATCTATCAAAATGGAAAATGGCATAAAATTCTTTAACCAGTTCTACATAAATGGGATTATCCATCAAGAGAAACAATTTTCAACCAATACCTCGAAGCAAGTCAATACACTCATTCATAATATTCAATGAACCTAGAGTGGAGAAATAAACACACTTACGTGGCAAGATGGAGAATTCACTTATTTGCTCATACCTCTGCTGCTCACTGGAATGTTCAAATTCTAAATGCGGATGGTGAACTACTGTTAAAGGTTCTCCCATGTGCCTCCCCTTCTTAACATGTGACAGTTCCTTGGTTTAGTAGCAGGTGGTTCGAATGGATTATGTGAAGCCATGTTATTGCTAGAAAATGATTGTTGGTGATCAGATTCGCCATCAGAGCATTCATCAATCCATCAAGGGCATTTCGGTGAAGAACTCGAAGATGAGCCTCCACGCCTTGCATTAGACTTAGTCCTCATATCGATGGGTTGAGAGAGGGTGTTGGTGTTTGTTAATAATTATTATTATTTGTTATTTTTTTAATTGAATTAAAGAACATATAAGGAAAGAGAGGCTAGTTGACCTTGGTGGAGTTACTGTGTTTAATGATTACTGGTGGTGCTTAGTCTAGCTCGATTAGGGCTGCTTGGACAGAGGGGGCCTCTGGGTTCAGTCGGCCATCAAGCGGTGATGCTCTGGACGTGCTCAACAGTGCTGGCATTTGCTACACACGTTCGATTGATGGACAGGTAGTGCGCTTTCCGGTGCTAGGCTGCTAGCATAAGACTGGGCTTGGTGGATGGCATGACTAGGCCTATGGCGGTGTGATCGTTGCTCGTTCCATAGCGATTGTGGTTCGGTTGGGAGTGGTGCTTATTGAACGATGTTGGAGCTCGATCGGTGCGTGATTGGGCTTGTGGCAACGTGCTATTGGTGCTCGATCGATGGATCTGTATGGCTCGATTTAGAGAGGCAAGAATGGATGGTGGTGGCGCTGATGTTGATGCGATGATGGTGATGGGTGGTGAAGGGTGGCGACTGGAAGGATTGGAGAGAGAGGAAAGAATAAAAAAATGGTTTTAGGTTTTAAGTGTTGTATAGCTCAAATATCCATTTTACCCTCATTTGTTTATTTTTTATTTTCTTCACGCATCTTTTATTAGTGTGTCAGCTCTTACCAACTTATAAGTTACTATCCTTCTAAAATAAAAATAAACATCTCAAACTCTTGTCCTCCATAACAGACCTGTAAATAAAACATATATATTTTAGTGATCTTTAAGGGAAAGAGAAAGTGAACAATAAATTATATATATATTTATTATTTTTTTTCAAATTATGTGAACAAAAGTAAAGATAAACAAAAATTTATGGAAAACTACAATAAAGCTTAATCAGGGGAAAACAAAAATTAATTGAATCAAAGCTAAAGAAAGAGGCAAAGAAAATTGGTATTTCTTACAATTTTTTTTTTGTGAAAATGATAAAATGCAGAAGAAAAAAAGGAAAAATACAATGCAGAAGAACATATAGAGAAATGGGTTACCTCCCATTAGCGTCTTCATTTAAAGCTTTTGGGTAGACTTTTATTCTCCATTCAAGTGTCATCTAAAGGATAGTGCAACTGCACATCCTCCACAGTCGATGTGCGAAAACTTTCATAAAATGGCTTCAACCAATGCCTATTGACCTTAAAAATCTTTCCAGTTTCCAAACTCTTAATCTCTACTACTCCATGAGAAAATAAATTGGTAATGACAAAAAGTCCCATCCACCTGGTCCTCAAATTGCCTAGAAATAATTTAAATCTTGAATCATAAAGTAACACTTTTTGTCCCACTACAAACTGCTTTCTAGAAATCATCTGATCATGGAAAGCTTTTGTTTTAGCCTTATAATTTTTTGAATTCTCATAGGTCTCATTCTTAATTTCTTCCAACTCTTGGATCTGCAATTTTCTCTGTTCACCTGCCTCATCTAGCTTCAAATTACACTGCTTGATAGCCTAATATGCTTTATACTCCAATTCCATAGGTAAAAGGTAAGGCTTTCCAAACACCAACCGATATGGAGACATACTTATTGGTGTCTTATAAGTAGTTCTATAGGCCCACAATGCTTCATCTAAGCGCAAGCTCCAATCATTCCTATTGGGGTGCACAGTTTTTTCAATGATCTATTTAACTTCACGACTAGAAATTTCAGCTTGTCCAGTGGTCTGTGGATGGTAAGCCGTTGAAGTGTGATGAATAATATTGTATTTCAGGAGAAAGAGCTTCCATCACCTTATTACAAAAAGTGTGTCCCTTTATCACTGACAATGACTCTTGGAATTCCAAACCTGACAAAGATATGTGATCGAACAAAATCTACAACAATCTTAGCATTGTTAGTTCGGGCAGCTTTAGCTTCTACCCATTTTAAAACATAATCAACAACAAGTAAGATGTAAGAATTACCAAAAGAAATGGAAAACAGACCCATAAAATCAATACCCCATACATAAAAAATTTCACAAATTAAAATAGGTGTAAGAGGCATCTGATTCCTATGACTTAAAGAACCAGTCTTTTAATAATTCTCATAAGACTTACAATGAATATAAGAGTCACGAAATAAAGAAGGCCAAAATAAATCACAATCTAATATCTTATGGGCTATTTGTTTAGGACCAAAATGTCCTCCACAGGCATATGAATGAGCAAAATTTAAAATAGAAGGAATCTCACTTGCATTGACACATCTCCTAATTATTTAATTAGAACAATACTTCCACAGATATGGATCATCCCAAACATAGTATCTAGCACTTTTTATCCTTCTCAACTCTAGAAATATCATCTGGAAAAATGTTAGAAGTCAGGAAATTTACAATGTCAGCGTACTAGATGTCGATTACTGGACATAAAAGAGGTGTTCATCCGGAAATTCATCCCTAATTGGAATTGATCCCTCGTTCACCAGCAATCGACTGAGATGATCTGTTACTGAATTTTTTGATCCCTCCTTGTCCCTTATTTCCAAATCAAGCTCTTACATCAAGAGTACCCATTGGATAAGTCACGGCTTAGCATGTTTCTTCTTAAGCAAATATTTTAGAGCTGCATGGTCAAAATAAATAATGACTTTAGTACCAAGAAGATAAAAACATAATTTTTCTAAGCAAAACAATAGCTAGCAACTCCTTTTATGTCATGGAGTAATATGATTGGGTCTCATCAAGGGTTCTTGAAGCATAGCAAATAACATGAGGTTCCCTTCTAATTCTTTGTCTAAGCACTACCCCCACAGCATGGTTACTGGCATCACACATTAATTCAAATGACAAACTCAAATCTGGTGGTTGCATAATCAGGGCAGAGATCAATAGTTCCTTGAGTTTATCAGATGCCTTCTTGCAAGAATCATCAAAATTAAACTCCACTTCTTTTTGCAACAGCTGGCATAAGGGTTAGGCAATTTTTGAAAATCTTTGATGAAGCGCCTGTAAATATCTGCATGGCCAAGGAAAGATTGAACTTCCCGCATACTTGTGGAATAAGATAAAGACTTAATTATATCAACCTTTGCCTTATCAACTTCAATTCCTCTCTTTGACACAATATGCCCTAAAATTAATTCTTGATCAACCATAAAATGACACTTCTCATAATTTAACTTGACTCTAAGTATCTTTCAAGAATTTTAGTCATATTAGTTAAGCATTCATCAAAGGAATTTTCATACACAATGAAATCATCCATGAAAATCACTATAATATTCTCAACATATTCAGAAAATATACTTACCATACACCTCTGAAAAATGGATGGGGCATTATAAATACCAAATGGCATTAGTCAGTAGGCAAATGTTCCAAATGGACAAGTGAAAGTAGTCTTCTCTTGATCCTCTGGTGCTACCAAAATCTGATAAAAGCCTGAATAACCATTAAGACAATAATAATGGAATTTACCTGCAAGACGCTCTAGCATCTGATCAATAAATGGGAGAGGGAAGTGGTCCTTTCTTATAGCTATGTTTAGCTTCCTATAATTAATGTAAACTCTCCATCCATTTTGAACACAAGTTGGGGCCAACTCATCATCTGCATTTTTTACCACAGTCGAGCTTGTCTTTTTAGGTACTACCTAAATGGGGCTTACCCACTTGCTATATGAAATGAGATAAATCACACCTGCATCAAGAAACTTTAAAATTTCTTTCTTAACTACCTTCATCATTGGTGGGTTCAATCTTCTTTGTGTTTTTTTTTTGGCTTGCTAGCCTCCTTCATAAGAATTTTGTATATGCAAGTTGAAGGCGAAATTACTTTTATAATGCAATTGTCCACCCAATGGCTTTCTTGTACTCTCTAAGCACGCGAATCAGATCTTCTTCCTCATATCTGCTGAGTTTGTTGGAGATTATTACTGATAGACTTTCTCCTTCTCCTAAATATGCATATTTCAAATGTTCAGGCAGCAGCTTCAACTCCAGACTTAGTGCCTATAAGACAGAAGATAGAATTTTAGTATGGGATGCTGGTAAGTCAGATCTGGGTGCATTTTCCTTCAAATTTTTTAGGGCTTCCAATTGCACACCATCTCTTGAAGATCTTCACCTACAATAAACTTGTCATCTAGATTCTTTATGCTACCTGCATCAAGACTTTTGCAAAGAACAATATTTAAATTATCAGAAACATTAAGCTCAGAAATTTCTTAACTTAAAGATCTGTGATATCCAATCCATATACACAATATATATCATTAGGGTACTTCATAGCATCATAAATATTAAATTTTACAATTTTTCCATCAAACTTCATGGTTAATGTACCATTATGAACATCAATTTTTATTCTAGCTGTGCTAAAAAAAAGTCTCCCTAATAAAATATCATAGTAATTAAAAGACTTATCCTCTTCCATATCAAGAACATAAAAGTCTGCTGAAAAAATCAGCCCATTAACCTGAACTAAAATATCTTCTAACACTCCTTCAGGGTAAACTATAGACCTATCAGATAATTGAATGATTACATCAATTTTTTTTTAGAGGAATAGCCTTTAAAGAAGAGTAAATAGACAATGGAATAATATTTATAGAAGCTCCTAAGTCACACAAGACTCTTTTATGCCTAAATCACCTATTTTACAAGAAATTGTGAATATACCTTGATCTTTGCATTTTGGGGCAGTTTCTTTTAAATACAGCAGATATGCTCTCTTCTACTCTTACCTTTTCATTACCACTAAGTTTTCTTTTTGTTGGTACACAACTTCTTTAGGAATTTTACATATCGAGGCACTTGCTTGATGGCATCTAACAAAGGTATATTAACCTCAACTTTGCAAAAAGTCTTCAAAATTTCTTTCTCCTCTTTCTCCTTCTTAGATTTAGTAAGTCTTTATGGGAAAGGGGATGGTATTGTCAAGGGTTGGGGCTGATCAGAGTTGATTGTAGCAGGTGGTTTCTCTCTTTGAATAATTATTTCAGATTCTGTCCTCTTGTCCAAGCCCTGCCTAGGAGTAAGTCTCTGGTGATTTTTGTCCAGCAGCTCCTTACCACTTCTTAAATTTATAGCGCTTGCATTTTACTTTGAGTTGACTATTGTTTGAGAAGGAAGTTTCTCCAGAGACTCCAGCTTGCTAACTGATGAAGCTAACTGGCTCATCTGACTTTCCAAATTCTAAATACATGAGTGGGTTTCTTGTTGGAATTGTTGGGTATTAGTCATGAAAGCTTTGAGCATGTCGTCAAGACATACCTATTTTTTATAGTTGTAGAGGTTGTGGTAGTGGTACTCTTTTGCTGAAATTGTTAGGGATTTGGTGCTTTTGCTCCATAGCTAAAGTTTAGAAGGTCTCTCCACCCCGGATTGTAAGTATTTGCATATGGATCATATCTCCTTTAGGGTTAATTAGGAAATCCACCTATAGTATTTACTTGTTGCTGCTCATCTTCTTAGATTGTGGGCCACATATCAGTTGGATGACCTGAAGTTACACATATTTTTTAAACTTTTACTGGTTGCAAGTTCCCTACAACCATGTTTTACACCAAATTTGTTAGTTGATTAATTTTAGATTCAAGTGAAGAGATACTTACCTCATTAACCCTCCTTGGGGTCTCCTTTTTGCTCTTAAACTATTGAGAAGTGGCTGCCATGATGGTGATGAGATCCCTAGAGACTTGAGGAGTTTATTGACTATGACACTTTCGCTAGCGGCATCTAACATACTTCTTTCAGTGGGTAACAACCCTTCGTAAAAATATTGGAGGAGAGTTTGCTCTGAAATTTCATGTTGTGGGCAACTTGCACACAAACGCTTAAATCTCTCCCAATACTCATGAAGGTTCTCTGAATCTTTTTGATTGACACTACATATTTCTCTCATTATGTTTACAGCCCTTGAAGTAAAAAATAAATTATCTAAGAAGGTTATCACCATGTCAGTCCATGTAGTGATTGATCTGGATGGTAAGTCAAAAATTTAATCTTTGGCTTAGTTGTCTAAGGAAAAAAGGAAGGCTCGCAATTTAACTTATTCTTCGGTTATTCCTTGTGGTCTCATGCTTGAGCAAACAATATGAAACTCCTTTAAGTGCTTATGGGGATCTTCACTTTCCAGCACATAAAACTTTGTTAATAAATGAATTAAACCCGACTTCAACTCAAAAGAGGCATTTAGGGTTAGGTAAGTGATGCAGAAGGGCCGCTGGTCAACTTGAGGGGCTGCCAATTGCTTCAAATTTCATTGTTCGTCACCCATTTGTTCTTGTTTTTCAAATGTGCTAGAAGAAGATGAGAAGTCTGAATCTGAATATGTGTATGTTGCTTGATTAGCTGCAGTTGATGAAGTTGCAGCAGCTTGTTTCTATTGTTTCATCTTCTTTTTTAGTTTCGTAGCAGTCTTTTTAATCTTTGGATCATATAAGAGTTCTTTTTCACGATCAGACCTAGTCATCAAAAGAAATAAAGTAAGTTAAAATTAAGTTTTCCGGCAACAGAGACAAAATTTGATTGTTGTTTAATCCACCAAAAATAAAAATCTATTCTTGGACTAAATAAAATTGTACAAGTGGTGAATATGGTCGAATTCTTAGGAAATTAATTACTTAAATTAAATTTTTTTAAAAACCCAAAGTGTATATTGATGAAATTAAATGGGAGTGTTTAATAATTGAAAATTAAAATAAATTTAAAACTGAAATTAAAACTAAAATAAATAGACATCAGGAAAATAAATTTAAAAAATAACAATGGAGATAATTTCAGTTGAAGAGAATAATCTTGGTTTCAATTCTTTGATCTGATCATTGATACAAAAATAATTCTCTTTAATTTTTCAGTAAATTAGTTCTAGCTAACCGAGTCGTTCACATTAGTCAATTCTTTCTTAGGTGATAAATTAGTTAAGAGACATTCTATAACTAACTCTTATTATTGAATAACCCTATAGGAATGCCCTTTAGGATTTAACCCACTAACAGCTTTAAGACTTAGAAGGACTTAATTCTAATCAACAAATTCTATCGTGAAACTTATTTAAATTAGATTGTATATTTTTTTAGTACTACGCCTAATTATCACAAGTATCAAAAGTTTAAGAAAAATTAATTCTATCGTGAAACTTATTTAAGTTAGATTGTATATTTTTTTAGTACTACGCCTAATTATCACAAGTATCAAAAGTTTAAGAATAATTACGGATTCTCACTTTTAAATGGCTATATATTATTTGGCTAATAATTTAGATTCTGGACCCGAGGTTGTTTGTGTTCTGACCTGAAATACCTGCAAAAATTTAATTATAGTTAGTAAAATATTTTGTAAAAAATTTAGCTATTTTTTACTATATGTGAGTACCTATATACTCTTACCCCTAATTGAAAAAAATATTCATTGAGTAAAAAAAATATTTTTTAGACACGCAAAAATTATAAACAAATAATAAATATCTATCTACTGTGTGCTCGTGTGCTGTGTGCAACTGAAATGAATTATTGATAAGATACATCAATACTGATCAATGATGCAGCTGCCTTTTGTTTTATTATGTATTTTCAAATATGCATTTACTTTTTCTGAATTAGCCATGTGAACGATCAATTATTAAGAGTTGTATTGTAAACTTTCACTTGCTATAAATTTTGAACAATTCATCATCAGAATATGCACTTCATACTATAAGCAATAATTCATGTAAACTTGAAGCTTCAAGCAGGATTGTAAGCTCCAACAAATTCAATTTCTTTAGTATTTGAAGATTGTTAGCCTTCAATATATAGAAATTATGGCGGCAAATCAACATGCTTCGAGGATTGGACCTTATATGGATCCAGAATTACGAGCTTACCTCAGAAATAGCAGACTGGATCGAGTTTCTATTATTAGCAGGAATGAACCTTCACCGGAGTTCTCGAGAGAAGACACATGTATTTTTATTTTATTATTATTATTTTTATTTTGCTATTTTGTTTGTAGTAAATTCATTATTTATTATGTTGTAATTGTATTATAGTAGTAAAAATAAGTAAATTATTGTAATTGTATTATATTATGTTGTAATTGTATTATAGTAGTAAATTCATTATATATTATGTTGTAATTGTATTATAGTAGTAAAAATAAGTAAATTATTGTAAAAATAAATTTATTACAAGTAGTAACATGAAAGTATGAAAACGATAAAAATGGAAAGAATATTTTTCTGCACAAAAAAATATATTTAATGAAGATAAAATAAGGAGTTAATTTATGAATATAAAATAAAATAAAGTCACATAGTTAATTTATGAAAGTAGTTATTTTGCTTTTTATTATGTATTTATGAAAGTAGTTAATAAATTATATATATATATAAGAAAATTACCAAAATTAGCAGGGTATTGAAAATAATTATATATTTTTATATTTTTCATATTATACCTATTATTTAAAATTATTAGTAGGGCAGATATACTTACCAGGCTTGACTTATCTTTATTATTATAGTATGACAGATGTTTGATCCATGGTGGTGGAAATGTCCATAAGGCACGCCAATAATATGAGCGAGTGCCACCGGCAATTCGGAGAATGATTCGTGAATGTGACTTTTAAGAATTTGTTTTGCAATTGCCAACCAAAAGATTTCAAATTGACAGAAGCGTGATTCAGACACTTGTTGAGCTGTGGATGGACACCACCCATACCTTTCATTTGCCCATTGGAGAGATGACCATCGATCTGATGGACTTTACCGCAATAACAGGTTTGAAATGTGATGGAATCCTCGTCCCATTGACCAATGACATAATGACTGCGGATGAGATTTAGAAATTGATTGGCTTAAGGCCTAGGTATAAGGAAGTGTGCAAGATCAAACATGAATATATCCGACAGTACTGGTTGAGGCAGACCTGACCCGTACAAGGTGAATGAGTGGAAAGATACACCTGTGGTTCTTGTTGTATCTTTTAACTACGATAATTTTATGCAGTGCTGAGGCGTCGATCTACCTGTCAGTCCTGCGTGCATTGTCTGATTTTGAGCTCTTGCCATATTATGCTTGGGGAGAGGCGGGCCTTACCCATCTCTATCACGACTTCAACAAAATTAGCAAGAATAAAAGATCATTTACAGGTTTTATGGTCGTCGCCGAGGTATGAATCTTTATCTTAATTTATTCAAATGATGCATATGAGCAAGCTTGATTTTTTTTTATTTTTTACATGATAGGTGTGGGCGTACGAACATAATTTGGTGAGGGTGTCTGGTGTTCTGGGAAGATGGATGGGGTACCCGAGATTAAGTCGTTGGTTGTTTGGTCATAAAGAGGCGCCTGATAGTCATCATGTGCACTCTTAGTGTTACCAATGGAGTCACCACTGTGAGAAGGGATTTTCACCCTCACTCTCATGTGGAATGGTTCTTGCGACTTTGGTACTGTTAGGCTCAGGGCCTCAGAGAACACAGGCCTAAACTCGGATAAAATAGAGTCGCCATTCGGACGGGTCAGGAAAAAGAAAGGGGTAGATGGCTCAATTCCTAAGGAATCCCTTACCCCCTATTGGGTTCGAAAAGTTAGGTATGCGTGGGGAATGTGAGAATGACCCAGCACCCCCACAGGGCCCGGCTCATTGGAATCAGTCTCCTTTTCAGATCTTAATATTATAAAATTCTTAATTATAATGATATTATCCATACTACATGCAATCATAAGAATAAATAATCACATTATTAAAATCACAACGAGTTTAAAATAAAATAAATAAATAGGTACCCATCCATGGATGAAAATATGCCTTTATAATCATCCAATATTCAAAAGAAAATAAATAAAATAGGATACCCACCAATTGGTGGAAACATATCCTTTACATTGATCCAAAACTTAAAATAAATTAAATTACATGAAGCTTAATAAATGAGGTACCCACAATATGAAAACATACCTCTTACAATTCCTTTGAGTAATTAATCAAACAAATCAATAAACAAATATTTGAGCATTTATTATAAAAATAAATAAAAAAGTATCATCCATCAAGACATATAATAAGCATACATCCAAACTTAAGTAAATCAATATATTTATATATAAATGTAAGGTTTACATCTTAATTAGGGTTTCTTGAATAAAATTAGGGTTTTGAGGATTTAGATTTAAAAACTAAATATATATATATATATATATTTGAAAAGGATTGGGCTACTGTAAGATTTAGCTAATATAGAAAATTAAACAAAGGATAAATTAGGATTTAGAGTTTCAGAAAATTAAAAGAACATATTCGGGTTTTATCGAAGAAGACTCAAAGACTACTGTAACGTGGATTTTTATGAAAACTTATATGTGATATGGCTACTAGATGTATAAGACATTGTGTGAATAACTCTAGTACTATGGTGATTTAACGAGATGAGTTACTGGCCATACAAATAATAAACAAATGCTACTATGCTTACTGTATATTTGTATATAAATTAACAGTTAAAAGAATAAACCTTAAACAAAGACAGTTTGATGGATGGAATAATAATAAATTAACTCACTGTAAGCTTAAGTTAGAAACATGCCTCCATTTGTAGATTCTACCAAAATTAAACGTTGATACAATATCTTGCCTGCACCAACCTAGAACTCTTGGTTGAATAAAACTAAGACAGTAAACTACTGCCTTGTTTGATAATATTATCTGTGTTTAATCATTGCTTTTCTTTTCCTAATTAAGATGTTGCTCTGTGCTTGATACTGTATTAAGCTCAATGGTTGCTAATCCTCGTCCTTTCCCCTCTGTGTTCTTAGTGTATATTTATTACTTCTAGGTTGCTGCCTCTCTTGCTGAAGTTCAAAAATCCTTGCTGAAGGTTGCTAATCGTTTCTGCCGTTTCTTGGCTGCCAGTCCCCTTTGAAGGTTTTAAAACATGTATTTATAAGGGTGTATTAGGTTAAACATCGTGGAAGCTTTCCATTTTAAAAACAGATTACTGATGCATATTGAAATAAAACAACTTGAATACATGGCAAACCAAGACCATGTTGAACTCCCCCCATCTCCTAATTTGACATGGAATCAAAATTAATAAGCTCCATATCGAATTAAGGAAGACCCGATTTGATATGGGGGCCAAACTAAGGTCCCATATCGAAATGGGACTTCCCAATTCGATATGGGAGCCAAACTTAAGGTCCCATATGGAATTAGGAAGCTCCCAATTCGATATGGGACTATTCCATATCGAATTGGGGCATCCCAATTCGATATGGGCTATCCCATGGAATTGGGAGGCCCAGTTTGACTTGGATACACCCCTGAATGCCCTAACATCGAATAAGACCCTACTGAACCTTCAAAACAAACTTCTTTAGGATTTTAAAGGTTCATCCATCCTATTAAATTATACCATCTAATAAAAAGGTTTATAACTCAGGCCACGGACTAGTCAGGGCCAAAATTAAAGGTTTACAGGTGGCTGACACAAAAAAAATTTTCACTCTTGCAACTTAGGATTATATTAGTATGTATATATGTTAAAACATTAATAGTTTAATGGGCTAAAGAAAATGGGCTCAAACATAAATTTTTCACATATGAGAGAATCTAAAAAATCAAACATATTCAACTAACATACATGTGATTATAATAATTAATATTATATATTTAAATATATAATTTCATTGCAAATTCCAATTTATACTCATAATTAATAGTTTAGTATAATATTAAAATAAAATAGATACCTATGAAATAAAAATATGTCTTTACAATCGATAAAAAGTAAAATACATATAAAAAAAACTTAACAATTAAAATAATAATATATCATAATTTAAAAGATGAAAAATAAATAAAATAAAACAATTGATAAAAGAAGGCACTGTAAACGACCCATTGAAATGTCATTTAGACTAATGTATTACTATTGTAACTATCTGTTATGAATTTATGATCTAACTATCAACCAGACAACCACGTATAATATAATGGCCTTCCTCATGGGAGAGAATCAATTAACTCAGGTGATAAAAGTATGAATTATTTGTGTTGGTAGCCGGGAGGGCCATGTTGTGTAAGCATATTCCAAATCAACAAATGAAACAAATGAATGAATTAAATGTGGAAGTCCCACATCTAAAGAATATGAATAAATTATCAAATTAATATAGAAATTGTTTCTCTAATTTTAACATCAAATTTTTAGTGGTTAACACTTCCAAATTTATATTAAAAAAATATAATATGAAAAATTTAATAATATAAACGTCATCTGCCCACTTCTTCTCAACACATTCTTTTTATTGTACATTGACCCTTATTGCATTGTCATATAAGATTTACGGTTATCCTTTCATGAAACCTCAAGAACTTGTATATGTTTCATAATTCACTAACTTGAAGACTTAATTACTCCTCTCCATTTAATTCTCCAAATGTTAAAAAAGGTTAGAGAAAGAAAAGATAGATAAGCTTCTTTATCATTCATTCTGTAACACCCCGATACTCCATATAAGTACTATACATATACCTGGTATACATACAGTAAGTATATAAAGTATAAGGATGTCACTTTTTGTTAAAATTCAAAAACCTTTAACAGAGTTCAAGCCACAATACATTCATTTAAAGAACATTTACAAAATCATTATACTTTCAATGATCTTACACTTATATAATAATCTTATCCTTATCAAATACTCATTTATACATATAAATATACTCTTGTCTGAAAATACATCATAATTAAAAGTTATACATGTATGCATCACCCTCTAGTTGGTCTCGACAAACTCTTACTCTTCTCGTGGTATGAAGAAAGACTTCATATCTTCCATCTAGTCACCTGCGCGATTACACATCCGCGCTAAGCCCGAGAGCTTAGTAGTATAAATATAAAATATAACATAAATTATAGAAATTCTAACATATAATGATATATCAAGTCAATGTACCATTAGTTCTTATCATGTTTTTTTTCTTTTTCATTGCACCTTTCATATATCTCGACTAATTTCATATATTATATACGTTTATACAAAACATTATCATCAACCACAATCCATTACTAATACTCACAATAAATATATCAATACACATACATTATATATCATTCCAATCATGAATCACATTTCCAATGAAAACAATCATTATCACCAACCACAATCCATCATTAATACCCACAATCAATATATCAATACACACATCACATATCATACTTCATAACATTATCTTATTCACAAGTCACCAATCATAAATCACATTTCCAACAAAGGCAACCATAGATCTCATTACTCATTTATTTCAATATTTATATATATCACATTGACAACAAAGACAGACTCGGGCCCAAAAGATACTAATATGCCATTCAATTTTCAGAGTTAATGCTTTGGTTCAATCATCACATTTATCATTATCCCAACTAGGCTTCAAGGATTAGGTTCAACCAAGCTTCAAGGGGAACAAAGCATGCTAAGTATCAACCCAACTTGGCTTCAAGAACCAATCCAACCTAGCTTCAAGGGTTGTAACATCTCAATTAGGCTTCAAGGATTAGACCCAACCAAGCTTCAAGGGGAGTAAAACATGTTAAACTTCAACCCAACTTGGCTTCAAGGATCAATTCCAACCTAACTTCAAGAGATTGTTACTAATATTAGGCATGCCACCAACAACAAACTCTGAAAATGGAATAAAACATTAGCCACACCATTCATTTATTATTTCATTATCACTTCCATTCTCAATTCTCATCATCATCTAGGCAAACATGCCTTATTTCTTTCAATTGAATCATCATAGCCAATCACAATGGCTTCATATCTCATTTGAATCATCATATAATATACAACATCAATTACATTAACTAAACAAACATATCATTATAATCAGAGCATTAGTTTCACATCTCTTTATGTTTCAATTTACATTAAGGTAATTCGTCATAAAAGTATTTATCATAATAAATTGCATTGCACATACCTTTTTAAATGATCCTCGTCTCTTTCACACTCAAGAACTACTCCCATCAAGCTATACATAATCAATTACCTCATCATATCCTTCACATTTTACATATAGCATCATTGATGTAACATTACAAAGTACATTATTCATATAACACATTATCATTCACAAGATTCACAATGCATAAAACATAACATTGTTCATATATTATCATATGCATCATCATTATCATCAAATGAATGTTCAATCTCAACAATGCAAGAAGAACAAAGGAACAATCACAGTAGCCAACACACTCAAGGGACACGGCCAAGCTTGTGGCCGTGTCTCTCAAAACAAATTGGCAGTGGCAGACATGGGCAAGGGACACGGCCGTGTCTCTCCAAAAATCATCCAACACGGCCACATTTTTCTTAGACTTGGCCGTGTCTCCAAAATTTTATAGGTTGGCCGTGTCTCTTCCTTGGTTTGGCCGTGTCTCTCATGATTAAAAACCCTAAACATGGCCAAATCTCTTTTAATTGAATTTAAACACATTATGCACAACATAACCTCATTCAAATGAATATAAACAATATCTTTAACACATATCTTGCATGCTCATCACAATATTCACATTAACAATACATCAACAACACATTTGATCACTCAACACTTTAAAACCCTAAACCAATCTCACTCTTGTTCTTTCAATATCCACATCCATTTAACTTACCATTTTCAAACCAAAACCAATACCAATTTAACTTTGTAACTTACAATCAATCTCAACACTTATAAACACATCTCAAACACACCTAATTATAAAATCAACAATTCATAACTCACTTCAAACACAACCTCAAAATAACAAAGGAAAACAAGAGAGTACTTACCTCAAATGAAGAAATTTCACAAATCTCCAACTTAATCTTTATATTCTTCCTTCAATTTGATTTTGGAATTTAGAACACCTCTCTTGCTCTCTCTTTCCTTTGGTAGCCGGCCACACCAAGCAAAAAAAGAGAAAAATAAAGACAAGTCAAACCTCTCTTCTTCTTTAAATCTCCACCAAGCAATCCTAACAAAGCAGTTACCTAAATGCCCTCATCCATTTAACTTAACTCTTGTCACTTATATGCCCATTTAAGTAATTTCACATATCACCAATAAATATCCTCTTCCATTGACCATCCCTTTTGACTTATGTATATGTTATTTATACTTTCATATATACAACATATACACTTTCTTTTAATTTCTTTTTTCTTGCAAATTCACATATACATTCAATCCAATTTAAAACAACAACAATATTCAAAACTTCTAAGGCATACATTGGGATATTACATTCTTTCTTAAAAAGCTATATTGATGTATATTTTCTAAAGACTTTTATATACTATAAATTATAGTATAAGTTATGCTATGTCTTTAATGCTACTAGTATATATGAGAAGATATATAGATAAAAAAAGATAATTTGATATAATTTAGTACTTATTATGAAATGTTGAATTATCCCTTGTTCATTATGGATGCTAATTTAGAAGTTGATCATTGATTCATAGTGAACAAATGGAATTGCAATGAAAATGCATGATTTTGTGTATAAATTGTAGTAGAGATGATAAATGTCGATTCAAGGAATTTTAATGAAATCATTAGGTCCTATGTGGGTAGTTAGTGATTTTAAACTTGTCCATATTTTTTTTATTATTATAATAAAAGAGAGGTAAAATACTTTGGATCCATTCAGAAGAGGTATACTTACCGGTAGGGCTGTGCATGGTTCCTCCTGGAACCGGCCCGAAACCGGGAATCGGTCCGGAACCGGAACTGAAACCGAAAAGGAACCGGTAATTTTGGAACCGATCCGGAACTGGAACCGAAAATTATAATTTACGGTTCCGGTTCTGGTTCCTCTCCTAGAGCTGGGACCGGTACCGGGACCGGTACCAGAACCGAAAAAAAGAACTGAAACCGGTACCAGAACAGGAAAAAAAAACCGGTACTGGAGTGGAACCGATCCAGTACAGGTTCCGGTACCGGTTCCAATGTTCAACGGTTCCGATACCGGTTCCAATTTTTTTAGGAACCGTTTTTTCAGTTCCAGTACCGATTCCTTCCTGGAATCGGTACCAGAACCGGAATCGCACACCCCTACTTACCAGTATTTGCTATGTCTCGGTGCATAACTTGCCCATACTTTAAAACTGTCACACTAATAGAGTTGGGGTTGGGGTGCAACAAAGCAAATCTTATCATTATTTCAGTGATATAGACAAAGATCGATGATGGGACCAATTGTATGACCACATATACGCTTTGTTCTACACCATACCTTATCTCATCTCATCTTCATGGTCATGCACTTGGCTTTCCCAAGTAATTATAGTCACCCATGCTTCTTGAATATATGTTGAGGGGTATATCTGTTTTGTTGTGTTAGATTTATATTTACAAAATATCAATTGTGTATTCGTAAATCTTTTTTAATAGATGCAAGTTTGTAATTATTTTTATACTACATTATTTCTTTAATTAGCATTAAAAATTTAAGTTCAGTTTCTCTTTCTCAATTGTGAAATTATTCTGCGAGTTTTTTAGTAAGATCACTCATAATATAAAAGTCTATTTAATTGATTGATTGATGAAGGTTGGTTTATTGAATTATTTATGTAATGGGTTAGTTAGCTTATGAGTTTAGTTAGTTACAAGTATCTTTGATGTATTGTATATATAAATGTTTTTCTTGGTTCATTAATGATTAGCATCAGTTTTCCCAAGTTTAGCTTCTGCCACATGGTATCAGATCAAATTTTCCAAGTCTTTCAGTAGTTTACACTCTTTCTCTTACTGTCCTCTTTTCTCTTCTTTTTCTTTTTCGATTCTTCTTCTGCCAAACCTAGGGTTTCTTCATCAATGGCTACCGATTCTGCAAAACAAACATAAAAAAATCAAAATGATCCTTTCTTTCTTCATCCTACAGAGAATCCTTCTCTAGTGTTGGTTACGCCGCTCATGAATGAAGCTAACTATCGGACTTGGGTTAGATTCATGAAGCATGCCCTAATTTCGAAGAACAAAATCCAATTTGTGGATGGCACGATTAAACAACCAAAGAAATCCGATTCAAAGTTTCATGTGACCATATTACTTGTAGTACTATTTTTCTTTATCATTTTACTTCAGTCTCTAATTACTCTGTTTTGCTTCCTAATGGTTTTCTTGTTGATGTTACTCATGTTGGTTCTGTGCATCTTACTAATGATTTGTTGCTGGAAAATGTCCTGGTTGTTCCAACGTTTAATTACAATCTGGTGTCTATTAGTAAGTTGTTACATACTAACAACATTCCATTCTTTTTACTAATGGCCTTTGTCTCATTTTGGATTCCCTAAAGAAGACGATTGGTACAACTGATCTCAAAAGAGGCTTATACCACTTTTATCCTTCTCAATCTACTACTGTTGTTTTTTCTTCTATAAATAATTATTTTGTTTCCAATAATTTTGATGTATCGTATTATAGATTAGGCCATCCATCTAATCCTAGGATACAGACTCTTTAAAAGTCTTATTCTAATCTCATTCATATAGAATATCACATTTGTGATATTTGTCACCTAGCAAAACAAAAGAATCTTTCTTTTCCTGTAAGTTCTACTCAATCTAATGAAGTGTTTGATCTTATTCATCTTGATATTTGGGGAACTATTATCCCTTATGTTACTGGTTTTAAATATTTCCTAAATGTTTGTGGATGATTGTTCTAGATTGACATGGGTCTATCTTTTAAAATCCAAAACTGAAGCTAGGGTTGCTATTTCTAACTTCTATAATATGATTTAACTCAATTTGAGGTTAAAATCAAGGTAATACATAGTGACAATGGTTAAGAGTTTGTTTGGCCTGAGTTTTATAATTCAAAAGGTATACTTCATCAAACTTCTTGTGTTGCAACTCCACATCAAAATGGAATTGCAGAGAGAAAGCATCAACATTTATTAAATGTCACTAGGTCCTTGCTTTTTCAAAGTCATTTGTCTCATGCGTATTGGTCAGAAGCACTTATACATGTTGTTTATCTAATCAACAAAATTCCAACACCCATTTTACATGATATGAGTCCTTATCATGTGTTATATAATCACTTGCCTGATCTTACAAATCTTAAAGTGTTTCGTTGCTTATGTTTTGCATCAACATTGTCTCAAAATAGAACTAAACTTGAACCCAGATCTTTTGTTTGCTTGTTTCTTGGTTTTAAGTATGGAACTAAGGGTTATAAACTCTTGGATATCAATTCTAATAATATTTTGTTTCAAGAAATTTTATTTTCTATGAAAAAGTTTTTCCTCTTCAATCTTCTTCCTCAACATCTATTGTTGATTTTTCTTCCAGCTTGTACTTTACCTCCTTCACATAATTCTTCATTTGTTTCGCAAGATGATCAATTACTTAGACACTCTATTTGAAATAGAAGACCTCCTTCTTATCTTAAAGGTTTTCACTGTAATCTTCTTTATACTACTTCTGTTCCAGATTCTGTGTCTGATCCTAGACCTTATCTTATTTCCAAATTCATTTCTTATAATAATTTGTCATCTTCTCATAAGACTTTTGCACTTTCTATTTCTTCTATCTCTGAGCCTAAAACATATAAGCAAGCTGCCCAAGATCCTAAGTGGCAGCAGGCTATGAAAATTTAATTGCAAGCACTTGAGAGCAATAATACTTGGGCTGTTATGGATCTTCCTACTAGTGTTGTGCCTATAGGTTGTAAGTGGGTATATAAGATCAAACATAGGGCTGATGTGAGTGTAGAAAGATATAAAGCTAGGCTTATGGCTAAGGGTTATACACAACAAGAAGGGATATATTATTTGGAGACTTTTTCCCTTGTTGCAAAAATAGCTACTGTTAGATGCTTGTTGGCAATAGTTGTAGCTAAGGGTTGGTTGTTGGAACAACTAGATGTCAATAATGCTTTCTTGCATGGTGACTTAGTAGAGGATGTTTATATGTTGCCTCCTCCTGGTTTTCTTGTTGAGAATGGTTCCAAAGTGTGTAAATTTCAAAAATCCTTTTATGGATTGAAATAGGTCAGCAGGCAATGGAATGCCAAGCTGACTTTTGCCTTATTATCCAAAGGTTTTGTGCAGTCTACTGTTGATCCTTCTTTATTTACTGAGCAATCATCTACTAGTTTCATTTTGCGTCTTATTTATAGTCTTGGCAACTACAAATATGACTGAAATCAATAGCTAAGGGTTGGTTGTTGGAACAACTAGATGTCAATAATGCTTTCTTGCATGGTGACTTAGTAGAGGATGTTTATATGTTGCCTCCTCCTGGTTTTCTTGTTGAGAATGGTTCCAAAGTGTGTAAATTTCAAAAATCCTTTTATGGATTGAAGTAGGTCAGCAGGCAATGGAATGCCAAGCTGACTTTTGCCTTATTATCCAAAGGTTTTGTGCAGTCTACTGTTGATCCTTCTTTATTTACTGAGCAATCATCTACTAGTTTCATGTTGCGTCTTATTTATAGTCTTGGCAACTACAAATATGACTGAAATCAATGATGTTAAACAATTTCTAAATATGCAGTTTCAGATTAAGGATCTTGGTCCTCGGAAGTATTTTTTGGGTTTTGAGGTTACTAGATCATAAAAAATGCTTCATATTTGTCAAATGAAGACACTTTAGAACTCTTAAATGATATGGGTTTTATTGATTCTAAACTTGTATGTAGTCTCATGGTTCCATTCAAAAGTTCTATTGTTACTTCAAATGTTTCAGATTCTGTTGTTCTCTCAAATGTTCCAGGCTATATGCAACTTATTGGAAGGCATTTGTATCTCACAAATACTAGGCCTGATTTAAATAATGCAGTGCAATATCTTAGTCAATTTCTTGACAAACCCACTGAGTTTCATCAAAAATTAGCTCATAGGGTTCTGAGATATCTCAAGTCATCTCCTGCACAAGGTTTATTTTTTCCTGCTGCATCTGATCTTCAACTCCAGGCGTTTAGTGATATAGATTGGGCATCATATACTTTCTCTAGAAGATCAATAGTTTTCCTTGGTGGTTCATTGATTTCATGGAATTCTAAAACGCAGAAAACCATTTCTCGTTCATCTACTGAGGCAGAGTATAGGGCATTAGCCTATACTACTTGTGAAGTGGCTCCATTATCTGCTTTTTGATCTTTGTTATTTAAAGGAAGGGCCTGCATTGTTGTTTTGTGACAACCTGTCTGCTATTAATCTTGCACATAATTCTATTTTCTATGAACGCACTAAACATATAGAGTTGGATTGTCATTTGGTAAGGGAAAAGGTGAAAGTCTGAATTGATAAAGTTGCTGCCATTTTCAAGCTCCAATCAATTAGCTGATATTTTTACTAAAACCCTTCCTATCTCTATTTGTCACTTACTATTGTCCAATATGGGAATATTAAACATTAATATTCCTCAACTTGAGAGGGGGAGGTAATGAGGGTTGGTTTATTGAATTATTTATGTAATGGGTTAGTTAGCTTATGAGTTTAGTTAGTTACAAGTATCTTGATGTATTGTAAATAAATGTTTTTCTTGGTTCATTAATGATAAGCATAAGTTTTCCCAAGTTTAGCTTCTGCCACATTGATGATAATTTAAATTCATTTAAATATAAAGTTACATAAAAAATTAAGTATGATTTCGGATTCTAAATAATTAACCATTTCAATGATTAACTAATAAATTGATTATTATATTTTACAATGATAAAAAAATTTTATATGCCATATTTCAGAAAAAAAAAATTATATGCCAAATTGAAGAAGAACAATAAAACAAATTCAATAAAAACACTAAATCACCACCGCCACTACGACACCGTCAGAGTTTTTTTTTTTGATACTATGGTCGTTAGAGTCTAAGAGGCCTAACATTATTGATTTTTTTTGAACCTAACAATATTGATTTTATTATTTTGTATTTTCACCCAAATATTTGATTATATATTTTTCTATTATCTCCGGGTTTGTTGGCATTATTTATTTTACTGGCGCCACTGGGTTTGCTTAAATTATAGTGTGTGAAAAGAACTTGTTTGACCATGGGAAATTAAATTCTTATTCATATCGTAAAATAAAATTGTTTATTACCTTTTCTTTTTGCCAACATTTATATATATTTTCTTTATCATTTATTTTTTTATGCATCACATGTAATTAATTTCCTATTGCTATGAAAAGTCAAATCGTACTTAGATTGGTTCAGTTTTTAGATTCATGCAATTGGCTTGTTGGATTTTTTCAAAGGGTTAAAAACAGAACATAAACGCGTTTAGATGAAGAAAAAGAAATTGAGGAAAGGAAAAAATTTTATATTTAATAATTTTTTTTTCCATTTCCGTTCATGCTTCAACCAAATAAATAATTCTAAAGTGATTCAGCTTTTAGAGATATTATAAATTAAGAGATATTATAAATTTATAATTAAAATATCTTAATGTAATTTATTGTTTAGTATTCATGTAATATTATTAATTTTTCATATTCTCTAACATAAATATTTATTAATATTGTTATTATTATTATTATTGTTACACAAAGAAATCTTATAATAATAATAACAACAACAACAACAACAACAACAATAATAATAATAATAAATTTAGAATGCTACGTTATTCATTTTATGAAATGGGATTAAGACCTACATAATTTCCACGATCTTAATAAATATATACTAACTAGTTATGCATCTGTTCATTGCGCAATGATAAAATAATAAAATAAATATAAATATAACAGTAAATAAATATAAAATAATTTATATAAATTATTTAAAAATATAAATTATTAATAAATTAAATTATAAAATATAATAAAATCTGTTACCTTTTTCATGCAAGAGTTATGTCGAAATATTGTGATAAACATATAAAATCATTTTTTCCATAACTTATACATTCAATATTTTCACTGATCAAAAATAAAATTTATTTATATTTTGCTATAAAAAAATATGAATTTTATAAAAAAAAATAAAAATTCAAGCAAACTTTTTAAATAAAAAAATGAGTAGGAGAATTTATAATCATAGACTTATATTAGAGTTATTTTTAATATTGATATTATTATTACTTAAATTATTAATATATAATTAATTTAGTAGAAATGTTAAAAATCATATTTTTTATTGTTTAAATTTTTAAAATTTTTAAAATATATAAATAAATTATTATTATTATTATAAATAAATTATTAATAAAATAAATTATTTAAATAAATTATTATTATATAATTAATTTATTAGAAATATCAAAAGTCATATATTTTATTGTTTAATCTTTTAAATTTTTAAAAATATATAAATTAATTATTATTATTATAAATAAATTATTTAATTAATTTAAAGGTTAAGAGATATATTTTTTTAACTTTTTAATTTTTTTAAAATATAAATAAATCAATATTATTAAATTTTATTAATGTCTTATTAGTTTATAGAAAATTAAAAGTTACAAATATAATTTATCTAATTAATATTATAAAATTATATTAATATGTAATTATTTAACAGAAGATTAAAAGTTATAAATATAATTTATTAATTTTAAAAATTTAAAATTTATATATAAATTATTAAAAATAAATAAAATATTAATTAAAAATAAAATAATATTATTTTTAAAATTGATGATATTACAACCTTAAAATACTTCTTAAATCTATAGCTTTTATATATACTAGTCACTTGCTCGCACATCGCATAATAGTAAAAATAATAAAATTTAATAAATAAAATTAATAATAAATATAAATTATTTATACGTTAATAATAAATTCTATTATAAAAATATAAAATAAAATATTTATTTTATTTTTATGAAAACTTTTTAAAAACAATATGGATGAGTAAATATAATTTTTTTATTTCATAACTTGATACCTTCACTAATAAAAAAGAAATTTTACACTCATTTTTTTCTACAAAACATTCAAGAATTCTATAAAAAAAGGAAAAAACTGAGAAAAAAAATAACAAATTCAAGAAAATTTTTTAAATAGGAAGAAAAATGTGAGTAAAAAAATTTATAATTACAGATTTATATTAGAATTATTATTGATATTAGCATTATTATTACATACATTATTAAGATATGATAAGTTTATTAGGAAGATTAAAAAATAAATTTTTTATTGTTTAAAATTTTAAATTTCAAAAATCATATATTTTATTATTTAATTTTTAAAAATTTTAAAAATATATAAATTAATTATTATTATTATAAATATATTATTGTCACGACCCAACTAGGGACCGTGACCGGCGTACGGTTACACTTACGTGTAACTATACAAGCCTAAGATAACAATAGCTAGATCATGCCTTAAAGGAAAATAGCGTAAGTTATGCTCATAAATTCAACTATTAGTCTAAAACAATATATAAAGTGTTCTAATTATTCAATACCAAAACAATACCGTCTAACAGAAAATGGTCAAATGTTTAAATCTCATTATTACAAAGAAACGGGTTCAGACTCAGTCTGCCCTTAGGTTATCCAGAAATCTATAAAGGAAGAAACATCTCCACAACCTACTAGCTTTAGAATTCCAAAGAACGAAAGAATGGAATAGACAACTGATGCTACCAGTAGACCTCAACCTGCAAAATCAGTCTATAGGGGTGTGAGCGTTATATATAGGCGCTCAGTAAGTTCATGTGAGGCAGAGAAACACAACTATATAAGCAGTTTATAAATATCAAGTAACTCAAATACAATTAATTCAATCAAGGTAGTATGTCGGGGTCTACCAATATCAATAATTCTTCCTCCCTTATTCCTCCTCAATAATAGTTACAGTATCAGTAATGATAGTTACAGTATCAGTAATAATTAACAATAACAATCCACCCTTATAACAACCTCAGTATCAATATCAGTACAGTGGAGGTTTTTAACCTCATAATCAAATGTAATAACAGTAACAGTATTTCCACAATTTATCCTCCGTCCCCGTATGACATACCACCACACAACACAAGAAAAGTTTCATCAACATAATATTCACAACATTAGCATTCACAAGCTCGTTTCTCTGTCTCCTAAACATTTATATAAAGGCTCGGGTATTGAAGGAATATAATACCAAAGCGAAAGAATAGTTATATAAGAAAGGCTTAATATATATAGATACATTTGTTGGTCAAACATCAGCACATCACAAACAATCAAATCACACCCATGAACTTACCAGATATGCAGACTTATTGAGATAAGCAAACTCCTCGATCCTATTGATCCCGAGGACCGACCTGATTATCACCTAAGTATACGATTCAACAATATCATTCATCAGAATCCGTCTCACTCACATGAAGTGTAAGGTATGCCATGTATGCCATGAATAACAGTCAATCGAGTATTATTCAATAAAATGACCATTTTACCCCTAATGCATTTCCCTAACCAATTGACCATTTAATCAACCATCATACAAACTCATGATTTAATTTAAAATTTCAGACCATACTCATGCAAAAACATTCACCCCTAAGTCTTACGTAAACGTAGCAAAGTGTTTCCAAAAGCGAAAATTAGTTTTTTCCACAATATCGATGTATTTAGTGAAATAAGGTTAATTTTGGAAATTTCATATAAATTAATCCTGCTGTTTAAAAATTTTGGAAAAATTCCAGAAGGTCCCTCACCCTTCCAGAGATCCCCGTACAAAATTTTAGGTCCATACAAAATGATTTAGTCCCCCAAAATCGATTTGCGATATACTGCCCGATCCATAACTACTAAAATGGGCAGTAGAATACATATGCATAAATACATACACAACATTATATAAAAAATTCCCCAAATATTTTTAACATTAAATTTACTTCATAAAATACAACATACTCAAATTTTGTAAATATCCAGTACGTAAAAAGCCCTCAAACAATTAACCCAACATGGACTGACCAGTAGACCCATTCTGGTAGTGACCAGGTCTATGATTTATTTACTCAACAAATATTATGATTCTGGATCTACAAAAATTACCATATGTAAATAACATTTGAATACAGAACATACTAAAATTTCAGACTTATACCCATCACCTACGATTTATAAAAATTCATCAAAGTTTCTGGAATTTTCAGTAATTCCAGACAGCAAATTATACCAATTCAAAATTTAATTAAAAATAAAATACGAATCCTAAAAATATAAAATAAATATACAGGCATCCCTTAGAAACCCTAGAAAAAGATACAATAAATTTTAGGCGTGATCTATTACTGTAAGTATGTTAATTAAATCAAAAACCGTTAGATCAATCAAAATCACTTACAGATTTTTCCCACTTTGAAAATTAATTAAAAATAGAAAATAAATTTAAATCCGATGCAAAATATGTTTTATCAGACCTAAAAACACCCTAGAATGTGATTGTGGAAAAAAAATCGAATTAGAATTGAAGAGAAATAAATGAAAAACCTCAAAAATGAAAGAAACGCTGAAAACTGAATCTGGAGCCAGGCAAAACGGCAGGCCGAGAACCAGTGGCCACACGCCGAACGACGCACGCAGCACGCCAAACGACAAGAGGCTTCGCTCGCGTGGCTTGCCGAACGACCGACGCTCACTCGCCGAACGACAACGACTCCCTCGGGCGGCTTGATCAAAACGACAGTGCTGCGATTTCTGTTCTAAAACTCTCTTAAATTGAATACCCGATTTTGTGAGTGTCTCAAACTCTAAACCTAGCTGATTAGGGTCTATTTATATCATAAACACTTCCTAAAATTGTGTTTTAACCCCACTTCAATTTATTTTATTTAAATTAACCTCAAATATTAATTTAACCATTAAAAAATCACCCCCTCAAACTTAAAACTCACAATTAAATCCCTCTTTACTAATTTTAACACAAAATAGATTTCAGTATTTATTTAAAAATATATATAAAATATTTTTATTCCATTTAAGCACCGTAATTATTTTAAATGACCAAAATGCCCCCGAACACAAAAATACAATATTATACTCAAAATGACCGTCACATCGTCCCGAGTATCAAACAGAGCACCAAATCACCCAAATACGTTCAAACAAAATATAAGGGTGCAAAATGACCATTTTGCCCCTCAAGCGCAAAATTACCATTTTGCCCCCGAATTCAAATATTATAAAACCGAGGGGTTTTACAATCTTACCCCCTTAATAAAATTTCGTCCTCGAAATTTCAAAACAAAGTAACCACAAGACAACCCTTATCACTTCGGTTTTACACAAAACTGGAAAGCATCGACTACCTGATACATGTTGTTATGGTTGGCCAGACCATAACCACACAATACCAAGCACTAATGGCTATTCCAGCTTTGCTCCTGTTAAGTTCATTATGACATTAAGACACAATTTCCAAAACCAAATAAAATATCACGACCAATAACAATATTAATATTATGTAAACAATATACATAACTCGATCAACCTGCCATTCAACTCGTCATTACCCAACTCAATCAATGTCAAATCAATCGATATCAGTCAGACAACTCAATCAATAGCAATATCAACAGTCCAAAGTCCAAAATGCAAAAATGCATCAATAGTAAAAAATACAAGAATGCCATGCACAACTATGATGTTATGACAATGCTTATGTATGTTAATGTTTATGTATACTATGCATTCTATCACTCCAAATATACCTTCTACCCCCCTTTAAGAATTTCGCCCACGAAATTTAGAAAATACCTGAGAATTCAAACAAATGAGGGTATGTAGATTTCATAGTTTCCTCCAATTCCCAGGTGCACTCATCAATAGAGTGATTACGCCATAAAACCTTTACGGATACTACATCTTTGTTGCGCAGTCGTTTCACTTGACGATCCAAGATTTTAACAGGTTGTTCTTTATAGGAACAATCATTACTGATCTCTATCGTCTCTGGAGCCAACACATGCTCAGGATTTGCAACATATTTCCTCAGCATAGAGACATGAAAAGTCGGATGGACCGCTTCTAATGCTGGTGGTAATGCCAATCTATATGCCACTTCTCCCACACGCTCCAACACCTCATACGGACCGATAAATCGCGGAGCTAGCTTACCCTTTTTACCAAATCTCATAACTCCCTTGAAAGGTGACACTTTAAGAAACACCTTATCTCCTGCAGCAAATTCTAAGTGTCTCCTCTTAAGGTCTGCATAGCTCTTTTGCCTACTGAAAGCAGTTCGAATACGGCTCTGGATGACTGGCACTTTCTCTGAACTATACTATAAAATCTCTGGGCCTTCAATTCTTCTATCGCCTACTTCCTCCCAATACAAAGGAGTTCTGCACCTCCTACCATACAAAGCTTCAAAAGGCGCCATACCAATACTAGCTTGGTAACTATTATTATATGCAAACTCAACCAATGGAAGATGATCCGCCCAACTACCACCAAAATCCAATACACACAACAGCAACATATCCTCCAAAGTTTGAATAGTTCTTTCTGACTGCCCATCTGTCTGTGGGTGAAAAGCTGTGCTGAGATGTTGAACGGTACCTAACCCTTCTTGAAATTTCTGCCAAAACCTCGATGTGAACTGAGTACCTCTGTCAGAAACAATAGAGACTGGGATCCCATGAAGACTCACTATACGATTGAGGTATAACTTTGCATACTGCGCTGCTGTATACTTGGTACTCACAGGTAGAAAATGTGCTGACTTTGTCAACCTATCAACAATAACCCAAATAGAATCATAGCCACCTGGTGTCTTTGGCAAACCAACCACAAAATCCATTGTCACCCTCTCCCACTTCCACTCGGGTAGTGGTAGCTCCTTTAGCAATCCTGCTGGTTTGTGGTGCTCGTACTTAACCTGCTGACAAGGCAAACACTGAGATACAAAGGTCGCAACATCATTCTTCATTCCTTTCCACCAATATAATTGCTTCAAGCCATGATACATCTTTGTGGAGCCGGGATGTACTGTATACCTTGAAGAGTGAGCTTCTTTCAAGATACTCTCCCTCAGATCATCAATCATGGGCACACACAACCTAGATCCAAACCTCAATACCCCTTGCTCATCAATACGAAACTCCTTATCTTCACCTTTCAGTACCCTTTGTCGAATAGTTTCTAATTCTGTATCTTTGCTCTGAGTTGAGACAATCCTGTCAAGAAAACTCGGTCTAGCAACAAGATTAGCTAAAAACACCCCTGTATGTCCAACCACTTCCTTATTTGACAAAAGGAAAATCCAACCATCACCAATCAACTGATGAATATCCGAAATCAACGGCCTTCTGTGTGCAGGTATATGAGATAAACTACCCAAAGATTTACGGCTCAAAGCATCAGCTACAACATTTGCTTTCCCAGGGTGATACTGAATGCTATAATCATAATCTTCAAGAAATTCCACCCATCTCCTCTGCCTTAAATTCAAATCTTTCTGGGCGTTTACATACTTGAGATTCTTGTGATCAGTGAATATCTCGCATGTGACACCATACAGGTAATGCCTCCAGATTTTTAGCGCAAACACAACTGCCGCCATTTCCAAATCATGTGTAGGATAGTTAACCTCATGCTTCTTAAGCTGTCTTGAAGCATAGGCAACTACTCTGCCATGCTGCATCAAAACACAACCCAAACCAATACCTGATGCATCACAGTATACAGCATAACCTTCCGTGCCTTCGGGTAAAATAAGTACTGGTGCTGTAGTCAATCTCTCCTTAAGTGTTGTAAAACTCTCCTCACAGGTGTCATCCCAAACAAACTTTACACCTTTGCGAGTTAGCTTCGTCAATGGTGCAGCAATTCTGGAAAAATCCTTCACAAATCTTCTGTAGTAGCCTGCTAAACCGAGAAAACTCCGTATATCAGTAACCGTTTTAGGTCTAGGCCAGTCCATAACTGCTTCCACTTTCTTGGGGTCGACTTGCACACCTTCTGCCGAAATCACATGTCCCAAGAACACTACTCGATCCAACCAGAACTCACATTTGGAAAACTTAGCATATAACTGATGTTTCCTCAATGTCTGTAAAACTGACCTTAAGTGTTGTTCATGCTCTTCCTTGGTTCTCGAGTAAATCAAGATATCATCAATAAATACAACAACAAACTGATCAAGGTAAGGACTAAACACCCTGTTCATCAGGTCCATAAAAGCTGCAGGTGCATTAGTGAGTCCAAAGGACATAACAAGAAATTCATAATGCCCATACCTTGTTCGGAAAGCAGTCTTTGGTATATCTTCCTTTCTCACCCTCAACTGATGGTAGCCAGACCTAAGATCAATTTTAGAGAAGAAACGGGCTCCTTGCAGTTGGTCAAACAAATCATCAATCCGAGGTAGCGGGTACCTATTCTTCACTGTCACTTTGTTCAGTTGTCGGTAGTCAATACATAGTCTCATTGTACCATCTTTCTTTTTCACAAAAAGCACCGGAGCTCCCCAAGGTGAAATACTCGGTCGGATGTACCCTTTCTGCAACAGGTCATTTAACTGCTCCCTCAATTCCTTCAGTTCAGCAGGTGCCATTCTATAAGGAGGCATAGAAATGGGATTTGTTCCAGGTACAAGATCAATAAAAAATTCAATTTCTCTTTCCGGAGGTAAACCGGGCAAATCGTCCGGAAACACATCCACAAAGTCTCGCGCTACCGGAACTTCTTCAAGCTTTGCTTCCTCTTTTCTTACATCTCGGATAGATACTAGGTAAGCATCACATCCTTTCTTCATTAACTTCCTGGCCCTCAAGGAAGAAATCAGTCGACTAGGCCCATCTATCTTTGAACCAACAAAAGTCGCTGACTTACCTTCTTCATAATCAAACATAACAGTTTTATTCCTACAATCCATCTTTCCTCCATGTTTAGCTAACCAGTCCATTCCCAATATAACATCAAAATCAATCACATCTAGAATAACTAGGTCTGCTGGCAAATTCACATCTCTCACTTGAACGATACAACCCTTATAAACATTGACAGACTCAACTTCTTCCCCCAAGGGTGTATGAACAAGTAAAGGCATATCCATAGCTTCAGGTGTAATACTCAATCTAGATGCAAAACTAGGTGATATGAAAGAATGTGTAGCACCAGGGTCCATTAAAATATGAGCATCAAAAGAGCAAATAGAAAGAGTACCTTGCACCACATTATTATCAGTCTGGGCTTGCTGGTTGTTCAAATTAAACACACGAGCATAATTCTGATTCTGCCCTTGGTTCTGATTCTGATTATGATTATTCCCTTGCCCAGCTGGCTGCACTGCTCTAGCATTCTGACCTTGATTGTTTTGCTGGTTTCCGTTGTTTGCAGCACCATAACCACGGCCTTGCTGATACTGATATCCCTGATAACCTCGGCCCTGTTGGCCCTGATATCCTCGGCCCTGCTGGCCATTACCTCGACCTCCTTGATAGCCTCGGCCGCCATAGTTACCACGTCCACCATATCCTCTTCCATTGCCATATCCATTCTGATTATGTCCATAGTACCCCTGATTGCCTACTTGCCTTTGTGTTTGTTGTCCAGCTTGATTTTGATTTCTTCTAGAATTAGGACAATCCTTCACTTGATGATCTTTCTGACCACAGCTCAGGCATGCACCAGTCCTTTTCCAACACTCACCTCCATGTCGGTTACCACAAAAATCACAAATAGGAGCTTTGTGCCCCTGCAGTTGATGTTGAAATCGGCCTCCTCCATTGCTACCTCTGTGGCCTTGATACTGCCCCTGATAGTTCATTTGATCATTAGGCCTATTCCTCTTCCTGCTAGGCTCAGCCATATCAGTTTTTCTATCAGGTTTTCTTCTATTTTCCATACCAATAGCTGCATTGACTGCCAGATGAAGCTCCTTGTAGTTATGGCTAGCAATCACATCATAATACCTGTCATCCAACCCCTCAACAAATCGTTCCGTCATAACTCCCTCTTCTTGCAGCAAGTGTGTAGCATAGGGTTTCAACTCCTGGAATTTCTCCCAGTATTCAGCAACAGTCTTGCTTCCCTGTTTGAGCATCTCAAAGTCTCTAGCCTTGGCCTTCAAAACATTCTTAGGTAGGAAGGTTTGTGTGAATCTCAGCTTGAAGTCCTCCCAGGTATGTACTCGATCAACTATCTGGCTATCAAACCAAACCCTAGCAGCCTTTTTCATTTGGTGACCTACCAACTCAATAGATCTTTCTTCTGAACAATGCAAGGCGTTACATATTCTCTTGACCTCATCAATAAACAACATTGGGTCTTCTGTCGCAGCATTTGAAAACTCTGGTGGGTCAACCCTGATAAACTCATGTAGTTTAACATATCCTGGCACTCCCGCCTGTGGTGCGTTGTCCTGCCCATTGTTCTGCCCCATATTTTGGACAAGTTGGGTAAATCCAGCTGCAAGTGCTCCCATAGTCTGACTGAAGGTTGCCATGGTGGCCATGAATTGCTCCTGACTCACTGGAGCTGCTGTTGTACCCTCAGGTACAGGTTCATTCCTTGGAATTGGTGGTGGATCTCTGACAACATCCTCCGGTATGTCCTCAAAGTTTTCATTATTGGCTGGTAGATCTTGGTTCTGCTGACCCTGTCCACCCCTGTCCACCACTCTGCGTGGTCTTCCTCGCCCCCTAGGCAAAGGTTGCTCCCGAACACTTCCAATTGGATCCTCTCCACTGTTTCTTGCCCCTTGGGCATTACTAGCTTCGCCAGTCAAAAGAAGACGTGTGCCTCTACGAGACATTGCACCTGATATGGAGAGCAATTTGATTAACGCTGAAAGGAAACAAGAAAACTTAAGAATACCCTAATGATTTCTGGATAACACAAATATCAAAACCGGGCTCTGATACCACTTTTGTCACGACCCAACTAGGGACCGTGACCGGCGTACGGTTACACTTACGTGTAACTATACAAGCCTAAGATAACAATAGCTAGATCATGCCTTAAAGGAAAATAGCGTAAGTTATGCTCATAAATTCAACTATTAGTCTAAAACAATATATAAAGTGTTCTAATTATTCAATACCAAAACAATACCGTCTAACAGAAAATGGTCAAATGTTTAAATCTCATTATTACAAAGAAACGGGTTCAGACTCAGTCTGCCCTTAGGTTATCCAGAAATCTATAAAGGAAGAAACATCTCCACAACCTACTAGCTTTAGAATTCCAAAGAACGAAAGAATGGAATAGACAACTGATGCTACCAGTAGACCTCAACCTGCAAAATCAGTCTATAGGGGTGTGAGCGTTATATATAGGCGCTCAGTAAGTTCATGTGAGGCAGAGAAACACAACTATATAAGCAGTTTATAAATATCAAGTAACTCAAATACAATTAATTCAATCAAGGTAGTATGTCGGGGTCTACCAATATCAATAATTCTTCCTCCCTTATTCCTCCTCAATAATAGTTACAGTATCAGTAATGATAGTTACAGTATCAGTAATAATTAACAATAACAATCCACCCTTATAACAACCTCAGTATCAATATCAGTACAGTGGAGGTTTTTAACCTCATAATCAAATGTAATAACAGTAACAGTATTTCCACAATTTATCCTCCGTCCCCGTATGACATACCACCACACAACACAAGAAAAGTTTCATCAACATAATATTCACAACATTAGCATTCACAAGCTCGTTTCTCTGTCTCCTAAACATTTATATAAAGGCTCGGGTATTGAAGGAATATAATACCAAAGCGAAAGAATAGTTATATAAGAAAGGCTTAATATATATAGATACATTTGTTGGTCAAACATCAGCACATCACAAACAATCAAATCACACCCATGAACTTACCAGATATGCAGACTTATTGAGATAAGCAAACTCCTCGATCCTATTGATCCCGAGGACCGACCTGATTATCACCTAAGTATACGATTCAACAATATCATTCATCAGAATCCGTCTCACTCACATGAAGTGTAAGGTATGCCATGTATGCCATGAATAACAGTCAATCGAGTATTATTCAATAAAATGACCATTTTACCCCTAATGCATTTCCCTAACCAATTGACCATTTAATCAACCATCATACAAACTCATGATTTAATTTAAAATTTCAGACCATACTAATGCAAAAACATTCACCCCTAAGTCTTACGTAAACGTAGCAAAGTGTTTCCAAAAGCGAAAATTAGTTTTTTCCACAATATCGATGTATTTAGTGAAATAAGGTTAATTTTGGAAATTTCATATAAATTAATCCTGCTGTTAAAAATTTTGGAAAAATTCCAGAAGGTCCCTCACCCTTCCAGAGATCCCCGTACAAAATTTTAGGTCCATACAAAATGATTTAGTCCCCCAAAATCGATTTGCGATATACTGCCCGATCCATAACTACTAAAATGGGCAGTAGAATACATATGCATAAATACATACACAACATTATATAAAAAATTCCCCAAATATTTTTAACATTAAATTTACTTCATAAAATACAACATACTCAAATTTTGTAAATATCCAGTACGTAAAAAGCCCTCAAACAATTAACCCAACATGGACTGACCAGTAGACCCATTCTGGTAGTGACCAGGTCTATGATTTATTTACTCAACAAATATTATGATTCTGGATCTACAAAAATTACCATATGTAAATAACATCTGAATACAGAACATACTAAAATTTCAGACTTATACCCATCACCTACGATTTATAAAAATTCATCAAAGTTTCTGGAATTTTCAGTAATTCCAGACAGCAAATTATACCAATTCAAAATTTAATTAAAAATAAAATACGAATCCTAAAAATATAAAATAAATATACAGGCATCCCTTAGAAACCCTAGAAAAAGATACAATAAATTTTAGGCGTGATCTATTACTGTAAGTATGTTAATTAAATCAAAAACCGTTAGATCAATCAAAATCACTTACAGATTTTTCCCACTTTGAAAATTAATTAAAAATAGAAAATAAATTTAAATCCGATGCAAAATATGTTTTATCAGACCTAAAAACACCCTAGAATGTGATTGTGGAAAAAAAATCGAATTAGAATTGAAGAGAAATAAATGAAAAACCTCAAAAATGAAAGAAACGCTGAAAACTGAATCTGGAGCCAGGCAAAACGGCAGGCCGAGAACCAGTGGCCACACGCCGAACGACGCACGCAGCACGCCAAACGACAAGAGGCTTCGCTCGCATGGCTCGCCGAACGACCGACGCTCACTCGCCGAACGACAACGACTCCCTCGGGCGGCTGGATCAAAACGACAGTGCTGCGATTTCTGTTCTAAAACTCTCTTAAATTGAATACCCGATTTTGTGAGTGTCTCAAACTCTAAACCTAGCTGATTAGGGTCTATTTATATCATAAACACTTCCTAAAATTGTGTTTTAACCCCACTTCAATTTATTTTATTTAACCTCAAATATTAATTTAACCATTAAAAAATCACCCCCCTCAAACTTAAAAATCACAATTAAATCCCTCTTTACTAATTTTAACACAAAATAGATTTCAGTATTTATTTAAAAATATATATAAAATATTTTTATTCCATTTAAGCACCGTAATTATTTTAAATGACCAAAATGCCCCCGAACACAAAAATACAATATTATACTCAAAACGACCGTCACATCGTCCCGAGTATCAAACAGAGCACCAAATCACCCAAATACGTTCAAACAAAATATAAGGGTGCAAAATGACCATTTTGCCCCTCAAGCGCAAAATTACCATTTTGCCCCCGAATTCAAATATTATAAAACCGAGGGGTTTTACAATTATTTAATTTATAATTAATTTATTATAAAGGTTAAGAGATTTATTTATAAATTTTTTAATTTTTTAAGAAATATATAAATAAATCAATATTATTAAATTATATTAATATATAATTAATTTATAGAATATTAAAAGTTAAAAATATAATTTATTTAATCAATATTATAAAATTATATTAATGTTTAATTATTTAATAGAATATTAAAATTTAGAAATATAATTTATTAATTATTAAATTTTATATAAATTATTAATATTAAATAAAAAATTAATTAAAAAAAAGTGAAAGTATAGTATTTTTAAAAATTACTGATGTGGTAAATTTACAGCATTTCTTCAATCTTTGATTTATATATATATAACATAGATAACTGGTTTACTCATTTATTTTATTTATATTTTTAAAAATTTTTAAAAATATATAAATCAAGATATTAAACGAGGATCAAGTAAAAAAATAATAAAAAGAAGTTATATATCTATATTTTAAATGAGATTTATGATATAATAACATGAAAAAAAAATGATAAATTCGCTTCATATAAAAAATAATTGGCGAGTAAACTTTTAAATTCAATTTCTATTATATAATAATATATAAATTTTGTCGGATTTTTTCTTTTAGCAAGTACTTTAAGAGGATTAGTAGTTGAGAGTAATTGTATTCTCCTTTTTTTTTTTTTTCTTTTTTATACACTTAAAAGGAGATTTTTTTAGAAGTGATAAAACTTAAACTATTATACTTGCTTTAGTTTGATTTTCTAGAAGATAGAAATTTATGGATGGCAGCTGGTGGAATAATTCATGTATAGACCAATAATTTTTCCGTTGAAAAATTCGTCTTAGACCACTAAATTGTTTTATTTTGAAAAGAAGATTAAGTACTCTTTTTTTTTTTTGCATAAATGAAAGTACTCATGATGAAGAGAAATAGCGATAAAAAGAAATACTATTTGCCCCCACCACCCTCAAACGAAAAAAAAAAAAATGAAAATTCTAGCAAATATGGGTGTGAAAATAGAACTACTATTTGGGGTTACTTTAATCATTCAAGTGGCAGCCGCAGTGGCAGCAGTCTCAATAGCAAAGCCGAACTGCAAAGATTCTTGCGGAAACATTAGCATTCCATACCCTTTGGGAATTGGTAAAGATTGTTGTATGGATGAATGGTTTGAAATTGAGTGCAACACTTCTGCCAATAATCCTCCTAGAGCTTTTCTGCGTCGCATCAATTTGGAGGTGCTGGATACTAAACTTGGTTACAACTCAGTTATTATCATAAGTCCAAATCCGATAATATCAACCAATTGTGCAGGTAGAAATGATACTAATCTGCCTCTCAATTTGACAGGAAGTCCTTTCTTTTTCTCTCCTTATAACGTGTTCACTGCAGTGGGTTGCAATACTCGTGCTTTAATGACCAATACTACGCAAGAACTCGTTGGGTGCTACTCAACTTGCAGAGGCTCGACTAGGGAACTTGATTGGCGAGAAATGCTTCCTAAATTAATATCTACCAATAACTCTAAAGGCTATTGGGACTTGAACTTCAATTGTAAAGGTGAAAATTGCTGTCAGACTACACTACCTTCACAGCTTCAGGTTTTCAATCCAAGTTTAGAGGATATGGAAAGCAATAATAATCAACAATATTACATGACAGAAGGATGCAAACTTGCCTTTCTTGCAGCAAACGACGACACATTATTAGGCCTACAGCTACTGAGTTCTGCAAAAATAAAGAACACTAATGAGCAGGTTCCAATTCTGCTAGATTGGTTTATCAAATCCAGCCTCCAGAAACATTATGACTCCGGAAGTATCGATTGCAGAGAGGCAGAAGTTGAATCTTTCAATCAAACGGGATTGCAATGTTATTGTCGTACGGGCTTTGAGGGCAATCCTTACCTTGGATGCATAGGTACATACTTTTCCACATTAATAATTAAACAATGGTAAATCATTTGAAATTACTTAGAAAAATTAATAAATTATCTCTAATTAATTTTTATTTTGGCTTTGTGATTTAGATGTTGATGAGTGCAAAGATCCTAAAATTAAACAGTGCGAAGGGATAACAAAATGTGTGAATAAAGCTGGATCATTCAAGTGCGTGCCCAACCCAGTCTGGATTATTATTTTTGGTAGGAATCTTAATTTCTATTCATATGATAAACCAGTTTGTTTGTTTGTGGACATTCGTATCCTATTTTACATTCTCGTGAGCCCTAATTGATGACTATGTCACGCCTCTCCTGTCAAATTTATTATTAGTATTCTTATTTCTCAAAGTTAAGCTTATGTCAAACAATTATTGCTAATTGCGTACGTGTAGTCAAATTCCATATTTATTCGAGTTTGATTTCAAATTAGGGAGGGAGGATCCAATTCAAATATTCTCTCTCAAAATTAATTAATTAAATCTGACTTAATAGATAATCAAACATGAAATCATTTTTCTAAAAAAAACAATATTCAAGTTACTAAGAACCTATAAACTAAAATTACTAATTTTCAAAAGGATAAAAGCTCCAAGTGTATATTAAGATTCTAGGAAGTAAGAAACAATCTATACGTTTGTTAAGGCACTAATTAATGAGGCTTTAATCTAGCCGGGTAAGACCAAAACCAAGACTCTAGAATTCTTTAGGTTAGGTAAGAAGCAATGTGCATATGTACTACTAATAAAACTTCTCTCTAATGATATTTAAATATTTGAGATTTTTGGGTTCAATTTTATATTTTGTGAGGGTAACCACTAACCAGGGGGCGGACTGCAGATGTATGGCTAAATTTTTTTTGTTCTTATAAAGCCTATTAGGTTTTTAAATTTTGGTGCCAATCCAATTGCCAGATAGATTAGCTTGGATTACTAGTAACACAAATGATGGTTTTGTTGGGTATATAATATATATATATATATATATATATATATGAGCAATAACGATATTAAGAATTGGGATTGATTAAGTTTGGTAGTATAATGTTTGATCCGACAATATTTATTCACATGATATCTTAAAATTCTTGTTTGCCATTTGGGTAATGCAGTTGTAGTTGGGGTGATTGGAGTGCTGGCACTACTTTTTGGTACGTGGTTGGTGTACAAACTTGTAATGAAAAGGAGGGACATCGAACTCAAAAAGAAGTTCTTTAAACGAAATGGTGGTTTATTATTACAGCAACAACTAAATTCAAGTGATGGCAGTGTCCAAAAAACAAAAATTTTTACTTCAAAAGAGTTGGAAAAGGCTACTGATCGTTTTAACGAGAATAGAATACTTGGTCAGGGAGGTCAAGGCACTGTGTATAAGGGAATGCTAGGCGATGGAAGAATTGTTGCAGTGAAAAAGTCTATATTAGTTGATGAGTCAAAGCTACAAGAATTCATTAATGAAGTTGTGATTCTTTCACAAATTAATCATAGGAATGTGGTTAGACTACTAGGATGTTGCTTGGAGACTGATGTTCCTTTGCTAGTTTATGAATTTATACCCAATGGATCTCTTTTCCAACATCTCCATGACCAAAATGATGAGGTTCTATCATCATGGGAAATGAGATTACGGATTGCTATTGAAGCTGCTGGAGCAATTGCTTATTTGCATCATGCAGCTTTTATTCCGATATATCACCGTGACATTAAGTCCACAAATATACTCTTAGATGAGAACTTAAGAGCCAAAGTATCAGATTTTGGAACCTCAAGATCAATTACCATTGATCAAACTCATTTGACGACTAATGTGCAAGGTACTTTTGGTTATTTGGATCCAGAATATTTTCAATCCAGTCAATTTACAGAAAAGAGTGATGTTTATAGCTTTGGAGTGGTTCTTGTCGAGCTTTTAAGTGGACAAAAACCAATTTCTTGGGAAAGATCAGAAGAAAGTAGAAGTTTGGCCACGTATTTTATATTCTTGATGGAGCATAACAGAGTTTTTGACATAATCGATCCTCGCATTATGGATCATTCCCATAAAAAAGATATTATTGCAGTCGCTTATCTTGCAAAAAGATGCTTGAATTTAAATGGAAGGAAACGACCTACCATGAAAGAAGTTGAAATAGAGTTAGAAGGGATTCGATCATCAAGAAAAGATCAGCTTGTTGAAGAAAATATTAAAGAGATAGAAGATGTCTTGGCTGAAGTAAAACCAATGTGGGGTCATGTTCCTGCCTCAGTTACTTGTACCAATAGCAAAGCTTCATCATTAGATATCCAACCATTAATTTCCTACCAAACTTGGTGATATAAAAGATGTATTAAAGAATAACTTTCGTCCTGTGTTTAAGATTAAAGTTCCTAAAATTTCTGTTTAATTTTAGAATAAAAAAACATGTAAAAGAATATATATATGGGGGGAGGAGTTTGCTGGAAAGTGGTATTAATCACATGCTAGCTTTATGATAATCATATAGCTAGTATCATATGGTCCAAGTAAAATTTTACCTTGTATTCAACATTTTAAGAAACTTTCGAAAATATACATCACTACAAAAATTAATGCTTCTAACTGCGACAAAAATAGTAGATAAAACTATAAAAAATACGGCTAATTGCTTTATTCATAATAAAAAATTATATTACTAGAAATGAATTAATTAAAAACTAGTTACATACATAATTTACGGCTTTTATAGCCGAGAATTAATTTATTTTGCTATAAAATTTATCTTCTTGTGACAAAATTATTACAAGTTATTAGTTATCATTAAAGAGAGACGTGTATTAAATATTTGATTAATTAGACATACAACATTATTACTCGTAGCTAAATATACATTTTTGTTATATCTTAATAACACCGTAACTAAATGGTTTTCAAGAATTATCGATGTTGCCAAAGTATAAACCACGTGGGATAAGATTGTCACTCGACAATTCAACCCCACAGACAGTTGTCATTTGCCTACAAAAGGCAGATGTAATGCACCATTTGAAGTATCTGAAACTAACCAATCAAAAACACTTTTTAGGCATAAAAGGAAGTGAGATACAAGAACTAAAGCGTCCAACAACAAAAGCTAAAGGAGATCATTTCAAGCAGATAATTCTTGTTGATCAAATACTCTTGCAGCTAGTTAATAAAATACTCAAGAGGTATACTTTGAACTCAGTATATCTTGTTTAAATAAGCTTAAGGAATCCTAATATACATAACTGACCATAAAGAACTTGAATATGGCCTATAGCAGTGAAAATCAAGTTGAAACAACACTTTTTTATGTATGAAAATAATGAACTTTACATGATTTTATGATTCTATACTTAAATACATAAAAATTAAGTTTCTAGACTTTTTACATGAACTAACATTAAAGAAATAAAGCATAAATAAACTTAAAAGAACTCTTAATATGTAAATCTTAAGGAATAATCTTGAAAAGAATCTTTTCTATGCTGCTTAAACTTTGTTGAGCTCGATAGTATTATTATTGAACTCGACAATCTTCATCAACTTACTTGAAAATATTCAAGTTTTTCATAAGCAATGTGTCCAAAATTGTTTTTTTTTAAATAAGATTTTATAATAACATCAAAGTATGAGTATGTAAATAGGAATAAACTAAGTAAGGATGATCAAAATAACATAAAGAATGGCTTTAGTATGATAAAGTTTCAAAGAATTGAGAATAAAACATAAAGGACACCTAAAGGGTTTGATGATTGTTCAACTCGATATTTTAATTGTTGAGCTAGATAATCTTTCTCACCCAATATATGATAAAATATGAGTAACAAAAGCCATATTAACAGTGACGCAGAACGAAATTAAAGAATTAAAAATAAGAACGTTTATACTCCGTTCATGAGTTTAATCAATATCGTTTGATTGAACGAAAATAAAAACAAGAACGTTAAACAATCTTGAATGAAAGACAGAAGATAAATTCATATTAAAAAATATATTGAATAATAATAATCCTTAACGAAGCAGAAATAAGGCCTATTTATAATTACCAAAAACCCTAATCCGAATCCTAACAGATTTAGAAAAAAAGACTGAAAAATTATAAAATAATTCTTAAAATACTTAAAACGCAAAATTGAGCTCCTAAACAGTAGAATTTGGGCCCCGAAGTTAGCAACAGGCCTGTGGCTTCAGTTGCGCTTTTTAAAGTTGTCCGTCTCGCGAAATCCTTTACGGAAAGCTATCATGGGCCATGAACGGACATCATATGCAAAAGTTTGGCCATTTTCCGCATCTTGCCGTAAACTTTACCGCGGTCAAAATCCTCATCGAAGTCCAAAGTTAGCTGGTCCGCATCAAACAGTGGCGAAGCCACTTGTATAAGAAGGGGGGCAGCTGCCCCCCTTCTGTTTTAGAATTATATATATATATTATTAAAATTTTTAAAATACTTAATTGTCCCCTTCAAAATTTTAAAATACCCCTCTATCCTTCAACTTCTATAAGAAGTTAAAACAACAAACTCAATATAAATTACTCTTCTTTAAATCAATAGATATCTTTTTTAAAAAATTAATTAAAAAGTAATTGGCATTCTCTAAAAACAAAGAAGAAGAAGAAGAAGAAGAAAGAAGAAGACAATGTTATAATTTTTCTTTTTTTTAATATGTTTTAATTAGGTTATTAATTATGTCATTTATAATTGATTGAGTGTACAACTTCACATAGATGATATTAATAGATGAAAAATTCTCACCATAAAAAAAAAAAGGAAAAACACCCAAAAATCTACTTAACAAGAAAGCTCAAAATAGTAGCTTGATATGAATTTTATCCACTTGACTTTTCTTCAATCCAACTTGGCTGAATTTTATTCACTTGACTTTTTTTCAATCCAACTTATGGTTTTAGACAATCAGTTAGAGACATATATCCTTGATATGAAGTCCAATTGTGAGTTTTTGAATTTGACAGGAATTTTCAATCTTGCTGAAAAAATGGTGAAGACAAAGAAAGATATTTTGTATCCGTTGGTCTATAAACTTATAACTTTGGCTTTAATTTTACCTGTTACAACTGCTACGGTTGAGAGGGCATTTTCTGCTATGAAGGTTATCAAGAATCGATTATGCAATAGGATAGGAGATTAATGGATGACTGATTTTTTGATTACATATATTGAGAAAGATTTATTTAATATCATCGACAATGAGACTATCATGTGTTATTATTAAGGAATGAAAACACGTAGAGAGCAATTGTAATTTTTTTTTGTTCTTTATATGTGAAAGATATTTACGCATTAGTTTATTAATATATAAAAATATTATTATTTATATTATTTTTAATACATATATAATATTTTTATTTTGCCCCCCTTCACTAACAAGTTTGGCTTCGCCCCTGGCATCAAACACGTCTCAAGTACTATCCAGTTCGATAATTTAAACTAAACTTTGTTTCTTTATTTTTCTTAGTTCCCTTCTCAAATATTTGATTATATTACTCTAATATTTATTCCTATACATTGTTATTTATTGTTGTTATATTCATATTTTTGTCATATACATTCAACAGTCTTTGGAGCGGTTTAAATTATCAAACTCGATAGTACTTTGAGAAGGGAACTAAGAAAAATGTCTACTTGTTGGCCAGCGCGCCTGCATGGTCTCTCTCTTGTGAATTTTCATTTTTGGCCATTTCGGACTCATCCAAAATCTAATTTAAGTGATTCAAGTTGCATTGGTACCGTTATCACTTGCTCTTCGTCCGGAATGTAAAAATAAAGGTTGCTTAATTTTTTATATTGTGTGATCAACGAGAGTTGAGCACAATATTAATTTAAAAATAACAACCTTAGAAAGTTAAATTTAAAGATAAGAATTCTTTTCAGAAAATTGTAGAAGAATCCCTTTGATTTTGTTAAATTATGTTGCTTGAAATCTCATGGGAGCAGAGAATTATAATAATATAATTATAGGTCTTATTACTTGAGAAAGAGTAAGATTAATCTTTGTAGGGATATTGATTATTAAATAATTAAGATAGAATTAATTAAATAAAATAAAATTAATAAAATATTCACTTGATGAAACCTAATCCTGCACTTTAACTAATTGTTATTACTAAAATTTAATTAACTTATCAAACTCTTATAATTTCTCCAAATAATGAGAAAATCTAAATTTATGTTACTTAGAATAAACTTTTCCTGAGGAATCGATACTGTTACTCGCCCTATATTATTTGAGTACACTTTCAGTATCAACACTCAACACACATTATAACATTAAAAAAATCGGCTGTAAAAAAATTAGGATTTGCAATTTAATACACCAATCGACAGTAGCAATCAATTATCTGCAAATAGAAAATAAAATAAAAAGAAAGTAAGAAGAAGAAGAAAAAGATTAAAAAAAAATGAAAAGAAAAATAAAAAACGTTGATGGAGAGATATATTTGAAAAAAAAAAAAACTTGATGAAACCAAAACTAAAAAAAAACCAACTTGTATTTGAAAAAAAAATAAAGAGGGGTATTTTATGTAATTTTCTTTGAAATTTCATTTTTAATGTAGTTTTTTATAATAATTTTATACTTTCAAATTTATAAAAATGTATATATTTTTTTTATATGTTTACAATATATACTAAATATATAAAAAATATACTAAAAACATATTTAATATATATCAAATATATATTTAAAATAAATTATACTTTTGTAAATTTTTTTATTTATATAATATAATTGTAAATTTATTTTTACATAATATATTTTATATTTTTTTCCCTTTTTCAAATTGTTTTTGTAAAATTCCCTAATTCTGAGTGACACTTGTTATCAGCTCATCAGCTGTCTTGAGCCCATAATCATAGGCCCTGCTCCTTTAAACCCTAAAATGAGAGAGAGAGGAGCAAAATGGAAGAGACTGGAAAGAGCAAATTGAATTAACATAGAGAATCCACCACTCCCTGCAATGGCGCTTCCCGCGTCTTCACTCTTTTTTTCGACTCCAAGATTCCAGGTATTTTTTTCTCCTTTTTCAATTAAATTGACTGATAAACTTTAATCTCAGTATACATTTGCGTTAAAATGTTACAACTTTGAATTGGATTTTTGTTAATTCTTGTTATGTTAGTTAATCTCACAAGTAGGGAACTCCAAAGAAAGATCATGGGTCTGTAATTAGCTACTAAAATTTGATGGTAGATCACGTATTATCCTATGAATTTTAATTTTTAATGTTTCACTGATGAACTAGTTTTTCTTGGTCACATTATCAATTATTCACTTTCAGTGAGCTATTTGTTTTTGGTTTTATACTTCTGTTTTCAAATTGGATTTTGCTCTTTTTTACTGTTGGGCGAAGATCATGATTATTTGTGAAATTTGCATTAGGTATTCCTGCAACATGCCCTGTAATTTTCTGCCAACAATTTGGCTACATTTATAACATTTTCAGCCCTAAGCCCCGAATTTAGTGCATGGAATGCTAAACAAATTTTCCCCAGATTTGGTTTTGTAAGTTCCCAATTTTCTAAGCCTTGGCCTCTACCCGAAGTGTGCTTTCTCGTATTGTTCATATGTAAATAGAAGTGCTTTTCTTGACGTTTCTCAAATTCTATTGCTTATAAAAAAAAAAGAAGAATCGAATGCCAGAAGCTCAACAAAAAATCTTGTGCATGATATCTTTTATTATTTGTACAGATTAAAATGTTCAAATGCGAACCCGGCCAAATCCATAGATGGCCATTTTTATGTGTGCATCCCCAGCCATCTCCTTATCGGTTCTTGAAAATGGGAAATGCCCAGTTTGGACAGCCGAATAAGGTCAAGTTAGAATTGCGTATGGCTAGGGAAAAGTTGTGGGAGGCCACACCCGACCCTGTGAAAGAGTTTCCTTGGAGAAAAGCAGGGGATGTGATGCTAAAGCGACTACTGTTAATTGGACAGACAACATTGAAATGGTTATTTGTAACAATCTTCATTGTTAGCTCTATATCAGATGTTACATTTTCCATCTCCAGAAACCAAGAGTTGTTGATTCCTGTTGGTCTTCTTATTGGTTTCTTGATGACAAACTATTTGAAAGAGATACTGCAGTTAATGGTCCAAGCCTCAGAGGTAAGTTCCGTTTACATGTTCGTGCTATACATTCCCATTCTGTCAAAGAGAATGTCAAGTATCTGTGCTGCTTTATGTGGTCTAATTTGTTTTGCCTGTTGAACAGGACAAGGGATTCGACTTACCCCTTGCAAGTATCAGTTGCTTCTTTGTTGTTGTCAAGGTCATTTGTACATATTTTGCAGTAGGCACGCAAATGTTTCTTTTGCATGTTGCAAATGGTGGTTTAATGCAAGTTCTGTGGCTGTGGAGACATCCATTGAACGGAAATGATGAACTCAACAGAGAAAATTTTATCTCTGGCGGCCAAGATGCTTCAATTGCTGCAGATGCAGAGGAATAAAGCCGAGCCAATTCATTACATCTGTATATTGAGAGACTCTTATCATGATTGTAACAGTTCCATTATTGAACTAGATATTCACAGAAAGAGATAATGCATTCAGATGTTTTCTTTATTTTTTTTTTCACCTTAGAATGCTACTCATTGTCCAACAACTCGCCCTTTTACATTGGAAGAACAAGATAAAAAGTATACACACGACGATGGTCAAATCCCTAGTGTATTGAGCGCCCTCTTCATATTGATTTATATATAATTCATTCAGCCATGGAGGCCCTTCATGGTTCATTTATGTTTGCATCTAGTCTTAAATTTTTCCTTGTGTTTTTTATTTTACAAATGACCCTTCACACTGAAAAAAAAAAAGAGAAAAAAGAAATTTTTACCATGCTAACAACAGTTGTAATACCTGTAAATAAAAAGGTACTATTCAAACCGATCCAGCCACAAACTATTTGAGTGGAAAATACAAATCAAAATTGCTTCTTTGCATTTCCGTAACATGCAAAAGTCCCCACACCTATGAAGCAAAAAGAAAACCCCAAAAAATGACACCCTCAATTTTCTATACCTATTTGTTTAACATTGAATTTCCTATTAAGGGCCACAGTCCCAATCTAACTTCTGTATGCAACTTCAACGTATACGTGTGCCTCGTAAGTACTAATCAGTACTCAAAGGCCCAACATCATCATCATAAGGCTGATGATGATGTCAATATATAAAGTGAATTCCGTGTAATTTATATACAGAATGAATGAGAAGCTAAAATTTTTGCAGGTTATTCTCTTCCATAGTTGACAACAGCCAATGGTTCACTTATTTCACTGGGTTCCTTATCTGAAAAGCAGTAGGCAAAGTAAAACAATTAGTTTTTTTTATTCTAGAAAGACATTCTACCACAGATTTGTCAAAAACTCCAGTCGAACCTGGTTTAGCGGCCTCTGGACCCTCAATTTTACTACAACGATGCTTCTGTGCCTGACAGCATTCATGAGAACTTACTGGGAACTGGCAATATGCTGAATGTAACTGTTCATAGATTTCGTTCATTTTCCCAGACTGTTCATCTCTTCTATCCATCTCAATAAGAACCTAATCAACTCAAAAACTTAGGAAACATGACAATAAAGGGAAAGAACTCTGAAGGAAAAACTCAATTCCACGATTACCTGTACGGCGTCCTTATTGAAAACTGGTGAAAATCTCTGCCTGCAATATTCATTAAATAGTAGAGTGCAAATAACCAGTGGAAAGGTGAATCCTGATGCAATTGGTGATTCTTTAAGCCCAAAGACACCAATAGCAATAATTTGCATCAACACCAACGAAAAAATTGTTGTGTTATGAACAATAGGCCAAAAATGCCCACCACCTTCATATTTTGGTATATATACATTGAGAATCTGCAAGATTGAAATGAACCAACATTAAAGGCCCTTTTGATTTGAGAACAAAAGTTAATAATATGGGATATCAGAGAATAGGCAATGAATCAATATTTCAACGAAAGGTGTACTTTCTTCCCGTGCAGCTATTCAAAATCTAAGATTACTTTTTAGAGGAAGAGGGACTCTCCAGGTAATTCAATCTCTTTGCTTCTAATTTTGCAATTTAAGCCAATATTCCATGATATGATTTTGAATTTCTGGATAGAGCCATAAATAACCAGTTAAGTGGTTATATTATTTAGACTAAAATTTAATATTTTATTTTAGTAATAAAAAATTTGCTAAAATCGTTATCAATGTGAAAAGGCTGACGTACAAATTAGTAACATTAAAGGACTGGCAAAACTCAAAATGTGAAAAAAGATGGATTTTTCGAGTGATTGGCCACCCTAAAAACAAAGGAAACTCCTAATGCAATGCCAAGAAGAATGTCCAATTGTGTTTATTATATTCGTTCAGAAAGCTGAAACAGAACCTCTAATCCTAACCATTAACTCGGCCCCATTTACCTTCAAACGCAAAGACCACCTCATATTCAGTCTTCGCAAATAAAATTACAAAAAACATCCACACAAGTTGTTCAATGTCACAGTAAATACATAAATGAACTTGACAGTCATATAATAGGCACAAGAAAATCAAGTGATTAAATCAAACAAAAAGCTAGCTAACAGAAAAATAAGGAAAAAGAAATACTTAGCAATATGCAAGATTGAAAATAATTGCTTAAGAACGAAGTGCATGAACAAACTCTACACCACAGGCAAAATACAATTAATTCTGAAAACAGACTTTGCTCACTTGCTCATACAGAGGAAGACGAGAATTAACAATCAATTCAAGCCATGCATACAATGTAAATGAGGCAGAAAGCGAGATAGAAGAGACTCACCTGGTTACGGTATACAAGGAAAGCCATGAAAAAGTAAACCAGCAAAAACGGCAATATTAAAGGTGCCATGATTGCACAGGTGAAGCCAATAAGACCAAACAGTAGGACCCTAGGAACTTCTGTATGGTATGGGAAGGTCATGAGGTCATCAGATGAATCTTCTTGGTTTCTAAGAATGAATTTCTTGAACATATTGATGCCAAGAGGGAAAAGTTGCATCACTTCACAGGCCAGACTTGCCCAACCTGATGTTAAAACATAAGTCATGAAGAAGCTAGCCTGTAAATTAGAAAACAATAGTTATAATACAATAGCCTGAAACATTATGGAGGCATGTTATAGTGACTCTTAAAGCTCTTCTGTTTTAGAATCCAATTGGAAAAATCAAATAAAACTATCCGTATAAGAGGTTTATTTTCAGTAGACTTTTTTGTCAAAAATGTTATATGAGTATTTATGTTAATTATAAAAATGTCATTTTCAATAATTTACATGTTCGGTATCATATTGTTGAAATGTCTAGCTGTATAGATATGGGTTGACAGTTGTATGAGTATGGGTTGGTTAAGGTTTAATTATTTTAATAAACTGTAAATGTGTAATAGGTTGTATATATATATATATATTGTTGTATTTTGAGAACGGTATGTAGTGAAATAAACAAATTCTTCAACTCTTTCTCTATTCTATCTGTTAACATGGTACCAGAGCCTGAGGTTTGAATCCAGGTTCGCTTTTTTCTCTCTCTACTCTCCCTTTCTTCTTCTTCCTTTCCTCTGCTTCAGAAAGCAGAAAGTCATCGTTACTGCTGCAACCATTGTAGCCGCTGCTCATTGCTACTTCAAATCACCATACAGAGGTGATCATTCTCTCTCAACGCCCTGCCTAAGAGGAGCGCCGTGACAAGTTCAACCCTTCCTCAGAATCCGGTAGCCAAAATCCTGCGCGTGATCACACGCTCCGACAGACGTTTCTAACCTACAGACCATGCGCCGACACGTGAACAGTCTCCAGTGACCTTGTTCCAACGTGAATCTTCCAAGGTGCTCGACTCCTCATTCCGAGTTCACTGGTGGTGTGACTCTGATTTTCCGACACCGATAGACTATTGCTCCTTATTGGCAGTAGAGAGTTGTCATTGTTGCAAGGAGCTGACGTTTGTTTGGTGAAACATTTTGATAGTAGCTGATACTCTTGGTTCAATCTCATAATATTGGAAACTCCAGGTCTGATCAAACCACTCTTATCCTCTATTTCTGGTGCTCCTGCTATTACTACTGTTAAATTGTAAAGTAGCAATAATTATGTGTCTTGGGATTCTTCTATTGAATTGTAGTTTATAGGTCAAGGTTATAATGAACACTAAGAGAAACAAGCTGCTGATACTGATGAAAAAGATAGAAAATCATGGATTAGAACTGATGCTCAACTATGTAGCTTGTTGTGGCACTCCCTTGAACCAAAACTAATTACATTGTTTCAATCCTGTAAAACATGTTATAAAGTTTAGACTAAGGCAAAGATACTAAACACTAATGATATTCAACATATCTATAAAATTGTGTATGACCTTGTCCATCTACAACAAAATTCTCAGGATATGGGTAGTTATTTGGGACAAGTTGAAACCTTAAGAGATGAGTTTAATCCTCTTATGCCATTTTCTGAAAAGGTTACTGAACAAGAACAACAAAGAAATAAATTTTTTATGGTTCTAGCACTGATTGGACTAAAACCAGACTCGAGCTCTGTTCGGGACCAAATTTTGACAAGTCTCACTATTCCCTCATTAGAGGATGTTTATGTTAGGCTCATAAGGATTTCATCAGCCACAACACCAAATGGTGAGATAGAGTCATCTGTTTTGGCTATTCAGACTAGATAGGACGGTCCACAGAGAAACAAAGGGAAAGGTTCAAGAGTCCATTGCACTCACTGTGATAAAAATGGCCATGCTCGAGAAACTTGTTGGGCCCTATATGGAAAGCCACCGCAAAACAATCAGTACAACCATAATCGACCTGCAGTTCACATTATCCAAACCCAAGGAGACGAGTTACTTCCTTTGCCTAATACAAATTCCCAATCATCAAAACTCCATTACATTAACTGGGGAAGACTACAATGAGGATCTGCAGTATCAAGCAACAAAACTAAATAGTGGTTCGCAATCTGGTAATTCATTTGCTTGACTTGCTAAGAGTCCTCCTCTTGGCCCCTGGATACTAGACTCTGGTGCTTCAGATCATATCTTTGGTAATAAAAACCATTTCACAATCTTTACTTCTACTTCAACTAATGTTACTCTTGCTAATGGTTCACAAATTGCAATTAAGGGAATTGAAAATATTCAATTACCTTCCATTCCCTTAAATAATGTCTTGTTTGCCCCTGCATGTCCTTATAACCTTATCTCAATTAGTAAATTAACAAAGAATCTTAATTGCTCTATCACTTTTGAGGTTAACTCTGTTATTGTGCAGGACCGGAGTACGGGGAAGACGAATGGAATAAGATATGAGTCACAAGGCTTGTATCATCTCTACAACTCGTATCTACCTGCAGCCTTCACTTTAACCACTTCTCCCGACCTTCTTCATCACCGCTTTGGTCATCTAAGTATCCAGAAACTTCAAAAACTTGTCCCTAGTCTTTCAAATTTGTCTTCCTTAGAATATGAGTCATGTCAACTTAGGAAACGAACTCGTAGTTCTTTTCCGAAGAGAGTCAATAATAGGACTACATGTCCATTTCAGTTAGTACACTCCGACATTTGGGGTCCAAGTCGAGTCTGTACAACTATGGGATTTTACTATTTTGTTATATTTATTGATGATTATTTCCGTTGTACTTGGATATATTTAATAAAAAATCATTCTGATTTTTTCCCTATTTTTCAAAAATTTTTGGCAAAAATCTATAATCAATTTCATACTTCAATAAAAATTTTACAAAGTAATAATGGAAGTGAATATTTGTCGTCTTCTGTCTCTAACTTTTTGTCTTCACATGGGATCACTCATCAAACTTCTTGTGCTTACACCCCTCAACAAAATGGGGTTGCAAAGCATAAGAATCGACATCTCATTGAAACAACTCACACTCTTCTGATTCATCATAGTGTCCCACTTCATTTTTGGCGTCATGTTCTTCTTACTGCTTGTTATTTAATTAATAGAATGTCGTCTTCAGTATTACAACATAAAACCCCTCATTCTCTTTTGTTTCAAGAATAAGAGCCTTATCACTTACCATTATGTGTGTTTGGTTGTACCTGTTTTGTTCATGATCACACTCCAGGAAAGGACAAACTCAAGCCTAACTCCATCAAGTGTATTTTCTTGGGATACTCGTGACTCCAAAAAGACTATAAATGCTATGATCCAACAACAAAGAAGTATCACACTTCTGCTAATGTAACCTTTTTTGAGTCATTGCCATATTTCTCATTTACTACTTGTTATGACAAAGAAAGAAAGAATACACACTAATCTCATTGATGAAATGTTGTATTTATACACAGATAGTATTTAATGTATAACACCTAACTACTAACTACTTAATTAATGACAACTACTTAATTTATGGTTGTACAGCTAACACTCCCCCTCAAGTTGGAGCATATATGTTGAAGATGCCCAACTTGTTACAAAAATAGCTAAACCGAGACCCATTTAGAGCTTTTGTAAAGATGTCACCAAGTTGTTCTCCTGTCTTAACATATTCTGTAGAGATGATGCCTTGTTGTATTTTCTCTCGAATAAAGTGACAGTCAATTTCAATATGCTTAGTTCGTTCATGAAATACTGGGTTAGAAGCGATATGAATGGCAGCCTTATTATTACACCACAAATTTGCAGTGGATGTTTTGAAACCGATTTCTTCTAGGAGTTGACGAATCCATATAACTTCACATGTAGATTGTGCCATAGCACAATACTCGGATTCAGCATTAGAGCGTGACACCACATTCTGTTTATTACTTTTCCAAGATACTAGGTTTCCTCCTACAAAAACACAATATCCTGTAGTTGACCTTCTATCAACCTTTGAACCTGCCCAATCTGCGTCAGAAAAACACTCAATGTCCAAATGAACATGATTGCTATAGAGAAGGCCTTGCACTGGAGCATTTTTCAAGTAACACAAAATTTGTCCCAAAGCTTCCCAATGTGCAACGGTGGGAGATGACATGAATTGACTCATGACACTCACTGAGTAAGCAATGTCTGGTCGTGTCAATGTAAGATAATTCAATTTGCCAATCAATCGCCTATACATCTCAGGATCAGAAAATAATTCCCCATCAGTTGTTAGATGTACATTGGGTGTCATCGGAGCATCACATGGTTTAGCACCTAGTTTTCCAGTATCCTTTAGGAGGTCAAGAACATACTTTCTTTGAGATAAGAATATACCCTGCTTACACCTAAATACTTCAATCCCTAGGAAGTACTTCAAGGGACCCAAATCTTTTGTTTGGAATTGGGATTGAAGAAATAGTTTAAGTAATGAAACACCAGCCGAGTCACTTCCTGTAATGACAATATCATCAACATAAACTACAAGCAGAATTACTCCAGCACTAGACTTCTTGAAAAACACTGAATGATCACAAATACTCTTTGTCATGCCAAAAGTTTGTACTACTTCGCAGAACCTTCCAAACCAAGCTCGAGGACTTTGTTTTAAACCATAAAGAGACTTACGAAGCCTACATACTTTATCCTTCTCCCCCTGAGCAACGAAGCCAGGCGGTTGCTCCAAATAGACCTCTTCTTGAAGATCACCGTGGAGAAAAACATTTTTAACATCAAGCTAGTGCAGGGGCCAATCATGACGAGCTGCTAAGGAGATAAACAAACGAACAGAAGATAATTTGGCCACAGGAAAAAAAGTATCCGAATAATCAATACCATATACTTGAGCATATCCCTTAGCAACTAGGCGAGCCTTGAGGCGAGCCATAGAACCATCTGGATTAACTTTAACTGAGAAAACCCATTTACACCCTATAGCCTTCTTTCATGCAGGAAGATTTACAAGATTCCAAGTACCATTCGCATCCAAAGCAGATATTTCCTCTGCCATTGCTGCTCGCCAACCAGGGTGAGATAAAGCTTGGGCAACAGTTTTAGGAATAGACACTGAATCTAGATTACTCACAAAACATCGAGACAAGGAAGACAAATGATCATAACGCACAAAAGAAGAAATGGGATGGGTACATGAGCGTTTACCTTTTTGAAGAGCAACAGGAAGGTCAAGATCAGTCTGTGGAGGGGCGGACGGAGCTTCTGACGAGGCGGAAGGTGGAGGATGCGAGTCAGTAATAGCCAACCTTCTGGAATACACCTGGTTGAAATGAGGGCGAGAGGGTGGCGGTGCAGGAGGAGGAGGAGATGTTATCATAGGATCTGGTTCAGTAGGGGCGGACTCTTGAATAGGAGGTCCTGTAGTGGAATCAAGACTTTTATGAATAACATAAACTAAGAGATCATCTGTCTCCCCCTGACTGGTATATGTATCCGAGGAGGGAAAAAATGGAGTTTCCTCAAAGAAGGTAACATCTACAGAGACAAGATAGCAGTTCAATTCAGGAGAAAAGCAACGATACCCCTTTTGTTGCCGAGAGTAGCCAAGAAAGACACACCTTAGAGATTTGGGATCTAATTTGGTAACGTATGGACGAACATCATGCACAAAACAAGTGCACCCAAAGATACGAGGATTAACAGGAAATAAAGCTTTGGAGGGAAACAAGACACTGTACGGAGTTGCACCCTTAAGTACAGTAGAAGGCATTCTGTTGATCAAAAAACAAACTGTAGAAACAACATCAGCCCAAAAATGTTTAGGCACCTTCATTTGAAAGAGGAGTGCCCGAGAAACCTCAAGAAGATGTCTATTTTTCCTTTCAGCAACCCCATTTTGAGAGGGAGTATCGACACAAGAAGTTTGATGAAGAATGCCGTTGTGAGACATATAGGACTGGAAGGAACTGGACATATATTCTTTGGCGTTATCAGTTTGCAAGATATGAATAGTTCTATTAAACTGAGTTTTAATTTCAGCACAGAAAGAAGAAAAAATAGAAAACAACTCAGAACGATGTTTCATTAAAAACAACCAAGTACATCGAGAATGGTCATCCACAAAAATAACAAAATACCTAAAACCAGTTTGGGAAGTAACAGGGCAAGGACCCCAAACATCAAAGTGTACCATATCAAAAGGGGACTCAGCCCGTTTATTCACTCGAGAAACTAAATGCGAACGATGATGTTTCGCAAACTGACAGGATTCACAGTCCAAACTAGACAAAGACTGAAATTGTGGATACAAAATTTTCAGGGAAGATAACGAAGAATGACCAAGGCGACAATGAACTTCCAAAGGAGAAAGGGAACCATCACACACCAATGAAGTGGAAACGTGATCATCAAGAAGATAAAGGCCATTTGACTTGTGTCCTCTACCAATAGTCCGCCTCGTCAAAAGATCCTGAAACACAACATTTTGGGGAAAAAATGTGACACAACAATTTAATGTTTCAGTAATGGTGCCAACGGATAACAAATTGAATGAAAACTTAGGTAAACACAAGACTTTTGACAAAGAAAGAGATGGAATTGGATTAGCAATACCAATACCAGTGACACAAGTTTTAGACCCATAGGCTAAAGTGACATAACTTGAAAAATCAGGTTTTCTTAAAGAAGATAAGAGACTTGAGTTACCTGTCATGTGGTCTGTGCAACCTGAATCAATGATCCAACTAGGTGATGCGGATAAGAGACATGTGTTGGAGGTACCTGATTTGGTAGCAGCAGCAATAGGAGGGTCAACAGGCTTGGATGGGCGATACTGACAGAGCTCATTAAACTCTGCAGCTGATATTGTCACAATATCTGAAGAACTGGATACAGATTCCTGACTAGCTATATGGGCCCGATGTTTGTTCAACAACTTCTTACAGAAATGTCTAGTATGGCCTGGTTCATGACAGTAATAGAAAATAACATTTGACTCCCTAGCACCAGTACTTCCACGATTATTTCCCCCTTTACTCTGATTTCCAGAATCGCGACTCACAAGTGCACTAGGAGGAGATGCCACCGGATTTGAATTTTCATTCTGAAGCAATCGAGAGAATGTTTCCTTCAAATTAGGAACTTCAGTACCGGACAGTATTTGAGATTTGGCCGTTTCAAAGTTTGGAGATAGACCTGCAAGAAAACACATGACACCCATTTCTTCCCGTTGTTTTTGCTGGACCTTAATGTCGGAACTGAAAGGCATTAGAACATTAAGGTCCTCCATAATCTTCTTTACTTCTCCAAAATACGCTCTAAGAGGCTTATCCTTCTGCTCAACACGATATAACGCCATACAAGTATCATACATATGATTCAAATTTCCCTTACCCGAGTACAAAAATTCAAGGTACTCCATTAAGTCTTTGACATACTCACAATGACCGATTAAACCAATTACATCACGGCCAATACAATTTTTTATTTGCAAGAATAATCTCGCATCTTCTCTTACCCAAAGTTGTTTAGCATCACCATCCGGTGGATCATTAGTCAAGTGATCATCCTTGTCTACACTTCTCAAATAAATTTTAATAGTTTTGCTCCAATCTAAAAAATTATTTTCATTCAACTGATATTCCGTAATTCTGCTAACTACCGGAATAACATCCGTAACTGCCGCAACATGCTTATTATCAGCCATCACAACACAATCTAATAGCTCCAGAAAACCACAAAAATGAGCACCAGCTCCAAGAAATGTATCACAAAAACAATTTCTACAAGCTGCTCCCACAAATAATAATAACAACACACGATTTCACAAGACCAGAATGAAACAAAGATAGTTCCAAAACAAAACCCAAAGCTAAACAGCAGTTAAAAATGCAGAAAGGGCACTAGACTAGGAACCTGGTTACTGTTCACAGGTCTGAAACCACCGGAATGCAGAAACCGACCACCGGAATGGATAGCTGGGTCCACTGTGACGCCGGAACACAGAAGCCGATCGCCGGAGATGAGCTCACGCGCCGGCGTGTGGAATAGTGACAATTTTTTCCGTCGGCGCGTGTACCTCACGCGCTGCCTTCTGGGTCGCCGGACTGAAGGGGAAGGCCGGTCTGAGGCTGGCGCACCTTCCCTGGGTGGCTGTGATGATAAAAGAACAGTGTAGGTTGATGACCTACACTTCCAGTAGCTTGACTCTTAACTCAAAAGAGCAACTGAAAATTTTGTTTCCCTCAGCTTCTCACCAGAAGCTTAAACATAGAATTTCCTAATCTATAGGCTCTAATACCATGTTATGACAAAGAAAGAAAGAATACACACTAATCTCATTGATGAAATGCTGTATTTATACACAGATAGTATTTAATGTATAACACCTAACTACTAACTACTTAATTAATGACAACTACTTAATTTATGGTTGTACAGCTAACACTACTGAATATAAGAAATTCATTTCCAATATTCTTCCAATGCCAAATCTAACTTCACCACAAACGGGGTTGATAAAACAAAACCCACCCTTCCGATTTTACTCAACACGACATTATCTCCCCACTTATAATACTAATCCTTCTTCTGATACAACTGCGAAATTGAATTCCAATGACTCTTTCTCCATCGTCACCTACTCAAGTCACGTCAGTGGCAAATGCAGACACACTACCTATTGCCATGCGCAAACGTACTCATTCCACTCGCAACCCCCATCCAATATATAATTGTCTTAGATATTATCGCTTGTCAACCTTATATACTGCTTTTGTTTCTACCTTGTCTAATATCACTTTACCTAAGACAGTGCATGAAACATTACATCATCCAGGGTGACGGGATGCAATGATGGAGGAAATGGCAGCGCTACACAATAATGGAACTTGGGAGTTAGTTCCATTACCGGACGGAAAAACTACGGTGGGGTGCAAATGGGTGTTTACTGTGAAAGTTGGATCGGATGAGCAAATTGATCGACTCAAAGCACGCCTTGTTGCTAAAGGCTACACTCAGGTTTATGGCATTGATTATAATGACACTTTCTCCCCGATGGCTAAAATTACCTCTGTTCGTCTTCTTATCTCTATAGCAACTATACACCACTGGACTCTCCACCAATTTGATATTAAAAATGTATTTCTTCATAGAAAATTAATGAAAAAGTGTATATAGAGCAACCTCCTGGATTTGTTGCTCAAGAGGAGTCTTAATTGGTATGTCGACTACGATGATCATTGTATGGTCTCCACGAGCTTAGTTTGGAAGATTCAATTCAATGATTCAAGAATTTGGAATAATTCGATATCAATATGATCATTCGGTATTCTTCAAGCATGACATTCACAGAAATTGTATTTATCTAGTTGTCTATGTGGATGACATTGTCATAAATGGTAATGATCATGATGGAATTTGTAAGTTGAAGAAACATCTTTACAGTCACTTCCAAACTAAAGACCTAGAAAAACTGAAGTATTTCTTGGCATTGTGGTGGCACAGTCAAAAGCAGAAATTGTTATTTCACAAAGAAAGTATGTTCTGGATCTACTAGAAGAAACAAGCATGCTCAACTGCAAATCTGTAGATACCCCTATGGATGCCAATGTTAAGTTGGTTCCTGGACAGAGAGAGCCATTAGAAGACACTGGAAGATATCGGAGGTTAGTTGGAAGATTAAATTACTTGACACTCACACGACTTGATATCTCATTTGCATTCAGTGTAGTGAGTCAGTTTCTCCAGGCTCCTTGCAATAATAATTGGGATGCAGTGATTCAGATTCTTAGATATCTTAAAGGAGCACCATCACAAGGACTATTATCTGAAGATAAGAATCACCACCAGATCATTGGGTACTCTGATGCAGACTGGGCAGGTTATCCCTCGGATAGACGGTCCACTTCAGGATATTGTATCATGATTGGAGGCAATTTGATTTCTTGGAAAAGCAAAAAGCAAGAGGTAATTGCTAGATCAAGTGTTGAAGCAGAGTATCAAGCTATAAGATGGAAAGAGATCAAAAATATGAAACTGATTTGCGACAATCAAGCTGCACTCCACATTGCCTCTAATCCAGTTTTTCATGAAAGAACCAAACACATAGAGGTTGGCTGTCATTTTATCAGACAGAAGATTGAGCTAGGATGTATTGTCACAGATTTTGTAAACTCTAATGATCAACTAGCAGATATACTCACCAAATCTCTCAGAAGACCTAGAATCAAATATATTTGTAGCAAGCTTGGAGCCTATAACCTATATGCTCCAGCTTGAGGGAGAGTATTAGAATGTCTAGCTGTATAGGTATGGGTTGACAGTTGTATGAGTATGGGTTGGTTAAGGTTTAATTATTTTAATAAACTGTAAATGTGTAATAGGTTGTATATATATATTGTTGTATTTTGAGAACGGTATGTAGTGAAATAAAAGAATTCTTCAACTCTTTCTCTACTCTATTTGTTAACACATATAATAATAACAATTACACAAAAATATGAAAATAAATCAACTTGAAATCTAAGAACCATTTAAATTATGTATCATGTTAGTGTTTAGCAAAATCTATCAATATATTTTATCAAATGGCATGGTTTGACAAGGCAAATTTGCATTTTAGATTCCGATTGTAGATACACTAAAAATAATTCTTGTATCTTGAGTTGCCTCTTTCTATGACCACTTGTAACTTTTAAAATACATTTTATTTAGATTGACAAGAGTTCTCTCTTGCAAAATTTTTTTTCTCAAGCTTCCATCTACAGTACAGAATTTTGGAACACCTGTTCTTGTACTTTGATTAACATCTCAACAGTTAAATAAAAAAAACAGACAAACAAACAATAGAAAGATATAAAACTAATAAGTTCTAACTTTTTCAATGCTAGTTGTAGGACTTGTATTCCATGAAATATATGAAAAAAATTATAACTCGAGATTCTCATAAGCAATCAATATTTAATCTGCATCACAGGCCAAATATTAGTAATTAAAGTTTTTAAATATACCAACCACAATTATTCATTCTCATAGTAAAAAGGCTCATTTTTGGTCTAATGAATGTTTTAACACGCCCCATTATTTTGTTTAGGATAAATTAAGTGCTAATGATAAAAGCTTCTATAGAAAAGTAACAAAAGATTAGAACTAAAAGTAAGCAGATGTGCAAGCATCTCAGTAGAGTTGCATAGTTACAGGAAAATGGCATCAAAATCACAACAATGTCACCTGAGTGGGTATTGCTTTGGCAAGTTGCACCGGTATGTCTCTTACACTAGAGAAGACATTCAATTGAGCGATAATAGAACCAGAGAACACATTGACAAAGAAAACATTCCAAATTGTGAAGTATAAGATTTTCAAGCCCGCACTCCTTTTCCTTCCACTACGAGAGACATGCCCTTCTGCTGATGAAAAGAACATCATCATCGGTGGAACAGTATACAGAAACAACATTAAGATGACACTTGGCAAGTAGCCTGTTACCACATGGTTCATAAAGTCCCTGCAAAAAAGCACAAATAAGTTTGCAAGCAAATGTGAAAACAAATTACAGGTTCCAACTTTTTTTTGCTGCTTCATCATTTCTTCTCCACCTGTGGAGTGAAAACTTTAAGGATATGACATGTTACAAGAAAAGGATGAAATGGTAGTAAATTTGGATCCAACCAAAATCAACTGTTCCATTAGATTGGGCCACCATCAGTATCGAATAAAAAACACAAAAGGCTTAGTTTAGGTACTAGAAATGAATAGCTCGCTGTGAAAAAGGAACCAGCAATATAAGAAGCATGACTTTTTTTTCTAATATTGAACCATGCCAATGAAAATTTGACCTGACAACACAACAAAAGCATTTATTGATATGCAAACTAAGCATGTACTGATAAGCTGGAACAGCAATATCAATTTTATAATTGAATGTCTATTTTTTCAATTCATAGGGTATTTGCCAGTGACTCCTCTACTGCTTAAATTTTCCAATAATAATTGATCAAAGTAACTTTTAGCTTTTAGAGATTAACAAAAAACCTGTAGCATGTGCGCCATTGTTTGTCATGTAGTTGTATATTCATATAATGATGTGACAGAGAGATACTTGACACTCTAATTAGTTAAAGATGATGATAAAGAACAGCAAAAAATCGATTTGGTTTATGCTTTTTGGTAAGCTGACTAATTTAAAATCTCCTGAAATTTCTCATATCCAACTTGGTAAATACAATATAAGATCTTGTATGCTTTCGAACATGAAAAGAATCAACAAATAAGCCACATCAAAAGTAAATTCTAAACAGAATTAAAAATGGCAAGCAAACAACTATTGACCATCATTCATCATAATATTATAATACTCACTGTCTTAAAAGTGCTCGCAGAAACGGGAATGTTCTTGATAGCTTATCTAGTTGAGTCAAGCCTTGCACAAACGTCACAGGAATAAGAAACAAAAACATGAAGACTATAGCAGCCAATAATGTTGCTATTCTACGGAGCCAAAGCTGTTTATAGGGTATGGAGAGGTTTTCCCATAAAACATCATGTGGTTCTGGGGCCAATTCAGTCACCCACAACATGGGATTTGATGATTGAAGCATTTGTGTGGCAACCACTGCATTATAGCGAGTTTTGAAAAAAACAAATGCTGCAGAGCATTCCTGTATTATACGAAACATAGGTTTAGCTACTATTCCATCACTTTGATACAAGTTACAAAAAATTGAGAACAAATACTGACTGTTAGACATCTATAACCACATGAAGGACATAATGGAACCACCAAAAACTGATGGATAAGATAGTAAAAATCTATGAAAATCTGTCCAAGAAAGATCAAATGCCACCCACGGAATATCTGAATTCTTTTACAAACTGTAAATTCTCTGTAGAATTCATTCAGTTGATATTTATTCAGTTTATCATAATTTCATGTAAGATAATAAAGAAGCCTGACTTAGCAAATTATCATGGTTGAGATCAGGCCTCATCTGCAAACCTTTAAAAAAATAAGATCAAAACATTTTGGTTGCAGATATTGTAAGTGGCTGAATTAGATTAAAAACAAAGATTTCACAACAATAATATGTGTGGGAATGATTATAGGAATACTACTTAAAAAGGTGCAGAGCAGCATAGAAGATTGGTAAAATATATGCAGAGATCATCTATGAATAAATTTTGATAGATCAAGATTCTTATTAAGATTCTTACGTCATCCCTGCTAGCCACATTCAGATTAGAAAAGCTGATGTCATCCTTGGCACTGTCTACTTCACTAGCGAGGATCTTAAAAGAATTTGTCTCTCTAGCACAAAGACAGCATGGCCTAAAACTTGACCGATCACTAGGAACAGGGACAAGCATCTTGCACATCTTCTCTGCATCCACCTGCAAAGAAAGAATTTGCCAAAATCATAAACAGAATGTACCATAAAACACAAAACATGCAAGTGGAGAAAAGGACACACAAAAGAGATGATTTAGAATGTACCATAAAACACAAAACATGCAAGTGGAGAAAAGGACACACAAAAGAGATGATTTAGAATTAATACAGCACCTAACCCACTACGTTAATATACCTATATACCTGTCAAAGTAAATTACAAAAAAAAATCTATATAAAGCAAGTCAATGTATACTACAAATAATTTATTATAATTATGCACTAAGCGTACGAATCACAGATTTGTGGAAGTGGTTACAATTCCTCAAGCAAAAAGAAAAATCTATTGCATATATGTTGAATCTACCACAACAATAACTTAATGATACCTCCTAAATTCAGAACTGGCCAGTCTTGAAAAACATGACATAAAATTAGTAACCCAAAATGAACGCCCGAGATCATCATATAATCATAACCAGCTTATTATCTCAATTGACATCAGGCCAAAAAAATCTTGTGCCAACTTAAAAAAAGAAAAAGGTTCAGATAATGCACAATTAAGCGTAAAATCTTAGCATCTACTTTGTAAAGCTAGTTAGACTCCTTGTTTTCTGCACATATGATGGATGTCCAGAAAACTTTTATGTGATTAGCTAATGATCAAATTTTGATATAGCTCTTGTGGCCAATAATTTTTTCTACTTGACATCTCGTATCATTACATATAAAACAGCTCATAATATCAATGTTCATGTGATTAGTTATTAATTAAAAAAGTAGACGTTAAAAAATGGATGCCTAGAAAATGTTTATGTGATTAGCTAATGGTCAAAGTTTGATATAGCTCCTCTAGCCAATAATTTTTTCTACTTGATATCTCATATCATTACATATGAACCAGTTTGTCATAATTGATAATGATGATAATTTTGATCGATAACACTGTTAATTTGTTGTATTTTAAGTAAAATATAACTAACTATACGTTAACATATAATTCTAATTTTTATTATCACAGAATAAGAAATTTCAAATTATCCTAGATTGATAAACATTAGTTAGGTATTTATGCAAAGTCTTGAGCCATAAATTGATTCTTAAATATTTAAATAAAAAAAACTAAAATCAACATTAAAAATTAATACTTAAAAATTTTTGAGTTATAATTCATGATAAAAAATGCAACTTTGGAAGCTCAATTTCAAAGCTATTCAAAATATAAAATTATTTTTAAGATATTTTATTAAATTAAAGACATGCAAATATAGTTGTTACTTAACAATTTTGTAAAGTGAGGTGTTACAAAAGATATTTATTCATGCATTTATAAATATAGATTCTGGTAATTTATAATATCAAGGACATTTTTGTCAACTAAGATGTAGATGACTTATAAGTACTTTTAAAATTTTTAACAAGGCTATAATGATGACTCAAGGTTTCATTTAAAGCTCTTGTTAAACATGCATATAACTGCTAAATGCATAAAAGTATAATACAAATTAAGGTCGAGCTCTAGAAAATGATTAAAGATGAGAATGTTAAGAGTGGAGCATGCCAAGGCTACAAAGTGTGAACATCAATGTAGAGAGTAACAATACAAACACAAATTGTCAAGCAACAACCTAGATCATGACTTCAAAAGTTCAAATAAAAGATTGAACCACCAAACCTTCAAAAAACACAGAGTTACAAATTAATAATACTAACAGTAAACATTATTTTTCACAGGAAAAGGAATATTTGATTCATAGTATTAAATTATGGCCCAAACAAAAGATGACATGCTGACCACATGTGATGGAGGTGAAGCTTTATCTAGTCTGTAAACAAATAAAGAAAAATAATGACATTTGCTAACCAGCCCATGTTTCATACAACAAAAATTGTCCAACAAAAATCTTCTTTGACCCTACAATCATTCATATCAAAGATGCGTAGCAGTATTAAATTAGCAGACAGTCAACCAAGTATCACTGCACAGCATTTATCAATTACAATCATAAGATCACAAGTGCATTATCATGCAGTCATACAATCTAACAGATGAAAGTTACTAGCCTACAAAGAAAATATGGGAAGACATTACTACCATAATAATTAGATGTTCCTGGGTTTATGCTTTATGAGGCTTTTTGTAGCCTGAAATGATGAACAAAATCACCCAATAAAAAAATAACTTCAAGCAAACTATTAAATCACACAAATTATCCCTTATCAGCAGAATCATGCAATAATATAGATCCTATAATTCAGATTATGTTCACTGATTAAGGGATTAAAATTGATAGAATCAATTTTTATTTTGATCCAACTATAAAACCAGTTTTCATTAATCAAAATATAACTAAGAATATTATGAGCACTTCAACCAAAAAAGTGATTTAATTGACAGCTAAATATGTTTAAAGCATTACATTGCACATAAATTACGTTAATATAGATGTAAAAGAATCAGCTGCACACCATTAATTTCTGAATAATGCCCCGTCGATACACCACTTGGTGTGACAAGTAGCTCGATCCATAATAATTTGTAAAGAAATTTTTCACTGTATCACTGTATGACCCTCCTGGAGACCATGGAATTGATCGAACAAGAATGGTAAAATGACTTGGATTCATATGAGATCTGGTTATATGAGCTAACCTCATTTGAGTAATGCTTTTATACTCCTGAAGAAAGTCACAAAGGTTAAACAATCATAACATATTCCCATATGCACACATAAGGGTAGAAACAAATGCATTAATTATGAATGCAAAAAAAAAGAAAGAAAAAAGGTTTATATCCTTACCAAGTACAGAAGAACGCAGGCTCCACAGGTTATGACATATAAAGCAATACAATGAGCCCAAAGCCTGAAAAGGATTAAAACAAAAGATTGCGATGAATGAGTATGACCATTTTATTGTGTAAAAACAAAAGTTACATAAATTTACTGAATTGACATCATAAATTGATCTAACAAGAAGCACAGTTCGCAAACAACTAGAAAGTATTCTAATTTTTATAAAACTAAAAAATCGATTGTTTTCTCTAAACCTTAAAAAGGGGAGAGAAAAAAAAGCAAAAGAAAATAAACAAGCAAATAAATACAAGGACAAAAGAAAAAATGCATAGTTGTAGCAATATAAGCAAGGGCTACATTAATACTCAAAGTACACTATCAGGCAGATGTACAAGCCTAAAAGAGGACCAAACAGGTCCAACTTCTTGTTTCCAGTCATTACCAAGATGGTTTACCAAATAAAGGACTCATGAAGAAACTAAAGTTCATACCATCTAGAACCTTCTTTGACATTCCCTATTGTAAACACATCCAGTGACTCTGCTGGAATCTGCTTGTGTTGCATCTCTTTGCCATAATAATTCATTGGAAGCACTAGAAGAAGGCAAATGATTGCAGCAATAGAAAAGATGCGTAGGCTGTAAAGGAAAAAGACATAACCATCCTTAGTTAGAGACGTGCTAGGATGAAAAATGATTCAAAGAGCATAGATATTAAAGAATGTAGATTGTGATCTCAGAATGTCAAATCAGCAACAATATTATCTATAAATTAAACGAGTAGGAAAAAAATTTAATAACCATTGATATACTTCATAAAAGATAATGTAATTCACAGACAGATATTGTAAGATTAATGACCTTTCCTGAAAGGGAAAACAAAAACTCTCTCACCATTAATTACCCAATCTATGTTCATTAAGATCCAACCAAAAGATCTAAATCATTTTCTTTTCTCAACTTTTGGTCTATCACAATGTTGTTTATTACACTAACTAGATCAGCTTTTTGGTTTATTGTTGTCCAAAATAAAAGGCTACTATCATCCACCTCCTAGGGAATTTGGATCGTTCTTTGAATGAAAAAAATAGTACATTAGTGTTTCTACATGCATCTACTAGAAACTAAAGAGAGATAAAGAACAAGTCTACAGGTAGAATATTCCACAAAAATAGTTTATTGTTATTTGGTTCATGCTTTTACTTAGTCATCAAAAACAACTATCATAAATATAATTTACTCAAAACAAAATTTAATCACCCGAAAGTGAGCATCCTTTGAAAAGCCAATGCATCAAGGCCACCGATGGCCAATATTTCTTCTTCAGTTGTTTCCCAAGCCTTCACAATCCAACTAGTAGAGGGCACAAATCTCTCAATAAAGAAGAAAGCATCATTCCTTATGCGCACTGAAGCAAGCCTCCGCCCAAAATACACAACCCTGTTGCTCGGTTGTTTTCTCAATATTGAATACAATGAAAAAAGCACCACGCACAGACCTATATTGATCCCGGCTGAAGTCAAAAGGGCAGCAATGTCCATCTGTCTCCACTCCTGTATCTGTAAGAATTGCAGATCTCATTGCCAAAGTGAATAACGGATATAGAAATTCATTGCAGAGAGGCACATAAAAGTTTAGAGGAACTTACATTAAATATGTTCTTTTAACTTTAGTTTTCACCAGCTGCATTGCTCCAGCACGATGTTGCTGCAGGAATTAATATTATTATATGGATAATAAGAAAAATAAACTGTAATATATATCAAATAGAACAATAAATATACATAAAATACAAATAAAATTTAACAAAAATATACAAAATGTTTGTTTAGATACAAAATAGACAAAATACATAACACAAATGTCTATTTGGTTAAGATACAGTAGGTTAACAATGCTACATTTTTTAACCAAAAATATTAGTTATAAGTTTAACAAAAAAAAAAGATGTTTCTTTTTTGGATTGATGCTAAGTAAAATATTTTTTTCCCTATAGTCAAAATATTTCTTCCTTCCTTGCTTTATTTGCTCACTGCAAAAAAATGGGTAATATAATAAAAAAAATCACAATTTTAAATAAAAGAAAAAGCTCAATTAATAGGTCTAACCTTTTGACAATGGTGGTACATCTAATTTTAAAATGAAAAAACCATCTATCTCATTTTTCATCAAATTTTAAAAAAAATTAAAAACTTGTATTAAGCACTTTAAGTTCACCCCCATACAAACTAAATATCATTATACTATATTAGAAGTTTGTTGAAGCATCAATAATTAGGTTATATCTAAGTGCAATTCACCTTTATTATTCCAAAATTATAATACAATTTATCTAAGCTCAATTCGGAAGGGGAGCCTTGGTGCAGCGGTAAGTGTTGTCGCCGTGTGACCTGAGGTCACGGGTTCGAGTCGTGGAAGCAACCTCTTGTAATTAATTGTAAGGGAAAGCCGCGTATAAAGATCCAATGGGTCCGACCCTTTCCCGGACTCCGCTTATTACGGGAGCATTCATGCACCGGGCTGTCCCTTATCTAAGCTCAATTCGAATGCAACCTATACAATTAAGTTAATAAGGGGAAATGTTGCATAATTTATTTAAGCTGAATACATGCTTACTTTTTTATTCACTTTGCCACCGAGAAAACACTTCATTTCTTCCTTAGTACATCGTTTCTTCCTTAGTACATAGTATTATCTCTTCTGAAATTAGAGAATTTTATAATTAAGAAAATTTTTTCCAGGAAACACAGGAACAATGCCTAACTGGCCTCTTATTAATATTATATAAATTGTTTATTAACTCAAAATTTTCAAGAGCTTAATTCTATCTCCCAGTCACGTTGTACTTTTCAGCTCAAAATAGATAGGCTCTTAACGTCATGCATCAAACCTTCCAAAAAGTAGACCATGTAAAAAATTGGGTTAATTAGCCATAGTTATGGTTCTATGGGTTTTGTATTTTTCAGCTATGTAATGTTTTCAAAGACAGTTTACTGGTATGGACATTTGCTTAGCAGTAGTACACAACTATACATGATTACAACATATATTGCTTTGCAATTACTATTTGAGTTATTGACAAAGAAATTTAACAAATACCTTCCTATGTCTATAAATCTACCTAGGAAAAAAAGTGGTCAAAAATAGATTGATAGATTAAGTCACTCAAAAAGAAGCTATCTGCATGAACCTTAACAGAAACTCAACTTGGAATTGGAGCCTGCATTTGGACTCAAAACTCCAATTTTTATCTCAACAAAGTTATAGGCCTAAGAAATCAATGTTGTTATTCATGAATGCTTGCATATATGAAATTGGGCTGCACTCGTGCAAGCTATTTCTCAATCAAACAGGTCTATTACATGGACATATGATATGGAGATCAACAAATAAGAATAAACCAAATGAAAGTCAAGATAACTTATTTTAAATTCTAATTGTAATGAGGAAGAAAAGGCTTTAAGCAAAGCAATCCAGAATTGATCTAAACCAAAGTAAACTATAAAGATATTTAATTTAATATATATTTTTAAATAAAGATCATAAACTTTCAACTACAATACTATAACAAAACAGTTTAGCAACAAAAAAGAATCATCAAAATCTGAAAAAAATCTCATGAATAAAACTGAGCCATTATAATTGATTTATAACAATCCTGCTTTGTTCTAATCGAGCAATTGCAGCATCTCTCTCAGCCCGCTGCTGTATTTGTACAGTATGCAGAACAGAGAACACACAAAAAAAAGCCATCAATATTTCCTAATTAATCTAAGAACTACACATTAAACCTGAATCAATTATATTCGCATACATAAACTGCAGCAACAAAGGCAAAGATACATAAAGGCACCTGGAAAAACTCAACAAAGTTCTAGGACCAAATTCATGCTGACCTAATAGAACCTTCTTTCTACGTGATTTTCCTTTTCATCTTGACCAACTTTCTCCTACACATTATGCCCTTCTAGTGTTAAACAAATCGCATTATATCTAATTGCAATCTGTAAAAAGCTCTTAATTCAATCCCTTAAATGACATTTTCAAAATATTTCTAGCCATAAAAAGGGAAAATTGCTTCTGAAACAAAACAAAGAAAAATAAAAGAAAACCGTAAGAAATAGGACTTGCATGGAAGAACTCCAACTGATTCTCGAGGTTCTCGAGAGCAGTCCTGATGGCGTCGAGACTCTTAGCCTGTTGAATGCTGAAGTCGTTATCATCAACCCTAAATTCCTTGATGAAGACAATCCAGGCCGACTCTCGTCCCTTTCGTGACGGATTTAAATTGGTTAAAATGCAAAAACGGGTTTGCTGCTACCAAGAAGAAGAAGAAGAAGAAAGATTTAGAGAGTAATTTCTTTTACATTACTCTCCTTTCCCTCATTAAAGAAAATTCAATTCCACCTTTTAATTTACCTCCATCCAAACATAGGCTTATGCTTCAAAAATGAAAAGCAAAATCACCAAATTAATAGATTATCTTGCTCAACCAATTTGGGGCGTTGTTTTACTCTTCTTAGTATTCTGCATTGGGTTAATTATATTGGATGGGTTAATCATATTCTGGTTGGATGGATGGCGAAACAAGTGTCAATTATTACAATTATTTATTTTTTTTATAAAATAATAAAATATATAAATTATATAGATAAATGTAATTTGTAGAGTATTATTGAATAAAGATGAAACTTGAAACTTGTAAAATTCAGGTAATAATTACAATAATTAATTTTTTATTTAATTTGATTTTAATTTAATTTATTCCGTTTTATTAATTTTATTAATCGATCCATCTGATTTTATAATTTAAAATATATTTATAATGACGACAGATGATTTAAATTATTTCATGATAATTTAGTTTGTTTTTATTTTATCGCGACTGTTCTTATTTCGCAGCTGATTTTATAATTTAAAGACATGTTCCTTATTGCATTTTCTTACTTTTTAAAGGAATTGAGAAAATGTGCAAAATGAAAAAGAAAAAAGGAACACAAAAATTAAAAAAGATAAAAAATTAAGTATGGTAAATGGAAATTTCACTGTCATAAAGAGTAGTAATTCTTATGGTGTGCTAAGCTGCAATTTTAATATTTTATATTATTTTAAATAAAATAATTTTATATATTAATGTGAAATAATTTATGTATTAATATAGTTATTAAATAAAAATAGTATTATATAAATAAATATATATGATATTTAAAATTTTTATATTCACATGTTACAAAAAGATTTATGACTAATATATCAAGATATTTTTTAAATTGATTGAAAATTTTATTGATAAAAAAAGTTAGTACAATAAGAATATCTTTAAGTGAGGTAAAAAAAATTATTTATTGATATTTGGATACATTCTACTTATTGCTTTTAATCTTTCTTTTAAAAAGTTGAAAAAATAATTTATTAAAAATAAAGTCAAATAAGATAAAACTCTAAATTCAAATATAATTAATAATATGTCCATTTTAAATTATTTTTAAGATAATTGAATTTATATTGCTAATTTAAAAGTTAAAATAAAATAAAAAGATCTAAAATTTCACAATTTTAAAAATTATGACTTATAAATTTTATTAAAAGTTAAAATAATAATAATAATAAATAAAAGTTTGAGAAGTTACTCTATCTTGTAGAGCATAATAATAATAATAATAATAATAATAATAATTTTTCTTTGATCAATTAAATAAAAATAGAATATAATTCTTTCATCGAATTTTTAATCAATTAAAATTTAAATGTTTGTTAAATTTTTTTATGTATTATACTGATAAAAAATGATACTCAATTTATATATATAACATATATTTTATAATTCAATCAATTATATTTTATAATAGAATATAATTCTTTCATGGAATTTTTAATCAATTAAAATTTAAATGTTTGCTAAATTTTTTATGTATTATACTGATAAAAAATGATACTCATTATATATATATAACATATATTGTATTAAAAATCTTTATTCAAATTCAAGTCTAACATATATTTTATAATTTAGATTAGTTATATATTATAGAGATAAAAAATGACTTCATGTTTTTCTTTTGATTATTTCAAATTAGAATTTTTAAATATTGATACTCATTTTATATAATTATCTTATATTATAAGAAATCTAAAAATTATCTAAGAATTAGAATTATGATATTCAATTTTTTTATTTTAATTTTAGTCATGTACTTTTTTTTAATTGATTTTCATTTAAGGTTATCCTTGTTATCTAGATATAACTATATTTGATTTATGCTTTTTTACTATTTATTTAATTTATATTTATTTTTTATCATTAAAATTAATCCTAGATATCTGTATTAATTTATTATTTATTGACATATTTTATTTTATAAAATTAAATTCAATTCTTACATACTTTTTTATTTAAATATTCCTCAAGTTATCATGAAAATTTTTAATATTTTCATTTCTATTTTTCATACAATTAACTAAAATCAATGTGAATTAATCTTTAATAAAATTATTATAAAAACTAAAAACTAAATATTAAATTTATTCTATTAATTTGGTATTTAATATAGATTATAATAAATATAGTAATTATTATTATATTATTAAATTATAAATTTAATTTATAAAATTAATTATTCAAATTATTGTTTAATATTCAATTGAGTGGAAATCAATTAAATTAAATAAAAAATAAAAAATAATAGTTAACCTTGAAGCAACCAAAAATAATAAAAATGAAAAACAGGAGTTAAAAAAGGAAGTAATAATAATAATCAAAAGAAACAAAGGCAAAAAAGAAAAATAGGGTAAAACTAGAAATTCAAAAAAAAAATGATTAGTTTTTTGGGATATGAAGATGGTCGATTCAACCTTCAACAAAAGAGATAATTTAAACGAATAGCGGTCTCGATGAGAATATTCAGTTAAGGATGCATATAAACTATAAATATTACTCGCCGAGAATTACTCATCAGTCTCGAAGAACAGCTCTGTAACTCCCTTTGGAAATTTGAGGTTGCACCCAAAATGAAAATTTTCCTTCGGCGAGCTTTTCAAGAGGCCATTCCCTCAAATGTGAATTTAAGTAGTAGAAATATGGAGTTGAATTATTTTGTCCATCATGCCAAGGAACGAATGAGGCTACTCTTCACTACTTAATCTTGTGCCTTTAACTCAAGAATGTTGGAGACTATCCAAACTTGGCTTCTGTCTTGGGACTTGCTCATCTTTCAAAGAGTGGCTACTGCATAGACTTAAAACCATTCCAACAGAAGATGGTGGCCAGCTTGCATCAATTTGTTGGCATCTTTGGCGCAATAAAAATCAACTACATTGGGACATGAGATCCTCAGCTTCCGAACAAATCCTCCATCAAGCTATAGTATTCAACGTGGAACTTCAAGCTGCTAAGGTTCTCCGCCAGCCAATGCCATGAGCCTCCATTGCACCCACTATAAAATGGACCAAGCCAGCTGAAGGATGGATGAAGATTAATATGGACGCTGCAACGCCTACTGGATTAGGAAAGCATGATATAAGCATGGTCCTTAGAAATAATCTTGGGCGATTCATAGTTGCATGAGCTCAGAATTTTTTTGGTTCCATGAATCCTAGCACAATAGAGGCCATTGAAACTAGTGAAGCTCTTAGTTGGATAAATGAGGAAAACTGGGACTATGTGATTATCGAGTCTGATTATCAAGTTGTTATAAATTATATTAAAAATAAGGCCATCCTTTCTTCTCCTTTAGGCCTTGTGTTAGAGGACTATTATTCTTTTATTCCTTTTTATAGGGAAATGCACTTTCATTATGTCCATCGTTCTGTGAAAATTGCGGCTCATAAATTGGCAAGGGCTAAACTTTGCGAGTTAGAATGCAAGATTTGGTTTGATAGCAAACTCCCCTCTCCCCGCGTTGGATTATTGATTCTATCCCTTCTCTATAAATTTTTTTTTTTGTAATTATAAAATATATATATATATATATACTTTTTTAAAAGGACATCTTATAATTTTCTCTTATTTAAAAATAACAAGGAGGGAGAAAAGGACTCATTGGGATAAAAAAAAATAAAAAAGCTAAGAGCTTTTTACAAACTTACCAAAAAAAAACCCCTTTAATGTTATTAAAATACTAGTCTCAAAAAATTTTTATAAAAAATATAAGCTTTTTTTTATTAAATAACATCAAATACCAAAGAATATATATATATATATATATATGTGTGTGTGTGTGTGTGTGTTTAGTATATATTGAGTTTATACTTAATATATTTTCAGTTTATATTTAGTATATATTAGGTTTATTATGTACAAACTACATAATTAATGATTTTTTTATATACTGTAAATATGATGATAATAACATACCACAAAAAATAAAAAATATATATCGACGTATTGTACATATATATAGAGTTTACACATTGTTTATATGAAGTTTATATTTAGCATATATAGAGTTTACACTTAATATATATAAAGTTTACACTTAATATATAAAGAATTTATTAAATAAATATTCTTATTTAAACAGTTTATTTCAACATTACAAAAAATATAAATAATTAATATATCATAATTCAAATAACATCAAATACCAAAAAGTTACAATAAATTTATGTTTATTATATATTGAGTTTATTAAAAACAAATTGCAAGATATACTATAAAATATACTAATAATAAACCAATAATATACTATAAATAAGATTTCAACCACAAAGCAGAAAATCATAAATATTTAATTAGGAATCATTGATCCTGATTAAACAATCATTAATAATACTTACATGCAATTAGATGTAATATATTCTTTGCAGATATACCTAAAATACTTGATAAATAGAATACAGTATGTAATAAAAGGCAGTATTTTAATCTTATGAACTAAAAATTTTCATTAGAATTTGATAAATCAAACTTTTAACCCTTAGATATGAACCCAATTTTTTGAATAATTGGTCTATATCTATATTGCTTAATTATTATAAGTACGGGAACTAAAGAAGGCACCTATGCTACACAAAGATACCAAAATTTGTAGATAAATTCTTATTATGCTACAAAATATGCAAAGATTGATTTCAATGGGAAGTTATAGATAATGATAAATGAAATTTATCGTTACTAGTTCATTCAAATGGGACAATTAGACAAATTAACTTTATATAGATAAAAAAGAAAATGACATAATAGTAAAAATTTAGTAATCCCAAAATTAACAACAAAAATTTGGTAAAAAGTATATAAAAAAAAACTAGATAAACAAAAAAAAAATTTTGAAAAATGGTAAGGAGTATAATTTCCCCAAAAGCTAACATAAGGAAAATCCAGCCTAATATTCAGAAAAGTTTAGAATATTTTTTCTGTAGAATTGGAGAAGAAAAGAAAAGGCAATTTATGAAAGAGGAAATTAAACCATTTACTAATTTTTAACTTTTTTTATTTTATTGCTCTTATTTTTACTTTTTTAATTTTTAAGTTTTCTTTTTCAGTTTTAGGTTAATTTTTATTTTTTGTTCAAAAATACAATGTTTCTTTGTTTTCCTCTTTTTTTTTTTTATTTGTTTCTCTTCCATCGCGCCTCTTCTCCACCACTGTTTCCATCACGCCTCTTCTCTGTTATCGCCTCTTCTTCTTCATTGCAAAATCCTCTTTTAGTTTTCTTTGATTTTTTTTTTCAATTTGTATTATATTTCTGCAAGATGAAGAAGAAACATGACTCAAATTGAAAAGATCTAGTGGCATTACTGTGTTTGTCGATGTTTTGATTTTTTTGGTTTTATTATTCAACTATAATGATTGGAGATTTTTTTTTATTTTTCAACTCCAACGCATTTAACATGTTCAATAAAATGCTTTAAAAGAAGAATTTTTTTTAATTTTTTAGTTTTCCTATACTCTCTAAAATTTCTTCCTTATCTTATCACTTTTATCTAATTATAGACAACATGTATAACATATAACGTCATATAAAAATTTTATTTTCTTTTTAATCTGAAATTTTAATAAATTATATGTAATATATATAATATATAAAACAATATATAAAAGTCTAGAGTTCTCATTTCATTAAATTATATGCAACATATATAATATATAAAAGTTAGTATATGTTTTTTAATATGGAATTTGTTACATTTGTCAAATTATATGCATCATATATACCAAATATAAGTGTTAGGTTGCTAACTCTAGCCCTTTAATTGCAAGTGGACAATATCGCTAATAAGTAATATAAAGTGAGTATAGTATCATTCCCACGAGAAAGAGTATCCTAAGTAATAAACAATTAAATTAATTATTATTTAGATGATAAATTGATGTGAATTAAAAACTAAATTAACTAAGATCAAAGCTAAACTGAATTTTAAATTAAATCTAATATTTTTAGCATTATGATTAAACATATTCTCATTGATTAACTATGAAATTCCTAAAATATTGATTTAATGTTAATCTATCCTTGATTATTGGTTGAGTTCTCCTAAATTAAAACTCAGTCTTTCTTAAGTATTAAACCTAATATTGAACTTAATCTTATGTCTACTCTCATAATCACAAATAATTAAGCCAATTCATTAAGATTTGTGAGAACCTTTTAGCCTCTTAAGTGTTTATATCTTATCTCTAAGCGCAAACTTAATCTAAGTGTGTTACCCCGAACTAATATTGTACTTTCACTTTCACTCCATCATACAATAACTTAAATCAATTAATTATTGGCCATATAATCAAATTATTAAGCATAAAGATAACAAAATAATCAAGAGCAAACTTTAATTAAGAAGGTGTTTCTTAAAACTGAAGTTTTTCAGCTTATTGTGAATAAGTGATTTTTAGATTATAATCAGATTAAAAATAAGCAGTTAAGTGTTTCTGTAAACTAGTTAATAATCAGTTTATAATCAGTTAAGTGTTTCTATAAAATCAGCTTATAATCAGTTTTTAATTGCAGAAACTGTCAAAATGACTAAACTGTCCCTGAGTTTATTTATTGTATAAAAATAATTTTTTAAATGTCAATTCAAAATTTATTTTGCAATAATAATAATAATAATAATAATATTTATTTAAGAAGAAACGTAAAAGAATTTTGATGGGAACTAAAGTGTATAGGGTGGACAAATTTGAAATATTGAATATTAGGTAGGGATAGTATGATTTTTTACTTGGTCAAAACTGCTTAAAAATAAGTGCTTAAAAAAAAGTAGCAAAACCAAACTTTTAAAAAACTGATTAAAATCAGATTATAATCTACTATTTAAGTTTTCAGAAACACTTATATAAACAACTTATAATCTAAAAACTGCTTATAATCAGTTTTGACCAGCTTTTAAGTTTTGAGAAACACCCTCTAAATCAAGTTAAATAATTACTCTATAGAAAAATTAAATAAGAAAAGTTTAACTCTAATAGGTTTTTTAGTTACTCGTAATTGAAATTAAAACTGAACAGAAAGAGTAGAAGATAGAATACATCATTGAAATTGAAATTAAAAGGAAACAAACTAGAAAGATCAAATTTTAGAAAGAAGGGAGGCTCTTGAACTTGAATGGATCTTGAATAAAATTCTCTCTTCTCTTTAAAGCTAACTAAAATATGAAAAATTGCTTTCTAAATTGTTATGAGTAGAAAATCGGATACCTGATAGCTACAAAGAGACTTGTTTATATAGTAGTCTTGAGGGTCGTCTTATTGGAATAGGAAAGAGATCTTTGGATATGGATAGGGAACTTCTAATTTTGATAGGAGTAGTTTTTTGTGCAATCTTGGAGACTCCTTTCTTGTTTAGGAATTATATTTTGAGGTTTTCTTTTTTCCTTTTTAAAAGTTGGAGAAAGTATAAGATTCTTTGAAGATTTGCAAGTTGGAGATCTAATTATAGAAGGAATTTGCCTAAATTTCGAATTTGGCCGCCCTAGCTTTGCCATGGTCATAGTCTTTGAATGTCATGATTGTGGGATTGGTTTTACTTCTGGAATGTTGGCCTTCTTTCTTCAAGTTTTTAGGTGGTGAATGAATCAATCCCACAGGCGTGGCCTCTGAATGCCACGGTCTTGGGAATTGAATCTCTTATGGATCTTTCCTTTCCTTTTCTCCTCAACTTTGGGAGATTCTAAATGGAGTCTATAGCCGTGGCATTGATAGCCACGAGCATGGGTCATGAATTCCTTCTGTCTTGTACGCTTTTTTCTTCAATTTTGTAGCACTTTTAATCGAAAACTCATATTTTGACTTTCCAAGCTAAAATAAGAAAAACTCTAACTTTAACAAAGAAAATATATCAAATTTAATTAAAAATAATTTAAAATAGGGTTATAATTATCTAAATAATAGTTAAAATACGACTCTATCAATAAAGACATATAAAAGTTTGGAATTTACATTTATCAAATCATATGCTATATATATAATATATAAAATGGCATATAAAAATTTTATGTGTTGATTTTGAGTTTTATATGTTGTATATTTTAGTTATTTGTCGATTTATATGTCTTATACACTGTATTATATGTCTTATATATATATATATATATAACATATAAATCTAGAATTCATCATATTTAACACATTATATACAATATATATATATAACATACAAAACTTTATATATGCTTTTTAATATGAAATTCATCATATTTAATGTATTATATATAACGTATAAATCTAAAATTTATCATATATATCTCATTATATGTAAATTCACATTGTATCAAATTATATACAACACATATAATATGTTACACTCCATTCTTCTAATCTTAAGGGTGAACTTAACTTATAATATGATAATGTCTCTTCTAATTATTTAAAAAAATATATGATATAAAATTTCCTAATAATAATATTTCATAAATACAAGCACTTAATAGTCTTTTCATACACTTATCCATTTCATTATCTAATAGTTACCAATATCTTTATGTACATCTTTATTTTTGTTCAACACAATAATATAAATATTTCTTAAATAAAACCAATGACAAATATTATTATATTGACCAAACCTCTCCTACACGCGGATGTAAAAAAAGAAGAAGAGGAAACCTATGCTCCAAGAGTATCTGAAAATGTTAATATATTAAGAGGTCAGTCTAACTACCTAGTGAGAAGATAATCATATAATAAAATGGGAACAAACAAGGTTTTTCTCATATACTTACTAATATAAAATTTCATACTACTGCATAATAACTTTTTTTCTTAATAAAACATAAATTCATAATATTATGTCTTAAAATAAAATCATATAATTTTATATACTCAAAATATATAGTTCATAGATAACATAATACCTTTGATGCAAATAAATATATATTTACTGACAGCCTAAAGGTAATACATGTCATCTTAGATGCATACATATGTGCAGATCTGCTCTCAAAAACATATGTGCAGATCTGCTCTCAAAAACAGTATCATGATTATAAATATAATCTATCATCACAGGTGCCTCTATTAGAAAAAATATAATAAGCATGGGCGGAACCAAGGGGGGCTATGGGGGGTCTATGCCCCCCCCTTGGTTCCTATATACATATACATATATATACATATATATGTATATGTATATATATATAATTTATAATATTTATATAATTCCCCCCTAATTCATATGCATATGTATATCTATATTTATAAATACATAAATTAATAATACTTATATGATTATCTCATTGGTTCCTATATACATATACATATATATGTATATACAAATGTATATGTATAATTCTATATACATAAAATTAATAAAATTTAAGTAATATAAAATTAATTTATAATATAATATAATATATAGTAGTTATCATATAAATTTATCAAAAATAATTAGTTTAAATATTTTTTTAAAAATATCTCAAAATATATATAAATATTATTTAAAAAATAATATATATTATGTAATTTTTGAAAATAAAATTTAGATATTGAAATAAAAATAATAAAAATTTCAATAGTTTATTATTTAATATAAAAATAAAATTGAATACAAATATTAATACCAATTATTTGTATTAATTTTTTAATATGAAAATAAAATTGAATATAAATTCGTATGTATTTTTTTTTGCTTGAAAATTTTGCCCCCCTTCGCCGGTGTCCTGGTTTCGCCCCTGATAATAAGTATATTCAAAGTATTTATTCAGCTGTATTAATAAATAATCATCATTTTCATAATTCAAACATCAACATACCATTATTTATTCTAATTTTAAATATATTCAAAAATAAGATTTTCTCATTTCAATTCCCTTTATAAAATGAATTTCATCATAAAATAACTTAAATGAGACTTACATAAATTTAATTTAATAAAATACCAATATTTTATAATTATCCACTCACTTTGATCAATAGCTCAATTTATTTAATTGACTGGCTAACCTCTATATTCTATAATTGCAGTTGAATCCTCACCTAAAGTAATATAAAAATAATAATTTACTAAAGTATAATCCCATATTATTAACTACAATAAGATGAATGACATGAAAAGAAAATATGAGGATGATTTTTAAAATTTCTAATGAATTTACGGCAAAGTTTCAGCATAATTCGTCCGTTTCCAAAATTTTAAAATATTATCCTAATTAGCACTCCCAATTTGTCAAGCCATTAGCTGCTTAAATTTTTCAACAATATTTTTAATAACTTAGTATAATTTAAATGTCCTAGTTTATTAAGTACTTATAATATTTCAATATACAACTAAGTTATATTAATTTAGTTTATTTATTTTAACAGTTTAATATTAATAATTATAACAATATTTATATATTATTAGTTAATTAATTCTATTGTATTTAAATAATATTTATTCAATCTTTGGTATTTAAAAAAAATACAATCTTATTTTTATTTTCAATGAAAATAAATTAATTCATATACATATTTAAAATTTGTTTAACCTAGTTTTCGAAATAAGTTTGTGTTTATAATAATAATTATAATAATATACTATAATAAAAAATTTATTAAAATAATAACAATATCATTTATTTAAATTTTATTATACTTTTAAAATATTAATAAAAATTGACACAATTAATAACATTAGTAATAATAATAGTTACTTAGATATTAACATTATATAATTAAGTTTTATTATTTAATATAATCACTTAACTATCATTAATTGAACCATAATAATTTGTATTAAATTTAATAGTAATAATATTAATAATACTAGATATTGAAATAAACCTATAATAAACTTAAAAGCAATAAATATAATATATTGGTAATAGTAATAGTAAAAATAATAATAACAATAATTCTAAAATTAACAATTACTATTAATAATAATTATAATAAATTTATGATTAATTTAATAATAATACTTTATTACTATAACAATAACAATAATAATATTTAATTACTACTTAGTATTAATTATATCTTAACAATTATTATTATTCATTCTTAAATAAAGATAATAATAATTTAACAAATATATTTGTAATAATATAAACTTTAATAGAATATTTAATTTTATGAGTTTTCAAACACAACATATTTATCACAATTTTTGATTATTTAGTAATTAACTAACTCAATTTAATTTATAAATGATTTAATTAACTTAATTCAATTTGTTGATAAATCTCTTATACAAATGATAATTTAATAGTAGTATTTAATATAACTTAATTAACAAACCATTAATTTATTATCTTTCAATTATTTTATTAATCTCATACTTATATTTATTCATATCCTTATATTTAAAATAAAATTTATTTATTCTATAATTTATAAAAATTATAATTCAAGGACTTAATTTATTTTAACTATAAATATTTTTATTCTAAAGTTAATATACATATATATATGTATACTTATTTTTATTCTAATTACAAATAATTAATCAATTAATAAGCAACTATATATATTTATTAGCAAAAATTCCTAAATATAATTTATCTGTCTAATTTTTTTATGAATTAATATTAATTAGAATTCAAATATTTAATTAGTTTTACTCATACACTAAGTAAATTTTTATTTCAGAATATACATCTAGTTATTTTGAATACTTAATTATTTTCTTTTAAATATTTCTAATTAATCAACTAATTAAGATTATTACTTCTAATTTATTAAGTTCATCAATTTTAACTAATTTCTTTAAACTAATCATTTATTATTTTCATTTTAATTATTAATATGTAGTTAAATCAAAACTTTAATTAATTATAATTAATATAAGTTTTCATATATTAATATATATATATATGAATTCTCATAAACTCATCCATAATTTGCAAATAATATATCAATATGAAATTTATAACGAGAGAATCTCAAAAATACCCGAGTCGTTAAAAAAATGGCTGAAAAACGGTCTGAAAGTTGGTAGGAAAGTCACGCCGGCAAAATCTTGGATCACCAGTTCGGGTGGTGCATGCGGCTCGATCCGGTAGTCGTTCATGGCAGTTTGGATGGCATTGAAAAGCTCATCGAGTTACCTTCCACTGTGGCTGGGGCGTGACGGTCAGCGGTGACCGAAAGGTGATGAACGAAGGGAAAGAAAATTAGACTATCACTAGCTTTTCTCCCTTATTCTCTTCTCCGTTCTCCGATCCTCTGTCTTTCTTTCTCTCTTTATCAATTTTTTTTCTCCCACAGACTCTCTTTATTTCTTTCCCTATTTCTTTTCTGTTTTTTTCTCGCCCGATTCTCTCTGTATTTCAAATATTAAAGCCATACAATAATATACTTGTAGTCATCATCTTCATTATCATCATTTCTTATATATATATATATATATATATATATATATATACTTTACACCTAATTCTTATTTTAATAATTCTTTTTAAACTTTAAATATTTAAAGTTTTGTTTGTTTGTTTGTTTATTTATTCCTTTTTAGGTCTCCCATTATCTTTAATAATATAAACTTTAATAATTGTATTTTTTATCATTATTATTATTATCCAACTACTCTAATTATTAAATTAATAATATTTTATTTATTTATTTATTTATTTATTATAAATTAATTTAGTTTGGTAATTATTTTTTTACAGGTTATTACATAACATATAATAGTTTTTATATATTTCTTAATATGAAATTTATCAAATTTATCAAATTATATGCATCATATATAACATATATAAGGACATATAAAAGTCTAAAATTCATATTTATCAAATTATATACAACATATATAACATATAACATGGCATATAAAAGTTTATTTTTTAATTGCAAGTTTTATATATTGATTATATATTATATATGTTATTTATTGATTGATTTATATGTCTTACACGCTATTTTAAATGTCATATATATTACATATATATAACATATAAATCTTGAATCCATTTCATTTAATGGATTACATGCAACATATACAACAATTTGTACCAAAATTCAACTGGCCCGACCTAAAAAAAAAGCCCAAACCCAAGACAAATGTGGAACAATTATATGAGGCAGTTTGGAATAGTTGCAAACATGGCTTTTATAGAGAGAAAAATGTGGGGAGAAAAAAATGTATGTAAATTATAGAGTGGAGAACATGGCACCTATAGAATCATGGAGCTGATGAAGACAATGGAGCAGTTATATGATTTATATATAAAATGAACAATGCCAGAAGGAATAGAGGTAATAAACAACAATCAAAATCAAGAATCAATCATCTAATTCTCTAGCTACAATAACTCAAAATCAACACTCCTCAAGCAAATTTAGCATTCATTTTAGTTTGTTTTTATTTTTTTCAAATCTCCAATGTAATTAGACTATGTTCTCATTTATGTTCACCATTAATATTTCCACAATACCAGTAGCTCATCTTGTTATTTCAATTTCCATCTAATCTCTTGTATAATTCAAGCAAACCATTAAGGAGTACTTAAGGATCTTAATCATTTTGCTAGTTCTTTAAAGGATTTACCCAATCGCTTGATTAGAAGTCATTTTTGCAATTTGGTTGAGGAACCAAAAAATCCTCTAGCATGCCCACACTCTTTAAAGGCCGAAATTATCACCCACCACGTAAACAACAATATATAAAAGTTTATATATGTTTCTTAATATGAAATTCATCATATTTAATGGATTATACGTAATATATATAACATATAAATATAGAATTCATCATATATATCTCATTATATATAACATATAATGACATATAAAAGTTTAGAGTTCACATTTTATCAAATTATAAGTAACATAAAAAAAGTTTGTATATATTTTTTTAATATGGAATTTATCATATTTATTAAATTATATGCAACATATATGATGCCATATAAAATTATGTAATTCACATTTATATGCAACATATATAACATATAAAATGACATATAAAAGTTTATTTGTTGATTATAAGTTATTTATGTTGATTATATGTTATAAATGTTGTTTATTTATTTATTTATATCTTATATGTTATTTTATATGCCTTGTATGTTACATATAAAACTTACTAAGGAAAGACAATTTTATAATTAAGGCTTTCACATTTTTAGTGAATGAGGTATTTGTATTGTTTTGAAAGTTTTCATTGTATTTTTGTTTTAAAAAAAAAAGAGCAATATATTTGACAAGTGAAATTCTTTTGAGGTTATTTTTATAATTTTCCCTATATGAAACATCTAAAAGCCTTTATAGTCGACACCAACATTAATGTATTATCACACCCCACTCCAGAAGGCGTGATAATTCAAGGGTTTAGGTAGGCTTAGAGTCACTAAGTACCACGAAGAATCGCATCTGTTTCAATTCCAACACACAGTTTATATTAACTATTTAATATAACAGCTAAGCAACCTATTAAACCCATTTAACCGAAAATTTCACATATCCCTAGTTAAGCCATATAAGTTATCATACATGATTACATCCACATCTCAAATTTACATTCACAAATTCTTAATTTATTTTTCAATTATATCCATTTCATCACTAAACCATTCAACTCCTTTCAACTTCCATGCCAAACCTTTGCAATGCCTCTCCTTAACTATAATACCACTGTGCCACAGAGATTTTATGGAACAAACTATAATTACAAAACTACCACAAATAATCTAATGAGCCATTAACTCAATGAAATAATAGTAAATAGAGTAATAAAATAAATAGAATATGTGATGCATTAATGGTGGATATCAAGGGAAGGAATCAAGAGTTAGGTAGTTCTACACTAGATTTTAGGGTTTTTAATAAAACTTATACTCACAATGAGGAAGTAAACTCATTATTGTCACACTCATTAAATAAAAGAAACTTCAAAATCAAAATTATCAATTTCTTAATCATACTAAATAAACAAAGGTGCACTAACAATGGCAACACAACATATAATCATACGACTTTTTAGAGGTGGCTCCTATGATATAGCACTTAGTCCCAATTGATTCTAGAGGCAACTCCTACCGTGTAGCACTTAGGCATATATTAGATCTCAAATAAGGATAATAACTTGTCCCTTTTAATCACATACTCCATTTGCATAAAACTTTGTGGTATAACCCTCACTAGGATTGGGTTTTGTCATATATTTCATGTTACTCATAACTTATCAAGAATCACAACAACTTAACAACACATAAGCAAAAAGAGATCATGAAATCATTGATAAGGAACTTAGAGTATCGCATTCAAGAAAGTAACTTACTATATCTTACCTTGGCTTCTTAGCTTCTTTTACCTTAGCTCTTTGCTTAATCCCTCCAAGCTCTTAACCTTTTTTCTTGCTCTAAAACACCTTATTTTTCCTACACAACATGTTGTTCATAATTATACGTGTATATATATAACGTAAGCTATGTTGAATGAATGTAACCCTCACAAACTACCTAATTTTAGGTTGAACTAGCTCACTACATGAATTTGGCAATTTAGCAACATAATTTACAATATGATTGTTATTCGTTTTTAAATAGAAACGATTCTCAAAAGGAAATTGAACATATATAGATTTTGAGCAGTATTGCAGCTAAATAGAAATGGATTTTTGAAAAGGAAAATTTCTATTTCTAACCTATTTTTGTATATCGAGGGAATTACTGGCACGTTATTTAAAAATATTACAACGGTTTAGGAATGATTTCCAGTCTGTTTCTAATTTTGGAGGGAAGTTTTTGCGTTGAAAATGGTCTCCAAATTCAAAAATGAATTATGATTCTGTTTTTAAATAGCTTTACAATTTAATATGAAGAAATAAAATAAAGGTCCATTTTTGTGCCCAAAAACATATTTATTAGTCCGTTTCTAAATTGTAAAGTTTATGAAAACTGATTAACGAACCATTTCTATATTAAAATGATTAATCTAATTTAGTTTTCATTTTTCTTTTTATTTTCTACCGCTTATGGATACATGAATAATGTTTGTTGTCCATGTTCTCGAGGGATTAGAATTGTCACGATGAAGAGACAAGTTGAGGGTACTATGAGTGTTATGAATTACTAATTTTATAATCTTATTTAGGGTTAAAACTACTATGTTATTCTTAACAGATACATAATATAAGCTCTTAAAGTGTAGGTTTACTCGCTAAGTCGCACAATTTATTTACTAATATAAAATTATTGTCTGAATTTTAGAAAATCTCGCAATATGGATCTTATTATGTGTGAGTGGGAGATGTTGTAAATGGTTAATAAATTAGGTTGCTCATAACGGGTTGACCCAGATCTAACAATAAAGAGTTATAACTCCTAGGAAAGTTGTAACTGTGCCAAGAGTTTCAACTATATATACCAAGAGTTGCAACCATAGGAATGATTACCATACTAAGTGTTGCCTCTATCTTGATTGTTAGTTGTCTTGAATTCTTTTAGCCGTGATGTTAGCGCAGCATAATACTGAGCTATTGCAGCTTAAATCGGTGGAGAATGAAACTACTGCAGTTAACCTTTTGTCGCTGAGTTAACATCATGTCATATTCAAACTAGATTCAATGGCTTTTATTAGTGTCTTTTTGTTCCTTCTGCATTATTTGTGCACTTGTACTCTTAAATCTTATTTCAATGTTTTGTTGGCATACACTGATATCTTAGCTGGGTATTTTGAGTTTTTTTAACATGGAATAGTTTGAGTTCTAGGTTTGGGTGTAAGGGTAGGGCTATTGGCTTGAATAGTTTTGCTCTACCATTTCATGTTTTTTCCCATTTTATTATTAAAAATAAATTTTCCTTTATGAAAAAGATAAATGATTCAATATGAATTTCAATTAATTCGGCATAATTTAACACATCTTATTATAATCAATCATTCATATCTCTAACCATTAATTAATATAATATTCCCCACATATGTTTCACATTCCCACATATATATTTATCATATATTGCTTATCAACTTGGTTTTTGTTTATGGATTAAGCGAAAGGAATGCACAGCTTATGAACTTGTTATACATTCATTATTAACTTCTGTGCAGACCTCGGTAAATTTATTTAGGTTTTTTTTTGAACCATAATTTATTTAGGTTTGTATACGTTGAATTTAGTGCCTTAGAAGGTAAAGACTAAAGTCGTAATTAATAATTCCTGTAGGCCAAATTCTAATAAAGTGTAAACCAAATAATCAAAAGTGAACTATAATTGACTCGCGGAATGAATTGGTAATAGTTTTTTCCTATGTACATATAACCTTAGCTGCTTTTTCTCAGTTTTTTCTTTAATATTTTAGAACTTTATTGTACGAGTCCCCCCACCAACCTTTATTTTGTCGGTATATGCTTTTATATCAATAAAATCAAATTCATATAAATCTGAGTGTGAATTTAGTTTTATTTTCATTTTTTTTCATAGATCATTTTTAAGAGTCGAGCGGAATAAGATTATAAGAACGATAAAATTCTTTTTATCGAATTTTGACACAGTTATATATTCAGAACTCGAATTCAAAATTTCTCCTTAAACTAAAATAGTTCCTTACCAAATTATCTGCCTACTAGGTGATATTTTTTATAGTTTCTTGCTAATAATAATAATGTCTCAATTAACCGAGTTAGTTAAAATAAAAACCTTAAGCTCAAGCCGTGCTCCATTGGTGTGCGAGGTGGATTACTAATTCAGTGCGCATGCAGGGCGCTTGATTTATTTTAATTTTAATTTTTAAACAATGATATGTAAAAGCAATAAGATATATAATAGGAATTTATAGGAGGTGAAAGCTGCATCTTTTAAACTTTAATTAGAGACGGTTCAAAGAAACCTTCATTAATATATGATTTAATTAATAAACAATTTTCTTTAAAGGCATGTGAACTCAATTAGCTATTTTCTTGGGAAGGCATAGTGGACGAATAATTTAATTTTGCTTAAATTAATTTACAGAATCCTTTGATCATCCGCTCTAATAAGAAGTTTCAAAGAAACTCATGTATGTTTATTTATTTATTTTGTGTGTGGGTATAATGTTCTGTATATATATGTATATTCTTCTTCAAAGGCAAAAGAACTGAATCCGCTTTTTCTTTAACACAGAGGTCATAGTTAAGCAAGAGATGGGAGTGAAAATATTTCTATTGTTTGGGCTATTATTGCCAATTACTCAGTTTGCAAAAACAGCAGCAGCAACAGCAGCTGCGCCGATTCCAAATCGCAATTGTAAAAACCATTGCGGAAATATTAACATTCCATACCCGTTCGGAATTGGTGAAGGTTGTTATATGGAAGATTCATTTCAGATTGATTGCGACGAAACTTCCAATCTTCCTAGAGCTTTTCTACGTCGAATCAATTTGGAGGTGCTCGATATCAATGTCACTATGCACCTCGTTCAAGTCCTAAGTCCAATAATGTACTCCAATTGTCCTGGCAGAAATGATTCTAGCAGTGATAAACTTGTCAATTTGACAGGAAGTCCTTTCTTCTTCTCATACAATAATGTATTCACTGCAGCAGGTTGCAATACCCGTGCTTTTATGACGAATACTAAATCGCAATTGGTTGGATGCGACTCAACATGTGGCGGACCGGCAAAGGATGTTGACTGGCGACAAATGATTTCTCAACTCATAGCCAATGACTCCAATGGCAACTGGAAATTGAACAACAGTTGTACGGGTGACAAATGTTGTCAGATTGATATACCTTCATTTACTCAGGTTTTCAATCCAAGCTTACAAGCTGTAGAAAGTAATCAACTTAACATTACAGATGAATGCAAAATTGCCTTTCTAGCATCATATTCACCTTATAACAACGACATACCATCAGGCAATCATTCCGTAATAATGCAGAATGCCTATGGGAAGGTTCCTACTCTGCTAACTTGGTTTATCAAAGACGGCCTCTGGGATCATTACAACAATAGAACTATTTACTGTGATGACTTTGTTTCTGAATCTTTCAATGGCTCGCAATGTTTCTGTTATAATGGCTTTGAGGGCAATCCATACCTAAATTGCACAGGTAAGAAAACTAATTATAAGCATACTATTCCATTCCTCAAAATAGTCACTATAGAGCTTATTTGAATTATAATTTCCTGTTTTATATATATTTGATTTTCTTATTCATTTATCCATTCCGTGTTTCAGATATTGATGAATGCAAAGATCCTAAGGTACATGGGTGTACTGGAATAACAAAATGTGTAAATAAACAAGGATCATTCAAATGTGTGCCTAATCCAATATGGCTTATTATTTTCGGTAAGTCACTATAATCTCTCTCTCTTTCTCTTTTCTACTTAAACTATAACGATATCATTTATTCAGACTTGGCAATTTATTTATTTTTTCCATAATTATCTAAAACTCAAATTTCATACAATAAGGATTGTTTTCAAGATGACTTTAGTATATTAGATGTGTTTCATATATATATATATGTTTAAGTAAAAGTAAATGCATATTATAAAACCCTAAAATTTACTAAAAATATTATTTTGTTCCAATATTAATTCACTTGATTTATGTTGATTAATTCATATAATTACTCATTTCTTTTTGCCCTTCTGGGAGCATATATGCAGTCATAGTTGGAATGATTGGAATGTCGGGACTACTCTTTGGTACTTGGTGGTCGTTCAAGTTTATAATGAAAAGAAGGAAAATTGAACTCAAAAAGAAGTTCTTTAAACGGAATGGTGGTTTATTGTTACAACAACAATTAAACTCAACGGATGGCAATGTTCAAAAAACAAAAATTTTTAGTTCAAAGGAGTTGGAGAAAGCCACTGATCGATTTAATGAGAATAGAATACTTGGTCAAGGTGGTCAAGGCACGGTGTATAAGGGAATGCTAGCAGATGGAAGAATTGTTGCTGTGAAAAAATCTAAACTAGTAGATGAAGAGAAACTTCAAGAATTTATTAATGAAGTTGTGATGCTTTCACAAATTAATCACAGGAATGTGGTTCAACTGTTAGGATGTTGCTTGGAGACCGATGTTCCTTTACTAGTTTACGAATTCATATCTAATGGATCTCTCTTTCAATATCTCCATGATCAAAATGAGGAGGTTCTATTAACATTGGAAATGAGATTATCAATTGCGAGTGAAGCTGCTGGAGCAATTGCGTATTTGCATTCTGCAGCTTCTATTCCGATTTATCACCGTGACATTAAGTCTACAAATATACTATTAGACGAGAAATTCAGAGCCAAAGTATCAGATTTTGGTACTTCAAGATCAATTGCCATTGATCAAACTCATTTGACGACTAATGTGCAAGGTACTTTTGGTTATCTGGATCCAGAATATTATCAATCCAGTCAATTTACAGAAAAGAGCGACGTTTATAGCTTTGGAGTAGTTCTTGTTGAGCTTTTAAGTGGAAAAAAACCAATTATTTATGAAAGATCAGGTGAATATAGGAGCTTGGCCATGAGTTTTATAATCTTGATGGAAGAGAACAAACTCTTTGACATCATCGATGCTTGCATTATGGATCATTGCCATGAAAAGGATATTATTGCAGTTGCTAATCTTGCAAGAAGATGCTTGAATTTGAGCGGAAGGAAAAGGCCTACTATGAAAGAAGTTGCAATAGAATTAGAAGGGATTCGATCATCATCACAAAGCTGTAAATTGATCAAAGAAGACAACTTAACTAATGTTAAGCCAATGTGGGATTCTGTTGACTCAATTAGCAGTGGTAAAATTGTGTCATTCGATATTGAGCCTTCGATTTCCTACCAAACTTGGTGACAAAAGATGCATAATGAGCAAGTTTCATCTTATGTTTTTTTTTTAAAGTTTCATCTTATGTTTTTTTTTTTTTTAAAGTTTCATCTTATGTTAAAGACTCAAGTTCTTATAATCATTTTCGAATGAAAAGATCTGTAACATTATTATTATTATTATTATTATTATTATTATTATTATTATTATTATTATTATTATTATTATTATTATTATTATTATTATTATTATTATGTAATAACATCTTGTAAATAATAATAATAATAATAATAATAATAATAATAATAGTTAACATGTAACATCTTGTAAATAATAATAATTATAATAAAACAAATAAATAATATAAATTATAATAATTGAATTAATAATTAAAATAATGATAATGATATTTATTTATTAGCAAATAAACAAGAAGAATAATTAAAGTTGATGAATAGTTATATAAAAATAAAGTTGATAGTAACAATAATTAAAAAAAAAGAATGAATAATTTCAAAGAAATTTGAGTGGACAATGAATAAAAAAAATATTATGATTAAAGTTAAAATTATTAGTTTGTAGGATAATATTATTATTTAGTTGGTGTAACAATTATTAAAAAATAATAAATTAAAGTTAGTGATAATAATAATTTTTTTAAAAAAGAAAAGAATAAAATAATAATTAAAGATAGAAATGATTAGTGTTAGTGAGTAACAATAAATAAGTAATTAGAACAAATTTAATAATTGAGAATAAAATTATTAGTTAGAATTATTTATGTAAATGAGGGTGAAGTTTAATTAATTGGAGAGAGTATTAGACAGAGGAGTGAGAGAGAGAAGAGAAATAGAAAACACAAAAAGAGGGGGGGAAGGGAGGAGAGATAAGAAGCAGTGTATGTTTGCCTCCGATTTGTCGCCTTTCTATTACCGACGACCAACATGTACTGGCCACCATCAAAGCCCATTTGACGAACTTTCCTACTCCATCTGATTCGCCATGAACAGTCATTAGACCGAGCCTCACATATCGTCTGAACAGAAGTTGGGATCTCTCGCCGGCAGTCACTTTTCGATCAATTTTCAACCTTTTTCTAATCTCCTTTTTTCGTGAAACTAGTATTTTTGAAATTCTTTCTCTATAAATTTCGATTTAGTATATCATTTATAAATTATAGATGAGCTTTTAAAAATTCACATGCATATATATGAAAAACTGAAATTTGGTATTAGTTATTATTAGTTAAGTTTTTGATTAAAATAAAATTTAGATGTAATATATTATGATTAATTGGAGGTAATTAAAAAAAATAAATTTTGAATAATATATATATAATGAAAATAGTAAATAGTTAATCTAAAAAAATAGTTAAAATTTATGAAATTGGTAAATTAGAAGTTATAATTTTAATTGATTGATTAATTAATGATATTTAAAAGAAAATTTGAAATACAAAGATAATTAATTGGTGGAAATAAATAGATATTAAATTTAATAATTTAAATAAAAATATTAATATAAAATAAAATAAATATTTAAGTTATAAATATTTATTAATTTGTAGAATAAATTAATTATATTATATATATGTATATTGGATGGATGAATTCATAAACTGCCAGTGTCAGTTATATAAATTTAAGGATTACTAATTATTAATTAAATTAAGTCAAATAATTTTAAATTGATTAAATTAAGTGATAAATTTATTGTGTTTGGAGATTTATAAAATAAATATTTTATTAAAAATTATAATGTTATGAATATAATAAACAAGTTATTATTATTAATAATATTATTACTATTACTGTCAATATGTTATTATTTTTAAGTCTACTATAATCTATTTTAATAGTTAGTATTGTCATTATTATTATTACTAATATTATTTAGTAATAGATTTAATATAAATTATTAAAATTAAAATAATAATAATTAAATAATTGTTTTTAACTACGTAAATAATATTATATATTACTTTATTATCAAAATTATTGATTTTGATATAAGTGATTATTAGAAAATTAAAATAAAGTTTTAAAAAGTAAATAAATTGTATATTGATAATATTATTGATATTATTAAATTTAATATAAATTATTATAGTTAAATTAAAGGTAATTAAGTAATTATTTTAATAAAAAAATTAATCAAATAATGTTATCATCTAAGTAAATATTATTAATATTACTATTGTAATTATTAATGTTATTATTTTTAATATCTTAAAGTATAATAAAATAAGAAGATTTAAGTAATTATGATGTTGTTATTATTTTAATAAATTCTTTATTATAGTATATATATATTGTTATTATTATTATATTATTAACACAAACTTATTTGAAAACTAAAAATATATATATGTATTAATTTATTTTAGTTGAAAATAAATATAAAATTACATTTTTTAATATTAAAGTTTAAATAAATATTATTTAATACGTAATTAAATAAATTAGTTAATAAAATAAATACTATTAATGTTAATAAAATATTAAAATAAATAATCTAAAATAATACAATTTAATTATATATCCAAATTTTATAATCACTTAGTAAAATTTTTGATATTCAAAATTATATTAAGCTATTAAAAATATCGTTAGAGAACTAAATAAAAAATTATCTTGATATTGAGATAATATTCATTTGGGTATTATTTTTAAATATTTGAAAAAAAAGTCCAAATTGCTATAAAACTCTGTTGAAATTTTGCTAAAATTTAAGGACCATTTTCATGCATTATTCTCATAGCATATATCCATGATAACTGATAAATTTAAGCTATACCTTAAATTAAATATTATTTTTATATTATTTTAGAAATGAATCCAATTATAGTTGTTGAATATAGAAGAGATCTTGTTGATTAGACAAGTACAATCTTGGTCCATGTGAATAGATAAATATGTAATAATGTATTTTATAAAAATATTATATATAAATGATTTTAAGGTAAAAAATTTATAAAATTCAAAATGATAATTTATTTTTGAATAATATATATTTTCTTATAAATTGAGAACAAATAATGATAGTTGAGTTTTTCATATATGCGAATGATTGATTATACTGTAGTTGGATAAATAATTATATATACTTTTTCTATAATCTTATATAATCACACATTGATGATAGATGTTTATAGAATTAAAAGTTACAGTGATTAATCCTCTGAGAATTTTGCTCTGTATATGTGTATTGAAGTTATTTATCCTCAGGCTTGCGGGGTAAATTATTATGTGCATTTGGATTGAAATTGGATAAGTAGAAAATTATAATTGACTGTATACAAATTATGTTTAAACTAAATTATTCGTATTATTCAGAGATGTGAGAAATGCTTGAAAGTTATGTTTGAAATTTAAAGTTTTATTTATCCAACTGATTAATGATGATATATACAAATAATGATATATATATAAACTCTATTTAGTTTTTCTTATTATGTATTTATCTATTCACTGACTAATTAGACTCATCCCTTATATATATATATATATATATATATTAATATTTTTAGATATTGAATAATAAATTCATAGAATACCCCTCTTTTTATTTTCACTAGTGTGTAGATATGGTTGAACCAATATAGTCATTTTTATATTATAATAACGTTTGAAGTTATCTTATAATGATTTGAGTGAATAATATTATTATGTATTTAACAATGATAGTATGGATTTTGAATAATAATATTATATTCATGAAGATAAGAAAATATTAGATATCCATATTATAAATGAATATTTGTAGCATATTTCATATTGAGATTTTCTTAAGTATTTAGAAGAGATTTAGTCAAATTATAGATTAAGTTCATCCTCAGTATTAGAAAAGTGAGATGTGATATTTTATTGTATTAGAGCATGCATTAAGTAAATTCAAATTTTATCATCAAAATTGAGGATATGTACAACTGAATTACAACTCAATCAACAATTTTCATATACTAATGATACTAATATATAAATTATTTCTTTTGAAATAATATAAAGTAGTATGAATTGTAGTCTAGTGCTCACGAATTTATTTGCTTATCTAAACACATATAAAGAAATGTGTTCTAAGAAAAGTATTCGAATTTCGACGTCGAAAGCCACCAACTCTGGCGGGCAGAAACCAATAAGCCAGATATAATATCATTCTTTTTCATAATAATATATGTATATACATATTTTTTTCAAATAATAAATTCAAAGTTCCGGTCATTAGCTAACTCACTCTGGCTCCTTCATGCCTCTTTTCTTGTCCATTGCTCTTTCTCTCTCTCTCACTTCAGTTTCGCATGTTCTCTTTATAAGTTCTTGAAACTTGAAAGTAAATCAAAAGTTCAAAAATAAACTTCTTATTAACTATTTTTGCTATTACTTTAAGCAGATTAGCAGGTAAGTAGAAACTCCCTTTGTTTCCAAATTTAGACTACTGCATTAAAAAAATGAACTTTGTTTTTGTAATCGTTTTTCTGCTAAATTTGTCAATATTTGTTTCTGCATTGAACTCAGATGGGTTAGCTTTGTTATCTCTAATGGGGCACTGGACTTTTGTGCCTCCTTCCATAACCACCAGCTGGAATCGTTCTGATTCTACTCCTTGTTTATGGATTGGAGTTGCATGTAACAATAGTAACCACAATGTCATTTCTTTAACTCTTTCTGGGTGTGCTATTGCTGGTCAGTTAGGACCAGAAATTGCAGACTTGGTCCACTTGCAAACCCTTGATCTGAGCGATAATAGTTTCTCTGGTGTGATTCCTTCGCAGCTTGGCATTTGTTCTTTACTAGAAAGTTTAGATCTCTCCCAAAATACTTCACTGAAGAAATAAATTATATCCTGAAAAACTTGCAGAATTTAAAGCGGCTAAGTCTTTACATGAATCTGTTGAATGGTGAAATACCTTCCGCATTTAGAGGAAATATCCTTAGATGAAAATAGTTTCAGTGGTTCAATACCTAGTAATGTTGGGAAACTGAGTGAGGTTTCACAATTGTGGCTGAACATCAATCAGCCAGAAGGTAAAATTCCTGATTCAATAGGGAACTGTAGTAAATTGAAAAAAATTGTTTTTAGTGAGAACAAATTGGTTGGGGTTTTCCCTCAGAGTCTAAGTATTCGTGATGATCTTGAATATTTAGATGTCACCAATAACAGTCTTGTGGGTGATATTCATTTTGGTCTGAGAAATTGCAAAAATTAAAAATTCTATATTTGTCATTTAATTTCTTTACCGGAGGTCTTACCAAAGGTGTGGACAATTGTAGCAGCTTAGAAAAATTGGCCGTTGTTGGTAACAAATTAACAGGCAATATCCCTTCTTCTTATGGCTTATTGGGTAAGCTTTCATTGCTTTACCTCACTGAAAATCATTTATCTGGGAGAATTCCCCCTGAACTTGGGAACTGCAAGTCATTGAAAGAATTGAAGTTGTATAGAAACGACTTGAGGGGAAATTCCAAATGAATTGGGAATGCTGAGTGAACTGCAAACCTTGAATTGTCCGAGAACCGATTGATTGGTGAGATTCCAATTAGCATTTGGAAAATTCAAAGCCTTGGACATGTTAATTTGTATGATAACAATCTTTCAGGTGAACTACCCTTGGAGTTGACACAACTCAAGCATCTTAATGTACCTCAAAGTTTAGGAGTTAACAGCCGCATAGAAATACTTGATTTGATGTATAATCAGTTTACTGGTATAATTCCCCCAAACCTTTGCTTTAGGAAGCGTTTAAGAGTTATAAATTTAGGTCATAACCGCTTCCAAGGTAGCATACCAATTGATGTGGGTATCTGTCCAACTCTATGGAGATTGCAGCTTAACTCTAATAATCTTTTATTCCAGAAATTCCTGAAAATCTGAACCTCGCATACATGAATATCAGTGACAATAACATCATTGGGAAAATTCCATCAAGCTTGGGGAACTGCACCAATCTCACTTTGATTGACTTGTCTATGAATAAGCTTACAGGTTTAATACCTCCAGAGCTTGGTAATCTTGTAAATATTACAGAAGTGTATCTAGAACATAACCATTTGGAAGGTTATTTGCCTCCTCAGCTATCAACCTAGAACAAGTTAGACATATTTGATGTTGGGTTCAATTCATTGAACTGTTCGATTCCACCAAGTTTGAGTAATTAGACTAGTTTATCTACTTTAATTTTAGAAGAAAATCGATTTATTGGGGGCATTCCCCCATTTCTTGCGAAACTTGAAAGGCTTAGTCTTTTAAGAATGGGTGGAAATATGCTGCAAGGAGAGATTCCGTCTTGGATTGGAAAACTGCAGAATCTGTTCTATGATTTATATCTCAGAAGTAACAGATTGATGGGTAGTATTCCTCAGGAGCTGGGGGTTTTAACCAAGCTACAAAATCTTGACATCTCAAGCAACAATCTGATAGGAAGTTTGGATGTTCTTAATAGAATGCAGTCCCTATTAAAAGTTAATATTTCATACAATCTCTTCACTGGTCCAATATCAGACAAACTGATGGAATTGGTGAATGAATCTCTTGCGTCATTCTTAGGCAATCATTGGCTCTGTATCAATTGTTCCAAGTTAGGTGGATTGAATTGCAGTGGATATAGAAGTTTCAGAGCTTGTGATATTCAACGAGAATGTGATGTACAAGGATAGGCTGACAGCAGAATCAAGCAGCTCCAAGATAGATGCTGAAAATAAGAAATTTGCTGAGTTCAAAGAGATTTTTGAAAATGATGTGCAGAATAGTCCTGAAGCAGAGGAACCAAGCATGCTGAAATTGAGACGCTCATCCAGAATTTCTAGACCAACCCAACGTTACTCGCCTTCTTTGCATTACTTGTTGCTGATAAACAATGGTGAACCAGAGTGCTACGATGAAACAATGCAAGTGGATGATTCAATCAAGTGGGAGTCTGCCATGAAAGATGAGATGGACTCACTCATGTCAAATCAGACATGAGAATTAACTGAACTATCACAAGGCAAGAAAGCAATACACAATAAGTGAATTTACAGGATCAAAGAAGAGCATGATGGGAATAGACGCTATAAAGCAAGATTGGTTGTAAAAGGTTTTCAGCAAAAGGAAGGTGTTGACTATACTGAAATTTTTTCTCTAATCGTGAAGCTTACGACAATTAGACTAGTGTTGAAAATAGTAGCTGCAGAGAATTTACATCTTGAACAGTTAGATGTAAATACAACATTTCTTCATTGAGATTTGGAAGAAGAGATCTACATGAAGCAGCCAGAAGGCTTTATTAAGGCAGGTAAGAAAAATCTGGTGTGCAGGTTGAAGAAGAGTTTGTATGGTTTAAAACAAGCTCCTAGACAGTAGTATAGAAAGTTTGATGGCTTTATGGGCAGCAGCGGTTTCACAAAATGTCAAGCAAATTATTGTTGCTACATTAAAAAGTTTGACAGTAGCTTTATTATTTTATTGTTATACGTTGATGACATGCTCGTTCCAGATTCAGACATGCAAGATATTAAAAATTTAAAACAAAAATTATCAAAGCAGTTTACAATGAAAAGTCTGGGTGCTGCAAAGCCGATTCTTGGAATGAGGATCAAGAGAGACACGGAGTCGGAGACTTTGATGTTATCACAGGCTGAGTAAATCACCAAAGTACTAGCCAGATTCAACATGCAATATGCTAAACCAGTGAGCACACCTTTAGGTGTTCATTTCAGACTCTCCAAAGAACAGTCACCAAAGACGGAGGAGGAACGTGTACACATGGAAAAGGTGTCGTATGCCTCAGTAATTGAGAGTTTGATGTATGTCATAGTTTGTACCAGGCCAGATATTGCTCAAGCAATGGGAGCTGTTAGTAGGTACATGAATAATCCAGGCAAGATACATTGGAAAGCAGTCAAGTGGATCTTTAGATATTTTCGGGGTACCACAGATAAGACACTTTATTTTCAAGGTGGAGATACGACACTAACATACTATGTGGATGCTGACTTAACCCAAAATATTGATGTCAGAAAGAGCACTACATGGTATGTCTATACTCTAGGAGGTACCGTGGTGAGTTGGGTTTCTCAACTACAGAAGATAGTTGCTCTCTCTACAACTGAAGCAGAATATGTCGCTGTCACGGAAGCCAGCAAGGAGATGATCTGGCTTCAAAGTTTTTTAGAAGAACTAGGCAAGAAACAAGAAAATAATATTTTGCATTGCGACAGTCAAAGTATCATACATCTAGCGAAGAATCCGTCTTTTCATGCCAAAACGAAGCACATACAGTTGCAATATCACTTTATCTGGTCACTTCTAGAAGATGAGATTTTAAAACTTAAGAAGATCAGTAGAATTTAAAATCCAGTAGACATGTTAATAAAGACGGTGTCGACTGACAAACTTAAGCTGTGCTCAGCTTCAGTTGGCCTGCAGTAGAAATAGATCGTAGAAGAGCTATTACATAGATCGAGATGTGAAGACATATTAAAATCAGTCATCAAGTGAAAGATTGTTAATAAAATGTTATTAACCATAAAATGAAATTGTAATTTTTGAGCAAAAAATAGAGGTTCCTAACTTAATTGATGGTTGTAAAAAATGGAGGTGTCTAACTTAGGTAAAAGAGATGCCTAACTTTTGACGAATCTCACCAACCATTATGTACACATATTATAATTTTCCTATATAAATGACCCTTTGGCCATTGTTATGAAAAAAAAAATCAGAGAAAATAGAAAGAAAATTAATAGAGAGAAAGATCAGAGCGAATCTAGTAAAAATTAAGTCAAATAATTTTTGTGCTCTTGATCGCGTTTATTAGAAAATTTCTTTAAGATAATTTCTGTTAAAATTTTTTGGAGATAATTGGGTGTGAGATGTGAGTGTTTGTAAATACGGTATATTTTTCTCTTTAATAGAAATTTGCAGCAACTCCGGAGACATAGACATAATTGACCGAATTCCGTTATTAAATTGTGTGTTACTATTTCATATTTATTTTTGCTTTTCTACTAATCTAATTTAAGAAAAATAGAGTGATAATATTTATTTTTCAACAAATTATAAATTTTATTTCAGTAGAGTTAATTAATAATTCTTTTAATTCAATGATATTAGATTTTTAGTACTCACGTCAAAAATAGAATATATATATATATATATTTAAAATATATATTATTTAACATATCATAATAAAATAATCATAATTTTATACTATCGAAGCAACATAAGAGTAAAACGACAAAACTGAAGGGCAGCGCCGCGACACTGCGATTTATACACGCATTGGTCGCCGACTTCTCGCACCCAATAGCTCGTAGCATTCACACTTTTGACTAAAGAAGTCTTTATAGGAGCGTTTTGTTACATTCTCACGTTTGCATCTCTCCTACTCTGCCACGTATGTCCGAACCTCTTCCGCCGCAAACCACAGCTAGTTAGCATTCTCATGCCATTTTCAAAATTATTTTCTTATTTTGAAACAAATGAATCATTTTAACTTGTTTTTGAAAGGAAGAGTATTATCATTTTAATTTGTTTAATTATTAATTCTATTTTAATCGAATTCAGAATTCGAATATTGTGTCGAGCTGAATTTAAATATTATAATATACATATGATTCCAGTGATTTAAATTAATAAAAAATTAAAAATTAAAAATCCAGTTTTGAGTGTTGTCGTAACTCGTAATAAGAATGATAATGGAGATATTGATTTACAATTTCCTTAAATGTGTATAATAAGTTTATTTTTATATATTTTTATTTTTTATAATATAAAAATTAATTATAAAAAATATATATATATTTTTTTATAATTTATAATTCTGTGGAGCACCGAGTAGTTATGCATTGCACCAGGACTGTCAACTGTTTTGGCTTTGTACTTTGAATATAATATGAGTTGAATTTGGTTTTAAAAAAGGAAAAGCTAGAGGAGTACTTTAATTGACTGTCGTTTTGTGGTACAACACGTGCATCATGCCCCTAAATTCCAAACAAACATACACCAAATAATAAATTTATAAAAATTATAAAAATTATTTTAAAATTTTAATAATTTTATAAATTATTATGTATATAATAAAGTTGTAATAAATTAAATCTATAAACTAATCATAAATTTTTAATAAATTTAAAAATATTTAATAAATTTTGTAATTTTGTTTTTTTTATAACAATTTTAAAATGCAATAATCAAATCTAAATTTTCTTTATGTATGGATTGAAATTAATTGAGTATTGACTTGTGGATGGATTGAATTAATAATAGTTTTTTTCTAATTAAGGAATACTTAAACAATCAAATCACAATTGAAAAGCTACGAAAAAACATGTGTTTTTTTAAAAAATTAACTTTATTAATAAAAAAATTCTATTTCCCACTTTATTGATTTAAAATTAATTTTTAGCGCTGCTAAGAGGTAATTTTTTAAATATATAAGTGAGGATAAAAATATACTCTTTATACTCATTTCTGAATAAGATTAATATTTTTTCTAAATATATAAATTAAAATAAAAATATATATAACCGCCTAAAAACTAAAAAAGCACAAATGAAAGAAGTCATATAAATTAACAAACAAGAGCATAATCAAGTTAGCCAATAAATAATTGTTGGTTTCAAAATTTATTTTTTAGAGAGATTTTTCCTTTTGAATAAATAATTATATTGATTTAGTTTATATTTAAACTAAGATTATCGGATGATTAACGTCATTTATTAATTTTGAATTATTTGATTATGCATAAATTATTTAAATATTATAATTAAATTAAGTTTTATTTTAAATAATATTATCAAAGTATCAATAAGTAATTAATTTTTAAATATTTTTTATGACTTCAAAACTTCATCATTTATGTTATTTAATAACCAAAATTTAACATTTAAAATTTTCAGCACTTAATTATATATGAATAAGGGTGATTTAACATGCTTAGTTAGATGATAAATTTTATTATAGACCAAATTTATATCTCTATTGGTGAATCCGGTTAATTACATCATCTATTTTAAATTATAATATTTAAAAATTTAATTTTAATTAATTTTAATTTTAAAATCAGATGATATTATCAACGGAGTTTATGAGTGGAACATGAATTGAAGGTAAAATTTTCCTAGTTAGATTATTGGATGATGTAACAAGTTGCATTATTTATTCCTTTGAGTTTTTGAATTAAATGGATCATATGACTACTGATTAAAAAAAAATCAAACTCTATTTGTTCATTTTTATTAGATTAATTTTAGTGACCATGTCATAGAAAGCACCAAAATTCAATTTAATTTTAAGGTCATTTATTCATATGACATGACAAGTCATATCATCAATTTGGGCAACTTTTTAGCCTAAATCTTTTGAAGGCCATTAATTGAAAAATAAAATAAAGGATGTTCATTATTTAGTTAATTTGATTTTTTTTCTCTGGTGTTAGCCATTTTTTTTAGTTAAGCAGGATAAAACTATAAGGACGGTAAAACTCTTTTAATTAAATTTTAATGCAGCTATATATTCAGAGACTTGAATTTGAGATTTCTGATTAATTTGAATTAGAAAAAATTAGTTATTTTAATTTGGTCTAAAAATAATTAACTGTGTAAACCCATTTAAATATACACAGTGGTTTGAATTTTATTTATTTATCCTTCAATCAAATTATATATATGAATTTTTTATCTATCCTAATTTCCACTTTCATATTTGTTCTTATTCTACGGCTCTACCTGTATTCATATTCATATACACTCTTATGTCAATCAACTACTTTTAAAGTTTAATCTTTATTGTTCATCAATTGAACTATTAGTTGAATAGATGGTATAAAAGTAAAACAGTCCCCTTTAGTATTTTAGAAAAATTATTAAAAATTATTAATAAATTTTATGATTAGATTTTTCCGTAAACATAAAACTTTTAAACATAATTATGGAAAAATTTTACAAATGTGATTATAGAAATTGAAATTATATATCGTTACAAAAAGTAAGAATGTAAAAAAATATCATATACTAAAAATTTTATTAAAATTATATAATAAAAAGTTACACCTATAAGCTAATAATTATCGTTGATTCGAATAGTTAGAAATAACTGATAATTTAAAATTTGATATTATACGTTGATTTTTACAATTTTATACTTAAAAATTGAAATAATTCAAATTTTGCAAAAATTTCAAATAATCATATATAAAAAAAGACTCTAATAAAATATTTGGTTGTGATTACCTCACATACTTGCCTTAATTTTATAAATACTTTATAAACTTATAGCTTTGTAAGGTTATAACTCTCAAACTTTAAATCGTCCCAATAAAAATCTTAAACTTGCATTTTTTTCTCATTAAAGTCCCTAATGTTATTTTCTAGTAAGAGGTTGTATATATATGACACCTAGAGTTCATGTATTTAATTTAAAATAAATAATTATATATCATTTTTCTATAAAGTTTAAGGACTATTGGTAAAAATAAAATTATGAAATTAAGCCTTTAATATAATTTTATAGAATTTTTAGATATTTATAAATTAATTTAAACATATCAAATATTTTAATACAGTTTTAATGTAATTCCAAGAAATAATTAAAAATAAAAATATTAAATAAACTGGTAAAAATATATAAAAATTGGATATATTAATATTATTTAATATAATATTAAATAATTTAAGTTATATTAATAAATAATAATGAAGAATTAAATCCATTATTTAACTATTTAATTAAATTTAGTTAAATATTTAAAGATTAATTTAAATATTTGATTATTTATTTAAAAATTTAATTATTGAATAGATGTAAATATTTATTATTTATTATTTTTATATATTATTTATTATTTATATAGTAAAAAAATTAAAATATTTACCAAAAGAGATTGGATAATAATGCAAGCAAAAAAAAATATAAAAAAGATGTTTTTTTAGAAAGAATAATACATCCTAATAACAATTAAATATTAATAGTGATTATTCTTGCTGCTGTTAAAAAAAAAGAGAGAGAGAGAATTTTATTAGAGATAACGTAGAGCTTCTCCCTCTAAATAAATAAAAAAAAATTACTCAATTTTTAAAATTTGCATACAAAGTGTATATATGATAAAGATGTTCAATTCTTCTTTCCATGCTCCAAAATATATATGCATATATACATATATACATATATATATATATATATATATATATATATATGTATATATATGTATATATATATATACATATATATATATATATATATATATATATATATATATATATATATATATATATAATATATATATTATTTAAATAAATTATTAAATATTCAACTAAATTTAATTAAATAATTAAATAATGAATTTAATTCTTCAATTATTATTTATTAATATAACTTAAATTATTTCATATTATATTAAGTAATATTAATATATCCAACTTTTATATTTTTTTATCAGTATATTTAATATTTTATTTTTAATTATTTCTTGAAATTATATTAAAATTATATTAAAATATTTGTTATATTTAAATTATGTTAAAGGCTTAATTATATAATTTTATTTTCACTAAAATTTAATTTTATAAATAGTCTCTGAACTTTATAGAAAAAAATATATAATTATTTATTTTAAATTAAACACAGACTCCATGTGAATGTTACGTGAAGTCCACATATACAATCTCTTACTAGAAAACAGTTTTGGAGACTTTAATGAGAAAAAATATAAGTTCAGAGATTTTATTGGAACGATTTGAAATTTGAAGATTATAACGTTGAAATACTATAAGTTCATAGACTATTTATGAAAATATTATACTTATCATTACACGGTTAATTGCATAAATAGTCCATAAACTTTTATAACTTTTTCATAAAAATCTCTGAACTTAAATTTATTAATTAAAAATCTCTAAACTTTTAATATTGTAAGAATTAAACCCCCTAAACTTTAATTTATTAATTAAAAATCTCTCATATTTTAATATTGCACCAATTACATTCATGAATCCAATTTTTGACCACTAGAGAAAGGTTTGACAAACATGTTGGCAATACGTAAATAAAAAAATAAAAAATAAAAAGATAAATAATTCAAATCACATGTGTTAGATAATGATAAAAAATTCTTACATTCCCTATTTATTAATTATAATTCAAATTCGTCTAACGATTTTTCTCTCTATTTCATCGATCATTCAATATTCAAAATTTATTTTTTCTAATTCAAATCCTAACCTAGAATTTGAAAACTCCATGTTGATTTTTTAAAAATCAAATCTAAATCAAAGCTCTCCCAATCTGCTATTTCATTTTTTTTTTATCTCATTCTCTTATTTTATTTTTCAATGGTTAAAAATCAGATTTAGAGATTTAATTGGTACAATATTGAAAGTTGAAGAATTTTTAAATGACAAATTTAAATTCGATGATTTAATTGGTACAATATTAAAAGTTGATAAATTTTTAATTGATAAATTAAAATTTAGAGATTTTTATAGAAAAGTTATGAAAGTTTATGGACTATTTATATAATTAACCCTATCTTTGCACATACACAAATATTTTGGTGGATATCATTATGTCAAACACATGTATTGTATAGGCATAAGTAATTTTTTTAAAGATAATGAATATCGTTAATTTAAATAATAAATGTGGTCAACCAAGAGAATTAAGCTTATAATTTAAAAACACATAAATATTATTATATATTAATTTTGAGTGTGTATGACGAAATTATTATTATTATTTATTTAATTGTAATTGAGTTAATTTTTTTAAATATAGATTTGAGTGTGCTAATTTTAAAAGTCAATTGCTAATGTTGATGATATTATTGAACTATCGGCTTTGATATCATATTTTGATATTAGAAAATTCAATTATCTGAAAGATATACTTGATGTATGATCCTTAATGAGAAAATACATCCATAAGACTCAACACTATATTGTAATTCAAAATTTTGAAACATTAAATTTTTTTATCTTTTATTCTTATATATCTCTCACTAAATCTATTTTTTTTTAGCGTAGGATTCTTCTCATATTTGTTATATTTCAATTGAATAACTCATTTATATATTAGTTTGATCATTTATTTATATTTATTAGAAATAGGATTTAACATATTTAAATATGCGATCTCATAATATTTGAAAATAATTTTAATACAGTAAATCAAAGTTTGAATAATGGAAAACTTTGCAATGTGAAAAAAATCTAAATATTAGGGAGGGTAAAAGAAACACATGGATGTAGAAGCCGCGAAGAAACATCTCTTGTAATTCCCACTTTTCCCTTCTATAAAACACAATAACATAGCATATTTTATGAATCCTTTTTTGTCGATCTTCCTACCAAAATCTAAACAATCAATTAAATTGAAATCGGTCTATGCTTAACTATCTTTTTTCAGAATATTTCTCAACCAGGCAACAAACAATAATGGCTTCTCCGTTGCTATGTTCTCTCTTGACTTTCTTACCATTCCTAATATCTAATAAATTAGCAATAGCAACAGCCTTGCTGCCGCCGCCGCAGCCACCAATAGCAAAACATGGCTGTAAATTCCGGTGTGGAAATGTAAATATTCCATACCCATTCGGAATTGGAGCTAATCATTGTTATTTAGATGAATGGTTCAAGATTGACTGTAAACGAACAGAAAATTCTACTTCTGTCAAAGCTTTCTTGAGCAAAATCAACATGGAAGTTCTAAATATTTACTACCAACAAAACCACACAACAATTCGTGTTAATAGCCCAATAATTTCTTCAAATTGTTCTGATCGGAAAACTGGGAAACCGGTATATTTGACAGGAAGTCCTTTTACTTTCTCTAACACGGAGAACTCGTTTATAGTTTTAGGCTGCAGCAACCGAATTTTACTTACCTCAGATTCTTCCATTCATAACAAAAATACACAAAACCCACCTTGTCAGAATATGATTCCTCTGAGACTTCAGGAGTTTAATGTAAGCTTTCCAGAAGAAGAAGAAGGAGGAGGAGGCAGATGCAAACTGGCTTTTATAGTGGAAAATGAATGGCTGTTCGATAAGGTTGATCATGAAGAGCCAAATGTGAAGATACGAGATAGAGATTATGTTCCTGTGATTTTTGATTGGAGCATTAGTCATTCAAAATTGGCACTGTTCAAAATGGATGCTAACACCCCTTCTACACGTATTATTACTTATGATGATGAGAAAGAAAAAGGTAATGCGTCTTGGTATCATCTTGTATGCAATCATGGCTACAATGGTAACCCTTATCTTCCAGGTGGATGCAAAGGTAATTTTCTTTTTTTATATTTTTTTCTATTTATATGTTAGAAAAAAATTTGAAAATTTATAAAATTCAATTATTCTTTTACTAAGAAAACAATTTTATTATATAATTAATGGTTAAACTTACTTTATATAGATCATTCTTATTTAGGAATAATTAGGGCAAATCTTGCTGTATATGTTAATAAAAAGTAATTGCATATTCAGTGGAATCTCATTTCATTTCAGAAAATCTATATAAATTAAATTTAAGTAAGAATTTAGAAAAAGTAAGAATATTTTGCATTTAGATATTAAAGTATTTATAATTTCTTGAATTATATTTATACAAAAATAATATATATACATATTTATGTATATATATATAGAATAGTGTGATTTTTTTAATGTATTTTATAAAAATTCTTAACGAAACAAGCAAAAAGTTTTGCAATTTCATAAAACCAATATATAATCAAAAGAATATGCAACTTAATTTTTAGTAAATTATTTCCTTGCTGATGATGTTATTTTTATATATAGTAATATATTTTATTTTAATAAATTTGTTTTAATAGGGATTTTTCTTCTTTAAAAATTATTACAGTAAAATGAATCAAAAAATTATATATTTTTTTTAGATTATGCATAAATGACATTGTAACTTTAGTTTGATAAGCAAGTTTCAATAACGTAAAAGAGAGAGAGAGGGAGAGAGAGAGAAGAAAATAGGGTCCCATATATAAAAGTAAAAGAGATATTTCGATTAAATGGCAAATATTCCATATTGACTGGCAGACGAGTAGTTTATGCACCATTAACAAAATGGTAGGTCCTATTCTTCGTGCCAATACCATCAATTTGATAATATAGGATTTAGACAGAATTAAATCATTAATAGTATTGTCTTTTTCAAAAAAAATTAATTTAGAAAATTTAATTTTATAAAAATAATTTTTAAATATTAAAATTTTAAACTTTATTGAGTGTTTAGTTTAGTGGTTAAAAATTAGTTAATAGCTTTTAATTTTATCAAGTTAAATTAAAAGCAAAGTATATCTTAAAGTTTTTTTCCTATCAACTAATTGTTGATTTTATATTTTTGTTATATTGGTCATGATTTATTACTCTTTTAAGAAATTACTATCATTAATATTATTTTTCTACAATTAATTAATTTTTATGTAATAATTTTATTTATCGTTCTTTAAACTAATAAATAATTATTAAAATATCATTAATAATATTTAAAAAAATTATTATTTTCACACTTTAAATAATTTTATAAATTTATAGAAAAAACTTAATTGTAATTTTCTTAATTAATACTTCTTATTTTCATAACATTAAAATTATATAGTATATATATATTTATTGCTCATAAGAGCATTTTACACCTTAATGGACAGCAACATTACTAAAATTTGTTTGTAAATTTTTTTTTTGTTTTTAATAGACATTTTTAGTTTTTTCATAATTTTTAATACTTTCCTTTGTAATTTTTCTTTTAGAAATTGACAAAATTTTTAAATTGAAAGTGAATTTTGTAAGAACATAGTTAATATTTTAGTTATAATTTTAATTTTGGGTTCATTTTCAAAATAAATGTGCAAGTCAGACTTTTTCTAATTAACCATTATCTAATATATCTAATAAAAAATCCTCTATTTTAATAAAACAATTAAAATTCTCAAATTATAGGTTATAACCCCTCTTTTTATTTATTTCGTTCATAATAATTAAAATTTTTGAGAAATTATAGGTTATAATTTATCTTTTTTCAGTCGTTAATCTTAATATGCGTATGTTCTTTCAAATGTATGTATGTATGTATGTATGTATGTATGTATGTATATTAGTTACTATCATGTCCTTTACCTTATATCTCACCATAGCTAAGTAGAAAGAAAAATTGTTCTGTGCAATTTCAGATTTTTTTTTGGTCAAATAGTTGTAATTGAATGGTTGAGGTTTCAACCATGCAATGAATGAGTTCAACCCTTTAAACCAAACATACAATTTGCTTGAATTATAATTTTGTGTCTTATATTTGATTTTTTTTTTTCATTCATTGCTTGAATTATAATTTTCTGTTCTATATTTCATTTTCTCATTCATTTATGCATTATGTGATTCAGACATTGATGAATGCAAAGATCCAAAGACACATTGGTGTAATGGAATAAGAAAATGTGTAAATAAACCTGGATCATTCGAATGTGTGCCTGATCCACTGTGGATTATTATTTTCGGTAAGTCACTAAAATCTTGTTCTACCCATCTTATAAAAATATCATTTATTAAAATATAATATATATATATATATAAGTAAAATAAAAAATTAGAACTAAATGTATCTTACAAAATATCCCTTGTGGAGGTGAAGATTACAAATTAAAATGTGAAGGGGTGACTTTTTTTTAATAGTTAAAAATAAGTTTATTCTTTTAATAGTTGAAAATAAGTTTATTCTTTTAATAGTTAAAAATAAGTTTATTCTTGTTTTTGACTTGATAGTTTAAAGTAAGTGTATATTTATATTAAAATAAGTTAAAAGTATACAGTAAGACAAATCTCTTGGAACATTTTGTAGTTAATCTTTAAATTGAAATAGCCTTACTAATCTAATTAGATTACATTAAGATAAAAACTATAAAATTTGCTGCAAATATTATTTTGATCCAATATTAATTCACTTGATTATGTACAATTGATATGGCTACTCATTATTATTTGCCCTTATGTGAGTAATTATGCAGTTGTAGCTGGGGTGTTTGGAATGCTGGGATTACTCTTTGGTACTTGGTGGTTGTACAAGCTAGTAAAGAAAAGAAGGCAATTCGAACTCAAAAAGAAGTTCTTTAAACGGAATGGTGGTTTATTGTTACAACAACAATTTAATTCAAGACATGGCAGTATTCAAAAGACAAAAATGTTTAGTTCAAAAGAGTTGGAGAAAGCCACTGATCGATTTAATGAGAATAGAATACTTGGTCAGGGTGGCCAAGGCACAGTGTATAAGGGAATGCTTGCAGATGGAAGAATTGTTGCTGTGAAAAAATCCAAATTAGTTGATGAAGAGAAGCTTCAAGAATTTGTTAATGAGGTTGTGATTCTTTCACAAATTAATCACAGAAATGTGGTTCAACTATTAGGATGTTGCTTGGAGACTGATGTTCCTATACTCGTTTGCGAATTTACGCCTAATGGGTCTCTCTTCCAATATCTCCATGACCAAAATGAGGAGGTTCAATTATCATGGGAAATGCGGTTGCGGATTGCTGGTGAAGCTGCCGGAGCAATTGCATATTTGCATTCGGCAGCTTCTATTCCGATTTATCACCGTGATATTAAGTCCACAAATATATTGTTAGATGAGAAATTCAGAGCCAAAATATCAGATTTTGGTACTTCAAGATCAATCGCCATCGATCAAACTCATTTGACAACTAATGTGCAAGGAACTTTTGGTTATTTGGATCCAGAATATTATCAATCTAGTCAATTTACAGAAAAGAGTGATGTTTATAGTTTTGGAGTAGTTCTTGTGGAGCTTTTAAGTGGACAAAAACCAATTATTTGTGAAAGGTCAAATGAATGCAAGAGTTTAGCCACGAATTTTATCCTCTTGATGGAAGAGAACAGACTGTTTGATATCATTGATGCTCGCATTGTGAATAATTCCCGTGAAAAAGATATTGTCGCAGTTGCTAACCTTGCAAGAAGATGCTTGGATTTGAGTGCAAGAAAAAGACCTACTATGAAAGAAGTTGCAATAGAATTAGAAAGGATTCGGTCATCATCACAAAGTAGTAAGTTGATCGAACAAGACAGCCAGACTAACAGTAAACCATCGGTGCACTCTGTTTCTGTTGCCTCACTTGACAGTGATAAAATTGTATCCTTAGATATTGAACAACTGATTTCTTACCAAACTTGGTAATGCTAACAAAAGCTAGATCTATTAAAAAATAAAAATAAGTTTCATTTGTTATTGTACTTAAACTGTAATTCTTGTAATAGTTCTTTTTCATTTTAGAATCAAAGAACATCTTCAAAATTAATGTTAAGTGCGGTGATCACTTAGTATTTTGGTTGCTTCAACTGGAGATGTAAACGGAGGAGGACGACAATGTTGTGAAAATAGGATTAATTTTTCATCAATAATATATATAGTGTGTGAATAATTGCACTAATTAATTATGACAGAAATATTCTCAGAAAAGAGAGGTGAGTCACAATAGACACGCTTAAATATCAAGTCTTTCCTTAGATAAAATTTTTCTAGATATATAATTAATTACACAAAATATTACCATAATTATACCTAAAAATAACTATTAAATAAATAATAAAGAGAACATTAAAATTTAACGAGGTTCGACTAATTTTACCTACGTTTTCGGACACCACTAAAATAATTTTACTAATATCAAAGAAAAAATACAAAAAAGATAGAAGAGAAAATAAAGCCTTAGAATATGAAAGACTTATTTTGGGATGGTTATAACAAAAGGGGGATGGGTCTTGTTTATAACTAACAAACCCCTCTCTCATAGCCCACATCTTTCAATGTGGGATTTAAAAAATGGCCAAAAATAATAAATCTACACTTTAGCTATTTTTAAATCTTCTCTCATAAGAAACTATTTTTAGTAGTGTTTCCAAATTACGCTATAAAGCGTTCATCTTTAATTTCTCAAAATATTGATCAAGTTCAAATAATAGTTGAACTTGACAGTACCTTTGTTAATATATTTGCGGAATTATCAGTGGTCCAAATTTTCTAAAGTAATATTTCACATTTTTCTATAATCTCACGTACAAAGTAATACCGAATATTGATATGCTTCGTCCTTGCATGATAAACTTGGTTCTTTACTAAATGAATAGCGCTTTGATATCACAGTGTATTTTGATGTGCTTTTGTCTAATTTTCAGTTCACCAAGTAAGCCTTGAAATCAAATTGCTTCTTTAACAGCCTCTGATACTGCCATGTACTTTGCTTCCGTAGTAGAGAGGGCAACTGTTGACTGTAACGTAGACTTCCAACTAATCAGCCCTTTAGCAAGTGTAAACACATAACCAGTAGTTGATCGATATTTATCCAAATCACCAGCATAGTCAGAGTCACAGTATCCAACTATACATTGACCATCTTTTTCATCCTGCTTAGATATTAATCCAATATCTACGGTTTTCAAAATATACTGTAGGATCCATTTCACAGCTTGTCAATGCTTCTTACCAAGATCATGCATGTACCTACTCACAACTCTAACTACTTGTGAAATGTCTGGCCTTGTACACACCATAACATACATCAAGCTACCAATGACATTTGCATATCGAACTTTTAGCATATACTCCCGTACATCTTCATTTTTAAGAAATGAAGATGTGTTGAGATTCATATGATGTGCAAGCGGTGTACTTATAAGTTTTAACTTTTTATTCAGCCTAAAACGATGTAGTATCTTCTTCAGATATTATTTTTGATTCAAACAAAGCTTCACTCTCTTCCTATCTCTTCATATCTCCATGTCTAAAAAATTTTTGGCTTCACCCAAGTCTTTCATTTCAAACTCTTAATTTAGTTGAGCCTTTAACTTCTCAATTTCTTCTAGATTCTTTGATGCTATCAGCATATCATCAACATACAAGAGAAGATATATGAAAGATCCATCTTGTAGCTTGCACAAATACACACAGTGATCGTATTTGCTTCTTGTGTACTTCTGTCTCATCATAAAATTGTCAAATCATTTATACCACTGCCTCGGAGATTATTTCAATCCGTAGAATAATTTTTCCAATTTATATACCCATTTTTCTTCTCCAGTAACCTCGAACCCTTCTGGCTGAGTCATCTAGATTTTCTCTTCTAAGTCACCATATAAAAATACAGTTTTTACATCAAGTTGAACAAGTTTTAAATCTAATTGTGCTACCAAGATTAATAAAATTCTAATGGAGGAATATTTTACAACTGGAGAAAATACTTCATTATAATCAATTTCCTCCATCTGAGCATAGCCTTTAGCTACTAACATTGCCTTGTAGCGAACATCGTTTTTGTCAAAAAATATTCTTTCTTTGTATATACCCATTTGCATCCAATTACCTTCTTTCCCTTTGGTAGATTAGCTAGCTTTCATGTCTGATTCTTTTCAAGGGACTGCATTTTATCATCCATGGTCTTCCTCCACTTCTCATTTTTTGAGCTTTGGACAGCTTCATTGTAAATGTTAGAAATGTCATCATTTGCAATTAGAGATGCATAAACCACTATATCATCAAATCAAGCAGGTTTGTGAATCTCTTGTCATGACCTATTTATTGCAATAAATTTTTGTTGTTGTGAAGGCTCTTGGGTTGAAACCTCTTCTTCATCCGACTCCACCTCTACTGCAGGGTGTCTACATCTTTTTTATTATTTGTTGTTAGGTCAATAATTCTTCTTTCAAACTCTACCTGCTGTGGAGTGTCATCTGTCTACTGAACAATTTCATTTGTTATCTTTTTCAATACAATAGACTCATCAAAGGTAACATTTCTGCTAAAGATTATTTTTTTTATTTTTATATACCAAATGTGAAATCCTTTCATAGAAGTGATGATTCCCATAAAGAGTATTTTTTTTCCCTTTGATTTAACTTTGATTTTTTAACATAATAATATGCAGTGAAACTAAACATATGTAAGGAATCATAATCAGTAGCTGATTTTTCATATTACATCTCTAAAGGTGTTTTACCACCAATAGCAGTTGATGATAAGCGATTAATGAGATGACAAGCATATGTCACAGTCTCAGCCCAAAATTATCTGCCCAACCCAGTATTGGACAACATGCATCGAACTTTCTCCATCAATGTCCAATTCATGCGTTCTGTCATCCCATTATATTATGGTGTATTTCTAACTGTGAAGTGTCTAACAATGCCTTCATCTTGATAGAATTTCAAAAATGAATCACTTTTATATTCCCCACCATTATCTGTGTAGAAACATTTGATTTTTTATCCGTTTGAATTTTCACTATCTTTTTTCATACGAGGAAAGCTCTCAACATTTTATTATTTATCAAAAATAACATTATTTATAAATTATTTATCAAATGCCAAATTTTTATTAGTCTACAATGAGTTTGTTATGGATTTATTATAAGTCTATAAATTTTATATAGTTTATAATGTGTTTATTATGAATTTATTATGAGTTTATAATAAAATAATTAAATATCTTTAATAAAAAGTAAAAATTTAAAAATATATGATAAAAAGTGTTATTTTCTAAATAAATTCACCGTCTCAGGTTCTTGGAAGCGAAAAACATATTAAAAAAAATCAAGAGAACATAAAGACTGATTGTTGTGAGAAGAAAACAATAGAAAGAAAGTTGCAGCTTAATTCTTTTTATGTACTTATCGAAATGAAACAAAAAAAAATAAAGAAATCCTTTCCGTATAAGGATTGAAGAAATTTTACTGTATATATCATATTATCCAAAACAAATAAATTGAGACTTTCATATGAAGTAATTATAATTTTTCACTGAATAGAATTTCTATATTTCTTAATCCGTTTTAGATTTGGATAACAGAGGCTCCTAATAATATTTATATGTATATAGTAACATTTGGTATTCAGCGTTCAAGTGAAGCAAAATGCAAAATCTTGAAAGTCTTTTTCCTTTCTAATTTGATTATTTTGTCAGTTAGAGAGAGATGAAGAGAAAGATTGAGTCGGTAGGATATAATCATGGAGTCGCATAGTAGAGAAGGCAATTGATAGGCAAAGGTCGGTTTGGTTCTGTATATTTAGCATATCTGAAGAAACCCATATCAAGAATCCGAATTTATCCGCCTATTATGGCTGTCAAAATAGCAGAGTTCTCTGTTTGAAGTTCGCTTCAGAAGAAGAAAGAGATATTTGACCATCTTCCTAATTGTCCTTACATTCTCGAGTATTTTGGTGAAGAAACTACTACTGACAATAAGGGACAGACGTTTTACAATCTCTTATTAGAGTATGCTTCTGGAGGAACCTTTTCTGATCTTATAAAGAGGTTTGGTGGTTGTGGATTGCCTGCATCTGATGTGAAGAGATACACTAAGTCTATTCTTGAAGGCATTGATAATATTCAAAGATATGGTTATGTGCATTGTGATTTAAAACCTGACAATGTGTTGCTTGTGTCTGCTGAGAATGGTGGATTTGTTCCCAAATTGCCGATTTCAGATTGTCTAAGAAATCTGAAAGGAACAATAAGAGGAGAAAGTTAGATTATTGTCTAAGAAATCTGAATGGAGGATTTGTGCCCAAAATTGACGATTTTGTATATGGCACCAGAGACCCTTGTTGAGAATATTCAAGAGTCTCAGTCTGATATTTGGGCTCTTGGATGTATAGTGTTAGAGATGTTAACTGGGAATAAATTTTGGGAGTCAAAACCTGATGTAAAAACTGATGAAATTATTCAAAAGATTGCTGACAAGTATGAAATGCCTGGAATTCCTTGTGATATTTCAAAGGATGCTAAGGATTTCTTGAAAAGGTGTTTAATGAAAAATCCTAAGTTTAGATTCACTGCTGAGATGCCACTGGATCTCAGAAATATATTACACAAATAGCTCTATGACTGGAGAGGGTTCTTCTTCCTCTTCTTTATTGTCAGAAGAAGTGGATGAGATTGATGGCCAGGAGTTCTGCAATTCCCTTGATTCACAAAGTCAGAAGTCCAAGGAAGTGGCATATATAGTTCTCTAGCCTCTGCCATGGTGAAGCACTGTCCAACACTCTTCACCATCCCTATAGGTGAACATTGATAGGCCTTTATTAAATCTCTGCTAAAACCATTTCAATGGATAGTTAGACTTCAAGTTCAACAATTCACAGTGGAACTCGAAGGATTGCTATGTGCTGGAGGGACTAATCGAAGTTCTAGTCTTCTTGCAACTGCTGGAAACAAAGGCGAACAACTCTGGTATTCAGCCATGTGGATCATTTGTACCTTACTGAGATGCCTGTTTAATGAAAGCTGCTGCCCTGTAGAAGTCTGTTCAAGTTGTCTGAAAAAATGGTCTGATGCTTATGTAATGGAGGCTGCCTATATTTTTGTTTGTTGTGAAATGAATTTTCTACAGCGGATTCATATGTGATATAAACGTACTTGAGCTTCAAAGGAAACATTTTTAGGCTTACACTGTATGATACAAGTTGTTTTAAGAATTTTTTTTGCAAAGATCAATAATGTGTTTACTATCATAATGTCCCCTTTAGATTGCAGGATGTTGTTTATTTCTCATAGTAAGTGTGAAAATGGTCTCTTTTTTTTTTAATTACAATTTCTGCAAAGAGCTGGCTTCACTAATATAATGTCCCCTTTAGATAGCTAGAGAATATAATCATCCAATTGCAGGATGCTGTTTATTTCACATAATAAGAGTGAAAAATCCAAGTGAAAAATGTTTTGGAAGTTGAAACATGCATAGATTGAACACAATAATCTTTTTTTAATTATAATTTCTGCAAAGAGTTGGATTTACTGTTGCATATTTTTAAAGATAATTAAAAGCTCCAATCTTAAAAGTTTCTAAACTAAATATAAGCAGGTTACTGCACATTTGCAATATATATATATATATATATTATCTGTTTTTTCAAATTTTGTGAAAATAATATATAAATGACATATACCCATGAACCCATTCAAAATCTTCATGTCTAAAATTGGTGCTCATTGGAGAACCATCCCCTTTGAAGCTCACTGATCGTGATAGAAGAAAAAGTAGTAGCCCAAACACTGTCATCCGAGTCATCTTAGGGCATACTTAATGCCAAACAAAGATGAATAAGGAACCTTTTAAAATTTATTATATATAAACCCAATAAACTATATTTATGTTTAATGTATAAATTTTAATTTAAACTCATAAAAACACAATAATAAAACAATACATTAACAAGATGTCGCATATAAATATTAAGAGAATCACGAGTCATGCCACATTATTTTCGAAAATAAGTTGAGTTCACATTTTATCATATATAATTATGCATATGTTATACATGCAGGTTACAAAACTTTGTAGTATTTGTTTTTTCTTTTTTTTTTTTTGAACAAGTAAAATCAAGTTTTGTTACCAAAATGTAGAATCTGTACACTGCATTTTGGAAATACCACCCCAAGAACAACAACAAAAGAAAAAAAAAAAAAAAAAAAAGAAAAACCAAGTGCAACCCAGCTACCTGCAAACTCAATACTTGACATAATCCAAACCCAGCAAAACCAGTATTTACAAACCAGTAAACCAGCAGCTTCTAATTGCACCCTGCAAACAACCTGCAATCTATAGACTCACCATATACAGTATATTTAAGCCTGTAAGCTTAACCTCTACAGCTTCTATTTCAAATCTTTTCAAACTAATCCAGCCCAAGAAATTCTACATACCGGCTCCCCATTTGCAGCTCTGAACACACCAGATCATCAGCACATTCCACCACCAACAGTAGCAAAGTTATCACTTTTATCAACACCAGCTCACTGCATAGGCCAACACACTCACATGCCAATCACAAACTCAAACGCAGCCCATGCGAGCCCTTCAACTACAGAAATAAAAACAAAAGAAAAGAACAGTAAATTTTTGTTCCTGATATGATTTGGGGTATGAATAATAATTATACACCGAAAGCAACAAATATCAGATCCAAAAATAGTAATTGATAGTTTATAACATAAATATAAATCAGATTTTGAAAAAGAATAAACGGAACACAATCAAAAGCAACCTCAACCAAAGAGACAACAGCACTCAGACACAAGGCAATTGCCTGGACAACACCTGAAACAAATAATAATAAAGAGCAAGACCACAAAATACCATCCATCTGGTGTTTAGCCTGCCCATTTATATATTTCAAAGATCCCCATGGGATGGGAAACCAGTAAGTGGCGACTTTATAGCTGCCATCTTCCTCGAATTTAGCAATGGTCTGAGGTGCCAACCCAAGAGACCTGAAAAGAGGAAATGTATCTACTGGAACTTTTCCAGCCAGACCTGCATAAACATAACTCAGGTATCAGATCCACAAGAAGAAAATGAGACCAAACCATAAAATGAGACAAATCCAGTAATGGAGTTTTGAAACCATCCACTATGTTAATCAATAGGGGGGAAATGGCAAAACCGTTGCACCGGATCACCATCTCTTCAACAGCCACAATAGCGAAGGCAATGAGCAGAAACTATATTGGACACGCGGGCATATGCTTAAATCATCCCTCGATCCATAGGAAAAGAATAAACCAAAAAAAGGAAAAAAAATGAAATTAAAAAGGGCAGAAAAACATGGAAATTGACAACAAATTTAACATCCATACAGCTAACTTGAGAAGCTACAGCATATAAAAGAATATAGGGAGCAAGAGATGGAAATATCACACGCAGAGACAATCACACAGCCTCCCCCTTCCAAATAGGGCTCCGGTATTATGAGCTCCAAAGAGGATTAGACATAAGCAATCTTCCAATGGCATTTTCCAGTAGGTTTTATGTGCAGTTTGCAAGTAAACAAAAATTTACTTATGCTAGTTTTAAGTATCATGTTATACTACAAGAACAAAACAAGGAGGCCAAAAGGTAGACTACAATCTATGAGGCGGCAATTAAGGAACAAATGAGACATTCCATAATTTTCCTAGAGCATATAACAAAAGAGAATTTTTTTAACAAATGAGACATTCCATAATTTTCCTAGAGCATATGACAAAAGAAAAATTTTTTAAGTTGACTCTAAACATTAAAAAATGTGTAAAGGCAAGGAACAATTACAAGAGCTTCAGATCATGTCCAACTTAGAAATAGTGAAATAGTGAGAAAAGTTGTAACCAAGTTATATAACTTACACTTATATAACTGAGTATCTTCTTGTTCAGCTCCTCCAGGAAGTGATAATGCCTGGTTTGTGATGTCTTCCAAAACACGTTTTAGTTCTGCTTTAGCTTTCTTAACAAATGTTTCACTAGGGCCCTCGATAAACAAGTAGAGCTTGCGCTGTCCTTTTCCTGGAATACGGCCTGGTGGGAAGTATTGTCCCCTAGTAGTAATGGCAGCACCAGTCCATTCTGAAATTGGGCCCAATGTTTCCTTGTGGGTAACCTTCCACCGGGCATTTTGGGAGAAATCATTAATCTCTAGCTCTGCTTCATAATGCTCTGGCATTGCATCAGCTTTAATCTTAGCCAGATTTTGCTGCAAGTTAATGGCAGCTGCAATTGCCTTAGCTGTGTTATCATTACCCACAACAGTAGTCCAGCCCCAGGAACAATTGTAGCAGAACCTGGAATTGTTAGGCCCATTACACCTGGCGGAGTGTAACATACGACAGTAATCAGTAGCTCAAGAGAACTAATGAATATCAGAACAGTAAAAGATTAGAAGAGAAGAGATTAGTTTAGAAGGGAGAGGAGAGAAGAAGAAGAAGAAGAAGAAGAAGAAGAAGAAAATAGTAGAGGAATAATTGATATTTTTCATTAAGATGAATATTAAGTACCACATCAACGCAATTATAGACACTGGCTACAGTACAAAAATTAGATAAACCAATCACATTCACTCTTTGGAATATTTTCTATCCAGGTGGTTAATGCTTTTTGTCCCCATTTATAGCTCATCCTCTTTCTTATCTTTTTCAAGCACATTCTCTCCTGCCAGTCTCCTTACATAACCGATTCCTGCTATAGTCGCACAAGTCTCCTTTTTTCTCCTTTCATATGTGACAATGCCTCCCCCTTGATAATATTTTTGTCCCTAAGAATGGATAAATTCTGGGAATTGGCCTTGGATGAATGAGAGATCCTCCCAGGTGGAATCAATAGTAGGAAGATTGATCCATTTGATTAATATTTGCTGCACATGTTGATTTCCCCTCCAAACCACCCTACTATTAAGAACTTTCTCATGAGCTACAATAAATTCATCATAAATCATGCTAGGCAGCTTAGTCATTGGTACTACCTTTTCGCTAATCTTTTTCTTCAGCAGAGACACATGAAAAACTAGGTGGATCTTGGAACCAGGAGGTAACAGCAACTTTAGGCCACTAACCTGATTTTCTCAATGATTTCAAAGAGCCCATAATATTTTGCAGTCAGTTTCATATTCTTACAAAGTACCAAGGAGGTCTGCCGATAAGGTTGCAATTTGAGATAGACTTGGTCTCCAACTTGAAATTCTCTTTCACATCTTTTATTGTCTGCATAGAGTTTCATTCTATTTTTAGCTTGTTGTAGGTGTTCTTTTAATTGTTGGTTTATCACCTCCCTTTGTTTCAAGAAATCCTCTACTGCTGTCACACTAGTTTCCTTGTAAAGAAAGGGTGGAGGTGCTGGTTTTCATCCATAAAGGGCTTGAAATGGACTCATCTTAATGGTGGTTTGATTGGTGGTGTTGTACCACCACTCTACCATGCTTAACCACTCCATCCACTTGCTTGGATTGTGATGGGTCATGCAACGAAGATAAGTCTCCAAAGTCTGATTTAGTCTTTCACTTTGGTCGTCTCTTTGAGGGTGATATGCAGTGGACATATGAAGTTTCACTCTCAACAACTTAAATAGTTCCTTCCAAAAATCGCTGGTGAAGACTCTATCTCTATCAGAGATTATAGTGTCTGGAATTCCATGGAGTTTTTCCCACATTATCCAAGTATTTCTTAGCCATAGTCTATGCTGAAAAAGGGTGAGCCAATGGAATGAAATGTCCATATTTAGTGAAGCTGTCAATCAACACCAGAATTGTGTTTTACCCTTGGGATTTAGGAAGCTTTTCAATGAAATCTAAACTGACTATTGACCAAGCAGAGGTTGGAATTGGAAGAGACTGCAATAACCCAGGGGTAAAGCAATTTTCAGACTTATACCTACGGCAAATGTCACATTGTGGACCCATTTGACCATTGATTTCTGCATTCCAGGCCAATAAAAATATTGTTATAGGCGCTTAAATGTAGCCTAAATTCCAGAATGACCCCCTAGGGGAGAGTCATGAAGCTCTTAGAGCAGCTTACTCCTCAACTCATTGGCAGACCCGATATATACTCTTCCATTATATCTAATGACCCCTCCTTTGAAAAAGTAGTTGGTTATCTGTTGGGGGTTAATAGTGAGTATGTGAATTAATTCTAGGACATGTAAATCATTCTGATAAGAGCCTTCTACCTCTGTGGCCCAAGTTGGTACAATGGAGACTGAGAGTAATTCACTGTCTTTGGTGGCTGTTGGTCTCCTTGAAAGGGCATCAGCTTCCTGATTGAATTTCTCCTTTTTATAGAGTATTTGGTAGTCTAACCCAAGGAGCTTTGTAATTCTTTTTAGTTGTACGAATGAATGTAATCTATGTTCAACCAAGTATTTAATGCTTTGATGATCAATTTTGATATAAAATCTGTCGTGTTTAAGATAATGCCGCTACTTTGTAACTGCAAAGGTCACTGCCAATAATTCCCGCTCATACACTGACAGCGCTTGGTTTCTTGGACTTAAACATTTTGATATATAGGCAATAGGCCTCCCTCCTTGCATTAATACAGCCCCAATGCCTGACCCGCTCATGTCACATTCCAACATAAAAAGGCTAAGTAAAATCTAGAAGTGTAAGAATAAGGGGTGATACCATGGCTTCCTTGAGTAGGATGAAACCCTTTTCAGCCTCTAGAGTCCATTTAAAAATATCTTTTTTGAGCGGATTAGTAAGATACTTACTAATGGAACCGTAGGCTTTAATAAATCTTTTGTAATAACCTTTTAGCCCAAGGAAACCTCTTAATTCCTTTAATGTTGAAGGAACTGGCCAGTCAACCATGGCCTGGATTTTATCTTTGCCAGTGGCTACCCCTTCCTCTGAAATAATGTGCCCAGGGTATTCTATGGATTTGCAACAAAACATTCATTTCTCCCTTTTCTGTGTAGAGCTACTCCTTCCTAAGAATTTGGAAAACCTCCTCCAAGTGACCTAAGTACAATTCTTCAGACCTAAGTATTCTATGTCATAAAAAAAGACGAGATAGAAAGATCTGGTTCATCAGCTCTTGGAAGGTGGCTGGGGCATTAGTCAGGCCGAAGGGCATGACTGTGAATTCATAGTGCTTGAGTGTGTTCTGAAGGCCATTTTACTAATGTCATCGGGTTCCATACGAATTTGATGATAAACTGACTGTAAGTCGATCTTGGAGAAGATATTAGCCCCGCTCAACTCATCAATGAGGTATTTTATGATTAGGATAGGGAATTTGTTTTTAATGGTAAGTTCATTTAACTATCTGTAGTCCACACATATCTTCAAGAGCCACCTTTCTTTTGACTAAGAGTGTAAGGGAGGCATAAGGGTTGTTGCTTGGTTGTATTGTTGAGGTCTCAAGCATTTATGTAATAAGTTTTTCAATCTCATCCTTTTGGACATGTGGATATCTATAGGGTCTTATATTGACAGGTGAGACATTAGGATGGAGAGGGATACTGTGGTTATTAAGGTTGTTCAAAAAGCCCGTGACCCGAAAAATCCAACCTGGCCCAAAGGATTCGAGCCTAGTTGGGCCGGCCTGAATTCATCATCGGGTCGGGCTTTAGGTTCTAAATTAAAACCCGAAGTATACTCGGGTCGGGCTTCGGGTTGAGATTAAAAATTTTCTGGCCAGCCCGACCTGACTCGAGATAATTTTTTTATATATGTTTTTTAAAAAAATATATTTTTTGATAATTTAAATTTCACTCGATTAAATAATCCCCATAGTGGTTTGACACATCAAAATTGATCACTAGTTCAAGCTCCTTTACATCTAAACCTCTGGCTGCAATACTTGTGGCAGTCAATAGATTGCAGACATTTCTCCTGAAATTAGAAATGGTAGACTCACGATCTATCTGATCCTTAGCCCTATAAAGTGAAAGGCAAGGATAACCATGCTTGAGCAAATCGCTAAATAAAGCATCACATTTTCTCTTATGATTGGACAAATACCAAAATTTTACCCTTGTCATACCATTCCTCGAAAAGTTCTAAGAGTCTCGAAAACCTTTCACTTTTTGATCTTACCTCCACTAACTGAGTTCTGTCCTTATTCACCATACTTCTCCCTCCAACCTGGATTTATACAGGTTTGTTCAATACTTTTTAGGCCAAAATCTCTACTTGCCGAGGGAAAGTAGCAAAAAAGAGTACAGTTTGACGATCATGATGAATATTTTGGACAATTCTAGTAACTTGAGGTTTAAAGCCCATGTCAAACATCCGATCAGCATCATCCATAACAAGATAAGTTACTCTACACAAATTTGTAATTTTCCAACCACTTGTGCAAAGTATGTCAATCATCCCACCTAGAGTACAAACAACAATCTCAATACCCTGCTTTAAATCACTGGTATATTGAGCAACACTATAACCTCCATTTATAGGCACACATCTTATTCCCAGTACCTTGATAAACTTTTTTATATCACTGTGGATATGTTGAACAAGCTCCCTAGTAGGTGCCATTATAAGTCCAATTGGCCCATCCCTAGCTTTCACAGGATGCTGATCCTTGATATGCCTCAACATTGGCAGCACAAATGCAAGGGCTTTGCCAAAGCCAGTCTTGGCAATGCCTATGTAATCTCTGCCACCCATGATTACTGGCAATGCATGTGCTTGAATTGGCATTGGCTTCTCATAGTTAAGCTTCTTTATAGTCCCCAAAATTTTACTTATAAGTCTAGTTTGGTGCCATGTTTTAACTGGTTTTGGAACATCCTTCCCATGCATTTTCAATTCTAACTATTTCCTACAAGCAGCAACCTCTTCAAAAGTCATCCTCAATATCTCCTTCACTTCAATATAGAAATTTTTCCTAAAAGGCCTGTAATCAATCTTTGAATGATCAACAACAAAGATCTTCTCAGCTTTTGTCTTCTTCACCCTTTTCATAAACTCATCATCATCTTCATCATCTAAAGGATCTTCATAATTCTCAAGATCCCCATAATCTAAATCAGAATGTTCACTAGGAATTATTCTTCCCAGAGATTTATTAGATCATTTCTTCAGCTGCTCTACACTGATTCCTTCTTCCTTTTTCTCCTTTTTCTCTAACTTCACTTTACTGTCATCAACTGTTTGAATAAACAATGAATTGTTTAGCTTTTCAACTTTAGGTAAGACCATGAAATTCATGAAAGCATCTAATGGATCAATGTCCTCATCACCAGTAAAGCCATCACCCTCATTCTCTGAAAAAGCTATCCCATTTCAAGAATCTACCACTATTGCATCTCCAATTTCTTTATCAGGCTTTGCATTTTGATCCAGGTCCATGTCTGTCTCTAACTTCCCTTTCATTATCAGATTCTCCTTCAAGGGTCTAGGTTTTATCTGTCTTGGGTTCATCGATATTTACTGCTTCTCCATGCTTTTCTCTCTCAGATTCTTCCTTTTTCCTCCTTAACTCTTGCCACTTCTGAACTCTCCTTCTATTCTCCATCTCCTCATCCAATCTCTTATGTTCATCCTCTAATTCCTCCTCTCTTGTTTTCTTCTTTTTCTTATTTGAGTCATCCTCACCACTCTTCTTTCTTGGGCTCCCCTCACTTTCATCCTCGTGCCTGCTTGACCTACTACTGCTTTGCTCACGTGCTCTCTCCTTGTAATCATCATCATCTCTCCTATGTCACTTCCTCTCATGCTCCCTAATATCATTTTCACTATCATTATCACTACTAACTTCTCGACAATTCTCCTTTTCCATTTTCCTCCTCTCTCTTCCTATCTCCTTTTCCCTTTCTCTCTCCCTCCTCTCCCTTTCCTTGTCTTTCACCCTCTCTCTTTCCTTGCAATCCCTCTCCTTTTCCCTCTCCATCACATTCCCTCTTTATCTTTATCTCTATCATTTTCCTTATCCCTTACTTTCTCTCTTGACCTCTCCTTTTTCTCCTTCCTCTCACTATCTCTATCTCTACCATGGTCTTCTTTGTATCTATCTCTCTTCCTATCCTTGGCTTATTCTCTTTCATCGTCTTGGCTACTTTTATCCTTGTCCTTGTCCTTATGCTTATCCCTATGCTTATCCTTCTTTTTCTCATGTTTGTCATTATACTTGTTGGCAGACAATAGCTAGTTGTTAATATTTGTACAAAGAATAATTAGCTATCTAAGTGGAACTATTAGGTGTAAGAATTAATGGGCTAAATGTAGAACTATATAATAATAGCTAGCTGTTCTTTTTTTTAGTGTGTAAATACCTATTATATTTAGAGAGATAAATATACAAAAATATAATCAGAATTAGTGTGTTTTTAGATTGTTTTTATCAGAATCAACATGGTATCACAACCTTTAAACCTAGGATAAACTCATTTCTATTCAAAATTTGCATTGGGTGTTATTTCTATTCAAAATTGGCTTTGGGTGGTCTGAAACTCTTGGGTCGCCATTTGGAGTAATCGTCCGGTGACACCACCTGCCTAGGAAGGAGCACTGCTGACTAGCCGTTATCTAGAATTCGATGACCAGGAGATCAGAGCATGAGTCACAAGCATCGTCCAGAAGTCCCTGCCAAAATCCCATGCACCGACGAGTGAAGGCTCATCCACTGCCAAAAGTCTCATCAGTCTCCTGTGCCGGGGTCACCTGACTCTGTATATCTTGAATTTGTGCTCACCGTTTTGGAAATCCATTTGGGTAGGGATGTTTATTCAAGGACAGGCTTCGGGACTTGAAAAATAACCGCCATTTTAGAAACTACTCTTAGGATTTCTGTTTGTGTGAGCTTTGTTTATATTGATAGTGTAGGCTCTTTGGTATAACCACATTGGGTTGATGCTGCTCGCCCAAGTTCCAGCAACTGTGGTGACTCTAGGTTCCCAGTATTCACCATTTCTAAAAGCAGTGTTTTTACCTCTGCTAAGAGTCTCTCGAGTGTTTTTACATCAGCTACTAGGTGACTGAAAATAGATTACCAAACTCCTTTTGGTATTTTCTTTATTTCTTGGCTCATTGGTTGCGTACGGCTGAATTGTTTTTGGAATTTTTTTTTCTCTTGCTGGTCTTTCAAGGCTTTCTTGTTCTTTAAGATTGTGGCAATTAAAAAAAATGGTAGATGGTGCTTCCAATTTTGTGCAAACAGGTATTGCTTTTCTTTCTAAATTTAATACTCATTCTTGGATTATATATTCAAGAGCAAACAGACACATGACAGGCTCTTCTAAAGGGTTCCTAGCATATTCTCGATGTCCAAAAGGGAATATTGTTCAAACAGCAGATGGTTCTTCTTCTCTCATATTCGGATCAGGTTTTGTTGACTGTATTCCAAATATTAAACTATCCTCAGTTCTTCATGTACCTTGTTTTTATGTTAACATATTGTCTGTTAGTTCCCTTACGAAAGCTCTTAATTGTAAAATTAAATTTTTTCTAGATCATTGTGTTTTTCAGGATTCGCAAACTAGGAAGGTAATTGGCAATGGTAGATTGCAAGATGGCTTATACATTTTGACGGAAGTCAAAACCATATTTTTGGTAATAATCAAGATCTTTTTGGTAGAAATAAGGATATAAAATAAGAGATAATACATTTGCATAGACAATTGGAACATCCATCATTCTTTGTCTTAGAAAAAAAATATTCCAATTTATTTAAAGGGATTTCATTTGACTTTTTATTTTATGATGCCTGTAAATTTGCTAAGCACACGAAGAACTCCTAGGAGTATAGTTCCCTTTATGACTATACATTCTGATGTTTTGGGACCTACTCAGAACACTTCATTGTCTGGTCATAGATGGTTTGCTACTTTTATTGATTTTTGTACCAGAATAACTTGGGTATATTTATTAAAGGCAAAAAGTGACGTGTTTTTTTGTTTTCAATCTTTTCACAAAATGATTAGTACATAGTTTGATACTAAAATTAAAATCCTAAGGACGGATAATGGTAAAGAATACATGGATGGTGGTTTTCATGCCTATCTAGAGTCTAATAGAATAATACATCAAACTAGTTGTAATTATACTAGTACTCAAAATGGAGTTGCTGAAAGGAAGAATAGGCCCATATTAGAGGTCACTCAATCTCTCATGTTCACCATGAGCCTACCCAAACCATATTGGGGAGATGCAGTCCTAACAGCTACTTATCTTATTAATAGGATGCCTCTTAGAACCCTCAATTTTAAGAGTCCTCTTGAAGTTCTGCAAGGTAAAAATTCTTATACTATTTCTCCTAAAGTATTTAGATGTGTTTGTTTTGGGCATACTCAAAATGTTTGAAAATTAGATCCTAGGGCTCTTAAATGTGTGTTTGTTGGTTACTCTCCAACTCAAAAGGGATATAAATGTTATCATCCTCCGTCTAAAAAATATTTTATCAGTATGGATGTTACTTTTAGAGAATTTGTGCCCTACTTTACTTCTTCCCAGTCTCCTCTTCAGGGACAGAGTGAGAGAGAAGAGGAGATTCTGAGTTTGGTAATTCTTGATATTGATAATCCTATTCAGGAGAAGAGTCTTAATGACCTCAGTGTGGAGAGTAATCCCATTCAGGGGGAGAGTCTTAATGACCTTAGTATGAAGAGTAATCCCATTCAGGGGGAGAGTCTTATTGAGGGAGGAGAATTTGTCTCAGAAGGAAAATGTGGGGCGTTTGGATAGATCTAATTTAAAGAGATATTCAATAACACAGAGAATGCCATTATGCAGTCTATACCACGTCAAGAATCACTCTCACATCCTGAAAACTCTTTTGAATCCTTTGGTGAGTCCTCTCAACTTTCTTATTCAATTGATGATTTAGATAAGCCCATTACCCATAAGAAAGGAACTGGGTCTTATACTAAACATCTTATATCTAATTTTGTTTCATATAACTCATTATCTTCTTTCTATAGAGCCTTTTTTTTGTTTGTTTCTTATGTGTCTATTCTCCAAGATCGGAGAGAGGCTTTCAATGATCCCAAATGGAAGGAAGCAATGGTTGAATAAATGCATTTTCTTGTTAAGAATGGAACTTGAAAACTTGTCACTTCCCCTTTTGGAAAGAAATTGGTTGGTTGCAAGTGGATATTTACTGTAAAACACAAAGCTGATGATTCAATTGAAAGATACAAGGCTAGATTTATGACTAAGGGATTCACTCAAACATATGGAGTCGACTATCAGGAGATATTTGCTCCTGTTGCTAAAATGAATACTATCAAAATATTGTTAAATTATGCAGCTAATCTTGATTGGGACCTACAATAATTTGATATAAAAAATATTTTTCTTCATGGAGATCTAGAGGAGAACTGCATATAGAAATTCCTCCTAGTTTTGAGAGTAAAGAAACTCAAGAAAAGGTATGCAGACTAAAGAAGGTTGTATATGGACTAAATCAGTCTCCTAAAGCATGGTTTGACAGATTCAGTAAAGCCATGATCTCCTTTGGGTATCAATAGAATAATGTTGATCATACCTTGTTCATTAAGCACTTAAAAGCGAGATTACTCTACTCATTGCCTACGTTGATGATATTATGGTAAGTGGAGATGATAGAGAAGAAGTAACTCGACTAAGAAAACTTCTGACTCAGGAATTTAAGATCAAGGATCTTGAGAAACTGTAATATTTCCTAGGAATTGAAGTAGCTATATCAAAAAAGGGAATTTGTATCTCATACAGGAAATATATCTTAGGTCTTCTACAAGAAAAAGGTATGCTGGGTTATAAGCCAATAGATTCTCATATTAAAAGTAATCATAAGCTACAAGCAAGAATAGGGGCTTCGGTTGACATGGGGAAATATCAAAGATTGGTAGGAAGATTAATTTATCTATCACACACTAGACCGGACATAGCATATGCAGTTAGTGTAGTCAGCCAATATATGCATGATCCTTGTGAATCCCATTTATAAGCAGCCTTCTAGATTCTATGATATCTTAAGTCAGTTCCTAGAAAAGGTCTTTTTTTCTCCAAATATGGTCACCTTTGAATTGAAGTCTTCACAGATGCAGATTGGGCTAAATCTCTTGATGATAGAAGATTAACCTCTGGCTATTGTGCTCTTATGGATGGAAACTTAGTTACTTGGAGGAGTAAAAAGCAAAGTGTTTTCTCGATCAAGTGTAGAAGTAAAGTAAAGAGCTATGGCATAAGTTGTTTATGAACTGCTATGGCTGCATAAGTTACGAAAGGAATTAAAATTATTGAGTGAAGACAATTTGTCCATGTTTTTTGACAATAAGGCTGCCATCAACATAGCTCATAATCCAGTTCAATATGACTGCATAAAACACATTGAAATAGATCGACACTTCATAAAAGAAAAATTAGTTGATGGTTCTGTAAGTCTATTTCATGTATCATCAGACAGACAACTGGCCGATATGTTTACCAAAGGGCTATGCAATAGAAACTTTTACATTTTAATTTTCAAGTTGGGCATGTGAGATATTTTTGCACTAACTTGAGGGGGAGTGTTGGCAGGCAATAACTAATTGTTAATAGTTGTACAAAGAATAATTAGCTATCTAAGTAGAACTATTAGGTGTAAGATTTAGTGGGCTAGTTGTAGAACTATATAATAATAGCTAACTGTTCATTTTTTTAGTGTATAAATACCTATTATATTTGGACAGATAAATATACAAAAATATAATCAGAATTAGTGTGTTTTCTGTTTGTTTTCATTAGAATCAACAATACTCAATACTCTTTTCTCTTTTAAAATGTCGACTTTCACGGTCCCTTTTATCTCTATATGTGTCTTTGTCTTTATCTCAGTGCTTCTCCCCATTCCTCTTCTTATCCTTATCACGCTCCTTTTCTCGATCCCGGTGGCTCCTTTTCTTATCATCCTCCTTCCTTTCCAAATCTTCCTTCCAGAATTTATGTTTCACATCCTCCATTGCTTAATGTTCTGCTAGTCAAGAAACAAACAAACAATTAGTATCATATTACATACACGATACTATGAAATTCCAGCACATCTAGGTTTTCAATTCAAATAACATTTCCTATTTCATATCTATAATGGAAGTGAATTTTTAGGTTAATGGTAAAAGTCCAAAGTTTTGGATCTAGACTATAGAGTGTTTGTGAAGGAGCATGTGACAGTTTAGAACTTGGAACTGGAAAATCACAATCACAAAATAATTTGAGTTAGCTTCAACATAATATAATGTTTATATGATTTAAATACCAAAGACACCGACAATTTGCAGGTTGGTGTTATAAATTTTTCCTCAAAACTGCAGAAATGCATTTCTGCTAATGTAAAATTGCATTTTTGTTACTGCAGAGTTGCAAATCTGCATTCTACTTATGGGCATTTATATAGCAGATTACATTTGTTATCACTAAGAGCATGAGCTATATATATATGTATGTATGTATATATGTTTCACTAAGACTATATATGATCCTGGGACAAGAAATTAGAAGAAGAGTATACTAAGTTGAAGATAGCCCATGAAAGTAGTGTTGTTGAGAAATGACCTCTTGAGTCTGAGGTATCATCTCTCTCATACATTATTTTTTTTCTCTGCTATATGTATATATTAATTATTTAATTCATTTTGTTTTTCAAGATAGTTGAGTGCAAGTTACATGATCAAAACTCAAGAACAAATATATACTTAATGAACTTTTTATACACAATCAAGATTCAAGCTTTAAAAAAGATAGCTCGGTGCACAAATACTCCAACAATGCACGGGGTTTGGGGAAGGGTCAAACCCATTAGGTCTTTGTATTTGGCCTTCTCTTATAATTATAAGAGGTCATTTTCATGACTCGAACCAGTGACCTCAGGTCACAAGGCGACAACGCTTACCGTTGCATCAAGGCTCCTCTTCAAGATTCAGGCCTTAATTGGATTTTAATTTTTTTCTTCATAAACTAATTTTCTTTCTATTTCTTGGAAACCAAACAGAGAAGGAACACTACAAGCTATAAACTCATCTAGTTCCAATCTTTTTTACTTAGTTAATAAACATTAAACAACTAAGCAAAGAGCTTTTAGTTTAAATATTAAAATCATCTCTAAAATTATAAGATATTGCAAGTTTAGACCAATCAGGAAAATACAGACATGTATAACACAATACCATGAATTAATATTGGCATAAACTTATTGATGGAAGGAATATAATTAAGAAAGATACCCGATTTTACTTAAGAAGTTACAAACCCAAATATAAGCAGAAACACTGATATGTTAGCTAATAATAACTAAGTAATTGAAATTTGGAAATTATTCAATTAATAAAAAAAATAATAGAGTAATAATTTTATGAAAAAAATGACAAACATAAACTATAAATAACAAAGTTTGAATATCCTGTGTCCATTTCAACTTATCAATCCATTGCAAATTATGAATCATTATATTGATTGCTCTATTAAAGATCTAAAATTGCTCTATTGAGTAGAAAGAAACAATAATGTTTATGATGACTTCAACTTTTGGCCTAACTTGCAATTTTAAATATTTAAAATTTAAATTCAAATGCCATTGCCCAGTTACAAAAGAAACATGGATTTTCTTATCCAAACTAATCATAATCACAACAGAATGAAATTCAGGATTAAAATTTATTGCTAAAATGTGGCAAAAAAAATTATCTGCATTACCAAGAGATTAACTCTAATTAAACAAAGATCTTCAAATTTTAGTTGAAAAAAAAAAAGAAAATAAAGTATGAACAAAGAAAGCTAAAACGCAAGAACCAATATAGTAAAGCAAAGAAATAGAGAGAGAGAACATGAAAGATAGAGAGAGAGTAGGCTTGGCAATGGGGCAGGGTGGGGGCGGAGTCGGGGGAGCACTCCCCATCCTCATCCCCGCCTTAGGTAGGGGTTCCCCGCCCGATTTTCATTATATAAATGGGGGGATATATTTCCCCGTCCCAGCTCCCATGGGAATTGAGAATTTATTTTTTTTTTATTTTTTAAAATTAAAAATATAAAAAAATAATAATTTATTATAATTTTACACTTAATAAAATAATAATACAATAAATATATGTAATGAAATTTAAAAAATACTATAAGAATAAAACAAAATACATCAAAATAAATTTATTTTGCATGTATAAATAATTAAAATGCAATATACATTATATAATATATGTAAAAAATGCCAATAAAATAAAATATATATATAATAATATATAATATGTATAGTATAATATATATAAGTATATTATAGTATATAATAAATATAATGTGTATATAATATATAATATGTATATAGTATATATATATTATGCATTTTTTTGGGTCCCCGCCTAGCCCCGCCCAACAGGGAGAAATTTCTCCCCATTTTTGTTCTTTACAAAAAAAAATTTTGGAGAATCCTCTCCTCGTTGAGGGTAAATCCCCCCACTACAAACCCTAAGAGAGAGAGAAACAAAGAAATCTTAAATAATTAACTCACCTGCTATGTTCATTGAAATCAGTAAGAATATACAAATGCCATGCACAAAAAGATCAATTGGTTGAAAGAACAAAGAAATAAGATTTCATTCATGCAGATTCACATTGGCATTTTACCTAAAAATGCTATTACATATACTCCTTAATAGCTTACACATAAAATTAGAAAACAATGACAAAAATATAAACCCTAAACACAAAAAATTGGAATAAAACAATGATGACGAATCTGTGCTATAGTAGTATTACCGCAAGTGCACGAGTTGCGCAAGTAATAAAACAGTGAGTAAGATATCTGTCCAATGGGACAAGGTCAAGTACTAGTGTAAATTTCAACTGTTGTTTAGCGAATCAATAGTTTGTGATGATTAAAGTAAAGGAGGAATTACTTAATAAATTAAAGTAAAGAAAAATTGAATATTGTGAAATAAGAGTTGATGATAAAAATATTATTCAGATATTGAATCCCCCTAGCCATAAAAATATTTATGAATATCAATTCAATTAAATCAAATAATAGAGCTGAATTGGCACTCCTCTAAATTAGATTAAAACCTCTCTCGAATGAATTAATCCCTAATTACTAAGTAGAATGTTAGGAATCTCTTCTCAAGTATAATTAAATAGATCTTACAATAATTAACAAGGAACTTTGAATCAAAGGGTCTTGTAAGTCTATCTCTAGCACTCCAATCAACCATCAATCATAATGAAAATTCTATTTATATTAAGCTTTCTCAAGTAAATAATATAAAAATTACAACCAATCAATAAGCATGTTATTATCAATTGGAAATAAGAAATTAAAAATCAAAAGGATAAAACAACTCAATCAAATGATTTAATTTAATAAGAATTATTCAATTCATACAACAAGGCTAGGGTTCATCAATATCTAGATAGAAACAATTTAGCTCATGTTCATAATCAGAAAACCAAAACAAAAGAAATAAGTAAAAGAATTTAAACAATCTATAATGAATGATTTGTGTTTTTTCACTTCAATCCTTGAATCTTGATTTAAATCTCGCATGAATTGGATCTTCACCTTCACTCTTAGCTGCCAAAAACTCTCTTTTTTCTCGTGAAGTCGGCTCTAAAATAAAAACTGGATCCCTACTTCACACTTTAGCTCAGATTTTATAGTCTAGAAACTTTTACCTGACACGCCCATTGACACGGGCGTGTCAACGGTGCTGTTTTGAAATTTAATGACATGGGCTGAGATATGCCCATATCCTTGAGCGTGTCATTACTACTGTAATGCTGAGTTAGGGATACAGTTAGGGACACTTCCGTGTCAGTGGACGTCACAACTTCTGTAAGGCAGGATCAATGGCACGTTTAGTGACGCACCCATGTCTCCGGGTGTGTCGAAGCTTCTATAAAGTAGTTGAATAAAACGGCCATTGACACGCTCATATCACTGGGTGTGTCAATTAAAGAATTTGCCCAAAATAGCTTCTTTCCTTGTCTTTCGTCCATGATTCCGACCTAAATAACCTTAAGGTCCCAATGCGTCAAAGGTTCTTGGAATCAACCCTAATAAACACTTGAACAAACAAATTAAACTCAATTTGACAATAAATATATTAAGAAACAGGGGCAAAAATATCATCAATTATACACTTATCAAATTCTCCCACACTTGAGTTTTTGTTTGTCCTCAAGCAAACCAAATCACTATAATAGGTAGAAATGAAGGACCTCTCTATATCCAAAGAAAATAAAAGTTTTACAATACTTGAATTAGAACACCCAACATTCTCAACTAGAATCTAAATCTCAAACATGATAACTGAATTAAGAAGTTTCAAAATAAAAATCTAACAGATCTAACATTTAAAAATTCAGAGTTAAAAAATTGAGCATAAAATTTCAAGAACTCAAAAGTCATGAACGAAGTAAGAAAGTGTAATTTTTCTCTTAAGTCCTTTGACCCCTTCGTAAAATGCATTGCGTGAAACATTTTTTTTTTCAAAAGGAGCCCGACTTGTTTTAATTGATACTAACTTTTTGACTCGAAGGTAAATATTTGTGATGCCGACCCCGGATTACTTAGTTAGAATCACCATTCAAATGGCTACTAGCACTATTTATAATTCCAACTCATTCGTTTCAATTCAAGAGTTAAAAATCAGTGGAATAGAGATAAATTTTCAAAGCTCCTAAAAAATTAATATTTTAATTTATTATATTTATTTATTTATTTTTCAAGTAAAGTGGTCAAGAACTTAAGATAATAAAAATATCATACTAAGTTTGACTCAAGTATCTAAAGAATTGGAACATGCTAAAAAATGTAACTAAGGTTTTAAACTTCAGATGCGCAACTCTCATCAATCAACTACCTAATTCAAACTATCACATTTAGTCTTTAGCAATCAATTAAGAAGACCGAGTCAACCTCAACAAGAAATTGACGTTCATTAAATCAACCATTAATTTAATAAAAAGAGGAACCATTTCACTTCATATTATTATAGAAATATAGTTTACTTGAACCCAAAAATAAAATCAAAGAAACTAAATAGGACAAATGCATCAAATGGCAAGAATGAAAATAAAAGCTCAATCTATAAAATAAACCTCTCCCCCACACTTAAGATGCACATTGTTCTCAATGTGTGTAAAATAATAAAAGGAACAAAAGAGAGAGAGAACTACCTTGACATGTCCTGAATCGACATATATGAATATAGTTCAAAAAAAATGTTTCGAAGCCGAATTAGCTACATGACAAAAACTGACATGAAAAATGGTGAAGATTCATTTATATATAAAAAGACAGAAAGAAATAAAAGCAGAAATAAAATAAAAACAAAAGAAAAGGAAAAAAAACAAAAACAAAAGTACGAACTGGTGAAAAGTACAATTATCCATACTCAAGGTGATACAAAAGGGTCTTGAGTTCAAAGTTGGGTTGATCAATCATAGATGGTCGCGGCTTCTGTTCTTTTGGTATTTCAATGGTTTCATACACCCGAATCTTAAATGATTTGCTTACTTCAAGATAAGCAAGTTGCTCCAGTGCTTCTTGATCCTTAACATTATCCTACAATAAACATAACTCAATGAGATCCTTAGAAATAATGTGAGTAACACAATTTAAGGTTTCATGCTCAATGATATCATTGCATGAATCCACCTCGTTGAGTGTAAGTGGGTGCTTCATAGTATAATGTATATTAAAAATAACTTTCTCGCTTCCCACTCTTATGGTCAATGTGTCATCATGGACATCGATAAGGGCACGGGCTGTATTCAAAAATGGTCTACCAAGGATAAGCGAAACATCTGCATCCTCATCTACATTAATGACAACAAAATTATTGGAAAAATGAAATTTTTGACTTTTACCAACGCATCCTCTATAATACCACGGGGGTGAATTACTGACTTATCAGCAAGTTGAATGGTCATGAGTGTTGGTTTAGGTTCTCCGACACCTAACTCTTTAAACATCTTGTAAGGCATAACACTTATGCTAGCCCTCAAAATAGCCAATGCACTATTACCTTCGAGATTACCTATCAAATATGGAATAGTAAAACTACCAGGATCTTTTACTTTCTTAGTTAACCTCTTCTGCAAAATTATTGAACTCTTTTCTGACAATTACACCAAAGATACTTCCTCAAGTTTTCTTTTATTATAAAGGATATCTTTCAAAAATTTAGCATATTTGGGCATCTGCTATAAAGCTTCAGCAAATGAAATATTTATGTGCAGTTGTTTAAAGAGTTCAAGAAACTTACCGAATTGAGCATCCATCTTATCCTTGTTCAACCTTGCTGGATATGGCACTCGAGGTCGGTATTCCTTCACTATTGGATTGGGTTCTTATGGTTTATTCGCTTTCTCATTTTTCACTGTAGCCTTATCACCTGAAGCGATAGTAGGGTTATCTTCTTTTTCTTGTGTCTCGGCCTCTTCCTCAACCACACTACCCTTAATTTCCTTTCTACTCCTTAGAGTAATTGCCTTTAGCTACTCCTTTGGGTTTGCCTAAGCATTGCTAGGTAAACTCCCTTGTGGTCGTTCACTGAGTAACTTGACAATTTACTCCACCTGATTTTTCAAATTGTGAATGGAGGCTTGCCGATTTCTAAGGGTGGTTTTTGTTGATTGAAATATGATTTCTGAAGCTGCTATAAACTTCTCCATCATGTCATCCAAATTGCTCTTTCTTGGAGAGGTAACTTGTTGATGTTGAGGCTGCTGAAATCCAGGAGGAGGCCTTGGATTATTCTGATTACTCTAGGAGAAATTAGGATGATTTCTCCACCCCCAGATTATATGTGTTATTGTAGGGGTTGTTCTCCTGTTGCCTAGGCATATTTTCAACATAATCCATCTGCTCCTGTCTAGCAAACATATTGCCACTTTGGCAATCTTAACTTTGATATCCACCTTCACACTATTCACAAGACATCACTTGCATTGATTTCCCTGAAGATGAAGCTAAAAAATCAATCTTTTTATTCATTGCTTCCAACTGTGCTATCAAATCACCACGGGATCCAATTGATGTGAACCAGTGATCCTCAGTTTTCCTTATTCTATTGGAGTTTGCCACTGATATTTGGTAAGGGTCATATCTTCAATCAAATCCCTTGCTTGTTCAGGTGTCTTATTATTTATAGTATCCCCGCCATCTACATTAATGGATTGCTTACTTGCATAATTCAATCCATTATAGAAAGTTTGAATTTGGAGCCACAGCGGAAGCCCATTATGAGGACATCTTCTCAATAAATCTTTAAATCTCTCCCAAGCATCATAAAGAGTCTCACCATCTAGCTGGAGAAAAGATATAATATCATTCCTCAGCTTGGTAGTCTTGCACTGTGGGAAATATTTTTCTAAGAACTTTTCTGCCAATTGACCCAATGTGGTGAAAGTGTTTGGGGGGAAAGATTTCAGCCATTTCTTCGGCCGATCTCTAAGTGTGAATGGGAACAACCTCAGCCTAATTGCATCTTCGGAGACATTTTATATCTTGAATGTGTCACATATTTCCAAAAAAATCTCAATATGTGCATTAGGATCTTCATCTAGGAATCCATCAAACTGGCAAGTCTACTGCACCATTTGAATTACATTTTTTTATCTCAAATTTGTTTGTAGCAACTGTCAGCCTCTGTATGCTCAAATCAGCCTCGTTAAGAGTGGGCTTAGCAAATTCCTGAATTGTCCTTGGCTCATTTCCTGCCATCACTTCAAGTTCTTCTTCTGAGCTGAGATCTTCAAAGTTTAGTTCCATTTCTGCCAGAACTGCTTCCCTTTCTTCCTTCCTCTTTCTCCTCATTGTTTTCTCTAGCTCTGGATCTAATTCAAGTAATTGGGAAGAGCTAGCTCGGGTCATAAATGGGAAGAAGTACCTAAAATGATAATCAACAAGTAAGAACTAATGTTAAAATAAATAAAAATAGAAACTAAACCAACAGTCTTGATTATATTACTAATATTGAAAACCGTTGTCCCCGGCAATGACGCCAAAAACTTAATGGCAAATCTGTGCTATCGCAGTGTTACAGTAAGTGCACGAGTTGCGCAAGTAACAAAGCAGTGAGTAAGATATTATTCCACTAGGGACAAGGTCAAGTACTAGTATAAATTTCAATTGTTGTTTAGCGAATCAATAGTTTGTGATGATTAAAGTAAAGGACGAATTACTTAATAAATTAAAATTAAAAAAATTGAATATTGTGCAACAAGAGTTGATGATGAAAATAATATACAGATATTGAATCCCCCTAGCCATAAAAATATTTATGAATATCAATTCAATTAAATCAAATAATAAAGCTGAATTGGCATTCCTCTAAATTAGATTAAAACTTCTCTCTAGTAAATTAATCCCTAATCACTAAGTAGAATACTAGGAATCTCTTCTCAAGCATAATTAAATAGATCTTGCAATAATTAACAATGAACTTTGAACCAAAGGGTCTTGTAAGTCTATCTCTAGCACCCCAATCAACTCTCAATCCTAATAAAAATTCTATTTATATCAAGCTTTCTCAAGTCAATAATATGAAAATTGCAACCAATCAATAAGCATGTTATTATCAATTGAAAATAAGAAATTAAGAATCAAAAGGATAAAATAACTCAATCAAATGATTTAATTTAATAAAAACTATTCAATCCATACAACAAGGCTATGGAAATTGGGTCACATTTCTAATGAAGTATAATGAAGCATAGGCCTTGTTAATTGCTGTGCAATGGCTGTTCACTTTGGTTTTCAGAGGTGCTGTTTTGAATTTGACTGTCAACAACTTATTTTAGCTATTTCTTCTCAAGACTTGTATCCTCTGGAAATTGAGCAGATTATAGTTAGTTTGCCTTGAGTTTTTCATATGTTAGTTATGTTTTTGTTAATAAATGCTATAATAAAGTGGCAAATTGGGTAGCATCTACACTTTCTAAAGCTTCCTTTAGATCAAATTGGGGTGCTTCATCAGCCGAAAGCAATTAATAATTTATTGATGTTGGATATTTTAGGTTAATGAATTCTATGAGTTTACTACTAAAAAAATAATTATTAATTAGTCAATGACTTATTTATAAATAATGTTTGCATAAAGAAATGTGTAAATAGGAATAAGACTAAATTATTATTTAGATCCTATGTAATTGATGAAATTATTTATAAGTTAAAATTTCTATTAAGAAACACTGAATTAAAAGATTTTTTAAATGTCATTTCATCAACTATTACTACTTAAAGTTCACTCATTCTACTATATTAGAAATATAACCCGAGTCAAAATAATAGAGTTTGAATTTGCTTGATTAAAATTTGAGATTCAAAACTCCATTTATCGAATTTTCATTGTATGTTTGAACTTGATTTAAATATGTATGTGAACTATTCAAAATAAATTCACTTATTATATAAAAATGAAATTCAAATAAAACGTAAAAAAATTTGAGCTCTGCTAAAGTATTATAAAATAAATTATATAAAATATGAATAGTTTATAAATGGGTTTGGACGTGTATATATAATATTTTTATAATTTGTGACGGGTTCGAAGAAGACCTTTAGGTGTCTGTTATCTGAATTCAATTATATATTAATTATATTTTATTAAAATTTTAATTATATATTTATTTTAATTATAAAATTATGTAGTATAAAATTATTTTTAATAAAATTGTATTAATATTAAATATTTATTTATAATTATTTAACAGAAAAAATTATAATTTATATGTTAAATTTTATAATATTTTTGAATTTTCTATTTAAACGAATAATTAAACGGGTTCGGATAGTATTAAACGAATTTAGGACGGGAATAAGTATAACAATAATCGAGTTTAAACAGATTCAGATAGTTTAAAAATTAAACGGGTTCGAATTCAAATAGGGTTATCATGACCCGAATCCAAGGGTATGTGAATGACACTGAGAGGGGAAAAATTCTAGATGCTAGACTCCACAGTCAGCCTAACAAAAAAATAATAGTAAAAATATTCAAACGTCACATCATTCATTAAATTACATAATCAAATATAATAATTCAACATTTAGAATTTACAGAATCTCTAAAATTGAAAATACAGACCAAAATAAAAATAAACATAATTTTTAAATTATTTCATACATAAAATTCATTGCCGAAAAAGAAAAGCAGTGTCACTGGACTTTATCATAAATGCTCACCCTGAGAATCTGAAAAAAAAATAGTAAGACGAGAGTAAGTATCTCAACTCAGTGAATGATACCGGTCAATATACATACATAGTGTCCTGCTTTGATTCTATACCAACATCATAAATGTCATGCCAATACATCATACCAATCATACATCCAATCATATAAACATCCAAGGATATAATGTAGTCGATGAAAACTACTCTAAACCTTAAATTAGAAGAGTCGATCTCTCTATCTGGCACTTTTATTCCAATATGGTCCCTTAATTTCAATTCATATGGGGTTCGTCGTCACAATCTCAGCTAAGAAGCGCTGAGCATAAAAATACATCTGTCGTCACGCCAGTTCTAAATTCATTATACTATCATCATCATGCATTATCATAATCCAATTATATCCTATGTGGTTACATATCATTCCAATTCTATTCGACAATTACAATTCAATATTATCACATGTGTGCACAACCACATATAAATGCAAAAATTCTAAAATTATAAATAGTGCATAATATTTATATACATACATATATTAAGTGTTAATGCATGAAATACAAGAAAGTATATTAGAAAGTATCACTCACAGTTCAGAAGAAAAAATTTGATCAACTGCTCGGTCCCAGGATGTCAGAATATGAAATCAAACGGTCTAAATAAATTATCAAAAATTATTATAATAATATAATTAAAGACTATAGAAGTAAATATTTTATAATTTAAAATTAACTGGACAGTTATAATTTTAATTTAGGTTCGGTCTCTGAATTTTTGGTATTTATATAATTAATTTATTTAACAATTTAAATTTAATTATTAAAATTTAATAATCATCCTTGCTAATAATATTTATTTAAAATTCGATAAATTAATTAATTAACGTGCAAAAAATTCTGTCAAAAATTAACACTGATCGGTGTCTCGCCGAAAAAATTTTGACTGAAGAATCTGGTGGCAAATTTGGCACCCACAAATTTTCTCGACCAGGGGATTACAAAAATATATGCCACTCTCCCTCACTCGTCGGAATCTACCCAAAAAATTAGTCAAAAAGTTCGGCCTTATCCGAATTTCGGTCAAATTAAACTTGCTCCAAAAATTAGAAATGATATACCAAAATGAAGCTCATGAGGAGAGGAGTCGAATAGCACCTCAATCACTAAGAAAAGGAGGCCAAAAAATGGTTAAAAACTCAGTCAAAGTCGTCGGCTGCCCAAGGGACTTTAGACGGCGTATGAGCCGTCGTCCGGTTGTCGTTGGCAACAAGACTTGTGGCATTGGAAGCGTCATCAAGAGGTGATTCTCCCGATCTAACGCGTGTCAAAATTCAAGAACCAAACGGCAGTAGACATCAGATTTTCTCCAGTCTCTTTTCTCTCTCTCTCTCTCTGTCCATTTTCTTTTCTTTTCCTCTCTCCTCATTTTTCCCTTCTTTCCCATTACTTTAACTTTATTATTATTATTATAATTATATTATATTTTTATTTTATTTTATATATTTATTTTTTTATTGGGTATTACAATCTCCCCCGTTAAATTAAATTCATCCTCAAATTTAATAGAATGATCACCAAATTGTTATAAGTCTATTCAATGTGTGACCAAATGGATTCAATTATAAAATAAATAAGGATATTTTTCTCTCATCCCAGATTTTGTTTCCCACGTACACTCCTCGGTGGTATGATTGCGCCACAATACTTTCACCAAAGAAATTTTCTTAGATCGGAGCCTTCGGATATGAGAATCCATAATTGCTACAGGAACCTCCTCATAAGAAAGATCTTCACAAATCTGGACTTCTTGCGGTTGTAGCACGTGTGAAGGATCCAGAATGTACTTCCTCAATATTGATATGTGAAATACCGGATGAACATGAGAAAGATCCAATGGCAAGGCCAAACGATATGCAACTGCTCTAATGCTCTCGATAATCATGTACGGTCCAAAGTACCTCAGTGCTAACTTACCCTTCATACAGAACCTCAATACTCCTCTCATTGATGAAATTTTTAAGAGCAGTAGATCACCCACATCGAAAGACACATCTCTATGTCTCGGGTCTGCATAACTCTTCTGACGGCTAGCTGTCATCTTTAGTCGCTCTTGAATAATAAGAACTTTCTCAGAAGTAATCTGGACTAAATCAGGTCTTGCTAGCTATCTTTCATCAACTTCTTCCCAGAAAATTAGAGATCTATATTTTTTGTCATAAAGAGTCTCATAAGGTGTCATCTCGATATTAGCTTGATAGTTATTATTATAAGCAAACTTGATCAACGACAAATGCCAATCCTAATGGCTCCCAAAATCCAATACACACATCCGAAGCATATTCTCTAGAGTCTGAATGGTCCTCTCAAATTGCCCATCATTCCGAGGGTGAAAAGTTGTACTGAAGTCTAATCTTGTACCCAAAGTATCTTGTAGTGACTTACAAAATCTAGAAGTAAATTGGGGCCCTCTATTTGACACAATAGAAACTGAAACCCTATGTAGATAAACTATTTTTTTCACGTACAACTTAGCATACTTAGCTACTGAATAGTTTACTTTTATCGAAATAAAATATGGCGTCTTGGTCAATCGATCTACTATAACCCATATAGAATTATACTTGAAAATGATCTTAGGCAGTACAGTCACAAAGTTCATGATAATCCGTTCCCACTTCCACTCAGGGATAGGGAGTGGCTACATTGACCCAAAAGGCTTCTGATATTTCAACTTAACATGTTGACAAGTGAGGCATCTAGAAATAAATTCTGCAATACCTTTCTTCATGCCATTCCACTAATATATAACCTTCAGATCTTGAAACATTTTAGTGGAACCTGGATGTACATTGTAAGTTGTAAGGTGTACCTATTCTATGATTTTTTCCTAAATTATCTGCATCTTGTGCACACAGCCGAGAACCATGTCGTAGTATACCCTTGTCATCCATCAAAAAGTATTTAGATTTATCATCTTGCACTTCTTCTATAATTTTGCATAGTTATGTATCTCGTCTCTGAGCTACCTTGATTCGTTCTACAAGAATTAAATAAATCTGGAAATGTGCCAATAACACACCTGAGTTGATCACTTCAAGCTGCAGTCCCTCATCAAATAACTCCATCAACTCCTTAATAATGGGTCGTCTCTCCACCACAATGTGAGCTAGACTACCAGAAGATTTTTGACTCAAGGCATCGGCCACTACATTTGTCTTGCCCGGATGATAAAAGATCATGCAATCATAATCTTCAAAAGTTCTATCCACCTTCTCTGCCTCATATTTAAATCCCTCTAATAAAAAATATACTTCAGACTTTTATGATTCGTGTATATCTCACAAGTTTCACTATATAAATAGTGTCTCCAAATCTTCACTGCAAAAATTACAACTGTCTTCTCTAAGTCATCGGTATGATAGTTCTACTCTTGTCTCTTCAACCGACGAGAAGCATAAGTAATTAATCTGCCATGTTGCATTAGTATACACACAAGACCCACTTTAGAAGCATCACAATATATGGTGTAACCACCGGTTCCTGAAGGCAAAGATAACACTGAAGTAGAAGTAAGGCAATCCTTCAACCTTTGAAAATTATCCTCACGCACCTCAGTCCAAACAAACCTGACATTTTTATAGGTTAACGGAGTTAAAAAAGCTGCTATCCTCAAAAAATCTTAGACGAAGAGACGATAATATCCTGCTAGCCTCAGAAAACTCCGAACCTTAGTAACCATCATAGGTTGTGACCAATTAGTAATGGCTTCAATCTTCTTAGGGTCTACCATGATGTCATTCTTAGTAACAACATGTCCCAAAAAGCTCATATTATCTATCCAAAATTTGCACTTAGAAAACTTAGCATGAACTGGTGATTTCTAAAAGTCTATAAAACTATTCTCGAGTGATTTGAATGCTATGCTGGTGACCTTGAATAAACTAGGATATCATCGATAAACATGATGACAAAAGGATCCAAGAATGACTTAAACACCATATTCATCAAATCCATGAATGCGGCTGGTGCATTAGTGAGCCCAAAAGACATTACAAGAAACTCATAATGACCATACCGAGTTCTAAATGTCATCTTGGGTATATCTTCCCTTCTGATCCTCAACTGATGGTACCCTGAATGTAGATAAATCTTAGAAAAATACTGAGTGCCCTGAAGTTGGTCAAACAAGTCATCAATTCGAGGAAGGGGATACTTATTCTTCACTGTAATCTTGTTCAATTATTTGTAATCGATGAATAGATGCATAGTACCATCGTTCTTCTTTACAAACAACACATGAGCATCCCAAGGTGAGGTACTAAGTTGGATGAATTCCTTATCCAAAAGATCTTGCAACTGCTCTTTGAGTTCCTATAATTCGTTAGGGGCCATCCTATAAGGAGACATAAATATGAGATTCATATCAGGAACTGTGTCGACAAAAAAACTCTATCTCTCTCTCAGGGGGTAGTCTTGAAAGCTCTTCAGGAAAAATATCCAAAAATCCATTCACAACAGGCATATTTCTTAATTTTTCAACATCCACAGAGACATCTCTAACAATTACTATATACCCTTAACAACCATGACGCAACATCTTTCTAGCACTGATGGAAAAAATGAGGCTACATGGAGCAGTACTCTTGCTACCCTTAAAAGAAAATTCTAGATCACCCGGTATGTGAAAAATAACCTCTTTGTTGTGGCAATTAAGAGTGACATAATGAGTTGACAATCAATCCATACCGAGAATTATATCGAAATCCATCACATCAAGAAAAATCAAATTAGCAGGTAAAACTCTCCCCTCCACAAGAATCGAACATGATAAAAAAAGTTATATCTACTATTAAGGAATCGCTAATAGGAGTTGCAATATTTAAGGGGCAATCCAAACTACTCGGCATTATATCAAGTTTTGCTGCAAATCTAGGGGACACAAATGAATGCGTAGTACTCGGGTCTAATAACACATGTGCCACAAAAGAACATACATAAATGTTACCTGCCACCACTGCCTTAGAAGCCTGAGATCCTGCAGGGTAAGGGTGAAAACTTGAGCATGTCCCTAATTTTAACCTCTGCCTGAATACCCTAAGCTCTGACTCTGACTCTGTCCTCTGCCCCTACCCCCAAAACCACAATCATATTGGCCACTCGTCCATCCTCCAGACTCAGATGAAAATGATGTCTGTAAAGACCAGCCCAAACTAGGCAAAAAACCATGAGTATAACGCTGACTACCAACTCTCTGTCCTCCAGATAAGGGGCAATCTCTAGCAAAATGACCCGGTTGGCCGTATCCAAGCAAACATTCGATCCTAGCATGCACCGACCCTAATGAGCTTTACCACATCTAGCATAAGTAGAAGTACTGAAACCCAAACCTGATCCACTATAACTGGAGCCCCTACTACCACTGTAACCTCAGCCATATTTGGAACCACCCTTACTCTTGTCCTTGCATCTGAAAGACCCCTGTGACTCTAAACTATAAGTGTCCATCTGAAAAGTACCACTGGAACTAGAAAAGTTGTGAACATCCTGTCCTTCCTATCGTCTAGAACACCTAGACCTCTTCTTCCTTTCTTCTAATGTAAACTCTATATCCCTAGCAGTATCAACCAACTCACTAAAAGGTCGCCCCTGGCGTCCACTGAGTAAGGAAGTATAATCATCACCCAGAGCTTGAATATATTTGAATTTCTTAAGCTCATCATCGGCTACCATCGTGGGGACAAACTTGCATAATCTGAAAAACTTGGTGGTAAACTCTGCCACTGAAGTGTGCTCATCCTTCCTTAAATTCTCAAGCTCAACTATTTTTCAATATACAAATCTCGGGGGAACAAACCAATCCAGAAACTCCCTCCAAAAATCATCCCAAGTCAACTTCTAATATCGGGATCATATGTAATCCTTATACCATGCCTATGCAGGACCCTATAGTCTTCGACCAGCCAAATAAATGGATCTGGTATCTGAACAACCCAACTCATCACAAATCTCCCGAATATTATCCAGAAAATCATAAGCCTGCTCCTCATCACCAAAAAAAGTCGATGGATGCTGCTTAATAAAGCGCTCTAAAGATACCTATGCCAGTACTACAACTAGGGTCGTTTGAGGAACAACCAAGGTCATATCAGCCACAATCCTCTGAAAATTGGCTAACATAGCATCTACACCCGTAGGGACCTCCTCTCTAATATGTCTATGCCTTCCCTGACTACTAGAGCCAGCTTGGGTCAGAATAGTAGAACCCTCCTCATCTAAAGTAGCTTGCTCTCCAACAGATGTCCGGGCTCTAACACCAGCTCTAGCCATACGCTTACTCATCTTCTAAAAAGAATAAATAACTTTAATCAAATAGGATAAAATAATTTACATAATTGTATGATTATATGAAGGAAATGACAAACAGTGACTCGATTTCAAACAAAATCGTACCGTAGAAATGAAAAGCAAAGATAATACAAAATGATGTATGAGGACCATATACTCCGTAATTCTAAATTTCAAAGGAAAAGAAACCAAATCTCTTTGATACTACCTTTTTTTCACGACCCGAACCCAGTGGCACATGACCGACACTGAGGGGCAAAAAACTCAATGTACCAGACCCCAAAGTCAGCCTAACGAAAAATAACAGTAAAAATATTCAAACCGTCACATCATTCATTAAATTACATAACCAAATATAATAATTCAATATTTATGATTTATGAAATTTCTAAAATTAAAAATACAGGTCCAAAATATAATTTCTAAATTATTTCATACATAAAATTCACTAACGGGAAAGAAAAACAGTATCTCTGGACATTATCATAAATGCTCACCCTGAGAACCTGAAAAAAATAATGAGACAAGGGTGAGCGTCTCGACTCAATAAATGATACCGGCCAATATACATATCTTGTGTCTTGCTCTGGTTCTATACCAATATTATAAATGCATGTCAATGTATCATGCCAACCATACATCCAATCATATAAACATTCAAGGATAAAATATAGTCCATAAAAAATCACTCTAAACCTTAAATTAGAGGAGTCGATTCCACTATCTGTCACTCTTATTTCAACATGGTCCCTTAATTTCAATTCATATGGGGTTCGTCGTCACAGTCTCAGCCAAGCAGCGCTACCCGACTGACAAGCAACGCTGAGTATAAAAATATCCTCACTGTTATGCCAGTTCTAAATTCATTATATTATCATCATTCGTGCATTATCATAATCGAATCATATCCTATGTGGTTCCATATCATTCCAATTATATCCGGCAATCACAATTCAACATTATCACATGTGTGCATAACCACACACAAATGCGAACATTCTAAAAATACAAATAGTGCATAATATTTATAATATTTATATACATACATACATTAAATGTTAATGCATGAAATACAAGATAGTATATCAGAAAGTATCACCCACAGTTCAGAAAGAAAGACTCGATCAACTGCTCGATCCCGAAGTGTCGAAATATAGAATCAAACGGTATGAATAAATTACCAAAAATTATTACAATAATATAATTAAAGACTCTAGAATTAAGTATTTGATAATTTAAAATTAACTGGACAGTTATAATTTTAATTTAGATTTGGTCTCTAAATTTTTGATATTTATATAATTAATTTATTTAACAATTTAAATTTAATTATTAAAATTTAATCATCGTCTTTGCCAATACTATTTATTTAAAGTCCGATAAATTAATTAATTAACACGCAAAAAATTTTGTAAAAAATTAACATTGATTAGACCCTCGCCGGCGTATCACCAAAAAATTTTCGACGAAATAATCTGGTGAAAAATTTGGTATCCGCATTCATCTCAATGAGAGAATTTCAAAAATATATATCACTCTTCCTCACTCGCCGAAATCTGACCGAAAACAGGTCGAAAAGTTTGATCTTGGCCATATTCTGATCAAATTAAACTTGCTTCAAAAATTACAAATGATATAACAAAATGAAGTTCGTGAGGAGAGGAGTCGAATGATACCTGAATCGTTGAGAAAGGAGGCCCAAAAATGATCAAAAAATTCAGTCAAAAGTCATTGGCAGTGCACTGTCCGAAAGACTTCAGACGGTGTGTGAGCCGTCGTCTGGCTACGAGACTAGTGGCATTAGAAACGTCGTCTAACGGTGATTCTCCTGATCATGCGCATGTTAAAATTCGAGCACCAGACGACAATAAATCTAAAATTTTCTCCAATCTTTTTTCTCTCTCTCTTCTTTTTCTTTTCTTTTCCTCTCTCGTCCTTTTTTCCTGCTAATTTAACTTTTCTTTATTATTATTATTATTATTATTATTATTATTTTATTATATATATATATTTTTATTAAGTATTACAAGAGTAATTTTTATAGACACCCTACTTATTGCCATTCATACCTCCATCCAAACATAAGCTAAAGGATTAAAGGATTAATGTTAAATTAATAATAACAAAAAATTGTTTTAACCATAAAGAATTTTTGAGCATCACGGTGGGTCTATTTAGACAAAGGTAATTTGAGATTTAATAAAATAGAATAAAGCATAGTAGGATCGAGTAAATGAGAGTATTGATTTATATTGTATTTAGAAAATAAAAATAAAAAACCTCCAAAAACCTCCAAATTGAGGTCCAATAAAAAAAACTATTTAAAATTAATCCTTCAAAAACCTCTAAAAATCTTTCCATGCTCTATGAAATCTCCAAGTTACTCTTCACAAACACCATATTAACCTTATAATGCTTTAAGAAATTTAGGGGTGAGCATTTAATTAGCCGAATTAAACTGAACCAAAATACATACTAATTATAATTTTTAAAAAATTTAAAATAATAATCTAATTGAACTTAAATTAATAAAATAATAATATATAATTGCACTGAACTGAATTAAAATTTTTTGGTTTATTTATCGATTAAAATGAATTATCCAAATAAAATAATTTATAATCTAAACATTATCAATTTACATATATTAATATAAAAATAAAAATAATCTTTATTACTAAAAATATTAAATATTAATAGTAAAAAAACTTATAATAAATAATATATTGTTGCTAAAAATTCAGTTATTTCCATTACTCCAAAAAATCGAATTACCTGTCATCAAAATAACCAAATATCAGCAATTTTGTTCGATTTTTCGGTTAAAACCAAATGATGCACACCTCCAACGAAACCGTCCCCAGCCACGGTCCAAACAGACCCTAATTTACCCAAAATCCAAGTGAAGGGGCCGTTGGTCTTCTCTCGTCTGAGTCGTCTCTACTCTGAGTGAGGTTTCAAAAAACTTCAGTGTGCTGTGCTTCGTGTCGTCGTGATGTCAACGATAGACCTCAAACTTTCTCGATTCAACCGTATCTATCGCCCATCTGTAATTCTCTGTCTCTGTCTCTCTCTCCCTCTCCACGGTCCACGGGTGAAAATGACGTCATTTCTTATGCGTTCAGGAACCTCTCGAAGGCAAAATCGTGATCAAATCTCCATCTTCGCTTTCGCATTATGGAATTCGCCTCACTGTCAATGGGTCTGTTAACTTGCAGGTTTGTTTTCAAATTCCATCTCTGTTTGTTTGGTTGCTGAGGTGATGATTCTTTTAATTGTAAAAATTCTCTACGGCCAATGGAAAACCTCGAGATTGTCAATAGAATTTTGACTTTGGATCACACGTTTTACTTATAATTTTTTTTTAATTAATTACTCTTTTTCTTTTTTTAGGTTTCACTATTTGAAACTCTAACTTTTGATGTTTTACAGGTTCGAGGAGGATCTGCCGGAGTTATTGAGTCCTTTTATGGTGTTATAAAGCCCATCACCATTGTGTAAGTTCAATAGAATAGAGTGAGAAATTTTAATATTATATGTTGTCCAATACTTCTTAGGATTTGTATTGCTTGTTGCCCTACTCAGTTATGTAAATGCTAAGATGAGAAATTAGTAGACAATTGTGTGATTAATAATATATGCGATGAAGATAAACAAGAAATAAGAATGAGAGCAAGCCGAAATGGTAGCAAACTTGAATTTATTGCCGATTCTATATTGAGCGTCGGAAATGTTGCATGTATCTAGAGCTCAAAGACATGGCTGCAAGTTCTGCTTTAACTTCTAGCCACAGTTCACACTTAGTATTTGGTTTGAGTTACCACAATGATCAATATAATTGTTTTTTTTTTCATGAAAGCAGAGGGAATTCATTCTATGGCATGCATTTTGTGACTGAAAATTAATTAAAAATATAAAGTTTCATTGGGTTCAATTTTATGCTCATATATGAATAAACAATGTGATAACATATTCACCTTTCACTTGAATAACTTTTGAGAGTACCTATAATCGTGGAGTCATAGTTGCTCTTTAGTTTCATATAATGAGGATATCTTTTATTTATCTTTTAGTTCTACGAGAAATCCTTGGAAGAAAAAATATCTATACTAGGAGATTCCCATGGTGAGGCATGGATCTCCTTGCATGTGGGAAACTAAAAATGACTGAGAACCAAACATCTCTTAGATCTGAACTGAAGGCCTGATAAAATCTAAACTGATTTGCCTCAACTAAATAAATCTAAATTTTAACCCAGTTATAGTTGGCCAAATGTACAACTTGCCTTCATTTCACTTGATTTAAGGCTACATCTATTAAAAGGTCAAATAAAAAAATAAAACAATTGCAGGTAAGACCTCACATGGTGAGCCCACTCTAGGATAAGGGAAAAAATTACCAGTTGTCGTGTCAATGGACCTTGACAGTTGCACCAGTTGCGCTGCTCTCACTCTTGGGCTCATGTAGCTAGTCAAAGAGGCATAGGTCATAATAGTTGTGTGTCCTATGCAAAATAATTCTCTCTGCTCCTGTTCCATTTTGCTAATACCAACTTTGTAAACATTAAGACTATATGAACTACATAGTTCTGCTAAGGCTCCAAATTAAACTTCTTATCATGAGATGTGTGCTAAATGGAGCCTTGGTTAGTATTCAGCATGCATTTAAATGCCTTTTGCTGCTGCCAGCATGCTCTACAAAGTACATAAGGTATCCCAATAATGCGTAAGGTAGGTAGCATCTCCCATATGGCTTGTTGGTTCTTTCCTTCTATGCCATCTCCTGGCAAATCTCCATGAATGGTGAAAAAAAATTTCTTACAATTTCAAAAGTGCATTGTGATAAATAGTTGTTGGCATGCTTCATTTTACTTGCAATTACCTATTTGACTTATGTAATATTTGTTAAAATTTCTCTTTATACATATATGTATAAAATTTGGTCATACCTAATCCATTCCAGTGAATAGTTTTCCACTTGGTAACAGGAATAGGAGCATCGAGATTAGATCGGTTCAGGTACAACAGAGGTAGATGTGATAAAAAAGTATATATATTGAATTTGAATGGTACCATTATGTTTGAAACAATGCTTTGGCTGTTGATTTTCTCAAGATGATGCAATACCCCTGATTGAATGCCTAGAATATCAACACAGGTTTCTGCTTTCTCTTGTGGGAACTCTCTCTTTTTCAAACTATTTGCCTTTTTCACTTCCTGCTAGCTATTAGATCATAATAGATGGGTTATTTTGTTCCAACATGATGTAGCTTCTATGTTGACCTTTATCATGCTAACTGCATATGCAATTTATATTCTTTATAGTTTATATAAAATGTTTGCCTTTTGTGGCAGATACCATTTTCTCTAATTGTGAAACAACCTGGAGAAGAAAATCTAGAAAGGTTTTATGAGACCTTCCATGGAACTAATGTTAGCATCCAGGTGAATATCAACTTGTAAAAGTTCCACAATTGATTGATCTTTTTACCATGACTCTTTTTCGTTTGCTTCTTATGTTTTCCACTCTTCTAAATATACTTCACATTTTTTTTAACACTTGATGATTAATGAACCTTGTGTTAGTACATGAAGACTGTAGATATAATGAGAGGGTACCTGCATAAATCATTATCTACGACCGTGGAATTTTTAGTTGAAAATGACAAAGGTGAGATTCTGATGTTACGTTTGTTACTCACTGTTTTTTTCCACTAAGAAGTGGACTGATACGATTTGCCTTTGATGCTTTTATATTTTCAGTTGATCTTCTAGAGCGACCAGTTTCTTCTGATATGGCTATCTTTTATATTACTCAGGATACTCAAAGACATCTATTACTTCCTGAATTGAAGTCAGGTATGCTTCTTACTACCTATCTCCATACTTCTCTTTCTTAGATTCTTTAATATAAGTCTTAACTGACTTTTAGTAAAAGTATATGACTAAAAAATTTCTTCTTAGCTGTTTCTTGTGACAGAAATACTAATGCCTGTATATATGCTTCATATAAGACAAGGAATTCCTGCTGCATGCAGTTGAGTATTGTATACATGTAGCTTCACATTGTTCTGAAGATCTGTTAATTGTATGTGGTTATGGTTGAATAGGTGGTTTTCGGGTGACTGAAAGGATATCAACTCAATGTTCCTTGTTGGATTCTATCAGTGGAGAGCTAACAGTAGAAAAATCTGCAGTTTCCATTCATTCCATTGACATTCACTTGCTTCGGGTGGAGTCAATTCTTTTTGGAGAGAAAATTGTGACTGAAACCTCTTTGATTTAGACTACACAGGCATGCCACATTTCTCATCTTCTCAAACCATTTCAACTTATCTTGCATTCATTCTAACTCTTTTCCCTTTATATTTACCAGATAGCAGATGGAGATGTGTCTCGTGATATGACTTTGCCAATTGATGTTATCCTGCCCCGTCTTTTGACTTGTCCAACTGTCTTAGCTGGGTAAGCTTGCAAGACTTTGTTTGATCTGGTTATGATGAATTTATCAAGGTGAAAGAAAAAAGTAGCCAAAATTAAGTTTAACTTGATTTTCGCCAAAGCATTTAACTTAACTACCTGAAAATCCTGTTCCCATTTTGCTCTGCTCAAAGATTGTGAACTAAAGTAACTTGTAATTAAGTTGCACTCAATCTGAACTTCTGATAGAGTAATGATATTAATACTTGACAATTATCGTTTTTCTCATTGCATTCTCTGCTGCAGTCCATTTTCAATCGAGTTCAAAGTGTCTATCGTTATCAGCTTTCAGTCAGAATTGTCTAAATTGCACGCAAAATCTGATCCAAGAACTCCAAGACTATGGGTAAGCATTATTTCTGAACCTGACTATAGAGGCAAGCCATTCATCATATCTAAAGATCTTTTCAATTTTCAGCTGGCAATGGAAACTTTACCTCTTGAACTTGTCCGAACAAGGTGATGGCATTTAATATAAAGGCAATAATTCATCTACACCATTGTATATGGTTTTTCTAAATTTCCGGTTAAGTACAGTGATGACAGTGCAAATGTAGCCGTAAATTGTTTTCTTGTGGTTATAGCTTCTGCTTGTTCCTCATCCAAAGTATGCCTGTGCTAGGACACATGCATGTGTTTTGTATGTGAAGAAATAAAACTTCAGCGAATATGAATCATGATTTAATATTTTATCACCTCTAGATGATGCCCTTTATCAATTATACTGATATTATTGGCCTTAATGATTAGTGAGGCGTTGCTGTGCGAGGATCTGAACCTAAAATAAATACTGACGATTGAGATAAATGGATTACCACTTTTACACATCAAATCTTATTTTTATATTTTAAGAAGCCTTTGGACAATTTTAAGCTAAAATTTTCTAGCGTCGTTTTTTTTTTTTTTTTTGTGCAATGAAACCACAATTTGAAAATTCATACTCGGTTGATTAAAATTGAAACATAATTATTATCATCTCAATGGTCCCTTTGTATACACCGTTTATATTTAATATACTCAATTTATCCCAAATCTCTTTTCTACCTTCAAATTCTTTGCCATTTTTGTCCAGAAGTATTTCATGAGGCCTTGTTGATGCCCCTGCTGTACGTGAGCTTTCGGTGCCTGTACTCTGGCTTTTTGGTGAATGGTGATACAGCCCCTTGCCATAAGAAGATAGGCCACATCAAATCTAGTGATTGTTATTGGAAAACTGCTGAGTTCTCCAGCAAAATTTGGGACTTTTACCTAAATAGAAGAGGAAATCTTAATTATTATTAAAATATGGGACTTTTTTCATATTTACTGAAATATGATAGTAAAAAATACAAATTGAAACTCAGCTTCGGTTTTTTTTTTTTTAATATAAAATAATTGATAATAATTAATTTTATAATTGATAATAATTAATAATAATAACAACATAATTATAATTAATAATAATTATCTCACAAAAAATAATTAATAATAAATATTATTTTAAAATAATTAATTATTAATTGTTTTTGGCCATCTTTTCAAATTTTTTTAAAATGTGTAATATTACTATTTTTGGGCCACAATATTATTAATTATATCATTATTTATAATTATATTATTATTATGATCATTATAAAAATAAAGATGAAGTTTCGATGGGCCACCAAATCATTTCTGAAAAATATTTGACCAAAGTAAAACTTCGGTTTAACCATCTTTTTATTAAAAAAAGTTTAAGAAATATAGAGTTTTGGTTTGTATTTTTTATTATCATATTTCAATAAATATAAGAGAGTTTCTTTGGTAAAAAATAGGACTTGCTCCCGTTTTCAAGAAAAAGTCTCCAAAATTTGCAGGCATTTCGGCTGTAGATTCCGTGGGTACTTTTGGGGTAGTGTGCCAGTGAAGTGAGAGTTTGCGAAATTTATTTAATGGTGTACAGGTTTCCGAATGCACAACATGGCTGGGGGTCAATGCCGGCCTTATGTATATGGACATTGTAGAAGTTTAACTTGTTCACTCCCATTAACCTAAAAGACAAAAACTACCAAACGTACGACTGTAAGAAATGCTCTACAAAGTAGAAACAAACGATTCAAAAAATGTAAGAAACAAACGATTCAAAAAATGTAATTAACTAATTCCATGAATTAATAATTCTTAAATTCTATCAGTTAGTCATCAACAAAAAAGCATATAAAATAAGTTGTACATTCATCTAGATGACAGCTAAAAATGGTTCTGCAACTCTTTTTCTCTTTCCTGCTACTGCAAATTTGTGGATTTGCAGCAGTTCTACCAATGGAAGGTTGCCAAACCCAGTGTGGTCACATTGATATCCAATACCCATTTGGTATAGGACCCAAATGCGCCATTAACGATTGGTTTGTGATCATTTGCAATGGAACTGCCAACAATCGCAAAGCTTTCATACACAGCATCAACATGGAGGTACTACATATTTACTATGGAATTAGCCGATTAAGTGTTAAAAGTTCCATAATTTCCTATAATTGTAGTGATCATGAATCTGGTCCAGTGGTGGATTTGACTCGAACTCCTTTCACCATTTCTTCATATAATAGATTCACAGTAGTAGGCTGCAATAACCGTGCTTTGCTTACCTATACTGAGCCAGAAATTGTGGGTTGCCAGCCAACCTGCGACAAAAATCTTAAACCTCAAGGAAAAAACCCCCCTTGCAGAGGCAATAAGTGCTGCCAGACCCCAATTCCTTATTATTTGCAGGTATTAAAGCCCAGATTTGAACAGGTATATGGTAGAAAAAGTGAAGTTGAGGGATGCAAATTAGCATTTATAGTGGAAACCAAATGGTTCAGGTCTAACTTGAAAGATCCATACAAGGTGAAAGATATGAAATTTGTTCCAATGCTTGTAGATTGGAAGCTTAATACAACAGCTTTAGAATTGCTTGGAGGAATAAATGAGGAAAGTACCCTCTGGTCTACTAGATACTATAATGGGTTTCATTTTCCGTATCCGAATAATAGTGTGTTGATGTGCCGGCGAGGTTATGCCGGTAACCCTTATCTTTCCGATGGATGCAAAGGTAGGTATTCACTGTTTTGGTATAATTTTAAAGTTTTCCTGCAGAAAAGTTAATAATAATCCATGATAATGATACCATTGTTGTAGATGTTGATGAATGCAAGGATCCAGAAGTACAAAGTCGATGTAGTGGGAAGTGTATAAATATACGCGGCTCATACATATGCCAAGGCGACAAATCTTGGAGTTTCACTTTAGGCCAGTCTTATTTATTTCTCAAAATTAAATCTTTGTTTTTTTTCTTTAATATTTTTAACATTATAAAATGAATGTTCGACTCGAGCTAATTCCCATTTCTTTTACCATTTTAAGCAGGAATTAGCATTGTATTTGGAGCATTGTCCCTGCTTATTATCAGTTCCTGGAGAATGTCTAAATTTCTCAAGAAGAGGAAAAGCATCAACCTAAAGAAGAAATTCTTCAAGCAAAATGGCGGTTTGTTGTTGCAGCAACAAGTATGTTCAACGGGGAATGTTGAGAAGATTAAAATATTCAGTTCCAAGGAATTAGAAAAGGCAACAGATCGTTTCAATGTGAACAGAATTCTTGGTCAAGGCGGCCAAGGTACTGTTTACAAAGGAATGTTAGTTGATGGAAGAATTGTTGCAGTTAAAAAATCCAAGAAAGTAGATGCAGCAAAAATTCAAGAATTCATCAATGAAGTTGTGATTCTTTCACAGATTAACCATAGAAATGTTGTAAAGCTACTTGGGTGTTGCTTGGAAACACAAGTTCCTCTTCTTGTCTATGAATTCATCCCCAACGGAACACTTCACCATTACCTTCATCACAAAAATGAAGAATTTCAATTGTCATGGAGAATGCGTTTGCAGATTTCAATACAAGTTTCAGAAGCACTTTCATACTTACACTCAGCTGCTTCTATGCCAATTTATCATCGCGATATCAAGTCTACGAATATACTTTTAGATGAAAAATACAGAGCAAAAGTATCAGATTTCGGAACTTCAAGATGTATCCTCACTGATCAGACTCATTTGACCACTCTTGTACGTGGTACCTTTGGATACTTAGATCCAGAATATTTTCAGTCGAATAAATTTACAGAGAAAAGCGATGTTTATAGTTTTGGAGTAGTTCTTGTTGAGTTATTAACAGGAGAACAACCGATTTGTTCGACAAGATTACCAGAAGGAATTGGCTTAGCTACACATTTTATTAATTCCATGGAAGAAGGTAAATTGATTGACATACTTGATCCTCAAATTATGGATGAATGCAATAAAGAAGAAGTCATGATTGTTGCTAATCTTGCAAAAAAATGCTTGAATTTGAATGGAAAGCAACGGCCTACTATGAAAGAAGTGGCAATCAAGTTAGAAGGGCTTCAGCTATTGTCTCAGAAAGATCATTCGAGTATTGTAACAAATACTAAAGCAAATTGGGATCCTTCATTCTTAAGTTCTTTTAGTGACATTGATTTCTCTGCAGAAATTAAAACATCGCTTCCACCAAAATCTGATGATTAGCTGTGTATTTATAGATTGGGATATGTAATGTAAAGGACATGTAAAGGAAGATAGGAGATCTTTAAGTTTCATCAAATACTTAAATTTACTGTGCGTTTTTGTAGTTTTACCATCTTTTTTTATATTATTCTTTCATTCAACTCCAATGTAGAAATTTTATATCTCCTCCATTCTACTTTAATTATAGTTTTAGGAATAATTACACAAACCAAAGTAATAATTAGTGATTATAAATTTTATAAAAAAAATTATAATATTTTACTTAATTATTCATATTAACTATATATTTACTTCTTATTAATTATTAAATTTATCTCATAAGAGTAAATTTATGAAAATGACAACTGAAGTGGAACAAAAAATATATATACAATAATTGAAGTGAAATGAAGAGAGTAATATACTAAACCTAATGAACTAGAAAAGTAAAATTCATTTACAAATTAATTCTAATATTTATAGCAACATAATTAAGAGTAGCAATGAGTCGAGTATTTTCGGGTATTTGACCCGTTCTAATCCGCTTATATAAGATGTGGATAGTTTATAAACGTATTTGCACGGGAATGGATAATTTTTTTCACTCGTGATAGATGATAAAAAGTAAAATCTATTTATATTTGAGGGATTATTAAAGTTTATTATTAAATAATTTTACTGATTTTAGTGTATTTTTGTGAAAAAAAATAATTTAAAATGGTAAAGAAAAGCAAATAGTGTAAAGTGAGCTGATTGAGGGAAAGCATGGAGAAAAAAATTAAAAAAGACCTCGAGTGTAACCTTTAGACAAAGCTTGTGTCTGATGGGGTCTGATACTTGAAAATTATATGAGCCAGCTGAAAATCTTGATTTGTTTGAGACATTTGAGATACGATTTTTTAGCAGGTTTTCAGAGATATTAGAATTTATTTATTTTATTATTAAGTGGTTAATATTTAAAAATTTTAATAGCTATTAATTTTTATTTTTTTTTATTTTTTTCCTAATTAGAGTTAGAATAGGAAATGTTTAGGAGTAATGATTTAAATAGAACATTATGTATCAACCCTAGATGACCTTGGTTGAGGACTTTAGTTTAGACTTCTGTCCATTATTTTTTTTTTAAATTTTAGTTTTTTTCATTCAAGTATGTGCACTAAACTCTAATCAGGTGGAAAGGTGATCAAAGTTTTCAATTCGTCAAGATTTGTGATACCTAATCAAATTCCTTATTTGTTTTCTTTAATTTCATTATTTGTATATCTTCTATAATTTAATTTCATTATTATTTTGGAAATTAAACAATAAGGTTCATTGCTTAATTAGTTAAATAATATACCATCATTCAAAAACTTAGAATCCGTAATTATTCTTAAATTTTTGATACTTGTAGCAATTAGGTGTAGTACTAAAAAGATATGCAATTTAATTTAAATAAATTCAGCGGTAGAATTTGTTGATTAGAATTAGGTTCTTATAAATCTTAAAGTTATTAATGAATTAAATCCTAAAAAATGTCTCTATAGGGTTATTCAATAACAAGTATTAGTTATAGAACGTCTCTTAACTAATTTATCATTTAAGGAAGGATTAGCTAATGTAAGTGTCTTGGTTAGTTAGAACTAATTTACTGAAAAATTTAAAAAAATTATTTTTGTATCAATGATCATATCTAAAAATTGAAGCCAAGATTATTCTTTTCAACTGAAATTATTTCCAGTGTTATTTTTTCAATTTAGTTTTATGGTTTTTAATTTATTAGTTTACTTTTCAGTTTTAATTTAATTTTAGTTCTTAATTTATAAATTCTCATTTTTAATTTTTATTGTTTTATTTTAATTTTTAAAAAGATTTAAATAAGTAGTCAATCATATGTGGATTTGACACTGTTTATCATTATTGTAATTTTTGGTGGTTTCGACATCCTTCAATAGATTCGGGTCGGGTTCGGATATATTCCCTTAGATATTCGTTACCCAAATCCGGTAATATATTAACTATATTTTATTAAATTTTGATTATATATTTATTATATTTTATTTTAATTATAAAAACATGTGGTATGAAATTATTTTAATAAAATTGTATTAATTTTAAATTTTTATTTATAGCTATTTAATTGAAAAAATTATAATTTATATTTTTAATTTTATAATATTTTGAAATTTTTATATTTAAGCGAGTTTGAACGAGTATGAGTAGTGTTAAACAGATTTGAAACGGATATAAATAATAAAATTATAATTATAATCGGTCAAATTCAATTTTAGTAGTTTAAACTTAAATGGATTTGTGTTCCGATAGTATGATTTTGACTAGTATCCTACCTAGGGGTGTTCTCGATCCGGGCTGGGCCGGGTTTAACCTCAGCCCGAAGCCAGCCCGAAAACTGTTCGGGCTGCAAAACACAACCCGAAGCCCGACCCTAAGCCCAATCGGGCCGAGCCAGTTCGGGCCTAACCGAGTTCGGGCTGGGTTGGGCTAGCCCAACGGGCCAATTTTTTTTTAAAAAATAAATTTTAATTTTTGTAAATTCTAATAAAATTTACTTATAAATATTATTTTAAAAATAACATTTTCCACCATACTTTAAATCAAATGTAAAACATATATTTCAAAAATCAAATGAAAATTATAATAAAATTAATTAAAATAACCTAAATCACCAATAAATTATTTCAAAAATCAAATTCAAAACTATTCAAAACACTAAATCCCAACATGATAAAAATAACAAATTCAAAACTCCAATGAAATTAAAATAATTCCAAACATCAATCAACAAGCAATTTAAAAAAAATGCACATACAATAAATTACAAATTTAAAATCAAATTACTAAAACATATAAGTCCTAAATGAAATTCAAATAATCTCCAGCTGTTGGTGCTTGCTGCTACTGTTGCAGCTGCTGTTGCTTGCTGTAATGTTACTACTGCTGCCGCTGCCGCTGCTGCTGTTACCGCTACTGCTTCTCCTTGCTGCTACTGTTGTGCTGCCGCTGCTGCTCCTTGCTGCTACTGCTGTGCTGCCGCTGCTGCTCCTTACTGCTACTGTTGTGACAGAAATAGAAAGAGAAGGAAATTGAGAGTGTGGGTGTTCAAAAAACCATTATAAAACATGTTTACAAAAAAATCATTCACAAAAAAAATAATTCAAATGCAGTAAACAATTAAAAAAATGGATATATAAATCATTCAAAATATATATATATAAATCATTCACAAAAAAAATCATTCTAAATTATAAATCAAACATATATAAATTACATAAATCAAACATATTTTTATATACAAACATATATAAATCATTCATAAAAAATAATTGAAATGCAGTAAAAGAAACAATTAAAAAAATGGATATGAACATATACCTGAATCTGATGCTTGGACTTGCTGCTGCTGATGCTGGGAGGACGACCTGCTGGTGAACGAGACTGTTGGGTGCTGCTGCTGCTGCAAGAGGCTGCTGCTACTGCGAGAGGCTGCTGCTGGGCGCGACGACCTGCTGCTGGACGACCTGGCTGCTGGACGAGACTGCTGCTGCTGCTGGACCTGCTGAACGAGACTGCTGCTGCTGGACTTGCTGAACGAGCTGTGGCGCAAAGAAAAGAGGGCAGAGGGAGAGAGTGTTATGTTTTCAAGTTTTTTAGGGTTTTTAGTATTTATATAAGATTTAAAAATAAATAAATATTTTTCGGGCCGGTCGGGTGAGCCCGAAAATTTTGAAGTATATCCCGAAGCCCGACCCGACCCAGGTTCGGGCAGTAAAATCTAACTCGAAGTCTGACCCTAAATAATCTTCAGGCATGCCCAACCCGAGCCGGGTTTTTCGGGCCATGGGTTTTTTTAACAGCCCTAATCCTACCATTACTCCTGCTGAGCATAACTCAATGTCAACATTCATCCTTCTCCCGCTACTCAATGTCAACATTCATCCTTCGCCCACTCTTTAATCTTTGTTTTGTGTCTTTTTCTATATTACTACGAATAACTACGCCAATTGAAACTTATAAACATATGATTACTGTCTCAGTGACCCTAGAAATATAATCCTATATTTTTAGGAGCACGGTTTTATATTTAGTAGTAAGAGTTTTTATTGTGATACCATATAAAATTTTTAATATATATCCTAGAATACCAACCTCAAAAACTAATTTTTAAGATTAAAAGTTAATTTTTATATTAATTAAATCATATGATTTTTTCATTAAATGTGAGATTTAACAATATGTAACCAAAAAAATTATATAAAACCATTTAATTTAATGCATGATTCTTCTCAACTTCTTCGCTTATTTATTTGCATATTAAAAAAAATAATCATTTTACAATTTAAGTATTTATCATTTAAGATTTTCCTTTTGGCATTACTTCGAAAAAATTTTCTAACATCTTAAAAAAAATATTTCTGAAATTGTTAGAATTCAAGTTTTAAGTTTCCACCAAAGCCTAAATTTAGCTCTTTGTTATCCGGGCTTTTGATAAAAATACAAAAAAAAATTAAAAAAAAATTTAAATTTATCATATTTATAAAATACCAAAATTTATAAAATATTTACCAAAATGTCAGATTTTTATTAATTTACAAGAAGTTTACACTGAGTTAATAATGAGTTTATAAATTTTATGAGTTTATAATAAAATAACTAAAATATCTCTAGTAAAAAATTACAAATTTTAAAAAATATAATGGAGAGTATTATTTTCCTTATTATCCAGCTTCACAATTAGTTGGTGTCGATTTTGTTTTGCAATATCTCTATTGTAGTTTTACTTAGTGCCAAAAGAAGTAAAACTCCAATACCCAATTAACAATATGCATCTAACCAAATTATCCATATAAAATTATTAAAAATATAGTAAATTGATTAAGACTAATTATAGAAATGTTGAGAATTTATATTTTCTTAGGAGAGTCAAACTTCAAAAACTAGCTATTAATATTTAAAAATCCAATTATATATAAGCTCATTCAATATTTTATATTTAATTCATGTGGGATCATGCCTAAAGTGGCAACGAGATAAAGAAATTTTTTTTAATAAATTCAATTGATACTAAAAAATTTATGATATAGACTCGATTAAAAGAATTTACAGCTTGACGAACTTTCTATATCAGGCAAAAGATTTGAAAAACCAAGAAATAATCAATACTGGATGAAAAATAAATTTTAAAAGTTCATCATTAGGTAAATGAAACCCACCATGCATGGAACAAAAATTGAAATGATACTAAACTCAGAATATACTAGAAATTGAAAAAGAAACCTCAGCTTGAACTATAATATATGAAAAAAAGAGCTTTAAGTATTATTTTCATACCATGTGAAAATGTTGGAAACTTTTATATTTGAGAGATTATAAAAAAAAAAATTCAAATTTTAATTATCTAATTAATTTGTTTGTCACCTTGCAGAACTAAAATAACTAGAGACCAACAACAAAACGTTATTGAGCCAGACCAGCAAAGCATTAACCTGGGGCAGAGAAACAAACAATGAATTAATATTTCTCGACTTTAATTAAAAATTTGTTTAGCAACTGTCAAAAAAAAAGGCCATAGATTCTTTAGCTTGCTTAATACAAATGCAACAATTGTAAAGACCGGAGATGCCCAGAAAGCTTAAGAAAACATAAAAAAAATTTATTATCATCTGAAGCTTCATGTTCAGAACTCAGAAGGTTCTTTATTTTTAATTGATAATTCAAACTTGCAACATCAAAGTTCTGGGAACAGACTCCAATATCACTTGCAAAAACTCATTATATTTTATCTTTTTATAAACCTAAGAAAAAACAGATAGCTATTAGAATTTTTATTTCATTTTCTTGTTTGGTTCGCAATAAATTATTCTTCTCAGCAAAATGTTTATTATGATATCTTTATCAAATTCATATATTTTGAATATTATTATTATCATTATTGAAATATTTTTCAAATATCGTAGTAGAGTACATGTTTTTATTGGACCTAAATTATTTTATATGTAATTTGTTTTACATGTCTACATTTAACTATAATATGTAATTTTTTATTCATCTTTTGTAATTTATATGTACTTTATGCAATCATGTATTTTATATTATCATAATTCAGAGTAATCTAAACAAATTGCAACCAAATGGGTTGCAACTTGCAAGTGAATCAGAAATCCAATCCAACCATAAATCAACGAGAATCTAGAAATGCCATCATTATTTAAATTTTTTTTTAATATTAGATTACATTGGGAAGAGATGGATCGTTTTGAATCTACTGCTTATAGAAAATACATTAACTGTTAGACTATATCTTAACGTACTATTCAATTCTATTTAGTTTTTTTAAAATTTAACATGAAATAGAATTTTTGGAGCTCTATTTCCCTTTTTCATTTCATTTTAAATACAAATATCATCTAAAAATGCAAAAATATGAATCATCATCTGTTATAAAAGCAAGGTTAATTAACTAATTTTTGCTTTGCTAAATTAGATGATGATGACAATTACACAGTAAGAAAGGCAAAAAAGGATATGGTTTGGCAAGTCATTACATCTCTAGTCATCACCGTATTAATGCTACAAACATTGAAATCAACAGCATTAGAATTGACAACAGCTCCAGTAAAGAAAGATTGTAAAGCCAAATGTGGAGATATCGAGATCCAATACCCATGTGGTATTCGAATTGAATGTTCGATGACCGGATGGTTCTTGATTAATTGCGATAAAACTGCCAATTCCAGCGGCAAAGCTTTCTTAACCAGCATCGACTTAGAATTGCTAAGTATTGACTATTCACAGAGCCGATTACTTGCCAAAGGTCCTGTAATATCTCATAGTTGCTCCGATCATGAAACCTGACAACCTGTAAATTTCAGGGGACACCTTTTACCTTCTCAGGGTTCAACAGATTCACTGTAATTGGCTGTAATAGCAGTGCTTTGTTAACAGATGCTCAGCCAAGCATGGTGGGTTGCCAACCGATCTGTAATGAGAAGTTTCTTGAACCTGAGGGACAAAAACCTGTGTGCTTGGGCATCAGGTGTTGCCAGACTTCAGTACCTTATTATTTTCAAGTATTTAGACCAAGATTTGAGACTGATGTAGGAGAGGAAGGTTGCAAGATTGCTTTCATAGTGGAGCAACAATCTTGGTTTGACGCCAATGTTACAGATCCATATGTAGTTCAAGAATGGGATTATGTTCCAGCTCTTGTGGATTGGAAGATCAATGCAACTGCCTTGGAATTGTTGCAAATTTATAAAGAAACTACTGAGCATTATCCTATTACTTTCTATGGAGGATTTGATTTCCCTTACCCTAATAACACTTTCTTGAGTTGTCGTTGAGGCTTCGCCGGCAGCCCTTATCTTCCTCAAGGATGCAAAGGTTAGCCGCTCTCTCAATGATTAATTACACGGTTAGAAAACCAATTATACATTTCATTATTATATGCTAATTAATTGAATGTTTTGATCAATTGTATTTTAAGATGTTAATGAATGCTTGCATCCAAGAGTACGAACTCAATGTCATGGATCATGCACTAATATAAGAGGCTCCTATAGATGTGATTGTACGATAGTTATTTTAGGTAAGCCTCTTTCTCTTCCTTATGAAAAAAACCCAATCAAATCTGCAAACAATAATCACGCAATTAGATTGGAAAATTCTTGCCTGGATGCTGATTAACAATTTTTTTCTTTTTGGGTCAGTTTGAAACTACGATGCTATGTTAAATTCTTTAATATAAATTTTAATGTAACTTCAAAAACTAACTATTGAAGGTAGGAAATTCATTCATTAATATATTAATTAGATTATAATTTTATTTTTATTAGATGTGACAATTAACAAAATTCGATGTAGAATAAATCAAGATGCATTAGACTAGATAAATTATCTTATTTTCTCTAATCCGATAACCCAATTGTGTCTTTTTTAAAGGAGGTGTTATTGTGAGCCTTGGAGTGCTGATCATTCTCATCAGCATATGGCGGTTATCTAAATTTATTAAGAAAAGGAAAGAGATAAAGCACAAGAAAAAAATTTTCAGGCAAAATGGCGGGTTGCTGTTGCGCCAAGAAGTAAATTCAAGTCTTGGCAATGTTGAGAAGACCAAAATTTCAGTTCTAATGAGTTGGAAAAGGCAACTGATAACTTTAATGTAAACAGAATTCTTGGCCAGGGTGGTCAAGGTACTGTTTTTAAAGGAATGCTGGTGGATGGAAGAATTGTTGCAGTGAAAAAATCCAACAAAACAGATGAAGCTAAACCCAAAGAAATCATTAATGAAGTTGTTATTTTGTCACAAATAAATCACAGGAATGTTGTGAAGCTACTCTGGTGCTGCTTATTTATGAGGCTCCTTTGCTTGTTTATGAATTCATCCCTAAAGGAACTCTTCATCATTACCTTCATGATCAAAATGAAGAGTTTCAGTTGTCATGGGCAATGCGTTTGCGAATCGCCATTGAAGTTTCAACAGCTCTTTCACACTTGCATTCTGCTGCCCACATTCCAATTTATCATCGCAATATTAAGCGGATGAAAATACTTTTGGGTGAACATTATAGAGCAAAAGTAGTAGAATTTGGAATTTCGAGATCTATTCAAATTGATCAAACTCATCTGACTACTGGTGTACTTGGCACTTTCGGACATGTAGATCCAGAATAATTCCAATCAAGCCAATTTACTGAAAAGAGTGATGTTTATAGTCTTGGAGTAATACTCGTTGAGCTCTTGACTGGACAAGAACCAGTCTCCCCAACAAGAATTGAGGAGGGCATTGGACTAGCTGCACATTTCAATCTTTCAATCGAAAATGATAAACTCTTTGACATAATTGATCCTAGAATCAAGGAGCAGTGTGACAAAGAACAAGTCTTGATTGCTGCTAAACTTGCAGCGAGATGCTTGAACTCAATTGGTAGGCGACGACCAACTGCGAAAGAAGTGACATTACAGTTGGAGGGGATTGATTTACACAAAGAACAATCGAGTATTCAACGAAATACTACTAATAAAATTGAATCCAATCCTTCAGAAGATTCTTTTACTTCATCTGTCCCAAGTTTCTGCAGTGATCAAGCTCTTGATGTATAATCTAGCTTGCCCAATACAGGCTTTAACCAAGCAGGGTTGACATATTTCTATAACAAAAGAATTGTTAGGACTACAAATAGACAATTGAACCACTAAACTACTAATAGAAAGTGGACTAAATTGAGTTTGGCAAAAAATGAACATGAAATTCGTTTTATAAATCAATGTTGGCTTCCCCTGTCATTAGTCAACTTTCACCCACAGGTACACAAAAAAAATAATAATAATAATAATTTAAACTGCAAAAACAGTTGTTCAAAAGAAAATTACAGTAATGATTTTCTAAGTTAGATGCAAATCCTAAATGGTGAAATATTACACCAAGTCATGAAAATAGGGGGAAAAATCACCTTCATATGATTTTCACACTAAGTATAATGATTCATTGTGATTAAACTTTTCCAAGACATTCCAGTATATATCTTGTATACAGTAACCAACAACAAACAAAACCATTCCCTCAAAATGTGAAAGGATCAAGAGAACACTACCAATAAACTTGCAGTCGCATGAGCTAGAGAAATTTCATTTTTCCCTTGACTGAAGTCTTTGCCAGCTCTATGCGACACAATGCTTTCTGTTTTCCTGTCAATCCAGAACATGATCCAGTTGCTCCTAAAGTAATAGCAAAGTAAAGATAGACAGTGCATAGGAAAGCCAAAAGAACCAAAGCTGTTAAGAGGAAACGGTGTCTCTGAATGAGTGTTGACCAGCTACCCAACTCATCCCGTGGGAATTGTTTCCGAAAAGACGGTGACCTCCGATGAGGAGAAGATAAAATGTTGTCAAGAACCATAGCTTTAAACTCTCTCCTCGGCCAACCTGACATGCCATGCCAATTTATGTTAATGACAAAGTAAAAAAACGAAATTTCACAGAGAACAGTAAAACATCATCAGGAAATTGTTATCAACGTTATTATTATGAGTGGACAACAATACAAGCAATGCAAGGTTTTAACTTGAGAAAACTGATGTAAATTTTCTCTCTACATCTAAGAGTGATTTTCTCAAAAACTAGCAAATTAAGCACCTTGTTTTGAAAGCCTGGGGAACAAAGACATGAAATGAGAGCATCATCCATAAAACTTGAATGCAAATAAAGATATGATTTCACAATATTCATCATAAAAGAAAGCAAATAAAGATATAATCTCACACTATGGCTTCAACATTCTGATAATGAGATTCCATCGAGGAAAGGGGAGTGTGGAAACTATCACATCTTTGTGGTGAATATTTATGCTTATAGATCAAAAACATACTAGAAGAATCAGCTCTTGTCAAGCTATCCTTGTTAAGCGCCTTCAACTGAAACAAATAGCTTAAGGAGGGACGGGCTACACGATCTTCAGCTAGACAAATCAGTAATTTCACAGATTCCACTAATAGTAAAGTTAAAGACAACGGAAGCAATCTTTGACATTCAACAATGATTCTAAACGAGCAGATAATTGCACTTTTCTATATAATATATACTGGCAAAATAACGAGGCCTTGACATGCAAGCCATATTCAAATATGATTGTAGGGTGACTCCAATTGACGAGTAATCACTTACTGACAAGTGTCATGGTAAGGTATGAAAAGGCCAAAATGTTGAAAATAGCATATAAATCATAATGAAAAACATCCATTTCTGTTATTTTACTATCAGTCCTGCAGTTTAAGAAAATTCAATCAATATATATCGAAGTTGACAATCAGAAAAACCAGAGAATATGAGCAACACCAACTTAATAGAAACCAGTTAATTTAAGATCAAAAGCAAAATACAGCCTGAGAAACAACATATTACTTGAAAAAGCTAGAGCTAATGCAAGGAGAAATTAAGAAACAAAAGGTAACACAATTATTTAAAAATCAACCACAATCAAAGGATAACACCAAGTTCTTTTAGAACAAAAAACACCCAATAGACGAATTAGTTACTTTCATTTGCAAATTCAAATGTTCAACCCCTGTAGAAATGCCAAAGAAATAAACAGATAATTTTACAAGGCAAGATCACAAAAAATTTATGAATCAATTTTTAAACCAAGCAAAGCTCGCATAAGGTTTGTAAATCAATTTCTAAAACAAGCAAATTCCTTTTCATTTCCTCCTTTATGGGAAATCATAAGTCAGTAAATCTTTGAAATTCAACATACCCATAATCGAGCAGCCATTGCACAAAACGATCATCCCACAAACAAATAATATAAAAGAATTGACAAATTCTGCATTTCGGATAGGTAAGCGAACCCCGATGGCTTTATCTAAAAAGCGATTTTGACATTCAGCTAAACCTTACCCAATTCGTCATTTTAGATAGATCCCTTCTATCCCTCCCCATTTCAAGCAAAGATCTAATTTTTTTTTAATTCACCTAAAAATCCGAAAGAACGTACATTTCCGTTTTTAGAATCAAACCCAGATCCCAAAAACCACAAAATCAATGAACCCATTACGTGCAAACCATATTAATAACAGGAAAAGCAGATAATCTAGGTGATTTTGTTCAGATCTGAAGAAAGAAAAGAGAGACTTACACTCGGAGGAAGATCAAGATTATTTTTCCCCTTTTTCTTGGATTACTTTCTGAGAAATTTTCTGACAAAATATATATTGCAAGTAAATTTTGTTATAGTGTTTTCTCCGTGTGTCTCGGCCTTGATTTGAAAACAACCCAACCATCCACGTCTATGAAAAGGCCAGTGAGTTGTCGATGGTAATTACCAATCAGATTAGGGAATTTAATTAAATTTGAATATTCTTATGCTATTTTAAGAAAAATTAAAAAAAAAAACGTATGGTTATAACTTATAAGGAGAGTTTGACTTTTTGGAAGTTTTATTGACCCGTCAAATTTTAGAATATGTGCACTACATATTCAATTTTTTTTTTCAAAATTATTGCAATTAAATTTAAATTGAATTTATTAAAAAATAATAAGAATTTTTTTCAAAATGATAAATTAAAGAGTAAAAAAATATTAATATTAATATTTTTTTAAATAAACTTACCATATTATATTTAAAGATTTTCTTTAATTTTTCAACAAAAATCAGAAAATTAACTAAATGAAACCTAATTCAACTTTTTTTTATTATAAATGATATATTATAATATTATTCAATTTATCATATATATATATATATAAACTTGTTCCAATTTTATTTGTTAATAATATAAATCAATTTATTGCCATATATAAATAATTCAACACAGTAAATTTATTTCCACAAATATTAATACTAATAATTTGTTTGTACTTTGATTTACTATCATTTGAAAAAAAAAATGTTATTCCTATTATATGTTTTTAATAAATAATTAATATTTCTTAATTTAAATTTGATCTCATATATGCTTTCCTTGGCGTCTACCTCTTCATAATTCCAATGGTTCACTTGTCCAGCATTTCCATTTTCTTATACAGCAAACGCTAATATAAGCCAGAAAGTATCTAAGTTAAGTCTTCACGTTGCACATAAAACATTTATTTAAAATTATCAAAACATATTATTTATATTTAATAAAATAAATTAATAATTTATAAATATTAAAAATATTTTTGAGAATGTAAATATTTAGTAAAAGTAATAATAATTTTATTAAATATTTTAATATTAATTAATTGATAATAAATGTTCAAGAGATGATTATTGGCATGATCTTGATTGATGCGGGTGGACTGCCGTATCGTATGTTTCCTTTAGATATTAGGCTCTATTTTTATTTTTATCTAATAATGTTTTTTAGCTTTCTATTTTTGAAAACTCTGTTTCTCATGAGATTGTAACTCAAATTTTTTTTATCTTTTTCTTTTATAAATATTGCCGGTGGCGCAGCCCACCTTTACAAAAAAAAAAAATTATTCAAGAGATGTTTAAACATGTTGGCTCAGTACAACTTGCCCTGCATCAGAAGACCTGTGCCTCAAATCTCCATGGCCGATGCAAGGCAACACTGATTTGCCACCGCTAAACACCAACAGTCACTATGAAAAAAAATTGATCACATTGTTAGAAAATTAGTTAAACCCAAATTAAAAATTAGTTTGGATTATGAGTTCAACTCTATTATTTAAAAAATGGGTTTTTCTTGAATTAACCCTCACGAAATGAACATAATTTTTGCTCATTTGTTCTAATTTATCTCTGTTGAACATATAGGTTTTGTGGTAAAATTGTTTGTGTCAAATTGGTTTTTTTTATTTTATTTTATTGTAATTTTTCTATTCGCATCTTTGGGTATGATTTCTTTTTGCAAAGATGAGTTTTTCAAAAATGTTGATTTTGATACCTAATCATTTGTGTACTTTTTCTGTGGGTAAAGAAGAGCTAAAATTAGTTTTAATTTTAATTTGTTTCACAAATGAGGCATATCAAATGACATTGCTCAATTACCTTTTTTTTTTTTTTTGCTTATTCCATGATATTGTGTTATACGTAATTTTGGATTGGCAAGAAAATTGAGTATCACTGCATGTATACATAGAATTTCATCAATTTGAAACTTTTTTTAAGTGTATTTTCTTTCAATTAATTTGATTGTATGGTTTTTGCATTTTCAAGGACATTGAATATGTTGTATTTTTGTTGATTTCTTGTGTATAATAAACCCAGTATACATTGAGCATAACTCTACACTGAGCATAACTCGTTTATAATTTGACTTGTGACTTTTTTTTTTCAGTTTGTGTATAATAAGCCCAGTATACTAAGTACAACTTGTTTATATGCTAACTTGTATTTTTTTTTTTTTTGAGTCAATAAATTTGTTTTGGAGTATCTTCTTACTATTAAAATTTTTATTTATAAAAGTATATTAGTATATTATTGGTTTATTATTAGTATATTTTATAAACTGTCATTTGATTGGTTTGTTATAACTTTTGGCATTTACTATCATTTGATGAAATATATATATATATATATATATAAGCTGAATGATAAATTTAATGAATAAAATTTGTTATACTTAATAATATTTTTATTTGATGTATGATAAATTTATGATAATCTAATAATAAACTTCATATATATTATATAAAACTATTAATACAAAATGCATATGTTATATTTGAATTATTATTCATTAATATTTTATTTTGTAATATAATTTTAAATTTATATCATTAAGTATTATAGAATTAAAAAATTAAAAAAACCATCAATTTTTCAGTTTATGTATAATAAAATCATAATAAAATCAATACATACTTGGTATAAAATAAACTCAATATATACTTATTATATGTTTTTTGGTATTTAAAGTTATTTGATAAATAAATTTTATACATTTGATAAACTTTTTTTACTATTGATAAATGTATAACATTAAGAGGTTTTTTTTTTCTTGGGCTTTCTACAAAACTACCTAAAAACTAAAAATATTTACAAAAATACTTTGGGTTGGGTGTATCAAATAATTACAAATCTATAAAACCTAACCACAAAATTACAAAACTCCTGTGATCACTTGACGATATTACCTCAATCTTCTTCATTCTTTTTTCTTATTCGTTATTCATAGTCTTCTTCTTCGTTCTTTGTCATCAATAATAAATGAAAAAAAAATAGATTTATATCATCTTCTTTATCATATTTCTTCTTCTTATTTATATTTTTTCTTCGTTCTTTATCACCGTCAAATAAAAAAATCAAATAGATCTGTGTTTTATATCACCATCATTATTATCTTCTTATTCATTCTTAATCATTATCAAACAAAAAATCAAATAGATCTGTATCATTATCTTCTTCATCATTATTAATAAAAAAACAACAAATATTCATCATCAAAATTTTCATAACACCATTATAAAGAAAAAAGAAGATTTTTGCATGCAACAAATTCATCATCATCATCGAAGTTCAATAAATTTATATGCAACCAGATATGAAAGCTTGCTTCAAATAGAAAAAAAATCAGAAGAGTAAAAAAAATAAAAATAAAAAAGGTAAAATTTTCATCTCTACATTCAATTTAATCTTAATCTTTATCTTCATCTTCAACATAATCTTAATCTTCATCTTCAACATAATCTTCATCTTCATTTTTTTCTTCAACAAATCTTCATATTCTTCAAAAAAAAACAAATTTAAATCATCAAAATAAAAAAAATACATAAATATATATATTGTAGATATTTTGTAAATGTAAGAAGAAAATATAATAAAAATGTAGATATATTGTTGATGTACTGTAGATATATTACGTATGTAAAAAGAACACTGAATAAAAATATAGATGTATTGTTGATATCTTATAGATGTGTTGTGTATTTAAGAAGAATATTGAATAAAAATACAAATGTAATGTTGATATATTATAGATGTATTGCATATGTAAAAAAAATACATAATAAAATTTTTGATGTATTTTAGATGCATTGTAGATGATGTTGTGTATGTTATGTGTAAGCAAGATATTAATATATTATATGTTGTAATTTATGTGTTAGAAAAACATGAAATAAAATTGTTGATGCATTATTAATATATAGTAGATATTTTGATGTATTATAAATATGTTGTATATTTATAAAAATATAAAATAAAAAAGATATTTTTGGATAAATCAACATAAAAAAATCTAAACCTAAAAGAAAATAAAATAGAAAAAAAGAAAAATTAATGAAAAAAAGGAGGAGAAGAGGTGTTTGTTAATAGTGTTAACATATAAAGAGGTAAAAATGAAAAAAAAAAAGTTGTACAAAAAATTAAACTGAAAAAGAAAGTAGTATATTTGAAAAAATATAGTTTGTGTAGCATATTTAAAAAGGAAAAATAGGAAAATAGTATTTAGTGTAAATTTCTCTTTTTTTTTTCTTTTTAGGTTTGAAAAAAGCCCAATTTTAAAATAATAATTCAATCCAATTCATAAAATCTTAGGACCCAATTTAACCAAGCATTGTTATCTCTAGATTATTCCATATAACATAACTATTCTATTCACATCCTACTTCGTAAATCAATGGAGTTTGAAGTACTATGAATTATAAATTTTTAAATTTTTTACGTAAATCATTCTTATATAACAATTACCAATTGTTGAAATACAAAATAGAAGTAAAATGTCTATAGTATAATGGTATATTTATATTAATTTTTAATTTTTAAATTAAATTTTTAGTATTAAATTGAAAAATACTCAATTTAGTAGAATGGTTGAGATTGCTCTTTTTGGAGTGTTAGTATTTTTTTTATCAGAAAAAGTATTCATTCATTAAAATAGAAACCAATACAGTATCCTTGAATATTTAAGGCAAAAACACCAGAAAAATCATCAGATCCTTCAAGGAGTACAAGCATGAACCCAACCAAAAGCACACGGACCAAATCTGAAGAAAAGCCTAAAACATAGAGGGCAAAAGCCCTGACGCAAAACAACAGTCAAACTACCCAATCAACCTTAGGTTTAGTAGAATATGAGGGAAATAGAGGCCTCAAAGGCCAGGGCAGGGGCATTCGAAAAACGAAGCTCAGGTGGATCAGTATTAACGAGCTGAAAGGAGACCCTACCGAAAAGAAACGCCGATTGACAGAGCAAAAGGGCTAGAGAGCAGTTCAAAGCTTGTACACCCCCAGCTGGAACCAGATAATCATCTGAAGACAACAAAATCTCCCTTAGAAGCCGTAAGTCATGACGCCAACACCGTTAGAAGAGATTACCTTCACGGAAACTCCACCATCGAAGGGAAGCCACGGGGCTTTCTGGACCATATAAGGAAGAAATGGCAAAATGGCATTTAGGGCAAGATCTGTAACTAAAACACTTAAAAACCGAAACTATAATAAAGAAATAACAAGAAAACAAAAGAAACCTAAGAGTCTGTGGCTGTTGCCGGCAAAAACCCCAGACCCATGCCAAGAATGGAACAACAAGCTAGAGAGAAGGCAGAACAAAAGATCTAAGAGTTTGGAGTGCTAGAATTATTTTTTTGGACTCAGTATTACACTTTTGACTGTTGATGTTACTTTTTTGAGCGGTTGAGATTATTCTTGAGATTCAATTTTTTACACTTTTAACTGTTGATATTACTTTTTTGAGCGGTTGAGATTATTCTTGTGATTCAATTTTTTTTATTTTTAAATTTAATTATTTATAAATTATTTATTATGTATTTATTTTATTTTTATATATTGCTAACGCAAATAAATAATTATTTATTTATTTAGAGTTATTTTAGGATTAAAAAATATCCATATATTTTGATAGAATGGATTCTTTAATTCAAACTTTTTCTTAATTAAATTTCATGTAAGCTTTGGATTAATATTAGGGTTGAGCACGGTTCGGAGCAGTTTGAAAATTAAAAAATCTCTAGCTTTGAACTGAATTTCAGAGATTTTAAAAATAGAATCTCTGAAATCGAACCGCAGCAAAGCAAACTCCGAATTGAATTGCTCTGATTTTTCAGAGCAATTCGGCTCAAAAATTCAGTTCCTATGGTTCGAATTCGGATCTACTTGAATACGGAGATTCGGAGATTATTTTCGTTTTTAAAACTCTAAATAAAAAATATTATTTAATAATTTTAGCAATAAAAAATATTCAAATTAAATATTTATAATCCAAAACATAGATGATAAAATTATTATAAATATCTAATATTCAATATCCATAATAAAATAAAAATATCCAGCACTAAATTATTATAAATTCAAAATAAAAAACTTAAATGCATAAAAATAAGTAAGATAGACAAATCAAACACAATAACACAATTTTCTTATACATATATATAATTTAACAACACTACTAACATTGAGTTTTAAATCTCCACATTAGTCTTTGACACAATATTTTTTAAAATTTTAAATTTTTGAGTAATATCTATCTCGTTTGGAAAGGATATCAGAGCTAGTCGGAATCAACATTGGGAGTCCCTATGTGGCGTGGTCTTTATCCGACGTGTGTGCCTCCATATGTTGGTCATTAGCAGCGTGAGTGCTCATGGTTTGATTAACAGAAACTTTAGCTTTAGTCTGATAAGAATGAATTATAAATCGTGGTTCTATCACATGACAAAAGTCACAAAATTCTAGATGTTCTACATGCCTAAATGCAAATCATCTTGTTGGGGCTTAAAGGCTAAGGTGTTTTGACTATTGTTTAAATTATATAGATATAACAAACACCTAGATAAATAATTGCTTAAATAACTAATACCACAAGTAGATGGATATGCAACAGATTTACTATAATATTTATATTTAGTTTTTTTTTCTTGAGGATTTTCATCATTATTTAATTCAAAATGCTCCCAAACCCAAGATCTTTTTCTTTTACTGCTCATCTTAGATAATTTTGTAGCATTTTCAAAAATATTTACATTCATATGCTTGTTAAATTTTACATACTTGAACTTCATTCCTTGTAATTTAATAAAAAAAAATGATAATCCACAATGGACTCAAATTTAAATAAAAGTAAGTATAAAATAAAAACAATAAAGTTCAATCAATAAATAAAGTCCAATCAATAATAAGTAGTTAAATAAATATAATTTTTTTGCTAATATTATCCATATGTATAATTTCTAATTATAGTCTTCTTTTATAATAAATTTACAAATTTTATATCTTGTTAATATTGAAAATACTAATTACTATTTAATTATTTAGTAAACAATAATTATGACTTATTTAACCAACTTCTAATTCTTTTTTTATCCCAATTTTTTTATCACAATTAATTAATTAATTATATTATTATTCATAAATTCAAATAAAATTCATAAAATTTAATTAATTAAAATTAACTAATATAATTAAAATTAGTATTATATTTATTTAAACTAAAATATATATTTATTATTTATTTATTTCCTTATTTATTCATTTTTTATCCTAAACTTTTTTTATCACAATTAATTAATTAGTTATATTATTATTCCTAAATTAAAATAAAATTTATAAAATTTAATTAATTAAAATTAACTAATATAATTAAAATTAACATATTTATATGTATTTTTTTAAAACTCATTCATAATTCACAAATGATATATCAAATTGAAACTCAAGAAGGAAAGATCTCGAAAATACCAAACCGTAGGAAAAAGATATCAAAAAATGGCCGAAAAATCCATCGAAATTATTTCAGCAGTTGTCGACTCGTCATCAGGCGACGGTTCTCTTGGTATGGCGCATATCACGAGGCAAAGAGCAGTCGGCAATAGACCTGGCAGAAACCAACCGAAAGCTCTCTCTCATCTGCACTTTCTTACTCTGACACTCTCTCTCATCTCTCCTCTCTTCTCTCACTCATTTTTCTTTCTTTCTTTATTTTCTTTATATACATATATTATACGATATATATTATTATTTTATTTTATTTTTTATTTTTTATATATATATATATTATAAACTAAGTTAAAACTGTGTAGATTTATATAATAGTATTATTATATATATAATATATATGTACAGTATATATTGTATGCTATATATATTATAATATGTATATTTGTGCTACAGTATGTACTATATTATATACTAAATATTTATATTATAATATATATAATATTATACATATTATGACGTAATATATAATATATAGGCATATATATACTATAGTATTATTATAAAAAAGAAAATCTCAATAAAAGCAAAAGTATACATATAATATAAACTAATCAAATATAAGTATTTTATTTTTTTATGTATTTTATTTATTTATTTATTTATTACAACCGTAATTTATTTTTTTATTTTTTACTTGCAATAACCTGACTTTTTAATTCTCTCTTGTTATCCAATTTCAATCCATAATATTAACATTTTTTTTTCTTTTCTTCTTTCTTTTTTTTGGTAACTAGTTAAATTTTAACTAGTTTATTATGTATATATTTTATCATTTTACATATATATCTAAATAATATTTTAAATATAAAAAAGACAAATGTCTAATTTGGACCATGTACTATATCGTGTGTACTATATTGAACTTTAAAATTTTTTTGAACAAAAAATATATATTTTTTTAAATTCGGATTAAATTAAAACTTTTTTAATAGAATAGTTAACTGAACTAACGGCAGAGTCCAATCAAGATTCAAATTGAACTTTTTATAATTTATTAATATTAATATAATATTTTTTAAAATTATTTATTAATAAATAAATATTTAATATTATTAATAATAAATAATTAATTTTTATAAAATCATAATTTATAATAATTTTAACAAAAAATTAATAATTTATAATATTAAAAAATTATAATTTATTTTTAAATTTTTAAATTTTATATTTTAAAAATTATTTTCTTAAAAAAATCTTTGGATTAAAAATAAAAAAAATCTTTGCTTAATAATTTATAATATATTTATACAAAAATAGTCACACTAAATAAAATTAAAAAAATAAAAAAAAATCATTGATTTCATCACCTTCATCAATAATTTTCATGACCTTAAAATCATAATTATTAATTCTACAATTTTAGAGAAGAAGCCAAAGTTATAAATATTGAAAGCCGAAAAAAAATAATAAGGGATAGAGAAAAATAATTGGACAGTCTCTTCCATAATCTGTTTAAAATATATATATATATATATGTGGTTATTTTATATTATTTTTATTTAATTTAATTAATAAAATAATTTTTCAGTTTTAAAAATTAATTAAAATTTTAATTAATTTTTTTAAAAAAAAAATTCATTCATTAAAATTTTTAATTAATTTTTTAAAACTAAAAAATTATTTTATTAACTAAATTAAATTGTGTAAAAATAATATAAAAAACTATAAGTACATTTTTTAAATTAATTTTACGAAGGAGATTGCCTTTTTTTTTCTATTTTTTTAGGCTTCCAATAAATATGGCTTTCGCTTTTCCTCTAAACTTGTAGAATTAGTAGTTTTGATTTCAAGTTCATGAAATTTATTAATAGGGATGATGAAATCTATGATTTTTTTAAATTTTGTAAATTTTATTTAGTGTGATTATTTTTGTACAAATAAATCATAAATTTTAAACCAATTTTTTTTAATTTTTAATCCAAAGGTTTTTTTAAGAAAATAATTTTTAAAAAGTTTAAAATATAAAATATAAAATTTGAAAAAAATTTAAAAAATAAATTACAATTGTTTAATATTATAAATTATAAATTTATTAATTTTTTTATTAGAATTATTGTAAATTATGATATTATAAAATTAATTATTTTTTATTATAAATTACTAATTTAACCCAAAATTAAAAAAAAAGTTCTATTTTGATTAAAAAAAATTTTAAAATCTAATTTGATACACACGTTGTAGTACAAAATCTAAATTTAACCTCTGTCCTATAAAAAATTCAGGCTATTATATATATATATATATATATATATCATATATTGATATTGTTATATTAAACTTCTATTAAGCATAACAAACTTTATAACATTAAACATTCAATATATATAATTAATCTTATATTGTTATGATATATTTTTATGCATTAATTGTATTGTATATATAATTAAATTTATTTATATTAATTACATAATATTAACTATATGTATTAATAATAATTATATATAATATTGACTTAAGACATATAAATTATGTATGCTCACTTATATGCTTTATTTATTTTTCAATTGAAAAATTAACAAAGTTGTATTATGTATTAACAAATTTTTTTTCCTAGAGATAAGGGTTCAAATCTCCACAACGTAATGACTTAGACATATAAAATATTAAAGTGAATATATTACATGACATAATATGAAAAATTTATTAGTTAATCATATTTACTACTTATATTTAAATTAATATTTATATTATTCATATTATTCTCAAATTTATTATTTATTTATCTCCATTATCACTAATACTATTATTAATGTACAAACTCATTATTTTTATTCAAAACTAATATTACTATAAAAAATTACTTGGTAGCAATAATTTATATAACTATGTTGCATATGATTTTTTAAATATTTAATAAATAATTTATTGACAATCAAAATTTTTTAAATATAATTTATATTTTATTAATTTAATAATATTATAAAATATTAAATCAATATTAATTAGATGAAAAATTAAAAAATATATATGACCATTAATTATATTTTTATTTTTATATATTTTGTTTGTAGTTAAATTAGGAAATTTACTTCATTTAATTATATAATATTAAATATTAAAAATAAATTAATATAATAAAATATAATTTTATATTATTATTAATTGATCGAATATTATTTTAAATATTAAGTTCAATTTGATTCGGTTCGATTCAGATATGATCTAATTTTTAAATTCACTTCATATTATAAAAATTAATATAATTTAATTTGAAAGAAAAGTTAAAAATCAATAAAATTTTTTAACTTTAAATATTTTTAGTTAAATTATTTAGATCGATTTAAATATTTTTAAGATATGTTACTAGGTTAATTAATACAAATATAAAATATTTATTTAGTTGAAAATTAAAAAATATATACATAAAAAATTCTTTATTTGCCTAATCCTAATGGCACGCAAAACAGACCCCACATGAAATATCGACGGTAGATATAAAAGAACTGATATGACAAAGCACATAATAGCATCGCAGGACAAAAACAGTCTTTCTTGACCTGAGAAGGCACATTCCTATTCTTGAAATTTTCTTTGTTTACTTTTGTGAATTGCGATTAAACATTTTATTCTCTCCTAATCTCACAGGTAATTTCTTCTTTTGTTATCCTATTCTTTGAATTTCTAAAAATTTCTTTCACAAATTGATGATTGTTAGGGTTTTAATTTTAATTGTTTAATTATACGATGATGATGGTGGTGATCTTTTGTTGTTAGATTTGAAATTCGATTGGTTGATTGTCCAATAAGAAGATGTGGGCCGCTTCTTGCCTTGCGTCTTGCTGCGCTGCTTGCGCCTGTGACGCTTGCCGCACGGTGGTGTCAGGGATAAGCAGACGCTCTGCCAGAATTGCCTACTGTGGTCTCTTTGCTCTTTCTTTGATTGTTTCATGGATTCTCCGTGAGGTAGCTGCTCCTCTTATGGAGAAGCTCCCTTGTAAGTCTTGTTTAGATGTTGATAATTTTTAAACTTTCCTTAAAGTTTACTGCTTTAATTTGATTAATTAATCATTAAAATAGGAGTTAAATGAAATTTAAGTGGATAGTCCTAATTTTTATGTGGTGTTAATGTAGGGATCAATCATTTCCATAAAACACCCGATAGGGAGTGGTTTGAAACAGATGCTGTGCTCCGTGTTAGCTTGGGGAATTTTCTGTTCTTCACTATTCTTTCCTTTTTAATGATTGGTGTAAAGAATCAGAAAGATCCTCGTGACAGTTTGCATCATGGTGGATGGATGATGAAAGTTATTTGCTGGTGCATTTTGGTGATATTTATGTTTTTCCTTCCAAATGAGATCGTTAGCTTCTATGGTAATCAGTTTTTCGACTTGGTGCCAATAGCATTGATGATTGGATTATAATTTTCTGCTTTTGGTTGCCCTATCTGTTTTATCTGTAACGCCATTCTCAAATTCTTTGCTTAAGTCTAACTGTTATAGTTTGTAAATACAGAGTCAATATCCAAATTCGGTTCAGGGCTGTTTCTTCTGGTTCAAGTTGTGCTTTTGCTGGATTTTGTTCATGGATGGAATGATAAATGGGTTGGATATGATGAACAGTTCTGGTTAGTTTGCCTTTCCCTTGCCTTGATTACCCTCCATTTTACTGTTGCGTTTTTCTAATTCTTCAATGAGATTTAACTCTGGTGTCAATTTTATTAATACAGGTTTGTTGCTTTATTTGTCATTTCACTTGTTTGTTATCTGACAACATTTGTCTTCTCGGGATTTCTCTTCCACTGGTTCACACCATCTGGACAAGACTGTGGGTTAAACACCTTCTTCATCGTCATGACCCTGATTTTTGTGTTCGTTTTTGCTATTGTCGCATTGCACCCTGCTGTAAGTCTATACATTTGTATTCTATTTTTTCTCATGCTATAGCGATTGGCAATCATTTTACATGATTTTCACTTTCATGAAACAGAGGAAGTGTATTGTAAGATACACATATTGCAACCTTGAAATTGTATATATATGTTGTTTTGTGCTTTGATTTGATTAGTTTAGGCCTAATGTCTGCAAGATTGATGCATGTCACTTTTTCTGTTGAAAAATAGGGAATTCCCTGAATATAGGAAAGTTCATTCAGCATTCTTTTGAACAGCTCTCAAGGATGATACTTGTTTATGCCCAAACACTTGGTTTTTCCTGTGATTCTTTCTACATCAGATAGATTGTACTTGATAAAGAGAGGCTGAAAAAACCTAGAGGTAAAATAAGTGAATCCAACATGGCTAGATCTATTACAGTAGTGGTCCTATGATACCTTTTTTATAGGCTAGAGCTTGACTTTTTATTTTACTCAAAGGTACCCTTTCTCATGTTCTGCACAAGTTGATATTGAAACAGTTACGAATTGATGAACTATGACAAAGATAGGTTAAAGCACAATTCTTTTAAGTTTTTATTTTAGTACATGTTGCGATGTACGTTAATGGCTTCTACGAATGATAATATGATACTGGACCTGATAATCTGTAGGATGCGTGTGATGGTCCTCAGCAATAGGCAACCTCGATTGCAAAACTAAAATAGTTGTTTACATCTTCTCTCAGGATCTTGTTTTCTGATGAGTAGTGTCTTTGGGAGATGTTGAACATCTCATGCTTAACATGTTGCATATGTGCTAAATTTGAATTTGTTGTTGTTAATGCGTGAATTTTTCACTATGCTGTTCACATGGGAGTCTAGGTGCCAAGCTATAACTTTGTGCAGTCTTGGCATGAGGAATTTTGTTGTAATTTCTATGAAGGCAGAATTTTGTTGTAATTTCTATGTTGGCTTTGCCTTTATTCATTCTTGGCTTGAGAACTTTTGTGATCTTCTATCTCAACGGCCATGTTTCTGGTGCAAAACAGGTTGGTGGTAGCATTTTGCCAGCATCAGTCATATCTGTGTACTGCATGTATCTCTGCTACAGTGGACTTGCCAGTGAACCAAGGGAATATGAGTGCAATGGTCTTCACAGGCATTCAAAGGCTGTTTCCACTGGCACCCTCACCATTGGCCTGCTTACAACTGTTTTATCAGTTGTCTACTCTGCCGTCCGTGCTGGGTCTTCTACAACTCTTCTTTCCCCACCAAGCTCACCCCGTGCAGGTATTGTCCTGGGAAAGACATACAAATCTATATTGCCTGGCATTTCCAAACATCATCTGCAATATCTTTGGATGTGCAATTTAGTTTTGGAAAATACATTCATAAATCTGATTATGCAAAATCTTGTGCCTGAAATTTTCAAAACACTATCTGCAATCTCCTAACAAGATGAGGAAACTCAACTGCAGCAGTTTTATTGATTTTTTTGGGAAAGGAACAGATACTTACCATTGTGTATTTCATGAGACTTAACTCTTATTTATCCCCCTAGCTGATGAGGTTAGCCATCTTGTCCCTGAAATATACTTGGCATTTGCCATTGAGATTTGAAGCTTTAATTTCTTGGTGTTGCAGGCAAGCCTTTACTACCGATGGAAAACAAGGCAGAAGAAGAGCATCATGAAGAGAAAGAGAAAGCTAAGCCAGTCACGTATTCTTATGCTTTCTTCCACATCATCTTCTCTCTGGCAAGTATGTATTCAGCAATGCTTTTGACTGGGTGGTCAACCTCAGTTGGGGAGAGTGGAAAATTGGTCGATGTGGGATGGGCATCTGTATGGGTTCGCATAATTACCAGCTGGGCAACTGCAGCCCTCTACCTGTGGTCTCTAATTGCTCCTATTATGTTCCCAGACAGGGAGTTCTAAGTCTTCTCTGGAGAGAACTATTGCCGGATTTTCAAGTTACCGTCATTGTATGTGATATAAAGAAACTGTCTGACTTGCTTGTAAAATGGAGTCTCGACTCTTCTATAAGAACTGTTTATAGTACCGTAAAACATGTCATTCTGCATTTATGAATTTGGAGTGATGAAAATTTGTGTTACGCCCTCTCCCTCCCCTGCCTCCTCCCTCCTCCTCCTCCGCTGTCTCTCTTTCTCCAGCTCTATCCAAAATTCAATATTAATGCTCATGATGCAGCAAATGATCAGTTCTACGCTTGATATCTCTGCCTAATGAATCATATGATATGATTTAATAATCATTCTGAATCCAAGTTTTCAGTTTCAGGTAAACATCATGCCCTTCAATTGGGATCGAGTTATGTGATCTTTTTTCTGAAGGATCTAGAACTGGATCTTCTAAAACTAGATGTTTGATAGATTTCTTATCCTTTTTAAGTCCCTGTAAGAATTTAATGGCTCTCTGCCAAAGAACTCTTCATCCTCTACTCAAACTTTATTGATCAAGTAATTAGTTCCCCACTAAACCTTATTTCTCACAAAACCTATCAAAAGAAATGTGATCCATGAACATAAAGTAAAACATAACTGACCATAACAAGAAAGGAAATTCGTTAAACATAAAATCCTTCAACAGCTACTGTCTGAAATCAGTTAGTGTTTATCTTGTGGACGAGCCTTCTTCTTTCGTCCATGAGTGATCCTTTATAAACAACCCCAGAAAATGGATTCACTCACTCACATTTCACTCCTTACAAGTAAATCCGTCTATTTTTACATTACTTCCTACATGAGCATGGGAAATCACCAGAAATCACGACAAGAGCAATATCCTTCCTTGAAATGGTGAAACCTCAAGGAATCTCTGACGATGATATGCATGTTGACAATTTTTGCTATTAACTTGATGGCATCATGACAATCTCCACATATTCTCAAATTCTTGAACACTCGAATGGATGATTTTCCACCTGAATTCAGTATCCCAAAAACAACTGCCAGCCTTTCACTGTGGCTGCAAAGAGTTTCTTCTCTTTCTTCTTGCTTTACATTCTGCAGCACAAAATAAGTGTTCGGCTGATATCCCATCAGTCTCATCTTCTCACCTATATCATCCAAAAATCTATATATCTCATCACTTTGTTTATTGCTCTTATCTCCAACAACGAAAGAATAAACTCTGTTTTTCACCTGAACCCAACTACGACCTGGTGTCTTTGCAATTCCTTTATTTCTCATCATTTTTCTAGTTTCACAAGCTTCAGTCCACATTTTGGCGGTTCCCAAAACGTTAGATAACAGCACATAGTTTCCAGGTTTATCTGGTTCGATCTCAAACAGCCTATCTGCTGCTATTCTTCCTAATTCAACATTCTTATATACTCTACAAGCACCAAGCAATGCTCCCCAGGCACCAGCAGTTGGTTCCATAGGCATTTTTTGCATGAATTCATATGCCTGTTCCAGGAGACCAGCACGACTCAGTACATCAACCATGCATGAGTAATGATCTCTATCAGGTGCAACTGAATACTGAGAACTCATTGAATTGAAAATCAAAAGGCCCTCATCCACTAGCTGAGAATGACTACAGCCAGACAAGACTCCTACAAACGTAACAGAATTGGGTTTAACCCCCAAGTTTAACATTTATGGAAAAGCATTAACGATTCTTCTCCATTCCCATGCAAAGAGTTTGCAATAATCATTGTGTTCCAAGCAATACCATCTTTTCTTGGCTTCAAATTGAAGACTTCTCTTGAGAGTTCCAAATCACCACACTTGGCATACAACAAAACAAGATCTGTAGTTATTGTTTCTGCAGTAAACCAATGCCTATAGACATAACCATGAATCTCTTTCCCACCCCTTAAGCTTTCCAAATTTGTGCAAGCAGGTAAGGCACTAGCAAATGTGATTTGATTGGGTTTGAACCCTGACTCTTGCATTTTAGCAAATATATCCATTGCCTCTTCATTTAAGCCATTCTGTGAGCAACCGCTGATTACAGCATTCCATGAGGCATGATTTAAATTGATACCTTCTTTTCTCATTTGATAAAACAAAGCAATACCCTTCTCACATTCTTTATTCAAGAAGTATGCTGTTAACATGACATTCCATGATACAACATCTCGCCAAGACATGTTATCAAATATCAGCCTAGCTTGTTTAACGCTTAAGCAACTAGCATACATGTTGACAAGTGCACTACTAACAAAAACATTCCCTTCCATCGCATTTCTCAAAACAAATCCATGAATCTCTCTTCCTGACATCAGTTCTTTCAAATGTGCACAAGCAGGTAAGATTGATGACACTGTCAATGGATTCGGTCTCATTCCATTCAACCCCATTTCCCTAAAAGCTAATAGACCTTGTGTAGGCATATCACAGTTGACATAACAAGAGATCATTGAAGTCCAAGAAACCACATCTTTAACCACCAAATAATCAAAAGCCCGTTTTGCTCCATCGACACACTTACATTTCCCATACATATCAATCAATCCATTGCCCTACAAAATATCTTTATTAAAACAAAACCGAATTGCATCTTCATGTATTTCCTTGGCCTTGATAAGATCACCAGATGCAGCACAAGCCTTGGTCTCTGATAGTAACACTAATTTATCAGGCTTTATATTACGTCCCAGCAATGAACTATAGATCCCTATGGCTTCCTTAGGGAACCCATGTTGAATGTGAGCTGAAATTAAAATGGTCCATGTTAGCAGGTCTGGTTCAGGAACTTCATCTTACAAGTGGCGTGCACCTTGTAAGTTACCTGAATACAAGCAACTTTTGATCAATTTGAGCCTCCGGAGAGGCTGGAGATTTATGGGTAGTTTTGGAATCATGTTACTTTCAAGTTAATTTGCTATAAAAATGTGTTATTTCTTTCTAAAGAAATTGAAAGATCATCTTGAACTCTCAATTAAATTATGGAACAAAAGTCCCTTTGTCATCATGTGTTTTCTGTATTTCCCTCTTACTCATCTTCCAAGTTTCAACCCCTTGGATACGAAAACTTTATACGAGAAACTACAATTGGCATTCATATTGCTGTCTAACAGTTACTAGTTTTCAAGTTCGACCAACAAGCATTTGACTTTAGATGAAATGTTTTTCATTTTCGGTCGTTAATGATTTTATAACCCAACAAAACCCAAATACATAAAATATATGTTCCATAAAAATTTTATTAGATATTAGAGTTATATTAATAAATAAGTTTTTTTTTTCTATTTTTACATTTTTGTTATCACAAATTCTTATGAAATTGCAATTTAATCTTTATGATATGCTATTTAATTAATTTTAATTATAAATTATCATAGTTTGCTTCATAAAAACAGTTCTAAATACTAAAATATGAACTTTTATGTAAAAAATTAAGCATCAAATTTTATTGATTGAAATTAGTGAATATAAATATAAACTGCATTTAGCCGAGTGAGCGGTGTTGTGGAAGCCCATCATAAACAGTTAATTAACACCAACAATTTAACTCAATGTTAATTTAAATCAAAAATATTAATTTTCTTTTTTCACCCAAAACAGTGTCAGCTATATCTTTGAGTAAATATAAAAATATCCCACTAATGAATTTAACCAAACCGTAAATTAGCCTTAAACTTTCAATATCTTTCGTAATGAATTACCTTTCAATCATCAATTATTGCTTATTTTGGTATAGAGTAAAAGCAAATTTCAAATAGAATATTATTTCAGAAAAGCTTTATCATTTTTGTGATTTTACTCTACTCAACTCCAAAAAAATAATTTACATAAAAATAGCAAATTTCAAAATAAAATATTATCTATTTTTAAGTTGATAATTAAATAATTAAATAGGGTTTATTAATTAAATTAATAATTATACTGAATAGCACATATCATATTAATATAAATTAAAGGTATTAGAATTATTCAAATATAAAAAAAATAAAATTTATTTTTTTATACAATAAAGAAAAGAAATTATATTCTTCAAATATAATTCTTTTCTCAATTTTAAAATGCGTCAAACTCGTATGCGAGTAGCAGAAAAAGATTAAAAAGTAATGAGAGATTAAAAAGTAATGATTATTAAAAGGTGACAATTCAAACTTAAGCATTTAGTAATTTCCGCATTTGAATTACATTTTTTACTGTGTTTTATTTAGAATGAGAACTTTTCAATCAACAATGAATTTTGAACTGACAATTGAAATATTGCAAAGTGTAACCAGCCAACCAAGCAAACAAGCCTGGGAGAAGGTATCGTGCTAGCAATTGCCAGTCATATGTCATTCACTTCTTTACAAGGTCATGAACCTCGTGGCTGTGAATTGCTGCAGTGACAGAAGCTGGCGGATGCAATATTGCGTTATGCAAGTTACCATGCATAGGAATGTGCAGTTATGCAATTTATGCATAGAAATATGCAGTGATCAAATTGATCGATAATTATAGAAAAATGTGCAGTGATTAAATTAGTCGAATTTCAATTATCGATCAACCCAACCATTGATAATCAGTCAAAAAATCTATATTTAAAAATCAATCATTATAAGATGATTTGATAGAATTCAGTCGAATTCGTCGAATTTTATCAAATTCAATCAAATTCATTGATAAATATACAATTCGAAACCGACCAACTCAATCGATTTCAACCGACGTAGTCAGTCAGGTTGGTTTATTTTCGGTCGGATCGATCGGATTCGAAAATTTTGCTCATCCCTAACCATGCATTTCCAACCAATTTATCAAATCTTTCACAACATAAACATAGGGTTGCTATGACCATTCAAATATAAGCTTCATCAGAACCAAGGATTACGAGATGCAGACCATTTTATTTAAATTGTCATTGATTCAACTGCACCTGACTTAATGCTGTAATAGCAAGGTGCAGGTATATCAGAGACCGAGAAAAATATGCGCACCTATATCAAACTGCATGCCATAACACATTCTCAAAATTTGCTTATATAAATCGTGGAAAGGGTTTGCAATGTAATCCAAACACAAACCAAGATGCTGACAAAGACTGGTCCATCTATAAAATAACTTACGCCAGAAAAAGAAAAAGAAAAGAAGAAAAAACAATGAATCCAACTCGGTAAGGTTCTCAGCTCAATCCTCAAAATCTCCAGCATTTTCCAATAAGTAGTTAGCTGCCAACTCCTCGTTGCGATCACAAGCCAAAAATGCCTCGATGACAAGAGCTCTATCAAAACCCATTGCCTCAAGCTATAAAGCAAAACAAATATGAGCTAATTAGTAAAATGAGAAAATAGGAGAATTGATATCTATAGTGACAAAATAAGGCCAATAACAATGTGCACATACCCGTTCAATAGCCTCCTGTTCAGCTGGGGTTACGTTGATAGCATGAGGCATGTCTTGGTCCGCCTGATCAAATATATCCCTGAAAGATGAACAAATTTAACCCTTGTTGGACTGCAATGTCATAGTAAAAATTAAGTGAGCAAGCATTTTAGGTTATAAAAGACATCAATTCAATTCACTAGATACAGATAGCGGTTGCAACATTGATGGCAATAATGAAGTGGCAAATACTAAGTACAGATTACCCTAAATCTTTAAGGTTGAGGAAGACTGTTTGAAATAATTTTTTAAATTCTAGTTCACCTGATGCCAGCAATATAGTACTCACCCTTCAGAACCTTCAAGAGGTTCATTTATTAACCGAAGAAATTCTTCATGATGTTCTTGAATTATTCTCAATAAATGGGGGTTTTGTTTTCCAAGCTCCTGAAGCATGGGCTGTAACAAAAGCAGTAGATTGAACTCTGAGATTATAAATTTCCTTGTAGAAAAATCAAAATGAGAGAAATCCAGACCTGTAAAATTTGTGGATTTGCCTGAACCATTGTACGCAATGTTTGGAACTACATGGAAAAAAAAATGGATTTGTCATCATACAATTGTAAATCAAAATAGCATTATTAGATATCTTGGCATAAAAAAAATCTAGCATGCAACTCATAACAAATTCTGAGTATATCCAGCAAAATATTTATCAAGGCAACATGGTCTAGTTATTGACTCCGACAATAATGCATATTCTTCCTACCATGCAATATTCACCATGGCATTATTTTTAGGCATTGTCTGTACAGCCATGCTATCACCTTGACAGACATGGCATTGTTAAAAGAACAAAGTCCATAAACCTGCTCCCTTGGGCAAATGCTAAAATGAAACCAAACTGATATAAATTAAGCATTTCAGCTTTTAAATGCTTTAAAAAAGCAATAAATCACACCTGTTGATTGTTTCTGAGGAAATCAAGGGTTCCAAGGCCTCCGCCACCTCCACCAGCAGAAGCAGTCTCCTGGGGAAGTTTCACATAATTGAAACAAGAAGCAGAATATGCACAATACGTGATGAAAGTCCTCCAAAATCTGAGGCATTACCTGAGGAAACATATTCAAGGGAGAAGTATTTGGCGCTCCAGATACAGGAGCAGGAGGAGGTGCACCTGTTTCAGTTGCCTGACCTTCAGGTAAACGAGCCACTGGGACAGCAACTTCTGTCGTTTCTGGAATACCCTGAAGATCAACTAACATAAATAGATAGTCTGAAAAAATATTGCAGCATAATACATATCAAGTTTGGACATACAGAGTACAAGTAATCCACTGCTCTTTCTGGATTGTTATAGGCAGCTCGAAGTGCACGAGTAACTGTTTCTTTATCCCAGTTGCCACCACCTATATCCATTATTTGTTGAATAGTCTGCTCAAGATTACTGCCAGCAACTGAATTGGAAGCAGCTTGGTCATAGGAATTAGGTTGGGAACTGCAACAAAGAAAAGGCACCTGTATTAGGCTATTAGACTATCACATTACTTTTAAAATTGTTGAATACTTGCATAACTACATTACTTGTCCAAGTAAAAAAAAAATACAATCTTGTACAGGATCAACATCAGTAATATTTCACATTGCTGGTGCACTTGAATCCGCAAAAAACAGATAAAAAATACAACAAATGTAGATCATGCATTTTCAATGTAACAAAAGGCCTCAATGAGTAGATTTTTGGACTTTAACAGCAGAAATAAGGAACATAGGTCCTTCCACAATAGAGGATATGATAACAGAGCCATTGAATTCTCATTGCAGAGTTGGGACTTGGGAGGACATGTGGTGGTGTCAAGCATGCAATTACCAATCTTATTGCTTTATTTTACTTGGAATGAAGGAAATCCCATATGCTGAAGATCCAAAAAACAGTGTCTCACATGCATGCACATGGACTTGGCTACCATAACTAATAGTAATAGCTCTTACATTCTGGCTTGAATCAACAATCAATGTCAGCTTCCACAACAAAGTGTCCCATGAATACATGCAATTGCTGACAATTACAAATAACACAAAATGACTTTAGAGCCTAAGCTGAAACCATTCCAGCTCCTACACTTAACAAAACAGGCACCAACTCATGCACAATTAAATAATACCCCATATTAATTACTTGCAACAAACATGAAACTTGACAATAAACAAATAAAAAAAAAAAAAAGAAAACAGAGCCATGCACTAGCCAAGAAGAAGATCCATGTTGCTAGATTATAAGACCAGAACCAGTATCCCTCCTAGGCATCCACAAACTTCATCTTCAGGATTCTGATCAACACCATCAGGAATAAACTTGTAGATAAGTTTGATTAAACTTCATTAATATAATCCAATCTACTTGATTTTGTAATTGAATTGATAAATAGAGTTCTACTATCTCAAATAAATCAAAAGTAAATATACTTTCTCAAATACATCTTTTAACATAGGGATTAGATCCTTCAAAGGATGATAATTGTCTTTCATAGTTGATACAACCAATTAAATTAAATTGAAGTCCTCAATTTCAAAGAAAGGAGCTTTTCTTGTGAAGGGGAAAGTCATCTGTTGTACTATTCCCCGCTTTTCTGCAAAAAAGTCACTAACAAAATTTAAACACAGCCTTCTGATCACAAAGGACAACCTTCTGTTCACAAAATAGGGACCTTATTATGCACCTGATATTCAACACAGACAAGGTTAGACTAGAAGAAATACTTTGGATAGCATTGTCATAGATATGACACATGAAAGAACAAGGCCTTCAGCAATGCGTTTTATAGTGCTCTTGTCTAGACTGTGCTTCACAAGAATGTCTGATTCACATTCACTGAAGATAACGACTACTTTTGTCTTTTGAAGAAGAAGACAACTGCACCAAGGCTCACCCTCAAAGGTGCTTCTCATGTAATTCACCAAATGTCATTACATTAAGTTTCAATAGACTTCAACTTGAGTAGAAACAGAACATGAACAAAAAGGACTGCAGTCTAAATATTTATATCAATCCAGGTTATTGTTCTATGAAATTTTTTTACCATATATGAGTTAACATAATAAGGATAAGGTTATTACTAAAGAAAAAACAAAACACGGAATTGACCTATAACTACAAGAGTTTCAAAATGAGTTTGAACTTTATTCACCTTCCAATAACACCAGTGCCCACAAGTAAACAGACTGCAAAATTCCCAATATGAGGGGCATGATTTTTAACACTACAAATTTTTTATGACCTATAACTACAAATTTTTTATGACCTTTGGTCGTATTGTTTCACAGCATACACCATAAAAAAAAAACAAAATAGAGATAAGAGTTCTTACGTAGCTGTTGCTCCTTCAGAAGCTGATGTTGTGCTCTTTGAGGTCCTGAAATAACAGTTTGACTTTAAACGACACAAATGAGGTTGATGCCAAGATTTTAAGAAAATAATTGTCATATGAACTTACGGTGCTTGAACTTCAGCTGCAGGAGTTGAATTCGATAATGGTGGAGTTGTTGGTGGAGTTGCAGCTGCAGGCTGTCATAGACAAATGGAAAAAAGTTTATTGAGAGAGAGAAAGAGAGATAATGTCATACACCAAATGAAACGAGAAGTTACCTGGGTAGACGAGGTTCCAACTGAGCCTGAAGTTTTATTCTGTCAAAATAGACAGCGATTGGAAAATATGGTGAGGACAGCGAAATTGAAAGAGGCATTCAAAATCGAGTTGCCAAAGAGAAACCCGACCTCAAAAGAATATATATGCTTATAGTCACAAAATAATAATATAACAAAATAAATAATAAAAAAGCCACCACCATAAGTAGCAGATATTTGTTGAGAGGACATCCTCAGATATTGTATTTATAACCCTTTATTTTCAAAATCATTTTGTCTTATAAAACACAGAAAGATTTCTCAGCCAATTTGGGCCTAACTAAGACATTTAATGCACCAGAAGGGAGAATACCTCTCTCAAACTATAACACATTACAAACATAAGCCTCTAAAAGCATGGCTGCATACTAGTTTCTGGGAGTTAATGCTACTCCACGGTGTTTGAATAAACCCAATATGGAAGACCATGAATTATATTATTTTATTGAATTATGCAGAATCAAGTTCATAAGATTGGCATATGGACAAACAGACAAAGAAAACAGGATTCAATAAATTAACTAGAGTTTATATATGATTTAAATGATACAACTAAGGACTGATACATCATACGTAGTCATAAGCAATTTAATATTCTACACCTTTTTTACTTTATTGGTATACTATGTTCAGACAATTAGTTTAGAAAGCAAATGTAAAAAAAAAAATATATATATATATATACACTAATGGAATATGTTGTTTTTACAACCATTAATTTCCAAACAGTACTCTAAAATTAATGGCCACAACAAACTAGCACTGATAAAAGCACAGAAGGAATACCTTGCTAAGCATTACAACAAGAAAACCATCTTCAGTGACCTTATTCTCTGCTAATGTAGTTTCATCTTTCAATACTTTCCCATTATGAATCAAAAGTTGCTGGCCACAAGGGTAATTGTCCTTTCCTTGAACATCCTCAATATTCTTCTTCACAGCCATTACCTTTTAACACAAAACTTCCAATTAATCACCAAAAAATCCCTCTTTTCAAACCATTTTACTCGTAAAAATCTACCATTAAAAGCCTAAATGAAACAATATCTAAAAATTATATTTTTTCTATATCAAATCTGCTGTGCTAGTGCTCTTTATAGGGCTTTCAATAGCTGGAGTAATTGAGTTCCATATTAACACTATAGATAGATAAATAGAGACAGAAGAGTTACTCACTGTATCGGTGGGCTGAACCCTAATTTCGAAATGGCTGCCTTTGAGAGTTTTAACAGTGAGCTTCATATCGGCGAATCGGAGAGAGACAGGAAACGACACCGGTTTCTAGAAAGAGAAGAAACCCTAGAGTGAGAAACGGTGATGCTGAAGCTGATTCCAGACAGCTAGCGAGCTGGATTTTCAGTTTTAAGATGAAGAGTCTGACACGTGACTTTAAAATAAAATTTCTCTGTTTTCTTTCTGAAACTAGAAAAATGTTGCTTATGTTTATGTCGTAAAAACTTGTTTAAAATTTTCATTTTGCTTATTTTGCAAATTAATTAGTAACTAGATATAGACATGCATAATGTGCTAACCATTGAAATTAAATATATAATTTTACCATAAAATATAAAAATTTTTAATTATTTATATTAATTAATATTTTCAATCAACAAATTTTTCATAAATAAAATCTTTTATATTTATATATTAAATATATGATATTTTATTTTTATATATTATTAATTTCAATTAATAATTTTTTGTGTTTAATATGATTATAAAAAATAAAATTGAAATTTAAAATAATTTTTATTTTAGTTTTAATTATCAAATTAAAAGATACATAAACAATATAGATAAAGTATATATACATTATGTGGCTCTATTTTTTTAAATTTTTAATTTCAGTTAATAAATTTATTATATATAAGATATTTTATTTTTATATATTAATAATTTATTAAATATATGATATTTTATTTTTATATATTAATAATTTTAAATAAAAATTTTATTAACACTTATTAATTTTTTAAATAAATAATATTTTATTTTTATATATTAATTATTTTAGTAGAAATATTTATTAATTTATTTAATATTTTATAAAATTTATTAAACATATAATCTTTAATCTTGATACATTGATATTTTCAGTTAACAAAATTTTAATAATAATTTATTAAATTTATAATTTTTTATTGTCATACATTAATAATTTATTGAATATATAACTTTTAATCTTTATATATTAAAATTTTAGTTAAAAAATTTATTAATAATTATTAATTTATCAATAATCAATTAAATTTAATAAAAATATGATTTTTATATAATAATATTTTTAATTACTAAATTTTTTTATTAAATTTATTAAATATACGGCTATTCATCTTCCTATATTAATTTTTATAAATTAAGATATAAAAATATATTATTTTTTATAAATACTAATTTTTTATATTATTTGTGTATGATATGATGGTTTAAATTTGTTCCATTTTTCTTAATTATATGTAAATATATATGTATATATATTACACAGATACCTAAATAAAAATCATTTTTTTATCAAATATTTATTTAATAAGCTTATTATTATCTAACTATCAAATATTTTTACTAATTAATTCAATTAATCAAATATTAAATATTTAAGCAATTCTCACAATTTCCATATTTAGATAAATTTATTAAGGACGTGCATTGATCGATTTGGTTAATTTTTAAAAGTCTATTAAACCGATCACCATTGAATTAAAAAATTTATCTTTCAAGACCAATCATTTAGAAGAAAGAAAATTTATAAAATCGACCACTAATAATTAAATTTAGTTCTATTTCGATCAATTTTAGTAGATTTCTATTTACAAAATATGCAAACTGAAATAAAACCGATAATTTTAATTTGTCAGAATTTTAAATTGAAATTATTCAATTCAATCGATTTAAATCAATATGGCCAATTAGATTCATCATAAAGATAGTTGAGTTGGATTTATTCAATCCATTTATTGATCTCTAAAATTTATTCATAATAAAAAAAAATAAAATTATAAAATAATTGGTTGATCCTCTTACCACCAATATTTCACAATTTATAATATTGTTATTATTATTTCTTTTAATAGAAAGTATCACTTATATATTATTAGCATCATAAAGTAAAACATCATGAATAATAGATGGAGAGAGAGGACTCCAACCCAATAAATTAGTCATAAAAACAGCAGCCCAAGCTAAAAAATGGACACACTGATTGTAAATTTCTTCACAAATAAGAAAGATAAAGAAATGAACTCCTTCATTAGAACTCGACAATTAATAAAGTAAACTATCAAAATAAAAATTATGATTAAAAGAATTCTGAACAGCTTGAATGACCATAAGATAATCACAATCAATCACCACATTAGCCATTTTTCTTTTCCTTTTAAGCCAGCTTAAAAGCCTCCCAAATATATAATATTGTTGTTTTAAATTTTAGTTCTTTTGCAACATCTATAAATATTTTGAATATTCAGGGAAAAAATAATTATTTTGATTTTGTTATTTTTTAATTTTATAAATTGCAAAGTTATTAAATTAAAATTTATTTTTTTAAATTAAAAAATAGTTAATCTATACGAAAGGTTTAATTTATAGAACTTCATTTATAAAAACATCTCAATTCTTGATTAATTGATTAACCAACCAATATAACCTTTAATTTCCGATATACTTCATTGATTATTCCATTTTGAAAATATCATTTAATAGCATTTCAACCTTTAGCTGTTGATAAAAATTTTATTTTTATCAGAAGCTGATAAATTAATTAGAGGAATTTACACCCTGTACCTTAAGAAGAAGTTCCATTTACTACAATACGGCACGCAAATTTTTTTTACATATTTAAGATTCTCACGGTGATTTTTTTTTAAATTTTTGTAATTTTTGTAATTTTCATTTTTTTTCTATTATATTTTATTTATATTTTTTATTTAAAAAAATTAATATTATATTTTTAATATACACAGAAAAAAAATTAAACATATACACAACATATACAAAATATACACTAAACAATACAAACTACATCTACACGTTTACAATACATCTATATAATATTTTTAATATTTGCTTAATTTTATTTTTTAATTTTTTATTTTCAAAATATTCACACAACATTCATACAATATTTAATATTTTTGCATAAAATACACACAACTTAAATAATAAAAATATAACATACATACAACATCTATAATACATCTACAACACATCAACTATATATCTACATAATAAAATTATATATATATATTTTTATTTTTTATATATATAATATGTAAAATATATTTAAAAATGAATTTAATCTTATTTTTTTTAATGTTACTTTATTTTTTATAATTAAAATTAAAATTTTTTCTTTTATAAAAAATGTGATTTTTATATGATAAAAAATAATTTAAAATATTAATTTTTATTATTTTATTAAAATATTTTTATTTTAATATAGAAATTTAAAAAATAAAATAAAATTTTAAAGTAAAATATTTATTGTAATGAGAGAAGAGATTTTTAAAAAAATATATTTTATTTTATTAGAAAATAAAATATTTTAAAATTTTATACTAGCTTTTTATAAAAATATAAATATTTTTAATTTTTATAATAAAAATTATTTTTTAAAATAATTATGTAATCATCTCAATTAATTAATCGAGTCCTTAAAAGTTAATGGTAAGCAGCAAAGTTTCTTTATTCAAAAAAAAAAGCAGCAAAGTTTCCATCGCGTCCGGAGGCAGCCATCTTGTTAAACCGTGTTAGTGGCGGATTAGCAATAGTCGATTGTGTCATGCACTTTTTGACAAGGTTTAGGCTGGGAATTGCTGCAGCAACATATAAGTTTGTGCCGCTGCAAAGCTGAACTATACTAATACTTAGCAAATTGCAACGCGTTCCAAACCAATTTATCCACCCATTCAACATAATTATATCGATTATTATGACCTCCATCCAAACATTCAACTCTATATTGGTTTGGTGAGAAAGGATGCTAGGATACAGATCATTTCGTATAGATTGTCATTGTGGGACTGTACTATACTTAATGATTCAACAGCATTCTGAGTTAATGTGTGGAAAATAGCATCCATATGCAGGTGCACATGGAATGGTGATCGGGGTTTTGTCGAACACCTAGGCAAGCTAATAACATGTTCAAAAAATTACTTTTAGGAATGGTGATCAGGGTTTGCAATGTAATCCAAATACCAACCAAGTTGCTTTTACACTGATCCACCTGTAAAATGATTTAGGGAGAAATAGAAAGAAAAGAAAAGAACAGAACAGAAAAGTAAAACTATGAATCCAACTGGGTAAGGTTCTCATCTTAATTTTCAAAATCTCCAGCATTTTCCAATAGATAATTAGCAGCCAATTCCTCATTGCGGTCACAAGCCAAAAACGCCTCGATAACAAGGGCTCTATCAAATCCCATTGCCTCTAGCTATAAATCAGAAACTATAACTAAATAGTAAATTCAAATAATGGGAAAGTGACGGGTATATAAACTTACAAAAGACAGGTCAATAATAATGTACAAATACCCGTTCAATAGCCTCCTGTTCAGCTGGGGCGACATTGATAGCATGAGGCATTTCTTGGTCAACTTGATCAAATGCATCCCTGAAAGATGAACAAATCTAGGCCAAGTTGGAATGGAATGTCATGGTCAAAATCATATGTGCAAGCATAGAGGCTATTAAAGACAACCCTTCAATTCACTAGATACAGATAGTGGTTGCAATGTTGATGGCAATAATGAAACAACATATACTAAATATAGATTTTCCCTATATCTTTAAGGATGAAGAAGTCTGTTAGTAATATTTCTTTTTAATTCATATAGTCCACATAACACCACCAATATAGTACTTACCCTTCAGAACTTTCAAGAGGTTCATTTATTAACCGAAGAAATTCTGCATGAAGTTCTTGAATTATTCTTAATAGATGGGGGGGTTTTGTTTTCCAACCTCCTGAAGGATAGGCTGTAACAAAAGCAGTAAATTGAACTCAGATAAATTTCCTCGCAGAAAAATCAAAATGAGCGAGAAATCCAGACCTGTAAAATTTGTGGATTTGCCTGAACCATTGTACGCAATGTTTGGAACTACATGGAAAAAAAAAAGATTTATCATCATACAAGTGTAAATCAGTGTAGCATTATTAGATCTCTTGGCATTAATGAAATCTAACATGCAACTCATAACAAATTCTGTGAGGATATCCAGCACATATTTATCAAAGCAACATGGTCTAGTTATTCACTCATGCTGTTACACATAATATCCCTACCAAACAATATTCACCATTACATTATTTTTAGGCATTGCCTAAGCAGCCATGCTATCACCTTGACAGACATGGCATTGTTAAAAGAGCAAAATCCATACACCTGCTGTAATACATTGTAATTTTGATAATAATAATATAGTAAAAGTTAAAATTTATTTGTTAAAGTAAATATATACATAATAATAATAATAATAATAAGTGGAACAATTAGGTACAATAGTAATAATAATAATAATAATATATTTATAGTGGTAATACCAATATAAATATATATATATAATAATAAATAAAAATATATAAATAAAAATCAAATATAAAATAAATATAATAATAATAAAAATCAAATCAGAAATTAGATAATGGAAAACTTTTATTTTGGTCCATTAAAATTGATTTAGTAAATTTTGATGGACAAACCATTAGGGTTTAATTTATTAATTAATATGTTATTAATTTGATTAGGAATGAAAATGTAAAAAAGAGAAAGGAAATAAGAAAGGAAAGGAATCGGAACAGTAAGAAGAAGAGGGAGAGAACTTGGAGCAATACTTTTCTTTAGCTTCATTCGTCACCTTCCGGTGAGAGTTTAGTGTCAGGCATCGGTCACCGGTAAAGCCAACTCATCGAACTTTCCCAATGCCATCAAAACCGTCGTGATCCGCAGTCGGGAGCCGCTGCACACACCGTTCGATTGCCTTACCAGAGCTCACGCTGGCATCATCTTCGGAGAGTTTTTTCGACCATTTTCCAGCAGCTTTTTTCGGCAAATTGGGTATTTTTAAAATCTTCTCATCCTAAACTTCGATTTGGTATATCATATGCAAATTACAGATGAGTATAAAAAAATACTATATATATGTGTATTAGGATAAATTAGACAAAAATAAAAAAAATTTAATTAGTTAAGTTATGATTTAATAAAGAAATTAGAATTTTAATTTATATGTAGAATTTATGATAAATTGAAAATAAATAAAGAAAATTAGATTTTGAATTATTTTAAGTAAAATTTATATAGTGATAAACTAAAAAGAAATGAGTAAAAAAATTAGTAAAATTAATAAATTAGAAATTATAATGTTAATTGATTAATTACTTATAGTTAATTATAATTATTAAATTATAGAACAAATTAATATAAATAATGAATTGATGAAATTATGAATTAGTAAATTATTGTTAGTTAATAAATATAAATATATTATCAATTATATTTAAGAATCATATATATATATATTTGTTTAATCAATCATTAAACAACTATATATATATATATGCTTAGATTAAATATATTGATAGTTAAATTAAGTTCAATTCTTGAATTATAAATTTGTTAGTAAATCATAAAATAAATTTATAGTAATTAAGGTATAAAGATATAAATAAGTACAGGGCGTCTTGGACATTTTAGGGGCCCCGAGCAGATACCGTCTTTCAACGTTTCAATACCGTCTTTCAACGGTTAGAAGCTTTTTTAATGCTTCACTGAGGAAAGTTTAGGACAATAAACACCATTAGCTAGCCTTCTGACTGTAGCGATAGATTTGGTGTGAAACGAGTAATATACTGCTCAGGGTGTAGCCGGGATGTTTCCTTGTACGTCACAATGGTGGCCGCTTTCTCTTTTAAGTACCAGAACAGGGAAACTTCGGTGGAAGCACAAGTTGATGCTGGAGATCAGTTAATTGAAGCTTGGAACACAGAATTAATGTCTTGTGTTAGTGATTCCTGCATTGGAATGGTGATGGAAATGCAGAGGTTAAAAAGAGATCCTTCGAATTCAACTACTGAATCAAGTACAAGTTGTTCCATTGAATCCAAGGGTAAGCTATTATGATTTTTTTTGGATTTGAGAGGCCCTGGCTCAGGGTGCTCCCCCCTTGAGCCGGGCCTGAATAAGTATATTTGTAAGATAAGTAAATTAATTAAAAGATAATAAGTAAATACTTTAATAAATTAAGCTATATTAAATATTACTATTAAATTATTAATTATATAAGAATTTTATTTATAAAATTAAAATAAGTTAATCAATTATTAAATAATTAAATTGAGTATTAAATAAAATATAATTTAAAAATTTATAGTATTTCATAAAATTAATTACTTAATTAAGATTTGTATTATTATATATATACTAATTAGATTATTATTTTTAAGCATGAATTATGATAATTTTTAAAATTTGTATAATAATTAACATTATTAGTATTACTACTACTATTATTAATATTAAGTATACATATATAAATTTAAATGATAGTATAACTAAAAGTTTATAACAATTATTATAATTAAATATTTACTATTATAAGAATGTTTATAAATATAATTACAACTACAAAATTTTTACTTAAAATTTGTTATTATTATAAATAGTCTATTAAATTTATATTTAAATAGTTATATTTTTATCATTAATATAATTGAATAATAAATTTAATATAAGTTGTTAATTTAAGATGATAATTAAATAATTATTTAAATAATGTTAATATTTTTTGTAACTTTATTATGAGTAATTGTTAGAAAATAAAAACAACATATTATTAAGTAAATATTATTATTATTATTATTATTATTATTATTATTTTATTATAGTATTAATATTATTAGCACGAAATTATTTATTAAAAACTAAGAATATATAAATATATTATAGATTAAAAATTGATAATATATAATACATAAATGAATAAATTAGTTAATAAATAAATATCATTAATAGTAATAAACTATTAAAATGAATAAACTAAAATAATGTAATATAATTGTGTATTAAATTATTATAAATACTTGGTAGATTCTTATAGTTAAAATTTTATTGTTGCAAATATTTATTAGAAAATTTGATAAATAATAATACTTTACTAATTAAATAAATATTTATTATAATGTTATTTTAGAAAATTTGAAAGTCACAAAATGTTCAAAATATCATTAGAGTTTAAGAACCCGAAATTTCACATCATACTCATAACATACATCTATATTGACTAAGATATAATTTAAATTAAATAATATTCTTATATTATTATAGGAACGGATCCAGTTGCAGATATAAAATATCAAGAGAATCTTGTTGAATAAACAAACACAATATTTGGTCCAGATGAGTGAGTAAATATATAATATTGTATTTTTCTCAAAAGTATTATATTTATATATGATTTTGAGAAAATTATTTATTAAGTGAGTTTATTTACAATGATGACTTATTTCTGAATATTAATTATTTTCTTATTAAGTGAGAACAAAAAATAGTAATTTAAATTATTATATATAAAAATGATTGATTTTATTAAGTTAGTAAATTAATTTATATACACTCTTTTATAATCCTGTCTGATCGCACCTTGATGACGAGTAATTAAATTTAATGATATTATAAAATTACCTTTAGCTGGGGTAATTTACTCCGTATATATGTGTTGAAGTTATTTCTCCTTGGACTTGCGAGGTAAGTCATCATACACTCTTATATTGAAATTAGAACAGTAAAAATTTATATTTAAGTGTATATAAAAGATAACAGGAAATACAATTATATTTATCAAGTTGAGCTAAATTGTTATATTTATATTACATAGATTATCAAACTTTATTTGTTCTCTCTTGTTACATATTTATCTATTCACTGAGTAGTTGGACTCACCCCTTATATATATATAACATTTCAGATATTGAAAAATAAAGCAGTAGAACATCTCTATCTTTTTCTCCTTCTGCGTGTAATTAAGATCGGACCAATAAGATTATCTTTTAGAATTATTAAATAATTATCTATATTATTGTGGTAAACACTAATAAGTTATATTTAAAAATAATAATATGTATCAGTATGTGTAATTGAAGAATATTTAGTAATTAATTTATGAGTAATATTAAATTAGTAGACTGTTACTGTGATAGATTTTAAAATATGTACATCTTTAAAATTGAGATAATGGGGGTGCGACACCTGCTCCGTTGGGCAAATACTAGAATGAAACCAAATTGAATAAGAATTAAGCATTTCAGCTTTTAAATGCTTTAAAACAGCAATGAACCACAGCAATTAATCAAGGGTTCCAAGACCTCCGCTACCTCCACCAGCAGAAACAGTCTCCTGGGGAAGTTTCACATAAGTAGAATATGCACAATACACAATGAAAGTCCTCCAAAGCCTTAAGTAATACCCGAGGAAACATATTCAAGGGAGATATATTAGGTGCTCCAGACACAGAAGCAGCAGCAGGTGCACCTGTTTCAGTTGCCTGACCTGCAGGGAAACGAGCCAACGGGACTGCAACTTCTGTTGTTTCTGGGATACCCTGAAGATCAAATAACATAAGTAGCTAATCTGAACAAACATTGCAGCAAAATATATATCAAATTGGGACATACAGAGTACAAGTAATCCACAGCTCTTCCTGGATTGTTATAGGCAGCTTGAAGTGCACGAGTAATTGTTTTTTTTATCCCAATTGCCACCACCTATGTCCATTATTTGTTGAATAGTCAGCTCAAGATTACTACCAGCAACTACATTGGAAGCAGCTTGATCATAGGAATTATTTTGAGAACTGCAACAAAGAAAAGGCACCTGTGTTAGCCTATTAGCCCCATCACAGAACTTCTATAAATTATTGCACAATTCATTTTCATAATTACATTACTTCTCCAAGTAAAAGGGAATAAATAAAAGAATACAATCCTTTAAATGATCACCATCAGTAATATATAGAATTGCCGGAGTGCTTGAATCCACAGAAAGCAAATGAAAAGTATAACCAATGCAGATTGTGCATTTTCAATGCAACAAAAAGCATGAATAGATTTTGGTCTTCAAAAACAGAAATAAAAAATATAGGTCCTTCTGCAACAAAGGATATGATAACTGCTACATTAAGAGAACAGCCATTCAATTCTTATTGCAGGATGGGAGGATGTGTGGTAGTGACAAGCATGAAATTACCAATCTTGTTGCTGTTTTTTACTCGGAATGAAGGAAATCCCATATGATGAACATCCAAATTTAGTGTCTCGCATGCATGCACATGGACTTGGGCACTGTAACTAAAAGCTCTTACATTCAGGCTTGAATCACATCAGATTCCACAACAAAGTAAGTGTCCCATGACTACAAATAATGGCTAATAATTCTAAATAACAAAAAATGAATTTGGAACCTCAGTGGAATCCATGCCAGCTCCTACTTAATTAGAGGTCAGACACTTAACAAAACTGGAACCAATTTATGCACAATTAAATAATACCCCATATTAATTATTTGTAGACCAGAACCAGCATCCTTCCTAGGTATCCACAGACTTCTATCTTCAAGATTCTGATCAACCTCATTAGAAATAAACTTGTAGTTAAATTTGATTAAACTTCATTAACATAATCCAATCTACTTGGTTTTGTAATTGAATTGATAAATAGAATTCTCTCGTCTCAAATGAATCAAAAGTAAATATACTTAATAAATACATCTTATAACATAGGGATTAGATCCTTTCAATGGTGATAATTGTTTTTCATAGTCGATACCACCAATTTAATACAAATAAATCAATTAAAGAAAGGAGCCCTCATGTTAAGGGAATCACCAATGTAAAAGCAATTATCAGGGAGAATCATTTATTGTACTGTCCCCTGCTTCTCTGCAAACACGACTTAAACACAACCTTCTGATCACAACAGACCAACCTCGCCTATGCACCTGATATTAAACTCGGAGAAGGTTAGACTAGAGGATATACTTTCAGCGGCAAATAGTTCTAACTTGACATGTGAAAAAACAAGGCTTTCATTTTACAGTGCTCTTATCTAGACTGTGCTTCACAAGACAAGTCTGATTCACATTGACTTAAGGCAATGACAACATACTTTTGCCTTTCGATGAAGGTGCACCAAGGCTCATTCCTAAAGGTGCTTCTCATGTAATTTATCAGATTTCATTTCATTAAGTTTCTAACACAGACTCCAACTTATTAGAAACAGCACATGAACAAAAAGAATTGCAGCCTAAATATTTAAATCAGCCCAGGTTATTTCTCTATGAAAAATGTTACCACATATGTGCTAGCATAATAAGTATAATATTATCACTAAATATAAAATAAACACACCCAACTGACCTACAACAAATTTCAAAGTGAGCCTGGAACTTTACTCTATCTGTTGTCCAATAACACCAGTCCCACAAAGTAAAACAGACCACAAGATTTCCAACATCAGCGACAAGATTTTTTAACACTACAAATTTTCTATCATCTTTGGTCATAGAGATAGGGCTCTTACGTAGCTGTCACTGCTTCAGAAGCTGATGTTGTGCTCTTTGAAGTCCTGAAATAACAGATTTGACAACATATGACCCAAATGTGATGCCAAAATTTTAAGAAAATAACTGTCATATGAACTCACGGTGATTGAACTTCAACTGCAGGATTTGGATTTGACAATGGTGAAGTTGTTGGTGAAGTTGCAGCAGCAGGCTGTCATAGACGAAGGGAAAAATGGTTTATTGAGAAAGAGAACGAAAGACTTTCCAACAATAAATGAATCAAGAAGGTGACCTGGGTTGATGACCTTCCAACTGAGCCTGAAGTTTTACTCTGTCAAAGTAGACAATGATTTGAAAAATATGGTAAGGAAATGGAAATTGAGAGAGGAATCGAAAATCAAGTTCTCACATCGAAATCTGATCCCAAAAGAATATATATGCTCATAGTCACAACTATTGTTTTCCAAAGAGTACTCTAAAATCGATGACCACGACATACAAGCACTGTTAAAAGCATACAAGGATAACCTTGCTAACCATTACAACAAGAATACCATCTTCAGTAACCTTATTTTCCGCCAATGTAGTTTCATCTTTCAATACTTTCCCATTGTGAATCAATAGTTGTTGACCACATGGGTAACTGTCCTTTCCTTGCACATTTTCAATATTCTTCTTCACAGCCATTACCTTTTTACACAAAAGTTCTAATTAATAATGAATAAACCCCTCTTTTCAATCCATTATCATGAATGATAATAATTCAAATTCCTCACGAAATTAATGAAAACAATATTCAATAATTTACACATTTTATTGTTTTCTCTTTTTTTTTTTAAAAAATATTTTTTGCTATTTACAAGGCTTTTAGTTCCTCACTGATACATAAAGATATACAGATAGCAGAGCTACTCACTGTATCGGTGTTCTGAACCGTAATTTCGAAATGGCTGCCTTTGAGAGTTTTAACAGTGAGCTTCAGTGAGCTTCATCTCAGTGACCGGGGAGATAGAGAGAGGGAAATACAAACAAAACGACAGCGGTTTACTGAAAGAGAATAAAACGAAACCCTAAAAGAGGTCGTAACTGGGAATTGAGATGGAAAGAGAAACGAAGCAGTACGAAGAGGAACTGAGACAGAGAGCAGCGGTGGCCGGTGAGCGAGCAAGAAGAACACTGAAGTTGAGGATTTACATGGCGGCTTTGTGCAGAGACCGACACCGTGACTTTTTGTTTTCGTATTAGAATCGAAAAACTAGAAACTATAACTTGGCTGATCCGCCTCACTCTCTTGTCTTATAAATTTGAGTCTGAGCATAAATAACACTCGAGATCAAGCTCAAAGAGCTAGAAAAATTCTCCTGCGATAGCTCTCTCATTAGTGATGCAGTGAGCTTAAACAGACTACTCCCCGATATAAGCGGTGATGCCTCAGATACTTCTTACAACTCCTACAAGGAAAACACAATAATCTTAGGATATCCAATAGTTCATATTATAATGCTCGGAAAGGTGTCCCTACGCACCCTATGCTATCTCGGCTCCCTCGTGCTTCCCGAACTATTATAGCGCCCTTACGTACACTTAACATATATTTACAGCCCATTGTGCTTTGAATACCAAGCCCCTTAGTGCTCTCATCGCCCTCACACTCTTTAAGCACTTACGGTATATATCAACGTACATTTGTCATGCTCAAATTCTTTAAATACTTACGTTGTATGTCAACGCGCCCTAGCTGCTCTCGAAGCTGTTAATCATGCATATTACAACGTCCACGCTGACTTAAGCTATCATAGCGATCCTACTGCACACTGAGCTTTGATAACCATGATTGAGCATTTAGGTAAGCACTCTAAGCTATGCATCAATTTTTCCTATAATGCTATGTAATGACACTTTGTATGTATCTGCAAGTTCCTATTTTTATTATAATGCTAACTCTTTATTACTTTGTACGATGTCGCTGCTACACACCAAGCTCTACTAGCAATTACATATCTTAGTGCTCAAACCGAGCATCTCATGATATTCAAAATGACGTCTATATTTGCTATTCTCAAGCCTAATATATTATTGCAGCAATTAACTGATCCAACATCCAATGGCACGCCCAAGGGGTAGCTTGACATGAATGTCAAGGCAGTGGAGGGGACACTGACATCCCTGATTACCGAGCATTGGCATCCCGAATAGCACGTCCCTAAAGGCTAAGCATACACTCAAGCTCATTAAAGACTCGAGAGCAATCAAACTCATCATAGATAAAAACTTCTCACGCTTACAAACCGAGCCATGGTCAAAGCGCATCATAGACAAATGAGCGCCCCGAGCCACACATTCGGGCCAATTGACCGTTGCAGATGATACCTCAAAACAGGTCACCCATACTTACTCCACAAATTCACTTTTTTTTTATCTTACAGAGTTCTTAAAGTGCATGTATACATTCACATCATAACATAGCATGAAGTGAAGTTCGGGTTAATCAATCCACTATGCTTAATAGACCGCTCGGTACATGGCCGCCAGAGGGGGCAGTGTAACCCGAGCTTGCTCTATAACCCTTCACAAGGCACATTATAATATTAGAATGCTCTGATGCACCTCGTGCTCCAGCAGATTGAATAACCCTCACAAATAAATTAACATAGCATAGGAAAGTTATTTATTTCAAGTTCGATTTCGACCGAACCCTTAGACTAATACTAACAACATATCACATAAAAGACAAAATAAAGTGTCAAACTTCGGTTTAATGAGAAAAACACTTTATTCATAGAGCATAAAGTTTTATTACAAAATGGCATGGTCTATTACAGAGTTCATAAATCGAGCCTAAGAAAAACATATTTCTCAAAAACTATGCTAATCTTGGACCTCGTCCTCTTAATCAATGTCCTCCCTAGACTCGTGCTCGATAGCGAGCTAGTCGATGTCTATTTTCATCATTCAGGACAAGTCCATATCCGGGTTCTCCTCCTTCAACATGTTGGACACAGAGTTTTGATAAGCATAGACATCCTAAGCGCAGCGCTTGTTGATCCTCTAGGACTCGACAACCATCCCTTGCCGCACGGCTTTCAGAGCATCCTTGGCCAGGTGCAGCTCGACATTCTTGCTCTTTAAAGCTTTCTTCGCCGAGCGCATCTCCTCAGTTTTGGTTCTCAGGGTTTCTTTAGTCGAGCTTAGCTGCTCTGTTTCCCTCCTCAGAGCTTCTTGAACATGCTTCAGCTCTTCATCCTTAGCCTTCAAGGACTTCTCCATTTTGACCCTTTGGCACCTTCTTCGTCGTAGTTCCTGGCCGCTTGGGCGAAGTTAGCTGCCATAGCCACCACTCGATCCTCAATGGTATGAGTGAGCTGGGTGACCCGCAGAAATTCTTTAGTTAGCTTCTATTCCTGATATTGACACTAAATTTAATTTTTTGGATTGTTCCTTACCATATAAGACATTGTCACCATCTCTTTCGTCGCCTCTTCTGAGCTCTTTTGCCCGCTCTCATGCCTCTCCTTCGAAATAGCTTTGCATATCTATTTTAGCACCTTCTGCAGCCTAGCGTCCTACACTGAATATGGGGCATTGTGCAGGCCTGGCAATTTTTCATTCACCGCCTCCACTAGCTGGACCATGCTGTACAGGCGAGCTAGTAATTCTCCCACCTCTCTTCGAGGCAAGTTTTTCTCCACCTCGATATGCGGTAGGTCCTTATAAGGCACGAGTTCTTCTACTTTCCTGTGTGGCTGAGTCTCTAGCCTTACCTCTGTGGATAGAGCCAAGTCCATCACATGCTCCTCCTCCCCAGTAGAACTAGTCCAACAACTCGCTCACTCAGTTGCTTGCAAGCCATTCTGCCTTTTTTTGAGCCTCACTTCTGGCCTCCTTCTCAGCCAAGCATTTCAGTTTTCTGCTTGCTGATCCCAAGTCCCTCTCTATTCAACCGAGCCATAAGTTAACCAAATACTTTATAACACATTAACACATTACCAGTAAAATAAAAACTAAGTATTCAAGCATAGAACATACATGTCCGGTCTTCTAGCCGAATCTCCTTTGAAGCTCTCCCAATGGAAAAATACTCCCTTATCAGTGTGACGATATTTCTCTTTTCTCTCAGAATGTCTCGCTCCATTGTCTCAAATACAGCAATCTCATTCTCGTCTAGCTCCCCCTGGTCACCTATTTTCCACTGGGATTGACTCACTAAATATTTTAGTAGTCGAACCCCTAGCTATTCTCTACAATGAAAAATCGATCCTTCCATGCCTTTATCGAGTCTGGCTTTCCTGTAAACATACAGAGCCCAGACCTTCCTTACAGGTATAGAAAATTTTTGTCTGCTCCCAGGCATATCCTGAGCATGCTGAAGGCACTTAGCACGCGCGGAGTAAGCACAACTCTAAGCAGCTCGCACAATATCTCAAACCCTGAGATAGTTCGCCACGCGTTGGGGTTGAGCTGACCTGGGACAATGTTGTGGTAGCGTAGGAAAGCCAGTGGGAAAGGGCGCAGAGGGAATCTCACCCCTAACCTCAGATCTTCTTCATAGATCATCAGCTAGTTGTTAGCCAAGTCATCATATGCCCGGACTTCTTCTTCAGGAACGAGCGTCTTGTAGTCTTTCAGTGTTCTGTATTTCTTTCAAATCCCCTTAATGTTTATCTGTGTCAAGGTGGACTGAATATCCCTCACTCAAGCTTTTTTCGAGCTCACATGGACCTCACTCTCGGCCACACCTTCTTCCTTTTCATCAACTAAGGTCAGACGTCTCCTTAAACTTTGCTCTGCCCAAGCTCCTTCTTTATAATAGGTAACCTCTCCTTCCTCCTCTGACACAACCGAGCTGATAACTGCTCGCACCATTCTGCTACTAGAATTTTAAAAATAAAACTTAAAACAGAAACTTAAAACTAATATCTGAAACCGAGCTCTTAAGTTTTTACTAGTAAGATAAATTGAGCTTCTCTCTTTTGAATCATGTATGGAGTGCTGTCCCACTACCCTCTATTTATAGAGCCCACTTCGACCATGTGAACTGACGTTCCTCTTTAATGCCACAAATGTAATGTCTTTTCAATTTTTGCCCAATCGTTACCTTAATTTTCAAAGCGTTACCTCACCTCCGCTTGACATGTATCCTTCTGAAATCTTCACCGACTCTTTGGTATAAATGCCAAGACTTCTTAGGAGAGTATACTCCCAAACTCTTATCAGTTTCTCTCACTTCTCGACCTTTTCAAGCTCGTCCTTTTTGAGCTCCTTGAGTTCTACCTTGTGCCTTTCAATTTCTCTATAGCTCTTGTTGAGCTTTCCCTCTCCGTCACAGGTCTTAGTTTGACATAAATGTCAAATGGCTAGCGGAAAACTAGTGATAATATCTATACTTACCTAGCTCTCTTTCCGAACTCCACACTTGAGCACTGCCTATTGTGATACATCTATTTTATAATTCAGTACATACACTTTCTACTAGGCTCTTCTGAGCTCATATACATGACTTTGACATAAATGTCAGATGACTTGAGGGGGACTATTGATGTTGCCCCTCTCTTTCCCAAGGTTAGCACCCGAGCTCTTTATTTGATCATCCTTATGGCTGGGCTATCAAGAAGACTCAATCTCGGCTCTGGGCACCCCTGCCCTACTGAGTTCACTAGACATCCTCTGACACAGTAGGCGCAAAGTTTCGATACGGCAGGTGCACCATCCCGACATTCTAAATATTCTCTGACACATACAAATTTTGTCATATATACACCATCTATATATAGGGGCAGACTCCACAAGTATGACATCTTCTCTACTCTTTTTTACATAATTACTCTTCTTATGCTCAGACAGACCGAGCTTGACTTAGGCATCAAAGCTTCCCTTGCGAAGCTCGATTCACCTCCCTCTTTTGTTTTGCAGGTTGGAGCCTGAGCATAGGTAGCATCCGTGTCCGAGCTCAGAGAACTAAAAAAACCCCATAAGGTAATCCCATCATCACGTATCATTCATAGGTCATTGCTATTATTAAACCAACACCCAAACTAAATACGTGTGATTAGATTTTACAAGATTAAAATGGAAAAGAAAAAAAACTTGATTATTTTGGAAATCAATCAATTGCTATAAGAAAAAATATTTATTATGGCTATTTTAGTGTGTGTGTGTATATATAATAATTAATTAAGTACAAATTATATGTATATTTTTTTTGCAATATCATCCGATTACTATTTTTTAAAATTATTTTTTATTAATTTGGCTTTATTATTGGCGTATAAAAATTTTAAAAAGAACAAAGGTCAAATTTATCCATATACTATAGTAAATGGACCACTTTGACCATATTTTTTTAACCAAATTAGAACATTTTTTTTTCAAAATTAATCTACATCAATTTTTGTTAACAGAATCATGATGAGAGTTTTACTGTTATTGACATGACAATTTATAATGGTCTAATATGAATTTTAGGCATAGATTGAGGTTTAAATTCAACCTTAAATCAAAATTTATAATTTATTAATATTATAAATTGTATTATTTTAAAAAATTATTAATAAATAATTTTTTAATGTTAATAATTTATAACATCAATAAATAATTTTTATGATATTATAATTTATAATTTTAATAAATTTATAATTTATTATATATTATAATAAATATATAATTTATTAATATTATAAATTATATTATTTTAAAAAGTATTAATAGATAAATTTTTAATATCAACAATTTATAACATTAATAAATAATTTTTATAATATTATACTTTGTAATAATTTTATAATATTAAAAATAATAACAAATAATCATAGATTATAATAATTGATAATATTAAAAATAATTTTAATAATTTATAATATCAATTTAATTAAAAAATTATAATATGAAAAATTAAATAAATATTAAATAATAAAAATATATTAAAAAATAAAATTATTATAATTTATTAAAATAATTAAATATCAAGCCTAAAACTACTCTATCAAACTTGATATTTCATATGAAAAGAATAGAGATATATTTATTTACAGCAAGTAAAGAGAGAATCAAATGTATTTTAAGTTAATTAAAATCACACTATATACCAAAATTAAAATATTATGAAAATTATAATTCAACAATATGATCATTGAATAATAAGTCTTAATGTTCGACAATCTCAGTGTTTGAAAAATAAATTTTTTACCTGTTCATATAATTTCAGGGAAGAAAAAATCAGGCTCGAGAGTAGTTTTATGCTTGATATTTAATTATTAAAATTAAATATTAAAAAATATAATAATTTTATTTTTAATATATTTTTAATTATTTAATTTTTCATATTATAAATTATTTGTTAAAATTAAATTGGTATTATAAATTATTAAAATTAAAATTAAAGTAAAATTAAAATTATTTTTAATATTATAAATTATTATAATCTATAATTATTTGTTATTATTTTTAATATTATAAAATTATTACAAAGTATGATATTATAAAAAATATTTAATAATGTTATAAATTATTGATATTAAAAATTTATCTATTAAAAATTTTTAAAATAATATAATTTATAATATGAATAAATTATAAAATTATTATAATATATAATAAATTATAAATTTATTAAATTTATAAATTTATTAAAACTATTATAAATTATAATATCATAAAAATTATTTATTGATTATAAATTATTAATATTAAAAAATTATTTATTAATAATTTTTTACAATAATATAATTTATAATATTAATAAATTATAAATTTTGGTTTAAAGTTTAATTTGAACCTCAATTTATATCTAAAGTCCATATTAAACCATTAAATCCTTTTAACGCTTTAAAAAAGAGTTGACTTAAATCAAGAATAAAAGAAAAAAAGTTATAATTTGGTTAAAAAAAATACTTAAGGGCTAAAGTGGTCCAGTCATTATAATATATGAGGCATGAGCTAAATTGAATTTTTTTCTTTTTAAAAAATACCTTTTAACATGGTTCAATTTTATTTAGATTTTAAGATTTTAATAAATAAGTTAATGTGAAGCATATTTGAAATAACATTTTATTTTAATTATGTTTAATCTTTTAAATTTTGTATAAATTTCATTCAAATCTAAGTTTTCGAACATTTTATTGATCCAAATAAAGGATTTTTTAATCTAAATTTAAAAATTAAATTAATGAATTAAAATAAAAGCAAATGCAAATTTTTTATTTTTTTAATAATTGTTTATTTTAGAGAAAGAAAAAAGAGCAAATTTCATTTAAATGAAATATTCTATATTGTTATAATTTACAAGCTTGTTCTTCTAAAAACAAATCTGGAAATTATTAAATCAAGGTAAAACGCAAATTTTGTGTAATAAAAATAATAAAAAAAAATACATTTCACATCCAAATCATTGGTAACAAAAACACACATGCCAGTTTTAATGATTCAAATTTGACAAAATAATAATAAAAAGAATATTCAAAACCAGAGCAGCAAAAGAAAAGGAATTTTAAATGAGTGAATGAATAAATAAATAAAAGAATATAAAGGTGGCGGGGTTAACGGAAACATATAAAAATTAAAATAATAATAATAATAAAATTATAAATAAAAATAAAAAAAAAAATAAGAAAAGAATTCAAACGACGTACAAACATGGCGCAAAGATGGAGCAGCTATCCGATAGCTCCGCTTTCTCTCATATTTCACGGGGAACACCAACACCTTCTTTCTCATCAATGCTGCTTCCCTTCTTCTCTGCTTTTCTTTCCTTTCTTTTCACTTCTCATGTGATCCTTTTAACTTTTTCTTTTCGTTTCGTCCAGCCAATGGCTTGTTAATTTACAATTGATTTTTTTTTATTTCTAATTAATTTCTCTCTCAGTTATCTTCCGACTTTGAGCTTTATTATTATTATTATTATTATTATTATTATTATTATTAGATTTAATTTGATTTCGTGATCTGTGAATCATTTTGAAGAAAGAAAAATGGAGAGGAAGAAGTATCCGATCGGTTCGGAGTTTTACGTATTGTATGAGGAGGTTGGGCAAGGTGTTAGCGCTTCGGTTCATCGAGCTTTATGTATTCCTTTTGACGAGATTGTTGCTATTAAGATTCTTGACTTTGAACGGGATAATTGTGATCTGGTAATTTCTTTTTCAATTTTTGCTCTTTATCTGTTTGTTTCATTGTCTATGCGTCCAGCCAGAAACTTTCACCCTGATTAATCGCGCGCTTGCTTGTTTATGTATATATAATTTGATTCCTTTGATTTTAGTATTGAAATACTAATTATGAATGTTTCAACATAAATTAAAATTATGTTGCTTGTTTGATAAGGTACTTTATGCATCAATTGCCATGATTTTTTTGAATTTTTATGTTTGGTTTTGCCTATTCTTTCATTGTTGACTGTATAATTAGCAGCTTTATTATTATTTTTTTAATCCTCGTGCCGTTCCCAAATATGCATTTTCTGCAGAGTAACATTTCTCGTGAAGTACAAACAATGATACTGGTTGACCATCCAAATGTTCTCAAGTCACACTGCTCGTTCGTTAGCGACCATAATCTGTGGGTTGTTATGCCATACATGGCTGGAGGTTCTTGTCTTCACATATTGAAGGCTGCTTATCCAGATGGGTTCGAGGAGGTAGTGATAGCAACAGTATTACGTGAGGTATTGAAGGGCTTAGAGTATCTTCATCATCATGGGCACATACATCGAGATGTTAAAGTGAGTAATGTATCCCTTATTCCCAATAAGTTGCTTTTATAAACTCGTTTTATTCTTTATTATATTGCCTCACAAAGTCTTATTATGTTTTCTTATCAAGAGTCTCAAGGCGTGCAATATTGCAATATGAATATTGTGTTAATTTTTTGAACTTTTTAAAAATTTATTACTGTTCCATATAACTACTGGTGGTGGGAAAAGGAAGACTTAACTAAGGAGTTGGTGGCATTACAATTTCTCCTTCTACTGAAGTATGATCACATGTTTCCATGATGACTTGCGTGTTCCTGTTACGTATTATTGCTGCAGCGGTTAATTTTCCCTGTTATGATACACTGAACAACTGATATTGTTTCTAAACAAATGTACGGTAATGCCAACTGATACTTTGGCTGCGACTAACACCGCCAAACCATATCTGCTACTGCAATTAAAAACGGTGCTTGTATGCAAACTAGGTGGCATTTTAAATCAATGATTGAAGGGCTGGATTGGAGCTTTACTTTTGGACTTATACTTCATGGGAGTCTTATTGGCAAAATTGATGCTCATATTTTGCTTCTTTGGTTGGTTGTCTGATTCAAGAGTGGATCATATCCATAAACTGAGTACAGAAAATCCAAGGTCCAAATTCAAGTTTATGAAAGTGGAGCAAAAAATTAGTTACTTATTTTTTGTAATTTTCAATTAAATTCTTTACCTGCCCATTTTCTGATTTCTGTTTAAGATGTTGGAAATTGAGAAAATTAAGAGATTTATTGTATATAAGACCACATGGTTAACTGGGATATCAGTTGTATGCTTAAGTCAGAAAGAACTTTGAATATTTATAATTTACCTTTTAAACATATTGCAGTGAAACTATTGAACAAAATGTTGTCAATTTAATTCACTTAGTTAAGTGATTGCTCACTGTTAGTTACGTGCAAAAACAAGACACATTTATTTTAGTTTTTCTAATATCGTGATTATGAACTTTAAAGGCGGGAAACATTCTCATTGATTCACGCGGTGCCATCAAGTTGGGAGATTTTGGTGTTTCTGCTTGCCTTTTTGATTCAGGTGACAGGCAGCGCATGAGGAATACATTTGTGGGGACGCCTTGCTGGTATATTTCTATTTCAAGAACTCACAAACATTTAACAATTTCATTCCATAGTTTTATTTTCTAGAAACTTAACTTTTGTATTACTGTGAATCAACCACATTCAAAGAATAAAGTGTGTCAAGTTGATTCTTTCAGAATATCTAAAACATTAGAATATAGACACATGGTAAGCTACTTATTTTTACAGAATAATATTGAGCTATGTATACTGGAAATCTATACATGTAAAGCTACACAAATTGAAGGGAATTACATGCTATCAAAATGGAGAAATTGCAAATATTTCTATTGTTGATCTAGTTTACTGCAGAGTGTAGGAACATGTACGAGTCGGAAGACATATCACTATAGACAAGCAAGAGATACAGAAACTCATTGACATTAAAATTTTAGAGGTCTCAGGTCGCCATGGCACTGTCTTAGAAACCATTACATTTAAATGTTGGATATTCCCCTTTCGACATTTTACTTCTACTCCAAAATATAAGTAGGTGTGTAAAGGTTGTCATGTTGAATTAATAATTTTTAAATTAAGCTTATCGACAGTGATGAGAAATTTTATCAAATGTAATTAGTTTATAAACATATTACAGTAAAATTTGAAGTAAACTGGTGCGGTCAATTTTCTTTTAGGGGGTTGTATTTCTTAAGAAAACTCCGTTAAAGTTTGAGATCCGAACAAGCATTACAAGATGTCTTTTATTATGCAAAAGGTAATAAATTATATGTTCATTTTTTAATTTAGTTTAATTTTAAAAGGTTAATGATTGTTGGGATTAAGGATAGTTGTAGTAGTAATAGTTAAAAGGTTAATGAATGCACATCTCTCCTCAAGTTTTTTTGAAGTGAAACTCACATATATTTAAGTAAACTTTTTATTGATAAAACCATTAAAGAATATTATAACTGGTTTTTTTTGTTCTCACAAGATCTATTTAGAATTGATAATATTAAATGTGTCTTAGGCAGTTGCTCTGACAAACCATAATATTATTTACAGTCCTCATATGTTTGTGTTGCAGGATGGCACCTGAGGTCATGGAGCAGTTGCATGGATATGACTTCAAGTTAGTTTTTTATTTTCTTTCAAGAGTCTCTCCTTCTAAGCTGATTGGATAGATGTAATTTTGAACCATTTGGAAAATTTCCTACAGAGCTGATATTTGGTCTTTTGGGATAACTGCTTTAGAACTGGCTCATGGACATGCTCCATTCTCAAAATATCCTCCAATGAAGGTGCATACCCACATACATAGATATGTGCTCATTATTAATAGCTTATTTTGTATAGTACCACTATTTTTGTTGCAATCTGAAGCTAATTTTTCTCTTGAAAGGTATTGCTTATGACTTTGCAAAATGCACCCCCTAGCCTGGATTATGAAAGAGACAAGAAGTTCTCTAAGGTACGCCTTCAACAAGCTAGTAAGTTAGTATCTTTGGTGTAATTATGCTGCATAACATACATCTTTTCTTTTATTCTTCAGTCTTTTAAGCAGATGATAGCCAGTTGTTTGGTAAAAGATCCTTCAAAAAGGCCTTCAGCAAAGAAGCTGTTGAAGCATTCCTTTTTTAAGCAATCTAGGTCAAATGAGTACATAACAAGGACACTTTTGGAGGGGTTGCCTGCTCTTGGTGATCGTATTAAAGCACTAAAGGTTAGTGAGCAAATTTGGAGATATGACTATTAATAAAAATGCCTAAAATATGTGATTTGTGATTAGTATTGTATACTTAATATTGGTGTCATTTGAAATACAGAGAAAGGAAGAAGACATGCTTGCACAGAAGAAGATGCCAGATGGACAGAAGGAGGAATTATCACAGGTTGGATTTTTTGGTTATTTAAAGAAGAATAAATCTGATCATGCAAAGAAAAACAAAATTATTTCATTTTGTTTTTCTTTTTCCCTTTAAGTTGTCTTAATCTGGTTTTAATTTGTCTTTAAATTGCGTCATATCGTTTCTTCAATATCAATTATAGTTATTGTTATTCTCTTCTTCTCCTTAAAAGTGCTCGTGCTTTATAAAAGTAAAATGTGGTGTAACTCTTCCCAGAAAATCTATAATCTTGATGCATGTAAAATAAAATGAAATACCTCATTTTATATCTAATATTCTTATGAAATTTTAAGTTTTAAATTCAGCTATATGAATAGATTTAGAAATTAGTTCTTTCACCAAATAAGTTATCCCAGGTTCACCTATGATTTTGTCTAATGTTTTTGGTATTTTTCTTTCTTGGGTTAAAAGTTAGTTAAACAGTATGTGTTTTATAGTTTTTTTAATGTTCTGCCAGTTGTTTGTGCACTTTAGCTGTATGTTTATGCTAAGAAGAATGCTATGGTTTGCCTCATGGATAACCTATTCTACTTTCAAATAGGTTATCCTAGATTTTAATATTCCCTTATGAATATATGTAGAATGAATATAAACGGGGAATTAGTGGTTGGAATTTCAATCTTGAAGATGTGAAAGCTCAAGCTTCTCTGGTATGGCAAAAGTCTATGTTGTTTGCTGTTATAATCATTAAACTGGAACAATTGAATGGACTCCCTAGATCCCATGATATTTTCCTAACAGATACAAGATGTTGAAGACCCTGTAGCCGATAGCAATATGGTAGGAAGCTCAAGTTCATTGCCTACAACTGATGGGCCTGAAAAGCATTCAGAGTCTCAGCACTCTTCCTTGGGACAAGTTGCGGAAATGGTATTTCAATGTTCTGGTTTTTGAAGCTTTTAAGTTTACTTAAATCTTTTTCTTATTTTCCATTTAACGGGTTTCTTTGGTTCCTTCTGGTCATATATTTCACAGAAAAATAATGATCCACTGCAAAATCGATCCACTCTTCTTCCATTAGTCAACTCATCCATAAATATGACAAAGTATGTCCGAGACTAATTTACTCATAGTCATTGGAAGTTATCAGAACAAAGAGGATGAGTGTTTATGCTAGGGCAAAGCTAATGCTCAGAGTTCCATATGCATGCTCAATCTTTTTCTCTTTAATAATTGTTAATTGGAAGTGCTTTTGATTATGTTGACTAAGATCTAATGAATATATGGTTTGTTTTCCATAATTAGATGTGAAAGGTCTGAAGATGACTCCAGCATTGCAAGTCCACGCCGTGAACAATATGTTTCACATAATATATCACCCGGTCCTGATGATAAGGTGGAAAAAAATATGGCTGAAAAACCTATTTTTGAGATCAACGGAAAACCAATGGAGGGACTATGGAAAACAGGAAGCCCTGCGAGTGGCTCTAATTTTATAGAAAATATAGTTCCTCCTGATAAAGGAGAAAGGTTTGAAACTGAATCTTACAGAATAACATAAACTTTTGCTTGTGTTAGTTTTAATGCAATTAGAGAGAATAATTCTCATTCATTTCTGTGTCACAATTACTCCAAATACAATATGTTTTTATTCACAAAAAAAAACATAACTAGCTTTAATTATTTAATCCTACAGCTAGCCCACTAAGCCTTACAGCTAATAGTTCATCTTACGCAATTATTAGATTCTTATACAACTACTAATCAGTAGCTATTATCTGCCAACACTCCCTCTCAAGTTGGTGCAAAAATATCACACATGTCCAACTTGCAAATTAAAATGTGAAAATTTCTGTTGCTTAATCCTTTTGTAAATATGTCAGCAAGTTGTTCGTCCGATGATACATGAAATAGATTTAGAGAACCATCAATCAAATTTTCTTTTATGAAATGTCGATCTATTTCAATGTGTTTTGTGCGGTTATGAGTTATGAGTTATGAGTTATGAGTTATGGGTTATGAGTTATGCCGATGGCAACCTTATTGTCACAAAACATGGACAAATTGTCTTCACTAAATAATTTTAATTCCTTTAGTAACTTTCGCAGCCTTAGAAATTCACAAATACCTTGTGCCACAACTCTGTATTCTGCCTCTGCACTTGATCGAGAGACCACGCTCTGCTTTTTACTCCTCTAAGTAACTAAGTTTCCACCTACAAGAGTGCAGTAGCCAGAGGTTGATCTTCTATCATCAAGAGATCCAGCCCAACCTGCATCAGTAAATGCTTCAATTCGAAGGTGACCATTTTTGGAGAAAAGAAGACCTTTTCAAGGAGCAGACTTAAGATATCGCAGAATGCAGAAGACTGCTTGTAAATGAGACTCACGAGGATCATGCATATATTGGCTGACCACACTAATTGCATAAGCTATGTCTGGTATAGTGTGTGATAGATAAATTAATCTTTCAACCAATCTCTGATATTTTCCCATGTCAACTGAAGTCTCTATTCCTGTCTATAGCTTATGGTTACTTTCAATGGAAGAATCTACTGGCTTACAACCCAACATACCTGTTTCTTGTAGAAGATCCAAGATATATTTTCTTTGTGAGATAAAGATTTCCCTTTTTGATCTAGCCACTTCAATTCATAATAAATATTGCAGTTTTCCTAGGTCTTTGTTCTCGAATTCCTGGGTCAGAAGCTTCTTTAGTTGATCTACTTCTTTTCTATTATCTCCAGTTACCACAATATCATCAACATTGCAATAAGTGGAGTAATCTTGCCCTTAGAGTGCTTAATGAACAAGGTGTGATCAGCATTACTCTGTTAGTATCCAAAGGAAACCATGGCTTTATTGAACCTGTCAAACCATGCTTTAGGAGACTATTTTAGTCCATATAGAGCCTTCTTAAGTCTGCATACCTTTCCTTGTGTTTTTTTACTTTCAAAACCTGGAGGAATTTCCATATACACTTCTTCCTTCAAATCTCCATGAAGAAAAACATTTTTTATATCAAATTGATGTAAGTCCCAATCAAGATTAGCTGCATAAATCAACAGTATTCTGATGGTATTCATTTTAGCAACTGGGGCAAATGTCTCCTGATAGTCTACTCCATAGGCCTGAGTAAATCCTTTAGCTACAAGTCTAGCCTTGTATCTTTCGATTGAACCATCAGCTTTGTGTTTTACAATAAATATCCACTTGCAATCAACCAATTTCTTTCCAAAAGGAGAAGTGACAAGTTCCTAAGTTCCATTCTTTGAAAGGGCATCCATTTCTTCAACCATTGCTTCCTTCCATTTGGGATCATTGAAAGCCTCTCTCCAATCCTGGGGAATAGATACAGAAGCAACAAACAAGACAAAAGCTCTATAGGAAGAAGACAATGAGTTATATGAAACAAAATTAGATATAGGATGTTTAGTACATAACCTAACTCCTTTTCTATGGGCAATTGGCTGATCTAAATCACCAAATGAGTGAGAAACTTGAGAGGACTCACTAAAAGGATCTAAAGAATTTTCAGGATGTGGGAGTGACTCTTGACGTGGTACAGACTGCATGATGGCATTCTCTGTTTTATTTCTCCTTGAATATCTCCTCAAATTAGGTATATCCAAACGCCCAACATTCTCCTTTTGAATTAAAATCTCTTCCCCCTTAATAGGCTGATCTTCAAAAATAGATTTATCAAGAGTGACCAAATTAGGACTCTCCTCTTCTTTCTCATTCTCCCCCTGAAGAGGAGATTGAGGAAAACTAAAGTACGATTCAGATTCTCTGAAAGTGACATCCATACTAACAAAGTATTTCCTAGAGGGAGGGTGATAACACTTTTATCCCTTTTGAGTAGAAGAGTATTCAACAAATACACATTTAAGAGCCCTAGGTTCTAATTTCCCAAAATTTTTAGCATGAACAAAACAAACATACCCAAATACTTTTGGAGGAACAATGTAAGAATTTTTTCCTTGCAAAACCTCTAAAAGACTTTTAAAAGTGAGTGTTTTAAGAGGCATCCTATTTATAAGATAAACTATTGTTAGGATTGCATCTCCCCAATAAGGTTTTGGAAGATTCATGGTGAACATGAGAGCTCGAGCTACTTCTAAAATATGTCTATTTTTTCTTTCAGCAACACCATTTTGGGCACTAGTGTAAGCACAACTAGTTTGATGTATTATCCCATTGCACTCTAGATAAGTATGAAATAGCCCATCCATATATTCTTTTCCATTATTTGTCTTAAGGATTTTAATTTTAGCATCAAATTGGGTTCCGATCACCTTATGAAAAGATTGAAAGCAAGAAAATACATCACTTTTCGCCTTCAATAGGTATATCCAAGTTATTCTGGTACAACAATCAATAAAAGTAATAAACCACCTATGACTAGTCAATAAAGTGTTTTGAGTGGGTCCCAAACATTAGAATGAATAGTCATAAAAGGAATTGTACTTCTATTATTATTCAAAGGATATGAATTTCTTCTATGCTTAGCAAATTCACAAGCATCACAAAATAAAGAGTCAAATGAAATCCCTTTAAACACATTTGAGAATTTTTTTTCTAAGACAAAAAAAGATAGATGCCCTAATTGCCTATGCAATTGTAATATTTCTTGTTTAAGATCCTTATTTCTACCAAAAAATATGTGATATAAACCAGAATCAGAATTGGGACTTCCATCCAAAATGTATAAGCCATCCTGTAGTCTACCACTGCCAATCATCTTCCCTGTTTGCAAATCCTGAAAGACATAATGGTTTGGAAAAAAATCAATTTTACAATTAAGAGTTTTGGTAATTGAACTGACAGATAAAAGATTAACAGGAAAATGAGGCACATGAAGGACAAAAGATAATTTAATATTTGGAGTACAGTTAATAGAACCTGTTCCCGATACAAGAGTTACAGAACCATCTGATATTTTGACATTATTTCCTTTTGGACACGAGAAATAGGTTTGAAATCTTCATAAAGAGTCTGTCATATGTCTATTTGCTCCTGAATCTATAATCCATGAAAAAGTATTATGGTTAATGGAAGAGTCATTACCTGAGGTTACAAGATTGGATGAACCGACAGTTGAGTTGGTGTTAAGTTGAGATAAAAGTCGCCTTAAATTTTGAACCTCTTCATCGGATAGATTGTCGCTTGAGGTTGTTACACCATTTGTTGCCTCAGTCAAATTTGCTTGAGTCTTTACTGGACTGTTCTTTTTACCTCCACGATTTTTATTTGGTTTGCCATGCAATTTCCAGCAAGTTTCTCTTGTATGGCGTGGTTTCCCAAAATAATCACATTGTCGAGGGTCATCAATATGTTCTTTAGGGTGTTCATGAACTGATTTGGCAGCTAATCCAGCTTTCTCAATTGTTGTTGTACACAACATAACACTTCTACTTTCTTCTTGCTGTACATATGAATATGTTTGGAGTAAGAACAGTAAATGTTCCTTACCGAGTACTTGAACTCTAATTTGATCATATTCCTGATTTAAACCTGCAAAAAAATCATAGATACGCTCCTCCTCTAATAATTTTTGAAAATTAACTGCATCTGTAGTGCAGCTAGCTTGAAAATTCTGGTAGTAATCAAGTTCCTGCCACAAACCACTTAACTCTGAAAAATATTCTGAAATAGTCTTCTCTCCTTGTTTCGTTCCATGAATTTTATTTCAAAGTTCATTTTTTGGTGCAACATTACCCATTTGAGAGTAAGTTTGAGAAGCAGCTTTCCAAATCTTTTCAGCTGTATCAAGTAGCAAATATGTTTTTGCAATAATGGGTTGCATGGAATTGATGAGCCATGACATAACAAGAGAATTTTCTGAATCCCACTGATTAAATAAGGAATCGGTTAATCCAGGTTTCTTTTTTTTCTCCCGCTATATATCCCTGCAATCCCTTAGCATTGATAAACAATAGGCAAGACCTTGACCAAGCAAGATAGTTCATCCTATCAAGTTTTACAGGACTAATTTGTAAAGAGGGATTATCGGTAATTGGAGGACTAGGTTTTTTATCATCTGCCATTTTATTCCTTTAGCAAATAGAGGCTTGACAATAGTGATGAGAATCAACAGTAAACAGAAAATAACAGTACCGTTGATATTTCCTATTCAAGACAAATTTTCAATTCAAGGCAAATTGAAAAAAAAAAAACACAGTAGGCAGTTTGGATAGTGAACATCAGACTAGGTTTGAATAGTGACCGATGAACAGTGATAAATGTAACCGATGAACAGTGTTAAACGAACAGTTACCGACGAACAGCGTAAACGAACAGTGACAAAATAATGTATTTTAGATCGGAGGTGGTTGGATCCGACAGGAGAGTAACTGGTCTGAATCGAGAATGGCCGGAAATGAGATCGGAAGAAGAATCGGTGAGAAAAGATTACCGGAAGCCTGAGCACACGCTTCACTTGTCGAAGTGTGAACAGTGACTCCAGAAGCTTTCGCCGACGAGTGAGCTCATGTATGTCTGCGTCTGGTTATCGGTCTTCGATGACAAGCCGAACTCGTCGTGGGCTTCCTTCCTAGGTCGGTGGTGAGCACTTCTGGTTATTGGTCTCCGGTGACAAGCTGAACTTGTCATAATGCATCCTGATTCAATCTTCTGTCTGACGAAGTGAAAATCTATCTCTATGTGTGTTGCCCTTTTAGGTAAGACCAGATTTGAGTCAATATGAAGTGCTGCTTGATTATCACAAACTAATTTCATTGGACCTATGTTTCCACACCTCAATTCCTGAAGTAGTTGTTTCAACGAAATTAGTTCACAAGTAACTAAACTAAGGCCATGGCGCTACGTATTCTGCTTCAGCACTTGACCTTACTACAACATCTTGCTTTTTACTTTTCCATAATATAGGATTTCCCCCAATGAAAACACAATATCTTGGGATTGATCGTCTATATGAGGGAGAACCTGCCCAATCAACATTTGAATACCTGACGACTTCTTTGTGTCCTCTATCTTCGTATAACAAGCCTTGCCTAAGGGTTCCCTTAATATATCTGAGGATACGTATTACTGTATTCCAATAACTATCACATGGAGCTTGAAGAAATTGTCTGACCACACTTACTGCAAAAGAAATGTTCGGACGTGTGATAATGAGATAATTAAGTCTCCCAACCAACCTTCGATATCGACTAAGATCTTGTAATGACTCTCCTTGACCAGGAATAAGTTTAACATTTGGATCCATAGGAGTTCCACGGGTTTACAATCCAACATCCCAGTGTCTCCAAAAATATCTAAGTCATATTTCTTTTGTGAAATCACAATGTCGATATTTGACTGGGCTATCTCAATTCCCAGAAAGTATCTTGTAATGGCTCTTCCTGAAAGTGGCTAAAGAAATATTGTTTGAGATGAGTGATTCCTTCACGATCATCTCCTGTTATGGCAATATCATCTAAATACACCACCAGATAAATACACTTGCCATGAGCTGAATGACGAAAAAAGACTAAGTGATCTACTGCACTCCTATGCATCCCAAATTTTTAAACAACATTACTAAACCGTCTAAACCATGCTCATGGAGATTGTTTCAAATCATAAAGAGACTTCTTTATTCGACAAACTAACCCAGACTCCCCCTGAGCAATAAAGCCGAGCGGTTGCTCCATATAAACTTATTCAGTCAAATCAACATATAAAAAGGCATTTTTAATGTCTAGTTAGTAAATAAGCCAATGGTCCATGGCAACAAGAGAAATAAGGAGACGATTAAGGGCAATTTTAGCAACTGGAGAGAAAGTATCATCATAATAAAGGCCAGGAATATGTGTGTATCCCTTTAAACTAAGCAAACCTTGAGGCGATCAACCTTTCCATCAAGACCAATTTTTACAGTGTAAACCCACCGACGACCAATAATGGATTTCCCAGATGGTAATGGGACAAGCTCCCAAGTGTTATTAGCATGAAGAGTGGTCATTTCCTTAATCATAGCCTATTGCCAACTAGGATGAGCCTGTGCTTCACCCATAGATTTTGGAATAGACACAGTAGATAAAGTAGAGACAAAACATAATAGGAAGGTGACAAGCGATGATAACTCAAAAAAGTTATATATAAGGTGAGGATTACGAGAAGAATGGATACCTTTTTTGATAGCAATAGGTGGAGTAGTTTCATCCAGATGCGGCATGATCGGCTTAGGGGAAGCTGGTGAAGGAGATGAGTCCAAAGAGGCATGTGGAGACTGGATGGTTCCTGTACTTAGAGGAATATCAAGAATAGGTGGAGGTTGCTTGGAGTAGACTTGTAATGGTTTAGAAGATGGCTGAGAATGAGGAATAGGGAGGATGGGAAGTGGGAGAGCCTCAATAATACCTGTTTGGTTGCTGGAGAAATATGGAGATGTTTTAAACAAGGTTACATCTATGGAGACAAAATATTTATTAGTTATAGGATCATAACATTTTTAACCTCTATGAAAGCGAGAATTCCTAAGAATACAAACTTAATGGATTTGGGATGGAGTTTATCTCAACCGAGAGTATGATTATGAACAAAGCAAGTACACCTAAACACTCTAGTAGAGAGAGGGTACGATGGTTCGTTAGGAAATACTCTGATTTTGCAATATTGAAGAAGGTATTCAATTTATTAGGTAACAAGCAATGAGGACAACATTCCCCCAAAAATGAAGTGGCACGTTATGGTGGATTAGTAAAGTACGAGTTGTTTCACTGAGATGCCGATTCTTGCATTCGGCTATGCCATTTTGCTGAGGGGCATATGCACAAGAAGATTGGTAAATGATTTGCTGAGAAGCCATGAATTCTTGAAAGGGAAGAGATAGATATTCTCGTGCCACTGCGTAAGACCTTAATAGAGACATCAAATTGATTTTTAATTTCAAGACAAATTTTTTGACAATATTAAATAACTCATATTTATTTTACATTAGAAATAACTAAGTGTAATGAGAATAATCATCAATAAAAGTAACAAAATAATAAGACCCCAAGTTAGTACCAACACGACTTGGACCCCAAATATCTTAGTGAACAATGTGAAACATAGACGGAGTTTTATTATTCAATTTCTTAGGGAAACAACTACGGGTATATTTTGCCAAGCTGACAAGACTCACATTCAATGGACGACAATTTGGAAATACCAGGAACCATTTGCTGAAGTTTGGAGAGACTCGAATGACCCAAGAGGCTATAAAGGAGATCAACAAAAGTGACAGAAGTGAAGGTTGTGGAAGAAGCAGGACAAGAGAGAAGGTACAATCCATTAGACTCATGACCTTTGCCAATCTTCCTCCTCGTACGTTGTTCCTACATACAATTAAGTTTTTTAGAGAGTATACTAATGGAAATCAAATTATAAGGACATTTTGGGGCATATAAGACTGATACTAAAGGAGTAAAGAGAGAGGTTTGCTTTCTCCTACTCCTTTAGTAATTGTTTGTAATCCATTAGCTAGGGTAACTGTAGATGATGGAGAAGTAAGGGTAGTGAGAGAATAGAAAAGGTTTGGATTACCATAAGCATAGGAATTACTCGGCTGAGCAATAAAAACTATAGAAGATGACTGCTGTTCTAGCTTGATATTGCAAGTATTCATTATAATCTGCCCTAGTCAATGTAACTGAGTTAGATTTCTGGGCTGAAGCTGTGGGTAGCAGAAGGATTCCATCTCCTTGAGTTTGGATCATATGAGCAATTGGGTGATTAGTTTATGTATGGGAGGGCGGCCATGAAGGGCCCAACAATTGTCACATGTGTGACTGTCCTTATCAAAGTAGGTACAATGGAACTTGGAACCTTTACCTCTTTCGTTGCGATTATCCCCATGTTGGCTATTCTTTTGGGCAAGCAATACCGAGGATTCAGTTTCAGTGGCATTTGAGATGCGAAGTAATCTAGCGAAGACCTCATCTAGATTAGAAGCAACTGAACTGGAAAGGATCTAATCTCGATCAGAAGCCAAATCTGCTAAAAGCCCTATTAGGGCTAATATCATAAAAAAACTTATCTCTTTGTGTCTCTTGGTCATTAATATTTGTAGAAAGTGGCATAAGAGAATTAAATTCATCCTTCAAGGTTCAACTTGACCCAAATAGCTAGCCATATCCTGAAAGTTTTGTTGTAAATTGACAAGGTCTGATACAACTTTATAAATACATTGAATATCATTTGTATAAAGTGTCTTAGCCTTAGTCCAAACTCTATAACATGTTTTGCAGTATTGAAACAAAGTAAGCAATTTTTGTTCAAGAGAGTGCCACAACAAACTACATTGTTGAGCATCAATTTTAGTCCATGATTTCCTATCTTTATCATTTACATCAGATGCTTGTTTTTTTAGATGATCGCTATAGCCTTGACCTATAAGCCATAACTCAATAGAAGTAGTCCATGATACGTAATTATTGCTACCGCATAATTTAACAGTAGTAACAACAGGAGTTCTAGAAATAGAAGAGAAAATTGGTTTGATCAAACATGAAGTTTTCGACATTGGAGATTGAATAAAGAATACCTGATGTGAAAATCACCCAAGGTCTGCTGCTGGAACACAGCTGGTGTTGAAGGAACAAAACTATTGGCTACTGCCAAAATGGAGCACCAACCAGATGTTGTCGAAAAATAAAAACACACCACCAATGGAAGCAAAAGGAGAAGTTGACACATCTAGGCGAGTTTAGCTGGAAAAGGGTCGTCGGAAAATTGCTGACGTGCTGGCTCGTGGTCCGCCGGCCAGTCGCTTTAGGCAAGATTCTGACAACGAAATTCCAGAGAGAGGGTTGCCGGCATCCTACACACCTGATGTGGGTGGTGGTGAGGGATGAGGATTGCCGGAGAAAAAGGTAAGCCTTCATAGTGGCAGTGAAGAAAGAAAAAGAAACAGAAGAAAAAGAAGAAAAAGGAAAGAAGAGAAGAAAAAGAAGAAGAAAAGAGAAAAAACAGTAGTCCTAAGGCTCTGATACCATGTGAAAATAGAGAGACAGGGAAGGAATTGCTTGATTTGTATTACTTCACGTAAGGGAATTATACAATTAAGTAGATAACAAAATAGGAAAACTAATCTACTCTAAATAAGAAAGAATGATCTACTCTAAACAAGGAAACATAATATTTACATAATCATCTATATATTGGAACACTAGTGTTTACCACCTATTTACATATAATTGGTAGAAATCAGCAAGATTTGCTTCTATAAATACTTGGGCAGTTCTAATCTCATATTTCTTCCAATTGTTAAACATCATTAGCTCCTGTATTTTTATGGTGACTGCGTTACCCATAAGTTGCTCACAGCATCAAAGAATTGCGAGATCAATTTTGACCACTAGGGAAAATCAGTTTGAGTTTGGGAAAATGATAAAGGTCACTAAAAATCTAAGATGTTTATTCTTTGTTTTCTTACAAGATGTTACTATTGCTGGATGAAAAGGAGCTTGGTTTCTGGGGGTTCTATTCCTCTAAGGGGAGAAAAACTATTCAAGATGTAGATAAAAGAAGTCTTAGAAAATGGTGAATAACAGAACACTGAACATAAAATGATCTATATAGATGATGACGACTTATGAGTGTGGGGATTATTTTGTTATGTTGATTGTGCTCTGTTGTTCATGAATATCAGTTGGAAAATTGAGTGATGTAGCTCATATCCAATTGGTAGTCAGCATGTTGATTGGAGAGTACTGACCTGGGCATGTGTATCTCTGAGAAGTGACTTTGGGTCTTAGCACCCCAAATGTTTGTCTGTACAAATGATCTAGGCGTGTATTTGGAGTTTCCCTAGGGTTGGTAATGAGGGGCTTCTCAATTTTTAGGAGGACCTTATGTAGATAGAACTTCACTAGGAATGCACTAATCCAGAAAAGAAGAGGGTTTTCCAGGAATGATGTGAATCTTGGAGGAGGCACCACTTGTTTTTTTTTTTTTTTAAATTTTAAATAAAAGGTTCAAACCCCGGAAATACATTTTGGGGGTTCGAACCCGCGACCTTCCCCTAGTGGGTTGGGTCGCTCGCCCGCTGGACGCACCACTTGTATGACCCCTTTTCTTTCTTGTTCCCTCCCTCTGAATACAAGTGCATATGGACCCCCTTGGCTGCACCCACCCACCGAGAATCTTCCGGCAACATATTCATCCCTTACCCTGGCTTTGTAGGCGTGATTCAGTGAATTACTGCCATTCAGCACAATGTTGATGTGTCTAGTCATGGTCGATTACAATAGTTCTTAATTAAAGGTGCGGCCAATATTTGTTGGCTCTAGTTATCTACTTTGCCAAATATTTATTACATTTTGAAGCTTCAACAAACATAATCTTGGCTAATCTTTGTATGAGACCTAGTCTTCTTGGCATGTTACTATCATTCTCAGTTTGATAGTCTGTCTCTTAGCTGGGTTTGGTGCTGAGATGTCATGAATTTATTGAACAAAAGGAGAGAGGCATTTTAGTTATGCAAATCCTGGTAGCAGGAATAAACTAAGTTTTCACACAAACCAAGGTCAATTTTCATGTGCAAATCCGATACTGGGATTTGCCTATAATAAGCAAACTTGTCTCGTTGCATGCTTCCACCACACCTTCCATGTGTTGCCTGAAGGCACTAGTTTCCTAAAATGCAGCAAATAATGGGACAAAAAGGAAGAAGATATAGGGGGGAGAGAGAGAGAGAGACAGAAAGCATTGCACTTGCTATTATGTTGCTAGAATTTTCTTGTGTCATTCAATACTTAATATGCTATACATTTACATGTAATCACCGAGCATTCTGAAATTTACAGTGATAAGCTGCAAAATCAACCACAAAATAATTCAAGTCCTGAGGGCAATGATGTACTGTCTGAAATTCCTCATAAAGCATCAAAATTATCAGGCAAGCACTTAAGCTCTCTTCCTTTATTTTGAGTGCAAACTCTTCTCAGTTTTTCATTGATAAGATGGCTTTACCTTCTTACCCTGACAAGGTGTGTTTACTTTCCCATTTAATCAAAGTATTCTTGCAGCAGCATCAAACAATGATGAACCTGATGAGAAAGCAAAACCCCCAGTTGTTCAGCAAAGGGGACGTTTCAAAGTTACTTCAGAGACTGTTGGTATAGAAAAGGTGACTTGGAGGATTCTGCTCTTTTTTTTAAAGAAAAAACCTAGACAGGATATAACTCATTTTTTCCTTTTAGGTTGCTCCAAGTCCCATATTGCAAAAGAGTCATAGCATGCAGGTTGGTAATTCTGAGGTCAGCATATTTGTGCCAAGTTGTCTGCTATATTGCTTCTTATCTAACTTACAGTTTTTGATTTTCTGAGAGCTTGCTAAATGAATGAGCCACTTCTGAAAATAGCTTTTAAGAGCTTCCTAATTCTGACAACCCTAAAATAACTGACTACTTGCTCTTAACAGTTATTTATTCTTTGCTAAAGTAATTCTAAAGTTCCCGACGTACCAGTACTTCAAAAAAATGAAACTGGACAAGCATAAAAGTTTCTTGTAACCAAACAGTAGTGTTGAACATTTTGACCAAAACTGATCCATTCTCTTCCTCCTTTGATTCATTTTCATCTTGAATGGAAGTTATGCATCAACTCTAACTCACTAGAGGAAAACTTGGCTTTGATAAGGTTCCTCGGAGAGAAAATAGCATATGTCAAAGTGATCCATGTTTTCATCTTCATCAGCATTTTTTTAGCATGTCGTACTCATCTTGTGTGAGTCCAAGTGGTCTCATCTTGTATGTTTGCATGGTTCAGTAACTATATCCATTGGGAAAATAGATACAATGCATTAGAATTTCATGCAAGTTAGCGAAAATGCTTTATAAGGTGAAATAACAAGGCGTTAGTTTTTCTTTTTGTTAGTTCGCCACTTTTCTTTTTCTTGCCTTTATTATCTATTATTATTTTTCCCTTCATTTTCATAAAAACAGCCATGTCAAGTTATGATGGGATTCTAGGAGGAAATTTTTGGAAATGGTCCTACCCTCAACCCATTTATAAGAAGTAGCTAGATTCAAGACTTGAACCTACTCTTTGTGCTTTGATATATTTAAATGGGTGAGCATGTCTATATCAGCTCACATTTAATACACATTTTCTTTTCTGTAAATTATGAAGCTTTGAAACTGAAGAATTACTGATCTTTCACTGAGCAAGTACAACTATAGACCTATTAATAGTCTTAAGATTTCCTGAGGCCAATATTTGCAAGTTTAATGTATAACATTAGTGCTAAATGATATATCTATACTGACTAACAATACTGCCATGCATGGTTAGTGTGTCATTATACCTTCTTGTTTCTCTTTTACTTTGGGGGTAATTTTCTTTTTCTATTTTAAAAAAACCTTTATTTTTTCTTTCACTATACATAGTTAGTAACTATACCAAGCACTTGCAAAAAAATCAGAAAATTTCTCAGGGTTTTTCCATTTCTTAAGTTAGTGCAGACAGTTTATCTGAGACAGGGTCCATCTCTTAATCTAGACAGTTTGACTCAACACTCGAAACTGAATTTCTCTAATCAGTAGCACTAACAAATTCCAATTGAATTTTTGATTACCTGCTGACTAATTGAATGCTAAGGCTTTGCTTTAGGAAAAAAAAATGGAGACTGGAATGAATTTAGTGAGATTAAATCGGTTGCAACTTGCAAGTTCTTTTATCATCTTTCTGTAGTTGTTAATATGTTCCATTTTCTACATCAATTTTGAGTTTATGTATTGCAATTCTTTTAGTTCGACTTAATATATGATTGTATTTCATGCTTAGTAGAATGTTTTAAATTATTAAAAAGTTATTAAGAATCCTTTTTTTGGTTGGAGAGGGAAGTGGAAGGGTTAAGCTACCTTGATGACTATACATTTGGATAGGTGCGCATTGTTTAAAATGGGACTTCTTTAGAACTTAAACAAAATCTATTAGATGCTTACAGAGAAAGACGCTCTACATGTCAACTGGTTGAGGATGGTTGTTGAGGTTTCCACCTTAGTTTTTACAGTTAGACTGTGCCAAAGAACAGTACCATTATTCGAGGAAATATTAAAGCATATTCTTCCTTTGCAAAGAACACTACCTTTAAATATTAAATTAAAAGTAAAATCTTCCTTTGCTTAATGCACAGCATATTCACGCGCACACAAGTTTGAAATAAAATTCCATGCAAACCTTATTGTATTATGGCAATACTATGAATTGTCTAGGTGCTTCACCAACATCATGCACTTTCCACCCCAGTACCACCATCACCTGATGCGATATCATCTGCTCTTTCTGCTCATTCTCTGTTTCCACTGTTGAACTCTGTTTTGCAGACAAATATTCTTCAACGGGTATGTACCATCCAAAGTAGTTTTACATTTTTTAATATATTTTTCATTTTTAATTTGTCGTTGATGTTTCTGCTGCTGCTTGGTCTTTTTCTCTCTCAACAGGATACTATTCTTAATCTAATGAAACAAGTTACTGGTAGTGATACTCCAGGTGCAAGCAATTAATGATCTTGCCTTTTTTTTTCTTTATTTTTTCTGGGGTTAAAACTAGGAATCTTACCTTGATGTTTTCTCTCTTCCTAGCCAATCGTGCCATTGACGGAGGATCTACACTGGTGCAAGTTGGTTCCACAGAGAGAACTTTGGTACATGAACGTTGCCTCTTTATATTGTTCTCTGGAAAATTTCCAACTAAATTATTGTGTGATTCTAGGTGTAGAATATGCTTTCTATAAATGAACTTATGACATCTTTTTTTATTTTTAATTATTTTGAGAAAAAGAGGGTGGGTAACTTGAAAGAGCTATAAAGAAGAGAGAAAATGATAACATAGTTTCATGATAAGTTCATGTGAGTTCTGGAATTGGTTAACCGTTGTGAACATTGGTAAAAATAGCGTAGATTTATGAATGTGAAATACTGTTTAGCAGGTAGGAAGTAATATTGTTGCCTAGTGATTATATTTCCTTGATTTTGATGGTAAAACTAACTAGTCATTATAATTATTAAATTTTGAGGATAAAACTTCTTATTCGTTATAATTCTTAGATTTGGATGATAAAGTAACCACTTCTTTTATTTTATATATTTATTCATTTCTTTTTAAAATTCCATCAGAACAGTACAATCCACCAAAGCTGGAATTTGTCTTGCTGTAGAAGCTGGATGATTTAGTTTAGTGACTAACAGCTATTGCAATCAATAGTGCCAAACCCTGCCACCGACAGGCTGGCTTTACAATTTCTTGTTTTTCTAATTTTCTTGAATCAGTAACATTTTATGACTTCACAAGGTGATCCTTTGAACCCGATGGACATATTTGCCAGGATTTAAGACCTGGATTGTGCTTAATCTTTTTAAATTTTACATCAATGCGGTGAGCAACCTGTAAAATACCTAGCTTATCACCTTCAGAGAACTCTTAATGGAAGAACATACTTTACTTGCTGCTGTTTTTGAGTGTGAGGGCTTGAACAGCTTATAAATCCTAAGCTATTTTTTTGTTTACTGAGCACAAGGCAGAGATTTCTGGGTTCTTTCAAGAAACATGAATTACTTCTCCATTTACTTTAAATTAAACTGAAATGGAACCCTGAGAATTCTATCTTATATATTATTATTTTGTCTGTTCAGATTATTTGCGAAAATGGTAGTCGACCATTGGTTTTCTCGGAAGATTTTGAACTACTGAAATTGCTTAGCTTTAAGGCAAAACAATTCTATTCGTTTGCACAATATTGATTTGCTCAAACAGACACTCTGCATTTAGGTTGAACACTTTTTATATTCTTAACTAATTTCCTACTGGAGCCCGTGACTTTGATCTCACATGAAAAATCTTATAAAATTTCATTTTAATTTTGAAGCTAAGGATTTTTGTGTGAAATTTGCAGCTAGAAGCAGCTCATGAAAGGGAGAAGGAGTTACTTCACGAAGTAACGGATTTGCAGTGGAGGTATTTTAATGTTATTTAGATACATATATATGCATACACATTTTTATTTGAAGTTATCTGAAATCTAACTCACACATATTGTAATTCATGTATAGGCTTATATGCGCTCAAGATGAACTCCAAAAATATAGAACAGAAAATGCTCAGGTTAATTTTTCAGTATCTTATACTTATATCTATTATTTATCCCTTGGATTATTGTCTAATATGAGTGAGTTTCAGGTATGATTGGAGTATTGAAATCATTGAAGCTTAAAGAATGTAGAACTCTTTTCAGAAACTCCATTACAGAAAATGAAGTTAAAACTAGAGAATGATGAAGGGATAAATTACTAAATATTTGTTAGCTCATTATTAATTGTAGCGTAGGTTTGTTTTTTTGGGTATGTTGTAGGCAGTAGAAAACATTAGTTTGTGCGGATTCACCAATGATACTGTAAATGTAAATGATTAATTACATTATCTTTTCCAAGCCAACTTGGGAGTTGTAAATATATATCTTGAGCTTAGGCATATTTGACCTATGCAACAAAATTTGATTTTTTTTTATTCAAATAAGTACTCTCTCTGATAACTTATATATGGCTATTGAAAACATTCAATTATTAAACTATTAGTGGTAGCTCACATTTTCACTCTTAATTTGTCATAATTTATTTATTTTTTATGTTGAAAGAGTTATTTTTTCTAGAAAAAATATCATATAGAAAGTGAAGCCATTTTGCTAAAAATTTTATTTCTTAATGAAATTTACTAATAAATTTTAAAATATTTTTATTTAAATTAAACACATTTTTTTTATAAATAAATAAGAATCAAATAAAAACAAATTTTATTTTACTTGTCAATATTATTTCAAACTTTAAATTTATTTTAAATACATAAATTTCTCAGAATTTAATTTTTTATAATTCATATAGGACAAATAAAAAAAATCAAAATTTTTGTTAATAAAAGAATAGAAATAGAACCACAAATAAAGAAAAATATCTATTTATAATTGATTACTTATGAATTGACTTTAAAAAATTAAATTAGAGAAAGAAAATTAAATTAAATTAGAGAAAGAAGGAAAAAAATAATTATGCTTTAATATCTAAATACTATTCAATTTGACTGTGGCAATGATTGAATTATTTGTATTTTTTTTATTAGGAATTCATTTTTAATATACAATTAAGTAGAATATCGAATATAAAATCAAACATAATAAATTAGTTACAACACAAAATTTATAATTTTAATATTTCACAGTTATATATATATGTGTGTGTGTGTGTGTGTATGATAAGAAAGTTATATAAATGTTGATGAAAAAAAATTTTATAATAAGATGATATCAATTTCATACATAATTTGGATAGAAAGAAAAGTAAAGCATATAACTTGATAATATCATCATATAACAAATAAAAAAAAAGGGAATCGATCATGACTGTTAACTTCTTCTAGAGTTAAGATAGGTTAAGATAGGAGACAGTTGAAGTGGACATCAGTGTTCTGAAACCTTAAACTGAAACATATATTTCTATTTTTAGCAAAAAAAAAAACTGTAAAAACTCCATACTTATTGGAGTAGACCATATCCTCTTCTCAAATATAGACTTTGTTTTTCATCCACTCATTTCCATTATAAAACTTCACATTCCTCACTTTCTAAGCATCACTCTCTCAATTGTATCAAAACAGAAAAAAAACAAGAAAAAAAAAGAAAAAAGAAAAAATGACTCTTTCTTCACTGTTTGCTTTGTTATTCTCTTTCTTTCTTCTTTTCTCTATTGTCTCTGCTTTTAACATAACTAAGATTCTAAATGAATACTCAGACTTTGGAACCTTCAATGATTTATTATCAAAAACAAGATTAGCAGAAGCTATTAACAGCCGCAGAACCATTACAGTTCTTGCAGTTGATAATGGCAATATTGGCCAACTTAATAGTTTTTCAACTAATACTCAAAAACATCTCTTGAGTCTTCATGTAATCTTGGATTATTATGATCTTTCAAAGCTTCGTAAACTTAAAAAAAATACTGCAATTTTAACCACACTTTACCAGTCCAGTGGCCAAGCCAGAGGCCAAGAAGGGTTCTTGAATGTTACAAATGTTGGTGGTTCTATTCTTTTTGGTTCTGCAGTTAAGGGTTCTGGTCTAAATGCTAATTTGGTTCAGTCTGTCACTTCACAACCTTATAATATTTCGGTTTTTCAAGTTAGTACTATTATAATGCCTGAAGGTCTTGACACCGGCAGCACTCCACCACCAGCAAAAGCACCATCACCATCCAAAGCTAAATCTCCATCTGAAGCTCCAGAACCAGCCACATCAGAATCTCCTATACCAGAAGCTGATTCTCCATTTTCATCTCCTCCTGCTGCTGATGGTCCATCAGCAGATGGCCCAACTGCTGATAGTCCTAAAAGCGGTGCATCGATCATTTCTGGATCAATATTAAGAGCTAGTTTTGCTATAGTTGCCATGAGTCTGTGCTTGGGCCTGGATTCTAAGGCTCTGGACCAAGTTGGTTTGATTTGAGAGGTTTTAGGAGAATAAGAGAGAGTAGAAAGATTATTTTTAGTTCTTTTTTGCATGCACTCACCAAATGAGGCTATGTGTTGGTTGCAGTGTCTCTTTTCATTTCAATTACATGTTTTTTTGGCTTTTTAACTTGTTTTTTTCAATTCAATTCATTGCTTTTGCCTTTAAAACTGTTGCAATTTTGTGAGCCTTCTACCATAAATGGAATCAGAGATGAGTGCTTGATTCATTAGAAATTTGATGGTTTGTTTACCTTCTTAATTAATTATTTTTTCTTTTAATAATTAACTTTTCCATTTAAGTAATAAATATATATATATATATATATATATATTATCGCTATATTAATCATTTAAGTGAAACTTGTTTTCCTAATTTTATTTCTATTAGCACTTAATTAATTAAATTTGCAATTGGAAATTAATTTGGAAGCTTAAATTCCAAATTAATTAGTTAAATGTAAAATATACTATATCTTTTTTATTGTCAAGCATTTACATAATTACTTTCTCCTAGTTTTACTAAAAACTATAAAATTTTTAAAAGAAATTATATGAGATTATTTAAATTTTAAATTGAGAAAAAAAAAACTGAATTTATAGTGATTGATTAATTAATTTCAAGTAAAAAAAAAGGTGTCAAAGCAATAGTTTTTCTTTTTTTTTTCTTTTTAATGAAATGAATTATAATATGTTGTTTCCAATAGAAAAGGCAATAATGAACTCTGAAAAAAATTTTGTTGGTGTCAAGATTTTTTTTTTAATTTTATATGTTCAAAGAGATCATTTATTGTTATCTCTTAAATGTAATTGCATGTATTATCACAAAAGATTATAATTTTCAATGAATAAAAATACATTTTCTTATGTTTTTTAATGCAATGAAAAAATTAAACTCTTTCATATATATATATATATTAATTTATTATTAGAAAAATTATTTTAGGTTATATTAGATGTGTTATTCGATTTTGTATTAAGTTAGAAGTATGAAAATTAATTAATCAAAATCCATATGTATTAATATCACAATTATAATCTAATATATATTCAATAAAAAAATAATTATTAATAGTAGTATAACATAAAAAAAATTAACGTCAATAATATGTTCTTAATCAAATTAATTAAAGGGGTGAATTTAGTACATAAATTAGACGAAAAAATCAATCATTTTATAAAATAAATTTAAAAATTAATGTCAAACAGATTCTAAAACAAATAAATAAATAAATAAAGAGTTGATATCATTCTGACTTCCAAATTAACCAAAAATCTCTCGAAATATCCTTCAGACTTTCTTTTCTTTCTCCTTCTCTTTATCTTTTTTTTTCAATTCTTTTATTGATTCATATCAAATTCCATATAATTTATATTTTTTTTTATTTTGTAGAAACTGTTTTTTTGTTTATGTGATTTCTTAATTAGTTATGTAATTAATTAAGAAGAAGAGGAAATGTCTAAAGATAAAAAATACGTTGAGCATTGTAAAGACATTAATGGCTTGGAAAAAATCATTTTGCGGGAAGGCCGTCGCCGTTCTGCTGAGGTATCTCTCTCTCTAACATATTTTAATTTTCTCTTTTGTTTCCCTTCAGAAGAACATTGACAAATTAATTAATTATATTATTTTATGTTAAATTTTAAATGAATTTGTTCCTTTTTTAGATCTGTGTTAATTTTTTTTATTAGGATTAGGATTTATGTTTTGCACGTTGTTAAATTTTATTTTTCATAATTTGGGGATTAATTAATGAACAAAATAAGTATATACTTTCAATTTGATTTATTTTCTTTTTCTGGTGTTTATGTTTTTTAAATGATTAATGAATTGTAAATTAATAATTAAGGTGTATTTATATTTGTTTACTTATCTTCAACCTCTATCAACTGATTTGTGTTATATTTTTTACAAATTAATTTCATCTATTTATAATTTTGTTGTAATTTTAGTATCATATAAACCAATTAATATATTAATTTTTCTGACAAATGATGCAAAAATATTAGGTATACTTGTATGGAGGTCAAGTCACATCTTGGAAGAATGAATATGGGGAAGAATTGCTTTTCATTAGTAGCAAGGTATGTATAATTAAATATAATGTTAATTCGCATCGTGCCAATAATGTTGCATCGAATTCTATTAGAACTCTGAAGTTAAATGTATTTGGGAGAAAATAGTATTAAGATAGGTGATCTCTTGAAAAGTTTTCATGAAAAGATCATGGTTTGAAATCCTAATAATTGCTTATTTCCTTAACCATTAGCTAGGATGTATAGTACCATTATATATCTAGGATTTTTAAGATAATAATTGAAATTTGATTAAGATTTAATTAGTTAATCGTTAATGATCTTTGCATATTATCATTTCTATGATGTCCAATATATTGATTAATTCTTCTAAACTATATATGCTAATTAATGCATGCATTATATGTAGGCTATATTAAGCCCTCCAAAGGCCTTCCGTGGAGGTATTCCAATATGCTTCCCTCAAGTATGTGCTTTTATTGCAATTGAATGAAATATTATGGTTTGCTTTTTTAAAATTTGTCAATTCCAAAGTAAATTAAAATTGAAACTTGTAGTTTGGTAGTGGTGCTCTTGATCGACATGGGTTTGCAAGGAATAGATACTGGACTATTGATTTGGATCCTCCTCCTTTCCCATTTAACACTTCCAACAAGGCCTTCATTGATTTGATTCTTAAGCATTCTAAAGAAGATGCAAAGATTTGGCCTCACAGGTTAGATTGCAGTTTAAACTGATAAAAATCTTTACATTATGCTAAATAATTTACATTTTATTTTTATGTTTGGCAATAAAAAGGGGGATATTGGTGCTACATTAAGCGTTGTTGCTATATGATGTAAGATTATTGATCGGAGTTGTAGAAACAACCTTTTTTTTTTTAATGTTTTAGGCAATCAAATTGTGTATTTTAGCAGACAAACATTTACTTATAGTGCATCAGAATCATTAATTATTTTGCAGCTTTGAATTTCGGCTAAGGATAACATTGGGGCCTGGAGGAGATCTAATGTTGACATCTCGCATTCGAAATACAAACACAGATGGGAAGTCATTTACTTTTACGTTTGCATATTACACCCATCTTTATGTTACTGATATCAGGTTTCTTTCAACCTTCCATCTTGACAGTTTTCTTACATATGTTTGTTAGTTTCAGTCCTCTAAATGGTCATTAATTTTGCATCATTTAATCCAACTTTGCTTTTGTCTAGTGAAGTACGTGTGGAAGGACTTGAAACACTTGATTATCTGGATAACTTAAGGAATAAAGAACGATTCACTGAACAAGGAGACGCAATAACATTTGAATCAGAAGTTTGTATTTTTTTTTTTTTGTAAAGCTGCTAATTATTTTTTTTCTCACAGCCATATTTTCTTTAATTCATGTATTTGTGAAAATTTTCTTTGTAAAAATTTTTCTTTCTTTTTTTTTTTTTATGGTAAAGGTTGATAAAATATATCTGAACACACCAACTAAAATAGCTATCTTGGACCATGAAAGGAAAAGAACATTTGTATTGCGGAAAGATGGACTTCCTGATATGGGTAAGCAAAATATAAATGCCTTTATCCCTCAGTTAATTTTAATTTTGATTTTGATTAAAAGATTGAAGGAGAAACTTGACACAACGGTTAATATTATCGCTATGTGATCTAAGGTCATGCGTTCAATTTGTGCACTAGACTATCTTTTTTTTTTATTAAAAGAGTATAATTGCAACTAATTAGTAGGATACAAAAAATAGTCAGAAGATGAGTTTTATATATATATATATATATACATACAAAAGTTGAATGTATACAATGATTATATATCATAATTATTGTAGTAATTTTGATGTGCAGTGGTTTGGAATCCATGGGATAAGAAAGCAAAAGCAATGGCAGATTTTGGGGATGATGACTACAAGCATATGCTATGTGTAGAGGCAGCTTGTGTAGAAAAACCCATTACTTTGAAACCTGGTGAAGAATGGAAAGGAAGGTTGGAGTTGTCTTCTGTTCCTTCCAGTTATTGCAGTGGACAGCTTGACCCAACCAAAGATGATTCTTAGGCCATTGTACTGTTGCATTTTATGATCTCCCTTACAGGCATCACAAAATAATCAATGTATATATATATATGATACATCAGGCTTAAAATAAGTTAATTTAATATCACAAAATAAAATGTGAGATTTTATTATGCACCATTTAATATTTAAGGTTTAACAAATAGTTAATTAAGTTTGATTTTTAGAGAATTTTTACTATTTATTTTTGCTTTTGAAAGGACTAATCTAATGGGTGTAAATGAATTATTAGCAGGTGCCCCATATGCATTGTATATTAAATTAGTGGCTTGGCAATGGCAAGAACTTTTGAAGGCAGATTTCAAAAAGAAAAGTAAAAAAGAAGATGCAATGTAAAGATTTGTTTGGCATTTTTTTTGAAGTATGATTTGGAATTCTATATAATTAGATCAATTCAATTAGTATTTTAATACCCTCTGTAATTTTCCTTTCTTCTAATTCTTTTGCCCCTTTTCTTTATTTCTTTTTCTTCTTTGTATTTTCATATGTAAATTTGGATTATATGTGTTGAGTTTAATTTCTTTTATTTTTTTTTTTTATGTGTTGAGAAGAGGATTTATTATTATTTTGAGCTATTACATGACCCAGTACTTGATACTAATTGCATTTTCATTTCAATTTTAAATATAGCCTTTTAAAACATATATTAATTTGCAGGATTTTTTTTTAAAAATTTAGTTGAAGATATAACTATTATGAGGCAATTCCTTGTGCAAAAGGCACTAAAATTAAATTATGGCATTTGACATCACATTTTGGAGATAAAACCTTTCAAATACATATTGCATTATAATTATAGGAATGGTTTTATTATTATCATTTATTTTTTGTTTAAGTTAATTGTTTCATTGCAGAAATTAAAAAAAATGGCAATTAAATATGGTATAAGCATTATATTTTGTATTTTTTGTTGAAATTGTAACTTAAAAAATTGATATGTAAATATTTTTAAATTTGGTTAGCATCGAACCGGAACAGAGGATTCGAATTTTCAGCTTATTATATATATTTAGTCCAGAGATATAATAAAATTTTGGTTATGCTTATAAATGTAATTTTTTTAACTCTTGAAATAAATCTAATAAAAAATTTATAGTATTTTATAGCTGGTGATAGTTTATAAATGAAAATAACTTTAAAATAAATAATAAACTTGTTCTCATAATTTTGAATGGTTAAAATTTTAAATTAAAAACCTATATTTAAAATTTTAATTGTATTTTAAAGGAGAAAATAAAAGATTTATAAAAAAATAAATTTTTTTCTAATAACTTTTAGTTTGATATATGATTTATTTCGAATAATTGCCAATTTTTTATTGGTAAGGAGGGAAGCTGAGGGAGTTTATCTACTTAATTATTATTTTCATTTTATTCAAATTATTATTTTTATAAGAAAATTTATTTCATTTATAAGTTAATTAATGAAGTGAAAATGTATAATTTTAATATTAATAAGTTAAAAAAATATTTTAATTTATTTAAAAGAATTTTATATAATAATTAAATGGTTTAATAATTTTCTTATTAGATACGTGTGAATTGAAGGTAATTATTTTATGAGTTAAGTTTTGTTTTAAAAATTAATCTATATATATTACTTTTATATAATTAATTAGTATTTTAATTTTTTAATTAATCTCGTAATTAAATTGTTGTAAATAATTTTAAATAATAATTATTTAATTAATTAAGGATTGAAGTTCAAAAAGATTGGTGGATCGATGGATTATGTACAAAATAGACATATAAATTAGAATAAAAATGTCAAACTCAAAACCCAAAAACCCACATGAAAGAATTTAGAGAAAGCAAAAATGAAATGAAATTGCAGAAAAAGGGAAATCCTATAGAGAGAGAGGAGAAAGAGAAAGAGAGGGCCAAAGAAGAGACCAGCAAGGTTCAGTTGAATGCGAGAGGCAAAGAGAAAGAGGAAGAAGAAGAAGAAGAAGAAGAAGAAGCTACGTCGTATTAATTTTCTTGCTGAATCTGAAAATTTTCCTCCACTTTCACCCCTTTCAAACAGGTCAGACCAACCAATTTGTCTTCTTGTCCCTCTCTCTATCTCTCACCGTTGCATCAATTTCAAGTTCAATTTTGACAAACCCATTAAAGTGAAAGCAAGCTCTGAGCTCTTGACCGTTGCGGTCTGATCTATAACAAGTTATGGGTAATAGGCTCTGCACTTGCTTCTTTCTAAGTTGAATAAAAGATGGGTTTTTTGATGTAGTACATTGAGTTTCTATTTGGGAATAAAGTTTTTTTTTCCTTTTTTGTAAAGTTACAAGCTCATGTTATGAACATGGCTAGGGTTTTTGTTTTATTTTATGAAGTTGAATTTCTGGGAGGGAGAGTTGTAGTCTCTTGAGTTTGTTGAACGCACAGATGAGTTTAGAAGATGCGTTCTGTATTGGCATTGATGGGTTTTCTTGAAGTTTTGGCCATGTACTTTGCAGGCTCGTGGAAAATGGGATTTTGGAAACAGAGTGAAATATCCCTAATTTTGTTGTGGTTTTGAGTTTTAAGGCAGCTAATTTCGCTAGACTGTGTTTGGTGCCTGACTATGTTGTGAGAAATGCAACGGTTGAATCAGCATTCGCGGGTAAATCTCGCGGAGTTGAAAACTCAGATAGTCAAGAAAATTGGGGTGGAGAAGACAAAATTGTACTTATATTATTTGAATAAATTCTTGAATTTGAAGCTGAACAAGGTTGAGTTCAATAAGCTTTGTATTCGGGTTATTGGAAGAGAGAATATTCCTCTACATAATCAATTCATTTGTTCAATCTTGAAAAATGCTTGTAATGGCAAGACCTCACCACCAAGTCATGATAAGGAGGTCCCAACATCTACAAGTGATGTATCCCGTATTTTTCAGAATGGGAAGGAAGATTTTGCTTCTCATCGATCAACCATTACAGGTGATGACATAGTAACAGCAGATGGCATACCAAAGCTGGTGCAGCATCATCAAGTACTACTGGAAAAACCAGAGAGAGAAGGAGGAGAAGTATCATTTCACCACCCGACCAAATTACCAAAAGCAAAACAATCAACAGATGGTTCAGTTTCTGTACAGAATACAGAACAGAGTGAAATCTCTGTTGTTCAAGAAAGAAATGAGGTATCTGCTATGAGATCACTTGTGGCTCCACTAGGAATTCCATTTTGCAGCGCAAGTGTGGGTGGTGCCTGCAAACCTTTGCCTTTAGCAGGCAATGGTAGATTCAATAGCTCATATGATAATGGCGGGTTGCTGGACTCACAGTTGCTAAGAGAAAGAATGCAACAAATTGCTGTAGCACAGGGTCTAGACGAGGTGTCGATGGACTCTGCCAGTTTACTGAACAGTAGCTTGGACGCTTACTTACAAGGATTGATCAAGTCTTGCATTGAGCTTGTGGGTACAAGCAGTGGACGTGATTTGGTGACAAAAAACAGCCCCAACCAAAATTCTCATGGGAAGCTGGTCAATGGGTTTTTACCAGGACATCATGTGCAGGCGCAAAGTAGCTGCAGGCTCTTAGATGGAATGCAAGATCAGAGATCTATCTTCTCAATTTCTTTACTGGATTTTAAAGTTGCAATGGAGCTTAACCCACAGCAGCTTGGAGAAGACTGGCCATTGCTGCTGGAGAAAATTATGCAAGCATTTGAAGAATAAAGCTCCTATAAAGTTACGTCTTTACTATGTGATTAATTTGGTATTGCTGATTCAGGAAGTGTCAAAGAAGATGAGACATTTATGCTAATTGGGATAAGTTAGTCAACATCATTTCATATCCTTTGAGATCAGTATGATGATCTCAGATTAGACAGTCCCTTCCAAGATGAACGTAAACTAAGGCAGGATTCTGCTGCTTTTCATCTCAGATTAGAAGCTGTCCCTTAAGATGAATGTGAATCAACGCACAATTTTCTTGCTTTTAAATTTTTCATTGATCTAGTGTACCACGTTTCTTGGCAACCAATCAAAAGGTACACGAAGAAAAGAATGTCTATGTTTGGCTGCCTTGTTGTATTTTTAGCATAGTTTTCAGCATTTCTGTAATTTATAGTTGATGGAGAGAAATTTTTAGAAACAGTTTTGCAGGAATAATTTGTCTAGCTTGATAGGAAGGTGAAAAAAAAAACTGCTTGTTGTAAAAGTTCCTGTATATTTATTTTCTACACTTGAAATTGCTGGGGTCTCAGTATTAACAAGTTGTCAAATGCTGATTGTTTTTGGTGATTTTAATATGAACTATGAATTAATTGTTTGTTTTAATTTTCTCTTGCAAGTACTGCCATTTCTCTCCATCTTTTTCAGCATTTAATGCTAGAATTTTCACGCATAATTGTTGACATATATGTGCACTAGCATACATATTTAACCTCCACATAACCATGCTCTTCATTTATGTTTTTATTGTTGCCTGTGGCATTCCCCTTTATCTACACTGTTAAATTGTTTTCTGGGAATCTATTTAATTGGATGATCTATCTGGTTTGTATTATTGCTAAATTTAGTCGTTTGGAATTAACTGTAAATTATGCAAGTGTGCGGGGTTGATTCTCAACCATAGCCAAATGCTGAAGCTTTGATTCAGTACAATGACTCGCAAAATAATCTTGCTTTACTGGACCAAGACTGGCAAATACCCTGCATTATTTGGCTGTAAGAAGTCTTATTTTTTGCTCTAATCCTCTTGATAAGCCCTGCTTCATTCAGAATGCAAAATGTAGTATTTTATCTTTGCCATCCTCAGTACTTGGTTGGAAACAAAGATAGATTGGTGTTTTACAGATAGTATGGTACTCAAATGGGAAAAATAAATTTCATGTATGTCCCTATCTCTTTATCATTTGATTAGCTGTAGAAATGCTGCTATATATGCATATGTTAACATCCAAGGATTCTTAGTTTTGGCTTATCATAGAGCAGATATTGCCAACCTGTTAAGTGGATAGTACTGTGTAAATGTTCTGAATTGCCTTTCACATTATGCTGTTCAGGTATGTCGTCCTATTCAAGTATGGATGCAAGGGTGTATCATCTAGACAGGTGCTCTTTAGTCATCAGTTGATTCACTTTTCTGTAATTACTCAAAAAGAAGAATTTAGATAAAGAGATAATGGAATTGATTTTGTTGCAGGTTTGATTTCACTATAAGCACTGTTAATCAAATTTTTGCCATTATGTGATAGAATCTTCTCTTTGTTAATAAAAAAATAAAAATAAATCTGAATAGAGGTCCCAATTTATTTATTTTATCAATGAGTGTTTAATGTTTCTTCAGGTCCTTGGCTTTCATCATTAAGGAGTGGAATCCATTCATTAGAATTTGTTAAGTGCCTTGAACATGTTTATGTCTGTGAACATGAAGCAACTATTAATTTTTTGAGTCTAATTAATTTTTCTAAAAGTGGTTGGCAGGTATTACTTTGTCTCGAGAGGAGTTTTGAGGTTTAGCATCACTAGCTAGTTGTACAGGATTGGATTGGCCTTTGACTGACTTGGGGTTCCCTTTCGATGGTAATCCTAGGACTAGCTCTTTTTAGGATATAGTGGTTCTTGAGATTTCAAGGAAATTGGATGCTTGTGTTGGTATTTTCTTTTCACTAGGACAACATATCACTTTAACACAAGCCTTCTTATCTAGTATTCCTTTATATCATTTGTCTTTGTTAAGGTCCCAGTGCAAGTGGTAGATAAGATTGCAAATATGATGGGGGAGTTTTTATTTTGTATGGTAGAGGCAGAGTTAAGTGAGAACATATATGATGGGGGAGTTTTTATTTTGTATGGTAGAGGCGGATTTAAGTGAGACCATATAGTTAGCTGAGAACAAGTTTTTTAGCTCAATCTCAAGGGAGTTTAGGTATTGAAATTTGGTGCCTAAAATCATTGCCCTAGTTAATAAATGGCATATTGTTTTGTTTTGGAGGTTGATTCCTTTTGGTACGAGGTTATTAAGAGCAAGTATGTCATAAATCAAAATGGATGAAAGGCTGTGGAAATTTATGTCTCAGATATTCACTATTTTTGTTGAATTTGTTAAACATAAATGAGTCTTGTTGTTTTCAGGAAGATGTTGGACATGGACAAGAACCTAGCTTAAGGTTCAATACAGAAAAGAAGGCCTAAAAAGTTGTCTTTTGATTGTTGTGTATTATGGACTCATTTCTCACTTGTTCCCACATTTTAATGTGGCTTGGGCAATTTAGTTAGAGTTGCTTCTTTTAAGTATTTTTTTAGTAGAGGTGTCCAAAATCTTTGAAGATTTTTCTTGTTATAAAATGGAGAGGATCTGGTGACAGGGAAGATGCTAAAATTCTTTTTGTTTTGTTTTTTTTGGAGGTAGTGCTATGGAGTCTTTGGATGGAGAGAATTACATGTAACTTTAAAAATGTGAGAATGTTTTTTTAGTTCATAGTGCCATGGGTTTATGCTTTCAGAACTTTTAGAATATAGGAGTCTCTTTGAATGCTGTCCAACTTGATTGGAGAGCGTTAGAGCCAGATTAACCAAAGAACAAAACTTAACTGGAGAAAGTTTCCTTATCAAATTGTATTTTATGTTATTATTTGTAGTTTTCTATGCATCATATACGAGGATTCCTTATCTTCAATGGCTTTCTTTCACAATAAAGTTTCATTTAAAAAAAAAAAAGAAAATCTAGACGGCTAATTGGATGTTGGCTATGTTCCTTTAAGTGATGGCCCATATTTTTGCTATACTAAGGGCATTCCAAATTACTTTTTGCCCATGTAAGACACGGAATTATCTCTTACTAATATGTTGATGTAAGAAGATCAAAACCGTAATTGGTTGGCATGGTTATGGTTTATAATGAGGAGAGATGAAAGTAAATCAGGTGAAGGGTTATTAGGTGGTTAGAGCACGTCTAATATAGACAAGCAAATACTGTTTGGAAGCCTGAGTGTGTCATGGAGAGATGACGAAGGGGAGACCTAAAATAATATGGAGGTCATGTGCAGAAAAAAGGGCTAACAGCTCTAAAGCTTAGATTGAATAAAGACATGAAGAAATAGATGGAACTGGCTATTGCAGTGCTTAAGGTTAGAGAAGAAAGCACCAATTGTGTGCGTTCAAGGCCAATTTTGGATCATAATAAACCAGAGAAAACCAGCCGTGTCTGATAATATTATTAATGTTTTACTTTTAATCAAATGATTTAATGGTAAATGATACCATTTTCTGTGTCTGACTTTATGTAACATGCTAGAACCTTAAACTGCCAAAAAGCAAGCTTCACCTCTCACTCTCACGTTTCTCCGTTCTCGTGCATTCTCTCTCTCTTGGGCACTCAGTTATTTCTTCACTTCCAATCTTTTGCATATGCTCTCTCTGTGTGCGTGTTTATTTCTTGGGCCGTTGGCTGATACGTGTTTATTCGCTACAATGTGGAATCTTTGAATGGAGATAGAAATGTACATAAATTTAAAAATCAGATGATGTCCATTAGTTTATTGTGGGACAAGGTGGTTTTTTGGGTTCTAGGTAAACTTATGGTATTAGAGCTTTTACAGGTATCTCTTCGAATATCCAGCTCAACTAGACGGCGTTATTATTTTAGCTTATGTTCTGTTTTATTTATTTTTGATTGCTAGTTGGTTTGAGTTGTAGGAGGATGTCTTGTCCTCCACAGTTGCAGTTTTCTTTTCTTTCTTTCTCAATGATATATATTTTTTTTAATCTACAGAAGAAGTTGTTCGCTAATTTTTACCACTTCATTATATATCTTGTGCTGAATGATATTTGTCGTCTTTTGGAAAAGTTGGTTGTTCAGTGAATTATTAGTATGAATCATTTTCTTTTCTCACCATGCTGACATCTCAACCTGAATGAAGACAAGGTTCCATATAGCCAGTTCCCATTAAATTAAGATTTAGTTCAATTGAGTTGCACAGAGGGAAGATATATGCAAGATTAGCCCAATCGTCAAGATCATTTGGTCCTTTAGAGAATAATTTGTAAATTATAAAGTAGAATTGTAGCATCAATTACTTTATTTGTCAGATGGTTGAAATATATGTTTATTTCTTTATTTATTTTCCAGTTAAGATGCTCTAAGTTGGGTGAACTATAAGTTGTTGCTATGCATTTATATCCAAACCTAACATATGGATCCATTAATTTCAAAGGGTATGCAGCACCTAATGGCAGCATAAGCACAACTTTGTTTGGGTTGTATTGGTTTTAAGATTCATTTAACATGCTTTGGGTGTGTATGGTACTACTGTTTGTTGTAGTATCCCTATAAGGATGAAGAATAATTTTCCTTTTTTCTGAAAATCTTTTTGTTTCAAAGCCATTAAAAGCAAACAATAGTTGTTTTCTGCAGGTCATGTAGTGCTCTTTTGCTTTCCTTTTTCTTATACATATACACCTGACTGTTTTATTAGCTTGGAGTATGCCAGACTGCTATACATCAGGATCATGGAAATTTGACTTTGCCGCTTATTTACTTTGGAATCTGATTTGTACCTGACTAGCATAGATCAGGAAGGATAAGGCCCTGTTCTTAATGTTTAGGTAGGCGTAGGATCAATGTTTCATCAAGCAGAGAGTCTGCATGAAAGAGCTACTGGATTAGGAAAATCACCCAGGCGTTCTGGTGCTATCTTTCCAGCTGCTTGACTCCATTTAAGATGTTTTCTGTTCTTTCCTGTTAATGCATCATACAGGAGCTTGAAAGGGAAAAAAAGCATATGCTCTTTGCTAAATGCTGAGTTACGTGAAAAAGGAGGGACAACGTTGCAGGTGATATTTGTGAGGTGCCTAAACAAATACCAATTTGTGGTTGTAGTATCATTCTGGATATTGGTTATGGCATCTTAATACTCTTTGAGTTTTATTTGCATCATTTTTGTGAACCTTGCTGTGTTCCCTGTCTATGACAATTCATGTGTTGTAGGAATTCTTGGATCAAAGATGAAGGTATATAATGTGTTTTAAAGATATTATCGGCCAATGTTGAAATTTTGTGTATCTAATATAATCACATTGTCACCACCAGAAGATGGAGACTACCAGAAGAAATGTGAAGTTACTACTCTGGGACATGCCATAATGGACTCAGCTTCCACCAGATGTATATACTATTAACTTCATGACCCTAGACATACATATACCAACATTGAGAATGGTAAAGGCTTCTAACTTGGTTCTTGACCACTTGAGAAGCTGTTCTATAGCGTTCACGGATCAGTCTCCCTGGTTCTCCTTAAAATGAAAGAAAATATATACATATATAGATATAGATATATATATATATATATTGTGATTTCACATTAACATAAATAATCAAGCATCCATTCTTGTAGGTTATTTTATTTATTAAACAAATGCTTGGTACCCTTCTTACCAGCCCTTTCTGATTCTAATTCTCCAGCAGACATAATTACAGGTTCAACTCCCATGGCTTGAAAAATGAGTTCGGTCTGAAATGATTTTCCTTGCCCTTTTCCTCCCCAAATTCCTGTAAGAGAGAGCATTAATGTTGTGGCCGTGCAGAAATTTTAAATTTTCATCCTCCTTGAGTAGAAGAATGTGAAGCCACACAACTTAGATGCTAAAACTAGAATAAGGAAAAATAGTCAGAAGATTCAATACAAATAAAGGTGGCTCAGAGTGTTATTGTTTTCCATGCATGTAGAAAATACCGTGTTAGCATAAATTAAGCATGTCTCTTGGGAAAAAAATAGAGGCAAAGTTTTAAAGCGGGATTACATAGTGAAGAAAGAGGTCAGGCAACTGTTGACCAACTGTAAGCAGCATTTCTCAATTCTGACAATGAAAATAACTTGAATAAATACCTAGGATCAGAGGAACTTTGGTATCAAGAAGAGAAGCCAAGTAGTTCTTCACAATGTGGCATACTGCATTAAGAGTGAACATGTACAGAAGAATCTAAGAACTAATATAAGTTGTTAAACATGTTATATATAAGCAAATAGAAGTGCATTACAAAAGATTACAATTTATTCACATATCACAATATATCAAGAGGAGCATATAAATACTTCTATTGCCCTTAAAGGGTAATTACATGAATGCAAATAGAAGCCTTTCCCAAGATTCCTATGAACATCATAGGTTAAATAATTTTCAGAACCATAAATGCGAAAACCACAATTCTCTAAATCATGAAAATTCTGTGTACTATATAATATTGCTTCTAACAAATAATTCTGGAAATCACATAAATATCAGTGGAAAATTCTAATTTCTAAGGCTTTTGGGCATCTATGAAAGTTATCAGTTGGCAAGTATGCTGTAGATTAACCTAATATCTGACATATGTCAGAGGGTAAAAAATTGCCTAGACATCATACCAAATATAAATATTTCTTGTGCCCGAATAAAATGAATAACAAATGAAAATTAACAAAATTCATATCAAACATGAATTGGATGGTAATTCATTTGAAGCAACTTTTCTTACTCCAACACAATTCATCATAATTTCTTCACCTTTTGCCAAACCTACAACAACTTACCAACTTTACCCTGTCAAAAACAAAACACAAAATTTGAACATAATGAATAATCAAGTTTCATTATCTATAGATAAAATAACAAAAAACAAAAGCAATTTTAGCAAATATGATTTCATAAATTTTCTACAATAGAAATACTAACAACTAAGCCTTAGTCCCAAACAAGTTGGGGTCGGCTGTATGGATCCTCAATAAAATAAGCTCAAAAGACACCAAAAAAGATACTCCAGCCTTATGCTCCTTCCAAGACACGGATTTTACGTCTCCATTCAAGTCTGTCATTAATCAAATCCGCATCAAGATCTAAGGCACGCAAGTCTCTTGCTATCACCTCATTCCATACAGTTCTATGTCTTCCACGACCTCTAGCCCCCTCAATCAACAAATTCTCACACTTACGAACCGCAGCATTAGGAGGTCTTCTTAAAACATGCCCATACCATCTAAGTCTTCCTTCCCCCACCTTATCTCCGACATCCGCTACTTGGACTTTTTGTCGAATATGAACATTCTTAATTTTGTCCAGTCTAGTATGTCCACACATCCATCTTAGCATCATCATTTCTGCCACACTCATCTTATGCAAATGTTGTCCCATTGGTGCCCAACACTCACTACCATAGAGCATCGCAGGCCTAACAACCGTCCTATAAAATTTACCTTTCACTTTCAGAGGTATTTTCTTATCACATAGAACCCCAGTCGCACCCTTCCACTTCAACCACCCTACCTATATTCTGTGAGCCACGTCTTCATCTATACGGCCATCATTCTGGAACACCGAACCCAAATATTTGAACTGCTTGGTTTTAGGAACCAAAACTCCATCCAACTTAACCTCATGTTCCTGCTTCTTCCTTAGACTGAACTCACAGTGCATATATTCCGTTTTACTCCTATTTAACTTAAAACCCTTATCCTCGAGGGTTTTTCTCCACACTTCCAACTTACGGTTTACACAAGCACTAGTTTCATCAATTAAAATAATGTCATCAGCAAACAACATACACCAAGGAACATCGTCTTGTATGCTTCTGGTTAGCTCGTCCATAACCAGGGTAAATAAGTATAAACTCATGGCCGAACCTTGATGCAATCCGGTAGTAATGGGGAAAGCCTCAGTGTCTCCACCAGGTGTTTTCACACTAGTGGATGCATTCTCATACATGTCCTTGATGATGTTGATATATTTTTCGCTGACTCATTTCCTCTTCAAAACCCACCATAACACTTCTCTTGGTACTCTATCATAGGCTTTCTCCAAGTCAATAAATACCATGTGGAGATCTTTCTTCTTCTCTTAATACAATTCCATTAGTCTTCTTAGAAGAGAAATAGCCTCCATGGTAGATCTCCCTGGCACAAACCCAAACTGATTCTCCGAAACTCTTGTAAGTTTTCTCAATCTGTGTTCAATAATCTTTTCCCATAATTTCATAGTATGGCTCATAAGTTTGATACCCCGATAATTTGTACAGCATTGAATGTCTCCCTTATTTTTATATATGGGTACCAGGATACTCTTCCTCCAGGCATTCGGCATTTTACGTCCTTTCACAATAGCATCAAAGAGTTTAGTTAACCAGGCAACTCCTACCTCTCTAAGGTTCTTCCAAACCTCTATAGGAATACCATCCGGGCCACAAGCTTTACCAACTTTCATATACTTCAAGGCTTCTCTTACTTTACTATGCAAGATCCTCCTAGACCAGCTGATATAACCATTTGTTGCAAGAAGACCTTGAAAATCTTGTTCATGTTCAGGGTTGAATAACTGCTCAAAATAAGTCTTCCACCTCTCCTTAATCTCAACATCTCTTGTCAACACTCGTTGATCTTCGTCCTTTATACATTTGACTTAGCTTAAATCTCTGCTTTTCCTTTCTCTCATCCTTGCAATCTTATAAATGTCATTTTCTCCCTCTTTAGTACCTAACTTTTGATAAATCCCTTCTAAGGCTCTGCCACGAGCTACACTAACAGCATTCTTTGCCTCTTTCTTAGCCCTCTTATATTCTTCAAAGGCCTCGCTATTAACCGCATTTGGTAACTTTTTATACCATTCCCTCTTAGCCTTAATAGCCTTTTGAACCTCCTCATCCCACCACCATGCATCGTGCGGTCGAGGCCCTGCCCCTTTAGAGATCCCAAGCAATTTACTATCTGCTTTCTTAATGCCACCTTCCATTTTTGTCCACAAGTCCTCTGCACTAGCTTTAAGGTTCCAAATGTCTTCCTTTAGTAACTCTTCCTTAAAGGTACCTTGAGCTAGGTCTTTCAATTTCCACCATCTTATCATTGGTTTTAATACTTTCTTATTATTCCTCCAGCTACTTTTATTCTTAACATCTAAAACCACAATACGATGTTGCGCCGTCAATGCTTCACCCGGAATGACCTTGCAATCCTTACACTTACTTTTGTCCCGTCTTCGAGTAAGTATGAAGTCTATTTGACTTTGGTTCGTCCACTCTTAAAGGTAATCAAGTGTGACCCCCTCTTTTCAAAGCAGGTATTTGCTAGCACTAGATCATAAGCCACCGCAAAATCCAAAATGCTCTTTCCCTCCTCATTCCTGTTGCCAAAATCATAACCCCCATGGACCCTGTCATAACCATTACTGTCCTTACCAACATGTCCGTTAAGGTCCCCACCAATGAAAATTTGCTGATTATCCGGAATACTTTGCATGATTTCATCCATATCTTCTCAGAACTGAACCTTGGATGCTCCGTCCAAACCTACTTGGGGAGCATAAGCACTAATAACATTAATAGTGTCCTCTCCCAAAACAAGCCTCAAAGAGATAATCCAGTCTCCCTTTCTCTTCACTTCCACCACCTTGTCTTTAAGCGTAGGCTCAATAATAATGCCCACACCATTCCTATTGTTATCCAAGCCACAATACCACAGCTTATATCTTGAGTTACCAATCTCTTTTGCTTTATTTCCCTTTCACCTAGTTTCCTGCAAACAAGCAATACTAACCTTTCTTTTTTTCAAAGTATCCACAAGCTCTATAGACTTCCCAGTCAGAGTGCCAATATTCCAACTACCTAATCTTAATCGGCTCCCTTGGACTTGCTTCTTTAGCCGCATTCGTCCATAATGCGGTAGCCCTTTCCTGTCTGACATCACATCCGGGCGCTGATATGGCGGGACTAACTTCTTTACCCATACCCGTCCATGGCATGGGAATCTTTGCTCATACTCCACCACACCCAGACGTCAATGTGATGGAACTCCTTGCCCATTTAACACTACACCCAGGTGCCGATGTAGCGCGTGCTTAGGTAAGCACGTCTCAACGGTATAATAATAGTTTTGAGAATTCATAAAAAGTTTGGCAAAAATTTTACACTGGCCGCCAACCCACCGCAACCCTCCTCCTTTATCCGGGCTTGGGACCGGCTACGATACTCGCAGGCGAATTTAATAGAAATACTATATAAATTCAGAAAAGATTACAGAATTTCATACATTTCACGAGTAATTAAGCATCACGAAGTAAATAGCTTTACCAAGAACAGAGGAGCGATATAATAATCGCCTTTAAGGTACTCAAATGATCTTGTTACTTTCTGACGGTAATCAAACACAATATCCGCTGCAATTCATCAAAAAACAGAAGTTGAAGAACTACAAACAAAATTAAAAAATAAAAATAAAAAGAGAGAAGAAAAACATTATTACAGTTTCTGCCAAGAAAATTGCCGGCAAAAAGAGAATCGACAACGCCAGCTTTAGCTCCGACGGCGACATTCATGTTATCAGCTTCTGTTCCAAGCCTATAGAGATAGTCTTTCCCTTCGGAATCTTTGGCTTCCCAAGATGACTGTTCTGATAATCCCTTACTTGGCCTTTCCTCTTCTTTATCATCAGGAGATGTAGAATTTTATTTAGGGCAGGAAACAGTGAATGGAATTTTAGGGGAAGAAATTGAAATTGAAGGAATATTTGTAAAGAGAGATTGGGGCTTCAGAAGAGATGAATAAGAGATGTTGAATAGAACCATTTTCGAATGGGTGAGGCTTTGGATTTGGGACTATTTGGCGCCACAGAGTAAAGTCTCTGCTCTGGATAGTGAAGCGGGTCCATCCTTCCACTCCCAGTTGCCGCCATTTTGTAGTCTTTTTTTCTTTTTACCATCTACTGTGAGCTTGTGATTTAATTCCATGCCACCATTGCCAGTAAACAAGATTATTAAAGATAATTATTAATTTGTTAATCAAATTCAAAAGTTAAAAATAGAAACTTAATTCATTATTCAAATAAAATTTAAAATATCCAATTTTCTTTTGAGCCATATAAAATATCCATTTAAAGATTATATCAAACAGATGAAATTATCAAAAAAAAATTCCTTCTTTTGCGAACAAAGTCCTTCAAAAACCTATGTACAACAACAAATTCTTCATTTGTTTTTAATAAAGCAAAGCCAAAGACTTCAAAGAAATCAAATAAGATTCATCTGGTTATAAAGTGATCATAGAAATTAATTACAACCTCTATCTAGATATGTATAACAAAAGAAAATCCAATGAAAGTGAAAAACTCAAGAACTTAATATTAAAATTTTATATTTTAAATAGGAATTTTGATAATTTAATAAACTTTTAGTAAATTTTATTATTTTAGAATATTAATTTACCTTTACTAAAACTTGATTTTATAGATAAAACTAAGAAAAATTCATATTTTTCAATCAAATAAAAACTCAAGATTTTAAAAGAAAAAATAAAAATAAATCAAAGTAATTTGTTTGCTAATTATAGACTCATTGATCATATCTCTTTAATATCTAACAATCTTATTTTTTAAAAGAATTATCTTGAAATTTAATGGAAAAAGAAAATAAATCTAATAAAAAGAAAATAAATGAGAAATGAGAAAATAAATGAAACAATAAAATGATGGGTTTCTTCAAAAATATCCTAAAAAATAAAAATATTTTCAAAAATACCCACTTTTCTTTTTTAATTTCAAAAATATCATTTTTTTTAATTTTTAATTTTAAAAATACCATTTTTAGATATATATTTAGTATATTAAATGTATACTCAATTTTTAAATATATACATTATATATATATTTAATATATCAAAAATATATAAATATATATATATAATATTTTTAAAATAAGTGTTAAAAATATACTATTGAGTATAATTTCCTGAATAGAAGAGGGCTAAAAACCTATTTACTTGAAATAATAATGTATATGATATTGATAATATACTATGCATTAACTAAAAAGTTTGAGGAGGCCCAAGCAATAAGCAGTTCCGCCCCGCACAAAACCAAATTTAATTTCAGGTTTGGGAATCCAAGAGTAATTTTGCGGCAATAAAGCTTTCCAACCACTTACATGCACCGTATGCATAAATATATATTTTTTTATCAAACAGTATGCATAAAGATTGGTCCCTTTAAATTATGTGGCCTTTTTTCAATGACGTCTAAAGTTTTTTGCTCAATTTTTAATTTAAATATTCAGTCTTTTTTTATAACTAAATATTCAGTCTAATGACCAAAATTTTGCATTAAATTTATTACTTAAGTATATAGTTCAATAAGTTTTAATTTGTTTATCCAATTATTCATTTAAATATCTAACTTAATTTTAATTAGAAAAATATAAGTTTAGGATATATATTCTTTTATTTTGCAAGTTTTTAGCTTTTTATTTTTTAAAATAAAAACTATTTTCAGTTTTTATTTTATATTTTTAAAAATTCTATCATAATTTTTTTATTATACATGCATAAATACATATGTTATTCATCTATTATAAAATTTATATTATTTATTCTAATAATATATCGTAATACTAATTAGATATTACAAATAATTATTAAAAATAAAAAAAGAAAAAAAAAGACAAATCTTTTATTTTAGAATTGAATTTGCAAAAAAAATAAAAAGGGCAAAAATATATATATATAGAAAATAAAAAAAATAGTTGAGACAAAAAAAAAAGATTTTATTGGTATAAATCTCTTCTTATAACTAAAACTGAAAAAATAAAAACCACCTGAAAAAACCAAAAAAACTATAATTTATAATGAAACCAAAGAAACTATAATTTATAATGAAACTAAAGAAATCTTAGTTTATTGCATCAAAAAGCATCAAAATATTTGTGAAAATCATCTCTAATTTTCTCTCACAAAACTTTATTTATTTTTTTCATTCAATTGTTTAATAATTTACAAATTTTATTAATTCTAAATTTTTTAACTAACTTGAAAATGAATAACAATATATAAATAAAATAAAAAATGTAGGTGTAGAGAATGGTGAAAATGTGATTTTCTAGTTGAATATTCCTTTTATATGTTATGCTTCCACATAATGTAGATTATCTAAAAGGATTTTTTTTAGAAGAAGCATTATTGAGTAGTTATTAGCCAATTGCACGAGATAATTTTAATTTTTTTTATTAACTTAGAAAGTTGATTTTTTTTCTCGTTTAATAATTAATATTGACGAGCTATTTATATGAATATAAAATTAATTTTATTTTATTTAATTATTTAAGTTGTAATTTATTGTTTAGTATATTTATTAAAACGTTGCTTAATTCAATTAGTTATATTCATACAATTTAATATGAATATGCATTTTGAAAATAATTTTTTTATTATATGTTGCTACATATAAAAATAGAAATTGCAAAAAAATTTACTATAAATTTAATTATAGGTGATTTTCATGACTTAAAAGAGCAACATGCTCTTTTTTTGATATGTTACATTAAGTACAACAGTTAAAATGTATTACGAAATTATTTTTAATTATAAATGATAATTATTATTTAGGAAATATCTAAACTTAATTTTTTTATTTAATATTATGTGACTATTTAAATCCGATTCTCTAATATTTAATTTTGTGTCCACCTCTAATAAGGAGGAAGCCAATAAAAAAATAAAGAATAGAAAAAAATTAACTTCTTAGACGTCCATGTCTCACTGGACTTCTTATTTCTTGATCTGGATCAAATAATAAATATTTATTTTTAGATGGTACATGAATGGCTACTCGATTAATTAGATATAAAATATGCTTTTAACTCCAAGTTATTATCAGAAAGAGAGAGATTAATAATTCGTATAATTAGAGGATTAGAGACAGTAAAATTATTTAAATTTAAATGAATTTGCATCTTGATTAATCAGATTGATTATGTCAATTTAAATCGATTTTAATTTATATATTTATTGATAAATTTAACTGAACTCAATAAATTTAATTAAACTGACTTATAATGATTAATTTTTAAAAATAAATTTTTTTGACTGATTAATAATAATTGAGTTAACTGATCGCTAAAACTGGATCACTCCGAAGACTATACATCCTCATGCATAAGCAATCCAACATTTTAGTTCGCTCAGCTATTTCTTCCGGATTTTCAATCCTTTCCGTGGGTTGTTGTCCCAATAAAAAAAAGTAAATATTTGTATAAACAAAATCTTGACAGAATCTAAAAAAAATAAGCAGCAAGTACAAGGTCATAAAAACGGAGGCTCACCACAAAGGCAGGGGAGTTTTTGAGGAAAATTGGTGAAAAAATGGGGAAAAAAAACAAATCAGCTTAACTTACTAGCAAATGGAGCCGATGGCAAGGGAGGGAAATGAAATCAAGAGAAGGAAAAGGGATTTGTACAGCCGTGGCACCCAATGATTTTTTTTTTCTTCTGTTCTGCCATGCAAGCTCAACCTTTCTCACCCTTCCTTCCATTACTTTTCTACTGTATCAGATTTGATTTTATGACAATGGCTATTGGAACAAGACTTTTAATGGAGCAATCTTTGAGCCAAATAAAAGCCAGGTGTGTGTGTTCTCTATTCCTTTTGAGTTTTTGCAATCCTAATGATACTTTTACCTTGTTTTTCTAGGAACGGCAGCTATACGACCCACAAATTGATAACAGAAGAAGTGGATGCTGACTCTGGTTTATGGATGTTGGAACATCGATGACTTTGAAAGGCGATTTGGGAGATGGATGTACCGCCTGACACTTTGTGTGGCGTGCTTGCTACTTAGGTCTGCCTGCAAATGAACTGAGCCAAACACGTGTCGTCACATGCACATACAGCCCAGTTCTCCGGAAATGTGAAAGAGCGGAATAAACCATCTTTCATGTGCTGTGGTATCATGCTAAGATTCATGATATTTGGTAGTGCAGGGAATGGTGATGAAACTTCCCACAACATGGCAGGCCCAAGCGGCAAGTTATATCAAGAAACACAGACGCTGCTTGTTGGAATTTTTTATTTAGAGCTAAATTTTTTATTAACTAATAAGAATAACAAGTAAAACTTATAGCCTTTTATAGACTAAATCTAATAACAAACTAACCTAAATATATTGAAAAATCTAACAAATATTTTAATAACTACCCATATTTTCTAAAAACTAATTTGATTCAATAAAATCTTAACCAACAAATATCATAAAATCAAACTTTGAATAAATTCTTCAACACTGCTATATTTTCAAATGCAACTTTTGGCATGGAACATTAATCACTTGTTTCTAGTAAATATTCAAATTGCATCACCTACTTACTACTTCATTACTTAGATATATATCATATACTTGAATATTTCATTACTTGAATACTTGAATATTTCACCTACTTTACTACTTCATTACTTAGATAATATTCCCAAATATTATCCAATACTTGAATTGAATGCATATATATCATATATTCCTTCTCTTTCTGTTGCAACTTGTGTAGCTAATTTCTCTGGCAACCACCATGAGCTTGAGTCCACTGTGATCCACATCCATAGCAAAACTGGAAGCTGCACCTGCAATTATAATCACAACTTCACAAATTACAGTGATAAATTGAACTCCTATTGCACAATTTAGTGAAGTATGGAATAAAAAATTATTTAACATTTTTTGTTACAATTACCATTTTGGCATTTTCCACACACACTCTGACAACTTGAACAGTAGAGGAAGTTATATATATATACTGACCTGCAAGTCATATGTGGGCAACCTGCAGTTCTTTCTACATAGAACTTGCATTGAGGGCATCTAGCCCATTTCTGATTCTTAGCAAGTTCCATTACCATCAAATCTTCCCTTCCTCTCTCATCCTCATTAAGCCTCTGAAAAGCCTCACAATCAATCCCAGAATGCCAAGGGACATAACACTGAGCACAAAACAATCTATGGCAAAATGGGCATTCAGATTCTCTGATAACTTCACCTCCATCATTATCATTCACCATCAATGCAGAACAATCCTTAAATGGACAATAAAATCTAGACCCACTTATCAGCTCCTCGCAAAGAGCCTCTTCCCAAAGATCAATTACTCCTTTGGAAAGTTTAGGCCTGCAAATTTCAAGTTCAAGTACTGCCCTGCAATTCAATCCAGGGCAAGTAACAATGCTAATGCTACTTTCAATCTTAGTAGCCACGTGTTTGCTTATACAATCAGAGCAATAAGAGTGAACACAACTCCCGTTATCAAACATTTGGTCAAATTCTTTCCTTTCCGCACAAATATCGCAGAAGTTGAGGGAAGACTCACCGGATTCTATTGATTTTGTTGGGTCCGGAGGTGCTTCTAACATTAAAATGGAAGATTGGTTTTTGTTTTTCATTTGAGAAATTATAATAGAACCCATTAAAGCCTCCTGGAACTGCAATTCCTCCGCATATTTGGCATCCGAAACTGAAAAATTTTCCACTTCGATCTGATTTCTACATTTTTCATCTTCTTCTTCACTATTTAGGAGAGCAGACAGAGCAGACAAGCAGAAGTCTTTGACGAAATCAAAATCAGAGATGTTTTCCTTTGCCATTGGTAGAGAAATTCAATGGATTTTCCCAAATATTTTATCGATTCTCTGAAAGTGGTGATCGCTAATATAATTGAAATAAGAATCCAAGGATTTGAAGCGACTTCGCTTGGAAGGTGCTTCTCATTGAACAACCTTTTTTGAGTCAGGTCTACTTCCTATTGGCTTCTTTTTTTTTTTCTTTTCACACGGAAGATTCAAGATGGTTGGCCTAATTTAAAAATTTTATCTTTTTTTTTAAGAATTTCTTTTTTATCTTTAAAGATAATATTCAATCAATTTTTTAAATATTAAATATATCCTTAATACATATTTTTTTAAAAAAAATTATGTCACTTTCACTGCTCTACATGCTTAGGGGTGATATTACTGGCATTGCTTTTTCCCGAACTGTTGCTTGCTGAGTTTTGTTAGTTGCTTCCTTTAAAAATAAAAAAATAAAAAAAATTTCTCTTGTTAAATTTTATAATTTTTTTTATATTTTACTGAAGACATTTTGATTATATTATAAAAATATATAATAAATTTATATAAATTATCACATATATAATACACTCATAATAAATTTATTATAAATTTATAATAAATTATAAAATTTTAGATAAATTCATAAATTAAATATAACTAGTCGTATACTTGTATAATATATATATATAATTTTTTATTATATTATAAAAATTTTATTTTATATATAATATTTTATATTTATATATTAATAAATTATTAAATATATAATATTTTATTTTCATATCTTAATAATTTTAGTCATTAAATTTTAAATTTAATATAATTAACAATAATCAATATAATTTTAAAAAATAAAATTAAAATATGATTTAACTTTTTTTTATATATATATTAATAGTTTCATATAATAAATTATAATATATAAATAATATATAACTATAACACGTGATATTTTTATATTATATATATATATATTATATTATAGTCTACCTTTTATTCATTTTTTAAATTTTAGCCAATAAATTTTTTATAAAAATAATATTTTAATTTTATATATTCATAATTTATTAAATATATGATTATTTATTTTTAAATATATTAATAGTTTCAGTTAAAAATTTATTAATTATTATTTTTTAAATAAATTTATTAATAATTAATAAGTTATTAATAAGTTATTAAATATATAATTTTTTCTCTTTATATATTAATAGTTTTATTTAAAATATTTATCAATGACTTTTAATATTTATATATTAATATTTTAATAATTAATTTTATATTTATAATTTATTAAATATATTTTTTTTTATTTTCATGTATTGATAATCCTAAATATTAATAATTTATTAAATACGTTACTTTTATCTTTATAAATTAACAATTAAAGTTAAAAATATTATTAATATTTAATTAAATATATAATTTTTTATATTCATAAATTGATTTTTTTTATTAAATGCAATAAATATTATTTTTTTCACATTATGCATATAAGTATTATGTAGGACCATATAAAACTTTCATTTTCCTTGACTTATGCATATATATTATATATTGTTTAATTTTTTAAATTTCTAAAACATATAAATTAACAATTATTTTATATAAATTATTTAATTTATAATTAATTTGTTATGAATATTAAGAGTTTTATATTTTTTAATTTTTTAAATTTTTAAAAAATATATACATATTATTAAATTATATTAATGTGTAAATAATTTATAGAAGATTAGTCACAAATATAATCAATTAATTTTTAAATTTTAAATTTAAAAAAAATTATTAAAAATATATATATTAAGAATGTCAAAAATTATATATTTTATTTTTAAAATTTTTAAATTTCTAAAATATATAAATTAATTATTATTATAAATAAATTATTTAATTTATAATTAATTTATATATTTTTAAACTTTAAAATTTATGAAAAAACATAAATATATTATTAAATTATATATTTTATAAAATTTAAATATTTTATTATTTATTTTTTAATTCTTAAAAATATATAAATTAATTACTATTAATTTATTTATTAAAAAGACTAAGGGTCATATATTTTTTAACTTTTTAATTTTTTTAAAAATATATAAATTAATCAATAATATTGAATTATATTAATGTGTAATTAATTTTTAAAAAATTAAAAATCATAAATATAATTTATTTAGTCAATATTATAAAATCATATTAATGTATAGTTATTTATTAAAAGGTTAATAGTCACAAAAATAATATATAATAAATTTTATTTTTTATATAAATTATAAAAATTAAATAAAAGTTAATTAAAAATAAAAACTATATTATTTTAAAAAATTAATGATGTGTCACTCTTTTAAAATTTTTTCCATCATTGGTTTTTATATACATAATTCTTAAAAATATAAAAATTAATTATTATTATAAATTACTTAATTAATTTATTAAAAAGTTTAAGAGCCATAAATTTATTTAACTTTTCAAATTTCTTAAAGATATATAAATTAATCAATAATATTTAATTACATTAAGGTGTAATTAATTTTTAAAAAATTGAAAGTGACAAATATAATGTATTTAATTAGTATTATGAAATTATATAAATATATAGTCGTTTATTAGAAGATTAATAGTCATAAAAATAATAAATAATAAATTTTATATTTTATATAAATTATTAAAATTAAATAAAAATTAATTAATATGAAAAAAATGAAAGAGTATTATTTAAAAAAATTAATTACGTGTCTCTATTTCAACACTTATTCTATTCTTGACTTATTATATATATATATATAGTCGTTGCCCCGCATAATACCTGGATGTAATTTTTTACTTGATCATAAATATAATTAACTTATACTAATATTTTTTTTATCCCAATAGTCAATAAATTAAATTAACAAACTTAAAATATTAAAAATATATATATTAATAATTAATTAAAAAATTAAAATTAAATGTCATAATAAACTCATTACAGATTAAATTTAATAAATTTGACTATAAGAGAGATAATTATTTACTATTACATAATATATGTAGAAATTCTAATAATATTAATAAATTGTGTTAAATTAATTTATGTCACTTATCATTTGTCTTACTAAAAAAACTACATATATTACTTTAGCAATAATTATTGTCACAAAAACAAATAAAGAAAAATCTAAATATTTTTATTCAATTCAAACTAACTACTAATATATATATATATAATTTTTTTAAATATTTTATTTTTCTATTTATGTATTTATTTTTCACAAATAGCTTATTATTGTTTATAGGAGTGGTCTTTTACTAAGGAGCGATATTTTTATAAACGAACCGAATACTGATGCAGATTGATGATTAATCCATGATTCAAATGGATTTATTCATATTTAATAATATAATAATATTATATAAAATTTTAAATAATGATAGATAATATTTAATTTTTTAATTTTTAAAAATTCATGACTTTTTAAATTCTAATATATTTTTTAAATTATTAACTTTTTAATTTTTAATTGTTGTAATAATAAATTATAAATTATAAATTTATATTTTTTTATCTGCTCACGTACTAGCTATTAATTTCCTATTTTCTAGTCCCTTACATGTTCATTGTACGGTAATGAGAATAGAAATATAAATAAATAAATATAAATAATTTATATATAAATTAACAACAAATTATATTATAAAAAATATAAAATAAAATATTTATCTTAATTTTTATGATAATTTTATTAAAATAATATTGATCAACAAATATAATTATTTTATTTCATATCTTGACAGTTTTACTAATCAAGAAAAATATATATATTTACTATAAAAAAGCGTAAATTCTATAAAAATAAAAAAAATCTAAGCAAACTTTATCAAATACAGAGAAAAATGTGAGAACGAAAATTTATAATTATTAGATATTGATCGAAAGAGTTATTAATATAAATATTATTATTATATAAATTATTAATATATGATTAATTTGTTAGAGATGTTAAAAGTTATATTTTTCTTATTTAATTTTTAAATTTCTAAATATATATATATATATTAATAATTATTATAAATAAATCATTTAATTTATAATTAATTTATTACAAAAGTCAAGAATCATATACTTTTTAAAAATTTTTAAATTTCTAATAAAATATATAAATCAATCAATATTATTTAATTATTTTAATATATAATTAATTTATAGAAAATTAAAAGCCATAAATATAATTTATTTAATTAATATTATAAAATTATATTAATATGTAGTAATTTAATAGAAGATTAAAAGTTACAAATATAATTAATTATTAAATTTTAAAATTTATATAAATTATTAAAATTGAATTAATTCAAATTGAATGGTTTAATATTTTTTTTTATCAAGAAGAGAGAAAATGAAATTAAAAAATTAATAAAAAATTAAAATATTATAGTATTATAGTATTCTTAAAAATAGATGATATGACAACCTTAGAAGAGTTCTCTTTTTTTTTTTTACTTTTATATATTTGTATAGATATAGATAGATAGATAGATAGATATAGATATAAATTAATCATTATTATAAATTAATTAATTAATTTATTAAAAAGGTTAAGAGTCATATATTTTTTAACTTTTCAAATTTTTTAAAAATATATAAATTAATCAATAATATTAATTATATTAATGTGTAATTAATTTTTAAAAAATTAAAAGTCACAAATATAATTTATTTAGTTAATATCATGAAATTATATAAATGTGTAGTTATTTATTAGAAGATTAATACTCACAAAAATAATAAATAATAAATTTTATATTTTATATAAATTATGAAAATTAATTAAAAATTAATTAAAAAGAAAAAAATTAAGAGAGTATTATTTTGAAAAATTGATGATATATATAATATAGATTTCTAATAAATTTAAAATTTTAATAAATTGCATAATTATTTATTTTTTCTGATAATTTTATAAAAAATCATAATTTTTTTATTTTTATATCATATTAAAATTTTATAAAAGATATCAAATTAATAAAAAAATTATTTAACTATAATATATCTTGCTATATTTTTCAAATATAATAAATAACTGAACAACCAGAAGAACAGCCGCCGGAAACAAGAAGAGAAGAAAATGATTAAAACCTAAAATGTACAAAACTAATCCTAGATGTAAAGAAACACAGATACAGCCAATCAATTGTCAAGACATGGATTAATATTATAACATATAAAACCATATTAATATCATAAATTATTAAATTATATAGTCAATTTTTAATTTCTTTTTAACAGTGAATTTTTTAAGAATCCAAATAAAAATTTATTTGGATTATTTTTCATTACGGTGTGCGAGAGTAATTATTTGCCTCAAATTCATGTAATAGATAACATTTTTTATTTTTATTTTTATTTTTTGACAGAATGATTTTCCAAGACTCATAATGACGCCTCTAGAAACACATTTGGACATTGACTTATTAATTCAATATGTAGTATAACATCAAATAGTAATAAAATTAGAAAAATTAAGCTGCAAAATTAGGGACGAGCATTGGTGAAATTAGTCAATTTTTAGGAGTCAGTCAATTCTATCATTATTGATCGGATTAAAAAAATTTACTCTTCAAAATCAACGATTAGTTATTAGATTTAGTCGATTTTAACGAGCAAACATATATATAAACTAAAATCGACCAATCCAATAGTAAATATATATATAAACTAAAATCGACCAATTCAATCAATTTAAATCGATATAATCGATCGGATTAGTCAAAATAACGATAAAGCCTGGTTGAATCAAAGCATTTGCTCATCCATAATCATGTTTTTAAAAAAAATTTGACTTCATCTTTTATTTGTATTGACAATTTTGTTGACATTAATTAATCATACTCTTAAATCATGCATAATCATCAGCAAATGAAATTAAAATAATAATATAATCATCATTGTTTTCATTGATATATTTATGCGTAAATTTCCATTGTATGTAATTTTACTTTCTGTTTTATCTATACTTCATTTATATACTTTCTATTATAAAAAATATGAATAAAATAAAGAAAATAAGATCTCATCTAATGCATCATTAAACGTTTTGTTTTTTTTTTTTTTTTTTTGCAAATTTTACTATTTTCAATGGTTAGAGCCATGTTGACTTATATGTTTCTTAGTAGGAATTAAAACAAATCCAAAAATTCATTATGAGAAGGAACCTTCATGTGTTTAAAATGAAAATATCTATAAAAATAATATAGACAAATTCTTGAATTGCAAGAATTAAAGGAGACCACCATTTTTTTAAAAGATTTTTAAGTGTTTAAATTGAAATTTTTTTATGAGAGCTTAAAGGGATCTCTGCGACTTTGTTTAATAAAATCTTAAGTATTAAGAATGTAATATCCCAAACTATACTCTAAAAGTTTTGGAATTATTGTTATATTTGGAGTTAATGTATATGTTTAATGGAAGTAAAAAGGGGAAATATTATAAGATGATATATATATAAGGAAATATGGGAATATAAATACCATATAAAAGATATATATATATACATCACATATACATGGGATATAAAGTGGTGTAGGGAAAGTGAGTTATGTATATATTTTTATAATTAATTAATTAATAATTATGGTGATAAGGACAAAAAGAAAAAGAGAAAAGAAAGTCAAAAGTTGGAAGAGAGTGTGTGGTGGAGATTTATTGTTTTTATTATTATTGTTATTATTATTATTATTATTATTATATATATACTTGAGATAAGAATAAGAAGAGAAGAAAAGGAAAAAAAAAATGTGTTCTTCTTCTTCTTCTTCTTTTTGGCCGAGAGAGAGAGAGAGAGAGAGAGAGAGAGAGAGAGAGAGAGAGAGAAGGAGGTGATTTTGCTTTTATTTACACCAAATACTTAAGGATTTCAAGTGGATAGTAAAGATTTGGCTAAAAATCCAAGTAAGTTCTCTTTCTTGATTTCTTTGGTTTATTTGAAGTTGTATGAAGGTTTGATTGTTGATAATTGAAATTAGGGTTGTATTATTGTAGTATGTTGGAGTATGTTTGATTTAATTAGGTTGGTGTTGGTGATTGAAGAGCAAGAGTTGTGTTTAGTGGAATTTCTTTTCTGTTTTACAATTAGTAAAGGCTGTGACTTGTACGATTTTTAATTAATTATAGAAAAATGTTCTTGAAGTGAATTTTTGATATGTTGTGACTCTATGAGTCTAGAATGACTGAAAAATATGTTGATTCGATTTTGGAATGGTTATGATTTTGGAAAGATTATTTTTATTAGATCTGTTCCAGCAGGTACCTTAACTGAGACAGCTATATTTCGGGATTTTTAATAAAATGTAGAAAAATTATATTCAATTGAATTTTGGATATGTTGTTGCTTAATGAGTCTAGTATTTGAGAAAAATAATTTGGAACCAAGTTGATTGAATTTAATTTATGGAATTCACAAAGTTTAGAACTGCTGCCAGGATGCAGGGCAATTGGGGCAGTCTGTTTGGGTGAACTATTTGACCAAGATTTTGTGTTCAGTTTGATCTGAAATTTTAAAGGAATGATTTTAAGATGTAAAATTAAGTTCTGTAAATATTTTAGAGTTTTTAGTCAAGTATATTATTTTATACAAATTTTCAAAATAAGGATAAAATTTAGTCTAAAACCAGAATTTACTATTCATATGGTCATTTTGCTAATATTCCTTTTGGATTAGGTTGTGAAGAGGTTGAATTGCCCTAATCTTAGTGTTGAGGATTCTTGGAAGAGTAGGTGTATAGAGTGGTGTAAGTTGGTTTTAAGGTAAGTACAAAGTTTATATGATTGCACTTATTTACATGAATTAAGACTTAACACATTTGTTTGTAAATGTGTTAAGTGAATTACTATATTGTCAATATAATTTGATTAAGGTTATGATTGGATGATGTGAAAGATATGAAGATCATTCAAATAGGTATGTACAATGCAATTTGTTATGATAAATATTGTAATGATGAATTGTGCTAATGTGTTTTGAGAAATGATGAAATGTATTGTAATTGTGGTTGGTAATAATGATTGAAATGAAATAAATAGACATGTTGATTATATGATGATGAATTTAAGATATATGCTCAATATAATTGTTTATGTATACTTGAATGATGAAGTGCTATAATGTGAATTGAAATATGATAAGAGGTGAAGCCATTGTGATTGGCTATGATGAATCAAATGAGATGTGAAGCCATTGTGTTGGCTATGAGAATGTAAATGAATTATAATTGAGGCATGGTTGCCTGTTTTGAATATGAAATGAATTGAGAAAGAAATGTACAAAGATATAAATGAAAAGAGTTGTGTCTAATATGTTAATTCAACTTTCAGAGTTCTGGATTTGACGGCATGCCTATAACATATGAAGTGTTAACAGTCTAGCCGGGTTGATGATCTCCTCAAGTTGTTGAGTTGATGGTCCAAGAGACTGGGTCTGTTACACTATATGAATTATAAATGTGAAATATATGAAAAGTAACAGTCTTGCCGGGTTGAGGATCTTCTCGATTAGTCGGGTTGATGGTCCAAGAGACTGGGTCTGTTACACTATCTATGGATAGAGATATGATATATGTTGCCTACGGGCTTGATTATTGTGATTATGGATCAAAGCAGTAACTCTGAACTTTGAATAACATATTAGTGTGTTCTGGGCCCAGGTCTGTCTTGATTTTCGATGTAGTTTATGAAACGTGAAATGAATGAATAATGAAATTTATAGTTGCCTTAATTGGAAATGAAATGTTATGAAATATGTTATGTAATATGTATATTGATATGTTCCTTGTGAGTAGTAGTGATGGAATTGTGGTTGGTGTTATTGATATGTATGCATGTATGTAATATATGAGATTAGTTGAGATATGTGTAAAGTGTAATTGAAAAGGGAAACTACGATAAGAAACTAACAGTACTTAAAGTTAGTATATGGATATACGTTAGAATTTCTGTATTGTATGTTTATATTATTCATTTGTACTACTAAGCTCTCGGGCTTAGCGCGGGTGTTTATTCGCGCAGGTATTTAGATGGAAGATATGAAGTCTTTTGTTATGCCACAAGAAGAGTAAAGTTTGTCGAGACCAACTAGAGGGTTATGCATACATGTATAAATTTTAATTATGATGTATTTCTGACGAGAGAGTATTTATATGTATAAATGAAGTTTTAATAAAGATAATGACTTTGTAAATGTTATTTAAATTAATGTATTATGGTTTGAACTCTATTATAAATATTTTAAAAGGTAACGAAAAGTGACATCCTTATACTTTATATATTTACTGTATGTATACTAGGTATACGCATAGTACTTATATAGGGTATCAGGGTGTTACAGATAACTTGATGTAGCATATAAATCTAGTAATGTATAATAACTGTATGGTTTTAAATTGAGTTGGATTGTGAATATAAAAGTGTGAATTCTTCTTGCAGGATTGTAGTTGAGGTTATAAGGGTGGATTATTGGGAGTGTACTTGAGTTGAATTGTGAAACAAAATGTTTTTCAAATATAAGAAAAATCAGTTTTGTCGACACTTGGGACCTAGAATTTTAAGGGAGACCCCGTCAAAATTTTTTTGAAAAATTTTTATAAGGAACATTAAGTAAGCTGACATAACCAGAGCTCGTATCTTGATGTAGCATTCCTCCTCGGCTTATTATAGGTCGGGAAGGGGTGTTACAATTGTTTTGGTATCAGAGCTTAGGTTCGAGATTCTCGGCCTAAGTAAATTTAAAAAGGAAATGTTTTAAAAAGAAAAATGATGATGAATGAAAATGAAAAGAATGAAATTTTTGATACATGCATATGCATTAACATCTAGGTTGGTCTCGAATGTGGTATTATATGAATTGAAATGTATTGAATTGTATGAAATGGATAATAATGTGTGGATGAAGTTCTATATGAATGGAAATTTAAAGAAAGCAATGAGATGGAAAAAAAATTTATGTAAGTTTAAGTGATAAATTAAAGAATGGTAGTTTCCTTGAGGAAAGAAAATGTGAAATATGATTATAATATAAAGAAATGATCAGGAAAATAAAGTTAAAAAAAATGAATTAAAAACAAAATCAAAATCAAAGTATGTAATCTTTCCTCTACTATTTGAATCTCTTTCTAATAAAGCTTATGTTTGGATTGCAAGGGAGAGGAAATATTGTTGATGGATAATATGGATGGATATGTAATTATAATGAAGAGAATATGGTGGAATATTGAATGAGTTGATTGATATAGACAAAGTGTGATAACTTAAGGTTTGAATATGTAAAGTTAAGAAAAAAAATGATAGGGGTTAAGCAAGGAGATAAAATGGTGTTGTTAGTATTGTTAATTTAATGTAAACATTGTGGTTTGAATGGTAGGAATATAATATGCTTGATTGTTAAAGCTCATGTTAATGGTGATAATGTGTAACATTTGGATTTTTGAAATGAGCTTTAATGATTGTAAAAAGGATATATTTTGATGTTGCTTTGTAGTATGTATATATAAGATGTTTACTTAAGTTTATATTAATAAAACGAGATGAGTAAATTGAAGTTTAAGCAAAGTAGTAAGAGGAGAATTTATAATGTTAACGGAATTTGGATAAAGATTATTTAAATATCGAAAATTTAATGTATAGTACGTATATGAGTTAAGTGGAATGAAAATTTTTGCATATTAAGAATGACTTACAGATATGTAATTTGATGAACTAAAAGTTGGCAAGTGATGAAGTAATCATGATAAGGTTGACTACTTGGAAGGTGATAATGGGATGTAAGATGCTAGTGATCAAGGATTGAGTTGATCACTTGAAAGTGTAATGTACGCGTAGTATTGCGTGTTTGTAACCTATACAACTACATATCTATTAGTGTTGAGAATGAGTACTCTTGCATTGATAAACTTGTGCAAAGTTAGGTCATGTGATAATATTAATAGTGAGAATTGGATTGAGCAATGTTAGTTCAAGAAATTGGGATTTGTGATAACGAAATTTGGAAATTTTATAGGGATTAATGGGCGATGTGTATATGATTGGATGTAAGGGACATATGTATAAATATGTGAGATATATATAAATAATTTAAGTCATGTAAAAAAAAAAGATGAAAATGGTGTTGTTCAATGAAAAATAATAAATGCTAAATGTGTATTGATGGTATGAAAAAGAGGAATTAAATATAATTGTAAAGTGTAAGAAATATGAAAGCAAGTCACATTGTGAACGTGACCTATGAATGTGAATGTGGTATAATTATTTGTATAGTGGTATGAAGAATGATATGGCATGTATTAGTGGATCTATGAGAAATTAAGTTTTGATTTATGAAGAGTTAGACTATGGATTGTAATGGAAAGTGAAAAAGGACTCGAGTAACAATGGACGATGAAATTGTTATGATAATAACTGAGCTAGACTATCATATAATGCTTTCTGGTTGAAGGATTATGCTTGTGGAAATATATTATATGTATATGTGTTTAATAAAGATGGAAAGTATAATGTATGAAAAGTTTTATAAGAGATAGGTTAGAAATGGAAGTTGTATAAAGTTTGTATATGATTGAATGTTGTACACATAAGTGTTATAAGTAATATTGTTGATGTGAGTTAGGCTAATGATAATCATATGATCAAGAACAAATTGTTTTGGAGACAAAGTTGAATTATGTCAACTTTTGAGATAGTTGGAAATGTTTGAAGAAGAATAATAGAGGAACAATATTGATTTATAAACTACATATGTGACTATTAATATACTCTGGCTATATAATTTGTTTAGTGTAATTGGCTGGTTAATTTTGTTATCAGCAGATTTGGGCCTAAGGTGATATGATTGTAGTATTATGTGGGTGAGATTGATAATTTTGTTTCAAGAAATATGGTTAGGAGTTGTGATTGGTAAAGTGGTATCTTATCAATTCTATGTTAGAAATTTGTTTATAATTATGAAAAATATGAATAGAGAAGAGAACCGTGTAAATGTCTTGAATTGTGAAGAATGAATAAAAAGTGATTATGTAATCATAGTAATGGTATGATAATGTGAGAATATGATAAATGGGAGAAATTTATGAAATGTGATTGAAAATGATACTGAATATATTTTTGTTATAAGATGAATTAATTGATGGAAACAATGTTAAGTGAATGAACTATGGGTAATAATTATAGTATGAGAAAAATTATGAGAATTATGGGAGATTGCACTGCTATTATTGAAAGCAGAAGATATATATGAATATTGAAAGATAATTTGAAGTAATTTGTTAGTAAGGAGTCGAACAGATGGATCCTAAGGGATTAGAAGTTGAGAATGAGCTTGACCTAATAGAATTGTGTTATGTATATTAATATGTGATGATAAACTTAAATAAGTTAATGGTTGGTTTGAATGGAATAAGATTGAAATGTTGTTATTTTATGACAGCTAGACCAATTGATCTAGAATTCATTAAGATTGTGAATTATTATCGAGATTTAATATGTATAGTTATGCTAAGAGTATAAGATATATATGATAATGTATATATGAAGTGATATGCTGATACATGAATGAATTATGATATATCAGTTATTAAAGATAATGAAAGGAAAAAGGTTGATTATCTGTAAAGTAAGTTTATAAAGATTGTATCGATATTAATATTAAGTGAAAAACATGGTAAAGAGGGATTTAAGTATAAGAAATGAAAATATTGTTATCAATCAAGGTTTGATAAGTGGTTATTTTCAAAAGTGATTGTAATAACAGGATAATCTATAGTAAGATTTAATTCAATAATTTCCAAGATTAAAGTTAAGAGATTGCCTATAAAAAGATGAAGTGATAAATATCTTGAATGTAATAGATGAATGGTATATTTATAGATTATAAGATGATTTGATTATTGTATAAAAGAAAATTTCTTTGAAATGTAATGAGTTATTTTGGGTGTTTTGTTGAAAAAGTAATAAGATAAATATAGCTATATAATGATGAGTTGTGAATTGGGAAAAGATGATTGACTAAAGGTGGAAGAGTAAAAGTTATGTAATTTGATGAAATCATAATATAAGAATACGATTACCTTCATATGAATTAAGATGGTGTTTTATTATAAATGAATTGTTATTGTGCTGGATAATTTCGAGGACGAAATTATTTAAGGGGGAGAGAATTGTAATATCCCAAACTATACTCTAAAAGTTTTGGAATTATTGTTATATTTGGAGTTAATGTATATATTTAATGGAAGTAAAAAGGGGAAATATTATAAGATGATATATATATAAGGAAATATAGGAATATAAATACCATATAAAAGATATATATATATACATCACATATACATGGGATATAAAGTGGTGTAGGGAAAGTGAGTTATGTATATATTTTTATAATTAATTAATTAATAATTATGGTGATAAGGACAAAAAGAAAAAGAGAAAAGAAAGTCAAAAGTTGGAAGAGAGTGTGTGGTGGAGATTTATTGTTTTTATTATTATTGTTATTATTATTATTATTATTATTATATATATACTTGAGATAAGAATAAGAAGAGAAGAAAAGGAAAAAAAAAATGTGTTCTTCTTCTTCTTCTTCTTTTTGGCCGAGAGAGAGAGAGAGAGAGAGAGAGAGAGAGAGAGAGAGAGAGAGAGAGAGAGAGAGAGAGAGAGAGAGAGAGAGAGAGAGAGAGAGAGAGAAGGAGGTGATTTTGCTTTTATTTACACCAAATACTTAAGGATTTCAAGTGGATAGTAAAGATTTGGCTAAAAATCCAAGTAAGTTCTCTTTCTTGATTTCTTTGGTTTATTTGAAGTTGTATGAAGGTTTGATTGTTGATAATTGAAATTAGGGTTGTATTATTGTAGTATGTTGGAGTATGTTTGATTTAATTAGGTTGGTGTTGGTGATTGAAGAGCAAGAGTTGTGTTTAGTGGAATTTCTTTTCTGTTTTACAATTAGTAAAGGCTGTGACTTGTACGATTTTTAATTAATTATAGAAAAATGTTCTTGAAGTGAATTTTTGATATGTTGTGACTCTATGAGTCTAGAATGACTGAAAAATATGTTGATTCGATTTTGGAATGGTTATGATTTTGGAAAGATTATTTTTATTAGATCTGTTCCAGCAGGTACCTTAACTGAGACAGCTATATTTCGGGATTTTTAATAAAATGTAGAAAAATTATATTCAATTGAATTTTGGATATGTTGTTGCTTAATGAGTCTAGTATTTGAGAAAAATAATTTGGAACCAAGTTGATTGAATTTAATTTATGGAATTCACAAAGTTTAGAACTGCTGCCAGGATGCAGGGCAATTGGGGCAGTCTGTTTGGGTGAACTATTTGACCAAGATTTTGTGTTCAGTTTGATCTGAAATTTTAAAGGAATGATTTTAAGATGTAAAATTAAGTTCTGTAAATATTTTAGAGTTTTTAGTCAAGTATATTATTTTATACAAATTTTCAAAATAAGGATAAAATTTAGTCTAAAACCAGAATTTACTATTCATATGGTCATTTTGCTAATATTCCTTTTGGATTAGGTTGTGAAGAGGTTGAATTGCCCTAATCTTAGTGTTGAGGATTCTTGGAAGAGTAGGTGTATAGAGTGGTGTAAGTTGGTTTTAAGGTAAGTACAAAGTTTATATGATTGCACTTATTTACATGAATTAAGACTTAACACATTTGTTTGTAAATGTGTTAAGTGAATTACTATATTGTCAATATAATTTGATTAAGGTTATGATTGGATGATGTGAAAGATATGAAGATCATTCAAATAGGTATGTACAATGCAATTTGTTATGATAAATATTGTAATGATGAATTGTGCTAATGTGTTTTGAGAAATGATGAAATGTATTGTAATTGTGGTTGGTAATAATGATTGAAATGAAATAAATAGACATGTTGATTATATGATGATGAATTTAAGATATATGCTCAATATAATTGTTTATGTATACTTGAATGATGAAGTGCTATAATGTGAATTGAAATATGATAAGAGGTGAAGCCATTGTGATTGGCTATGATGAATCAAATGAGATGTGAAGCCATTGTGTTGGCTATGAGAATGTAAATGAATTATAATTGAGGCATGGTTGCCTGTTTTGAATATGAAATGAATTGAGAAAGAAATGTACAAAGATATAAATGAAAAGAGTTGTGTCTAATATGTTAATTCAACTTTCAGAGTTCTGGATTTGACGGCATGCCTATAACATATGAAGTGTTAACAGTCTAGCCGGGTTGAGGATCTCCTCAAGTTGTTGAGTTGATGGTCCAAGAGACTGGGTCTGTTACACTATATGAATTATAAATGTGAAATATATGAAAAGTAACAGTCTTGCCGGGTTGAGGATCTTCTCGATTAGTCGGGTTGATGGTCCAAGAGACTGGGTCTGTTACACTATCTATGGATAGAGATATGATATATGTTGCCTACGGGCTTGATTATTGTGATTATGGATCAAAGCAGTAACTCTGAACTTTGAATAACATATTAGTGTGTTCTGGGCCCAGGTCTGTCTTGATTTTCGATGTAGTTTATGAAACGTGAAATGAATGAATAATGAAATTTATAGTTGCCTTAATTGGAAATGAAATGTTATGAAATATGTTATGTAATATGTATATTGATATGTTCCTTGTGAGTAGTAGTGATGGAATTGTGGTTGGTGTTATTGATATGTATGCATGTATGTAATATATGAGATTAGTTGAGATATGTGTAAAGTGTAATTGAAAAGGGAAACTACGATAAGAAACTAACAGTACTTAAAGTTAGTATATGGATATACGTTAGAATTTCTGTATTGTATGTTTATATTATTCATTTGTACTACTAAGCTCTCGGGCTTAGCGCGGGTGTTTATTCGCGCAGGTATTTAGATGGAAGATATGAAGTCTTTTGTTATGCCACAAGAAGAGTAAAGTTTGTCGAGACCAACTAGAGGGTTATGCATACATGTATAAATTTTAATTATGATGTATTTCTGACGAGAGAGTATTTATATGTATAAATGAAGTTTTAATAAAGATAATGACTTTGTAAATGTTATTTAAATTAATGTATTATGGTTTGAACTCTATTATAAATATTTTAAAAGGTAACGAAAAGTGACATCCTTATACTTTATATATTTACTGTATGTATACTAGGTATACGCATAGTACTTATATAGGGTATCAGGGTGTTACAGATAACTTGATGTAGCATATAAATCTAGTAATGTATAATAACTGTATGGTTTTAAATTGAGTTGGATTGTGAATATAAAAGTGTGAATTCTTCTTGCAGGATTGTAGTTGAGGTTATAAGGGTGGATTATTGGGAGTGTACTTGAGTTGAATTGTGAAACAAAATGTTTTTCAAATATAAGAAAAATCAGTTTTGTCGACACTTGGGACCTAGAATTTTAAGGGAGACCCCGTCAAAATTTTTTTGAAAAATTTTTATAAGGAACATTAAGTAAGCTGACATAACCAGAGCTCGTATCTTGATGTAGCATTCCTCCTCGGCTTATTATAGGTCGGGAAGGGGTGTTACAAAGAAAATGTCTAATTATTAAAAATAAAGCAGTATGATACCTATTTTTAAGAATAAATGAGATATTTAAAGTTGCTCAAATTACAGAGGTATTAAGCTTATGAGCCACACCATGAAATTATAGGAGAGAGTTGTAAAACATCGTCTATGTTTGGACACTTATATCTCACTAAACCAATATGATTTTATACCTAGTTTATCCACTATGAAACCAATATTTCTTATTAGAGATGTGATGGAAAAGTATAAAGACATGAAGAAAGATTTTCATATGATTTTTAATGACTTAGAAAAGACTTGTGACAGAGTTCCTAGAGAAGTTTTATGGTGGATCATAGAGCGTAAAATAATTTCTATTAGATATATCCAAGTCTTGAAAGATATGTATGATGAAGCTATCACTAGTGCCCGCACTGTTGGAGGGAATACTAAAGATTTTTTTTTCTATTTGGGTTGCATTAAGGATTAACTTTGAGCCTTTATCTATTTATCTTAGTCATGGATGAGCTAGCAAGATATATACAAGGTGATATCTCTTGGTATATGATGTTTGCAAATAATATTGTGTTGATAGATGAGACTCAAGCAGATATAAGTCAAAAGTTGAAGTTATGGAGAAATACTTTGGAATCAAAGAGTTTTAAGCTAAGTAGAACTAAGACTGAGTATATGCATTATATATTTAATAATACGAATAGAGAATGAGGCAAATTTATTTTAGACGAAGTAACAACACCTCATAGTACTCATTTTAAATACATTGGTTCTATTATTCAAGCGAATGGTGGTTGTGAAGAAGATATAAGTCACATGATTAAAGTTGGTTGGATAAAGTAAAAAAAATATCATAGAAGTGTTATGTGACCGAAAGATGCCAGTCAAATTAAAAAAAAAATTCTACCGTACTGCTATACGGTTTGCGATGATGTATGATATTAAGTGTTAGGCTGTGAAAGGATAATATATAACAAAGATGCATGTTGCAGAGAAAAGAATGATAAGATGGATGTGTGGACATACTAAAATGGATAGAATCCAAAATGAGAGCATTAGAGAAAAAATAGGGATAACGTCTGTTGAGGATAAGATAAGAGAGCATGGATTGAGATGGTTTGACCATGTGAAATGTAGACTTAGAGATGCACCGATCAGAAATTTTGAACTAGTTAAAGTGAAAATACCTACAAGAGGTAGGGATAGACCTAAATTAATTTGGACAAAAGTGGTACAAAATGATCTTACTGTTTTAAATTTATCAGAAGAGGTAGCCCTAAATCGAATCGAGTAGAAAAGGAGAATCCATATAGCTAACCCAATTAATTTGAGATTTAGGCTTTGTTGTTGTCGTCATTGTTGTTGTTTAAAGGGATCTTGACATATTGCTAACACTAGGATACAACAATTTAGAATTTCAATGCATGGGTCAGAAATTTATCGAAAAATTATATAATACAACGGTGATTTCAATTGGATATTCTATTTTATTTAAAAATTATATTATTTCTCATATTTATGAAATCCATGCTCCAACATAAAAATGTATTGAGATATGTCGATTTTGTTATTATTATCTATATATATTATATCCTAATTTATCTATATTTTATATTATAAAAGAACTAGTCGCATACTCTCATGATGCGCAGACATAATTTTTTATCTTGTTATAAATATTTTATTATACATGAGTCAATTTATATTTATATATTAATAATTTATTAAATATATAATAATTTATTTTTATATATTAACAGTTTTAGTCAATAAATTTTAGATTTAATATAATTAATAATCACTAATATAGTTATAGAAAATAAAATTAAAATGTGATTTACATTATATGATAATTTACTTTTCATTTTTTTTTAATTTTGGCTAATAAATTTCTTATATATAAGATATTTTATAATTATATATTAATAATTTATCAAATATATAATCTTTTATTTTCATACATATTAATAGTTTCATTTAAAAATTTATTAATAATTATTAATTTATTAATAATTTATTAATATATGACCTTGATCTTTATATATGACCTTGATCTTTATATATTAATATTTTTAGTTGTTAAATTTACATTAATAATATATTAAATACATGATTTTTAAAATTTATATATTAATAAGTTATTTTACTAAATACAATAAATACAATTTTTTTTTCATATTATGCATATGTGTAGTTTATGGCACCATATAATATTTTTATTTTTCTTGACACACACACACATATAAGAAATGTTCAAAGATCATATATTTTATTATTTAATTTTAAAAATTTTAAAAATATATTAATTAATTATTATTATTATAAATAAATTATTTAATTTATAATTAATTTATTATGAATGTTAAGAGTTATATATTTTTTAAATTTTTAAAATTTAAAAAATATAAATATATTATTAAATTATATTAATATATAATCAATTTATAGAAGATTAAAAGTTACAAATATAATTTATTAATTATTAAATTTTAAATTTTATATAAATTATTTAAATTAAATAATAATTAAACTAAAAAAGAAAAAATTATAGATTAGCCATTTTTAAAATTTGATGATATGACATGCTTAATTTATAATTAATTTATTAAAAATATTAAGAGTCATATATTTTTTAACTTTTAAAATTTTTAAAAAATATCAATCAGTTAATATTATTAAATTATATTAATGTGCAATTGATTTATAAAAAATTAAAAGTCAAAAATATAATTTAGTTAATTAAATATTTTAAAATTATATTAATATGCAATTATTTAATAGAATAAGATTAAAAGACATATAATTTATTAATTATTAAGTTTCAAATTTTATATAAATTATTAAAATTAAATAAAAATTAATCAAGAAAAAATGAAGTAGCTAATCTAAAAAATAATGAGGTGGAAACCTCAACACAATATTTCTTTTCTTAGCTTTTATATAATAAAAATTTCTAAAATATATATAAATAATAATTATTATTATTACTAAATTATTAATTAAATAAATTATTGATGTATAATTAATTTATTAGAAATATCAAGAGTTATATATTTTATTAGAAATATATTATTTAATTTATAATTAATTTATTGTGAATATTAAGAATCATATTTTTTATAACTTTTAAAATTTCTAAAAAAAATAATCAATCAATATTATTAAATTATATTAATATATAATTAATTCATAAAAAAATAAAAGCCAAAAATACAATTTATTTAATTAATATTATGAAATTATATTAATGTGTACTTATTTAAAAAAATTAAAAGATAAATATAATTTATTAATTATTAAATTTCAAATTTTATATAAATTATTAAAATTAAATAAAAATTTATTAAAAAATCATTGAGTAGTTATTTCTAAAAAAAATGATGAATTTAGATTCACAACTGTGGTAGGATTGCAAAAAAAAAGTGTGTATGTCGAAATCAGCTCAAGTATAAAGAATGATAGTGAATTGATTGTTTCTAATTTCATATTAAATTTAAAATTTTCTAAATTTCTGATGTTGTATAATTTATTTATCCATTAAAAAAATATAATATAATATAATATATATGAAAGAAAAAAAAATATATTCTTTGTTTCGTTTCTAATATACTTACTTATTATTATTATTATCATTAGTAGAAATAAAAATGAAGACATGAAAATCTATTTTATATATCATGAATATACAATCATTCTCTTGTTATAAATTTATAAATATGGGATATGTAGAAGAATAAGTCTATTTAAAAGTCTAAAATTACTTCTAAAGTTAATTCTTATTTACTATAAAAAATAATTATTTAACTTATAAAAAGAAACTTAAATCAGTATCTCTTATTTTCTTCGAATATGTTCACTTAAAATGCTAATTGTGTTATATTTTTTTATGCTAGATTTTATTTATATATTATCAAGATATATTTTTGTATTATTTTTACCTGAAAATTTATTATTGAATGATGGGTACTAAATTTTAATATTATGACAACTAAATTGATTTAAGAATATAAAAATTGAAAATATAGAGAGAAGAGAAGATAATATAAAAAATTGAGAATATAAAGAGAAATTATGAAATTATTTGTTTTTTAAAATATTATGATGTAATATTTTAAGGAGAGATTATATTTCTTTGGTTTTTATATAATAATATAGATACTAACAAAACACAGAAAATAAGACGTTGATACAAAACCTTACATGGACGTCAATTGCGAAAGGAGAGAGTAAGTTCTAGGAAAGAAAGAAATGGAAACGGAATATTGGCATGACAGGGAAAGGCCATAATAAAAGCTGGTCAATTATCAATTATTAAGTCTAAAAGTAACACCTTCGATGAATCAACTTGTCTAACAAAGCAAGTTAACAACTTCTAAGTTAAGTTCTTGGGAATTATATATGTTAAATGCATATATCTTCTGAGTAAACATGTTTCCTTCTGAAAAATTGACAAAAAGAATCTATTATTCAAAGGCCAAAAACGAAAAGAAAATGAAATTACAAAAAGTGAAACTTTTTAATCATATTAATTTATACTCATACAACAAATTAATTAAGAACTGAGAAGAAATTGAAAACATAGTAAAAAAAAAGGAAATTAGGAAAGAATACAACTTTAGAATCTTTATCTTCTTTAATAAAAAAGATGTGTTTATATATATATATTAAAATTTTTTATTTGTCCTCCCTTCAAAATTTTAAATTACCCCTTTTATTTGTTTATATAATAAACTAAATAAAATAAATCCAAATAATTTTTTTCCAAGTAATTATGTTTTTCTTCTAAAAAAATGATATTATTTTTTCCCAAGTAAATAAAAAAATGGATATTTTTCAAATGAAAAAGGCAGAAAGAAAATTACGAAAATGGTTAACCTCCTTAACCAAATTAATTTGAAGCCATCCACTGAATTAAAAACTAATAAAACATTAAAAAAATAAAAAAGAAGAAGGAAAATTGAGAAAGAATGCAAGATTAAAATATTTATTTTTTTAACATATGTTTTATTTTTAATTTATTCTTTTTGCTTTTTATTTTCATTTTATTATTTTTATTTTTAATATTGTGTGATAGTTTTTACTTCAATTAGTTCTTAAAAACAAATTGAGAAAGAATAACATAGTAAAGAAGAAAAACATATTTACTTATAAAAAATTGAAAACATAATAAAGAAGAAAAAAATTGAAAAAAAAATGTAAGATTAAAACCTTTATTTTTTTAATATCCATTTTTTTAATTTGTTCTCTTTGCTTTTCATTTTCATTTTATTATTTTTACTTCTAATATTGTGTGATGATTTTTACTTCAATTATTTATGATTTAATATTTTTCTTTTTATTTTATTTTTTATATTTTATATTTTATGTATTATCACGTAAATTAATTTAGAGGTATGTATATATATATATATTAATATCTTCTTTGGCTAATTTTTTTTAAATGAAAATGATTTATTAATGAATTAACAAATTTATAAAATGGTGATTGTATTAAAATTACAATGAACACTCAAATAAAAATACGTAGGGACAATCATGACTTTTAAAAGAAATTTTACCCTTTTTCTCTTGAAATCTTGACTTTTGCAAATGAAGATAATTTGTTAATAAATTAATAAATTTATAAAATAATAACTGCCACCTGGACCAGAACACAGAGAAATCACTATTTAAATGAACATTTATTTAAAGTTATGTACATTATTTATTATGATTTGTTAAATACATATTTGAATTATAGTGTTGAGTTATTTTATCATTTGAACTTTCAATTTAATTATATAATTTTATGAATTCATATTTTTTTAAATTTACAAATATAAACTTGCTAAATTATATCGAATCACTAAAATATTTATTTGATATAAAATATATAAATACAAATAATAAAATAATCAGTATATATTAATATATATAACTATTAATATAAAATAAATAAATATAAAAGACAAGTGATTAAATTAAAATTTTAAAAAGTAAAGTGACTAAATATTATAAATTTAAGATCTACATATATTTAGCTTATTACTAACTTAAAATAATTTCATTAGTTATGATGTAAACAAAGTAATAATAATGTTATAAGGGCGGACAAATAATTTTAGAACATTAAAATCAAATTTAGACATGTGACATTTTGTTTTTTTCTCAATAAAAACAATAAAATTTTTAAGATTTAAAATTTTGCAGCTTAAAGCAGTATTATTTGATAATGTAAAAAAAAAAAGAAAAAGAAAAAAAGAGGAAATTATGTTTCTTATGGGATTATTCAAAATTTTTTATTTTTTACCAAAAATTTTTGGACATTTATAAAGTATATAACAAATTCATAATAATACATTAATAACCTCAATTATCATATATTTAGATTTGTTGTATAATAAGTTTATAATAAATTAATAAGTTTTGTATATATTATATGAAATTAATAACTTTATAAATTATTTTTAAAAAATAATAAATTTTATAATATTTTTCTAGACAAATAATATGTCATTTTCGAGCCAGGTTTGTAAAAAGCTCAAAGAAAGAAAAAAGCCAAAAAACACATGGACCCTGCACTTCATTAATTGACTGTGAGAAAACCAGAGAAAGAAGGCAACCAAATGATTAGTACTACAAAACAATAACCCCCCAAAAGAAGTTGTCTCATAAATAAATTTTCTACTTCCAAGGGAAGTTCTGGGTGAGATTGTCAATAAATACTCGATCGTTGGACATGAGCTACTTGGTTGCAGAGAAAACAGAGAGAGCCTAAAACTACTGTAATATAGCAATAGTAAACCAGCTTCATCAGCCTTTTTATCTTCTTCCTCTAAATGATAAGGATGGGCATGCCTACTTCAGAACCAGATTTTGAAATTCCACCCCTTGATTTCTGTGAAATCTGCAGCAGTTTGTTTGAAAAGGAGGAAATTTTCAAGAATGAGAAGTGTGACCACTCATTCTGCTTACAATGTATGACCTATCATTTGCTAGCAAAGATCAAAGAGGGCTTCAAGATTGTTACTTGTCCAGGCTTAAATTGTTATTCTGTGCTGGATTTGGATTCTCTTAAGCAAATTTGCTGTAAGTATATGCTCAGTCTTTGGAAGGAAGCACACCCTACGGAGGTGCTCGTTCCGAACTCCACTAGCAGGTCGGTGCATAATTCTTCTAGTTAAAGTTAAAATGGCATGTGTTTGGTGGAATTCTCTTTTAGCATTAATTAGTACTAAACATGTTTATTAGATGAGCTAGAGTTAACTAATGTGAGGATGTTTATTAATTTAATTAAGTTGTTTTAACTTCACTTCTTTAAAAATAAAAAAAAATTAATTTTTTGCCATTATAATGATAGTTATATATTGCAAATTCCAGTAATTAGACTCATTTTTAAAGAAATTATACTTTCATTTATTCTATTTATTCCGGTACTATAAATTTATTTTTAGAATGATTTTTGTTTTTTTAGAAAAGAAAAAAAAAACGAACCAAAATAAAAAATTCATAAAATATAGTTTTGAGTGTTTAGTTTCGAGAAGATATTTTATATCTATAAACTTATATATATATATAACATTTTATATATGTTAAACTCTTCTTTTGTTGCAAAAATAAGTTTTTAATATTTGTCTTTTTTAAAATATTTTTTTATAATTTTTTTAATAATCAAAATGTTAATAATTATGATATAATTTTTTAAAAAATATAAAACAAAAACTAAAAATAATTTTTGGTTTAAAAATTTACAATCTAAACAAACACACCCTTAAATTATAGTATTTGGTTTTTAGGTTTTTAATTGGTAGTTTTTGCTAATTTGATATTTAAAATAGTGTCTGAAAATCCAAGAGTTATTAGTTAAAAATTATAATTAAAATAATTACAATTTATAATCATTAATGTTTGACATTTGATTGATGATTTTCAACCACTGCTCGCACTAGATGTCCATAATTAACCGTACTTAATTGAAAATTTTTTCCAGATAAAAAGAAAAATATTTCGCCCATTATATATATATATATATATATATATATATAAGACATTTGAATGCGACTAGAATTTCAGTAAGCACCGAAAAACACAGAATATAGATGCCAGGACCTTACCAAGATCTTTGAAAATGGCAAACGACCACCCGTTTGGCCATCAAAATGTTCGACAAATGAGAGCCAATGGCAATCTTCATTTGTTGGAGATAGCCACTAGATAGTTAGAATAATACTACTTTGTTAGTTTGTCTAAAACTCCCATTTGTATTTATTTTTAATTTTTTGAATCAAATTAATATAAAATCTATTTCTTTTGCAAATTAATTTTATGTTCAAATGCACAATCTATTCAAATAGATCCTAAAGAACAAACATATATAATTCCAAATAAATGATATGACATTTGAAACGTTGTGAAAGAATAAATTAATTTGTAAAAGTTGACAATTTTGCATTCTTTTGTTCTGGTTCATTGGCTGTTGCATTGTGGCAAATTTTGACTGAATTTCATTCAAAATTATGTGATACAGCAAGGAATTTCATGCCAAGACTAGTTCAGAAAATAACAATGGAATTTTGCGTGTCATTGCCAGAAGAAAAACTGCAGAAGTAGATAGCAAGCGGGTAGTTCCTGTAAAGAAAGCTGCAACTGCAAACAGAATTCCAGCTCACAGCTCTTTCAAGAACGTACCAACACTGATCTTTGATAGCTCATGGGAACAAAGTACTGATTCCGTTCTCCAGGAAAAAGCGGCAGCAGCAGTGGTTGATAAGGACTTTGATGCATGGCCTGATACAGATGATTACGATTCAGAAGGAAGTCCAAGAAGTCCTGAAGCTTGCAAGAAGAGCAAATGGTTCAAGAAATTTGTTGAGGGATTAGCAAATTTAAGCTCTGTGGAGATCAAAGACCCAGCTAGACGATGGCATTGCCCTGCATGTCAAGGAGGTGTAGGTGCTACTAAACGGTATCTAGGCCTGCAGGCCTTGATCCAGCATGCCAAAACCAAAGGATCCAAAAGGGTGAGACTTCACAGAGAGCTTGGTCAATTGTTGGAAGAGAATTTGCTTAGTAAGGATAATGAAACTTCTGCAATTCCTACTGAAGAAGCAATTTGTCCTAAATGGAAAGGTTTAAGAAATGACTACAAAGATTATGAAATTGTTTGGCCTCCCATGGTTATAATTGTCAATACATTTCATGAAAAGTATGACAATGATAAGGTGAGTTCATACTTAATTTTCTCATTCACATGAATACAATTTTTTATTAAATGCCATAACTCAAATAGTGATGGAATTGTGGATTTCAGAGGATTGGGATTCCAAAGCAAGAGTTGCTGGACATGTTCAGCTCATATGATGGCATTGTCAAAGTTCAACAGCCTTACAATTGGAAGGGACATTCTGGGTTCAGTTTCTTGATTTTCGAAAGCTCGGCCAAGGGTTATTTAGAAGCAGTACGCCTGCATTCGCATTTTACAATGGAAGGAACTGGTAAAGACTCTTTGATTAATCCGCCTCCCACCGACGAGCGCCAACTTCATGGTTTCCTGGCAATAAAAAAAGATTTGGAGATCTTTGACAAGCTTTATTTTAAAGGTATATATATAGGTATATTATGCTTCAACCCCGTTTTGGGTATAAATTGAATTATTCATACTAACATATAAAAATGTGAAATTTCAATTGAATTTTACAGAACTTGCGTGGAATTCATTTATACAAAACAGGGCATAAAGCATATTTATGTTGATAAAAAATGCAATTGACTTTTGCATTATTGATTAGGTAAGTCTAAGCTGAAATATGAAGTGAGATCGTACCAAGAAATGGTAGGAAACAGAATCAGGCAAATGACTGAAGATAATCATCAGCTACTCTGGTTGAAGAACAGAGTCGCTGAGCAGGAAAGTCAAGCTCAAGAACTTGAAAAATCCAATACTATGTTGAAGGAGAAGATGCGAACGTTAACCAGAGATTTGGATATTTTGAGACGTAAAGCTAGTCAACAGCATGACCAGAGCGTGGAAGAGGTATATATAATTTAAATGTTTGCCAAATACAAATCGATTTATGTCTTAATAAGCAAAGGTAATCGCTAATCTATTCAATATTTCTTAAGATGGAATCTCTGGAGCAATTTTACAAGGAAAAAATCAGAACAATTCTGGAACCACAAACAGAGCATGAGGAAGATGAAGAGCAAGAAAATGCAAATCTCTCAGACGGAAATTATTACAATTACAGGTATATATCCACATATACATACGATCGGGCTTTGTTTTGCATTATATTGTTATAATAATATATCTAATTACCATTCTTTTGAGTCTTTAATTTAATCAATTAGTAATTAGTTTTGGAGGCAGAAATGAAGAAACTGCAAACCCTGTAAAGAACCAAAGAAAGGGAAAGGAAACAGTGGCAGAGGCAGAGGCAGAGGCAGAGAGCTTTGAAGTGATAATTCAAGAAATGGTCAATCCAGCTCCTTCTTTACTAGCAACGGCGAGGAAGCGCAGACACAGAATAAAGAAGCCAAGTCTTCCAGCCGTGAAGATTGCCATGCCTGAATATGGCAGCTTCTGGGAGGAATTCTGATTTTTCATGCTTCATTGCTTCGCTTGGGTTTGGGGATCGAGTACGAGTAATTAATAAATAAATATATATATATATATATGAACGTATTTGTAGACTTTATATTTGTGTTTGTGTTTGTGTTTGTCTTTAAATTTTAATTTAATTAAACTAGTTGTTTTTGTATGGTATTTGTGGATTATAATGTATTTTAATTAAAATTTATATTCTAAGTATATTTTTATAATTTTTTTATTATGATTGCATTTATATATACTTTCTTTGAAAAAGCACAATATACTATTGTAGGTACTTCTTTATATATATATATATATATATATATAAGTTTAGTTTTTTATATTGAAATTTGAATACAGGGTATTTTTTTTAGCCAATGAAAAGAAATATAATTCATGAAAGATAAACAATATAAAAACTCAATGAGAATTAGTTTTTTATATTCTTTATTTTACATTTATTTATAAAAAAAAATTAAATAAGAAAATTTTATACTTTAAATATTAAATTCCCTTAAATGAATCAAATGATTATGAAATCACATAATTATTTTGACTTGATTTTATTTTTTTAAATTATTATTTAAGAATTAATTATATTAATTATATAGTTTTCAGATAATATAATCTATAAAATAGTCCTCAATTAAATAAATCTTTTGTAAAATTAATTTATATTCTGAACTTATCTAGAGATTCAGAATATGCATTATTATTATTATTATTATATCAAACTATGAAATGCTTGTATCACAGTATAAGAATTTAAATATTTAAATATTGATACTAAATTTTTCCTTGAAAATCTTATGAATACTGAAAGAATAGCTTTTATATGCAATAACTCTAAAAGTTGGCTATTTCACCATAATTTCCCGAAACAAAAAATATAAGAAATGGTAAATGAATATATTTCCTGCACTATTTATGGGAAACTTTTGCGTTTCGGCCAAATTATAATAAAATTCCATATGTTAATAACTCCAAAATTTCAATGTAAAATAATCTATTTTTATGTTAATTTATTTATACACTGTTTTTTAAAAACGCACTTAAAAGAAATTCTGGATATGCATATTAATTATTATGAATAAACAATTTGTATAAAACTTTGAAATTTAAAGGAATAGAAGACTACATTAAAAAGGGGAAAATTTCTTATGATCCAATATATTTGGCAACTCGCACTAGACGATAATTCGAAAAATTATATAATTCAACTTGAATTGTCTTGAATTTAGTTTCATTGTAATATTATTAATAAGTAACAATGTCCAACTATATAATACTATAATATTAAAAAGGAGTTATTTTTTATTAAATGATATTAAAATTATTTATAAGATTATAAAATTTTAACTTGAATCTTAATGGAAAACTAAACAAATAAAAATAGCAATAATTAAAGAAATGAGAAGGGAAATAATATAAACTTGGAAAAAGCCATATGTCACCTTATTTATATTTGAGACGTTTATTAATGCCTTTGAAAATATAATATGTTTTTCTTCTTCTTCTTCTTCTAATAATAATAATAATAACTAATTTTTTATTATTCTAACAACCCTTTGTCTTGCAAATCGCAATTCTCCTTCAATTCATAGTACTCTTTTTTTAAAACAAAAAAAAATATTAAACTTTAGTTAAAAATATTAATTTCCCAATTAGACTTTAGTTATTTGTGATAAATGGCAGATGCTAGCCAATTAGGCATATGCCACAGCTTTGTTTCTATGTGAATTCACTACTAGTTTTTTTTTATCAATTCATTGATCAAAGTTAAATTTTGATAAATTTAGCAATTCTTTAATTTAATTTTAATTTATAAAGAAAGTATTAGTATTTAACTTATATTTCTTATATATGCAAAGCATCTTTTTTTTTAATTCATTGGAGGAATTTAACTCATGGACTACACAATAGGGGTAGTCTTCCCCTATCAACACTCATCACAAGGATGATCAATACTCACCATAAAGGTGACGAAATGGGGAATCGAACTCGTGACCAACTGGACACATCACAGCGCACTAACCAACTAGGCTAGGCCCTCAACCCCTATGCAAAGCATCTTTTTTAAAATAAAATGAGCAAAATAAATATAAAATAATTGAGTTATAATATTAAATGATGATTACGAGAGAAAAAATATATATGAAGATTAAAAACTTATAATTTCTAATTCATTTTATTTAAAATTAATTTAAAATTATTTTCTTTCAATTTATTAATAACACCCACTATTTATCTTATTCCTTAGTTTTCAATTTCAAACATAAAGGTAGGTATATTTTAATTTTAATAATATTAATATCACTAGTGTTTAATTCAAATCAATTTTAAGTCAACCTATTAATTTGGAATCTGCCAAAGTATTTTTAATATTTTCTAAATAAAAATCATGCCATTAAAATATAATTAAGTTTTTTTTGGTAAAGTAAATAAAATTGATCAAAAGTAGACATTAATGACATCGATATTATTAAAACATAAATTTACAAAAGGAAAATGAGAAAGCAGAATGGGTATTACTTACTGCATGCTGATGATAGCAAATGAAATGGAATTTTTTCAAAAAATACTCTAAAAAAATATTTTTAAAAATATCTCTTTTTAATTTCAATTTTAAAAATATTCTTTTTTAACTTTTAATTTTAAAAATATCTTTTTTTAGATATATATTTTTAGTATATATTTAATATATTAAAAATATATTTAATTTTTAAAAATATGTATTAAAAATATTAAAAATATATGATATTTTTTTAAAAAAATAAAAAGTGTGAATTTCGAAATGAAATTAATTCGTTTAATCTGCAATTACTTGGATTGGGCTTTCAGCGTAAAAGCAAAAAATGAAAATATAAAAGTATACAAAAATCTATGAAAAATTGGGCTTAATCAAAGACCCAGTTTAGCAATTTTTGCGGTAGGTGAAGGACAGCAGTCCAACCAGCTGACAATTTTGCCCAATAAAAAATGAACTGGTGGTAGGTAATACGAAAATGACAATTAAGTTGAATATAATAAAATAAAATAAATTTAAAAAATAATATTTTTTTCAAAAATATATCTTTTTCTCCTTTTTTAATTATTTTTAAAATTTTTATATACAATATGATACTCATTTCGTTTTTAATTGATAAATATTATTTTTATTTTATAAAAAAATAATTATTTTTTATTACAGTATAAATTATATATATTTATTTTAATTTGAGATATAATTTTAATTTACTAAACATTAAAATATAATTTATTAAATATACAATAAATAAAAAATATATATATTAATTTTAAAAAAATGATTAGTTGCATATGTCAAGAGTCATAATCAAACTATTACTTGGCTACGTACGAAGCCGAGACTACTACAAGGGTTGATAGAATAGAACCATTTGTAGACAGATAAAATCCAAATTTTGCATAAGATCACAAATGCATTCTAATTAAAGTTATTATAAATAAAATCAAACTTATAATTTTAATAGAATTTGAGGTAAAATCTAAATATTAATGTCACGAAAACGAATTGGCTGGCTGGTTGGCTGGCTGGCTGGCTTGAGCCTTCTCTCTCACAAAGAGTCAACCAAACTCGTTGGACCCCGCAACCAACCTCCGCATTACTAGTTATCCTTTCTCACCAACCCAACTCCACAACACCATCACCAAACCAATCGCACTTTTCTATTTATTTATTTCCTATTTTACCCTCATTTATTTCCTTAATTTACAATTTTATCCTTTCACCAACCATGCATCCCTATATCAGACCCATTGCCTCTCCTTTCCTCTCAGAGAGGACTCCAAAAAACTTTCTCAACAATAATAAAACAGAGTCCCTCTATAACATCAAATCTCTCTGTTTTTCTTCTTCTTCTTCTTCTTCTTCTTCATCTCTTTTGTAAATTTCTCATTACAATAATGGAGACCCAATTTCAGCAACCACAACTACAAGAAATCACATTTCGCTCTAAGCTTCCTGATATTTATATCCCCAATCACCTTCCTTTACATTCGTATGTATTTGAAAATATTTCTAATTATTCATCACGACCCTGTTTGATCAATGGTGTCACTGGGGATATCTATACTTATGCAGAGGTTGAGCTTACATCTCGCAGAGTTGCTTCTGGGCTTAACAAACTTGGCATTCAACAAGGCGACGTTATTATGCTTTTACTCCATAATTCTCAGCAATTCGTTCTTTCCTTTCTTGGAGCTTCATTTCGTGGTGCTATTGCTACTGCTGCCAATCCTTTCTTTACCCCTGCAGAAATTGCCAAACAAGTTAAAGCTTCCAATTCAAAACTCATAATTACCCAATCTGTGTATGCAGAGAAGGTTAAAGATTTAGCAAATGAGATTAATATAAAAGTGGTATGTATAGACTCTGCTCCAGAAGGGTGTTTACATTTCTCAGAGCTAACAGAGGCTGATGAGAAAGACTTGCCAGAAATTGAAATTAACTCTGAGGATGTGGTGGCTCTGCCTTATTCATCAGGGACTACTGGATTGCCAAAAGGGGTTATGTTAACTCATAAAGGATTAGTTACTAGCGTGGCACAACAAGTTGATGGAGAAAATCCCAATTTGTATTTTCATAGCGAAGATGTGATTTTATGTGTTTTGCCCATGTTTCATATTTATGCTCTGAATTCAATCATGCTTTGTGGTTTGCGAGTTGGGGCTGCCATTTTGATCATGCCAAAGTTTGATATCAGTGCTCTGTTAGAATTGATACCGAGATACAAGGTCACGGTTGCTCCTATTGTTCCACCTATTGTTTTGGCTATTGCCAAGTCGCCGGACACCGAAAAGTATGACTTGTCGTCAATTCGGATAATCAAGTCCGGTGCCGCTCCGCTCGGGAAAGAGCTTGAAGATACTGTAAGATCAAAGTTTCCTCAAGCTGTTCTCGGTCAGGTATGTTCCCCTGTTTTTTCTGATCCAATTCATTAGACTCGTACTTTTCCCATTTTAGAAAAACCATTTTTAATATTATTCAATTGCCGAATAGTATTTTAATTACGGTTAGAATAGTATTTTAATTGCGGTTAGAATAATTTGAGTGGTGACAACCCAATATTTTTTTTTATTAATTACACCGGAGAGCATAACATATAAAACTGGAACACGATATTGAACACTAAAGAAAATTAATAATGCTAAAATATTAACTAGAAATAGAATTATTTAATTTTCTATATTATATTAAATTTATTCAAATCTGTTATATTTAATATTTATTTTTATATAAAATAAATTTTATCTCTTCTTATATCATCTTAGCATATTACTAAGAAATTTTTTTTTTTGAACAAAAATTCAAGACTTGTTGTCTAACCATGTTTGAAACCAGAGGCTTATGTTGCAAAAATAATTAGTATAAAATATAAAATTTTTTATAATTAGTCTTTTTATATTCAAAATTGCAAAATAGAAAATTTTATTAGCCAAGATGGTAATTGAAAAAATAATATAACTCCCAACTATTTTTGTCCACTTTTCCTATCGTTACATGTGTAAGTTTGACCAGTTAATATGGCCTTCACATATCAATTATAATTATCATTATAAAGTACTTATTATATGCTAAAATTTTTAGGTGAAGATCTGATCCACCTAATAAGCAAGCAATTATCTTTTTATTTGTAATAAAAGCATTAATTTCAGGATTCTTACCTACCTTATAGTGCCTTGTCTTACTTAATTATTACTCAAATTATGATGTAAAATATTTTTTTTCTTTCTTTTTTTTCAAAAGGACATTGAAAGAGAATGTTAATTAATTTTGTAGAGTCAATATGATAATAGACCATATTTAAATATCATGCAAATAAACATTAAATAATTTTAATCATGAGCTCTATCTTTTGAGAAGATTATAATTTTAAAGCAAACTAAGCTTTTATATTAATTAATTAATTAGTCACTAAAGAAAAGAAAGTAAGAGAAGTAATTACTTGTTTGGCTGTGGGGATTTCTTGTGGGGCTTATCACATTAAAAAGAAAGCACAATTAATGTTGCTATGGAGTGAGATTATACAACACATATTATAGAAATCCTTTAATTAAATCATAAGATAAAAATATAAAAATAATATTTAAAATTAAAATTATGATAATCCTTTTTATATCAAAATAAATATAAATAAATAATAATGATTTTATTTACCCCTTAGTGGGTATGTCTAATACGAATCTAGATTATTAGTCTCAAATCTCTAAACTGCCGGATATAATAGTTAGAAGAGAAAATTATAAGATTTTGAATGATTAAATTAGTAATTTAATAATTGAAAGTCTGTCTTATTTCGAAAAAAAATAAATTTTAATATCAATTTTTTTTTCTATTTGTACAAAACAAAAAATAATAATAACGGATGAATTTTACAGGGATATGGAATGACAGAGGCAGGGCCAGTGCTAGCAATGTGCTTGGCATTTGCAAAGGAGCCATTTGATATAAAAGCAGGAGCTTGTGGAACTGTAGTGAGAAATGCAGAGATGAAGATTGTTGACCCTGAAACCGGAGAGTCACTTCCTAGAAACCAACCTGGAGAAATTTGTATTAGAGGACATCAAATCATGAAAGGTATTAAAAAATATAATTAATAACTTTTTTTTTATTTAATCTCAAATTCAATTCACCTACTACAACTTGTGCAATTTTAATTTATTTATTTTTATAACATATCATGTGATTGTTAATTATTCTCATTTAATCTGCTATAATAATTAATAATTAAGAATCACTATCATTAAATGCATAAATTCAGCTCAGACTATTTTAATTTAATTAAAGGTCTCGAATTTGAATTTGAGTTGATATATAATGTTATTACAACTCAATAAATTGAGCTTGATTTTATAAATATGATATATATATATATATATATATATATTGAAATCGTGTTATGCCCCTGCTTTGGATTAAATATATATAAATGGTTAAATTATTGTAAGTGTAAAGGTTAGGTAATGCCAATTGCATTAATTTTTTATAGGAAAGAAAAAAATTTTGTACCCACATGATTGGTTGGTTGGGAGGGTCTGACCATAAGTTAGGAGATGAATTCTTAGCATACCTAATAAATAAAAATTTTCTTATAATTGGAGAGTAATAAATATATATCTTATTTGATATTATCAGTATGACTGTTAATTAATTAGGCACACTTTTTACTTTAAATTATAATTTGCTATGATTTTAATAACTTAGTTAATGTGTTAAATTCCTATTGTATTCATATTTAATATTATTTATTAAAAATATTTAATAAATATATTTCATATTAAAATAAGAATAAAATAAAAAAATACATATAAATTTATATTTCTAATAAAAATAATTAATTTATCTTAATTTTTATGAAAATAAAAAGTATATCAAAAAGAGTGATATAACATAATAGTCAAATACAAGAAAAAAATGAAAAAAAAAAAAACAATAATAACTAACAATGAAATGAACTTAACATGGAAGATCTTATATCTGTATATATGAATTTTTTACAGGATATCTTAATGACCCTGAAGCCACATCAAGAACCATAGACAAACAGGGATGGTTACACACAGGAGATATTGGCTTCATTGATGATGATGATGAGCTCTTCATTGTTGATAGATTGAAAGAAATAATCAAGTACAAAGGGTTTCAAGTCGCTCCAGCCGAAATTGAAGCTTTGCTTCTTGCCCATCCTGATATTTCTGATGCTGCTGTTGTTGGGTATGTTTCAAAAAATTTCGATGTTCTGTAATTTTTTTTCTAGCTATGCACATTTCAAGCTATATATATAGAGAGAGAACTTAAAATGATCAATTGTTTCAATTTTCAGAATGAAAGATGAGGGTGCAGGAGAAGTTCCAATTGCATTTGTAGTTAAATCAGCAAAGTCTCAAATTACTGAGGATGAAATTAAGCAGTATATTTCCAAGCAGGTAATAAATTTTATTCACAATATGATACAAATACCCATATCAAATTGTATTATTTTCCTTTTATAATCAATCGATTTTCTTCCTAGATAATTTGTACATTGAATAACAGTTTTATTGCTACATGATGATGCAGGTGGTGTTTTACAAAAGAATAAGCAAAGTGTTCTTCTTAGAAGCCATTCCAAAAGCACCATCTGGCAAAATCTTAAGGAAAATCTTGAGAGAAAAATTGGCTGCTGTGTTTCAAAATTAAGAACTTGTGCATGCAAAATGCTGCAAAGTGACTTTCTTTCTCTTGTTTGTTTTAGAAAGCTTAGAAGGGAAAGTCTACAACTAAATGTTGGTACATATAGACAACAGTACTAAACATATAAATGTTGGTTTAATCACTTGCAAAAAGCTTTCATGCTCCTCTGTGTATGTTGATTTACATCTTGTAACACAAATTTCTCCTAATACATCAATGTTATTTGTTGATTATTATTCCTTTTTTATCAAATGCTTCTTTTAAAATAGTTGATTAAGAGAAAAATTAAGCTTCTCTTATTTAGCACAATTTATTATTATTTCAAAATACAACGAGAATAGGAGGGAAAACAACAAAAGGAACAACCATAACAAATGTTGCCTTAGTTTTACTGAAAGAAGGCACTACTTGAACAATAATTATAATGTTTACATGGATTTGCTGCTATGTTCTGCTAATACTTGGCATAAATTATTGATCTTAATGATAAAAATGTGATTAGCTCAAATTAATTAACCATACAAGACAATTATGATAAGAGGAACATAAATATATGCTATCTTTCTATAAGATACTTTTGTGGAGACAGCCCGTTTGAAAAATACAAGAAAAATAACCTAAAAAATAAAAATATTTTCAAAAATATCCATTTTTCTTTTTTAATTTCAAAAATACCATTTTTTAATTTTTAATTTTAAAAATACCCCTTTTTAGAGGTATATTTTTGGTATATATTTAGTATACTAAAGGTATACTCAATTTTTAAAGATATATATTGGGTATACATTTAGTATATCAAAAATATATAAAAATATAGAGTATTTTTAAAAAAAAATTAAAAAGTGTGCTATATAATGTAATTTTTTCAAAAAAAAAAATTGATTACTACTTTTTGTGCCCATCATTCTCTGCACTAGCCAGAGAGCACTTTGCTATTCAGTTGAGCATTTCTACCTTTCTATAAGACACTGTGGTGGACCAATTCTTCTAAGAATTGCTTCTTGAGAGTCGGAATTATTCCATTATCTAATGTTGTTCATATCTCGATTCTCGCCTAATAGACATCACCTAAAAAGCTACCACTCTTTTGCCTTGGGAGAGCATGCTTCCATTAACAAGCAATACAATTTTTTGATAAGCTTAGTTTTGCAAGGGGAAAACACACACGCAGCAGGCAGCAAAGCACCCCAGGAAAAAGTTCTTGCATAGACAACATTTATGGACCATACATATTGTTGTTTTTAACTATCAGGAACTCTTGGTACTTACATCAGCTCAATCTCATGCACACACATTTCAATACACAAACGATGAAGTATCTATTTGGTCAAGCCTGCCTATCAGCAGATTATTAGTCATGACTCGCAGAGAGAAATCACCACTCTGTTGCATCGCAACAGTGTGCTTAGATGCGAAGATATTCTTCACTTGTACTTCAAAGCTTCAACAAATGCAGCACTTAATAAATAGTGTGAATTGAGGGTTTTTTTAAGTTAATGCCATGAAAGTAACTACTCAATGTAGGAAGTACCTTCCACTGTAGTGGGGGGCCATAATAATAGGAAACGTAAAAATCTGAGTTAAATTCTCGTCCATAAATAGATATAAATTAAAGTGCAGTGCCTACTCAACATTTTATTCCATACTTTGACATGTAAATATGAGATATTGGATGGTATTTGATCTTATACATCAACAGCCATTTGTTTCGGCATTTTGAGGGGATTCTCTACAGGTTTGACAATTTCCAAATACAGACAGTTGGGGTCCACGAGCTACAAGTGCAAATCCCCAATTACTGAAACAAACACCCCATGAATATGGCAAATAATCTTAGTTGCTACTTTCAATGTGAACATATTTAAGTTGACACTACTCGATCACGGCCAAGATTATCAAGCAAGTCGATGAGTAGAACCTTCCATGAGATTCATGAGCACATCGCCCTCTCCAGCAATTCTTGCAATTCTCCGCTCTTATATGCATCTGAAAAACAAATATATTCAGTACATGATCAGAACATAAACGACTTGAACATTAGGCTTAAAGTAAAAAAATCTTAATGTAATCCAATGTCGTGCTTCACATTCCTATGGAGAGCGTCATCTATGATCGAAGCTTTAAGCCCTTAGCATTATCAAGAAGATGCAGCAAACTTAATTCCCATAAAAAGATAAAGGATGTTAAGAACTCTGCTAAAAATATTTTCCAAATGGAACCTCTGATTTTCAACCTACAAACTAATAGCACGACACAAAAGAAGAATAATATTTCCCAATATCTAATCAACTTAAAAGGTTTCAATTTGGAATGAATAGGCATGTTTAAATGAAGGATTCAAGACCAAAAAAAATATAAGGTTTGTTCTAATTTATACTTTGGCTCTTATTGTCTTAAAATTAACAATCCTAGTTCCTAAGGCTAATGACACACAACACTTTAGTCTTTTTTTTTTACTAACTTATGACTTTTTCACGATGGATTAATCAATTAAATTTTAAATTGTATTACATTTTTTACTTTAAAATTTTAAAATCAATTGCAATTTAGTACCTAACTTAATAAATTTTAAAACAATTGTCACTCAAAATCCTTCAAAATCTTATCTTTCTTGATGATTGTAGCACAGGGACTAAAATTGCTAATCTTGAAACAAGTAGGGACTGCAATTGGAAAACAGGGGTGTTTTTTGTAATTAACCCTTATTTAAAAACAGTCTCTAGACGAGCTAGCACATAATTTCTGTGTGCTAATACGTTCAACTCATGTGTTCAGATATCTCACTTAATTAGAAATAAACTGACTAATACATAATTTATGTTTCCTTTCAATTCCAAAAAGAGCTTTAGAGTTTTTGGCGCTCAACTAAAAAGCACTCTCTAATTTCATGCCATTGATATCACTTCCGCAGTTTGTTAATGGGAAAATTAAAAGGTAGAGGGAATTGTTAGCTCTCTCTCTCACACACTCTCTCTACACACGCATACATTTGCTAGCATAAAAATAAATTATACAAACTTTTGACATGTTAGCAAATGGCCAACATATTTTAACTTGATTAAACCTTGAAATAGATAAAGACAAATTCAGTTTGATTGATCATAGGAAAAAAGACCATTAATGCGACCACAATTATTCACCATGTTCGTACAATCAGATAGTGATAACAACCAATAACAAAGAGAAGGAAATGTTCACACATTCAAATATGTAGGAAGAAATCTTTAATTATCAAAATATACAATACAACATAATAATATATAATGGGAATATAAAATAGATATACATTTATGCATTATACATCTTGCATTTTAATGCAGGATTATTCACCCGCAATAGGAATATATGGGGACAACTATCAATCAGAAGGGTAAAACCACAAGTAAATAAAATTCACATTTATAGTTCTTTTTAGGTAAGGTATTGACTACTCAACATAGATTAGTGGTGTTGGATGTCAAGATTAAGAGTTGAACTAGTAGGCCTAGGAGAAACAAAGTTCCTAAGATTAGGTGGTGGGCTTTAAAAGGTACAAAACAGTTGATATTTAAGGATGAATTGGCTAAAGCCGGAGGTTGGGAGGTGGATATGAATATGTAAGCGAATGATTTGTAGGTGGGCATGTCTACAATAATTAAAGGAGTAGCTAAAAAGGTACTTGGAGAGTCTAAAGGATGTGGACATCCCTCAAAGGAGTCTTGGTGATGGAGCGAGGAAGTGCAAAAAGCAGTAAAAAGTAAAAGGGAATGGTATAAGAGTTTGCCAAAATGTAGTGACAATGAGGCTTTTGAGCATTACAAACAAGCAAAAAATGATGATAAAAAGGCAGTTAGGCAAGTAAGAGTACAATCTCTAGAGAGTTTGTATGAAAAACTTGGAACAAAGGAAGAAAAAAAGGCTATTTATAAATTGGCTAAGATAAGAGAAAGAAAATGTCGATATTTGAACCAAGTTAAATGCATCAAGGATGAAAAGAATAGAGTCTTGGTTCAAGAATAAGAAATCAAGGAAAGATAAAGAAATTATTTTGAGGAGCTTCTTAATAGTAATCATAATAAAATCATTGAGAGTTTGGATGACATAGCCGAGAAAAATGTGAAGTATACTAGACGGATTAGGTTCTTCGAAATAAAAGAAGCTTTGAAGAGAATGAAAATCGGTAAAACATGTGAACCGGATGGAATATCCATTGAGGTTTTGAAAAATTTTAAAAATACAGGAGTTGTGTGGTTGACGGCTTTGTTTAATAAGATCTTAAGTACAAAGAAAATGCCTAATAAATGGAGACAAAATAGTCTGATACCTATTTTTAAGAATAAAGGAGATATTCAAAACTGCACAAATTATAGAAGTATTAAGCTTATGAGTCACGCCATGAAATTATGGAAAAGAGTTGTGGAACACCGTTTACATTTAGACACTTGTATCTCCCCAAACCAGTTTGGTTTTATGCCTGGTCGATCTACTATGGAAGCTATCTTTCTTATTAGAGATGTGATGAAAAAGTACAAAGAGATGAAGAAGGATTTACATATGGTTTTCATTGACTTGGAGAAGGCGTACGATAAAGTTCCTAGAAAAGCTTTATGGTGGGTCCTAGAGAGTAGAGGGATTTCTATAAGATATATCCAAGTTTTGAAGAATATGTATAATGAGGCTATCACTAGTGTCTACACTGTTGGAGGAGATACTAAGAATTTTTTATTTCTATTGGGTTACATCAAAGTTCAGCTTTGAGCGATAAGCTAACAAGGCATATACAAGATGATATTCCTTAGTTTATGATGCTTGCAGATGATATTGTGTTGATAGATGAGACTCAAGCATGTATAAGTCAAAAGTTGGAGTTATAGAAAAGTACTTTGGAATCAAAGGGTTTTAAGTTTAGTAGAACTAAGACTGAGTATATGCATTATAGATTTAATAACGCGAATAGAGAAGAAGGCGAAGTTATTTTAGACAAAGTAGCAGTACCTCATAGTACTCATTTTAAATACATTGGTTCTATTATTCAAGCGGATGGTGGTTGTGAAAAAGATGTAAGTCACAGGATTAAAGCTGGTTGGAAAAAGTGGAGAAGTGTCACAGGAGTGTTATGTGACCGAAAGATGCCAGTCAAATTGAAAGAAAAATTCTATCGTATTGCGATACGCCTGCGATGATGTATGGTAGTAAGTGTAGGGCTGTGAAAAAACAACACGTGAGTAAGATGCATATTGCAGAGATGAAAATGATGAGAAGAATGTGCGGACACACTAGAATGAATAGAATCATGAATGAGAGCATTAGAGAAGAAATAGGGGTAACGCCTATAGAGGATAAGATAAGAGAGCATAGATTGAGATGATTTGGCTATGTGAAACGTAGACCTAGTGATGCACCGGTTAAGAAAACTAAACTAATTAAAGTAGAAATACCTAAGAGAGGCAGGAGTAAACCTAAATTAACTTGGACAAAAGTAATGCAAAAAGATCTTGTTGTTTTAAATTTATCAGAAGAGGCAGCCCTAAATCGAATCGAGTGGAAAAGAAGAATCCATATAGCTGATCCCAATTAGCTTGAGATTAAGGCTTTGTTGTTGTTTTTGTTGTATAGTTTTTTTTAGGCTCTTGGAGAAAAAAATGATTTTTGAATTCAGAGCCTGCTTGGGATTACACCCAATTGCACAAAGTCAAGCCAATATGAATTGGTAATCACAATTAATATTTCTACTTTGAAAGAGTTATTAAGACAGATTGTTCAACCAAATGAAAACCCAGTCAACAGTTCAAAGCAACAACAAGCCCTTTTTTTTGCCGGGAAGGAACCATCATTAATTAAACAGGATATGAACACTTACAATTTTACATGCCACTCATATTTTCTTAAAACAATATTATTCCTCATCTCGGGGAAATATTTGCCAAAGCAGAAAATTTATTATGCAGCTGATCGACAAAGATTCATATTTTGTAGTTTTACCAACAAGATTCAAGATAGATAAAAGAATGAACCAAGAATGGGGCAAGTTTTGATGCAGTGCTAGCCTACTGGTGCTACACTGCCCAACCATCTGCCAGACAAAAAACAGTCCTTGTTGACACTTCAGCAACACAGAAATTCCCCATAATGCACAAATTTTCAACTAAAACTGGAGCTTTTATCGACAAAAGAGTAACAAGAACGGATGCATTTGATTGGTAACAATGATCCAAATACCCATAAAGTTAAAACCCAACTATTATGTCTGCAGAAAAGAAGCAAAAGTATAACAACATCACACTTCCAAAGCAATAAAGAAAAATTCCAAATGGGCAGTAACGCTATCCAGCATAATTGAAAAAAAAATCGCAACAAAAACTGAACTTACCAACAGTGATATCGCAGCCACCAAAAAATTCCCCATCAATGTAAAGTTGAGGAAAGGTAGGCCGACTAGAATACTCCTTCAATCCTTGACGCAAAACTTCATTCTCCAAAATGTTAATTGTTTCATAAGGAACATTCAAAGAATTCAATATTTGCACCACAGTGTTTGAAAATCCACACTGAGGAAACTCCTTAGTTCCCTTCACAAAAAGCACGACTTTTTGCGACATAACAACTTTATCTAACGTACTTTTCAGTTCAGGAGATAATGCTGAAACCATAACCATAAATTATCATAATATTAATTCTATTTTTCTTTACAAATCAATTCAACAAATTAACAAAAATTGAAAATTTTCAGTTTCATTTTCAGTAAACCAGGTTAAGTTTTGGCAAACAACGAGAAAGTATAGAAGAAGAAGATTAATACCGCAGCGGATGAAGGAGGCTCTTTGGAGTTGGACTTGACTCTAAAAGCTACGTTATCGGCGAAGGTAGTACGGCGAGGGAAGGAGAGGGAGCGAGAACGAGAGTTCTCATGTGGAAGAGCAATCGCTGATGAGATTTTGCTAGTCGATGTGGAATATGATGGTTTGATTGCCGGAGACGATGAAAAACACCGACTACGAAGCCATCGGAATTTGGAATCGTAGCTCTCCACACAGCTTTTGATGTCTCTTTGCGTCTCTCTGTGTCTGTCTTAGGGAAATCCGAAAGGAGACAATAGAAGAAAGACCACGTGTATGGTCATCGGTCAGAGATTCCACTTATCGTTTTCGCAAACGACATGAATGGCCTCGCGCAGTGTGCAAAAATATATTCTTTACAAAATTTGAACTAGGATTTAATATCCTCAAAGTTACCTGATTTGGTTGTTCTTATTGAAACTTTTGCTATTCAGAATAAAATAAAAGCTGGGAAAAATAAGATAGGCTTTGAAGGGCATTTTCTGCTGATTATAGGGGGATGTAGGGTCTTGCTATTCTCATAATGTGAAAAATAGTAAAAAAAAGTCGTTAATCTCCTTAGCTATTCTCATAATCATATTGATGTAATTGTTCAGCAGCCTAATAAATTTGAATATCGTTTGACTTGTTATTATGGTGTGGCTAATTGATCTAGACGCAGAATATGTTGGCAACTACTTTGTGATTTAAAAAATAAAATTCTTTGCCTTGATGTGTTCTTGGAGACTTTAATGACATGCTCTCAATTGAAGAAAAGAAAGGTGGCACTCCACAACTAACTTGGTTATTGGAAGGTTTTCGAAATACTATTAATCATTGTGATCTGGTTGATCTTCCTCTTATAGGTCACTTCTACACCTGGGAAAGGGGCAGAAATGGAGATCATTGGGTGGCAGAACGCCTAGACAAGGTTATGTTTGATTTACAATGGCTATAACTCTTTGAGAGGGCTATGATTTATAATTTAGTTACTTCAACTTCATATCATAATGCTTTCTTTCTTGACTTGGGTTTAGGTGTGGGAATTCATACTCATCATCGTTTTCGTTTTGAGAATGCATGGTTTCTCGAGTAGGAATGTGGTGATCTTGTGAAGTCTGTTTGGGATAATAATAGACACTCTGACATTCAGGAGATTTTAAGAAGCTGCAGTTTGGCTTTAGACAGTTGGGGCTAAGTGCTTCGCAGCAGATTTAAGAGGGATATCAAAATGGCCAAAGATAAGTTATCCAATATTAAATGCTAGTATCAGAATGCAATAGATGGATCGTTTGAAGAAGCGAAAATGACTCTTAACCGCCTTCTTTATCAGCAAGATATGTATTGGAGCCAAAGAGCTAAAGTGGAATGGATGAAAAATGGAGACATGAATTCTCGTTATTTCCATGCAAGGGCCTCTAGCAAAAAATCTAAAAACAAAATAACCTAAATTACGGATGAAAATGGGAATGTTTACTCAGATGAACCTGGGATCTGTCAGGTTATGATCTCCTATTTTCAGACCATATTCAAGTCGAGTGTGGATATTAACCAGTTTCATGCTATTCCCATTCGTAAGAATTTGGTAGAGGAGGACATTAGTTTTCTTGAACAACCTTTCAAAGAAACTGAAGTGAAAGAAGCTCTCTTTGAAATGGCTCCAGATAAGTCGCTAGGACCGGATGGCTTTAACCCAACATTCTATCAACGTTTTTGGCCTATAATTGGGGCAGATGTTTCTAGAGCAGTCTTAGTGTGCTTGAAGCTGGCTCTATCCTATCAAATATGAATAGTACACATATCGCACTCATTCCTAAAAAGAACCAGCTTAGAGCTATGGGAGATCTCATACCCATAGCTCTTTGTAATGTTTTATACAAAATAATTGCTAAGGTACTTGCAAATCGGTTAAGGAAGATGCTACCGAATCTGATTTATGAGTCTCGAAGTGCTTTTCTTAAAGGGAGATTGATTAGTGATAACTTCTTAGTGGCATCTGAAGTTCGACATGCTATGAAAAGAAGAATAAAGGGTAAAGAGGGATGGCTACCCTTGAAGCTTGACATGAGCAAGGTATACGACAGAATGGAGTAGTCTTATCTTATGTACATGATGGAAGCCACTGGATTTAGTCCGAAATGGGTGAATCTAATTTTTCAATGTGTCAGCACAGTGTCATATCATATTCTGAGAGATGGAAAGGAAATCAGCCCAATTATTCAGTTTGGGTCAGGGGGATCCCCTTTCACCTTATGTTTTTATATTATGTGCTGAGGGACTCATAAATTTGATTGTAGATTATTCTCAAAGAGGGAAGATACATGAATGCAAAGTCAATAGGAATGCCCCTGCAGTATCTAACCTTCTCTTTACAGATGATGCTTTTCTATTCTTCAAAATCACTCTCCATGAATGCTTAGCTATCAAAGAAGTGCTTAAGGCCTATGAATTAACATCGGGTCAGCTGGTCAACTTTCAAAAATTGACAATTCATTTCAGTGCTAATATTGGTAGCCGTTGCAAATCTGAGCGATGCTCGTGTCTGAAGGTCCGTCAGTTAATTGCGGAAGGTCATTACCTTAGTTTGCCTTATTTACTGGGCAGATCTAAGCACCAAATTTTTGCCTTTCTCAAGGATAAAATATGGAAGTGTATCAGTAGTTGGGGCAACATATTTCTTTCTTAAGTGGGTTGAGAAGTATTGATCAAATCAGTGTTGCAAGCAATTCCTACCTTATGGTACCTATCTCGGTGTGTGATGATATTGAGAAAATGCTCAACTCATTATGGTGGGGTTGGAAATGCAATAGTGATAAAGCTATCAGATGGCAGGCTTGGAAACGTATATGCTCAAGTAAGAGTACGGGAGGTTTGGGATTTAGAGACATTCATCAGTTTAATAAAGCAATGTTAGCCTGCCAAGCTTGGAGATTTCTTGATGCTCCTCAATCTCTAATGTCTCTGGTTTTTAAGGCAAAATACTTTCCAGACCAGCATGTATTGGAAGCAAAATTAGGATCTAATCCTAGTTTTGTATCAAGAAGCATATAGGAATCAATTTTAGTGACAAAAAAGGGCAGTATGTGGCGTGTGGGGGATGGCAAGTCCATTGATGTGTGGGACTTCAACTTGGGATTCATACAAATTTAAAAGATTCAGTCCCTAAGCCTAATCCTGATATTAAAGTAATGGCCGATTTGCTTAGTAAAGAGAGTGGGAATTGGAACACAGACCTTATTGATTTTTGAAGTAAATATTGCTAAGAAAATTAAATGCATTCCATTAGATAGCAACATGCATGAGGATGGGGTTCATTGGAAGTAGTCTTGCCATGGTTCCTATGAGGTGAATAGTGGTTATTATATCAGTAAAGAGAGTGAAAGTATTTTGTCAAATGCAGACAATGATTTTGATCAATATTGGAAAGGCTTATGGCAGTTAAAAATTCCTCCTCGTATGAATACCTTTGTGTGGAGAAAAATGAGCAATTGTATTCCAACTTGTGATAATCTTGCCAAAAGAAGAGTGGATGTGAACTTATACTGCTTCAGATGCTTAACTGCTAATGAATCAGTCTGGCATGTTTTATACGAATGCCCTTTTGCTGTTGAGTGCTGGCAATAAAGTTGTCTGGGTTTATTCTAGCCCTCTGATATTGATAACTTGATGGCCTGGTTCCAGCAACTTTATCTATAAGGAGACCCTAACAAAATGGAAATGGCTTCCTCTATCTTGTATCACTTATGGTGGAGTCGTAATAGGATCGTTTGGGAGGGTCAAGCACTAAATTCTTGGCAAAATCTTCATGAAGCAACTACCTCCTTGCTGTTATGGCAGAAGGCACAGATCCCCAACTCTACTCCATCAAAAGACCCATCAAATCCTCGATAGACTAAACCTGCTACTGGGCACCTGAAGGCTAATGTTGATGGTGTAATTTTTACAAATGAGGTCCGGTATGGTGTTGGAATGTTGGTTCATGATGACAAAGTCCATTTAATTGTTGCAAAAGCCTTGCCATTTGAAGGAGTTCTTGACTCCACACTAGTTGAAGCTCTAGCTTTCAGATAAGCCTGTTGGTGGCTTCAAGAGCTAAATTTATAGAAAGTGGTGGTGGAATCTGATTCATCTACTGTGATTAGTGCCTTGCAGAAGAATAGCTCAGTTTTAACTCCACTAGATGCCATCATATATGATTGTGTTTCTTTAATATCTACTATGAGATATTTTTTTAATTTTGTAAAACATTCAGCTAACAAGGCTGCTCATAAGTTAGCAAGAGCATCTTGTCCCTATGCTGAAGCTCAAACTTGGACTCACTGTCCAATCTTTCTTTATAATACTTTGTCAGATAATTTGACTTAATTTATACTATTACCTTTTCTTCAAAAAAATTGAACTAAAAAATTAATTTTTTTTAAAATTTTCATAAAATATTTAATACTAAAATAAAAAATATATAAACACATTCTCACTTAAAATTACATCACTTTTTTTTATTTTTTAATTACATAATTTTTAAAATGTTAAAAAATATATTTTATAAATTTAATGAAATATAATATATTATTAGGTGTATTAAATATAAACAAATATTTTTGAAAATATTTTTATTTTTGAAAATATTAGTATATAAATCCTCAATTATTGGTAGGGTTCGGCGGTAAATCTCAATCAATGAAAAAATTTACAAACTTAGCAATATTTTTTAATAAATTAACAATTTTAAATTTATATTTGAGAAAATTACACAATATAATGTATTTTAAGTTTTATTTTTATTTTTACTATTATTATTTTTTATTTATATTTTCAGTTTCATTTTTCATTAAGTTTTTATTTTAAAAAATACAACTCTTTCTTTTGTTTTCTTCTTTGCATTGCTAGTGCCAATGAGTTTATTCCATGATTTTCTATTGAATTTTCATATTCCTTCTCTTGTTGCCAAGAAAAAAAATATAAGCTGAAATTTATAATATTTATGCCCTACGTCTAGCTTTGTCGGGAGGCTTTATAATCTCATGAACTTTAATTGAGTAGCTAACGGCAAGAGAAGCAAGATAGTCTATAAGCCAATTGGCTTCTTTGTGAATGTGATCAATTTCAATCTCTCATTCCCCTCTCACTAGGTCTCTTTTTTGTTTTGCCAAGTCAAGTTTCATTCTCAATTTTATGCTTTCTTATGCAAGCCAAGCTATGGGGAGTTTATCATGGCCTCTATTATGCATGGTGTGGTTCATCTCCTACTTGCACAAATAATAGCAATTGAACACAAATAATGCTCTTATTCAACATATACGCTAAAATCAAGCAACATATAAAGTCTACATATTTTTATACACTAAAATTAAGCAAAATATAAAGTCTATACATTTTTATTCACTTTAAAGTCAACAATACACAATATATATATATATAACATATACATTATAATTAAGTAACATATAGAGAATGTATATATTTAATCATTTGGAATTCAATATAAACATGATATGCACTAATATATATATAGTAAAATTAAGCATCATATAAAGTTTGTATATTTTTTTACTTTGAAAGTAAACATATAAATAATATGCATATAGACATTATAATTTGAAAAGAAAAGAAAAAGTGTGAGAGAGTGGTATGCGAGAAAGAGATGGGTGAAGAGTAATATAAAGTAAAATAATATGAGGGAGTTTATTTTTTTTTTATTTTTGTTTATTAAAAAGAAGGCAAAAGCCTTAGAAACTACTAGAGGGGGACCAATGGAGGGAAGGCAACCCCTACAAGATCATTTTTGTAATTGATGAAGTAAACTTGTTAGAACTTATTGAAGGTGATGTGTCCCAAAGGAAAAGTGAAGGGCATAAGAAGCCAGCCAATCTGCCAAGGCAGTAGACTCTCTATAAATATGAGAAAATTGAACATCCCAATCTGCATGAATCATACTCTTGATTCTGATTAATAGGGCATTGTTCTCTGAGTTGGAGTCATCTATACTCTGGATCATTTGCACCACACTTGCATTATCAATCTCCTCAACAAGTTTCTTTATGCCTTAGGAAGCAGCCAAATAGAGACCATTTAGTACCCCCCCCAAAGTTCAGCTTGGGTCATTGAACATGAGCTAAGATTTGAAACAAAACCTGAGAGCCAAATCCCATTAGAATCACAAATAAGGCCACTAGCACCTGCGTACCCAGTGGAAGATTTGAAAGCTCCATTAGTATTTAACTTGTGCCATCATGAAGGAGGGATATCCCACCCAAAGTGCCTTTTAACATGTTGTCTCTTTGCAGTGCGGTTCAAAGGTTGTACTGCATATGATATGAAAGTATCATGCACTTTGGAAAAAAATATCAGAAAGTATACAAGAGATACGGGGGATTTTATGATCAAAGATCATCTCATTCCTCATTTGCCAAATTCTTCAATAAGCTGTTCCAAAATAGAGGTTCTAGACATGTTGACTATCCATAATCAAAGTGCAAGAAAGATTATGAATCAACCAATCATTTAGATTCATTTCAAAAGAAAATTGCTACTTAATTCTAAAGGGGTAATATTTAGCCAAATTTGTTTAGAGGAAAGGCAGTCTCGTAAAACATGAAGATTTTCTTCAATTAGGTATCCACATCTAGTGCAGTAGCAATTGGGGGGGCGAGATGACGACTGCTTCTCACTTTATTAGTCATCAATTTATCATTCATCACCAACCATAAAAAGCATTTTATTCTATGTTGGCCTTTCCAATCCTAAACCAGACTCCACTTTTGATTCTTCTCTGCCCATGAATCTTCCGTAAGAAAGATGTAAGCTGATTTCACACTAAACTTTCCATTAGTAGATGGAGCCCAGTAATAAGAATCGTTAGGGAGGGATGGATTTAGAGGAGCTATAGCCGTTAGCTTCATCAGAGAAGAATGAGGGAGTAAATGTTCAAACATCGTCCAATTTCAGCTACCTTCAGATTTAACAAAGTCACAGACCTTGAGGTCAAGACTCTCCTCAGGAACCGTTGCAGTTGCATGCTTAATAAGTGTGCTGGCATCAAGCCAGGAATCATGCCATAAGGAGTTTAACTCACCATTGTTCACCACTCTTCTCATCCCTTTCACCATTATATGCCATACTTTTACAAGAGCTCTCCAAAGGTGGGATCCTTTAAGATATATGGATAGAGTAGGAGAGACTGAATCATTGATTCCATATTTTCCCCTTAGGATCTTAGACCAAAGTTTTTCCTTATGAGAAAAGATATTCCATAAAATTTTAAACAGAAAGGCTTCATTCATCAAACCCAAAATTTTCAAGCCTAGACCCCCTCTATCTTTAGGTTGACTAACAATGCTCCATTTGACTAAGTTGATCTTCCTCTTATCAGCAGAGCCAGCATAAATAAGGTGCTTACAAATTTTCTCAATTTTACGAATGATGGTCATTGGGAGGGCAGTAGTCTGTATAGTAAAGAGGGGGATGGATGTGATAACATGTTTCGCCATTGTAATTCTTCTTGCTAGTGAAAGTGTTGAAGCACTCCATGAACTAAAATTTTTATTAACTTGCTTAACAATGGTCTCATAAGTCTTCGTTATCACTCTTTTATGAAGCAATGACATCCCAAGACATTTGTCTAAGTCTCCCACCTATTTCACCACAAGAGTATCACTAAGTTTGGTTCGAAGTCTAGGGGAGACATTCTTTGAGAAAAAGATTCGAGTCTTATTCCTACTAACCAATTGACCTGAAGACATATAAAAGCGGTCCAAAATTTGGATAATTAAATTAGCTTGATCCTCTGAAGCTTCAGAAAAGAGCAAAATGTCATCTGCAAAGAAAAGGTGTGACAATGAAGGTCCCCTGCGACTCAATATGATAGGCTTCCATTTCTCCTTGTCAATTTCATTAGAGATCATATGAGCTAGTCATTTAAGACAGAGAATAAAGACATAGGGAGACAAGGGGCCCCCTTGTCTCAGGCCTCTTAAGGACTTAAATTCCTCAGAGATCTCCCCATTCCAACAAACTCTAAAACTAGCAGATTGAATGCGGTCCAACATAGCTGAGGATAAGTACTCAGGTAAGCCAATGGTAGCCAAAGTATCATTGATGAACCCCCATTCTAGCCTATCATAGGCTTTTTCAAGATTGATTTCAATAGCCATCATCCCTCTTTTACCAGTTTGAAGCCTCATAGTATGGATCACCTCCTGTGCCACAATAATATTGTTTGTTATGTGTCTATTTAGGACAAAACTTGTTTGATGAGGAACGATAAGACAAGGCATAAGAGCTTTCAATCTCTCAATGATCACTTTGGCTATAATTTTAAGACTAACATTGCAAAGGCTGATAGGCCTAAATTGGGAAATGCATTCAGAAGCCTCCACTTTTGGAATAAGAACAAGGAGAGTACTATTTAACCCCACAGGAATTGGCTATCCAACGAAGGTTTCCATGATCAGTTTACACAGAGATTCACCTACCACATGCCAATGATATTGATAGAAAAGGGCTAGGATGCCATCCAGACCTGAGGCTTTCATTGGTTTCATTTGAAATAATGCATTGCGAATTTCTTCCATTGAGACTTGCTTTGATAGGTTATCTCTGACATTCTCGTGAAGCTGCACAAAAGAATGATTAGTGATTAGAGCAGGAAGATCATTTAAAGAAGAGGTATATAATTCCTTGAAGTGATTGACTACAATTTCCTTAAGGGTATGTTGATCAAAGCACAATCTACCATTTTTGTCTTTGAGAAGTTCAATTCTTGCTCTACTATGCTTTTGGTTAGCTGCTTTATGGAAGAAATTAGTGTTACGGTCTCCCAGTTGAATCCACTCAATTTTAGATTTTTGAAGCCAAAAGAGCTCTTTTTGAAGGTGAACTTCTTCTAAGTCATTTTTTACTTGAGCTTCAATAATTTAGTTGTGCCTCTCTAAAGTAATTTGCATCCCATTAAGATGGTTCAACAACTTTCTTTTTTCTGATGAAAATATTGCCAAAAACCCTTGTATTCCATTCAGGGACTTGAGCACGGAGATGACTCACAACATCAATGAATTGAGCATCTGAAGGCCAAGCCGACTTAACCAGGCTTGAAAAATCAGCATGGAGATCATAAGAGGCAATATATCTGAATGATTTCTCTCGAATACTTCTTTGGAATGACAGTTTAATGAGCAGAGGGCAATGATCTGAATGGAATCTTGGGAGGTGAATAACTTGAGCATCAGGAAAAACCCCATGCTATGAGAGATTAACAAAGCTCTATCAAGATGTTGCCTCAACACTCCTCTCTTCCAGGAAACTTCTATCCTTGGAACCCTACATCAATCATGTTACATCCCTGGACCAAATTAAGAAATTGGAGGCAGGTGCCGATTCTATTAGGAGAACCTCCACTTCTCTCGGAAGAAAAGAGAATGGAATTAAAATCTCCAGCAATGACCCAATGATCTTTAATAATCATACCCAATCAATGTAACTCTTTCTAAAGAAACATTCTAGTTCTATATTGTGGACTTGCATAAACTGCCGTAAAAAATGATCTCATATGAAAGGGTTATTCAATAATCATATGAATATATTGAGGATGGACTTCCAAAATGGTGAGCTTGACCTCATCGTTCCACAGAATCCATATCCCCCCAGAGAAACCCAAAGCCTCAATGCGAAAAGAGAACTTGAAGCCTGATCAATTGATAAATTTGTTAGCATTAACCCCACTAATACATGGTTCAAGCAGAGCAACAATCGTCGACTTGAAATTCTTAATTAAATTTCTGAATCCTCTAAAAAAACTCATTAAACCTACTCCTTGATAATTCCAAAGCAAAAGGGATTGATCCATAAAAGATAATTCAAGAAAAGATTAAGGTAAACATAAAGGCCTAATAAGCCACGCTTGTAACTTCCATGTCCTGGGACATTTCATCCACATCTTCTAATCTCATTACAAAAGCGTGTCCATCATCTGTAGAAGGAAGAAGTTTCATAGTAACTTCTGGTTCTATCTGAGGGTTTATAAAGGAGACGTTCGAGGACTCCTTTTGGAGGGTTATATCAGGGGGTTTTTTGTTCGGATTATGGGCATTTAGTTGACTAGGAGAGTTATTCAAATGATTTTAGTAAGGAGGTAAAGCAAAAATGTTGATACATATATGGTGACTAGGGTTAAGGCTTGTAATATTTGGAGCTTGGAGAAAAATGGGTCTTTGTATGGCATCAGATGTAGGGAGAGGGACAGTTACTTTGTCAGGGAGACTTGGCTGAGGACTTCTTGCATCAGATGCTAGCATAAAGGGGGGCTTGTTAAAAGTCAAATTATTGTTACTTAACCACTCACATATATGGTCTTGCACTAGATTCTTTAGGCCACTGTTTTTCATGTTTGACTTCTTTTTAAGGATCTTTTTAGAATTTCTAGCAAGACCTTCTTTAGTTACTTTGCTAGAGGGATTTGGGATAACTGGGATTGGAACATTCTCAACATCAGATTTCGCAATTTCCTACATTAAATCCAAGAGAAGTTGGTATCGAGAACCTACATGATTGGTCTCCTTCCCAGAAATCTCATTGACCTTTATTGCCTTTCCTTTTTCCTTCTCTGTCTGCTTCCTTCCTTTATGGGCAACCACCATCCAAGGACTGTATGGATTGGAGGAGGGACCAGTGGATGGCTGTCCGGTGACTGATGAGACGTCGACTATAGATTGGTTCCCTTCATCCTTATTACCTTTGCGCTTCTTGTCTGGATAGAAATTGTAAATGCGACCATATTTACCACAACTATAACATATGTTTGGTAGTCCCTCATATTCCACCAACTGGATTCTGCCATCAATTTTGATCTTAGCTATTAAGGGTTTATTGAGGTTAAGTTTAACAACTATTCTAGCAAACATACCTCGAGCAAGGGATTCAGTATTAGCATCCACTTTGACTACTCTGCTAATGAGATTACCAATGGTAACTAAGACCTTCTTGTGGTATAAGTGTAAAGGCAGACTAGGTAAGCGAATCCAAGCCACTACAAAAGTTGAAGTCGCCTTCATAACTATCAAAATACATATGCCAGGATTTCACTATTACATAATGGCCCATCAACATCCACAGGCCATTTAAGAGAACATGTTCTTTATCCCTCATATTCATAAAGTGTATAAAAAAAAGTTATTGTCTATATCGATAACCGTAAAATCATGAATATTCGTCCAAAGGGAGTGAAGTTTATTACAAAGGGTTTTGTAGCCAATGGTCCTACCTAGTAACTTCACAACAACTGTGGTGTCCTAGGATTTAGCAAGTTCCTTTTTGATTCTATGTGAAAGGCATACTGATGGTATCCCATCATTAACAAAGACCACTAAATCATCAATCCCTATCTCAAAGTCACCTTGTACATCAAGGATGCTCTTTAACTCTGTTGCATTTTCCATGGGCTTATCTTTAAAGGACATTCCCACTCCGTCCTTTTCTAGTCCCTCGAGATCATCTTGAAATTTTGATTTCTTGCTTGTTCTATTATCTTTTGGCAGCGGCTCCCTTAGTGTTTCCTTAGATGCGCTTAGGTTTCCCATCCTTCAAATGAGATATTCAAAGATGCACTTAGCTTTTTTTAATTAAGTATATATAAGACAACGTGTGAAATGTTAGCAAGAGTGCGAGGTGTTTTGCTGCGTGGATGTTATATTAGTACTTTTGTATTAATTTTTAATTAAATAATAAATTATTCTTGTTCACCTTTGATCTAAGAATTTACATTTTGAAGTTAGATTGTTGTTGTACTTAATTTCATTTCTTTTGTGTCCAACAATACATTTTTTTCAATTTAATAAACACATAATTTTTTGCTTTTATTTTTTTAGATTTATATTTCTAGTTGAAGTCTTGTTTGTAGTATATTATTAGTTTATTATTGATTTATTATTAGTACATTTTATAATATATTTTATAGTTTGCATGACAAAATCAATATATACTAAGTATAAACTCTTTTTAACTTTTTATTATTTGATATTCATATAAATTTTGATATATTAATTATTTATACTCTTTGTAATTTTGATATAACTGTTTAGATAAAGATTTTTGTTTAATAAACTTTCTATATATGTTAAATATAACTCTATATATTTGTATAATATATTGGTATGCATTTTTATTTTTTATAATAACTATGTTGTTATGTTAGAAAATTATGTTATATGAATTATTTATACTCTTTGTAATGTTGATATAAAATGTTCAATAAACATTGTTTAATAAATTCTTTGTAGACTAAGTATAAACTCTATATATATTAAGTATAAACTATATATATTTGTACAACATATCAATATGTATTTTTATTTTTTTGTGATATATTTATTTTTTTTAACAGTTTTTGTGATATGTTGATTGATAATATATTTATAGTATATGAAAAAAAAATAAAAAAATCATTAATTATATAGTTTGTATATAGTAAACTCAATATATATTAAGAATAAATTTGATAGATATATATATATTTTAATATTTAATTTTATTTGATAAAAATATTTAATATTTTTATAAAGTTTTATAAGATTAGTTCTTTTAAGAGATTTTTCTGTCAAATTTATAAAAGAGAAATTTGCATGATGTAGGCTATTTTGGAGTTTGTTTTTCACATATACGGGTCCGATTAATCCTTTTTTTTAACATTACATAAATCGTTTTTTTTCAAATTTACTTTAAAATGTTAATTTTTTATTTTTCTAATTTTTTTTTATTTTTTTACCATTTTATTTTATTTATATTTTTTTGTCTAAAATTTTTTATATTATATAATTTAATATAGACATAGAAAAAATAAATATATGCATAAAATATACATAATATATAAAATACAGACTCAACAATATAAAATACATCTATAACATATATAACAAATCAACAATACATTTATAATAAATCTACAACACATCTATATAATATTTTTAATATTTATTTATTTATTATTATTAAAATATCCACATAATATTCATATAATTTTTACACAAAATTCAATAATTTTTATATAAAATACATACAACTTAAACAACAAAAATATAATATACATACAACATTTATAACATATCTACAACATATGCAATGCATCTACAATACATATCTAACACATCTATATAGCGAAATTGTGAGTTTTTTTTTTATATTTTTTTATATTTATAATATATAAAATTTGTTTAAAAATAAATTTAATAATTTTTATTAATATATTTTTATATATTTTATTTTATTTTTATTTTTGAGCTTTATTTATTTTTTATATTTAAAATTAATTTTTTTATAAAAATTTTGATTTTTATATGATAAAAAATAATTTAAAATATTAATTTTTACTATTTTATTATAATTTTTATTTTAATAGTGAAGTTTGAAAAAATAAAAATTTGAAGTAAAGTATTGATTGTATTGAAGAAAGAAGTATTTTTGAAAAAAAATTATTTTATTGAGGAATAAAATATTTTAAAATTTTACACCAACTTTTTTATAAAAATATAAATATTTTTGGTTTTTTAATATTTTTATAATAAAAATTATTTTTTTAGTTATGTAAATATTTCTTTATAAAAAACACATGATAAGTCTAATGGGACATTTATATAACTATCTAAAAAAAATTTTATTATAAAAATACTATAAAATTTAAAAATATTTATATTTCTATAAAAAGTTAGTGCAAAATTTTAAAAATATCTCATTTATAGATAAAACAAAAGTTTTTTTTTCAAAAATACCTCTTCTCTCAATACAATCAATATTTTACTTTAAATTTTTATTTTTTTTTCAAACTTCACTATTAAATAAAAAATTATTATAAAATAATAAAAATTAACATTTTAAATAATTTTCATCATATAAAAATCTTAATTTTTATAAAAAATAAAAAAATAATTATAAAAATTAAATAACACTCAAAAAAATAAAAAATAAAATAAAACATACAAAAATACATTAATAAAAATTATTAAATTTATTTTCAAATAAATTTTACATATTATGCATATAAAAAAATAAAAGAAAAGTATGATTTTATTATGTAAATGTGTTGCAGATGTATTGTAAATTTATTATAGATGTTGTAGATGTGTTATAGTTGTGTGTATATTATGTTTTTATTATTTAAGTTGTATGTATTTTATGTAAAAAATGTTAAATATTGTGTGTTGTATGGACGTTTTGGGAATAAGAAATTTTTTAAAAGTAAAATTAAATAAATATTAAAAATATTATGTAGAAGTGTTTTAGATTTATTATAGATATATTGTTGATATTTTTTAAATGTGTTATAAATATTATAGATGTATTTTGTATTGTTAATTGTTTATTTAGTATATATTATGTATATATATATTTTTTATGTGTATATTAAAAATATGACATAAAAAAATTTAAATAAAAAACATAAATATAAACAAATTAAGAAAAATTAAATTAAAAAAATTACAAAAAATAAAAAAATACCATTAAAATCATATTTTAAAAAAAGTGGTGTGATTTATAGATATGAAAAAAAAAGACTTTGTGGCCGGTGAAATAAAAAAAAAAAAGGAAGAAAAGTTAAAAGAGGTATTGGATGTAATTTTCTCAAGTCTAACTATGGATAAGGCTCTTGAGAAAGCAAAGCCAGCATCTAAACTAAGGCCCAGTCCGTTACTTGTAAAGCAAAGCGAAAATCCGAAAAAGAAGCAAGTATCGGTTGAGATCCCATCCGAAGCACACAAGGCCACAGACAGTCACACTGAGCCACTAACCAATAGCCACTCGTCGTAGTGATCATAGTATTGTCTCTCTACTTAAAAGACATTAAAATAAAAAAAGAAATGGAAATAGCAGCAATTCAATTAGCAAACCAAAAAAACCCACCTTCACAACGAATAGCCGTTCGATGAAAGCGCCAGCCAAAGTGTGTAGCAAAGACAGGTGAAATCGATCAGCGTCAGGCCCAAGCCTTTGCTGCTTTGGGAGAATTACAGGCGTCCTTTTCTGGATTATTGATTTTATTTTTTTATATATTTAAATAGAATAAAGAATATAAATTTTAAAATTTTAAAATTATGGACTTGCAAATCAAGGTAGCCCAAGCTGTTCATGTTCTCAATCACGATACTCAATCAGGTAACCGCTTGGCTGCCAATCAATGGTTGGTTCAGTTCCAGCAAACTGATGCTGCTTGGGAAGTAGCCACTTCTATTCTCACTTCCGATCAACTTCGTCTTCATCATAATCATCAGCCTTTTTTCTCCGATTTCGAAGTCGAGTTCTTTGCTGCTCAGATTCTCAAGCGAAAGGTTCTTCTTCGCTTTCTTCTACTGTATTTTTTTAAAAGGCTTTTTTAAGTTTTTGATTTAATGAGATAGGGTTTTTTGAGTTATGAATAGAGCAAAATTACCATATATATATATATTATATTGTAAATTATGGTATTTGTTGCCGGTGTTCAATGTGGTGACCACTGGCGATCAGTGGACTGATAAATGTGCGTGCATGTGTTTTCCTTAAATTATACTTCATTTTCCTTTGATAAAGTGTTTCTGTAAACCAATTTTTCGGAGAGCTCCGAACGCCGGAAAGTTTTTCTGGGAAACAAACGAGTCCGAATTTTATACGCATCCGAATTTTGGCATCAGGCTTGTATGGGAACAGGTTGATTTGCTTAGATTTTGTATCTTATGTGTGCATGAACCAACTTGACATTTAGTTGTTTAGAAGTTTCATATTGAACTCTAGCCTTACTTACAAATTGGTTCACATGCAGATCCAGAGTGAAGGATATTATTTGCAGTTAGGAGTTAAAGATGCTTTGTTAAATGCTCTTCTTGTGGCCGCCAAAAGATTTAGTTCAGGCCCTCCCCAGGTGCTTCAATTTTTTTCTTCCAAATAGGACACTCTTGGTGCTCCAGAACATGGAAATGATGCTGTTTGCAGGCTATACAAATAACTGGACTGGATGTTAGAATTAGATGATGTGATTTTTAATTACTTTTGCATTTATGAAGTGAAATGAAGTATGTTTTTGATGCGATCTTGTTCTATCATAATGACAGCTTTTGACACAAATTTGTCTTGCACTTGCTGCCCTTATACTCCGTGCTGTTGAACATGGAAAACCTATTGAGCAACTTTTTTATAGCCTTCAGACCCTGCAGAACCAGGATGATGGTAATGTGGCTGTTTTGGAGATGCTTACTGTTCTTCCAGAAGAAGTTGTTGACGCTCAAAACACTGATAGCAATATTAGTCCAGCCCATAGAAGCCAGTATGGCCAAGAGGTTTATGTTCATTCTTTTTTACATTCGCACATCTGTTCCACTCTTTCTTGCACCTTTTTTTTTGTTTTAAGCTGTATCTGCCTACTTATTGTCCTTTGGTCCAACTTGACTTTATGCAGCTTCTCTCCCATACTTCTACGGTGCTTGAGTTCCTACTCGAGCAATCTCAGAAAACATATGATGGTGGCATTCAACTGCATGAGAGGAGTAGAAAAGTTCTCCGTTGCTTTCTCAGTTGGGTAAGATCATGGTTGAAAACTGTCTTGATAATTTTTTTAACACAATTTTATTATAGATGTTAGTTTTAATGACATTAAATGATTGATTATTGCTGTCCATTGTTGTATGGAGTTTGCTAAAATAATTCCAATTAATATTAAAGCTAGTCTTTCTTAATAATTTGTCATTATACTTAAATAGTTTTATTATAATTCTGATTTTTCATGTTCTGGCATGCAGGTACGAGCTGGATGCTTCTCAGAAATTCCCCAAGGCTCACTACCAACACATCCACTTCTTAATTTTGTATTTAATTCTTTGCAGGTATACATATTTGCCTCAGTAGTTAACTTACAAGTGTTTGAGATTAATAGCAGTCATGCAGGAATTTTTTTTTGTCCTGGTGGTTATAGGTTTCATCTTCATTTGATTTGGCAACTGAAGTACTTGTTGAACTTGCAAGTCGATATGAGGTATGCTCATACCAAATACTAGGATCATTATCCATACATTTCGAGTCTTCGATATTCACACTCACACATGCATGCATGTTATTGTTATAATGAAAAATACACATTTGGGTAATTATTCTTACCGTTTGAGCTTTCTAGGAGCTTCACACTGCTTCTTATCATTTTATACTTATTATTATGCCTACCTTTGTAGGGGTTACCTCAGGTTTTATTATGCAGAGTACATTTTCTTAAAGAGGTACTCCTCCTACCAGCTCTTAGTAACAGAGATGAGAAAGTAATTAGTGGTCTTGCATGCTTGATGTCAGAAATTGGGCAGGCTGTAAGTTGTTTTTTGCCTTTTTTTCCTTCTTTTTATAAATTTTACTACTATATGTTCCCGTGCCCTACCCTTTTTCCTTATTAGCTTTATGTCATTTTTAATGTACACTAGGCACCATCTTTGATTGTAGAGGGGAGTGTTGAGGCACTTGCGCTTGTAGATGCACTATTGAGGTAATATTTCAATGTTGCAATTTAAAATTTTGTTTTTATTTAGTTCATTTAAGCTTCTGAGATGGGAAAAATGCGGAGGTAATTGAGATTAAGATACATTAAAATTGTTGGTTGTCACTCTTGTCTCTTGGAATACAGTTTATGTTGATCTCTGGGTTGGAAGTGTCCTATGCTATGCCTAATTAATTTCCTTTTTCGTCAGCTGTGTGGCATTTCCAAGTGAAGACTGGGAGATTGCAGACTCAACATTGCAGTTTTGGTATTGTTATTCATTTATTTCGCTATGTCTTTTTCTTAGGCAAACAACAAGCATCCACACATGTAATTACTTGTATTACATTTGTTCTTGTTTGTGGTTGCTGTGTAAGTCTTTTAATTCAAATGTGTAAAGATTAGGTCCTTAGAATGCTTGAACTTACGACTGCAGAATAATTGAGTTATGTTTTCAGAGGTTGCTCAGAATAAAAAAATGCGGTTTAATTATTTTTTGCACCAGATTTATATTGTGCCTGTGTTCGAATTATTCGTTGACTGATGATTTAATTATTGTCCAACTGTAGTTGCATTACATATGACTTTGCTGGAAGAATCCATTGATTTTGAGCAGTTCTGTAATGATAAAAATTACAATAGGCTTGCGCCTAAGGCTGCAAATTATTGATAATGATTATACACATAGTGATTATTGCATTTGCTAAGCCTATAGGCTAAGGATATGGATAATTTGAGTAGTTTCTTGATAAAGGAAACAGAAATATCAACTGATTGTAGACTAATGGCTTGAAACTTCTCTCTATCAGACATCAGTTGTGGACCTCACACAAGGATAGTATGAATTGTCAAAATTTATGAATTAGATGATAATAACGTCCAAAATTTCTTTTTCTTTGTGACAACATGAAGTTGGAAAGAGGTGGTTAGGATATTTGCTGTTTCATGGTGGATATTGGTCTCCTAAGGATGGCCAGTCCAGATGGAAGTCCACACCTTTTTACAATCAATAAAAATGAGAAGGAAAATGATGCTTAAGGAGAATTATGATCTCACCTAGGAGCAATTATTGGATTCTTACTATTTTTTTGGTGCAGAAGTTTTCATAGGCAGCATATTGTCAATCTATTTGGTTGTCTGCAGATTCTAGCTTGGTTAGGAGCAAAATGAATGGAAAGTGTAGATGTGTAGGACAATATATATTTGGTAGATAAAGGCAATTTTTATTAATTCTATATTGTTGAAAGCTCAAATGCAAATAAAACCGTCATTAAATGAAAGAATCCTCAACCTCTTTGTATATTTGGTGAACGCACCTTTCTACAGATCCAAAAACAGAGCACCACAGAGATCCTTGAAAGTCATTTAATCTAAAATATACTGGTAACTGGTGGTCTCTAATATTTTCTTGTACTATGGTTGTGTTGGTATTATTACTGCTTTAGTTGGAGGAACCATGTTTGTTGGTTACTGATAGTGCATTTGGTTCTTGAGAAAGCATGACACTGATAGCTTCTTTAATTTGTCTTTTCCAGGTCTACTATTGCAAGCTATATACTCAGCCTTGAAGCAGGAAGCGCACAAAATATTAAAAATATGCAAGATGTGTTTTATTCTGTTTTCTCAGCATTACTTGATGCTCTTTTACTGCGTGCTCAGGTGTGCTTTTTTAAAAAAAAATGCCCCTTTTTTCTTTTTGTCTTTGCGGGTAATTCACATTATCTGGGAATACAGAGTCTCATTTTCCATAAATGGTGTTCTGTGGATTCATGACACTCCAAACCAGTATATACGTGCATAACAGTGTGGTGTGTGTACGTGTGTGTTCTTTTCTTGGGCTAGAGCCACAGAATTCAGTATTCTCTTTTGTTGCCATTGATATTCAAAGCAAATTTGGAGATGGAGGCTTGCTTATTAGTTATTAACATGTAAATCGCAGGTCTAAGATGTTTATTTTAGAGCAAAGTTCATGATATGTATGTTGAGAAAGAGAGAGTTAGGTTGCTTTTTCACTAGATATATGTGTCAAGCTGTATCTTAGTTTCGTACTGCAGTTATTATACTTTTGATATAGCCAATTTTTTTTTCTTATTCCTCATTTCTGGTCTTCTAAACTGGTTAATTCCGATGGATTAAGGGTTAAAAAGGCATTTAGGATGAAGGCCTAATATCTTGATCAATATTTATTCTTTATGATTTAACAGTAAGTGCAAGTGTGTATAGTTGAAGGGAAAGCCAATATGTTGCCTCCATTGAATGTATGATTTAACAATGAACAAGTTTGTATAGTTGAAGTGAATCCAATGTGTTGCCTTAATTAAACACAACTAATATCTGATCTGTTTTGTGCACTATTAGAGATCAGTTTCTAATTTTATATTCTTGCTCACCATTATGACTCTATTGAAATTTTGCCTTTGACAGGTTGATGAATCTACATTTAATGAAGAGAGTGGAATGCTTGACCTGCCAGATGGTCTCGTTCAATTCAGGATGAATCTTGCAGAACTTTTGGTGGATATTTGTCAGCTATTAAGACCTGTGACTTTTGTACAGAAGGTGCTTGTTTTAGAGATAGTGCCTACACACACGGACATATCTAGTAACTTGTCATGTGTAAGAAGTGCACTTGTAGTCTTGAAGCAATGAGATAGTTCTTGGCTATATGCATGAAAATGAATAGTTTGCTGTGTTTTTGTGTAATGGATAATGTTTTGGGAAAATACTGATGCTTGGAACTGTTGGTTGATTGTTGCAATTTTCGTATAGATTTTCATCTTTCTTGGCATGTAGTATGTGGAGTTTTTCCTTCATTGCCTTATGAACTTTATAACTTACATTTATTGGATAATGATTTGGTGAGACATGCCTAGCTAATTAGTTTGGGGCATAAAATTTTTGTTTGAACAGCTTTGCTTCTATGAATTTTATTTTCTGCCTGAAGTCTTAATTCTCTATGCTTCTTGGTCAAATAATTTGCATTATTTAGGCACATTTGTTATGATTGTTTCTCATTTTCTCAAGAAAAAGGGAGAAAATAGAGGAGGATTTTATTGGGTATTCATCAGATTATAGGGACACTTTAAAGATTAAGTGTCAATCATTTTCATCTGTTGTTTTTTGGATGTGGTATAGCCATCAGGATACTGTTAAAATGTAGCTTTCAGTTATGGAAGTTGGAGGCAAATGTTTAACCCAGAGAAATATAAAAGAGAGTGTAAGAAGATGAAGTATGGTCTGAACATGAAATATGATCACCTTCTTTTCTTGCGTCAATCCTTTAAACCAAGGATGATTGAGGAACCCAGTGACCAATAGAAACCATGTGACCAAGGATAATGTTTTCCCTCCCCTTCCAATTTTAATTTTTTGACCTTCCTGGATTCCAATTAAAATTTTCCTGTAAAAGAAAAAGGTTGTACAAAATTGTCATCTAAATTATAATGTGATTTTTGCTGTTGGTGTTGGTAATGATAAAACCAGCACCTTGACCAAATGATGTAAAGGTTTATTTTTTATCAATGGCATATTCAAAGATTTGTGGTACTATTTTCTCATAGTTTTTGTTGATACTTGGAATTATAGGTCTTAGTTAGGTGCTTCTATTGTCTAATTCCCTTGTACTTGGGATAGTATGCTGCTTCCTTACTTTTGCCTTTTTTCTTAATTCAATTGCTGTTAGAATAGAAAAAAAAAAATCAAAATTGTTGCATGTACTGAAATCGTCTTGACCCAGATGATGTGAAGGGTTGTTTATTTTTTATAAATGATGTTTTCAGGGGTGCCTGTGCTAATTTTTTGGGTAGACAAGGGCCTCAACTGAATTACTGTAGACTAAAGATAAGAGGGTTGGCTTTCGTGGGCCTTGATTACGTGCTCAATTCTCTCTGTGTGGTTGTGCATTAGCAGAGTGGAAAGGCCAAGCATTGTTGGTTAATTTCCGTTTGTAACTAATGTTCATGTATTCCATTTCGGGTTGTATGCTTTGAAAATCTATCATCCATTGATTCCTACTAAACTGAAAGAAGTTGGGCATGAAATCTAAAAATCAATATATTGAATCTAAAAAATTGGAGTTGATAGTTCCTACCTTTTTCTTTTCTTTCCTTTTTGATACTTAAATTTAGTTTATAGCCATTGTTATGATAATATGACAATCTTATTTTATTACTCTAATTCTATTGTAGCTTTTTTTTGGTGGATGGGGATCTGCAAATGTACCTGGGCCTTGGAAGGAGGTGGAAGCCAAATTGTTTGCTCTCAACGTGGTCAGTGCAACTTACTGCTATAATTTTGCTATCCTATTTCTCTGCTGTTGGTTTTGCATGGATCCTTATTATACCAGTTTTGTTGAGTTTGTATGGGAGGGATCATACTGCCTCTACATAATTTTCAATTTGGGTTGATTATTTTTGTAAATCAAGATACTTATGTTTGTGGTCGACTTACTTATTTTCTATACTAGAATGTGCCGGCACTGATTACTAGATGTTGATATAAATTGATGAATTACTGGAATTCTCATTTTTCATGGTGATCTCCATGGAAGTTTTAGTTTAATGAAAGAACTTGAATAAAACTTTAGATAAATCTCATGAGAGATGAATTTTTGGTTCAAAGTATTCTTAAGCCACAAGCTTTGCATATGTAGATTTGCATCTTGGATCCAAAGAGTCTTAGTGCCAAACTGTTCACATCAACTATGTAAATCTTCTTCCTTCATTCTTCTTTGAGGCAATCTGACATAGTCAACGGTGCAATAAAAGTAGGAGTTTGCTTTGATTTTTTCATTGAAGTCTTTGTTTCCTGGAGGAAACCAAGATATCTTTTAGATGCTAAGATAATGATGCAACGTCCGGTCTTATTCATGTTCTAAGCACAAAATTTCTCCTCTGTCATGTTGTATTTGTGAGACTAGGGTTCCCTTGAATGTTAAGCTCCTTTTTAAGAGACGACAGACAAACAGTGCTAGGTGTTATCTCCCAGTAAGTAGAAACACAGTGCACTTATGATGAGCTGTGTCAGATGAGTCACTTTTCTTTTGCATCCTTATGTTGCAAGGGGTATTTGGAATATGCTTTTTTTCTATGGTGCATGTTAGGTTTGCCTATAAAACTTGAAGAATTTGATACTGATTTTTAGGGGTTTTGTGATGAACAAAAAAGAATATGTTCCCTTTTTCAGTGGCTTGGCATTTGGAAAAAGAGCGATGTAAAAATCTTGAATGGTCCATATATTCTCGCACAGTTAACTTTTTTTTTTTGGGCTTTCTCAACTGTGTTTTTTAAGGTTTGGATATGGAGTTTCTCCAATTATTGTGCATCAATATTGGGGAGCTCTTTTTCTTTTCTAATAGACTATAGGTATTCTGTGTCTTTTGTTTCAGAAGGACATGATGACATGTTATCTTCTTCATGCCCAATTTTCTCTCATCATTTACTATAATGTCCTCATCTATCAACTGCGCAGAAAAGGGTAGTCATGTTATGGCTTACATGAAATAGTCCCAATTCTTTTAATGTTCATTGTTTAATATTTAATTAATGGAAAATTCCAGCAATTTTGCCTCTTGGACATGTGCTGCAATTGTGATGCCCAAGGAAGTCTAAACCTTTTTATTATTCAGTTTTGTCTGGTACTGTTATCGGAGCAACATTTTTTTAAAACTTGTGCATGTGTAGTTTGTTTTATTTGCTAATTAACTTGAAAATGTACTAGATGGTTCTTTGCTATTGGCTGTTCGTAGTTATTGCTAAAATCCTGTATATAAACATGTGTAATATGCAAGTTTAATTATTTCTTTCATGCAAGCATGTGTATAATTCATGTCTTCTGTTTAATTTGGGAATATTCAAGATGCTTATTAGCTGTCAATTACTTTCATGAAATTCACTTGCAGTTGATCTCTTGCCTAATCTCCTATAAGAGCTTTGTCTCTTGTTCAAATATGTTTTTCTATGAGCTTTTTTAGAATTAGAAGCTGGTCGCTGCATCTTGGAAATTCACAATTATCCTTATTGTAATAGTGGATAAGTTCTCCATTCCAGGTTTCTGAAGTAGTCCTTCAAGAGGGTCAGACCTTTGACTTTTCAGTGATCATGCAGTTGGCAACTGTGCTGTCTAGCAGGTCTTCTGACAAGCTCAAGGGATTTACATACATTGTAAGTCAGATATGTCCCTTTAGAATTTGTATGTTTTGCAAATTCAGAGTGAATATTAGTTTCCCAATTATACTGCTTCGCTCAAAGAACATTTATTTCCTCTAGGAGGTCTGTTTCGATCTGATTTGTTCTTATGTCTAAGATACTCATTTTCGTTTCAGGTATACCGATCACTAGCCGATGTTATTGGCTCCTATTCCAAGTGGATATTTACCTATCAAACTAATGCTAGGACATTACTGTAAGGATGTTTTTAATTTATTATTTATAATGTTTATAATTGTTATTTATCTATGGAACTATTTATTTCACTTTCAAATAATTTTCAGCAATCACCTGCTTGACATTTCCCCATGTGGCACTTCACATTATTTCATTTGTGCTTGCTTTCTTTTTTAAAAAAAAAGTCCTTTTATGCATCACGTGGGCTGTGGCATCATTATATGACATATTCATGTTTCCTTCTCATGCTGACTTGCTATTTTCAGATTATTTCTTGCGACAGGGATTTCAGAGCCTCAATCCTCAAATTCTTGCGCCTCTGCCCTCCGTAAATTTTGTGAAGATGCTTCTGCTATGATTTATGAACCCTCAAATCTAGAAATTTTAATATGGATTGGGGAGGTAACGAATTTATTTTATAATGCCATTTTTCTATTGTCCCCATATTTTTGGGGGTTAAAAATACTTCATTAATTGATTTCACATTACCTTTTTTCTCTGTTGAAATTGATGATGTGTTTGAGAATTTTATCATTATTCGTTGCTGTCCGGGGACATTTTAGTTTTTCTGCTTCTTTATTGAGATATGAATTGTTTAACCATGATTTCAGTAACATGAACTAGTAAGTCTTTCTGAATGCTTTAGATGCCTGTGCATGAATTGAACGATGTCTTGTTGTTTTTGAAGCCAATGATGTGGATATGTCTTCATTATATGGTCACTTATGGTTCCACTGATCTTATTTCCTTGTCTTTTGATTCTCAGGCTTTAGAGAAGAGTCATTTACCTTTGGAAGATGAGGAAGAAGTAGTTAGTGCGATTAGCATGATCCTTGGCTCTGTTCCAAATAAAGAGCTAAAGAACAACCTGTTGGGCAGGTTGCTTTCTTCTAGCTATGATGCTATAGGAAAACTTGTAAGATTCTCTGTCTTTTGTGTGGTCACTTATTTTTAATGTCTGTTTTCTTGCAATTTCATGCTGTCATATTTGTGCTGTGGCTGGCTGTAGGTTTTGGCTTCTTGACTATTTGTTTTAGTTTGCAAACTTTTTCTTGCTTATCTATTCTTGTGTTCTTCATTATTATCAAACAAAGCTTTGCCAAGAGGTCTAAGGATAACACTTATTGTTTCACTGTCACAAATATAGGTTTTGAGACGCATGAAAGTGAATCTAAACTCACCTTTCTTTCCCTCTAGGTTCAGTAACATGATTTCACAAAATAATGCAAGTGAAATCTTAGATTTCTGCAGCTTTCTATTATCATAAGGTTTACCTATTGTTGCTTTGACCTATAAATCTTTCATCAGTCGGTCAACTTTTACTACCATTTTTGTTAAGAAATTGAGGCAATTATACAGATGGGCTGGAGATATCATGAATGAGACATAAGCTACAATCTTTGGATTTGAATGATTGTTTGTACGTTGACCCAACTTGAATTGAGGCTAGCTGAGTGGAGTTCCTTTAATCTAGCATATGAAGTAATGATATCTTCTCATTGCACCTATACTAAGAAACACGAAAAGGAAATTTTGGCAATACCTCTTATTTTGATAAACCAGGGGATTTGATAAGCAGTCATCATCTTCTATAATCTTGCAACTGAAATCATTTTGAAGTTTCCCATTGTTTAGTATTGTGAACAGTTGATACCTATAATTGTAGAGGTGTTAGCACACTAGAATATTTGCAATTTTGTTGGAATTGTGTTGGATGGATGGTGATGACTTCTTGAATATTCAGTTTGTGGAAGATTGCTTAATTAATATCGCACTGTTAATAGAAGACCTGAACATGGAGTTTTTCCTGTCCTTCTCTTTCTTATTGTTGTGAGATATTGTTGCTTTATTATTGTTTTGAGCCACTAGAACGCAATATATGCTTGTTTTCAATCACAAGTTTCTGTTCATTATTTCATGTCACAATTGATAGCTCTTTGTTCTTTTAGATTGAGGAAGATTGTGCCCATTCTATTAGACAAAATCCAGCTACTTATACACAAATTTTGAACTCTGCTGCAAGAGGGTTACACAGGTATATGTTTGAGATTATCGAGTTGGGTTAATTACATATGCATAATTTACTGCCTGTTTGAGCATATTATTTTATCAGGGATGACATGACTTGATGATATCTTCTTCTTTTTTTCTTCTTTCTTTTTGGGACAAGAATGAAAATGTTGTTTCTTAATTGCAATTTAAGTAATCATAGTGAGGCTTCTTTGTTAAGTGATATAAACTTTCTGAACTATAAAATTGAAAAGAAATAGATTACACCAGGAAAGACTTTTCGTTGGAAGCAGAATACTTCTCTAGGGGATGACTATTTTCTGGTTTTAATAAATACTGATCTTCTCCATCGATTATGTGCTCCATCCTTGGTAACCTTTTCCTGCTCTAATTCTTATGTCTGATTGTTTACAGGATAGGAACTGTACTTGGTCATCTTGCTATGCCTCTTCCTGGATCAGATGATACTATATTTGAACTGATGAGGATCTTTTGGCCCATGCTAGAGAAACTATTTAGGTCTGAACACATTGAGAATAACAGTTTATCTACTGCAGCTTGCTGGTCTCTCTCACTAGCAATTCAGTCGTCTGGTAATTTTGAAGCATATAAAATTTTTTTGTTGTTTCCTTGAGCACTCGGATTAGTCTTCTTTCTAGATAGCATCATTGTCTTTGATGTGATAACCGAAGTTTATTATTGCAGGGCAGCACTTTGTAATGCTATTGCCTAATGTGCTAGATTGCCTATCCACTAATTTTCTGTCATTCCAAAGTCATGAATGCTATATCAGAACAGGTAAAGTGTTGGGATGGGGTAGTACAATCTTTCCAGTTTTTTGATATATCTGAATGTGTTTTTGTATGTGTTTATATTTAATGTTTCTCTATATATTATATATTAGAAGCTGTAGCTATTTGATAAACCACGGACATGTATAGGCTAAAACAATGAAATTTAATATTAGTATTTGTGATATGCATTTCTATAATACTTCAGTTTAAATATGCTTATTTTTTGCCTTTATCTATTTATTTTTTATATTTTCTTGGGGACACTTGTGGGTGTGGCATCATCAGCATCTGTTGTTATTGAAGAATTCAGTAATAGAGAGGAGTATGGACCCTTGTTTGCCACGACTTTTGAAAGATTTACTCAAGCAGCATCAGTAATGGGTCTTAATTCTTCATATATATGTGACCAAGAGCCAGATTTAGTGGAGGCCTACACAAATTTTGCATCCGCATTTGTTCGTAGCTCTCGTAAGGTTTAGTATTCCTATTTTGTTAAAAAAGTGTCCTTTTCTCTTGCTTTTTAATAATTTCAGTTAGATACTTTGGACAAATGAGTTTTATTAGTTCTATTGATACTAAAGGTAACAGAGCTGACTGACTTGTCTGGTTATCTGATGTTTAGGAGGTGTTAGCTGCATCTGGTTCCCTTCTTGAAGTTTCATTCCAAAAGGCAGCCATATGCTGTACAGCTATGCATCGTGGAGCAGCACTGGCAGCAATGTCATATTTGTCATGTAAGTGGGACAAGATTACGTAGTGTGATGAGCCAAATTTGAATTAATATTATTTTTTTTTACTTATGTTGGCATTCTCATTGTAGTGCTTTAATGTGGAACTGCAAAAAATAGTGCTTTGATAGACAAAATTTGGAAGAAGATGAAAATAAAAAATGAGATATTCTTTATAGGGTGGAAAAATATAGTGTCATGTGATATATGGTTTTGGTAATTAATATATCCCTACACAATATATCCTTTGTGAGTTTCTTTTTGAAAATTTTAAGTTGATCTCATTTATATCTTGGTGAGGCATATGAATCTAATTTGTTGTTGACCCTTTAAATGAACGTAAATTTGTTCTACCTCTAGGTTTTTTGGATGTGAGCCTGGCCTCTTTGTTGGAATCTATAAATTCTGTTCCTGAAGGATCATATGGTGCCATAGCAATTCAGGTCATATCTCATACTGGTGAGGGACTAGTATCAAGTATGGTGTATGCTTTGCTTGGCGTTTCAGCAATGTCACGGGTATGCTTTCCTGCTCTTGTTAGCATTGGCAATGATAGTATTTTGCTCAACAGTCTTCGCTTCTATTTAGTTCTTGATTAAGATACTAAGACGTTACCTTGGGCCATTAAATCTTGTTTAGTCAACTTTCTCCTCCAGGAGATGAGCACCACAATACTCAATTGCTGGACAAGTCAAATTCTTTGTGTTTATCTGTAAACTATTGCATAATTGACAATCCAAATAGCTAAGTGCATTGGAGTATACATTTGAAGAAGAGTTAGACAGGATTGGAGTTTCATTCTTGTTTATTTGCCCCTTTAGAAATAAATTCAGTTATAATTAGCATGTTTTAAGCCTGTGAAAGTGTTGCTCTATAATCTCTTTTTCTGATTTGTTATCCTCTTGATCATACAATCCGCTTTGGTTCGTTATTGGCAATCTTTTCTTTTGCTAGTTGATCTGCAACAAGGAAATTAATTACTTGTATCTTTAAACGACATATTTATCCTTTAATAAATGTTTTTGGATACACTGAGAAATGATGGTGATTAATCATATAAAGAAAATATTAAAAAGATTTAAAGGAGTGACAAGTTTGGTTTCATCTTATTCCATTTTACTATTTCTGTATGAACCAGCTGAGGATCCATTGATTATTGACTCTTATGTCCTTGGAATGCGTCTTGGAGAGGACAGCTTATAATTATCGTTTGGCTTTTTCTTCCTGATAGGTTCACAAGTGTGCTACAATCTTGCAACAATTGGCTGCCATTTGCAGTTTAAGTGAAAGAACAACTTGGAAGGCTATTATCTGTTGGGAATCTTTGCGTGGTTGGCTACATGCAGCGGTCTCTCTCTCTCTTTCTCTCTCATGCATGCCACACATAGACACACTTGTATATATCTGCTTGAGCTGGCAAATTTGTTTTGACTGATATGAAAGAAATAAGTCAATATTGCTCATTTTGTTAAAGTGGGCATTTTCAATCATCTGAACCTTGCGATCATTCCTTCATTATTTTCTTTCTAGCTAGGTATTTGCTTTTTTTTGCTCATCATTAGCAAGAAGTACATGACATTAGTTTTGTGATGACTTCATTTTCTATACTTGAAGCTTTACATTAATTGGTCTCTTTTTTTATCAACTCATTATATCAACACAAACTCCACTCTGGCAATGAAGTTTTGAACTTTGCCTTATGTGAAATAATCACCTTAGGATTATCCATTTTGATCACGGAGAATTTTAAATTAGCTGAATAATTTAACTAAACTCCATGAAGCTCCATCCTTTTTGGTTACTAAAATTTTTTACTGATAACTTGAATAAAAACACCTGGCACCTCAATGTGTAAAGGTCATTATGATCTTGAACTCTCATGAATTTGTTAGCATCTAGCTGTCTAAGACGAAAGTCCTGCTTGCCTGTCATTTTACATTTTCATTTTATTCCTCATCTTTATCTAACTATTCAAATTACGCCAGGTGCAAGATCTTCCTGTCGAGTATCTAAAGCAAGGGGAAGCTGAAACTTTAGTACCTATGTGGTTGGATGCCCTTGTGGGTGCTGCCGCAGACTATCTCAATAGTAAGAGTTGCAATGGAGGGAAAAACAATTACGGGCATATGCAAGGGAAAGGAGGAAGAATTCTGAAGCGTGTAATTCGAGAATTCGCTGATAGTCACCGCAGTATTCCAAATCTAACATAATTTGCATCATATATTAGATTCAAGCGCTTCTGTCCCAAGCCCATTGCTGTTGGTGCTATCAAAGTTGTACATTATTGGCTTGCTTTCAAGCTTGGAAAAAAATCCTGGGGTCTGTCTTTTGAGCAATGTCCCCGCATTGTAATTATCTCCCTTCAGCCCTAATTTTTTTTTCCTGTACAGAATTCTCCAAAATCCCCAATTTTGTCAAACCTCCCAAAAAATTGTTGTAGGATAATATAGATTTTCTCTTTAGGTAGAGTTGTATTAATCTGCAACTGCAGCGGCTAGAAACAATGATATAAGGGTACATTAAGAAATAAATCAATGCTATTTTTATACAGCGTAAAACATTGTTGTGAGCTTGTAGGCATCTCTCTTGTTGGGTAGTGCTAGAGTTATTCTATTTTGAAACGGAGTCATTTAGCTTTACTTTTGTAGAAAAGATTACGGGTCATTGAATGTGTTGAAAAAAATGTGTCTTAAAAAATAGTTTTAATACAAAAATTATTTAGTAGGATATACTATATATATATATATATATAGCAATTATAGATATTTATACAATTTTATATGGCTATAAAAAATTTTTATATATTGAAAAATTAAATATAAACTAATAATATTATTATTTGCCCTTATTTTTAGTTTTTAACTATTTAAAAATTAAAATAGTAAGGCATTACAATAAGTAAAAATGAAATGGTAATTATTTGATATTTTAATAAACATGATTTATAAATAATATATTAAATGTTACAACTATATATTTATCATCTTTCAATTAGAATTATATAACGTACTAATTTTTTTATTATTAACCCAGTAATTTAATAATTAAAAATGCATTTTAAAATTATATAATCACTAAATAAAAAAATCATATATAATTAAAATAGTAATTTTATTCTTTTCACAATTATAATAATATTTTTTTTATTTCAACACTTAAGGTAAAAATTGCATTCCTTTTTATTCAAATAAAAATTTAAGATAAAAACATAGTGTTGGATAATATAATATTATTTTTTTAAAATGAATATTTAAATATTTTTTTTATGCTTCTGATTATATGTATAATTTATAATCGGATAAGGAATATTATGAATATATTATTGTGTAGATAAAAACTAAGTTTTTATTCATTCATGTCATAATTTAGAGTTTTTTAATGAAAAAAAGTAAGAAATCGTTTAATGTGTAAGATAATTTGAAATTGAATTATGATAAATTTTAAATCTCCTTAAATATCATTTAATTGATTTATTAATTTTAAATATTATTCTAATGTTAATAGAGAATTTCATAATTTTTTTCCAAGTACTTTTTGTTCTTATATATTGTTCATAGACTAATAGTAAATTATTGAATCAAGTTAAAAATATATATAATCATATGCATAAATTTTGCATTAAATTCTCTTTTAAGAGGATATTAAATTTTAGTAGTTGGATGAAATTAAATATAGAAATACTATTTTATAATTTTTTTTCCTAATATACAGTAATATTTATAAAAAAAAAGTTATAATCATGAAATGTAAGGGGTAAATAATAATAATGTGTATCAAAGCTTTATAAAAAAAATTTCTTCTCTTCTTTAGATTCATAAAAAAAAAAATTTTCTCTTTTAAAGATCGCCAATAGCATTTTTATGGGGATCAAATATGTTGATAATATATGTTTTTTTTTTAAATATGTTGATAATGCATGTAAAAAATTCATGATAGGGGAAAGAAATCATATTATTGCAACTATATTTGAGTTATGTATATTTATGTGTTTAATTTTATAATTAAACTTATAAAATAATAGAGTAAATTTTATATCGAAAGAAAATGATATTATCACAAAATTTTGAAAATTTGATGTAAATTCTGAAAGTTTAAGTAAACATCCTATAAGTTTGTATAACATTTCTGGTAGGTCATGTTGGTGATATTGTGTAAGTTTTAACATACTTTCTGTAATTTCGAATGATAATTTTGGTAGTTTGACAAAAAAATTTAATAAGTCAATTTTTGATATTTTATTTATCAAATTTCAGAAATTTTATTCAAATTATCAGAATTTTAACTAGAAGTTTCAGAAATTTAATATAAATTACATAATTTTTAGTAGGCTTTATATAATTTTGAATAATAATTCTTGTAGTTTGATAAAAAATTCTAATAAATCAAATTTTGGTATTTCATTTCTCAAATTTCAGAAATTTAACTCAAATTATTAGAATTTAAAGTAAAAATTTCAGAATATTGATTTAAATTATTTAAATTTCAGTAGGCTTTTTATAATTTTAAATGATAATTTTAATAATTTGATAAAAAATTCTAGTAGGTAAAATTCCGGTATTTTATTTATCAAATTTTAGAAATTTTACTTAAACTATCAGAATTTTAACTAAAAGCTTCAAAAAATTGATAAAAATTATGTAAGTTTTAGTAGACTTTCTATAATTTTAAATGATAATTCTGGCAATTTGACCAAAATTCTAGTAGGTTAATTTCTGATATATTATTTATCAAATTTCAAAAATCCCACTCAAACTATCAAAATTTGAACTAAAAATTTAAAAAAATTAATGTAAATTATGTAAGTTTTAGTAGATTTTCTGTTATTTAAAATGATAATTACGGTAGTTTGACAAAAATTTTAGTAGGTTAATTTCTAGTATTTTATTTATGAAATTTTAGAAGTCTCACTTAAAACATCAGAATTTGAACTAAAAATTTCAGAATTTTTTTGTAAATTATGTTAGTTTAATAGACTTTCTGTAATTTTGAATGGCAATTTCAGTAGTTTGAGCAAAAATTCTATTAAGTAAAATTCTAAAATTTTATTTTTTTAATTTCAAAAATCTCACTCAAATTATCTAAATTTAAACTAAAAGTTTCAGAATATGGATGTAAATTGTATAAATTTCAATAGACCTTTTATAATTTTAAATGATAATTTTGGCAGTTTGACTAAAATTCTAGTAAGTCAAATTTTAAAATTTTATTTGTCAAATTTCAGAAATCTCACTCAAATTATCAGAATTTTAACTAAAAGTTTTAAAAAATTAATAAAAATTATGTAAGTTTTAGTAGGTTTTTTATAATTTTGAATGATGATTTTGGTAGTTTGACCAAAATTCTAGTAGGTTAATTTATAATATTTTGTTTATAATATTTCAAAAATCTCACTCAAATTATTAAAATTTTAACTAACAGTTTCAGAAAATTGATATAAATTGTGTAAATTTCAGTAGATTTTTTTTAATTTTAAATGACAATTTCGGTAATTTGACTAAAACTTATAGTAGGTCAATTTATGATATTTCATTTCTAAAATTTCAAAATTTTCTCTCAAATTATCAGAATTTTAACTAAAAATTTCATAAAATTTGTGTAAATTGTGCAAGTTTGAGTAGACTTTTTATAAGTTTGAATAATAAATTTGGTAGTTTGACAAAAAATTCTAGTATATCAATTTCTGATATTTTGTTATTAAATTTTAAAAGTCTTGTGTCAAAATATCATAATTTTTACCAAAAGTATCAGAAAATTGTTCAATATTCTGTAAATTTGAATCATGTTTCTATAATTTTGTGTAAATATTATGATATTTTGAATAAAAATTCTGATAAGTCGTATTATAATTATTTAAATTTTAAATTTTGAAATCAACTATCAAACCAACTTATCTCAAAATTACATAATAGAAAAAATTATTTAATCTATGTGAACTTCCTGATAATCTACTTGTGCACTTCATATTTTAACATTTTTTATGTTATTGTTTAAATATTTTGTAATTTTTTAATATGGTGCCCTCAAAAGAAAAATATATGATTGAATTTGATGATCTTGATTTAAATAGAAATAAAAATATTTTAGAAGGAAATGATGACATAGATGATAATGACTTTGTACTTCAAGGTTTGACCGTAAATCACAATATTTGTCCAAATTGACTTATGATCAAATAATAATAATATAATTCTCTTCACTTTAAGAAACAAAATTATTTTTTTATTGCATATTATGATACCATGACTAAAAATTCAAGTAAGTCGTATTATGATTGTTTGAATTTTAAACTTTATAATCATATATCAAATCACCTTATCTCAAAATTACAGAGCGCAAAAAATCTTTAATTTATATGAATGCTCTGAAAATTTGTCTGCAGTTTATTTATTGACCTTTTTTCATATTACTGTTGATAGATTTTTGCTACTAAAAACAATAGTACTTCCTTCAATGTATTTTTATATATTCTATAATTTAATATATTATAAGTTAATATGATTATCAAGAATATGCTTCAAACGAAAATGAAATGAAAGAAAACTAGAAGAGATTAATTTGTTGTGTGAAAAAAATACACAAAAATTTCCATAATAAATAACTTTTTTCATTTAACAAAATTTCTTGTCATTCTGTAAAAAAAATAAGATATTTACACTCAACTAAAAATTACTGCTTAATTATAAGATTATTTTCTATGTTAGATTAATTAATTGACTGTCTCCTATTCTCAAGATCTACTCAAAATGAAAGTGATATGGAGAAAAATATCCTGTCTGCAAGGAATTGTCAAGCCAGTACCTCTTTAGTCTAGCAATATTAAACTTTTGCATCTACAACTTCATGCTACAAATAAGACGCCTTATTACCAGGTTATTCCTTGCACATGTTTAACACACTACAATAATGTATACCTATGGAGGCAGTTAAAATACGTGGTATGAGCAGTTTTAACCGCCTCTATATATGCTAGAGGCGGTTGTAAAAATCGCCTCTAAAATTGATGTTTTTTATACTGTCTCTATAGTGTAGGAGCAGTTTTATACACCGTCGGGTATGGTAACTTGAAGCAACGGTTATGTAAAGGCGCATATAACCACCACTATTGATATGGTAGGAGCAATTATCAATGTCACAAAAATATGAAGATATTGAAGTTTAAGTCTTAAAGGCAGTTAAAACTGCCTCTATATTGTTCCAAATATTTTTCCCACTAAATTTTTGCGTCAATATTTTATATAACAAGGATGATTAAATACACTGCTGCATTATTTATATTTAATTATTGCATACACATAGAAGAGCAATTTAAATTACCTCTAAGTTTTTTTTCATTAATTTATATATTATTTTAATTAAATTTACTCAAACCATTTTTTTTTGAACCATAAATCTCATTTATTTGGATGCACATTATAATTCAAAAAAATATTATATTACTAAAAACAAAAATAATAAAATTACATGTAAAATTATAATAAAAGTTTGTCATTTAAAATATTCTATCAACTTCTATTATCATTGGGTTACATAACAATAACCTAAAAATAAAAGCAAACTAATATCTAATTGTTTTCTTTGTTGTGTTTGATGACTAGGAATACTCATGACTACACGAGGTGATCTTCAAAGGAAGCATGTGGATCTTAGATGTCAAAGTCACAAAATCCATATCTAAAACAATCAAACAAAGAATTTCAATGAAAAATTTTGACAACTAAAATGAAAAGTTTTAACTGAAGTAGAATTTCAATAAAATTCTATTCATTCTTCTTCCATTCAAGTACCATGAGCATATTGACTAAATGACTAGGTATAGTTCTATCATCAAATGAACTCATGACCTTCACAATATGCTTCCCGTGAGTTTAATGTCACAAAGAATTCACAAAGAATGATCAGCAACCACAAAATAGGTAGTGTAGACACCTAAAAGGCATTTGCTTAAAACAAAACCAAGTTACCTAAATAACATTAATATTTCTAATTCCTTATATCTTTAAATCAATAAACTTCATAATTCCATCACAGGACTAGTGAATTTTGTTTATCATGCTAAGAAAAGTTTTGGTAGAAAAAAGTAATCCATATACCAAACCTTGATGAGATTCATTGAGGTTAAGTTTAACTTAGATCCCAGGTAATGATGAATTCCAAGAAAAATATATTGAAAAAGAAAAAGAAGAGATGAATAAAATTAAACCTTTGCCTAACTTTAACCCTTTGTGCCAATTTCCATATGCCTGAGAAAAAGAAACAAAAAAAAAAAGAGAAGATTATAGATAAGGGAATTTTAAAATAATCCTAGATAAGAGACACCAAATTAATCACCAACCAAAACAGAGAAAACATAGTAATGGAAACCAAAACCTTAGAGAAAATAAACTCTTAATTAATCTGGATTTGCAAAGCTATATTGAAACAAAAATTTCTTTAAAGTATCAATAACACCATATTGTCTAAAGGTGTATTTGTAGCATTAAACTAGTAGCTTAATAGGGAAATATTTGATTCTCTTTAATTTTCTATGTACAAAAAAAGTTGTATTTGCTGCTATATACTTTGTATCAGATGGATAGACACAAAATTACTCCATACAATCAGTTATTTCTTTGAAATCCAGCAACCTAGTTAATTAAGTAGCCAAGAAAGAGAAATTTCATTCTCTTGTATTGCAAAATAGCTATTAGAATCAATAGTTGATGTTATTCTTTCTAAAGCCTTTGATCAATTAAACCTAACGAAAATAGTTGAGACCAAGCCCAAACTCACTTCCAAACATATTAAAAAAATAACCAAAACAAATATCAATAAACTCTACCTACAAATCCAATGCTAGTTGTCAACAACACAAGAAATATAAGCATATAAACAGAGCAAATAAGGAATATTCTATCATTATCATAAATTCGCTTGAGAACCACCTTCCTCTTAGAATATATCCGCTCAGTCAAATTTTACACCCATTTCTTTATACATATATTTATTGAACCATAATAACAATACCAAGAAATTGAATTTTGACCAAAATAAAAATTACATTTTCTCAGTGGGTGATATAATCAAATATTAAAAAAAAAACACAGAGGAGAATTGTAAAGTTCAAAACTTTTTAAAAATTATATAATTCCAAGGAAATAAAATCATCAGACAAGTAACACCAAATTTGCGTCCATTCATAAATAATCAAATTAATCCCATTTAAATCAATGAAATAATCATGAAATTCAACCAATTAACAGCAAAATTAAAACGTATAATTTAGAAAGTGAAAGTTTAACTCACCAATGACCTTGAAATTAGCAGAATTGTCATTCAGCTCAATCGAATTAGACCCATTTCTACTACTATTACAACTATATGCAACATTAATTACATTCTCAGGATTAACGTCTCTCAAAACATTGTCAGGTGCAAGGCAAGCACATACACCAAACCACAAGTAGAAACAAAAAGATTCGAGCTCACCAATAATCCCTTGCACTATCTAACCATGAAAAAAAAAAGAAAATAAATCCATAACAAACACCACTCTAAACAAAATAAAAATTTCAAAAAATAAACACAAACTCAATTCAATTGAAAATGACGCGATTGTGAGGAATCGAAAATCGACCAAACCTTAGCAAATAAAACAAACAAATAATTATAATAAAATAAACAATCATTTAAATATATACATATATATAGGCATGAAAGAGATGAAATGTATTATACTTTGGAGGATTGAACAGAACAGCGAAGAGGATGGGAATCTGGAATGACATTTTGAAACAACAATGTGGCACCTTCTCTACTGGGTTATGTGATGAAGAGGATGTTAAGCAGATTGTGTTTGTGATGACGGTGAATAGTGCGGTGATAGAAATGAAGAGGATGGTGATCGAGCAGGGACAGAGGCAGCCGCCTGCGATGAAGATGATGTGAGCATAATAAGGATTCAGATATGTTTGCTAGGGTTTATTTCATAGCTTTTATATCAAAGTATAATAATAAGGTGTATCCAATCTCACAATAATATTTATCTTATCAATGGCTCAAAAAATTTTAACTAATCTAATGACCAATATTCTTCTCCACAAAATTAGAGTTAGGTGACTCCATGTAGAAATTACACAGGCTCTGCGAGTGTTGGGCCAAATATACAGTGACCATATAAATGGGTTTGAAACCTCATCTCAACACAAAACCAATTGGCTTGTGTTAAGGCCCAATCTACACCATCTTATATGTCATTGTATTTTATTATACTTTTCAGATGTGGGATTCATTTATATTCTCCAACACTCTCCCTCAAGTGCAACTAGGCCTAGCCCAATTGTCACTTGCCAAACATGGATGGCAATCTACTTTTTTTTTTAGGTCCATCACAAATTTCCTAGGCCTATTTTCACTGAGGCCCTAGGTTAACAATTGAGTCCAGGATCATCTGGCGGTTAGTCCATTACCTGGTTAGCTCTGATACCATGTAGAAATTAAATGGGCTCTGCGAGTGTTGGGCCAAATATACAGTGACCATATAAATTGGTTTGAAACCTCATCTCAATACAAAATCAATTGACTTGTGTTAAGGCCCAATCTATACCACCTTATATGTCATTGTATTTTATTATACTTTTCAGATGTGAGATTCATTTATATTCTCCAACACTCCACTTCATATTGGAGTCACCCAAGCACTACCCTCTCTTGTTCATTAAACATGTTAAGGTTGAGAAATGCTTTTTTAATGTTGTTAACAACTCTTTTGAAATTCTTATAACTAGAATAAATTAAAATTCATTTGGTCTAATGATCTTTATATACTTAATATTTTATGTCTTGGTAATTCTATCTGGTTTTTGAAATTTTACCAATCAATTTGCGAGCTGGCGAGCACTTTTTTATTTGGTATTTAATTTATTTAGTAAACGAGTAGTTTAAGTTTAATTTATTTGTTTTGATAAAAAATGTTCAATTTGTTTCTATAAAAAAATTGATCATAATTAAGCTTTTATCGATTTAAAATTCAATTTGAGTTCGAGTAAAAATTATCAAGCTAATTAATTAACCAGTCAAGTAACAAAATAAATATATTATACTTATAATTTAATTAAGATAACCAAATTTTTTTAAAAATAAATTGTTCATGAAAGTTAAAATATTAATCTCATTTTTATTTTTTATTAACATAAATAAGAGTAAAATGGAAGTTAAATGTTTATATTTATTAATTTTTAAATATTTATTCTTTATAAAAAATTTTATCGAAACAATTATAGTATACAAAAAATTTAAAATATGATTAAAAAAGAACAAAAACTTTTTTTTTTTGGTATAAAAAAAGAATAAAAACTTTTTAATTTTTTTTTTGGCAACAAAAAATGTCTACTTTTGGAAAAGTCTTTTTTATTTGAAATTCTACATGTGTTTGGATTTTCTTAATTTTGGATTCTTCAATAAATTAATGGTTAAGAAAAATTTAAAATTCAATTTAATTGAAAAATAATAAAAAATAAAAAAAATAAAAAAAATGCAAAATGGAAAACTTGGATCTTTTTTTTTTCTTTTCAAAAAACGGGTTTGATGAATTTCATTATCTGTATTTAAATTGCAAGAACCAAATTTGACTGAAATCATTTAATGACAAAATTATAATATAATACTAATGTAATATTTCAATTGCTTGAATTTTAACTTTTAAGCTTTGGATTTCTCCCTTTTTTTTTCTCATTAAAGCTCGAGTCAAATGTTTATTATTGAATCATCATCTTTAGTTTCGAGTCCAATTTATTAATCTTGTTGGTCCAAGAACCATGACAATGTTGAATCTCAGAAGACATGGTTATGAGAATCATCAAGATCTTATCAGTCTCGATAGACAATTGATTGATCTTTGAATTAATGACTCAAAGATAATTGTTTTGGACTTAAGTATTTTGAGATTACCAATTTAGAAATTGTTCAAATTAAGCAGGTTCTGTAAGATTTTCTGAAGAAGAAACTGTGGTTGGTTGGACATAGGGTTTGATACTGATTTTTTTTCTTCTGTAGATCAGTTTGTTTTTAGAGTAAAGGGAAATCTTCTGATGATGGAGGGAAAAACATCATACAAACTAGTGGTGTTTCGGTAATAGGTGGATATACGAGTGAGACACATCTTTTTGGCTTTGAGATTTTAGAATTTTGGGTAGTTCTGAATCATTAAGAAATCCTTTTTTTTTCTAGGACTTTTAAGGCCTCATTATAGATTGACAGAGGGAGTGGATACTCATTCTTCTGAATTTTTGGTTTTATTCCAATCCATGGACGGTGATCTAAATCAAGAGGAGGATGTTTAGGACCAAATGCTTCGGTTTTACAAGAAGAGAAAAAATCTCTTAGGTCTAGTGATCTTAGTAGGTTGAGAATAAGAGTATTCTACTATTTTTTTCACGGCATGTATATCCTAGATCACATTCTCCTGAGCCCGAGATATCCCAAATGACATGTCCTTTGATATTTTTAGCATAGATCATTTCACCATCTGCAGTAAAGCTGTGAGTTGGAATTTTGTCTTTCATGTTGAAAACAGGAATAACAATGCAATTGTGTTAAATAGTTGGAATTGAAATGGAGCTAAAACTTTCTAAAACTTTCTGAATCTATATCTGTTGGAGCAGTAAAGATTATCTTTATTGTACCATCTTTTCTTTTGATAAATATAGGATTCATGGTTTGAATAGGCTTTGTATCTTACTTTAGCCTTACACAGCTAGTAATCCATTCCATAGGAATGAGTTTGATCAGCTCATCTTTGGAAAGTTGCTTAGGTGTCTGAACAATTGTTGAACTAGTGTCTGTATCTATATAAATATAAAGAGTATTTGTTGACACTCCTAGAGCAAATAAGTTAATTACGTGGTCTTACAGTTTGTACATTATCTGGTGATGGATTGCAGCAGAAAATGACCCCTCAATCTGTTCAGCTCTTGTAATATGAACTTGGATCTTCAGACTAGTAGATAGATATCTATCATTTAGAGACCTGTTGTAAGAATTGTATCAATTACTGCATCATCAAAATAGACAAATCTTGTATCCAGCAAGAACAATCTTGTAGTGACTGGAAAACCTTTCCTTCTATGATAAGATAGAATAACTCTAACACTTTCAAGATGAAGATAAGAGTATCATTGTCTTTTCCATTGAGAAATAAACTTTAGAGGGATCTCTAAAGTTACATACTATTAAGTAGAAATAGAACATAAAGAACATTGGTTCAACATGGTTATCTGAACATATTCTTTAATATGTGGTCTTCTAGGAGAAATGAGATTGGATATCTTTTTTATATAATTGGATTTTTGAAAAATTATATAAGGGTTAAGTACTGGATGCTGAGAGCTATATATTTTAGAGTCTCCTAGAATATAAGTGATTTCAACAAGGTAATCTATTTTATTAGTACTAGACTGAGTACAAAAAGGTGGGATAAAGAGAGAAGTATGGGATACTAGTTCTTTATGAAGAGTAGTCATATTTGGTAGGTTTTTTTCCTTCATTACTATTCATATATATATATATATATATATATATCTAAAAATAGTGTTATAGCTCTCATACTACTCAAAAATCCAATTACATAAGGGCTAAGTAATGGAAGCTGACAACTATCTATTTTAGAGTCTTATGAAATATGAGTGATTTCACCAAGATAGTCTATTTTATTAGTAATGGACCGAGTATAAGAATGTGAGATAAGGAGAGAAAAAGTATAAGATAATGGTTCTTTATGAGGAGTAGTCATATTTGGTAGATTTCTACTTTCATTACTATTCATACAAAGTGGTATCCGTGTCATAGCACTATTTATAAAAGTGATATCCATGCTATGTTACTATTCATAGATATATATGAACAATAATAAAGGAAAAAACCTACCAAACATGACTACTCTTCATAAAGAACTAGTATCCCGTACTTCTTCTATCCTTATCTCATCTTCCTATATCCAATCTAGTACTAATAAAATAGATCACTTTGTTGAAATCAATTATATTCTAGAAGACTCTAAAATAGATAGCTCTTAACTTTCCATTGAAAAAAAATAGTATAAAATAAGAAAAAAGTTGATTAAAAATAATATAATAAAATGATATTCTAAAAATTTAAAAATAAAAATATTAGTCTGGATAATAACAATAATTGACATACAATAATGTGCCATTAGAAAATAAAATTTTAATATATTACTAATTTTTTAGTAAAAATTTAATTTTTTTAATTTTTCAGTATTCATACATTTTCCTGCAAGCATTTTCAGTGTTTGAGTCATTTAACTACAAAATAAAAAAGACATCTGAAATTGAAAATAATAAAAAATCCAAAAAAAACTTAAAGCACAAAAAAAAAAAAAAAAAGAAAACATTAAAAAAATTAGAAAAGTGAAAAAAAGAAAAAGAAAAACCCTAAGAGTTTGAAGCGTATTGACTCCACTTGACTTCTCTGTGGACACAAAGAAGAAAACAAACCCAAAAACAGAGAAGTGACTCCTCAAATCCAAATCCACCCTTTCATCAAGCTTCTTTGCAGGTATTTATATTTATTTCTCACCCTTTTTTTTATTTTTTTTTCTTCTTCATCTGTTTGATTCATTTCTTCTCTTTCATTTCCTTGAATTCTTGATTTTTCACTATCACGATCTACTTTGGATTTGTTTGATTTTTGTGGGGTTTGTTTGTATTCTTTCTTTCTTTAATTCTTAATGCGCTTTGCAATCTATTAATTGAATTGATCTTGCGAAATTACCTTGAATTTCTGTTTTCTTCTACTTTATGGTTTTTATATTTACAGTTTGATTTCAAGGATTTAAACTAAGATCTTACTAGAATTTTGTTTTGTTTCCTTATCTAAACGTATTAGACGATGCATAAGAGTTTGGTTAACATATTTTATATGTAATATTGTATTGGGAATTTTATTTAATCTAGACTTTGGAGCCATCTCATGGAAATCCTTTGTGAATTATTAAGTTCGATCTTTAACGGGTTAATTATATATATATATTTAAATTTTTTTACACAATATTAACCAAAAGGAAATAGATATTAGTCTTCATGGGCGGTAGTAGGCTTTGGACTTGGTCAGGAAGTTATGTTTGGATTAACAGATCACTGGTGGATGAGTACTAATAGCAATATTTGATGTAAGCCTGTGTGTTTGAGAAATGTGTCTCTTCACCCTGCTATTCTATGAGAATTTCTCTCGCTCCCGCTTGTTGGTTAACTATCTTGCTTTGTTCCTGAAAAATTGCTCGTCTTATCTAGCTAAGGACCTCCTGTGTGTCTTTTGAAAGTCAATAAATGTTATCTTGATTTTTTTTCCTACTCTACGTCTGCTCAGCTCCATAACACAATCTAGGAAGCACCAGAGTCCTTGGACATGGATAGATTAAGACCACCTTCTGCTTGTAGAACCTATTTTTCATCTCATATCTTAAGTGCATACTACATTATCTAAGTGATCTATATCAATAATATAATCCATAATAACATCTATTCAAATGTTTCATTATCACAATTTCAATATAATAAGCCCATCATTTTCATTAGTTCATATAATCTTTAACATTTGATATTGGGACAGTATCATTAAGTTTTAGTCATTTAATACATTCAATTAAAATCTACATTACAAAATCTTTAACATTTGATATTGGGACAGTATCATTAAGTTTTAGTCATTTAATACATTCAATTAAAATCTACATTACAAAATCTTTAACATTTGATATTGGGACAGTATCATTAAATTTTAGTCATTTAATACATTCAGTTAAAATCTACATTACAAAATCTTTAACATTTGATATTGGGACAGTATCATTAAGTTTTAGTCATTTAATACAACAACAACAACAACAACAACTAAGCCTTAATCCCAAACAAGTTGGGGTCGGCTGTATGGATTCTCAACAAAATAAGCTCAAAAGACACCAAAAAAGATACTCCAGCCTTAGGCCCCTTCCAAGACACGGATTTTACGTCTCCATTCAAGTCTGTCATTAATCAAATCCGCATCAAGATCTAAGGCACGTAAGTCTCTTGCTATCACCTCCTTCCACACAGTTCTAGGTCTGCCACGACCTCTAGCCCCCTCAATCAACAAATTCTCACACTTACGAACCGCAGCATTAGGAGGTCTTCTTAAAACATGCCCATACCATCTAAGTCTTCCTTCCCTCACCTTATCTCCGACGTCCGCTACTTGGACTTTTTGTCGAATATGAACATTCTTAATTTTGTCCAGTCTGGTATGTCCACACATCCATCTTAGCATCCTCATTTCTGCCACACTCATCTTATGCAAATGTTGTCCCGTTGGTGCCCAACACTCACTACCATAGAGCATCGCAGGTCTAACAACCGTCCTATAGAATTTAACTTTCACTTTCAGAGGTATTTTCTTATCACATAGAACCCCAGTCGCACCCTTCCACTTCAACCACCCTACCTGTATTCTGTGAGACACATCTTCATCTATACGGCCATCATTCTGGAACACCGAACCCAAATATTTGAAGTGCTTGGTTTTAGGAACCAAAACTCCATCCAACTTAACCTCATGTTCCTGCTTCTTCCTTAGACTGAACTCACAGTGCATATATTCCGTTTTACTCCTACTTAACTTAAAACCCTTGTCCTCGAGGGTTTTTCTCCACACTTCCAACTTACGGTTTACACCAGCACTAGTCTCATCAATTAAAATAATGTCATCAGCAAACAACATACACCAAGGAACATCGTCTTGTATGCTTCTGGTTAGCTCGTCCATAACCAGGGTAAATAAGTATGGACTCATGGCCGAACCTTGATGCAATCCGGTAGTAATAGGGAAAGCCTCAGTGTCTCCACCAGGTGTTTTCACACTAGTGGATGCATTCTCATACATGTCCTTAATGATGTTGATATATTTGCCGTTGACTCCTTTCCTTTTCAAAACCCACCATAACACTTCTCTTGGTACTCTATCATAGGCTTTCTCCAAGTCAATAAATACCATGTGGAGATCTTTCTTCTTCTCTTGATACAATTCCATTAGTCTTCTTAGAAGAGAAATAGCCTTCATGGTAGATCTCCCTGGCATAAACCCAAACTGATTCTCCGAAACTCTTGTAAGCTTCCTCAATCTGTGTTCAATAATCCTTTCCCATAATTTCATAGTATGGCTCATAAGTTTGATACCCCGATAATTTGTACAGCATTGAATGTCTCCCTTATTTTTATATATGGGTACCATGATACTCTTCCTCCAGGCATTCGGCATCTTACGTCCTTTCACAATAGCATTAAAGAGTTTAGTTAACCAGGCAACTCCTACCTCTCCAAGGTTCTTCCAAACCTCTATAGGAATACCATCCGGGCCACAAGCTTTACCAACTTTCATATACTTCAAGGCTTCTCTTACTTCACTATGCAAGATCCTCCTAGACCAGCTGATATAATCATTTGTTGCATGAAGACCTTGAAAATCTTGTTCATGTTCAGGGTTGAATAACTGCTCAAAAAAAGCCTTCCACCTCTCCTTAATCTCAACATCTCCTGTCAACACCCGTTGATCTCCGTCCTTTATACATTTGACTTGGCTTAAATCTCTGCTTTTCCTTTCTCTCATCCTTGCAATCTTATAAATGCCCATTTCTCCCTCTTTAGTACCTAACTTTTGATAAATCCCTTCTAAGGCTCTGCCACGAGCTACACTAACAGCCTTCTTTGCCTCTTTCTTAGCCCTCTTATATTCCTCAAAGGCCTCGCTATTAACCGCATTCGGTAACTTTTTATACCATTCCCTCTTAGCCTTAATAGCCTTTTGAACCTCCTCATCCCACCACCATGCATCGTGCGGTCGAGGCCCTGCCCCTTTTAGTCATTTAATACATTCAATTAAAATCTACATTACCTTTTGTATGCATATTCCTCGCATATACAGCACAACTAGTAAGTCATAACATTCATTATGTCCATTACTATGAAGCTACTAGAAAATTCAATTTCAAATAGAACAACCGAAAGTTTCATTAAACAACACATGAAATCAAAACTTATGGTTAGCAGGAAGGAGATTCAAGAAGCTTCCCTTTTATTATATGTGGAAACTGAAATGCACAGAAGGTTGGTGAGTCTTCAACTCAATGAGTATATGGAAATATCACAATGTGGGGGGTTTCCAAAAGAAATAGCATAGCCATTCACATAGTAATTTATTATGATTCAATTATTAATGGGACATATATATACACATATATAGCAGGAAATATATGTGTTATGAACAAATGGCACTAATGAGCAAGTTCGTATAACGTACCAACAACAATGACACCAACTACATTTAATGGGACATTAACAACTTTAGGGATAATAAACAATTGCTTAAGTGTGCCTATATCATATGGCACTAGATTCATTTTTTAGAGGAAAAAAATCATATCTCATCGATTATAATATCATTTCATTTTAACTTTTTCCTCTTCACACGTCTTATATGTGAAGACACGTTTGGAGCAGCTTTGCCCCTTTAGGTGGAACCATGGCCACAAACCAAGTAGATTTGTGTGTGCGCACAAGCTAATGGATCACCAACTCTAGACTGGGTATTCTGTCATCATTAGTGTTATAGATTCTGTGGCCTTTACCAAAACTCATGGATCATTGACATAATTTTGTATGGATCCAAATGGCCTTTTAGCTTTAGTATCAACATTTTGTCCAACAAGGTTCACTCTCATACTAGATGAATATAGTTCAGTTACAACCTGGTTTCAATGGATAATGAACAGTCTTTATACTATGCAAGGGACATAATGTTTGAATAACATATCAAATTTGATTATTTAACAAGGAATGCATTCCACAATTGAATTTAATTATCAACTCATAATAAGTGGTAGCAATTTGTTGTAATTCAACATTCAATCATTTTTTTAGGTGCCAAATTTATATATATTCTATTACTCACCTTCTATTCTTCAATTCTATATTCAGTTGATTCTATTCCACAGTCACTCATTAACCCAGTGAAGTTCCTTTCTGTCAAGTTATTCAACCTATAAAAGTAGGAATTCATAAACTCCAATTCATTCTATATACATATAATGGACATGCATCTAGGTAATGACCTCAAAGAAACATAAATATACTTACCTTGTTTCTCCTATCAGAGAACTATGTAATCCAAGCTAAAATCCGAGGATGGATTGATTTCCTTGCAATGTGAATCCAAAATTGAGATGATGCTTCAGCCAAATTTAAGTTTTGAAGGCTTTAGGAGAGGAAATCTAAAATTTTCTGATGGTTTTTGCGTGTAATTCTATTGGGTTAAGCTAGAGGTGGCCTTTTATACTCTTTGCAATGTGCTGCTAATGTTACATCACTCTTTGGCTCTCCAAACGGGTAATGAGTGTTACCAATTGTTGAATGGACAATACTTTTGCTTCCGTGTCCCATTTTCGTATTTGAATTTCACTTGCATGAGCATCATTAATTCACTGATTACTTAAGCTAATGTCTGAGATTGCCTAATTCAGTAACGGGCGTCACTAAGAATGAACTTATGTTATTTTGGCTATTGTCTCCAACTGTCCATTTTTTTTTGTAACGAGCGTGATTTTGGCTACTATCCAAACGTTTAATGATTTGCTTGACAGCCAATAAACTGGCATTCCTACTCTTACACAAGCGTTGCCAAAAGTAACAAATGTTACTTTACCAACTGCCTGCAAGTGCACCCTTGGTGATGAACGTGGCCTATATGTTATGTGTGGTACTATACATAGTTTGCTAAACCTCATAGATCAAGGCCAATATACTTATGTGAATACCATGCTCGCATCATACATATACCAATCACTCTATTGAAATGATCATTCAATCCTGAAAAAATAAACTTGTTCTCATATTCCCAAGTACGCAATCATCAGTACTTTTTATTCATGGCATATAATCATGTCATTACAGTCTAAGCACCCCAAATTAGCATTTGACATAGGATGTGAAGTATGCGGTTTATGCCTTGAGTAGCTTTTAGTTGAATTCTTATAATGTTAGCATGTTAGATCTCTCTCTCTTTCTCTCTCTCATGCCTGCACACAATAATAAATGCTAATTTTTGGTACAATTAAATGCCTCCATAGCCCAATGGATAAGGCGCTGGTACATGGAACCAGATATTCTGGGTTCGATCCCCAGTGGAGTCATGTTGTGATACTTATTTAAAAATTTTGCTGATTATAAAAGAAAAAGATAAAAGATCTTACTCTGACTGTCATATCAATGCATTACCGTAATTTGAATTTGAAAAGTCTAATTAACTTCTGTTCTTGCTCACGTTCCAGTTTATGAATGTTGTGCTTGAATTAAGTAATACAGCAACAATTTGGAAAGAAATATGCTAATGTGTTTGAAAAAAAAATGATTAATGGAGTGATTGCATGTTGGCATCCAAGGAGGCCATGCAAGCTTCTTTATGACAGCTGCTACCGCTAGCCCAAGTTCTGAAATGCAATTAACTTGACTAGACTAGGATAAGGGTTTTGAGCAATCTGCTATGCAGCAGGATTGGCATTCAGCTTCCCAGTTGATTTATTTCTTTGTTAGCAGTCAGGAGGCTGAGTCCCAGTTTTATGTTAATGATCATAATAAAGGCAGTTCCATAACAGAATTTTAGCATACCGTTACTGGTTTTCTGTTTCTGTACAATTGATTCTCCAATCACCTTATAGGCATTTTCGTCAGATTATTAATTTTGTATCTTGCACAACAACAACAACAACAACTAAGCCTTAATTCCAAGTCAGTTAGGGTCGGCTATATGGATTTTTTTTTCCACTCAAGTAGATTTAGGGTTACCTCTTCTGATAAATGTAAAACAGTAAGATCATTTTGTACCACTTTTGTCCAAGTTACTTTAGGTCTACTCTTGCTTTTCTTATGTTGCACATTTCATTAAATTCTATGTTAAAGTTGTGTTTTATATAATTCTTTTCATTGCTTATTTGAGCATTTTGTTACTGGCTGACAGCATTGATAGTTGATTTGGAACAATTCAATCATATTCTGCAACACTTTTTCCATTTTCGTTACTGTTTCCGGCTCCATTATTTAAAAACCTGGTCATAGCAGTTGCTGTTATCCTCCGATTTAGAATGTTATTAAAGGCTGTGCTTTTTTGGATAACTGCTATTTCTATCTTGCAAGGTGTGCGTTTTGCCTTGATTTCCATGAGAAGAATTACTTTTATCCTTTTGATTTTCTATCTTAACACTTTGAGACTTTTGGCTGTTGTTTTATTGAAAACTTCCATCATTATTAATAGGCGTTTTTGGATATAATGTTCTGTTCTCCTCTCAATTTTCCTACAGTAGATTTATGTTCATTTCAGCTGTACTTTTACTGTTGTGTTTTAGCTTATTATCCTATCAATACATGGCGCTAGCCAACAAATCTATTTTATGTTAGATACCATCCCTTGAAACATGAGAAGACCTGAAGCTGAATATTTGCAAGCAGTACCATTGCTTGAAGTTGAGTAGGCTCCAGCTATGCATGTACTATTAACAATGTCTTGATTTGTGAGTTGCACTGGTTTTGTTTGTATTCTTATTAAACCTTTGTAAATACTTGTGGAAACTGTTACTGAACGTCCTAAAAAAGAGGAAGTGTTTTTTATGCCTAAGTCAGAATTTAAATGCATCTTATATCTGGATTGCTAAATGCAAATGCTTAATTCTTCTTGCTAAACTCGAGTATGTATTTTATTCTGCTTATTTCCATAGTTCCTGCTATGATGTTAAAAATTGCTACACACCTTTTATTTTACTACTACATTGATTATTCAAAATTACACAATTTCCTTTTTTTCTAAATGTTGGACTAATTACCTTCCTCACTATTTGCTATTTGTGCAAACCTGTAGGATATCATACATCTGCCTGCAGTCTATATTTGCTCAAGATGGCTGATGGTCAGGAAAAGAATATTGAAATATGGAAAATCAAAAAGCTGATTAAAGTTCTGGAGTCAGCAAGGGGTAACGGTACAAGCATGATATCTCTTATAATGCCTCCCCGTGATCAAATATCTCGGGTTACAAAGATGTTAGGTGATGAGTTTGGAACTGCTTCAAACATTAAAAGTAGGGTCAACCATCAGTCTGTCTTGGCTGCGATTACATCTGCTCAACAGAGGCTGAAGCTTTATAACAAGGTTCCTCCAAATGGGCTGGTGCTATATACTGGAACAGTTGTTACTGAAGATGGCAAAGAAAAGAAGGTGACAATTGATTTTGAGCCTTTCAAGCCTATTAATGCATCACTTTACCTTTGTGACAACAAATTTCACACAGAAGCATTGAATGAACTGTTAGAATCTGATGACAAGTTTGGATTTATTGTCATGGATGGTAATGGCACCCTATTTGGAACATTAAGTGGTAACACACGAGAAGTGTTCCATAAATTTACTGTTGATTTACCAAAGAAGCATGGAAGAGGAGGGCAGTCTGCCCTGCGTTTTGCTCGTCTTCGGATGGAAAAACGGCACAACTATGTTAGGAAAACTGCAGAGCTTGCCACACAGTCTTCATCAATCCTGCTACCAGTCAGCCGAATGTTGCTGGGCTGATACTGGCTGGTTCAGCAGACTTCAAGACTGAACTGAGCCAGTAAGATATGTTTGATCCTCGTTTGCAAGCAAAAATATTGAATGTGGTTGATGTTTCTTATGGAGGAGAGAATGGTTTCAACCAAGCTATTGAGCTGGCGGCTGAAATTCTATCGAATGTGAAGTTCATTCAGGAAAAACGCTTGATTGGGAAATACTTTGAGGAGATCAGCCAGGATACTGGAAAGTATGTCTTTGGTGTTGACGATACACTGAAGGCTCTGGAAATGGGTGCTGTTGAAACCCTTATTGTGTGGGAAAATCTAGATATTAATCGATATGTGCTGAAAAACAGTGTTTCTGGTGAGATAATTGTAAGGCACTTGAACAAGGAGCAAGAGGCTGATCAGAGTAACTTCAGGGATTCAGCCAGCAGTGCAGAGTTGGAGGTTCAAGAGAAGATGCCTTTGCTCGAGTGGTTTGCAAACGAGTACAAGCGATTTGGTTGCTCACTTGAATTCGTTACAAACAAATCTCAAGAGGGATCACAATTTTGCAGAGGATTTGGTGGAATTGGGGGTATTCTTCGCTACCAGCTGGACATGAGATCCTTTGATGAGCTGTCTGATGATGGAGTAGTTTATGAGGATTCAGATTAGGAATTCAGACTACATGTGGCAGGACTATGTCAAAGTCTATCGCAGTATGAAGGATCGTTGCCTTAGACTTCATACAAATAATTTTCTTACGCTAATACTTCAATATTTCCATATTTTGCTGTTCTTCATTTGGATATTTAGAATGTATCAGTGATTTTCCATTTTATTTTTTTTTCTCCTTTTTCGTAAAATTTTATTTCACCCCCTCCTTTCCTGTGACTCAGATTTTGTGCAATATGCTAAAATTATTGTGGTGGTGGTTCTGTGAAACAACAGAACGATGAAATTGGATTTGCCTGGGGAATATTTTCCCTTTGACTTGGGTAATATAATTTACTAATGGCCAGCAACTGGGTTGGATTTTATCGCTCTGCTGGTAGGATTCGCTCAGCAATATATCGATTTGTTATTTGATTTATCAACAGCAAAAAATTTCACAGAGAGCTTTCATCATACTAGCATATTGTATTCATCAAATTGGCCATTGTTTAACTGCTGCATCGTGCCTATTTTAGTTTTTTTTTTTAATTTTTATAAAATATTTAATAAAAATTAGCTGTAAATATTTTTATTTTTCAAATAAATTACATATATTTATATAATTGTAAGAAAATAAATGATAAAGAGTCCGATTTAATGGTAAGTCTATATTATATAAAAATGTGAGGTAACTTGCTTCCCGTTTAAAAATTGAAGCATCACAAACATATATGATGGCACCAGAGAGTCAGAGACGATCTTAAAATTAAATTGAATTGAACAAAATTTATCAAAACAATAGTGGAGTTGAGTAGCAAGTTTTCTGAATTATTGGAGTAAATGAAAATCCAATTCAATCAAAATTTATCAAATATTAAATTGAATTGAATATAATCGAATCAAAATAATTTTATTTCTCAAAGAAACAATAACTACATGTTTAACCAAGTGTTGCCGTGCGCGTCAGGTCGCATAACACAAGTCGTTTGACGTAGGGACGAAGACATTGTTGAGAAGTGGCAACTCTTTTTGAAAATATATATATATATATATATATAGTATTTTAAAAAAAAATTGAATTATTTATTAATTTTTTAAAAATTTTAAATTGCCTTTTTTTTATTTTACAAAAAGTCGAAAAAAATTATAATAAATTATTTATTTTATATGTAATAGTTCTCTTTCAAAAAATTGATAAAATAATAATAATATACAAATGCAAAAAAAAAAAATTAATTTTTCAACTAAATTAATTTGAACTCATTTAAAAATTAAACAACTCATTTATTTTAATTATTCTTTAAAAAATTATATTTATTATTTAATTTTTTTCTATTTATTTTATTTTTGTTAAGAACAATCTTATAAATTTAAAATTTCGTACACATATATTAATATTTTTTTATTAATTAACTTTTTAATATTAAAAATATATTATTAATATATTAATAAATTTATAAAATACTATTAAAATAAAATAAAAGATAAATAATTACGAAAAAGCTAAAATTTACACACAAAAAAAATTTATTCCTTTTTATTTTAAAGTCTGACTTCGCCCCTGTTTTGACAGTAATCAAATCAAAATAATTTGTAAAGAATTAAAAATTAATGAAAATAATACAATTCAATATGTGTCTCACTTTTTTAATTTTAAAAATATAATGAGGGTTTGTTCAAAAAAAAAAATATAATGAGGGCAATTTTGAGATTTTATTCAGTTTGTACAAGGTTTGTATAGGAAAGTTTTTACAAATATCTTTTCCCTTTAAAAATTTCAGCTGTGATGATAGGTTTTCAACTGTTGCAAAATATTAATTAAGACAATTTAGAAAATTAAAAATATAATTATGAATTTTTCTTTTATGTGTTTTAACTGAATTCAATTAAAATGGTAATTATGAATTTATTATTAAAATTTTAAAAGATTATAATACCAAACAAGCCGTTGGAGAGTCGGCCAAAAAATAAAAACAAGCCGTTGGAGTTCAGCAACGTGCATACATTTTTGAATTTTAAAAACAACCAACTGTATGGTTATAAAGCACGAGGGCATATAAATTCCAATGATAAAATTAGATCCGTTGAAGCAACAAGAAGCGTCTTTGCCTCATTGATGGAAGCCAAAAAGCGGCTGCTCTGTTTGTTTGCCGAGAAAACTGAGGAAAAATCGAAGGGGAAGTGACAAGTCTTAGTGTTCCAAGAACCGCAATCCAGCTCTGCCCATATTGTAATTAATCGTTATTCGCTCTCTCTCTTTCTCTCTATTTCATTTGCTTATCACGTAATTTGTTTTCTCAATTGAGGAAGGAGAAGTGACAATTCTTAGTGTTAGTTTCTGGTTTTTTTTTCTCTGTTTTTTTTTTCCTTTTTTGTTGTTGGTTTTGAGTGTTTCAAACGTATTTATGGTTATGTTGTTAGTACATATAAAATACTTGGGTAATTCCTTTCTCTTCTGTTTTGCAGTTCTTTTCCTTTGCTTGTTCACATCAGTTCCTGAATTTTCAGGTTCAGTTTTAACTTTCTTCGTTGCCTAAAGCTACTGGTTTTGATGTCTTTGTGAATTTTAGCTAAGTTTTAACTTTTATTATTACTTTTTTTTATGTATAGTTCTTCTTTCCCTTGAACAAATACAGTTTTGTGATAAAATATGTGGGAATTTCTGGTTTTTTTGTTTTGATTACATACCCATTTGCCCAAACTCATTATAATCCAAAATTTCCACTCCAGTTGAGAAAATGTGTTTCCCTATATTATGGTTTTAACGCATTTGGGTAATCTCAAAGAAGTGAAACAATTGATGAGTTTCTTATTTCATTGTTGATGGCATAATTCTTTTGTACTTTCTTTCTCTTTAGTTTAGAACCTTCTTGATATTTTAAATATTAAGACAGTGTGAAGAATCTTGTCAGATATCTAATGTTTCAGTATTCTCCTAACCTTTTCTGTGTTGAATCATTACGTTTAATTGTAGACCCAGTTCCTCGGCTAAAATGTGAACTACATTATGGTATTAAGAGCTAAAATATATTTGATTCTTCAATTCCTTCAATACATGGGGAATAGAATTAAACTTGGGACCTGTAACACCTCAAGGGAGAATCATACCAGTAGATCAAATGCTAAACGCTGATGTGTAATTTATTTTTGTGTAATGGCTCTATTTTGCAGTAATCTTCTTTTCTTTGGAATCACTTACTGTAAAATGCAAAACGCTAAGGGATAAAGACAGAGTAGGGAATAATAGGGATGTTTGGACTTGATTTTAGAAGGTTTGTTTCTTCGGTGACTGGGATAACTTTTTAGCTGCACTTGGAAAACCTGGAAGATGGGAATCTGGTTTGCAGGCCTTGAGATGAAAGTTTTGGGGTTTTTGTTTGATTGGGTCCTGGTCTATTATCTTAGTGGTCTGTGTCTGGGTGGTTTGCCAAGCCTGTGTGAATTCTTGTGAGACTTGGCAGTACTTTCAATTTCTCTAAGGGGAGCTGGGTTTGATGCTATTGGTGTTGGTTTTTATTGAACTTCTTGATATCCTGTCCTGATTGCTGATGTTTGGTTTGGATTCATTACGGGTTTTGGAGTGTAGTCTGCACCTTTTTTATTAGGTGAATGGTTTGGAATTTGATGGAGGGTGTTTCGTACTGTACTAATTTTTGCTTGTTGGCTGCTGCAGTAATTTTGATTGTTTTATGTATGCAATGTTTGATGTGGAGGGATAATTATCAAAATATGGGAGAAGTCCATTAAAATTATAAAAAAGTGAGCATTCTCCCGAATATTATTAAAACATGCGAGTCAAATTACCAAACCGAAAATGTGACTTTTGGTTTGGCTGTTTAATTATTTTTAATGTTTTAAGCTCGTGAAATCGAAACTTTGAGTTTTGGTTATAATGAAATTTAGTACAGTAATTTACATCAAACCGCAAGTGTGAGTTGCGGTAGATGTATATTATTTATTTATTTTTAAATATTGAACTAAACTGTAACTCTGAGTTGCTGCTTTGAGTTGCGGTTAGTTGCAGTTTGGTTCATTTTTTTTTTAATATTGAACCACCGCGATTTGGTTCTGAGTTGCGATTTGGTTCCTTAAAAAAAATCTCAACCAACAGTTGTTTGGATCAATACTTAAAAATAAAATAAAATGAACCAAACTGCAGTAGGCAGCACTGCCTACTGCGGTGCTGCCTACTGCGATTTGGTTCAATATATATTCTCCTCTGCTAGCTGAGGCAGTAGGCACTACCAGATGGATGAAAGAAAATAGAAAAGTTGGTAAAAAAAAAATTACCAACACCAGCCATTTTACTCACACCCACATTTTCTATCTTCATTTTATTCACACTCACATTTTCTATCTTCATTTTATTTTATACAAAATTTTTCATCTTTTCCTTCTAATTTTCTTAACACAAATTATAAATTCATTTCATCCACAACTATTATTCTTCTTTGTTCGAATTTTTGGTCAATAATTAATTGTATAAATCAATGCATAATAGTAAGAAACAAATAATAACCATAAAAATAAGAGACACAAAATTTAACATGAAAAACCCTCCAATATAAAAAAAATTCACGGGACAAGCTCTGAACTAAAATCACTAATTCAAAAAAATCAAGTACAACAACTTCTCAAGCAATCCACACTTGACTACTTGAGATAACCAATATTGGAAAAAATATCTAAATACCCTTCCAGCAAAATTTTCACTCTTTTGATGATCACACCAAGAAACTAGCGAATAATTCTCTAATATTTATCACACAAACTGCTTGAAAATTTTTTCTCTCTTAATTCTTCCCTCTCTTATATATTTTGAAGTGATTGAAAAAAGACTATTTATAGGCCTTCAAATATGTGTGAACATCCTAATTTGTGTCTAACTTTTACTATTTAAATTATGGCTATATCAACAAAAAAAATATGGTAAATGTTTTTCTTTATTTTTTTTATTTCATCTAGTCAAATATTACAACTCACCAAACCCATTATTTTTATGGGTTGGATGAGCCAACAATCTCCCTCCAACCCATGGGGAGATGTTCACACGTCCGTTTCTTAATTACTATTCAGTCCCACCTTGGTGCAGAACTGATGCTTGTCACGAGTCACCACTTTGATCAACGAGTAACCACTTTGGTCAACATGTCAGCTGAATTTTTATCAGTGTGAATCTTTTTCAAAAATATCTCTTGATTAAATATTAACCACTTTACGAATCTAATGGTATCTTATATCAATATGTTTCGTGACCATGGTATTTAGCATTCTTGTTTAAATCTAGAGCACTTTGACTATAATAATTCATCACATACTCACCTTGCTTCAGTCCCAGCTCTTCTAGAAATTTTTTCAACCAAAGTATATCTTTACTTGCTTCAGTCATAGCTATATACTCTACCTCAGTTGTAGATAGAGCAACACACTTTTATAGTTTGGATTGCCATGATACAGCTCCCCCTGCAAAAGTAAATACATATCCTGAAGTCGACTTCCTACCACTAAGATCACCTGCCGTATCCGCATCTGTATATCCTTCTAGAGTCATTTTTGAGCCTCCAAAGCATAAACGCATCTTAGAAGTACCTCTCAGATATCTGAAAATCCATTTGACAGCCTCCCAATGATCTTTATCAGGATTTGAAAAAAATCTGCTGACCAAACTAACAACATGAGCAATATCTGTTCGGGTGCTAACCATAACATACATTAAACTTTCAACAGCATAGGAGTAAGGAATAACTGCCATTTCTTCCTTTTCCTTTGTAGAAGGAGAAGATTTCTTGCTAAGTGTAAAGTGATTAGCAAGAGGTGTGCTAACTGGCTTAACACTCTTCATATTAAATCTGCTTAGAACCTGCTCAACATATTTCTCTTGTGATAGCCATAATTTCTTAGTTTTTCTATCACGAGTAATTTGCATGCCTAAAATTTATTATGCTGGTCTCAAATCCTTCATATCAAAGGAGCTAAATAACTCATTTTTCAAATCACCTATTATTATAGCATCTTGTCCTACTATCAATATATTATCCACATAGAGCAAAAGAATGATAAATTTACCATCTGAAAATGTCTTGAAATACACACAATGATATGCTTCTATTCTGGTAAAGCCATGACTCACCATGAAAGAGTCAAATTTCTTATACCATTGTCTTGAAATCTGTTTCAACCCATACAAACTCTTCTTCAATCTATAAACCATGTGTTCTTTCTTTCTTATTTCAAATCCTTCTGATTATTCCATATAGATTTCTTTCTCCAAATCACCATAAAGGAATACAGTTTTCACATCTAACTGCTCAAGCTCAAGATCCAAGCTAGCAGTCAAACCAAGAATCACTCGAATGGAGTTCATCTTAACAACAGGAGAAAATAACTCATCGAAATCAACCACTTTCTTCTAATTGAAGCCCTTTACTACCGAATGAGCTTTGTATTTTACTAGCTTTTCTCCATCCATCTTAAGCTTGTACACAATTATGTTATTTAAGGCTTTTCTACCTTCTGGAAGTTCAACAAGCTCATAAGTATTGTTATTTTAAATCCTTCTGGTTGCTTCATGTAGATTTCTTCCTCCAAATTACCATGAAGGAATGCAGTTTTCACATCTAACTGCTCAAGCTCAAGATCCAAGCTAGCAGTCAAACCAATAATCACTCGAATGGAGCTCATCTTAACAACAGGAGAAAATATCTCATCGAAATCAACCCCTTTCTTCTAATTGAAGCCCTTTACTACCGAACGAGCTTTGTATTTTACTAGCTTTTCTCCATCCATCTTAAGCTAGTACACTCATTTGTTATTTAAGGCTTTTCTACCTTCTGGAAGTTCAACAAGCTCATAAGTATTGTTATTTTAAATCCTTCTGGTTGTTCCATATAGATTTCTTCCTCCAAATTACCATGAAGGAATGCAGTTTTCACATCTAACTGCTCAAGCTCAAGATCCAAGCTAGCAGTCAAACCAAGAATCACTCGAATGGAGCTCATCTTAACAACAGGAGAAAATATCTCATCGAAATCAACCCCTTTCTTCTAATTGAAGCCCTTTACTACCGAATGAGCTTTGTATTTTACTAGCTTTTCTCCATCCATCTTAAGCTTGTACACTCATTTGTTATTTAAGGCTTTTTCTACCTTCTGGAAGTTCAACAAGCTCATAAGTATTGTTATTTTAAATCCTTCTGGTTGCTCCATATAGATTTCTTCCTCCAAATTACCATGAAGGAATGCAGTTTTCACATCTAACTACTCAAGCTCAAGATCCAAGCTAGCAGTCAAACCAATAATCACTCGAATGGAGCTCATCTTTACAACAGGAGAAAATATCTCATCGAAATCAACCCCCTTCTTCTGATTGAAGCCCTTTACTATCGAACGAGCTTTGCATTTTACTAGCTTCTCTTCATCCATCTTAAGCTTGTACACCTATTTGTTATTTATGGCTTTTCTACCTTCTGGAAGTTCAACAAGCTCATAAGTATTGTTCTTTTTTAAAAAAATTCATCTCCTTCTGCATTTCTTTCATTCATTGAGTCTTCTCTTTATGATTCTGAACTTCCTGGAAGCTATCTCCTCTTCAGTAATTGTTATATACTCGAAACTAAGATATCTGATGATAGATGGATGATGTGCTCTAGTTGACCTTCTGACATGAGATTTTTCTATAGTCTGAGGAGGAAGGGGTTGTTGCTGTTCGATATGATCATTAACATCAACTGGTACTGACATAACATTAATCCCATATTGTTTAATGAACTCTCCTTCATCTGTGGTAATTCTGATTGAAGGAGAAATTAATACCGGAAGAGAAATATTATCAGTACTTGTAATTTTCTCTGATGGCTCAGAGTCCAATAAGGTCTTGTGTTCATGAAAGATTACGTCTCTGGACCTGATGACTTTCTTCTTTACTGGATCCCATAACTTATATCATAACTTATATCCCATAACTTATATCCAATAAGGTCTTGTGTTCATGAAAGATAACTTCTTTATTGGACACTATGTCTAAGGCCGTGTTTAAGGCCCTTGCATCTCCTCGCGGAGTTCGTCCACCCCAATAGAATTTTGCCCCTTGATGCGTTGGTCCATATCCTCAACTTTGTCCCTTATCTCGAACCTAGTGGCATTAAACATTACCAACCTTTCTTCCATGGCAGCGATGATGTCCATTGACTTATCCTTGCGCCCCTTCCCTCCTTGGGTGGTGCTAATAGCAGCAGAAGGATTGGTAGCTTCCGTCATTCTCTTGTGTTGAAGTTTTATCAAACCGAGACTCTGATACCAATTGTCACTAGATTTCTTTCTCATAAGCTCAAATTCGTGCGGTACTAGCAAACTTTGCCCAACACTTGAAAGAATGTTAGTCAACCTTCCATATGCGGAAGCTAAGTAATAAATAAAGTAACTCAATCACAAGAGAAGAAGAGAAAATTGAGAGAATGCTTCAAAGCTTTTATTACTCAAAGAACTTGGATTACTTGAATGGTTACAACAAATAAATCATACCCCTATTTATACTACTCCACCTCCTCGATGGACAGTGATGATCAATTTGATCCAACGGCCTATATTAAAGTTCTACACGATTCCTAACATATTCCTTTAAATATTCTATGACATCTTCCTAAGATATTATTTAACATATTTTAGAGAAATCTATACATATATAATTCTAGAACTCTATGAAACACTATAGAACATTCTAGAGAATATTTACATACACCTAACCAAACCTCCTATTTTGGCTAGTCACATGCAAGTTTTGTGACAACAAACACATAAAATACCAACAAAAGTGATTGCATCCGGCTGGACATTTGCCTCCTCCATTTGTGCAAAAAGAGAGAGAGCCTCCCTTCCACACCCATGAACCCCCAAGCTAGTTATCATCGAATTCCAAGTAGCCAAACTCTTGATTTGCATCTCGTCAAATACTTTCTTGGCATCCTCCGAAGTACCACATTTACCATACATGTCAATAAGAGCAGTTCCAAGGAAAACCCGGAGTTTGAACCCATTTTTCAGAGCATACTCGTGAAGCCAGCTACCTAACTGGAGACTTCCCAGTTCAGTACATGCTTTTAACAAGCCAACCAGTGTAAACTCATTGGGCCTCACATTATCTTGCATTCTCCAGAACAATTCAAACGCCTCCTGAGGTCGTTGATTCCTTACATATCCATTAATCATTATCGTCCAAGAAACAACATTTCCCATTGGCATTTGATCAAACGCCTCACGAGCAGCATCTAGTTCCCCATGAGCAACAAGCCCAGAAACATAAGTGGTCCATGAAACAACACTGCGAACACGCATTTTCTCAAACAGCTTAATTCCACAATCCACATCCCCGCATTTGAAATAAAGATCCATGAGCGTGTTTTGCAAAAAAGTATCTTTCCAAAATCCAGTTTTTACAGCAAGCCCATGAACCTCTTTTCCTTTATCAAGAGCAAAAGAGGCCAAACAAGCTTTGACAACGAAAGGAAAAGTGAATTTATCAGCGGAAATCCCCTGCAAATCATAAAATTGTAAAAAAGAAGAGCTTGTTTAGACCTACCATTATTTGCATAAGCCCTAATCATGAAATTCCAAGTAAAACTATGTGGGTCTTGAATTTGATGAAAAACCCGAGTGGCATAGTCAGTTTTCCCAAAAGAAAAGCATAAATGAAGCAATTTTCTAACAAGCAATTGATCATTACGAAGACCATTACGAAATGATCTTAGAGTGAACAAGCTTTAGATGAGTGAAATTAGAACACTTCTGAAGAATGAAAAGAGCCTCTTGAGAACCAAACTTAGGATTATTGCTATGAGGACTGTCTCTGTAAGAGTTGAGATATGCGTCTCTTCTAGAGAGAGTATTACCAGAGCATGAAAGGCATAAAACCATTATATAGTTGCTTCAATTCTGCGTTGGTAGTTTTTGAATTGCTTGTATAGAAGGCCGTTGGCCTCGTGATGGAGCTGGAAAATGTTGAACAATAATCTCTGGTCTCATACAGAAATAAATTCTAAGCATTTCTGGAAATTCTGTGTTGCAATTAAGGAAAGGGATCAGCCAGCCAAGTGGCCAAACCTGGTCTATTTGGGGTGTGAGGTTGTAATTCTTTCATTGAATTTGAAATTAAACTCTGAATTTTGCGATAGACCTGTTCTGCCCGATCAGGCACGATCCGACTCGCATTCAAGTTGGATCCAATAAATTCGATTTGGTTCTTCCGTATGATTATTTGAAATTGAACTGGATAACGCAAATAATTAAATTAAAAGAATTTACATTTATTTTTATCGAATATCTTAATATTATTGACAAATTAAACAAACATGAAAATGATTTTATTTTAAAATATTACATTTTTAGTATAAAAAAATTATTAAAATTATTTTAAACATATTTTATCACTTTATCTTGTCGCAATTATTTTTTATGCTAGATTTAAATTAGATAGTTTATGAGATTATTTATCCCTTTATTATTTTTGTTTGAATCTTAGTGATAATGATAAAATTAATATTTCTAAAATAATTTAAAAAATAATAATAAATTTATATACTGAATATTATTTTCTTTACAGTCATCAAATAATTAATTAATTTTCTCAATCTTATGAATTATATAGTAATTAATAATAAAAATAAAAATAGACGATCGTCTTGTTACATAAAATTAAAAAAGACCTAGATGATTAATTAGTGATTATTTTGAATTTGATATATATATATATATATCTTGCTGATAGCAACCAAAGTGCGAATTATTATATTTTTGATTGGTGACCAATATACACATGAGTGGATGCATAATTATATATTAAGGGATCACATTTTGTTATAAAAAAAATTTTCTACTAAATATAACATTTATAAATTATTGTAAATGCTTAAAAAAACACTGTAATTATGTTCTCGATATCAAACAGAAAAAATTCCAATTAAAGTCAAAAGTTTCTTTTTAGGATTACAATTTTTAGAAAAATATATATATGGACTTTTAGGATACAAAATAAAAAATAATAATAATAATAAATATTTTTTCTAGAACTAGCTATTATCATGTTGTCAAAAATAGAGCAGATTATTATCTTAAAGTTATATGATTGAATAATTAAAATAAAATTATATTACATTTGTTAGTTTTTGAATTTTTTTTCAAAAATATTCAATTATTTGGTATATTAAAGTATATCAAATATATACTAAAAAATATTTTTTTAATAAATTAAAAGTATATATTAGATAAATACCTATAAAAGAGTGTATTTTTAAAATTAAAAATTGAAAAATAATTATTTTTTGAAAGAAAAAGAAAAGTATTTTGAAAATAATTTTATTTTTTGGATATTTTTAAAGAAATCCTAATAATTAATATTATTGAGATTTTTTTAATAATCACATGATTAAATGTTTAATATTATTGAACTTTTTATATTCAAAATCATATAAGTAGATGCTTAAAATTATTGTGTCAAATTTATAATATTTAAAATTTAAGAGGGCCAAATTTTATTTACTTAAAATATAATATATATTATATAATATAAATATAGATTCTTGGCCCCTCTATGCTGTGAATCGGTTTGCCCCCCGAATATACAAATCCATTCCAATATTTACACTAATTGCTATATAAATGTTAGCAACATTGGTTTCAAACAGTTATTATTAAATAAATTTTTAGACAAGAAAATAATATATTGGATCATAGACAATTTAAAATGATTTTAGAATCTTAAGAATCTCAAACAAGCTTAGTTGATTTGACCATGACTAATTTAAGAGAATAAAATATCAATAAAAAAGTAAAAATTATTTATATGGCATTAATAAACTATTATAATGATTGGTGATGAAAATGACAAAAGTAAGTGTTTTATAATATAACATAAGAGAATTGTTTGGACTTTGATTACTCTTTTAACTTTTAGACAATATATAAGTAATTTAATTTTAAAAAAATAAGATTCAAGTCGGTTTTTTTAATAAATTAATATTTTAATTTTTTTACCAATTTTAATTTTAAATAAATTTTTTCTCTAATTATTTAATTAAAATAATATGTAAATCAATTTTTAAATTATTTTAAATCATCATAAACTGCCCTAAAGTAGGACTGTAAATGAGTCAAGCTACTTGAGCTCGGCTTGGATCTCGGCTCGGTAAAAGCTCGTTCAGGTTTGAGTTCGAACTGCTCATTTGTTAAATGAGCCAAGCTCAAGCTATGAAATACTCGGCTCGTTAGCTCGCGAGCTAGCTTATTTAAAAAGCTTGTGAGTTAAGCTCGTAAGCTAACTCATTTAGTGTATTGGATTAAAAATATATATAATTTAATTTATATATATTAAATTATATATGTGAATATATTAATTTTTGACTAACTTAATTTATATAATTTATTAATATACGGTATATGTAATAAATAAATTAAATAATATACAATATAAAATAGCTTAGTAATTTATAATAAAATATAAAATTATAGTGATATAATATTTTATTTTTATTAATATACAATTATATTATTCATTTTTCATACAAACATAAATTTTAGTATATCTTTTATAAAAATTTAGAAAAAGTGAATAAAAAATAAAAATTAAAATAAGTTTATTGAGCTCGTTAAACTTATTTAAATTAAGCTCGAGTTCAAGCTCGAGATACATGATATATGAGCTGGCTCGATACAAGTTCGGGCTCGGCTCGAGCTCGATTCGAGTTCGAGTTCAAACTCGACTATTTTATAATGAGTCAAACTTGAGCTTTCCAAATCTCGGCTCGGCTTGGCTCTATTACAGCCCTACCCCAAACTAAATTTAAATTGTTTCGAAATATCTATCAAACCACATTTAAATTAGTACTTAAATTAAAATCGACGATTTTTAAATTATCCTATAAAATATTTGGTTCAAGTTTAAGAAAATTCTAAATTGAAATTAGCGATTTCAAAGACAGAATTGGTGGTTCCTAAATCACAACTATGTTTATTTTTCTAAATGAATCATGAGTAACAAGAGAGTTGGCTTTTGGAGGGAAGGGATATGATAAGTATAAGGGAATAGTCTTTTTAGACTTTCCTTGTCTTAGCTTTCAACAAGATTAAATATATTTTCCCTATTATTAATTGCTATAAGATTTCAAAAAATTACCATAGTGATAAAAAAAATACATGACTGAATTACGTTAAGATATACAACAAAATGAGCTTTCTAAATCACTATGGGAAACAATATATATATATATATATAGAGAGAGAGAGAGAGAGAGAGAGAGAGAGAGAGAGAGGGAGAGATCTTAAACTAACGGCCATAAGATTTCTTATAGCTTTTTTTTTCTTAGTTAAGCGAACCTCTCAATTGTGGAGGCCCTTCCCAGAATCCCAAACCCATTATAATATAATTCCTTAATTTTCTCCACTATGGTTTCTCTCTTCTTTCTATTCTCTATTATGTTATTTTCCTACCATTTTTCTCTCGCTTTCTCAGCTACCAAACATCAGATTATGATCTATATAGTTGGATTATTACAGTCAAATAATTTTTAAATTTATTAATTATATAATATACTAAAACACCCATAAAATGAATAGTAAATTTCCCATTTTACCCTTACTTTTTATTTCTAATTTCCCTCTCTTTTTTATCTCATTTTTTGTTTTATTTTTAAATTTTATTTTCCTGATTTTCTCCTCTTCTTTAATCTTTTTCTACAAAAAATATATTATCTCAAAATAATTAACTAATTAAGTAGTTTGATTTTTATTTTTTTAATCAATGAACTATTATATTTTGCCCTTAATTGGTATTTTATTTTTTTTATATAGTAAATTATTATATTTTATTATTATTATAATATACAAGTCACTATTTTAATAAAAGTGATATGTCAAATTTTATTTTCTATTTTTATTTTAATTTTTAATGAATTTTAAGAGTTATAATTTTTAAAATAGTAAATCTTTAGGTTTTTTATTATTTTACTTTAACTTTTAAATTGGTAATATCAATTAATTATTTTTAAAATAATTTAAAATAATCATGTTATTAATGATTTTCATATATAAAATTTTATATTTTTAACTTTATTTTTAAAATTTTTTATCCACTTTTAAATGAAAAATTAAAAGGCAAAAAATAAATAGTGCATTTGAATATTAACAAATAAGTTTTTTTATAATACTCAAATATATTATTTTACCAACTTAATTTAAATCTTTTTTTTATTTTTTACTTTTATATTTTTTTACATATATAAGTTTAAAATAAAATTATTATTTTTCTTTCTACTCAATTTATAATTTTTTGAATTGATTCAAGAATTTATGATAAAAATAGTCAAAATATTATTTTTTTGATTGTATTAATTTAATTAAAAATTTTTAAAAAAATAATTGAAAGTAGTAATTTGAAAAAAAAGGTGAAAATTTATTACTTTAAAATTTTTTTGAAGAGAAACAAAAATTTATAAATATATCTAAAAATAATATTAGTAAAAAATAAAAAATAGCAAAAAGATAAATAAATATATTGAAATTAAAACTAAATTAATATTACAAAAATATATTTTAGCAGGTAAAAAGTCTATTAAAAATAATATATAAAATTTTAAATCTAATTATAACTAAGAATATGTTATTTTTTAAAATAATTAAATTTATATTGTTAATTTAAAAATTAAATAATATAAAAATAAAAATAAAATTAAAAATTAAAAATTGCTTTTCTAAAATTATGATTAAGAAGATCTATTAAAAATTAAAATAAAAATAAAAATATGAAAAATTAATTTTATTAAAATAGATTATATATTTATATATATAATATTATTTTTTATATCTTAATTATATTATTATATAAATTGTTTTTGAACTTAAAATAATATAAAATTTTTATAATTTGCTAGTTTTATCTAAAATAATTGTTTGTTTACTTGTGTAATGAGAACACTAGTTAAAAGAGTTGTATGTTTTATGGGGCAGGGTCTCATCTGACAACAGCACCGCTGCTACTTCATATAATGCAAAAGAGATTGACTTGAGACTTTTACTCTTAACCTTTTCTCTCTTTCATCTCCATTATTAAACCACACCAATTTCGTCTCTACCGCTGGTTCTGTTTGGCTCTTTTTATCATTTTATTTATCAATTCTAATCTCACCATATTAGGATTCCAAAAATAAAATATTATGGGGGCAAGCAGTGATCCGAATCAAGACGGGTTGGATGAGCAACAGAAGCGATCGGAGATCTACACCTATGAATCTCCATGGCACATCTACGCTATGAACTGGAGTGTCCGCCGTGACAAGAAGTACCGTCTCGCCATCGCCAGTCTCCTCGAACAGTACCCTAACCGGGTCGAGATTGTCCAACTTGATGATTCCAATGGTGAGATCCGCTCTGACCCGGATCTCTCATTCGAACACCCTTACCCCCCGACTAAGACTATGTTCATTCCTGATAAGGAGTGCCAGAAGCCGGATTTACTGGCTACCTCCAGTGACTACCTCCGTGTATGGCGGATTGGTGAAGAACAGTCACGTGTGGAACTTAAGAGCTTGCTTAATGGCAATAAGAGTAGCGAATTTTGTGGACCCCTCACTTCCTTTGATTGGAATGAGGCGGAGCCAAAGCGAATTGGCACTTCTAGCATTGATACCACCTGTACTATTTGGGATATTGAGCGAGAGACTGTTGATACTCAGCTAATTGCTCATGATAAGGAGGTTTACGACATCGCTTGGGGAGGCGTTGGTGTTTTCGCCTCCGTCTCCGCCGATGGCTCCGTTAGGGTTTTTGATCTTCGTGATAAGGAGCATTCCACTATTATCTATGAAAGCTCAAAGCCGGATACCCCCTTGGTGCGGCTAGGATGGAACAAGCAAGACCCTAGGTATATGGCTACCATCATTATGGATAGTGCCAAGGTGGTGGTGCTTGATATTCGCTTCCCCACACTTCCCGTTGTGGAGTTGCAGAGGCATCACGCTAGTGTTAATGCTATTGCTTGGGCTCCACATAGTTCTTGTCATATCTGCACTGCCGGAGATGATTCTCAGGCCTTGATTTGGGACCTTTCCTCCATGGGGCAGCCTGTTGAGGGTGGATTGGATCCTATTCTGGCTTATACAGCTGGGGCTGAAATTGAGCAGCTGCAGTGGTCTTCTTCTCAGCCTGATTGGGTTGCTATTGCTTTCGCTACCAAGTTGCAGATTCTTAGGGTTTGATACCTTTTCAATTCTTGTACTATGAATCTATTACTTGCAGGAAAATTCAATTTGCTAGGTCACATGATAAAAGAAATGTTTGATTTGTTCCTGCTGCTGACTGATGTTCAAACTTATCATTCTGAAATTAAATGCTTATGATTTGTCTATCTAATTCTGCAAGATTAATGCCTTCTTCGTTTACATATTTTTAATGTTTTGCCTTTTTTTCCTTTGCATAATAAATTCCACCTAGTTCACAGTAATATTGAATGATATCTCATAGCAAATTGAACAAGCTTATTCCAAATTCCAACAGTAAAGTTTGGACGAAAAGATTCTGCATTATTGCAGAAGTAATTAAGCTATAAGGGCAAACAGATAGTTCTACTCTCATTTCTGGGAGTAGGTTAGAAAGATAAAATGGAACTTTTTTTCCAATTAAATTGCAACCTCTCACAGGCAAATTGCTCTTATCAATTTATTGTCCATAGCATATTCTTCACTGCTTTGCACTGATTGAAGGTTATTTACCATGATAGCTACAGAAATTATGTTGATAGGCCCACGATGCCTATCTGTTGGGAATACCGTATATGATATATAGCATAGGTAACTAGTTTAAGCAACGCAAGATTGATTCAGTGGTCTTGGTGATCATATTTGGTTTCTTGGTTCTTTAATTGAGGGAAAGTGTTATAGTTCCTTCCATGACATTATATTGTATTTGACAGGGCAAAGTTAACGTAGAAATCAGAATGAGATGAAGTTAATATCTATTGAGCTATTATGCAGTTGGAGGAAAAATAAATTGAAATTATTTTCTGGTACCATATGAGAGAGCATGACTGATTGTTTCTCAGCTTAAATTCATAAGATTTACTTGTCATTGCATATATTGTAATGAGAATGTGTTGCTCCCTCTTAATTTTGTGGAAGAGTAGAGTTTTGGCTCCATACAAGGAGTGATCTTCCTTTCCATGCACTTGAGTTAGAATTTTAATGGTTGGAATCTGTGAAATGCAGCTTGGATAAGTTTGGTACATCTTTTAAAAGTTTTGTTTCGTTTAGCTAAAGGAGGAAGGAGATAGTGACTGTAGGAGACTTGTTCACTTCGTTTGGTAAGACCAATTGGAAATATCGTGTTTACTTTTCTATGGTGGAGATGGAAGGGAATGGAAAGTCTTCAAAGTAAACATTCTTAATTGATGTTGGGTTCAAATTTTCAAAGCATGTGCAAATAATTTGACCAGTCTATTATTGCAGGTGAAAGACTCGGCCAATGCTTTTCTCTTTCTTTTCTTCTTCTCCTTCTTCTTGGAAACAAGGATTTGGTCAATGCTTCTTTCTTTCTAGTTTCTTCGTGCTTTCTTCCTCTGTTTCTTTTTGGCTTGAATATCAGTTGATATCTTTCTCTTCTATTATTGCAGTTTTATTTACATGTGGGAATCATTACTTGAAACTTTGGGAAAGGAAGTGTTCCAAGACTATAACATAAAATATATGTAATGAAAGGTGAATTTTTGCTAAGCAATATAGGAATGCAGCATTTCAGACTTGAAGATATTAGCTAATGAACAATTGGGAATGGATAAAAGGTGTTTTTCAGTGGTGTGCAGGTTTTTCCTTGAGGGGGCAGCAGTAAGCCTCATCTTTCATATTCTATATCTTCCTTAGATTTTTTTAACTTGCTCTTACTTACTTACCTACCCTTGTTGTAATTTTATTGTGAGTGGAAAACCAAGAACAGTAACATTGATATCGGAAAGGTTACTCTAGACTAGCATTAAACATGATATAGGTATGACTGTAGCATTCTTATAAAGATGATAGAGCAATTGGGTTTTAGCTAAAAGGAGACAGAAGTAAGAACTTTATGCTGGATTTGAGGGCCTGTTGTGACAGCCAATAGTGTAAAAGCTAAATACTGGCTGCTAGAATTTTTAGATTTCAATGGCTTTATAATGTTGAACTGCTGATTCTAGATTCGGAAACGCTACTCTTAACTATCGCATCTATGGTCTTGATTAGCCGTTGCAGATAGTGGTTTCGTTGTATGTCTATGCTTTTTTAATATGGAGATAGTGTATATTCCTGAGTATAAGCTTATTCCTGACAGTGCTTGCTTTTCCCTAATCAAGCCTGAAAAAATTTTATAAATAATTTTGTAATATTAAATTAATATAAACTATAATTTTGACTTAATTATTATGCTAAAACTTTGTTTAAATTTAATGAAAATTTAGCAGTGTTTACTTGATTAACATTCTAATGATGAAATTGAATTAGTATAGAAATTGTTCAACTTCATCTTCATTGTCCTCCACTTGCACAATGGCCCTTGGTTTAGAATTTGTTCCTAACTTAACTTCATTAATTACAACTTGGAATTTGCTTTTGTGGTCATGAAAGTACTCAATTAAGAAGTTGCTTTTATTCAACCAAATCATTTCCACTATTTACTGTAAAATGAGATGCTTAAAGGCATTGACTATGCTAAGTCATAATAGGGAATAATTGACTGCTACTTGTACATTAATTTTATTAAAGAATGGCCTCAACTTCACATATCCGCCATTATCATTGGTGTTTTTTTTTTTAATTACTATTTGAGTTTCACTTATCATTGTTGGAGATTACTAACATCTTATGATTTCTCTTGTGCATCTTTAACTTTCATTTCCCTTTTTATGCAAGTGCAATAAAACTTGAATATTAAAAACAATGTGTTTATAAAAATTATTCTAACTTTTGATAGATATGGTAATTACACTGTATAACACATTTTTTAATTTATTTTAAGAATATTTTATATTTTTTTATATATTTTTGATATACCAAATATATAGTCAATATATACCTTTGAAAATTGAGTATACCTTTAATATACCAAATATATATTTAAAATATATCTCAAAAAAGATATTTTTAAAATTGAAAATTAAAAAATAGTATTTTTAAAATTAAAAAAGAAAAGTGGATTTTTTGAAAATATTTTTATTTTTAGGGTATTTTTGAAGAAATCCCTTTTAATTGTTACCAATAAATTCTAAAAATTGGCAATTGAAAATATAATAATAATTATTATTTTTATTTTTATCAAATACTTGGATGATAAAACACAAATGTTGACTTATAAAAGCTAAACTGCCATTGATGGAAAGGAAAGATGAAGATAAAAGTAGAAATTTTTGGTGAGATAAGGGAGGATTGGAATTCAGGATCAAAACCCTCGCCAGGCAAAGACAAAAGGAAAGCACAAGCATAAAGAGAATTAAGGGAATCAAGTAATAAATAGCCACCAATCATTCAGTACAGATGTGGCGATTGGTGAAAGTTAAAAAAGGAGATAACTTCATTTTCTCCCCTTTGTGGAGTGTCTTTTATTACAAAAATTTTATACCATAAAAGGTCATAAATTTATTGGCTAACATATCTTTTCTTTCAGCTTTAGCATCTGTTTGGCCAACTAACCAAAATCACTAAAAGTAAAATTTAAGATTATTTAGATAATAATGTAGAATCCAATGGAATTCGCTATAGTGAGACAGTAAGACTATCCTTTGGCTTTCAAAGTTCTCCATCTCAAATCGGCCATTTTAATTTGGTTTAAGTAAACAAGGAAGAAGTTCACTACTAAACAATTTGAGAGAAACTTGTATTACTAAAAATAAGTAACACAAATTTAAAATTGAAATGGAAATGAAAAAATAAAATATATGATATATTTTGGTCTTTTAGACTCTGAATGGACTGTGAGTGTGCCATAGACTTGAGATAACTGAATCGATTGAAATTTATTACATTCTTACTTTTAAATAAATAATTCTATGCGAGATTTAAAAGAGTTGGAAAAACTTTTGAGTCTGTTAATTCTAAATTTTACTAGATTTTGATAGTATAAAAATTGGGAGAGAATGATTGACTATATATAATGTGAAAAGTAGTAAATACAAAAAAGAATTTGAAATAACTATTAACTGTAGATATATAAAAAGAAAGACAATGAAAACTCAAGTAATATTTGTCTTTCTAGTTTAAAAAAAAAAAAGCAATAATTGTCTTTCTTTTTATATATCTACGGTTGATAGTTAAAAAATTTAGTTTTTAAAGATAGTTCAGTAAATATAGACTTAATTTATTTTATTTTTCTTTAAAATTATTTATTATTTATTTGTTATTTAATTTTTTTTTCCTAGCCATTGCCCTTTGAGAAATGTTGTGACACCACTTTAGCACAGTATTTAACTTTTTATATGCAAAACCTTAAGAATGAATAATCAGATTGCCAAGAATTAAGTACTAATGCAAAAGTTTCCATAGAAATAGTCCTAAGTGTTACTTGAGAAGACTAGCAAAAGACTGGTTACTTCTATCCTGATAAACAAAATGTCTTCAACACGTAATTGATAATCCTGATGCAGCTCTTACATTATATGGCATCCCATAGTATTTTCGTCGCTGAAATAATCCCCAACTCGAGCTGCTGGACTCTGAAATGGTGGCTGAAACACTGGCCTTTCTTGTTGTAACAAGTATTCCTGGCCATAGCTGGTTGTTGGAAGCTGAGGAGTTACAGCATATGAAGCTGGTACTGCATAATAAGGTATAGCAACTGCATAAGGCTCAACCTTGTAACAATACTGATTCCAACTGCTTACATTACTGGAATCCTGAAACATTATCGGATACTTTGTTTCGCTTACTTTCCGTGGTTGTAAGTTAGGAGGCAGAAGAATTTCTGTTTTAACAACTTCAGGATTTGAAAATTTTACATTGGAAACTGTCTCTTTCTTATCTTTCTTTTGCGCTTCATTTTCATTATTTCCTTCCCCACTATTTTTGGATTCTTTAGTATTATCAGTAGTAGCCTTGCTTAATGAATCTGAGGACTTTGATTGATCACACTCTGATTTCGGTTTTTCTAATTTCTCTGCTTCTTTCTTTTCTTTTCCAGAATTCTGATTCCCACCATGACTCCACAATTCTGCTTGTTTTCCAACTTTTGATAGTCTTTTAATCAAAATTTGTGGATCCAAATTTCCTAACACTGTAACTTTAGGTTGTAAAGGATCAATTTCAGTATTTAGAACACCTGAAGATATATACACAAGTTGGTATACAATTAGCAGGAGAATAAAAATTCAGCATTAGAAACAACAATGAACAATAGAATTAATTGTAGTAGTACTTGAGTTGGTCTCATACTGTATAAGAAATTACGAGTTTGAACTTTAGTTAGAGTCTAATTTACCAATTTTTTATTTTTTTATTTTTGAAAAAAAAATGAACAATCTTTTCATTACCTTCAATACTCTGCAATGTCTTCTTTACTTTCCTTTTGCAACCATCGCAACAGATGACAGATACCTTCAGTTCTATCTTCTGGAATCAAATAGAAACCCAGTTAGCTCCATGATTATGAAAGCTAAAAGACTGTTTATTTAGCTCCATGATTATGAGTTCGAATTCTAATAGAAACCCAATTAATCAAAGAAAGAAAAGAAGGAAACTAAATAGCGAATGAAAAATGCTATCAGGAGTTAAGCACCTTTAAGCCTGCTTCTTTAGACATACTAATTTCCTGACAGGAGCTCGAACTCGAAATGTTGAAGCAGTAAGTAAAAGGAAAAAAGAAAGGGAAAATTAGCCTTTCTTTTTTTATTTTGGCAATGAATAAATGAATGGTAGGGGTGTATTTATATAAGAAGGAAAAGAGGGTCCATATTGGAAGAACTTTTATTTTGGTTTTCTTTAGTGATATATTATATGTTTCTGTTTGGTGTAGTTCCAACGCTAAAGCATTTAGTGGACAGCTTTCTCTCCAAGCAATATTGTATATGCAATCACTTTGAGTTATTGTTTACTGAAATAGAAATTTTGATTAGTGATTTAAAAAATTTAAGTAATATAAAAAATATATTTTTTTAAAAAAACGAATATGGAAAAGAATATACATATATATATATATAGTTTAAATTGTACACCTTAAAATTTTAAATTTTGTACAAACTCACAATCTAATTGTTGAAGTTAAACAAAAATTTTAGTGTATTAATCTTGTTTTTAGTATATTAAATAAAAAAAAATTTACAAAACCAAAAGGTTGTATATGTATCCTAAAAAATGAAAAAAAAAAGGTAGTTAATTTGATGATTTACAATATGGTTTAGCAATGTATATAAAATATTGTACAGTTATATATGGTATATATAGTATTATAATATTATATATCATGTTTGAAAAGATGAAATTAAATAGTATAATATGGTTAACTAAACTCCTTATTTGGTTTAATAGTCCTTTGTAAAATTTTAATATGTTATAAAAATTAAAAAACATAGATTATAATCATATATATTATTTAAATAATAACACTTAAGGACACATGCATATATATATATATTTAGTATTTAGAAGATTTGTTGAGAATATTTTTGCAAGATAAAATTTTAAGATCATGTGAAATCAGTGAATGAATTATTGAAAAAATCATTAAAATTCATGATTTTTAAATCATAAAATTAACATAGAAAATTATATCATGAAAATAAAAATCAAAACAAATAAAAAAATTATATCATACAATATCTTATAAACTATATATCCAAACATACCCAAATTAGTCCATGAAATTGTAGGTAAGTTAATTTTTTTATATTCATTTTTTTTATCTTTGTTTAAGTTTATAAATATAAAACTATTCTTATTAAAATAAAACATAATAACCTAATTATCTTCCAATATTTTTCATTATTATTCTTTCAACGTTTTTCTTTCTTTTTTTATCTTCTAAATTTTCTTCTTCTATTTATTTTTCTTATCGGGACATTTTTTTTAATTTATTCAAAAATCTTTTCAAATTGTGCTAAATTATTTTATTTTCATTATTATTATTATTATTATTGTTGTTGTTAATATGTGCTTGAATTATTATTATTATTGTCAAATGATATTATTATTGCTAACATTGAACTTATATTGATTTTGCATAATTCTGACTTTTTAGAAATTAGTCTGATTAGTGTTTGATATCGTTTGGTTAATATATATATATATATATATATATATATATATTAGAGGCCAAGATGTAATTCATATGTTTTTTTTTTCTTTTAGAGGTAAATATATGTAAATGCATATTTTTTTTCTCTATTCCACACAGTAAAGGTATGTGAAATTACATAAGCAAAAAGTCACTTATATCAACCTATATGCCAAATTTCTTTACATATAAAACAATTTGGACCAACTATCATACAATCATATTCATTTATTTATTATATATTAAAATCTTGATTTACATCTTATATATTAATCCATTTGAGAATATATTCATTTATTTATTATTTATATATTAAATTTGTCTTTTAATTTCAAAAATAAATATGCATCATTTTAATAAATTATAGTGATATTTTTATACGTTTTATATATAACCTTTATTGCATTCCCTCTCTTTCCAATCAAACATATTAAAATCACATTTCCTTTCCCTCACTTCTTCCCAAATGACTTATATTAAATTTTTTTTACTCTTCTCTTCTCTTCCTTTCCCTTTCCCTTGTTAAATATAACTTTACCCGCTCCATCCAAACATAGTGTAAGTTACTTTCATAACATATATTGACCACTCCAATAATCACCATAATTATATCCTTAATTTTTTTATATCCAAACAATTTACCCAGCAAAGTAAATATTTAAATATCATATATAAAAAATTACATTAAAAAATGTATGATTAGGACAGTCGAGAGATGTAATTTAATCATTAAATTAATATTTAAATTTTTAGAGTTCAAATACAAAATTATATTTATGTTTTCATAGAATGTATCCAATTAATTTTGTAAACGTTATTTTGTAAATTAATAGTTTAAATTTTTTGAATTTCAAAGATTTTACTTATAAAATTATATTTATACATTCATCTAGTACATCCAATTAGTTTTATAAATTTTATTTTAAATTATTTTTTCATTAATATTACTATTATATTCATCTTTTATCCACTAAAAAGATACTAATATTTATATATATTCCATGTAGTACATACAAGAGTTACTATTATATATTCATATAAATAAAATTTTTATTTATTCTATAAATTTAATTATGTAAATTATATCTAAATCAAATTATATAAGTTATAAAGTAAATGATAAATTCACAAAAGGTATTAATAACAATAAAATAAAAAGTTTGATAAAATAAACAATTATATATGACTAATAATGAGACCTTTAGTCTTGTTAGTTAATGTTCCTTGATTCTCCTAGTAATGACAACAAGGATTATATAATATTCGGAATGAGTAATTATTAAATCAATGATAGTTAATAATTAATTAGTTTCTTTAATTATCTTTTTATAGTAATTATACATATATATATATATATATGGAAGTCATATAGTACTAATTAAAAAAAGAAAAAGAAAATAAAAAAAAGGGAGAATTACACTAGTGCAAGAGCATGACAGCCGTACACGTGGCAAATATGGACCTTAAAAATGGAGTAGAAAGATGAAAGAACAAATGCAGTCCATGTTGAATTAATTAGTTGTATATAGGAATAAATGATTAAGATTTGAAAGACATTTCTTTGTTGATTCCATATTTTATTAGGCATTGAACATGCCTTTGCTCTAATTCACTATTAGTGATTTTTGTTGCTTTTAATCACATCAAAGAATTTATTTTATTTGTAGGTCTCTCTCTCTCTCTTTCTATATATATATATATATATATATATATATTGCTTTAAATCCGCAGGGGTTAGTCCAGCGGGCTAGCGATCCAACCTACTAGGAGAAGGTCGCGGGTTCAAACTCTCAAAAAATGTATTTCCGGGGGTTTGAACATTTTTTAAAATATATATATATATATATATTGCTTTTAAATTCTTCAAATAGTATAATTTATTATATGAAATTCTCATCAAACCTTGATTTAGGTTGTCTTTGGAATATTCCAACTTATTAATTAGGGTCTATATATTCTGTTGATTTTAAACTAAAGAGCCTCCAATATTGTCTTGATAATTAACTAAGTAGATAATATATATATATATATATAATTAGATTATTCCTTCTTTACTAATCTTACTTAATTTTTGATGTAATCGTTTTGAATATATAAAATGTTGAAATAACAAGGGCATGTTAATTTGTATACTGAACGCAATGATGTTTTTTTTATTTAATTATACTAGATAATGTTTTGCTCATAAACATCCTATTTACTATTTAATTTGCATTCTCATACTTGTTTTTAAAATTAGTTTTTTTTTCCTCAAAATTTTTTTTTCTTATATAACGTGTGTTGCACATAATTATTTTTTTATTCTCAAATAAAAAATCTAAAATATATTTGAAATGAAAGATTATGATATAAATATTATAAGAAACAAAATCTAAGTTTATGATTATTATTTTGAAATTAATTTGATAATTTATAATCTTTTAGAAAATTAATTTTAAAAATTAATATTTTCTTTATAAGTTGTAGTTTATTTATGATTAAAATAAAAAACTAATATTATTTAATTAATTATAATTATCATCTGAGTTAATTTATAATATGTAATCAGACAATATATATAAATCTTAATTACATTTTTTTTAATGCAAATCTTAATTATATATGAATTAATGTACATTACATATAAATATATACTTTAATTTATAAAATATATCGATTTGTATGTACAAAATTTATATATAATAATGAATAATATCTAAATTATAAATTAGTATATTTATAGATATATCTAAATAATATAATAAAAAACCATTAATAATAAAACATGAATTTAAATTATATAAAAAAATATCAAGTAAAAATTATTGATTTTATTGTAATTATTTATTTAATATGCCCTTTTTTATACATTCAAAATATAGTTAATTTATTTTATAAATATTAATTTAATGATGTATTTTTCTTCTTGATCTGTATGTTTTGCCCCCAAACGACTTTTAAATACAATATAAATAGAAATAATTTGTTCTAACAACTTTTTTTTCACAATAAAAAAAAGTAATGTTTTTAAAACCAGGAGAATATGATATGGCATCTATCTTATATTGTTATTAGTATGAATCACTTTATGTAGGTTTTAATTAATATTTTTAATTTAAATTTTATTATATATATATATATATACTTTTAGTTTCAATGCTCTGAACAATTGAATAAATGACATTTCAAAGAATAAAAATGGTTAATTTCATTTCAAAACAATTTTTTTTTTACATTCTAGTATTTGAATTTTTATATTTTATATTATATTACAAATATAAAATATGTTATATGCACACGCACACGTATATAAATGGGCTGGGCAATAAAGGGTAATGTGAAGCTAAAATAAAAATAGGTCATTCATCTTATTCATATGTAATTTTAAAAAAATTACACTTTCTACCGTATTTTTAAAAATTTTTATTTTTTTATTAGAAATATTTTAATTATTTTATTATAAATTTAAAATAAATTCATTATAAACAGTGTAAAATTTATAAATTTATTATAAATTTATTATAAACTAATTATAAATTTGTTATAAATTATATGTAAAATAATAAAAATTTAATATTTTAATAAATATTATATAAATATGATATATTTAAAATTATTTTAAAATTTTTTTGTATTTTTTACGAAAAGCTAAAATTTTGATCAACATGTGACTGGTAGCCAACACAAATACAATCCCGTTTGGGAGGCTCATATTCAATGTGCTGTGCAAATAAATGTGCCTCAATTCATAACCACAAAAGTTAAATGTTAAAAAATAGTAATAAAAAAGATTTCTTGGCCTACTTCAAACTATCACAAGGCCCAACAACTGGGAATATATATATGTGCATTTTTTGAAGAAAAAATTACATGCTAATTCAATTTTTTTAAACTTATTTTTGAAAAATATCTCATTGTTTTTATTTCAAAAATATTATTTCTTATGTTAACTAAAAATACCCTTCTAGTATAGTAGATAACTAATATACATTAAGGTTGTTTAAAGAGTCTGAAAATCTGAATAATCTATTTCTGTCTAATTCAATATAACTGAATTGAAATTTGAAAATATCTAGATTGGGTCTTAAGTTCATTGTTCAAATCTAAGTAAATATTGGGTATATATACAAATGTGTACCTTTATAAGTGAATATTTTCATATGATTGAAAATAGATAATAAAATATATTAAAAAATAATTCTTTAAAATATTTTTGTAGAAAGCTCTTTTTTTTAATTTGTAAAATAGAATCTAAATAGTTCTAATTTACCAACACCTTTTTTTTTACTAATAATCATTACATATTGTTGTTTTATTAATCATGTATAATGTATACTGTTTTCTTATAACAATGAACTAATATAAAAATATAGCTGTTTAAAAAATAAATAATGCAAATAGTCATTAAGATTTTAACTCCAAAAAATGGTAATATCGAAAAACATCCAAAAAATACAATTATATGTAAATGAATTATATAACAGGAAGAGTGTATTACCCATAAACAAAATTCCATGATGGAAAATGAGAAGAGAGATTGATAGACCATAGCCATTCATTGAATGATGAGAGGCTATCCATAATCTCATCCTCTCTTATTTCAATTCCTTCTCTTGTCATCTCTAAAAAAACACCATCCCACCACTTTAACTCGCCTCCTCTCTGCTTCTTCTTACTATACTACATTAAACTTTCTGGTTTCTCCATTTGTATGGCTTCGGCTACACTTTCTGTAGCCAAACCATCCCTTCAGGTTCACTTCCATCCACTTCTTTTTTGTCTGTTATATATATAGAAATGAGTATTAAAGTTTCTGTTTCTTTTTATTTTTATTTTTTTGATTCATCAGGGGAATGGGAAGGGATTCCAAGAATTCTCAGGCCTTCGTAACTCTTCAGCTTTCCTTCCTTTTGCCAAGAAAACTTCCGATGATTTCCTCTCTGTTGTAGCTTTCCAGACTTGTGCTGTGAGTTCATTTCTTCTGCTTAAAATATGTAGAGTAATGAGTTCATTGGAAGTTTCAAAATATACATGTACTAGTTGATTCTTTATATAATATGTAAACATTGAACTGGGCTCCAATTCGGAAATTTGAAACAAAAATTATAGGATAAACTTCATTTGCTTCTACCACACTATTTGTGAATTTCTTTACTTCTCATCATTCATTAGAAACTTTTAGTGAGATTAAAGCATATCAGAGATTGAACATATTGACTTTCTGTGCTACGAGATGGACAATTAACTAATTGGCACTAGCTCGAAAATATAGGCTTTATATTTTGCTCTAGCATGTTAGCTTTAGGAGCAGAGTCCAGTTATTATTTTGGAGTTTTTCGGGAAGGAATCTCAATTTTTATGTGAATGTGATTGTGAAGATGGGAAGCAGCAATGCTGGATACAGGAAAATTGCGGCTGAGGCAAAGCTAAAAGTGGCCATAAATGGATTTGGTAGGATTGGAAGGAATTTCTTGAGGTGCTGGCATGGGCGCAAAGATTCTCCGCTGGATGTCATCGCCATTAACGACACCGGAGGTGTGAAGCAAGCTTCACATCTTCTCAAGTATGACTCTACACTTGGCATCTTCGAAGCTGATGTTAAGCCTGCTGGTGATAATGGCATCTCTGTTGATGGCAAGGTTATCAAAGTTGTTTCTAACAGAAACCCTGTCAACCTTCCATGGGGGTAAAGCTAAACGATCTCTATCTTCACCTCTTTCCATTGGTTAGGATTTTGTTGATTGATATGAGTATATTGAACAATTATACAGGGAGCTGGGAATCGACTTGGTGATTGAAGGTACTGGAGTTTTCGTCGACAGAGAAGGTGCAGGCAAACACATTCAGGCAGGAGCTAAGAAGGTGCTGATTACAGCTCCTGGCAAGGGTGACATCCCCACTTATGTTGTTGGAGTTAATGCTGATGCCTACAATCCTGATGAGCCTATCATCAGCAATGCTTCTTGCACTACTAACTGCCTTGCTCCCTTTGTCAAGGTCCTTGACCAGAAGTTTGGTAAGAATATATATAAGGGTATTGTTTTGGTTAATAATTAGGCCGAAAGTGGGTTAATTGAATGACAATTTAACTGGGTGGCTGCAGGTATCATCAAGGGAACTATGACAACAACTCACTCGTACACCGGTGATCAGAGGCTACTTGACGCTAGCCACCGTGACCTGAGACGAGCACGAGCTGCTGCTCTGAACATAGTTCCAACATCAACAGGTGCGGCAAAGGCAGTTGCTCTTGTACTTCCAAATCTCAAGGGTAAACTGAACGGTATTGCCCTGCGAGTTCCAACCCCAAATGTATCAGTTGTAGACTTGGTGGTTCAGGTGTCGAAAAAGACCTTTGCAGAAGAGGTAAATGCAGCATTCAGAGAAAGTGCAGATAAGGAGCTGAAGGGTATCCTGTCAGTGTGCGATGAGCCACTAGTTTCAGTAGACTTCAGGTGCACAGATGTTTCATCAACTGTTGATTCTTCCCTAACAATGGTTATGGGAGATGACATGGTTAAGGTGATTGCTTGGTATGATAATGAATGGGGTTACTCTCAAAGGGTTGTGGATTTGGCTGATATTGTTGCCAATAACTGTAAATAGAGGGGAAAGCATAAAAGAAAATTTGAAAAAAAAAATAGAGGTCTTTCTACAATGTAATTTCTGATTTTTGTGTACCTCATTTCTAGTTCGGTTTTTGAGGTTCTATTTTTGTTAACATTTGTATAATTATATTATTATGGAAACATTTTCTTCCATTTTCTGTTGTGCAATAAGCTAAGGATTCGTATGAATTGACCAATCTTATTCAAAATAATTTCGGATAATCTAAATCTTGCATTAAAAGCATCTCCCTATTATGTACAAATCTCTTAGTTTTATTCTTAAGCATATATAGTCAATAGTATGTTTCCTTTTTTTTTAGATTAATTATTTGCAAAGGTCGCTAAACATTATAATAAATACACAATTAGCCATGTTTATACTTGCGAAAAATTAATTTTTTTTAGCAGTTAAATAGTATATATCACTGTTCAATTTTTACATTCTGTAATAAATTCAAGTTGAAATCGAAGCTAGAATATTATAAATCAAGAAAAATCTTCTAGTGACCATTAGTTCAATACCAAAAAGGAAAAAACTAAATAAAGTAATTGAATTTAAAATTGATGAATAATTTTTATCAAAAAAATGATAAATAATTAATTTCTCAAAAATAAAAAAGTTAATTAATTTAGTCAAATTTTTAGAAATGAAATAATAATTTATCCATTTTAAATTAAACTATTCCTCTTTTAAGGGATTTTTGGGTCAATTGAGGGTTTAAGAGATTTTCTTTTTTAATTAAATTGCAATAATTTATTAAAATGTTAAAATTAGTAAAAAAAATGATATATAAAAATGAATATGTAAATAAATATCTTAATATAAATATTTAATTAAGTATACATTTATTACTAAGTACTTTAATAGATAAACTATTTTAATTTATCTATTTATTTAATATTCATCTGCTCATCATATAAATTTTTAAATTTCATCTATTTTAATCATTAATTATATTTTAGTAAATTAACAATTAAAATATTATGAAATTAAGAGGTTTTTTTGGAAAAAAAAATATGAGTATTTTAGTACTTCTCAAACTATGAATAAATTATATTTTTATTATAATAAAGATAAAATTACGTTTTTTAAATTATTAAAATAAAAAAAAATGAACAATGATCAGATCAAATGTTGAAAAGGGGCAAATGTTATTTTTTTTATTGATTACTAAATACTCCTAATGTACATGTAAGGAAAAAAAAAAGGTAAATTAGTGGGGAAATTAGTCTTTTATCAAATTTTTAAAAATTTTAAATTTTCAATTCTTTTGTTATGTATAATAAATACACAATATTTTTTTAAACAAAAAATACACAATAAGTTATGTACATGGAAGTTGAGAAATTTGGAAGTTGATAAAAAATCATGATAGATTTAATAGATTTTTTAATTAATAAAATTTATAATATTGTGAATTTTTGTTTTTGATAAATTTGTGAATAGCCCAAATGAGGATGGATGTGGGAGTCATAAATGGGCGTGCATTGCCCGAAAACCCGAATTTCTAATTAGAATTCGGAAACACCCGCAAAAACCAGTACAATGGCGGCCACTGCTGCTGCTGCCACTGCAAGAACCTTTTTCTGCTCTTCTCAATCCCATCTCAGACTCTTCTCATTTCCCTTTGCTGTTACTGTTTCTAATAAATCACCACTCTCCTTAAACCCAAATCTCCTAAAGAAAAATCCTATCTTTTTCTCCTCTCTTTCGTCTATTAGGCCCTTACAATCCACTACTCAGCAAGTATCCACCTCGCAAACTCACGAAGCAATTTGCCGCCCCAACGTCGTTGATATCCTGGAAGAAAGGGGTTTGCTTGAATCTCTCACCAGCGATAATCTCAGGTCCGTTTCTTCCATTTCTAATACCACTCTTACTGTTTACTGTGGTTTTGACCCAACAGCCGAGAGCTTGCATGTGGGTAATCTTCTTGGTATCATTGTACTTTCTTGGTTCCAGAGGTGTGGCCATAAGGCCGTTGCCTTGATTGGTGGCGCCACCGCTAGAATCGGTGACCCATCTGGTAAGAGCCTGGAAAGGCCAGAGCTTGATGCTGGTGGTTTGGAAAACAATACCCTTGGAATTACTAATACCATAACTAGAATATTCAATTTGAATAAGAATTTGAACAATCCAATTGTGGTTATGAATAATTATGACTGGTGGAAAGAGATTAGGCTACTGGATTTCTTGAAACAAGTGGGGAAGTATGCTCGACTGGGTACTATGATAGCCAAGGAAAGTGTGAAGAAAAGGCTTGAATCTGAACAAGGAATGAGTTATACTGAGTTCACTTACCAGCTTTTACAGGGCTATGACTTCCTTTACCTTTTCAAAAATAAGGGTGTTAATGTTCAGATTGGAGGAAGTGACCAATGGGGCAATATAACAGCTGGGACTGAACTTATTCGAAAGATTGTACAGCCAGATGATAGAGAGGCCTGTGGCTTGACATTTCCTCTTCTGTTGAAGAGTGATGGCACCAAATTTGGAAGTCAGAGGATGGTGCCATTTGGCTTTCGCCATCCTTTTTATCTCCATACAAGTTCTATCAGTACTTTTTCTCTGTTGCTGATGCTGATGTTATTAGGCTCCTCAAGATACTTACTTTCCTGGACTTGAATGAGATTGATGAGTTGGAGAGTGAAATGAAGAAACCTGGCTATGTGCCCAACACTGCTCAGCGTAGGCTTGCTGAAGAAGTAACACGCTTTGTTCATGGTGAAGATGGACTCAGTGAGGCCCTTAAGGCCACTGAGGCATTGAGACCTGGAGCTGATACAAAGTTGGACTGGAAAACCATTGAGGGCATTGCTGAGGATGTACCATCTTGCTCTTTGGCCTATGATCAGGTCCTTGATCTCTCTCTTATTGATCTGTCTGTTTCTGCTGGCTTGCTCGAGAGTAAATCAGCTGCTCGCCGCATGTTGAAGCAAGGAGGCCTCTACTTGAACAACGGCAGAGTTGATTCTGAAAGTAAGAGAATTGAGACCCAAGATATTGTGGATGGGAAAGTTCTCCTTTTATCTGCAGGCAAGAAAAACAAGGTTATTGTGCGAATATCTTGACTGCTTTTGTTGCACAGATTTATTATAAATTATTTCTGAATCCTGTGAATTTTCTTGTTGCATTATAAAGTAGTAAATTTCATTTGAAAGAAGTGACTTTAAGATGTTATTTCTAAACTTTATTTCCAAATTTCATTATTAAATATTCCCCTTCTGCATACCTCTCTTATCATTGGCTTCTTGTCGTAACTAAACAATAAGAAAAATCCATTTTGTTCACTAGATGGTTTGTTTCTTTATATCAGTTATATTAGATCGGGTATTAGGAAGACAACTTGGTTCTGGATATGCGTGAAAGTGGACTAAAGTAGACATTAAAAGCCATGCAATTGTGTTTTTATCAGCTTTGGATAATTAAAAGGATATAGAAGCACTTCATGTATCACAAGTTATCATCTTCATTTGGCATCTGGTAGACTCCCATGTTCTTTATCCTTCTTTGTTACATTCTTTGGTTCTTTGATTCAGTCTAGAGAAGATACATTGACAAAAAGATATTATACATATATTCAAATTAAAAACATGTTACTATTTTTTTTTTATTTTTACGATTCAGACCATTAACCTCTAGTTTCTATTCTGGTTCAAGAAATCAATAATTTGAATCAGACTCCATATAAATAAGTCAGTCTTAATTTCAATTAGGACCCCGATTCTTTTAAATTTGATCCGTGTCAATGAACTAAATCGATAGTTTATAGTCTAGGCCATGATTCACATAAAACTATAACCGTGGTTAATATCATCTCTAATATAAGAAATAATAATTATTCCTAAAATAGACTGAATCAAATAATGATAGTCATCTCTAAATTAAGAATGATTATTATTTTTAAAACTAGAGATGAATATCATTCATATATAACGGGATGACTGTTTCAATTAAAAAGTGATATATATATTTATTTATTTGTTTTCAAATAATGACGAGAACTGCATTTTTTAAAAAAATAATTTTTATTACTTTAATTATAATATTAATCACTAAATATTTAATTTAAAATGTTATTTCAAATAGATTAAACTAGGAATTCAACCTAATACTAGGTTACACTTCACAACAACACCACAATCTAAAGCACTTAACATCACAACATTGATCACAACATTGGCATATTACATCAACATTTGATTACTTCAACAACTAAAGCTAGTATTTGATTGATTTGAAAATTTATTTAAATAAAAATTATCAAATTATTAGATTGTAGGACAAATATGTAGATTTCCCTAAATGTAATTAAAAGCTCTCTTTTACTGTGAAGTTTTCCTCATCCTTAGCGAAACCATCTAGTTTTTATATTTAGTCCAAGATCCATGGCTACCGTCAATGCTTTTACTGGCGATAGACTTATATATTTCGTCCTCCCTCGTCTCTACGTACTTTGTTTCTATTTTTTTTTTCTTCTTATTTTCTCTTATGTTTTCTTTTATTTCTTGTTGAAAGTTTACCGCAACTAGAATTTCCAGCCATCAACACTCTTGGACATGATGTTTCTGGACTCTTTAGAGTCTCTTATATAGTGGTGTTTCCTTTTTCAGATTTAGGGTTAAGAGCTGCAAGATCATATCTGTCGACCCTAACATATATGTTTTCAAGTTTTTTATTCTTCAATCTTGTTCTTGTTCTACTGATTCCGGTAGATGATTTACTTCTTGGCTCTAGAGATTTATTTAGTTTACAGCCTTGCTCTTGCTTTCTTTGACCCTTTTTTGGAGGGTGCTATCATATTGATCTTTGTGCTTTCTACAAAGATATTATTGAAAATCTATTATACTCTATTTGTTGTTATGTTTTTTGTTGTTTTATTAGTTGCATGTATTTTTTTTCTGCTCTTTTTATGTTCGATTTGGTTTTAATTCCATATCCCTCTATTGGAGTTGTGTTGTGTTCTCTGTTTGTTTGCTCCGTATGTTTTCCATTATAGCTTTGTAATTTTTGTTTTTAATTTGAATATATGTATAATATCTTTTTGTTTTTAATGAAAATTATTGAAGAGTGTTTCTTAGGAAAATTTTAAAATTGTCCTTGTAAGTAACTGTATTTTGCACATCAAATAAAATTAGCGGTAGATAAATATGAATTATATAATTAATATGTATCATTTTTTAATGCATGAATTAAAGTTATGGTTATGTAAAATTTTATATAAAAAATTTCTAAGATGACTTCGTATATGTACGCAAAACTAATACTTCCTCCGTTCTCTTACTTTAGAAAAATTTTCAATTTAGAGTATTCTTTTTTTTAATAAAGGTGGACGGCACCACCGTAAACTTTATTAATTAAAATAAAAGTATGAAAAACTCATACAAATAGTTCGTACACTACCCTTATAGCAAATGGGCAGAAAAAACGTTAAAGAGAAATAAACCTATTGATATCTAATATATGGAAGACCTACACAGTCAGTTAAAACAATCCCTTTCGTGAAGGCAATTTAGAGTGTTCTCTTTATAAACCTATTAAATTTCGTGAAGGCAATTTAGAGTATTCTCTTTATACAGAGAAATATGTTTAGAATGAAAATTATTAAAAAGTGTTCCTTAAATTTTTTTTTAAATTGTCCTTATAAGTAACTATATTTTGCACATCAAACAAGGCTAGTGACAAATAAATGTGAATTATATAATTAATATGTATATTTTTTCAATGCATAAATTAAAGCTATGGTTATGAAAAATTTATTAAGGTATGCTCATGTTTTACTAATTGGGGTACAAATATGAGTTAATTATTGCAACATATCACAATATGATAATTAATTTTAATCATTGAACTATAGTTATTTGAAAGAAGTGGTGGTGTCAGTATCAGACTGATAATTAAAATATAATTTTAAATTATATGGGCTAATATGATTTAAAATTTCTATATCGAGGTTGTGGACTAATTTTAAAATAAGTGCATTTCTATTAAACTATAGATTATCATTTTTAGGATATAATTATTATTTTTAGTATTCAAAAAATAGTTTATTGAAGTTACAAAGTTTAATCAATAAGACTTTCATTTCTGAAAATATTTGGAAGCAAATTTCGATACAAAATAAATGTATATTCAGAAAGTAGTCCCTCACTTTGCCCCTTAAAAAAAGTTAAATTTTTAAAAAGTTGAAAATTTTTATTTTACAAAATTTTAAATTTTAATCAAATTAAGTGTACAATCCCTCGTTCCCTCCATTTTTTTTTTTGCAATTTTAGTTTTTTAAATGAGCCTTAGCGTCTTATTTGAATAAACTGTAATTAGGGACTTTAATTGTGCATTTAACATTAATCAAGGATATTTTAAGCAATTTATAAATGAAAGACTTTTTAATTACGATTGATATTTGTACTCGAATTTGTATATTTGTACACAATCGATATATATTTTTTTTCTTTCTTCAATATTTTGTGCATAGATTTATAAAGTGTTACACCAAACTTTAAAATTTTATACTATTTTTTATTAAACTATGTTCAAATATTTTTGAATTTCCTTTGCATCAGTTGAATACATTCATTTATTAATATTAGATGCTAAGTTTTCTTTTAAATAGTATCTTATTTACGAAAATAATTTAAGTGTACATGATAATTTATATTGTTTGTGTGTTAATATGTGTCCTTATTATATAAATGGAGAGTAATTTATCTCCTCTATTTTAAAATAAATATTTTGATCATAAATACTCCTTAAAAAATTGTGTTCATGAGATGTATCTCTCTTAACATTATAAATTACAGAGTTAATTTTATTTAAGACTAATTAATTTAAATTGTAATAAATAAATTTATTAATTACCTCTTTAATTTTAGTATTTTTTTAAATAAGAGAATGGATATAGTAATAAACTATCAATATAGGAATAAGAGAAAATTAATTAATTATATTTAATTTTTTGTTGATTGAGTGTATGTACTCTAAATCCGTAACAGCATGATTCAATCTTATTTGAATTTACCTTCTTCTTTTTTCAAGTTTTTAGAAGATTGTTTTATGAAGATCTATCCTGCTTGTACTACAGGTTTTATTATTCTTTTTTTTTTTTTATGATTGTTGATTTGTGAGTATGACTTCTTAGGGTAGTTTGTGTGTCCTTTATAGCTGCGATTGTAATTTTCTATATTTTTCTATGTTTTTTTTAATCTCAATACCTCTGAAAAATACTTTTATTTTCCCACTTTTTAATCAACTTTTTAATTCACCAAAAAAAAAAAAGTAGCACTAGCAGTACCACCTCCACATTCCACGGAAGCCCATCAAAACTTACTCAACATTCATTTCCTTCCATGGTAATACAATAGAAAAATAAAATTAAACAGTAAAATATTTTATAATTTCAATATATTTACCTGTGATTTTAATGTAGTGAATAGAGCCCAACTAATAAAAAGAGAGCTTTACTCAGAATAAATAAATAAATAAGAGCAACAGTGTCTATAAATGCCATCAAAAAGTTGTTATTATTGCCAAATAAAAATGCCAGTTGTTAGGTATATTAGCTCTTCTAGTCTTGATACCTATCACATCTTCTTAAAACTAAAATTTTTAAATATTAAATTAAAATAATTAAAAAATAATTCATTCAATTATTAAATAAAAAAAATGCAGATTCATTTTTTAAATTTCGAATTCAAATTAAATTTATTGAATTATTAAATTAAAAATATATTCATATTAAAAAAGAATAATGATATCAAAATTAATTAAAGAGTTATATTCGTATCGCCAATTATGATGATACGATTAAAATAAAAAAACATAATATATTATTAATCATGTAAATATAAATATAATATAAAATTAAATAAGTTATATAAATATAATGTATATTATATGTTTATTTAAATAAATTTTATATTGTTCACATAAATTTATATTTTATGAACTTTGGCAGTATAAAATTTATATTTTATGAAAAACTTTTCCTGGTTTAGTAAAAATAAATTTAAAGTATAAAAAATTTATTTATAAATAATATAATGTAATTATATTTGAAATTTGATAAAGTAAAATGAATATTTGGAAATACACAAAAGTTAAATAAATTTAATTAAATTTTATGTTTAGCAGCCACCTTCCTCGCTGAATTAACTAAAAGATTTTCTCACAGCGCCAGACCATGATAAAAAATTACTAATTAAATTAATATTATAATAATTGTAAATGATTTTTCTTTCAAATAAAAAATAATAATATTGGTCCGATTTCATTTTGCAAAATATTATTTTGTTGGACTGTCAGAATCAATCAATTTGCACAACCAGCTCTTATATTTCAAATGAAGATATTCCCTAATAAATATTATAAGATCCTCAACTTCGAAATCATATTTTATTAAACTAACTGATTAATCAATTATGAACCATAAAATATGAATTGGTCTGAATTGATATTAATTTTAAAAATTTATATAATATTATAAAATTTTATATTAATAAATAAACCCATAAATAAATATTTTTTATTTAATGTAAAAATTATATTATATGTTATTTTTCTATCTTTTTTTTTAAAAAAAAAAGAACCCAGCAGTTTTTTATATGTTTGATAAATTAAAATATATTAGATATATATTTTTGAAGGTGGAGTATTTTTAAAATTAAAAAAATAATGTTTTTGAAAGAAAAGATAAATATTATTAAAAATATTTTTATTTGAGTTTATGATGATGAGCAATATATATATATATATATATATATTTCCAGTAAAAATCCCATAAAAATATTTTCTTTTTATTTCCATCAACTACAAAGAATACTTGACAATATTTAAATAAGTTGGTATATTAGTATTCCAGTTGCTTATTTAAAGAATGTTTGAGTGCACGTGTTTTCTGAAAGATGGTACTGTTATTCCCTCTTTCAACTTCTGGAAATTCATGGCATTAATGGTTTTGAATCTTGCATTGGCCGTACAATTAAAAAAAAATACAAATCTATAAGCTTATCTTAAAATGACCTTTAAGTTTTTTTGCACTAAATTGGTATTTTTTTTTTCAAATTTAGTCTAAATCATATTTTTTTAAAGGAATTATTAAATAGTTAATAAAATGGGTCAATTTGGACTTAAGGCTAAATTAAAATTTAAAAAAAATATTAATATAATATTTTAAAATTTTGTTATTAATTAATATTTTTAATATCAATAATTTATAATATTAATAAATATTTTTTATAATTTTATAATTTATAATAATTTTATAATTTATAATTTAAGCAATAATTAAAAATATTAAATAACTTATATTATATAGGATTTTTATAATATATTTTTAATATAATATTAATTATAATATTATTTATTAATATTAAAAATATTAATAAATAATTTATATTATAATTTTATAATTTTTAATATTAATAAATTATAACAATTTTAATTTTTTTAATATATTTCTTATTTTTTATAATTATTTAATTTTTAATATTATAAATTATTTATTAATTAATATTTTTAATATTAATAACATATTATCTTATTATTTTAATTTTATGCTTTCAATTATATTGCATAGACAACAACAACCAAAATTATGTTTTTTTTTCTAATTCAAGGCCATTCAATACACCATAAAAGCATATAGTAAGCTATTTATTCTTCAATCTCTTTCTCAGTGATCGGAGTTTTTTTTAAATTATAATTTCTGAATTTTCTTTAAAAAATAAAACTAAAAATTATAATTCTTAAAATTATATATATAAATTATTAATTATTTGTTAAATTATAAATTATTAAAATATTCTAAAAATATAAAAAATATTTTTTAATATTATAGATTATTGATATTAAAAATATTATTTAATAAATAATATTTAAAATATTATATTAATATTTTTTAAAAGTTTAATTTGATATGTGGTGGAACTAGCTCGGAGAGAGGAAAATAAAAATTCGCTTCAACACATATAAAGAGAAGATGGGAGGTTGGGACTCCACCTCTACTGTTTTAACTGTCAAAAATTTACTTTAAAAATATGCGTCTGGCTATCGGCCAAAAGAATCGTCAGTCCCGATCCGCCTCATCTAATTCTGCCTCTGGATATAAAATTGGAATACACAACACACCAACTCATAACTTACTAGATATAAAATTGGAATACACAACACACCAACTCATAACTTCTTCTTCTTCTTCTTATTATTATTATTATTATTATTTCATTAATTAATTACTTTCTTCACTTCTGTCTCAAAACTCGCTATAGCTAACAACATGCTGCTGTCTCTATAAAAATAAAAACTGGTTCGACATTGTCCCTAGATTTATATTAAAAGGCCACCCAAAGTTTTATATTATACCCAACTTGGGATGCACATAAATTATTATAATATTTTTTAATAAAAAGCTATTTTAAGTAAAATACGAAAAAAATTAGTCATATGTCATTTTTTAATTTTTTAAAAAATATTTTATAATTTCAAAAATCTTAAAAGTGTATATTTTTTTAAAATTTAACTAAGGTATACTGTATTAATATACTAAAAATGTATTTTTGAAAATGAATATTTTTAAATTACATTATATATAAATTAGTAACACACACACACACATATATATTATTAGTAACATAAATAGTATACTATCATTTTATATTATATAGTATGAATAAGGTTGGGGCTCAACTCTAAGTTCAGACTAAAATTTTGGAATTTTAACAAAACTATAATAAAAAACATTTTTTTTAAATACAACTAAAAAAAAAATTAAAAGTATGCCAAAAAGTTAAGAAATTATAATTTCAAATACTGTTTTATAAAATAATAATTTTAATATAAAATAATATCATTTTATAAAAATTTCTCAAAAAAAACTTTAATAACAACATTTTATGATATCATTTTATATATTGCAGATATATTATATAGACTGTAAATATTTTTTATTCTAATCTTTATAAACAAAAATATATCATATTATATATATATATATATATTATTTTTTTACCTTTATATATTACTTAATTATGGTATATATATTACAGATATATATTGTATTTCAGTTTTTATATATTGATTAATTATAATATATGTGTTGTGGACGTATTAAATATGTTGTATATATATTGCAAATATATTATATTTCAGTATTTATATACAAACAAATAATACAAATATAAATCAAAATAAAACAAATATAATTTAAAAAAAATGTATATATCAATTCAAGAAATATAAATAGATAAAAATAACAAAAAAATTATAAAAAAATTTATTTGAAATATTTTATCAAATATATAAATGACAATACGGTTCAAAAAAAAAAAACTCTAATGGCATAGTTGAATAATATTTAAATCAAAATAAAAAAAAATTATAAATACAACAAAAAAGATGTACAATCTTAAATTCCTCAAATATTTACAAATGAACTATTATGATTGTAACTTAATACTTTTATGCTTTTCTAGTTAAATGAGGGACTATTGAACACGATGAATAAAAAATATTGAATAGAGAAAAAAAAATCGAAACGAGAAGAAGAAGAAGAAGAAGAAAATGAACAAAGGTGGAAAAAGAAAATGCAGCATTAAAAAAACCATATAATTGAAAAAATAAGGAAAAAAATATAAATTAAAAATGAAAAAAATGTACAATAATATTTTAAAGCAAAACTCAAGCCTTTAATTTATTCAGGTTCTCTCCGTGACTCGTGAGTTACTTACCAATCAGAAAAAAATAATACTTTCTATTATTTTTATATTTTTTTTATTTTTATTATAAGTATTTTAGTCATTTTATAATAATTTTATAATAAATACATAATAAATTTATAATAAACTATGTAAATTTAATATTTTTATTAAATAGTTATAAATTTTTGTAAATTTTAATATATTTTAAAAAAATAATAAATTTAATTTTTTTTATTTTTGTGATATTTTTATAAAAAATTTTACCAATCACGCACGCTTGCTAAGTACTTTTTTTTTTATGAATATTATTTGAGAAAATATCTTTATACAATAAATAATATTTATTTAATATTATTTGAGAAAAAAATTATTCAATAAATAATTGATTTGTTATGAATCACGTACACTTCAAATAGAGTAAAGTGTAAGTGTTTGATATAGTAAGGACATAGGCACGCGTCCAACACATGTCAAACAAGCCTATAAAGGTGTCTTATTATTTTATTATATTTTATTTTTTTAAACATAAAAATGACATTCACAGAATACGATGAAGATACATTTTATGATATTTTAATATATATTTTATTATAAAATTTTATTTATATAATATTAATAAATTATAAATTAAACAATTATAATCAATTGTTAGAATTAAGTCAAGATTATTTTATTATATTTTATTTTTTAGACAAAAAAAATATACACAGAATACGATAAAAATACATTTTATAATATTTTATGATTTATTTTGTTATAAAATTTTATTTATATAATATTAATAAATTATAAACTAAATAATTATAATTAATTATCAAAATTAAGTCAAGATAATATGGATCAATCATTTTTTCTTATGTCAAAGATCTCATCATTTTCGAAGGAGCTCGAGTTCCATCTTTATTATTATTATTATTATTATTCAAGAGTTCTTATTTGTTTCACAATCTTTTGAGATCCCAAAATAGCAAATGGACAAATTCATTTTTTAGAAGCACATACAAGATTTATTGCTACAAAAAGAATAATGGCAGCCTAACCATTTAACTATTTTATTTATTAACTATTTTATTTATTTTATTTACATAATATTTATAAAATTATAAAGTAGATAATTATGATTTTAAAAAAAATAAAAAAATAATTATAATCAATCTTATTTATAAAGCTTATTTTTTTGTTACAAAAAAAATTTTTTTTTTACTTGTATAACTATATTTATTATTTTTATTTTAAATATATCTATTTCTCTCAGTATATTTTTATGACTTAATATATATATAATTATATATAAATGAACTATTATATAATTATTTTTAATATATGTTTATTTTCCATCGTATATATATATATAAACATATTTCACATACATATACAAATGTAATTCACATGTATCGTGCCTTATTTGTCTTATCTCGTTTCCGTGCTACATACTTAGCTTGTTAATTTTATTTTAATTAAATAAGGCGAAGGGAGGGTATGAAGTCAAATACAAATAATTAATTAAATTTGTTTAATTTGAAGATTTTTTCTTTTAGAAAATGTCTAATTTATATTCCTTTTTCTAATAACAGTCATTACATCTTTATTTGAGAGTCTAATGCCTCCAGCAAAAAATAAAAAATTAATTATTTCATAAACCTTCGTTTTGATTTCCATTCAATTTTTTTTTTAAAAAAAAAGAGTTATTTTTATCACCAAAAATAAATTTGTATGCCCAATAATAAATTTTTTAATAATTAGTATAGTACCCTTTAAAAACAAATATCTAAAATTTCTTCTCTTCCTTTTTCTTTCTTTTTCTTTTCTTCTCCTTTACCATGGTGTGCCCTTTAGCAACAAAATGAATTAAATAAAATGCAAGAAATATATGGAATGAGCAAAACTATATACATGAATATTTTTTTAAAAAAAATCCAAATTTGAGCCAACATGAGCAATCTACTTTCTTCCTCTAAAACAACCAATGTTTCTTCCTTGGCTTTGGTGGGATTGGGGCATCTGAACAGAAATCAAACCACTTAGAAGAACAAACTCGCAAATAATCTAAAAATAAAATAAAATAAAAAAGTTGAAACAAACCTCGAATTTCATATATCGAATTGTAGTGTACCTCAGACCAGAAACTTAACCACAATTCTGCATTATTTAGAAGACAAACCAACTATAAGAATGCGAATGACAGTTGAAATTCATCAACAGGGAGGTTCAGAGAATGATGCTGATTTCCCAGCTTCAATATTTAGAACTTTTATGTTTCTTCACACTTCGTCAACTAATTTGGATGCTGATGGAAAACTTAACCAGAAATACATGTTGACATTGTAACCATGCATACCATTTAGTTCTCAAATTTTTTGAATACCCAAGTGATGCATAAATGATTAAACGAAATCAAGCTACATGTTACCAATTAATTTATCTGTTTCAATAAGAGTAGATGGTCATGTTCAATTTATTTTCAAAGTTGATAAGATTTTTACCAGATCTTTAGTCCCACAGGAAGCAAAAGATTATTGTGTAATAGTGCAATCACATGAAATTATAGAGGTGTTCTTGAATGATAAAATCAATTCAACTGCTGAAAACATGAATTTAAGAAGAAATGAGTACAACAGAAGTGCAGTTAAAGCAAGATGGTTGGAAGAATCAGCGAGTCTTTGTCAATCAGAACCAGAAGTTTGATAGATAAGAATTCATATCATATAAAAATTGCCATAATCAATATCCTTACCACGTTGAGGTGACTGGTATTGTGGCATAATTTCAATGAAACAAGTATCTCTAAAGGATGTCAACAGGCAGATTTTCGCCGCAAACTGCATATAAAAAGGCAGAAATGCATCATGTGCTAGCACATATGGCCAATAAAAACTATATATTAACGCCACAATGCAAAGTGAAAACAGGCATATCACTAAGAGTGAACCTGACAATATAGTTGCACTGCCAGTAAATTATTTTAAAATTGGCACGATTTTAAATCAAACATTGCAAATTTACAAACAGTACTTTCTCTCGCCTATCCACCACATTCTAAACCCTAAACCCTGACCTGAGGAATAGATAGTTGACATTAATATTCCTGGTTAAGAACTCATTTTCTCTCGTCTATCCACCACATTCTAAACATAGTTTAACTGTAAGAATGCAAATATAGATTACATATATCTCCAGAAGGAAGCATAACGCAAACTGTCATCTACCCTCCTCAACTCTTTTTTGTCCTTAATTGTTCCATTCATCTGTTTGATAATAGCCATAAGTAGTTGCTGTTCCTTTGATGAATTAAATATCTTACTAACTGTATCCCATTTGCAATAAAATTCCTTTGTTAAAGGACATTATATTGACTTTGTCTAATTAACTATCATTGTGCATCTACAATAGGCATTGACTATGAAAGGGATAACTACTTTTTTCATTTTTATTAAAATAGAATATCAGTTGACGGGGCAATTAAAGATGTTTTACATCATTTTTTAATCCATTAAACAGATACGGCCACCAGATGAGTCTAAAGGAACTTATTTGTAAAAGTTTTTCCATCTAAAAACTCAAATGCGCAAAAAGAAACACGCACACACACACACACACACACAAAAGTATACACACTCAAATACAAAATCCAAAAAAAGTTTAGGCACTCAAAGTGTCATTTTCCAAGATAAAGGAAAATATATGTATAGTGGAAAAAAGCAACTAAGACTAACTTCAATTTCCTTCTTTTTTGTGTTTCTAATTGCAAGTATATCATTTATTCGTAAGAAAGAGTACTAAATTTAAATCAACAATCTAAAACAATGATGATGATCATAATTTTCCAATACCATGATAAACAAAAGGAACTTATAACAGCTTCAATCCGAAAAACCGTACCATACCTTATCAGCTGCTGCTTGTAACGTAACATGGTCTCCCCATTCACCAGATCTGCAATATGCACAATTTTGTATGTTAAAACCTCAAAACACTTGTATCGCTTAGATAAAACAACATTTAACCACATCACAACAACTAATTATGCCAAAAGCAATGGAAGTATTAATCGTCAAGTGAGTAAAATACTTTGCCATTTTCTTGTAATAGCGTTTGTACTTCATTGGGACATAGCCTTCATACAATGATCGGTAATCTTTCAACTGGAACAAGAAAAAAGCAAAAGATTAAAAAAAACAACAGTAACCATTCCCTTCTTTTGTTACTTGAGAAAGAGGCACCTCTTCTTTTGCCTCAGACTGATATTTATGAGCCTATACTGCACAAGATATCAGCACTTCCTATTCTAAGATATTGTGTTTTTACTGAATTGCATATCTTGAATCTGGATTTAGTTGTGTAACATTTCCTCCTTGGAGGAGTCATAGGGCTGTAATCGAGCCGAGCCGAGCCGAGCTTTGAAAACTTAAGCTTGGCTCATTATAAAATAGTCGTGTTCGAACTTGAACTCGAATCGAGCCCGAGCTTGTATCGAGCCAGCTCATATATCATGTATCTCGAGCTTAAACTCGAACTTTATTTAAATAAGTTTAACGAACTCAATAAAAACTTATTTCAGTTTTCATTTTTTATTAATCTTTTCTATATTTTCATAAAATATATATTAAAATTAATGTTTTTATGAAAGATAAACAATATATTATAAAGAGGGTAGCCCGATGCACAAACACTCTCGCTATACGCGGGGTCCTGGAAGATTCGGACCTATTAAGTCTTTATACGCGGCCTTCCCTTGCAATTGTAAGAGGCCGTTTCTATGACTCGGACCCATGACCTCAGGTCACACGGCGACAACGCTTACCGTTGCGCCAAGGCTCCCCTTTAAACAATATGATTATATATTAACAAAAATAAAATATTGTATTACTATAATGTTATATTTTACTATAAATTACTAATCTATTTTATATTGTATATTATTTAATTTATTTATCATATATACCATAGTTTAATATATATAAATTAAATTATATATTTTTTAATTAAATATACTAAACAAGCTATCTTACGAACTTAATTCACGAGCTTTTTAAATGAGCCAGCTCGCGAGCTAACGAACCGAATATTTTTTTAGATTAAGCTTGGCTCATTTAACAAACGAATAATTCGAGCTCGAACCTGAACGAGCTTTTACCGAGCCGAGCTTGAGTAGCTTGGCTCATTTATAGCCCTTCAGTCAATATTATTGTTCAAAAAATTGAGGAATTCAATTAAATTGTAGGTGGAAACGGTGGCAGCTTCAAGATCATGGAAGACAATTATGGAGATAGTGGCTCAAGTGATCCTACGAAACAGATTCACAATATAGTAAAGCAATAATAGTGATTGTTCAGAAACATTTTGACAGCTTGTGTGTACAAAGATAAATATGGTCAACAGCAAATAGTTGCGGTGCAACAACTGCTGAAGCCTAAACTTCCTGTGTTTTGGAAGTAATGGTATGGATGCAACAAGGACATATTTAGAGTTAAAAGCTTTTATTGAGTTGGGGTGATATGACACAATTAGAATCTAATTAGGTGTAATGGTGATGCTAAAATATTAGTCAATAATTAAGCTTATTGTAGTTAAGATGGCAGGTTACTACATAATGTTTCATGCAGGCAGGAAGTTGTTTATAGAAATCACATGTTGCCAGAGAAGGCTTTATGATTTGCAAGTTTCTACAACTGGTATTGATACTTCCCTTCACATGTCAGCACTCAACAATGTTGTTAGCATCAACAATGGACATGCCAGGTGGAAAGAGATGATGAGACTAAAAACAATGAAGGTAATAGACATATTTCTAATATATTTTCCCCACTTCCTTCAAAATCTTTGGAAAGAATTTGTTTACACAATATACACCATTTGATGAGTTTGGTTTAATTAATTAATCACAATTTGATGAGCTTGGTTTAATTAATCACAATTTGATGAGCTTGGTTTAATTAATCAGATCAGAAATTATAATCTAACATTAAGGTTTGGAGTTAAGAGCCCAAGTTCAATATAATTCCATATTTGCTTAACTAAATTCTGCTTTCATAGAAATCCACTGGGAACTCCAAGGAACCTCACCTGTTTCACAATCTCTTTACGAATATGCTTGTGGTGCTCAGACGACTTGTACATCTGATCTGAAAGTGCACGAAACTGCATTGAGAAAGACAGGGAAAGTTATATTTCCATCAGGAAGCAAGACATAGAGAGAGGTAACATTTTGCACTTACCTGACAATTCCCATCACCAGAAACCTTCACCTCATATAAGCCATAAGCATTTAGCCTGAAAGAAAAGTCAACAAAATTAACAAAAATCTCCACTTCATAAACTAAAAGCAAACTTAATAACTCTATTCCAAAACAAAACTGTAGGAAAATCAACTTCAACCCCTCCATGTTAATGGTTTTCAATACACACATTGAAGAACACCCCTAGTTGAATGCATGCAAAAGCTTTGAGCTTTCCAATAATTTGGAATAAGCCCTTGAACATTTGATTTGAGCACTGAGCATTTTAATCGAAGCTCGCCATAAAGCAAGCATCAAGAATAAGCTTAGTGCAATTTAAATGTGCTCATCCAAGTTCACATGTCTTTTTAACTCTCTCTGAGGAAAGAAGACAAGGAGGCATTTTGAAATAGCTTTCATAAGATTCCTTCACAATTAAACCTACAAAGATTATTTTCAGTTAGAAAGTGTAAGACATACCTCTGAATAAGCCTTTGGTGGTCCATACTGGCATCACTTAGATTGGGTATATACGAATTTATCCGCGGAAAATGCTGAATATTTAAGGAAGGTAAAAGATATTCAGGACCAAAGGGCTTATAATGCAAGAATCAACTAGAGAAACACAAATGATAAATCAGAACAGCATGCCAAGGGAACTTCATATCACAAGCAATGAAACTAAGAAATTGCAGAAATCCCAAAACTATGAATCAAATAAAAAGAATAAAAATAATATATAACTTAGGTGAGATGAAGTTAAAAGTGTTGTTGCTTACAGGAACAGGTGCCAAATTAGAAAGACGTCTAGCAACAGCACCATCGAGATTGGCATACTCTTCTGATAATACAAGAGCAATCATTCGATCATCCTCACTATCTTGTTGACTGCACCATGATGTAGAGCTAGAACTCTCACCCACACTCTGTATACCTTGTCTAGCAGAATACACGTAACCCTGCATCTATTGGGATGATGACCTTGTATAATTGTCGATGCTCAACTGCTATAAATCAAAAGCAATCAAAATTTGGGGGAAAAAGTGACAAGAACAAGGAAATATAATAAGGAACAATCAAATAAATCCAAACAGTTGATAAAATATAAAAAATGTATGTGATCGATCTTCATTCTTGTGTATCAATTGATACAGAATTAACAAATATAAAAAATGAGAAAAAAAAAATCAAACATGCATTTCAAGAAACCAATTCATAAAGCGCAAACGAATAAAAGAAAAGAAAATTACCTGGCAATGGAAGATATGAAAAGCCAGAAAGAAGAAAAGGAAGGTCTGCTGGTGGGAGTTGAACAAGAAGAAAACAAAAAGCAAAGAGCGCAAGGAAGAAGGAGAAGGGTTCAGATAGGAAAGACCGTTTCCTATCAAAACCAATAAGAAAATGGCGTTAGATATAATTTAAATATATATATAATATATATATATATATATAATAAACACAATAGAAAAAAAGAGAAAGGATTTTAGTTAATGGCCCAATCGCGACGCGTGAGGTGTCCTCTTCCAACTAAAATCTTTGATTTTATTTTTTACTTTTTTTAAAAAATTTATTTTTCAATGGGCTCTCAAGTAAATTGCTGTTCTATTGTCGTTTTCATTTGAAAGAGGCTGATGGGACCCGTTGGTGGATTTCGCCTTTCAGCCTACGAGTTTTATATATAGAAAAATGATGGGGCCATATTGATTTTGATTGGCCCACACAAACTTAAAACGTCCACGTTTTGGCTATCTTCTTAGCCCCACATTCGCCAGAATGAGTGCTCCAATCCGATCCCAGACCTCTATTATATTCTTAGTATCAACCTTTCTGCTTATGTGCTCTTTTTTTCATCATTTACACTGGATTATAAATTTCGATAAATAGTTTAAAATATACATTTGTTTTTTTCTTTTTTTTAAGGTTTGCTCAGTTTTATCAGTTTGAGTTATATATATACATCAATTATGACTAAGATTCTACCTAAAACTAACTATTAATCCACTATATGTGCTAAAAGATTTTAAAACATGACAACCTAAATTAAAGGCATTTTAATTTAGCTTCAACTTGTATCACAATGCTATTGTGATATTCAAATTCAATAATCTTTTAAATGCGACCTCACTGTCTACACAAATATACCATTATATTAAATTAAAAAATGAAAAAGTTCAGACAGTCTGAATAATAAATTCAAAATTGAATTTCTACACAGTACATGATCACACAAGGAAAAAATGTTAGAATTGCCAACTGGAGACTATGAAATCCCAATTTCGAGTTCTAACCAAATCCAATTGAACCAAAGGTTCATTAGTGCAAAGACATACTCAAAAGGTACAAGGTTCATTAACTTGTTAAAATGATCATCACTTACTCAAAGCAAAATGAATATGACCAGCTGTGTCTTATACTTCGAACCCATGTAGCAATTTGCAGTTATCAATTAAAACATAGATATCCTAAGCTCGGCAACAAAAACATTATAATTATTATAGTAGATTGCATAATAAATAAAGAACAAACATGATGCTGTACATGTAGATATCCAAAGTACAGAATAAACAACAAAGATCCCTTCAAAGACCTTTTGAATATATGAATATAAGAATAAGATGAAAGAATCCCAATTAGATACCTTCAGGTTTGAGAACGCTATGAATCGATTTCAGGTTATTTACCTTGTTGGATAAACAGTCATTTCTCTCCGACAATCACCTCAGCTTACGGTAGCCTTTGAGTAAGCATAAAAGATTATGTAAAGATCAGGGTGTGTGCTACACAGAAATACCTGAGATAATAATTCAAGAAATGCAACTGCATAATCAACCACAAATTAATGCGTCTGTATTGCTCCAACAAGTTTTGAAAGAGATGAGTTTCATATGAAGTTATTCTAGTTAGTTCTCCTGAAATCAGCATTTAAATATTCCAGTTAGTACAAATGCAAAGTACAATTTCCATTTACCTTGCCTGAATACTTCACAATAAAAGGTTCGAAACGCGTATCCATGTCATAAAACTTGAAAGAAGTGGCCAAAATAAAACTGAAAAATCATAACCATACACTTTCTAAGTCCATCCGTCCAAGCAATCTCAGAAACCGCCCATCTCACATTTTATTAGTATGCTGAAAGTACAAAAAGTTCTTGGACTGTCCCTGGTTGTCCAGTAAGAATCTCATATTTCTCAACTTGGCATTGCTTCAAATTCCTACAGATACCATTAATATTACTACCCTAGGCTCTTCAACTGAAAAAATGTTTATGATTGTTGCACTTATGGTTCTCAAGTGTAACATTCCCATCAATTCTTCAATTATCCTAATTAGGATAATGAAATATTTTCAGTGTCTCAATTATATGAACCACTATTCTCAGAGCCTTTGCTCTTAGACCAAAAAGCATTTACAGATTCAAAATGCTCTAGTCAACAGGACAGTGTTTTCCAAAGCGTAAAGCATGGCCCATATTAACACTAAACAGTAGTCAGCAAGAATTAGTTGCACTGCTAATAGCAAAATGTCAAAAGTTTTTGTTTCTTTTTCTTCAACGCAACCCAGATAGCCAGCTGTTTCACCACCTTACTTGGCCTGTTAGGCTGACAAATGGAGACAGTAACCATATTTTTTTGCTACAGAGCTTCCCATTTTCTCGAGCTCTGTGCAGTAGTTGCAAATATGACAAGACCTGGGGTTGAGAGAAAATCCTAAAATCTTAATAATCTGATTAAGGAAGACCCTTCGAAACATGCAGTACACCTCATCTAGAACAAGCATGCTTACTTCATCTAGTTAAATATCATGCTTTAATAAAAGATCAATAAGCTTTCCCAGAGCCCTACAATCAATAAGCCCGCAAATGACCAATGAAAACTATAAATTAACACCACAATATATGGTGAAAATTAAATGCATAAACAACTTAAACATGTCATTTGATCAGGTGACTTACTGCTGTTTTTATTACATTTTATCAAGGGTGAAACTGAAAATATAGTTGCACTGCCAGTAAATTATAGTTTTACTTCAGTTCACCGCATCCTAAACATAGTTTTACCATGTGAATGCAAATATAGATTACATATATCTCCAGGGGAAGGCATGAGGCAAACTGTCATCTACCCTCCTAAACTCTTTCTTGTCATTAATTGTTCCATTCATCTGTCCTATATAATAGCCGTAAGTAGTTGCTGTTCCTTTCATAAATTAAAGATCTTCATAACTGTATGCCATTTGCAAGAAAATACCTTGGTTAAAAAACAGTATTGACTCGGTCAAATTAACTATCTTTGAGCATTTAGAATAGGCATCAATTGTGAAGGGGATAAGAAATTTTTTATTAAAATAGGATGTCGATTTACATGGCAATTAAAGATGTTTTATATCATTTTAAACCATCCAGCAAATTCAGCCAACAGAAAAGTGCAAAGGCACTTACTTAATTGTAAAAGTTTTTCCTTTGAAGAACTCAAATGCACAGAAAAATTTACAAAAAAAAAAAAGAAAAAGAAAAAGAAAGTATCACATGTGTCAAAAAAGTTTATGCACTCAAAATGTCTTTCCAATAGAAAAACAAATGTTTATTGCTGGAAAGAAGCAACTAAAACTGACTTTAATTTCTCTCTTTTTTGTGTTTCTAATTGCATAAGTACCAATAATCCACATGGAAGAGTACTAAATTTAAACCAACAGTCTTACACAATGACCATAATCATACTTGTCCAAAAGTATGGTAAAAAAAAACTTATAACTGCTTGAACAGGAACACTATACCTCATCAGCTGCTGCTTGTAACGTAACATGGTCCCTCGTTCACCAGATCTGCAACATGCACAATTTTGTATGTTAAAACACTTGTAGCATTGAGAACCAACAACACTTAATTACATCACAGCTTATTGTACAAAAAAGCAATTGAAGTATTAATCCTCGAGAGAGCAAATTACTTTTCCTTTTTGTAATAGTGTTTGTACTTCATTGGGACATATCCTTCATTCAATGAGCAATAATCTTTCAACTGAAACAAGAAAAAGCAACAGATTGAATAGAATAACAATAATCATTCCCTTCTTTTGTTACTTGAAAAAGAGGCACACCTATGTTGCACAAGATATGAGCACTTTCTATTTTAAGATTAGTAATTTTTACTGAATTGCATTCTTGCATCTGGAAATAGTTGCATAACATTCTCTTTTCTAGAAGAGTCAATATTCTTGTTCAAAAAGTTGGGGAATTCAATTAATAGGAGGTGGAAATGGTGGCAGATTCATCATGGAAGTAAGACACTTATAAAGATAGTGGCTCAAGTGATCATACAAAACATATAACTTATAGTAACAGCAATACTAGTTATTATTAGGAAACTTTTTGACAGCTTATGCATACAAAACATAGATATGGCCAACAGAAAATAGTTGTGGGTGCAACAGTTGCTGGAGCATGAACACCTCGTGTTTTAGAAGTAATGGATGCAACAAGGACATACTTAGATTTAGAACTTTGTAATGAGTAGGGTTAATATTGCACGGTGATGCTAAAGTAAGGGTCAATATATTACACTTATTGTAGTTAAGATGTGGGTAACTAAATGTTTCAGGCAGATAGGAAGTGGCTGTTTATGGAAATCACAGGTTGCAAGAGGAGGCGCTATGATTTGCAAGTTGCTGCAACTGGTAGTTATTATTACTTCCATTTACATGCCAGCACTCAACAGCATTGTTAACATCAGAATGGACATGCCAGGGGGAAAGAGATGTTGAAACTAAAAATATAATAACCGTGTCAACAATGAAGGTAATAGAATATTTCTAATGTCTTTGTCCCACTTCCTTCAAAATCGTTGAGGAGCTTGTTTAATTAATAGTCAGAAGTTGTAATCTCATATTAAGGAATGAAATTAAGGGCCCAAGTTCAATATTATTCCAAATTTTGGTGAACTAAGTTCAGCTTGTATAGAAATCCAATGGGCACTCACAGGAACCTGATCTGTACCTCTTTACAAATATGTTTGTGGCGCTCAGTTGACTCGTACATCTGTTATGAAAGTGCATGAAACTGCATTGAGAAAGACAGAGAAGGTTACATTGCCATCAGGACAATTTCCATCACCAGAAACCTTCACTTCATATAAACCATAAACATTTAGATGAAAGAAAGTTAAAAAGTTAACAAAAACATCCACTTCATAAACTAAATCATACTTAATAACTGTAATCCAGCCAAAGCTGTAGAGAAATAAATCATCTTCAACATCTCCAAGTTAACAATTTCCAGCATATATTCAAGTACACCCCTAGTCGAATACAAACAGAAGCTTTGAGCTATAAGCCAATTAGGATTTGAGATGAGCATTTGATTTAAGTTCATTATAACTTAAATGTGCTCAACAAAGTTCATATATATATTTTTTAACTCTCTCCAGGGAAAGAAGATGAGGCATTTTGATAGTTTTCATGAGATTCCTTCACAATTAAACCTACAAACATTATCTTCAATTAACAAGCGTAAGACACATACCTCTAAATAAGCCTTTGATGGTCCATAATGGCATCACTTAGATTGGTAACTTATCCGCAAAACATGCTGAGTTTATATGCAGTGGAAGTGAAAGAGAAGAGATGAAAATCAGGAAAAAAAATAAAGAAAGAAAAAGAAGGTTTGTTGACTGATGGCGTACCAGTTGGAGTTGAAAAGAAGAAAAAGAAAAGAGAGCAAAGCAAAGATATTTTTCGGCTTTTAATTTGAGGAAGAAGGATTTGATTAGGAAAGACCGCTTCATATCAAAGCCAATAAGAAAGGAAAAGGGTTAATTATGGGGTAACATATAAAAACAAGAATGGTGGAAGAGCACACAGAGAGTAGAAAAAAGGATTTTAAAGTTGTGTCAAAGCGGCAAGTTCCCTCGACCCAGCAAACTCCAGAATTCCACATTTTAACAACAGAAATCATTTTGTACCTTCACAGTAATAAAATAAAGCCAAGAAAGAAACAAATTTTTGCTGATGATAGTTCAAGAACCATATTTTCGCTTTTTTTGGCCCTTACCAACAGGGAAGAAACACCCTGTATATCGTGAATTTGCAAGCTCACGAGGTATTGCAGCTCCAGAAGATTTTAGAACTTCAATGAGATCTGGAAACAAAATTTTGTTCTCCTTATTAACAAAGACAATTGATGTGCCCTCCTCTCCCATTGGAGATGCCCTTCCTATCTGATGGGCATACTCCTTAATGCAATTGGGCATGTCAAACACTATTACCTGTCTCACACCCATGAGATCAACTCCCCAGCCCAAAACCCCAGTTCCCACAATCACAGAAACCTCCCCCACCAAAAATGATTTCATGATTTCTCTTCTCTGCTTCATGGGCTTCTCCCCATGGATTGATAGAGCCTTCAACCCTGTGGTGACCATGATTGCCTTAGATAGGAGATCAGCCCCAAGTCTTGAACCTACATATACAACTGCCGGTGGCATAAAATGCTGCTTGCTCATCAGAATGTCAAAAAGCTTTTGTTTCTTTTTCATTGACTCAACCCAGATAGCCAGCTGTTTCGCAGCCTTACTTGGCCTGTTAGGCAGGCCAATGGAGACAATAACCATATCTTTTGCCATGGACCTTCCCAATTTCTCTACCTCTTGTGTGAGTGTTGCAGAATATAACAAGACCTGGGGCTGAGAGAGAGCCCTAAATATCTGCATAACCTGATCGCGGAAGCCCCTTTGAAGCATGCAGTCCACCTCATCTAGAACAAACATCATTACTTCATCTAGTTCAATATCATGCTTTATTAAAAGATCAATAAGCCTGCCTGGAGTCCCTACAATCAGTTCCACTCTGTGCAGAATACGGTAGAGTTGCCCAGCCATAGCATCGCCACCAACCACGAGGGCAGTCTTGAAAGGCAAACCCTTACCAAGCAACTTAGCTTGATCCTCAACCTGCACACAAAGCTCTCTAGTTGGAGTTAAAACCATGGCTAATATCTTTCTATATCCAGAAGAGTGCTGCAGACGAAAACTTGCACATCGAGAAACAACAGGGACCAGATAAGAAGCAGTTTTCTGTCTCAGCTGAAGCAAGCAGGCTTCTACCACTCAAAGCAGCTGGGATTACTTGCATCTGGACAGGTGTAGGCATACCATATCCTGCATCTTCCAGGTTTCACAGGAGCTTCTGAGGAATATTACAAGAAGAAAATGACAAAATGGGATCCGGAACCAACTCCCCCTTCACATGGATTTCAAGTTTCTTTCTCAATAACTCAGTCTGTTAAAGACAAGGGGCCTGATTTATCATCAGAGTCTCTAACATAAAAGCACTCATCCATTGCAGCTAATCTTGTAGGAGGTAGAGGTAAAGGACCAACTGGAACCTGGGCATTAGCAACCCTGGATAGAAGAGTTTGTTTGCATTCCAAGCTACAAACATCATCATCAGTCTCATCACAAATGTATTCACCATAACGGCGGCAAACAACACATTTAGGCTCGTCTGGGAGAGCTTCTCTCTGTTCACTAACTGTCTTTTTCACATCATTTGGTGCATCAGAGCCTATCATAACAACAATATGACGAAAAAAGACTACTTGTGGTGTTTCAAATGCAACGCAGAGCTATTTCTAGATAAAGAAACTAGCTTCATAAGGCAGTTATATTACCAAGAAAAACAAAGATAACCCACAACGAAACTGCCATTCCATTTCAAAACAAAAAAGAAAAAATATATACGAGGAATAAACCAAAAGCAGAGAATACCTGTAAATTGATCAATATCTACTAGTGTTGCTGAACTTTTGCAATGATTATCTGTGTTCACAACTTCCATTACCGGAATTTAGTAAAATACTTCCTGCCATGAGGGAATCAGAGCCAAATTGGCTTAGATGAAAAACCGAAAAAAATCTGAAAATGGCAAAATTCACCAATGAAACGAACATTATAATGAATCAAACACAAATAACCTCGGTTAATAAGTGATCCTTATATATGAATGATCATAGCAGAGGAGATATTAACACAATTAATTTCGCCTAAAAATGCCAAAATAAAGGATAATCGTAACAGGGAAATTTCAAGGATTTCTGGAGCTGAGAATTTATTTACCTGGAAAAGATGGGGTTTTGAGGTTCTGTGTACGTGTTTCTCGTAGTATTGCTTCCACTGGCGTCGCAGAGGAGGAGGAGCAGAATGAGATGAAAACGTCATGTTTTCAGTTGTCGTTGGATGATATCGGAACATACCGGCGGATAATGACACCTTCCCATATTTTTAAAAAATTTTATTGTTTTTTAAGTATAATTTTATTCATTTTATTATAAAATTATAATAAATTTATTATAAATTACATAAAATTTATAAATCCATAATAAATTAATTGTTTATATTTTTTAACTTATTTAGACACTAATCTCCAATTTAAAAAAAATACATAAAATATTATTTTTTTTAAATTTCATTTTTTTCTTTTGGTATATAAATATTATTTCTTAAACTTTTTTTATTTTTTTATGACAAATATTAAAAATCTATTCAACATATATTCAACATCTTCTTAAAATATATAATAAAATACACTGCATTTTTTATTTTTTTTTGCTTACATAATATTTTTGTAAATTTTTTATTTGCATAATATTTTTATAATTTTTATTTTTTAATAATTTTTATAATTTTTTCTATTTTAAAATAGACTAACTTTTCAAAATTAGGATGACAAATTACAACCAAGCTCGAAAATGAATAATAATTAGAATAATAAATCAACTTAAATTTAATAATTTGTGAACATAACCGAGCATTTAAATTTTAAATATATTTTGCATATTATGTAAAATTTTTTATAATAATTTACTAATTTAATTTCAATTCAAGTTCATTTTAATTTATTTTATATTTAGTTTTAATACTAATCCAATGTGACGTAAATCAGGTTCATATTTCTGATTAGTTGTTTTGTGTAAATATATTTAGTACATAGGGATAATATTGTAAATATATATTTGTATATTGTCTTATATAAATATAGTATTGGGGTAGGTATTGATATTTTACCCACTTTTCTGCCGCATTCTTGTTTCTTATCTGCTGATATTATCATGGTATCAGAGCACCCGTAATCCAAAATCAGTTTTTCTTTCTTTATTTTTTGGATAATGGCTTTAGAAAAAGGAGATTTGATTACAGTCAAGTTTGATGGGTTAAACTACCCTATTTGGAGATTCCATTTTCAGTTTTTTGTTCAAGGGAAAGGATTTTGGAGCCATATTGATGGATCTAAACCGAAGCCGACAGAATCTCTATCGAATGTTCAACAATGGGAAATTGATGATGCTAGAATTGTCTCATGGATTTTGGGATATGTTAATATGAATATAGGGGCGCCTATGCGAGGTCTTAAAACAACCAAAGATATGTGGGATTATCTTGCCAAGGTATATCAACAGTCTAATCTTGCACGAAAATTTCAAATTGAACATGATATTTTCCAATATGCACAAGGGGATAAAAATATTCATGAATATTATGCTGGGTTCATGACTCTTTGGGCAGAATTGGAATATGCTAATATGGGCACTTTGACTAATGATTGTTGTATCAAAATGCTTCAACAATTATATACTGAACGAAAGGTTATGCAATTTCTAATGAAGCTACGTCCAGAATATGAAGTTGTGAGGGAAAATATTTTGAATCGTGTGACAGTGCCTGATATTGATTCTGTCCTTAGCGAGCTTCTTCGTGAAGAAACCCGAATGGCTACACAAGCTACAATGGAGAGTAAGAAAGAGGTGGAATCTGTTTTCCTTGCAAGCAAAGCCAAGGATAAATTTGTTCCACGTGATTGGTCTAAAGTGCAATGTCACGAGTGTAAAGAGTATGGTCATGGTGTCTCTCGTTGTAAAAAGAAAAATTTTTGTGTTTATTGTAAGCAGAGTGGGCATATTATTACTGAATGTTCAGCTAAAGGCTATAGAAGAAATCAGTCTCGGTCTACTCCTATGGCATATCATACATCTGATTGTGAACAAAATAGTGGGGTTACTTCTCACGGACAGAATGCAAACTTGATCGATGAGATGAAGCAATTAGTTCAGAATACAGTATCCACAGCTATATCCTCTGCATTTTCAGCCATTGGTTTGTCTGGTAAGAGTTCTTTTCCTATGAACTTGTTGTGGCTTCTAGATTCGGCATGTACTCATCATATGACTAGTGCTTATCCTTCAAAATTTTCATTTACTCCTTATAATTGTACACGAAAAATAATTGCAGCAAATGGTGAGAAACTTGATATTATTGGTACTACAAACCTTTCTCTTCCTTTGCCCTAGTCTCATAACTTATCATTGTCTAATGTGCATCTTGTTCCTAAAGCAACAGCAAATCTTATTTCTATTGGCCAATTAGTTGATGACCATAATGTTATTGTTTCTTTTTATCGTGGTGGTTGTTTGATTCAGGACCTACACACTGGGGAAGTGAAGGGGAAGGGTCGTAGGATGGGACGCTTGTTCACTTTAGAGATGGAGAAAGTACCAACTGATTTTGGATCAACATCTTCTCATCATTCATTTGTTTTCTCTTCTTTTGTTAGTTCCAATAATGTATGGCATCTTTGGCATAAACGGCTTGGCCACCCCAATTCTGATAGAGTTGATTCTTTATTTCGTTTAGGATTGTTGAATTCCAAATTGTCTTCTTTATCTTCTATAGACAAGTCTTGTTCTACATGCTCTTTGAATAAAAGTATTGTTTTACCATTCTCAATTTGAACTAGTGTTTCTACTGCTCCTTTTGATTTAGTGCATACAGATGTTTGGGGTCCTGCTCCTTGTGTTTCTCGTTTGGGCTTTCGTTATTTCTTAATTTTTATTGATGATTATACTCGCTACACTTGGATATATTTTTTGCATAAGAAGTCAGAAGTTTTTGCTTGTTTTCGAATTTTTTGAGCCATGGTAGCTAATCAATTTTCTAAGTCCATTAAAGTATTGCGTTCTGATTCTGGGGGTGAATATGTTAGTGATGACTTTAAAAGATTTATGGAACAACATGGTATTCTCTATCAATACTCATGTCCGGGAACACCTCAACAAAATGGAATATCTGAAAGAAAAAATCGACATATCCTTGCTGTTGTTCGCACTCTTTTACATGAATACCATGTTCCTTCTTTTTTTTGGGTTGAGGCAACTATTACTGCCATTTATTTAATTAACCGTTTGCCTACTCATGTTTTTCATTCGATCTCCCCCTTTGAAAGCTTATATAATCGTCAACCAGATTATTCAATTCTTCATGTTTTTGGTTGTATGTGTTTTGTTCATTTGCCAGCACATGAACGTAATAAATTTTCTTGTCAAGAAGTTAAATGTGTTTTTGTTGGTTATAGTCCTGATCACAAGGGGTTTATGTGTTATGATCCTATCATTCATCGGATTCGTATATCTAGAAATGTTATCTTTTTTTAGCATATCCCATACTTTGGTTCAAAGGATGCTATTCATAATGATACTTCTACTGTCATTCTTCATGATTTTGATGTTCTAGATACAACTCCAGTAATCAACTCATCTACACATGAACAAGGTCCTTCTGCTACACTTCCCTCGGGTAATGACCTATCATCAACTTCTCCGGTATGTTCATCTTCTGATCTTTTACCTCTTTCAACTGCTCCCATCATGCCCCTTCGTCGTTCCTCTCGTATATCTAATCCCCCTTCCCGTTTTTCTGATTCACCATATAGTTTTTTATCTGCTATTCTTGAGTGTACAGATATTCCTAAAACTTACCAGCAGGCTGTTTCACTTCCTTGTTGGAGAGAAGCTATGGATACTGAGATTAAAGCACTTCTTGATAATAACACTTGGGAATTGACCACTCTTCCTACTAATGCTTCTCTTATTGGTAGTAAGTGGGTTTATATAGTTAAATTGAAGCCTGATGGAAGTATTGATCGATACAAAGCTAGATTAGTAGCTCAGGGATACAAACAAGAATATGGCATTGATTATGAAGAAATTTTTGCTCCGGTTATCAAGATGACAACGGTTCGTACTGTTATGGCTTTGGCAGCAATTCATAACTGGACAATCTATCAAATGGATGTCACAAATGCATTCTTGCATGGTACTTTAAAGGAGACTGTTTACATGAAACCTCCTCCAGGTTATTCTTCTGACTCCTCTTTGGTTTGTCGACTAAAAAAATCTTTGTATGGATTGAAACAAGCTCCTCGAGCTTGGTTTGAACGGTTTCGAGAGGTTGTGATACAGGCTGATTTTGTTCAAAGTGGGCATGACTCATCCTTATTTATTAATTCTCAAGCTTCAGGCTTGACATGTTTACTTCTTTATGTAGATGATATTCTTATTACAGGTGATGATGAAAAGAGAATTTCTGATCTTAAATTGCTGCTTACTCAATCCTTTAAAATGAAAGATCTTGGTCCTGTTACATATTTTCTTGGTTTAAAGGTTCAAAGATCATCTCGGGGTTATTTCGTGAATCAACGAAAGTATGCTCATGATTTAATCAAATTAGCAAAGTTGACTGACACAAAGGAAGTAGACACACCTATAGAGCTCAATGTGAAGTATTCTAAGAATGTTGGATCGCCACTATCTGACCCAACTTTATATCGGCAGCTGGTTGGTAGTCTTATTTATCTCACCATGACTCGACCGGATATATCATATGTTGTTCAAGTAGTGAGTCAATTTGTTTCCTCTCCTTGTCAACTCCATTTGTCTGCTGTTTATCGAATTATTCGGTATCTTCGACGTACAGTTTCTAGAGGCTTATTTTTCTCTTCTACTTCCACTTTTCAACTTCGAACTTATGTTGATGCTGATTGAGCTGGTTGTCCTGACACTCGTCGTTCTACTACGGGTTGGTGTGTTTTCCTCGGTGACTCACTCATATCTTGGAAGTGTAAAAAGCAACCTACAGTTTCTAAGTCTTCTACCGAAGCAGAATATCGGGCTATGTCATCCGCTTGTAGTGAAATCATTTGGTTGATAGCACTCTTCAAAGATTTGGGGGTCACTTTTTCTACTCCTGTTCCTCTTTATGCTGATAATCTTAGTGTTATTCGTCTTGCCTCGAATCCAGTATTTCATGAACGTACTAAACACATCGAGGTTGACTGTCATTTTATAAGAGAACAATATCAAACTGGGATCATTTGTCTTCCTCATGTTCCGACGCAACTTCAGCTTGCTGATATCTTTACCAAGTCTATGACGCGTGCTCGTCATGATTTTCTTGTTAGCAAACTGCTGTTGTCACCACATCAGTTTGAGGGGGGATGTGACGTAAATCAGGTTCATATTCCTGATTAGTTGTTTTGTGTAAATATATTTAGTACATAGGGATAATATTGTAAATATATATTTGTATATTGTCTTATATAAATATAGTATTGGGGTAGGTCTTGATATTTTACCCACTTTTCTGCCGCATTCTTGTTTCTTCTCTGCTGATATTATCATCCAATACAAAAATCATTTTGCATAAGATTTCAATTGATTTGCTTCATTTCAATCTTTTCTTAATTTAAATAAGTTTTATTTAAATTTATTTCTATAATAACAAAAATAAATGATAAATTCTATCATTTCGTATACATTTTAAATTATGCATTGAACAAATAGAATAATTAATACTTTAATACGTATTTAAGATTCTAAGTTACTTCTCATGAAATATATATTATTTTTTTAATTAGATATTTTATAAGTTAAGCAATAAAACAATATTTTAAATACATTTTACATTTTTTAATATCATATTTTAAGATTCGAGAAGAAATTTTTATTTTAATTGTAACTTATTATAAGAGAATATATGCAAAAATTTATTAATATATACAGCTGATTGGTAATTCATTAATTTTTATATTAATAAAAAAAAAGTTTCATTGCAATATATATATATATATATATATATATATATATAAACAAAACAATTGTAGATAGGTAGGAAAGAAATCTTGAGTATATTTAATCACAGACAATAATTTTTTATTTTTTATTTTCAGTTTTCTAAAAAAATTAAAGTATTTATTTTCTATAAAAAAATTAGAAAATGTATTCATTTAATAAAAATAGAAAAATGTATTTTATTTTGAAAAATACGTTTTATTTAATAAAAATGAAAAATATTTTTCTGTTTTAAAAAATAAAAAAATATACTTATTTACAGAAAAATAAAAATAATTTTTTATAAAAAATTTTATCATAAAACTGATTAAAAAGTTTTAAATTTTTTTTTAAAAACTGATTTCCAATTACAAAGGGAAAAGCTGCAGTAACTCTAATCCTGTTACCATAACGACCCTTTCTCAAATACCTTGCTATTCTTCCAACGGGAAACTGAAGAGTTATATATATATATATATATATATATATATATATATGAAGCTTTGAAATTTGTTTTCAATTTGTCTGCGTATTATATTATATTACTGGAGTTTGTTCTTTAATTTCTTGGAATTTTTAGGTGCTGGAATTGGCTGGGAATGCGGCTCGTGACAATAAGAAAAGCAGAATTGTACCAAGCCATATCCTTCTAGCAGTGAAGAATGATGAGGAGCTTGAAAAGTTGACAGGCAATGTTACCATTTCAAGTGGAGGTGTGTTGCCTTACATTAATCAGGCTCTTCTGCCTAAGAAGACACAGGCCTCTTCATCTTCTTCTGATTAAACCCCCATTTTAGTTATCTTTATTCCTTGCTGTCTTTTTTCACACAGTATTTCACTTTCTTTTTTCATTTGTAAGCTCTTTATGGGGTCTAATATGGTAGTAAATTATTCAAGTTGTGGCTCTAGGAAAACCATATTTAATGATCGGTTTTAATTTGGTTATGTTCGTTCTATAAGAATTCAAATTAATTAGATCTTATAATATTAAATTCAATCAAATTAAATATTCATTCTTATAATGCATATCTTAGCTTCCTAAATATATAATATTTTTTAATTATTTTTATATAAATAAATTTAAATAAAACATAAAATAAATTTACTTTCACTTTTATCTCTATTTACATTAATTTTTTTTATAAATAATTGAATACAATTTTATCAATAAAATTGAATTAAATTTTTTTGTATGAACTAAAACAAAAAAGAAAATTATCGGTGCAAACAAAGAGCTGCAGTAACAGTATCTTCACTTGAATGGTCGTGCAAGGATTTGGGTTTATTAAATCAAATTCCAAAAATAGAAACAATATGATTTAATTAATATTAAAATGAGTTTTTTTTTTATTTTTTTAACCTTAAAAATTCGTTTTAAAGGATGATACTTCCAAATTTATGTTAAAAATTTCAAGTCATAGTATTTTTACACATAATTTGACCTTCTTTTCACATTTGTAAGCTATTTATAGGAAATGTCTTGTAATATGATTTCAAATAACTAAAGTTTGTAGCTCTAAGAAAAACCATATCTGAGGATTGGTCTTATTTTTATTATGCTCATTTTATAAGAATTCAAATTAATTAGAAATTATAAAGCATATTTTTATAGCTATTAAGATTATTTTTTTATAAATAATAAATTTAATTAGGTTCGATTATATGTATCTCTAAAATAAGTGAAAATCCCGGTGCAAACAAGGTGTAAAAATCTCAACTTGAATGTTACTACAAATCTTATTTGGGTTTATTAATTCAATTTCAAGAAAAAATATTGAGAATCCAATTGATGACTTGATTTCAAGAAAATAGTTGTGAGAACTATATGTAACAAAATCAAGATGGACTTAAGATTCCTTTTTTAAACAGTGGAGCAAAAATTTGCTTTCGATTTTTTTTTGGGTGCCTGTAAATGTAAACAACTTCTAATTTTACATGCAACAAAGAAAAAGAAAGTAAAATAAAAGAGTGATAATCTACCTTTTATTTTTATGAAGTATCTGGAACAATAATGCACAGAATAGCCTCATAAAACAGGGCTTGCTCTGTTTTAACTATGTCTAAGTTAAATCCAAGAAACTGAAGGAAAATATCAAGAATTATACATATTATAATTAAATATATTTAACCATCAGAATTGCCCATAATTGATTGAATTGTCACCTTCTTCCAATACTCTGCAATTCAAGGTCCTTTTTATAATTAGGGACCCTGCCTATTGATTAAGCACTCCTTTCAAGCGTTTCTTGATACCTTTTGATGGAGAGCTGTTTTTGCAACCTCATTTGGCGATGGAACCTGTTTATAAACAAGTCTGCTACATGGTCTATTTCATCTTCTAAACTGAATTCTTCCCCTGCTTCTTGCTTTGAATTCTTTACCAAATCTATCACTGACCCTCCTGGATCTTCAAAGTCCAGATCTTCAGACTCAAATAATGAGTGGGTTAGGTCTGGAAACTTTTCATTATCATCATCATCATAACCTTCTGCAATAATATTATCCACAAACTCTGTTTCATTTGGATTTGGCGGAAACATGGAGTTTTGGCTATAGAGAACTATGGCTTTGCTTTGGTCTTCCATATTTTCTTTTCCTTCTTCTTTTTTTCTGTGTTCTTGCTGGCTCACCAGAGCATGGAGCTTTTGAGAAATGGAGCTCATTATAATTTTCTTGTTATCCCTTAACAGAGAGAATATCATTAACCGAGTTCTCAAGGCATTGGTTTTGCTTTTGAGAGCTAGTGTGTTAGCCTTGGCCATTGATGCCAATACTAATGTTATTCTCTTCAAGAATTTAGTTGCTCTGTTCTTCAACATTTTCTTGGTTCTTGATTAAGATTTCCTTATATCTCTACAGACTGGACAAGAGAAAATAAACAATCAAAAGATAATTACAATTGAAAAAACACTGAAATACCAAAATGGGTTTAGCTGAAATTTGCAAAGATTGTTTGTAAGATACAAGAAAAAGCAATTGTCTGGCATGAAGGATCAAAAGAAGTTAAGGGGTTTTATATAAGCACCAAGCCTCTGTTGGGCAAGTGACCTTTTTTGGTACTATTTTGTTCGTTTCTCCTCTCGACTTTATGGGACCGCTACGTAGTTCTAGACCGGGTCCGAGTCCTAATCCTTCTAAACCAGTCGGTTTTCATAGGGTTTTAATTATATTATAATTGGTTTTTGGTTATAAGAGACTTCGATGGCGATTTTAATTTAATTCATTTTTTAAAATTTTTATTATATTTTAATTTTTTTTAAAGATTATATTTTTTTATAAACCAAAATTTCAAAGTTGAGCTGAATATAATAACAAGAGAAAATATATTTAAAATTTAAATTTAAAATATTTGATTAAATTAAAATAGTCTTACAAGTTGATCTATCTATTTGGTGATAGAAAAATTATATTTTAATTGAGTATGAAGGATTTTGAAAATTTTTTTAATAAAAAATTGGTTTGAAATTGTAAGATTAGGATTTTAGAGGGTGTTTCTCAAAACTGGAGTTTTTCAGCTTATTATGAATAAGTAATTTTTAGATTATAATCAGATTAAAAATAAGCAGTTAAGCGTTTCTGTAAACTAGTTAATAATCAGCTGATAATCAGTTTATAATCAGTTAAGTGTTTCTGTAAAATCAGCTTATAATCAGTTTTTAATTGTAAAAACTGTCAAAATGACCAAACTGTCCCTGAATTTATTTATTGTATAAAAATAATTTTTTAAATGTCAATTCAAAATTTATTTTGTAACAACAATAATAATAATAAATTTATTTAAGAAGAAACGTAAAAGAATTTTGATGGGAACTAAAGTGTATTGGGTGGACAAATCTGAAATATTGAAGATTACGTAGGGATAGTATGGTCTTTTACTTGGTCAAAACTGCTTAAAAAATAAGTACTTAAAAAAAGTAACAAAACTCAACTTTTAAAAAACTGATTAAAATCAGATTATAATCTACTATTTAAGTTTTCAGAAACACTTAAATAAACAACTTAAAATTTAAAAACTACTTATAATCAATTTTGACCAGCTTTTAAATTTTAAAAAACATCATCTTAATATGAATCTGGCTCGGTTTGATTCAGAAAAAGGCAATGGCCATGGGTAGGGCAAATTATTAACGAATAAAAGAAGAAAGGGGGAGAAAGAGTGGGACTTAAGAAATGAAATGAAATGGACACTGAAAGTGAAAGTTAAAAGTGATTAAGGATTGGGACTCGTGGCATTATTTACTAGGTTTAGTTATGTTTTGGTGGGTTAGAAGCTACAAATTTTGGCTATTTTTGCATGGCATTTATTAGGTGATGTTTGGATCTAAATATACGGAATTAAAAATTATAAAATGTGAAATTAATAAAATAAATAAATTTATTATCATTTGGAATTAAAATAAAATTTTGGATTTATCATTTATATTCAAAACCCTCAAAAACAAAAAAAAAATAGACATATAACCATGGAATTTACTAAATCCATGAATTCTGACAACTATTCTATGAACCAATCAATGGATTTTGACATAATCCATTGAAATTGCTGAATCCTTTCATCCACATTTTTATCAATCCGAAGGGGTAATGGGGAAGAGCTGGCTTTACTTTATTTAGGGAATTGTTGGATATTTTCACTAGAGACCCACAAAAATAGGTCACGGACCCCTTTATTTTGTGGCTTTCTTTAGTCTTAAGGACAGCTTTTTTAATATTTTAAAGCATATTTTCAAATTCATTTGTTTTAAGAGTATAGAGAGGGCCAGTGAAGAAAACTCTTTCTCGCCACATAATCAAACAAAGTCTTTTAACTTCATTCCAATTTTGTTATTTGTATCCAAGTGGGTTGACAGTCAATTTTCCCCTTTATATTAATTTTGCTTTTTTATTAAATTCAAATACTTTCACAACCGTTTTAATTGAGAGAATTGAAAGCTTAATATCACCTCAATTGATAAATTTTTTTTTTTATCTTTCTATAAATTTTTCAGTTTTTTAGGGGAATGATTTAATTTTGTTTAAATTAAATATATATATAAATTTAACATAATATATAGCCATTAGTATTGTAAAAACTAAAATACTAAGCTGCTTTGTGATCAAAATAAACAAAGTTAATTATTTAAAAAAATAATTACAAGATAATTTTGAGTTGAATAATATTTTCTTTATCATTTAATTTATAATGTGTTAGTATTGTGACCAAAATTTTAATTGGACTTGAAAGAATTTTTTCTTATAGTTGAGTTAAATTTTTACACAATAATTGAGTTAGGACTTTACCAAAAAGTTGAGCCAAATTGGAAAAACTGTAGTATCAACAATTGTTGATTTGGTATGCCGCAAAGTGCATGGATAGAGTGACTTTAGTGATGATATTATAAGAGTGTTTGCAATTTTATTCTTTTAAAAAATTATAATATTGATTTGATGGATTATCACTATGAGAGTTCATTAAGTAACTCAACTGCAAAATTTGTTTGCATTATTTGTTTTTCTTTTTTCTTTTTTCTTTTTGCACTTATAACTATTATTGCCTGATTTTCCTAACAAACTAGTGGTATGAGGGCTGTTGATTTTTATTATGACGTTCGCAGTTATTTTAGGAAAGAGAAAAAGATTGAAATTGAGATATTGAAGGCACATCAATTGAATCATATGCTAATTGTGGAAAAATTTTGAAAGATGGAGCAATCAAAAAAAAAAGTGACGAAAAGAGAATATCAAATCATCAAAATATCTATCGAGAGATTTTTGCACTGTGGAGTACTATATTTTGATGCTTGAAAATTAAAATAATAGTTGAAGAGTCTAAATAAGTTACAAGTGAAGACGAAGAGCAAGCTGAAAATTAATAATGATGATAATTCCTCATTTAATACTTAGATTAATTATAATAATAACTATGAGATTATTATGAGGAGTGGTGGAATCGGATTAAATTAGGAAAGTTTAAAATTTTGAAACAAAAAAATTTACATTTATAAAATCACAAAATCTGTGCAAATGAATGAAGCAAAAATGAGAGAGAACACATATAAATGAAGAATTCAAGAAGCTTCATTCATTAGTTAAAAATGAAAAATTACAAAATAATAGTCATAAGATGGTTTATATATGTACAACATAAAGTCCAAAATACCCTTCAAACCTAACTATAATAACTAAACTTGCCATATAATAAAAATATATACAAATAAACATATATCTCAACAGCCCCCTCAAGATGGAGGTTGGTGAGGAACCAAGCTCATCTTAGACATCAATAGCTCATGAGACTTAACAAAAAATAACTTGGTGAAAATGTATGCCAACTGTAACTTAGAAGAAACATGAGTAATAACAATGAATCCATCTTTCAACCTGTTTCTTACTAGATGCCAGTCAATATCTAAGTATTTTGTCCTCTCATAAAAAATAGAATTTGCAGCTATGTAAAGAGTTGCCTGATTATCACATTTGAGAGAAATAGGCAACTAAATAGGTACCCAAAAATCTTGCAACAGATAGGTCAGAAATTGAAGTTCACAAACAGTAGTTGTCATACTGCAATATTCAACTTTAGCTGAACCTCTAGCAATGGTAGCTTGCTTTTTTGTTTTCTAAGATATAAGTGAAGATCCTAAGAAAACACAATACCCGCTAACAAATTTTTCTAGAAACAATACAAGACCCCCAATCAACATCAGAATAAACCTCAAATTGGAGAGAGTAGCAAGCAGGGAAGAAAAGACCAGTAGAGGGAGTATGCTTAAGGTATCTTACAATATGAATAGCAGCATCCCAATGTGACTTCCTAGGGCTACTTATGTACTGACTTAACTATTAAGTGGAGTAAGTAAAATCTGGTCTAGTGAGGTTAAGATATATCAATCTGCCAATTAATCTCCTAAATCTATCTGGTTCAAGAAAAACCTCAGAAGAATCATCATGAATCTTAAAACCAATAGGCAATGGTATTGTAGCAGGCTTTGAATCAATAAGACTAGTATCCTCAATCAGATCTAGAACATATTTCCTCTGATTGAGATACAAACCTGTTGAAGTTCTATGAATCTCAATTCCCAAGAAATATTTAGCTAAACCCAGATCTTTAATGGTAAAAGCCTCATCCAAAGCAGTTTTCACAGCAGTAATTTCATTAACATTTATTCCAATCAACAACAAATCATCCACATAAGCCAGTAAAGCCATAAAGTTTTGTCCAAAATATTTAGTAAACAAGCAAGTATCATGAATAGATTGAAAAAAAACCAGAGAATACTGTTTATTTGTTAGTTCCAAATTTCACTGTCGAGAGGCTTGTTTAAGGCTATAAAGAGACCTTTTAAGCTTGCAAACCAAGTGAGGAGAAGGGACATTATAACCAGCAGGTGGTTGCATATAAACTTCCTCATCTAAAGAACCATGAAGAAATACATTATGGATATCAAGCTGAAAAATAGGCCACTGTTTAGCAGAAGCAATAGCCAAGAAGAGCCTAACTGTAACTAGTTTAGCCATATGAGAAAAACTATCATGAAAGCACATCCCCTCAATTTGATTAAACCCTTTGTCTACTAGTCTAGCTTTATATTTATCTATGGCTCTATTAGGCTTAAATTTAACCTTGTAGACTCACTTGCAACCAATAGGTTTCTTGTCAAGTGGTAAAGGAGTTAATTCCCAGGTCTACTTTTGTTATAGGGCAAGAATTTCTTTATTCATAACCTCCACCCAACAAGGATCAGACTTAGCCTGAGTATATGTAGTAAGTTCCTTGACAGTGGATATATTAGCCACAAAATCAATGTGATTCTTGTCTAAGTACTGGAAAATAGAAGAAGAAAAAGGAACTATACCATATAAAGAATTAGATTGACTTATAGATAAAGAATTTTGAACAAAAGACACAAATTGATTAAGCCATTTAGGCTTAACTCTAACTCTAGTACTATGTCTTGAATGAACATGAACAAAAGTTGAAGGAACTGCTTGCTATGGTAAAGTAGAAGAAGAAGAAGAAGAAGAAGATTATGATGATGATGATGATGATGATGATAAAGAAGAAGAAGAAGAAGAAGAAGAAGAAGAAGAAGAAGAATTTGATGTACTTAATACAGGAACAATAGTATTAAAAATAAGTGGAGCATCAGGAGAAACAACAGGTAATACTGGTGCAGTAGAAGAAGAAACAGAAGAATGATGAAATGGAAAAATGTTTTCATAAAATGTGACATCTCTAGAAATCAACACAAACTGAGATTCAAGATTAAACAATTTGTTTACTTTTTGTCTAGATGCATACCCTAGAAAAACACATTTAAAGGCTCTTGGGGCAAATTTATCCTTATGAGGTGTAGTGTTGAAGCATAGCAAAGACAACCAAAGGCTCTCAAGATACTATAATCATGAGGTTTATTGTGAAGAATGAAATAAGGTGTCTGCTAGTTTAGAACAGGGGTAGGAAGTTTGTTTATTATATGAGTGGCAGTCAAAATAGCTTCAACCTAAAAACACTTAGGCAAACTAAACTGGAACATTAAGGCTCTAGCTATTTCAAGTAGATGTTTATATTTTTTTCTCAACCACCCCATTTTGTTGAGGCGTTTAAGGAGTTATTTTTTGATGAATCACATCCAATAAATTAAAAAAATGAAGAAATTTAGTATTAACAAATTCTAGACCATTATTAGTTCGAATTTGTTTAATTTGAGTATCAAATTGAGTGGAAATAAGAGAAAAAAAATTTTGAAGTTGAGAGAATGTTTGAGATTTTTATTGTAGAAGAAATGTCTAAGTGACCCTACTATAGCCATCTACTATAGTAAGAAAATAATGTGCTCCTGAAATATAAGTAGTAGAGTAAGGACCCTACAAGTCAACATGAATTAATTCAAAAGATTTAGAAGTTTGAGAAACACTATTAGAAAAAGGTAATCTGTATTGTTTATACAAAGAACAAATGTTACAATGATAGTTATCATTATTAACTGTAGACACAGAAGAAGGTAAATGTTGAATTTTATTATAAGAAGTATACCCCAACCTTTTATGCAACAAATCATAAGGAATAACATCTTTAATCATATGTCTAGCAGTATAAACAAAAAAAATTTAAGTCCTTAAGAAATTGAAACACAAACCAACAGGAACAAAACAACTTACAGCTGGCTTATTAAAAAAAGATTGAATAGTGTCTAAAAGAAAGCTAGATTTATTTAATATATACAAACCAACATGATGTTTGCCTATAACAATGACTTCCTTAGTCAAGTGGTCTTAAAATAGACAATGAGTTTGAAACAAAATGACCTCAATATTTATGTCTTGAGTTAGTTTACTAACTGACAGCAAATTAAATTCGAAACCAGGGACTAACATCACATGATGCAAAGACATTTTAGAATGAAAGAAAACATACCCAATTTGTTTAACTAACACAATAGACTTATCAGGTAAATGAATTAAAAAAGTAGGTTCAAAAGAGATAAGATCATTCATGTACTTAGAACTATAACACATATGATTAGTAGCACCGAAATCTATTATCTAAAAAATATTATCAAGGACACCTGATATACTCGGACTAAGAAAATTTATATTACCTGCAAAACTAGTAAAAGTCATGCATGCATTATCAGCAACAGTTTTGCCCTTCAAGCACCTTTGTATTTCTTTTTCAACCAGAGATGCAATATTAGCATACTAGTTTGGTTGCTATGATGACTTAACAAGAGGTACAGGACTTGCCTCTTCATTAGAAGTATGAGCAACCTGAGCCACAAACTTATTAGATCATTTAATTCTAGATCTCTTATCATTCCACCACTTAGGATACCCATATAGTTTAAAACAATTCTTTTTGTCATGACCCTTCAAATGACAATAGATACATTGACTTTCAGTCCTAAACTGACCTCTCCTAAAAGTATCTCTAACATTATTATCCCTATTAGACCCCTTAACAAAATACTGTCTTCTTACATCCATAACACTAGCATCAACATTATCAACAAAACTACTATGCTCTTCCCTTTGCTTCTCAACTCTCAACACCATTGAGTAAGCCTTAGTAACTAATGGTAATGGTTCCAGCAAAAGAATTTTATTCCTCATATGATCGTACTGATCATTGAGGCTCATTAAAAACTGCATTAGCTTGTTCAGATTATTAAAATTTGATACTTCTCTTCCAGTAACATAAGGACACTCAGGAGTTTGTACTAAATAAGCAAATTCATCCCACGGTTTCTTAAGTTTTGTAAAATATGCAGTAACAGACAAGCTCTCCTGAGAAATTAAAGAAATTTCTCTTTGTACTCTATATATCATTGGTCCATTACTCTCATCGAACCTATTTGCAAACTCATCCCAGAGTTCTTTAGAATCATCAACATAAATGAAAGCCTCAACAAGGTCTTTCGAAATAGAGTTCAACAGCCAAGATGTAACCATACATTCAACTCTCTTCTACTTAGTATATCCATCACTATCTTTATCAGGTTTGACATAGGACCCGTCAATAAACCCTAACTTCGTTTTAGCCCCCAAAGCAATCTTCATTGCCCGACTCTATGCAAAAAAAGTTATGTTCAGTAAGTAGAGTACTTACCAAGATCATACCGGGATGATCAGATGTTTGCAAATGAAGTGGATCGAAATCATGATTGTAGTCCGCTGTGGATGCACAATTGTATCAGATGTCTCCCCCACTGTGGTCATCATGTTATAAAAAATCAATCAGGGTTAAGTGTTTAAGATGAATGAAGAAATCGAGCACGTTAAGAGAGTTACAAGATTGTTAAGAAACACGATCAACACTATCAGAACAAAACAAATGAACAATAGATCGAGAACACAAATTATGCCAAATCAGATCGGAAGAAATGATCTAAATCAACACGATCTAAATTAGATCGGAAAACAACATGATCTAAATCAGATCGGAGAAATGAATCAACAAGAAACACAAATTATACCAAAGGAACTAAATCTATAGATCAAATGAACAATAATTCCAAAATTAACTTTTTTTAGAAAAAAGATCTACAAAAAAAACGAGATTTGATGCAAAGAATTGCAAAAAAAAAAAATGAAAAACAAGATGAGCAACACAGGAATCGCTCTGATACCATGTAAAATCACAAAATCTGTGCAAATAAATCAAGTAAAAATGAGAGAGAACACCGAGAAATGAAGAATTCGAGAAGCTTCATTCATCAATCAAAAGTGAAAAATTACAGAATAATAACTATAAGATGGTTTATATATATACAACATAAACTCCAAAATACCCTTCAAATCTAACTACAATTACTAAACCTATCATACAATAAAAATATATACAAATAAACACATATCTCAACAACATTCAACATGTAAATTTATTGTGAATAAATTCAAGATAAAACTAATCAAAATTATTTCTTTCAACATTATAGTGGTGCAACAACTAATTTTTGCTCTTGGTTTGATAACGATTGAAAAGTGACAATTGTATCTTTTGAGTCTGCATTTAATTTTTTGTATTTTTATATTCTAGTTGGTAAATTATATATTAATAGTTTAAAATAATATTATTTAAGTTTAATTTTAGTAATCCATCTCCATAAAATTAATATCATATTTTTCTTCTTTTTCTATAATTGGCAACAAAAGTTTCACAACATAAATAATACTTTTATTTAAATATAAATTCATACTCATCAAATTTATAAAATTAAATAAAAAACATACATAGTATTATAAAAATATATAATTTAGGAATAAATTTTAGGTACGAATATTTTCATTCTTAAATTTAGACAAATTAGAAATAAATTTGACCGATAATCCCTAATAAATAAAAATTTTATAGTGTTTGCCAAATAAAAAAGTATTTAAGTATATTTATTTAATTAGGTATATTATTTAGAGGTAAGCAATAGCATAATTGATATAAAATTAAAATAATACAATTACTTATAATTATAATTATTTTTAAAATATTTGTGGGGTGAAAATATAGTTCAAATGCCTTATTAAAAAAATATTATGCATATATATATATACATATATATATATATATTAAATTGAAAAAAAAAATAAATTTATATATGTCATTGTCATCATAATTAGGAATAAAATATTTCTTATAGAAGAAAGTTGTAACTTATAAGAGCTATAAAACTCCAAATATTTTTTTTTTGTTATTACCTGATGATCCTTAATTTTTTTTTGTCAATTTATAATACAATTTAATATACCAATTTCCTCATTTTTAGATCTTCCTAAAAATTATTAAGTGAAAATCTTTATAGAAAAATAATTAAAATTATATATCAATAATATATATATATACATATATATATAGTCGAGAGGGGAGAGTCTATGGACCACCAATCCCTTAGTCTCGCTTCTGATCATGATTTAAAAACAAAGAAAATTAATAGGCCCACATTATATTTTATAAAAATTAAAAAAATAATTATTTTTATTAAGAATATAAATGTATATATAATTTTTTATTATATTTTTATTTTAGCACGAGATATATATAATAAGTAACATCAATATTATGTTTGGATGTGGTGGGTTCATTTCAGGAGGAAAAATGGAAAGTAATGATAGGAAATGTTGGAGAAAAGGAGGGTAATGATAGGAAATGGAAGTTAAATACTTAACTTTATTTGAGAATAAGGTAAATATATATTTATTAATTAATGAATAAAAAATATTAAAATTATAAAAATATTAGTCATGTTATAAAATAAAATTTTAATTTAAAGGATAAAAAAGTAAAATTACTATTTTTTTTTAAATTTACTTTCTCTTTCTTTAGAGTATAAGAAAATTTCACCTTAAGAATAATAAGAAAAAAATAATGTTTATGATTTCTTTCTTTTTATTTAATTCATACTCTTTTTTCTTTCAAATTAGTGAAAAATTTTATATTTTATTCTTATATCTTCCCTCCCTCTTTCTTAACGTTAATTCAAATATAGAATATTGAGTAGAAATTTAATATGTAAGTTAATTTATTAAAATAATAAGCGAGTTAATAAAAAAAAGTCAACTTTTTAATTTAGGAAGGAAAGGAGTAATTAAAAGAAAGAAAGAGAGGTGGTCCAACTCAATAGTGAAGATTCTTGGACAATATGTTTTGCTTAATGGACTCGTCTTCAATAATGGATGCTATATGGAGACATCAACCCCGATGAAGCTTCATCAATCTGTGTCCAAATAAAAAAATAATAATAATGATAAAGTGATCGATGAATTCTTCTTTTTTCTCTTTTTACCCGACTCATGTTAGGTGAGAAGAAGGTGCTTCCCAATTTTCTTAAGCAAGATATTTTAAGCTAGCAATGGTTTCTTCACTTTAAAGTATTAATCAATAAAGACATAAACCATGTAAAAGAAAATGAAATAATCTAATTATAAAACAGTAAATTCATTATAAAATTAAAATTAAGATAAAAGCAAATTTATCCACCAACTAATACTAATCTTTCAAATTGTATTTCTTTTGTTATATATATATATTAATCTATTCTCATCTAACCAAAGCAAGAAACATATAAAATATACTTCACCCATCCACAAATAATTATCACTTTATAAAAATTAAAATTATTTTATATTTTTATTTCAAATTTACCAATATATAATAATAGTATAATGAAATGATTAATAAATGAAGGAGAATGATAGTTTAATAAAATGATTATATAAATTATATTATTATATAACTTTCTTAATTGTTGTATACAAATTTTAAAATAATAATTATTTATGAATATAGAGATTAAAGAGTACAAAAAGTATCATCACTTGCCGATGTGGGAAGTTTTGGTAACGTGGCATTTTGTGCTATACAATTAATACAAATTTCTTTCAGTAAGCTAGAATTGTTGGTTTTGCTCTTGATTTTTATTTAATTGTTTGATATATAACTAAAACAAAAGGCAAATGGTCAATTAAATCAAATTAATTCTTTCTTTCTTTTTTTAAACGTGAGATCATCTATGTGCTTCTCTCATTTTATATCATACTTTCAACCATAACTCAATAATTAATTAATTGCTTGTTTTATAAAGAACAATAAATTCAAATTAATTTTAAGATATTGTTTATATACATGGAATTCATTTAATTTGTAATTTATTTTCACTAAAAAAATCATTTGTAAATAAAAATTTCATGTTTGGATTAATTATAAAATTCTTTTAAATATATAATTTTGGTATATTTGAAAGTAATTAATTAACAAGCAAAATATAAATACTTAAATTAATGTTTAATTAATTTTGGGAATGGGAGGCAAGTGGACCTTGTTTGCGAATAAAGGGGAAAATGAAACTTTGTACTGAATTGTAAACAATCCGTACTCTGTATTCATGAATTTGAAATATATATATATATATATATATATATACATTGAGCAAAAAGACAACGAACTGATTAACTCAAAAGGCGGTACTAGCGATAGCCGCAGGACTAGCCTGAACGACTGGATACACACCTATCAAGTCAACCAAATCGCTCATTTGATATATATATATATATATATATATAATTCTACTTAATAGTATCCAGTTAGTTTAAACTGCTTTATTTGATATATGACTAATCTTATAGAGATATTTATACTACTGAAATTAAGAGACTTATAATAATAACAATAATAATAATAGTAAAAGAAAAAGATGTTGCCATATATATATACATATATATATATATAATCTAAGTTGCAAATTAAAACTAAAATTAAGATAAAAGCAAATTTATCTATACCAACCAAAACTATCTTTCAAATTGGATTTATTTTGTTATATATTAATCTGTTTCAGATCTGTCCAAAAAAGAGAAAGCTGGAAAAGAAAAATACATAAAATAGACCAAAAAAAAATTATATTATGAATTGCCGATGTGGGAAGTTTTGGAAAGTTCCATTATTGGAGGTGGTAGTAATGTGGCATTTTGTGCTACACAATAAATACAAATTTCTTTCACTCGGCTAGTCTTATAATAGTCTGGATTGGTTGATTTGCTCTTCGTTTTATTTAATTGATCGATACATAACCAAAGCAAAAGTGTATGCATTCTAATAAAAAAAAAAACAAAGGCATATTGTCAATTAAATTAAATTAAAATTAAATCAAACCAAACCAAATTAAATTAAATTAAAAAAAACAAAGGCATATGGTCAATTAAATTAAACTAAAAGTAAACAAAACCAAATTAAAGTAATTGTTTTTTTCTTTCTAAATGTGAGATAACTTATGTCATTTTATGTATTAAACAAAAAGTGAGAGTTTACAACATGACTCAATAAATATTTAAGTACTTTATAATGGGCAGTGAAATCAAATTAATTTTAAGATGTTGTTTATATATATGGAATTCATTTGATTTGTAAATTAATTTCACTAAAAAAAATCATTTTGTAAATAAATTTTTTGTGTTCTGATTAATTATAAAATTCATTTAAATTTTATTAATTTGTACTTCAAATTCATTATTTAATTTTGTAGCTTGCACTTGTTGTTAATTAGTTTCCAATTTCTTTGTAAATTTAATCAATTTTGACAGAATTTGATTTAAGTATAACCAATTTCGGAAAATCAAAGATGTAAAATTTTACTAAATATAAATTTGTGAATTTATAAATAAATTAAATAAAAATTTTATGAAATTGAGAACAAACTCAACATTTCTCCTTCTCTAAATTGAAATTGATGGATGAAGAAATCACACTCCTCCTAGACTTATGCCTATATGGTATTTTTTTTTTAAAGCTCGAACCGTGAAATTTATTTTTAAGGTTCGAATCCCTGACCTCTCCTATTGAGAGTAACATCAGGTGGCCAGTTGAGCTACCCCAACTAATTTATGCCTATATGGTATATTTTCTAGTATTTAGTTAAAATTTATAATCACATAAGATTTTTTTTTTGGTGGTTAAAATCGAGGAATAAGAAATTCTTATCATTGAATTATGAAGCATGATTTTTAATTGTGAATTAATAAAGTTTTTTTCATTACCTTATAATTGAAATATTATGATGTATTTTAAAGAATTCAAATATTCATTTTTAAATTTATTTTTTAATTAATTAGATATAATTTATTAATTAGATTAATAATTATAGTTTAAAAATACATATCATTTTTTAAAAAATTAAAAAAATCGAGTTCTTTATATAACAAAATAAAAAATGAAATTTATTTCAGGAATCGGTTCTATTTCCAATTTTAGACTATTCCAAGAATGTTCTTAATATCTTCAATTGTGCGCAGTTGGAATTGCATTGTATGTGGGCTATGGGGCTGGCGCAGACGGAACCGCCGTTACCTATATTGGGTCAGGTGATTTGCTCATCATAGGAAGAGAAAATTATATGGATTTTTTTTTTTACTTTTATTTTAAAAAATACTCTCTCTCTCTCTCTATATTTTTACTTTTTACTTTTCTACTTTTCATTTTTATCTTTTTTTTTTGAAATATACTATTTTTCAATACCTTTTTTTCCCTTGTTTGTTCCTTTATTTTTATTATTCTTGTTTCATTTTCTATGCTCTTCCTATCCAATAGTTCCTCAATTAAACTAGGAAAGCATACGAGTATTAAGTTATAATCATAATGTTTTCTTTGAAATAAATAGTCAAAATAGTTTATTTTTTTTTTGAGAAATCTAAAATCATACATTTCCATTTAGTGTTTGTAACTTTTTTTTATGTTTTTTATTTTAATGTTATTTAACTGTAATGTTATAGTTTTATTTATAAATAATATATCCATAATATATATATATATATTATAATTAACCAATATATAAAGATGAAAAGATAATATATTCAAAAAATATATATTATAGTTAAACAATATATAAAAATTGTACAAACTTAAAGACAATATATAAATAACATTCTCACAACATATATATAACATAAAAGTTAGTACACAATATATCTGTAATATATAAAATAATATTATAAAAAAAAGTTATTAAATTTTTTTGAGAAATTTTTATATGTTATTTTCTTTTTAAAGTTTTGTTTTTACAAAACAATATTTGAATTAAACTCCATTTTTATTTTTATTTTATTGAAAAATTTTACAATATATATATATATATACATAATATATTTATAATATATATACCATATATATAAATAAAAAATTACGAGTTTTTTATGGGATAACGATAATTTTATATTTTTATAATTCCTTAATTTTTTGAGGTATTTTTGAAATTTGTTTTTATTTATAATATTTTTGAAAAAAAAATTCACTTATAGGAATTTGAGGCATGGATCACTTAATTATTGTGATCTTTTTAAGGCTCTTTGGATGTGAATAATTATATCATATACCAAAAATATTGATTCAGTTTAAAATATGCATTCAAGAGTTGAAATAAAGAAAAAATATATTAAATAAATTAAGTTTTATAACATAAAATAATATAAATTATTTTGACTAAGTTGCCTTATATATATATATATATATATAATATATATATAAACCATCATTGTTATTATAATCTCATATGGCTTAAAACATGATTATGGTAATCTTCTGCAGAAGTATTTGTTTTTTGTTTTTGCTTTTGTTAAATAATTACAAAATAAAAATTGAGTAAGAGGATTTGTGCATGTTGCTCCTTTCTCAAATTTATAGCATGCAATTGGCTAAAAATGGGGAAAGAAAACAACAAGCAAATTACAAAAACGAGTGGACTCACTTTGAAGTGAAAGAAAAGGAAAAGCAAGTGGAAGATTTTTTTTTTAATATTTTTATTAGAAGAAAAAAGAAGAGTGAAGCCAAAACCTTCTCTTAATTAATTTGCAGCTTTTCTTGCTAATGGTTTCTATTTATAATATTAAAAACTATTTAATTAGCAAAGAAAGTTAACCTTTCAACTCCTTCTCCATTCACTCACCAAACACGTTAATTAAAAATTTATAAGAGAAAGAAAAAGAAACTTCTCCCCCACTTTATCTTTTTCTTATTTTGAAAAACTGGCGCAACGCTCCAAAACACAAAAACTACAAATTATTTAAAATAATTAAATATTTAAAAGTTTAAAATTATATATATTTTTATAATTTTATATTTAAAATTATAATTATAATTATAATAAATAAAAATGATTAACTATTTAAAATAAAATTTTATAATTTTTAGTTTTAATTTATCATAAATCATTGCATTTATCGGATTCAAAATTTCAATGGGTGAAAGTTAAGAATAATATAAGCCCAAAGGCATATATAGAGCAAGCGTAATCAGAGCATTTCCAATTTAATTTTTATGTCTCCTGAATTCTAATAATAAAAAATAAAAATTGAGTCGATATTTTATTATTTAAATTAAAATTAAAAATAAATTTTACTCTTTATATTAAAAGAATTAATTTCATTCTTTATTTTAAACTATACAACTTTACTTGCATGCCATTTATTAATTATTAATAGAAAAGGCAAAATACTGTAAAATGAAAATGAGGAAAAATTAAAATTATTAATGTATTATGATAAAACCAAAACAAAAAAAAATTAAATTTTAAAAAGTCCATCAACCTAAACAAAATTTGTTAAATAACACGTGGATGACTACTTATTAGATTAATCTTATTCTATTAAGATTATGATTAGTTTTATCATATTTAAATTAGAATTTAATTATAATATTTCTTCTCATCTAAGTTCTACTTATACCACTATAAATACTTCATTATAGATGGTTCATATGATACAGTTATAATAAAGTGATTTCTCTGATTTATCATTTTCTATCTTCTCTCTTCTTTTATTTATAATACATTATTACCACGAAATTTTAGCCAATTTATTTATTATAAATGTTCAAGTTCAAGCATAATGACTAATAAAATAAAGCACTTGGTCTTATTCGTTTAAAACTTAGTACCTATTAAATTCTAGTAAGCCATATATATCATCATCATGTCGAAATATTGCCAACATTAAGTTAAGGTACTGGTTCAATATTAAATTAAGAATTGCCAACATCAATTTAATCGTCAAATAAAATCTTTATATATTATGTTGAACATTCTTATCATGTTGTGAACAAGGAAATTTTTTAGTTTTTTTTAATAGCCATCATCATCTAATTTCAGTATATTTTATTAATATTTTGACAATCATATTTTAGTATATTTATTATTTGAAATAAATATCTATCTAATTTAAGGTTCTTATTTTTTAATATAGTATCTTTATCATGTCGAACCTTATAAAATTTGAATTTGTTGCCCTCGATATTTCTGAAAGAAATTATCTATTATGGGTACTTGATGCCGATATTCATTTCAATATTATGAATCTTGGAGACATCATTAAGAAATGAAACAAAGTATCCCTGCAGGATTGCGCAAAAGCCATAATTTTCCTTCGACATCACTTACACGAAGAATGAAAAACTGAGTACCTTACTATTAATGATCCATTAGCTCTTTAAAATTCTTTAAAAGAAAGATATGAACATTAAAAATCGGTGATTCTTTCAAAAGCTCGATATGAATGGATTCACTTACGATTGCAAGATTTTAAAACTATAAGTGAATATAATTCAGCTTTATTTAATATTAGCTCTCAATTGAAATTGTGTGGAGAAAAAAAACTGATGATGATATGTTAGAAAAAATATATTCTACCTTTCGTGTCTCGAATGTGCTCTTGCAGCAGCAATATCGAGAGCGCCGATTTAAAAAATATTCTGAGCTAATTTCTTGTTTACTTGTGACTGAACAAAACAATGAGCTTTTGATAAAAATATAAAAATAATTTCTTCTGAAGCTATAAACCCTGCTAATAATGATGCGCATTTTTTAAATATTGATTTTGATGTTTCTGATTTTTTTGAAGACAATGATGGCAAAATTGATCATTTGAAATGAGATAAAAATGTTAATTATCATAATATATTTTTCATAGTTATATTATTTTTCTATTTTTTATAAGTTATGTTATTTTTTTCTCAAAAATTATAATAAGACTAGACTTTATTTTTTAATATAATTATTATATTTACTAGATAAAGCATAATAAGCTTGATATTATGGATGACGACATATGCTTAATTGACCGTGGTACAACTCACACAATTCTTCGAGATTAGAAATATTTTTTACAATTAACATTAGCTGAAATTAATGTTAATACAATATCTAGTACTGCAAAATGAACAAAGTTATATATTGATGATGCATTATATTCTAGTAGATTCCGAAGAAATCTACTAAGTTTTAAATATATAAATCGCAATAGATATCATATTAAAACAAAGAATGAGGATGATATTGAATTTTTATATATCACTATTACAAATTTGAACTAGAAGTTCATATTAGAAAATTTTTCAAGTTTATCAACTGGATTATACTATACAAAAATAAAGATGATTGAGATATACTATATACACCAGAAAGTGCACAAATCCTAAAATTTTTATACTTTGGCATGATGTTTTTGGTCATTCTGGTTTAAATATGATGCGACGCATTATTAAAAATACAAATAGATATCTATTGAAAAATTAAAAAATTCTTTTGTTTAATAATTACTTTTGTACTTCTTGTGCTCAAGGTAAATTAATTGTGAGACCCTCACAATCTAAATTATATTTGAAGTCTCCTGAATTTCTGCAAAAAATACATGAAGATATTTGTGGCCATATTCATCCATCTTGTGGACCATTTAAATATTTTATGGTTTTAATTGATGCTTCAACTTGATGGTCACATATTTGTCTATTGCCAACACGTAATATTACTTTTGCTAAATTTCTTGCTCAAATTATAAAGTTAAGATTAATATTTTCTGATCATTCTATTAAGATAGTTCATCTAGATAATGCATGTGAGTTCACTTCAAAAGCATTTTACGATTATTGCATGTCAATAGAAATTATTGTTGAACATTTTATTGCGTATGGTCACACTCAAAATGGTTTAGCTGAATCTTTTATAAAGTGTTTGCAATTAATTGCTAGACCCATGCTTATGAAATCAAAACTTTCAGTATCTGCTTGGGAACATGCTATAGTTCATGCTGCATCTTTAGTTCGTATTCAATCATCCGTATATCATAAGTTTTTAACTTTACAACTTGTGTTTGACCAACAACCAAATATATCTCATCTTAGAATTTTTGGTTGTACGATATATGTCCTCTTAGCACCTCCCCAAAGAATAAAAATGGGTCCCCAATATCGTCTTAGTATCTATGTAGGTTTTGATTCTCCTTTTATCATTAGATATCTTGAACCTTTAACATGTGATCTTTTTAGAGTAAGATTTTTAGATTATCAATTTGATAAGTCAGCCTTCCTACCATTAGGGAAAGATAAAAGTAAAGGGCCGAAAGCACAAGAGATTAGTTGAAATACACCAACTTTATCCAATTTTAATACACGTACAAATCAATGTGAACTAGAAGTTCAAAGAATAATTCATTTGAGAATGTTACAAATTAATTACCAAATATCTTTACAGACATTCAGAAGGTGTGTAAATCTCATGTTACAGCTGCTAATACTCTTGCTCGATTAATTATTCCTGCAGGACATCCTATTAGTATGGTAGCCAATGAATCTAATACACGCTTGAAGCATGGTAGACCAATTAATTCAAAAAATGTTGTTCCCCAGAAAAGAAGAAAAATGAAAATTTTACAAAATGACACTCTTGAAGAGATCTAAACTATCATAGATCAATAACTTCATATTTCTAGAGGAGTAACCCCAAAATTAGTTTTGACATCGAAAAATTATGAGATCTCATTAAAATCTAGAAATATGTGAGAAAGAGATGACATTGATGTTGATTATGTGTTTGTATATACTGTTGCTTATGAAATAATTAATGATGATGAACCTGAGACTAAAAATATTAAAGAATATTGACATAAAAATGATTGGTCAAAATAAAAAGAGGTTATTCAGGCTGAGCTAGATTCATTATCTAAGCGTAAAATATTTGGGCAAATAGTTTTGACATCAGAAGATGTCAGGCTTATTAGATACAAATGAGTATTTGTCCGTAAGAGAAATGAATTAAATAAAATTATGATATACAAGACACAACTTGTGGCACAAGAATTCTTACAATGACCTGGGGTAGATTATGATGAGACATATTCTCCGGTTATGGATGCTATTATTTTTAGATTTTTAATCAGTTTGGCAGCCTCTGAAGGGCTTGACACATATTTGATGGATGTTGTGATAATTTACTTATATAGTTCATTGAATAATGACATATATATGAAAATTTCAGAAGAATTTAAGATGTCTAAAGCATATAATCCAAAATCTAGATAAATATACTATATTAAACTTCAAATATCCTTATATGGACTAAAACAATATGGGTGAATGTGATACAATCGCTTCAGTGAATACTTAGTAAATAATGAATATGGAAATAATCCTCTTTGTCTATATGTTTTTATCAAAAAAATAAATTCAAAATTTGCTATAGTTGCAGTTTATGTTGATGATTTAAATATAGTAGGAACTCCAGAAGAGATTTCAATTACTGCAGACTATTTGAGAAAGAAATTTAAAATGAAAAATCTTGAAAAAATAAAATTTTATCTTGGATTTCAAATTGAGTATTTATAAAATGAAATTCTTCTCCATCAATCATCATATATTGAAAAAATCTTGAAATAATTTTATATGGATAAATCTTATTCATTAAGCACTCCAATGGTTATTAGTTCTCTTGATGTAAAAAGAGATTATTTTTGCCTTCGAGAAGATAATGAAGAGATTCTTGGTCCTGAAGTACACTATCTGTACAATAGGGACACTTTTATATCTTGCTAATAATACAATATCAAATATTGCTTTTGCAGTTAGTTTGCTTGTAAGGTTTAGTTCAGCTCATACTAGAAGACATTGGAATGGAGTAAAACATGTTCTACACTACCTATATGGCACATTTGATATGAGTTTATTTTTTCTGAAAGAAATAAAGTCTAAATTGGCAGGATATGCTGATGATAGATATCTTTATGATCCTCATAAAGCTCAGTCCCAAACAAGTTATATCTTCACATATAATAATACTGCTATTTCATGGCAATCTGTGAAGCAAATAATCACTGCTATTTCATCAAATCATTCGGAGTTATTAGCTATTCATGAAGTTAGTCGTGAATATGTACGGTTGAGAAGCTTAATTTAACATATTAGAAGAACATGTGAATTACCTATAGAAAGCAACCAACCAATAATATTATATGAAGATAATGCAACATATATTACAAAAATCAAGGAATGCTACATAAAAGATGATAGAACTAAACATATATCACCAAAGTTCTTTTATACTCATGAACTTATAAAGAAAGAAAAAGTAGATATTTGCAAAAATTTGTTCAAGTGATAATCCAACAGATTTGTTCACAAAGGCATTATCGACATCAATTTTCAAAAAGCATGTACACAATATTGGTATGCATTCAGTTAAAAATATGTCTTAGTTATTTATATTTTTTAGGGGAAGTTACCTATGAATATTGTACTATTTTTCCTTTGCTAAGTTTTTATCTCACTGAATTTTTCTTAGTAAGGTTTTAACGAGGCAAATTCATAAGGGTAGTCATCCAAGAGGAAGTGTGAAATAATATGTGGATGATTGCTTATTAGATTAATCTTATCATATTATGATTAGTTTTATCCTCTTCAAATTAAAATTTAATTATAATCTTTCTTTTCATTTAAGTTCTACTTATATAACTATAAATATCACATTATAGATGATTCATATAATACAAATATAATAAAGATATTCCTCTAATTTCTCATTTTTTATCTATCTTCTCTCTTCTTTTATTAATAATAAAATTAATAATTTTTATATTAAAAGAAATTATTAAAATACTCTTCAAAATAAGAAAACCATTAAACATAACATGCCCTTTTGTTAAACACCTTTTTTTGTGTGTGTTTTGAAAAGAGAAAATCTATTTTAAGTCCATTACAATTTAAGTTCGTAGATGTATGTATGAATAATAAAGAAATTATATAAATAGGCTTAATATATAATTAAGCTCCTTTTCTTGTAAGAAATAACCTATTAATACCATATACTTTTTAAATGTCCTATCACACACTGCTACTCTTAAAAAATAGTATTACTAGTCACTTGGAGTAGCTGGAGATTGTGCATGTAAGAAGCTTGTATTATAAGCGCGTTACAGGTTTTTTTTTTCCTTAATGACAGCAAACTTCTTCTTCTTCACTCACTTCTACTTTGATTTTCACTTCTCCCTCTTCTTTCACTTCTTCAATGGCTAAGGTGAGGGGCATAAAGCTTTGGTTGGTTGGAGTGTTTCAAGAATTATGGTTTTCTATTTATACTTATCAATTTCAAATCATCCTATGACAAATCCCTACCATAAGAATGCACAACAGATACAAAATAAAATCATAATTTTTAAATAGACTAGTAATTACTTTAACTAAAAAAATAAAATAAATAATCATAATTTACAGCTTCAAATAACACAAAATCAGAGAGAGAGAGAGAGAGAGAAATGAATATAAATTGATATAGACATAACATACTTTTAACACTGCAATTAATCAAATATACAAGTTCGAAGGCTGCAACTAAGAAAGAACACACTATTGATATGCCTTGTATCAAACAAGAAAGAAACACTACTGATATAGCTACAACCAAGAAATGCTGACCTCTAAAGGTTGCCCACCAAGAAATTGAGCATTTTATCTTAGAATCTAATTTTGGGCCTTGAAAAGAGAGAGAGAGAGAGAGAGAGAGAGAGAGATATGCCATGGATAGAACAAGAAAGAAACACAACAAAACCATGGTTGTAGACTGAGAAACACTCCCATTTGTTGCTCAGCCATGAAATGTTAAATTTCTTATCAAGTTTGATAATGGATCACTAAGAATATGGTATTCATCATAGCCTCGCCATAGATAGATAGAGAAAGAGATAAGACTTGATTATTTGTTTATTTATTTTTGTTTGATAGAGAGAAATGGAGCGACGGTCGAGCATTTTCAGGCGAGTGAATGAGAAATGAGGTGAAGGACGATACTAGTTTATAAAGAAAAGGGGATTCAAAGCACATATAATTCACGCCACATGTTAAGTAGAGAATTAGCTGCTCTAAGTGGCTAATAATACCATTTTTTGAGTAGAGATATATGATAGGACATTTTAAAAGTACATTATGCTAATATATTCTTTCTTACAAGTTCAGATATATAATTAATATATAGTAAGCCTATAAAATACTAATTTCTCGAATAATAGCATCTTTTCAAGCCTGAGTCAACAAGCAATGAATGGCTTAAAAGATATCAAGATTTGCAGAAATGAGAATCTTAATTACTTGATAACAAAACAGACAGATCAAATTGAGAGTTGATTTCAAGAATTATATATATATATATATATCGAAATCCATATCATACTTTCTCAAATTTTTCATCATCACAATATCCAAATAATTGAATAATATCAAAACTCCTTACTCTTTCTAATGGGTCGTTTGGTAGGTTATTGAGAAAAGTGATTACTAAAAATGCATATTACAAAGATATATTACTGAAATTATATTTTACCGAAAAAAATTATATTATCGTATTTGGAAGATAAAATAAAATATTTAGAAAACAGATTAAAAAATATTAACTTATTTGGATACAAATCAATTTTATTAGAAAAATTTAAGTAGTACATAAATTACTCTTATAACATATTTTTTTTTATTTTACCATATGCTAAAGTAATAATATAATTATCTTTTGATATGAGATTCCACAATCTCTTTTTTTAGTAAAATAATTAATAAAATTTAATGTGTCTATTATTTTATTTTATATAAATTATTTATAAATAAATATAATATTCTTCATCAAAAAATATTATTTTTTCAACTTTTATGAGATTTTGATGTAACTAAATGCTATATGATAAATATGAAATGAGTTTTAATCTCTCATCTTTTGTGAAAGCTTTTAACGATGGCAGAATCTCCTAAATAATAAAAGATATATGTGAACTAACTAATAATTATTTAATGTACTGTTTAACTAAAATTCTCAACTAAAAACTCAACGTTCAAATTTAACTTAAAATTTTGCGATCGAGATTATTTTTATTCATTATAAGAACTGCCATATATACAAGTAAGAATTTAATAAAATAAAATAAATCTACATTGTATAGAACATTAAAAAATAAATAATAAATAAAATTGAGGTGCAGAAACCAGCAGGAAACTTATAAGAAGTTTGTAATGGAAGGTTATTTATTTATTTATTTATTTATTTATTATTATTATTATTATTATTATTATTATTATTATTATTATTATTTACAGTAAGGTGGTATAATTATAAGTCAACTTTCAAGCCTTCTGGCAGATTTAGATTTTTTTTTCTTCACAAGGACAATTATGTAGACCAATTAATACTAGTATCATACTTAATTGATATACTGAAAATTTAAAGGCAAATACACCATCATTTAATGCCTAAATTATGTAAAAATTTTATAGTTAACCCTTAGTATGGCTTTGTAACGGCGGCCCGGCGGTGATAAAATAAAATAAAAGAATACTATAATAGCTCATTTTTATCTTTAAACCAAAATAATAGCTCATTCTTAATTAGTTATTATGTTGTGAAATTGCAAGGAAACAACCAATTTACATTCATACATAAAGATTGAATATCTCATTTAATTAACTATTTAAATAATTTTATTAGTTTAAAAAATAATAAAGTATTATTTAGTTTTTCAAGTTTGTTGAGATTCAAGTTTTGATTAGTAAATTATTTATAATTTTTAGAGCCTAATGAATAATTTACTGTAAATATCAAGGATTAACTGATAATTTACTCCAAAATTTTTTTTATCGCTAACTCATATATATATATATATATATATATATATTTCGTAGAAGAAATTTAACAAAATGATTAAATAATTGATAAAATAAATGAAACATTAAAAACATGGGTACTTAATTTGATTTTAAAATAGAGATTCTGCCCTACAAATTACTATATTGGATTTTATGAAATATATAGTATATGATTCATTAATTATACCGACAACCCGATTATTAATGTATAATCTTTTCTATGAACAAGAAAGTTAGAAAAATACATTGTTATGATTCATTAATGAAATATATTAATTAAAACATTTTTTAAAATGGTAAAAATAAAATTTTTATTTTTAATAGAAAATGGCTCATGCATGTTTGATTCTTTTCAATTATAATTAAATCATTTTTTCGAATGTAAAGACCAAAATATATAGAAAATAATTAATTAAATGAAAAGTAATTAGCATGTAGACATATAGCAAATTTAATTAGCAAAGGATAAAGTGAAAGGTCCTATAGCTATATTAATATAACACGTGAAATTTAATTAAAGATTAGCATATAAATATATGAGATCCATTATACAGGCTGCCCAAAAGCTTCTTTAGCTTTTTCAACTTTTAATCAATCTTTGCTTTGCCTGTTAATTATATAATAATGATATATAAATAAATAAATATACCTGCATTTTTTTTTGAATATCATAAAAAATTTTAATGTTGATGAGAATTAATTCACTGTTTGAAATTATAAAATTCTGATTTATTTTTTTAAAAAAAATTGTGTTTTTGCATTATTTTAAAATATTATAATTAAACATCCACTTCTGATTAGCCTTGTCCATTATAGAATTTTTCTGTTTTCACCCTTTCTAAAAAATTTTAATAGTTATTAAAATATTAGTTCTAATATTTTAAATAATTATTATTTTCACATTTAAAAAATATTATATATATATAATTTATGTATAATTAATTTTTTGACTGATGCCTTATTACTATTATTATATATACTATCTATGTGTCATTTAAATTATTACATTTTAACTCATACATGTTTATTAAGAAATTAATTAAAATTTTTTAATATTATAAAAATTATTTTAAATGGATTAAAATATCATCTATTAACTCATTAATATTAAAAATATTTTACTCTTATTTTATTAATTAACTCATTAATAATAAGGATATAATTAAAAAAATTAATTAATTTTTATTAATTTTATAAATTGATAATATATATGAGACAAATTATTTTTACAAAAGCGAAAATTTAAACAAGATGAAAGTAGTATTAAAATTAAAAAAATATATGTATTCGTATACATACTGATATTATCATCCTACATTTTTACAGTAACAACTGATAGATTTTCAATAAACATCTCAACATTTATTTGGTAAAAGTTATTAGTTATTAATAGGAAATCAAATATAAGATGATACCAAAAAATATATTTGGAATGAGAGGCAGTCTCCTTTAAAAATGCTAGCTTTTTTTAACACTCGTGTTCCATATTATTTGTGTTTTTTAATAATTAACTTGTGGATTACTATTGTAAAATATTGTTTTTTATAATTCATTTGGTATAGAAATTTATAATATTAAATATACAATAAGTAATGAAACACAAATTAATTATTATTATTGTTATTATTGTAACATTAAATAAATAAGAATAAGAATTAAGAGAACACAATTTAATAATTATAATAAAAGAAAGAAATATTTTTCATATAACAAATATAATTTAAAATGTCAAGTATTTTTTCTCTTATATAGTATTTTAAAATTGCTTAGGCAGATCATCTATTTGTGAACCGTTGAATAAAGGCAAATAAAACGTTTATTTTCTGGTCTCCGACCAAAAGTCCCACAAACCCTTTATACAGTATAATTTATTTAAATCATATCACTTGTTGATCATTTTTCTGCTATTAATGCATAAGGAACTTTGCTTCCTCTTCAAAAAAAAAAAATACATTAAAAAAATTAAATTTAAAACAAAACATCTATAATAATTAAGAATATAGAACATATTTATCAATGAACTATAATTCGATACTATTATAATATTGTCAACATTTAGATTTATGAATTTAAACTCGATTAATAAAACAATAAGAATAAAAATTGTTATATTACTTAACTGAAATTATTTGAACTTTGATTAAGAATTTTAATCCTCTAGGAATTAAATTAATTATGGCTCTAGGAATTAAATTAATTATGGTGTTTTAGTCCGTCGTATTATAAAATTTTCAAACTGCAACTAACATATTTAAATTTATCATACTTGTATGGGAAGATCAAACTGTATGATGATTCTGTTCAAAAAAAAAAAACTGTATGATGCTAGTACCCTTGATTTTCCTCAGGATATTTTTGAGATTTTCTTTTATAGATTATTTTTAATTTTCTTTCCTTGTATGTAAAAAAAATTAATAAATTCAAAATTTTTTAAAATATAATTAATTACAAAATATCTTTTTTCTTTGTTTTTATGAGTCAAATATAAACTAAAAAAGGGCAACGCTGGTGGAGCGGTTGTTGGGTCCATTTGAATAATATATAGTGAGATTTCCTTTTTTTTTTTGGTAAAAGTTCCATTCTTCTTCCCCATCAAGACTTTATTAATTTCTTTAATATCAACTTTAGTTAAATTAAATTAAATTTTTTTAAACGAAAACTTAACCTTCACCAAATCCTTCCTATAAAATGGTGACTCCATCACCTTCCTATTTTTCTCATCAAAGGGGTTTTTCTTTCTTCTGCGAGGTCTACCAAACCTCGCAGATACAAAGAAAAACCCACCCACCACATACCCTTTATCTCTCTCTCTTTCCCTCTACCCTCATCTTGATTCCTTAATCAACAATAATGGAGGTAAATCAACGAGTTAACTCAGTTATAGCCAAGAGGCTATGGAAAGTGTTAAGAGTCACTTTCTTTATGATAAGAAAGGGATTACAATCAAAGAGAAAGTTAATCATGGACATGAATATGATGATGAAGAGAGGCAAGCTTTTAAGAAAATCTGTAACTAATCTTCTTTCCCACCATCAACATAATTCAAGAAACATGGCACGTGGTAGCTATGGCTTACAGGAGTATGAATTCTCTTGCAGTAACAGTCCAAATCCTGTTTTTTTCCACTTGCCAAAGAAGAAACACCATTACTTTCCTTGTATTAATCTCCCGCAAGTCATCGAACTCGAACAAGATGAAGAAGAAGAAGAAAATACTAATAAAGGAGTAATCATTGCAGTGTCAAAGACTCCAGAATATAGCTTGAATTTCCATAATCTTGATGTCTCTGACTTCAATCCGGGAGAGAAACGAAGCCCTCTTCGTTCTCCTTTCTCTGTAAGAATATCCAATTATTCGTCAGAAGATGAGATTGAAAATGGAAATGGACAAGTTGATGATGAAGCTGAGGAATTCATTCGAAGATTTTATGAACAGTTAAGGTTACAAAGTCGTATGCAATTGTTGCAATATGACAAGAATTAACTGAATTCACATCCAGTAAATTTTATTTACTTATGAAATTTTTAAAAATCTTCCTTTTATTTAATTTGAGAAAAATTATATATATAATATTATTTCGTATTGGTATTGGCTTTATTTTCATTTTGTATATTTTCAGAGCTTTCAATTATTATAATTATTTTTTTCTGGTTTTGCTCTAATCAAGCAATGTTTTTGTGGAATTAATAATAATAGCCATTGGGCAAGTATTCCCTTTCATGGTTGAGTAAGTTAAAAGTTAATTTGAATTTTGATGACTCTCACTAGTCCAAAATCGATTCCCATTACTAATACTGAAGAAAATAAAAAATTAGAATAATATGATATATATCATGAACTGGCAATAGAGAAGATGGGTTGTCGTTTGGCTGTGTTTGCATGAGTGGTGAGCCATCATATTATAGTTAGGTGTTTGGTTTGATGAATGTGTCATATGTGAATCTTTTTTTTGGTGTTAGTGTGTGGGGCTTTTGAAATAATGTTTGCTTATACTTTTGCTTTATTATTATTATTATTACTGTTATTATTATTATTATTACAACACTGGATTAGGATTATTACTTTACCTACTCTTTTCACTTTATTTGTTTAGCGCATCATTCATCCATATTCGATTATTATTGTAGGTACGAAAACTTTCATTCTTTATAAAATTTGCTCATAAGTAATACACTTTTTGTTTATCAGAATAAAGATACATGTATTAAGATAAAAATAACCCCAGGTTACATAAAATCTCTACCATAGGAGGGAAACCATAGAGAGGGATAAAAGAAAGGCAGCAAAAAAGAAGCTTAAAAATCAAAGACTTAAATTTGACTCTTGGGTGTTTCTTCTCAAAGTAAGCCTCCGGCCAGACGGAGGTGAGAGTTGGCCATCTGAGAAAAACCAACACAACATAATATGATAATAAAAAAGGGCAAAATCACTGTGTAACAAAACAAAGATCAGAAAATTCTTAGTCTAGAGCCGTAGATAAAAACATGTGTTAAGACTCTAAGAGTAGATTGGGTATGTACGTCATATTCATCATTGAAGAGGGGGAATCGACAGTATCCAATCCGCTAGTATAGTACCATCTCAGTACTTTGATCCGAACAAAAAGGAAAGAGAGAAGGGAAGGGATCCAACTATATATTAACCCAACAAACACAAAAAAAAAGAGATTTCGAAGCTTCTTCTTGTCAAAACTCTGCAGTACCTGCATAATTCAAACATGCAAAAAGCACAAACCTACAATACAGAGAACGAGGTCTGTCGTAGATCTAAATCTAAAACTCACAAAGGGAGGTGGCTAAGCTTACACAGAGGAGAGAAACCCTGTAAGAGAATCTTTGTACAAATTTTTATTCAATATCTCTCATACACTTTTTCTTCACTTCGTGCCATTGTGTTCAAGAATTAATTAAATTGTATTGTGATTCGACATTTCAAACCTGTAATTTAAGTTGTAAAACAATTCATCAATAAAAATTAGGGATGTATAAACCACAGAGATTTAGCTTGATGGTCAAGAGTGTATGTTATTCTCACTTTGATATTGAGTTCAAGTCCTAAGTATTTTCCATTTCTAAATATAATTGATCAAAAAAAATTTGAGATGTCTAGTTGAAAATTTAAATTCAAATATTATCAGTAAAATGTCTGAAATAGAAAAGATATTGTTTTAGTTAATTTATAACTTTGAAAATGTAACGTGAACGGAGCCACCTTTTAATCAACTCGGTGCAAGATTTTGGAGACAATTCCTTAGCAACTTTATCTTGTCACATTAAGGACATTCACAAACCATTAAAGGTTAAAGTTTTAGCTCTGAGGAGCTCTTTGAACATTTGAATAATCGCGATTGTGTTGAAATCGATTTCCAAATGGTTTATTTTCGATTAGAGTCTCTTATTGTATGGAGGATAAATCATTAATTGGCTTCATTTTTGCGTATTTTAAGCCTCTATTTAGTCAATGGACAGGTGTATTTCTTTGTGTTAAGTTAGGCGACGTGCTAATTTGGTTGCTCATGCTTTTGTTAGAGTATCTAATTGGCATGCTAGTCATCAAGTTTGGGAGCAAATCTCTCAGTTTGTATTGCCTATGTTCTCGTTTAGTTAATAAATTATTGCTGACTTAATAAAAAAAGATTTTTTTAATTAATTTAATTAATATTTCAATGTACGAAATAAATTATTTATTTAGTCCATTCAATTTTTTCTCTTGAATTCTTTTTATTTGATTAGAATAAATTTAATAATTTTCAAAATAATTTTTACATATATTAAATTTATTTTCTTAGTCGAATCAAATACAAATCATATATAAGAGACTGTAAGATGGATAAAACCATAAAAATTTAAGTGAAATAGTAATTTAAAACTTTCTAATTCTTTTAAATAATTAAATAGAATTCATTGATTACGTTAATAATTAAACTTAAAAATATATATCATATCAATAAAAATTAGATTTATTATATTATTTAAATAAAAAAATAAAAAATTCAATTATTTATGTACTAAAACAAAACAAAATAAAATAAAATCATATCCTTAAAATAAAGTAGTATTCCTAATTCTAAAATATATCAAGCATGCCCAGCTGATTCAAATTCCGATTGCACAGTTGGGAAGATGATTTGCTTCTGGTGCTATAGTTTATGTTTAGAAATTTGGCCTGAGGATAATATTTGAAGGGAATTATAATAAATTGAAAAAGGGCATGTTTTCAGAAAACTATTTTTTTTAAATTATTATTTTAAAGTCGAACGGAATAAAACTATAATAATAGTAAAACTCTCTCCACTAAATTTTATTTCAACCAAAAAAAGGGCAAGGTTTCTAGAAGGCTTAATTAATGTGGTTTATTGTTATTATTATGGAGAAAGTACTTAAAATGTGGTTGGGAAAATTAATAAAAAAAATGAAGAAATTTACATGAGAAAAGATATTTTGTAATGGCGTAGTAGATTGCTTGAAGCAATAGGGCTTCTGCTTTCTTTGTGCTTTCGTTGGAAGGGACGAATAATTGAATTCAGAGCAAAGGATAACCGATATAATTGCCTTGTGGCGTATAAATTAAACTATTCACTTTTATTCACCTATAAATGATTGTAACTTCAGTTCACTTATTTTCTCATATATTATTTTTTTTAAAAAATTATTTACATTAATAAATACTTTTTGTCTTAAATTAATAATTACACTGTTATTTTTTATTTACCCTAAATTATAATATGCTTATCATTTTAATAAATTAATTAACATATTAAATTTTTATTATTTTTGTATTTAATATTATTTATTAAAAATATTTAATAAATATTTCATATTAAATTAAGGATCAAATAGCTAAGAAAACTATAAATAAATTTATATTTTAAACAAAATAATTATTTTTTTTAAATTTTTTATAAAATAGAAAATGTGCATATTAATTTGAAATAGAAAAGTATTAAAAGGCCAAATATATCTATAACTTCTTCAATTTTACCCATTTACCCAGTTTGCTCAGTTTGCTCTATAAATTTTTCAAGTTAACTATATAATATTTTAAATTTACATTTTTCTTAACTTATAAATATAAATTCTTTCAATCCTACTAAACCATATTGAATCACATTTTTGTTAATTTATGAACCTTTTTTTTTCTTTCTCTAAATCTTTTTCATTTAAATGTCTCACCATTTAAATTCTAATTTCTAAAATCAATTGATATGTTAAGTTTAATATTTATTAAAATAATAATATTAAAAGATTGAAGCAGCACAGAATAATGGAAGAATGATGCTTGATTAATTTTGATAGATTAATTTATGATTGATTTTTGTTTGAACTCATTTATTTATAATTGATATTTAATTAGGGTACAGCTCAATGTTGGGTACATTATGTACTGTACTTATAACAATATTTATTAGAATAATTCGTTTGATTCTAATTACTTAACGGGGGATGTGCGTGGAACCCATTGCTTCGGCTTTCTGTTTCTTCCGCGCGCCCACCTAAGTCTAATTTTTATATATTTGTAAAATGTACTTATATTTTCTTTTTCTTTGTTTTCCTCTTATCCTAAAAAAAAATCATGTATATAACATTAGATTTACTAAAGTTAATTTTAATCTTATTCCTACAATATAAAAACTTATATTTTTTAATAGAAATTATTATTTCTATTTTTATATTGAGCAAACCGTCTTTATTAAAGGTAACTCTCAGCCCCCCTTTTTAATACTCCATTCGATAGGTACAAATTTTTATATACAAATTTTTAATAATTTCGTAAAATCTATGAAATTAAATATTTTTATTTAAAATATAAATTAATGACGAGGTGTATTTCAAAGACTCTTAGCTTGAGCTCAAGTTCTGCTGTTGGCTCTCTTATCTGCAAGTCAAGAGAGAAGAAATCGAGTTTCAGTAGAAAAATTTCGATGCCAAAATAAAAAATCATTTTATTTTTAAGTAGACGAGCTAAGAAAATTAAGAAAAAGATTATCTATATGTGGGGATTCCTCCTATTTATAACTGAGGAGTAGAGGACAATACTTATATGAGTCAATAAATTTTTAAAATATGTCAGCGTCATACATCTATTGTATCAAAGATTTATCTGCCAGGCATTCAAAGACTTGATAGATATAGCTAAGTTCGAAGTCTAGGTCCAATCTTCAATAAGAGCTCAGTTATGATGCTATGAAGATATTATGTTCAAGTATATGGGCTCGGTAAATAGGAAAATCGAGCTCGGTAAATAGGGGATAGTATCATAAATTTATATGTATTTTTTTTAATTCTATGAGATATTTAAATTAGTTATTATAATATAATAGTGCATTTGATTGCAAAAAAATTCTTAAAAAGTTGACTATATAATTTTATTTGATCAATAATATTATATTTATTTGCAAATAATCTAGGCAAAATAAAATTTTAGGCCTATTAAATTTTATCAATTAGTTGATAAAATATTTTACTTAAGAGAGAGTAGAAAAAAAATATTTCACTGAGAATGGAAATTGAGTGGTCTATATGTCAAAAGATAATTATATACTTATTTAATATATCATATGTTATAAAAGTAGTTTAGTTATTGTCTAAACTTTTTCTGTAAAGTTAGATTGCAACTAAACAAGTTAATATTTTTTCAATCTATTTTTTTAATATTTTATTATATCTTCCAAACATGATAATATAATATTTATCAATAAAATATAATCTCAGTAATATATCTCTATAAAATATATTTTCAATAATCTATTTTTCTAATAATTTACCAAATACACTATAAGATATATTTATTAAATATTTTTTATAAGTAATATTAAATATGAATATAATAGAGATTAAACATGTTATTAATAAATTATTAAAATAATAAATAAGTTATAATTAAAATAAATAAAAAAATGTCTGTTAATTTAGAATAAAAGCAATAATTCTTAATATAAATCATTTTTTCCTTGTAAAATAATATACGAGAAATTTGAATAATTCTTAATTTTTTTTACGAAACCAAGAGGTGATTAATAGTTATATTTAGAAGCGACAAGCATTTATACATATGATAGTGAGTCTTCGCTCTGAATTCAACTATTCGTCCCTTCCAAATTCCAATAAAAGCGCAAAGAAGTGTGCAGAAGCCCTAACATTGGTTCAAGTAATCTTTTAAATATACCATTACCCTCTTCTCTCTTCCCATCTAAATTTCTTCATATTTTTTATTAATTATTTTAAGTACTTTCTCCATAATAATAATAATAATAATAATAATAATAATAATAATAATAATGCTTTCAATAATAATAATAATAAACCACATTAAAGTAGCTAGCCTTCTGGAAGCTCTGCCCTTTTCTTAGTTTATTATAATTTCCTTCAAATAATTTTTAAACATAAACTAAAGCAAATCAGAATTTGAAACAGTCGGGCATGTTTGATATATTTTAGGATTGTGAATACACTTTTAATATTTTAAGTATATTGATGACGAAAATTTCCTCGGGGGTGATCCCTAACTCTTGTAGCTAAGTTTGACATTGTTATTGCTGTAGCTCTCTTACCTGCAAAATAAGAGAGAGGGACTGGGCTCCTTCGGAGGAGGCTTCGATGTCTAAATCAGAAGTCGGCTCCTCTAAGTAAAGGAGAGTAAGAGAGAGAAAATATGATCCTTTACCTATGGAGGATTAACCCTCTATTTATAGTTGATGCGGGGAGACAAAGTCTGACCCATGTCAGCATAATTTGCAGATGTATTAATAGACTTGTCGATTGGTGATCGGGGCTCGGTGGGACTGAAAGTACTTGGAACCGAGGCTTGCTATACTACAGACAACCTGGTAATGAGGAAGACCGGACAGTGTGCTCGGTATATGAGCTCGGTAAAATGAAGGTAGCATCAGTAGTCCCCCGCTAGTCTTTTGATATTTATGTCAAACTAATCAAGTTAGGAGCTCTGCAGAGCTCGGTATGAAAGTGTATGTGTTGTACCGTGATATTTGAATGCTATGTCATGCAGGATTCAAATATGAAACTCGGCAAGGGAGCTCGGAAAGTGAAGGCTAATCATTTGTCATTCATGTCAAACTAAGACTTATGGCTGCGAGAAGTCAAGTCATTCATGGGAGCTCGAGCAAGCTCAAATGAAAATGTTAAATCATTATGTAAATGAGACTGTTATGATAAAATGTAATAGTCACATACAGAGCTCGACTAACGAGCTTGAAAAAAGATGAACTATTAACACGATATTTATGTCATATTAAGAACAATGTTTTAGAGGAATGGAGTTGAGCTCTGTATGAGCTGCAAAGAAATTGAAATGTTTAAAATGAAAATACGAAAGAATCTTAATATAAAAATTTGAAAAAACATGATGAGCTCGGTTAAAAGAAGAAAAAGCTCGGTGAAAAGGGCTCAAGGAACTCAATGAAGAAAAGGAGAGCTCGAGGGGCTCCAAGGGCAAGACCCAAGCTCAAGGGGTAGTGGGTACTACCACTCTAGTCCCTTCGAAGAAGTCTTGACATTTATGCCAAGTAGAAGTAAAAAGAGTTCAAAAATAATGCACGTCACTCAAAGGTGAGGCGACACTTCGAAAACCGAGGTAACGGTTGAGTAGAAACCTAAAAAGATGCAATGGATGCAACATTAATGAGAGTTGTCGGTTCACATGGTCAAGATCTCCTAAATAAATAGAAGGTTCGATAACAACATTTGCCACACAAAAAGAGAGAAGCTTAGATCGTCTGATTTACTGAGTGAAAGCTTGGAAGCTCGAGGAGAGAGGTCAATTTGAAATTCTATTTTCAAGTTTTTTTATTTAAGTTTTTAGTAACAAATATGGTGCGAGCGGTAGCTAGTTCAACTTTGCCCGAGAAGGCAGAACAGATGGACTCTCCAAGCATTGTGGGTGAGGGACCCATCATGAGGAAGGAGCTCAGGATGAAGCTGGGTCGGCCATGACCGAGCATATCGAGCAAAATATTAGGTCTCCTAGACTAATTGATGAGGAGGAAGAAGAGGATGTAGTCGAAGTACTAGTGAATTCGAGCTCGGAGAAAGCTCGAGTAAGGGATATCCGATCATCAGTTACAAAGACAGACTTGGAGGGAATTCTGAAGAAATATCAAATACCAGAAGAATACAAGATGCTCATTTTCAGAGAAGATGTCTAAGCCTATGATACTCTGCTAGAAAATCAGTTGACTATTTTCGAAGAGGATTTGAGATCGGAAGAGAGGTTTTCTCTACACTCCTTCCCTCGAGCTTTTCTAAACTATCATAAGATAGCTCCTGGCCAGCTCAGCCCTAACTCATAGCGTACTATCACAGGGTTTGAAATCTTTGTGGGTTGCTCGGGATGGTGCCTACCCCTCGAGTGTTGAGTGTTTTTAGCATGCTCAGAATACGATCAGGAGTAGATGTGTCGATAAACTATCGATTGGTGATCAGGAGCTTGATAGGACTGAAAGTACCCGGAACTGAGACTTGCTATAGTGTAGACAGCCTAATAATGAAAAAGACCAAATACTGTGCTCGGTATACGAGCTCAGTAAAATGACGGTAGCATCATATATGATTTTATTTTAGTATATAAAAAATTGAAAAGTCTTTTTTTTATTTTTTTTAACATTTGAATAATTTAATAACTCTAGTTTTTCTTGATATAATAATATATTTTTAAGTATAGTTATTAATCTAATCAACAAGCTCTATTTAATTATTCAAAAAAAAACTTGAAAAAGATTTCCAAGGTTTTAGATTCATTTTCCATTTAAATTTTTGTCGTTTTATAAATTTCACAATATCTTTATCGATGATTTATATTTGATTCGACTAAGAAAATAAATTTAATATAGCATCTACAAATTGTTCCGTATTATTAAATTTATTTTAGTCAAATAAAAATATATAATTTAAAAGAAAAAATTGAAAGACTAAATAATTTTTTTTTTGTGCATTGAAATATTAAATGAATTAATAAAAAAAACTCTTTTCTATTTCAGACACTTTGCTATGAGATTTGAACTTAGATTTTCAAGTAGGCATCCCTAATTATAGGTTTGAAATGTCGAATCACCATAAAATTTAATTAATTTTGAACTCGATATTACAGAGTGAAAGAAAAAGGGTATTACTTATTAGCAAAATTTATAAATAAAACAAAATAAAAATAAGTGGTTAGACTTATGAATAATTTTATAATGCTAATATTGAAACGCTTATATAGTTGTATTAGTCTACATAAATTTTAAACTTTATCTGTCTACTTGAAAAAAATAAAGAAATATAATTAAAGTATAATTTTAATATAAAATTGCAGCATTATAAAAGGAAAAATCAAATCAAAACCATGTAGCGCGAAGGTAAATAGCTAGAGCTGTTGATAAAAAAACTAAAAAAGACATCAATTTCTAGCCAATTGCATGGCGTTGTTCTGATAGCAGTTGGCCAGCAAGATCATTGAGCATAAAAGCTTTGAAATTCGGATACTGTTAACTAATGCTTATGTTCAGCTAAAATAATCAAATGCAGAGACTATCGTAAATAAGAGACATTCCCTTAAGTGTTGTTCTTAACCCATTAGTTTGAAGAAGAAATTAAAGAAATAGTAAGAAAAAAGAAAGCTCGTCTATTATATTTTTTTTACCAGTAAGAATATGTACAAGAATCAAATATTCCCCTTTGGGAAAAAACTGAACATGATTGTTACTTGTTACTGTGAGATTCAATCGAGGAGACTATAAAGTGGATCAGTGAACATTTATTTATCTCCTTTGGTAATTGAAGAGCTTAATGGAAATGGCAAAGATAAATGCAAAGAGGGTTACAAAGCCAACAACTGCAGCTGCAACTGCTCCTAGAAGCCCATGCTTGAAATCAAAGTAATTTCCACCTAATCTTCCACTGTTTCTCCTGTCTCAAGTGCATGTTTTACATCACCAAACTGCGATGAAACTAACCCATATAATGTGTATGCGACAGGACATGCCCATGCATACCATCTCCACCACATAGGAATCCTCTGCCATAGACATTTCAACGAAAGGAAAGAAAGATGCAAGACCATCAGTCATTGGGGTAAGATGGAACATTAAATAAACATACAAGAACTAAAGAATAAGCTGTTAATAGAGTCGTTTTGACGCTGTGATGTTGCAAGCCTAACTGAGAGTTGAGACCAAAATAAAAAAAGAACTAAAGAATTGACAGTGCAGATACTTAATGGTCGGGGGATTATAAATCCTGAAAACAGATTCCAGCGTGAATAGAATGCAAAGGAAACTATGGACGCAACTTGTTGGTTTGGTGTTATAGCCACGGCCATCATGCCATAGAAGGTGTGGTATAATAATGTCAAATACATGAAGAATAGGTACCAGAAGAACTTAGCAGCAGTCCATTCAAATCCAATCATTGCATAGACTATAAGACCATATACCACAACTCCGAAAGACAATATAAGGAAGTTCAATTAGGACCTGTAAGCAAAAATAAATTAAACAAATTTTCCATAATAAGTGCATTTCGTAATGTCTAAAACTAGAACCTCATTACCTGTGCAAAGGCATAGGGGAAGGCAGAATACATTCCAGCAGCTACCTCTCTATAGAAAACAGTTTTTCAACAGCAATAACTGGTTGAACAGATGAAGCATTTTGGATACCAAGGAAGATGATTGCTGCATACATAGATCCCATTGCATTGAAAAGATCTTGACGCTTTGTACTATAATTTAAAATGAGATGATTAAGTTACAAGACAGATAGGACTAGCGCAAAATGAACTTTGTTATTATTCTTTTAGTTTGGTATTCTTGCACTTGCGTCTTGAAGCCAGGGTTCCAGAACATTGTTCTAAACATCAAAGCTATGATGGTTGTAAAGAGAAATCTCAAGGCAGTATATGGCAGATTGTACCAGGAAGACAAGCATTGCTTCCACAACCAAGCTATACATTGGACGAAAAATGAATGTGTGTACTTTTTAGGAAAATACAAGTCCTTTGAATCTGGAGCTGGTGTGCTTAATTGCTCAATAAGTGCCTTGTTTCTCCAGAAATACGTGAATGTTATACTGTAAAATACAATTGCTTTGATTAGCCTATATATCTCAAAACAAATCAAATATGTCCAAATAAAATCATCTATATAGTGCTGAATTTCCATAAATAGTAGCAAAATCTACTCCTAAAACTGTTTCTTGAGCTGAACCGCTAACTTCCAGCATCCAAGTTGCCGGATTGTATTTTCTTGTATTAATTTTCAACTGTGCATCATTTCATACCTCAAAATACTTTATTAGATGACAATAATGGCGACCCAATGGTCCCACATATATCTCTTGTAATCCTCACTTCATTAAGAACAGATGCAGCATTATATTATAACACTTAGTCTATGATGAACAACTGACATTAAGGAATTAACTCTTTTGATCTTTTTACATTTCTTACCTCACCAAAAGCTTCAAATATGTCAAGACTTGGTTGATGGATTGTGCACACAACTGTTCTTCCAGTGTCCATTGTATTTCTTATTGTTCTCATAACAATTACAGCAGCTCTTGCATCTAGTCCTGAAGTTGGCTCATCCATGAATATTATAGAAGGGTTTGCTACTAGCTCACCTGCAATAGTTAATCGCTTGCATTGCTGAGTGGACAGGCCACTTGCGCCAGGTAATCCAACTGATGCTTATCTCAGTGGCTCCAGCTTCACTAGATGCATAACTTCCTCAATGAACATCTGCCAACAATTTTCATTTTAAAAAAAATCAATATGAGCTCGAAGTAGTGCTGCCATTGACAGGTTCAAACTCCTTGAATTCTAGTCTACAAACTGTCAATTGATTAATAGAAAGATGAAATACATATATATCAAAGCTGACTACCTTTTATGGTTTCGTTGTTCACTTCAGGATGTTCACTTCAGGAAGCAGTCGAAGCCAAGCAGAATAGATGTATTCTATATAGTTGGTGGGAGAATTTATGTAGGCGCTTCATTCTTCTATGTGGTTTTTATCATGTTCAATGATACGTTAGAGATGGCAACAACCATTGCAAAGTTTCCGGTTTTTTACAAGCAAAAGGACCTCTTATTCTGTCCTCCATGAGATGGATCATCCTATCACACTTCTTCAAGTTGCTATTTGGATGGTGTCCCAACGTTGGAAGTTAATAAAACTTAAAAAGTGAAAAAAAAAAATTCTCCTTTTATTTGTTAGGAACGTGCAAAGCAATTAGTTTTCTTGCTGCTAAATATGGTTTAATTTCTGCAGATTCTATAATTAAATCTTCTACTTGTTCTTGTTAGCTAGATAGCTTCAGTATTATTTCGATTTATTGCTATAGCTAGAAGGAGCATGATTGTAGCCAACACCTTTGGATCATTTGCACTTCTTGCTCTTGGTTGCTTTATCTTGTCACGAGGTATATTTACTAAGTTTGTATCTTCCTATCAAAACTGAAAATTAATCTTGAAAAAAAACTAATTTCTATTATTTGTTTAATATCTAGATAACATAAAGAAATGATGAATTTGGAGTTATTGGATATTACCACTTATGTATGGGCAGGCAAAATGCAATTATGGTCAATGAGTTCTTCGGAAAAAACTAGGCTGACTACACTTTTGCATTAACTTTCTAGCAATATATGAGTTTACTTTGTTTATATAGGTTCTCTCAGGTTCAACAACATCACTTGGAATTCAAGTTTTAAAGTCTCGAGGATTTTTTTTCATATGCATATTGTTATTAGATTGAATTAGGAGTATTAGTTAGGTACACACTATTATACAACTTTTTTTCACTCTAGCTCTTACAATCTTGGGCCATGATTATTTTTACCTTATTTAATCCATGTTTTTTGAAATAGTCAGCACTTCAAAAAACATGAATTGAACAAGATAAAGACATTCACGACCTAAGATTTTGAAGACTCGACTGAAACAGAAATTATATAATAGTGTGAATTCAACTAAAGCTCTTACTCCAATCCAATACCAATTTGTATATGGAAAAAATCCTCGACATTTCAAAACTTAGGTTTCAAGTGAATCTGTTGAACCTAAGAGAGCCTATATAAACAAAGTAAACTTAGATATTATTAGAAGGTTAATGCACAAGTATAATCATAGCTTAGTTTTAGGAGATTATTACTTTACTCCAAATCTTTCTGAAGAATTAATAGACCACAATTGCATTTTGCCCATACATAAGTGGTGATATCCAATAGCCCCAAATCTGCCATTTCTGTATGTTATCTAGATATTAAACAAATAACAAAAATAGTATTCTCACAAGATCCATTTTCAGTTTTGATGGTAAGATACAAACTTAGTAAATGTAGCTCATGACAAAAATAATGCCACAGAGAGCAAAAAGTGCAAGTAGTGTAATGACACAACAGTGTTGACTACAATCATGCTCCTTTCAGGAGGAGCAATAAATCGAAATAATGTTAAAACCATCTAGCTGACAAGAACAAGTAGAAAATACTACTTAAAACCATATTTAGCTGTAAGAAAAACTAACAACTTTGCACATTCCTAACAAATAAAAGAGAGAATTTTCCCTTTTATTTCACTTTCACTTTTAAAATTTTATTACCTTCCGACATTGGGATCATATCCAATAACATAATAGGAGCACCACCCAAAGAGTAACTTGAAGAAGTGTGATAGGCATTTTAATGATTCATGGGAAGAAAAAAAATGCTCATGGAGAATAAGAGGTCAAGGTCCCTTTGCTTGTAAAAAATCAGAAGCTTTACAATAGTAATTGGCATCTCTTACATGCCATTAAACACAATAAACCACAGTAGAATAAAGCGCCCACATAAATTCCCCCCACCAACTATTGAATCTCAATGCATCTTAGTCCGAGAGGAAGAGTGTCATTGCAGCCAATGCCATTATCATAAGCTAGTTTAACAAGGAAAGGGTAAAAAATCATATTAACATAACCAAGAACTGAAAACAACAACAACAACAATAATAATAATAATGTAGATAACAAAAGCTTATAGTAACTTGGGTGAGATTGAAAGCATAGACAAAAGAGTTCCTTTTCATGAGGACGATCTCTCTTGAGAAACAAGCTTTAAGCAACTCCATTTTTCTAACAACATGCATTTTAAATACCAAAGCAGCTGGGTGATTCTTGGCCTTATCAAATGGAGTAGAAAGAACATTCTCAAGTCTTCTTCCCACATGGAATGACTGTAATCCCTCAGCAAATTCCTTAACTATGACAAAACCATAAGCCTCATATCTACGTGCCCAATGTTGTTGTTGATCTTTCTTGGATGTTACCTGCAATGGATTACAATTCATAAACATTGAATGTCAGATTTCTGTTAGAAGTAATAAATTGGCATAGAGTAAGAAAACGAAAGCATATTCATTTCTACTTCTTACAAGAAATGGGGCCATTCCTTTTATTTCAGGACACTTGAATCCCATCATTTTAAAAAACTCAAGTACATCTTCACGAGGACCTTGATATACAATATGGCCATCAGATAGGACAATAATGTCATCAACAAGATCATAAGTCTCCGGTGGTGGCTGAAGGAGAGAAATGATTGTTGTTCCATTTAGAATTTGAACATATTGCTTTATTGAGTTGACAATTTGGAAAGTAGTTGAACTATCCAAACCAGTAGAAATCTCATCCATGAACAATGCTTTTGCTGGTCCAACCAGCATCTCACCTGCAATCCAATTTCATTTTTGGGGTTTGCCACTCAGTTGATTGAGAATGTTAATACAAATTAAGTGCAGAAATGGGTTAATTGAGGTGTTGTAACTCTCTTCCTTTGACCTCCAGACACGCCCCTTAACATTTCACTCCCCACTATAATATCCGCAGAGACTTCTGGTCCTAAACTCTGTAAATTTTAGAAAAAAAGGCACAAATATAAAGACTATCATCTTTCGGGATCCTGAATGTTTTTGAATCAAAATACTTTCTTGGTGATATTACTTTAAGAATATAATTTTTAATCACACTGGCCTCCTGGCCTTCTGCTGCAATCGCCTACACCAGCAATAGCAAAGTCACAATAAAAATCAATTTCCATGAGATTCAACTTATTTTGGCCTTATAATTCTTCTAATGGAAATATAACTGAGCATATGAATAAGAATCGTTATCAATTTTGAAGTCAATAATGAGATTTAGAAGAAAATATGACAAAATTCAGTGCTTTTCAACTTCTTAGAAGTATTTTCACAATGATATCTCCACTGACCTTCATGAAGACATCAAGATCAGGACCAAGCTTAATGTTTGATTCTTTTTCTATTCTTAATAACTCCGTTAACATGTCTGAAAGCCGACAACATTTTGATGATTAGTCATATTCCAAAAACAAATAGATCTTTAGACTACATTGTGAAGATCATATTGAGAGAAACATGGGAAAGCAATTAGTATCAATTAATCTAACCATGTCTATGTCCAACCCCTTGGCATCTAGCAGAAAAGGCAAAAGTTTCCCTCAGTCATTTCTCCTATGTGGGTATCATATTGACTGATATAGGCAGCTGTTCTTTGGGGTACAAACTCATTCATTTCATGGCCATTGTAAGTCACTCTATCAGAAAACTGCATAAGCAATTGATAATTTTCAAATAAGACAAGAAGCTAAAGAGTGAAATGAAAGGGCAATAAAATAAAGATTGTAAAAAAAAAAAGCCAAAAAAGTTAATTAACACCCTATGGACATAATTATCACCTTCAGTGTAGGATGAAGTTTTCCAGCCAAATCCAACAAAAGAGTAGTCTTCCCTGAACTTGGAGGACCCAAAAGCAATGTCATTCTGAAATAAACATATTGGCGAAAACAAATGGGAAATAGGTTCAAATTTTAAATATAACTGAACTCAAAAGTTTATGGGAAAATAATTTAATTCAATTTTATTTTCACCTTTCGGGTCTAATGATTTCACTAATATCCTGAAGAATAGAGAGGCGTTTCTTTATATTTGGAAGAAAATGAAGGTGATTCGAGAAACCCTTTATAATCGGAGGAGGATAATGCGAACTCAATCCCAACCCTAAGAAACCAAGAAACAAGAGAATTTAGTACTTAAATATCAAGAACAGAATCCAACAAAACAAGAACTTCAAGAATCAAAGACAGAGTTCCCTTGTTTTCTCTATTTCTGAAAATGGGTTGCCTATTAATACGTTTCTTGAGCTTCAACAAGAACCTCTCGTTATCTTCTTTTGCAACATTAACCCAATCAACGAAGTAAAGTACTTTCTTGAAATCCAAGATTTTCTACATCAATTTCGTTGGCTACAACTCTTGATGTAGTTAATAACCCTTTCTTTAAACGACCCGAAGGTGGGTAGTCTTTGAATTGCAGCCCATTTAAGAGCCTCTTCATCATCTTCTTCTTCTCATGAAGATTTGGCGAAACCTTCAATGGCATTGCGTCTCCATAAAGAAGAACTCCTTCTCAAACTACCACCAGATACATAAAGTTCAGCAGCTTTCCATTGTGCTTCAAAAACTAAAACCCAGAAGTGAGGGCTGTTCAATTGGCCCGCCAACCCGAGAAACCCGGCCCAAACCCTAATTTCAGTTTCACGCCACCTCTCTCTCTCATGCAGACAGACCCTCACACCCCTCACATCATCGCTCATCCACGCACTCACAGTTCACCTCCTTCAGCCAGCCTCCTCCTCCAGCTAGCCTCGTCGTCATCAAGCCTGCTCTCCATTCTCGCCGTCGAAGTTCGAAAATCTTCTTGATAGTTCAACTAGGTTTTAGTCCCATTAGTCTCTTTATTCTTTGTGTCGAGAAAGGAAAAGGATTTTGGATAGTATCGTTGAGAGTTAACGATCTGCCTTCGCACCAGAAGCATCTCTGCCTATTTGTCTTCTACTACTGCAACATTCACAATGCATGTAATCCATAAAAATTAAAATGTTATTATTAAAATAGACAAGAATGCTGTGTGCATAATAATTTTGTATGAAACAGACGGTCATCAAAGAAAAATCACCTAAAATGACAACTTTTAAAAGCTACTAGTATATTTTAATCTCTTTTAATTTAAAATAATCTCAAAAATAAAGTAAAATACTAATATTTTCACTATCGATAATTTTATTTCAAAAAATTAGAATCGTTTTCATATTCTCTATCTTTCTCTCCCTTATTAATCTTAATATCAACATTTTTTTATAAACTCAAGCGAAGACGTCTACTGTTAGAAGTTTGATTTAATCATCCAAAATTTTATTTGATTATGATTTGTATCTGTTAGAAGTTTAAGTTTGACGACTGTAAATATTTTTAATATAAGATTGTCTACTGTTATTTGATTTTTTTTAGATTTTTTTACTTTAAAAATTGACAATATTAAATGAGAAATAATATATTTTAGTGTCTATTGATGAATGCAGTAAAATTTTTTTATGATTGTGACTTGTTTATTTATCGTCATTTTGTGATTTAATCTTAAATGGGTGGTGTATATTATGAATTTTTGTAAATCATATGTTCATATAACAGTGTTTTATTTATAGGATTGAAGTTGCAACGAGTTAGTGCAAATTAGCAAAAGTTAGTCAATACTAACTATACTTAACTCTGACTCTGACTAACTATCAATAACTCTCACTAAACAGAGCAAACTGCATTTTACAACAGTCCATAATTGTCCCTTAAATTTTGGCATTGAACTTGATAAGTGCTTGTTCAGTTGGACCTGCAACTCAAAAATATAGACTTAAGATAGTCAATAACAGTCATTAAACTCTCACTAATTATCACTAATTATGATCCAACTATCACAAACTATTTTTTTAAATACTTCCTAATTTTTCCTTACATGGTATATATATAAATGTGATTTTAAGAATCATGTGATGAAATTTGCATGGAGGTTGGAGATTATTAATTGAAAAGTCACTAATGGTCACTAACTATCATTAACTGTGACTCAACTATCATAAACTGCTTTTTTAAACACTACCTAATTCTTTCTTACATGGTATATATAGATGGATGTGATTTTGAGAATCATGTGATGGAGTTTGCATAGCGATTGGAGATTATTGATTGAACGGTCACTAATTATCATTGACTGTCACCCAACTGCCATAAAATGTTATTGTAAATACTCCTTATCTCTCCCTTACATGGCATTTGTAGATGGATATAATTTTGACGATCATGCGAATAAGTTTGCAAGGAGACTGGAGATTATTGATTGAACAGTCACTAACGATCACTAACTATCATTAACTATCACCCAACTGCCACAAAATACTATTGTAAATACTCCTTAACTCTCTTCCTTACATGTCATATGTAGATGGGTGTGATTTTGAGGATTATGTGATTGAGTTTGTAAGGAAGTTGGACATTATTGATTGAACAGTTACTAACGGTCACTAACTATCACTAACTGTCACCCAACCACCATAAAAATCTATTGTAAATACTTCATAACTCTCCCTTAAATGGTATATGTCGATGGATGTGATTTTAAGGATCATGTGATTGAGTTTACAAGCAGGTTAGAGATTATTAATTAAACAGTCACTAACGATTACTAACTATCACTAACTGTTACTCAACTGCCACAAAATGCCACTGTAAATATTCTCTAACTCTCCCTTACATGGAAAATGTAGATGGATATGATTTTGAGAATCATTTGATTGAGTTTGTATACAGGTGAATCATTGATGTAACTGTTAATAACTTTCACTAACTCTCAATAACTGTCATCCAATTGTATCTTAACTGACATAAATTGCTTCTGTAAACACTTTTTAATTCTCCCTATGACAATATATGTATATGGGTCTAATTTTGAGAATGATATGATTGGGTCTGTATGCATATTAGTAATCCTTAATTACAAAGTCACTAACTGACACTAGTTATCACTAACTATAAATTAATTTGTTCTTGTTTGTATACTTAAATTCATAAAATTTATTTCTTCACATTTTGTTTGATGATGTATATATATAATATATAGATTAAATGGCGTCACCAAGTACTTCATATTCGAGCTGTGAGAGAGCGCCAACTGATGCTCAGCCGACACTACTTAGTCTAGGTAAATTTAGTAGTACTAGTAATAGATTTGTATTTCAGAGAAGACAAGATAAGTGATCTGCACAGATGTCTAGAAAGAGAAAGTGAGAAGTTCAGCTCAATGATGATGAGAAGCGCCAATAAGAATAGCAACAGAAACAGCAAAAAGAGCACATTCAAACAGTTTTTATAGATGTGGAATACATCATTCATGAAGAAAGGTGGAAGTACAATACTGTCAACACCACTGGCTCTAGTTTGAAGATTATAGGCATAATAAATGATGTCATTTCTAATAACAAAAAGAAGGTACTATGGTTTATTACATACAACTCGTCTATTGTATAGATACATTATTTTTAAATTGTTGATTAATATTAGTAATAATTCATATTATTTTGCAGTTGGAATTATTTCTTAAGTATAATGTGGCTCATTTGCTCAAAATTAAAGGAGGGAATATATTTTATTGGCAGTGACTGATCAATTATATGTGTATGCACCTTTTAAACATTACAAAGGTTGATGAACTGTATTTTAAGTTGGAAAGAATATAGTGATTATGGGGGTAGAAGACCATTATATAATTTTAGAATTACAATATGTTGGATGTGATGGTTTGCTTCATAGTACGAGTCCTATGGTTGAGCAGTATGGCTGTAATATCCCAAGTGATACCCTAAAAATTTTGAAAATATTATTTGTTAAGAATGAATTAAAGGATTTTAAATTGTATTTATAATTAAGTGAGAAGATGGGAGGGGAGTGTATATGCTTTGTATATGGAGATATATACATTATATACAAGTCAATGAGTTTAATAAGTCAAAAGATATTTTAGTATTTAAATGGATTTATTAAGTTAGTGAAAGATAATGTCATTGGGTTTAATATTATATTAGTTAATACTTGGTGGAGAGTGATTTGGGGAAAGATGTTTTGGTTAAAAGAGAAGAGTGTGTGTGGTTGACTTTCATCTTCTTCTTTCTTCTCTTTGGCCGGCCACCATTATCAACCAAAGGAAAAAGGATTTTGTTGCTTCCAAACTCAAGAGATTGAAGGTTTTCAAGAGATCAAGTTGGAGTTTTAAGGATTTTCTTCACTTTTGGTAAGTTTTCAACTTGTTTCTTTGTTTTCTTTTGAGTTTGTATTTTTGAGTTTGGTGATTGGTTGTTGTAGATGTGTTTATTGTTGTTTTGGTATACTTATGGTTGTTTTGGTATATTAGAGGTTGTGTTGTTTCGTTAACTTTGATTTTCGGGTTGGATTGAAGAGAAAAGGTTTAAGTTTTGTGAAAGAGACAAAAGTTGTAGGTGTTATGACTTTGAGTTGTGGATTATGGTTGTGATTGTGTTTTGATGTTTGTAATTGAGTTATTTTGATGTTTACTCAAGTATTATATGGTATATTGATAGTTTTGGTCAAGTTTGTTTGGAGTGAAAAAGGGTAAAAGAAAGATGTTTGTTGGATGTAGTGTTTTTGGTGTCGATTTCAGAGTTTTTGGCTTGACACACCCATTAGCACGGCCATGTCTTTGGGCGTGTCGTTGGTTCTGTTTTCTGGATTGGTGATACGTCCAGTGACACGCCCATGTTACTGAGCGTGTCATAGCTACTCTATTGTGGGAAGATTGGCACGTCTAGTGACACGCCCATGTCACTGAGCGTGTCATAGCTTCTGTGTTGGAGGAGAATTAACACGTGCAGTGACACGCCCATGTCACTGAGCCTGTCAAAGCTTCTGTGTTGTGGGTTTAGGGCACGGTTAGGGACACGCCCGTGTTGTTGAGCGTGTCAAGTGTATAGTTTGCCCTAGATAATTCTTATCCTTGTATTCTAATGTGTAATCACCTTTGGATTATGTTTGAAGAGAATTGAGTTACCCTAGCCAAGGTTTGAGGGATATCTTCAAAGAGGAAGTTGATAGAGTGGTGTTGTTGCTTTAAGAGGTAAGTACAAACTTTGAATGATTGCATACATTTACATGACATTGGGACTTGACACATTTAGTTGAGAAATGTGTTAAGTTACTTGATACATTGTTGATTAATGAGTTATATGTTATGATATGCATAATGTGAATTATGTTGATATATCAAAGTAATTGAGTAATGTGTTGTAAATAAAAATAAATGTTAAATAATGTGATGAGATATGTGAAAACATAATGAAACAAATTGATATTGATACAAAAGAGAAGAATGAGTAAGGTGAGAAAAATGATGATATAATAAGGCAATGAGCCTAGTTTGATAATGAGAAATAAAATGAGAAATGAATTATGAAAGTAATCAATAATGAGATAAATGAATAAGTTGTGTGCCTAGTATGTTATTCAATTTTCAGAGTTCTGGGTTTGGCGGCATGCCTATGAATTACTGGGCAGGTGAAAAGACCGGGTCGTAAGCCTCAAAAACTGTAACAATCTAGCTGGGTTGAGGATCAAGATATTGGGGCCTAAGGGTCTAGCTGGGTTGAGATCTAAGAGACTGAGGCTGTTACATTATCCATGGATATATATATATATATTGCTTACGGGGCTAGACACAAGGTGTCAATATGGACCAAAGCAGTAACTCTGAACTTTGAATAGCATATTAGATTCATTTTGGGCTCATGTTTGTCTTTGTTTAAATGTGAATTATGAAATGTGATGCAAATAATTAATATGTTGAGTTATAATGTAATGAGTTGATATATTCATATGTATTGTGCATTAGCATTGCATGGATCTAAATTAAATCAAAGTTTGTACCACTAAGCTTTTTGCTTAGCGCGATTGTGGTTCATTGCGCAGGTAACATGGTAGATCCGGTTATGCCGGAGAGCTCGTCTAGACCGAGTCGAGTCTAGGCTTGAAATTGTTAGAGCAGTGTTAAGTTGTGGACATCAAGATCAGAGACAAACTTTCAGCATGTATAAATTTCATATTTTTGTACTTATTGATTTTAATGTAAACATATGTATGCTCCGCTGCATTTTTCGCTGCTTATTAAACAAATATTTTGGATAAACTTTTGGGATAATGAAGTTATATGAATATGTATTTTAGTAAGGAATGTTTTCTCTATTGATTTCTATATAATAAGTTAAATGTTTTAAGTTTACTTACATTGATTTATAATGGTTTGATTTTAAAGTTTAAAGATTGGTTTGTTTAAAATGGACCGTGACATCTCTGTATCCAGTATACGTATATTGTATAAGCGAGTATATGCGGTGTGCATATATTTGATGTAGGGATGTTACAACTGTTTTGATATCAGAACATAGGTTTGAGGTTCTCAACTTAGGTGAATTATAAGAAAAAGAAAATTTTGATTTCTAAAATTTGGTTTTTAAATAAGATACATGCATTGGCACTAGCATTTTCTGATCTTTGATAATGTAATTTCTGCTGTGTTTGCAGATATAGGTAGTGATGGCGTCTCAATCACATCAGTTTGTAGAAGGTAGTGCTGGGAGTGTAGCTCCTGTTGAGGGTAGAGATGAAGCTAGGGTTGAGATAACTGGTAAGGCACCTGCTCCTGTGCCAGAGAGACCAGCAGCTGATGAGAAAATTCAGAAGTTTGTTTTGAATTGTCAAAAAGGAGAGAGTAGAGATTTTCATGTGAGAAGTGATGGCAACCTTTGGTATAAAGATAGATTGTGTGATCTCAATGATACAATATTGAAGAAAATTATTTTGAAGGAAGCACATCAGTCGGCTTTAAAAACACGGATAGCACAACACGCTTCACTCTAGCTGAGGCTTGATACTTGTTCTTCATGGAATTGCAAATATCCTTTTTTTTTTTTTTGGATAAGAATAGTTTCCAACTATGGGGTGTTCAATTGCTTGAAATATGTAATTTTTTGCTTTCAAATCATCGAGTCTTCTTCAATCCAGCTCTGTTTTTTTGGACAGTTGTCAAGGCTGTTCCTTAATAATCTATCCGAACCAACAATTTTCAAATCAGTTTGGATATATTGATTTAAGGAGTTTATGATTTAATTAACTGTAAAACTTGAATTCGATAATTATATTTAGGGAAAAGATCAAATAAATGTTGTAGGCATGTAAATATTACAGAAGGAACAGATATTCCACATTGGAAAAACATTAACCTTTTCTTTTGTTTATCTAGAATCACCGTCCTTTGAATTAAAAAAAAGCAAGAGGAATTTAGGCACACGAGCCCAAATCTAGTGCTTTTATCTCCGATTACTAAAATTACCTCAAGGCTGTGCCACCACAAAATTGTTGTATTCCACTTCTAGATATTCTCCCTCCTTAAATGTAGTTAATCATAAAAAGAGAAAATAATTAAATTTTATTAATCTAATTATTTATTTATTTCTCTTGTAATGTTATATTCTTTTTCTCTTCACTTAATTCATTCATATAAAGTTATAAATATATGAAAAATAGATAATTTTTTTAAAAAAGTTTAAATTTTAATATTATTTATAATGTTAATTAACTCAGATTTATTTTTAAACTAATTTTTAAAATTTAACATATACTTAAAAATTTATAAAACATATATATATATATATATATAGGTTGGTAATACTAATACATGTATTTCAAAAAATAATTTAATCTAAGTTATACAACTCTAAACCATTTATTTTATATAAATTTTTAAATTTTAAAAAAATAATTTAAAATAAATGTGAGTGAATTAATAACGTTAATATGAAAGGAGTTTCAGTTTGAAAGGCAAACTCAAATTGTACAAGCTATCTGTATTTATATTATAGGAAGCTACTGCTAGTTCATACGGTATTCACAATTATCTATGTACTGTTTTCATTGTCCAAGAATTACTGGATTGGCTATTGCAAGCAGACAAAATTAACAAAGTATAACTCAGAAATATGGTAGCTTCATAGTTGATACCGTTGTATAATTTTTTGATGACACCTTGAACCATTTAATTTAATTTTGTTTTAGGTAAATATAACTCCAATTTTTACCTATTCTATAAATACACAAAATTTATCCTTTTTTTTCTTACCCTATTAATCAGGCTATACATTAGGAGTCTTTACATAGAATTTCTCCTAAATTATAAGTTGTACACCAAATATTTGTAGCAACTGAGTTGGAAAAACACGGATTGATAAAAAAGCATAGCTTACCAAAATCTTACCTTCATATACAAACCATCTCACTTACAGTTATGCTGTATTGATGAGGCAAAGCAACAGCATATCAATCATTCAGATCTAAAACAATACTGCATTTCCCGACAGGCCTTACCTGCCATTCCAATAAGCTTGAAACTCATTTCTTCGTCTCTCTGCATTACCAAAACTGTGTGATTGTCCATCAGTTCGGGTCCAATTCACACGCACACTATAGTCATAAATCTCCCTTGACATCCAATTACCGAACCCTGGTGGATAAGGAGGACGGTAGCATGCCCCATATGGTGGTGGTGGGGGAGGTCCGTGCAGTGGTGGCGGCAGCGGCGGTGGCAGCAGTGGCGGTGGTAGTGATGGTGGATAATAGACATGTCGTGCAGGAGGACTATGACTTTCTTGAGATGAATACTCTGTTGTTCCATGAGATGGATAGCTAATTTGAGTTATCTGGTAGATGTTTTCCACTTCTGGATGTGGATAATGAATTTTAGATGAAGAGATCTGAACTTCTGACATGGGATTGTGAATCTCCGGTGACTGATGGTGATGATGTATTATTGAATGCCCAGTTATCTCATCCACTAGGGAATGAATCCCCATTTCTTTACCCTTCACAAGAACTTTGTAAGAGAAATTCAGAACTCCATTGGGCTTCCCATCTGGAGTCTGGACCTGGTAACTCATAAACCTGAGGATCCCATTACTTTCTTGGATCAAATCCTTCAAAGTAACACGAACTTCCCCAATAGTTTTATCTCCAAAATAGAGTCCTTCATGGCGTAGATCAAAATGAATAAATATATGATCACAATCAACAAATGAAATATCACTCAGATCAAACTGCATCTCATGATTCCACTCAGGATTTCCATCTCCTTCTATATCTGTAGGTGTTCTCTGTTGCTGTTCCTGCTTCAATTTCTTGTCAGGATCATCGCTCACAATCGAAACAAGGGCATACACTAGGAGTTTCTGGAAGAAATTGAAAGCTTTCAGATCTTTGCAGTACATGACTTTTGAGTTCCATGGATTTCGAATCCATTGATTCTTAGTTTGATTGCCTACCCCTCAAATTCCTTTATAGATAAAGAAACTGATATAACTAAGAAACCAACCAATCCAATTGTGAATTCTAAACTGTAATATGCCATATACAGCAGGCACCTATAATGTTTGACTTTAAGCCCATTCACTCGTATAGGTGAAAGCTTTAAAACTGTTATATTACCTGTGGGCCAACACTTTTTGACGTTATAAGCAACTTTATTATTAAGAAGGATCCCAACACACATGCTTGGAGTTTGGGTACCTGAATAAAAACCAATTTCTCTGAACTGGCCTCACATGGGCTACATCTTGATAAGATAATATCACATCTTCAACACGGACACTAAACTAGCATTCAAAAGCTAATGTAACTTGTCCAAGACCAAGTGTGTATCAAATTAAGAGTCTTGCTTAATCTCAAAGATTGTCTAATCTTGTATTCCGTATATGATTAACCAATGTAATACAATATCTCTCACCAATAATCTCCACAAGAGCATGTTCCATCGTTGAAATGGTGGAATCTGCGTGCATCTCTCACTATAATTTCCCTTTTTCTAACCTTGGAAATATATTTAGTAGCAGTATGGCAATCCCCACAAACTCTTAGATTTTTCCTAATTCTAATTACACTATCTGGTCTTGAATTCAAGAGTCCAAAAACAATTGGCAAATACAACATTTGCTCCTTCGTCTCTTCTTCGACATCATGCAATACAAAGTTTACATATGGGGTGTACCCTTCTTGGCGAATCCTGTCCATCACTCTTTCCAACTCTAAATAAATCAGAGCTGTTTGCGGGTGTGACCTATCCCCAGCCGCAAATGTAAAGACTCTATTTTTTTATCTCTATAATTGTGCGGCCAGCAATTTTTCTCACCCTTCTATTCTTCATTAGAGTTCTGATCCTATCAGCATCTTCTGTTTTACCACATGATGCATAAATGTTGGACAAGAGAACATATCTCCCAGGGTTTTCAGCATCCAAATCAAGCATCGCCTTTGCCGCTATCTCAGCAAGGTCTACATTTGAATGTATTCTACAAGCCCCGAGCAGTGCTCCCCAAACACCTGCATCTGGCCTTATTGGCATTCTCTCGATAAAAACACAAGCTTCATCTAGTTTGCCAGCTCTGCCTAAAAGATCAACCATGCAAGCATAATGTCCAGTTTTTGGAGCCATCCCAAAATCTCTAGTCATGGAATTAAACCACTCCCATCCTTCAGCAACTAAACCTGAATGACTGCAAGCGGACAATATTGATACAAATGCTATATGGTCCGGCTTTACTGAAGCTCTCATTTGATTAAAGAGATCACTCGCTTCTCTTCCATGGCCATGCACCCCATACCCAGAAATGATAGTGCTCCATGAGATTATATTTCTGTTTTGCATCCTATCAAAAACCTTCCTAGCATAACTTAAGCTTCCGCATTTCACGTATAAATCAACAATAGCAGTTTCCACTGCTAATTGATTGTTGTAGAACCCATCAGTTGAAACAATGATTCCATGAGCTGCTCGTGCCCGCTGGAAAGATGCTAGAACAGAACAAGCTCGGACCAAACTAAGAAGGGCGACAGAATCAGGAAATATCCTTTGTAAAATCATCTGTTTAAATAGCAATAGAGCTTCAAGAGCCAAATCAGCTTGTGCATAAACTTCAATCATTGATGCCCATGTCACTAAATCCTTATTCAAAATCCTATCAAATATTCTTCGAGCCAAATCTATTCTTCCACATCGAGCATACATTCTCAATGCTGCATTTTGCACATACTGATCGAAATCAAACCCATTATTTGCAGCAACTCTATAGATGTCATTACCCTCGCCCTCTCGACAAACACAAGCCATAACATTCAAGATGACAGCTCTGTTGGGTCTAATTCCCTCATTCAACATCCTCCAAAACAAGGAAACCCCTTCTTCAAAATGGCTATTGAGGGAACAAACACAAATAATTGCACTCCAGCTAATGACATTTCTCTCAGGCATTCTATCAAACACTTGCCGAGAAATATCATAGCGCCCGCATTTACCATACATTGCGACAAGGGAATTTCCAACAAAAACATCCGATTCATACCCGATCTTGATAACATCCGCGTGAACCTGAACACCACATTTAACATCTCCAAGAAACACGCAAGCTTTGAGAACAAAAGGAAAGGTGTAATTATCGGGTGGAATGCCCATTTCTAGCATTTTCTGATACAAAAGAATAGAGCGATAGTACAGAGCATGGTCGACGAGGCCACGGATCAAGACGTTCCAGAGGAAGGGATCAAAAGAGTCGGAAGAGGAGAAGAGCGAATGGGCGTAAGAGATGGAGCCGAGTGAGACGTGTTGGGAAATAAGGTTGGTCAAGAAGTAGAGATTGAGGTGAAGGTGGGATCGGAACATGGAAGCATGGACCATTTTCAGGGAATGGAGAGAGGAGCATTGCTTGATAAGTGAAATACATGTATCTGGTAAAATTGGAGGTGAGAAGAGCTGCTGAGTTAGTGTTTTTGCCCCTGCCCATAACAAATGGCAAGAGTGGATGCTCCGGTGAGGGAGCCACATGTGCATTGGCTTCTCCATGAAATTTTACAGCTCTTATATATATGGCGGTTCAGTTTCTAACTTCAGCTGCTGAGATGGAATTGGGCCGGGCGTAACTCGATTAAGTTGAAAATATTCATACTCAGTCCATGACCAAGTCAGATAATATTCATTTTATTAATTTTTTTAAAAAAATTCAAGATAATTAAAAAAAAATTGCTTAGTGTGAAACTTGTACTTTATATGCTAACATAGCCATTCTGCATAATAATTATTTATAATCTCAAATAATCATAAAATTAGAAAACACATTAAACTATGAAATCCAAAGGAAGGAGCATTGAATAAATATGTAGATATTGCTCAACAAAAAAAGGGAAAAAAAAGGCAATTACAATAAACAAATTAATTATGTTGTTTTCAAAAAAATAACAAAATTACTATTTCATTTCCTTTTGAATGAAGTGAACAAAGAATATACAAATAAGTTGGTGTTTCAAAACTACAAGAATGCTTCAGACATAGTAAACATCAATCAATCCTAAACAATTGTAATGCTATTAACAAAGAATAAAAAAAGAAAAGGGTCCCCAGTGGCAACCTTGTAATATGCGTAGTTGCTGCAACCTTGTAATATGCATAGTTGCTAGCCACTTGTATCAAAGGCTTTGAGAAAGTAGTGGGTTTGAGTCGAGCACTTTCACACCATCTTCATCCATTGAGGTCTTACTCCAACCAGAATTTCTCAGGGAGAAAATCTTAGGCCGGTCAAATACACTTCCTCTGAAATCTGTAATCTTTGATGAAACCATAGGTATCACAAGAACTGCTGATGCATTTATTGAGTCCTCTCCAAAACCTAGTAATAAAGAACAAACAGCCTGCCAAGCTTTTGCTAATTCCTAAATTCACATTTACAGTCCATTAAATTGGCCAGAGAAAAACAAAGAATGCTCATTTCAATTGCTATTCACCTTTGCCTTAGCTAGCATCTCTGTAGCCTTCACAGCTACTCCTTGCACGAATGATCTTGAGTCTTTATTTTGTGCATCTTCAACCGGGTTGACCAGCCTATACCAAAATACGCTATTGACAAAAACTGGTCAAATCTACATTCCACAGAAAAATACTGATCCAATATGACAAAAACAAAATTGCTATCATGTAATGACATTTGATAGAAGTAGTCACATATGCCACAATATCAAATTTCAAACTTAATGATATTAATCTCACAGACTCAACAAAAAATGGGCAGTCCAGAACTTTGCAAATTTTGCTAATTTGTGGGGGAAAAAAAAAGCAGATTTGTTTCCTGTAAATGTATTTTACCTGTCTGATTCGCTTGAAGACACAATCGAAACCAATGGTGTATTATCTTTGACTTCTCCACCTGAAAATTTTCAACATAAGCTTCAAACTTTTGTCCACTGTGGAATTACATTTAGTACGAAAACTTAGTGCAAGTACCTCTTGGCTCATCAGGTGCCAGCAAAGAAATGCCAATGAAGACACAAAGCATCCCTAGTATGAACATTGTTGTCCTAAGTTCATCAAATACCTGTCATAAGAAACAATAAGCATTACCATATGATCTGAATCCCAATTCCAATGATACAATATCCAGTTAAATAATATAAGAATGAATGAATTATCAAGACTCTGCCAGCATTAATATGAAAACAATGCCTGCAACATACATTTGGTTGCATATCACCAATTGAATATGCAATTTCTGCACTAGAACATGAGTGAAGCTGGTTTCCATATTAGCTAAGTGCCTACACTGTTACAATGACTCTATGCCATTAAATTTCATGGATGAGAAACCAAAAGAATAATGGAGATAAACAGGTCTCTTTGAATTTGCTGGGTTAGACTTGTCTCATGGAGAGAGGAAAGGTGGGTAGAATTAATAGACATAATTCACCATAATAATTCCTGATACAACAACTGGATTCCTAGATGAAAAACGATAAGATTTTGTATTTATAAATTATAATGAATAACTTTTTGCAGTCAAAACATATCACTGATTAAACTTGCTTCTTAATTTTTTTCAAAATTGGTAATGATGTTGGCCCTATAACAGAAACAACAATAAATTTCACAACCAAACTGGAGATAAAGGGCAGCCCGGTGCGCAAACGCTCCCTCTATGCACGGGGTCCGGAGAAGGGTCGGACTCATTGAGTCTTTGTACTTAGCCTTCCCTTGCAATTTCAAAAGGCCGTTTTCACTACTCGAACCCGTGACCTCAGGTCACACGGCGACAACGTTTACTGTTGTGCCAAGGCTCCCCTTCAACTGCAGATAGAAAGAGAAAAAGAACCTGATATTCCTGAAAGTAGACAAATCCTGTACAAATAGAGAAGAAAGTCCAAACAATCTGAAACATTGGAACAATAAGGATTGCATCAAATAGTGACAATCCTTCATTCAACCTCGTCATCTGCAAAAGCAGAAATGTGAATCTGATTAGAAGTTTGGTAACTCATCACATCAATGAGGAAGGGTCATTTTGATTTATAGAAAAACAAGAAGATACAAATCTGATTTCTGGTGCAATCTTACCCAAAATCCAGCAGTACTAAAAAATAAAAGAACCAAGGAGTAAGTGAACCAGCTGTGCAATGGATAACCATTAGACATGGCCAATCTTAGAAGATTTGATCTGAAATGAAGAAACTTATCATCAGAACAAAAACATGGATGTAAATCTATCACAGTAATGTCTTAAAAACATAAAAATGACCAAGGTGGTCAACATACAGAGATTTTGCAAACACCACAGAGCATGATCCTACTGCACCAGAAACCACAGCATATGAAAAAGGAAGAAACATCTGTCAATAAGGTCGAAGGTCTTGTCCAGAAACAGCAATTAAAAGGTCTCCTCTCCTGCATATTACACATGTAGAATAAGAGAAATAAAGTGATATTGACCAGCAAATTTATTCAGAAAAAAAATAATAATAGAAAACAACTGCCAATTAACAGATCATACCTGTAAATGTAATGATGCAACACAACAACAAAGACCAAAATCAGACAATAAAGAAGGAATATCATGTTGCTATATTTCTCTTCCAATTGCTCCGGTGTGTATACTGATAAGATGGAAAAATAAATAAAATCAACCTCTCTAATCATGCAAGCATTAACAAAGTAAATGCCTGTTGGTTGTCGCCAGAGGTAACAGTAACAATGTGCCTGATTGATAGTCTGAGTATAGATCCGAGTGCAAGGAGCTAGGGAAGCTAGACCAGAAATCTCAAATATCACCCTTTTAACAGCTAGAAGCAGGAAGAAGTTAGTAATGGTTCACTTTTAGCACCATATAATTACAAGATGAACAACAGCCACCCACTACCAGCACATCCATTATTCTAGTTAAAGTTATCAATCTAATTCTTGTGCAAAAAAGAGATTTTTCCAAGAAAAAAAAACATAAACAATGCATAAATTGTGCTAAGCAAGAATCTAGAAAACTAAAAGTTTAAGAGACAAAATCAAAAGAAGATCAGCATGTAATTAACTCTAATTCTTGTGTATGCTTTTCAATTAGCATTATCGTCACAAATGCTAATATGCTTACAAAAGCAGGTGACATCAGTAAACATGGAATCAATGTGCACATGCAGTAGAACACAACAAATCCAGCAGGTAGTGTTAGCTCAATTATAATAACACCATAAGTTCTACATTCATAAAAAATTCAACTTGACAAACATATTTTAAGGGAATCACAGTGCATTGTTTCATTTGTGATCTTTCTGTATGTAATGTTTCTATCTCCCAAGTTTCTGTTTTAGTTCAAACAAAATCCTGACAAACCTCAACCAGTCCATCATGCCCATTTAGAAATCAACGGAACTTCACAGTAAAGTTTCTATTGATTTTTTCATATTTCAGAAGTTCATTTTTCACTACATTTTGAAAATATATTATTTACTAAATACCATACATTTTCTGTACGATATAATTCACAAGACGAATTTTAGGAAACTCTGCTGAAAAAAATGCAATAATTGCGCAGAATGTCAGACTTTAAAGAAGTGAACATGCAGCGGAAATTAAACACACCATGTTCCAAGAACAAGTGATGTACCAGGAGACTGGTGGTTGCCAAAGGCAACAAGAAAAACGTTCCCCAGAACGATAAAGGCTGTAGCAACAAGGACTCTGTCAAAAAGAAAAGAAAATTAATTACTTGACATCACCTTAATAACTACAATGCAGAAGATTCACACTGTTATGATACTCAAAATTAGATATAATTTCAGGCTTTAACATACTTAACAGTCACCAAACTGAACCGATCCCAAAGCTGCAAGAAGTGACTGCACAGCAAGAAGATAGGCAAGTAAAATGAGAAAAGGAAAAAAGCAAGGAAAAAGATGTTGAAACACAGATATCTAGTTCAATCATATAAAGCATGCGACGGTCATCAAAATATATGAATATGCAGCCCCTAATAGAACTTAATCAAAATCAGATAATAAGACCTAGAAACATATTATCCACACTGACCTGAGCAGCATATCCAAAGGAAATGAAATTAAGGCAATTTCCAAGAAAGAAGAATAAAATAACTACATGAAAAAAAAATCACATATTTAAGGATGATGATTAAGAGCTACATCACTTTATAAACATGAGAACTCTGATAAGTAATTTAGCTCTAGTGAGATGAGACCTCACCAACTCTCCAAGTCTGAAAGTATATGATTGGCTTCAAATGACTCTTCCCACCAGTACCATCAATATCTACCATAGAATGGCGTTCTCTCTGCAAAAAGTTTAGCCAGTTCATTGAAGCTCACTGCATGATGCCTAGATATAATGGCATCATAATCAAATTGCTAATATCTCTAACTGCTCTATATTAAATCGGTGTACAAACATAACGAAAAACATTAAATGGGATGCGGAAGGTAAAATCTGTTCATTCTAAATTCATAGTGACTGGATATGGCTTAGTAGACCTGAAACTCACGAAGGTTATAAATTGTGAACCCAAATACTGTAGGCCTTTCACTTGCAAATGGAACAGAGATAAAATTGTACCAATGAGAACTTCTATTAGGATATAGCTGGCTATATAATGGCTTTATCTTTCGTAGTTGCAGTATGAAAGTGTCACATCAACCCATGCACAAATTTATACAGCTTCCCCGAGAACTAAATGGATTGAGCAAACATGTCTTGGCCATTTAGCACCACTAGAAAAATATTATCCATTAGACAGATGGATTGAGCAAGAAAAAGAGAGCATGGAATACCTCAGTATGACCCAATTTAAGAAGGTTAGTCCCAAAGTTAATGGCAATACTTCCAAATAGATTGATGAAAGCTCCAATGATCCACTCCCCCATGGCTTACAGCGTGTGAAGCTCCAAAGGAGAGTCCACATGCAATTTAAAATCCCAGGGCTGTATAGGCTCAATGGTTAATGATCCTAACCATCATCAAAGATGCAGGGAAAAGAGATGAAAAATTCCTCTCCTGAGTTCACAATGCAGAATCTCCAACACCCACTTTTAGGAAGGAAACAACAACCCAAAGGTAGAAATGAACACAAAACTCTGTAGTTTACCTGCACATACTTATAAATAATACAGAATTCAGTTGTGATTATACATAATAGCTGATAATTGTTAGCAAATGTCAATGATAAGATCTGAAAGTATAACACAAATAAGTTTTAGAGAATTTGCAGAAAGGGTACTCAGATTGAAATCTTACATTAAACAGGGAAAAAAAAAAACTTAACCCCCTTCACCCACACCTCCCATCCACCCCACAAAAAATAAAGGGGTTAAAGAAGACAATCTCCGATCTAACAAATTAGAATGCAATAAATGCAGATCAAATCAATGGTATTCAAAAAAAATACAATCTTTACCTCAAAATCCTGAGGGAAGAGGAAAGAATAATGCAACAGCAAAAACTTCTCTTTTTGTCTCTTTTTTTCTGTTCTTTGTTATAATATTTGATATACAGCGGATCCAAATGGCAAAAAGATCAGATTTTTCTTTTTTCTATCTTTCTTTCTTAGCTTTCTATTGAATACCCACAAGTAGTTTCATGTAGTTATTGTTTGAGAAACAGAGAGAAAATTCAAAAAAGAGAAAAAAAAAAAAAAAAAAGAGAGAGAGAGAGAGAGAGAGAAGTCTGAGTTTTGTTCAATTTGGCATTGGTAGGAAAGGAAGAGAGAGAATTTTGACGGGTCTGAGGCGTCTAGAGAAGAAGAGAAGAAAGGCGTTGGCGTTGCCTTCGGCTTTGGTGTTGGGTCAATGCCACAATCGCGATGCTTTACCTTATGGACCGCTTTTTTTTTTTTTCTGCCTGTTGCGTTCTCAATCTTTTAATTTACCTCCGTAGTAAAAAAAAATGTCGGTGCATCAATCTGCTGCGCGTCACTTCATTTTTATGTTCTTAGTCCTTACACACACTTCTTTTATCTTTGAAATTACTGCTCTACACAACTTAATCTTAGTCGTTTGATTAAATTTATTAGGCTTAATACATACGTATACCACTGTACTTTCAAGAAAGAACTTATTATCACTATATACCTTTTAATTATCTTATCACACAAATTCACTCTTAAAAAATGATATTATTAACCACCTAAAATAGTTGGAGATTATACATGTGAGAAGCTTGTATTATAAACGGGTGAAAGGTTTTTTTTTTTATTATTGGCAATAGACTTTTTCTTTTTCTCTCACTTCTCCTTTGATTTTTACTTCTCTCTCTTCTCTCACTTCTTCAATGGCAAGAAAAAGCCATGAAAACCATCAGCCAAGCTTGCTCTGAGTATGGATTCTTTCAAATTGTCAACCATGTTGTTCCCCTTGATTTGATAAACCAAGCTCAGCATTTGTCCAAGAAATTTTTTGAGTTACTAGATGAAGAGAAAAACAAGTTTAGTCCAAATCTTAATGCTCCACTTCCTGTTGGTTATAGTAGGAAGCTGGACCACTCTCTGAACAAGAATGAATATATTTTAGTTTTTTCACCGGATTCTGCCTTTAAAGTCTACTCATCTAGCCCATCTGAATTTAGGTAAGAATGATTTTTCCCTTTTTTCCATTAGAATTTACTGTTGGTGGTGATGTTCAATTTCTAGAATTTATACGTGATTTTTCTAGGGAGGTAACAGAAGATATGTTCTCTTACTTGACCAAAATATATTTCGTGATAGAAAATATCTTAAATGAGTATCTGGGACTGCCTCCAAACTTCCTCAAAGAATTCAACAATGATAGGAGATGGGATTTTATGGTAGGTTTGCATTATTTTCAAGCAACAAAAAATGAAAACAACGGACAAACTAACAGAACATATAATGCCTTGGTCGAATGTTTCAAGAATTATGGTTTTCTATTTACACGTATCAATTTCAAATCATTCTATGAAAAATTCCTACTAAAAGAATACATAACAGACAAAATAAAAATCATAATTTCTAAATAGACCAGTAATTACTTTAATTGAAAAATAAAAAAAATAAAATAATCACAATTTTTACAGCTTCAAACAATACAAAATTAGTGAGAGAGAGAAATGAATATAAATTGATATAGACATAACAGACCTTAGCACTGCAATCGATCAAACATACAAGTTTGAAGGCTGCAACCGAGAAAGAACACGCTACTGATATGCCTTGAATCAGACAAGAAAGAAACACTACTGATATAGCTGCAACCAAGAACTACTGACCTCCAAAGGTTGCCCACCAAGCCCACCAAGAAATTGAGCATTTTCTCTCAGAATATAATTTTGGGCCTTGAGAGGAGAAATCAGAGGAGAGAGAGAGAGCTTGAGAGAGGAAGCTCATATTAGATATGCCATGGAAAGAACAAGAGAGAAACACAATAGAACCATGGCTGCAAACCGAGGGAAAAACACCCCCATTTGTCGCCCGCCCATGAAATATTGAATTTCTTGGCAAGTTCGATAATGGGTCACTGAGTATATAGTATTCATCATAGCCTCGCCATGAAATAGGTAGATAGAGAAGGAGATGAGACTTGTCTATTATTAAAGAGATGAGACTTGTGTATTATTTATTTATTTTTGTTTGATAGAGAGAAAGGGAGTGAAGGTGGAGTGTTTTCAGGTGAGTGAATGAAGAATGAAGTGAGAAGCAATACTGGTTTATAGAGAGAAGAGGATTCAAATCGTGTGTAATTCATACTACCGGTTAAGTAGAGAATTAGTTGCTCCAGCTAATAATACTTTTTTTTTTTAAGTAGAGGCGTGTGACAGGACATTTAAAAAGTATACGATGCTAATATATTATTTTTTATAAGTATAATGGTGTAATTATATATTAAGCTAATTTATTATTATTATTTAATAATACATAATATTAATATATTATATGATATTATAAATACTGTTTATTTAAAAAATCATATAATATAATATAGTTAAACAAAGTATTTTTATTTGATTTAATCTTATTTTGTAACATTTTAATATGTGTGAAAATAAAAATAAATTATGAATATATATTTGATATTTAAAAGATTTATTAAAAATATTTTTAAAAGTTAAAGTTTATTGTAACAAATTATTATTTAAATGAGGATAAATTGCTCCTTCTTATTATTAAGATCAATGTTTATTTACCTAACATTCATTCGTGAAAGTTAAAAAAAAAATAGAAATCATTTTAAGGAGCTCCACTGCGTGAAATAAATATTGAAATGCATGATATTGTTTGTTTATAAATGAAATAAATATCAGGAAGCTTTCTTTTTGATAAATGGATTAATTAAATAATTAATTATGCAAAACGCATGCCAATAATGGCAAAAAATTATGAACTTTTAATTTGATTAAAGATTTTGAGTTTAAGTTTCTTAAATATATGACTATGTTAAAATTTGATTTGTAAAAAAAATCTACTATTTCATTTACATAAAACTTTTTTTTTAAATATTAATATGGAATGTTAACATTAATGAGATTGATCTTCCTAAATTCTGATTTTTTTTTTCTTATGTTTGATAAAAATCAATCATGAAAGAAACACAAATTTTAGTTTGATTATATTTTTGGGATGTCTCATTGCTAAAAACTATTATGGTTTATACCTATATTTTTAGTACAAAATTTTTAAATTAATATAATTGGAAAATATACCCTTCTCTCGAATATTCTTAAATATTTTATTTTATTAATTATTTATATATTTCAAATATAGTATGAAATTACATGTATAATGAATATTCAAAAAATTGAAATTACTTATATATTTGGTATACATTTTCAAAATTATAACTCATAAAACTTTAACCACCAAAGTGTAATATGATGGCCATAAATTTATTTTCTTCTCGCTTAAATTTTAGGTTCAAATTAAGATATTCTCTCTGTCCATATAAAACTCTATATTTTTGCTATTGAATTTTGAATTTTTATTTCATTTCAGTCATGAAATTATTATTATTATTATTATTATTATTATTATTATTATTATTATTATTATTATTATTATTATTTTGTAACATGAAATTATAATCAATGATTTTATTATTATGCATAGATTTATAGGCGTTTGGTGGCTTGGATTTAAGAAAAATAAAGTATTTTTATTTTGTAAACTTGTCATATTAATTTACAATATTATCAAAATAATAATAAACACTTTCATCCAATAATAATTAAAATCATTTTTGGAAACGCAATCAAAATTATAGATGAATATATTAGTTTAAAAAGGAAATAACATCAGTTTTGAACATTCTGATAAAGAGGATCTTTACCTTAAATCTAATAAAATCTGGAATTAATTGATTAGTCTACAATTTTCCTTCACCATTGGTAGGAGACGATTTAGGATTTCAAAATTGACTTTTTTAAAAAAATTTACTTTTATTAGGTGGCTATTATTATTATTGTTGTTGTTATTATTATTATTCTATGTTAAGAAAAAAAAAACAGTTTAATATACAGTAAAGTTTATATTTATTATTTTTTAAATTATATATATATATTAATTATATTCCAATTTTAGAATTTAGTGACAAATCTGATAAAACTAAAATCAATTATAATAGTATATTCACATTAATATGAATAATAAAAATGAAATTGATTGTTCTTTAAAAAAAAAAAAGAAATTGATTGTTGAAATTTATTGGACCATATCATTAATTTAATCTTTAAATTTTGATATGAATTAATAGAATTATTCATTTGCCAATTTAGTAAATTATTATTAAAAAACTAGTAATTCAATTAATCAAATTTATAAATTATAAAATTATTTAACTTCAATAAAACTTTAGATCATATACAATAAGTTTGATATTTAAATTGATATTTTGAATTTTTAATTCCTAAAAGTTTTATTATTATTTTAATTTAGTATGGGATTATAATTAAAAACCTTTAAATTGAAGTAAAAGTGATAAAAATATTAGTATAGCCACGACAAAGCACAAAATTGACATGAATTTATTTATTGCGATATGTTTAGAACAAATAAAATACGAATATAAATTTATTTATAAATGAAATTCGAAATGTAATTTCATGTAGAAATTAATTTCCAGGTTTAGAAAAATATAACTTAAAATTATGTGAATTCAATCGAATTTCATATTTTTATATTTGGAATAAATTCATATTTAAAATGTATTATTATTTTTTAAAATACTCTTGATATAAAAATATAATTAAAAATAAGATACTAAAAAACTAATTATATTTTATATGTATAATTCATATTTAGTTTATAAATATAACAAAATAATTAGTTAGTTCGAAAAAGAAGTGAAAAATAAAATATTAAGAATAGTAGGAAAAGAAGGAAGAGATAGTGTGTAGCATGAATTAAGTTTATGAATCTAATCAATCACAACATATAATATATGATTTAAATTATAATATTAAAAAAATAATTTTAATTTTTAAAATATATATTGTAATTGGTTGGATTTATAGACGGAGATATAAACTTAATTTATGATAAAAATTTTGTGAGAAAAAGGGAGATAAAGAAAAAAAAAATATGTGTATATATATATATGTATATATATATAAGAACACAAAGAAGGGAGAGAAAAAATATATGTACAAAAGAGTAAGAAATATGTTATAAAATTTATTTTATAATTTTATCTATTTTAATTAGATTTTATTTAATTATATTTAATTTCATAAAAATTTAATTTATAAATTTAAATAAATATTTTTAATATTTAAAAAATATAATTTATTTAAATGAGTCAAAAAATAATTTAGTGATAAGTGTATCTTGATCCATTGATTCTTTTTCCTAATATATAAATATTCAAATAGAATTTATTTATGAATAAATTATCACATTTTAAAAAATATAACTTAAAATATAAAATTTAAAAGAATCCTCATATTTAAAAATATATAAATTAAAATCGTAATTCAATTAAATTTTATATTTTTGTATTCAAAATAAATATGCAATTGATTTATTTTTTAATTTTTTTAAAAATATTCTTAATATAATAAATATAATTAAAAAATAAAATAACTAAAAAATATATTTAATATTTATAATTTAAAATTAATTTATAGATATAATAAAAAAATAGTTGTAAGATAAACAAATAAAAAAGCAAAATGGAGAAAAAGAAAAGAGGAGGAAAAAAGTAAAATAAAAAAATGAACAAAAATATTTTTATTTTTAATATTATTTTATTAGCCTATGAAATTTATTCATAAACTATATTATTTTATTTTAACAAAATATAATTGAATTAATAAATTAAAAAATATATTTTTAATTTTTCATAGGCAAAAATATTTTTTTTAATTTGCATTTTACTACTGGTGATGGACCACGGCGCCAATTGTGGTACTGAGTAGCTTTATTGAGGTTATAATCAGCTGCAATCAATGCTACTTGAGCTCAAGGTGAGATCAACATTTTTCTAAAAAAAAATTTGGAATTTCAAGGGGGGAAGACCGGGAAAAAAAAAGGCAATTTCACTTTCTAATCTTGAATTTGAAAACGGTGTCGGAGAAGGACACGAGCGTAGTTGCAGACGGCGGAGAAGATGATTGAACCTGGTTATGTCGACGATGATGAATGGCTAGCGCTAGACAACAATGAGCTTATAGATGAGGAGGAGAAGCAAAGTTTTGAGATTGGCGAAGAAGGCGGATTTGTAGAGGAAGACAATTTTGCCGCCGATTTTTATCGCTGTGGAACCGATTGGTCTTGCTTGTTGCCGACGGTGACGAATGGTGGAGATGCTAATGATAATATGGATAAAAAGCTAAAACAGACAAATTTATTAGAAATGTGGGGATTAAAGAAGCCGAAACCTAAGCTGCCTCTCATTTTATTTCCACCTCCATCGAAGAAATTGAAGACAGCCTCAGCCTCTGCAATTAACACTAGAGAGTCAATTTCCACAGATTTTGGCAAATTGACGAACACTAACAACAGTCGGACTCGTGTTTGCCCTTTCTACAAAAGAATTCCCGGTTAGTGATGATCAAATAAAAAAAATCTCTTCTCTGTTATTTAGTCTCATTTTCTAGTTAAATATTGATCGCAGGAACATCCTTTGCTGTGGATGCATTTCGTTATGGTTCAATTCAAGGTTGCTCTGCATATTTCCTCACCCATTTTCATTATGATCATTATGGAGGCCTTACCAAAGGATGGTCTCATGGTCCTATCTATTGCACTTCTCTCACTGCTCGTCTCCTTTCGCTTTGCCTCTCTGTTAATTCTTCGTAAGAATTATCAAGTTTATTGTTTTAATGGGCAGCTGGAGATTGAGGTCTGATTAGAATTTTGTTTTTTTATTTTGTTGTTCTGTTTTCTCAGATTTATCAGTCCTTTGGAACTTAATACTGAGTATGTTATTGGAGGAGTTAGAGTAACTTTATTAGAAGCTAATCACTGTCCAGGTGCTGCTTTGATTCATTTTCGTCTTCCAACTGGATTTTGCTACTTGCATACTGGAGATTTTAGGGCTTCTAAGTTTATGCAATCTTATTCCCTTCTTGTAAATCATAGAGTTAATGTACTTTACCTGGATACAACTTATTGCAACCCAAAGTACAAGTATGAGAAATCTTCCCTTTCTACTAATTCATAAAGTCATAGTTTTTGAATTTAGCTTTTTAGTTATTTGCTTAAATGTTATGTTATTGAAAACAATTCTCTGTTTTCAGATTCCCTTCTAAAGAAGATGTCTCGACTTTTGTTGTAAGAGTTACTAAGGACTTCCTCAAAAGGCAACCCAAAACACTTGTTGTTGTTGGGGCATATAGCATCGGAAAAGAATGTGTTTATCTTGCCATTTCAAAGGCATTAGGGGTACGTTTGTTTGCTGTTCCAATGTTTTCTTTTAGCTACTTTTTCTATTAGGTGGACGCACTGTATATAAAGTTGCTCGAATAATTGAGTTTAATTAGGAGGACTGCTTCTCAATATACCATAAATTATGGCAAAAACATTGGACCGACATGATAGCTGGCAGGTCATGGATGAGTTCTTCTGCTTGTTTCTTGTAAACATGGATCTTTTGGATTGTCAGATTCCATTGGCTAAATTTTAGAAAATTATAACGAAAGCAAAACAGAGTTCATAAGCACTTTACCATAAAGCCGTAAATGAAAAAGTGATTGTAAAACTTTTGATTTTGTTTTTTTCTGTACTTTAAAAGGCAAATTTTGCGGAATTGGAATAGTTTAATTTGCTTCTATCTTCCTTAGGTCAAAATATATGCAAGTGCTTCAAGGAGACGGATTTTGCAATCCTTTGGTTGGTCTGATCTTTCAAGCGCTCTCTGTACTCAAGCAGAGGGCACACCTCTCCATGTGCTGCCTATATCTTCTCTGCGACTTGAGGTCTGATTCCAAGCCTCTTCGATTTCTCACTTCTGTGAATTATACCTTTACTGTGTCAATCTATTATAGTCTTCTCTATTTCCTTTAGACCTTAAAAGATTACTTGAAGAACTACATAAATCAATACGCAGCAGTTTTGGCATTTCGACCAACAGGTGAATCATATAGCATATTTTTATTTCATTTTGACCTCTGTATTTTTTTCTAATTGTTTTTTTCTTTTTTTGCAAGAAAATTCCAGTGAATGATACTCTTTTACCTTAATATCTCCAGGATGGACTTTCTCTGAAAGTGCAGGGAAACAGCTTGATCTAATTAGACCTACTTCTAAAGGCAATATCACAATCTATGGTGAGATTTTCAGTCTCTTGAATAATTACAATATGATATTGGAATATTATGAGTTAAAAACCTTACTTTCAGGCTGTTTGGGATGCTGGTTTTTTGTTATCTACAATGTTTTAATTATCTGGGAAAAAATAGCTCCATGATTTGTTCCAAAATTTTGTTATTGCGGGATGATTCTTGATGATTCCTTTGCTATTGTCATAGGGGTTCCTTACAGCGAGCACTCTAGTTTCCCAGAGCTGAAGGAGTTTGTTCAGGTTATTTCAAAGCCTAACATCTATTTCAGAAAATATCTGTTTTGTCATCCATATTCTGCACAATTTAATTGCTTCTATATGATACTTTATTTGTCCATGTGAAAATTAATCTATCATTCTAATCTTTCCATTTGCAGTTTCTGAAGCCAGACAGGATAATACCTACTGTCAATGTTGGGAATCCTGCAAATCGAGACAAGATGCAATCTTATTTCCGGGAATGGCTAAAAGGCTAATGTCCTTGCAAATAATCAAAATTTGAACTTGAACTTGGGAGCTCCCTCTCAAATTGGCACAAATAGTTGACTATTATTTTGTACCGTCTTATGACAATGGAATATGTTTATCTTTATCAATAGACGCAACTGATTTTATACTCATTTTTTTCTGTCCTTTAAGCCACTATTTGGTATAAAATCATTGGGTTAATCAAAACATCAAGTTATGTACGTTCAGGATTTCACCAAGCGGCAACCAAAACTTCATAGGAGCATGGACGCTGCTGGGTGGCGTTCGGAACTAAGACTCAGAGTTGTCTAGTGAATATGTATTTCATTTTGCCTTCATTAGAATCTTTCAAGTATCTCCTGAAAGAATGAAGGTGAAGCAATTGCTTTATTTTTTTGGTAGAATTGTTGTAATATTTTATAATCTTCATTTATCCAAATGTTAATTCTTCTCAGAACAAATACAGAGAGAAATGAGACAGTAGTATATTGTTCTGACTTGATTACTTTTCTTCCCTGTTGTTGAACTTTTTTACCTCTATTTAAAATCCAAATTTCTATAATTCCTTGTGCTCACCTTGCTTTTCAGGCAAGAGAAATAGGAAGGATTTAATATCAGTAAGTAAACAAATTAGCTTTATGCCCCTTGCAAATTCGCACCACTTTTACACAGTGTAATATACAGAAGACCAATGAATAGAAATTACAATTCTGAGTTGTCAGAAAATCCGGCAACAGTACATATAAATAACTCTGGTGAGAAGTCAACTTTGTTTGGTCAGATTTATTAGAAGATCCCTTACCTTATGAATTTTACTAGTTAATTGGTAAGATCTTGCACCACGAAAAGTTTTGGTTTAGCAGGGTAAGCTAAAATGTTGGTTATTTTAGAATGCTGTATGCTTTGTCTCGCTAGGCTGGGAAGCTGTTCTGTTGAGAAGGTTTCAAGAAGAAGAAAATGATGTTCTTGTAGCTGATTTGATTGGCCAGAGACTCAGAGAAACTCAAAACTGAGGAAGAATTACTTGACTGGATTGCTGTTGAATGTTCCTATAATATTAAATGTGAGAAGAGAACTGAGAAGGAATGTAAAGAAAGCTGCATCACAAACAAAATCCAGCAAAAAAAGAAAAAAGGTTAGGAAACTAAATCCTGTTTTATTATGAAAATTTATAATTCTTTGCAGATTTTTGTCATTATAGACTATGAAATTGTTGATAAAGTTATTCCAAATCCAAAGCTAAAGGAGCTGGCCACCTGGGTGCATGGTATTGATAACTGTAGGAAAAGAGAACCAAACTTTTCTTGAACTCTTCCGCCATAGGCTTTTCTCAATTCTTCTATTCTTCTCCATGGGGGGATTAGATAGAGGCAAGTATTGGAAAGGCTATGAGGAAGAGAGTTCAGAAAAAGCGGAGTCTCCAAAACAAACACCTCATAAAATTTTTGTTTTGCTGAGTTGCATATTTGTTTCTTTTTCCTGTGCAGTTTGGTAACCATTTCTCTCATTTTCAATGTTTTTGAAGAGAGAGGGAAAGCGAAGGAGAAGAGGGGAGGGGGATTACAATTGAAGAGCTGATACAGATGTGTTTCAACTAAAGCCAAAACAAAAATTTTCCACAAGAAAATAAGAGGGGATTCACCTAAAGTAGATGCAGATATATAATTCATGTGCAGCCAAAATCATAGTAGGGAACTTTCACCAAATTTCATTTATAATTTCTTGATGTAGGGAAAAATTAGAAGAGAAATGTCATTGTAATTGCGTATAGGACTCAACCAAAAATTGACCAACCGACTAAGCTCGTTTAAATTAAAACCAATCTATTGAAACTTTGGTTTTTGGTTTGATTTTGATTTGAAAATATAAAATTTAATTAAAATCAAACCCAAATTATGAAAAGTTATTCAATTTCAATTTTTGTTATTTTATTTTTTATTATTGTTGTTTATGCATAACGTAATGTAATGTAATGCTGATTATTTATTTTATCAAAAAAGTTAATGCTATGATTTTTGCTATTCTAAAGTTTTATATGTTAGTTACAAAAAAGCTGCATTATTTGAACTACCTCATTAATATTCATTATAGAAAATTTTCACTTCGTTAATTGCATGATTTATATCAAAATAAAAAGTAGAAAGCAAGTTATAATGTGGTGGGGAGTTTCTGATTATAAATAGAAATTAAATGGCTTTATTTAGATATTTTTTTTAGTGCTGGCTGGTTTGCGTCAATTATATTATGTAAAAACCAAATTCATTAGTCAGGTTTAAAAACATTTCTTACCAACTAAACCAAACTATGAATACTCCTAATTGCATATAAACTTAATATATATATATATATATATATATATATATTGAGAAAGTAAAATAAACTCAACATGAGAATATATGTTTCCTTAAAGAATTGAATCTAACTAAAATATTATTTGAAGTTAAACTAAAAAAGGGAAGTAATAACAAAAAATTATAGTAATAAAAAAAATTATAGAAACTTCAAGAGTTCGGTTGATTAGCAAGGGATATTTTTCTTTTTGTTGTTTGTTTTAACATGTATTTTTAGAGTTAAAATGCAAATAATTTTTTTCCCAAAACACTATATTTTAATAGTGTATCGGACTATTAAAGGAATATATTGAAGTGATTGGCAGAGAATCAAAATTCCAAGCTGCTGGTTAAACTCCCGAGAACTAGGAAGGGCCATTCTTCTATGTGACGCGGTAGATGGGTAGTTAAATGGCAATAGGTTCTTTGCATTCTTGCAATCATCTACTTCACAATAATAAACGTGCAAAGACCCATTTGATCTAAAGGAAATTATTATGGAAAGGAACCAAAGCTCTCGTTATGTTTTATAAATTTCTATCCCAATCAAACTGACAACTACTAGCTTCAAACTTAAACTTACTCTAATCCCCTGGGATAACAGTATTTGTTTGACAACGGTACCCTCATTTCTAATTTGTTTTTGTCACTAACAGTGTATATATATAACAATGAATCCTTAACCCTTTAATATAAGAATAATCGGATTAGTATATTTATGTCATTTTATCAAAGTGTTTTGTTTCAATACTTAAAGGGTTAGTTTGGCTTACAAAATAAAGATTAGGATTTCCCTTTTCTTAATTCTCATTCTATTTCTTACCTTAAATATTATTTAATGGAATGAAACTTAGCTTCAAAAATGCTCCATTCATTGTGTGTTTGAAGGAAATGAAGAGATTAAAGATATCAAATATTTCATTTGGATTATTAAAATAGGATTTGATGTTAATTATCAGCTTCAAATTATTATTATTTTCTTTTGAATGAAAAGGAGAAGGAAAACCATAGCAGTAAAGGTGGTCCATGGGTCGACCAAGGCGAAAAGCTTTAGGTGAAAGAGCATTGATATTGCAGGCAATGGTAATAAAAAGCCAATGATCCTTGCCATGTGAAGGAAAGTGTATAGACATGTCTCATTCTCTCTTCTATGTCTTCAAAAACATGACAATGTGCTTGTAAATTAATATGGTAATTAGACTTTTTTTTGGTTTAAGAATTTGGAATATAAAGTTAATTAATAAGCATATAATAATAATTAACAACAACAACAACAGCAGCAACAACAACAACAATAATAATAATAATCAACAAACCAAGCTCATTCTCTCTGTATGTCTTCAAAAACATGACAATGAGCTTGTAAATTGACATGGTAATTAGAATATTTTTTGGTTTGAGAATTTGGAATATAAAGTTAATTAATAAACATGCCCTAATTATGCCTTAAATCCACAATAATAATAATCAACAAACCAAGCTCATTCGAGTGTTAATCCTGGTTAAATTTATTTATCATCGTAGGAGGTTGATTTGAAATTGGATTCCAGAATCTAACTAATAAATTACTTTTCCAGGTAATTTCATTTATTTTAAGAGTTTCTAGGAAATTTCCACAGGCAGGGTATTTTATACGAAGCCGATCTGCGACTTGTTCAAGGACTCTACATATCAACGCATCCTTTCTTTTCTTTATATAGTTGAGACTCTTCCAAAACAAGTATTTTCGCGAAGAATGTAAGTATTTTCGTTCAATCTTCCAAAACAACTATTGCATTCTTTGGTTTCTTCCAATAACTATACCATCAGTTGCAAAACTAGCGACTGACTAAGGGGAGAAAAATTTTCACCGTCGTTGCAGGAAGAGAAGGCTCTGTTGCGGCGGCTGTACAACCAGCATCTAAGGAAGCTCTCCGCTTCCCTCACATTTACTTCAGGTCGGCCAGCCACGGAGAGTCGTGCGACCCTACACGACCCTATTTGGTTACACCACTGTATACCACGAGGACTATTTGGGAAAAAGCAGTCAACTAAACTGCTATAATGACATTTACATAGGATTTTTATATTATAAGATGGATTAACTAGCAATACATATAAAATGGCTCATGCTTAATTTAATATATCCCCAAGCAACATTGATTTAGCCCATAAAATTGATTTGCAATTGTTAATTCAAATGATGAGAACATAATGAACAAAAAAGCAGACATGTCCCACGTTGCCCGAGAGGATATAGAAGTTTCATCTTTTAAGTTTGGTGGGCAATTGGTTTATCTAGCGGAAATACAAAATAAAATCATCCAGCATTAGATTCATCTGCAAAATGCAATACGTTATAGCCCTTCTCATTCCCTCGTGGATTATCTTAACCTGAATAGCAAAATTATACGATCTTTTCATCTGTTCCATTCAAATAGCCTAAGAGAAAGCACATTCCAATACTAGCAAATATTCCCTTCAGTCTTATGAACCAAAAAGGGCTGGCTAACAAGTTAACAGCCCATACGATTCTTTCCCAAATTTTAATCTTGTCCCAAGAACTCTGCATAATAGATTTAAATCTCTATTCTTGAAAGGGAACAAACACAGCAACAATTAACGATAAATAGCAACACTAGTTTACAACTCAAATTGAAACCCATTGCAAAGAAATCTAAATGAGAAGAGATGGCCTGGCCGAGGTGATAAAAGAACGTACACCACACCGTTGACAAGATATTGTACTCCATATAAGTGTGAAACACAGAAAGACAGACTCAAGCAGCAACATTTTAATAAAAATGGGTTGTGTAACATAAAATCAATACAAAATAATGAATAATGAACAATCAAGTCCAGTTTTACTCATTAAAATATGTATGATTATGCACAATTATGCCTCTTACAGGGTTTCTAAATAAAGTATCTCGCAGCAGGAGAACATTTATTACTGCGACTAGGTTTCAAGAATCAAGATCCTATAGACAAAGCTTATAATCAACACAAGCCAGTCATTTCTGTTTTTATGTACTTAGATTTGAAATAACTTTGCTATCTAGAGTGCAATCTGCAAGCCATCAAACTGCTCCATAGACACAAACCATGAAGTTCTCTCATTTCCTCCAATATCTTTCAAGCAATCCTAAACTAAACCTGGATGAATAAATATACTGTCATCACTCTGATTTGTTCATTTAAAAAAATCCAACCATGTTCCATATGGTTAATTATCATGTACCAAGTCCTCTCATTATGCCATATATGTTCCCAGTTAAGATGTCAGATCAACAGCATATACAAGAGGGGCGGCTCAGAGCACATTGAGATACAGAACCCACTAACCTTCAAGTAAATAAAAAATTGAACGCGTTATTCATTATCATGCAATCTCTACTTCACTAATTTCAGTGAATTTCCAAAATACCTATGAATATTTACCTCTATTATGGAAATTCACTCTAAAATTATAAATTTATATGGCTTGGCAAGGCAATGCAACATTCATCATCAATCAAGTAAAACAGACGGAACCTTGTGAGACAGCAGTACTGCAGGACATCTTCTTTATACTTTAAAAGAAAACGCAAGGGTAAAAATCTCAATATCAACAGTAGCAACTTGTGTGCTAGTGTCCAACACATTACTACTATAAGCATCTATCGAATAGACATTGCACGATCGTTCAAAAAAATAGACATTGCACGTGTCATTGGAATTTTGCACTGACAAAGGAGCAAATCCTCCAACTAAACAATAAAAAGAAAGAGACGTTTTGTATGCACAAATATTCCTCAAGGTCCAGGAGGTTACAGTGTTCATTGATATAAGCTAAAACAAGTGATACAGCAACTATTTCATATGATTCCCCAAACAACATTAGAATATAATCCATACCAAAATCTAATCAAAGAAAAAAAAAAGGAAGAGGGGGAACACACCGTTTTCAAAGTCAAAAGTTTAAGCCTGAGTGCCAGACAGAGCCTTCATCTGAATATGATTAGAATCAGTCGAAGTAGGCAAAGGCTCATATGACCCTAATCTCCTAACTCCATCAGTCTTGGCCACAACAGCAAAGGCAACAATAACAATAAGGACAACAAACGTGACATGAACAACAAACATCAGATCCAAAATCGCCACTGCCCTCGATCTAGATTCATCAAGATCACATTTTGTAGAACCTTCCACCCCACTAACCACATCAAGCAAACGATGACACCCTTCAGGAATAAAAGCTTCAACATAAAGTGAAAGTCCAGTCTGAAGAGCCCAAAGCCCCTGCAAACAAATCGCCCCAGCCAATCCAACATCAGCAATGAACAACCTAGGCTGAAAAGCGAGAATCAAACAGAGAAAAGCAATAGCAAGCGAAATTTGAGCAGAAACAGAGTCACATTTGGCTTCAAGATCAGAAGTCTGGAAAGAAGCAACAGATGAGGAGACCAAGTATTGCAAGAAGAAAAGAGAAGAAGCGAGAGCAAAAAAGAGATCATTAGGAAGAGGAAGAAGAGAAGTAGATTCAGAAAGAAGAAGAGAAACAGAAAGAATAAAAAAAAGAAAAAGCAGAGCAGCAGATTGAAGAGAGATAAAGCGATGAACAGGAGTGCGCCCTTTAAGGAGAGGATCAGAGTCGTAAGAAATTAGGGTTTGGTGAATAAAAGCAATGAGGAGACAAATAATAACAAGATAAAGATGAAGGTGTTTGAAACGATTAGAGGAGGAGGAAGAAGAAGAAGAAAGAGGATGGTGAGGTTTAGCGGCGTAAGAGGATGGCGATTTGAGGTAGTTACGGGTGGTGGAAATTAGATGGTGAAGACCAAATGATAATAGTGCTGAAGAAGAGAAAATTTGGTAAATTAGGGCTGCCATTTTTTGTATCTGTTGTTAGGTTTTATAATTATAATTTTGAGAAGAAGCTGAAAGTTGAAAAAGAAGAAGATACAGAAACGGTAGAAATTGGTTAGAAGTTTGGGCACATTTTATTTCATATGAGCGCTTAATTTGAATTCTTTATTAATTTCCGCAGAGAAGAAGAAGAAGAAGAAGAAGAAGTCTGTTATGGAAATGCTGGACGTCCACAGTGCAGATTGGGAGATCCCCTTCTCATTATTTCATCATTTTATATAAATAAAACACGCCCAGCTCTCCGAAAGTTACATTTCTTGGCACGCCACTTGCATCCCATTACAATAATTCAAGAAAAATTCAACCTATTTTAGTTTTATCATTTATCTTAATAAATTGTTCTAATTTAAATATATATATATGTATAATAAGGTATAATTTTTCACGTACAACTCTTGATTTTTTTAAATGTTAATAATAATATTTTTTTTAGATATTTGTTAAAAATTTTTAAGGTAGATATACAGAGGAGGGAAAAATAGTAATAGTTTATAATGGGATAGAGTGGAAAAAAATCCATTTAAACCACCCAATTAATTTTAATTTTAAGAATTTGTTGAGTTAAATTGAATTGATTTATTAAACATATTTCAAAAGTTATTAAAAATTTATATTAATTTTTAAAATTATATTCTTTTAATAGGTAAAATTAAAAAATTGATAAATATAACAATGAGTTTTTCTTTTTCTGTAATTTATTTGACGAGAAGTTAGATCTCATGATGATTTTGTTTTAGAATTCAAAATAGAAAGGTCTTGAGTTCAAAATGCAAAAGTGCCTTAATCTTTTTCTATGATGTTCACTAAATAAATAAAAAAAAAATTCCTTATATGTCTATAATATTAATATTTGGACATTCTTTTAACTTTTTTGTTTGACCAATTTCTTAGGTTTTAAAAATATAATCTCATCGTTTTTGTTTTCATCCTTTACAATTTTAAAATTTCTAAAAATTGAAAAAAAAATTATAGAAAAATTGCAAATTTATTTAATACTAAAATAATATTTCAAATGAAACACTTACATGAGATTATAAATGTAACAAACCAACACACGAGAGACATTAACCAACCTTCGTGGTACTGAATTTTAAAAAAGTTTTAAATATCATTAGCGATATAATTTTTCTAAAATAAAAAAAAAATCTTACAATAACAAATTTTATAAAGTTTAGATACCATTAATGATATAATTTTTTTTTTCAAATTTTTAGTGAAACATGATAACGTCAACACCAACATGATTAGCACAAGTCAAAATTCACAGGCAGATTTTGTTCATTAATCAACATGAATATGATGCTGTCAGATTCACAACCAGCTTAATGACAACACCCAAGAATGGCAGTCGCAATAAGGGTAAGAGTAAGACTTTAATCCAACAAAGGATTACAGATGTTCTTCTCATGCTGTTATAAAGCTTGAAGCATCTTAACAAAAGGGAAGGGACCTTGTAGATTAAACCTGATAAAAAGATTTACGAGGAGATTCATACATCGAGGCATAGGCTTGTACAAGTTCATATATATATATATATATATATATATATATACACACGAGTATTATCTGTTTTAAACCACCTAAATAAATGATCATTTTCCTTAGGACCAAAATTGTCTCTACAATCTGAACCCAACAAAATTATGAAACACCAAAGGAAACAACATTGTCCATATATGAAAATGGACAATCATACTTCACCACGATTGACTCATCTTTCCTAAACATTTGGACTTTGGAATCCTCACCATTCTTTAGCATATACATTTGACATTTGCATGCAAAATGTTGAGAAAATAAAATGAGCCTACTTATTTTCTCAGTCTAGAGATAAATACAAACAATCATAAATGTACAGAGGCACAGCTGCCCACAAAATCAAACCAAACGGCCAGAAGTGGATAAAGGGAAATGAACCAGTGTTTCGCTCCAATACTTGTAAATCAGAAAAAATAAATTAACAAAAGAACTATCAGAATTACAATAAGAAAAAGAGATCATTGAACACACAAAATTGTATTGAAAAGACACACCACTGATGCATATATGTACTTGACCACTATATAATCAGGATCAGCAGGACAATGACAACCACCAATACAAAAATTCCCAGTAGCCACCAACACTGCCAAAAATAAAAGTATTGTTTAATGCAAGTTTCAATTCTTAGTGAAAGAGAAATAAGATTGAAGCCGCACACAGATTATATTTTAACCATAAGCTTGTGAACGCTCTTTCAAATTTCTTACGACTCTGCCATATATACATGTAAAAACTAAATATGCGTAGTTTCTTATTATATCTCCATTTACAATAACATGAATTTTTTAGGTTAAAAAAAATAAACAGACTTGCATTTTCCCTTCTATCTTCCCTTGGTCCCAATTTCATTTATTTTTTTTTAATTTCATTTCCATTTTATTCTTTTTATCTTTATTTTATATGTGCTGTGGGAGGCTTGATAGAAGGAGGTTGTTTAAACATATCAAGCCTATCTTGATGGTTCTTTTCATCATTTGGCATGTTAACCTCAAACTGCCTATTTGATATTCCTTGTCATGGTTTTTGTTCAAATAGCAATGCTATATCCACTAGCCAGGCTGATAGCCCCAGAATTGAAGCCACAGAAGAAGTATAATATTAGACTTGGTGCAAAATATTTGTCGACTGAAGGGCAAAAATAGAGTACCAATGGAGAAGAGAACAACCGAACAAGGAAGAGGATATCAGATAGAAAACAGAGAAATGAAGAAAGGGAAGAAAAATCTACCAAGGGAAAAACTCAATATAATAGATTCTCACTCAATTTTACTGGAATCTCAAAATAACAAAACAGGATCAGGATGCTTCTTTAGGAATCCAGACAGCTAGAGATGAAGAAACAAATAAAAATATATCCTGATGTCAAAAGATCCAACTAGGCACTATATACATGGATTCACTGCATTACTAAATGAAATGTAAAAGATACCACGAGTAAAGACACAATAGTCCCAGCAACCATAAGTTCCAATATCCACTGTCACATTGATCCCCTCAAAGGCTATGCATCACCCTTACACTTTATTATTTTATGACTCTCTACGGAGCAAGAACAATCTTTCTCTTTGACTGGGGTGGGAATATTTGACATCTTTACTTCATCACTATCTTCACCCATCCATATTTCTTCAATCAATCCCACTTCAAAGAAAAGATTATCCAACAAAGCAAGAAGAATGAACTCATAATCCTTCTTTAATCAGTTATTACCTATAATTATTAACTAGAAGATGGTATTTAAGAAGAGATTTCTTAAAATATACAGAAAACATTAAAAAAATATATGTTTGTATATCATGCAAAACCATTTGGATTTTGTTCTCTCCCTTCAAAACTATTTGACATTTGACGATTATACCATTACTCATCTATACATGACAATTTTATCAACCTATATGGTAGATTATATGATTCCTTTGCAATAGCTCGAATTTTTCCAATTCTTTGATTATGCATAAAAACATAATTTAGAAGCGTTCAAGGATCATCACAGGGCTTGTGGAAATTATAGGAATATAAGCTCTTGGAAATTTCAGGAATACAGACTACATTCTAACTTTAACATGGTCTCATTGAAATCTTTTCTCCCAACTGAAGGAAAAATCATCTATAAATTATTGGTCATATCCGTAAAATGCCAGCTTGATGGTATTCTTTAATGTTTCATCTTAATAAAATTGACTGCTTACCCATGAGGATCTAGATTTCCCACTTTTTGAAGCTCTTGCTAGCTGAACTTTTGCTTGATTTGTTGCAGCAGCAGAAGAATCAATGTTAGATTGGATATCATCTGTAATGCATTCATGAGATATACATGAGAATTGTGAAAAAGACACACAAGTGTCAAGCAGGAGTAGTTCATAAAGTAAATAGTTCATTTTCTGAAGAATGGCAACTTACCAATAACCACACCCTGATCATGAACCAAAACAGCCAGATCTTTGAATATGTCATTTACTTGTCCAATTTGTTCTTGTATTTCTCGAATTCCTTGTTCCCTTTCATCAATTACGGCCTCATTGAAAGCAATTTCATTATCCAAGAGCAATAACTCTTGTCTGCATGATTTGGGCAAAGAAAATAAAATCATCAACAGATATTTTTCAAAGCTTCCAACAAAAGCAATGATAAGGGTACCACAAACTCTAGATTGCCTCTCACCACAACAATAGTAGTGCGAATAGAGAGAAGAAAAAGACTTGTTGGCAAATGATGACTGATCGAGACCAATTAGAGTAGTCAACATAAATTATAGAAAGAAAGACAATTGTTAAGAGTAGGTGAATAACACGCTTACAGACTTACCTTTTCTGTTCCATAAGAAAAGGTTGGGTATCCTGATCAATACTAGGTGCCATATATTCACCGGAGCCAGAACTGTATCCAAAAAGTACCAACTATCCAATTTAGAATTTAACGATCATAAAACACCCGAATGCTCAAGGAAAATTAAATAAAACATAGAAAGCGAGCAAAAATAGTAAATTACGCAGCAGGCACGGAAGATGCAGGAAGAGAAGGAGAATAAGTAGACTCGCGCTCAGAGGCAAGCTGCTGCACTTTCTGAAATTCTTGCAATGTGGTTTGAAAATCCCTAGCAAGCTTCGCATCTTCTATTTTCTTACTTTGCTGTGCAAAAATTCTCAGATGATCACTAAAACAAATCTCTACACGTATATTTGTTAACAAACAAAAGAAAAAAAAAACAAGGGAAAAATGTTGGTACATTGACGTTAGATTCACGATCGGATTCGCTAACAGATTTGAGCTTAGCAGAAGTCTCTTTAACTAATTGAAGAATCCGCTGCCTCGAATTATGCCTGCCATTGAAGAACAGATCAAAGATCAAACATCTCTCCAGTAATTTCACTCAAATTGATCAGCAACTAATAATAGATTATAGATAATAAGGTCAGTAGAGGAACGAACAGTTTCTGGCGGTGTTCGGGAGTATCTTTAGCAGTTCCAATAGCATCGACGAGACGACGAAAACCGGAAACGGCGGTGTTGATCTGGAAAATACCGGCCGCTACAGCTTGCGATGGGCTTCTAGACATTGGAGAAACAGAAGAAGAAGAAGCTGGCCTTTTGCCATTTTGCAGATCTCTGAAACTCATATCGGCGGTTAATCGTGATCCTTGGCCTTCAAGAAAGTGAAAATTGAAACCCTAATCACTTTAATGCTTACAGAGAAAGTACTAGTAGCAGCAGCAGTAGCTCATTGTAATAGTTGGGCAAGTGTAAGCCTGCAAGCAGTCAAAGAATGATCCACAAAATAGCATTTTCAGTTAATTAATGAGTTTAATTATTAATTTAATTAATTAAAATTAGCAACTAACAAAATATACGTGTGACTGTTGGAAAATGAATGGTAGAGGTCGTTCTTGCGGGACACTTGACGGCAAAAGAAGATGTGGGGTAGGCTAACGCGGGAAAGGAACTTTTCGTTAAGTGAATTTACTCATTTAGCCTCCTCTTGAATTCATACGAGTTCAGTTCCGATTTAATCAATTAATTATTATATTTTTCTTTTTTATTTAATTCATATAATAGCCGTTTTCAGCTTTGACTTTTGAGGTTGACATTCTTCAATTTTTATTCAGGGCTTTGAGCGAACTTCAATTCTAAGAAATTTTATAATCTTGTCAAAACTGCATTTTCAATAAAATAAAATAAATTTAAAATAATAACAATATTATAGTCGAGTTTTATTAAAAATATATAAATTTTTTATATATTGTTTTCATGTTCTGCACAATTTTAAAAAATACATGCTTTGCTTTCTGGAAATTTACTATAGTGAAATTGAACTATCAATTCTTTCAACATTCAATTGCTATTTTTATAACTTAAAAGGAGATTTAATTTTAGCTGCATATGGATAAAATCAATAGTAAAGTTATTTACTGAATTGAAAAACTCATATGAATAAAAATAGTTACATTCATGATTTTTTTTTCAATTAATTCTAGATTTTAAAAAAATATGAAATATTCAAATGAGTTACTAAAATTTTATTCTAAAAAATCACTTTCAATTATGAATAAACATGTTCTAATCTTTAGTTTAATTTTCTTAAGCGGCAATTCCTAGTCCGCGTCTCCCACTCCTGGGCCGGCAAATCACACTTTGCCACATCCAAATTCTTGAAAGGAGTGGGCCTCAATCATCATCATTCAAATACTACAAAATATATATATATATATATATATATTCCCTTAGCAACATTTATAGCAAATCAACCTATATTTCTGAAAATAAAAGCTTCTAATCAATAATCAGCATAAATCAAAACCATAAGCAGAACATATTTTCTGACTATCATTTTAATTTTTCTCAAATCTACAAGCTATGATTGTATATATGGTAATATTAATGATCAGACAATGCCCTTTTCCCCAGAACCGGCTTCTGCAAAAAATCAATGTAAAACTTCTCTGTAACAATGACAACAAAAGGGCATTGTCATCTCTTTCATTGCACTCAAAAAATGGCATTAGATATGTCATTAATCTGGTGCGGCCTTCTATGAGTGGAAACATCCTCTTTGAAGCAGAATACAACTTAAAGCATTCACCAGTTATACTCTCTCATGTAACCTGCAAGTCTAGAGCCAGTCAGCAAGTGCCCATGACTATTGACTAGAACAGAACAAACAACTTCTGTGGCTTACCTTAAAAATAATAAACCTCTATAGTCCTTATCTGGAACAGCAACTACAAGAGAAATAAGTTGCTATGTTTGTATTTGTTTGGAGCTTAGTTTTGATTCTGGACATCGTCACGCGGATTTTACAAGGGCACATCAGATCAGAGGGTGAATGAAAGAAAGAGCATTGGCTTGCACAGTTTCCCTCCTTATGATCACCCAATAAAACCATGCAATCTTAGACTTGCATAGAAATGGTAAAGGGTAAATTTAACGGCTGATTCTGTACAGTGAACTAATATTTTATGAGGGCAGGGAGGCTAGCATGAAGTTCTGCCAAGCATTGAAAAATCCAATTTAGCAGCTGTTCTCTTGGTAGCTCCAGAAGAAGTTCTGCCTGTTAGGATTGTTAACAAAGAAAAATTACAAGAAATGTTAAAAAATAACCTTCAAAAATTCCAAAGAGAAATTCAGAAATAGCCCCATGGATCAGTTAATGTGCGTGTGTGTCAACATATATAAGTTATCTTCAATAAATACAAGATATATATATATATATATGAAATACATATTTATTGGATTGCTTTATTGAATAATATGAAATCTGAAGTCATTCTTTCCATTTTTCAACTTTTCTTGGTGTGTTGTGCATCAGAATGGAGCCAATTTTATTTAGCAGTTATTACTCATATGAGAAAAAGTGCAAACAGGAAAAAAAAAGTACAAACAAAATCAGTACCAACCATCCAAGCACGCACCAAATTAAGAAATCCTATACAATTATCTTTATTTGATCTCCATAAAAAACCAAAGAGTTTCGATGAACATCTGATGCCATTGAATCTGTCATCAGCTTGAAAACTTTTTTACTCATATTCGTTTTCATGCCAACCATCTTCCCTGAAGTATAAATTCTTGTTATCCCAAGATCTGCTGCCATTCTCCTTACATAAAGCTTCTTCAACAGAATTTCCATGGAGTAAGGCTCTTTTCCATATTGGCGGCGCAGATTCTCTGTAAATTGCATCAAACTCCAGATATCTTTCTCCGCAGCTTTCTCAGCTTCATTAATAATTTCCATAGGGTCCTCTAGGTGATACATGTACTCAGAAGGTAGATGAGGGTTTACATTTAAATCAATCTGGAATATTAAAAGAAACAAAACACTAATTTAGTACTCATTGCAAAGATCTTAAGCTCATTATAATTGCTAGGTTGTATTACAAGAAATTAAAGATTAAGTGAAATCTGGATTGGATATCTCCCCAGTAAAGTGAAATCTGGATATCCCCAGTAGTTCCCATCCTAGATCTAGACAACAATGAAAATTTAATTCACATGAAGATACATATTCCAGGTAGTAATAAAGTACCTGTACAGAATGGTAGGGAATTGAAATTACACGGTGTTCGTCAACCTGAAATCCAAAAGGCAAGAGGGTTATGAGAAGAGTAAGTTGAAAAATAAAAGCATGGCAACTGAAAGTCTGGTACCAGTGACCTTGGAGGCTCAGGCATTATTTTATACATATATTGATACACCAACACACACATAGATTAACCTGGTTACCACCTTTTAGGTGCGGAAGAAGTATACAATGTTAGTGCATCATATCTGTCCATTTAATATTAACAGAGTGATCTAGAGTCTGGAAAGAGTGAAAGGTATCAAGGAGGACAAAACCCAAAGAAGTAACATATTATAATAAAATTTTTTAAATGCTTAGAAGCAACGAAAAGATTTTGACGCTTCCCTGTCATCATTTTGTGAAAATATAATTAACCTAAGTATACCTTGGATAAGCTTTCAAAAAGCATTTTAAAGAAGAGATCAATGCCAATGTTCCCAACATCCCCAGTCTGTTGCTCACCAAATATAGTTCCAAAGCCTCTTATACCCATGTCTCTCTCAGCAATTTGGAAACCTTGGCCAAGTTCTTTGCATTCCTCGAGAGCTTTGAGCCTCCCTGACGTGTTGAAAGATGATAGAAGTTGCTTTAGAAATCAAACAGTATGGAATCAGAGGATCAACTGTGTTTATTATCATGAATAATAGAAAGTAAAGGCTCTCGGTTGCATAACATACCAATGCTTGATCATATAACAGTGATTTATCAGGGTAAAATAAGTGTGCATAGGCCTCCTTATCTGCTCGGCCCACTCTTCCACGCAACTATTATCGCAAGATCAAGAATAGAAAATAACATGAGAGATCCTGTAAACAATACAGTTTCATGTTCCATGAACAAAAATCATGGGCAATCACATGATCAGCATAAATATAGTAGAAGAAGAAGAAAGAAACTTGATTTCCCTCTTATGGTTCTTGCTTGCAGAAAGGCAAAGATAAATGAGAGAGAGAGAAGGGAAGACATGTGAAATTGCTATATAAAATACCAAATTTTACTATCGTCATGGGGGACAAAGTAGAAGCAGAAGGCTTCTTCAGAGTAAACTTATATAAATCAATTTGAAAGGTACAAGAAACTAGTGTGAATTGCTATATAAAAGACCAAATTTTACTATTGACATGGTGGATAAAGTAGAAGCAGAAGGCTTCTTCAGTGTGAACTTTATATAGATCATTTTCAAATGTACAAGAAACTAGAAGCAGCAGCAAGCACCACATAAAAGATTACCTGATTAAGTTTGGGTTGGAGAAACCTAACTTAGATATCATAATTTCCAGAAGGGTTTCTATAAAATAAACAATTTTGGCAATTTCCCATATGCCGTTTCTGGATAAGTATTCAAATATTGTTTTCCTATAATATATTTGAAAAACAAAATAAACAAAATGAGGAGAAAGTGAAGAGAGTGGAACCTGATACAATTGCGCAAGGCCAAATTGTTTTCCTATAATATATTTGAAAAACAAAATAAGCAAAAATGAGGAGAAAATGAAGAGAGTGGAACCTGATACAATTGCGCAAGGCCAAATTGCTGAACATCCTGAATGATGATGGTATTTGCATTTGGGATGTCAAGCCCACTTTCCACTATGTTTGTGCATATGAGAATCTTAATTTCTCCTTGTGCAAATTTCTCCATGGTGTCCTCTATCTGCTTTGAGCATTGCCACACCAAGAAAAGCACAGCAGAATGTGAAAACAAAAGTAAAATGAATACAATGAGAGGGATTTAAGAAGATGAGAACAAATGATAAATTCATAAAGAGAACTAATAATTAACAAATATGTAGACCTATAAAGGTACTAATGTATGGTACACAGTTTGACTAGATGTTTTTGTTTGTTGATATTCATTGAAATGGCAAAATTAATTATTTATATAACCATAAAACATGTAAAAGTGGAAAAAGGTTTTAAAAAATGGCTGAAATCAAATTAGAAGTAATGTGATCCCAAGGAAGGAAAAAATTACATGAAGACAAACTCCCATCCACAAAATTCACGATAGCACGAGTCTTCAAACTAAAGATGACACGGTAACAAATAGTTTAAAACAAAACTCATCACATAATACCAATTGATGATGAAATGGATCTTTTATGTCCAAGGATCTGCTTTAATATGTCCACATTTAAACAAAAGCCCACAAACAATATAACATTTGTGTAAAAAGATACCTTCCCATGTGCAATAGCTATTTCAACATTCGGAAATTACTGTTTAAGAAAATCCATCACTTCTTCAAGCCCTGTCAACAAAATGATAGAGAACCCATATAAAAAACTCAGATCTAAACCAACTTTAGATACATACTGGGGGAAAAGTACACACAATAACAAACTAATTTTTATGGTTTGTGAAAAAGTTTCATATGTAACTTTCTTTTCCCTTTTCCTTGAGGCTATGCAATCACAGGTTTTTGTTTAATTTACTAAATGAATTGGCTGATTCAAAGTTGTGAATATTCAGAAATGCTCCTATTCTTCAGCCTAAGCAAGATAATTAACAAATAATTTGATAGGTTTTGTCAACAAGAAGATATCAAAAGACAGTTCACAGTGGCATATACTCTACAATAAAATGGAGTAGCGGAACTAATGAACAGAACCTTATTAGAATGGACAAGAGCAATGTTGAAAACTGCAAGGTTGCCTAAGTCATTTTGGGCAGAAGCAGTTAAGACTGCCTGTTACGTAATCAATCGGTTACCATCAACTGCAATTGGTTTGAAAACACCAATGGAGATGTAGATTGCTAAGCCAGCTGATTATTCTCACTTACATACATTTGGAAGTTCTGTCTATGCTATGTACAACACCCAAGAAACATCAAAGTTGGATCCAAAATCCAGAAAATGTATTTTCTTAGGGTATGCTGATGGAATCAAGGGGTGTCGCCTGTGGGATCCCACTACCCACAAGGTGCTAATCAGTAGGGATATTGTATTTGTAAAAGATAAGGTTTAAGAAAAAAAATAATGATAGCACTTCAAAAGAAAATTGAGAGATTACTATAGTTCAAGTTGAAGAAAAACAAGAACAAGAAGTTTTAAATACTTCTGAAGCATCATCAGAACATGAAGAATAAGAACAAGCTGAGTTTGAAATTTCACAAGTTCGACGGACAACTCGGGAGAGCAGAGAACCAGCTTGGCACTCAGAGTACATCATGGAGGGAAATATCGCATATTGTTTACTAACAGAGGATGGAGAGCCATCAAATTTCTATGAGGCTATAAATGGCCAATAAGCTTTTTTATGGATGACAGCAATGCAAGAAGAAATTGAAACTCTTCATAAAAATAAAACATGGGATCTTGTTTCATTACTATAAGGAAGAAAGGCCATCAGGAACAAATGGGTTTACAAGATCAAACGAGATGGCAACAACCAAGTGGAGCGGTATCGTGCTAGATTGGTGGTTAAAGGATTTGCTCAGAAGGAAGGTATAGACTTCAATGAAATATTCTCTCCTGTTGTTCGACTCACAACAATTCGAGTAGTCCTGGCAATATGTGCTACATTTGACTTATACTTGAAATAATTGGATGTGAAAACTGCATTTCTTCATGGAGAACTTGAGGAAGAGATCTACATGCTCCAACCAAAAGGTTTTGAAGAAAAAGAAAAAGAGAACTTGGTTGCCAGGTTAAACAAATCTCTATACGGTCTCAAACAGGCGCCAAGATATTGGTATAAGAAATTTGATTTCTTTATCATGAGCCTTGGATACAACAGACATAGTTCAAATCCTTGTGTTTGCTACAAGAGATTTGGTGATGGTAATTTTATTATTCTGTTGTTATATGTTGACAACATGTTGGTAGCAGGCCCCAACAAAGATCGTATTGTAGACTTAAAGACACAGTTGGCTAGGGAGTTTGAAATGAAGGATTTGGGACCAGCAAACAAGATTCTAGGGATGTAAATTTATCGAGACAAAAGTAATAGAAAGATATGGCTTTCTCAGAAAAATTATTTAAAGAAAATCTTGCGGCGCTTCAACATGCAAGATTGTAAGTCAATTTCTACCCCCCCCCCCCTCCTATTAATTTCAAGTTATCCTCAAGTATGAGTCCTAGCAATGAAGCAGAGAGGATAGAAATGTCTCGAGTACTGTATGCATCGGCAATGAGTAGCTTAATGTTTGCTATAATTTGTACAAGGCCAGACATTGCACAAGCAGTGAGAGTGGTTAGTCGATACATGGTGAATTCTGGTAAAGAGTATTGGAGTATTATTAAGAGGATCCTAAGATATGTCAATGGTACCTCAAATGTGGCATTATGTTATGGAGAATCAGACTTTACTATGAAAGGCTATGTTAATTCAGATTATGCAGGTGATCTTGACAAGAGCAAGTCCACCTCAGGTTATGTGTTTACTCTTGTTGGATGAGCTATAAGCTAGGTTTCAAAATTGCAATCTATTGTGGCTACTTCTACAACGGAGGCAGAATATGTTGCAGCTACCCAAGCTAGCAAAGAGGCAATATGGTTGCAAATGCTACTGGAGGAGCTCGGATACATACAAGAAAAGATTGTTATATTTTGTGACAGTTAGAGTACTTTATATTTGGCAAAGAATCCAGCATTTCATTCGAAGACAAAACACATACGAGTTCAATATCACTTCGTTCGTGAGAAGGTGGAAGAAGAAAATATGGATATACAAAAAATTCATATAAAAAATAACCTAGCAGATATGTTAACAAAGCAAATTAATAATGAAAATTTTATCTGGTGTCGATCCTCCTTAAGCCTAGCAGATACGTAAGCAGCATGGTGATGGCAAGTGTAGAAAGGGTATAAGGATTACAAAAGTAATTTTAAGTGAGAGATATGTAGTAATAAAATTACTTTTATAGAGTAAAAAATGGAGGTGCCTAACTTAGATAATTCTTGGTAAAAAATGGAGATGTCTAACTTAGGTAAAGGAGGTCAAAATAATGGAGGTGCCTAACTTAGGTAAAAGAGGTACCTAACCATTTACAAAATTCTACCAACCCATTTTTTGAAGCCTATATAAACCATTTAGCTTTCACTTGAAATTCATTCCAAAAAATTATTAGAGAGTTTTAGAGAGAAAAGTGAGATTTCTCCTAAATATTGTCTTTCCTTTTATTAGAGAGAGAGTTTTTAATTTCTCCTATTATAAGAGAGAGTATTGTCAATTGTGCTCTCCTTATTTTAGAAAGAAATTATTGTAATCTTTTTGCTATAATAAAATCCTTCTACAATTTGCCCGTAGTTTTTTTACTCCAATTAATTGAGAAATTTTTTCACGTAAAATTTTGAAGTTCATTATTTTCATTTTGTTTCTTATTTCTACTTCAGTTGTAATTATATATCCCGTTATACAAATTTCTAACAAGCAATGAGCTATGGATGCTAGAGCACTTTGGAAAAAGGCATTATAGAAATTCAATTTGCTGGAAGAAATTGTCATTGCAATTTGAATTATAGAAAGTTCTAATATTTAATACATAAATAGATTTTATTAATTCAGAGGGAATATTGACTTCCTAATAAAATGCCAAGGTTATTTTAAGAATGAAAATTTCGAGGGCTTTATTATGTAGCATGTTGGGCTAATGCCTGGTTTATATTTAAGTGAAGAAAAATGGAAGAAATATATGGTATCACAAAATATATGTATGTATAATGTGAAAAAAAAGTATTTATTGCATTCCATAAAAAAAACTTATTAATATATTAATATAAAAATCATTTATTTAATAAATTATTAATAATATTTTTAACTTAAATTATTAATGTATAAAGATAAAAGTAATTATGTATTCAATAAAATATATTTAATAAATTATTAATATATAAGATTATTAATATATTAAAAATAAAAAGTTCCTATATTTAATAAATTATTAAAATAAATTTGATAAATAAAAATATTAATATATAAATATTAAAGATTATATATTTAATATATTTAATAAATTATTAATAAATATTTTAACAGAAACTATTAATATATGAAGATAAAAAATTATATATTTAATAAATTATTAATATATTTTTAATTAAAATTATTCATATATGTAAAAATAAAAAAATTATATATTTGATAAATTATTAATATATAAAAATAAAATATCTTATATATAAAAAATTTATTGATTAAAATTAAAAAAATAAATAAATAATAAGATATCAAGTGATGTATATATACAATATAAAAATACCATATATTATAGTTATATTATAATTTATGTACCATAATTTATTATACGAAACTATTAATACATAAAAATAAAAAATTATATCATATTTCAATCTTTCTCGCTATATAATATTTTCCACACTAAATGACTACCAATTGGCCTCCTAAAATATGCTGTTCCATATTTCAACCAATCTGCAGATTGTATTAGAATAGAGGAGCTAATAGCATAACGGAAAAGTGCTGCTTAATTATTTCACAGTGCATTTCAACCAATTAATTCTGAAGTAAAATATTATTTCATGTTTAATATTCAAATTTAATTATGAAAATTATTAAAAAAATATTAAAATCTCTCTCAAATTTCATTACAAAGTAGTTATACAGCAGTCAATAGTTAATTATCAATAGTTGTTATTAGAATTTGTTATGCAAGCAATGGTGCAGCAAGTGCGAGCTGTAACTCCTACTTTTACTCATTCAGAATATCGTTATTAACAGGGAATTGTAATCATACGCCAGCATAATATGAACTATAACAATTCTCTCATCAATCATCTCTCTCTTCAATCTTCTTTCTTCTTCTTCTTCTTCTTTCTCTCTACTATTTATCCCATTTTGCTTCTGATTCTCTGCTGCTTCCTTCGTTTCCTTCTGAGACCAACCCATCAGTCAAGGATCAGTCCTTCAATGACTCGTACCCTTGACAAAATGAAATATTTTTCAAATCTAAAGTGGAAAAAAAAAAAGAGTATTTTTGAAATTGAAAAAGAAAAAGAGATATTTTTGAAAATATTTTATTTTTTACAGTATTTTTTTAAAAAAATCATTTAAAATATATATATATATTTGTAGGTACAATTTTATTAGTTCTTATAAAAAAGTTTTTATTCTGCTATATTTTAAATTTAAATCCACCCCTATGATAATTGGTGGATCTACACGCGGCTAGTTGGCAATCATCTCTCAAAATTTTTAATTATTTATAAATATTTATTTTGTTTTTAGTTAGTTTCTAAGTTTGCCTAGTTTAAAAATTTTATTTTTACCCCTTAAATTTATTCAAATATTTCAACTCAACCTTCTTTAAAATTTTTAGTTATTTATAAATATTTTAAATTTTAGACGTCAAAATTTTATTTTTTATGTCATTTACAAATTCTATATGATATTGTTTTTTAAAATCTATAACATTTATTACTTTCTTCAACTTCTGAATTTTTTAATATATTATTTTTATCTTATTTATAAATATTTTTTTTATTTTAGACATTTAAATTATGTTGTAAAATTAAAATCAGTTACTCTTTTAATTAAATTTAGTATATCTATATATATATAATAAGTCTAATTATATAGTTTATATAATTAATATATACATATATAATATTTTATATCAATATGTTTGTAATATTTATTATATTTATACATATATACTTACATACACATATATACATAACATATATATATATATATATGTATGCATACAATTTATAATATTTTATATCAAATATTTTTAATATATATATATACACTCAAACATATATAGTATATGTTATATTCAATTTATACAATTTTATGTTAATTATATTATATTAGTTATAATCATTTTCATTACATTAACTATTTGTAATATGTGTGCAAGATACCCTCTCCCCTCCCACACCCTATATATATGTGTGTATTTTGCATCATATATATTTTTTTAATTAATGTGTATTTTAAAATTTGTGATTAAATATTTAAGTTAATATTATAATTTTATTATGAACTGGATAAAATTAACAGTATTTTTATAAAATTTAATTTAATAAAATTTTATAAACAAATTAATAGATTTAAAAATTAAAATAAAAAAATATATAAAAAATTTAATATATAATATTAAATTTTTAATTTTATTTTTAATTCGTGTATAATTTTTTTAGCATAGAAAATTTGCCTTCCTCTCATCCAATTTCTTATTCTACCACTGTATATTATTAATATAATATTATATAATTTTATTTATTGGTTGTATTACATATATAAATTATAAATTTTTTGTATATCAATTATGTGCAGTTACGTATCAGTATAGCTATTATAATAGTTATATGAATGTGATATAACTATCAATTTAACTATATAAATAATAATTTGAAAAATATAAAGAAATAGAAATAAAATATTTGTGATTGATTATTCTTATATATAATTGTCCTTATGTTATATAAATTCTTTATTATGTTACATGTATATTTTTGTTTAATTAATAATAAAGTTGTTAAAGTAGTTTAATGATAAAATGCATTATAATTTTTGTTTGAGATCAAGGATTCAAGTCTCAATAGCAACATATATAAATAAATTCACACTCTATCCGAATAATCATGGATAGTGTTTTTATTATTCAAACCCACTAACATATTGCCATTATACTATATGAATGGATCAAAATTGGTTAAATATTTAAAAAAATCCGATTTGCTATCTTCCTAATTACAAAATGAGTTATAATAAATTATTATGTTGTCCAATTAATCCTTTGAGCTATTTTCCATCCAAGCTCTTATTAAAAGTTTTACCATGTTATGTAAGAACGTGTAGTGATCGAATTGATCAGATTTCAGTGGTCAGCCAACCTGATTACTAATAATAATAAAAAAAATTATATTTAAAAATTAATTATTATAAGATATTTCGGTTGAATTTGATCAGATTTATTATAAATATATAATCCGAAATCAACTTATTTAATCTTTTTAAACCGATATAGTTAGTCAAATTAATCAGTTTTTGATTCATGGGTTCAAAAATTTTTACTCATCTCCAATGTCATCTATGCACTACGTTAGCATGTATATATTGATGTGATGTTTTATATTTTTTTTATTAAAAATTTAAATAAATTTAAATTTTATTTATTTACAATAAATTAATATATATTTATTTATGTAATAAATTAATATATATTTATTTATATATTTATAATAAATCAATATATATTAAAAATAATTTTAAAAATAAAATATAAATCATTTTTTATAAATAAAAATTACTTTTAATATATTAGTTTAAAGAAATAATTAACTATAAATAAATAACTAATATGTTTAAATACTTTATTTGAATTTATAATAAATTTATATCATTTCTTTAAAATAAATAAATAAATAAATTATATATATTCATATTCAAATATTCATTTAAATTTAATAATTATATATAAAGTAAATATCCTAATTAAAACATTAATTGCACCGTAACTCAAATAGTAGAGCACAATTCAAGAGGTTCAGGATTTGATTTTTTGTACTCAGAATTTTTTTTCCTTCTGATGTGGCGCCCTACGGCTTGGAACGGCAATTGAATCGGAGGAAAGTTGGACTTGGAGATTAGACAGCTTCCCTGCCTTGAAATAGACTATTTTGCTCAAGTTGTTCATATCTAATTAATATGCTCGAAAATTAGTCTACACTTCGAGGCAAATATGCAAGTACTCATGAAATAACAACATATGAGTACGACTCCAAAGGTAAACATGCAACTAATCAAGCGTACGAATCAATTCATAAAATATTATTTTAATTTAATTAAAAATTTTAAATTTAATTATTTAACTATATAATTAAAATTTAATAAAAAAATTTATTTCTCTTGCGATTTTATTTAACTCCATTTTAAAAAAATAATTTATATAAAAAAATAAATATGCATAGAGTTATAATCAGGCAGAGCTAAGACATAAAATAGTTAAATTTAAACCTGAATCAAGTATGAGCTAAACTTGAGCTTGTATTGATCTAACTTATATATCATATATTTCGAACTTAAACTCAAACTTAATTTAAATAAATTTATCGAGTTTAACATATTTAATTTAATTTTTATTTTTCATTTATTTTTTATATTTTTATAAAGGAGATACTAAAATTAATATTTTTATGTAAAATGAATAATATAATTATATACTAATAAAAATAAAATATTATATTATTATAATTTAATACTCTATTATAAATTACTAAGTTATTTAATATTTTATATTATTTAATTTATTTATGATATACACCATATATTAATAAATTATATAAATTAAATTAGTTTAAAAAATTAATATATTCATATACATAATTTGATATATATATATATTAACTTATATATATTTTTAATCAAACATAATAAATAAGTTAGATTACGAGTCTCATTCATGAATTTTTTAAATGAGTCAGCTTGCGGGTTAATAGATCGAGTATTTTTTAGCTTGAGTTTGACTCATTTATCAAATAAATAGTTCAAACTTAGTTTGAACGATTTTTTATCGAGCAAAAAATTAAATTAAACTCGAGTAGCTTGACTCATTTACAGCTCTATGCATTTATAATAATTTATATACTCTTTTATATTATATTATTATTACTAATTATTAAATAAATAAACAACAATAACTTATACTAGTAAGAATTGAATTTGAAAACTTTAATTTCAATAGCTCAATTTTTTTTGTATATAATTATTGCCTCAAAGGGTTACATGGTTACTCTTCACGATTTATTAAAATTTTTTAATTTAAACTATCTTAAATATATAAATATATGTATATAATAAAAATTATATATGAAAATTTGTCTGTTTTATTAGTTCAAATAAAATAACCGCACTGCATACAATTTGTTATTAAAATGTATATATTTTAAAATAATTTTCATACATTGTAAAAAGATAAAGATTTATAAATACTAATATAATTTTCAATAATTCAATGAAAGAAAAAAAAATATGATAAAATATAATGAAAAACTTTTTTTTCTTTTCTTCGTTTAGTGGTTAGTATAAAAAAATTTAAAAAAAATCTTAAACTTTCATCATTAAATATCATATAGATTACTTAACACCATTTTAATTAATTTTATCATTAATTTTAATTATTTTTTAAGAAAAATAATGTTTCCATTCATCATATATCACTATCTATGTGGGCTGTAGTTCCAACTAGGTGGGAATTCCGTGCTATATAATTTTTGAAACGTATACTTTGACTAACACAAACCTATTTTGTGTTGCATTCTATAAATTGGAAGTCTGAAGCCATTGCCGCTTCAACCTCGTAGAAAAGAAAAATCTTCCAAATGTCTCTCACCTATGGAAATTTTTTCAAGCTAATTTCCCAGCAAAAAAGGGAAACCTCAGGTTTTTTTTTTCTTTTTAAATTCATATTTATTTTTATATGTACATTATAATATATATATTAGTTTTTATTTAAATCTCTATATGTAACAGGGGTGAATATCGATCGATTTGGTTAATTAATCGAACTGATTTTTTTTAAAATTTTTTAACTAAATCGATCGAATTTTTATTTCGGCCAGTTCGATTAATTATCTAAATCAAATTATATAATTAAAAAACTAAATAAAACTTATTAAAAAAATTAAAAACTAACTTTATTTTACAATAAAAATTTATATTTATAGTAAAAAATTAATATAATTAAAAAATTAAATAAAAAATAATAACTAAATAATTTCTTTTAAAAAAATAATTCGGTTAACGATTAATCGACTGAATCGAATTATTTAACCGAACTAAAAACTTCATTTATATAAATTTTTTTATCAAATCAATCGAATTATTCTATATTCATTTAATTAAATTAAAATTTTAATTAATTAATTAAAAATTAGATCGATTAATCGAATTTTGTTTACTCCACGTTAATACGGAAGACTACATGTGTATCCCAAAGCACCTGCCATGAGAAGAGTCCAAGAATTGGAAATAGCAAGAAATCTTTAATTTGTTTCATTTGTACTTAATTAGTGAGCTAATATAATATAAATGAAAAATTATTTTTTGTTTTGTTTTGTTTTTTTTTTTGTTACTTTTTTCAATTTTTTATTTTCTAAATTGGAACTCAAAAAATGAAAAACATTTCGTATTCTCTATTTTCTACTTTTTATTTTGCAATATATTTTATTAGGCTTTTTTTACTAAATGACTTTTATTATACTAAAATGTATTCACTATTTGACGTAAAAATAAAAATAATTTTATAATATGATTTATTGAATTTTTTATTTGAAGATATATTTTGAATATAAAATTTTAAAAATATGAAATTATTTAATTATATTTCAAAATTACAAAAAAATTATATATGAAAGGATATTGTTAAAAAAACTAACAGATAATAAATAGAATAAAACAATTATTTTTACATACGTTATTTGATGACTCTGTATTAACTCAACTATTAATTAATAAATAAAGAAAATTATTTTAAAATTTTTTAAATGAAAAATATTTCTAAATAAACAATAAAATTTATTTTTTTATAAATTAAAAAAAAATGAATTATTTTCTGCAGTCGCTAATAATTGGTATATACACAGCAGGGTGTGGATGGATCAATTGATCGAATAAAAGAAATGCTGCACAAGGTGGATCTATCTGTTTCACATTATGATACTGCCTGGGTGGCTATGGTGCCTTCTACTTCTACTGCGCTGGAGATTCATTGCGTTTCCCACAAAGCTTACAATGAATTTTAGAGAATCAAAATCCTGATGGCTCATGGGCTTCTCACCCTACTGATCCTTTGCTAGTCAAAGACTCTTTGTCTTCTACACTAGCTGTAACACCCCTTTCCGGCCTACATGTGTAAGCCGAGTAGAGGCGCCACACTATTCTAATGTTGCTACCAATTTTACTTAGTCAAATTTTAGTTCCGATTTTACAGAAATTTTGCCAGAGATTCGCCTAGAAATTTGGGTCCCAAGTGTCGACAAAACTGATTTTTCTTATTTTTGAAAAATATTTTATTTCACAATTCAACTCAAGCACACTCCCGATAATCCATCCTTATAACCCCAACTACAATCCTGCAAGAAAAGTTCACACTTCTATATCATTTCTCAATATTACATATCATTTGCTAAGTTTCATTACCATACCACTGTTTATTCTCTTGTTACATACACCATAATACTTAATATGTTAACAAACCTTTACAATAGATATAACGTACATGCCATACTACTATTTTATGTCAAAAGTCCTATCCTAATCACCGTCGAGCTGATGCGAGCCGCTGCAGAAATGCTGATCTTCTGTACACTACCTGCGAGTTAGACATATAACTCGCTGAGCAACTTATTGCCCAGTGGGTTCTTTAACCATTGCCATACAATCGATATCACATATAAAAGTAGAATACTGCATAATTAAACTATTTTCATATAATCATCATATTTATATTTTCTAATTAAGTTAAGATTCACATTATGTATGTAAACAACATGTAATATAACTTCATTATAATTACGAGTTAATCTGCTCCACTCGATAATTATGAATACACCGATCTCGAAATGAGGCCTCATATAGAGTTACGCGTGGTCTTGACCTCACACGAATAATCGTCATGGTCTTGGTCTCACACGATATAGAATAACTGCGTGGTCTTGGTCTCACACGACTAGTTGCCATGATCTTGACCTCACACGATATAACCGCGCGCGCGTAAGTAATATCCCGACCGAAGCCGTTAAGAAAGTACTGCCGGTAGGATGGCATGCCAAACCCCCATTCCAGACCGGTTTTACCCATTTACCGAGTAAGCATAAATAACATTTCATATATACCTATTCACTTCGTATATATACCACATATTCTCCATGTATATACAATATATATTTACACAAATATCACATATACTCACATATGTATCATATGTATTCACATATTTTCCATCTTAATTTATTCTTCATATCATAATTAAACTCAATACCAAAAATAAAATAATAAAACACCCACACCAAGTTTTTGACCAAGTTAATAATGAAAATTACCATATGAACAATAAACTCTGGTTCTTGACCCAACTTGATCCTTGTTTTTGAAAATTTGTATAAAATAATCCACTTGGCTAAAAACTCTAAAATTTTTACAGAATTTATTTTTACATCTTAAAATCATTCTTTTAAAATTTCATATCAAACTAGACACAAAATCTTGGTCAAGTAGTTCACCCAACCAGACTGCTCCAGTTGCCCTGCATCCTGGCAGCAGTTCTGAATTTTATAAATTTCCGTAAATTAAATTCAATCAATGTGGTTCCAAATTATGTTTCTCAAATACTAGACTCACTAAACAACAACATATCAAATATTCACTTCAAGAACATTTTTATATATTTAATTAAAAATCATACAAGTCACAGCATTTTACTAATTCTAAAACAGAAAAATTTCAAGAAAATGAACAAACAATTAGTTAAAGTACCAAACCTTGCTCTTTTAATTCCCTTTTACTTTTCCTTCTTCTCCTTCCTTAATCTTTGTTTTTTCTTCAAGATATTCAAAAGCACAATCTTAAATATAAACCTTAGAAATTTAAAATAATAAGTTATCCTCCATTTCTTTTCAACCGAAACCCTAATCCAACCTTATTAAACTTTAGAAACCTTGATTCTTTCATTTAATTGACTAATATCATAACTACTTAAAATTTTTCTAAATCCACCATAAGAACCCTAATTGCCAATCTTCCAATAGATATATAAATACTTAAAATTGATACTAGAATTGAATTCTACATACTTGAAAACCTTAAAACTTACCTTGAAAATCAAACTTGACAAAAATTGGAACTCTTTGGTATTCTTTCCTATGGTGGCCGAAATTTTGGAGAGCTTTGGGAGAGAGAGATTTTTTCTTCATGCCATGATATATATATAAGGGTAATGATGCTCACTTTTGGGTTGGATGAATGTTTTAAAGCCAAATGTCCACACTTTTCTCTTTCTTCTTTATTATAACTTTTAAATGTCCACTTTTCATTAGCCCAAATGTCTCCTACTTTTATTTATTTAAAAACCCAAGTCCTTCAACTTTCTTTTAATTATATTTTGGCCCCTCCACCATCTTGTGTTGAAATATCTATGGTCTAAGGTGTGAAAAGACCAAAATACCTTCTGGCGATTATTTGTTCGTAACTTTTAACCCGTACAATTCCACGAGGCAAACTACGTATAGTTTTGATCCTCTCAACCTATACTTTCTATTTTTAAGGTCTATTTTAGGTTTCCAAGTAGTTTTGAAAAATTACCAATAACCCCTCAACTTTTTACAAAATTCCCTTTAGGTCCTTTCTTTGCTCGGGTTTTGCCCGGACGCCGTTTCTACTGTCGATCGTTTCATATTTACCTCCTTGACATCCTCTACTCACTCTTGTGTTTATTTTCTACTTCGGATTCATTTATAAATTTTAATTAATAATGACCAACATGTCCCTAGTCAAAATCTCCTATATCTCTCAAACCGTGCGTTTTCTGGAAAAACCGTTACGCGTAGTTGCGACCCAATTTTTCTCTATTTTTCATTTTTGGAATCTGTTATGTGCACTATTAAGAACATCCAGTATAACTTTTGGAAATTACAGTCACCTCCCCAAAACTTTTGGAAATTACTCTTAGGTCCTTAGCCTTTCGAAAAATTATCTTTAGGTCCCGTCAACTTCACGGGCCTCCTTTACACACCGATTTTGTTTTTGACTATCTTGAGCCTCTATTTGACCACTTATTTATGTCCTTCTTGCCTAATACTCGACTACTTAAACTTTGGGATGTGACAGTTCTACCTCCCTTAATTTAAGTTTCGCCCTGAAACTTGCTTGTTCATACATGTAAATACATTGCTAGCCCTAGTCCTGGTCCATGGGCTTCCTCAACACCTATTGGTGCGGAGGCTTGGGATTCTGTCTCCTATTCCATAGCTTGTTGCGTGTCTAGAGACATCTTACAATATAAAAATAATCAGCAGTCTGCACAGCTCGACATATAGCCTTTTTCCTATATGGCATGTACATTAGACTCAATAACTCATGCTTAATTATTCTCGACTCTTTCTTATTTCACAAACATAATTTCATATATAACTGTTTTACAAATACCATAAATACTACAGGGTATCCCGTTTTACGTTGGTAATGGCCACTCCCAACATAAAACGTATATCCTTCTATATTTTCCTCTTTCTCTCTAAAGTCTTTCTAACTCACTTCATTTACTATCTCTCGATATCTTATTATCATACACTTTCCTATGTCTAACCGTCCAGGAACGGCTAAACCTATACTCTGATACCACAAATTGTAACACCCCTTCCCGGCCTACATGTGTAAGCCGAGTAGAGGCGCCACACTATCCTAATGTTGCTACCAATTTTACTTAGTCAAATTTTAGTTCCGATTTTACAGAAATTTTGCCAGAGGTTCGCCTAGAAATTTGGGTCCCAAGTGTCGACAAAACTGATTTTTCTTATTTTTGAAAAATATTTTATTTCACAATTCAACTCAAGCACACTCCCAATAATCCATCCTTATAACCTCAACTACAATCCTGCAAGAAAAGTTCACACTTCTATATCATTTCTCAAGATTACATATCATTTGCTAAGTTTCATTAACATACCACTGTTTATTCTCTTGTTACATACACCATAATACTTAATATGTTAACAAACCTTTACAATAGATATAACGTACATGCCATACTACTATTTTATGTCAAAAGTCCTATCCTAATCACCGTCGAGCTGATGCGAGCCGCTGCAGAAATGCTGATCTTCTGTACACTACCTGCGAGTTAGACATATAACTCGCTGAGCAACTTATTGCCCAGTGGGTTCTTTAACCATTGCCATACAATCGATATCACATATAAAAGTAGAATACTGCATAATTAAACTATTTTCATATAATCATCATATTTATATTTTCTAATTAAGTTAAGATTCACATTATGTATGTAAACAACATGTAATATAACTTCATTATAATTACGAGTTAATCTGCTCCACTCGATAATTATGAATACACTGATCTCGAAATGAGGCCTCATATAGAGTTACGCGTGGTCTTGACCTCACACGAATAATCGTCATGGTCTTGGTCTCACACGATATAGAATAACTGCGTGGTCTTGGTCTCACACGACTAGTTGCCATGATCTTGACCTCACACGATATAACCGCGCGCGCGTAAGTAATATCCCGACCGAAGCCGTTAAGACAGTACTGCCGGTAGGATGGCATGCCAAACCCCCATTCCAGACCGGTTTTACCCATTTACCGAGTAGAGCATAAATAACATTTCATATATACCTATTCACTTCGTATATATACCACATATTCTCCATGTATATACAATATATATTTACACAAATATCACATATACTCACATATGTATCATATGTATTCACATATTTTCCATCTTAATTTATTCTTCATATCATAATTAAACTCAATACCAAAAATAAAATAATAAAACACCCACACCAAGTTTTTGACCAAGTTAATAATGAAAATTACCATATGAACAATAAACTCTGGTTCTTGACCCAACTTGATCCTTGTTTTTGAAAATTTGTATAAAATAATCCACTTGGCTAAAAACTCTAAAATTTTTACAGAGTTTATTTTTACATATTAAAATCATTCCTTTAAAATTTCAGATCAAACTAGACACAAAATCTTGGTCAAGTAGTTCACCCAACCAGACTGCTCCAGTTGCCCTGCATCCTGGCAGCAGTTCTGAATTTTATAAATTTCCGTAAATTAAATTCAATCAATGTGGTTCCAAATTATTTTTCTCAAATACTAGAATCACTAAACAACAACATATCAAATATTCACTTCAAGAACATTTTTATATATTTAATTAAAAATCATACAAGTCACAACATTTTACTAATTCTAAAACAGAAAAATTTCAAGAAAATGAACAAACAATTAGTTAAAGTACCAAACCTTGCTCTTTTAATTCCCTTTTACTTTTCCTTCTTCTCCTTCCTTAATCTTTGTTTTTCCTTCAAGATATTCAAAAGCACAATCTTAAATATAAACCTTAGAAATTTAAAATAATAAGTTATCCTCCATTTCTTTTCAACCGAAACCCTAATCCAACCTTATTAAACTTTAGAAACCTTGATTCTTTCATTTAATTGACTAATATCATAACTACTTAAAATTTTTCCAAATCCACCATAAGAACCCTAATTTCCAATCTTCCAATAGATATATAAATACTTAAAATTGATACTAGAATTGAATTCTACATACTTGAAAACCTTAAAACTTACCTTGAAAATCAAACTTGACAAAAATTGGAACTCTTTGGTGTTCTTCCCTATGGTGGCCGAAATTTTGGAGAGCTTTGGGAGAGAGAGATTTGTTCTTCATGCCATGATATATATATAAGGGTAATGATGCTCACTTTTGGGTTGGATGAATGTTTTAAAGCCAAATGTCCACACTTTTCTCTTTCTTCTTTATTATAACTTTTAAATGTCCACTTTTCATTAGCCCAAATGTCTCCTACTTTTATTTATTTAAAAACCCAAGTCCTTCAACTTTTTTTTAATTATATTTCTGCCCCTCCACCATCTTGTGTTGAAATATCTATGGTCTAAGGTGTGAAAAGACCAAAATACCCTCTGGCGATTATTTGTTCGTAACTTTTAACCCGTACAATTCCACGAGGCAAACTACGTATAGTTTTGATCCTCTCAACCTATACTTTCTATTTTTAAGGTCTATTTTAGGTTTCCAAGTCGTTTTGAAAAATTACCAATAAGCCCTCGACTTTTTACAAAATTCCCTTTAGGTCCTTTCTTTGCTCGGGTTTTGCCCGGACTCCGTTTCTACTGTCGATCGTTTCATATTTACCTCCTTGACATCCTCTACTCACTCTTGTGTTTATTTCCTACTTCGGATTCATTTATAAATTTTAATTAATAATGACCTACATGTCCCTAGTCAAAATCTCCTATATCTCCCAAACCGTGCGTTTTCTGGAAAAATCGTTACGCGTAGTTGCGACCCAATTTTTCTCTACTTTCCATTTTTGGAATCTGTTATGTGCACTATTAAGAACATCCAGTATAACTTTTGGAAATTACAGTCACCTCCCCAAAACTTTTGGAAATTACTCTTAGGTCCTTAGCCTTTCAAAAAATTATCTTTAGGTCCCGTCAACTTCACGGGCCTCCTTTGCACATCGATTTTGTTTTTGACTATCTTGAGCCTCTATTTGACCACTTATTTATGTCCTTCTTGCCTAATACTCGACTACCTAAACTTTGGGATGTGACACTAGCTTGTATACTTGCTCTTAGAAAATGAAATGTTGGCCAATCCCTCGTTCACAAAGGTATATGAAATAAATAATGCACCAACACTCCTGTAAAGTATAGTATGCTAAAATTACAATGCCATTATTATTAGCCATTGAATTTTATAATTTTTTTTTTGTACAAAAGGGGAAAAAGACCAAGCCTAATTTAAAATCTGACATGCATTAAACAATAGATAGTAAAAGGTAGAGCATAGAGGCACAGTCAACCTGTTAAATTCATTTAAAGATTATAAGAAATATAATGGACTTATAATTAAGAAGGTAATTTAACCAAAATTATCTAGGTTATTTTGTATTATAAATCGCAACTTGTTATAAGTCTAATCTATCCTATTTTACTAGAATTTCTACCTGATGATTTACTATAGGTGCTTCGGATAAAGGGTGCTTATTTTTAAATTATGGAAATAAATTTTGAAATGTTTAAAATGTGGACAAATATGGTGTTTTCGGAAACTAGGTATGAGAGTTCTTAATTTTTTAATTAAGAACTCTCAAATCTGTTATGAGAGTACACGTGTCAACAAGGCCGAAAAGCATCACAGTTCACGTGCTACATTGTCAGGCTACTTTGTTTTTTTTTTCCACAAAAGTCTCAAACTTGGTATGAGAATATAGAAACTCTCAAACTTCGTATGAGAGTTTAGGTGAGAAGCTTTCACATTCTCCATTGCCAGGCGCTTTTGTGTTTTTTTTCACAAAAGTCTCATACCGAGTATGAGAGTATATCCCAAATCTGTCAATTTTCATTTTTTAAAAATTTTATGCAAGTAATTTATATTATATCTAACTACTAACAAATAATTCGAATACAAATAAAAGTCATAGATTTAGATTTTTTAAAAATACTAAATATCTAAAAAATAATAATATCTAGTTTGAGAGTACAGACACATGTGAAGCATGCCAGAAACTCTCAAATTCAGTATGAGAGTACTTGGAGAAAAAAAAAGAAACTTCACACGCCATCAACCAAATGACTAAAGGACAAAAAAACTCTCATACCTAGTTTGAGAGTACATTGCCCAGAAAAATTTCCACCACCTGCAACAAGCAACATTGACAATCAAGTTCTGACAGTAACAGAAAAAGTGCACGGTTGATGGGAAATAAAAAAAGTATCGGGTAGTGTGTTCTCATAATGAGTATGAGATTTCTTAGCCAATATATATCATATACGAGCTACATTTGGAGCACAAATAATAATAATAATAATAATAATAATAATAATAATAATAATAATAATAATAATAATAATAATAAGCTGGCTCCCTCTGTTTTTTCGATGTTCTTGAGAAATGTCTTATACTACTCCATTTCCGTTAAATTTATATTGGAGCAGTGCATTACCTCTCATCGACGGTATGGTTGGTTACAACCCTAACGTGGCAGACGCGACAATATGCATTGATTATCAGCTATCTTTTGAGCAGCTTGTAGATGTGGTATGCAACGAGTGTAGGTTGGGGAGTAATCAAAATATGCTGCGATTTTGTTTTTATTTGGTGTGGACAGAATACAATGGAATGAGAAGGTACATCATTATTCGGGACAACCAGAATATTCAGTTTTTATACATGTATGCGTTGAACTTGCCAGAATTATATATAACAGCGGAACAAATTTCTGACTTTTATCATGCGCCTGAACCGCGTGGGGCTGGCGAAACAAGTGGCATGGCACATGATAGTGAATATCAAGAAGTAGAAACTGGGGCAGGGAACAGTACAGATGAAAGAGTAAATGAGGACATTGGAGCAGTCAACAGTCCAGGTGATGGAGAAAATGAAGAAATCGGAGCAGTCAACAGTCTGGATGAAAGAGAAAACGAGGATAGTGAATAAGAGATGTCAGATTTTTCAAGTAGTGACGATGAATCCTACGTGCCATCAGAGTATGATTCTGGCAATGAAATCGATGTACCTTCGGGTCATTTTATTTATGGAGACATTGGCGTGGAAGATCCGGAGGAGGAGAATGCAAACTTACCAAATATGTGGGATGGCAATACCGAGAGTATTGGTATCGGTACTTATTTCAAGAACAAGCAGCATGTGATAAATGCTATTACGGCATGGTCCGCAAAAAGAGGGATGACATACCACAAGGTCGAGAGCAAAAAGAAAACTTGGGCAGTTGAATGCGAAACCCGTAGTCCTAAATATCCACAGGAAAGACTGCACGGAGTATATTGCAACTGGAGTATACGGGCATCGGAACAAGCTAGTTCGGGCAAGTGGAGAATGGTGAAGTGGGTTGCGGAACACAACTGTGCGGGAGCAAACATCGGCAATCAAGGAAGAAATGTGACATCCTCGGATATTGTTGCCTTAATTACTCTAAAAATTAAGGAGGACACAGGCTACAAGGTACGTCTAATTCAGAAAGATGTGAAAAAAATATACCGAGTTGATGTCAACTATAAGAAAGCTTAGCACGGGAGAAGAAAAGCAATTGAGGGACTATTTGGGACATGGGAGTCAAATTTTAGGGAGCTACCCAGATATTTAGCTGCAGTTCAAGCAAAGAATCTGGGCACAGTGATCCAGTACAAGTTCAAAGGCGGTTCATATGCGAGACAGATTTTTCGGTACGTGTTCTGGGCATTTAGCCCGTCAATTGAAACATTTAAGGCTTGTCGTCCGATTGTTTCTATTGATGCAACGCATCTCCGAGGGTCTTATAAGGGAAAATTGATAGTAGCAGTGGCCAAGACCTCAAACAATAATATTTTTCCAGTAGCGTTTGCGGTCGTGGACGATGAGACAACACATAGCTGGAATGGTTCCTAAAATATTTGAAGTTGAATGTTCTTCGTGACCGGTGGACATGCATTATATCCGATCGTCACAAGGGTATCCTTTCTGCTATTGATGCGATTTTAGAAAAATTTCCCAGAATGGGAGTCCACAGATATTTTTCTTAATTAAGTGTAGTTTTTTTAATTATGTTTAATAATTATTATAATTACGTTTTATTTTATTTAATTTTAATTTTTTAAAAATTGTGTGATTTTAATTTTAATAATGTGTATTTACTTCTAATTATTTTAATTATGTGTCATTTAATTATTTTAATTATGTCTTATTTTATTTTTATTATTTTAATTAAGTGTTATTTAATTTTTATTATGTTCATAGGTACTGTCTTGAACACGTCAAGGCCAACATGTGTTCGAAATACAGGCGAAAGGGGCTGAAGGACCAGTGTCAGGCAGTTGGTACGGAATTGCAAGAGCACAAGTATGAAGCTGCCTGGAAGAAGTTGGGCAAGAATAGCAATGGCGCCAAACTGTATTTGGAAAGCATCGATCCCGAGAAATGGACTCTTTTTGGAGATGGATGTCATAGATGAGGGTTGTCGACTACGAACATATCTGAGAGCTTCAACAATATCCTAAAATGAGCTCGCTACTTACCGATCAGAGTTTTGGTTGAGTAATCATTAGAGAAAATGGTAGCTATTTTCCAGCGAGACTGGGAAAAGATAGCAAACTGCAACACTGCACTTGCACCGAAGCCTATGAACGTGTTTAACAGCTATAGAATCCGTTCGCAACTCCATCGTGTAAGCTGCTGGAATGAACATTTATTACTGTACAAAGTGGCAACAGAATACGGTAACGAGCATGAAGTACGATGGAGTTGCAAAGCATGCACATGTGGAAAGTGGCAGACGTATAGGATTCAGTGCTCACATGCCGATTGATTTGTCAAAAATAAAATTTTAACTTTAAGAGTTTTTTATTTATTATTCTTACAGAACATGCAAAACTTTATGTGGCAATTGTTTTAGTAAATTGATCATATCTCAAATTGATAAATTAATATAATTGATCAAAAGAAAATTTTAAGAGTATTTTTATGTAAGATTGATTTATATTCAAGGAGATCATTTTAGCGAATTGATTGTGTTTTGAACTAATGATTCACTGATATAATGAAACGTTATATGTGAAACGATAGACGTATAAACTTTTAATTTTGCCTTTGACTATTCTTCTAAAGCATCATCTTATTTATAAGTGATATAATAATTTATAATTTAGTTAAATATTTTATTTAATGGAAAAGCAAATTTTACATTTAAATTCCTTTATTTATTATTCATTAAGATTATCTTACTACTAATCTAACGGGGCATAGTTGAATGGTAGGGACTCATTCATCCTTAATCAACCGTCAAAGATTTAATTATTAGCGTTGAATATGGAGCAATCTTAAATTTTTAGATTAATTTTCAATAAAAAAAACTAACTTACTAAATAGGCAATTTTCTAAATCAATGATTTTTTTTATAATATGCTAAAAGTTATAAAAATGATTATATCTAAATATTATTATTTTTTAATATTCTTTAAAATTAATATGAAAGTGATATGATGAGTTGTAATTTCATTAATGGATGTGATTAGTTTAAAACTTATTTCGATACCACCGAATATATATATTAGTTAATAATGAATATTTTCTAAATCAATAATTTTTGATAATATGCTAAAAGTTATAAAAAAGATTATATCTAAATAATATTTTTTTTCTAATATTCTTAAAAATCAACCTAAAAGTGATATGATGAGTTGTAATTTCATTAATGGATATGATTATTTTAAAATTTATTTTGTTATCATTAAATATATATATTAGTTGATAAAAAACTGTTTTAATTTAATTAAAAATTTTAAATTCAAGTACTTAGACATATAATTATTAGATTAACATTTGATATAAAAAAACTTTATTATTTTTATAGTCTTATTTAAATTGACTTTAAAAATATAATTAATAATAAAATAAATAAATTATGTTAAGCTTATAAGGATTGATCGAAAGTGTTAATTCCCACTAAATTAACAAAATTTTCATTGATGTGTTGAAAAGTTTTGAAAGTGTTATTTAAAAAAAAAAGGAGTTACAATTTTAGCAAGTAATTAAAAAAATGAATCTCTAATTGCTTTTTTAAAAAAAGTTAGATCAACCCAAGAATTAACGTTCGATTTCAATCATTAATTTTCTCGGTGTAAGAAACTGTAGCAATAAGCTGGTCATGTTCGAGAACCAGAAATGGTAAATTGAAATTCAAGAAAAACAAATAAAAACAATTGAAATCAACTTGGGAAGAGAGAGAGATAGAGAGAGAAAACTTTGAAAAGTGGGTTTCTTGTTGTAAGTTGTAACAGAAAATTCACACGAATTACTCATCATCTTCTTCTTCTTCTGTCAATTAGCAGTGACTCAACCTGACCTCCATTTTGACTCTTTCTTTACAGTGAAACAAAATATCACACCCCACTCTCCCTTGTAGCGCGTGTGTTTTACAGAGTTCCTTAACAATATATGCATACAAATGTGGAAAATTTTGATAGAATACGTAATTCCCTGAATTTTTATAAAACTGAAATGTTTAAATTTGTTGTGAAATAATTCAAACGTTAGTAGTAGAGATGGGCAACTTGGACTGAATAGATTGTTGAAAGTTAGCCACACGTGTGGGAGTCAATGTCAACTTGGTTTAAACGTCATAAATCATTTTAGCAGGGGGGGGGGCGTCAGGAGTCGTCTCTTCTCTTTACTGTCTGCCTAGTTTGACCAAACGACACTTCAATATCTTTTATATATAAACTTCACTATACTTTTTCATTTCTCAATCTACTTTGTCATATTTTACTTTGCATTAGAATAGTAAATTGATTATTTGTTAAAAAATTGTCATATATAAATTGATTATTTGTTAGAAAATTGTCATAGTGAAGGAGATTCCCCTAACAAATTGACCGGTATTTGATCTAAGAATTACTCCTCCCGCCGATTGATGACTGGTGAAAGTTGCATCTACATTAAGCTTATAAGTACCTGGAGCTGGTTTAGACCATTGAACAATCCTCGGCTTTAGATTACCCACACCAAAATTAACCGGCAGAAAATCTTTGAAGCATGAAACGGGACGTGCAAATGGAGCTCCCGACTTGCTAATGCCCCAGTTGAGGATGTCAGCTGATATTTGTGCCATTAATCTTGGGAAAAATAATTTCTCCTCACCCCAAACACAGTGACAATAGGATTTCCAGATAGAAAAAATAATGGTTTGAGAAACAAAACTCTTGAGACGACCAAGCATCGAGGATGACAAAGAAGAAAGCCACCATGTCATTAACTCGATTTGCAAGGATCTTTTCCTGCTTATATCATCAATTAAGTAAGCTCCATAAAACGTCCAAAGCTGCAGCATAATGAGACAAAGATAAAAAACATGGTTAAGAGAGGCTTCACTGCTGTAGCAAAAAAGGACAGCATGAGGCAAGATGAATGCCCATTTTTTGAAGCTGATGTGGCAAAGGGAGCACATCATTCATCGTTCTCCATGAAAGGATGGATAATTTCAGGGGGATCGCCTTATCCCAAAGCATATTAGAAACAATGGATTCTGATCTGCGGTTCCTGGTTATTTCATAGGCTGAAGAAAGGTTGAAAGAATCGGAAACAGAATGCTTCCATATAGCAGGAGAAGAATCCAGGATGAAATGATCCGAGTAAGCAGAGTAGGCGCTACAAATTCTTTTCCAAGAACAAGTATCCGTTTACAGATATATATACTCACCATTTCTATGATATTTTGCATGCATGTAGGCGGACCAAACTGAATTATTATTCAAATAAGACCAAAGCAGTTTGATTGAGTATGCCTTTTGTAGAGAAGTGAGAGATCTCAATCCCAGGCCATTTTCAGCAAGTGGAAGGCATAACTTCTCATACTTCACCCAATGCCTTTTCCAAGTTGAAGTATCCGATCCCTAAAAAAGGAAGCAAATCTGGATTCCAAAGCTCTAATAATGGAAATGGGAAGCAACATAGCACCCAAGATATGAACCGGAATAGAATTCAACACATGCTTAATGAGGAGCAATCTACCACCAAGAGTTAAGAATTTCTTAGACCACCCTTGTATTTTTAAGTCAACCTTCTGTACCAGTTCGTGACAATAGGAGAATCTATTTATACCTTGGTAAATCAGCGCTCCGAGGTATGTGAAAGGGAGTTTTTTTTTGCGGGATATCAAGAAGCTCTGCGTACTTGTGGGCCCGACTGATAGGACACTTCCTGGAGTAGAAGAAGGAGCACTTAGTGAAATTAAAAAGCTGGCCAGAAGTTGACTGATACAAATCAAGAAACTTCTTGAAAGCCTTTATGCTGCGCACATCACCATTAATATACACAAGTAAATCATCGGCGAAACCCAAGTGAGATATGACAGGACAGCTTCTATGAAGTTTGTATGGAGTTATTTTGCCAGAAGCAATTAAAGCATTAAGCCCTCTGGAAAAGCATTCAGCTGCAATAATAAACAGAAGGGGGGATAAAGGATATCCCTGTTTAACACCCCGTTGAGGCTGAAAAAAACCATAACTTATACCATTAACAATCACCGATAAATGAGTGGCTCCCAGATTGTTCATAATTAAATCCACGATCTTATTCGAAAAACCAAACTGGAGTAAAACAGTCTTCAAGAAACCTCAGTCAACCCGATCAAACGCTTTGGCCATGTCCAATTTAATTGCTAAGTTATGACCTTTAGTTTTTCTATCTAGGTCATGTATCATTTCATTGGCAAGAAGAATTTGTTCATGAATAGAGCGACCTTTCATAAATCCAACCTGCTCTTGTGAAATAATAGATGAAAGCAAAGGCATAATACGGTTAGCAAGAAGTCTGGTACATACCTTGCTCACAAAAGTGGCGAGACAGATGGGTCTAAACTGACTGAATGTGGAAGGATTAGGAACCTTAGGAAGGAGAACAATGTTGGCACTTCCATATGCTTTAGGCATAGGGACACCTAAGAAGAACTCCTGAACTGCACTGCACATATCAGTCTTTATAAAATCCCAACAAACACGAAAGAATTTACCATCATAACCATCCGGCCTAGGAGCGCTATTTTCATCGAGTTGCCATACCGCAGACTTAATCTCTTCCTCAGAAGGAATGCCAATCAATAAATCATTGTCCGCCTCAGAAACCAAAGAAGGAAACAAAGAAAGCAAATCAGTAGAAGGAGCAATAGCCTCAGCTGTGAATAGATTTTTGAAAAAATCAGTCGCAGCTAACCCAATCCCAGCTTGATCAGTAATCCAGTTACCCTCCGAGTCTTTAATACATGAAATATGACGAAGCTTTCTGGTCATTTTCACATGATTATGGAAGTATTTTGTATTGGAATCCCCTTCAGCCAACCACTTTATACGAGACTTTTGACGCCAAAATATCTCCTCTTGATGCAGCGGACTAATGAGGACAGCCTGTTTAGATTGCCAATCAGATCGAAGGGCATCAGTAGGATCGGTCAAGTAGATCTGCTCTGCTAGATCCGCCGCAGTTTCAGCCTCCTCAATAGCGGAAAAAATGTTTCCAAAAGTGCTCTTATTCCAGTCTCTAATAGCCTTCCGAAGAGACTTTAACTTGTAAAACAGCCCACTCATACCCCCTCTAGAAAAGGAGGAGCACCAATGATCCTTTACCATAGGAAGAAAAGATTTATGTGTTAACCACATGTGTTGGAATTTAAACGGCTTAGGCGAAGAAGCAATTTCTATAGAGCACTTCAAAAGCAAGGGAGCATGATCAGAAGTTGATTTATTGAGGTGAGAGCAGGAAAGAGTCTGAAATTTATCAAAGAAAGCCACATTAGCCATGAACCGATCTAATCGCTTCCAAACCCGACCATTGCTACGCACACCAATCCATGTGAAACTATTTCCAGTAAAAGGGATATCAACCAATCCATTATTGTCACAGCAAGAAACAAAATCAGTAATACTGCTCAAATCAGGAGTTCCATTACCATGATATTCAACCAAGGATTTAATGACATTGAAGTCACCGCCAAAAAGCAAAGGATGATCAGAATTAGTTGATATCAAGTTAATAGAGTCCCAAAGACTTTGTCTATCATGGCGAGAGTGTTTACCATAAACAGCAGCCAAAGTGAAATCTAAAGAGCAAGATAAACATGAAACCGAGCAAGCAAGGAGCTGTTGATAATCTGTAAAATTAGATACCAAGAATTGAGATTCATCCCAAAGAATCCAGATGCTATTATTCTGGGAAGAGAAAGAATTATAAAATCCCAGCTGGGCAATAGCAAACTTACTTGTATTGTAATCCGACATCGGCTCAACAAGAATAAGAAACCCAACATGATGGAAATTGCACAGTTGTTGAAGACGTGTGAAAGAGGAGTTAAAACCCCTGATATTCTAGCAAAGAAGCTGCATTAAAGAGAAGGCGAGATCGAAGAAGTTAGAGCCTTGGAAGCGTAATCTTCCAATTTGGATGATTTTTTACGAGTCCTGGAGCTTTTCCTCAAAACTGGAATAAAACCATCATCTTGAGCTTTGGTCCGAGGCACCTGCATGTTCTGATTCTCAAAAGAAACCTCAGCTGAATACCGAGCATTTAATTCACTTTCCCGAAAGTCTGATTCAGATTCTGAAGTGTCCGAAATATGACAAGGGACAGTATGAAGTTCAGGAATAGCAGGCAATGATTCTAAGATACCCTTAGCAGACGCATTATCTGTCAACTGAATGTTATTTTCTCTAATAGGAATATCATCTGAAGACAAAGTAGACCCAACATCCTGCTTAGCTAAAGTTTGATCCGATGAAACAGGTCCTACAGAAACTGAGACCCCCTCCGCCGCAGTCTGAAAGCATTCAAGAATCAAATCAGAAACATGATTAGTAGTCGGCACACCAATCTCCTCTGTCATCTCTTTAGAGGATTGCCCAGCAGATTCCACATTTAGTTCGGGTGGCAACGGATCCAGAGGAATATGAGTATTCTAAATAGTAACTGATGGTTGAGTAACCTTAGGAACCCAAATTTTAGATGGCCCTTCTGTTTTATGTTCAGGTAAAACAATTGCAGGCTCAGAAGGCAGAGCAGAATTCAAATTAACCGAACAAGAATCCGTCTTATGTCCCAACTTACAACAGTGAGAACAATAATGAGGAAGGTCTTCGTAGGTAACGGACTGAAGAAAACAATGACTGTCATCATCAATCCATATCTTAGCAGGCAAATCTTTAGAAAGATCGAGCTCTATGCAAACCCGAGCAGTGGAAGGTCTAGATAATAGAGCCGTAGATGCGTTGACTTTTAATGGAGTTCCTATTAAATTGGCGATTGGAAAAAGCTTTGTCAAACAATTGAATAGGCAAACCATTGAATGAAATCCAGGCGGGAATAATTGAACTGTCGACATCCGGACGAAAGTCCTTTGACACTCTCATGGCGAAGCCATGAAAATACCAGATTTGCTTAAGCCAAAATCGATGGAAATCTTCTTCTTGATCAAAACGAATGAGAACATGATTGTTATCCAAAAGTCCTATTGAAAAATTCCCACAAAAACCAATTTGATCAAGCAATTTATGCAGAGATTTCATTGATGTCCTACCCGATTTAAAGGAGCAAACAAGGGCGAATCTGAATGGCCGAGCAAACATGTCCGACTCTGATTTGGAAAAGGAAACCGCAGGAAAGCCCTTGAATGTACATGGTTGCTTGGCTATCAAGTCAGGAGTTTTGGAAATCGCAGGTTCAAACGACCGATTAATCTCATATTTCTTGGATCCTTTCTTAAGTATATCAATAAAGGTTCTCGGCGCGGCAAGCTCTGAATGAGCAGCCGGCGGAGGAGGAGGAGATGTCGTGGTGAAGACTTAGATGATATCGCCTTAGCCACATATAGTAACACTAATTTATCAGGCTTTATATTACTTCCCAGCAATGTAGTATAGATCTCTATGGCTTCCTTTGGGAATCTATGTTGAATGTGAGCTGAAATTAAAGTGGTCCATGTTTGCAGGTCTGGTTCAGGAATTTCATCGAACAAGTGGCGTGCACCTTGTAAGTAGTTGTAAAGAAACCAAACTCAATTTCGATTCAGAACAAACGCTCTTGCAATCCCTGAAAAAAAGCAGATAGCTATGGCAGCAACATTGAACGGAACTGAGTAATTGCAGGTTCAGGTTAATCCAGCGAGAGAGTCGCCCATCCAATGCCGATTCTGTGCGAGAAGACTTCTTTCCTTCTGTGTTTGTCAACAGATAAAGCTTCTTCGATGAAACTTGGTCGCCAGGAAAATTGGACAACTTGCAATGGATTAACTCTGTAGGTTCTAATCGAGCTTCCCAGTTGTGTGACAGTTTCGCAGTTCACCTCTTTGTCCCTCAATTCCTTCCGGCTATCTGCAAAACAGCTGGAGAAAGGACTTGCGACTGTGAGCGCCATAATAACAAGTTACTGATAGATCTAAAATTGGGGAAGTGGAGATGAAATTGAAAGATGTTTTCCCAGAATTGATGCTCTAATTTTGAATATGGTTACTGTTCATATCATCGAGTTTAGCTTATATATATATAATGTAGATATAGATTTTCCATTAGCTCTCAATATAAAGATATACTAATTAAGGAGGAAATTACTATTTTCATTAAAAAAATTTCTATTTGAAGAAAAGTGTTTAAAGAAAGTAAGAAGAGGAGGTCCAAAAAAAAAGAAAACACAAAGCGTCTCTGAGCTATACAAAGTTTATGCGAGAAATTCAGTAATCAAAAGGCTCCCTTTTCAATTGAAAAAAAAAAATTAAAAATCTAATGAAAATAGAAAGAAGGATATAAGTAGGAGGATTTATAATCATGCATTTACATTGAAACTATTATTAGTATTAATATTATTATTATATAAATTATTAACGTATACTTAATTTATTAGGAAGGTTAAAAGTTATATATTTTATTATTTAATTTTTAAATAGGATATAAATTAATTATTAATTAAATAAATTATTTAAATAAATTATTAGTTATAATTAATTTATTATTAATATCAAAAGTCATATATTTTATTATTTAATTTTTAAATTACTAAAAATATATAAATCAATTTTCATTATAAATTAATTAATTTATAATTAATTTATTATATAGGTTAAGAGTTATATATTTTTAAAAAAATTTAAAATTTCTAAAAATATAAATCAATTAATATAATAAATTATATTAATGTGTAATTAATTTATACAAGATTAAAATTCATAAATATAATTTATTAATTATTAAAATTTTAATTTTATATAAATTATTAAAATTAAATAAGAAATAATTAAAAAAAATGAGAAATAACAATTTTCTAAAAAATAATGATATGGAAGCCTCAAAATACTTTTTATTCCTTGGCTTTTATATATATATATATATATATAAAGCTTATCCAACTCAATTTATATTTTTCATTTAATATATTATTACGTATTTATTTTATAATTTATTTATTAAATTATTTTAGTTGATTAATGATAAATTATAAATAGAGTATAACAATATATTTTTAAGAAAATTTGTTTATATATTTATATATTTTCATTTTGCCTGTCAAAATAGTATTAATGAATAGTTTTACATATATATATGTTAGTTATTGGTCCGCCCATATGATTTTTTATTTATTCATGAACATAATTAATTTTTGACACTAATATTTTTTATTATAATAACCAATAAATTAAATTAATAAACTGATAAATATATATTAACAAATAATTAAAAAGATCATTTTACTATATATTTTATAATAAAATCGTTACAAATTAAATTATAAAAGAGATAATTATTTACTATCACATAATAATTATTTACTATTAGATAATATATGCAGAAATCTTAATAATATTAATAAATTATACTAAATTAATTTCTACCACTTATCCATTATATATATATATATTATTTGCCTTACTAGAAAAGAAACTACATATACTGCTTTAACAAAAATAAAATAAATCATTGTTGCCGCAAAAAAAAAATATTTTCTTTCGATTCAAGCTAACTATTGTTATACATCTAATTTTTCTAAATATTTTATTTTTATTTTATGTATTTATTTTTCACAAATAACTTATTTTAGTGGAGTAGTATTTTACTGATGAGCAATATTTTTAAAATAGGACCGGACATTAATTCAAATTAATGATTAATTCATGGTTCAATCTGATTGATTCGAATTCAATAATATAATAATATTATATAATATTTTTAAATGATAATAGATAATATTTAATTATTTATTATCTTTTAAATTTATGACTTTTTAAATTCTAATTTTGTCTATTTAAATCCTTTAACTTTTAAAATTTTAATTTTTGTAATATTAAATTATAAAATTTATAAATTACAATTTTATTATTTGCTTATATAGCAGCTATAAATTTTTTATTTTCTAGTCTCTTATCAGCCTGATGCATGGTAATAAGAATAGCAAAATACAAATAAATATAATCAATAAATAAATATAAAATAATTTATATAAAAATTAATAATAAATTATTTTATAAAAAATATAAAATAAAATATTTATCTTCATTTTATGAAAGTTTCATTAAAATAATATTAGTTAGCAAATATAATATTTTTATTTCATAATTTGATATTTTTACAAATTAAGAATAAAATCTATACATATTTTTGCTATGAAAAAATATGAGTTCTATAAAAATGAGAAAAAAAAATATAAATTCAAGTTTTTTTCAAATAGGGAGAAAATTGTGGTTTTTGTTGAAAGTGTTATTAATATAAATATTATTAATTATCAATGTATAATTAATTTGTTAGGAATGCCAAATGTCATATTTTTTATTATTTAATTTTTAAAATTTTTAAAAATATATAAATTAATATTATTATAAATATTTATAATTAATTTGTCATGGAGGTCAAGAGTTATATATTTTTTAAAACTTTTCAAATTTCTAAAAAAATAATCAATATTATTTAATTATATTAATGTGTAATTAATTTATTTAAAATTAAATATTAAAAATATAATTTTAATTAATATTATAAAATTATATTAATATGTAATTATTTAATAAAAAATTAAAAGTCACAGATATAATTAATTATTAAATTTTATATAAATTATTAAAATTAATTAAAAACTAATTAAACAAAAAAAAGTATTAAATATTAAATTAATATTAAATTGAATGGTTTAAGTTTTTTTTACCAAGAAGAGAAAGAGTGAAATTGAAAAATTAACGAGGAATTGATGAAAAATTGAGAAATTAAAATTTTATGATAATGTAATATTCTTAAAAATAGATAATACGACAGTTTTAAAAGAGATCTCATTTTTTTAATTTTTATTTATTTATATATATATCACAATTAAATTAAGTCGGAGGAATGTAACCAATAATTTATTTATAATCCTAACAGCTAGAGATATATATTGTTTGAAGAAGAATAAATATATCAAAAACAATAATAAAATGATGGGAAACCACTGGATCTATTTTTATTTTTTTTAAAAAAAAATTGTACAATATATAATATCATGCAGTTCTAGACCACAAAATAAGAAGAGCAACGGCCACCATAATCCTCCAAGAAGGAAATAACAACACCCCAGAAGACTTATCAACTGAGTTATCGTCATTAGAACCTGCCACAAATTAACATTAATTAATTAAATATATTCAACAACTAATGGATTTAATTACATGTTTAATTAACATTATTAAAAAATTATTATATAAATTTCACTTTATCCATGCCAAAATAATAGAAACACATTTTACCTCACACATATTAAAAAAATTAATTATTTAATTAATAGATAAATTTTTTTTTATAAACTATCTATTTTACCCTCCATTTATACTAACTAACCATTGATTATTATAAAAATAAAAAATCAAAATAGTTATTGATTGGATTAAAGATAGTTATAATTTAAAAAATATAAACAATTAATTATGATATTTTTTATTATAAAGTATTTAAATAGGGAGTATAATAGTTAATTTACAATATAATTAAATAAATTAATAGGATTATATTTTAGTAAGGAGGGAGTACAAGTTAATATGACAACTAATTTAAAGGATAAAAAAAAGTGAAAAACACACAAAATTCAAGATATATATATCTATAAATATACTGACCAGTAAGGCAAGAGAGAGGGTTAACATGGAGGCCACATCTTGGAGGCAATTGTTGAGCTTCAGTAACATTAATCCCAGCTTGCTCAGCTTGATTACTGCCTTCATTACTAATCATAGAGCACAAACATTGTGGGTCTGATTTTATCACATTTTCTAGAGGACCACAGCAGCTATTAGGCACATCTTTAGTTCCATTAAGGTAATTTAGGCAAGGAACAAGCTGGTTTATACATGAACTGTCTTGACCATATCCTTCTCCCACCATAATTCCCAATACTACTACTAATATTGTCCAAAACTTGCCCATTTTCTTGTTTTCTTTGGTTTCCTCTTGTGGGTTTATGGCAAATTCACTTATTTTTATATGTGAATTTCAAATCTTGGCTTTTGAGAAGTTGGTAATCAAACTTATGGCTTGTTTAGTTGACCATTACACTGTTTTTTTTTAGGGGGCCACCTAAAGACGGAGAGCAGTGATGGCAGTTGGATATAGGTGAAGCTACTTTCAAAGAAAAATTATACACTATGCTTTTGTTATACAAATATTTAATCAGAAATGCCCACTCTCAAATTTAAAAAAAAAATTCAGAAATGTCCAACCATATGGCCTTTTTTAAAAAATATATATTTTTTGGTAGATATATATACTACCATATTATTTTAGTACAATCTTCTATAGCTTACTCATAATACCACTTATTGCATTGATCCACAAAGAAATCAAGTTTTGATTTATACATATTCTAAAATTTAGGCAGTTAATTCCTCTAATTTTTTTAAATTTTATTTATTATGTATATATTTATCTGTTTCATATACTTTTTCTTCGCATGTATATATATATATACACACTTAATGAAAATAAGTATAAATTACAATGCGATGTGATCGCAAATATTCAAGTTTTTGCTTCTTCAAGTTTGTAAATGATCGCATATCGAGAGTCGTAAAATTTTAATCGCAGACCAACAAAAATCTAAAACAAGATACCTTGCAGCGTTTACAATTTATAACTATACAAATATCAATCGTCAATATGTACATTTCCTCGCCTTTATCCTCTTATCAATTAACTGAACTCCTAATTCTGTATAAAGAAAGCAACAGTTTGTACAGGACCATGACACCCACATCAGAAAATAAACCTGAAGATGGGGACTGTAATTGAGGCATCTAAGCTATCAAGAAATCGCAAGTGCCAAATTTATCGAGACCCAGAATTTTCATAAGCAAATCCTTCAATCCTAATGCTTGGTTTATCTTTCGAAGTCTCATGACAAGGAGCCATCACGCCAGAAAAATGATTAATATCTGCGAAAGGATTTCCAAATGCAGGATCTGTTGATAGGTTTTGGTGAACAAATTTTGTGTCATAGACTAATGGATTATTTGTGCGGGCTGGAGGAGAACAACTGAGTAAACCCATGAGTCTGCTGTTGCCATCCAATTCATATTCCAGATTATCCTAGAAAATGGAGGAGAGCTGTAAAGGGTTAAAATACTCATGGTAGAACATAGAAACTGACAGCCTGAAAAAACTACCATCTTAGCAGAATCACGTAAAAACAAAAGTCTACCTTTCCCAGTAAAGAATTTAATATGTCATGAAGGTCGTGTTTGAGGGGAGGCAGATTCCTGCAAGCAAAGAGAAATTTGGATAAGTTAGTCAAGTCCAGATATGAAGCAACAATGAATTCCTTATTAAGAAAAAAATTAACATTACTATGAACTCATATAAGATGAAAATTTTAAAAGCATTAAAGGCAGATGATCGTTGACATAAACATTATCCCAGAAAAAGAGAGAGATAAGAAAATCAACCTTCTAGTTCTGCAGCAAGATCTGTTGAGGGCATCAACTAGATAGGAAGCCCCTTTAGAATAATGAGGTTCTGGGCAAGTGGCTTCCTTTAGCCCAAGTGCTGATAGATGAGCAGTCTCCTGCTCATTGTACGTAAAATCTGAGGACATTTGTCAAAGAAATCTGCTATAAATGAAGGATTCTCGAGTGACTTTCATTGCAACCAACTGCTGAAATGAAAACAGGCAATTGTTCAATTTGTAACAACTACATTGGTATTATAAATGCAAGCAAGAAGGCATTAAAAATAGTGGTTTCAAATTGAGCATTAATTGATGCATGGATTGCATCGATTGCAAATTGAGCATTGATGCAGCAATGCCAAACCAAATTTCGCATTTAAAAACTCAAATTTTTGCACTGGAAAATAGGTATGCCAAGCACAGGAAACAATGATGCAGAAGTGACCAGAATATTGTTATCCGAGAAAGCAATTGACCAACTCTCCATCCAATTTTAACTAATATAGGAGACAAACTATTAAATTGATCCTTCTTGAATCACAGATCTTCCTCTTAAGCTGAGATTCCATGATTTATCAGCAGCATCCAAAAAACTTCAAAACAATAACACAGTCAACATAAATAAGGCAAGATTTTGCTAAACATCATGACATGATACTCACACTCCATGATAAAAACTGTTGAAGCCATTTATGCAGCATGATTTCAAATGAGAAAAAGTATGACCATGTTACAGTGTCAATACTATAATAGTGATCCTAACACGCCCAAATGATCAAAGATGGGCCCATTCAAGTGATATATGGAAGCACCAATGCATGCAGTTGGTATCCGGAACACATAGAACAAGGATGAATTACCTTAAAAACGCCTATATTACAAAAGCCAACCAATACAACCGATGCAGAGGGATAGGCTTAAAGCTGAAGACACCTTAGTGATGAGAAGTAGACCAACATACAGTAAAACAAGGTACTCCAAATTATGCAACAGTGTTTTCTGTTGCCATTGAACTAGTAGATCAATTGAGTATTTTCACACCCAGTACCCACTTCATACCGCAAGAGTTGAAGATTTTCCTTTCAAATATTTTCAATAAACAGAAAGAAATTATGATTTATTTTGCAAATGGAACAACTTGCACAAAATAAATTCCTCAAAATAACTTTAGCTTGTTGATATAATCTGACAAGTAATTCATATAATCACCTTCACTTCCCCAAATCACCAAAGAGACAAATGATCCAACTCTCTTAATTGAAGAGACTACACACCAAAATTTCCCAATATTGTTTGATTTGCAAAAACCATAAATTCAAATATATGAAACAAATATCAAATTTGCATAGATTTCTGAACCATAACTGCAACAAAAGCTATTTTATTAATTCCAAAATCCAACTACTATATCACTATCCCCCATTTTAATAACTGTTTGCCGCAAACAAAGTCGATTGAACTTAAAGAACTCACCCAAGCACCAAATCCCACCTATACAGAAAGCACAATTTTGAAATTATTTAATTAAAAAACCGAAAAAAAAAGAGATTAAAGATAATAATATTAATAACTAAATGGAAAACTCAAACAAGAACAGAAATGTTAATTGAATAATTCGAAAAAGAAGTTAAGGCTTTACATGGAAGTGCAGAGTGTTGATGTAAAGGCGCCGCTCCTGTTTCTGTTCTCTTTTATCTCTTGCGGGAAAGCGCGGCTTTTAAACCTCTCCTTTCTTTTTAAAAGCATTATTTTTATCCTATTATTTTTCTCAATTTTTTTTAAATCATTCATTTTTTATTAATTTTTTTCACAATAAATTAGTCTTTTTATAATTTCTATTCTCAAAAAAAGAAATTCTATTATCAAAACTTATAAAACAAATAAAGAACCGTTCAATTTTTTTAAATTTTTGGTCGGTAATAAAAAAAATAAATTGATAGTTACTTGAATTAATATTATTTTATATTTTATTGTTGATTTTTTTATTCTTAATATAAAAAAATAGAGAAACAAAATAAATAATGAAATTAAAGAAAAAAGAAGAAGAGATAAATTATAAAAAAGAATAGAGAAAGAAAGGGAAATTAAAAAAAGAAGTAATGATTTATATGAGAGAGGAAAGAAAGATTAGAGAAAGTAAAGGGCGGATTAGTTTAGGTTTTAAAATTTTTATTTTATTTTATAACTAAATTTATATGAAATTAGATAAAAGTATGTAAACAAAATATTAGGGCTATTTAATTAATTTAGTAAAATAAAATATGTTTATTCTCTTAAAATTTTAATGAAATTATTTATTTATTTATAAAGAAAATTAATTAATCCTTCAATTTTGATTTCATTCAATCAATTACTCATTATATCTGTTTTTTTCCAATTTTTCATTAAAAATTTATTATAAAAAATATATTATCAACTCCAAAAACAATAAGAATTTTTTTTAAAAAAAAATTAAAGTTATTTTAAAATTATTTTGATTTTAAAATAAAAGCCATAAATAATAGGAATATTACTCAAAGTGATCGTAACGGTAAATTCAGAGTTAAGTATGGACAGCAAGACTCGCGGAATTATAATTTGGGCGGGAACCAACTGGCGTCAGATTTACCGACTTTTAGCATTCGGTGGCTCCGCCTGCCTTATAGGAGAAGACCCGCCATCTCCTTATTATAATTTTCCCGCGCCAATTCAGAACCAACTGATCACCATATATATAACATTGATAAATTAGGTTTTTTTTCAAAACTATTTTAATTCTCAAGCAGAAATTTATATTTATATTTCCAGGTAACGTACTAATTATTATCTAATCTTTCAGTTCTGTTTAATTTTTTGCCTGTTGATCTCCGTTTCTTGAATTTTTTTTTCCTGTGATTTTACATAATCTTTCCGTATTATAAGCTCTGTTCTCGGTGAATTCACATAATTTTTCGGTAATTACTATTGAATTGTGTTACTAAATAATTCTTTTTGAGCTGACTGATATATTTCTTGTTCAATTTTTACTTAAAACATAAAATTTAAAATCATAGGTTCTGAATTTCTGGTTTTGTTGATAATATGTGTCTCTCTCTCTCTCTCTGTGTATATAATTTTATTTTTCATAATCAAGATTGCTAAATTTTAACCAGATCAACTGCTATCCTCTTCCTAATCAGATATAATCACTCGCAATCAAATAAGCAGGACTGCAGGAGGATGTTGCTAGACAAGGAGGATAATTCGTTTGGTTCAGACACAGTGCCCTTAGGTACCAGAGAAGGTATCAGATGTCTTAAGGTAATGTATTCTAAGTTTTCATACCAAATTAAGTTTTTCATGCTATCTTGGTCTAGTGGTAAGATGAGAGTATGGGATGGGTTCCAAATTCTGTTCCTAATCTTATTACAGAGTGTTTGGTGTAAATTACCTGATCTTATTCACACTTTTATTAGGGTTATTATTTCAGGACTTGTGATTGTTTGTTTACTAGTTTGTTTCTTGTTTTGGTGTTGTCTAGCTATGTAATTCGTGATTGATGCTGTACATGCTGATGTCATGTGTATTTTACTATCTATGGTTATAAAAAGCTTTTCATTAATATTGTTGGATGTTGATTTATTGAATTGAGCAGAGGAAGATTGGTGAAGCAGACTCCATGGCGGAACCTGCATCATTCCATATAACTGATAGTCCTGCTACTGTTAAATCATTGAAGACAATTACCCCAGTAAAAACAACCCAGGTTACAGCAAATTGGCTTCGAACTGTAATTTCTCCACTTCCTTCAAAACCATCAGAAAAATTGCAGCGAATGCTAGTTGTTGATGGTAAGAATATAGTTGGAGAGGTGATAAGGAGAGCTAATATTATAGTGAAAGCCTTATTTCCTGCTAGGCAATTGGAGCAGCGATTTATCAAAAATCTGCATGATATCAAATCAGTGGAAAGCGTGTGGTCAGAACAGAAATGCAACGAAGCTCTCAAGTTATATTATAGAGTTTTGGAGTCTGTTTGTGAATCAGAAGCTAAAAAACTGAACACTAGTGGTTTGAATGTGTTATTGGCCAATGAGAGGTTCCATAGATGCCTGATTTCTTGTTCTGCTGAACTAGTTTCAGCAGCAGAGATAGGACATTGTATGCTGCTTCCTATGGTTTTTGACAGAACAGGAATAACAGCTTTTGATATGATTAAAGTAATTGAGTGTTTAATCATACACGGCCCTAATCTTCCTAGAGAATTGAGACGCCACCTGAGTTGTTTGGAAGAAAATCTTTTAGAGAGCAGGGTGTGGGAAAAAGGTTCAACTTTATATGATTTTTTAATTTTTGCAAGACCATCTCTTTCAGATGAAATAAACAGACTCAAGCTACTGGCTGCACCTATGCCATCACTCGATGCTATTGCCTTGCATTATCCTGTTTATGCCAACAGTTTCTCTCATACGATTACATTGCAGAAGCACAACTTGTCACCTGGTAATTGATAATTTACTTTTCAGAAATTTGTACCTTATAATAATGCATTCAAAATGGAAAATAGTCTTTAGAACCTAACATCAACTCAACTACAATAATATATTTTCAGCAATGTATACCTCATTTAGTTTTCAAAAACTAAGGAATATTCAATTGTTTTTCATTGTTTCATTGCATAGATATTACATCTTGTTTAATTTTATTCTCTTATTTATTTATTTATTGCTTTTGCGATTTTGCAGCTCAAGATAGAGAAACTATATCTCCGAAGAGAGCTTGTGGTGAGCATGGTGATAAGGTACCAGGAGAAAATTCTCCTAAATGGCCAAGAAGAGATCCTCCATCAGCTTTATGCAGTCTTCAGGCCAAACAAGCACCAGCTTCACCATCTTCGCCAAATGGACTTATTAGGTATGCATTTATGAACTTATACAATTGCAATCTATTCGAATATGTTATTGTAGTTCAAATCAAAATTAAGCCTTGGTATGTGTATAACTTCCTGCAGCCCAACAAAGTCAAATGCACAACAAAGAGAGGCTGCATGCTTAGATACAGCAATCAATATTCTTTTCAGTAAGGTATGGTAATGCTATTTATTGCCTTAATTTTTAAAATTCATGTTACTGCTTCATCTGGAATAAATATGATCCCGCTTAGATACCATAGTTCTTGGATTCTTGTTCACTTACATTTATTTTGCTTCATAGATGGCAAAGTTAGCTGCTATCAGAATCCAAAGTATTGCTGAAGGGCTAAAACTATCTCAACAATGCAGGGAGAAAATCTATTTTCTATTTCAACAGATCCTTACTCAAAGAACCGCTCTTTTCTTTAATAGGCATATGGATCAAATTATCATCTGCTGTTTTTATATGCTAGCAAAGGTTTGTATTAATTATAAAAGACGAATTTATATTTCCTTTTTCTTTGTTTTCTAATGCTGTTTTCATGTTTGGATTGTAGGTGTCTAAATTACACCTGAATTTTAAACAAATTATTAGTAACTATATGAAGCAACCACAATATAGAACTCAAGTTTTTCATTATCTGCCAAGCAATAGTGAGGTAGATCTCAAGTTCTTGCTAAAATTTGTGTTTTAACTATCTTCGTTCAGGAATTCTGATCTCTTTAATTGTTTTAAAATAGAAAAATGGAGGACAATATATCGGTATTATCACATTTTACAATGAAATTTTTGTTCAAAATGTTAAACCTTTATTGGATTCAGAGGATATTCGCAACACCGAACAACCAAAACAAGTTCCTGAGATTAAAAATAATGGTATGATTGCTATTTAGTTTCCCCCGTCTTCTTTCCTCTTACTATTTAAGATAAAACTTTTCTTGAAATGAACAGATTCGCTTTTTTTCTTCTCAGATGATTCTTTCAGTTTACCTCAGATGTCTTTATTTCCACACCTTCCGGACATTTCTCCCAAGAAAGTGTCTCCATCACATAATGTCTATCTTTCTCCATTGCGACAATCCAAGGCAAGCAACGTCTGCACTCGAAAACCTTGTAAATCTCTTTTAATAATTTGCTTCAAAGCAGTTGCGGTAACTCTTTTTTGAAATGAAACTATATATGTATACATATATATATATATATAAACCTTTCTTTTTTCCGTTTCCATGAATTGGAAATGCTCTTATCAGTTCTTGAATATGTTCAGAAGGATGCTTTGAGCTCGAATTTGACTAAAAGCTATTATGCCTTTGTTGGGGAGAGCACATCGCCTTACGAAAGTCCTTCAAAACAACTTGCAGCTATCAACAAGCGCTTGAATAGGTATGTTAAACTCAAGTTGTCATTTTGATATCCCATGATCAAACAGAATACATAAGAACTATTCGTTATTGTTTTCTTTTTCTTTTATAACAAGAACTTCGCATTTTCGAAAATGATCAAATAGCACATATAAGAACTATTCTCATTATCAGTAACTAATTCACTTGACAAATAACTGTAAAAGCCAAGAAACTCCACCGTTACAGAAATTGATTAACGCTAATGCATTATCAACCCGCCCGCCCCGTTCATTTACAAATGATGGAATTTAATTTAGTTATTTTGAATTCTATAGAATTGAGTTCATGAGAAATGAGCATTTTCATTCACGCCATATGAAAACATGAAATTTCAAGTGAATTCCACAAAATTTTATAGAATTTATTCATGTACCAAACATGATCTTCAGTATATATTTTTTTTCCATTGCTTTTTGCAGGACCTGGATTCCAAAGGCTAGATGCATGCTTAAATTCGATGATACTGATGTGGTTATGATTAATGATGATGTTGTAGCCAAGAGTTTGCACTTTCAGAATAATACCCGTCCTTAAAATATAATATATTGAAATAATCAAATATCAATTGCCAATAATGCAGCATGCCTTAATAAAATACAAGCACATGTAAATGGTAATTTTTGCCTGCTTCAATAACATAGGTTTACTTTCTTTTGTTGTTACTGAACTGCATTGGATCAACCTTTAGACATTTCTTTCTACCAATTTCAAGTACTCAAGAATTTTGCTTTATTGGAGAACATCATTTTCAGGAACTTTGGCAAGCCAGACCATACAATTCTTTTCCCAATAAAACAAAAATAACCCCCCAAGAAAGCAACCAAACTATAAGCTATCAAGAACTTAGCATTAAATCGACATTAAGCAGAAGCAACAATTGATTAGAAACAGGCAATGGCGAAATATATTCTTTCTGCTAAAGTTGATGGGAAAGGGAAGCAAAGGAAATGGCAATGTGTGGAAGTGAACGATTGAGACAAAAAAAAAACTCTTTATTTTTTTCTTTTAAACTCTTTTTGTATCCTACCTGCTTCATAAAAAATGATGTGGCTAAGGTAAATGGATAACTAAGTCCTCCAAATGACTAGACGTAATATATCATCCCAACTTCGATAAGGCTGATGTGGGGAATGTTAAGAGCCACCGCAGGACCCCTGCAGTTCTTCCGAAGAAATGAATACCCCATATCAATAGCGAGCTTCTTCAAAAATGAGGAATTTCTCCTAGCCTTCACATAAGAGTGTCCCATTATATAAGCAACTCCTGCTTCCTTTGCCTGGAGTAAATCGAGCAGCTCTTCTCTAACTGAAGTATCCATTGCAGGATTTGGTGGTAATTGAAACCTCACATGGCGCCTCCTCGTCTGTGGACTATCATCATCATAAGCAGATTGCAGACTTTGGAGGGTTAAAGATTTGCTACTTTGAGCAGTCTCATCAATACCCTTAGTATCTTGCTCGGTTACTATTAAACTCAAACTTGATTTTATAGATATAGTACTCATAACAGCCATCCTTCCATCAAGGGATGGACTCTCAGAACTCGAGAATTGTGGTTCTACTGATTCCATTTGGATAAACTCTGCTATGCTTTGTACGAGCATGTTCTCAAAATCTCCATCATCCCGCTGGATATCCTTGTACCCATATCTCACAATACACCTATACATACGATATGGTCTTGGGCACACTCGGCCAATAAGAAAGCGTTCTTCAGGGGAAACAAATGGAACAGGGACTGATTTTACACAAATGAAAACTAGAACCTTGTGAAATGCAGGAAGATTTGTTACAAAATGGGAAAAGATTGCAGGTACTCCAGTTGCCAGTTCCGAGTATATGAGGCCTATTCCAGGCACACGGACAATGCCAAGGCTAGGGCCCAAGCCTAGTAACCATCTTAAAGATACTTTGTTGTGGAGATCATAGTTATACTTCTTACGAGTCCCATAATGCCAAATGTACATGATGACCATAAAGATGACTGAGAGTACAAGAGGGACCCACCCCCCTTGGGCCACTTTCATGAGTGCTGCTGAAAGGTAGACACCCTCTACAAACCAGAAAACTAAGAGGAAGGATGCAGCGAGTAAGACACTTTTTTGCCAAACGAACATTATGACAAGTGACATGAGAAATGTTGTGACGAACATAACTGTCATACATGCAAGTCCTGAGGGAAAATTTTTTTGTCAAATTCAAGTTACAGCTCAAAAATAATTTCAATAAAGAAAAAGAAAACAAAAATGTCTCACAGGGGTAAGTTCCACAATAACCTAGTGAGATAATGTTAATATTCAGGTAACACACTAATGTATGCCACAGAAAATTTCAAGTAACATTCTCATGAGAATAATAGATGCATTTAAAAAAGAAGATAAAAATATGCCCAGGGGAGTATCTCTGCAGCTCAATAAGCAAGCATAGTGAGATTTATGCTGATTGGACAGGCCATGGAGTATAGTTATAGATATCTTCTGAATTCACACAAGCAATTATAAAAAGTTCACCACCTAAATAACCAGACTGCAGAGTCCAGAGGGAGCAAAAGCAGAATTGAGAAAAGGCCATTGCTCACTCAAGTTATGAATTAAACATGTCAGAAAAAGATCTAATACTTCTAGATGCTACATAGACAGACAGCTAATATGAATATAGTTGCATAACTGATGCACATGAATGCATCAGGCATTCGATCAGAGGGTGAATTACCATAAGCATTTCCGATGATAGTAGTGTCTTGAAATCCAATAGTTATAGCAAGAGTAAGAACCATGAGGATCCAATTTATTTCAGGAATGTAGATTTGCCCATATATGTGTTTTGAGGTGTGGACGACTTTAACTCGTGGAAAACAACCTAGTGCATGGCATTGCTTAACAATAGAGAAAGTGGCAGTAATAACAGCCTGACTTCCAACAATAGCCGCAAGAGTTGCAATAACAAAAACAGGCCAAAATACAGGATCTGCAATATATAGATAGACATCAAACATTAAATCAAGTCTAATATGGAAGCAGATTTCTAGGAGTAACAATAGTTAAAGTTACAATACTTACCAGGTATTGATCCATAGAAACTTTTGTCAAAGGAGTCAAGGTGATTAGATAGATATGCAGCTTGACCCATGTATTGTACCACCAAACAAGGATATACAGCAAATGCAAAAGCAATCTGCACAGGCAAGAATTCAGTCAAATTTATAACATAAAAAAAGAGAATTTTAAAAATAGCATTCTCATATCAAATAAGATAGATCTAGCTTTATATCAGAAGAATAGGTCTAGCTTTATATCATAGGTCTATCTTTAAGTCACAAGATATATCCACTCACCCTAATAGATAAGGAAGTGAAATGACCAATGTCAGCAAACATAGCTTCAGTTCCTGGTGGAATCCAGAAAATTCTTAGTAGACGGTAATAAGATTGGCATTTTGGCAACTTATAAAACTGAATCAGGTTTGAACATGTTTGAAGATCTTAGCAATTTCTTAATTGAACCAAAACAGCACTTAAAAAACAAAATCATGAAAATATCACCATAGCACAAGTAATAAATCAGTTCCACATCTTACAATTTCATCAATACAAATAAATGAAATTTCGCCATTCCATCCAGTGGAATAAAAGAGTGCAGAATCATGCAAGTAAACTTTCAATAGCATCCAGATTGAACGTACCAGTTATTGAGAGAAGGATCCCTCCTAGTGAAATCCAACCTTCTTTACCAGTCTGATGAAAGAATATCATGATGTAATGGGGAGAAATTGCACGAACAATCTTTGGGTTCCAGTGGATAACATTGTACAACCCAATGGAAAATATTGACACCAACCATATGATCACAATTGGTGCAAACAAAAAGGCTACCTTGTGAGTGCCACAATGCTGAAGAGCAAACAAGCCCACCAAAATAACACAGGCAAGCAGAACAAGTTCACCTATCGACAATGACAACGGTAGTATTCAAAAAGCAATGTTTAAGCATTGTGCATCATAACTGCAAATTTTAAAAGGAGAAATTAGTTTTTAAAAAAAAGGTTACCCTTTGTTAATTTATGTTCAGTAACTTCTAGTCCTGACACTGCTGATAAAACTGCAAGTAGCCATGAAAAAAGAAATTATTGATATTGCCATTTTTAGATGACAGAATTTCTATAAGGTTAAGCAATGAACCAAGCAGAAGTTGCCTCCAAGAATAATTTTTCAGCATGTGGGCAAAAATGAATCCATCGCATTAGTGGAATGCAGAAAGTGAAAAATTCATATCCCAGCAACAGCAGTTAATATGATGACTAAAATTAAAATCATTACAAGTCATCTACATAGGATTGACAACTAGAGCGCTCAACTAACTATATTAACTAACAGATGTATAAGTTGAGTTGCCAATATTCATAGCATGACTGAATAAATGACTAGTAAAACATTTTCTCTCTGTCCTGTGGCCTCCCATTATTCAAAGGGTTATTTGTCATAAAAGTACAGATTCAATTTTTAAATAGAAATCAACATGATGCATCGGTGAAGATTGTGCACCACAACATTATTAGTAACCCCATAACAATCTGTTACCTGATATTGCTGGTGTAAGCACACCATCTCCTATGACCATGCAAGCACCAAATAATACAATGAGAAGCAGGGCAGTCCTTAACTTTTTGTGCTTCTCCAGAAATCTCTTCAGTGCAGAAGAGCCTGTACCCTGTCCGAAGGGGACATACCTGTAGGTTGATAGCTCCTCATCAGCTGCTTGTTGATTTGGAAGTAAACTAAATTTTCCATGCCTGCAAAGTAGTGAATAAAGAGCAAATGTCCCCCCTGACATGAATCAAAATGCATCAGTAAGGACTAAGGAGTGAACTGGCTTTCACAGGAGGGAAATATCAAATTGAGTGAGTTGTCTTACCTTCACCATTATCATCTGCACTCAATAGGATAAATACATACTTAATCAAAGGTATCAATGTAAGAGTCCAGAAAATCAAAGAAAATACACCACATACTGCTTCTTCATTATGATGATTCTGCAACTTCCCAATAAATGTGCTTCTAAAAACATAGAGCGGTGAAGTACTCAAATCTCCATATACTATACCAAAACTTTGATATGCTAACATCAGATTCCTTGACAGATTAACCCATGAAAGCTGCAAAGACAAACAAATTAAGTTAGAACTTCCATTAAGGCACTAATTGAACTGTCAGTTCAATGAAAGATACTGCTCCTGCTAACTACTATTAGCTTTTCAAAAAGAACAAGAAGACTTTGACAAGGAAATCATTAAACCTTACGAGAGACGAGAAAAGCCAAAACAATAAATTGTTACCAAGTCATTGACTAATATTAATTTTTGCTCAGTCAAAATATTACAATCAATGGTCTGTCGAAACAATGAAGATACTAAGAAGTAGACTTTAATTGTTCCTCAAATGAATATCAAAACCTGGGGTTGACAATTTAATTTATATTATTGGCCTATAACTTGCCAAAAGCCTGTGTCAGACATATGGACTGTGGAGGAAAAACAACTCAGACTCAGTCCTGTGAAACCATTGAAATTATGGTTTAGAATAAAGCGAAAAATCGAAACCTCCGAAGAGCTTAACAAACTGAATATTCAATAAATATTGAAGGCATTATTTTACCAGAATAAAGTGTGCAGTCTGAAAAGTCCTATAAAATATAAGCATATTATTAAAGAAAAGAGGCCAATTTCTGAGCAAGGATTTAAAAATAACTCAAAAGGCCAAAACAAAACGCACAGTCACAACAACACAACAGGTCACACTCACACACCACAACTAACTAATTGAAACCCATCTCAAGATTGATTCAGGAAAGTCAAAAGCCCCAAAATTCAACACTTAAAAGATCTCGAAATCCTCATCGGTAACTCAATGAATCAATACCCAATACACTGATAATAATAAAAATACTAATAATAACCCAATAAAAATACTCCCTTTTGAACATAAATTAAAAACAAAAATCAATCCTGATAAAAGTAAAGAAATCAAAAGGAAAAAGGAAGAAATAATATAAAATTAAAAAATGATACAAAATGACGAAAGAAGATTAAAGAGTAACGAAAGAACCCAAAAACAAATCAGAATGTTTCCTTCTTATTTGTTTTGAATTCAAAAATAGAAAAAGAACAAAAACCCAAGCCTGAGAATGATTAGGAGGACTGCGAAGTCCCGATTCAGGCTCCATTTTTTTGGCAAAGCCAAACTGGTTACAGAGCTCTTCTTCTTCCTCTGGCTCTCTCCCTCTCTCGTTCCTGTGCTTTTACTTGCTAAAAACACCAATCATATATTTTAAACTGATTACATGAACTAAATAAATAATTATTAATTAAATTAAATTAAAATATTTTAACTCGAAAAACATTTATCTAATAATAATCATCTTGTTTTTTTTTTTAAAATTTAGATTCTCGATTCAATTTTCAATTATAGAGTCATATATATGTTCAGGCTCACACCTCCGGCTTCAGTTGTTATATGTTTTTATATTTATTTTAATGATGCAGAGGATGCTCACGCGCTAGTCAGTATATCTATTTTAAATATTAGACTAAATCATTATAAAATTTTTAAAATTTTATGTATTACGAGGGTCAATTTTTATATTTTTAATATTTAATTTTTATATTTTTTTATTTTTAAAAATTAAATTATTTAGTCTTTTTATTAATATTTTTATTTTAAAATTATTAGTCAATTATTTTAATATTATAAAATAATATTTTTATATTTTTTATATATATTTATCTTTATTATTTATTAAGTTTATTTTATATTTAATTTTATTTTATATATAGATCGTCTACAAAATAATAAAAGACATTATTCATATTATTTGAAATTATTTTTTTAGTAATATTTATAAAATTAAAATAAATGATATATATGAATTGTCTATAAAATAATAAAAGATATTATTCGTATTATTTAAAATTATTTTTTAATAATATTTATAAAATTAAAATAAATTATGTATAAGAAATAAAATTAAAAATAAACATGACTTAATAAATAACAAAAATATATATATATAAAGAAAGAGTAAAGAAATCATTTTATAATATTAAAGTAGTTGACTAATATTTTTAGGATAAAAATATTAATAGAATGACAAAACAGTTTGATTTTTAAAAACAGAATTATGTAAAAATTAGATGCTGAAAATACAGAAATTTATTAGTATAATATTTAAAATTTCAGGGACTTTATAATTATTTAGGCTAAATAATAATAATAATGATAATTTAATACAAAAATGTATTTTATTAGAGTCTAATTAATAATTATATATCTGTTAAGTGTTTGTTTAATTCGGTAAGTGTAATTAGTTGTTGGGAATTAGCTATCAAACCCTTAATTACAATTAGCAGCTAATATGTAAAGAACTTATTATAACTATTATATTTATGCATTTAAATTTATGGTTAGTTTATATTAGATTTCTGATCGACTTAAAAAGAGAAAAAACCATTATTTTCTGGGAATTGATTTCATTTGGCAAAAAAAAAAAAACAAAATTATAAATTATATTTGAATATAAAAATTTGATGTTTGAATATCAAAAAATACATGAACCATTAAAAGAATTTTCCTAAAATAAAATCCTAATTAAGATTAAATAATAATTCATTCATTTATTTTTTTTTTAATTTTGGGTCATACAATTGAGGGTGTTTGGCTTAGATTATATGTGCTTATAAGCTACTGGGGGCATATGACCATTTAAAATTTTAAGTAGTTATATATTTATTTTAAGTGTTTATTAGTAGTTTTACATATTTGATAAAAATAATTTATAAGTATATTTATTATTAAAATAACAAAAAAATATATAAAATTATATTACTAAGAGTATTTATTAAAATAAATGGGACAATATAATAAATTACTTAGTCAAATTTAGCTTATAAGCACCAAAATAATAAGTTAGTATCTAGAGTTGTAAATGAGCCAAACTATTCGAGCTTGATTTGGGTCTCGGCTCAATAAAAGTTCATTTAGGCTCGAGTTCGTTTAAAAATAAGCCGAGCCTAAACTGTTCGTTTATTAAATGAGTCAAGATCAAGCTCATAAATACTCGGCTCGTCAGGCTCGCTAGCTGGCTTATTTAATAAGCTCACGATTTAAGCTCGTGAGTTATCTTGTTTATTCAGTCATATTAAAAAATATATTTTTATATATATTAGTATATTATATTTATTAATTTTACTATTATTCCTATCTTATATCTCAAATTATATTTACTAATATTATGTCTGTTGTATGATATGACTAACTATGTATTATGAATATAATAATATTATATAATTACTAATTAATAGCTACTAATTTATAATAAATTTTTTAATAAATAAATATAAAAGAATATTCACATATTATTAAATTTAACATATTTTTACGAACAATAAATATGAAAAAATTATTCATGCAAATATATTATATAGTAATAGTTCGATACATATATTTATGATAAACAATATTAATATTTATATAAAAATAAGGTTGATAATACCCTTTATGATTTATTGAAAATAAAAATAATATAATATTATTAGCAATAATATTTATTAAACTTATATTTTAATTGATAGTTATAGACTTATAGTTTGAGTTTTAAAACTAAAATAATACTATATTTTGATAAAGTACTAATTTTATTATTTTTTATTAAATAATTATAACTATTAAGTCATATTAAAAAGTAAATATATATTAATTATATTTATTAATTTCACTAGTAGTCCTATTATTTAAGAACTTATACCTCAAAATATATTTCTTAATATCGTATGTATTCTATCATCATCAATTATTTATCTATTAATAAAATATATTGTTAATAATTATTATATTAATTATATAATTAAATATTAATATATTTATTTATTTTATTTCTTAATCAATATAATTATATAATTAAATATTAATAAATTTATTTATTTTATTTCTTAATCAATATATTAATATCAACACAAACAAAATATAATTTCACACTAGATATAATTTGACTAATTAATATAAATTTAATTTTTTAAAATATTTTAAAAAATATTAAAAATTACTATATTAAAATATTACAAATGTAATTTTTTTTTCGTAATCAATATATTATACATATACATATATATTTAATTTTTTTTACTATACCAAAAACAAGAAACCCTAAACTAAATTTGAAAGTCACACTTACGTTATTCGGCCACACTCTCAACATCTCCATCGCAACCACCTCTGCTCTCAAACTCTCAACATCTTACCATCTCCATCGCAGCCACCTCACACACAGTAGGCTGAAAAAAAAAGAAAGAAATAACCAGAGAAAGAAAGAACCAGAGAGGGGAACGAAAGAAAGAACCAGAGAAAGAAAGAACCAAAGACGGGAACGAAAAAAAGGAAGAACCAGGGGGCAGGGTTTGGTGTTGCGGGTGACGAGAACGAGCCGACCAGGGAGCTCCGACCACCGGCCACCTCATCTTCATCGCTAATCCAGATTGTCTTTGTCTCTGTCTCGCTCTCTATCTAGCCCTCTGTCTTTTCTCGCCCTCTATATCTTGATCACAACCACCTCAACTAAGCACCTCAACCATCTCCATCGCAACCACCTCTTTGCTCGCTATCTGTCTCTGTCTCTGTCTCGCTCTCTGTATCTATCTCTCTCTGTCTCGCTCTCAGTATCTGTCTCACTTTGTTTCGCTTTCTGTCTCTATCTCACCCTCTGTATCTCGATCGCAGCCACCTCAACCATCTCCATCTCAGCCATCTCTCTGTCTCGCCATTTGTCTCTGTCTCTGTCTCGCTCTCTGTATTCATCTCTCTATGTTTCGCTTTCTGTCTCTGTCTTTGTCTCGCAAGGGATTCACACAGCAAGGAAAATCACGGCAGGACGACGAGGGAGCTCCAACCACCAGCCACTGACACGACCATGGATCTGTCTCACTCTTAGATTAACAAGCTCGAGTCCGAGCTAAAGCCGAGCTCGAGCTTATAACGAGTTTCAATTCTTATGAGTATTAAAATCGAGCTCAAGCTCGAGCTTAGCTCATTTATCATATTAATGAGCCAAACACGAGTCGAGTCGAGCCGAGCTAAAGCTTAGCAATATTCGTATAAATCGAGCTCGATCTTTGCTCAAACCGAGCTCGAGCTCAAGTTTTATGTGTCCAGTCAAGCCTGAGCATGTCAAAATTTGATTCGGCATTACTCGTTTACAGCCCTACTGGTATCTTCACTTTATTTATTTTTTTAACTTATAAGTTGTATTTATAAACTTTTAAAATTATTTAAACGAATTTGAAACTAATTTAACTAGCTTATAAAATAAGTCAAGCACCCTCTTAGTATATATATATATATATAGTCAGTTAAGATAATTAAATTCGAGCATTTTAAAGTGAGATCATTTTTTTTTCTTAAGATTATGAATTGGAATTTGAATTAAATGTAATTTTAAAATTTGTAGATTTTATTTGTTAATCCAAATAAATTTGATTTTATTCAAATTAAATATCCATGATTAATTTTAATAATTAAAATTTAATTCGAATTAAATTATGAGTCATACAAAAACCTCCTCCATGCACAGCTCCATGTTATTCACATTGTTGTCACTGTTAAGTGCTTAAATTTTTTCCATTTTGTAATTATTTCACACCCCACCATTACATTGTTGAAATCTTCTCATTTTCCACTTGTACATGCAAAGAATGCTAGGGCATGTTTTTTATATAGACATTTTGCATATTTGTTGATAAATTGTAAACAAAACCTGAACTTTTTGTGCTCCAATAGCCAATGAGCTAAACATACTCACTTGATAAATACAAGATATAGTCAAACAATCAATTACAATATTTTGAACTTTTTCATTTTTACAATTTTTTCAATCCATTAATAACTTATTTGACTTCGTTTATTGGTTATCCATTATTTTTAATTAATATTTTAGTAATAATTTAAAAAATTCTATTATATTTGAATGATTAATATTTATTTGCTAATAATTATTAATTATTTAATAATTATTTCAAAACTTAATTTTTAATTTTATTAAGGAAAAATAAATTTATTTATTAAAAAATTTAGAGATATTGTAATTAGAAAAAAATGATGAAAAAGTGATTTTACTTCATTTTAAAAATCTAACTTAATTTTATTAAGAAAAAATAAATTAATTTTATTCTATAAATAAAAATAGATATTTTTTAATTTTTGATTTCAATAAAAAAAATTAAATATGATTAATATGGAAGTAGTAGAAAATCAATTATTTTCTTTATTTATCTAACCAATTAATATCAATAAAAATAACTTATTTTTATTTTCATTCTCACTCTCAACTAAATACCCCCTAATTATATATGAGATTATAACCAAATAAATTAATAAATTGACATTGTGTAAATTGTCACGAGTCTATTAAAAAGTAAAAAATTAAGCTATCTAACTCTTTTAAGACTCAAGATATCGACATTTTTCTTTATGTAGTTTTTCTTTGTAATTTCCACTTCTGTTAATATAAAGTATGTTCGTTCAAAAAAAAAGATATCGATATTTTATTTTTCATTGACAACTTATATATCTAGAAAAATGGAATTTTATTTATATAATGTTGCTAAATTATACATTTTTAATATTTTAGTTTTGTATATTTTATATCTCGTTAATTAATTTAGAATTTTAACTCTACCATTTAATCTACATCATCCAACAGAATATTTATTCTACTAAAATTGTTTCTTTAGACATGATTGGCCGTGTTGATCATTGTGTTTGCATCTACTCTCTCTATTGCATTCAAATGGAATTTTAATTGCTTAACAATTCATATAAAATTAATATATATATATATATATAAATTGCTAAATTTCTTTTGGATAAATATATTATTTTTTAATACGTGTATTTACCATTAGGTTATATCTCAACGTGCTTCAATAAATATATTATTATTAGTAGAATATATTTTTTATATTTATTTATAATATAAAATTTTGAACTCCTATTTATAATATAAAATTAGAAATTTAAATTTTAATACTTTAAAATTCATTCGGATGTTGAAATTTGTGATTAACATTTTAACTTAGTATTTTTAATGTTTAATAAACTGAATAATTAAAAATTATAAAAAAGTTCTCTCTTTGATCTAATAAAACAATATAAAGTATAAATATTTCTCATAGATAAGTATCTGCAAGTTAAATCAACCCTATATTTTAATGTTAATTTTTTTTTATTTTTAATAATAATTTAAATATGTCAATAATTGTTTGTTATAGTGAATGAATTTTTTTTACTTAATATGTGTTTCAATTTGAAATTAAATAATTCAAATTTCTAATTTGGCTTCCAAAAATGAATTAATTAATTTTCTTTGGCATATTTTTATTTATATATATGTGAAACAGTGAAAACCAAACTTAACTAAAGTACAAATACAGATTTTTTATTCATTAGTCAAAATGAGAAGGTTTAATAAAAATCTAAAACTGAGTAAATGATGAAAATTGAAACTTGAATTTAAATTGTTTTATTTATTTGTTTGATTTGATAGTATCATTTAGAAATACTTATAAACTAAAGTTATATATTTTATAAAATTAATCATCATCCAAACATAATGTTAGTTTTATAGTAGTAAAAATAAATAATTAATTAATTGGGTCTACACCTTGAATTTTTAACTTTAACTTTAAAAGAAAAGGTGTTATGGAAAATAGAAGGGCTTTTAATAAAAATATAAAAAATAATTAAAAATAATTTTAAATTTACTATATTTATAAAATATTTATCAAAATATCAGAATTTATAAATATTTATTAAAATATTTTTAATAAAAAAGTAATTTTTTTTAAAATATGGTAGAAAATATTATTTTTTTAATAGAAAGAATAATAGAACGAAATAGAAAAATGATAAGAACTAATGAGGTGAGAATAAATAATTGAGAAGAATAGAATAGATTTCGATTTGGGCAATTGTTCTCTTAATTCCTAATCTTTTAACAATTTTGACTTGGGCACTTTTTTAAATACTTTTCCCATGTAATTATTGAGATAAATAGTTAATATTTTTTATATAAAATATCACCAGATGATGTCAGGCATATAATATAATTATTATACTAAATCAGTTACTAGAACTAACATGTCTACATTTCTATTTGTAATAGTAATATTTTTTTCAAACTAGGGTTTAATTAGGTTTATGATTCGATAAAAATAAGGTTTATGATTGAATGATAAAATCTTAGATTTAATCATAACGAACACTTAATTTCACCATTAAAAAAATTAGAGATGACCAAAAAAATTTAAAACCTAATAGATTCAATTAAAGATCGGCCGAAAATGATTTTAAATTATATATTTATTAATAAATTTAATCGAATTCGATAAATCTGATTGAAATTTCTAATAATATTTAATTTTTAAATATAAATTTTTTTGACAAATTATTAATAGTCGAATTAATCAATCACTAAAATTTGATCAATTCAACTTGTACATATCCTAACAAAATAAAAATATAAATTTTTCTTATAAGAGGTGGTCCCTGTATTTAGAAGATAATAAAAAGACAAGAAAAAACAACTTGAACTTTAGTAGATATCTTACATGATATATAATAGTTGCGTGATTGTCTTTTAATTTCTTTTCACTTATCATGTCAATCTTGTGCATTCTAATTTCTATGCTAAAAAGGCTAATCACAAGAAAAATATAAATATATATCATTAAAATACGTCAATATTTTGTTATCTGTCACAATATATATCTACCTAATATGTATCATAAAAATTGCGTTAAATTTTATTTTTTAAAAAATTCATTTTTATGTATTGTATAATTTTTTAAAAAATTATATTAAATAGATCAATATTTTAAAAATTAAATTTTTATAAAAATTTATTCATAATTTCTTATATTATTAATATTTTTATAAATATTATCTAAAATTTATACATAATATTATTATTGTAATAATTTCTATTACTTTTTTTCAGGTGATTCGTATATTATAAATTTGATTTATATATACATAATGTTATTATTATAATAATTTTTATTACTTTTTCTATTCATATATTATAAATTTAATTTATATATGTTTTAGATTTAATACTCTGAAAAAAATTATAAAAATATATAAATTATAAAAAAATTAATTAAAATAAAACAAACTCCTATGGGTAAATAAATAAATTTCAAAAGAAAAAATAAAAAGAAAAGTGTAATACTACAGAATAAATTATTAAACATGATATCTTTCCCACGCATTTGACGCGGGAAGCTATGGGCAGCTGTGAAGAGGAGCGCGTGGAAATTAAAAGGATTAAAAGCGCGTCAACATGACTTGTGCATATAAAGCGAAGACGAAGCAGCCAAAAGATTTAAATTTTAAACTTATCGTAAAGACGGAGGTCAACGTGCACTGTGTAGCCCAGCCCAGCCCAATTTCAGTCTTCGCTTCTTCAATTATTAATTTTAAACAATCAATTTTTATTTTTATTTTATTTTTTGAATCCACAGGCAACTTCTCGGCAGCTTCCAGATGGCCATTCTTTGTTGAAGTTCTATCAGAAAAGAAAATAATGATCGTAAAGAATATTTTTTTGACAAATAATTCATTTGTTTGTGATTTGATTGTGGCAATTTCAGAATCAATTTAATGTTATTTTTTTAGTATTTAATCTATACTATTTATGTTACACTTTGTTCACCAACTTAATTTAAATAAATATTAAATTTTACAACAGCTTAATTCTCATAATAATTTCCTTAATTTTTTTCCCAAATTGAAGTTCACAAGTTGACTTAGAGTTTTTATATAATTTTTGTTTAATTAAAACATTTCATAATTTTTTTAATAAAATGTGAAAAAAATTAATTTTATAATTTTATTTTTCTTCCTCTCTTTTGTAATCCACATTTAATTTTATTGATTTTTTAGCCCAAGAACTTAAAAGAACCATATAATTTTAGTTTATATATATATGTATATATATATAGTGCTATAAATGATTTTTAAGTTTCACGATGCATTTATATTTTGTTCTGGAAATAATTTGGAGGGCAAAAACCCTTAATTATTTGCTCCTAAAGGTCTTCATCTTCTGATCCAAGCATGAATTTTATAGTATGTAATTGAGGTGTTATATATAATTGATATTTTTTAAAAATAATATAAGGTTTTCAACTTTGCTTCGTAATTGTACGGCTGATGTTGCTATCATTCTAAATTTTATTTATTTATTTCTCTCCTTCATTAATTTTTATTTGTTGTCTAATGAATGAAATAATTTTGAATTATGTTAGACTATACTATATATTAACGTTGATCAAATAAATCTCAATTTGAGGTCTGTAAACATGACTAGCAATTATGTATATATCATATATCCATTCATGGAGTTTTTAGATTTAAATAGATCATAATCAGAAGCCAATTTTTATTTATTTTATTTAATATTAAAATAAAACCAATCAGTTAACTTTGACATATTATTATACCAAAAGTTTATATATTCAGTAAAATTTTATGTAAATCAATAATAGTAAAGTAGAAAATTTTACCAATTTGATATAAATTAGTAAATGAGAAAACTAGCTACTCTTGTCATATTATTTCAACTCATTTAATTTTTATTAAAAAATATAAGTAGTTATAATGCTTAATTTAGAGAATTCTATATATAAAAAAATATTCATTGGGATATGAAGAATCACCATATCAAAATTCGAAGAAAACAATTTATTTAGGAAAAATATATTTTTAGGCCTATAAACTTTATATATTTTTCACATTAAATTTTTAAACTTTTATTTGGTAAAATTAAATCTCTCAATTATACGAGTTGGTAACATTAAACTCCTTTTTAACAGAAATTAAATGAGTATTTTCAATTATCATCAAAATTGTATGACTACTAGAGTAAAATAGTGTATTTTAATAAAAAAAAATTACAAATTAATATATTTTTTGGCCTATAAATTTTATGTATTTTGCACGTTAAATCTTTAAATTTTATTTGGTGATATTGAGACACTCGATTAACAACGCGTGAAAATATGAGTTTAAATATTGTTATAAAAATGCTCAATATCATCAACTAGTATAATTCAGAAGTTTAATTTTATCAAATAAAAATTTAGAAATTTAATATGAAAAATACATAAAGTTAAAAGTACATTATTCTATTTATTTAGGAAACTTGGTTGAAGGAATATTGGATTGGATCCCAATATCATGTGTTGGATTGAGTTGGAATCCAGCCTTAAGCTCTTGATGTAGGGCCAAGCCCATTTCAATCTTTAATCTCTTGAATAAATTTATACTTTTGATAAAAATATAAGAAAACTTAAAAATAATTTTAAATTTATTATATTTATAAAATATTTATCACAATATCCGAATTTAAAAAATATTTATTAAAATATCATATTTTTATTAGTTTATAAAGAGTTTACAATAAGTTTATAAATTTTATATAATTTTATTATAAATTTATAATAAAATAATTAAAATATTTATAGTAAAAAGTAAAATTTTGTATGGATGCCACGTTATTTGCAGCAAAAAGGTTAATTGATAACACGATATAGTGAAAAAAAATCACAATATTATAAAATTATAGTTAAAAAAATATTAAGTTTATCAAATTTTTTTAATTAATTTTACTATACACAGAATTTATTATGCACATTAACTTTTATAAGTTTATTATTAAATTATTATGAATTTATTATATAATTTTGTAAAATAATTAAAAAACCTCCTGATAAAAAAAATTAAAAGTTTAAAATATATAATAAGAGGTGCAATTTCCTTTATTAATCGTTAATTAGGTATAATGATTCAAATTTTTTCTTATGTATTTAGATATATACATGGATTACACATTTTTCCCATTAACATTAATTAGTTTCACTTTCAATAACTTAATAACGAGGCTAAATTATACCAACAGCCAAGACAAACCTATTTGATATAAATAAATTATATATAATTATTTATTGATACAATTTTTTTAATATTTATGAAAAAGCATATTTTGATATTATAATAAATAAAATTTACAAATAATTTCTAAAATAATCAGGTTACAAATTAATTCCACCATAATTTACAAATGATTTTTTTTTCCACTTAGTCACTCTAGTTGATAAAGAGAATGCTCTCTATATTAATTAGCAGATTATCTAGATCAATACCAAAAAAGCAATCTCTAAGCAAAATGAACATTTTTTTTTAATAAATTTTGATAGAGTATTTTATTGGATTCGTTAAAAAAGATATTTGACTTGAGAAGAAAGATAAATCGAAAAGATGCATCAGTTTGAATTTCATATAAATCAAAATTTTCCATACAATGAAGAAAAAAAAAAGACATATAAAAACATAATTAAATTCATATCTTTTTTGCACTATAGATAAAAAAAAAATTTGAACCCAAAATTAATTTATCAACTAATAGAATTTCCTCTAAGCAATAACGTAAAAGCAAAGCCATAAGTAGCAGTTCTCATATCCCAAAACAACCCAATTTTATCTCCTACATTCACACCTCTACTGCGAATCAACTCCATTAATCCAACAACATAGCTTTCATTATTCATCTTCACATACACACTCTGATACATTTTTGGCATATTTTCCTCTGTATAATCAATCAAACCGACAAAGCATTTGTTCCCTTGCACAACTTGATTTGCAAATTCAACATTCCAATATCTAAAAACATGTTCAAACATTTCTTCATGCGACAACACAATTTCCCCTGTCGACACTTCGTTTCTGGTTACTGTCCGCATGATTTGCCATGGGTTTGTCAGGTCGATTCTTGGTGGGCCGAACCAGTCTCTGATTTCTACTATGGTTCGAGTCACTTGGTGCTGATTGTTGCGAGCCGCTGCTGATTCTTCTTCGGCCTTTGTCGGTAAGAAATTGTAGAAGAAGGTTTTTCTCATGGTGGTTGTAAAAGATTACAACTTTGAAAATATTCTGAAAAATTAAAGAAAAGGGTTTGGATTGGAAAACTGAGTGAAAGAAAGAGGTTTTAATTTGATTTATATAATATTACAAAAAAATGTATTTATGCATAAATATATAGTTTTGAATTTTTGATATATATATATAAGGTAAGAAAAGATTCTGAATCTTATTTGCCATAAATGTAATGTATATGCTTGAAGTATTGGAGCAGATCAAGTTCTTTTTCTTCCTTTTTTTTTCCTTGAATATTTTGTTTCCATTTCGAAAATGCTAGGTATTTATAGCAATAAATATTCTAATAAAGGTATTTATTTATAGACATTATCACAAAATAATATAAGTTTTTTTCCTTTTAAAAAATTTTGCTCCAGCCATATCGAATTAATAGACACACTATAATAATTATATATAAATAATTAATTATTTTTATTAAAAAATATAAATTTACATATAATTTTTCAATAGCATCCTTACTTTAATATAATATATATTTAATAGAATAAGAATAGTTATGTATATAATAGAAATTTAACTTATTATTCAATTAATAAATTATAATTTAACATAAATAAAAAAGAGGAAAATGCACCTATTAATTTAGATGAAGGGAATATACACATACATACATATATATGTCTCTGTGTGTGTGTATAAAGTTGTAACTCATCGCAATAAGCCTAACAACTAATTAGTGAATTTTTGAAATTTTTGTTTCCTAAATATCCTTTTTCTTATTTTGAAGAATATTTTCCAGAATATATATTGTACATAATTAATAGCATTGAATTGCAATTAATTAAAAGGATTGAGCGTTATTACATTTAATATTTAATTACATTCCATTGGTGTAATAAAAATTTTGGGTTTGAATTAATTGATTAATTATATATATATAATTAATTCTTATTATGACCTGCCCATATTGGATGTAAATGGAGGTTTTTGGTTCACATTATAGAAAATGAGAACTCCATTGACTTGCATATTTTTGAAGCAGTTCATGTACAATGCATATGATTATGAATTTAACTTCTTAGCCATATCACAGACAAAAAATATATCATTTGTGATTTTTTTACTATAAATAAAAAAGTTGGAACATAAAATTGATTGATCAATTCAGAAAAATTACTGTGTATTATTGAACTAAATTAAATTTCATGATATTGTTTTTATTCAATTCAAAATGACTATATATATATGCATATTAATCAAATAAAATTCGATAAATTTGTCATCACATGTACCAAATGGGCTGGATTTGTTTTTGTCTAAATTGGACTTTTACAAAAATATAAAAATAATTAAAAATAATTTCAAATATACTATATTTATAAAATATTTACTAAAATATTAGAATTTATAAAATATTTATCAAAATACCAAATTTTTATTAGTTTACAAAGAATTTATAATTAATTTACAATGAGTTTATAAATTTCACACAGTTTATAATAAAATTACTAAATTATTTCTGATAAAAAAATAAAAATTTTTAAAAATATAATGAAAGATGTCGTTTTTTCTTTCAAGCAGAAATTCTAATAATAATAATAATAATAATAATAATAAGTAATAGGAATATATATGAAAAATCAAATGCTATACAAAATATATGAATAACTAATATAAAAATAAGCTTTTTAACCTTAGATGTTAATAATAGTTTTTGAGATCCGCTCTATTAATTTTTATATTAAGAAGGTCATCAATAATAATAATAATAATAATAATAATAATAATAATAATAAAACGTCATCTCTTATTTTTACATGGCATCGCCCAATATTTTACACAACCTTTACTAAATACTGCATTATTAAAAAAATTAATAATTTTAATTAGTGGTCCTCACAAAACCTTTTTATTTAAAATTTCATAATGTTTCACAAAAAAAAATTTCTTATTAGTTAACAATTAAAATTTTAGTTGGTTTGGCGGATTAATTAAATAAGTTTTAATTGGTTCAAATATTATTACTTATTCATTTACAACGTTAGACTCACTCATAATAAATAAATAAAAATCTAGTAATAGCTATAAAAATTTTTTTTTATCTAAGACTGTAGATGATTCAAGCTATTTGAGTTTCACTTAGGTCTCGACTCGATAAAAGCTTATTTAAATTTGAGCTCAAACTGCTCATTTGTTAAATTAGTCAAGCTCAAACTAAGAGATACCCGACTCGTTAGCTCGTGAGCTAGCTTATTTAAAAGCTCATAAAATGGCCCGTTTATTATATTGAATTAGAAATATGCATATTTCAATTTATATATATTAAATTATATTTAGATATATATATATATATAAATTTTTAACTAATTTAATTTAAATAATATAATATATAAAATAACTTAGTAATATATTATAGAATATAAATTAATAGCAATATAATTTTTATTTTTATTAATATATAATCATATTTTTCATCCTTCATACAAATATTAATTTTAGTATAACTATTATGAAAATATAGAAAAAATAAATAAAAAAGAAAAACTGAAATGAGTGAGTTTGTTAGGTTCATTAAACTTATTTAAATTAAATTTGAGATATATGATATATAAACCGGTTTGATACACACTAGGGCTTGGTTCGATTTCGAATTCAAATTTGACTATTTTATAATGAGTTGAACTTAAACTTTTTAAAACTGGACTTGACTTGATTCCAATCATATCATCATCTATTTATATTAAGAAAAAATGAGATTATAGAAAACAACTAAAAAGTAAAATATTGAAACTTAACATAAAAAGAATACCAACATGTATGACTAACTAAGCAAATATATTTACCTACCAAGGTGTAATTTGGTGGTCAGAAATGTATTTTACTTCTATCTATATTTTATGTTTGAGTCTCCTGAGTATTTTCACTCTTCATATGTAATTGTTAAAAAAATTATGTATTTGTTTATTTTTTTAAGGATTTGAAACATACCAAGCATTTTAAAAAAATATATTATCAAATAAGTATTATATAATAGAAGTTTAATTATATTTGATAATTAATAAAAATTTCAATGAAATATTAAAAAGGATATCATAGAAAATTTGATATAAATTTAATTATAGATAAAAAAACACATTAAAATATTTAATTTTGTCAGATCATATTTATGAGTAATCATAATTTTGTTTTATTATTTTAATTAAAAATATTATTATATATTAATATATAATAATATTATATTATATTATATATTTAAATAATAAAAATTTCATTGAAATTTTTATTAATTATCGATAGTAATATATTCTCACTCAGCAATAAAATTGAGAGGCGTGGTCGGTTATTGTTGATATCTGATCTAGAATGGTATAACTATAAAATATTAATTAAATTTTTTAATAATAAGACGTAACAATGATTAATTTTCCTATTTACTATACTAATTTCTTTTTAAACAAATCAATTTTTAATATGAGCTTACCATGAATCAATCTCATAGGAAGGTTCTTGTCCTTTTTTCTTTTGACAAAATATAGAAGACAAAAATGTAAACAAAGTCATTATAATTTATGACATAAAATACTTATCAACTCCATTAATTGGATATCATATAGTTTTATTGCCATTACAGCCTTGTACATAATGTAAATATATTTATACATCATATATAATATATAATATATATATATATATATATAAACAACTCCATAAACTATTGATAAAAAAAAAAACTCCATAAACTTGGATTCATCTCACTCGCCACCGCAAACCGAACCAAAAAAAGAAAAACCATGAAAATCAATGCAATTAATTAGCCAATTAACATAATTAATTAAGCTTGATCATTAATCAGAAGAAGTAAGTCGATGAACCCAAATCAAAACCTTCTGGAACCGAATCGGAAACCAGTGGCATCCTGCTAAAAAGCGGGCTGTGAACATACTCACCTGAATCAAAGCCGAAATAAGACCCACCTGAAACTGAGTCAAACCCATTTGCCATTGAAGACTGGTCCTCAAACCCCATCAAACCAGATAAACTCATCATTTCATAAACCGAATTATTATTATTATGAGATGAGCTTGAAAAGCTACTGGGTATATCACAAGAAGGTAAAGGAGGAAGTTCATTGTTAGTAACAACAAATTCTTGCTGTTGATTATTATAACTAGAACTGGAGCAATCCCACGCAGCCGGGTTTGCTCCAGCCATTAATGTAAAATCATTTGATATATAATTTTGAGAGTTGAAAACGGAAATGGGATCGAAATGGGATTGGGAATTATCTGTAGATGAAACAAAAAATGAATTTTCTTGTTGTTGATGTTGGGGTTCTTGTTGCTGTTGTTGTTGCTGCTGTTGCAGTAGCAGTTGTTCATCAGGGGAAATTATGGAGGTGACTGAAGAACCAGCAGGCATGTCTGAGTAAACAAAATTAGTACGAGCACGAGTGCCTCGCATTGAACGGGCAGCTCTATCATAAGCCAATGCAGCTTCTTCAGCAGTATCAAAGGTTCCTAACCAATGTCTTTCCTTGGTGGAAGGATCTCTTATCTCTGCCGCATATCTTCCCCATGGCCGCCTTCTAACTCCAAGAAATCTTCCATTACCGCCGCCTTCCTGTGGTGTTTGTTGGGTGGTTATTTGCTTTTTCTTGCTCTTTGATGGAGATAGGTTCATGTTGGTAGTTGAGGAAATTATTAATATATTTTATATATTTAATTGAAAATGAGAAACAAGAGATTTAGAGAGTGGGATTTTTGATTGCTGTGTTTGTATGCTGTTGGAGTTTCATGTGAAGTGGTTTATATATAATATAAGATGGCGCCTTTTCTAATTTTATTTTCTTCTTACAATTACGGATTTGTCCTCTACCCTTTATACAAGCCATATGTCAAACGAAAATTTGTATTAAAAAAAAAATATCGACGTAATCAAAATTTTCATTTTCGCTAATCATTAGTATAGTTGGTTTTTCAATTAATATAATTTTTATGATTATTTTTCAATTAACATCATTTTTATGATTACTGGTGCATACCTATAGATCGACAATAAATAATCGAGTCGGACCATCTCATTATACCGGATTTGGCACACATAGCTTGGAACAAGCCGTGCTTCTTATAGCGAGCTTGATACACGATTGATAGTCCTTGTCAACCGACCTCGTCATCTAGGCTCGGTTTGTTGACCAGTGTATCGTTTCTCACAATATTCTCTGACACTCCCAATATTTACAAAGTTTGTCTCTCACCACCTACAGTCTTCCACGTCTGGCAGAGTTTATCTCCCATATCCGGCAGAGTTTATCTCCCATCACCGGCAGAGTTTATCCCTCACCATCTCCCATGTATAAACAGAGCTAAAATGTACATGTAAGGAATCCTAATTCTTTTCTAACTTTCGATTACCCATAATCACCACAAGGCCAAGCACTGACTTAAGCATCAGAGTCTCCCTACTGGTCTTGCAGGTCCTCCGGCATGGTCGTTGAGCCAAGAAGCCCCAGTCGAGCCTTGAGTCTGAAAGTCCACATCTATATCACTAATGCGGTAAGCGTGAACTGGCTAATCCCCGAAGATGAACAACAAGACTCAAAACCCAACTCATTCCAGACCAAACCATCATCTCACACCATAAAATTAACACATTCAGTCTTTCTACACCCCCAATGCCAAATACGTCCCTCAAAATACTTCATCGGATTATACGTCGAATCACCCAGAGCCAGAAGCCGTTGGCCCCTCAGTAACCCCGGCCCTCATAGTCGGACCATCTACAACAAACCTGCTTCAGCCTCATTCTCCCCTCGTATAGATGAGCCAAATACCAATACTTCCAGGGGACCTGACAGAATGGACGGCTCAAGACCTGACTGCCTCTATTAGAGATCTAATCTCTATTATAAGACACTAGACCGAATAGCCTCATCTCGATCATGAACATCCAACTACCAATCAAGCCCTGCCTCAGTCAACTCATCTTCAAACACTATCCCCATCCTACTACCCCCCAACCCTCTCTAACGAATTTGACTAGCACCCCATAAGAGATGACTCACCTGGACCGTAAGACCAAGTTAGAAGGAGACACTATTCTCCGAAAGACACCGATTTCGAGCCAGAGGTCACTTACCCAACACCATACCGTGCAGAAGCGCAAGAAAACAAATATATCCGAGGGTGATCTCAATGCCTTTGTTGATAAAAGAATCAAGAAGATGTAAAAAAAAACCATACTACAGTACTATACTACCCTTCGGCCCCCATTGTCTAAAGAGATCCTAATAGACACCTACCCGAGCTTCCACATACCAAAAATGAAAGAATATGATGGCTCGTTTGATCCCTAGACACATGTTTACTGCTTCTATAATACCGCTCTGGTATATACCACCTCTGACTCGGTCTTGTGCAAACTCTTCCCCAAGACCCTAACATGTAATACACAAATTTGGTATAAAAATCTGGAACCAAATTCCATATTCAATTTAGGGCAGCTTACTGAGTTGTTCATCAATAAGTTTGTGGCATCCATCGCCCTAGGGCAAACTTCGATGGATCTACTCAAAATAGTGCAAAACCCTAAAGAAACATTCCGGCATTATATTGAGAGGTTTAACTGGACTGCCAATAAGATTCCTAAGGTGAACTTCGAGTTAGCCTTAGAGGTAATAATCCAAAATACTGAGTGCAAGCAGTTCTCCAACTCCTTGAGTAAGAACCCTCCGGAGAATTTTATTGACCTAATGGATCGAGCCTATAAGTATATTCGTATAGACGAAAATAACCAGATATGGGAAGAACTTCGAGCCTCCAGAAAGCACCAATCGTTAAAGACATCAGTTGAGCCATTGAAGTCAAGCGCTCACAGACTAGACTACTTAAAGACTTCAAAGCTAGGCAGCTCATGGAAAGGTCACAGCAGAAGCACTACCTGACCATTCAGTCAGCAGCACTCCCAAAAAGCTTATCACAATGCAGAGGCCTGGGAGAGGCTAACCTCGTTGAGCGCCTCACCTGCCACTATTCTGCATTGGCTAAAGGACAACATAGTGGTCAACTGGCCCAGGCCAATGAGAAGATCCTAGCTGAGACCAGGGCCTATATTGCAGTTTCTACAGAGGCACCGGTCATAAAACCAATGACTGCACCAAGTTGCAAAAGGAGTTAGAGAGGCTGATACAAGTTGGAGAGTTAAGACAGTTTATAACAAGATCCGATGGCTGCAGCAGATCAGACAATGATTCTGAGCCTTCTTCTCGATTTCAGAGAAAAACCCCCACTAGAGTGATACATATTATTAAAGGCGGAGAGTATTATAACATAACAGGTACCTCTAGAAAGTGTAGGACTAAAGAGGTATTTTCTGTAGTCGAAGGTCATAAAGACGAAAGGCCCACTATTACTTTTTGTGCTAAAGAATCCAACCAAGTGTCCGGTCCCTATATTGATTCCTTAATGGTAGAGGCCGTGGTTCACGACTATCTTGTTCAACGCATCCTGGTGGACACGGGAAGTGCGGTAAACCTATTGACTCTAGATGCCTATAAGAATCTCAATTTGTCACTCAATATTCTCAATATGGTCTTGGCTCCCCTTATAGGCTTATCTAGAAAGGTGATACTGGTAGCAGGGTCTGTGGCAATGGAGGTTCAGATGGGTGATGATGTGGTAGTTCAAAACTGTCGGGTTTGTTTCATGGTTGTGGATATGAGCTTTGCGTATAATGCAATCTTTGGCTGACCATTGCTTGTAGGAGTGGACACTTGCATCTCCATGAAAAGTTTGCTATTGAAAATTCTCACCCGATTGGGTGTGGCAGTCCTAAGAGGAAGCCAGCAAGTTGCATGAGACTCCTATATGGTGCTCCTTAAAAATGCCAATATGATGCTCCCCGTTGACTCCCTGCAACCCACAAATGATTCATAGCCTAAAGCAGAGCCCAGGGATATGCTGAAGGATGTCGAGCTTGGATCTGGATGGGCTTTGAATATCGTAAGTTCATCAAGCCCTCAAAAGGAGCTTTCTCTCAAACTGGTACTTGAACAATATGAGAATATTTTTACTTGGACTTTATCTGATGTTATTCGTATCCCACCTGAGCTTATAATGCATGAATTGCATTTAAATCCTCACGCCACCCTAGTCAAACAGAAGGAAGGAATTTGGGACCAGAAAAACATCTAGCAGCCGGGCAGGAAGTGGATAAACTTTTAAAGGCAGGGTTCATTTGGGAGATTCTATTCCCAGACTGATTAGTCAATGTGGTCATGGTGAGAAAGTCCAATGAAAAATGGAGAATGTGCATAGACTTCACATATCTGAACCGAGCATGTTCCAAAGACTCCTATCCTATGCCAAACATTGACTGTCTGATAGATTTCACCCTAGGGTATGAGGAATACAGCTTCATCAACGTCTCATCTGGGTACCACCAAATCCCCTTGAAGGCGAAGGACCAGAGCAAAACTTCCTTCTTGACTAATAATGGCACCTACAGCTACAAAGTCATACCATTTGACCTCAAGAATGCTGGAGCCACTTATCAGAGGCTGGTCAACAAGCTCTTCCAGGGATAAATAGGTCACAAGGTCGAGGTATATGTTGATGATATGATTATCAAGTCTAAAACTTTGGCAGAGCATCCTTAAAACCTTTCATAAGTCTTTGAAATATTGCGGCAAACAAACATGAAGCTCAACTTGGAGAAATGTGCCTTTGGGGTTCAATCAGAAAAGTTTTGGGTTCATGATTTCAAAGAGAGAAATCGAGGCTAATCCAAAAAAGATCCAAGCTATCCTAGAAATGAAGCCTCCCAAGAACATTAAAGAGGTCTAGAAAATTAACGGTCGAATCACAGGCCTCGGCAGATTTATCTCCTGCCAAAAGATGTTTACCATTTTATAAAATTCTGAAGGGCTTGAAGTAGTTCCAATGGACGACAAAATGTTAGTAGGCTTCTACCAAGCTTAAAAAATTCTTGAGTTCCCCCCTTCCTCAGTCGGCCATCCATTGGGAGCCATTATTCATATAGCTCTCGGTCTCGCCAGCCGCGGTCGGCTTGATTTTGATCAGGGAAGAAGGTAACCAGCAGTACCCAATCTATTATGCTAGTCATACCATGAAGGGTCCCAGGCTGAGGTATTTCCCCTGAAGAATTTAGCACTGGCCCTTAAAGCCACTTCAAAAAGACTATTGCCGTACTTCGATGAGTACACCATCATCGTACGTATAAACTCCTACCTCAAAAAGGTCTTGCAAAGGCTAGAAACTTCGGGTCGACTCACTGAATGGGCAACTCGGCTAGGAAGATTTGATATCTAGTATGAGCCAAGAAGAGCAATAAAGGCACAGATCCTGACAGACTTTGTCGCTGAGCTCTACGAGCAACCTGACGAATCAACTCCCAAAGAGGCTTGGGCGCTGAAAGTAGATGGAGCATCTTGCTCAAAAGGATTTGGTATCAAAGTTTTTCTCAAAGGCCCAGGAAAAATTATTATCAAGTATTGAGCCATACTTGATTTTAGGGCCTCTAATAATGTAGTGGAGTTCAAAGCCATTTACTTAGATTTGAAGATCGCCTCGGAAGTTCAACCCAACCATTTCCTGATCCTATCTGATTCCCAGCTGGTCCTTAGCCAGTTAACAAGAAAGTATGAGATGCGTGATGTGAACATGACCTGGTATGAGATATGGGATGTGAACATGACCCGTTATAAGGAACACATAGCCAAGCTCCTTTCGGCTTTGAAGAGACAATGCTGTTCTTGGGAGTTTTGTCAGATTGTGTGGGCAGAGAATGAATTCACAGATAGGCTAGCTAAAGCCGCGGTTGCCAAAGAGGGAAGCCTCGACTATGGAGTCATCATATAGACCATTATAAAACTCAGCTATAATGCAGTCTCTATCCTAGTCACCGAACCCTAGAAGGATGGCGATTGTCGATCTACATGTTCCTTGGTTCTGGAGAGCTTCCACCAGATCTAATAAAGGCCAAAAAAATTGTAAGAAAGTCCAGCTTATATTTGATCTATGAGGGGGTCTTATACAAAAAGTTTTTCCCATTCTTGGAGCAGGTGTGCATCTGAGGATGAGGGAGATTAATTGCTCAGAGAAATATATGAGGAGATTTTAAGAGCACATGAAGGGGCCCCAACCTTGTTAAAGAAAGCACTGTTACAAGGGTTCTTTTGGCCTTCCGTGGATAGTGACACCAAAAATCTTGTTCAAAAGTGTGAAAAATGCCAGAGACACGCCAATCTAAAGCACCAACCCGCCAATTAATAAAGACCCATCCGAAGTCCATGGCCATTTGCTCAGTGAGGAATGGATATTTTGGAACCTTTTTCTCAGGCTACAACACAAAGAAAATTCTTAATTGTAGCAGTCGATCATTTCACCAAATTGGTCGAAGCCGAGCTTGTGGCCTATATCACTCCAGCTTCCATAATCAAATTTTTTCAGAAATTAGTAATCACCAGGTTCACATTTCCCATGTCCTGATAATTGACAATGGCAAATAATTTAATTACAGGCCTTTTAGAGAATACTATGCCGAGCTAAAGATAGACCTCAGGTTCACCTCGGTATATCATCCCCAATCAAATGGAGAAACAGAGGTGACAAACCAAACTATCATCGTGGGATTAAAGAAAAGGATTGACGATGCTAAGGGGTCATGGATGGAGGAGCTCTATTATGTACTATAGGCTTACCGCACCTCACCCAAAATAGCCACAGGCAAATCCCCCTTCTCATTGGCCTATGGCACGGAGGCCGTCATCCCCATCGAGATCAAAATTTCATCAAGGAGAACCCTCGGGTACTCAAAAAATTAGGACTCGGACATCAAATACAACCTAGACATCCTAGAGTTCAAAAGAGAGCAAGCTGCGATTAAAGCCGATGCCTATAAAGTTCGGATTGCAAGTTTTCACAACAAGAGAGTCCAGTATAAGTAATTCGACAAAGGTGATCTGGTACTCAGAAGGGTTATTACCACACATGGAGTAGCAGGACTGGGAAAACTAGGGGAAAATTGGGAAGGCCCGTACAAAATAGCTGAAATATTAGAAGGTGGAGCATATAAGCTTCAGACTACAAATGGGAAAGAAGCGCTAAGAGCATGGAAAGCCAATAACTTGATGAAGTATTTTCAATAGCCATTACTTATGTAAAAGACTATGCACTTATAAATATACTTAGTAAAAGAAAAATATTCAGGCAGAAATGAACTGGCCATCCAAACTATATTGCATCACGGATCGTCCAACCACCCTCAGCAGTCAATCGAGCAATGAACTTCACACTACAAATGCACCCTCATAAAAACACTTCAATTAAACAAAAACATTCCTACCACGTGTCATCAATAATGTAACTGGAATACTCGATTGTTCGAAATTAAGCTCAATTTAATTATGTCAAAGAAGGCATGTACAAACAGCCCGAAGGCTATACAAAAGCTCTACACCGAGCAAAAAAAATAATAAGTAGACAAATCTCTATATCGAGCAAAGAAAAATGAGGCACAACAAAAGGAACAAAGGCTCAGCTAGGCATCATTGTCCCTAACATTCTCTGGAGTAGTGTCTCTTGCCGCCTCCTCATCATCCTCTTTAGGCTCTTCATCAGCCAGCCGGTCTATGTCAATATCGATCATCCAAGACAAGTTCATGTCTGGATTCTCCTCCTTGAGTTGCTTTGACACGACTTGGCTGTAGCGATACACACCCTGGGCATACCGCCCATTACTCATTTGCTTTTCTCACTCCAGCTCTTCGAGAGCGGTCTTGAGAGACTCTTGCACTACTCAATGAGCCTCACGCCCAGACTTTAATGCATCCTCAAGCTCATCTACTCTTTTGTAAGCTCTCTCAGATTCCTGAAGAGCATGATGAAAGTTTGTCAACACATTCAGCAGCTGATCGGAGGTATCATGGCAAAGCTGAGCAGGCTACAAAAAGAAAAATGAAAAATTATTCTGGATCATTAAAAATCAACACAACTTTGATCATGAATTTATTTAGCATACTTGCCGTGGTAGTAGAAATTCAAAGTTCGTAGGCTAGAGCAGTTGCATCCGTTTGAAGGTGCTCCTGCCTCTCTCGAACCATTCCCCCGAGAATTATTGATAAAGTTGCACATAAGGATCTCTCGCAGAAAATTCAGACTTGTGAGGACCTCTGAGCCTATCTACCAGTGCAGCAGCCAACCTCATCAGACTGTATTTTCCGGGAACTATCTTGATCAAAGGGCTGATCGGACCTACGGTCTCAGTTTCGGGCTCTTTCCCCCTTCGCTGTTCCCGACTAGGACTACCAGCCTCCCGACTCTTCCCCATATCATGACGAGCCTTCTTCCTTACCTCGCGTTCAGTGGCTTGCTCAGCGATCCGCTTTAGCTCTTTCGAGGCAGATGAACATTACAAACTTGAAACTCAAAGATAAAAGTATACCAGCTTGGTCGGAGGATTGAGCCTCCCTCACTTCCCCGAACAGGGAAAAATACTCTCTCACAAGGTGAAGGACGTTTCTCTTCTCTCTCAGAATATCCTGTGTAATCTCCTTGTAGTATCCCCGCTCTTCGGGATTGAGATTTTTCTCATTTATAACACGACTGTTGCAGGAATACACCCAGTCGATTAAGCACCCAAAGCCCCTCTTTTTTTTTCCACAACAAAAACTCGATCTTTCCAATTCTTCGTAGAGTCTGATTTTTTGGAAAATAGTCCTCATCCAGGCCTTCCTTGCAGATAGAAAAAATCTTCATCTGCTCGGGATCGCAGCTTCAAAATCGAGAAGGCACCTAACACCTGGATAGAGGGCGGGATCCCTAATAGCTAGCATAAAATCTCAAATCCCAATACCGTCAGCCAAGCGTTTGAGCTTAGTTACCCCGGAGCCAGATCGTGAAACTCCAAGAACTTTAGAATGAACGGACGAAGTGGGAGCCTTATACCGGACCTTAGATCCTCTTCGTACAATATTAAATGATCAGTTGGAGGGTTGTCCATCGCGGGAGTGCGATTAACAGGAACATACATCTTATACTCGAGAGGTATTTGATACTTGTCTCGGATGTTGTCTAGGTCAGCGGTGCTGAGATAAGATCAGATATTCCTAACCCGAGCCTTTTCTACCACTGGTTGATCTTCCTCATCTTCACTTCTCTTAGCAAGGCATAGTCGAGCTACAGTAACTCTTTCTGGTGAATCCACCAGCTCAGCCATAAAAATACTTCCACTAACGCTTTCCTCAGTATTACGGTGAGCTTGTTCAACCAAGCTCACTCGCACAACTTCAAGTGATTCAGCACTCTCCCCAGAGCTCGATTCCCTAGAATCTAAGGAAACGATACTGCTTGAATTCATAATGCAAAGAAACAAGGAGCACTCACCGATTTAGTTAAAGAAGCTTCGCTAATCGTTTTACACCATGCAACTATTGCGAACTAGTATAAATTATCAGAGCACTCGAGCTATTACTTGAAAAGATTAGTAGCTATCTTAACTCCTCTCCCCCATTTATATAGGAGGAGCATCGAAAGCTGAATCGATGCAATCAATGTCTTGCTCGGGAAACTAAAAAATTGAAACTCCTCGTTCCCGCTTTCCCTTTCGAGCTGCCACGTCAATTTCCCTACGACCAGTGCACCCTCAATCTTCTCACCAAGTGACTGGCATAAATGCCAGCACAGTAGAGAGAGACTAGCGGTGCATGCCTATAGTCTTCCACGATTGATAGTCTTTGTCAACTGAGCTCGTCATCTAGGCTCGGTTTGTTGATCAGCGCATCGTTTCTTATAATATTCCTTGACACTCTTACTATTTGCAGAGTTTGTTTCCCACCACTTACAGTCTCCAACGTTCGGCAGAGTCTGTTTTCCACCATCGCAGAGTTTGTCCCTCACCATCTTCCATGTATAAATGGAGCTAAAATGTACAGATAAGGGATCCTGATTCTTTTCTAACTTCTGATTACCCATAATAATCACAAGGCTGAGTACTGATTTAAACATCGGAGTCTCTCCACTGAAGTCCGAGCCTCATCTTTATCTTGCAGATCCTCCGATATAGTCATTGAGCTAAGGAGCCTCAACCTAGCCTTGAGTTCAGAAATCTACCTTTACATCAATTACTTGATTCATACAAGCTAAACGCATGTTAAACTAAAACTTAAATGTTAATGGAGGAATAGATAAAGAAATTTGTACGAAAAATAAATATATTTAGTCAAATATGGGAAAATTTTGTCAGTTTAAGATGCTTAAAAATTCATTGCTTTGATGCTAACAAAAGGGAATGAAATTATTGCATTTTTAACTTACAATATATAAAAAAATTAATTTAAAATTTGTGATTTTTGCATTTTTATGTATTATGGTAATCCCGTTGACAAGTCATTTACTTCAAAGTAATCACATTTGATTAATAAGAAAATAAAGTTTTTTTTTTCAACAGAATAAGAAAATAAAGTTAATAGGTTGATCTCAACTCAATTTAAGTTAAAAAAAAACTCGTGAATCACTGAATCATTGAAGATTGAACTAATTAACTTGTTGCTAATGAATCCAAATATTACCCGTCAAGGGATTAACAAAGGGATCGGAAAAAGAAAAGAAAATGAGAAGAATCTTCATTAGATGAATTTCAAATGATGGGCAAGGAGTTAATTAATTAGAAAGAGAAAAAAAAAAAAAAGTGGGCTGGGCATGATTAGAGATTTCAATGACCATCATGAGCATGTTATTTTAGATACCTTGTTAATCATTATTCTCTAATCAAATATTACTTTATTTGTATTAACAAATAGTTCTACAATTTTCACTTCTAATTAAGGTTATCTCATATAGTCCAAAAGTCGTTACATGTGATCTAATAAACCAATAATCAGGGGCAAAATTAAATTTTTTAGTGAAAAAAGACAAAATAAAAATATTATATATTTTTTAAAAAATTTAAATGGGAGCAATTAAGTATTTTAAAAATTTTAATAATATATATATATATATATATATAATTTAAAACAGAAGGGGCAGCTACCCTTTTCTAATTCACGTGTCTTTGCCAATAATCCATATGCATGAATGAGAAACTAATAATGGACATTACACTCAATCTAACAACAAACTAAATGAAATCAAGACTTTCATATGTTTTTCTCATCTAAAATTTAAAATAAATGGGAAAAAAAGTTTCTCATAAATCAAACTTCACACTTCAATTATCATTACGGATGGAGACATGTCTTAATTACCAAAATCATCAACAACAATCATATTAAAATGATTAATCCCCTCCATTATGGTATTAATTGTATATATACATTTGCTCTTAAATTAATTTACTATTATTATTATGAGTTTTAATGAAATTATCTCAATTCAATTCAAAATATATATATTTTTATCATAAATTAATCAGTTTCACACTTAAGCATTTAATCATCGAGCTCACTGGGAAAAAAATTTAATATATCATGTAAATCATACCTAATTACTCAATATGTAATATTTCATTTTGTACAAAATCAATTATTATTTAAATTAATTATTTAAAAACTATATGTGTGTGTGTGTGTAAAGGCTATATCATGAGTCTAACATCTCCTTGGATAATCCCACATGACCTACATAATCTTTTTAATTTGTTTGAGCCATATACATTCCCCCTTCTTATCAGAATATCTAATAAAATTTTTTATCAATAGATTCTATTTAATGGTCCAAATTATAGAAAAAATTTTTGCAACAAGGGTCATGTATAAAGATCATGATTTTGATGGGTGGATCATCGATCAATTTATTTAATCAGTTCAAAGAGCCTAATGATTTTGGACTCAATTAATGCTAGTAATCTTTTGCAAGTACTATCTTTAGATAAAATGGTTTGGTTTCGATTAAAAGGTTACGAAAGAGTAATTATAATTTAAGGTTCTTTTTAATTATTAGAGTTATGGTACTCAATTAAATGTATTTTTGTGAAGGTTAATTTAATTAGTGGGTGTTTAAGGATTATCATTGCTAAGCCATGTGCATCCAATTTAAGCCTGATTAAATATCAATGATATGTGCCACAGGCTAATTATAAGTTTTTATTAATTATATAGATATATATATATATATTCATTTTTATATATTGATGATAATTATTATTATTATTTTAATATTTGGTTTTTCCCAAGTCTTAAGCATTCCTTCTCATCAAATAATAAGATGAAGAATGTAAAGGAATTCAAACAAGGAGAAGCCATGTTGGGTGCCATGTGATATAGAAAGACTTAGCACCTTTTTGTGAACAAAACAATGACTAGGCATTTTGTTAATTATACAAAGCACAAAAATGCAAAACTAAGTGGTTTTTTGACTAAATGTCCCACATTATATATATATATATATGGTCCATTATTATTTTTTAATTAATGATAAGTAGGTTGTCTTATTCTTAATTAACTTCACCAATTAAGTACTATAATATTAAGAGTTATTGAAACTCTTAAAGGACAACATATGGCTAAATCTTATACACACACACACACACACACACATATATATATATATATATGTAAAAAAATGTTGCTTTTACCCTAAATTCATAAATACATTCTTTTATAGCTCATTTCAAATTATAGAGTCCACTTACTATTTTTAATAAGTTAGTTAATATGTTAAAAATTTCTATGATATTCATGGTTAATTAATATTGCTTATAAAAAATATTTAATAAATATATTTAATATTAAAATAAGAGTATTATAATAGAAAAAATGCAAATAAATTTATATTTCTAATAAAAATAATTATTTTTTTTCAATTCATGTAAAATAAAAAGTGTCTAATAATTTGAGATGGAATTCAAAATATTTACTTCTCAACTTATTTATCTAATTTTAAATTAGATTATAATGAGATAAATTAAAATAATATCGATTATCATGGTTATTACAAGAAACAAAAATATCCTAAAATTGGGGAATGTTTCATGTTCTGTTTTCTGATGTTATTTTGATTTTTGGGTCTACCTAGTTAGGAAAATTGGCCAATGATATATATACATATATATATATACTATTTAAAAAAATTAATTAGAAGGCTATGCCATTTAACCATTTTATAATAATTAATATTTAAATCTTACACTCACTAGACATAAAACACATGCTCAGATCCCTTCGTTCGAGGATATTGCACCCATTTTCTTATATTTAATATATGGACTCTATGCACTACTACGTTTCCTATTTTCTTAATTAATTGACGTATGGTTTATATATATAGTGGTTTTAAAAATCCCCTAAATAATTGTATTACTAAATAAATATTTGGTTGTTAAATTATTAATTTAATATATTAATTAAGTAAAAATTTTAGGCAAAATTAAATGAAATATAATTTTCCTTTAAATTAATTGAATTATTTTATTTTATTTTATGTTTTTCTACTTTAATTAATTTTTAATCATATATAAAAAAACATTTTATTAATTATATCTAGTCTTGAATAAGCATTCACAATCATTTTTACAAATTTAAAATTAAATGAAACAAAAAATAATTTGTACAACTAGTACACAAAATATAGAAAAATATATCTTTTTCAATGAAATAATAATAATTAAAATTACATGGCATAAAATTGCAAAAATCTACATTTCAGTTTCCAATTTATGTTGGGGATTATATGATTAAATTGAATGGATGGGGAAATTAAGAAAGTGGGTGTCATTTGAAAACACAAAAATCCTAAGAACAGAAGCCTATGTTTGGCTGTGGGGTTTCTTCAAACATGTAATTGCTTTAGGCCATGTGCAGCCAAAGTGGGCGGCATCTCTTGGCGTGGATGACTACACAAACAATGTCCCATTCAATCTCTCTTCAACGCTTTTATATATTTATGTTTATGTCTTTCAATTCATACCTTTCTGGATTCTCAATCTTAATTACTCTAATTATTATTTCGTTTTAAAAGGTGGACCAAAAAATTAATATAAAGTGATGTTAGGTACATGTAGCTTTTGGTTGCCAAATTTTACAGCTTGGGATACTATTTTTAAGAGGATAATAATATACTTCTTAATGTTAAATTATTATTATTATTATAAATTAAGGGATATTAATAATTATACGAGAGTATTAAAATTATAATACACACTTATTGATATATTAAATATTTCTATAATTAAAATATCTAGCACTGCATTCATCTCGAAAAACTATGAAAAAAAAATCAAGTACTACTCCTAAAACACTAGGCCGATTGAAACTGAACATCCAGCTAAAAAAATAAGAAAAGAAATGCTACAATTGGAATTAGACATATAACATAAATCTGCTTTGATACCATGTCAAATTTTATTGTTATTATTAATTAAAAGAGATTAATAATTATATAAAAGTATTATAATCATAACACACATATTGATATACTGTGTACTGTCATAAAATGTCTAACACTAAATACTTAGGTGATAGTCTATCACCATACCTTATCCATATATTTTTTCATCTTAAATCCACAAGAGATTGCCTTAATACTTGAAAACAACATCCACAAATATATCATTGTAATAATATATTTTTTTATATGTGTAATTTATTTTAATATCAATAGAGAATGTTAGTTAGTGTACTTCTAATAATATTCTAATATAGAACATACTTCCTTACTCCCTCTAAATTGAAAAACACAATTGTTTTATTTATTTAAAATTATAATTTTTTAATTTTTTAATAAATTAAATAATATATTTGATCTCTAGTATAATCATATTTACTGTTACATATTAAAAATATTCAATGAATATATTTCATAGTGAAATAAGAATGTAATAGAAAAAACATATCTAAATTTATAATTTCAATAAAAATAATTATTTTTTAATTATCATAAAATAAAAGGCGTATCTATGAATTTAGGGTAGAGAGAGTAAATAAATATCATAATTAAGCATTAATTAATAGTTCTAAGTCATTAATTTGCATTGAGAATTTTAAAATTCAAATTAATCAAAATTTATACAATTAAAAACTTAAGTTTGTTTTATTTAAGAATTTTAAAATTCAAATTAATCAAAATTTATACAATGAAAAACTTAAGTTTTTTCATTTGATGAAGATATTCAGTCCCACTTGTTTGGTACACAAATAAAATTTATGGACTTAATGATAATAGTTATTGTAATAAAAAATAATTTACAAAATCTTACATTCATTAAAATTAAAAAGGGATTTTTTAAAATCTCAAATTCTATGTGAAATTTTTAAAATTTTAAAGATAATATTTTCTTTCGTACACAAATATATTATAGTTCGTTTATTCTTTAGGATTATTCAAGAAATATTATATCAATCATATTATTTTCTAGTAATTAATGCTATATTATCATCATACTAAGAGTAAAATATAAAAAGAAATACAAACCGTAATTGGATTATAATTTGCGAATTTAAAATTTATATTTTAACAATTCATTGGATTTTAATTCTTTTTTATTATACGATATATTAGTGGATTATACTAATTTAGAGATATTTAGCTTAGCTTATAAATTGATGAAATTAATTTATAAATTTTAAATTTAAATTGTTTAAAAATTTTAAATTTAAGTTGATGTGTTTATTTAAAAAATTTTATGTTGGTAAAAACTAATTTATTTTAAGCTGAATTAAATTAATCTGAACTTTCATTTGAACTATTTAATTATTTATTAAAATACTAAAATTTAACGGGTGAAATGTCATGAGAACTTCAGAATTTTCTTATGGTCAAACCTATTTGGAAAAAGAGATTGAAAAAAAAAATTGAAAGAAAGTGAAGATTGATTTGTTGTTTTGAAAGTTGAAAGAAGAAAAAAGGAAAATGCAGTGTGCAAGTGTTCCTTCTATTTCTGACGGGTATTTTCCAGGATTTCTGCTTCCACTGTCTTCAATACTTGAATTCAATTTCAATTCTTCTGCAGTATATATATTTTTTTAATATTTATTTACAGGAACGTCTTTTCCTGGATTTTCGTCTTCCATGTGACTAAATTATATATATATATATATATATATTAGGCTTTTATGAAGATTTTCAGCATCTCTTTATAATCGAAATCATGAAAATGGCTAGTGTCATTAAATCCAAATTATTAATAAGTTTTTTTAGCAGTAAAGTAGCATGAAAAATTAATTTTTATAATTAATAAGTTATATTTTTAATATGGTCAAAAGTATAATATTCAGGTTAAAATAAAATATTTAAATCGAAACTAAATTCATTATTAAAGTCATACCTAATGAAAATTAATATCATAATTAAAACTATTTCAGTAGAAATATTAATGTTTAAAAAGTTATTATTATATAATTAAAAATACAAACAAATTAAAAACGTTAATGTCAATCATAAAAGTTAAAATCTGAGAAAAAAAGCATACTATATCACTTTAAAACATTAAATTACATCAAAATTTCAAAAAAGTTGATAAAATAATTCTCTAATAAAAAATATTATATTTATTTATAAATAATTAATTTAAATAAAATATTTAGCTCACTAAAATTTATTAACTAATTGATAAAATATTTTATCTAAAAAAATAAAAAAAAATTATTTTACTAGAAACAAAGATTATGAGATCATATATTAAAAGATAATTATACCTATATTTTAGAATATGATAAAATAAAAAAAATATTATAAAAGTAATTTAAATATTACTCAAATTTTTATAGTAAAGTTAAATTGTAACCAAATATATTAATATTTTTTTAATCTACTTTCTTAGTATTATGTCACATATTTAAATACCATAATATAATTTTTTTTAGTAAAATATAATTTCAGAAATATATTTCTGTAAAATATATTTTCAATAAAATATCAAAGATATATTAAAATAATAAAATATTTTAAAAAAGAATTGTTAGTTTCTAAAGTGAGGTATTTTTAAAATTAAAAAATAAAAGTGATGTTTTTGGAAAAAAGAATATTCAGTATTTTTAAAAATAATTTTATTTTTTGAAATATTTTGAAGAAATCTCTATATCAATGCTAAAAGGCTTAGACAAGTAGTTTGTTGGTTTGGTCCCAATAAAGCTTGTCCTCCATATTTGGGCTGAACTTAGAAACTTTGGGAGGAAAATATATTTTTTTTAATTTTTTAAAAACATTTTATAATTTTTAGAGAATTTAAAAAATATATATTTAAATTTAATTAAAAATATATTTTAGATATACTAACAATATATTAAATATGTATCTGAAATTAAAAATTGACAAGTGTCTATTTTTTAAAGAGATATTTTTGTAAAATTATATGTTTACTATCAAGCTTAAGAAAAGAACTATCAACAGAGAAGTTTGTAATTGCTTAATAATAATAGTTACTCTTTACAAAAATTATAAATTACTTTTGCCTGAATAATTATAAATAGTTATTCTTTAAACGTTTTGTGTTATAATATACCATTTCAAAGAATAATATTGGTTGCGTTAATTAAATACATAATAAAATCTTTGTTTTACTGGAAGGACTGCAGCAAAAATCTAAATAAGGCAATGTATTTCTTGAATTCCCAATAAAGGATGGAGATGAATTGATTTCGTTATATAGGCTCAATACACAACCATTCAGATGTTATGAACAAGTTGGAAATGACAATGTTCTTCCTCCCAAACAAATTAATGGATAAAAAAGTTGTCTACAATCTCAACACAATTGAATTGAAAGAGAGTACATTCAATGGAATCAGAGCATGAGCCTGCATCAATGCAAGCCCTTTAGAGGAATTTGCCAGGGGAATGCAATTATACTATTGTGCTGCCCATTCACTGGCTTTGCGCAATAATTATTTGATGACAATATTGAACACTCTTCAACAATTTCTGATATTGGCACAGAAGATATTTCTACTATCTCTTCGCCCATTTCAGATTTTTTATCTTCTTCCATAACTTTCAGGAAATTTTTCAATGCCTCTCGCATCCACTCGTATCGACAGAATTCAAATGCCTCTTCTATGTTTAGCTGCAAAACAAATTTGGTTATTTTTAGCATATACTATGCCTGCAGTATACAGTAAAAATATACAACAAAATCTGACTAGTTACTGACCCATTTCCTGTAGCGATTTTCCTGTTCAGGCCATGTCTCAAGCTCCTCAGTCACTTGTAAAGCAAACATGAATCCTTTGCAGCCTCCTTCCAGGCTACATTGTCTGCTCTTGCTTCTGAAGTGCCACACTCCTAAGGGTACTTCCTGAACATGGAGAACAAGTTAAAGATAAAGCCTCACCAATTAATTTTTAGTTTTGTATAATAAGATTTAACTTTTTATGTTAAAATGGATGTTAAATTAAGCTAGAAATAAATTCAAATTCAAATTCAACTTCAAATTAATAAATTATTATTGAAATTACTTAGTTTTAGTTTATACTAAATTTTATTAAATTCTAGTTAGATTTAAATCCAGGAAATTAAACAGAAGTTACTCTTAATATTCCTTTGACTCCAGCTTCTTCTATCGCTTCTCGACAGGCAGCTTCCGTAACAGTCTCATCGTCTTCCCATCCTCCCTGATAAAAACAGAAGAAAAACAAACTGTCAACAGGAGATTCCCATATATATATATATTTTTAAAAAAAGCTCGACCCTCGGAAATACGTTTTTGAGGATCGAACCCCTGCCCTTCCGTAAGAGTAATAGCATGTGGCCCGCTAGGCTAACCCCAGCGGGTTAGGAGATTCCCATATATATATATATATATATAGACACACGTGTGTGTATAAAACAGAGTATACCTTAGGAAACACGAGATCAGTTCGATTTGGTGAGGAAACCATGAGAACTTGTATTGTGTTTTCTATATCATTGATTTGATCTTCATCGTCTTTTCTCATTCTGTAAGGAATACATCTGTTTCCATACACAATACATTTCATTTAACACAAATTCAGATTTATCTACTTGCTTTAATTATCTTTCGATTATGAAATTGAATCAATGTTTTTCTATAATTGTTTTCTAAATTATAATGACCTGATCATGTATTAATATATGCAGATGAGCTTAAAATATAAAATTCATGATTCTAATATGGTTTAATTACATTGAATTACGTAAATTTGTTTACAAAGATAAATTATTTTTTAAGCTCAAGTCCGGTCTACAGTCAAATTTATTGGAGACTAATCTAAGAATTTTGTTTAAAATAATTTAATTAAGTTAAAAATGGGGGGCTAAAATCTTAAACTGTACCATACATAAAGACAGGAGTAGACACCCCACCAATATAAATAAGTAATAATTCCAATGAGGCAAGTACTGAACAGTGATGCCCCACCATCACTGCATCATCACCTTTCAATTACCTAAAACTACTCAATAGTTTTTTTAACTAATTAAATTACATTTTTTCAACTAACAAATTCCACATATAAGACAAAATAGATCATGCCAAAATCCCAAATTTAACAATCATAAAAAAAAAATGGCCAGTTCTTTAAAATCCTTAGACACCAATGATTGAGTTTTAATTTAACACTTAACAGTAATAGATAACGAGTTATGTAATTATAAGAAGTATATTTAGAGATGCCTCTTTAAGTCTATTAAGAGAGATGAACTGATGAGGTTGTGTTTATAAAATGACAAAGAAATTTAATTAACGATTTTCAATATAGTCTTAAATTCAATATTGAAGGCTGATAACAACAAGAAAATGGATAACAACAAAAACAAGTAATCCAAAAACAGTGAAAAGAAAAGGAATTAGGAACTTCCAAGCAACCCACCATTAATAAAGAAACAAAACTTTATAATTGGAAGGAGGAGGAGGAGAAGGAGAAGGATTTACCCAGAAACAAGACGAACATTATTCTCATAACGTTGCCTGTGTCTCCCTGTTCTGGCTAGCTTAGTTGATGTCATGGCTATGGTGGGTGGTGTTGGTTCTGTAGTTCAATCTTTCTTTCTTCTTTTTTTTTTCACGGAAATAAAAATAGTAAAGAATGAACAAAAATGAAATATTTGTCAGTCATAAAAAAGAAAAAGATTACGTAATAATACACAAAAAGAAGGAAAAAAAAATACCAAGTTTCTCGTTTTGGTAACTGGAAAAGCAATTTCTGTCAAAACCATGAATTTCCCACAGAGAAAGAAATTAAACAACTATGTTCTGACTCAGAAAAGCACATCTGAAACAAAATTCAAAATCCAATGAAGGTTCCTGAGAAGCCCACAAGTTTTGAGTTTTGAATTAATGTACTTCTCTGTTCTTTGTTTGGGTTTGTTTCTCCATCTCTCTGTTTCTATTTTCAGAGGGGGGGGGGGGGGGGATCAAGATTTGGGCACAGTGACCCTTTTTATCAGTTCTCTGTGTATGAAGAAAAACGAGAATAAGAACAAGGAGCAGGAGATAGAGAATAAGATCAAGAACAAATGAAAATAAGAAAGATTAAAATAAAATTTTTTAGTTACAAAAAAAAAACAGAACAAATTACAGAAACAGAAACAGAGAGAAAAGCAAAGTGCGAGAGAATTCCGCTGGGCCAATGCAACGGCATCCACTTATAATGAATCGCCAACTGAAATAATGTTATTTAATTTTGAAATTCCAAAGAAAAATGTGTATTTTTATAATCAACAAAATTTCAGATAAATTAATTATTTATTTCAAATATAGACAAATTATTATTTAGATTCTCAGATTTAAACTAATTAATAATCTTCTCTTTTTTAGCAATTAGTTGAATAAATTTTTACAATTTTTATTCATACTTATCTATTTATGAATTAGGTTGATTCTAGTCATTTTGTTACAAAATGTAAACTTGATTAAGAGGGTGTTTTGTATAAATAAATATGAGTTTTTAAACATTTAAAATATTAAAAAATTACATGTTTATTTTAAAAATTTATAAAAATTTCATACATTTGATAAAAAAAATTATAAATATTTTTATTATTAAAAATGACTAAAAAAAATATATAGTTATATTACTAAAAGTATTTACTAAAATAAATAAAAATAATATAATAAATTATTTTATTAAACTAATTTATAAAAAGCGCTTATAAACACTAAAATAATAAGTTAGTATTCTCAACTTATTCTTTTAGACTTATAAACTCATTAAATTATCTAAATAAATATAACAGTTTAAATTTATTGCTTATAAACTAAGATAAATACTTTGTAAGTTTGTTCTTTCAAATTTATTTTTTTAAAATAAAAATAAAAATAACTGTAAATTACTCTAAAATGATTATATTTGTGCAAATTATGCTTATATAATGATATAAGTATTCTTTTATGGAAAATCATTAAAAGTATTAAAATATATAAAAAGCCTGATAAATCCTATGCTATTGCTTGAATAACTAAAAATGTAATTTAATAATATATGTTATGACATGATTAAATATTATAAATTATATATGAAAAAATGATATAATACAATATATATGTGTCAATAAATAATTTTTTTTTTGGCTTGATAGTATAATATGGTTGTATAAATAATAAAAATAACTTTTTTTGAAAGCAAAAAATAAAAAAATATATATAACTTAGTATGGATGTAAAAAATAATAATATATAATATAATTCCGTAAGTCCTACTGATCATATATTTGGTAAGATCATGTAATATATTATAATTTAATAAATAAATTTTGTTTGGCTTGATGGTAGACTATGATTGTACAAATAATAATGAGATTAGAATGCTCTCAAATACATAAATAATACAAAATTATATGGAATTTAATTTTTTATAATTAAAATTAAGTTCAGTTAAAAGTAAAAAAAAAATATTAAAATTTTACTGAAGTAACCCACTTTATTCTAATTTCAAAAGAATAGATTAAGGTATATTTTTTTAATGTAAAATAATTTTTTATTAATAAATTAGAAATTACATCTATAAGATATATAAAAAGTTATATAATTTTAAAGTATATAATATATACATAATTAATAAAATTATTGAATTTCTCTAAATTTTTTAATATAAATAGTGAATAATAATAATAATAATAATAATAATAATAATAATAATATATGTCGTGGACAATCTAATTTTTAGCAATACACTTATTCTATCTATCATTTATAGAAATATATTAAATCACTTTTTATATGAGAAGAATACTTTTATTTGAGAATGATAAATAAACTCTATTAAATAAGAATAAATTTCAATTTAAAAATGACACATAATGTTAAATAAAGAATGACAAAATTTTATAATAAAAACTTAAATTACATTCGATTTTATATAAAAGACGAAGAAAATGAGAAAGAAAAACTTATGAAAACTCAAATAAAAAAAAAACAGTTAGAGGTTCTTAGATTATAAATTTAGGGGGTGTTTGGTTTAGCTGATTGAGGCAGCTGATAGCTGTTTCAAGGCTCAAACAGCTGCTATAGGTGTTTGGTTAATTTTTTTATCAGCAGCTGTTAGCTGTTTGAAGGCTCAAACAGCAGCTGTTTGAAAAAGCTTCTCATCCTAGCTTTTTCTAAACAGCTGCTGATAGTTTTTTTATTTGACAATATTAACCCTGAATTATTAGATAATATTAATATCTGTAACCTTTAATTTAAATTTGAGTTTATTTAAAATTATACCCTTATTTGTCATTTTACACAATAACAACAACAGCTTACTATATTTTTACCAAACGCTCATTATTCATCAGCTAACAGCTATCCGCAACAGCTACCAGCTACCAACTATCAGCAACAGCTATCAGCTGCATGAAACCGCTAAACCAAACAGACCCTTAGTAGATTAATTTTTTTTATTAATTACATGTGAGAAAGGGAGAATACTTATGATTTGAATTTAATATTTAAGCAAAAAATATTTATTTTTAGCCATTAAATTACACCTTAATAGTTAGTAGATTAAGATATATTTTGTATTTAAAAAAATTATTAAGAATATTTTTGAAGGATAAAATTTTTAAAAGTTTGGTCTAATGCATTTTCAACTCTTTATATTTATTTGTTTTGGTCGTTTTATCTTCTGTATTTATATATTTGCTATTTTATTTTTCATATTTACCTTTTTTGTACTAACATATATTTATATAGATATATTAGTTATTTTTCCAATGTCCTTATTTATTTCATATAAGTAGCTATCCAAATAAAAGATCATATTATATGTGTATGCAAGTGTTTATTTAATATAAAATATATAAATATAGGAGTTAGAATAACTAATATATATTTATATAAGTATTTGTTAATACAAAATAAATAAGTATAAGAGATAAAATAGTAAATAAATAAATAAATACACAGGCGTGCAAATTTGTTGTCAAAGTATAGGTTAATAATTGATAGTTTTTTTAGTTCAAACATGATAAGCTAGCGATTGAAAAGAAAAAAAAAAAAAGAAGAAAAATTATCAGTTATCTCTCGACTGTTAAATCAAACATTCATTATATTTTTCTAATTTTATTATTCTAAAAATATTTTTGGGTCATGAAGAATTTTTTGGTTAATGGTCATATTGCAATTCCTACTTCTATTCAGATTTTTTTGGCTATTATATTGATTTAATTAACTCCCATCTGCTACTAGAAAAAAATTCAGTTAAAATCCTAAAATTGAAAACAACAAGATTAATTTAGATTTTTAGGTAAATAAATAAATCCCAAGTATTTTGTTTAAGTGAAAAATTACCTCCTGGCATAGTTTTCAACATATTTAGATAGAAACTATAAAATTAACGTAGAATTTTAACCAAAAAAAAAAAAGAAAATCCTAAGCCTTCCATTTCTAAAGTTGACAAATTAGTTAAAACATTTGGCATGATATTTATCAAATCTAACATTAAACTTTAGAGAAATATATCAACTTTGTCTTATTGACACCCAAAAAAAAATAGTACCTGCAATTTGTATTATTATTTTATTTGAAATTTTGTATTATCTATTTGGTTTGAATTGCTAAAAGTGATTTTTTTTCTTTTTCGGATAAAATTGAATATTTTTTAGAATAAAATGAATATTTATTAACTGATAAAATATAATAATATACAATTATGAAATATTATGATATTAAATTTTTAAAAATTAATATGAAAATAAATAAAAAATATAAATAAAATAATAACATTTTGATTTAAAGTATTAAATCATACTCATAATTAATAAATAATAACATAATTTATTGATGCATCATTCAAGTGGGCGATTTTACTCAACTGATTTAATTATGTATGCAAGGGTATGATTTCTAAAATTTGTATACTTTATTTTTTAAAAAATTTTATTTGTAATTACTATTCACCATGAAATTTATGATTATGAAAAGATCAATCTTATTATTAAATATCAAGATTATCATTTACTATAAGAGTTTTTTTTTATATTATATAAAATCATATTTATTATCTATCTACATTTTTTTTATAATAAGGTGAAAAAAATAAATTCTTGTGAAATTTTTTTTTTGGCAAAATTTTGGTGAAATTGGACCAATATTCACCTGGTGTACATAAATAATCTTAATGCTAATAGATATCAAACTGACTTTGTTTTTGGATTACTTTTTTGTATATATATATATATATATTTTTTTTTTTGAAGGAATATTTTTTGTATATATATTAATATATGATTTAATGATGAAAGCATAAAAAGACAATACACTTAATAATTAGAAAACACAAAAAAATAAGCAAAGAAAAAGTCAACATAGTTGGGTTAGTATCCTAGTGGTTGGGATCCTTTGATTTTTCTATGACCTCTTTCATTTTAATAATACGCCTTTCCAAGAAACACTCTAATTCATAATAAATTATAATATCTCTCTTTTAATGTATTTATTCTTCAATTTTTAACACATTTTTTTTTAAATAATTAACTCTTGGATCTCAGCTGAAATAAAATATATTAGTTTTATAATAAATTGGATTTTCTAATATGAAATAATCTAAATTAGTTGTCTTTTTCATTATATAAATTTATTATATGTCTTGCAATTATAAAATGTGAAATCTATATATCAACAAAATAATTTGTGTATTATATATTTACATAACTTAACACTTTCCTCAAATGTTAACTGCACCAATTAATGCATACATTCAATTGTTAAGTGTCCCAATTCCAATATCAAAATATAATCTTATAACAGATTAAACTAGTAGTTACTTTTTTCATATTATAAGTTCACTATATATTTTTTATATTTATAAGACGTGAAATTTATCAATAGACATATTTATATTTTACTTTTTTATAGTTTAACAAATGTTATTATTCTATAACTATTAGGTTACTATTCCATAAAATTAACTATATATTATCGGCGTTCAATTACAAATTGTAAATCATATATATTATTTATAATATTATCTTAAAAACCAAATGATAAATACGAAATTATATTAACAATAGTGCTAAGAGATAAATTAAGAAAAACGAAGTTTTTATCTTTTAAAAGAAAAAAAAAAGGGATTTTCCATGGGCTACCTATCCCTAATGTCAACTTGTCAAGTTGATGAAGGAATCAAATTTAATATAGTAGATTATGAAACTTATATTCTTGTGTACATTTTATTAATAAAATTCAAATAAAAAGAGCATAATTGGACCAAAAAAAAATTTAGGATCCAAATTATTTTTCTCCAATTAGCTTATGGATTTTTTTTACCTTATCCCATTAATGCTTAAAAATTCATTTTTTTATTTTTATAGAATTATATAATCTTAAAATTTAGAAGTATGTGTTGTCCTTGTTTAGGTTTTGGATTTGAGTCTAGATATTCTTTCTCCCCACATATAATTAATAAAAAAAAAAGTTGAAACAATTTATGGTGAAACGGAATTTGAAAGTCAGTAGATTCATTAGTTTTTGAAACCCTAATTTGCAAAAATATTTAAATCTCTCATTGTTTAACTCATCTCCCTCATCTATATTCACTTCACTCATTCCCTGTTTATAAAATAACCTTTCGTCCTTTGATTTTTTTTTCCACTTTATATTTCCAATTATTTATATATATATAATGAACCACAAAAAATCATTGGTTAGCAGTTTTTGATTTTGATTTTTAACCAATAATTAACCGAAAATTTTAAATTTTAACTCTTTTATTATGTATAAAAAAATGAAATTTAACAAATTATATATATAATGAAAAAATAAATATAATGAAAAATTTTAAATATAACTTATTGTAAATGTAAAATTTAACACAAACATATAATAAAAATAGAAAATAAATATTATAAATGTAGATGTAATCCATCAAAATACTAATGCATAATATAAACATTATCTGAATTATAAGTTTAACTTTTATTCATTAGACATATATATAATTTATACAAATGGTACATTTTTTATCGATTAACCGAATCTCATGGTTTTTTATCAAAAAAAAAAAATTAAACTAAAACTAAAAAAATTAAAAATTTAAACCTAAAATATCAAATCAATTCGTGATTTTGGTTCAATTTTTAATTTAATTTATTTTGTCATCCACTTTACCGGCAAGAAGGGGATGGCTGAAACATAGTTTGACCAAAGATAATGAGAAGGATGCATTAATTAAAAATGAGAATGGTAGTTGCATTGCATCACCCATGTGGGAACTTCAACTTGTTGGAGTTTTGGAGTCCAACACCACCGCCAATATGCATATAGCTCCTCAACTTCGACTTTCAAAACTAATTATATATAATACCCAAACAAAAACTATGTATTAAATAGATATATGTAATATTAATCCAAATATACTATTCTATTTTTAAATATATATATATATATATTAATATTAGTAATTTTTAAAATATTAATCCAAATATCTATTTAAAAAATATTTTAAATTAATTAGTAATTAAGACTTCAATGACTAATTAATTAAACATATATACTATTCTTTAATTCATATTATACCAAACAAATGATATGATGGTCTAGTTGTCTATAGATTATAATTCATATTTTCAATCATGCAAACGAGGACGTTGCATGCCGTTTCTATGTTCACACTATATGGTATTTCAATTTAATATATGGTATGATTATTCTGTGTTCACATGTAAATTATACGTATGTGTGAATCTATATATACAGCATAGAAACTAAATTTAAAAGTTATTTAAAAAAAAGTTTTTTCACATATTAAATAAATGTTTCAAAAATTAAACTTAAATAAAATTATCTAACTATTTTGTTTACTACGCCATTATATTACTTGTAAAGAGTCATGTTGAAGGCTATTCAAAATCTAACTAATCTTATGAACAACATAAATCAGAGGTTCCAATTCTTAAAATATAAATAAATAAAAAAATAGTCTGTTTCATATTCAGATTTGAAACAGAAAATTTTGAAAAGATATAAGAAATAAATTATTAAAACACATTAAGTTGACGAACCAAAATAATCAAATTACAAACAAAAATACTCATTAGATAATTATTGTAGGTTGAGATGATTAATGTAATGTGGAAATAAGTAAAAAAGAATAAATGAATAATGAGATGAAAGGTATTTAGAAAATAATATATATGGCTAAAATTACATATTTTTTGATGGAATGAAAAAGTTAAATATAGTATATTTAATTATTTGCAAAGAAAAAATAATATAGATAATGATAATGCATATGCCTTATACATATATATATGCACTGGAAAACAGTGCGTGGATAAGATTATACATATATATATGGATAAAATACATGGATAACATTGCAATGTATATTTAGAAAAATATTATATGGATAATATTATTATTTTATTTTGTGAAAATTGAAGAAGTTAGATAGAAGTATTATATATATATATATATATATGTATGTATGTATGGGTGAAGCTACATACAAGAGAAGGGTGGCAACTGCCCCCTTTCTCTTTTTTTTAAAAAATTATATATACAAATATATATATATATATAATTATTAAAATTATAAAATATTTTATTTGTCTTCCTCAAAATTTTTAATTACCCCTATTTTTTAACTATGCAAAAAGAAAAAAAAGTTCTAATAAATTATTTTGTCCTTGTGTATTATTTTTCTTTTAAAAAAATAATATTCTTTAAATAAAATAAAGGAGAAAGAAAAAAGAAATTAAAAAGAGAGATAAACTCTCTAATCAAATTAATTTAAACACATTCAATTAACCAAGAGATTATAAAGAAATTAAAAGTTTAATAAGAAAATAATGAAAATTGAGAAATAATATAAGTTTAAATTTGTTACTTCTAATCTTATATGATAATTTTTTATTCAATTATTTATTAAAGATTATATTTATAATTCAATATTTTTTATGTTATTTTTTCTTTATAAATCATCAGTCAAATTTAGGAATACGCACGTGTATATATATAATTAATTTTTTTTAATAAAAAGATAATTTATTGATAGATTAATAAATTTATAAATAGTAATTATACATGATAGATTCACAGATTTATGAGATGATGATTATGTATGAATGATATAATGAGAACAAAGAAAAATAATTAGAGGTGAAACTAGAACTTTGAAAAATTTTCCCCCCTTCGGTTAGAATTCTAGCTTCACCCTTGTATGTATGTATGTATATATATATGTATGTATGTATGTATGTACTTATCAAATAAAAATTGTCTAAATACCAAAATAACTTTTTTTAAAAAAATTTATACATCAATAATATATATAATTTTTCCTTCAAAATTATCTCGCGACTTTGTTTTGGTTGCATTTTATGAAGTTTGAAATGTTCAGAAAATTAATTAATTTAAAAATATGTGTATTTAGCGGAGCTAAAAATAAGAATGAAAATGGATTATTCCCATTAATAATATTTGGTTAGATAAAATTAATAAAAAAAAAAGAATTTCGTTACTTTGAAAATAGAATGAGTGATTTCTTATTCCTCCCGTGTTAATCAATTTTAATTCTCGATTGGAATTAAAAAGTAAAAAAAATACTATTTTTAAGAGAATGAAATCAAAATTTATTTTTTATATTTAGAATAAAATAAATATAATTTATTTATTTTTTTAATTATATATATCTCTAAATTTTTCAATAAAATAAATTTAATTTTTTATTTTTAAATAAATTTAAATTAGATTTTCAAAATAAAATATAATTATTTAATTTTTTTTTCATCTTTTCTAATTAACAATATTTCTAAATTTTTAACTAGATAAATTTATTTTTTTAAAAAAAATAAATTAATATTTTGAATTCCGATTCTAATTTCTAATTAAATCAAATAAAAAAAATAAATAGTCATTTCGATTCTGATTTCATTTCATTCCAATTTTTATTTTAATTTTAATTCTGAAATTTAAATCAAATGCCACCTAACTTATTCTACCTAAAAGGTAAGTCATGTTTAAAAAAATTTCAAATTCATATGAAGAACATAAAAAAGTATACAAACACATATTTATTAATTAATAATTGATATTTGTCATTTGATAGCTAGTAGTCATCGATTAAGTTTAAAGCTGTATATAGAATTTTATATTGGAATTTTAAATATTTCTATGTAGCTTTTAGATAGAAATAAACTTTTTTTTAGAAAATATATATAAAAAAAAATTAGAAATAAAGTATGACATACTTTCTAATTTCCTCGTAAGGAGTGGTGCAAGCAACAATTAAGTTTTGATAAATTTCTATATTAATCATTTAATATATTTATATTTAATCACTATGAGACTTTTATTTATATTATATATATATATTTATCAGTGGTTACTTAGACAAAATAATTTTTTATATTATATTCTTAATATCCTCTTTATCGACAACCATTTGGTTGACGCTTTGCGAATTTATAATATGAATTGAATCAAGTGAGATTTTAAAAAGGATACCATAATGAGTTTTTAATGTAAATTTGAGAAAACCAATTTTAAAACTAATTATGAAGATTAGAGTCAATTTTATATTAATTATTTAATAAATTTATATTTAATGCATGAATCTTTCCCATGTCATATTGGTGAGAATAATATATGATTTCTCATAATTTTTTGACAATGGCTTCTTTCTCATAGTTGAGTTGCCTTTTAGGCATGGCAACGCATAGCATTAGCATATGATTCTTGCATTTATTGGAGTAAAAAAAAAAAATACAGAATGCATTGCATTAACATGTGTGTGTATATATATATATGTAATTTAATGTGTTATATAAATAAAAAAAGTATTAATTAGAAAAAAAAATTGATAATTTTATATATTTTTATTTTTTCTGCCAAGTTATTTCAAATGTAATGATTTTAATAATATTTAATTTTAAATCAATGTTAAACAAAAATTAATTTTAGGAAAGTTAATTATCTGTTAAGAATAATTGTTAATAGATGGTGAATAGTGTAAATATATATAACACTTGCTTGTTAATTGAACCAAAAAAATTCAAGAAGAAGCTTTAAATTTCAAAGCAGCTGCTAAGAGTCTAACTGAATTGAGACAAGCTGACGTAGTTGCGGAAAAATTATATAATAAATAAATTAGATAATGAGATTTTTATATTTTATTCCTAAAAATTTAAAAAGCTCATGGAAGAGATTTTAAAAAGTATTTTTTTAAAAATATCTTAACATATTATAATTTATTTAATTTGTTATTTAAATTAAAATATTTAGCTATAATTATCATTATATTATATAATTTATTAATTACGTACATCTTATATAATTTATTAAAAATATTTTAATTTAATTTATTTTTCTTTATTTGAAGGTTATTCATTATTAGTGTTGAAAAAATTTAATAATTTATTAATTACGTATATTTTATGTATTTAAAAATTATATATTTTTATTTATTAATAAAAAAATATTTGGCATTAAAAAAATCAAATAAAGTATTTATACTCTGATTTTTTTTAAAAAAAAAGAAAAACTGAACAAATAATTCAATATTCAATAACAAATAAGTTTAGTGTGTATTGAAATCTTCAAAATTTAGAGATTCAAAATTCCAAGTAATATCTTTATCAAACTTACTTGATTGCGAAATAAGACTATATTTTTTTAATGATTTGCATCATTAAAAGATTAGGGATTATTATTTTAAATAATTGACTAAAATCATATTTTATATTATGTATTAAAAAACAAATCATAAATGTTTTGGATAGATGTGACCATATTATGCGATTTATAATGATCTGGTTGGGTAACTGTCAATATAATATAATTAAATTAAATATTTTTTTATTTAATTTAATAATATTTTATAAATTTTTAATATATTATGTAAATGAAAATTAATAGGTTATAAATATATATTTAGTACTTAAAATTTATTGATAATGTTTTTAGAAATATAAAATTTTAAAATTATGAAAAATAATTGATTTTACAAAATTATTATATATTTTATAATTTTCAAATTATAATATTATGATGAGTAATTATAATATAAAAATAGAAATTAAAATAAAATAAAATAATATTATATTATATATTATGAAATTATGGTAAATTGATAATTCGAAAGAAATCCTGATTTGGTCTTTGCTATGGTTTCACGTCTTCTTAAAAAGGGTAAATCCAGAGTTGCTGCCGACAAATCTAGATTATTGATATTTCTCTTTTTTTTTTTCTTGCTTTTCTTTATAGGTCTAGTAGAATTTTCCCTTTTTGATGTATTTTTCAGTGTTTTTTTTTTTTTTCTAGTTTCAGCCTTTGATGGCCTTTTGTTTTGCCATCCATTATAGTTTTTTTGTATTTCAAAAGCTTTTGCTCCCTGTCAAAGCAATAGAGGCGGAGATAAAGGGGGTCTCATGGAGCCCTGTTCCCCCCTCAGTTAAAAATAAAATTTTTTTAGGTATATTTGAGAATGAATATTACATTGGTTGAGATGGAACAGCTTGGCCTTACTATGTGAGAGCACGCAACTTCGATCCACGCTCCCAACATTTTTCATCCTTTTTTTCCAATCTTTAAAACTGGGCCTTTTAATCAAGCCCATTACAAACAAACAAGATTTGTCAATGACTCTGCCCATTACAAACAAACAAGAATAACTTAATTGTGACTCTTTCTCTTCTTTCTCACGTTTCTTCTTCGTTAATTTCTTTTTTTTTTTTCAGATAACAGTTTCTTCCTTTTTCAATTTCATTCTTTCACCGATTGGCACCAGCAAGGCAGCGGCAACAAGTTAAGAATAGGTACACCACTTACTTTTAATCTCATATTTATTTTGTTGCAATTTTTTTATCTTGCTAAAATGAATTGAAATTTGAAAAATAATGAATTAAGAAATTGGCTTGAATACTTGAGGACATTATAAATTTGAAATGTTTAATTTGATTTTGTAGTATGAAATTTTTTTTTTTTGAGAAAAGTAGTATGAAGTTAAATTGAAATTATTATTTTTTTGTAGTTTATAATATGGAATTTTTTTATTTCTTTTATAATTTGATATTTTTAATGTTTAGTATTTAAGTTGAATTGGACCCCCTTATCTAAAATCCTGGCTACGCCACTGCAAAGCAAGGAATCGAAGTTATACCCAGTGATTCTTTTGTTTGCAGAAGAAAATTATTTCTCTTCCAAGCTTTTACAAACAGTCGTGATTGTTTCTACTCCTGAAAATTTTTAAGTCGGTGCTTTAAGTTTTCTACCGGTTAGTGGAGCTATATGTCTTTTTTTTTTTTTTCAGCTTGTTTTTTATTTCTTATTTGAGCTTTTTAGTCATCAGTCCTAAGTTAAGCTTTGTCCTTTTATTTTTACACTTCTGTATTTTACTATCTGAGGTTGAATGGAACTTTTAGAACCTACTTGAGATTTTTCAATCAGGTATTGCCTCGACTATATTACAACATCACACACTCATAATAAGATTCATCATCGAAACCTACTCAGTAAATTTACTGACTGACATATAAATCAAACAATCAAAGAATTGATAACACATCAGCATATACATTCTGAACATTTCTGTACAAAACAAATTGCAAGAACAACCCCAACAATTAGATGTAGTAACTGTAAAACCACAGATGCATTAACACAAGCAGTAAGCTCAACGCAGTCAAAATATTTTTCACCTACAGCAACGAAACTAGTATCAGACTCCACCTTCTCTGCCAACAGAATCAACAAAACCATTTTCCATTCTTTTTTACAAAACCTTCTTCTCTTTGCACAAGAGACAAACCCAATAGCATCCTAATGACCATTCACTGAAACTCCAGAAACAATTCATTATCTGTCATTTAAAAAACAAAATTGTAGAGAATAATGGAAACCACCATTTATACAGCCATGCATGCGGTCAAGCAGTCCTGTATGCTTTATGAGATGCTGTTTTCTTTGCTTCTAATACTTCTCATACTACTTCTGAGCATCTAAAATGATGGAGCTTCCTAAATTTCGTCAATTTTCCCATATTCGAACATAACAAATTTGGGTAAATGGGCAAAAAGGGAGGTGGCTGATTCTGATTTGAGGGTTTTATGGGTTTTCCAGATTTGCGTGCTTGTATACTGTGTTAATGGCTAATTGTTTGAGAGAGAGATCATAGAATGAAAATTAAAGCCTCAAATTATTACTCAGAATTTTGGAATTGAATCAAAATCATATGATAAATTATTACTCAAGCCAATTAAGCCAATTAGTCGTCAGCGGTACCAAAATATACACTACATTCAAAATTCGGAAACCAATCAAGTAATCAAATCCTCCATAACCTAAAACACAAAATAAAAGGTATATTAAATTTTATCATCTCCAGACAAATTCAACACATTAAATCAAGAATTTGGAAACTTAAATTTATGAGGTCAATAATTTAATCGCAAAGCTATGTAGTAAAACAAAAGAAAGAGTCTTGGTAAGGATTCATCACAGTCGCTGGTTGAGGTTGACTGGTCGACTAAGAAGGCAAAATTTTGGATGGGACTGAGAAATTTCAGATGCTTTCTTTGAAAAAGACCCGTATGAAGTTGCAGATGAATATTGTTGGTTCTCTACCAGAGAGAACGATGAAAATTGAAAGAATGAAGGTGATCGATGATTTGGGAAAGACATTCGCGACTTTTGAACCATTTTTTTTTTATTTTTAGTATTTCTAAAAACATACATTTTATTCTGTTGGAAAAATATTTATACATTTTAAAATTTTATATTAATTTTTTTTTTGGAGAAGTTTGATTAAGATGAGAGCTAAGTTGAAGTCTTTGTTTGAATATACACTTAGATAAGGTAGATTGAATTTTTGGCATGACCCGTGGATTGATGGGTTGAGTTTGATTGAGAAGTTTTTCATACTGGATGTTACTGATACTGATGTGTCTAAAATATTAAAGTAACATATGGTTGGAGGCATGGGGTTGAAACTTACCCGACCCTTTGAATGAAGAGACTCATCTTGCTTGACAGAAAGTGCATAGATTTGGAGTTTAAGAGGGGATATATGATATAGCGAGATGGAGGCCGACTAAGAATGAGGTCTATACTATCAAATTTGCATAAAATGAACTTAGGGTCAAAAGTGAGAAAGTTAATTGGAGGAACATTGTGTGGGCTAGAGGTTGTGTTTTCAGGCAGAGTTTTATTATGTGGCTAACTGATCATAATAAATTAACTACAAAATAGAGACTGAAGAGATGGGGAGTTGTGGACGAGAATAGATGTGTTCTGTGTAATAATGAAGCTGAAACTATTAATCATTTATTCTTTGATGGTGCTGTGACGAAAAGGACTTGGAAGTAAATACTATTGAAATATGAAATTATCATAGATATATTAAATTAGAGAAGGAAAATAAGCTGATTCTCAAGAAAAGCACAAGAAAAACATGTTCCTGCTAAATTAAGAAGAACAATACTAATTACTATTGTTTATTGGATATGAAGAATTAGGAATGCTGTAGTATTTCAAAATGAAACTGCTGACAATAAAAGGATTTTCTTTAATGTTGCTTCTTCTATTAAATTATGTTACTTAGACCATGCATGGGTTAATGATAGTATGAAATTTATGTGATTGATGGTTGTGGAGTGTAGTAAAGTTGGATATGTAAGTATGTGATAACTATATTCTGTTTGTTTAGATGATGCAGAGGTAGTATTTTGTTATACACATGTATGCTGGTGTCAGTTTATGGATTTTAAAAAATTGACACTTTTTATATTGCTGCACTTTTTTTTTTTTGTAATAAAAATACTATTGATAAAAAAAATAAATAAGTGAAATCTATTTACTACTCTTAAAATAACAGTGTTAAGTTCACCACAGAATGTCAAAATAGTAGATTTATTTAAAGTGAAGGGTTTAAATAGGCCAAATCAAATTTAAAGGGATCTGTAGCTTAGCAAAATTTTAAAGGTATATTTTGACCTTTTCAAAAAAAAAAAATCAAAACTTAAAATAGTATACATAGTATACAATAAAAAATAATAAAAGAGGTGCTCGAAATTTCAAAACACGTGATATTGGTGGGTCCTTTGGACCGACGTGGAGACATGTCATTCAGTCGTTATCTTTTTATTTTTATTTTCTCAAATAAATTCAGTCACCGTCTTAGATTTTTACACTCGAAAAGTTATAAATAACACCATTTTTTTTTTATCAGAGTAACACCTTTTAGTTGTTAATAATTAATGAATAGAAATTAAATTTTAGTTAGTAAAACGATAAGTAAATTTATTTTATTAATTAAGTCAATTTATATAATTTAAGTTATTAGATAAATTTAAATTTTATTATTGAGATAATTTTCAGCCTAAATATTCAATTTTTTTCTCTCAATATTAAAATAAAAAAGAATGATTATTGAAATTAATTTTAATATGTTGTAAATAATAACTCATATAATAAAATCAAGAAATTATTTTATGCAAAAAAATTATATATCTTTCACAAATTAAAAATTTATAAAAATAACGCAAAGGAAAAGATTAACATCGACAGATAAATTTGGCTATCGGGGGGAGTCCCACGCATAAAATTGACTAGTCTTGAATTGCATATTTATACTTTATTTTTTTTAATAAATTTTATTTTGATAATTAAAAATTAAATTTAATATATATATATAGATATATATCAAAACAGTCCAACTTATGATTATTACATTTCGTTCAATAATAGAATCAGATTCGATTTACTTATCGTAACAAGTGAGATGGGGATGCCTTGTAAGATGGTGAAGAAGACTTCAAACAGTAAAGAAATTATTTTTTGGTTAGAAGTCGTTTACTTGAGAGTCAAACATATTTGGAGATAATGTAGTAAAAGCACATTGACATAACATGTGGATAACTTATTGTCCTTACCAATAACACAACTACACTATTATAAACTTTCATAAACTAATTTGATGTTACCATTTTATCAGGAAAAAAATATATATACTAAATTCCAACTTACATCACGACAATAGTAGTTAACTATACTTTTCATCATTGTCATGCAATGCTTTGCCCACCCATTTGATATTTCTTTTAAATAATAATAATAATAATTTTAAGATTTTAGTTCAATGAAATAAATTGAGATATTTCATTTCCAACTTCAAAAACGAGCTATATGTCGAAATATTAAAAATTTATATATATTTTGAAGAGTTAATTTTAAAAAATAATTATTGAGACTAAAGAGTCCAATCCACCATAAAAATTAATTAATAGTATAAATTTCTTTTAATATAAGACTCTTCATTAACTATCTTATGATTTACAATTAATCTTGAAATGCTAGAAATCACTCCGTTGAATCTATTTTATCCGTCTAATTTGCATTCAAAAATAATCTAACACGCTAAGCAATGCTTAATGATATTTACATACTCAAAATTTGTCAAAATTATAACATAAAAAATATTTATAATAACAAATAAAAATAAAATATTCATTTTGATCATAAAGTAAATTAATAATTAATTTAATTAAATGAATCCAAATTACTTACCTAATTCATAATAATCTCTAAAATTCAAATTAAATTTAAAAGAAAATAATTACTTTGTAGTTAGTAGTTAAAATATTATGAACTAAGATAAAAAAAATTTTCAATTTATAGCCGATGATTGAAGCATTATTAACAAAGATAAAAGTTTCAAAACACAATTAAAATTTCACATAATTTTTTGTAAACAATTATATTACACTTTGCTCATTTTTATTAAATCTCATTTTATCATTTTGCCCTCGTATACTGATTTTAAAATTCTATATTCAAATAACGGGTCACTAATTACAAGTAAGTGCCTACTATAAAGAATATGACCAATAGCTCACTGATGACATAAAATGCTCACTATTACAGATAATACAAATTTTCTACTAATAACTTAAGTGTCAATTATCACCGAAAATACAAAGTGCCCACTAATACTATTGACGTTTCACCTCCTCTAACTAGCCATTCAATCCGATAACTAGATTTTCATCAATACATTAGACACTTTAATTATTTTTCTCATTTCAATCAATTTTCTTAATTATGTAATTTTTTACTGAAATATCACTCTTAGGTAAACACTTCTTTATTTTCTTATTAATCAATTACATAATTAGAATATCTATTTTAACTAAAAACATTTCTTTAACTTAACTATTATTTTTTTTATTATTCAATAGTCTTTACTTTAACCATATTTGTAAAGAAATATTTACTAAATTAGACTTAAACACATTGTGTTTAAAATATATTCACCAAATATATTTTATACAATCATTTTAATTCTAAAACCTTAAACTTTTTCAGTACTAAATTTTCATTAAAAATTATATAGATTTAAGCATAAGTCTTAGGCACAAACATAAACTTATATTTAAAGTTTCATATTTTCTAAGTTTCTTTACTATGTTTAAAAATTATATTATTCAAACCTACATATTCTGTTTTTACAATAACTTTACTAGCAGCACCATTTTTTAATTTTATTTAGGCATCAAATATTTATAACAATTCATGAAACTTTAATCATATAACACAAATACAATATAGAAATTTTTACCTAAAATTTCATAATTTTATACGCTCATTTACCTTATTTTTAAATTATATTTACTTAACTTTATAGATTTTGATTTTACAATCATTATTCTGATAGTTTCATTTTTTTATTTTATTTTTATAATTAAATATTTATTAAAATTTATGAAATTTTAATAGTATGACTTAAACATATATATGATCTTATGTGTAAAATTTTAAAATTTTTTTGGGTTATTTTACTATGGTTTTCAATTGAGTTTCACAAACCTTAAAATTTTAGCTCTATTAGTACAGTTATGACAACTTATGTTCTTCTATTTTTGTTTCATATTAAATTATCTTTAAAAATTATGAAATTTTATACACTATCTACTAACATATAGATAAACTATTAAGTAAAATTTTATAAATTTTAAACATTTTTAATTTAGTCTAAAAATTTAGACAAAAAACACTTTACAATTAATTCAACTAATAAGGTTCAACTAGCTTCCATAAGCATTAAAAATAAAAAAAAATTAAATAATAGCAAAATATTAATAAACAAGTATAAACCTCTTTTTAAAGTAGTTTTTCCTCTCTCTTTCTCAATTTTTTTTGAATTTATGGTAATGGTTTTAGGTTTTTCATCTATTCTAATGAATTCTACTAAAATTTTTGTGTTGTATGTGAAATTTTTTTTATTTTTACCTACATTGATGGAAGAAAGAAGAAAAATAAAATATGGTTATGGTGGAGAGAAGAGGAATTTTGGTTCGGACGGAGGAAGAAGAATTTCCTTGATTTTTACCTATGCTCGTACTAAAGTTTCGATATATTTACTTTCTTAAATTATTTATAAATATAACTTTTAATTCTGTAAAATTATAAGAATAATTTTTAAAATTATTTTAAGGCACCATTGTCCATATTTCATATCCCAGTTATAGTAGAATTTAGTTCTAGGGCCACATGGATATTTTAATATTTTTTACCGTTTAAAGATTTTTTTAAAAAAATACCAATTTTGTTCTTATTTGGATTTGACTTTTAATATTTTAAGGCTTAACTAATCACATTTTTTTATCCATTTTAAATATTTAAATCACTCTTATCATTATATACAGCCTAATATTTATATGTTTCAGAAAGTTACTGTTTAAAAATTTTAGACATTATAGTAGTCATATTTGCCCAACTTCTATCTAATATTTTATCTGAGCTGTGCCTTCTTTGGTCCTTGAAGAAATATTTATCTTCTTTGTTTCCCTCATTCATCACTGTATTAAAAATTTAAGGATGCAAGGGATCTTTCGTTGTAGGAATGGATTTATCATAATCTTAGTCTTACGTTGTTGCTTGTGAACTTTCACAGAATTCTTTTTCTCTGTTTTTTTAGTAGGCCTTAATGATGTTTATCCATATCCATTATTCATAAGGAAAGTATTACTATGTTTTAAGTTACAGCCGACTAAGGAAAAATTTGATTGGCTTATGGTTTTTCTGTATCTTTGGTTTGAGGCTATATGTACTTATTTTATGTTTTAATTATAATTTGTTTTATTATTGCTAAAAAAAAGTGGTTATTGGATGAGTACTGACAAAGACAAAGAGAGGTGTTCCTAAGATAGTGAACCCTCCCCCCCCCCCCCCCCCCCCCCCCCCCCCCCCCCCACTCATTATATATTTATATTTGTATAAATTATATATATAAAGTATTATATAATTATATATAAATTATTAAATTTTTTTATCTATAAATATATATTATTGCTTTTTGTATAAATTTAAAATTTTATGATTAGATATTTAGATTATTACTAAAATTTTATAATTTAATTATGAATTGAATAAAATTAAGATTCTCATTTGAAATAGTATTTTTATAAAATTTAATTTAATAAAATCATCTAAATAAATTAATAAATCTAAAAATTAAAATATAAAAAATATATAAAAAATTCAATAAAATTTTAAATTTTAATAAAAAAATATAAAATATAAAAAATAAAAATAAAAATTTTATTATAATATTAAATATTTAATTTTATTTTTAATTTGCTAGTAATTTTATTTTTAACCGATAATTATGCCCTTTCAATGTGTTCCTGGCTCCACCACATATTATACCCATACAATATCATATCTATATATTATACTAAATCCATAGCTACTAATCCCGTATTACACCATATATCTTTCTATAATCTTACATGTCATTTTTTTTAAAATAATAATAACTATTTCTTTATATATTCAATATAAAATAATCAAATTAATGTTTAAATTTCAATTATGTAATTAAACTTTTTTAAATAAATTATAAAATAAATTAAAATCATAAATTTCAAATTAAAAAAAATTGAAATTAATATTTAATTTTAAAATTTGAAATTAAAATCTTAATATTTATAAAAATAATGTTAAGTTTCAATTTTCAAATTAAAATCATAATTATTTGGTCATATTTAATATTTATATTGAAAAATTTAAGTTATTAAATAGTTTCATATCTTTTTATGATTATTATCTTTATGCATACTATGAGTGATTATATATTCAGGCATAATTAGCTATTATAATATTATTTATAGTCAATATTTTTTTATTAAAAAATTAAGTTATTATTAGATATCTTCGTCTTTTTGTAATTATTATCTTTACATAGATAATCAATAATTGTATATTCATGACATAAGTGATTAACTTATATTGTATTATTTATAGTCAATATTTTTTTCTTATTAAAATAAAATAAAAATCCATTAAAATTATAAAATCTGATATTGAAATTCAAATAATTTATAGTAAATTTTTGTAATTTTTAATAACACTTGCAATATCATGTGGATTCTTTTATAGTATTATTAAATTTTACTATCAATAATCTAAATAAAGCCTTTCAAATATATAATCACTTACACAACCGACAACTCGCTGAAGCCCAGCTCGCCAAAGACTGTTTCATCTTACCCGCTGTTGAGCTCACAACTAAAGATCTTCTGCAAAAGAAAGAAGAAAGATCATTTCATGCGTGTGGGATATGATTCTTGACAGAAAAAAAAAAAATTTCAAAAGAGATTGCTATGTATTATTATTATTATTATGTAATAAGCACACACACACATATATATATGGTTCTTTTAATTGTTATAAAATATAAGTATATATTTTTTAACATATTGAAAATTCTTAAAGTCAAAAGAGTTGAGGAAATCTAAATGTATTATCATTTAATGGTAAGAATTGAAAATTGATTTCAAACATTGAATACCATAAGTTTTAAAATTTCTAAATTGTGGAATTGTTTAAGTTTAATGATTGATTATGTTCAATATAAATTTTATTCTAGTAATTTTGATTCATCTTCTTAAAATAATTTCTTAATTTAGTTAAACATTTCAAGTGATGATTTATAGATAAATAGTATTGAACAAATTATAATTAAATACTGATAAAAAAAATTATAAATTTGAATATCGTATTACTAATTTATCAAATGCCACTGACAATAAAAATATTTTTTCAGGTGCACTTAGAATAAAAATGTTAAAAAAATTAGAACAGTTTTTGTTAAACAAATTATAATTAAATGGTCTTATAAAATAAATCTTTATTTTCTTTCTAAAGCCTTTTCACGTAAAAGAATTAATATAATATTTTGATAAAAAAAATAATTAAAAGAATATTACTCAACATAATTACGAGAATTTTTTTAATTAAAAAAATGAAAGAATATTTTGGATGTAAGGCGTGCTGAATTAGAAAATAAAAATATTAACTACGCTAGTAAAATCTTAATATGAATTTTGAAAATAACTTAAAAATAAAAAAAAATAAATATTCACTCATGGGAAATTTTTTAATAATAATTAAACTAAAAAAGCTAATATTATTGAGTCTATAGATCAGTTAATAAGAGATTATTTTAATTTAACTAAATGTTTGACAGAGAGAGCATGGTTGATGATCAATACAAGAAAAAAAAAAAGCCAACAAATTTGAACAGTTTTTGAAAGTTTTTACCCAGTTTTTAGCCCTTTAGATAACTGAGGAAAAGAATCGGTTCTAAACAATTTATGTTTCTATGCATCACTTTATTCTGATTTATATTCTTTTATATAATCTTCTTTTCTTCCACCAAGCAAGCGATCACAAAGTTGTTCTTTTCCTTTTGTAAGAAAAACACTGAAAAATTCTTCTGAGTGGTTTTATTTTATTTTTTTATTAAATTTCAATAGCAAAAAAGAGATCTAGCAAAGGAAAAAATTTGGCTATCTGACTAGTTAAAGAACAAAAAGAAATATATTTAAAAGCCAAAAATTAAAAATAAAACTTAATTTATTGTTATCATTATTTTTTTTAATCTGAAAGTGGTAATTCATATATTCATTAAGGATGCTTTCTAGTTATTTCGTTAGCTTTCTAACGCAATTAAAATTTGCAGAAAAGATTTTGAGAAAGCAAATCAAGTTTCAAGTTTTAATGTAAAATTGTATCTGGCAAACAAATTTATTGAATTTTAAAATTTGTTTTAGAGCCCCAATATATTAACAATTCTATTAACTTATAAGCTTTCGATAATTTGATTCAATATATAATAATATTAAAATCGTTTCATCTATCAACCATCAAGCTTTTGATTCAACTCCTTATGAGAGTTTAGTGCTACTCAAAGTTAGATTCATCAATAAATAACTAAATAACAATTCTATTAGCCTTCATAAAGATAAACTTCAGCAGTATAATACATAAGACAAACAATACATATCTCATCATTGATATATAAAGTTGTTGAAAATTCCCCATAAACAAAAATAAATGCGAGAAATTCCACATCCAATACATATAACAAAATGACCAAATTAACATACAAAAATGAATTTTTCAAACTTCAACAGCTAACTTTTTCGTATTGAGGCTTCCAAAATTATATCAAAGAATTTAACCCAAATCAAATATTAAAAAGGAAAATTTAACAAAAGATAGTAAAAACCTTTAACCATTTTGATAGGTCAGGCATCAAGCTATTGTCCAGTTTCCAGTAATAAGCAATATCTCATAAAATGTAAGCCTCCCCAATGTGTACAGAAGCCTGTGGAAATAAGAAATGCACTAATAAAGCAATGCAACAACATTCTATCAGTACAGGTAAGCACAAAATCCCTGTAATTAGATACTATCCTGAAAAGTGACAAGCAAGAATTTTAGGGAAGAGAGTGAAAGGGAATAATTTAGTTGGTATAGAGCGAGCACGCATGCACAGTACTGAAAAAATTATCCTGGTAAAGAATAGGGCATACGTGTCAGACCATTAATGTCTGACAAAATCGCCACTAGAAAGAATTACAAAATCGGCTTTTGAGTGCATTCATCAACAGAGATGGACAACCCAATTTTGCCCTTCAATGTAGTTGATGCAAGATTTTACTGTAATATGATTAAAACAATCCTAAACTACTAAATTAGTAAACTTATTCTTGTCATTTTCATCATCATCGCCAGAGTATTCGCCGAAATTCCTGCAATTTATCAGGCAGACAGTTAGCCATGTCAATCGTAGTAGCAATCTGATATAGCAGCATAGTTGGTTATTCCAAGTCCAGAGATTTTTTCATGGCCTCATAAACCATGTAAGTAATGCTTGCAGATGGAACCACTTTTAACATATTAGGAAATATCCCTTTGTAGAATCCCCTAATCCCTTCATGTTTAAAAGTTCTCCTGAACACATCTGACATTCCCTTGTAAGAAGCACCCGTGTTAGAGCGCTGAGCTTGCATTCTGAAGAGCAATAACAGAATGAGGTCAAAACAAAATCACAAATTCATATCATAAAATCCAACATGGTCATATCTTACCTTGTTCTGACAACCTGCAACGGGTAGACACAAGTAGCTCCAAGAGCTCCTGATAGAGTCCCACATCCCAATTGGACAAGAGGACCAGGTTCTACGAAGGAAAGGAAAAGTTAACATACAACATGAAAAAGCACTTGAAAATAGAAAATACAAAGGATTAAAGCAAAAGCTCTATGAAATATATATATAGAGCTGCTAAATAGGAAATAAGAAAGATCTTACCACTGTCATTAAGAATGTACTTCTTGGACATATCTTTGAAGGTCTCATATGCAGCAAGATCAATGCCTGCATATGGGATGATTCCAAGAACAGATGGAAAAAGGCCCCTGTAGAATGCCCGTGGTCCTTCCTGAACCCATATATCCCTTGTCATTGCCCCAAGATTAGGAATTTTTCCATTTTCACAAGCAAAAGTTTGCAATCGGGTTTTTACAAGATCCATTGGATAAATGGCAGTTTGTGCCACAGCACCAGCAAAACCACCAGCAAAAAGTCGTCCTGTAGTACCAATATCAGCCTTACCCCCTTGTTCTTTAGCTTGAACAATGATATCTTTAAGCATTTCATAAGTGTAGAATCTAATGGCACTTTCTGGTGCTACTTTCAAGACATTTAATCCATTGCCCCGGAAAAATCCCAATATTCCTCCTTCCTTCATTATATCCCTTATTGCTGGCATTATTCGAGCATGTTTTGTTTGCACCTGCAAAACAACCTTTAGACGGTCAAGAGGTGCAGTTGCTGTACGAGATGTTGCTCCTGCTACTCCTCCTGCAATCAGATATCTGTATGCATGGATGTGCTTACTGATACCCTCAGGGACAACAGCCTGTTCCCCAATATCAACTAGGCATACTCTTTCCAAGTAATGATAAATGTTCTCAATTGTAGCCTCATGAGGATATAACAAAAGAAAATCTCTCCATTCTTCAAATGTTATAACACCATTGTTATCCTTATCCACTCGCTCAACAAAACGTGCAAGCTCCTCATCATCAATTTCAATTCCTACAAAAGAAAGACTGGCGTGGCTTATAGAATGAATCTACAAATTATCATTCACAATTTTGAAATACTGTGATGCAACACAGAGATTAGAAAAGGGAAAAAAAAGCAAAGAGCAAAAAGAAAAAGGGATGAATGTTGTTGTATATTGGTGCAACCTGCAACACGCGCTTCCAAACAACAGAAAACAGCAATATATACTACAAACTGATCATATTATCATTTCATAATTGTCAGTTTGCTCCAAGCAGTAGCCACAAGAACAGATTTCCATAATTCTTTCCAGCTTCCGCAATTCACATAATTCTATATAAGAGATATATATAAAATACCTTATGTAAGCCCTCAATTACAAACAAAAGAAGAAATAAGGGGTTCACATTCATAAGAAGTTAAGAACAAGTAAGGCAGTTGGACAGAGGGGATTCAGGTCTAATTCCAGTAACATATCATGCCATATATCTGTTTCCTGGTTTGTTCCATATGTGCCTTTACTTGTGAGTTGGGGGAAAATGCCAAAGTACAGAACTTAAGATTTCATCATATGCTAATGGTAAGCACCAGTTCAATTTATATTGCTGAGAATACATCTCCTCAAGCCTATGCAGCTTAAATGCACACTATAGTCAACAAAATCCCTTATGATAACCAGTCTGTTTATCCTAGAGATCAAGAAAAATGCAATACAATAAATCCTACTGAGGAATCACTATTAGCAAGTCTCCACAGGAAGAAGCAGAAAGGGATTAGCAGCCGAGACAAATGGAGAGTATAAATTTTACCTGCCCTAAGAAGTGCATCATAGAGCTCTTCTGGCAAAATGCAGCCATTATGCTCAACATCAATGGCTTGAAAAATACGGTACAGCTCAAGCTCCTTATCATCCATATATCTCTTGAACTCCGGGTAATCAACACGCCCATCTTTATTGGCATCAACCACATTCAACAAATCCTTAGCATACTTGTAATCTGCAGGTATTTGGAGCGCAGAAAGGCCTTTCTTAATCTGGGTGTAGTCTAAAAACCCAGAATTTGCAACATCAAAGAAATTAAAAAGAGTTCGAATCCTTTGTTCCCTCTCTTCCTTGGTCTCTCCCAGAGCCAATAGAACATGGTCCATAGTCACTGGCCCTTGTTTCTTAACTGGGTTACAGCAATTCGATTTCTGTTCTCTCCCATTTTTGGATTTGGTCCCCATTTATAGAACAGCTGAAGCAAAACTCAAAAATCCTCCAAAAATAAAATCAATCCAATACAACTACCTCTCTATATATGTGTAAAAATGTTACCAAAATAGCTTCAACCATAAAATATGGAGAAGGATTTATATAATAAAAATGGGATTTGGGACCTAATTAAGACCCATCAATTTTTTTAATTTCGCAAAACCTTCTTCACTTTGACAGATTGAATAAAGATTCAAACTCTGTCATCACCGTTGAAGAATAGAAGCAGATTTACATACTTCAATGAAATGGAGGTCAAAGAAAAAAGAGAAATACCAATTCAACACAGAAGAAAAGTACTGAAAAGACAGGTAAGACCAAAGAAGAAGAAGAAGAAGAAGGGCAAGTATTCGTAGAATGTCAAAAAGAGATTTACCGTAGGTGAGAAATTCGAAAGGAAATCAATCGATCAATAAATAAATAAAAACAAAACTGTAAAATTCAATCCCCCACCATGTACGGCGTTGAAGATAATGAGCAAGAATATCGCCGGGGAGGTGTTCGCCGGAGTAGTATAGCAGGAGGATCGGCAGACACATCGGGTTTCGAGACGGTGCCCATCACACAAAAAAAAAGACACTTTAAATTAAATTTACATAAATTATAAATATTTTTATTTTATAAAAATAAATAAATAGAAATTGTGATGCCAATCGAACGGCAAGTATGAGGAAGCTTTTTCAACAGGAAATTTTTTTTTTAAAAAAATCGTTAATTTTATTTTGAAATTGAAAAAAAAAACCACAATTTTTGCGATACAACAAACAGCCAATAGCAATAGCAGGTCTCTTCTCCACACTCAGAATCAGTTTTCACTGCAAACAGAATCAGGCCTTTGACTATGGCCCAAAAGGTTTACAAGGAGAATAATCTTTGTTCTATTCCATTTATATGCAAAATTAATATAACATATATAATTATGAATTTATAATTTTCACCATTCAAGTATACATAAAATTTGATAATTATAATTTATAATCTCTATAATTTTGTGATATTAATATTTAATCCTTTACTTATTAGAAAAATTAGAAATGATAATGGAAGCAAAAATATTCGGGTGGGATGTGGTTATTCTGTTTTAATTTTTTTTAAAATCATTTAATAATAATAATAATAATAAAAAGGGGTGGACATAAAATATTTAACCAACTGAGTTTTAATTAAAAAATATTATCAACTGACTGAGTTTTTAATTAATCAATTAAAAATTAAATTTAATTAACCGATTAAATGTGATAAATTTAAATAAAAAATATAATAATATTTAATTTTAATCGATTAATGATTAATTAAATTTAATTTTTCGATTAACCGGTAAAAAAAAATTACTAATATGTATTGGTGATTATTCCAAAGAGTTTAGGACTGTTAATGGAACCGGTGATGTGAAGTGATTATCAATTTTTAATTTTACTATTATTTTTATATTTTTGTTGAATTTTCAATATTATTTATATATTTTTTCATGAACTTCTTAAATTCAGTACTATTTATATATTTTTTCAGAAAATATAAAATTAGAAAAATAATTCAAATTTAAATTAATTATTTAGATGATAGTATATAGTTAATTTTAATAATTTTAGATGTGGCAATAATAATATATATATGGGTGGGTAGTTATTGGATTTCATGTTAAGAGATCTTTTCTCTTATTTGTTATGAAGCAATGGAAAATGATATTTGCCCTTAACACACACACACACACACACAAACACAAACACACACAGAGGTTTCCCCAAAGGTAGAGCACAGTGAACAACTCCTCCAACTACTTCCTGAGGAAGTTTCAATTTGTCGTTTGAATTGACATTTTGATTTGACAATAATCACTAGCAAATTCCGTTAATGTATGAAGTAAGGCCATCAATTTCTAATTTAGCCCATCCGTTGGCTCCAACGCAGCGCTATCTTAAGAGCTAAAATATTAAAAAAAAGGAGAAATAATTTTAGTAATATTGAATTAAAAATTTATTAATAAGATAAAATAAAATAATAATTTTTAAATTAATTTTATTTTATTAATCATATTATATTAATTTAGTTCATAATTATTAAATAAAATTTATTAAGTAATTATTTTAAATTAATTTTAGAAATTAAATTATTTTAAATTATTTATAATATAATATTTTAAAAAAATACCTTAACCAATTTAATAAAAAAAGTAGAAGAAATATTCTATATAATAAAAGAACATATTTTATAGAGATAAAAATAAAGAAAATGAATTTAAAGATGTGAATAATAAAAAATATACTGTTTAATTTATTTTAGTGTTAAAGTTACTCTAAAATAAAATTTGGATCGAAGATGATCTAACCGGTTAAGTCCGATTATTAACCAAATAAATGGAATTTAAAAATTAATCATTTCAATTTAAAAAAAATGTCAGGCCAGGGTAAATTTAATGACCAATTGTCCACTCATTAATAATAATAATAATAATAAAGCATGCCATGCTATCAACAAATGTAAAAAATTTTACCCTTAAATTAACAGTTTTTTTTACTTGATCTAACATTTGAATTTTGAAAGAACATGTTACACATGGTAAAATACAAATTACACACACTGTAACAATCGTTCTTTAATAGGTTAATCCGATAATAAAACTTGAGAAATTTATGAAAAATACGTCTTTTCTATAATGTTAATGCAAAGGGAGTCATGCAAAAATTCTGCAATTTACAGCATATAACAAAGTTTATATTATTATATAAACATATTATACATTCAAGATGGACAGTTTATGGACTATTATTATATAAACATATTATACATTCAAGATACAGTTTATGGACTAACTTTTAAATATAATAGCTCACACACAGTTAATATATAGTTAGGAAGTTTAAATTATCCAAAGTCTGCATCAACACCTACTGTTCATGTGTTACTGCTCTATCCATAACCGTGCAGTCTCTAATGCTGTCCTTGCTGCAACAAGCACGGACTCTCTCGCGTGTTCCAGATCTAGAGCTTCTACCATGTCATCAGATGCAGCTTTCATGCTCATCTCTAACTCCAACATATGCTGGGAAACTTCATCAACATGAGCTTTGCGCGCAGATGTCTCCTGCTCACAAGCAATCAACTGTTTCTCAAGTTGAAGAAGAGTCCTCTTGATGTGTGAAACTTCTTCATGAAGTGCCTGAAGGCATTTATTTGAAACTCTGTAAGCAGCCACTGCATCAGTATGGAGACGAGAAACACTGTTGAATTCAACTTTCTGACTGTCATAAAGCTTTGCTAGTTCTTGAGAGGAGAGGCCTTTGGGCATAGACTCTTGAATTGAGCTGACTCTTGATATGTTTTTAATATATTCTTTTATATTCTCAACAAAAGGATCACATCGAATGGACATGCTATTCAAGGCGTTAAAAGTAGCTTCTGCCACCATTACCATTACCTCATGATTGGGTGGATTCATGGACTCCAGAGTACTAAGAAGGGCTTGCCCAAATGTCTTAAAGATTGGCTTCAACATACCATTGTCATTCTGAATAATACCAGAAGGATCTTTAAGCCCTAAAGGCTCTTCAAAAACATTACCTAAAAGCTGAGCATCCTGCCCAGGAGTTTGTGATGGCGGGATATCAGTTTCAGCATTTGAAACACTTTGTGGTAAGAGAAATGATTCTTGAATATCAGGCATAAGTACCTCTTCTGAGCTGGCAATTGGGTCAAAGGAAGGGAAAATACCTGCTAAAAAATGAGTGGGTCAAAACCCAAGATAGAAGAAATGAAACAAAGAAATGGATAGAGTCATGCTTACAACATAGGAAAGGCATGACAGGAGCATCTTTTGGGCACTGAGATGGAGGGAAAGCAAGCCGACCCAGCCAACCGTAAATACGAACACCAAAAATCTGATTTATAACGTCTGCCAACCGCCAAAAACAAAAGAAATATTGCTTCAGCAAAATGCTAGAAAAGAAATATAAAACCAGTTGACCTTGCATCCACAAACCCTTCCTTTCCTCCTCCCTAAAGACAAAAAGGTAATTAGGAAAAAAATTAAAAAAAAAAAATTCACACCTGCAGTTATGGTATTCCCTCCAGTTGAAAATATCCTCATTAACTCTTTCAGGTTATTGGGATGGAAAACGGGAAGCTTCCTTCCAGCAATTAGATTGCCAGACTCTGCCTCTTGCATGACTAGGTCCCTGCTGCTAGAGACTTCATCTTGCTCTGTACTTACAATAATAACTGGCGATTCCAACTCAGAACTACTACCTTCTTTCTTGTTCAAGGAGTTATTTGTACTGTAGGAGATGGACTGGGCAGATGAGTGCCCCCTGTTCATTATGGTATTTACTTCAAAATCCGCCCACTGGATAAACCCACAAGCTCCATGACTCTGTATCAATAGCAAAGGGGAAAAGAATATAAGGCTTAGAGTGAAAAAGGTCAAATACCTATATAAGAGGTTCATTTGGCATGTATAATACAGACACATGCTAATTTCATAAGAATTTATACAAAGTTAATGATGCTACTAAAACTGGAACCAAATAACATCAATACCGAATTCCTTAACCCCCCAAGAAATTTAGAAAACAAATAAGTCACTTGAATTGTATCTTTGCAAAAAATGTATGCTTCGGTTGTTCTCCATGTGTCATGAACTCCAAGATAAAAATAAAACCAGGTACCCCCTCTTCCCTTGGTGTGAAAAAAAAAACAAAGAGAACAAATACAAGTGAATCACTCATGTTTGTTATAATATACTAGAACATAAAACTTATTAGAACCAAGTATGACTCTTGACAAGAGATGCAATTACTGCAGTCCAACATATACATCAACTGATGAGTTGCATTGAGTAAGTTTGAGCACATTTTATCTTATACCAACAACATAAATATTATCACAAGATCACATATTTACATTTAAACAACTCAAAAGTTGCTTCTTTGCCAGAATAGCTGCAGAAAAGATGGCCTAAGTTAAAAACTACCTTTTTTTAAGTTTCACAGGTATTAGAGATAAAAAGGAGTAAAAAAACACTCAATTATTAGAATAAGTATTCTTCAAAATTCTTCAATTAGCTTAACCCACCACAAACCTGTAGCAAAAGAACAAATCATTGAACAAATAAACTAAAGTTGAACACAAACCTTCTTAACCCGGCAAGCAAAGTACCATTTCCCTTGATTTGGGCCATTGGATTCTCTATTGAGACTACAAATCCCAGCTTTACAAGGACAAGCAGGAGCTCTAAACTTCAGTTCATCGCACCATTTAAAAAAGCCACACTTATCGTGAACAAAACAGATCCATTTGTAAAATTAAACATTTGATCAATAGCTAGGAACCAACAAACAAAGAATCAAGAGTGTACGGATGTAACACTAACCCATGATTTATCAACAGGACATGCGTAGAATCTCCTATTTGGATTCTTCTCTGTTCTGGAAGTGTTAATCCGACAGATTCCTCTACTACAAGGACATCGAATCAGTAGATCACAAGTATCACTGGAGGAGATTAAGCCTGGACTAGAAGGGTGCGAGTTCTTGTGGGTTTTGTTGGGGCATTCTCTAGCCCAATGACCTTCTTTTCCACAACTGAAGCAGTAATTTGCTGGGTTTCTATGAGGAGGTATCGCCACATGCGCCGGCGGTGGAAGCAGTGATGACGATGAAGGAAATGGGTTATTACCAACATGACAGTCCATCACCAGCTAGAACAGAGAGTGAGTTTTTTTTTTTTGAGCCTTCAACAGAGAGTGAGTAAAGGAAAGCGAACGACACTGAAAATAAAAGGACTTTCTTCAACGGTAGTCGGCTCCTCAGGCACCTTTTCTATTTCATTGGCTGTTACTTAAATTATATCACCCGCACATGTCTTTAATTTATCCTCCATTTTTAATAAGTTTTTATTTATTTTCAGATACTGTTCTTCTCTTTAAAAACCCTGCACTTACATAGCCACTGAGTGAAATCGCGAGACGGCGCAGCGGCGGCGGCCGTTGATTGAGGGGGTTTAAGGTTATATTTATTCATAGCTTTGTGCATTTGTGATTGTCAAGTTTCCGCCATTGATGTTTGTGTTTTTCGGCAGTTCAAGAATGTGCTTTATATGAGGAGAGCAGGGGGGAATTTAATCTTTCTCAGGTTATAATGGCGGCTTTTTCTTTGCAATTTATTCAATCCCTAGGGCTTTCGTCAAGAAACTGTGCCTTCTTTCCTCCTAATGGTTTCAGAGGAAACATTGTCAATAGGAGAAGGAACTGTTGTTTAGTATTGGCTTCTGATAAGAAATCTGATAAAGATCTGCATCTTCAATCTAAGGTAATTATATCAATAATCTTAATCCATTATGCGTATAGAATGTTGATTTTGGACCTTAAATATTACTTTAATCAATTTGCAATTTGTTTTCCCATGAAAAAGATGTAAGCTTTTCACTAATTTTAACTTAAGTCTCGTTCTTTGTTTTGATGGGTTAGTGTCCTTTATTGTACCAGACATAGTCAGATGCCTACTGTATATTTTTGTGCTAGGGATAGTTACATGTCTGGAAAATCAAAGAAAGGGAGGGAAATCTGATAGATTGGTTTCCCGTCTTTCTGTTTTACCATCTCAAGGAAGTGTCCATCGTCCCAGTAATATGATTTTAATTATTATTTGAGCTACATCTGGACTCTATATTACTTTACTGTTATTGAATTTCCATTCATTTTGTTGGCTTGACCATTCATATATTGATTAGGGATGGTCACATGTTCAGAATTGGACTGGCTTCGGCAATACCCCATAATCTGGATACCCATTGATATTTCAAGACTGAAAAACTGTAAATTTAAACAAAAATAATCTATATTTTAGTTGAAATATATTTCATCATATAAATATAATATAAAAAATGTAAACGGGTATGCATACAGGCAGATTCCACTTTATTAGGATTGGGTTTTGCAGATATCCTTGAGGTGGATCAAAATGGCCATTCTGAATATATTGATCATCTTTCTGTAAAAGAACTATACATGTTCCTTAGTGGTGTTGCCTTTTTTTTGTTTTTATTTTAATGAGTGTTATTCTACCAGACATAGTCAGATGCCTACTGAATCTTGTTGTGGTAGGGATTGTTACATGTCTGGAAAATTAAGGAAAGGGAGGGAAAGATGATAGATGGGTTTCTCATCTTTCTGCTTACCATCTCTTGGAGGTGTCCATCGTTGCCCGATAATAAGATTTTAGTTATGACTTGAGCTACATCTGGACTCCACATCCCTGTCATTGATTTTGTTTCATTTGTATCTGCTTCACAAAACGATTGTTTGACATTGATTCTGAAACTACTTTTTAAAAGTATTCCATTACAGATATGGTTGGATAGATTTTTAGACTGTAATTGTCTTCCTGACAGCATTTTTTAGCGTGTTGTTTTAAAATTTTTATGATGGAAAAACGTGAAATTCTCTTTAATGATGCTTAGAACCACTACGACAACCAAATAATTCTGAATGGTCATTATCACTGGTATTGTTGCCTAAGTTCTAAACCTTTACCACATATCCGTACATGGCGCTGCATTTGCCTGGTCCTCTGCAAGATCCTGTTTCTTCATGAGGCTTTTTTTGTACTTTAATGGCCTTGATTCAACCAGACATAGTTATATTTCTACCCTATTTATTGTGGTATGGTTACTAGGTGTTCAGAAAATCAAAGAGAGGGAAGGAAATATGATTGATGGGTTTTCATCTTCTACTAGCCATCTTTTGAAGGTGTCCTTCATTGCCCAATAATGTGAAATTAATTATTATTTGAGCTACATTTGGATTCTATGTCTCCTTCTGCTCACTTCCCCTTTTACTATCTATGAATACTTCTTCACTTGTCTAATCATGTGCTTGTAATATATATGCTGGTATTTGTTCTTAATTATGCATGTATGTCTGTTTGAATTGTTAATTGTGGTGGCAGCGATATTATTTGTATTTGATGCATAATGTCAGCCTCTATATGCGCGTGTTGGTTATTTGGGAATTTTTCTTGTATCCTAGCGTGTGAGCGTGCCTTTACAGTGGCACTCTGATTACTTGTTTAAAATGTTACTTGGGATCAAGAACGAGTAGCAAAGTACCATCATTCCATTGTCACTTTTAGCTCTAAAGATGACATTGTTGCTCAACTTCTTATATTCTTCACCATGTTTTTCTCCTTTGAAGTTTAATATTCATGTAAGCTTAAGCTGAAAGAGACTAACTGTCTTATTTTAGGTTGAGACATTGTTAGACAGTATAAAATGGGACAACAAAGGTTTAGCAGTGGCTATAGCTCAAAATATTGACACAGGAGCCATATTAATGCAAGGCTTTGTGAACAGGGATGCACTAGCTACAACCATTTCCTCTCGGAAGGCAACGTTTTACAGTCGGTCGCGTTCAACTTTGTGGACAAAGGGAGAAGCCTCAAAAAATTTCATCAATGTTCATGACATCTTTCTTGATTGTGATCATGACTCTGTATGTTCTCAACAGTCTATAGCTGAAACTAATGAACTATTCTTTTTTAGTTGAGCTTTCTTGCAGATAGTCCTCCTTTATATTTATTTAGTTGAGTTCTCTCTTTTGCCAGATAATTTACCTTGGGAAGCCTGATGGACCCACTTGCCACACAGGGTCAGAAACTTGTTATTATACATCGGTTTCTGAATTTCTAGAAAATGAACAGGTTCATGCCTTTTGTTTTCCTTGAATTTATTATTTGTGTTTAATTTTGCATTTTCTGAAATTATGCCAATATGTGGATGTATAAGCAGATTTGTTTATCCTTGGCAGGCTGATGGAAATAGGCTGGCATTGACAACTTTGTATTCGTTAGAGTCTACAATTTCCCAGCGGAAAGCAGAACTAGCAGTGCCACAAGAAGGAAAACCATCTTGGACTAAACAGTTACTAGTTGACCACAAGTTTCTGTGTTCAAAAATCCGGTGAGTAGGCTTGCTATAATTGATTTGTAATGGTTCCAACCCACCTTCCTCTTAATAGAAAGCTCTATAACCAAATTCTCGCTTTTTATCTATTTCCTGACCTTTGGACTTACTTTTGGAAGGCTCAATTCATTGTCTTTTTCCCCGTACTGCCTTGGGTTCTATAATCATTTTTTATTTCTTTCGCTTTGAGTTTTATGGTTTGGAGGAAAAGGTTATTTTTGCTGCTTCAAATTTATATCTTTACCAATACTTATATTGTAGGGAAGAGGCAGATGAGTTGTGCCGAACAATAGAGGAGAATGAGCATAGTACACGCACTGCCTCAGAGATGGGAGACGTGCTTTATCATGCCATGGTTCTGTTGGCCCTTAAGGATGTGAAAATGGAAGAAGTACTAGATGTTCTTCGACTCAGATTTGCTAAATCCGGTATCGAAGAAAAAAGAAGTCGTGGGCAACAAAACTAGGCACAATGAAATGTAACAGATAAATGGATATTTATTTATGCTGGAAATACTACCCGTTCAGCTGCTGCTGCAGAATCTATGTTGTTCCAATAATCATCACTTAATCGAAATCATGTTTTAGTTTGTACCATGTATAAATCGCCTTGTTTACAGGCATTTGTTAACTGTCATTTTTAGTTACATATCAATAATAGCATTCAAACATTATTTATCAGACATTAATTTTTACTGGCTGCCAAGTCATTCTCTGAATGTTAATAGCTGCCTGTAGCAGAAATATTATTGCCCGATGGTGGGTTGAGATGGTGAAGGTCAGGTTTTTTGGATTTTCCTTGAAGTCATAAAATATATTGTTTTTCTCGAGAAAATTCTTAAAATTTACCAAATCAGTCGTATATGTTGAGATGATTGTATATTTATTTGTATTTTAAATGAAATATTATAAAAAAATAATTGATATTGTATTAAATTTAAGTGTATTTTATTTCAATTAGATATTAATCCAAACTTTTGCACTCATGAAGTTGTTTCAGATATATACAGTAGAGCTCATGTATTTTGCATGGCTCAGTCTGTAGAAAAGTCTCTTAAAGTGCGGGTGCAGCTAAAAAATAATAAAATGATTGGATGGATTCCCCCAAGGCCAGGGTATTTCAAGCTCAACTCGGTCGGATCTCTAAGAAACAACAGAAGAAATGTAGGGCAGGTACCTTATTCAAGACCATAATAGTAACGAGGGGGCGAAATTAGAATTTGAAATAGAGTAATTTTTTATTATAAATTTTATCTTTTTTGTAATTATTTATCTCTCTTTTTATTTTAATAATATTTTATAAATTTATTAATTTATTAATAATATATTTTTATTATTAAAAAATTAATTAATAAAAAAATATTAATATATATATGTACAGAATTTTAAATTTATAAGATTGTTCATAATAAAAATAATATAAAAAGAAAAAAAATTAAATAATAAATATAATTTTTTAAAAAATAATTAAAATAAATGAGTTCTTTAATTCATTAAATGAGTTCAAATTAATTTAGTTGGAAAATTTATTTATTTCTTTATTTTTTTTTGCATTTGTATATTATTAATATTTTGTTAATTTTTTAAAAGAGGACTATTGCATATAAAATAAATAATTTATTGTAATTTTTTTAACTTTTTGTAAAAATTAAAAAAAAGGAAAGCAATTTAAAATTTTGAAAAAAAATTAATAAATAATTTAAAAATTCTTAAAAAATATTATATATATATATATATAAATTTTCAAAAAGAAGGGGGCAAGTAATAGAATTTGGAATGATCATAGACTGTTATTCCATCACCAAAGCAGAATTATGGGGATATATCAAGGTTTGAATTTTACCTGGAGCAAAGGAATCCGGAAAGTTAGAAGTAGAAACAGATAGTGTGTTGTTAAGTTAATTACTGACAAGCTCGGGACCTTAATGCGCAGGGCCGGCCTGAGACTTAGATCGCCTTAATCTATTTAATTTGATTTTTTTAATATTAAATATTAAAAATAATATAAAATCAATATTTTTTATAAACTAAAATTTCATTTTTATAAATATTAAACTTAATTAGAAAAATAATCATGCTTTGTTTTTATATGGAATATAAATATTATGGATATAAATAATTAAACAATTAAACGAATAAAATCAATCCACATAAACAATTCAAAATCGGTCAATTGGATGAGTTGGGATCGTTTGTGTACTAGGAAAGAAAAGAGTATGGGGGACTTGGTCTTCTGTCATGTTCGTATGTTCAATTTGGCAATGTTTGGTAAGTAAGGTTGGAGGTGTATATTCAATTATAATAGAATTCTCAACGGAGTTCTCAAAGCTAAATATTATTTTAGAAGGGATTTTTTATCGGCTTCTTTGGATCACAACCCAAGCTTTTATTTGGTGAGGGTATGGGCTTCTCAAAAATCGTTGATTGACATAGTAAGGTGGCATGTGAGTACAAGTTTGGACATCAATATCTGGAATGATCCATGACTTCCAAGAGCTAATGATTTCCGAGTTAATAGTCCTCAATTGGAGAGTTTGGATTGTTATCGTGTTAAGGACTTAATGGTGGACAATGGAGCTAAATGGGATATTAATTAAATTCAACAACTTTTCATGGTGGAGGAAGCTGAAATTATACTTAAGGTGCCATTGATTGTGAGGAGTGCACAAGACAAAAGAATATGGCATTTTAATAATAATAAAAAGGGAAGTATAGTGTGAACTCCGGTTATCATAGGGCTTATGAAGTGTTTCTGCCCACTGTTGATGTACATTTTCATGGTTATAATTGGAATGCAATTTGGAAGTTGGAGATTCCGAACAAAGTTAAATATTTTGTTTGGAGGGCGGTACGTAATATTTTTCCTATAAAATCTCGCTTAATTTAGTGTGGTTTTGATGTGGATGAAGGTTGTGAGATTTGTGGTGAAGTGGAGGACATAAGTCATGTATCTTTCCATTGTCAACGGGCCAAGGACTGCTGGAGAAATTAGGGGTTGGCTTCGGATATTTTTCCTTCTTCTTTTTCAGATTTTGGTTCTTTTTTCTCCAACTTTGTGGAGTGTAAAGGTATGAAGAGGGTGATGAGTTTTTGCTTTCTAATTTGGAGGATTTGGTATGCCAGAAATTCTTTTATTTGGAGAGGGATTAATTTGAGTTGTAATGATATTTTAGCATTTGTTGAGTCTTATAAGGAGTCTTAGAAGTCCCTAATTCTAAACACAACAATTATGGACAATATGGGAATGCAAAATCGTGGGGATGCTCTGAAGTGGGAGACTCCGCCAGTGAGTACTTGGAAGTGTAATGTTGATGCGGCTTTTGATGGATCAATGGGGGCTGCAAGTTTTACTGCTGTAACCCGTGATGATGGAGGTAATTTTATGGCTGCAATTTCAGGTCCCTTGAATTGGCAGAGTTCTGCAAAATTTGCAGAATTTCTGGCATTGAGGTCTACAATTCAGTGGGTTGTAGAACATCATCATAGAGCGGGTATTATTGAGATAGATGCTAAGGAAGTTTTTGATGCTATCAACTCAAAGCAAAAGGATTTTTCAGAGTTTGGTGTCCTGGTATATGATTGCATACATCTTTTAGCACTTAGTATCAATATTTCAATTGGTTGGGCTCCTAGACAAGCAAATGTAGTTGCCCATATTTTTTTAAACTAGAGCAAGTATTTTGCAAACTTGTCTTTCACACTGAGATTTTTTCACCTAGTGTTATTGTATCTTCTATTATTTCTGAGTTGCAATAAATGGCTACTTTCATCTCAAAAAAAAAAAATTTTAACGAATAAACTTGTGATATATATAATAACAGGAAGAAAACTTATAGCATTTAAATATTTATATAATCACAACATTGATATTAATAGTCAATAATGTTTAACATTAATATGAAATAACTAACATTTAGACACTGAATCCTCAAAAAAAAAAAACATTTAGACACTGAAAATATATCTGGTATTTGGGATTGCATAATTGCAATTATTCCCCTTTTATTTTAACACTGGCATAATTATATATATATATAATATTATTAACTAGTCTAAATAACTGCCAGCTTATTCTATATCCAATTAAACACCAATAAACACCAACAGTTCATTATAATTATAGCTAGTGAAGCAATATTGGAGAAGGTGATGGAGGTGGAGGAGGAGGTGGAGGTCCGACGTGAATTCCAACACATTTTGCCATACAAGAGAAGTTACTAAAACCACATTGTCAGCACACTTTGGCGGTTTCGATGAATCCTTTGAACCACAAGTAACAGCGCAAGTCACTATATCTAACCCACAAGTTTAGAGGCACAACGCCAACGACTTCTGTTCCTTATCAGCAGCTTCAACTTATAGTTGTGTCCCTGTGAATATTATTAGTAGCAGCAACATTTCACCAACTCTATATCCTGAAATTTTCTGTGGTCGATCCATTATTAACTGCCTTTCTACTTAGCTTCACGAATAAACAATTAATATTTGTTCTATTAATCTGTAAGTTATAAATATAATTAAGCTATATATATAAATACAGAAAGGAGTTGGAAGATTGATGATTTATGTTAAAGAAAGCTTTTGTTCATGCAGGATATATGATTAGTATTGAACTTTGGAGACACGGCGAAATAAAAATGAAGTGTGAGTTACGTGATCATCAGAATCACACATATTATGTTTCTGTTTCGAATCAAATTCTAAGTGGTATATATATAAATATATATATATATATATATACACACACACACATATATAAGATGACAAATTTTGTATTTTTATTTTATTTTGAATGCGCATTTATACTTTTTGTATGTGTGTTAATTATATTTAATATAAGTTTTTATATATACTTAATATCAAAATATATATAATAAAATATATCATATATAATTAACTAAGGTTTAATTTTATTATAGAATGAATAGATATTTTTATTGGTTTTAACTATAGTATCCTACAACCTAAAGATTGCAGACTAATCGAAACTTATTCTGAGCATATATATTAAGAGATAAAGTATTTTCTCTTAAGTTTTAAAGGTGTTTAATACTTAGAATTTGAATTTGAGTTATTTAATTAAGGAAGAAAAGACATATATCATCTCATCTCGCCCTTTAAGAATAGAATGAATAGATATTTAATTATTATTATGTGTTATATTTGACAAGCCACACCAATATTTTCTCTTATATTAATTTAGTTAGTTGGGCTTTGATTGTGTATATATATTTGTATTTTAAATATTTCTGTTTCATTGTATTTAGGAGTTAGTTTATATATTTGAATATATTTTCACCTCTTTGTAATATATAAGACGGTTGTTTGTCAATGAAAAAATATAGAAGTGAGCTTCATTCTCCTTTATCTATCCCTGTATCTAATTCTAATATGGTACCAGAACATTTTTAGATTTACTTCTGCTATATATATATACTTTTTTTCTTTTTTAAAGTCAGCATGACTACAAACAATCATTCTGATTCTTCAACCTCCTCTCCTGCAAATAATAATATCAATTACCCAAACAATAATTTAATCAGCATAAATATCTCAGTTGAGGCCCCACTCAAACTCCCCAACAACAACTATATTTCATGGAAACTTCAATTTCACACACTTTTCGTTGGATATGATCTTCTAGGATATGTAGATGGGTCCAAACCCTGCCCATCGGCCATTGTTACTGCAAATGACATCTCTTCACCAAATCTTGCTTACAACATATGGGTTCGGCAAGATCAATTAATTCTAAATGCTATTGTTGGATCACTTTCTCCAACCATCATTCCTTTCAATGCTCAGGCCAAGATATCTCAAGAAGCATGGACAACTTTGGCAAACATTTATGCCGAACCATCACGAGGACGCATTAAGCAAATAAAGAGTCACCTTAAAAATATAAGCAAAGGCTCTAAAAATGTTACAGATTTTCTACAAACAGTAAAAACTCGCTATGATGAACTGGCCATTCTTGGAGTACCAATGGATGAAGATGATCTCATAGATAAAATCCTTGATGGTCTTGGTGATGAATATAAAGAACTTGTTCGTGCAATTCAAGCCCGCGACACTACAATTACTTTTGATGAGCTTTATGAAAAGCTTTTAAATTTTGAAGCCACTCTTCCGGACAAAAAGTGAACCCGCTTACTTTCCAGCATCGGTAAATCTTGCAAATCATACCAACAATGCTTGGCGTCCTTCAAACAACTTGGGGAACAAGAAGAACAATAACAATTGGCGTCCATCACAATTCTCTGCAAATAACAACTCGGGATGGGTTTCATCACCAAATTACAATAATCAAAAAACTTCTTTCAATACCAACTCCAACACCAATCAAAGTAATCGACCAACTTGTCCATATCTTGGTCACGGTCAGATTTGTGGGGTTCAAGGTCATACAGCCAAAAGTGTCCATCATTTCATATTGTTCCCATTCAACCATCTACCACCACAAGTACTTCAATGGTTACTTCTTCAACTCCATGGCGGCCTTGAGCAAACTTTGCTTCAACTACTTCTTCCAACTCCTCAACATGGCTGTTAGATAGTGGTGCCACTCACCATGTCACTGCAGACTTGAGCAACTTAGCTCTTCATGCACCTTACACAGGTTTTGATGACATTATGATCAGTGATGGTACGAGTCTCCATATTACTCATATTGGTTCCACTGCTCTTCACACTCCTAGTACTTCCTTTAAATTAAATGACGTTCTTTGTGTACCAAACATGAAAAAAAAAATTTAATCTCCATTCCTCAATTTGTTTTTCAAATAATGTGTCCATTGATTTTTTTCTCTTTTCTTTTCTTGTGAAGGACCTTTGCACAGGGATAACTCTTATGCAGGGCCAAATGAAGGATGGGGTGTATGAATGGCCATCTTCTTCTGTTGGTTGATTTGTTATTATCGATTTTTAAATCGCAAGTGCATGGATCGTAACAAGTAATATAATGAAAGTAAAAGTCGATCCCACAGGAAATGAATAATTTAACTAACCGAAATTCAAATCAATTATTATTTAAAAACTAATTAATTAATTTGATATTTAAAAATTAAATTCTTAATCTTTAATTTAAATTTAAAATAGTATTCAAATTCAAATTGAAATAATCTAAGATATTAATCTATTAATTCAAACATAAAATTTAAATTCAAATTATGAAATTCAAATAATTAAGATCACTAGTAGGATTAGGCTTCATTAGGATTGTTTCAAATGGGTAAAAATATATTTTCAAGCTAATTTAAATTATTCTTGAATTGAAATTATCAATTCCTTAAATGTTAATTTTTCTCTTTCTCAAGCAAGAAAAATAATGATTGAAATAATTTATTAATTCTTTTTTCATTAACAATAAATTAAAATAACATATAAAGCTCAAAGGAATTAAGTTGGTCTTAAGATTATTCTTTTATCTCTAAATAGAATTTTTCTTAAGTTGTTGAATTCTTAATCTAAAATCATACTTAGCTCTCGCTCATCGTATAATTTCAATTGATTATGTAATTGGTGGTCAGTCAATCACAAGCACTAAGATCAAATTCAACAAAATCTTAATTTTAAAAAATTAACAGTAATCAAATTATGCAATACTTATTATTCACAATCCTAAATCCACCTAATCTCACTAATGAGATTAGTTGTTCATGGCTAAGTTGAACATAAAAATTAAGAAACTAAACATGAAATTCATAATCTCAATATTCAAATCAATAATAGAACAAAAATATGAAATATAACATAAACCAAAATAAAGATTTCAAACTAGATCGATGAGTAGTATGAAATATAACATAAACCAAAATAAAGATTTCAAACTAGATCGATGAGTAGTCTTATTGAGATAATGAAGTTGTCCTCAAGCCCAATTTTTTTCTTCCTTTGGTCTTCAATGGTGGAAAAACCAATCTCCACTTGAAAGATGAAAAGGTGTAGTAGAAAATTACCTCTGGATCCTCTCAGTTACTGTTTACATCCCTCTTCTATCAGTTGTCTCCTTTTTTTTTCTTCCAACTAGATTTCTCCTACTCAGCTTTTGTTCTCCAAATTTGAATTTAAAATTTCAACTCAATTTTCTCTCAGATATAGTCTTTATCTCTAATTGACTTCTTAGTAAAATTGTAGCCCTAGAAGATTATATGGTTTTAGAATTTTTGAATCACCTGATTTGGACTTCAGGCACCCAAGTTATTGCCCAAATATCATCAGTGGCTCGGACTGAACTTCTGCTTCTGAAATTTAAACCCAATTTCAACTTTAAAGTTGGAGGCCCAACAAACTCAAAATTTAACAATTGTGACTCTCTAAAAAGCTTGGGATGTCCTCTATCAATTTCATGAAGACTACTTTTTTAATTTTATACTTTAAGACCACCAAAATTTTATTTGAAGATTTAAAGGACAAATTATGCTTAAAAATTTCAGTTTACACACACTTTTAAAAAATTAATTTAAACTAACCTTAATTCAAGAATAATGAAATAAAAGTATGTAAATAAGCTTAAAATAGATTAATTCAAGTCAATTTCATGCTAAATATGATAGAAAATATATGGTTAATATGCACATATCAAATTCTTCCATACTTGAACTTTTAATTGTCGCTATCGAGATCACGACAGAAGCGCAACAAATTTTTTTTACATGAGGGTAGTCACAATCGTGACGTCTGTCACGATTGTGACAGACATCTTCTCGGTAGCTTGCGATGCCAAGCTTATTGTGTGAGCTCGGCATTGCCTTCTGTCACTATCGCGCCGTTTGGCGTGATCGCTACAGTGCCCTGTCTTTTTTTTTTCAAGAACAAGCAAATAAAACCTAACTTCAACTCACCTATTTTCATTCTTTCTTCTCTTCCTTAGTCAATTGCTTAACAAACAAAACAAAAATGCAAAATAAAATAAAATTAAAAATACTAACCTGCAAAAACTAGCAAACTAAATTAATAACTTCAAATTAACTAAATCAATGAACTAAAACTACTAAGAACAAAAAGATTAAACAGAAATAAAAGGATAAAAATTGGGTTGCCTCCCAAAAGCGTTGTTTAAAGTCTTCAGCTCGACTTTTTTCATGTCTCTCAAGGAGAAAATCAACATATCACTTTCTTGTCTATAATTCCATATTTTCCTAACTCTTCAAAATCATACATCTTTCTAGAAGAAGTTGATAGTGGGATTTTTCAAGTTAAAATGTCAATAGCAAACCTAATGTTTTCACCCTGAGAATTCATAATCCACTCTTCTTAATAAGTATCTTTTTTATTTTTCTTTTTAGGACCATCATACGTTAAATTTTCAATAGTGTTCCCTAAAAAATAACTATACATTGGGGGTAGATTATTCATTGATTTGATAATATCAAATTTTACTTTGTCATCCCCATCTCTCAATGTCAACTTTCCTTCTCATACATAAATTAATGCTCCAGTAGTTGCCAAGAATGGTCTTCCAAGAATCAATGAGATCTCTACATTCTCTTCCATATCTAGGATGACAAAATCTACAGGTAAGTAGAACTTGTCCACCTTTACTAACACATTCTCCATAATCCCTAAGGGATGTTTATGTCTAATTGATCCATCAGCCAACTGAACTATCATCTTTATAGTCTTCAAATTGGTGAATCCAAGCTTCCTGCAAATAGAATTTGGCATAAGACTCATACTAGCACCTAAATCACATAAAGTTTTATTAAAGTCAAATTCACCAATAGTGCAAAGTATAGAAAAATTTCCTAGATCTTTCAATTTAGATGGAAGCTTATTTTGAATTACTGCACTGCACTCTTCGGTTAGGGTAACTCTTATATTTTCTTCAATTGATCTCTTGTTGGAAAGAAATTCCTTCAAAAACTTGACATATGTTGGCATTTATGTAAGAGCATCAGCAAAAGGAATGTTTATCCTCAATTTCTTGAACACTTCAAGAAATTTTTTATATTACTTCTCTAACTTTTGTTTTTTAAGCCTTTGAGGAAATGAAATTTGAGGCACATAAGGCTTCACTTCAACCTTGGAGGGTATTGGTTCACTTTCATCGTTTAACATCTCAACTTCTTTTTCATTTAGCCTTTCTTGAACATTTTCTTCACTTGATTCAACCTTCTTTGGAATAGGCTTTTATAATTGTTTACCACTTCTTAGCATAACCACTTTACAATGCTCCCTTGGGTTAACTTCGATTTTTCTATAAAGAGAACCTTGATTCCTTGATCTGGAAGAACTAGTATATGCTCAATTTGCATCTTAAGACTTCTATTTTGATTGGCAATTTGGTCCATCATTGATTCTAACTGATCATATTGCTTATCTAGCTTATCAAGCCTCTCACTAGATATAGAAATAAATTTTTCTAAAGCAGTCTCACAAGCCGGTTTATTTTCTTAATAATGTGTTTGACCTTGATTCTGATTTTGAAATAATGGTTGATATACTCCCCTTTGGTTGAATTGGTTTTCTTAATTGCCTTAGTTGCTTTGGTTTCCACCCCATGATAAGTTAGGATGATTTTTCCAACTAGGGTTGTATGTGTTTCCATAAGGCATTAGTTGAGCTCTATTTTGATTCCCCACAAAATTTATTTAATCTTGGGTTGGACATTCAAAAGTTTAGTGAATACCACCGCATCCTTCACAACCTGTAGTGGTAATATTCACATGCCCCAACTTTTTAGCTAATGCATCAACCTTTGTTGTAAGTAATGAAATCCCATCTACTTCATTTACACCCACTACCTTCTTGGATAAAGACCTATCACTGGACCAATGATAATTATTTACTGCCATGGACTCAAGCAACTCTATTGCTTTAGCTATATTTTTATTCATAAGAGCACCTCCCGCAGCTACATCTATTGTACTTCTCAATGGCCCTGTTATTCTATTATAAAATATTTGCACAATCAACCATTCTAGAATCTCATGGTGAGGACACTTCCTTTGAAGATCTCTAAATCTCTCCCAAGCTTCATAAAATGATTCACCATCAAACTGCACAAAACTGATTATGTCATTTCTGAATTTTACAGTCTTACCATGAGGAAAATAGTTTGCTAAAAATTCTTTGGACAGATCATCTCAAGTGGTGAAAGTTCCAGCAGCTTATCCTTGCAACCAAGCTTTTACTTTATCCTTAATGAGAAAGGAAAAAGACGTAGCCTAATTGCATCATCACTGACTCCATTCATCTTGATTGTGTAGCAAATTTTTAGAAAATTTGTCAAGTGAGCAATAACATCTTCCTGGTTCAAGTCATAGAAAAGCTGTTGTTGAGCCATATTGATAAGAGTTGGTTTCAATTCAAAATTGTTAGCATTCACTGCAGGTCGAGTGATGTTTGACCTAATTTGAGCATTAGGCATGACATGTTCTTTTAGAGTGAGATTTCTTGGTTGAATTTGATCTTGTGGATCCACCATGTTAACTTCTTCTTCACTAGCTTCTTCTTCTTTAATCCTACTTCCTTCTTCTACAGACTCATGTACCCAAATTTATTCTCTTTCTTCTCTTTCAAGGCAAAGTCTCTCCTTTCTTGCTCTATTATTTTCTCTACACTGCCTTTTCGATTTTAGGATTAAAATCTTCTAAAACTGCTTGTCTATTACTATGTATAAAATTCCTGTAGAAGAAACAAAAAATAATAATTAAAATAAATTTTAAATTAATAATCTCTTTGAACTTACAGTTATCAAATTAATTTTTCCTTACTCAGCAACCACACCAAAAATTTACTGGTCGATTTGTTAGTATTAATTTTTAAACTGCAAGTGCACGACTCATAACAAGTAATATAATAAAAGTAAAAGTCGATCCCACAGGAAAGAAATAATTTAACTAACCAGAATTTAAATCAATTATTATTTGAAAACTAATTAATTAATTTGATATTTAAAAATTAAATTCTTAATCTTTAATTTAAATTCAAAATAGTATTCAAATTCAAATTAGAATGATCTAAGATATTAATCTATTAATTCAAACTTAAAATTCAAATTCAAGTTATGAAATTTAAATAATTAAGATAACTAGTAGGATTAGATTTCATTAGGATTGTTTCAAAGGGGTAAAAACATATTTTTAAACTAATTTAAATCATTCTTGAATTGAAGTTACCAATTCCTTAAATGTTAATTTTTCTCTTTCTCAAGCAAGAAAATTAATGATTGAAATAATTTATTAATTTTATTTTCATGAACAATAAATTAAAATAATCTATAAAGCTCAAAGGAACTAAGTTGGTCTTAAGAATATTCTTTTATCTCTAAATAAAATTTTTTTAAGTTGTTAAATTATTAATTTAAAATTATACATAGCTCTTGCTCATCATACAATTTCAATTGATCATGCAATTGGTGGCCAGTCAATCTCAAGTACTAAGATTAAATTCAACAAAACCTTAATTTCAAGAAATTAATAGTAATCAAATTAAGTAATACCCATTATTCGCAATCCTAAATCCACCTAATCTCAGTAATGAGATTAATTGTTCATGGCTAAGTTGAACATAAAGAATATAGAAATTAAGAAACTAAACATGAAATTTATAATCTCAATATTCAAATCAATAATAGAATAAAAACATGAAATATAACATAAACCAAAATAAAGATTTCAAACTAGATCGATGAGTATTCTTATTGAGATGATGAAGTTGTCCAGAAGCCTAATTTTCTTCTTTCTTTGGTCTTCAATAGTGAAAAAACTAATCTCCATTTGAAAGATGAAAAAGTGTAGTAGAAAATTACCTCTGGATCCTCTCAGTTACTGTTTATATCCCTCTTATATCAGTTGTCTCCTTTTTTTTTTCTTTCAACTAGATTCCTCTTACTAAGCTTCTGTTTCCCAAATTTTAATTCAAATTTCTGACTCAATTTTTACTTAGATATATTCTTTATCTCCAATTGAATTCTTAGAAAAATTATAGCCCCTGAAGTGTAGATAGTTTTAGGCTTTTGAATCAACTGATTCGGATTTCAAACGCCCAAGTTATGGCTCAATTATTATCAGTGACCCAAACTGGGCTTCTACTTCTGAAATTTAAGCCTAATTTTAAATTTAAAGTTAGAGATTCAAAGAAACTCAGAATTTAATAAACCAAGACTATGTGAAAAGCTTGAGATGTCCTCTATCAACTTTATGAAGACAACTTTTTCAATTTTACACTTTAAGACTACCAAAATTTTACTTGAAGGTTTAAAGGTCAAATTATGCCTAAAAATTTCAGTTTACACACACTTTTAAGAAATTAATTTAAACTAATGTTAATTCAAGAATAATAAAAATAAAAGTACATAAATAAGCTTAAAATAGATTAATTCAAGTTAATTTCATGCTAAATATGATAGAAAATATTGGGTTAATATGCACCTATCATCTTCTCCAATAAATTCCCCTTTACTGGCCTTTTTAAGCGTTAAAACAACTTTCTCTGAGTGGCATCAAAGACTAGGACATTCAGCACCTTCTATTTTGAAACACATTGTTTCTCATTATCAATTAGACTCATCCACACCACTTTCTTCTACTTTTTTTATGTAATGCTTTTCAATGCAATAAGAGTCACAAACTTTCATTCTCTCATTCTTCTCTCATATCCTCTCGACCACTTCAACTAATTTTCTCTGATGTATGGACTTCACCCACTTTATCATAGGATGGTTTTAAATATTATGTCATATTTTTTTTATCACTTTACCAAATACATTTGGTTTTATCCACTTAAGTACAAATATGAAGTTAAAGATGTTTTTATAAGATTTAAAGCTATTGTAGAAAAACACTTTGCACTTAAAATCTGCACACTTTATTCAGATAATGGCGGTGAATATTTAGCTTTAGCTAATTTCCTTGCTACCAATGGAATCTCTCATCTTACCACCCCACCATACACTCCTAAACATAATGGTTATTCTGAAAGAAGGCATCGTCATATTGTTGAAAGAGGTTTATCTCCACTCTTTCATGCCTCTATGCCTTTAACCTTTTGGCCTCAATCCTTTGCTACTGCAGTTTATCTAATTAATAGAATTCCAACTCCAACACTTCATTTATCATCTCCATTTGAAACCATTTTTGGTACATCTCCAAATTATGCCAAACTTAGAATTTTTGGATGTTTATGTTACCCTTGGCTTCGCCCCTACTCCTCTCACAAACTTAATGCTTGCTCTCAACCATATGTTTTTCTAGGATATTCTCTTTCTCAAAGTGCATACCTTTGTTTTCATCCTCCTACCTCCAAAACATATGTTTCTAGACATGTTAAATTTGTTGAGTCTATTTTTCCGTCCAGAACCTGATATTATATCTACTTGGATTCTACAAGGACCACAACCAATCAAAGTTCCATTGCCACCCACATCCTCACCAATGAACAACATCTCATATGACGTGCAACTAGGCACCCCTGTTGTGAAGTACAAACACAATCCACTGTGCCATTACCCTCAATTACAAATACACAATCTTTGCCATCCAATTCCCCTACCATTGAATCTATATCTAACTCACCACCTATCACTATATCCACTACCAATACCTCCCCATCTTAGTCTACTCATACACACTCAATGATCACAAGAGTAAAAAATAACATAAGTAAACCCATTCAGAAACTAAATCTTTCCACCTAATTATCTTCACCTACTAACATTGAACCCACCACGGTGAACCAAGCTCTCAAGAATCAAAAATGGCATCGAGCCATGTCTGAAGAATATGATGCTCTTGTTTAAAATGGGACATGGGAGTTGGTATCTCCAACTTCTAGTCACAATATTGTTGGTTGTAAGTGAATTTTTCGTATTAAAAGACATTTTGATGATTCTATTGATAGGTATAAAGCACGTTTGGTGGCTAAAGGCTTTCATCAACTTCCGGATATTGACTATCATGATACATTTAGTCCTGTGGTTAAGCCTACTACAGTGCACCTTATTCATAGTCTTACTATTAGTCGAGGCTGGTCTCTTCACCAACTTGACATTAATAATGCCTTTTTGCAAGGGCATCTTTTTGACAATATGTATATGTCACAACCGCAAGGGTTTGTTGATCCAGATCACCCTACTTATATATGTAACATGAGAAAAGCAATTTATGGACTCAAGCAAGCTCCACGCTCCTGGTACACTGAACTTCAAAAATTTCTTCTTACTTCAGGTTTTTATAATTCTCAAGCAAACACTTCATTGTTTTCTTTTAAAACTGGTGGTCATCTGATCTATCTCTTGGTTTATGTGGATGATATCATTATCACTAGTGATCATGATGGTTTTTTTCAACAATTTGTGAATTTATTATCTCAGCAATTTTCTTTGAAAGATCTTGGCCACCTATCTTACTTTCTCGGTGTTGAAGTTTTATCACATCCTCATGGTATTTTGCTCTCTCAAAGACTCTATATATTAGATCTTCTTACTCGAACAAAAATGGTGGAAGTCAAACCTGTTCTTACACCTCTTCCAACTTCGGTGCCCATCAGTTTGAATTCTGGTGCTCTCCTTTCTGATCCATCTAAATATCGTGTTGTTGTTGGGAGCTTACAATATCTATTGCTTACTCGGCCGGACATAGCTTTTGCCATTAACAAGTTATCGTAATTCATGCATAAACCAACAGTTGATCATTGGGCTATAGTTAAGCAACTTCTTCATTATCTATGTGGATCAATTGATGAAGTCATTTTGCTCTATCGTGAATCACCACAATCCTTACGTGCTTTCTCTGATGCCGATTGAGCTGGAAATAAAGATGATTTCACCTCTACTAGTGCCTATGTTGTCTATCTTGGTCGTAATCCAATTTCTTGGAGCTCTAAGAAGCAGTGCTCTGTTGCACATTCTAGCACTGAGGCTGAGTATCGATCTGCTGCAAATGCTACTGCTGAATTGAGTTGGGTGTGTTCTTTCTTGACTGAACTTGGTGTCTGTCTTTCACATTCACCTGTGCTTTATTGTGATAATATCGGAGCCACTAACCTCTATTTTAATCCAGTTTTCCATTCTAAAATGACAACATGTTGTCATTGACTTCCATTTTATTAATGATCAAGTTCAATCGGGCTAGTTGCGTGTTTCTCATGTTTCTAGTAAAGACCAGCTTGCTAATGCTCTGACTAAACCATTATCTCGAGCTCCATTTCTTACTCTCAAAACCAAGATTGGACTCTCTACTCGAGCTCCATCTTGAGGGGGCATGATAAGCCACACCAATATTTTCTCTTATATTAATTTAGTTAGTTGGGCTTTGATTGTGTATACGTGTATGTAATTTAAATATTTATGTTTCATTATATTTAGGAGTTAGTTTATATATTTAAATATATTTTCACCTCTTTGTAATATATAAGATGGTTGTTTGTCAATGAAAAAATATAGAAGTGGCCTTCATTCTCCTTTATCTATCTCTGCATCTAATTCTAATAATATTATCACTAATTAATGCATTTACCTTATTTTACATATAATTTAATTACTAAGTGAAGATGTACATAGGATGACTGCTAAGTGTGCAGCAACAGTGTTTTCTTCTTAGCGGGCAAAAATAGAAAATGATTGGTAAATAGATAATAATGAAGAAATTAAATATGGAATCTTTAAAATTAATTTTATAAATTCAAATTTAATTGATAAATAAATCAGTTTTTTAATTTTAAAATTATATTTTAAATTCATACTCAATTTATATAAGCAAATATCTTCTAAATTTTTAAACAGTTATATATTTATAAACACTTAATATAGTTGATAAAAAAAATAGTTTATAAACATATTTATTATTAGAATAACTAAAAATAATATAAATTTATAATATCAAAAATTTAAAGGATATATAATAGATTTAAAAAATAAATAGAAATAATATCGTAAATTATTTGATCAAATTAATTTATAAGTAAATTATTATAAATATTAAAATAATAAGCTAATGAAATTCTTTAAATAAATACATTATTTTAAATTTTAAATTTAATAACTAATTTTAATATTTTTATAAACCAGCTCGAACATCCTCTAACTATATACAAACTGGAGAAGTTTTTTTTGTTTAGCATATATAATTAAACTAGCATTAGCCAAACGCCTCAAGACAACAAAATGGGTATTTTCATTCAATTTTATTTCTTTCCTTCCTTTTTTTTTTTTTTTTTTCTGTGAAATGCATTAATTTGTGGCTCCAACTTCACACCCATGAGAAGTCGTTGGGTTGCAGAAAAGCATCTGTTTTCAATGTTATTAATTGCCATTCCATTCCATCTATAATTATTTTATATTTAATTCCTTTCTCTTTTTTTTTTCAGAATCTTTTATTTATGAATAAAGATTGTGAAGAAAAAAAATAATAAACAGCGGGTTATTAGTCCAGCAGGCTACCTATTATTACTCTTACGGGAGAACAGAGGTTCGATCATCAAAAACGTACCTCTGAGTGTTGAGCTTTATAAAAGAATATATATATATTATATCATTTGAAAATTTCAAGTTTATATAAGAAATGAGATCTAAAAAAATGCATGGTTTTAATGAATGAGAGATTTATTTAAAAAATGCATTTCATGTGAAATCAAAATTGAGCTAAAAACTAATATGAAGAGAAGAAAAATTAAATCTGAATCTATTATTTAAAAAAAAAAATTGCTAAACTATATCTCTACATGCAAAAGATTCAAATATATGACTTCATAAAATTATAAATTTCATGTATTTTATTATCTCTTTTCCAACTTTAGAGATTAATTTTAGAGTTGCCAATCAACATTCTAATTACTGGAAAATAGTTAAAAAAAAGTTTATATGATATTTAAAAAAAATTAAGAAACTCATCATATTAAAAAATTATCCAGACACTAATAAAACATATTTCAAAAAAAATGCAAAGCTAATAACATAACTACTTCTCTTTTTTCCTTTCTATATTTTAAACAGTAAAATATTATGTGACTCAAATATTTTTGAGCTCGTAAAAATACTATTATTTTTTAATGAAAAAAAATATTTATATTTTCATGGAAAAAAATATTTGTGTTTAAAGTTATACTCTCTCAGAAATATACACCATGATATTACCAGAATAAATTGTTAATATGTCCCCTGCAATTTTATTTAATTTTTAATTTTTTGAATAAAATTTAATATACGTAAAAATTATTTTATAACTTCATTCAAATTGTTGTTGCATCTCTTAATTTTACTTGATTTTTAACATTCAAGTACATATTTATTTAAGTGACACAAAAAATTTATAAAATTGTTTTAAGAAGTATTATATATATATTCCTTCAATAAAAGGAGAAACATATTAAATATCTATTAAATAAAAAATATTTTAATTTATTAGAAACAAATCACTATATAAAAGCGATTAATTTGATTTGCACATAAATTTAATTGTAAAAGAATTTTATTTTTTTGTTCTTATAAACTATATATATATATATATATATGAATTCAATTCAAATTTATGATTTTACTAGTTTAAAATTCATTTAAAAATTCTATCAATTTTGGTAAAAATTAATTACCTAGCTAGGCAAATACAATTAAATTTATAGAATTTGATGATGTGAAATTCTAAATAATTCATATTATACATAAGAAAAATAAGTGTAATTCCTAATATATAAAATATATTCATATTAAAAACCTTTTGTGTAATAGTTAAACACTCATTAACTTATCGCTAAAAATAGTGTCATTATTTAGTGTTATTTTTAGTAAGGAAATATTTCCTAGTTAGATTTTCCGTAACTAATATCTCAACAATTTCATAATTATATTAAAATAATTAAAATTTTTATTCCATAGCTATTCCGTAGTTAAACCATTACCAATTTGCTATAAAATATTTTCCTCACTCTTTGTAATTCATCATTACTTTCTTTATCATAAAATAAAGATGTAAATTAATTAGAGCTAATTTCCATCAACATATACAATTGAGAATTGTTGCATATTAATTAATATTATCATTGATAATCTCTCTTTAATATAATCCATGTTGATATTGATGAGAAGTGTAATATGGATTGTATTTCTAATTATAAATATGAACTTTTTTTATATATTATTCAAACACACATTTTAGTGAAATTATATCCATTGCATTTTACTTCCTAGCCAAATTAATGTAATTCTTTTTAATTATATATATATTTTGCTTTTTTTTTATTTTTCAATCTTATTTTTTTTATTTTCACCTTATTTTGAATTTTATCACATATACATGTAAATGATATTTTGCAATGAAAATGGGAAGAAGCGAATTTCTTTTTTATAAGTTAAAGTTCATTTTTATATATGTAATAACTGATGTCTGACAATATAACTTAATATTTAACATAATTGTTTCCAATGAAAAATAAAATTGAAAAGCAAAACCATGTATTCTCCTTATTGAATTATACAGAGATTTACTTTCAAATTTTCAATGTATGAGAGAACCATATATATGAACGTTCCTTTAGAGTTACGTATTGTGTAAAATAATAAGGAAAATTGAACCTTTTCTTACTTAACAAAAATTTGTAATGATAATTGCGCTATTTAATCAACCATAGAATTAATTACTAATAATAACCCACAATTTAGAGCAATTAATAAGAGCATGTACAGCTTACCAAGTAATTAAAACAAGGGCTGTTATTAGAATTCATCATCATAATTCTATATTTAGGATAAAATTATAAATAACAATTATTTTTCATTTATATTTTTTTAAAAATTTTAATGTGAAATAATTATTTTTAGAGCATTGTACGGTAACTAACTCGCTATAATCGAAAATATGATTAAAATGGAGTTGGTAGCAAGTACATGTTGGCTACAAAGAAAGAAAAAAGTTGCTGAAAATTCAAATAATCTTTCGATTCTTCAATACTGGCATACAAAAAGTTTTCTAAGTCAATTTATCATTAGAGTTTCTGCCGTCACTAAAAAAATATTATATTAATTAAAATTACTAATTAATTATAGATCATTGAATTTATATAAAAAAATTATTTTTTATTTTTTAATTAAAATTTTAAAATATTATTAAACAATATTTTCCAAATATTCATTTTTTAAATTAAATATTATATTAGATTGAGGAGGAAGAAATTAATTTAAAAATTTTTAACTATAAAAAAATATATTTATTATTAAATTATATTTCGATATATTCAGTTAACAATATAGACAAATAATCATTAAAACTTAAAATCAAATCACCGTTTTATATAGGAAAAGTTGCGCTATCCATATATAAAATTTTCAATATTCTTTATTTTGATATCTTAAAATTTTTTATTAGTTGATTGTTGCCTTAATTTTAATAAATATTTATAAATGAGAAAATACTAATAAGTACTGATCAAAATAATTCATTTATAATTATTCATTAAAATTTAAATACTGAAATGAATAAAAAAAATTAAGATATCAAATTAGAAGAATTTAACTATCAAATATATATGTAGCTGTTGTAGGAAGGATATATATGGAGTAAAATTAGTGGCATTTTATTTATTTCTTGATATTGTCTGTAACTAAATGGCTGAAAAAAAAAAGGTTCGAGTTGGATGCAGACATTAATTCACTTCTTTCTTTCTTTAAATTAATTCTATTTTTTCCTCATTATTACAGCTGTTCGAGATTTTCAACTCTTCCTTTATTTCTTTTCTTTAATATCTTTAATCTGTCCGCTTCACCTTCCCACTTCCTAATTAATTTAAAAGGATAGCCCAAAATAATAAAAGAAGGTCAAAATAATTGAAACTTTTAACAGATTATAAAATTAAACTAAAATTAAATTTTAATAAAATTCAACCAACCAAAATAGAAATAAAAAAATATTAAATCCAGGTCATAATTGAAATTAAAATTAATAATATTGATTATGATTAGATGTGTGTTTTTTTTATAAAAATAAATATTTATTAATTAGTAAAATTTATATAATTTCGATATGTAAAATAGGAATATAAATAATAATTATCACTACAAGAATGTATCGAATTACCGATATAAATTTACTGACAGAAAAATTTTTATTGGTAATAACGACAGAATATCGAGAGAAATGATTAAAAAATAAATTAAAAAATACATCGATAGATTACAGACAGAATACTAACAAAAAAATTTACCGATAAATATTTTGTAATTAATAATGGCGCCAGCAAATGACGCCAATAATTACCGACAGACTTTACAGATAAAAATATTTTTTATATGTAAAATTACCCACAGAAATATTTTCTGTAGGTAAAAATATCGACAAAATATATTTTCTGTATATAATACCGACAGAATATATTTTCTATATATAAAATTACCGACAGAAAATATTTTTGTAGATAATACAGACAGAATATATTTTCTATAGGTAATACCGAGAGAAAGTATTTTTCTGTCGGTAAAATTACTGAGAGAAAATATTTTCTGTCGGTAATATCGAGAGAATATATTTTCTGTAGGTAAAATTACCGACAAAATATTTTTTCTATCGGTAATTTTTTGACAGAAAATTATTATCTCGGTAAATAAATAGTCACAATTCAATTAGTTAAGTAAAAAATTTTACTGCCATTATTTGAGACATTTACAGAAAGAAATTATTTTTCTGTCGGTAAATTTACCGAAAGAAAATATTTTTTGTCGGTAATACTGAGAAAATGTATTTTCTATAGATAAAATTACTGATAAAAAATATTTTCTGTAAATAATACCGACAAAATATTTTTTCTATCGGTAAATTTACAGACAGAAAATTATTCTCTCTGTAAAAAAATAGTCACAACCCAATTAATTTGACAAAAATTTTACCTCAATTATTTGAGACATTTATCGAGAGAAATTATTTTTTTTATCAGAAAAATTACAGAGAAAAATTATTTTCTATCAGTAATGCCGAGAGAATATATTTTCTGTAAGTAAAATTACCGACAGAATATATTTTTTGTAGGTAATACCGATAAAAAATTATTTTCTCGGTAAATAAATAATCACAACCCAATTAGTTGAGTAATTTACCATCATTATTTGAGATATTTACCGAGAAAAAGTATTTTTTATTGGTAATACCGAAAAAATTTATTTTCTATAGGTAAAATTACCAACAGAAAATATTTTTTGTAGGTAATACAGATAATATATTTTTCTATCGGAAAATTCATCGACTGACACTTATTTCTCTCAGTAATTTTCTTATAAAATATATTTTTCTCTTCTCTCTCATTTCTGCTGATTCTCTTTCATTTTTTTCATTTTTTCTCTCCCTCTATCTGTCTCTGTTTGTTTCTTTTTTTGCTTGTAGATGAAGAAGAAGAAGAAAAAGAAGAAGAAGAAGAAGAAGAAGAAGAATAAGAAGATGAAGAAGAAGAAGAATAATGTATTTATTTTTATTTTTTAATTTTTGATAATTTTTGTAATATATGTTGAATTTTTTTTATTTTTTAATTTTAATAACTTTGATATTTTATTTTGGTTTTGTGAGTGTTATAACTTAAGTTGATTATTTATATTTTGGTTCTATATTGTTTGATTTTTAAGGTTATTTTAATTAATTATAATATTATTTTAGAAATTTTTATAATATATTTAGAAATATTTTTATATTTAAAATTTTATTTAGAGTGTTAGATTTTTTTAAAATATTTTTTTGATTTTTTAAAAAATTTAGAAAAAAATAATTTATTTTTATAAATTTTAAAATAAAAATTAAAAAAAATTAAATTTTTAAAATTTATCTATTTAAACACAATATGTTTTAAGAAATTTTAAAATTTTTTATTATATTTTTAAAAATTATTTGGTAAATAAAAATATTTTACGGTGTTTTATGATTTTTTAAAAAAATTAGAAAAAATTTATTTATTTTGATAAATTTTAGAATAAAAATAATTTAAAAAATTATTTTTTTTCAATTTTTTAATTAAATAGAATATGTTTTAGGAAATTTTAATTTTTTTATATTTTTAAAATTTTTTTGGTAAATAGAAATATTTTAGGGTGTTAGATTTTTTTAAGAGTATTTTTTTATTTTTAAAATTTTTTTGATAAATTTGATTTCAAAATTTAATTATAAAAATAAACTAACAAAAAATTTATTTTTTTAAATTTTTTGTGTGTAATACCGATAAAATTTTCTCTCGGTAATATAACATAATTGAAAATTACTGACAAAATTTTCTCTAAGTAATTTACTGATAGAATTTTATGTCTTCATTACCAACAGAATTTTCTGTTGATATTACCGACAAAAAATTTTTTTTTCTCGGTAATTTACTAATAAATATTTATTTTAGTTGGTATTTTTATTACCGACAAAGAAAATAACTACAAAAATTTTTTGCGATAAATTTAATTACAGACAAAAAAATAAGGATTACCGACAAATTTTTTCGTCGATAATCTGGTACATTCTTGTAGTGAATTGTAAATATGTTGAAAAGTGATTAGATATATCATGCTTGAAAATAAATTCTCTCTTTTTAAAAAACTACTACAACAACAAAGCTTTAATCTTAAATTAATTGGGGTCGGTTATATAGATTTTTCTTTTTCACTTGATTTGATTTAGGGCTACTCTTTTGATAAATTTAAAACAGTAAGATCATTTTATATCACTTTTGTCAAAGTTAGTTTAGGTCTACCCCTGCATCTCTTACTTGTTTCTACTTTAACTAGTTCAGTTTTTCTGACCAGCGCATTCCAAGGTTTACGTTTCACATGACCAAACTATCTCAATATATGTTCTCTTATCTTATCCTCGATAGGTACTACCTCTACTTTTTCTGTAATGCACTTATTCCAGATTCTATCATTCTTATATTCGCAACATGTATCTTATTAATATGTTGTCATTTCACAGCCCAACACTCATCACTATACACTATCACAGGCTTTATTATAGTGCGGTATAATTTTTTTTAATTTAATTGGCATCTTTCGGTCACATAACACTCATATAGTACTCATCCACTTTATTTAACCAACTTTAATCTTGTGATTTATATCTTTTTCACAACTTTTATCCTCTTGAATAATAGAGCTAAGGTATTTAAAATTAGTACTATGAGGTACTGTCACTCCATCTAAAATAACTTTGTCTCATTTTCTATTCACATTATTAAATCTACAATGTATATACTCAGTATTAGTTTTACTTAACTTAAAATCGTTGATTCCAAAATACTTCTTCATAGTTTCAACTTTTGACTTACTCATGCTAGAGTCTTATCTATTAATACAATATCATCTGTAAACATCATACATTAAGGGATATCATCTTATATATGCCTTGTTAACTCATCTATGACAAAACAAAGAGATAAGGGCTCAAAATAGAACATTGATGTAACCTAATAGAAACAGAAAAATTCTTAATATTCCCTCCAACAGTGCGACACTAGTAATAGCTCTATTACACATATCCTTTAAGACTTAGATATATCTTATAAACAATTTTCTACGTTCTAAGACCCGCCATAAAACTTCTCTAGAAACTCTATCATAAGTCTTCTCCAAGTCTATGAAAACCATATGTAAATCCTTCTTCATCTCTTTATATTTTTTTTATTGCATCTCGAATAAGAAAAATAGCTTTCACAGTTGATTGACCAAATATAAAACCAAACTGATTTGGAAAGATATAAGTTTTTAAACGTAAACGGTATTCTACAACTCTCTCTTATAATTTTATAGTATGGCTCATAAACTTAATACTTCTGTAATTTGAACAATTTTGAATATCTCATTTATTCTTTAAAACAAGTATTAAAATATTTTGTCTCCATTTACCAAAATATTTTCTTTGTATTAAAGATCATTTTAAAAACACTATTAGGAATTATTTATAGTTTTTTCTAATAAAACTTAATATTATTTACTAAAAAAATGGGAAATAAATTAAAAAGATCTTAATATTCTTGTAGCTGTTGAGAGAAAGGGAATAGCAAGCATATGCGTACAATTTAATAATCATTTTTGAATTTGATCTTAATAAGAATTTTCACTCCGTTTTCCATTTTTTTTCTTGTTTTATTTTCAATTTTGACAACTATAATGCTAGAAACGTTTTAATATTCCTTGGATTTATGGCAATAATTTTTTTTAGTAACAATAGCATTCATTAAACAAAGAAAGGATTACAGAAGAATATAGTTCGTAGGAAGGAACTAGTACAAAAATAATGAGACTTCTAAAAGCATAATAATCTAAACAAAGCCTTTGAAAAGCTATTTTTAACACTCTCCCCATAAACATAGGCTAAGATAAGAATAGTTAGAAGACCTAAAAAACTACTCATCCTTGAGGCAAACTTCGGCTTCAAAACAAGATAAAGTAGGGGACCGAACATTATAAAATAGAAGACAACACAAAGAAGGCTCCAAAAAATCTCAGATAAATTAGCAGCATTAATAGAAGTTGTCTTTGCAAGACAAAACCACATAAAAAAAAGACTCCCAAACGCAGGCACTTGCATGGTGAGACTTCAGCTGAAAAGGGGTAGACTGAAAGCCTCTTCCTCAAATTAAGATCTTCAAATGCCAAACAAAGACAGGAGAGAGCAATAATGCCAAGATTGAAAAACTTCTGAAAGAGCCAACTTGAAGTTCCAAAATAATCAGTGATATCCCTTCCTAAAACTTAGATCTGCACAAAAACCCCTTCTACCATGTTGGTGGAGAGCAAAAAAGATCTTGTCTTGGTTAGATATGAGAATAAGCCAATCACAAAACTAGAAAAACTGGAAAAGTAACATAAAACCAAAGGGAGAAGAGAAAACAAGAGTTGTCATCAGCCAAAATGCTGGCGACCGCCTTAAGAAAAAGCTGAGAACCAGCAAATCCACCCTCTACACAAGAGAGAGAACCAAACGTCAGAGAGAAGTAGAACAAAAAAGTTTTTTAGTTGTATGGCATTGTGAACATTAAGTTTTTACTAACCATGAGGAACAATTTCCATATTAAGGCTAGATAGACCATTCAATTGATACGTTGATTTTGTAAGTCCCTATTTCAGAGAATTCACATGTTCTACTTCTTATTTTCTCTATATTTGATGCACCTACCACATCACTACCTACTTATGATTTGCATCAAATTGATCCTCCTTTGATTTGCTAGACCCTTACCTATACATGCACACAAACCCTATTTTTCTTGATAATCAAGCTTTCACTTTTAAACTTTTTGAAAATAACTCTATCCTACAAAGGTTTAATTACAGACCTCCAAAAAAAAACTAATTGGCTCCAAAATTAGTTCACAGATATCTATTTCTCAATTGATAATGTGACAACTATGCCACATATCCCCAAACATTTCCTTTTTGAAGCAAAGAATTCAGTTGAATGGAGAAGAGTGATGGATGTTGAATTAACATCTTTGGAGAAAAATTAAACATGGTTATTACTCCTTTGCTTCTTGACAAGTATATAATTGAATGTAAGTGGATGTTTAGACTAAAACTAAAATTAGATGGTACCACTGGCAGACACAAAACCATCAAATTGCTGGAATTGACTATAGTGATTGCTTCTTACCCGTGGCAAAAGTTGTAACAATTAGGATTCTCCTTACTGTTGCAGCAACTCAAAATTGGCATACACCAAATAGATATTAACAATGTTTTCTTTCATTATCTTTTTTAGAAGTGGAAGTCTATATGCTTCCCTCTGAAGGTTACAACAAAGTAAAGAATGAAGAAGTGTGCAGATCACAATGGCCATTGTATAGCTTGAAGTAAGCCTCTCGACAATAGAATAACGAGCTTACTATCTTTCTCATGAAGTATATTCAATTAGTGCATCATAATTGCTTGTTCATTTTGGCTAAACATGATTTTTTCATAGCCATCTTGGTGCACGTGAATGATTTACTGATCACTGGTTATTCAAAGGCAACAATTACCCAATTGAAAGTTGATTTGGATTGAAAATTCACAATAAAAGACATGAGGCCAGAAAAGTATATTATTAATAATGGCAATATGTGGGATACTCGCAAAAATTATCCCACCTTAATGTGAACCTAATTCATTTAAATTTAAATTATTTGTGCTGGTCTCAAACCTGACTATAAATATTCTTTTACTATCTATACCCATCTCAAATTTATTTTGCACTACCTGATTATTATTTGCATTTGTTTAAATATAAAAATATTATAAAAATTATAATTATAAAATTATAATTTTTTCAATACATAATTATAAACAAAAACTTAATAATAGCATAATTTTATTAAAATAATTTTATAATACATAATTCTATAGTTAAAATAAAATATAATAAATACATAATTAAAGTTTAATAAAATACAACTGATATATATATAATTGAGTTTGAGCAACAGAAACTCAGGGGTATGTACCCAAACTCGACCCGAATTCTCATGTGTATAAATATATTATTTATATCTTTCTAAACTCATTTATAAACTATGCAAACCCTACATAAATAGGTCGAAATGAATTGGATACTCGAAAATAAGGTTGTAAATGAATCAAACTATTCGAGTTTGACTTGAGTTTCGACTCGATAAAAGCTCGATTAGACTAGAGCTCAAACTGCTCGTTTGTTAAATGAGTTAAGATCAAGCTAAGAAATACCCGGCTCATTAGTTCATGCTCATTTAAAAAGCTCGTGAGTTAAACTCGCAATCTAGCTCGTGTATTATGTTGGATTAAAAATTTATATAATTTCATTTATATATATATATATATTAAATTATGTATATAAATATATTATTTTTTAAAACTAATTTAATTTATATAATTTATTAATATATAGTATATATGATAAATAAATTAAATAATATAAAATATAAAATAACTTAGTAATTTATAATGAAATATAAAATTATAGTAATATAATTTTTATTTTTGCTAATATATAATTATATTGTTTATCTTTCATAAAAATATTAATTTTAGTATATCTTATAAAAATATAAAAAAAATAAAAAATAAATTAGATTTATTGAGTTTGTTAAACTTATCTTATATCAAACTTGAATTTAAATTTATTTCAAAAAAAAAACTTGAATTTAAATTCAAGATACATAATATATGAACTGAATCGATACAAGCTCGGATTCGGCTCTGACTCTATTTGAGTTCGAACTCGATTATTTTATAATGAGTCGAGCTTAAACTTTTCAATCGGCTCGGCTCGATTGCAATCCTACCTAAAAATATCTGACTTATTTTCATTCCTATATGTTATGAGCCTAGAGATTGTAAGAACAGTGGCTGGTTTATATGTGAATCAAAGGAAGTATATATTGGACCTGCTACAAGACTCAGGTTTCTTGGGTTTTAAGCCAAAGAATGCTCTATTTTGGGGAGATATTGAGGTATATTCTATTAATTCACCTCTTTTAGATGATCCTCAACTTTAAAAAAGCTCAGTGAGAGATTTTTATATTGGGAATTCATATATTCAGATATTACGTATTTTATTCAGCAGCTGAGCTAACATAGTTAAACAACAAGGGAAATCCATCTTGAGGCAACTCACCATATGCTCAAATATCTCAAACAAAGTCCTTGGCTCAGATTATTTTTTTCAACCAAGAATGATTTTCAAATCACAACCTACTATGATTTTGATTAGGTATCTTGTACTGAAATAAAGAAATATGACAATAAAGCAACTATTCAAATTACTACAAATTTCATTTTTCATGAAAGAATAAAGCATCTTGATGTTGATTCTTATGTACTTAGATTACAAAAAGGTTGACTTTGAAACTTCAATGTATGAGAGAGCCGTCTACATGAACGTTCTTTACTTCTTTTAGAGCTATGAATTATTGTGTACGTAGTACGGAAAATTGCATCTTTTCTTACTTATCAATGAGTATTAACAAAAACCAATACCCATTTTTCAAAGATTTGAATTTTACAAAAAAAAAAAAAAAGAAAAAGAACCTATTTTTCTTGTTTTGTTTTCAATTTTGACAACTATAATATTGCTTCACGTTTCAATTCATGTATTTTAATTGACTTTTTCTAATATTTTGTGAAAGATTAGATTTTTATTGTGAATCTAGACATAACATATTACTCTAGGTTGCTAATGAATTTTATGAGATTTTAAGAACTTAATTTCAATAATATATGTGGAAACTTAAATTTCGGTGGGTGTATATATATATATATATATATATCACACACGTATTCCTATATCATTAAATAAAAAATTTATTGATTTTTCTTTTTAATATTTTCTTAATAAAATATTAGAACAGACAAACTTGATAGAAGACACGCATATTTTACTTATAACTGCTAAATTATAAATAGATTTTTATTTTTTTTAAAGTAAGTTTAGTGAATATGAACAGTAAAATTGATAGCAAATCCGAAATTAAAAAAAATTTAAAGTCGAAAAATAAATGCGGTGCAAGCTGATCTATATATATATAAGTTCTGATTGGATTAATTGTTTTTCACTTTTTTTTTTGGGGTATAATTTATAAATTAGAATAAAATTCATCAACATGCGTTCAATCCTGAAATTAATACCGACAAAAGGAATTAAGCCAATAATATTGAAGGCTCATCAATTTTATAACAATAAATAAAATTATATGGTGCAAATTATGCTATTTTCAAAACTAAAAATATATATATAGAAAAACTCTTAATTAGGTCTTACTTTAGTATACAATTTAATTAATTTCTCTCTTCCATTTTTCTCTAAGTCTCTTTCCTAACCAATGAAAAAAGCAACAATATAATCTATTTATTTAATTTTTCTAACAAATATAATTTTTTTAGATATCGTTTATTTGTATCATTTTAATTACAAATTTATTATTATTTATGTTAGTTTCATATATTTCACCAAATTTTTCATTTTTCTAATATTCACTTAAATTTTTCATGTTTTAAATATAAGTTTTCGACTATTAATTATATTCAGATAATCAAAATCATTTAGAAATATAATAAAATCAACTCATAATTTAAAATACTCAATAAGTGGAGCATGTTTATCAATGTCAGTTTTATTATTACACTAAACTTATGTATGGGAAATTAGTGAAAGAAATTGATTATTCTTATTGTAAAGTTAGAGCTATATATAATATTTATTAATATTCAGTATCCACCAATATTTACATAAAACTTTTTTATTAGTTTATTTCAATAAATTAATCTTGGTATACGTATGATCTAATTGTTCACTAACACTTTACATGACACAAGGACGAGGATAGAACCTCAAAAACAAAATTAAGCTAATCTCACAGTGCTATGCAAAAGTCATGCTAAAATGTCCTATTATAATAAATTTCATATTATTAATATTTAGTAATTAAATATGTTCTATATTGATGAAGTGGAAATTTCAGTAGCCGTAAAATTTAAAACCTGATATTCATTTATAAAATGATATATAATTTCAATAATGAAACGTTATAAATAAAATTATATTTATTGCATAATTTAAATTTTTATGATAATTTGATCGATTTATCTCCGGATTCAAATTTTTATTTTATTTTTCTTATTTAATTTCTTTTACTATTGTGGTTTGCTTGTCAATATTCTTAAAACATAATTATTTGAAAATTTTATTTTTCTAATCAAAATGATTATGAATAGAAAAAATTAAAATTTTGATAGCTAAACATTCCTAGAGTTAGCAACCGAGTTTAAACCTTTATATTTTGAGAGGCCAAACCAAAAACATTTATTTTATATAATTTGGGAGGTTTAATATTGAGTATAATACTATTTTTATAAAAAAAATCAAAATAGTAAAATATTTATTAAAATTTTTAAACTTGAGAGAGCCATGGTTGCTCTATCAAATTTTCCTTCTAATATTGATTTGGATTAAATTTTTTTTAATACAGATGTAGAAATATCAACTCTAAAAATTGGCTGTTAAAATTAAAAAAATTATTTCTATATTAATTATATCATATGTGAATTTCTCACTTTTGATTCATTAGTTTAACTTATTTCTTAACATACTCCGTGTCTACACCAAGTTAAGTTTTTAAAATTAAGTGTGAAAGATAGAAAAAAAGATAAATTAAACAAATTCCATATACTCACAAAACACTGAGTCTTGCAAAGTTAAAAAGTTAAAATGAAACTAATATTGGCTATTTAAGCTCGTTTTTTTTTTTTTTGACAACAATTAAGGTGGTACAGTTAATATACACATAATTAATTTTTTTAAGATAATAAATAATAATTAAATTAGATTTGAAGTTTTATAATAAGGAGAGATAGATTAAATTTAAAGTTGAACTTAATAAAAGAAAAAGAAATTCAAACTAAGCTATTAATTGAACTTGCGCTGGATCCCCTATTCAATGACAGCCTTCTCAGAAATCGGGAAGAGTCAATCAGAGCAAGTCTCATGTAATTTTCAAAGAAAAATTTTAAGAGAAAAATACTAAAATTCCTAAAACAAAGTTGTACTCGACTACTCGTATGTTTACTTTTATATTCTAATCATGAAAAGTCAAAATTTATTTTCAAATCTCTTAGTTTTTCAACTTTGTTCTATTAAATATTTTTAATTGTATGTTTAGATGGGATGTAAGAAGATTAAATAAAATAACATAAAATAGAGTAAAAATAAGTAAAGTAATGTGAAGTATTTGCTTCTTTTTTTTTATATTATTCGAGTGAGAGGTACAATCAGGTAAAATTAAATAATATTGGTATATAATCGATTAAAATTATTTTTAATTATAATGTTACTTTAAAAATAATATAATCATAATAATATATTTTAAAATTATTAAAATATTTTATAAATTTCTCTATGGAAAAATGAAATATATAATAAGATACTGTATAATAAAAGATTTAATATATATAAGAATAAAATAGAAAAATAAAAATTATAACATCGGCCAATATTCAAAAACTAAATATTAAACTATTTTTTGAAAAAAAAAGAGTATTTAATCCTTCATTAACCTTATAATAAAACCCTTTATCTCAATATAGTCTCTACCCAAATAACACAATTTACCTTCCCTCACCTTCTTTAATCATACCCACTCTTACTTCACCCTGTCCCTAGCATAATAAAGGTTTATTGGAATGATGGTTTAACTATAATTATATAACATCCATCTTTATAAACATAATAAACAACATTTAGAATACTATATAATATTATAGATTATTAAAATATATTGTTAATCATTCGAATAAAGCAGTTAATTAATAATTATTTTTAGAGTATATTCAGTATTTATGGATATTAGAAACTTATTTAACCTTTCTAACAAATTAATGTCATTTAAATAAAAAAAATAAAAAATAGTTACAATTTAACAAATATTAAAATTAATTAAATCCTAATCTCATTCTAACAAAAAAAAAGTTATACTGTTTATAGGAAAGACACATTTTTTATTTATATGTTAAAAATAACAAATCTTAATTTAAATATAAAAATATTAAAATTACCAAAATAAAACGATTTGGATTTGAATTTCTTTTGATATTCTTTAATCATATTGACAGAGCAATTAAATTTGCAAGTAAACCTTCATAATTTTAAATTCCATTATTTAGATATCATACAATAAATCCAAATATAAAATAATAAACTCCAAAACTATAAATAGCCTAAGAGAATGAGATATTTGTGTAAAAAAAAGAGGAACTTCCCAACAAACCAATAAAATATCTCAAAAAAGAAGAACTAAAAATAATATCAGTATTAAATTCATGCCAAAAGAAAATACACATTAATTAATGTATTTTTATTTGTCTTTGATATAATTAGTATCTGTGCATGTCTATATATGTATCTGTGCATGTCTATATATATATATGTATACATTAATCGTTGTTAGCTCTTGACTCTTGTCTTATAGAGATAATTTAAGTAAATTTTGATTTAATAAATTAATATTTGACCGTTAATTAACCATTCAACAACGTACTACACAATGCTACAAACTATAACAATCCCCCTTAGCTAGCTACCTTGCCCATCTCCAACATCCATTCGTACCTAACACATCAATTATTGGGCAAAAAGAAACTAACAAAAATTAGAAAAATCAGAATTTCATCAAAATTGAAGAAATGTAATAGAAGAAAAAAGTTATAAAAAAATGAACAAAATAAAGCAAATATAATATATATAATTAACATATATGTCAATTAAATTATTATGTCTACTCACACATCAGTCCATTTTTATCAGCTTATATTTAAAATTTATGTCATGTATACTGTATTGAACTGATTATTATTATATTAATTCCATACTTAATTTATATTTTGAGAAATTACTTCTTAGATATTAGATTAAGTAATTCTCTCCGAAAATATGATATATCTTTGCATTTAGTTTATACATTTAAAGATTACCTAATAATTATTTAATCAGAAATTTAATAATAATAATATGATATTCATTTTTATTAATTAATCAGGTTAAATAAGGAGATATCCATCAATGTTATTTAATAACCAAGATGGTAATCAAATATTATAATTTTAACAATAATAAATAATAATTAAAAAATAAAGTAAGGGAGAAAAATAAAAAGGCTTGAAAAATCAAAACTACCTAAAATTCAACAATTAATGAGCAAGTGGGATCATATCTACCACTGATAAGTCAGCCAACACAAGTCCCACGTGGCTAACAGCCCATCGTCCATCAAACCTACCCTTTTCCTGTATATAACAACCTTCGGAGCCCCGCAGTTCTCCTCAACATTTGGACGCTGCACCTCTCTTCTCTCTTCTTTTAACCATCACATTTCATAATTTCTCGTCTGTCTCTTCTTCTTCATTTTTCATTCTATCAATGGCTACTGTAACAGTGGAAGAGATCAGAAAGGCCCAGCGTGCCAATGGCCCGGCCACCATCCTTGCCATTGGCACTGCCACCCCTTCCAATTGTGTGATCCAGGCTGACTATCCTGATTATTATTTCCGTATCACCAAGAGTGAACACATGACCGACTTGAAAGAAAAATTTAAACGCATGTGTACGTTTATTTTCTTTCTCATCTCAATGCATCTTTCATCCATTTTTCATTCTCTGATCGATATAACTTATTTATGGGGCAGAAGGTGAAATTTATTATTATTATTATTATTATTGAGTTTACGTAAATTATAAAATCTTTTATTCATAAATTCTTTCTTAAAAAATGATTTTCACGATACAAATATCTATATTAACAAAATATTTTATGAAATCTTTATGCTAATATATAAGGAAGATTATATTAATTAGTATTATGTATACTAATCTATTAATTATTTTTATTGTAGGGATATTGGTAAACACGATAATAATAAAAAATAGGACTGGCATCACAGCCCCACACTTTAATATAATATTGTTTTTCACTGTAATTTTCTTAATGCATTAAAATATATTTATATAGTTTTACAATTATATTTCGTAATTGCATTTTTTTAAAAAAATTATAATTTAATTTTCATGATATAAATGTTATTTATTTTATATATTTTTTCATTTTTTTTAATTTGATTCAAAAATTTTATATTTTCTCTTCTACTTTTTGCATTTTTTTTATATATAAATTCTATAATTTTTAGTTTGAATCATCCAAGCATTTTCTTTATTTTTTATGAGGTGAGACCCACACACATGATATCTAAATAAAAAAATGAAAACTATACTATATTTCATTTTTTAATTTATTTAAAGAATATAATTTCTGTATAATTTTAATATACTAAAAATATAATATATATTTATATTTAAAAATGATATATATTTTCAGTGAACTAAATACATATTAGTTGTATATCTTTGAAAGTGATACATTTAATCATGAGAAAAAAGAAATTTTGATTTTTTTTAAAAAATATTTTTATTTTTTAAGAACTTCCATAAATAAATAAATAAATAAAAGGAATTTTTTCCAGCAAAATTGGAAAAAGATAACCGACAATAGTACAATATCATAAGTAACGTGAGCCTATTTAAGAATGCATAAAAAATTTTCTAATCTATTCAGAATTTTGTTTTTTTTTTTTGGTAATTAACAGGTGATAAATCTATGATCAAGAAACGATACATGCACTTAACTGAAGAAATCTTGAAAGAAAATCCAAACATGTGCGCATATTGGGAATCATCACTAGATGCTCGCCAAGACATTGTCGTAGTAGAAGTCCCAAAACTCGGGAAAGAAGCTGCAACCAAAGCCATTAAACAATGGGGTCAGCCAAAATCCAAAATCACTCACTTAATTTTCTGCACTACTTCCGGTGTTGATATGCCTGGTTGCGATTACCAGCTCACCAAACTTCTGGGCCTCCGTCCTTCCGTTAAGCGATTCATGATGTATCAGCAAGGTTGTTTCGCCGGCGGCACTGTTCTTAGATTGGCTAAAGATTTAGCAGAAAATAATAAAGGAGCCCGTGTTTTAGTTGTCTGTTCTGAAATTACTGCAGTTACATTTCGCGGTCCTTCTGATACTCATTTAGATTCTTTAGTCGGTCAGGCCCTTTTCGGTGACGGAGCTGGCGCTTTGATTGTCGGTTCCGATCCCGATGTTTCCATTGAACGTCCCTTGTTTGAACTTGTTTCTGCAGCTCAAACAATCTTGCCGGATTCTGATGGTGCCATTGACGGACACTTACGTGAAGTTGGTCTCACTTTTCATTTGTTAAAAGATGTTCCTGGATTAATCTCCAAAAATATAGAGAAAAGTTTAGTGGAAGCTTTTAATCCAATTGGTATTAAAGATTGGAACTCCATTTTCTGGATTGCTCATCCTGGTGGACCAGCCATTCTTGATCAAGTGGAAGCTAAACTTAACTTAAAACCAGAGAAAATGAGAGCCACCAGACAAGTACTTAGTGAATATGGAAACATGTCAAGTGCTTGTGTTTTGTTTATTTTAGATGAAATGAGAAAGAAGTCTCTTGAAGAAGGTAAAGGTACTACCGGCGAAGGGCTCGAGTGGGGTGTTTTATTCGGATTTGGACCGGGTTTGACGGTCGAGACGGTGGTTTTACACAGTGTTGCCACTCATTGAGTTTTTCAGGCGAGAAATTTATGGCAGAAAGGGATAAAAATGGGATTTTGAACAAGTGATTGAGGGCAGGAATGAACAGAAAAAATATTTATTAATAGTAATAAAGAAGAATGAAGAAGTCAAGATGACTAGTCGGTTGTTTTATGTGTGGCGTACTTATGTTTTTATTTTTATTTTTATTTTTATTTTTATTTTTATTTTTATTTTTATTTTTTGTGTAAGATTGGCTAATTAATGTGTCCAATTACATTTTTCACCTTTGAAATTTGTAGGGCAATGTAAGTGTTATTTTATCAAGATTTATAAATGGAAAAGTCTTTATTTTTATGAAAAATTAAAGTTTTACCATGGAAAGATATAAAATAATTAAATTTAATTCGTACTGTTGGATTGGTTTATTTAATTAAAATAATTATTATCATCACAATCAAAATCTTTATTTTCCTTTTCATTGCTTTATTTATAAATTACTTTTTTTCTGTTTCAAACTAATTGAAACACTTTTTTATTTAACTTAAATTATAATTCACTTTTTATTTTAATAAGCTAGTTAATATATTAAATCTATATTATAGTTTTTAATATTACTTACTAAAGAAATACATATAAATATTTTTAACATCTAACTTCACTAAGGTCGAGATAGAGATTATCTCAAATAAAAAAAATAAATAGAAAAATAGAAATACAATTACACAATAAATTACATTTATCATTAATACAACATCTAAAAAACATATATATATAATTAATACAGAATATCAATTTGGAAAAATATTTTGTTTCTTCACATATCTAAATATTAAATTAATTACTTAATTAGATCGAGTGCAGAAATTAATAAAATTTGTAGTCATGGTTATCGATGAGCTTTAAAGAGATAACTAAAATGGAAAACTCAAACACTATACTAGCTATGCTCTTGGGCTTAATAAACAACGACAAACTAGCAAACATGCTAAGATTTTTTTATTTTTTTCAGAAAATTACATTTTATATAGTTATTTAAAAAAAAACTACTCTATAATTTTTAATAGAATTTGAAAATATATATTTTTAATGTAAAAAATAATATTTTTGAAATTGAAAGTTGAAAATTGGACTTTTTTAAAAAAGATATTTTTTTTAAAAAAATTCTAATTTTTAGATTTTTTTTATAAAAAAAAATATTAGTAATGAAGATATAAGCTGCATGAAGACAGTTTCTTGTGCTCATGGCTGACGTTAAACGTTCTACAGATGACTTTGAAAAGAGAAATCATTATAAAATTTCACTTTAAAAACAGAAAAGTATTAGATTGTACTCTAATTTTTTTTTTATTTTTTTTTTTTGGAAATGGATTGTACTCTAAAATTTAGTTGTGAATATAATGAAATATAATTATTGTTAAAAAAAAGAAATATAATTTCATGATATTTTTCAACAGCTCTTTAATTAAGTAGAGATGTGGTGGCACATGCCAAGATGAAGATGTAGACATTTTCCTAAAAAGAAAGAACAGGATTGGCACTGAGGCAGAGCTTTTTGCGGAAATTTATCATAAATAGTATGGGGATTCTCCATATTTTCCCTCACAATGGGAAAAGAGTTAACTCTTTTCATTGGCTGGGAATCCTCATATTATCTTATTATATTTTTAAATTTTATTATATATAAGTATTGAATTATTATTTTATTTAATATATAATTGTTATGGATTATTAAATTTTTATATTATTAAATTTTAATTTTAAAAATTAAAGAATATAAATTCTTTCTGGGACGAGAATACCCATGGAGGAAAAATAAATCAAAAAATATAAATTTATCTACATTTATTATGAGAAGGGAATAGAGATTATTCTTCCGCTCTCCCTCTGCCTCGTTGATATTCCTAAAACAGAAAAATAAAAGAGTCCTCTCTTAATAAGATTGAAATTTGAAAATATATGTATATCAAATTTTCACATCTAATATTTATATTAACGAAAATAATGTCATTAAAAAAATTCTGGAAAAAATTTCACTTGGTTCTAAAAGTAAAATTTTCAAATAATTAAAAAACAACAGTTTAAAACTATTTAATTCAACCTTATTTAATAAAAAAAACCAAAATTTCAATCTCAATTTTAGACACATACTAAGAACAAAAGTATATAAAAATAATTTTTACTTTTATATCAAATTTCCTTGATTTTTAGCAAAAAAAAAAAGAACTTTTTATACTTCTAAATAATAAAAAAAATTCATGTACCTTTCAAAATTAAAAAAAAAATACTAATTAATCTATCATCTTCTTCAACTTCTACATAACCTATATCGTTTTCATGAACTTTCCAGGAAAACAAACAAAATTTTCCTGTAATTGTTCCCTTTCTTTCTCTGGTCCCGCATCTACCTACTTAGATAGATTCATGGAAAAAAAAAATCTCAACTAACTAAAATGGAAATGGTTGCAAGTCTAATCGTCTAATTTAATGATTTGGAAGAAAACGTATAAATCTTTCTCAGTTACAAAGGAATTCAATCTGATATTAGCTAAGTATTTTTGTTTTTTTTTCTTGGTGAATCTTTTGATTTTTTTTTTTTTTGCATAGTAATTGCATGCAATTAGTGTTGCTCAATTGGGATTGTTTTTAGGTTTTACATTTTGGTCGCATGCAATTGCCATGTTTGACTCTTTTTCATCCATGTTACAAATATTATAAACTTAATTTGAGTTGTAATAATTTTTGTTTCGTTGTACTAATGATATAAATAATTTTTTCACATAATAATTAAACAGGATTAATGAAATAAAATATTATAAGATTTATTAATTAAAATTTAAAAAGAGAATTTATATAATGGAAATAATTTCATTATATAAATGTACTATAACCATATATGATAAAAAAATTTATTTTTACAATAAATTTTATATTTTAATATAATTAGTTATTAAAATGTTAAAATTTAGATTGGTAATATTTAATTTTAGTGGGTCAAAATTAATAATAAGTTCGCCATATAATTTACATGAAACTCTGATTAATTTGTTAATATATATTCCAATAACCGTATTGAAGTTGAACTATAAAAAATAAAATAAAAAAATCTGTCCCCCAACTCAATAATTGTGGGATAAAAGTCAAATTTTTTTTAGTAAAGGTCAATTCTAAATTTATTACCCAAATATATAAACACATTAGATTATGTTTCAATATAAATGAATTAATATCAAATTTTAATAGGGTTATAAATATAAAATCCTAATTTTGTTTTAAATTTATTATTATTATCTATTTTTTAACATATCAATTATTTTTATATAATGTGGACTAAGTTGCCGTTTCCTTTTCAAATAGACAATCAACAATAGGTTAAAGATTTCGCAAATTAAACTCCATGCATGTCTACACTGCACATAATAATAGGATACAAGAAGAAAGATGTTTGATAATTATTTGGAGCATTAATTGAACATTATGACTTTGCTTATTATCTATATAAAAGACTTTTTTTTTTTTTGTATTTCTTGTCCAATTCAAACTCCAGTTTTATTTAATGGACCAAGAAAGATATATGATTAGCCTTTATTTCTACATGGTGGTAAATACGGATTTTAGTCGAGAGAAAGTCAAAATTCTGTTACTTTTTAGTCGTAGATCCAACTAATATTTTTTTATAAATAAATATAATAGTTTTAAAAATACTTAGAGCTAGTGGAGTAAAAATAAAAATTTAGAGGGAATTATGGAAATAAAAATAAAAATTTTAGATGACGTAAATTTTTTAAAAAAAATTAAAAATTATGTGTAAAATTTAAAAAATATATATATATATAATTAAGGGTTATATATATATATATATATATATATAGAATTAAGGGTAATCTATAAAAATTTTATAGTTAAAAGAATAAAAAATAAAAAATACAAGAACAAATATAGAAAACAATAAAAAAATTAGAAAGACAAAATTTGAAAATTTTAAAACTGATATCTGTAATTTTTTTTTAAAAAAAATATGAAGTTAGGACTTAGGAGGAGTATGGACCCCTAGTGTATAAAAGTTTTTTTTTCTAATTTTTTTGATTGATAAATTAGTAATATTCATTTAATATTTATAATGAATCTCATATGAGCCATATCATATAAAATATAATAATCTTTATAAGAAAAGTAAAATTATCATTGAAAATTTGTATGCTACTATAATTTAAATAAGAGGTTTTGTAACATCCACAATTTTAAATACAAATAAATATTTATATAGAAGGTTAATTAGAGTATTGGAAGAGGTATATGTATAGAATATATTTAATATATATATAAGATATATATTGGATATATATAATATATGTATGATATATACCTAATATATACATAACATATACATTTTCACTAAAAGATAAAGTTAGATTAAAAGTTAAAATAAATAATTAAATAAACAAAAATTAAAAAGTAAGATGGATTATTATGGATGGGAAGATGATTAAAATATTTTAATATTATATTATATTATATTATTTATTTATTTAAGTGTAAAAGACAGATAAGGATAGGAAATTAAACAAAAAGTCATCTTCTTCTTACTCTTACCATTTTGGCCAAATTTTAGAGAGAAAAAGGAGAGTTTCCTTTCACCCAAAACATCAAATTTTATTAGAATCCAAGGGTTTCAAGTTGGTTTTAAAGATCGAGAACTTAGGAAAGTATTCTTTCCTTTTAGCTTATTTTATTGATTTTTAAGATTATGTAATTATTGAATTAGAGATAATGTTTGTTTAAATTGTTAAAATTAATAGTTATAAAACTAATATGTTGGATATGCGATGATCTAGTAGTTAATTGATTAAGGTGAGCATGATTGATGGAGTTAGGGTTTATGAATTGAATATGTGAATTTTGAGTTTTTAAAGGGAGTGTTTGCAATTGTTATATTGGGTTCTTTTGATGTTATTTTGGTGTGTGTATTATGCTTTTATGGTTGAGTGTCTATATTATGATTTTATGGTTGAGTGATGAAAATGACTATGGTTGAGTGAAGTTTGAGAAGGGTAGTAAGAGGAGAAATTAGGGTTTTATTGAGATTTTTAATAGAATTTGAGTAATTAATGGTAGTTTGATATAAATTAAGTATGGAAGTAATTCTAATTGAATAATTATGATTATTGTATGATTTATATATGCTTAGGTCAAATTGGTGGGAAGTGGTGAAGTGTAAGATTTGTTGAAAGTAAATCTTGGAAAGATATTTTAAAGCAAAAGGAGGTTAGTATATTATTTGGTAACTCTTAAATTAAATTTATATGATTGACATTGATTATTTTGATATGCTTTAAAGGATTTCACTACAAGAATTAAGCAGCATTAAAATTCTGTTTCTAAATAGTTTTAGAAACGGACTTGAAATCGAAAAAAATCATTCGTAAAATGCTTGTTTCTAATGTATTAGGAACAAAAATTTTAGTCCATATCTACCATAAAAACGGACTTGAAACAAATATATTGTGGTAGATTTTAAAACGGAACATACATCCGTTTTTAAATTGAGTTGGGCTGAAAATAAAAGATCCATTTCTATCAAAAACTGATAGATCTATTTTTAATAGAAACACATCATGGTCTGTTTCTAATAGAATCTGATCATGATCGTTTCTATTAGAAATGAAAATTTCATTTCTAATGAAGATATCTTGAGAAATTGAAGAACTGATTTAGAAACGAAAAAATCTGTTTCTAAGCATTAAATTTCGTTTCTATTTAGAAATGGATTTTTCGCTTCTATTTAGAAGCGGATCATGATTCATTTCTAAATAGAAACGGAAAATCTATTTCTAATAGTATTTTAATTTGATTTGGGAAAAACGGATTTGTTGCATTCGATATTTTACAAATGAAATTTTTATTTCTTGTGTCCATTTCTGTTACAAACAGAAAATTGATTTCAATTTACCGTTCCTCTATTAACGAATGAAGAGTGTATAAATAAAAATTTTCATTTTTAAATATTTTATTTATTATTTTATAATATTATTTAATTTATTCTATTGAATATTTTATATATTTTTCAGTATTACAATATTTTATTTTTGTTCTAAGAATGTAAATGCAAACTTGAAAATAATGAGAGAATATAAATATATTTAGATAATGTAAATGAAAAAAATGGATATCAAAAAATATTATGTTTACCAAATTATCGACACAACAATCAATATGTCAAACATATATAATAATAATATCTAACATATCTAATAATTTGTACACCTATCATATGCAGTCAACATATAAAAAAAAATATAATAATAATATCTTAAATATCTATAAATCTGTAAACCTATCATATACAGTCAACATGATAAAAATGTATAATAATAGTATCCAAAACATCTACAAATCTATAGTTCTATCATATACAGTCGACATATAAAAAATATATTGTTGGACACCTCCTTCAATTGTGATTGTTGCTGGTTCAGCTCCTTAAAAACATAGCCATCAAAAACACTTAATATATGTATTAATTATAACAAACTAGATTCAAAGTAATAGCCAACAAAAATATTGACTTACTTGAATACTCCAAGCAAGATTGCAAGCCTTGCAAACTTCTAAATGAGTAAAAGATGTGATCTATAGGCCTTAGGCATACACAAACAAGGTTAAATAGTTCATCTTTGCAAAAAAAGATCAACTCTCACATACATTTTGAAGATATGTAAGCATACAAAACAATATGTAAGCATACAAAACAATCAAATTACCAAAAATGAAATCCTGAACTCATCAATGAAATAAGAATCCATGTCCACTAGGTCCAATCATCAAACAAAACATATGCATTCACAAACCAAAAACGAATCAAGAATATTACTTTAGCGTACAGCTAACTGTTCATACCTTTTCCAAAATGAGTAGCCCATAAAAATTGAAAAAAAAAATGATAAAAGAAGAAGAAAATGACATTCAATCATACTGAAACTATGCACATATGGAGGCAACTCACAAAACAGCAGCAGTGGCAACAATATAATTAGAAACATTTTCAAAAGAGTTCAAAAACAGCAGCAGCAGCAGCAGCAATATAATTCGAAGAATTTTCAAATTAACGGTCATGACAAACATACTTTTCATTGATCAAATTTTCAACATAACAAACAACAATTTTAATGTAACAATATAGCTAAAAAACATCAAAAATATCAAATAACAGCAGTAAAAATATCAAAATTTCAATCTTTTTCTCAAATTTGCTAAATTTTCAAAAATAAGCCCTCAAAAACAACTAGATTAATCACTTGGAATAAACAAAAATCAATAATAATCCAAAACAGGACAGTGACTGTTAAGATTATTTATCACATAATTTTTATAAGACAGTGAGATGCTGCACCACTCACAATATGAAAAAAGCAAAAAACAAATAATCTCACATCCCAACAAAAAAAAAAATTGATCAGCTAAAAAAATTCATAATTTGTTACATTAATCACTTGAAAATCTTTTAGGCTAACTTCTATTCTTGAAGCCTAAGGGAAGATTTATTGCCAAGACACCAATGAAGAGTCTATTTATTTTTTAAAAAAAATTCTCAATACGTTATACAAAATAATTATAATAACAGACTATTAAAAGTACTGTAATATAGAGATATGATCTTGTTTCTTCAAATCCTTTTTAGTTTTATGAACAAACAAATATCAAGTTCGAATACGTTTGCAACACGAATTTCTTAAGAAATCAAGAAATGATAAGCATGTAGATAATAATATTACATACACAGCATAGCTAGATTTAAGAATTACTTAAACATAAAAAGCAAAAAAGTCAATTGAATTAACCCTTGAAATTATAGAGAGTTATTTTTAAATAATGTAGCATTTCTAGAAGCATTCCCTTGTTCATTTTGAATTATCAGTTTTGTTCATTTTGAATTATCAACTAAGTGTTGAATGCATTTTGTCCATTTAGAAACATTTAGAAACGAAAGTGAAATAAATAAATAAAAAATGGTAGTAGAAAACTAAAGTGATATAACACATTATAGGGACTAAGTGATAGTAATATACAGTCACCTTATCCTACAATTCACATACTTGCTGTTCAACACAGTTAGTTGGGCGTGTAAATTACACCTGCATTTTAAATATATAGCCCTTAATGTTTTCGTTTTGAAATTCGTCATTTTGAATCAACAAATTAATCATAAACTTCAAGACATACAACCCTTGTCAATATAATTTTGATATTCATCACTTCAAATCAATAAATTACACATAAATTGCCAAATAAAAATTACCACAGGCTCTTAATATAGAAAAGAATCGAACATGTGATTTAAGGAGTGGGAGAACAACAGCAGCTATCAAGTCAGTTGGATGAAAGGAAACTAAAAAGGATTACAACAGAATGTTAGTTAAAGCATACAGATGCAGTGCAAGTCTGTAATTGCATCATTAATATTAATTGCATTGATTTATGAGAAGTAATTTAGTTTGAATGTATCCCTTAAATGAAAGATTAATTATATATATGTATCAAAAAATATATATATCAGAAAATATGACTTGTAGTTCTTAAGAAAAATTTTCAATAATTAATTATTCAATCTTATTGCTACAGAAAATGATCCTATGTCATTAAAAAACAGGAAAAATCAGAATATGAATTATAAGATTCAAAAACATACTCTTCCCAAACAATATGGAAAATCAATAAAAATAAAAGAGTTTTTCCTAAAATATACTAAATCCCCTGAAATATATACAATGAACTAAATATACAAAAATACATCAAATGACTTCACTGGGCCTCTATAAACAATCAATATATAACATAATATCATCACTTCTTCATCATAACACAGAGTCCATAATTCAAATAACAAAAAGAAACTATGACAAGTAATTACATAAAGAAATTTTCAATATGTTCCTAAAATTTCTTTGAGTTTCATAGAGTGAATTAGATTCTACATCCTAGTAAGTGATTATTCATGATATTGACACATTTCGAATAACAAAGACATCAAATAATTGTTACATTTTTATCTTATTTTTATATATGTATAATATATATAATTTAAGTTTTTGAGGTATGCTTTACTTCTCCCTAGTAGACATCCCAACCATAATTAATTTACGGGTCCATTTAATTTATCTCAATTTTGCAGTGTTATGGTAAACAGTAGAGTTGATGTATTTAGATTTGAGACTGATGCAAATTAGTAGTTGAGTTTGCCATGTTTATCATCACCACATAACAGAATTGCTCTACCAAGCAAACAATAGACAAATAATATAAATATAAAGTGTGTGTGTATATATATATACTATTTGTTTCTAAATAATCTCCATGCAGAAGTTCTGAAAATTTCATTGCTAAATGGTATATAACAAGCTGTTAACTCTATTCTATATGTCTATCTGTTTTCATTTTTTTTTTTGGTCAATAAACGGTATATAGAGTAATGTTAGCTTTTACAACAAAATTGGATGATATGAAGTGAAGGAATTGCTATATGACTTGAGCTGGATAAGTAAATCGCTAAATAAGGAATTGCTATGTGGTACTTTAAAGGATTCACATGGAAAGATAATGCTTTTTTTTCCCAATCATAATCATGATTCATGACTTAGTTTATTTATTGATTATAATGGAAATATCATTATCCTAAACCAACAGTGACTAAAAAAACCACATTAAGATTATAGGATATCTCTAATGCTTTCTTAGAGAAGTGGATCTGTCATCAGCGACACTGAGATTATCTCAAAATTCTCCCTTAGATTTGATATATTATATATATTTCTCATGGATATATAATGTAAAGTTGGAAACAGCAAAAAGCAATAAAATGTACTAAATTTTTTTGGAAACAAGGACATTTTTCTTTATTTTTTATTAAAAGAAAAAATAGGAAGAGAATATTTTTTTTTTATTTTGGGTAACCCTGCATTTTACAAGATAAATGATCAATTAAAAAAGATCAATATATTGACATCTAAGGGAAGAGTTTAGATATTCATGATCGCAACAAAAAAATAACTAACACTATTAGGACCTATATGATCTTTCATTATTTAATCTTTTAACTAACTAATAACACTTTTAGGATCTTTATTTGTAGCTTTTGGAATTAGAATATTACTAGTTTATAATTGGCCTTTGTTTTAATTACAGAAATGCAATTGATCATATGATTTATTTTTTATGATTGGAAGCGCAGTATCTTGCTATTCATATGTGAATTTTCAAGGTTTTTACGCTCTAGTACATAGTACTTGAGAAAATTTTTGCTCGTTAATTAATTTTCAAGTGGGGCTCAAACTCTCAATCTTTCTTAAAAAAACAAACCCAGTACCATTAATTCATGTTTTACTGATTATGTAAATTATATTCTCTTTTTATGGATACATTAACCAAAACTTAAAATACTATTAGCCAAAACTGAAAGATTAAAACAACAATTATACAAAAAACACTCACTCCATGGCCACATCAATTATTTGAAAAAATTAAAACCAAAATACAAAAACCCCACCAACCATAATCAATTAGAAGCCAATAATTGCAGTAAAAATACCAATTGCAGCCAATTCCAATACTACATAATCATGTGAAATTAACATCCTTTGGAGAAACAAGAGTTTCCAAAATAGGGGAAGAGAAAAGACAAATGGTTAACAAGGCGAAACAAAAACTACCAAAGCAAAATCAAACATGGGATAAAAAGAAGCTTTCTTTCACTCTGTCCACACCCAACAAACAAACCTTCTCTTCGGTGCCACTCAGAAAGCTTTTTATCTTCAAACCAATAATAGTAACCTCTTCTCCTCTCTATCACTATACTTTCCTCTCTTTTTATTATTTCTGTTCATTCTCTCCTTCTTATTCTTATTCTTCTTATCTTTTTTTATAATGAAAACAATAAAAAAGAAAAATCAATCAAGAATATCATGGGGGAAGAGGAATTGAAAACTCCAGTGACGGCAGGTGAATTCTAGGGGAAAATCAGTTTTTTTTTTCCACTTCCAACAAATTAAAACATAAAATAGATTAAATAATTAAACTAACTTGAATCTAATTATTCATTACTATCCTAAATCTAAATACTCTATAGAAGAACCGAAAGTTACTATTAGAAATATCCCAACACAAATTCCAAATTCACAAATCAACAAAACATCAAAAAACAAACAAATGCCCAACCCGGGCCTAGGATAATTTTCACATCCACCATTTATTTCTACAGAGCAAATAAAACTGAATAAAACCAACAAAATCCACAGAAATAAAATCATACAATTTAACAGAATTCCTAAAAATAAAATCATAAATTAAGTGAGGAAATAAAAGGAGTGAACAATCGAACCTGTTGCTCCGATGGATGAAGGATGATGAACGATCAAACATGCTGCTCGGTTGAACTTGTTGCTCCTATGCTTCGGTTGAATGGGAGTGAGAAAATAAAAATGATCTGTTGAGGAAATGGAGAGAGTTGAGAGGAAGAGAGAGCTGCAAGGAGATAGAAATCAGATAGAGTTATGAGGAAAGAGGAAATGAGAATGAAGTGAGAAAAGAAAAAAGAGGAGACTAGGGTTCGCTGTATCTTTATTATGAAATAGAAACGAAGTCTCAAACGGACAGCAAATTCATTTCAATATCCTGTACACAATAGAAACAGAAAAGCCAGTCCGTTTCTAAATACCTGATCAAAATGTTGTTTAACAATAATTTCAGCGCCAAATTTTCCCTCCTGCCATTAGAAACGGATGACAATCTGTTTCAAAATATCCGTTTCTAAATTGTTTTAATTCCACTTCTAAATTTTCGCCAGTTATTCACGCTAGAAATAAAAACGGTTTAGAAACTAAAAAGGTCGGTTTCTAAATTTCATTTCTAATTCGTTTTTATTCCGTTTCAAAATTGTTTAATTTTGAGCTACTCCGTTTCTGTTTCAAATCAGTTTCTATTTAGAAATGGAATCATGTCAATTTTTAAATTTCGTTCCTAAGTTGTTATTGTCTTATAGTGTTTCTTTATTTCTTTAAAGTAGTATTAATTATTAAAAATAAAATGGTGTTTAGATATGATTTCTGTGTAATATGTTAGTAATATGAAAAATTATGTGAAATATGAAAACATTACAAAAAAAGATAAAATATGATTAAAAGTGTGAAATATGTTAAAAATGATTTGAAAAGATGAGATTAAATAATATAATAAATAATGAAAGAAAAAATGTGAAAAATAGCTAAATATATTTAAAATATGAAAATTGTAAGAAATGAAAAAAAAACAATGAAAATATAATAATGAGATGAAATGTAATATACAACGCGATGTGTAAAATATATATAATTATAAAAAAATATTTAAATGTGAAAATGAGTCACATTTCATAGTTATGTGAAGTGATTATGTAATATGAAATATGGTAATTATATGAAAATATGAGTAATTCATAAATGGATCAATTGTAGAAGTGATCATGAGAGAGTTTGTAACATCCATAAATTTACTAAAATAAACTTAAGTTGAGTTAAATAAATGATTTGGGGAATGAATAAAGTGTTAAAAGTGAGAAAAAGCTAGAAGTATATGTGAAATACATAAAATATATAAAGTCAAATATTAAAAGGTAAAAGTCAAAAGGTGAATAATAAAAAGTTAATATATATATATAATATAAATAATAATGAATAATGAATAAAATTAATAAAAAATTAATTTAATTATTGGATAGTGAAAGATGATGAAAATGTGGATATTTATTAAATTATTAATTAATTAATTAATATATGTGGTTAAATTAAGAAGAGAAAAGAATGTAAAAAAATTAATATCTATCATCTTCTTCTTCTTTTCTTCAAAAATATTTTTTTCCATGGATACCCAAAGAAATTTTTACTTCCAATAACTCAAGATTACATCAAATTTTCAAGAAACAAAAATGAATTTGGAGGTTTTGTAAGAGGTAAGTAAGCTTTCTTTGGATTTAAGAGAATTTCTTTTAAGTTTAAGATTATATGTAATTTGAATTTTTAAAAGAGAATGTTTTAATTCATGAAATGGTATTGAATGATGTTAGTTTGACATAGATATAAATATTTTATAATTAAATGGTTGATTTGTTTGGGTATAGTGGAAGCTTGAATGGGTTAGTGAGGTAACTAGGGTTTTGAAAAGAATTTGTTAAGGAATAAATGTAAATTATGTTAAAATATTTAAAATATATTATAAAATGATCCTAATGATGAAAATAAACTTAAAATATAATTTGGAAGTGGTTAGGATAGTTGCCCAATATTAAAGAAGATTAGGGCAAATATTTAAAATTTTAAAGGAGTGTGTTAAATTAAGTTTAATTGCTTAAATTATATAGAAATGTGATATTAATAAAGTTTTTAAATTTAAAATATAAATAGGAGTTGATTAGATTGGACTTGCCATATCATTGTAGTGAAAGACACTTTGAAAAGTGAAGAGAAGAGTAATAATTTAGCTTGGAGATTATCTTAGTTAAAGGTAAGTACATAATTTGACTTTTTATAATTTATTTGCATGTAATGTGATTGATAATATGGACATTGATTATGAAATAATGTGAGAATATATTGAAAATGAGGAAAATGGTCACATTGTGAATGTGACTAGGAATAATGTATAATGAAATTGTGATATGTGAAATGATCATGCAATATGTGTATATTTGTATAAATATGAAAATTTGGGAAATTAATAAAATATAATAATAAGATGAAAAATGTGATATGTGATTGAGAATATGAGAAATGGTTATAGAATAATTGAAAATGTGATATGAAATGATCACTTGAAAATGAAAAATGTCTATAAAATGTAAAAATTGAGCAAAGTGATGGAAAAATATTGAAAAATAAATAATGATAGAATCGTTTATATTAAGGTAATAAGGTATATAGAATGTGTATTGTCTTGTATAGTATCTTGTTTCAGAGAATTGTTATTAGTGCTATTGATATAATTTGCCTTCGGCTCGATGCTGGACGTCACTTATGATATGATAGTCACTTATGATATGATATGCCTACGGGCTAGATACTAGGTGTTAATGTTGATAATGTTATTTGCCTTCGAGGCAAAACACAGATGTATCAATATGGGACATATGCGATATTTAGATCCCCAGTGTCGCGATAAACTATAATAATATCTCTGAAACCGAAATATTTTATAGGATTATTTGGCCCAATGTGTATGTTTGTGATATGTTTATGTGTATATATGTATTGTATTATGGATAATGGTATATGATTATTTTGTTAGGATATGGTAAAGTACGTGAGATGAACTGATGAATAAATGATAAATAATGTATGATGATGGATTGTGGCTAAATTATAAGATATTGTGTGTTTGACAATCCTATACAACTACTTGTCTATAGAGAGTTGAGATTGATAATGCATGTGCTGATAGACCTGAGCATAGCTAGGTCTAGAGGCTGAGATGACCCCAGCAGGGTTGGGTCATGGAATTGATATTGTGTGTAATATGTATTGTTATTTTTAAAATATGTACCACTAAGCCTTAGGTTTAGCGTAGTTATGTAAATCATGCAGATGAGAGAGTTGCCGATCAAAGAAATCCTGATTATGGATGACACTTGGTGACTTAGGGTGTTGTATGACCGATTGTGCCATTTGCATCCATGTATAATTTCTATTATAATACATGCTGGATTTTTATATGTATTGTATACATTATGAAAAATTTGTATAAGTATGTTTGAAGGGATCTGTAATTAATAACCATATTTATTAAGTACGTACATTTATAAAATAATGACTTTTGGATGAACAACTTGAGTTAATTGGAGAATTGTTGGTATTTGGATAATTAATTTTTAGAAGTGTGTTTTATGTAGGTTGTGAATACTTGATTTTGTGAAACACTAAAATTTCAGATAAAATTTTGGCGAATTTTTTTCAGAGATTTTTCAACAAAATTTATATTTTATCAATTAATTACATATGCATATATTTATTTGCCTATTAAATTTATATTGTAAAGGATAATTTGTTGTTACTAAAAATATAGAGAATTTCTACTGTTAATTATTGTGATATTCTTATATTCTACATATGTATTTTACATATACATGGTGTACATATTATACGTATATAGGATATAAGGATGTTACAAAGTTGATCACTTGAGAAATGTAAAAATTAATAGAAAGGAAAATGAGAATATGAAAATATGGTTTAAAATTGTGAGTTTGCTCTGCACTATTACTGGTTTCAGAAAGTTGATGTTGGTGTAATATATGTTGATAAACATGAGTAGAGCTAGGTCTTGAGAATGAGTTTAAGTCTGACTAGAGCTAGGCTTTGATCCGAGCAGAGCTAAGTCATAAAACTGATGATGTGATAGTTTAAATCTATTGTTCTCAAACTTGATAATTGTGTAAAGTATTGTTGGGACCCAATGTGTATTATTGTGTAAGTCTATAAAAATTATGTGATGATGTGTGTGATGCATTATCTCAATATATGTGTGTGTATTGTGAGATTTGATATTTGTATATATATATATATATATAATGATTCAATAAATATTATACGAGAACGTTACTACATAACTATATGAGTATGAGAATGAGTAGATGAATATTAAGTGAACATATAAAATAATGGTGTTAAATAATTAACAAATCAATGTATGTATAAATATGAGTTATATTACATGAATATACCACCAAGCTTATAAGCTTAGTGCGGTAGTGTGTATCATGCAAGTATTAGAAGTGCATATCAGAGAAGTTCAGACTGTAAAGAAAAATTTGAGGTTATATATGCCACAAGACTAGACCAGTAATGCTACATATAATGTATAAAATTATTTGAAAATACTATATTTGTATAATATAATAACCAATTGTGATTGTATTTAAACATAGAAGGTTTTATTTAGTTTTGAATATGTACATAATGTATATTTTTTATTTTATTAAATATTTAATCTTGTATGAAGAAATGTTAGAATTTGAGGAATTATATATTTGAATTTTTTTTAAATTATAGGTTGTGTTATTTTGATTTTGATATTATTAAAATTACAGATAAAATTTTAGCAAAATTTTTTTAGAGATTTTCTTTTATAATTATTTTACTACACTTGGTCATGGATGAGCTAACAAGACATATACAAGATAATATTTCTTAGTATATGATGTTTGCAGATGATATTGTGTTGATAGATGAGACTCATTTTAATAACACGAATAGAAAATGAGGCAAAGTTATTTTAGACGGAGTAGCAGTACCTCATAGTACTCATTTTAAATACCTTGGTTCTATTATTCAAGTGGATAGTAATTGTGAAGAAGATATAAGTCACAAGATTAAAACTGGTTGGATAAAATGGATGAGTGCCACATGAGTATTATGTGACCGAAAGATGCCAGTCAAATTGAAAAAAAAATTCTATCATACTGTCATACAGCTTGCGATGATGTATGGTAGTGAATGTTGGGCTGTGAAAGGACAACACATGAATAAGATGCATGTTATAGAAATGAGAATGATGAGATGAATGTGTGGACACACTAGAATGGATAGAATCAGGAATGAGAATATTAGAGAAAAAGTAGGGGGGTAGCGCCTATCGAGGATAAGATAAGAGAACATAGATTGAGATGGTTTGGCCATATAAAATGTAAACCTAAGGATACACCGATTAGGAAAAGTGAACTAGTTAAAGTATAAATGTCTAAGAGATGCATGGGTAAACCTAAATTAACTTGGACAAAAGTGATATAAAAAAATCTTGTTGTTTTAAATTTATCAAAAGAGGTAGTCTTGAATCGAATCAAATGAAAAAGAAGAATTCATATAGCTGACCTCAATTAACTTGAGATTAAGAGTTTGTTATTATTGTTGTTATTTAATTGCAGTACATATATTTATAAAATTATATTTTATATTATCAAGGGAAAGTATTTATACAATTAGTTTTTATAACACTTTTGTATTATATATATATATATTATGTATTGTGTATATATATATATAATATAAGGGTGTTACAAATTTCTTTAAAGAGTAACCTAAAAATAAATATATTTTAAAAAATATCTATTTTTTATTTCAAACAATACATTTTTTTTATAATTTCAAAAATATTATTTTCAAACATATATTTTTAATATACATTTAGTATACTAAAAATATATTCTATTTTTAAAAATATATATTATATATAAATTTAATATATCAAATATGTACTAAAAAATAGAATATTTAAAAAAAATTAAAAAAAATGTTATATAATATAATTTCTCTTTTTTAAATAAATTTAGTCCCAATAAAATTTTGAGAAATTTACACTAAATAACTTAGTTTTAACTTTGATTTTCAAAACTACCACTTTTTGCGGATTCACGTTTTTTTTTTTTAAATTTCTTTTTAACGGTTTTTTTGCGTTAATTTTTTCTTATGTTTTTGTTTTCTTATTTTCCTTTCGTTTTTTGACATTTAGCAGTTATTTATGTTTTTATATTTATAAATAAATTTTTATTATTATATCTTTATTACATACATAAAAAATAAATATATACACATTATATACATAATATATATAATATAATAAAAGATATATAATAACATATACATATATACTAAATATACACACGTCATTTACATAATATTTATATAATTTATTTAATATTTTTTGCTTTTATTTTAATATTTTTATACACGTAATATTCACATAATATACAATCAACATATATAATATACACAAAAAAAAACATAATATAAATATAACTTCTTCACAACATCTATAACTTCTGTATAACATATACACAACATATTCTCAACATCTACTAATAATAGTCAGTTTTTTAAATTTTTTTTATGTTTATAATATGTAAATTTTATTTAAAAATATATTTAGTGATTTTTATTAATATACTTTAATATATTTTATATTTTTAATTTTTTAGTATTATTTATAATTAAAATTAAAAATTTTTCTTTTATAAAAATTTAATACATATATTAGTTGAAAATATATTTTAAAATATTAATTTTTATTATTTTATTAAAATATATTCATTTTAAATTTTAAAGTTAAAAAAATTTAATAAAATATTATTTAAAATGAGAGATAAGATATTTTTGAGAAAAAAAACTTGTTTTAAAGATGGGTTAGTATTTTTAAAAACCTTTTTTTAAAGATATTGTATTTTTAAAATGAAATTTTTGAAGGTAGTTTCGTAAATTTCCCTAAAATTTTATCCAAAAATATTCTCCATATAGCTGGAAATCACCTCGTTTTCCTTATATTACAAAATGGGCTACATACGCCCACAAATAATTTCCATATTTTAATGGGCTGATTTACGTAAAGGATTGGACCCAGTTTAACTAGTTTTTATTTTTTTTCCCTTTACAAAACTTTTAAACAGCTTTTAAGTTTTGAATAAACTATTTAATTTTTGGGGGTTTTACAAAAATACCAAAAAAAAAATTAAATTTACTATAATTTTAAAAAATATGTCTAGATTTATAAGAATTTATAATTAGTTTACTAAAATATCATATTTACAATATTTATTATGAGTTTATTATGGATTTGTTATGAGTTTATTATAAAATAACTAAAATATAACTAATAAAAATAAAAAAAAAATTTAAAAATGACAGAAGTTGTAATTTTTTCTTTAATTTTAAATTTATTGTTTTGAAAAATATGTCAGAAAAAGCTCTTAATATGATAAAAATATCAGCGTCAAAACTTTCTTTTTATGAAAATACCATATTTTTTTATCAGATAATATTAAATATCAAAAAGATTATAATGAATTTATACTTAATATATATTGAGTTTATATTTAATATATATTAAGTTTATTAGACACAAACTACATAATTAATAATTCATTTATGTACTATAAATATATATTAATAATTATATATGACAACATTTTCAAAAAAAAATAATTATATATCACAAAAAAAAAATGCATCCCAATAAATTATACAATATATATATAATTTATACTTAGCAGATAAATAGTTTATTAAACAAAAATTATTATATAAATAATTTATATCACCATTATAAAAAATAGTAAAGAATTCATATATCACAAATTCATTAATATATGAGCCTAATTATCATAATATATATATATTATACAAATATATAAAGTTTACTCTCAGTATAAATAGAATTTACACTTATTATATATAAAATTTATCAAACTATGAGATTATTAAGCCGTTGGTATGGAAGTCAAATCAAATGAAAGAATATTTTTTTTGAGAGAATCAAATAAAAAAATTAAATCATACTATATCTTATAAAATTATGATAAACCATGAAATAAATGAAGTACAACTTTTTAATAAAAAAAAATGAGCTTCTTCTTTTGCTAAAGACTCATATTCAGATATGAAGTCCTATATACATACATATATATATATATGTATATATATATTCTAAATCTTCACTTTTTTGACGAATTTTAGTGCCTAGATGGATAGTCTTTTTTTTTTAATTTTTTTATAAATTATCAAAAAATAATATCATAAATTCATTAGTTTATACAAATATTATTAAATTTCTCAAAAAAATTTTATTAATTCATAAATTTATCAGCTTTATATAATATATACAAAATTCATTATAAATTTATCATATATATGATAATTTCTATAAATTTATTTTTAAATAATTATAATTTAATTATATATTTTTTTATAAAATGACCCAAATAAAGAAAAAAATTTAATGAGCACAATGTCCTTTCGCTGTTTCGACTCGTTTTTAGACTTGTACAACTCTACTTTCTATTTTGACTCATTTTTAGGCTTGTACAGCTCTACACTATTAACTAAATAAAATTGAAATTGAAATTTTGCATTTTTTGAGATTTCAAAACACTATGATCATTTACAATTTCCTTTTTTTTAATTACCAAAAAGAAAAGTTGTTTGTCTATGTCTATAAGATATTGAGCATCAAACTGTCCCATTACCTTAAATTTTTATAATTAAAAAAAAAAAAAAGATTGCCCACAAAATTTCTATATACACTAGAAAAAAAAGGTAAAAATAGGAAAAAGAAAATGGAATTGCTTTTCAAGTAATAACTACAATTTGAAACTTTGTCGTCCATTCATGAACAAAAGAAATAAACTTAAACCAATTTTCAAAAATTATGGTTAACTTCCATTTCAAGTTAAGTTGGATGCCTACCTTTCCATTTCAATTAAATTTTGTTTTATAAATTTTATTCTAACTGAAATTCAAATTTAAAATCATTTAGCTTTGGGAACAATTTCAGTAAAAAGTTGATATATATTTAAAATTTCAATTAAAATAAAATAATAATTAAATTTTTATATTGTAAAATAATTATTCTACAATTAAAACAAAATTAAGAATAATTATTTCACTATTAAGCCTTTTAAGTCAATATATTATTACTATATTTCAAATTGCAAGGCTAAGAATTAAAATTTGGACAAAATTAATTAAGAAAAAAAGGTTAATTGTGATATGGAGGTGGACTTCTGAACTAAAGGCTTGGCTGGGGCTCCTTGGCTGAAGGACCTGCAAAATAAAGAGGAGGCTCAAGCTCCCGTGGAGAGTCTCCGATGCTTAAGTCAGTACTCGATCTTGTGCTGAATATAGATAGTCAGAGTTTGAAAAGAATGCCCTTTACTTGTACGTTTAAGCTCCTTTTATACATGTGAGATGGTGGTAGACAAACTCTGTCGGTGGTGGGAGACAGACTCTGCCGGATGTAAAAGACAAACTCTGCCGGACATGTGAAACTCTAGGTGGTAGGAGACAAACTCTTCAAATAATGGAGTGTCAGGGAATATTGTGAGAAATGATGCACTGGTCAATAAACTGAGCCTATACGACGAGCTCGGTTGACAAGGAGTGTCGATCGTCTGTCAAGCTCGCTACAAGAGGCGCTGCTTATTCCAAGTTATGTGTGCCCAGCTCGGTATGATGAGGTGGTCCGGCTTGATTGCTTAACTCGGTCTATAGGTATACACTACTAGTCCCTCTCTGCTGTGCTGGCATTTATGTAACCTTCAAAAGTTTATCCACTTTTCACTTGGCTGCTAGCTATTTCTTTGGTCCCAAATTCCTTCTCTTTTGTTTGACTGGGGTGGCGAGAGGATTTAAATATAATTCGTTCGTCATAAGCTCGGGAGGGATACCTGTAACATCAAATGAAGTCCAAGCAAAAATATTCTCATATTGTTCAAGTACCTATTCGAGAGAAAGCTCCTTTTGAGGGCTTGATGAAATTGTGATCTTCAAGGACTGTCTAGATGCAAGCTCAACATCCTTTAGCATATCTCTGGACTCTGCTCTAGGATGTTAATCATCTGTGGGCTGCAGGGAGTCAACCGGGAGCACCATGTTGGCGTTCTTTAGGAGCATCGCATAGGAGTCTCGTGCAACCAGCTCGCTTTCCCTTAGGACTGCCACACTCTCCCGAGTGAGAATTTTCAATAACAAACTTTTCATAGAGATGCAAGCATCCACCCCTATAAGCAATAGTCGACCAAAGATTGCATTGTACGTAAAGTTCATATCCACAACCATGAAAAAAACTCGACATTTTCGAATGACCACATCATCACCCATCTGAACCTCCAGCATTATAGACCCTGCTACCGGTATCGCCTTCCCAGATAGGCCTACAAGGGGAGCCAAGACCGAATTTAGAATAATCTGTGATATACCGAGCTTCTTAAAGGAATCCAGCATCAACAGGTTTACTGCACTTTTCGTGTCCACCAGAATACGCTAAACAAGAAAGTCTTGAACCACGGCCTCCACCACTAAGGCATTAGCATGGAGATCGGACACTTGATCGGATTCTTCAGCATGAAAAGTAACAGCGGGCCTTTCTCCTTTGTGAACTTCAGTTATGAAAAAGGCTCTATAGACCTGTGCTTTCTAGATGTGCTAGCCGTGTCGTAGTACTCTCCTCCTGCAATAACATGTATCACTCTAGTAGGAGGTTTTCTTCTGAAATCGAGAAGACGACTCAAAATCATTGTCTGATCTGCTGCGATCGCTGGTCCTTGCAATGAACTGTCATAACTCCCTAGCTTGTATCAACCTCCCTATCTCCTTCTGTAACTTGGTACAATCATTGGTTTTATGACCGGTGCCTCTGTGGAAACTGCAATATAGGCTCTGATCTGGGTTAGGATCTTCTCTCACTAGTTTGGGCCAGTTGACCATCATGTTGTCCTTCAGTCAATGCAAAATAGTGGCAAGAGAGGCATTCAATGGGGTTAGCCTCTCCCCAGCTTCTACAACGTGATAAGCTTTTTAGGAGTGCTGCTGGCCAGATGGTGGGATAGTGCTTCGGCTGTGTTCTTTCTATGAGCTGCCTGGCTTTGAAGTCTTAAAGTAGTCCGGTCTCTAAGAGCTCGACTTCAATGGCTTAATTGATGTCTTTGATGATTGGTCCTTTCTGGAGGCTCGAAGTTCTTACCATATCCAGTTATTTTCGTCCATTCGGATATACTTATAGGCTTAGTCCATTAGGTCAATAAAATTCTCCGGAAGGTTCTTACTCAAGGAGTTGAAGACTTGCTTGCATTCAGTATTTTGAATCATCGCCTCTAAGGCCAGCTCAAAGTTCACCTTAGGAATCTTATTGACAGTCTGATTAAACCTCTCAGCATAATGTCAGAGTATTTCTTTAGGCTTTTGCACTATTTTGAGCAGATCCTCCAAAGTTAGCTCGGGGTTGATGGGCGCCACAAACTTATTGATGAACAGCTTGGTAAGCTGCCCAAAATTGAATATGGAGTTCAATTTCAGACTTTTATACCAGATCTGTGCATTATCGATCAGGGTATTGGAGAAGAGTTTGCACAAAGCCGAGTTAGAGGTGGTATATACCAGAGCGGTGTTGTAGAAGCTGTCAACATGTGTCCGGGGATCAGACGAGCCATCATATTCTTTCATTTTTGGTATGTGTAAGCCGGGGTAGGTGTCTGTTAGGATCTTTTTGGACAATAGGGATTGAAATGTGGTATCATACTGTAGTATAGTTTTTTTTGTGCATCTTCTTGATTCTCTCATCAACAAGGGCATTGAGATCACCCTCGAACGCTTTTGCTTCCTTGTGCTTCTATTCGGTACTGTGCTGGATAAGGTTGACCTCTGGCTCAGAATCAGTGTCTTTCGGAGAATAGTGTCTCCTTCTTATTTGGTTTTGTGGTCCAGGTGAGTCATCCCTTTTGGGGTACTGGTCAAATTCGTTAGAGAGTGTCGAGGGGTCGTAGCCTGGGGATAGTGTTTGAGGATGAGTTGTCTGAGGCGGGGCTTGATTGGTAGTTGAATTTTCTTGGTCAGGATGAGGCTGCTCAGTCTGGTGTCTTATGATAGAGATTAGATCTCTAATAGAGGTGGTCAGATCTTGAGCCATCCATTCCGCCAGGCCCTCTGGGAGCATTGGTATTTAGCTCATCTGTACTAAGGGAGATTGAGGCTAAAGCAGGTTTGTTGTAGAGGGTCTGGCTTTGGGGGACGTATTGGCATTGAGGGTGTAGGGAGACCGAATGTGTTGGTTTTATAGTGTGAGAGGATGGTTTGGTCTGGAATGGGTTGGGGTTTGGGTCCTATTGTCCATCTTTAGGGATTAACTAGTCCACGCTCACTGCACCAGTGATATGGAGGTGGACTTCCGGACTAAAGGCTCGGTTGGGGCTCCTTGACTTAAAGCTCGCGCCGAAGGATCTGCAAGACAAAGAGGAGGCTCAGGCTCTAGTGGGGAGGCTCCGATGCTTAAGTCAGTACTTGAACTTGTGTTGAATATAGGTAGTCAGAGTTTTGAAAAGAATGCCCTTTACCTGTACGTTTAAGCTCTCTTTATATATGTGAGATAGTGGTGGGCAAACTCTGTCGATGGTGAGAGACAAACTCTGCCGAACGTGGGAGACAAACTCTGAAGAATGCGAAAGACTCTACATGACGGGAGATAAACTCTTCAGATAGTGGAATGTCAGAGAATATTATGAGAAATGATGTGCTAGTCAACAAACCGAGCCTATACGACGAGCTTGGTTGATGAGGACTGTCGATCGTGTGTCAAGCTCGCTACAAAAGGTGCAGTTTGTTCCGAGTTATGTGTGCCCAACTCGATACAATGAGGTGGTCCGGCTAGATTTCTTAGTTCGGTCTATAGGTATACTCCAAAATGTAATTACAAAAGTTTTTTTTAGTAAAAATATTATTTATTACAATATATGTATATAAAGTCATCTCTTTTTTTTCATTTAATTTAAATTTTTCATGCCAAATTTTGTGAGATCTCTTTTACATCTTTATGAATATACTTTGATGTTTTCTTAAACGGAGAAAATAATAATAATAATAATAAAATTAATTTACCCCACTTATGTCAATTGTTTATATCATCATAAACATTTTAATTACTACCTTTCCTAAAAAACATTAAGATCACATATTATATTTTGTAAAGAGCATGCATTATATATTACAACTAAGAACAATTAATCGCAATAAATTAGTAACATATAATTATTACAATGTCCTTGTGTCATGAAACATGTTTTTTTTTTTATGGAGAGAAATTTATGCTTTTAAAAAATTAATCATTTAATTTTTTATACCATTAAAGTTAGTTAATAGTTTCTTTAATTTTATTTAAACATTTCTTTTAGTAAAATGATATAAGAAGTCATCTTTACACATCCTATTAAATTCATATTTTTAATTCCATTAAAATTATGTCATTCATATCGAAATTAAAAATTTTTAATTTATAATACTGATCCTATGAATCCTATGTTTGACATTGTTTAGTTTAAACAATAGAAAAAAAAAAAAAAACTCATATGAAAGAATAAGTTCAGTCTTGCAATTTTATTCTCATTAAATTAATTGACTAATAGTTTTTTCTGTTAATAAATATTTTGTAACCTAAATTTAATTTATTATAGCATTATACATATATAACTATGAAGTATATTATAGCTAAAAATGTGAACTTCTTGTAGTAAATCATTTTTTTACATAATCAAATAAAAGTCAAATAAACTAACAAAATTAACAATAAATAAAATTTAATTAACCAAAATACAATATACCTTTAGTGATACAATCTAAGTGAAAAAAGACAAAATTTAATTAACAAGAAAATGACAGGAGAATATATAGTAGCCATAACCTGCAGAGCATGAGAATGAAATAGTTAGTTACTAAAAAAAATATATAAAAAAGAGAAAGAATTAATAAAAATAGAAAATAAGAATATTTTTCATTATAATAGGGATAAATTTTCACACAGAGAGGGGGATAAAAAAAGGGTTTAAAAAAACAGAGAATAAAGAAAAAAAATTGTGAGAAAGAAAAATTTCAAAATAAATTCTTGGTAGAGGAAAATCACAGAAAAATTGAGTTTTATTAAGTAAAGAAAGTGTATTTAATAAGAGCCACTAACAGTTTAGATAAGAAATGAGAGGAAATTTACTCCTATTCTTCAACAAATAAACTCCCGAATCAAGTACATATTCTATATAGTTTGACTTTTATAATCTTAAATATTGGTTTACTGTAATTTCAATACATGTATGCACTGTCTCAAATGTATGAATATCCAAAGATAATGAAACTAATAAACAAAAGAATTGCATGCACAAATCATAAATATACACACGAATCTTACAATAACTATAGCCATCACAAATCTATATATTGATAAAAATGAAAAAAAAAACAAATAAAAAACAATGTATATATACATTTAGATTAGGGTAGTATTAGAAAAAGAATACAGAAAAATCAAGTAAATATACTTAACATAGAAATTAAAATTTAAAACAAAAAAAGAATGTACATCAAAGGATTGGAAATTTAATAAAGAAAACAAAAAATAAAAATATTAATTAAATAAAATTTAGGGGTTCTTACCTCAGTGTTGTGGCACACAAATAAAAATGAAATTACATTTGAAGAAATTGTTAGAATGAAAATTTGAGTTAAAATGAATGAAGTATCCCTTCATGTACGTGGGATTCTCGCTAGAGCGAAAACAAAAGAAAGAAAAAGTGAAAGGGGATGTTGAAGTGGGCGGCAAGAGAATGATAAGGGAGGAAAGAGAGTAAAAATGAATATATATATATATATATATATATGTGGAAGATTAGGGTTAAGAGATCAGTTTAATATTATTCTTATTATTGTTAATATATTTATACAAAAAGAAGGGAAAAGTATAAAGTTATTATAGATTTTTTTTTATTTTTTATATAATTTATTATTATATTATATTTAATATTATAATAATAATAATGTCTTATCATAAACTATTTTTTATATTTAAAGTTAAAATTTGCATGCAAACATTTATAATAATAATAATAATAATAATAATAATAATAATAATACAATGCTAACATCATATTGACATTGCAGTGGATTATTCCATAAAAAAAAACTTTGTAGTGTGACAATACGCTACGACTCATTTTTATATGTTATATATTTATTATTTAAAATTTTTTTTCTTTTTCTTCCGGCCTGAAAATTAAAAGTAGATAATTTGTTTATTACTAATCTTTTGAATCAATGGTTCACTTTATTATTTTTTTAAAATTCAAAATTTCTACTAATACCAGTATTCTTAATTTCTATTCTTTTAATTATTCATCATAAAGATATTTTATTTACAGATAAAATTAACATGAAAGCGTTGAAATTATTATATCCAAGAAATGATTATAATAATAAGTAAATTTAAAATTTACATCTAAAAAATGATGCATATAATAAAATTAAATAATTATACCCAGAAAATGGATATAATTATGAAAATATAATGACACCTATAAAATAAATAGTAAATTTAAAAAAATTAATCAAATAAAAATAACAATAAAATAAAAATAAATACAAGAATTATGTCCAGGGAGAAAACTTAATAACAACAATAATAACAAAATAATATTAATAATATTAGCAGCAACAACAATAATAACAATGAATAATAATAATTACATAAAAGAATATTTAATTCATAAAAAAAATATGATTGAACTACGAGGATTTTGATTCCGTCAAATAGATACATAGATATTCGAAATCAAGTTTCGAAATCAAGTTTATCTTAATAAAAATAAATAAATTTTTTCAATATATATATATAATAATAAACATGCACTAATTAATAAATAGCAACATAAAAGATATAAAATATTTAATAAAAAAAATGTAAAATTAGAATAATTTTATCCCGAAAATAGGCATAATTTAAAAAATAATAATAATAATATATTCAGTAAATGTTAAGCTATAAAATCTTATATATTCAGGTATTAAATATTTGGATTGAATCACATACTAATAAATAAAGTATGTACCCACGAGGGTAATAAAATTATTAAAAATAATTAAATAAAAGTAATAAATATTTTGTGTTCAGACAGTGGATATAAAAAAATTAAATATGAGAATAATTAAATAAAAGAAATACAATTTGAATTTATATTCAAGCAGTGAATATAATTTCTCCTAAAAATAAATAATAATAAATAATAAAATATTAGAATAATTATAGTATCAAGTTAAAGTATATGGTATTTTTCCTTCTCTATACGTAATCAACCCTTCGAACTTTGTCTCTGGAAATGCAGACCATTACTAGATGTCCAATCAAACCTTATAATTGATTAGTGGCGACTCATAACGCACATAAAAAAATAAAATAACAACTAAATATAAGCCGACCAAAAACTAAATCAAATTTATAATCCGCCGGCTCCCCCGTCGTCCCATGTGTGATAGCTGGCGACTCCACTGGAGAATAGTAAGTTACTAAATAGAGGGGTTAAGTTATAAATATTATTGTGATATCTATATTTTATTTATTTATTGTGCTTTGAAATTTATTTAATGTCATTATTTTATATAATACTTAATTATGTTCATTTGCGTATTTCAACCGACAAATCTCTTATCACACACATACTTAAAGGTCAAAAAGTGACCTATTGCCTTAATAGGCTTAGTACGAGGATGAAGAAGAGATGTCTCTGTAAAAAATCTGGCAGGGCTTTTAAAAAATCTTCACCTAGATTGTCTTTTAGCCAGGTATTGACTAAAGAACCTGTTAGTCTAGGTTGTGGGCGATAGCAGGATAATCCACAGTCTGGGAACCTTAAAACTATAGTGCAATAAGGTGGGTCTGTATCATTAGAAATAGAACTCAATCGTATCAATTCACACATTTAGACAACCTGTCCTAAACCATTCTAAAACTATTTAGGATTAATATGCAAAATAATATATGTTCATGCTCTCCTACTTGCTCATTACTTTTCAAGTCATAATGTATTTTTATAATCTTCTTTTATGCATTGGTGCATGTACACGATATGTCATACGCGCAAAATTACAAATTATTGAACAAAAGGTGCTAAGTCATGGAGTACGAAAATCCCCCACTCATTGAGCAAAAGACCGAGCTCTTGCCATCAGATCTAGCTATGAAAATGGCGAAAAAAGTACTCTATGAGAGGGACATCAAAATAATCAAGAGATTTCAAGCATTGTTATTAGGGAAATATGGGCTACATGACACGCCTATTAAATTTCTGTATTGACACCCAAATTTTTCTTTCCTGAATTGTTTCTATGTGCCCACGGAAGATGTTCAAACTTTCCCAAAAGAAGTATTATGTCTCTTATGGTACTTGGCCCAAGTTTACAGGATTGGGATATTGCTAGATAAAGCATGGTTATTAGAATGCTTTGAGAGTTAGGAGTTTGAGCTTGAACATCATTCTTGCTTTTTTAGGTGGCTAATTTCATTCATGGATCTTGATCAATGGCTCTTGACTTTGCAAGAAGAGAGTTTGAAGAATTATTGTTTGGCCATATTCGAAATTTGAGGCTAATGTAGTTGGGGCAAACACGTTGAATTAGTCTATAGAAACATATTTGAGATAGAGATAACGGATGTCTTTGAGGAAAATCTATTAGTGGACTCCTGTAAACATGGGTTTGATTGGTGCGCAGTTAAAGAAATTCTTTGTGAAGTCAATCAGATACAGGCATACACAGTGCCTCTAGGCCTCTTAACTTCTGAGGCGTACCACTTTGATGGAAGGTTAAAATGGGATTTGAATAGCTTACCCCTTGGTGCCATCCTATATTATAAGACAGTTGCTGCTAACTACTATAATAGGTCAGTACAATTATTGGTTTCAGAAGATGAAGATGAGGTAGATGAAGAAGAAATATATTATGATTATGAAGACCCAGGGGACGAGAATGAGTGACCAGAAGAAGAACCCATGCTAGTAGCTGAAGTAGTGGAAGAGCCACCACATCATGAGGACGAGGCCACGAATGAGGAACAACTACTAAAAGATGAAAAGTCAGTAGAAGAGTCACCCCCAAATGCCCAAGAAGCATAATAGAGATCCCAAGTGATGATGCAACCTGGGATGAAGGGTGAAAGAAAGCTTAGGAACCCAAAAATAATACTTACAGGAATGTAGAAACTTATTCTTTGCCTGAAAATTCAAATATTTTCTCACAACATCACAAGAAACATAATTAGCTATATCAACATACCATGGAGCTTGGGTTAAAGTGAACAAGTGTTCATCTGAAAATTTTTCAAAAGCATTTTCATAAGCAATTTCTACATCATCATCATGAGAGTTCAATCTAGAAAGATAGTCAGCTACTACATTTTCACTTCCTTTCCTATCTTTGATTTCAACATCAAATTCTTGCAACATCAAAACCCATCTAATGAGCCTAGGTTTATCTTGTGGTTTAGTCAATAGGTATTTTAAAGCCGTATGGTATGAAAATACTATGACCTTGGACCCTATCAAGTAAGATCTAAATTTGTCTAGTACAAATACCACAGCTAACATTTCTCTTTTAGTAGTGGTGTAATTCACTTGTGCATCATTTAAAGATAAACATGCATAATAAATTATACACATCAATTTATTCACCCTTTGGCCCAAAACAACCCCAAAGGCATAATTTGATGCATCACACATGATTTCAAAAGACAAGTCCTAATTAGGAGCAACAATTATGGGGGCAGAAGTTAATTTTTTTTCAATATTTTAAAAGCTTCTAAGTACTTTTCATAAAAAACAAATGGGATATCTTTTTCAAGTAAATTGCACAAAGGATGTGAAATTTTAAAAAAGTCTTTTATGAACCTCCTATAGAATCCAGTATGTCCCAAAAAAACTTCTTATCCCCTTAACATAAGTGGGCGGTGGTAGATTTATGATTAAATCAACCTTAGCTTTGTCTACCTCAATCCTCTTATGGGAAACAACATGTCCCAAAACAATGCAATGATCAACCATAAAGTGACTCTTTTTCCAACTCAAAGTTAGATTACTTTCAATACATCTTTCTAGTACAAGAGTCAACTTATGCAAACAATCATCAAATGAATTGCCAAAAATAGAGAAATCATTCATAAATACCTCAATACACTTGTCCAACATATCTGAAAAAATTAAAAGCATACATCTTTGAAATGTTCCTAGCGCATTGCAAAGTTTGAATGGTATTCTCTGAAAGGCAAATGTCCTAAAGGGGCAAGTGAAAGTTGTCTTTGGTTGATTCTCTGGTGCTATTGAGACTTGGTAGTAATCTGAAAAACCATCAAAAAATAGTCAAAAGCATGCCCAGAAAATCTATCTAGCATTTGATCAATAAATGGTAAAGGAAAGTGGTCTTTCTTGGTGAAATTATTTAATTTCTTATAATCTATGCACATTCACCATTATGTTTGAGTTCGTGTAGGTACCAACTCTCCTTTCTCATTCTGGACCACAGTTAAACCTGCTTTCTTTGGTACTATATGTACGGGACTAACCCACTCGCTATCAGCTATTAGGTAGATCATCCCCTCATCAAAAAGCTTAGGCACCTCCTTCTTGACTTCTTCACTCATATTTAGGTTGAGCCTCTTTTGAGCTTCTCTAATAGGTTTAGCCCCCTCTTCTAAAACTATCTTATGCATATATATAGAGGGATTAATTCCCTTGATATCGCTTAACCCCCAACCAATGGCTCTCTTGAATTTTTTTAATATTCTCATGAGTTTATATTCATCATCACTTTCGAGAGTTGCAAAAATTATCACTGGTTGTGTGTTGTTCTCTCTAAGAAAAATATACTTTAAATGCTTTAGGAGTTCCTTAAGTTCAACCACTTTTGTTTGAATCTCTTCTTCCTCAATTTCAGGTCCCTTCTCATTATTCTCATCATCCAACATGGACTTGCATTCTTTAATCTCCGCATCAAAGATTTCAATCTCTTTACCCAAGTTTAGGGCCATCTTTAACTTGTCTTCACTACTTTTCTGTAAGAAAACTTCTTCAATAACAAGATTAGTAAAATCAATAAAAGAGCATTCTTCATAAACAGTAGTAGTTGGAATAGAAGAAGTGTTAAAAATTAAAAATTTCACAATTTGTCCTAAGATAGTCATAGCTAATTTTTCATTTTTAACATTAATCAAAGTATTAGTTGTAGCCATAAATGACCTTTCTAACAAAATTGTATGTTCTGAATCTCTAGGGATTTTTTCTCCCATATCCAAGATAATGAAATCAATGGTTACAACTAAACCACCTACTTGAACTAGAACATCCTCTATGATTCCCTTAGGGTATCTAAGAGTTCGATCTACAAGTTGCAGCACCATTTTGGTTGGTTTAAGTTCCCCTAGCTCTAATTTCAGATAAATAGAATATGGCATCAAGTTTATAATAGCTCCTAGATTACACTTGCCAATGGTTTCTTTCCCATTTCCCATGGAGATATTAACCATAAAACTCCCAGGATCTTTTAGCTTTGGAGGTAACTTGTATTGTAAAACAATACTTATTACTTCTAAAACTATCACATTTTCATTCAATTCATACATTTTCTTTTCAGTGTTTAATTCCTTGAAAATTTTAGCATAAGCTGATATATTTTTAATCACCTCAAGTAAGGATATGTTAATACTTAGATAGGTTAATACTTACCTTTGAAAACATGTTATAAATTTTAAAAAATTATTTATCATACTTTTTATTTTTTAACCCGCTTGGAAAAAGAATTGGCAGTCTGTAAGGATTTGAAGATTTGTGCAACTTTGGTACAACGAATGCCTTCTTACTATCCTCCTTTGGTTCACTTGGTTGAGTTTTGCCTTCTTGCATTTTCTTCCTATTTTCTTGAGTTGTACCTGCATCCAAAGAGTAGTCAATTTTATTATCACCGATTTTCTTATCAATTACCTTATCACTTCTCAAGACTGTGATTGCTTTGACTTGCTCTGGTTGGCTTGAAAAGTTTTCTTTTTGGTGTGCTTGAAGTTGGTTTGCCAATTGCCCCACTTGGGTTTCTACCTTCTTTAGTGATGCCTCTAAAGAATCAAACCTCTTGTTGCTCACCTCTTGATTTTGGGTGCTAATTTGAATGAAAGCATTTAAATTATCTTCATGTGTAGGTTTTTTTACTTGCTCTTAATTTAAAGTTTGTCCTTGAAAGTTGGGTCCTCTTTGGTAAGGTTGGAAAGGTTGTTGAGGTGGAACGTGTTGCTGATTTTTTCAAAAGAAATTTAGGTAGTTTCTCCAATCAGGATTGTAAGAATTTGAATATGGGTCATTCCTACCCCTTTGTTGGAAACCTTCAAAGGCATAAACTTGTTCTTGCCCCTTCTAGAATTGATAAAAACTTAAAGTGAATAAGTTTGCATTATGGCCTACAATACCACATGATGCACATGTTTCTTGACTTGACATAGGTGTGCTTCCTCTTTCATTTAGCATCTTCACTTGTCTTGTTAAGTCTGCTAACTACCTTGCCTTCTCAGAATTTGAGTTCAACTCGTATGCTCCTCTTCTCCTTTCTCCAATACTCTTTTGCTACAAATTCGCTCCCAATATTTCAAATAATGCAACAGTTTTATATCTGTCTTTTCACCCATTGCGCCCCCTACGGTATTATCCACCGCATTTTGCCATTGTTGAGTTAGCCCATCATAAAAAAAAACTGATTGAGCAGTTGTTGTGGATAATAATGATGAGGGCATTGGAACAACAAGGATTTAAAGAGATCCCATGCCTCATGAAATGGTTTTCCATCAAATTGGGTAATTGTTATAATATTTTTCCTAAGCTCCTTTGTTTTCTGGTGTGAATTTCTATAAATTTGTTATACACTTTGATCCGTGTGGTTTAGGAATTCTCCGGTAAAGTCATTAACTATGCCTTCTCCCTATCCTTCAAACTGTATGGAAAATATCTCATTTTAAGTTCATCTTCCGTTAATGCTTGCAAAGGGAATGCATGCAAGGTTGTGTAGAAATCATGAATGAAGTTAAGAGGATCTTCATTCAACAATTCATGGAAGGATGACAACATATTATAATGAGTATTTTTTAGTTCATAATTTCTTGCTGCATTTCTCAACCAGATACATGACATTGTTACTCCAATGATCGGTCAGGCAAACTCCTTCATAGGCAGTTCCTCTGCTTCACCTATTTCTACCTGTGTGTTCTTCCTAATTTGCTCTCCAGTGTCTTCTCCTTCTTGTCCCAAAGGATTTACTTCCTCTGTTCTAGAAAGTCTAAAAATATCGCCTATAAATGCAGCAAGTTCATTTCTGTGGGACCTGACTCCTTGCATAAATCACCTAGGTAAATCAATAAGAAACACTTTAAATATTTTAAAAAATTAAAATAAAAGAATTTAACTACTACTAACAATTGCCTTCTCCGGCAACGGCGCCAAAAACTTGTTGCGCTCTAATTAATACTACTACAAGTGACACTCGCAAGTATACGAGATTATTGTAGCAACGATGATCGCCCCAAGATCGTCTCATAAGAAAGGTGTCATTCTTAATAATTTGATTAATGAAAATAAATTAAAAGAATGAGTGTATGATATTTGCAATGTTGTTGAAATTGTAATAAAATTAAAATAGCAAGTAAACAATTATCGGGATGTTTAAAATCTATTTAATTCTTGGAATTGTACCTAGGGTTTGTAGATCAATTTAATCAAAGCTTGATTCTTAAATTATCTATTAATATAACCTTGTAATTTAATTTATCCTTGAGTTTAATTAGCAATTACCAATTTATTAGTTTTCACATTCATGAATTAACAACCAATTATTTTGAATTTGCAAATTAATAGAACCCTAAAACTTATATTTCTAATTCATTCTTTGGGTAGTTGATTATATAATTCAAATATCAAATTTTACCTCTCAGTTTATCATTTAATACTAAGAGATCAATAGATAGTCAATCTATCAACCTATTATTTAATTCAATACAATCAACTAATAACAAGGTACATTAATAAAAATGTCAAATCAAGTCATTCAATCAAATCTACTACAAACCCTAGGAATGAGTAATTAAGGTCATCATCATTTTAAAATCAACATTCATCTCAATATAAATCAAATCAAAATTATCCATTGAAATGTTAATATTCATAACAAAACAACAATAATCTAAAAATGAATTAAATGAGAGAATATGAAAACCCCTTGTAGATGCCAAGAGTTGAATTGCTTATTCTTCCTCCTAGCTCAACATGAATGCAATGAAAAACTCCCAAGCCCTCTTCAAACCTTCATTTAATTGTTCTACCCTTGAAAAAATGAGTGAAATCTCTCTCAACCCTCCAATATTTCAATCCAAATTTTCTTCAAACCCTAACCCTCTAGAGCTTTGGTTACCCACATAAAATCTCAAGGAACTAAATTATAGTTCTCTCTTTGGAGAATGGAATGGAAGATGAAGATGAAGGTGATGATAATGGCTGTGGTAAGAATATTCTTCCCAAAACAAGAATAAGTCCCCCCTTTTATCCTCTCCCTCTAATTATTTTCTATTAAAACACAAAGAATGTCTTGCCAACTCACTCACTCCCCTTTGTCCTCCTATTTTTTTCATTTTTTAAAATCTTTATCCCATAAAATAAGTCAACCTTTTCTTCTTTTATCATTTTTTTAAAAAAGATAATACTTGTTGCCTCCCACTTAGCCCTTAACTCGTACAAATAATTAAAAGAAGTCACATGAGACACGACCAAGGCCTGAGTGACTTGGCCGTGTCTCTTAATTTTTCTAAAGACACGGCCAAGGCCTATGAGTGTGTCCATTTCTGCCTTTCAAATACTTCCTTCTCATGGGAGTGACACGGCTAGTGGCTTGGCCTTGTCACTTGCCTGTGTTCACTTCTGTCTCCTTTCTTTGCTTCTCCTTCATTATTCTTTAGGTGGGACACGACCAAGGCCCTGGCCGTGTCATATGACACAGCCAATGGCTTGATCGTGTCTTTTGCATGTATCTGCTTCTGTCTTCTTTTTTTTGCTTCTCCTTCATTATTTTTCATGTGGGACATGGCCAAGGCCCTGACTGTGTCATGTGGTAATGCTAATAACTTAGCCGTGTCTCTTGCATGTGTCTGTCTCTACTGAAATTTCTTGAGGGACACGACCAAGTTGATTTGTCTTGGCCGTGTCATGTGAGGGTGTCTTCTTTCTTACCTTGGATGAGGGGATATGACTAAGCCAATGATGTCTTGGCCATGTCTCATGTCTTTTCATCAATTTTGGATCCAACAACGTGAACGTGAATTTAAGCTCTATTTTGCACTTTAACCTAAATCAAACACTTCAAGCATTTTTGAACACAAATTAAAGGAAAGATTAACTAAAAACTAATAAAATTACCCTAAATATATATATATATATATATTATCAAAATAAATATATTATAACATTTTCACTTCTTTTTAAATGATGAAATTTTAACTTCATTTATGGATAAATATTTAATTAGATATTAGGGCTAAAAGGTCGTAACTAAAAAGCTAATAATTTTTATAATAACTAAAAATTTAAACAAAAGTTAAGAATTTACTATTTATTTTAAGAGGTAAAGTTTCATAACTAATAAAATTATAATTAGTCTCAAATCATGTATTTTAAAACTATTATTGTATATTCTTAGTCACAAATTAATTTTCAATACTAATAATAAAAATAATTATTGTAAAAATTTTACATCTATAGCTAAAATATTTGATGTGTTATTAAGACTAAAATAATATAATTAAAGGTTAATTATTGCTATAATAACGAAAAGTTGAAATATAAATCGAGAATTTATTTTGAGAAATTTTTTCATAGCTAATGAAATTAGAGAGATACAAATATATTCTTCATATTTTGAAAAAGGTACATATTGACCCTTAAATTAATTTTAACTTAATTATGCATAGATTTTTCTAAAAATAACTATTTAAGCCCCTATGTAAACAATAATTTTAACACCACCATGTCAATGCAGACGTGATATTTTTTTTAAATAATATTAACGGAATCTACATCTTAATACTATATATAAAAAATTATATAAATTGTCTTTGTTATTTCATTGTCGTCCACTTTTTGCCAGAATTTCTCCATATCGTGCTAGAATTTCTCTAATCTCTCTCAATCTTTTCATCAAATCAATTGTTATATATATATATATATATATATAAATTGAGGTTCCATTTTTTGTATTGGAAAAACAAAAAATTATGATCATAAATGTTTTCGTTCTTAGTCATCATATTCCAAGGTCTGCGTTAAAGTTTTTTGGATCCATTTTGAATCCTTTTTGCATAGCCAATTTTTGTAAATAGTAAGCTTAATCTCTCTCTTAGCTTTAATTAATTATTCGTTGAAATCTCCAATGCTTTTTTAAGCTCTATTGCTCCTTCGCTGTTTCTCTTTAAAGTGGAGTCTCTATACATTAATTTTTTGAGCCTGGCCGATAATACAAAGTGAAAGTTTTTCTTCTGAGAAAGGAAAATCATTTTTTCAATTCATCGATTCAGAAAAAGAAATTTGCAAAATTTTACGGAAGAAGAGTACAATGACAGTTTGCTATTTGTTTTATTTACAGAAGAAAAAGATGACGATGAGAAACTTAAATTTGGGTTCTGTCTTTTTCATTTTAAATTTTTTATTTATTTAAAATATTTATTTTGAGCAAATTAACTCCATTAGTTTGTCAGAGTTAGATAGAAGGCTAATTAAATTGTTAATTTTAGAAAAATTTATGTACAATTAAATTCAAAATTAATTTAAGTACCAATGTGCGAAAATGTTAAATTATATGTGTTTAGTGATGTTACACGTGTATTTTGTATTTTTACATTTTTGTACAGATTATGTTTAGTTTTATAGCTGTATTCCTTTTCTGTTATAGGGATAGTATTATAATATAGATGTACTATATATTCATCCTTTTGTATAAATATTTCTAGAATAATACAGATATAATTTTTCATTTTCTCTCGTTATCTTTCTGTTTTCTCTACAACCAAACAACACAATCAGATTCTTTATATGGTATCAGAGCGTTTATGGCCTGTGAAACTTTGATCTGCCATAAATCTTTCCAAATCTTTCTTTGTTTTAACATTTGTTTTCATATATACCAATTTTTTTTTACCAAAACTTAACAGATCGAGATGAAAATCCTCGATATTCAGAAAACCTAATCCTTGATATCCAAATCTAGTTTTTTTTTATAGAGGACGAAACAGAAGCATCTCGTGTAACGGCAGAGCCGACCCTTCCAACTACCGGCGGCCAGAATTTGCAACATATTTCTAATAGAGATTTAGGTGATCCTTCATACCTTCAGACTTCAGATCATCCATGAATTCTTTTAGTAAGTGTTTCTCTCTCCAAAACAAATTTTTTTTCTTGGATTCAAGCGATGAAAATTACTCTTGGAGCTAAGATCAAAATAGGCTTCATTGATGGTACTTATAAGGCTTCATATCTGAACTCGAATGAGTATCAGCTCTAGAAGGGTATGGATTGCATGGTTGTTTCTTGGATTCTAAATTCCATTTCAACAGATCTTGTGGAAGCTTTTTTGTATGCTAACTCTGCTAAAGAGTTATGGGATGAGTTGGAAGGGAGGTATGATGAGAGTAATGATCCACTGATTTATAAAATCTAGAGAGAAATCAATTTGATTTCTCAGGGTTACAACTTATTATACTAAGCTCAAACGACTGTGGGATGAGCTTAGGTGTCTGATTAATATTTCTGCTTATTCTTGTGAAGCAGCAAAGGATAATGTTGATTTTATTAATCTGAGTAGGTTAATGCAATTTCTAATGGGTTTGAATGAACAATATGACAATGTTAGGAACTAGATTTTACTGGTTGAACCTCTTCCTACTGTTAACAAAGTCTATTCAATGATTCTGAGGGTTGAAAAGCAGAGAGAGGTGAATTCTGATTTTGCTGACACTTCTAAAGCAAGTGTTATGTTAGCAAAGGGGGAACAGTTCCTCAATAAGAACTCTGTTAGGGATACTGTTAGTACAACTAATAATAGGAGGTCTCAAAACAACAAAGAGAATAATAAAAACAAGTATTATTCTCATTGTAGGATGAAGGGTCACAAGAAGGATGGATGCTTCAAATTAGTTGGGTATCTAGAATGGTTTTTTATGTTAGGAAAGAAGAAGAGTGGTGGTCAGACTAAGTTTGTAGCTCAGGTGGAGCAGTCTATGGGGGATGGGGTGTGAGTACTGGACTATTTAGTCAAACTGAATTGACTGCTACTATCTCTTCTGCTGTGGAAAGAGAAGTCCAAAGGCTGCTTAAAGGCAAAGCCGTTGTTGATAATTCTTCTGGTTCATATGTCAATTTTACTAGTTTTGTAGGTAATTCTCAGTCCTTGTCTCCTAATTTGTCTAGTTATAGTTTGTTTAGTTTCTGAATAGTTGACACAGGGGCCACAAAACCATATAAGTTGTTCTAGCCAATACATGACTAATATTACAAATCTTAGTTCAACTTCTCTTATTCATTTGCCTGATAAAACAACCAGAATTGTTAAACATCTAGGAACTATTGCATTACACTCCAAATTGATTCTACATAATGTTCTTTTGAAACCTAGCTTCAAATATAATCTTCTTCCTGTTAGTCAACTGATAAAATTTTTAAACATAAGAGTAAACTTTTACCAAACCCATTATTTCTTTTAGGATCTCTTGAGTAAAGATATCATAGCTGTGGGTTTTCTGAGAGCAGGGCTTTATATACTTGATAGTACTAGTTTTCTTATACATACCATCACAAGGTATATGAATAATACCTCTGTCCTCATTAATTTTGTAAAGGCAGGGACTTTCAATTCTTGTATTCCAAATTGTTCAAATAAAATGAATAATCATTCTGCTGTTTGCAGTTCCTGTGATGACTCTTTTGTTTTTTCTAATGCTGTATCTGAACATTCTATTTCTTATGACTTGATGCATAAACGTTTAAGCCATGCTTCTCATAGTAAACTCAATCATATTCCTTCTGTTTCCAAAAATCATGAATTGTCTTTTTGTGATGTCTGTCCCTTGGCTAAACAACATAGATTACCTTTTCCTAATAGTAGTTACAAAACCACTAGTTCTTTTGTTCTTGTTCATATTGATTTGTGGGGACCATATAACACAATTTCTTTGTACGGGACAAAGTATGTCTTCACTATAGTGGATGATTTTAGTAGAACAACTTGGACCTTTCTTCTTAAACATAAATCATATATTTTTTTTCATCTGAATCAATTCATCACTCTTATTCAAACACAATTTTCTATAACAATAAAGTACATCAGAATCGATAATGGTACTGAGTTTGTTAATGCTCAATGCCAAAACTTATTTTCTAGCATTGGTATTATACATCAAAAAACCACAATCTATACATCTCAGCAAAATGGGGTTGTTGAAAAAAAAGCACATATATTTATTTGAAATAGCTAGAGTCTTGATGTTTCAATCTTGTTTGCCTAAAAAATTTTGGGGGATGCTATTCTTATTGCTACCTATATTATTAACAGATTGCCTACTTCCATTCTTCACTGGAAATCTCCTTTTGAAGTTTTGCATAATAAAGCTCAAGATTATACAATCTTAAAGGTGTTTGGGTGTTTATACTATGCTACTAATGTCACTCCTCATAAGAATAAGTTTGATCAAGGAGCTTTTAAGTGTGTTTTCTTAGGATATGTCCCAAGTACAAAAGCTTATAAGCTTTATAATCTTTAAACACATAGTATCTTCATTTCCAGAGATGTTTTTTTCTATGAAAATCAATTTTCTTATCAATGTCTTGAGTTTGTCACAAGTGCACAACCAGTTTTACCTTTGGTTGATCCTACTGTTACTGATATTTCATCTGATCCTGTTTTTTCCTCTGATTTTATTACTGATATTTCTCAAAGTCATTTTACTTCTCATTCTTCTATTTCTCCTACTAATTCTAACAATTTTAATCTTTCTTCTTACAACCTCATGTATCACATTCTTCTCTTATTCTTTCTTTGGGCCAATCTTCATCTTCTTCTACTACTTACAATCTTGTCAACCCCATTGTTCCTGTCTCAAGGACTAGTACTAGAATCGAGACTAAGCCTAAATGGTTACATGATTTTGTTTCCACAGCTATAGATTCTACTATTCCAAATCCAATATCTAATTAAAACACACAAACAACACCTTATCCTCTTGTTCTAATTCCTGACTTAGTATATCCTTATATAGATCATTCTCAACTGGAATTTATGGCAAATGTTTCTCTTGTTCATGAACCTAGACACTACAATCAGGCTAAATTAGACCCACATTGGGTAGAGGCTATAAATAAGGAGCTTACTACGCTGGAACAAAATCAGACCTGGGAAGTTACTAATTTACCACTAGGTAAAACTCCTATTGGTTGTAAATGTGCGTATAAGGTTATGTATAAACTTGATGGCACTGTGGAAAGATATAAGGCACGGTTAGTTACCAAAGGTTATACTCAAATTGAGGGAGTTGATTATCATGACAGTTTTTCTCTTGTTGCTAAACTAGTAACAGTGAGACTTTTCTTGGCTGTGGCTACTGTTAAACATTGGGTTATTCATCAATTGGATATTAATAATGTTTTTTTGCATGGTTTTCTTGATGAGAAAATTTATATGCAGTTGCCAGCTAGTTATTCTGTTAGTGATTCCCATAAAGTTTGTAGACTTAAAAGATCACCTTATGGTTTGAAACAAGCAAGTAGATAATGGAACATTGAGTTTACTTTTAAACTCACTACCTTGGATTTTTCCCAATCTTCTAATGATCATTTTCTCTTCATCAAAGCTTCTGGTTTTTTATTTCTGGCCCTTTTTCTATATGTGGATGATGTATTAATTACTGACAATGATAAGGCTGCAATATTAGGGGTTAAAAAGGAGTTGGATGATACTTTTACTATTAAAGATCTATGTTATGCTAAATACCTTCTTGGTCTTGAAATTCATAGAACAAATATGGGTATGTATCTTAACCAAAGGAAGTATCACTACAAGGAAAACTGAATCAAACAACGCTTTCTGGCCGTTGTCTGATGAAGACAAAAACGGTTGTCTATTGAAGCGATGTCTGATAGCATTTCAGACAACGGTTCTAAAACCGTTGTCTGATGTAGGTTTGCACAATGATTTTTAATTTTATCAGACAACGGTTTTTGGCCGTTGTCTGATGATAGTTCAGACAACGGTTTCTAAATTTTCAGACAACGGTTTTTAACCGTTGTTTGATAAAGGTTTAGACAACGCTTTTTGACCGTTGTCTGATGAAGACAAAAACCGTTGTCTATTGAGGCGATGTCTGATAGCATTTCAGACAACGGTTTTTAACCGTTGTCTGAAGATGGTTTCCACAACGGTTTTTAGTTTTATCAGACAGCGATTTTTAACCGTTGTCTGATGAAGGTTTAGACAACGTTTTTTGACCGTTGTCTGATGAAGGATTGCAATTAATCTAAAACCGTTGTAGAAGGACGCTAAATACAACAGTTAATTAATGTGGCATACTGAATATTAGACAATAGTTTCAATGTTCATTTTCATTTCACCACCATTGTCTGTTAAAATATATATTATACATATAAGACAACACTTTACAATGGAGGATTGCAAATTTGGGAATAAAAAAACATCCACAAATTCATCCATTCAACATATTAACAAACTAAAAAAAAAATCAACACTATACATATATCACTGAATTATACTATTAACTTCAACTTGAATGACGCTTCATGAAATATTTGGCAAAGTCAATCCTAATCTCGTTGATGTCGGCATCACTATACTCCAAGTTGCCTCTGCATAGCCACTGAAAAATGAATCAAATTTTGGTTAGCCACATGTTACATCCATATGTAAACCCATATGCAAACCAACACATCAACCTAATCACACAACCTAACCTGAAATCTGACCAAACATTCTGAAAAATGAACACAAAACACATCCATATAAAATTTCAGGCTCAACGAGCAAACTCATACCTATAATATGCATATTTGCTTTAAATGATAAGAAATGAAAGAAGAAAACATTAAAAGACAAACTTGCTCACATAAAGTATATTGCAAAGCTTAGAATAAAAGAACAAAGGTAATCTGAAGAAAGGTAATCTGAAGAACAACGAGCTGTATTCTTTAAAAATATTAATCCGCATGAACAAAGGTAATCTGAAGAAACAAAACGGTATTTTTTTGAACAATTTGAAACAAAAATCAGTTTGGGAAGAACTCATAATAGGCATACTAATCATCAATCAAACAAAAAGACTTCAAGAAAACCACTGTCATCCTCAATCACCAGCACTGTAATCCCCGAGAGCTTTCATCAGCTGCAACAGATACCCCATATTTGCCACTTGCAATATTAGTAACATGACCTAGGCCTTCCCATGCATAAAATTCTCTAATAGCATTAAATTCCTTTTGCAATCCTTCATCCGTGCAGCCAAGAGAATATGCATTCACCCCTGCACTGATGAACTCCTGATATAGATGAATGCATAAAAATATTTATTTAATCAATTAAAATCACATAATCAACCAATAGTACTGTATCTGTTTAGTGCCAAACAATAAAAAAAACAGTCTTGGAATTGAAGTTTGAATCCTAACAATATATTTTGTCAGGCATGGATTAAGGCAACTTCGAAATCCGTGGGCAGATGGACCTGAATATGTGTATTGTTTTAGAATCAAGAAATTTTTATCCCATTTTTCTGATAAATTACATCCATTAGTGAATTGATGCTGCAAATTTCCAAGAGTCATTTAGTGTGTATACACTTACGGACAATCATTAGAAATATACACGCAGACAACCACTATAGAAACTGGAGAATTTTTAACAAAATCGAAAGCTTTTGTCTTTGAGAAGAAAAAGTTAATCAAGAAACAGATATGACTATAACTCAGAGGCTAAAGATCCATAGCAATCCCCAACTAGTTTGAAATTAAAACTTAATTGAACATAGAACCTGAACTGTGTTTCAACAAAAATTTTAAGCTTAAAATGAAAATCTTTCAAGATCTTTACTTAAAATTGTGTATAGCAAACCAGAACACACACTAGCAGTGCTGGTCCACAAAGAAAGTGTAGTGATTACATAAACCAAAAAGAAAAAAAAAAGAATCAACTGACAACTAGAAATAAATTAGGTTTCGCAGACGGCATTAAGACTAAACGCACAGACAAGACAAGTAATTGTGCAAAACCTTGCATCAAACAGGTTAAATGCATTTCAGAGCTTAGCACAGTAAATCGAAGGTCAAGTAGCAATCTCAAGCAACAAATTTAAGACAACGAGTATCATCATATGTAAATTTTGGCAACGAATTGAACAAAAGCGCATCCCACATCTAACCCCTGTATAGAAGGAATAAGCAAATTGGCAAACAGATCGAAAACGCCGGCGGCAGGTAGAGCTTGGAGGTCCCTGTGCTTCCTTCAAATGGGATGCAACATCCGTAGGCAAAGATTCCAATTTTACCTTTTCCGCTGTTGGAAATTTTGAAACACACATTCAAATTTAGGAGATTGCATAACACTCACTTGATGCATTCATCCGTGCAGCCAACAAAAAGTCAATCTAACCCATGATTAAGTGAAATAAATTGAATTAGCTTATAAAATGAAAGGAAAAGCAAAACAATTAAAAAGGTTATTAATATTATTACCTTATTTGGATTTAGAAGAGCTCATTAGAGTGGGTGAGAGAAGATTCAAGAAGAGAGAGTTTAAAGAGTGGAATACAAGGACGGGAATTTAACATCTGTGAATACAAGGACGGGAATTTAAGTGTTTTTGGCAAAAATGGCGGCAAATGAATTTTTTTTTTGAAATAAAGGGGGAATTTAAGTGTTCAAAATTTTCAAAGTTTTGACATTCCTCTTTTGAAACAAAATGAATTTTTTAAAATTTTGTTAAATTAACTTTATAAATTCACTTATATAGATGACTTATAAATTTTAATTTATAATTCATCCATAATTGCTTAAGGCAATACAATTTAAATAATTAGTAGTGATAAATTTCTATGGAACCCTATATAATTATAAAATTTAGTGTTGATGTAAATTAGATTGAGCAAAAACTAAATAAGTCTAACATTGATTCTTTCTAAGTTAAAAAAAAAAAGAAGAAATGCAATATACATACTAATATATATATACTAATATATACTTGTATATATTTATATATATACTAATATATACTTATATATACTTGTATATACTAATATATATACTTGTATATACTTGTATATACTAATATATACTTGTATATACTAACATATATTAGTATATATACTAATATATACTTATATATACTAATATATATACTTGTATATACTTGCATATACTAATATATACTTATATATATATATTTGTATATACTTATATATACTAATATATATACTTATATATACTTGTATATACTAATATATATATTTGTATATACTTGTATATATACTAATATATACTTGTATATACTAATATATATACTTGTATATACTAATATATTCTTGTATATACTTGTATATACTAATATATATATATAATTTAGTTTAATAAATGGAAGTGAAGATTATGATTATGATTTGAGAAACATTAGAGTTAGTGGGATGTGAGAAGAACATGAGCAAATAAAATTGCTCATGAAACGAATATTGGTTCATCGATTGATCGCAACGGCAATGGTTTCTGAGCTTTCTTCAAAGTAGCCAAGAGGAAGACCAGAAAGACTGCAATTTCAATTTGAGCTTTTTTTTAAAAAATAAATTTAAATCTTATTAAAATTTAAATTATCACTTTAATATTATTAAATGTATTAGAATATTTTCATTATTTTACATATTAAAAAAACATATTGAAAATAATAAAAAAATACATAATTTTTCATTTAATTTTTTCAAAAATATTTTTGTAATTTTAATGTATCTTTAGTATATTAGTGGAGATATACTTAATTTATAAGAGATGTATTCCTTTGAAATGAGATATTTTTGAAATTAAAAATTAAAAAGTGAGTATTTTAAAAGAAAAAAAAATGTATTTTTGAAAAACATTTTTATTTGATTAAGTATTTTTGCAAAATTTTCAACACAACACATGTAATGTTTACGATTTTTTAAATTAGCATAAAGGTGATACCAAAATTAATTTTGGTGTATTATATTAAGTCTATCTCATTTATTGAATTATGATGTGTAGCTAAATTATAGATTGCAATACATTATTAGAGATTGTTAAAAAAAACATTAATAATGATGCTAAGTTGGAATTTTGTGAAGAGGAAATTATATGAAATACTACTTTTTTTTTAAAAAAAATCATTTTTGCTGTGTTTTTTTTTTAGTTTATGAAAATACTATTTAAAAAAAAAATTTACATTTTTACTACAAATACTAAAAATGTATTCGACATATACTAAAAGTATATTCAATATATATTAATATATACCCAATATATATTAAATTTTTATAAGTTTTTAGTATATATATATACAGCATTTTTGAAAAAAAATTTATTACATAATATTTTGTATTTTTTAAAGTTATTTTTGTAAATTTTCCTTATGTAAATAATTAACCTTGAGACTAGAGGTTCTCTTGAAACAAAGCCAGATTCCAGTCCACTTAGATCGGGCCAGTTTTAGTTGCTGTTTTTGGGCTTTTAAGCCCGTTTCAATATATCTAGGTACTGTGACACGTGGTTTGTTTTGTATGAGTTTCCTTTTTTTTTTTCTTTTTTAGATCATTTGGTATGCAATAGGCTGTCGTTTACGCACGACATGTGTCGTTGGACGACTGAACAACAAATTGACAGTTTGCTGTTAAGACTTTAAAAGAGCATAGCTAGCGTAGCGACCCGATCTCCCAAGATTTTCATGAGCAATTTAGAGATTGCTGAACCAAAATCGATAGATGAATTTGTTTATTCGTGGAGTTTATTTGCTAAGAAAATCTAACCAAAATCAATAGCATGTTTTTATACTAAGAAAATCTAACTTCCATAAAACGTCCAAGCTTTTGATTCTGCTTCATCTCTCATTCCTCTTTCAGCTTCAATAGTCGTGGTTTTTGCTCTGACACCTTACTGGTGGATTTGGTTTAATACTTGTCAGTGGAGGATTTCATTTGATTTGGTTTTACACAACACTTTTTAAATAACCGTTGTCTGAAACATCTTATCATACAAAGATTTTTTTTTTACCAAAAAAATATTTGTCTGAACATATATTACACAACGGTTACTAAAAACCGTTGTCTGTATGGTTGCTTCAGACAACGGTTTTTTTTAACCGTTGTCTGAAACGCTGAATTTTACAACACTTTTAAAAAAACCATTGTCTGAAACATCTTATCAGACAACGGTTTTGTATGATCAGAAAAACAGTTGTCTGAACATATATTACACAACGGTCCTTAAAAAACCGTTGTCTGGTGTGACCAAAATGACACCTAATAGACAACGGTTAAAAAAAACACCAAAAACAGTTGTCTGAAAATTAATCAGACAACGTTTTTTTGGTGTTTTTTTTAACCGTTGTCTGTTTTTTTCAGACAATGATTTTTTCCTTAATCGTTGTCTGATGACCGTTGTCTGATTCAGTTTTTCTTGTAGTGTATATCCTAGACATTATTTCTGATGTTGATCTTTCAGGATGTAAACCAGCAAAGACTCCTCTTCGTGCAGGTTTTAAACCTCATGATAAGTCTACTGATTTTTTTCCTGAATCAGAAAGGTTTCGCAGATTGATTGGCAGATTACTATACCTGAATTTGAGTAGGCCTGACATCTCTTTTTCCACACAATAGCTGAGCCTGTTTATGGGTACTTCTAGGGTCTCTTGTTGGGAGGCGGCCCGTCATATTGTTAAGTATCTCAAAGGTTCTCCTAGTTCTGGTTTATTTTTTACAGCAACTTCTTCTTTTGCTTTGAGCGCTTATTGTGATGCTGATTGGGGTACTTGTTCACTAACACGTAAATCCATTACTGGTTATTGTATTTTTTCTTAGTTCTTGCTTGATTTCTTGGAAGACCAAGAAACAAGTTATTGTTGCTCGGTCTTCTGCTAAAGCAGAATACAGAAGTATGGCTTCTACAGTTTGTGATTTGCAGTTTCTGACATATTTGCTTCAAGAATTCAAGCTGCCTGTTATTTTGCCTATTTTTTACATTGTAATAACCAGATAGCTTTACATATTGCAACCAATCCTGTTTTTCATGAAAGGACAAAATATTTGGTCATTGATTGTCATATTATTAGGAATAAGCTGCTATAAGATTTTATTTCTACTGCTTATGTTGCATCTAAATATTAATTGACAGATTTGTATATAAAGTCTTTTAGTGCTAAAGCTCATCATTTCTTATTGTCTAAGATGTGATTGATTCATCAATCTCCTTCTTGAGGGGAGGCTATTAAATTATGTGTGTTGAGTGATGTTATACGTATTTTGTATTTTTACATTTTTGTACAGATTAAATTTATTTTTATAGCTGTATTCATTTTCTATTACAGGGATAGTATTGTAATATATTATATATTCATCCTTTTGTACAGATATTTCTAAAATAATACATATATAATTTTTTATTTTTTCTCATTTTCTTTCTGCTTTATCTGCAACTAAACAACACAAATCAAATTATTTACATAAAATAAAAAAGGCATACATATAAATATTCTTTTTTGAAATAATAATTTTTTTATGAATAATATATTATATAGCTAATATTATATATTAATTATTATTAAAAGTGTTGCAATAGCTATGTATAATAATTATTGTAGTGATTAGTTAATTATTATTATAATTGTTATCCTAATTATTGTCATTGAAGAACATATATTATATAATATTTGTCATTTCTCAGTATAGTACTTTAATATATTTCATCATCATTTATTCTTTAAGATGACAACGTTTGTTTTTTTTTTTTTTTTTTGTAGGAGATAAAGTGCCAAAAGGATGAGAAATCTGTTTATATTAAAAACTTAAATTTGGTTATAGAAGATTTAAAAATTAAAATTAAAGTATCGTGACTATGGCGTGGCAATATTCTAAAGATTGAAAACTTATTGGCTCTAAAACGTAAAATTTTTCATTTAAAATTTGAACTCATATCAATTATATTTGGTATTGTTTTTGAAAATATCAAATGAAGTTATCATTATTATATATACTATCGACATTGTAATTGGGTTTGGTATTTATGTTAATATTTTTATTGGCTTATTTTTTAAAAAAAATTAAATTTTCATTTAAAAAATAATTTTAATTTGATTTTTAATAAAATATTTAATTTATTTATAAATAATAAATTTTATAAAATTAGAAAAATAAATGTTGCAAAGCGCGTGTATAAAATCAATATCTCATATTAAAATATTTATCTACCTACAAGGAAATTTATTTTATGTCATTTAATATTAAAGATAATAAATGAATTTATTTTAAAAATAATAAATATGTGTGGAGGGGAGGACAACTTTTAATTTTTAATTAATTAATACATCGATACAATTTTTATTGGCCGCTATGATTTTTCAGCCTTTGAAATGGGCTTAATTTGTAAAGGAGCAACATCACTTAAAATGAACAAGTAACATGACACTAAATTGAGTGTAGCAATTAGCAACTTCAGTTTCTTAAGGAAATAAGCAAACGTTGGTGGAAGAAAAATGATAATTAATTTATAATTAACATAGCTCATCATGATCATGCTGCCTTTTCTATTTCAGCTAAAATAAAGTCAGCTCACCATCAAGAGTTGATGATTTTAGTGGCTCAATGAGGAAGAAATATAGCTTTTTCAAGTTGATATAAAAAGAAAAGAAAGAGTGAAATAAAAGGCAAATATAATTCTGTTTTGCTTAACCAAAGAAAAGAAAATTAGAATTCACCTAAAATATAACTCTCTTAAAAGCCTTAATATTTTTTAGACTCCTTTAATCTTAAATAATCTGAAATTGATAAAAAAAATACACTTAATTTGTGCGAGACACAAACCAAGTAAGAAGAGGAACAACAGAAGAAATTCATAAAAGAAAAGAAGTGTTTTTTTTTCCAACTGAATTTGCTTTTACTCATTCTACTTCTTAAACTTTCTCTTCCTTATTTCAAAAATCATTCATCATTCATTATGAAGTTTACATTTGAAGAAGAGTTTGTCAATGGACTTGTAAATTAAAGAATAGTTCTTCAATCAACTTGCATTTTTCTTATATTTGGAGATAAATAATTCTCCTGTTTCACTCCCAAAACTTTTTGCTTGAATTATTTTTTAAGTGCACATCACAGTGCTGACCTTGAAACAATTAAAGGTTGAACTAATTGGAGAGGTTTCGAGATCATTTTTCCTATTATGAAGGGACTTTGAGTTAGGACTAAACATTGATGAACTAGAGACTTCATGTTTGGGATGCTAAGAGCAGATCTTAGAGATTTTCTCATACTGCGCTACAAGTCCCCTTTGTTTGTTGTATTTATCGTGTTTTGCACACTAATTGGCTAATTCTATTGAGAGCCTTATCTTACATGCATGGCATGAGACAAGATATTGAAAAGTTCATTATCTCGAGTTTGTGTCGTGTTTTTCGCCGTGCATACCCTGACAAACATTTAAGGGATTTTGTTGCCGTTTAAAGTCTATGTGGCACTATAAGACTGTCATGTGGCAATCACACTTCATCTAGGCGACATCAAGCTTAAGCATAGTTTGTTTTATTTGTTTATGTCCATTTTATTTCTTTATTGTCTATTTTTGCCTATTTTTGGTTTTGAATGTCTCGAAGGGTTCATGAAAATCTAGTTGCTCCACGAAATACTTGACTCTTACTCTTAGACTCGTGCAAGTGTGGTTGTAAGCAGTTGAATCCATGTGCCAGTATATATGTGCACATATGGCTACTTCCCCTCTATTGTAACAACCTAATTAAATAACCTGCTAGCTTGAGGAGTTCATTGTTATATATGCACTGCCAATTGGTTGCAAAATTTGTAGGGAAAGTTGGCCAACAAAGGCCAAAGACAAGGCAACAACCCCCATAGACTCACTGAGGTAACAATAGGCCATTACAAAAACAAGTTGGTTAACAAGCAAATTTGCGCTAAAACAGTAGGCCCATTACAAAAACAAGTTGGTTAACATGCAAATTTGCACCAAAGAGCATATGGGTTTAACCAAGGAACGTGACATAAAGCCAAGGATATTATAGGTGGCAGACTGCCAACTTCCAAGGCATTGGCATCCCATGTAGGCCAACAATGCCTCAAGGTTAGAAACTCGCTAGTTGAGCCTTGTGGAATTCTTTAAAGACCTATAGAAGACTTTAGCATATTGTGGCAACATGTAAAAGTTCCTAGCAACTTCTAAGCCAGTTAGGGAAGACTCTAGGCCTGATAAGCCTACAATTAGACAAAGCTCGTAGGTCAGCAGGCCAATAGCATGGCATCCACAAGCTAGACTCTCGTGGAACATTCTAGAGACTAGTGGAGAGATCTAGAGCTTTGTGGTAGATAGGAGAGTCTTTTACCTAGCGCTAGAAGCTCATAAGACTATTGAACCTCCATTTGCACAGGCTATACGCCAATCCAAAGTTTTTACTTGCCAATGGTTGGCCAGCTAGCCAGTCAGCCATCACGGGCGTAGAAAATTCTATTATGGTGTAATACATAGCCAAATCGCCTTTAATGCATGAAAGCAACTAGAAGCCAAAACCCTCCACCACATATTTGAAGAAATGCAAGATGGCCAATATCCACCACAAGTTGAGGTGGTGGAATATCTATAAATAGACAATATAGGCATTTCTAAAGGATGCACAATTGTTGGCATTTGTATGGAAATCGGCCTACTAACACACAAACTTGTACAACATTCTTTCAAACTCTCTTGTAAATACTTTGTATATAATTAATAATACAAGCATTTCTATTAAACCTCTTCATTCATTCTTGATCTTAAGTTGTCTCCAAATATCATCTAGGCTTATTAAGCATAGAAAAGGTGCTAAGTGTCACACAGGTTAGTAAGAAAATTAGCCTAATTCCATGATATTAAGCTAGCATGTCACAAGCAAGAAGAAAAAAAAGATCCCACAACTGTATAGAGAAGTGGAAAATGGTTTATCTGGGACCATTCGGTACTATCTAAATAATTTGAGCTAACTATTTTAATCTATGGTTGAGCCATAAAACAACATGTTATTGCAATATTAGGCAGAGCTATTACAAATGGTATCAGAGTCATCTACCAACTGGAGTTGCAGAGCTAAATACTATATTGGGCTAAGTGAAATGAGAGCTACCTTTAAAACTTATACAATTAAGTGTTATATCGTGGAAGCTACCTTTAGAGCCCTGTAGGAGTCACTTGTAGAGTCTGCATTGCTTGGTCAGTAAGGATCTTGGCTTGAATCCAATTGTAAAAATGTGAACTAACTCAGTTGTGACGAGGACGTCGCATTTTAAAGGAGGAAAAAAAATTTAATAGTTTAGTCACATGATCTACTAGATTGAAGAGTTTAAATTAGCACACCATCATTTGGAAGAAAAAAAAAGATTAATCCCATATTGAATGTGAAGGAAAATAAAAATTAATTTATATAAATCGACTTAATATTATCTAAACAAATTGAATTAGCCATTTTGAGTTAGAGATAAACTATAAAATAACAAAGTTGTTTAGTCAATGCCAAGCCGGATTACATCTAATTTAACTTATGAGTTTCTTTAATCTGACTCAGTATTTAAATTCATGCTTCCTTCTAAAACAACAAAAAGTAATTTCAAACAAAATCAAATGTTTGATCCATCAGTTAATAATGTCCCACTGCAATATCATGAACAACTTCAAACTAGTAGCTATTAAAGTTCCTTAAATAATCAAGGAAATTAGGTTTTAAAGAAATAAGAGAAAGAAATGATTAAAATATCCTTTGCAACACAATGACAATGCCAAACTCCTAATTACAAAAGTAAAGACTATTAACATTTATTTACAATAGAATAATAACAAAATTATATATATATATATATATATACAAAATTTGATCAACCTTATGCATTATAGATATTATAAAGTTAACCTCTTTTTTTTAATGTTTATCATAAATCGTTGAAAAATTTTATCATAAACAGGGAGACTCAATCTAAAAAATTAAAATCTCTTTCTTTTCACACTGTTAAAAAAATTAATTAACAAATATTACATTATCTTCTATAATTAATAGTAGAACCTTAATATATTTATATGTGTGTATGTGTGTGTGTGTGTGTGAAAATCCATGAGATAATTAAAGAATTTTAGGGCTTGTGAGATGCTTTAATTCCCAGATTCCTACTTGAAAAAGCTCATTCCAATAATTTAAACACAGGAATTGGGTTATTTAGTTATCAAGAAAATCTTCATTTTGAGGGTTGATGTGAACGAATTAATAAGATGAGTTGTGAATGGCAACAAAACAATGAGACAGCTTAGACCTCAATTAAGAGTGACACCTGATGAGAAATTAGACCCAATGAAAACAATAAAAATATTTCAAATTCAATAATTAAATAAAAAATATAAATCAAAATAATTATCGAGTCACAATAATTCAAAAGATGTTGACATTTTTATTCCACTAAATATGGTTAAGTTCCCATTGCATTATTAATTAATCCCTTTTTTGAGGTTTCGCATTTCAAGTCTATAATAATACTAACACCAATAATTCCATATATGCTTTTTGGTCTTTTCTTAATTATTTCAATAATTTTTTTTGGTAAGTAATTATTTCAATAATTTAGTAGTAGCATTTTGAATTTTTTTTTACAATGCTTCCTATTATATATATGTGTCCATTTCTCTTAAATTTCTTACACTCTACACTAATTGAAAAATGAAATCAATCAATATTATTGAACAATTTTCAATATTTTACCCATATATATTTTAAAAAATCTATTACTTATAATTATTTGACTCCAATTTTCATCTATTCAGAGTAACAAGAAAAAGAAATTTCTTTAACTAAAAATTTAAATTTTCATTGGATTATAGAAATCGTAAATAAATATATTTTGATTGGCCCAAATAAATACTTGTTTCACTATAAATAAAGAGGTTAAAAAAATGCTCTGCAAGTGAAATAGGCAACAAATAAATTCATCAATAAATTAAAAGTTAAAATCCATCATATCTATATCTATATCTATGTCTATATCTATGTATGTATATATTGTAAATTAACCTTTTCGGTAATTTATAGTTATAATATTCTTAAAATAAATAAAAAAAAGTAATGTTTTATAAGATGTAAATTCTTCTAAGGTTATGAAAATTCTTACTATTTATCAAAAATCATCACAAAATTATTTAATAAATACTAATGCCTGTTATGTAAATAAGTTACATTTAATTAAATGGCAATAATTTAGTTTTGATAAATAGTTGAAAATGAATAAATGTGCTCTTTGTTTGTGCAAGCATTATTTGATTTAATATATGAAAAATATTTTTATATTTTTTTTGCTCAAATAAGAATATTTTGATTGAAAGATTTGTTGACTTTTTGGAAAGTATATATATTCGCGACTTTGTTTCGATTATATATTAACTCTTTCTTTTTTTTACTTTATTTAATAAATTTTAGCAAACAGAAAAAAATTAGCTATTATTATTATTATTATTATTTATAAGAATTATTATTATTATTGTTGTATCATGAAAAGTCAATAAATTATTATTATTATTATTAAATAGACACTTCATTTTTTTAGTATATATCAAACTTATGAAAATTGATACTTATCCAAAATCTAAAACCATTATCATGTGAACTTTTTAATATAAATAATATCAATTGAAAATTAAAGTAGTGTAAATTTATATCCGTGTATAATTATCTTTTTAATTCAACAATATTCCCATATATCGTTCTGTAAAAAAAATATTTTTATACACAAATTGATATGATGTATAATTTTTAGTTTAAAATTTCTATCAATCTAATATTCAGTATATTCTTCAAAAAAATATTCAGTATAATTATATAAATTTTTAGAAAAAAAAATATTAAGTATAATTATATGATTTTTTTAAAAAAAATAAACTAAAATTTTCCAAGCTCATTAAAGCAATTAAAATATAAACTCAACGTCTTTCAAGAGGAAATATAGCTATTGAAGAGATAGTTAGCTCACTTATAAATATATTTGGACGGAATTAAATATATAACGTGATTACTAGATATTATAATAATTGTTGATTAGTAAGAAGAATATACGACTTTTCGAGAAAGTATTATTTTAGAAATTTTAATAATTTATTTAATTAATATAAACTGTGATTCGAATCTCACAGATATTTCGATTCTATTAAATAATAACACTATAGCTTAAATTCGATTAATTTTTAATAAAGATTTTCGCCCGAAGGATAATAACATTAAGTGATCGGAGATTTACTGAAACTCCTAAAAATTATTCACATTAAAATAATTGAAATAAATAATAATTTATCTTATAAATATTGCTATCTATTAATGACTTGATAATAAAAGACCAAATAAATCGGCTAATAAAGATTAATTTTTTAATATATATATATATATAATAAAAAATCGAAGTAATTGTCTATTTAATAGTTTTTTTGAAAAAAAAAGAAAAGAAAAAGAAAATGTAACTATTTAGTGAAAGAAAGTAAAATTTTAACTCAATTAATTGAAAATGCAAATTTATTGATTTAGAGCTTTAAATTTTTCCTTACTGTGTTTCTATCAATTATTTTTCTGACAATATCATCACTTTATATATATATTTTTTCCCTGCTAATTCATTTTTTCTAACATGAATTTACTTTTTCTATTGTTCAAAAATTGAGTTTTTCTCTTTCCATACGCACACATATGTCATCAATTTTATGTATTATTTATTACATTGTTCAATTTGTTAATTTTGTAATTTAATTTAAAACTCAATAGTTAATTATCCCAAAATTATAAATTTTAAATTATTTGCAAGTAGGACAAAAAAAAATATAAAACTCATATAAATATTTATATGATCAATCAAATCTAATTAATATTATATTGTTATAAATAGTCAGAACTTATGGGATGATTTGTTGATATTATTACTATATTATTTTTAGAGTAATATATTCAGTATTCATACATAATCTAATATAATAAATTTATATACCATTTGAATAATAGACACATAATTAAATTTTTTGAGCAATATTAAAAAAAAAACTAAAACTTCTATGAAACAATAATTACACAATACTCTAGAAGAAAATTATTATTGTTAGACAACTCTTAACTCTAAAGAATTAATTTCATAAGAATAACTTAAACAATTTAATCAAGATTTGTTAAGAAATAATATTTAATTAAAATTATACATCACTCAAATAAGGTATTATGACATTCCAATCATGCTCAATTTTTTTTTAATGCAAAAAACTCAAGATTTAATTGGATTTTAATGCAACAACCTTCACCACTTTCTTGAATCATTGTTACATACAACAAGAATCCAACTATTTAACATATACAAGAATGCAGAAAGCTTGCTAGCTAGCCGTTGCTTATATATATTTATATTTATATTTTTATATATTATTTTATTACAAAAAAAATTATATAAAATTCCATTATTAAACCACTTAGTAGGAGCAATGTCAATTTAGCTGGCTGGTGGGGAAAACAACCCCACAGCTTTGACTCTTTCTCTTCTCTCTCTCTCTCTATTTGCCTTTTATTTCTTTTCTTTATTATTATCATTTATAATTATTAATTATTCATACAAATTTTCCAATTTCTTGATATATTTTTTGTTTAATTTTCTTTCTCTCTTTTATATATATAAAAGTTGATTTGGTTTCTTGAGGAGCAGTGGTTGTTGTTGTTGTTGTTGTTGTGTAGTAGTAGTAGTAGTGGAGAAGGCTGAGTGTGAGTGAATCTGTTACAGCCAAGATGCCCTGTACAGGTCATTGAAAATAAAACTCACTTCCAACTTGCAGTACCAGACAACAATTATACTGCTTTACAGCCCACACAAAAATAATACTAAACTCGAAGAATGATACTTCCTCTCCTCTTTATCTCTATTTCTCTTTTCTTTTCTTTCTTTCTCTTATTCATCTTCGTCATCAATCTTGATAATTTTTTGCTCTGCTTCAAACTTTTGTATTTTTTTGAACTTAAAGCATCAAAAGAATAAAAGGGTAGGTTTTATAATTTCATTTTGCTGTACATTTTTGGTGGGTTTTTTTTGGTTCTTTTTTGGTTTTGGGAATATAAATATTGGTGGATTTGGAGTAATGGGTTTTTGTTTTTTTGAGTGTTTTGGGGTGGTTTGGTGGAAGGGAAGTGTTAGAGGAATATAAACCCCAACCCTGAGTGTGTTGTCGGCGCCAGGTGTCTTTCCGTCGGCATTGTCTGTATCCAACGATGATTCTTGAATTTATTTATTCAAAAGTACAACCAGGTGATTGATTGATTTTTTTTTATAATATTCATTCATTCATTAGTTTTCATGTTCTTAGGTCTACTAAGCTTTTTCTTATCTCTGCTTCTTCTTCATGATTTGGACCTTCTCTTTACCTGCTTTGTCTCTTTGACACTTGCAACTCAAGAATTGCAGTTGATCATTACTGGGTTTCTATTTCTTTGTCTTGATTTTGACTGATTCTTTTGAAATTTTTCTGCTGGGATTTGGGATTTAGAGAGAGAGATAGATAAGTTACTTCATTTTCAATGTAGGAATGTGGCTGAGTTTTTTTTTTTTTTGTGACTGTATTATTGGGAGAGTTATTGATCCTGTCATTGGCAAATGAATCTGAGGTTTCTGGAGATCTGGCTGCATTATTTATCTGGGAACACAGGTTATAATCTTTTCTTTTTTTATTTCAAGCAGTTTTACTTTTTGATGAAATTTAGTTTATTTCTTAATGTATTCAAGACATTTTTAGTGAAATTACATTCTAATAGCTTTTGCTGGACTTAAGCTTACGCAATATACTTGATTAGTTAGTTGCCATTTATCTCTGACTAGATTTATTGAGAATTTTTTTTCAACGGACAATTGTTATTAATATCTGTTTCTTTGCTTTCTCTGTTGGGGTTGAACTTTTGGCGCAGTTCACTTGTGTAAACTACTAATGATTCCTATGAAGATCTTTTAGGGGATTAGATACCTTATTGCTAAAAGAATTATCAATTTCTGCACCATTTTGCCATTGTTACTTGCTTCTATTATCTATTGTTAGATGGAAATGAGGCGGATTTGCCTTTCTTTCTTCTTATAATGATCTTTTTCCTTATTGATTATGGTTCAAAAGTTTATTGTATCCTTTTGCTCCAGGTTCCATGTATAATATTTCATATTCCCATAATACTTTGCCGCATAGTTGAAGTGGTTCCCATACCAAATGTCAAAGACTCTTGCAGCCTTATTAGGAGGTGCTGCAGGAGTCGTGGCATTGGTGGGGATAGTTATTTTTCTTTTATGGTTCTGCCTATCTCACAAGAAGAGTGTTTCAAGAACTTCTGAGACTGGGTCTTCAGATCCATCTATTCAAGGTACTATCTGATTCTTATTTGGTTGTTCAAGGGTTTAATAGTGAGGAATTAAGGGTCATGAATATATTTTTTCATGTCCAGCTGTGGGAAGACATGTTGGGGTGGAGATGTCAATGCGAGAAGCAAGGAGATTTGAGATGGAAGAACTGTCCCATGCCACAAAAAATTTTGGCGATAAAAATTTGATTGGGGTAGGAAAATTTGGGGAAGTATATAAGGGTTTGCTTAATGATGGGATGCTTGTGGCTATCAAAAAACGACAAGGAGCACCTAGTCAGGAATTTGTTGATGAGGTAATGATCACTTTGTATGATTGAGAAAGCAGTTCACATTAAACATTGAAAAACAACAATTTCCTATCCTATTGAGGGATCCCCTTTAAAGTTCTCCATCTTCTTTTCAATATAAATGTGTCTATGAAAAATGAATTGCTTAAAATGAATTTCGTATCCTATTGAGGGATCCCCTTTAAAGTTCTCCGTTTTCTTTTCAATATAAATGTGTCTATGAACTTTGGTAGAGAATTTTTTATATTTTGGTGAGAAATAGATGTTACAGTGCAAGCGTTTAACTTTTTCATTTCCCACATATATGAATTGACTTATATCTTAAAAGGCTATAGCGGCTTGGAGTGTTCCCTATTTATGACTTTGGCTTAACAAATCAAAACACTTTCATTTTCATATAGGATTAATCCTTTCTACTAACACAACATAGGTGCATCTTCTGTTGCATTAATAGCCCTGCGTTGTAGAAGTCCAGAATTGCACATGAACATCATTTGCATTGAATTCATTTTCCTAGTCTTGTGTCTTTTTTTTTTTTTTTCCGGTGCATTTTTCATGGTTTGGACTAATGGGATTGGGCTTATTATCAGGTTCGCTACCTTTCACCTATTGAGCATCGGAATCTTGTTACTCTATTGGGCTTCTGCCAGGAAAATAATCTACAGCTCCTCATATACGAGTATATACCTAGTGGGAGCATTTCCAGTCACTTGTACGGTAACTCCCTATCCAGTTACCACTTTTGCTTCTCTGTCTTCTAGAGTACCTTAGTGCATCTAATACATCTTTTTTGTTATCCTCCATTTGAAACATTGATTCCTTCAATGCTGCATGATAAAATGTGTGATATTAGATTGGTGACAGTTAAGTTCTATTGTAATGTTCTTAGATCAATATAATATGTATTTGACTCTGTGTCCTTGACATTTGATTTTCATACATATTGATGTTTTCTTGGCAGGACCTAGTCGAGTTTCAGATGGGAAGCTAGAATTCAAGCATAGACTTTCAATTGCTCTTGGTGCAGCTAAAGGTGATCCTCTGCAAAATCAGTGAGCATTTTGGCTTTCCTGGTATCAGCTTTTCTTTTATTTAGACAAATAAATAAATAAAAACGAATACCAATACTGATTGTTCAAGCTTGGTAAGACACATAGGCTTTTCTCTCAGATGAGAAACATCTTGAAGTAAGCATGCCTCTATATCTAATCTTGTCCAGGTTTGGCTCATCTTCACTCTTTGAGTCCCCGTTTGGTACACAAGGATTTTAAAACAGCCAATGTTCTTGTAGATGAAAATTTCATTGCTAAGGTTGCAGATGCAGGACTTCGTAATTTCTTGGGACGAGTTGATGTTGCAGGTCCTTCTTCACAAGTGACAGCAGATGAGATATTTCTTGCACCAGAGTATTACTCCTTATTTCCATGTTTTATATAGCTATTAAGGTAATGTAGTTTATCACTTTACCCATATACCATTGATGTATGCAGGGTGAGAGAGTTCAGACGATTTTCTGACAAAAGTGATGTATTCAGTTTCGGCGTATTCCTTCTGGAGTTACTATGTGGACAGGAAGCAACAGAATCCCCATCTCCAGACTCGAGCCAAACCCTGGTTGAATGGGTATGATATAAGTCCAAGTGCAATGCCCTGCAGTGATGATAACAAAAGATATGCCTATTCAAGCAATTTGCTAGCTCCTACTGCATTTTTTTTTCTTTTCAGATGGACAAAAATAATGCATAAAAAAAGATGGATGAGCGTTTATATTTCTGCCACTGAATTATGTAGTCAGCACAGGGATTGTGCTCACAAGAGCATGAACACTTGAACAGTGTATTGAAATGCATTTTTAGGTCAAACTTTGAACTAAACCTGCATTTGATTACATTATATTAATCCTATGGCAGCATATACCAAACATACCTTAGTTGTGTAAATGAGTATATTCTTAACTATTCTTATCTTTCTTGCAAGGAACATGCGTGTTGCAAATCTGCACATTGCAAGGTTAATTTCTTGGCTGTCTGGAACTAAGATTGATTTCATGTCTTATCTCATGAAGGTTCAAAATACTCAGGACTATAGTGTTTTTTCAAGCATTGTTGATCAAAGATTGGGAACTAGCTTCACAGCTGAAGGTATGGAGGAGTTCATAAAGTTAATAGTCCGATGCCTGGAACCTTCAAGCGAGAGGCGGCCTTCGATGAGCTACGTGGTGATGGAACTTGACCGAATACTTGAGAAAGAAATGAGCTTAACAACAGTGATGGGGGAAGGAACCCCCACTGTAACTCTTGGAAGCCAGCTATTTAGAGCATCAAAATAAAACAAAATTCATTTACCTGCAAAATGTTGAGTGTGATTTTTGTTATACTTGTTTATTTTATTTATTCTGTTTCTTTTTGAAATATTAGAGAAGAAATTCAGCTGTTTGATAAGTGTATAAAAGAACAGCTGTATTATTTTTTCATTATTTTTTCCTTATGTCATAAATGTATGTGAAATCTTTGCTGTAAACCATTATTTGTTGTTAATATCAAAAGTTGAAATTTGTGTGATACATGAAATTTTCTTTTTGTCTTTACAGATAGGTGTTTGTTTTGAAGTTAGTTATATTTGAAGAATTATAATCTTAATTGCTCCTAAACTTCCAGTTCTTTGTGCAATCAAGAAGAAGATGGAAATATATATGTATATATGTATATATATATATATATTTTGTGTAAATACTCTTTTTGAAGTTAAATATATATACTCTTTTTGAAGTTAAATCACGGTGGAATCATAAGGACATAAAATTCTTTATATTATGATATTTTATGGAGTCGAAGATAGAAATATATTTTCTTTTATATAGAAACTTCCCTCACAATTTCATTCCTTCATTTTATTAATAAAAAATATATATATATTTTTTAAAAAATATGTATAAATTAACACCATATTTAAAACTTGTAAAAATTCATGTAAATTAAAATTAAAATAAACTTATAAAATGTCCAATTTCATATTTAACTAATATTTTAATACATATATAATATTATTAATCTTTTAATTTTTATTAAATGTAAATATTAAAATTTTTTTTGGTCGGCGGCCTCATCGACTTCGCAACCAAACTCACCTGCCGCCACAATCAATCTCCATAGCCATAACGCTTCTCCGCCTTATCATGGCAAGTTTTAAGATAGAGTTTTGTCAGCGGTTGTTATGCCTGCTACCTGTTTGTGTAAATGTGCGATCGAAGTATGTAATTGTTGCTTGGTCCAACCAGGTACCTCGACGAATGGGACGCCGGTGTCCAGCAGTACGCAATCTCCCACTGTTAATCTCACTCGAGAATACACCCTCGCTGTTCAATCTAATTCTTACAACGAGATGTGGTCCAAGATTACTGTTTTAAGCAATAAGGAAAATGATGGAGAACAAGTTCAGTTTCGTTCTAATGATGAAGATGCTTGCCAATTGCTTTTGACTCAGGTTCTTCAACCAAACCGAGAATGCGTTGAGGAGGCTCTCCGTGATGCCAGACCCAACAATCTTACCCGCCTTATGTCCCATTACTTTGAGCATAGGGAAAAGTCTACACATCATTGCCTTCTTCTCCACCGAAGTGTATATCCTGCTCGTGTTTTCTATGATCCTCTCCATAAGCTACTTGAAGTCCTTTCTCTCGATTCACAACCTCTGACTCAATCCCAGTGTGATTACGCCTATGAAATCTTTCGCCAATTTGATAGCTTTAGCAACCCATTTCCTTGTCCAGACTCTCATAACTTTCAAGATATACGCCAGAGCCTTTGGCAACTCAGGCAACAATTGGATCGTCGACTTCGCAAGTCTCGCTCTAGAGTTCGCCTAGTTCACAGAGCAACTGCTGCTTCTGTCCTTTGCATCATTGGCTCTGTCTGCCCGATTAGCACTGTCACGAACCTTCCTAGAAAACTTACTAAAAAAGAGACTGCCAATGCCAAACAGCTTGATGCAGCAAAGAGGGGAACTTTTGTGCTAAATAGCGATCTTGATACTATTGACCGTCTTGGTGCTCAATTATATACCTCTGTGGAGGATGTCAAAGATCTTATTCGGCTGGCATCGGAGAGCGGTTGTGAAAGTTATCCCATTTCAGAAGTGTTGAAACACCTCCAAAAAGACCATGTCAAATTTGTTGATCAGCTAAAGGATCTTGAGGAACGTATATGCCTCTACTTCAATGCTGTCAATAAGGCGAGATCTTTGCTCCTGCAAGAGATTCATTCTTATCGAACTTCTAAGTTCTAACTAATTGATATTTTCGTAAACTTCCATAGTTCCTATAATCAATGTTTATAAATCCATTTATAAGATCTTGTTAACCCTGGCAAAGATTTCTTTCTTGGCCTCCCTCTTTTAAAAGTGAGCAATGGGGGAGTTTTAGCACTTTGTACACCAAATATATATTAAAAATCAAACATGGCTTTACTGGTTTTTTTCATAATCTGAACCATTGAGTTGAAATATATGTTGGACAAAAGCTTATTCGTTCAAGCGGGCAATATCACTTTCCATTTGAATTTTATAGTTTTTCAGGTGCACCTTCATGATGTTGTCTCATATATACAGTTCCCCTTTAATTCCAATGAAAGCTATTGTTTCTGATGAGTAACCACCTAACTGGTAAGTACCAAGCATTTTATTTTTATGCGTTCAGAAATGAATGTTGTCTGCTTTCATAAATTTGACTAGAATATAAACGAAAGTGTATTTCAATCTAGCATGCTCAATGAGAACCTAGATATCTCTAGGTAATATTTCATCAATTATGATTATCTGTTTTTTACATGTTCATGATATATGGTGAAATAGGGATTACATGTTACCTGATTTTCAATCCTTTTTAATATACTGTTGTTAGTAATGGGATTGGGAGGGATTGCAGTGCAGGGGTGCGTAGGAGTGGAATCAGCTGCTAACTTGCATACTCAGCTTTTGTGAACTGCATATTGAAGCTTAAGAAACAAACTACAATCATCTTATGTAGTAATTGATCCTAAATTGTTTTAATGTTTCCGAATAACAAATTTTGTGTAAATTATATAACTTTATGGTGCAACATTTGAGGGAAAACTGAATTTTTATGATGCTTTCTTTGTGAATGGACTTCTGCCAATTGAACATGAGTAGTTCCGAGCAGGGAACCCATTTAAATTTTAATTACATAAAAGCATTGGTTTTTACTTGTAGATAAAGAGTGCTCATATGTTAGCAAGGTTTTCAGGTTCTGTTAGGCCATGAAGAATGGAGAAGGGAAATTCCAAACCCTGTCCTTGATGATGTTATTCAGAATGATTTGCTATGAATAAATTGATCTTCTATAAAAAAAAAATACAATATACAGAGACATATATACAGTAATATAAACATAGTTCACGCATAATATATACTAGATAATTAAAAACCAAGCAAAAAACATATATGTATTTTATCAACAAGAATTTAACATATTTTAAACATATACACTATATATATACATATATATACACTATACATAATATATATAGTATATGCACAATAAATACAGATATGAGTGACAATGAGCAGAGTATATGTGAAAATTGTTCTATCTGAATCCGAATTTATTTAATTTTTAAACTATTTAAATCTGTTTAAACTCGATTATAGTTATACATGTATCCGTCTTAAACCTGTCTAATACTATTAGTTCACTGTCCAAATCTCGTTTAAGTATAAAAATTTAAAATATTATAAAATTTAAATTATAAATTATAATTTTCAATGAAATAATTAAAAAATAAAAATTTAATATTAATACAATTTTTTTAAAAATAATTTCATATCACATAATTTTATAATTAAAATAAAATATAATAAATATATAATTAAAATTTTAATAAAATATAATTAATATATAATCGGGTTCGGATAACGAATATCTAAGAATCTATATCCAAACTCAATCTAAACTCGTCATAGAAAGTAAAAATATTATTCATACTCGCCTAAACCCGATTATAAATTATCAATACCATATATAAATGGATAGGAATTGATCGAATATCCGAAAATATTCGACTCCTTGCCACCCTTAAATACATACTTACATATAACATTTACACAATATATATATATATATGATATATTTAATTTCAAATTTAATTTATGATTATAATATGTAAAATTTTAAAATAAATTTAATATTTTTATTAAACTATTCTTATATTTTTATATATTTATTTTTTATATAAACTTTGTAAGTTTTATTTTTTACTTGAAATCAAATTTAAAACTTTACCTTTATAAAAAATTAATATATTTTATATTTTAAAAATATAATTTAAAATATTAATTTTTATTATTTTTATTGAAATATATTTTATTTAGTGGTAAAGTTTAAAAATAAAAATAAAAATTAAAGTAAATATTATTTGAAGTGGCAAAGGAATATTTTTTTTCATATGAAAAAATTTGGTGTAAATTTATATTTTTTTAAAAAAAATTATACTTTATAGCACACTTTTTAATTTTTTTTTAAAAAAATATCTTATATTTTTAGTATATTTGTGATATACTAAATGTATACTCAATGTATAATTTTAAAAATTAAATATATATTTAATATTTTAAATGTATACTAAAAATATACCTCTAAAAATAATATTTTTAAAATTAAAAGTTAAAAAATGATATTTTTGAAATTAAAATTAAAAAGGAGTATTTTTGAAAATATTTTTATTTTTTAGAGTATTTTTGAAAAAACCCCTTTTTTTTTAAATAGAGTATTTTTGAAATTAACGTTAGTTAATAGTTATGTAAAAGCCCAAATGTATTTGTATCTGAAGTGAAAGTTTTTGGATAATTTACAAAAATAATTTAAAAAAAAAAAAGGAAAATTTATTTTTAAAAAATACTGTGCAAGTAAAATGGGCCAATTGTCATGGTCCATTTCCAAGACGAGTAATTCTTGGTCACAAGAATCCTCAAATTTCAAATGACAAATGCCGATTCAAGCAAGAGTTTCAGCGTACACAAAAATAAGAAATTATTTAAACTAAATCTTTGAGATGAAATAATATTTTATTCTAATAATAATAATAATAATAATAAGGGTGAGAAACCACATCATTAGGAAGCAATTATTTGGTTGATAGCATGTGGCTTTCTAGTTATAGTTTTTTATGTTCTGTTCCAAATTATAACATATTTGACCAAGTTGAAAAACGAACTAGACAATTTGAGTTTGCCATAATTGACCAATTAATCATATTTGACATTTTTATATTAATTTTCAATATAAAAGAATAAAATATCATTGTAGAAAATGTAATTTTAACCCTAATGAAAATTAGTTTTAACCATAATGCAATATATACCTTAAAATAAGATGGTTAATGCCAAGGGAGTACATATACATGTGTTTGACAATTTTGGTTTAGTAGTTGTAATTAGAAATTAGTTGACATAATTTTCTTTAATATTATATGAAATTATTATTTTATCAAAGAAATGAGGGTTGAGTTACATGTTAATGTTATTTATTAACTAAATTATTGAATGATTTAATCCAATTTTGTTAGGGGTTTCTTCGAGAATATTTAAATGTAAAAATGTTTTTAAAAATATCAATTTTTTTTCTTTCAAAAAAATTGATTTTTAAATGCAATTTAAAAAATATCATTTTCATAGATATATATAATATATTGACTCACTCTATACTCTATTTTTAAAGATACATATTTAATATATTAAAATTATATAGCAAAGGTAGGAGCAATATGTGGTGTGATTTTCTCACCACCTAATGATTTGTGTGATCTCTAAATTTGTGTGATTTTGATAAAAAAAATTCCTAACTTTATTAAAATTTTAGGACTTAAAATCATAATTTCATAGATTTTATAATTGAATCGCTTCAAATGATACATAAATATTATAAATATCACAAACTTGGTTTATTCATTTATATTTTTTTAGTATTAAAAATAATATGATTAAGAATTGAATTATGATTAATCATACTAAATATTATTCTTATTATTATTATAATAATGGTTTGTATCAAAAAAATATTAAGTGTTTTACCAACTTTAGGCAAATTAGTCAAGGCAATGCCGTACTGCTTCTTTTTTTTTTTTTTTAAATACAATGCCATACTGCTTTTGTTTTTGCATTTAATAAAAACTCACAAGTGTCCATCTGTTGATCTTACATAAGGACGATCTAGCAATTGCATTAATCTTTTCCTTTGACAAATTTAGAGATTCGGTTGACTTTGATCGGACGATCCACAGTTCTTCTTTGTTGACCTTCTTTGATGTTGATCTGACCATCCAATTATATGATTATATAATTTTCAATGGCATAGATTAATGGCCTCGACAACAAGTAAAGAAATTTTGCAAGCGGTCCAGTTTAATCTAATCTATAATATATATATATATATATATACATATTATTTCTGAATCTTCACGCTACCCTTTGTGTACACACTTATTTTCTTCTCAAATAATTAGATAAAATACTTTATTTTGTTTGTTTAATTTAAGATGAAAACAAAATTATTAATGTTCATTAATATTAAAAATAAAATATATGTTTCCTTTTCATTACTAACCTATAGAATTTTATAAAAAAAATGATAGTAACTTTATTAGATCTTTTATTTATTAAATACATTAAATTGTAAAATATTTTTTTCAGAAAAAATAAAATAAATACTCTTTTCATTTTAAATTGAAAAATACATTTTATATTTTATAATAATTAAGAAAATAATTATTTTTATTGAAAATATAAATTTATATATTTTTAATATAAAATATATTTTTAATAAATAATATTAAAATGATTCAATAAAATTTTATATAATTTATTAAAATAATAAATAAATAAATAAATTATAATTTAGGATACATGAAAAAGAAAATTATTTCTATTAATTTAAGACGGGTAAGTAATTATTTCTATTAATACATGAAAAAGAAAATTATTTCTATTAATTTAAGACGGGTAAGTAATTATTATAATATTTATTGAGTTTTTTTAAAGAATATTTATTGATTTTAAGTCATTGCTGAAATTAATAAAAAAAATTGTAAATTCGATAATAGGGTAAAACATAAAAGTGTGACTTAAGGTGACTAACTGCACTTAAGAGGTGTGACTGGAGATTAGAAAAACAAGTCAAAAAGTGGTAGCCTTTAAGCGGACATTAGACTAATTAGTTGATCGCTTATTAAATAACCTTTACGTAGATATATATATTCACTTTGGACTAACATAATTATATAAAAAAAAAATTACAACATTTACCATATTTTTTAAATTTTTTACTTTTTTATCAAAAATATTTTAGTCATTTTATTATAAATTCATAATAAACTTATTATAAATTATGTAAAATTTATAAACTCATTATAAATTCATTGTAAACTAATTATAAATCCATTATAAATTTTCTGTAAACTAATAAAAATTTAATATTATGATAAATATTTTATAAATATAATATATTTGAAATTATTTTTAATTTTTATTGTATTTTTATCAAAAGTCCTTATATCAATATATAATATATTTATGAGTCATAAGCCACAACAATTACTTCAATTTAATTCAAATTTGTTGTGGTTCCCATTATGGGTTCCTTTTGCTTTTGCCAAGTTCACAATCATCTTTAAAATTAGAATATGAGTTCAACATACTAATAAATGTGTATATATCATACTATAATATAAAGTCTATATGAAAAAAAAAATTAATTATAGTCACTTTAGAGAGTAACTGTTTAATAATTCATTCTATTGATTAGAAAATATTTATTGTAATATTTTTCTTAAAAAATAAATCTATAAAAAATATTTTTTAACCAATAAAAAGGAGATTATTGAATAATCATTCTCCAAAATGACTGTAATTAGCATTTCTCATATGGAAAATTAGACTTCAAGGTTATTGATGAATATCTAATTCAATTTCTATGTTTCACCGTTACTTATGAATATTTTAATTTTGATTTTATAAATAATTTTAACACAATATAAAGTTATTAAATAAAAATTATAAAATTTATGAATTTGTTGTGTTCTCCAAAATATGTAAAAATATTGTATGAGCTGAATTTAATATTTAAAAAGAATTTATATTTTTATAAGTATTTAAAAATGTTTTACTAGTAACTTTTTGCCTTTAGGAAATTGGAGAAAATTATATATTTCACAACTCATAATTATATGTTTTCTTTGTTTAAACTGCGCGGGATAATAGCTCAAATCTCAGCCTAGAAAAGAACTTAATTGAAAATACATATCAACAAAAACTTGAAAGGGAAAAGTCAGCATTTTATCTTATAAATAAAGAATACAAAAAATTTAAATAATTATAATGTCTTTATTCAAATCATGATAAGATTATGTGTGAACCATTTTATTTTTAATCTTAATACTTATCAGATATAAATAATTTAATTATATTAATTGTTTCTAACAAATTCCAACATTTTTTTTTTGTAGTTATGGTGACATAACAATAAATATGTGGAGTGCCAATTCCAATGCAATGTTTGCTTTGTGATACAATAAATTTTTTATTGCACATCTATTGCATGGAACACCTAAATCTGTTCTATTATTATTATTATTATTATTATTTATTTGATGTTTTTGGTTGTTATATATAATAAGATTTGTCGAATCTAGTTTTAAAAAAATATTTAACTTTTCAAAAAATCAATCCATTAATGTATAATTTTTTTTACTATCTATAGTCATCAGATTATATGAAATTTAATACAAAAAAATAAATAGAGAAAGTAAAAATATATTTTTGTAAATGATATTTTTTTAACATATTGAGAAAAATAATAAAATATAATCTAATTATAAAACAAAAATAAAAATAATATAGAACATGTAAATTGACAATTTTTTTGTCTTTTTATTTTTTTAGTTTATTACTATTTTTAGTGAATGTATATCAACAACTTTTTTTAAAAAAAAAAAAAAAGAAAACTGGATAATAATAATAATAATAATAATAATAATAATAATAATAATAATAATAATAATAATAATAATAATAATAATAATAATAATAATAATAATAATGAGAACAGACAAACATTCAGCTCGGTTCGTGGCTCATTGTCTCTTGGGTCTCCAAGGTTGTACATGCTCGTCAGCTTCCGCAAAGCTACGTGTCCACTCTAATATTTCGATTCTAGTAAATTTATTTAAATATTTCTTTTTCTAAACTAATAATATTATTTTTGAAAAAAAATAATATATAAATACACTGATTATATATATTTTATAATAGAATTATGACAATTTTAATATTACATTCTAATTAACATATTTTCTAATCTATGTCATAATATAGTATATGGTATTTATTTCCATAAGACAACCTATTATACATGCCAATATGGTCTCTCAATCTAAATTAATATTTTTTATTTTACAAAAATTAGTTAAAAATATAATTTTTTAAATATTTTTTATCATATTTTTATTTTAATGTAAGGTATATTTAATTAATATAATACAATAATTAATTTATGTAAATTATAATTTATGAAAAATAAAAAAATAAATATATTGAAAATTTAGGATGAAAAAATTAATATATTTATTTCATGCAATAAATATCAAATTATCAAAAATAAAAAATAAATATATTGATAAAAAAAACATTAAAAACTTAAAATTGAATACATATAATTAACAAAAAATTCTGACAACATTTTAAAATTAAAAAAATTAAAAATAGAAAAAAAAATAATGATGATTTGTGATTTGATTGAAAAAATTATTAAATGATAGCCAGCCATGCAAATTATTGAACAATATGTATAAGAACAAAACAAGCCAACTAGCACCATTTTGTTCTTTTTCTTTTTCTTTTATTGTATTAAGGTTAAAAATTTAATATTAAAGTACCTAGAAAAAGAATACCCATAACACATTCCATTTTATATTAGCTTTTTATTTATTTTTTCTTTTTTCTTAAAGAAATATAAAAGTATTTTCTTGATTTTATTTAAAGAAAAAAAACTTTTACTAAATATGAACTGAGAAAATTAGTTCAAAAATATTCTTATTTTCCAAAAAAAAAGTATAATTATTTATAAAGCATATAATTCAATTAATTATGTTATGAGAATATATAAAATATTTAAGTCCTTTCTTCTAAAATTGATTAAAAAATAAGTATTTATTGTATATTTAATAAGTAGATGGTAAATATTTTTATTATAAAAAATGACAAAGCAAGTTGGGTAAGGTTGTTTTTTTGCAGAATATTATTAATTAAAGTATATAAGAAGAGCACATAAAAGCATGAAATATATACATGGAACCAAGAAAAAGAGTACATACTCTGCAGAGTGAGAATTTTTTTTTTTGAATTTATAGAAAAATAATTAATAACTTTAAAAAAATTAATAAGAAACATTTTTTCTGATTAAAAAGAGAAAAGCTATAAGCTCAATGAATTTCAAACTTTACTGTAAAAATATGTATTCTTATTTTCTAATCATCACATTTTGATTTATATCATATATTATATTTCTATTCATATTTTTAACTGCAATTACCTTATACATGAAAGTGATATTTTGTTCTTTTCTTTTTTAATAAGGTGATCATATCACAAATATATCAATGTGAAAGTGTGGTATATTTATTTATTTGATTTGATTAAAATAAATTATCAATATTGTTGAAATAAAAAATAGTAATACATTTCTTATGATTTTAACCTTAAAATTGTAGACTGATTAATAAAATATTAATAAATCTCATAATTATGTATAAAAACATTACCAACTAATATCTCTAAGAATAAAAACATGATTTTTAAATTAAGATATCCTTAAAAGAAGGTTATAATATTATTGAAAATTAAATTAAATTCTTGATATTCGCATTTCAAGACATTTTAACTTATTATTAGATTAAGATACTGATTAACATTTTCACTTATTTAATTTCATGTAAATCAAGATTAAAAAAATTGATATAATTTTTTTTAAAAAAAAAACACTCAATTCACTCGTAGATTTACGTTTTGCAAATCTGATTTGGAACTTTTCTATGTTTTCTTTTTAAATCTTTCAATTGCTTTAAGTACTTTAATTTGTTGAATAGGAGATGTTCAAAATAAAGTTAAAGATTAGTTTGTTTGTTTTGAGCATAAAAGATTAGTTTGTTGTAATGCACTAATCTCATCATTTTTCAACAGAAAATTTTATTTGGTGAAGGACTAATCGCTCTCGTCTTTTGGCAAGTTTCTCTCTTATCCTTGTGGTAAGCTTTGCTGCTTCTATGGCTTTCAACCTTGCAGATCACTGTGCTCGGATTTTCTTAGAGGATGAAATCGAGGAAAGCCTCCCTTCGGGGAGGAACCATTCAATTGACGCTGCTGTAGCTCCACAGTATTACTTGGTGGGTAGGTTCTTAACCTCCCGCCATATTAATTTTCAGGCGATGAAGAATTTGATTGCAACCATTTGGCAGCCTGTGAAACGGATTTCTATTTAGGAAATTCAGCCTTCCAAATATCTCTTCCAGTTCTTCCATGAATGGGACCTTCAAAGAGTGATTACTGATGGCCCATGGAATTTCGATCAGCATTTGTTAGTTTTAGCTCGTGTGAACCAGGGAGTTCAACCTTTGTTTGTGGAATTGAACACAATCGCTTTTTGGGTGCAAATCTATGATTTACCAGTGGGTTATGCTACTGAACAAACCTGCACAAGCATTGGAAACTTCATGGGTACATACATAGATGCTGATCCGAACAATTTCTCTGGTATTTGGTCTCCATTTTTATGCATGAAGGTTGATTTGGATGTTCGCAAACCTCTTAAAAGAAGAATGAAGGTAGTGAAGGAGGATGGAGACTCCTGCTGGATAGCTTTTAAGCATGAAAAACTGCCTGTATTTTGTTTCTTCTATGGTTTACTTGGCCATCCTGAGAAATTTTGTGGTAAATTCTTCAACAAGAAAGAGAATGTGAAGGAGTTTGCTTATGGGGCTTGGCTGTGAGCTTCGACACGAAGACAAATTCGTTCAGGGGAAAGGTGGCATCGAGAGGTGTTTCCGGTGTCGACCTCCGACGGTAGTGGTAGGGAACCTAGTTTGGAGAGGGTTAGTGGACGTAATGGATTGAAAACTGCTCATGGAAATGGGGAAGAAGTGGAGTAGTTATATAAGGAGAGCGGGATAGTGATGGCCATCAATGCCTAATCTTCTGCCATGTTTTCGGGAACTCCTATGGGGATCACAAAGCATCGTCGTACCGAAGAATCTAGCTCTCCTGAAGTTTTGGGCCCTAATTGTCTTCAAAGCCCAAACTGCATAATTGTCCTTGCTCTTTCAAAAAACTCTGTAGAGGTGGGTGCTGGCTCGAGCCAGGCCTACCTATCATAATGAGTTTGTTAGCCTGGAACTGCCGTGGGCTTGGGAACCCATGGACAGTTCAAGTTTTAAAGGATTTAATCCTTTCTAAGCGGTCCAACTTCATTTTCCTCAGTGAAGTAATGGTTCAGAAGTCGTATGTTGAGAAAGTTCAAACTTCTATAGGTTTTGAAGGTTGTGTGACAGTGGAAGGAGTCCAAAATAGAGGGGGTTTGGTGATGTTGTGGCGGTATGAGAAAATCTGGGGTTCTCTTCAAACATTATTGCCATGGAGGTCTTGATGGATAATGGGGGCAGATGACGACTAACAGGTTTCTATGGCTTCCCAAAAAGATCTCGTCGGAATGAGTCTTGGGATCTTCTTCGATTTCTAAAAGGGAGGTCACCTCTTCCATGATGTGTCTTAGGATATTTCAACGAGCTATTATCCCCAATAGATTTCGTGAGGCATTGGTTGATTGCGTGTTACATGATTTGGGCTTTGCTGGATATCAATTTACATGGGAAAGAGGGAGGGGCACTGATAGCTGGGTTGAGGAAAGACTGGATAGAGCTCTTGCTTCTGAAGATTGGTGTAAACTATTTGATTCGATGAGGCTATATAATTTGGAGGCATCTTGTTCAGATTACTCCCCAATCTTCCTACAACTTCAGATTAGGCAATTTGAGGTGAGGAAACGCAATTTAGAATTTGAAAATGCATAGATTCCAAACTCTCAGTGTAGCGACATCGTTAAAAGTAGTTGGAGTAAATCAACTGGGCTTCTCATCAGTAACAGGTTGGCTAGTTGTGGTGAGGATCTGTTTAAGTGGGGGGTGGGGGGGTGTTCAATTTCACAAGATTTCAAGAGATAAATTGATAAATGTAAATCGCAGTTGCAATTAATGTGTTCAAAGAGGGACACTCATTCTGTGGTGTTGTACTCTGAAATCCAAAATCAATATGTGATTGTCCTTCAACAACTAAAGGCATTTTGGAGACAATGATCTAAACAATTCTGGCTCCAATCTGGGGATAACAACTCCTGTTATTCCCATGCCTCTATCTCTACAAAGCATAAGAAGAATTCCATCTTCGCGCTGAAGAATGATGCAGGTCAGTGGTGTTATTGGAATGATGGGTTGGAAGGACTCTTGCAAGATTATTTTGTGAACTTATTTCAAAACCAGGCTTATGATGTTGAATATGTATTACAACATGTTGAAAGAAAGGTAACAGATAGTCATACATCCTTTCTTCATACATAATTTACTGCTGAAGAGATCAGAAGGGCAATTTTTGCTATGCATAAGGATAAATCTCCAGGTCCGGATGGGCTGAACCTTGGATTCTTTCAATCTTTTCGGCATTTGATTGGGCCAGATGTTACCAATGCTTGTCTAGCAGTGGTAGTAATGCATACTGGTTTTTGCCTAGTAAATGGAACTCGACAACTTTGATCCTCATTCCCAAAAAGGCTAATCTTGAGACAGTTTCGGATCTTCGGCCTATTGCATTATGTAATGTCCTCTACAAAATCATCTCTAAGGTACTGGCTAACAGATTCAAAGTGGTTCTACTGGATGTGATCTTTTGTTCTTAAAGTGCTTTTATTTCTAGTAGATTAATCACGAACAATGCTATGATTGCTCTAGAAATCCTTCATTATTTGAAGAGGAAAACTCAGGGTCATACTGGATGGGCTGCACTAAAATTAGATATAAGCAAAGCTTATGATCGTGTTGAATGGGCTTTCTTGGAGAAGATGACGCTCAAATTAGGTTTCGAACCTACTTGGATAGAACTTGTAATGATGTGTGTATCGTCGGTACAGTTCCAGATCAGTGCAAATGGGGATCTTCCTCCTTTTAAGCTAAACGTGGATTACGTCATGGTGACCCTTTATCGCCCTATTTATTCTTATTATGTATTTATGTGCAGAAAGGCTTTCGAATTTACTTAATAAGGCATAATTAATGGGGGAGGATCCATGGGTGTAAAATTACAAGAGGGGCACCACCTATATCCCATCTATTTTTTTGCGAACGATAGTTTTTTATTCTTTAAAGCTATATCTGTGAAAACAACTGTCATTCATTAGTGCCTATCTGAATATGCAAGGGCAATGGAGCATCAATGGTCTTTTCTGTTCAAATACCACTGTTGAGGATTGTGAGGTAGTCTGTAATATACTAGAGGTCCAGAGGTCGCAAATCCCTAGAAACTACCTCGGGTTACCTTCCCTTATTAGTCGTAATAAGGAGATCTTTGAGTTTATCAAGTTGAGAGTCTGGAATAAGATCTCAAGCTGGCAGAATAAACATCTATCTAAAGCAGGTAAAGAAATATTAGTGAAGGCAATGATCCAAGCAATTCCTTCTTATATCATGTCGATATTCCTTCTGCTTGAGAGCCTCTGCAATGAATTGGAGAGAATGTGCAACTCTTTTTAGTGGGGACATTCAATACAAGGGAAGGGAATTAGATGGTTTCGTTGGGATAAACTATGCTAGAGTAAAAGGATGGGTGGATTGGGGTTCCGAAAACTACATGAGTTTAACATTGCTCTCCTAGGTAAACAAGGATGGAGACTAGTGTCTAACCGTCAATCCCTTGTGGCTTGCATGTTTAAATCGAAATACTATGCTAATTCATCTTCTTTAGAGGAAGTAACCCAAGTTTTGTCTAGCGTAGCATCTTCGCTGCTCAAGGGATTCTCAGAGAGGGCTGTCTAAAGAGGTTTGGCTATGGTTTAGAGACTTGTATAGTCAGTGACCCTTGGTTGGTAAATAGTTCCCACCCTTATGTTACTTCTGAGCTTCTTGCTTCTTTTCAGATGGCTATGGTCGATCAACTCATTGCAAGTTAGGAGCGGATGTGGAATGTTGAACTTATTAGAGAATATTTTAATTCTCGGGATGTCGACCTTATACTACAACTGCCAGTTAGCCTATAGTTTACTTCTAATGTATGGATCTGGAAATGGGATAAAAAAGGTCAGTACTCTGTCCGATCTTGTTATTGGCAACTGATGCATCATGTTAACTCATTGGTAGTTTGATTGGAGAGTAATTTTTGGAAACATATGTGGAGCCTTTGCATCCCTCCTAAGGTTAAACATTTCCTAAGTGTGCGGTAGGGCTGTAAATGAGCCAAGCTACTCGAGCTCGGCTTGGGTTTCGGCTCGGTAAAAGCTCATTCAGGCTCGAGCTCGAACTGCTCATTTGTTAAATGAGTCAAATTCAAGCTATGAAATACTCGGCTCGTTAGCTCGCGAGCTAGCTCATTTAAAAAACTCGTGAGTTAAGCGCGTAAGTTAGCTCATTTAGTGTATTGGATTAAAAATATATATAATTTAATTTATATATATTAAACTATGTATGTGAATATATTAATTTTTTGACTAACTTAATTTATATAATTTATTAATAAATGGTATATGTGATAAATAAATTAAATAATATACAATATAAAATAGCTTAGTAATTTATAGTAAAATATAAAATTATAGTAATATAATATTTTATTTTTGTTAATATATAATTATATTACTCATCTTTCATAAAAACATAAATTTTAGTATATCTTTTATGAAAATTTAGAAAAAGTGAATGAAAAATAAAAATAAAAATAAGTTTATTGAGTTTGTTAAACTTATTTAAATCAAGCTCGAGTTTAAGCTCGAGATACATGATATATGAGCTGGCTCGATACAAGCTCGGGCTCGGCTCGGGCTCGATTCAAATTCGAGTTCGAACTCGACTATTTTATAATGAGCCGAGCTTGAGCTATCCAAAGCTCGGCTCGGCTCGACTCGATTACAGCCCTAGTGTGCAGTGGTTGCCTACCAACGAAGGATAATCTCTATCACCGTCATGTGGATGTTAACAACATGTGCCCAGTCTGCAATGGAAGTAATGAGTCTATCAATCATCTTTCTTTATCTTTTCCTTTTGCTATGGAAGTATGGAAAGGGTCGTGTCTCCAGATGGTGATGGGAACTGCTGTTTCTGTGGTGCAGTGGTTGGGAGCAAAATGGGTTAATGTCACAGAGGATGATCATTGTTTAATAGTGATGCTTATGTAGTTTTTGTGGTACAACAGAAATCAGGTTGTGTGGCAACAAAAGTATATGCCAGTTCAAGTAGTGATCTCTCTTGCATCTTCAATGCTTCAGCAATGGAGACAAGCTCAAGTAAGTAAATGTAAAGGAGCAATGGAGCAGCATCCTATTAAATGGAGCAAACCAGAAGTGGGTTGGCTTAAGTGTAATGTTGATGCAGCATTGTTTTCTCAAGAGGGCAGAGATGGGTCGGGTTTTATAGGCAGAGATTACTTAGGTCAGTTCTTATTTGCTTCTTCCTTGATATTCACAGGATCTCTCTCTCCAGTTTTGGCAGAAGTGCTCGGTTTCAAGGAAGTTCTAAGTTGGATAATGACTAAGGGTTGGTCGAAGGTGATCTTTGCGTTAGTCTACAAGTTGTCCAGGCAATACACTCTTCGTCAGCTGATTTATCTATTTTTGGTTTAATTGTTATAGACTGTAAGTCTCTCTTTCAGGATATATGTGAGACCATGGTTGTATTTGTTAAACACTATACGAATCAGATAGCTCATGCTTTTACTAAGGTATCTGTTTCTTTGTCTGAGCCAGGCTTATGGGTTGGATCTACTCCCTTGGCTATCCTTGATTGTCTTATTTCTTATTCACAGTAATGAATTTCTCTCTATTTTTTCAAACAAAAAACTCTCATCATTTTTTAAAAACAGTTAGAATTTTGGTTAAGAAAGTAAGGTAAAACTGTAAAAGTAAAAGATATAGTAAGTTTTTTTTCCCTAATTTCTGACTTCTCTGTTACGCAAGAGTGACATCATGGCTAAATCACGTGACAGTTCCCATCTAAAATGGTGATTACAAATTTAATTATTCTAAATCACTTTAACTATACTTGATTGACTACTTTAAAATAGGGGTGTTCAAAAAACTCGTGGCCCGAAAAATCCGGCCCGACCCGAGCCAATCGGGCCGGGTTGGGCCTGCCCGAAAATCAGTTAGGGTCGAGTTTCGGGTTAAATTTTAAAACCCGAAGTCGGGTCGGGTCGGGCCTCGGGTTATATTTCAAAATTTTCGGGCCAGCCCGACCCGGCCCGAAAATTTTTAATTTTTATTAGTAAACTGTATATATACTAACTTAAATAAACCCTAAAATGTTCTTTGCGCAGCCTGCCTCTTTTCTTTCCCGCAGCCAGCCAGACCTCTGCCCTCTTTTCTTTGCGCAGCGCTCTCGCTGCCTCCCTCTGCCCTCTTCTCTTTCACCAGCGATCATCCCAGCAGGCAGCAGCAGCCAGTGGCCCAGCGTTCTTCCCAGCAAGCAGCAGCAGTAGTGCCCAGCAGGTTGTCCAGCAGCAGTAGCGGCCAACGAGTCGTCCAGCAGCAGCAATCGTGACCAGCAGGTAGTACCCCTACCCTCCTCTGCCATCTTTTCTTTGCGCAGCCAGAGCGCTGCCTCCCTCTGCCCTCTTCTCTTTCACCAGCAATCATCCCAGCAGCAGCCAGTGGCCCAGCGTTCGTCCCAGCAAGCAGCAGCAGTAGCGACCAGCAGGTTGTCAGTCCTACCCTCCTCTACATTTTCTTTTCCTTAACAAACTTACATCATAAAGTCATTGCACCGACTGACTTTATGGTAGCTCGTTTGCAGGTGAGATCTGAAGTCTTTGGTAGCTCGTTTGCAGGTGAGAATAATTCTGTTAAGCTTTTGACAAAACAGAGTCTTGAATACATATTGTTGCTTTAAGAATGTTTAGAATAGAATGAAATGCGATTTTCTCATGTGGGTTTTTTTCTTTTTCTCTTGCTTTGTAGTTTTGATTTCGTGAAGATGCTACTGCCACTGAGTTTCAGGATCGCCTAGATTCATTAAAAACTATTGTTGACCCTATATTTTTCAGGTATGAATTAATTTCAGTTGGACTACCCTTGGTTTAGATGAGGATGTCTTTTTCTTACCTGTTGTATTATTATATCTTTAGCCCCAGTTTGAATCATGTGTTCCAGCTGACATGTTTTGGTGCAGGTATAAAGAGCTTACTGCGAGGCCAGCAGCAGTTGAACTTGCTTTAAAATACCTCGGCGAGTTGCAACAGGAACTTTAAAGTACAAATGATTCAATTTAAACAAATTACAGTTTAGGCCAAACTTCCATATAGGACTTGGATTGTGCTTGAGTTCATCAGTTTTCAGAATTATATAGTTTTAAGAAATTAAGCTAAATTGATGGTCATGTGTAACTAAGTTGTTCCACTCGTAATCCATGGAAAACTTGCATATTGCTCCAACCACAATTCTAGAGGTGTAACTGCTAGTGTGTGTTTGGTGTTTGGAGGGTGAATTAGCTTGTGGGTTTGGGTATTGATGCTTATAATCTCTTTTGTTTTTAATAAATTAGTAATATATTATAAATTTTGGATTATTTTTATAATTTCATGTTTGGTAAACACTCAGGCCATCCAGCAGCTACAAGCAAGAACACCACATGCACAGTCAACAGGAAATACTATTCCTCTAGCAGTATTACAGGTGGATGCTGCCTTGGATTTTTTGTATCTATTTAGTAGAATTGCAAATGGATGTTAATGAACCAAGTGTCAACAAATCGATTGATAATGACTCCAATACCATTGACATTGATACCAATGCTCCTAATTTAAATCCTACTCCAAAATCAAATTGCTAATGGTATGTTATTTATTTCATTAATTTTTATAATTTTTAAAAGTACTTTATTGTTTGAAATTTATTATTAATTTTTTTTATTTTTATAGATTTTGCAGTAGGAGTTTCTACAAGTCTAACTCAAGAATCAATATGCACAAAGAATGAGGATGTAGAAATCAATCAACCAATTTGAGATTCTATTTTATTATGTTGAGATCTAATTTTTTTTATTTGGAACTTGTATGGTTTAGTAATTTAGTATTAAATTTGTGTATTGCATTGCATGTTTTTTTTTTAAATTGCATGTTGATTGATGAATGAGATTATTTTAATTTCATGTTGATTGATGTTTGAGATTATTTTTATTTGCATGATTGAATGATGTTGAGATTTTATAATTTTATTTGATTTTAGAAATTTGAAGTATATTAATTTTATTAATTTATATATTTTATATAAAAGTTAAAATATTGTTGGAAATGTTTTTTTTCTCATTTTAAGACAGTATTAGAAAAAATGAATTGTAATAAAAATATTATAAAAAATTAAATTAAATAGAGATTAAAAAATTTTACAACATAAAAAACACTCATAATGGACAAAAAACACTAAAAAAGGTTTAAAAAAAGTTCAGCCCGTTGACCCGGCCCGACTGGCCCGACTGGCCCGGTCAGCCCGAGTTGGCCCGGCCCGACCGGGTTTAGGGTCGGACTACGGGCCCATTTTTGCAGCCCGAATAAAGTTCGGGCCTGGCCTCGGGCTGGAGGTAAACCCGGCCCAACCCGGCCCGAGAACACCCCTATTTTAAAATTCTGTTGAGGAAGATGCAACACATTTACATGACAAGGAGCTCTTCGTAATTAAATTGAACTATAATCTTTATTTTTTAATAAAAAATTATTCAACTTTTTTATTCATAAAATTGATTCAATAAAGAACAAAAAAAATTCATTCAATTTGTTTTTCATATAAAATTTGGTAAATTGAAAATTACTCTATTTATAATTTCAGCTTTAAAAGGTCAAATTTAAAATCTAACTATAAACTAAATATTTACATATAAAATGATTTTTAAATTTTATATTTTCATTAACGATTATAATATCTTTTTAGAATTTTAAAATGATTCTGACAATATTATTATTATTATAAATTCAGTAAATAAAATTTTGTTTTAAATTTTTTTTTTGAAAATCAAAATTTTGTTTTAAATTAAAACATAATCTAAAACATAAAGAATACTAAATTTAAATTCTAAAACTAACAGAAAGGTTTCATTTTCAAGTCACTTAAAAAATATGTCTAAATTATGTGTTTAGGACTTGCGTAATTATTCATTTATTCTCAATATAATTGTTCATGAGACTAAACTTAAATTTTAAAAAATATTAAAATTTTTGAAAATTCACCTTACACTTTTCTTCATAAATTGAAATTTATAATCCAATGCATGAATACGTCTAATTTTCAATAATTTAATTTGATTCGATTTTATTTTAGTTCTTTTTCATTCAATCCAATAAATTGAATTAAAATAATTCAATAAAAAATTAATTGTTTAAAAATCATAATTATATTAAAAATATATTATTTTATTCTAGTTCCAAATATTAATTAAAATTAGGCTAATTTAATTAAAATTAAAAATAACCTCCTCAAGCTTAATTTTATTATTAACTTTTTATCAATCTCTTTTCAATGACAACAAAAATAATTAATTTAATTAATTTTGAAAATTAAAATAAAATAGTATATTTTGGATGATTTGAATATAATTGTAATTTTTAAATGACAAGGCGATTAAAACAATTAACTACAAGGATAATGAAAAACAGAGTATCTAACTATTATTAGTCTTAAAAAAATAAAGAATTTAAAAAACAGAGTGCATGTTATAGTAACAAAGAACACAGTTATAGATAAATAAATAAATAAATATATGAGTTTTGCATTGCATGTGACAAACAGTATAACGTTATGTACAAAACTCGTCCCATCCGCCGGCTTCTCTTTTCTTCTTCTTCTTCTTCTTCTTCTTCTCTGTTTCTGTTTCTTGCAGAAAGGAGCCAAACCCAAGTAACCAACCACAGGCTGATTACATACATATATGTATCCACCACCTGGCTGGCCCCTGTCCTTTCTTTTTCTCTTTTTTCTTACTCTCTCCCGCTCTTTAACTCTTTCTCATTATTTTCTTTCTTGCTTCTAGCTACTGAATTTGTTTTCTTTAATTAATTCAAGACCAGATCTTGATTGTTATGCTTCTGTTTTGCCTCCAAGAAAGACCAACTCATCTGTCCAATTTGGGTTTGACTTAACCTTTTACACCGTGAGTTCTCGGGCGGCGAGTTTTTTTTTTTTTTGTCCGGTGAACCGCGGAGGTGGGAGAAGAAAGAAAATATGGTGTTTACTTGATTTCTTTTTGTTGCTTTGGCATCTTCTCCTTGGCTACATTCACATTGGCTGAACCTCTCACTTTTAACGATAAAGCTGCTCTGCTTCTTATTAAGAAATCGATTACTAATGACCCTTCTAATCTTCTTGCTGGTTGGGCACCAGGTAATGATTGTTGCAGCTGGTATGTGTGGTAATAAAATTATTTTTATAGAGTAAAAAATAGAGGTGCCTAACTTAGATAATTCTTAATAAAAAATGGAGGGTGACTGACTTAGGTAAATGAGGTAAAAGAATGGAGGTGCCTAATTTAGGTAAAATTCTACCAACCCATTTTTTTGAAGCCTATATAAACCATTTAGCCTTCACTTGAAATTCATTCCAAAAAAAATTGTTAGAGAGTTTTAGAGAGAAAAGTGATTTCTCCTAAATATTGTCTTTCCTTTTATTAGAGAGAGAGATTTTAATTTCTCCTACTATAAGAGAGAGTATTGTCAATTGTGTTCTCCTTATTTTAGAAAGAAATTGTTGTAATCATTTTGCTATAATAAAATCCTTCTACAATTTGCCCGTGGTTTTTTTGCTCTAATTAATTTGGAGATTTTTCCACGTAAATCTTTGGAGTTCATTATTTTCATTTTATTTCTCATTTCTACTTCAGTTGTAATTATATACCCCGTTCTACAACTTTCTAACAGTGGTATCAGAGCACCAGGTTTATAGCCTATTTATTTTTGGTGTTATAGTCAAATCAAGTTAGTGGAAAAGAGGTATATTCAATAATGGCAACAAAGTATGAAATACAGAAGTTCAACGGGAGTAATTTCTTATTGTAGAAAATGAGAATAAAAGCAGTTTTGAGAAAAGATAACTGCTTGGCGGCAATTGGAGATAGGCATGCTGAAATCACTGACGACAGCAAGTGAAATGAGATGGATGGCAATGCTATTGCTAATCTGCACCTAGCACTAGCCGATGGAGTATTGTCAAGTGTGGCTGAGAAAAAGACGGCAAAAGAGATATGAGATACTTTGACAAAATTGTACGAGGTCAAATCACTGCACAATAAAATTTTCTTGAGGAGAAAACTTTACACCCTTCGGATGATGGAGTCAACTATGGTGACAGATCACATCAAACGAGCATAATATAGAGACGGGTCAACGTGCTGAAATTCTACTTCAAAGTCTACCTAATTCTTATGATCAACTCATCATCAACTTAACCAACTTGAAGTTCTAGTCTTTGATGATATTGCAGCTGCGGTTCTTGAAGAAGAAAGTCGGCGCAAAAGCAAAGAAGATAGACAAGGAGGCTCACAGCAAGTTGAAGCTTTGACAGTAATAAGAGGGAGATCAACAGAACGTGGCCCCAGTGGGAGTCAAAATCAGAGTAGATCAAAATTCAAAAGTAAGAAGAATGTCAAGTGTCATCATTGTGGCAAGAAAAGGCACTACAAAAGGGAGTGTTGGTATCTCAAGAAGAATGGAGAAGCCAAAGGAAAAGGTCCTGAGTCGTCAAATGCTCAGGGTTGTGTAGCAAGCACCACAGATGATGGTGAAATTTTATACAGCGAAGCAACAACAGTAAATGAAGGCAGAAGAAGATTCACTGATGTATGGCTTATGGATTCAGGAGCAACATGGCATATGACTCCTCGAAGAGAATGGTTCCATCAATATGAGCCTATCTCTGAAGGATCTGTGTTCATGGGAAATGATAATGCCTTGGAGATTGCTGGTATTGGTACCATCAAATTAAAAATACATGATGGTACCGTTTGCACCATCTAGGAGGTACGACATGTCAAAAGCTTGAAAAAAAATCTATTGTCTTTGGGACAATTAGATAATAATGGGTGTAAAACCCATATTCAAGATGGAATCATGAAAGTAGTTAAAGACGTTCTTGTAATAATGAAAGCGGAAAATATAGCTGCAAATTTGTACATGCTTAAAGGAGAAACACAATAAGAAGAAGAAGCATCCACTGCATTAGCAAGTTCAGCAGAAAAATTAGCAATGATGTGGCATCGAAAGCTTGGCCACATGTCAAAATGAGGATTAAAGATTCTTGCTGAACAAAAACTACTTCCAGGGCTCAAAAAGGTTTCAATACCCTTTTGTGAGCATTGTGTGACCAGTAAGCAGCACATATTAAAATTCAGCAGTTCCTCTGCTAGAAGCAAAGCTATCTTAGAACTAATCCATTCCGATGTTTGGCAAGCACCGGTTCTATCCCTAGGAGGAGCAAAATATTTTGTGTCTTTTATTGACGATTACTCCAGGAGATGTTGAGTGTATCCAATAAAAAATAAGGCAGATACATTTTCAGTTTTCAAAATATTCAAAGCGCGGGTTGAGCTTGAAATTGAAAAGAAGATCAAGTGTTTAAGGACAGATAATGGAGGGGAATATACTGGTGATGAATTTGATAGCTTTTGTCAACAAGAAGGTATCAAAAGGCAGTTTATAGTGGCATATACTCCACAACAAAATGGAGTAGCAAAACGAATGAACAGAACCTTGTTAGAACGGACAAGAGCAATGTTGAAAACTGCAGGGTTGCCTAAGTCATTTTGGGTAGAAGTAGTTAAGACTGACTGTTACGTGATCAATCGGTCACCATCAACTGCAATTGGTCTGAAAACACCAATGGAGATGTGGATTGGTAAGCCAGTTGATTATTCTCACTTACATACATTCGGAAGTCCTGTTTATGCTATGTACAACACCCAAGAAACATCAAAGCTGGATCTAAAATTCAGGAAATGTATTTTCTTAGGGTATGCTGATGGAATCAAGGGGTACCGCCTGTGGGATCCCACTGCCCACAAGGTGCTAATCAGTAGGGATGTTGTATTTGTAGAAGATAATGTTCAAGAAAAAAATAATGATAGCACTTCAAAAGAAAAATCAGAGACTACTACAGTTCAAGTTGAAGAAAAACAAGAACAAGAAGTTTCAAATACTTCTGAAGCATCATCAGAACATGAAGAACAAGAACAAGTTGAGTTTGTAATTCCACAAGTTCGACGGACAACTCGGGAGAGAAGAGAACCAGCTTAGCACTCAGAGTACATCATGGAGGAAAATATCGCATATTGTTTACTAACAGAGGATGGAGAGCCATCAAACTTTTATGAGGCTATAAATGGCCAAGAAGCTTCTTTGTGGATGACAGCAATGCAAGAAGAAATTGAAGCTCTTCATAAAAATAAAACATGGGATCTTGTTTCATTACCACAAGGAAGAAAGGCCATCGGGAACAAATGGGTTTACATGATCAAACGAGATGGCAACAACCAAGTGGAGAAGTATCGTGCTAGATTGGTAGTTAAAGGATTTGCTCAGAAGGAAGGTATAGACTTCAATGAAATATTCTCTCCTGTTATTCGACTCATAACGATTCGAGTAGTCCTGGCAATGTGTGCTACATTTGACTTATACTTAGAGCAATTGGATGTGAAAACTGCATTTCTTCATGGAGAACTTGAAGAAGAGATCTACATGCTCCAACCAGAAGATTTTGAAGAAAAAGAAAAAGAGAACTTGGTTTGCAGGTTGAACAAATCTCTATACGGTCTTAAACAGGCGCCAAGATGTTGGTATAAGAGATTTGATTCCTTTATCATGAGCCTTGGATACAACAGACATAGTTCAGATCCTTGTGTTTACTACAAGAGATTTGGTGATGGTAATTTTATTATTCTGTTGTTATATGTTGACGACATGTTGGTAGCAGGTCACAACAAAGATCATATTGCAGACTTAAAGGCACAATTGGCTAGGGAGTTTGAAATGAAGGACTTGGGACCAGCAAACAAGATTCTAGGGATGCAAATTTACCGAGACAGAAGTAATAGGAAGATATGGCTTTCTCAAAAAAATTATTTGGAGAAAATCTTACGGCGCTTTAACATGCAAGATTGTAAGTCAATTTCTACCCCCCCCCCCCTTCCTATTAATTTCAAGTTATCCTCAAGTATGAGTCCTAGCAATGAAGCAGAGAGGATAGAAATGTCTCGAGTACCGTATGCATCGACAGTGGGTAGCTTAATATTTGCTATGATTTGTACAAGACCAGACATTGCACAAGCAGTGAGAGTGGTTAGTCGATACATGGTGAATCCTGGTAAAGAGCATTGGAGTATTGTTAAGAGGATCCTAAGATATGTCAAGGGTACCTCAAATGTTGCATTATATTATGGAGAATCAGACTTTACTGTGAAAGGCTATGTTGATTCAGATTATGCAAGTGATCTTGACAAGAGCAAGTCTACCTCAGGTTATGTGTTTACTCTTGCTGGAGGAGCTATAAGCTGGGTTTCAAAATTGCAATCTATTGTGGCTACTTCTACAACGGAGGCAGAATATGTTGCAGCTACCTAAGCTAGCAAAGAGGCAATATGGTTGCAAATGCTACTGGAGGAGCTCAGATACATTCAAGAGAAAATTGTTCTATTTTGTGACAGTCAGAGTGCTTTACATTTGGCAAAGAATCCAGCATTTCATTCGAGGACAAAACACATACGAGTTCAATATCACTTCGTTCGTGAGGTGGAAGAAGGAAATGTGGATATATAAAAAATTCATACAAAAGATAACTTAGCAGATATGTTAACAAAGCCAATTAATAATGAAAAATTTATCTGGTGTCGATCCTCCTTAGGCCTAGCAGATACGTAAGCAGCATGGTGATGGCAAGTGTAGAAAGGATATAAAGATTATAAAAGTAACTTTAAGTGGGAGATATGTGGTAATAAAATTACTTTTGTAGAGTAAAAAATGGAGGTGCCTAACTTAGGTAATTCTTGGTAAAAAATGGAGGGTGCCTAACTTAGGTAAAATTCTACCAACCCATTTTTTTGAAGCCTATATAAACCATTTAGCCTTCACTTGAAATTCATTCCAAAAAAAATTGTTAGAGAGTTTTAGAGAGAAAAGTGATTTCTCCTAAATATTGTCTTTCCTTTTATCAGAGAGAGAGATTTTAATTTATCCTACTATAAGAGAGAGTATTGTCAATTGTGCTTTCCTTATTTTAGAAAGAAATTGTTATAATCCTTTTGCTATAATAAAATCCTTCTACAATTTGCCCGTAGTTTTTTTGCTCCAATTAATTTGGAGATTTTTCCACGTAAATCTTTGGAGTTCATTATTTTCATTTTTGTTTCTCATTTCTACTTCAGTTGTAATTATATACCCCGTTCTACAACTTCCTAACAGTATGGAGTCACATGTGACGAATTTTCTAAGAGAGTTATTAGTTTGAATTTTACTGCCGGTAGCTCTTAAAGTCATTTCCCGCTGGAACTCTGCCGGATTCAATTGGAGAGCTGACTGAACTTAGAACTTTGGTAATTTCTCATAATGCTTTTTTAGGTGAGATTCCGGTGAATGTGGGAAAGCTTCAATTTTTGGAGCTTCCGGTGAATGGTGTCATCCGCATATATCTGGTGAGATTCAGGAGTCATTGCTTCTCAGTTGTGTACCAATGACACATTTTGAAGCATAATATAATCAGATTGGTGGTTCACTGCCTCCCAGTATTGGCAACTTGAAGATGCTTCAATATCTTGACTTGAGTAGAAACAAACTCTCTGGAACTCTGCCAAATCGGTAAGGGAATTTGAGAAGCGTGAATAATATCCAAACCCGTATAACACAAGTGGAGCCAAATACCCAAACTCATATAAGTGCAGATGGAGCCCACTTCCAAGTTTGATTTGGTCAAATACTGTTTTGAATATATGTGTATCTCCTGTATTTTATTTCAAACGTATTCCAGATTTCTTGCTAAAACAGTTGTTGTATATGTGTATAAATACATTCTATTATAATCAATAAAATTATCTCTTCTCAAGACTTTCATGGTATCAGAGCGTCCTGACTAACGTCTATATTTTATTTTCCTACTTTTCTATTCTTATGGCAAACATCACAGCCCCTGCCATAGTGAATCTCACTGCTGGAAATCAGCAGCTTATCTCCTTCAACATCGCAGCTCAAGCCCCACTCAAATTAAACTCTACAAACTACCTCTCCTGGAAATTACAATTCGAAAGCCTTTTTATTGGATATGATCTCCTTGGCTTCATTAATGGAACCAACCCAAGCCCACCTGCTACCATTAATGCTACTCCTAATCCTGATCATCGAATGTGGATCAGGCAAGACCAGCTAATTCTAAATGCCATAATTGGATCCCTATCACCTCAGTTAATTCCCTTTATTGCAAAAGCCAAAACGTCAAAACAAGCATGGGATATCCTAGCCAATACCTATGCAAAACCATCCCGCGGCCGTGTCAAGCAAGTTAAATCTCAACTCAAAGCTATTATCAAAGGCCAATCCACCATCACAGAATACGTTCAAACCATCAAAAGCAAAGCCGATGAGTTAGCCTTACTTGACACACCAATGGCAGCCGAAGACATCACGGATCGTATCCTTGAAGGACTTGTTGAATCATACAAGGAAATCATCCATGCAATTAATACGCGTGATGCTCCAATTTCTCTTGAAGAACTTCATGAGAAACTCATCTCCTTTGAAGCTTTTCTAGCATCTCAAACAACTCTTTCCACCCCTGCCTTTCCTGCAACAGCCCATTATACAGTTAAAAACAATAACAGAAAACCCAACTACCCCACTACACACAATGCTCCTAACTATGGCTCAACATAGCAAAATTCCGCACCCACCCAGTCTGCCACACAAAATACAAACAATCAGCAGCGAACTTTCAGACCTTACCTAGGTCGATACCAAATCTGCAATACACAAGGCCACTCAGCAAAACGCTGCACCTCATATCGCATTGTTCCCATCAACTCTGCCTCATCCAGTCCCTGGCAGCCTCAAGCACATGTTGCAACCACCAACTCCTCACATACACAACCTTGGCTCATAGACAGTGGAGCCTCACATCATGTGACAACTGATTTGGAAAACTTGGCTATTCACAGTCCTTATGATGGTACAGATGATGTCCTAGTCGGAGATGGTAAAGGTTTAAAAATTACACACCATGGCTCGACTGTCTTGCACACACCAATATGAAAACTGACACTAAATGATGTTCTATGTGTACCTGAAATGAAAAAAAAATCTTATTTCAGTATATCAGTTTTGTGTGTCAAATAATGTTACTGTTGAATTCTCACCCACTTTTTTTCTTGTGAAGGAACTGCTGACGGGGACTCCCATTCTTAGAGGCACACCGAAAAATGGAGTATATGAATGGCCATTGTCATCTCCAATCCTTGTTTTTGCATCCTCTGTCGCTTCTACCATTGACTGGCACTCACGTCTAGGCCATCCTGCCAAAGAAGTTTGTCAATTTATTTTATCTTCCAATCAAATAAAATTGTCCTCAAGTGTGTCTTCTACTTTGGTCAATTGTAATGCCTGCTCAGTCAATAAAAGTCATAAGTTACCTTTCTATAAATCCTCTCTATGTTCCACAGCACCATTACAAATCATATACTCTGATGTGTGGACGTCTCCCATTTACTCTTTTGACTCATTCAAATACTATGTTATTTTCGTTGATCATTACACTCGTTACACTTGGTTTTACCCACTTCGAAATAAATCCGATGTTAAGCCGACATTTATTAAGTTCAAAAATCTGGTTGAAAAATATTTTTCAAAGGAAATTAAACTCTTTTATTCCGACAATGGAGGGGAATATATAGCTCTTGCACCCTTGTTTGCATCTTTTGGTATATCTTTCCACACAACACCACCTCACACCCCTGAGCATAATGGGTTATCTGAGCGTAAACACAGACACATAATGGAAACTGGTTTAGCCCTTCTCTCTCATTCTGCCATGCCCACCAAATATTGGTCACATGCCTTCTCCATGGCAGTCTATTTAATTAATAGGCTGTCTACAAAAGTTCTTAATATGTCCTCTCCCTATGATAGACTCTTCCATCACTCTCCTAACTACTCAAAACTCCGAATTTTCAGCTGCCTATACTACCCATGATTGCGTCCATATTCCTCTCACAAACTAAGTCCCAAATCCACCCCATGCGTGTTCATAGGCTACTCACTAACTCAAAGTGCATATCACTGTTTAGAATTACAAACATCCAAAATCTTTACCTCGCGTCATGTTCAATTCATCGAAAATGTCTTTCCGTTTGCTGCGCAATCTCTTCTCAAGACTTTCAGTGAATTCAATTCTTCTGGGAAGGAACAGTATAGAAGGAAGTATTCCATCTGAACTTGGTCAATTGACTTCTCTTAGAGTTTTAGATCTTTCTCATAATGCCATAACGGGATCTATCCCTGCAAGTTTGTTGAATGCCAAAAATCTTGAAATCCTGTTACTGAACAACAATAACCTCTCTGGAGAGATACCCTCATCTTTCTCCTCTCTTTCCAATCTCACTGTTTTGGATGTTTCTTTCAATAACCTTTCTGGTCCTATAACCCATCTTCAACACCTGACCAACTGTGATTTGTTTAGAAAGAATAAATTGCTGGGACAGTGCCCAAATCAACCCTCTAACACACCATTTGATCCAAATGGAGATGGACAATGGCAAAATAAGAAGTCTTTGATACTTGGGGTGGTAATTTCTGTTTCTGTTGTGCTTTGTATTTCCTTGGTGGTTGTTGTGGTCAGTGTCCATGGGAAGAAAAAGTTTGGCAGACTCTCTAGCTTGAGAAGCAAAGTGGTAGTAACTTTTGCTGATGCTCCAGCTGAACTGAGCTATGATAGTGTGGTCAGAGCAACTGGAAATTTCAGTATTAGGGACCTGATTGGCACTGGTGGCTTTGGGTCAACTTCCAAAGCCGAATTGGCCTCAGGATACCTTGCAGCAGTAAAGAGGCTCTCCTTGGGCAGATTTCAAGGAATTCAGCAGTTTGATGCGGAGATCAGAACACTGGGAAGAATCCGACATAAGAACCTTGTGACATTGAAACCTTGAAACTTTCATACATGAGAGGTCAAGCAAAAATGTGCAATGGTCAGTGATTTACAAGATCTCTTTTGTTATAGCTCAAGCTTTAGCTTATCTCCACTACTCATGTGTGCCCCGCATACTTCATCGGGATATTAAGCCTAGTAACATCCTGCTGGATGAGGAGCTTAATGCCTACCTATCAGACTTTGGTTTGGCCAAGCTTTTAGAAGTTTCACAAACTCATGCCACAACAGATGTAGCAGGCACATTTGGTTACGTTGCTCCAGAATATGCCACTATCTGACAAGTCTGATGTTTATAGCTTTGGTGTAGTTCTATTAGAACTGATGTCAGGGAAGAAGTCCCTTGATCCGTCATTTTCTGAGTATGGAAATGTATTCAATATTGTTGCTTGGGCCAGATTGTTGATTAAGGAGGGACGTCCTTCAGAGCTCTTCTCTGCGGAATTGTGGGAAGCAGGGCCTAAGGAGAATCTTTTGGGAATGCTAAAGCTTGCTTCAACCTGCACAGTGGAGTCGCTTTCTGTACGACCATCAAAGAAGCAGGTTCTTGAGAATTCGAAACATTTGAAGTCATGAAAACATATCAAGTTCTTGGCACTGGATGGTTATGAGAATTGAAGCTGCTTAATGTCGGCAAGATACCCCATAACTTGAGGTAAAGTCTAAAGATCTATTAACTCCAATACATTTTATTGTGATGATAATATGCAACTAATTTACGAACACTTTCCTCATAAAGATTCTAGGTGCTTTTTATTTAACAATGCACCTCAGAAATAAATCTTTCACTGACAAAAAAAATTCCATGACAAGTATTCTGTTTTTGCTCACTGCCAAGCAATTGTCAAATTTCTTTTTTCCTTTGCAAATGTGTTCAAATTCATTGATGATGTTGTTGTGAATCCAGAGTTGAAAAATGAAACAGGAGTCAACGCATTATCTCACATGAGAACTTTGTTTTGAGTTGTTAGGCAAGATAATTGGTTAAGGTAATCTTGAATTTGTTGCTATTAGTTTTACTGTATATAACAGTTTTCACATGCTAAATATACTATGCCCTTGAACTTTACCTTTTTCGTGTTTTTGGCAGAACCAATTTGCAGCTTATTATGGCGACGTGAAAAATTTTCAGCTGGGATTGTTCTGCACAAACCAGTACATTCTTGAAAAAAGGGGCCATTATAGACATTAACATTGTCTGTTCCTGTTTCATTTTTTCCAGAGTTTTTACAAGATCCAACGGTGACAAGTTATGATTTGCCCAATATGCAGAACAAGAAAAGTAACAACTTTTGGCATGTTAAAGCAAATCTTTTTGTTATAGTCTGCTTTGATATAACAAATATGATGCCCTCAATACAGTCAGTTGCACGGTTGAAACTTAAAAGAAGTCTTTGCTTTACCCTGTATGTAAAAACAGTTTTTTGTTTTCTTGAAAGCATCTTAATTTGGTCTTTTATCAATTCATTCGCCTAATTTGTGCAGGACCTGGGATTTTAAGACCACCCTTGAATACAATTTCTAGTCTTCTTTGAATGAAGCACATTCAATGGAACGATTGTTGATGATGTGCAGGTTATGCTTCGTCAACATCCTGGTTTTAAGCTTTTCTGCCACTACTGAGGCTGCTTATGCAGTTGCAGATACTCTGTTGGTTTTGTTGTTTAGCTTGAAGATACTTGCTCTGTTCAGAAGGATATTGTATTGACTGAATCTGTACAGTCATGCTTCCTTTTTCTCAAAGATTAATAAATTAATAATTTGGGGAACATGAATGTATTTAGCATCTGCTATTCAAAATAAACATTATTTTCTACAGAAACAAAATGATCCAACTCAACTGGTATCTAGTTCCTTTTCTGTTTACAATCTTTTTGTGGTATCATGTCTTATACCATAAAAAATGGAAAAGTTCATACTAGTGAAATTATGCACATAAACAAAGTAGTGGAGATGTAAATTTCTCAAGGAGATCAAATGTGGCATCATTTGGTCATCGTACAGGAGCCGGATTAACAGAATGATGGCCTCCAAATTTGGTTATTGCAGATCAAAATAATTCTCTGGGAATTCCCAAGTATCTTGAGCTACGACCATGTCTAGCCTTGAGGACAACTTCCTCTGTTGTGGTGCCAATTATCTCATTAGCCTGTCTCAACTCAACACATGCATAGTTCCCCCCTGCATCCTGAGTCAGTGAGTCAAATAGTCCCAATTTCAGTTATTGAATCCCCAAGTTGATCAGGAAATAAACATAATGATGGTGATGCCACTCTTAAGTTTGATGAGCAGCAAGAAAGAGAGAATCACCTGAGTAAGAATTCCTAACTTCTCTAATTTTTGAACAGCATCATCTACATCAAAATTGCAGTCTTCACCAAATTCTTGTTTAAGAAGATCCTCGCACCGCAGATCTAGTTCCTGAATTAGACCATGGCAAAGATATGCATTAGATTCTATACACCCTGCAGAAATCATGAAAAAAAAGAGCTCTATAGATTTTTGTACCTGTCTAGTAGCTTGCCCTTGCTGCATCAATATAAAAAATGAAACAATCACCTCTTTTACCTGTGCAATTAGAAGTCCATGATCGGTATTGTTGAAATGGAATAAATGCATTCTAAATAAAGATGGATAAAATTTATTAATTAGTAATTACCATAGTAAAACCAATTCGATGCATAAAAGAAATAGCCTCACCACCATGAGCATTTCTTTTATGTGTCAACCTAATTCGGCTCTGATGGTCTTGTAATACAGCATGTAGAGTAAAACACTTACGTTTGAGTTTAATCTTATAGATACATATGCATTGACAGATATATTTGATTTCATATTATAACATCTGCAAAACTACTGTATATATAAAATATGCAAAGAAAGATTCAAAACTTGTGAGAAATATAACATATTGCCCCAGTTATAGCCTGCAAATGCTATGATTAATTGGTAAAATTTGAAATTTCTTGCATAGTGCTTACTTCTTGTTGAATAACATCATCACACAAGTGAAGAAGAGTGCCCCTTCCACTATCCAGTTGTTTGTCATACACAGACTGAGTGATTAAACTCTGATAAGAAACCAAGTTACTCTGAAACCTGTGGAAACCCAAGAAACATTAGCCTTCAACATAGTATATGAGGTTAAATATGAATCTTAAACAAGTAACTGAGGCACATATACAGTTATTATGATATGAAATCAATTCCACTGGAATCCTATGAAAGATTTTAGAATTGAAATACAAATAGTGAGAAAACTGAGGCATGAAAAAAAAAAAAAGAAAAAGATTTTTGAGGGTCTCTAGAATAATAAAAAATGATGAGTTAGGCAGCACATGAGCTTTCTGATTGATCTTTTGCTGAATTCCGAAAACAATGATACAATTGAAATTAATTTGTTAAGTATTGAAAATTTGTTATAAAACATGAACCTAGTGTTTAATCTAGTGACTCAGATGTGATTTTATCCAGAATATCATTGCAAATAAGTCGGTCATACAATATACCAAATCTATAACAAAGTCAAGAAGAAAATGAAGACACTTAACGTGAAGTATGTCTTAACACAATAACCGACTACTGATGACAGGATAGCAAAAATAACCCGGATATCAGCTTTACGAACGTGAAGAGAACCAATTACAGTGACCTGTACAAATATGACATGGTTCATTTTACCAAAATGTCAAATAGACTAAAAATCAAGCACTTTGTACACATTAAATTTCATATAGATGTAATTACTGACCAGCCCAACTGCAGCAGAGCCAATGAATTTGACCCAATCCATTGGAGTTAAACCTGGATTTTTCTTTTCTGGCTGTTAATGTAACAATTCCAGGTCTAAATGAACAGCCAAAATACCAAAAATAAGAATAACAATATTAAAAGAGTAGGTAACTCACGAGTGCTATCTCCATATCAGCCATAGGAATGTTCCTGAAATGCTTCACATATATATTCCTCTCTGTTTCTTTTTTGGAAGATGACCTCCTGCAGATTTACACTCTCACCAATATTTATTATCAAGATCTTTAAACAATATGGTAGAATATAAAAAAGAAATATAAATATATATATTAAGAGAACATTTTCAGTAATTTGTAGAGGCTTGTGATATTGTCTTCCATGGAAACACATCCCCTTTAAAAGAACTATGCTTTTCCTACAATGAGATGGGAAGTTTTTTTTTGTCTACTATTGCCTCAAAATAGTGATAAGAAAGAGCAATCTTTACTGGCAATGTAAGAATATGAGTATGTACAACCATCAATAAATTGTTTAGATAAAAATTCATAAAAGCAGACAAAAAAAAAAAACAAATTAGTACCTGTACACAACAATTATATTCTGAAAGGTAGGTTCTTGGATTGTAACCTTGCCTATAAGATTAGAAAAACTGTAGAAACAAAGTAGATGAATGTCAAAAATCAGCATTAATCTAGCATCACAAAAATGAGATACTTAACAACCTGAGTTTCATCTTCTCAATACGGATACGTTCAACATATAAATCTCTGTTCTCTTCTTCTATGTGGATTTGAATAGGTTTTGTATCTTTCCTAATTTGTGTTTTTGACTTTTTGAAGAAAATTTTTAACCTACAAGCAGAAAAAGCCTTCTAAGAGTAATGAATTGCTTGAGTTCAAGGAAATTATCCAATTTTAGCTAAATAAGTATTATTTTCAAAACCATGTTGAAATAGGAACAAAAATATAGAAGAGGGGCTCATAGCACAATTATTGTTGGTCAGTCATAACAAAAGGGAGTACTTACCCAGTAACTCTTAAGAACCTCTTCCATAAACGTGAAAGGATTGTATTTATTTTTGCTTTGATAAAGTAAGCTGTCATTTGATCTATTCCAAATCCACGTCGGAAAACTATGAACTAAAAATGCACAAATCTATCTGCATCAGTGCATGCATAAACAAGCATGGAAGTGTATTTCTTTTTATCATGAAATAAATTCAACAATGTCTAGAGTAACATGAAAATAAGAAATAAAATTACGCCATTCAGAAGGTCAACCATCATTACTGGAACAAAATAAGATAAATAAGTAGCTTCAAGGAAATAAATGCCAATAATTTCAACAAACCAAGATGATTTTTGAGTCTAAAATTTCAAGAGATTTATCATACAGATGCATAATGATCAGGACTTGTAAATTTATTTTCTCCAATTAAAAAATGAATGGTATGAAGTGCACTAAGCTGAATAAAAAGTAACATACGGATAAAGTTGGCTAGGAACTTTCTGAGAAATGCAAGTTTTGCCCGAGAAAAACAGGAAATCCTTCTACTAGTCATTTGATCACACTTATTTGATGCTCTGCTCACCAAAATGTAGGAATGCTTTATCTTCACTTGAGACACAATTTGTTGAATATAATTGCACAATTAAGAGGGTAACCCTATGTAAAATAGTAAGATCGGTTCATCTTTTCTTGATGTCACAGGTTCGTATCATGAAAACACCCTTTTGCAATGTAAGAGGAAGAAAGAGATCTGATACTCCCCGAGGCTTAAAATGTAAGATGCCTCATGTACTGAGATGAAACTAGTTTTTGCAAATATGCAAACTAAATTATAATGAGAAAATATACAAAATGTAATTGATGCTCCATGGAATTATTGCAGAGAAACCACAGATTCAGTTGGCACTAGTGCACAAAGAAGGAACAAACAGACTAGTTCACAAGTAAAAGGTAACCCACAAAACCAACAGCTCATATAGTTTATCACATAATTCACATTTCAGGGTGGTTAAAAAAGATAGGAAAACATATGTATGATGGTAATTGCATTTCTCCACAAATACCCACCTACACTTAATTACAGCCTAAAATAATAGCCAAGATAATTCATATTCCCAAAAGAATTTCCAGTCAAGCAGCAACCTTGAAGCTGTTTTTAGTGTTTACCTTATCAGCAAAGTATGGGAGGTTATCATGAGGATTCTTTTCAAAGTAATGTTTGAACAGCTTCTTATCAAGCTACATTCAACAAGACAAAACAACATGATCAAAAATTACAAATACCGATATGAATTTCTGATGTATAGCTAGCCAGGTAATACATGAATGTTTCAATATTACATTTGTAAAGAGCAGCTAATTCATATTAATGTACATAGGAGTGCAATGTGCATGCAGACCTTACCTGAGTTTCATCTACTACAATCGGAAGATTTAACCGATATTGTGCAGAAAGTGCAACATCGATTTCTTCATCTGTTGTAATTTTGAAATTACTCTTATCCATCACCTGGATAAAAAGTGAATCAAAGTAGATATAGAAAACAACTGCAATAGCTGGACATTGATGGACATGGTCATTATAGTTAATAATGTAATTTGTACAGAGGTTATTTCTTTTGTTTAAATATCAGATGTAATATTTGTAAACTTTTTATAGCCTACTCGCAAAAGCATACAAAAATTTTCAGCACTAACATACTAAATAAAAAAAAGTTCAAAGCAAGTTAGAACAACAAAAATACCTGAAATAAGCAGGCTAAAAACTTCTGTTCACAACTATCAACATCTTCAGGGGTTAGATTGTGCTGCTCCAACTTATTGGCACCATAAATGGGCTCAAAGAGAGCATACAATGTCTGGCAGAAGACATGCTCATAAAATTCATTTCAAATAACACAATGAAAGCACAAAAAGAGAAGAGTAACAATATGTCTATGAAACAAAGGTTAACGGTAACTACCATAAGATCCTCAAAATGCAAAAGGTACCATGCTCGAATAGTGTATTCAACTCTCTGGCAGAGCTTGAAAAACTCATCCCGATCAGATCCTTGTTCTGCAAAAACATTAAACTTTATGCCTAAAATTCAATTCAAAAGAAACCCAATTGAGCAATTTATTAAAATTCTATCGGAAAAAAAAAATAAGATACCAATATGGTCAGATAAGACAGAAATGAGCTTGTGCTTGATAATGGGAATTACAGATTCTCTCTCTAGATGAATTATGTCTTTATTTTTACCCATTTTTCAAAAATTAATTATTTTCTTCGCCTTCTCTTCAGTTTCTCTTCTTCTTCTTCTTCTGGGGCTCCATTAGTGCCCGGCTGCCCGCTCTCTTCGGCGGGAAAATGTTTGGCGGTGGAATTTGAGCGGCACTCGTTTTCACAGCAAAAGTCACCAGCTTTCTTCTTCCTATTTTAAACCATCAAATAAATTGGCATTTTACCAACGGTTTACAATTCAAAGATTTCTAATCACCAACTTTTCAAAATAAACTACTACATTAATAGAATTTCATGATTCATTCCTGCGTAAAAAAAATAAAATAAAAATTAAACTACTTGATAATAATTTCGTAAATGATTTATAATTTTTTTCAAAATTTTACAAATACAAAGTCTGAAGGTATTTCTATAATGCCTGGACAAAATTTTGATTATTTATTTTTTATGGAAAAACAAATATATAAGAGGGTGTTTGGACTTGCTTAAAAACTAGCTTATAAATTTAAATTGATATTTTTTAGATAATTTTAATAATTTTATTTATTTATAAGCATAATTTATAAAATAAAAAAATAAGTTAGAGTTACTAATTTATTATTAAGCTTTTGATAAAAATATAAAAATAATTAAAAATAATTTTAAATATATTATATTTATCAAAATATTTATCAAAATACCAGAATTTATAAAATATTTATCAAAATATTATATTTTTATTAGTTTATAGAGAGTTTACAATGAATTTATAATTAATTTATAATGAATTTATAATGAGTTTATAATTTTTACACAGTTTATAATAAGTTTATTATGAGTTTATAATAAAATAACTAAAATACTTCCAATAAAAAAATAAAAATTTTTAAAAATATGATTGATGATGTCATTTTTTCTTTATTATTTTAATACTTATAAATATTTTGCTTATAAGTTATTTTGAAAAAATAATTTATTATATTATTCTTATTTATTTTAATAAGTGCTTTTAGTAATATACTTTTATATTTTTTTATCATTTTAATAATAATTATACTTATAAAATATTTTTTATTAAACACATTTGTTGTTTACGAGCTATTTATAAATACTTAAAATAAACATATAATTATTTAAAATTTTTAATGTTATAAGCTCTTATTAGCTTATAAAAATCTAAACTAAATTTTATGAGTTAAGCCAAACACTCTCCAAATATTAAGTTATTTTTTATTATTAGGAATACTTTTTTTTTATTTTACCCTTAAAAAATTAATTTAAATAAGAGTATTTTGTATTTTTATTTTTTAACATTGGACTTTATTATATAAATTGATTTTTTAAAATAATTTCAAAAGATTATTATTTATTTTCTTTTTTAATTTAGTTACTTTCAAAATACTTTTATTTTATCAATAGGAACTACTTCTATCCATGTAAAATTATCATTTTTATAAAAAAAAATTATTTCATTAAAATTATCATTTTATACCATCAAAAAAATTAATTAATATACTTATTATTAATAAATTAATTAGTGAAGTGAGAGTATAATAATTTTAATATTAATGAGTTGATGGAAAGCATTTTAATTCTTTCAAAATAATATTTTTATAATATTGAGAGAATTCAATAATTTTTTTAACAAGTGTATATGAATTGAAAGAGATGATTTTACTGGGATGGAGATAATAGTAATTTTGAATACATTCATTGCAATTAATATAAAATCAATGGAGACATTTTTTCTCTAGAAAAAATGAGAAATAATTTCTATTATGGGAAAAGGATAATGAAAAAGGCCAAAAGAGAATTCAGGAATTTGATATGATTGTGTTGTGCCAATTCATTGTTGGCTAATCCATACATCATCCTTGCCATCAACTATTATTTAGAGCAAGGCCATATGATGATACTGAGTCACAGGCACAGCACAAGCAGATACAGTATAGCCAAACATCTTCTGGCCTAAAATTGTATGTAATCTGGATTTCATTTTTATCAAAAATAAAAAGGGTTTCTTAATTTGTATATTTCTCATATTGTTGGCTAATCCATACATCATCCTTGCCATCAACTATTATTTAGAGCAAGGCCATATGATGATACTGAGTCACAGGCACAGCACAAGCAGATACAGTATAGCCAAACATCTTCTGGCCTAAAATTTTTAATAACAGGTATATGAGAAATATACAAATTAAGAAACCCTTTTTATTTTTGATAAAAATGAAATCCAGATTACATACAATGTAAAGCTGCATTCTTGGAGACAACAAAGTCACATGCCTTTTTACATATATTAACCGACATCAGAAGCATAACTGTCAAATGCAGACAACAGTTTAAGATATTAGATTGGCTACAAGTCAATTTATCACAGTATCTAGAAAAGTTCACCTTCCAAAGACAGCATCAGCCTTGCCCGTATCTGGTACCACCTTAAGGTTAAGAATGATTTCTTCCGTGGTGGTTCCAACAATTTCATTAGCCCGTTTTATCTCAACACAACTATACTGTCCAAGATTATCCTGTTTGTGAAAATGGCTATCGTCAGAAGAAATGCATAAACAGAAAGATTGCAATTAATGTTGTCAATATAACCCAAAATCCCTTTTTAAATGACTTTGTTAAAAGATATTAACAACAATCATGCATAACAAATTGCATAAACTTTCATATTTAGTGCATCCAAGGAAGAAAATTGGTTCCCACCAGAGATACTATGCCCAACTTTAATTTTTGGACTGCATTATCCACATCAAAATTACAGCTCTTGCCAAACTTTTCTTCTATTAGTTTTTCACAACGCTTATCCAAATCCTATGTCACGTTAGCATAGAAATATCAGCAATGCTACAAAGATCCAGATAATATTTGCAAGTAATCAAGCGATTAGTATAAAATAGGCAGGGTGAGTGCTGATGCATACCTCCCTAGTAGCTTTGCCTTCTACCATTAATATAAAAAATGCAATGATAACTTTTTTGACCTGAAAAAGTTAAGTTATTTAACCATCTGGGAGGATATAATAACGTGAGATGCTTGCTAATATTGGGCCAGGTCCCCCTTTCAAAAATTTGAGTATGGGCAAGTTACTGATTATTCCTCGAGTAACTTGAGAATCAACTTTGAATGATCATAGAAAAACTAAATATCTTCCATCATGTTCCTTTATGCAGAAAATGCATTTAAATTATTGAATACATAAATGATGCTCATATAAAGACACTTGAAATTAGGAGTGTAACTTGGTTTGGAATATTACCGATTTAAACCGAAATCCAAACCGAAATTGTTATTTGGATTGGAATTTTGGAATGTGGAATATGGAATATGGAATAGAATGTATTTCCTAAAATTTTGGAATATGGAATATGGAATATGGAATGGAATGTTATAATGAAATTCCAAATTCCATTCCATATACCGAAATTTTATTATAAGATTTTTAATAATATAATTAATAATACATATTTAAATAAAATCATTAAATATTAATATTAAAATATGTAATTCAATTTTATACAATATTTTATTAACCCTACCCTATTAGGTTTAATATATATTCGTTTAATATATATTCATTGCCTGCTTTGGCAGCTTTGCTTTGTGAATACCGATAACAAACAAAAAACACAGAAAAGCTGCTAGTCTGCTACAAATCGTAAAGGTTAGAATACTGACTCTTTCTTCTTGGCTTTTCATCCTACTTATTGGCACAATCTATGATAATTATTATTTTATTTGCTTTACAACTAATGGTGGCTTAGGGATTATATTTATATAGGTTAGGGTTCTTGACACAATCATCAACTTTTATTGCTAGCGTCAGTTTATATATGTATAGTATATTATTTAGAATCATTAGATCCATATATATATAGGATTATATTATGCTTTTCCTCCAAAGTTGTAACAACCATTATGATATTGTAATAAAAACTGTTTTTACGTTACTGGTAATAGTTTTTTTTTCTTTTATGTTATTAAATGTTTTGTGAGTATTACTGAATATATACATGTATATATATTTTTCAATATCAGATGACTGAAAATAGCGAACCAATTCTCATAGACGGAGAAGGTGCGAACCCTCAACCTACTAATGAAGCAAATGCTCCTTCTAAAGAGATTACTACAAAAAAAAAAGATGGCCTCTCGATCTGTAGCTTGGAACCACTTTGTTCGAAAAAATGATCCTAAAAAAGATATGGTAGCTCAATGCAAACATTGTAATTTACAATATGGATATAACACCTCCTTATTAGACACAAGCGGTTTGTTGGCACATTTAGACAGATGTCCTAAATATCCATATACTAGGCCTAAGGATCATAAGCAAACCCAACTTAACTTTTCTTGTGTCACAAAAGAAAATGATGGTGTGAGTAATCTAAAGTTTCAAGCATGCTTGGACCCAATTGCTTTGAGAAAGGTTATATCATACATGGTAATTGTGGATGAACTTCCTTTTAAATGTGTTGAGGGACAAGGTTTTAAATATCTTTTTAGTGTTGTGGATCCTTCTTTTCGTGTTCCTTCACGAATAACAGTTGCTAAAGATTGCTACCAAGTTTATTGTGATTCAAGGATAGAACTTAAAAAAGTCTTACCCCAAAGGAGGATATGTCTCACAACTGATACATGGACTTTTATACAACAAATCAATTATATGTGTCTCATAGCACATTATATTGATGACAATTGGAAATTACAAAAGCGAATTATAAATTTTTGTCCAATTACTACTCATAAGGGTGAGCAAATTGGAAAAACAATTGAGAGATGCTTATTAGATTGGGGCATTGAAAAAGTTTTTACTATCACAGTTGATAATGCAAGTTCGAATGATACAGCAATCAATTATATGAGAACTAGACTTAATACTTGGGATGGTAGTGTCTTGAAAGGTGATTTTCTTCACATGAGATGTGTGGCTCATATAATTAATTTAGTGGTTGGGGATGGATTGAATGAGGCAAAAAAATCAATTCTCCGTGTTCGACAAGCTGTAAAATATATGAAACAATCTCCATCTAGATTGGAAAAGTTCAAAAAATGTGCATTAGAGGAGAAAATTCAAAGTAAAAAATTATTGTGTCTTGATGTTTCTACTAGATGGAATTCTACCTATATGATGTTGGATGCTGCTTACAAGTTTAAAAAGGCATTTGATAGGTATGACTTAGAGGATACTCGTTATGAAAATGAGTTAAAAGATAGAGATGGGGGTGGAAAGCCTTCTGATGATGATTGGGTTAATGTTGGTAGGTTGGTGACTTTCTTAGAAAATTTTTATGAGTTGACTTTGCGTGTTTCTGGCTCTTTATATGTCACATCTAATAATTTTTTTCATGAGATGGTTGCTGTAGATGCTCTTTTGAATGAATTGAATAATAGATCTGATTTGAACATGAGTTTTATGGCTGAAAAAATGAAAGATAAGTACTACAAGTATTGGGGAAAGCCTGAAAAAATGAACATGATGATTTTTATTTCAGTTGTACTTGATCCTCGCTTCAAAATGAGCTTATTAGAATGGGATCTTAATCAATTGTTTGATTGTTATACCTCATCTAGTATTCTTAAAAAAGTGAGAGAGACAATTAATTGCATGTTTGAAGAGTATAAGGGTGCTGGTGGTTCACCTACAAATGAGGTTGGGGCACAAGTTACTGAAATAAATCTGCATTCTAATGATATGGTGGATAGTTTTCAACCTTCTCAAAAAATAAGACAAATAATGAAAGAAAAATACAATAAGCATAAATGTAAGAAAAATACACGGTATATCAAATCTGAGTTAGATAGATATCTTGAAGAAGATTGCATTGAGGATGTAAATGAATTTGATATTTTACTTTGGTGGAAGCACAATGGTTCTAGATTTCCAATAATTGCAGAGATGGCACGTGATGGGTTAGCCATTCATGTTTCTACTGTTGCTTCTGAAGCTGCTTTTAGTGCTGGAGGTCGTATACTTGATAATTTTAGAAGTTCTTTGAGTCCTAAAGTCGTGGAGGCTCTTATATGTGCACAAGATTGGCTTCGTGTTTCTCCATTTCCAATCAATTATGAAGAATCACAAGAAGATATTCAACAACTTGAGGAAGGTACATATAATAATTTTCATAATTTTAATTTAAATATTTTATTTAATACAAATTTTAACAACCTTTTATTTATTCTTTTTTTTCAATATTCAGATTTGTCAAGACTACCATGATGCGGTGAAGAAATTTTTTGGAAAGATATAGAGGTTCAAATGATTACTTGAGATGAAAAGCTTTTCTTAAATTATTAAGTGCATTTGTTTTTAAAAAGAATATTATTAAGTACTTATTTAGTAATTTAACTTGAATGATATAATTTATGAATTTATTTAGCTACTTTGAAATTTAAACTTATATAATATTTCCATTTTCAGATTTATTTTAAATCTATTCTAATTTTAGTTTTGATGGAAAAATTTTGGAATTACCGAATACCATACCGAATTTTAATGGAATGGTATGGAACGAAATTTTTAAGTCCGAATAATATTTGGATTGGTATGGAATAAAATTCTAAATACCGAAATATTTTGGAATGGAATTGAAATAAAGGCGATTCCATTCCATACCGACCGAATTACACCCCTACTTGAAATCTCAAATAAACACATCGAATAAATATCGATATTGTCATAAAATTCTATGGAACGTGCAATCAGTCTATTTAACAAAACTATATAACATATAATATCAGTTATAATTGCTTTCCATATGAATGTGGACAAATGACCCATATTTTCTCAAGTCAAAGATTTTAAAAAATTAAAGTGGCATACATTAAATAATATTCGAATGTCCACCAATTTACCAGTCAAGGAAAAGTTAGTGGATAGTTATAGCTAACCTCTTTATTAAGTACAGCAATAATAGTAATAATCTAGTTAATTTGACAAGCTAACGTACTGCTAGTCATCAAAGATCATATTTAATGAAATGCAAAAGGAAATGTCTTGATTGAAACTCACTTCCTGTTGAATGACATTGTCACACAGGTGAAGAAGTGTACCCCTTCCAGTATCTAGTTGTTTGTCGTACATGAACTCTGTAATTAGGTTCTGATATGTAGCAAAGTTCTCCTGATAACTGCAGGTAGTTGAAGAAATAATAGCCACATCAATTGTTATGGGGACAAAAAAAAAGGATAAAGAAAGAGGAGAAAACCGGAGTATAGCCCTAAACCAGATGCAAAAATGATAATTGAAACATGCAATCAGTACCATAGCATGTGCTGTTAGGAATCTTTACCAGAAAATTCCCTTTTCAAATTTTGAATACGTTCATGCAAGGAATTATCATGAAGTGAAGCTATACTAGGTCAGTCCACTGAGATTCCAGTTTAAAGGTTGTGACTAGGTTTGGGGAGGCCTATCATACATAGCCATCCTGTTTTTTGTTGAAAACAGTTTCCTCAACTCATACTTGTGACTGTAAGAGCAACTTTTATCGTTAGATCAATTGTTGCCCGCACTCAAATTCCGACGTACAACCCAAATTGTGCAATTCTAAGATGGTAAGTATATAAAAGCAGTAATTTTATATCAAACTTGTCAACCTACCCACAATTGCAAATTATTTACGTGAATGCTGTGCCAATTATTATGGTTTTTCAATACAGGAAGAGATGGCAAGGAAGATGCACAATGTGATCCCCAAATTACAATGATAAAATATTATAAAATCACCTAAAAGTAAAAATGTTGTCAAGATTTTCTAGTTTATTCAGAAACATTCTAAACATGCAATTACGTATATATCTTTAGCAAAAAATATATATAGATATACGTGGAATTCAAAAGGGAAAAAAAATTAAATATATAGAGAGAGAGAGATGGGAGAGTCTCAGAGAGGCTCTACATGAAGTATCTCTTAGCACAGTAGCCGACCACTGTGGAGAAGACAGCAATAATAACCCAAAAATCAACCATAGGCTCTTCAAGTGAACTAATTACAGCAACCTGTAAAGAAACGCATGCTAAATGCATTCGAAAAAAAATGAAAAAGATAACTTTTCATAAACTCACCAGCCCGACTACAGCAGAACCCAGGAACAAAATCCAGTCCATTGGAGTTAACCCAGGTGTCCTCTTTTCAGGCTGTTCCAGGCACAAGAGTATGAACCAGGTCATATGGTATCTTAACATCCAAAAAAAAAAAATTGAGGCTGTAAAAGAGTTAGAAAACATGGGAGAGAGGGCGCTAAAGTCTCACGAGAATTATTTCCATATCAGCCATTGGAATTTTCTGGAATTGCTTCACATAGATCCCTCGTTCTTTCTTGGTTTGGGTACTTGCTCTCCTGGTAATCAGCACTCTTCATTGTATCAAAATAACTCAAAAATGTATTTAGAAAATTAGTTTCAGAACAAAAAGATGTTCAGTAATTCCACTCCCTTATCCCCTCAAACATATAAATCAAGAGCCATATAGCTCAAGAGATCATCAGCAAAAAGAGTTGTCTAATATACAATGAATCCAACTTCATGATATCCTCAACTTCCTCAAGCAACTCCTTCAAACCAAGAAACCATAAATTAAGGAATTTTGTGAATACATAATACACTGCAACAATCACATTCATTCCAAATCTTAATTGCAATTTTTTTTTGCTTTGCAGGAATTCTTCTTTTTGAGAATATTTTGTATTTCCACTTAGGATTTTCCTACTCAGGAAACATTAGGGCATTCTTACTTAGAAAGTTCACCTCCGATTAATGTTGGTTCAGAATTTTCCTAGTATGGACATACTAACCCCAACAGAACTAGAATGAGTTATTCTATATAAACACCTACATGCCAGGATTTTTCATTGGGGTTTATAATTTAAGATTTAAGATAGTAAGCATTTTTATTTAGGAAAGATTGTAGCCTAGTATTTCTCTCCCCTCCTTTCCCTCTGCAGCTGCCATACTCCAGGTACTGTTCACAGCTTCAAACCTGTAGACAGTTTCTAGATTTCTAAACCTGCCCTACATCAATATGCACAAGTTTGCAGTTAAAATGACCACTGAAAATGTGTATCAATACGTCATGCAAGAAATTTTTCACCATGTAACTGCTCATAATACAACAATTAAAAAGCAAATGAAAGATAAGCAGTACCTGTAAACTACTATTATCCTTTCAATTGTAGGCTCTTGTATTGTAGTCTTGCTCAGTAAATTGCTGATACTAGAGAACACAGGACAGGAATAGGAACACCATTAGTAGCAATAAGCATGACTGATTCAATATTTGCAATCAAATTCAACAATATCATATTCCTAGTGTATTTATGTAGTAAACATATGCCAATTATTGTTAATGAGAATTATTATTTTTTTCCTTCAGGTATAAATAGCTGCATGGTCACCCCTTTCCTCTCTTTCTAATGCTTAAACAAATTACAGAGACAAAGTGCAAGATTTTCAAGTTTTGTAACTTTTGCAATCTAGAACCAATTTCTAGGCTTATCAAATTTGAAAATCTCAAATCATCATTAAATCATATTATTTTATGACATTGAACAAATATTATATATTACTGAACCTTATTGTGAACTCATCATTAGGTTGACTGTATTAAGCGGAGAAGAGGTTTAAAGCCTTGATCCAAAAAAGTTAAGGCAGGAAATCTCAGTCATCTATTTCCAATTTTTTCAAGTTTCGTTCACGTTGTGTGTGCACAATGCATACACCCACAGTTGACCGTGCATTAAAGAATAGTTTTGTTTATATTAGATTATTCAATTTCCTGTGTGTGACTAAATCAGGAAAGGAATGGTAAAATTATAGATTGACCGAATGAATCATCAGAAACAAGCTGGAAAAAATGCAAAGACAAGTTTCAGACAACAAAAAGTATTGCATCTAGCTATGATAAAAGAAGATAAAACTCCCAAACAGTTCTGTATTTTGCAAAATCCTCAAGATTCTCAAAGGATCATCTATGAATTTTTTACAAAGAAGGGATAAAAGGTCAAATCATCTATTTCGAGAGATCTGCAAATTCATGCTCAGTCATTAGAAAATGGTCGACATCTTAGAGTGACACCCAATGAGCTTAAAGGCACTGTATACAGACAGATTCTAGAAGTAAAATATTCAGATGATATGCACAACCTTATTTCCATATTTTCTAGATGAATTCATTGAAAACGTTCAAAGTTCTGATCTGCTTTCATGTTGATTTCATTATTCTTCTTTAGATCTTTCTTCTGTCGTCCATTTGACCTTCCCAACAAATGAAAAAAGTTATTTGAGGGCCAAGTTATTTGATCAACAGTGCCAATGAAGATAAGTAATAAAATTGCTAAGGCAATGATTAGCATCACTCAACATGGTCAAATAGCAATCCATGTGCTTGGAGAAATCTCAAATCTCAGGTCCTGCAAATTATAGTCTGCATGTAAATCATCAAGTTTTTGTATCAAGGGCCAAAATTTGCTTACCTGGTCAGTCTTGAAAGAAATGTCCACAAACGTGGGATGAGAATGTTCCTTTTTCCATGAGAAAATAATCAGTTGTATGATCAATTCCAATCCCTCTTCGGAAGATAATGTACTGAAAAATTCAAATAAGAGATGGATGAGTTCTCTTAAAAACGTCACTATATAAAAAGGACAGACCCAATGGGACAGGTAAATTCACTAGATAAAAATATTTATCAACAAAAAAATTCAGTGCAATACCTTGTTGGCAAAATTAGGGAGCTTCATATCATGGCTGTTGACGAAGTACCTTGTCAGAAGTTCCTCGTCCAGCTACACTCAAAAAAATACCAAAGACAAAAAAGAAAAGAACATTGAAGAGCACAAAAAATTCTCAGTAATATGCACATAATGAATATATATATATATATAAACGAACATGCAGCTCTATAGAATGTGCAATTTCTGTATATTTTGCTTCTTAAATATAGAATGATATTTATACAACAAAAAATAAGGAAACAGCTATATAATATAGATCACTTATATAGACAATCACCTAATATTATTTCCTACAGCTAAGTATTCAATTATCATATTCTTTCCAACTAACACTCCACTTATATAGATAATATACATCTTACTTTAACACTCCTCTTCAAGCTGGAGCATAGATATTAATCATTCCCAACTTATTACATAGATAATCAACCCGAGTCTCATGCAATACCTTTATGAAAATATCTCCCAATTGCTCTCCAGTTTTCACAGAGCCTGTAGAGATCAACTTTTCTTCAATTTTTTCACGAATAAAATGACAATCAACCTCAATATGTTTTGCTCTTTCATGATATACTGGATTTGAGGCAATGTGGATAGCAGCTTGATTGTCACACCAAAGTTTTGCTGGTAATGAAGGCTTTATTTCTAATTCAGTCAAGATGTGTTTTATCCACAAAATTTTACATGTGGATTGTGCCATGGCTCTGTATTCTGATTCTGCACTAGGCCGAGATACTACATTCTGCTTTTTACTCTTCCAAGATATAAGGTTTCCACCAATAAAGACACAATATCTAGAAGTAGATCTTCTATCTACTTTGCAACCAGCTCAATCCGCATCTGTAAAACACTCAATATTAATATGTCCATGATTTTTGTAAAATATCCCAAGACCAGGAGCCCCTTTTAAGTAACATAAGATTTGCTTTAGGGCTGTCCAATGACTGACTGCTGGTGAGGACATAAACTGACTCACAATACTAATAGAATAGGCAATATCATGGCGTGTTACTGTGAGATAGTTTAGTTTTCCAACCAGTTTTCTATATTTCTCTGGATCTTCAAATAATTCACCATCTTTTGTGAGTTGCAAATTTGGAGATATCGGAGTACTGCAAGGCTTTGCTCCTAATTTTCAAGTCTCAGTTAGCAAGTCAATTGCATATTTCCTTTAAGATAGGAAAATACATTTATTACTTCTTGTTACCTCAACTCCAAGGAAATACTTTAATATTCCCAAATCCTTCATCTGAAATTGAGTGTGCAAAAATTATTTAAGGGATGAGATACTCGAAGTATCACTTCCAGTGATGATAATATCATCCACATATACAACCACAAAGATAATACCAGCTTCAGATTGTTTATAGAATACCGAATGATCTGATTTGCTTTTCTTCATTCCAAAACTTTCAACTGCTTGACTAAATTTTTCAAACCAAGCACGTGAACTCTGCTTCAACCCATATAAGGATTTTTGGAGACGACAAACTTTTTCATACTCCCCCTGAGCAACAAACTCAGGAGGTTGCTCCATATAGACTTCTTCTTGAAGGTCACCTTAAAGAAAAGCATTCTTGATATCTAACTGATGCAAGGGCCAATCATAAGTTGCTGCAAGAGAGATAAATAATTTGACTGAAGTTAATTTAGCAACAGGAGAAAAAGTGTCAGAATAATCAACCCCATATGTTTAAGCATATCCCTTAGCAACCAAATGAGCTTTTAACCTTGCTATTGACCCATCCTGATTCATTTTTACTGCAAAATCCTATTTACATCCAATAGCCTTCTTCTCTGGAGGTAAATTTACCAAGTTTCAAGTGCCATTATCATCTAAAATATTCATCTCTTCTAGCATAGCTTCATGCCATCCAGAATGAGATAAGGCTTCCTGAACAGTTTTAGGAATTATAATAGAATCAAGAGATGCAATAAAGGAGCAAGAAGTAGAAGACAAATTATTATAACAAACAAAAGAAGAAATAGGATAAGTACATTTGCGTTTACTTTTGCGAATGGCAATAGGAAGATCAGAGTCAGAGTCAGGATCTTGTGATGAAGAGGACGGTTGAGGACATGGATCTATAGAGTCAGGTACTGGAGGAGCATCACTTGAAACTGAATCTGATAAGGGTGGAGGAGGTGCAGACTCTGGACTAAGTATATCATTTAGCCTGGAATAGACATGGATAATAGTAGGTTTAGGCTTGGCTTGAGAGCCTGAAGATGGAACATGAGGATTGGTAATCATTGGAACTATGATAGGATAGACTAACAGATTATCCTCCTCCCCTGGCTTATATGAACTGAAGAGGAAAAGAACGGTGTATCTTCAAGAAAAGTAACATCAATTGATACAAAATACTTATTAAGTGTAGGGCAATAACATTTGTATCCTTTTTGAAGTTGAGAGTAACTAATAAAAATACATTTTAAAGACTTTGGATCTAATTTTGTGATGTGGGAGTGAACATCCCTAACATAGCATGTGCTACCAAAAATTTTAGGTTCAATGGGAAACAATGGCTTGTTTGGGAAGAGAGTATTGTATGGTGTCTTACCATCAAGAACTGTTGAGGGCATTCTATTAATGAGAAAGCAAGCAGCAGAGACAATATCAACCCAAAATGTCTTAGGTACATGCATTTGAAAAAGTAAGGCTCTTGCAGTTTCAAGAAGATTCCTAGTTTTTCTTTCTGCTACTCCATTTTGAGATGGTGTATCAACACAAAATGTTTGATAAATAATACTATTTTGAGTGAGGTAAGATTAAAAGGATTCTGATAAGTATTTTTTCGCATTATCACTTCGGAAAGTGTGTACAACAGTATCAAACTGATTTTTTATTTCAGCACAAAAAACATTAAAGTGAGAAAACACCTCAGAACGATTTTTCATTAAATATAACCAAGTCACACGAGAGTATTCATCAACAAAAGTGAAAAAATATTTGAATCCAATTTTAGACACTACAGGACAAGGGCCCCACACATCTGAATGCACCAATTCAAAAGGAGAACTAACTCTCTTATTTACTCTAGGAGATAGACTAACACGATGATGTTTGGCAAACTGACATGATTCACAATCTAACAACGGAAGGTTACAAAATTGAGTACATAACTTTTTAAGCAAAGGGAGAGATGGATGACCTAACCGACAATGAGCCTTAAATGGAGTTATTGCTCCAGTACAAGCAATGGATTTTGGTACTTGTGTATCAAGGATGTAGAGAACTCCTGATTCATATCCTTTATCAATAATTCTCTTCATCGCAAGATCTTGAAAAATACAATGATCAGAAAAGAATGAGATACAACAACTAAGAGTACGAGTAAGTTTACTAACAGAAATTAAATTAAATGAGAAATTGGGTAGATTTAAAACAGATGATAAAGAGATCAATGGAGTTGGATTGATGGTGCCACAACCTTGAACAGAAGATATTGACCCATTTGCTAAAGTAACATTGGGAGTAGATACATTTTGCAGAGGGGTAGAAAAGAGATTAGAGTTACCTATCATATGATCTGTGGCACCAGAGTCAATGACCCATTTGGAGGAGGAAGATACAAGACATGTATTTGGTTTACCTGACCCTGCAATGGCAGTGATAGGAGTAGATGAAGACTTCAATAATTCCTGATATTGAGAGAACTTGGCAAATCCATCTGCAGAGATTAGGATGGACTTTTCAGATGTCTCAGAGGTAGATGCAACATGAGCTGACTGGAGTTTCTGATTCTTGTATTGTAGCTTCCTACAATCTCTTTTCATATGCCTTGGCTTGTGACAATAGTGATATACAATCCCTCCGGAATGTTGTCATTTGTTATTGGGATAATTCAAGACTCCTTTGCTGTCATTCTTGTAATAGGGACGTTCAGATGCATTTTTAACACTTCGACTAACTAATGCACTAGTGGATAGAACATATGGGGTACATTCTGTTCGGAGTACCCTACTAAATACTTCTTGCAAGGAGGAAATATCAGAACTAGAGAGTATTTGAGATTTAGCAGTCTCAAATTCAGACGAGAGTCCAGCGAAAAAACTCAAGATAACCATCTTCTCTCTTTGAGCTTGTTGCACTTTTACATCAAGACTGAATGGTAACTACATGTTAAGCTCCTCATAAGTCTTCTTAAAATCCATGAAATAGTGAGTAAGAGACTTGTCTTCCTGTTTTGCACGACAAAAGACCTTACATACTTCATAAATATGAGAAATATTTCCTTTCCCAGAATATAAAAATTCTAGGTATTCCATTAATTCCTTAACAAATTCACAGTGATTAATCAAACTAATTACTTCACTATCAATAGAATTTCTAATTTGCAAAAATAATCGAGCATTCTCCCTCATCCATGTTTGTTTTGTCTCACTCGTTGGAGGATCATCAGTCAAATGATCATCTTTATTAATACTTCGTAAATACAGCCTTATTGTTTTACTCCAATCAAAATAATTAGATCCATTAAGCTTATATTCAGTAATTTTTGACATCACAGGAACTGCATCAGTTATAGCTATAAATTTTATCTCATTCTTATCTTCTGCCATTTTTTAATTAACAAGAATCAAAGCTATTTAACCTGGGTTTTAACCAGAAAATGGAAGAACCTGACCTGTGAGAGTAAGAACCAGCAGAAGATGTAATTTTCTCAATGCTCAAATTCTTTGAAGCCCAAATACTCACTCCAAATGAAGCAATTAGAGTGCTCAATGGCTTAAACTTCCAAAAAATTTCAGCAAACCCAGATTTTTTTAAATATACGAACCTTGTTTTGACAAGAGGACCCACAACCGATGATGATTTCACGAAACCAAGCACGTATTAGTGTTGTACAGAGAGAGGCGACCCAGGTGAAGGTGACCGGCAAAATTTACGGCACCGGACGAGCCGGCGAGTGAAGAAGTAGCAGATTCTTTTGACGGCGCATGCGGTTCACGCGCTAACCTCCTAGTTGCCGGATTCTGGGGAACGACTGAACTGGAGGTGGCGCTCCTCCCTACACCGGTTGTGTTACTCCACAATCACTCCAAAGGGTGATCTTAAATTCACAGTATCGAATTTCTTTTTTTTAAAACAGTATTGAACAAACATAAATTTGAACAATAAGCTAAATACCCAGTGTTTTCAATTCTCTGATACCATGTAATTTCTGTGTATTTTGCTTCTTAAACATAGAATGATATTTATATAACAAAAAGTAAGAAAACAGTTACCTAGCATAAACTACTAACATAGACAGCCACCTAATATTATTCCCTACAGCTAAGTATTCAATTATCATATTCTTTCCAACTAACACTCCACTTGTATAGATAATATACATTTTACTTTGACAGAATGCAATTACATAAACATATGTTAAGCAACCTTAGAATCATCAACTGTGATGGGAAGATTTAAAAGATACTTCTGTGAGAGTGCAGCATCAATATCCTCATCAGTTACTATTTTGAAGTTGCTCTTATCCATCACCTGTTTAACAAACAAGACATTTCATAGAAGTTCCACAGCAGCTGTGTGCAAGTAATTTCACTAAATCAAGTAGATGTTCTGCATTTACAACAATTATGGTGGATTTGGTTGCGTCTTACTTTGTGTCTTTTCTGGGTCTTATTTCATTCCAAGACAAAAAAAAATCACAAAAATGAGCTCAAACATATAAATTAACATCAATAACACCTGAAAAAAATATTTTAGAAAATTCTGTTCGAGTTTATCAATTTCTTCAGGAGATATGTTCTGCTGCTCCAACTTCTGAGTTGCAGTTTCAGGGTCAAAGAGGGAATAAAATTGCTGCAGAAACAAAATGTATTTAACTCAAGTTACAAAAGCAAGAAAAGAACATCTTCAAGAAAGAATATCATAAATTAGAAAACATCATTGGGACCAAAATATAAACTTGAATACCATCAGATCTTCAAATTGCAGATGATACCAAGCTCGAATTGTGTATTGGACTCTCTTACAGAACCTTAAAAACTCAGCCTGGTCAGAAATATTTTCTGCAGAACATTGAAAAACTCAAATTCCATTCAAGTATAAAATAGGAATGGAAGGTTGGAAACTGGACCAATTGAAATCATATAAGCCAATAACAACAGAAGACATGTCATGAAACTTTTAAATTCCCTAGTTAGCTTGGAAGGGGAGGGCGGAAAAGGAGAAACCTAGCAGCCTTAAAAACGCCTTAGTATAAATTGTGGGTTCTACTATTCCTATATTAAACTAATTAAGATTTGAAAGTTTTAAGCAGATGGATTATCTAAAACAAAGAAACAAATTTGAAAGTTTCATGGCTTGTAATCACATAAAAATCCCAAACTGGCAAATCCATTTACAACTGAAGAGAAAATTATTTCAGGGGAAAAATTACAAATTAAAAACAAGATATTCAAAGAATAAACCTTCAGAGCACTAGAAATAGCAGTCAATTCACGATTTTTTTTTTGGATAAATTTGGCTCATACTCAAGCTCGAGACCTTCAGCACCCATTGGTGCCAATTCATAAGCTCAAATGACCAATTATGCACAAAAAACGCAATGAATCAACTTGGATAACCCAGAAAGAAAGACAACCCATTAACCATAGGTTTATAGAAGCCAGTAAAATGATACATCTGAAAAAAAAAAAGAAGGAAAATTGAAGAAAGGGTTACCAATGAGGTTGGCTAAGGTCCTGATAAGCTGTGATTTGAGAATTGGAATGGCAGTTTCCTTCTCCAATTGGATGATTTCTTTCACATTTTTCGGCATTTTCGAGTTTCAATTGAAACCCAATTCTAAAGGGATATGAATTAAGAGTTGCAGCAGCTCCATAGATATATAAGGGAAGATTATCCCAAGTTGAAGCTAAGAAGATTCGAGCGGTGAAAGGAGAGGGTTTGCTTTTGGAATCTGTGACCACAAAAGAGACTGAGATATTGTTATATGCTTAGCTGACAAGTTTCCACTCTTCACTTCCATTCTCTTCTTCGGCGGCAAATTTGATTTTCCATGTTTAACGGTCTCAAACATAACCACGCCGAGAAATTGAACCGTTAAGTTCTTTATTTTCATTTTTTTTTCTGCTAGGAAATACTTTAATCTTGAATAATACTAAAAATTAAAATTATCTATATATATATATATATTTTTACTGAATATTAAAAAATGTGATTATCTGAGAGTCTTTTTCATAGCTAATAAATCAAAGAATCTATTTTTTTCTCATCATCGGATATAATTCTTAGTTCGCTTTCAATTGATACTTGAACTAACGTCAGTAGCACCAATTATATAAATTAAAAAAATGTTAATTTTATTAGCCTGAAATTAACAATGAATTTTTAATTTAATTTTAATATATATACGAGGAGGAGTCTTGTGGTTTAAATGAATTACACAGTTTCTAAGTAAGCTGGCAAAATCTCAACATATCATATATAGTTTTGTATCTTCTAAATGTTGGATAATGTACTTGAAACGTGAATTAGTATTTAATCAAAATTCATTTATTCAATTAAAGGTATAGGCAATATTCATTTATAATATCAGTAGAGAAACTTTGAAGTTTGACACCAGCAAAGGTAATTCAACAACACCACTGATATAATTTAAAAATGAAAAAAAAAACACAGTTTTATATATTAAGTTTAATAACTTTTATATAAACTAATCTAAAGACAAGTTGAAGAGAGGATCCCATTTTCTTTTCTTCATATTATCTTGTCTTTGTAAAAAGCTTGAATCTTTTTTCTCTGCAAACAGAACTTCACCCTTTTGTTCTCCTACAAAAGATTAAACAAGCATGGTCTAAAATACACAACAATTAGTGGAGACTGGAGATAAAAAATTTTATTCAAATTGAAATTCAGAAAAATAACGCTCTTCCAGGCTCTTTTATTTATTAGTCCTAATTGTAACACAAATCAAATTCAACATAAAAAACAACACTATTACAGAATTACTTTGTGTGGGAACAATAAATCACACCTAAAATGCGTTCATGATTTACATATATTAACAAATGATTGAAGTAGAGAAGAGATAAGAAAGCAATCAGGTAAGAACATGGCATCGGACACCTAAATGTGCAGCACCACAGATAACACTAACAGTTACGAATGATGCACATGCCCCTCACCTTCCAAAGACAACATCAAGTACTAACACCCTGTTTTGCCTTGAGGATAAGCTCTTCGGTTGTGGTGCCGATGATCTCATTGGCACGTTTTAAGCCAACACAATAATACCGGCCAAGAGAATCCTGCATATATAGATGCATCAGAGATGGAAAACCAGCACATGTAAAATATTTTACAACTACATCACTTTGTCCAGAGACTAGTTGTATACCAGTAGAAGTGTATAACACAACTTGCCAATTCACAATTCTTTATTGTTATTTATTTTGTCTCAGTTGCTGGTGCATTGATAAATTGTAGACAAGAATAATCACTTGTCATCCCACAAAATCACACACCATCTACAGCAGGATTTCCACCTGAGACGAGCCTTTTGCCAGCATACTCCACTTGGGCAGGCAAACCCCAAAAGCACCTATCGAAGAAAAACGGAACAAATTTGTTGTCCCTGCCCAAAGTCCCACCGGGTATGCTTATAATATAACTATTTATTGCAACCAACTAAACCAATAAGGTTCTAGGTAAAACAGAATGGAAACCAGTTATGTTCTAATCTTTTACCGACTACAAACTGACAAACAAATCTCCAAATCAACTAACAAGTAACAAAATACAATTTATTTTAACTGAAATAAAAATATAATACAGTTTCTCACCCGAGCAACAATGCTTAACTTCTCTAACTTATTAACTGCATCATCCACGTCAAAATTGCAACTCTCCCCAAACTCTTCTTGAATTAGTTCTTCACAGCGCAGATCCAAGTCCTATTAAACATTATCATGAAATATGAGCAATGCTACTAGAAATAAAAGACAGGGAAAGAAGTGATTCACACCTGCATAGTAGCCTTGCCCTGTTCCATCAATATAAAGAATGAGATAATAACCTCTTTGACCTGAAATAACAAGAAGTTAACCATATGGCAAGGCATTATCAAATATAAGACATTCCCAAATCCTAAAACAGGTCTATCCTTTTAAATATTCAAGTATGGATATGTTAAAAAGACTAATTTAACTACCATACTTCTTTTAACAGAATAATGGACAAATAAATCTCTGAATATTACTAGTCGTCACTCTCCTTGGTTTGTATAACTGTCATAGGCATCATTAAAAATTGTTCTATTTGCCTTCAGCATAATTGGTTCATTCAATAAAAAAGATTTTTTCCACGCATGAAAAAGTAAAACATATTTGACGGTAAATGGAAAAGAAACAGCAAGCTCGAAACTCACTTCCTGCTGAATAACATCATCACATAGGTGAAGAAGAGTACCCCTTCCACTATCTAATTGCTTGTCATACATGGACTGTGTAATCAAGTTCTGATATGCAGCCAAATTTTGCTGAAAGCTGTCGAGTTGAAGAATTAGTAGCCACATTAATAAGCATAAAAAATGAATAGGCAAATACAGAGAGAGAGAGAAGAAAGGAGAAAGCTAGCTATTAAATAAACATGACCTACAAACGGGAAACAGCAACAACTCCAAAAAGATCACCAATCGCAACTATATCAGAAATTGCCATTATCGAAAAACACTCGTACAGAATTACCAGAAATTTGAGTCTAACTAAAACCAATTCAATCCACTCGAATTTCAGTGTGCAAATCCCTAGTTATGTCCACTCGTAAAATATTTCCCAAGGGGGGTAAAATAATTGTACATAGAAGGAAGCTGCTAGCTGAACCTTAAGTTTAATGCATTATCACCACCTAGAAAGTAGATCATAATGGGATAACAGAATAAGAGGTGATAAGGAGTAGGTACATTTGCTTGCAATGTGATAGTAAAAATCGACAAATCAATTTGACAAGGTAATTTTTTTATATAAAGACATTCTAAATGGACCAATCATTCAGACCTATAAGGTGGGTAGCTACATGTAAAATTGTAAAGGAAGAAAATGTGTGTATGCACATAGATAGAGATGGATAGAGGGAAAGCGAGAGACTTAACGTGAAATATGTCTTAGCAATATAACCAATCACTGTGGAAAGGACAGCAAAAATGACCCAAAAATCAGCCTTAGGCATTTCAATTGAACTAATCACAGCAGCCTGCAAACAAAGGAAAACAAATTTCTTTTTAACAAGATGAATGAAGTTCAAGAGAACATTCTATCATAATTTCACGCAAATAACTTACCAACCCAACTACAGCAGAACCCAGGAATTTGACCCAGTCCATCGGAGTTAACCCTGGATTTTTCTTCTCAGGCTGTCAAGGTATAGAAGTATCAATACTATGTTGTAAGTGGGTACAAAGATTACAGATACACATAAAAAGAGGTGATCAAAATCTCACAAGAACTATTTCCATATCAGCCATTGGAATGTTTTTGAAATGCTTCACAAATATTCCTCGTTCTGTTTTTGATTTGGTACTTGCTCGCCTGGAAATTTTTGCCATTTATCTTTGTGTTAGTAAATTAATTATTATGATTTGATCTATTCAGAATTAATTTCAGTAGGAAGTGATTCAGAGAACTAGTTCAGGGGTGCACCCACCCCTTAAAAAGAATAATAAAAGAATCCCATAGATCATGAGCCTCTTATCTAATATGCAATAAACCAGACTAAGAGAGCCCTCGACTTCCTTATGTGAAGGGGCTAATTCCTTCACAAATTACTGCAGAGTACATGCATCTCATTAATAAAGTTCAACAAACAATGCAATATGATCTTGTGATAGATATTGCTGTAAACATGCAAGCATTGTTCATAAGAACATTATTTACAAAGCAGTAATTCAAAAAGAATGAAAAAAAAGTACCTGTAAACTACTATTATCCTATCAAATGTAGGTTCTTGGATTGTAGTACTGCTTAGCAAATTCCTAAAACTGAAGAACAAAGAGCAAAAATAGCAATGATATAAGAAATTTAATTGATTCTTTGTCTAGTCATGAAACAAAGTTCTTTTATTTATCCCAACAAAAACTCAATTAGTATATAAATTTGCATAAAAAAATCTCATTCACTCACCAAAAGACCCAAAAAAGGAAAACACAAGAAGTATCAAGTGCAAGATTTTAAAGCATCTAAAATTTGCAAGCTAAACTCCAGCTGCTGATAAATAAAATTCAAACGCTCAACCTTTATCTGAACACAACAGACTCTTGTGGCTTTAAGAGCAATATACCTTACATAACTAAGCTACTCTTTATGAAAACAACAAAGTGACTGACATTAAACCCAATGAAACTGTTTAAAATCTTGATTGGAAAAAGCTTCAGCCAATAGTCCTGATCATCTAGTCCCATTTTTTCCCCAAATTAGGGCATGCATGTGATATTGTTGGCAGGTACATGACTGCATGAATGCATAAGCAAACAAATGTAAGAGAGAGAAAGAGAGAGTAGTTTTAGCTGCAGCGACCACGATTAGTGACAGATTCGAGATCAAGATACAGAAAAGCTATTCAGCTACTCCAAAAACAAAAGTAAGAGTGCTAAAAATGATGTGCCATAATAAGAAAACACAAAAAAAATAGCAAAAACAATCTGGTATTTAAAAATTTTTTATGATACTTTTGATGATTTAAGATTCACTTGCAAATGGTAACAAATTATCTAAAATTATATTAGAATATTTCATGCACAACATCAAAAGCAACAGCATGCATACAGCTCATTCACATTTGTGAAAGCATAATGTCATAGACAACCTTAATTCCATATTTTCCAAACGAATTCGTTCAACACATAAATCATCCTGAACTGCTTCAGAGTTAATTTCATCATTCTTCTTTCGGTCATTGTTACCCTGTCGGCTTGGCCTCCTACGCACAAGTTTGTCTACCCTACAAGCACCACAGCCCCGGAAAATGTTAAAAAAACTAACACAACAATTAACAACAGATAATGGAATGACAGTAATGACTTTTCAGTAACTTCATATTTAGGCATCACAAATATCAAAGAATTACATTGGGGAAAGCCACTTAACAAAGATGATGATAATTATTAGATTGTCAATAAAATATGGTATTTCAAATCTCATTGAACAATTCACTGGCAAATAGACACTTGGCTGCAGACAAATCCAAACTATTTCAGATCTTGAGTGAGCAGGTCACCATGACGACATCCAGCCATATGATATTTTCTTGAAAGCAAATAAGCATTCTTCACACAATATGAAAAATTGCTTACCGAGTCAGCCTTAGAATATATGACCAAAAACGTGCAATGAGCATATCCACTTTCTCCATGACAAAATAATCAGTTGTCCGATCAATTCCAATCCCACGTCGAAAAATGACGTACTAATCATAAAAGAATAAAAGATGTTAGTTTTTCTGAAAGAGAGGAACATAATATACAAGGATAAGCCTAATAAAATATAGGCAAGCTTGCAGTACATAAGAGCCATCACCATAAACAAAGTTCTTCACTTAACCTGCACTTCCCATTAAGAATATGAATTAAATAAAGATCACATAACAACAATGTAGAGCAGTCATCAAGATTTTGTAATCGATAGATTCACATTGAATATGCAGTGCTCTTTATTGTGCTCCTCACAGCACAACTTCAATAGCTGCTTCAACATGATTACTATTTGAGAAGGAAGGTTATTCTTAGTGGAAAGGTGGAATACTTGAATGGAACTAAACATACCTATGATTTCATGAACTAAAGTAATTTGGCCCATTAATATTAGTTCCACCTAATAAAGCATTAAGAAATGCTGGCAAACAGGATCTAACATCTATGGTGCAGTGAATTTTCCCAGCAAAAAAGTGAACAGACTTTTGAACACTTATGCACATAGTACCATTAACAATTTTAGCTCTCAATAAATACACTTGAAGCTATGCAATAGGGTTGGAAATTAGCCAAGCTTTAGCAATGACATTCACTAAAAATCAAACTGAGTGAAGCAGTAAGATAGAAAATGATAATGTACATGAGCAGCGTAATTCCCAATATGCATCCTCATTACTTGTTATCATTTGCAATATTGACCATCAAAAAGTTTAATTTTCATCATCTTGTGTTCTGAATTCTGATGTCCTAGTGATTACTTCAGCATTTTCATCCAACAATACGATGATAAATATCTTCCTTCATGGAGAACACTATTTTTTTTTTATGAATATAAAAGAACTATACATGAGCAGCGTAATTCCCAATATGCATCCTCATTACTTGTTATCATTTGCAATATTGACCATCAAAAAGTTTAATTTTCATCATCTTGTGTTCTGAATTCTGATGTCCTAGTGATAACTTCAGCATTTTCATCCAACAAAACGATGATAAATATCTTCCTTCATGGAGAACGCTATTTTTTTTATGAATATAAAAGAACTATTGATTTACACTAGCTCAATATCACACAAGATTCACTTTGTAACCCATAGTGCCAATTGTACTAATCAGTAACCACAGTACATATACTGAATAAAATTGCATAGCAAACATAATAAGATAGCAGTTACCACAGTATAGACCACAGATAAATAATGCACTCCTAAGAGAGCTGACAGCCAATGATTTCACAAGCAGCAGAGATATGGGTTGGCAACTGATAATTTGAAGGAATAAGGCAAACACAAAATGAACAAGCCAAAATATTTAAGGGGGTAGAAGGAAACAATAACAATGAGTGAGATCATTTCAGGTGGAAGTCATCATATTCCTTTCCCCACCACCTACTCTCCCAATCACAAGACAAGGAAACTCTTGTACTAATTGATACACAGGCAAGTAGTCATACACCCTTAAACTTTTTAGAGATAGTAATTAGTCCTAAATTTACTGCAATACCTTATTAGCAAAGTCTGGAAGATTTTCATGAGGGTGCTCAGCAAAATACTTCTTGAGAAGCTTCATGTCAAGCTATACAGAGTAAATAACATAATATGGAATCAGTAATGAAAAAATATATTTGTACAAACGTGCATCACTGCAAAATGCATTTCTTTAAGCAAGATTGCTGGCAAAAACCTTGGATTCATCAACTGTAATGGGAAGATTTAAAAGATATTGGCCAGAGAGTGCAACTTCAATCTCCTCATCAGTTGTTACCTTGAAGTTGCTTTTATCCATCACCTAGATAACAAATAAGACATTTTAGAAATTTCAGTACTAGCAATAAACTGATAATTTGAAAAAAAAAAATTACATATAGAGCTGTTTAATTATAAGACTTAGAGTGGATCACAGAAATAATTTTTCATGTAAGCTTGTATCTCATCCGCACGTTATGTAACTAATAGCATTTCTTCTCCTCAATTTTTGCTGCTTTAACTTTCAAATATAAGACAGCCATTTGAACACCTCATTATCAATTTAATGATGGCTGTTATTTCCTTTTTGTCCAGACCGCCGACCCAAGAACAAATTATGTAGATTAAACAGTTAAAATACCTGAAATAAATATGTTAGGAAATTTTGTTCAAGTACATCAATTTCTTCAGAAGATAGGTTCTGCTGCTGCAATTTCTGAGCCCCGCTAACAGGGTCAAAGAGGGAATATAGTTGCTGCAAAAGCATTTATTTAAGACAAATTAGAACAGCAAGAAATACTTTTCTAACACAGAATCAACAGGGAATAAGAAAGGCAATAGAAGAAAAGAAAATACAAATACCATCAAATCTTCAAACTGCAGAAGATACCAAGCTCGAATAGTGTACTCAACTCTCTTGCAGAGCTTTAAAAACTCAGCACGATCAGAACTATGTTCTACAGAATGTCAAAAATAAATATATGAAAAAAAAAAATCAAACTCCGCTAAGGAATACAATAAAATGCAAAATCGAGCCAATAAAACCATTGAACCAAAACCATGTACAGCACTAATAACATAAAATTTTTCTTAGAATTCCCAAATAAGAGTTTTGTGTTTCAACAAAAGGTGAAGCTCCTTGCCTGCATTCAACATGATCATTTTCACAAATTTCAAGGTAATGAGCAGGTGGGAATGAATGCAAGAATGAACACAATCTAACTCTAAAAACATAGAACTGGGAAATTCATATAACAACAGGACCTGATAATGCTGATTATGATTAAGAGAATCCAACTTGGTTAAAAAAAATAATAACCAATTCATTAAATTCAAAAGACCCATCATATACATAAACTGTAGCAAACCAAATTTGTAAATTTCAAAAACAAAGGCAACCCATATCTTTACATAAACCAATAAATTTAAAAAAAAAATCTGAACTTAAAAATTGAACTTAGGTTTAAAGAGGAAGGAAATGAAAAATACCAATAAGATTAGCCAATGTCATGATGAGCTTAGGTTTGAGAACAGGAATTACGGACTCTCTTTCCAATCGAATAACTTCTTTTTTCTTCTTCTTGTCCATTATGTCAGTTCAAATCTGAACCAACCGGAACAGCGCTGCTTAAGAATTGAATTGAGGCAATTTGTTCTATACAAATACTAAAAGTTTCTATCAATGCGTGAGTGGACGAGAAGATGAAATTAAGAAGATTCGAGAGGTGAAATTGAAGGGTTTTGTTTAGGAATCAAAGAATATAAAAGAAATTAGCCGAAAAACAGTAACTTCCTTCTCTTCCCTACCTTTCAGTTTTTGATTATAATTATTATAGTTAAGTTTTAATTTTAAATTTAATCAGTTGTGTGTGTTATGAATTAACTGTATTTCTCATTGCTCTTCTCGCCCTTGGCTTTTGGATTTGCCCTCTCTGTTCACAAACTGTAACCTACGCGTCCTCTTCGGAGGGAAATTCATTTTCAGATTTTACCATGCTCCAATTCCCCTTTTAGATTTTCGGCAGATTAAAAAAAATTAACGGAGAAAGTACAAACATACCATCTAACTTGTTACGTATGTTCATCTTAATCCTATCGTTTGGCTCATATCCTCTTCAACGTGTATATAATTAGGAGAATAACAGTTTCCACTGTATCTTTAAAAAATTTTATTTTTTATTCGAAATATTTTAATTATTTTTTTAAGTTTATAATAAATTTATTATAAATAATATAAAATTTATAAATTTATAATAAATTTATTATAAATTATTTATTAACTAATAAAAATATGATATTTTAATAAATATTTTATAAATTTTGATATTTTAATAAATATTTTATAAATATAGTAAATTTAAAATTATTTTTAATTTTTCTTATATTTTTATTAAAAGTCCGGTATAATTTGATCCTTATTAGTATAGACTTAAATATGTCTAAATTTTTATAAAATTATCTTTTTATGCCTTCTATTTAGATAAAAGTGGCATTAAAAATCAATTAAAATAATAAGTTTTTTAAGTTTTTTTCAATATCACTGTTAATATTTTTCAATATAAAATTTATAATATTATTGAATCATTGAAAAATAATAAATTTATAATTTCTGCACATATATAATAAAAATAAAATTTTTATATTTCTCATTACTTATATATTTTTAATTCAAAACAAAAGTAAAAAATAAAAAAAATCTATATACGGTACAATTATGAACAAATTTATTTTTTATTCTTTTTTAATGAATTAAAATCGCTCACAAAAAATGAATAAGAAATAAAGTGATGTTGTATGAGAGAAATCCATAGTTTTTACAGCTATAGTTACCATATCAAATTTACAATCAATTAAATTTATTTTGTTTTGGATGACAATACCCAATTTTTTTTTCTAAAAAATTTTATTCTTGTCATCTCAGGACGACGACAACCACTGTTAACTGTGAGGCTAAGAACATTGACAAATAAATTTGAGGTATGCATAGTCGATGATATTTCTCCCAAGTCTTCTCTTGCTCCCTTTGTATTTGGCAAAAAATTCTATTCTAGAATTTTAAGGAGCTAGTTTGAGTTCTATGGTAATCATCTATGATAAAGATTTTTAAGATTCCTTCCAAAAGGGTAAGGAACAAAAATCTTTCGTATCTCTCTTTTTTTATTTTTCTCAAATCTCTTGAATATATACGTGATATAGAAAGTTAAAATAAAAAATTCATAATTATTAAGAAATACTTCCTCCGAATCATTTACATAGAAAAAGTAGGATGGACACAAAAATTAAAGAAATTTTACTTTTTTCATCTCTATTTACTTAAATACCTCTAAAAAAATATCCCTCAAATTAAACTTTTAAGGCAAGAATATAAATGATATTTTGTCTCATTCCACTTCCCAAAATTTATCTAAAATGACATATTTTCTATATAAAAGATACACCAAAAAAAAAATTTTTACTATGTAAATGATACGGAGGGAGTGTATAATTTTTTTTATAATAAGACACCATGGTTTTTTTTTAATAATATTTATTTTATATAAAAAAAATTTATTTGAAGTATGATTCATATATTCACCAAATTTAATGATATTAAATTTTTTATTTGTTCAATGGCTAAAATAGTTATTTTTATTAAAATTTAGATATAATTGAAAAAAAAAGGACCAAATTATATTCCCATTATAAATTCAGGGGTATATATATTTTTTACTTATAATATAATGACATTAACTTTGTCATTAAATTAGAGACTTAAAGAATTATTTTTTTAAAAATTTAAATTTATTTAAAAAAAAAAGTCTAAATTATATATGTGCGATAAGTTGAAAGAGATACGAGTAACTTCTCCCAAAAATAATCTGTCGGTATCTAAGCTTTTTTATTTAAAAAAAAAAAAAGGAAATTAGCCAGCCACGTATGACATGGGTCGCACAACACTAACGCACGTGCGTGATTTACCCAGTGTACTTTTACTTTTCCCCTTCACATAAAAAGGAGAAATTACACTAATACTATTTTAATTTTTCAAAAAATTTATTTATTAATATCTGAATAATTTTTATTTCAAAACTTCTTTATTTTTAAAAATAATTTCATCTAAATATTTTCTATTACTTTTCTATTATTGAAGTACTGATTTTTTTTGGCTAAAAAGAAACAAAGTAGGTTTTTTTTCTTTTTTTACCTTTAATCAAAGTTTTTGAATTCAAACTTTAAATACGAAACACTTTTAAAATTTAAAATGAATTATTTTATTCTTTTAATAAATCTGTTTAATATAAATTTAAATTAGTTTATAATTTTTAAATTATAGAATATTAAATGACTAGATAAAAAATATTATTAAAATACTGAAATAAAATTTTAAATGAAGTTGAAAATTTGCGAATTAGCTTTTCATTCACATAGAAATGGTTAAGAATAATTATATAAAATTATTTTTAAAAAATAAAAAAAAAACTCAAAAAAAATCCAACATATATATATATATTAGTATTTTACGTTAAAAATGTTACTATTATTAATATTCTTTTAACCGAGGATGGAAAATTCTGAAAGTCGATCGTGATGATCAAATTTAGAATTTGGAATAATCAGTACAAAATGGCAGAAGAAGTAGAAATAATTTCCATCATTTGATTATATAGCAAGATATTCGTATATTTCCAGCTTATTCTTATTATTCTTAGCGGTTGCTATTATTATTCTTCCATTCCAAGCTACTAAGTAGGATCATATTTTTTTTTCCTATTGTTGTACAATATTTAACACTTCATTTGTTTTCAAAGAAGCAGGAGGAAACAAAACTAGTTCTTTCTCTGTTTTATATATATATATATATATATATATATAGAAATACAATATATAATACTTAAAATTTCTTTTTTAATAGTATAATAATTTAATTAGGTTAGATTTTAATATCCTAAGGTAAATTGGACTATATTTTCTCTATCATTCTTTATTTATTTTAAAATTTCACCATATCTTATATTTAATACATCAGTTTCTGTAATTTTTTGAGTTAATAGATCAAGGATATAATGATAGAAAATATTTTTTACCAAGACTTTTATTTATTTTATTATACTAATATGGACTTCAGTTTATAGATTATGATTTTTTTAAGCCTATCTTATAAGGGTTTTATTAATGTATTCAAGTTTAGGTAAAAGTCTATAATATAATTTAAACATCTCAAAAATCTTTATAATTGAATTTTATTAAGAATTTGATCAGAAAACTTATCTCTAAATTTTCTCTCTATGGGTTCTACTATACCTTATTCTATATAATGCCCCAAAAATCTAATTTTAGTCTGAAATGAGGACATTTTTATTTTATTGAGTACTAAACCATTCTTTCTTACAATCATAAAAAATATTTTTAAATATTTAAAGTATTCTTCTATTATTTTAATAAAAAAATTAATACATCATCTATATAAACAATACAAAATTTTATATATATATTAAATATATCATTCATTACTCTCAGAAATTTAGAAGGTATATTTTTTAAACCAAAAAGCTTTATATTCTACTCTTATTGGCCAAATAGAATAGTAGATACAGTCTTATATCTATCTTTAGAATGAATTTGAATCTATCAAAATTCAGATTTCATATCAAATTTAGAAAATATATTTGCATTAAATAATCTATTTAATAAATTTTTTTATTTGGAATAGAATATCTAATCTATTTTAAAGTTTTATTTAATGGTTAATAATTTATTACTAATTTTGGCGCTCCTATTTCTATTTCAGAATCATTGTTAATATAGAATGCAGCATAAGACCATGGACTGTAAGATTCATAAATAAATTTTTTATTTTTGAAATCAGTTTTTTTAAAAAAAAATTCTATCATGTCCGAGCTTATTTGAATGTGCCTAGCTTTAGTTATAATAGACTTTTCATCAAAGCTCATTTTATAAGGTAAATCAATCATATGCTATTTTTTATTCCAAAATGTATTGAGCAGATCAGCTCATAACTCATTTTCTATTTGAGCCTTTATTTGGTTAATTTTATTTTTTACCAAGTCTGTTTTTAATTATTCATTTATTTTTTGTAATTAAAAATTATTTTTTAAAATATAAAGTTATTCAGACTTTACCTTTATTAATGCGTTTATTTCTAATTTATAAATTGAACATGCTTTTAGTAAATTTAAATTTTTCCTTTTCGGTTTTTTTATAAAAGGAAATTTAATTTTTTAATTTTTTTTAAAGTTATTTTATTATCTTTTACTAAATAAGAAGTAATTAAATTCATAAATAGAGTTCCTAAAATTACCATATGTTGAATTTATTTAGTTAATATAAATTAAAGTATTTATTTATAATGGAAGCTTCTATTTTACCAAAAATTTATAGTTTAGATTTATTACTGTCGACAATTTTTTCTAGTATTTTTTAAAATCTTTTAAGTATTAAACTAGATTTTATATAATTTAAGTATACTCTAGTATTAAATAAGGCTATAGTATTTATAATATAATTTTCAAAAAAATTTAATTTTATTGATATTAGATTTTTTATAGATGTTATTTCATGTGACATAAATATGAAATTTTTAGGCATATTATCCTTATTTATGATACAAATTTTATTATTATTATTAATGTTCTCTTCTTCTTCCTCAAAAGAACTTTTATAAGAAGTAGAATCTTTCTCATTATCAAATAGTATTTTTATTAATTCTGAATTATTTTATAAATTATTTATTGTTGATTTATTTTTTAGTTATTTATTTTTATTTAATATTGTTGTTAGATCATATGTTTGCTTACTAATATTATATAATATTGAAAGTTTTGGTTTATCATTGTTTTCATTAAAATTGTCTAATAATTTATTTAAAAAATTTTCTTGAGTTTTATGGTCACTTATATGTTTTACTAATACTAATAGCGATTATTGTTCTTTAGTTAATACATTTATATATTTATTACTTGTCTCAAAACTAGTAGATTCTGAGTTTATTTTATCTATTTGATTTTTTTTCAGATTCTGAACCCAAATATAATTTATAAATTTTATTTAATACATATTCTTCTAAGTTTAATTTTTAAAGTTTTTTTTATTAAATTTACAGAATCTAAAAGTGTAACCTTTTTTTTACCATAATTATAACATTTTAAATCTTTATATGCTATATATTTTTTAAAGAATTTCTTATTACTAGATTTTCTAAATTTATTATATTTAGGTTTCTTATAATATTTTTCTTTATTAACTTTTTTTATAATTCTTTTTGTAAGATTTTTTATAAGATTTTTTATAATTTTTAGACCATTTTTCTTGACAATCTTTATAGTCTTGAGTTATACTGTAATCAAATTATTTACAAAATGATCTTAATTTTTTTTAGTTTTTCTCATTTTAAATTTCAAACATTTTTATAATTTTATATCTTGATAGAGTTTTAATTCTTCTTTTACAACTATATTCACCATAAGTTAAATTATTATGAAGAATTGAATTTTTATATTCCTATTTTATATAATTTCTAACTCTTTCTCTTAAGAAAATGGGTAATCTTGCTAAAAAAAAATTTTTCAAAAAGCTTAGTTGAAATCTTCTTTAAACATTATCCTGGTTAAAAATATTATTTTATAAAACTGAAAATCACTAAGTTTTTTACACCTAAAGTTTCTTAGTAATTCATCAATTTTATCTTTTAATTGAGTTGAATTTTCTATAAAATTAAGTGATATAGTCAGAATAAGTGTTGTCACGTATTCTGAATATTCTCACTATATTCATTTAATATAGGAGTTCCATCTTTATAAGTTTTTATTGCATTTAAAATTTATAAATATTATTCATTAGTGAGATGGTTATCCCATCAACCTTTTAATTAGCCAGTGAATTTAGCTATAATTAATTTCGCTATAGTTTTATCAGAAATATATATTTAGGTTCTATAGGCATTAATAGCCATAGTCATCTATTGTAGAAGATTAAATGAAGCATTATATTTATACTGTGATAATATATTAGGTCTTTATATAATACCTAGATCTGGTGCATCTATCATTGGTATTCTTAGTTGATTATGAGTTATACGATTTATTTAAGTAGTTACTGTTTTATTAGAAGACTCAAGATCTTTAGTTTTAGGATTAGAATTCTCTCCTGATTCTGAATCTTGATCTTATGCATCTATACTAATTATTTTAGACTGAGGTGTATCTTGAGCTGCTTCTTTAGACTCAGAAGTTGATTCAATTTTACTAAGTTGGTCTTTGATTGCTTTTATAAAGTCAGAATCTTCAGAACTTTTAACATCTTGTTGTCCTATTTTAGATATTTGAAAAGGTTTAAATACATAAGTTTTTAATTTTTTATTTGAAATATCTTCAGTAGTAGGTTTTATTATTTTTTTACTTTTAATTAAATTTTCTATTCTATTTAACTGTTTTTCTATATTGTGTAAATATGCATTATAAAAATTATTTTGTTCTAAAATTTTTCTGTTAGGATCATCATCTGCAATAATTTTAAATAGAGTGGCATTAATTTCTTGATTAATATATATAAATATGCTAGTGGTTTTAGGTGAATGTTCACTCTGAACAATTTTTTCATTTACTTTCCATTCTGTTTCTTTATTTCTATTAGTAATGAGGTTTATAGATTTCTTATTGTTTGAGTTATTTTGTATTGTATAGACTTTTTTAAACTATTTAAAGAATTTTATTGTAATTTTATTTTATTTTACAAAATTAATATATTTTGTTTTTAATTTTCCAAAATCATGTTCTTTACAAATTTTATTTAATTTATCTAAGTTTTTAGTTACTATTATTTCTTAATAAAAAAATAAATTATTTAGTAATTACATTTAATTCTCTAACTATATTTGCTATATTTTCAGTTATGGTTGAGGCTATATAAGACATAAGTAGAGAAGGTAATTGTTCTTTATATTGATTTTGATTTAATCTAGGGTTAGGATCTAATGAATTTAGGTTATTTAAACCATTATACAAAGGATTTGGTATTGCTGTACTATAATATACTCTTTTAAGTTTATGGCTAGATTCAGATATATCTGATGTAGAATACCTAAGTTTTATAAAAGTTTATAATACATGTTTAGGGTTTATTTCATTATACGAAGCATATATTACTGAAGATAACTAAGACGCTCTTCCTAAATCTACTGTTGAAGTAGAGAAAGAAGTATCTGAGTACCTAAAGCTTATACCGTGTCTACTAAATTTTAATTTTACTTTATCATCTTTATACTGTTCAATTTTACTAATGTTAAGATTTGATTTTACAACTTTCTCAGGTTTTTGAGGAGGAACAACTCCTTCCAACATCTATTCATCAAGAAGGAAAATGTCCTTCCACTGTATGGATATATCTCATTACCACCCCATATATATATATATTAACTAATAATGTATATAATGAAAACAATCATTATCTAAGGAAGATATATAAATCTCTTTATTATAAGAAGTAACTTTTTTTTATAAATAATAAGCATATATATATATATATATTCATGTGCATACTTTTTTTTTACTTTATCTTTTTTTTTTATATTAATTACATATGAGGAAGGGAGACATCTAAGCCTTAATCTTGATATTTAAACGAAAAAAAAAAATACATACTCCTGATCAGGAAGCGACTACAAAATGCAAGGCCTAGATTAAGTTTGTTTTCTTTTGGGTTCATGAGGGTATTCCTTGTATAACTAGTAAAGCAGAGAAAATCCATTGATGGCTATTATTTGTACAGATTCCTTTTGCAATAAAATGGTTTTCTCAATAAAAAAATAAAATAAAAAATATTTTCCTCAATTGAACAGCTCCTAACAAATAATTCTAATTTGAAAATTTAAAGAATAAAAGAATATTATTTATTAAAAATAAAACCTTGTTAAAAAATAGAAAAATCTCTTAATCTCTTTTTCACTAATCTTCTTATCCAAATTAATTAAACTCTCAAAACAAATAATTTTTAGACGAATTTAGACCGAATATGGAATACATAATTGAAACTTCAATTTTTCAAGTTTACGGCCAGCTCTTTTTTTCATTCTTTACTTTTTAACTTTTTTATTTTTACTTATTTTTCATTTTTTTCAAAATTAATTTTTATGTTTTTTTAATATATTTTAGAAATTTGACAAAACAAACCATTACACTAATAAATTATATACCTTAGTAATATTAATTAGACTTTATTGGATAAAAATGCCCCTCTCAATCCCTTAAAAAAAAGAAAAAAAATGCATAAATAATATGTTCTCTCTCATGGGCTCTCTCTTTCTCCCTGCCCTTTACTGTGTTCTTTTCTTTCTCTTTTATTTTTCGATCTCTTCTTTATATTTCTCTTATTTGATCATTTTTTTTCTTTTTCTTTTTGCCGATCTCATCTCTATCTTTCGCCGTTCTGATATTTTTTTATTTTTTTATGACTCCATTTATTAGTGACTGATTTATTTTGTCTCACCCAAGTAAAAAGGTAAATCGAGTTAGTTTCTTTTTTCCTTTTAAAAAAATATAAGAGCTAACATGAGAAGATGTCGAGCTAACATTCAAGAGTTGAGTTTCGAAAAGGACGTTGGCTTAACTTGAATAGTAATATAATCATTTTTTTATTTTTTTTAAATGATATTATGACAGATCTTTGTCTTTATCCTTCATTCCTCCTTTGTTTCTGTTATTTATATATATGAGTTATTTTGGTGTGGATATGAATTTGATATGAGTTAGTATTAGTTTGATGTTAGTATAATTGAAATAAGTATATTTTTAGTACGATATGAGTATATTTTCAGTATGATATGAGTATATTTTCATCGATATGAGTTTGATATGAGGTAGTATTATTGATATGAGTAGATATGAGCTGGTACTAGTTTTATATGAGTTTAAAATGAGTCAGTATTATTAATATGATTATGATATGAGTTAGTGTTATTGATATAAGATTGAAATGAGTATATTTTTATTAATATGAGTTGGTATGGGTTAGTATGAGTTTTGATATGAGTTGTTATGACTTAGTATAAGTGGTATGAGGTAGATATGAGTTTGGTATGAGTTGGATACGGATTATTATAAGTTGATATGAGTTTGAAATTAGTTGATATGAGTTGACATGAGTTAGTATGAGTTGGTATGAGTTTGATATGAGTTAGTATGAGTTGATATAAATTTAAAATTAGTTGGTATGAATTTGGTATGAGTTGGTATTAGTTTGATATGAGTTTGTATGAGTTTGTATTATTGATATGAGTTTGATATGAGTTTGTATGGGGTTAGTATGAGTTTTGATATGAGTTGTTATGACTTAATATAATTGGTATGAGGTTGATATGAGTTTGGTATGAGTTGGTATGAGGTTGATATGTATTAGTATGTGTTGATATGAGTTTGAAATTAATTGGTATGGATTGATATGAGTTGATATGAGTTAGTATGAGTTGGTATGAGTTTGATATGAGTTTGTATTATTGATTTGAGTTTGATATGAATTTGTATTACTGTTATGAGTTTGAAATATTATTGACCTGAGTTAGTATAATTGGTATGAGTTTAATATGAGTTGGTATGAGTTTGATATGAGTTAGTATGAGTTGATATAAGTTTGAAATTAGTTGGTATGATTTTGGTATGAGTTGGCATCATCTTGATATGAGTTAGTTTGAGTTGGTATGAGTCAAATATGAGTTTGTATTACTGATATGAGTTAGTATAGGTTAGTATGAGTTTTGATATGAGTTGTTATGACTTAGTATAATTGGTATGAGGTCGATATAAGTTTGGTATGAGTTGGTATGAGCTTGATATGGGTTAGTATGAGTTGATATGATTTTGAAATTAGTTGGTATGAGTTGATATGAGTTTGTATTATTGATTTGAGTTTAATATGAGTTTGTATTATTGTTATGAGTTTGAAATATTATTGATATGAGTTAGTATAATTGGTATGAGTTTGATATGAGTTTGTATGAGTTTGTATTATTGTTATGAGTTTGAATTATTATTGATATGAGTTAGTATAATTGGTATGAGTTTGATATGAGTTTCATATGAGTTGGTATGAGTTTGATATGAGTATATATGAGTTAATATAAGTTTGAAATTAGTTGATATGATTTTGGTATGAGTTGGTATCCGTTTGATATGAGATAGTATGAGTTGGTATGAGTTTGATATGAGTTTGTATTATCAATATGAGTTTGATATGAGTTGGTATGAGTTAGTATGAGTTTTGATATAAGTTGTTATGACTTAGTATAATTGGTATGAGGTTGATATGAGTTTAGTATGAGTTGGTATGAGTTTGATATGGGTTAGTATGAGTTGATATGAGTTTGAAATTATCTTATATGAGTTGATATGAGTTGGTATGAGTTTGATATGAGTTTGTCTTATTGATATGAGTTTGATATAAGTTTGTATTACTATTATAAGTTTGAAATATTATTGATATGAAGTTGTATAATTGGTATTAGTTTGATATGAGTTTGGTATGAGTTTGATATGAGTTAGTATGAGTTAATATAAGTTTAAAATTAGTTGGTATGATTTTGGTATGAGGTTGCATGAGTTGGTATTAGTTTGATATGAGTTAGTATGAGTCGGTATGAGTCTGTTATGAGTTTGTATTATTGATATGAGTTTCATATGAGTTGGTATTGGTTAGTATGAGTTTTTGTATGAGTTATTATGACTTAAGATAATTGGTATGAGGTTGATATAGAATATTTTAATTGAAATACATTTGATATTAATTGTTGTCATTGATATGAGTTTGATTTGAGTAGATATGAGTTGGAACTAGTTACATATGAATTTGATATGAGTTAGTATTATTGATATTAATTTTATCTGTGGTTGATATAAGTTTGATATTGATGATTCTGTCTATAGAGTATTGATGGATAGCATAAAAATTATAGGAGGACAAATCCAATTTATGGATGAAATAATTATTTTCATATATTATGGTGGAACATTTGATGTCAGCATTGGCAAATATGTTGGCGGTGGTGTTGAATATGTTTTCCTGAATAGAATGGCTAACTTTAACGAACTTAAAAAATCAGTATCAGAGGTGCTTCATATTGACAACACATCAAATATGAAATTTAAATTTGTTACTGGTAATGACCCACATCCTCTTTATGATGTAGTAGATGATAGATCACTTAGAATATTCATGAGCATTGCAATGGAGGATAGACTTAAGTATCCATTGATTGTTAGTGTTGAAGAAAGAGCATATAAATTCAGACATGACAATAATTATCCACTTAGTGAAAAAAAACTGTACAAGTAGAGGCACCGAGTTTTTGTTCAGAACTAGAAGATGTAGATGCAATGGTTGCACTAATTACTGAATCTATACATGTAGCCCCGAAATATTATGAAAATGAACCTGGGCCAGAGTTTCAGCATATTGGGGTAGAACACAGTAATGAGATTTATTTTAATTGCAATAATGAAGCAGAAAATGCGACTACTGAAAATGAAAAAATAGTGACAAACTTGTTAGAATGAATGAGCAATCCAGAATTATTAGATAAAAGTTATATATCCGAAACGATTGAGGAGAAAAAAATATTTAAGTAAAGGGATGATATTAAGACAATTGTGTCCCTCATTGCAATTAGGGAGAAATTCCAGTTTAAGGAATTCAAGTCCAATACTTCTTTCTTTGTCATGCGGTGTATTGATAAAAATTGTACGTAAAGATTGAGAACGAGAAGACTTGGAGACTTGAAGAGTTGTTGGATGGTGATAAAATATGTCACTCAACATGTCTGACCAATTTTGATCAGAGTAGACACAAATAAGAAACTAGTTAGGTTATTGAAGAGTGTGTTAAGAAGCAATTCATAAATCTTGGGAGGGTTTTCAAACCCAAGGATATTATCAAAGATATGCGAAATAAATTTGCTATTGAGATTAGTTATTTTATTACATGGAGGGGATGAAAGTATGCGTTTGAGAATATGAGACTTGATACTCTAGAATAATCTTTCTCAATTCTACCAGCCTATTTGCATATGCTAGGTAAAACTAATCCAGGTATGGTTATGCATCTACAATGCACAAATGATAATTGATTTGAGTATCTTTTCTTTGTTTTTGATGCTTCTATAAAAGGTTTTCAAAATTGTAGACTAGTAATTAGTATTGATGGTACTCATCCGAAAGGAAAGTATTGAGGTGTGCTTTTCACTGCCGTTTATCACGATGCAAACCAACAGATATTTTCTTTGGCATTCGGGATTGGTGATTCTTAAAATTATGCATCATGGATGTAGTTTCTTACGAGGTTGAAGGAAGCTTTCAGTGAAAGACCGGATAATATTATTATATTTGATAGACACTTGAGCATTTAAAAGATTGTAGTAGAGGTTTTTTCAAATGCATTCTATGAGATTTGGATATATTACTTGTTAAATAACTTGAAGTGCAAATTTAAATATATAACGAGGACCTTGATAAGCACTACTACAAAACAGCTAAAGCCTACATAATAAATAATTTCACTAACTTTTTAGTGAATTTTGCATTAGTATTCCTACTGCGAAAGAATATCTAGAATGTGTTAGGCTGGATAGGTAGACGCGGTCTCATATTCATAGAAAGAGATATAACATCATGACGACTAACATATCCGAATAATTCAATGCAATACTTTAAAGCAGAGAGAGCTTCCTATAATTATTTTTGTCGATGAAGTTAGAAAGATGTGTCAAAAATGATTTTATGAAAGTTAAAACAAGGCAGAGCAGTACACGGATAAAATGTCAATGGATGTAGAAAAAAATGAGGAATAGAATGATAAAAGCATAAAAAATGAATGTAAATTCTTTATTTTTTGAAGTTTCAAGGTTTTTAATTTTTTTCAGCAACTGTCATTATTTATGATATTGTCATGTCATGTCATTATTTATATTTCACATATGGAGCCTGCTAGCAACAACAAATACGACGTTAAGGATATTGATAAAAATTATGTTGTTGACATGGATAAGAAGACTTGTTGTTGCAGGAAGTTTCAGTTAGATCAAATCTCATGTGTGCATGCTCTTGTGGTTATTAGAAATAGAAGTGATGGCACTTATGAGTTGTGTTCTCCATATTACTCGCGTGAGTATTAGTTTCAAACATACAAAGAAGTCATAAACTCAATTCCTCATATCAGTGATTGGTCTATCCCATATCACATTAGTAACGTCACTCTTTTACCACTAGATGTGCTCACGTCAACTGAGAGGAGGAAAAAATACAGGATTCCTTCACTAGGTGAGGATAAAACTCATCCGAGGTACAGCCGATGTTGCGAATGTGGTCACAATAGATCTACTTGCCAAAATCCCATTTGTTTGCACAGTTCTTCAAGAGCATCGACAGTTAACAAATAGAAACAATATTCATATCAACATGCAAGAATTATTTGTTCAATAAATTTATTATTTGTAATGTTGATTTGTTGCAAAATGATCCAGACTTTAGTAGAAGTTGATCAATAATTACAGATTGAGATTGTTATGAAAAAAAAATTGTTGAATTTTATTTATTATGTTATTGATACGAGTTTATTTTTATTGATATGAGTTATTTTTATTTATTATGTTTATTTTTATTGATATGAGTTAGTATTAGTTGTGATGTGAGTGTATTTATATTGATATGATTTATTATGAGTTTGGTATAAGGATATTTTTATTGATATGAGTTAGTATGAGTTTGGTATGCATATAATATTATTGATATGAGTTAGTATGAGTTTAGTATGAGTATCATTATATTGATATGAGTCAGTATGACTTTAGTATAAATGTATTTATATTGATATAAGTTAGTATGAGTTTGTTATGAGTATAATCATATTGATATGAGTTAGTATCACTTTTGTATTAGTGTATTTATATTGATATGAGTTAGTATAAGTTTGGTATGAGTATAATTATATTGATATGAGTTAATATGAATTTGATATGAGTGTATTTTTATTGATATGAGTTTGGTATAAGTATAAAATTATTGATATGAGTTTGGTATGAGTATAAAATTATTGATATGAGTTAGTATGAGTTTGGTATTAGTGTATTTATATTGATATGAGTTAGTATGAATTTGGTATGAGTGTAAAATTATTGATATGAGTTAATATGAGTTTGGTATGAGTGTATTTATATTGATATAAGTTAGTATGAGTTTGGTATGAGTATATTTTTTATTTATATGAGTTAATATGAGTTTGGTATGAGTGTAAAATTATTGATATGAGTTAGTATGAGTGTATTTATATTGATATGAGTTAGCATGAGTTTGGTATAAGTGTATTTTTATTGATATGAGTTAGTATGCATTCAGTATGAGTATAATTATATTGAAATGAGTTAGTATGACTTTGGTATGAGTGTATTTATATTTATATGAGTTAGTATGAATTTGATATGAGTATAATTATATTGAAATCAACTCATATAAGTTTGGTATGAGTGCATTTTTTTATATGAGTTTGGTATGGGTATAATTTTATTGATATGAGTTAGTATGAGTTTGGTATGAGTGTATTTATATTGATATGTGTTTAGAACATCCTATGTCAACAAATTTTGGAACATCCTGTATGAACAGACTTCCACAACTCATGCCAAACTCATATTTCTTATAAGCATCCTGCATTAACTCAGAGTAACATTCAACATCCGATATCAAATAATAAAATCTCATATAAATAAATAATTGTTTATTTTTTTATTACGAACAAAATAATTGAAAATAATATTTTCATATATATAATTTAAGTTATTCACAATATTAGTACAAAATATCAAAATGTTATTCACTATAATAAGCGTTATTATTTTTGTTTGTAGCATACACCCATAAATGAACTGTCGTATTGTATCTAAATATTTTCATATTTTGCTGATTGCAGTCCCATATGTTGAGGACGGCCATCATTAAAAACTCAACAAATTTGGCAACAAATATTCCACAATCTTCACTGTTATAATATATTAACATTAGCAACTATAAAATACAAATGACTACCATTATATAATGACTGAGAATGGAGCTTAGACATCTTGGCACGGATAAATATTATTCTCATAATTTATTGTCAGCTTCATACTCTTTTATTCTCCAATTCGGGCCTATGGTTGAAAATTTTAACATCATTCAAAGCATGGGGCAATATCTCCACAATTGACTTAACACATTTTATTATATCGCTTCTGCGGGCTTTTGCATACAACAAATCATATATCTTTATTAACCACTCAGGTAGATTTATTTCTATAAAAAACCACCGGTGTCCGGATTGGTTCACTGATAGATAAACGATGTCAACATCCTTGACATGTTTACAATACTTGTGCTTGCCCTCAAGAAAATCTGTTAAATAACCGGAAGTCATCCAGTTTTTTTTTTTTTTGAACTCTTTATGACATGACATAAAAATTTAATTAACATAGCAAGACCCACATGTCTTTCTCTGGTAAAAGAAGTCTGTATTATATTTCTATTTTTGTCTCACATAATATAATATGACATCAATTTCCTACAATTCAATAAAAACACATTAATATTAATTTGATAATATAATGATTTGCAATGTAATATCCAACAAAATGCATTTATATTGAAAATCTTACATCGTTTGACAGCCAAACTTGGGATACTCGTAATCGATACCAAAAATTCTTGTAATTCATGGAATGCACTGTGAAATCATATATCTCACCCTCCGGCAATGGTTGGTCCACTTTTGGATCACTGTTATATATCCAAATACTATTATATTTATTTGCTTGAAAGAATAATTTGTTTATATCTAAATATAATTAATGTGAAAACTAATTACATTCTTTATCAGCTGAATTGTCTGCAATCCACAGCCTACTCTATTAATCTGGTGGTACCTCCAATCACTTGGAGGAATGATATAATCAATATCCCGGTACATATTTTATTGATTAGTTACTCAATCATTGACAAGTTTCAGTTTCAAATAAAGTTGACTGAAGTAGATAATTTTTTATAAGTACTTACTTCGATGCGTTCTTCATTAGTATATTCACCTCCTATTTCTTTCTCAAAAATTGGCTTGTCGTCACTAAAGAACACACCAAATCTTACCTTCTTTGCCTTGCCAGCCATACCAAGTTCACAAGGCATTCTTCTTTTTATCCTTTAGCCTTTAGGAGAAGTTGACGTTATTACTCCTGGACTTCCATGGAGCATTGTTGGCTTGTCCCCGCATAAGGGAGAATGATCACTTTGAGAAGATGGGCTAGTATGAGAACCTGTTGTCATTTTTTCTACAATTTTTTCATTACAAAGTCAACATCATACCAGCTCATGACAAAATCATGCACATCTCAACTCATAGTAATTCATACCAACTCATACTAACTAACTTCAAACTCATACCAACTTATACTAACTCATATCAAACTCATACTAACTCATATCAAACTCATACCAACTCATATCAAACTCATATCAACATATGCCAACTAATTTCAAACTCATATCAAACTCATACCAATTAAACTAACTCATAACAACTCATATCAAAACTCATACTAACTCATACCAACTTATATCAAACTCATATCAATAATACAAACTCATATCAGGCTCATACTAACTCATACTAACTCATATCCAACTAATACCAACTGATACCAAACTCATACCAATTAAATTAACTCATAAAAACCCATATCAATACTCATATCAATAATACAAACTCATACTAACTCATATCAAACTGATACCAACTCATACCAAATGCATATCAACTCATACTAACTCATATTAAACTCATACCAGTTAAACTAATTCATAACAACTCATATTAATAATACAAACTCATACAAACTCATATCAAATTGATACCAACTCATACCAACTAATTTCAAACTCATATTAACTCATATCAACTTATACCAAACTCATATCAATTAAACTAACTCATAACAACTCATATCAAAACTTATATCAATAATACAAACTCATACTAACTCATGTCAAACTCATACCAACTCTTACCAAACTCATACCAACTAATTTCAAACTCATATCAACTCATATCAAACTCATACCACTTAAATTAAGTTATTACAACTCATATAAAAACTCATACTAACCCATACCAACTCATATCAAACTCATATCAATAATACAGACTCATACCAACTCATACTAACTCATATCAAACAACTCATATTAACTCATACCAACTTATTATCAACTCATATCAACTTTTACAAAATTCATACCAACTAATTTCAGACTCATATCAACTCATACCAACTCATACCAAACTCATACTAACTCATATTAACTCATGCCAAACTCATATCAACTCATATTAAACTCGTACCAATTAAACTAGCTCATAACAACGTATATCAACATACTAACCCATACTAACTCATATCAATAATACAAACTTATATCAAACTCATACTAATTCATACTAACTTATAACAACTCATACCAACTAATTTCAAACTCATATCAACTCATACTAGCCCATATCAAACTCATACCAAACTCATATCAACCTCATACCAATTATACTAAGTCATAATAACTCATATTAAAACTCATACTAACTCATATCAATAATACAAACTTATATCAGACTCATACCAACTCATACTAACTCATATCAAACAACACATACCAGCTCATACCAAAATCATATCAGTGTATTATCAACTCATTCCAACTCTTTCCAAACTCATATCAACTCATATCAAACTCATACCACTTAAACTAAATCATAACAACTCATATCAAAACTCATACTAACCTACACCAACTCATATCAAACTCATATTAATAATACAAACTCATATCAGACTCATACTAACTCATATCAACTCATACCAACTCATACCAACTTATTATCAACTCATACCAGCTCTTACCAAACTCATACCAACTAATTTTATACTCATATCAACTCATACTAACTCATGTCAACTCATACCAAACTCATACCAACACATATCAAACTCATATCAACTCATACAAACTCATATCAACTCATACAAACTCATATCAAACTCATATCAACTCATATCAAACTCATACCAATTAAACTACCTCATAACAACTCATATCAAAACTCATACTAAATCATACCAACTCATATCAAAACTCATACTAAGTCATACTAACTCATATCAAACTTATATCAATAATATAAACTCATATCAAACTCATACCAACTCATACTAACTCATATCAATGCATATCAACTTATACCAACTAATTTCAAACTCATATCAACTCATACTAACCCATATTAAACTCATACCAAACTCATATTAACCTCATACCAATTATACTAAGTCATAACAACTTATATCAAACCTCATACTAACTTATACCAACTCATATCAAACTCATATCATTAATACAAACTTATATCAGACTCATACCAACTCATACTAAATTATATCAAACAACACATACCAACTTATACCAAAATCATACCAATGTATTATCAACTCATACCAACTCTTACCAAACTCATACCCAACTAATTTCAAACTCATACTAAACTCATATCAAACTAATAACAATTAAACTAACTCATAACAATTCATATCAAAACTCATACTAACTCATACCAACTAATATCAAACTCAAATCAATAATACAAACTCATTCTAACTCATATCAAACTGATACCAACTCATACCAAACCTATACCAACTAATTTTAAACTGATATAAACTCATACTAACTCATGTCCAACTCATACCAAATTCATATCAAACTCATATACTAACTCATAACAAATCATGTCAAAACTCATGCTAACCCATACCAACTAATTTTAAATCATATCAACTCATATTAACTCATATCAAACTGATACCAACTCATACCAACTAATTTGAAACTTATATCAACTCATACTAACTCATATCAAATTCATATAAACTCATATCAAACTCATATCAATTATACTAACTCATAACAACTCATACTAACCCATATCAAAACTCATACTAACTCATATTAAACTCATATCAATAATACAAACTCATACCATATCATTTCATGCACATTTTGTTCTTCCATCCGAAGTGTTTATATCACTAAAATAGTAAAGGGAAAATAGCCAATTAAAATCATAAATTTCACCGAACACCAAACATTTCACAAATAAATTTTCATTCTCGAAATCAAAATAAGCACAACGAGTTAGAAGAGAGAGATCGAGAGAGAAACAGGATAAATATTTTTAGATCATAGTGAGGAACAGTAAAGAAATAGCGGCTACTGTAGAGAGAAGACGACAGCTTCGATTTTAAAATGCTAAAATGGAAAGAGTTATAAAAGAGAGATTGAGAGAGAAACAAGATAAATACTTTTAGATCGCAGTGAGGAATAGTGAAGAAATAGCAACGGCTACGGTATTTAGAGAAGATAACAGCTTCGACCTTAAAACGCTAAAATGGAAAGAAATAGAGAGAAGAAACAGTCAAAAATGCTTGACGGCGAGGGTTTCTTGCTTTAACAGAGAATGAGAAGAAGAAGAAGAAATTCAAAAATGGAGAGAGAAAAAAACTGCTTCTAAAAATATGAGCGGACTTTTAAATTTTTAAGGGTATTTTTATCTAGAAGAGTCTAATTAAGAATAGTAGAGTCTAAAATTTATTAATATTTTATTGGAGGGTATTTATTTGACAAATTCTTTTCATGATTTCTTTTTGCCCTACATTTTTTTCTTTTCTTTCTTTGTTTTTCTTTCAAAAATTATTATTTTTATTTCTTTTTTATCTTCTCTTATTTTCTTCTTTCATTTTTTGCAACTAATTTTATAAATTATTGAACTCTTTTTATTTATTTTTATTATTGTTAGGAGTGTGAATGGGTTGGGTTTGGTAGAATTTGGACCAAATCTCAACCCAACCAAACCCGACAAATTAGGATAAATCACAATCTGACATCGACCGAGCAACAGTTATTTTAGACCGACCTGTGCAAATTCGGGTTGGGCCATTTTATGGGCTTTGTATTGGGTTTAATTATTAATTTTTAAAAAATAAATTCATACTATTATTTCAGCCTCGTTATTTTTTAAATATATTTAATTGATTTAATTGTCAATTTTTTTTATAAAAAACTATAGGCTACTGATAATATTCTAAAAATTACTTCAATTATAAAAAATTACAAACAATCAATAAATTATAAAATGACTTTTCAAATACCCGCTGGGGGTAGTCCAGCGGGCTAGCACCCAACCCACTAGGGGAAGGTGCGGGGTTCGATCCCCCAAAATATTTTCAGGGGATCGAATCTTTTTTTAAAATAAAAAAAAATGACTTTTCAAAAGATTTATAATCAAATTATTGAAGCCTATTGTACTTACTGAAAAAGGAAAATAAAAAATCATCAGCCAATTTCAAATCCAGTGTTTCCATCCCACTTTATATTTATAGTCCATAATTAGTTAATTACAACTGATTATAAAATAAAATCTTCAAGCTACCTAAGCTATGAAAAATTGCTTGCACCAAAAAATAAAAATCAATAATTAAATAGTTTTAATGTTTCATGATCAGTTTGATTAACGAAAAATAAATAAGAATAGACAAACAATTGATTATAAATTTAATAGATAGAAGCAAAAAAAATGATGTGAGCAAAAATAATTGGTCATTGAAGCCATTATCAGCACACCAATATCAACACACCTGCAAGAGAAAAATCACAGGTCAATCGTTCAACACACCAAATAAATGCACAATAACTCAACGCACCAAAGAAGAGAACAATCTCAGCAACTTAAGCTGCTCAATACACCAAATAAGTGCACAGCTTCAGCAGCTCAACTCACCAAATCCAAGGCGTCCAACAAAAAATTTTCAGCAATATAACAACACAATTAACTCAAAGAAAATTAAACAACAATTTAAATAATAATCTAACAATCAAATTAAACCCCATCATCACAATTAACTTTGAACATCAATTATTATAGTAGTGTAAACAATTCTTGAGAGAATGCCGGAATTTGATTTCACTAAAATCACATCAAGTCATAACTCAAATAAATATAATAATAATATAAAATTTTACTAGAATAGAATATGTATTTGTTTGATTTTACTAAAATTACATGAAGTCTTAACTAATTTAAAGATACAGTAAACTTAAAAATGATATCTAAAAACAATGAAATTTTTTTGGTAATTAACAAAGAATTTCAGAAAACTATCTAATAACAAAAAAATATTATTTGCATATAAACAATCAAATAAGTTACAAAGATCAATAAATCAACTACATGCAAATGTAAATATATAACATTTATAAATAAACAAAAACATGCAAAAGCATATTTCGTACAATAACTCACAAAAATATCAAATTAAACATATCTAAAAAAAAACACAAGGATTATAAAAAATCAACAATCAAACATCATATTATAATTAAGTAAATATATAAACAACTTACAACACAATAACAGAAACAATACCAGTACCAAAGATATAAAAAATCTACCGATCTAAAAAAGTCATCGATCTAAAATAAAAAATATTTTAAATACTGAAAATTCCTAAATCCACAACAAAAGTCAAGAAACAAAATATTTTTTTAGCTATAGATCACAGCTGATATACCCAAAGTGCCCAAAGATGTAAAAACAAAAAGAAAAAAGAAAAAACAAACTAAAAAAAATATAAAACATCATACTCAATCTCTAAAAATCAAATCAGTAAGGAAAAAAAATATTTTTTTCATTCTAGACTCTAAAGAAAAAATAATGAAATGAAACCGCAAAAAACAAACAAAAAATAAGTTAAAAAAATAAAGAAACTCACTCAATAATTAAAAATACAAACAAAAAATAAGTTAAAAAAGTAAAGAAACTCACTCAATAATTAAAAATACTCCATTTTTTCAAAAACTAACTAGATCAGTTTTAAAATCTCACCTAGTAAAGAGAAATCAGGCGTCGGTGGTTCGATTATGCCTCTGTGAGAATTGAGAAGCGAAAAAACTGAGATATTTGGTAGATTGAAGGAGGACAAGAAAGTCTTGGTATATTAGAGGAAAGAAGAAGAGACAGAAACGTGGTTAGAGAGGGAGAGATGAAAAAAGAATGGGAGAAGAGAGAGACTGGTAAGAGAAGAACTCTCTAGAACTAGAGACTGAGAGAAAATCGAGAGAGAGAGAGAGAAATTTCAGGGAGTGGCTGCTAGGGTGAGTAATAAATGAGCTAGGGTTTAAAAATTAATCCTTAAGGATGCTTATATATGGTGAACAAACGGCAAACAACGCCCTTCAAAGTATATATATATATATATATATTATAATACATATCTGACTTATGGTTGTCGGCCGGATTTGGTTACAGTCAAAATATTTATATCACCTGACCGACAATCTGAACCCAAATATTTTGTAAATATTGTACTGTTGTCGCCCGATTTCTTTCTTTCAACCGACCGAACCCGCCCATAACAGTATGGGTCGGGCGAGTTATACATTTTTGCCCACCCCTAATTATTGTTATACTTTTTTTTTTGTTATAACCACATATATCTCTAAACCTTATGAACCAAAACTAACCCTTGACCAGAACTAATCTTTTTATTATTATTATTGTTATACTTTCTATTGTTGGATAGATATTTTGCAATATGATAATATTTTGAATTGTGATAAAATTAATTGCAAAAGCCCTTATATTCATAATATATGAATAACATATTTATAATATATTTACAACATATACAATATTTTCATATTATTATTAATAGTAGTGTATATATTATCATTTAAAATTTAATATATGAATAATATTTACACAATTTATATACTATAATTAATAATGATATAAAAATAATACATATATGCATAACATATTCAGAACATATGTAAAAAATATTTACAATAGAAATATAGCATATTCACAGCATATATATTGTATTATGTTAATAGTAATATATATATTCTCACTTGAAATTCAATTTATAAACTATATTTACAATACATATATATTATATTTAAAAAAAATATAAAAGCAATACATATTTACAACTAAAACTTTTAACATATTTACAATATATACATAACATATTCAACATATGCATAATAATTTTACAGCATACTCATCACATGTATAATATTTTTGTCGTTTTATAAGTCCACAAAATGACTAATTTTATACTTTCAAAAAGTTTTCCGATATTTTTGTAATTTTTAACTGTTTTTTGAACACTTTTTATTCTTTTGAGTTACGTTTTGTAAATTCCCTTCTTTTCATCCTTATATGTTCCTTTTCCTTCAGTCATTCCGACTCTTGAATGAACACCTAAATATAATTTTGCAAGTTTCAAGCATGCGATGAAAATTTTTATCAAGGGTAATAGATTTGCTGCAGGACTGAAATAACAAAACAAGAAAACGAAAATGATTCCAACATCCTGCACGGTTCGCAAATTGACAAATATAAAGAGATGGTGATAATTGCCAAAAACCATTGTTTTTGGTTTTTTGCTGGCCACCAAATGCCATCATAACGCCTGGCTGCATTAGCCATACTCCAATAATGCTCATTTGTGAACTCTACAGTTAGAACCGAATTAAAACTCCAACTGCTATACTCTTTCATAAATCTCTGGACATGTCGAAGAACGATTGCCAGCAAACATTGTGTGCGGGTGTGAGAGGAGGAATAATCAAAATGCAGTTACTAATAAATAAATATGCAGTAATTCAAAAGAAAAAACAGAGAGAAAACCTCCGGCAACTTGAAGCCTCCAGAATTATTAAAAGGTAAATTTTCAGTCAAGGGAAAATTGGAAAAGAAAATGCCTACTGGAAAAAAATGTAAATATATAATCCACCTACCAAATAGAGATATCAGAATCTTTTTTTATCCTTCCCTTATCGTTGGCCTTCAGTTGCCCATCTAACACCTGGATATATACATGAGATTTCAGTTGGCTCTTGTATAAGGTATGTACAAAATCCTATCTCGGTAATTCTCTGTAAAGCGCTACTGTAAATCTACAGTGACTTCAAAACTCTATTTCTCAGATAGATACAAAGTCCTATGGCATGCATCTTGTATTTGACTTTTCTTGTCACACAATCTTGCAACCGAGATCATAAACATGAACCCCACCTACAAGCGAAAAAAATATTCTTTATTGATTCCATGGCCTCAAATATGACCTTCCCTCTGGATCATTTAAACCTGAATTCTGAGGCAAAGTCACCCATCCCATATCATCAGTCATCAGACGATTAGCAGTATCGCGCCCGCTCAAGAAGTCAAGTGGATGGGCTGCTTGTGGCAAAGAAGTATTGATCCTAGACGTAACACCACTTGGTATTTCATAGTTCCTAGGCAACATGAACTGCTCAGGAGGCCCCAGTGAATCAAAACGGTTACTCGAACGCAATTGGTTAAACTGGGATAAAACACTAAATAAGCTCTGGTCTGCATTACCTCCAATGCTCTGGCCAGGAACACTAACATTATCCGTACCATTCCAGCTACCACGAACTTGATTCTCACCAGAATACCAACTCTGAGATAACAATACATCATTATTTAAGTGAGGTTGAAGTCGTGTTGACATGCGAACAGGATTAACAGGCCAGTCTTGCAGATGGACTGATGGCACATGTCCTTGCCTTGGCATTAGGAACGCACCTCCTTCAGAGTAAATATCCTCTGAGATAGGCTGTTGCATGTAATTGTCACTGTGTCTCTTCTGCACCTGTTCAATTGGCAGTGAGGTTTGAAGTTGTCTTTGGAGTGTAAAACGGCCATCTTCAATCAATGCAGTGTTTGGCGATTGGAAATCAAAAGCCATCCGTTTTTGATCCCGATGGTAGGATAACATTTCCTGGCCCCTAAACAGAGATTGAAGCAACCCACTTCGGTCATGGTTTGGGTAAGAACTGTAGGAACCATCATCAGATTGTCTGTGAAACAAATCTTTACCAGTGTCTTCTTCATGCACATCAGACTCCAAATCTATCAATTGTGCACGTTGAGCTTCATTAACAGGATGTTGGAGTGATAACTCACTAGCAGATGCATATTCATGGCTGGCAGTTGAATCATAAAAAGGTTGTGGCATGCTAGCTGCTGGCCAGACATTTCCACTGGAAGAGATAGGAACCACCTGACTAATAGAAGCATCTGCAGTGTTTGCATTATCTGAGTATTCAGATGCATTTGGAGAAGTATCATCTGACTTGGATGCCACATGATTACTTTCTGAATCCATATCTACCGGGTTAAGCTCATGCCCACTGCTGAGGGAAGGAATTTGCTGTTGAGACTGATACTGCAGAGAGCTAGAACCAGAAACTTCATCATCTTCCTCATAAGAGGCCTCATTTCTCGCTCCATCACTCTGATCCTCGAGCAAATCTCTAGCATGGATTTCTTTCTCCTGATCCTGAATATAACAATCATAAACCAACAACTTAAACATAGAATCAATAAATTAGATTTTATTATCACGCAATAATGAAGACTCAGGTACCACTTACAAGAAGTTTCTGCTGGACATACAATGACATTATTATAAGGCAGTATTAAGTACACTTGCAAAAAGGGAAATATTATTTGAGTAGAATCAAACCTCTACACTGGATTCACGTTCGCTTGACCTTTGATCATTATGATCCCGAACAACAGTCCCGTCATTCAGTTTCTCCTCATCCTGAACAGATCACAAACCAACAAGTATATATGTAGGCCCAAGCTAAAATTTTACATACAATTTCTGCTACCATCCAACACAATTATATCAGATGCAGGCATCAGCATACATTCACGAACAAGGAAAACATTATAGGAGCAGAGTATGAAACCTCCATATCAGATTCATGTGTTCTTGCTTCATCATTCTGATCCTCAAGTGCATGGTGGTCCAGTTTCTCGTCATCCTGAATGTATTCAAAAACATTCTTACTCGAATAAAAAAAAAACCAAGACTTTTACATCACAATTTTTTCTATCAGGTAAACACAGAAGGTCCCATGAAAAAGGAAAAAAAAATTACAGTTGTAAAGACAGAAAACCAAACCTCCATTATGGACTCATGGGTCACTGCATGATTGTTCTGATTCTGAAAAACACCATTGTGGTTCAATTCCTCCTCTTCCTGATCAACAAACCAAAATTTAAACAAGTAAATAACAAAAGGCTTTTTACTGTTGTGAAACTTCAGCTGCCATCCAAAACAAGTTATGCCAGATGCAGACACAAGCACTGCACACATGATAGAGAAAAGGTAAAATTACAAGGGGCAGAATATCAAAACCTCCATCGAAGATTCTAATTTGTCTTTAATTTCTTGCTCCAAAGATTTGTTGATCTCATGTCTCTGGAACTGTCTCTTTCTCCAGTTTTCATATGCTGAGGGGAGATCTTTAATTGCTAGTTGCAACCTAAATACACAAAATTCCATTTTGAGATGAAGAAAACAAAAAATCTTCAGTGTTCAAAAGAACACGTTAGTTGACCATACAGAACTAACCAATGCTCCTGCAGCTTCTTCTGTTCCTCTTTCACAAATTTTTCATAAGGTTGCACATGCAGTGTATCAATGTTACCCAGCACACGGTTAAGAGACTTGGACTGAATGCTTTTACCAGAATGCTTCATACTCTTTACAAGTTGGTGCTGCTTCTTGCTTATCTGACATTTATCAAAGGCATGTGATCAGCTAAAGGCCTAAATAATACATTAATCAAGATAACTGCATGTATTTTCAAACTGAATACGCTTTGCAGTTTCTCAAATTATATTGATATATGGATATATCGGTTGATTCAGTCGGTACCTACCACAAGCTAAATTAGCAGCCAGCCAAAGCATACAGAATAAAAACTGGAGACATAAAACATGAGACTCTTTTGTAATCATGCAAATGTATCTTTAGGTGTATATTAAAGTGTATTGAGTATGGAGCAAATTACTTTAAGATACTAAAATCAAAAAATTAGATTGAAGAGAAATCTAAGTCGATGAAGTTGCAATAGAAGCCAGTGTGCAAGCAAGTTTACTGGAAAGGCATATAGGCATTCAAATTAAAACATAGGATAAAATTTTGCCCTTATTGTAGCCAAAGTGATAATGGATAGGAAGAGAATTATTCCCCTAAACATGCAACAAAAGCCATCCAGAACAAAAGAATAAATTGTATATATCTACAATTAAATGGTGACAGTCCTGAAAATGTACCACAATGTCTCATATCTACTAACTTGCCTTTAACTACCAAATAACAGAAATAACACCAACACATATTTTCTGGTTTCTTGGTGGTCATTGACTTGCAGCAGCAAAAACAAAAAAAAAGCAGTAGATTGCTTTATTTAGTTAAATATCAAATGATAATGAAAGCTAGAAGCATCTACAGCACATGCTACTGATAACTGTCCCCAGATTAGCAATGACTAGTGGGACAAATCAACCATCCACAAAGGTAACTGATAAAGTAATGATTTCCATGCATAAATTAGGAAATACTCAAAGATGCCAGACCTTCAAGTATGACATATATTTGCCACCATCAGTGTGGTGGACATTATGCTTGTGCAGCTTTTCTCCTCTTCGGGGTCTCGCATCATCTGAAGCAATCAATCGTTTTCTACTTTTGTCCTTCATGAAGCCTTTGTCATGAATCCTGACACTAAAGGCACTAGGCATTGTATTAAGATTAAAAATCAAAATTTAAAAACTAATGTATTCTATCAACTCTTTGGAAGTACAAGTCAGCACACGCAAGGCAAACTACAACAATCAGCAGTCACATTGATTTAAAAATAAGGGGCAAAAATGAAAAATAACAGCATTTTTAAAATGACAGCACTTGGTAAGATTCAAGAACCGGGACATAATTGAAATACATCAGAACAGAATACCACAAGAATGAAATCAATGAAGAGATTTAATTCGATAAACGGTGACGATGAATAATGTGAAAGGTTCTCAGCATATCACTAGGGTCATCACTGCTCTTCTTACTAATTTATTCCCCTCACATTTTGGCAGGGACCCTCACCAACCCTGCCACCATAGCAAAGGAAAACGAGAAGACCTTTATGCCATGATGTTAGAACACATACTCATTTGAGAGAATAAAAGCAAAATCAACTCTAAAATTTTACACTAAATAGAAACTCAAAAACTGCTGTTCATCGTAAGTGCATATTTGCATTGGACGTATAACAATATTTGGTAAAATCAAATTTGTTACTTTCAAGGAGATAAACAGCTCTTTCAAGAAGATATGATATAAAAGGAGAAACTATATCATATGACCATATCTACGGGGAAGTGATATTTTGTTCTAAACATGAGAGAAATGTAGGATTCTAGTAGTGACCTTCAAACTAATGATTTAGTTTCAATTCAATCTTCAGTTTCTTTTTTAAAAATCTACTATTGAAATATTAGGAACGCAAGAAAAATTTTGGGAATAATAGCTTCCAAGAGAAAAACTAATAATTAAAATCTCACTTTTATGAACCTTTCCAAATGACTATAAGTAAATGAAAAGAAGACTTATCGTGGCAAGATTAACTACCTTCTTTGAAGTTCTCCACCCTTTGTTATTGAAGAGTTCTGATTGTCAATACTACATGCTTTCTCCTCTGCAACAAAAGAGCAAGATTCAGAAGTAAGTGCAGGATCCTCCTCCAGGTCCTCATATCCAGACTCATTCCCATGCGAGGAAATTTGCTTGTCAGCATCATTTCTTGACCTAGTCAAAACATCAGCCATGCCCAAATAAGATTAAAACTGTCATGTAAAGAAATCCAACAAAGAACGCATCCTAAATGACCCATCAAAAAATTTTAAAAGAAAAAAGCAAGATAATATCACACACAAAAAGCAGTATTTATAGAACTAAAACTAAAAATTGAGTTAATTTCACCAACCATCCCTGAACTTTACCACATATCCCATTAAAATCCTTAAACTTCAATTGGTCACGATAAAACCTCTCAATTTTAATTTTTTCCCATTAAAATCCCTACCTCAGTTCTCCTACAAAGAAATGTTTAAGTGGATGCCAAGTGGAGTCCATGTGGCTAAAATATGTGTCTAAAAATAATTATTACTTTAAGACTATGAGAAATATAAGAACTTTAAAAAAGAAATATAAGAACTTTTAAAAGTTTTTAAATTTTAATGTAATAATTATTTTAGCCACACGGACATTTTTCGAATATGTAACGTCCTCACTGGAAAATGGAGGTAAAAATTTTAGTGGAAAAAAAATTGAAGTTAAGGGATTTATTGTGATAAATTGAAGTTTAGGGATTTTAATAGAATATATGGTGAGTTTAGGGACGCTCGGTCTAAAAATTTTATACCTCACAACTTTGACGTTAATTTTAAAACAAAAAGCATCTAATAAAAATTCTCAAGACATCCCAGAAGAGAAAAGAGAACTACAAAAGCATGAGATGAAGAATCATATGATTAGACAAGCAGAATGAGAATTTCATTCCCGTATAATGTCATTGCCTTGATTCAAGAATGGATACAATGAGCTAGACACCAGCAAAGTAGAAAGCATATTAATCATAATTGATGAGCCAAACTACACAAGATACCACACTAAATAATTACAAAATAGCTCAATAAGTCCACTTGCAATCAAGATTTAGGTTTTCATCAACCTTCACGACTCCACAACCTTACAGCTAGTAGTTTTCAGGATACATTATCACATCATAATCCTCTTTCCAGTTCTTAAGCTGTTTAGACTAACATTCTCATAATTCTAAATATTAATAATTCAAGCAAAAATTTCATATAATGATAACATTCTTATAATGCTAAATAACAATAATAGAAGAGCATAAACCTCCATATCTTCTGTAAAACTTCCTTTTCAGGATCCTTGCTGCTTTCCCAAGTTTCCTTCAGCTTCTGCAAATATTTTATCATGCTGCCACAGGGAAAAAGAAACGAAAGAAACACATCATGCAGGCACAAAAATGAAAGAACTGAATAAATAGATAAAATAAGACATATCAAGCATACTCATTATGGTAGCTCTGTATCTCAGAGTAGTAAGCTCTCTTAGCAGCCTTTATACATTGTTCTTGACGAATAACAGCATCAGGGTGAAGATTACCCGAACAAATTGAAGCGCCCCTGCAAGCATATGTTCAAATAAATAGTTTAACTTAAACTTCAGGCTTGCAAGTTGCATCAAATGCCAAATATTATGGTTGCTTGAAACACAGAAGAACTGCATGCAAGTACTTCGCTTTTAAATTTAAACCTGTCACTTCTTACAATTCTACATATGCTAACATTATTGAGTAAAGCGAGAATGCCCTAGACAGGCTGACAACATATATTCCATATATAAGTAAAAGAACACATTTCATCCACAAAACTTAAGGGCAATACATTTTAGACACAAAAAGCTCCCACTTCAGTACTAGCAACTAAATTCAACCACCTATCCCCTGTCAATAGACGTGATTTCTTCCTTTTCTTTGTCTATTTAGAAGCTAAAGGCGAGATCTGACTTTTAAGTCTATGAAAAAAAAGGAAAAATAACAGACGAGAACCTGCATGATGAAGAACATAACCTTACAACTTATTTCTCATTTATATCAAGACAAACACTTTTGGCTTAGTAAGGTGATGTGGCAACCATTCTCTCTCTTAAAAGAGGAAAAAGAAAGTGTATAGATGTGCCTCCAAACACACAAAGGCTGTGTAACATATAATGATCAAGATATTCCCACACAAAACTTCAACTCTACCAATGAACGCAAAAATAAACTTTGAATATATGTTTTTGTGTACTCGTTCTTCATAGAAGACATTCCCGGTGTGCGAGTCCTTGCCATGGAGGATCAAGTATCAAACCCACTGGAAGGGGTCAAAAGCAAGACCCACCTCCACCTTTTTTGCAGAAAAGTTATTTCCATGATTCAAATCCATGACCTGATGGTCACAAAGGAGGATCCTTACTTTTGCAATTTGAATCATGACTTTCCCTTTTACTTAATCTCATTAGGTTGTCCAAACGATGTTATTCATTCTTAAAACAATTAGTATTGAACATCAATACTTGCCATTTGAGAAAAGGACTTCCAAAATGAAAGTTATCCCCAGCAAGCAACGCGTGCGCGACTTGTTCAGAATCTGATCCTCTAGGTAGAAACTGCATAAGATATTTTCTCTCATTTTCTGATAGATAGCTCCGCCAAACCTGCATCAGGCTCTACATAAATGCATATAACCAAAGTTTTGAAGACGCAAAATCATACACATAATAGTAACTAGCAAATAATCACAAAATTCTAATTACCTCATACGAAAGCACCTCTATTAAATTATCCAACTCAAAAATTTCTTTAGGAACAGAAAGAACATCCGCTAAGATACTATGATGCTGAAAAGCAGGATCAATAAATGGCCTCAAATCTTTTTTACTTAAGCCAATTTGTTCCCTTTTGGCAACAACTTTTTTTCGGTTGCCATCCCACTCGAGAGAAATATGAGACTTTGCATTTAACTCACTTTTTGGTGGTTCTAACTTTTTCTTTTTGGTTTTATATTGCGCCCAAGAACTGCAACCTGCAATGCTCGCACCATTAAGCCTTTTTCTTCTATGATCAGCCACCATTGGCATAAGATGTCAACAAACCCTCAGCTAAGGATTATGCCAACATACTGATCACAATTAAAGAACACCTTCCTCCATATGCTGGCTGAAATCATCATTTAAAAAATGCATTCCACTTAGCAATAATCTTAATCCACTTCCTAATAGCCACACAGCTCCACAGCACTGCCTTCAGATTTTTCATGTATCTATCAGCAGGAACATAGTGAAGCAAAATGTCAAAAAAAAAAAAGAATGCGTGCGTTGAGCAATTATGAGAATTAATAACAATGACAAAAATAACCATTATTTATCACAGAAGTCCAATGTAGATTTAAAGTGCATCTTTGTGTGGACGGTGGACCAAATAAATCCAGCATAATGGCAATCATGATGAAAAAACTAACACTTCCAGTGAGAGTTCCCAATATAAGTATATATTTAAATTATTTGAGACATTTAGTTACTTCAAAGAACCAAAGGTGGCAATCTTGTTTTTAGTCTAACGTACTAGACCAAAAGGAAAATCAAATATCAAGCCATCCCTATAATAGCAGTATGCGAGTGTTCAAGGACGACCTAAGTGTATATAATCTTAAACCCAAATGAAATATAATATGAAATCTAGCATCATGAGAGACACACTTAGTAGTAGTGTTTAAAAACGTCAATTAAAATTTTAAGTGGGTCAAAAATTTTAACTTGAAACATGAACTGAATAAAATAAGTGATTGAGTTTTAAATATTTTTATTATCTTATTCGGCACTTAATTTTCAGTTTTAACAAACATCACCTCGTTGCAGCTAATGAAACAAATGTTGAATGCGAAAGATCTTTACCTCACCTCAAGCACTTAATGTCAAATTGTATCTCATGTCATGCAGTTATTATCAAGTTAATTATTACAAGAAAGTCTATCCACTGCAATAAATATTTATGATTTATGCTTCAAAATAGAGAGTATGAAGAGAAAGGGAAAAAATAAAAAACAAGGAGCCAACTTTATTCCTAATGCTTGATAATATAAATGTCAAATTTTCAAGACACAAACAACCTAGGTAAACATTAAAAAACATATTCGAAGTCCAAAATTTCCCAATTATGCTGCATTTATATTGAGATGTATAGTGGGAATTGCTAAATTACCTCTCTGATACAATATTGGCATTCAAAATCCAACACTTGCTAGCAACAAAAATCTTATTACTCACTTTCCAAACACGATGGTAAATCATTAAAAATAAATAAACAAACACCTTAGAAATTAGTCAAGTGGGAAAAAAAATCCTCCTTTATCCCAGAACCATCAAAACAGAAACCTAAAGAACTCACAAGTCATCAATCTACGATAAACACAGAAACCCAAATATACACCAAAAAATCCAATTACAGAAAAAATCAAAAGAAATACATAAAATGAATCAAGGAAAAAAAAAACAAGAAGAATCCTTTCCAAGTAGAAATACGAACCCTAAAATTGAATTAAAAAAGAAAAATCAAGCCATACCCTTCACTAACTATTGTTTTTGGACTCCGGAGCCCTAGTTAATCCGTCGCCATCAATATTAATGGTAAACAAGAGCGACCAAGGGGGAGAGACAGAGAGAGAGGAAGAGAGGAGTTTGTTTGGTTTCGTAGAATCGGATTGGGTAACTGCTAGGCAGATAGATATATAGATAGAGAGAAAAGAGAGAGACAGATAGAGAGGGTAACACAAAGAGGCTCATAAGCACACGCACCACAAGAGAGAGAGAGAGAGAGAGAGAGAGATTGGAGAAAGATCGGACGAGTGAGGTTTCTCGGAACGGTTATGGTGAACATTGAATCGTTCATTCGCGCGTTCGGGCGCGGCTTGGCTCCACCCATGGCTCTTTTACCCTTTCGCTAATTCCACCAACCATTAGCCCTTTTCTTAAAAAATTTCAAATAGAATATCTATAATCGATTTTAACTTTAAAATTTGAAAAACTACAAAATACACTGAAATGAGAAATTAAACATATATATAAATATATGTATTAAAAATCTTAAATTTTTTTTATTTATCTCCCTTACACTTTAAATTATCATTTTTAATAAATTAACTTAAACGATGAATAAAAAACATAATAAAAAAAGAATGAAAATTAAAGAAAATACAAGTTTAAAATCTTTATTTTTTTAAAATCTATTTTTATTTTTTTCAATTTTATTATTTTTTAATGTTAATGTTATGTGATAATTTTTGCTCCAATTATTTATTTATTAATAGAGTATTTTCATAATTCAACACCTTTTTTCTTCTTTATTTTATTTTTTTAGTATCGTCATATAAATTTAAGAGTATATATATATACATATTTTTTCTTTACTAGTTTAATTACATAATTATTATTTTATAAATTTATTAATAAATTATCTTTATTTCAGTACAACAAATATATAAATAATTAGACAAAGCCAAGATTTCAAAATAAAATTTGCTCTTTTCTCTTGAAATCCTAGCTTCGCCTATGTTGATTAGAATGATAAATTGATAAAATTATAATATATGGTGATATTTTTCAAAAATATACTCTAAAATCTTTTCAATAAATCTTTTAATTTTTTTAGTAATAAAATATAAAAAATTTATCATTTTATAATTAGTTTATCATTCAAACTAGACATTCTAATTAGAATCACTATTATAATGTATAATTTTTTCATATGAATATAACAATTATTATAGCATCTCTTTTTTTAAAATCATCTTTTTAAAATTGGGTTAGTAATATCATTCGGATAATAAAATTCTTCCTATCGAATTTTAAAGCACTTACATACTCTGTATATTGACTTTAAACCCATATTTCAAAATTGCATTTTAATTTTTTAATTGGTTCAAAAATATAATTTCAAAAATCGTCTAAACATAATGTCAAACCTACACGAGTTAGTTGAAATATAAAGATGACTTTAATAAATTTTATTACTAAATAAAAATATATATGATTGATGCACTTATTTTAATGTGTTACTAAAATTTAATTAATTCAGTGGAAAATTTCATTCCTTTTGCTTTTTATAGGTAACTAAGTAATTATAAATAACAATAGTAAAAGATTTTTCAATTATTACTTGCTCATTACACCAACACTAATAAGAGTAGAAAAACAAATCGAATATAACAAAAATATTGTACATACATATATGATAACTTTATTTTATGATTTGAATAAAAAAAAATTTCAATCAAAATGAGGGATCACTTATTAAATATATATTTATAACAAGATAATAAAAATTTATTTCATGGTATTAACAATAAAAAATTCAAAACATAAAATTATCAAAGATATGTTAAAAGTTGCTATTTTTTTTTCTTGTGATTACAATATATTAATTTTAAGCCCGTACATTTTGCAAATTATAAATGTTTTTTTCATTCAAACTTTAAAAAAATATACAGTATTTTGCATGGTAATTAATAAATTGATGATTTTTTAAACAAAAATTAAACAAATAAATCAAATGCATGCCTAAATTTTCATTATAATTTTACTGTAAACTTATTTTGCAATCAAATTTATTGATATTATATTTTTAAATTTGCCAATAAATTTTTTGAACCATTAATTAATTTATCGTTTACCATTGATGAAGCTATTTCACATGTTTAAGTCAATTGACTTTATTTATATTAGCAATTAGTTAGTCAAATAGAGTAGTTGTTGAAGCTGTCCTTCTGTTATTCTTTTCTCTTTCTTCAGCTGGTTCATGTGTTCCTTTCATTCCAGCTGTCTTATGTACATATAAGTAGATCAGATACTTAACTCATGTATTCATTCAGAAATATGGTCGAACACTTTCTTCTTAATCTGTTTTCCTTATCAACAATTCACTTGAAATTAATTGAATTCATTTTCTCTAAATTGATGGGGGTGATAGATAATTATATATATTTTTATCTTGGGATTATATGATACACTAGTTTGCATATCTATCTATGCTTCGTATAATTTATCATTAAAAAGATTTTTTTTACTTCATAAAATATGATATGATATAAATATTCTAAACAAAGGCTAACAACTGATGAACTAATAAAGGAGTTAGAAAAATTTTGGAGAACCAGACTTTTAATATCAAGATTTATATTAATCAAATCAATTTTTATTTATTTAAAAAAATTTGCCTAAAATATGGAGGCCGAATCTAACATATGACGAAATTTTTATAATTTTAAAAATTTTGCATTTTTGAGGATGAAGGGTTATAGGTTCTATCAGTGACAACGGATAGAATATTTATAAAAATCACCATATTTGAATTTAAATCTAGTTAATTTTTAATTATTTGTATTAATTTTAAACACGTTTATAATTATTTCTCTATTACCTATATCCATCACACATATATTTAACATTATCAATATAATGCTCGTACCTATTTAATTATATATTTAAATATAAAAATTTAAAAAGATAACATAATTTAAATTATAAAATTATATATTTTAATAAAATAATAATAAATAAAAATATAATACTAATATAATTTTTATTACAATGATTTTATATCACAAAATTATATATTTAAAATATAATACTATATTTAAAATTAAAATTCAATAAAATACAAGTAATAAAAATGTTCTTATATAAACACATTTAGATAGAAGGTATTCAAGAGTATGTATATTCTACTCAAATATGTTATAGATAGCAAAAATATTACTCATAGTTAAAATTTATTTATAAACTATTAATATTTTATATAAACTTATCAAAATATGTTGAATATTCAAAAAATATTTTATTCCATAATTGTTGTTGTTAATTTCCCTTTTTCCTTATCATTGCTAGTCATTTGCCGCTATTGAATTAAATTAAGTCCTAATAACTTATTTGAAATAAATAAATTCTATAAAAATTTATTATTTTACACTTTAGAAAAATTATATTTAAAACATTAAGAACATATATATATGTTTTAAGTTCTATGATTCAATTCTATAAAGTTGACTAGGAAGTTCTCTATCAGAAAAGAAAGAATTTTGTAAACCTTTCTTTACAAAATAGATATTATAGTTCTATCTCCCCTCTCCTTTATATTTTCTACCATTTTTCAAGCATTTTTTTTTCTTTTATTGCACTAGTTGATTAAATTTTCATTATTTTTATAAAGAAATAGTAACTATAAATATGAAGTATAATTATTTTTAAATTGTATTAATTTTTCAATAATACTGATTATTATTTTGAGAGTATTTTATAAGATAACAATAAAAATAATTTAGTTGCAAATTTATTATAAATACAAAAATATGAAATTTAATTTAATTTTATATTTTAATTTGTATTATGCAGATCATATGAGAATTAATTTGTTTTAAACGGATGATAAATTTATCAACCAATCCAATAAAATATTTTTGTTTTTTGTTTTTTTTTAATTTTCATTGGCTATAAAATAGCCCCAGCTTGGAAAAAAAAAAAGAAAAAGAAAGAAAACAGCGCAGCAAGAATAATAACATTAGTCAATAGCATTTTCCCCTCGTTTCCTCCTCCAAAATCTCAAAATTTTCTCGTTATTTATTTTAGGCGGCTAAAAAAATTCCATTGTTTTTACTTTCTATAATTCGCATTTGTTTTTCAATTATTATCTCTAAATAAAATAAAATATATATGTATATAACGTGAACGTCTTTTTAAAATATTATACAGAAAAAGTAAAAAATAAATAGAAAATTATTATTACTTATAGGATATAATTATTAAATTTCTTTTTATTTTTCTCATGTATATGAGTGTGCATAAGTATACGTGTTTATATTTTATAAAAAATAAATTTTATTGAACTTTTAGTTTATAATTTATCATTTAGTATTTTAAATTATAAATTTTTATTTAATAATTTTATAAAAATAAAATAAAATTATACACACATATATATTAAATATACTAACTAATACTCCTTTCGTCCCATTTTTATAGTTCATTATATTATTTTTAAATGTCATAAATTATAATCTAGTTATCATAAATAAAATTTTTATTTTACTATTATACATTCATTTAATACATATTTTTTCATAATAATTATAAATAGCATTAAAAATAATTTGAAAAATGTATTATATTTAATGAGGATATAGTAGAAAAAAATCAATTCTTAACTAATTTAATCATACTTTATTAATATGTGTATAAATAACTATTAGATTATAAAAATGGGATGACTATAGTACTATTATATTAAATTTCGAATAAAATTTATTAATTTAATTAATTAAATTACTGATTGATTTGATTAGCTTAACATGAAATCAATTGGATTCAATTCATCAAATTTTATGAGGCAGCAACAATTTATAATTTTTCTCTTACTTTAGAATTATATAATAACTAGTTGTTGGGGAGCACAATGCGAATATAATTTTTATTTAATTATTAACATAATTAATTTATATTAATATTTTTTATCACAATAAATAATAAATTAAATTAAAAAAATTAAAAAATATATATATTAATAAATAATTAAAAAATTAAAATTATATATTTCATAATAAATTCATTACATATTAAATACTTCCTCCGTCCCATTTTTATAGTTCAATAGTTATTTACACATATATTAATAAAATATGGTTAACTTAGTTAAAAATTAACTTTTTTCTAATATACCTTAATAAATATAATGTATTTTTCAAACCTTTTTTAATGCTATTTTATAATTATTGTGAAAAAATATGTATTAAACGAGGGTATAATAATAAAATAATGACTTTATTTAAGATAAATAAACTATAATTTGTGACATTCAAAAATAATATATTAGCCTATAAAAATGAGATGGAGAGAGTATAATAAATTAAATTATGAAATAGATAATTATTTACTGTCACAAAAATATATAGAAACCTAAATAATATTAATAAATTGTGTTAAATTAATTTTTGTCACTTATCATTAAGGGTGTGCATTATTCAATTTTAACCAAATAACTGAACTGAACAAAAAAATTTAATTATTTTAATAGAGAAATAATCAATTTTCGATTTCGTTCGGTTATTAAAACATAAATTTTTTGTTGATTAGTTAATTGTGTGATAATATAAAAATCAACTGAATTATTAATTTAATTATATATATGAGTTTATTGTACTTTTTGTGTTGTAATATAAAAGAAAACTTTGCACTTTAATTAACATAATATTTTATTAACACTTATCTTTTTAATTTAAAAATAATATTTTTTATTTTAATTTCTAATGATATTTTTAATCATTAGTTGTATGAAATAAAATTTTTTTATAATGTAATTAAAACTATAAATTTATTTATTATTTTGAGATTATTATCTATTAAAATTATATTCTATGCTATTTTTATTTATATATTGATATTTGTTAATATTAAATATTAATATATTTAATGTTGACTTCTAATAATATTATTAAATAACTAGTATAAGTTTGTTTATTTTAAAATTTTATTAATTGATTGATTTAAAAACTTTTACTATTTTAACTGAAATAATTGAATAACTGCATTGAAATATTTCGATTCGGTTAGAATTTAATTTTTGAAATATTTAGTTCGGTTCAATTTGGTTACCATTTATAAAATTTTAAAAAATTTGGTTACTTCATATTTTGATTCGGTTCGTTTAACCGAATGTATATCCCTACTTATTATTTGCCTTACTAAAAAAATAAATATACTACTTTAAGCAAAAAAATAAAATAAAATTATTGTTTTCACAAAAAAATAAAGAAAAATATAAACATTTTCGAAAAAATTGAAATTAAGCACTGATGTATAAGTAATTTTTTTAAATATTTTATTATTTTATTATTTATTTTTTATAAATGACTCATTATTATTTAGTGAAGCAATATTTTACTCGGGAGTAATATTTTTATAATCAAAATGGGACACCGATCCAAATTGATAATATAATAACGTTTTTAAATAGTAATAGATAATATATAATTATTTATTATCTTTTTAAATTTATGAATTTTTAAATTCTAATATTCTCTTTTTAAATCTTTAACTTTTTAAATTATAATTTTTATAATAATAAATTATAAAATTATAATTTATACTTTTTTATTCACTTATATAGCAGCTATAAATCTTCTATTTTATAGTTTCTTATCTGCTAATTGAGTAATAATAAGAATAGTAAAATATAAATAAATATGTTAAATAAATAAATATAAATAATTTATATGTAAATTAATAATAAATTATATTGTAAAAATATAAAATAAAATATTTATCTCAATTTTTATGATATTTTATTAAAATAATATTAGTGAGCAAGTATAATCTTTTTATTTAATAACTTAATACTTTTACTAATTAGGAACAATATATATATATATATATTTGCTATAAAAAAATTATGAATTCTATAAAAATGAGAAAGAAAAACATAAAAAAATTCAAGTAAATTTTTTTAAATAAAGAAAAAATGTGAGTAGAAAAATTTATAATTATTAAATTTTTATTGAAAGTGCTATTAATATAAATATTATTATTACATAAATTATCAAAGGATGATTAATTTGTTAGAAATGTTAAAAGTTATATATTTTATTATTTAATTTTTAAAATTTTAAATATATATATAAATTAATCATTATTATAAATAAATTATTTAATTTATAAGTAATTTCTTATGAAATTTAAGAGCTATACATTTTTTAAAACTTTTTTAAATTATATATATATATATATATATCAAACAATATTATTTAATTATAGTAATGTGTAATTCATTTATAGAAAATTAAAAGTCATAAATATAATTTATTTAATTAATATTATAAAATTATATTAATTATTTAATAAAAAAATTAAAAGTCACTAATACAATTAATTATTAAATTTTAAATTTTATATAAATTATTAAAATTAATTAAAATATTTAATATTTAATATTTAATTAATATCAAATTGAATGATTTAAGTTTTTTTTATTAAAAAAGAGTGAAAGTGAATTTAAGAAATTAAAATGAAATTAAAAAATTATGATATTATAATATTTTTATAAATAAATAAAATGACAATTTTAGAAGATTTTTTATTTCCTTGACTTTAGCATATTTATCTGAATATATCCATTTTATCTTTCAAAGAAAACTTATTTTTTTGAAAACTTTTTTCTAATTGATAATAATTGATTTACAGTTGACTTTGCAAATTTTCATAAAAAGAGGTATAATATGTACCTTTTTTCTCCTTTTAGAATAAATAATTGATTTATAGTTGACATTTATCTGTACGTTTTCCATCTTCTTTAAAATAAATAATTGATCATGTTTACATTTTCTTATACATGATAGATTATATATATTTTTCTTAAATAAATATAATTGACTTATATATATATATATAAATAAGAAATGTTAAGTAATATATTCAATACAAATATATAAATCAATAATTCATTAATATGATAATTTAACACTCTCATTTATTAAGTAATAAATTATAAATTTAATTTTTATAAATAGAATCATCATTTATTAGGAGCAATTTACCCTCTTAGTAAATCGATTTGGTATAAATAAAATTAATTTTGACCTAATAAATTCAGAAATATATATAATTATATAATATATATATTAAATAGATCATTTTACTCTTTAATAAGTTAATCCAGTATCAACAATATTAGTTTTAGTTCAATGAGTTTAAAAATACTTATTGTTATACTAAAAAAAATATAAATATATAAATATTAAATAGATAACTATATCAAATAATGTAAATAATATTTAAAAATTTAATACAGACAGCAAATAAATCTGAAAATTAAGCTTGCAATCTCCAACAAAGTTTCATTTACAATAATTGAAGAAAATCCAAATTGCAATAATACGAAAATATAATTTATATGTTAGCAAAATCCTCAAAATTTAAAAAATCAAGAGATGTTTGGTTGTAGAAATATTTTTTATTTTCATTTTTTAGTTTTCTTTTTGATTTTTTTAATTTTCATTCTTTAATCATTTTTCAAATAAAAAACAAAAAAATGATAAATGATAAATAAGCTCTTATATTTTTTAAGTACGCATTTTCTAGAAAACAATTATGATTAGGATTTTTTTTAAAATTCAACCATAAGCTAATAGATATAAAAAAAACTACTTTATAATTTGCTATATAGAAATTATTTCTAATTAGACAGTAAATTTTATTTTTCATCTTTTCTTTAAAAATTTCTAAAAAATTAAAGTTATTTTTATAACTAAACAGCCGTATATTTCTCTGCAAAAGGAATTTCAATTATTATCCAAAACCTATAACACACAAGCCGTAATTGAAATTTTGACTTTTAATTGCTGAGAAGTAAGAAGTACATCTAAGAGATTTTTTTTTTAAAAAAAATGATTTATCAAATAAAACAAAATAACTTTTTTTTAAAAAAAAAAAGATGTTATTAATAAAAAAAAAAGTAATTTTTTTTTATTTTGCTAAAGTAATTAAATAGGTACATAACCTTGATAAGTATATAATATGGCTGAGAAATGACGGCTGGCTCGGCTTATAGCTAAATAGGAATTGGAAAGGCAATTTATTTTCGCCGTGGAAAATTCATTCTAACTTTTGGAACAAGGACAGAGGACTTTGGGTCTCAAGTAAACGTTTTATTCTCTTTTTATTTTGCACTTCTTTTATTTCTTTCTCTTCTACACTTTCTACTCTTTATATATACATATAACTAAAATATAAAATAATATATTAAAATAAATCAATTATTCTCTTAATAGCAATATTTTTAAAATCTGACTAAATACTGAATTAAATTAATAATTGATTAATAGATTAATCAGTTCAACCGAATTAATTCTGATTTAATAATATAGCAATATTATGAATTTTTTATTTATATATATTAATAAAAAATCTAAAAATTATAAAAAAATTAAAATAAAAATTTAAACATAATAAAAAATATACTTTATAAATTTTGTAGAGTTTTTAAACCAAAACAGTATTTGATTTTCAGTTTAATCAATTCGATCAATTAGTCCGGTTTAATTTTAAAAACACTGCTTAACAGTCATTTTAATATTTTGACACTAATAACTAACAAACTTTTTGAAACAATTATATAACAATGATCGGTAATATATGAATGGAGAGTTGAATACAAAACAATTTAAAATTATATTCTTAAATTTAAATTTTTATTATAATTTTATGTTTATCAAATATTTTAAAAATGAGAATTCAAATATTAAATTAGACTCATAATTACTCGTTTAGACAAATTTAAAAGACTATTTTTAAAAATTATGAGTTTAGTGTCAGATCAAAAAAGATAATTGGTACTGTAAAAAAATTTAAATAATTGGTGATTTTGCGAATTTTATTATACCTTTTTTATAAGTTACACAAAGGTATTTTTGCCATAACATGAATGAATCTTTTTAAATTTAGATTTTCATTTATATTTCTATTTTAAAATGAGATATATTCATTAAACATTTTTAATAAATAACATTAAATAAATATATAATAAGGATTTAATATAAATTACTCATTCTGTCATATTTTTATAGTTCATTATACTATTTTTAAATGTCTCAAATTATAGTTCACTTATCATAAATAAAATTATTATTTTATTATTATACTCTCATTTAATACACATTTTTTCATAATAATTACAAATAACATTAAAAATTATTTAAAAAATATATTATATTTAACGAGAGCATATTAGAAAAAAGTCAATTCTTAACTAACTTAATCATACTTTATTAATGTGTATAAATAACTACTGAACTATAAAAATGAGACGAATGAAGTATAATTTAATATATATATATATATATATTAATTCAAAAGAATGGGATGGGATAGTAATTTATTGGGAGATTAGGAGTTTGTAATTGTATTCACTCTAAGCTATTTGTTCGTCTCTCCTTCCTATTTATGTTCAATTTATTGAATGATATTAAATTTTATCTAGTTATTTTTTTAATTGTTAAAAAAAATTTCATTCAACAGAAAAAGAAGTACATATAAGCCTTACTGGTAGTTTGCAAGACCATTCAAGACACAAAAAAAGAACAAAAGCAAACCAATCTACACCGAAAAGTACAAAACCACATAACCAAGAATATAAACCTCCCAAGATGAAATATAAAATTGACTTGAAAAGCCAACATAGAAGTTTTGAAAAACAACATATTGGAAACTAGCAGATACATGTAAAGCAAGATAAATCTGCTATTAGGTATGAGAAATTTGATGTTGGGCATGGTAAAGCAGTGGACTGAACCAAAATTGATAATTCTGTGAATTTGGTTTTGTTGATCTTCGCTCTTGATATAGTAGTGTGATAAAAAAGAATGAGGTAAACAACTCCCTCGTTAGATCTCCTTTTTGAAATTCTAGAAACAATGCAAACTAATATCTAAAATGCAAGGGTAGAAACTAATACTTTATCAACAACCAGCCATCCTACAAAGTAGGGGTTTTTTTAGTAGAGAGGGACACAAAATAAGTGCAACAACTTGGTTAGCAAAGTGGAAAGAGATTGAACTGCTTCTGGCTTTCTTGTTTTCTAAAAAACATACCAATCTAACATACTTTGTTGGATAAAAAAAGAGAGTCTAAGATTACACCAAAAAACCAAAACATTATCCTTGTCTCCATAGATTCCACCACAAACTAAGTAAATACCAATGAAATGAACTAAGGACTAGGCGAAAAACCAAGATAATAACAATAAAACTCCTATTGACCAAGGCCCGTCCCAAGCCTCGACCACTCCAACTTTTGACAATCGTGTCTTCTTGGTGGCTTTTGGCAAGCTACCATCGCTACAGATGAAATAGTAATAGTTAAACCTTCTTCACCTTTCTTCTTTTGTTTCGCAAGGGACTTCTATTTTCTGCATGAAATGGGAGAAAGTGAAGCATTCCAAAAAGAGAAATCAAGACCCAATTACTTTATGTTCAAACTTAATTCCGATGGCGGATAGAAAAAAATTTTATCTTCAGGATTTTCCACTCTAGGTTGTTTTGAGGGGAAAGAGGATCCAATCAGTTTTATCGGATTCCTCTTGAAATGGTAACTTGGAATTATATCTATGTAGGAGGGTGAGTAGACATTGGGCCCAAAAGTAGCCAGAGGCACTAAAATAAGGCCCAAGTCTTTGGAGTGAGACAAAACCTTTCCTCCCTCAAGATTAGAATTGATAACTTGAGAAATGAGACATGGCGGGCTCTCCTTCAACAACTCTTTTACTTTAAAATCTTTTTCATTAAATGCTAACTGTAGAGGTTTAGAATTATGAGCTTGAGGCCACTCTGAAGACCCTTCAGCTTGCTTCTCTACCAAATTTCCAATCATTACATCTATCATATGAGCCCTCAGATTAACTCCCGTCGAAGCAGAAGCAAATTTGTTAGTACTTTTGACATTAGATTTTTGCACTTTTTCAATTTCATAAGTTTCACCAAAAAGAGGAGTTAATAATGACAAAACATTCATATTGTTCTTAACGAGGCAACCTTTAAAGCAATTTTGGAAAGGGAATGATCTTTGTCTATAGCGAAAAAAGTCCCTTTATAGAGCTCTTATGTCTGGATTGAAAGATGGAGAACAATAGAACATAATTGATTTCCTATAGACGAAGCATAAGTCACTCAGTTTTTCAAACTTTATAGAAACCCAATTTGACGTAACGGAAACCATGTATAAAGGGTTTCTTTATGCTAACCCATACTCTAATGCGAAAGTAGGTATTCCATCTAACCTTTTTATGGGAATCATGGTCTACTTTAATAAAGTCATTTAATAAATTGCCAACGTTCTAGGCATTTTTAGGAGTCATAATATTCAGAGGAAAGTTGTGTAACTGTACCTAAAATGGGATTTTTTGAGAAGTTTATACTCTCAATGGTGACACTAGGTTCCCATTGCTACAAAATCAAGATGGAACCCGAGATGTCCCGTGGAGCTTCCTTTAATACCTACCTATAAAGCATCAGTGGCTTCCTTAAATTGAATGACAAAGAGATTCCAGGCCTCTTGACTATTTCAAAACCATTGGGGATTTTTCATGCCTTATCCAGAATGGCTTTGACTGAGCCAGCATTATAAGGGTTTGATGATAATATTTTTCCTATTAGAATGATTTTTATTAAGTCATGAGAATGTTTCGAGTTAGATTTTAGGTCAAGAGTGATATTAGTATAAGCCAAGTAACATGTTTTTGATAATAAATGTATCAAGGTTTTGATGTGGGCTCCATTGAAGAAAGAAGCTAGCTAGGTTAAATGGTGACAAGGAGATTAGTGGGGGAGTAAAAGCTAATATCATGAAGGAAGTAAGAAATAAAGAAACTAAGGAGAGGAAAGAATGCTAGGGTTAATAAGAGTAAAGGATAGTAAAAGCTTGTATTAACTTAAGTGGATGATATAGACTGAAAACGAGAGGGGAAGTGGAATCACCTAGGGTAGAAAAATTCCACTCTAAAGAGAACCTACATATCGGTTCAAAATTTCTAGTTGTTTACTTTTTTTTTTCAGAAATAAAAATATATTATTTATAAGGAAGAATAGATACAGAAGCAATGGAAGACCATGGCTAAAATAACAAAAAACCAACATACTTCCTCCAGTAGAATCAAGCTCAAACACACATAATAGAGAACCCTTACAAAGTACAGCCGAAACAAAGAGAGGAGGCCTACCAAAAGGGCAACAACCCTAGAAAAAAATCAACTGAACCCCAACAGACCCACACAACGTCAGATATTTGGATAATTGAGGAAAATAAAGGCCAATCAAGCTAAACCTAGGACTGAAGGACTAGAAGCTTAGAAAAATTTGATGGAGCGAGCTTAAAGGAGAAGGCTTGCTTCTCCACTAATCAGTCGGAACTTCGAATTGCCTAGACTAAGGGGAACAAATAAAGCATGCAAAGACTTGAGAGGACACAGAGGAGATTTGCCAATCTTTTGACCATAAAAGGATCACCAACTTGCTTAGCTCTTGGAGTTGACACCACCACCAGAAAGAGGCTTTTGGCCTCCAAGAAACCACTACAAATGACTGAATAAAAAGTCATCTACGATTATAATTGCAAAAGCAACCTGCTAAAGTCGTATCTATTAGCTAGAAAATAGAGAACTTAAGCCGATCTAACATAGAAACAAAGGGTGTAGGATTGTTATCGGCTATAAAGTCGGTCAGTAGCGGAACCAACTGCTAGAAGAGAGGGAATAAAATTTCTTTTCAACACATGTAAAGAGGTGATGAGAGGACTGGGAGGCTGGACCTCCATTTCTACTGCTCCGGCTGACAGAAACTCACTTTAAAAATATATGTTTGACAATTGGCCAGAGAGAGTCGTCAAGCCTTACTCGACTCCATTTGATTTCACCCCTGAAATCGGCCGCATCCTCAAATTACTATTAGAGAAATCCTAGCACCGTTGGAGAGAGAAAGTTTGATAGAGAATTTATATAGTTGTTTACTTCGAATATATAAATTGTAATTAAATTTTTAAATGATATTAAATTTCAGAAATATATATATATATTATATATAATAAGCTAAATCAAGAACCAAATTTAAAAAAAAAAAAAAAAAAAAAAAAAAAAAAAACGAACGGGACCTTTCATGTGGCTGATGGTCATCCACCAAAAGCAGGAGGTGGACCATACAAAAAAGTGCTTAGCTAAACCTTCTAAATGTCTTCTTTCTTTGGGTCTGCAACTCTAAAATGGCAGCAACAAAAACTATTTATCCACACCCATATCTGCTCTCTTCCATTTCCCTTCCTTCAAAGCTGAAATTAACCCGTCACTGCCACCACCATCACCACCAATTATGGCTTCGACAAAGGAGGCACCAATTATTGCTTGGACAAAGGAGGCTACAGCCACAGATGGTGGCGGTCCAATTTTCCCTTCAGGATCAAGTTTCATCATCTTCTTCTGTTTTTATGGAGCAACTGCCCCATTTGAATCAGAATCCAGATTCAATGTTTTTATTAGCGGAGAGCGTTGGTTACTCTCTCGCTAGTTACTACACTTCCTTGGGTCTCTTTGTCATCTCAGTTCCAGGTCTTTGGTCACTCATTAAGCGCTCTGTTAAATCTAAGGTAAGTTAATTTCTGATAATTGATAGGAATGGAGTTTTTCTTTTTAATTACTTGAAATATTAACGGTTTTTTTGAGGGTTCAATTACAGATTGTGCAAAAGACATTTATCGGTGAAGGAGAAGGGAAGAAAGCACCGAATCAGGTTGCCGGAGAAATCTTATCTTTCTTTACTCGCAATAATTTTGTGGTGACTGACAGAGGGGAGACTATCACGTAAGCCAATCAATTGAACTTTCACCTCAAATTTTATGGTAAATAATGCATATGCTCTGCAGCAATGGATATGCAGGGAAAATGATTTTACCATATTTATAAAAAATATATATTTATATTTATTTTTTCTATTACATTTATTATGAGACATATTTATTAAGTATTTTTTTAAAAATAAGAGTATAATAAAAATTTAATATATTAATTAACTTATTATGGTAAATGAGTTTTAAAAAAAAGGGTCTATCAATTTGGAACAAGTTTAATAGATTTTTTTTCTCTCATATAGGTTTAAGTATGAATTTTCTCAAATATGAAAAGATTTTTTTTAAATGTTGTTGCCAAAGTCTAAAAACTAATTATTGCGTAATACATGTAAACTATTAGTATACCAAGTACATAATTTATTTTGCAAGCACTACTTGACATAAAGTTTTTCACTAGATGGTTTGTTTATGTTTTACATGTTGAATGAAGGTTTGAAGGCATGATGGTTCCAAGCCGAGGCCAAGCAGCATTTCTTAGTTTCTGCACAGCTATAAGCTTAGCAAGCGTTGCCCTTGTGCTTACTATAACTTTCCCAGACTTTGGTAACAACTGGTTCTGGATCACCATTTTAAGTCCATTGGCGTAAGTGAAAATATCTTTTTTTAAACGCTAGTTTCTTCTCCAAAACATTGCATCTATAGTGCTAATGCTTTTACAATGGAATGCAGAGGAGCTTACTACTGGAAGCGGGCATCCAGAAAGGAACAGATCAAGGTTCAAATGATTGTTGCTGATGATGGGACCTTATCTGAGATCGTTGTTCAAGGAGATGATCAGCAAGTAGAGGAAATGAGAAAGGAGCTTCAACTTAGTGAAAAAGGAATGGTCTATGTTAAGGGCATCTTTGAGAGATGACAAACAAAGCTTAAAATACTTTGTTTTCCCATGACATTCAAAACCAATTAAACCTTGCTTTTGAAGCTTGGAAATTTTGATATGGACACAGTTCATTCATCACATGTAATAAATTCAAATGTAATAGTCCAAATGGCCTTGAGCTGATAGGCAAACTTGAATCCTCTGCCAGTGAACCAGAAACAAAGGACTATTTCATAGAACATAAAACTAATGTAGCTAGCCATTCAAAGATAAAAGAGTGGCATTGAGATTGAGATTGAGATTGCCTCGTTAAAAGTATCATTCTACATATAGTTCAAAAATAATTTTTGATGACCTATAAGTAACATTTTCAAACATAACACAAACAAAACTAGAAAGTATTTGTATTGCTCAAGTTGCCTTAGTGATATCTATAGAAAAAACAAAGGAATATTCAGTAGGCAAAACATTACACGCCTGATAAAAATAATTTAATAGTAGCACTATCCTGAGAATATCAGGTTAGTGAGAGCATCCACGCTAAAAAAGGCAACTTATTCAGAATTAAGAGCAGCTCTGACCAGCGGCAGTTGCAATAACTAAGTTGCATAACATCCCTAAACAATAAACATATCCCAAATAAGTTTGGGATACAAAACAAGATATGCAACAACTCTTCGGCATTATCTGGTTTAATTTTTTTAAAAAAGTCCAAAAGAAACATGTTTAAGTGAAGTATTAACCTCAGCCAATTATTAACTTGTTCTCATCCAAAAAGGAATAAGTGGGAACCTCCAGATTGTATGGTGCTGGACCCTTCCGAATCCGGCCAGAGATATCATAATGTGAACCATGGCATGGGCAAAACCAGCCACCAAAATCACCAGCATTTGGCAAAGGAATGCAACCCAAATGTGTGCAGACCCCAATAACGATTAGCCATTCAGGGTCCTTGACCCTATCTGCATCTGACTGTGGATCACGAAGAGATCCCAACTCTACACTATTTGCCAACTTGATGTCCTCTTCTGTTCGGCGCCTGATGAAAACTGGTTTTCCACGCCACTTAACAGTCACAGTGGAGCCTGGCTCAATGCTTGAGAGATCAACCTCAAGAGAGGCAAGTGCAAGAACATCCTTACTAGCAGACATGCTCAGCACAAACTTAAGGATAAGGAGACGGATCACTGAAGCATAGACAAACCTGCCACCTGTAAGGACAAAATAGGCAAATGCCCGCTTGCTAGGATCACCTGGAGGGAAACGCTCATGATTGTGCTCATCATAAACTATCTTAGCAGTAGGGTTCTTAACAGCTGCTACTGTTGCTGGAACATGTGAAACTATGCCATCTTCATTTCTTGGTGCGAGTGATTCAGAAGAGAAACCTGAAACCACAAACAGTGGTATCCTCACTAAAAGAAATCAAGAATGCAAACAGTTGTACTGGTGTAATATGCATGAGATAAAAGACCTATCTTCATTTATAGAAGAGTATCAGAGGGGAAAGGTGGAAATTGTACAATGTGTACATGCTGTTAACACACATCCTTCGCAATAGTCTATTATTGAAGGAACAATGAACGATTTTAGGCTGTCACTAAAAGAAGTACAATTCCTTTTGCATGACACCAGATCATGCTTGCATGGTGCTTCTGAACTATGCCATTCTTCTTCACACAATTCTTCTTTACAAAATGGGAATCAGAAAACAAAATCCCATTATTGCAGATGCATTCCTAAGGATCAGTTCCGCACGCACAATATATAGGATAAAACTAAATGGTATGTGCCAATGCGGCATCTTGATTCTAGTATATAGGTGAATAGAGTATCCATCAAGAGTCATCCTAGTTGAGTATCCATCAAGAATCATCCTAGTTCCTCTTGAACAAAAAACAAATCTTTTATTGGTTTTGGTTAAGAACTCAGGCCTGACTTAAGAAAATCCAAAAGGAAATTTCTGAGGCAAGACCAGACATTTATATAAAAAAGAAGAAGGCTCCTTCGAGTCACATGGTATCCATTCTGCTAATACAAGTTACAAGTAATAGAAGCACTAAAGCATTTACAGTACATCAATACCAAGTTAATCATGTTAAACAACAGAGAACAGGAGAGAACTATTGAAAAATTTCCAAATTCTGATGTAATGATACAAGAACTGTTTATAGCATCTGCACCTGTTCTGGAATTGGGTCATTAACTACCCTGGAAATGTCTGACTACAACAAATTTATATATCACATACAGCCTCTCAAGCATCATTGTCAATATATTCTCTCTTTTCACCAAAATCATATTGCTTACACATATGAGGGCATAGATAGTACCCAGCGCATCTTTAAGCACAAGTGTAGAACTAACAAATTTAACTTCTAATCTTCTGCTCAAAAGTTATGACCAACCAATTTCCAACAAAGAACCTAAAACCAGAAGACCAGAAGATCAGAAGTAATCAAACATCTCATTTTCTTACTTTTGCCCTTTAATATAACTCTTAACATATCTATTTCACCATAAGGAAAGATTTTTCACTTCCAAGTTCCTCATTGTAAATAATTAGACACAGGATAAAAAAATAACAACCAATGCAGAAGAACTAAGTAAGAAAAAAAAGGATGCAAAATGGATCCTACTCAAGAATACAGTAATAAATAACATAGAGTTTTCAAATAACCAGAACAACTTGGCTGTAGTTGATGTTATATTAATAGAACAATGACTAAAATAGCATAACAGACAATTACTTTAAAACTCTCTGGGAAGGATATTTCAATTATTGCTCATAACATGTTGAAAAGTTTTGATCTTTTCCCTTTCTTCTTCCCTACTGCTAATCTATGGAGCAATGATTGTGTTATGGAACTTCCAGCGCGGCCATGAGGTGCAAAGGATTTCAAAATTTAAAATATAATTGCTTTAACCTCAGGTTGAATCTCCATTGCATGAGGAGATGGATATTGAAAATCAAATTCCCAAATTTATCATGCCAGAATACCCTAGCGTAACATGAAGTGACACCCTATCTTGTTTGGCGTAAATTGGTATAAATGAACTTCATACAATTTTAAGGAATTCATTTTTAAATCCACAATTGAAGTGTTTGATATGAATGACAATTCCTTTGGAATTCAAAATTCTTGATTCTATGGAATTGGTTATAATCGCCTTAAATTCTACCAAACTTAGCACAATGCTTATAATATTAATGAAGCTATTCAAAATGAATTTTACACTTAATCCAAACATGAAGAAAATGAATTTTTTTAATTAAAATCATTTGCAAATTAAATGAATTCCATGTTCATTTATTACAAAAATTATGTTAATAGTATTCAATGGTAAATAATTAAGCAAACATAGATCCGAAACCAAATTCAATCGCAAAACTGAACCCCTAAAAAGGCTCCAAGAGCAGAAAAAAATTCACCAAATATTTCTCAAATTCAAACCGAGAACAACATTCTACAATCATAAAATTACAAGGAAAAAAAACCTAAATTTGGGAAGAGTAAAGAGGAAAAGGAAAACCTCTATTAGGAAGGTGGAAGTGAGGCCCGAAAGCAAAGTACTCATTTAGGGGTTTCAATTTAAAGTCATCGAAGGAGGAGAATGAATCGCCGCCGTTGATCGGGTTCCGAGACAAGATTGCTGAAGCGGCCTGGCAGGGCCTCCACGACGGCAGTGGCGTCGATAAAAGAGAAGATAGCCTCTTCCCTGCAACTCGCCACATCTTATCGTACAATTTTCTCTTCGGCAGATGTTTTGATTTTTTTATCTTTTTGATTCTATTCCTATCGCGGTTTCAGAGAGAGGCGTCTTCGCTTCGCGAGATCTTTGGAAAGAGAGAAATGATCAGAAGGAACCCTGATCAAGTTTTGTTCGATGGGTGACTTTGATTTTGCCACGTACGCATCTCAAATAACACATGTACCCTGTAAAATTTAATCAAATTTGCTGAGCCACACACTAGGTTGAATCTTGATTTTGATATTGATACTCAAATTGGAGTCTTCTAATAATTTGAATGAGTATCGATACGACAACAAATAACTTAAAAAAAAGTTAAATTGAAGAAAATTGGAGAATTACTGACTTGCCAAAAAGATACATAAATCAAGTTGCGTCGAAATAGTGGCGATAGTTACTAGGACTATAAATAAACCAAATAATTCAATCTCAGCTTGAATTTCAATTAGATAGAAATTCATTTAAACTCGATTTTAAACCGCTTATTTATTAAATAAGTTAAATTTGAGTCAATAAATACTCAGCTCATTATCTTATGAGTTGCCTCATTTATAAAAAATATATGTTAACTTTGTAAATTAGCTCGTTTATTATGTTGAATTATAAATATATATAATTTTTTTGAATAATATAATAAAAATATACATAATTCAATTTATATATTAAATTATGTATCTCATTTGAAAGAATAAATTTATTATTTTGAAGGAATAAATTCATCATATATTCTTTTATTTTTATTTATTTAACACAAGTTATAAAAATGAATGATTATTTAATTAATAATACTATAAAAAATGTGATGACTTAACATACATATATATACACTCTAAATATTTAGTATAATACATAAGTAATATAAATAATTTAATAACTTAGTAATTTATAATAGAATATAAAATTATAGTAATATAATATTTTATTTTTATTAATATATAATCATATTATTAATCATTCATAAAAGATATTATTAATTTTAGTATTTCTAATATTAAAAGGTATAAAAGTTGAATAAAAATAGAAACTGAAATATGATCATTGAGCTCATTAAACTCAGTTAATTTGAACTTGAGTTTAAGCTCGATATATATGACATGTGAGCTGAATCGATATGAGCTCGAGTTCGGTTCAAACTCGATTTGAGTTTGAGATCAAAATAGACTATTTTATGTTAAGCAAAGCTTAAATTTTTAAATTTTAGCTTAATTGCAACCCTAACCGTGACATGGTTTTTTACACAACTCAAACATAGTAGAATTCATGCTGGCGATTGGACATAGCGATGAAATTGCGACTGTGCTTATTATTTTCCTTCACATCCATGCTAAAACTAAAAGCCAAAAATATACAATAAAGATTACCATAATACTCGCACTAGAAAATTGGATGTGATGAGCATATTGTTATAGGGACAAGGCTATAGCGCCCATGACCCAACTAAAGGATAGAAGCTAAATGACACATAAGCAATTGCGATGAAGATTTTGACCATAATGAAATATCGTGATCACAATAGTAGGATGGCAACCGTGAGATTCATACAGCCATCAAGAGTACTTCAACTAATATATGAAGAACCAATGAGAAATTGCCACTTGTCAAGTAGTCATTACAAATACGAAGACCGCGATCATGAAAAAAGCTTTATGATTGCAATAGTCACCTAATACAAAAATCTAATGAGATTATATGGTTATTAGAGTTGGACCTTTTATATTCACTTTATCAAAATGCAAATTTACTTTGAGGCCTATAAATACTTACTTGGGAGATTCCAACTTAGTATTTTTAACTGAAAATTTCTATCTTCATCGAAAAAGATAAAGAATTTGCAAAGAGAATGAATGATACACAGAGAGAGAGATCGCCATATGGAAGAAGAAGGCGAATAATTTATATTTAGGATTAATGGTTTATCGACTGACTTAAGTATCTTTCAGCAAACTTTTACACTTTTACCGATAGAATAATAGTTATCTCAATAAAAGAGACTTTAGATATGCCACTATTAATTTTTTTACCAATATATTGTGTAATTTTTTGGTAAGTTGTAGAGCTCAAAATATTGTTAAATTTAATAATCTTAAAATTTATTAACAAAATAATAGTTCTCGCAGTAAAAGAGACTTGTAATATATCATAATTAATGTGTTTATCTAGATATTACACAATCTCTCTATAACTTATAATGCTCAAAATACCATTTAAATTTAATAATCTTAAAATTTACAGATAGAATAATAGTTCTCTCGATAAAAAAGACTTTTGATATGCTATAATTAATTTATTTACTGAGAGATTACATAATCTCTCGATAAATTATACTGTGTAAAATATCTCTTAAATTTAATAATCGTAAAATCATAGTTATCTCAATGAAAGGAGAACTGTAACATCCCAACGGTCGTGGGCTTACGCCTCGGTCTTTTCACCCAGCCCGCTTCAAGAAACTGCTACAGTACTGTTTTTCCTCACGGTTACACAGCAGGATTTGTCCCTGAGGCTTACGACTCGGTCTTTTTACCCCAGGTATTTGGCCTAATTAAGGGTCGTCTCTCTCGTTTCGATCCCAAGACCTCCTTAAAAGAGTCTTTTTCACTAAACGAGTACCATTTCTTCTAGTTTAGTGAAAAAGACTCTTAAGGAGGTCTTGGGATCGAAACGAGGGAGGCGACCCTTAATTGGGCCAAATACTTGGGATGAAAAGACCGAGTCATAAGCCTCAGGGACAAATCCTATTGTGGAACCGTGAGGGAAAGCAGTACTTTGAAGTGAGCTGAGTAAAAAGACCGAGTCATAAGTCTAGAGCCATTGGAATGTTACAATTAAAAAGATAAAAGGAATGGTACTCGTTTCAGGATAAAGACTCTCTTAAGGAGGTCTTGGGATCAAAACGAGAAAGGCGACTCTTAATTGAGTCAAATAAACAAATCCTGCCATGAAACCGTGAGAAAAGTGGCACTGTGGCAATCCCTTGAAGTGGGCTGGGTGAAAAGACCTAATTGTAAGCCCAGGGCCGTTGGGATATTACAAGAACTCTAATATATCATCATTAATTTATTTACTAAAATATTACACAATCTTTTGGTAAATTATGATGTTCAAAATATCACCAAAAATTTATATTTTTAAAATTTATCGATATAAAAATAATTCTCTTGAAAAAAGGAGACTTCTAATATATCACTATTAATTTATTTACAGAGAGGTTATACAATATCTCGATAAAATTATGGCGCTCAAAACACCACTTAAATTTAATAATCTTAAAATTTATTGATAAAATAATAATACTCTTGGTAAATAAAATTTTAGATATGACACTATTAATTGATTTACCGAGAAATTAAATAATCTCTCGATAAATTGTAGCACTCAAAATACTGTCTAAATGTGATAATCACAAAACTGACCAACAAAATAATAGTTCTTATGGTAAAAAAATTTTTGATATGCCACCAATAATTCATTTATCAAAAGACTATTAGTTCCCTTAATAACCTTATAATTTATCGGGAGAACAATTATTCTCTCGATAAATTAAAGTACTAAAATAAGTGGCACCGTATAATCATGCCATTTTTATCGACTAATTTAAGTATTTATCGGTAAATTTTGTTAGTAATAACTAATATTTTATTTTTGGTCATTTTTACAGCCAAATATAACTTCGTTGTCAGTATTTTGTTTCTAAATATTCGATATACTTATTTTTTTTTTCTTCTCAATATTTTTTTTAATTTGTTGCTAAATACCAATAGATTTTTATCCTTCGGTAATATCTATCAGTAATTTGTGTGTTTCTTATAGTGAAATATCAAATATTAATTATATAAATATTAAATTAATAATAATAATAAATAATACTTATAAAATTTAATTTTATTATAAATATAAAGTCAACTTAAAGATTAAAACTTAAAATTTTATCAATTGGAGTTAAATATATTCAAAAATATATACAAAAAATATATAAATATATATATATATATATAACATGCACAAAATATATACAATATAAATACAACATATATAATATAATTAAAAAATATATATTTTATCAATTAGAGTTTAATATATTCATAATATATTCATAACATATATAGATATATACATAATATATATACATTATACACATAATAAATATGTGTATATATACAAAATACACACAATGAAAATTTTTTGAAGTAAATTTGAATTTTTTTTTATAATGTAGTATTTTTTGAAATTGAATTTTTTTAAGGTTAACCCTGTAAAATGCCCCAAAAAACGAAGCTTCAATTTTGTCAGTAATCCAGCCCAATCATATTACATTATTTACTAGTTTAGCTTTGTGGCTTGAGCCTGGGCCAGCCGTCTATGGGTTACAAACCTATCCCAAAAAATATAATAAATTTCATTTTAAAAATATTATAAAAAATATTTAGACTTTTTAAAAATTTAGAATAAAATTTTAAAAATATCTTACTGTACAATAAAATAAATTTTTTAAAAATACTTTTTCTATCTTTATAATTAATATTTTACTTTATTTTTATTTTTTTTTACAAACTCCACTATTAAAATTCAAATAAAACAATAAAAATTAATATTTTAAATTATTTTTTCACCATATAAAATTTATTAATTTTTATAGAAAAATTAATTTTAAGTACAAAAAAAAATAACACTTGCAAAAAAAAATTTTTAAATACATATTATACACAGAAAAATGTTAAAAAAATATTAATTTTATTTTGTGGATATTATGTAGATATTTCGTAGATGTTCTCTATGTTTGATAAATTTTTAGTAGATATTGAATGTATGTTATATATTTATTTGTATGTATTATATGTGTTTTATATAGGTATTGTGTGGATGATGTGTGTATACTATATAAATATAAAATTAAAAAATAAAGTTAAAAATATTAAAAATATTATGCATATATTTAGTAAATATTTGATGGATGCTTGATATATGTTGTATATATATTATTTTTTGTTATGTGTGTATTTTTGTATATATTATATATATTGTGTATATATATATTTATATATATATATATATATATTAAGAATATGACCTCAAACAAATAATGTTTGAGCACAAAAATATAAATATAAAAAATAAAAAATAAATAAAATAAGAAAAAAAATAAGTCACCGAATAAAAAAGTTAAAACTGAAAAAAGGGTGCATGTTTACATAATTGAAAAAAACAATGTTCCTCCATAATTTTGAAAAAGAAACCCAATATGAGGTATGTATTGTAAATTCTTCTTTATAAAAATAATTTAAGAGTGAAAAAAATATATAAAAATACTATGTAATAAAAAAATTTATAAAAATATTGTATATATATCTATATATTAAAATTTTATAAAAATATAGTATTTATTGAATATATCTTAAATATATTTGTAGTACATGTCGTAAAAATATATAAAAAAAAATTAAAAATAGTATTTTATTTAACCCAAAAAATAAAAATAAAAATTAAAAAAGTAGTATTTTATTTAATTATGAAAATAATATGTAATTAATAAGTTGATTTGATTTATTTGAAAATTTTATTAAGTTTCATTTAGACCGAATTAAATTTAAATTTAAATTAATCCATTAAACAATTATTTAACTTCTAAAAATTATAAAAAATAAAAATATTATAAATTAAGAAATGGAAAGAAATTGATATTAAAAAAAATGAAATATTATAATAAATATAAGATACTATTACGTGAAATTAGTATCTAAAATATTATTAGATATTTTGATGAATTCATTGAATTGTTTAGTTAATAATCACTTTTATACTATTATAAATAGATTTATAATATATATATATATATATATATATATTTCAGGTTGTTTCGAATTATAATGATTTGAAATCTCATTAAACCACAAATCAAATCAATTTTTTTTTGAATTATGATCAATCTTATATATTTGCAAATCATGATTTTTATTTAGCTCAGGTGGATTAGTCGTATTTAGGTACAATCCTACTTAAAAATATTATTTGTAGACCTAAAATTAACCATGTTTAATTTCGACTGGACTCCATGGGTTCAGTTCAAAAAACATATGATTTTAGTAAACTCATTTCGATTTGACTAAATTATTAAAACAGGGTATTTTATTTTTAGACACCAAAATTTTGATTCCGATAATAAATTATTCATTTGTTTATTTTAGCCGTTAAAAACCTTTAAAAAAAAAAGACCCTAAAAATTTCCTTCGACTTTTTCTTTAATTTTTTTTTTATTTTTACCTCTTTTTGCCAAAAAAAAGAGAGAGAGAGAGAGCAGACGAACAAAATTCCACATACAATCCGATTAAATTAGATTAAATTAAATTTTAATTAGAACTGGAAAAGTATTTTATTTTTTATTGAAGAGAAAATGATAAAACTTCAATAGTTATGTTATTAATTTAATAATATTAAAAGCATGTATGAAATTATTTTACAAAACCAACACTTCCAATGGACTATTGGCCTACAAAACTTGTACATATTGTGGAATAATTCAAGTAAAAAACCTCTAAATCCCTTCCGACAGGAAGTTTAGAATGTGCTTTTTGCCATTTTCATGTCAATGTATCCTTTGGCTTATATCCTTCAACGTCTATTTCAACCTCATGTGTCTTAATACTTCTTTGGTCTCTTCCTCTAATTAATATATATTTATTTATAAATTTTTTTAAATTAAATTCATTTTTTTTACTAAAAATATTATTATATACCCATCTTAACATGCCATTGAAATAAGAAGCTGAATGAAAACAATTTTTTAATAATCAAAAAATAATTCTATCAAATATCATAGAATATAATCCAAATAAAATTATATAAACAGATATATAAATATCAAAATTTTAAAGACCTCATCTTTAATTTTACTATTATCTTCATTTTTTTTAATAAAAAAATATGTATACATATTGCATATTAATTGCAAATATCGATCGAGTATCAAAGGGACAAATATTATAACATAATTAGAATAAGAAATTCAAATAAATTAAAATTTTCGCATACTATCTGAAGTAACAATAATAAATTAAATAGTGGCTTCTAATAAATAAAATATTCGAAACTTGTATAATATGTATATATATAATTATAAATACGAAAAATGAAACTATGTTTCACTTTGTTTAAAAAATATTATATAGTTTTTATATATTTGTAATATATATATTATATTAATCAGATATGTAATTTTAATATACTAAGCATCTAAAACTGTGATTTTTTGAAGTTTGGGTCTCCCTTATCGTTTAAAAAACTGTAAGTATTTAAAGAATATGTGGTTAATAAATGACTCCATAATATTATTGTGAGATGTGATCCATCACTCTTTTGCATGTATATTTTTTATGCTCGAGTTTTTTTTTTAGATATTTTTAAAATAGAGATTTGAAAAGTGAATATTTTTAAATATATATATATATATTTGGAATATTTTTAATTTGTATCTGCAAAGTTGGTATTGGGTTGTAGAAAATAATAAATGGGATGGTGTCATAGCAATGAAAGCAAGTTAGAACAGAAGTAGACGATGGGAAATCAAATGAAAGCAATCACACAGCCGCAAAGGTTGACATGCCAATAGCAGCAGTAGCCAAAGTAGTAGAGCAGATCATCAGCCGAAAGCACTTTATTCTGCTTTGGAATATTTGGCTTCTATTCATTTTCATGAGATCCTATATATAATTAAGGGGCTGAACCTACCTTTAATTTTGCCCAACAATTAATTAAATTATGTCACATCCTATATCTCATAATAAATTACTTATTATAACATACATATATATAATCCCCTTTTAGCAAAACCCTATCCAACAGTAACTTGCAACTTTCATGCTTTTTATTTAAGCCTTATATACATTACATTGCGCATGTCAAGAACCTTCTACATATGATAATTAATATATGTATATGCACTAATAAAATTCTCTTGTCCTTCTCAGCCCCTCTTGAGAGAAATTAATTTTTAAAATTAACTCAATTCACTTCCAGCAGCATAATAATATAGCATTGTTCAAAAAAAATTTAAAAAAAACATAATAATATAGCCTGAACAATTTTAAGTAAATTAAGTCACAGATATATATAATTTAAATGTTTAAACCTTTCAACACAATAATAACTATGATCGATATAATTCAATGTCATCATACTTACTGTGTTATGAAACATAATTAATAATTTGTACAATTTATTGTTCACTATCTTTTTGGCAAAATCTTTTTTCGGTTCTTATATATTTACATTAAATTATATTTTAAATGATTGTCGATCTTTTGCAACTAAAATTATTAATAATGAATTTTATTTTGTTAAACTATCTTATATTAGGATTTATTTGTTAATTAAGACTACACATGCATGTTCTCTGTTAGATTGCGCTGCATGAAAAAAACATTTCACATAATTTATATCATTCTTAATATTTTATTTAATAATATAACATGAATATCTTTCATTTTCCAATACAATTTGTATAATAGCAATTTTTCCATTAATTATGTAATTATTAAAAGTTATAAAAAGATAGAGTGAAATAAAAATTAATTTCTTATGCCATGATCAATAATATATATAAACTTACTGTAGTATTATGTGAGGCTTTCATTTTTATACATTCAAATGGGTTAATTATATTAATTTTTTTAGTAGGTCAAATAAATTAATCTTTTAAAAATTTTATACGAGTTTTTTAAACGGAATAATTAATTATCATATATATTAATATGAAACATTAATTAGGTTCCATTGCATTTATTTGTTAAATATTGAGAACTATGTTTGCTAAAATGGCTATTTGCTTCCTCAAATTTTCAATATATTTTGGATTATTTGAGCTTGAAGATAATATGCATTTGTTCTATTGTACTACGAAGCTTTCGCTTTACTTTTTGCTTTCTAATAATTAAATATACAGTAGCTGAAAATTATTTCTTAATATTTGAATTCGTCTAATATTTTCACTTCAGTTTGAAAAAAAATCTAAAAATTTGAATTTCTTATCTCTTTTATTTATTTATTTTATAAAAAAAAAACAAAAATAGTGTGACTAATGTGTAACGACACAAATCATACATTAATCCCAAACACACCCACCGACACGCATGTATTCATATAAAAGTTACTGTAAATTAACTTTGTGAGTAATTATTAAATTATAGCCTTAATTCTTTCAAAACTTTTTTATGGTAATTATTTTTTTTTGTATGTGTAAATTATTCTTTTTGAGTCAGGCCAGATAGAATTATAAGGACGGTAAAATACTTCCTGCCGAATTTTTATATAACTACATACCTAAAATTTGAAGCCAAAACTTCCAAATAAGTTAAAAAATACCTATACCAACTAATGTATATATTTGATGGTTATGATAATTAATTTAATTGCATATTATTCTTTAGTTCTATGTATTAATTAATTTTAAAGAGAGGGTGGCTTAAAATTTAATATGGTAGTAATCCTGAAGAAATCATAATAACAAAATATGTGAATCTCTATGTAGATGTATTAAAATTTGATAGGAAGACCATTAATTATGTAGATTATTAACACTAGAACTCGATATATTTAATAAGTAAATATTCTAATTTAATTAAAGATTTTGAGTTTGATTATTTAAATATGTAAATGTGCTAATAGAAAAAGTTTTACTGCAACTGTAATTTTATCAGACTTGGCTCAAAAATATTATTTATAAAAAAAATTAATAGAAAAAATTATTTTTATGATGTTATTCTGATCACTCCAAAAAGATGATTTATATCCAAAATATATGTTGAAAAGTTATTTAAATATCTTTTTTTAAAAAAAAAAAACTTGTATATCCTTCAAATTTTTTTTTAAAAATGGCTTTAAAATTAAAAATTAGATCCAACTCAAAAAAATATCACATGTTAATATGAAATTCAAACTCATCTCAACCGAAAAAAAAAAGACCTATCATTTTCATAATTATTGTACATTTAATACATAGCAAATACAAAATAAATACAATAAAGAGTACTTTCCCAGTCTCTCTCTCTCATTTTCAGCGGATAAGCTACACAGTAATTAAGGATAATTTTCTGAAATAGAACTTGAGACCTATATTATATATCATGAGCAAAAACTTCAAGAAAAGTCTCATAAAATAATGAAACTTCTCCAAAATTACATGCACTGGAAGCTGCATTAATTATCTCATGATGAACCCTACCAGTGCAATATGTTATTCCTTGGGAGCAGTATTATCAGAGTCCTCCTGATCTTGATTATGAGAACCAGAAGAAGAAAAAAAACCACCTGCCATATGTGGTAAATATCTCAAATAATCATCTTCTAGTTGTTGTTGTTGGGTTGCTCCTGATGATGAGGAATAATTAGCTGATGAAGAAGATGTCATTGAAAAGGAATGCGAAAGAAACGCTTCTTGATTACTACTATTATTATAAAGACCAACATTAGAGGCATACTGTAGATAACTATCATCGTTGCTACAAAGTATCTGTGCATACTGAAAAAGATTTGGAAAAGATTCTTGTTCTTGATGAGTTAACGCTGGCTGCAGTGGAATAGGAGGAGGATGAGGTAGTTGTTGTGGTGGTGGTGGTGGTGGAGGAGGAGGAGGAGCAGCAGCAGCTGCATTGTAGTAGGTACTAGGAAGAAGAAAAGGTCGGCTTTCGTTATCATTTGGTAGTAGTAGACCTTGAACACGTTCAGGGAAGTTCAGCTTAGCTTTATTGCCTTTGAATTTGAGAGCAGCTGCATCATAGGCGGCCGCCGCAGCTTCTGCCGTGTTAAAGGTTCCAAGCCAAACACGAGCAGCTTTTTTTGGGTCTCGAATTTCGGCTGCCCATTTCCCCCATGGTCTTTGTCTTACTCCTCTATAATGCCTTCTTTTCATGTTCCCTATCTCATCATATTTCACATTTCTCCATCAGTTTACACACACATTCCATATTTTTTTTATTAAAATCGTCTAAAAAATTATCATGATCAAAAACTTCGATTAAAACACATTTATTGCATGGATCCAAGATAATCTTTGTTATGATCAAGTCTTTTTTTTTTTTTTAAATAGTATATAAATATTCCACATTTCAGAATAAGCTATCAACAAATCAATCAAAATTTTAAACAACAAAAAGGGTTAGAAATAAAGTTCATAACTTTATAAAGAAGATCATTTAGTTAACTTTGTAGATTTATATAACTATGTGAACTGCATTTTTAATTTATATTAAAAATTTTAACTTAAAATTTAAGGTAATAAATAAATAAGAAAAAAAAAGAAGATTCTTTGTAAAATCTAAGTAATTAAACTGTAACGTTTTAATCGAAAATCATGTTAAAATAGAATTAATCAAGAAAAAAATAAAGGTAGGTAGGTAGTAGGTCACTATACTGATGGTAATACCTTGATCATTTGTAAAATCTGGATTTGGATTTGGCTGAAGATGTTGTATGCTATTATAGTCATGACTGGGCATGGCATCATGATGATGATGATGAGATGGTTGATGGGAGATTTGATCTTCATTTTTAAGCTCTTCTGATACATCATCAGAAGGAAGTGGCCTCTTTCCATGCCTCCGATCCACCTTGTTAAGCTCTTAATTTAATGATAGTTAGCTATAACTTAATTGTGGTTATGGTATATAAGATCGATCTTTGATGAAGCTAGCTAGCTTAGATAATATCTAAATAAACTTGGTTGGTTGTAGTTTAATTTCTCTCTCTCTTTCTTAGTAAATATTATTTAACAAAAAGGGAAGAAGATCTGTGGATTGAGATCTGGATGCTGATAAAGATGAATAAAGCCAAGAAAGGTATCAAAAAAGAAGGATTTGGTGTAAGAGATAAAAAGAGATTTGATGCATAGCAAGAAGAAGAAGAAGAAGAGAGAGAGAGAGAGATTGCTTCTAGGGTTTTGATTGCTGCAAGTTAAAGTCAGATCTCATTTGTCCCTTGGATGTGCAATATACAAAATAATAATAATAATAATAATAATAATAATAATAATAATAATAATAATAATAATAATAATAATAATAATAATAATAATAGAAAAATTGAATGATATTAGAGTTTGTTGTTATATGAATTATGAAATTATAAATTTAAAATTTTTTTAGAACAAAACAAGAAAAAAAAATGATGTTTTATATCTAAAACTTTCACTTTAAGTTTATTTTGTTAAATATTTTTACATAATTTATTCATGATATTAATAATTATATACTAAAAAATAGATGTGCTTTAACTTAAATTCAACTTTTTTAAAACATAAAAAAAAAACATATTATGAGTGAAGACTTGTTTCTTATTACATTATTATCAAGATTTTGAATTTTCAGTTTTTCTCAGAAAGGAACAAATATTTGGCTATCGGCTACTAATGGTGTAGTTTAAGACTTCATCTGCAGTGCAACAAACTATTATAATGGATGATAAATTTTCATTTTTTATAATTGTAATTTGTTTTGGTTGGATTATTGATCTAAGTTGGATTCCATTATTAATTATCTAGAAAATGTTTTCTTTATGAATCTTTTTTTTCAATATTAATTATCTAAAAAATGTTTTCTTTATGAATCTTTTTGTTTCAATACGAACTATATATTTACTATTAATTTCATCAGACTGATATAAAAAAGAAAAAAGAAAAATTCATGTTTCACATGCTACAATGTACATAATGATATATTAAATTAAATCTTTTTTTAATTTTCTTTTACGAATGCATTTTTCATTTATTCTAATTTTTTTTGCAATTCATTTTATTGATTAGATTTTAATTAGATGTTGAAATTTGTAATCTCATCATATATAATATGGATAAAAACATTCTCAAGCTTCTTTATTTGTCAATTTTCTCTCCATTAAACTCTTAAATTTATTTATCTAATTGAACACTCAGATTTTGTTCCTTTTTCACATTGAATATTTTTAATAGTAAAAGTAAAAAAAATTAATAATTTGATAACAAATTAAAAATTCATTAATAGTTTCATAAAAATAAAAAATATTTTAAAAATTTTATAATATTTTTTGTTATAAAAATTATTGAAGTGATAAAAAAGAAAATTTTATATATGAATCGCTAAACTTTTCAAATTTTATGTATTAAAGAATATAAATTTTTTTTAAAAATATTATGGCATTTTATTAACTTTTCTTATCAATCTCATTTGTATCATATAAAACAATTTCAATGTAAAAAAGAACGAAAATTTGAAAACTGAATATGGATAAAAATTGTAAAATTTAAGGATTGTATAATGCATTTTTATAATATATATCAGTTTTTTTCAAAACTAATATATAATTTTATGTTATTTCATGTCATTTTACATATCTTGTTTTTATTTATGTGGGGTTTGGATATTTATATATATATATATATATATAAAACAAGATGGACAATACGCATATATTCAGAAGTGTGTATGTTTATGTTTCAATGGTAAAAATAAGTTGATGAGTCGTCTTCCATTTAATCAAACCGCAGCAAAACTTTCTGCCGTGTATGTTTATGTTTCAATGGTAAAAATAAGTTGATGAGTTGTCTTCCATTTAATCAAACCACGGCAAAACTTTCTGCCGTGTCAAACCTTCTAAAACAGATCATATACATATATATATACATACACACACATACATATATATATATATATATATGTGTGTGTGTGTGTGCGCGCATTTTGTAGAGCAATATATAGGCCAGGTCACGAATTTCGGCTGCCAAATTAATTTGCCCAATATGTTAGAGTATCTTACATCATCTAAACGCAGTGATGATATGCTCATTATAATAATTTATATAATTATTACCCCCTAAGCTAATTTTTAAATTTAAATATTTTTAATTTTTTTTTAATATAATACCAGAATCATCGATCAAGTCTTTTAATATTAGACCACTTATAAATATTTTAGTTCTATAAATTTCATGCTTTAAATTTTTCATATATATTTCATTCTAAGTATAGAGGAGATGCATTGAATATCCTACTTCGCCTGAATATAATAATAATGTGTTCTTTATAATAGGTTGAATAATTTTTAACTCATGAGTTAATTTTTTGTATTTTTTTATTTATACATAACAAAAACCGCTCCCACTATTTTTCTATCCTTTTTTTACATAGTAATTTTTATTTTTTGTTTTCTATTTTATTTTTATTTTTATTTATTTTTATCTATTCATAAATAATTTTTTATGTCACATCCTTATAAATATATAACATACACCAAATATCTACCGTACATCTATCTAATATATACAGAATATCTATCAAATATCTATTGAACAAAAGTCTATACTCTCGCATCATTCGGCTCCACCCCGGAATCAGGACCTCTCCTTTTCTTTGACTAACGGGCTTTCAAACCAATCTTTCCTCCTTTTCCTAGGGTATGAAGCCAGTGTCGTCAAGTATAGCAATGTTAGTGCCTTAGAGTCTCTTTTCTAGAGGGTCATCACTCCTCCTCCTGAAGCACTAACACGTCTTACTTAATATTATTTAACCTTCTTTTTTTAAAATTTATATTAATACAATATTCACACAATATCTACATAACATATATAAAGCATTTATAATATCTATCAAACATCTACATAATAAAATTAATATTTTTTTTATTTTATTTTGTATCTTCTAACGTACACAAAATATTTACAATATGCCAACATTTTTATTCTATATTTTTCTAATATATACTAAACATCTACCATACATCAACATTTTTACTTTATATTCTTCTAACTCAGACAACATATATAATACATTAACAATTTGCCTCTAATATGTTTTTTTTTATTTTTAATTGATGATTCAAATTTATTATTTTGAAAAAGATAAAGATTTGTTGTAAGAAAATTTTAAGATGAAGATTTTGTTGAAGTTGAAGATGATGAAAATGAAAATTAACATTTTTTTAATCTGCTTCTTATCTGGTTTTTCTCAAATTCTTGTGTTCGATTCTTCTTCGTTTAAGTTTTTTAAGCTTCGATTTGTGATTTTTTTAGATTGTTATGGATGAAAAATTTACCAAATTAGGTTTTTATGAAGATTTATGTGAAAAAGATGAATATTTGTTTAATTAAAAAATGAATATGAAGATATTTGTGGAAGAAAAGAAATGAAGATCATTTATTGAAGAAAAAAAATGAAAATAGAGTTTTATTAAAGAAGAAGATGAATATTAAGATGAAGGAAATGAAAAACATCAATTTTCGTTAAAAGCTACGTGTTTTTATTGTTTTGGAATATATTTTTCCAAATATGTAAATATCTGTTAAAAGTTTCTTATTTTTGTAATTTTTATAATTTTTTTAGTTAATTTTGTAGAAAGTTCTAATTAATATTCGAGAAAGAAATTTGTAGCAATATATATATATATATATATATATATACAAAGAGAGAATAACGTGCATCTTAATTTAACATCTATTATGTACGAAAAATGAAAAAAATATAAACTACCATGTAATCTAGACTAATATTGATCCAGACTAAAAAAATTTAAAAAAAATAAAAAAAAATAAAAGAAATAAAAACTCTTTGGAATTTACACTCATAGACACCAATATTTTAAGACCATATTAAGTAGTTATCTTTTTAAGTAATTATAAGGATATTTAACTTAATTTATAAGCTGATCAAATCGATTTATAAGCACTAAAATATATTTTTATTTAGATAATTTTATAATTTTATAAATTTATTTTATAAGAAAAAAAAAGTGCTGAAAATGAATAATTTATTATTTAGATACTTATAAGAACTTAACTTATAAGTTATATTGACTAAATAATTTATTATATTATTTTTATTTATTTAAATAAATATTTTTAATAATATATATTTTTAATAATAAATATGTTTATAATTTATTTTTTTATAAAATATATTAGATGTTTATTAGTAAGTTATAAATATATATTAACTAATACTTAATGCTTGTAAACTAATTTTAATAAATTATACCAAACAAGGCTCAAATAATATTAAAAATGAAAAAAATATAAACCTGTCACTCTCAAGATCTCCAAAATTAAAGCGATAAAAAAAAAAGATTCACAGTGCAATTGACTAATTAACATACCTTGATCTTGTGTTGACGACTCCTTGCGATCTCTCTTAATTTAACATAAACGTACAATATATTGTCCTAATTTGATAGGAGATTTGATGGAACTTACAACCCCATAACTCTGAATATGATCAGATATATCGAGGATGAGATAATAAAGATCGATGAAAAGAGAGATATTTTGATTTTGCAGCTAAAAAGAAAGAAAAAGAGAAGTGAAGAATGGAGAACAAGAACAAGAACAAGAACAAAAAAAAAGGTGATTAGGTCAGAATTGGGTTACTTGTAAGGTATTCATTGCTGCACGTAAAGTCTGGTATATATCACATATATATTATGTATATCACTTTAAAATTAAATTAAACTAACATTAATTACTTTGATAAGTACTTCATTAAAAACTGTTGACCAAAAATATTTCAGTCTTTATACAAAAAAAAAAAAAGACAAACTAAAATTGGATTTAATTTTAAATTTGCAATTTGACAATTATGAATATAGTTAACTGTTAAAAATTATTGTCTCTTTAATTAAACTAAATTTGAGGGAAAATGCTATTTATATGCACTCAGAAAAATTCTCAGAATTAGCTGATCAGTAAAGTGAAGTATTTTTTCTTGAACAGGATGGCCACTACTTGCTGGAGCTTTAATATGCTTTAGTTAGATCACACTCAAAATTGAAATTTTTTTATTATTTAACTCTTAAAATTTAAATTTCTTTGAATTTAGTGTATGTACAAAAATCAAATGCAAATTTTTCAGTCATAAAATGACTCTAAGTTCACTAAATTAAGAACTTAATTATTAATTTAGTAATTAAATATAAAAACGTATATATATATATGTGTGTGTGAATTTCTATATATATCATCATCATCATTTGATGTGTTGTGTATATATATATAACAACAATGTTGTTTATATTGCAAATTTTAAATATTAATCCAGACTAATATAATTACTTAATATGGTTTTAAATATTGGTGTCTATGAGTGTCAATTCAAAAGAGTTCTTTAAAAAAAAAGTTCAAAGCATTAAATTATAATGAATAAAAATGGTCACAAATCAAATGAAAAAAAAATCTCAAATTAGTAAATATAAAATAGTTATTGATCCTTAATAATAAGCACATAGTATCCATCGTTTTGCACTATGCTAAAATTATTTTCAAAATTAAATCATTTTAATTAAATTTAAGTATAATAAATTAAATGTATAAAAATAAAAGTATTATTTTGTAATTGGCTAAATTATAATTAATTAATTAAATGTTAATATGAAAATATATGATAAGATAAATTAAATTTTTCTTAAATATCTTAATTATTGAACATTAATTATTTATATATTAAAATTTAAAACATGATACAATGGTAAATTTTAACTTAAATAACTTTTTAAAATCAGTTATCTATCTACCTATCTATTTGTACATACATGTTTTAGAGAAAAAAAATTATTATGGCATTTTTTTGTCTGAGTATTACTTCCAAATTTATCGTATTAAATATTAATCTATGTTTCATTATCCAAAAATATAACTAATTAATTAAATAAAATAATGACATTCATTTTTACGTGAAAAAAAAATTGAACCGAAATAAAACTTCTAAAAAAATAGTTTGTATAATATTATAAATAAAAGAAAAGAGAATATAGATAGAGAATGAGAAATTAGAGAAATCTCTTTATTATTAATTATAACCAATATATCATCCATAATATGATATATATAGTGGTGTAAATAGACTTTTGATAAGAACAAAAGACTTATCAAAAGTCTATAAAGTTAATCCTAATCTGAATAAGATAAAGTTAATCATAATCTTGATAGTATAATATTAATCCAAATAAGTAGTCATCCACATATCTCATAACACTTCCCCTTGGATGACTACTCCTATGAACATGTTTCGTTAAAACTTTGCTAAGAAAAATTTAGTGGGACAAAAACTTAGCGAAGAAAAAAGAATAAAGTATTCATAGGTGACTTCCCCTCAAAAATACATTTAACTAAAATATTTTAAGTGAACACATCATAATATTATATACATGTCTTTTGAGGATTGATGTCGACAATATCTTTGCGAATAAATCTGCTGAATTTTCATTTGAATAAACTTTACAAATATCGACTTTTTATTTCTTCATTATTTCTTATGTATAAGAGACCTTTGGTGATATATGTTCAATTTTGTCACTCTTGTGTAGCCTCCTTCGATTTGTGTAATCTATGATGCATTATCTCCATGCAATATTATTGGCTTGTTATTTTCTATAGGTAAACCACATGCTTCTCCAATATATTCGATCATGCTTCTCAACTATATACATTCATGACTAGTTTCATAAATAGGTAATAACTCTGAATGATTTGATGAAGTAACAGTTGATTATTTGTTTCACATATCGCCGTAAAAATAACAATATTGTTATACGTGAAGTGTTATATGTGAAGCCATAACCCATATCGGATGTACTACATAGGTAGCTAAGAACATGTTTCACTCCATTCCAATATCTTCTAGTTGGTGCAGAACTAAATCTTGCAAGCAAGTTAACTGCAAAAGTAATATCTGGTCTTATGTTGTTAGCAAGATATAAGAGTGTCCCTATTACACTGAGATATGGTACTTCAGGATCAAGAATCTCTTTATTATCTTTACAGGGGTTGAAGAGATTTCCTTTTACATCAAGGGAATAAACAATCATTGGAGTGCTTAATGAATAAGATTTATCCATATAAAATTATTTCAAGTTTGATATATAATGTTTGATAGACAAGAATTTTATTTGACAAATACTCAATTTGAAATCCAAGATAAAATTATATTTTTCCAAGATCTATCATTTTAAATTCTTTTGCTAATAGCCTACATTAATTGAGATCTCTTCTGGAGTTCACTATATTTAAATCATTAACATAAACTGCAATTATAATAAATTATGTATTTATCTTCCAGATAAAATACATAGGCAAAATTCATTTTCACTAAGTATTCAAATGGGAAACTATAGCACATCCGTCTAGCTTATATCATAATCTTTAAACTCAATATAGTATATTTATCAAGATATTATATGCGTCAGGCATCTTGAATCCTTTAGAGATTTATATATATATGCCATTATCTAATGAACTATATAAGCAAACTGTCACAATATTCATCAAATATATGTCAAGCCTTTCAAAGGCTATCAAACTGATAAAAAATCTAAAGATAATAACATCCATGATAGGATAATGTCTCATCATAATCTATAGAAAAACTTTGTAAGAATTCTTATACCACGAGTTATGCCTTGTATATCATAATTTCATTTAACTTATTTCTCTTAAGAGCTATATGAGCAAATTATTATAAAATAATGTCTAGCCCTTTAAGGGCTGCAAAACTAATTTTAAAAGTAATTATATTCATAATAGAGAAAATGTACTTTTTTCATAATCTCATATGATTTTTTTCTTTTACATACAATACCCATAGGTATGATATTTTCTAGTGTTTGGCTACTGGTCCAAATATTATATGTTTAGCAAATAAATGTGGCTCAGCCTTGATTACTTTCTATTTTGGTTAATTACTTCGACGTCGATAATTTTAATAATTTTTAGGCTCAAGTATATTTTAATAATTTTAGTAGCAATATATGCAAATATATTATCAACAATAATTTCACCCATTTCTCGCATATTTTTGGATTTTAACGAGATTTCAAAAATTTTCGGTACCGAAATCACTTCTGGGGTTACTTCTCTAGAAATATATAGTTATTGATATATGTTGCTTTTGACCTTTTGAGGAGTGTTATTTTAAAATTATTCATTTTTTCTTATCTCAAAAAATTAATATTTTGAAACAAGTAGTTTACTACGCTTCAGACGTATATTATATCTATTAGTTGCCACACTGATAAGATATCTTATAGGGATAATCAATCGAGCAAGAGTATTAGCAGCTGAAGTATGTGATTTGAATACTTACTGGGTATTTGTAAATATATCTGGTAACTGATTTGAACATTATACAAATAAATTAGTTTTTAAACTTTCAGTTCATATTAATGTGTGTATGTATCAAGATTGAATAAAGTTAGTGTATTCTAACTAATCTATTGTGCTTTTAGCCCTTTGCTTTGATCTTCCCCTAATGGAGTGAAAATCAACTCAGTAAAATCTTGCTCCAGAAAATTTATCGGTAAAGGTCTATAATATTTAATGTAGACAATCAAAACCTATATAGATATCAAAATAATATTGATAATCCATTTTATTTCTTTAAGGGGGTGCAATAAGAATATATATATACTGCAACAATAATTTTAATATCGCAAATTCTAAATAAAACATATTAATTCAGATAAACACAAGTCGCAAAATGAAAAACTTGTGATATGCAGACAGTCAAATACAAATTAAAGGTGTAATATAAAGAATAACATGTATCCAAGCGTATATTAAAAATTTTGATTTCATAAGTATAAGAATAATAATTGATCTTAAAATCTTAATAATAATTCAACTAAACCATATCGAGTATGATCATATTTAATAAAATGTTCAATGGTAATATAATCATAAAATACTTTTCAAGTGAACTCATGTGCATTATCTATAAAAATTATCTTGATATGATAATCAAGAATCATTGACCTTAACTTTATAATTTGAGCAAATAATTTAGCAAAAAAAATATTAAGAGTTGACAATACACAAAAATTTGACCATTTAGTTAAAGTATTAATTAAAACTATAAAGTATCTAAATGATCTACAAGATTGATTGATAAGGTCACAAATGTCCTCATGTATTTTTGTAGAAATTCAAGAGAGTCTAAATATAATTTAGTTAGTGAAGGTGTCATAATTAATTTACCTTAAGTACAAGAACCACAAAAGTAATCATCAAGCAAAATTATTTTCTAATTTTTTTATTGGATGTCCATTTATATTCTCAATAATATGTCACATTATATTTGAGCATTGATAACCAAGATGATCATGCCAAAGGATAAAAATTTTGAGATCTATGCACTTTCGGTGCATATAGTGTAATTCAGTCATCTTTGTTTTTTATAAAGAAATTTAAAATTTTTAAATATGAACTTCTGGTTCAAATTTATAGAGTTAACACATAAAAATTCAATATCTATTTCACCTTGTTTCAATAAAATATCCATTGCGACGTATTCTTTAAAACTTAATAGATTTCTTCGGGGTCTATTTGAATACAATGCATCATTGAAATATTATTTTGGTCAAATTCAAAATATAAGGTGGACTCTTCTGGAGTCTTTAATCACATTTGCAGAATCAGATATCATGTCAACATTAATTTCTGCTAATGTTAACTGCAATAAATATTTTCTGATTATGAAGAATTATGAGAATTGTGTCAATATATATATTTTAGCGCTTTTAATTTTAAAATTGGTAATAAAAAAAATTTTCACCATAACTTTTTTATTAAGATCTTGTCCATGATATTGAAAATATATCACATTCATTTCAGGGAATAATATAAAGATAGTTCGACGAGTTTGATTATTTTTAATCAAAAGCTACAAATTTTATTTAGCTACAAGCAAATAAAAATATTAGTTTAAAATATTTTGTAATTTTATGCTCTAAATATAGCTACTACAGGAACATATTTGAGGTATAAAAATTTAATATTTATAAAAAAAACTATAATAATTAATAGTGAGATAATTATTTTTTAATTTCTCATTAAATAATTAAAAAGAAAATTATTACTTCTAAGTGATCCTGCTGGGATGCTTGATTTCCTTTTTCATAATATCTCTAAGATTCACAATATTGATGTGAATCTCATTATTAAATAACTCATAATAGACAATTTCTTCTGAAAATATTAAGGGTAATAAATTCAAATTTTATGATATTTAATATTATAAATATACTAAATTTAAATATAAATTATAAATTAGATAGATTGCAAAGTTATCAAACAAATAAAGATTAAAAATTATAATTAGAGTTTAAATATTATATATCTAAAATTGCAATTGATCATAACAAATTATAATAAATATCAACTTATTTATCAAATTCACCCGATGCACAAATATTTACTCATAATTTTATATCTTTTTTTACTTTTATATACTATATTAAGTTATTAGATAAATAACCATAAATATAAAAATAACTATTAAATTTAAATTTCACACAAAAAAAATTCAAAATTTAAAAACATAATATTTTAAACAGTCCATGGCAATCTCATCTTAGCAATCTCGTCTTAGCATTATCAATATTTATTTGGATGTTTTGATAAACTGGGTTTAAACAATATAATCCAGTTGATCAACATGATGGGATAAGGTTAAATGACATATATTTCAAACTTGTTTGCAATGTCATGTTGTGTGGCATTCTAATTTAAGCCATTGCAATAAACTTGGCCAAAAGCTTTACGCTGCATAATTTTTTTTTAATTTCTTAATTCTTAAATAATAAATCAAGAAATAATAAACAAAATTAATAGTCCAAATAAAATAAATCTTTAGAGTTAATCTTAAAACTCTCAAAGAATCTACAATGAAGTAACTCTAATTTCAATTATAAAAATATAATTAAACCAAAATTATATGCAATCAATTACATAAATTTTATGTATGTATCAATCAACTCATAATTTTAATCAAGTCCAAAAACATAATAAATTCTTCATGTAGAATAAAATAAGAATATAAATATTATAGAAATCGTACATTGGCCTATTATCTCAGTTGATTAGAGCTTCGTGCTAATAACGTGTTGTAAATAAAAGAAGAAAGAAAATAGATAGAGAACAAGAAATTAGAAAAATCTCTATATTATCAATTATATCTAATATATCACCCATAATGAGGTATATATAGTAGTGTAAATAGACTTTTAATAATAAAAAAAGACTATAAAGTTAATCATAATCTTAATAGGATAAAATTAATCATAATCCTTATAGGATAAGATTAATCCAATTAATAGTTATCCATATATCTCATACATATAAAAATATCTTTAAATTTGAAAATATTAACAGTTATGATTTAAAAATATTTATTTTTAATTTTTTATTTCAAAATGTTCACTTTTAAAATATTTTAAGTTAAATTAAAAAATAATATTTTTGGAATGTTTTAAAACTAGCATATTTTAAAATTTTTAAAAATTATTTCTGAAAAATTTACATAACATTTTTTTTAGTTTTTCAAAATATATCTCATTATTTTGGGATATTTTTAATATATTAAATTTATATTGAAAGTAGAATACGCTTTTAATATATTAGATATATATTTAAATAAGATATTTTTGAAATTAAAAAAAAGTAAATAAAAATATATTTTTAAAAGAAATATATATATTTTTAAAAATAATTTTTTTTAGGCATTTTTGAAGAAATTCCTAAAAAAATAACAAAGGCCTGTGTTTCCTGAATTCTGACTTTACTGATGGGCCTCCGGTTCGAACCCGACTCCGAACTAACCACACCGTATTACTAAGCTACAAGCTGGACAGCCACCGCGCTCTGGCCTCTCTTTTCCTAATCCTAAACTTACGCTCTGCCGTCGCCACTCGCTAAACACCACACTACCTCTTCGGGCGAAACCCTCGCCGTGGAGCGAAAGAGACAAAATTACAAACAATGGAGAAAAACAATGAAGTAAAAGAAGATGGAGACAAAAAGATAGAATTTGATGCATCGGAGATAAAATATGTAAGCTACGGCGGCGAACACCACTTACCGTTAATTATGGGTCTTGTCGATCAAGAACTCAGTGAACCCTATTCCATCTTCACTTATCGTTACTTCGTTTATCTATGGCCTCAACTCTCTTTCTTGGTACCTACTTCTATTTCTTTCTATCAATTTCAAATATCGAATTTCAATTTTTTTGTCGTCGTTTTATTTGGTTTGTTTAGGCGTTTCATAAGGGTAAATGCGTGGGGACTGTGGTGTGCAAAATGGGCGAGCATCGGAATACAACTTTCAGAGGATACATTGCTATGTTAGTTGTCATCAAACCTTATCGAGGAAGAGGAATTGGTAAAACACTCGCAATCTCTTTCCTTTTTTTTTCTTCGATAATGAATTGGCGATTTATATTCAAATTGATACTTTAAAGACTTCTTTGTTGATTTTCGTAATTATTTTGCGTATGTATAAAATGAATTTTTAAATATTTTGTGGGGTTCTAATATTGATGATGTTAATGTTGTTATGAAGTAATGAATGTAGCTTGACTGTGTTTCGGTTTGTCTTAATTTTCTTGTTGAATTATTATAATGGATAATTTTGATTTTACTTAAGTTGAATTTTTCATATTGCAGCCACTGAACTTGTTACTAGATCCATTAAAGTAATGATGGAATCAGGATGTGAAGAGGTATAGTATGGAACTTTTTGTTTTATTGTTTTTTTTTAATTTCTCATCTTCTTTATTGATCTATCCTTCAAGCATGGCCAAGTTTTTTGCTGTCTTGTTCTTTCTTATCTTCATTTTGTTTCAATGACTTTTAATGGTGATGCTTGTTGACAGCATGTTTTCTCTGTTGTAACTTTAACTATGTTCGATCCACTCAAATTCTCCTCTTCTGTATAATTGCATTCGATGTGAATAATCTTATCACCCCGAGATATCCCTGCTTATCAATGAATGTACTCGGTTAACTCTTTTAAATTGCCAACCATTGTCTGGGCAAGAGCCTACTCTGGAACTTACAAGCAGATCTCTAAATGGAGATGAATTTGAATTCTGCTGGGCACATTGGTTTCTCATCATAATGATATTAAAAATATTAAGTTTTGCTTTTAAGGTAACATTAGCATCTGCTCCATAGGAAGAAGTAATACACATACTATGCTATACCAAGTGTTGTTCCATCTTAAAAGTTCATGTTAACATTGAGGGAAAGGGTCACTTTTTTATGTTACTTTTGTTCCATCATAAATCATAATTGATAATGCATGACAATTTACTAGTAGATTAGGAGGTATGTAACTTGTCTTAACTGAAACGTGAGGTGAAAATACTTGCTAGAAATACAGAATCGATCAGCATGGTTACTAGTTTGGTGTTGCAGCATGATAGGTTTTAGCCAATTTTTTCCAAGTCTAACCCTATTCATACTTAAAATTCAAGGTTTCTCCCCAAGTATTACCCTACTCAACTTCAAGGGGCATCTTTTTTACTTATTAGTGAGAAGTTTGTCTTTATCAATAATGATAATTTTTTATCATAAATGTTTTTTAGTTGGACAACTCAATGATTTCATGAGCCATTACAGCAAAATTTTTTTGAGATTTTGTTATATTCCTAGAGTGATGATTTAATTTGATCACCATGATTGATTCAATTCCTGTTGGATTCCTTTGTACCCCTTCGAGAAATTATGCTTAGAACATTGATTTGGGAATGCGAGAGAGTGCGATAATATGAAAAATATGATATGAATTTGTTCAAACTAACTTTGTTTTAAACATCTACCAAGAAATTGGAATATAAATACAGCTTAATGAACTGTGCAATGGTTTTACTGTGTTTCGTACCTTCTATTGGATAAGAGATTGGGTCTACTGCACAATTAATAAATCAGAGGACATACTTTCTCCTGTTTGCTTTTCTTGTACCAGGTTCCAACTATGTTCTTCTTTTCATGATTCATGCATGTATTTTTTTTTTGGGCATGAGGGAGATGAAAATCTAGTTTGTGGTGCTTAACAAAGGTCAATGTAAAACCATAGGCTACATGGATTTTATTCTCCTTTCTGTAATAGCTGATCCTATTGCACTGGTTATTTATTTTCTGAAGGTGACATTGGAAGCAGAAGTTACAAACAAAGGAGCACTTGCCTTATACGGCCGTCTTGGGTTTATTAGAGCAAAGCGACTGTTCCGATACTATCTGAATGGAGTTGATGCATTTCGCTTGAAGCTACTATTCCCCCAACCAGGGTTACACCCATCTTTGCCTATGGCAGCTGGCATAGAAGATTGCGATGGGCACACAGATTATCTATCAGCCAAAGAGTGTTCTCAACCCCATTGTGTGTTGTAGGTATATTTTTGGACGTGGAAGTTTTGCCCCTTTTTTATATTTTGACCAAAAAGGTTTCCCATACATGAATCTGAAGTTATTCATTGTAACTTCATTTGTACCATTGGTTTTTACTAAAACAACTCGAAATATTAGTGACTTTGAATCAATTTGAGTGAAAAGGAAAGTATAATCTTTAATTCATTGGATAGAATAAAATAGAATTTTCTATTTAGATGTTCATAAAATAGAAAATCCCACCTTTGTGTACATATATACCCTATAAGAAAAACGCTATCAGTGATGCGGAATTTCAAAACCAATTTCTCAAAATACCACCGATACCGCCCCCCTTATACCGAGCCATGTGGTGCCCACATGAGAAGCACGCCTAGTCGAGCTACCGGCCTTCTTGAAACAGTTTGCTGATGCATCTTCCATTTGCGCTGACACATCCAAATATGCTCTGACATGAATAATGAATTAGAGCATGTCCATGACATGTTTAGAAATTGCTTACGCTCATCACCTGTAAATAGATATAAACTTTTGATACGTAAATGATATTTTTTTAATTCTCGCAGATTTTTTATTTGTAGATAAATCTCACTCTGATTTAGACATCCAAATCTCTTTAATGGAATTTGATCTCTTCTTATCTTGTCTGGTAGGTATCCGAATTGCAAAAAATATTAGTGAGGTTCATCTGTCATCAATCATTATAAAACGTTTTTTTTTTCCTTTTTCAACTTTTATCTTTGTTTTCTTTTGGCTTTTATTTGTTTTTTCAGGTAATTGGCAATCGGGATTTGGTAACAAGCATGATTTTACAAAAATCCCCAATTGGGCTTTTAAAGGGGAAAACTGTATTAGTCAACTCCCAGAAAATTATTAATAGCTATTGTTATTTTGAACTTTGTTCATTTATTTAATTTACTTAAATTTCTAGTTTAATTATATAATCTTTTAAAATTATATTTTTTTAACTTATAAATATAAATTTATTAAAAATTATTTTTTTAAATTTATAAATATTTTTTTTTCTAAATATGTTTTCATTTAAAATTTAATTTTTAAAATCTAATATGTAAAATATTTTAAAAAGGAAAAATTAAGAACATCAAACTAACGATAAAAGTTTCAAAATGATTTAATTTTAGATGAGAATGAATTAGAATGAAAAATTATATTTATAAATTAAAAAAAATATAATTTGATATAAATTAGTGTGACTCAATGAGTTTATATTTTTATATTAATAAATATTTGAGTTTAAAAAATTATATTATTAAATTAAAAGTTAAAGTAAAGTGGCTAAATAAATAAAATTCATAAACTATATATATATTTTGTTTTATTAATTTATCATGTAGTTTCTAAGATTTTCATATTGTATATGTTACTGTCCTTCTATTAATTATTTTATTTATTTCCATAATGAAATACCAACGTGGCATCTAAAGTGATGCCACATTAGTTCTTAAAATATATGGCTCATTAGTTTATAACCCGCGCATTGCGGTGGTGAGTCAATTATTTTTTAATTTTTTTTTTATTTTAGTATATTATATTAATTTTTTATATTCTTATTTTAAATATATTATTTGTTATAAAAAAATTACCGACAGTATAAATAGAGATAAAAGATGGACACAAACATATTTTAAAATCATGACAATATTGAAGAGACTCTAAATTTTATATCACATGCATTCTACATTACCAATGTGGGTTTCTTTACTCTTTTTTTTTTTTGGCATTTTTAACCTTTTTTTTCTTTATAACTTAGTTATAATTATAGTGGCAAATATTATTCCCCAAAAAATATGCAGTCTTATATTGTTTTAAGTATGATGATTTTCAAATATGATTTGTCCAAAATTTACAGAGTATATATTATTAATATTGCATAAATTAGTCTCCAACCAAGTCACCAAAATCTTAATTCTCACAAGTCATAAACCAAAATAACAGAAACACAATTTACCTCGCAATAGCACATCAAACATCAAATATATATGCTAACTTCATCATTGAAAAAGTTAATTTCTTTATCAAAATTACAGAGACTTAATTTACCAAATAGTAAAAAAAATACAGTTTGTTTTGCCAAAATAAAAGACTTGTGAAAATAACAAAAATGTTATATTTTGCATACAAAATGAAAATAATAAAAAATTAATAATATTTATAATTAAAAAAATGTAGAATTTTTGCAAAAGAAAAAGAAATAAACCAAAATAAACAAAAGTCTAACCTGCAAACGCAAAAAAAAAAAAAAAAAAGCAAAAATGGAAGAGTCAAGCAAAAGAAATATTATAAAAAGAAATCCTATAAAATAAAATGAAAGAAACTCAACAAATTAATCAGAAAATGAAAGAATTATTAAGACACAATTTAAATTTAATATTTTAAACGATATTGTATAATGGAGTAGATTGGTGCAAATGAATAAGATTTTTAGTAGATGTAGCTTTATGTGTACATGTAATTTTAAGAGACATTTACAAAACTAATTAAAAAAAAAAGGTATCATTTTCAAAAAAAAATACTACACATTCAAAAAAAGTTTTCAAAAAAAATACTTCAACCAATTTTTTTTTTTATAAAAATACCTCCCTTCTCACTTTAACCAATTTTTTTTTTCAAAAATACCTCCCATTTCACTTAAAACAATATTTTACTTCAATTTTCATCTCTTTTATTTTCAAATTTTATTATTAAATAAATATATTCTAATAAAATAATAAAAATTAGTATTTTAAATTACATTTTCAATATACAAAATGAATTAATTTTTTATAAATAAAAAATTTTAATTTCAATTTCAAATAAGAAATAACACTCACAAAAATTTTAAAAAAAATAAAATATATAAAAATATATTAATAAAAATTAATAAATTTATTTTTAAATAAACTTTACATATTATACAAAATAAAGTCAAAAAAAATATTAATTTTGTTGTATATATATTATTGTACATTATGTACTTTTAATTTTTGTTAAATATCAACCGTTTCGATATAAAATGGTGGATATATCAAGAGACTAGAGAAGATGAAAATTGATAAAATGATTGGATGAGCGTTTCCCAATATATAGGATGCTTTTAAGTTCAGATGGATTATTGAGGAACAATAGATGAAATGCCGATGCATGTAGTCTAATTCGAGATTATAGTGGCACTTGGGTTGTAGGATTTATTATGAATATAGGAATATGTTTAATCACCGGAACAGAGTTATAAGGTATTTTCCAAATATTAATTTTAACTTGGAACAAAGAAATCCGAAGGTTGAAAGTAGAAGCGGATAACAAAAGTGTTATGGACTTCATTTGTCAGAGGAAAATGCTAATGCTGCTCTCTCTTGATAGGTATTTAGAATTTGCTGAAGCTGAATTGACAAATTATTGTTATATATATATATATATATATATACTGATTTTGCAGCAGATTGGTTGGCTTCCTATCATCTAACATTTTTTTTATAGGTTTAATACTCTAGAGAAATCCCCTAACATTATTAAGAACTAATTTCAACCTGATTTGATTGGAGTTTCCTATTGATGAACTGGCTTAGATGTAATGATTAGGATTTATCCCTTTTGTGATAAAAAAAAGGTTTCGTTACTTCAATGTTGATTTTGTTAAGTCTGAATAATTACGAAATTTATTAAATTTTGCATATTATATCAGACAGTCTATATTTTTAATATTTAATTTTTATATTTTTAAAAATTAAACTGTTTAATTTTTTTATCAATATTTTTATCCTAAAATTTTTAGTTAATTACTTTAATATTATAAAATAACTTATTTATTTTTCCTTTATATATATTTATCTTTATTTAAGTTTATTTTATTTTTAATTTTATTTTATATATAGATCGTCCGTAAAATAATAAAAGATATTATTAATATTATTTAAAATTAATTTTTAGTAATATCTATAAAATTAAAATAAATAATATATATAAATTATCAGTAAAATAATAAAAGATATTATTCATATTATATATATATTTGGTACAACATAGAGAATTTTAGCCAAATCATTTTCATTTATTTATTTTTATTTTAGAGATAATTACAACAGGCATAGTAAAATTTTATCCATTTTGAGAAATATTGTCCCACGCATCACTATTTTTATTTATATGGTAATATCAATTTTTTTTTCAAATTTAACATTTTTACGTCGATTTTTCTTTTTTTGTAACTTTTTTCATTTTTTATTTTATTATATTTATATTTTTTATTTAAATTTTTTTATGTTATATTGTAATTTTAAGATTTTTTAGTAGATGTAGCTTTATGTGTACATGTAATTTTAAGAGACATTTACAAAACTAATTAAAAAAAAGGTATCATTTTCAAAAAAAAAAAAATACTACACATTCAAAAAAGTTTTCAAAAAAAATACTTCAACCAATTTTTTTTTATAAAAATACCTCCCTTCTCACTTTAACCAATTTTTTTTTTCAAAAATACCTCCCATTTTACTTCAAACAATATTTTACTTTAAATTTCATCTTTTTATTTTCAAATTTTATTATTAAATAAATATATTCTAATAAAATAATAAAAATTAGTATTTTAAATTACATTTTCAATATACAAAATGAATTAATTTTTTATAAATGAAAAATTTTAATTTCAATTTCAAATAAGAAATAACACTCACAAAAATTTAAAAAAATAAAAAATATATAAATATATTAATAAAAATTAATAAATTTATTTTTAAATAAATTTTACATATTATACAAAATAAAGTAAAAAAAATATTAATTTTGTTGTATATATATTATATGTACATTATGTAAATGATTGTATATATTCTGTATTTATTGTATATATTATATGAAAATTGTGTTCATTTAAAATTAAAAAATAAAGTTAAAAATATAAAATATATTCTATATATGTTACAATGATATTGCGTGTATGTTGTATATATATTTATATTTATTGCGTATGTATTTTATATATATTATATGAATATTGTATATATAATTGTATATTTTATATGTATATTGTGGATATTAGAAAATTAAAATTATTTATGAATAAAAAATAAATAGAAATAAAAAAACATAATAATAAATAAAAAAAATCAGCATCATTTACCATAAAAAGGGAAAAAAAGCCAAAAACTATAGAAATGCTGGATTCTTTTGAAGATAACACAAACAAAACACACAAAACTTAAAAACATAATCACATAAAAATTAAGAAATAGATTAGAAAAAAAATATGAAGAAAGATGGACAGGTCTACCTCATGTCAATTGAATTGATGACAGTGCAACTTTTAAATTAAAAATAATGAAAAGCCTATGAGAATTTAGAGAAAAAATAATTCAACTAGGTTTGAGAGAAAAAAAAAAGAATAAAAACATTTTTTTGAATTTTTAATTATATTTTTATCCAATAAATAAAATAATATGTAATTATAAAAATATATTAATACTTTCATGCAGAAGAAAATAGTAGTTGTATTTATAATAAGGGTGTGGATATTTATACCGTCAGAATTACTAAATACACTGTTGTAGTTAAATACACAATATAAATTTAATTTTTTTTATAAAATTTATAAATAAACTACTATAAAATTATCATTATATCCCTAAAAAACACTAAATACATCTACAGTTATACACCATCTCCCTTCTTCTTTTTCTCCGTAAACTTCACACGCCTAAAATTACACATTATTGCCGCCATCGAAGCAATTAGCCGCCATCGAAGCAATTAGCCGCCATCGTCGAAATTATTATTTTCTATCACTAAAATTTCAAGGTTATTGGTTAGTTATTTGTATTAATTTATTATATTTGTATGAATATGTTATATTTGTATGAATATGAATATATTGATTAGATTTGTAGTTTGATTATTTATATTTTGATATATATTTGTTTATATAATCAAATTTTTAGATATGTATATGCAAAGAAAACTGTTGGTTAGTTGTTTAATTGTAAGAAAATGGAGAAAAATAGCGTTCATAACATTAGGCAAACCAATACTAAATATTTCTACCGTGACCGACTAAATGATTTTAGGTGGCCACCATGGCAATCTAAATAGATTTAGGTGGCGACTAATTAGAAATATTCGGCCAATATAGCCAACTAAAGCTATTGGACAACAAATAATATATATATATATATATTTAAATTCATAGTTGCGTGATTGTATAGTTCTTTACACATTCTATTTGACTTAATTGAATATAAACACGACGACGACGAAGGCATAACGATCCATCAGATGATTTAAATATTGATGACACAACTCCTTTGATAAAGCATAATGATGGTTACAACAACAAATATTACATGAAGGTTTTGCATTTGAGGGTGAAGATGGTGAAGATGATGTCGCAGCTCCTTTAATAAGTGGACTAGAAAATTCAACAATTCTTTCTTGATATGCATCTCATATAGCTCATATAATATGGAACGGTGAGGTAAATATTGACTTTTAATTTATTAAAATTGTCATACATATTTATGGGTGCATCATACATCTTGCAAATTATTAAACATATTACATTAATTTTTTATGTTGATTGTAGGATCGACCACTTTTGAAATACATTAACTATCATGAGCTATTATGATAGTGGGACACATTATCTAATAGATAATCAATGCAAAGATTCAATCAAAAGTTATTAGATTTTGTTTTAATTCCCCTAATCCACTCTACCTATAGATATGTTGATTGAGTATTAGTATCTGCATTTGTTGAGATATGGAACCCAGAGACAAACTCTTTCCATATGCCTTAGGGTGAGATGATCATCACATTGGATGATGTATCTGCTATATTATGAGTTCCAGTAACTATGTTGCCTATTTTTAAATCATTTGAACATATTAACCTTAATATTTCGGACTTGGTGGTGAATGTTCTTGGTTGTCAAAGGACCATTACACAAGAAGAGTTGAGATTGAAGCGAGGGATTTCAGTGTATGAGTTGTTTCTATTTTGGATAGTTTCCGTTCCTAAAATATGTTTTTTTTTCTCATATTTATAATAATAAAATAATTAATTTTATATAAAAAAAAGATTTGGATTTTTGGTTTAGATATGAGTAGCTATTAGATTTTCTGACTGCCGAACAAAATCCAAATAAAATAGAAATAAATAAAAGAAAACTTATTTAAGTTCCAACAATGTTTGCTTATGATTGGTTTTTATTTTAAAGATAAAAACATGAGCATAACATGAAAATTCTTAATTTTTTAAAAATAAAAGGTTGTGATTGATGTTTGTATTTTTAAATTTTTTTATTAATAGTTTGATTTTTATTTAGATAGAAAGTTTAGATCAAGAATCGAATATAAATGAGAGCGAGATAGTTGAAGTTGAACATGATGGAACAGTTTAAAGATGACTACCAAAATAATGAAGTTGGCACTTTAAAGGCACGTAAAACTGTTAATATCAATGCTAGTCAGCTTCATCAGATGAGTAGTACTCGAGATAGGATAGGCAAGGAGAAGATATAAGGGGCAAGCTAAAAAATGGTTGAATTTTTTGCAAAAAGTGCAAAAGAGTGGAACATTAGAACTATCAAAAGAATGAATATGCAAAAGACAAAAGATTAGTCTAGCTAGAAGAGCCGTAGCCAATATAGGACAAAAGTTTAAAAGGATGAAGATTCAATTTAAAGGTGAAGACCCGAAGTCCAAAGGATGAAGATCTGTTTTAAAGGGTGAAGACCCTGCCAAGGATGAGGATCCACTTTGAAGGGTGAACACCCGATGCCAAGGATGACGATCCAACTTCAAAGGGTGAATACCTGAAGTCCAAAGGATGAAGCTTCGTTTTGAAGGGTGAAAACCCTGCCAAGGATGAAGATCTAGCTTAAAGTATGAAGATCTAATTTCAAGGGTGAAGACCCGATTTTCAAGGATGAATATCCATTTTTAAGGGTGAAGACCCAATGCCAAGGATGAAGATCTATATCAAAAAAATCTTTATCCTTGAATACCTATAACAAAAATGACATATTATTAGGCAATATTAGATATATACGAAAACATAAATAACTTATCATAGTAATATAATGGACTATTTTCATATTACCTCATTTCTAGTAAAATTATAGTTATAATCAATAACTACGATTTTATCACCATTCTGTACATAACGTAAATAAAATTATCATTCAAATATATAAAACTATATCCCATAATATAAAATTAAATAAGAATTTGATTGACCGAAACATGTAATCAAATATAATATGGTCAGCCATAATGACCAACTAATATTGTCACACCCCAACTCTCCAAAGCTAGGGTGAACTTAACTTGCTGTAAATCTCAAATCATAACTTATTTATTTATTATTTCTCATAAATATATAATCATTTAAAATATTTATCTTATCATTTATATCATTAAAGATAATCCACAAAAATTTAAATAATTTTCAAACTAAAATCAAACTGAAAACACTAGTTTGTTGGCTCAACCTCTTATATATACAGAAGAATTTTAAGTTTAAGGTCTATGTTCTACTGGAGTCTACCAAGTTATTCTTCAAAAATATCTGAAAATATTAATAATAAAGGGGTGAATCTAACTACTCAGTGAATAGGTGAATATGTAATAAGAGAGAATAAATAATATTTAATGATACTTAATATATATTTAATTAATAATCAGCTGGATAATTAATTCTTGAAATTTTAAACATAATATTTAAACATTTCTCATTTCTCATGAAAATAAAAAATAATTCAATTCATGCATCTTTTGTATACAGTCAAATATAGTTTATACAGATCCAACTTCAATCCAAGGGCACAAGATGACTTATCTCGCAAGCTCAAGGAGAAATAACTTTAATACACATGTGCAGAATAATTACTCCGGCCAAGGGTAAATTTATAATATTATTAAATTTATATAAACATCCGTCATCAAGGTGCAATCTCGCTGGATTATAATAAGAGTGTATACGAATTATTTATTTAGCACATTATAATCAATAAGTCACATATATAAAAATTAAAACTATCATTATTTGTTCTCACTTAATAAGAAAATAATATCATTTAAAAATAAAATTGCATTCTGAATTTAGTAAATTTTGCTTTAAAAATTATATATAAATAATACTTTAGAAAATACAATGTTACACATTTATCCACTCACCTTAGCCAAACTAAATTTGTAAATTCAACTTTATCACCTTTATGATTTATCTCAGTTGTTAAATCCACTCTTAAAGCCATAAAAATAATTATTAACTAGAGAATATCTAAAATTATGAAACTATTTTAATATGAGAATGCGTATAAAAACTATTTCTAATTTTTAATAAAGTTTTAAATATATTTCAACATAAGTCAGTCATTTTTCTAATTACCACAACCTACTTATTTATCTAATTATCTTACATAGCATCCTTCAATTTATCATAATTTAGATGTTCAAAAATACTAAGTTTTTAAAATATCTCAATATACAAATTAATATTTATTATTATTATTATATTATTAATATTACTAATAAATTTATTTTATTAAACTTTTAATAATGTTTAGTTTACTTATAATATATCCATTTAATATTTAAATTATATAGTAAATAAATGTTGAATAAATTCTAAGAAAATAATATTATAATTATCTAGAAATTATAATTAATAATTTATTCACTTTATTTTTTTAAAAAATATTAACTTGCCACAGTAAAAATGAAAATAATATATTTTCTTGTTATTTTATTAAACATAAACATAGATTATTACTTTTAATTACAAATATTATTTAAATTTAATATTTATTATAAATTTAGGTCTTTAATAATTAAACTTTTATAAAAATATCCTTTAAATAGAATATTATTATTTACTTCAATTTTTTCTATTTTGTAATATTAAATTTCTATAATAATAATAATAATAATAACTACGATAATAATAGTAATAATAATACTAAAATTAATATTTACTAGTCATAATAATTATAATAATTTTTAATGATAAACTTAATAATAATATTTAATTACTACAACCATAACAATATTAACAATCAATTACTACTTGACATTAATTATATTTTAATAAATACTATTGTTCATTTCTAAATAATAATAATATTAATAAAAATTAATATAATAATGAGAATAATAAAAATATTAATAATAATAATTCAATTGTTCTAATTAATATAAATTTTAAATAAATAATTAGTTTTATAAAACTTAAACATAATACTTTAACTATTAAATCATTTAGAAATATAATATTCAATATATTTATTTAACAATTAATAACTATTTACATTAAAATTAATTATATGATAGAAATAATTATTACTAAATTAATCAATATATTTTTCAATTACCTTTATTTTAATTTATTATTATTAATAATAATCTTAATTACTATATAAATTTTAATAATAATATTACTAATAATTTATAATTTAAATAAATAAATATTTTATTTTATAAAATTATTGCTTAATAATAATAACATAGTAATTTATAAATTAATTAACTAATTTTATACATATTCACACATATATATCTATATATATAATTAGACACCATTAATTTATTCTTCAATCTCCACAAATCTGTCAAAATTTTTAATTTTTTTGGCAATCTCGATTTTTAACTTTTTATTCATCTTTAAATATTCACTTAAAATTTTATTCATGTATATTAGACACATATGTGGACTTATATAAAAAATTTTAGATTTTTCTACATTCATTTACTATACTTAAAAATTAGATTCTTCAAACCTACATATTCTGTTCTTTTAACATTTCTTATGGAAGTACTTATTTTTTAAATTTTTCTAGGCATCAAACCTTTATAAAAATTCTTGAAATTTTAAACAAGTGGACATATATTATATTAAATATAAAAATTTTATACTTTTATTTACTATATTTTAAAATTATATTTATTCAATCCCATTGATTATGTTCTTTCATTTGATGCTCTGGTAGTGTCAATATTTGATTTTATTTTTATAATTAAAACTTTATAAAAATTTATCTAAATTTACGCATATTTCTTTGACATATACATGATCTTGTATGTAAAATTTAAAAATTTTCTGGGCTGGTTTATTATGGTTTTTAAATATATTTTTTAAACCTATACATATTCTAGAATATTAAGATAGCTTTAGCAATCCATCTTTCTCTATTTTACTTTAATAGTAAATTATATTTAAAAATTATGAAATTTTATACTCCAATTATGAACATGTAGATGAACTCTCAATTAAACTTTCATTTTCATTGAGCTTCTCTAAGTTAGCAAAAAGATTTAGATAAAATCACTTCACATAACACAAACAAAAATTTCAGCAACTATCATAATCATATGTCATGCTTTTATTTCATACTTTAAATCCATTCTTTAATTTAGCTTATTTATCATTTAAATCAAAATGAATATAAATAATCACTTACAATTGAGTTTCTATTTTAAATTATCTTTGTAAAGCTATTAATAAAAGATATTTGAAATACTCACCTTACAATCCAAGATATCTTAACTTTAAACTTATTCTTCAAGTTCACTTCCATTTCCTAGCTTTAATAGCCAAGTTCTTAAACTCATCTCTCTTCCCTCTTTTCTTTATCCTCTTTTCTTCTTTTATTGAAGATTTCTAACGTTTGTTAGAGAATGAATAATGAGGATTTTATAAATATTTTTTATATAATGGCTTAAAAAAATAAAAAAAAAATAGATTCATTGATTCCTCTCCTTCCATGTATCAAATGCCCCTTTTTCTTTTACGTATCCTAATTTATTTTGGCTTCCCACTCACTATCCTAGCTCGGTGGAAGTGTGTGAGATGACCACCTGCCCTTTTTTAATTCACAGAATGGTGATATCTATCGTGACACTTATCCTCTTTTTTTTAAAGAGTTGTAATTGTTGTGTCAAATGGCACGATAAATATCATAAGGATAATAATAGAAGATATGTTCATGATGAGTGCACTACACTTGCCCCTCACTAATGTAAGACACTTTGATTGACTTCTTTTAATTCATAATGGTGAGTAGTGCAAGTCTCACCTTTCCCATTTTAATCATAAAGTTTTCATAAACATAATATCATGCATTATCTTTTATATATGTATAATTTAATATGATCATTACCTAACCCACTATTTGCCATTTTAATTAATCTCTTCTCTACATGTTCAAGATGGCAAAAATTTTAATTTATGATGCTAAGGACACATACCATCCAATTTGTCATTTTTAATTCTTATAATTTTTAGGCTAGATTATATCATTATTACTTAAACTTCCCATCATCATAATTTCATTTCTATCCTTAGCTTAATGTATATTCACATATATATACAAGACCAATTCATGTTATTAGTTTAATCCCTATATATAATTTTAATTCTAGGTACATTTATCAACTAATAAAATTCAACCCTTTTAAATTCATGGTCCAACTTATTTTTAGATTAATAATTTAAAATACTACTATTTAGAATTATATTTAGGTCAGAATATTACATTCTTCCCTCATTTTAGAAATTCATTTTTGAATTTCTCAGACTTTATTTACATATTTAAATCTGTCGTGTTTTCGTTGCGCTACTCTGATACATTTCTTATATATATATATATATATATATATATTCTTGAGGTTTTTGTACTAACGATAGATCATTTTTTTATTGGTATCAGGGTCATTCTCTTTTTAGGGGTGATAGTAGATATATAAAACTGATTTTATAATTAAATCTTTGATTTATAGATCTAAAAGTGAATAGTATTATCTAGGATTTTGATATGCAGTAAGACTCGTTTTAGCCGAAGATTAGGTATTTAGGACAGTAGGTCAGTGGTCACATCAGAAAACAATATGAATACACTTTAAAATCTATATTTTAAATATTTAAAGATGGAGCGATTTTTATATAAATCTGTTAGTACAACTAAATCTGATAACTATGAGTCATCAGAAAATAAAAGAATTGCAAATAGAAATGAAGTAATATTAGAAGATTTTAATAAAACAATTGATAATTGGGTAATACCTAACATAAATAAAGAACATATTTATAAAATTTTTAATTTTAATATATTTAAAAATGATTACATAATTAAAGCTGAAGAAAGGGATGTACAGTTAAATAACCCTTTGAAAAGATAACTTTATTATCTGCAGAATCTATAAAGCACCATAAAAGTAAAAAAAAAATATAAATATATACATATAGGATTTGTACAGATAGGAATAAAACTTTTAACCAAAGAATGATTAAATACTTGTATTTTAGCAGTTGTTAGAGACACTAGGTTTATAAATTTTAATGATTCATTATTAGAAACTATAGAAATCAATTTGAGTAGTGGACCTATCTTATTGGACTTTTTCTCTGATATAACTATATCCTTAAATGATCTGAATATATTAAAGAGTGTAGTATTAAAAATTAAAGCTCATAATTATAAAATGCTTGAAGAATCTATTTCAGTAGCAATAATGTATAAAATAAAGTATAAAGATACAGTATCTACCTTTGCAATAAAATATATGATGAAACCTAAAATAAGAGAAATTAATTTTTACAAACAGACTTAAGTAAAGACTATACAGTAATTTCTAGAATTATTCAGTGGAAAGATATCAGTCTCTCTGATGAATGGATCTTAGAAGATGTTGTTCCCCCTCCAGAACCAAAGAAAATAGTAAAACCCAATATAGAACTTAGTAAAATTGAGAAATATAAAGATGGTAAAGTTAAATTAAAATTTAATAAACATAGTATTAGCAATAGGTATTTAGACTCTTTCTCCTTTGTTTCGACAGTAGATATAGATAAAACTTCACAGTTATCTTCTGTTATATATGCCTCATATAAAGAAAGTGAACCTAAACTTGTTATACAAATAGTAGCAAATCCTAGGTATTCTAGATCAGATATACCTGAAATCAGTAATAAATTAAAAGGTATAGATTACAGTACAACTGTACCGTATCTCTTTTATAATCCAATAGGAACCATGAACCCTTTGGAACCAAACCCTAATTATAATCAACACTAGGATAGAGAACAGTCTCTTTCTTCATCTGATCACCTACAACCTCTTTCATGACAAATAATGTAGAAAGAATAGATAGAAAATTAAATGTAATTAATAAAGAATTTATATTTATAAAGATAAATTAGATAAAGAGTTAACATCAGTAAAGAATTTAGATAAATTAAAAAAAGTAATGAATAAAGTAAAAGATTTTGAATCCGTAAAAAATGAATATATTAATTTTTTAAAACAATATAAAGTTAATATGAAATTCTTTGATTGGTTTAAAGTAATTTATAGAGGAAAACTTAAAGCAGAAAAATTAATAAATCCTATAACAGTTAAAAATAAAGGAACAAAATGGAAAGTAAATGATAAAATTATACAAAGTGAACATCTACCTAAAGACTCAAATATATTTATATATGGAGATAAAAAAATTTAAATTGCACCATTTAAAACTGTTGGTGAAAATAACCCACAAAAAATATTATAACAAAATAATTTCAGTAATACACATTTATTAAGTATAGGACAATAGTTGAATATAATAGAAAATTCTATTAAATATAAAGAAATAACAACAACAGTTGAGAAAACTGTTTCAGATAAAAAACTGAAGTCTCATATTTTTAAACCTTTTGAAGTTTCAAAAACAGGACAAAAAGAAGTTAAATCTAAAGATTCTAATTTTGTAAAGGTAATTAGAGAATAATTAAGTAAAATTGATTCTACATCTGAATCAAAATAGGTAGTTCCCAATATCAGAATTCAGAATCAGTTGAGGATTCTTAGTCTGAAACTGAAGATCTTGAATCTTTCAGTAAAGATATAGATCTATAAATAAATCATATAACGCATAATCAATCTATAGTATATAGAATTTATGCTCCAGACTTAGAAATTATAGATAGACCTAATATATTATAGCAATATAAATATAATACTTCTCCAATTTATGAATGGAGTATTGATAGTCTATCATAATATAATATTTTGAGTCTTCTACATCATATAGAACTATAGCAGAATTACTTATAGCTGGCTTCATAAGTCAATTAAAAGGTTTGTGGGATAATCATCTCACTGGTGAATATTATTTAAAAATATTAAATGCTATAAAGACTTATGAAGATAGAACACCTATATCAAATGAATATGATGATAATATTCAGGATGCAGTGGCAATACTAATTATAGGAAATCCTACTCACTTAAAGGCTAAAAATGTTAAATTACTAAGTAACCTTAGGTGTAAAAAATTTAGTGATTTTTATTTTTATAAAATAACTTTTTTAACTAGGATTATGCTTAAAGAATATTCCAATCAGACTTTCTGGAAGAAAAAATTCTTAGCATAATTGCCCTTTTTTGTAGGAGAGAAAGTTAGAAACCATATAAAATAAGAATATAAAAATCATACTTCTTATGACAATTTAACTTATGGTCAATTGATTAATATAATTCAAAAGGAAAGATTAAAACTCTACCAAGATATAAAATTTTAAAAATTATTAAAATATGAGATGAGAAAAACTAAATAAGAATTAGGCTCATTTTGTAAAAAATTTGATTATAGTATAACTCAAAAATATAAAAATTATAATGGTCAGTGTTCTAAAAAATATAAGAAACCATATAAAAAATATAAGAAGAATTATAAAAGAAAATATAATAAACAAGATTATTATAAGAAACAAAAATCTTATAAGTCTTATAAATCTAAAAAAAACTTAGTAATAAACCATTTAAAAGAGAAGATAAACAATTTAGATCATATAAAAATTTAACATGTTATAACTGTTGTAGAAAAAGATATACATCTAAATTTTATAAATTTAATAAAAAATTACAAGAATTAAATTTAGAAGAATCTGGATTGAATAAAATTCATGAATTATATTTAGATTACTCATATTCTAAAAGTTATTCATATTCTAAAAAAAATAAATCAAATAGATGGTATAGATTCAGATACTAGCTCTGAAAATAGTAGTAAATCAATAAATGTTTTAACTAAAGAATATAAATCTATATTAGAAGCAATAAAACATATAAATGATCCCAAAATTTAAAAAAGTTATTAAATAAAATATTAGAAGACACTAGCGATAAACCTAAATATTTTGTATTGCTTAGTGCTAGTGTACAGACATATAATTTAACTATAATTTTAAATAAAAATAAAAGAATAAAGAATAAACTAACTATAAACGATTTATAAAAAGAAATTAAAGAAATTAAAACAGAATTAAAAATTAAAGATTAAATAAAAATATGATTCACAAATAATAAAGTCCCTATTAAATTCTCTTTCTTCTGATAAGGAAAGAGAAGAAGATAAAGAAGAAACTAATAATAATAAAATTAGTTTAATAAATAAAGAAAAAATCCCTAATAATATAATATTTATGTTATATGAAATTACATCAAGAAAATATTTAATAAAGATAAAATTAAAATTTTTAAATAATTATAATATAGAAACTATAGCCTTACTTGATATATGAGCTGACTTGAACTGTATTAAACCTAGCCTAGTACCTAAAAAGTTTGGCGAAAAAAAAGTTTATCAGCTGCAAATAAATCTAAATTAAATATTCACGGTAAAGCAGAAACTTCAATAATTGATAAAAATTTAGAAATAAAGAATATATTTATTTTAACTAATATTCATCATATGATAATTCTAGAAATACCATTTATGAATTTAATTACACCTTATTCTATTAAAGATGATAGTATAAGTTTTAAGGATAGAAATTAAAAGATAATTTTTTTATTTATAGAAAAATCCAAAAAGATAAATCTAAATTTATTAAAGGCTTACTCAATAAATGAATTACAAATAAATGCAGTAATAACGATAAAATCTGAACAACTTTGTAATTTAAAAAATAATTATTATTTGCAAAAAATAAATGAATAATTAAATAATAAATTTACACAAGATAAAATTAATAAATTAAAACTTCAAATTGAAAAAGATTTATGTGCTGATATTCCACATATGTTTTGAAATAAGAAGCAACAAATAGCTGATTTACCATATGAAGTAGGCTTTGATGAAAAGTCTATTACAACTAAAGCTCGGCTCATTCAGATGGCGTTTGATATGATTAAATTTTGTAAAAAAAAATAAATGACTTAGAAAATAAAAGATTAATTATAAAATCTAGAAGCTCATGGTCTTGTGTTACATTTTATGTTAACAAGACTTCTAAAATAGAAAGAGTAGCATCTAGATTAGTAATAAATTATAAATCATTAAATAAAACTTTAAAATTAATTAGATACTATATTCTAAATAAAAAAGATTTATTATGAAGATTATATAAAAATAATATTTTCAGTAAATTTAATATGAAATTAGAATTTTGGCAAATTCAGATTAACCCTAAAGATAGGTATAAGACTGTATTTATAGTTTCATTTGGACAGTATAAGTGAAATGTTATACCTTTTTGGTTTAAAGAATGCACCATCTGAATTTTAAAAAGTTATTAATGATATATTTAATCCATATACTAAATTTTATATAGTTTATATAGATGATATATTAATTTACTCTAGAACTATAAATGAATATTTTAAACATTCAAAGACATTTTTCATGGTAATTAAACAAAATGAATTAGTTTTAAGTAAAACTAAAATATCTCTATTTCAAACTAAGATTAGGGTCTTAGGACATTACATAGAATATGGTATTTTAGAATATATAAAAAGAAACTTAGCCTTTGGTGATAAGTTTTCAAATCAAATCTTTAATAAAGCTCAGTTATAAAGATTTTTAGGTTGCTTAAATTATGTTATAAAATTTTATCCCAACTTAAATAGGATTATAAAGCCATTGCATGATAGGTTAAAGAAGAACTCAGGTCCATGGACTGATGTCCATACTGGTATAGTAAAACAGATAAAAGTCTTAGTAAAAATTATTCATTGTCTCGATATAGCTGACCCATTAGCTTCTAAAATAGTTGTGACTGATGCTTCAGATATAGGATTTTGTGAAATTTTAAAATAGATTAAAGAGAAAAAAAAACCATAGTCCAATTTTATTCAGGACATTAGAGTCCAACACAATTAAACTATTCTACTTTTAAAAAGAGATTTTGAGTATTATTTTATGTATTTTAAAATTTTTAATCTGATTTACTAAATCAAAAGTTTTTACTTCGTATTGATTGTAAAAGTGCTAAAGAAGTTTTACAAAAAAAATGTTAAAAATATTGCTTCAAAGTAAATATTTGCTAGATGGCAAGCTATATTAAGTATTTTTAATTTTGATATTAAATTTATTAAGGGAGTAAATAATAGTTTATCAGACTTTTTGACTAGTGAATTTCTTTCGAGACAACATGAAAAAAAATAGAAAAAACAAAGATAAAGAAATCCTAAAGCCAGATTCTCCTAAAGTGTTATCTGATCACTCAGATAACATTACTAAAGCCATTTCTAAACCTCCTAACCCTTGGGCTAATATGGTTATAGAGGAAAAACAAAAGGCCCAAATGAAAAAATGGGACTCCTAGCTGGCCCAATCACTAGAAGTGGTTAAAGCTCTATTAAAGATGGGACACGAACCTCCTCCAGGGGTTCCAGGTGAGAATGCTCTGATCCGTATTTAAAGCAGCAAATTGAGATAGGAGAATCTTCAACTCCTAAACCCCTATCTCAAAATATTTCTAAAGATGAGTTGATTGTTTCAAACCTTTCAACTCAATTGTTTCATCAAATTTTTCTTTAAAGCATTCTAAAACAGAATAAATTACTAAAGCTGTAATATCCTCATATATGCCCTAGAAGTTGTGATTATGTTGTTGTTGTTGTTATATAATTGGATTGAATATATGTGTTAAATTACAAGAGAAAAGAAATAGAGAAAAGAATGTTTATGTATATGTGATTTGGGAAAGAATTTAGGGTTTAGAGAGAATGGTATATGTTGTGTATATGATGATATATATAACATATAAGTTGGTCAAAATGAAGAGTCAAGGAAAGAAGATATTTATTTTTGTTAAGTGTGAAGTTACTATAAAGGGCATGTAATGAATGGTAATCAAGACAAATGGTATAAGGGTGTTTAGGTAATTACTCTTGTTGAATCACTTGGTGGAGATTTAAAGAGGTGATATTTTGTCTTTTCTTCATTTCCTTCTTCTTCTTCTTCTCTTCTCTATGTTGGTTGGCTCCTCCTTAGACAAGAGAGAGCAAAGTGAGATTTGTTTAATTCTAACATCAAATTGAAGGGAGAATCAAAGGATTTAATTGAAGATTTGTGGAATTCAACAACTTAGGTAAGTTCTTTCTCTTGATTTTCCTTTGTTCTTTTGAAATTGTGTTTGGGATTGGTGAGTTGATATGGATGGTTGATGGAGTGTGTTTGTGTATGGTGTGTGTAAAAGTGTTAAAATGGAATTAAAGATAAGAAGCTAGGTTGGTGTTGGTGATGGAAGAGTAAGAGTTGTGTTTAGTGAATTTTTTTCTGTTTTACAATTAGTAAAGGCTGTGACTTGTATGATTTTTAATTAATTATAGAAAAATATTCTTTGAAGTGAATTTTTGATATGTTGTGCCTCTATGAGTCTAGAATGACTGAAAAATATGTTGATTCGATTTTGGAATGGTTATGAGTTTAGAAAGATTATTTTTATTAGACCTGTTCCAGCAGGTACCTTAACTGAGACAGCTATATTTCGGGATTTTTAATAAAATGTAGAAAAATCATATCCAATTGAATTTTGGATATGTTGTTGCTTAGTGAGTCTAGTATTTGAGAAAAATAATTTGGAACCACGTTGATTGAATTTGATTTATGGAATTCACAAAGTTCAGAACTGCTGCCAGGATGCAGGGCAATTGGGGCAGTCTGGTTAGGTGAACTATTTGACCAAGATTTTGTGTTCAGTTTGATCTGAAATTTTAAAGGAATGATTTTAAGATACAAAAGTAAATTCTGTAAAAATTTTAGAATTTTTAGTCAAGTAGATTATTTTATACAATTTTTCAAAATAAGGATAAAATGGAGTCTTAAACCAGAATGTACTATTCATATGGTCATTTTGCTAATATTCCTTTGGATTAGATTTTGAAGAGATTGGGTTGCATTAACCTAAATGTGGAGAATTCTTGGAAAGAAAAGAAATGTATAGATTGATGGGACTAGTTCTTGAGGTAAGTACCAATACATATGATTGTATTTAATTACATAATTTGAGGCTTAACACATTTGTTTGCAAATGTGTTAAGTGATCTATTATATTGTTAACATAATTGGACTAAGGTGATGATTGAATGATGTGAAGGATGTGAAGATCATTAACCAGGTAAGCATAAACCCTATTTGATTGTATATCCTTATATGTCTTTGAACATTAACACATTGGGATGAAAGTGTTAAATAAGCTATTATATTGTGAATGTAAATGAAGAATATATATAAAGGATGAAATATGAAATGGGAAAGGTAGGAAGAAATGAGGATCATTCTTAAGGTATGTGCAAATTTGTTATGATAAATGCTCTAGTAATGAATGATGTTAATGTGTTTTGAGAAGTGAGAAAATGTTATGTTATATGCATTGTGAATCTTGTGTATGGCAATGTATTATATGAATAATATACTTTGAAATGTGATATCAATGATGCTATATGTATCATATGGATTGAGATATGATATGATATGAAGCCATTGTGATTGGCTATGATAATTCAATTGAAAGAGATAAGGCATGTTGGCCTAATTGATGATGAGATTGATAATGAAATAATAAATGAATTGTTTGTTTAATATGTTATTCAGTTTCAGAGTTCTGGATTTGGGTGGCATGCCTAAGAAATGATGAAAGGTAATAGTCTTGCCGGGTTGAGGATCTCCTCATATGTGTTGAGTTGATGGTCCAAGAGACTGGGTCTGTTACACTATGAGAATTGTGAATATGAGATATATGATTTGTAACAGTCTTGCCGGGTTGAGGATCTCCTCATATGTGTTGAGTTGATGGTCCAAGAGACTGGGTCTGTTACACTATCCATGGATAGAGATACATGTATATACATTGCCTACGGGCGTGATGATTGTGACTATGAACCAAAGCAGTAACTCTGAACTTTGAATAACATATTAGTGTTTTGGGCCCAAGTCTGTCTTTATTGTCAATGTGAATTGCAAGTATTGAAATATTGATTGTGAGTATTAATAATGAATTATGCTTGGTGAATTGTGAATAATATAATGTTATTAAGTGTAATATGTAAATGAATTGTGGTTGATGATAAAGGTTGTCTTTATTGTAAATGTGATTTATGATTTGTATGATATGTAATTTGTGTATTGCAATAATGATTGGTATGGTATATATAATGTAGGGGTATTAATATATTGGTTTTGAGTATTGGTGATGCATTGGGGTTGGTGATAATATTATGTATATATGTACATCATATTTGAAATTAGCTAGGATATATTAAAGATGAAATTAAAAGGAAAAGAAGATATGATAAGAACTAATTATATATTGAATTGATGTATCATTATATGTCAATACTTCTATACTATATGTTTATATTTTATAGTTGGACTACTAAGATCTCGGGCTTAGAGCGGGTGTTTATTCGCGCGGGTATATAGATGGAAGATATGAAGTCTTTTGTTATGCCACAAGAAGAGTAAAGTTTGTCGAGACCAACTAGAGGGTAATGCATACATGTATAAACTTTAATTATGATGTATTTCTGACGAGAGAGTATTTATATGTATAAATGAAGTTTTTGATAAAGATAATGATTTTGTAAATGTTATTTAAATTAATGTATTATGGTTTGAACTCTGTTACAGGTTTTTAAAAGGTAACGAAAAGTGACATCCTTATACTTTATATATTTACTGTATGTATACTAGGTATACGCATAGTACTTATATAGGGTATCGGGGTGTTACAATTATTTTGGTATCAGAGCTTAGGTTCGAGATTCTCGGCCTAAGTGAGAAAAAAATTTTTTTTTTGAAAAGTTTAAATAAAAGTAAAAAGGAAAAGTTTTGAAATGAAATTTGTAATACATGCATATGCATTGACACCTAGGTTGGTCTCGGATGTGGCATTATATGAATTATAGAATATTTGTGTTATATGAGATGTTCAATATAGTTGATGATATATGTGTATACTATTTTGATGTGATGAGAAATTATGATTGTTGACAATGATGTTGGAAATGAATTATAATTGAGGCATAGTGCCTAATTGATTATGAGAAACTAATTGTGAAATGTAATATGATATATGTATATTGATGATGCATATGAAAATGTCATGTTGTGTGCAACATGGAATGTAATGTTGATGTTTATGAGCAATATTATGTAGGACATAATATGAATTGAAACATAAAGAAATGAAAAGGAGAATAAATTTGAAAATGAGTTGAAAATCAAATCAAGATAAGAGTATGTACTTTTTCTTCTATACTTTGAACCTCTTTATAATAAAGTTTATGTTGGTTTTGCTAATGTTGAATTTACTAGACAGCGGAAATGATATCGAATTGTTAAAATTGAAAGTTATGTTATTTAAATGAGGAGAGTATGGTGGAATGTTGAATGAGTTGTTTAGTAGAGACAAAGTGTGATTATGTAAAGTTGGGATGTGTATACAGTTAAGGTTGTGTTTAAAGGAAAAAGAGATGATAGTGGTTAAGTAAGAATATAACTTAGTATTGTTACTATAATGCGAGCATAGTAAATTCAATGTTAGAAATGTGAGATGCTTGGATATTGTGAAAGCTCATGGTAATGGTGATAATATGTGATATTTGAGATTTTTGAAGTGAGCTTTATGATTGTGGAAATTATATGTTTTAATATTGCTTTGTGATATATATTTGTAAGATGTTTTTAAAGTGATGATAGAAAAGATGAGTTTGGCAAATTGAAGCTTAAACGAAGTAGTAAATTGAGAAGTTAAAGTTTTAGTGGAATTTGATAAAGATTATTGGGATATTGATAGTTAACTGTATATGCAATGCATGAGCTAAGTGAAATGACTAGTATTGCATATGGAAGTATTATGAATTGAGTAATGTGATTGATAGTATGAGAATTTGTTTTGAAATAATCAAGGAAGTGGATAAGTAAATAGAAATGAGTTATTTTAAGTCATTTTACTGAACAGGGTAAGAATGAATATGGGAGTGTACTAAATATTTTTAAAGACGAAAGTGAAAGAGATGTCACATTGGGAATGTGACTGAGATGAATATGAAGTGTTACTATAGTCGGAATATATATGTTTGTAGTGTGAATAAATACTTTATATCATATTGGAAGAATGAGAAGGATAGTGTTTAAAAGAAAATGATAAACACTAAATTTGTATTGAATGTATGAAAAAGGAAAATACTATAAGAGCATATAATTAAGTGTATACATGTATATGATATGTGAATTGAGTTTTCCAATATGAATGAAATTATGATATATAAACACATTTGTGAATCACATTATGAGGATGGCTTATGAAGATATATGTGGTATAATTATAGAATTAGTGATATGGAAAAACAATGTTATATGTATTAGTGGACCTAAGAGAGATTAGGTCTTGAACTGTGTAAAGCTAGATGGATTATGTGATGGAAATGAGAATGGAAAGAACTTGAGTAATATTGGACAGTGGAAATTGTTATAATGAGTATTGAACTTGATGATTATATTATATTTAGAGTTTCAAAGTATTCACATATGAAAAGTTCTATGTAATTATATTATAAGAGATTGTAGATGGATTAGAAATGAAGTGATGAATAGAAATTGTATAAGAACTGTATATGATTGAATATGTATATAGTAATATTGTTAAAGAATGAGTTAAGTTGATAAGGATCATATAAGCGAATACAAATTGGTTGAAACGAAGTTGGAATGTGTTAACTTCTGTTATACTAAAAATGTTAAGATTGAGAATAGAATTATAAAAGAACAGTATTGAATTGAAAGTTCTAGGTTTGAATATTAATCTCTTAAAGTCATGTGTTTTGTTCAGTATTTTGGATCAGTTAATTTGTTATCCATGGATTTGGATCTTAGATATAATGATTGTAATACGGATTTGGTGTGGTTGACAATTTTGTTTGAGAAGTATAGTTAAAAATTATGATGGTTAAAGTTGTACCTTATTATTATTATTATTATTTTTATGTTAAGAATTTGGTTATAACTGTGAAAAAAAAAATTTTTTAAAAATTTTGAAATGTGTTGAGTTATGGATAATATGACAAAAAGGTAATCAAAATAAATATACCAATGATAGGAAATGTGAAGAGTTAGTAAAAGGGAGAAATTATATTATATGAATGAAAGTTATATTGAATATGTTTATGGTATGTAACTTGAGGTTTAAGGGAATGAACTCAAAGTTTGAGTGAATGAATTATAGATATTAAGTATGATATAACATTTTTATGAGAATTGGTGGAAATTATACTAAGATAATAAAGAATAAACTATGTGTATATTAAAAGATATTAGAAGTGATTTGTTATCATGATGATTTGACTGAAAATAGATTGAAAGAGAGCAGAAATTGAATATAAGTTTGCTCTTATGGAATTAAGTTATATTTATACTTATATGAAAATTGTGAAATTTCATGATAAGTTAGATTACTTAATCGTTGGTTGGAATTGAACAAGATTGGAACGTGGGTATATTGTGACAGATAGATTAATTGATCTGGATTTGGCTAAGATTATGGACCATTAATAAAATTTAATGTGTATAGTTGTATTAAGAAAATAGGTATTTACATGATAATGTATATGATGTAAATTTTAAAGTATGATTGGACATGAATGAGTGGAGTATAGTAATTGTTAATCATGATAAGAAGAGAAACAGATTGGTTATCTATAAAATAAGTTGAAAGATAATGTATTAATATGTAAGTTAAGTGAAAAGCATGCTAAAGAAATAACTCCATTTATGAAAAATCAGGATTTTGTTATCTATTGAGAGTGATAAATGTCTATTTAGACAGTGATTGTAATGAAGGGATAATTAATGTTCAGATATAAGTCAATGGTTTTTAATGTTAAAGTTAAGAGAGTAATTATACAGAGGTGAAATAACAAAATATATTAAATATAAAGATTTGACAAAGTATTATTGTGCTATATGATGATCTGATTCTGGTATAAAGATATTAATAGGAAATGTAATGTGATCTTTTGAATGTTTAATTAAGAAAGTAACCAGATGTATAAACATATAGAATGATGAGTTATAGAATTTAAAGAAGGTGGTTGATTCTAAAGAGGAGAGTTGGAGTTATATGATTTGATGATATAATGACTTAAGCGTATAATTAACTTCATATGGGAGTTAAGATAGTATTTTGTTAAGAATAAATTGTTATGGTACTGATAATTTCGAGGACGAAATTATTTAAGGGGGAGAGAATTGTAATATCCTCATATATGCCCTAGAAGTTGTGATTATGTTGTTGTTGTTGTTATATAATTGGATTGAATATATGTGTTAAATTACAAGAGAAAAGAAATAGAGAAAAGAATGTTTATGTATATGTGATTTGGGAAAGAATTTAGGGTTTAGAGAGAATGGTATATGTTGTGTATATGATGATATATATAACATATAAGTTGGTCAAAATGAAGAGTCAAGGAAAGAAGATATTTATTTTTGTTAAGTGTGAAGTTACTATAAAGGGCATGTAATGAATGGTAATCAAGACAAATGGTATAAGGGTGTTTAGGTAATTACTCTTGTTGAATCACTTGGTGGAGATTTAAAGAGGTGATATTTTGTCTTTTCTTCATTTCCTTCTTCTTCTTCTTCTCTTCTCTATGTTGGTTGGCTCCTCCTTAGACAAGAGAGAGCAAAGTGAGATTTGTTTAATTCTAACATCAAATTGAAGGGAGAATCAAAGGATTTAATTGAAGATTTGTGGAATTCAACAACTTAGGTAAGTTCTTTCTCTTGATTTTCCTTTGTTCTTTTGAAATTGTGTTTGGGATTGGTGAGTTGATATGGATGGTTGATGGAGTGTGTTTGTGTATGGTGTGTGTAAAAGTGTTAAAATGGAATTAAAGATAAGAAGCTAGGTTGGTGTTGGTGATGGAAGAGTAAGAGTTGTGTTTAGTGAATTTTTTTCTGTTTTACAATTAGTAAAGGCTGTGACTTGTATGATTTTTAATTAATTATAGAAAAATATTCTTTGAAGTGAATTTTTGATATGTTGTGCCTCTATGAGTCTAGAATGACTGAAAAATATGTTGATTCGATTTTGGAATGGTTATGAGTTTAGAAAGATTATTTTTATTAGACCTGTTCCAGCAGGTACCTTAACTGAGACAGCTATATTTCGGGATTTTTAATAAAATGTAGAAAAATCATATCCAATTGAATTTTGGATATGTTGTTGCTTAGTGAGTCTAGTATTTGAGAAAAATAATTTGGAACCACGTTGATTGAATTTGATTTATGGAATTCACAAAGTTCAGAACTGCTGCCAGGATGCAGGGCAATTGGGGCAGTCTGGTTAGGTGAACTATTTGACCAAGATTTTGTGTTCAGTTTGATCTGAAATTTTAAAGGAATGATTTTAAGATACAAAAGTAAATTCTGTAAAAATTTTAGAATTTTTAGTCAAGTAGATTATTTTATACAATTTTTCAAAATAAGGATAAAATGGAGTCTTAAACCAGAATGTACTATTCATATGGTCATTTTGCTAATATTCCTTTGGATTAGATTTTGAAGAGATTGGGTTGCATTAACCTAAATGTGGAGAATTCTTGGAAAGAAAAGAAATGTATAGATTGATGGGACTAGTTCTTGAGGTAAGTACCAATACATATGATTGTATTTAATTACATAATTTGAGGCTTAACACATTTGTTTGCAAATGTGTTAAGTGATCTATTATATTGTTAACATAATTGGACTAAGGTGATGATTGAATGATGTGAAGGATGTGAAGATCATTAACCAGGTAAGCATAAACCCTATTTGATTGTATATCCTTATATGTCTTTGAACATTAACACATTGGGATGAAAGTGTTAAATAAGCTATTATATTGTGAATGTAAATGAAGAATATATATAAAGGATGAAATATGAAATGGGAAAGGTAGGAAGAAATGAGGATCATTCTTAAGGTATGTGCAAATTTGTTATGATAAATGCTCTAGTAATGAATGATGTTAATGTGTTTTGAGAAGTGAGAAAATGTTATGTTATATGCATTGTGAATCTTGTGTATGGCAATGTATTATATGAATAATATACTTTGAAATGTGATATCAATGATGCTATATGTATCATATGGATTGAGATATGATATGATATGAAGCCATTGTGATTGGCTATGATAATTCAATTGAAAGAGATAAGGCATGTTGGCCTAATTGATGATGAGATTGATAATGAAATAATAAATGAATTGTTTGTTTAATATGTTATTCAGTTTCAGAGTTCTGGATTTGGGTGGCATGCCTAAGAAATGATGAAAGGTAATAGTCTTGCCGGGTTGAGGATCTCCTCATATGTGTTGAGTTGATGGTCCAAGAGACTGGGTCTGTTACACTATGAGAATTGTGAATATGAGATATATGATTTGTAACAGTCTTGCCGGGTTGAGGATCTCCTCATATGTGTTGAGTTGATGGTCCAAGAGACTGGGTCTGTTACACTATCCATGGATAGAGATACATGTATATACATTGCCTACGGGCGTGATGATTGTGACTATGAACCAAAGCAGTAACTCTGAACTTTGAATAACATATTAGTGTTTTGGGCCCAAGTCTGTCTTTATTGTCAATGTGAATTGCAAGTATTGAAATATTGATTGTGAGTATTAATAATGAATTATGCTTGGTGAATTGTGAATAATATAATGTTATTAAGTGTAATATGTAAATGAATTGTGGTTGATGATAAAGGTTGTCTTTATTGTAAATGTGATTTATGATTTGTATGATATGTAATTTGTGTATTGCAATAATGATTGGTATGGTATATATAATGTAGGGGTATTAATATATTGGTTTTGAGTATTGGTGATGCATTGGGGTTGGTGATAATATTATGTATATATGTACATCATATTTGAAATTAGCTAGGATATATTAAAGATGAAATTAAAAGGAAAAGAAGATATGATAAGAACTAATTATATATTGAATTGATGTATCATTATATGTCAATACTTCTATACTATATGTTTATATTTTATAGTTGGACTACTAAGATCTCGGGCTTAGAGCGGGTGTTTATTCGCGCGGGTATATAGATGGAAGATATGAAGTCTTTTGTTATGCCACAAGAAGAGTAAAGTTTGTCGAGACCAACTAGAGGGTAATGCATACATGTATAAACTTTAATTATGATGTATTTCTGACGAGAGAGTATTTATATGTATAAATGAAGTTTTTGATAAAGATAATGATTTTGTAAATGTTATTTAAATTAATGTATTATGGTTTGAACTCTGTTACAGGTTTTTAAAAGGTAACGAAAAGTGACATCCTTATACTTTATATATTTACTGTATGTATACTAGGTATACGCATAGTACTTATATAGGGTATCGGGGTGTTACAATTATTTTGGTATCAGAGCTTAGGTTCGAGATTCTCGGCCTAAGTGAGAAAAAAATTTTTTTTTTGAAAAGTTTAAATAAAAGTAAAAAGGAAAAGTTTTGAAATGAAATTTGTAATACATGCATATGCATTGACACCTAGGTTGGTCTCGGATGTGGCATTATATGAATTATAGAATATTTGTGTTATATGAGATGTTCAATATAGTTGATGATATATGTGTATACTATTTTGATGTGATGAGAAATTATGATTGTTGACAATGATGTTGGAAATGAATTATAATTGAGGCATAGTGCCTAATTGATTATGAGAAACTAATTGTGAAATGTAATATGATATATGTATATTGATGATGCATATGAAAATGTCATGTTGTGTGCAACATGGAATGTAATGTTGATGTTTATGAGCAATATTATGTAGGACATAATATGAATTGAAACATAAAGAAATGAAAAGGAGAATAAATTTGAAAATGAGTTGAAAATCAAATCAAGATAAGAGTATGTACTTTTTCTTCTATACTTTGAACCTCTTTATAATAAAGTTTATGTTGGTTTTGCTAATGTTGAATTTACTAGACAGCGGAAATGATATCGAATTGTTAAAATTGAAAGTTATGTTATTTAAATGAGGAGAGTATGGTGGAATGTTGAATGAGTTGTTTAGTAGAGACAAAGTGTGATTATGTAAAGTTGGGATGTGTATACAGTTAAGGTTGTGTTTAAAGGAAAAAGAGATGATAGTGGTTAAGTAAGAATATAACTTAGTATTGTTACTATAATGCGAGCATAGTAAATTCAATGTTAGAAATGTGAGATGCTTGGATATTGTGAAAGCTCATGGTAATGGTGATAATATGTGATATTTGAGATTTTTGAAGTGAGCTTTATGATTGTGGAAATTATATGTTTTAATATTGCTTTGTGATATATATTTGTAAGATGTTTTTAAAGTGATGATAGAAAAGATGAGTTTGGCAAATTGAAGCTTAAACGAAGTAGTAAATTGAGAAGTTAAAGTTTTAGTGGAATTTGATAAAGATTATTGGGATATTGATAGTTAACTGTATATGCAATGCATGAGCTAAGTGAAATGACTAGTATTGCATATGGAAGTATTATGAATTGAGTAATGTGATTGATAGTATGAGAATTTGTTTTGAAATAATCAAGGAAGTGGATAAGTAAATAGAAATGAGTTATTTTAAGTCATTTTACTGAACAGGGTAAGAATGAATATGGGAGTGTACTAAATATTTTTAAAGACGAAAGTGAAAGAGATGTCACATTGGGAATGTGACTGAGATGAATATGAAGTGTTACTATAGTCGGAATATATATGTTTGTAGTGTGAATAAATACTTTATATCATATTGGAAGAATGAGAAGGATAGTGTTTAAAAGAAAATGATAAACACTAAATTTGTATTGAATGTATGAAAAAGGAAAATACTATAAGAGCATATAATTAAGTGTATACATGTATATGATATGTGAATTGAGTTTTCCAATATGAATGAAATTATGATATATAAACACATTTGTGAATCACATTATGAGGATGGCTTATGAAGATATATGTGGTATAATTATAGAATTAGTGATATGGAAAAACAATGTTATATGTATTAGTGGACCTAAGAGAGATTAGGTCTTGAACTGTGTAAAGCTAGATGGATTATGTGATGGAAATGAGAATGGAAAGAACTTGAGTAATATTGGACAGTGGAAATTGTTATAATGAGTATTGAACTTGATGATTATATTATATTTAGAGTTTCAAAGTATTCACATATGAAAAGTTCTATGTAATTATATTATAAGAGATTGTAGATGGATTAGAAATGAAGTGATGAATAGAAATTGTATAAGAACTGTATATGATTGAATATGTATATAGTAATATTGTTAAAGAATGAGTTAAGTTGATAAGGATCATATAAGCGAATACAAATTGGTTGAAACGAAGTTGGAATGTGTTAACTTCTGTTATACTAAAAATGTTAAGATTGAGAATAGAATTATAAAAGAACAGTATTGAATTGAAAGTTCTAGGTTTGAATATTAATCTCTTAAAGTCATGTGTTTTGTTCAGTATTTTGGATCAGTTAATTTGTTATCCATGGATTTGGATCTTAGATATAATGATTGTAATACGGATTTGGTGTGGTTGACAATTTTGTTTGAGAAGTATAGTTAAAAATTATGATGGTTAAAGTTGTACCTTATTATTATTATTATTATTTTTATGTTAAGAATTTGGTTATAACTGTGAAAAAAAAAATTTTTTAAAAATTTTGAAATGTGTTGAGTTATGGATAATATGACAAAAAGGTAATCAAAATAAATATACCAATGATAGGAAATGTGAAGAGTTAGTAAAAGGGAGAAATTATATTATATGAATGAAAGTTATATTGAATATGTTTATGGTATGTAACTTGAGGTTTAAGGGAATGAACTCAAAGTTTGAGTGAATGAATTATAGATATTAAGTATGATATAACATTTTTATGAGAATTGGTGGAAATTATACTAAGATAATAAAGAATAAACTATGTGTATATTAAAAGATATTAGAAGTGATTTGTTATCATGATGATTTGACTGAAAATAGATTGAAAGAGAGCAGAAATTGAATATAAGTTTGCTCTTATGGAATTAAGTTATATTTATACTTATATGAAAATTGTGAAATTTCATGATAAGTTAGATTACTTAATCGTTGGTTGGAATTGAACAAGATTGGAACGTGGGTATATTGTGACAGATAGATTAATTGATCTGGATTTGGCTAAGATTATGGACCATTAATAAAATTTAATGTGTATAGTTGTATTAAGAAAATAGGTATTTACATGATAATGTATATGATGTAAATTTTAAAGTATGATTGGACATGAATGAGTGGAGTATAGTAATTGTTAATCATGATAAGAAGAGAAACAGATTGGTTATCTATAAAATAAGTTGAAAGATAATGTATTAATATGTAAGTTAAGTGAAAAGCATGCTAAAGAAATAACTCCATTTATGAAAAATCAGGATTTTGTTATCTATTGAGAGTGATAAATGTCTATTTAGACAGTGATTGTAATGAAGGGATAATTAATGTTCAGATATAAGTCAATGGTTTTTAATGTTAAAGTTAAGAGAGTAATTATACAGAGGTGAAATAACAAAATATATTAAATATAAAGATTTGACAAAGTATTATTGTGCTATATGATGATCTGATTCTGGTATAAAGATATTAATAGGAAATGTAATGTGATCTTTTGAATGTTTAATTAAGAAAGTAACCAGATGTATAAACATATAGAATGATGAGTTATAGAATTTAAAGAAGGTGGTTGATTCTAAAGAGGAGAGTTGGAGTTATATGATTTGATGATATAATGACTTAAGCGTATAATTAACTTCATATGGGAGTTAAGATAGTATTTTGTTAAGAATAAATTGTTATGGTACTGATAATTTCGAGGACGAAATTATTTAAGGGGGAGAGAATTGTAATATCCTCATATATGCCCTAGAAGTTGTGATTATGTTGTTGTTGTTGTTATATAATTGGATTGAATATATGTGTTAAATTACAAGAGAAAAGAAATAGAGAAAAGAATGTTTATGTATATGTGATTTGGGAAAGAATTTAGGGTTTAGAGAGAATGGTATATGTTGTGTATATGATGATATATATAACATATAAGTTGGTCAAAATGAAGAGTCAAGGAAAGAAGATATTTATTTTTGTTAAGTGTGAAGTTACTATAAAGGGCATGTAATGAATGGTAATCAAGACAAATGGTATAAGGGTGTTTAGGTAATTACTCTTGTTGAATCACTTGGTGGAGATTTAAAGAGGTGATATTTTGTCTTTTCTTCATTTCCTTCTTCTTCTTCTTCTCTTCTCTATGTTGGTTGGCTCCTCCTTAGACAAGAGAGAGCAAAGTGAGATTTGTTTAATTCTAACATCAAATTGAAGGGAGAATCAAAGGATTTAATTGAAGATTTGTGGAATTCAACAACTTAGGTAAGTTCTTTCTCTTGATTTTCCTTTGTTCTTTTGAAATTGTGTTTGGGATTGGTGAGTTGATATGGATGGTTGATGGAGTGTGTTTGTGTATGGTGTGTGTAAAAGTGTTAAAATGGAATTAAAGATAAGAAGCTAGGTTGGTGTTGGTGATGGAAGAGTAAGAGTTGTGTTTAGTGAATTTTTTTCTGTTTTACAATTAGTAAAGGCTGTGACTTGTATGATTTTTAATTAATTATAGAAAAATATTCTTTGAAGTGAATTTTTGATATGTTGTGCCTCTATGAGTCTAGAATGACTGAAAAATATGTTGATTCGATTTTGGAATGGTTATGAGTTTAGAAAGATTATTTTTATTAGACCTGTTCCAGCAGGTACCTTAACTGAGACAGCTATATTTCGGGATTTTTAATAAAATGTAGAAAAATCATATCCAATTGAATTTTGGATATGTTGTTGCTTAGTGAGTCTAGTATTTGAGAAAAATAATTTGGAACCACGTTGATTGAATTTGATTTATGGAATTCACAAAGTTCAGAACTGCTGCCAGGATGCAGGGCAATTGGGGCAGTCTGGTTAGGTGAACTATTTGACCAAGATTTTGTGTTCAGTTTGATCTGAAATTTTAAAGGAATGATTTTAAGATACAAAAGTAAATTCTGTAAAAATTTTAGAATTTTTAGTCAAGTAGATTATTTTATACAATTTTTCAAAATAAGGATAAAATGGAGTCTTAAACCAGAATGTACTATTCATATGGTCATTTTGCTAATATTCCTTTGGATTAGATTTTGAAGAGATTGGGTTGCATTAACCTAAATGTGGAGAATTCTTGGAAAGAAAAGAAATGTATAGATTGATGGGACTAGTTCTTGAGGTAAGTACCAATACATATGATTGTATTTAATTACATAATTTGAGGCTTAACACATTTGTTTGCAAATGTGTTAAGTGATCTATTATATTGTTAACATAATTGGACTAAGGTGATGATTGAATGATGTGAAGGATGTGAAGATCATTAACCAGGTAAGCATAAACCCTATTTGATTGTATATCCTTATATGTCTTTGAACATTAACACATTGGGATGAAAGTGTTAAATAAGCTATTATATTGTGAATGTAAATGAAGAATATATATAAAGGATGAAATATGAAATGGGAAAGGTAGGAAGAAATGAGGATCATTCTTAAGGTATGTGCAAATTTGTTATGATAAATGCTCTAGTAATGAATGATGTTAATGTGTTTTGAGAAGTGAGAAAATGTTATGTTATATGCATTGTGAATCTTGTGTATGGCAATGTATTATATGAATAATATACTTTGAAATGTGATATCAATGATGCTATATGTATCATATGGATTGAGATATGATATGATATGAAGCCATTGTGATTGGCTATGATAATTCAATTGAAAGAGATAAGGCATGTTGGCCTAATTGATGATGAGATTGATAATGAAATAATAAATGAATTGTTTGTTTAATATGTTATTCAGTTTCAGAGTTCTGGATTTGGGTGGCATGCCTAAGAAATGATGAAAGGTAATAGTCTTGCCGGGTTGAGGATCTCCTCATATGTGTTGAGTTGATGGTCCAAGAGACTGGGTCTGTTACACTATGAGAATTGTGAATATGAGATATATGATTTGTAACAGTCTTGCCGGGTTGAGGATCTCCTCATATGTGTTGAGTTGATGGTCCAAGAGACTGGGTCTGTTACACTATCCATGGATAGAGATACATGTATATACATTGCCTACGGGCGTGATGATTGTGACTATGAACCAAAGCAGTAACTCTGAACTTTGAATAACATATTAGTGTTTTGGGCCCAAGTCTGTCTTTATTGTCAATGTGAATTGCAAGTATTGAAATATTGATTGTGAGTATTAATAATGAATTATGCTTGGTGAATTGTGAATAATATAATGTTATTAAGTGTAATATGTAAATGAATTGTGGTTGATGATAAAGGTTGTCTTTATTGTAAATGTGATTTATGATTTGTATGATATGTAATTTGTGTATTGCAATAATGATTGGTATGGTATATATAATGTAGGGGTATTAATATATTGGTTTTGAGTATTGGTGATGCATTGGGGTTGGTGATAATATTATGTATATATGTACATCATATTTGAAATTAGCTAGGATATATTAAAGATGAAATTAAAAGGAAAAGAAGATATGATAAGAACTAATTATATATTGAATTGATGTATCATTATATGTCAATACTTCTATACTATATGTTTATATTTTATAGTTGGACTACTAAGATCTCGGGCTTAGAGCGGGTGTTTATTCGCGCGGGTATATAGATGGAAGATATGAAGTCTTTTGTTATGCCACAAGAAGAGTAAAGTTTGTCGAGACCAACTAGAGGGTAATGCATACATGTATAAACTTTAATTATGATGTATTTCTGACGAGAGAGTATTTATATGTATAAATGAAGTTTTTGATAAAGATAATGATTTTGTAAATGTTATTTAAATTAATGTATTATGGTTTGAACTCTGTTACAGGTTTTTAAAAGGTAACGAAAAGTGACATCCTTATACTTTATATATTTACTGTATGTATACTAGGTATACGCATAGTACTTATATAGGGTATCGGGGTGTTACAAAAGCTTTTTTAGTACAAAATTAATTATTAAATATGGATCAGCTTAGCAGAATTTATGAAAAATAGTTGAATCTGTATTATCTAAATGTTGGTTTTTTAAAGCTAATGATTTATCTAAACCTCAAAAATATTTTTTAAATATTCTTGTTGATTATGAATCTATATTTTTAAGGCATAACTATAATCAGAAGGAAAATGATGTCATTGTCTATTCCTCCTTTAAAAAAAGAATTCTCCATCCTACTGAATGGGGAAGAAATTTGTATATTTCTATGTAATTTAAAGCCCTTCCTAAAGCCTCATATTGTCCATCTTATAACTATTAGGATTATATTGAAGCTTGGACCAAAGCCTTATTTTTTCAAAACTCTGGTCAAACCCAATCCTGGCTAATATATTTTGATTCTAATATAAAGTTTGATAAACTATCCATGAGATTTGTAGACTTGTAGTACTACTGTGGTAGTGGGGACTGAATACTATCACAAGATATGTTATTAGTCTTCCAATACTTTAAAGCTAATTTTAATCCAAGCCTATTTGAAAAGAAAATTTTCCCTCTTCTTCTCTTTTATGGTCTTCAATATTTCTTGGGTATATCAGTGGTATTTCGATACTGAAATACAACATGGATCCAATATACCTATGATATTGAGAAAAACTAAAATCAAATAATGGAGTGCCTTTCGCAACTCTTCATTTGAGCATACTGTAAAGTAGTGTCTTCTCCAAAGAAATTATAGTGGTTTTGACCCAAAACTATCTATTTTTTTATAGCCAAAAGAGTATAAAATATAGCCCTTCTTCCAGCCGCAAAGACTCCTGAAAACTATAAAACCCTAATGCAACAGATAGTTGAATCTTTTCCTTCAACCTTTGATCCCATAAAGTCTCGAAGGACTAGCTCTGTTGAATCTTCGAATAAAGCCCAATCCAAAAGCTCATCTAAAGAAATAAGTCTTCTTCCTCTTCTGACTCCTCTTCTTCATCATCCATGACATCATCCTCCACTGAGATATCTTCTGACTCAGATTATTATCCCAGCAATGAAGATGACTATTATGAGGTATTGTCCCCAATAAAAATTAAAAGCAAAAAAGAAAAAAGAAAGAAAAAAGAAAAGAAAGAAAAGAAAAATAAAAAAGAAAAGAAAAAGAAGAAAAATAAATCAGACTTTGATTCTGACTCATCAGAGGATTAAAGGCAGAAATAACCTTATTTCTTCAATTAAAGTCAATAAAAATGGTGTTCACTGATAAGATATTGTTCATCCACAGTATTTACCAAAGGAAATCAATAGTAAAGACAGAAAAACTATTTATCTACAGTTCTCAACAGTCAGGCAAATAGTACACCCTAATAAAGTACTATTCATCTACAGTTTCAGACGCGTAAGTAAATAGTAATGATATGTTACTATTTATCTACAGTACCATGCATGTGAAGAGAACAATATAAAGTTAAAGCATTCTGTCTATTTAAGGAGTCATTTCTGAAGGCTGAAGTAATCTTTTAGAACCCTCTTACTCTTAGGAACTCTAAAGAACTTTAAGACTTAGATTATCTCATTTTCTTTTCTTTCACAAATAGACTTTCTTCCATATTTGTATCCCAACTATTGTATATCTCTCCTGTAAGTTGTAATTTATATTTTAAAGTTTTTAAATTTAAAGTTTGTATTATATAAGTATGCTTTGTACTTACAGCTTGTTCTGATATGGTACATCAGAAACTTATTTTAAAGTTTATATTGTTTATATTTTTATATAAATACTTGATCTATTGGTATATCGGATGAAAATTCAGGTATAAATTTAGGAGCTGAATCTGAATGGACAATATTCCTATATGCACTTGGGTGTAACAATTTCACGTACCAATACTATTGTATTTATGTTTTGTATATTTTACATATTAATAAAATATTTATTTTCTGTATCTTCTACTTTCTTTATATTTAAATTTATTTTTAATATCTGCTTAAATCTAAGAGTGGGGCTTATGCCTGATTGCTCATTGCTAAATTAAAATCTGTTAGGATTATCAGTTTCCCCTTGCGATCCTTTTAGTTTTTTGTTGGTATCAGATATATTTATACATCTTTTTTCTCTACTTCATTATTTCTATTAAAGGTTTTAACCTATAATTTTATAATTTAACTACATAGCTTAATCTATACGACTTACATTTTTAATTCTTCTTTTTTATATTCAACTTAATAATCAGCTCATGTCAAAATTTTCTTCAATATCACCAAAAAGATTTATAATTTATCTCTTCCTTAAATAATCTAAATCTCGTATTTCTCATTTATTAGAATATTTCATATATTACAAGATCATAACATATATCCTAATAATAAAATATTACCAATAAATTTCTTTATTTCTCATTAACTTATTCATTCTGCCTTTAGCTACTATCACAGTTTTACTTAATTGTATTAACCTTATTTATTATCACTTATCTTAGATATTACACTACTAAATTTTAAACATTTTCTACGTAATTTCATTCTTGGTCTATAAATCATTTATATATATATATATCCAAATTCTTAATCATTTCTTTATTTTTCTAAAACTCATAAATACTTTTATCTTATATTCCTCAAGAATTATTGATTTTTTTTTCATATTACTCTTTTAATGATTATTTAATATCTAACCCTTTAATCTCAATAAAATCTTATTAACTCAAATTGATTTACACAAAGAAATTTCTTAGACTATAAAATATTAATCCTATAAAATTTCAATTAACCTATTAGAAATAGTTTTATTCATCAAAATATATGCATATATACCATGGTTCAACTTAAAATTTCAATATGTAATATTTATTAACTCTATTCTAAGAATATCTTCAAAATTTATATTATATCTTTAAACATTATAAATTAATAACTTATAATCATTTTCATCTTACATCATGAATAACCAAGTCAAACTTCATATACCCATCATCCATCACATTTTATCATATCCATATATAAATAAAATATTTGAAATCAAAAGAAATAATATAAGCATTAGCCTTTTCCATCCATATTTAACTAAATCTTCATATCAAAATTTATTTCAAACTTAGTATCTAGATTTAGCTTAATATATTCTACATATCAATATAAATTCATAAATTATATTGAAAGTTTAAAAATATTAATTCTTATAGTTTATCTCTGAAATATAAATCTTTAGTTTGAATATACAAATTATATATATTCACGAATATTTCATATATGTAAAATATTTAGTCCAAGTGTATGTATATTTCATATATACAATATGCATGTCTTATTCTTTAAGCTTTATTTCCCATAATTTAGAATATATTTTTTATTCTATTTTATTATTTATTTATTTTTAATTAATTCCACATAAATTAATATTCTATTTCACATATATTAATACTTAGTTTTACTTTATCATTTCACCATTTTATATGCATTTATATCATGTACAATTAAAGATAATTAGAATCTCTGTTAATTTTTTTAAATTAAAAATATCAACTTTTTATCTACGTATTTGATAAATGCATATGCTATGAATAAATGAGTACCTTATAAGGTCGGCCAGCAATCTCTAATTAAATCATTTCAATATTCTATAATTAAATCATTTCAATTTTTTAGTCCTAATTACTATCATGATCTCTACTACGTTGTAATTTTAGTGACATCATCTTATAAGTTAAATACGACTAAAATTATCACCTTATTCCTAACAGAAAAAAATAATAGTCTACAGAATCTATAACCTATGCTTTGATACTATTAAATGTCACACTTCAACTCTCCAAAGGTAGAGTGAACTTAATTTGCTATAAATCTCAAATAATAACTTATTTATTTATTATTTCTCAAAAATATATAATCATTTAAAATTTTTATCTCTCCATCTAAATCATTAAAGATAATCCACAAAAATTTAGATAATTTTCAAACTAAAATTAAACTGAAAATACTAGTTTGTTGGCCCAACCTCTTCTATACGTAGAAAAATTTCAAATTTAAGGTCTATGTTCTACTGGAGTCTACCAAGTCAGTCTTCAAAAATATCTAAAAATGTTAATAATAAAGGGGTGAGTCTAACTATACAGTGAATAGATAAATATATAACAAGAGAGAACAAACAATGTTTAATGATACTTAATATATATTTAATCAATAATCAGCTGGATAATTAATTCTTAAAATCTTAAACATAATTTTTAAACATTTCTTATTTCTCATGAAAATAAAAAATAATTCAATTTATGGATCTTTGTATACAATCAAATATAATTTCTACTGATCTAACTTCAATCCAAGAGCGCATGATGACTTATCTCCCAAGCAAAAAAAAATAACTTTAATATATATGTACAGAGTAATTATCCCAGTCAAGGGTAAATTTATAGTATTATTAAATTTATATAAACTCCCGTTATCAAAGTACGATCTCACAGGATTATAATAAGATTATATACAAATTATTTATCCAGCACATTATAATAAATCAGTCACATTCATAATAAGAGTGTATGCGAATTATTTATCTAGCACATTATAATCAATCAGTCACATATATAAAAATTCAAACTACCATTATTTGTTCTCGCTTAATAAAAAAAATAATATCATTTAAAAATAAAACTAAATTCTGAATTTAGTAAATTCTGCTTTAAAGATCATATATAAATAATACTTTAGAAAATACAATATTACACATTTACCCACTCACCTTAGCCAAAAGCTAAATTTATAAATCCAACTGTATCACCTTTATAAAAACTATTCCTTATTTATAATGAAGTTTTAAATATATTTTAGCATAAGTCAGTTATTTTTCTAATTACCATAACCTACTTATTTATCTAATTATCTCACATAGCTTCCGTCAACTTATTATAATTTAGATGTCCAAAAATACTAAGTATTTAAAATATCTCAATATACAAATTAATATTTATTCTTTTTATTATAATATTAATGTTATTGATAAATTTATTTTATTAAACTTTTAATAATATTTATTTAGTTTATATACAAGATATTCATTTAATATTTAAATAAATTATATAGTAAATTAATGTTGCATAAATTCTAAGAAAATAATTTTATAATTATATTTCAATTATAATTAATAATTTATTCACTTTAGTTTTTTCAAAAATATTAACTTACCACAGTAATAATGAAAATAATATATTTTCTTATTATTTTATAAAACATAAACTTACACAATTACTTTTAATTATAAGAATTATTTAAATTTAATATTCATTATAAATTTAGTTCTTTAATAATTAAACTTTTACAAAAATATCTTTTAAATAGAATATTATTATTTACTTCAATTTTTCTTATTTTGCCATATTAAATTTCTATAATAATAATAATAACTCCGATAATAATATTAATAGTAGTAATAATGATACTAAAATTGATATTTACTAGTCATGTTTTTGTTTCATACTTTAAATCCATTCTTTAATTTAACTTATTTATCATTTAAATCAAAATGAATATAAATCATCACGTACAATTGAGTTTCTATTTTAAATTATCTTTGTAAAGCTATTAATAAAAGATATTTGTAACACTCACCTTACAATCCAAGATATCTCAGCTTTAAACTTATTCTTCAAGTCAACCACCATTTCCTAGCTTTAATAACCAAGTTCTTAAACTCATCTCTCTTCCCTCTCTTCTTTATCCTCTTTTCTTTTTTTTATTGAAGATTTCCAACGTTTGCTAGAGAATGAATAATGAGGCTTTTATAAACATTTTTTATATAATGGCTTAAAAAAATCATAAAAATAGATTTGTTGATTCCTCTCCCTCCATGTATCAAATGCCCCTTTTTCTTTTATTTGTCCTAATTTATTTTGGCTTCCCACTCACTATCCTAGCTCGGTGGAAGTGTGTGAGATGGCCACCTTTCCTTTTCAATTCACGGAATAGTGATATCTACTGTGACACTTATCCTCTTTTTTTAAAGAATTGTAATTGTTGTGTCAAATGGCGATAAATATCGTAAGGCTATTAATAGAAGATATGTGCATGATGAGTGCACTACACTTGCCCCTCACTAATGTAAGACACTTTGAGTGACTTCTTTTAATTCATAATGGTGAGTAGTGCAAGTGTCACCTTTCCCATTTTAATCATAAAGTTTCCATAAACATAATATCATGCATTATCTTTTTAATATATATAATTTAATATGATCATTACCTAACCCACTATTTGACATTCCAATTAATCTCTTCTCTACATGTTCAAGATGGCAAGATTTTTAATTTATGATGCTAAGGATACATACCATCCAATTTGTCATTTTTAATTCTTATAATTTTTAGGCTAGATTATATCATTATTACTTAAGCTTCCCATCATCATAATTTCTTTTCTATCCTTAGCTTAATGTATATTCACATATATATACAAGACCAATTCATGTTATTAGTTTAATCCAATTCTAGGTATATCAACTTGTAAAATTCAACCTTTTTAAATTCATGGTCCAACTTATTTTTAGATTAATAATTTAAAATACTACTGTTTAGAATTATATTTAAGTCGGGATATTACAAATATTTATTTAGACAGCTAGTATGGCTAACCAAATTTTACTTAGTCAGCCAAAATGGACAAACACATTACATATTATCGTTTAAAATAGCCATTCATATTACATATTGGCTGACCAAGTGAACTATGGTTGGCAGTCCAGAACCGACCACGTACCATTGACTACAGTAGTTAAAATGTAAATAAAACTTCATTTTGCATACCTTAAACTCATCTTTTATGTTTGAATTAGTGCTGAAGCTTGTCATTATCTCAAAATTGTGAAAAAAATGATAAAAAAAGAGAATAAAGTGTTAAAGATTTTAAAGTTAGAGTTTGTTGATAAAAATAGTTAGAAGAATAATATTTGAATAAATAAAGTGATGGGTTAAAAGAAAGGGGTGGCATTTAGTAATTATGTATGGCATTTTGGTGATTATGAAAAAAAATTATTCTTCAATTTCTTTTTATATAAGGGTATTTTAGTTATAAAAAATATAATGGTGTATTTAGTAATTTTGAAAGTGCAAATATCTATACCCTTGCAATAAAATTATAAGATATCAATCTGTAATTAATTCACTATATAAAAAAAATATTGTTACACCAATACTAATTTAAAATTTTTCATTTAATATGGTAGACATAATAATTGGAGGACACAATATATATTAATTAGTTATATTATATTTTAACTTAATTACCTTGTACATATAATAAATTAATAATCTAGGGCTAAGGAAAAATTATAAATTATAATTAAATAATAGTGAATTTATAATAAAAATATTTATTGTTTTAGTTAAAATTAATTTAAAAGAACATGAAAAACCATTTCCTTTCAATTATTATCAATGTAGTTTTTAATATAGCTTCCTAGTTATAACAATTCTCTAATATAACCACTGATTTTATTGAGAACACAATTTGATAAGATTTTTTTTTATTAATATTAGCATATATCAATAAATAGTCACAAAAATAAATTATCTATTATTGTTTAGAAAAAAAATTAGAGTTATATATTCAATAACGTTTAAATATGTATTTTTCGACTCTTTTCACCTTCTTAATTCCTAAAATTCACTTTATTAATAAAAATCAAATAATTTACAATATCAATCACTCCTCGTATAGCCCAATAAAACAAAAGATATCGTTACTTATTCTTCTGCGTATGATCTTTTTGCTTCAATATAATAATTAAACTTTTGCTATAGTTTATAAAATTTCAATTGAGTGTTGATTCATTCAAGTAGAAAATTTAAAAAAGAAAATTTTCAACTAGCCTATTTGCTTTTTTTTCTTCCTTCTAATCTAGTTACATTGTTAGAATTAAATGTTTAATTAATAATTCAATTAGTGTACCTATGAAAATTTAAGACACAAAAATAAGATGTTCAAAGTTTAATTATTAAATGATCTATGGACTACAATAAATATCAAATATGCATAGAGAATTATTATAGGGTGTTTCTCAAAATTGGAGCTTTTCAACTTATTGTGAATAAGTGATTTTTAGATTATAATCAGATTAAAAATAAGCAGTTAAGCGTTTCTGTAAACTAGTTAATAATCAGCTGTCAAAATGACCAAACTGTCCCGGAGTTTATTTATTGTATAAAAATGATTTTTTAAATATCAATTCAAAATTTATTTTGCAATAATAATAATAATAATAAAATTTATTTAATAATAATAATAATAAAATTTATTTAATAATAATAATAATAATAATAATAATAAACGTAAAAGAATTTTGATGGGAACTAAAGTGTATAGGGTGGGCAAATTTGAAATAATGAAAATTAGGTAGGGATAGTGTGATCTTTTACTTGGTCAAAACTGCTTAAAAAATAAGTGCTTAAAAAAAGTAGCAAAACCCAACTTTTAAAAAACTGATTAAAATCAGATTATAATCTACTATTTAAATTTTCAGAAACACTTAAATAAACAACTTATAATCTAAAAACTGCTTATAATCAGTTTTGACCAGCTTTTAAGTTTTGAGAAACACCCTCTTAGTCTATTTTTTATTTTCTACATTTACAGGCTAAGCAAAATTTCTTGTTAATTAATTTCTTGTTAATATTAATTTGACTATTCAATTTTATTAAAAATAAGTTGGATATTTATATTTTAATTAATTGTGAAATTCATTTTGAATAGTTAATTTTATTAGTTTGTATTAAAATTTTATTTATTTTAGTGGATAAATCTATCATTTTAAAGGCAAAAATTATCTAAAATAAGAATATTATAATAAAATAATAAAAGGAAAAAAATTTTCAATTGTTTCCATCATCATACTATATATATTTTTATGGAAATAATTTTGGGCATGGACTGTCAAAAAGTAATATAATTATTTTGGATCTTATAAAAAATTTTGACACTTCATCAAATTAATTGGATGCTAACTAATAGTTGATTTAATTCAAGAATTTGATAAATGAATTTATTAAAATAAATAATAATGATATGGTTAGCAATAATAATTAATTAATTAATTATTTTATAAATACACTAATGGGTTTACATATTTAGTTATATATTTATAATTAATATAAAAATACGTAAAGCAAGTTACATATAAAGAATATAATATATAATTTCATATAAAATTAAATAAATGATAGTAAAATTTTATTTCAATAGACAATGAATAAAATTTTTAATTTTTATGTTAAATAAAAATAAAAATACTTAAAATAGCTAATTAGAAATTATTTTATGTATTAATTAATATTAAAAAATAAATTTGGCAATATGACTTATGTCAAGGTATCTTCATGTTTTCTCACTCCATGTCTTGCAATGTCTTATTTCTCTCTCTATCTTTTTTTTAAGTATAAATTATATTTTGAATTACTTATTATAAGTTATGTTACTATTTTTTAAAAAAATTAAAAATAATACTAAATATTTATTATATTCTTATTCAAAATTTGTTTTATGCTCTATAATGATTTTACTATCATAATAAAATAAAAAAAGTATAATTTTTGCTATATCTCTTACTTGGGATTGGTAACAAAAAAACAAATATGTTCTACATATATTTAAAAGAGTGATGCTAAATGTGAAATGGATCTAAATGGATTATTGTATTTGAGTGATGCTAAATGGATCTAATTGATATGGATCAAATATATAATTGCAATGTGAAATTTCTTATTTATCATTGGGTACATTTAAATTTAAATTTGAATTTCTCTTTATTCAATATTCAACTAACAACATCATTAAATATTATTTCTTTTCCAATACAATAAACCTTATTTATAATTAATGATTTAAGTTTCTAATACATTGAGCTTTGTTTATAACTAATGATTCAGATTTCCATTGAGCTTTAAAAGTGTATATACTTTTAATAATACATTGAGCTTTAAAAGTGTATATACTTTTAATATCCTTGGAAATATATTTAAAAGTCTAATACCAGGAATAAATTTTTTGTTTTATGATATTTCTTTTGCTTGATTCATCTTCTTTGAAAAATAACATATATATATATATATATCAATTATATATATTCGCCATATATGTATATATATAGTATAATATTTAATAAATTTATTATTTATGACTATATTCTTTATCAATTATATTATACAATTAATATATATATTTACAATATTTATTAATGTAGAACTTCATCAATTATGCTATTTAAAATACATACATGTTTATAACATTTACTATGTGTATAACTTATACTTCCTCTATCTGACAAAGATAGACCTAATTCTTATTTCACAAAGATTAAAAAAATTTTTTTTTATTGAAAATATAAATTTATATATATTTTTCTTATTGTATCATTACTTTATCATAAAATGCATTTAATAAGTAACATTAAATAGAGATGTTGTAGAAATTTAACATGCCAACTTATATATTAAGGTCCTGTTTGGTTTAGCGGTTTCATGCAGCTGATAGCTGGTGGCTGGTAGCTGTTGCGGATAGCTGTTAGCTGATGAATAATGAGCGTTTGGTAAAAATATAGTAAGCTGTTGTTGTTATTGTGTAAAATGACCAATAAGGGTATAATTTTAAATAAACTCAAATTTTGAAAATTTGAATAATAAATATATTTATAATAAATTTAAAAAATATAATCTACCAGCCACAATAAAAATAGATTGATGCCTTTTTTTTGGTAAAATTTATTGGTAGCTTTTTTTTTTCGAAAAAAATATTAGTAGCTTTTTTTTTGGTAAAATATATTGCAATCCTCATAGATTCGATTAATTAATATATATATAAAAGATTGACGTATAAATCATTGATTTGACATATATCGTTATATTTTAATAATCACACGTTATAAGTTTAAATTAAAGGTTACAGATATTAATATTATCTAATAATTCAGGGTTAATATTATCAAATAAAAAAACTATCAGCAGCTGATTAGAAAAAGCTAGGAGGAGGAGCTTTTTCAAACAGCTGCTGTTTGAGCCTTCAAACAACTAACAGCTGCTGATAAAAAAGTTAACCAAACACCTATTCTTTAACTGATTGACTTGAAACAGCTATCAGCTGCCTCAATCAGCTAAACCAAATACCCCCTAAAACGGTAAGTGTCCTATAAATTGGGACGGGCGAAAAATAAAAGTGAACCTATCTATTTGGGACGGAGGGAGTAATATTTTTGCCAAAAATAAAACTTATAATATTTTTTGTCAATTATATTATACAATTAAAAAATATATGTTTACAATAAATTATTAATGTAGAACTTTATCAATTATGTTATTTAAAATACTACATGATTATAATATTTACTACGTGTATAACTTATAATATTGTTTGCAAAAAAAAAACTTATAATATTCTTTGTCAATTATATTATACAATTAAAATATATATGTTTGTAATAATTATCAATGTAAAACTTTATCAATTATGTTATAATATTTACTATATGTATAACTTGTAATATTCTTTATCAATTATTAATATTTTTTAAAAATTTAATTTTGACTTGGCGTTCAATCAAAATTTAAATTGGACCCTATCATTATCTAGTTTAATAATTCTATTAAGAAATTGGCGATTTGGACTAAATTTTAAAAGAATACAATTTAGTAAAAAAAATTACAAAGGCCAATATAAAATTTTAACTATAGTAATAGGCTAAATTGGACCTAAGTCCTTTATATTATAAATGTTTGTTAGATTATATTTATTAGTAGTATTAACTAAGTATATTTAGAAAAGATAGATTAACTATTGAAGATTGACTTACTAAGTATATGTTTGTATGTGTGTGTTATAATTATTGAAGATTTTTTATTAATTATTCTTATATATAATTATGCAATAGTATCAATTATATGATTATATTTATTAGTAGTATTAACTAATTAAGCATATGTATATATGCATGTATGTACGTATGTGTGTGTTATAAACTATTGAATATTTTTTATTAATTATTTTTATATATAATTATGTAATAGTATTAATTATATTTATAACTTATTATTCGCAGTGTGTATGCATATATATATATATATAGTATAATACTTAATAAATTTATTATATTTGCTTGTTAGATTATATTTGTCAGTAGTATTAACTAAGTATATTTTGAAAAGATTGTTTATGTATATGTATGTAAGTGTGTGTTATAAATATTGAAGATTTTTTATTAATTATTCTTCTATATAATTATGTAACAGTATCAATTATATGTATTTTTCACCATGTATAGTATGATGCTTAATAAATCTATTATTTATGACTTATAATATTTTTTTATCAATTATATTATACAACTAAAATATATATGATTACAATAATTATTAATGTAGAACTTTATCAATTATGTTATTTAAAATACATATATGTTTATAAAAGATTTATTTAGAAAAGATTTATTGTATCAATTAAAGTATGATTGAAAATATGTTGAAAAGATTCATCTTCTGCTTCCCTACAGGCGAAGGAGGCTTAGGATTAAGATCGTTGACTTCACTTCAGGATGCCTATTCGGCTAAATTATGGCTCAATTACAAACAGGGACACACACTCTGGTCGAAACTCATGAATAAAAAATATCATAGAGCTGGCAACATGGAGTTTAAATCTTCGGACTCTTTGACTTGGAAACGGTTGTGCAAGGTCAATGACTTGTGTTTGGAAATTTTTGATTACAGGGATGGTCAATGGGTATGGACGGATACTGGTGATGAATATTTCAAGCTCTCCAAGGCTTATGGTTATGTTCGGCATCATAAATCAGAGCTGGTATCCTTCAAAATGCTATGGGATCAGACCATTCCTTTGAAATTTTCTATCTTCAGCTGGAGGCTTCTAAAAAAATCTCTTCCATTACCGTATAGATTGCAGAAGATTGGCATTAATCTTGCCTCACACTGCCCCTTCTGTATGTCAAACGCTGCCACCATAAACCATACTTTTTATCTTTGCCCAGCTATCCAGGAAATATGGAGCGAATATAGGAACAGATTCTTGTCCGCAGCATCACAACAGGACTTTGTTAAACAAGAATTAATGCAGTGGTGGATGGAGTACAGTCCAAAAACGGTTGAGGGCAGGCTTGCTCGTCTAATTCCTCAACTTATTCTATACTCCACTTGGGTTTCTTATTGCAAGGTTACATGGGGCGGTGAAGTATTCCATCAGCCAAACATCTCAAATCAGATTCAGTTCACATTATTAAATTGGGGCATTGCTCATGCAAGGAAAAAATTTGTGAAGCCGGTTCCTTTACTCCATGACTACCTGCCTGACAATTTCGGCAAGACTCAGAAGATGAAGCTGACTCTAGTTACATGGCAAAAGCCTTCTGCAGGTCAGTTGAAATTAAATGTAGATGCGTCTTGGACCAAGACACGTACTGCAGGTGGAGCAATCTTAAGAGATAGCTTTGGAAATGTGACTGTAGCCTTCAACTTCAATTTGTTCGCTCAAACACCAGAAGATGCGGAGTGGCAGGCCCTTTTCTTTGCCATCCGCTGGTGCACCCTGCATCAATACACCTCATTGGTAGTGGAGACAGATTGTGAAGCCATTTACTGCCAGATTCAAGCACCAACAGTCCGAAGCCTCGCCAATCAGCTAAAGTCCAGTTTTCATCACAGCAACTCCTCATTATCACATGTTTATCGTGAAGGCAATCAAGCGGCCAATTTTCTAGCATCTCTCGGCCGAAAGCAAGGCATCTCTAGAGTTTTTAACTCCTTTGCTTCTATGCCTAACTTGTTGCAAAAAATTGTAAATTCTGACATATCTGGCATCCCTTATATTCGTTACAAATAAATAAATAAATAAATACTTTTCAAAAAAAAAAGTATGATTGAAAATAATTAAATAGAGACTTTAATATATCATATCAATTAATTTTATTATATTTACTTTATTAGTAATTATTAATTAATTTATTATATGTTACTTTAATTATATGTATATTTAATTACTTTTTTTTTATAAATACTCTACATTATCCATCATACTTTATAATTAGTAGTATTCACTAAGTGCTAATTCAAAATCTAATACGTGATCATAAATTATTATATTAATATTGATGCAAAATGTAAGCCATTTAAATGAAACAATATAATATCAAAATAATTATATAATAGTATTAATTATGTTATATTGTATCACATATGTTATATAAATTAAAAATATGTTTATAAATTTATATTACATAAACTTATAATATTATTCATCAATTATAGTATATTTTTGTCAAAATATTTATATTATATATACTTATTAATCAATGTTTTGAAAATATATCATTAATTATTTTCAATTCTCAATTTATTGAAAATATATATCATTAATTATTTTCAATGATCGAAATAATTAATGAACATTATAAATCATTAATTATCTCCAATTCTTAATTCATTTTTAAATACATATCATTAAATATTTTCATTAAAATTGAGAGCTCTAAACTTAGGGATAAAGTAAAAATTTAACATTATAATTAATGATTTGATATGGATAAATTGGATCCGTATAGCATTATTGCATTTAAAATTTATTAAAATGTACTTATATTTCATATGCAATATAATCAACGGTCACATTAATGAATTGTCGACTGATTAGTCTATTTTTTAACCAAGAGCAATAAAGACATTTTCAAACGTATAATAATTGAATTTGTATATTTTTAACAAGATAATTTGGATAAATACTTTTATCTTTAGAAATATAATACTCCCTCCGTATCATTTACATAGGAAAAATTTCCTTTTTTGATATCTTTTATATAGAAAATATGCCATTTTAGGTAAATTTTAGGGAGTGGAATGAGACAAAATACCATTTATACCTTTGCCTTAAAAGTAGGTTTTGAGAGATATTTTTTTAGGGGTATTTAAGTAAATAGAGATGAAAAAAGTGAAATTTTTTTAATTTTCGTGTCCATTTTACTTTTTCTATGTAAATGATATGGAAGGAGTATCTTTCTCTCTAGAAATATAAGAAATTAATAGGTATTATATATTTTCATTTAATTCGACATTCTTTCATATTTTTATGGTTATTATATTTATGCGCACGCATATATATATATATATGTATATGTAATATATACATAGAGAGAGAAATGGTATTGTAAAAAACAAAAAAAATTGTATTAGGAGCAAAAAGATGCAAATATAATAAAATCAACATTCTATGCTTTTATCAATTGTAATATTTTTTAAATTAAATTTATTTTTTTAACCGATCAAAATTAATATTTTTGATTTGTAATAAATGGTAGCTGTTCCATTTACTAATTTAATTCATTAACTATTTCTTGATATGAAAAAATATCAATGTCAAATAATTGTCCTTATCCAGATTAAATATTAAGAAATTTGAAATTTATAAAAATTATGAGTTATAATAATTTATGTTTTAACTTCTATTTATTTGTAAAATAATTTATATTTAACATTTAAAAAGTGATATTAAAGCGAAAATAAAAAAAAACCAAATAAATACTCTGTTGTAAGGAGTTAATATTTTTTAGGTTCTTATAATCTTAAATGAACCATTTTTGATAAAATTACCTTTTAGCAATCAAAATAAATAAAAAAAAATTAAAAATATTTTTTCTTCTTTCGTTCTAAATTTTGAAATCGCCTTTCTCCCATTTTGTTCAAAAAAAAAAGAAGCAAAATGACTCTTTATATATTTATATATATCGATGACTAGTTGATATATATGTATATATAAATATATTTTGAAGCAAAGTTGATATATAAATTAGTGCTGAATTATTTTTTGTCTCCAACAATAAATTTATATTCGATATTTACAAATAAAAATAAATTAAACAATCAATATATGAAATATACGAATCAAAGTAATGAAAAAAAAAAACTCCTTCAGTTCAAAAATAAAAAAATAAACATTTAAATTTTTTTACATGATATTTTATTATTATTTTAGTATATAAAAAGAAGAAGAAAGAAATCAACACTTTTAGGACACCTATATAAATCCATTTGTTAAATTGTAAGAATCCCAAAACCATTTTTATTTTGAGAAGTATTAATACTTTATTGACGTGCAAGCCTTTGATTGGTTCTCGCAGTGACAGTGACATGCGAAATGAACGCAAATCCTGACGATAGATTCCAATTCTAACATACATCGCTAAATCGCAACCACAATTCATTATTACCAAGCTTAGATAATATCGAACGTATCAGATCCAGACTCACCCAGACTTCCAACAACGAAAGCTCACCCACTACGGCCACTACACCACCACTCCCACTCCCACTCCCACTCCCACCCCCACCACCTCCACCACCACCACCACCACCATGAGGAGCAGAGCAAGGCAAAAAAAATAAAAGGAAATTTCAAGAGAGATATGAAAAAGACGCAAAACGCGGGCAAAAGCCCATTAAGACCCAAATGTTTATTAGTAATTTTTAGTTTTCCAAAATAAAATTAAAAATAATTGTCTCGATATCAGAACTGTGAAATTCAAAGAAAAGGAAATGACGACAAAATACCTTCTCTTTCTCTTTCTGTCCCTCTCTCTTTCTCCTCTGGCTTCTGCTTCTCTAACGCTCCAATGAAACCCTAATTCTGTTGATCTTCTCACTGATTTGTCTGTTCATTTCTCTTCTTCGTCGTTGTTTTGGTTCAGATTTGAGTGAAAAAAATGGTGATTCAATCTTTACATTGCGTAGATAACACTGAAACGAAGAGTAGTCCAAAAGGGAAGGTAGAGGCAGTTGTGTCTACTACTACTACTGCTACTACACAAAGAAGAGTTAGCTCAAGGTTACAGGCGACGAAGCAGAGACCTGAGAAGGAGGAATTGGTGAGGAAAAGAGTGGAGTTGTTAGATGAGAGTGGAGAGGGTGGTGGAAGCAAGAAGAGGACTAGTGTTTATGCTAGAAGAAGAGTCAATATTGAGAATGTGACTGAAGAGGAGGAGGAGGAGGTCAAGACGGTCAGTGAAGCTGTCAAGTCTGGGGGTGAAGTTGTGAAAAATCCGAGTATTGGAGGGCAAAATGGGGCTGTTGTTGGTGTTAGTGAGAGTGGTGTGAGTGTTGTGACAGAGAAGAGTGCGCATGCTAGGGTTAAGGAAACTTTGAGGTTGTTTAACAAGCATTATCTCCATTTTGTTCAGGTTTGCTCTGGGTAGAACTTGTTCATTGCATTTTTGAAATGGTTTTTCTTTTTTGGTGTTCTTTCTCTGTGTTGTTTTGGGTTAATTTCGATCATTGTATCTTGGAGATAAGTTTTACACTTGTCTGGCCTGATTATTGATGTGAGTTCAATTTGTTTACTTGCTTTTATTATATTTATGACGTTTCTTCTTGACTAAATTCTTGTTTTTATGCAATATTTTGTGTTGTGGGATTTTTTTTTTGTTTTTGTGTTGCCTAGGAAGAGGAGAAGAGGTGCCAAAAGGAAGAAGTTGACAAAAAGGCTTCCAAACCCAAAAGCTCAAAATCGAAGGTCAGTATGTGCTTCTGCTGTTTATTTTTCCTGATTGTAGGGTGCATTTTAAAGCATCTTTATTTTGCTAAATCTGCAATCTATTCAGTGACGTATGAGAAGCTTATATATTTCTGATTGGTGTGCCTTCAAATAATGGAAAAATGTTTATTAGATTTGTTCTTTCTTTTTCTAGATAAGGAAAAATTTCCTCTTGACTAGATAATTCAAACGAGGCAAAGATGTCCGTGTTAAATCCAAATCTTGATTTTTATCTTTGTGATATACTAATCTTACAATGGAATGAAGGCTGAGTCAGCCTTAGCTTATGAGTTGGCTAATACTAGCAACATGGGTTCTTGACCCATGTGGTCAGTCCTACTCCATCCATGCTGCTGGACCAAGTTTTCTCGAAACATGACATACTGACAAGGTGTTGCTGATGGGGAATTTGTATTGCTTTTGGATTTTGAATATTCTGTTATTATGAAGCGTGTTACACCTTTTGAGATTTGCAAAGTAGACTTCGATGCCTAATGAAGGTTGAAATGGATTTTTCTGCTGTGAACCTTTTGTTAATTGGATAATGACATAATGTCATTTTTGTAAACACTCATCTATGTAGTTGCAATTCTGCAGTTTATATGGCAAGTTAAATTTTGATATGTGCCTTTGAGCTCCTTTATCTTTGTATGTTAAGCTGATTTATAAATTTGTTTAGAAAGGGAATGCAATTGAGGTTGATGCTAAGAAAAAGGCCAAGCGTCCTGATTTGAAGGCAATATCTAAGGCAAGTGTCAATCAGTTGTTTTAAATCTTAGCTGTTTCTGTAACTTCTTAGTAGGCCTAATGTTTACTAATAGTTTAATGTAAGTTTGGTTCTGTTGTTCTCGACTGCTAGACTAATGACATGGAGCGCTAAACTAAATTTGCCATGATTGATATATCTTAGTGCTTTCTCTCTCCTGTATTCAGATTACATATGCAGTATGTAAGGTTGCTATTGACCTTTTTTATTTTATTTTATAAAATATAATTTTCAATTATTATTCTTGATATTGGCTTCTTTTATCGGCCACATTTTGATAAAATTTCTTTCCTATATGGGCTATTTATCATCAGGCTTTCGATTTTTGTTTATCATGATCTTTGCTCATCAGAAATTAGTTAAAGGTATGATTATGATGACTAGAAATGTAAAAAAAAATCCCTATTATTGTCCCTGTCCTCATCTATTGGATTGAGTGGTTTTCTAATATTATATCACAGCCTCTTTTATTTGAAAATGTAGAGTTCAAATCTTTGTCAACCGCATCCTATTAATCAAAACTTTTCATGAGGTAGAGATGGGCTTGCACTAATTTACACATGCGAGCCTAGATTGTTTTTGCTTGGTGTGTGCTAAAGACATAGAAAGCTTAATTCTTGAGCTCTCACCTTTATGTTTAAGCTTTTTGGTTTACTGTTTGTTAGTAATGCTGTTATTCTTTCTTGGTTGTCACTACCTGGTTTACTTTCTTGATGGGAAGAAGTTTGTGGTAGAAACATGGATTTTATACTTGCAATTATGAATTAATTTCTTCATCTGTTGAAATGAAATATTTTGGCAGATGCTCGAGACTAATGCTATAATGTATCCGGAGAAAAAAATTGGCAACCTTGAAGGTTTGTAGCTTGTACTTATATGTTTTTTATTTTTTGCTATTTCATATTTTTGCTTGGCTTAAATTTGATCTTTCAGTTCCGCATTTTAGTATGTATTGTGGCATGTAATCTTGATGAAATTGATTCTCAATATGCATATGTTTCATGTTTGGTAGTTGTTATTTGTTGACTTCAATGACAGGTATCAATGTTGGACATCGGTTCTATTCCAGGGCTGAAATGGTTGCTGTTGGCTTTCATAGCCATTGGCTGAATGGGATTGATTATATGGGCATTTCCTACCGCAAGGAGGTAATCTTGTTATAACTGTAATCATCATCTTTGTGATTAGCAGTATCTTTTGCATGGGTAAATCTTAAGCACAAAGATATTAGTGTTGATGCTTTTATGATCCATAATTTTGTATGGTGATTTTGGAATTATGGCCCTTCACTGTTTTGCAAGTCATTTTATTGTTGTTTTTTTACTTGTTTTAGGCTATAGGGTGGAATATCTTTACCTCTTTATTTATTTTGCATTCCTTTACATGTGCCTTGAGGTAAAAATGTTGGTATTGTATTTATTTTTGTTAAAATATGTTTCGTTTTGTACATGTTTGCATATCAAGAAATAGAAATTGTCATGTTCAAGATTTTGTTAGGACTTGCATAATTTTTTTTTTGCTGGTGTATACCAGCAAGTTGTTTATTTTCCTGGCAAACATATTTTTTGTTGATCTTGTAATTCAATAGACAATTTTTTATTATGCGGAATGTCAATTGGGGTAAGTTTACCCTTAAAGTAAATGATAAACTTGTTCTTCAGAGATGTGTTGGTATTTTACAGTCATTTCCATCTGAAAATTGCAGGAGTATGGTAACTATACATTCCCTCTTGCGGTTGCCATTGTCTTATCAGGAATGTATGAAGACGATCTGGATAATGCTGAGGATGTTATTTATACTGGTCAAGGTGGACATGATTTAACAGGAAATAAGCGCCAAATAAAGGACCAAGTTATGGAGCGTGGTAATTTAGCACTCAAGGTGTGTAATTTAAGCACCAAAAGAATCCTTTTTAATGTGTATATATTACATTGGTCACAGCATCTTATATCTAAAGCCCTTAATCAGGATTAGTTTGATCGCTGCCTTTCCCAAGTCTGTTGTATTAAGGTCTGTGCATGTATCTGCAAATCAAGTGATGATCATATGCCGGAATATTCTTACATTTTTCATATAGACCTTTCTATATCCGCATCTCATCTTTAGTTGATTTTGCTCTTACTATCGAACAAGGAAGCTTCTGTGGCTTCCTAGTCTAAATACAAAGGAATGGCAGGTGTAGCATGTTATATATAAAAAGCTTCGCCACTTATTATATTCCTTTTATTTAATGGAACTTCACATAGGAAAATCCTTTCAAAGCGACCTCTTTGTGATAAATGGGCCCTCTGCTGGCGCACAAGTTTTTGAAGTGGCTTACACTGAAAATTGGTATGACGCTTTGCCAATTCCATGATAATAGTGTCTCAGAGAAAAGTAATCCCATCTCAACTATCTTCACATAATTTGATTGTCTCTTTGCACATTCTGAACCATCTTAACCAGAAAATCTTACAAATTTGGAAAAGGCTTCTAACTTCCAATCTTTAGAATTCTACATAAAGAACACATTCCGGCTACCTTTTTCATGCTACGGTAGAGTGAGATTTCAGACTGAGTATTTAAACAGCCAACAAATGCCAGGAAAGCAGCAGTTTCCTGTGGACATGCCATTTACTTTACTGCATTTAATTGCAGAATTGTGTGGAGCAATGCGTGCCAGTACGAGTTATTCGAGGCCATGAATCTGCCAGCAGCTATAGTGGAAAGCTTTACACATATGATGGTTTGTACAAGGTACATTTCTATCACAAATACTAGGTTTTGTGACTTTTTGTAGTCACAGGTCATCTCAGCCCTGGAGTATGAATTTGTTGTGTACATGCCTCAAACAGCAGTATATAGTCGCTGATATTTTAATTCTCCTCTAAGTCTTAATCACTTGATTTGTGTTTCCATTTTTTCACTGTTAAATGTTATTTTTCTTAATTGTATTCTTGTCACCATGTTAACTCTTGGGAGACAATCGACGCTACTAAAAATTGAATAAAGCATATAGACAGTTCAGTTTGATCTCACTGTAATTTTTCTTATTATGTTGCACAATTCAGTTGTTGGGATTAGATTTTCAAAGGCCACGATAAAGTTTAACGATCACGCTACTGATTTTGGTAAAAAAATGTGTCTAAAAGGTTTCTATTAGGTCTGTTAAGTCTCACATTTGAACTGGGCTATTTCATAACAGCCAGAATTTTCTTATGTTGGTATACTTCTACCTTAACTTGTTATAGTTGCACTCACTTTACAGTATGAAGTGGGCCGAAATGGCCATTCAGATGATCTAGTCTCATAAAAGTTAAATCAATATATTGCTTCATCTTTATTCCTTTTGCTCAGGCTGTTTGTTTACCATTATGTTTAGCTTGATAGTGGGTCTTATGAAGATAAAAATTGTCTGCTGATCTTTTTGATACTTAGTTGCTGCTTCTGTTATTCTTTACGCAAACATATTCTCTTTTTCATTCACTTCATAGTGGGTCTTATGAAGATAAAAATTGTCTGCTGATCTTTTTGATACTTTTGCTGCTTCTGTTATTCTCTATGCAAACATTTCTCTTTTTCATTCACTTTATGTACATTTTCCCCCCAAAAAGCAGCTAAAAAGCCTATTATTTTGCTAATATCACTGTTTCTCAGGTTGTTCAGTATTGGGCTGAGAAAGGTATATCTGGTTTTACTGTCTTTAAGTATCGGCTGAGACGGCTGGAAGGACAGCCAATATTGACCACTAACCAGGTTTATATGTTTGCTTTCAATTTGATTACATTTTAATCTTGCCCACTATAAAAATAGGATTTGGAATTCCAATTTCTTCATATTTTCATCAATATGCACAGATACATATATACAAAGTCCTCTAAATAAAGTAAACAACAACAACAAAGATTTAGTCCCAAGCTAATTGGGGTCGGCTATATGGATTCTTCTTTTCCACTCTATTCGATTTAGGGCTATCTCTTCTGATAAATTTAAAACAACAAGTTCTTTTTGTATCACTTTTGTCCAAGTTAATTTAGGTCTACCCCTGCCTCTCTTAGTTATTTCTATTTTAATTAGTTTAGTTTTCCTAACTGGTGCATTCTTAGGTCTACGTTTCATATGGCCAAACCATCTCAATCTATGTTTTCTTATCTTATCCTCGATAGGCGCTATCCCTACTTTTTCTCTAATGCTTTCATTCCTGATTCTATCCATTATAGTGTGTCCACACATCCATCTTATCATTCTCATCTTTGCAACATGCATCTTACTCATGTGTTGTCATTTCACAGCCCAACATTCACTACCATACATCATCGCAGGCCATATGACAGTACGATAGAATTTTTCTTTCAATTTGACTGGCATCTTTCGGTTATGTAATACTCCTATGGCACTCCTCCATTTTATCCAACCAGCTTTAATCCTGTGACTTACATCTTCTTTACAACCACCATCCGCTTGAATAATAGAACCAAGGTATTTAAAATGAGTACTATGAGATACTGTTATTCCGTCTAAAATAACTTCGTCTCCTCCTCTATTTGCGTTATTAAATCTACAATGCATATATTCAGTCTTAGTTCTACTGAGCTTAAAACCCTTTGATTTCAAAGTACTTCTCCATAATCAACTTTTGACTTGTACCTGCTTGAGTCTCATCTATCAACACAATATCATCTTCAAACATCATACACCAGGGAATATCATCTTGTATATGCCTTGTTAGCTCATCCATGATCAAGGCAAATAGATAAGAGCTCAATACTGAACCTTGATATGACTCAATAGAAATAGAAAAATCCTTAGTATTCCTTCCAACAGTGCGGACACTAGTGATAACTCCATCATACATATCTTTCAAGACTTGAATATATTTTATAGAAATCTCTCTACGCTCTAGGATCCACCATAAAATTTCTCTAAGAACTCTATCATACGCCTTCTCCAAGTCAATGAAACCCATATGTAAATCCTTCTTCATCTCTTTATACTTTTCCATCACGTCTCTAATAAGAAAGATAGCTTCCATAGTAGATTGACTAGGCATAAAATCAAACTGGTTTGAGGATATACAAGTATCTAAACGTAAACGGTGTTCCACAACTCTCTCTCATAGTTTCATGGCGTGGTTCATAAGCTTAATACTTCTGTAATTTTAGCAGTTTTGAATATCTCATTTATTCTTAAAAATAGGTGTCAGACTGCTTTGTCTCCATTCATTAGGTATTTTTTTTGTACTTAAGATCTTATTAAACGAAGTCGTCAATCACAAAACTCCTGTATCTCCCAAAATTTTCTAAACCTCAATGGGTATTCCATTCGGTCCACATGCTTTACCGATTTTTATTCTCTTTAAAGCTTTCTTTACTTCGAAGAACCTAATCCGTCTAGTATACTTCACATTTTTCTCGGCTATGTCGTCCAAACCCTCAATGATTTTATTACGGTTACCATTAAGAAGCTCCTCAAAATAACTTCTCCGTTTTTCCCTGATATCTTGTTCTTGAACCAAGACTCTATTCTTTTCATCCTTGATGTACTTAACTTGGTTCAAATCTCGACATTTTCTTTCCCTTATCTTAGCCAATTTATAAATAACTTTTTCTTTTTTCTTTGTTCTAAGTTTTTCATACAAACTCTCTAGAGATTGTGCTCTTGCTTGCCTAACTGCCTTTTTAACTTCTTTTTTTGCTTGTTTGTAATGCTCAAAAGCCTCATTGTCACTACACTTTGGCAAACTTTTATACCATTCCCTTTTACTTTTTACTGCTTTTTGCACTTTCCCACTCCACCACCAAGACTCTTTCGAGAGATGTCCACATCCTTTATACTCTCCAAATGCCTTTTTAGCTACTCCTTTAATTATTGTAGACATGTTCACTCAAATCATTTGCTGACATATTTATATTTACCTCCCAACCTCCGGCTTTAACCAACTCATCCTTAAACATTAACTATTTTATACCTTTTATAGTTCACCACCTAATTTTAGGAACTCCGTTTCTCCTAGGCCTACTAGTCCAACTCTTAATTTTGATATCCAACACCACTAACCTATGTTGAATAGTCAATATCTCACCAGGAATAACCTTGCAATCCTTACATCTGGTTCGATTAGCAGAAAAAAAATCTCTAAACAATAGCAGTAAATCTCTCCCTATATCTTTAGGGCCACCATTTATTTCATTATCTAGCATATGGGGAAAAATTGGAAAAAACTAACATTAAGCCTTTGTTTGGATGAGAGTAAATTAGAGGAGAAATTAAATTTACTTTAATGAAGGAAATGAGGGTAATGTAAAAGAAATTTACTTTAAATTATTTTCTATTGTTTGTTAGATTAAATAAAAGGGAGAGTAATTTAAAATTTCTTCCTAATTTTAATGAAGAAAAGAAATGTTAAAATAGTAATTTCGCTCACTTATATAACCATTTACTTTCATTTACTCTCATTTCTCTCTATGTTGGAGAGAAATATTTTAGACATTGGAGAGGAAATTGGAAAATTGAATTTACTTTATTTTATTCTCCTTTGCCCTACTACTAATTATACCAAACAAGAGAAAGTAAATGAAATTACACTTACTTTTCCTCTTTTACCCTCATTTACTCCCAACCAAACAAAGGCTAAGTGAAAGGTACGCTTGTGCTGCCAAAGATCTTTTAATTCTTGTGGTGCTGGTTGCCACGCTTGGTGTTTACTCCAGCTAAGTAAGGAGCTTGTTCAAAAAGACAAAATATGTACCTCTAACAGATAAATATTTATATGATTAATCTACTGATGTTTCTAGCATATAAAACCTGAAGATGCATCTGCTTATTTACAAAATTAGAGACATTATTTGTTACTTTTTTTCCTCATTCTTGATTCTAAGTTTAATATTTTGTTCCATGTCTTTTTGACTCTCCTTAGATCTCACAGTTGTTCTTTCATAATAGGTCCACTTTGTTTATGGGCGTGTTCCCCAGTCAGTTTCAGAAATTAGAGGGTATAAGCATTTTACCATGTTGTAGAATTGAAGCTTGTCTCTCTGTATTCTCATCTCAACATGTAATTAATTTCTGCTGTTTCATTGGTAAGGTTGGTATGTGAGGACATTAGTGGAGGCATGGAGGATGTTCCTATTCCAGCTACAAACATGGTCGATGATCCACCTGTACCACCAACAGGCATATACTTGATTGTTTAGAATTTGATATTGTACACTGCTTGATAAAATGCAACATACACTCTGTCGAGGTTATACCAGTATTTGCTTGGCATACTCAGGGGCGAAGCTAGACTTTTTAGTGAAGAGAGGCAAAATAAAAATATCATATATTTTTTTAAAATTGTAAAGGGGGGCAATTAAGCATTTTAAAAATTTTAATAATATATATACATATATATATATATATATATATATTTCAAAATAGAAGGGGGCAGCTAGCCCCTTCTAACATGAGTAGCTGCGCCCCTGGGCATACTAGTGTGGTGTTCTAAATTACATTATTACTACTTGGTTCTCTGTTAACTATCACGAACTAATCCTCCTCTAATCACTTCCTTTTTTGCCCCGTTCTCTAGCTACATCATTACATATATTGAATTTCATTCTATGTTGCTAGACCTAAATTGTCAAAATAGGCCTGCATTAATGTTGAAATCATGAATACTTCAGGTTTCACATACCGTAAGTCTCTTCTAGTTGCTAAGCACATTAAGCTCCCAAACAGTGCCAATGGATGCAATTGCAAAGGAGCTTGCGTGGATCCTCGGACATGTTCTTGTGCAAAGCTTAATGGCTCTGATTTTCCCTATGTGCATCGAGACGGTGGCAGGTATGTGATTTTCAATTCAACCATATCTCAGTGAGAACTTGTATTGGGAAGTCCTTTAAGTTTAAATAAAAGGGCAGCCCGGTGCACGAATGCTCCCGCAATGAGCGGGGTCTGGGGAAGGGTCGGACCCATTGGGTCTTTGTACGCGGCCTTCCCTTGCAATTAATTACAAGAGGCCGTTTCCACAACTCGAACCCGTGACCTCAGGTCACACGGCGACAACACTTACTGCTGCGCCAAGGCTCCCATTTTCCTTTAAGTTTAAATAGTTAGCCTAAATTTTATTTGCTTGATATTACCTCATCATACTCTTGGTTCCTGTCATTTATTTCCAGGTTGATAGAAGCCAAGGATATTGTATTTGAATGTGGTCCAAATTGCGGCTGTGGACCACAATGTGTCAACCGGACATCTCAGAGAGGATTGAAGTACCGTTTTGAGGTTTCATTATTGTCTCAGTCTTTGTGAATGCCTACAACATATTCTATAAAGTCAATCTTCTTTAATGTTTATGTTCAAACATTTGACTGGTTAAATCACAGGTTTTTCGCACTCCAAAGAAAGGCTGGGCAGTAAGATCTTGGGACTTTATACCTTCCGGGGCTCCAATTTGCGAGTATGTTGGAGTGCTTACGAGAACAGAAGACTTGGATAGTGTCTCTGAGAATAATTATATTTTTGACATTGACTGCGTGCAGACAATGAGGGGCCTTGGAGGAAGAGAGGTATCCTTGTTCTAGATGTGGTTTATGATAAATATCAACAGTCTCCCATCTTTTTAAGATATGAAAAATGAGAACTTGCTTCTTTTAGAAGTGAATATCATAATCCTTGATTTTCTGTCTTTTGCTGCTTTTTAATCTTCCATTTACATTTTAATTCCTCAGCTTCCTAAATGAACCAACTATTTTTGGATTTTTAGGGAATTAAATGTTTCTGTGTAAAATATTAGGGACTAAATGATTATTTGATTTGAAAAGGCTTAAGTCTACTCATGGATGCTCAAACTATCACTGAGGGCTACTAAAAAACCCAAGTGTATGATTTGTCAATGGAAGGGATAAACTGCCATGGATTTAATAACTAAGCAGCTTACTTACTGCCTTCGAGGACACAAATATTTGAGTGTATATTCTACTAAATGTCAAGGGGCTATTTTAATGTACATGATGATTTTTCTTGAAATTATACTGTGTTTGATTCCTGTATAGATATTTATATAAGGTACTACTCTTTATAATATCATTCCTTGAAAAGTCAGAAGACACAATTATACCAAAACCTGCTTATTTTTGGTGTTGAGTTAGAGGCTGAGGACATCCATTTCTAAATATTAAATTGTGGGAAACATAGGTTTGCAGGAGTGTTTAAATATTTTAATGAAAGGTTAAATTATAGTGAGTCCCAGAAAAGGGGAAGTTGGTAGATTTTGGTTGTTTTGCATTGCTACTGGCAGTCTTTTTATACTTGTCATTCAATGTGTAGACTGATCTCTGCAAGAATCAACCTTAGTGATTTGTTTTACATAGCAGGATGCTTAGTGGAATTTGAATGAAGTTTTAGCGTGATTCTACAATTTAACATTTTATTGTTTGATTTTATCCTTGATATACTGAGTTTTGTCTATTTTCTTATCCTCAGAGGCGACTCAGAGATGTATCAGTGCTGACAACTAATGGCCTGGATAGACCTGATGATCAGAAGTCTGAAAGTGTGCCAGAATACTGCATTGATGCAGGTTCCAGTGGAAATATTGCCAGGTTCATTAATCATAGTTGTGAGCCTAATCTGTTTGTTCAGTGCGTTTTGAGCTCACATCATGACCTCAAACTTGCTCGGGTAATGCTATTTGCAGCAGACAACATACCTCCTTTGCAGGTACCTTTTTATGCTATAAGCTAAGTCATAGAAATGTTCTATATTCAAGTAATTGAAAGTTGCTCATTATAATTTGGACCATTCCTTGCTGGATATTTTTTTTTTTGAGAAGCAGTATTAGTCAGTTTCTAATGATTTATGCAATTTGTTTGTCAAAATTATCCTTTTCCAATTAACATTTTCTAGTAGAAGGGTCACCATCCATTAATAAATAGTGTCTTGCTATTACTTATGGACATTAAATATCTTGATAGACAAGGTTTCGAGCTGGTTATTCCTGTGATAATTGTGATAATACCCTATTTTCTTTCGGTTTCTTGGTTCAGATCATTGCAGTGCCAGCTTTCTGTTTGAAAAAATCATTTCTATGTTAATTACTCCCTACCTCCCAAATTAATAGTCCACTTTACTTTTACCCACAGATTTAGAAATTTAATTAATCTCATGCAAAATTTCTAAAATAACCTTACTCCTTAATAATAACATATTAATTATATACATTTTGTTCAATATGTATATGTTAATTGCACAACTATAATTAACAAAGGATAATATAGGGATTTTTTTTATTAAACTGACATTGAAAAATGTAAAATGGACTAATAGATTTTGAAGGTGTGAAAAAGGAAATGCACTATCAATTTAAGATGGAGGGAATATGATATTTGTTTTTCTTACATGATACAGTTGACTAAGTGTACAAAATTTGAAGATGTACCATTCATTGCGATTTTCTGGAGCTTCATTAGATATTATTACAAGAAGGAGATGTAGTCTGTTTTGAAATTCAGCTGGTTGTAATCTTCAGTTGCATGTTCTTATGATGTTAACTCCTCTAAATTTAGTCTATGGACTACAGCATCATATTTGATATGATGTTCGAAGTTGGGCGATTTATGCTTCCATGTTAAATGCTATTTCTATGGTGATTTGTAAATGTGTCAATAGTAACTTGTTTAAACTGTCTAATGATTATTGCAATAAATCTAAATGGGGATGCTTGGAATGTGGTTAGTGATGTCGAATGCATGATCTGACCTATACATGGGTTTATGTCCTATCTTCCCGTGCATTGTTTTGTGTGACCTCATTTCTGTTGGGTGATATATTCAAATGGAATCATGATTTTTGAGATCTTGTCTGATACTTGCAGATGAACCCTCAATCTGCCATTAACACTCTTTTGTGCCTGGTTTAATTCCATCATGCTGTAATTTTCTTTGGAGTTTGTGCTATGATTGATTCAAGTTTAAGAGGCATTTTTGGGTGAACTCACTTGTTTGGATGTATGTGCATTTTCGCCGTAGCTAACAATGATTCTCTTTTTTATGCTATACTATGGATGTGTTTGCGTTGGCTGTTTATGTAATTGCTCTGCTGTTGGCTATTGCAACCACAATTTGCTGTTGCAATTTCCACTTGTGTATGATAACAAGTGATAAATGTATTCGATCAGAGTAGCTATTGAATCTTTTATCAACCAATTGTCGAGAGCTCTTTTGCTACCTGAAACAGTGGTTGATGGTTAAAAGTTTTTCAATTTGTCACGTTGAAAGAGTTAAATGCAAATCAAGGTTTTACAACTGCTAGATAAAATTCTCCTGTAGTTTCTAGGATTTTATTTTAACTTAGAATGACCAATTTTTCTTTCCTGTTGTAGGAGCTTACTTATGACTATGGCTATGCCCTGGATAGTGTCTCCGGCCCTGATGGAAAAATAAAACAGATGGCATGTTACTGTGGAGCAACAGACTGTAGAAAGCGCTTGTTCTAGTTGGTCGGTCGGTATCAAGTTGTTCTGTTAATCCAAACGTGATTACTGCTGCTGCTCTTTTGGCAAATATATACTGGGCATAACTGCATTAACGTCAGCATATTTACAATCAAGGCGATATATGAGTATGTTCTTTTGTATATTTGTTATTTTTACAAGCTTCTTTCTTAGCCTGCAACCCTGATTTCCCCCCTCTTATTTGGGTTTATTTCCATGATTAAACCCTGAACGTTATACATGACACTATAATTATTACTCAGATCAATTATGAAAAAGAAAAGGAAATTTTGTGCCAACTCTTTTTGTGAAAAGTTAAGAGGGTGACATCGTCTACTACTAAGATCTTAGTATCATTACAATTTATTCATGGTCAATGATGATGGTTAAATATGCTTGTGCAAGTCTTAATATTATTTGCTCCGACTATGAGTATTAAGAAATGGAAAAGCAAAATCTTGGTAAATGAAAAATTAGTAGTTATAAAATATTGCTTATCAGAAAAATTCATTATTGTTTATCCATCTGTGCATATGCCTTGTGCTTTGCGGATGGAAGATTTGTTCGAAATAAGATGGATTGAATGCAAGATATATGTGTTGGCTTCGTACATGACATTAAGCCCTTTTTGCCAATAAAATTAAACATGAGATTAGGTTTGTTTGGTATCCTTTGTTGCAAATGGTTCTTTGCAATACTGTAAGTAAAATATGCTTTTGAAAAAAGTAAAATTTAATTTCAATGACATTCTTTTCTTTTTTTTTTTACACAAAAATCACAAGTTGCAAATCTCAGAGAGCTAGCTACTTTATCAGAGTCTGGTTCTGTCTAAACGTAAATTGGCAATTCGGTTAATCATAAATCAGAATGTCTAGTTGACATTTGATACCTCAAGCATTGTTATCTTAGCTATTTTCAGCTTGCGGAATTTAGTCTTGGCTATGTTGGTGGCAGAAATGGAAGGCCCTTTAAGACTTGTATAATCAGACCCAATTTTATTTGGTAAATAATCTTAAATATGTGAAATTGAATAAGAAAAAAAGATGTCACTGTGCAATCACACGTGCTAGTAATAAAGAGTACTATAAAATGTTGAATTTGCCGGTATGAAATCTCTCCTCCTACCTCCAAGTGAGCAACTTAGATGAATGATTTGTTCAATTGCTAACTTGTTCTTGGTGAACAGGGTTGTCCTATGACTTGTTCAAACTACTGGTAAATCATCTTATCTGGTTAATCAAATTTTGTATTGTATAAAATATTCCATTACAAACTTTAAAAACCATGACCAATCAAGCTCATGTGTATTACAAGAAATAAAATTCCCATTAGTATCATTTATATAAGTGAACCAAGCTCCCAGTGAAAGAAAGGTAAGTGAGATATTGCAAATTAACATAAAAATGTCTATGAAATAAAAATGCATCATCACAGAGTCAGATGATGATTCAATAAGATATCAGTTAGTAGTGTCTCACTGAATATGGAACTCTCAAGTGGAGTCATCCATTTCTATGTTGCTCTTTATCCTATACTTCCGACCTGGTCTCTGTGAACTGATTTTTCTGTCAGCAGCTGTTTCTGGTTCATCTTCGTCCATAGCACTAGGTTCACTATCTTCTATATCAGCAGCTACAATGCTAATGGGAAAACCTTTCCTATGCACGGACTCCTTATTGGCATCATCCCCAGAATGATTAATAATCATTTCATTATCACTGGATTTCCTCTTTGGTATGAAGGTTAGTGATTTTGGAAGATCTTCGGATGAATCATCTGGCTGCGATTCAGTAGTATTTGACTTCTTCAGCATCTTAAGAAAGTCCATAAAGGCTTGCCGGTTAGATTGTTCATCCATATCACTAGATGAATCAAAAGTGTAGCGAGTGTATTTTGAAGGATTTCGCATATAATCTGGAATTCCAGAAGGATAATCAGGGGGTAGAGGATACACCAAAGACTCGTCTATTGAATCAGCTTCCATGTGTAAAGCTCTAACCTCATGAGACTCTTTATCAAAACCATCTTTACATTCTGGATCAAACCGGACACGTTTCTGACCCTTAGAATCAGGCTGATTATTTTTTGACTTGGAATCAGACTCATCATCCCTTCTCTTTAGAATGGGTTTCAGGTTACCATCCTCCATTGCCTTAACTGGATTATCAACGACAGGCGGTGAATCTTGTTCACAAACCCTTAAAGAATCCATATTTTTAGCAGCTTCTGCATCTTCTTTGAGCCTAAGTTTTGCAGCAATGTGATTTGCACGTGGATCCCTAGGGATATCCTTCAATGAATTAGGAAGCTCGTTGTAAGAATCTATATTAATCCCATAATCAGTTATATCTCTCATGTAAACCCGATCATCAGCTTTTTCCTTTCCAACAGCAACTTTGTCATATTCATCTTCCTCTTCCTGCATAAAATAATAAGAAAGTTAAGTTTTGAATGGAGACCTCATAATAAAAGTTACCGAGATATACTGAATCAATGAAAGTGATTAACATAACAAATAAATGAGTAATGACATAATTCAGATTTCATGCTGTTCATATTAACTACAAGCTTAACCAAGTCTCATATGGAGCTCATAGAAAGGCAAACCATAACTACAGTAAAAATCAAAGAAAACATAGAAAGATCCTGCATTGTTGCAGTTGCATGATTAAACCCAAATAAGCGAAGGACATGAAATCGGCATTTTTAATAGCAATTAGCAACAATAAATTTAGTTTATAATAATAACAGGATCATTTTCAAGAATCTAATCAATTCCCTTCTCTTAATTAATTAATCTAATAAATTAAAAAAATGGGTTATTGATTGGCACTGCTAAAACCTCAGAAAACACTCCGCCCAATTCAATGGCTACTAGCTGGAGTGACAGCAACTAGAGAACAAACAAATTAAACAAAAATAGAACAAAACACTGTCATGTAACCAAATAAAGAAAGCGAGAAGAGGATTGAGGATTAAGGATACTTCGCTATCAAGAGTACAGTCAAGGCCAATAGAGTTCTTAATCTCCCACTCCTCGTCGTTATAATCATCAGGTTTCTGTTTCACCGACTGGCTCGATGAGCCACGGGACTGCTCATTGTCTACATCTTCGTCGAGGTCGTCCAGGTCCTTCTCTAGCTCCCACCCGAAATCCACACCGTAACTCTCGCGATTGCTTGGTAAAAACCCTTTCTTGAACGGAAACGAATCTTCCAATAGTTGGGATTCGGGTTCGGGGCTGTCCTTGTCTCGGTTCCATTCTTTTCGCTCGATTTCTTCGTCTGTGAGACACCATAGAGTGCTTAAATTAGTAGATGGCGGTGCTGTGGAGGAGGAGGAGGAGAAGGAGGCTAGAGAGCCAAACGCTTTGTCGACTCGGAGTCTGAAACTATCTTCCATGATTTTGAATTTTTTTCAGTTTTTTTTTAGGTTTATGGAGAAGGGGATAGGGTTTTGAGGTTTTCTGGCTAGGGGTATTTATTCTTGAATAGGACAGCTTTATTCCTATAACCAAATGGAAATTATTTTAGAACCGGATCAGGATTATTTTTTTTAAATTTATTTTCCTATAAATCATAATTTCAAATTCAAACGCGATACCACTAATTTAATGAGAGGTAAGAGGAGGATTGAGGATTAATGGTACGTTCAATAATATAATTTTTTCTATGTATTTATATATTTATAATTTAAAATTTTAATTAAGTTAAAATATATTTTTATCAATTAATTTATATATTCGATTTAATTAAATGGGATCAGATTATTTTGGTAACCGACTCTAGTAAGGCATGCCCAACTGCTGAAAATGTGAAAACTTGATTTAACAGTTCATAGTTAAAAATTGCATTTGTAGTTAGAATTATTTTATATATTGGTGTCTAGAAATATTTTGTTCTACTTTCTACGCCCAAAAATGATAAATAATATATTTGGAAAGAGCTCAATTTTATAAGCTGATATTATTACAATATGGTATAATTTTTAGTTAAATAAACTATGATTGAACTTATTATCAAGACCAGTTTAATTATCCTTACTAATATTATTACAGTTGTTCTTCAGACATCCTCCACTTCTTGTTTCAGACATTGCAACCACTTATTTTTTTTTGTAATTTTCTAGATATGGAAAAGGATACATTTTTAATCAAAATAAATTAAAATATATAATATATAAATTAAAATTCATTAACAAATTTACTATAATTTACACAAAAATAAAATTTTATCTAATTCTAAATCTTTATTTTTTTTATATATTTAGTATAAATTTTATTTCAATTTTACTATCAACTTTCATTATTTAAAAAAAAATATATTAATAAAAAAACATGTATAACTTATAAGATGGAAAAACACTCTTTATATACTTAGTTACGTATTATATTTGAATTAAATGAAGAGAAATGAATGATTCAAAAAAAAAAAAGAAGAGAAATGAATGAGTGAACTTGCAATTGAACATTAATTACTAATAAAAGAATTACTCCATAAATTTATTATAATTTATTAATTTTTAATTTAAATACAAATCATTATTTTTCTTTTAAATTTATTGTCAAAACATTTATTTAATATTCACAATTGAATTTCATTATTTTAAAAATCTAGCAATAAAAAAATAGACAAAACTTATAAAATGGAAATAGCATTCTTTATATACTTATTATTTTTCACAAAAATTATATTTCACAAAAAAAAAAAAACTCAAAATTCATTTATACTATAGGGGTTAATGTTCAACTTGCAATTAAAAACTGTATGGAACTAAATTATATTACCAAAATTATAAAAATCAAACGAATATATATTAAAAAAAAACACAAAGATAATACATATATTTATAATGTATATATATATATATGTTTGATGAATTATTATAAATTCAAATAATAATAATGATATATATAATAAAATAAAGTAAGTATTTTTCTCTGAGTCTTATTTTTTCAATTTGGTTTAACACGAGTTATCATCTATTTATTTCGATTCGGTATTTATTTTCATTTATTCTTTAATTTTTTGTTTGATTTTATTTTCAAATTTTTAAAAATAAAAAAAATTAAATCAGTTGAAATTTTTTAAATTAGCTAATCAAACAACAAACTCAGCTCCGCCTATATTGCCATAATATATTAATTAATGTAAATAATAAGTGGAAAATCACTAAAATATAGTTTAATGGCAAAAAACAATATGTTACTTTTGACTATATCTCTTATTGGAATCTTTTTCTCTCTCTCTCATTTATAATTAATAAAAAAATTAAAATACATCTTCAATATTTGTATTAAGTGCAGAGTAATAGAGACAAAGTATTATCATGTCTATAAAATATTGTATATTTATAATGTTGATAACTTATGTTCTTATCCAAACTTATATTAAATTTTTTTGGTTAAATACTTCCAGAATAGAGAGCTAAAAAACATTTAGAAAAAAAAAACTGTCCAAAGTCTAAACGACTCGAAAGGATAAGAATATGATGACAGACAACAACAACAAAACAACAACAACAATAATAATAATATTATCAATCAGGGTGTCTCTGGTTGATCATACTATCTTTTAAAAAAATTAATAGAATATGAAGTCTTAAATTCGATTTCTGGCGACCACATATTTAGTACCATTATAGTATATGCTAGTATTTCTATGATGCTCAGAGAAGGACTATTTTTACTGTGTAACCCACAATATTACTCGGTATATCAGCGGCGTCCTTAGTATAAAAAAAAATAATAATAATATTTATAGCAGAGTATGATCGATTGATCATTTTAAAACATCACTTTCATGGGTTGTTCAAAAAGACAAGAAAAACCTACACAAACACAATCCAGTCTCAGTGTGCACGCCTCTTCATACCTGCTCTCTTCTCAACCGAGCGACCTAACAGTCAAATCTTACAAATACCAATCTTCCCATTTCCACATTTTCATCGAACACATGATCGTCACTTCGTTCCTATTTCCTCTGCTTTCAACTTCCACTTTGCCATAATCATGGCGACCAAGATGATCGCTTTCTGCTACTTAACTATCTTTTTGCTCGGAATTTTCTCTGTGGAATCCAAGTACATTTCTTATAATACCACAGGGACTATAGTTCCTGGCAAAATTAATGTTCATTTGGTGCCTCACTCTCACGATGATGTTGGTTGGTTGAAGACAGTTGACCAGTACTATTTTGGTGGCAATAACTCGATTCGGGTATACTATAAAGATTTTTGTGCTTGTTTTATGTGATATTCGATAAAATTTTGATTGGTTCTTGTTGGTTTGTTGAGTAGGGAGCCTGTGTGCAGAATGTATTGGATTCTGTCATGTCTGCTTTGTTCGAGGATAAGAATCGCAAGTACATTTATGTTGAGATGGTCAGCATATTCTACTTTCTTCTTACTATTTTCTGAGCTTTTCTTTTTTCTTCTTTTTTTTTTAAGATAAATTTCTTTGATGCTGAATATGTTTGGTTTTTGAATTCACGATAGAATTTGATTTGTTGTTCAGGCATTCTTTCAGAGGTGGTGGAGACAGCAAAGTGAATCAATGAAAGTTAAAGTCAAAGAGCTGGTTAACTCTGGTCAACTAGAATTCATGTAAAATTTCATCAATTAAACCTTGTTATTTTCTTATATTTATGGTAATGATTGTAGTTGCTATATTGGAGTTTGAGTTTTTGGAATTCAATTTATGAAGTTAGTAGTTGCCTCTCTTGACTGATAATTGTTTATTCTCCTCTCTCTGGAAGAAATGGAGGCATGTGTATGCATGATGAGGCAACTCCGCATTATATTGATATGATTGATCAGACAACTCTAGGGCATCAATTTATCAAAGATGAATTTGCTCAGATTCCTAGAGTTGGTTGGCAAATTGACCCTTTTGGACATTCTGCTGTTCAAGGTTACTTGCTTGGTGCTGAGGTATACTAATCTCTATTTTTCGTTCTTTGGTGGTTTTCTTTGCTTTAAGTATGTCATTAGATTTTTCTATATTGCAATTGGCAATGACTGCTGTCACGAGTCACTATACCTATCTAACCAAGGTTGGGGTTGGGGATGGTTTGAATTGAGATCATAAGTTTGAGCTATAGTACTCTTCTCTCGTCCTGCTAAGTAAAAAGGAAGGACAAGAAAAAAGCGCTACTGTACCTATCTCATATTTCATATGCATAATAAAGTGTAGAAGAATGAGTGTAAATTTTCTTGGTATGTAACTTGAGATGTACTGAATAACATCTTCTTTTAAATCTATCAGCTCTGCAATCTACATGCTGATTTTTCTTTTTTCTTTTTGCAGTTAGGATTTGATTCTCTCTTTTTTGCTCGTATTGATTACCAAGATAGAGCTAAGCGATTAAAGGAGAAGAACCTTGAGGTTATCTGGCGAGGTTCCAAGTCCCTTGGTTCAACTTCACAGGTTGGGATCCTATCTATATATTTCTTTTATATTTTATGCTATTGGTTTCAGCAGAGAGATTTTCTTCCTTTCATCGGTCTGAAACATGTTTTATGGAGTTAGAGCCTTAATTAATTTTTTTAATGGTCCTGGCATCCTATTGACTCCTTGCGTCGTCAATTCGTTGTGCAGATATTTACTGGTATATTTCCCAGGCATTATGACCCCCCTGACGGTTTTACATTTGAAATAAATGATGTCTCCCCTCCTATTCAGGCAAATACTTCAAAAAAAATATGGATATTCTCTAATATGTTTATCTGGAACTACTACTTACACGTCATTTTTGTATGAAGGATGACATTCTTCTGTTTGATTATAATGTTCAAGAGAGAGTTGATGACTTTGTAGCTGCTGCTTTAGCTCAGGTACTATCTTAAGAGTGTCTATTTAGTCTGTCATTTTCTGCCAGATTTTAGTTTCTCTTTTAAAATGATCTGTGATTATATTTATTGGTGTATGATCTATATTGTTTTTTTTTCCATCCCTTTTTATCTCTTTGAGCGAAGGGGAGCCTTGGCGCAACGGTAAGCGTTGTTGCTATGTGACTTGAGGTCACGGGTTCGAGTCGTAGGAACGACCTTTTGCAATTGTAAGGGAAGACCGCATACAAAGACCCAGTGGGTTTGACCTTTTCCCGGATCCCGCGCATAGCGGGAGCGTTTGTGCACCGGGATGTCTTTTTTATCTCTTTGAGCACTGTAAGCCTTTTTCTCTGAGTTGAAGCATATTAGATAAGATAAAATGCAGGTTATAGGCTAATAAATATTTTTGAAGATCCATTTGATAAAATGAAATTCGAACCTTGTTTTTGATAGTGAGTTTACAAGTAACTGCTTGGATATCCTATAACTTTGTTAAAAAGGGCAGTGCTGTTGTTGATATGATTGCATGGATATCCTATATCTCTGTTAGAAAGGGCAAGTGCTGTTGTGGCTGTTTTATGTTTAACATTATGTTTTCTACTCTGAAGCTATGTGGTAAATGGCATTTAATGAAGTGTGTTCTTTTTTTTTTTACCCTTCTTCACTTTAGGCTAATGTAACTAGGACAAATCATATAATGTGGCTGATGGGAACAGATTTTCGCTATCAGTATGCAAATTCATGGTTCAGGCAGATGGACAAGTTCATTCATTATGTTAATAAGGTACTCTTTTCTTACTCTTTCTGATGACGGATGCACTGAGTGAAAAATAATGGCTTTGTATACACTTAAGCTCTTTCTCTTCTTGTTAATGCTCTATTGAATTCTAAAGCCACAACAATGACAAAAGGAAGAAATTGGAATTTTGTGATAAATGTTTTTGATTGATAACTCCCAGGATGGACGTGTAAATGCTTTATATTCAACCCCGTCCATATATACTGATGCTAAATTTGTTGCCGATGAACAATGGCCTCTCAAAACTGAAGATTTTTTCCCGTGAGTTTGTTTTGGTATTATATTTTTATACCATGCACATGTTTTTGGGACCTTGCTGAAAATATAAAAATATTACACTCCAGGTACGCAGATCACCCAAATGCATATTGGACAGGTTATTTTACAAGTAGACCAGCCTTTAAAGGCTATGTCAGAATGATGAGTGCTTACCATCTTGTATGATTTTGGCCCTTTTTAACTTCTGCTGCAAATTATATATATATATATATATATATTTTTTTTTTTCTAAATTTTTTTGTAGGCTTTCATTTTGTTCTTTAAATATTAATCGCTGTCATTGTTTGAAATTAGGCTGCAAGGCAGCTTGAATTCTGTAAAGGCAGGAGTAGTTCAGGACCAAACACTGACAAACTTGGTGATGCTTTGGCACTTGCTCAACATCATGATGCAGTCAGTGGTACGCAAAGGCAGCATGTTGCTGCTGATTATGCTTTGCGACTATCAATTGGTTACATGGAGGTTCATATCAATTTATGTCTAACACTAATCTAAATTATGACATGACTAAAACCAGATACAGATCTTATGAATTCAGCGATATTTCTCTGCAGGCTGAGAAGTTAGTTGCTGCTTCTCTTGCTTTCTTGGGGCAATCTAAATCAAGCAGTAGACAGAGTAACACTGTCACAAACTTTCAGCAGGCAATATATGATTTGTCTCTGCACTGTTTTCTTGTTGTATTTCAGATAAGCTGTGCACTCTAATTCTGTTGCAAGTGATTTATGTATGTGTTAATCATTGGCTCGTACTTGAATGCCTAAAATTAATACCATAACAGTGTCCATATGCTTTACAATTTTATAGCTTCTCAACTCTTAGATGTTAACAAGGATTTGGGGTAATTCAAAATATTGCGATGCACTTGAATTCCTATAATTATTTATTACACTTGAAGCTTGCCTGTTCTGAATGTCCCTTCATTTTCTTATTTTTATTATCTGTGGCAACTTCCTTGTCTCCAAGGCTACATTTTTTTTATCTTCCATGTAGCTTTCCTAAGAAAAAAATTGGCAAAGGTTTATGAGCGAGGATAGGATGTTTGATATGTTTTGCTTCACAATATGACATTTTGGCATTATTAAGTGCAAAAGTTTACTGAGCCTTATTGTGTGATTTTTTTTGACAGTGTCCTCTACTTAATATAAGCTACTGTCCTCCATCAGAAGCTATTTTTTCTGATGGGAAAAGCTTGGTAATAGTATTTTTCACCTTAACTCACATGCTTCCATGTTGATGATTATAGATTGCTATTTCATACCAATTATTCTCTTTGATTCTCTTCTCCTTTTGTAGGTGGTGGTTGTTTACAATCCTCTGGGATGGAATCGAGAGGAAGTGATACGAATTCCGGTGAGTGTTTGTTATTGAGCCTTATAACTCTAAGAGCCTCTCTTACCTCACCACCACTAAAGAAAATGATCAATTTAGGGACCTGGGCCAATGCAGTTGATTGGTCTCAATGATGTTGTCATTACTTTAGAGATTCATGCATTTCTGCATAAAAATTTGTGATGCAAGTAGCTTTATTGGTGCATTCTTATCTTAATCAGTGAGTCAGCGAACTATGACTATGCCTTCAAGCAAGTTAGCAATTGTTTCTCTGTTGTTAAGTAAGTCAAGTTTGTCATGTTTGCAACTTTAGTCAACTTTAGTTTCTTGTTAATCGTTATATCATCCAATTGGAACTGTTGCTGTTTTGACAGTGGTCTTTTACTTTATTCACCTTCTTCTGAGCGAAAAAGTATATATCTGTTTCGTAATATCCATTCTTCTATGATACCTTCTGTTGTCTCATAGAGAATCCTAACGTTGTGTGGTTGCATGTGCTATTGGTTAATATGAGAAGGCCTTTTGTGATATTGATGAGATGTGTAGATGAAAACTAACTTTAATGCAACTAGTTTAACTGTTGTCTCAGCTGTTTAGAATATACTTTAATTGACCAAGTAGAAGTTAAGGTATCAGAGTTAGAAGTGTTTTATTGCTTTATAGACGAGGAATATTGTTTTATCAGAGGGACTTTTCTCCAGTAGTGGACAAACCTTTTGTAATACAAGACAGCAATTATTTGAACATTAAAAAAGATGATATATTTTCATGTATATAACTAAATTTCATCAAACTCGCCACAGGTTTCCACGGAAAAAGTTGTTGTTCAAGATTCTAGTGGGAGAAAAGTTGAATCGCAACTTCTACCTATATCAAATGCAACTTTACGCATGAGAAATAAATATGTCAAGGCATATCTGGGTAAATTCCCTAGCGAAACACTCAAGTATTGGCTTGCATTTTCAGCATCCATACCACCCCTTGGTTTCAGCACTTACATGGTTTCAAGTGCAAGACAGACAGGTTAGCAATATTGCTTCTTTGTCTAAATTATATGTTTCTGTGAAATGGATGACTGGGAATTTCCTAGTTACTGAGAGAGTTTTATATTTTATGATCTTCATTGAAGGGCCCAGTTCGACCATCTCTCTGGTTCACACATTGGATGAAAATACAAATGAGAGCATAGAAGTTGGCCAAGGAAGTTTAAAGCTGCTTTATTCTGCAGATGAAGGGAAACTTACAAATTACGTCAATAGAAGAACCCTGGTGCATTATTTTGCTGAAGTTTCAGTTTTACAGTGCACTATTTAGTGAAATAGCTGTGATTTGTGCTTTTATTATGGTCTTAATTCCTCTTTTGGCCTTATTTTGGTTGTGTTCTTCTCTGAAACCACTTGAAATTTCTAAGTTGCATTCCTGATGTTGTTGACATTTCATAGGTTACTACTGCTGTTGAACAATCTTATGGTTATTATACTGGAAATGATGGTATGGATATTGATCCGCAGGTAGTCAATCTTTGATGTTTTGTGCATATTTATTACCTATTATTTTTTGCATTAGTTACAGTAGGTTTTCATTTTTGCTCATATTTATAGACTTGTTCCACCACTGGCCATCTTAATGAGATTTTTGTTATTTATTGAAGGCATCTGGGGCATATGTTTTCCGCCCAAATGGCACCTTTCCAATAAAATCTGAAAACCAGGTAATCGTGTTGGGTGAACAGCCTATTGCTCCATTAAATGAGAAGCTGTTACTATAAACTGAAGAGAAGTGCAAACATTTGTTTTTTCTCAGGTTCCTTTAACTTTTGTAAAGGGTACGCTACTGGATGAAGTACATCATCAGATAAACCCATGGATATCCCAGGTAATCAAGACATCAGAATATCTTGTTCAGATAATATTAAAAAATTGACTGTACACAAGATTAGCATTTGGGGTTTTTCATTCTTCCGGAGGATTTGTATTTTCTGCTTTTAATAACTCAATGCTATGCTAATGATAGGTTACCAGGGTCTACAAGGGAAAGGAGCATACTGAAGTTGAGTTCACTGTAAGTTATTCTCTTCTGCAATAATTATGTTTTGGCTAGCATTCTTGTTAATTGTGGTTGTTTCTGCCCAAGAGGTACTTATGAGTTCGTTGATGACTCCCTATGTGTGTCATTACAGATTGGGCCTATACCTGTGGATGATGGGATTGGGAAAGAAATCACAACACTAATTACCACCCCCATGAAGACCACTAAGACATTCTATACGGACTCGAATGGACGTGACTTTATCAAACGGGTATACATTGAGACTTGACAGTCTATATAATATCTTTCATCTAAAACTATCTCTTCTTTATTTTTATGAAATTGGTAGGCAGTATGTTCTGGTATCTTCATCTTACGAGCAAATTTTTTTTGGTTTCTTCAATATATTTATTTTTGTGGATGGACATTTCAGAAGAGAATAATGCATAATAACTAATGAGACACTTAACTTGATACTTCATTACGGTGTTTGTTTTCTATAAGTTTTGTTCTATGTAATTTATTCTGATATTTCTAAATGTTTTGCAGATTCGAGATTACAGGACAGACTGGGACCTAGAAGTAAATCAACCAGTTGCTGGAAATTATTACCCTGTATGTTTCTTCAATAAAAGTTTATGATTCATTCTTTTCATCTATTTTATATTGTTTGATAGAAGCATCCTCCACTCTTGGGGTAGATCTTTTAAAATGTTCCCCTTTATTTTTCTTCCCTTTCCTTTTCTCTCATTCTTGTAGATCAATCTTGGAATTTATATCCAAGACAACAGCTCTGAGCTCTCAGTGTTGGTGGACCGCTCAGTGGGAGGGTCTAGCTTAGTGGATGGCCAAATAGAACTGATGCTCCATAGGTATATTACTCTTGATGCTCCATAGGTTTATTACTCTTAGTCACATGTCATATATATAATTTTTGTTTGCCTGTGTACTCTTTTAATATTCTTTTTCTGTACAATCAGGTTGCTTTTGTTAGAATAATCTCTAACCACCATGTTTTCTATATAGGAGGTTACTTCATGATGATAAAAGAGGGGTTGGTGAGGTGCTGAATGAGACGGTCTGTTTCTCAAATGGGTGTGAAGGTTTAACTGTAAGCTCAAATGTTGAACTTGTATTCATGGATTTCGAACTCTTCAACAAAAATTGTTTCTTTTTCTTTTCGGTGGTTTATGGAGCGTGGCTATGGTCAAGAGTTTGAATTCTGTTGATTGGGTAACATACACTTCTGCAGATCCAAGGAAAGTTCTTTGTTAGGATTGATCATCCGGGAGAAGGTGCCAAGTGGCGTCGGACAGTTGGACAAGAGATATACTCCCCAGTCCTCTTAGCCTTCACAGAGCAAGTATGGAAGCATTTTTAAGTAGACTTTGCCACATTAAAATAGCAATTCTTAGGTGATAAATTTTTTTTATTATTTTGCAGGATGGAAGTAATTGGATGAATTCCCATACATCTACCTTTTCAGGACTTGATTCATCCTACTCATTACCTAATAATGTTGCTGTCGTAACCCTTCAGGTAGGTTACTTGAATGCCTTGTGAGTCCTCAGAATTAGCTCTCTTTTTTGTTTTTGAAGAAGTGTGAATGCTTCCTCCTTGTCTTTCTCTAATGAACTTCGCGTAGAGTCCTTGATGAGGACTGTATAAAATTTTATTTTCTTATATTCATCAATCTGTCTGGAAGGAATGAGAGCTTGCTTCTTTCCTGAACATTGCAGGAACTTGAAAATGAGAAAGTGCTCCTTCGATTGGCTCACCTATATGAGGTCTTCTCTCTTATTTCTTGTAATTTTTCATAATGCACTGCCACACTGCATGGATGCTAATTCAGAGTATGGATACTAATTCAGACTGGAGAGGACAAAGACTATTCTGTGATGGCAAGTGTGGAATTGAAAAAGCTATTTCCAAACAAGAAGGTAAAAGCAGCAGATGCTTTGATAGAATCTCTCTTTAGTCGATTATGAAACCATAGTTTTTCACAATAATACTGTGTTGGTTTTTCTTTTTTCCCATTTCAGATAAGTAAAGTGACAGAGTTGAGTTTGTCAGCCAATCAAGAAAGAGGTCACATGGAGAAAAGGAGGTTAGCTTGGAAAGTAGCAGGTACTGGAGAAGAACACAATGCAGCGAGGGGAGGACCTGTAGATCCTTCCAAGTTAGTTGTAGAACTTGCTCCAATGGAAATTCGCACTTTCGCTATCAATTTCAACTATCGGCAAACGTTTGGTTCCTGAAATAAAAAAAAGGATGAATTTCATCTACGGGTGCATAAGAGAGGAAGAGAGAGTTGTAAGGTGTTAAGCTGGCTTTCCGCTTCTTGCAGAGGCTATATAGTTCTCTTTTTTTTTGTATGCCAAAGCATAGCCTAGCGGAATGCATGTCTCTTGAACATATTCAAATTCAATTCTTTCATCCTCATATTATAATATTAAAAAAAAAACACTTAACATTTCTCTGGAGTTGCAGCAACATGCTCTCTAAGTTAACATATCGTTGCCCAATGCGGGTGGTTATCTATCTCGAACTGTAAGATGCTAAAACCCTCATAAACCTTCCCACCCATTTAATAGTAAGAAAATATTATGAAATTTTTTGTTGGTAGAATTGGAAAATCAAAAATAAGAAAATATCTTTCATCTAACAAGCAAATAAAAAATATAGAAAAAATGATATTTTTATCATATTTTTAAAATTTCTATTTTTTATTATGAGTATTTTAATTATTTAATTATAAATTTATAATAAATTTTTATAAAATGTATGAATTTAATAAGTTTATTATAAATTTATTATAAATTAATTATAAAGTTATTGTAATTTTTTTATAAATTAATAAAAATTTAATATTTTAATAAATATTTTATAAAATTTGATATTTTAATAAATATTTTATAAATATAATATATTTAAAATTATTTTTAATTTTTATTGTATTTTTATCACAGGGCAAAAGATACAGCAACTGCCTGTGCATCTAACAGTCAAACAAAAAGAATTGTAGCCGCATAGTCACATCACATCGGAAAATTGTCCGAAGTTTAAAATCTGAGTTTGATTTTGATGAATCAAAACCTCAATTAGCAGCAGCTAAGTGGTCCCTTCACTTGTCCATAGCCCCAAAAAAATTGATAGTCAAACAGTTAAATTTTCGACGATGGAAGAATTGGATGATTTGCATGCCCTTTTATTTTTTATATATTTTTATAGCTAAAGAAGATCTACAAATCTAATGTATAATATAAATTAGGAAAAAACTACTGTACCAAATTAAATTATTAGATTTTTAAACTAAATTAGTTCAACCCCCATTATATTTTGAAGATTACGATTCCTTTTAAAAATTTTCCAATGGCAAATTAAATATACTAAAATTCTTCGAAAAAATAAATAAATATAATAAGATCAATGTTATAATAATGGAAAATTATTAAACCCAAAAGTTATAATTTATAAAAATTTTATTACTTTCTTAAATGGAAGCTTTCCTGGAAAAATCATTTGCTAAAGAAGTTGACAAACCTCAGTCTGAGTAGACTGTCTTTTAGCCTTATCCATTTCAAAGTCCTTTTGCTTATCTAATGATTTACTCTAATTCTTCCACTTCATCATAACCCAGAAACAACTATTTCTGTGATCAAGTGTATTTCTGTTTCTGTTTTTCTTGATTACTAGGCCTCAGTTTGAATCTTCAAATGGTTATTAAAGTTTAAATCTTTGTGTTTCTTTTTCTGGGTATTGCAATATCATGGGTAGAATCCAAGTACATGGTTTACAATACTTCACAAGGAATAGTCCCTGGTAAGCTTAATGTTCACTTGGTTGCTCACACTCACGATGATGTGGGTTGGCTAACGACTGTTGATCAATACTATGTTGGCTCCAACAATTCAATCCAAGTAAAAGATCCATTTTCTCTTTCTTTTTATTTATAGTTGCAGATAATTGTCATTGTATATATTGGTTTATGGATGATTAATAATGAAGAATTTATTTGATGGTTTTAATGGATAGGGTGCTTGTGTGCAAAATGTGTTGGATTCTCTTATTCCTGCACTGTTGGCTGACAAGAATCGCAAATTCATTTATGTTGAAATTGTAAGTATCTTTCCCATCTTTTTATTTTCAGTATAATTGTAGTTGGTTGCTAAGTAAATGATGGCGGAAGGGGGAAGTAAGAGAAACTAAAATTGAATATCCTGTCAACAATGTTCAGTAATTGGGAAGATTAAGAATGGGAAATTGTTCAGTTTGTGGGTCATCAAAAGCTCAGAAAATGATCTGTTTTTTCTGCTTTTATTAACAACCAGATGGAGCATTATTAGGCTTTCGTAGAGTGGATGGATTATGGGCTTTCAAGAAATTCAACCTACCATAGAACGGTTATTGACGAGTTAGTTAAAATTTGAATTCAGACAAAACCCTTTCTCTGGCATACAACATTGCATTGACGACTCTTGTTTTATTGCTTCATTTAAGCTGTTAGTGAGCAATCACTGGAGTACAACTTCTTGAAATTGCAAGCATCATGTTTAATGGAATGTCTATTTTATCATTATTTTGGGAACGCCTGGGAGCAAAATCATATGCAATTTTGGCTCCAGCACTCCTATCATTTCTCTCTTTCATAAAGATTGTAATTTGTGAACCCCATCTTATGAACAGACGTGACTTAGACATGTTATGTTCACCCCATGTAATCTCAATATTTTAATATATATATATATGATTTTGATTCTTCCTTAATTATGCAGGCATTTTTCCAACGATGGTGGAGAGAGCAGAGTGAGGCTATGCAGCGTGTTGTCAAGCAACTTGTGGGCTCGGGTCAACTGGAATTCATGTAAGACATACTGTTAAACACTACTGACCTTGTAATGATATTCATAGTGTTTTATTTTGACCTTGTAATAATATTTCAGTTGCATCTAAACTGTTAAAAAATGTGATTCTGTTTCATGTTCATCACATTTGTGGTTTGGCTATTAATTACTGTTTCTCAAATACTTAAAAATGAAATGTTCTCTCTCTCTCTCTGGTTGTTGCAGAAATGGAGGTATGTGCATGCATGATGAGGCGGTGACTCATTATATTGACATGATCGATCAGACTAGTCTTGGACATCGATTTATCAAAAAGGAATTCGGTGTGACGCCAAGAATTGGTTGGCAAATAGACCCTTTTGGTCATTCTGCAGTGCAGGCTTACTTGTTGGGAGCTGAAGTATGTTTTTCCATCTTTAACTTCAACAGCACCTGTAAAGTTTGAGATTTTTCCCTCTTTTTGCTCCAGCTACCTTTATGGACAACAGAATGATGTGATCAAACTGGTGTAGGTTGGATTTGACTCTCTTTTCTTTGGTCGGATTGATTACCAAGATAGAGCTAAGTGTAAAAATGAGAAGAGTCTTGAAGTTGTCTGGAAGGGTTCTAAGAGTCTTGGTTCGTTAGCACAGGTGAACAGAACAGATTATCTTTGAACATATATGCTAGTGGATTTATTATCCTTGCTAAGTTTTAAATATTTTTATTACATTGTGAACCTTTCTGTTTTCATTTTTTATCCTGTTTGTATTGTTACTGAGACAATTGTTTCATGTCACCCTTAGCTTCTTTTCTATTTTGTAATTGTAGATTTTTGCCGGTGCATTTCCAGAAAACTATGAACCTCCACCTGGTGGTTTCTACTTTGAAGTCAATGATCCTTCCCCTGTTGTTCAAGTAAAACTCAAGAAAAAAAGTCATGTTTTATTATGTCTCAATAGTTGCTAGTCTGCAACACTAACTTTCTGCTTTTGTCCGTGGAAGGATGATATTGATTTGTTTGATTACAATGTCCCAGAACGAGTCAATGACTTTGTTGCTGCTGCAATATCACAGGTAATCTCTCCATCTAGGGCATTTCTTATCGGTTACTCACTGCCCTGTCCATTTCATGGTATTTCTGCTCAAGCCTAAAACAGATGTTTGAATACGCTGTTAGTTCTTTAGGTATTGGAACTCTGTTGCAAAGCTGTTATACATATTCTGGGTGAAAGGTCCTTTTTAGATACTGGATATTTGAGTTGAACTTATTTAGTCGGTTTTCCTGTTATGTCTATACTTGGGGTGCAAAGATTAGATATCCGAAACATTGGCAACTTTTTTATCTGAACCAAAACTACTGGATGATCAGTTAGAGAATCTGAAATCAATCCAAAAATATTGGTTAATCACATAATTGTGTTATCAATATTAACAGTTCAGTTAACTTATTTTATTCAGATTTTGCTTATTTAATGTTAGAATTCAATTTCAAATCATAAAATATCATCACCTACTTACATAATAACACGACGATTAGAGAAGAAATCAATTCATAACAATAATAACAAAAATCATCACCTATTTAAATAAACATTTTGAACTTAGTAACAGACTTTTTTCTTTAGAAGTATTCAAAGTATTTTTTTTTTGAAAAAAATGTTATAGAAAGCATGTAACAAGAAAAAGGAATCATGGGTAAAATTGAGGGAGAAAGTTGGAACTTCTAGTAAGATTATAAAAGTAGATAGTGAGATTGATTGATTGGGGATGAGCAGTGATGATGATAGACAAGTAATCTGTAGTCATAGAAAGGATATAGAGAAGAGAGTGATAGGAGGTGGAGAGAAGAAAATATAAACATAGTTTTTAACTTTAGAATACTAATATAAGATTATATATTTTTTAAGTTTAAACTTAATGTTATTATATATATAATTGTTAATAAATATTATATATTTGGATTGGTTGGATATCCAGACAGATCATTTAACCTTTTTGTTTGAATTGATTTTTTGTTTTCAAATCAGACAATTGGTGTTTCGGTTTTGTTTATTAACTACTATCCACCCAAAACCATAATGTCCATTTATTTGGCCCTTCCTGATATTTTACATCTCTTGAATAAAGTTATTAATATTTTTGCTAAGATGCATTTCTTCTGAGTTGTGACATCTGACATGGGTCACATTAGTTTGGCAATACTTAAGAGATGAAGAGTTACACTTTTATGCTAGAATTTATCTATCTTAAGTTGTTCAAACTAGCTATTGAGTTTAATATTCCATTTGCAAGGGCCTTATTTAATTAAAGCTAACAGAAATCAGTCCATTGTCAGGCCAATATAACTAGAACAAATCATATAATGTGGACCATGGGAACAGATTTTAAGTATCAGTATGCAGAGTCATGGTTTCGACAGATGGACAAGTTTATCCATTATGTTAACCTGGTAAGGTTCTGTATTCTTGATCAATTCTTTTCTTATCATTATGTGATACCTCTGTATCTCGTGTTTCCTAGAAATGGTGGTCATTTGATAATTGGTTCAATGAATTCCACTTGCATCAATATGTTTGTCCATTCCATTTGACAGAGTGAACTAGTCTATTAGTGATAATGGCTGATGTCAATTATTTGTGGTGAATATTGAAATCTTTTAAAAGGGACATGTTTCATTTTATCAAGGAAGCCTTGATCTTTCCTTTGCAAGGTTCAAGTACCTTTATGATGGAGCGTCATGGATTAATAGTTGCAAATAAAAGCAGTCAGGAGCAAAGCCAGCGATCAGAGTTCAATATCAGAACACATTTTTTCATGATGGTTATCTCAATAGACAATGATATGATTTTCTTTTTATTATTTTTTATGATAGTCACAATGACAATTTAGTCGTGAGCATTTTGGACGTGTACTTGCATTCCCTTATGATTTCACGTGGATATTTTATCTCATTTTATTGTCTAAAATCTATCAATTCTAAATGGTTTGATTTGAATACTTTCTAGGATGGACGTGTTAATGCTCTCTATTCTACCCCCTCAATATATACTAATGCAAAACATGCTACAAATGAGTCCTGGCCATTAAAAACAGAAGACTTTTTTCCGAGAGTTGAACATCCAATGTCATTATAATCTGTTTGTGGGTTCTTTCCTCACTTTGAACAACTCTGAGGATATTGAAGTGTTCATAACTCCAGTTATGCAGATCGTGCAAATGCTTATTGGACAGGATACTTTTCAAGTAGACCAGCCTTGAAACACTATGTTAGGATGATGAGGGGCTACTACTTGGTATTATAGACGTGATCGTTTTTAATTTGCTTAAGTAAATATTCCATCATGATTCAATGACAATTTTTCAGGCTATGATCTCATATATTTTTTTATTGTTTAAACAGGCTGCAAGGCAACTAGAATTTTTTAAAGGAAAAAGTAACAAAGGGCCAAACTCAAACTCTTTGGCAGATGCTTTAGCAATTGCTCAGCATCATGATGCAGTCGCTGGCACAGAAAAGCAGCATGTGGCTAATGATTATGCAAAACGACTGGCAATAGGCTACAAAGAGGTGAATATTTGGTTTTGTTGGAATGTCTAGCTGTATTGGTATGGGTTGACAGTTGTATGAGTATAGGTTGGTTAAGGTTTAATTATTTTAATAAACTGTAAATGTGTAATAGGCTGTATATATATGTTGTATTTTTGAGAACGGTATGTAGTGAAATAAACGAATTCTTCAACTCTTTCTCTACTCTATCTGTTAACATGGTATTAGAGCCTGAGGTTTGAACCCAGGTTAGCTTTTTCTCTCTCTGCTCTCCTCTTCTTCTTCTTCCTCCTTTCCTCTGCTTCAGAAAGCAGAAAGTCATTGTTACTGCTACAACCATTGTTGTTGCTGTTCACTGCTATTTCAAATCACCACACAGAGATGATCATTCTCTCTCACCGCCTAGCCTAAGAGGAGCGCCGTGACAAGTTCGGCCCGTCCTCAGAATCCGGTAGCCGAAATCCTGTGCGTGTGATCACATATGCCGATAGAAGTTTCTGACTGACGGACCACGCGCTAGTGCGTGAACAGTCTTCGGCGACCTTTTTCCGACGCAAATCTTCTAGGGTGCTCGACTCCTCATTCTGAGTTCACTGGTGGTGTGACTCTGATTTTTCGACACCGATAGACTATTGCTCCTTGTTGGTAGTAGAGAGTTGTCATTGTTGCAAGGAGTTGACGTTTGTTTGGTGAAACATTTTGACAGTAGCTGATGCTCTTGGTTCAATCTTCTAATGTCAGAAACTCCAGGTTTGATCAAACCACTCTTATTCTCTATTTCTGGTGCTCCTGCTATTACTATTGTTAAATTGTGCGGTAGCAATAATTATGTGTCTTGGGCTGCTTCTGTTGAATTGTGGTTTATGGGTCAAGGTTATAGTGAACACTTAGAAAAACAAGCTGCTGATATTCATGAAAAAGATAGGAAATCATGGATTAGAACTGATGCTCAATTATGTAGTTTGTTGTGGCACTCCCTTGAACCGAAACTACTTGCATTGTTTCAATCCTGTAAAACGTGTTATAAAGTTTGGACTAAGGCAACGATATTATACACTAATGATATTCAATGTATCTATAAAATTATGTATGACCTTGTCCATCTACAACAAAATTCTCAGTATATGGCTAGTTATTTGGGACAAGTTGAGACCTTAAGAGATGAGTTTAATTATCTTATGCCATTTTCTGAAAAGGTTACTAAACAAGAACAACAAAAAAATTATTTTTTTATGGTTCTAGCATTGATTGGACTAAAACCAGACTTGAGCTCTGTTCGGGACCAAATTTTGACAAGTCCCACTATTCCCTCATTAGAGGATGTTTTTGCTCGGCTCATGAGGATTTCATCAGCCACAACACCAAATGATGAGATAGAGTTATTTGTTTTGGCTATTCAGACTAGATAGGGAGGTCTACAAAGAAATAAAGGGAAAGGTTGAAGAGCCCATTGTACTCACTGTGATAGAAATGGCCATATTTGAGAAACTTGTTGGGTCCTACATGGAAAGCCACCGCGAAACAATCAGTACAACCATAATCGACCTGCAGTTCACATTGTCCAAACCCAAGGAGACGGGTTACTTCCTTTGCCTAATACAAATTCCCAATCATCAAACTCCATTACATTAACTGGGGAAGACTACAATGAGTATCTGCAGTATCAGGCTACAAAACAAAATGGTGGTTCGCAATCTGGTAATTCATTTGCTTGCCTTGCTAAGAGTCATTCTCTTGGACCCTGGATACTAGACTCTGGTGCTTCAGATCATATTTCTAGCAATAAAAACCATTTCACAACCTTTACTTCCAATTCAACTAATGTTACTCTTGCTAATGGTTCACAGACTGCAATTAAGGGAATTGAAAATATTCAATTACCTTCCATTCCCTTAAATAATGTCTTGTTTTCCCCTGCATGTCTTTATAACCTTATCTCAATTAGTAAATTGACAAAGAATCTTAATTGTTCTATCACTTTTGTGGCTAATTCTGTTATTGTGCAAGACCGGAGTACGGGGAAGATGATTGGAACATGACATGAGTCACAAGGTTTGTATCACCTCTACAACTCATATCTACCTGCAGCCTTCACTTCAACCATCTCTTCCGACCTTTTTCATCACTGCTTTGGTCATCCAAAAACTTTAAAAACTTGTTTCTAGTATTTCAAATTTGTCTTCCTTAGAATGTGAGTCATGTCAACTTGGGAAACAAACTCGTAGTTCTTTTCCTAAGAGAGTCAATAATAGGATTACATGTCCATTTCAGTTAGTACACTCCGACATTTGGGGTTCAAGTCGAGTCTGTACAACTATGAGATTTCACTATTTTGTTACATTTATTGATGATTATTCCCGTTGTACTTGGGTACATTTAATGAAAAATCGTTCTGAATTTTTTCCTATCTTTCAAAATTTTTTGGCAGCAATCCAGAATCAATTTCATACTTCAATAAAAATTTTATGAAGTGATATTGGTAGGGAATATTTGTCGTCTTCTGTCGCCAACTTTTTGTCTTCACATAGGATCACTCATCAAACTTCTTGTGCTTATATCCCTCAACAAAATGGAGAGCGTAAGAATCGACATCTCATTGAAACAACCCACACTTTTCTGATTCATCATAGTGTCCCACTTCATTTTTGGGATGATGCTCTTCTTACTGCTTGTTATTTAATCAATAGAATGCCGTCTTCAGTATTACAGCATAAAACCTCTCATTCTCTTTGTTTCAAGAAGAAGAGCCTTATCACTTACCATTACAAGTGTTTGGTTGAGCCTGTTTTGTTCATGATCACACTTCAGTGAAGGACAAACTCAAGCCTAACTCCGTCAAGTGTATTTTCTTGGGATACTCGAGACTCCAAAAAGGCTATAAATGTTATGATCCAACAATAAAGAAGTATCACATTTCTACTGATGTAACCTTTTTCGAGTCATTGCCATATTTCTCATCTACTACTGAACACAAGAAATTCATTTTCACTGTTCTTCCAATCCCATATCTAACTTCACCACAAATGGAATTGGCAGAACAAAACTCACCCTTCCGATTTTACTCAAGATGGCATTATCTCCCCACTCATAATACTAATCCTTCTTCTGATATAATTATCTCCCCACTCATAATACTAATCCTTCGTGCGGTATTGAATTCCAATGACTCTCCTTCTCCATCGTCACCTCCTCTAGTCATGCTAGTGGCAAATGCAGATACACCACCTATTGCCATCCGTAAAGGTACTCGTTCCACTCGTAACCCCCATTCAATATATAATTATCTTAGTTACCATCGCTTGTCACCCTCATATACTGCTTTTGTTTCTACCTTGTCTAATATCACTTTACCTAAGACTGTACATGAATCATTACAACATCCAGAGTGGCTGGATGCAATGATGGAGGAAATGACGGCACTACACAATAATGGAACTTGGGAGTTAGTTTCATTATCAGACGAAAAAACTACGGTGGGGTGCAAATGGGTGTTTACTGTGAAGGTTGGGTTGGACGGGCAAATTGATCGACTCAAAGCACGCCTTGTTGCTAAAGGCTATATTCAGGTTTATGGCATTGATTATAATGACACTTTCTCCCCGGTGGTTAAAATTACCTCTGTTCGTTTTCTTATCTCCATGGCAGCCATACACTACTAGACTCTCCACCAACTTGATATTAAAAATGCATTTCTTCATGGAGAATTTAATGAAGAACTGTATAGGAGCAACCTCCTGAATTTGTTGCTCAGGGGGAGTCTCAATTGGTATGTCGACTACGACGATTATTGTATGGTTTAAAGCAGTCTTCACGAGCTTGGTTTGAAAGATTCAATTCAATGATTCAAGAATTTGGAATGATTCAGTGTCAATCTGATCATTCGGTATTCTTCAAGCATGACATTCATGAGAAATGCATTTATCTAGTTGTCTATGTGGATGACATTGTCATAACCGGTAATGATCATGATGGGATTTGTAAGTTGAAGAAACATCTTTTGCAGTCACTTCTAAACCAAAAACCTAAGAAAACTAAAGTATTTCTTAGGCATTGAGGTGGCACAGTCAAAAGCATGAATTGTTATTTCACAAAGAAAGTATGTTTTGGATCTACTAGAAGAAATAGGCATGCTCAACTGCAAATCTGTGGATACCCCTATGGATGCCAATGCTAAGTTGGTTCCTGGACAGGGGGAGCCATTAGAAGACCCTAGAAGATATCGGAGGTTAGTTGGAAGATTAAAATACTTGACACTCACACGACTTGATATCTCATTTGCAGTCAGTGTAGTGAGTCAGTTTCTCCGGGCTCCTTGCAATGATCATTGGGATACAGTGATTCAGATTCTTAGATATTTTAAAGGAGCACCATCATATGAAGATAAGACTCACCACCAGATCATTGGGTACTCTGATGCAGACTAGGCAGGTTCTCCCTCGGATAGGCGATCCACTTCAGAATATTGTATCATGATTGAAGGCAATTTGATTCTTGGAAAAATAAAAAGCAAGAGGTGGTTGCTAGATCAAGTGCTGAAACGGAGTATCGAGCTATGACTCTTGCAACATGCGAACGTATTTGGTTAAAATAACTCCTTCAAGAATTAAGATGGAAAGAGATAAAAAATATGAAGCTGATTTGCGACAATGAAGCTGCACTTCACATTGCCTTTAATCCAGTTTTTCATGAAAAAACCAAACACATAGAGGTTGACTGTCATTTTATCAGACAAAAAATTGAGTCAGGATGTATTGTTACAGATTTTGTAAACTCTAATGACCAACTAGCAGATATACTCACCAAATCTCTCAGAGGACCTAGAATCAAATATATTTGTAGCAAGCTTAGAACCTATGATTTATATGCTCCAGCTTGAGGAGGAGTGTTGGAATGTCTAGCTATATAGGTATGGGTTGACAGTTGTATGAGTATGGGTTGATTAAGGTTTAATTATTTTAATAAACTGTAAATGTGTAATAGGCTGTATATATATTGTTGTATTTTGAGAACGGTATGCAGTGAAATAAACGAATTCTTCAACTCTTTCTCTACTCTATCTGTTAACAGGTTTGACTGCAATTTTTGTGGTAACTTGTATTTCTTTATATTGTTTTATGTATTAATTGCTTAATCATTATCTCTGCAGGCTGAAAAATTAGTTTCATCTTCGCTTGCTATCTTGGCTGAGTCAAAACCGCATATTGGTTGCCAGAGTCCAGCTACAAAATTTCAACAGGCAAAAATATAAGCCTTTGAGTTTGAATAGCCTGCATGTCTATGAATCTTTCCAAACAATGATGAGTCATTCTGCATTCTTTTCATTACAAACTGCCTTCCTTTTTTACGGTTTTTCTTTCTTATTTATGCATGGCACACTAGAGACATTTAATATAATAGTAATAATGGTATCTACCTTATTGAACTCTTTTACACAGTTATTGTGATAATTGATGATAAATTGAATATGTCCATCATTGACTTGCAGCTTTTGAACACAACTTTTGAAATTATAACCTTCTTTGAAGTCACATTTTTCTTGGAAAAGCGTCTCTAGTTATTAGAATATTGAATTTAGCATTATGCAGTAATTGCATGGCAATTTTGAATTCAAATTCAAGCTAAACTGGATTTTCATGCGTAAATTTTCATTCTTTCTTGCTTCTTTTCCCTCTCTCCTCCAGTGCCCGCTCCTGAATATAAGTTACTGCCCTGCATCAGAAACTAATCAGTCTCAAGGGAAAAACTTGGTAAGGATAATATAATATGCTAAGCAATGTTCTTCTACATTGTAATTAACCTACAATTTGTCATTCCACATTGAAATATTTTCTTTACATATGCTCTCATTTGTAGATTGTTGTGGTGTACAATTCTCTTGGATGGAAGAGAGATGATGTAATTCAAATTCCTGTGAGTACTTCCATTGACCTTTGTGCTTAATGTTTGGTTATGAATGATTAGGTTTGGATTGAGATAATTAATTTTTACAATGCATTTTTTCATGGGCATGCTACAGTTTTTCTGAATATAAGCAGATGGTCTCATGTTTCATTTATCAACCCACAAGTTATAATTTGTTGTAGGTTATCAATGATGATGTTACTGTCCATGATTCTGAGGGAAGAGAAATTGAATCACAACTTGTTCCCCTGGTGGATGCTTATGTGACCTTAAGGAATTCTTATGTTCGGGCATACTTGGGCAGATCACCAGCAGATACGCCCAAGTATTGGCTTGCATTTACCGTCTCCGTTCCACCTTTAGGTTTCAGCACGTACACCATCTCTGGTTCCGAAAGTGCAGGTTAGTTAATATGGTTGATATTTTTTAAATTGACCTTGCCAAGGTGAATAATCTTCAAGTTCATTTCTCTTAGATATTAATTAATTGGTCATGTCAATGGTTTCTTTTTCAATGATAGGTGTTCATTCATCCAAATCATCCATATACACATTTCAAAGAAGTGATCAAACTACTGTAGAAGTTGGTCAAGGAAATTTGAAGCTTTCCTTTTCTGCAAATGACAAACATGCTAGTTATATTAATAGCAGAAGCTCAGTACGTAATGGACTAAATAGTGCTCTTTAATCTTTGTTTTCTCCAATCCTTTTTTTTTAATTGTTAGTAGTGTCCTTGCGTCTTGCTACAGCAGTGTTTTAATATGTTTTCTTCATGCAGTTGTGTAAAATTGTTTTTTAAGCTAATGCATAGCTTCCTGACTTGTGAAGGTTGAGGAATTGGTTGAACAATCATTCAGTTATTATGCTGGATATAATGGGACTGGAAATGAAAAAGATCCACAGGTTCCTGGATAGAATTTTTCTTTCAACTTCATCTCTTTCTTTGTTTTTCTGGAGAATATTTTACCTTCATCTTAATATTATTATTAGATTATCCCTTTCCAAGTAAATGTCTCATATTATGTGTTTCTTTGTTTCTTACTCAAGAATGGGGGGGCTTATATCTTCCGCCCAAATGGGACATATCCTATAAAGCCTGAAAGACAGGTTTGCACTGCTTTCTGAAATGATTCTCGATATGAATTAGAATCATAGTGCTTACTAATAGAACTTTTTGAAAGTTTCAGATTCCTATAACTGTTATGTGTGGACCTATAGTAGAAGAAGTACATCAACAGATCAATCAATGGATATATCAGGTACTTTTCTTATAACATGGTTGTGTCCATGTTTAATAACGTTACTGATCAACTTTTTTGTTTGCTCAATAATTGGAGACATTATCACTTGTACATGCTAATGAATATTAATTTAAATAAGAATCAACAATGAACTCAATTTCAAGTCAACAGTTAGATGGATTATTGAATTTACTTATTTTGTTTCAGTTTAGAAGATTCTGAATGTATGAGCTTAGAAAAACCAACAGATCATCTGTTTTGTTAACTATGAGATATGATTAGTAAAGAATAAGTTATTTATTTTTCTTTCTGCTTGTAAAGTTTGGAACTCAAGGAAAGTTGCAGGAGTTTAGTTCTTTGATCTTACACATATAGTTTCCCTAACAAGAATCCAGTTTCATGGTATGCTCGATTAATCTTTCTTCATAATGCATGCAGATCACCAGATTATACAAGGGGAGGGAGCATGTTGAAGTTGAATTTATTGTAAGCTCGCCAGATAGGATGCTCTATTCTTAATTCTATATAAGCCATTTAAAATGTTTTCTTTTATAGGAATAAAAAAATTTGGCTTAATGATGAAATTATTTCTTTTAGTTTGGTTTAGAAATGTTATATTTTCCACTGGATCTTACTTTCTTCTATATGGTGCATTGATGGTACCTGCTAAACCAGGTTGGGCCTATACCCATTGATGATGGAATTGGGAAAGAAGTTGTAACACAGATTTCAACTAACTTAGCAACCAATAAGACATTCTATACAGATTCTAATGGACGTGATTTTATCAAAAGAGTAAGTTGAATATATGTGTTGTTCTGTTTTTTTTCCTATAGCTATTCAGCTGGATTTTCTTTCAGATGCTTAGAGTGGTTATTTTCTTAAAATTTCAATTTGTTCTTAACAGTGTTCTCATGTTACATAAGATGGGTGGAAATTTCTGTGGAAGGATGGATTAGTAAAATGCTTATTTTAATAAAATCTTATTGTTCGATGGCATATGGAGATACTTATTTTTTGGGGTGATTAGTCATTTTTCTAATTTCAGCACCAAATGAAGTAAAAAATTTGCCGGTTTGCAGATTCGTGATTATAGGTCAGACTGGGACCTGGAAGTGAACCAACCAGCTGCTGGAAATTACTATCCAGTACGTTTCTCTAAAAGCAACTGTTTGCTTTAGTGAGGATAGTTTCTGCTTGCATCAACATCTAGATAGTCCATCTTTTGATTTATAATGTGAACCTGCATGCTGCTCACAATTGATGAGTCTTTTGTCTTACATAAACTTGATCATTTGGAAGCGCCAAGGAAGAAATTTGGCAGTTGTGTTGTAATTTAATTATCACCTTTTGTCATTGCATTTAACATGTGTGTGTTTCTGTAAGAATTTGTACTATTGCTATGTCCTAGTCAATGATAAGTCATTTAACTTTTAGTGAGCATTTATATTCCCTCTTTTAACATCAATTTCTGCTTCATATTTGTGCATTTAGGTTAATCTTGGAATTTACACCCAAGATGATAAGAAAGAATTCTCAATTCTGGTGGATCAAGCTCTTGGAGGATCTAGTTTAGTGGATGGACAAATAGAGCTGCTGCTCCATCGGTACGTATCACCGTCCTGATATTCTAACTGCCACGAATATGAACAGCTATTAGGTACTGTTTTGAAAAAAAAATGCTCTAGATACTTAATAGGATGAATTATTTTTTGTCTTGTTTTGTTTTTTTTTTTTCTTGTTTTTTTAAAAAAGAAAAACATCCCTATATCACACCAAAGGAATGTGTCATGTACAAGAGAGATCACATACATGGAAGAGAATCCACGAAGTTTACAACATCAAAAGCCTGACATAATATTTCCACAGTACCAAAGTTTTGTCAGTCTAAGGCCTAATGTCCGTGAAAAGTATAGAGAAATTTCTCCTCTCCCTCAAAGGCTCTCTTACATTCTTTCGAAACTGTTGGAAGTAGTTAATGAGATGGAGGTTAAAACTGCAATCTCTATGAAGTGTGTTTTGTAGCATCACTTTTATAAAAGGTCCAGTTTGTAAAGTATGAAATGGAGTAAGAGCTGCCAGTTTGATACATGCTTCAATAGGATGACTAAAAATATAAATGTGTTTAGTCTTATCCACTACCCTTATCACACAACTTTACCAGAATCATAATTGATACTTCTCTTGTGTTATAGGAGACTGCTACTTGATGATTCCAGGGGTGTTGCAGAGGCTTTAAATGAAACAGTATGTGTTCTAGATAAATGTGCAGGATTAAAGGTAAGCACATTTCATCAAAATCAAACACAAGTGCAGCACTTATCTAATTCTTTAACAATTGGTTTAGTATAAATGAAATTCATAAAATTTGCAAATCCATATATTCTATGTTTGGTATAAATACTATATATTTTATATGGTAATAATGTTGGACAATGAAAGAGCAAATGTATATCCAAGATGAGTGTTGCCAAGATGGAAATATTAAGATGGATATGCAAACATACTAAAATGAATATAATAGGTTTAAAAAAAGCATTAGAAAAAGGTGAAGATAATACCAATTGAGGATAAATTGAGAGAAGGGGGAGATTGATACAGTTTAGGCATGTAAGGTGTAGATTTAGGGAAGAGAGGCATTACACTTTTCAAAAAATATAATGCAAAAAGAATCCATATAATTGGTCGTAATTATTTTTAGGATTAAGGGTGAATTGAGTCAAGTACAAATAAAATTCACTTAGAATTCTATCTTATTAATTGTATGAAATTAGTTATGCATGAACCTATCTTATTAAATATGGTAGAATTTGCAAATGAACTTTAAATTAGCAAGGTTACAAAATTAACTTCACTTTAACTTGACTAAAAATTAGTTGACTTTCTTTTCAAATTTTGAAAAATTCAACCCTAGACCTGGTCCGTGTCCCTAGACCTGGTTCGTGTCTCCACTCATGGACTTGGCCAATCACATCATCTGATTTAAAATAAAAATTAATAAAAATTAATTTTTTAAAATGTTATAATTTAAAACAGATGGTGTGATTGACTGGGGCCATGGACCTGGTCCATGATAGAACTTCCTATAAATTTTATAATTAATATTTTGATGCCAAACATGAAAATTCATTTGCATTTGAATTCTATTATTGTCTGTTTGAATAGATAGTCATTTGAAATTACTTTGGATTTGAATTTGAATTTCAATTGTAAGATCATAAAAAATGAGTATAATGTCAAATTTTCAAATGCTTAATTATTTTAAATGATTACTTATCCAAATTTATACTTAGAGCCTTCTTGGATAGATGTTCATTTAAAATTATTGTGAAATTTCTATAAAAAAAAATATTGTGAATTTGAATTTGAGTTTTGATCATAAAATCACAAAAAATGAGCATTGTGTCGAGTATGCATAATCATTTCAAACTAACTATCCAAATGGACCTTTAGCTAATTTGATTTGCAAATGAAAAGAATTTCTTATTGATTTGATCCAAACACTATGTAAAGAATTTCAGACCCTTGTTGCAGCTTGATTTGTGGTTACTTTCTTAGCAATGCTTCATTGTTAACCTCACCATATCCATGTTATTGGATACCAAGTAAGAGACTTTATCTCTGGATTCTGGCAAAGTGAAAACTATTACAGCAATCATTTTTGTTACAACAACAACAACAACAACAACTAAGCCTTAATCCCAAACAAATTGGGGTCGGCTGTATGGATTCTCAACAAAATAAGCTCAAAAGACACCAAAAAAGATACTCCAGCCTTAGGCCCCTTCCAAGACACGGATTTTACGTCTCCATTCAAGTCTGTCATTAATCAAATCCGCATCAAGATCTAAGGCACGTAAGTCTCTTGCTATCACCTCCTTCCACACAGTTCTAGGTCTGCCACGACCTCTAGCCCCCTCAATCAACAAATTCTCACACTTACGAACCGCAGCATTAGGAGGTCTTCTTAAAATATGTCCATACCATCTAAGTCTTCCTTCCCTTACCTTATCTCCGACGTCCGCTACTTGGACTTTTTGTCGAATATGAACATTCTTAATTTTGTCCAGTCTGGTATGACCACACATCCATCTTAGCATCCTCATTTCTGCCACACTCATCTTATGCAAATGTTGTCCCGTTGGTGCCCAACACTCACTACCATAGAGCATCGCAGGTCTAACAACCGTCCTATAGAATTTACCTTTCACTTTCAGAGGTATTTTCTTATCACATAAAACCCCAGTCGCACCCTTCCACTTCAACCACCCTACCTGTATTCTGTGAGCCACATCTTCATCTATACGGCCATCATTCTGGAACACCGAACCCAAATATTTGAAGTGGTTGGTTTTAGGAACCAAAACTCCATCCAACTTAACCTCATGTTCCTGCTTCTTCCTTAGACTGAACTCACAGTGCATATATTCCGTTTTACTCCTACTTAACTTAAAACCCTTGTCCTCGAGGGTTTTTCTCCACACTTCCAACTTACGGTTTACACCAGCACTAGTCTCATCAATTAAAATAATGTCATCAGCAAACAACATACACCAAGGAACATCGTCTTGTATGCTTCTGGTTAGCTCGTCCATAATCAGGGTAAATAAATATGGACTCATGGCCGAACCTTGATGCAATCCGGTAGTAATAGGGAAAGTCTCAGTGTCTCCACCAGGTGTTTTCACACTAGTGGATGCATTCTCATACATGTCCTTGATGATGTTGATATATTTGCCGTTGACTCCTTTCCTCTTCAAAACCCACCATAACACTTCTCTTGGTACTCTATCATAGGCTTTCTCCAAGTCAATAAATACCATGTGGAGATCTTTCTTCTTCTCTTGATACAATTCCATTAGTCTTCTTAGAAGAGAAATAGCCTCCATGGTAGATCTCCCTGGCATAAACCCAAACTGATTCTCCGAAACTCTTGTAAGCTTCCTCAATCTGTGTTCAATAATCCTTTCCCATAATTTCATAGTATGGCTCATAAGTTTGATACCCCGATAATTTGTACAGCATTGAATGTCTCCCTTATTTTTATATATGGGTACCATGATACTCTTCCTCCAGGCATTCGGCATCTTACGTCCTTTCACAATAGCATTAAAGAGTTTAGTTAACCAGGCAACTCCTACCTCTCCAAGGTTCTTCCAAACCTCTATAGGAATACCATCCGGGCCACAAGCTTTACCAACTTTCATATACTTCAAGGCTTCTCTTACTTCACTATGCAAGATCCTCCTAGACCAGCTGATATAATCATTTGTTGCATGAAGACCTTGAAAATCTTGTTCATGTTCAGGGTTGAATAACTGCTCAAAATAAGCCTTCCACCTCTCCTTAATCTCAACATCTCTTGTCAACACCCGTTGATCTTCGTCCTTTATACATTTGACTTGGCTTAAATCTCTGCTTTTCCTTTCTCTCATCCTTGCAATCTTATAAATGCCCATTTCTCCCTCTTTAGTACCTAACTTTTGATAAATCCCTTCTAAGGCTCTGCCACGAGCTACACTAACAGCCTTCTTTGCCTCTTTCTTAGCCCTCTTATATTCCTCAAAGGCCTCGCTATTAACCGCATTCGGTAACTTTTTATACCATTCCCTCTTAGCCTTAATAGCCTTTTGAACCTCCTCATCCCACCACCATGCATCGTGCGGTCGAGGCCCTGCCCCTTTAGAGATCCCAAGCAATTTACTACCTGCTTTCTTAATGCCACCTTCCATTTTTGTCCACAAGTTCTCTGCACTAGCCTCAAGGTTCCAAATTTCTTCCTTTAGTAACTCCTCCTTAAAGGTACCTTGAGCTAGGTCTTTCAATTTCCACCATCTTATCCTTGGTTCCAATATTTTCTTATCATTCCTCCAGCTACTTTTATTCTTAACATCTAAAACCACAATACGATGTTGCGCCGCCAATGCTTCACCCGGAATGACCTTGCAATCCTTACACTTACTTTTGTCCCGTCTTCGAGTAAGTATGAAGTCTATTTGACTTTGGGTTCGTCCACTCTTAAAGGTAATCAAGTGTGACCCCCTCTTTTCAAAACAGGTATTCGCCAGCACTAGATCATAAGCCACCGCAAAATCCAAAATGTTCTTTCCCTCCTCATTCCTGTTGCCAAAACCATAACCCCCATGGACCCTGTCATAACCATTACTGTCCTTACCAACATGCCCGTTAAGGTCCCCACCAATGAAGATTTGCTGATTATCCGGAATACCTTGCATGATATCATCCATATCTTCCCAGAACTGAACCTTGGATGCTCCGTCCAAACCTACTTGGGGAGCATAAGCACTAATAACATTAATAGTGTCATCTCCCAAAACAAGCCTCAAAGAGATAATCCTGTCTCCCTTTCTTTTCACTTCCACCACCTTGTCTTTAAGCGTAGGCTCAATAATAATGCCCACACCATTCCTATTGTTATCCAAGCCACAATACCACAGCTTATATCCTGAGTTACCAATCTCTTTTGCTTTATTTCCCTTCCACCTGGTTTCCTGCAAACAAGCAATACTAACCTTCCTTCTTTTCAAAGTATCCACAAGCTCTATAGACTTCCCAGTCAGAGTGCCAATATTCCAACTACCTAATCTTAATCGGCTCCCTTGGACTTGCTTCTTTAGCCGCATTCGTCCATAATGCGGTAGCCCTTTCCTGTCTGACACCACATCCGGGCGCTGATATGGCGGGACTAACTTCTTTACCCATACCCGTCCATGGCATGGGAACCTTTGCTCATACTCCACCACACCCAGGCGTCGATGTGATGGAACCCCTTGCTCATTTAACACTACACCCGGGTGCCGATGTAGCGCGTGCCTAGGTGAGCACGTCCCAACGGTATAATGATAGTTTTGAGAATCCATAGAAAGTTTGGCAAAATTTTTACACTGGCCGCCAACCTACCGCAACCCTCCTCCTTTATCCGGGCTTGGGACCGGCTACGATACTCGCAGGCGGAGTTAGCAATCATTTTTGTTACTCAACATAAAATTCCTCCTTGGCATTTAATATATGATCTGTGTTTGAAAATAACATCTACCTTAACTGATGGTTATTTTTGCAGATCCTAGGAAAATATTATTTCAGAATTGACCCTCTAGGAGAAGGTGCTAAGTGGCGTCGTTCTTTCGGCCAGGAGATATATTCACCCCTCCTGCTGGCCTTTGCTGAAGAGGTGAAATTATAATTAAATAAATGAAAACGAGTCTTGTAAATTGGTTCTTAAAAGTAGTTTCTTTGTGCAGGATGGAAGTAGCTGGATAAATTCTCATGTAACCACCTTCTCAGGCATTGATTCCTCCTACAATTTACCTGATAATGTTGCAGTAATAACTCTCGAGGTAGATGTTGCTTCGTTATTTTGAAAGGCATTATTGTTTGCACGCAAATTTGATTTACCAAGACAGATAAGGCATGATAATCTTCTCTGAATTCAGGATCATAGTAGGCCAGCTCCATAATATAATACAAAAAAATGCGAGTTAGTTTCTTGGTGTTGGTTCTTTCTTTTCTGATTAATTGTATCTTTTTGTCCCCTACTAACCATCTGTTTCCTTGAAATATACAGGAGCTTGATGATGGAAAAGTTCTCCTCCGGTTAGCACATTTATACCAGGTTTTGATCATCTCCTACTATAATATTGCATGTGTTTGGAGTACTTCATTCGTTGATTATCTCTCAGAAATATGTCTTCACCACCATATTTTCTGCCATTAAAAATTGGTAACTAGTGTGACCTCTAAGAAACACCAGTAGTGGCTTCCCACTTGACTCTAACTGGCAACCTACAGTATCTGAAGAATCTTTTTCTGTCTCTCTAATGTGTCTGTGTGTGCATATTTGATGGGATTGATTGACTCTCTGTCCATCACTTTGAATTTCTAGCCTCTTTACATTTGATTCAAACTTTTGGTGGTTCATTTTGTTTCATGAAATCACGGGAAGATTGGAGAGGACAAGGATCTTTCTGTGATTGCAAGTGTAGAACTGAAGAAGTTGTTCTCTGGCAAGTAGGTAGAAGCAATGGTGTCCTGACACTTAACCAGGCATCAATTTTTACTAGCTTTTGTAATGCTCAACCAGGCTTCATTTTTTTACGAGCTTTTTTAATGCTTTTGTCTTTTCATTGTTTTTATTCAGATAAGTAAATTGACAGAAATGAGCTTATCTGCTAATCAAGAGAGGACTGAAATGGAAAAGAAGAGACTTGTATGGAAAGCTGAAGGCTCTGAAAGACGAGAAGCAGCAGTGACAAGGGGCAGACCAGTTGATCCTGCGAAGCTGGTGGCAGAACTTGCTCCGATGGAAATCAGAACCTTTGTTATCGACTTCGATCACAAGTCCCATCACAACCACCACCATATATTTAATGTCTAATGGCAGTGAAATGTTCCAGAATAAATTCTTGCTAGTTCAGGCCAGCATGGATTGTGCAGATTTCAGATTTCTTTTTTAGCTGATATCTGTATTCTGATGATCACTCATGAGTGCAGTTGGCCTGTTGGCCGAGAATTAGTTACTTGCCATGTATGCTGTTGTGTATCGTATAGCTTAACTGTTGATGTAATGTAATAAGCACTTTTCCCCTCCATCTTTAATGGAATGGGAATCAGGAAATGTGACAAATAAATTTACAAAATCCCTGTTTTTATTTATTTATTTATCTGTGTTTTTAGGGCATGGCAGTGATAAAAAAAATTAAAAAAAAAAAGAAATTTCCAATTTTTAATATGAAAAAATGTATTAATTATAAATTTTATGCTAGAAAGCTTGCAAATTTAACTTGCCTTTGATTTAATAAAATATATTTGACTTCACATATAAATTTTTATTCGCTCCTTAACTCATTCATAAATAATTATATATTTATTTTTTTTCATGGATATGAGTAGAATCATTAATAAAAGTGAAATAATACCAGCACAGCTAAATAATTTTAAAAACATTAAACAGTCAAAAAAAATAAAAACATTAGATATTTGCAGATAATAATTTAGTCCCTTGATAGTAACAGTAATTTTGATTTTTAAAGCTTTTTATATAATAATAATAATTATAATAATAACAGAAATGCAAAGGTGTAAGTACTAAACAGGTATAAAAATCAGGGACAGTAATGTAAATCCAACCATAAACCAAACCGATTTTCGTTGCAGATGCGGCGATGACCGGTGGGGAAGGAGAGTATAGAAAGTAGTTGTATTAAAAAGACGGAAGCTTTGACATTGTAGCTGTGGCTTAACGCGAACACCAAGTTACTTTCTTCAATCTTCCTTTTGAAATTTCATGTCCATCTTGCCTTTACAAGCCCAAGGTTCCAGTTCGTCTTCTTTTGATTCTCACTCTTCAAACCCTAATTCTAATCATGGCAACTCCCTCTCTTCTTCCCCTCAATCTCCCTCTTCTCTCTCCCGCCAATTCCAATCCATGCAATTCCCTGATCATCTTCCATCTCAATCTACAATCGCTGTTTCAGGTGCTTTGACGGTTTTCATTTGCTGAGTTTTTGTAGAGAGTTTACAAATTACTGAAAGTTGTGTTTTTTTTGAAGTATTATTTTATGGTCTATGTATGTATGTATGTGGTTCTTGCTGTTATGGGTTTCAATTGTCATGCTTTTTTGGTTAGTTTTACGCTTGATGGGTTGGTTTTTTTATGTATCTCGTAAAAAGTTGGGGTAATTTCATTTGCAATGAGTGGATATTCCTTTTTCTTATGATAGAAAATTGGTGTTAGTTCGAGTGATTATCTTAATTTTAGGTGATTGCTATATATATGAATGACTGGATCACTTATTAGTGTTTATTGCATTCGATCACAGGCCTATTGGCTCCAGCTGCAGAAGATTCCGGTGGATCTTCCAAAAAGGTTTTTGTTTTTTTAGTTATATTCGTGTTGCAGTTGCTCTAACTTTTTACAAATTGCGGGTTTTATGGTTCTTTTAAAGAACAGAAAATAAATGACAGGAAGAGAAGTTGTTAGCTGTGGAAGTAGACGGCTTAAATTTGTTGTTTTGTAGGTGAATAAATTAAGAATACCAAATGGGAAAAGAAGTTTGCCTCAACTAAATGGAGACACACGTTGCCAGTCTCACCTCGGTGGTCAAGAGGTTGGATCTGCTCAGTCCAAAGGGAAAATGTTGGGATCTGTAGCATCTCCTCAAGGTCAACAAAGTAATATTTCCATCAATAATACAGGAGCCAGTGCACATTCATCAGGAAGAAGAGTGCAGATGATGAATGCTAATCATTTACTGAATTTTCATTATGACCCTATTACTCGGTCTCAACCAAGAGTCCCTCCTCCTCCAAGGCGGCAGCAGAAAATAAAGCCTTACAACAAGGATTTGTTCCTTCAGGCTAATTACAAGTTTGTTGTGTTAGATACGGGGAATTATGCTCCTGAAATGATGGATCCTGATAAAATGCTTATGTGGGAAGACATAATTTGTGTGAGATATGCCACCTCATTTCCAGTGCAATGTCCAATTTGTTTGGATTATCCTCTGTGCCCACAGATAACTTCATGCGGACATGTATTTTGTTTCCCCTGTATTCTTCAATACTTGCTTATGGGCAAGGAGAATCACGAAGGTGATTGCTTTAAAAGATGCCCTTTATGTTTTGTGATGATATCTCAAAAGGATTTGTATACCCTCTATGTTGAGAATGTTACTCAGCACTTCGTCAGTGATACTGTAGACTTCATGCTTCTAACACGGAAAAAAGATTCATTCACTCCATCCCTGAAAGATAAACAGGAGGTGGATACTGTGCCAAGCTGCAACGATGAGACCTATGATCCATTCTTAAAGTTTACATTTACTTCAGATGTAGAATTGTCGGTGAGAAAGGCAATATCAGATTTGGATAGTTGGTTAGCCAAAGCTGATTCAGGGCTTGTAGATGATTTGGAGAAGCTTCCTTATGTATGTGCTGCAATGGAACAACTAAAACAGAGGAAGAAGTACTGGAATGAGCAGCTGAAGCTGTACTACAGTGAGATAAATATTAAATATACCAACAGTCAGAAGCAATCTCAAGAGCTGTTATCAACTGCTAGTGCAAGTTCTGCTCATCATGACAACTTTAGTCCCAGATGTTCACTGCAGTCTACCAATGTCAATGATGGAAATAAGTCATCAGCAAATTTGAAGTTGAATGTGGTTGAGGCATTAGAAGGCCAAGATGCAATGTTATCATCCTCATGTGATGAGAATAAGATTTTGCAGAAAACCCCAAGTGGATCTAGAGATGTTAGGGACAATGACTCTTACAATTTCTACCAGGTTAGTTCTATGGGAATTGTATTTTTCCCTATTTAGTGTTAGATGCCAATTCATGTAGCAGTCAAGATAGAGTATTGCACATTTAGATGTTTCAATAGGCATCATTGTGGATCATACAAGGACTTCATAACATGATTTAGATGGCATGTTGTGTTGTGGTGGACAGAAAACGTGCTTTTTATTTGTAAGTTTGCATGTATCTGCAATGATGTATTGATCATTTTCATTATATGTTCTATTTGGTCAGATGCAGAATATGAAATAGTAATATCACATTACTTCTTCTTGTAACTTCGGATTATATATAGAGGACAAGACTTCCTGTTATGGCAAGTTGGTGGTAAAACTAACAATGATGTGAATGGACAGAAATATAGCTGCAGCAAGTAACCAAGTTCACCAGAATGCAGTAATCTTATCTTGTAGTTGTATAAATTGTTCTCGGCCAGTTTGCAAATGTGACATGTCCACACAATTTCTTGGGCCTTTGTATAATGTAACTGATGGATAAGAAAATAAGTCATTGCTTTTGGTGGATTATTTTACTTGTAAATGGGTATGAATATTGAAGTCAGCTTTCTGATTGTGCATTTAATGAAGGCCAGGCTTCCTGTTATCTGGGAACTTTGTGTGGATTATGAACTGCAATGGGTTGCATGGCATTCATGTGATATTAATGGACTGAATAATGGTACCTAAAACTAGTGAATATATTAAGTATAAAGTGTTCCATATTTACTAGTGTGTCGGTAGTAATGAGTTGGATCTGTTGTCTCCATCATCTTATTGCTCTCAATACAATAACAATTATTATCGTTTTTGCCAATAAAGTTGGACTCAATTTATGAAGCTTGGGTTGTCACTTATTTTCTGCTTGCATGTCATTTCAGGCTGTTGATGGTCAGCACCTCATTCTTCACCCTTTAAACATGAAGTGTCTTCTACACCATTATGGGAGCTATGATATGCTTCCGCACAGGTTTGAGAAATGCTTTAAGCTTCAATCTCCTTCAAATCAATGAGAGTCAATGAAATAAATAAAAATCAAAATGAAAGTACAATAAAAGAAATAGAAACACTTTTGAGGGTGAAAAGAAAGCTTTCCTTTGAGGCTTTTTTTTTAAAAAAAATTTAATTTACATTGTAATTGTTATTCTCTCTCTATGTATGTATATTAAAGTTTTGAAGGGGATCGTGTTCCAGAGATTGGACCTCGACTTCATAGTCTGTGAAGCTTAATATGGAATTCCTGTACTAGATCTGCCCAACAATTGGAACACCTAATCTCCAATTTTTAAGAAAAAATATCTCTTTATTCTAGCTTTTGTTTTACATTTATATTCTCTGTGAAATCTTGTTCTAGTAATTTAGCTAAAAAAATCCTGTTAAAATGGAATATAAATACATCCATAGGAATATCTCTCTCACTTTACTGATTATTTTGTGGGCTTTGAACTGGAAACAGATGGAAAATCAAAATACGTCTTAGTTTTTCTTTTAAGAAAAACTGTGTTGGGTTTTGTTTTCAATTTTAACTATAACTTTGTTAATTGCAGGATAAGTGGAAGAATTTTGCAGTTGGAGACAGTGACTCAGTCAGAGGCCATGAGAAGGCGCTATCGTTTTTTAAGTCATTTTTCATTAACGACTACATTCCAAGTACCATTTTGGCTGTTGATGTATTTAGCATCTTATTGTTTACTATTAATTATTTTATTGATAACCCTGTTCACCTTTTCAGCTATGTGAAATTGATTTGAGTGGGATACTTCCGCCTGATGCGCTGTTTCCATTCATGGGTGAGATCAAGAAGCGTGAGAAGCAAAGGATGCAACTGGCCAAAAAGGTGTGTGCACCTCTGCAGTATTATATTTTGCCCAATCATGTATATGTCATCTTATGGAATCGAATATGAATGATTTATATAGCCATTGTTACGTGTTGTTTAACCTTAATTGTAACCATTTTCTAATACAGCTAGATGGGAGGTATCAAAATGGTGTACTTTTAATACAGCTAGATGGGAGGTATCAAAATGGTGTACTTTTTTATGCAATGAAAAACAGAGGAAAAAAAACTGACATGTTTCAAGAATTCTGACACGACTTTTTTTATTTTGTTTCAAGAATTCTGACATGATTTTTTTTACTTTGTTTCAAGAATTCTGACATTACATTTTTTACTTTGTATTGTGCATAAACTTATGATAATGCATACTATGGTTATTTGTTTGTTTTGTCCAGTTCTCACTTGAAGCTGTAACATAAATTGCCCATATCTAAGTTTTGGAATTATATGTCCTTATTTCTAGGAAAAGAAGGAGAAGATCAAGGCTGAAGCAGCTGCTGCATACTCTACGCCAATTTTAGCCAGTTTTGGGCACTTCTCTCGAGATGACTCCGCTAAATTTTCTATGGATGACTTTGAAGGTTATTTTTTGCTTTTTATTGTCGAGTTAGAAACTTTGAAGGTGATTTTTTGCTTTTTATTGTTGAGTTAGGACCCATCTAGTTGATGAACTGTCTGAAAACTTCCATACTGATTGAATGTGAAGATATGGCCTTCTATAATGCATCTTTCTAATTAGTGGCTTAATGTTTTCTTTAGAACACGTAACATAAACAAATCATTAGGACCTTCTGTAAAAATTGTAATGGAAGAATTACTGTTTCTTAAAAAGGGCATATTTCTTAGTTGGTTTTCTTAAGAATGTCTAAGTTTACTTGAGGGAACTTACTTTGTGGTCGCACAGGGTTTCATTATCATGATCTTGTTAGAATCCTTGCATCTTGGTCTGGCTTTTTATGATTAGGCCTGGATACCAGGACTTGCTTTCGGTTTACAGATTGAGATGCTTATTCTCTAAAAGACCTTCATTGGATTCCAAATTTGCTGTATCGTTTCTGTGATAAACACACTTCTATTATTTTTCTTATAACTTTTTATTGAAGGTTGCAAATGCTTACTAGTTGTTGTTGTTTTTTTTTGGCTGGAATATTTATGTTAAGTGATTAACTTGTATTGCCCTATTCTTTTTTACATCCAGCCCTTGGAAGTTCCACCACAATGTCATCAAGCCCTCCAATTTCATCTAGTCCTCCAGTTGTTGGGGAGAGATTACTGTTCTCAAATGTTACAAGGCTTGGTTTTGCTGCTGGTCATGGTTCTCCAGCCTTAAATATTGAGGAGACAACTGCTCTGCATAACAAAAAAGGAACAAATGATTCTTCTGGTGCATCTGGTATTTCTCCAGTTTCACGTCTTACTGGATCTTTTTTTGTCCTGCATCTGATTTGAATGCATATACATTCATGTCATATAGAACAGATTGCTGAATAACAATGCCACATACAAGTAGCATGTTTATGTCATCTTGTGTGGCCTTTAGGCAAATTTATTTATTTATTTTGTTTTTGCAGCAACAAGAAATTCAGGAACGCCAACGTTTGCCAATATAATATCTAGAGAGAAGTCTGGAGAAACTTTGGATGCACCCAAGATGAATGAGATCGGAAAGAAAGGAAAGAAACCGAGTCGAGTCCTTTTGTCAACAGCTGGTGGTCGGCGCTACTGAAATACAAGTTCAAACTCGAGTTCAACTTAGCTCATATCTATTCTGAGACTTTGACATTGTGAGATGAGATTCTTTGTGAATTAACATGACTACTTGTAGATGTCACTCTGGGAATAGAATATTACCAAAATATATTTCTGAATGCACAGCTCAAGTTCCTTGGAATTTCTATTGCCATTATTTTTCGATCCTTGTGTTTTGGGCAAAAGGTACACTCTCTTTTGGTTGTGCAGTATTTGAGCATTACAAGAAGGAAATCGCAGCAGATGGGAAGGATCTAACCTGCCTCTTTGCGGCATTGTGATATGGTTTTTAATGAAATGGCAGAGATGGAACTGGGAAGAGTCCAGAAATGGTATTATCTGTTCCATGTTTAGCTTGATGACCAGCTACGTTGCATAGTATTGATTTTGACACAGAACTGGTTCATGAGTAGAAATCATTAAAAATGGAACGAATTAACACCATACGGTGAGGTTTATAATGTTTTGATGCATGAAAGTCGTTAGAAAATGGATGTTCCTCAAATATGGCTAATGTGCAAGAAACTTGCAAAGCTCCCAATGATGCTGTGTTGGGCTTAGATTCTTAAGCTGGTAAAACTGAAGTGATCCGGAAATGCCAATAATGCAGCAGTCTGCAGAGCCAAAAGCTCATGAAGTGAAAAAGATGATTAAGAAACAAAGCCAATTACAAGAAACATCAGTAATCTAATAGCATATATAAGTAACTAGTCAGAAATACAGTAGGTTAATTTAGCGTTGAGGACCTTGGGGTTGGTTTCGACCAGTTGATATACCTTCTATAAAGTTTAAGCATATAAATTCTGTCATTGATTAAAGGCTTAATGCGTCTTTCGAATTTAACAACTTTGGTCATTTTGTCTCTTATACTATTCGATTAATCAGTTTTTCTCTTATACTTATATTTTTTATAACAACTGAATCTTTTATCATAGTGTTTGAGAGAGAGACCATAGGCGTTAATTGCAAGTGTCTGACCTGGGTACCACTACTTTACACATGGGTTTCATATAATTTTAAAACCATCAATGTCAGAATTTAATTAATATATATATATATATTTAGTATATATATATACACTAAATCTATATATAAATAAATTTAGTATATTTATATCATCAACCTCATTAAAATATTATTAAATAATTAATAAGCAAAAATTCATTATTGCTATACTAATTTTTAAAATTTAAAAATTTGGAGTTCAAATTCTAATTAGAAGTAAATTTATTTAAAAAATATCTATTACTTTCCCCATCAATCAAAGTAAAAAAAAAAAAACCGAAAACATTGGAGGAGTTCTGGGAGAAATTTCGCAGAGATTAAAAAAACCTCATTACATGGACTGAATTGATTTTCAGAGTTCCAAAAAAAAAAAAAAAGTAAATTGATGCGGGACCGTACCATAGGAATGGGCAGGATCCTAAATTTTTTCTAACCAATTCCAACACTTGGATAAAAAAATATTGAAAACCTAAAAAAAAAATTTGTTGACTTTTGACATTATCCGTTTTTATAATATAAAATGATTTGAAAATTAGATTATTTTTTAATAGAAATCGTATTAAACAGTAACAAATCGAGTGATTAAGACAATAATCGATTTTTAATATAATAAAATTATATTTTATTATATTAATTTATTATTTAATATTTAAAATTATATAAACAATTAAATTAAAATAGTTTAACATATTTATATAAACAATGGCTACCAAATAATTTTTTATAATAATATCAGTAATTTTTAATAAAATAATAAGTATAAATATTAATAATAATTAATAGTATTAGTGATTATGAAAATAAATAAATTACGAATAAATTTAAAAATATCATAAATAATATAAATACTAATTTAAATATAAATATAATAAATTAGTTAACATTTTATAACTTATATTATAATTTTTTTATATTAAAAAATTATAATTATTTTTCATATTATACTATGTAATATAATATATTCATTTTCATATTTTTATCATATATATATATATGAACACACCTTAATTTTTTTTATTTTATATTTTATTAATTAAATACATAAATCTCACTAAAATATTTCTACAATACTTATTTTTAATTTGTAAAATTACTTTGTTTTTATTCATAAATATTAATTTAAACATAAAGAAATAAAAAATATAATTAAGTAATTATTTTCATAATTTAATTATAAAATAAAAAAATTAAAATTAAAATAATAAAAATGGTTAAATTATATATAATTAAAACAATTAAATATATATTAATTTATTACTAATCAAAATAATTTAATAATTTAATTTAAAAATAAAAGAATAATGATAAAATATAATTTATTAATTTTTTATATATTTAAAACTGAAAATAGAATCTCCTAATTCTCAAGATGTGAAATTGAATTGCTCTGAGAAATCAAAATAATACAATGTGGATTTTTTTTAGTTTTAATTTGATTATGGAAATGACATTTTAGAAATTTTCTATATTCGATTCGGCTTCAAAGATTTATCAATTTCCGAATGGTTTCAGACCATATTCAGCGTTACTGCAGAGGGCCACTTTTACCATGCTGTTTGATTGCAGGAGAGATTTTAACGGTGCCGTTTTAATCTCGGGGGATAAAAACGACGTCATTTTTTGATTCACCTCCTCGCTCTTTGCAGTTGCTAGCTGGCAACTGGCAAGACAATGGCGTCTTCCAAAAGTAAATAGTATTATTAATAAACAAACAGAAGAAAAGAAGCATAGAATTGCAGATTTGTGTTTGAGTGAAAATGAGAACTCACAAGAACAGCAATAATAACAGAAAACCAGCCGTTGTTCACTTGCTCTGCGTTGCTGCTCTTTTTTCTCTTTTTGTTTTCGCTATTCAATCCTCTTTCTTCACAGGTTTTTCTTTTATTTTATTTTAATTTTCTTTTCTAAATTCCTTTAAACTCTAATTTTAATTTCAGCTTCATCTTTGTCTCTCCCGTGATTTTGTAGGTAATCGAAACTCAGATCTCAACAAAGAAGAAATCCGTACTTTATCCGATTTCCAGTCCTCTGTTCAGCAATGTGTGGTTAGTTCGTTATTAGCATTTAAAATTACGACATAGTTCCCTTTGATATTGACATGACTTTTCGATGCGTTTGATCTATGGAATTTTGTTTATTTTATGAATTTTAAGTATCTGAATTGGCATGTGAACTCTTTGTTGATTATGCTACAATCGTAATGTTTTGCTTATCTCCCGTGAATAAATTCTTTGCTAAAAATTTGAAGGTAAAATGTAGGCAAACAGAGGGCTTGGTCTTACTGCACATATCGTTGATCATTGCAAGTTAACTCTTAAGTTTCCTCCAGGCACTAACAGCACCTGGGTTTGTCTCTCTCTGTCTCACTTTATCTCTTTTTTTAAAAAAAAAATTGTCGTTAATTTTAGAAGCTTTAAAGTGCTGATGATTGTTCCCTTTTTATCTCAGTATAATGAGCAATTCAAAATTTTTGAACCTCTGGAGTACTATTATGATGTTTGTGATGCAATTCTATTGTGGGAGCAGGTTGGTGCTTTTTATTTTTCCATTCTATTAGGTAGTTATTCTTATAAAAAATGATGCATTCTAATGTCTTTAGAGATGCAGTATCGTAACATGACTACAGTGCTGACAAGAGAGTACCTTGATGCTCGACCTGATGGGTGGTTAGAATATGCAGCTAAACGGATAGCTAATCTGTATGATACTTATACCACCTTCTCTTGTAATTTCTTTGTGAAATTCCTTATTCTTTTCTTTTCCAAATTTTATTTATGGGATATTTTTGAATGCCTTTAAGCATATATACATATCTTTTGGTTGCAGGGGACCTGATAAATGCTACAATCGAACTCTTTGTGAGGAACATCTTAATGTGATTCTTCCAGCAAAGCCCCCTTTCCAACCCCGGCAATTTCAAACTTGTGCAGTGGTTGGTAACTCAGGAGATCTCCTAAAGACAGAGTTTGGAAAAGAGATTGATAGCCATGACGCTGTTATACGAGACAATGAGGCTCCAGTTAATGAGGTAAACTGGCAATACTATATCTCAAATCTGAGTGTGAATTATTGCTTTTACAGCCTCCACTCTGTCACAACTGTACCATGTGAAAACTCTCCTCCCCCCCCAACCAACTAATTTTCTGCTTGCTATTATTGAATCGAGGGGCTTGGGGATCAAGTATCGAAGAGTTTCTTCAGTCTGATCCTTTCAAAATTTTATTTTATTTTTATTAGCATATATGAATTGCATATATATTTCAATGGTTGTTTCATCAATTTTCTTCTTTTAGATGTTGCCGTGTTATCAACTGAATAGTGGTCTTCTTTCTTTTGGTAAATTTAGTCAAGTCCATTTGAGCAAGTACTCATCTTTCCTTTTAATTTATTGTGTAGAAATATGCCAAGCATGTTGGGCTAAAAAGGGATTTCCGCCTTGTAGTTCGTGGTGCTGCTCGTAACATGGTTAAGATTCTGAATGGATCTAGTATGTTTTATCTTTGTTTGACGCTGCAACTGAAACTCTTACCAGCATTTTTTTCAAATAACAAAAATCTGCTGGCTTAGTTTGATTATATTTCTTATCGTGTTTTGGAACTAAAAAATGATGAAACATTGATTTTTTAGGCTCAATCTTGGCATAGTACTTGTTTTAGTATTTCAGTTTGTATTGTTGTTTTCTCGTTTCTTTCCATTATATTATAGGGTATCAAATGCCTTATAGCTTCATGTTGAAAGCAATAAAAAATGAGCTTAATGTGGTTACACTTTTTAGAATTTCAATAGAACTCTTTTGTTCTTAACCTTCTAATTGTGGTTTAGAATGGAATAACCTATGTCAGACTTATTAATTCAATTGATCCATAGAGGCTCAGCATTTCCAAGAACAGGCTTGAGTCTTTTTCTCCATTCCTAGAATAGCACTGATGGCTTTCTTTTCTTTTTCACTTGGAATAAGGAGCAGACTAAAGATGGTTGATTCTTCTAATCTTAATGTAAATGTGATGGGAGAAAAATATATAACCAATCTTTTTTGGTTACCAATTATCTTTTATCCTAAATACAGTTGTTCTCTGATTTTGCATTGCCTACTTAACTGGGATGTATGGGTATTTTAATTTTATCTCATGAATTCAAAAGCGATAATAATGGGCCTTTTCTGCTGCAGCTGATGAGGTGCTGATAATCAAAAGTGTGACTCACAGGGATTTTAATGCAATGATAAAGGTAAGCTTCACACCTTGTCTTTCTAGTTACATAAATGGATTAAATGAAAGAAACTGGGTAGTATTAAGTCAGTTGTCGTGCTGGATTGCCTAAACAAGGGTTGGTCACTTGTCATCAATCAGATCACATGCATGGCCAAAGAAAACTTTAGGATGGTTCACTTCATTCCATCAAATAGATGTTAGCTCTGCTTCCGTTGTTTTACAGAATCATTTCTTCAGTTTGTACAGTAGGTTCCCTAGCCAAGGAATTGATAACCTTCTGTAGTCTGATTAGACAACCAAACTTCTTTCAACGCATCTAAACATCTTGTAACATTTGGACTGCAGAGTATTCCAAATCCTGTTTATCTCTTCCAAGGAATTGTGCTACGCAGAGGTGCCAAGGGAACTGGAATGAAATCCATTGAACTAGCTCTTTCAATGTGTGACATTGTTGACATATATGGATTCACAGTTGATCCTGGCTATACTGAATGGTAAATTTCATTATCAAGTCTTTCATTTACTTTTGTTGTGCAGATTTTAAATCATTATATATGTATTTGTGGTTGTGTCTGAATACTGTGTTCATATCATAATTGAGGTTCTATATCTTGCCATTTGTCATCTATTGTTTTTTCTAGAAGGGGATGAGAACTTCAGAATTAGAATATGTATATATAATAGGGATTTGGAATTTGTATCAGAAATATTCTCAAGTACTTCTTTTTTCTTTCCTCATCATATGTGACCTGTCTAATAAGTTTGACGTCTCTTCAGCTCCTAGACTATGATGTTGTAGTTGTAACTCTTCTTTGCAACTCTTCTTCATTAACTTCAAAATAGCCCATAAACCCGCACCTTCTGCAGTTTATCATTAAAAAATGTTTTTAATTCATTTTATAAATTATAAAATTGAAAATATATACATATTATTCTAAATAAATGTGTATACATGTAAAATCATTATATATTTTGTATCAATAATTTTTATTGAAATATATTTCTAAACCAGAACCTTGATAATATCTTCTATTTTAAAACTGGAGCATAGTGAAAGTTTGAAACTCAGTTTTAATTTTAATCAGTTTCTTCATTAGTGTATTTTTATATAATTTTTTTTTGCAATTTTATATAATTTTAAGCATATAATAAAATGATGAAAATAAAGATAAGATATTTAATAGGATATTGAATATGAAAGTTCCAAGATTTTTTTTTGAATGATTTATTTCTTCATATAATAACTTTTTGAACAAATTAAATGAAGAAAATAAATAGGAAGTGATACATTAAAAAAATAAATAAGTAGAATAGAAAAATATTTTTAATACATTTTTAATTATTTTCATTGTTATACTCCTATATCTTTCTTTTTTTCTTCATTGCATGATATCGTTGGTAATATAAATTTTAATAGCATACACAGGATATTTGATGCTGTTTTTCTCCTTAACTTTTGCTAACTAGTGTTGTGATATTTCCTGTAGGACACGATATTTCTCTACTCCCAGGAAGGGGCACAATCCGCTTCAAGGACGTGCATATTATCAACTTCTAGAGTGCCTTGGAGTATGAATATTAGTTCTTTTTACCACAAAAAGATTATGCTAAATTGTTTCTAAGCTATATGTTGATTGTGCCTTATGTTTTGTTCTTTCAGTTTATCAGGATTCATTCTCCCATGAGAGCCCAGAGGAAACAAGGCTGGTCAGAGCTGCCCACTAGAGAAATGATAAGCAGAGCTCATGCTGCTGCCTTACGCTTAAAGAGAGGTCGTGGGTTGGGACAGTTTGGGAGTTGTAAGGTGTGGGGCAATGTGGACCCTGACAGCAGTGGGCCCATTTCAGGATCTTCAGACATGAGTGACATCAGGAAGTACTCAAATTACAGTAAGTGGGAGGTCATGCCATTTGAAAGTCTAAGAAAGGAAGCACAGGATCACTATACCCAGATGGAAGGTGTTTCTCTCTATAAAATGGATGGAAATAAATTGGATGATCTAGTATGTGTGAAGCATTCCTTGAAATCTGAGGCATGAGAAGCAGCTTTGTATTGATGCGACTGTGCTTTTCGCTTCGGTTGGTTGAAAGGAGGCCAAGCTCTGGTTTGTTATTATCAATTTGGCGTCGAACTTTCATCGAGATGGGCCTCTTGGGTGATGAATCTTTTAACTTACCATTTTTGCTGCTTTTAATGATAATCTTGAAAGTTTGAACCCGTAGTAGCAAAGGAGAAAGATCATGGAATTTCAAACCTCTGTACTATGTTACTGAACCTCATGGGAAACAAATTTCAACCTCGTGTGCAAAGGACAACACTATGTACAAATCCTTGATTTATTCTGAGGGATTCTGGAAGGAAAAGGGGTGTTATCTGAAGAAACCGTGATTAGTATTTGTCATGCTTTTATATGCTTGCTCAAATGGATTTTGACGTTTAGCATCATCATCTTCATTGATTTGAGGGCTTGGAGATTCGTGTGGAGCTATATTTTATGTTGCGGAGATATTTTTTTATGTTATTTATTTGTTGACCTTGTCGGTATCAGACGATGAATTTTTTCTATGTTATATATTGTCATTGTTTGCTGCTCAAACTTGACGATGGCAGGGTTATTTTATGTGCAATCTAATTGTTACGAAAAATCAAGTTGGCATGTTTTCCTGTAACACAATTGGTTAGAGACTTGCCAGCAGAGACAATGGTAGGATCGTATGAATAAATAAAATGTGAAGGAATCAAAATTATGTGTATGTAACTTCCATTAAAAGTAATTCTTTCAAAACAAAATTATCTCCCATTGACAAAGACTATGTAAGCTGACAACACAATCTTTCAACGAATATCAGGCAAATACAGACATTACTTAGAGCATGATTAAACATAAATATCTGAAAGATTTTGTTTTTTTTTTTCCAAAACAAATATCTCCAAGTTGATGGGAACTAGCTACCATTTCTCCATCTCTTACTGCTATCCTCAACAAAAAAAATATCTTTCTTTGCTCTTATATATCTTATCCTACAAATCACCATCCTTTCTAATATCTGTAAATCACCCGTTAACACAGAGCATACAATACATCTCACCAACAACATTATCAAGATGCAGGCAGCTTTAACCATTGTTCCTCCTGTTCTCCCTTTAAAACCCACCAAAAACTTCTCACAGGTGACCTTTTCTCCACCAAAGTTGGACTTCAAGCAAAGCGACTGCTGCTGCTGTGACCTATGACACTTCCACAGTTGATTACAGCTCTATCACCTCGTAAGCCATTAATTTAGACTACGTTTGATAAAAGCTGTAATGCAAAATCTCAAATACACTATTTTGGTTTACTAATCATAATCTTAATTTCTTGTACTTTCATATTTATAATATTAAGAGTTTCTAGGAAGTGGGTTTATTCCTAAGTTTTAAGTTAGAATCACGAATTAACTTGCAGTGTTTGTTTTGTTTCATGAACAGTGTGTTTCCAGCAGAGGCATGTGAAACTATCGGCGGATATGCCTGTTTGGCCAATATATTTGCTGAGACGAGGCTAGAAAGTAAGACTGAAGCTAGAATTGCTTCAGAGCCTTTTGAAAGAGAGTATCTGGAGTACAATGACGCAAAAACGTAAGGCCCCAACAACCCATGTATTAAGAAAAAGTATAATTTTCAATTCATTATGTAAGTTGTAATTAATGGTGATATTTTGGTGCAGGGTTTTCTGCGAAGAGGCTTGTGATGATCTTGGAGGAGAATTCTGCGGGCTTGAGTATCAGAGAGGAGTGTACTAGAACACTGGCTATTCATGTCCATGCTTGACTTTTTTTTTTGTGTATATATACTTCATGCTATGTGATGTGATCGAATACTTTGCTTATTAATATAAGCATTTTAACTTTGGGAATTTTATACTAATAAATTACATATAATCTTTAAATTAAGTATTTAAAGGTTATCTGTTCCAAAAAAAAAGTATTTAAAGGTTAAATACTCACCAATATCATCATTTTCTGTTGGATCTAAAGTAAATGTATAAGTACATATGCAATTGAACATCATAATTGATGGCATTGATGAACAAAAATTCATCGTGAAAATTTCCATTTGCATTTGATACTCAAAATTAATCATAAAGAAAAGGCTTTATATTGAAAGAAAGGCAATTATATATTAACTTGCTTTAAGAACACATAACTAGTAGCAAAAACACAAAAGAGAAAACAAACTAAGAACACAATTAGAGCCCCAACAAATAGAAAGGAAATTGAACCCAAACAGTAGAGAAAAACAGAGCAACAAAATAAAAACAAATGGCAACCAACACAACAAAACAATAACAACAACAACAACAACAAAGCCTTAGTCACAAGTTAATTGGAATCGGCTAAATGGATTCTTCTTTTCCATTAGATTCAATTTAGGACTACCTCTTCTGATAAATTTAAAATAACAAGATCATTTTGTACCACTTTTGTCTAAGTTAATTTAGGTTTACTCTTGTCTCTCTTAGGTATTTCTATTTTAGCTGGTTCAGTTTTTCTAACCAGTGCATCCCTAGGTCTACATTTTACATGCCCAAGTCATCTCAATCTATGTTCTCTTATTTTATCATCGATAGGTGCTACCTCTACTTTTTTTTTAATGTTCTTATTCCTGATTCTATCCATTCTAGTGTGTCCACACATCCATCTTATCATTCTCTTCTCTGTAACATACATTTTACTCATGTGTTGTCCTTTCACAGCCCAACACTCACTACCATACATCATCGCAGGCCGTATGGCAGTACGGTAGAATCTTCCTTGCAATTTGACTAGCATCTTTTGGTCACATAATACTCTTGTGGCACTCCTCCACTTTATCCAATCAGCTTTAATCATGTGACTTACATCTTCTTCACAAACCACTATCCACTTGAATAATAGAACCAAAGTATTTAAAATAAGTACTGTAAGGTACTGCTACTCCGTCTAAAATAACTTCGCCTCCTTCTCTATTTGCGTTACTAAATTTACAATGCATATACTCAGTCTTAGTTCTACTAAGCTTAAAACCCTTTAGTTTCAAAATACTTCTCCATAACTCCAACTTTTGACTTATATCTATTTGGATCTCATCTATCAACATAATATCATTTGTAAATATCATGCACCAAGGAATATCATTTTGTATATGCTTCGTTAGCTCATCCATGACCAAGGCAAATGGATAAGGGCTCAAAGCTGAACCTTGATGTAAGTCAATAGAAACAAAAAAATCCTTAGAATCACTTTTAATAGTACATATCCTTCAAGACTTGGATATATTTTATAGCAATCTCCCTACGCTCTAGGATCCACCATAAAATTTGTTTAGAAACTCTATCATGCGCCTTCTCCAAGTCAATAAAAACCATATGTAAATCCTTCTCCATCTCTTTATACTTTTCTATCACATCTTAAATAAGAAAGATAGCTTCCATAGTGGATTGATCAGGTATAAAATTAAAGTGGTTTGGGGAGATACATGTGTACAAATATAAATGGTATTTCACAATTCTCTCATATAATTTCATGGTGTGGCTCATAAACTTAATACCTCTGTAATTTGAGCAATTTTGTATATCTCCTTTATTCTTAAAAATAGATATCAGACTGCTTTGCCTCTATTCATTAGACATTTTCTTTGTACTTAAATTCTTATTAAATAAAGTAATCAACAACACAACTTTTGTATCTTTCAAACTTTTTCAAACCTTAATGGTATTTCAACCGATCCACATGCTTTACCGATTTTGATTCTCTTCAAAGCCTCTTTTACTTCGGAGAACCTAATCTGTCTAGTATACTTCACATTTTTCTAGGCTATGTCATCCAAACCCTCAATGATTTTATTACGGTTACTATTAAGAAGCTCCTCAAAATAACTTCTCTATTTATTCTTAATATCTTGTTCTTGAACCAAGAATTTATTTTTTTCATCCTTGATGCACTTAACTTGGTTCAAATCTCAATATTTTTTCCTTATCTTAGCTAATTTATAAATAGTCTTTTCTCCTTCATTTATTCCAAGTTTTTCTTACAAACTCTCTAGAAATTGTGCTATTGCTTGCCTAACTGCTTTTTTAACATCCTTTTTTACTTATTTGTAATGCTCAAAAGCCTCATTGTCACTACACTTTGGCAAACTCTTATATCATTCTCTTTTACTTTTTACTGCTTTTTACACTTTCTCACTCTACCACCAAAACTCCTTCGAGGAATGTCCACATTCTTTAGACTCTCTAAGTACTTTTTTAGCTACTCTTTTAATTAATTGTAGACATGCTCACCTATAAATCATTTGCTGACATATTCATATCCACCTCTCAACCTCCAGCTTTAACCAACTCATCCTTAAATATCAACTGTTTTAAACCTTTTAAAGTCCACCAAATCTTAGAAATTTCATTTCTCCTAGGCCTACTAGTCTAACTCTTAATCTTGATATCCAATACCACTAACCTATATTGAGTAGTCAATGCCTCATTAGGAATAACCTTGCAGTCCTTACATCTAGTTCGATTAGTTTTTCTTATGAGTATGAAGTCAATCTAACTTCTATTTTGTCCACTTTTAAAGTTTACTATATGTGATTTTCTTTTTATAAAATATGTGTTTGTCGGAATCAACCGTAAGCTATAGCAAAATCAAGTATATTATTACCTTCTCCATAGTTTCAAACCATAGCCTCAAAACCTATTTTATATTTTTCTACATGTCTATTTAAATCTCCTCCTATAAAGATATTTTCATCATTCGGGATCTCTTGCATAAGCTCATCCATATCCTCCCAGAATTTTTGCTTGCTCTCCCCATCTAATTCAACTTGAGGGACATAAGCACTAACTATGTTAATAGTCTCATTTTGTAGCATAAGTTTTACTGAAATGATCCTATCACCAATTTTTTTCACCGCTACAACCCTCTCCTTTAGATTCTGATCTAAAATTATACGGACATTATTCTTATTTTTGTCAATTCCTGTATACCACAACTTATATCATGTGTTCTCAACTTCTTTACTCTTTTCTCCAACCCATTTAGTCTCTTGAATGTAAGCAACATTAATTTTCCTTCTCAACCAACACAACAAACGATAGAACAAATTAGATTTTTAATATTTTTCTGGTGTTAAAGAATAAAGAAATTATCTTGAATACACCCCTTAATAAATGGCCATAAAAATCAAGAGTAAGGCCGAGATATGAGAAAATTTGTAGATCTAAGAGATTATTTGTCCGCCAGAACAGGTAAAGCAAAAAAGTGTGATAATATAAATAACTCTGCTACCTCATGTATCCTAAAATCCTGAATATGTTGAGAGAAGGAGAGGACTAGAGATCCCAAACTATAGCCAAAGAGAGAGAAAATTCGCCAAAGACAGAACCACACCGAAGATGGGGTTTTGCCAAAGCTCCTAAAGGAGCTTCTTTTTGAAACTTAAATAGAGAAATGTAAGAGGAGATAAAAGCTAATGGCCAGCTACCAAAAGAAGATTGAAGAATAAAAGGCTTGAAAAAGGTATTATTTTTTCGAAAAATGTGATCTTGAAGCTCAAAGACTTAAATCTAGAAGAGAAATACTAACAAGAAACTCTAGAGAGCCCAAAAATGTTAGATCTTAGGATGTTCTCAACTGGGAGTTTTGGTTGCAGAAAACTCCCAACAAGAAATAAAAGGAAAAAAAAAAGAAGGCAAAAGAACATAGACTGGAAACAAAGAAAGAGAAGACAGGAAATTTAGGGCTTCCGCCAACAAAAGCATTAGCAATAGCCTTAGATCTAGAGCTGAAATTGAAAAACGATAGAGCTCTGTTATAGAGAGAGAACTTCACAGAGAAAGAGGAAAAGTCGAGAATCACTTGTTTTATGCTTGTGAAACACGCTAATGAAATAAATTATAAACAAAATGAGCATTTCAATTTTACTCTTCAACTTGTATTAATTAAAACCACTCTAACTATAATTTTGTTCGATAATATCATCTCTAAATTTTAAATTTCATCTAAATATAAAATTGGATCGTAAGCAGTTTAGTTTCTGATCCATGATATTACCATATGTATAATTTAAAAAAAATATTTTTTTCTTATATAATCATATATATTTGGTTTAATTATAAAATATATATATTTTATTTTTTCAATTTCATCACAAATTTTTAATTTTAGTAAAATAAATAATAAATTTTTATATAATTTATAACATTATCATGTGATCGATTGGATTAAATTGTCAATTGATGTTGTTTACATATTACTCCCTCCATTCTCTTACTTTAGAAAAAAATTATATTTAGGCATTTTTTTTATATAGAAAAATATGCTTAGAATGAAAATTATTGGAGAGTATTCCTTAGGAAAATTTCAAAATTATCCTTGCAAGTAACTGTATTTTGCACATCAAGCCAGACTAGTGACCGGCAAATATGAATTGTATAATTAATATGTATCATTTTTCAATGCATAAATTAAAGCTATGGTTATGAGAAAGTTCATTAAGTTGTGCTTTGTTTTACTAATTAGGCATAAGTATGAGTTAGTAATTGTCATGTATCACAATATGACCATTAATTTTAACTATCGAACCATAATTATTTAAAAAATATGGTGGTATCGGTATCATACTAATAATTAGGGTAAAATTTTAAATTATATAGACCAATATGATTTAAAATTTTTATGTCGAAATTATGGACTAATTTCGAAATAAGTGCATTTCTATTAATGACAAGTTATCATTTTTAGGCCACAATTATTATTTTTAGTACTTAAAAAATAGTTTTCTGAAGTAATTAAGTTTAGTTGATAAGACTTTTTCATTCCTAGAAATATTTAGAAGCAAATTGCAATACAAAATGACCGCATATTCAAAAAGTAGTCTCTCACTTTGCTTCTTAGAAAAAAAGTTAAATTTTTAAGTGGTTGAAGATTTTTATTTTATAAAATTTTAAATTTTAACTAAATTAAGGGCATAATCTTTCATTCCTTCCAATTTTTTTTTATAATTTTAGTTTTCTAAATGAGCCTTAGTGTCGTGTTTGAATGAACTGTAATTAAGAACTTTAATTGTGTATTTAATATTAATCAAGGATATTTTAGACAATTTATAAACAAAATAGTTTTTAATGACGACTTATATTTGTACTTGAATTTGTAAATTTTTTTCTTCAATATTTTTTGCACATATTTACAGAGTGTTGCACTCTACTTTAAAAATTTATGCTATTTTTTATTAAATTATATTCGAATATTTTTAAAACTTCTTTGCATCAGTTGAATACGTTTATTTATTAATATCAGAGGTCAAATTTTCTTCTAAATAGTATCTTATTTATAAAAAAAATTTAATTATACATAATGATTTATGTTGTTTGCGTACTAATATGTGCCCTTATTATATAAGTGAAGAGCAATTTATCTCTTTCATTTTGAAACAAAAATTTCAATCATAAATGCTCCATAGAAAATTGTGTTCATGAGTTATCTCTCTCTTAATATTATAAATTATAGGGTTAATCTTATTTAAAACTAATTAAAATAAATTGTGATAAATAAATTGATTAATTATTTTTTAAAATTCAGTATTTTTTTTTCTATTTTTTCTAAAAGAAGAGAACGGAGATAGTAATACATAAAGTAATTTTGATTCATTTCCACCAAAAACTTAATATTTCATTCCAATTCAAATTTTTTTTTTAACTATAGAAAGTTATAATATTTTATTTTTTAGCCCAAAAAAATTATTTTGAGTTTTTTTTTAACGCAATGATAATATATTTTTTAATATTTTCATTAGTGACTTACAACTGTTTAATCAAATTTTAATTGCCATAGAAAGAAAAAGGGAAAAACAATCTTTATTCCGATCATTATCATTTATATTTAGAAAAAGCAAATTTAATGAAAAAAATATTTTAATATTCCGCTGATGGGATTAAAACCAGGATTAATAACACATTAGCCAGTTAATTTGCTTTTTCGGTTAGTAAAATTTCCAAAAGTATAATTATAATTTATTGCTTTCAAGTATAATACTTGAAATTTTTGTATATACTATCTCCTAAAAAAAATAAAATTTCTGATAATAATAATAATAATAATAATAAATTATTATCATCATCATCATCATCATCATCATCATCATCATCATTATTAAAGCAAAATAAAATTAGATGAGTTTATCACTTTACTTTCCTATCATATTAGAAACGACCACTGGCCGGTCGTTTTAATTATCTTATACTACTTTTAAAGCTGATGCTGATGCTGCTGCGCCTGCGCGCGCAATTATCATATATGGTCCAGTTCATATGAAATTACTACCCAGAAGAATTCCATTTCAAAAGCGTCCTTCTCTGGCAACTTCGCAGCCGTCGAAGAACTCCTTTCCAAATGTTAATTCCCATATCGATGCTCTTATCATTAAAACGGGTTTCGACGCAAACACATCTCGCTTCAATTACCAGCTTCAGTGTCTCTTGGAAAATGGCCAGTTATATCAAGCACGCCAAATGTTCGATCAAATGACTCATAAAAACACCGTCTCATCAAATTTGATGATTTCGGGCTACTTGAAAGTGGGTAATCTTTCTACTGCTAGAAAACTCTTTGATAGTATGTTTGATCGTACTGCTGTTACATATACGATTTTGATTGGTGGATATTTACAGAACGATCAATTTAGAGAAGCGTTTAAGCTTTTTGTTGACATGTGTAGGGATGGCTATGAGGCTGATTACGTGACCTTTGTAACACTTTTATCAGGATTTAATGATCCCAACATGATGAAAGAATTAGTTCAAGTTCATTCTCATATTGTTAAATTGGGACATGATTTGGTCATGAAAGTTTGCAATTCATTGGTTGATTCTTATTGCAAAGCACATCGTGTAGATTTAGCTTATCAGTTATTTAAGAAAATTCCTACAAGGGATTCTGTTACTTATAATGCATTAATGGCAGGATATGCAAAAGAAGGATTGAATAAAGAAGCGATAAAGCTTTTCATGGAGATGCAAAATTTGGGATTTGTGCTTTCAGATTTTACTTTTCAAGCTGTTTTATGTGCTGGTGTTGGGTTAGATGATGTAGCAATTGGCCAACAAGTTCATGGTTATGCAGTGAAGACCAATTTTATTTGGAATGTATTTGTAGGGAATGCCTTGATTGATTTCTACTCGAAGCATGATTATGTAGATGAAGCTAGGAAACTTTTTTATAAGATGCCAGAGTTGGATGGCGTGTCTTACAATATGATGATCACAGCTTATGCATGGAATGGAGAAATCAAAGAATCTATTAATCTTCTTAGAGAGCTACAGTACACAAAATTTGATAAGAGGAATTTCCCTTTTGCAACCATGTTGAGTCTAGCGGCAAATACACTAGACTTGCAAATGGGCCAGCAACTTCATTCCCAGGCCATTGTGACAACAGCTGATTCAGAAGTTCTGGTCGCGAATTCCTTGGTTGACATGTATGCAAAATGTGGAAGATTTGAGGAAGCTGAAAGGATATTTGTGAAACTGAGCAGTAGAAACACAGTTCCATGGACAGCTATGATCTCTGCTACTATCCAAAAAGGCTTTCTTGAAGAAGGCATAAAGTTACTCAATGAGATGCATAGAGCCAGTGTAAGTGCTGACCAGGCTACTTTTGCTAGTGTCTTAAAGGCTTCTGCAAATTTGGCCTCAATTTCTTTGGGGAAACAGCTGCATTCCTATATAATCAGATCAGGGTTTATGTCGAATGTTTATTCCGGGAGTGCACTCGTGGACATGTATGCCAAATGTGGGTCTTTAAAAGATGCAATTCAAAGTTTCAAAGAGATGCCAGAAAGGAATGTTGTCTCTTGGAATGCATTAATCTCAGCTTATGCTCAAAATGGAAATGGTGAAGCCACTCTTAGATCATTTGAAGAGATGGTTCTGTCAGGTTATAAACCAGATTCAGTAAGCTTTCTTTGTGTTTTAACAGCTTGCAGTCACTGTGGACTGATCAAAGAAGGCTTGCGATACTTCAATTCTATGACTAAAGTACATAAAATTGTTCCGAAGAGAGCGCACTATGCATCCATGGTTGATGTGCTATGCAGGGGTGGACAATTTGACAAGGCAGAGAAGTTGATAGCTGAATTGCCATTTGAACCTGATGAAATTATGTGGTCATCAGTTTTGAACTCATGTAGGATTCATAAAAACCAGGATTTGGCTAAGAGAGCAGCACATCAACTTTTCAATATGGAGGTGCTTAGAGATGCCGCCTCATACGTCACCATGTCCAATATCCTTGCAGAAACAGGTCAGTGGGGCAGCGTCGGGAAGGTAAAGAAGGCGATGAGGGAGCGAGGACTCAAGAAGGTTCCAGCTTATAGCTGGGTTGAAATTAAACGTAAGGTTCATGTGTTCTCAGCAAATGACAAGAGCCATCCACAGATGAGGGAGATCTTACATAAAATCGATATGTTGTTGGAGCAAATGGAAAAGGAAGGATACAAGCCTGATACAAGTTGTGCTCTTCACAATGTGGATGAGAATATCAAAATTGAATCGCTTAAATATCACAGTGAACGCTTAGCAATAGCATTTGCACTTATCAGCACCCCAGAGGGATCACCAATACTAGTGATGAAGAACTTGCGAGCTTGTACAGACTGTCACGCTGCAATCAAGCTGATCTCCAAAATCGTTGGAAGGGAGATTACAGTTAGGGATTCAAGTAGGTTTCATCATTTTAGAGACGGGTTTTGCTCCTGTAATGATTATTGGTAAGCCTGAAAGAGGAATCTTAATTCCACTCCCAAATCTCTTTAGTAAATTTATTTTACCCACAAGTGTAATTGTACAACAAAATTTAGCCAATTCAATGAAAAATCCTGAATCTTGATCAGTATCAAGTACATGAATCAGCAAGAAACTTCTTGCCATGAAATTGAATTCATTTCTAATCTCAACAAAATTAATAATTTCCAAATCATGCTTGACACCAAGAAAGGCTGAATTTAAACATCAAAATCTCATTATAATTAAACACCAAAACCTCAAAATCATGCTACAGAAAAATAAACAAGAAACAAAAAGCAAAAGCAAAAACAAAAACAAAGTAAAATTCCCCAATCTATTTATTTTTTCTTATTCTTATTATGATTAACTATATCATCAGGAACAACCTTGAGCAACTTCCTATCTTTAGACTTAGCAATCTTCTTCAATGTCTTTGGATTAGTAATCTTCTGCAACTTAGTACCAGACCTCAATATATTCTCCTGTTTCTTCTTCTCTCTTTCCTCTCTCATCTTCCTCTTCTCCTGCTTATTCCTCTTTATCTCCTCCTTCAATTCATTTATTCTCTCTTTATACGCTTTCTTTATTCCCTTCTGCCTCTCCCTCTCCTCGAACGTTGTACCTTTCCTGCTCACCAGCTTCGCCGACGCTCTCTGCTTCCTCGGCTGCTTCCACTTCCGACCTGATACCTTCCCAGCTATCACGCCGTCGTAAGTCGGATTCCCGAATACCGGTTTATCTGGATTCTCTGTGGACGGTACTGCGGACCTCTTTGCCGGTGGAGGAAGCGTGTCTCCATCGATCTCCATGGATGCGTTGGCATCATCAGTTGCGGGAAGCAATTGGGCTTCTTGAGCTTCACGTTTTCTCTTGTAGGTTTTGCCGCCAAAGCCTTCATCGAGGCTTCGGAAATCGATAGTGCAAGCCATTGTTTCGCTGTTTGGATCGAGAAACCCTAAAACAATGTGATGGTTTCTTCCTAAGTACTTATAAGAGGTTCGGTTACGGATAGTGGGAAAGGGTTGGGATTCGGGTATCGGGCAGGATTGTATGTTCGGGTTCTCTGCTGTGAATTGTTTGCGGTTTGGCTCTTTTGTTGGATCAGTTTATTTCATGTCTGTTTCGGGTTTTTCTTTTTCTCAAATTTGTTTTGGCAAATTTTATTTATTTTTAATAAGTAAATATAATAGAAACAAAAAATAAATATGTAAGTTGTGGAAATTCCATTGCAGTAAGCAAGGAAATTAATAAAAGTGATTAAAAAAAATATTTCATGTAAAATTATTAGATTCTAAACGGGCTTAATTCTCTTTCTTATATAAAATTAGCAAGTAATTAAAGAGGACATTGATCTTCAAAAAAAAAATTAAGAGGACATTTAATTTTTGAATTTTAAAAAGATTAATTCTCTTTCTTTTGACAGCTCTAATTTTGGCAGATTATAACTAATATATGGCAGTACTAAACCAAGTGAAATTACAAGGACTCAAGGAGCCTAGTAGGCCTTGGATTATAATATGAGGTTCAAAGAAGGCCCTATTCCGTTGGAAGGTCCTAATCGCAACAAGGGAAAGCTCATTGCTGGGTCCGCTCAAGCTAGTTTAGTTTAAGGCGCTGGTGACTCACTAGAAACCACCAATGTGCCATGACCGCTATCGTCTAGCTTTATTTTGGTTTTGTGCTCATTAAAGCGTTTCTAAGACTTCACAAATTTAGTTTTGTTTCTCTTAATTCTCAAATTATGTCCTTTCGGCTGAGTTTATTTGTCCGGCATTATCACCATGGTAATGGTAAAAATAAGACAGCTCACAATGTACGAGAAGAAAGTGTTCAATATCTATCCCATTACGCAATAAATCTTAATTCTAGGGTTCTAGATTTTTCCCTTAAAAATCACTATACAATTAGGGTTCATACTGTTCAGGATTCGTGCTTGATTCCCTGTCTCTTCAAGATTAAGGTTTCCACCTTCTCGGAGCCTTCCTCTCGCCATTATCTATGGCTCGTTGGTTATGCATGGTTAGTCTCTCCTAAGGGTTGGCCCTACTGGCCTAGGATAGCCAATATGTTTGTATGCATGTTTAATTTCTATAGGCTAATTCCCTTTACTATAAAGCATGAGATCGGTTTATTAGTGTCCCTGCTATGGATAGTTTGTGTAATGACCTTGATTGGTCTGCTTCTTCTTTGCTAATGTGAGTTTTTGCTCTCTATAGTCTCACTCACCATGACTGAGTTTCACTTGTTATTTAGAAATTATTTATAATATATTTCTTTTTTTTGATAAAAAAAAAATAATACGAGATTAGTTTTCTTCCTCTTTTGATGAATGCTACAAATCTCTAATATATTTGTTTTTTTAAAATAATTTTTTGATTAATTACATGTAAAGAAAGAACACTTAAAATTCAAACTCGTAGTTTGACATATTTGCTATTAGAAGTTAATTTAGAGTGAATTTAATATATTTTAAGCATAAAAACTCCAAGACATTAAATTAGATATAATGGATTCATTTTAGAAAAACGTATTTTAGTCCATATACCGAACAAATCCTTAACTAATACCAAACAAAATTCTTGCCCAAGCAAATTCCATTATTAATGAAAAGAAAACAATTTTAGAGTATACTCGTAATATTTCTTCGTAATATTTAATCTGATTACTATTTGATTGGTGAAAATTGTCCATTTTGATAATGTGTCCACTAGTGAATTAATATATCTGACCAAGCATAAAAAAAAGGTTGACCCAGTGCTGATAGCATTCTTTCATAGAAAAATATAAAACAGTTTAAAACAGGCGGTACAACCTGCCAGGCGCAAGAAATTTAACTTTTTATCATCAATTTTGGGTGAAGACTTGAGCTAGAAATTTAAATTACTCAAAAAAAAAAAAAAACAATCGAGGATACATCGCTGCAATTAATATGGAGCAAGGGAAAAAGAATTCCCTAATAGAAAAATTAGATATCGAAACCAAATTCAGAATTACCACTCACCACGAGCAGAAGAATTGACAAAAACATTTGGTTAACATCAGAGAAGTGTCAGATTCGATCCACTAAAGTGTGTCAACCAACCCTCGTAAGTGTAAAAGCACTGGTGCTCCAAGTGTGGAGTCTTTCCATAAGCTTGTATTGAAGTGGAGGCCCTGGCGGTAGATTACTGGGTTAGCCCCTCAGAGTTTACCTTGATGGTCGGACTCCGCCCCAAATGAGTGGTTGAACTCTACCAAGGATTTCCCATTACCCAAAAAAAATTCAGGACTACCACCATGCTAATATGACTAAAGAGGTCGAGCAACGTATCATTTGACAACGTTGAGGCTGCACAGTTCTGATATAATCTCATTCTAATTCAGAAATATCGGTTTCAAAGAATGTTTTGTGGAGAGACCTGACGCACTGCTCTGATTCGTTGTCGTTCACAATTAATGAAATGTTCACCTAGTTGGCAGAACCAAAAATTTGTAAGTTCCTTGGTTAACAATTTTCTGAGAAAAAATTATGTTTTTTAACGCCAAAGCTTTCTATAAGCACTGGATGCACCACCAAGAAGACGTTTCTGGATCATGAACAAATGTGGTGTCTGAAATTAGTGCTTACAATGCTTGGGTTCTGAAAGCAGAAATATCAAGTGTGCGATACAAACTAAAGGACACAGGCAGAGGAAAGCAAAATTCTACCTTAGATGCACCCTGTGATATCATCTGAACATTGACACCATTGGTTCGAAGAACATTGAATGCCTGCCATAGCAAACACATGGTAAATAAATAAGGAAAAATAAAAAGATGAGAAACAGCCAGAAAAAAGGGAAACACTTTGCTTCGAGTCAATAGGACTACAAAGCACATTTGTCTAATCTCTCCAAAAAAACCTCCCACAGGATGATAAGTAATGCATTGTAGAAAACAAATGAATGAGAGAATCATCTGCTTCATAGACTGTATTTTAGTTTAATGCTTTCTCCCTTCTAATCACTTCAAAGGCAGCATGCCAAATTCCAATAAAAGGCATTTGTTCCCATACATAAGGCTTTTGCAATGCTAGATATACACTGAGAAATCAAATGCCCAAGAAAAATTTCGATGCATATAATTGTCATTAGAATTTCAATTTAATGCCATTCATTCATTCTAAACATCAGGCTTCAAGGGAAGGAGTAGAAAAAACTAGAAGGCACCCAAAAGACATGGATTCTCATTCATTAACAAAATTGATCAACTTAATCACTGTAAGAAGAGTCTAGTCCAGATGACAGTATTTAAGTAGTGTGGCATAGCAATAGAGCACCTTCTCTAATATCAATGACGACCTCTGAACATTCCCAATGAGAGAAATAATTGATCTACGCTGAAGGAGATTGACTACGGCAATTTTCTCAAGCTCTTCTACAACATGGTCAAGTTCCTGGTGAATAAAGGTGATATAAAGACTGGATGTCAACAACAAATAAAAAAAGGGCAGCCCAGTGACAAACGCTCCCGCTATGTGCGGGATCCGAGAAAAGGTCGGACCTATTGGATCTTTGTACGCGGCCTTCAAGAGGCCGTTTCCACAACTCGAATCTGTGACCTCAAGTCACATTGTAACAACGCTTACCGTTACGCCAAAGACAATGCCTACAGCAATTTACATTTTGAATAAGCACAAAATAAGAAAGGTCCATACGCTTGCCTGCTGAATAAGTTCCCTGCTCCAAAGTTTTGATGGATCTAATGTCAAGGAAATACTGACTTCACTAGTGGCTACAACATCCACAGATATGCCCAGACCTTCAAAGATTGAAAATACCTGCATGAACAAAACGTCTTATTTGACGAGATCCAAACCAACAGCTAGAACAGGAGAATCAAAATCCAATCTCGCCCCTCTTACCTTTGCAAGAAAACCAAATTGACCAAGCATTCGAGTGCTCACAATATCCAACATAGTGACATTCCGTTTCAAAACAATGCTAGTTAGTACTGCCTGAAATTTGGACAAAGAAAAAATTATAATGTTTTGAAATTGTCCACAAGAAAATCATTTTGCTCGCATTCATACAAACCTTGCTCATATCTCGTGTCCTGGTTATGAGAGTTCCAGGAGCATTTGGGTTATAAGAATTCTTGACCCTAACAGGAATATCTCCCTCCCTAGCAGGTCTCATGGATTGAGGATGGAGGACCTGCAAAAGAGCCAAAAAACAAGGTTAGGCAAATCATGCATGCACTAACTATCCATATCTTCATCGACTTGCGATCAGCATCACTTTGATGTCCCATCAATAGACTTGTTATTAAATGACACCCACATACATAGTCCAATCACATCCATCTGATGATAGCAACAATTAAATAAACAGAGAACATGACATGTGTTTGGGGGGAAAAAAAGAATTGTATGGTTGACAATTTTTAATGACAAAATAGATAAAAATCATTTAAAGCACCTTAAGCGAGAAACAAAAAATCAGTAGTAGTTCCTAATTACGAGATTCTGCAAGACTGATGAAAGATGATTCAAAAGAGGGAGAAAGGAATTTCAATCTTGTTCCATCTAGATCGAATATCAAGCACCAAGTAATTTATAGCAGGTCAAATGTCAAAATTCAACTTGCAGCCTGTGATGGGCTGTTGCCAAATCTTGATTTTGTTTTCATCGTACATTCCTTGTGTTTTGCTTCTATTATAACTTCGTTCTCCTTGTTTTTTTTTTGCACCTTTGATCATAGGATGGGAATCTTGATAAATGACCAAGAATGATGGATTAAAAAGTAACGCTTACTTCTGTTAAAAACAGTCTCATTAGAATTTCTCTATATTAAGAAGTAAAGCTGTAAGATACAACATGGACTTCCCATCTTGTCATCCCTCAAGTCTTGGAGTAGATAAGAAAAGAAAAGATGGGGGACGGGGAGCCCGAGGTTCATGATGTTAGTTACTTTTGTAGAAGACAATTTATTTTTAATTACTAAATCAACCATGCAACTATACTCAATATAAGAGAGTTTGCATACTCGACCAGGTCAAAAGCTATAATCATCAATACCTGTGCTCCAAAATATGCAAGTTCAGCTGCCTCATCAAATGTCAAGTATGGCACAGGTTCCGCAAGTGGATATATGTTAGGATCACATGTTAAGACACCATCAACATCTTTCCACACCTGCAATAGAGTAGAAATATAAATTCCTCAGGTTTCTATAAGAATATGAAGCTGTTGCAGAAATGCAATCTACAACATTGTACGACTTAGTCAAATGAACTCATCACTGGCCACTGCTTTATATTTTTAAAGGAAAAAAATCAATCTGCATGTTAATAGTTTACATCATATTTATATGCTACAAAATCATTAATAAAAGAGGATAATCTCAACCAACTTCCTCACCAAAAAGGAAGGGAAAACAAAGGCAGAAGAAAAAATAAAGTTACAAGCATGGTTCCATGTCTGCACTTACCTGAATCTCTTGCAAACCTAATGCTTTTCCAATGGTTGTGGCTGTCAAATCACTACCACCCCTGCCCAATGTAGTAATAGCACCAGATCTCCATCCCTAAATTTTCAAATGGGGAGAAAAAAAAACTGCATCAACTGAAGCTGTCACAAAACTCTCAGCTTAGAAAATTTCAATAATTTCACAAACAAAATTTTGAAAGCCCTTGGCCTGAAAGACCTTTCCTAGGAAGCCAGTAACAATTGGAATTGCAAGATCACTCATCCAATCCCCATGTAACCTCTTTGCAACTGCTGGATAAGTTGCTTCTAGAATGTCTGCACTTGTGAAGTCATCTGTGGTGATAAAACCAATATCAAAAGCATCATACTGCCGAAAAAAAAAAGAGAACATTATCAATGGCTGTACATCAGGGACAAATTTGTTCTAACGCTAGAAATATGACAATATGGGAGCACAAAAGAAATAACAGTTATTTTATCTTAATCACACTCCAGACACATGTAAATGAATTTCATCCATGTTAATCTTCCCTTCTCCATCTAAAAGACATACAGTGTCAGGGAAACTCTGGTTTCTAAACATGTGTTGGAAGTATGTCTGCCTATAATGTGAAATAATACAGAATATGCCACAAGAAGAATTTGATCAAGAGATGTCAGCATCCCAACTTTATTATCATACTTTTAATAACTAATTTTTCCCCTTACTCATACCCTACTGATTCATCAGATATTGAAGCTCCAGTGTTCTTTAAAAATATTCTGTAAAATTTGGGCTATTCCTTTTCCAAATTACAGCTTCTGTTAAAAAAAAGTACTTCAAAAAATTATCCTGAAAGATAAAATTCTATGAGGAACTTTTACAAGCAGTGACCCCATTTCTTTTTTGTGTTAATATGAATGTAAATCACTTACTTGGTGGGCTTTTGCACTGATTTTATTCAAATATGCAGCAAAAATCCTTGTGGACATGCATTCCCCAAATGAAACTAAGTAGTCTCTTGTTCGTGGAGTCAACTCTTTCATCATAGCAACTCCCTTCAAAAGTTGCTCCAATTCTTCTAGATGAGCTGCAAAAGAGAAGACAGGGTATCGTTGTTATGGCAGTTAAACACAAGAAGAACTTGCATAGAACTGCTCGACTACAAAGTGAACTACCATTATTAAACAGAAACGGAAACAAAATAGAAACTCACTTGCAATGATAGATCTGTCTACTCCCAGCTCATCTACAGTCCTAATAAGATAACATGCAACAGATAGTAAGAAAACAATAAAATACAATTTCGCTAGTTTCAAGAAAAAAGGAGGAAAATTGATGTTCTCTCACTTGTAATGCAATTTCTTTATTAGGCTCAGCTCATCAATAGCATCTACATTAGTTACACCGCAACAAACAGCCTTTTCTCCAGCCTAATAATTAAAGAAGCAAATTCACAACAAAGTCATTTTCAAGCAAGAAATGAAATGAAATGAAAACAAATAAAAAAAAAAACTCCAAATACAAGACCAAGCAAAATATAAAAAGCATATACCAGCAAAAGTTTGTTAGTTGCCTTTCCCATGGCAGATAAAACAATGACAGGCCTCTCGGATGGGAAACTAAGTATAAGTTCAGCAACTTCTCTCATCCTCTCAGCAGATGCCAAAGACGAGCCACCAAATTTCATTACACAAGTTAATTGTTTCTCATATTCAATACTACCATCATTAAGATACTCAGTTTTATTGCTTTCGAGAACATCAACACTTGATCTCTCACAAATAACTTTCAAAACTCTACTACTATTTCCACAAGAAAATTTCGCACTGGCATTAAATCCAGAACTCTTAGCCACAGAATTTACAAAATCAAGTCGGTGCTGTGACCATAAAGTTTGGCAATGCAACAATGGTTTCTTCTTCGGCAAAACTGAATAGGCAACAGCAGCTTTACCACCACAAAAATGCAACGCTGTTGCCATTATAATAGGTCAAAAAAACTAATCTTCCTAAATTAATTTAATGAAAGCAATTTCGATGAATGAAGAAGATTCAACTTCACCTTGAGGAACTCGATCTGTTCAAGTTGAACCAATAAGTAATCATCATTAAATCATTTCAAAAAAAAAACTTGGAATCAAAATCAAAACAAGTACCAATTCGAATTCGTAGAGAACAGAAGAAAAAGCAAAATACCTTTGAGACCGAGCTCCCAAGAGAGAATAGGAAATGCAGAAAGTGAGAGGTCTTACGATTGCTTCGGTGAATCAAAGAATGGTGAGGTTTAAGGTTTTGGCCTGCGGCTCTGAAAGAACGAGAGAAATGAAACTAAACGCGGCGGCGCCTCTCTTTTAAACGCCAAAACTCGGTCCTGGTCCGTCTGTTTGTTTGTTACTTGTTTTCGATGATAAAAGTTTTTAAAACCCCCCTTGTTTTTTTTTTTTTTTTGCACATAAAATCCCCCGGTTTTGGTAAATTCAACGCTTACCAGTCTGCTCAAGTTACTAGGATTGTTGTTTTTTTTTTTAACTGAAAGTTAATTGGGTTGTTGCCGGAACTATCCCTTTTGAAAATTCAGAAAATAGAAATATATATAATAAAATAAAAAAATTATCATTTATAGAAATTTTAATTAAATAAATTTAGCTTGTATGTAAATTACATAAATATATATTGTATTTTTTAATTTTTATTTATTAATTATTATTAAATGAACCAATATAATTTAAAAAATAGAATAAATTTAAATTCATTGGTTATATATATAAGGTTTAAAATAATTTTTTGCATAAAAATGCAATATACTTTTTTTAAATAGATTTTTCAAATAGAAAACATAAATTAAAATTACTTGTTAAATGATTTATAATTATTTTAAATTATAAGTATGTAGAATTAATAGTGACACCAAGCCACAATACAAATCATGTTAAATTCTTATAATTTAAAAATGTTAATTTATAATTTATGAAAGAAATCAATTTACATAAATTAAAATCTTGCTCAATTTATTTATTAAATTTTTTGAATTGAAAGTTTTAAATGTAACAGGTATTGAATAGATTTTGAATATTTTTGTTGAAATTTACATTTCCTCTTTATATTTATAGGCATTTTTTATTTAATTACTGTATTTGATTTATTACTTGATATTTAAAAATTAAATAATAAAAAATAAAAAATAATTTTATCATTTTAAATTTTAAATTATTAAAATATAAATTTTAGAATGATTAATTAAATATTGTGTTACTAATTAACCACTGAATATTAAAATATAGCTTCAACAAGTAAACTCTATAGTTTTTTTCTTTTTCATAAAAAAAAAATAAATTATGTGTAGACCCTTGATTTTGGTCTTAGTTAGTCCGATGTTAATTAAAGAAAGACCTAAGTCATAATCGGTTCATTTTTAATAGGCTTAAACCAATTTTAAGCTTTTGATTAGATTGATACAATTCTATGATGCCTAAAATAAGCTAGTTCAACTGAATGGATATTAAGAGTCAAAGCTCACCATACGGGAATACACAGTTCTCCAAGAGAGAAGTACAGTGCGTTGTTATACCAGACGATATAGACTTTCTTTGGTTTGTTCAACACCAGTAACACTTATTGTCTGGTTTCCAGCTTATATACCTCAAAAAACCACAGATATTTCTGATGTATTGAAAAATGATCAGCCTGAGTTGCAAGTTATATACAGAGCATATTCTATCCTCAGAGGGATTAACAGAATATTGTTTCACCAGATAGTCTCAAGCATCATCCATAAACTCAGCCATACCCAAGGCTTTTATCAAGACACCGCTCTTTTGACTATCTATGATTAACATATTCAATATCCATCTTTTTATATTATTGCAAACTATTCATAAATAAATAGAATAATAAATCAGGTTGAAGAAGAATAAGTATTTAGAACTGCATAGTTTATTTAGAGAGAGGGGTTAGGCTATCAAGTTTTATCCACAACTGATACATAAGAGCTCTTTATATAGACGGAGGAGGAGAAAACGTACAATAATGAAGTCGTAAGCAATGACTTCAGAAAATATATAAAAAAAATAGATAGTGGGTGTACAAACACATCTCATTTACATTAATAATACACGCTTCTATCTCGAACATTGTTACAAACAGTAAAAAGTAATACAATAATACAATCAGACAAAATGACTAGGGGACAAATTTATATTCCTATAATCTTTATCATCTGAGTCATAGGAGGACCGAACTAAAGGATTATCTGTCATATATGCCATATAGTCAACACTGTCAGTCCGAGTGGGCTGATTGGACTGAGCACTGACTAAAGCTTCTGCAATGTCTGCTTGAGTGGTTGGAGTTCCATCAATATTTTGTTAAATTGAAGAGCCACCAACTATAGTGTCTGTAGGAACTGTTGTGACAGCTAAATTTGTTGAGTCAAGTGGGTCTGGTGGAACTGGAGGAGATAAAAAAGAATCTCTTTGTGCTGAAAGCTGAGAAGTGATGGGACCTACTTGTTCTGTCTATTCATAGTCTATGGGACCATAGTCAACAGAATATTCTCCAATGAGCTGGCAGGGGAGTTCTGTCATTGTTTTAGCATATTGTTGATCATGTCTTATCCAATTCTTATTCTTCACCATTGAAGTGCAAATCAGAAGTCTTCTGATTGTCTAAGAAAAAGCTTTTGAGTTATTGAGGCTGCAAAGATGAGCTCTTAACTCAATTTGCTTCTGATAATTATGATAAATCTGATCAGAATATGTTTTCCAATTAACAACTTGATTTCTTGACCAAAATACTCCTGTATGAGGGTGTTGAAAAATGGGCTTATGCAAAATAAAAAATTTCATATAATTCCTTGCTTTTTCATCAGGTTTCTGCCATAACTGTTTCTCATGAATGATCTGCAAGAATTTTCGTTGTCACCATGAAACATCATTAAACCATTTAAGAAACTTCCATGGTAAAGGATTTGCATGGTTATCAGCTTGAATATTAACAATAGATATGTAGTTAAGCATATCTAACACAGAAATTTCCACAGCATGATTATACAGTGTCGTAAGACACCATAAAAATCATAATTTAGCTAAATACTTTAGATGAGCAGGATAAAGGTGATAAACCAATATCCATGCATATTCTAGATAAAATGCATTTACTTCTGGATCCACATCAAAGTGATTATGGATATGTTCAAAATAAACAACAATGCGAGTTCTGGCAAATTCTTGAACTGCTGCAGGAGTAGTATAAGGACAAGTAGGAGGAAACTCTATATTAGGATTTCTCCATAATGATGGTCTTAGTGAAAAATTTTCAGGTCTGTATCCTCTAAACATCATGATATAGGAAAAACTATTGGCTAAAGTGATGACGGGTATTAGTTTTGAAGGTCTGGATAAAAGATCTGGAATCAAATTCTTTTGACCTTTAATGTGCTCAATAGAATAGTCATATTTTGAGAACCATTCTTGGAGTCTGAGGAGTTGTTGAGGAGGTAGGATTTTTTGTTTAAAATCTAATGCTCTGGGCAATGAAGTATTATCTAAGATAATAAGGAAATGGTGACCAAGAAGATAGAATTCAAATTTTTTGATTCAATATTTTACCGCCAATATTTCCATATTTTTTTATAGCATTTCTCACAGTCTCTGAATTATCCACTAGAATGTCCATAGTAATGGGTTTTTCCATTAATTCTTTTAAGAAAAATAACATTTCAAAATTCATCACTAGCGTTTGTTTGTATAATTCTAAGACCATCAGAAGGAATATGGAGAGGAGTTGGATGGGCAACAATCCTTTAGATGAATCATAAGAGTAGAGATTTTTGGTAAAGAAAATTTATAATAAGCAAGAAAAAGATTCAGAGGCTTGTAATTGATGACAAGTCTCTTTTTTCCTCTAAGAACTTCTGATCGTTTCTCTATATAAAATGCTTGACAAGCTCAGTTGGACTTGGTAGGTTCAATTAATTCTTGTTGCAATAGGGATTCATATTCTTTTCTGGCAAGGGCAAGATCTGAAGGAGGCATTCCAGGATGAGAAACTTTTTATATCTTCATTCTTTTTAAAAGTAAGAGAAATGAAGAAATCTGCATTTTTCCATAAAGGATTTGGATGATGAAAATCAGCATAAGCTAGGAGTAATAAAATCTTTATATCTTCAAAATCTGTTGAAACTTCTGAGAGAAAAAATTCTTTATATATCAGTATAGGATTTATAAATTTTTTGATGGTGAATTTTAGTAGGAAGAATTTGAAGATTTTGTGCTTGTTGATAAATATTAAAACCTATCAGTAGGTCTTTATCTTAAAGGGTCGAACTAAGAACATGAGTCCAAATAATACAGTCTGGAAAGAACTATATTCCAATCTTCTTTTTAGTGATTAAATGTGTAGAAAACACATTTCTATCAGCTGCTCTGAAATATTCAACATGAGACTTCCAATAAGTATCTGGCAATATAGTAGGATTCATCATAAACTTATGAGCTCCGGTATCCATGAAAGCTATGAGTAAAATAGCTCTATCATACTTAGGAGGAAGTACTGAAATCTGGACTAGTAGAGTCAACATTAAATGATCAGCAAAATAAGCAGAAGATAACTGCTGCTGTTGGAGATGATAGATAGAAAAATTATCATCTTACTTAGAATCAATAGAACTAGATTCTGAATAAGAGTCATCATCATCAATATGGAGTGCCCTTATCGTCTCCTGGTATGCTTTAATTTGTTAGAGATTGAATATGTTCTTTCATAACAAAGTGAAAGCAAACTGGGAGATGATAATTGCACTCAATATTGATGATGATGACTCTTATTTAGAAAACAGTTCTATTGATTCTGAGCAGGATGATAGTTTTGCTATCTATTATCTCCAATAGCAGTAGTTGCCTTCTGCTTATTCTATTGATCATTCAATGCTGACTCCACTAGTCCAGATTTCAGTACTTCCTCTAAGTATGATAGAGATATTCCACTCATAACTTTCATAGATACTGAAGCTCATATGTCCATGATGAATCCTCCTATATTGCCAGATACTTATTGAAAGTCTCATGTTGAACATTTTAGAGCAGCTAATGAAAGTCTCACCATAAAAAAAATTTAAATCATATACTGATATATAGAGAATTTTTTCTTTGTTAGAAGTTTCAACATATTTTGAAGATATAAAGATTTCATTACTCTCAGCTTGTGCTGGTTCTTATGTTGATTTTTATCATCCAAAGCCTTTAAGAAAAAATACAGATTTCTTCATTTCTCTTCCTTTTAAAAAGAATAAAATCTAAACCCTACAAAAGCTTCTCATCCTGAAATGTCTCCTTCAGATCTTGCCCTTACCAGAAAAGAATATGAATTCCTATTGCAACAAGGATTAATTGAACCTACCAATTCCAACTGAGCTTGTCAAGCATTTTATGTAGATAAATGATCAGAAATTCTTAGAGGAAAAAAGAAACTTGTCATCAATTACAAGCCTCTAAATATGTTTCTTGCAGATGATAAATTTTCTTTACCAAAAATCTCTTCTCTCATTGTTCATCTAAAGGCGGCAAAAATATTTTCAAAATTTGACTTGAAGGCTGAATTTTGGCAATTGGGTATTAAGCCAGAAAATAGGCCTAAAATAGCTTTTTGCATTCCTGATGCTCAGTATCAGTGGACAGTCATGCCTTTTGAATTGAAAGTTGCTTAATCACTGATTCAAAAGGCTATGATTAGAATCTTTCAGTCCATCTTATATTCATCCATGATCTACATAGATGATATCTTATTGTTCTCTCCAACAGTAAAAGCTCATCATAAACTGCTTCAAAAGTTTTCTTCTATTATCCAACAATATGATATTATGATTTCTAAAAAAAAGAATACCATGGGCTGGGATTCTATTGACTTCTTGGGCTTATATTTTAAAAATAAAATTTACACTCCAGGTCTATAATAGTAGAAGAATTCCTTAAATTTCTTGATACGGATTTGACTTTTAAGCAAGTCCAACAGTTTTTTAGTATAATTAATTATGTCAGAGATTTTTATCCTACTATAGCCTAGCCCATTAGTCAGTTGTCCAAATTGCTAAAGAAGAATCAACCATCTTAGTCAATTGATCAAATAGAAGCTATACAAACCATTAAAGGGATTACTGCCCATCCAACTCCTCTCCACATCCCTTTTGATGGTATTAGAATTATACAGACATACGCTAGTAATGAATTTTACGGTGCTATTTTTCTTAAAAGAATTAATAAAAAAATTCATTACTGTGGATATGCTAGTGGACAATTCAAAGATAGTGAGAAAAATATATTCAATCTCTAACAAAGTAAAGCATACCAGGAGACAATAAGGGCACTCCATATTGATGATGATGACTCTTATTCAAAATCTAGTTCTATTGATTCTAAGTAAGATGATAATTTTGCTATCTATCATCTCCAACAGCGGCAGTTATCTTCTGCTTATTTTGCTGATCATTTAATGTTGACTCCACTAGTCTAAATTTCAGTACTTCCTCCTAAGTATGATAGAGCTATTTCACTCATAGCTTTCATGGATACTGGAGCTCATAAGTTTATGATGAATCCTACTGTATTGTCAGATACTTATTGGAAGTCTCATGTTGAATATTTCAGAGCAGCTGATGAAAATGTGTTTTCTACGCATTTAATCACTAAAAAGAAGATTGGAACATAGTTCTTTCCAGACAGTATTATCTGGACTCATGTTCTTAGTTCGTCCCTTCAAGATAAAGACCTACTGATAGGTTTTAATATTTATCAGCAAGCACAAAATCTCCAAATTCTTCCTACTAAAATTCACCATAAAAAATTTTTTAAATCCTATACTGATATATAAAGAATTTTTTCTCTAAGAAGTTTCAGCAGATTTTGAAGATATAAAGATTTTATTCCTCCCAGCTTGCGCTGATTTTCATCATCCAAATACTTTATGAAAAAATGCAGATTTCTTCATTTCTCTTTCTTTTAAAAAGAATGAAGATATAAACCCTATAAAAGTTTCTCATCCTGGAATGTCTCCTTTAGATCTTGCCCTTGCCAGAAAAGAATTTGAATCCCTATTGCAACAAGAATTAATTAAACCTACCAAGTCCAATTGAGCTTGTCAAGCATTTTATATAGAGAAATGATCATACGTTCTTAGAGGAAAACAGAGACTTTTCATCAATTACAAGCCTCTGAATCTTTTTCTTGCTTATGATAAATTTTCTTTACCAAAAATCTCTACTCTCACGGTTCATCTAAAGGATTGTTGCCCATCCAACTCCTCTCCATATCCCTTTTGATGGTCTTAGAATTATACAAACAAACGCTAGTGATGAATTTTGGGATGTTAATTTTCTTAAAAGAATTAATGAAAAAACCCATTACTATGGACATTCTAGTGGATAATTCAAAGACTGTGAGAAACGCTATCAAAAAATATGGAAATATTGGCGGTAAAATATTGAATCAAAAAATTTGAATTCTATCTTCTTGGTCACCATTTCCTTATTATCTTAGATAATACTTCATTCCCCAAAGCCTTAGATTTTAGACAAAATATCCTACCTCCTCAGACTCCAAGAATGGTTCTCAAAATATGACTATTCTGTTGAGCACATTAAAGGCTAAAAGAATTTGATTCCGAATCTTTTATCCAGACCTTCAAAACTAATACCCGTCATCACTTTAGCCAATAGTTTTTCCTATATCATGATGTTTAAAGGATATAGAACTGAAAATTTTTCACTAAGTCCACCATTATGGAGAAACCCTAATATAGAGTTTCCTCCTACTTGCCCTTAACTACTCCTGCAGCAGTTCAAGAATTTGCCAGAACTCACATTATTGTTTATCTTGAACATATCCATAATCACTTTGATATGGATCCATAAGTAAATGCATTTTATATAGAATATCCATGGATGTTGGTTTATCACCTTTATCCTGCTCATCTAAAGTATTCAGTTGAATTATGATTTTTATGGTGTCTTACGACACTGTATAATCATGATATAAAATTTTTTGTGTTAGATATGCTTAACTACATATATGTTGTTAATATTCAAGCTGATACCCAGGTAAATCCTTTACCATGGAAGTTTCTTAAATGGTTTAATGATGTTTCATGATGGCAACGATAGTTTTTGCAGATTATTCATGACAAACAGTTATGGCAGAAACCAGATGAAGAAGCAGGGAATTATTATGTAATTTTTATTTTGCATAAGCCCATTTTTCAATACCCTCAGACAGGAGTATTTTGGTTAAAAAAAAATCAAGTTGTTCAGTGAAAAACATATTTTAGTCAGATTTGTCATAATTATCAGAAGCAAATTGAGTTAAAAGCTCATCTCTGCAATCTCAATAACTTAAGATCTTTTCCTCAGATACTCAAAAGACCTCTTATTCGCACTTTAATGGTGAAAAATAAGAATTGGACCAGATATGATCAATAGTATATTGAAACAACAATAGAAATCCCCTACCAGCTCATTGGAGAATATTTATTCACTATAGTCTCATGAACTATGAACAGACAAAACAAGCAGGTCCTAACACTTCTCAGCCTTCAGCACAGAGAGATTTTTTTTATCTCTTCCAGCTCCACCAGATCTACTTGACTCAGCAAATTTGGTTGTTACCACAGTTCCTGCTGACACTACAGTTGGTGACTCTTTAGTTCAACGAAATGTTGATGAAACTCCAACCACTCAAGCAGACATTGCATAAGCTTTAGTCAGTGCTCAGTCCAATAAGCCCAGTCAGACTGATAGTGTTGACTATATGGCATATATGACAGATAATCCTTTAGTTCGGTCATCCTATGACCCAGATGATAAAGATTATAGAAATATGAATTTGTCCCCTAGTTATTTTGTCTGATTGTATTATTGTATTACTTTTTACTATTTGTAACAGTATTCAAGATAGAAGCATGTATTATTAATGTAAATGGGATGTGACTGTACACCCACCATCTATTTTCTTTTATGCTTTTTGAAGTCATTGTTTATGACTTCATTATTGTATGTTTGCTCCTTCTCTATCTATATAAGGAGCCCTTATATATCAGTTGTGGATAAGACTTGATAGCCTAACCCCTCTCTCTAAATAAACTATACAGTTCTAAATACTTATTCTTCCTTCATTATTATTACTATTTATCATATGAATTGTACAGTTATGGCTCCGATACAAATTGGGGGTTCCTTACTTCGATATGGGACCTCCCAGTATTAAATTGGGGGTTCCCAAATTCGATATGGACTCCATATCAAATTAGGGCAATCCTAATTTGATATGGAGCCTTTCCATGTCGAATTAGGATTGCCAATTTGATATGGACTTTGATTTCATGTTGAATTAAAATTATTTTAGTTTTATATGTATGGTCTTGGTTTGCCTCGAATTGAATTAGTTTTAATCCGACATGGTCACAGTTTCTCTCGAATTAAAAAGGATCTAATTTGGTATGCCTCAGGAAAACCGTTTCTAAATAAGAAATTAAAAGTCCAGTCATAAGGTTTTAACCGAATGTATTTTCTATAAATACAAGAGGAGAAGAACGGAGAAAGGCAGCAACAAAAAGAATTAAAAACCATAGCAATAGAAAGGGAGCAACATCTTAATAGACAAAGAACAACAAATCAACTAAAAATTATTATCAAACAAGAAAAAACAAGCTATCAAACACAGAGAGAGTATTATCAAACAAGGCAGTAGTTACTATCTTGATTTTATTCAACCAAAAAGTGCAAGATTGGTGCAAGTAAAAGTATTGTATCAACGTTTAATTTTGCGAAATCTACAAACAGAGGTATGTCTTTCTAACTTAATTCATTTAAATTTACAGTGAGTTAACTTATTATTGCATCTATCAAATTATATTTGTTTAAGTCAATTCATTCTTTTAACTTTTAATTCATATACAAACATACAGTAGCATAGTAGCTTCTTTTCATTGCTTGTATGTCCAGTAATTTGTCTTATTAAATGACCGTAGCATTAGATTATTCAAACTATATTTTAAATATCCAGTAGCTACCTTTAATATTCCATCTGGAGATTCATAATTATTATTTCATCCATTAATATGTTTCCTATGTTTGGTTCATCTAAGGTATTCCAGTAGCATTAAGTCTATAATCATAATAGTCAGTATTAAATATTAAATCATTGAAAGAGTTTAATAGATAGTAACAAAATCTTAAATCCTAAAAACTCTAAAACCCTAATATTATTTTCTAAAATCCTAAAACCCAAAATATGTTTTCTAAAATAAAAACCCTAATCATGTTTTTATAAAACCCTAAAACCTTGATTGTTTTTCCCAAAAACCCTAAAAAAAATACTAATTTCATCCAAAAACCTTAATTTTAAATCAAGACCCAAAATTTATCCAAAAACCCTAATTTTGTACATTTAATTTTTTATTTAAGGTTGAACTCTAGTTTTGATTATTTAATTTGATATGTGCTTATGATTGATGATTCCTTTATTTGATGGATAATTTATAATGAATGGTTTACTTTTGTTCATGGTGAATAATTGAATGATTTAATTTATTTGGTTAATTGTTTTAGTATTCAAGGATATAGGAGGTATGTTTCCACTTTATGGATACCTCATTAATTAAGTTCAATGTAATTTAATTTATGTTGAGTTTTGAATTAATGTAAAGGGCATGTTTCTACCAAATGGTGGGTATCTTATTTTATTTAGTTTTGGACATTGGACATAGTTCTAAGGGCATATTTTATCTTATATGGGTGCCCATTTTATTTGTTTGTTTGAATTTTTTTATTTCAATACAATTAATATTTATTTCAATCATTGCATGTAGTATGGATGATTTTATAATATTTAAGAATTTAATAATACTTAGACATGAAAATGAGGCCAGTTCCAATGAACAGAGCACTGTGGGGATGTTGGGTCATTCTCACATTTTCCATGCGTACTCAACTTTCCAAACCCATTAGAGGGTTGGAGATTTTTTAGGAATCGAGTCATCGACCTCTTTCTTTTTTTTAGCCTGAACGAGTAACGACTCCATTTTCTCTAGGTTTAGGCCCATGTTCTCTAAGGCCCCGAGTCTAACAATGTTGAAGTCGTAAAAATCATTCCACATGGGGGCAAAAATCCCTGCTCACACTATGGATTGTTAATCCTTAAGCTTGTGAGTTATGAGTAGGGTTGAGCACGGTTCGGAGTAATTCAAAGATTTAAAAATCTCTAGCTCCGAACCGAAATTCAAAAATTTTTAAAATGGTCTCTGGAATCGAACCATTACAAATAAATCTCTGAATTGAATTGCTCCGATTTTTTGGAGTAATTCGGTTCAAAAATTTTGTTCTTTCGGTTCGGATCCGGTTCTATTTGGATATGGAGATTCAGAGATTTATTTCTATTTTTTTAATTTTAAATTATAAAATATTTTTAAATCTATTTTAGCAATAAAAAATATTCAACTAACTTTTATAATCCAAAATATATATTATAAAATTATTACAAATAACCAACATTTAATATCCATAATAAAATAAAATAAAATATCTAATATCCAATACCAAATTATTGCACATTCCAAATAAAATAACTTAAATCTATAAGAAAGGCAAGATGGATAAATCATTTCCAAACTCCATATACTTCTTTTGGACTTCATTCATTATGATTTAATAAAGAAAAATATGATAATTGTTTCAAATATTTTTAAAATAATCCAAAATAAAGTCAAATTTAAATAATAATAATAATAAAATAATAATTTAATAACAACACCAATAATAATAAAATAATTTAATAACAACATCACTTACATTGGATTTAAATCTTCACATTAGTTGTTGGTATAACATTTTCTAAAATTTTAGGTTCTTGAGTAATACCTGAAAACTAAGAAAAGTTTAAATTTGAAAACCATTAAAACTCATTAAATGTTTAATAAAAATCAACTAATTTATGATAGATTTTATATATGACTTAAAACTTTCGAGTTCTTCAATTATTTTTTTTAACTTTAATAGATTTATTAGAAGTTCTTAACCAATTTTAGCAATAAATTAGTACATCGTTTGTGGTAGGAGTTAATGTTTATGAAAGTAGTTTTTATAGTTTAGAAATGAATATTGTAGAAAATAGAAATATTATGGTAATATTTATATATTTAATTAATAAAATATAAATTAATGAATATTAAATTTAAGATATATATTATATAAGAAATGCTAATTGCAGTCACTTTAAAAAAGTAACTATTCAATAATCTCTCTTTTATAGCTTAGAAAATATTTATCATAATATATCTATTAATAAATGAATCTATAATAAATATTTTCTAACCAACATAAGAGAGATTGTTGAATAATTATTCTCCAAAGCGACTGTAATTAGCATTTCATATATTATATACATACATTGACACATACACACACACACAAACACACACGCACACACGTACACACATGCATACACACAAACACATACATACATACACACATATAGACATACATATATACACACACACATACATACATATATATACAATACATACATATATACATACAAACATAATGATAAAAATCTCCAAGTAAATATATTGTATAACATAATATGAAAACTAATTCTAATGCATTTTATAAAATTTTAATAGTTGATTGATTGTACTTATATCTAAAATAGTATCTAATGCATTTTATATACTTATATCTAAATTGTACTTTGTATAAGTATTATTCATTTTATTCTCAAATTTATCAATTTATTTCTCTCTACTATCACATGTATTATATTTAATCATTATTAATATTTATATTCATCATTTTTATTGAAAACAACTAGTGTTATTATAAAAAATTACTTGGTCGCAATTATTCATATAAATATCTAGAATATCAATTTAATTTTAAAATATTTAATTAATAGTTTATTGATAATTAATATTTTTAAATTTAATTTATATTTAATTAATTTAATAATCTTATAAATTATGTAAATCAATATTGATTAGGTAACAATTTAAAAATTATATATAATCTTTAATTATATATACTTTATTTTTTAGTTAAATTAGGAAATTAATTTAATTTAATTATATATAATTTTAAATGTTAATAGAAATTAATATAATTTTATATTATTATTAATAAATCGAATATTATTTTGGTTTTTTGGTTTAATCCGGTTTGATTCAGTTCTCGGTCCGGATATGACATAATCTTCAAAATTAATCCATATTATAAAAATCGGTATAATTCGGTTCAGATAAAGTTAAAAGTCAATGAAATTTTTTAGTTATGTATATTTTTTGTTCGATTATTTGGATCAGTTAAGATATCTCTAGAACCAGTGCTCAGCCCTAGTTGTGAGTTATAGAATGGCATTGTCATTTTTTTTTTTGAAAAATAGCCTTGTCAGTTTTCAAAAAATAAAAAAAATATAGGGGCTTACTGTTTTAAAATTTGCATGTTGAGATAATATTGTGGAGATCTAATGGTGTATAGATATTATGTGATAAATGAGATATAGTTTTGTAGATGAGATTATAGTTAGATTTTATTATTAAAAAGATTGGCGCACTGATTTAGAGGGTCCTTGCATTGCATTCAAATGTGGATTGCTCTCTTTGCTCGTGCCTCTCTAGGAACAAGGATAGTAGTATGTGTCAAAGAATAGTCGTGGCCGGGGTTTTAGGAGAAACTACTAGCTCTGACTCTTTCGCAAATTTTGTTTATTTTAGCTATATATTTTTTTATTATAGTCAATAAATACCATTTTTTATTTTTTTTTATAAAAAAATATTATTAGATGAAGTTGTGACAAATTAAATGAAAAAATGTCATTTATAAAAAAAAAAGTCTCTTTTTTTTATTTCATCAAAATTTTAAAAAATATAATTATTTTTATTAAAAATATAAAATTATATATTTTTTATTATTTTGATTTTAATTTTAGATATATTTATTAAACATTTTTAAAAAGCTTAATATATCCAAAGCTCCTTGTACTTGGATATTTTTATCATTTTGCCCCCTGAACTTTTTTGGATAACCACTCTGTTCTATGAACTTGTTTTTACTTTATACAACCGCCCCTCCATTTAATAAAAATTGATATAATACAGTGTGTGATTTTCACTCATACTAACATCATATATATGTGGGCCCCGATAATATAAAATCTTAACATATATTATTTATATGTCAATTTTTAATTGTGTTTATTATTTTAAACATTAAAATTTAATAAATAAAATTCATTATAATTTATTAAAACAAATATATAATTTTTCTTAAAATAATTACGAATCTCCGTTTCACATCCTTTATTATTTCCAATTTTAAATCATTTTTGGTTCATGGAACAAAAATTTGAATTTATCTAAACTCCAATTAGCCATCTAAACATGAACAAGAGCAAAATAAAAATCAATTCACTTAAGGACTCTGCAAATTGCTATTTACTTAAAGACTTGTTTCTCACTAATTTTTAATGCCAATATCGACTCTAATCGACGGCGAAGGAGGGAGAGAGAGATGGTGATAGGAGATTTAGTTGTTTGGATATCTATAATTGATGGGTTTGCTCAAAACAGTGATAGTGATGAAGCTTTCTATCTTTTCAAGAGCACGAAGAGAGTTGGTTGATATATGTCTAATTTATATATATTTTAGTGTCTTTTTCTTATATGTTTAGTGTGTTTTATTAGGATTTATTATGTGTTTTGTTTTAATTTTATGTTTTTATGTTTCTTTGTGTTAATTTGAGCTTTAGTTGTGGTTTTATAGGTAATTTGGTGGAAGAATTGACTTGGCATTGAAAAAGGAATATTTGAGTGAGAAAGTTGGAAGGCAGAAAATTTCACAGCCTCCCTGTGAAAAAGCTGGAAGCCTGTGAGAATCCAGCTGGACCCACTGCTTAAAGATCTTTAATTTCTAATCCAAGGGCCACGAATTTACAAGGAAAAGAAAGGCAAAATTAAGGAAAGACAAGAGGAGATTGGCGAAGAAAAAGGAGGGAGGAACATGGAGAAAAAAAAAGAAGAAAAACTTTTAGAGAGATTTTAGGATTTTTCTAGTGGATTAAGGATTGGAGAAGAAGAATACAATCTTGGATCTAAGAGTTTGGTTTTCTTTTCTTTATTTTATCTTTATTTTGGAACTATGTATTTCTTCTTGTCTTCTCTTTATTCCTCTATGGAGTAGTTTTTTTTTTTTGTTAGGGGAAACATGACCTCTTGATTTAGATGGATGCTATTTGATAATTATTGTGTTCTTCAATTTGAGATTTATGCCAAAGTTAGTATTTTCTTAATGCTTGGATGAGTTGATTGATTTAATTTCCTTGATTGTTTTCTAATAGAAGATTAAGAATTGAGAATTCATTTATTTTGTTCATGATCTTATAATTTTGGAATAACTATCTAATTTAGGTGTTTTCTGATAGAAGCCTAGATTGGATTGTGGGGTTAATCTGTTTCCTGATAGGAGGATTATTAAACTAGGTTCTAATCTATGCGATTCATGCTTTAAGGGTCCTAATAGGAGTTGGAGATGAATTGAATATTTATTTCCGGATAGGATAAATTGGCTTAACTTAAAAGAACCTACCAATCTCAATTTGATATCTTGATTTAATTGTTTTGTGCATCCTAATAAGTCAAGGGGGAGTGTGGATCCTAACCTTTTAATTATTGAATTTTCTCAAAAGTTGTCTAAGTGCGATTTTAATTTATTTTTGTTAAGTTTGTTCGAATTGATCACTTAATTGCTTGCTCAAATAATAGTGATAATTTTAGTTAAAATTGGCCTCTAAACTTTGGTCCTTTGAGAGACGATATCAGGATTCCAAGTCCTATATTATTTGATTGACTAGTACGCTTGCTAATGTTGGCTAGGACGCATCAAGGAGTTAGTGTGTCTGGTACAAATGGTTTAGTGGAAGGAGAAGTTGGTGAATTAGATAAAAGAGAATTATCTAATTGAATATCAACTAGATTTGAAGAATCATCTTCTAAAACAGGCTTAGGTAAAGGAACATCTTGGAGAACAAAATTAGTAATTTATGAAAATGACTCTTCAAAGAAAGTCACATCCCTATATGAGAAAATAGTTTATATATCCAAATCATACAATTTGTATGCTTTCTATATAGTAGAGTGACCCTAATAAACTGACTTAATAGCCCTAACATCAAGTTTTGACTTTGAAGGCAAATTGTTCTTAGCAAAGGTAAGACAACCAAAAATCCTAATAAGCGAATAGTCTGAAAGTTTATGAAATAACATTTCAAAAGGAGTCTTCCAATTTAAGATATTTGTAGGTAACCTATTTATAAGATATATAGCATGAACAACAACCTCTCCCCAAAATTAATATGGCAAATGAGAATCAAATAATAAAGCCCTTGTAATATGTAAAAAATGTTTATGCTTCCTCTCCACAATCCCACTCTATTGCGAGGTGTAAACACATGCTTTTTGATGCAAGATTCCATGGTTTGATAACAAGGTTTGACACTGATTGCAAATCCATTTTTTGATCTAAGAGTTTTCACTTTTGTTTGAAATTGAGTTTCAATCATTTTGAGAAATCTTGCTAATAAAGGTACAACTTGATTTTTATGATTCATAAGGTAAGTCCATAGTCCTATAGAAAAATCATCTACAATAGTCAAAATATAATGAGCACTTGAATCAGAAGGCTATGCTATTGGTCCACAAATGTCTATAGGAATTAATTTTGTAACATCCATAATTTTATATACCCTAAAATTGAATAATGTAAAGGGATAATTAAATATATTAAAAGAGATATATAATATTTACACTTATATAATAATAATAATAACAACAACAAAAATAGTAATACTAATACTAATAGTAACAGTAACAGTAACAGTAACAATAACTAAAAGAATGAGAGGAAGAAAGAAAAAAGGATGGTGGAGATATAATAATAATAATAATAATAATAATAATAATAATAATAATAATAATAATAATGAAAGAAAGAAGAAAAGTCTTCTTTCTTCTTCTTCTTCTTCTTCTACCCGAGCCTCTCTTAAAAAAAGCTCTCAATTAGTTACTTAATTTCTACCTAAAATCAAAGAATTTAAGTAGATTTTGAAGGAAAATTGAAAATTCAAGTAAATATATATTTTTAAGGTTGATTTCAAGAATTTTAGATAATGTAAATTTAGAAGTTTGGGAGAAATTTTATTTATGTTGAGAAATAAGATGTTTATAAAGTGAATATGGTATATATATATTTAATTTGAGATTAATTGGTTGAATTGATTTTGAATCAAGAAGTTAAGGTTTATAGAATTTTTGGATTTAGAGTTTTTGAAAAGTTTGGTTAACATTAGTGTAATTAAGAGTTAATTAGAGTATTTTAAGTATAAATATATGTTTAATTGAATGATTAAACATTCTATTAGTTTAGGAGTATTTTGGCCAATTTAGCTCAAGATTTGTGAAGTTTAGAGTTCTTTGGAATTGAAACTTGGAAAGTGAAATTAAATTTATTTTTGAGCTAATTGAGGTTTATGTTTACTTTGAAAATATTTAATTTAAGTTGTTATATTTTTTACATAAACTTGATTTGGTGTCATTTTAAAATTGTTACTTGAATATATTTGTGAAATTTATATCAAATTTTGTGAATTATGATATAAATATTTTGGTATTATTTTTAAATTATTACTTAATTATTTGTGAAATTCACAAAAAATTGTATGAATTTTAATATAAATGTTAAGAGAAGTTTGATTTAATTAATCAAAGAAAAATATTATATTATGGAATTTATAGTTTATAAGATGGATTAAAGTATTTCAAAGGTCATTTGACTATTAAATTATTTAATTGTATGAATGTTAAATTTGAATATTAATATTAAATTATTTATTAAATAAATTATGAAAATTCTATATATATATAATTTTCTTACAATTCATTAAAATTCACATAATCAATATATGTATAGTGTATACATATATACATTGATTATGTGAGTTTTGATGAATTATATATAAAAAAAATTTATGGAAATAATTATTGTGTCTGAAATTCCCTACACATGTTCTTGATTTGTAATATTGGGTTTGATATTATAAAGTTGGCATGTCGATGATTGTAGATATATCATGACATGATTATTATTTTTAAGCCTACGGACGAGACATTATGATATCACAATATTACGGCATCGAGATAATACGGTGTTGAGAAGACCTAGGATATGATATTTATATATATTCGGGCGAGATACTTTGATATCACGACATTTTATCTCCGATATCAAGACTTATGGATCGCGATGGGACTGTTCAATATTACTGAAACTTAGATAATTGTATGGGCATAATTTAAGTATGTTGAGATATGACATATTTTTTAAAAAAATGTGAAACTGTTTAAATTATAATTATTTCATTTATGAAAGGTTTTATATTTAAATAGATATGAATTGAGGTTTTCAATTTATTTATTTAAATTATTTAATTATTTATTTTCAAAATAAATATCACTAAGTTATATAATTTAACACGATTAAATTTTATCGCGCAAATAACATGATTACAAATAGAAAGAGCCTTAATAAGTCTAAGAAAGCTTAGGTTTGATGGTAATTATAAAAGTTTAAAGATCTTGCCACAAGACCAGTCTCACTAGTACTGCATATCATGTATAATTTTTAAATTATTATGATTTTATAATTATAGTTATTTTATATTTGATAAATCAATTGAATTTTTGTAAACATTATGTTTATATAAAAGGTGGATATTATTTGTCTATTACTATTTAATTGATATATTTTTACTTTGGATTGGTTAAATTGGAGTAGTCGCGAAGGTTGTGAAAATTAAATTTTAGAAGTATATTTATTCTGTAGGATTTTTAATTTTGACGATTTGGTAATAATTATTTTATAAATAAAATTCTGGCAAATGTTTCTTAGAAATTTTTATGTGATTTTAAATCTATAACATAATTAATGTTATTTATTTACATATATTGCATTTTTTTATTTTAAAAATTGAATCACTCTTGAATTTTTGTTAATATTATTTATTTGTTATATATATGTATATATATGCATATAATATTTAAATTTTTGAATTAGCTTTCATTTTTATTTGACTAAGAATTTTGAAAGAGTATTTCTACAGGTTTACCTATTGTAGCTCTCTTGTATCTTAATTCTATATATGTAGGGTATAAGAGTATTACAAATTCAAAAAGTTTAGTTATTTTTTGTGGTATTGATATAAAAAGGGGTTCGAGTTTGTTTAGCTAAGGGTCATACTTGACAAGGAATGAAATCTCGTGTTTTATTGATAAAAGCCAAATGATTCACAACAACATTAGAAAGATGGTCCAATCTTTTATGCCAAATATTTACGAAAATATTATCACTTCTATTTACGAAAATATTATCACTTCTATTTACAGAATGTTATTGGTAATATGTATTGATTGAAATTTTACATCCTTAGCATACTTAAGAGATTTTGTATCCATCACATATAAATTGTCCATGAATCTTCTAATAGCCACTTTAGTTTTATTCTTTATGTCATGTATGAGACAATAATCATGAAAGAAAATCAATTCCAAACTATTCTATTCTGCCAGCTTCTTAATTGAAATGAGGTTATGAGTAAATTTTGGTATGTATAGGATGTTCAGTAGTTTAATTCTTTGATTTAGGATAAATGTAACTATAAGATACACTTTGATTGTATTTCCATTGGGTAAATGAACAATTATAGAGTTGGTAAGGGGTAATATGCTACTAAACAATTGCACTTCTGTACATATGTGGTTAGAAGCCCCAATATCAAAATATCTATTATCCAATAGTCAAGAGAATTAAAGGAAAGACTGTGATTGACTGTATCACCTGCAAACTCCTCTGCTTGAGCAAAATTCAAGAAATAATCTACTTCAACTTGCTTGTTCTTCATCATTTTTGACAATTCTTGCTTGATTAAATTTGTCACTCCTTGTTGAGTTTGCCAGCCACAGTTCTCCTTGCCTTGTTGTTTCCAGCCAATATCTTCATTAGTGCTTAACTGGGATTAATTTATAACTCCATCGACCATATTGACATGAGCCTAATTCTTCTACCTCTTTTTAATCAATTCAGTATACCAATTTGGTATTCCAATAACTTTAAAGCAAGTTTCCTTAAAATGGCAAGTTCTTTTACAAAATTATGGAACTTAACTTCATTTCTACCGTAATCTTTGTTACAAAAATTACCTCTCCCATAGCCTAACCTATCATTTGGCTCTGATCTCACAAACATTACACTACCATCACTCTAGTTATTAACAATCATATATGCTACTCTTTGTTTCTTAAATCTAAGTATTAGAGAATGAGCTTTACTTACAAGAGGCAAAGGATCCAATAACAGCTATTGATCCTTAACAGCATCAAACGATTTATTCAAACCAATAAGGAACTGCATTAGTCTATGCAGTGAAACAGTCTCTTCCATTCTCTTACTAGCACCACACTCACATTTACCACAACTACAATGTGGTGTAGGACTCAAACAATTCATTTCATCCTAACTTTCCTCAATTTAGTAAAGTATGCATAAACAGAGAGATTACCTTGCTTTAATGAAGAAATCTCCCTTTGTAGTTGATAAGGATATGGCCCGTTGCATTCTCCATAATTGTCCTGTAAATTATTCCATAATTCCTTTGCAGAAGCTACATAAATGAATGCCTCTGCTATCTCCTTGTTCATGGAATTCAAAATCTATGAAATCACCATTGAATTAGTACCGATCCACCGAACATACTTTTTTGTTCCTTCTTTTGGAATATCAAATTCTCCTTCAATAAAACTCAGCTTATTTTAGGCTCGTAATGCTATTCTCATCTATCGACTCTGGGTTATGCAGTTACTATCGTTCAACATATTTGTCACCAGAATGGATCCAGGATTGTCTGATGATTATAGATAAACTGGATTCACATTGGCAACCGATATAGAAATAGTGGATTATTTTGTGACTTGATTGGAAGTTTCCGCCATTGTTGATAAACCTCACACAAATAAAATGTACAACAAAGATAATAGAAAATAGAGTAAAACAAAATTTTGTTAAGAACAGAGAGAAAAATTGACTAGCTCTGATACCATGAATGAATAGAGAATTTTCATTTCATGTGAAGAATGATTACAGTTGTCCTACTATTTATAGACAAAACAAGGAAGCTCCTAGTCTAAGTTAATCTAAAAATATCTAGTAACTGATTATACAACTTGCATCATGAATGTAATGCAAGTTGTTACTGTTATAACAAACTGAAACGGAAAAAGAATAGGGAAAATAAAAGAAGAAAAGTGAAAATAATGTGTTTTGCTTCAAATTCTAATTCCCTTTGCTGAGCCCAAAATGATGTGTTGCTTCACTTTACCATAACTTCATGGCTATATTTACAATATATGCACCAATTGAAATTAGAAAACTAATAAAAAATATTATATATATGAATCATATAAATTTTTAATTAAATTTTATAAAAACATAATTTCACAAAAAATTCATAAAATAATTTTATTTATACTTAATGAGAATAAGAAGATGTAATCCTAAATCAAATCGGGTGGAAAAGAAGAATTCATATAGCCGATTCTAATTAGCTTGGAATTATGCCTTTGTTGTTGTTGTTGTTGGTGGTGGTGGTATTTAACGAGGATAAGAGTTAGCCAAATACCACACTCAATTTTGAAAAATATTTCAAACAATATTCTTTTTTATAAAAATATATATTTCCTCAGTTAAAATAATAATTTTTTTATATAAAAATACTTTCCCATCACTTTAAATAATGTTTACTTCAATTTTTATATTTTTTTTCAGACTTTACCACCAAATAAATATATTTCAATAAAAATAATAAAAATTAATATTTTAAATTGCATTTTCAACATATAAAATATATTAAAACTTAATTTTAATTTTAAATAAAAAAATAACACTCTCAAAATTTATATGAAAAAATAAAGCATATAAAAATATTTTAGAAAACATGTAAACACTTTAAACAATAAAAAAAATTAACTTTTTATCTAAAGTATATAACGTTATTAATTCATATCTGAACTAATCCAGAACTCGAATTAGCTCTATTGATTTCGGACTAATTAATTTACCAAATTGAATCTAACTCATTATTAGGCTATCCAACTTTAAAATGATAGAATAATAAAATAAAAAATATAAGAGCCATTTATCATACTAACATGTTATGAGGTAATTAATTGGTAATCAGAAGCTTGTATTACTCACATTTAAGTTATGAGTTTGAGTTCTAAATGTCCCCTCCTCACGCGTAATTAATAAAAAAAAAATTGTGGTTACTATTTTCATGTTCTCCCAAGCAAATTATGTAAGAAGTTAGTAACCGACTTTGTTAGACCAATATATTACAAATATTAACAAGCGACCATAGGATGTGGTTATGCTACAACTTTAGAAGGATTAATCCATTGCTATATCTGTACAAACAATTTAGTGTCTTCTTGTCTCTATTTGGTTAAAATGATTGAAGCTTTCTGATTCTCCACAATAGCGGATTATCTGTTATTCCATTTTGTTTTCTCTTCTTCTTCTTCTTCGTCTCCTTCTTCAACTTCGATTTGCATTTCCTAATTTCTTTTGGGACTCTTTCTTCAGACAAGAAGGATACTAAGAGGTCGCCGCAGGTTCTTTTTCTAAATGTTCAACTTCTTGTGTGCTTGATAAAATTGATTACAAAATGACTTCTACACCAGACAAAATTATCATTTTCTACTTTGACCCAACAAAAGAAGCAATCATTTTCTGAAGCTTTGGTTTGTCTGCCCCTACAAGTTTGTCCAATTGTCGCCCATCTTTAAGGAAGAAAAATGTGGGTGTCGACTTAATTTCCCATGAAGAACTAAACTCCTGCATTAATTTCAACCAGAAAATGTCATGCATCATTTATCAAACTTAATAATCTTCGATGCGGAATTAGCAACTTTGGTAAAATTGAGAATTTGCAGTACTTACAGCGAGCTCGTCAATATCTACACTGAAAAATAATATGGTAGAATATTTATCAGCAAGTTCACAGTAGGCTGCTGCTATTGATTTACTTGGAGAACACCATGATGAACAAAAATTTACAACTACCTGTTATGTAAGAAAGGGAAAATGTTGAGCAAAAACAAATGGTCTTGGAGTAAACCTGGAAGAAAACAATTAATTGCTCCAAGACAATCCATTTTGTTCACCCTGCAATTGCTTTCTTTCCATTTACACCAATAAAAAAAAGAAAGAAATTGCAGGGTGAACAAGAAAAGAAATAGTCTTGGAGCCTTTAACATTAAAAGAGACTTACAATCTTGTCCTGGCTATTTGCTTCTGAAAGTTTTTCCTCCCATTTTTGGATGGAATTTATTTTGTGGACATTTTTACAGGAACAATCTCCATGAGCCTGGTTATTTTTCTTATCGTCATCATCCCCATTTTTAGAATTACTGCAACTGCAAACCTGCAAGAAACATGTTAAACAATATGCAAAATGTGATCACTAGGAAAAAAAAAAGAAGCCTTACTTATGATCACCATTAATGCCCAAATCATTATTAATATACAATATTTAAAATTATAAATTAAGGTTCGTTAAAAAATAGAAAGAGACTTCCCATATTCATAGCAATAATTAGTCCATGACAACATTAATCTCGATTAACTATTATTTGATTTTTTTTAAAATATATATATATATATATACATAGCTTGATCAAAGAGAATCACCTGGCTCCAACACTGTCCCATTCCCTATATAATGGTGATAGATTTACAGTGCCTCCGTATTACTGTACCTTTGTAATTAAAAGATAAAGTTTCGTAAAATGCAAGATTTCTGAACCAAAATACAGGAATTGAAGAAGGATTTCCAAGAATTGAATGAAAGGAGCACCTGAATCCCTCTAATAACTTTCACCAAACAAATAGGGAATCGAGAATTTTCTTTCCCTCAAGAAAAAACAAACATGAAAATTAAAAGACTTGACTTTATTTAGAGAGGAAATTAATTAGATGAACCTGAGACCCTGAGATCTGTTTCTCTTTTTCAATTTTCCATCTTCAGGTATTCTGAAAAAACTAACCTATGCCAAGTACGAAAACACCCTTTCGACCACCTTAGTTGGTTCCCTAATTTGTTTGCTTTTTTTGGGTAACTTGCATATTTTTAGCCATAACTAAACTTGAAGTTTGACTTAACAAGAATTCCCCAAGAAAGGCATAATACGCAACCATCCATATCTTATTAATTTCAATTTCTCAGACTTGTGTGGATTTATTGGCAAATCCTTATTAAGTTTCAGGTTGTAAAACTTCATAGCCCAGCAGCACCTTTGAAAGTCAAAAGGGTCAATCTAATGATTAGCAAACAAGAATTAAGGATAAAAACCCATCCATAAATATGAGATTTCATTATTACATATATAATATATTTTAATGATTAGTGAGGCATTATGAAAAATAATTCCACAAATCAAAGTCTAATAACAAGAGCACCACCAACATAAGGAAAGAGGAACTTGATTGAAAGCAAAAATTACGAAGACAGACAACATAAATATTCCTGTTGCTTCTGAAGCATGTCCGCTAAATGTAAACGATTATCCAACCTACAAATCCCGCTAGGTGTATGACCATGTTACACACTCGTTATCAATGGAAAATGAGTGCTGAATTCCATTTACAGACTACTTGGAGCTACACAACTACAGTTAGTGCCTCAGTTTGCATATACAAACTGTGAGTTACATCATTCCACGAAAGCCTGCTGAATCCAGAAGTACTGCTTTGATTTGGTCTGGTAAGACATCCTGACCTTCCCTGCATTGCTGATAAAGAAGACAACAAAAGATCAACCATACTTGCCTTTAACAACAATGAACACTGAAAACAAAATTTTTTCTTCCCCACGGTATAACCATGAAGAAACACCTTAAATGCCAATCAAATTTAGGTTTCACCTTACATAATGGATCAATTTCATCAGAAAAAATAATACCCTAATTGTAGTAAACCAATCTAAGAGGGCCTTGCAATGTTCCCAAGATAAAATCCATTTATCAGCAGACAATGGGAGTAATACTTGGTATAAGAATCATGCAGCACCAGATAAGACTAGTGTGAATCCTCTATCGATTCTACTGCACTAGAAAATAATGAAACATGCATATCAATGCACATACATTTAACCAACTTTAATGTGCCTACATCAATCTCTCTTTATTGTGACCCTCTGACCTTTTGGATGTAAGTTTACATATTTTTGGTGATTAAGAATTCATACAAACAATAGCATTCATCATTATTTTCAAGTGCGAGGCAACTATAATGCCAGTACTGGCAGAAAATTATTTCTATTCAGAGATGCATGTAAAAAATTGATTTTTCCATCCTGCTTTGTAGCAAAATAGATGACAGAAAAAGAAGCACACCTCAGCTCGAAACACATCCAGTGCAAACCCATTGAAACAACTTATGACAGCCTGCTGAATATCCAACCCAAGATTGTCCAGAGCCCTCATAGTGGATAGCAACAACCCTGGTCTGCGGGCGCAAAACATATGGATGTTGACTGCCCTTCCTTCCCTAACCCTAACTTCCACCTGCAAAGTATCCCAAGACATATTGAGTTGAAAATTCCTCATTCATCACAAATGAACTTCTCAAAATGTGAGATCTTTTTCCGATATGAACTTGTGAAGAGTTTTCAGAAGTGACAAACCTACATCTAGAATTAGCCCACCAAAACCCATGTGATGTCATTAATGACGAGTGCTTCACATATTGAAGTTTGAAGGAAAATATTCTGATGCATAGCATCAAATCCCAATAGAAAGTCAGTTGAAATCAGGAAAATAAACTGATAAAATCACCAAATATTAAGCTTTATGAAGCACAATTGAGATCCAGAAACTAGTGCACCACAAGATTAGCAACAGGCTAATGAGTTTTGCATAAATAACAAAAGCATGAACTTCTATGAAATCTTCAGCCTCACTAATCTCTGCAGTCTCTAATATTAACAGTAAGTCAAGTAGTCAACATTAAGTCGTTGGATCATTAAACTGTATAGTCCCTTAAAAGTGACCTTCCACTGATCATTAGAGATAAGCATATGCCCACACACGAAAGGATAAGCAAAGCATTCATTGTTTGCCCAAGTACACAGTATACACACAATAAATAATTACTCTAGAGGTCAAACAAGTTATATCAATTCCAAAATTGATCTTAAACACAAAAACCCAGAGGTTTGTCCGACAATAGCCAAATTCGCAAGTGTACATAACCGAGTACTAATAAGTATTTTCCATATCTAACTTCTTTTACATGTCAACAAGACTAATAACATGCAGGCCATGAATCATCACAAAAAATAATAATAATAGTAATAATAATCGTGTAATCTTTTCATCCCCCAACAATCGGGAACCTAAGCAAATCCAACATAAAATTTAGGTTAAATACTATTTCGCCACTGAAGTTTGACTTAATTAACGAAATGGTCCTTTTTTTTCTTTTGCCAAACTAATGATAAAGTCCCTAAGTTTTGCTTCCATTCACTGTTAAGAAATTCTTTTTAAGAACATATAAAAACTAAAAAGACTAAAATAATCCATATTTTCTAGTGTAAATTTTCCAACTGTACCACCACAAAAAAGAAGAAGATTAAGCTGTGAATCAAATTAACTTCTCATTTTATTTTTTTAAATAAGGAATCATATTTTTATGAAGCATTAGCCCATATAATTTAAAATAATAATAATAAGATTTTAGCTTTCCAAAAGAACAAAGAAATGATCATAACCTTTGCAGATTTGAGGAAAAAGAAAAAAGGAAATTTACCTTAATCTCAACCAAATTTAACACTCTCCAAATTAGTTTGCGCATGCAAGAAATCCAGCAAAATAGTGGAAGGATCAACTCAGAAAATCTCAAAATCTCTTTACATTAACAGCAAAAACCGAAGTTTGGTTACCAATAATCCTCTTCCATTTCAAATTACCCAAAAAAACTACTAAGAATTAGAAGCTAAAATGATCTCATCGCGTGTGTATATACATATAACACGCGCGCGCGCGCAAGGAAGAAACAACGGGGTTTTGGCGGATTAAGGGTATTTGGGGTATATTATTATTTTCTTTTTCCTTTTTAATTTTAAACCGAATTTAAAAAAAAAAAAAAAGAATTGGACAGAATTAGTTTTGGAAAAAAAACGTCGTTAAGGAACTAATATTTTACTAATAAAGTTTATGCAACAGAGAATTAAACCGATAGGGCGGAGATATTTGTGGGAAAAAAAAGTAGAAATAAACATCTTCTAGCATAAAGAAGACAAAAATTTTACCTTTGCAGGCTGGTTTTTAGGGCTTGGCAATGAGCTGGGGCATAGTTCTTCCTTAACACGGCAGGGAAGAGTAGGAGGTGTTGGAGTCAAAGGGTGGAAACTCGAAGACTGAGGCAGCAAAGAGCCAGGTGAGGTTGACTCCAATTCATTATGAAGATCATTAATCCTTTGCAGAAGCTCCTTTAAGTAATCGATGGCATCCCCTAGTATTGATGCTCTATCCATCTGTATGCATAACAAAAGTTAATCAGTAGTTCTTATTGATTTTAATTCAAGGAACAGCATATTAAGGCCCAATACACCCAATAATAGTGTAGTCAGAGAACTCTAAAAACCATCCTCAGTTCTCGAAATTAAAATAACTATATATTAATTCAATTCTTTGACTTGCCAGCTCTCAAGCATCGAAATGAGCATATTATCTAATTCCAGAAAATAATAAACATTATTCAAGATTTCTTAAAATTCAATTTAATGCGAGAACGAAGATAGATAAGAACATAAGCTAGAGGAATGGAGGATGAAAAATACTAGTGACCAAGAGCCACCAAGATCCAACATGAACTAATGAAGAACACAATCATAAGCAGAAAAACTAAATTCAAACAGAATAAAAGTGACAAAGCAGGGGAAAAGGCACTTCAAAATTCAAGCACAGAAAAAAAAAATGGTGCACCAACATTACCTTGCTGATCTTGGGGACAACAGATCTAAGCATGTAGAGCCTGTCATTTAGCCTCTTCCTTCTCCTTCTCTCGGCCATTAAATTCTTTGCCGGCATCCCTTTCTTCTTCCCCTTTTGGTCGCCAGCGCCAGCAGTCACGGTGTTATTGGCGTTTGAATTGCTTCGACCATTATTCTTCATACTCTCTTCCACCTTACTATCCCCATTTTGCTCATCAGAATCATAATTTAGACCCGAAACATCAAAGCTCACTTCCTCAATTTCACCTTCTTCGCTCTTCTTTCTCTTCCTTTCCATTTCTCCCCAGTTTCCCCCATTGTCTCCTCCGTACCTCAGCCCTGGTACCTCTAAATCCCCTATTTTATCTCCACTTTGTCTTAACATAGCTCGCTTCTGAAAAAGAGTCAATGGTGAACCCACTGGAGGCAAAACCTCAAGTGGCCGCAAAACCTTACCCCTGTTCAAAAACAGAGAGTTCCCTGAAGAAGCGTCAAAACCCTCAAGTCCAACATTACAAAACCCACCACCTCCTCCGCCTCCAAGAGTGGCAACATTATCAGGAACAGAAAGCAGCTGCGAAGCATGAAACTCAGACCCATTAAAACCCATCAAATTGGAACCTGGATTTGGCTGATACTGAGCAAGAAACGCAGTTTCAAAACCCAAATCGAAGCCATTATCAAAAGGATTAACATTAAGGAGAGAAGAGAAACAAGATTTCGGGGGTAAAAAAGGTTGGTGTGATTGTGAAGGGTCAAGACTGAAAGCCTGTGAGGGAGAACAAGAAGAAGAAGAGTCCACAGGCTGTAAAAGAAGGTTATCAGGTGTTGGGTTAGAACAAAAAGCGAGGTCTCTAATTTCTTGGTGAGTTTGAAGACTATGGAGGACTTGATGGTGAGGAGATGGATTGATATCAGAGTTAATATACCAGTCAGTTTCAAGCATAGATTTGAAAGTAGAGAGCGAACCACTGATACCCAAATCTTCTTCTTCCTTATTATCAACCTCATTATCATTACTGTGGTAGTTTCTAGTCCATGAAGAAACATCATCTTCTTCTTCTTCATCCACAGCTGCTGCAACTCCTCCTCTTCTTCCTCCGCCCACCCAAACGGCGCCGTTTGCTCCAAGAACCATGTCTGCGTAACTGTGCTTCTCTGGTTTTGGAGAGAGACAGAGCGAGGAGGTTATGGAGAGTAGTAAAGCGTTTTGAGCAGTGGCGTCATGTTATGAAAGGAAATGAACAGAAAAATTAGAGTCGAAAAATATGAGCCTTTCATGTACTTTTTTTTTTCTTTTTTATTTTGTTTCCTTTTTACTGAAAATGAATGGAGACCACTGGCTCCGTATCCTGGACCTGGAGTCGCTTATCTATGTCAATGTGCCAATACCTGCTAAGCTTTGCTGCCTTCGGTTATTTCTTGATTTTTAATTATTTGAATTTAAATTTGTATATAATATTTTAAATTTTAATAATTATAATTTTAAAATATTTTATATATAATTTAAATAAAATACATATATTTAAGTGAATAATATTATAGCATAGAAAATAAATATTATAGCAGAGTTATACTATTCCTACTTAAGACTCGAATTCAAATCTACTTAAGTCTTAAATTTAAATTTAAATGTTCTCCTCCTCTCTCTATATATAATTAATAAAAAAATATAACAAAATAATTAAATTAAATAATATTTAATATATTATATATCAACTTATTTTATTCTAATAAGCAACTTAAAAATGTGATTAGAAATAAATTGATAGTAAATTTAACAATAAATTTATTATATAAGTTTATACATATAATAAAAAATAATTTAATTTATTCCAACCAATCAGAAGTTACACGGACAAACTCATTAAAAAAAGTAAAATATTATCATTCAAATTTTAAAGATATTTTATATTTAGAGCTCAAATTTAATATCTCTAGTTAAAAAAAACACGTATTATCTCATTTCACTCCTTAAGCATAATTTGACACATTTTGATATATAAAAAAGGGGCTTTTATAAAACTATAAAAAAAATACTATTTTACATAAATACTACAAAACAAAAACATATTTACACTTCTAAAAAAAATTAGGCCAAAATTTTAAAATATCTCACTTATTACTAAAATAAATTTTTTTTAAAAAAAATATTTCACATTACAAATGATATTTTACTTCAATATTTTTTAAAATTTTACTGTAAAATAAATATTTTCAATAAAATAAAAAATTAATATTTTAAATTATATTTTCAACATATAAAATATATTAAATTTTGTAAAAAAAATTAATTTTGATTACTAATAACAAATAACACTCAAAAAAATAATAAAAAATAAAATATATAAAAATATATTAATAAAACATATTAAATTTATTTTTAAATAAAATTTTATATGTTATAGACATAAAAAAATATTAATTTCATTATCTAGATATTGTTTAGATATTTAATAGATATTTTGTGTCTATTTGGTGTATATCATGTATATATTATAGATATTTATTAGATATTGTATGTATATTATATATTTATTATATATATTATGTAAATATTGCGTGGATGTTATATAAATAAAAAATTAAAAAAATAAATTAAAAAGATATTAAATAAATTATGCGGGTATTTAGTAGATATTTGATAAATATTTTTATGAATATTTAATAGATGGTGTATAAAAATTACAGATATTTAATAGATATTGTGTGTATGTTATATATTTTATGATAATGTGATATAAAAAATTATTTTTAAATAAAAAAATTAAAAAAATAAACAAATATCACTGTAGAAAAACTTAAAACTAAAAAACGAAGTCTTATACAAGTGGAAAAAAAAAACCTTGTACCATTATATAATTGAAAAAATAACCTATAATGACATAAACAATGTATTTTTTTTATAAAAAAATTGACCCAATCAATTAATTATAACTTTGATGGAATTTTTAACTATCACGGTTTAATTTCGTGGTTAAGAGCATATATTGCTCTCATCTATATATTATATTTGATTATTTTAATTGTTCTTCCTCTTAAATATGTAATTTATCAAAAAAAAAAAATTTCGATAGAATTTTTATATATTTTTTTCTTTTTCTAATTTGATAGTGAGGATATAGTAAGTTTATTAATAAGTAACAGCTCCGCGTGTCTTTCTTGGCTTTTTTTTCCTCATATATTGGATTTTTATATTGTTTTTTTTTTAATTTTATGTATTTTTATAATAATTTATTGATCAATATGTATTTAAAATTTAACATTTATTTTTATTTTCATTCTTTTATCTTTGATTTTTATGTTATTTTCTTTTTAGTTTTATGTGTGTTTTTTATAGTTCCTTCGTAAAATTATTTTCATATTAATATAAATCTAAAATTTAACATTTATTTTTATATTTGTATTTCTTTATTTTTAGAATAAAAATTAATGCAATTTAAGTTTTTTGTATGCAATTTTGTTCTTACTTATTTTAAGGTTATATGCTTTTTTTATTGAAAATTTATTATTATCTAATAGAGGGTTCTCATTATTTAATGAATATTATTTTTTCTTCTAATATAAAAAGTAATTTAATTTTTTTATAGATAATAAATGAAAAGCTTGATTATCAATGACATATTATTATTATTCATTCTTTGCATAAAAAAAATTAAAGAAATCTAATAAACTTATTAATTATGTATATTTTATATATTTTAAAATTATATAATTTTTTTGTATGGTATAAATATATTTTTTGATTTATTGATGAAATTTTATTTTGAACTCAAAATTAATTATAGCTTTGATCGCATTCACATCTAAATTTTTAGATCAATTCAGATTGGATCGTTCTAAAAATAAATTGGGTTTAAATGGAAATTTGACTAATTTTTTGAACGGATTTCAATCAAGCTATATAAAAAATTTTATTATCAACTTTTTGTGCATACAGAAATTATATCACAGTGGCGTTCTCTTATTTGTTGATTTTAATAATCAAAATTAGTAAAGTGAAAAAAAGCATTGATTGCAAACTTTAATACTTTAACTAGCAAATATAATGAATCCAAATATTATACTGTTCATATAAGTGATTCGAAAGTCAAATTGCGATTTGCTTGTATGTGTGTGTGTATATATTAATATTTATTTTAAAATTTTAAATTAAAGTAAAAATTATTACAATAAATTAAAATTTTAAACTTAAAGTTCACAGTAAAAATAATAAATAATTATATTTCTAAATATTTATAAAATTTTAAAATTATGCAGCATGCTATTCAAAACTTAAATTTTTCAATTTATAATTTAATGAAATGACATCTAAATTTATTTTTCTATCTTATTAAAAACAAATCAAGTCCATAATATCATTTTCTTACGTATTATATCCTTAGTTCGTATACTTTTATGAGCACTCTGATTACATTTACATTTATTTAGTTTAGTCTTTCATTTTTTTATATCAATCTGCTCTTTATTATTAATTAGTAGTAAATTTATGAATATAAACGGGTGAATGAGTTAAAAAAAAAAATCCTTCAATAACATGGTAGAAATGCTAAGGATAGTTAATAAATTCAAGTTTTTTAATTATAATTATAAAAAATAAAAAAAAATAACCTAAGTGAGATAATTTTTTTGTTTACAAAATACTTCGTTATTTAAATAATTTAAAATCTTTAAGTTTATTTTCTCAATTTTGAGTTTATTAACCCTCACATCAAACTTATTAACATGAAAATCAACTTAATACTCACCGGACAAAAATAATAAATTAATTATAATAATTTTGTTTTGTATGCCTTTTTATTTCTAAATTAATTATAATAAAAAATAACATGACTACATTAACATTATTCAAAATTAAAGTATTAAGGATAATTATTATATTAGGCAACAATTAATTAATTAATTAGTCACGGTTGTAATAATAATAACCTAGAACTAAAAGCATGAGACAAATTCAAAGATTAGAAATTTGTTTTGACATGTGTTATTTAAAGACTATATATATGTATATATAAAAATAAGAGATTGAAACATACACATCGCAGCCTTGATCGATCTTTAATGAAGTCACAAAGATGGTGCACTGTACTTATTCATTGCCCTCATCTTACGAAGATTTTCTGAGACATATGTTGTGAGAGACACAAAAATAATATAATAATTCATGAAACGTATATACCACCATAGCATAAGATTTCATTTGTTATTTTTATATATCTCAATTCAATTTAATCCAATTTAATCTTAATTTTATATTAAGTAAAATTTTTCCATTTAAAAATTCTCTGAGTTATATTTAAATTATTTTTTTCATAGTAATTTATTTCTACCCTTATTCTTTTTTAATCACATATAATATATATAAGAAATAAGAGGACAACTAAAATTTTAACTTGTCACAGACTGTAGAATGAGTATGAAGCCTGCTGTCTATTTGTCTTTTAATTTTTTGTCAAATTTTTTTAAGTGTATTGTAAACTCGGATAATATGGGTTCTCCATATATCCATTATAAATAATTTATCTATAAAAATTACTGCTTCTTGAAAAAAAAAAAAAAAAAGATGACAACTAAAATTTTAACTTTTTTTTTCGTGTAAAAGGAATTTTAATTGGATTTTTTTTTCAAAAGAAAAAAGCAGCCATTTGGCATTAGGGAAAAGTAAATGCAATAATAAGAAGGGAAATTAAAAGAGAGATTTGGAATAAGAAAAGCCAAGTATCTCGTGAAACCCATTTTCTTTCACCGCCATCTGCTTACTACCCAATCAAATCCAATATTATTTTTTATTCCCGCTACTTTTTAATTCCCTCTTCCTCACAACTCTTTAAATTTCCTCTTTCTCTTACGCTTGTCCATCTTCCTCTCCTTTCCCTTCTAAAATCTATTAGAGATGAGAAAATAGCATAATCAACCCAATCCGATCACTACTTTTTGACAAATACAAATGATTATATCAGTTTAAACGGTTGAATTGATAGATTTTTATTTAAAATTTTAATAAAATAATATTATTAATTCGATTTTAACTTATAAATTTTATAGATCAAATTCAACAAAATTAATTAAATTTTATTAAACTTGATTAATAATAATTGATTTTATAAAATTTTCTTGTTTTAAATAAGTAATTTTAAAAAATAAATTATTTAATATAAATAGACGGTGGTCGATTTAAAAAGCTATTAAAATTTGACCACTACTCATTTCTAAAATCTTCTATTCCTTTGCACTTGACATTAATAGAATCATTAAATATTTATCCTTTAATTAAATATAATTTCAATTTTTATTTTGCATTCGAAAAAAAAAATCTAATTTCGATTTAACCCTCTTTTTCTAAAAGAAGTTATGATTTAGCAAAACTACATTCTGGTAGATACAGTCCAAGTCCAACTGGCTGCTTCTTTGCTTTGCGTGGCTTACCAAAATTTCTCTTTCCAATTTTTTACGTTTCCTTTTTTTTTTAAGCGAAGATTAAACTGCTACCCGTGAAATTAAAATTCACTATATGTTAAAAAAAATTAATTTTTAAATATTAAATAGAACAAGTGGCAAGGATTTTAAATTAATCAATGTGAAAGACGAATAGTTCATGAATGAAAGAATGAAATGTTTGATTTAATGTTTAAGAATAATAATATTATTACAAGAAAATATTGTGTCGAGCTAGAGGTCAAAAGGAAAATCATATGAAAATGAGTAACATTCTATACCTTGCTGCAATATTAATCCTTTTTAAATACTTAAAATTATTTTTTTATAAATTTATAAATTACTTAAGATTAGATTATTTTCTTAACAGTTTAAGAGACACCTCCAAATTCAGTACATATATTCAGCTTAAATTAGGAATATAAATAAATCTTTTTTGACAATTAAAAAATTTGAATTTTTCAATAAACCTTTGTCTAATTAATCTGTTTAATATTAAAATTAAAATTATTTAAGAATAAATATTTCAATTCTTAGTGAAAAATAATTTTGAAACAGTATTTAGCTATTTAAAATTTTATAATCGTAATATATAAATTTAAAATTATTAATAAATGCTTTTAATAAATAAATTATCTCCATTTTAATAAATGCATGAAAATTGAAAGTTTGAACCTGAATTTTTTTTTTTTTGATTTTTTGTTGGTTGACTGGTGCTCTGTGTTTTACGTGACAAAGAGCACACGTGGCACACATGCAAGTAATTAAAAGAACTGACTGATAAATTTAGCCCTCTCCATACAAAGCCAAAACGATAGTTGTACTAGCCGTTTAGTTGTTTGCGAAAATTATACGTAATAGCACTTTTTTTTTACTTTTTTTTAATATCTTATATTTTTAATATATTCAATATATATTCAATATATATTTTTAAAAATTAAATACATCTTTAATATAATAAATATATATTAAAAATAAATCTCTAAAAATTAATATTTTTAAAATTAAAAATAAAAAATATTTTTAAAATTAAAAAAAAATATTTTTATTTTTTGGAATATTTTTTAAAAAAATTCCAGTTATTTTTAGGTTGGCCCAACTTGTGACAGTGGGTACCTATCTTCATGTGGCTTATTCTTACACATGGATAAGAGATTTTTATTTGGAGACATTTATATAATTATCTTTAAAAAATAATTTTTATTATAAAAATATTATAAAATTAAAAATATTTATACTTTTATAAAAAATTGATATAAAATTTTAAAAATACTACATTTCTTTATAAAATAGTTTTTTAAAAAAATACTTCTTCCCTCAATACAATTAATATTTTACTTCAAATTTTTAATTTTTTTTCAAACTTCATTATTAAATAAAAAAATATAAAAAATAAAAATTTTAAATTATTTTTTATCATATAAAAATAATAATTTTTTATAAAAAATTTAATTTTAATTATAAAAAATAAATAAAAATTAAAATAAAATAAAATATACAAAAATAAATTAATAAAAATTATTAAATTTATTGTAAAATAAAATTTATATATTATACATATAAAAAATATATAATTTTATTATGTAAATATTATATAGATGTGTTGTGAATATATAATAAAAGTTGTAGATGTGTTATAGATATTGTGTGTATATTATGTTTTTGTTATTAAAGGCGTGTATATTTTATATAAAAATTATTAAATATTATGTGAATATTATATAAATATTGTGTAGATATTTTGAGAATAAAAAAATTAAAAAAAATTAAAAAAATTATATAGATGTGTTATAGATTTATTGTAGATGTATTGTTGATTTATTATGAATGTATTTTATATTGCCGAGTGTGTATTATTTATATATTGTGAATATATTATGTATATATTGTGTATATATTTATTTTTTATGTGTATATTAAAAATATGAAATAAAAAAATTTAAATAAAAATATATATTTAAAATAAAATCATAAAAAATTACAAAAGTAAAAAAAAAATTCAACCACTAAAAATTAGTTTTGAAAAAAGAGAGTAAAAGTCGTATTATTGAAATAAAAACACATTCGCTTTATATATGTACAAAGTGACATCGTAAAACGCATAATGAATGTAAATTTCTCTTTTATTTTTCCAAGTAATTTTTTTAAAATAAAAAAAACAAGTTGATGAAATTTGCCTGTTTGATGTATAAATAATAAATATCATATCAGATTTTAATTTCAGTTTGACTAATTTTTAAATTAAAGTCGAAGTACATAATATACATTAATAATTTTTATTAATTTAATTTATTAAAAATTGTATTGAATTCGATTTAAACAGATCAACTTTTGAATTTGAATTGATTTCATTATATACTTATTTTAACTTTTAAAATTTATAAAAAAAATATATATACACATATATAAATGAAAAGAGATAAACATTAATTCAAATATTTTATTTAAATTAAAGTTATAATTATTAAAAAAAAGAAAATATATTTATATAACAAAATATTACTAAATATGAAATTATCTGTGAAAATATATATTATTGAATATTTCATAAATTATTCAACGAGTAATATTTTTTATGCTGTTATAATTTATTGTTTATAATATATTTTTATACTTAGTTTAAGTTATACTGATCTAAAATTTTATTAAAATATAAATTAAATTGAAAATTCGATTTACTTAATTTAGTGATTTATAATGTATTTTTATAGTTAGTCTAAATTATATTGATTTAAAATTTGATTAAAATATAAATCAAATTGAAAATTCTATTTATTTTTTTTAAACCACAAGTATTTTACATATATATATATATATATAAATTACAATTTTTGATTTGAATTAAAGAGACAGTGGGTTTGCTCAGCCTTAGTTTATCTCGACAAAAAACCTCCACAAGTTGGGGACCAAAGCCAATTAATGGCTTTTGAATAGTTATGTTTTTGTGTGCAGTTTACCCATTTTTGCTTTCTTCTTTTCAAGATTCTTTAACCATTTTGGTATTCTCTTCCAAAATTTTAATTTCAACTTTCTTCATCATTTGTTTGATTAATTAATATATGATTGAAAACTTTTAAAATGTTTTTATTAATAAAAATAACAATGTTCCCAATACTTTTCACATTCACTTCTTCCAAACCATCACATATGAAAATAACAAGTTTATATGAAAATATAAATTAAATTTCTTTTTCAACCTTATAATAAAATAAGGCTTAAGCCTACTAATAAAATCACCAAATTAAATTAGATGAGTTACGTAAAATATAGGGCTAACCCTATGTTTGATTTTTTTTAAGGGTATAGTGGAAAAGAAAAGAAATAAAAATGGAAAAATTAAGAGAATTAAATTTACATTTATTTCTTTTATTTTTTTATTTAATTAAAATATTAAAAAAGTAAAATTTATAAAGTTTATTTTTACTATTTTACTTTCATGATTTTAAGTTGATAGAATGTAAATTAGTAACTTCTTCAATAATGTCTTTTTTTATTTTTTATTTTTACTTTCCATCTCTTCTTTCCAAATTAGTGGGGAAAAAAAATTAAAAGACTTGAGAGGAATTAGAGGGAGTTATTTCTATTTTATTTTATCCTTTCTTCCTCTTATTATTATCTAAAGAAAATGAATAAAATAACATTTCTATTCTCTTCTTTATCATCTATTTCCCTCAAAACAAATAAAGTCTAAATAGTTTAAAGAAAAAAAATCAATCCAATTGATATATTTTGGTTTTTCAATTTTACTTTTAAATATTGTTTGGTTAAATCTTTTGTTTTTAATAAAATTTGATTATTTAATTCAATTCAATTTTGATGATAGAAAATCAAAATAATAGAATCAAATTGAAATATATATATATATATTATATACAAATTAATAAAAAAAATTATGCATATACTATATATATATTTATTAAATTATAATTATTCAGTGCAATTTTAATTATCTTAATTATTTTAATTCGATTCAGTTATCTATACATTTCGTTAATCTGGATTACTTTTTCTTTAAAAATGTTTTATTTATTTTCAATTTTATGAAAATTTAAATTGAAACAATCAAGTGCTCTTTCCTATAAAAAATAAAAAATTATTTGTAAACCATAAGTAAATTTTTATGCACTTCTAATGAGAACTAAACCTAAATTTTGCACTAAAAATAAGCCAATAGCCCTTTTTTTTTCTTTTTTTTTTTGAATTTTATAGATAAAAACTCTTCATTCTATCTCTATTTTTTTACCTCGTTATTTTTTCTTAATAGAATGAGGGTGTCACGGTGGACCATTCCTTTTATTTTTATTATACTTTTAATTTTTTTATTCCCTTTTTTATTAGATACATGATGTTCTTTTGAGCTATTATCTTTTTATTTTTAACAGACTTGATTTTCTTTTATATTTATTCCATTTTTAGTAGTTTGTTTATTTCTTATCTCTTTTATGATGGATGTTTCTCTTTTTTTTTTGTTATTATTTATTTCTTATCTCTTTTATGATGGATGTTTCTTTTTCTGTTTCTTTTGTTTTTATTTAGTATTTATTCAAAATTTCAAGTCTTATTTTTAGTGTTGAATCTATATTTATTGGTGTTCAATTGAAATCTATTATTAGAAGACTTAAAAGGTATATATTATTAACTATTAAGGTGTAATCTGATGGGTATATATTGTTCTTGTTTAAATTTCAAGTTCAAATTTTAAGAGGGTGTTTCTCAAAACTTAAAAGCTGGTCAAAATTGATTATAAGCAGTTTTTAGATTATAAGTTGTTTATTTAAGTGTTTCTGAAAATTTAAATAGTAGATTATAATCTGATTTTAATCAGTTTTTTAAAAGTTGGATTTTGCTACTTTTTTTTAAGCACTTATTTTTTAAGCAGTTTTGACCAAGTAAAAGACTATACTATCCTTACCTAATCTTCAATATTTCAAATTTACCCACCCTATACACTTTAGTTCCCATCAAATAATAATAATAATAATAATAATTATTAAATAAATTATTATTATTATTATTATTGCAAAATAAATTTTAAATTGACATTTAAAAAATTATTTTTATACAATAAATAAATTTAAGGACAGTTTGGTCATTTTGACAGTTTCTGCAATTATAAACTTATTATAAGCTGATTTTACAGAAACACTTAACTGATTATAAACTGATTATCAGCTGATTATTAACTAGTTTACAGAAACGCTTAACTGCTTATTTTTAATCTGATTATAATCTAAAAATCACTTATTCACAATAAGTTGAAAAACTCCAGTTTTGAGAAACACCCTCTAAGTATTTCATTTCTCACATATAATTAAAAAAAAAGTAGCTATTATTTGCTCCAAGATATAATCGAATCTTTCAATCCGAGATTATTACTCTATATGATGTTTATTTATGTATAGTATTAATTATTTGAAATAACAATAATATTTCATAATTTACAGATTTAGATTCCTTTAAATAAAATCTAAAATATGCCATATTGATTCAAATTTTCATTGTTGGAATTACTTGGGAATGTTTCCTCGAAGACTTTCCCTCTAAATCCAACTTTTAACTTGGCAATCTAAGGCCTAAGCAGCTAAAGTGTTAATTACGAGCTCTTCCAACCTATCATATTATATAAGAAAATTTAATTAAATATTATATGGTACTGGGAGATTTGATTCTTGATTATCCACCATCCTATATTAAACGTTATTGACTGGTAACTTTAAAAATATTGAAAGGTACAATCATTCACATAATCTTGGTAATAGTCAAATAATAATAATAATAATAATAATAATAATAATAATAATAATATATTAATAAAATAAAATAGTAAATTTATTAAGTAGCGGATGAGTTAGTGATGATAATGTTTAAATTGAAATAATAAAATAATAAAATAAAGTAAAATATATAATATAATAATATAATTAATATGATGATTATTTAAATAGGTTGAAAAATGATGAGTATTCTCTAAAAGAGAAGAAAAAAGGGAGAGAGGAGAGAGAAAAGGTCAAAATTAGAGAAGAGAAAAAAATAATAGTAGGAACTTTGACCAAATTACCACCACTTGCTTATTATTAAATTCATCTCAAGACGAAGAATTCAAAAAAGGGTGACTCGTTGCCAATCGATACTTGAGAAAGCCGCATCTTTTGTTAGAAGTTACCACCTTCATCGGAATCGAACAATTTTTCAATCAATTCTAACATCTTTTCTCAAAAAGATAGGTATCATTAAATTTTTCTCTTTCTAAACTTTTTCATTTGGTACTTCATTTGTAATTTCTAGACTAACTTAAATTTTGGCCGAAATTCGATCAAGATAGTAGTTTTCAATGCCATTTTCGATGAATTTTCGGCGAGTGAGAGAGATGAACATATATTTTTGAACTTCTCTCTTTGAGACGAACGTTTTGGCACCCAATTTGCTATCAGATTCTTCCGATAACATTTTTCGACGAAACTCTGACAAGAGATCGATGAGTACTTTGACGAGACCTGTTACGTGTTAAATATTTAATTTCATCAAGTATAAGAATTTACGAATACAATAATTAAATTTTCAAGTTTGATTTAAATGAATTAATTTAGTAATAGAAATTATGTCAGTTGTCCGTATTTTAGGGATCAATTAAGAATAAATTATATTAAATTTTTAGTAAAATTTTTCAATCATAAACATATATTTTTAGAGTCTAAAATTATTATCTTAATATTTTTATGGTATCTTATTCCGTAGACTGTTCAGTACCGGACCCTATCATTCTCGGACCGAGTCGTTGATTGAGTTAAATTTCTTCGCTTAAATAGTGAGTGATTCTAATATACTTTCTTGTATTTCATGCATTCACATATGATGTATGTATATATACATTATTATTATACATTATTTAGAATTTTAAAATTTCAGCATTTGACTGTGACTGCTCAATTATATAATGAATATAATTTGTGGCCGTTGAATGAAATTGCAATAACATAGGACCGCATAGGATCACATAGGATGTTATTTTGATTAAATGATATAATATTATGATGATAAATTTGGGACTAACGTGATGACGGAGGCTTTCTTATACTCAGCGTGCTTGTTAGTCAGATAACACTATTTGACTAAAGCCACGATAGTGGATCATATGTATATTAAATTCTAAGAAATTATGCTGGATTAAAAGATTCAGATAGAGGATTGACTCCTTGATTTGAGGTTTAGAGTGATTCCCGTGAACTAATTTTCATCATTGGATGATTATTTGCTTTGTTGTATGGTTGGCATAATGCATGAACATCCTTCAGATATAATAAAGTTAGGACAACATGTTAGTATATTAATTGGTATCACTTACTGAGTTGAGACACACACCTCTGTCTCACTATTTTTTTCAGGTTACCAGAGTGAGTTTTTGATAGTAATTATTCAATAACTCTGTCTTTCTTTCCTGGTAGTTGAATTTATTTATAAAATTAATTAATTCTATAATTTAATATGTATTGTGTTATATTTATACTCTAAAAACTTCGTAAATTTTATACTGTTGGGTTTATATGACTTGATATTGTATTTCAAATAATTGATGTGATGTTTTGAACGGTTATGATGATTTGTCAGGCTTATTAAGAGTTCTGAAAGCCACGTGTTTTCTCATTCTCTAGTGTCGATCATGTGCCATTGAGTTTGAATTGTGACATAGTTGGTATCAGAGCAATTGGTTTATCTTCCTTGAAAAAAAAAAGATATTTGTGGAGTATAGGGTCCCACACATCTTTTTATGTTTTCTTATTTTTCATATTTGCGGTACCATTTTGTTTTGCCAAGTCATTTTGTTTGTCACTATCTTTATATAATTGTATATTGACTTATCCTATTTGATTAAAATTTCTCATTTCTTTTCAGCGAGATGAGTGAGCATACAACTATAGCCGGTGCCAGAACTTAAGCAGTTGTTAGAGAGCCAGTTGCTTTAGAGGGAGAAGCTTTTACAATTTTGACTGCGTCTAACCCTAGCCGCCGAGGCAGATATGGACAAGCTAGGGAGGAAGTCCCTATAGGTGTGGAAGCTATGCTCATAGGATTCCAAAGAATTATGGCTGATATGACCCAAGTTGTCCCTATAACATCTCCAACTGCAACACCTTCACAAGTATCCTTGGAGCAATTCATTAAGCAACATCCACCAACTTTTATGGTTATGAGGAGTAGGCTTATGACTTTCTTGATAACATCCGAGAGATTTGTGTGGAGTTGGGCTATATGGATATCAAATCTATCTATTTTATTGGTCAAAGGCTAGAGGGTCCTGCACATGCATGATATATGATATCAAGAGATGACTTTGGAAGATTTTCGAAGGTAGTTTCTAGCTTGGTTTGTTCCTCCCTAATTTGTACATGAAAAAATGATAGAACTGGAGAGTTTAAGAAAGGATGAATATACTTTAGTGGCAGAGTTCACCACCAAATTTCTAGGGTTTTGCAAGTTTATTCCCACTATAGGAGCAGATGATGAGCTTAAGAAATTTATATATGTCCGAAATTTAGGCAATGATTACAACACCTTACTCAATGGACATAAGGGTTGACCTTTTAGTGAGTTGGTTGATACTTCTCGAGACATTGAATTCACCTTGAAAGAAAGGGAAAAAGGATATAGAGGACCTTCTTGACAGAAAGGTCAGGGCACTCACAGTTTTTTTGGTCCTAGTGGTACTTTTCAGATGAGCACTCATAGTTCAGAGTCACTGAGTTTCTTTAGGAATAAGAGCAAGACTAAAGATGATTTAAGACATAGTCGAACTGATAATGGTGGCAGTAGGGGTTCCAACAACAGTAGTTCAAGCTCTAGTTTCGACACTACTACCTGTGCAAGATGTGGTAAAGCCCATCAAGGGCAATGTATGCAAGGATCAAGTGTTTGCTTTGGATGTGGTCAACTATGTCATTTTGCTATGGAATGCCCTTTATTAAATGGACAGAGAACTTATAATCAGGGCTTCACTCAGGGTTCCATGACTAGTGTGGCCAGCCTATGCAGACTCCTTTTCCATCTCAGTCTACAATACGGATAAGTGGCCAAGGGCTGTAGTTTTGGAAGTAGGGGCAGAGGACAGAGTCAGAGTGTAATATTCCAAAATTTTAAAATGTTGACTTTTATATGTTGTATATATATATTGTATATATATATCACATATATTCCACTTTTTCTATTTAAAATCCCTTTATTTTTCATTTAAAATCATTAATTTAAATTATCTATTTAAATTATAATTTATTTTATCAATTTTCCAAAAATTAAAATTTTTTAAAAATTTGAAATATTACATAGAGTCAGAGCTCAGGGTATTTAGGCAGTTGAATAAGGTTATGGTAAAGAATAAATATCCCCTTCCTAGAATTAATGACTTATTTAACAAGCTTCAGGGTGCTCAGTGTTTTTCCAAAATTGGTCTTCGCTCGGGATATCATCAATTAAGGATCATGAGGGATGATATACCTAAGACAACATTTAGAACTTAAAGACAAAGAAAAAAAAGGAATTCTTTATCACTTTGTTGCTCTCCCTCTTTAATTACTCGGAGCTACTACATGGGTTTTCCATTTAGGTACATAGAAGTTTTATTGCCAAAATTGTTTGTACACATACTTAAATTTCTGGGTTTTATTAGAAACACAATTCTATCTTTTTAACTATGTTTATTCAGTTTTGCTTTCTAAACCAAACCATAAACACCAATAACCCCATCATCCACCATCAACTGGTGCATCTCTGATCTCGACTGTCAATCTCGCAAACTGTTGTGTACAACCATGCTCCATTACAAAAATTTTGTCCTAGAAACTCTTTATGACATTCTATTTGTGAAGGAAGATGTAGGCTATGAAGAGATCTGTGCTGGCTACAGATTGGCCATCCTATATTATCATCCAAATAAACTAAAAACACATTTGAGGCCTTTGATGCACAAAATGAGTTATGACATAGATTTGTGAAGGTACTAGTCAATGGGTATTTTGGAGGAAGAAAGAGGAGGGTGGCGGTCCTAGGCCATGGGAAGTTGGGATGGTCATGGTGATTTGGTGATTGGAGAGAGGCGTGGGAGATGGAGAGGTGGTCACATGGGTTTTGGGGTAATTAAAAAATTAGAATAATTATTTTTTTATTTAAATAATTTAGATGGGTTTTTTACTTTTTTTTTTTGTTATATAGAAAAAGCAAACACGCCCAAGCCTACTGGATCCTCATGCACATCTTTGGCCAGGAAATGCCTATAATATCATTCATAATATACTAATAAAGGCTACTAGGAAGGCAACAGTGCTGGTTAAAGCCAATTGGAAGAGAAAAGTCACGGTTGGCCAATCAATTTACACACCTGTTGGCTTCACGGTGAGGATGTTGAACTTGCACCTCCCAATTTCTAGACAAAAGGTTTTTAATGGCCTAAACCAGAGAAATGGGTTTTTTACTTTTTGGTTGATTGTAAAACGTATAACACGATGAGTTTTAGAATTAAAAAGGGTGCTTTATGGTTTTTTTAGTGAAAAATTTGAATCTGCCACGTTATCAAGCCATCTAGCGTTGGTAAATTTCTTAACCTGGATATAATTGACTAAAATAAATAACATTTTGTACTAATTGATTAAAAAAATAGACTTAAACTAAGAAAACACTTATTTTGAAAGATTTTTTTAGGTTAGACCTTTATTTTATTATATAATATTTAAAGGCTCACCAAGAGTATGTATGTGTGTATATATATAATTTTATTTTGAAATAATAATTCAAAAGTAAATAAATAAACTAAAAAAAAATTAGGGTCTAGGGTTTTATCTCTAGGGTTCTGTCTTGCCGTCCTTGGCAAGTTTCTTCGATATTCTGGTTGGATCACCGGAATGGAGGATGATAATATCTCCATCGATATGGCAAGCTTGAGTGTGAACGACGATGAGGAGGATGAAATCATTCTTGCACCTGATGAAATCACTACCGATACTGAGGAAGGGGATGTCAATCTGCGATTAGTGGGCAGATTCCTAACGGACAAGATAATTAATTTTGCGGCTATGAAACAAACCTTAGCCTCCATCATGAGACCTGTTATGGGAATGCTGATTAGAAAATTGGAGGGGGAGATTTATATTTTCCAATTTTATCATGATGTGCCCTTGGACGTTTAATAATCACATTCTTCTGTTGGAAAAGATGGAAGGGTATAGTAATCCGTATGAGGTTCCTCTTTCTCATCTCTATCTTTGGGTCCGATTCCATGGTCTGAGGGCGGGGTATCGTTCGGATTATATCTTGGAGAAGCTGGCTAACAGGATGGGAACATTTGTCAAATCTGATCCAGAGAATTTTACCAATGTCAGGAGGGAGTTTTGTCGAGTTCGAATTAAATGGGATATTAATAAGCCGGTACGAGAATCTGTCAAGTTGCGAAAGGAGAATGATGTTGAATGGTTCTCTGTCCAGCTATTGTATGAACGATTACCAGAGTTTTGCTTTATATGAGGTATTATTGGACATGGTGAGCGGTACTGTCCGCTTCCTGTTCTATCCAATGGGAAGATAATGCAACGTAAGTTTGGACCTCAGTTGCGAGTAACTTCTCGTAGTACTGTTTCTAGTGCTGGTTCTCGATGGTTATGTGATGAGGGGTTTACAGGCATTGCTTTTACTGTGGGCGGCAAGGAAGGTGATCCTAGAACTTTGAATGTGAACATGACTTCTAATCATGCATGATGTAATGTGAATGATAATACGGCAGGAGGGTGTCACGGTGATAATCTGGAAACCGTAGTTAATGATGAAATAAGAGGTTCCTCTTCTGACAGTATCCATTCACAAGCTGAGGAAGTTTTGCTTACTGATCCTAAGCGGCGACGTGTGGGGCTTGAAAAAGGAGGTAGCATGGAGAGTGTGGAAGCTGATAAAGATGGTGTAGCAGTTGATTCAAAAAATGGAAAAACGGCGGGTTCTGGTTCCCAGACCCGCCGGTCGCAATGAGTCTCCTAAGTTGGAACTGTCGTGGCCTTGGGAATGCTGTGACAGTTCATAACCTAAGGCAGCTTGTCTCGGACAAGAGGCCAAATTTCGTATTTTTGATTGAAACTTTATGTACTTCAAATAAAGTCATTGAAATAAAGAATTATTTAAATTATGATGATTGTGTTGCTGTGGATTGTAATGGGCATAGTGGTGGACTTGCGCTTTTGTGGAAACATGTTGATAATGTCTCGGTGTGTAATTTATCTTCTTCTTTTATTGATGTTGAGGTACACATGCTGAATTTAGGAGATTGGCGAATTACAGGTTTTTATGGGTAACCGAATAGGAATAGGAGAACTGAATCTTGGGAAGCTTTGGTTAGTTTGTCTACGATTTCTACTCTCCCCTGGATATGTCTTGGAGATTTTAATGATATCCTTTATAATTTTGAGAAGAAAGGTGGTTTGCCACAACCTGCTAATCTTTTGCATGGTTTTCAGAATGCAGTCAATGCGGCCAGGCTTACTGACTTGAATTTATCTGGATATCGATATACTTGGGACAATGGTAGGGAGGGCTCGGATCATGTAGAGATTAAGCTGGATAGGTGTCTTATTTCTGATGGATGGAGGAGTTTATTTCCTAACACAAAGGGAATGACCCTTGATTTATCTACCTCCGATCATCTTCCATTATGGATCCAGGTTCGGCAGTATGTTCCCAGGCAGAGTATTCATCTTTTTCGTTTTGAAAATCATTGGGCCAAGGAACTGGATTGTCGTCGGACTGTGGAAGAATGCTGGTTGGCTGAGAGTTCAGACGATGTTTTGCATAAACTCTCATGTTGTGGCAGAGTTCTTGATGCGTGGGGTTCGGAGTTTCGTGGTAAATATAAGCGTGAAATTGCATACTGTAGAACTGAAATTTCACATCTTAGAGGAAGAAGGGCAGCAGAGGACCGACGCCGTTTTCTTCAAGCCAAACAGAAGTTGAGTAATTTGTATGAGCAGAGAGAGATCTTTTGGAAGCAATGTGCTAAAGAGACGTGGCTTTCTGAGGGCAACCGTAATACCAAGTTTTTTCATGCTAAAGCTAGTGCTCGTCGCCGGCGGAATACAATTGATCAACTGAAGGATGAGGATGGTGAGTGGCAGAATTGGAATACTGGGCTTGAGGAGGTAATGTTGTCTTATTTTCAAAGATTATTTACTTCACATATGTGTGTTTCGGATAGTGTTCTTAGTTTGATCTCTGCTTGTATTTCGAATGAGGACAATGCAATGCTGGATAGTCCTTTTACTGCTGCGGAGGTTAAATCTGCTGTGTTTAGCATGGGTAGGGATAAGTCGCCTGGTCTTGATGGGTTTAATCCAGGTTTTTATCAGCTTTATTGGGATATTATAGGGCCAAAGATCACTTCTTTTTGCATTGATTGTGCTAATGCAGGCACTTTTCCAGTTAGTATGAATGAAACGGCTATTGTGCTCATACCTAAGAAACAGAATCCTGAAACTATGGCGGACTTGCGGCCTATCGCTTTGTGTCAGGTCCTGTATAAAGTCATTGCTAAAATGTATGCCAATAGATTGCGTGTTGTGCTACCAGGTATTATTTCACCTACCCAAGGTGCTTTTGTAGCGAGAAGGCACATTCAAGATAATACTGTTATTGCCTATGAGACTTTGCATCATATTAAGGCCAAGAGGAATGGCAAGGTTGGTCTTGCGGCGCTTAAGATCGACATCAGTAAGGCTTATGATAGGCTTGAATGGGGTTTCTTGAGGATGGTAATGGAACGTATGGGGTTTAGTGCAGGATGGATCAGTAAAATGCATATGTGTATCTCTTTGGTTTCTTACAAGATTCTGCAACAGGGGCGTTTGATTGGTCCTATTATCCTAGGGAGAGGATTAAGGCAGGGGTGTCCGTTAAGTCCTTTTCTTTTCATTTTAGGTGCTGAGGTTCTTTCCAAAATGATTCAGGCCAAGGAACAAGCTGGTTTATTGCATGGTATTAGAGTGGTTATGGGTGCTCCTGTGATCTCACACCTTTTTTTCGCTGCTGATAGCATATTCTTCTTTAAAGCTAAAGTTCAGGAAGCTAATGTTTTGCAGATGGTTCTTAAGGATTATGAGACTGCCTCTGGCCAGGCAATAAATTTTAATAAATCCTCAGTGTTTTATAGTCCGAATGTTACGGCTATGGATAGACAAGCCATTTGTTCTATTTTTGGAGTGCCTGAGAATGACAATATGGGTTCTTATCTTGGTTTACCTATGGAAGTGGGGAGGAATAAGAAGGAAGTTTTTGGGTTTATCAAGGATAGGCTGTTTAAAAAGCTTAATTCCTGGAAAGTAAGGCAATTATCTAGAGCTAGTAAGGAGGTACTTCTGAAAATGGTACTTCAATCTATTCCCAACTATGTGATGATGTTGTTTTTATTGCCTAAGAATTTGTGTGCAGAGTTGGAAGGTATTACGACTCGATTTTGGTGGGGTTCTTCAGAGGACAAGAGGTCCATTCATTGGATGAATTGGCAACATTTGTGTAAGGATAGATCTATGGGTGGCCTTGCTTTTAAACAATTGCGGGAATTTAATGTTGCTCTTTTGGGGAAGATGGGATGGAAGTTATTGAGAGAACCCGATTGTTTGGTTTCTCATTTACTAAAGGCAAGGTATTACTCTAATTATACTTTTCTTGAAGCGCCTTTGGGATCTAATCCTAGTTATGTTTGGCGTAGCATTAGGGAGAGTCAGGAGTTGATTAAAAGAGGATATTGCTGGAAGGTGGGAGATGGTAGTAAGGTGGCAATTTGGATGGACCCTTGGTTGCGAGATGAGGATCCTTTTGTGTCCACTGAATTTGATCCGAATAGTGGAGTGTTTTACGTCAAGGATTTAATTAGTGCAGGGAAGTGGAATGTAGACCTCATTAGAAGTGTTTTTACTGATAGGGATGCTAGAATTATCATTGGTATGCCTTTGATTAGAGGCAAATCGGATGAGATTGTCTGGAGTAAAGATATGAAGGGCAAGTATTCTGTAAAGTCAGCATATAGAGAGTTAATACCTTCTTCTATTGCTTTGACCGTTCCGGGTTTTAATGTTCCTTGGGGGAAGATTCGGCGAACTAAAGTCCCTCCTCAAGTTACTAATTTTATTTGGCGAGCGGTTAATGATGTTCTTCCCACCTGTAGCAACCTTCAGAAGCGGAGAGTGCAGGTCGCCGATTGCTACATTCTGTGCCAACAGCATAGTGAGACAGTGGTGCATCTCCTCGTCCAGTGTCCTTATGCGAAACAAGTTTGGGAAGCCTCCTTCCTTGGATGGTTCTTGCCCGTGATATCATCTTTTGGGGAGTGGATTGGTAAAGTTTGCAACTTATTTAATGATGATGATATTGCTTTGAGTTTTGTTATTTGTTATCAGATATGGCAAGCTCGCAATAATATGGTATGGAAGCAAAGATTTACTCCAGCTGTGTCGTGTTGGTTGCGTGCATGGAGGTTTCTTGAGCAATGGCGGGTGGCTAACAAACCAATTGTGGTGGCTCGGTCTGATCGTGTTATCCGTCAATGGCAGAATCCACAAGTTGAGTGGGTTAAGATGAATGTTGATGTTGAGATTCCAGGGACTACGGATTTTACAGGCTATGGAATTGTAGTTTGTAATCATGATGGTTTGCTTCTTGGGGTCAAGGTTGGCAGAGCTGAGGTTGTGTTAAACCCTCGTGAGGCAGAAGCTATGGCTGTAAAGGAAGCTCTTAGTTGGATGGAAGGGAAAGGGTGGATGCAGGTGGTTTGTGAAAGTGACAGTTTAGTATCAATTCTAGCTCTTCAAGATTGTCACTTTGATGAAAACTCTATCTTTGGGGATTTTATTAGTTCCATTAAGTCATTTTGTTCTCAAAGTAATGTTCAGGTTACTTTTAGTCATGTTTTGCGTTCTGCTAACGGGTTTGCCCATAGTGTTGCTCAGGCATCTCGTTCTTTAGAGAACGTAGGGGAATGGTTTTCTGAGTTCCCTCCTTTTGTATTGAATATCTTGAGTTTGAATAATTAATACAGTTCCAGTGGTACCGCCCACTTTTCTAAAAAAAAAATAATTCAAAAGTAAATGACCACACAATACGTAAATATCGAATAATAATTAAATATTTTAAAAATGTTAATTATAATTATTTATATATATATATATATATTTATAAAGTACTTAGGAAAAATGCATATGAATTATTACGAAATAGTTATAATCTTTAACCACGAATAGATTCATATTTGGGGATACAAATAAAAGGAGAGAGCAAAAAACAAATCACAAAAAAGAATTTAAATGGAATTTAGCATAAATTTGTCATTTTCTGGAAAATAGATTATAGATGATATGGCAAATGGTTCTGTTCCTAATATATATTTTAGGAAAATGGTGCAAATAAGTCTATGAAATTTTTGCATGGATATACATAAGTGCTTTAAATTTTTTTAGACTTAAATAAATACATTTTTTTTTTAAAAAAAGTAACTATTTAGGTCTCTCCACTAATAGAAACTAAAGAACCGTTTATCTGGCACTGTTACATAAAAAATAATTTTTTAACTCTCTGATTAAGGAAGAAAAAATCATTTAAGGATAAAGAAACCTTTAAAACTAAAATTAAAGCCTCTAAAATGTAGAAGATAAACATAAAGAAAAATCCAAAGCTGGGTTTCAGCCACTTGCATGCGGTCTTCATCCAAATCGTTGAATGAGTTCTTCTTCTTCTATAAACGAAAACGCAGGTTTCTTTTTAAGATTTTCAAGACCCAAACACCACTATTCTATCTTCTATCCATCTCTAACTCAAATCCCATTTCAAATCCAAGAAGAAAAATCCAAGAAACTCGAAAAAGAAAAAAAAATTGCTTCTCGTTAGTTTTTTTTTTAAACCTAATTTCTCTTCTGTTTCCTTTTAAGAAAACTCTCTAATTTTGTTTGCAATATTTCTTCTCTTTCAAGAGACCTCCCGTGATTGGGTTCAAAAAAATCGGCCATGGACTTGCACTTGCTGCTCATAATAATTTGCTTTTGCCCTTTTTTTCAATAAGATTAATTGACGGGTTTTCATGTTTAATGATTGTCTTTGAAGGATTTGATGGTGGGTTTTTGCTAATTTTGGATTTTGTGGTGTATTTGGATATAAAAGTTTTATGCTTTTGGATAAAATTTCTGTCGAATGTGGTTTGGATTGAGCTATTTTTACAGTTCTCTGTTGTAAAATGGTGAAAAATTAGATGGTTAAAACTCTAAAAAGAAGCATTCCTTCAATTTGGTTTTAACATACTGGATGATGATATCATGCGGTGAAAAAATTATGTCTTTAAGGATAAGATGAGTTCAAACATCAGTGAAGATTCAATTTATGAAGATTTTTTTAAATTGACAGAAAGGTACTTTGAGAGAGAAAAGGAACAAATTATAATTTAATTTTGTCATTTTTTCATTTCCTTTATCTGATTTTTTCTTCATCAATTATCGAGTTAAAAAATTATTTTTTCATTAACAGTGCCATGTCAGATTTAAGATAAACTTGCGGTTCTTTAGTTTTCATTAGTAGTGAGGCCTAAATAGTTAGTTTTTTAAAAAATCATATTTATTTGAGACTAAAAAAATTTAAAGAATTTATTTGCACATTTTTCCTAAATTCTATATTATATAAACATGCCATTCATGAGATATCACTGCCTGAATAACAATTAAGGATATATTTAGTATTATTATTGTGCTCATCAATGAAAAAAATAATAACTTTTGAATATATTAATTAAAATTGTTAGAATTAAAATATGCATATTTTTATTATAAATCTAAAGGCCAAGGGATTTTCTTATTTTTTATTTGGATCTGACTCTAACAAAGTGGTTGTGTAGATTTCTCCAATGACTAATTAGAAATTAAAATCTCCAAACTCCTTTTGATAAGTTTATTTAGATTCTAAAATTAAAAATCTAATCAATAACATATTTGAAAAAAATGGACTTTAGAGAAATACTATGAAAAAAATATTGTTGAGCTGAAGAAAATAAACCATAATTGAATAAATTCAATAAATTTGGACTATAAATAATGAATTAAAATGCTAAACTTTGAGAATAATGAGCTTAAAAGCTAAAACTAAGTAAATGGGAATTGATTAATTGGACAACTAAATTAAACAAAAAGAAAACTTGGAATGATTTGTTGTGAAATTGAAATTTCTGCGGCTTGAATTTCTTAGATTGAGTATTGGGTTGATTGTTTGATTGATTATTCTTTTTTTTAGTGATTGTCGTTGGATGTCCCCTTTTGTTAGTTATTTCTTTTCTTCTTTTAAACTTCTTTTGGGATTAACTCCTAATTTTAAGCTTCATATAACTACTAAACTCATTTCTATTTTTTTTGTGGAATTATGAAGTTGTAATTCCTAGAAAATAGAAAATTGTTGTTGTAGCTAAAGAAATCCATATCTATGACTTCAAGTTAAAACTTCACATTTTTTTTCCCATATCTTTATGCTTAATTGCTTCACATTTTGCTCCATATTTTGTGCTTCTATTATACCCATAATCTTTCATAGCATAAATCTGGCCTTTTTTTTTTTTTTATCAACTTACCACTTTCTTAAACTAACAAAATATGGTTATATCTTATCAAATTAAATATAATTAAAATATATTTAATTCAAGATCACAATGGTGCTTGGGTGGTAGGCTTTATCACAAACATCGGTTTTTGCTTAATTATAAGGGCGAAACTGTAGGACACCCTAACTCGAGTAAAGAAATTCACCATTTAAAAGTGGAAGTGAAGGACAAAAAAAGTGTAGTAAATTTGATTTGTGAAAAGGAAGTTCCATATAATACCAACACAACTCTTCTAGTAATTATTAAAAACTTGTTGAAGATAAAATGGCACGTTACAATTTACTATGTGTATAGAGAGATTAATTTTACTGCTGAATAAATGGTTTTCCATGCACTGGATTTTCCTATTGGCTTTCATATCCTTGAGGATGGTTTTCCATGCACTGGATTTTCCTATTGGCTTTCATATCCTTGAGGAGTTCCCAGACGGTAACTAATATTGGTTGTTGCAACACAACATAATTTGAATGTCTTATAATAGAGTTGTTATTATAATGTCTTTAGTTTATAATTAGGACTAAAGCCTATTACAATGCCTCTTGGTGACTTTAGAGACCTCTATTTTTTCAGCTCATCTTCACTGCTTCATCAGAGTTTGTTTCTCAATTACCCCTTTTAAGGATATTCTGTCATTTATTTCTCTCAACAATTTTTTTGTGTCTAAATTTGAGGATGTATGGAGCTCTTGGTTTGAGAAAGTTATTATCTTTTTTATGTTAGTTTGCTTCTGTTAGAGAGTTGTTTCAAGGATTTAGTCATTGATTTCGTTCTAAGCCGTTTCTTTGTTTCTATATGAGCTTCACGTTCAGGGTTATCTTGGTGTTATTCTAAGATTTTTAGGAATAGGGTGAAATTTGCTAATTTTCTGTATTTTCTTGTGCTTTGGTTATAAGGGTGTTTTAATCCCTTAAGGAAATATTTTACTCACTGATAAAAAAAAACCTTTGGATAATAAGTCATTCCCTATATAATTTTTCATTCATAACATTTATTAATTGTACTCCAAATAAGTTTCACACTCAACAACAAGAATGCGCTAACAATAATAAGAAAATCAAGAAACTGAGAAGCCCAAAACATTACACAATTTGGTCAGGAGAGGGGAAGTTGAGAGTTTTAAAGGTAGTAAAACCCCCATCAACAACAAGGTTATGGCCAGTTACATACTTTGCTTCATCTGAAGCCAAATACAAGGCTGCCTTTGCCACATCTCTTTCTTCACAATTTGCCCCTTTTAGCTCTCCCAGTCCATTCATAATCTCAACTATCTTCTCTTTTGTAACACTTGGGTAGAATTGGGCTATTTGGCCCACTGAAAGTGGGGTTGGAATTGGGCCTGGAGATATACAATTTATTCTGATTCCATTTCTGCATAACTCACTTGCTATTGATTTTACTATCCCAGGTATTGTAAACTTTGATATTGCATATGAATGTGGGCCAAGCCCACCCAATACCCCACAAATACTTGATGTACATAGAATGGACCCTGAGCCCACTGGTATCATCACTCTGGCTGCATGCTTTATCCCAGCCATGATGCCGCGAACGTTGATCTTCATTACCTTATCGAACTCATTCAGGTCTAAATCCACAATGCTTGGTGGCACTGATGGGCCTGTTATTCCTGCATTATTGTACATTATATCGAGCTTACCATGCTGGCCCATTACAGTATCTACAGCCTCTTTTACTTGGGCCTCTACTGTCACATCGCATTTGACAAAATGGGATGCAGGGCCTAGTTCATCAACAGCATGTTGGCCCAGCTTAGAATGGATGTCGGCAATGATGACCTGGGCACCATGTTGGATGAATTGTTGGGCTGTTGCCTTGCCAAGCCCACTTGCACCCCCCGTTATTAGGGCTACTTTACCTACCAGCCTGCTTTCAAAAATTCAATTGAAGAAAGAGATTTCTTCAATAATGCCCTAAAATATAAAAATATTTTTTAAAAAATCAATTTTTTCTTTTAAAAATATTTAATTTTCAATTTCCAATTTTTAAAATACCCATTTTCGTTAGTATATTCTACTTCTAGAGAGATATATCTACGTCATTTTCGAAGAAAGAAAATTTAAAATATAAAAAATATACAAAAATTATAAAGTATTTAAATATTTAAAAAGTATATTTTAAAGGAAAATGATTTTGTTCAGCTTTTGCAATATTAAAAATTTTGAAATTTTAAGTTTCTGCAGTACGTAGCTGAATGAAAAAGCAGTGAAATGATGAGCAGGATAAAAATGGAAACATTCCATGTGTATGAGTGAGAGATTAAAGTCTTGTCATATTGAAGAATAATAATTGATGAGTAGAAAAAAAGAATAAATGCCCATAATAATTGATGAAAATAACATTTCCAATCATACATTTCACTTTGCAAACCACACTTTATTCAGTCAAATTTACTTCATTTTCAACAATTAGGGCTATGAAATGAAATTATTCTATGCATATATTTCAAATCCACACACTTAAAAAATAAAATTTTTTGTTTTCATTAATATCCACCTTTATATGTTTTATAATTGATTAAATTCATTAACAATAATTCATTGAGGCATTTAGTGAAATTTTCTTTCAGTATACCAAGTTCATGAGTTCAACTTTTATAAATATATACTCCCTCCGTATTATTTACAAAGAAAAAATTTCTTTTTTTGGTGTATCTTTTATATAGAAAATATGTCATTTTAGATAAATTTTGGAGAGTGAAATGAGACAAAATACCATTTATACCCTTGTCTTAAAAGTAAGTTTTGAGGGATATTTCTTTTAGGGGTATTTAAGTAAATAGAGATGGAAAAAGTGAAATTTCCTTAATTTTCGTGTCCATTTTACTTTTTCTATATAAATGATACGGAGGGAGTATATTTTAAACATTATAAATAATAATAATAATTACTATGTGAAGTATATATATATATATATTTATATATATAACAACACAGATATTTTAAATAAAATTAGAAGTACAATGATAATTTTTTTTAAAAAAAATCAATATGGAGATATTTGTAAACTTAATAAAAACCAATAAATCCTACTTAAATTTGCTGATGCTTAGTTCAAATTTATTTAACCATTTGAAAAGGCTAATAATGACAATAGATTCATTAATTATATATCATTAATTAAGTATTTTTTTAAAAAAATTGAAAACAGTGAAAATAAATTTAGAAAAACATGAAGCATGTTAGATCTTAATAAGTTTGCATGTGGGCTATGGTGCTATATATTTAATTAAATGGAATTTGGAAATCAGCATTCAATTATCTTCAATAAATTTTTGTATCAATATTACCTAATAACAAAATATCATTTATTATAATAATACTTGGCTAGTTTTGCTATTTAATTTTTTTTTTTTAAAAAGCAATGGTTTCCCAACTAGATCTGCCGAATGATAACAAGCAATGATCCATAAATTATGGCATGTTTATTTTTTATTCGCTAATTAGACTTTGGCATACAATACAATGATGCAAATTTCATTATAATTTTTCTTTTAGTTTAATATTTAAGAAAAACCCAAACTCATATTTTCTCAATATAAATATCACTTATAATCAAATTACACTCTCCAAGTATAATTAATAATAATAATAAAACCTCATTTACAATCCAAAATATCAAAATCTATTATATGGTAAGTTAGTATACCAAAACCTATGAATTTAAAGTTTTATGTATATATAAATGCATGCTTAACTGTAATTTTTATTCCCATATTAATAATATTCTTTTTCTTAATTACTTGAAATATAATATTTTGATAATTCCATTTAGAAAAAAAATTAAAGGTAAAAAAATAACATTTTATATTTTGATAATTCCTTGAAAATAACTTAATTTTTCATTTGTATGGTAAGAATCATTTTCCATTAACAAAAATTTTTAAATATAGCTAGTCATATCAATAATAAATAAATAAAATAATTAAATATGTCAAAAACACTAAAAAAATACATGAAAAATATTTATGCAAAACAAAATCTTGATTAATCAACATAAATAAATACTAATATAATGAATTTAAAGAGTAAGTAGTTAAAAAAAAATTAAAAGAATAAATGGCATACCATGTACACTTAGTAAACATTCGTTATCGACTTTAAAAATAATTTCTCAAAAGGGTTTGTTTTAAATTTTTTAACTATTCGAGTCAAGAAATATGTGAATTAATTGCTACCTCAAACTAAATACTACATATAAATAATATCTAGACAGAGATTCTTAATTATAAGATAGAAAATTGATATTCTCAATCAGTAAATAACTAATCGAATACAGAGATGAACTAACCTTTTAGCAGTGGTGGTGGAATAAGAAGATCTTGCAGTTTGACATTTAGCGAAGGAGTCATCCATCATGAACTTGAACTCTCTGTAGTTAAAATAAATAAAATACGAAATTATATTAGATTAATAATAATAATAATCATGTTAAGGAAGAAACAAAGTAGTAAAAAGTTGAAGAGATAATTAAAGAAAGTAATTAATATACCTGGCTAATGATCGCAGCATGTTGCTGTTGTTGGAAGTGGAGGATAATCAAGAATACTTAAGAATGAAAAATCGAGAATCAAGAAATCAAAGAAAAGAAAAGAAAATCAAGATCCAATTAATATTATTATAAAAATAAAGAGGAAGAGAGGCAGAGAGTTAGAACTTAATAATGGGATTGGATTGGATCTATCTGAAGTCTCTGAAGAGTATTGGGTAAGTGGGTGAAGAAATTTATTATTGGAGAAGAAGGAAATGAATTAAGGTTTGTATTAGACACACATTTCCATGCACAGAAGAGAAGAAAAGAGAGAGAAAGATGGCTTATTATTATTATTATGGTATGACCTGTCCCATTTATTGATTCTTACTCTCAAACTCATGAGCCATTTCAATCTACTATTTACTTTTTTACTCTCTTTTTCAAATTAAAGTCACCTTCATAATATAAATATATATATATATATTAATTAAATTATTTTTGACATGATTTTATACTGTTATATTATATATATTCATTGGAGGCCAGTAGGCCCAACTGATCTGCAACATTTATTTATTGTTTATATTTTTATATATAGAAATAATTTAACAGTAAAATTGCTTAGATACAACCAAGAGGAAGATTATTAACACCCGAAATCATCCAAGTGTAACAATCCTCCTAAAAAAATCTAATACAATCGAAAAATCAATAACAAAACCCCATAGAATCAACAAGTGTAAAAAAGTGCCCAAATCATAACAAATGAAGGAGTTCATTTTCAGATTCCTCCATTTGATGGGATTTGATAACCCATCTTAGAAAAAAGCTTGAAGCCATCGATAATCATGATGGACATGTCAATTCAGCACCAAACGCTTGGATTTAGTTTTTGATATATTCTCCAAACTATTAGATCTTCAAAATCCAAAATCACCATTAAGGTAGAAATAAGACTGAATCAACTTAGGACCAAATCTGATAACTAAAAGACTAATACAAAATTATTAACAAAAAACTTGAAAAAAAAAAAGAGGAAACAAATATATATGGCTAGCCCCACACTAATTTTGAGAAAATACGAATAAAAGAGAACGAAGGGCCGTTTCATTTTTTTAATTTATAGCTAGAAAAACGCAGGATACTGTATGCATACTTAATATATATATAAATTTCAAAACTTATAATAATTTCAAGTAAATAATTATTTTTTATATTAAATATTTTAATATTGATGATTATAAATAAAATTAAATAACATAAATTAAAAAAACCCAAATTAAATATTAAACCTAAATAAAAATTAAAATAAAATAATTATTGTAACCGAAATTAAAATAAAATCCTATCAAAAAATTAAATTACAAAAATTAAGAAACCCTAATATAAATTAAAACAAAATTATATTTTACTCAAAATCAAATAAAAATAATTAATTAAAACTATTTAATTTATAATTTATAATTGCCATCCAAATATAAAATAACAATGATAAATATTATATGGCTATTTAGTTTGATATTTTATAATGAAAAAATTGTATAATATAACAATATTATTTTATTTTATTTTAATTTTAGATTTGTAACTTTACATGAAGTTGGATGAAATCCACATAACTATTCTTTAATAGGAAAACAACGTTGAAAATTTTAATAGCAAAAAATTAAAAATGGAGAATTTTATCAGAACAAATTAATATAATTTGAAAATATCAATGATAAAAATAAAAAAAAATTAAGGAGGATTGGTGAAATTAATTCTAATATTTAAATTTTTTTAAAAATTAATTTAAAGTCTAATGTTAAATTTAAAAATATGAAAAATTGATTTTTATTTTTCTATTTATGTAATAACTATAAATATAATTGTAATTGAATATTAAATTTTATTTTTAATTTTTAATAGTTATAGGAAACTAAGCACATTTTGAGTAGTCAAATATAAATTGATTTGTTTTTATCTACTTCCTTATTTATATCTGTTTCTTTATTGGATTTTTTTGGTTTCATTTCTTAGTTATTGAAAATTGAATGATAACTTAATCTTTTAATTTTATTTAGATTCCCATTTTTACAAGGATTGAGTGTTTTTATTTCAATGATAAGTATGTATATAATTAATTTAATAATAAAATTAATTAGATTTGATTTTGGCGTTAGAAGAAAATAAGAAAAAGAAAGAGAAAGTGTGATATATATATATATACACACACACACACACATAGAGAGAGAGAGAGAGAAATAAACTATATATATATATATATATATATAAACATATTATTTACAAATTAGAAAACGTGGAAGATAAAAAAAATGTTTAAAGTAATCTTGCTTTTTAGATAGGACAAATATATATAACTAGTTAATTGCTTGATGCTTCAATGGATGTTTGTATTATTAATTTTACTATAATGATCTTCTCGTGTTGCTTCAAAAATATTTTTATTTTAGTTAGAAATATATATTTTTTAATTTTTTTATAAATAATATAAAAGTAATTAATATTTTTTAAAAGATAAGAAAAAATAAATTAAAAATTAAGAATAAAATATTATAAATTAAGTGTAAATAAGTAAAACATTGGTATAATTGTTATAAAATATTATCAATTGAGTGTAAATCAATAAAATGTGTAATTATTTTGTAAATTTTTAAATATAGTTTTTATTTTTTTTATGTTTTTTTACTCTCGATTTTATTTTTAAATATTATAATATATTTTAAATATTCATCCTATGTGAATTTTATAAATAAATATCTATAATAATTAATCATCTATTTTAATAAATAATAAATTTAATAAATTTAATTTAAAATTAAAAAAATTGAAGAAAAAGTATGAAAAGGGAGAATATTATAATCCTAATATTTTAAAATAATTTATTTTGTTGGTTAAGCTTTAAAAAAACTTTAGTATATGATAAAAAATTGAATCTATATCAACCCGAAAATAAAAAATAAAAAAATTGACTTTAATAATTGAATCAACTCCTAAAATAATAAATCATTTTATTAATCCATCTAGCAATAATTGATTATAACCTTTCTTTCTATATATATTGTGATAAAATGGATTAAAAATATTTTTTATTGTATAGATTTACATATCCAATCAAATATTTTTTAATGAATTAGTTTTTTTTCTCAATTTCTTATGCAATATATTAAAGAACTTTAAAATTACTAATATCTAAATTTTTTATTTTTCAATTATAAACTTAAAAAAACTAAAATATATATATTTTCAAAACAACGTGAGAACGTTATTCTAGTATAAATTAAGATTGATTATAGAGGCTGATATTTTATATTAAATATAAAAGATTTTTATTTTTTAATGTATATATATATGGGGGCAAAAAGGAAAATAGAGAAAAAATTTATTATTATTCTACAGTAATTTTATTTCTCTTATATAAGTTTATTAAGAGATAAAACTTTTAAACTGCTTATCAATAATATAATTTTGAATATAAAACAAAAAAATGATGTTTTATTTTTAAGTGTACTTATTTAGTGTCATCTATTCTATAATTTAAAAAGGTTTTTAATTAAGAAATCATTAATTATTATCTTTTATATCATAATAAAAAATATATAATATAACAAAAATTAAAATTAAAAAATTTTATGAATTAGTTATCTCTTATGTCACAATCAAATAAAATCTAAATTTTAGTAAAAAATAAAGATTATAATTATAATCATTGTAAATATAAATGTATGAGATTATAATGTTTCTCGTATTATATTAATTTTTAAAAACATTAATTATATCAAATGACTTAAATTATCATAGTTTAAATTTTTAATTTTTGATATGAGAAGGTAAGCATGAACGGATAAATAATAGTTTGACATAATATAATTGTATTTGTGCATAATATAGGTATCACTTTTAATATACATATATGTATATATATATATAGGGGCAAAATGAAAAAAATAGAATCAAAATCACTATAGATAAATAGTAATTTTACTTCTGTTTAAATTATAGTATAGATTATTACAAGAATAATTAACAAAATAATAAAAAATAATAATGTTATATTATTATCAAAAGGAAAGGAAATATATTCTTTATAGTTCCAATTTAATCTCTTAATTAAAAAAAGCGTTATATTACAAAATCAATATTTTTCACTATATGTTCTAGCAAGGTGAATAGGTGATTATAGTTTAAGATAATATTAATTAAAAAAAAGAAATGAATTGGTTTAAATAATAATAAAATGATAAATGGCAAAAAGAATATCAATGACTATCAACAAAGATTTGGATTCTCACACGCAAATAGAGATTTGATGGACCGACCATATATTTCACAATTGTTTGTTTATTTTATTATATGCTTAATTAACAACTAAAGCAAAACTTTTTAAAAAGACTATCCCAAAAGTTAATAATATTTATGCGTTTGTTGCATCCTATTGCTCATCTCCTCTCTTTCTCCTAGGTTTTAAGAATATTTCAGAGGTCAAAATAAATAACAAAATATCATTATATAATTGATTTAATGGTAGATAATATAAATATTTATAATATAAAAAAAAGTGAAAACTATTGGGCATACCGTATATTATTTCTGTTTTCTACACTAAATTTTTTATATTTTATAAAATGAGTAGATGAAGCAATGAATATCTCTTTTTTGATTTTTTTTTGTAGTATCAAAATTTTCTATCTTTAAAATATCAAAATAAAAATAAAAATAAAAATATTTTAATAATAAATTTATTTTTCATAATTGAGAAAATAAAAACGTCCGTAAATTTTGATCACAGATTTTGTTTTGAATGTTTGTTATGTATAAAATAAAATATATCCTATCATATAAAAAAGTCCTTGTTGAAGTGTTTATTAATGAATCACAACAACTAAAAAATATTCATAAATATTTCTTATCTGCTCCCAGTTCAGTGCTAATCACACACACACACACACATATATACGTACCAATGTATTATATATATATATATATATACATACCAATGTATCTCTATTGGCTCAGCCTTCACCCCTATGTTTTTTTTATATTAATTTTATTTTTAGGGAAGTGGAAGGTATATTTATTTATTATTGTATATGAATTTCCCACTTGACTTGCTGCCTGTTCTGGACTTAAAGTTTAATTAACTTGACTCAAATCAAAATTCAAGTTTGTAAAATGCAAACACAATTCAAGAGTTAGAATAACTCAGAATTAAACCAAACAATAAAGCCTTATTTATTTACAAAATTTATGTGAATATGCAAGTCCCATTAATATACAGGACCTAAACTCAAAAATTAGGATATGTGATTTATAGAGGCAGAATTTCAGCATAAAACGAAGATGAATTTGTGGTGGTGGTGGTGGGTCCAAATAATTTGAACATAGGCTTCAATTTTTTATTTTATTTGTCCAGGTAGAAAGAAAAAGAGGATTATATTAATGTTAGCATTAGTACAAGATTAAAACACATAATTGGGTCATTAAAGGAATAACAAACTTGTCTTCTTATTGAAACTACGGAGAAAATATCCAGACAGCTCCATCATCTTACAAGCTGTACTGTTATTGTTGTCTCTCAATATATAGTAATGTTTTTATTTATTTATTAATTACAATGTTAATTAAACCCTTAAAATATGGAAATCATCGTAATAATATTACATTAATTATTATATATAGTTAAGTGTAATGATGATGTTCCCATATATAATATATTAATTCTTGGTGGATCCCTGCTTGTGCTCATGCGCAGACACTCTAATCGGTATGGAGCGATCGGTTTGGTTGATCCAATTTTAAAATTCGATCAATCTAACTCTTTAATAGTAGTTAATTTTTTTAAAAATTAATCAATAATAATCGGTTCGGTATGTTTAGTCGGATTAAACCAACTGAGTTGATTTATTTCAATTTGTATATTTATTTAAAAATCTTTCCAATTTGTTCTATTAAATATTTTCAACTAATTTATAATTCTATTAAAATTAAAGTCCTCTTCCCTTATCCTATCATTTGCATGGCTCCAAGTTAAAAACTAAAAATGGCAGGACGGTTGATAATGAGACGGATAATCTTATTTTATGTGGAGATTTGCTCTAAGTGGGGCAAACATTTTCCAAAATTTTCTTGATAGAGACAGAAAAATCTCTTTTTGATGGGCAAGGCGGAATGGAGACCAGGAGTATACTCTCCACCCCTTCGGAATTTTTGTCCCTTTTCCTGTAGGGACTTGAGAAAATATACATATATATATATATATATATATATATTATACACATATTACAATATATATATATTATATATAGTATATATATATATATACATATTTGTTATACTATACATATCATATATTATCATATATATATTATTATATATATTATATTATGTATATTATATTTTAATTATTTACAAATATGAAATTAATTTAATTTGATGTGTTTTATCTTAAAAACTTTAATTTTTTTTCTTACTTTGTATAGTCAAAATTGAAGCAAAATAAGTATTAAATAATAACTAGTATTTTTAAAATTTTATTGCATATAATTATTATATTATCATCTTATTAAGTATATAATAATAATGAATTGTTATTTTTTATATTTTTAAAATTTAATTTTAACAATAATAAAAAAAGGTAAATTGCACCACGATGATAGGGACAGAGCAAATTTGTCTCCCTTTATGAGGTGAAAATAAAGATGAGAATTCTCTATTATTGGAGGAATGAAGATGAGAATTATTTTTTTACCCGCTCCGTCCCATTATCATCCCTAAAATGAAAGGGCAATGAGAAAAAAGAATAGGAATAAAAGAAAAAAAAATAACATACCTATTTTATTAGGGATATTCTTCAAAAAATTCATATTTTTATAAATATGATTTTCTTTTTCGTTTCCATTATTTAATTCTCAAGATAAAATAAGATAGATTTTCATTTCCCTCCTCCTCCCTTCCCTTCAAAAACCATCCCTTCTCCATTTTATCCAATATTTTATACATGTCATAAGTCACTAATATTTAAAGTAAAAAGAAAATATTAATTAATTCAGTTTAACTATTTAAACAACATAATTTATATATTTATGTGAGCCTCCGCAGTTTGGAATTCTCGATTCCAGTTTATGGGCCGCCATGATATTTATCATAGGAACTTCATTATTTAAACTATAATTCAGCCTTCATTCAGAAAAATAAGTCTGAACATACACTTTGTTTGGATGATGGTAGATGATGGTGTAGTATGGTATAATATTATTTATTAAGTTACTTGTTTTAATTTTTATAGGCATGATATGACACTGGCGAACCTAAAGAGGGGCTTGACTGGCTGGCTCTTCTTTGGAAATATATATATATATATATACACATACACATATGAGAAAAAAATAATTTTTTGGGCTAATAAAAAGCTATATAAATTTATTTTCAACTCAATTAATTATGACTCTCACTATTAAAAAATTTATTATTTTAAGTTATTATTTTTAAAAATTCTCTTATCTCTTTTTTTAGTCAATTTTTTTCTTATATAAATCACAATTTCAATTTTTTTTTCCAATAGTTCTCTCTCTTTTGTCTATATTTCTCTGTGTGGTTTTCCCAATTTTATTTTTTATTTCAAGATCTATAAATTTTTATATTATTAGATTTATTTTTTTCATATTAGATTTATTTCTCTTCCTATATTTATACAAATATATATTAATAGCAAATATACATTTATATCCAAGAATTCACATATAAAATTATAATCCATTAACTATGTTGGAAATGAAAATTTTCAAAATTTTAATTTGTTATATTTTTATATTTTTTCTAATTAATTTATATCATTAAAATATATGATAAATATAAAATTTGTTATTTTATAATGAAAGTATTTTACTAGATTTATAACTAAAATAATATTTGGTCTAGCTATAAAAATTAGTTTATAAGTATCAAATTAACATATCTGAACTTATAAATATTTAAAATTTCATATTTGTTAAAAATAACTTATAAGCATATTTATTGTTAAAATAATAAAAAAAATATAAAAAATTATATTATTAAGAGTATTTATTAAAATAAATATAAATAAAATAGTAAATTATTTTTTCAAACTAACTTATCAATTAAGTACTTATAAATAATAAAAAAATTAAAAAAATTAGACATATAAATTTAATAAGCAATAAGCCCTTCACTGACTTTAAATTTTGCGTCTACCCTGTGATATGGTTTAAGATAGTTTATTGATGGTTTAAAACTTATAACTTTTTTTATCAACTTTTTAAACCACCAAATTAGTGGTTTCTCATGGTTTTTCAATTTTATATTCCAAAACTACCCTTATTGATCTTATTATATTATAATTTCTTTCTAAATTAGTATTTTTTTGTACCTTTAATTTAAATTAGTGATTGATTATAAAAAATAAAAAACAACATTAATTATTAACTATAAAAAAGAAAAAAATTAAATTAATTATTAATTATAAAAAATTTAAATTTAAATTATTTATTGACTTAAAAAATAAAGATAAAAATTAATTATTAACCATAAAAAATAAATCTAATATTACTTTATATAGATTTTAATTAAAACTATTATCAATTTTAATTTGAAGATATTTTATTATTTTTCAACTGTACCATATCATCAAATCAAACAAAATAAAAATAATTTAATTAACCATATTGTACCATATCATCTGTCTAAATATAATAAAAACTATTTATAATATTATACCATGCAATATCATATTATACTATATATTAATAAATTATATTATCAGTCATTTAAATATACTCTTAATGAAGAAAAGATATATGTATTATTTATACAGCTAGAACAGAACAGTATGGTTTATATATAGTGGAGTAACAGCCAAGGTTGTCAAAATCGAGATTCTACCTTGAATTGGAAAGTAATTGTAGAATCGTAAATCGGTATAATCGTATTTGAATCGTAAGATTCTACGTCAAATAAAAATTTGACCATATTTTATAAATAAATTACATTTAATAAATTAAAAAACATAAAATCACAATTAAATGATTAATTTCACAAGTTTAAATATATATTCAAACTACAAATTAAAATAAAATACATAAATTAACATAAGTTTTAAATAATTATTAAAGATATTAAGTAATCTCAACTTTTCCAGAATTACAAAGAAAATACAACATCGTTTTGTAAATTTTTTCATCAGGTTCACACCCAGATTTCTTCATCTTCTCAAAGAACAACAAAGCTTTGCCAATCAGATTCACCTTCCCAAACTGTGAGATAAGAATGGTCCAAGTTTTAATATCCTTCTTGCACAAGTTCTCCATTTCCACTGCCAAATCACACATCACATTAAATTCTTTCGCTTCCCCAGCTATATATAACATGGTATTGTAAGTCTTGGTCGTATGACAAAACCCTTCTTTCATCTTCACCCACTTGAAAAACTTAAAAGCTAAATGTGGCACTTTAAAGCATCTTTTTAATACTTTCTCAACAATCTCCGGCTCCAACTGAGACCTCAGACTCTCTAATCTCTCCTCCATTGAAACTTTACTGTGTTCTTCACGTAAAATCCCAGTAATTTCATGAACTAAAGGGCTAACATCAGTTAAATCCAAATCTCTCATCTGAATATCTTCCAAAGTCGACAAAGTCTCCTTCACTTGCAAAACGTTATTCAGCTCAACATTTCCACGAACACCTTGTGTGTGAGGCTTTGATTCTTCGTTTAACTTATCATTTCTCAAAATTTTCTCTCTCGATATAAAGACCCCTGATGGGGTTTTATCAGAAATGACATCATGAACTCCTAAAGGCTGATGCAATATTATTAGAGATAGATTTTTTTTCTCTATACTTAGCATCAATTCTCTCATATGTTTAAATCAATAGATGAATAAAAAATTAATTTATATGGCTTTTATGTTTATAATTAACTTTTATTTCATACTTATATTTTATTTTATTTCAGATATTATTATACCAATCATATATAAACTAGACTTACTTAAAAAATAAAATAAAATACTTGATAAACTAAATTATTTATATATATACATGTATATATTTATATTATTTGATCATATTCGTTATATTAGTAACTTCATACTATTTTCAAAAATTTTATTATTTATTGCTAATGTGAGCAATATCTATTTCAAATATAGATATATACAACTAATGTGATATTTGGAGGAATAAGATTTAAAAAGCTTATAGCTTGAGCTTGAACGCAAGAATTGAAGTCTGATTATAGGACTCATCAGCTCAGGAACTTGACTTATTTTGAAATAGCAGAAACCAGTACCCCTACCATCCACCGTAGCGTATAAACGTCATGCCATCTCATAAGTTGTTTAACGATTAGAATCGGGAATCGCACCGATTACGCCTAAAAAACGATTTTACAACTGATTCAAAACTTAATCCCATATTCAACTCGTAGAATCATAAGATTCTACGATTTGAATCGGGATTTTGACAACCATGGTAACAACTGACAAACTAACTACAACTAATAGTAATTAACTGACAAGCTGGCTAGCTAATTACAGCCAACTGTCTAACTAAAATAAGTCAACTATGTCAACATCAGCTTCCATAATTACAACTCCAACTAGATTAACATCCATAGTCACTGACATTGCCTCATCAATTTCACCATTCAAGATTCCTTCAGCCAATTTGTCTTCCAAGAGCCTCACAACTGCCCTTTTAAAAGGCCTGGCTCCATAATTATGATTATAACCTTCTTCCATCAACATCTCCTTGACAACCTCTGTCACATGAAGATTAATATTCTTGGCCTTTGCCCTTTCATATAATTCTTTAAGCAAAATCTCCAAAATTTCTTTTAAATGCATTTTAGTAAGTTGTTCAAAGACAATAACTTCATCTACTCTGTTCAAGAACTCTGCCTGAAATTCTTCTTCAATTCCTCTGCCACTAATAGCTTAACTTGATCGAAACAAAGATTTTTCCCCTTTGAAACTACAATATTGCTTCCAATGTTACAAGTCAAAACAATTATACAAATATTGAAATCTACCTTCCGCCCTTTACTATCAGTCAAAGTTCCATAATCTAAAATCTGAAGCAGAGCATTATAAATGTCCTTATGAGCCTTTTTCAATTTCATCAAAAAGAACAACAGAATGTGCTCGCCTGCGAACCAATTCTGTCAATTGATCACATTCATCATGGCCAATGTATCCGGGTGGAGAACCAATAAGCTAGGAAACTGCATGTTTCTCCGTATATTCACTCATATCTAGCTTTATAATTGTTTCTTTAGAACTAAAACATTCAATCGCTATTGCATTAGCCATTTCTGTTTTACCTACTGCTGTAGGTCCAGCGAATAAGAAACTTGCAATTGGTTAATTTGGGTCTCTAATGCCAACTCTTGCAAGACAAATTGCACGACTAACTGCCAAAATAGCTTCTTGCTGTCCTACAATGTGTTGCTGCAGTTTTTTCTCCAACTTAAGCAATTCGTTTGCTTCTTCATCAGTTACTTTCTCTACAGGAATTTCCGTTCACATGGAGATAGTGTGTTCAATTTCCTTTTTAGTCAAAATCCCTTTCTTGAATGGTGATACTGTTTCCTGTAACTGTAGTCTTGCACCAGCTTCATCTAACAAGTCAATTGCCTTTTCTCGCAGAAATCGGTCACTGTAATACATACGAAATATTTTAATTTCAACTAGACTTTAAAATGGTGAATCCAGTTTTTGAACAGGCAACAAAATAGAATCAACTGGGAAGCAATAATAAAATCTGACCTGATGTATCGCTTTGATAAACGAACAGCAGCAGTTAAAGCCTCATCCAGATATCTGACACTGTGAGCCCTTATAGAATTTCAATTGCTTCCTCAATTGAAGGCTCAGGAATATCTACATTTTGAAATCGCCTTTTCAATGCTTCATCCTTTTCTATATACTCCCTGTATCCCTCAATTGTTGTTGCTCCAATACACTGCATATATAAATATACGAAACTAAGCAAATGAAAGACCATAAACTATTAGAAAATGCCATTGATATAACTTAACTTACCTTTAGCTCGCGTCTAGCAAGTGCAGACTTCAATATAATAGCAGCATCTAATGCTTTGTTTCCTACGAGGGTATGCAATTCATCAATGAAAATAATTATTTCTCCATTAGAATCCTTCACTTCATCCACCATTTGCATCAGCCTTTCCTCAAATTCACCTTGATACGAGGTTCCAGCTATTAAGCGCCCCATGTCTAAAGCAAATACCTGAATTATGTGCATTCAACTGTTCGTCAGCTGCTTGACTCAAATTCTGGCAGTCCTCCATTTTAGAAATTTCATGTGTATCGAATAAAATGGGTATAGCTTATAATTGTGTACCTTCTTTCCCAGAAGTTTTGCAGGAACAGTAGAGGAATCAATTTTCATGGCAAGCCCTTCAACTATTACAGTTTTTCCTACTCCAGGATCACCAATAAGATAAGGATTGTTTTTTCTTCTTTTGCAAAGAATTTGCATAACTCTTTGTATTTGTTCTTGCCTTCCAATAAGAGGGTCCAATTTACCCTGTTCAAAAGTCAAAACAATAAATTAACATTGCAAGTAAATATTTGTACAGAAATGAATTAGGATTTCTTTTTTGGAGCCAGAGATGAAAAACTTCAGTAGATAGTCAAAATTACAGCAAACCTAGATGAAGGTTCAACTGAACCTCCAATAGACAAAAAAAATAAGAAACTGGCCTCTTACACCTTGGGCATCACTTTGTCTTCTCACATGAACTCAGAAAAACTACTCTACAACAGAAATCATGTAACCAGAAAAGAGAAAACAGAAAGTAAAACAGATGGATGTGCAGGGGAGCAACAATAGATATTCTGCAGATATATTATAGACGTGATATATATGTTATAGATGTACTATAGATATTGTGTATATGTTATATTTTTATTATTTAAGTTGTGTATATTTTATGTAAAAATTATTGAATATTGTGTGAATATTATATAAATATTGTGATAATAAATAATTTTAAAAAATAAAAATAAAAAAATATTAAAAACCTTATTTAGATGTGTTATAGATATATAGAAGATATATTGCAGATATGTTATAGATATTATAGCTGTAGTTTGTATTGTTGAGTGTGTATTTTGTATATATTATGTATATATTATATATATTGTGTGTATATTTATTTTTTTTTATATATATTAAAAATTTGACATTAAAATCTTTTTTAAATAAACAAATTAAAATAGAACAAAAAAAATAAAAAAAAGAAAAAAGAATGCCTAAAAGTTAAATTTGAAAAAAAATTCCTGTATACAGTATTTTTACAAATTCAAAATATTTGTCCGTGTATTCTTGAAAAGTGCAACTTAAAAATAGCGGAGATTGTAAATCTCTCTTTTTACTTGTAATTAGTCAGATGCAATGGTGAGCTTCACTGGGTTTGATCAGAATTCAAGGCTCCAAATCCTGGCTTCATAGGCCGGTTAATTTTTCTACAATTTACAGTTTTGTTTTTCAAAATTTAATGTCATTAATAATTAGTACCCTATCATTTTTTCAATAAAAGCAATTAATGTTAATACTTTTTAAAAAATAAAATAATAATAATTTATTTATTTATATTTATTTTCTTTTCAATAATAAATTACACTTTATTAGTTTAATATTGAATATCCTATCTATATAATAAATTTTTTTTTTTGAAAAAACAATACTTTTTGAGAGATTGTAAATTATAAATTCTTCATCCATAATATGTATTATCTAAACTGCACATTTTTTTCTTAAAAAAGATCAACATTATTGCTCACTAAATTATATTACAATTATAAAATTTGAATTTAGTTTGTATATATCTTTTTTTTAAATATAAAACATATCATGTTACTAGGTTAAATTTTCTAATAGTTTTGCTTTAGTAAAATCTAAAATCTTAAAAATTAGCAATACTTCCATCAAAATTTTAAGCCAAAATTTATTTTAATAAGGGAATTGAAGTTTATTATTTAAACTAGCAATAAATAATAAAATTTTTGAAAATAGTATGAAGTTACTAATATAACGAATATGATCAAATAATATAAATATATACATGTATATATAAAAATAATTTAGTTTATCAAGTATTTTATTTTATTTTTTAAGTAAGTCTAGTTTATATATGATTGGTATAATAATATCTGAAATAAAATAAAATATAAGTATGAAATAAAAGTTAATTATAAACATAAAAGCCATATAAATTAATTTTTTATTCATCTATTGATTTAAACATATGAGACAATAGATGCTAAGTATAGAGAAAAAAATCTATCTCTAATAATATTTTATATTAAGATTTTGACCATTATTGAAATATTTTTTCATTAAAAGCAAGTTATATATATATATATAAATTTAAATTATTTTTTTTTGGAATTTTACAAAAATACACTAAAAAGTTTATTAAATCTTAAAAAATACAGAAATCCTAAAAAGTTTTGAAATTTTTATAAAACTTTTTATTATTTTGTAGATTTTCAAAAATATCATTTATTTTGTGTTATGCATATGTTATATATATATATTGCGAATATATTAGTTTTTAGTTAAAAATATACATTATGCATTTATATTTTTTTTAAATATGTTTGTGAATATAGTGTAAATATAATTCATATTTTGAATTCTAAGTGATAACATATATACTACTATTAAAAATAATATAATATTATGTGTCTATTATAGATATATTATGTATATATTGTGAATATGTTAAGTAATAGTTAAAAATATATGTACTGCTTTTGTACATTCTTCAAATGATGTATGTAGCACTCTTTGACCATCATCTCAGAGAACTGTCAGAAAATACTATTCAATATACTAGACAATCTTATTATAATCTACTTTCCAATTTTAAACATATTTAAGAGATAATCTAACTAAAAATTTTGGCAAAATCTCCTCTACAATAATCACTATCCAAAATTTTCATCAAATTACACAATCTGCTGAAAAATATTTCTAATTTGCTTTCAATAGATCTCAATTTCAATATTCCCAATAAGCTCAATATCCATTTATATTCAAAATAATTTATATATACATAAAAATCTGTAAATATAATTATATATATTACATTATCCAAATTAATACTCAATCACTAAATCTTATAACTTTAACTAACTTTAACTAAAAATATTTATACAAATATTTCATTCCATTTACATTTAATACAGTTCTCAAATTTATCCAAATAAATAATACAATGCAAATAATTCATAATTCTCATCATTTATAAAATCATTCGTCCGTTCTCTACAACTAATTATTAAAACTCTTATTTACCAATTGATAACCTCTGCTTTAGTCCATCTTACATGTGTGTCAGAAAAATTCTAACTCGCTAAGTTTATAGTTTAGTGGTGCTTGTATACACATACTTTGCTATTTAATTTCAATGTAAATAATTATAACTGTAAAATAGTAAACGACAAAATTTAAAAATAAATTAATAAAATAAATATTTCTAGTAAAATTTATTTTACCATAAAATAAATACAATTTCAGTTTATATTAATAACAATAAAATCTCTTTGCAATTATTTTTCAAATAACACTATTTATAATAAAATCTATATTCTTACATTTCAAATTCAATTAAAATAAATAAACAATAATATATATAACTATATTGTCTAGCATTTATTTTGTAATAAACATTGCATTTGTAACATCAATATTTCTAACTACATTTTATATTTTTAATTTACTTTAATAAATTTCATAAATTCACTACAATTGCCAATATTTCACTAATATAATTCTTATCTTATATTTTCAATAATTTTTTTTATTATAATGAGAACTTTCATTCAATTAACACTATGAACACTTTTGTTCTACTTAACACTTAGGCACTATGATTTAAGTTAACATTCTAGGATATTTTCAGTCAATATATAATTTAACATTTTGGACACCTTCATTATGTTTGATTCAGTAATATTCAATTCAATAAAATTTTATCATATCTCACTTTTTATTATGATTGCTATATACTTCTAGTACGTGTCTACATATAATTTCTTATAATCCAATAATTTAATATAAACAATCATTAGCATATGTATAATTATCTGCAGAGTTGTATAGTAGCTGTAAATTGATATTCTTCTATAATTTATCCTAGAAATCAACTAACTAATTGATTGTTATTATGTTTAGTTGTAAGAATATTTAGTTCCCTTAGATAGGCTTTATTTTCTTTTCTTATAGGATGTATTTTGTGTATATATAGCCTTCAGTCTTTGAGAAATAAAAATATAGAAAATTGAATGCAGAACTCATTGTGTTGTCATGGTATCAGAGCAGATCCATTTCTAAAAAAAAATTTTGTGATAACCATTTGAAATTTGAAATCCACCTCGTAAACCTATTGTGAGAATGACCATCACTATAGGTGAATCAACCGAATTAGTTCGAACACCAACACCACAAATTATTGTCTAGCAAGACAATTTCACTTTTCCTACCAGCATTACTTTGGATGAGACTAACTACTCACTATGGTCTCAACTCAAGGAGATGCGGATTGGCACTTGTAACTAGGGGTGGCCATTTTTGATTCGGTTCGGTTCGCCGAACCGAACCGATCTGCAAAAACCGAATAAAAACCGATCAAATATATTAGTAACCAAAATCGAACCGACCAGTCGATTAATAAAAAAAAAACCGAACCAAAAATTTTTTGTCGGTTTTCAGTCGGTTTCGGTTCAGACCGAAAAAATTGATTTAGACAAAAAAAATTTGGTCTGTTTCGATTTAGACCAAAAAAATTAGTTTAGACCAAAAAAATTCGGTCGGTTTCATTATAAACCAGCAGTTTTACATCAAATCAAAAAAATTCGGTTGATTTTTGGTCGGTTCGGTTTTCTGAGCAATGAAACCGCTGGCCGACCGAATATTTTCGGTTTGATGTAATTTAGAATCGAAAACCGAACCGACTAGTAGATTAACCGATTTTTCGGTCGGTTTCTCGGTCGGTTCGGTTTTCTCGATTTTTTTGTCCACCCCTACTTGTAACAAAGTAGGATATCTCACTGGAGACGCAAAAAAACCAGCACCAAGAGATCCTCTTCTTGAAACATGGATTACCGAAAATCATAAAGTGAAAAGTTGGTTGATCGACTCAATGAGTCCATCACTGATGCAACGGTTTATTCGTCTACCCACAATAAAATTTATATGGGTGGCTGTATCGAAAACTTTCTATGATGGATCAGATGAAACTTGTATCTTTGAATTGAATCAAAGATCTTTCTCGACCAAACAAAATGGTCGACCATTATCAACATATTATAATGAACTTGTTGCTATTTTTCAGGAAATTGATCACATAACTATATCACAGAAAAGAACAATAGAATGAGTAGTTCATTTTCACACTGCAATGGCTAGGCTTCGAGTTCATATCTTTCTAAGTGGACTTGACCCTGAATTTGATCAAGTCCATGGAGAAATTCTGAGAAAAGACCCAAAACTTGATTTGGAGAGTACATACGCATATGTAAGAAGAGAGCACCATCAGAGACACACAATGGGAGGCTCCCATCCAATTTTTGAAAGTTCAACTATGTTAGCTAACCAAACCTGACAAGGACAGTCATCTGGCTCTTCAAACAGTCGCAGTAATAAATCAGCTAGAAAATCTGGTAATCTGGTATGCTCTTATTGTGATGAAACGGGTCATTCAAAACAACGATGTTATGAAATTATTGGCTATCCTGAGTGGTGGGACTTCACAAAGAAACCTCAAAAGAAAATTAAATGTAAAGCTATGATAAACTCTAAAGAAGAAGATCAATTGCAGCCTATAGCGAATGTTGTTCACAAAGGAACAAATGGTAAGGTCTCTATATTTTTTACAACTTCTAAGAATAGTACTTGGCTAATTGATATAGGTGCATCTGATCACATGATTAGGGACTCAACTCAGTTACATTCTATTTTTCCATGTTCACAACCCTTTATTTCCACAGCTGATGGCAGTACATGTTCAATAATAGGAGAAGGATCTCTCACTCTTTCAAAAAATCTTACATTAGATACTGTTCTTATTGTTCCATCTCTTGAATATAATCTTTTATCTATCAGCTAAATAACTTTTGCCCTTGCCTACAAAGTTACTTTTTGGCCTTCATTTTGTATTTTTCAGGACATTATGACCCGGAAGATTGTTGGTTATGGTGTTAGGCGGGGCAAACTCTACTACTTGGAACTAACAAAAAATGGAGAACCGAAACTCAGTCAAGCGAATCAAACTAGTAGTGAAGATAAACATTGAAGGGATATATGGCTCTGGCACCGAAGATTAGGACATCTTTCCTTTGGTTATCTTAGGAAATTAAAACCACATCTTTTCTCGAATGTGGATGAATCAGATTTTCATTGTGATACTTGTGAACTTGCTAAGAGTCATCGTGTTTCTTATTTGCCAAGTTTGAATAAAAATCCAAAACCATTTACAGTCATTCATTCAGATGTTTGGGGTCCTGCAAAAGTGTCTTCTATTTCTAATGCTCGTTTCTTTGTTACATTTATCGATGAATGTACCAGAATGACTTGGGTATCTTTGCTTAATAAAAAAAAGTGATACATTTACAGCTTTTTAGAAATTTCATAAGATAGTGGAAACACAGTACAAAAAGAAGATTCGTGTGTTACAATATGATAATGGTACCGAATTTATGGATGCATCATTTGGTCATTTTCTAAACCACCATGGGGTTCGCCATCAGACATCTTATACTTATACACTGCAGCAAAATGGATTAGCTGAAATAAAGAATAGACAACTGTTGGAGGTGGTTCGTGCCTCTTTGTTTGGTATGAATATGCCTCGTTTTTATTAGGGAGAATCTGTAAAATCTGTTGCATATCTCATTAATCGAATACTCTCCCGAGTAATAGATTTCCAAACTTCTTTGCAAAAGCTAAAATCTTTACTCTCCATTCCCCATCTCCCGAACCTTGAACCACGAGTCTTTGGCTCTACAGTATATGTTCACATACTAAAAATTCTTCGCAATAAATTTGACCCATGTGCAAGACGATGTGTCTTTGTTGGATATTCTAATTTTCAAACGGGATATCGATGTTATGGCCCCCAAACTCGCAGGTTACATGTAACTTTGGATGTTTCTTTCCATGAATCAGAACCTTATTATTTCGGTGGTGTTTCTCTTCAGGGGGAGAACTCTAGTGAAGAGAATAAATTGCAAAAAGAAGATGGAGAAAGTAGTTTTATAGACTTGGAAGAAGTGCATAAATTTTTTGAAGAAAATAATAAACAAGGCTGGAATAGGATTCCTGAAATTGAAAATGAGCTGTCAGTTCTTCATGAAAATGTACAAGAGTTGCCCATGTCTACATCATCAATTGAAGAATCAATCCACCAGAATGTTTCGCCTCAGGTAATTCTAAATCCCACATCTGATGTAACTAATGAAGTTCATGTTTATCCTCAAAGGGCAAATAGAGGGGTCCCAAAGAAACAATATGAACCTTACCTAAATGCTAAAGACAAATACCCAATTAACAATTATGTGTCGGCCCATAGGTTAACTAATTCTCATACACTTGTTATTAATCAATTATCCAGTGTATCTATTCCTAGTCATGTGCAGGAAGCATTGGTAGATAAAAAATGGAGAGAGGCAATGAATGAAGAAATGAAAGCACTTCAAAAAAATGACACTTGGGAACTTGTTCCATTACCAAAAGGAAAAAAAAAAGAAAATTTGATGTTAGTGGGTGTTCACGATGAAACTTAAAGCAGATGGAAGTATAGAAAGATATAAGGCAAGATTGGTTGCGAAGGGGGGTATACACAACGATAGAGGGAGGATTATCAAGAAATGTTTGCCTCAGTAGCCAAGATCAATACAATTCGTATTCTCATGTCTTTAGCAGCAAATCGAGATTGGTCCCTTAAATAATTTGATGTAAGAAATATTTTTCTCAATGAGAATTTGGAGGAAGAAGTCTACATGGAGTTGCCACCTAGAATCAAACTAGAATCTTCATGTGCGAATAAAGTTTGCAAATTAAAAAAGGCATTGTATGGGTTAAAGCAATCACCTAGAGTATGATTTGGGAGGTTCTCCTCTTCAATGAAGGCATCAGGTTTTAAACAAAGTAATTCAGATCATACTTTGTTTATAAAACATAAAGAAGGAAAGGTAACAACTTTAGTTGTTGATGTTGATGATATGGTTTTGACATGGGATTGTTCTTTCACAACGAAAATATGTGCTAGACCTTTTGACCAAAACTAGAATGCTATCTTGTAAACCAGTGGAGACGCCCATTGAAGTGAATCATTGACTTGGAATTCTTCCAGATCAAATTCCAATAAATAAAGGTCGGTATCGGCGTTTAGTTAGAAGATTAATCTACCTATCTCACATGAGACCATATATAGCATATACCGTAAGTGTTGTAAGCCAATTCATGTATGAACCAAGTGAAGTACATATGAAGGCTGTGTATCGAATCTTAAGATACTTAAAGAGTTGTCTAGGAGAGAGGTTATTGTTCTAAAAAAATGGTGACTTCAACATTGAAGGATACACAGATTCAGATTGGGCAGGGGACCAAATCGATAGAAAATCCACATCCGACTACTTTACCTTTATAGAAGGTAATCTTGTAACTTAGAGAAGTAAGAAACAGAAGGTGGTAGCAAGGTTGAGTGCTGAAGCCAAATTTCGAGGTATGGCTCACGATATATGTGAACTATTATGGATTAAGAATGTGCTAAAAGATTTGGGGATTGAATACAAAACATCTATGAATCTTCATTGTGACAATAAAGCAGCCATTCAGATTGCGCAAAATCCTATCCAGCATGATCGCACCAAGCATGTTGAAGTTGATCATCATTTTATCAAAGATAACCTTGATAAAAAGATCATCAGGTTGTCCTTTGTTCAGTCTGAAAGACAGTTAGCAGATGTACTCACAAAAACAGTTTTAGGAAAGGTGTTTCATGATATAATTTGCAAGTTGGGCATGATAGACATCTATACTCCAACTTGAGGGGGAGTGTCAGCAGAGTTGTAATTAGCTGTAGATTGATATTCTTCTGTAATTTCTCTTAGAAATCAACTAAGTAATTGATTGTTATTATATTTAGTTGTAAGAATATTTAGTTTCCTTAGATAGGCTTTATTTCTTTTTTTTTTTTATAGTATGTATTTTGTATATATATAACCTTCAGTCTTTGAGAAATAAAAATATAGAAAATTGAATGCAGAATTCATTGTATTGTCAATAATCTAGTAAGCTTTTACTTATCTTTACATTTTTGCCCTTGTATACTGAGTTTAAAATTCTAGGTTCGGATAACGAATCACTGATGACAAGTAAAAGCACAGTGTAAAGAATATGGCCAGTGGCGCACTAATAGCACGAATGCATACTATCACTGATGACACAAAGTGTCTGTTGATAGTACAAAGTACCAACTATCACCGATGACACAAATATTCATTACTGGCATAAAGTGCCCATTAAAACTATAGACGTCCCCCTCTAGCTACATCGTGAAGTTCATATTAATAAAAATATAGGAAAGCAATTATTATCTATTAAACTAACCATGTCTATGTCCAGTCTCTTGGCATCTAGCAGAAAAGGGTAAAGTTTCCCTTACAGTCATTTCTCTTATGTAGTTATCATATTGACTGATAGAGGCAGTTGTTCTTTGGGGTACAAACTCATTCATTTCATGACCATTGTAAGTCGCTCTACCAGAAAACTTCATGACAAGTTAATAATTTTCAAACAAGACAAGAAGCCAAAGTGTAAAATTAAAGGGAAATAAAATAAAGATTGTTAAAATAAAGCCAAAAAAGTTAATTATCACCCTATGGACATAATTATCACCTTTAGTTTAGGATCAAGTTTTTCAGCTAAAACCAATAAAAGAGTAGTCTTCCCTAAACTTGAAGGACCCAAAAGCAATGTCATTCTGAAATAAACATATTAGCGAAAACAAATGAGAAATAGGTTCAAATCTTCAAATATATCTGAACTCAAAAGTTTATGGGAAAACAATTTAATTCAATTTCATTTTTACCTTTTTGGTCTAATGATTCCACTAATGTCCTAAAGAATAGAGAGGTGTTTCTTTCTACTTGGAAAGATATGAAGGTGATTCAAGAAACCCTTTAAAATCTGAGGAGAAAATGAGAATTTTAACAAGTTAATCAAAATAAATAAGAGCATTCCACTTTTGACTCACCTTTACTATATCAGTAGAGAAATTAAAGAATGTGGGCAAAGCTCTGCTACCAACATGAGCATCTGTTTCAATACTTAGATGCTCAAATCGAACTTCAATGGTGGGAATCCCAATTCCAACCCTGAGAAACCAAGAAACAAGAGAAGTTAGTACTTAAATATATATAAAATCAACGTACATAATTTTACATATATATATAAAATCAAAGTACATAATTTTACATATATATAATTTTAGGATATATTAAAAGGATATAGAATTAAATACCGATATAATTCTGACATCCTTGCAATTGAGAAAAATACTTCTAATATCTCACCCTTACATCACCCATACTATACCAACACATCACAAGCATTCAAATAAAATAAATCAAATAACATAATCCCCAATTAACTATATATATCTTAGATAGCATATGTTCTTCATATCATCAAACATGTGCGTATAGCAAAAACAATTAACAACATAATTAACATAATTAACACAATAATATTCTCTTAATTATCACAATTAACAACACTGCATATAGTATTTCCCAAAAGATAAACAGAATTCCAAACAAAATATCTAGTCTATTTAAACCCTCAAAATACAAGATAATCAACGCGTGCAAGGGGATTGCATGCGCTTAATATCGATATTACCAATTAACAAAAATGTAGATATTAGAATAACTATTTACTATAATTAATTAATTGTTTGGAATAACATATATGTTATGGAATTATACAGGTTCTATATATATATATATATATTTTTTAATGCTTTAATTTCACTTGAGTAGGCTAATTTTTCATCCAATTTAATAACTCGGAACTTCAATTTGAAGAACTGATCAAAATCTCTCTTAAATTTTTAGTTTTCTTCACTTTAAAATGGAATGAATTATTAAATTTAGATTTTAGTACTAGAAAAGTATCCCCCACAATACTTTGGGTGTTTTTACTAAATATATGTATATATATTAATTTCATATTCTATAATAATTTTAAACAAATAATCATAAAAATTGGTGACCATAAATATTTTTTTATTTAATAATCGATTTAAATTTATTAATAAATATTTTCAATTATACCTATCATAAACAAAATAAACATTATAATATTTTTATGAGAAACTTAAAATAAAAATAGCTTATGCAGGTGTCTTATGCTTCCTTAGATAAAACATAAAAGAAATACACCATAAATATAAATACACACAATAATGTATTTATGGTGGATATTTATGCTTATAATTTATTTTATTTGAAAAAATCAAGTAAAAGATATTTTCATTGTTTGTAATATTAAATTTTAATATTATAATATTTTAATAGAATATTCTAATTTTATTTAAAATTTTTTAAATATATATTAAATAAATATATATTTTAATATAATTCGAACCACAATTTATATAACACTTCTAAATGCTAATGCATTGAAAGTATCCAATGTGAATTTTTTTATAAGTCCGTATTAAAATGGATGGCTCTAGTAATAAGTTGCTGGGCTAATTTTCTTGAGATTTATCTTGATAGTCGAGTTTCACTCCAAAAAAATAATCAAATTTTGTCAGAAATTCGTCGTTACAAAAAAAAAATCTATTTTAATACATAATAAATATCAATAATATGAAAGCTATGGTGTCTGTTCCCCTTTTATCTATGCAATTTAGTTGGCTTTGATTTTTCGAATGGTTGATATTTTTTTTTTATTTTCATGTTTTTGCTGCACCAATAAATATTTATACTATAAAATAGGATATCATAATCTATTTTTAAATTCTTCAAATAAATATAATAATTATTAACATTAAATAAAATATCTTAATTTTATTTAAATTCTCTAAATAAATATTAAATAAACAAGACACGTGATAAAATATAAGAGAGAAATGTGATGTAGCATTATACCATTGATAGAAAGATTTGCCTACCTTAGAATCTTGGTTGCTTACGGTACGTAAAACTCCTTAAAACATTAAGGGTGTGTTTATTTAGATTGTAAGTTTTTTGTTTTTTGTTTTCCAAAAGCTAAAAACTATTTTCAGTTTTTGTTTTTTGTTTTTTAAAAACTTATTTTATATTTTTAAAACCTATGTTTTAATTTTTAATTATACATATACACATATATAATTTAGAGTACTCAACGGTAAATATGTTAAAAATAAAAAAATAATTATCATGCTTAAATCCAAAAATTCATCAATAATGAATATAAAAAGTTTATTCAACACAATAAAAGAAAAATAATTATATAATTGCTAATTTCTTAATTATTATAATCCAACCACAGTCTTTGTGCTATCCTATCTGAGTACTACTTATTTAACAAAGTTAACTAGGATTGATATCAACAGTTTCATGTGCCTCGAGTTTCAACTTCACTATTTTGCTAGTTATTTTGAGAATGACATTTTTATTTGTATATTCTACAAATAAAGAGTCTATACACCCTTGTATTATAATAAAGTTATGAAGTACACAATATGCAAGGAGTATATATTTTTGTCGCTTTATGTCATATGAAGAAATATCTCTTAGTATTGAAAAATATGCTTTTAAAACTCCAAAATAACGTTTTATAACATTGCGTAATGATGAATGTATGAAATTGAATAATTCTTTGGGACCTCATGTATTTGATCCTTCTTTATAATCACGTAAATAATAACGCTCTTCATGATATGGACTAAGAAATTCAGGCAATGATTTGACCGGTTATTAAATTATATCCAATTTCTGTCTCTTTTAGCAAATTATTGAAATGTTTTCATCGGTTTTTAAGATTATTAAATTTATTTTTAAATTGACCTTGAGTATAGTTTTTATTGGTCTTATTTTTCATAAGCTCTCTAATTCGAAGCACTTTTAGTTAAAGTAGTTGTTTTTGATTTCCCTTATTTACTTCCTCAACTGTTAAATTTATAAAATATTATACAATTATAGAGACAAAACCGCTCCATAGTTCTATTTCAACTATTTCGCTCTCATTTATGTTTGATTTTTAATCTAAACTTTTATCTAAATAAAATAAAATTATTAAAAAAATAAATTAATTAAAAAAGACACATCAATCACAATCTTTAATTTATAAAAAAAATTAAAAATTTTCATGTTATGCCCATGTTTCTATCTCTAATTTAAAAACTAATCATAAGCAAGTATTGTATATAATTTAATATAAAGAAACAACCTACATTAAAGACAAAAGTATATTATATTTGTAATTTAATAAGATATATATTATATTTCCCATTTTCTTTGTTGTAGGTTGTTTGTAATTATATATATATTACTGTAACAAGACCATGAGCTAAATATATCTATATATATATACATATATAATTATTAGAGAAGCAGCGTCTCTCTCTTAGTGAGGCCAGGACTTTGTTTAACAGGGACTTAAAGAGGTCTTAAGATATACTAACATACCAGAAAATATACATTAGTAAGCTACAAATACACACAATTATAAGTGGTCTCTTAATTAAGCACAATTAAGTATAGCAATTAAGTACGACACTACAGCTAGTATTAGCAAGAAACCTGATTGTCTCAAGTGGATAGGACTGTTCAATACTCTGCGAAACCCAGCAGTTATAACCAAGTTTCTATCTTTCTCTTAATTGCTGATCTATTTTTATTTGTACAAGCACCAATCTATACACAAAAAGCCTTTAAAAAAACTACAGTACAGTTAACAGTAACACCAATCAGCCCACAATCTGCACTACATCCAGCAACCTTGCTCTACAAAAAAACAACCACCAGACACACTACTGAAAGGGGGAGAAAACATGATTCCCCCTAAAACTTAAATCATGCATAGATCACTAGATTATTCAAATTAAATTACAAATGGCTAAATTGTATACCTGACATCATCGTATGTTGAAGCTGAAGACGATTTTGGAGTTTGTCGCCTTCCAGGGGATACACACTTTAAGTTTAGCGGAAGCACTACTGAAGGAACGTAATGTTCTCTCAAAATTGTTATGTTCCCCTGGAGACCACGACCCCTTATTTATAACTGATGATGAAGATTTCTATTTTGGTCCTTCAACAAAACAGAAATTCTTATCGGTCTCTACACTTATAATCCTATTACGAGTAGGACACCTCAATAATCAACAATCCTTATTTGATCATAACTTTAATTTGACTACTTTAATTTGACTGCAATACATATTTAATATTTAAATATATTTAGCCCACACTTATGATTAATTAGTGGATTAATTTTAACAATTTAAAATTAATTCTAACAATCTCCCACTTGGGCTAACATATATTAAATATAAATGTATATACCTTAATGAGCTCATAAAAACAGTTATACTGAAGGTGCCTCAAACAATCTCGTCCATTGATTATATCGATAAAGGACTGAAGGGCCAGTCGTCACATTAATCGTGACTCAAACCACCATCAATCACATTACCAATACTCTCAAATGACATAGATCAATAATAGGAGTGTAGCATGAAAACTACATGTAATGTGATCTAATCATGCCTGTTTCCAACTGGTCATACTTTAGTGAGATCAATCAATAATAATATAGAGTGTAACAAAATAAATACTTTATTTTCTGCAGAAACTGAGTATTAATAACATAATATATCCATTACAAAACAGAGTATACACAAATATAATGTAACCATAATGAACAAACTCCCACTGAAACTAAATAGTCTCAAATAATGTGACACCCATATGAGCAGTATGCTCAAGAAAAACTTTCGGTATCACAGCCTTAGTGAGCGGATCCGCAATCATGGAGTTCGTTCCAATATGCTCTATGGATATCTGTCCACTCTGTACTCTCTCCCTCACAGCTAGAAACTTAATCCCGATGTGTCTCGATCGAGAAGAGCTTCTGTTGTTGTTGGAGAATAAAACTGCTGAGTTATTATCACAGTATAACTTTAATGGCCTTTCAATGCCATTCACGATGCGCAGCCCTGTGACAAAGTTCCTCAGCCAAATAGCCTGATTGGATGCCTCATAACTTGCTACAAATTCTGCTTCCATGGTGGAGGTAGCTACTAGAGTTTATTTCACACTCTTCCAAGAAATAGCACCGCCAGCCAAGAGATATATGTAGCCTGATGTGGATTTTCGACTGTCTTGGCATCCTGCGAAATCAGAATCAGTATACCCAATGATCTCAAGCTGATCTGATCGCCTGTATGTGAGCATATGTCCCTTAGTTCTCTGAAGATATCTCAAGACTCTTTTGGCTGCTTTCCAATGATCCATTCCTAGATTGCTGAGATATCGCCCTAACATGCCAACTATGAATGAAATATCTGGACGAGTGCAAACTTGAGCATACATCAGACTCCCAACTGCTGACGCATAAGGAATCTTCTGCATTTTCTGAATCTCAAGTTCACCCTTTAGACACTGATCAAGACTAAATTTATCTCCTTTAGCAACTGGGGTATCAATTGGTCTACTGTTGTGCATACTAAATCTCTTGAGCACTTTCTCAATATAGCCCTTTTGTGATAATCCAAGAATACATCGAGTACGGTCTCGATGTATTTGAATCCCTAATACAAAAGAAGCTTCACCTAAATCTTTCATCTTAAAGTGTTTTGAGAGAAAGACTTTGGTCTCGTGCAGCAAGTCCTTACAGTTAGTAGCAAGCAATATGTCATCCACATATAAGACCAAAAAGATAAACCTACTCCCACTGAACTTGTGATACACACAATCTTCCACAACATTTGTCTCAAAACCAAAAGAGACAACTACTTCATGGAACTTGAAGTACCACTGACGAGAAGCCTGCTTGAGTCCATAAATGGATTTCTTTAATCTGCATACCAGTCACTTTGGGTCTCCAGACACAAAGTTTTCTGGCTGCACCATATAGATGGTTTCATCAATGTCTCCATTGAGAAACGCAGTCTTCACATCCATTTGATGTAACTCAAGATCAAAATGAGCAACTAGTGTCATGATTATCCTAAAAGAGTCCTTCGATGAAACCGGAGAGAAGGTCTCTTTATAGTCAATCCCTTCCTTCTGAGTGAAGCCCTTAGCTACAAGACGTGCCTTATATCTTTCCACATTACCTTTAGAATCCCTCTTGGTTTTAAATATCCATTTGCAACCAATGAGTTTCTTTCCTTCAGGTAATGGAACAAGATTCCACACTTGATTGTCTTGCATTGACTTAAATTCTTCACCCATTGCCTCCATCCACTTCTGAGAGTTGGAATCCTGCATGGCATGATGAAAGCTGATAGGATCATCTTCCACCATGTCTACAGTGTCCTCATGTTCCTGAAGATATACTACATAGTCATCCGGAATAGCATTTCTTCTTTCTCTAGTGGACCTTCTTAAAGGCACAGGTTCTGGCTCAAATTCTTGAGGTTGTTGAGCTTGTTCTTGAGGAAGAACAACTTCTTCATCCTGATGGGGAAGTTGATCAAAATTGTTTTATATTGGATCCGGAATTGCTTCTGGGATATTAAAATTTCTAGGAACCTGAACAGTCCCAAGAGCAAAGATAGGAATCGACACTGAGTGTTCCTGACTCGATCCCTCCTCAAAGACAATGTTTCTAACCTTATTTCACCCCCCAAACTCAACATCCTCAAAGACTGTTGCAATTCCCGTCTCAAAAATAGATCTGGAAGTAGGATTATAAAACTTAAAACCCCGAGATCTCTCAGAATAACCAACAAAGTAGCTACTAACAGTTTTGGAGTCCAATTTTGTTTCATTAGGCCTATAAGGCCTAGCCTCAACAGGACATCCCCAAACATGAAGGTGTTTTAGACTGGGCTTGCGTCCAGTCCAAAGCTCATAAAGTGTTTTTGTAGCTGCTTTAGTTGGTACTCTGTTAAGAAGATAGACTGTTGTCTTTAATGCTTCTCCCCACAGAGACTCAGGTAAAGAAGAATGACTAATCATACTTCTAACCATATCCATAAGAGTCCTGTTACGTCTCTCAGATACATCATTCATGCTGGGTGTACCAGGCATGGTGTATTAAGGGACTATACCACAGTCCTGTAAGAAAATAGCAAATGGTCCTGGACGTTGTTCACCTGAACCGTCATATCTGCCATAGTACTCACCTCCACGGTCAGATCTAACAGATTTAATCTTCTTTCCGAGTTGGTTTTCAACTTCGGCCTTATAAGATTTGAAAACGTCCAGAGACTCAGATTTCTCATGAATGAGATATAGGTACCCGTAACGTGAGTAATCGTCTATGAATGATATGAAGTATCTTTGGCCATTCATTGTTGCTGTAGGGAATGGGCCACAGATGTCCGTATGTATCAACTCTAAGACGTTTAATGACCTATTGTCACCTAATCTCTTTTGTTTAGTCTGTTTACCTTTAATACACTCAACACAAGAGTCCAAATCTGTGAAATCAAGTGTATTTATGATACCATCTGACACAAGACGCTCTATTCTAGATTTGGATATGTGACCCAAACGTCTGTGCCATAGAGCAGCTGAGTTATCCATATTCAGCTTTCTTTTGGTACCTATAGTACTAACTTGCAGGGTCTCATTATAAGAGGCATCGATATCTAACATATATAGATTATGAAGTGTATACAAGAAACCAGTACCTAAAATTTTTGAATCCATAGATAAAGTAACTTTATTGTTTCCAAATGAACAAGTAAAACCAGATTTGTCCAAATGGGAAACAGAAATTAAATTCTGCCTAAAAGACGGAATAACAAAGGTATCTACTAGATCCAAAAAATTTTCAGTTCTTAAACGCAATCTAAAATGTCTTATCGCCTCTACTTCTACCGGTTCGCCAGTTCCCATATAAACGTATCTTTCACCGTCAGTTGGCTTTCGGTAGTTCAGACAACCCTGCAATGAAACACTTATGTGACTAGTAGCACCAGAATCTATTCACCAAGTGTTTCTAGGTACCGAAGTTAAATTAACTTCAGAACAGACTAAAACCAAATATTTTTCCTTATCAGCAGTCTTATTATTAGTATTTTCATTCATAGGGACAAAGTTGGGATTGCACGGCATGCTAGCTGAATTCAGAGAAAATAAATAATAAATAAATGACATAAGCTCACAATCCACAAAAATTGAAACAAATCACAGAAGTAGAGTTTAAATATTGGAAACAAGATACAATACACAACATTAATATTCTCATCTTTGGACATAAAATATTAACTGTAATTGGTATCTCAACGCAGTAATCAAATATTGACAATTCAGTCCTGTCAAATAATAAACCTTTCTTTGGGCCGATTTATTATCCACATGGATGAAAACATAATAATTATCACATATTTATCACTGCATATGTATTCTCAATTCAGCCAGATAGCAACCTTCCTTTGGGCCGATTTACTACCTGCAATGAATTTTAATACACCTGTCTAATATCCCAAATAAATCAATTTACACAATAGATGTCACTTTAGCGACTTTTTGCTTCAATTAATTTATTATTAAAAATATTAGACACAATCAGGACTAAAATACCAAAATTTAAACTCAATAAATTCTCAATTAAATTTAATATTGTAATAAAATTAAACTTTAATTGAACTGTAATTCTTAATAAATTGATTGAAATATTTAAATTTAAGCCTGATTAAATATTGCAATAAACTTTAATTAATTAATTAAAAAAAACTAATTTTAATCTTTGCAATTGCCACTGTAATTCTATGCAATTGCCAAAACGTTTTTTTTTTAAAAACTAATTTTACTGTAATTCTTTGCAATTGCCAAAACGTTTTTTTTTAATCTTTAATTAATTAATTTACATAATTAATTAACCAAAAATTAATTAATTCCAGAAAAAATCACAAACCAAAATTCAAGTCCAGAAATTCGATTTTTTCAGAATTAATTAAATAATCTCAGTAATTTAATCCAAAAAACAAATCAAACCAAAATTGATTTCAGATTACCAAATTCGATTCCAAATTAATTCTAGAAAATTACAATCACCGAATTAATTTTCTAGAATCAAAACAAAAATTAATTTAATCGAAAAATCTAGCAACCTAGCATAGGGCTCTGATACCAATTGAAAGGGGGAGAAAACATGATTCCCCCTAAAACTTAAATCATGCATAGATCGCTAGATTATTCAAATTAAATTGCAAAGGGCTAAATTGTATACCTGACATCATCGTATATTGAAGCTGAAGACGATTTTGGAGTTTGTCGCCTTCCAGAGGATACACACTTTAAGTTTAGCGGAAGCACTACTGAAGGAACGTAATATTCTCTCAAAATTGTTATGTTCCCCTGGAGACTACGACCCCTTATTTATAACTGATAATGAGGATTTCTATTTTGGTCCTTCAACAAAACAGAAATTCTTATCGGTCTCTACACTTATAATCCTATTACGAGTAGGACACCTCAATAATCAACAATCCTTATTTGATTATAACTTTAATTTGACTATTTTAATTTGACTGCAATACATATTTAATATTTAAATATATTTAGTCCACACTTATAATTAATTAGAGGATTAATTTTAACAATTTAAAATTAATTCTAACAACTACCAGAAGCAATAGTTATCTACACAAACAAAGTCTCCACATCATACTAAACTTTTGTTAGAGAAAAGGTCTATTATTCTTATTACATCCTTCTCTTTGGATTTGATTGACCATCTTTGTTAATTCTTTATTATTATTTTTTTGCTTTTCCAATCTCCGTATTTGATCAAATAGTGAATTATCATCACTAGCATGTTTTTGAGCTATAAATCGTTTGAAATTATTTGCCTATTTGGAAAAATATAAGCTTTTTCCAGAGAAATTCTTTGTTCTTTTTTTTTTTTTTTCTATTCTATACAATACACATGAATCTTCAAAAGTAAAACCAATTTTTAAAATTGCCATAGCACACCGTATGGAAAAGAGAAGCAGAAGTCATAGGAACCAATAAACCTTAGAGCAACACTTAATCTTATACGTTAATATGCAGAAAATTCATCTAGAAAATATATGTAAAAAATACCAAAAAAAAAAAAACAAAGAGAAAAAAATTTGACATTCTATGATGAAAAGAAAAAAAATTATGATGAAAAGAAAAAAAAAAGCTAACCTTTAGCGGACGAAGAGAATAGCGTGACTACAATAAAAGGAAAAAAAAAAAAAAGCTAAAACTCTCAAAATAGTAGGGGTGTACACGGTCTGGGTCGGGCCGGATTTGACCCCGGCCCGATTTTTCTTCGGGCTACAGTTTGCAGCCCGTGGCCTGGCCCGAAGCCTGGTCGGGCCAGGCCACTGCGGGCCTGGTCGGGCTTGACCGAGGTCGGGCCGCCCAATTTTTTTAAAATTAAAAAAATAATTTTTTATAAAAATTTTAATAAAATTTATCTATAAATATTACTTAAAAAATTTATTATACAAAATTATATCTAATAAAATATAAATTATTATATCATTATTTATATATAATATTTTAAATTTTTTTTAAAAATAAATTACAAAAAAATAAATTCTAAAAAAATTAAAAAATATAAAAAAATTAATATTTTTATCCCAACCCGAGGCCCGACCCGAGCATAGCTTGGGTTGAATTTTGAAACCCGTGACCCGATCCTAGTATGGGTTCGGGCCGGGCCGAATTTTTCGAGCCACGGGCTTAATATACAGCCCTACAAAATAGATTTCACATTTAACGTAATAACATTTTTTATTTAATTAAAAAAAGTTAAAACTTAGTGATATAATCAACCATCTTTTATTTTTTTTTCTAAAAAAAGTTAAAATCAAAAAATAAAAATCATACCAAAACGGACTCTTAAGTTTTTTGTTTCACTACCACTAATATTTATTCTAATTAAAATTTTAATTTCTATTATTTTTAATTTGTTAAATTAAAAATATCAAATATATTTATTAAATTTAATTTGAAAGTTAATATAGTTATTTTTAATTAAATAATTAAAAATTTTGATTTATATTATTAGATAATAACTAATTAATATCAATATCAAATAGTATATTCTAATCCTATTTAAAATTTTTAAATAAATATTTAAAATAAATAATTAATAATTTAATATATATGATATCTATAATAATTATTTAATTATATATTATAATAAATGACCAATTTAATATTTAAAATAATCATCTAAAAAAGTTTTATTTATATTATTAAATTGGGATAAATATTTCTATTTTTATTTAAACCCGCCAAATAAATATAATTATTATCAATATCAATTAAAATATTATAATCATATTTAAACACTCCAAATAATATAATTATTCTAATTTTAATTAAGCACTCTAAATAAATATTAAATAAATATTTATTATAATAAATAATAAATTATTTAATTGAAAACTAAAAAAATTAGACATGTATCAAAATAAGAACGAGACACATAACATAATTTTTAGTATAATATATATATATATATTTATGTTTTTATTTTCCCATCATTAATATATTATTTATTAAATTTATACGAGTACAAAATTTAGATATTAGTCAATTTTCAATCGTTATTTGGAGTTCAGCAATTATGGACTACTTTTTTTTTATTTAATTTAATTTTTAGTTGTTATAGCTAAAAATTGTACCTTGTAAAAAAATTTGAAAATAAAAATTAAAAAAAATCAAATTTTAAGAATTAATTTCATATACTGTGGCAATTTATTTTGCCATTTTAAGACATTAAATAAAATAAATTAAGTATTTTGTAATAATATTTTTTTGATAATTAGAAATCAAAATCTATTCTTCACCAAAAAAAAAAAAAGAAATCAAAAACTAATTTTCTATTTTGGGAATTAAATAACAAATATAGTTTTTCTATTGACAATTGCAAAACAAAACCCAACAATAATCAAATACCAATCCATTAAGGAAAAGGAAAAGAACAAGAGACACTACATGTGTGTGTGTATATATATATAAGCCAAATTCCATCTAAAGTCTTAAAAACAAAGCAAATCCTGGCATAATAAAATCAGGTTTCACTCTGTTATGCAAAGAAACAGAGCAGAGGATCATAAGCAAGAAAAAAAAAAGAAAGAAACAGAGCGGAGGAATAAAAAAAAGAGAGTGTCAGATTATCTTCCTCCAGAATTGCTTACTGAAATCCTTGCATGGCTACCAGTGAAATCACTCCTCAGATTTAGATGTGTTTGTAAATCATGGTCCTCTTTCATCACCTCCTCTTCTTTCGAAGCTTTCCACCTAAACAAAACCACTGCAAAAAGCAGAGGCCTACTTGTCTTTAAGAAACCTTCACCATTAATAACAGTAAAGCCTTACATCCCATGCCCAATCCCAGATGAGTATTTTCATGATTTCTGTGTAGAGAAATTTTGTGTTCCATATTGGTGCAGAATTAGGATGGTGGGTTCATGTAATGGGGTAATATGTTTAACAAAATTTGAATGTTTTATTTTATGGAATCCTAGCATCAGAGCATCAGAAGAACTCTGACTATTCCTTTCCCAACACCTTCTTTCTACAGGGATTGGCTATTTCTTGGTTTTGGCTTTGATTCTATTACCAATGAGTATAAGATTGTTTATGTGAATCCAACATTAGCACGGGTTTACTCCCTGAGAAGAGGGTCTTGGAGTATAGTTAAAAGCACAACTGATCTAAATTATTACAAGGCAGCGCCACCAACAGACTCCATTTTCTTAAATGGAGCTTGCCATTGGGTCACTCACTCTTTACAGAGTGGTAATCCTTTGCTTGTGATTGTGGTGCTTGATTTGGAGGATGAGTTGTTAAGGGAAATGGAAATTCCAGATTGCTTGATTGGTGAACATCAGAGAATTACCAATCTTTTAACGTTTGATGGTTTGCTTGTGCTGACTCAGTTCTGGGATACACAATGCGATGTTTGGGCGATGAAGGAATCTTGGATGAAACTTTACAATATTCAGTTTATATATCCTTTCACAAGGTTACTAGCAGTAAAGAGGTGCGGTGACACTATGTTAGAAGGCATTCTTGGACAACTTGTTCGCTATAATCCAAATACAAGAAAATTTATGAAACCATGCAAAAGCGATCAGTGGTACTTTTATTTGGATAATTACGTGGAGAGTCTGGTACTTTTATGCAGAGAAGACATTGCAGTTGCCAAAGAAGAAGAAATAATTATCCACTGCCAAAAAAAAAAGATATAATTCTTGATGTGGAGAGTACTATTGATTGACAATATTTGTTGTTTGAGTCTTTAATTACTAACTTCCCACACGGAGACATAGCTTAGCAAGATCAATTCCCCTCTCTCATAATAATAATAATAATAATAATAATAATAGTAGTAGTAGTCGTAGTAGTAGTAGTAGTAGTAGTAGCAGCAGCAGCAGCATTAGTATGAGAGAGGGGAATTGATCAATTTGCAAAAAAAAAAAAAAGAAGGTAAAAAATAAAATAAAATAATTACAAGTTGAATGAGTTAGACCTTTATATCTGATATTTTATAGATCCAAATAGTAAAGATTAAACACTAATTTCCCCTCAAAACACCTAATGATTTGAAGTTGTTAACTTCTACTTGGAAGTACAAATTTCAACTCTTTTCACTTTCATTGCTTAGTGATGAATTCTCTCTTTATGCATGTGTATCATTGGATATACGCCAACTAAAGGATCATATTATCAATCTAAGTAGGAATATGATGTTTTCTTATACTTGTGGCTTCCAAACGGAATGTTATCTTTATTTTATAATTTCATCAATTTTTTTAAGAAAAATGATTATATTGAATCAAATCAAATTGAAGTCCATCGGCTAAAAAGTCAGGAACTACAGACTAGATAACCTCATCAGCATAAGAATTAGAGGCTCTAACTACGTTTGACTCCAAGACATCAAAGAAGACAACTTTTTTTTTTTTGAGGTAAAAGGAACTTTTATTAATCAATAAGACTGTCGATATCCTTTAGAACATGAGGTAAAAAACATCAAGAGGAACATCCTCCAGGAAAACAGAAACAGAATTAGGAGCTAATTGCAAGGCCCATTTAGCCATGGCGTGCGCAGCTGTATTTCTTTCTCTACGTGCATGGGAGAAACGGCACTCAGAAAAATTGTTTGCAAGGCTCCAGATATCAACACTCAGTGATTGGCAATCCGTCTCGGCTATCACCTTCCTCAAACAACAATCTGTCGCAATCAGTAGCCCAAATTAGGGGTGTAATTCGGTCGGTATGGAATGGAATCGCCTCTATTCCAATTCCATTCCAAAATATTTCGGTATTTAGAATTTTATTCCATACCAATCCAAATATTATTCGGACTTAAAAATTTCGTTACATACCATTCCATTAAAATTCGGTATGGTATTCGGTAATTCCAAAATTTTTCCATCAAAACTAAAATTAGAATAGATTTAAAATAAATCTAAAAATGGAAACATTATATAAGTTTAAATTTCAAAGTAGCTAAATAAATTCATAAAATTATATCATTCAAGTTAAATTACTAAATAAGTGCTTAATAATATTCTTTTTAAAAACAAATGCACTTAATAATTTAAGAAAAGCTTTTCATCTCAAGTAATCCTTTGAACCTCTATATCTTTCCAAAAAATTTCTTCACCGCATCATGGTAGTCTTGACAAATCTGAATATTGAAAAAAAAGAATAAATAAAAGGTTGTTAAAATTTGTATTAAATAAAATATTTAAATTAAAATTATGAAAATTATTATATGTACCTTCCTCAAGTTGTTGAATATCTTCTTGTGATTCTTCATAATTGATTGGAAATGGAGAAACACGAAGCCAATCTTGTGCACATATAAGAGCCTCCACAACTTTAGGACTCAAAGAACTTCTAAAATTATCAAGTATATGACCTCCAGCACTAAAAGCAGCTTCAAAAGCAACAGTAGAAACAGGAATGGCTAACACATCACGTGCCATCTCTGCAATTATTGGAAATCTAGAACCATTGTGCTTCCACCAAAGTAAAATATCAAATTCATTTACATCCTCAATGCAATCTTCTTCAAGATATCTATCTAACTCAGATTTGATATACCCTGTATTTTTCTCGCATTTATGCTTATTGTATTTTTCTTTCATTATTTGTCTTATTTTTTGAGAAGGTTGAAAACTATCCACCATATCATTAGAATGCAGATTTATTTTAGTAACTTGTGCCCCAACCTTATTTGTAGGTGAACCACCAGCACCCTTATACTCTTCAAACATGCAATTAATTGTCTCTCTCACTTTTTTAAGAATACTAGATGAGGTATAACAATCAAACAATTGATTAAGACCACATTCTAATAAGCTCATTTTGAAGCGAGGATCAAGTACAACTGAAATAAAAATCATCATGTTCATTTTTTCAGGCTTTTCCCAATACTTGTAGTACTTATCTTTCATTTTTTCAGCAATAAAACTCATGTTCAAATCAGAGCTATTATTCAACTCATTCAAAAGAGCATCTACAGCAACCATCTCATGAAAAAAATTATTAGATGTGACATACAAAGAGCCAGAAACACGCAAAGTCAACTCATAAAAATTTTCTAAGAAAGTCACCAACCTACCAACATTAACCCAATCATCATCAGAAGGCTTTCCACCTCCATCTCTATCTTTTAACTCACTTTCATAACGAGTATCCTCTAAGTCATACCTATCAAATGCCTTTTTAAACTTGTAAGCAGCATCCAACATCATATAGGTAAAATTCCATCTAGTAAAAACATCAAGACACAATAATTTTTTACTTTGAATTTTCTCCTCTAATGCACATTTTTTAAACTTTTCCAATCTAGATGGAGATTGTTTCATATATTTTACAGCTTGTCGAACACGAAGAATTGATTCTTTTGCCTCATTCAATCCATCCCCAACCACTAAATTAATTATATGAGCCACACATCTCATGTGAAGAAAATCACCTTTCAAGATACTACCACCCCAAGTATTAAGTCTAGCTCTCATATAATTGATTGCTGTATCATTCGAACTTGCATTATCAACTGTGATAGTAAAAACTTTTTCAATGCCCCAATCTAATAAGCATCTCTCAATTGTTTTTCCAATTTGCTCACCCTTATGACTAGTAATTGGATAAAAATTTATAATTCGCTTTTGTAATTTCTAATTGTCATCAATATAATGTGCTGTGAGACACATATAATTGATTTGTTGTATAGAAGTCCACGTATCAGTTGTGAGACATATCCTCCTTTGGGGTAATACTTTTTTAAGTTCTATCCTTGAATCACAATAAACTTGGTAGCAATCTTTAGCAACTGTTATTCGTGAAGGAACACGAAAAGAAGGATCCACAACACTAAAAAGATATTTAAAACCTTGTCCCTCAACACTTTTAAAAGGAAGTTCATCCACAATTACCATGTATGATATAGCCTTTCTCAAAGCAATTGGGTCCAAGCATGCTTGAAACTTTAGATTACTCACACCATCATTTTCTTTTGTGGTACAAGAAAAGTTAAGTTGGGTTTGCTTACGATCCTTAGGCCTAGTATATGGATATTTAGGACATCTGTCTAAATGTGCCAACAAACCGCTTGTGCCTAATAAGGAGGTGTTATATCCATATTGTAAATTACAATGTTTGCATTGAGCTACCATACCTTTTTTAGGATCATTTTTTCGAACAAAGTGGTTCCAAGCTACAGATCGAGGGGCCATCTTTTTTCTTTTTGTAGTAATCTCTTTAGAATGAGCATTTGCTTCATTAGTAGGTTGAGGGTTCGCACCTTCTCCGTCTATGAGAATTGGTTCGCTTTTTTCAGTCATCTGATATTGAAAAATATATATACATATATATATTCAGTAATACTCACAAAACATTTAATAACATAAAAGAAAAAAAACTATTACCAGTAACGTAAAAACAGTTTTTATTACAATATCATAATGGTTGTTACAACTTTGGAGGAAAAACATAATATAATCCTATATATATATGGATCTAATGATTCTAAATAATATACTATACATATATAAACTGACGTTAGCAATAAAAGTTGATGATTGTGTCAAGAACCCTAACCTATATAAATATAATCCTTAAGCCACCATTAGTTGTAAAGCAATAAAATAATAATTATCATAGATTATACCAATAGGTAGCATGAAAAGCCAAGAAGAAAGAGTCAGTATTCTATCCTTTAGGATTTGTAGCAGACTAGCAGTTTTCCTGTGTTTTTTGTTTGTTATCGGTATTCACAAAGCAAAGCTGCCAAAGCAGGCAATGAATATATATTAAATGAATATATATTAAACCTAATAGGGTAGGGTTAATAAAATATTATATAAAATTGAATTACATATTTTAATATTAATATTTAATAATTTTATTTAAATATGTATTATTAATTATATTATTAAAAATCTTATAATAAAATTTCGGTATATGGAATGGAATTTGGAATTTCATTATAACATTCCATTCTATATTCCATATTCCAAAATTTTAGAAAATACATTCTATTCCATATTCCACGTTCCAAAATTCCAATCCAAATAACAATTTCGATTTGGATTTCGGTAATATTCCAAACCAAGTTACACCCCTAGCCCAAATCTAAAAGAAGCAAACATCATTACAACAAAAAATATTTTTACCGACGTTTTAATTGGGTCACAGCTTGGAAACGTCGCAATTCAAAAATTTTTTAAGGGCCGACGTTTTTTTATTGTGTCGGCCAAATAAATATATTAGCTTATATTTTATTTTCACTTCATTCGTTTTAAGTTGTCTGTGAAACCCCCAAATCCTCCTGTTCGGTTGTTCCACTTTTACTTTCTCTCTTTGATTCCTAAAAATTATAATTTCTGTTGCTACAATTCCCTTCACTCTCTGCAAATTCGTCAGTGATCTATGAAGGTATGCTTATCCTTATCCGATTCGTAATATAAGTAGAAATGGGCACACACCATCGTTTTTTATGCACATAAATCTGAGTTTAGGTTTGTATTTTAATCTGAGTTCAGTTTAGGTTTATGTACACAATCGAAGTTTAGATTCTCTTATTCTTCATGTAAATAAAAATGGAAGAAGGTAAAGTTTGTTTAATTTGATTCTATTGATATTTTCTCTTTTCTTTTATATGGAGTGTTAATTGTTGATTTCAGGGTCTATGGTGTATGGATACTTGTACTTAGCTCGTTCCTATGGGAAGACTCTTTCTACTTTGAATTTTGTAGGTTTGATTTTGCTTTTTTTATTTCTGCGTTTTACTCGTGAAATCTAGTTTTGCTTTGGGTTTCTTTCTGTTTGCTCTCATTTTCTATGTTCTCTTCCTTTTTATTAGTTTTTTTTTTTTCAATTTTCATTTTGTTTTAGTTTTCTCTTGAAAAGCTCTAAAAAAGTAGAATGTAAATTGGATAATATAATTATTATTATAATCTCTGTTCAAGATCTTGGCAATCTGAATGTGATTACATGACGGAATGATTTTGTTTTTCTATGGAAAAGCTATAATAATTGTATGATTTTGGTTCTGGAGGCAAAGTATGGCCTCAAATATAGGACATTTCATATAGGGAACATAACTTGCAGCTAGACTCAATATATAAGTTCTCTTCCTTTTTTTTTTCTTTTTTTTAGTGACTAATAGAAGTTCTTACCCTTCTATCCACATGAAATTTTTGTGATTTTTGATCCCAATCATAGTGTAATTGAGAATAGGTTCTATGTAGATATATAATAAAAATGTGATTAGTAGTTGGGGCACCACAATTCTGGTTTGCTTTCCAATAGACTCAGATAACTGCATCTAAATTAAAGTCTAATAACCAAATTAGGTTACATGTATTAAAAAAAAAAAAGGAATTTCCATCCAATTAAAACTAAGGGAAAAATTGTAGAAACCATTGGTGGAAGTAAAAGATTTTCAAAGCAGGGATACCAATAGTCTAACAATTAATGGCCAAAGTCTTGTGAACATTTATTCCTACATCTATAATAGTCAATAGAAACAGAACAATAAAGCTGAGAACATATCACCAAAAAATCATGTCATTTAATCTATAAATGAAGCAACATAGGAGTACAATAAATGTTTCTACACCCAAACTGTCACATTAAGTAATAAAATTATCAAGTTATAAATCTTTGGCAATTTTACATTTCACAAAACTAAATGCCATAATAAGGTTCCTAAATTCCATAACATAGACAATTTTTGTTGCAACTGAATATTCTAAAGCAACTTCATGTAATTTCACTGCTTCGGATTATGCTATAGACAGAAATAATCTCCAATATTCATCTCCCAATTCGGTTATCTTACTAAAAACTCTGGAATTGAACTAGTACTTAAATTACCAGATCAAATTTTATGATTGGCAGAAATGCATTCAGATTTTGTTAATTAGCTATCCAATGACTAGAGTAGTATATCATGGATAAATTGAATAGAGCTTAACCGAATCTTGGCATCACAAGACTTAGAGGTACAGTCTAGATTATGTTGTGTTAAAGTTCTATGTTTATAATATAAACTTTATAGTTTAAATTATGTGGTTGATGTAATTTCTAAAACCTTTGTTGAGTATATGTAAGTATTTATGCTTATAGCTTCTTAGATTTTTTGTATTTGCATTTCATTTACTTGCCAATATCATATCTTTATTTGTTTTGTAGTTTGAAAATTTTATCGAATAATGGATAAGAGTTGGATGAACAAGTCAAGGTCATGTTTAATTAAAATGCTGCAATGGATTGGCATAAGCTGATGCTTCTACATGCAGTGGGATAGGTCAGATTTATATAAGAAAAAGCATGATTATGGCTGGATTTGTGGCATGGAACTCTATTTTCCATAGATGTGAATGTCATATGGGAATCAGTTTGTTTAAAAGAAAGGAATAGTTTCTAAAGCTTGCTAACATCTATATATATATGTGTATTCTGAATTGATTTTGATATGTGTTTGTTCCATTTATTTGATTAAGCAAGTCTTATCTGATGCAGTTTTGAGCTAAGAGATCGGTTCAAGAGTATTATTTTTTTAATAACCAATAAAGGTCCGATTTTGTTTACATATATGTGTGTGTGTGTGTGTGGCCTTTTACGTTATTTGATACACAGGTATTTCCTCTTGGGTATGCATAATTTTAAGTGTTTTGATTTAATTTTGGCTCCATCAGAATAATTATATAAAAAAGTTAGTATCTTTGTTCTGATGTAAGACCAGATGCTTTAAGTGTTGTGTGAATGGATAGACTTGTGATTTTCTGGTAAATGTAGATTTGAGTTTGTTATAGATATGGACTTGGTTTTGTGATTTATTTGTGTACTTTTTAGGTGTGATTGAAGACGTGGATTTGAAAAAAATAAATAAAGTTTGCGTATTTTCCACATTTCATCTGTGATTGTGACTACTGTTACTTGGTAGTGTATTGGTATATCTGTCTAAAATAGCAGATATGTAGGCTAAGCTAATTTTGATAACTGATGCATTTGATGGTTTATATTTAGCTCTTGATTTATTGGCTTTTGTGTTTCCAATTCTCCTTTTGTGTTTTTGATTTATTGATTATTATTGCTATTTTTTTTTTGGATAACTGATGGAGGAATTTTCTATTATTGCCTGGAAAATTTGGTCAGCTAGGAAATTCTTTATTTGGCATGGATTCGGCTTTGGATTTCTTTCAAAGATATGAAAGGATGCTTCATCTGTTAAGAGACTTGCATTTTCTAATGATGTTAATTTCTATCTTTCTCATTTGTAATGAACCATGTACACTTGAAATCATTGCTATTATTTCTATAAATAACAGGAATTGTGTTACTTGGTTGCTTAGAAATAACAGTAAACATCTATTGAAGTTTAGAAATGATATTTTCTATAGTTTGAGATTGAAAATAAGCAAACTAGGCTGCTTATAATTTTGTAGGAGCATTTTAAGAGATTTAAATGTTGTATAATACATCAATTAGAAGATTAGAGTATATTATATTTTAGAATTTTGAGAATTAGAATATTATATAAATTAAAATGTAGTAAAAAAATAATTTGTTGGTAAAAATTATTAGCAACAAAGATAACGGCGGTTTAAAACTGTCGCCAATGAACTAATACCGACGCTAGCACGAATTCCATCACCATTATTTACCGACGTCTTGTAAACGACGTTGATGATTAGTTACAGTCAGATATATATTTCGTTGCCTATATTCTGGCGACTCCTTACCTATCGACAGTTCGGCGACGCATAGAAAAGCGTCGGTAACTGTCTTAGCTACGCTATATTTTGTCGATAAAAATAATTCCTAGCATCGCTAAAAAATTACAGCAGTGCAATGTTGAAAATTAAGGTTTGGTAATGTAAATTTCATTTGTGTCATAAGAAAAAACAAACAGAAGTTCCAAAAGGCTTCTAACTATATCAAAATATATAACATTTAGACTTTCGTAATGTTAAACAAGAAAGCACAAAAGTTCAGTATCTAACATATGAATAACAAACTATTATTCAGAGAAAATTTATATTCCCACAAATTACATAAAGACATGAGGAAATGGGTACCTGATATGCAGAAGGAGCAAATCCAAAGAGAAATGCGTCAAATAAAACCAAAATATCCAAGAGAAGCAAGCTGCATCAGCAAAATAAAATCACAGACAAAAATTTATGGCTAGATCGGCATTTACTCAGCTATATTCCAAAATAGACAAATAAAATATATATTTGTAAATTAATAAATTACAAATCAAATGTTTTAAAAGAGGATTGTCATGGCTCAATCTTCTGAACTATATTATACAACAACAATGTTTGAATATTGCCACATTACTTGTCAAAGAAGGATTTCTGGACTCTTAGTGTTGGGGTAAATTTAAAAAAAAAGAAATTCATTACAGCACCACAACAAAGAGACAATAAAAGAGAGAGAGAGAGTTAAATTGCCAAAAGTACAATAACAAGACCATTAGTGCCAAACTTAGGTATGCATTTGATTTATTGAAGAAATGAACCAAGCTAAGGTCATATTTGGTAATTTAATGCAGTATACAGTGTTTGATCAGCTCAAACAAAGACTTCTCAAGGGAAAGCAAATTGCAGGAGACATGGGTTCCAATTGGGAAGCTTTTTCTGCCTTATCAGCTATTGTTTTGGGGCTTTTTCAACGAGTGTTGCCCCCTTTATTAGATATCATGCAATCAGGTGGATGGCTGTCATCTCAAACCTGTTTCTATAAGTCCTTTGTAGAGCCAAATTTAGACATGTTATCCATGCAGAAGTAAGGTAATTTATTCTCACATAACATGTTATCCAAATTTAGACATGTTGCATAACTCCTTTGTTCTTTTCAATTCTCTGATCATTTCCAGTTGTAAATTAAAATTATAAATGTACCAGTGCTTTTGATGGACTTCTTTGGTTGTGGATGGACTTGTACAGTTGTAAATATATATCTTTTTTCACTTTCTATAAATCACTTCTTAAAAGATTCCTAAAGGGTTTCACTAACAAAGACCATTAGTGCCGTACTTAGGTGTAACCCTAAACCCTAGGCTTCACTAACACAACAAAATGACAGCAATTAATATTTTCAGAAAACCATCCTATAAATAGATTTGGTAAAGCATATTCAAACATAGTTCAACAATTACGGTCATGAATAGAAGAAACTACTTGTTTAAAGCTATGCATATGAACTCATGTATTCTGCACTTTTAACTTCATTAAACACAAACATATTGAAGATCTAAGATAATAATGTATCAAACTCAATATTTTGACATAAAAAGAATTCATATCAAATACCTTCACTTAATTAAACTTTTAACCATTTCATATGGATAAAAACATAATCAAATCCTTCACTTCTCATAAATATATCATTATACATAACTCAATCAGTCAATTAAATCATTTAAACTCATAAAAAGTCATATTTTTGTAAAGTACAACTCAAAAGCACATACCTTGTTGATAATCACCACTTTTCCAACTTAATCTTAAGTTTTGATTCAAATCATGGAAAGAAGGAAGAAGAAAGAAGTGAAGATGGTGATGATGGCGTGGAGAGAAGAAGGAAGAAGAAATTTCTACACAATACACATATACACACGCGCGCGCGTGCACACACACACACACACATATATATATATATATATATAATATTTTTAATCCAGTGAGGGAATGCTCATAATAACTATGGTGCACTCTCATTCTTAACCGTTGATTTTAAATCGAGTTTTAATCTCGTAAAACAGTAAAAATACTCTTTTCAGTAAATGTTTAAGATATATAATGTACTATTCTTTACGTATAACATTTATCCACAATACTTTTGTCACTATACACTATTAATTTTTTATTATTAGTTAAAACGTTCATGTTTAATATCTTGACCATTACAAATATTTACTATAATGATTATAAAACACCACATAATAACGATAACCATCAATTGAAAGTACTGGAGATGGACCCCAAACATCAAAACAAATTAATTCCAAAGGTTTTGAAGTTTGATAAATAGAATTTGAAAATGACAATTTGTATGATTTGCTCACACTACAAGCATGACAATACTGAAAAGAATTATTAGAATCAACAGAAATATTATTTGAAAGAAGAACACTTTGAACGAGATGAATGTTTGCATGACCGACACGCTCATGCCAAAGTGACACAGTTGCTGAAAACGCTTTTGGTGAGAACGACTAAACAGATTGTTGCATCGGAAATAGATATAACCCATCTTTACTCTAGCCTTGGTAAAGCATCTGCTTCGTGGGGATATCCTTCAAAAGATAAGAGTTAGGGAAAAATTCAAGAGAAACATTATTTTGTGAAGAGAATGCAGACACAGACAATAAATTTTTCTTAATTGCAGGAGAATAAAGCACATTATCAAGAATATAAGAATGACCATTAAAAGTTTCAAAAGAAGAACCACGAGAGACAATAGGAAGGGTATTACCATCTGTAATAGTAAGAGTAGCTGTGTATGGAACAGGAACAGGTTGAGCAATAGCAGCAAAGTGATAATTAGCACCGGAATCAACAGTCCAATCAGCAGTTTCAGCTTGCACAGCGTTGCCATGAGATGAGATTTTTGGGGACGGGCATTGACGGGCAACATGACCACTGCCATTGCAGTTAAAACAAGTCAGAAGAGCCAAATTATTACCACGTCCAGCAGAACCAGATTGATGTGCAGAATAATTGTAGTTACGTCCAGCAGAACCAGATTGATGTGCAGAATAATTGTAGTTCTCTCGTCCAAAACCAAACTGATTATAACCACGGCCTCTGCCTCCATGCCCCCCACGGGACCTACCACCATAACTACCTTGTCCACGCCCAGCAGAAGATGCTCCATAATGGGTAGTTGGTGGAACAGAAGCGTTTATAGAATCCAATTTCAATTGCGTTTCCTCACTTAACAGTAACGTGTGAAACTCGTTGAAAGAGATGGGGGTATTTCGTGCTTCAATTGCTCGAGTAAAGGGTTGATATTCAGAACCTAGACCCTCCAAAACATCACAAACTAAGGCTGCATCTGATATTGGATTTTGAAATGCCTCTAATTGATCAGCAAGAAAACGAGCTTTCTTCATGTATGTATCAATCGAATATGTTCCTCTAGAAAGATGCTTCAACTGTTTTCGCAATTGAGGAACCTGTGATTTAGCACCAGTAGAATAGATCGTTGCAAGCTTATCCCAAGCCTTTTTTGCGGTTTTGCAACGTAAAATATGATGAGCAATAGATTCAGAGACAGAACAATTGAGCCAACTTCTAACAATCTGATCCTGACTAAACCAAGTTAAATATTCAGGATTTGGCTCACCAGATTCGGTTGTTTGTGATGGTTGAGGAATCGATCCATCAACATGCCCAGCTAATCGATACCCATGAAGAAGAGGAAGAAGCTGTGCTTCCCACAGCAGATAATTCGATGAATTCAGCTTAATGGTTAAAAGTGTAATATTTGGGACTTGAAGAATAGGAGCAGCAACAGTTTCAGCAGAGGTAGAAAAAATCGTTGGAGAAGGAGAAGAACTCAGACTTGGTTGAGTAGACATGGTGAATCAAATCAATGGACGATGGACGGGAAGAGGAGAAAAAATCAATCGTAAATTTTTAGAAAAGAGCCCTGCACTGGCTCTGATACCATATAAAATTTAAGAATTCTAAGAATCTTTTTTATTTTCAATTTTGTATTGTTGTAGGCTGTATATATAGTATACAGAATCTATTACAAGAGATAATGCTATATTATTTACATTTATCACAGTACAACAAACTATCCTTATCACTTGCTTGTGTTGAAGTATATGGAAGGCAAGGAACGAGTTGTGCTTCAAAGGGACGATACCAAATTCTATATTTACAGTGCATCGTGCAAATCTCCTTCATCCAGATTATATTAAAGCCCAGCATGAGATTGGAAGCTCAAATGCGGAGATTAGTGCAGCTGACTCTATTCAAAGAAGCCTTTATCCTAGAAGATGGTTGCCTCCCCTGCAAATTTCTCTAAAATTAATTGTGATGCAACTTTTCATCAACATTCTTCCGTGGCAGGTGCAGCCTTTATTATCATAAATAACGCTGGTATTTTGAAGGATGGAGTTAAGTGTCTGATTCAACCATTTTCTCTATTAAGGAATGAAGCCCAAGTCGTACTTTTGGCTGTGCAGAGAGCTATCATGTTGAATCTTGAATTTTGTTTGTTTGAATCAGGCAATTTGCAACTTGTCCAAGCTCTAAACTCACAAGATTTAATTCACGTTGAAATTGATGCTATTGTACTTAAAATTAAATATTTGGCTGTTGTTTTTGCTCATTGTTCATTTATTTTTGTTCATAGACAAGGAAATAGGGTAGCAGATTGGTTAGCAGCTTCTGTTTTCAAGAATTGCCTTAGAGCAGACTAGTTATATAATCCCCCAAGTCAATTGTAAAGTTCTTTCCTTCTTATAAAAAAAAGGCGGCAATGCCAACCCCCAATGTTTTTTTTATCAATCCAACCCTAATGCTATAGATTAGTTGACTAATAATATAATATGAAGTTCCCAATATATCTCCAGGAATATGCCTTTTCCTCTCTTGCCAGGTCGTTTACATAAGCTTATTCACCGTATGCCCTTGTCGTTTTATTTAATTACTCATTTTGCTCTTTTCCCCCATATTTATGCTATTTTTAGATTAATTACATTTGATTATCACTTATCTTCCTTTATCGCATTAAAATTTCAAAATTTTATTTTATAAATATAAAATTCTTAAATTTTTTATTTTATTTCAATAAAATTTCTAATATAATGTTTGACAATTAAAATATGACATAATAATCACATGTCACTATATTACAAAAACAAGTATAAAAAAATAATTCAATTACATCTTATTTCACACTTGTATATAGAGAATTAAATATATAATAAATAATAATTTTAGGTCCCCTAAAAAAATATAAACAAATAATGAGATGAAATTAAATTTTTTTATAATAAAATAATACGTAGTTATCAAATCACACTTCAACCGTAATAAAATAACATATTTTAAAAAAATTATATTATATATTATTTTTTAAGTTTTATTTTCATTTTCACTCTTCTAACTTTTTTTTTCACTTTTAAACTTTTAATTTTTAATTTTTAATTTTTAATTTTTTCATTTTTAAAAAATACGGAACTTCTTCTTTTTTACTTGTTTGCAACCAAAAATTCCCTCTTATGCTTGCATGCTACTGAAACATTATCAAATCCAAATTCATTTTTGTTTCTTCTATTTCCTTTGACCTTTTCTTTTCTTTTCTTTTCTTTTTTACTTTGACTTTATAATTTTTGTCATTTGATGGTGATAGAGACTCTCTTTCTTATTTTTTATAATTAATTAACCCTTTTTTTTTTGCATTTTCTCTATTCTTTATTTTTATATATAAATAATAGCATCATATATCAATACTCAATAGCATTATAATATAAAAACTATTCAGTAGACCATCATATATATGCAACAATATAATCATCACATATATATGACAATATAATTATAATATATTCATTTTTCATCTAGGATCGTTTCATTTAAATATTAATATATAATTATTTAATTCAATTAATTTGTATCCCATTAGAAATGTTTATTTTTATACTCCATTTAACAAAAATATCAATTTGATTTCTTTTTTGTAATTATACATTTTAATTTCTTAAAAAAATAAAATTATAAAAGTCATATATGTTTAGTTACTTATCGGTATATATTATATATAACAGTATGTACGTGTTATTTAAGTGTTAATTTTTAAAAGAATAAGAATATAAAAGTAATATATATTTAATTATATATCGGTATATGTTATATATAATAAAATATACTTGTTAAAATTTTAAAAAAATAAAAGTATAAAAATAATATATATTTAGTTATATATCAGTATATGTTATATATACAACATATAGATTTTAAAAGAATAAGAATATAAAACTATTATATATTTAATTATATGTCAGTATATATTACATATAATAATAAGAAATTAAATATTAGTACAGCATTATTATATATATGCAGGTATATATCGTATATATTACATATAACTATATATGTATATATTACATATATGTAGATATATGTCAGTATATGTTGGTATATGTTAATATATCTTACATATATTTTAACTAAATAATAACAATATATGTGAGCATATATTGATATATATAGATATATGTTACATATACTTTAACTAAAGAATAATAATATACATCGATTTATGTAGATATATATTACTTACTAAAAAAAATATAGATATATATTACATATAACTAGATATATGTGGGTATATATTGCAAAAGAATAATAATATATATTACAGATACTTAGATATATATGGGTATATGTTAGTTTATATCAGTATATATTAGATATACTTTAATTAAATAATAACAATAAATGCAAATATATATCGGAATATATGAGTATATGTTGATATTTATCAGTATATATTGCATATATTTTAATAATATATATTAGTATATGTAGGTGTATATTAGTATATGCTATATATACTTTAGGTAAAGAATAACAATACATGTAAATATATATAGATATATGTCGGTATATAAATATTTTATATATTTATTTATATGTGAGTATATATTATATATATCTAGATATATAAAAAAACAACAATATATATTACATATAACTAAATGTACGTAAGTATATGTTATAAAATAATAATAATATATATTGCATATATCTGTGTATATGCTGATATATTATATATATTTTAAGTAAAAAATAATATTATATGTCAGTATATCTTATATATGCTTTAATTAAAAATAACAATACATGTGGATATAAGTGATTATATATGGATATATGTCATTATATAATTATCATAATTATATTAAATTTTTATTTCACAAAAAATAAATATAATTTTATATTTATTTTCCATATAATTTAGATATGATTTTTTTACTTGAACATCTCAAATCTAACTATTTTAGTTAGATCATCATTAATAAAAAAAATTAAAATTATAATACTTAATTTTAAATTAATAATTATTCCACTATTATATTTAATTAATTAATTTATAAAAAATAAATAAATTAATTTATGATAATTAATTTATATGAAAATTAATTGAGATAATAAGTTTTACTTGCATTTCAACTCAATAACAATATTTTAGTTGAAATTTATGGATAATAATTTAATTCAAATTAGTTGCATGATTCAAAAATTATATATATATATATATATATAATATAGATAAAAATATTTGTGTATTAAAAAAATAGTAGTCAGCTCATTGTTTATCTTATTTATCCCATAAAAAATAGTATTTTGTCTAAGTACCGTATTTTTTCAAATAAAAGATTTGTATAGTATAAAATTAAAAAAAAAATTTGCAATGTAGTTTTGCAATTAGTTTTAGATTTTAGGGTAATTTTATAAATAATCCAAGATTTTAATAGACAAAATTAAAAGTTTAAATTTTATATTTATAAAATAAAATTTAAAAATTTTAATGGGATAAGACTAATAAAATAACATGATCGGTATAATTTAAGCTGTTATTTTTATAACTTTCAATTTAGTTGATATTTATTTAAAATTATAAGATAAAATTTTTAAATTTAGACGTAATTTTTGTATTGTATTAATAATTATTCATTACCGATTAATTTTATATTTTTTGAGAGGGTTTTTTCATCAAATCTGATGAACTACAAAATAAATGAATAAAAACAGGTGGTGACCAATAACTAATAATCAGAGAAAAAACCCTTATTATTAGAATGATAAAATCATAAATAAGGTGAAAGCAATGGTTAGATAGTGAGGCACAGATCTCGTACAAATCACGCGAGAGAGTAGGGAGGAAGGAAGACCAGCTCATTTCTTTCCTCCATTGCAACAGCACAGTTTTTGTTAGCTGGAGAGGGGCTTGGCAGAGAACGTCTGTAATTCTCTCTTTCTCCTTCATTTCTGTTCAATGGCTCTTTCAGATTCTAATCGCCAATCTCTAATCCCTAGCTTTCTCTACTCGTCTTCCTCTGCTAAAACCCTCTCTCTCTCTAAACTCCTCTATTCTAACTCTTCTCAATCGCCGTCGCAAATGAATAAGTCCGCCAGCTTTGTGATCCCCGCTCCCAGCGAGCCTGGTAAGATCGAGATGTACTCGCCCGCTTTTTACGCTGCTTGTACTGCTGGAGGTATTCTCAGTTGTGGACTTACTCATATGGCCGTCACTCCTCTTGACCTCGTCAAGTGCAATATGCAGGTAACATTTCTACAGATCTGTGTTCTTTTGTACTTATTTTTGTCTTTTTGTTTTGCTTTATTTTGATCTTTGAAGTGTTTGATTAGATCTATATCCGATTCTGATGATCTTTTCAGCTTGATTTTGATTGTTTTATCGTTCAATCACATGTTGGACCCATTTTTGTGTCATTTTGGCTTGATTTGATCTCCTTTTGGTTGGATCGGTATCTTTGATGCTCTCTATTGTGCCTGAATGAGGTTTCGTAGTTGGCGTTTGATTGGTTTTGAAAAGTAATGGATATTTGTTTAATTTAGATTTTTTAAGAGATCTGAATGTAGAATTTTGTTTGCCTTTTGTTTTTGTTTTTGTTTTTTTGAATTTCTACAAATGATTTTCATTCTTCTCAGTGTTTTTACTTATTTTTGTGCTGCAAGTAATAGTATCGTTTACATTATTTTACAAAACTGGTATATTCCTCTGTAATTATTTTTTTGATTTGATAATTTTGCAAGTGACTGTTGGCTCATTTGGATATTATTAATGTTACCAAAAGCATTCACTGTATATAATGCTTGTTGCATTTTCGTAGTACAGAGGATGGTTGTCAAAATCCCGATTCAAAACGTAGAATCTTATGATTCTACGAGTTGAATATAAAATTAAGTTTTGAATCGGTTGCAGAATCGTTTTTAGGGTGGAATCCCATAGAATCGCGATTAGTCGTTAGAATCGGTGAAATCTCAGTGTTTGCGATTCAAGTAGTTAGAATCGGTGGAGGAGAAGCAACGCGTGGAGGTGCAGGAGATGAGGACTCAACGGTACTGCCTTGGCTAGGACTACGCGCTGCAGCGGCGGTGACTGAAGCAGCTGCTGCGGCGGCTGTAGCGGCAGCACCAGCTGCGTTATTGAGTTCCGTAACGGTAGGAAAATTAGTCTTAGCCTTAGAACCACGAAACTCACGAGCAACAGCGTCATAAGCACGGGCTGCCTCTTCAGCAGTATCAAAAGTACCAAGCCAGACCCGGGTTTTCTTGCCAGGGTCTCGGATCTCGGCAGCGTATCGTCCCCAAGTGGGGGTGTTTTTGAAAGGTTAAAGCCACGCTCCTTTTAGGGTGGGTGATTTGTTTTTGTGTCGTTGTGTGTACAGTGAAAGCTGATAAAACGTGACTTCTCTTGCACGATCCACTTTAGTAACTTCACTATCAAATCAAACGTTGACACGTTGCTTCTCTTCTCTCTACAATAAGATTAAAAAAATTACTATTAAAAGGCTTTGGTTTAATTTTTTTAGTATAAATAAATTAAATTAATTTTTTCACTTTTTTGACCTTTTGTTTTTACAGTGTCATTTGTCATAAAGTTGCCAATAAAAGGCCATTTTTCATAACCATAATAAATTAACAGAGTAATTAAGTTGATTGTCATGGACAATAAATTATTGGTTTGGACGTTGGTGATGCTCCAAATGATGCAATGGATGATGATGATATCTTTGATCTTACTTAATATCTTTAATAATTATTTATAACTTATGTTAATTTATGTCTTTTATTTCAATTTGTAGTTTGAATCTATGTTTAAACTTGTGAAATTAATCATTTAATTATGGTTTTATGTTTTTTAACATGTTAAATGTAATTTATTTATGAAATGTGGTAAAATTTTCATTTAACGTAGAATCTTACGATTCAAATACGATTCTACCGATTTACGATTTTAGAATTAGTTTTCGATTCAAGGTAGAATCCCGATTTTGACAACCTTGGTACAGAGGTTTGCCTAGTTGTAATCATGTTTTAAATTTCTTGGCCTTAGCCTTAATAATTGAGGTTCTAGATCTATGTTTTTTTGCATGAGATTCGATGTGGTTATGCTATATTCTGAACTATGTTTATTCGTCAATTTGATACCAAAATATTACTGCCTTTTTTTCTGTGTGTATGTGTCAGCTATGGGGTATATTTTGATAATTGATGGGCAAGCTAACATACCATTGGTTGATATTTGCGTTGTAGTAAATTATTCAATGCTACTTCAGGTCTAATATGACTTCTAATAATATATGGAGAAAGAGACAGCTTAAAGATTTATATTTGCCATGGGTTAAAATTACAGTTTTGCCTAGTTGAATATTTCCTTTCATCTCATTTGCTTCTCATCAACTGAGCATGAATCAATTGATTTGACATGTTATAATTGTATTTTAATTGTCATAAATAAACTAAACTTAGATGGTGGGATTTTCCAGATTGATCCTTCAAAGTACAAAAGCATCTCATCTGGCTTTGGAGTTCTGCTCAAGGAGCAGGGTGTTAGAGGCTTCTTCAGGGGTTGGGTGCCAACCCTCTTTGGTTATAGTGCTCAGGGAGCTTGCAAATTTGGATTCTATGAGTTTTTCAAGAAGTACTACTCTGATATTGCTGGGCCAGAGTATGCTAGCAAGTACAAGACCTTGATTTACCTTGCTGGTTCTGCATCTGCTGAGGTTATTGCAGATATTGCACTTTGTCCTTTTGAGGCAGTAAAGGTTCGTGTTCAAACTCAGCCTGGTTTTGCTAGAGGCATGGCAGATGGATTTCCCAAATTTGTAAAATCTGAGGGTGCACTAGGGTATGATTGCAAAATTCATCAAATATTTGTTTCATTGAGCCTGTGCCAAGTTGTATATGCATAACTTATTATATTTTTTCAGGTTGTACAAGGGCATTGTTCCTCTTTGGGGACGTCAAATTCCATGTAAGTTGTCTTCAACTTCTCTCTTACTTTTTCTATTGCATAATTATTCTAAGTTGATAGTTGTCATCTCGTGGTTTCTCCTGCTCATTATATGTGACATTAATTTTTCCATCATTAAATGTATTATGTTTGATCCTAAAGCATGTTATTCTAATAATTGCTTATTGGCTGTTCTTTTTAAAATACAGTGACTATTTTGGAACTTGTCAGTTTTTTAAGAATTGAAAAGGGAAAAAAAGTTTTGATGCACAGAAGTACTTTAGGCCTCAGTCCTGATTTGTTCATGATGGGCAACCAAGTTGAAGCTCCCTATTGAAGTGTGAATTTGTGTTTGAATTTTTGTTTTTTTGCTAACTTTACACTGATTATGGCATGACCTTAGTTATTATCACGATGAAGTTCTAAAATTTTATTCTATTCTACTGTGAGATTGCATTTACTCGTGAATAAGTTCATCTGTGTAAACTTCTGCTTTCACTGATGAGAACTCATTTATTTCTTCCCGTGTGATTGCATTTAATAACTGATGAATAAACACATCCGTGTAAATTTCTGTTTTGATTGATGAGATCTCAGTATTTAGGCACTATCATTTCTTTTATTTTTTTCCATTGTCCATTCAAGGCCTTCATTTTTGGTGCTGCACTGTCTACAAAGCACTTCCTTTCTAGCTCCGTGTGCAGGTAGCAGTTATGGTTGTTTGATATTTCATTTTCAAAGCCCCTGCTTTGGGGTGGGAGAGGATCATGTTCAACCTGTCAACTCTTGCTGCAATTTGCCTTGCCTCGTGTGTCTCTATTTATCTTTTGTTTGGTTTTTCTCTGGCCACATCAGTGGTACTGGTTGCAGTTGCTGGCAATTTATAATGTCAAAATATTTTGTTGTAGATACAATGATGAAGTTTGCATCTTTTGAGACCATTGTTGAGCTGATCTACAAGCATGCCATCCCAACACCAAAGGACCAATGCAGCAAACCACTACAGCTTGGCATTAGTTTTGCTGGTGGTTACATTGCTGGTGTTTTCTGTGCCATTGTATCTCATCCTGCTGATAATCTTGTCTCTTTTCTTAACAACTCTAAAGGTGCGACTGTTGGTGATGTAAGTACCTTTTCCTTTTTTCTTTTCGAAGATTCTCTGAAAATTTACCCCACATATATATATGTATATTCTCTCAATGCTCATGTTCCCAAATTTTCCTTTCTTCTTTTGCAGGCTGTGAAGAAGCTAGGTTTATGGGGCCTGTTTACCCGTGGGCTTCCTCTCCGTATTGTCATGATTGGAACTCTTACTGGAGCCCAGTGGGGTATCTATGATGCCTTCAAGGTTTTTGTGGGACTGTAAGTATTCTGGACGATTGTTATATGCCCTCTTTGTTAGTTGGTTTGGTGGGCCATGTAATGGGCTTTGATGTTAATTTCAGGCCTACCACTGGTGGCGCTGCTCCTGTTGCTGCTCCTGCTGCTGCTGCAACTGAACTTGCGAAGGTGTAATTTTGGAACAGCAGATTTATTTTGCTTGGTTTTGTGGAAGCTGGGGAATCTATAGGGGTAATAAGCATAGAATCATTGACTCTCAAATCTGGAGATTATTCTTTTACATTCGGAAGTTGCAATTTTTTCATGTTGACTAATTTTGTCTGAGAAGGGATGTTTTTGAGTTCATTCCTTCTATAATGAATACATTCTAGTTAGATCTCATATCAAATTTCGTTTTGACGTTAGGATTGCGATATCCCCCATCGGAACAACCAAACATAATGGGCGGATTGGGGGGGGGGGGGGGGGAGAGAATATATTTTGTTCTGTCCACTTCTCTTGGTATATGAGAATACACATGTTGGTTATATCAGTGCATTAGTTTTTCGATCTTTGCATTGGTTTCTGTTACTCATTACGTAATGAGCCTGTTGTGTCATTTCTATAGTCATTTTTTTTATTTGCCAGCCAGTTTGTTTCTTTTGATATTACATTTAATAGTCCTGTGGAAATGATGCTTGACTTGTGTGCTGGTGAGCAATAGAGTGCATCCGCGTGTTACAAAATGTCAATTGGGGTTCATATTAAGGTTCTGTGTTGGTTCTCACAACCATAATCTGAACCATTAGTGATTAGAGTAAGATAACAGTTTATCATATGGCCTTTTGTTACGGAATACATGATAGGTAAATGATGTGTATGAATCTCATTGAAATTCAAAATTTCAATAACTTGTTAATTTGATGACTAGAAGTTTGAAGGATTTTTGTCATCTCTTAAGAATCATTCCAAACTACGAACTAGGAAGATTGCCAAAACCTTGGTGTAAAAACCTTATTTATATCACATAAGCTCTTTATGTTGACGTATGTTAAAAAGTGCAATACTATATTAAAAATTAATATTCTCCCTGTCTTATGTCATTTTTCATTTCACATTTATTTAGAAAAATTAAAATTTTTAATTAATGGATAATTTTTTTAATAATCTATTTTTTTACTTTTTATTTATATTAAATAGTTATAAATTGTTGCAAAAATTAAAATAGCTATTAATGAGGTTAAAGTAGTTGTAAGTTAAAAAATATAAATAATAATAGAGGGATAATGGTTAATTTATAATTTAACTATAATCTAAATAAAGCAATGAGTTTATATTTTGAAACAATAAAAAAAAAGAAGAAAGTTTTTCTATTATTTTTGAAAAAATGTTAAATTAAAATAATAATTTTAAACTACACTGTATACTCATTCTTTAAAATCAAAATGATAACGGAAAAAAAAAAAAGTCCTCACAGACTAAGAAGCCTTTCAATGACTAGTGAGTAGAAATCATTTAATTGCGCGTTCACATAAAAATTTTAGGATACAAGTTAGAAAAATCATAAAAATAATTTATCATGATCAGCCCTTTTAATCACACGAAATAAAAATTTAAAATGATTGTTGATAGGCATGATTCCTAACTTGGATTAATCAGTTAACATGTTTGTTTCTGTAAGGAATAATCCTTTTTTCTTCCCTAAACATGTTTAGCTTGGTGTTGAACTCATTGAATTTGTCTGTCATTTATCAATATGAAATGACAATTATATCACAAGGATATCAAGAAACTCAAACAAATCTCATCCATTCAATTAGCACCAACATCCATTCCATATAAACCCTGCCAAAGGTGATTAATGCTCTTAATATTCTCTCTTGAATTTTAGCTTTCGGTTTGCTCAATAACTCCATGTTAACTACTTGACTTGAGCAGCAATGTTTGTTTCTTGGCAAGTACCTCACCTGCTTTGCTAAGCAATAACCACCATTGCTCTCTTCAGATCTAGTATTGTTCTCTTAAGTTTTCCATTACACTAGCCGCTGCCTTTAAATTGCTTTTCCAGAAAACCATCACCACGGGCTTTCCAATCCACCAAAATCTCTTCTCGTTTCCCTTCAATTTCCCTCGGCTCATTGGAGAACATGCACACATAACTCTATTAGTTTAAACACAACTCTTGTCCACTGCAATTTTGAAATTCAAAGGCACATCAATCCCTTGTAATATTCTGCTACTCCCAATAAAACCAACTAATAGTATATCCAAAAATCCCTATTTGACAAATTCCTTTTGAGCTTAGCGATAGAAGCTTTGTTGAACAAATATAAACCCAAACCACAATCACTTTTTGGCAAACAAACGTTTTTTCCAGCTCACTAAATTAATCTTTTTTTTATTTTCTGAAGAGCCCGAATATGAACTGTCCACAAAACTTTTCAATTTCATCAGAAGTGCCTTTAGGTAAAATGCAATATTGCATCAGATACACTAGGATGGATAACAAACAGAATTCACCGAAGTGATTGTACCTGCCAATGAGAGAGAGTTGGCCTTTCAAGAAGCAGGCCTTTTCCTAATCTTCTCCACCGGATAATTACACTTTAATTTATCATTCCTCCTTGGCACACCTCGATAAACACCAATGTTCTTTGTAGACATGAAACTGGACATTATCTAAAATTGGCTTATGAGACTTGTATTCATGTTCTTGGAAATAGTGAAAGAAATGTTGCAGACATTCACTTTTTGGCTTGAGCAAACACAGAATTCAGCTAACACATTTTTCATCACTTCTACCTGCTCCAGATGCTTCCCCAAAGATAATCACACATCTGCCAAGAAAAAGCGAGAAAGAGGGCCATGGCAGTGAATGGTTAATAGGCTTCTAAATCCCAAATTAAACAACTTAACAATTCCATGTGTCAATCTCTCCATACACATAATAAAAATGTATGGTGATAAAGAATCACCTTGGCACGCTGTTCGGAAAGGAGCAAAACTATTTGTAATAATCATTCCAAAGAAGACAAATGTGCGAAGAATATATACAAGAGAAAAATTTGGATTTGCGGACAAGGCTGAAGTTGCGGAGAAATATTTTAGAATCAAGAATTTTAAGTTATTAGAATTAAAACTGAATATATGTATTGCAGGTTTAGTAATTTTAATAGAGAAAGAGCAAAATTATTTTAGATGGAATGGTAGTGTCTCGTGTTATAGGAAGTGTAGCAGTAATTATCCCGTGGTGGAGGTTTAGGTGTGGGACTAAGTTATAGTTGAATATCGTAGGCGCTTATGTATGCTGAATGCACTATAAGGATAGAATATGAACATTTCCTTATACCAATTAGTTTTAGGAGAAATGGCAGCACATGATATCCTATAAGTGATATCAGCGCTGAGGTCATGAGCACGATTTTCAGCGAGAGCAATTACTGAGGGAGAGATTATTACACAATATGTGGTAGCAATTATCTCGTGGCGAAGCCCAGGTGTAAGCCAATTTACAGTCGATTGCCGTAGATACTTGTGTGTGCCGAATGTACTATAAGGCTATGATATGCATATTTTCTTGTATCAAATGATTTTAGAATAAGTGGGAGCGCCTAGAGTCCTGCACCTCATGACACTTATTTTAAATATTTTGACTCAATTCTAAATAAAGTGGAGGAGTATCAGAAGTGTTTTGTGTGACCATAAGATATCAATTAAATTAAAAAATAAATTTTAACACACTGTAATACGGCATGCGGTAATATATGATAGCAAATATTGGACATTAAAAAAATAATATATGGATAAATTGCATATTACTGAAATATGACAAAACTCTATGTAGCGCCTCACAAATAAAAAACACCTCAACGTTTATATTATTTAAATTCATATCATAAAATATGATAGTTTTACACTGATTATCTATGATTGTTACCTATTACAACTCTCCTCTTTTAGTCAGAGGTTAGACTAGCTATGCATAAAACTCATACATATGCAGAGTTATGCTAACAATATATACAATTTTTAAATGAATAAATTCTTTCTCTGGAAAAGAAAATCAACTAGTAAGATGTAATAATCACGAATTATGAATATTGATATTAAAAGGATTTTTTTTCCTGAGGATTTTTTACGGTTAATTTCTTTTTTTAAAAAAAAAAAGAATAAACTTCTGGTGATTTTCAAATTTCTTTTTTTTTTTGGAAAAGAAAATAATCAATAAGATGCAATAATCACGGATCATGATACATTAATGTAGACATTGAAAGGATTCTTTTTCGAAGGAATTTTACAGATTTCTTAAGAATCGCCATCTAATTCAACAATTGCTTTAGAGTGCCAGCTGTTAATGAATAGAACAAGCAATTGTGCAAACTACTAAAAAATTATTTCTTTCTGTATTTTAATTATATATGGATGCATAATCTAAATTCTAACTGTATCAAACAATCACACTAGCAATTGAGAATTGAGAATTCAGATAGCAATCGTTAACTCTCCCAAATGCTTGTCCAAATAGATTCTAAATTTGTAAGCTAATAAATAAACCAAATTTTTTGAATAGTGCAAGAAATTAATGAATCAGCTCAAACTCATAAAGAAGATTGATTAAGGAATGTAATTTATCCTGCAAATCATCACAATACAATAAATTAAGTATATCATCAAGTAAAGGTACTACAAGCATGTTTGCCGGCCGGACATAGAACCTCAAAATATAAGTGTTCGAATACAAAATACATAGTTGATAATTTACTATCATCTTCCTCGAAAAATATTGGCTTCACTCACAAGTCATAATTCCACAATTCCCACTTGAATTTCACAAGCTCCATTTGTAAATAAACCAAAGAATTGATCTATCAAATACCAATATACAATATCATCATTCCTGTCCGTTTATTGCTGTCTAAAGGAGACTTCTTGGATTAGGTGTTTGGTACGGACCAAGAACTGGGACCCCACCTCCTTCAAACAAGATTGATTGTGAAGGACACATAAGCGTGAGTATCAGCATCACCGCCCAAAGCAGCCATCCCTCCTCCGATGTCATCTTCGGATTTCCAGTATATGCTGCATTACCATATCAGGAAAGATAATAAGAATGTACAGAAGAGAAATTAAATATGTCTGGACGCACATCCTATACAAATAAGGTCGGTGAAGGAAGCAAATGGATATCAATAGACATGTTTCTCCGGAATGTCAAAAGAAAACGAGATAGAGATTAACACTCCATAGAGAACTACAGAAAAACCACAAAAAAAAAAAAAAATGCACGTTCAATTCGAAAAACAGAAATATTAGGAAACAATCAGAAAGACTAATATATTGAAATATTGCTGTTAACACATCTAATGCAGCAAAAAATTTTTTGTTCATACAACACACCATTTTCCTGACCATTTCCAGTTGTGGGTTTAACATGTTAACCTATTGGTTTCTGAAATTATGATTGTTGAAGTTAAATATTTTATTTAAGTAACTTCTCAGAGATGCAGAATCTTAATCCAGGAATATCTTAAAACAATTGAAAATAGAATTTCTGAAAAACTACAAAACAAGACTTTGAATGCTATTCCCCTCCACATATTAAGAAGTGGATGCAAAAAAGTCCAAATATTTTGTCACCATCCAGACTCTACAGTGATAATTTGTCCAGGAAAGACCACAACGTATCACACCTCAAATACAAGTTGATATAAAGAACTGAATAAATATCTTGAATTACTTGTGTAAATGAAGTGCATAGAAAACCATGAACAATCAAATCAACCTCAAGTAGTAGCTTTTTTTTATTATTATTATTAGGTGAAGTTTCCGCACTTTATATTGGAAGGGTATAAAGTTGACTTGCCTGTTTGCACTGTCGCACAATCCTTCAAGGATTGTTCGCACTTTCTTCTCACTTTTCACAGAAGGAGCTAAAACACATGCCTGAAATGATAGCCAGTGCTTTGGTAAAACAGATTCTCATTAGGAAAATCACTTATGATATAAACAGTAATTACCAAGAAAGATGGTGGCAATCCATATCTTAAAATGCTCTCTGAAAAAACACGTACTGCACAGAAATGCATCCAGGAGCTGAAAACCTGCATGAATAAAACTCATTCAGTTTAAAATAGAATTGCAATGACACCAATACAAATAAAAATTTTCAATGATGATAAATGCCAGAAATATAAAAAAAGCTAAGTCATAAAAGCATTGAGAAAGGCTAAAACAAATCTGAGAATCATGACGCAATGGCATTAGCCTAGTAAGTGGATAACTAGATCTAGGCTCTTTAAGCTAGAGGCCCACAATTTTATAAAAAAAAAAGCTAGAGGCCCACAAATCAAGGGAAAATACACAAAATAGAACAGCAGAGAAAAAATGTGATGACTCTGAAGCTAAGACATGACATTGCCAACATATAAAGAGAATATATTTCCTGAAGATGTGGGTCTTTGTTAATTATATAGAGGTTTTGGCGATGATCATCTGCTCAAAATACAAAACCAATTGGAGTACTTTTCCACAGAGCTGAACACTAGATTGGATATGAGCCCACAGTTCCAAAGATTAAAGCAAAGCCAGATATTATATAATGAAACTCTGGCATATTGGTTAGCATCAAGTACACTTTGCGGTGGACAATTCCTCATCAGAACTAGATATGTTCATCCAGCACACAGATCATTAACACAAGCCCATGGACAGGTCTAATCAGAACCAATGCATTAACTTGTACCAATTCTATATATAGGAAACCTCATCCTAGATAAAGTTTCTAAGTTATCACTTATTACAGTCTCAAGGATGATAATGTTGGCATCAAGCTCTAAGAGTCATGGAATCCATTAGTAAACAAGACCGCTTAAAGCCAAGTTGGTACATCATAAACCAAGTTACATATTACAATACATTGTGATTGATAGTCCAATTTGTCATTTTCATTTTGCTTAGTCTTAATGTGTAGGGAACCATGATACCATGTAGAAGAATTTTGGTAAGTAATCCTCGGTTGCGAAAATACAGAGCTACTACTATATGCAGAACCATTCTACTATAGAAACCATAAACTCCCAAGTGCCATCATATTTTTACTTGCTTTTTCAATTCCTCAATCTCAAGCCAAAAATATGCTGCCAGAGTCTTCTACTAAACATATCCTAATTTGAGCAACTATATAGCCATTTTTTTTCCTTCAAACGTCAATCTAATCAATCAACAATTCAGCCTATAGAATTCCTCAATCCATTTCTCATATATTTTAAACCTAAAATCCTTAAATAATTCAAAACTGTATGCAATCACAGAGAAGAGAAAGGAAAGAAAAGGGAAGGAAAGTACCTCTCCGTAACTAGTATAGGACCACTGCAAAAGAGAGCTTCTTAAGCTTTCGTGGTCTTGCACTAATTTTTCCAACTCTTGCTTCCTACTCTCTTGTGCTTCTGGACTATATTCAAAATCACGAATCTGAAAAAAGCAATAAACAGATAATCATATATCAAACATGTCCTATCAACTGAATCATGTAGTCCAAAATATTGAAGTACTTAAGCTGACATTGCAAGTGAAGATGCAAGATAATATAGTGAGGTGATGCTGTTCTTACAAGCAATCATGTAACAGTGATAGCATGTGCAAAACTAAAACTATTACTCACTTGGAACCCTTTTTCACGTGCGCTTATTCTAAAATTGTCTGCAACACGACAGAATAGTGTTACTGTGTAAAGAGCATATTCATTATCCTCATATAACCTCTTGGAGGACCTAGGAACCTGTACGAAACAAGCCCAACAAATTAAGCTGAAGTAGAGAAACTGTTATTAATAAAATAAATTGCACATTATTCAAGGAACAGTTAAGCTAGAAAGTCTAAGTAACCTAATTGAACTGGCATACAAGGTAATAAAATTACCCTATTAAGTTCTTTTCTTCCTTTTTGTTTCTGAATATGCATTGCCCTTCTAAGTTATGATACTCGTGCTTAGCTACAACTCTATGATAAGGCTACATGTTGACATATTAGGATTCCTATTTATCCACTAATTTGAATTGCCAAATTGCAAAAACTGATGCATCCAAGTAAAATCTTCATCCTACACAGGGTATATTAGGATGAAAATCAAACTAACTATGCTACTACAGGTAACTACCTTCAGAGCAGCAATGATTGGATTCATAATTCACATACTAACTCTTACCACATAGCTAGTCAATGTTTCGTAGCTTGCCAACCAGTCCTTCTGTGAATACTTGGGAACTATTGCAACAAGGGTTACAAGATGTTCAGATGCAATAATATCCTCTGGCTTCACCAGATTGGAAAGATCACGAACAGCTAAACTGAAAATGAAAGACACTGGTTATACAAGGAATAAATAAAGTACTTGTACATACTGTAATTAGACAAATGGGTGATTTTATACCTTCCACTTTGCTTTCGATTAATGGCATTGAGTTGACTGCGCACATTGTTATACTCAGCAACTCGAACCTAGAATACAACATAAAGCTTAAGGCCCAAACTTCCAATCCCATTTACATGGGTCATATTATGGCCTACATTTGCACCTCATAAAGCTATCACCAGGTTCAATTTCTTAGGTTAATAATCAATTAAATTCCTTCATCCCTTCGCCAACAAATGTAGAGGAGAATGTCAAAGTAGGGCTGATAGTCGCTCAATATCTCAAAAGCAGCACATAATATTCGGAGCAAAAATGCTAGAGGAAAAAATGTATATACAAATAGGCTCAACGATCTCAAGATTTCTTTCAGGTTGGAAAAATTTACTAAATTGATAGCAGCATCATTACTGACAATTCCTCGTACTTCGTGAATGTTGATATTCTGGTATATGTTATTTTGTTGAGGCAAAAAGTAATCATATCAATTCATTCAACAAAAGAAAAAAAAAGAGAAATCAATTGACATGATGCCATATCTCTCCCAACAAAGCATTTTGTTATAGCATTGCACTGGGCTCCTACTTTTTCATCTTTGCTTATTTTAAAAGTAGCATTATTATCTAGAAAATAATCATTACCTTGAGATCATCCTCAATCTTTGAAACTTGAGAATGAATGCTGTCAACAATCTCCCTTGGTGGTGACATTGTTGGATATTTTGCTTCGTCCCAAACAAACCTACGATCACAACACAGAAAATACAGTTCACAAAATCCATATCAGTGATTATTCATAATAAAGAGACTTTAGCTCAAACTAGACCATCAAAAATTCCATATTACCTGGTGAGGTATGAATCAACAGGTACACCATCAACAGTCAAAGCACTGCTCTCCACACCAGACACCCTCTCCAAGTCCTCGATCTGTCTCCTGATCTTGTGAGACACTCCTTCTATAAAGCTATTTGACTGCACAATCAATCAAATTAAACAAAATTCTATAAAAATTTTAAAACTGATACATTTAAAATTTCATTAAAAATTAATCAAATACGTTATATACATAAAAAAAAAAACACTTTTTGATCATGTAAATCAAAGAGGATAAATTCAGCATTAGATAACGAATTACTTTCAAGAGATCGTCGCTCAGAGAAAGAAGAGAATCCAAGGTTCCAACACGGAGATTGGGAATATTGAACTGAAAATTGATAAAAACAAAAGAAAACAAAACATTGAAATTGAGAAATAAAAAAAATCAGATCAGATAAAATATAGATTGAAAGAGAAGAAAAGAGAGTGAAGTGAAAGTAACCCTATAGAGAAGAGTATCAAAGGAATGCTTAGAGATTTGTTTTTGTAAACGGTTCCACAGAATCGAAGCCAAGTTTTGAATCGGCAGAGACACAACCCAATATCTAGTCGCCATTGTTGTCCTTTCTTCTTCTTCTTCTTCTTCCTCTTTGATTATCGAAGCTTACATACACAGGAGAGGTTTTTCTAGTTGCGGAGGAGATAAAATTTCCATTTATTTTTTATTTTGTATTTTCTCTATTTGTTGAAAGAGAGTGTATGTGTTATTACTGTGTGTATATTGCACCGGATCCGATCTGACAGGGTAAAGTGATTTTTTTTTACCAGCAATTAAAAATAGGTGCTTTTAGGTAATTTGGATAGGTGGCAACGCAATACAGTGATATATGATATTATATGATTAGGAATAATATTTATTATATTTAAAAAGATATAGCATAATATAATTAAATAAAAATAATTTTATTTAATTTAATGATATTTTTAATATTTTAATATATTATAGGGATAAAAAAATTATTTATTAGTATGTTTTTAATATTTAAAAATATTCATTTTGAATATTTTTAAAAAATAAAATTATAAAAAATTAATAAATTAGTGGATTGAAAATTTATAGTATTTAAACTATTAGATTATTATAGAAAATTATATAATAAAAAGATAAAAATTAAAATAAATAAGAAGTAAATTATATCTTACTAAAATATAGATAAATCATGAAGCAAATAAGATATTAATGGATATCATAATGACACGGTTTAACTAGTAAATTTAATTTTCATAAAATATATTTAATTTTCATTAAAATTTATTATAATTGCTTATTTAAAATAATTGAAAAAAAATCATAAGCATTACACAAGATTATTACAGTCAATTTTAATAAAAATAATATATATTTTTAATAAAAAAATAAAATATTTATTGCTATTTAAAATATGCAACTATGATATTCATTGCCATATTCCTTAAAATAAAGGCTAGATGCTTAAATTTATTATAAATTTTACCATTTTTAACTATATTAGTCGTTATATTGCAAAGATTTTAAATAAAGTAATTGAATTTTACTAATATCTTTTTCTCTTTCATTTTTCTTTAAATTCTATTGTTTATGAATTATAAATTATATTAATATATTAAATTTTTAAGATTAAATGAAAAAATATATATATATAATTTTTCTTTCCAAATATAAATTTTAATTTTTTAAACTTATATATATTTGTGTAAATTATTCTTTTACAGTTAAGCTAGGTAGGATCACAAAAGCAATATAATTTTTATTATTAAATTTTAATATAACTATATATCCAAAATTCGAACTCAAAATTTCTTATTAAATTAAAATAATCTCTAACCAACTAATCTACGTATTTAGTGGTGAACAACTTATATATTAATTAAGAAGAATTATTTTTTTACCAGTGCTTTTTTACTAGGATTTCTTTTAATTTTTTTTGCAACTAATCCACTTTAATAAAAAATTTTAATTTTCCTCTAAAAAAAAAACACTTTTATCAACAAAATTGTAATAAATCATGATTCTACTTGAACTTACACAATATTCACTCATCATGAAGGGGTTGACAAGAAGTTCCGGTTGACAAGAAGTTCTCTCTATCTCTCAACTTTGTTTCCCTATGTTATTTTCTATCTAAGGTTTGGGGATGTCAATGGCCATATTTGGCAGCTGACAACCCTTTACCTTCCTCCTCTTCTTAGTTTGTGTATATTTTCCAAATTTTTTGCCAAATTTGCGTAACTTAGCCTTTGATTTGGCTTTTGTTAATCACATTTTATGCTCCACATTCATGGTGTTGTTTAATTTTTGGCGCTTTAATATGGATTCTCATATGATAAAAGTGATACAATCTCCACTATTTTATTGGATCGATGTTTCTTGGATCCCAATCTCCCCTCACTTAAGTTTTTTTCTGGTTTGTTTTTCAGCTCTTCCAATCCAGCTTTTATCTGGAGGCGTTTTAGAACTCTTCTCTTCAGGTCCCTTGAAGGAGGGAGGGTTAATAGCTTTTCTCTTTTCTTATATTTCATAGTTATAATATCTAAGGTCTTTATGTTTCTTCTTTGTTTCTTATTTAAGCAAAAGGACCCATTTGTGGTTCTCCTCTTGCTTATTCTTTAGCCCTTATTATTTTCTCTTTTATGGTTTTTTTCTTTTTTGTGGGAGATATTCTGGATAGATGTTGCATTCTTCTTAGTGTGGATAGTTAAACTCCTAGTTTACTATGTTTGCCTTGATGGTTATCCTAAATCATCCAAGGCCTTTTGTTATTATTTTCTATTTTAATGATATTTATGTTTTATTGATTAAAAAAATCCATGAGGGGGTTGACATGGCAAGGCTGGGCTAGATTTTCTTAAAGGTTTAACTTAAGTTTGGCCCTATAAAAGTACCATTGGGCCAAATGCTAGTTCGGTCCATTTATAAATTGTAGTATCTATATTATATATAAAAAATTTCATTAATTCCTAAAAGGTTATATCATAATTTTTCATTATTTTTTCTTACAAAATGCATATTTTTATTTAATCATAAATTAATTATAGAAATTAATAATTTAATTTAATGATATTAATTGATTTATATATTTTTTCAGAGATTTTAAAAGTTGAGTAATAAAATTTATTTAATTTTTGACATTCCTAACAAATTAATTATGTATTAATAATTTATTTAATAATTTTTTTTTATGATTTTTTTTAGAAATTTAAAAAGTTAGACAATAAAAAATATATGACTTTTTGATCTTTCTAATATATTAATTATATTTTAATGATTTACTTAATAATATTATTATTAATTTAAAAGTTAAATAATATAAATATATGACTCTTAACTATACTACTCATGCTTTTTTATCTTTGAAAAATTTGTGCAAAATTTTCTATCTTTTTCTATTTATGGCTTTATTTTTATAATCAAAATTTGTGATATGAAATTTTTTTAAAGATATCAAGTTATGGAATAAAAAAATTTTACATGCTCATTATATATTTCAATAAAACTTATATCATAAAACAAAGGTAAAAAAAAATTATTATCTTTAGCAACAGAATTTATTGCCAATTCACATTTTACTAAATAATTTATATAAATTATTTTATATTTATTTACTATTAATTATATTTACTATCATGCAATGCCTGGGTAAATGATTTGTTTTCTTAAAAATAAAAGAAAAATACATTACTTTTAAATTTTTTTAAATATCATACAATAAATATATTTTTTATATTAAATGTATAGATATATACCTCTACAAAGTTGGGCATATTATTAGTATACATTTGATGTATATTTTTAAAAGTGAGATATTTTAAAATTAAAAATTAAACAAATGATATATTTGAAAATTTGATTTTTTGAAAATATTTTATATTTTTGAGTTTTTTTTTCATGAGTTACTTATATATTTCTTACTAAATCTATCTTTTTCTAATATGAGATTACTCTTATAATATTTGAATAACAATAATTAGCTATAAATATAAAAAATATTATAGCTATTGTATATTTTTAGCTACAAGTTAATTTTCGTAGCTAATAATAAAAAAAATTGCTATTTAAATTTCACATTTATAGCTAAAATATTTAATATACCACTAAGTCTAAAAAGTTAAAATTAAAAAGTTAATTATTGTTACGTTAAATAAAAGTTGAGAATTTATTTTAAGATATTATTTTCATAGCTAAAAAAAATTATAGTTAGTTACGAAAAACATATTTTATAATTAATATTATATATTATCTATTATCAAAAGTTTTATTGCAAATATTCATAGATATATATAATAATTATTGTAGTGAATTTTCTGAATTACCAAAGCTACCAGCTGAGGTAAATTCCCTTCTTCTTGAATTGAAGCGGCCACCATGTTCTCTTGCCTTTTTCTTTGTCCAAGGAATGCTTATTCATCATTATTGATCTTTGAGTTTCTCTCTTCATATTCAATGATCATCATCTTTTCATGCCCTAGTAAAGCTAGAACAAACTGATTATAAGAGGGATATTGAGGTTTTGAAAGCACTGCAATTCTGAAATCTCTATATTGACTACCAAGTCCTCTAGCAAGATGAAAGATCTTTTATGACTTTATCTATTAGTTTTTGAATGACATCAAGACTATCACAAATTCTCTTCAATTTGCTAATATATTTGTGCAAAAACATAGAATCTTTTTGTACAGTCATGAGAGATTGAGTGAGATCTACCTCTTTGTCTTTTGTTATAGGAAGAATATATTCTTCCATTGATTTTCCTACTTAGTACATGTTATGTCACACCCCTCCCCTAGTTTGGATAGAGAAAGGCAGGGTGAGATAGTTCTAGGGTTCAAGTCAGCTTAAAGCCAGCAGATACCATAAAGAGCTTTCTTCAGAATATGATCAAATTACCTAATATCTTTGCAGAAACATATATTAACATAACCTTATTTCTATTTTAAGTTTAGGAGAAGAAAACCACTTTTAGGCCTATGTCTTCCGTTGGTCAAGAACCAAGATAAAAAAGTATGGAAGAAAAATAATCACACTCATTTATTTCTATTTTAAGTTTATAGATATAAGTACATCCTTTATTATTACATTATATCCAACAGAGAACTACAGAATAGAAATACATTACAGATTTTATTTATTATTACATAAATTTTTTTAACACTAACCAATAAAGTGAACAGCTGGGAAGTAGAAATCCAGATGCTCTAACCTGCAGATCACTAATCTAAAAAAATAATGGTAATGAGGGGTGAGTTGTCAACTCAGTGAATTATAACCTAATGTGTGGCTAGGTGAGATAATTAATAAATAACTTAAACAGAGGCATAGACATAGTAAGTGAAAAAGGGAGTGATCAAAAGATTATAAATAAATAAATCTTACAAGATTCAAAAATTCATAGATAATATATAATCACAGTTATAACAAGTAAATATTATGACATTTAGAATAGAGCTGTCATTAGCTGTATATTAGGCGGTAACTTTTCTCTTTTTGCACATACAGAATACTAGTGTACAACGTCAAGTAGTTTAACCTTCATTAGAGTTGGGTCATATCATAATAATGGAGATCAAACAATAAGCTTAACAATCAATCTTATCAGAATAATCAAAGAAATTTAATAATTACATATTCAAATTAACATAAAAATCAAAATCGATAATAATAGCTCAACAATAAACTCAACAGAGAAATTAGAAGGTCAATAAAATAAGATAAATAGCTTAATCGAGAGTCAAATAAAAATAGCTCAATAACGATTTGCCAAAAAATCAAATGAATGGTTAAGCAATAAATAGATAATCAGAAGAAAATATTTGAACAAATTAATCAGAAATAGAGGGCTCTTCAAGAAACAAAATGCAAACTCGGGTAACAGAAATTAGAGTATCAATAAAAATAAGATACTACTTAATCAGAGTTAAGTAGTGCAGTGCAGTTCAGAATAGAATATGTCAGAAATCATATTAGATTATCACTCACATATAGCCTCCTGAAGTGTCTTTCCTTTTTGTCCAGAGGGTTCTCGTATTTCTCTTTTTTCTACGTTATATAGTATTCACTATTATTTGTCACATTTAGTTCAATCCATAGCATAGATTACTTAGGGTTTTCTTTGATCATTATTAAGAGTCTTATTTATTTTAGGTCTTTGAGTGTTATTTGTCATATCCATACAAATTACAATTTAGTTATAGTTCTTTTGCTCTTTGCTATTTTTATAACTTAATCCATTATAAAATCGTATTTTTTTTGCATATAAATTTAACCATCTTTCACTTTATATTTTATTTTAGTGTTTATATATATACTGTAACATATACATATTTTTAAGGTTAGAATATAATTGCATTATAATTAAGTAAACAATATTACTATGTATATATAATTGCATGATAAGTAAATAAACAACATATGTATACATACATATATATATCCCGTAATATATATACAATTAAAATTGCATTAAATAAACAACATACCATATATATATATCACTATCTGTATAAATATATATATGACGTGCTATATACATATTTATAATTATGTTAATCAAAGTATTAATCTTTATTTGAATTAAAATGAATACTTAGAGAATATGCTTTAATTAACTAATAATTAGAAGTCATATTTTAGTGTTTATTTTAAACTAAGATTAGAACTCACTGACACTATAAGAATGCCATAGATTACCGACAGAAAAATTCACAGGTAATTTTTATTTTTTTATTGGTAATTTAATTTACTGACAGATTACCGACAAAAATTTTTTTGTAGCCATATCCTTTCTTGGAAATGGAAATACTGATGAAAAATAAATTTTGTCGATAAATTACAGACATAATAATTTCTCTCCATATTACCAACAGACTAATTGTCGATAAAAATTACAAAGAGAAATAACTTTTCAGTCAATAATACTGACAAAAATTTTGTCGGCCAATACCAAATACGAACTCATGTTATTGCCAATAAAAACTTTTTCTGTTGATATTATCGAAAAAAAATATATATCGATAATACCACCAGAATAAATTTTTGTCAATAAGGCTAACAAAACGACATCTCGCTAAATTACCGAGACAATACAAATTCATCTCAGCAATATAATGCCACCTTTTATTTTTAATTTACCAACAAATTATTTAAATATATCGATAAATTAAAATATTAATTTTTTTATTATTTTTAATTATTATTTTTAATTTTTTACTATTTTTTATAATATATTATAATTTATTAAAGAATTGAATATTAAAAAGAAATTAAAATATAAAATTAAATTAAAAATAAATATATTAAAAATAAAATAAAATAAAAATATATTTAATTAAAAGTGTAAAATAAATATATATAAATACAATAAATTAAAAATAAATTTACCAAAATAAAAATAAATCAAAATTATCTAAAATTTTTTAAAAAAATCATAAAAATACCCTAAAAAACCTAACACCCTAAAATATTTCTATTTACCAAAAAAAATTTAATATAAAAAAATTTTAAAATTTTCAAAAACATATTCTATTTAATTAAAAAATTAATTTTTTTATAATTTTTATTCTAAAATTTATATAAAAAAATCAATTTTACCTATTTTTTTTAAAAAAATCATAAAAATACCCTAAAAAAATTTAACACCCTAAATAAATTTCTATATGAAAAAAATTTCTAAATATTATGAAAATTTTTAAAATCCATAAAATAATATTCTGATTAATTAAAATAAATTAATAACTTTAGTTTTTTTTTGAAAATTTAAAAAATAAAATAAAATTTACCTAAATTTTATTTAAAAAATAAAAAATACCCTAAAAATCAAACAACACATAATCAAAATATAAATAATCAGTATAAACTATAACACTCACAAACTCAAAATAAAATATCAAATTTATAAAAAATAACAACAAATCAAAAATAAATAAAAAATTTTTAAATAATCAAAATAAATACCTTTTTCTTCTTCTTTCTTTCTTCTTCTTCAAGCAAAAAAAAAAACATAGAAAAAGAGATAGAGACAGACAAAGGCAGAGGAAAATTGAAAAAAATAGGGAAGGGTTAGCAGAAATGGGAGAGGAGACTTTTATAAGTAAAATTTACCGAGAGTATAAGTATCTATAAGTAATTTTACTAACAAAACCAACCATCTACAGCGAAATTTATATAGTTTATCAGCAAATATACAATTTAGATGGTGAAAAATTTTATCGACAGAAAATATATTCACTTAGTAATTTTATCGACAGAAAAATACTTTCTCTTGGTAAATGGCTCGCCTAATAGTATTAAAATTCTCGTCCAATAATTAGGTTGTGACTATTCATTTAACGAGAGAACTACTTTTCTGTGATATTACCCACAGAAAATATATTCTCTCGGAAATTTTACCGACAAAAAATATATTCTTTCTGTATTACTGATAGAAAATATATTCCCTCGGTAATTTTACAGATAGAAAAATATTTTCTCTTGATAAACGGCTCGCCTAATGACGATAAATTTCTCTCTCAAATAATGAAGTTGTGATTATTTATTTACCGAGAGAACTACTTTTCTGTCCGTAAAATTACTGACAGAAAAGTAGTTCTCTCGATAAATGAATAGCCACAACCTAATTATTTGAGCAAAACTTTTACCGCCATTAGGCAAATCGTTTACCAAGAGAAAGTATTTTTCTGTTAGTAAAATTATCGAAATAATATATTTTCTGTTGGTAATACTGACAATACCGACAGAAAATATATTCTCTCGGTAATTTTATCGACAAAAAATATATTATCTCGATAATTTTATCGATAAAAAATATATTCTCTCGATAACTTTATCGACAGAAAATATATTTTCTCGGTATTACCGATAAAAATATTTATCTCTCGGCATTACCTACAAAAAATATATTCTCTCGGTGTTACCAATAAAAAATATATTCTCTCGGTGTTACCGACAGAAAATATATTCTTTCAGTATTATCAATAAAAATATATATCGGTAAATTTTATAGCTAAAAAGTTGATAATAATTAGCTCTAAGTATTACTTACTCTTTGACATTTATATCGGTAATTGTTGACACTATCTGCTGGTACCAATATTGTCGATAAAATATCTGTCGGTAAATTTTTTTATTGGTATTCTGTCGGTATATTTTTTAATTTATTTTTTTAATAGTTTCTCTCATTATTCTGTCGGTATTACCAATAAAAAATTTTCTATCGATAAATTTCTTTCGGTAATCCGATACATTTTTATAGTGTGATTTGCTACTAATTATTTGGAAAGCATCCTATTAGCTAAAAAAAATAACTATTTTGAAGACAACATTTTTTCTTAAAGGAAGAAGTGATTTTCTTCTTCATTTTATTAGATATTTATAGTGAAAAATTATTATCTTCACCATCCATTTGTCACTCATCTAAACTAATCACCCCCCCCCCCCCCCCCACACATATAAGTGGGTAATTAGTCTTACATCTTATCCTTGAATACTTTCTATGGTGTAGATTAAGGGAATATTTTATTATTTTATTGTAATTATTGCAAATAATGACTTAATGATGATGTTTTTTATGGTCATTATCTTATTATAGAATGATTTTTCTTGGGCCTAAATAAATAAATTCATCTTACCAAGTCATTAATTTACTTTATTCTATTTTATTTTATTTCATTTACTTTTCTAATCACTAAATTATTTAGATTTATTTTTTTCTAAGGTATTACATGCTATCCATTCCTTCAAATATACCCATCACCTGTTCGATTATGATTCCTAATAACCAAATGGTTAATAGGTTGTCATTTCTCATCCATACACAATACAAAGGATTGTGGTGCATCTTTACATCTTCTCCTTGAATCTCCTTTGTTGGGAATCATAATCGTGGAGATGATATGAAAGACTAAGACAGCATATTAGAGAGGAGACTTGTGATCTCCATAATAAGAAATTTGAAATATTTAGTTTAATGGATATAAGACTTGAATAATGATGGAAGGATTGGACGGTGAGTGAAGTGTCTTTATAAGCCATGAGAAACCTTTTTTTTTGCTGGTTGTAGAAATCAAAAGACAAAAAGGTTTAGATTTTTAGTGAGACTGATACCATAAAAAATTTTAAAGAAGATTTTAATTCATTCCCCCTTGATGCTCTAAAATACACAAATGATGTTATTTATATAGAAAAAATCCCTAGTTTCTAATGTGAGATAAATAATATATATATAAAGTATAAAATACTATAAGCATTTATTCTGGTAAACATTACCGACTCATTATAACTAAAAGCTTATCTCTTTCTTTAGTTTCTCTCTCTTCTTTTTTTGTGCTAAGGTTTCATATCCAGCCAATGACAGCCTTAGTTCTACCATTTATGATGGTTCTTTTGTCTTATTTACATGCTTTCTTCTCTATTTCAAGAATAAATCAACTTTAGGTCATATTTGTAGTTTGATTTTTGAGTCCTCTTTCATCAGGAAGGCTGGTTTTTTAGTTCTAGATCTATCAACTTTCATATCTTGGAATAGGTTGGTTATTCTCCTCTCTTTGTCTACTAAAAGCATAGAAGTGATTCAAGCTTCCTTCCCTCTATATAGAGTTTTGTTGAAGATCCACCCCTTGCTCGTTTTTGCTCTTCTTGGAAGAGGCAATAGTCCATGCTCACATTGGCTTCACTCGGTCTCCTCTTTAGCCCCTATCTAGGACGTTCGCTCCTTCTTTTCCCTCATCAAATTCAATATCTAAGGATGCTAGGTGTAACTGTAACACCCCGATTTTTATGTATTTTAAAATAATAAATATGAGAGAGTAAATAGTTGTAATAGATAGAGAAAATATAAGATGAATATGTATGATAGATGTAATATATATTTAAAATATATTTAAAATAAATATGACATATACATATATCTAACATATACACCACATATACATGAAATATAATTGGTTATAGGAAAAGTTAGTTTTAATTAAATAATAATAATAATAATAATAATAATAATAATAATAATAATAATAATAATAAGTGAAGAGGACAAAGTCAAAGAAGGAAGAAGATGTGTGGTGAAAAATTAAAGTGGAAATTATTTATAATATTTTATTTATATAAGATAAGGATGAGAAAAGAAGAGATAAGTCTTCTTCTTCTTTTTCTTCTTCTTCAACGTGAGTTTGAGAGAGAGGGTGGAAGAGTGAACTTTCTATGTTATATATTGAATTTTACAAGAGATTCAAGATGGATTAAAGGAAATAGTCAAGATTTGGCAAGTAATTCAAGTAAGTACTTTCTTCTTGAGCTTATTTTATGGATTATATATATATGTATGATATAGTTAGTGAGAGAAAGTGATGATTAGTTGAATATTATAATGATTTTTATTATGATTTTGTGATTAGATTAACAAGAAGTAAGTAAAGAAGATTAAGCTTGTAATAACCAAAAATTGTACATATAACTTCTTTGGTTTGTATTTATGATCTTGAGTTTATAAATATAATCTCGAGGTTATACATATTTGATTTAACATAATTTGGAGTTGTTTATGTGATATGTGAGTATTGTATTAATAAAAATAGAGTGAAAGAGTATTTTTGCGATGTCATGAACATACCCAGAGATTTAAACTGGCACGCCTAATGACACCTCATGTCTCTGGGCGTGTCGTAGTAACTGTAATACAGGATTAACGACACAGCCAATGACACGCTCATGTCTTAGGCGTGTTGTAGCTACTGTAACACATGACTAAGGACACGGGCAATAACACGCCTATGTCTCTGGGCGTGTCATAACTACTGTAAGACAGAATTAAGGACACGGGCAGTGACACGCCCATGTCCCTGGGCTTGTCAAAGTTTCTATAAGTTAAGTGTGTCACTTGAAGAATTATGATAAAATATGTTAATTATGCTAAGTATTGGTATGTTGATTAGTCATATGGTGAGTGTAGCTCATGTTTGCATGATGAAAGTATGAAATCGAAAAATGTGGTTGGATGTCAAGTGTGAATTATAAATGAATAATGATTATGATAAAGATGAGATAAATGTGAATAGTTTAGAAACTTTATATAGTATGAGTTAATGAGAAACTCCAAAGTATGGAGTATTGAATTAAGTGTTATGAGTTGAGAAGGAAAGAGAGGATTTAAGTTGTATAATTGAAATATATAGATTGATGTTATTAATAACTTGACTATTCATATCTTGATTAGAAGATGAAGTTATGAAGAGTTAGAGAAAGTAAAGATTTAGGGAGTTTGGCTTGAGTTTGAATTATGTTGCATTACATTAGGCTTAACATTTTTTAGATGAAAAATGTGTTAAGCTATTGGATATATTGAACATTGATGAACAATGTGCTATGACATGTGATTTATCATGTATGCATTAAATGCATTGTGAAGCCATTGATAATGGCTAAATTGAGTATAAAGTGAAATATGTGCAATATGTGAAAATGACCCAAAGTGTTTGGGTAATGTAGTTTGTTGTGTATACATAAAAGATATTATGAAAAGCTATTGGCAATAGCTAGATTGCATAAAATATGATAAATTATGATGATATGACATTGAAATGATGAAAAAAAAAATGATATGACATTAAAATAAATGAGAAAAATGAGAAATGAGGCAATGTGCCTATATGACAATGAGAAATAAGGTAATGTACCTAGTTGAATATGAGAAAATGTGAAAGAAATGGATAATGGTAATTGTGTTTAGTATGTCATTCAATTTTCAGAGTTCTATATTTGGCGGATGCCTATGAGGTTATCCTCATTATTTACCTTCGGGGCTAGCTTTGAGCAATTATTATGATCTGCTTTCGATGCTAGCTTTTGAGCAATTATTATGATCTGCCTTCGGGGCTAGCTTTTGAGCAATTACTTGATTTGACTTTGGGGCTAGACACATGGTGTCAATTTAGACTAAAATAGTAACTCTGAGATTTGAATAACATATTAGATCCTTTAGGCTCATACTTGTGTTTGTTATTATGTGAATTGTATAATGATTGATAAATATGCTAAAAATGAAATGGTATGTTACATAGTGACATGATGTACATAAGCATTGCGTATTGGCGTTGCATGTAAATTGATAAATGATGAAAAAATATGATGATAAATGATGTTAGTGTGTGAATTTCATTTTCTGTAATGTATGTATATGTTGTTTATAAGTACCACTAAGCTTTTGAGCTTAGCGAAGTTGTATGAATCACGCAGGTGAGTAGATTGCTGATTCGAGAATTGAAGAGTGGTGCTACAAGAGAAGGTATGAACTAAGAGTATTACGAGACTAACTAAAAGGTAGTATATGCTTGTACAATGTGTTATGTTGTATTTTGATCATATGTATATATATATAAGTGAATTTTAAAAAGACAATGTATAAATATATATATATATATATGTAATTAAATGAAAAGCTTAATGATTTTAAAAATGTTACTTCTTAAGAATGATATTTGATAATAGAAAATATTCTTATATTAAATATATTATTAATGTGGAATTAAGATAAATGTTTAAGCAATATTATAACGTGACATTCTTATATTTTATATGCGTATTGTATGTATATGAGGTATATATATGGTATATAAATAAGGTATAAGATGTTACAATTATTTTGGTATTAGAGCTTAGGTTTGATATTCTCAGCCTAAGTAAGTTTTGAAAAAGAAATGAAAATTTTGAGAAAGTAAAGCGAGTTGTGATACATGCATATGCATTGACACCTAAGTTAGTCTCAGATGTGGCATATGTGGTTTATGATGTGAGGTGTTTGAATGATATGAGTTAGATGATAGTGTGAAAAATGAGATTTCGCATGAGAGTAGTGCTAGATAAAGAAATGATGTGGGAAGAGTTAAATAAGTTTAATTGATGAATTAAAGAAATGGAGTCTTATTTAAGTAAAACAAAATTTGAAATTATTGAGTATTGAAATTTATTTGTGAAATAATTTATAAGAGAATGAATTTGAGAATAATGTTAGAGTTGAGTTATAAGATTATAAAAGGAAATGAAATATTTGTTAGTGAGTAAAATTATGTATGATATGATTTTGATTTAAATGAATCATGTTGGTATAGTTTATGGTGATAAAAATGTGTACAAGTAAAAGAGTGCAAAGAAGAAAAAGTATAATAAAAAGAATGTGTAAGTGGAAAAGTTAGTTTGATTACAGAGGAGTGAAAGTTGAGTAAATAAAATTTTATACAAGCATATTAGGTGTTATTTGATAAAATTGTTATGAGAAAGGAATGACTGAGAATTTTTTTATAAGAGATATATTGGAAATGAAATAATAAATAGAGAAGTAAGATTCTAACATGGTGTGTGTGTATATATATATATATATGATTTAAGGAATACTTGGTATGTTAATTATTCGATTTGAGGTGAAATGTATTGTTAGATTGAAATGATTATTTGGATAAAAAAAATTTAAAGATATGAATACTGAAAATATTTATTCAATTATAACAAGTGCATAAGCAATTATATAGTATATTAAAGAGCAAGTTTGAGTTAAGTGAATGATTTAAGCAATGAAGAAAATTTACATGGAACTAATTGAATACTTGTTAAGAATGTAAATCTATTAATTATGTTGATAGATAGAAAGAAAATTATAATGGTTGAATTTATTCGGTATGATTATGGAGGATATGTAATTGTGTTGCAAAGTAGTGAGATAATTTTTTTTTTAAAGTAAAAGAGATTTATTATACACGAATGTTTTAATTAAATTAACACGACCATGTGACTTGTTTCATTTATTGACATATTAGTTTTGTTATCCACTAGTGTGGACCTGAGATAACATGGTCGTGGGATAGTTTTGATAAGATTGATAGTTTTATTTTTAAAACTCGTAATCTTGTATAGAAATTTATTTATAACTATAGAAAGTGTGAAAGAGAAAAGAATTATGAAAGTATGTTGAGTTATAGAAAGTGGAATATGACTAAGTATCATGTTGAATGTGAAATGCTAGTATGGCTTGATCATGTACAATGGTGATCATGGGAAAAGTATAGAGTAATGAGTATGTGATATTAAAATGTAAAGTGATGCTATATATATATATATATATGTAGCCTATATAATTACTTGTTTGATTATGTTGAGATTGATTGAATATGCATGAGAGATCCTGAGCATAACTAGGACTAGAGATGCATATATTGATACACCTAAGCAGTGCTAGGTCATGTGATCGAGATCAGTGATGGTTTCGAGCAGAGCTGGACCATGAAACTGTGTTAACCGGACATGTTAATTGTATAGAAGTGTTGCGCTCAATAGTGTATTGGTATATATGTATGTTATGTGTGTATATATATATGAATATGTAACGTGATGATGAATGAGATATTTGATGGTGATCATAGTTTAATATGATCACCTAAGTTCAGAGGAATGTGATTTATTTGTCACATTATGGTTATAACTCAAAATATGAAGAATTAAATGTGATATAATTAAAATTGTATAATAAAAAATAAATAAGAAAATTATTTATAATGATTGAATGTAATTTGAAATGGTGTATATTAGTTCTATACAGTCATTAGCTCCAATAAGTTGAAATGAGTATTATTTATGATGGATCCAAAGAAAATCGAAAATTGAAAATAAGTTTGATCTAGTAAAGTTAGGTCATGAATTGAGATAGAATGATAAGTTTTAACAGACCAAAAGTTGATTAGAATAGAATAAGGTTGTGAGGCAACTATTATAATAATTTGATTAATTGATCTGGAATGTGGTAATTTTGCGAGTAATTATTGAGATGCAATATGTATAGTTGTGTTTAGAATATGAAAGATATATGATGGCACATACAAGATGTAATATTATGATGCGAGCATGGACATGAAGTAAGTTTAGAGATAGTATATTAATATTGATAAAAAAAAGGACATTCTAGATACTGAATTAATTGTGTAAGAAATAAGAAAGTTGTTTAAGAAAATGGTGATTAAGTGAGGAAGATGTCAATTATATGTGATTGAATGTATATATATATTGGTTTGGTGAATAAATCATGAGAATGAATTTTAATGATGGAAATAAGATATTGATAATTATATATTAATTTTATTAAAATAATATATATAAAATAAAATCATGGTGAAAATGCTTACATTATCACAATGAGATTGAGATTTGTTATTATTTATGGATTGACAAATACTTTTGAAAATATAAGAAAGGGATAATTGAATAGAGATACACTCCTGAAAATGATTATGGTAATTGAAAAGTTAGTGTTAAGGTGTAAATACATAATCTTTAAATTTAAGGATTATAAGAGTATATTTGTATACGGATGAAGTGATAAAATATCTGGAGTATAACAGATATGTGAGTTAAATATGTATACTAACGAGATGAATTAATTTTTGTCTAATGACAATTTCATTGAGGATAGAATGATTTATCATGAGTGTTTGATTATGGTGGGAAAGTATAGTGAATAATTATGACTAATTAGGAGAAAATGATTGAGAATGTATCTAAGTGAGAGAGTAGAGATTATGTGATTTAATGACAAGAATAATTCCATATAAGAATTTAAAATGATATTTTGTTATGGATGGAATACCACCGTACTGAATAATTTCGAGGACGAAATTATTTAAGAGAGAGAATTGTAATACTCCTATTTTTATGTATTTTAAAATAGTAAATATGAGAGAGTAAATAGTTGTAATGGATAGAATAAATATAAGATAAATATGTATGATAGATGTAATATATATGTATATGTTATGTATATTTAAAATATATTTAAAATAAACATGACATATATAAGACATATACATATATCTAACATATTCACATATACATGAGGTATAATTGGTTATAGAAAAAGTTAATTTTAATTAAATAATAATAATAATAATAATAGTACTAATAATAAGTGAAGAGGACAAAGTCAATGAAGAAAGAAGATGTGTGGTGAAAAATTAAAGTGGGAATTGTTTATAATATTTTATTTATATAAGATAAGGATGAGAAAAGAAGAGATAAGTCTTTTTCTTCTTCTTTAATGTGAGTTTGAGAGAGAGGGTCGAAGAGTGAACTTTCTATGTTACATATCAAATTTTATAAGAGATTCAAGAGAAATTAAAGGAAACAGTCAAAATTTGACAAGTAATTCAAGTACTTTCTTCTTGAGCTTATTTTATGGATTATATATTTATGTATGATATAGTTAGTGAGAGAAAGTGATTATTAGTTGAATAATATGATGATTTTTATTATGATTTTGTGCTTAGATTAACAAGAAGTAAGTAAGAAGATTAAACTTGGAATAACCAAAGATTGTACATATAATTTCTTTGGTTTGTATTTATGATCTTGAGTTTATAAATATAATCTTGAGGTATATTTGATTTAACATAATTTGGAGTTGTGATAAGTACACAATTAATGATATTTTATTCCCATTTCTTAATATGATTATTATCCAATTGAGTTTAATTTGTTTGTTCAAAGTGCATTTTAGGATCAATTTCAGGAATTCTCGATAATTTGAGGCTTATGGTCATTTCGGAGGAATTTCGAATGAAAGTAGAAGAAAAGAGCAAAATCTATCAATGGACACGCCCATGAACACGGGCGTGTCAATAGACGTGCCCTTGATACTGCATTCAGTGGCTATGACACATCCAGTTACATGGGCGTGTCACCAAACGTGCCTTATGTCCAGAATTACAGTAGCTGTTACACGTCCAGTAACACGGGCGTGTCACCAAACGTGCCTTTCATCCAGACTCACAGTAGTTGTGACACGCCCAGTACCACGGGCGTGCCAATGAATGTGTCTTTTATCCAGACTTACAATAGCTGTGACACGCCCAGTACCACGGGCGTGTCAATGGGCGTGCCCTTTATTCAGAATCACAGTGCCTATGACACGCCCAGTGACATGGGCGTATCAGTGGTCGTGTCACCTGTCGAAAAGTTAGATTCTTTGCACTGATTGGGTAATAAGTGGGAGACAACAGCTGTGCCTTTGCCAAAAAGAAAGAACAAGAAAAGGAAAGCTTGCCTAAATCAGGGAAAAGGGTGATGAACCAAAGGAAAGTGGTAGACAATGGATGGGTATGGTGAGTTGGAGGTATGGGCTGGATATTTGAAGGGAAATAAAAAGAGAAGAGGGGGAGAAGAACAGCAGTTTTTATCTGAGACATTTTTGGAAGCAGAGAACAAGGAAGAAGAGGAGGAGCCAGCTGCTGGAGCAAGGAGAAGGGTTTTGAGTTGAGTTTGAAGAAAGATTCACATCTTACACAAGCCCTAAACCAAGAATCAAGAGCTCAAGTGAAGAAATACAGATTCACTGCCATGAATTGTTTGGCTTCTCTTACTCATTTATCTTGCTCTGTTTTTCTAGCTTTGAATATGAACTAATTCCTTCTCTATCTAGATGTTGATGAACCCTAGCCAATTTGTATGAATTGAACAATTATATTCAGTTGAATCAATTAATTGAGTTGTTTTATTCTTATGATACTTGATGCTATTTCCAATTGATAATAGCATGCTTATTGATTGGTTGTTATTTTCATATTATTGACTTGAGAAAGCTTGATGTGAATTGAATACTCATAAGGGTTGAGGATTGATTGGGGTACTAGAGATAGACCCACAAGATCTTTTGGTTTATAGTTCTTTGTTCTTAATGCAAGATCTATTTAATTGTGTTTGAGAAGAGATTCCAGCACTCTACTTAGTGATTAGGGATTAATCCACTCGAGAGAGGCTTTAATCTAATTTAGAGGAATGCCAATTCAATTCTATTAAATGATTTAGCTGAATTGATTGATCATAAATATTATTGAGGCTAGGGGGATTCAATATCTGGATAGTTCTATTAATATCATTATCAATCCTTTTGTGCACAACAATTAATTTCCCTTTATTTTTAGTCATTAATTAGTTGTTTTAGTTACAAAGCATCACATAACTATTAATTTGCTAAACAACGATTAAAATTTGCACTAGTACTTGGCCTTGTCCCCAGTGGAACGGCAACTCACTCACTACTATATTACTTGGGCGACCCGTGCACTTGCGGTATAGCCATAGCATAGCTCGCGACGCAATCAAGTTTTTGGCGCCGCTGCCGTAGACAACGGTTTCAATATTAGTAATATAATTAAGATTGTTGATTTAGTTTTCTTTTTAATCGTTTTTAATTTTAGTTCTTGCTGGTTTACTATCATTGTAGGTATTTCTTATTGTTTATGACCAGATCTAGCTCATCCCAACTACTGGAGTTAGACCCAGAACTAGAGAGAACGTTGAGGAGAAAGCAAAAGGAAGAAGAGGAGGTAGATCTGGAAGACGTAAGTTCAGGAATAAATATGGAAATAGAACAAGAAGAAGTACTTGAAGTGATGGAAGGAGCTGGACCAAGAACAATGCAGGAGTTTGCTAAGCCCAATTTGAATGGGGCTGAATCTAGTATCCAGAGGCCGACAGTTGCTGCAAACAATTTTGAAATAAAGGCGAATGTAATTCAAATGGTGCAGCAGACTTGTCAATTCGATGGGTTTCCTGATGAAGATCCTAATGCACATCTTGAGAATTTTCTGGAGATATGTGACACATTCAAGATAAATAATGTCTCAGAGGATGGAATTAGGCTGAGGTTGTTCCCATTTTCTCTTAGAGACAGATCAAAGAAGTGGCTGAAATCTTTTCCTCCAGGGACTTTTACCACCTGGGGCCAATTGGCAGAGAAATTCTTAGAGAAATACTTCCCACCATCAAAAACTGCCAAGTTGAGGAATGACATCTCATCCTTTTTGCAACAAGATGGTGAAATCCTCTATGATGTCTGGGAAAGATTTAAAGATTTGCTGAGAAGGTGTCCTCATCATGGGCTTCCACTATGGCTTCAAATTCAAACATTTTACAATGGGTTGAATTATGTAAGTAAGCAATCCATTAATGCAGCAGCTGGTGGTACCATAAACAACAAGACACCTGAAAAAGCAAGAGATTTAATTGAAGACATGGCTATCACCAATTATCAGTGGCAAGCCCCAAGAGAGCAAGGAAAGCTGAAGGTCATGGGTTCACACCAATTAGATCCGGTGGTGGCCTTGACAGCCCAATTGGAAGCATTGAATAAGAAATTTGATTCTTTGGCCTCTTCTTCTGGGAAAGTAATGCAGGTGATGTCTTGTGAATGGTGTGGAGGTGGACATCAAAGTCAAGATTGCCAAAGTGGCAACATGTTTGCTAAGCAAGAGCAAGTAGATTATGTTGGGAATATGCCAAGGCAACAACAGAATAATCCATATAGCAACACATACAATCCGGGGTGGAGGAATCATCCAAATTTCTCATGGAATAATCAAAATAATCCAAGACCTCCCCCTGGATTCCAGCAACCCCAACATCAACAAGCTGCCCCTTCAAGAAAGAGTAGTTTGGAGGACATGATGGAGAAATTTATAGCAGCTTCTGAAACAAGGTTTCAATCAACTGAAACCACCCTTAGAAATCAACAAGCCTCCATTCACAATTTGGAAAATCAGGTGGGGCAAATTGCCAAATTGCTCAGTGAGAGACCACAAGGAAGTTTACCTAGCAACACTGAGGCAAATCCTAAAGAGCAACTTAAGGCAATTACCCTAAGGAGTGGAAAAGAGATCAAGGGAGATGTGGAAAAGAAAAGGGCTGAAGAACAAGAAAAAGAAAAAGAAGATGATCCTCCTGTCACTTCAGGAGAGAAAGCTGCACTTGAAAGTGAGAAAGAGAAGCAGCCACAAGAAAGCAGCCCCAATTTGAAGGAATACCTACCTAGAGTACCCTATTTGGCAAGGTTGAACAAGGACAAGATTGATGCTCAGTTCGGTAAGTTTCTTGAACTTTTTAAACAATTGCATATTAACATTCCATTTGCTGAAGCTTTGTCACAAATGCCTAAGTATGCTAAATTTTTGAAGGATATCCTTTCTAACAAAAGGAAACTTGAGGAAGTGTCTTTAGTGCATTTATTTGAAAAAGTTCAGCAATTTTGCAAAGACGGTTACCTAAGAAGTTAAAAGATCCAGGTAGTTTTACCATTCCATGTTTTATAGGTAATCTAGAGGTTAAAAGTGCATTAGCTGATTTGGGGGCTAGCATAAGTGTTATGCCCTATAAAATGTTTAAAGAGCTAGGCATTGGTAAACCTAAACCAACACTCATGACCATCCAACTTGCCGATAAATCGGTAGTCCACCCTCGTGGCATAATAGAAGATGTGTTGGTAAAAGTTGGGGATTTCATTTTACCCAATGATTTTGTTGTCATTGATATTGATGAGGATGCGGATGTTTCGCTTATTCTTGGTAGGCCATTTTTAAATACAGCCCGTGCCCTTATCGATGTTCATGATGGCACATTGACTTTGAGAGTGGGTGATGAGAAAGTTATTTTTAGGATACATGATGCCATGAAACATTCACTTTCACTTGATGAGGCGGAATCATGCAATGATGTTGTTGAGCATGATACCATAAATTGTGTTACTAACATTGTTTCCAAGGATCCCCTTGAGTTGTGTTTATTGCAGGAAAATATTGAGGGTCAAGAAGCAATGGAGCAGCTTGCTTTTCTTGAAGCAAGCAAATCATTCAAATGCAGGGCATATGAGACCATTGAAATGCCAAAGGAAGAAAAGCCAAAACCATCGGTGATTGATCCACCAAACTTGGAACTGAAGCCTCTTCCGGACCACCTTGAGTATGGGTTTCTGGCAGAGAAAAAGAAATTGCCCATAATTCTGAGTTCCCACCTATCTTCTAAGCAGAAAGAAAAACTCATCCAGTTGTTGCAGAAACATAAGCAAGTGATAGCTTGGAAGATAGCAGATATCAAGGGTATCAATCCATCCTATTGCACTCACAAGATACTGATGGAAGACGAATTCAAACCGGTAGTGCAACCACAGAGGAGACTAAACCCAAAGATGAAAGATGTAGTTAAGGCTGAAGTGATAAAACTACTTGATGCAGGGATTATATATCCGATCTCGGATAGTTCTTGGGTGAGCCCAGTTCAAGTAGTACTGAAGAAAGGAGGGATGACTGTGATCCCTAATGAAAATGATGAGTTGATTCCAACAAGAACAGTTACCGGTTGGAGGGTTTGCATTGACTACAGAAAATTGAATGATGCAACTAGAAAGGATCATTTTCCTTTACCCTTCATTGATCAGATGTTGGAGAGGTTATCCGGCCATGAGTATTACTGCTTTTTGGATGGTCTTTCAGGCTATTTCCAAATTCCTATTGCCCCTGAAGACCAAGAGAAAACTACATTCACCTGCCCATATGGGACATTTGCATATCGAAGAATGCCATTCGGGTTGTGTAATACATCTGCAACTTTCCAAAGGTGCATGATAGCAATCTTTGATGAGCTTATAGAGGATATTATGGAGGTGTTTATGGATGATTTCTCGGTCTATGGCAGCTCATTTGAAAAATGTTTGGAAAACCTTGAAAGGGTCTTGATGAGATGTGAGGAAACCAATTTGGTACTTAATTGGGAAAAGTGTCATTTCATGGTTCAAGAAGGAATCGTGTTGGGACACAGGATTTCAAGCAAGGGCATTGAGGTGGATTGGGCAAAGATAGACATAATTGAGAAGCTACCACCACCCACATCTGTGAAAGCCATCAGAAGTTTCCTAGGACATGCGGGTTTTTATCTAAGGTTCATTCGAAATTTCTCTAAGATAGCCCGTCCATTGACAAGACTCCTTGAGAAGGATGTCGATTTTATTTTTGATGAGGAATGTCTGAGAGCATTCACGACCCTAAAGGAAAAATTGACCCATGCTCCAATCATGGTAGCTCCTAATTGGAATCTACCATTTAAACTGATGTGCGATGCAAGTGACTTTGCACTAGGAGCAGTCTTGGGTCAACGTAAAGAGAAATACTTCCAGCCTATCTACTATGCGAGCAAGACCTTGAACGCAGCTCAAGCCAATTACACAACTACAGAGAAAGAGCTGCTAGCTGTGGTTTTTGCCTTTGACAAGTTTAGATCATATCTAATCTTGTCAAGGGTGATTGTTTATACAGACCATTCGGCTTTAAGGTATTTATTCGCAAAAGTTGATGCTAAGCCTAGACTAATCCGATGGGTTTTGTTGTTGCAGGAATTTGACTTAACAATTCAAGATAAGAAGGGAGCTGAAAATCTTGCAGCAGATCATCTCTCTCACTTGGAGAATCCAACCTTAAAGAGACTTGAAGAAGGGGACATTGATGATCACTTCTCCGATGAACAGCTGTACGCCATGGTAAGTGAGGTAAGTGGTTTAAATTTTGAAACACCTTGGTCTGCAGATTTCGCTAACTATTTAGCTGTTAGGGAACTTCCTAAGGACTTGACTTATCAAGCAAAGAAGAAATTCTTTTCTGATCTAAAGTATTATTTTTGGGAGGATCCTTTTTTGTTTAAGTTATGTAAGGATCACATAATCCGACGATGTGTGGCATGGCCCGAAACAATGAACATCCTTAGTCAATGCCATGCCGGGCCAGCTGGTGGTCATATGGGAGCCAATAGAACTGCTCAAAAGGTACTAGAATCAGGATTTTATTGGCCCACTTTGTTTAAAGATAGCTACGACTTTGTAAATCGTTGTGATCGCTGCCAAAGAACTGGAAATATTTCATGTCGTGATGAAATGCCCCAAAATGGGATTTTAGTTTGTGAAATCTTTGATGTATGGGGAATTGATTTTATGGAACCATTTCCTAACTCTTTTGGCAATAAATATATTCTGGTAGTTATAGATTATGTATCTAAATGGCCTTAAGCCCAAGCTTTGGCAACCAATGATGCTAGGGCTGTGGTGCAATTTTTGAAGAAGTTATTTTCTCGATTTGATACACTAAAAGCAATTATCAGTGATAGGGGTACTCACTTTTTGTAACGCTCAGCTTGAAAAGGTTTTGAAAAGATTAGGAGTTACACATAGGTTTGCTACTCCCTATCACCCCCAAACCAGTGGCCAAGTCGAGAATACGAATAGGGAGATTAAACGAATTCTGGAAAAAACTGTTGAGCGATCCCGAAAGGATTGGTCCAAGAAATTGGACAATGCTCTATGGGCTTTTAGAACTGCATTCAAAACTCCCTTAGGCACTACACCATTTAGATTGGTATATGGAAAAGCTTGCCATTTACCTGTTGAGATAGAACATCATGCATATTGGGCAATAAAACAGATTAACCTTGATCTAGCTTGTGCAGGTGAAAGGCGAAAATTAAAAGTGAATGAATTGGACGAGTGGAGGTTGCAAGCTTATGACAATGTGAGAATGTATAAGGAACGTACCAAGAGATGGCATGATGCTCACATCAAGAAACAGAAATAGTTTCAAGCAGGAGATCAGGTATTACTGTACAATTCAAGGCTTCGACTCTATCCAGGTAAGTTAAAATCTCGATGGTCCGGTCCTTTTACTGTCAAGGAAGTTTTCCCTTACGGAGTGGTTGAAATAAGCCACCCGGAAAAAGGAGATTTTAAAGTCAATGGGCACAGGCTTAAATCTTATTTTAGAGGGAAAATACAAGCCTTAAAGGAGGTTTTACACCTCCAAGATTAGGGACATTCGTCCGACCGTCCAACTAATACAACGTTAAAGAAGTTCTGGGTGGGAGACAACCCACCGTTTTATGTTTTTGGTTTGCGTCGTCATTTCATTTTAGTTTTATCTTTCTTTTATTGGATGGTTGTTTGTTTGCTTTGCCTTCATCTGAATTTGTAGAGGGAATTTGATTTTGGAGAATAAATTAAGCACGTCCATGGACACGTTCGTGTCAATGGACGTGTCATTATCTTTTTCAGACAGTAGCTACAACACGCCCATTGACACGCCCGTGTCTATGAACGTGTCATTACATTTCTTAAACAGAGGCTATAACACGCCCATGGACACGACCGTACCCATGGACGTGTCACATAAAAAAAATAAAAAAATAAAAAAATAAAAAAATAAAAAAATAAAAAAATTTAAATGGTTAGGCATGCCCTCAGAACACGCCCAGACTAGTGGGCGTGTCGTTCGCATGTTTGTCACAGAATATGTGACACGCCCACAAGCACGCCCGTGTTTATGGGCGTGTCGATTGTAATTTCACTCAGTACCTATGACACGCCCAGTGACACGATCGTCTTAAAGAGCTTGTTATGCGAACTGGCTTTTAAAATATAGGACACGCCCAGTAACACGGGCATGTCACTGGGCGTGCCGACGTTTTTATATATAGCCCCAATGCAAATTTTCACGAAAATTTCAAATTTTCTCTCATTCTCTCGTTTTCTCTCAAATTTTCTGCATTTTCACCGGTGCATTCACACACCCATTCAATTTTGGAGGGATTTTCACTCCCGGCTTGCATACTTTGCGTGTAATTTCTCGTTTTTCCATTGCAACTACTCATTTCACTCGGATTTGCTATTTTTCAGGTACGGGATCTCAATTTTTTTTCGATTTTTATTTGTTTTATTTCGTTTTTCTTTCATTTTCATATACATTCCTATGTTTACCATGCAATTGGACTTGTTTGCGTTATTCTGTTGTGTTTTTATTTTTCGTAATTTTTGCGGCATTTGATCAATCATAATTTTCTTCGTTTTGAATTTCGCTTTAATTCGGAATATATTTATTTTTGAAATTGCTCTGAATAATTTATTGATTAATCAAATAATAGTTTGCGGTATTCTGTTGTGCTATAATTTTGTTTGGTTTTGAAATTGTTTTGATTAATCCAACAATCATTTTGATTCTAGTTACTCGTGATTTATGGATAGTATGCTGTTATGATGGAGATTGATTTTATTGTGTGCTGTCATTCGGGTTGGTTTATTGCTTTCGGTTAATTGAGCGTGCGTTATTATAGGTTGATTATGATTGTTTTGCGTTATAATGCCTGCATTTCGGTTAAGCTTGTATAATGCTATGCTTTTGTATTGAGGAACCGTTTGATTTATTTTGCAGATTAATCGAAAATGGGCCCTCGCAAGCAATCATCTTCTCAGCTTCCAGCCAAACGGCCCGAGGGGAGGGCAGTTCCAGCCAACCTGCTACACGCCCATCTTCTAAATTTATGGCGACACACAAATGCCTCAGGTTTTCCAACGCCGAGGAACGCAGGCGCTTCGAACTATTCGGCAATAAAGAATGGTCTGCGCCTCGGTTCTTAAATTGGGAGGCTATGGAACTGGTTAATATTGCAGTAGAGGTGAAGGAGTTGATTGATCAACCGGGGTGGGGCCAGCTCTTCTCTATCAATGAGCCCTCCTACCGAGAGCTAACACTAGAATTTTACTGCACTTTCCAATTCCAGAAGACCAAGCTCTCCATTACTGAGTCAACTATTAAATTCAGACTGGGAGGGCAGAGGTTCAACATGAGCATCAATGACCTTGGGATACATCTAGGGTTATATACTGAAGAGGATATCCAGACCATTGATTATCTCAACGCCGAGGTGGATTTTGCTGAGTATGAGGTTGTTCCTCCTCGGATCTGGCAGAGCTTTGCACCCAATGCCGATAAATATCAGCCCAAGGTCTCCAAGGCATCTAACTTCGACTCTTTCCCCTGCCGAGTGGTGCATAATTTATTGGTTCATACTCTTACATCACGACTGAGCAGTACAGGGGTGGTGACCTTGAGGGATCTATTTTTTCTGCACTGCATGACGCAGAAGATCCGGTGCAATGTAGCCCATGCCATCACCCATTTTTTCTATGAGCAGTCTAGAAAGGAAGCTTCAGGTACTCTACATGGTGGCATGTATGTCACGAGACTTGCTCGCTGGCTGGGTTTGTTAGATGGTTGCCTCCCTATGACGGTGGATGGTATGCCCAAGCTGTTGGGTATGGACACACTGAAGAGATTGAACAGGGAGAAGGTAGCTGGGCTGCAGGCCACTCCTATGGATTCAGATATACCAGAGGCAGCCCCTTCTGCTCCTACCTCCGATATACCATCACCTCCACCGTCAGATTATCCGGGTACATCCACCGCTGCTGGACCCTCAACTGTTGCTGCACCTTCTTCTTCTGCTGGGCCTTCTTTTGTCCAGCCTCCTGCATTCTGGGATTGGCGCCAGTCAATTAATGAAGAGTGGGATGATGACAGGAAACCCACAGAGTTTGAGCGTCAGATGTGTCGGATTGAAGGTAAGATAGGCAATATTGAGCTAAACCAGAATATGATCTTAATCCAGCAGGAAGAGCTACAGCAGCTCTTACAGGACCAGAGAGATTCTTTCCAAGCCCAACTGGATCACGAGATCTTGAGACGGTAGTGGCTGGAGCAATCCATGTTGGAATTCTGGCGGTATCAGGGGTTTCGCCCTTCACAACCACCACCTCCACCCTATCAGCCACCTGCCCGTGCACCGACACCTACACCTGCACCTGCACCGGAACCTACTCCACAAATTGATGTCTCTGATGATGAGACCAGCAGTGACTAGCCACATTTTAATCTTATTTTTTTATGTCGTCTTTCATTTCTTTACTTATTTAATACGATTTTTAGTTTTAAATTCTTTTTAATTGCTTTTAGATTATTATTATTATTTTCTTTAACCACTGTTTCCTTTCTTTATTTATATATTAACCTTGTTTTGAGTGCATTTTAGAATATTGTTTTGATGCAAAACCTCCTTCACCGCACTCTTGGCACCGTACTCATATTCATCCACTCATGGACATAAAAAGGGCAGTTATTCTCTCTCTTCATTGTTTCGTATTTTGCGCACACATTGAGGACAATGTGCATCTTAAGTAAGGGGGAGAGGTATACTTTCTTGAATAAATTTTTACTACTTCATTTTTTTTATTATTTGATTCATTTGTCTCAATCAATGCCTGCTAAGTGAGCTAAATTGTTATGATAAGTATGACTTGATGTGATTTGCTTTTATATATTAAACTAATTTGAAGTTTCCTAAATGACAATTTCTTGTTGAGGTTAACTTAGTGATTTCGATCAATTGCTGAAGATCGATTGTAATAGCTATAGTTAAGCTGTGGATTGATGGAAATTGGAACATTACTAGAGTTTAAAACCTTATTTACATTTTTTAGTATAATATAATTCCGTAGATTCTTGAGTCGGACTTAGTACGACCCTTAAGTTTATGACCCTTGAATAAAAATAACCAAAATAAATAATTCTAATTAAAGGAGCTTTGAAATTTTTTTCCTGTTCCGCTGATTTTGACTACAAATGAGTTGGAATCATGAATAGTGCTATTAGTCATTTGAACGGTGATTCTGACTGAGTAACCGGGGGTCGGCATCACAAATGTTTACCTTCGCGTGAAAAGGCTAGTATCAGTTCAAACAAGTCGGGCTCCTTAAAATATTTATATAATAATAATAATAATAATAATAATAATAATAATAATAATAATTTGAGGGTTAGAGTGCTTAAGAGAAAATTCACATTTTTCGTACTTTGTTCATGGCATTTGGATTTGCTGGAATTTTATGCTCAATTTTTTAACTCTGGATTTTTAGGTTTTAGGTATGTGAAATTTTTATTTTGAAACTTCTTGATTTAGCTGTTATGATTGTGAATCATTTTGGTTGAGAAAGTGAGGTTATCCGATTCGAGCATTGTCAAAACTTTATTTTTCTTTTTGAATATAGAGAGATTCCGTCATTTCTGCTTATTACAGTGATTTAGTTTGCTTGATGACAAGCAAAAACTCAAGTGTGGGGGAATTTGATAAGTACACAATTAATGATATTTTATTCCCATTTCTTAATATGATTATTATCCAATTGAGTTTAATTTGTTTGTTCAAAGTGCATTTTAGGATCAATTTCAGGAATTCTCGATAATTTGAGGCTTATGGTCATTTCGGAGGAATTTCGGATGAAAGTAGAAGAAAAGAGCAAAACCTATCAATGGACATGCCCATGAACACGGTCGTGTCAATAGACGTACCCTTGATACTGCATTCAGTGGCTATGACACGTCCAGTTACATGGGCGTGTCACCAAACGTGCCTTATGTCCAGAATCACAGTAGCTGTTACACGTCTAGTAACACGGGCGTGTCACCAAACGTGCCTTTCATCCATACTCACAGTAGTTGTGACACGCCCAGTACCACGGGCGTGCCAATGAACGTGCCTTTTATCCAGACTTACAGTAGCTGTGACACGCCCAGTACCACGGGCGTGTCAATGGGCGTGCCCTTTATTCAGAATCACAGTGCCTATGACACGCCCAGTGACATGGGCGTATCAGTGGTCGTGTCATCTGTCGAAAAGTTAGATTCTTTGCACTGATTGGGGAATAAGTGGGGGACAACAGTTGTGCCTTTGCCAAAAAGAAAGAACAAGAAAAGGAAAGCTTGCCTAAATCAGGGAAAAGGGTGATGAACCAAAGGAAAGTGGTAGACAATGGATGGGTATGGTGAGTTGGAGGTATGAGCTGGAGATTTGAAGGGAAATAAAAAGAGAAGAGAGGGAGAAGAACAACAGTTTTTATCTGAGACATTTTTGGAAGCAGAGAACAAGGAAGAAGAGGAGGAGCCAGCTGCTAGAGCAAGGAGAAGGGTTTTGAGTTGAGTTTGAAGAAAGATTCACATCTTACACAAGCCCTAAACCAAGAATCAAGAGCTCAAGTGAAGAAATACAGATTCACTGCCATGAATTGTTTGGCTTCTCTTACTCATTTATCTTGCTCTATTTTTCTAGCTTTGAATATGAACTAATTCCTTTTCTATCTAGATGTTGATGAACCCTAGCCAATTTGTATGAATTGTACAATTATATTCAGTTGAATCAATTAATTGAGTTGTTTTATTCTTATGATACTTGATGTTATTTCCAATTGATAATAGCATGCTTATTGATTGGTTGTTATTTTCATATTATTGACTTGAGAAAGCTTGATGTGAATTGAATACTCATAAGGGTTGAGGATTGATTGGGGTACTAGAGATAGACCCACAAGATCTTTTGGTTTATAGTTCTTTGTTCTTAATACAAGATCTATTTAATTGTGTTTGAGAAGAGATTCCAGCACTCTACTTAGTGATTAGGGACTAATCCACTCGAGAGAGGCTTTAATCTAATTTAGAGGAATGCCAATTCAATTCTATTAAATGATTTAGCTGAATTGATTGATTATAAATATTATTGAGGCTAGGGGGATTCAATATCTGGATAGTTCTATTAATATCATTATCAATCTTTTTGTGCACAGCATTTAATTTCCCTTTATTTTCAGTCATTAATTAGTTGTTTTAGTTACAAAGCATCACACAACTATTAATTTGCTAAACAATGATTAAAATTTGCACTAGTACTTGGCCTTGTCCCCAGTGGAACGACAACTCACTCACTACTATATTACTTGGGCGACCCGTGCACTTGCGGTATAGCCATAGCATAGCTCGCGACGCAATCAAGTTGTTTATGTGATATGTGAGTATTGTATTAATGAAAAATGGAGTGAAAGAGTGTTTTTACGATGTCATTGGCGTACCCAAAGATTTAGCCTGACACGCCTAATGACACGCTCATGTCTTTGGGCTTGTCGTAGTCACTGTAATACAAGATTAAAAACACAGCTAATGATACGTTCATGTCTCTGGGCTTATTGCAGCTACTGTAACACAGGACTAAGGACACGGGCAGTGACATGTCTATGTCTCTGGGCGTGTCATAACTACTGTAAGACAGAATTAAGAACACGGGCAGTGACACGCCCATGTCCCTGGACATGTCAAAGTTTCTATAAGTTGAGTGTGTCACTTGAAGAATTATGATAAAATATGTTGATTATGCTAAATATTGGTATGTTGATGAGTCATATGGTGAGTGTGGCTCATGTTTGCATGATGAAAGTATGAAATGGGAAAATATGGTTGGATGCCAAATGTAAATTATAAATGAATAATGATTATGATAAAGATGAGATAAATGTGATATTATTATTAGTTTGGAAACTTTATATAGTGTGAGTTAATGAGAAACTACAAAGTATGGAGCATTGAATTAAGTGTTATGAGTTGAGAAGGAAAGAGAGGATTTAAGTTGTATAATTGAAATATATAGATTGATGTTATTAATAACTTGACTATTCATATCTTGATTAGAAGATGAAGTTATGAAGAGTTAGAGAAAGTAAAGATTTAGGGAGTTTGGCTTGAGTTTGAATTATGTTGCATTATATTGGGCTTAACACATTTTGGATGAAAATGTGTTAAGCTATTGGATATATTGAACATTGATGAACAATGTGCTATAACATGTGATTTGTGAAAATGATCCAAAGTGTTTGGATAATATGGTTTATTGTGTATGCATTAAAGATATTAAGAAAAGTCATTGACAATGACTAGATTGCATAAAATGTGATAAATTGTGATGATATGACATTAAAATGATGAAATGAAATGATATGACATTAAAATGAATGAGAAAAATGAGAAATGAGACAATATGCCTAAATGACAATGAGAAATGAGGCAATGTGTGCAGTTGAATATGAGAAAATGTGAAAGAAATAGATAATGGAAAATATGAACTAATTGTATGCCTAGTATGTTATTCAATTTTTCGAGTTCTGTATTTGGCGGTATGCCTATGAAATTATCCTCATTATTTGCCTTTGGGGCTAGCTTTTGAGCAATTATTATGATCTGCCTTCGAAGCCAGCTTTTAAGCAATTATTATGATTTGCCTTCGAGACTAACTTTTAAGTAATTACTTAATTTGACTTCAGAACTAAACACATGATGTCAACTTGGACCAAAATAATAACTCTGAAATTTAAATAGCATATTAGATCATTTTGGGCCCATGTTTGTGTTTGTTATTATGTGAATTGTATAATAATTGATAAATATGCTAAAAATGAAATGATATGTTACATAATGACATGATGTTATACATAAGCATCGCGCATTGGCATTGCATGTAAATTGAAAAATGATGAAAGAATGTGATGATAAATGATGTTAGTGTGTGAATGTGATTTTCTATAATGTATGTATTATAAGTACCACTAAGCTTTTGAGCTTAGCGCGGTTGTGTGAATCGCGCAGGTGGGTAGATTGCTGATCCAAGAATTAGAGAGTGGTACTACAAGAGAAGGTACGAACTAAGAGTATTACGAGACCAACTAGAAGGTGGTGCATGCTTGTACAATGTGTTATGTTGTATTTTGATTATATGTATATGTATACAAGTGAATTTTGAAAAGACAATATATAAATGTATATATATATATGTAATTAAATAAAAAGTTTAATGATTTTAGAAATGTTACTTCTTATGAATGAGATTTGATAACATAAAATGTTCTTACATTAAATATATTATTAATGTGGAATTAAGATAAACATTTAAATAATACTATAACGTGACATCCTTATATTTTATATGCATATTGTATATATACAAAGTATATATATAGTACGTATATAAGATATAGGGTGTTACAGTAACAACCTCTATTCAGTTTTTTCTTTTTATTTCTTATTGGGCTTTGTATTACTTCCCCTTACGTCCCCTCGTATAATAATAATAATAATAATAATAATAATAATAATAATAATAATAATAATAATAATAATAATAAAAAGCAATCCAATTTGGATACCTAAAAAAACCTCATTGCTCTCTCTCTCTCTCCAATCAAAACCCTCGTTATTGAATAAGAGGTATGCTGGAAAATAAGAATTAAAACTTGATACTTGGGTGCAAAACTGCCAATCTCCAGAATCACAGCTACAACAACTGCATCTTAGAAATGGCAATTCTGCCAAGTAGCCACCGTTTCTTCCTCCTCACTTACAATTCTAGAGCAATTATTCATACATACATATATATATATATACATATAATTAGGTTAGGAGGACCTTGGATGATGAATAAAATTAAACAAATTGATCTAGTTTAAAAGAAAGGAATTAAAGAGCCTATGAATAGCTAATCAAGCTCATGCCTGGCAAAGGGGGCAAAGAATTAGAAAATAAAGAATAATTAAGAGTGTACAGTATCTCATATATGAGTCTAAGAGAAGCACATACATTTAACATTAATTCATGTCATGTCACAAGTTTTTACACTTGCTAGCAACCCTTTTATTACACCTATAGGGCACCTGAAAAAGTAGTACATTGCTTAATTAATTTGTGCAAAATGAAGTCTCGCCCTCCGTTCTTATACTTTCAGCCAGTGTTGTGTCCTTTTTGTTAACAAAATGCATCACTTACCTTTATATACATATATATAATAACAATACAACAACTTAATTGAACTCGTCGAGAGACAAGCTCTCGACGGATCCAAAGCTTTCCATTTGCCCAATTCTTGAATAGTTAGTCAGTGATCCACCTAAAAAATCAAGTGGTGAATCATTGGAGATGATGGTCGTCGTGTCGTAGATAAATGACAAACTGGTATCATCCGCCATTGGATAATTCATGTAAAAAGAGCTCGATTTGTTAACCTCATAATCATAAAGGAACATTTCATTAGCATCACTCCTAGCTATGTTAGCATATACGTCCTCGTCCGAGGCCTTCTTAGCCTGGATTACCTGAGTAATTAACCATCAGTATAACATGCTGCTATATCAGTGCTATTAATTACTTGAAGATTTAGAAATCCTCTCTCACACACACACACATATTTATATAAGATGTAAAGAAGAAAAAATTAACATACATAATTCTGGTTTTGCGTGTCTTTGTATACCATAATAAAGTCTCCTAGTTGTAATCCATGTGCAGTAACGAAGTCACCTATCAGAATAATCAATAGAATGATAATTCATTGCAAACCAGAAGAAGAGAAAAACAAGATAAAAGTGGAGAAGCAATTGATCGAGGCCATACCAGTATTTTCAAGTACATACATTCGGCTATTGTTATTAGGCCAGTACCTGATGACAAATATAAAGAAATTAATAATTATTAATGAGTTGATCAAACACATTATCGATGCTAAATTTCATTTCTGATGTGACATTAAGCAGTCTGATAATCAAGTAAAAGAAACAAACAAAAACCTGTATTTAAAGCTCCAAACATGCAGACCATCTAAGTCATCCATGCTGATAAAAATCCCTTCTTTGGACTCTAGGACAGGGAGATGTGCCTCAGCTGCTTTCTAAAACAAGATGTCATCATATGAAATTAAAGAACTTGAAGACAGAATTTATTGTAATTTGGATTACAATTAGATAACAAATAATTAATTAATTGGACCTTTGGGAGTATCATCCTCTTCAGGGAGCTTACATCACTGTTCTTAAGTTCCTTTTGAAACAGGAAACTCAAGCTCCTTTGATCAATTACCTATGGTATAGGATCATATCAGAGTCATCATCGCCAAGATTTTATCAAACCAAAATATAAATCCAAAAAGAAAAAAAATAATAAATACTGTTTATGTACCCATTTGATTTCCTATCCATCAACACGATGCAGCAATAAATGGCAACATAGTTAAAATAGATATCTATTTTAACATAATTTACCTCAGAAATTAATTAAATCAATCCAGGCAGATTCATAAGTCCATAAATATCTTTAATTAGGACATGTTCTTGTTCTGCTTTTGCACAATATTTACAAGCAATCATATATTAATTAATTTATTTCAAGAAATTCCATTTATTCTATTGTTAAAGATTAGCAAGTTTAGAATATTTCTTGCAAGTTATACTATTAATCAAGAAATACCAAATTAATATAATATATTATAATCAGTCATGTGCGAAAATTTATAAAAATCTCTTTCATATATAGATCGAACAATTTAACCATATTACGTGTCAAGTTGCAAAACTTAGAATTTGTCCTGCCATGAAAAAAAAATCATTTTTATTATAAACAAAAATGGTTTTAAAAATACCATTTCAAAAATTGAAAAAATTGGATTAATAGCAAAAGTATATAAAAAAAATTATATGAACTACCCGACGACCATATACCATTTACTGAAATAAAAACAAATTACATAGATCTTGTGTTTTCTAATTTTAGTTTCCTGTCACATGCTATATATATATATATAAAAATAATCAGATTTCATCAAATTATATGAAATATATATATATATAGAAATTTATGTAAATAATTAAGTTTCTTGATAGAAATTATTAATTAAAGAATTAATAATATAACAGAAAAACCAAATAAGCTGATCGCCTGAGCAATAAATTAATTAAACAGTAGCCTTCAATAATAAAAAAAAACAACAAATTAAGAAAAGCAACAAAAATAATAATAAGGACATATAAAAAAATAATTAAAAACAAAGGTGCTCACACGTGTGGGGAAAGAAGAGACAGGCATGTGCGAAGAAGTGGCTGTTGTGGTGGTGGTGGAGGAGGAGGAAGAGGAATTAAAAGCAGCAGAAAGAGAAAGAAGAGAATTAGGCAGAGAGAAAAGGTGGCTGATGGAAGAAGAAGGTCTCCTTTGTCTTGGCATCCTTTTCTTCCTTATAACACCAAAACCCACAACACCAGCCTTCTCATTACGGGTTGACCCGTCTCCTTCACGATCCGACCCACCATTGTTCGTAGTACTACTAGTACTAGTGCTTATAACCTGCTTGTCCCCTTTCCCAGTAACACAATCTCCACCTGCCATCCAAGTACACGCCTCGATTTTCTCATGATCCGCCTCTTGTTCCATCATCATTAGCCCTCTTCACTGTCCTCTTTTTTAGAAGAAGAGATAAAAAGAGAAAGAACTTACACTCTCTCTCTCTCTACATTTCAGTGAGAGAGACAGTGAATGTTCCTCTTTCTTCTTTTTTTTTTTTTTTGCTTTTTATCTCTGTAGAGTCTGGTCTGCTCAGATTTAAACACTACCGGTGAACGACGCTCGGAAATCAAGAAATGGGTTAAAAGAGAAAGCTGAAACAAGGCAAGAAAAAGAAAGAGAAAATGGGTCTTGATGACTGGCTGTGTGGGTGTGTGGGTGGGTTTTGGTTTGTTGGGTTAAAAGAAGTCTATTTTTAGCAAGGAGATTTAGTGATTAAGTTTTGCGACATTTGTGGTTCTTTTATTCATTGAGTTATGTGTTTGTTTTCATTACATATGTGTGTATATATATATATAATCAAATATTAATTACAAATCTGAATATTTATGCATCTATCTCTCTCTCTCTATATATATAATGATTATTACAAAATGACAATATATATAGTGATATACAGAAGAAAAAAAGATGATAATGTGAAATGTGGAAAAAGATGGTTGGATTAGGGTTAGGAAGAGAGGATCAAAGTTTTAGAGATTGTTGGTGAAAAAAGAGAGAAAGTAGTTAACTAGGGTTTGGAGGTAGAGTTAGAGTGAAAGGGTGAGTGAAGAAAGAAAATGGAGGGGTTGTTAGAGAATGGCCAAGAGAAAGGTGACGAATGGAAGGTGAAGAGAAAACAGGTGTTCAAAAAGTTCTGTTCTCTGTCTACACAAATCAATGGCGTTTTGGGCCTTATTGGACTCTCCGTCTTTCCATGTGAACCCCTCTTTCTCTCTCTCTCTCCATGATAGTGGCTTTTAAATTTCAAACTAGTAGGAAACTGAAACCGCAGCTTACGTATATACATACACACATGAAGTATATATATAACTTCACAACACTCTCATTCAACATTTACATTTAAAAATTCTCTCTCCTATAGGTTTTGATAGTTGAAGCCAATTCTTTTTTTATATATATAAATTATTTTTTTGGAGAGAACCCGTTTTCTATTGAATTTTAATGCAGCTGAATATTTGATATTCGAATTCAAAATGGCTAATTAAGCTAGAAAGTCTAACTCTATTATTAATTAATCATTTATAAAGAGTTTTCTTTTCTTTTTAATAAGTTAATTAAAAATGTTGTAATAAATCAATTGTATATCCTATTCCATATTTAATTCTCTCCGTACTAATTTAAAGTTTGATTAAATTATGTATTTAAAAATTCTCTCTCTTAATTATTAATTTATAAAATTTAACTCTAATTAACATATAGCTAGGACAAAAAATAAAATTTACTAATTAGATTAGCAATTTAAATTACTATAATTTTATACATAAGTAAATTAATAGAAAAAGTCGTCTATGTTTAGCATTTCTTTTTTAGTTTGAATATATTTATTTATTTTTATCAACTTACGTATAAAATTTTAAGGTTTGATTGTATTCTGGTAGCATTAGTGACTGAGAATGCCATTATCAAATAAAAGATCATTTTATATATTTTAAATCATTCTTTCATAGTTAACTAAAAAGGAGTGTAAGAAGAAAAAAATTCTCCCCATCAAATTTTAATATAACTGTATATTTAGAATTCGAAATCAAAATCTCTTAAATATTATGGACAAACGTAATTTTAACGTAAATAAATATAATTAAATTTATTTGTTCAAATAATTTAAATTAAAATGAGTTAAATATTTGATAAAATAATTAGACTATAGATTATTAAAAGAATAACTTAATTATATTTCTACTTTGATTATATAAATAACATTTGCATTTGTTATTGTGTTTTATATATAATCACATAATTGCTCATAATTTGATTATAATTTAGTCCTTAATTTTACTAAAATCTAACTAGTGACTAAAAATAATAAAAAATAAAAGAATTAAGTAAAATATAAAATTATGTTATTTTTATTTTTATTTACATCTAAAATTTAATAAGGAAATGTAGTTCTTAAGGTCTAAAATAATATTTATTCTATTCTATTCATGAATATTTTATTAATTGAAATCTACTACATATATATTTTCGGAATTGATAAGAATATTTTTCATTTTACAAATATTAAAAAATAAATTATTTTTATTAAAAATATAAAATTATATATTTTTTTCTTATTGTATTTTTATTTTAAATTTTTTTTTTCACGGATATCATATTGACATCTTTTAAATAGCAATAATTTAAATATTTTAATTTTTATTAGATATGTTTTATTTTCATTGAAATTTGTTGTAAACATTTTTTAAATGATTAATAAAAGAAATTATATATATTATAAAATTATTGTAATAAATTTCAATAAAAATAAAATATATTTCAATAAAAAAATAAAATATTTATTTTTATTTAAAAGATATTGATACGGTATCCGTTAACTTATTCTTTTATTTTAATATGAAATATATTTTGTTAAATAATGTTAATAAATAGTAATAAATATGGATATAATAGAATTTTACATGTTAATTAATTTATTAAAGTAGTAAATAGATTTTAATTTAGAATAAATAAATAAATAAGTATATTTATTAATTTTAGAGGAAGAAAGTATGTATTTTCTTCATCTTAATGATTTAATTTTTTTATAAAAATAATAATTTTAGTGGAATGAAAATAGCATTTAGATATTGTGGTCATATAAAAAAAATTACTACAATGAAAATGACAAATTATACGACACATGGAAATTCAATGAGGAGGTGTCAAAGATTATCCTGATTGATGTTGATCAAATGGGAATATTCTGATTACTATTGATGCAGGGACAGTTGTTGTTGGATATAAATGGAGCACTGGGAAATTTAAATCCTTAATTAAAAATTTATTAGCAGGGTTTTAATTAAATTATTTTTTTAATTATTTTTTTGTCGTTAAAGTATAGTGAAGTCTATGTTTCTTGTAGGAGCAGCAAAATATGGATTCGAAGGCTGCAGAAGAAGCCACGTGTTTCTCATGCAAATGTGGATGTGAGGTAATAATAAATGAGAGAAGATGAATGCAATGATTTTTCATGGAGCCTTATTTTTTGGGGTGACTTATTGAATGCTTTGGAGAATTAGAAATGAACCTATTTTTAATGATAACCATATTTTGATCTGAGAAAGGAAATTTAATTTCATATCTCTTCCTTCTCCAAAGCTATTTCAGACATTAATTTTCAGTCTATTAGGCCTATTCAGGTTCAACAGAATATTGGTTGGCATTCTTCTGCTGCTGCTGATTTTCTTAAGTTAAATTTTGATGGTTCTTTCTTGTATAATTTGGGTCATGCCTTTGGGGGCGGGTTGTTGAGAAACTGTCAAGGTCAGTTTATTAAGGGCTTTGTTCTTAATCTAGGCTACTGCGATATTTGTTATGCTGAGATGTGGGCAGTTCATGAAGGAGTTAAACTTGCCAAGTCTCTTAACGTGTGGAATCGGATAATAAAAGAGTCATTAAAATGATTACCGGTGGTTTGTCTATGGCTTTAAATTGTAGAAGTCTACTAGCTTCCATCAAGGCATTATGTACCAGTTTCGATGAGATTCGGTTTAAGCATGTCTTTCTAGAAGCAAATTTTCACTATAAAAATATACTGGATTATCAATGAAAAAATTCATCGGTAATTCTTATTTTTTTATTGGTAACAGTAATTACCAACAGATTACTTATAAATAAAAAATTTATCGCCATATCTTTCGCCGATAATCGAAAAACTGAAAAAAATAGCAATATGTCGGTAAATTACCGACAAAAAAATCTGTTAAAAATTTTTCGACAGAAAAATAGTCGGCGATATTTACCTATAAAAAGTTTTTCCGTCGGTACTGACAAAAAATTATCGACTTAAAATTCTATCGGTGATACTGACAGAAATAATTTATGTCGATAATACCGACAGAAATAGTTTCGACGGTAATACCGATAGAAATTTTATTCTTTCAGTAATACCGACAGAATATTCTGTCGATAAATGCGAAGTTACAAATAAAATTATTCTATCAATAACTTAAAAATTTAGCGTTATTATCAACACAAATTGTCAACACAAAATGTAATCTGTCGGTAAAAAATAAATTATTTTTAAATTTTTAAAAAAATTAAATTTTATAATGTATATATAAATTTATATTAAAAATAATAAAAATATAAAAATAAAATGGATATTTAAATAAATATTAAATATAATAAATATTCAAATATAAAAAAGATAAACATAAAAATAATAAATTGTATATAACCATATGAAATTAAAATATCATTGTACATATACAAAAAAATCTAAAATCAAGTAGCAGGAGGTGGTAAAGATGGAGATAGAGGAGCATCATCAAGCGAAAATTGTCATGATGGATCGAAGGGTCTTTGCATGAAGTTGGACATAAACTCATTAAGCTGCTGCTGGACCAACCTCTGCACCTCGGTTTGCATTTGCGCCTGAATCTGAGATTGAACCTGCGTCTCCACCTCCATCTACACTTGCTCTTGAATTTGCTGTTGAACAATCCAATCACGCTCCGCCAACTACTTATTCAAATGTTCGATCTCCTCCAGTAAGGCAGATGAACTACTAAAAGAAGAAGAAGAAGTTGTACCGACATACTGTGAGCAAAGTCCATATACAGCTTTTTCTTCTTCTTTTCTCCGCCCACAATAGATCTAAATAAGCTATCATCGTCAAAGGAGTGTTGGACTAAGAGGCTTCTTCCTAAGAAGCAATGAAACGATTTTATGTAAGATAAAAAGATTATTAATTTTATATTTTAAATTTAAATTTAGTAATATTTAAAAAATTATGGAATTACTTACGTTTACATCATGTGATCAACAATCCACAAATGAACGTCCGTCGTGATCCCGAGTGTGTGTATGCAGAAACAAATTATAGCTGTTTGGCGGCTGACCCATGGTAGACTTCTATTTAATGAAAAAAATTAGTTTAATAACACAAAAAAATATAAATTAAAATGTATTAAAAAATATGAATATACTTACGAGTGAATGGGATGATCATAATGTGATCGGCTGCCTCCCGTATGTGTGGATGGATATGCACTATCCACAATACTGGACATCCTGTTACGAGAGGCAACCGCAGAACGTGTCTGCCCCTCGGGAGAGCTCCACCGGGCCTGCAGGTTTGTCCATAACTGATTATTAATAAATGAAGGCTTCTTCCCCACAACTTTCACCTCACTCAGCATATCACTGTAACAAATAGTTGCCTTCTTCATGAAGATAATCCAGACAAGGGTATCAATAGGTCGGTCCCATTAAAAATATTTCTGCAAAAAAAATTAAGATAATTAGTATCATCTAAATGTAAATTTTTAACTTGTACATATATATTAAATATTATAATTTAATTTGCTTTTTGACCTTAAACTCTTCGAACCAAAAGTTCTTCATGTCCAGAGAGACGGCATTCTAAAAAACTCCTGCATGGTACATCTTCTGTGTTATGACCTTCCTAATGCTAGTGGAAGCCCCAGTTGAATCCATCATGTAGCTGTAAAATTAAAGAAACAATATTCATTTATTTAAAATAAACCGATTAAACTTTATAATTTAATATAAGTAATGTAAAATATTAAAAATACTTACTCTGACTCCCGAATAGTCAGATGTTACATTCGACGATCATGACCTGCAGCTGATGATGCAGTACTGGCATCACCAATGGGGGCATCTATAGTAGCCGGGAGAGAAGAAGAAGTAGGATCCTCTGTCTGAGCCGGGTGAGAAGAAGAAGCAGGATCCTCTGTCTGGGCCTAGTGAGAAGTAAAAGCAGGATCCTCTCTAAGCATATCTTCTGTAGCCACTTCAACCTGAGGATCCTCGATAAATACATCATCGGGGACATCGCGCAATTGAAGATGTGCTGGCTTGTACTACTAGAATATCGACCTCCATTAGATCGACTGCTAGACCCCGATCGGTCCAATCCTCTTCTAGATCCGCAATACATATCTAAAAAAACCATCAGTATAATTAATATGAATAAAATAATAAATATAGAAATAAATTCAGTAAAAGTTATAGCTTAATTACTATTACTTATTATTTTTATTCATCACTGTCATCTGATTGGGATGATTCAGATTCATATTTCAGTAATAATTCATCCTATTCAGATTCTATATCCATAGTATCAATATCCATGAGTTCTCTAGTTGGATCATTTAAAGGACTTGGATCACCCTCATTTGTCCTATCAACCAACTGTATATTTTTAAAACTATCTTTTTGAAATGCAGTATTAATCTCTTGTTTATTGGCATATTGGTCGGGTAGATCAATATGTGATATTGCTTTTATTTTGCAAATAGTCAACCAATCAGATGCGTCACGCCTTGTGCTAGAAAAAGGAATGTAATACACTTGGACAACTTGGCTGACGAGTACGAACGGTTCATATTTAGCATATGTCCTCCTTCTATTCACTTTCACTAAATTATATACTAGATGAACTGTTATGCTATTTATGGGGTCATACCAGTCACATTTAAATAATATCACCATTTTAATTGATAATACCGGATATTCAACTTCTACAATATCTATTAATCGACCGTAGAAATCAAACAAGTTTTCACTATAGTTTGATCATTTTATATAAATACCACTATTTATAGTTACTCTCAAAGTACAATAAGATTCAGTGTGAAATTTATAACCATTAATAAAATACACCTTATAATATCTAACAGTTAGTAATGGACCATGGGCTAAATCTTTCAAACATTTGTTAGAAATCATATTCCAATTTTTATTTGTCTAAATCAATAAAAAATATGCATAAGTTCAAAATATGACAAATTGAACAAATGACAGTTTTATAAAATGTTAATAGCAATGAATTAATACTTATAAATTTTCAAAACCATAAGGGAAAATTATTCTCAACCTCAATATCAACTTGTGAATTCGCTATATTTTTATCTAAACCCCGTAAGTGTTCAATGAATATGCTAAAATAGATTACCAAAAACATCATTATCATTCAAATTTTGAAGATTTTATTTTAGACGTAAAATATTATGTTTCAGAATACTATAAACTTACTAACTTACTTGATATAAAGTGTAACTTCATCACAATTCAACAATATGTAAAGTATGAGCTCCACAATATTCTCTTTATTCCAATCTTCGGTTGGTTGGTTTGCCGTATGATCGACTCGAATGTTTAAAAATAGATAGAAGACATTCAGATTTATCTTGTATACCTCCATCATCATTCCAAAGGACTTCAAGCAATTTTTTTTATTACGTTAGGCTCAAAATAATAAGAACAGAAAGTTAATGTCTCTTCCACTATAAAGACATTACAAATTGATGCTTCTACTTTTATCTTATTTTTAACATTTTTCTTCAGATATCGTAGGTATCTTTTAAAAGGGTACATCCAATGATATTGTACCCGTCCTGTAATTTTGGATTCATATGGTAAATGAACTGGTAAATGTTTCATTGAATAAAAAAAAACTCGGAGGAAATATTTGCTTCAATTTACAAAGAATTATTGAAATTTCTTCTTGTAAATGCTCAATTTGGAAAATTTTTAGAGATATTACAGTAAGTTCTCTGAAAAATAAGCTTAACTCCGTCAGAGCTTCCCAAACTTTTTGTGACAATAACTCCCTAAATGTAATGGGTAATAATCATTGCATAAATACGTGACAATCATGATTTTTCATCTCGAACAATTTATATTTCTTCATATCAACACATCTTGACAAATTCAAGACATATATGTCTAGAAACTTCAAATTTTTTTTATCCAGTGGCATATTAATTATTTTTTTATTACGATCCAATATGTAATTAGCTTTAGGATACCTCCTAGACATTTCATCTTGTTCTAACTCCGGCTTTCTACAAAATATCATCGAGTCTTCTCTTGATTTGGCATTATTTTTTATTTTATCTAGAATATCCATTATCGTATTAAACACATTCTCAAAAATATTTTTTTCAATATGCATTATATCTAGATTATGTCTTATAAGATTTGAACTCCAATAAGGAAAATCCCAAAAGATGATTTTTTTTCCATCCATAATTTTAACATACACTGCTATTGAAATTTTTATTATATTCAGTTACCTTATGAAGCTCTAGTTATTCAATTTGAAACAACAAATATTTCCTATTTAATATAGGAGGAGCATCTTTTCTTATTGTAATGTTCTTTCTGAAACATTTTTTATTCCTTTTAAATGGATGACATGCCTTCAAAAACTTCTTGTAGTTGTCAAACCAACTTGTTTTACCCCCATTCGGAAGAGTAAATGCTTCAGAATCAGTCATGTAGTAAGGGCATGCTAATTTATTCGCAGTACTCCATCCAGATAATATCGCATATGCTGAAAAATTACTTATAGTCCACATAAGTGCTGCTCTCAAACAAACATTATGTTTCTCAAAATAATCATAAGTTACGACACCCTTATTCTATAACTGTTTCAACTCTACTATCAATGGCTATAGAAATACATCAATTTAATATTTTGGGTTATTTGGACCAGGTATAAGTACAGACAAAAATAAATATTACTCTTTCATACACATCCACAGTGTTTAATTATAAGGAGTGAGTATTACCGGACAACAATAGTATTGTTGTCCTGATGACCCAAAAGGTTGAAAACCATCAGTACACAGACCCAACCTAACATTACGATATTCAGCTGTAAAATCAGGATATAATCGATTGAAATGCTTTCATGTCTCAGAATCTGAGGGATGGCACATAACTCCATCTTCTTGCTCATGCTCATAATGTCATCTCATGTATTCTGCTGTAGCATTTGAAGCATATAATCTTTAAAGTCTTGGTTTGAGAGGAAAATAATATATTCTTTTAAAAGGCATAAACTTTTATCTGCCTGCAACCCAACTCTGTTTGAATCTCGGTTGTTCACAAAACCTACATATTTTATCTTCTGCATAATCACCACAATATAAAATACACTCATTTTTGTAGCAGTCAATAGTTTCTACTTGCAAGCCAAGCAACTGAACATTTTTTCTTGTTTAGTAGAAATTATCAAATATTTCATTATCCTCGGGTATTATCTCTTAAATAATTTAGATCTATTGATAGAAAGACTTTTCGGACATATGCTGCTCAGACTTCATATTCAAATAACGAGCTATGACATATAACTTAGTATGTTTTTTACACCCGGGCCACACCTCTGTATTTAGTGAATTCAATAAATTGTAAAACCGTTGAGCCTCAATGTTAGGAGCCTCATCATGTTATTCTTGATGAACCTCACTAGTTCCAGGTACATCAATATTCGGCATGCGCCAATCAAACAGATTAAACCCAACTACATTATATACCAGTTGTGGATATGGATTTTCAAAGACAGATTCGAATGTACTATATTATTATGGAATGGATCGATCGACTATATTCTCCTCACCATGCATATTCTGGATGAAATAATTCTGAACAAAACTCCATTTTACTAAGTGGTATTTCACATCATCTACTTCTCAAATCTACAATATTGAAATTTTATGCAAGGACAATGTCACGACCCAACCCGGGGGCCATGACCGGCATGCAGCCAAACCGAAGTCCGACCACATAAGCCTAATAAAACATTCATAACAGTCTAAGTGCAAAACAGTACAATACTTATATAATCCTCAATCCTAGTTCAAATGCAATCCATCAATATAATCAAATCACAATAAAATCATTCGGGAAATCTGATGCAGACAAGTTCTACTTATTACACAAAAAGGGATTCGGAATCAATCCGCCCAAAAGTTCAATATCCGGAAATCTCTAAGCAGAAGGACCAAAAACATAAACGAAAATCTGATCGACTTCGCCAAGAAGGAAGAAGATAGACGAAGGCAATCACTGTAAACCTGCAAGACAATCTGTAAGGGTGTGAGCGCTTTATAGACGCCCAGTAAGTCTATGAGAGGCAGAGAAACATCTAACAGTTATATAAGCAGTACATATAATACAATCACAAATTAAGCAAACAAGATGGTGTGTCGGGGTCACCAATCAGTAAACAGTACAGTAATCATATCAGTCACATCCGCCCTTATAACTTCTCAGTACAGTACAGTAATCAGTAATTAGGCATGTAGCCTCAGTAAACAGTATAGGCATTAAGCCTCAGTAGCAGTATAGGCATTAAGCCTCATTAACCTCCTTCCCCTTCATGACACACCATCACACAGCACAAGTAATATCACATTCAATATTATCACACAAATACAATCACATGCAAGTTTCTCTGTCTCCTAAAGCATGCGAGGCTGGGTTCGAAAGAATAGTCTAGTGAATATATAGAAAGGATAATATATTATAAGAAGGGTTTATATATGTATATAAGTTGTTAGCAAATAGCACAACACAAATAATCACATACACCCATAGAACTTACCTGGTCTAACAGTCAGCTAAGCAATCCACCACCCTAAGTCTGAGGTGCTGCTGGACCACCGCCTAACCATTAACCATCAATTAACAACCACCCTTACAAATGTATGCAAGTGCAAATGGGAATGCATGACGTGTATGCACACAATTCAATAATTTCCACAACAAGGTTAAACCTTTTTGTCAACCAAACATAACTTAACCATTATAACACTACACCTTTAAACTTGCTTTCCAGAATATAAAACATCATTAAAAAGTCCTTACAATTTAAATTCATCAAATACCTTACTTAAATAATCAAAATACATAAGATACAGTTTTACCGATAAACCTGAATAACGAGTGTCAACTTATAAAATTTAAAACAATTAACCTGTAAATGAAAAATTTATAATTTTCAACCAGAAGCTAATTTGATATCTGAAAAGCATCCTACCAAAATTTCATAATTTTTCGAGACTTAGAAGTCTCTCAACCAATTTTTATTCAAAACAGTATATAACTCACAAGGTATACTGACAGCAGTAGAAAGATAAAATTATTTCAACAATATCACAAACAGAAACATAACCCAACATATTTTTCTTGTAAACTAGACTTCCAGAGCTTCAACATATATGAAAATCAAATCAAAAACATTTTTACACATTTTAATATGAATTTCAAAAGTTACAGTTGATGCAATAGCATCAACAGCACAGTTTGTCATACAACAGTATCAAACTTGAATTTTCCAGAAATATTCGATGCTCCAAAATCCCAAAAATTATTTTTCTCATAAACTAGACTCAATTTTGAGCCACACATCCAAATTTCAGATTTTTATCATGTTCCAATATTTAATTAAAAATCGGGAAACATATAGCACAAAAATCAAACTTCAGCAGAAAATTAATTCATCCAAAAACTCAAAGAAAACAATTAATTCGAAAACCTTAACACCTAAATCAATTCAATCAAACCCTAATTCAATATATTCATCAAGTTCCAGAACCAAAAACACTAACCCAATCAATTAATTCAACACCAAAATCCATCAAAACAATAAAAAACTCAAAACCTAACCTATTTTGTAAAAATCAATTTAATTAAATAATAATTCGAATTTAGCCAAATTAATTAAGAAAAATATCAAACCAATATGATATTAATATGAAATAATCAAATAGAAGTCGAAATAATGCAAAAGGAATCAAGAAAAACCTCAAAAACACCAAGAAAATCGAAAAACTGGCTGCTGGAACAGAGGCCAAAACGGCATCTGCGAGCCAGCCCGCAGCTCGCCAAACGACGGACCACAGCACGCCGAATGACAGGAGCGCCGCACGCCGAACAACCCACGTTCCTCGCCAAACGACACCGGCTACGCGCGCGCACAGGGACAAAACGACGGCCACACTGTTTCTGCCTAAAAATCCTAATTTTCTTCCCTATTTTCAAAATACCCGAAAATAAAAGACCCAAAACCCTACCCCATCAGATTTTAGGTCTATTTATAGGAAAATAATTTTCCAAAATTATATTTTTGCCCCAAAACTATTTATTTTAATTAAAAACACCCCAAAACTCTTTAAAATTTTAAAAAAACACCCAACTAACTTATAAAAATTTAATTTATTTAATTTATTTAATTTATTTTAATTAAAAATTAATAAATTTTCGAAAAATTTCCGAAACACAACCCCTAGCAAAATTATACTTAAAATAACCGTAACGACATCACGGTCACCAAAATGACATCAAAAACAGCAAAACGAAATCCAAAAATTTTCCGACCGCCAAAATGACCAAAATACCCCCCGAAGCCAAAAACACAATATTATACTTAAAACGACCGTCTCGTCGCCCCGAGTATCAAAAAGACATTCAAAGGACACAAAATGACTATTTTGCCCCTAAGGTGCAAAATTACCATTTTGCCCCATACTTAAAATCATACAAAAACCAAGGGTTTTACAGACAACGAATCTTATTACCTTTCATATAATCTCTTTGACTAGATGCAAAATTAACAAACTCTTATAACCCATTAATGAATGCCATACAAAGAGTGCTATCTGGATTGAGTCATTCATACATCCAAGCACATATAATGTTCATTTTGCCTATGTATATAAATAAGACAATGAAATTATATCATAGGAATTAAATCTCATTATTTCTCCTTCATAAAAGGGTAAGACACTAACCCATTCAGAAACACAATATATATCTTATTTAACATAATGCAAGACTTTATATAAATTATGAAGAAAATTCGGTAGCATTTCCCCTGAGTTCTCTAAGTATACTATGTCAAATATAATAAATATTTATAATTTATAATTTATGAATATTTATATTATTTGGTATGCACTCAAAGAACAAAGTAAAAGAAATACTATAAGTTTTCTACATAACTTGCATACTATTATGTCTCATATTAATATTAATGACCTAATAGATATATATTGTTATTTCTAAACTGTCCAAATGGAATAATTCAGTGAGTTCTCATTTTTTTTAGAAACAAATGAGTAACTCACCAAATGGGCACTAAGGTTTACTATAAAATTATATTTATTAAAAAAAATGCATTAACAATCAATATTTAGGAAGCGCACTCTTTTTATATTTTATCTTTATATTTATTCATGTCACTTTATCTACTTTGACTAATCATAAATAAGACTATAAAGTATTGAGACCTGTTCTACATCAAATGAATTATTTTTATTGGATTAAGTGTTGTGCTTGTGATATTTATTACTCATTTATATTATTGAAAACGTTGAATTATTAGCAACTTTAGTAATCAAGTTATTATTATTATTATTATTATTATTATTATTATTATCTAATTCTTTTATTTTTTTTTAAGTTTTTGAGTCTTGGTTGGATGCATTGCAATTGCTTTAAATTATGTTTTAAGATAATGTATCATAAATAATATATCAATTAAAGAGTTCTATAAAAAACTGATTATAGATATAAAATTATTAAATTATCGGCATACAATATGTGTGTAATACTAATTCTGTTGTAATTAACTTTCTAATCTTATCATATGTCACATTTTTTAAAATATATTTTTTTAAATATTAAATAAAATTAATTCCTCTAAATATTAAAATTTTAAGATATTAAATATATAAAAAATTATATTAATCATCTATTGTATTTATTTGGGTTTCTATCTATTCTCCAATTCTTTTTTTAGAAAATTAAATGAAATATCATTTTTTAAAAATTTGTTTCCAAATATACTGTGTTTAATTTTTTTTTAATTATACATCTTTTTTTTTCAACTGTACATTTTTTTAAATTTTTAAAACTATTTATTTTGGTGTTTTTATAATATTAAAATCAAAACTGTGTGAATTTCGTTCTGTTTTTTTTTTGCTGAGTGAGTTTTTTTTTTGCTTCTATTTATAATTATTATTCTGCTATCTAATTAAATTTTAAATTTTTAAAAATATATTCTTTGAGTATATTTTACATATTATTTATTGAATATTATTTATTATTTAAATTTAGCTAAATATTTGCTCATTAAATTTGCTATTAATTATATATTAAATTTAACCATTAATAATCGGAGTACTAATTCATTTCCATTTTAATTCTTTTACCTCAGTAATAATTCTTCTAATTGCAAGATATTCTTTTTTTGATATAATTTAATCAAGATTTATCACAAACTCTAATTATTTGCTCTCATTTTTAAAATAATTAATTTTTTTAACTTATTCAATTTATATTATAAATTTATAATCAAAATATTCTTTTAATTATACTTTAAATGTCAGCAAATCAAAAATTCAATTCGGCTTTACTATTTTTTTATGGATTTGCACATTCGAAATTTTTTAATTCAAAATAAAATAAAATGAATTTGCCTATATCATGTTTAATTATTAATATTTGAATTATCAAATTATTATTAAATATCGTGCTTATTTTTCACTCAAAGTATAAAAATACGTAAACTTATTCAAACCTATAAAAATGAACAAATATATATATATATATATAAACACATATTTATATGTAAAAATTCAAGTACAAATATAATATAAAATATTAATAAAAAAATTCATAAAAAATTCATAATTTTCTAATATTAAGCATATATACAATCAATATTTAATTGTTTAACTAAACCTAACAATCACTAAAATGAAAAAAATACTATTAATTAATAATATAATCAAATTTTTTAATTCATACAACTAATTAGCTAAAAATTAATAAAATCACAAAATGTATCCTAAATTATACATCTTTAAACTAAATCTACAATTAAAAAAAACACATTAGTTATAATTTATTAATGAAAAATATAAAAATTACTAAAAAAAATCATAAAATTACCTAAAATAAATTCAAACCCTAAATTATTGCTATTTACCAAAAAAAATTAAAAATTATGACAAATATATTAAATTTTTCTAAAAAATTTTATATTTTAGATAAAAAATTAATTCTTTATATGCAATAGAATTCAATAAATAATAAAAATAACTCAAATATTTTTTCAAAATAAAAAAAAATACCTTAATAAAAATTCAACACCCTAAAATATTTTTAATTAAAAATAAATTCTTAATTATACTAAAAGTTTTAAATTTTTCTAAAATATTTTTTATAACCATTAAAAATACTTAAATTTTTATATTTTTTTCATTATGAAATTTATTAAATTAAATCTAATTTACTAAAATTTTAAAAAAAAATCTAATTTACTTTAAAAAATTTAAAAAAAGCCTAACAACAATCAAATAAACCTAAAATATTTATATTTACAAAAAATTTTAAATTTATCTAAAAAATTATTTTGTGAAGTAAAAAAACCTTAAAAATTATTAATTTTTTTACTGAAATTTATAAAAATTAATTCATTCTACCTAATTTTTTTTATACAAAAATCTAAAACCCTAAAATAATACTATAAATACCAAAAAAAAATTTAAATATATCTTTAAAATTTTGAAATTTCAGAAAATATTATCTAATTTTTTTATTTAATTTCAAAAATCAAATAAATATTTTACTAAAATTTTTTAAAATTTAATAAAAATACACTAAAAAAATATATAAAAACCTAAATACATTTCAAAATATCAACAAAAATTCAAAATTCTTTATACAAATTTTTAGATTTCCTAAAATAATATTATGAGTAAATATAAAAGTCTCAAATAAATTAAATTTTCAGATATATTTTTTTTGCAAAAATATAAAACTACCATAAAACATATTCTAAAATACCCTAAAAATTCAAATAATCAACAAATAAACATTAATTATCAACCTAAACTATAAAACTTTAAATAATCCCAACAAAATACAAATTTATTATAAATAAAAACAACAAATAAAAATAAAAATCATAAACAATATTTAACAAAAATTAAAAAATCGAAGTAAATACCTCTTTCTTTCTCCTTCCTCTTCTTCTTCTTCTTCTTCTTCATGCAACAATGGAAACGAAAACGGGAACAGGGACTAGGCAGAATAACGAACTGGGCAGTCTCTCGATCGGCGGCTCTCAAAAAAATAAAAAAAAATAAAAAGAAATTAGAGTATATATTAAAATTTACCGACAGATAAAAGTGTCCCTCGATAAATTTACCGAGAAACACCTTTATCTGTCGGTAAATTTACCGAGAGAAATAAGATTATGTCGGTATTACAAAGAGAAAAAATAATCTCTCGGTAAATTGCATTAACTGGCGGCAAAAATTCTACCTTTATACTATTTCGTTACCGAGAGATTAATTATTTCTCTCGATAATACCTACAGAAATAATTATCTGTCGGTAAGTTTCTCAAAAGCAGAGCTTTTTTTATGGTTGACAATTGTCGGCAAGTTTCACTATATATTTACCGACAGAAATTACTTTCCTTTGGTATTACCAAGAGAAATAATTTTTTCTTGATAAATGGTTGACAATTAGCAGCAAAAATTTCATTATTTTACTATTTAATTACTGAGAAAACTTATTTTTTGTTGGTAAATATCTATGAATTTAGCGACATAAATTACTTTTTGTCGGTATTACAGATAGAAATATTTTTTTTTCTGTAAATGGTTGACAATTGGCGGCAAAAATTCTGCTATTATAATATTCAATTACCGAGATAACGTATTTTTTATCGATAATTAACTCAAATGAAGAGTTTTTCTATTTCAATGGGACTACACAGTTACCAACATATATAAATTGACGTCGGTAAATGTTAAATTACCGAGAGATCAGATTTCTCTCGGTAATACTGAAAAAATAAATATAATTTATTTTGCTATTCATTTACCACTAAAAAATTTATTCGTCTACCGACAGAAACATCATTCTCTTGATAAAATTAGCAATAAATATAATTTATAATTATTATATTAGGTTTTTCATTTGCCGACAAAAAGATTATTCTCTCGGTAAATGTCTATTATTTATCGAAAGAAATAAATTTTTCTCAGTAAAAATCTAAATATGTGATATTTATTGAATTTATTTTTCGACAGAGGCTTTTTCCGTCGGTACTATAGAGAAAAATATATTTTTGTCGGTAAATTTTGTCGATAAATTTATCCACCGTCATCACGTGCCATATTTATTGATAAAATTTCTGTCGGCGAATGGATCTGTCGTTATTCTGTCAGTAATCTTTCGATATTTTTTAATTTTATTTTAATATTTTCTCTCTGTATTCTTTTGGTATTAAAATTTTGTTGGTAATTTACTGTAATCTTATAGTATTTGCTGCTGATGCTTTAACTCGCTACCCAAAGAATTTTTTTGTTGGCATTACTATCTTGGATTGTTGCCCTCATATGGTTGATTTGTGGCTGCTGCATGATATGGTTGCAGTTTCCTATCTTAGATAGCTTGTTCTTATTTTGAGCTTTGCTCTCCTCCTTTTACCCAAATAAATAAATAAATGAGAGAAGATCCCAACTCCTTTCTCCCTAAACTCCTTTGTATCTTGCTTCAATTTTTCCAACTTTTGCTTTTCAACCAAATCACGTGGTGTGCGTATATGTATAATTTAAATGATTTCATTTTGAATAATAATAAAATAATTTATAAATTTATAAATAAGTGAAGGTTGAATTTCCAACACATTATTTAATTTTATGCAAATAAATTCTAACACCTGTTCACCTATAAAATCCATTTATATATCTATAAAATTTATTATTAATTTTGCCTAAATAGATTGCCGTATATATTTTAAAAATATATAAATTAAGAAATAAATATTAGATTCTTAGAAATGTATAAATAAATATTGAAATAATTAATTTTAATAAACACATCAATCATTAACTTTTTTTAAGAAATTATTAATTAAGTCTTTAAAATATCTAACCAAATAATTAATAATTTTTTTACAAATTTAAATTCTGTTAAAAGAGGTAATATTTTACTTATTCAAAATAGGGAATTATTTTATTATATTCATCCAACAAAAAAATAATAATTTTGTTACACACACACATATATATATATAAACTCAAATTGTAGGGGCATAAAAATTCATATAAATAAATAATATTATACAATATGACATGTGCACATAAAATTTATACATTCACATAAGAAAACAGAAAAACAAAATAACAACAATATTAAATAAAAGAAATGACAACAACAAAAAAAATGAATATATCATATTAAATTACAATAAAATATTTATTCTAATAAAAAATACAGTAAAATACCTTAAACACTACTGTCACATACAGGGAATAAAAGAGAAATGACATAAATAAAAATAAATACAAATTTTATATTACTCTAAAAAATTATTCTCCAAATGCTATTTGAAAATCAGAAGCTTAAAATTTTAAACTGGGAATGTTTTGTTCTAAAAAACAAATGTATACTGCTCTAAAAATTAAATAAAAATTATATTACTGCACATAGCATCCAATCATGTACTAAAAATTTAAAAAAAAAATTTAAAAGTTAGTACATAGAGTTTTATCGTCATTGTAATCCTCTCTAACTTGACTTTAAAAAATAATTTATACCAAAAATAAAAAAAAAATTATGTTAATAGAGAATAATAGTATTACTATTTGATGTAAAAAAATACTTATAGTTAAGATTTTTACAATATTATCAAATATTAAAGTATTAACGCATATAATTATTATTATTAATCATTAGTTTTAGTAGTGTGTATTAATAGATACTATTAAATTAATATTATTAATTCTAATATTTATTATAGGATTGAGTAATATTTTTTTTTATCAAAAAACTTATTTTAAGGAATTTAATGTTAAATACTCAACACTAACAATTATCATGTGCATGTTGATAATAATAATGACCAATTTATAATTTACGTCACTGTGGTTAGTCCAATTCTAACATGTTTCATATATAAGATGACGCTATTATTAAAATAAATATTTAAAAAAGGTTAAACTAATTATGATTCTCTTTTACAAATAATAAAATGGACATATTTCTTTATCAATAACTCAATTATAAGTTTACTTTTCTACTACCATTCATTTTCTTCCTAAAAAAAAACTAAAAATAATTGTAGCAAAATTCAGATTTTAGTAAGAAAAGAAAAAGTCAAAAGCTTAACTATAGAATATATTTTTGAGATTAAATCTATATAAGGAGACTGTAAAATTTTATCTTTGGATAGGATAAAACATGTTTTTGAATGATAGTAAAAATATTTAATTATGATGAAGTTAAGATTTTAAATTTGAAATTGAATATAGTAATAATATATAAATTGATTTAATAGGAAACATTGAATGTTCAAATACATAGATCCGTTTGTATAAGATTTTTGAAATTTATCAGAAACTTTACTGAAATCATCAAGAAATCTTGAATTACGACCACAAATTAGCTATTATTGTTAGTGGCAATTATTCATAAGATTGAGTTAGTTATCCACAGTAAAAACACTAAAGAGTTTCCAAGACTGGAAATTTAAGAATTTAAAACCCAATCAGAAATTACTATTGGGTAAAAGTGAAAATCAAAACCAAAACCCAACATGTTAATTTTAATATCCACAATCCTGAAAACGACAATGGTTTGTAAATAATTTCCTCGGAAGAGACTCGGTTTGACAATAATGACAATTCCAATATTGGGTTCAACTCATATTGTAGATGACAGAAAGATTTTTCAAAATTTTTTCACTGTAGTATTATGTAATTGAAGAATTTACATCATATACGGATTGTCAAGTTTGGTTTTTCAGTTTTACGATACCAACTTTCATTTTATATTTTTGTATTTTGTATTTTTTATTTTTACAGAATATTTATAACTCTTTTACAAATATACGGTCGCGCATCTTTTTAATTTGCTACATATTTTATTATTTACATATGCATAACTTTTTTATATATATGATTGTTTGGTTAATAATAATAAACTAAACATATTAATTTTTTATTTGAATAATAAATTATTTTTATTATGTTTTAAATTTTTATTGATTAAAATTAATTTTTATTTAATATCTATATATTATTATTATTTAATATTATGCAATTTGGTTGAGAACTGTATATATATTAAATAAAAAATTATAATAATTAAAAAATAAATAAAATAAGATATTAAAATTTAATGTAAAAGAATTATAATAATAATTAAAAGATAATAAAATAAAATCAATCTAAATAAAAAAATATAAAAAAAATATTTATGTAACAATATATAACAGTTGTATTTGATATTTTTTCTTTAAATTACCTGATATATATTATATATATCAACATAAATCAGCATATAACACTTTTTGTAATCTCATTTTTTTCTCTAAATCATCTGATATATATTATATATATCATTATATAATACCTTTTTATATTCTTTTGTTTCTTTCTATAAATCATCTAATATATATTAATATATGTTACATATATCAATATATAACACTTTATATTCTATTATTTATTCTCTAAATCATTTGATATATGTTACATGTATCAATATATATATTAGTTTATATATTTATTTTTTTTATTACAAGTCATCTGATATATGTTATATATATTAACATATATTAATATATAATATTTTATATTTTATTATTTTTTTTCTCTAAACTATCTAATATATGTTGTTATATGTTACGTACATCATCATATATTAACTTGTATATTAATTTTTTATTACAAGTCATTTGATATATATTGATATATGTTATACATATTAATAGATATATTAAACACTTTATATTCTATAATTTTTTCTCTAAACTATTTAATATATGTTGTTATATGTTTCATACATCAACAAATATTAGCTTGTATATTGATTTTTTATTTCAAATCAACTGATATATTATTATATGTAATATATATCAACATATATTAGTTAATTTATAAAAGAAATATCAATATAACAATATATATTAGTTGTATATTGATATTTCTTCTAGTTAATTATAGTTGTTATATTAATATTTCTTTTATAAATTAACTCATATATGTTATTGTATGTAATATTTATCAATATATATTAGTTTTTATATTGATTTTTATTACAAATTAACTGATATATATTATTATATGTAACATATATCAGTTGTATATTGATATTTTTTTTTATAAATCAACTAATATATATTAACATATAACACAGTATATTCTATTATTTATTTTCTAAATCATCTGATATATGTTGATGTATGTTACATACATCAATATATATTAGTTTATGTATTAATTTTTTATTACAAATCATCTAATATATATTGATATATATTATATATATTATATATATTAACATATATCAGCATATAACATATAGTATTCTATTATTTTTTTCTTTAAATTATCTAATATATGTTACATATATTAGTTTGTATATTGATTTTATATTATAAATCACCTAATATATATTGTTATATGTAATATATAATATTTTTATTTTTATTATAAATCAACTGATATATGCATAATATATCAGTTCTATATTAATAATTTTTTATAAATCAACTAATATATATTTTTAGATGTAATATATATCAGTTTATATATTAATTTTTTTATTATAAATTAACTTATATATGTTGATATATATTTAGTTATATTTAGTTATACTGCATATAAATAGATGTATAAAAATATAAATTATGTTAAATATTAATATTTTTAAATAATTTTTATTATATATGTTAAAATTATTTTAAAAATATAAGTTAAATAAAATATATAAAAGCGTATTTATAAAATGTAAATTAAAATTAACTAACATAGATCATATTTTAATTTAATTAATTAATTAATTTTTAATTATATAAAAATTTTAAAATATTAATAGAAAAACTGCATGAAGATTAATTAACAATTTTATTTTGTATTGGACATAATTTTATGATTAAAGAAAGTTTATAGCCACTGATTCTAATATATAGCTTCATTTCTCTTTCATAATTTTTAACGTAACTTTCCGCACAACATAGTCCACGGCTACCCTACTTAAAAAAAATCTCAACATAAAAATGAAAAAAAAAAAATTTAGGTCCCGTAAATTTGAAAAAACTTTTAAATTTTAGATTATTTTTGTAAAAAGCCCTATATAATTTTTTCACTATTTGGGCCTTCTATTACTGACTCTTAAATATACATGAATTTTGCCATCAGAAAAATACTATTTCAAACAGAAAACACAGATACAGGTTACAACTACATACGTACAAATTATGACAAAACAAACAAAATCAAAGGATAAAGACAAAAAAGGATAAAAGCTGCAGTTAGCGGTGGCTCATTTTTTGCATGAGCAGAGGCAAAACTCAGAAAACTCGAACCTGTTAAAAGCAAGATAGACCCTCAACTGCAAATACAACAGACTACATAGTAGGACTAGTGATACAGGTGGTTACACTAAAGAACGACTACCAATTGTTACAAGGTAAAGGTAAAAAAATATAATGCCACATACTCGGTCCACCTTCAACATTCTTTCCTTCTGTTCTGCTGCATGCTAGCATCAACCAATTCATCAAAGTGAAAAATTTCGCTTGCTCAGTCCAGCTTCACTATCTTATCATCTTCCTGCTGCTTGTTTGGCTCCGCAGGGAAATATTTTATGCCCACAAGATCACCAACTTTGCTGATAACCTTTTTTTCATATATATAAAAAACAATAAAGTATTATGGTCTGGCATGCTGTGAAAAAAATATGCTTCACATGTGATAGAGGTTTACTTTATTACCATCAGCTCACCAGTTGAAGTGACAGTGGTCATCTCCAAATTAATGTATATCTTGAATTACTATCATTTTTTCGCACAGGAAAAAAATTGCATACAATAAAGTTTAGTTATGTTGAGCACTGAATTTCACATATCCTGATAGACAACTCACATGTAGAACATTAACAAGTATCTCACTATTCACAACCTGACAACTCTAACTGCGAGGTGCACCGGCACATGTGCATGTGCATGCAGCATGATTGAACATTTGCATGTTAATTTGTGTGCATGAACATGCAAGAGAGAGAGAGAGAGAGAGTGTATGTGTCTCAGATGCACAAGGGAAAATGATACTTCCAAGTTCCAACTAGCTTTTTTGCCAAGCAGAGCACAGGTTCTCTAAGCAGAAATGCTAGAATGAAAAAACAAAAAAGTAAAGGTGTGATTAGATCTGAGAATTTACATCCAACGCTTTAATCAGGTCTTCTTTGGTATGAGAGGCTGATATACATATGCGTGCCCTAGCCAATAATAGTGGAGTTGCTGGAAAAGCCACTGTCACAACTGCAACCTGTAAAAGTACCAAAGATAGAAAATAGACATGAGAAATCACCAAGTAGGAGCACATCAAGGTTAGAATCTCAGATGCTTACATTCTGCCTGAGACATTCCCTTGAGAAGGCAGGAATTTTGGCAGGATTGTAAAGCATAATTGGCATTACAGGAGAGTCACTGTCTCCAAGAACCTCAAATCCCATTTTTTGTAATTCTGACCTAAAGAAATTGCTATTCTCGCGTATTTGTGCAAGCTTCTGGGCACCTACATTAAAATAACAGTGCTTCAAGCCCCGATTAAATTAAGGAGACAAGATTGACCACTCTAAATTTATCCACTCTGCAATGATCAAAACAAATAAAATATAAGCATCCATCCAAACCTCTATTGGAACCATCCTCCCCAAGAATAACCTTTATTGCAGATATTATTTGTTCAGCAGCTGGTGGTGAGATTGATGTTGCATATAGATGAGCTGGGCTGGTGTACTTCAAGTATTGAATAAGCTCCTGCAGGAGACGATGGAACTTTTTTCAAACATTAAATCCAAACAGAGTAGAACATTCCCTGGCAAACCTAAATGATGATATGTTCTAGTTAAAACAGGTAATAAAACATCTTTATCAGTTAATACACACATTAGGATTACAGATAAATAGAGAATGTTGCCATCAGCCAGACCATCTAAATAATCCAACAGCACAGAAAGTCAACTAAATAAAGGTCAACCAGGAATGCACACAGCATGCTATGACTTTTTACATGCTCTATCTTAAAGCATAAATTTTGCTTTGCTTTTCAGTTTTATTCATTTCAGGGAAAAAAAATCAAAGGTATGTTGTTACCAAGCCTCTGCAGATGTACAAGCGCAATACACATGGCAGAAGGAGCAGGGAACCACGTGTCCAGCTGTTGGAATAGCTGCACTTCAGGTTGACTCATTCAATTTTTATTGTTGCACTTTCAATTAATGTCATTTGTAATTCCAGATTTGTAGGAGGTTATGCCTCCATTTCCGATTCAGTTTTTTTTTTTTTTCCATATTTTCCTTAGAAATAGGAGGGGAGTCCTCCATAATGAAGAAATGTATCCATTGATGTAGGCAAGTGGTTATTCCACACTTGTATTTAAATCAATAATCATCAACGAAAGGGACATCTTTAAAAATCCAATTACAGTGTTGAGTACTTTAACTCAGGAGTTCTAAGGTTCCTCCCTTGAGCCTTACATACATTCTTGTTTACATTTTTTTACAATCCTCAACCATAGGTCGGAAAAAGAAACAACAAAACACCGAACCACCAATTTCCGTTGATTGGCTTGTCACTTGACCTCGTTCGTCTATCCAGGACCATAACAAAATGGACTCAGAGCCAGGTTATACAAGTGACCCGATTCAGGAACAACTCAACAAGCTACTCACTTTATTCGTTTCTGAGCAAAAGATTAACAAGGCTAGGAGAGAAAGAGTTGAGCAGTTGTTTGCAAAGGTAGACTCCATATCTATCGAATTGGAAGTAGCTAAGAAAGACATATCATCTCCTAGTGCAGAAAGCCAGAATAGGCCAAGCAAAGACAAGGGAGTTTCAGGTGAAACATCCACAGCCAATGAAGGCAGAGGAAACATGGTGCCCAGATTTGCCAAGCTGGATTTTCCACGTTATAATGGCACTGAGGACCCAATTGGATGGCTCCATAGATGTGAGCATTTTTTCAAACACCAAGCTATAATAGAGAAAGACAAGGTAAGTCTAGCCTCTTACCATCTTGAAGGCAATGCACAACTTTGGTACATTCAGTTATTGCAGGATCTTCCAGACCCAACCTGGGGGGAATTCTCACACCAATGCCACCTCAGATTTGGTCCTCCCATTTGCAGCAACAAGCTGGGAGAATTGGTGAAATTGAAGCAGCAAGGGTCAGTGGAGGATTATCAAAACCAATTTGAGATTCTAGTATCTCGCGCAGGCAACCTTACGCAGCAACAAAAGGTGCAACTCTACATTAGTGGGTTGCAAGAACCCATTGCAGTAGAGGTGGAGCTTCATCAACCTAGAGATTTGGTGACTGCCATGAGTGTTTCCAGACTCTATGAAAGAAAGGTGCAGACAAAATCTCCAGCCTATCAGAAACGCACCACGAACTCAACAGAAACTAAGCCCAACTGCCCGATAAAGCGCCTGACTAAAGAAGAAATGGAAGAAAGAAAGGACTATGTTTCAATTGTGACGAAACATATGTTCGTGGCCACCAATGCAAAAAATTATTCTGGATTAACTTAGAGGAGTGGGATGATGAAGGCGACACTCAAGGAGAGGGACGAGACTGGGAGATACCTCCGGAAATTTCATTACATGCAATCACTGGGGTCAAGAACCCACAATCCATGAGACTGAACGGTCAGTGGAATGGAGGAGGAGTTCTTGTTCTCATTGATTCAAGAAGCACCCACAGCTTCGTTTTAGCGACAAGGGTCCATGAACTAAATGCTTCAGTAAATAAGAAACAAGGTTTGAGAGTGAATGTGGCCAACGAGGAACAAGTCAGATGCTCTGGAATTTGCAAGGGAACGCCAATTCAGTTAGGATCTCACACTTTTACAACTGATCTGTTTGTTTTGCAACTTAATGATTTTAATGTGGTGTTGGGAGTAAATTGGTTACGCACACTGGGGCCAATCTTATGGGATTTCAGTTCCATGAGCATGTCATTTTTTGTGGGAAACCAACAAGTGGAGTTACAAGGAATCCAAACAAATTCTTCTCGATATGAGCTCAATGCACTTCAGCTAGAAAATGAAACAGAGACTCAATTACAAAAGCTACTGGCAGAGAATCTGGCGTTGTTTGCCACCGAGCCGTTCTTGTGATCACCGCATACCCTTGGAACCCGGAGCTAAACCAGTGGTGGTTCGTCCATACAGATACCCTCATGGACAGAAAGATGAAATCGAGAAGCAGTGCATGGCAATGTTGCAGCAAGGGATAATCAGGCCAAGTCAATCTCCATTTTCTTCTCCAGTTATCCTGGTACCTAAGGCTGACCGATCGTGGCGATTGTGTGTCAATTATAGGGACTCCAAAACCATTAAAGATAAATTCCCGATTCCCGTAATTGACGAATTATTAGAAGAATTGGGTGGAGCAAAATTCTTTTCCAAGCTGGACCTATTATCCGGATATTACCAAGTAGTAATGCATCCTCCGGATATTGAGAAAACAGCGTTCCGAACTCATCACGGCCACTTTGAATTTTTGGTGATGCCATTTGGCCTCTCCAATGCTCCATCAACCTTTCAAGCCTTGATGAATGAGGTAGTTAAAGATTATTTGCGCAAGTTCGTATTAGTTTTCTTTGACGACATTTTGGTTTTCAGTCAAACATGGGCAGAGCATATTCACCACTTGCGCAAAGTATTCCAGCTGTTGACACATAATCGATTATGTCTCAAACGTTCCAAATGCTCCTTCGCTCAAAAACAAGTAGCATATTTGGGGCATGTCATATCCGAACAAGGGGTACAAGTAGATCAAGCAAAAATTACTGCAATCCAAGAATGGCCAAAACCCAATACCATCTGTGGAATGAGGGGCTTCCTAGGCCTGACTGGGTACTATCGAAAATTTGTGCTGAACTATGGAGTCATAGCTGCCCCACTCACAGAAATGCTAAAGAGAAATTCCTTCAAGTGGACAGAAAATGCCGAGGCTGCTTTTGACAAATTAAAGCAAGCCATGACTACCACACCAATCTTAATCTTACCTAACTTTGATGTAATATTTGTGATTGAGTGTGATGCTTCAGATACAGGCATTGGAGCTGTTCTTCTACAAAACAACAATCCAGTGGCCTATTTTAGCCGTGCAATGGCAAGGCGACACCAAGGGCTCCCGGCGTATGAAAAAGAGCTGATTAGGTTAGTGAAGGCAATAAAACACTGGCATTCCTACTTATGGGGACGCGAGTTTATTGTCTGAACTAATCATTAGACACTGAAGTATTTGTTGGAGCAAAGATCCTTGTCAGCTACGCAACATCACTGGGTAAGCAAGTTACTGCCCTTCACATTTTCAGTTGAATACAAGGCTGGGATGCATAATAAAATTGCAGGTGCACTATCAAAAAGAGATGTTGATCAGGGAGTGTTAATGGCCCTCTCAATGCCTCACTTAAATTTGTTTGATGACATTCGGAAGGAGCAGCAACAATCGGCAGAAGTGCAGCAAATAATTGCTATGATAGGTGAAGGGACTGCAGCGGCAAAATGGAGTTTTAAACAAGGCATGCTGTTCTACAAAGAAAGAGTTTTTGTTCCCACAAACTCTACCTCTGTCCAGACTATTCTAACTACCATCCACAACCAAGGACATGAAGGGTATCAAAAAACTCTCCATAGAATTTCTCGTAACTTTTATTGGCAGGAGATGAAAAGAACGGTGCGAGAATTTGTCAGATCTTGCGACATTTGTCAACGACACAAGACTGAATCGCTCCAACCAGCGGGATTGCTCCAACATTTGCCGCTACCCACTCAAATATGGTCTGATATATCATTAGACTTCATTGAAGGAATTCCAACCTCAAGGGACAAGAATGTACTATTGGTGGTAGTGGACCAATTTTCAAAGTATGAACATTTTATGGCTTTATCACACCCCTACACAGCGGTAAGCGTTGCTAGAATTTTCTTTGATAACATTGTTAAATTACATGGCCTGCCAAAAACTATGGTCAATGATCGCGTTGTTACATTCATAAGTTCCTTTTGGAAAGAACTGTTCAAGTTAAGTGGCACAAAGCTATGGACAAACCGAGGTCGTCAACCGCACCATTGAAATGTACCTACGATGCTTCACTAGTACCCAACCACACAAATGGGTCGATTGGCTTTCTTGGACAGAGTTCTGCTATAATACGAGCTTCCATTCCTCTCTCAAAACAACACCATTTGAGACTGTTTATGGAAGACCACCACCAAGACTACTATCATGCCTGCCGGGAACTTCATCTAATGAGGCAGTGGACGTGGTCCTTCAAGGAAGAGAGGCAATGCTTCAACAACTAAGGAAGAATTTGGAGCAAGCACAACAGCGGATGAAACATCAATATGACCAACACCACAGAAATCTCAGCTTTCAGATAGGAGAAAAAGTGTTGGTTCGACTACAGCCATATCGTCCGCATTCACTGAGCCAGAGATACAGCCAGAAGTTGACAGCAAAATTTTACGGACCTTTTGTAGTAGAAAAGATTGGGTCCATGGCTTACAAGTTGCAACTTCATGAAACTCTAAATTACACCCAGTGTTTCATGTGTCCAAGTTGCAGCCATACAAGGAAGGAGCTACTCCCAGTGATCCTTTTTTACCTCCTATGCATGACACAGATAGCAAGGAACCAATGGCAATTATAAACCAACGAACCAAATTTGGTCAACTAGAAGTTTTGGTACACTGGAAAGACAAGTCACCAGCAAATGCTTCATGGGAAAATGCTCAAGAAATGGCTCACAACTACCCGAAATTTGCGCTTGAGGACAAGCTTCTCGCAGGGGTGGGCAGTATTGTTACCAAGCCTCTGCAGATGTACAAGCGTAATACACATGGCAGAAGGAGCAGGGAACCACGTGTCCAGCTGTTGGAATAGGTGCATTTCAGGATGACTCATTCAATTTTTATTGTTGCACTTTCAATTAATGTCATTTGTAATTCCAGATGTGTAGGAGGTTATGCCTCCAATTCCGATTCAGTTTTTTTTTTCCATGTTTTCCTTAGAAGTCCTCCATAATGAAGAAATGTATCCATTGATGTAGGCAAGTGGTTATTCCACACTTGTATTTAAATCAATAATCATCAATGAAAGGGACATCTTCAAAAATCCAATTACAGTGTTGAGTACTTTAACTCAAGCGTTCTAAGGTTCCTCCCTTGAGCCTTACATACATTCTTGTTTACATTTTTTTACAATCCTCAACCATAGGTTGGAAAAAGAAACAACAAAACACCGAACCACCAATTTCCGTTGATTGGCTTGTCACTCGACCTCGTTCGTCTATCCGGGACCATAACATATGTTCGGTGGGATATAATGGAATGTCATACAATCTAGAATATAATGAAATAAGAAATATACTCAAAAGGAATATGGTCTTGCTATCCTATGTTTGATTGCAAAAGAATAACATTTAGTGTCGGTGACAGACCTGACGATGGTGGCCATAGCAGTGGTGGCAGCCAGAAGGTGGTGGTGTTAAGGAGAAGTGGTAATGGTTGAGGAAAAAAAAATTAATAAAGTAACCATGATTACATAAGCTATATGCAATGGGTATTACATTAGCTAAAGCTATGATGATTACATTATCCAATGGACATTTCATTACAATATATTCTGTGTAACCAAATATTGGGATATAATATAATCACAATTACATTAAAACTTTGACAATTTTCTACCAAACATAACCACAATTATAGCAGCAATTTATAAAATGTGTACATGATGCCCCATAAAACCTTGAGCTAACAAATAATCAATCCAATTCATAAAATTAAGGCATGAAAACAAACCTTAGATCCAGCAATATATCCACCACATGACCCGAAAGATTTAGTAAAAGTTCCCATCATTACGTCCACATCAGCAGTATCCACTCCCAGGAGCTCACAAACGCCTCTTCCTGTTTTCCCCACTGCTCCAATACTGTGAGCCTCATCCAAGTATGTATATGCCTGTAACATTATTAAGATGATGTGAAGAAAATGAGAAAAAAGAAAAAAAAAATACTATTCCTTATACATTATCAGGGATATATTGAAACAAGAAATGTGAAAAGCTCTCTTCTGTAAAAAGAGTGAAAAGTGATGGTTTTGTTACACACAGAAACAATTTGTCTTAAAGCAAAGTAGAAATTTGCTGTTCCTTGCATGTAATACTGTTCTCACGTTTGAGATGCAATTAATCAAGGCATCACACTGGAAACATCTTACTAAATCCAGCAACCAAATAAATTATTTGATCTATGAAATAATCAACCTAGCATATCTCACGGACAGAGCACATAAGCAGCAAGCATCACAACCTACCATATGTCACAGAGAGTACATAAGCAAGAAGCATCGCGACAAATGAGGTACAAAGTGCATTACATACATGGTAAAAACGATTTAAGACAGGATATATTCTGAAGATGTAATGAAAAATTGCCTCAGAAAATAAATAGTATAACAGACAAGGACTCCAAGGTAGTACAGAACAAGCCTGCTCCACAATAAATCTACTAACGAATAAATTAGTATACTACTTATGAAACACTCAGCCCAATCATACCTTAAAACTCACAAAATCACTTTTCAAAAAATAACATCACAAAAGCACTCAAACCATGCACTGTGTGGTACACCAATCAACTAATCTATTTTTGCTCCAAGACTAGCCTTTCATCAATCTCTACAAAATGGCCAAACAACTAAAACAACTAACAAACTGTCATCGGCCTCTCTAACTTGCAAGAAGGAGAATGAAACTCCTTTTATAGTCATGTAATGCAACCAACTTGCCAATTCCATACAAGTCTAATTTAAACTTGGATACTTCTTCATTTATTTTATTATTAAACACCTCTTCATCATTAATTAAACTTCATGATTAAGCATTTATTTTATGGGCTGAATGCAACAGAAGAAATTCCTAAAGAAAAGGTAAAAAAATTGCTGAATCTAATTGACCATCACATGTATCATAAGATGAGATTTAACATACATATTGAAATGGCTCAACCATGTCAATACTACCTTATACTTTTTGCAGATAGCTATAATCTCAGGAAGCATGCAAAGCTCCCCTTCCATGCTGTAAATCCCCTCCACAATTACAATTATTTTCTTCCAGGGTCTGTGAGTCCTAGGTTGTCCCTCTGCAATTTGTTCTCGCAATACTTCTTCTAAATGTGATGGTGCTACAAGAAACAACATAGTTCAGAAACATGAGCCGAACATACATTTCAGACAGTATTATTTGTACTTAAATGGATCAAGCACCAATTTAACAAACTATGAAGAATCAGTAGACAATGGAAGCTATATGGAAATACTGTATGTCCATAAAACAGCAGCATAGATGAGTTACTATTTTATGAATGGAATTTGATTAACTTGACAACTCATGTCTAACACTTACTATTATGTTGGAAAACACGAATGGTAGCTCCAGATCCACGTGCACCATTTACAATAGAATTGTGGTTTAAGGAATCACTGATAATTAATCCACCCTGTAATGGATAACAACAGACAACAAAAGTGAAACGCAATAATGAAGGCCAATGATTTTGTAGGGAACTTTAAATAGAAATAATATCCACCTTCGCAATCAGGACAGGAAGGATAGCAGAGTTTGTAACATAGCCCATGCCAAAGACTATAGCCGCTGGTTTTCCAATAAAGTCAGCTACACGCTTCTCCAATTCATTGTGCAACGCCGTTGTGCCTGTGGGAATACTAATTTAGTGAAATTTTGAGTACAAAAGTACCTAAGCAAAATTACTTGCAAAGTTATTTTAACTCACCTCCATCTACCCGGCTACTACAGGTACTCGGAGCATATTTCTTTAATGACTCAATTACTCGAGGTGTGCAATACTCATCTGCTGCAGCAAAGCCAAGATAGTTGTATGACCCCAAGTTAAGGCATCTACTAATGTTTGTGGTTCGTCTGTGTCAGGGACAATCAGTTAACAGATTCTCAATCCAATAACTTCAGAAACGAAATTGTATTAAAAATCTTCTAATACAAATGGAGAATCTTACTTTAGAGTCTTGTTATTATCATTTGAGTAACGCTCAACCACATCAAACCAAGCATCAGGAGCACTAGCTATTGGTCTTCCAAAACAGTCCTATCAATCAAAGCATCAAAAATTAGATTCATTTAATCATGCAGAACTTACCTTCTCTGAGCATTTGTTATGTTGATTTAATAATTATCGAAACTAGAGACAAAATGCTCAACTGGGTATTGAACGTTAGTGCAAGACAGCAAGATTCTATGCTCAAAGACTAATCCTTTGCTCAAAATGAACACAAAAATAGAAACAAATTAACATTTAAAAAAAAAAACACTGCAAGTCCAAATAAACTTTGTTGATTAATTAAAATACAATGAATTAGATACCTGAATACGAAGATACAAACGGCGTGTATAGAAATCTTCAAGTCCTAAACAGATTGGAGCATAACCCTGCTTAATAACGAGAATTAAGACGTTAAAAATAAAAATTAAACAGACACCGGTTAAAGCTAGTGTTTAAAGTTAACAATGAAGAACAAACCTGAAGATTGTTAGAGCTACACCAGTCAAAAATTTTGCGAAAGAAATCTCTGATTTGACCAAAAGCAAACAATAATCCATAGCTAAAGTACGTTGTTAACGCAGTTAAGTAGGGAATTGCAATCATTTTTCCTAATTTCTATACAATTTTATTTCAATATAATCAATTAATTGAGAACGGATCTAAAATTGGAAAAGTCAAATATATAATTTTTGAATTTCTGTGGGTAAGAGAATAAGCTGTTTGATGTGTGTTTGGAGTTGGATTCGAAAGCTTGGAGAATGAAGACGAGGAGGACGACTCGGGAGCTGGATATTCGGGTATGGATGGTGGATTCGGATTCCACTAGATTTCTCAACCTGTTGGATGAGTAATTACGTTGAAAAATAATTTTTATTATAAAAATTAAAAATATTTATATTTTTATAAAAAATTAATATAAAATTTCAAACATATTTTATTTTTCAATAAATAAAGTATAATTAATATTTTTTAAAATTTTTTTAATTTTTTTAAACATCACTATTAAATAAAAAATTATAATAAAATAATAAAATTAATAGTTTAAATTATTTTTCAATATATTAAAATTATAATTTTTATAAAAAAAATTAATTTTAAATAAAAAAATAAACAACACTAAAAAAATATATAAAAATAAATTAATAAGAATCATTAAATTTATTTTTAATTAAATTGTATATATTATACACATAAAAAAATATATAATTTTATTATGTAAATATGTTGTATATTTATTATAAATATATTGTATATATATTATAAATATTGTGTGTATATTATATTTTTATTATTTAAATTGTATATATTTTATGTAAAAATTATTAAATATTATATGAATATTGTATAAATATTACGTAGATGTGTTTAGTATAAAAAGTTAAAAATAAAATTAAATAAATATTAAAAATATTATATAAATGTGTTGTAAATTTATTGTAGATACACTGTAGATTTAATTTATATTATTTAATGTGTATACTATATATTATATATATATATTATGTATATATTAAAAATATGATATAAAAAATTTAAATAAAATATAAAAATATAAAAATAACATTTTTAATGTAAAATTATAAAAAATGTTAGCGTATTTTGACAAAACTGAAAAAACAGTGGCAACCGTATCCTTGAAAAACAAACCTCCAAGAGAGGTATACAACGTAATTTCCTCCTTTTTTTTTTCTTTGTTGGACTCAATGGCTGGATACAATCTGGCAGTTTTGTGCTACATAATTATCTAATTATATATATATATATTACATAATAACAAAGTAAAATTTTAGATGTTTATTTATTTCCATAATTTTTTTATAAAATAAATAAATATTATTTTATCTATTCGGTTGTATAAATAAGATTTTTTGTTGAATCTAATAAATAAGTTTTGCATTGGAAATTTATAAATAAATAAATGTTATTTATCTATTTTTTTATAAATGTTATTTATCTATTTGGTTATATAAATAAGATATTTTTTTTGTTGAATAAATAACTAAATATTTCAGGTGCAGTCGTTTTTGTTATAGATTTTTTTAACCAAAAAAGATTTTTAGTTTTTGTTTTATATTTTTAAAAAATTGTATTTTTAAAAATAATATATCATAATTATTAAAATAAATAACGTTTTTAAGATAAAATTGTAAAAAAGATTAGCGTATTTTGACAAAACTAGAAAAACAAAGTGGTCACCCTATCTTTAAAAAACAAACCTCTAAAGCGGTATACAGTAGTATAATTTTCTTCTTTTTTTTGTTGGACTCAATGGCAGGACAAAACCTGGTAGTTTCGGGCCAGATAATTATCTAATTATATCTAACACAATAACAAAGTAAAATTCTAGATATTTATTTATTTCCATAAATTTTCTATAAAATAAATTAATAAATATTATTTTATCTATTCAGTTATATAAATAAGATTTTTTTGTTGAATCTAATAAATAAGTTTTGTAATGGAAAATTATAAATAAATAAATGTTATTTATCTTTTTTTTTTATAAATGTTATTTATCTATTTGGTTATATAAATAAGATATTTTTTTGTTGAATAAATAACTAAATATTTTAGGTGCGGTCGTTTTTGTTTTAGATTTTTTTTAACTAAAAAATATTTTTAGTTTTTATTTTATATTTTTAAAAAATCTATTTTATATTTTTAAAAATAATATATCATATTTATTAAAAATTTAATTATTAAATATAAAAAATTAAAAAGGTAACCTCAATTTTTGTTGTAAAGAAAAAATTTTTATTAATATAAAATGTCTTATATAAAAAAAAGAATTTTATTAATATTCAATGTCTTCTTAAAACTAAAATTATTAAAATTATATTTTATGGATTATGTGTCAGTCTGAAATAGTTTTTATTTAATTAAGAAATTTTAAAATTTAATAATATTATCGGACACATTTTTTTTAAAATGCTAAAATAAAAAATACATCCTTAAAATTTTAATTTATCGGAACACATCCTTATATGATTCATTTTTCAAATATAGAATAACTACTTGAATTCAATTTGATTTTAAGTGACGCTATATAAATTATATGTTTAAAAAATATAAAAAATATTATTTTTTATATTCATATAAAATATATTTTTACTCTTGATTTAAATATGAAAAAATATAATTAAAAATAAATTTTATTCTAATAAAATATATTCCGTCCTCCAATACTAAATATTCATTGAATTAATTGATTGGAAAATAAACTAAAAAAGTATGTGCGATGTTGCGGTGTTTTTATTCCATCTACTAATTTTCAAATCTTCTAATAAATATAAATAAATAATCTTGAACAATTGGTGTTCAAAAATATTTTTTATTTAATATATCAATTTAAACTTATTAATAAATACCCTCTAAATAATTTCTACAATTATATCATCTGTAAAAAAAATGAATATTATAATATTTTAACTGAAGAATTAAAATAAATATAATTTATAAAAATATCTCATATATAATAATACCATATCTTGATGCTATTTATACAATCATTTCTATTATAGAAATTTGGTATATTACATAGACCAATTTTGTAATCGTAATTTTCCAAAAAAAAATTTATAAGACTCACATTTTTAATTAAATTATTATGTTTTTATATAATTTTTAACTAAAAGTATTTGATATTACATAAATTGAATATTACTAATATTGAAAAATATTATGGTGAATTTATGCAAATATTATTTTTTAATTAAATATATCAAACAACAGGCAAAATAGAACATTATAGATTATTGATATGAATTTTTATATATAGGGTTTAAAAATTTTATATCTAAAAGAAGTATTGTTATTTAATATTAAAGGAAGTATATTTTAAAGAGACGTGACACGTGATAAAATTATAAAACTAGTTACAATAGAATTAGCTTTAAACATATATATTATGCAGTAATAATCTAATAATTTTATACTTTTAATAAAAATTTTATACAATTTTTCAATTACTATATTATTTGTTAAACAGAGTCTATGTTTGTAAAATATATTTTCCCCGTGATATATATATATATATATATTAACTGAATAAAAAATATTTATTATAATTTCTTTATATGATTTTTTTTAAAAAATCTTTTTTTATATGTTTGGAAAGATTGGTATAAATTTATTAATAATAATATTTTTTACATTATTTTTCTTTAGTATTTAACTTTAACTAAAAAATATGAAAAAATATGTGAAATTCAAAGTAAATGTTACTCTATTATTTTTAAAATAAAGTTTCAATATAAAAAAAAATATATGTAGATTATATTATAAAATCTAGAGTTTATATATATATTGTATGATGAAATATATGGTATTCACTTTTAATTATTTTTGTTAATTATTATTTATTTCAAGAAAATCTCTTTAATCCTCCATCAAATGTTTACATGTATCCTCACAATTTTATTATAAAAAATTTTCTCTTAAAAATTTATAAATAAATAACTTATATATTTCTTAAATGGGTTTTTTATATTGTTTGAAGGAGAAAATAAAAATAAAGTGAATAATTCATAAATCTAATAAATAAATGATTAGTATTAATTCCAATTTCAAAGATTTCCTATACAAAATCATTAAATTTAAAATTTTTATAGTCTTATATCCATCATTAGAAAAATTTACAAGTGACAAAAAAAATTACAACAGAAATGCCTGTGAATGAAATGCAAATTAAGATTATAGTAGAAGTAGTTTAGACTAGTAATTAGATATGTAAAATAAAAAATATGTCATACGATATATCAATTATCATAGTTATTAAGTTAATTAGTTTGAATATTTTAAAATTTATATCATTTTTCCAAATCAAAATTATAAATAAAATTAACATAAATAAAATTTTAAATAGTTATTACTAATTATTTAAAAGACATATTAAGGATTGAAAAAAATTACAAATAAAAATGACAAATTTTGTTTAAATTATTACCTTTGCAAATTATCTTATTTGAATTTCTTTAATTGAATTTAAATCAAAATAAAAAACCTTTAAATTGAAGTTTTTTTTAAATAATCACTAATACTATTTTACTTGGATTAGTGACAAATTAATAACTATATATTTCACTTGACTGTCTACGGCTCCATTGCGTGTGCTCGGGGTAGAAGTTTTGTATAAATGTATCGCCATGCTATTAAGTATTTTGATTTAAGTTCTTTTCTTTCTAAGAGGTGGAATAGAATAACCCGGTTGAAGCGTAATGATCATACGTCTGTAATGCATTGTATGTCCCATAATAGGTCTCATTCTTCTACCCTTTCCCGGGAGTCGATGGCTATTCATAGCTATTACCTTGACACCAAAGAAGAGTTCGACCCAATGCTTTATTTCTGTCCTAGTTGATCCTGATTCGACATTAAAAGTATATTGATTTTTCTTACTTTAATTATATATAATTTAACTATTAATTATATTTTAATTTATACTTTATTTTAAAATTAAATTAGAAAAATAATTATTTAATTATATTTTAAATTTATTTATTTTTAAATTAATACTCATGAAATTCATATTATTATGAATGAAAATAAAATAGTTTTTATTGTTTAAAAATGAGTGTTATAAAAATATTATAACGATGTATATATATTCAATTAATAAAATATAAAATAATAAATATATATATATATATATTGAGCATATTATAAAAAATTAAAAATTACAATGTGAAAATATACCATGAGATAATATAAATTGATATAACAATTCTAATACATTTTAAAAATATATTTATATTAAGTAATAATTCAATAAAATAAAATATAATTTATATTATTAATAATAAATCGATTATTATTTTAGTTATTCAGTTTGGTATCGTATAATATGATTATGTATGGTTCTGAATACGAGTATAACTTAATATCTAAAATTGTTATATATTATAAAAATAGGTGCAACTCAGTTTGAAGAAAGTAAAAAAGTTAACGAATCTTTTTAGTTCTAAATTTTTTGGCCCAAATATTTGAATCGATTCAAATATCTCAAAAATTCATACTCAACTCTAGCTGCTACTGGTCCATTGATAGATAGTAGTCTCGTCCGACTTTATTCTCCTTTATTTCTCATTTACTACTAGACTTTTATTTTTTTTTTAGTTTTGAGTATTTTTATTTATAATTTGTCCTTGATATAATTTTCAGATCAATATGTATATGAAATTTAATATTTTTTTTCTTAATTTTATATATTTTTATTTGTAATTTATCATCAAAATAATTTTTTAAATCAATATAAATATGAAATTTGATATTTATTTTATTTATTTTATTTTTTAGAATAAAACTGAATGTAATTTAGGGCGTGTTTGAGATGGTTTTAGTTTTTTTAAGGAAAAATAAATCAAAATATGTTTGATGATATTATTAAGTTTTAGATTTTTCTAATAAAATAAAAATTATTTTAGGCTAAATGTATAATTTACAAAATATAGTTTTGAGAGTTTTAGTTTTCAAAAGACATTGTATATCAATAAAACTCTTCTTTTTATAGAAGATATTTTATATCAATAAATTTTTTTTGTTTACAATAAAAATTAATTTTTGACGTTATCCTTATTAAAATTTTTTATTTCTTTTTTTTAATAATTAAAATTTTAATAATTATAATATATAGTTTTCAAAAATATAAAACGTTTTTTTAAAAAATATAAAATAAAAATTAAAAATAGTTTTTAATTTAAAAAAAATAATAACAAAAAATCTACAATGAAAATTAACACAATTTTAATTTTTTGTTATGAAATTTTATCATTCTTTGATTAAAGATTATATGTTATATTCTAATAGAGGTTTATCATTTTTTAATGGAAATTTGTCATTTATAATGTATATTTATTATTCTCATATAAAATATGACTTGATATTTTTCTATAGTTGACAGATAAAATTAATATTTCGTCGAAAACTAGATTGTTTTTGATATATTATCATAATTCACTATTTATATAGAAGTTCAAAAGATATAATAAATTCAATAGTTATGTATATCTTGGGTACTTTAAAATTATATAATTTTATTTATATCTTATAAATATACTTTTTAATTTATTAATAAAAATTTATTTTACATTAAAAAATTAATTTATCAAATTTAAAATATAACTATTAACTAATATTCAAATATTATTATTTTCAATTTTAATTAATTATTAATTTGTTAAACTAATTTTTTTAAACCAGTAACATGTAGTCCGATGGCCAAAATTTTATATTACTTTCATGTAAAGCTCAAGTTTGAGTCTCTTAAAGTTAACCCTCCCTAAATATATAATTTATCAAAAAAAAAAAAACTAATTTTCTTCTTCTTCTTCCTTTTTTTTAATAAGAAAAAAGAAAATTGGAAACGATTGTCGTTTTGATAAACCTACATCTTGCTGCCGCTGGTAGCAAGCCAGCCAGGGAAACACAAACAAATGAAAACCTCGCATTGCCCCTGCAAAACCCTAAAATCTGCCACTCTGTAATAAACCCCAAAGAATGGCTGACTCTGTATTGGATAAACAACAAGATTCAATCTCAGAAGACGAACCCGCATTGCTATCCAAGCGCAAACTCGATCCAATTCCAATTCCTTCTCAAGGCAAAGAACAACAACAACAACAAGAAGAAAAAGATCAACCGAAAAAAATTCAAAAGCTCCAATCTTTAACCCACATCGGCAATTCACCAGTCAATGAAGAGAAAACCACCGAAATCCGATCTCTACAACCTTCTACTAACAGTTCCACCGCCAATTCCTTCATTCCCGAAGAGAAAAACACCGGTAAAGCCGAGGCTGAAGGTAACGACGTCGTAAAAGTAAAAGAAGAAGAAGAAGATGATGATGATGCTGATTATGACGATGATGATGATGATGATGACGAGGAAGAGGAGGAGAACGGAGAGACGGCTGTGGTGGATAGAAAAGGTAAGGGGATAATGCTAGAAGAGGAGGAAGACGATTATACTGATGATGATGATGATTCGAGTGATGGTGGAAGTGAATTGGACGGTGTTGGTAGTGAATTAGACGATGATCCTTTGGCTGAGGTTGATTTAGATAACATTTTACCCTCGAGGACACGGCGAAGAGCGGCGCAGCCTCGTGTTTATATTGCTAACGACCTTGGTGACAATGATGATGATAGTAGCGATGCCTGATTCAAGGCAGGTTAGTTGGAAAAAATTGAGGTTAATTGATTGCTGATTATTAGTATTAGTATTTTTTGTTACACTTTGGCTATTTCATTTGCTAAGAGATTCAATGAGGGAATGTTTATGGGACAAGTGTTGTAACTTTCATAAGTTATTGTCATCTTCTTCTTCTTCCTCTTCTTTCATTATGGGATTTCTTATTTTGCAGTTAGAGTAATATTTTACTATAATTTCTTACTTGAAAGTTGTGGAATTTATCTTAGATTTTGTATCTTCTTTCTCGTTTTGAATTGTATGGTATTGTGTGTATAAACTCTGTGGTTAAATTGGACCAAGCAAGTAAAAATTCTCTGTTGAAGTCATAAAATTGGAACCTCACCTATTTAGGTTTTACTCAACTAGTTTGGGCAATGTTTTGCTTTGGAGTTTTCTTGGCCATCACAGCTCAACAATGTTGAGAAGATGGAATAGTCCTGTTCTTCAGCTTTCCAATAACTGACATATGGGAAAAGATATAGCAGTCTTTATTAGCTTCCGTTATAGTTACCACAAATAATCCAAGTTCCCCTGGTTAGTCAAAGTTGATATGTTGGAAAAGATAAACAAAGTAGAACGACAATCAATTTAATGATTCCCAGTGTGGAAAATTGAGTATTAGTTGCCATCGGCCTAAGGTTTGTCCAACTAAAGAAATGTAATTCATGTAAGAATTGTTGATACACATTTCAATGCTGAAGGAGTCCAACTCTCTTTTGCAGGATTAAATGAAATTGAGTTTCATATACTAATTTTTTCTGACTCTGAATTCTGCTTAGGAATGTCCTGAATACAATTTTATTGAGTGCAAATATCTGGAAAAGAGTTCAATTTGCAACCATGGTAAACCTAGTTTATCCTTTAGATGGGATGCATGCTGCTTGTGCAGTTAATCAAGTAAAAAAGTGGCAGATTATGGTGTTGGTTTATCCTTGTAGATGGCTGGTGCAAGAGCTGTGTGAGAGAGATTTTTTCAGTCACTGCTTTTAGCCTAGTTTGTTTCTAGAGAGGGCTGAACTTTATACAAGGTTGGATGATGGGTTGATCTATCCATACATAGTTGTCTTTACTACAATTCTTGTCAGTGTCATCACTGAGTTGAATGACGTGAAAATTGTAGTAATGACAACTTTTTACAAGGCCTAGAAAGGGTTTATACTATTATTAGAACTACGAGAAGGTTCACTGGAATTTGCCAGGATATGGCAGTCCAATTTTCAGAAGGAAAGTTGATTTACATATATGTTGCTTGCATGTGTGGTTGTTTTATGGTAAATCTACACACAGGTTATATCTGTTTATTTTTAGCGTCCTTTTGAACAATTATTGTCAGCTTTTCTCCATAGATTTAAAATAACAGAAACTAACTAGCTAGTAGGCTGGATATCTAGGACCTGGTTCTTTTTGGAATTAGTTATGTCCCATGGTTGGACGGGGCATCTATTAAATTTTAATTGAATATTGCATGTGTTTTGGTGCCAGATCAGGACTTGGTAGACTTCTACTCCCTTAATGTGTGCCATATTTATCTAGTTGAATATATAGTTTTATCTTGGAGCCTCCATAACCACATTATCACACCATGTACACGCACATACTTGAGGATGTCCGCATCTTGGCTGTTTATGGTTTAATTACTAAACTAGAAGATATGATTGTACCAAGGATGGAAAATAATTTGGTAAATACTAATGTTGAAAATCCTGTCTCACCTCCCATCTCAACACATGGTTTAGCATTTAAGCTGCATTTTGTTCAGATTTCTTGTTGTCATTCATTAAAGAATTACTATATTTTTGTCATTCCTTTTTCTTTCTCATCTGTTGTCAACTGATCAGGGGAAAGCAAGTCATATTCCATGCAACTTAAGAAGAGAGAAAAATAACCCACTGGATTCTCTGTTGAGTTCCCATCTGCATTAAGAGAAATTCAAGTATCCATTGGAGGATCTGCTAGCTGGTTGTTTAATATGTTCTTCTGCATGTCCAATGCTCAATTTTGTGAGTGTCAGCTTGATTTTGATGAACCATGAACTCCTAACTTCATATCAGATTGGTTTGAGCACAGACCAATCTGAAGTTTAGCTGCACAAGAGTTTTGGTAGCTATATCCAACCTAACTTGAGCTAGATATTGCACATATGATGTACTCGTGCGCATGCGCTTCTGCATGAGATCTCTGGATTTTTGAATTAAGGATTGTGCTGGTGTGAGCCCTTCAACTTGAATGAATGATGTGCCCATCTGTGTTGGCATCAAAAAAAGTATTATTTATGATTTTTCTGAGCATTTTATTGGAATTAGGTTTTGAATGAATCTTGTATTTGGTCAGGCATGCACATTAAGTGCTACTTGCTAGTTAAGTATTTGTCTTATTTTCAACCGAAGGGTGCAGATGCATTTGTGTGGCTGTGTTGGAGTTAGCCACAGGATGAATTATGTTGCAAGTATGTTATTGCGAGTTATAATCCAAGTATTTATCTGGATTTTAAACTCAAGGCTGCAGTGGAGTTAGCCTTGTTGATTCATTTTTACTGCGTAGGTCAGTCTGTATGATCATGTTACTTCTTTTCTGACCATCATTTGGTTCTTTAGCAGACTGAATGACTGTCCCAAGGCAATTCAAACTGCATTAGAGGGTTAGCTGCCCAAATGTAGTGGAGTTAGATTTACCTTGTGCTTCTTTCAGAGTTGTTAGCTTAGCCACATACTGACAATTCTGCTGCTACTAGCTGGAAAGGGATTGTTTAAAACTCTGGCAAATTGAATAAAATATCTTCTTTTTTTTCGTTAAGGTAATTCTTTTAAATAAAGCCCAATCAGAATTTTCTCTTTACACAACAGTGTTACATAACATTTGAAGGAAGTTTCTATGGTCAGTTTGTATTGCATGACAGATTTTTGGAAGCTTAATTATCAGTTAGAGATTAATATCTCCTTATTATACAAATTTCAATTGATGTCCTTTGATGGAAATTGAGTTATTTGCTGTCTTCAAATTTTCCATGTCCTTGTTTTTCTTCTTAGTGGTTTAATGGTTTCAACTCTCAAGCCTTGGTATGTGCTTAAAATCTTTCTGTCCAGTCTAATTGGTTATTGAGCGTCTCTGAAAGTTGTTAGCGAAGACCTCTTTATACATTGTCAGGCCTTGTGTTGTTCAATTGCACTTTTTTTGGCAAGAACAGAGCGCACACAACTGAACTTCCTAGTTTAGTTTGTTTTCTTGTTATCTCTGGACTTCCTATTGACAGGTGTATATTTCTGTATAATATGAAGGTGCAAGTTGTCTATAGAATATGCAAATGATCTTGTGTTTAGGCAACATATGTGCTCTGTGATTTTATGGATACTGTTTTAGCTTTTGCTTCAGCCTTGGCTTATATTTTCTCAGATTTTGGTGCCACTATGAGCATATCTTGGTTGGATGAATATCTTTGAAGGTAAAGAGAAGTTTTTGAATATTAATTATATAAAACAACTCTTGATACGGCTCTTGTGTTGTGAGATTAACATAACATATTAGATGTCTTATACAAGTGATGTTTCATTGAATGGTATTCAGAATAATGTCATAGTCGTAAGTATCAGAATTTAGGCATATGCAATTTATTTTTGTCATCTGGTGCTGTGTTTCTGGCTGAGTATGTGTATTATCTGCCTGGATAAATACTTTATCACATGGTTTGAGCACTAATGTTGTGACATATTTCTTCCACAGCTAGGACGGGTTTTCTAGTGGATCAAGCCACCAGAAGTGCATACCCAATAACACAACTCAGCCCATTGGTTGAAGAAGGAAGCCAGTGAGCCAACCCACTCATTCTGATTCATATCCATCTTCAGTTTATTCATATTGTACAAGTTCTCAACTCCTGAAAATCAATCCTCTGGACTAACTGACTCAAGCTTTAAAGTCATGTGCATATGTTAGGTTTGCTTCTCTCTTTTTATTCTTCTCCTCCTCCTCCTTTTGGAAAAGGTGGGAAATGAAGTGACATGAAGGACCAATGGATGTGGTCCTTGGCTATTAGGTAACCCCACCCTTCATTTTCCTTTGCCTGTAATTTGTATATGGAGGTCTATAAGACCTCTTGTCCTTGTTGGTCGCGTATTACTTGCAAAAGTTGATTGTGGGACAACGTTTTGGACCATCCAAACCGATAAAAGGAACATCTTATATTTCATCTCCCTATCAATAAAGTCCTATCCCTTACTCTCACAATCATGCATTTTCCCATTTTTTGAGGACCAGACCACCATGCACTACCATGTGTTATGATGCGGCATGCATCCCCATTTTTCATGGCCATGAATCGCATGCACATATGCATCAAATACTTGACTCTGTTAGTTTTCCCATCTTTCTTTTATTATTAATATTATGATTAATTTGATACAGAACTGGGTTTTACATGTATTTTTTCATATACTAAGAATAGTCATTTAACAACTGAATTATTAATTCAACAAGTATTATAATTATAATTTTATGTAACTTTAACAACTTAATGCACTAATCTTAATGTAAAACACTTCACATGGCAGCAATTCTTGCAAATGATGGGAAAGGGGGGCAAATGAAGATGGAAATTATAATGAGTTAGATGACTTTTTTTAAAAAAAAATAAGAAAGAAAGAATGAAAATGATGTATATATTTATTTAAATAAAATGTTGTTCTCGCTTTGAATTAAGTTATTATCCTTGTAATTATTTGCAAGTGGGGGCTATAATTTATATTTGATTCGGCCGACCTTTTGGCCTAACCTCTCCTTTCTTCGGTCCTCAAATGCAAAATTCAATCCTCTAATTGGACATAAAATTTTGTCATTTACGTCATTGCTTATTACGTACTTTGTTTAGTTGATTTCTGCAGTATCAGCGCCTGCCTTTTCCACCTTATTTATCTTATTATTATTATTTTTTATTCAAATCATTTTTCAAAGCAAGTAAACTTAAATTTTGACAATTATTTGCAAAAAAATAATATCATATTAAAAGAACTATTAAGTGGGCTCTGTTTGTAAATTTAAAAATTTCCTATTTTTAACGTAAATTGATATTGGCAATTATATACTTAGCTCCTTTTGCAAGTAAAAGAAATATCTTACTTCATAAGCGTGGACTTTGGTTATCAGCTTATTTATTTATTTATTTTTTAAATCTTGTTATATAATTATTAGGCTTGTTGCTAAAAAAAAGAGCCAAAATTTTATGGTTTTTTTTTTTGCAATTTTTATTCAAAAATTTCAATTTTTTCACAATCATTCTGCATCCTGAATTAAAATTTATTATCAATTTTATCCAAATCTTTCAATTTGTTGACTTTAAATTTGGGATGTTTATGAAAAAAAATTGAAATATTTAAATAAAATTGCCAACAAACTTTAAATTTGGAATGATTATAAAAAATTGAAATATTTGGATAAAATCATCAACAAATTTCAAATTAGATGATTATGAAAAAGCTAAAAAATTTGGATAAAATATAGAAACTGGTAAAGTTTTGCTTTTTCATACCAACAAGCCTAATTGTTATCGTGTTCTCTCTTGGGTTTTTGTTTTTATTTTTTATTTTTAATTTCGCTATGTTATTGAGAGTTAAGTAGATAAAGTTTTTTTTTTTTTTGGTAAAATCTAATCAGTTCATGTTAGAATTTTCTATTGAGATTTTACCAAAAAAATAAAAAAATTTAAACTTATCATATTTTTTAAAAAAATTTAGATTTATCAAAATTTATTAATTTTTTATAAAAATATTATATTTATATAATTTATTATAAGTTTATTTTAGATTTATTATATATTTATTATGAATTTATAAAATTTATTATGAGTTTATTATGGATTTATTATGAGTTTATTATAAAATGACTAAAATATTTCTGATAAAAATAAAAAAAATATAAAATATGATAGATAGTAATTTTTTCTTTTCTATTTTTTTAAAGTATATTGTTAATTTTCAACATAACTAGCTTTCAAATGTAAATGAGAGCTCATCTATTGGCTATTATATTGTATTGATTACACAAATCTCCTTTTTCTAATTATCACAATTCTTTTTTTTTTCCAAAAATGATTTTTTGATACTCCATTTTGCTGTCTTTAATGCTTTATTAATTGTTAATTAATTAATTTTACAATTAAAAGAATCCTAAAGATTTGTAGTTTATACCAAACCCAAGTGTTGATATAAATAAACAACTGATAATTATAAAGTTGGTGCTATCGATTCAATAACATCCAATCATAGGCAACCACCTCACATGTAAGACAAGTGAAATAGAAAAAAAAATGTTAGTTGGCATTAGTTGGGATTTATATTATTTTTTCAACTTTTATAATGAAAAAAAAAAAGAATTCCTTAAAAATTTGTATATGCTTGGTACTTTAGTTACTTTAGTTTCCGTGCATACTTTTAAAATTTTTTAAAATCAATATTTCAACTTCTTATTAATAAATAAATTTGCATGCAATAGAAGAATTAGACTTCAAAAATTGTGGAGCCAAAATAAATATGAAAAATAAAAAAAGTTTATGGGATGATATTTCCAATTTTAAAAATTTGAATTATTATTGGTTATAGTTTTTGAAAATAAATATAAAATATTTTCATTCAATATCTTCATTAGTTCCCTTCACTCTATTGAGTAGTTGAAATTTTTTAAAATTTCATCAAAATTTAATCACTAAGACATAATTTAATGGCCAGAAGTATATATTACTCTCATTAAAATTTCGAATCTTAGTCTTCTAAATGTTTTTTCTTTTTATATGTATAATTTATTAAAAAAAAATCTTATCAAAATTTAACGAAATTTAGATAAAGAGAGAGGAAAATGAGGGTTTTTTTTTTTTTCAAATTTGAAGGTTTAGTTACAAAATTCAGAATTTCAAATGATGTAATTTTGTCTGGCTTTCCAATATAAATCTTCATATATATTTAATCACTACAAGAAAAATGCAGATTAGCTACGGCCAATTCCGTAGCAAGTCCGTAGCTATTACCGGCTTAGCTACGGAATTGTTACGGAAAATTTTCCGTAGCTAAAAACCCGTAGCAAAGCTTTTTTAGCTACGGAAACTGTTTCCGTAGCAACTATAGCTACGGATTAGCTACTGACATTCCGTAGCAATAACCCTTCAAACTTTTCTTCAAAAATTCCGTAGCTAAACAAGTCCGTAGCTAAGTTTCCGTAGTAATTCCGTAGCTAAAATTGTTAGCTACGGAAACAAAAGCCGTAGCAATTCCGTAGTTGCACTTCCGTAGTAATTCCGTAGCTAAGTTTGTTAGCTACGGAAACATAATCCGTAGCAGTTCCGTAGGTGAACGTCCGTAGTAATTCCGTAGCTAAGGTTGTTAGCTATGGAAATATAATCCGTAGCAGTTCCGTAGTTGCACTTCCGTAGCTAAGGTCGTTTGCTACGAAACAGTTCCGTAGTTACCATTCCGTAGCTAAATGCCTGTAGCAATTATGTAGCTAATTTCCAAAGCAAATCCGTAGCCAATAATACCACATTCTGTAGCAAATTCCATAACATTTGCAAAATAATATTTTTATTAAACCTGCTAAAATTAAACTCCAAAGAACAATTATAATTAAAAAAAAAATCCAAAGTCATTTTATAACATAAAAGTTCATATAATCCACATTAATGCAAAGTACTACAGGGGATAAGTGTTTAATCTCAAATGTAAATCCTAAAAATTCATATAATATTATACCTAAAGATATAGAAATAACAACGTAACTTAATATTTAATCATCAAAATAATTGTCATTTGGTGAACCTATATCAGCAGAGTCATCTGTAAGAGGTGGTGCAAATGATGCCCGCCATCGCCTTGATTCCTCTCGGTCTTCTTTTATTTCTTTGATAAGATTAACCATCATTTCTTCAAGCTTTGACTGTCGTTCATTCAAGTTATTAAGCGTTTCTTGTTGAGCAGTTGTAGTTGGTGCATTTGATGAGGAACTTGAAGCATATGACCCTCCCTTTGCTAATCCAAGGCCATAAATGCGATTCTTTTTTTTTCCTCCAGCTGCCTCGATGAATAACAAGTCCTCATCAAGATGAATGCTATTATCTTCTTCAGAATCCATCTCCGAGTTTTGTACAACAGTATCTTTAAGTCGCTTAAAATTCTCCTACAACATATATAAATGTACAGTTAAAGTAAATTGTTTCAAAAATTTAAAATTATAATGAATCAAAAGAAATCAAACTTACATAGACAGTTTCAGCACGCTTATCGATGAACTCAGCTGGATCCCCTCTTTTATCTTTCTTAGTATGCATATTAAGAAAGATAACACTTTTTGAAGGTTCTCTTTTTTCGACATCTTTTTCCTTCTGCCAAATTGAAATGACCATTGAAACATAAATTAATTACAACGTATTGCATGCACAAACGGGCAGCATATGAACATGGAATCACGCCACACGGCGATCCAAATATAAGGATAAAACAAAACAAAATAAACAACTAAATAGTCACACAGCAGCCAACAACTAGGATTATATATATATCAGTAGGTTTATGAAATGTATGAATTTATGAAATCACAATCAGCAGCAAATATAGCCTGTAATTTACAGAAAAAATAGCAAGAAAAGAGAGTTATATACCTAAAGTTAAAGTACAAAAGTAAGAGAGAGAGAGAGGGAGAAGGCAGGAAGTGTAGGAGTTATGAATTATATGAGTTATAGTATTACGTGTTTGTGTAGCAAAATGTTTGTGGAAAAGCTGAAAACTCTTACAATATGGAAGAACAGAAACAGAGCAGCACTCTTTCTTTTGGATCCAGTGAAATAAGAAAAGAGAAGACCCCACTTCTATCATTCTGTGTTTTACACTGTTTTGGATAGTTCTAAGTTTTCAACCATAGAAAATTGAGAAGTCACAACACAACATTTCTTTTTTCTTCTTTCTATACCCAACTATGCAATTTCATATCTAACCCAACAGATACATACTATTCTTATCTTATTATTTATCACTTCTGCTACTGTTGATTCTTGTACCCTTTTTTATATTCAATACAAAATAAAATAATTGTAAATTGATCACAATTATATTATCAAATTAAAGCTCATTTAAGGCATCATTTGATAAGGTTATTACAAGTCAAATTATCTTTCATAGTAGCAAGAAAAAACCAAAATAAACTGCATTTTCTTTTTTTCCCATAGTGGCCGGATTGGTTGTATGCCTAAATCATAACAAATCTTCAAAGTTCAAAGTGCACATAGATATGGAGCTGGGTATATCAAATGTTCAATTCAGTTTGGAAACAGAATCATCAAGCAGAGTTTTGATGCCAAACGTTATGAACAACAATATAAACTGAACCGAAACAGTATTTCATACTCAATTAACATGCTATTCAGCTTGGTATCATAAGAACTACACACAACATATATTTCAAAGTAAACACAAGAATATATCTAAATTAATTCACAGCTCAATGTGGTGTGTTTGTATGTCAGCAGCATATCAACATGGAATCATGCCACACGGCGATCCAAAAATAAGGATAAAACAAAACAAAATAAAAGGGAAATAGTCACACACTAGCCAACAATTACCATTTTAAATGGCAGCAACATAACAGGCTTACCATGTAAAAAGAGAAACTGCAGGTCCGTAGTTGAGTTGCTGCGTAGTTCTGAATGTAAAACGAGAATACGGCGAAGCCTAGGGATTGTGGGGCGCTGCCGGTTTTACGCTGAAAAGCATAAAGGTTCTGATATGATCAGAACTGTGATGCGAAATAGCCGGCAGCAACGGCGGATGTCGCAATTCTGCTCGAGTGTTGGTGAGTCGAGTCATTAATCAAAAGTAAAAATAACCTGCAAGAAGAGCAAATGCAGGGCACAAACCCAACAAAACAAGCAACAAGCAACTGACTAGACAATTATTCATAAGATTATTACCAATATCCACTCACATTCAGCACTTATAAACTGTAATATCCAATTCCCAATATCGGCAATTCATCATATCAACAACAAAATTGTTAACTGATCAAGCACACAAATCCTCTTATGAACTTTTACCGAAAATGCTCAAATCAAACATATTTCATAAAAATTACAGCACAAATAAACAACTCTTCTCTCCAATTAATTACTGGAATCATTCTAATCATATGCCAGCAGTAGAAAACAGGCCACAAATACCTGCATTTTCAAATTAATCACAGGACATATTTCTAATCCACATTCATTGCTCAAAATCGCCAGCAATTAATAGAATCAGATGCAGCAATTCTCTATTGATCAGAATGTAAATCAGCTATCTAACAGGGAACATAAAGATTAGAGTATTGACTTACCTGGAAGGATTTGATCCCTTGCAAATAGAAAACTAACCTTCTGTTTGTGAAGCTTGAATTTATTATAAGAGGCGAGTCCTCTGCTCTTGATGAAATGCAAAGTTATGGACTGCTGCATCATTCCGATTCTCCATTGTTCGATTTTAGAGCTAGGCGATTATTTGAGCTTTGCTTCATCAGAATTCGAAGACAACAGAAGCTGGTAATGACGAAGCGTTTCTCGTCTGAAGGTGGAGGATCTTCAATCGCAGTGATTTCTAAATCGCTGTTGCGGTTTTTGAACAAGGTGAAAGACTTCGGTTGAAAGAATTGTAACATCGACTCTGCTGGAGCGATTGGTCTGCGAATCTGAAGGTGGTCTATTCGATTTCAGAAGCGGGTAAAGTTAAACAGAGGTTCAAACGAAAAATTGAAAGTGTGGAGGCGGTTGCTGTTTGGGTCGTAGCCGGCGGCATGTGAATCGGGGGTAGATCGGAGCGATTGGGGTTTCTGATCGGTGGAGGTTGTTGGTGGTTGGGCTTTGCGATTAGAATCAAATCGGGTGAGAGTTTATGGTTTGAGGTGATGAGGAACGGTGGTAAGTTATGGCCAGCGGAAGGTGATGGCTGATGATGGAGGTTCAGACCGGTGATTGAAGGTGGATGGTGGATGGGCTTTGGCCGGCGTTGATTCGAAATCCCTAGCAGAATGAGGAAAGAGGAAGTGAAATGCCTCTTTTCCTTTTTACCTTTGAGCTTTCTCTTGTCTCATCTATGTTGTCTTCTTCTGCCAAATTGAAAGTGGTTGAAGATTGAGACACCAGCGATGGAAGCGGCGAATGGAGGTTGTGGTTGGTTATGGCTTGGGTTCGCAAGTCACGAGAGAGAGAGATTGATTGAGGAGAGCAGGCTGCAACGTGAAGGGGAAGATGGAAAGCAAACTGAGAAGGAACAAAGCAAAGGCAGATCAAAGCACGATTCTGAATTTTTTTCCCCTTTTTTTAGAGGAAAGCGGGATTCTGAAAATTGCAAAGGAGGGAAGTAGAAAATTTTTAGCTACGAAATTTCCGTAGCAAAGGATAAATCCGTAGCAAAAATATTTTTCGTAGCACTATTTTCGTAGCACTATTTCCGTAGCAAAAATTTTCCGTAGCAAATATTTTTCGCTACGAAAATTCTGTAGCAAAGGATAAATCCGTAGTTAAACCGCAGCTGAGGGAATGAGTAATATGTTTGCTACAGAATGGCTACGGAATCCTGCGTAGCTAAAAGATGCGCCACTGTGGTGCGAAAATAATTGCTACAGAAATCTGTTCCGTAGCTAACGTCGCTACGGAATAGCTATGGACTTGCTACGGCAATATATAATTTAATAAAAAAGGCAATTCCGTAGCTATGCCATAGCAATTCCGTCGCTATGTTGCTACGGAATCTGTCCGTAGTAATTTTCCGTAGCTATTTCACAGTTTTCTTGTAGTGAATATTTTAGAGTAGACAGAGAAGTTTTCTTAAATGGCATTCCTATGATCCATATAAAGTATTTCTTATTATGGAAAATATTTATTTGGATTATAATTCATCATAAAATCATCTCACACGTGATTGTTAAATTATAACACATTGAAATTCAATTATGTTAATGGTTTGTGAATAAATGTAAGTATTTTTTGCGCGCTAAAACATAATCTAATAATAAGTATAAATATATATTTTTGCATTAAAACCGTAATCGATTTCACGCTTTAATATAATGTAATATAAAAAAAATGTAAGAGTCTACATAGAATTGGAAAAAAGAAAAACCAATCAGACACCGTAACGCCGCCACCAACCGACCACCGTGGGAGGTGGACTCTTTAAGCAAAGCAAAGGACCTTTTAGGAGAAGTGTAACTTAGGTAGGTTTATTATAGGGCAAAAAAAGAGATAGCCTTTGTGATAGGGTTTCCTTATCAATTTATCTCTAATATATACTTTTGCATGTGACTGAGTAGTGAAAAATACATCTCACAAATTTTGTAGAAAGGACAAATATTTCATTGTGTAATTGGTTATCCAGTGGACACACCCATTTGCCTCAAGAAAATGGGTGAGATAGTGGACAGAAACTGGATTTTTCTACATTTAGGATTTATAATAATCTAGTAATAAAAATAATAAAACTCACAAGACTTGTTTTCATCACATTAAAGTAAAATTTTAATAGGGTTTAATTAAAAAATGAATTTAATATAATATGCAAAAAATTAACTGCTATAAAATTATAATTAAATCTTATACAACGTAAATATATAAAATTTATTAATACAATTAATATATACATATATATATTTTTCATTTGTTTCAAATAATAATTCACTTATTATTTTAATAAGCTAATTGAAATTATTATTAATGTTTGTACACTGGCGGCCTTTTTTTCACAAGGCAAGCAAGTATAGATTATGATGTTTTGACATTAAGGTTAGATTAGTTGGGTATTTTACTTAATCAATCTTTCATTTTTCTTCCAATTAACAGCAACATTTTTTTATGGATGAGTTTCTAACATTTTGACTCTAAAAAAGATTTTGATATCAAAGTAGTTGATGATTTGCCTAACTTGCTTTTCGGCCACATTTGCTCCATTAATTTCTCTAATTTATATTCCTCAAGAAATGCTTCCATAATTATACTCTTCAATTTCTAATAATTTTCCACATTTCCATTTATTCTCTATTTCATTTATATATAGAAGCATTGAAAATTCTAGTTTACCCATGCCAAACAAGGCTTTAAGAAATTAAACTACAAACATTTGTTAAAAAAATTTAAAAATAAATATTTAAATGGTCCTTTAATAATAAAAAAAAAGATATTAGTTAAATTTTCGTTGTGAAGAGAATTTTCTCAAACAATTTATAATTGAATTAGTTTCATTTTAATATTTTAAATATCATATTTATTGTATTTATACCTATATTTTTGGATGAAAATTGTCTTTTTTTCTTTAGAAAAAAATATTTTGTTCTCATTAATTATGCACCAATATATGCAAAAAGAATAATTAATAATTGATAAATAAAAAAAAGAATAATAGAAAGGGAATACAAAAAAAGAAAAAAAAAAGGTAAGAGAACAGAAAAAAGAAAGTGTGGAAATTGTTGATGCATATATAGTTGGGAAAAATAAATTGATTTGGAGATGTACATATGACAATGAAATAAAGAAAAAAATAATAGAAATTTACAAACAAATGGAAAGATTGAGAAACAAGTGGGACACTCCCTTGTTTAACATAATTGATGTATAAATAATAAATAATAAACTAAAAGACAAAAAAAATTAATTTTTATATATGATATTTTTTTGTTTTTAAAGGCATGCAAGAAAGAGATAGGAAAATTCCATATCTGATATCTCACTGTCTAAGTAGCCCTTACTAGTGAAAAATGTTCCCAATTGCCTAAATAATTGCAGAATTCTTGTTGTTTCCTTTGGCTTTTCACAGTGTCCTCATATCATCCAACACTGGGAAGAGAATTCATGGCACAGTTGCCAGTACGGTTGTTTATTATTAGTCATAGCGACCAAGTAAAGGAAATTAATTATTATTGACTATATATATATATATATTTGCTTACAAAAATATTGAATTAACTTTATTAATATTATATCATTTATTATTTAATATTAAAAATAACAAATAATAATAATACTTATTGAAAATATCAAAAACTAAATCGAAAATAAAAATCAAAAGAAAGAAGAAAAACATATAGGCATGAAAATAAAGAAGGATACTTTTGAAAAGAAAAAATTAATGAATAGTAATATGAAAAAAAAGTTAAAAATTAAAAAAATACTGAAAAATAGTAAATTGTGTAATTTTTCTTTTTTTTTATTTATCTTAAATTGTACTCCATTTACTATTTTAATAAGTCGACTAATATATTAAATTTCTATTATACATATTTAATATTATTTATTAAAAATATTTAATAAATATATTTCATATTAAAGTAAGTCTATAATAAAAAAAATATGTAAACTTGAATTTTAATAAAAGTAATTAATTTTTTTAATTTGTGTGAAAAAAAAATGTTACTAAATATTATCACCATATTAATTCATGACTTAGGTATTAATTTTTTTAGTAACAAAGAAGAGACATAGTCTAAGAGCAAAGAATTACATAGAATATAATCTCACAGGTAATAAAATTTTTTTAACTACTGTCATTCACCGAGCAGTTTCACTGAGCGTGTAAATAAGTTGTTAATAGACCATTTTAATTTAATTAGAAATCTCAAATTTAAGTCCATAAATATATAACAGCATTAAATCTCAATAGTTAAATAAAATTTTACCATTTTTATGATCCTATTTAGCTTGATTTTCAAATGATAATTTAAAAAAAAATTAACTACTAGAGTTTTATACGTTAGCCAATTTACTTAAATGTTAATTCTAAAATTCTTATTAGTTAATGGAAACCTTTTATCTTTTAACATTATGCAAGCTCGGATCATAGAAAATTACCAAGCATAATTTGATTATTTAAGTATAAATAGTTTGATACTATACATGTTAGTTTGACACAGGAATGACAATTGGCCAAAGAATTCCCGCTGAAATCCTTGTCTTTCAAACTGGATAAATTTGCTCCTTTCTATATCTGCGGGGATTTTCATTTCCACAGAGATCTTCCTAAAAAAATTGGCATCATTTTTATTTTTAAAAAAAATTAAAATTTAATAGTATAAAAAATTAATAACTCATAATGATTGTACACTATAATAAGATAATAATTTAATTATTATATACAATAAAATTTAAAAATATATAATAAAATAAAATACATTAAATTAAATTTATTCTACATGTATAAATAACTAAAACTAAATGTATATGCATATATATATATATATTACTCGATCTCTGGAGGGGTAAGGAATATATTCCCCATCCCATTCCTTCACTGCCCCATGGGGAAGATGACATGAAATTTCCTCTTTGTTTAGGATAAATCCTTATAGAAAATGAAGATTTTTCCACCCATGTTGTCAATCCTAGTTTGACAATATATGACCATGATACCTCGACGTTATTATTGTAAATAAAAAAAGGATTTTCTAATAAAAAATACTTTTTTGAGTATTCTTATAAAAAACTTAAAAAATAAAAATATTTTTAAAAATATTTATTTTTTAATATTTATTTTTGAGATTAACATTTAATATATCAAACCTATACATCCTTTTTTCGATTTAAATTTTAAAATTATTTCATCTCTAGAACTATACATATATTAAAAGTATAAAAAAATTATTAGATTTAAAAAAAAGATTCGTATAACATAGTCAATTTTTATTATTAATTTATTATGAGTGTATTACGTATTTTTAAAAAATAATTAAAAAATATATAATATAAAAATAAAATTTGTGAAAAATTTAATAAAGAGTGTAAAAGAGTGATTGATGCAATTTGTTTGATACCAATTGAAAAAAAAAATTCAAAAGGCCGGATACTTAATTTATAATAAATTTTATTAATTCTGATTAATTTATAAATTAATCATAACTCCTGATAATTTTGAAAATATTTTAAAACTGTGGATTTGTAATGTGGATTTCGTTTAATGCATCTTGCTTTTCTGATAAAAAAAAAAAAAAAACCTCTTCATAAGCAATAAATAAACCCAATCAATTTTCAGTTTAAAAATATTTGAAATTCGTTCTAAAAAATATATATATAGTGAAACAAAACAATTATTTAGTGAAATAACATAAAAAATATTCTATTATGCATAATAATTTACAAGGTTTAATTAATCAATTAATATACTATAAATTCGTCTCAAGTATAACTTATAACAAAAAAACTTTGGTATTCATCTAGAACAAAATCATCCTTTTAAAGATATAACATCAAAATGTTTTTTCATTGGACCAAACTTACGGTATAAACAAATATTTCCACTTATTATTGCTCTTAGTTTTATTTTACAATTTCTCTTTTTTTTTTTTTTCTCATTATAATGTTCTCTCAAGTTATGTTGTTTTCTTTTTTGGGAAATCCTAATTAATTAGAATAAGTTATTGATTTAGGTATCTAAAATACTTACCAAATTTAAATTTCACATGTTGATGCTCATTCACTAGTCTTACCAACTTCAAAAAGCTATCACAAATTTAATTTTAAACCAGAAAAAAAATGTCATTGATTACTCTTTGAAGATCTTTGAGAATATAAATACAGAACTACATAATTTACAAGTTAAATAACACATATATATATATATCAGAAAACATTATATAATTTGGTACTTTAGAGATCTGGAAGACGATGAAAACAAGTGTTCTGTATTCTATAACATGGCATTTTTGCAAGCCTCTTTATATTATAATGATATGATAATGATTCAGGTTATATATATATATATATATATATATATATAATGATACAAACTATTAAAGTGTAATTGGGTGATTAGAGAATGTGTTAGTTTTGTTTAAGTCTTGAATTTAAGTTTTAAGTACTATTTCTTCTTGCATGTAATTAATAAAAAAATGATAATGATCCTGTCTATTTAGGTATGCTTTTGAAATTGCACAATTGAAAAATAGTAAATTGTGTAATTTTTCTTTTTTTTATTTGTCTTAAATTGTACTTCCATTTACTATTTTAATAAGTTGATTAATATATTAAATTTCTATTATACATATTTAATATTATTTATTAAAAATATTTAATAAATATATTTCATATTAAAGTAAGTCTATAATAAAAAAAAATATGTAAACTTGAATTTTATTAAAAGTAATTAATTTTTTTAATTTGTGTGAAATAAAAATGTTACTAAATATTATCACCATATTAATTAATGACTTAAGTATTAATTTTTTTTAGTAACAAAGAAGAGACACAGTCTAAGAGCAAAAAATTACATAGAATATAATCTTACAGGTATTAAAATTTTTTAACTACTGTCACAGTTTCATCGAACGTGTAAATCAGTTAGTAAGAGGCCATTCTAATTTAATTAAAAGTTTTAAATTTGAGTCACTGAATATACAACAGCATTAAATCTCAATAGTTAGAGAGAATTTTACTATTTTTATAGTCCTACCCAGCTCGACTTCGAAATAATAATTTTTAAAAAAAATTAACTACTAGAGTTTTATTAGTTAGTCAATTTACTTAAATGTTAATTCTAATATTCTTATTAGTTAACGGAAAGCTTTTATCTTTTAACATTATGCAAGCTCGGTTCTTAAAAGTATTTATTTGTTATGGTAAGTTTTTCACTTTTTCTGTATATATAAAGTATTATGTATAGCTCTTAATTAATAATAACAATAATTTTCATGCAACTAATTAGTACTCAAATAATTACAAATTATGACTTAATACCTTCTAATGACTAGTATTAGTTATATTTTTTACTTGAATATAATTTTGTATTGATGAATTTGGATATCTTTGCAGTAATGACTAATAGTATGCTATGTTGGCATAATTTTACCTCAATGTCCTAAGCATTTTTAAGAGTAACTTAGGTGATTAAAAACTATAAATTTTTATAATGTTGTTGTGCAAGTATTTAATTGTTATAGAAAATTTTTTTTCAAGATAATTTGTGTATCAATCTTGAAATTTTGGTAAATCTTATGAAAAACAAATAGTATTTATATACATGATTGAAAAAAAAGAAAAATACAAAATTAATTTTTTAAATATTAAAAATTAATAGTATTATAATTCCAAAAGAATATCACTTTTATGTTTTCCCAATTAAGCAATACAAATATCTCTTCAGAAAATGATTGAATAAATTAGAGACATTTTAGGAGGGACATAGGAAGGATCAAGAGCAAACAAAGTAATGAGAAAGCAAAGGCATCCATCTATATTTAAAGGCTACAATGTTTAGCAAGAGAATAGACAACATTTTGACATAAGGATAGAAGGCCATTATTAAAATATACTTTTTATTTTCAATAAAATTTGAGAAAATATTCAAATTTGAATATATTATTCAACCAAAATATATATTATTATTAAATTATATATGCGAGTGCCTTAAACCATATTTTATATCCAAGTTTTATATGTAAATAACTATATATATTTTAAATTCTGTGTATATATATGCATAATTATTTTAGTGGGTAAATATTTTTATGGACAGCAAGCTCAAAATTAATTTCTCATTCCCATATCAATCTAAAAAAATATATATATTTCTCTCTCTTTATATATAGATATATATGATATTGAATTTTTTGTTTACATTGTGAGTAAGCAAGAACCATTGAAATTGAGATGTGATAATTTGGTTGTTCAAGCCTAATGATATAAAGTAAAAGAAAAAAAAAATGGAGAGAATAAGTGAAATAATTTAGCAATGATAACAAGTAATGTAGTGCAAAAGCAAATATTTGGAAGCAAAGCTTTGTTTGAAAGGAGAAGTGCTTATCATTTCCACAAAGAAAAAAAAAGCAAATTATAAATAAAGTTAATGTTTTTTACACTTTTAACCAATTTGACTAAGGAGGAGTTAGCTTTAAGCCCACAATGACCATTGGATAAAAATACGCATAATTGAGACTCTGGTTGGTAGTCAATCTGACAAATGATTGGAAACATCACAACCATTGGATGATTTAATTAAGATCGTGATTATTATAGTTTTTTACCTTTTAATCCTATTTGAGGGTTTTTTTACCGTACTTTCTTAGTTCCGATTATAAATTTTAAAAAATATAATTAATATATTGATAATTTATATATATATTTATATATATTTTATTTTAAAAATAATTTAAAATATTACTAATTTTTTATTGAAAATATTAATTTATTGGAGAATAAAATAAAAAATTATTAAATATATTCTATAAATAAAAACAATCAATTAATTTGAGGCATTTTAAAATAAAATAGTAAATAATTTTTACAGTATGAAAACAGTATCATTCAAGAAAAACGGAATACAAGGTTTTACACCAACATATTATAAAGAACAAGATTATGCTCAAAGTAATCCATTTTTCCTTATATATCTGAACCTAAAAGGAAAGAAGAATGAACTCCAGATAACAGACGGCCACAATTACACAATATAAAGACCAATAATTAACAATATGAGTGAAACCTTTAAATAGATTTTCGATTAATAGTATAAAACCAGAGTTGAAAAGAGAAAACTTATCAACCAAGAAATCTCATACATTTTCATATTTTGTCACAAAGGTAAATGAAGGGAAAGAGGGGCTTACCATTCCCTTCAGAAATTTCAGAAACATTAGCATTTAATCCTATTCAATTTTTTAATATATATAAAAAATAAGAAAAATTATCCATCATATCAAAATGATTGAATTTACAGTTTATAAAGTTAGCATTAAAATAATAAATTAATCAAATAATTGTAATCAATAATAAAAAACAATAAGTCATATAAAATTTGAGGAAAAAAGAAAAAAAATTAAAATGTTCCCATAAAATGAAAAAATAATTAATAATTGTTTTTAAAAAAAGAGGAATACTATATATATAACATCCTACCACGGGAAAAAAAAACCGTCGGTAAAAGAATTGGCGACAATACACCACTAGCCCTCTAGCCTTTCTTGTCTTTTTATTTTTCAGTTGAACACACAGCGCTTTATATTTATCTATATAGCCTGTTTTTGATGAATGACAATCAACTAAGCCTTAAAACTTTAATTCCCTCTTTTCAGCTGTATATATGTATATATCCCTCTTTACTCGGATAATGGGGGTGAGTTTATTTACTTAAAGTCATATCTTCAAGATAATGGCATATCATATTTTTCTCACTCCACCTTATACTCCATAACATAATGCCATTGCAGAGCGTCGACATCGACACATTGTTAAAACCGGCCTAACAATGCTACACTTGGCTAAACTTTCCCTGACTTTCTGGTCCTATGCGTTTCATACTGCAACATATTTAATTAACCGTATGCCTACACTGATTTTGCAACAAAAATCACCTTTCTTTTGCTTACATAAAAGGGAGCCAAATTATGTTAAACTTAGGGTCTTTGGATGCCTTTGCTACCCGTGGATCAGACCTTATAACTCCAATAAATTGCAACAAAGATCCACACCATGTATTTTTCTTGGGTATTCGCAAAATCAGAGTTCTTATAGGTGTTATGATCCTAAGACCAAAAAGTTATATCTGTCAAGACATGTAGACTTTGTTGAACATATTTTCCCATTTGAGTCCATTAATACCCATTTAGAAAGGCCTACCTCTGAAAATATTTCATCCTGGGCTCTTGTTCATTTTGTTATACCGCAAATCAATCCTGTGCAGGTAAATTCACGAGCACCATCTGATGTTTTCTCGCCAACAGTGGTGACCTCTGCATAGCCTTCATCGTCGACTGCAACAGAAAGCCAACCCAGTTCAGGTACAGGTTCTACAAATCAATCTCCTTCTATTTCTATAAAATCGAATTTGGTAGAATTTGAAAATGCTATGGGTACTACTCAAGCTAATGTTGAGAATGCAGAAGCTGTTGTGACTGCTCCTATTCAGTCCACTCATCCTATGACCACTCGAAGTAGGAATAATATTTTTAAACCTGTTAATCGCCTATGTTTGTCTACAGAAGTTGTTGCGAAACAAGTGGTGCCGAAAACAGTTGTACAGGCCCTAAAAGATCCAAAATGGCGTAAGGCCATGGATGAAGAAAATACAGCGTTAATGAAGCAAGAAACTTGGAAACTTGTTCCTCCAACTGAAGCTTCGAATGTTGTTAGTTGTAAGTGGTTATTCCGAGTGAAACATGATTCTGCAGGAAATCCAATTCGATATAAGGCTCGGCTTGTTGCAAGGGGTTTTACGCAGAGACTAGGTGTGGATTTTGATCAAACATTTTCGCCAGTGGCGAAACATCCAACTATTCGGGTAATTCTAACAATTGCAGTGACCAGTGATTGGAATTTGAGGCAAGTAGACGTTAATAATGCGTTTCTGCATGGGAAATTATCTGAAACTGTGTTTATGGAACAACCTAAAGGTTATGTTGATGAAAATAAGCCTAATTTTGTTTGCCGGTTAGAGAAATCACTATACGGGTTAAAGCAAGCTCCTAGAATGTGGTACCATGAGTTGAAAACTTTTTGATTTCAGCTGGTTTCATTCAGTCTCATTCTGACAATTGTTTATTCATTCGCTCCACAGGAAAAGAAATCATTTATTTACTTGTCTATGTTGATGACATCATTGTCACTGGTAGTTCATCTGTGCAAGTTGAAGAAGTGATTACAAAGCTTGGCAAACAGTTTTCCATTAAAGATTTGGGAGAGTTAAGTTACTTTCTTGGGGTTGAAGTTGTTCGAACTTCAAAAGGCTTATTTCTATCTCAGCAAAATTATGTCAGAGAGTTGCTTGAAAAGGTGAAAATGGATGGTGCAAATCCGGTGACCACGCCTTTATCACCTACGGTTTCTTTATTTGCAGATGACTTTGCTCACTTGACAGAAATTTCTGCGTATCGATCGTTAATTGGAGGGTTGCAGTATCTATTATTACAAGACCCGACATTGCTTATATGGTTAATAAGCTCTCTCAGTTTACTGCCAGACCAACAATTAATCATTGGACATCTGCTAAGAGATTACTTCGGTATCTTATTAGTACTTTTGATTATGGGTTGTTTCTTCAAAACAATTCTATAGGTCACTTGCATGCTTTTTCGGATGCCGATTGGGTGGGAAATCGTGATGATTGCACTTCAACTAGTGCACATATTATTTATCTTGGCAAGAATCCAGTAGCGTGGTCCTCCAAGAAGCAAAGAACCGTTGCGCGATCCTCTACCGAAGCGGAGTACCGGTCAGTAGCTACAACTTCTGCTGACCTTATTTGGATACAAAATTTGTTATCTGAGCTTCATTACAAGTCACAAACGGTACCGGTTATCTATTGTGATAATTTGGGAGCAACATATGTTGCAGCAAATCCAGTGTTTCATTCAAAAATGAAACATATAGCCATAGATTATCACTTTGTGAGGACACAAGTACAACAAGGAAAGTTAAGAGTTGTCCATATTTCTTCCAAAGAGCAACTTGCAGATTTATTGACCAAAGCCATGGCAAGTCGTGAGTTTCTTCGGCTGAGGTCCAAGATTGGCATAGTCTCTCGCCCTGCCATCTTGCGGGGGTGTATAAGATAAAATTCTTGTAACAGAATGAATTTTTAAATTAGTTTTGATAAGGCTTATCCTTTTATCCTATAGAGACTCATAATTGTATATATATATATATATTCTGTACAACTCTTAATATAGAAATATACAGAATCCTATTCTTCTCTATATCATTATAATATCCAAGAGCTAGAGCCTTGAAGGAAATCCCCAAAAAGAGTAAGCTAGAAAGAAAAAAGAGATAAAACTTTAAATACCAAAAATCCCAAACATCCTTAAATAAGAAAACTAAGAAAAATGAACGAACACAAGGATTGAGCATCCATAAGAGAGATCACTTTGAGAATAACTCAGATATTGTAGTGAAGATCAACTTGAGGCAAGAGGCATACCAATGCACCAACATGCCACCTCCTCTAGGGGGACTTGAAAGAGAGAAACCTAGGCTTCATGGAATAAAAAAATTGCAGAGAAGAGATTGAAGCACATCCAGAGTTTTTAAGCAAACTTTGAAGTGTCAAAAAAATAACCAAACCCAAAATAAATCTTGACTTCAAAAGATCCCCCAACTATCAATATACATATAATTGCAAAGTCAAGGCTTTTCAGATTATGGAACATTTCAAAAAAGAGACTCTTAAAATTGATTTAGGGTAAGGGAACACTTAAAAAGAAAGCTAGGAAAAAAGCTAAGGTAAAGGAAAAATAGACAGGAGAAGTAAGAGTCTAGGGCTACTGCCTGCCTCAAAAGAAAAGAAACCAGTCTCTTATAAAAAATATAGGACAACTTCCCAAAGAAGTAGAGAGCAAAAGAGGGGTCAAATTGATAAAAGTAACTAGTGTAGCGCTTTGAAATTCTATCAATCCACAAATCAAATTAAAATTTTAATTTACTTATTTTTTAAAGGCTTAATATATAAATAAACACTTGTACTTAAAAAAATCTATTAGCTCTCTATATTTTATGTCTATCTTATGACATATATCTACATGCGTAAAATGATATTATTATACCGGCTCAACTATTTCTCTTCTCACTTCTTTTTCATATATTACACGCGCAAAAACAGTCACATTATTTATCTGATTTCCAGAATTCAAAATCAAATTTCTTTTTTTGCATCTCATTGATATTTAACCCAAAAATAAATGAAATTTACCTTTGCAACTACAAGATTCCGAACACAATACAATTCAACTACATATAAAAATATAACATCTAAGATTAATTTTCAAATTCACCAAAAATCTAAAAAACTATTAATTCAAAATATTCATAAAATCAAATTCTTCATGTTAACACCAAACTAGAGATAATGAAAATTGAAAAAATTAAGGATTTGGGAGCAAAGAATAGTCAGAAGTTAGATCAATTAATACAATAAAAGTAATTAAAGAAAAATCCAAGTAAGAAATGAATCAAATTAAACTCTGGAGAGAAAATGTAAGGATAAAATTGGAGAAAATGATGATAATTGAAGAAAAATAAATGGCAAATAGTAAGAGACTAGTGAATCATTCTTGAAAAATAATAATAAAAATTCAAACTTTTAGATTTATAAGGATAAAAACTTATGAAGAAAAAAAAGGAAAGAAAAAATAGAAAATTAGGGTTTTGAAAATTTGAGAGACTGAGAGACAGCTGCAACAGGGACGGAGGGAAAGGGGGACCTCTAGTAACCTTGGCCCCACCAACCCAAAAAAAAAATTAAGTTATTAAAGTCCACTTTTCCTGTTGTCTATTTTAGTAATATGTACAACATGGGCCATACAATGATGCCAAGCCCACCAATTTAATAATCCCCCCCCTTTTTTTTAATCAAACTAATAATATATTAATATTAAGAATGTAAAAGGACAGACGAGACGGTTGTTCTTCTTGTTTTTGCACAGTATACCTAATTTGTTTGTTTTTGTCTTCTCTGCTACAAGAAAGAGGAAAAGTTACTCATACCATCCAATTTTTTATTGATAATAAAAACAAATTACAAAAAGGTAACTCCTAAACCACTATTGATATTTTAATTTTTAGCACTATGTCTATTTGTTAATTAATTTTCTTATATCTCAACATCAGAGTTTAGAAAGGGGTTGGATTGGATAAATGATAATGTAGGAAGGGGTTGCTGGATGTGTAAAAGTTTATTTACCTCTATTTTAATCCTTTAGTGCTTATATACTTTTAAAAAATTTTAGTGTATGAATATGATGACAGATTTTTGACAATTGAGTTATGAATAAATGATAATGTAGTAATTATATCATTAGATATAATCCAACAGCAACCATTGTATGAATGTTTTAGAGATAAATATGGTGGATGTTTTCAACAAAATAAATATGAAAGATTTGGATAAATGTTCTTATGAAATTATTCCAAAAGTGGATAAATGATGGATGTATGATGTATCAACCATTTTTTTTCCCCGAAAATAAATGTTGTGGAATTTTTTATCTTTTAATATTTATTAGTATAAATAAGATGAATTTTTATTAGAATTTTAAAGAAATTGTTGAATTTTTATTTTTGAGATGAGGTTATTTTTTTTACTTCTTCATAAGTTTAGTATTTAATGGACTAATGTGTTAATGTTTTAACAGATGTTGAAATCAATGAAAATTGATTCATTTTTTAAGAAAAAAGAAAATAATCAAAACAACTCACCACCAATTGAGGCAGATTGCAGACCAGATGATGATGATATTTTACAAGAGCAACCGCCATCTAAAATTCTAAAGGTGGATCGTCAAGCAAAATATAATGGAGAAGAGATTGATATTGCTTCATTAGTACGTGATCCTGGTTTACGTCCTCAAATTTGGGAATATGCAGTTAATCAACGAGATGAGATTCGAAGAGCATATATCAAATATGGACTATATAGATCTCTTCCATCTGAATTTTCGTATCCTTTTTCTAGTTCAGAAAATCATCATCGTAGGTTTCAAGAAAGTTGGCTAAGAAAATTCCCATGGTTAGAGTACTCACCTGCCAAAGATGCTGCTTTTTGTCTTCCATGTTATCTTTTCAGTAGTAAATCAACTGGAAAATCTGGGAGTGATACATTTACTGCTACATGATTCAAAAATTGGAAAAAAGTCAATAATGGAAAAGATTGTGCATTTCTATCTCATATGGAAAAAACTCCTAATTCATCACACAATGTTTGTGTCAAGTCTTATGAGGATCTAAGAAATCAATCAAGCCACATTGAGAAGGCAATTGAAAAGCAAAGCTCACAACAAGTTCAAAATAATCGATTGCGGTTAAAAGCTTCCATAGATGCTGTTCGATGGTTATCTTTTCAAGCTTGTGCATTTCGAGGGCATGATGAACATCCTGATTCAGAAAATCAAGGTAATTTTCTTGAAATGTTAGATATTTTAGCCTCTTATAATACTGAAGTTAATGATGTTGTGTTAAAAAATGCCCCACAAAATGCAAAGTACACATCACCAGCCATTCAAAAGGAAATTTTACATGTGTATTCTAGAAACGTGCAGCTTGCTATTCGAGAAGAAATTGGTTGTGCTAAATTTTGCTTGATTGTTGATGAATCTCGGGATGAATCTAAAAGAGAGCAAATGACTCTTGTTGTTAGGTTTGTTGATAGAGATGGGTTTGTACGTGAACGTTTTTTTAGATCTTATTCATGTTAAAGATACATCATCATTGATTCTTAAGGAAGGAATTTATTCTACTTTATCTCATCATAATCTTAGTGTCGAAAACATACGAGGTCAAGGGTATGATGGGGCTAGTAATATGCGTGGTGAATGGAATGGTTTGCAAGCTTTAATCCTTAAAGATTGTCCTTATGCATACTATGTCCATTGCTTAGCTCATCAATCGCAATTAGTTCTTGTTGCAGCAGCTAGAGAAGTGACAGATATTCATGCATTTTTCAAAAATTTATCCTTTATTGTTAACACTGTTAGTGCATCTTCTAAACGCAATGATGAATTACAAGCTCAACAAATAGCTGAAACCAAAAGGTTAGTTGAAAATGATGAGCTTGACACTGGAAAAGGAGCTAATCAAATTAGAACTCTACAGTGACCTGGAGATACTAGATGGAGTTCTCATTTCAATTCCATATGCAGTCTCATAAGCATTTTTAGTGCAACTTGTTCAGTTCTTCAAACTATAGCCGTTGATGGATCAAATTTTGCTCAACGTGGTGATGCTAAATATGCTCTAAAGTTGCTAATGTCTTTTGAATTTATATTTATTTTGCATGTGATGAAAGAGCTTATGGGAATTAGTGATGCATTATGTCAGTGTTTGCAGCTAAAATCTCAAGATATTTAAAATGCAATGCATTTAGTATCTCGTACAAAATTATTGATTCAGAGATTAAGAGATAAAGGTTGGGAGGCTTTGTTACAGAATATGGTATCATTTTGTAAGCAACATAATATTGAAATTCCTGATATGAATGCACACTTTTCTGACATAATTCGATCTCGGTACCAAAAAGACATTGTGACAGTAGAGCATCATTATCAAGTGGATATATTTTTTGCTACTATAGATAAGCAATTACAAGAGTTGAATAGCAGATTCAGTGAGCAATCAACAGAATTACTTATTCTGAGTATAGCTTTGTCTCCAAGAGATTGTTTTAAATCATTCAAAATTGATGATATTTGCACTTTGGCTGAAAAATTTTATCCAGAAGATTTTACTGATCAAGAAAATTTTTTATTGAAGTTTCAATTACAACTTTTTGAGCTTGATATGTCTAACCATCCAGAATTGGGAAAGTTATCTACCATTGCTAAATTATGTAGAGGATTGGTGGAGACAGAAAAGTCTGATTCATATCCATTGGTTGATAGGTAGATTCGACTTATTTTAATTCTTCCAGTTTCGACAGCAACTAGTGAGCGAGCTTTTTCAGTTATAAAAATTTTGAAGACAAGGCTTCGTAATAAGATGGAAGATGATTTTCTTAGAGATTCTATGATTATGTACATCGAAAAAAAAATTGCAAGAACAATTTCGGTGGACAAGATTATTGATAATTTCTATTTAATGAAAGAGCGGCGGGCACAGCTTAAATGATGAGGTAAATCTATTATCTTCGCATTTATTTTTATTGTTTATGTGATTTACAAACTTAAATTATGAATTATTTTATTTTGTGACTATATTTAAGTTTGACTATGATAATTTTTAGAGTTTGGAATATATAAATTTATGAATACAAAATTTAGTAGATTTGGTCCCCCAAGCTTAAATTTCTAGTTCCGCCCCTGAGCTGCAAACAAAGAAAATTGGATTTTTGAATTCTCCATCAATGTTGATCAACGATGATTTAAATAGGAAAACGAAGGAAGTTCTTAACCTAGATCCACTTCCATCATTGCAATACAACTCAAATCCATTGTCATTATCTTCCCTACCATTGAAGAATAACAAGATTATACTGATGGATTTAAAAAACAAAGGACTCAGTGGAAGAGAGTGAGATTACAAATGTAGTAATAATAATGACGTTTAAAGAGAGAGATTCCATGGAAAATAAAGAAATTGGGAGAGAGAAAGAGAAGAAATAAACATAGGAAAAACTCAAGAAACCATGGAAGAGAAGAGAGGGAACAAACAAATGAAGAACTCTGCATTTTGTAATAACTCATGCGCCTTTAAAATTCTCTAATTTTATGCTCTCAACCAAGAATCAATTAGTTCTATTTTTAGTTTTTTCAGGTGTGTAAAGAGATGCGAGAAAAATAGAGGGGCTAATAGTTTTTTTTATCAAGTAAAAATATTTATTTATATATTAAGTCTTTTTTAAATCATGACTATTCTCAAACTATAATTTTGGATGAAGTATTTTTTTTAATAGCCTACTTCTAAGAGTTGTTACAGAGCTTAAAAACTGATACCAAATGAATTATGATAGATGTAACTAAGTGTAGCTTATAAATCATTAAATCTTCATGAGAATTTTAACTTTGAAATGCATATTTCTTTTTGAATAATTATGAAGTACAATTAATTATGTTTCATAGTAAGTGAAAAAAGCATACAGTAAGTGTATAAATACAAAAAAAGGTGAATTTATATTTAGAAAGATAAAAGTGTATGATTGCTGGAATTAAAAGAAGAGAAGTTTCTCCATGATATTAACCATCACAATTCTAAGAGTATTGTTCTTAAACTTTACACGCTCAGAAATGAAACATTTGCTCTAATTAGTGATGTTCTCAAACAAAAGCTAATTTATACATGCAAGTTTTGATTTACCTCAAATGTATTTGACAAATTTCAATCATTTCTTGATCCGGTTCTAATTTTTTTTTTCTAATTTTAATTGATTTCCATTAAAACTAATTAAATTATCTTATCTTTATTAATTTATTACATATTTTGAAAAGATTTAGATTGGTTTTTTTTTTAAAAAATTTTAATATAAAATTAAATTTATATTTCTATTAAATTCAAATTTGAATTTACACATAAAAATTACTATTTTAAAAGGGAATCAATAGTTAAAAAATCTCAAACCTTAGAGGTAAATTATACCCTTGTCTCTCACATAAAAATCTCTCATTCAATTTTTTGTCAATATGATTAACGATCACAAATTAAAAATACAAAACGAAATGAGAAACTTTCTTGTAAAAAATTTATAACTTAAGAAACAATAACATCACAAATTAAAAAATAATAATAATAACATGTACTAATGCATATACAAGGGATGAAAAATATAATTTATCTTAAAATTTAGGGATAAATTCACTTCGGTAAATTATGGAGCTCTAGTTATAGTTATAGGCCCACGCAATATGCAAATATAATCAATAAATTAATTTTTTTATTTGATCTCGAGTATGACCAATTTTTTAGCACATATAATTTTTTATCATAAAATAATTAAAAAATTAAATTAAAAAATTAAACAAAAATGTCTATAAACAAATAATTAAAGAATATAAAATATCATTCTACATTTCTACTATCCTACTATATATTTCATAATAAATTCATCATAAATTATAAATAATAGATTAAATTGTAAGAGAGAAAATTATTTACCATCAAATAATATAGAAAACACATGATATTAATAAAAATTGTGTTGAATTAATTTTTACTACTTATTATTGTATATAAATCTTTTATTATCCCATTAAAAAAGATACTACCTATACCATTTTAGTAAGAATATAATAAACAATTGTTGTCATAAAAAAAAGTAAAAAAAAATCTAAATATTTTATTTCAATCCAAACTAATTACTATCGAGTATGTAATTTTTGAATTAAAAAATTCATATTTAGATACCTATATTTATAATAAAAAGTTCTCACTCATTAATTATTAATTTCTTAATTTATAATATTTTTCTAAATGACACTAATATTTAATTTTTAATTTTAAATAAATAATATTGAAATATTTATAATATAAATACATACATACAAGGTGCTGATATATATATATATATATATATATATATAGGAAGAAGGTGTACATATAACTCTTATAGTTTTCTCGCAAATACACGTTGACACTTAAAACTTTTTTTTTATAAAACAAACTATTGAAGTCCCTGACTGGATAGATATTTTAATAATTTTTTTTGTTAAATAGTTTATTTATTTAAAGAAAAAGTGTAAATAGATCCTTCAAGTTTTGTCAAAGGTACACATTTACCTTTAAATTTATTTTAAATTCATTAAAATCTTGATTCTTTACCTTTCCTCCATTTTCTCATAATAAAAAACTAACTTAAGCCATGCAAAAAAAAAAAAAAATCAATTTCCTTTAGCTAAATAATTATTTTTTCTGTGGGAAAACTCTTCTTATTCCCCGTCTTTCATTTTATATTCTCATACTACACAATACTAAATAATCATAATAAAAAATTTATTGAAATCAGTAAATAATAGAAAATCATAGTTAAAATGAATAAATATGAGTTTTAAATAAATGAATCTAAAAAAATTACAAAAAAAATTAAAATCAAATCTCATTTGTCAAGAGAAAAGCTCTCTCACTCCTTGAATATGAAATGGACTTGATGTTAATCTAAATGCTATTTTTTACCATCAAAGAAACTCAATAAAATTATTTTATGAAAAGTTTATACAACAGTTTTGTAAAAGAAAGATTATAAATTTATATTAGAATTTAGTTAAATATTAAGTTTAGTTGAGAAATTGTTAGTTTTATGTCGAAAATTGTAGTTCTTTGATTGAATGAGATCATGAGAATTGCTAGAAATTTTGTACCAATCATTTAGAAATTTGATAGATAAAATAGATTTGGAGATTAAATAATATTTTTTTATTTATTAAATTTTGTTTAATTAAGGTAAAATTTATTTATCAAAATTAAAATATTTTTTTATTTATTAAATAGCCATAAAATAAAGGGTGTTAATTTCTCATAAAAGAAAGGGCTTAAATTGTTGAATTTAGAGAATTTTATGCCTAATTAAGTAAATAATTAATTTAAGAGCTAATATATATTTTTGCAAAAATATTAAAATTTCTGTACACCTAAGAATTTAAATAGTTTATTTTGTAAAAAAATTTGCCTAATTGAGTTAAAAAAATTTAAATGTAAACTCTTACGTCTATGAAAATTACTGGGATTTATTTATACCCTCTCTCTTATTTATTTATAGATGTTTAGCGCTAACGAGGGAAGCAAAATTTTATGAATTCATTCCACGGCACATTAAAGTTTAGGGGATACATTTAAACCCATTTTGCTTCTCTTCTTTTTCTTCCTTTTTAATTTTTAATTTTTTTCTTCTCTTTTTTGGTTTTTGTTTTTTCTGAATTTCCTAATCATTTCCAACCTCATTTTTTTCAGTTATCCACAAAGAATGTGATTTTCCAAAATTTCCAAAATTTATTTTTTAAAAAAAAGAAAATTAGCTGACACTAAAAAATAAAGCTTTTTTTCAAGAAATAAAGCTAAAACCCACACCCGAGAGTATAAATATCCAGTACTCGCCACTTTTGTTTCATTCCTGATTAAAAAAACTAGGGCGTTTAAATGCCTCCACATGTTAGTGTCTACATCAGAGAAAGCGAGTACATCCACTCTCGCGAGTACAGAAACGACAACCTTTTCTGCGGTATGGCATTTTCGAAAAATTAAAAAATCCAATACGTATTTCACTGACAGTCCCATTACTGGTCTCTTTAACAAGACTTTTAGCAGTGTGAGAGAGAGAGAAAGACTCACTTCAGAACCAGAGACAAGGACACATGCATGTCACGCTGATCAACGGCTGAGATCGTCTTAACTTTTCATTAAATCGTAGAAACCGTTAGATCTAAAACCCTAAACTAACCATGGTTGAAATCTTTAGTCAAATAACTTTTCCATGGTTAGCAAAGCTGCTCTTCTGGGTTTAACTCAAAGCTCAAGTGTGTATCTTTGTTTCAAAGAGAGAGAGAGAGGAGCAGATGAGAAGAGAATCTGTATATGGTCTCTCTCTGTAGCTTCGTTTTCTATTATTGGGTATTATTGCAATTGGGTTTTGGTTTAGTTAAGATTTCCGTTTATGGAAGTCTCAGATTCTTAGATATCTGTTCTTTGATATCTTTTTTTTTTTTTTCAATTTCTGTAATCATCACCTTTTGATTATAATCACTTCTAACCCAACAACAAAGCATTTTCCTTCACTTTCTTGGAAAATTCGACTTCTTTATCTCTCTTCTCTCCTTTCTAATTATACCCATTAGTTATTTTTGCATTTCCAGATCTGTTCTTTCCATTGTTATAATTTCTTATTCAAGATCTTGTTCAAATTTTACAGCTTCAGATCTGAGTTTGTTTCTGTATCAAAAATATTCTTTTTATTTTATTAAATTTTTTAGATTAAGTTAATGTGTGTTGTTCCTTGTTAGCAGAGAGAGAGAGAGAGAGAGAGAGAGAGAGAGAGAGAGAAATGAATTATTTCCCGGATGAGGTATTAGAGCACGTATTCAACTTTGTAACATCACATAGAGACCGTAACGCAGTGTCTCAAGTATGTAAATCATGGTACAGGATTGAAAGTAACAGCAGAGAGAGGATTTTTATAGGAAATTGTTATACAATCAGTCCAGAGAGAGTGATCGAAAGATTTCCTAATCTAAAGTCCATTACTTTGAAGGGAAAGCCACATTTTGCTGACTTCAATCTGGTCCCACCTGATTGGGGTGGCTTCGTTTATCCTTGGATCGAAGTTTTTGCCCGGAACCGGGTTGGATTGGAAGAACTCCGGCTGAAGAGGATGGTGGTGTCCGATGAGAGCTTGGAGCTGCTTTCAAGGTCCTTTGTCAATTTTAAATCTTTGGTTCTTGTTAGTTGCGAAGGGTTCACCACTGATGGCCTTGCTGCTATTGCTGCTAATTGTAGGTAAGAAAAATTGTCTTTGTGGACTTCTTTTCTTTTTTGTGATGTTCTGGCTTTGTCTGTTTATCAATTATCTATTTGTTCCTTCTAATTTATTTATTTATTTTTTGTTTCTCTTAACTTGTATGTTTTTGGGTTGCCTAAAAAAATGTTCGTTTGACTTTCTTTATAGATTACCTTTGTAACATGGTTGTATTAATTGCCATTTGCCAAACTGTGGATTACTTGTAGAAGTAGAAGGTAGAGAAAGTCTTTTTTGGCCCATTTGCTATTTTGGTTACTTTGGGGAAGATTGTTGGGACAAATAGATGCTTTGATGGTTTACGTAAAATGGGTTCTTTTTGTTGGTTGGTTGGTTGGTTTGTTTGATGTCATTATGTGCAATTTTCTTGTTGCGAGTTTTATCAGTTAATTAACTGTCATATTGTACTTGAATCTTTGGTGAGATTTTGGAAGCTATAGCATTTTCTATGGGATCTTCTCGACATTTATGAACTAGAAGTTTATCTGATTCTATGTTTGTTTCTTCTTATTGTCATTTCAATTTCTTTTTGCATCCATGCTTTGTTTGAATTTTATTTTGACGCGTGGTGCAAGTTATTGTCAGCTTCGAGCTGGGCTTCTTTATCTATGTGTTGACAATGTTAGCTAGTCAATTAATACGATCAAAGCTCTCAAATTTGTCTTTATTAATAGTTATATATATATATATATATCATATGCATGGATGCACTTATTTCCTGTAACTTTTCTTTTGCTTTACATTAAGTTGGTTAGTGATGTTTATTAATGGCCTGGGTGGTTTAATTACTTTTAGGGCTGCAATTGTTCGCCTACATGTTATAGAAGTTATCCTATTTAATCTTTATAAGAGCTTTTGAGGCATAAAATGCTCATGTTAAGAAAATACGCTGTGGATGATTAATAATTGACTGTGTTGCTTACTACTACTTTCTATATATTTTCTCAATCCTTGCCAGGGTTCTTAGAGAGCTGGACCTGCAAGAAAATGATGTTGAGGATCAGAGAGGCCATTGGCTTAGTTGTTTCCCTGACTGCCGAACATCTCTTGTATCACTTAATTTTGCTTGCCTCAAAGGAGATATTAATTTAGGGGTTCTTGAGAGACTTGTAGCAAGATCTCCAAATCTCAGGAGTTTGAGGTTAAATCGTGCAGTACCACTTGATGCGCTTCAAAAAATATTGATGCAATCGTCTCAGTTAGTGGACTTGGGTGTAGGATCTTACGTACATGATCCAGATTCTGAGTCCTACAATAAATTAGTGACTGCCATACAAATGTGTAAATCGATCAGGAGCTTGTCAGGGTTTTTGGACGTTGCTCCTCACTGTCTACCTGCTTTTCACTTGATTTGCACATGCCTGACCACCTTGAACCTAAGCTATGCCCCAGGAATTCAAGGTAGTGAGCTTACAAAGCTAATTCGCCACTGTAGGAAACTTCAGCGCATGTGGGTATGTTCTATAAACTTCTTGTCTATGACATTAATGATTCTGCTTATTTATTCTGACTGATAATGATAAATTTTACAATCTCTGCAGATACTTGATTGCATTGGAGATAAAGGACTAGAAGTTGTCGCATCCACTTGTAAGGATTTGCAGGAGTTGAGGGTTTTTCCTTCTGATCCCTATGTTGGAAATGCAGCAGTGACAGAAGAAGGCCTGGTTGCCATTTCCATTGGTTGTCCTAAGCTTAATTCAATTTTATATTTCTGTCAGCAGATGACCAATGCAGCTCTTATTACAGTAGCCAAGAACTGCCCGAATTTCACCCGGTTCAGACTGTGCATCCTTGATCCCACAAAACCTGATGCTGTTACTTTGCAGCCTTTGGATGAAGGTTTTGGGGCAATTGTTAAATCATGCAGGGGTCTCAGGCGGTTGTCACTTTCTGGTCTTTTGACTGACAAAGTTTTCCTTTACATTGGGATGTATGCTGAGCAGCTTGAAATGCTTTCAATAGCATTCGCTGGGGATGGTGATGAAGGAATGCAGTATGTGTTGAATGGTTGTAAAAAGCTTTGCAAGTTGGAGATCAGAGACTGCCCTTTTGGTAATGCAGCACTTCTAATGGACGTGGGAAAGTATGAAACAATGCGATCCCTTTGGATGTCGTCCTGTGAAGTTACTCTTGGAGGCTGCAAGACCCTTGCGACGAAGATGCCACGGCTTAATGTGGAGATCATGAATGACAATGAGCAGGCAAATTTTAGTGCTGATGAGACACAGAAAGTAGACAAGATGTACCTATATCGGACATTGGTAGGGCAGCGGAAAGATGCGCCGGAGTTTGTCTGGACTTTGTAGGTGAATCTTGGGTGCATCTTACTGGTACTGCTGAGTATTATTTTCTTTGTTATTAAGTTAGTACTTATTTTAGGCCAACTGATTTTATGGATTCGTAGTCTGTTGGTGTTCAAGAGTTATGATGCTGTTTAATTGATCAGAGATTTGCCATTTGTAATCTTTGTTATTATAAATAGAACTGTGTTAGTATTGGGCAAAATCAGCCAGTTTCTACAAATTTCCCTCTTAGTGGTTTAAAGCAAGTGCTGGGCAAAGATTTGTTGCGCCAACTTCTGTAACAGGGCACAGCTTAATGCTTGTTTAGCTGAGCAGTCAGTTAAAATGCTACCTGGCAGTTGTGAAGTCAGACAATGCCGGTTCGAGTGCATTATATTGCGTGAAAATTGGTAGGATTGAATAAATCATAATCCATTGCTCAAAAATAAATAAATAAATAAATCATGATCCTGAATGCAACTGAAGTTAAGAATCCTACTGGATTTCAAGTCCCAGCTGCTTACAGACTTGGAGATTTCTCTACCACCAGCAAGTAAAAGATTGTTGAGCGCATCACTTAATGAATTCTTGACATGTTATTGTGCGTTCAAATTATCTATGCCATAATTTTGAATTATTGTCGAGAAAAATATTGTTAAAAACATTATTAAAATTTTCAAATTTTAACTGGGAGTACAAGTGTATCACCTTAAAAATCCTGTAAATTGACAGTCACCAAAGTTTGTTGGTTTTACCCGCCCCAGCTGCTGAAACTAAAGCTAAGCACCCCAGGCCGGCAGATAAAAAAAAACTAAACTTCATGGCAAGGACTACTTTTGTATTCTCGTTGTTAATTAACTAAAGGATCAATTTGGAATTGTTTGAACTGCTGCTGAGAAAAAAAAATTTACCATTGACAAAATTGATGATACTGCCTTAAAACATTTGAAATAAACTTCAAATATTCTAATAACAAAAGTTTCAAAAACAGTCGAATGTCACTCTCAAATTGTTTTTCCCAACATCTAAACTACGATTCTTTCAGGAAACAAAAATTTCAATTCCAATCACTGTATGAGCAAAGCAAATGGTCTATAGCCAGGAAATTGGCTATGAACATGTGTGTTTTGTCACAGATACGGAATAGTTACAAGAGTGGTTCCCCGGAAACTAGAACAGGCACATCTATTTCCAGTTTTTTGAACACAGGCAAAAAAGCACGGGGACCTTCAATTGCAACTTGGTTGAATTTTCTTTCATTCCTCAACCCATCTCAAATCCATATACCTTACGTAGCCGTTGAAAGTATAACAAATACAGGGAAACGATTAAATTTCTATACATAACAATGCTTTGATAAGGAAACATATTATTTAGGAAACCCTTCTATGTAAGACAAATAAGATTTACATACAAAATAATAGCATTGTTTTATGTTTATACTGTGTACAAGTTTGAGGAAATTTGGGAAAGGATACCATTAAAGTAAAATTTTCATAGAGCCATACAGCTATAGAACTTGATAACCAGACAATGACAATGAAAACCAACAATTACCAGACCCTACAAACAGTATGTGAAACTCATAGTGCCATTTTAAATATTAGAAGCAGCATTCCTCCAATACGCAACAGCAACAAAGAGCAGCCAAACTGCACACACAAATAGGCAACCATCAACTCACAGGTTTAGAAAAATGATAGCAGCAAATCCATGCATTCAAGTAACTTTTCTTTTATTCCTAAGAGACAGCCCAACAGTAGAGTTCCAACCCCATTGGGCGAGGTACAGCAAATTTATGTGTTCTGCCACTTCCCACTGTGTAGCTCTATTAATATTCCCATGTACCAAAAAAGAGAAAGTACCTCAGCTTCTTAGTATAATGCCCACCAAGCATTTTACACACGTCATTGCAATGAATTCCATATGCATAAATTCTAAATGCAGATTCAATACGCAAGCAAATGTTACTGTTTCAAACATTCCCTTGTGAACTAACTAAGAGGATTAAAGAGATCCTAAGTGCTCTATCCATCATAGAAAATAATATTGTTAACTAAGGGTTTGTTTGGTTCAATGGTAGCAATTAGTTGTTGGCAGCTAGTGATCAACAATTAGAGTGCCAACTGCTAAAAGAAAACATTTTAAGTTTCAGTGTTTCGGTTATAATCTTGAACTGCTAATTGTGAGATTTTGAAATACTACTTCAAGCGTTGAAGTCATCAAATACCTCAAACTAGAAATTGGGGGCTCAAATGCCAAACATTGGCACCCCACTGCTCATCCAAATGGTCCTATATAAGCCAATTAGATAATCAACACTTGCATTTAATATATGGAGGGAAGAAGAAAGCCCAAGAATATGTAAATGAACGTGCATAATGACAATGAACATAAAACCTATGAACTTTCAAGGGAAGAGAAAACATCAACAACAATAACAATAACCCTAAAATATCAAACACCCTGTGCTGGTTTGGCCCCAGTTTCACTCTTAGTAATACAGAAATGATATAAGATCCAAGCTACTTAGCCAAGCTAATCACTTAGCTAGCTTATTGATTTTTGAGCATGGAATCCAACCAGGGAAACTAATATGGTCACCCTCCCAACTCCCTCTCCGGTTAAACACATTACTATCTAGTATCTACTGAACTTACAAAAAAACTTGATCTTATTTTTATGTTTCTACAACCATCATAAGAACATGCCAATCACAAGTTAAATCATAGCTACAAAAAGTATTAGGCATCCTATGGCTGTCATTAGTCTGGTAATCATTTCTGACCTTGAATTGTAAAAAGAAGTTGCAAGTATGCCATTGGCATTAGCATCCACGGCAAGCTTTGCAAATTTTAGCCTGCTATCATGAACATATCATGTGATCTTCATTCTATCAAATCATGCTATAGCTGTGCCAAGTGCAAACTCTTTCTTTGTTCTATCACGCAAAATTGTCCTCAAAGCATAAATGCTGCTAAAATTCCTGATAACACCTATAATCTTGCAATGGACATGCTGCATTGTTTGACAAAATTAAGCATTTTGCTTTGAAAAACTGCCAGATTAAAGCAACTTTGTTCCGAAACTTATCCCTCAAAGTTTGATCCTGGTCCGAATCCCATTTGAGATGCACACACTTTGACTTGACTCATAAGTTAGCTACAACATTCGGATAATTATGGGTTGATTTCTAGTTTAATGCCTTTATAGGGGTCTCATAAGCATAGAACTAGGAGTGAGTCATTGCAGCGGCCAACTGTTCTCTTTCAGCTTGCAAAGGCCCGGGTTTGGTGAGGTGAGTGCTTGGGTTCATTTGCACCATACTTTTTCTTTAACTAGGAAGACATATGCCATGTACTGAAGACACATGAACAGCATGGATGAGAGTATGGTATTCCTTTCCATTTTGATCCTCCTCGGCAATCTCTCTATTTCAAAATGAAAATTTATGTGTAACTAAAAGTATATTTAGTTGCTAGCAAATGAGAATAGTGCAGTAAACTTATGGTAGCCACTAAATTTGGTTAATGCATACAACTCAACTAAGCCTTGATCCCAAGTTTGTTGAATACATGTGATTAGAAAATGTTTGGTGAATACGTGTGATTAGAAAATTGAGTAACATAGGAAAAACATTATTTGTATTAGTCAAAGATTGTAATGAAACAAGAATGAGGAGACCCCCTGAACCACAATATATTCGAATTAACCAAACAACACTCCTAGTATGTCATGACAAGATGACTCTCCCTATACTACACCAAAAGTGCAAAGCTGTTAGTTATTTTGCGGATATCTATATCCATAAACTAGTTAACAAGACCAAACTCTCAACAAAAAAAATCAGGGATCAAGTGGCAACGAAAGTGATGTCATAATGCAAAAACTAACTACAATCTCAGCACAAGCTTCAGCTCATTAAACTAATCTCAGAAGAAAATTTCAGATCACGGGATACGATTATTATACAATTCATGTAAAACTCCAATCACAGAACACCCACATACACTATTAGGATCAGAGACAGAAAATCAAATGAACAGAAACAAAACATACCATCCTTTCAAAAACGAGTAAGAATTATCCTGATAATGGTGATGCCCATAGTGATAATGCTGATACTGTGGCTGACCAATATGCGGTGGAGGTGGTGGGTACCCTTCAGCAAAATACCCTTGATACCCTTCGTATGGTTGTCGTGGCCCTGGTGGCGGCGGCGGCGGCGGCGATGGTGGGTATCCAGGATACCCAGGCGGTGGCTGTGGTGGTGGGTACCCTTCGTAAGGCTGTGGCGGCGGCGGTGCTGACGGAGAGTATCCTGGTGGTGGATATGATGGTGCATACCCTTATAGAAAATTTCAAAAATCCCAAATCATATTCAAAAATTACCAAAAAAAAGGTAAAAAGAAAATAAAGATTAGAGTATTACCTGGAGGAGGATAGTGTTCATGGGAAACTCTTTGGTAACTCATTTTTCTTTTTCTTTAAACAATTTTCACTGATGAATTTTTTGTATTAGAATTTGTTAACGGAGGACGAGGGTATTCAAATTTCCAGGATGTTTCGCTTTTGGATTGGAGCTTTACTATGGTGAGGACGCTCTTATTACAATGTTTATGATCTGTCTCTTGCAGCAGTTGAATTCGCGTTGACATTCATATGGTCATTCAGCAGTCGCGACAGTCAGCTCGAGGAATAATTATTAGCTACAACCGTTGTAGCAATAAATGCCTACAACGGACCAATGAGATTCTTACACTTTAAATAAATGCCTACAACGGACCAATGAAATGAATCATTTAATCTACGTGTAAGAATCTCATTGGTCCGTTGTAGGCATTTATTGCTACAACGGTTGTAGCATATAATTTTTCCAGCTCGAGAGATCACTTTGTTACTGTGAACCATTCTCTCACAATAGCAAAACTCTTTTTTTGGCAATAAGATAAGATATTACATTTAGACGGCCAGGCTGTTTCTAACTAAACTCTGCCATGTCATGTGACTCCTAAATTATTTAACCAGAAATCGATTACAACTTGCTATAATTAAATTTTTGTTATAAATATAAAAAAAATAGGTAAAAAAAAAAGAAATTTGAGAAATTTTTTTTATCATAAATTATCTTATATATTATTTATAAGGAATATATATAGTGATATAAATAGACTATAGGCAAGAATATAGAGTTAATTATAATCTAAATAGGATAAAGTTAATTATAATCTTAATAAGATAAAGTTAATCTAATTAAGTAGTCATCCACATATTTTCTAACATTTTCTCTTAGATGACTACTCTTATAAATATGCATCGAAATATTACTAAAAAAAATTCAATGAGATAAAAACTTATCGAAGAAAAAAGAGTACAATATTCATAGATAACTTCTCCTATAAAATACATCAAACTAAGATATTTTAAGTGAACACATTCCAATATTGTGTACATATCTTTTGAAAACTGATGTTGGCAGTGTCGTTATAAACAAATCTACTGGATTGTCACTTGAACGAACTTTTTAAATATTGATTTTTCTTTCCTCATGAGTTTATAAGTGTAAGAGAATTTTGATGATATATATTTAGTCTTATCTCCTTTTATGAAGCTTTTCTTGATTTGCGCAATGCATGCTACATTATCTTCTTGCAATATTGTTGGTTTGTTGATTTCTAATAGGTGATCCACAAGCTCATCTAATATGTTTGATTATGATTCTCAACCATATATATTCACGATTAGTTTTATGAATGACTAATATTTCTGAATGATTTAGTGAAGTATCGGTGATTGTATGCTTCATATATCTTCATGATATAGTAATATTATTACATGTGAAGGCATAACTCATATCAGATGTACTATGTATATAGCATGAAACATATTCCACTCCATTTTAATGCTTTTTAGTTGATGTAGAACTAAGCTTTGCAAATAAGTTAACTGTAAAAATAATATAATATTGTATTGTTAGCAAGATATAAAATTGTCCATATTACACTGAGATATAATACTTTGGGATCAAAATTTTTTTTACTATATTTTTGTAGGCGAAAAAGAGTCTCCTTTTATATTAAGAGAATGAACAATCATTGGAGTGCTTAATGGATAAAATTTACACATACAAAATTATTTTAAGATGATATTTGACGGACAATAATTCCATTTGATAGATACTCAACTTGAAATCCAAGATAAAATTTTATTTTTTTCAAATCCTTTATTTTAAATTTCTTTTTTAAATAGTCTGCAGTAATTGAGATCTCTTCTGGAGTTCTCACAATATTTAAATCATTAACATATATTGTAACTATGATAAATTTTGAATTTATCTTCCAGATAAAAATACGTGGACAAATAAAATTATTTCATATCTATTTCTCTAAGTATTCAAATAGTCAATTGTATCATATTTGTCTAAATTACTTTAGCCCACACAAGGATCTTTAGATATCAATATAGTATATTTTTTAAAGTATTATATATTTCAGGCATCTTGATGCTTCATGCATCTTAAATCCTTCAAGAATTTTCATATATATATATATATATGTCATTATCTAATGAATCATATGAGTAAATTATCACAATATTCATCAAATATATATAAAGCCTTTCAGAGGCTGCCAAACATATCAAAATCTAAAGTAATAGCATCCATGGCAAGAAAATATGTCTTATCATAATCTTTATCGAATCTTTATAAGAATCCTTATACCACAAGTTGTGCCTTATATCTCACAATTTCATTTAACTCATTTTTTTTATGAGTCATATAAGAAAATTGTCATAATGTATATCGAGCCATTTCGGAGCTGCCAAACTAATTTTAAGGATAAGTGTATAATAGAGGAAATATGTTCTTTTCATAATATCATTTAATTTATTTCTTTTACATACAATACCCCATGAGTATGATATTTTTTTAGTGTCTAGACTACTAGTTTAAATATTGTATATTTAACAAATAAATCTAGCTCAGCCTTGATTACTTTTCATTTTGGCCAATTACTTCGACGTCGTCAATTTTAAATATTTTTAGGCTCAAGTATATTTTGATAATTTCAAAAGTAACATATGCAAACATATTATCAATAATAATTTTATATATTTCAAGATTTTAATAAGATCTTATAATTTTTTGGTACTAGAACTACTTTTAAGTTATTTCTCTAGAAATATAGATTATTGATTTATGTTGTTTTTGACCTCTTCAGGAGTGTCATTTTAAAATTATTCATTTTCTCTTATTTCAAAAAATAATATTTTAAACCAATGAATTCACTACGCATCAGGCGTATATTAAATTCATTAGTTGTCATACTAATAAGATATCCTATAGGGACAATCAATCTAGCAGGAGCATTTGCAACTAAAATATATGATCTAGACACCTTTTTAATATTTGTAAAGACATTTAGTAACTAATTTGTAATATTCTGAAAATGAATTAGGTTTTAAACTTCTAGTTCATATTGATTTATGCATGCATCAAGATTGAATAAAGTTGATATATTTTAACTAATCTCTTGTGTTTTTGACCATTTACTTTTACCTTTCTCTAATGATGGGAAAATCAACTCACTAAAAATCTTGCTTTAGAAAATATATCATTAAAAGTCCATAATATCTAATATAAACAATCAAAACCTACATAGATATCAAGATAATGTTGATAATCAATTTTAGTTCTTTGAGGGGATGCATTAAAAATATATATACTTCAAATAATAAATTTTAATATCACAAATTTTAATGTTAGATAAGCACATGTTGTAAAGTGAAAAACTTATAATGTGCAGGCAGTTAAATACAAATTAAAGATGTAATATAAACTATAATATATATCCAAACATATATCTAAATGGATATAGAAAGTTTTGAGTATAAACAAATGCAATAAAATGTTCAATCATAAAATATTTTTCAAGTGAACTCATATGCATTATTTAAATAAATTATCTTGATATGATAATCAAGAAACATTGACATTAACTTTATAATTTGAGTAAGAAATTTAGAAAAAGAAATATTATGAGTCGACAATGGACAAATATGTGACGATCAAGTTGAAGCATTAATTAAAACTATAAAGTATCTAAATGGTCCACAAGATTGATGAATAGGGCTACAAATATCTCCATGTATTTTTGTAGGAATTTAGAAGAATCTAAATATAATTTAGATGGTAAAAGTCTCATAATTAATTTATCTTAGACATAAGAAGCACAAAAGTAATTATCAAACAAAAGATTTTTTTTTATTTTTCAGTGAATGCCCATTTGTGTTCTCAACAATATGCAGCATCATGTTTGAATCCGGATAACCAATATGATAATGTCAAAGTATAAAATTTTTAAGATCTATATCCTTTCGGTGCATATAGTGCAACTCAGTCATTTTTATAAAGTACAATCCAGTTAAGAAATTTAAAATTTCTTAAATATGAACTTCTGACTTAAATTTATAAAGTCAACATAAAAAAAATAATATCTCTATCATTTTGTTTCAATAGTATATCCATTACGATATATTCTTTAAAATTTAGTAGATTTCTTCAGAATCTGGTTGAATACAATGCATCATTAAAATATCATTTTGCTCAAATTCAGAATATAAGGTGAACGCTTCTGGAATTTTTAACTATAATTTGCAAAACCAGATATCATATTAACATTAATTTCTACTAATATGAACTATGATAAATATTTTCTGATCATGAATAATTATGAGAGTTATGCCGATATATTTATTTTTAACACTTTTGATTTCAAATTTGGCAGGGAAAATTTTTTTACCATAACTCTTTTTATCAAGATCTCGTCTATGGTTTTGAAATAATAAATTCACTTTAGGGAATGATGTTAAGTTAACTAGACGAGTTTGATGATTTTTTTTTATCAAAAATTAATAAAATTTGTTTAGCTACAGGTAAATAAGAAATTAATTTAGACCATTTTGTGAATCTATACTCTCAATATTGCTACTGCAGGAGCACATTTAAGGCATAAAAAGTTTAATATTCACAAAAAAAATATATTGTAATAATTAATAATGAGATAATCAATTTTCAATTTCTCATTTGAGTAATTAAAAGAAAAATTATTACTTCTAAAAAATTCTGCAGGGATGTTTGATTTTCTTCTCAAATATTTCTAAGATTCACAATATCAAAATGAATCTCATTATCAAATACTCATAAATGGATGATTTTTTCAGAAATATTAAAGGTAATAAATTCAAGTTTTATGAGATTCAACATTGTAAATATACCAAATTTAAATAAAAATCATAAAGTAAATAGATTAGAGTTATATCAAATAAATAAAGACTAAAAATTATAATTAGAGTTTAAATATCATAACTCTAAAATAATAAATAATCATATCAAATCATAGTAAATATCAATTTATTTACTAATTTTACTTCAATATATAAATATTTACTCATAATTTTATAGTTTTTTTTTTAATTTTCATATACGATATGATGTTATTAGATATATAATCATAAACAAAAATAACTATTAAATTTGAATTCCACAAATAAAATTTTATTTGTTATTTTAATAGTATATAAATATTGTTAATATACTTAAAATGCATATTTCTTGAATTATATATATAGTTATGTATAGACTAACTGTAGTATATTTAATATATATCTAATCAATAATCACATTACACGTATATATACACGAAAATCAAAAACTTCAACATGAATATATATAAGTACGGAAAGTAAACTATTTTGTGTTAGATTTGTTGAGTTTGCATTGATAAAATAAATATTAATACCTTTTATTATTTTAATAATATTCGCCAACAAAAGAAAATTTGTATTGTTAAATAAAAAAAAATGTCAACGAAGAGATGTCAACTTTTACTTTATATTATAAATATTAATGTATGAGAAAAACATTTGTGATATTGACATATTAAATTTTGAGTTTCACAAACCAATTGTTAGTTGATAAATTAAAGCAATCAACATACTATATAAATAATAATAACCGAAATCTATTGGTTAAATTATCACCAAAAATCAGTGTTATATAACAATAGCTATCCATCTAGAATGAATATTATGAATTTATGAAATTCGATACCATAAAGTGGTATATAAACAATTGTAAAAAAAATCATATATTTTCTCTATAGACGAATAATATATTTAGTATAATAATCTTTATAAAATTTTCTCAATTATTCAATATGAGAGGCTTTGATATCACTTATAGATAAAATCTTAAATATCAACATAGTCAAGATCAATTATGTTAAATTATTGAAAAATATAAATTAAATACGGAAATATACCTTAATTATAGAATAATACTTTTTTTGTAGATTGAAAAAACTAAAATTTTTTTCTTCATTATTATAACTTGTAGAGACTATCGTGTTAATGACGTGTTATAAATATAAAGAAAAATAGGTAGAGAAAGAAAAATATAAAAAATTTCTTTATTGTGAATTATTTCATACACCACCCATAATATATATATATATAGTAGTGTAGGTAGGCTATAGATAAGAATAAGAGATTACAACTATCATAGAGTTAATCGTAATATGAGTAGGATAAAGTTAATTATAATCTTAATAAGATAAGGTTAATCCAATTAAGTAGTCATTCACATATATTCTAACAAATTTTAATTTATTATTTTTTCTTCAAATTAATAAATATATTTTATAAAAATTAAAAAATTATATTTAAAATATAAATTCAGATAATTTTTTATTATACTTGTACTTTAATATGAAATAATTAATTAAATACTTTTAACAAATAACATTAAATATATATAGTATTCAAAAAAATTATATATATATAATAAAAATAAGTGAGTTGTAATTATGACAAATAGAAAAAGAAAGTGACTTAATTTAAGATTGAGAAAATATTTTAAAACTAATAATTTTACTTATTAGAATTTATAAAAAAAAAAACATTTTGACGCTTATAAATATAAGATCAAGAATTTTTCACTATATTTAAGTTTGGCATTTTAATTTATATGGTAATTTAATTGTAAAAAATTCTACATTAATTACAATTATATATATTAGTTTTAATTATTTAGAATTTTCTATAAAGTTATAATTATTAATTGGAATAATATATATATTATTTTTATGTGTAATTTACATATTAGCCGTTTGGGATATTAAATTATGAATATAAAATTTAAGTAAAATAACATGTTATTTATATTTCATATAAATTTATAATTCAGTATAATACGTGAAACTTTTCTAAAATGTATTTATATATTGATATGCACATTCGAAACCTTGCTAATCACACAAACTGCATATCATATGCGTTTTATGCTAACCAAATCGTTTTGTTTGATTATGCGTGTTAAAATTAAACTAATTGTAATCATCCATCAATTAAAGAATTGTTTCGTTATTTTGCGGACAATTCGTTTGGGACGAATTATTACTGAAATAAAATTTTGTATTTGATCAATCATGTGATTAAAATCTTAGTTTTTCTTACTTTAAATAAATTTATTGTTTTTAAACATAAGGAATAAATTTAATAGTAATTAGAGAGGATGGAAATACACAGTAATGCCGAAATACAGCAAATATATATATATATATACACACACACACACAACACATGTAGTTGCTCAATATATATATATATATCGACACAATAATGGAGGATCTTTGATCACTCTAGCTATTCTCCGATCAGAAGAATTCTAAAGCTGAGACCGCTCTCTCTTGACTGTAAATCGTAGCACAGTGATCAAAGAAACAAGGAATTCAAGGATTTACCCCAGAGCGTGATTTTGCTGATTTTGTTCTTTGCAATTTGGTGCTTCACTTGGTCATCACTAGCATCTGCACACGAAGTACCAAGCGGTCCAAATTTGTTTTGGAATCAACTTCATCGCCATCGTCGCTCTGGAATCAACATCATCGGCATCACCATTCTGGAGTCAGTTTCTCTACTCTCTCCTTGGTTTTACAGATGCTGTTATTATGCTTTTCTTCTGTTCGTTGCTTTCTCAAATGAGAGCTTGATCTGCAGCAGCAAAAGCATTATTTGCGTTAATTTTGGTGGGTACTTGCTGTATATATTATCTCTTTGTCCAATGCTGTGAGTTTGTGTGCTTCCTTGGAGAATTGATCAATGCGTACAAAGTGTTTGATAAATTGCCTGTGAGAGAATAAAACCTCAAGAAGTGAGCAGTTTCTAAGAAATCAGCAGAAGCCCTTTTAAAGGTGACCTATGATAAACTTGTTGTTCTCTTCATTGGAGGCCGCACAGTCGCGTTTATCACGGCTGAAATTCCTCCGGCGGCGGCTCCTATGGAGCCTGCCTCTGTGACAGTTCGTTCCTTTGCTGATATTTTGAAAGGGAATGTGGCTCCTGCGGTTAATCGTTCGTTCGCATCAGCTATTGCCAAGGCTCCAAATATGGCTTTCAATCCACCATGCACATTCAAGGGAGTGCCGACTGTTTCATTCTCCAAAAGTGAATCCGATCAACTTGCCCTTCCTTTTAAATACACTTTGATTGGTACTTTTAATTCGGGCAGACCATCTATTAAATCCTTAAAGAAGATGCTTGACCAAGTTGGATTTAATGGGAACTTCTCTTTGGGTTTGTTAGACAATTCTCATGTTTTACTTCATTTTGATTTGGAAGTGGATTTCTATCGCTGTTGGCTCAAGCAAACATGGTACTTTGATGGATTCTCGATGAGGGTTTCAAAGTGGTCGAAATATTTTCGTGCCGATGTGGATAGTCCGATTGTGCCAGTTTGGATTGCTTTTGAAGGTTTACCAGTGCATCTGTTTGACAAGTCTGCATTGTTTTATGTAGCTAATTTGGTTGGCACCCCATTAAAAGTTGATGCTGCAACAGCTTTGCTTACTCGACCATCGGTTGCTCGGGTCTGTATTGAGTTAGATGTTTCCAAAGAGCTTCCTTCAAAGGTTTGGATCGATGATGATGGCAGGGGCTTTTTCCAGAATGTTACTTACGAAGATTTACCGTTCTATTGCTCTGGGTGCTCGAAACTTGGCCATAAAAATTCCACATGTCCTTTATCTGTGACTGCTCCTACGGAACATGTTCCTTTGTCCAAAGCTGATGCGGGTAAAAAAGAGGAGACGAAAGTTTGGGCTCCTAAAGTGAATTTTCTTTCACAGCTTCCTGATAGGGATGTTAATGATGACTTATTAAATGATGACATTAATACGACAGAACAACCTAATGTTGGTGGTCATTCGAAAGAAATAATGGTTGAGATTTTGGGTCCCTCTTCTATTACTTTGCAGCAGCCTCAGGTGAATGTTGGAAATGATGATACTGTCCAGGCTGATGACTCCTGTGTTCTCACTATAAATCGGGATTCTAAAGTTCCTTTGGCTTCTGGCTTTAATTCTAATCCGAATAAGGGGCACAATTCTGATGAGGATGCTATGCAGCACAATTCTGATTCTAATCTTCCTCATGCGCCAGAGCAATTATCTTCTGATGCACTTCGAAATTCCATCTCTATAATTAATAGCAAGCTAAAGACTGTTTCTCAAACTGGTAATGTGGATGTTGGGGATCCTCAATTTACTGTTGTCAAGAGGAAAAATGTGCGCAAAAAAAGAGCCCGAAAACAGGGGGTCATTCCATCAGATTTTCTCTCTTCTCCATCTCAATGAATTTGTTACAATGGAATCTTCGGGGGGTTAGATTCTTCTTCCTCTCGGTTATTTAAATTGTACACTGATTATCATATTTCTTTTCTTACAATTATAGAGCCCATGGTAGCTAGTAATAAAAGTTTCCTTTTTATGAATAAGTTAGGGTTTGCGAATGTTTTTTGTTCGGAGGACAACAAAATATGGCTAATGTGGAAGGATCATGTTTTATCTTTATCCGATTTTCGTGATGCTTCTCAGCTTCTGACTTGCAATGTTTCTGTTCATTCTTTGAATTTGGTTTTCGTTTACTCGGCTGTTTATGGTAAGCATTCCAGAAGTAACAGACATACTTTGTGGGGTAATATGCTGCATGTGTTTGAGAATTTATCTGGCCCCTGGTTAGTAGGGGGGATTTCAATGTCATAAAATATCCCTCTGAGTACAAAGGGAATTCGCAACCGTGTCTTCTTAGCATGCAGGACTTTGTGGATTGCGTTAATGACTGTGGTTTGATTGACATCCCTTTTCAGGGTTGTGAATTTACTTGGACCGGAGTTAGGTCTTCGGGTAGAGTTTGGGAGCGGCTTGACAGACTTATCGCCAATGTGGATTTTCTGGATTTATTTTCTGATGTTTTGGTTCAACACTTGGGTAAGTCTACATCTGATCACTCTCCCCTTCTTCTTACTTATAAGCAGGAAGCTATTTCTTTTGTCAATACTTTCAAATTTCAGCACATGTGGATTGAAAACGATACTTTTCTTCCTATGATTGAACAACATTGGGATTCCATGTTTTTTGGTGGTGACATGCATGGCCTTTTCCGTAAATTGAGTTCTTTGAAACGTGCCATTTGTTCATGGAATAAATCCACATTTGGAAACATTTTTGATGGGGTTAAGGAGGCTGAGAAAGAGGCTATGGAGGCTGAAAGTTTATATTTGTCTGATTCTACGAAAGAGAATTATTCTTCTTGGCAGGTTAAGCAAGCTAATTTGGTGCATAAATATAAGATTGAGAAAACCTTCTGGAGACAGAAGGCTCACATAAAATGGCTAGGGGAAGGGGAATCTAACACCAAATTCTTCCATCATTATGTTAAGGCTAGAAGGAAAATTAATCGTATTTCAGCTATCAAGAATTCTGATGATATTATACTTTCTTCTCAGCAAGAAATTGGTCAAGAAGCTGAGCATTTTTACCAGTCCCTTTTTTGTTATGAGGAGGAGGTTAATTACGGTGCTTTATTGGAGCCTATACCTCATTTAGTAGATAGTCATCATAATGCTGAATTAGTCAAGATTCCTGATGATGCAGAAATTAAAGCCGCTGTATGGCAGTTAGATGCTTCCAGTGCTCCTGGTCCGGATGGGTTCGATGGGAAGTTTTTTCAGGTTTGCTGGGATATTGTTGCTTGGGATGTCTGGAGTGTTGTAAAGGAATTTTTCTTGGGTGTGCCTATTCCCAATTCTTTTGGTGCGGCTCATATCATTCTTTTACCTAAGGTGGCGAATCCATATTCTTTTGGTCAGTTTAGACCTATTTGCCTTGCTACGTTTATCAGTAAGGTATGCATTCGTATAGTTGCCAACAGGCTAACTCCCATCCTGGGCATGATTATTTCTGGTGAACAGGCGAGTTTTTTTGAAAGGTAGGTCAGTTCATGATCAAATTCTTATAGCCAATGAATTAATTCATGATATTGACAAGAAAACGAGAGGCTATAATTTGGCAATTAAATTAGACATGGCAAAGGCTTTTGATAGGGTATCTTGGCGATACCTTGAGGCAGTGTTGTGTAAGTTCGGGTTTTTGGATAGGTTTGTGGCGTTAATTAGCTCCCATTTAAAGGCTACTCGGTTTTCAGTCATTGTTAATGGCTTGAGCTATGGTTATTTTAAGCCTACTAGAGGGGTCAAGCAGGGAGACCCTCTATCTCTTTTGTTATTCATCATTGCTTCTGAAGGTTTTTCAAGAGGGCTGAATAGAATGATTATTCAGGGTAAAATTCTTCCTTTTAAAACAAAAAGGGGATGTGAAGTGGTGTCTCATCTTGCCTTTGCGGATGATCTCTTGATTTTCATTAATGGTGATGTGAAAAGTGTTAAAAGTTTCAAGGCTTTTCTTTCTATGTATCAACAGGGTTCGGGTCAATCCATAAATTTTGACAAATGTGCTTTCTTCTGCTCTAAGAAAGCTCCTGCGAGCTTTGTGGATAAAATCAGCCATTTGCTCTCAATTAAGCGCCTCTCATTGCCTTTTACATATCTTGGAGCCCCAATTTATCAGGGTATTAATCGATTGGAGTATTGTCAATCTTTAATTCATAAAATTGATTCCAAGATGCTTGGGTGGACTAAGAAGCTTCTGACTTCTGGAGGAAGACTTTTGTTGATTAAACATGTTCTGAATTCCATCCCCATACATATTATGGGTGCAATGAATCTTCTGAAGCAAGTCATTAATATTCTAGAGAGGAAATTTAGTGATTTCTTTTGGGATCACGGTATGGACAAGCGGTATCACTGGGTAGCTTATAATAAATTTTGCTTTCTTGTCTCTGAAGGCAGAGTAGGTATTCGATCTCTTGGATCTCTTCAGGAAGCCTACTCGTTGAAGCTTTGGTGGAAGTTTCAAGAAAATAATTCCTTATGGTCGAGACTTATGCACCAAAAATATCATCGCAAAGGCCTCTTCCAATTTCAGATTATTGATTCTAACATTTGGAAAAGGGTTTGTAAGATTGCTGCTACGGCTACGGATTTGATTGATTGTGAGGGGCCGCTGGTCTGGAATCATTCTCAAGGGAAAAAATTTGTCCTTTCTGTTGCCTATGATGAGATGAGACAAAAAAAAGTCGAAGCTACTTTCCTTTTCCATGATTTGGGATTCGGCTATCCCAATTAAGTTTTCGGTTCTAGCATGGCGTATTTTACACAAGGCTTTGCCTCTGCCCTCTAGATTGCAGCAGATGGGTTTTTCCCTTGCCTCTTGTTGTCCCTTCTGCCGCTCCGACTCAGCTTCAGCTTCTCATATTTTTTATTCTTGTCGGGAAATTAACAAAATTTGGATTTTTTCAGGTCAGCTTTATTGTCTTGCTTGAATCCTCAACCAGATTTGAAGCAAGAATTAATGCTTTGGTGGCTGGACAAATCTCCTAATACTAGTGCTAGAAAGCTTATGAATCTTGTTCCTTTAATTATTATTTATAATGTTTGGCTGGCCTACTGCAATCTCGCTTGGGGAGAGGGAGGTTTCTATGCTCCTAATATCATATAGGCTATACGGAAATCCATCTACAATTGGGGTTGTTGTCATGCTGCAGATAAGAAGGTTAAACCTTTGTCGGAATTCTGTGATTTTCTTCCTTCAAACTTCGGCTGTGGGCGTGGTCTCAAACCCATGCTTGTTCGTTGGTTCCCTCCGTGTCATCACTTTAAGCTCAATGTTGATGCCTCATTTACCACTTCAGCTTTAGCTGGAGGTGCGATTGTTAGAGATTCCCGAAGTCATTTTGTGGCGGCTTGTAGTTTTGGGTTGGATGCTCGCTCATCGGAGATGGCGGAGCTTTAAGCTATTCGGGTCAGCCTCCAATGGTGTCTTCAGCAGCGGTTTTACCCGTTAATTGTTGAAACTGACTCTGCGTCGGCAGTTCAGCAGATTGGTTCATCTTCCAGTGTTAGTCACGCGGCAGATTCTGTCAAGAGGCTCCTTCTGGATACTACTTCCTCGATTACTCATATATTTCGGGAGGCAAACAGTGCTGCTAATTATCTTGCTACTAGTTGCAGATTTCATTCTCACTCTTCTTCTTTCTTTACTTTTGCTTCTTTGCCTAAGATGTTGAAAGACATTGTTCTATCCGATTGTTTAGGAACTCATTATTTGAGATTTAGATAGTTTCTTCCCCATCTTATAAGGGTTTTGTACGGAACTTTCATGAGTTTTTTCACTTTTTTTTATTTTAATAAAAATCTCGGTGGTGCCGCCCACCTTTACAAAAAAAAAAAAAAAATATATATATATATATACACACACAACATTTTCCAGTGGGAGATCAATTTTCACATATGGCCAAAAATTTTCCAGCGAATAAAAGAAAAAAATAGAAATATATTTAAACTATTGATAAGACTTACAACAATTTTTTTTATAAAATGCATTATGCAAAATGTTAATTAATTTACTAAAATGTTGAATGTGTTATAGTTTGTTACAAGTAAAAAAAATGCATATCTTAATTTGAGACAAAAAAAAATATCATTATAACATAATTACTAACCATCTAATAAATAATTGTACATAACGTCTTTGAACGAAATAACAAAAAATAAATTAAATGAATACGATATTGCGCGCATAAAAGGGAAAAAAATAGAAAAAAAAGATGAGTGATTTATTTAGTAAGCTATAAAAGAACATAATGTGGTGTTTGAACAAAAAAAAGAACATGAAAATGATCTATTTAGACACCCGATATAGATAAAAAATTTTGAAAGGTGAATGACAACATAAGGTAGTAAATTATATTTTTAATACAATAAAAATATTGTATACCGAAAATACATTTATTAAATTACATTCTGTGCATATTTAAATCTTAAAAATCTATAAAACTGGTTGCCCAGTCTGCACTGCAATTCCAGGCGCAACAAAATGTGAGAGGCTCTCAGTCAAATGGCGACAAGCTTTCTCATAATTAACAAAACCCATAAACCAAAAATCATGTCCATCAACTGTAACAATCTGAATATAATTTTCTGACGGATTATCCCTCATAACAACAGGATTGATTGCTCCAATCTTGTTCAATGGAACCATAATTTTGTAGTAGCTCCAGGTCTCCTGGCCAGAAGGTGCAGTGAAAGATAAAGGACGATCGCTGCAAAAAGCTACATGAACATCAGAGAGATAAAGGGTTCCAGAAACTGGGCCTGTTGATGTTGATAAATAGCTGGCAAAAGTCTTTTTCAGCTTCTCATTTGGATAAGTTGCGAATGTTTGCTTGTACAGAGATTCAAATCCTCCTTCTGATATTGCTTTTGCTCTTAAGTTCACCTTCCCCCATGCTGCTTCTGATACGGATGGGTTTGTTCTCACTGTTAAATTCAAGCAAAATCAAGATCTTTCTTTCAATTCTAGAATAGTATTTGAACAAAGTTTTCAATTAAAATGATAGGAATTAAAATTTATTTTTATGATCAGAATGGAATATAATAATATATAAAGATGAAGCAAATACATACAGTTGTGCCAGATATTGTGAGCCAAGGTCTCAGTCTTCTTGCTCCAGGAATTGAACTTATGTAGAATAGATTCCATAGAGCTGCTACTTGGTTTTTCAATGGGACTGTATTGAAGATAGGGATGATGGTGGTGGTAATGGGCGGCTTCATCACCACCACCACCGCCACCCGATAAGGCTGCCTTCTTGTTATCTGGATGTGATGTAGGAACTGCAGGTGTCCCCATGACATGTGTCCCCCAATATTTCTCACTACTAGGCGGAGCAGCAGGTGGCGACGACGACGATGATGCAGATTGATGATCCCCAGCTACTTGTTGAGAGCTGATCGACGGCGGCGGCTGCTGTGGCATTGTTTGGTGGAAAGGGTTGACATCTTCTGGTGTATCGGCGGAGATAGATGGATAGAGGGGATGTGATTGGTTGGTGGCGGTGCCGTTCATTTTTTGACAGAAAATTGGAGGAATTAGAAAAAGTTATTGTTGAATTTAGAACAGACTCTTTGCGTATATATAAATCAAATTTTTGTAGCTAAAGCGTGTGGACTATTCATTTGATTAAAAAAACTTCCGTTACTTTGTCATTAAGACTATGTTTGGCTTAAGACATCTTGGACCGGAGTTCGAAATTTAATTTCAGAATTCATTAATTTCTGTTATTAAAGCCGTGGAAAACTGAATTTTTGTTATCCTATAAAATTATGTTTTTTTTTTCTTTTATTTTTTTTCTTGGATTAAAAATGTAATTAATTATTAATGAATAATCTTATTAAATTAAACTGATTGCAAAAAAAAAAGACTGCACCAAATTAACCTGCATTGCAGTTTAATTTGAAAATATTGATTAAAAAATAAATTTTATAGAATATTTAAAATCTCACATTTGCTATTAAATTTTTTTTGTTAAAATTATTGGAATTTCACTTCTCTTGTTACTTACGTTTTCAAAATCACAAAGTAAGATGTAAGACTTTTTGAAATTTCTTACTGTTATAAGGGATAAATTTTATGAATTATTTTTTAATTAAAAAAAAGAAAATCATTTAACTAAATGAAAATAAAAATAAAATCTTCAATTTGATAAAATTTTAATAATTTAAGGTCCTTAATCCAAACAAAGCACAGCTTGGTAAGGTGATGGACCCGGATTTCTTCTTTGTTTATGATTTAATCAAGGAATGAAGAGAGCGTTGGAACGGGTGAAGCGAAACCGACAATGTTGACCAAAGACCACCGTTAACCAATAACAATGCGACCACTCGATTTCTTTACTTAGCCGCGTTTGCTTGATTATATATATATATATATATATTTAGGATAATTATATTAATTTTTAGTTAATTTATATTTAAGATTGCTTATACTGTTTGATTTAGGTTGGCGTGTAAAAATAAAGTTTAAATTCACTTATTAGATTCAAAGTTGGTGGAAAGACATTAAGATACAACCAAGACACTTATTGATATGGCCGTGTCATTCATTAAAGTAAGAAACTTATGAAGAAAAGAAGAAAAATAAGCAGCCAATGATACATCTAAAAGACACGGCCAAGTCATTGGCTGTGTCATGTGGACAAAATCAACTTGGTCATATCCTTGAGAAGATTTGACCAAAAGAGAATACATTCATAAGACATGGCCAAACCATTGGCCGTGTCACGTGATACGGCCAGAGTCTTAGCCGTGTCCCACCTGAAGAGCAACTAAAAAAAAGAGAAAGAAAATAGACATAAGTAAACACCTGCAAGTGACACGACCAAGTCACTGGCTGTGTCATTTTCCACCTGAAAAAAGAATTGAAGGCAGCGAGAGACACGGCCTCATGACTTAGCCGTGTCTCTGCCCATATCTCCCAACAAAAAAATTATACTTGAAAGACAGCAATGGACACAGCTTAATGACTTAGCCGTGTTCAAGAGGAAAAAGAGAGACACGACCAAGACTAATCTGACTTGGCCGTGTCAGTGTAATCTTCATTGAATTATTAATATCTTTAGTGGAGAACAAGATTGAAGACAAGAGAAATTTTGTTTTTTAAAAATAGTTAAAAGGTGAGGTGTTTTATTGGATGAAAGATTTAAGAATGAAAAAGGGGGACAAATAAGAGTGGGATGAGTTGAAAAAAGAATTCTTTTTGTCTTAGAATTAAAATAATCGGGGGAGATGAATATACATGGGGGCTGATTGGAATTGGAGAGGACACTATTTTTGGCTAGAGAGGTTCCACTTGTTCTTGATTTTGAGAGTTAGAGGTTTGGAGAAAGTTTTTGATTGAAGAGTTGGAGGCTTGGGAGAGTTTTCACTTATTCTTTTAAGGGTGGAACAATTGGTTGAAGGTTTGAAGAGAGCTTATGAGTTTTTCATCATATTCAAGTTGAGCTAGGAAGAAGAACAAGAAGTTTAACTCTTGACATCTCAAAAGGGTTTTTCTTGTTCTCTCATTTAATTCATTTCTAGATTATTGTTGTTTTGTTATGAACCTTAATATTTCAATGGATAATTTGGATTTGATTTATATTGAGATGAATGTTTACTTTGAAATGATGATGAGCTAAATTATCCACACCTAGGGTTGTAGTAGATTTGATTGAATGATTTGATTTGATATTTTCATTAATATACCTTGTTATTAGTTGTTTGCATTTGATTATATGTTAGGTTGATAGATTGACCACCTATTGATCCCTTAATATCGAATGATAGACCGAGAGGTGAAATTTGATATTGAAACTATATAATCAATCACCTTAAGAATGAAATAGAAATAAAAATTTTAGGGTTAAATTAATTTGCAATTTCGAAGCAATTGGTTGTTGTTAATTCATGAATGTGAGAACTAATGAATTGATAATTACTAATTAATCAAAAGAAACAAATTAAATTACAAGGTTGTATAAATGGATAATTGAGAATTAAATTTTAATTAAATTGATCTATAACCCTAGGACCATTACAAATACTACTCCTTTTTCTTTTAAATTTTAATAATATTTTACCATTTCAACAACATTCATTTAACTTTAATAATTGTTTTAATCAAACTATTACAAATACCACCTTCCTTGTGAGATAATCTTAGTACAATTTACATTGCTATAATAATCTCATATACTTGCGAGTGTCGCTTTGTAGTAGTGTTTAGTAGAGCACAATAAATTTTTGACGTTGTTATCGAGAAAAGCTATTTTTAGTAATAGTTTGATTCTTTTATTTTAATTGCTTAATTATTTAAAGTGTTTCTTTTTAAATTGTCTAGGTGATTTATACAAGGAAGAAGATCGTAAGGCAACAAACTTGTTCCCTTTGTAGACAACGTCTATAGACGTCCTAGAACCGAGGAAGTAGATCCTTTGGAACAAGAGGAAAAAAACACCGTAGAGCAATTCAGGGAGAACACGAAATTAGAAATGGGTGAAGTAGAGGAACCGCCCATGAAGGAGTTTGCCTAATCAATTATTGGGGTAACTACATCATGTATACGGTTGAGCAACGCAAAAAGAAAATTATGAACTAAAAAATACTCATTATAGTATGCTGCCCTCCTTCTATGGATTATCGAATGAAGATCCTCTCAACTTCATTCAAGATTTTTACACAGCCTTGCATACATTCTCTTTGCAAACATTAACAGAAGATGAACTTAAAATGAGATGTTTTCCATATATTTTGAAGGATAGGGTGAAGATGTGGTTGATGGCTTTATCGAAGAATTCCTTAACTACATGGATTGAAGTGTATAACAAATTTATTGAAAAATTTTATTCACACTAAAAGACAAAGGAGCATAGGGGAAGTATTGCAACTTTCACCCAATTTGATGAAAAAGCGTTTAATGAGGCGTGGGATCTCTTCAAATCTTTATTGTTTCAAAGCCCTCATCATTACTATCCACAACAATTACTCAACTAATTCTTTTATGATGGGCTAACATAACAATGTCAAAACACAGTGGATAATATTGCAGGGGGCGCAATGGGTGAAAAGACAGCTGCGAAAACAGTTACATTATTTGAAATGTTGGGAGCAAATTTGCAGCAAAAGAGTATTGGGGAAAGACGTAGAGGAGCATACAAGTTGAACTCAAATTCTGAAATGGCAAGACAGTTAGCAGAATTAACAAGACAAGTTAAGATGCTAAATGCAAGAGAAAGCACACCCATGCCAAGTCAAGAAACATATGCATCATGTGAGATTTTAGGCCATAATGCAAATGTGTGCCTTTCAAGCTTTGATCAATTCCAAGAAGGGCAAGAACAAGTATATGCCTTTGAAGGTTTTCAACAAAAGGGTAGAAATGATCCATACTCAAATTCTTACAACCCCAGTTGGAGGAATTACCCAAAATTTTCATGGAAGAATCAACAACATGCTCCATCTCAACAAAGCTTCCAACCATATCAAAGAGGTCTGCAATTTCAATGATAAACTTCAATTCAAGAGCAAGTCAAGAAACCTTCACTTGAAGACAATTTGAATATTTTCATTCAAATAAGTACTCCAAATCAAGAGGTGAATAACAAGCGGTTTGACTATTTGGAAGCATCGATTAAGAAAGTAGAGACTCAAGTGGGGCAACTAGCTAATCAACTTCAAGCTAATCAAAAAGGAAAACTTCTAAGCTAACCAGAGCAAGCCAAGGCAATCATGGTCTTAAGAAGTGGTAAGATAGTTGATAATAAAATTGGTGATTCTTTGGATGCAGGTGAAATTCAAGAAAATGGCGAGAAAATGCAATAAGGCAAAGATCAACCAAGTGAGTCAAAGGAGGATAGTGAGGAGACATCCACTTCACCAAAGCTATACAAATCTCCAAATCCTTACAGACCACCAATTTCTTTCCTAAGCAAGTTAAAAAATGAGAAGTATAATAAACAATTTTCTGAAATTTATAACATGCTCTCAAAGGTAAGTATTAACCTTTTCTTACTCAAGGTGATTAAAAATATGGCATCTTATGTCAAATTCTTTAAGGAGCTTAACTCTAAAAAGAAAATGTATGAGTTGAATGAGAAGATGATAGTTTCAGAAGTAACACGTGCAGTTTTACAACACAAATTACCTCTTAAGCTAACGAATATTGGAAGTTTTATAGCGAATATCTCTAAGGGAAATGGGAAGAAAACCATTGGCATATGTGATCTAGGAGCTAGTATAAACTTGATGCCATATTATATTTATTTGAAGTTGGAGCTAGGAGAACTTAAACCAACTAAAATGGTTTTGCAGCTTGCAGATAGAACTCTTAAATACCCCAAGGGGATCATAGAGGATGATGTCCTAGTTAAAGTAGGTGGTTTGATTGTTCCTGTTAATTTTATTATCTTGGATATGGGAGAAGAAATTTTTAGAGATTCAGAACATATAATTTTGTTAGGAGGCCTTTTATGGTCACAACTAATACCTTGATTGATGTTAAAAATAGAAAACTAACCATGACTATTTTAGGACAAACTGTAAAAATTTTAATTTTTAACACTTTTCCTATCTCCACTACTGCTGTGTATGAAGAATGCTCTTTTATTTATCTTACTGTTGAAGAAGTTTTCTTGCAGAAAAATTGTAACACCCCCATATCCAATGCACACACACTACACCCACAATGATGTAGCACAAGTGCACCAAACATAGGGATGCTACGGTTTTCTTAACAATCAAAACACTTTAAAACTTGATACAATACTCTTATCATTATACATTATAGACAAATAGATCATTTACTTATAAAACAAAACATATTAGTTATATATATATATATTTAAATATTACACAGCGGAAGTTATAAAATATTTACATATTTACATCTTAAACATTTCTTTACAAAATATAAAGAAGTATACATGATTGGCAAGTCTGCTTTGATCTTTAAGCTCCCAAAATGGATTCTTCAAGGTCTACTCTCACTTGGTCTTGATGAACTATCGGGTTCAACTCTATCAATTCTATTACCTGCGCGATTAAACACTATCGCGCTAAGCCAAGGGCTTAGTAAGATAAAACATGCTATTGAGATGCTTTAATACAATACAATGTCAATTCTAATTCATATCATATATGTAACAACATAGATGCAAAGCTAACAACATCTCTTTATATTTTATAATCAACATACATATATGCATATCACATTTCAACATCATTGCATATACTTCATTATTTAATCATTTAATCATCCATGAACAACAATAAACAAATCATGACTCACATTAAACATAGACAAGTATTGGGCCCAAGACACACTAATATGCCATTCAATTTTCAGAGTTAATGCTTTGGTTTGTTATCACAACTATCAATATCATATACCCAACTAGGCTTCAAGGATTAAGTTCAACCAAGCTTCAAGGGGAGCAAAGCATGCTAAGCTTCAACCCAACTTGGCTTCAAGAACTAACCCAACCTAGCTTCAAGGGTGGTAACATCTCAATTAGGCTTCAAGGATTCAATCCAACCTAACTTCAAGAGATTGTTACACTTATTAGGCATGCCACCAACAACAAACTCTGAAAATGGAATAACACATTAGCCACACAATTCATTTAGATTTCATTCTCAATTCTCATTTTCATTTAGGCAAACATGCCTCATTTATCTCCATTGAATCACCTTAGCCAATAACAATGGCTTCACAATTCATTTCACAATATAACACTTCATTATTCAAGTGTATATTTATCTCATCCATGATCACATTATATCTCACATAACATCATTCATAAATATTAACATTTCATTCCACATTACTCATGAAACACATTACCATTCACAATGCATAACATAACATTGCTAAATCTCAACAATGCAATTAGGACAAAACACAATTGATATGATTCATAGCTTTAGGATCTTCCACATTCATTTGATTAGATCATTCTTGTGTTTGAAACATGTTTATAATGTTCATGTTTAAGTTTAGGAACAATAGAACCTTTGAAGAATCAAAACAATGTAAAAAGGAGCAAAGAATAAAACAATATGTAACTCATTTGTAGGACACGCCCAGCCCACTTGAGGGACACGCCCGTGTCTTAAAAATAAAAGAGACAGTAGCCAACTCAAATAAATGACACGGGCGTGTCTCTTCAATGCTTATGGCCGTGTCACCCATTACTAAAACCAACACTTTCTCAATTGCACTCAAACACAATATTCATCATATAACATGTTTCAAATGAACATAATCAATGTTCTAAACACATAATCACTTCAAGAATTACTTCACAACACATTAATATAACAATTAAACACATATCATCTCAAAACCCTAAAATCAACATCCTTCTCCATCCTTCCAAATCAACATCCACCATTTCCAACAACAACCTCTAATTAAACTCATAACTTAAAATCAATTTAACAGTTGTAAACACAACACAACACATCTCAAATCCACCAAATCACAAAATCACCAAACCCTACTTCACTTCCAACACCACTTCCAAATAAGTAAAGAAAACAAGAAAATACTTACTTTAAAAGAAGAAATTCCACAAATCCCTTGTCAAATCCTTTGATTGTTTCTTCAATATGCTTCTAGCATCAAGAACACTTCTCTTCCTTTTTGGTTTATGGAGAGCCGGCCACTTCTTGAAAGAAAGAAAGAAAATGATGAAGACACAAAGTCAAATTTTGCTTTTAATCTCCACCAAGTAATCTTATACAAGCAATTACCAAAATGCCCTCAACCATATAACTAACCTTTTGTCTCATATAAGCCCTTATATGTAATTACACACTTAACACAAAAATATCTCTCTTCTTTTGACTCTTCCTTTGACCCATTTATATGTTATATATATCATCATATACACAACATATACCATTCTCTCTAAACCCTAAATTTCCCCAAAACACATATACACAAGCATTCTCCTCCCAATTTCTTTTCTTATCCCATCATATTCATTCAATCCAATTTATAACAATAACAACAACAACAATATGCAAAACTTCTAGGGCATAAATGAGGATATTACAATTCTCCCCCTCTAAAAAGAAATTTCGTCCTCGAAATTACCTGATATCAAAGCTGAAACAACTGCGGATACTGCTCTTGCATAGATTGTTCACTTTCCCAAGTTGCTTCTTCTTTTCCATGATTCTTCCATAGAACTTTCACCAATGGTACACTCTTGTTCCTCAACTCTTTCACTTCTCGTGCCAAGATAGCAACTGGTTCCTCTTCAAAAGTTAAATCTGGGCTCACTTCGATAGATTCAAATGGTAACACATGAGATGGATCCGACCTATATCTCCTCAACATAGAAACATGAAACACATTATGAATACGATCCAACTCAGGTGGCAAAGCAAGTCGATACGCCACTGGCCCAACTCTTTCTAACACTTCATACGGCCCAATGAAACGAGGACTCAATTTTCCTTTCCGACCGAACCTCAAAATCTTCTTCCAAGGAGATACTTTCAAAAATACCTTATCTCCCACATCAAACTCTATGTCTCTCCTCTTCAGATCTGCATAAGACTTCTGTCGGTCTGAAGCTGCTCTCAATCTGCCTCGAATCAGCTTTACTTTCTCTTCAGTTTCTTGAATCAAATCAGGGCCAATTAACTTACCTTCCCCAAGTTCATTCCAACAAAGAGGTGTCCTGCACCGTCTACCATACAATGCTTCAAATGGTGCCATACCAATGCTGGATTGGTGGCTGTTATTATAAGCAAACTCCACAAGCGGTAGAAATCTGTCCCAACTTCCAGAGAAATCAATAACGCAACTTCTCAACATATCTTCAACAATCTGTATTACTCTCTCTGACTGCCCATCTGTCTGAGGATGGAAAGCAGTACTGAAGTGTAGTCGAGAACCCAAAGCACTATGCAAACTTTTCCAAAACCTTGAAGTAAACCTGGGATCTCGATCAGACACTAAAGAAGTTGGAACACCATGTAGCTTCACAATCTCATGGATATACAGTTCAGCCAACCTCTCCAAAGAGTAATCCATCCGCACTGGAAGGAAATGAGCTGCCTTAGTCAATCTATCCACAATCACCCATATGGCATCATGCTTCTTTTGTGTCAATGGCAAACCAGACACAAAATCCATCGTCACTCTATCCCACTTCCATTCTGGCACTGACAACGGTTGCAATAACCCTGTTGGAACTTGATGCTCTGCTTTAACCTTCTGACGAGTGAGACATTTCGATACAAACTCAGCAATGTCTCTCTTCAACCCAATCCACCAATAATGCTGTCTCAAATCATGATACATCTTCGTATTACCCGGATGCATAGCAAATATCGACTGATGAGCTTCTTCCAAAATGACCCTTTTCAAATCAGCATCATCGGGTACACACAATCTGCTCTTGAACCAGAGACTCCCATCACTTTTCACAACAAAATCTTTAGATTTCCCATTTTTGCAATCTGAAATAATCTTTTGAATCTTCATATCAATCATCTGAGCCTCTTTAATCTGATCTAGCAAAACTGGCTTCAATTGCAACTGTGCCAACAATGCACCATCATCACAAGGTACAAAACTGGCATGCAATGCTCTCAACTCAACAAGCAACGAGAGCGAATAAACAGTTAAACCAGCTAAAGACTTTCGACTCAAGGCATCAGCAACAACATTTGCTTTACCTGGATGATAGTCAATCAAGCAGTCGTAGTCTTTAATCAATTCTAACCATCTCCTCTGATGAAGATTGAGTTCTTTCTGGACACCCAAATACTTCAAACTCTTGTGATCAGTGTAGATGAAACATTTCTCCCCAAACAGATAGTGGCGCCAAATCTTCAATGCAAACACAATGGCAGCCAATTCCAAATCATGGGTTGGATAGTTAAGCTCATGCGGTTTCAACTGTCGAGATGCATAAGCTATAACTTTCCCTTCCTGCATCAATACACACCCTAAACCTCTATGTGAAGCATCACTGTAGATCACATATGGTTTGCCTTCAACAGGTAAAGTAAGAACAGGCGCTTGAGTTAACATATCTCTCAACTGCTCAAAGCTCACCTGACACTGATCCGTCCACAAAAACTTCACTCCCTTACGAAGCAATCTGGTGAGTGGAGTAGCTATCAAAGAAAACCCTTTCACAAACCTCCGGTAATAGCCTGCCAAACCCAGAAAACTTCTAATCTCTGTCACAGTCTTGGGTGGACTCCAATTTAAAATAGCTTCAACTTTGCTCGGATCAACTCTGATGCCCTCTGCAGAAACAATATGTCCGAGAAAAGCTACTTGATCCAACCAGAACTCACACTTCGACAATTTGGCAAACAACTGCTTCTCTCTCAAAATCTGCAACACAATCCGCAGATGCATATCATGTTCCTCTTCATTCCGCGAATACACCAATATATCATCGATGAAGACCACTACAAACTGATCCAGATAAGGCCTAAACACCCTATTCATTAAATCCATAAAAGCTGCAGGTGCATTCGTCAGACCAAAAGGCATAACTAAAAACTCATAATGCCCATACCTGGTCCGAAAGGCGGTCTTAGGAACATCTTCAGCTCTGACTCTCAGCTGATGGTACCCAGATCTCAAATCAATTTTAGAAAATACAGCTGCACCCTTCAATTGATCAAAGAGATCATCGATTCTAGGCAAATGATATTTATTTTTAATAGTCACCTTGTTCAATTGCCTATAATCGATACACAACCTCATGGTACCATCTTTCTTTTTCACAAATAGCACAGGAGCTCCCCAAGGAGAAACACTGGGGCGAATAAATCCTTTATCCAACAACTCCTGTAATTGCACTTTCAACTCCCTCAATTCTGCTGGTGCCATTCTGTAAGGAGTAATCGAGATAGGAGTGGTATCAGGCAACAATTCAATACCAAACTCCACCTCTCTCTCAGGAGGCAACCCTGGCAACTCCTCTGGAAAAACATCCGGGAACTCGGCAACTGTGGCAATACTATCAATGGGAGAACCCTTCACTCTAGTATCCACCACATGAGTAAGATAGGCTTCACACCCCTTTCTAATCAACCTCCTGGCTGCAACAGCTGAAACAAATAAAGAGGCTAGTTGTTCCTGCTCATTAGATACTATCACCTCTCTACCATCAACAGTTCTCAAAGAAACAATTTTCTTTTTACAATCCACCACAGCTCCATGTCGAGATAGCCAATCCATGCCTAAGATCACATCATACTCCTTAAATGGCATCTCAATCAAGTCTCCAAGGAACTCCTCACCTTGCACCTTCACTGCACTATCCCGGTGCACCTTACTAACAATCACACTATGCCCTAAAGGATTTGTCACCAAAACATCAAATCCTAGGGACTCAGCATGCATATCAAATACAGGCAAAATAGATGCACTAATATAAGAATGGGTGGAACCCGGATTAATCAAAGCAAGTACTGGAGTATTAAATAAAGAAAAAGTACCAGCTATGACTGCCGATGCATCTGGCTGCCTCTGCATCACATAAATCCTCTGAGAAGATCCCACCTCCTCTGGTCTATTCTCTCTGGATGTAGGACCTCCTCTAGAACTGAACCCAACTCTGCCTCCTCTGCCAAAGCCTCTGCCTCCTCGACCTCCCCTCACACTGGGTCGAGAAGCTGCAGTATCAACTGACATCTGCTCTTGCCTCTCAGGGCAATCTCTCACAAAGTGATCAGGTGACCCACACGTGAAACAAACTCCTGCTACCCCTGCCTTCCAACAAGGACCACCATGTGGCCTCCCACAATGAATGCAGATGGGGAGAGTAGATCTCTGAGTCATTGGAGTTGGAGCACTCACCACTGAAGCTGCAGGTCTAAATCTCTGCCTCTGAGACTGCACTGACCTACCAGCTGGCCTATAACTCCTACTACCCCGGGGAACAAAGCTTCCTTTGCCTCTCTTTACTGAAGAAGACCCTGCCTCAAACTGAGGTCTTCTAACCCTGACCTCTTCCTCTGAAGCAGCTGCAATAACCTGAGCTCTCTCCACACTGCGAGCTGCTGCCACAAGCTGAGAAAAATCCTGATATCTGGATCCAGCCACATGACACATAAGAGAAGGCCGCAGTCCTTCCTCAAATCGCCGACATCTATCAATCTCATCAGCAATGATACCCCCAGCATACTGACTCAGTCGAATAAACTCAACTTCATACTCAGTAACAGTCTTGCTGTCTTGCTTCAAGCTCAAGAACTCCATCTTCTTCATGTCCTTATACTCCCTAGGAGTATACTTCAACTCAAACTCTCTCAAGAAATCAGCATAGGAAAGAGTTGGTGGATCATCCATAGAATGGGGCACCGTCTTCCACCAATCGTAGGCGTCCTTCTGTAGCAAAAATCTTGCATAGTCAAATTTTTCCTCTGAGGCTTGCAACTGAACAAATACCCTCTGAACTCTATCAATCCACTGTTCTGCTACAGCTGGATCAGTAGTGCCAAGAAAATCTTCCGCCCCAAACTTCCTCAATTTATCATACTGTCTCATCTGTACCTGAGGCTGGGGTGGTGGTGGAGGTGCTTGCCTCATCAATTCCATCATATTCCTGAACCAAGCTGGCGGAACCTCCTCACCAACTGGTCTACCCGACACCGAAGCAGGTGCCTCCTCAACACTATCAATCCTAGCTCCCTCCTCAGGAGCAACACTCTCCGCACTTCCCTCAACTGACTGCCGTGAGTGGGGATCCATTACTACCTATATCTGCAAACACAGCAGATTCTATCTTATTAAAGATCAAAGATTGCCAATCATAAACATGTATATTATTCAAAAATTCACTTTCTAAGTAAAAATATTCTTTTTCTTACATTTTACCTAGGTTGAGAATCTCAAACCTAGGCTCTGATACCAAAACAATTGTAACACCCCCATATCCAATGCACACATACTACACCCACAATGATGTAGCACAAGTGCACCAAACATAGGGATGCTACGGTTTTCTTAACAATCAAAACACTTTAAAACTTGATACAATACTCTTATCATTATACATTATAGACAAATAGATCATTTACTTATAAAACAAAACATATTAGTTATATATATATATATTTAAATATTACACAGCGGAAGTTATAAAATATTTACATATTTACATCTTAAACATTTCTTTACAAAATATAAAGAAGTATACATGATTGGCAAGTCTGCTTTGATCTTTAAGCTCCCAAAATGGATTCTTCAAGGTCTACTCTCACTTGGTCTTGATGAACTATCGGGTTCAACTCTATCAATTCTATTACCTGCGCGATTAAACACTATCGCGCTAAGTCAAGGGCTTAGTAAGATAAAACATGCTATTGAGATGCTTTAATACAATACAATGTCAATTCTAATTCATATCATATATGTAACAACATAGATGCAAAGCTAACAACATCTCTTTATATTTTATAATCAACATACATATATGCATATCACATTTCAACATCATTGCATATACTTCATTATTTAATCATTTAATCATCCATGAACAACAATAAACAAATCATGACTCACATTAAACATAGACAAGCATTGGGCCCAAGACACACTAATATGCCATTCAATTTTCAGAGTTAATGCTTTGGTTTGTTATCACAACTATCAATATCATATACCCAACTAGGCTTCAAGGATTAAGTTCAACCAAGCTTCAAGGGGAGCAAAGCATGCTAAGCTTCAACCCAACTTGGCTTCAAGAACTAACCCAACCTAGCTTCAAGGGTGGTAACATCTCAATTAGGCTTCAAGGATTCAATCCAACCTAACTTCAAGAGATTGTTACACTTATTAGGCATGCCACCAACAACAAACTCTGAAAATGGAATAACACATTAGCCACACAATTCATTTAGATTTCATTCTCAATTCTCATTTTCATTTAGGCAAACATGCCTCATTTATCTCCATTGAATCACCTTAGCCAATAACAATGGCTTCACAATTCATTTCACAATATAACACTTCATTATTCAAGTGTATATTTATCTCATCCATGATCACATTATATCTCACATAACATCATTCATAAATATTAACATTTCATTCCACATTACTCATGAAACACATTACCATTCACAATGCATAACATAACATTGCTAAATCTCAACAATGCAATTAGGACAAAACACAATTGATATGATTCATAGCTTTAGGATCTTCCACATTCATTTGATTAGATCATTCTTGTGTTTGAAACATGTTTATAATGTTCATGTTTAAGTTTAGGAACAATAGAACCTTTGAAGAATCAAAACAATGTAAAAAGGAGCAAAGAATAAAACAATATGTAACTCATTTGTAGGACACGCCCAGCCCACTTGAGGGACACGCCCGTGTCTTAAAAATAAAAGAGACAGTAGCCAACTCAAATAAATGACACGGGCGTGTCTCTTCAATGCTTATGGCCGTGTCACCCATTACTAAAACCAACACTTTCTCAATTGCACTCAAACACAATATTCATCATATAACATGTTTCAAATGAACATAATCAATGTTCTAAACACATAATCACCACAAGAATTACTTCACAACACATTAATATAACAATTAAACACATATCATCTCAAAACCCTAAAATCAACATCCTTCTCCATCCTTCCAAATCAACATCCACCATTTCCAACAACAACCTCTAATTAAACTCATAACTTAAAATCAATTTAACACTTGTAAACACAACACAACACATCTCAAATCCACCAAATCACAAAATCACCAAACCCTACTTCACTTCCAACACCACTTCCAAATAAGTAAAGAAAACAAGAGAATACTTACTTTAAAAGAAGAAATTCCACAAATCCCTTGTCAAATCCTTTGACTGTTTCTTCAATATGCTTCTAGCATCAAGAACACTTCTCTTCCTTTTTGGTTTATGGAGAGCCGGCCACTTCTTGAAAGAAAGAAAGAAAATGATGAAGACACAAAGTCAAATTTTGCTTTTAATCTCCACCAAGTAATCTTATCCAAGCAATTACCAAAATGCCCTCAACCATATAACTAACCTTTTGTCTCATATAAGCCCTTATATGTAATTACACACTTAACACAAAAATATCTCTCTTCTTTTGACTCTTCCTTTGACCCATTTATATGTTATATATATCATCATATACACAACATATACCATTCTCTCTAAACCCTAAATTTCCCCAAAACACATATACACAAGCATTCTCCTCCCAATTTCTTTTCTTATCCCATCATATTCATTCAATCCAATTTATAACAATAACAACAACAACAATATGCAAAACTTCTAGGGCATAAATGAGGATATTACAAAAATAGTGAAGATAAGTTAGAGATGGCATTAACTTTGGGTGAAGAGATCGAGATTTTCGATGCAAAAATTAAATAATGCAAGTTCATGTTAGATGATGAGAGTAATGAGAAGGGACTTGAAATTGAAGAATTGGAGACTCAACCAAAAGTGGTTGAACTTAAAGAATTCCCATCACATTTGAAGTATGTATTTCTTGGGGAGATCAACACCCAACCAGTAATAATTTCTGCAATTCTCAAAAGGGATGATGAAGATAAACTTGCAAAAATATTAAAAAAATTCAAGAGAGCCATTAGTTGGGGGTTGAGCAATATCAAGGGAATTAGCCCCTCTATGTGTATGCATAAGATAGTTTTAGAAGAGGGAGCTAAACCGGTTAGAGAGGCTCAAAGGAGGCTTAACCCAAATATGAGTAAAGTGCTCAAGAAGGAGGTTCTTATGCTCCTTGATGAGGGGATGTCTATCCAATAGTTGATAGCGAGTGGGTTAGTCCCGTACATTTGCTAAAGAAAGCTGGGTTGACTGTAGTCCAGAACGAGAAGGGAGAGTTAGTACCTACACAGACTCAAACCAGGTGGCGAATGTGCATAGATTATAGGAAATTAAATAACGTTGCCAAGAAAGATCATTTTTCCTTGCCATTTATTGATTAGATGCTTGATAGATTATCTAGTTATGCTTTTTACTATTTTCTTAATGGTCTTTCAGGTTACTACCAAGTTTCCATAGCACCGGAGGATCAACCAAAAATGACTTTCACTTGTCCCTTCAGAATATTTACCTTTTGGAGAATGTCATTTGGACTTTTCAATGCACCAGTGACGTTTTAAAGATGTATGCTTTTTATTTTTTTCTGACATGTTGGATAAGTGCATTGAGGTATTTATGAATGACTTCTCTATTTTTGGTAATTCTTTTGATGATTATTTGCATAAGTTGACTCTTGTACTTGAAAGATGCATTGAATGCAATCTTACCTTGAGTCGGGAAAAAAGTCACTTTATGGTTGATAATGGCATTATTTTGGGACATGTAGTTTCCTATAAGGGGATTGAAGTGGACAAAGCTAAGGTTGATTTGATTATGAATCTACCACCCCCACATCGATTAGAGGGATTAGAAGTTTTTGGTTCATGTTGGCTTTTATAAGAGGTTCATAAAAGATTTTTCTAAAATTTCACATCCTTTTGCTTTTTATGAAAAGTGCTTAGAAGCATTTAAAATTTTAAAGGAAAAATTAACTTCTGCACCTATAATTATTGCCCCAGATTAGGATTTGCCATTTGAAATAATGTGTGATGCATTAAATTATGCCATTGGAGCTATTTTGGACCAAAGGGTGAACAAATTAATGTGTGTAATTTATTATGAAAGTTTATCTTTAAATGATGCACAAGTGAATTACACAACCACTGAAAGAGAAATGTTAGCTGTGGTTTTTGTACTCGACAAGTTTAGATCTTATTTGATAGGTTCTAAAGTCATAGTATTTTTGGATCATGTGGCCTTGAAATACCTATTGACTAAACCATAAGCTAAGCCTAAACTCATTAGATGGGTTTTGATGTTGCAAGAATTTGATGTTGAAATTAAAGATATGAAGAGAAGTGAGAAAGTAGTAGCTGATCATCTTTCTAAATTGAATTTTCATGATCATGATAAAGAAATTGTTTTTGAAAACGCTTTTAAAAAATTTTCAGATGAACACTTGTTTGCTTTAACTTAAGCACCCTAGTATATCGATATTACTAATTATCTCTCTTGTGGTGATGCGAGAAAAGAATTGAACTTTCAGTCAAGGAAAATATTTCTTCATTCCTATAAGTATTATTTTTGGACTAGCCATATTTGTTTAGAATCAGCAGGGATGAAATTATCAGAAGATGTGTGCCAGAAGAAGAGCAATCACAAGTGTTATAATTTTTTCATAACATGTATTGCGGAGGGCATTTCAAAGGAAAGAGGACCGCCGAGAAGGTTCTTCAAAGTGGTTGGTATTGGCTTACTCTTTTTAAAGATGCTTATAATTTTTGCATGAGATGTGATAGATGCCAAAGAGTAGGGAACATCAGCAAGAGAAATGAAATGCCCCTTAATATTTTTGTTGCGGTGGAAATTTTTTATGCATAGGAAATAGACTTCATGGGGCCGCTTTCCAAGTCATTTGGCTTTGAATATATCCTTCTTGCTGTTAATTATATGTCAAAGCGGGTTGAGGCAATCCCCACTAGGACTAATGATGCTAATGTTATTTTTAAAAGTTTTGAAGAAAAATATTTTAAGCATGTTTGGAACCCCCAAGGCAATCATAAGTGATGGAGGAAGCCACTTTTGTAATAAATGGTTTGAAAAGTTGATGACCAAGATGGGTATCCGACATAAGGTGACAACCCCATATCATCCCCAAACATCCGGCCAAGATGAGACATCTAACAAGCAGATTAAAAGGATCTTGGAGAAAACAGTGAGCACAATAAGGAAGGATTTGGCAATCCGTCTTCCAGAAGCACTAAAGGCATACCGGATGATGTTCAAACACTTTTGGAAAGAGTCTATATAGATTGGTTTTTGGCAAGGCTTGCCACCTACCGGTAGAATTAAAGCATAAAGCTTATTGGGCAATCAAGGCTACAAATATGGAATTAGATGTAGCAAAAGAGCAAAGAATATTCCAAATTTTCGAGGTGTATGAGAGTGCAAGGATCTACAAGGAGAAAATAAAAGCTATGCATGAAAAAATGATCCTTAGAAGTACCTTTGAACCGAGAATGAAATCCTTTTGTTCAATTCAAGGATGTCGTTGTTTTTCAAAAAATTAAAGTCCCGTTAGACTGGGCCCTTTCATGTAATTCAAACATTTCCATATGGAGTTATTGAACTTTTAAATTTAAAAACCAATGAGATGTTTAAAGTAAATGGATAAAGGGTGAAACCTTATTTGGAAGCTGTCAAAGTTGCCAAAACCATATAAAGTATGGTATTCATTGATGAGTGATGCAACATTGTCCAACTATACGATGTTAAAGAAGCGCTCAATGGGAGACAACTCATCGGTTTGTATTTCTTTATATAATTAAATTTTCATATTTTGAAATTTTAATTTTCACTTTTGGTGTGTAATAAGTGAATGGAATGGGTGCTTTGATAGATATTTTATTTTGGTTGAGTTTCAGGGCAAGAAACGAAAGAGGTATATGATTTAAAAATAAATAAATAAATAATATAAAAATTAATAAAACCCAGAAGCTGACACGGCTAAGAGCCTTGGTTGTGTTCAACCCATAACAATTTTTCCTAAGAAACCCACTCTTACACAGACTCTGACACGGCCAATAGTCTTGGTCGTTTCCCCAAGCGGTGTCGACCTTCTTAAAATGACCCAATTTCTACCCAGTAGCAGACACGACCAGTTGTCTTGGCTGTGTTTCCAAGCCATGTTGACCTTCTCAAAATGACCCAATTCTACCCAGTAGCAGACACGGCCAATCGTCTTAGTCGTGTCAACCAACATTTTTCTTTTAAGAAAATAGCAATTCTCCCAGTAGAAGACATGGCCAAGAGTCTTGGATGTGTCCCCTCACGCAGCCAAGACAATTCAATCTTGGCCGTGTCTCTCACCTTTTAAAACTCTTAAAACATGGGCTTGTCTCCCAGTTTTTCATTTTTCAAACCATAAAAAATTTTCCCTCTCTCTATCACCATAGCCATATGACTAAGATCACCCAAAACCTCAAATCCCAAGTTTTTCCACCAAGATTCATTGCTTTCATCACCAAATCAAGAATAAAACACCCTAATCTCTATTTTAATCAAGATTAACATGCCAAGGACCAAGATGGTTTCTCACCATAGGAGAAGAGCTCCACCACCAACCTCTTCATCTTCTTCAAGAAAAAAGGCAATTCAAGCAAGAGGTTTCTTTCTCTCAAGGTATATTAGTGATGATGCTTTGAATGCCTTGCAAATTAGGGATAGTTTTGTTACTTATGTGAAGAACCTTAGTTGGGAGACATTCATCACTTTGAGACCCAAAAAATTTGAAGAATTAACTCTTGAATTTGTTGCCTCACTTAAGGTAGAAAAAGATGAATCAAAACTTTACTCTAGGCTACTTTTCAAATTAAATGGGAGGCAGCATAATCTTTCAATAGAACAGATGAACGATATTTTTGGATTTTCTCTTGAGGGGTACAAGACAATACCCAAGGACTTCAACCAACAATCGACATGGACTGACTTGGGTTCGGAGGGGATGTATATAGCCAAATCAACTAAGGCAACACAATTAGAAAATCCCTTATTGAGGTATTTACTTCGGTTCATGGCTTAAGTCCCGGAGTTGTTGAGGTTAATGAATTGTTCTTCTTGTCATGTGCTTATCATGCTACCCCCGTTAGAACTGTATTTTGGTTAGCAGATATCTGGGATAATGTTGCTCATATGAGGAAAGGAGCAATTTGCATTGGAGGGATAGTGTCAACATTGGCACTTACTCTAGATGAAAATTTTGATTCTGAAACTTGTAGGATGCAACAAATTTTGGGTAAAGATATGTTTGATATAGCGACATTGGAGAAAATGTGCATGATAACAAAGAGGGACGAGGGGATTGAGATGGCTTTTGGAGAGCCTAGTGTCAGAGATAAATGACAAAAGCGGGCTAGAGTCGATGACAATGCTGATTCTAATTCATTGAGCTTAAATCAGAATGGTCCAGTTTCAGAAAATCAGGAGATAATAAGTAGGATTGAAGCACTTGAAGATAAGGTAGACCGCAATCATGCTCAAGTGCTTAATCAACTGGAGCTTATCAATAACAACTTGGCTAGGATTCTTAGTCTCCATCCTTATGCCGCATCGTCTTTACAATCTCCACCATAATAGATTTAGCTTGATTCTTAAACAAACCTTTATTATCAGATTTAGTTGTTATTTGCTTAAAGTTTTAATTAGTACATTATGTCTTGATGTTATTTTGTTACTATTATTACTATGTATTTTTAATCTATGAAGTTGTTACTTTAAGTGTTAACTTTTTATGAGAAATTTTCATGTGTTTCAAGTAAGGTTGAAAGTATCAATTTGTACCTCACGAGGAGATGATAAAAATATGTACTATCTAAACTTACATTTATTTTATTATTGTTTCTTCACATTGGGGGCAATGTCAATCTTTAAGTGTGGGGTGCAATATTTTATTTTAAATTGAGCTACTGTGTTAATTGAAGTACATTATTTTATTTTGTTTTTTAGAATGATGAATAGTTTAATTGTTATAAGAATATTGATAGATGACCTTTTAATTTCTGAAGCATGAATTGAGAATTGGATAAAATTCGTACTTATTATTGATTTGGATGGATATTTTTTGCATTACCTGCTAACTTGCGAGGAAATTGAGCCTAAGTTGGATACCAACTTATTATTCCTTGTGTGTGAACATCCTTGATTGATGAAATGCTAGAACTTGCTTTGACATTTATTTTGAAACCACATAAAAATTTTAATTAGACATTAATATGATTAAGGCAATTAGTAGTACCCATTTTAGCTTAAAAAGTCCAACCTTATATACAATTCTAGTTCGCCAATTTTGAGCCAATTTTATTTTTCATCTTCTTTCTTTTTCGCAACACCATTGGCCTTAAACCGTTTTATTTTAACTATTACCCTTTCATTAGGTCAAGAGCTTTTAGGAGCTTAAGCGATAAGTTTTATGTAAAATAAAGTGTGGGGTATAATTTAGTCGGTTAGAAGTTGCAAATAAGCAAGTTGTAATTATTGTGTCTTTTATTAGATTTTCTTTCTCTTCATATTATTACTTAAGTAAATCTAAAATAGGAATCAATTCAAATCCTATTTATTATGATTTACCTTAATAAAAAAAATGGAGTTTAAAATAATAATAATAATAATAATAATAATAATAATAATAATAATAATAAAGATAAAAAATATATAATAGAAATTGTTATTCCTTGGGGTAGAGTTGGAATAAGTTTGAAAATGATCTTTGCAAATAAAATAGGAGTCTCTTAAAAAGTACTTTAACAACGAGAGTTAAGTGAGCGGAAGGTATTTTGGGATTGTCTGATTATAGTACGTTGCTTACTTTACTCTTGAAGTGCTCTTGAACTTAATGAATAACACACACTCCTAAATATCATGCCTTTATCTTAGCCCCATTACAACCAAATAAAAGACCTTATGATTGATGATTGGTTAAAATTTAGTGGTGAAAATTGGATTGATAAGCAAGCATGTGGTGATAATCTTTCATTGAATGTTAAGAGTATAAACACTATCTTATTGAAACAGTTAAAAGAGTTGGTAAGGGAGTGATAGTATTGGTTATGCATGAAAAGCCATTAAATTACATGAGCATTGATTTTGTTTGATTTGATAATGATTGTAGATTTTAGAAAAATGGAGTCTTGATATATCCTTATAACTCTTGAACTTGAAAAAATTTTTCTTGTTTAGTTTTATTTTGATTTTAACTTTGCTTGAGGACAAACAAATGATTAATTATGGAGTAATTATTTTAAACTTTTATGTATGTATTTTTAAGGTAAATATATTGGCTTTTAGTTAATTTTTCCTTTAATTTGTGTTTAAGATTGCTTGAAGTATTTGATTTAGGTTGAAGTGCAAAAATAAAGCTTAAATTCACTTGTTGGATCTAAAGTTGGTGGAAAGACATTGAGACACGACTAAGACACTTACTGGTCTGGCCGTATCCCTCATCAGAGGCAAGAAACTCATGAAAAAAAGAAGGAAAAAAGCAGCCAATGACACACTCAAGAGACACGGCCAAGTCACTGGCCATGTCATGTGGACAAAACCAACTTGGTCTTGTCCTTAAGAAGATTTGACTAGAAGAGAACACATTCATAAGAAATGGCTAAGCCATTGGCCGTGTCATGTATTCTTGGTCATGTTCCACCTGAAGATCAACTAAAGAAAAGAGAAAGAAAAGAGACAGAAGTGAACACATACAAGTGACACGGCTAAGTCACTGGTTGTGTCACTTTTCCACCTGAAGAAAGAATTGAAGGCAGCAAAGGACACGACCTCATGACTTACTCGTGTCTCTGCTCATGTCTCCCAACAAGAAAATTATACTTGAAATGCAGCAATGGACACGGCTTCATGACTTAGTTGTGTCCAAGAGGGAAAAGAGAGACATGAGCAAGACTAATATAGCTTGGCCGTGTCAGTGTGATATTCATTAAATTATTAACATGTTTAGTGGGGAACAAGATTAGAGACTAGAGGAATTTTGCTTTTTAAAAATAGTTGAAAGGTGAGGTGTTTTATAGGATGAAAGATTTAATAATGAAAAGGGGGGGGGGGGGGGGGGGGGGGGGGACAAATGGGAATGGGGTGAGTTGAAAAAGAAATTTTTTTTGTCATAGAATTAAAAAAATTCGATGGAGATGAATATACATGGGGGCTAATTGGAATTGGAGGGGACACCATTTTTTGGCTAGAGAGGTTTAACTTGTTCTTGGTTTTGAGGGTTAGGGGTTTGGAGAAAGTTTTTAATTGAAGAGTTGGAGGCTTGAGAGAGTTTTCACTTATTCTTTCAAGGGTGAAACAATTGGTTGAAGGTTTGAAAAGAGTTTGAGAGTTCTTCATCATACTCAAGTTGAGCTAGAAAGAAGAATAAGAAGTTTAACTCTTGACATCTCAAAAGGGGTTTTTCTTATTCTCTCATTTAATTCATTTCTAGATTATTATTGTTTTGTTATGAATATTAATATTTCAATGGATAATTTGAATTTGATTTATATTGAGATGAATATTTACTTTTAAATGATGATGAGCTAAATTACTCACACCTAGAGTTGTAGTAGATTTGATTGAATGACTTGATTAGATATTTTCATTAACATACATTGTTATTGGTTATTTGCATTGGATTATATATTAGGTTGATAGATTGACCACCTATTGATCTCTTAATATCGAATGATGGACCAAGAGGTGAAATTTGATATTGAAACTATGTAATCAACCACCCTAAAAATGAATTATAAATATAAGTTTTAGGGTTAAATTAATTTATAATTTTGAAGCAATTGGTTATTAATTCATGAATGTGAGAACTAATGAATTGATAATTGTTAATTAATCAAAAGAAATAAATTAAATTAAAAGGTTGTATCAATGAATAATTGAGAATTAAGTTTCAATTAAATTGATCTATAACCCTAGGTACCATTCAAAGAATTTAAATTTATCTTGCACAAATACTACTCCTTTTATTTTTAAATTTTAATCACATTTTACCATTTTAACAACATTCATTCAACTTTAATAATTGTTTTAATCAAACTATTACGAACATCACATTCCTTATGAGACGACCTTGGTGCAATTTCTATTGCTACAATAACCTCGTGTAGTTGTGAGTGTCACATTATAGTAGTATTTAGTAGAGCGCAACAAAGATAAGTAAAATTCAGTTAACCGACCAAATTTTTGGTTAACCGACTGTATTATTAATTCGGTCGGTTTAGTCGAAAAGTTTAAATGAATTTGGTTTTCAGTTCGGTTAATGATTAACCATTTAGGTTCGGTCGATTAACTGTTAATCAAACTTTTTTTTAAAAAAAATATTTAGTTATTTATTTATTTTTTATTTAATTCCTTAATTATATATTTTTTCATTATAAATATATATTTTTATTACAAAATAAAGTTATTTTTTTAATAAATTTTGTTTAGTTAATTAATTATATTAATATTTTTATTGAAAATATAATTTTTATTATAAAATAAAAAAATTCTGTCGGTTCTGTTAATCAATCGAACCGAGAAAAATTAAAAATCGATAGATTCAGTCGATAAATTTGATATTTAAAAATTTCGGTCAAAGTGAAATTACCGACTGACTGAATATTTACCCCTAATAATGAGTTTATTATGGATTTATTATGAGTTTATAATAAAATGACTAAAATATCTCCTGATAAAAAAATAAAAATTCTAAAAACATGGTGGATTGTGTCATTTTTACTTTTCTAAATTGAAATTACATCTATTACTCGCTCAATCCCATATTAATTGGCTAATTTCTGATTAAAAATATTAATTGTTCTTATTGAAAATATAAATTTATATATTTTTTATTATATTCTTAATATAAGATATATTTAATAAATAATATTAAATAATGGTATTATAGAGATTTAATATATATATATTAACAGACTTATTAAAAGGGTAAATATATTATAATTTGAGACGGACTAAAAAGAAAAGTGAGTTTTTTTATTGGAAATGAAGGGATATTATTTTTAAATTTTATTTTAAAAAATATTATATATTTTTTATTTTTTATTTTTCATTTTTTTTAAATATATATATTTTTTTAATATCACACGTTTTCAGTATTTGTTTTTCTTTTTCTCACTCTCACGTTTGTTCATTCCTTTATTCTTTTTTTTCTCTTTTTGATTTTATTTTATTCTTCCTATCCAATAATATTTATTAGTATAAAATAAACAATCGCATAAAATAAAATGATAAATACATAAATATGGATAGCAAAATGATTAAAATTGACAAAACACAAATAGGTGTGAATAGATTATGTCTTCCTAGAGCAGTATGAAGAGAGCAATCGTCATTGCTCTCTTCGAATAAAGAGATTAGCATACAAAATTTACAGAATGCATAATAATTATAAGCTTTTGGAGTAAAAGAAAATAAGTTTATTGGAATAAAAAAGAATGAAGGGCATTATGGTAAACATACTTTGTTACGGACAAATTATAGATATTCCATTATTAACAAATATATTTACCATATACTAAAAGGTATATACAAAATTTTGAATTATTTTTGATAAAAAAGTTTAAAAAAGTGATATGTAATTAATTTTCTCAAATATTTTTGCATCAAGATTTTATGTAATTTGTGCTTTATTATAACTTGTTTTATTACAATGAAAAAAAAAATCAAAGTTATAAAACTATCAAGATGTATAATATCCACTTTATCATAAAGAAAAAAAAACAGTAGTAAAAATAATATTAATATCATAACAAAATTTATATTTTTTTTACTTATCTATCTTATTTTTAAATTTTACTTATTTTAAAAATATTAGAATTTTTATTTTTTAAAAATATTCCTTAAAAAAACCTATATATATATAATATTCAAAAAAGAATACATAATAATATTACATTCCATACAAAATGTCAAAATCTTTTAAATACATAATTAAGCGTGTGATTATATATGTAAAATCAACGACTAGGGTTTACAGATTGAGAGAAAACGTAAGAGAGAAAGATGAAAAATACTGTGTTTATTGAATGAATGTTCTAGAATCAGATTATACATCATCATATTCTTTATATACAAGTTGCTTAATGACTATAATACCCTCCTACTAAGACTAACAGAAAAGATGACCCTAATATACTATGCATATAAAAGTAAATACACATTATCAGCCCCCCTCAAGATGGAGATTGATGAAGCAATTCCATCATGGACTCCAAAGATTGATGAGCAGCAATAGACAAGGGCTTGGTGAACAAATCTGCAAGCTGAAGTTTAGAAGAAATATGAGCAGTAGAAATAAACCTTCCTACAGCTTGTTCCAAACTATTTCCAAATGATTAGTTCTCACATGAAAAATTGGATTAGCAGCAATATATAAGGCTACCTGGTTATCACAATGCAGTGAAATAGGCATTAAAACTGGCAAGCCAAAATCTCTGAACAGATAAGTAAGAAATTGAATATCACAAATAGTGGCTGCCATGCTTCTGTATTCAGCCTCAGCTGAAGATTTAGCTACAGTAACATGCTTCTTAGTTTTCCAAGAAAATCAAACAACCCAGAAAATATAAAAACCAGTAATAAATTTTTGAGTCAAAGCACATGTTCCCTAATCAGTATCACAAAAAGCCCTTAAAGACAGATTAGAATTTATAGGAAAAAATAGCCCTGAAGAAGGAGTACCTTTAAGGTATCTCACAATATGTAAGGCTGTATCCTAATGAGAATGCCTAAGAGCATTCATGTACTGGCTCAACTGTTGTTCAGAAAAAGAAATATCAGGTCTGCTAAGGTTCAAGTATATTAATCTGCCTATTAGTCTCCTAAACTTATCTGGTTCATGAAAAAAATCAGTAAACTCATCAGTTAACCTTAAGCCAGGAGGCAAGGGATTCTTGAATAGTCTGCATCCAGATAAGCCAATGTCTGATACAATATCCAAAATATATTTCCTCTAGTTAAGATACATGTCGTTATCTATTATATGAATTTCCAAGCCCAAAAAATACTTGGCATAGCCTAAGTCTTTTATAGTAAAAACATCATCCAAATCTTTCTTAACATAATAGATAGCAGCTTCATCATTGTCGGTGATGAGTATATCATCGACATAGAGAATAAGGGCCAAAAACACTGAACCAGTAGACTTAGTGAATAAATAATGATCATTTCGGTACTAGACAAAGCCAAATTTCTATAGTGTAGCTTTAAATTCAAGGTTCCATTGTCTGAAAGTTTGTTTAAGGCCATAAAGGGACCTCTTAAGCTTACACACTTTATTTTCACCAGTGACTATAACCAACAGGCAAAACCATATATATTTCCTTATCCAAAAAACCATGCAAGAAAGTATTATTAATATCTAGCTGATGAATGACCCAATTTTTAATTGTAGCCACAGCTAGAAAGAGTCTGACAGTAACCAATTTAGCTACTAGTGAAAAACTATCATGATAATCTACTTCTGCAACCTGGTTATAACCTTTGGCAACTAACCGAGTCTTGTATATATCTATCTACAGTTTTATAAGGTTTATTTTTTATATTATAAACCTATTTACACCCAATGGGAACTTTACCTGTAGGCAAATCAGTGACCTGCCAAGTATTATTCTATTCTATAGCAAATTTTTTTTTTCATTGTCTCAATCCAGTTAGGATCATCCTTTTGCCTGACTGTAATTTTTGGGTTCTGAAGTAACAAAAATATTTGCCACAAAATCTAAATGATTTTTATCAATAAAAGGAAAGAAAGAATCAAATATAGGATTAATAGGGTATGGATTTGAAAATGGGGCAGAAGAAGAAATATGAACATTAGAGACAAAATATGTTAACCACTTAGGTTTAGTTTTAGGTCTAACACTCTGTCTAGGTAAAGGAATTAATGTAGTATTGTCATTACCATTGTTAGAAACTAAGATTGTACAATCAGTAGACCTTGTATTAGGAGAAACAATAGAAAGGGAAGACAAAAGAGGAGCAAGAGAAGACACAGATTCAGAAGTAGAGAAAGTATTATTGACTTTATTTACAAAACTTATCATACAGGATTGGGGACTAAGAAAATATTTATTATTGATAGTAATAGAATCTTTATTTTGAATGAAATGAATGGTAGTTATAAGGAAACTATTTATTATCAAGGATGTACATTCCAGCATCAAACTTACCAACAACAGTGATCTTTACAGTCAAAAGGTCCAGTAAAAGACAATGTGTTTTATAAAAAAGGACTATAATATTTTGGGCTGAAACTAATTGAGTCACCGAAAGAAGGTTGTATTTAAATTTGGAAACCAGTAAAACATTTTTAAGAATTAGATTTCGACTAAATGTAATGGTTTCAGAAAAATGTACTGGGGTAGTAGTTTTATCAGGTAGTTGAACAATGTTTGGTGGATTAAGTCTAAACAAATTGGTCATGTTATTAACAACAAAACTCATATGACATGTAGCTCCTAAGTCTATTATCCAAAAACTACCAAAAAAATAATCAGACATATAATTGAATAACTAAACAGTACCTGTATAGGTAACACAGTTCACAGAAATAGGTTCTGTAATGCCTTTGCCTTTAAGTATCTTTTCTACCACCGAGGTAATGGTAGCAGTAACATCATCCAAAGAATATGGTTGAGACGCTTCTCCTACCAAAGCAGGTTGCTCTGCTTGAGCAACAAATTGAGTCTATCCCTTCCCCTTTGAAGCAGCCCACCTACCCTTCAAATACCAATTAGGATACCCAATGAGTTTAAAACAACTCTCTTTCTTATGCCCTTTGGCATTGCAATGAGTACAATACCTATTAGATTTGTTAAACCCATCTCTACCTTGTAAAGGCTTCCTATTACCATCAACATTTCCTCTAACACTTCCTCTACTACCAGACTGATTAGCCCCTATATTAAAAGGACCCTTAACAAGTAATGCAGAAGCATTCAAGGGATCAATAACTCCATTATTATCCTTCCTCTGTTTCTCAACCCTCAATATCATTGAATAGGCTTTATTAACTGATGGTAAGGGTTCTAGGAGTGAAAGAAATTTTAAATTTTAAATTTCATTTGTAAATCATTTTATTTTAAATAGCATTCCAGTCATACATAATCAAACATATTTAAATTTTAATGAATATTTACCCAAGAATTAGAGAGATTTGTCATGATATATTAATATATATAATTATAATTGTACGGTAAAAAATGAATATATGTATATATATATTATATTTAGGTATGTCACATAGTTAACTTACATTATACAATTTATTTTTATAGAAAAATGCTGCCACATATATGAGATGGTAGAGGCCGTGGTAGAAATACATGCCGAAGAAATTGAATAGTTAGACTGGAAAATATTGGCCAACATCATAAGGATCCTACTCCATCTCTTTCTGACGAGTCAGTTGATTATAAGGTATCCGAGAGCAGTGAATAAAATACTTATACAGATACTGCTTCACAAGAGGACTCATTTAGAGTAAATTCACCTGCTCCACCTCATATATCTCCGGTTCCACCTGCTGCACCACCAACCTAGGTTGATGTTGGTGCTATTTTTGTTCAGGCTATTACAGTAGCTATGACCGTAAGAGAATAATAACAACGACCATGGGCTATAATTTCTCATTGCGTAATTGCAGAGCAGAGAATTTTTATAGTACTCTAGACTTTGAAAAGGTTAATGATTAGCTTAAGAAATTGAAGAAAGCTTATTCTCTTATGGAGATTACTGAAGCTGAAAAGCTAAAATATATTCTGGCCTTCTTGGAAAATACAGTTGATGGTTGGTACACTCGATTAGTTCAATCCTATGGTGCTGAGTTGAGATGGAACACATTTGAGACAAGATTTTGTAAATAGTAAATCACTGATAATTATAAAAGAGAAAAGGAGAGCATGTTCTTCCAACTGAAATAAGACGGGATGACAGTCCTTCAATATATGGACAAATTTGAGAAAATGTATAGATATATGGATCATATGGTGTCTAAAGAGGAAGACAAGTGCAATAGATTTTATGAGGGTTTGCATATAAATATTCATAAAGGATTATCACAGGATCAGGCCAAAATTTTTCATGCTATGATAGATGGTGCTTTGGAAAAAGAGCAGTTATTAAAAGAAGAAACTAAGTTCGAGAATAAAAAAAGAAGGCAGACTCATAGTTCTTTTTAGGAATTTGCTAATAGAAAGATTAAGAGAGGTGGTAGTTCTTAAACTATACCATATTTTGAGAACAGTAGAGGTTAATTCGTGAGACCAAGTTAGCAAATAAACCGACCACAAATCAACCAAAGTTCAGTGCAACAATCGGTGGGTAACTTTACTAGTACACTAAAAGTTAACCAAAGTAGTAATTCAGAGCTAATCAGAGATCACGACCCTTATATTCTACTTGTGGTAGACATCACAATGGGGAGTGCAGGGTAAATTTTAGGGGATGCTATCAGTGCGGTGATACAGATCATATCAGAAGGGATTGTCCAATGTTAGTGAGGCATAGTGAGTCTGTTCAAGCATCATCAACATTTATTCCTCGAAGAGGGGGCATAACTCAATCATAGAAAAGAGGAACTGGGAGAGAAAACAACAATGGTATTGGTAGACATGATGGGATCATATCATCTGGTCAGACGGGTAGACCTCCTGCACAAGTTTGAGTTTTTGCTATTACTCAACAGGAAGTTTTAGCCTTACCTGAGGTGGTCACTAGTATGTTAGTTATTTTTGAAAGATATGCTCATATTCTTATTGATCATGGCTCCCCTCATTCATTCATATCACATGTATTTGCCACATATGCAAACGAGAAACTAAATTCCTTAGACAATGAACTAGTAGTGAGTTTTTCAGTGGGGACTTCTATGATGTGTGAACATGTGTATAGAGATTCAGCAGTTCAATTAGGTGATTTTAAATTATTAGCATATCTTATTCCCTTGCCTATACAGGAGTTTGATGTTATTCTTGAGATGGATTGGCTATCTCGCCACCATGCCACTATTGACTGTTTTGAGAAGAAAGTAAATTTTAGTCTGCCTAAAAATTCTACCCTTACTTTATGTGTAGAGTGAAACTTTCTTTTTTCTTCTGTTATTTGTGCTATAATAGTCTAAAAATTAATTAAGAATGGTTGTTAAGAATACTTAGCACATGTAATTGATACACAATTAGAATGGCCTAAATTGGAAGATATTCCTATAGTATGTAAATTTTCAGAGGTATTTTTAGAAGAGATTCTAAGATTACCTCCTAATAAAGAAGTTAAATTCTCTATTGATGTTCAGCCAAACACAACTCTTATTTCTCAAACTCCTTACAGAATAACTCCTGCAGAATTGAAGGAATTGAAAGCACAATTGCAAGAACTATTGGATAAGGAATTTATTAGGCCTAGCATTTCACCATGGGGAGCTCATGTGTTATTTGTAAAGAAAAAGGATGGATCCATAAGATTGTACATTGATTATAGGTAGCTAAGTCGAGTCACTATCCGGAATAAGTATCTTTTGCCTCGTATTGATGATCTTTTTGATCAACTTCAAGGAGCTAAAGTCTTTTCTAAAATAGACTTACGATCGAGGTATCAACTGAAAATCAAGGGGTTGGATGTACCAAAGATATCATTTAGAACTCAATATGGGCATTATGAATTTCTAGTGATGCCATTCGGGTTAACTAATACTTCAGTTGCTTTTATGGATCTTATGAATATGATATTTCACCCTTATCTGGATAGGTTTGTAATTGTATTTATTGATGATATTTTGGTGTATTCTCGGAGTAGAGAGGAGCATGAGGAACACTTGAGAATTGTATTACAAATATTGAAGAATAAGCAGTTATATGCCAAGCTTAATAAATGTGAGTTTTGGCTAGACATAGTAGTATTTTTAGGTCATATCATATCAGCAGAGAGAGTTTATGTTGACCCTAAAAAGATAGAGGCAGTAATGAACTGGAAACCTCCAACAACTCTTAATGAGGTGAGAAGTTTCTTAGGCGTGGCACCTTATGAAGCTTTATATGGAAAAAAATGCAAAACTTCAGTATGTTGTAATGAAGTCAGAGAAAGGGAATTGGTGGGTCCAGAATTGGTTTAAATTACTGCTGATAAAATCAAACTGATCAGGGACAGATTAAAAGTTACACAAGACAAACAAAAGAGCTATGTAAAGTTAAAGGGAAAGGATATTAAGTATGATATAGGAGATAAGATATTTTTGAAGATATCTCCATGGAAATGTGTAGTGCGATTTGATAAACATGGAAAATTAACTCTTCGATTTATCGGGCCTCATAAAGTTTTGAAAAAAATCGGCCCTATTGCTTATAGACTTGCACTACCACTATAATTATCTCAAATACATATGTTTTTCATATATCAATATTGAGAAAGTATAGAAGTGATCCTTCGCATATACTTCAGTGACAACCAGTGGAATTATGAGAAGATTTGACTTATGAGGAAGAACTAGTTGCAATTTTAGCCCAAAAAAAATTTTAAGAAGCAGGACTACTCATTTAGTGAAGGCCTTATGGAATAATCATTCAATAAAAGAATCAACTTGAAAAAAAGAGGAAGACATGATTGCTCGATATCCTCATTTGTTTCAATCGACGAATTGGTGAAAATTCGGGGACGAATTTTCTTTAAGGGCGAAGAATGTAATATCTTGTAAATTTTAATGTAAAATTTTATTTTTAACTAATTAATAATAATAATAATAATAATAATAATAATAATAATAATAAGTGAAACAATTAGATAAAATAGTAATAATAATATATAGTGGAGTGTATAGTAATAAAAAAATATAAATATAAAATATAAAATAACTATAATCATAATTAAAATCAAATCAGAAATTAGGTAATATAAAACTTTTATTATGATCCATTAAAATTAGTTTAGTGAATTTTGGTGGACAACACATTATGATTCGTTTATTAATTAATAAGAAAGGAAATTGTTAAAAGGAAGAGAAAGAAAAGAAAAGAAAAATCAGAGAGAGAGAGAGTGTGTGAAATGAAATCATAAATATCGAACATAAATTTTAAAAATCAGAAACAGTAAAGGAGAGGGAGAGAAACTTGGAGCAATAAACTTCATCAGTTTCGTTCGTCAATTTTTGGTGACCTATTAATATCATGCGCCGACTACTAGTGAAACCAACTCGACGAACTTTCCAACTCCATCAAAACTGTTGGGAGCCGCCACACGCACCGTCTGATTGCCTTATCAAAGCTTATGCCTGCGTCATCTTCGGAGGCAATTTTCGGCGACTTTTTGGCTACTTTTTTCTGACAACTCGGGTATTTTTAGAATCCTCTCATCTTAAATTTTAATTTGGTATATCATATGCGAATTATAGATGAGTATTTAAGAAACACTATATATATGTATATTAGGATAAATTAAACAAAATTATAAAAAATAAAATAATTTTTAATTAATTAAAGAAATTAAAATTTTAATTTATATGTAGAAATTATGATAAATTAGATTTTAAATTATTACAAGTAAAATTTGTAAATTGATAAACTAAAAAAGAATTAGTAAAAAAATTAGTGAGATTAGTAAATTAGAAATTATAATTGATTAATTAATTATAGTTATTAAAGGTAGAATTAAAGTAAAAGATAATTAATTAATGTAAACATTAAAAATATAAGTGAAATATTAAGTATAATTAAGATAATTAATAATTAATTTAGATATTATTAAGTTATAGAATAAATTAATAAAACTATGAATTAAGTAGTTATTAGTTATTAGTTAGTTATGTATTTTTATTAATATATGAATATATATATATATAGTTGTTTAATAATTGAATAATTAGAATGAAAATAGTACATATATATATTTATATATATTAGCTTGGAATAAATGTATTGATAGTTAAATTAAATTAAATTATTGAATTATAAATTTTGTTAGTAAGTTACAAAATTAATTTATAGTATTTTAGGCATAAAGATATAAATAAATATATTTGTGAAATAAGTAAATTAATTAAAAAATAATAAGTAAATAATTTATTAAATTAAGTTATATTAAATATTACTATTAAATTATTAACTATATAAGAATTTTATTTACAAAATTAAAATAAGTTAATCATATTATTATAAAGGAGTTAATTAATTATTAAATAATTAAATTAGGTATTAAATAAAATATAATTTAAAAATTTATAATATTTCATAAAATTAATTACTTAATTAAGATTTGTATTGATATAGTTGCAAAAATTAGGTTATTATTATTTAATCATGAGTTATGATAATTTCTAAAATATAAATTATATTAAGTAACAATTAATTGATAATATTATTAGTATTGTAGTAATAAAATATTATAATTGAAATTTTATAAATATTAATAATTTTCAAATTAGAATAATAATTAATATCATTATCATAATTACTGTCACTATTAATATTAAATAAATATATATGTAGTTTACTCAGTGTATACTTAAATAGTTACATTATTATTATTATCTCTAATATAATTGAATATTGAATTTAACATAAATTAATAATTTTAAGATGATAGTAATTAAATAATTATTTTTAACTACATAAATAAAGTTATTAATTTTATGACTCTATTATAAATGATTGTTGAAAAATAAAAATAAAAGTATTATGAATTAAATAAATTGTATACTATTAATTTTATTATTATTTATAAAATTCTACTATTAAATTAAAAATTTTTTAGTAATTATTAATTAAATAATGTTAATATCTAAATAAATATTATTAATGTTACTATTATTATTATTAGTGTTATAAATAGTGTAAGGTATAATAATAATAAAAATTTAAGTAAAAAGTTTTATTGTTAATTTTTAGTAGACTAGTACTATTATTACTATTATCACGAATCTATTTTTTTTAAAGCTAGGACTATATATATAATTATCATAAATTAAATTAATATTATTTAATATGAATTAAAAAAATTAGTTAATGAATAAATATTATTAATGGTAGTAAACTATTAAAATAAATAAATTAAAATAATTTAATTTAATTGTTTATAGAAAAATTATAATTTTTTAGTAAACTTTTACAGTTAAAATTTTATTGTTGAAAATATTTATTAGAAAATTTGATAAATAATTATGCTTTAGAAATTAAATAAATAATTATTGTAATATTACTTTAGAAAATTTGAAAGTCACAAAATTACCAAAACATCATTAGAGTTTAAGAACCCGAGATTTCACCGTCATATTCATAGCATACATCTATAGTGACTAGGATATAATTAAATTAAATAATATTATTATACGAATGAATCTAGCTGTAAATATAGAATATTAAGAGAGTCCTGTTGATTAAACAAATATAAAATTTGACCCAAGTGGGCAGATAAATATGTAATATTGTATTTTTCTTAAAGTATTATATATATTTATTTATAATTTTGAGAAAAGTATTTATTAAGTAAATTTATTTACAGTAATGATTTATTTCTGAATGTTAATTATTTTCTTATTAAGTGAGAACAAATAATAGTAGTTTAAATTTTTATAAGTGTAAATGATTGATTTTATTATGTTGGTAAATTAGTTTGTATATACTATTTTATAAATCTGTCTGATCGCACCTTGATGACAGATGTTTAAATTTAATGATATTATAAAATTACTTTTGGCCGGGGTAAGCCATCATGCGCCATTTTATAAATAAGTTAACTATGCTCTGCATATGTATATTAAAATTATTTCTCTTTAGACGTGCGAGGTAAACCATCATGCGCCCTTAGATTGAAGTTAAAACAATAAGAATTTATATTTGAGTATATATAAAAAATAATTAAAAATAAAATTATATTTATCAAGCTAAACTATAGATAATATTTATATTATGTATATATTATTAAATTTTATTTGTTCTCCATTATTTCATGTTTATCTATTTACTGAATAGTTAAATTCACCCATTGCATATATGGCATTTCAAATATTGAAGAATAAACAATTATAATATTTCTATCTTTTTTCTTTTTCAGCGTGTAGTTAAGATCGGGCCAATATAATTATCTTTTGAAATTATTTAATAGTTATCATAATATAATAAACAATAATAAGTTGTATTTAAGAATTTTAATATCTATTAGATTGTATAATTGAAGAATATTTAGTAAATTAAATTATGAGTGATGTTTATTTAGTAAACTAATATTATGATGTATCGTAAGATAAGTTTACTTTTAGATTTGAGAGAATGAGGTGTGACACATGGGTAATTAGATTACTATCTAGTCTCTTAATTCGCTTCTAATTGGCCATAACTAATTGACTGAGAATTGTTAAAAATTAATTAATCTATTATCTTAGAGCTAAATTCTTGTGAATGACTTGATCACTGTTTATATGTTTAAAGTGTCGTGCGAAGTAAGTCACAGTAAAAGCATAACACTAAATTATTAAACTAATTAGAAATTGAGTATATATTGTTAAATAATAATAATTGCTGGAAGGACTTGTATAAAATAGGTTTGTATTAATTACTTATAATTATGGGAGTAGTCATATAATAGAAGATTACATATAATTAATTCAACTGTAAATAATTTTTTTAAAATATTACATTAGTGGAGGAGAGATCGATCCTGATTTAATTGCTTAGAAGAGAATATATAATTTATCTTTGGACTATATCTCCATATGCTAATAGTAGATAATTGATAAGTAATTAATATATAATCTCTAAACTTAACTTTTCACAGTAGTATTATAAGTTCAATATAATTAATTCTCATATTCTAGTTTTATTTTAAATTAATTATAGTTTAAATCATTCTCTTAATTTTTTATTCTCTAAATAATAAAAAAAATTCTAATCTTGATAGTCGATAAACCTTTCTTATGTATATGAGTGACATTTCATTTAGTATTGTATTACTTGTTAATAATTTATGTACTTACAAAAATGTCACAATAGAAATTAAAGTGAAAGAGAGTTTATAAGGTCAATATAATTACTATTTAACTAATTTTAATTGACCGTTTTAGACCAAAATTAAACTTAACAACTTATTTGAATTTAGTTGCGGAATGGATTATTATAAATTTCTAACCGTAAATTACCATTTGAAAATATTTAGGGTATGTTTACTTGTAGAAAATTGAAGTTATTTTCTTAAAAAAAATTCTATAAAAAATAAAAAATAGAATATGATGTTCTCATAACCTAATTTTCTAAAATTAAATATAAAAAATAACTTTTCAATTTTATAAAATTAAAGAAGAAAATAGAAAACAAAATTTACATGTGTTACGAGGAAAACACGGAATTTTCTAAAAGTCGGCGTAAAACTTTTTAATACTTTTGTCTTGCCATTGTGATACTTGGGATCGAATCCGAGGATAAAAATTTTGTAATAAACATCAATTACTTTGTTTTTTTTTTTCCTTCTAATAAAAATTTTTCTTTTTCTTTTATTGCCATCAACTCCCGCATGTCCTATCAACTTTTTGTTTTTTAATTTTGATCCTTTCATTTTTTTCCTTTTTATTTTTTAATTAAATTTTCATTTATTTTAATTTTGCTTTATTAATTTTTTATTTTTTATTAATTTTTTATTAATTTATTAATTTTTTTATTAATTCTCAATTTATTTTATTCTTTTTTAATTTATACGTAAACATGCAGTGACGAAAGGAGGGGAATTCTTGAGGTTCAATGAACCTCCATTCCCCTCCTACACTTGCATATACATATATATATATATATGTATTTATATATATGTATGTATGTGTATATTTATATATATGTATGTATGTGTATATTTATATATATATGTATTTATATATATGTATGTATGTGTATATTTATATATATATAATTATATAGTATTTTATTAAAATTATATATATATTATTTTATAAAAAATTATATATATATTATTTTATAAAAATTTATATATATATAGTATTTTATATATACATTGATTTTTTTACTATGCATATTATATATATATTTTATTTTATTAAAATTATATATATAGTATTTTATTTACAGATTAACTTTTTTACTATATATGTTATTTTTATATATAATATTTTATTAAAATTATATATATTGACTTTTTTTTTAATTTGTGGGTATTTAAAGTTTTATGATTGGGTATATATATAGTATTTTATATATAGATTAGTTTTTCACCATATATATATATATATTTTTTTAATTAGTTGATATTTAGAGTTTTGTGATGAGGTATATATATATTATTTTTTTTTATAAAATTTATAGTATTTTATAAAAATTATATATATAATATTTTATATATATTGTGATTTTTTTCACCATATATGTTTTTTTTAAAAATTTATTTGTGAGTATTTATAATTTTGTGATTAAGTATTTATGTTAATATTAGAATTTTACAATTTAGTTATAAATTAGATAAAATTTCTCATTTGAAAAAAATTCTCATTTAAAATAATATTTAATAAAATTTTATAAAAAAATTAATAGATCTAAGAATTAAAAAATGAAAAAATATATAAAATTTTTTTATAAATTTTTAGAATATAATAAATAATATAAAATTTTGATAGAATTTTTTTTTAAAAAATTATAATAAAAATTTAAATTTTATTATAATATTAAATATTAAATTTTATTTTTAATTCGTCGATAAATTTTTTACTTGAAAAATTTATCCCCTTCATTCGGTCTCTGATTCTGCCACTGTAGACATGATATATATATAATAATTTTAAAATTTAAAAAATAATTTCTTATTTTTATAATTTTCTATAAAAATTATTTTTAATTTCCTATAAATAAATATTTTTTTTTATTTTTAAAACAAAAAACTATTTTTTTTATCAAATAAATATAAAAATAATTTTCATTTTTACTAAATAAAACATTGTTTAAATTTTCTATAGAAAATAAATTCTTTAAATCTCTTAGAAAGCTGAAAAATAAAACATAAAAAATTATTCTCTGTAAAAAAACCACGCCTTTAATTATTAGTCACTAGATTTTGTATTAATTTTTTGTCGTAGCTGAAATAATACTTTAAATTTTATTAATTAATGGTTTAAAATCAAAATTTCTTAATTAATTATAATTTGGACTTTTAATTACTAATAATAGCAAATTGACTACATTAAATCAATTTATCAATAACTCCAGGCGGATGATTGTCACGTGGTTATCAATTTTAAATGGTAAATGTCATTTATCGAATTTTAAATGGTAAATACCATTTGACTTTATTTTATTGTTTATTTGCATAACTGTAGCCATCAATAACAAATTTGCAACTTCATAATTTTAGAAAAAAATTTTATATAAATAATTCAAAAATTATGTGATCATTTACTAATTTATTGCATACATATATGTATGATTATAAAATATTTACAAATTTGAAACTCTTTAATTTTTAAAGTTTAAACTTTTAATTCCTAAAAGTAGCCAATTGACAATTATCAGTAGCTATTAGGCAAGATCTTAATGAAAAATTACATTATACAATCATGATTTTAACTAGACATGCTGGTTGAGATTGCAATCCAATTAAATAATGAAATTTTTTTATATTTTATCACTTGAAAAAATTATAAGGTTCATTTAGAAAAATTTTAGAATATAATTTTGAAAAATTATTTACATGTGTCCAAAGGCAAAATCAGACTTTTTATTAAAAGGAGACAAAATAAAAATATCATATATATTAAAAATAATATAAATAATAATTATTTATATATTCATAAGCTAAAACGTAGCTTAGGATCTGCTGAAAGATTTGTCAAATTAAATTTAATATGACTCTTTTATGAATTATGTTGTTCTTTATTATTATATCTTTATTCTTGAAGGGATGACACAAACATTAATTCAACTATAATTTTTCTCTTAAAATATCTCTCTATAATTTAAAAAAAATAACAATAATAATTATACGATCAAATAAAATATTATTATTTATATATGTGTATATACTCCTAAATTTATCTAATAAAACATTAAAAAAATAAAGAAAAAAATATTAAATCACAATTATAATCTATTAAAAAAATGTCAATAAAAAATCATTATATAATATTAAAAATTATAAGTATAAATAATAAAATTTAAATCGAAAAGAAGAAAATAAAAATATATTAAAAAAAGATAAAAATTCAAACATTATATCTTTATCAATAAATTTATTCATTTCTCTAATTTTTTTTTCTATCTTTGAATAATTTTAATTATCTTTTGGTTAATTTTTTAGAAGAGTGGTGATTTATGTAAAATTTATTGTTTAAACTTTTTATAAAAATTGAAGGATATGGAGATATTTTAAAATTTTTAAGAGGGTAATTAAGTATTTTTAAAATTTTAATAATATATATACATATAAAATAAAAAAATTCAAAATAGAAGGGAGACAACTGCTCCCTTCTCTAAATTGTAATTTTGCCCCTGCAGATGTCATTATCCAATTAACTTGTCATTCTAATTATAATGCCTAATTAAAATAGCATTTGTATTGTATAATTTCTCCACTTTCACGTGGTTATCAGACTTTCAAATGGAAAATTTTCATTTGACATTGTTTGATCTTTAGTCTATGCACAACCAAATGTAACTGCTAAACATTTAAATTATACTCTAATAACAAATTCGCAACCTCAAAGTTCTAGAGAACTAATAATTCAAATTGAACTCATTAGTGGCTTATTTATTAATCTATTAGTACACGTGAATTATTATTTTTTTTATTGTTGATTTCAAGTATTTGGAAAAATATAACAACTGAAATTTTGTTTTTGTAATTTAATCTTAGTTTTTTAAAATTACTCAACATTAAATTAACATTTTTCTTGTAAAGGTTGAACACTGTTAATTGCCGTTTGACAATATTAAGTATTAGCATTAAATTTTGTATCGTATATTTGATGTGTTTGAAAAATATAAAAATTGAAATATTGTTTCAAATTTTATTCTTTAGTGATTTAAGATTAAATATGAAAGATTTTTAAAAAATGAGAGCCCAGTGCATAAATATTCTGAAAAAGGGTTATACTCATTATGCAGTATTCTCTTCAGTTACAAAAAACTTAAATTTATGAACTCAGATAATAAGATGACAATACTTATTGCAACGATAATAATTATAGTTAAAAAATTAAAAGTTAAAATTTTGTTATTATTAAAATTTATATTTTTAATTACTAATAATAATAAAATGACAATATTTAAATAGTTATTAGTAGCTACTAATAAAAAAAAAAGTAATCCCATATATAATTCTCTCGTAATGTGTAATTTTAGAGAAGAGTTGGACTCATAAAATTAATTGTATGCAGTTTTTTTTTTTCAATTGAAAGAGGTTATTTTCATAACAGTAACTACAAATAAATATTGTCATTTAATTATCGGATTTTAAATAGTAAAGATTGTTTAATCATTGCTATTTATGAAATAGTTATTATTAATCAGACGAATATTATATATATATATATTATAATCTAATAATAAGTTTACAAACCTCATAGTTTTGGAAAAGATTTTAATACAAATAATTCAAAACTCATTGAATTATTTGCATATATGTATTGCATATTTTGGTTACAGTAATATATATAATTTTTTTTCAGAGACAGGTAAATTCATAAAGGAGCATAATAAAAAACTAATTATTACATGATAAATTAAGGTGACAATTCAAGCGATATAATAGACAAGACAATCACAGATAGGGCAGCGGTGGACGATTTCAGGAACAAGCAAGTAGACCAGAGGGCCACAACAGGAAGCTCTAATAAAAACCGAAGGGTCTTCATCGTATTGGCTACTTTCACGTAACAAAGGGTAGTTTTGGCTACTGAAACAGCAGCACCGTCCGGTGAGTTCAACCCACATGTTGCTAAGGTGAAACATACCACCTCCCAGATTCACTCTGCTCCTTAGATCCATCACCGTCGACCCATTTAACGTGTTCTTGTAAAACAGCACTTGGCTCTGCAAATAAATAAGTAGACCTATCAAAATGAATAAAATGAAAATGATAAAGCAAACGCAGAATGTGTATAAGAGAAAAAGAACAAACCCTAATATCGAAACAACGCTCCCATGGGAAAGGCATAGCAGCTTCAGGAGGACTGTTTCGAAGGAAAGACCACAGATTTCGAACCATTTTAATTAGAAGAAATGATATTATAAGTGTGTACAAGTGATTGTGAAGTTGAAGGTATTTATAGAAAAAATTTAATGAACTAACTCGGTTGTGTTTATCCGAGTTAGAGATTAGAGACTCGGTTGTGTTGCAATTAAGAAGAAAACCTTCTTTTATATGTATTTTTCATTTATTGAAACTAATTAAGGCAAGGATAGATAAGTCTCTTTAATGAAATGACTTATTTCAATTTTATTTTTTTTTATATTTAGAAAAAGAAGGTCAATAACAATAAATATTTGTAAGAAAGGCATTTGAATTAAGGCAAATTATTAATTAATTAAAACAACAGAAAAGAAGGCAGGTTGGTTTTTGACTTTTGAGAATTTGAGACAGCCCTAGTCGCAGTGTTTCTTATGCTGAAAACGCATGTAAAATTGCAAAAGCATCCACTTATACAATTGACACATGAAAAATATAAAATTATTTTATAATTTTATGCGATTTCTTTATTAATTTGTGTCAAAAAAAATCTAACCAAAAGTAAGTAACTTAATTCATGCAATGCGATGAATCAGCGGCCGGCTCAAGATTTAAATATAATATAAGGGGCGAACTCATTTATATCTCTAAAAATAAAGTTGATATATAATTAATTCATTAAACTTCTATGTTTAGGAACAAAAGTATAATGCTAAAATTTAATATCAAATATGTGTCAAAAATTTGAACACATAACAAAGCTAAAGTTTCTGTGATGAAAATTATATACGGAAGTTCACTTTTGTTTAAATTTTAACATTTTTTTTTACTTCAATAATTTGATTTATATGGTAATTAAGAATTATGTTTTATTCACTTCCGTTTAATTTCATTGCAGTGACATAAGAAGTTTTTATAAACGAATCTGGAAGTGAAAAATGTTGACAAGAAACAACATAATTTTTCAGAATTTTTGAAGCCAGTGTTAAGGTAATTAGTTGAATAAAAAAAATTTTCTTTGTAATTTTGACGTCTAATATTGAATATATTTTTGAGAAACATAGAAAAATACGTAAGTAGCAAAAGAATTTTAAATTTTAGGGGTTGAAATGAAAACAAATTATATATGGAGCGAAAAATATTTATGTAGAATAAAATTACAAATAGAAGTTTGAGGCTAAAATAGAAATTATATGTAAATAGAGTGGCACACCCCTTAAACACTCCTTAACTAATTAATTTTTTTTAAAAATATATATATATTATAATTTTTTTAACCAAATATTATATGTATGATACCTTAATTTTATGAAAAAAAAATAGTTTGATCTGATTCATTTAAGTTTGTAAATTTTTAATAAATCATGTTGCTTAACTCAATTGAATTCATTTAACAAATAAATCAAATTTTAATTTTAATTTAAAATATGATTGAACTAAGCAGTGGCGGAACCAGGACAAAGACGAATGAGGGAGTAAAATTTTTTAGCAAAAAAAATTACGGACGAATTTATATTTAATTTAATTTTTATATTAAATAATTAAATGATGAAATTTTTATTATTTTTATTTTAATATATAAATACTATAAATTATATAAATATAAAATTAATTATAGTTTTATATTATATAAATATAAGTATATTAATTATATATGTATATAAATACACACTTTTTTATAAATATATATATATGTATATGTACATAGGAGCCAGGGGTTTTTTGATATTTGATAGCTTTTAGCTGCTAGGTATGATTAGGTAGTCAAATAATTGTTGTTTATGAAAAAAAAGAAAAAAGAATAAAACTTGTGAAACACCCAGTAAATCCGAATTAACTTAAAATAAATTTGATTTGACTCAAGTCATTGAGAACTCTTCATATATATATATATATATATATATAATTTACACAAGTTAAATATTTAAATAGATACTTAAATTATAGATTAAATAATAATTAAATATTTAATTTTTTTTAAAATTATTTAAGTATTTTTTATCATAATAAAATAAATATAAATTTAACAGTATTTATAATCTCAATCAAATAATATTTTTTTAGCAGTTATGATACTCATTTTTTTTAATTTTTTTAAAATAAAAATTAATACTTTAATATTATATATTTTATAGTAACCGGATGAGATTTATTATACATTAAAATTAGTATTATAGGTTAATATTATTATTATTATTATTTTATAATATTATTATGAAATTTCTACTATTATTTTTATATTACAATAATAATAATAATTATTAATTAATTAAATGTGCATCACCATCAGAAAAAAAATACAAATAAAAAAATTAACAAATAAAAAATAGAAAAATAAATTAATAAAAAATAATTTATTAATAAAAAATAAAAATAGAAATTAATAAAAGAAATTATTAATATAAATTAATAAAATAATTTATTAATTTTTATTTAATAAAAATTAAAAAGAGTGAGTCTTATTTATGCTAAAAAGAGTATTAACTGTTAAAGATTATAGTTGTTATTAAATTTATATTTATTTGACTATATTTTAATAAAAAAATATTTAAATAATTTTTAAAAAAATTTAAATATTTAATTACTATTAAAACTTTAGTTTACGTATGTATTTGAACGTTTGGATAATCTACGTATATATAATAGAAGATAAAGGGCAAAAGCGGCAAAGAGAGAAAGGCAAGCAGGCACATGCTTTTTTTTTTTTGTTATTCTAAATAATTCATAATATATATATATTGGCTATTAAAAATTAAAATTACCACCCCAAAATAATCGAAAAAGCTCACTAAAAATATTAATAGGATTTCCTAGAAATTGAAGTCGCCCTTCATTGTCGTTATTGCTCTGATTTAAATTTTTATTAGTTATAAATGATTTTAGTAATTAATACCATGGTAATGATGGACATTAGTGATCCAATTTTCTTAGCCAGGTTTACTTGACTAGCTGATTTTTTTTCTTTTTTAACATTATTGTCTAGTTGAGTTTAAGGTTTGAAAATTAGTCTAATTTCATGAGCTGTAGGTTATGTTTAATATGACAGATTTTGAAATTTTCATATCTTTAATATAGATTTCTATCTTAGTACAATTCATATTATTTCATTTTATCTCTTTTCTAGAATTACATATATAATTATATTTACACAATCATACTTATTTATAATTAGAACTGACTACAACTAATTCAAGATATAAAACTGAAAGAACTAGGAAATCATTAACACTAGATTTAATAATGATGTATTTTTTTAGAATAAAATTTAATAATATATTAACAACTGCATATAGAAATTAATGAAGTAATTAAATTAGTTTAATACATTACAGCTTTGTATTTAGCACAATTGATCAGTTTACTATTTTTATTTTCACTTTTAACTATTTTGACAATTTAATTTAACTTTTTCATATCTATTTAACTTTTAGTTTAAGAGTATGAAAAAGAAATATAAAATGTGTATACACTTTAATATAACATAGTCATTAGTACTCTCATTGACATGTCATATATACAAGATTTAATATATTCATAGTCTATATAGTTAAGCATTTTTGTCATTTTTTTTATATTCTTCGAATAATCACATACCCTTTATACTTAATTTTTTTACTTGTGCGCGTTACAACTTCTAGCAGCGCGTTAGTACATTATAAATGTTGCATTGGACTATTAAATAACAATAATATCCTCCATTTAATTGTTAAGAAATATTATTTTAAAATTTTTCACCTTTATTATTTTAATTTAGATAACAATAATAATACTATTTTAATTTAACTTAGTATTTTTCTCTCCCTTTCCCTTACTTTCTTGTCGAACAAACAAACCCTTACAACAATACAAAACTCTAAAGATCCTTCAACAAATTCTCCACTCAGGCTCTCGTACATTCACTTCTCTGTCCTTTATCTATTTGTTAGATCTACTTCACAAGGCATAAAAAACTTAAAATCGTTCCATTTAACAAAAATTTTAAACACTTCTCTAAATTGATTCTTCTATAAATATCCACCAATCAAAATTGTATAGCATACGATCAAACATGTTATCAAAGAGTTTTTTTAGCAATATGCATATTACCCACTTTCAAGTAGCCCAAAATCATCAAGTTTGATGAGATTGTTTTTATAAGGCATTTGATCGAACAGTTGGCGTGCTTGAGATAACTGGCCATGTTTAACATATCTACACAATATAATTTAATTCGCCAGTTACAACAATAAAACAAACATATTAACTAATAAATTTTCTTAGAAGCGAAACAAAAATTTTGGGAGATTAAAATTGTGCAACTTAGGACACAAAGCAGAGAAGAAAATAACTTAAATATTGAAAATTGAGAGTAAACAACATTTGTTAGATAAACTAGGTGCTAAAAGTAGCAGTGGCCATGTATTTAGATGCAAAAATGTAAAGATTTAGAAACCCAAAGAATAGTAACTCCAAGAACTAAGAACACATATGCTCTCATGAACAGTAGCTTCTCTTTGGAACATGAACAGTGGCTTCTCCTTGTAAATGATGGACAATAGCTGAATTATTAATCCTTTCTCTAGAGCAACAGATTCTTTAAGATATTTGGCGTGAGACATATACTACTAAGAAAATTAGTTGGAGACTTCCTTCTTCTTTGATATCATCAGTTAAAGCAATAGATCTCATGAATCGACATCTTTGTTCACATCTCTGCGATGACGTCCATCAACCTTATCCCTCGCCAAAATGGGCCTTCTCATCACTCCAAGAACTAATTAAGCTTAATTTTGAATTTTTCGGCTAAGAGAAGAATAGCCACAGGAGCTCAAGATTCAAAATTTGAGCTAGTGTTGATTCATGTTTTCTACTTGCATCTGGTGGTGAAGGGTGTGTTAATTTTGAGTTAGTGTTGGTGACTATGTCCGGATTAAAACAATATAGTTGAAGAAGGAAGAAGAAGAACCCAATTTGTTGTTTGTTTATCGAGAAAATGAACGGTTCTAAAGAAGAAAAATTTTGACTTTTAGTTTGCTGACTTGTTTACATTTAGTTTGTTGAGCTATATTGACAGGCGCGTGCATTTTGTACATTGTAGCTGTGTCTCGTTTTGTGTAAAGAAGAGGTAATTGTAAAAGCAAAAAATTAAGTATAAGGGCTGTGTTATTAATCGAATCGAAGAGTATAAAAAATAAAGTGATAAAAATATCTAAATATACTTCAATTTAGCTTTTTAGTATTTATTTGACTCCACTCTTCTTATTTAAAATTCAACCAATACTTAGAGTAAGATTAGAATTTAATAAATTTTATTGATATTTTGATAATAATATTTTCTCAAACAACACTATGATTATTAAATAACTACATTTATCAATTATAATTCTAATACTTTATTAATATATCATTAAAATTATTGAAGGAATTTAAGTTAAATTTTTTTATTACATACTATAAGAAAAAGCAATTAATTTTTAAAAACTTTTTAGCATTGGGAGAAAAAATTATTTTTTTTTATTTTGATGTTACTTGATATATATATATATAATTTCTAAATTAAAATATTTTTTAAACATAGTTTCTTTGAAAACAAATAATTTACTAATAGTTATTAAAATAAATTGGTTTGCAATTACATGGTGAACAAATTGCTATAATTCTAAGAATCATAAAAGATTTATTATTAAAAAAATAATTTCATACGTAAATAATAGGTACTCATAAGAAAAAAAATACATATTTTATTTTTCTGAGGAAGTAATATTTTAAATTAGTACTAAATTACAAAGTGATATATATATATATGTGTGATTTTAGTTATATTATATTGAAAAGCCAAAAATTAAAGTATAAAAGCAAAAAAATTGACAGATTGTATCAAGTACAGAGGACTGCATATTTTTTTCTCTTCTTTTTTTTTTTAATTATTGTCCAAGCAAAAACAAAGGGGAGAAATAATATTTATATTCTCTTATTTTCTATCCATTTCCCTAAAACAAACAAAGTATAAATATTTAAAAACTATACCCTTAATTAAATCTCTCCTAAATCAAGTATACTTTTCAAAAATCTTAAATACATTTCATTTTCTTATTTTAATATAATTACTATACTGCTTTTAAAATCTATTCCTATTAAAAGTATAAACCTTAATTAGATGTTCATCTCTCTCTCTCTCTATCTATATGTAAAATCAAATAAAAAAAATTAAAATTGTAACCCAAATTAAAAAAAAAAATTTCATTCTCTTTGTATATATATTGAAAATATTCTCTAGCTTGTTTAATTTATTTTATTAGTATCATTTTTTTTTAAATTTGGAATATTATATTTATTTAAAATTGACATTGAATTTTCTTATTTTATTTCACTTGGCATTTATTTTTCAATTTGGTATTGTAAATTTATATTAACATAAATTTTTCTTATTTTAATTAGGAATTTAATTATATAAGTTTAGGAAACGTATATAGCCTAAAATTAAGTTGAAATTTTAATTAAATAAGTTTATGAAATATATGAGATTAAATTTATAATAAGTTATTTCAAATCAGCTTGTTGATTCAACACTTGATGCACAGAAGTGAGCAGCTTATTATCCTGAGATTATGGATTCTCAAGAGAAGTGTGTGATTTCATTGCTCATTATTTTCAGTCAAGTTCTCCCTTCAAAATCTGACAAGGTGCTGTGTTGAAATTTCAATCTAACAAATTAGGGATTTTTGTGGTTTTGAAGGATAAACAAAATTTGAGATATCCAATTATTAAAATGACTTGAGATATCCTTTTTCTTAGCTCAAGATCTGTAATGCAATCAAAGAATTACATCTATTCTGTCCACAAATAGGAACGAATTAAGATTATGAACTTAATTATTTATATAATACGATAATCAAATGTATTTCATGTTTATTCCATAACAAAATATACCAGAATAGACTAGCCTGCATTCTTAATATCATAAAGAGGAAAGAGGTTATTTGAGCCTACGTAAATAGATACCAAAATCAAGTGAACTTTGAACATCATACGAGTGGGAGCTCAAATAAAAATTCGACTCATCTACACTCTTACCCAAACCTGTCACATTGAACCTCCCAATAAACGAGAAAAAAAAAAAAAAAAGATCATCCGCATTGAATTCAGAAATTCACAGGAATCTAAAGTGTCTTGTGATCAATAATGTGAAAATTATGCGGTGGCAACAAAACTTGGTTCCGGTTTTGGCAGCAGAAAAATGAGCCTTAACATCCCATTCCAAGTGCCAGGAGTTTCTAATAGAGGCCATGTAAAACACCTAATCCCAACTGAAATTTCATGAATTTCAAAATTGATAAGCAGTCAGTGATTTTTAAATGTACAAAGCCAAAGATGACGCTAATTAATCCGATGCTAATTAATCCGAATCACCAGTAATATGAATCTGTTGATTCATAAAGCACTCGCTCTTCCATTACTACATAAATGAAAGTTTTTAACAAAAAAAACTGTTCTCAAATTCTATGGGAAATGGAAAAATTTAACTAGCAACTGACGCTTATGCCTACATGTTTAACTGCAGACCAACTATAGGTTAGTTTCAGTTGAGATAATTAACGCCTCTTCTTGCTTGCTTTTGCAGCACTGGATGGGGAAGCAACCAGGTACACGAACAAAACAACAATGGAGATGACAGAAATTAGAGACCCATATTTTGCCAATAGCCTCTGCAAATAGACAAGAAGGATATTAAGAACAAAGAACAAGGGGATTCATATATCAGAAATTTAAAAATAAATAAATAAATCACAGATGGAAAAATGTAAGTTTTTGGGTTCATGATGTAAAAAACTATTATTTGATCCCCATTGAAACATTGACATGGAAAAAATGATCAAGGAAACAGTCTTAAGTGATCCCCAAGGTGTGAATGTCAATATATTAGCATATTAGATACAATTGATGGATAGATATTTTATGTTCATGATCAGCAACTTTCAGTAGGATAAATCTGATTGAGAAAAGCAGGATGTATGGATTTATTTTGCCCATTTTACATCATTGCCGGCCTGTTCAACTTCTCTCGGATGCATATTTTAACAACCATCATAAACTAAAAACCAAAACAGTGAGAAGATGACTCATACCTTAGCCTGCAAAACGATTTGCCCGAGTCCCAAGGTAATTCCAAATAAGAAAGCGAGCGAGAGAGAGAAGCGTCAGGCAACAGTAAATAGTTACTGAAGCACAAAATGACTAGTGTAAACACTAGATATTACAGCAAGAACTTACCCATTCAAACTTCTTTTCTGGAGGTCTCTCAGCAAGGACATCAAGAGGCGGTATGGGAGTAGAATATGCCTCCTATAACCAACAGTCACAATATGTAAACTTAGCGCCTACAGTAGTAAAAAGAGAAGGAAATACAGGATCGAGTTGATGTCAAACCTGTAGAGCTGACTTAGTGGGTATACGGAATGTAATGACTGCTGGGGAACCATAAAACATCCCTTTGATTTTTCCCTCCAATTCAAAAGAGTGTGACAGGATACCACCACTGCAATATGTAGAGTGTGAAATATTAAACTGAAGAGAAATGCAAAAGGAAAAAATTGAATGCAAATACTGGAAAGTGGTACTCACGCATCAAGTCTTTCCCATGATTGTGAAGTGTTGCCACTGACAATATCAAATTTATCTTCAGGCCAGTGATTATCAACAAGACTTACATCATATGCAGTCCTAGAAATTTTACAGAAGAAACGAAAAAAGAAATTATAAGAAAAATGTTATGAAACCATAAAAATTACAAACCACAACAGTTAGCACAGAACTGGGAATACAAGGAACAGACTATCTAGAAAGTGCAAAAGGCATACACACGTCTACTAGTCTACTAAGGTTGCTAATTTAATCTTGTGGCATATAAAAGGGCAATTCAGATTGCACTATTCAATTCCATGCAACAGCAGAGCATCTTAAATGATTAAAGATACAAACTAGAAGATGAAATAAAGGTTTTATGCTTCAAAGTTTTTATTTGCTACCATATAACCACCCTGTAAACCAGAATATCTTCTGGAGCACTAGAGCAGTGCACCTTCAAGTATAACACAAGTAAAGAAGGCAAGAAGCAAGAAGTGGATCATTGATTATTTTCTAAGGGCTTGTTTGGTACATCTTGGAATCAAAATCCAAGTGGAATTGGATTCCAAATACTTAAAGACATCCATTTTCGAGTTCATTTTTTAATTGATTAAATAGAACATACTGATCAGATTAATAATTATATTTTTTAATATATCATATCAATAAGAATTAGTCATTGAAATTATTCAAATGTAAAAAAATAATAATAATAAGAAAAATTTCAGATTATTTTTGTAACAGAGAAAAGAAAAAGGAAATCCTATTCTTTGAATAGTATTCTATTCCTAATCCTAAAGTGTAACAAACATGCCAGGGTTGAACACGTATTATGCTATAACAATGACAGATAACAACAGTTCTGCATGCAGATTTTCCTTTCATATAATAAACTCTAAGCATCTGTCCCACATTCCACTGCTACTTTGAACCTAGTAGATTCTCATTCATGCCATCTTCCCTTGTGATTCTCATTCGAGCAGAACTAGGTGTACAAGGGGGGAAACTTTCTAAAAAGAAAATCCTCTTCAGATTCTAGATAATGTTGAAAAATGTTATAAAAAATAATCCTAATTAAATTACTCCCCGTGGTCTCCAAAATTAATGTTATTTGCAAAAAAAAAAAAACACTCTAATCCCTTCAAATTTCATTATATTTTAATTGATTTTCATTTACATCCTCAATCGAGAAATTCTAGTCTCGCCCTTGGGTTCTTAGATGAGCAGAATTCAGCTTCTCAATTGTATTAATGGTTGGAGCTTATATAGATCCTGATAATATAAGCTTAGTTAAATGTTTATGAATCAAAGTCCAGGTCTCTTAAGAACCAAAGAAAAGTAAAATTCCATCCAATTGTTTACCTAATTAGCTGAATTTGTATTTATATCTGAATTTCCGATCGAATTGATCCGTTGTTTTATTGAACATTTTGTTCTTTGATTATTGCATCACAATAATATCAATTAACCACAGATTTCAAAACTCAAAACAAAACTAGAAGACCTGCTCAAACAAATAATACAAAGAAAAGGCTAACTAGATCTGTACATTAAACACAAAGCAATAGTAGGAAGCTTAGATCTGATCATAGAGTTTTCTAAAATAATATAAATAAAAAGTGAAATTAGAAACGAAGAAACTAACGAAGTTCCTTGATTATAGATATCGACCGATACCGAGACTCGTTCGGCGCCGGATTTGAGCCTGTTGAGAGTGGCCTTCTTGTGGGCTACTACGAAGGGAACATCTGAGCTAGCAAGAGATGATGAGACCAAGAAAACAGCTACCAAAAATGAGATTAGCGGCTTGATTACCGGATTTGCCATTGATTAGCGGTAGCTGTGGTTGCTAGGCAGAGGAGGATTTCGGTTTTAGATTTGTCCAACGGATGGAGAAATGAAAATGGGATCTTTACAAAGAGAACGACTAGGGTGTGTATCGTAATTGGCCGTGTCGAATGTCATTGATCCGCAATTTTAAACGACATCGTATTAGTTTAAAAAAAATGAAAACCATTTTTTCACAAAATTAGTTTAAACAGATTATTAGAGTGTTAATAAAATTTATTAAAAATCACCAATTAACACAAATCTAATATCGATTGTCGCGTTTTATCATTTGTAATTTCTCTCTATTTATATTTTATTTGATAAATATTTTTTATTTTTATATAATGAGTATTTATTTTATGTCCAGATTGTAAAAAATAATTATGTTTTATGTTTTTTTTACTAAAGAATGATGCCTTCATTGAAATTTATCAAAATCCAATACATTCTTAATAAAAATCTGGAACTAAAGTCCATGTGATGGCAACAGTAAAGGAACAAAAAGGTCTAGCTAGGCAATAAGTAACTTGATTCGTTGAATGCCTAATCCAACTAAAAGAGAAATAATTATAACTAATAAACTGATTACACTACTGCAAAACTCCTCCTAATATCGTGGAAATAGTAATGAAGCTTGCAAATCAGCAACTACCAAGGAAGAGTCTGATTCAATATGTATACCTAACATTTCCCCAATGACAAATCTAAGACCCCAAGATCTACGGAAGCAATTGATTAAATTCAAAAATAAATATTAAAATTAACATTTTATAACTCGTTATCAATTTTATCAAATACATCTCTGCCAGTAAATAAACAACCATTTAAATATAACTTTTTCTTGGATTTGAAAAGTTGCAGGTGGAAAAGCTAGATGTTTTTCCTTTTTTCTTTTTTTTTTTTTGCTCATGTTTTGCAAAGTGCCCCTTCAGGTGTTTTAACTTGGCTTTCTCATGGCATTGTTGGTGTGTCTTACAGTCGTAGAGTTGTAGTTTAAGCGAATTGGTCAGCATCCTTTGCTCTCATGTTTATTTGCACATGTTTTTTTTTTATTTTTCCATTTTTATTTTTCATTAGTAGATCATTTGCTAGATTACTAAAAAAAACTGATTACTTGAATGTATTTTATAGAGATAGATTATTGAGATTATATTTTACTGAAAAAATTATATTACCGTATATAAAAGATATAATAAAATACTGAAAAGTGAACTAAAAAAAATATTAACTTGTTTAGTTACAATTTAATTTTATTGAAAAAATTTCAATACTACTTAAACTATTCTTATAACATATTATTCTTATTTTACTATATCTTAAAGTGTGTATATAATTATCTTTTGATATGAGACACCTCAATTTTTTTTTCAGTAAAATAATTTTTCCTGCTCACTCTAGATAAAATATTTAACCAACCGATTGGTAAATTTTAGTGAGTCTATTATGTTAATTTTACATTGATTATTTACACTTTGTTTAGAGATTTAATTTGATTTGTCTAAAGATTTTATTTGCCTTAGTAAATATTTTGTTTTCTCCAATTGTAATCATTGAAAGTTTTTTTTTTTTTCAAATAACACATTTTACATGTTTAATAAAATATTTTTTAAAAAAGAATTTTTCATTTTTTTAACTCTCATGCTTTCTCTCAAAAATTTATTTTCTATATTTCTTAATTTGGAATTCACCACATAATATATAAATAATATATAAAAGTTTTTCTATACTTCTTTATTTGGTATCCACACATAAACAATATATAAAAGTTTATGTATGTTTCTTAATATGAAATTCATCACATTGAATATCAAATTATATATAACATATATAATATATATATGACATATAAAAGTTTATATATATCTTTTCATCTAGAATATGTTATATTTATCAAATTATATGTAATATATATAGAGAGAGAGAGAGAACGAATAAATGATCAATAAAAGTTTATATATGCTTCTTAATTTAAAATTATATTTATCAAATTATATACAACATATATAACATATAAATAACATATAAAATTTTTATATATTTTTGCATCTCAAATCTATTATATGCAACATATATAATTCGTAAATGACATATTAAAGTCTTATATATATCTTTATTTGGAACTCATTATATTTATCAAATTATATGCAATGTAAATGATATATAAAAGTTTGTATGTGTTTTTTAGTATGTAATCATTATATTTATCAAATTATATGCAATATATATAATATGCAAATGACATATAAAAGTTTTTTTTTGTGTTTTTTTAGTATAGAGCTATCATATTTTATCAAATTATATGCAATATACATAACATATAAATAATATATAAAAGTTTATATATTGATTACAAGTTTTATATATTTATTATATGCTGATTATATTATTTTATATATCTTATATGATGTTTATAAGTTTTATATGAAATATATATAACATATACACTTAAAGAAGAAAGGGCAAGTTTATAATTAATGTTTACGCATTTTTGCAATTAATTATTGCACTTTCATATTTTTTCTAAATTTTTTCAAAGTCATCCTAGTTTTGTAAAATTTTCAATTAAAATGCATGGGCTTGTGCATCTTGCATGAGAAGGGCTTATGTTCTAGCAAGTAACCGTGGCCACCAACCGATTAATCAAGCCCACCGATTTTAGTTTATGGTCTGATTTAATTTAAACCGTAATTATGAAGAATTGTTTTGATTATGATTTAAATCAATTTTTATTTTTTTTACTCTGCCCATAATTAAAACTGATATCTTTCATGAGATTAAATTCTTAACTCATTTTATAATTTTAACTGTTAAATATTAATTGTTCAAATAAAAATATTATTTGTTAAATAATAATAGTAAAAAAGAGTTTTTATTATTAAATATTAACAAATAATACTATTAATAACAAATAATAACATATTAATTATTAAATAATAATAATAATAGTAATAACAAATAGTATTCATATTATTAATAACAATAAATATTTGAATTAATTCATTGAAAAAGTTAATTTAAGATTTATCATCAGACATATTAAATAGAAAATTTTAGCCGCCTTCTTTTATATGAATTCTTATAGGTTTTTTTTTTAATTAGACAGTGAGACTGTCATCAGTTCATCGACAGACAACAACCCGTCTATTTTTATTTATCTTATTTTTATATTTTTTTAATTTTGTGTATTTTTATTATATAATTTACTTTCAAAATAATTTTCAGATCAATATAGATCTAATATTCAGTGTCTGTTTTTATTTTGTGTAATTTTACCTTTTATAATAAAACTAAATAAAATTAAGTTTTGTTGTGAAGTTTTATCATTCTTTATTTAAATATTTTATGTTCTCTTTTAATAGAGATTTGTCATTCTTTAATGGAGGTTATTTATTATTATTATTTAATGGAGGTATTATTCTAGTATGAAAGATTATTACAAATTACATATTAAATGAATGTTTTGTTGAAAGTTAAATTGCATGAGATATTCTACCATTATTTGCTATCTGTATCGAAAAAATTCATATAGTTCAAAAAGATATAGTAAATTATGTAGTTATGCATATCTTATATATTTGAAGATTATATAATTTTATTTTTACCTTATAGATATGCGTTTGAAGTTATTAATGAAATTGTATTTTACATTAAAAAAATAACAATAATAATAAATCATGATAATAAACAATATATTTTTTATTTTTGCGATTTGGATCTAAAACTGTTGTTCCAGGCCTTATTCAAAGAATAGGAAATTGGAATCAAATCTTTATGGTCTGGTCTCGATTTCGAATGGACCCAATTTTTTCAATCACAGTTTGAGTCAATAAACTAGATTGTACTTCTCAAATTGTGTCATGGTTCATAGAAAATCGTGCTCATAGAATCATAGCTACTAGCAAGCCTAGTCTTTGGTTTGAGTTTCCACATGGCCTCATGCTTCCCTTTTGCCTAAGTTTGTATAGTTCCTGGGGGTGTACAAGGCCTGATTTGGGATGAGTTTACTCCTATCTTGAGGCCCGATCCAAATATACTTCAGATTAAATAATTTAGCTCGTAGCCGGACCTTAGCTCAAATGGGTCAGGCTATTTGTTTAGTTTCCTTGATCGATTAAACTCATTTTTCTAAAAATGTCCTATTAGATCGAATCATTCATAACCCTCTAGTAACACCCTAAGATAGCAAATATCTAACCATATATCATATTTCAAGAACTAATTAAAAGTCATAAGGGAAATTTTAAGAACCAAAATTCTCAAGGGTCTCGCATTGACAAAAAATGAGATCATATGCTTTTGTCCACCATGTGGTCGAAACTTCGCATATGTGATACAAAACACATGCCACAGTGTTCTTCCCATTACAATGGGGCATATGTCTATCATAAAAACACATTTTTAAATTAAAAAAATACCATGTATATGACAATTTAGACACACTCAATGTCTAATTGAAGTTCACATATCTATTCAGTTTGATTCAGAATTAACATCTGGCGACTTAGACAGAATTAGACATAATTATGTATGACCAACCCAAAAGTAAATAACAAATCTCATTATGCAAATGAGACGACCATCTTGCTTCAAGCACGAGCTCATTATCACCTATATAAAATGCTTGAAAGCAGTCTCATCATCACTTGCCATATAGACAAATAAAAGAAAATTAACCATGTGAGAAGATTAAATTATATTCTGTCTGACATGCTCTTAATAATAAATGCACCAAGTATTTAAACTCATGTAAACATAAAACAAACATCATGTTCAGTATTAATAAAAAAATAATCAAGTGAACATAGTCTCAAAGAAATAAATATTATAAATATATTAACATCTATGCAATCCAAGAGACCTTTTATACCCAATAAATGTATCACTAAGAATTGGTTGGGTAAAGGGACCTACAACCATATCATGCATAGAAAATATATTTTACGTTCACTACATCCATGTCTCAAAAAATTAACTTGTACAATTTGCTTCTAGCTGCTTTTTCAAAGTGTTGAACCTATTCATATTTGCTTATCAACCTAAAGAAAAACAAATACCAAGTCTTGTACACACCATTATATACAAATGAAAAAACAATAGTACTTGTATAAGGGATATTTTTCACATGCTCTATATCCTTTTGAATATTTGGAGCATAGTTTATGACTCAAGCATTTGTCTTAGCAACTGGGGTATCTATATGTTTGTGATTACACATACTGAATCGTTCAAGTACTTTGTAAACAATTTCTTTAAACAATCTTGAAGTTTTTTACTCCAAGAGTATATGTGACTTCACTTATATATTTTATCTTAAAATTGGCAGATAACAAATCTTTAATGTGGTTTAGTAACACCTTCTTTTCAGTAATTAGAATGTCATCAATATATAATGACATTATGGTAAACTCTGCTTTCAGTCGTTTGATGTAGACATAATAGTCCTCATCTATGAAAGCAAATGTACTATTATTTTGAAAAAACTACTTAAGGCCATATATTGACAGTTCAACCTTCAAACTTTTTGCTTGACCTTATTTGATAAAGCTTATTGTTCATTCCATGCAGATTTCTTCATCTAATTCTTCATTGAGAAAAAGCATTCATATTGCATTCGTTTAATGCAATTTAAGATCAAGGTTTGCCACAATTTTCTATAATCAACCTTATAGATATAAAAGTCATAACAGAAGAAAACATATTTATGTAGTTTTTTCTTTTCTATTTTGTATACCTTTTTGAAATGAGAAGAGCCATGTGCCTCTCGAAAAGTTTTGCCATTAGCTTTTGCTTGATTTTGAGAATCTATTTATTCCCAATGGCTTGGAATCCTTTCGGAAGATCTACCAATTCTTATAGTTAGTTTGATCTCAAAGAAACTAATTCTTCTTCTATTGCATTTATTCATTTAGTCCTTAAAAAGACATGAGAGAGCCTTTTAGATATTCTTTGGTTCATCTTTGTCTGAGAAAAAACCACAATCATGAATACTTTCCCATTGCCTTAGATTTTAAATCATCAATAAGGTATTATTTTATAGTTGCTTCATCTCAAATCAAAATCTTAAGAAGCAGTCTCATCAAGTTATATTGATATGTATATTAAATTAAGATTCACAGTGCTCCCATTAGAGTTAGGATTAGTACTCCCATTCGAACTAGGATTACTCTTTATTTTGAATAAGTTGGTGGAGACTAAGCCACCAAATTGGTACTCTCACTTGAACTAGGATCACTCTTATTCAGACTAGTTGATAGTGGATTTAAGTCCACTAAATTCATCCCACTCGGATGAAGTGGTCCTTGTAAATTTTGATTTAGAGTCTCATATAAGGAGAGCTATTGATTTAATTTAACTTGCTCAGAATATTCATTATATAAGAATGTGACATCTATGATTCAACTTAAGTTGTTCTCCCATTGTTTTACTTGCCTATAAAAACATATCTCTTGGATAGTTTAGAATATCTCATAAAGATACTCTTTTTACCTCTTGAATCTAATTTCCCATGTTTATGAGAGCTATCATATTCACAAGCAAGGTGTCCCCAAGATTTTGGGACACTCATATAAGTATGCCAACATGTCCATAACTTATATGGAGTGGAAGAAAATGAATTAGAGGGCACTAGATTAATTACAAATATGACTCTCAGTAATGCATCACCTCAATAGGCAATGGATAGTTTGAGCCATAAGCGATCTAATCATTTAAAGGATAGTTCTATTTCTCCTTACAGACAACACCATTTTATTATAATGTTCATGGAATAGTCAGCTATTACTATATTCATTTTTCATTATACATTGCTTGAACTAATCAGACAAATATTTACTACTATGTCGGTTCGAAGTGCTTTCACTTCCTTATTTAATTAATTTTCCAACTGGTTTGAAACAAATCTTGAAGCAACTTAAGGCTTCAGATTATTTTGTTATCAAATAGACATGACCATACCAGGTACAGTCATCAATAAAGATGATAAAATAATAAGCATTATACTCTCACATTCATTATATCATGGATGTATGAATGAATAAATTGGAATGGAATATGTGCTCTTATGCCCTTTTCAAAAGATTTTCTTATAGTTTTTCCAGCTAAACATAATTCACAAGCAGACAATTCCACTTGATCAATATTTGATAGAAGATCAGTCTTTACTAATCAATCCAATCCTTGTTGGCCTTCAACAAGACCAGGTCTAGCACATCCACAACTTTCTTATAATAATGCGAAGTTAAAAATAAAGGAAAAACTAATATTTAAAACCATGGTGTTTACAATATCCACAACAAGAAAAAATTACATAGAAACATATCTAAAACGTCAAAAAAATATTTATCCAAAATATAAATGTACTTAATTATCATGAAAATTTTAAGAAAATAAGTCAAAGTCAAACTAAACAAAGAAGTCAAATTTTATAAAATTTGTGAAACTTAAAGGACATAATGGAGCAATAAGGTTTGATTGCCATGCAAAACTAATTTGTAGTTGGCATTTATTTCAACACGTGTGTTGATTCTTCTAAAGGTCCATTTAACCTCAGTTGGGTTTATCGATGGAATTGTATGAAGGCTTCGAAATTCTTCATTACATAGTTGGTTGTTCCTAGATTTTTAATCCACATAGGATATTCTTCAGTTAATAAAATTGAATTAGAAACAAGGATTCACTCATATGTGAGTTGCCTTGTTATACCTTGTTAGGTGTGGTATAGTCCTTCGTGTTGATTATCTTAGACTTTTATTTTCTTAAACCTAACCATCTTCATCCTTGCCTTTAACTTGCTATATCATGTATTCTATTCAAAATTTCATTTGAGCTGGACTTGTTTATATATACTGGGTCTTATAATTGCATTGAGCTAACTATTAGTTACTATCTCTAAATAAGTATATGCAAAGCCCTTTATTAACAAGAGTGTGTTAAGTGCTCTATCATATGCTCTCAAATTTTAGGCACAGAATGAATAATAGCTTGGATCTTTTGCCCTTAGGTCAATATATGACCATCATTATAGAACTCAATAAACTTGTTTGACTTCTCTGTTAGATATCTCTTTATCAAGTGTTCTCAATGCTTCTTGTAAGAATCAATTCAGTAGTGAGAGATGGAAGTTTTGTTAAAAGAAATTTCATTAAATTTCTTAAAGAAGGTATTTACATGCTCTTAACATGTCCATGGTTATAAAACTCATTCATAATGTCATCATTAATTGCACCAAACAATATGATGTGAGCTTAAGGGTTTTATCCTTCCAAACGACATGGGTCTTATAGTCCCGCCCATGCTAGACCAAATTACATTTATGCAGGCTTTCCTTGATAATATTTAAGGGTTCAAAAAAAATTTTGACATGTCCAACACATAGTTGTACCATACAATATAGTACTTTGTTAAATTTAATAATAAAATTCAAAACACAGTATAAGCAATATTAAGTAAATACACAATTTACATAAGACAATATATATATATATTATTAATACACTAGTTTACATGTTAATATTTTCACAACTAACTATACATTAATAATAACATAAATATAGTATCTAGTCAAAAGGTCATTACGTTTCTAATCATTATCTTGATCATAGGTATAATTAATATCAATATAAAATATATATGCAAAAAAATTCAAGTAAAATTATTCAAACCAAGTGTTATAACTATATTTTGAATAATTTAGAATTTTGATAATACCACGTATTATACTAAATAATTAAAAATATAATTAATGTCTAGTATTGTATTAATTATACAAAAATAATTAATAATATAAACAAAAAATGCATATTCCATTAATTGAAATAAAGTAAATAGTTTACAAACTATATACTTTTAATAATTATGGCAAGAAAATATTTACTAATTATTTTACGCACACTAAAATAAACTAAGGATAAATCCATAATTATTAATTTTATGCATGTTACATATATTCACATCTTGCAATAAGTGACTTTCTCGACTTCTGCAAATAAGTCTTATGACATGTTATTGTATCTTAAGTTATAGCCGTATTTGGTATTCATACTCTCCCACTGCTTAGTGTCATACTTAAATTTCTTTTATGTCTAAGTTTATTTAATCCTTTAACACATGTTGTTTTTTTAGTAAATATCTAATAACTATATATATACTTGAAGCTAATACCTCATTTAGCAAATAAATGATTTAACAATAAATAACTTTATAAAACTCAAGATGCGCAATCTAGTTTTCAAAGTTAAATGTAAAAACCATTTAATTTTTAGATCACCCGATTCAATAATTGACTGACAATTAATGTAGACATACAAGATATATCATATATCCAAAAAAATATCATAATACTTAGTCCCTTGGGCGTATATCGATTTTTGGTAACTAATTTTTAAAAATCTTTATTTTCACATCTTAAAAAAATTTATACTTAGCTTTTTATGCCACCAATGAAAGTTTATACTCTCTTAACCATTTTCTATAATTTATTACAGAAAAATATTAAAAGAAATTGTATATAGCAAATATATATAATAATATTATACATATATTATATAATAATACACATTATAAATGTATTTTTTAGTCCCAATTAGGCAACTAAAAATATTTTGTAGCATAAAAATATTTTAAATTACGATAAGAATACTCAAAATAATTTTCTAGAATATAGAAATAATTTTTGGGCAAGAAAATATTTTTCTTAATTAAAAATTAATTTTTCTATATTTAAAAATAATATTTTAAATTAAAAACATTTTTTCAATAGCCCAAAAAATTATTTAAAATTTACCATTAAATTTTAAAAAAAAATTTTGAGTCAAACCGAGTGAAAACGAAAAAAATGGAATCCAAAAATAAATTTTACACAAAATAGAATATGTCAATCAGATGCTGCCATGTGGCAGCGCGTTTGTCTGGTGAGCCAGCTCGCTTCTTGCAAAAGACACATAGTTTCACCCTACATGTTGCAGCACGAAGCGACATATCGTTTCATGCTGGGTTTGCGTGCTCTAGGGGCGCGGCACGTGACCTTGGAGGTTAGAAAGTCCTGCCTCCATAAGCAGCGCATGAGGTCCATGTGCCGTTTTGCCAACCAATTTGGCCAGCCAAATTTTTTTCGATAGGGGGTTTTAACGGTCTTTTATCATAGCTAGTTGGTTATCTTAAATTAAATGACATTCTATGATAAGGAGTGATATACACAGTAGCCATCAAGAAGAGTGAAGAACATAAAAAAATTTTCTAAAAATTCTAAAATTTCATATTAGAATACCATATTTTAAAAGACCATATCTTACTTAATTGAACTCATATTTTTACAAATAATATACTAAATCGAATCTCTACATGTCTACTTTCATATGAAATCTTAAAATCACATATACAGGAGCAATAAGATAGTGTTTTTTGTGTCTAAACATGCTAATATGAATCAATTACCAAAGTTTATAAATAATTTACCAAAACTTATTTTTAAATAACTAATCAACCAAATTACTTATAAAAACTAGAGCACAAATAACTAAAGTTCTGATGCAATATTGAAACAAATAGATCCAAATAAATAGATATTCGGATCTTACTTTTGACGACGCGCAAAAGATTAACTTTATACTTATATTATCAGTTTTAAAGGGTAATCATTATAAAGAGAAAATCCTCATTTTTCATCGTCTAAAATCTAATTATCTTCATAGTTTTATCTCAAGATCTCACACACACAGTATAGATTAGGGTTTTTGAGTTTTGAAGGAGAAATAGAGAAAAAATCTTGAGAAAAAGAGCATATCTTTTTGGACAGATTTTTTAGATTGAATAATAATCTTATATATTCTATCACAATATCCTTATAGATATAGTAGTTTGATTTTCTAATTAAAATCAAATTAGGATTATATATCCATATCCTATCCAAAGTCTACTTTTTTAAATATTAAATATTATATAATTAATATTTAATCAAGTTGAATTCATGAGTTCTATCAACTGGTCATGGGCGGACCTAATCCAAAACTAACAATAATAATATAAAATTATTAATTTTTTTTATTAATATTTGATAATATGTACTGTGAAATAAAACATAATTAAATATAAAATGATATATATGCCAACATATAAAATAATTATTTATATATTATTGGGTTAAAAAAATATTAAAATCAATAAATTTTGAATAGTGGATAGATCAAGTTCACTAAAAAAATTTAACAAACTAATTTTGATAATTTTTTAAATTAATTCGACTTAAATTTAAATTTAAGTTTTAATTTTTTTCTGGAGTCAAATGTAAATAAATCAATATCAATCACTCTTAAATTTGATTTTATTCATTTGCAATATTATCCCTAAACATCATCATGAGTTACATAACAGCTAACTTTTTTATAAAAAAATGAGATAACTCTTTTATTTAATAATTAAAATTAAATTTATAAAAATTTCGAGACAAAATGGAAAGACATTTTGAATATGAGACTCCCTAATTTTGACACCTTTAAACGGAATATAGAGACCAATCACTGCTTTTGATTGGCCTCTTTTTTTTTTTTTTATTAAATCAAGTTTAATTTCTATTATAATTAATCTTCATCTTAAAAACGAGCTAGCCCAGTTTTTAGGTGCGTCCCATAATTTACATTTCTTCATAACACACCATACCTGTATAAATGTGCATCTAATAAGATGAAGAAGAGAAGGCGTATCATGTTAGACAGGGAGCTGCCTAACAACAGACATGCGTGCCCAATTTTAATATTATTCACCGTTCTGAATAATTGATGGACACACTTTATATTTTATAAGAATTTAAAAATAATTATTTTAATAATTAAATATATATATATTTTCTATTACAAAATAAGAAGATATAACATATTTTTTATAAATAATATGAATATAATAGATATATTCAATACATTACTCATTTATTAAAATGATAAATTGATTATAATTTAGAATAAATGAAAAAAAAATATATCTAAGACGAAACGAATAAATAGTAATTAATCTTATTGAACAAAAACAACATCTTATGTATATATATGTTGCAGGCAAGGATATCCATGGCTCTAATCTTCATGCAGTGAGGCGACTCTTTCCGATGCAATGCATTATTATTGGCAGGCCGGCGAAGAAAAGTAAGCTTAGCATGAGAAGAACGAGCCTGTCAAGTTAGCCAAGGTGACTGCCTGACTCCTCCTCACAAGCGAGGTTTTGCTTTTGCATGCAAAATTTCATATCATTTCATAATATATTAAACTGACCGCTTGAGCTTGAATTTTGCAGGCAATATGAAACCTGGTGAAATGATTAAAGGCAGGCACAGGCAAGTCATCCTTGGCTACCAAACAAGACTCATTATCTTCATGTTAAGCCACTTTTCCTCTCAAATACTTATTATATTTCTATACACTTAAAATCTCCCATTGGTTACTATATTTGCAAATGTTTCCATTTATAGGCAAAGAAAGAAATCAGATTCGTAACGCAATTGGCCACATAATCATTTAATAGCTTTTTCTCTGACTCAGTGATTGAGAAAAAAGATTATTACTATGTGCCCATAATGGAATATATTCTGTTTATCCAATTATCAATTAATAATAAATAGATCAACGGTGGATATGTCATATGAGATAAGGGAGAATTTCCATACCCAATAATCAATCTGACACTGGTTACCCATGGCACAACTTGCCGCTGTGTGTCGACTTACCCTTTTGCAGTATTGCTAGCTCTTTCTTATCATACCATTTATTTAAATTAAATTTTTTTTTGGTCAATGCTTTTAATAATCAATATATGCTCTATCTACGTGTCCACATCTTCTGTTGATTGCACCGGTAATAATAGTTTTTTTGAAATTTTTTAATAATATTATTTATTTTTAATGCATATCCTGTCTTATAATTATTTTTTCTTTAACATGTGGTATATATACAAATAATAATAATTTTAGTAGTTTAATAAATTATAACTAATTGGTTTTTTTATAACTTATAACTAATTGTTTTAATACATATTTGTGCTTTTTTCTTCTAAACACCATATGGTAACCTTAACAAGAATTATTTATAATATTTTAATAACTATTTATTAATTTTTCTGAATTGTAATTATAAAAAATAATTTTAAAAACATTTTTATTATTCAACCGTTATATATACATATGCAATTGTTGTTGATTGAAAATAAAATTCTCCATATATAATAATTATATGTCATTAATTATATATATATATATATATGCAATTGTTGTTGATTGAAAATAAAATTCTCCATATATAATAATTATATGTCATTAGTTTTTTAAAATACGATCCGTCGTCCATGGCTAGCTTAATAACAAAGAGGAGCATGAAACTAGAATGCCCACCCCTCCAACACCCCACCCCTCCCCCCCACAAAAAATAATAATAATAATAATAATTTATCGGAGAGATTGGCAAGCAAATAATCTACAAATTTATATTCTTCTATTTTCTTCTAATGCTCGAATGATATTTTCGAATAAGAATTTTTTTCTATTAAATTAAAATTTAATTATTAATATAATTTCTTCATTAAAATCAAAATTCAAATGAAAAAGAATAACCAAAGTTTTGAAATCACATTATAACTTTATTTTTAATAAAACTGATTTGACTAAATTGATAATTACTGAAAAATATAATCATATCAATCGAATTTGAAATTATTTAAATATAAAAAAAAAGAAAAAATGTTTAAATTATTTATGGAGCAAAATAAAAAAAAATAAAATTCTATTAAAAAATTGTATTCTATTCCCAATTTCAGAGTGACAACCATACTTTAAGTAAATTAGCTATTGGTGGGTAGTACCAACCACGTTGTACTTTTTAACTAATTAAAAAAAAAAAAGGGAAGCTGAAAATATTAAATTATCTAATTAGTTAGGCACCGTCACACCCACGACCGAAATTTGCAATTTGTAAATTTGAAGACGCGCGCGTGCGAGCGCGCGCGCATATATATATATATATATATATATATATATATATTTATATAGCATTCTCTTACTCTTTTAAGATATAATTACAAGAACAAAAAAAGATAATTATAAGATTTATAATATTTAGAAAGAGAAAAAAATATTATTTATGAAATAATATTTTTATGAGTGATAAAATAGTAATATTTTATTTTGGATATGTAGAAAATACTAACTATTATTTTGGGTTTATCTCAATTGTTAATATTGTGCTTCTAAAATATTTTCTAAAAAAGTTTTTCTCTTGTAATCTTACTATTTTTAGTGAAAAAAATTATTTTTTAGTTTGGCCTGTGGACATAATGCAAATTAAAAAAGTGAACTACGTTAAATATTGATATCTCTCTTTTATTGTTTATTATTTATTTTGCTTGTATTTTCATTTAATTATTGCTGATTCGTCAATCTCACCGTGCCTTTAATTTGGGATTTATTTCCTATATTTCCTCTTTAACTGGTATCAGAGGTTTAGTTAGAAAAGATAGAGGCTAAGATGAGCAAAATGATAAATTTAAATGGATCGAATTACCACATTTAGAAATCTAAGATGAAGGATCTCATATTCATGATGAAAATGCATTTACTTGTATTTAGTACAAATAAACCCGAAGACAAGAAAGATGAAGAATTGAAATTTGAGCTCGAGCAAGTATGTGGTTTCATATGATAATTTGTCAAAGATAATATGTATAATCATATCTATGATGAGACCAATGCAAAATTCTTATAGAACAAGCTTGAAGAATTATATGTTTCAAATATTGACAATAATAAATTATTTTATCTCACAAATTAAAACAATTAAGATACAGAGAAAGTAATTCCGTTGTAGATCACTTGAATGAGTTTTAAGAAATTATGAATCAGTTATCAAGTATGGGTGTCACCTTTAATAATGAAGTACTTGCTCTGATGGTTCTTGCTTCATTGCTAAAGTCTTAGAAGACTCCGAATATTTCATTAATAAATTTTGCTTCTAATGGCGTTGTTAAAATAGAATCAATGAAGAGTGACATTCTAAATGGAGAGATGAGAAGGCGCTCACAGGTGCTTCCTCTTCACAAATAGAATTCTGGCTACAACTATCAAGTGGAGAAGCCAGAATAGAGGCCTAAATAATTAAGATAAAAATAGAGATACTAGTCATGAAAAGTGTAATAAATTTGTCAATGTTGAATATTATCATTGTCATAAAAAGGGGCATATTAAGAAATATTGTCGGAAATGAAAAAAGGAGAAAGGGAAGGCTAAAAAGAAAATTGATAGTGATGATAAGAGAATTACTGCTACAATTAAACATGAATTTCTTCTCATTTACAATAATAATACGGTCAACGTGGTTGATAATGAGACTAGTTGGGTGATTGATATTGATGCCTCTATTCATGCTACAACCCGAAGCGAAGGGAGTTCTTTATGACTTATATGCCAAGTGACTTTGGAATAGTTAAAGTGGATAATGATGGTAGTATTAAGATTGTTGATGTTGGTGATATTCACTTGAAAACTAATAATGGCACTAGGCAGCTATTAAAAGATGTGAAGCATATTCCTGACATCGGGCTTAATTTAATTTCTGCTTGAAAGCTTAATGATTAAGAATACAACAATACCTTCCAAAATGGCCAAAAGAAACTCACCAAAGGCTCTCTCATTGTAGCTTGAGGTAATAAAGTCTCTACACTTTATCTAATGCAAGCTAAAATCTCCAAGAGCATAGTTAATACAATAGAGACAGATGATGTAGTTGAGATCTGGATAAAAGGCTCTATCATATGAGCGAAAAAGAAAAGTCAATGCTAGTCAGAAGGAAGAATTTAGCCAGTTTGAGTAGTGTTTATTTAAATAGATGTACTAATTGCTTACCAAGAAAGTAGAACATAGTTGCTTTCAAGAATTCTGCTCATTCTGAAAAGAAACCAGAGATATTATAGTTAGTACATTATGATATATGTGGTCCTTTCAAAATTAGATCACTTTGTAGTTTCTCTTATTTCGTAACTTTTATTAATGATTGTTCAAGGAAACTATGGATTTATACTTTGAAGAATAAAGATCAAGTTATAGAGGTATTTAAAGCCCTAGTTGAGAGAGAAATCGGAAAGAAATTAAAGTGTATCAAGTCAGATAATGGAGGGTGAGTACATTGGATCACTTTAGAGATATTGCAAGAAGTAGGGCATTTGTCATAAGTTGACACCACTAAAAACTCATCAGTTAAATGGTGTAGCTGAGAGAACGAATAAAACTCTCATAGAGAGTTAGATGTTTGCTATCACATACAAAGCTACCAAAGTCATTTTGGGCAGAAGCATTGATTGTAGCGGTTTATCTTATGAATATTTCACTATGTCTTACTTTGAAGTTTGACATTCCAGAAATAGTATGGACTAGAAGAGATGTCTCTTATGATCATTTAAAAAGTTTTTGGGTGTAAGAAATTTATGCACATACCAAAGGATGAGTGGTGATGAGAGTGTTTTTATACTTGTTTTTAGTATGATTTCTATGTGTTTTTAGCTAATGTTTCAATTGATTTTGGTTTAAAGTTTGTTTTAAGTGTTTATTTTAGGTCAAAGTGCAAAAACTCCCTTGGATTATCAAAATAATGAAGAAAAAGCATGAAGCAAGCAAGACATGGCCAAGCCAAAGCAAGCCTGGCCGTGTCCCTCAAATTTATCTCAAGACAGTAGCTAACAAGGCCAGGTGACACGCCCAAATCACTGGCCGTGTCCCTCCCAAAGAGCAAAAGCCAAACAACCAAGCAAAGAAGGAAAAATGAAGAACAGAAGCAGACACTGGCAAGTGACACGGCCAAGCCAGTGTCCCATTCCCAGCCAAAGAACCAAAGACAAAAGAAGAGAAGAAACAAGCAGAAGGCAACACACCTAGGTGACACGGCCAAGCCACTGGCCGTGTCACATGACACAGCTAGAGGCTTGGCCGTGTCACCCCATGAAGCCAAAGAGAAAAGAAAGAAAGGAAGCAAGGCAGTGATGGACACGGTCAAATGGCTTGGTCGTGTCCCAAAGAAAAATAAGAGACACAGCCAAGCCACTCTTGGCTTGGCCGTGTCACCCATAGAAAGTTGGATTCTTCTGCCCAAATTTGAGGAACAAGTGGGGGACAACCGATTACTTTTGCCAAAAGAAATACTAAACAAAGAGAGATTGGGGAACAAGAAAGAGTGGTGTGAGCTGGAAGATTGACTTGGAGCTTTGGAGGGAAATAAAAAGAGAAGAAGAGGAAGGAGCTGAAGGGAGAGCTGAAGGTTTTGTGCAGAAAACAGAGAACAGAGGCAGAGAAGAGAGGTTGAGAGGAGAAGGCTGTGCATACACGTTTTGGGCAAGGAGGAAGTGACACTTTCCTTGACTCTTCATCTTCATCCTCCATTTCCATCCTCTCTAACATCTGCATCTTCCATTGGCAGCTCCTGCAGATTCAAGAAGCTACATTGAAAGGGGTTTTTCTATTTTCTCCTTTTATGTATTTTAATGTTATTGTTGTTGTTGTTGTATTAAGTGTATTGAAGATGAACTAAATCATTCTCTATCTAGATGTTAATGAACCCTAGCCTATTTGTATGATTGGATACTTTTAATTGATTGAGTTGTTTTATTCTTATGATGCTTAATGATTATTGCCAATTGATGATAACATGCTTATTGATTGGTTGCCATTTTCATATTATTGATTTGAGAAAGCTTGATATGAATTAATTACTCATAAGGGTTGAGGATTGATTGGGGTGCTAGAGATAGACCTACAAGATCCTTTGGTTCATAATTCCTTGCTCTTAATGCATGACCTATTTAATTGTATTTTGAGAAGAGATTCCGGCACTCTACTTAGTGATTAGGGGTTAATTCACTCGAGAGAGGTTTTAGTCTAAGTTAGAGGAATGTCAATTCAACTCTATCATGTAATGTAATTGAGGCTAGGGAGATTCAATATCTAGTTAGTATCATTATCATCAATCATTTTTACACAACACAATTTATCTTTGCTTGCATTTATTTAAGTTACTTGTCTTTAATTACAAAATTTTACAAAAATATTAATTCGCTAAACAACAGTTAAGATTTGAGCTAGTACTTGACCTTGTCCTCAGTGAAACGATACTTCACTCACTACTTTATTACTTGGGCGACCCGTGCACTTGCGGTATAGCTATAGCACATAGCGGCATGCATCAAGTGGTCGAAGTTGAATGTTAAAACACGACAATGTGTGTTTATTGAGTATGGTCAAGATGAGCTTGGCTGTCGATTCTATGATCTATTTAGAAGAAGATTATTAGAATTCGTAATGTAGTGTTTGTTGAAAATGAGACCATTGAAGATATTGAGAAGGCTCAAAAGAATTTCTCTAGGTTCAATGAAAGTTCAATAAATCTTGAGTTAGTTCCTCCAAAAGCGATGCCGAGGTAGACTGGAGATGAAATTGAAGAAGGCCAGCAGAATACTGCTGATGATGATGCTCCCATCCATAATGAACCAAATGAAGATCTGATAAAGATAATTTTCAACCACTAGTACCATATACAACTCAAGAACTATTGAGAAGATCTACTAGAGTTAGACAACCTTTTATTAAATACTCCAATGATCAGTACATGTTGCTTATTAATGAGGGAGAACCTGAAGATTTTCAAGAAGCTATGGCAGATGAACATAAGAAGAAATGGATTGAAGTTATATAGGATGAGTTGAAATTTTTGTATGAGAAAACTTTTGAGTTGGTGAAGTTGCCAATATACAAGAGGGCCTTGAAGAATAAATGAGTATTCAGGATAAATCATGAAGAACATAGTTTCTAGCCATGATTCAAAGCCAGATTAGTTGTTAAGGGATTCAACCAAAGAAAAGAGATTAACTTTGATGAGATTTTTTCACCAGATGGCATCCATTCATACAGTGTTGAGATTAGCTGCAAGTCTCCATTGGAGATCGAGAAGATGAATGTGAAGATTATTTTCCTTCATGGTGATTTGGAGGAAGAGATATACATGGAATAAATAGAAGATTTTGAAAAAAAAAAGAAAAGAGGACTATGTTTGCAAGTTAAAGAAAAGCATATACGGCTTGAAGTAGGCATCAAAACAGTAGTACAAGAAGTTTGAGTCGGTTATGGGGGAGCAAAGTTACAAGAAGACCACTTTAGATCATTATGTGTTTATAAAGAAATTCTCTGGTGATGATTTTATTATTCTTTTATTCTATCTAGATGACATGTTAATCGTTGGCCAAAATCTTTCTAGGATTAGTAGTCTAAAGAAGCAGTTGAGCAAGTCTTTTGCTATGAATGACTTGGAGCTAGGAAGACAAATTATTGGCATGAAGATAATCAGAGACAAAAGCACCAAGAATTTATGGTTATCATAAGAGAAGTATATTGAGAAAGTACTTCAAAGGTTCAATATAGATAAGGCTAAAACGGTTAGTTGTCTTCTTGCTCATTATTTTAGGTTGAGTTTGAAACAACATCCTTCCATAGAAAAAGAGAAAGATGAGATGGACAGAGTTTCATATGCTTTAGCAGTTGAAAGTTTAATGGATGCCATGGAGTGTACACAGACAAATATTGCTCACTAAGTAAAAGTAGTGAGTCGGTTCCTCTCAAATCTTGGTAAAGAATATTGGGTTGTAGTGAAATAGATTTTGAGATATCTCTGTAGAATATCTAAAATATGTTTATATTTTGGAAATAGTAAACCTGTGTTAATTGGCTACACAAATATAGATATGCAAGCGATATTGACTCAAAAATGTCCACATCATGTTATTTAATTTAATTTGCATGGGGAGCCGTGTCATAGCAGTGAAGGTTATAAAAATGTATTGCTTCCTCAATAACTGAAGCAGAATTCTTTGCTGTAACTGAAGCATGCAAAAAGCTCTTGCAAATAAAAAAATTCTTAGTTGTCTGATCTAACTAATTAGTTGGCCTTTGATTATTTAAGCGAGATGAGGCAAAAAAACCAGTATGAACTATGTAGATCTATTTTGTTTTCGTTACATTAAAAAAATGCATTGTACTTATCTTCATTCAATATGTTCAAATTTAATTGCTTAGTTTAAGACTGTTTTAAGTTTTGAGTTTGAGGATATCGCCTTTTACTAAATTAATAAACTTGCTAACTCAACTGCTCGTTCTGTGATAATGGTGGCTAAGTTATATGCAAATCACTATGTTTGGGGTTTTTTTCCTAATATTTTTCTCATGTACTTCATTCATATTTGATAAAAAGAGGAAGACAAGAATCCTAGGTTTTTGATCTTATTCTTTGCTTTTAATTATTTTAATTTAATTTCTTTTCAGTCATAGTATTTCTCTTTTGATAAAAAAAATGATATATATTTTATCAATATTTAATTTTTTTTATATATATCAACATTTAAATAATTTTCTTTCTCTGACTGTGTCCATCCAATTTAAAATTACACTATAAAATCTTTTGCTAAAAATTCTGAGTATTTTTATTGTTGATTTAATTAATTAATCGCAGTGTTATGGACCTCTTTTAGCCCAACTTTTTTTTTCTTTTGGTTTTTTTCCTTATCTCAATGCCTAAAATCATATGAGTTCGACCTAAGAAAACAATTAAAATTTTTTTTCTAAAACATTATATGAAATGCAAAATATCAATTGCGAAAATATATTATCTGATAAATATTATGATTTAATTCAGACATGAAACAAATTTTAAAAAAAATTAAAATATTTCTCGTTATAAAATGGAATTTCAACGTGAAATATTCTCTTAATCTCAAAATCTCAATATAGTTATGATTTAGAATAAATTTAACTGGCAGAATCACAAAGATCAAAGATACACTGAATTATGAGTAAGAAATAAAAGGCATTTTATTGGTTCTCTAATGCTCTTTTATGTGTCATTCAGTTTAGAGTCTTAGGGCACATGGTTCGGAAGACAATAACCATCCACTAGTATAAACTAGAAAGATGCCTCTTCCTCTAACATTGACCCAATGCCTTTGCCACCAAATCAAGCCTTTGTCCATGTTGACTTGACATTTTATGTCATGTAAAGGTTCAAGCATTTTAGCAATAATAAAATATCTGCATTAAAATAATAAAAAAAATACAATTTAAGATAAAAAAATTAAGAAACTAAATTAAACTAAGTGAACCATCAAGATATAGTTTGGTGGTCAAAAACATATATTACTTTTATTTAAATTTTAAATTTAAGTTTAAATGTTCTTTTTCTCCATACGTGATTAATTAAAAAAAGAATCAAACTAAGTGCATAATTTTTTCATAAAAAATCTAGCACATTATAGTGGAGTAAATAAAGATGTCAAATTTATATCAGAAAGCGGCACAATTAAGAAAACTTACAAAAATACATAGTTGAAAAGACAACCGAAAATAAGAAAGGGGTGATATAGGATTCAAACCATTAGAGCCAAATCTCCTTCAAACCACCATAATGTGATGAGATCTTCATACCCAATGGCGGACTTACTAAGGGATCAAGCACCGCTGGAAATTTTCTAATTATATATATGTTTATATATATTCTTTAATAAAATATATTTATTAAAGATTTATTATATATATATATATCTTTAATTTTTTTTAGGTGATTCAGATCGTTATTTTTAAAAATTCTTATATTTCTCAATCAATTTTTTAATATAAAATGCAGTTATCAAATTTTTCCTTCAGTCAATTTTCTCTTTTCTAACTCTCTTTCTCTGTGTGATTTTAAAAATATATAAAAGCTCTCTATACAAGTTTCTCATTTTTATTTCAAGTTCTATAAATTTCTATATTATTAAATTTATTTTAGTATATATATATACATGAACAGAAAATATTCAGTAATTACATCAATGAATTTATATATAGAACTATAATTGCAACCACAAAATACTCATCTCAGTTTACACTTTATTGACTGTGTTGGCAATGAAAAATTTCAAAATCTCAATCTGATTTTTTTTTTTACTTTTTGTCATTTAATTTATATCATTGATGAGTGAGATTAAGACATATTAATTAATGTTAAATTTATTATTTTAAAATTTAAAAATATTGTACAAGAGTTATTATTAATAAAAAAAACTTAAAATATAAGTTCAATAGGGGGATAAGCCCCGTTGATTCTAAATTCTACATTCACCACTATTCATACCCATCTTGAAAAATACTAGAAGCCAACAAAGGTCATGGTGGGTAGGTATGAACAAAACAAACCCTCAGAACTGGAAGTGATTGTTGATATTCCATAAGTCATTTGATCTACAAAAAACCAAAACCACCTTAAGGGTGGAAGACAAAATGACCATTGGAAGGTCACATCCAACAACTATAAAATCATTGAAGAAATTAGAGGAGAAAAAAAAAAAAAGAGAGAGAAGATTTAAGGCTATCGGTATCTAAAAAGCTAACGACAACTCTAAGTCTACAACTGAAAAAAGGAGGGAGATGTAGTTGTTTGAAGAGAAAGAACTTCCTAGAGAAGGGACACAACTGATTCAAGAATTATTATAAGATTAAATTTTATATAATAAAATCTCTCTTCTAATAACTTTAGCTAAATCATTAAAATGTTAGTCAATAATCATACTGTTAATACGATATTCAATATCCAAGTCATTACGAGTTATTATATTCATATATAAATGTATTGATATTTCTCTTATGATTTTAGCTGCGGAAAAGAATTGAACATTACCATAGTATTTATAGGTTTATATCATCTTTATTTCTTGCTACTTCTAAGCCTAAGAAAAAATTTAACCCATCATGATATTTAATTTGGAATTTAGCATACAAATAATTTTAAATATCATAAATCATTTTTATACCATCACTAGTTAAGATTATATCATCTATATGTACTAGCAAATCCACATAACCATCAATAGTATATTTAGTAAACAAAGAAAAATTAGAAAGGCATAGACAAAACCTTGTCATAGCAAAACATGCGTCAATTTTGCGTTCCAGTATTTGCGACTTAATTAACCTGCAAACTTGGTTAGATTTTCCAGATTTAAATCCTTGAGGCAATTGCATATGCACTTCCTCTTGAAGATAGCCATGTAAGAAATCCCAAGGGAGCTAAACTTTTGAGTAAACAAAAATTGTTTGAGAAAATAACACCCTTTATTTTTTTTTATTTTTACTTTTTTACCGTAATTATTTTAGTCATTTTATTATAAACTCATTATAAATTATATAAAATTTATAAATTTATAATAAACTCACGGTAAACTCTTTATAAACATTTTGTAAATTAATAAAAATATAATAATTTTGATAAATATTTCATAAATTTTAATATTTTTATAAATAATTTATAAATATGATAAATTTAAAAATATTTTTAATTTTCATTATATTTTTTTTTATCGAAAACTCAAATTGTTTGTACAAAGACAACACTCAATTTGGGCGGAAGAAAGATTTATAAAAAGCCCATAGGCCTATAACTAACACAGCAGACATACTAAGCCTATTGGGCCAATGGCCTTATAATAATAGTGAAAGGCTCACATCAGATGCAATTTCATGGCAGTTGCCAGCTCAACAAAAAGTGGCGATATTTGTCACGTGTGGATACCCACCTGTCATCCTTTTTCTCTTCCTTCGGGGTTACGTCTGCAACTGTTGAATCAAAATCTCTTTCTTCTCCATGCTCATTATGTGTTCCGTTTATACTTGCACACATTTTACTTCTTTTTCTTTTATAATTTCTGCATTGTCTTATCCACAATTCTAATGGGTTTGTTGTGTCTTTAGCAAAGGATTTTCTGATTTTTGGCTTTTTATTTGTTGCTAATGAAAGAGTCTTCAAATTCTGAATCAATAAACATTTATTTTTATCCAAAATCCAAATTGTTTGTACAAAGACAACACTCAATTTGGGCGGAAGAAAGATTTATAAAAAGCCCATAGGCCTATAACTAACACAACAGACATACTATAAGTCCTATTGGGCCTATGGCCTTATAATAATAGTGAAAGGCTCACGTCAGATGCAATTTCATGGCAGTTGCCAGCTCAACAAAAAGTGGCGATATTTGTCACGTGTGGATACCCACCTGTCATCCTTTTTCGCTTCTTTCGGTGTTACGTCAACTGTTGAATCAAAATCTCTTTCTCCATGCTCATTATGTGTTCTGTTTCCACTTGCACACATTTTACTTCTTTTTCTTTTATAATTTCTGCATTGTCTTATCCATAATTCTAATGGGTTTGTTGTGTCTTTAGCAAAGGATTTTCTGATTTTTGGCTTTTTTTTTGTTGCTAATGAAAGAGTCTTCAAATTCTGAATCAATAAACATTTATTTTCTTTTCTTTTCTTTTCTAAATGTATAGATTTTCTTGTATAAATTGTTAAGGGTTAGTGTCGTTAGGAAAGATTTTTTTCCTTGTTTTTGTTTGTTGGCAATGGTAATGGTGGAGGGTTCAAATTCTGAGTCAAGAACACTTTCTTGATACAACTACTCTCACAAACATTTATTTTATTTTCTTTTTCCAAAATTCTAAATTTTCTTCTACAAATTATATACTGTCAGTATTTTAGGAAAGGATTTTCTTGTTTTTGTTTGTTAGTAATGGAGGAGGAGTCTTTGAATTCTGAATCAAACACTTTCTTGACACAGTATTGTGATTTTTGTAACTTCAGAGCTGCAGTTTTGTTCTGTAGAGCTGACTCTGCAAAACTCTGTTTGTTTTGTGACCAACAAGTTCACTCTGCAAATCCTTTGTCTCTCAAGCATCTAAGATCACTTATTTGTGACAATTGTGGGGGTGAATTGGCCTCAATTGAATGTTCGACTGATAATCTTGTTCTCTGCCAAGACTGTGATTCGGATTCCCATGGCCATGATAATGGTAGTTCCTCTGTTTCTTTGTCTGTCCATAATTCAACTCCGGTTCAGGGGTTCATGGGATGCCCTCCAGCAATTGAGCTTGCTTCTCTTTTTGGATTTGATTTGCAGCCAATCTTTTTTAAGAAATCGAATTCTGGGTCTAGTTTGTTCAAGCAAAAAATGGTCAATTTGCAAGATTTAATGGTTCCAAGTGGTAAATCCACTGTTTTATCTAGGTCAGGAAAGTGTAGACAAGAAATGCATGAACAATTGTTGGAGTTGAGCCAGAGGGAAACAGTGAGAGTAAATGAAGATGGGGAACAACTGGGGCCTGAGACTCCGCCGAGCGGATGCGCACAGCAGGGAAATTTGGAATGTGTGGAAGTGGAGAATGTGGATGAAGAAGAAGAACGGGCAAACCAGCAAATCCCATTTACTTCTTTGCTTATGTTTCAAAATCAAGAAAAAGATGGAAAAGTGAGTGGTTGTGCAGCTGAAGGGGATCTTTTATGGGATTGTAATCCTTCATATCAGGGGGCTCAGGTTTTATACCAAACATTTTTCATGAATTATTTACTCTGCAAATGCTTCATGTCAATATTTGTAGCCCTAATAATATTTTCTGTTAATTGTTTTAAAGCCACACCATAATTTATCTCTAATTTACTTAAATACGACCATTAGTTTCATCAGATAAATCTGGCTAAGGACATTCCCTTTTGAAATTTCATTTTTAATAATCTAACTGGGAGAGTGTAATGATTTAAATTGGAATTAGAATTAGACCAGGTTAGTGTAAATTAATTCCAAAAAATTTTAAAAATTCATTTGGAATTTCACATTTTATTCCTGTGTATTTATAAGCTTAGTTTCTTTTATTATATGGCTAGCACTCAACTTTATAGTTCTATTTTTCGTGTACTTGTTGTTTTCGCGTATATCCCAAGATGAGATGTGAGAAATAAGATTACTGACTTCACTTAATAAACTGATGCAATTATCAATCTTTTTAGGAAAAGAAAATTTTAGCAGTTGTTGATATTATATACTTGCCACTTCAGGTATGGGATTTTCTACTTGGAAGATCAAGAGATTGTGTAGAAACTAGGCAGGAAGAAGCAGAATATGATGTGAAGGATCCGGAATTCACAATCAAGAATTATCATAACCTTACAGAAGAAAATACATTAAACACAAGACAAGTCTTGGATGATGGTTATGCTATGAGCTGTTCTACACCATGTGAGGGTATACTGTCGAAAAATGTAAGTTTTACGTTATGGCCAATAAAAATCCAAAAAATTTTGAAATTTTTGGGGAAAGAAAGTCCTTTCTACTTCATATATAGTCTGTAATAGGGACATAAACTTGTTAACCATGCTTATCTTGAATGCAATTACATTAGTCCCCAAAAATTTTGCTTCCAAGTATATGTTTGAGCTCCACAGCTGTTTGCCGAGAGAAGTTTTCTTCATAGTTCTTTGACAAAAGGGATTCGAAGTTTTATTGTCTCATTTCAAAGATTAACTTGGATTGTTTATATCTGGCTTGCTCTGAAACTTATTTGCTTGTGTTTGTATTTGAGGATTGAGCATTCTTGGACTTATGTCAACTTTTCCAATTTTCTTGAAGGACGAAGGAAATGAAGAAACATTTTCCTAGGTTACGTGAATGTGCATTAACTTAAGTTGTTGATTTATTTTTCCTTCATTTATCAAATTATGCTTTGGCTGAGAAGTAGAAGAGGAAAAAGGGATGGTTCTGGCCAAGATCACAGCTTTGCAGGTTAAAAATTGTATCAGTGACATTGAGATTTGCTGTACTGCAATTTTTTACTCTTAGAACAGTCACTGCATTTTTATTGCACATATGAGACTGTAGAGGGGCGTGTGGATTGGTTACTAACTGATAATTGGCTCGATATTTGTCATTGAATTGCTGTACTGCTAGTGATTTTTTCTTGAACATTATATAATGTGATTTTTATATTGAATTACTTGTCATCGGTGCCTATATTTAATAGCAGCACATTAACGGCCTTACTGTGTTAAGACATTACTCTTTTTCTTTATGTATATAAATTCTATTCTTATCAATGCGCAGAGGTGCTCCAATCAACAATTATCAAGGGACATAAAAATAACAGAAGAAAGCAAGAATATGTTACTAATGGAACCAATGTTGGAATCCAGGCCGGTCAAGGCCAAAACACCCAGTAGTCCCAAACATGTGGAGGTGGTACAGAAGTCCAATCTAGCATGGATTGGAACTGCAGATATGGTGAAACCAAATGTTGGCAAGGAACTTTTTGCACGGAACAGAGGCAATGCCATGTTACGATACAAGGAGAAGAAGAAAACTCGAAGGTATGTAATACTAATATGTCATTTTGTATGAATTCTCAATAGTTTATATGATGAGCCCATTTCATTGGGTATTCAAACAACTCATCTATCAACTTCATTAGTATAATTGAATGCTGTGATGCAATATGAACAGATATGATAAGCGCATTTTGTATGAATCAAGGAAGGCTAGGGCAGACGCAAGGAAGCGAGTGAAAGGTCGCTTTGTGAAGGCAACTGAAAATTGTTGATGTTCACAAGTAGTATTATAACAATGTTTCTTGGTTTCTACGTGTGTATATATATTTGATCTTCCACTAGAATATGTTAATTTTCATGAATTTTGTATGTATTATCTCTGTCCTATTTAAATTTTGTTTTAACTCATGTATACTTTTTAAAAAATTTAAATGGGACGCAGGTAGTAATCAATATAATCTATTTAGTAACTAAAATAAAAAATCAATCTTTCTTGGGGCATTTACTTTTCATGGCTTTATTGTTTAATTGTTCAATTGGGTTTAGCATAGCTTAGTCATTATCAAACATTTGCATTTTCAATTCAAAAAGAGACCATTAATATTGTCTAAGCTTCAGAGAATTTTTTAAGGAGAGAATGGGAAGAAAACCAAAAATTATAGAATGAAATAAATGTTGAGCCTGAGCCTTGGAATTGGAGAATTCCAGTTTCCACATACATACAGTGTAAATGCAGCATGGAAATATAAATGTATCATTACGTACTCATTACATGCAACTTGACTCTTAATTCTTCTCACTCATCAGTGCTACCTACATGTGTCATAAATTTTATCCATTAAAATATATTCAATCCATTTTCAAAAAATTTATATTTACTTTTAAAATATTTTGTTTTTAAAAGATTTATTTTTATTTTAAAACTAGAAAAAAATTATCCCGCTGCTTTAGAATATCTATATATTTTTATTATTTTTATTTTATTAAAATATCATATGAATTTCTTTACATTAAAATAAATTTTTATCTTATTAGTTGGACAATAGAAAAAAAAATTAATGTAAAATTATTAATAAAAATATATATATAATTATTAATTGTTATATTCACGAATAGTATATATAGACAAAAAAAAAAACTCAAGCTATTTCATGGAATAACCCAATGCAAATAAGGGTATATTTGACATTTCATATAAAATATATTATTTCATTTAATAACCAAATATAAATAAGAGTATCTTTGACATTTCATATAAAATACATTATAGCATGAATAAAAAATCTTGCTTCAATTTTAAATTTATAAAATAGATATTTACACCCTGTCCTACTTTAAGTGTTATTTTAAAAATAATTATATAGATTAAGATAATTATTATACTATTTAGTTATCCCTTTTCAGCTATTCTCTTCTTATTAATTATTAACATTTATTTCATAATGGTAAATTTAAAATTTTATAATAAATATTGACTTGAATTTATAAAAGTGATAATTAAAATAAAAAAAATCTAACAAGTAGGATGGAGGGAGTACCATTTTTAGATTTTAAAAAATTATATTATTTTTTTCGATTTTACATTCCATTTATTCCTCCACTAAAATATTTGTATTAATTGCTTTTAATGTTTATAAATTTATATTTTAATTAAAATTAAAATTACAAAATAATATTTAATCCTTATATTAGAATTACAATAATTTAATACTCCCTTCATTCCTTTTTAAATGTCTATTTTTTTAAAAAAAAATCATTTATTAATATTATTTTTTACTAAAATACTCTTTCACAAATAATGAAGCAACATTTAATAAGCAAATAGTTAAAACTTAACAAATAATGATAATATTTGAATGAAATTTATAATTATGCCTTGTTTTTTAAATAAATATTTATTTAAGAATTTTTTTTAAATAGATACTTAAAAGAAAATAGAAAGAGTAACTTTTTCACCGAGAAATATTAAACGCAAATTTTCAAAAATGGAGGTCAATTTAATGGCTTTAAAAAAATTAGTCTTTATATCTTACAATAATAATAATTAGATAGCTTGTTTAATCTCTGTGTCGAAATATTAAATGACAGAAATTTAGAAACGAAACATTTTTTTTCACCATCAATTTCATAATTTTTTAATCATTAAAAACAATATAGCCAAAAGTAAATATCAAAATTGCGTTCTTGTGATTTGTTTTGGCGAACACTTCGATAGAAAATCTGCTAATATCGTTTGATGATTTGATAAAAGCGTTAATTAAAATTTTCTCCGATCCAGGTACTGTAAAATCCACTTTTAAATTTCACTTTAATTTTATTAACTATAAAAAATAAACAAATATTAAGTAAAGCTTTTATTAAATAAATTCGATGCATTTTCTGAAATTTACCGATTCATGAGGCTAGTAACGAAATTAAAAATTAAATAAAGGGGATAAATTTTTTAAGTTAAAATAATTATAGATAAATTAAAGATAAAATTGACCATTTAATATTATAAAAAATTTAAATTTTTATTATTTTATATTATTTATTATTAAATTTTAAAAAATTATTAAATTTTTTATATGTCTTTTTATTTTAATTATTGAATCTATTAATTTATTTAAAAATTTTGATTAAATTAAATTTTATAAAAATACTATTTTAAATAAGAATATTAATTTTATCTAATTTATAATTAAATTGTAAAATTTTAATATTAACCTAAATACTTAATTATAAATTTTAAATATTGACTAATTAAAAATAAAAATAAATATATGGTATAAAAAAGTCAATATTATATATATATAAATATATATAATTTATATATATTTTATAATTATATAAATTATATATAATAATTATTATAAAATTTACGTATTTATTTATTTATAATTATATAAATTATATATGTTATATATATAAATTATATATATATATAATATATGTGGTGGGAGGAGGAAGGGTCCATTGTTCTCTAGGGATCCATGCCTCCCCGGCTGCCTTGGCGGTGGTGGAGATTATATGTGAATAAAATATAAACCAGTTGCTTAAGGATCATGTAACCGTGCATATATAAATGTCAGTATCCTTGTGTATTTTCTCAGGAAAAACAGAAAAATCAAATAACTCAAGCATAGATAGCTTTTATTTTCATAAATTGATCTACCTTTAATAAGTATTTAATTTTAATATAAATTAATCTACCTTTAATAAGTATTTAAAAAATAAATTGATTCGTAATTGACTAATCGATCTATCAAACTAATTAGATCTGTTTGATTTACTAAAATAATTTTTAATTTAATTAGTTATTAGTCCAACCAATCAATCTCGCGTGATTTTCAAAACAAATGATTAAATTTTTTTTCAATTCAACAAATGAGTTAATTTAAAGAATAATAAATTATTTAGAATTATGTAAACATTGGCATTGACTTATAATAGTTGTAAAATATAAAATTTCCTCCAAAAAACAATAACAATATTGTCAAAACCAGGTCATTTTATATAATACTTTTTAAATCTTCAATTTTTGTTTCATAATAATTCAAAAATAAGTTTTTGACACTAATAAAATTTTTTTTTATTAATGTGAGATGGAAAAAATAATAATTTATTTGAGTATTTAATTTTAATATTTAAATTAAGTTGGAACTTGAAAGTGAGCTACAGTTGTGCGCTCAGTGCTCATTTTTCCATGTCTTCTATATAATTACAGTATGACAATTTAAGCTGTTACAATTGTATTTTATGCTATTCTTTGTGCACAAAAAAAATGTATTTATGCTGTTCTGACATTTCCATGAACAGAAACCTGTTTTTTTTTTTTTTGCCAAGCAACACCTGATTTCATTCTTTTTTTTAATCTACCATTTATATATATATTATAATAAATTTTAATTTAGTAATATTAATTAAATTATCACATATAAGACCATATTTTATAAATAAGTTCACAACTTATTGGGCGCACTTGTAGTAAAAAAAGAATGGAATTTGTAGTTCTCATTATAAAATAATCGTTTCTTAATATTTTTATTTTTTTTTGTTAAATAAATTAAATCATAATAACAGTTTAAACTTACAATCCGATGATACTGATGAATGGCTCCACTCCCTGCAATCCTATTTACCTTAAATCCAAAGGCATGTGCTTTTTTCAAAAATCAAAACTAGAAAACTTAACGTAGCGCAAAATCAATGCATTCATTTGTTGGAAATTGAGGTTATAAAACAGTAAACATTAATAGACCTAGTACAATGTTTAGTAAAGGCCCAATTGTCTAGCCCATTCACACACAAGTTACATATCTGTACATAACTGTTTCTCATCTCAGTATCGTTTCTATACTTGGTCAAAACAGTTTTGTATGATTTGGTGCAGAGATTTATGGAGGAAAATCCTCTTCTTTGTATATAAAAACAACAATACATGAATAGAATTGTATCTCTTTCAGCAAGATTTCTGTTATGGTATCAGAGCTTTAAGACTAAAGTCACTTGATTCTTTCTTCTTCTCTTCTTTTCTCTGTTTCTTCAATCTTCTCAAATGGCTGACACTCACCTTGTTCCAGCTATTCCAGCAGCTTCAAATCAGCATCTTATCACATTTAATATTGCTGCACAAGCTCCATTAAAGCTTACTAGCAACAACTATCTCTCTTGGAAACTTCAGTTCCAAAGTTTGTTTATTGGCTATGACCTTCTTGGTTACGTTGATGGATCAAAACCTTGTCCACCAGCACCCACTAATAACGATTCCTCACCAGATTCTGCTTATCGTCTCTGGATTCGTCAAGATCAATTGATTCTCAATGCTTTGATTGGCTCTCTTTCTCCTCAGCTCATTCCCTTTATTGCAAAAGCTTCAACTGCAAAACAAGCATGGGATGTTCTTGCAACAACATATGCAAAACCATCCCGTGGTCGTATAAAACAGATCAAAGCACAACTCAAGAATATTACCAAAGGCACATCATCTATAACAGATTATATGCAGGCAATCAAAGTTAAAACGGATGAGCTCGCTTTACTTGGCTCACCTATGTCTGATGAAGACATCACAGACAGGATTTTGGAAGGTTTAGATGAAGTATACAAAGAAACTATTCACGCTATTAATGCTAGGGATGTTACTATTTCTTTTGACGAGTTACATGAAAAGCTTATTACATTTGAAGCTTCATTGTCTTCTACTGTTACTAGCATTCCTATTCACTTTCCTGCTACTGCTCAAGTTTCAACTCGAACACAAGGCAAATTCAACACTGGTTCAGCTCCATACTCTTCAAGTAATCAGCAATATGTTCGTTCTCAAGGCAATTTTCAACACAACAATCAACACTATCATTCTGGAAATATCAATTCTAGATATAATCAACAACAAGGATCGAAGCCTTACCTTGGTCGTTGTCAGATTTGTGGTACTCAGGGTCATTCTGCAAAAAGGTGCCCTTCTTTCAAAGTTGTTCCTATTACTTCTAGATCAGTAACGCCATGGCAGCCACAGGCAAATGTTGCTGCTGCATTTCCTTTACATCAGAATGTTGCTGCTGCTCCTTTACACCAATCTTCTCCATGGTTACTTGATAGTGGTGCTTCTCATCATGTGACGGCTGACCTAAATAATTTGGCACTTCATGATTCCTATACTGGCACTGATGATATTATGATTGGTGATGGTAAAGGTTTACCTATTACTCATGTTGGTTGCACTACACTTGATACGGTTAACAAAAAGTTCAAACTGGATAATGTGCTTTGTGTTCCTGAAATAAAAAAAAATTTAATCTCAGTGTATCAATTTTGTGTTGCAAATCAAGTTTCTATTGAGTTCTCACCTTTCTTTTTTCTTGTGAAGGAACTGTTGACGGGGAATCCGATTCTCAGAGGTACACCTAAGGATGGAGTTTATGAGTGGCCATCCTCTACTCCTATTTTAGCTTTTTCCACTTCTGTTGCTTCTGTCACTGACTGGCACTCTCGTTTTGGTCATCCTGCCAAATCAATAGTTCAAGCTATTCTTTCTCAAAACTTGTCTTCTTTGTCTTCTACTGGTTCTAATTTAATGACTCATTGTAATGCCTGTTCAATTAATAAAAGTCATAAATTGCCATTTTCTAAATCTACACTTACATCCAGTGCACCTTTAGAAATTATTTTCTCTGATGCCTGTTCACTTAATTCCACTGTTAACAGTTCTTCCTCAAGCCATGAGAACTGTGTGCAAAACTCTGTAGCTGCTGAACCCGATTCTGCTTCTTTCTCCCATCAACAGAACAGCCTGCTATGCTCTGGAACTGCTGTACCAATTTCAGTCTCTTCCATACAGCAGTCTGCTAGTGCACAAGATCTGGTTGCTTGCGATGATCACCAGGTTCTGCCTGTTACAGATTCTTCATCTTTACCTACAGAAAATCAGCATTCCATGGTGACTAGAAGCAAGAATAACATTCGAAAGCCAATTCATAAACTCAGTCTTACCTCCCAATTGCAAGCAGGCCAGGAGTTTGAGCCACGGACTGTTAAACAGGCCTTCAAAGATCCAAAATGGAGAAAGGCATGCTCTGAGGAGTTTGATGCATTGGTTCGGAATGGTACTTGGACACTTGTTCCTTCTCATGAGTCTCAAAATTTGGTTGGTTGTAAGTGGGTCTTCCGAATTAAGCGCAATGCGGATGGTTCTGTTAATCGGTACAAGGCCCGTCTTGTTGCTAAAGGGTTTCATCAACGCCCTGGAGTAGATTTTCATGAAACATTTAGTCCGGTTGTTAAATTTGCAACTATTCGTATTGTTTTGAGTATTGCGATTACTAATGGTTGGGAGTTAAAACAATTAGACGTTAACAATGCATTTCTACAAGGTCCTCTAACTGAAGATGTTTTTATGATGCAACCACAAGGTTTTCAGGATGTTGACAAACCAAATCATGTCTGTCTCCTTAAAAAGGCTATTTATGGGTTGAAACAGGCTCCGCGGGCATGGTATCAAGCTTTACGACAATTTTTATTGTCCACCGGTTTTACTAATTCTCTTTCAGATGCATCTTTATTTGTTCAGCATACTGCTACCGGAATTCTCATTCTTATTGTCTATGTTGATGATATCATTGTTACGGGCGGCAATTCAAAACTTATTGGTGATTATGTTGCTTTACTATCAATGAAATTTTCTCTGAAAGACTTCGGTTCCTTAAGCTATTTTTTGGGTATTGAGATTATTCCTAATTCAGCAGGTATCTTGCTATCTCAAAAGAAATATATTCAGGAGCTCTTATATGACACTAATATGGCAGATGCAAAACCTGTTCAGACTCCTATGGCTAATTCAACACAGCTCACACTCAATTCTGGCACTTTATTAGAGGACCCAACAGAATATCGTAAGGTCATGGGAAGCTTACAGTACCTGTTACTGACTCGACCTGATGTTGCTTTTTCCGTGAATAGGTTGTCTCAATTTAATCACAAGCCCACTACTGCGCACTGGACTGCTGTCAAACGCCTTCTTCGATATCTTGCGGGTACTATCGATGATGGTCTTCAGCTATTTTCTTCTACTTCTTCTCCATCAATGGATCTTCATGCGTTTTCAGATGCTGATTGGGGAGGGGATCGTGATTCTTATTGCTCAACTGGTGGTTATATCGTTTATTTGGGTCGAAATCCTATTTCCTGGAGCTCCAAAAAGCAACGTTCTGTTGCTCGATCGTCGACAGAGGCTGAGTATAAATCCGTTGCCAATACTGCTGCTGAAATTGCGTGGATATGTCATCTTCTTCAAGAGCTTGGTGTTTCTGTTTCTCGCTGCCCGGTGATTTACTGTGACAATGTGGGAGCAACTCAATTAAGTTCCAATCCAATCTTCCACTCTCGGATGAAGCATGTTGCTATTGATTATCACTTCATCCGAGGTCAGGTGCAATCAGGTGCTCTTCGAGTGGCTCATGTTGCCGGTGCTGATCAAACTGCAGATACTCTAACCAAGTCTCTGCCAAGGTCGCGTTTTTACCATCTGAAAATCAAGCTCGGTGTTCGTACTCGACAACCCGCTTGAGGGTGGGTAATAGACCTAGTACAATGTTTAGTAAAGGCCCAATTGTCTAGCCCATTCACACACAAGTTACATATCTGTACATAACTGTTTCTCATCTCAGTATCGTTTCTATACTTGGTCAAAACAGTTTTGTATGATTTGGTGCAGAGATTTATGGAGGAAAATCCTCTTCTTTGTATATAAAAACAACAATACATGAATAGAATTGTATCTCTTTCAGCAAGATTTCTGTTAAACATTACTTAGTTGGATTAAACAAATACTAATACCAAGGCAATTTCAAAATAACTCCTTTAACTACGCAGAGACTTCTACGACTCCTCCATGTGAGCTATGCCTCGGCCTCCGAGCTTCCTATTCCCAGATTCGAATAATTGACGCAAAAAATATCACCATTTCTACAATGCATCCTCTGAACTTCTCTTTCCTCTGCACCCAGTACGTCAACATCAGTTCTCTCTTTAGTGCTCTCTATATCAATTAATGGGTTTTAATCATTTTTAGCTCAATCAATGGGTTTTTCTTTATCTTTATTACTTCATGCTTCAATTATTTTACATTCTTGATATATTCTTGGAATAGGATGTTAAGCTTGATAGAAATTCAAGAAAACGAGAATGGGGTGCACTGCTTCTGTGTATGCAGTTGGGAGGAGAAAGAAGAAGAGAAGTATCCCAGAAGTGGTAGTGTATGTTCCTTCAGTGCGAGTACCTGTAGAATCTGATCTTCAAAGGCCACTTAAAGGGTTAATTCCTAGAGATCTTGTGAATAGGTTGACTTGTATTCGCAATCAGATTATTTTAGTGGCAGAGGATACTGGTCTGGACTTTAATCTTAGTTTTCTTTCATGCCTCTTTGTTTACTGATCAGAAAATTTTCTAATAAAAAAAAAAGGGTCTTGCAGTTGGATCTGCTATAACCGAATTAACACGAGCATTAGAGGAGTATTTGTCTCTTCTCATTGGACTTACTAAGAAAGGTACAATTATCTTTTTTATTTTCTTTTCGTTAAAAAGAAAGGTCTGCATATCTTATTGTATGGATATGTGCAGAAAATGGTCTTGAGGACTTGGTGGAATTCAAGTGGAAAAATTTAGAATATGGAAGATATGTAAGCCTATAAAAGAACTATTCTTTTTGTTATTCCTAGCATATTGGAATTATTCTAGACTGCTAATTGGAATTGAAATGGCAGGAAAACGGTGTTTCAAACTCCTGGTTTGAATTACTATCTGTTGTGCATATGATGGCAATGCTGACTTTATCAGAGGCTAATTCACTGATGATTCCAAAGGATCAATCTGGTTCTGGCATAAGAATTGTCTCTTCAGGTTCTTTTTCTCTACATCTTTAATTGTTTATGTATACATATACATATACGTTTGATATATGTACACACATACATATATATGGTCTCGAATTCTTTATGGATATAACTAAACAAATTGTCTACCCAGATTGTAAGAGAGAAGCTGTTGATTTACTGCTCAAGGCAGCAGGTTACTTGGAATTCTATGTTCGTGAAGTATTGGTTCGCATTCCATCAGATATTAAGTATGTTAAGAGATACAATTAAGGAATTTTTCTTGAAAATTTTGAAGAGTAGATGTTAACCTATGTTTTTAATTATTTGTTCCCAGGAAAAGGTTTTCAAAAGATCTTCAAGATGGTGTACTACAAGCTATATCCATTCAAGCACTAGGCCTGGTATTCACCAATAAACCTTTAAACCTTAAGATTTGATTAATGTGCTTTAGTGAAAGGATGACTTGGTCACCTCTTCTATTCTGTAATCCTCAATTATGAATATTTGGTGTCCAATGTGACTTTGTGGAAATTGATATCGCACACAAATTCAGGGAACCGAAATTCAGCTTGGTTTAGCTGTTGAAAGCCAGAAGGCAACTTTATCGGTGAAGAGGAGATTGGCATGTGAACAGGTTACTTACTTCAGTCAGGTATGCTCTTTGGTTTCTTTTTTGTGGATCTTCTATGTTTCTTGAAACCTCTTTGTCTAGATTTCACCAGTCAATCGGCAAAACAAATATTCATTTTAGCAACTTCCTACTGAAAATTTTTGGTTTGACATGTTTAGGTGTTACCCTCTGCAACTTTCACTATTTCTTACAATTTCATGTTCTTGTTCTATACTTGGTTAGGCTTACCATTGCATGTCAGGATGTGAGATGAATCATGAATCTGGAAAGAAGCATCTCTGGTTCATTAAGTGGAAGTTCCTTGAAGCAAAGGTTTATACAGTTAATTTTGTGCTTTGGTTGGCTGCGTTTTAATAAAGTTTCCAACTCCTAATTCTGAATATTCCATATGTGATATTTTCCAATTAGGCAGCAGCTTACTACTACCATGGCCTGATTCTTGACAAGGGGAATGAACCGGCCTGTCACATTAGTGCTGTATGCTGTTTCCTGGCTGCAGAAGAACTTCTACTGAAGAGCAAGAAAGCCTGCTTAAGCTTTTGTCTTGCAGCTCCTGTTACTAGGTTGGTATATATCAACACTGTTTTGTCAAGTAGGATTTAGGAATGATCTAGATTGTGTTTACTAGATATGTTCGTGCTACCTCTTTTATTTTTCTTGGCAAGATCTCCTCCATTATGGGGTGCTATGAAGCACTTGCATCAGAAAATTCCTGAAGTTGCTTCAAGAAAATCTCAAATGTATGGCTACCTATTAGAAGAAGAGAAGTAAGCTGTTCACCACTTAAATCGTTATGATCTCTACTTGGATATATTTATGAATTTATCACTCTAACGATGAACTTAGAAATTTAAAAGTGACTTATAAATAATGAGAATGGTAACTGCAGGGCTTTACAAGCATTGCCTGACCTGCCAGATTTCCAACTATCTTTAACACCGGACGACTATGTATTACCTGAAATAGATGAGGCATGGGATAGAGAGAGGTGGGAAATCCAGAGTCTATCCTTAAAGGAACATCTCAAAGATTCTGAAGATGAGATTAAAACTGAATGACAATATTTTCATGATCTCTCTTCTTCTTTTGTGTGGTTGGATACACATTTTTTCTTCTTTGTTCTCCGGACTTCATTAGTTGATATATATTATTTACCACAAATAGAAGTAAACAAGACATGGGTTTTGATCTATGTCCTCCATTCTCAAAATTTATGTAAATTAGTATTAGCTTTAGATTTTTTATTATGATCATCACTATCAGGCTCTATAAATCCGAGTATCTCAAGAAATCAGGTGTTCTGTTTTTCATTAGTTAATTAGGCTCAGGCCCGGAATATTCTAACTGCAGAGACAACTTCAATGCCACTAAAATGCATCAATAATGTTCTATTTTAATGCAAATTCATTGTTATGAGGATGTAAAACGGAACTGCAAGACAATTTTCTTCAATGTTTAATTCAACACTGAACAATTTCTCTTTGAAAAGGTTTTAGGCACTTTGCTCTAGTTTACTGTTAAGATTATCAGGAAAAAAAGAATATTTACAATTCCTATTTAGATTTGATATAATATATATTTTTATACTCATTATTCCAAAATTTGTGTTCCTTTGTCAATAGCTGTACAATTTTATTTTTAGGGATTGATTATAAGACTATAAAGTTTTCATCAAACCTTGATTTCTAACATTACTTAAGTAATAACTAAGAAAAAACATATATAAAAAATGAAAATATTTACCTATTTTTATCATTAGAAATAATATATAAGCCTGTTTTTAATCTCTTTTGTTTTCCTATATATGCATTGGATTGAGACATGAGTTTGTGAACAGAAATACAAGTACAATATAGCAGAAGAAAGCCGAACATGATAAAGGGGCGGACCTAAGTGAGGGCTGTGGGGGCCCAACGACCCCCTCACCGGAGTCCAGAAGCACTTCTCGTCGGTGGTATAGACAAAGAGAAAGGGGGTGGTGGTTGCTGCCACCCTCGTGGATGGTAATATGGAGGCAATTTTGCCGCAGGTGAAGTTCTTGGTGTAGTTATAGACCAACATGATGAAGGGAAGAGATCCATTGATTTTTTTAAAAATAAAAACTAGGGTTAGCAACGGAACGAGGCGGGGCTACGTTTTCCATTCCTATCTCCTCTAAGACGGGGAATTCCCACAAACGAGAGCATATTTGCCCCGTTTTCATCTCTGCGGGGATCCTCACCCCTACAAAGATCTTCAAGAAAAATTTATATCATTTTTTTTTAAAAAATAAAATTTAAAAGTATAAATTAATAATTTATAATAATTATATACGATAATAAGATAATAATTTAATTATTATATATAATAAATTTAAAAAATAAAATAAAATAAAATATATCAAGTTAAATTTATTTTATATATATAAATAATTAAAATATGACATAAATAATAATTATATTAATTTATATATTATATAAATATTTAACATATATTATATATTATAATATAAAAATAATATATATATATTGTAATACGTAAATATAATTTATATTATATATTTTAATATATATATATATTATATTATATCGAGTTACTGCATGGGTGGGGATAAAAATTTCTGCGAAATGAGAAGTATATTTCTCATTTTTGCCCTGTCCCGCCCAACGAAAAAGAAATTTTTTTTTGTCCCAAGCCCCGCGGAGAAAAATGGCAGGAAATTCTCACTTTGTTTAGGGCAAATTTTGATGGAAAAGAGATTCTATGTCCTATTTATCAATTCTAGCAAAAACAAATAAAGAAAAGTGCATTGAGACCTAATAATAAAAAGAGGGATCACCTATATTTCCATTTTTTTATATATATATTTTTTTTATCTTTAGCAGCCTTTTTTTTATTTTGCTTTATTATTTATTATACTCTTATTTTGTTTCTTTCTGTAAATAAAAAAAATAATAATAATATAATATCGTGGGCTCAAATTTATTTCTTTGCACTATAACTTCATATGCAATTTCTATTAGCATTTCTATCCAACACAACTCTTTTAATTATTTTTTTTTTATGTTCTCAACTTTATTATATTGGCATTTTCTCTTCTTTTTTTTTTAATTCGGTTAACCTTTTTTAATTAACTTAATCTATAAAATTTATACTTATAATTATCCATAATTTTAAAATAATTTAAATATTATTAATTAAAATTTATTAAAAAATAATAATAATTTAGTTATTATACTATTGTAATATTAAATGAATATAATTTTATGTTAAATTTATTTTCAATGACTATATATATTGAATGTAATTTTATGGTTAATATATATATATATATATATATATGTTAAATTGTCATAGTATTGTGGTGAAGTATATTCTGTATTTGTCCTATTTTACGTGTCATTTCAATATATATACATATATATTTTGAATGTAATTTTCTTTTTTTAACACCCTCGTCCAAAGTCTAGTTCCGCATCTGATAATAAGACAATACAGAGCATAGCTTTGTTGCAAAATTTTCCCACATAATCACAAACGGCAGTGATATCTCTTTTTCTCCATATTTTCCCACGTACCCTTTTTGCTGTTGCTGCTCATCTTTTTCTCCATATTTTCCAGATGTCAGCAACACCATCATCACCTGCAATACTTATTGCAGTTTTTTTAAAAATTTGATTCATTTTTTTTTCCATTTACATACGAAAAGGGAAAAATGGCTCGAAATTGTTGAATCAATATTCAAATTGAAGAAGTAAATTTAAGTGCATTTCAATTAAATCTTGAACATGTGAATATTTATTTTTATCGGACCGATCGAGTTTAAAATCTTGTGTAAAACAACTTTCTCCTAACATGGTTTGACATACTTAACAAATCCAACGGCAGCTTCAATAATTCAACCTTCTTCAAGCAAAATATGGCAATTTCTTCTTGTTTCTTTAAAAAAAAATATGACAATTTTTTTAAAGTTTGAATTAATTGCCTGGTTAATAATCAAACTGACTGTTTTCACTTTTCACTTCTGAGTTCGAGAGCACATGCTTGTTCCCTTATAATTGCTATAAGCAAGAAGATAAATTTCTAGCCAAGATGCGCTCATTTGACTTAGTTTTTTTTTCTTTTTTTCTTTTTAATTACATTAGGAGGGTGAGGAATCGAATTTGAATCTATCAACTCTAAAAGAGGTGCACTTGCCATTAGATTATGCCTCAACATACAAGTTTTTTCTTTTTAGAATTTATAATTTTTTCGTTCTATAATTTATTATTTTCATTTTCATTTTGTAATTTCTGATATCAACTATTAAACTGCTTTATGCATATGTTTATTCTTCTTCTCTGTTGGAATTGGAGTTCTTGGAAAAATAGTAAGTTGCCAATTTAACTCCATCACTACTTTTTTTTTATTAACTGAAATATTGTCATTGTTTTGACTTAATTTTTAATATTTTTTAATTAAGTATTTCTTTTTTTTATATATATATATAAAATGAGTCATATAGACTTTTACTGTCTTTAAGAATACTTAACTTATCATCAAAATATTAAGGTTCGTATTGCAAAACTCACTTACTCACTTTATATTTTTAAAATAATTTAAAAATATCAAAATATATTTTAAATAATTTAAAAATAAAATAATGTTTTAAATATTTAAAAATATATTTTTAAAAATACTAAATTAAAAAAATAATATAAATTAAATAAAAAATAATATATATTATAAAATTTTCAAATAAAAAAATTATTTTTATTAAAATAAAAAATATGTAGAAATCAATTTTTTTTTTATTTTGTGACTGAGGTAAAAAAAATCATGTTATGCTTATTAAAGTTCAACAATTTATAAAAAAAATTCAAATTTAACAAATACCAAACCCTAAATAAAAATTATTAAAATTGATTTTTTATCCTATAAAAATTATTATTTGCAATTTGATTTTTTTAAAAATATGACTTAGATTATAAAATGTATATTTTAAAATTTTAAAATTTATTATTTTTTAAATATTTTTTAAAAATATATATTTAATAAAATATTTTTAATTTATTTAAAAAATATAAAATGAATAAATAAATCTCATCTGAATATTTTTTACGGTAACAAAAAAAGGACATATTAAATTAAAAAATTTAAATACTAACTCGAAATAATAATAATAATAATATTTCAGGTGGTTTATTTAAACTTTTGGGTTTTATTTTATGTACATATTTTATAATTGAGGAATTTTTCTTAGATATGGACAAAATTCGTTTAATCCACCAAAAATTCGATTCGGTTAACCGAATTTAGAATAATTCGATTGGTTCAGTCGAAGAATTTATATAAATTCGGTTTTCAGTTCAGTTAACGGTTAACTAATTTAGTTCACTCTGTTAATCGTTAACCGGATTTTTTTTTTAAAATTATTTAGTTATTATTTTCTGTTTAATTCTTTAATTATATTAATTTTTTTTACTATAAATATAAACTTTTATTGCAAAATAAAGTTATTTTTTAATTTTTTTAATAAGTTTTATTTAGTTATTTAATTATATTAATTTTAGTTCTAAATAAAATTTTTATTATAAATTTTTTTAAAAAAATTGATCGGTTTGGTTAATTAACTGAATAGATTGATTTGGTTCGATTAATTAACCAAACCGATCAAAATAGAAATTCAGTCGATTCGATTAAAAAATTTTAAAAAAAATTGATTTGGTTAGCCAGTTAATTCAGTCAGTTAATTAATCGAACCGATCGATGTCCATCCCTATATATAATTAGAAGCCTTAAATATGATAGTTAGAGATTTATTTTATTTTATTTTTAATCTCTTCCCTCCGTTGGTCCATATATATAATTAGTTAGTATATGCCTTAATTGGGACAAATTAATGAGACAAGTATTATGCATTGTTTAGCCTCCAAAGTTCCCAATGGCTTGTTCAAGGATAGTGCAAAAGGAACAATTGCAACTAGAGTACGGTTACACATTGAGACAAAGTGAAGGATAATTAAAATTTAAATTTATAAGAAAATATATTAAGAGTTCTTTGTTGGTAAAAAAAATCATATAGTTGAATTATCTTTTCAAAGAATTGAATCCTAATATTTAATTCATCAATGTATAATATACGATGAAGCAAATATTTATTTCGTTATTTAATTTTGGTAGAAATATCATATTAATAAAATAAATATTTATTTTCTTATTTAATTTTGATAGAAATATCATATCTAGGCATAATTTTGGCAATCTGTCGGATTATTATTTCTTGATGATTAATACACAATTGAATTCTAGTAGTATTTATTATCCATAGACTGATGGTCAAACTGAAGTGATGAATAAATTATTGGACAATTTACTTCGTAGTTTGGTTTGTGATAATGTAAAAAGTTGGGATTAGAAGTTATGATAGGCTGAGTTTTCCCATAATCATATGTTGTCAACAGAAGTTCAGGTTTTAACCTTTTTCAGGTTGTGTATTCTGTTGTGCCCATGAGACCATTAGATATTTTTCCTCTGTCTGACAAGACTAGAGTTCATAGAAAAGCAATAGATTTTATGGCTAATCTGTAAGACATTCATAAGGCAGTGCACGCCAACTTACTACAAGTCAATGCCAAGTATAAGCAAACTGCAGACCGTAAGCGTCATCATATTGAATTTAAGGTGGGAGATTTTGTATGGGTAGTTTTCACTAAAGAACGCTTCTCAATTGGAGAGTATAATAAGTTCTCTGCCAAAAAAATAGGTCATGTGGAAATTCTTAAGAAGATTAATCTTAATGTCTACTGCCTTAAATTTTCCAGCCATATCCATACTGTTGATGTATTTAATGTGAAGCATTTGATTTCTTTTCAAGGGGACTCTTCTGATGATGATGACACTGCTGACAATTCAAGGGTGAATTTTCTCAATCCTGAAGGAAATGATGCAGAACAGAGAGCTCTGAATTTCATAGAGCAGTTTGACATAAAACTGCTTTAGTGGCAGTTTGGTAATTACTAATAAAAATTGAAGCTGCAAACTGGCGTTCTGTGGGTCTAGTCCAATAAAAAATGGGTCAACGAGTTAAGATCACTGCTTTGCAGTGAGGTCCATCACTTTTTTATTCAAATTTCATCATTTAGGACTCTAAAAACACAATTTACTGTTATGACAGCTTAGGATAGTTTTTTATTTCTTTATTTACAAATCTTAGATCTAGGTGTCGTTTATGTATTTTGTCTGTCTCGTAAATACTATCTTTCTATGTTTGTAATTGTTGTTATTTTAGCATTCTGTTGCCTTTTTAAAAAATTTTCTTATTTGAAATTAGAATTTTCTGTAACCATAATACTATATATTGTAATGTTTAAGAAAATGTAATCAGTTTTTCAAAATTGAATAATAGTCCTACTGAGAAGCTTTTCTCTCTTTGTGCTTATTTTTTTTGGAATTCTTAGACTAGACAGGGAATAATATTTTTTTTCTTTGTTCGTTTAACACTTTTTATTAAATAAGGAAATAAAAATCTCAAAAACTACTTATCACGTTCTAAAATGTTATATTATATAGATTTAGTTTACATAAACTCTTATTACAAATAAGAGAACTAAATAAATTGATAACAGACTATCAAAAATAGAATAAAATGCATATATGAAAATAAAATAATCACCAAGCTAGACAGATTGTTAAAATAGTGCCTTGATATGATATTTCTACTAAAATTAAATAAGGAAATAAATATTTATTTCATCGTTAATGATGAAGCAAAAGCAAATATTTATTTTCTTATTTGTTTCACAGGTGCTTTTTCTTTTAGTCTAACAATTTACAGAAAACTTGGGAGAGGTTTCTGGAAGTGGATAGAGCTTTATTCTCTAACCCAAAATCTAGAGGTTTTGCAGGGGTTGTTCGTGATTGTGAAGCTAATTTTCTTGGAGCAATTTTTGGTTGGGAGTTGGGTTTGAATGATCCTCGAATAGCAGAAGTAGTAGCTATGCGTTGGGTCCTTCAACGTCTATGTAATGTATTTCCAACACCAAGAATCAAGGAAACTGATGCTCTTACTATTGTCCAAGCTCTTTCCTCTCAAGTTTTTAATCTTTCTAAATTTGGAACTATTATAAATTATTGTAATTTATTGATTAGAAAACCTGGAAATCTTGTTGTCTATTGGGTGAGGAGGCAGTCAAACTCTGTAGCACATTATATGGCAAAAGTTTCAGGGTTGTTTGATAGTCTTGTATACTGGGACTCTCCTCCACTATGTATTCAATCTTCTTTGATGAATGATAGCTAATAATGTTGTTTTATTCTAAAAAAAACAATTACTAATAAATTTTAAAATTGATACTATTAATTAATACATAAATATAACAAGTCAAATATTTATATTTAATAAATTATTGGCTTTGATCCTATATATATACATAACCAAAATATGAAGATGACATGAAATAATTTTGAAGCCAAAATATAAATTAAAAATTTGTAAATTTTCAAAATTTATATAGTAAAATTTAATTTGATTTATAAAACTATTTAGGACAAATTAAATAATTTTTAAGCATATTATTATTTCACAAAGTTTCGTGGGGTTTCTTAATATCTTGTTGGCTTTGAGTATTAAAAGAGAACAATTATTGTTGGATTTCTATATATATTGATGAAGCGAAAGTAAATATGCAAAGAATAAATGGATGTTTATTCATGTTTAGTCTGAGAATACCCAGATAATAGATACAAATGAGAAAAAAATTTCTCTACTGAGTTGTTATTAAAATATGAAAGGTAACTTCTTATCACCTTCTAAAAGATTACATTATTTAGGGTTAGGGTTACATAAACCCTTATTACAAATAAAAAAACTAAATAAATTGACAGCAGACTATAAAAATAGAACGGAATGCATATATAAAAATAAAATAATCACCAAACTAGATTCTTAATGTGATATTCCTATCAAAATTAAATAAGAAAATAAATATTTGCTTCATTATTCTACCTTGCTTGGAAAAAATTAGACCTCGAATTTTATAGTGCCGAAGAATTAATAACTGAAATACTATAATAGCATATTCAGTATTCTTTAGAAATGGTAAATTTTCTGGCAAATGGTCATTAACCAACTTTTTAAACTCTTTGAATAGCTGCTGAATTTCAACAGAATATTGAAATGATTTCTAAATCTGGTCACATATTTCAGCAAATATGTTCCTATTGAATTGGGTGTTTGTAATAAGCTCTTAGTGTGGGATAGCAAAGGAAGTAGACCCCGCCTAAGAATAGTAGTCCAGTTACCACAAGGCAAATAATTTAGTGAATTAGTAGTGATTGTATGGTTCATATATCGCCATAAAATAGTAATATTATTGCATGTGAAGGCTTAACCCATATCAGATGTGCCACGTAGATAGCATAAAATAAGTTTCACTCCATTTCAATGCTTTTTGGTTAGTGTAAAACTAAAACTTGCAAATAAGTTAACTGTAAAATAATATCTGATATTGTATTGTTAGCAAGATATAAAATCATCCTTATTACACTAAGATATGATACTTTAGAACAAAAAATCTCTTCATTATCCTTTTGTAGGCAAAAAGGATCTCCTTTTACATCAAAAGAATGAATAACCATTGGACTGCTTAATGAATAAGATTTAACCTTATAAAATTATTTCAAGATTTTTGACATATGATGCTTGATGGACAAGAATTCCATTTGATAGATACTCAACTTGAAATCCAAGACAAAGTTTTATTCTTCCAAGATCTGTTACTTCGAATTCATTTTTTAAATAGTCTGCAGTAATTGAAATTTTTTCTAGAGTTTCGAATATATTTAAATCATCAACATAAACTATAACTATAATAAATTCTAATTTTATCTTCTAGATAAAAATATATAGGTAAATGAAATTATTTTCATATATATTTTCTCTAAATATTCAAATAGGTGATTATACCACATCCATCTAGATTTCTTTACCTTATATATGGATATTTGGAACTCAATGTAGTATATTTGTCAAGATATTATATGCTTTAGAGATCTTTATGCTTCATGCATCTTGAATCCTTCAAGGATTATATATATATATCATTATTTAATGAAACATATAAGTAAATTGTCATAATATCTATCAAATATATGTTGAGCCTTTTAGAGGCTGCTAAACATATCAAAAATTCAAAAGTAATAACATCTATAACAGGAGAATATGTCTCATAATATTATATATAAAGACTTTGTAAGAATTCTTGTGACACAAGTTATGCTTTGTATTTCACAATTTAATTTAACTCGTTTCTCTTAAGAGCCATATGAGTAAGTTATCATAATATAATGTCGAGCCCTTTAAGAGATGCTAAACTAATTTTAAAAGTAATTATATTCATAATAGGAGAAATATATTCTTTTCATAATCTCATTTAATTCATTTTTTTTTTACATATAATACCCCATGGGTCTGAAATTTTTTGATGTCTGGACTATTGGTCCAAATATTATATGTTTAACAAATGAATATAGCTCAGCCTGTGTTACTTTTCATTTTATTCAATCACTTCGATGTCGATAATTTTAAATATTTTTAGGCTCAAACATATTTTAATAATTTCAGTAACAACATATGTAAATAGATTATCAACAATAATTTTACTCATTTCTTATATATTTCTAGGTTTTAATGAGATCTCAAAAATTTCAGTATCGGAATCACTTCTAGGGTTACTTATCTAGAAACATATGATGTTGATTTATGTTGTTTTTAACTTATTTAGGAGTGTCATTTTAAAATTATTCATTTCTCCTTTTTTTAAAGAATAATATTTGAACCAAGTGGTCTATCACGCTTCAGGTGTATATTAGATTCATTGGCTACCGTGCTATAGGATGTTCTGCAGGGAAAATCAATAATGCAAGAATATTAGCAGACCAAAATATGTGATTCAGATACTTTATGAGTATTTGCAAAGACATCCAGTATCTGATTTGTAATACTTTACAATCGAATTAGTTTTTGAATTTCTAGTTCATATTAATTTGTATTTATATTAAGATTGGATAAAGTTAGTGTATTTCAACTAATCTCTTGTGCTTTGGCTCTTTACTTTTATCTTTCCCTATTAGTGGAAAAACTAATTCACTAAAAATTTTACTCTATAAAATTTATCGTTAAATGTTTAAAATATCTAATATAGACAATCAAGACCTACATAGATATCAAGATAATATTGATAATCCATTTTATTTCTTTGAGGGGGATACAATAAAAATATGTACACTTTAACAAGAAATTTTAATATTACAAATTTTAAATAAGATATATTATATCAAATAAACACAAGTTGTAAAGTGAAGAACTTGTGATTTGTTGACAATCAAATACAAATTAAAGGTGCAATATAAACAATAATATGTATCCAAGTGAATATAAAAAATCTTAATTTCATAAGCATAAGAATAATAATTGATCATAAAATCTTAATAAACAACGACTTAGCTAAACTATATTGAGTATGAACATATGAATGAAAATATTTTCAATGATTATAAAATCAGAAAATACTTTCTAAGTGAACTCATATGCATTATCCAAATAAATTATCTTGATATGATAATTAAGTAACATTGATCTTAACTTTATAATTTGAGCAAGAAATTTAGCAAAAATAAAATTACTAGTTGACAATAGACAAATATGTAACTTAGATAATGTAATTTAGATAATGAAGATCTTAAAATTAATTTACCTTGAGTACAATAAAAATATAAGTAATCATCAAATAAAAGTATTTTCTGATTTTTCAGTGGATGTCCATTTAAATTTTCAATAATACGTCACATCATGGTGAACCTGAATGACCAAGACGATCATGCTAAAATATAAAAATTTTGGGATCTATGCACTTATAATATATATAGTGCAACTAGACCATTTTTATTTTTTAGAAATACAATTCAATTTAAAATTTTCGAATTTCATAAATATGAACTTCTAGTTTAAATTCGAAGATTTAACAAAAAAAAAATCAATATCTCTTATTTTGTTTTAATATGATATCCATTGCGACATATTCTTTAAAACTTAGTAGATTTTTTCGGGATCTACTTGACTATAATATATCATTGAAATATCATTTTACTCAAATTCAAAATATAAGGTGGACTCTTCTGAAGTTTTCAATCATAATTGCAAAATCAGATATCATATTAATATTAATTTCTGTTAATGTTAAATATAACAAATATTTTTTTTATTATAAAAAAATTATGAGATTTGTATCAATATATATCTTTTTAGCATTTTTGATTTCAAAATTAATAGTAAAAAAAATTTCCAACACAACCTCTTTTTTTTTTTTTTATCAAAATCTCGTCTATGTTCTTAAAAAAATATCACATTCACTTCAAGAAATGATGTTAAGTTGGTAGAACGAGTTTGATAATTTTTCATAAAAAGCTAAAAATCTTATTTAGCTATAGATAAACAAGAAATCAGTTTAGAATATTTTGTGAATTTATATTCTCAATGTTGCTACTATAATAGCATATTCGGGGCATAAAAAGTTTAATATTCATAAAAAAACTATAATAAATCATTAATAATAAGATAATCAACTTTTAATTTCTTGTATGAATAATCAAAATGTACTTTTAAGGAATGCTTGATTTTCTTTTTATAATATCTCTAAAATTTACAATATCAAGATGAATTTAATTATTAAGTACCCATAACAAATAATTTCTTTAAGAAATATCAAAAGTAATATATTCAAATTTTATGAGATTTAACATTGTAAATATATTAAATTTAAATAAAAAAAATAATCATTTAGATAAATTACAGTGATATCAAATAAATAAAGATAAAAAATTATAATTAGAGTTTAAATATTATAACTCTAGAATTGCAAATGATCATATAAAATTTTAGTAAATATCAATTATTTACCAACTTCACCCAATACATAAATATTTACTATAATTTTATATCTTTTTTTATTTTCTTTATTAGCTATACAACTATAAACACAAAAATAACTATTAAATTTAAATTCCATAAATAAAACTTTAAAATTTAATTGTTTCTTATATTAACAATATGTACATATATATTTTTTTATCAATTAACAATATGTACATATATTAATATATACAAAATACACTATTAAATATATATAATGTTGTTTATATATTGACAACAAACTAACATATGTATAAATATTTATATACATAAACAAAAAACCACACAATATATACTCATACGGGAAAATAAAAACTTTTATAGTGCATTAATTATATAAAACAATGTTTTTTTAGATGAATATATATATATATATATAATACTAAAACGATTGTTGCTGGTATAATATTATACCACATGTTCCAATCAAAATTTTAAAATTAATTTATTATTTATTATAATAGATATTTATTTAGAGCCTCAAAATTTTGTTGATATCAGAGCCTCAGAATTTTGGGGTGGTAGTAGAATATATAAAGAAGAATTTATTTTTTAACTTTTGATATATAATATTAAGAGTGAGATATTTATATAGGAATTTGGATATGCGTAAAGTCTCGTGATGGCCAATGATAAACGTTTTAGGGCAATAAGTCAATGGTCACTTCTAAAATCTTAGAAATCACTTTTAAACTATTTTTCAAAAAATATTAAAAATGAAATCTTTTTTATGTAAATATGCTAGTACTACTAAATATGATAATTCCGATTTATCAAAAATTAAAAGGATAGTAAATAGGAACAGAGTAATTTTAGAAGATTTTCATAAAGCAATAGATGACTGAAAAATATCCAAAGTAGATAAAGAATAGATTTATAAAATACCTAAAATAAATATTTTTAAAATAAATTATACAAAAGGTAACTGTGATGCTTTTCCTATGTCGACTGTTGAAGTAGAAGAGGAAGTATCTGAATACCTATTGCTTATACTATGTTTAAAAAATTTTAATTTTACTTTACCATATTCATACTGTTCAATTTGACTAATGTTAATATTAGGTTTTATAATTTTCTCAGGTTCTGAAAGAGGGACTGCTCCTTCTAAAATCCATTCATCAGGAAAGGATATGTCCTTGCACTGTATGGTTTTAGGAATCACAATATTGGCTTTACTAAGATTTGTTTAAAGAAACTTGGTTTCTCTTGTTCTATGTTGCATTTTATACTTAGTTGCAAAAGCTGATATCATGACTTTATACTGTATTTTATATATTAATACTACCGATATTGATCATTCTAATATTTTATAATTATGAATTTTAATTTATAATATTACACTTTTTAATATATTTTGGTCACTCAAAGATACTATAATATCTAGGTGTACATCAAAGTTAATAGGTTCTTAACTTAGACTAGCATCTACTGATTCTAAAAGAGAGTCCTAAAAGTTTACAAACCAAGCATCTCTGACAACAACCAATATACTAGTATTTACACCTTCTCTGGTTAAGGGTTTTATATCAATTTGTATTAATCATATATGTATATATTTATATTTTTTATCCTTACGTTGCTTTAGGGTCTCAAGAGATAACAAAGTAATCATTTCAAAAGGTTTATTTAAGTGTATATCTCTTTCTTCCATTTTTATTATATAATCTGTTTTAAAAATATTTATTTTAGGTATTTTATAAATTTGTTCTTTATCTACTTTGGATATTTGTCAGTTATCTATTACTTTATGAAAATCTTCTAAAACTACTTCGTTTCTATTTATTATCCTTTCAATTTCTGATGAATTAGAATTATCAGATTAGCTGTACTAGCTGATTTACATAAAAAAGAATCCATTTTTAATTTTTTGAAAAATAGTTTAAAAGTGATTTCTGAGATTTTAGAAGCGACTACTGACTTACTGCCCTAAAATACCTATCATTGCCCAACACGAGACTTACCGCATATTTAAATTTCTAAGCAAAGATCTCATTTTTAATACTACAGATCAAAAGTTAAAAAATAAAATCTTCTTTATATATTCTACTACCATCCCAAAATTCTGAGTATAGAATATATAAAGAATATTTTATTTTTAACTTTTGATCTACAGTATTAAGAGTGAGATCTTTGCTTAGGAATTTGGATATGCGGTAAGTCCCGTATTGGCTAATGATAGGCATTTTAGGACAGTAAGTCAGTGGTCACTTCTAAAATCTCAGGAATCACTTTTTAAACTATTTTTCAAAAATTTAAAAATAGCTCTAATCTCTTTTGTAAAACCTGAGACAGTGAAATCTATTTATCTAAATGTAAATATCTAAAGAGATAAAATATACGTTTTTAATAGCTTATTATTTTATTGGATAATAACTATTTATTATTAATATTAAATATATAATATTATAATCACATTTAAACTCTTTAAATAAATACATTTAATAACTAATTAATTATCTAAAAATAATATGAAATAAATCATTAATAATTTTATTCATTAATTAAAAATAATAACAAATTCTATGAATAAATAAGCAAAACACTTATCTACAAAAAATTTAAAACTTTAAATCAAATAGCTTAGTTAATATATAAGCTAAATTTTCAGTTGATTTAAAGTCACTTGAAATATAATTATAATTATTATAAAATTAATATTTTAAATACGTTGGTATTATTTTTTTAATTTTTGATATAAGTAATTTTTTATTTTTTATTAATGATGTTGAGTTCATTTAATTTAAAAAATAATTTTTATTATTTATATGAAATATTATGATAATATAATAGTATTATAAAATCTTTTAATATTTTATAATTTAATAATTATAGATAATTTGTATAGATTTATCCATATACATTAATTTTAGTTTTTATAATTATAAATAATTAATTAATTATTTAAAATTATTATAAGATTTGAAAAATAAAAACAACCACGACATATATTCTATTCACGGTATTCTATTCTAATTTGTCACTACCATTAAAAGCCATGATTCTGTCTTCTGTTTGTATATATACATGCCCACCAATAAAGATTTCTGTGTGATTTTTTTTTTAAAGTCCGTGAGATACTTTATTTTATGAGATACTTTATTTTATTTCATATGTTAGCCAACACAATTATGACAATATCAACTTTTTCCTCATATACACACACACGCACCAACTTTGAAATCACCGAACGCGTTTGCCAATTTATAATCGTAAAATATATATATATATATACACTATGAATTGTATACTTAAATTAATACTGCAAATATATAAACAATCAATAGCCTTATTTGGTGATACGGTTTTAGAAAATAAAACCCTAAAATTTAATCTAGTCAAAATTAATAATATTTAATTATTAATAAATAAAATTAATACGCAGAAGTGTATTTAAATTTATATTATTAATAAAAATATTAAATTTTATAATTTTTTATATTCTAAATTAATATATATAAGTTTTAAAAAAATATTATATATATTTTTAAATTTAAATACTTAAAATAAATAAATTAATAGAAATTCATATTATAAATATAAAAAATAAATATATAAATATATAAAATTTTTTTATTATAAATTACCTCTCATATACTACTCAAAATAAATATATAACAATATAAATAAATTTTAAATAAAAATACATCACTCATAATAAATATATATAATAATATAAATAGGTTTTGAATAATAATTTTAATTCAAATAAAATAAAATTAATCATAATTTTTATAAAATAAAATTAATCTAATTAAATAATAATATTTTTTAATAATAAAAAATTAATTAATATTTTAATTACACATAATATAATAAATTCTAATTAATTTGTCTTTTAAAAACTCCAATGACAAGTGACAACTAATTTTTCATTTAATTAAAAAAAAACTTCAGTGATACCCAATTTTATAAACTAAATATTTCTCTCTCCTATTTTAACAATACTTCTTGTTAATTGATATAGCCAGACTCATTTTATATTTTAATCCATATAGTGTGCTGTTATTGGGGAAGTAATTTATTGCTAATTCTTTTTCTTCAACCGAACAGTCTTGAATTCTGTCGAGGCCGCCATACTCAGGAATAATTATATGCTATAACTGTTTTAGCAATAAATGCCTACAACACACCAATCGAATTTTTACACGTAGGTATTTATTGATATTTATTTAATTCTGTTGTAGCAATAAATGCTGTAAGAATTCTATTGGTGTGTTGTAGGCATTTATTGCTACAACAGTTGTAGCATATAATTATTCCATACTCAGAGAAACAGAGAGAGAAAGATCAGTGCACTACACTTCACATGGCGGCCACGGGAGCACCTTTTCTTTCAGCCGGATTTCACCGTCAGTGGTTCCTTCTTGCCTGACCCCATCGTCATCCGGCAAAGTAAAACCGAATCAAATTCCAAAACAGAGTAAGAGATTTGCAATTTCTACAGAGCAGATATCAGCTTCTTCGGCGACGGAAAAAACGACGAATGGAAGTTTGAGGATGCAGCGGTTAGAAGAGGAAGACAAAAGAGACGGAACAGAAGAGAAGCAAAATCCATATATTTGGAAGTTAGCCGAAGAGGAAATGAAGAGTAGAAAGAGTTTGAAAGATTATTTTCAAGAATCAAAGGAAATCATCAGATCGGACGGTGGTCCACCACGGTGGTTCTCTCCGTTAGAGTGTGGGTCCCGTTCGGAAAATTCTCCTCTCCTCCTCCATTTACCAGGCAAGTGATTTCTCCCATTCGTCTTCTTTATTCTTTTTGTCATTATTTATTATCATTATTTATTATTTTATTATATTAATTATTATTATATAATTGCATTAAAAAATTATTATTATATAATTGATTCGCGTATTATTGGTATTTGATTTTGTCAATAAATGTATCAAAAGTAAGTCATCACTTCCTGGAAAGTGAAAAGTTTCATATCCTTTCGCTGTTTTTGTTACTACTTCGTTTCACTCCAAGAGTTATTTCAGGAATAATCATCTATACTAAAATAATCATTCTTATTATAACTTTTATAAAAAATTTATAATATTTTATTTAATTACACTTTTTAATTATTTTTTATTAATTACTAATAAATATAAAATTTCATAATTAATATTATTTTAAATTTATAAAAATAACAATTCGAACGGATAAAAAAAAATTAACGGGCATTTGAAGTAGACGGAGGGAGTATTATTATATTATTATTAATATATATATTTTCAAATTTTATTAGAAATAGCTATCAGCAACCAAACCATCTAAAGCTCTCCCAATTGTTATTTTGCTAAATTTCTATTTTTATTTTTCTCCTATTATTCTTGTTCAATAATTTCACAGCGGTGTAAATTTAGTATAACTTGGCTACAACTCTTACTTGTATCCCCAAATGACTTTATCCTATAAACTTTGCATACCAAAATCAGCATGATTTGGTGCAGCATGCCAGTCATAAAGTGCTAAAAATTTTTATCACTTTATTAAATGATTTTTAAAATTAATTGTTGAAGGGTAGTTCACTCTAAATGTGTCTGGTATTGATTTCAAAATATTTTTTTAATTAATTATTTTAAAATTTTATAGAGTTTAAGAAGTAAGAAACTATTATAATTAATTTTATTTTTTTTATATAAATTATGATTTATCAAAATTAATTATTTAACTTTAAAAATAAAATATAATTCAAAACATCAATTTAAAATAGATCAAAATCCAAAGAGACGCGAGGTGGAAAGGAGACTTTTTGTTTTAAAATGGAGGGTCAAGAGGGCGATAAACTTAGGTCTTGTTTGGTTTAGCGGTTTCATGCAGCTGATAGCTGGTAGCTGGTAGCTGTTGCGGATAGCTGTTAGCTGATGAATAATGAGCGTTTGGTAAAAATATAGTAAGCTGTTGTTGTTATTGTGTAAAATGACCAATAAGGGTATTAATATTAAAGGTTACAGATATTAATATTATCTAATAATTCAGGGTTAATATTGTCAAATAAAAAAACTATCAGCAGCTGTTTAGAAAAAGCTAGGAGGAGGAGCTTTTTCAAACAGCTATCAGCTGCTGATAAAAAAGTTAACCAAACACCTATAGTTTAGCTGATTGACTTGAAACAGCTATCAGCTGTCTCAATCAGCTAAACCAAATACCCCCTTAGTTTACTGCTGACAGTCAACGGTCATATCAGTATATAAGAGTTGCTTCATTTAGTGTTTTGCGTGTCATAGATTAATGTTTCCGTTAGATAACAAAATATAATACTCAGAAAGAAAAAAAATTGATATTTTATAAAAAATTGCCTATAAATTTCTTATTGTAACTATTATTTCTTTCTTTTTTTAAAAAAAAAAGAAGTAGACTTCATATATTTTAATTGCATGTACTTTCTTATTATTGCATTTGCTTTATAAAAAAGTATCTTTTAGTTCTCACTAGTTATAGGAATTTATTTCCTGTAACGGATTCAAATCCTTGTTTGGTCCAATGGAAATTTAATTTCTTTTACAATATATTTATATTTGAATAACTTAAATTTTTATTGAAATGAGATGACATTATTTGAAAGTAAAATTTTAAAACTATTCTAAAATTATATTAAATTATTGAAAATGATTTTGAAATTTGGATTTTCTAACATGCTCATTTTGATCAGACTTTACCATTGGATCATTCCTGTAGCTTTTATTTCTGCATGGCAATTGATTCTCTCCAAGAAAGTATTCTACTTTTTCAATTTATGTAATATGCAGTCACCTCAAACTTTTTATTTTTCACGCTCGTGTACTTTGTTCACAAAAGGTTCTAATTTTGCAGGGATTGATGGTGTTGGGCTAGGGCTTGTTAGACAACATTATAGTCTTGGAAAGTAAGTATGAAGTATCCCCTCATCCGCTTTATGTACTTAACACAATGAGTGATTATAATGTTCTGACTTAGATGAACCTTCTAAGCTTTTTAGTTATCCAATGCATTATGGCGTGCATTTTCTAATATTAACGATTATGATGCTTAATTGTGTAAATTATTTTTCATCTTTAGGTTTTTCGACATTTGGTGCCTGCATATTCCAGTTAAGGATAGAACACCATTTACAGGTCCTTTTCATTCTCTTCTTTACCCTGTTAAAATAATATTTTTTATGCACATTACGTGTGATAGAGATGGAGAGTAAGATTGAATTTGTTGTAATCTTGTGCTTAAATATCCATTTTTTCCCCCAAAAATTTATGGTTCAGGCTTAGTTAAGATGGTTGAAAGAACAGTTAGATCAGAGAGCTTTGGTTCACCTCGCAGACCAATATATCTTGTTGGGGAATCTCTGGGAGCATGTCTCGCTCTAGCTGTTGCTGCTTTTGTCCCTGACATTGATCTTGTACTTATTTTGGCTAATCCAGGTGAAAATTTGCGTCCTTAACCATTAATGGGACGAGTATACACATTATTCAGTTCCCATATTTTTGGATATCCTTATATTCTAAGAAATTCGACCGCATATAAGCACGGACATGTGTAAGCACATAAACATCAATTGACTAGCTAATTAAGTGACCATATATACTCATCATATGATATCATTGGCTCCTTGCTGGTTACCAACGCCTTGAAAAAAAAATGAATATAAGGCTGCTACATCTGGGGACAGTTAATTAATCCTTCACAAACCAACTGCAGAGGCCCTTCTTAGATAAAGGGAAAATGCTTATATTGGTTCAGTGTCAACGTAATATCTTAACGTTTACTGGTTATATTCACTCGATGCGATTTTGATTGATTTTTGTTAGGAACATCTTTTAAGAAGTCTCAGCTGGCATCTCTAACACCTTTGTTGGTATTCATACCTGACGAACTCCAGCTACGCCTTCCTTATTTGCTGAGCTTGATTACAGGTTTTCTTTATCGTCTTGGCTTTGCTATTGGTTCAAGATATATATTTGATTTTGCATGGAGCTAACATATTAGCTTTGCTTGGGTCTTTTGCACCATCCATAACATGACCTAAGGATTTGCATGGAGTAATATTTCAGATTTATCTTACTCTATGAACTTCAATTCAGTTGGGTTTCATGGCCATATTTAAGTATTTAACTTTCATAGCATAACAAGCTTGAGTTGCCTGGTAAACATTTATCGGATCTATCATTGCTAAGGAAATTAGTTACTGTTAATTTTTTGAATGTGATGGAGCTTTGTCATATCTTAGCTGAATTTCACCATTTAATTACCAATAGTGGCTCAAGCTTAACCATGATGGGCCTTAACTGGAAGGATGTTGAACAATTTCTTCACCTAAAAATAGATTTTGCATCTATATGCAAAGCCCACTGGGTTTTAAAGCATGAAAAGCACGATCGATTTTATGCTGAAATTTTCTAATTAATACAGGCGACCCAGGATTCAAACTCTAGATTTTTTTTTCTCAGTCAAATGTACTCTCGTACAAAATTGTAAAAACGCTTAACCAAAAACTTTTAGCTTGGAATTGAGGAGTCAAAAATTGGGTTTGCATTTCTAAATCAAGGAATTGAGAACAGCATCTGCATGCGTTAGTCTCGTGGTTGAAAGTGGACGGGTGTGAATTTGGATAAACATGCATAATCATCCGATTGAAAGTGCTCCTTGGAACTGATTCTAGCAAAACTCTTCCCTATTTTTATCCTCACTTTTACAATCTATCCTTGTGGAAATTTCAATACTGTGAAAGAAATGCAGTTGCATGTGCATGATTTTTTTCCTCAGTCGATACCAGCAATTGATGCTGCTTGCACCTAGGTAATCCTTTGAAGGTGGTTATGGATAATGTGATGAAGGGAGGTCTTCTTCAACATACAGTTAACGAGCTGTCACAGGATATCACATCAATGTTATCTCACCTCTCTGTAAGCTTTCTAATTCATCAAGTAAATCCAAGTATTAATTTGTACGAGACCAGAACAAGTTTTTAGCTGACATGTGAAGAACTGTCGTCAGCATTTGTCGAGTCTTATTTTTGGAGGGAAAAATAGCTATTACTAGGTATCCGTTGGCAGTTCATGTTTAGTATGTCATCTCTAGTGGTTACTTTTTTTGTCTTGATACTTGCACAATGCCATATGTTCCGAGTATTTTGATAGTTTATGGATCAGCTTCTGGGTGATATCTTTACGAGAGAAACACTTCTGTGGAGGCTACGATTGCTCAAATCGGCTGCAGAATTTGCCAATTCACTCCTACATGCTGTAAACGCTCAAACACTGATACTCTCCAGGTTCTTCTCCTTGGCATATTCCATTATACACACACACACACTCCGGTTACCGTAGTAGTACCTTTGCAGCTTAAAGTTTGATTCTACTTAGAATGATTTGCCGAATCATGCTTTGTATGTTACAGTGGAATGGACAAGTTGCTACCAAGTAAAGAGGAAGGTCAAAGGCTTCAGCATGTGCTGCCGAAATGTGAGAATCGTTCGTTTTATGATTGTGCTCATTTCCTCTTCTTGGTAGGATAAGCTAACTCTCACTTGCCCTTCTTATACAATCAAGAAAACCAAATAAAAGGGATTATTTTAATTACCTCTTGATGAAATTTAGCTTTTAGGTATTAGTACTACGATATTTTCTTTTCATTACAATATTTAGAAAGTTCTTTGCTTCCTATTGAGTATTGGGTTTAAAATCTTCTTCTTAGTTTGAGATTCTTAGTCTTCTCTGATATAGGATTTATACAACAATTTCACTTCTTTGATTAATGGTTGAAATATCTTATCTGAAAGTCTTGATGATTACAGTGTCTCCTTCCCTCCTCTGTTCGTTTGTTCAAAGACAGTGCCACTAGTGCAGCAGGACTACACCGTTCAAAGGCTCTAATTTTCTTTTCTAGTTTTCTTGTTCTAGTCATTCCTAGTTCTACTCCTTGATTCTAAACCTTTTTGTTTGTAAAATATGAAATCTGAATCCTAAATTTCTCAATAGTTATGTTATCCAATCACAAAAGCAAAGCATTAGTAACCTGGTTGGTCAGTGTATCATATTAAATGGAGCTCAAGTTTTATATTGCCAAATTATCAACAATTTAAGTTTGTGAATCTATCATTTCTGAAAGCAACAGAATTGGAAATATGGAATTCATTGTTTTCCTCACCCCCATCTGTCAAAACATATAAAATAAGTCATAGGTTGCAATGTTGAAGCACTCTTGTTTTTGCCATGAATGACAAAAACAGTTAGCTTTGCAATCTCCAATCTTCCTCCACGGATTCATCTTCTTTCTTCAAAATACCTTGGTTTCTTCATTCTAGGTATCATATATTTTCTTTGAGATCTCAACAATCAAGACCTTCAGGCTTCATGTTCTTCTTTCTCTTCACGATGAGATTCCTATCTGCATATTCCTGAGTTGTACTTTCTTCAATTAGAGCAACTTGAAGCTTTTTTAATATTTCTTTCAAGTGTTGCTTCAATTATTTCCTGGGCATTCACAGACTAAACATGAATAACACTCTTTACCCTTGCTTATTTTACTTCTGCTACATCAGATGGTATCAGAGATGTATTCGCTCCTGAAGAATTATGGCACTGCAAAGACAACCATAACAGTGTATAGAGGAGGCTTATGAGCGTGATCTCATGACCCACTTTGAGTATCGACTCAAACAAATAATGGACCGATTAACAGAACGAATGATACAACACATAGAGGATCAATTGGAAGCATGATTATTGCATGCTCTTGGTTTATATAGTGGAAGAACTAAAATTGAAGTTTTTGACTCATGAAAAATTACATGCGGATGATTATTTAGAAACTGATTTTGAAGAATCAAAACCAGTTTTTGATGAATATAATGATGAGATGGAGGAAGTTGAAGACTCACAACCAGTTTTTGATAACTATTGTGAGGAGATGGAGGAACTGAATATTTTAACAACAATGAATGAGGAAGAAGCAAATGAATTGGTTGATAGTTCTACAAACACCAGAATCAGCCAATTCAATAAAAGCATATATTCTGAAATATGTGACCCGATTTGGAAAGCATTTCAATATTCTATTGAAATCCAACAGTCATTTAAAGAGTTGATTAGTTGGTTGATGATAATTTGCTAGAAAATTCACGATTTCTACAGAATAATGAACATGTCATTGTAGTATCTCAGTTTTTGATTCTTCTGCACTACAAAACTCGAGGTCGAGTTTTTTTCAAGCAAGGGAGAATGATGAAGCAAATATTTATTTTTTTATTTAAGAATATCATATCAAGGCATTATTTTAGAGATTTGTCTAGGAATGTAATTATTTTATTTCTATATTGCGTTCCGTTATATTTTTGACAATCTGTTATTAATTTATTAAGTTTTCTTATTTGTTATAAAGATTTATGTAACTCTAACTCTATATAATGTAATCTTTTAGGAGGTGATAAGGAGCTAGTTTTTGAGATTTTAATAACATTTCAGAAGAGAATTTTCTCTCATTTCGTATTTATTTTCTGGGTATTCACAGACTAAACAGAAATAACGCTCTTTACCTTTGCTTATTTTACTTCCGTTACGTCAGGTTGTAACTGATCCATCAGCTGTGGTTTTTTTCTATTGCTTGGGCAAGGGGTGTATGAAGTAATTTTATGAGAGGAGTTGGTCATATAACTAATAGCTCTTGAATCAACAATCCAAGAGATGAAAAATACATTATCTGAAGCATTAGAAGAACTAGAAAAGGAAATAGGGTTATAGTGAGAAGATGTACCTGAAAATACCAATGCACTTGTACTTGTTGAAGGCTGTGGTTTTTATTTCTGTAGGGTCTCCAGTAAACCCTTAAGCTTTTCTACTTCTTCAATGCTAAAAGCATCATGAGAACCAAAACTCTCCATATTAGAAGCTACAATATGTGCTTGTCCCTTTCTTCTTGATTGGCCTCCTTTAAAGTTTTGAGGTTTACCATGAAGCTTCAAGCACTTTTCTCTATTATGGTGGGGCTTTTTGCAGAAAGTACACCATATATAGTCTTTGGCATTTTTAACGACATATTCATGTCCATCCTGACCAATGTGTTGCTCTATGTTGGAATTTTTGATGGTTTTGGACAATAGAGCAGAACTTTCTACAGGTGGTGTTTCAAGCATAACGCCTCTCCTGCCTTCTTCGGATAGAACAATTGCAATTGCTTCATTCAATGAAGGTAATTCCTCCTTTCCAAGGATATGTATTCGTACTGCATCAAATTCCACGTTCAATCTAGCTAGAAATTCATATACTATAGGCTTTTCAACAAACCTTTTAAGGATTCTATAAAAAAAAAAACCTTTTAAGGATAATAGCATCTTCACTGCACTTCATCTGAATGAATTGGTAATGGTTTATTTCTTGCTATAGTGACACGTAACGGAAGTAAAATAAGCAAGGGTAAAGAGTTATTCCTGTTTAGTTTGTAAATGCCCAAGAAATAAACACGAAATGAGAGAAAATTCTCTTCTGAAATGTTATTAAAATCTCAAAAACTAGCTCCTTATTACCTCCTTAAAGATTATATTATATAGAGTCAGTGTTACATAAATTTTTATTACAAATAAGAAAACTTAATAAATTGATAACAAACTGCTAAAAATAGAACGAAACGCAATATAGAAATAAAATAATTACATAGCTAGACAAATCTCTAAAATAATACCTTGATATGATATTCTTAAATAATAAAATAAATATTTGCTTCATTACATAGGCCCTTCAAAAAATTGGAATATTCTTTGGCAGAGCGACTTCTTTGCTTGGTATTTGAGATCTTTGTTTTTATTTCATAAATTTGAGAAGCGTCATGAACCTTCAAATAGGTCTGTTTAACAGCCTCCCATATGTCTTTGGCAGTACCAAGAAACATGTATGTATCACTTATTTCTTGTGGCATAGAATTTTACAGCCAAAACATCATCATAGAGTCTTCTTCATCCCATGCATCAAATTTGGGGTTATCCATTTTTGGACCTGTGCCTAATAAGTGGTTTAACTTTTCTTTTCTTTTGAGAATGGTCCGAACCAATTGAGACGGTTTTAAGTAGTTTTTTCCATTCAACCGATAGGCTCTTTGGATATTTTGCAACTCACTTGCTGAATTTTGAATGACATTATCCACTATAGAAGCTCCAGAAGTTGATTCTATTTTATTGGTGTCATTCATTTTTCAAATGGATAAAAATATAGACCCAAAAAAAGAAAAAATGATGAAGTATTGGTCTGAATAATAATGAAAGAAAATATAACAGACTAAAAACGCACCAATAATAACTGCCTGACAAGTGGCTCTGATACCATGAAAGAATGAATTCTTTAATGAAATTAAATTTAAAGCAATATACAACCTTTATTTATACAAGAGTATCTAATTTATTGCCTAAATTAAGGAAGAAATTAAGGAAGAATCTTAAGAAAAAATTAAGAATTTAAAGAAAGAAGACAAAAGCCATAATTTAAGAAAGACTTTTAAAAAAGGAAAAAAGTAGCTGTCTTTTTCACAGAATCATAAGATTTTGATTCATCATTTAGGAGTCGAATAGAAGGTAGACTTTGCTCATGAATTTTTTTTTTTGATATGTATTTTGCATTTCCCATGCCTATAGTTGTCACTTTGACCTTTAGAAGATAACTAACATAAAACTTCATATTGCAAGGAAATAGGATCTCTTTCAGGAATCCCATACATGTACTCTAAACTATCCAATTCACACAATAGTACCGTGTAATCATCAATTCCAGCTTTTAATCCTTTGGATGTCCGCACAAATAGCATCCTGCGACAAGTTCAAATAGCAGAGGCTTTTTCCTGTACTACCATGCCAAACTGATACCAAACTTTTGTAGGACAAGGTTAACCAACCAACCCAATAATGCTTATGTGGTGGGAAAATATCAATTGATAGATTGTAAGATTCAGATTTAAATAATAAAATATAGGGTCGAGGAGATAAAGACATTGGAGCAATAAAAGAAATTTTGAGGATATATGGGGGCTTTGAGCTTTATGTACTGTGTTAGCATTGCATATCTTGAAGGGAACAAATGAAGAAGCTTGAACTTTGAATGGAAAAAAAAGAAAAGCAGGAAGTCTAAATTGAATAAAAAGAAGTAGAAGAAGAGACATGGAGACATAGTAGCTAGCATGCCTTGCAAACCATTTGTCATATACATCCTTGCTTTCCTTGGGTCCAAATCCTGAGTGTGCCACTGCATGCATGATGGAAAAAAAAAAAGAATTTGTGGGAGTTGGGATGATATAATGAATGATGAGTCTTATTTTTCAACTTTTCTCTCTTTTATTTTAATGTTCTGAAGGAAATTTACCTTAGATGACATAAGAATTTGATCAGGAGTAAACTCATTTCAGGATGAAGAATACAAGTTAATCTGGCCTGAAAAATCCAATTTTGTGAGGATGGAAGCTAGGTTTGGAACCAAAATTGTGCCATTTGGTGGTGTTGGAGAAGATGACTTTCTTGAAGTAAGGCCATATCTTGTTGATTTTCTGTTAGTTTGTTTGGACAGAGCAATGCTGCACGTGTTATAATTTTTCATTTTTGCACCTTAGGTGAATATCATGCTGAATCACTCACAGTTACAACATACTGACACAAATGCACACATCACACGCACTGCACATTTTGTTGAAGAGGCTTCAGCTTTCTAAGATATGTGGACTAACTCATAGTTGCCACAGTGAGCATCTTAAATGCTAGCTATCTTCAAGCTTGACGGTAAAATAAAATCATTTTACAGATTAATCTTGACAACTTAAATGTTGTCTATAATTTTTTGACTCAGTCTTTAATATATCACATTCACCTTAGTTGCCCCTGGCATTGTGTATGCCTTATTTTTCATTCACATTCTCTAAATCCAGTTTGGATCTGATCTCTAGTCTCAAATTAGTAATCAATCATATATTCATTATCTCAGGTAGTTTGGGACTATGATGACCAAATGAAGCTCCTTTCTTCAGGCATTATATACAAAAGTTAGCGGAGGAATATGAGAGTGTGAGGTATGCTGGAAGGTCGATTTGCCTTCTCTTAGTTTCTACTTCCCAGTAAATCTTCTAACTTGTATTTATACTGATTTCCAATTTGTTTTCTTTTCTTTGCATGGTCTCTTGTGCTAATAAGGAATAAAGAGCAAGGTGAAGTGGCAAACCAAGAGATGCATCCTATAGGAGCCCTACCAAAATTTCCGAGAAGATTGTATTATTATTTTGGGAAACCAATCGAAACAGAAGGTATGTAGAAAACACACTATGTATGAAAATCTATTTAGCGGTAACATAAGCAACTATTTTAGTTTATAAGGGCTACAATTATCTATTTGGCCAAAACCAGTAAACATCGAAGTGTGCCAAACTATGAAAATTATTTGTCATAATAACTGGACCCAAATCACTTGAAGAAATCCAAAATTGTGTGCATGTTAAATTTAGCCCAATTTTTTTAATTTGGGTCGATTATATTTTTTGACTTTTGGTGCTTTTTGTCAATTGCACGGACTTCTGTTTTTATTATTGTCAATATATAGTAAAATCAATAATAATTAGTCCATAACAATCCGATTATACTAAGAGTATAAACCAGTAAAACTGTAATGGCCAGATCAGTATGTTTTTCTTATAATTCCCCTCTTCCACTCAATGATATTTTTACTTTTGGTGTAATTGCATTTGTTTTTTTTTTTTTTTTTACATTTTCTTGTACATTCTCTAATCATTGATTGCATGTTGTGAATATGTGTTAATTTCTGCTAGCATTGACAGTTCGTTCTGGCAAATAAATTTGAAAAATTCACTCTTATGCAAAGTTTTTAGAAATAGTAAATGAAATTTTTGCTTAGTCTAGTCCTGTTATTGACACACAAAGATTCATAGCTGGAATTATTAACTATGTTATGCAGGAAGGAAGGAAGGAAGAGTTAGAAGATAGACAGAAAGCTCAGGAATTATAATTGCAAGTAAAGTCTGAGGTGGAGAAATGTCTTGATCCATACAGGAATATACTCCCTCGTTTAGCTTATCCGGCTAAACATGGCTTTACTTCTGAAGTTCCAACATTTGAGCTCTGATTGTTCTGCAAATTGAACTGTTGAGAAGATAGTAGATTACACACTCTGTGATGTCTTGTTCTTTGGTTGATTGAAGTATTGATCTTGCAATTCAGCTATCTAAGGTTGATAATTTGATAAAATAAACCAGGAGCAGTTCATAGTTGGGAATAAATTACATCTATGCAAAGGAATGTCGATAAAGCAATAGCAGCGCTTGATGTAAATATGAGTTTGGCTAAGAGTGAGTTGTTACAAAATAATAATCAATATATATATATATGTAAGTCTGAGCCGTGTTAGGATAATACTTGTTTTAAAAATTATTTGCAAGGAATGTAAATATTTTTCAGGATAGAACCGATTCTTCTGTATGATCAGGAGCAGAACAGTAAGAATAATTAATAAACTCGGTAGTAGAGAAGAAGATAATTTTCTAGTGGTTATTTTAGCTTCATATAAGCACTGATATTTATAGACAAAAATATGAATGTTACTATAAGTTCTCGAGAAGGAATCATATTAAAAAAATAATAAAAATTAGGCTTATAAATAATGAAAATTAGTCTTATACTAAGCCTCGCGTATATCATACATGCCGGGAAAATTTTACTGATTTATACATGAATTGGGCTTTCGGCTTTTTTTTCATGTACGCAAGGCTCTCTTCTCTTTTAACCCTTATACAAGCTTATAAGTACAAGACAACATATAATGAGGATGAGAATGTAGACGAAGATTGTAATTTTTAGAGTTTTTTCTTTTCAAATAGCTTGAATAATATGTTACATTACATTTTAAGTATTTGCCATAGAACGACATATAAAAACATATTTTTGGATAGGTTAATGGTTAAATATACCTCATAAATTGCATTCAAAATTTTATTATCGTGCATGGCCCCAACCTTTTAATATCGTGGCACTAGTTATTTCAGTTGTAGGAACTGCAATAATTATTACCATTAAATTTTTATTCGTTATATCCATTTACTAATTATACAAAATTTCCATTTTATTAGGGTTAATTTACTGACGGCGTGCTGACTTTTTTTTTTTCCTAATTTAGGGTATTATATATATATGTTATCAATTAAATGTGTATACATTCAGTTTATGTGATTATGTTGGTTTATTATTATTATTATTATCAATTAGATGTGTATACGTCCAGTTTATGTGATTATGTTGGTTTATTATTATTATTATTATTATTATTATTATTATTATTATTATTTGAGAAAATTACATTATATATTATATAATTTTTATATGCTTTGCACAATAGATGGATATTCAGTGGCAGACGCAGAAATTTACTGAAGGGATCAAATTTTTACAAAAATTATGGTAATTGATTTATGACTGATAGAAACTTTTTTATTTTTATTGTTTGTCGCTGCATCCGTACTTGTAGTGGCATAATCAGAAATTTATCGAGGAGGCTAAATTTTTATGAAAAAAAAAATGTAGATAATTTTACTATAAATTTGAACATTTAATATTATAATAGTTTAATAATTAATTTATACTATTAAATTAATTACACTTAAGAAATGATAATTATGGTGATTATATTTTACAACTTTATATATTTTAAAAATATTACATTATAATCTCATTTTTAATTTTTAAAAAAATATTTTTTTCATATAATACACGAGCAGTCGATTATTTATATATATATATGAATTTTAGTAAAAAATTTATGAATTAAAATAAAATTCATTTAAATTCACATATATATAAATTATATATACATAATTCACACATATATATATATATAATTTATTTAAATTATATATATAATTCATTTAAATTTAAATAAATAAATAAATATATATATATATTCATATATGCATATAAAATTCACATATATAAATATGTGTGTATATATATACATATATATTCAAATTTATTTAAATTTAAATTTAAATATATAAATTCATATATAAATATAAAATTTATAAATATATAAATAAATATGTATATATTTATTAAAAATTATGTGTATATATATACACATATATACATATATATACATATATATAATTTATTTAAATTATATATATAATTCATTTAAATTTAAATATATAAATAAATGTATATAAATTCATAAATATAAACTTTATAAATATATAAATGAATTTGTGTGTGTATTTTATAAAAAAAAGAATGTGTGTTTATATATATACTCATACATACATATATATATATATGTGTATATATGTATATATATGGATGAAGGGGTCTAGGTCCCTCTGGACCCGTGCGTCCGCCACATACTGATAGTTTTTTAAAGTGAGATATATTTTTAATATATTATTACATATATAAGTATAATTTTAAAAATGGGTATTTTAAAATTAAAAATTAAAAAAATAAAAATTTTGAAAGAGAAAATGAATATCTTTGAAAATATTTTTAAAAAAATTCTCAATTTTTTAATGTAAATTCTGATTAATGTGGCTTGAATGGTTGAAAAAATAATATCCTCTATCATATTTTAAAATTTTTACTTTTTTATTAGGAGTATTTTAATTATTTTATTATAAATTCATAATAAACTGTGTAAAATTTATAAACTTATTATAAACTCGTAATAAACTCATTATAAATTTTTTGTAAATTAATAAAAATTTAATATTTTAATAAATATTTTATAAATATAATAAATTTAAAATTATTTTTAATTTTTATTGTATTTTTATCAAAAACCCTTCAACGATTGGGAATGGCTGATGGCCCAATTTCTTCGAGAAAATATACGTATGGACGTGGCTTTTTAAAGTGCGAAATTGAGAATGAGATTGAGAATGTGTCAATGATGAAAATTGCGAAACCGTGGTTGTCTTTCTTTCCCCTGCCAACACCAACCCATTTTCATCAGAATTGACCAGTAAAAATAATGATAATTATGTGATATTTTTTTTAAAGTTTTCTAGTTTTTATAGATTTATAATAAAATGACTAACTTGTTGATAAAAATAAAAATATTTTTTTATTTTTTATTTTTAAAACAGAAGAATTATTTTATTAATTAAATTAAATTTTAAGAATAAAAAAATAATTTTTTTTCTTGTTACAAATTTATCCAATGAGTCTATTTTCCCTTGCCCCTTCAATTTCTGCCAAAATTCCCATGAATGTTCCTAACATTAGTTTGTCAAGTTAATGGATTGTGGCATTAACAATTTCAATTTTGCGAAAATAGGCATAGCATTGTCTTCAATGTAATTTTTTTACTCTCTTCATTTCTTTTTTTTTTTTCTTAATCATCCAATATCCTACAACTCTATTAATACTTTATATTTGGATATATAGTGGGACAAAAATTCATGTAACCAGAGAAAAGAGTAAATAAGGGAAGAAAAAAAATGAAGAAATGTTTAAAAAATTAATATATTTTAATTGGAGAAAAGTGGGTGAAAGGAACAATAATTTTAATATTTTTCATTGGAAAGAAGGAAATGTAAAAATTAAAAAAAAATTATGTATGAAAAGTCTAAAAATATCCTTGTCTTTTATTAAAATATATATATCTATACTTGACATATATTGACAAATTTTATTTAATATATTTAAACACAATGTTAAAAGTATTTAAATTCATCTATAATCAGGTCCGGCTCAAGGAGGGAGCAACATGAGCAACCGCTCAAGGCCTCTGATTTTGATAGGGCCCCAAATTTATAAATATATATACATATATGTAAGAAGTAACAAAATTTTAATTTGCTGTGGTGGTCTAGCGTGTTGTATATGATCAAAGAGTGTGGGGATCGATTCCCACTATCATCAACATTACATCTTTTTCAAACATTCATTATACAATAAAATTTAGGTTCAACGTTTATCATACAATAAAATTTGAGCCCCTCAAGTTTTACATTGTTATTTTTAGGCCCTTAAGTCCTAAATATTTATTTTTGGGCGGCCCCTCAAATCCAAAATTTTCGCTGCGACACTGTTTTTTAGGGGCCCATATCTTAATTTCTGCTCGGGGCCCCTAAAATGTCCAAGACGGTCCTGTCTATACTTATTTACATATTATAATTAATTTATTAATTTATATAGGTATAAGTAGGTTTTATTTCTTATAAAGATAATTTTGAATTTATAAATTTAAATAAGGAGAACAGTGGAATATAAAAAAAATTACTTTCCCCTCTCTTTTTTACACCCGTAAATGAAGAAAAAACTTATAAAGAAGGAGAAGATTTTTGCTTCTCTCACACTTCCACCTCCTTTTTTTACTCGCAAAATAGTGATTCTAATTAAAATATTTAGTTGGAATAACAAATTAATTAGATAATGATAAATTTTTTATATTTTATTATTAAAATAGTTAAGAAGTTCAACAAGTTTAAGATATATTTTTAGAAAAATATCATCACGTGTTATACTTTAATTAGTTTATCATTTCAATTGGAATATTTAACTGAAATCACCTGTACCGAATATCCATCTTAAGTTTTAAAAGTGTTTTATATTTAATTCAAATTTGAGATTTTTGATTGAGAGAGAAACCTTCAATCATCTCTCAAGGGTTTTCTTCATTTCATTTTAATTGCTATTCTTATAATTTCTTTTATTTTAAAATTATCTGTCAATTTTTTAAAATTAAAGGAATATTAATTATTTTTTACTAATTTTTTATTCTTAAAATAAAGAGAATATTAATGGAATAAAATAGGGAGGATTGATCGAGTATTTTAACCATTGAGCAACTCAATAAAAGAGTAATTTAGACAAATACCCTAAATTTTTTCCCTAGAAAAAAGAAGTTGTTTAATCTCTGTGCATTAGCTAAAAAGGGTAATTAAAATGAGACAGAGGCAAAAGAAAAAAGTAAATTATTAATGAGAATAAAACACATGCTAGCTAATGGCTTCTTGAGGCCATTCAGAAGTACCTTCACTCTACACTTATAATCTGATAAATATTTGATCAATCCCCAAAAGATCACACCACAAATATTTTTTTTCTTTTTCTTTTGAAACTTGAAATACCAAAACAGAAAAATAGAAAATAGAATATTTTATATTCTTCCATGTTAGCAGATGAATTTACCAACAGAACAAACAATTTATTGAAATAAAGCGTTGCCCAAAAAAGAAGAAAAGAAAAAGCTGAAGATGGAAATCTAAACCATCGATTTCAAATTCAATGAAGCTAAACATGGGCTGTGTTGATGGATTGGCTTTGGATATAATATATAATATTAATAACAATAAAAGCTATAATGAAGCCAATAATAATATGTGGTACGAAAACACCAAATACAAGTCAGAGGCATAGTTTCTTTCTATATGGAACGTAACTATGAAAGTCTCACTTCATCCGCCGGAGATATTCTATTCCGGTGGCCAGAAGGGTATTTTTGGTATGATAAATTAAAAAAAAAAAAGTAGTATCAATATCACGTCAATATAGAGATAGAAAGAATATTATCTAACAACATCCCACAATATTGAAGACAAACAGAAATCATAATAACATTAATGATCTTAATGAAATTAATTAATCAACTTGTTCCAAAAATATATATATCAAAAACTGCTTTTAATTAATTAACTGCTTAGTTGCTTATAGCATATAAACTAAATTAAGAACCGCTTAAACTAATTAATTATAGTATCTAATAACTCTCAGTTTCTTTTGCAATAATACTTCAATTTCTCAGTACAAACCCAGACACTTACTAATTAATTTCAAAAAGCTATCAAAGAGATCCATACATATTAATTATAAATGGAGAGTGAGGTCAAGATTTAAAGGCTCGCCAATGTTAAGATCAGTCACTGGAGAGGGAGAATCATTTTCACAAGGAGGAGGAGAAGAAGCTGAACCGCCATGAAACACATTATCCTGAGGTAGAAGAGAAACAGAGGAGCGAGCAGAAAGTGGAAACTGGTGGTGGGTCTGGATCGGTTCGAGCCAATAGTACTGATTCGGGTATGGGTGTGAAGAGAAGTGACGGATAGGTGAAGTTTGTTCCATGGATATGTTCCGATGAGCTGAGGCGGCTCGCTCCCTCTTGTGGGCATTCTGGTGGCCACCGAGAGCTTGAGAGGTGTAGAATTTGCGGGGACAGTAAAGACATTGAAAGAGACGAGGAGGAGAAGATGGTGATGGTGGTGGATTTCTTGGGTGTCTTCTAACTGAAGAAGTGGAAGAAGAAGAAGTAGAAGAAAAGGGTTGTTGATGGTTCAGAAAATTGTACATAGATGGTGGGTCAGCCATTTGTGAGGTTTAATTTGCAGAGAAAAAGTTGTGCTCAGTGATTGTGATTGTGATGAAGATGACGGTGATGAGGGTAAGAGGGTTTATAGTGGGTTTAAGGTTTTGTTTGTACTTGAAGAGAGAGAGCAGGAATATGATTGGTTATAGTAGAATTGACATTAATGCCCTTCCTTTTTGCTGAAAATATTTGTATATATACAGGGAGGGAGAGAGAGAGAATATTGTTTTCAACATTTCTTAATTATGTAAATATATAATTTTGATCAATTCACAATTTTGTTTGAAGGGATTTGAAATTAACATGAGAAAGCCTACTTTTCACTAATGACACATATATATAGCATAAATTAATGAATATTACTATTTTAATATGTTCAATGATATTAAAATTAATTTTTATGATGCTTTAAAGAGGTGAGATGAAATGATAAAAAAATTTTTATTATTAATCAAATATCTCGAGTTTAAACTCTAAATATAAAAAATATTTGAAATTTAAAAAGAATATTTTATTTTTTAATAGATTTTTTTTTTGTATAAATTTAATAGATGGGAGTAGGAAGAGTTGCTTGGACTTGCAATAAAAGCTTATAATGAACAAAGTAGTAGCCTCCTATGTGCCTAACATATGAAACTAGTTGCCTTGTTGATTGGAGTTTAGGGTATGGATAGGACTGCTTTTATATGTAACTTTGCAAGGCCAATGATGAGCTATGAGGACATATTTTAACTAACCTATTATGTACAACATATAAATTATGAAGGAATTGTGTTGGTGGTTATGGTAGCTCAATGTTTTGCCATAAAATCTTTTTTCTTTATAATGTAAAATAGTAGTTGAAGTTTGCTATTATTATAGAACTTATTGAATTGTAGCAGTTAGCTAATATAGTACTTGCAGGACTCGTCAAAATTATTAGGAATAATTAAAAAGGGCAGAAGTGGAATATTATATAATTTATAAAAAGAGTGATATAATATAATAATGGACAAGAAGAGAAGTGGTAACTCTGACCCTTCTCTCTCTCCTTTCTTCAGGGCTGTGAGTGTTAAGTGTCAGTGTACACTTACACCAACTTTTCTCTCTCTTTTCTGTTACACACGCACTCTCCCTCTATATATTAATAAATCGAAAAAAAAAAAAAGGGAAAAGGAAGGCGACGTTGTGTTGTATAATTGGTGGAAACTCAACAAGCGAATAAGAGCTAAATGGTAACAGAAAGAATGAAGATTTGCTTACTCAATATTTGACTTTAAATTTACCCTCGTCTCTTAACAAGAGCTCTCATAACTATGAAACACTTTTTTAAAATTTGAGAGATATTTTATTTCCTTAATAAGCCTAATTTATTATTTCCTTAATAAGCCTAATTTATGTAAATTTAAATTAATCTACAATCTTTAAATTGTAAGAAACTAAATGATTATATAAAAAAATTATGCTTAAAATTTAATTCATAAATAATCACCCCGCTAACTTGATTGATTGATAACAACAAATTATTTTTCTCTAATATTCATGATCATCATTAAAGAGATAATTCCTAAATATAAAAATTAGCTGGCAAAATTTTGTAGCTGCTTGGATTTTAAAAAAATAAAAACGACCCGAGCAAAGAATACATGTCTGATTTAAGGTTCAGACCCCAAGAGGCAGAGCCCAGCGGTTTATGCTGACTTATTGGGTTTTGAATTGGGTAGTAGACTTCTTATTTGGGGGTTTGGTTTCCTGAAATGGGTTAGTTTTAGGTAAGGTGATTCTTCATGGAAACTTGAAATCCAATTACCATTTGCCGCATATTAAGATTTTAATATTTTCAATGTGATCTTTGAATTACTCAGAAAGTGGCACTGCCACCACTCTTTTGCATCTGTTTCAACTTTCAAGCAGCGGTGTTTTCTTTTCCATTTTCTGGCCAAGCATCTTGCTATGCCCAGCTGGACCATACACATATCACTGTATGACTTGTTGATAATGACAAAAGAATAACCACCATTTTCCATAAGATTTTTCTCAAGGATATACACAGTTGGAGTCCCTTCAATCAGCCTTCTTCCTCATTATTGGTTCTCACTCTTCATCCATCTGAGGAAGACTTGTCAGAACCTTGTGGATTCATGAACCTTGTGGATTCACTTTGTGCTTTCTTAGTACATAAATTTGTAAAAGAAAACAGACTATGAATTCATGTTTGAACGCTCAAAACAAGAACCCCTTATGATAACAGCTCATTCAGATTTCTCATATAGCAGCAGAACAACCCTAAAGCAACTACCAAGAAGCATGATTTGGATCTTGCAAAGTTGCTAAAAATATGACACCAAAAATTTCTCATTATGTAATCAAGAGAGAAACAGAGCTTTAACCCATCAAATATTATTGAATGTTAAGTATTTACATGTTAATGAGGGTTAGTACCATTTTAATATTGAGACAACTAATTGAAACATGTGGTGGGAATGCACAATGTCAACAAAGAAGCCAAACTCTATTAGCTCCATTGAGGTAAAATTAGACATTTCAGTTGCTGATATTGAAATATCTCGGATTGTCTGGGAAATGATATTCCACATTCAGCTGCCAAACAGAAAAACAATGACCATTCTTAGATTAGCAGACATGCTAACACATAAACAAGAAAACGCAACTCATTGTTCAACTCTGTCGTAATCAACATTTCAGCGTAGAAGCCATTGAGAAAAATTGTTGGCGAGCTTTGAAATTACGGTTCGTCCTACTGTCATCTAGTTCTATTTTGGGAGCAAACACTGGCCAGCCCCATGTGGAAACCAGAATTGACTCAAGAGACAACGAAGATATTAAAAAGAAAGTTGGCAGCAAATACAATGAGCTATAAACTTAATCTTCTCAATTTTGATAAAAGTTTAATATATCACTTAATAAGATCAATAAGATTTACCAGCCTTGCATATAAAATCAAGAGGAAATTAAATGAGTGGGTCCAACACTATTTTAAGTTACTTAGAAGAGAAAATTGATGAAATTTCTTATTGGTGTATTGACATTGCTGAAAATGCCCAACAAGCCATCATGCTTCCAGGAGCAAAATTTTAATTCCTAGCTAGCAACTAAAATTTTTTACCAGAAATGAGATCGAAAATACCGTTAAAAATATGCCTGGTGATAAAAACACTAACGAACCAATGTACCATGATAACTAAAAATCACATACCTTGCCCTCATCAGCATCTGAATGGCGTTGAGGGAACACTACTCTCAGGTCATTGTATAAATAGAACCTGCGATCCCCTTCCACATCTAAAAGTGGCTTGTGTGGTACAGATGTAGGATCAGATTTACATCTCTGAACTGATCTAGAAGACTTCTTAGGTGAAGGGCATATAAAGCGGAGATGGAGTGCATACCGCAGAGCACCACCATGGGCATCATCATTGATTTTTGGACAACCGAGAGCTGATCTTCGTTCAATTCCAATGCAGGTATCCACTCCAATGCACTCCTTCCCACTAGTCCTATGGCAATTACCAGTACTGCAGTTACTAGCAAGAGTAAAAGAATCAACACCCACATTCCCCACACTTTGCAATTGCTTAGACAAATTCTCTGTTTCTATCGTGTCTACAGCATCGTGGCATACAGTTCTCTTAACATTTTGGCTGGCAGAAGTAACTGTATTTTCAGAATGATTTTTGTGTGGTTGCAAGTTCTCTTCTTTCACTTTTGTGTCCAAAACTATATGCCCATGTTTCAACTCTGGCAAAGTTGTTCCAGAGGAAGCTAAAGTGACCTTCTGCCGCAAGAATGTCTGATTTGATTTCAACAGAAAAAAATTAGCTACATAGCATAATTACACGAGAAAAAAGTCCAAGCATATGACATGGAACAAACTTATAGCCAACAGTAACCTGTAATATATTGGACCTATAAGTTCATATATTATTTATGACAATTGACAACAACAGTCAGTCTTCCACCAATGCCCACTTCTAAACTGACGAACTCACAACCCTTTATAAATTATATTAAAAAAAGCTGTATAGCTAGATCAAGTTAAAATATTTATTAATTTGTAAAATTGATTAGAACAATCAAGGAACAAAAAAAATAAGGCAGCTGGTACTCAATTTTGGACATGCGAACCAAAAGTCCATATGCATATTCTAACAAAAGGTCAAAGAAAATTGATTTTACTCTAACTACAACTTTTGCTTGAACCTTTTCTTATCCTTAATATCCTGAAATCTCAACCATCAATTGTTTAGCACATATGTAAAAAGAAGCATTTGAAATCATGAAAAGGTTGTTTTGAGTTGCATTTTGACTGGAAGTAGCGCCCCTTCAAATTCAATTAAAATGATTACTTACAGATGTCCTTCATTAAAGGGGAAAAGAGATTCTAATCAACTTCTAACCTCAGGGAGCTCCAAGGCAACTACCAATTAACCATTTTATATATATTTCTATATCAAATGTCTAATAAAAGTTCAATCACCACCAAATGGATGAACCCACAATAAACTATCTTACTTTTGTACCAGCTGGCATGTCGCTCAAATCATAGTTGCAAAGGAAGGTGTGGAGGGGTGTTTTTTCTGGATTACTGAGAACCTACAGAAAACAAACCATTTTGATTGTAAAAAGTCAATTATCGCTAATAATCTGCAAGGTATAACTTCAATCCATAAATTTATGCATTTTCAAAGGATATAAAAACCAAATCATCTAATGTTGGTCCAGTACATCCCCATGACAAGAGAAAGTCATTTAGCACTAAAGATTCTTCATTATTACATAAAAGTATTAACACATTGAACAATGGGCAGACTCATGTATCATAAATAAAATTATAGCATAATTATAATCATTTTCCTGATTTCCAAAGACCTGAAATAGTTAACAAGCCACTATAATGGACACAACAAATGGAATGAAAGTAGCCATTCTAATAAACTTGCCACATCTAGAACCCATCCACTGGACGTGACTAAGGTGATAAAAGGTTCAGCAACCGTTTCAAGAGGCCAAATAGAAGGCCCCTAAACCATGGCATAAAAGATGAATCACAAATAACAGATGAAGCCAATATATATATATATATATATATAATACCCCTATAAGTAGAAAAGAAAAGAGCAACGTATTCTGCCAAAGGAACTTAGAACAACCAATTAATTGTAGAGAAAAGCAAATTACCAGTTGCACACGCCCTTTCATAGGAATACGCAAGCGGCTCCTAACAGTTTGCGAATCATCGCTACTTAGGCCTTTTTTCAATTTTTGGCCTCTATGCTTGTTTGATGAATTTCCTGCAAGATCTATGGACGCATAATATGGTAAATAACAATCTCCATCCACACTGGTCACCGAAAAAGGAAGCTTCTGTGATTGCGGTGAAAAGTTCCCTCCGGTAATGCTTAATACAGCTAAGAAACCATCTATTCTCTACAAATAAGACATGCCAATAAAAGCAGTAAGAGATGTCTACAAAGAATAATTCCAAGAACTGAATTGAGAAGCAAAGGGCATCATCAATGCCGCATCAACTTACTACTAACCTGAGTCAGTTTTCCAGAAAAGAACCGTCCAGACAATATTGACTCCTCAAATGAACCAACCAAGGACCTATGAACAGGAAGGCCACTCAAACTTCTAACAAATCTTGCACTTTGGGAAGGAGCTGATTCTTGAAAGAGCAGCCAGCTGTCAGTAGTTCCTTCAAGGGAAGAAGGATGAAACGCTTTGTGAAAGAGTTCAGCATCTTCAAATGACCTACTTGCAATTCTAAACTCTCTTTCTTCCGAAGTAAAGATAATGCCTGAGTTATGTCTGGCAAGTGACTGTTCCATATTCTCCAAATTTGAACAGCCGTCTTCTATGCGGTTCTTGACATCTTTGAGTCCTCCAGGGGAGTGTATTCTTTCAGAATACTTTGGACCTAGAGGGGACAATGATAGAGGAGGTGAAATTGCTTTTTTGGGGGATAATATTATTGCGTTGCTATGGCATCTTCCTTCACTTGATTCTTTGAAATGATCAAATCCAGAAGAGTCTAAACAAGCACCACGACTCTGCGAGTCCTCATTTTCTAACAAAGGACCATCAGTAATAAAAATAGATGGTGTTCTGTTATTATCATATAACACATTCTTTTTATCCAAGTAACTCGACAAGGACCAGGATGATGCAGCGAAATTGCTATTGCTACCAACATTTGCTTCCTTGTAATCATGTGGAGCAGAAACATTTAACTTATTGCTTAGAGCAGATGAATTCATTTGTGAATCATGGCAACCAATATCCAGATGATCACCCTCAAATTGTTCAGAAGAAAGTACACTATTTAGAGGAGACAATAACCTTTTTCTAACAAGTGGCCCACTCAGCTCAGTTCCATTCACTGCAAGGCCAGCCACAGAAGAAGCTGGAAAATGATCAGCAGAAAATCCCTCCATTCCATTATTCACAGAACTTGTTCCACGTGATTCAAAACCAATGATCCGAGAAGCAGGGTTTTGGATGTTCCTTCCACTCTTACAAGTAATTCGACCAACTTTATCAGCAGAACCAGTTATCAACCCATGAACATTGGCAGTAACATCCACTGCCCCAACAAACCTCGAAGATTTGTCTGGAAATTTTGAGAGCTCCAAGCCAGTTTTCCTCTGAAAATCTCCCAAAGAACAACTTAATGTATCCCCTACTGTTCGACTTATATTTCCGTCATGCAGTCCATCCAAATCACAGGTGCTTGCACCAGCAAATCGTTGTGGACTTTGCAAGAATGAGTCAAAAGAAGCTGCAGGATCTTCATTAGTGTCATCACTAGAGGAAACATGTGGCAAGCCCATGTCTCAAATTTGTTGACACAAATACTGTTTCTACCTTGTAGAGCTGAATAAATTTTCTCCTTCTTTTTGTCATTCCAAGTAAGTCTATTCAACTTCTAATTTCATAGCATTTACTTTTTCCATTTCAGTTTTCCCAACCGACTGGAAATTCTCTAACTGAAACAATTTTCAGGCTTCCTATTCCTATAAAAGTGATTGAATCAAAGAGCCCAAAGAGGCTCCATCATTCTAGATATAATCAAAAAGCAAAAGAATCCACAGAAGCAATTTCCTAATCTACGGAAAAGCCAGCATTATGTATCCACCAACGGCATCCACATTTCAGCTACAACTCCTTTGTGAGATTGCATGGAGAATGCCGAGCACATACTAGTTACCCAACAATAATGAATACCACAGATTTTCTGACCTCCAAACCAGCAGACAATGAAGCACCTAGAATTCATGGTAGCTAACAGAATGGATGCAACTGCCTGATAAAATTCAATCAACAGGCAACAAATATATATATATTTATTAGTTGTACAAGTTTGAGAAAACACTTTCATTTGATTGAAATAGGAATTTGACCCAATAAGACTAACTAATTTCTAATCCTTAACACAGCCACGAAAAAAAAAAAGGAAAGAAATTTATCATTTGATAAACTTGAATCAGCATGAGCTATAAATTATTTAATGCAAACGCATATATAGGTAGCTGAACTTTACATTAACATAGAATCCAAGATGACAAGTCAATTTTCAATGGCTCCGGAAAACAAAACACATATACATGCAGATATAGATATACAGTGAAATGGACAACAAAACCAATAATTCTGAAAAAAAAAAAAAAAAAAAAAAACTCTCACTCTTCAATCTAACACTGAATCTGAAAAGCACTCACTCTTCAGAAATTGCATTAACAAAAAGCACCTCAAAATCAAAGCAAACTCCAATCTACCATTTCTTAGGAACCAAAATTCCAAGACCCATAAATTATTTCAACCAGCAGGCAACCCCAACAACAAGGCAAATAGAGAACAGATTCCTTCAACCGATCAAAACAACGAACTTAATAGAGTATGCTTGTACGGCACACATTCACCACAACCCTCCTAACTCGAGTCATCAACCACCCACCACAAGCAACATTTTTTTTATCATATATTATTTTAAAAGCTAAAATTACATATTATCTTCAAGAAAGAAAGAAAAAAAACCCACAGAAATTAACTAGAACAAGAACCAGAAACAGAAACGCAATCGGAGCATTTTCATACTGAATTATCAAATGAACAAATTAAATAAATAAACAAATAAATATGCGAAAAATATAATTCAATCTGATAAATGGGACGCACCAATTAAGCATGCGATCAAGGAATCTGGTAGACAAGACATTTCAATGGTAATATGCCATGTATTTCAATCAATACCCAAATCATAAAATTAGAAGATAAGAATTTATGGCATCAAATCTTTGAAAGAGAAAGGGAAATTCAACGTTCTTCTTCGCACACAGATGTATATAAATAAATATTTTAAAAAAAATTCTTTTTTCTTTTTTTTCTTGTTCCTTTTTCTGGGTGTGCTTAGAAATGGAGATGGAGAAGAAAGACAAGGTGGGTGTGAGTTTCTAGAAGAAGGGAGAGCCATGTCTAAGTGCAACCCTCTCTGTTTATAATCCCAAATTACAACCCTCTTTTTTGCTACCTTATTTAGTTTTAATTATTATTTTCTTTTTCTCTTCTGTAATTTGTAAATTGAACCTGGCTTCTCACCTTTTTTTACTTTTTTTTTTTTGTAAATTTTTCATTGCAAAAACAAATTTTTTTTGTTAAAATCACTTTTTTTTTTTAATTTGTTCCATCTATTGCACAATTATCTCTGCATAATTTCTACGTGTTCAAACTCATTTGATCATACAAAATGGGCTTACCATTTTCTTATAAAGTTAGTTTCAATGAATATATTATATATAATAATAATAATATTTTAATTTTAATTTTAAATATTATTTTATTATTTACCAAGTGTGTGTCTTTTATTGATTAATTATAATTTTCCTTTTTTAGGATTTCTTTTACATCAATATTTTAAGTCTAATAATTTGAAAATGAAGACTTAATATCAATAAATAAAATTAATAGTATATAATACTCTACACATTTTACTTTAATAATATAATTTTTTTAAATCACATGAATTTAACAACTATTAAAATGTAATTTGATGGCAAAATATACGAGTCCTTTTTATTTAAATACCAAATATAAATTTTAAATGTTTTCCTTTCATGTATAATTAATTAAAAAAAAACTATGAGTCTAATTTTTTAATAATTGTTAAGTTATAAAAATAATTTTAATTATACTAATTAATGTTGATTGACACATGAAAGTCACTTATAAAAATTTCGAATCCTAAATAAATTAAAAGAGAACACAAAAAAAAAAAGATTAACTAACAAATCAGGTACTTGAATTTGAACTAAAAGAAAAAAAAAAATAAAAGGAGAAATGGTGAAAGGGAGACACAGCATGCCTAATTGCCTTTGCCAAGTTCTCTTTCTATTTGTTTTTTAAATTTTTTAATAGGAAGGTGCGTGGCTGTGGTTCTTTCTCATGCAGTCATGCCCGCATGAACGATGCAGAGACCTTATGTTTATTTTACAATATTTTATATATAATAATACTTTTTTAACTGATATATAATAATGCTTTTAATAATTTATGCATTAATAAATGTTAAAAATTTTAACAGGTATTTGATTAAACTGGACAAAGTTATTTTGAGAATATTAATTATTAATTAATAAATTTTATAATAAAAATGAGAAGCTGCCACGTTGCCTTTGATTATTTATTTAAGAGTACGTGGAAACAGCAGATGTTTCACGTCTGTGTACCTTCTTGCTCGGTATCAACAATTAACGATGCCAAATTTTTAAATTTTAAATTTAAATTAAAAAGAATTCGTGTACTTTATATATATATATATATATTATTGCATTGATCCTCGATTTTTTTTTACAAAAAATTTATTTATCATAAGCATATTACATTTTTCTCTTTAAAAATAAATTAGTCATATCCGCATCACAAGCGAAATCATTGACTTTGACTATGTATAAACTCCGGATGTACCAAAAGGATGCAAAATCCTTAACCGATCGCGCTTTATCCTTACGCCTATCAAAAAAAAAAATTTTTTGAGCAATACCAATCAAATAATTTGTGGATCAAAATTCTCAAATTCTATATAACTATTTTTTTTTTAAGTTCGACCGCTGAAAATTTTAATTAATAAGCTATTTGCAAATAAGCAAGATGTTAAATGATTGAAGTACATTCATTTATCATTTAACTAAAATTTTCTATCTTCTATAACCTTTCACTCTCAAAGTTTACTTTGACCATTTATTTTCAAATCTAGAAAAAAAAAAAAAAAGGTCGTAGGCAGCTCCAAATTTACCATGATTTCTATCTTTGCTTTTAGTTTTTTGAGTTTTTTGTTTCTTTTTTATATCTATGGTGGTTGATTTTTTTTTTAAGATCTTAAAAGCTAAGAGAGGTTTTCTCTTTGAAGTCCTAGTCTCTTTGAATCAGAATGTACATGATGGGCTTTGAATAGAAGAAGTTCAATCTATCCCTGACTTTTATGGTGTATCTTTGGAGGATTTGCTCTCCTACTCTAATTCTTCCTTGCCGTTATCCGAGAAAAACGATTCTTTAGTTCCATTGAAGGCCACCGTCTTCCATATCATCACATTTATAACAAAGCTCATTCTTTAGTTGACCCATTTTAGGAGGTTTAATCCTTATTTCCTCTCAAATTACTCTGTATTTAGAACTGAAGATGTATGTGTTTCCTTGTTTGGGAAGGTTGGTACCTTCTTTTCCAAGGCTTTTGACCTTGTATTTGTTGTAAGCCATCTCTATGTATTTCTATGACTGTCTAGTTGGGGTTGTTGCACTTTATCTCCAAGTTTATGTGGAATGGGAGGGTGTGTTTGGTTGTCTTCTTTTTATTTTTGTTGCTCTGTAATTTCTGGGCTTTATGTGTTATTAAAGAATGATTATAATTAAGAACCAAAAATAATTATATCTATATTTAATTTATAGATACATATATTAAAACTTTTAGATGGTTATAATTGTTAATAGTTTAATACCTCTAATATTTTAGCTAAAAAATCATATAGAAAAAATATAAATATTGCATCCCATTTGTTATAAAAACTAATGAAAATAACATTTGCATATATTTGAGAGAAAAAGCTTAAAATCATTTTAGAAGAATTGTTTAGGTAAATAATTCTGAGTTTTAAGTTATGAGTTTGAGTATTGTAAACATTTTAGATAATTTTTTCTTCTTATTAAAAGATCTGCAGCAATCCGTGAACGTAAGCAATATTGTGCCGAACTACATTAAATTTGTATGTCGATAATTTTTCTCATTTTATATTATTCTCATCAATTTGATTTATTGGAAAATATAAAATTATTCAATTTTTTTCTTAACAACTGGTATCAGAGTCCTACTTATGAATTTTATCAATTTTCTATTGAAAATTTAGTTAGTGAGCTCATTGAAAACGGTGTTCTAATACACTATGGTTTAGTGAAATAATTAGAAACAATTCAAAGAAAATCATATTTGAGTGGGAGTGATGGCTGTAGAAGAAGAAAAGGTAAAAATAGAAACGTTTAATGGTGCAGACTTTGAATTTTGAAAAATGCAAATAAAGGATTATCTGTATCCAAAAAATATGTATTAACCTCTCTTAAGAAGTAAACCAGAAGGCATGGAAGATGAAGACTGGGCTCTTCTTAATAGAAAAGTACTTGGAGTTATCCAATTGTCACTATTTCGCAATGTTGCTTTCAATATAGCAAAGGAAAAGACCACGGCAGATCTTATGGCCTCTCTTTCTAGTATGTATGAGAAGCCATCAATCTCAAATAAAGTATATTTGATGAGGTGATTATTCAATTTGCAGATGATAGAAGGTGCATCTATAGCTCAGCATTTGAATGATCTTAACACAATCACAACCTAGTTGAGTTCAGTGAAAATTGAATTTGATGATGAAGTTCGAGCATTAATTCTCTTATCACAACTACCAGGCAGTTAGAATGTTATTATCACAGCAGTCAGTAGTTTTTTAGGCAACTATTAAAGTTTAATGATATTCGTGATCTAGTATTGAGTGAAGAAATTCAGAAGAGAGAAATAAGGTGAAGCATCAACCTTTTCAACTTAGCACACAACATCAAGAGGGAGAACCTTTGATAGAAATTCAAATTATAGCATATTGAAATCTAAACAAGAAAAATCTAGATTTGGAAAGTAAGATTGAATTGCCACAGTTGCGATAAAAAATAGATTGTTGAGCACCAAAGAAAGATTTCAGTATACAGGAATCTGCAAATATGACTAAGAAGGCTAGTGATGCTATGATTCTTAGCATCAATAGTCCGATTGAATCCTGGAATTTGGATTCAGGGGCATCTTTCCATTGCACTCAATGTTAAGAAATTATGGAGAATTATATCAATAATGATTTCGGAAAGGTTCATCTAGCAGATGATGAAACAGTAAAGATCATAGGTAAGGGATATTAATATAAAGATGCCAAATCGGGCCGTATGGTAGCTATAAGGAGTGAGACATATTCTTGGTCTTGAAAGGAATTTGATCTTTGTGGAACTGCTTGATAGTGAATATTATAATATAACCTTTTTAGGACGTGAATAGAAAATTACTAAAGGAGCATTCATCATTGCTTGTGGTAAGAAGAATGATACTCTTTATGCAACATCAAATTTAAAGAATATCATTACATTAGTAGATGCTAATGGAAAATCATACTTATGGCACCAAAGGCTTGACCATATGAGTGAGAAAGGAATAAAAACACTTTTTTCAAAAGGAAAGTTACCAAATCTAAAAAGAGTTAATGTCAACCTATGCAATGATCGTATCTTTGACAAAAAAAAAAGGTTAGTTTCCCAAAAGTTGGCATAACATCCAAGTCAGAAAAGTTAGAATTATTTCATACAAATGTATGGGGACTGTCTCAAGTTCAATCTCTTTCCAACTCACTATATTTTATCATCTTTATTGATGATTCTACAAGAAATGCGAGGGTCTATTTTTTGAAAAAGAAATAAGTTTTTGAGAAATTAGAAGTTTTTGATACTTTAAGAAAATGGAAAGTCATGGTAGAAAATGAAATTAGTTGGAAAGTCAAACGTTTAAGGTCTAATAATGGAGAAGAATATACGACAGTATATTTAGAGAATTTTACGCTAATAATGGGATCAAAATGAAGAAAATAGTTTCCATAATGCAACAACAGAATGGAGTAGCAGAGCGCATGAACAGAACTCTGAATAAAGGTGCCAAAAGCATGAGGATACATGTTAACTTACCCAAGTTGTTTTAGGCTGAAGCCGTCAACACTGCAGCCTACTTGATCAGCCGTGGGCTTTTAGTTCCTTTGGATCATGAAATACCAAAGGAAGTTTGGAGCGAAAAGGAGGTAAACCATTCACACTTGAAAGTGTTTAGTTATGTCTCTTATGTCCATATCAATTCTATTGAGAGAATTAAATTAGACCAGAAATCTAAAAAATGTATCTTTGTCGAATATGGTGGTGATGAGTTCGGTTATCGATTTTAAAATTATGAAAATTAAAAAATCATTAAAAATAGAGATGTCATATTTAATGAGATTATGATGTATAAAGATAGGTGAACCGCAGAGTCAAACAACTTTAACATAGATGCTAAAACAAAGGAGTTTGTTAAGTTTGAGGTTATTTCTAAAAATGATGTTCAGAATAGTCATGAAGTTGTTCAAGAAGAACCAAGCACACCAATTGAGATGCTCCTATAGAATTTCTAAACTAATACAATGTTATTCCCTCTTTGTATTATTTATTATTGACTGACAATAGAGAACCAAAGTGTTATGATGAAGTAATACAAGTAAAGGATTCAATCGAGTGGGAGTCTACCATGAAAAATGAGATGGACTCACTCATGTCAAAGTAGACGTAGGAATAAGTTGAATTGCCATAAGATAAGAAAACACTCCATAACAAGTGTGTGTTTATGATCAAAGAGGAGCATAATGGAAGTAGGCAAGGTTAGTTGTTAAAAGGTTTCAATAAAAAGAAGGTGTTGACTGCATAGAGATTTTCTCTCTAATAGTGAAGTTGACTACAATATGATTAGTGTTAAAGATTGTAGTTGCAGAAAATTTACATCTTGAGTACTCAGATGTAAAGACAACTTTCATCCATGGTAATTTGGAGAAAGAAATTTATATGAAACAACCACAAGGCTTTATTAAAGCAGGTGAAGAAAACCTGGTATGCAGAAGAGTTCGTATGGCTTAAAACAAGCTCTCAAGCAGTGGTACAAGAAATTTGATAGTTTTATGAGTAGCAATGGTTTCATAAGGTACCAAGCAGATCATTGTTGCTACATCAAGAATTTTTTACGATAGCTACATTATTCTATTGTTATATGTAGGCAGCATGCTTGTTGCAGGTTAAGACGTGCAACAGATTTTCAATTTGAAACAAGAATTGTCAAAGAATTTTGAAATGAAATATATGGGTACTACAAAGCAAATTCTTGGAATAAGGTTTGCGAGAGACTTGAAATCGAAGACTTTGATATGTCATAAGCTGAGTACATCAACAAAGCACTTTCTAGGTTCAATATGCATAATTCTAAACCAGTGAGTACACCTTTAGTTATTCATTTCAAACTTTCCAAGGGACAATCTCAGAGGAAGAATGTGTACACATGGCAAAAGTTCCATATGCCTCGATTGTTAGAAGTATGATGTATGCCATGGTTTATACCATACCAAATATTGCTCATGGAGTGGGAGCTGTCAACAGGTACATAAACACCCCAAGCAAGGAACACTAAAAATCAGTTAAATGAGTCCTTAGATATATATATGAGGTACAATGTATAAGGCACTTTATTTTAAAGATAGGGATATAACACTAACAGGCCATGTGAATGTTGATTTAGCTGGAAATATAGACAATAGAAAAAGTACCGCATGGTATGTTTATACTCTATGAGGTACAACAGTGAACAGGATTTCTCAACTATAAAAGATTGTTGCTCTCTCAATAACTGAAGAAAAATACATTGCTATTATAGAAGCAAGCAAAGAGATGGTTTGGCTATAGAATTTCTTGAAGGAATTGGGCAAGAAACAAGAAGATAATGTATTGTATTGCGATAGTCAAAGTGCAATTTATTTAGGAAAAAATCCATCATTTCATTCGAGAACAAAGTACATACATGTGTGATATCACTTTGTCCGATCACTTTTGAAAGATGAGATTTTGAAGTTAGAAAATATCAACATAACTAAAAATCCAGTAGACATATTAATGAAAGTGGTAACTATTGATAAACTGAAGTTATGTTCAGCCTGAGTTGGCTTCCAAGAGTAACAAGGGGAAGAAAAAGTTTGTTGTATTGATCATAGTATGGAGACGAACTGAAATTAGTCTCCAAGTGGGAGATTGTTATTAAAGAATGGTTATAATTAAGAATAAAAAATAACTATATCTATATTTAATTTATAGATATATATAACAAAAATTTTGGATGGTTATAACTGTTAATGGTTTAATACCTTTAATATTTTAGCTAGAAAACTATATAGAAAAAGTATAAATATCCCATCCCATTTGTTATGAAAATTAATCAAAAATCATTTGCATATATTTGAGAAAAAAAGCTTAGGAGCTTTTGAGAAGAACTGTTTGGGTAAATAATTCTTTGAGTTTTGGATTGTGAGTTTGAGTATTGTAAATATTTTGTACAATTTTTCTTTCTCATTAAAAGATCTGCAGCAATCTGTGGACGTATGCAATATTGTGTCGAGCCATATTAAATTTGTGTTTCTATAATTTTTATTCTCATTCTATATTCTTACCATCTGATCAATCAAAAAATATAAAATTGCACAATTTTTTCTTATCATTATGCCCCCTTTTTTCTCTTTAATAATTTTCTTGTTTACTAGGTGATGACGTTGTTTATCTTTTTTATCCTGATTAGCCCCATTACTCTGAAGTAGATGCAACCTCTACGAGCCAATCTTCCTTCAGTAACTTGATAGGCACTCATTGTAAGCTCCTCTATTCCCCCCCCCCCAAAAGTCTATGTATGTTGATTTCTAATCAATTTGTAAATATCTTTTTTCAAAAAATTGAATTTATAATTTTTATATATTTCGTTCTTACACTTCATAATAAAATTACAACTTGAAATTATTATAAGTTTGAAATATTTTTATAGTCTTATATATTGAGATGCTTAATTTTTAATATAGTAAATAAATAATAGAGAATTAATTTTTTGAAAAATATTTTCCAAGTTATTTTTTGCTAAACAAACTAAACCTAGGTTAGGTTATTTTCTTTTTTATCCTTCTTTTTCTTTTTCAATTTTTTATATAAGATAAAATGTCAAATTAAAAAAGCAAGTATAGTAGAACCAATATGGAGGGGGTAATAAATTTTAGGATTTAAAAATATATTAATTTTAAAATAATAATATGGAATAAAAAGTATTAATAGATTGAAGTATGCCTTCTGGCACGGTTTTTTCCTTTGGTTTTTATCTGCCTTTTGGCACGATGCATGGTGATACAATGGAACAGGATCTGAATATTGCAGATCTCTCTATATATGATGCAAAAGAAGAAGCGTGGGAAGTGGATACACTTGGGTCATAACGTGAGGAGAATTATGAACTTTGTCTAGTAGGAAGATTCCTTACAGAAGTAGTGGTGAAGTTTGAACCAATGAGGAACACCCTTGTAGATATTTGGCACCCTATTGGAGGGGTTAATATAAAGGATTTGGGTTCCAAAAGATTCTTGTTCGATTTTTCTATGAGGTGGATATTCAAAGAGTCTTGGATGGGGACCCTTGGACTTTTAATAATCACATGTTGATTTTACGTAGGTTAGGAAAAATGAGAGTCCAATGAATAAGCCTCTAAAACATAGCCCGTTTTGGATCCAAATTCACGATCTGCCTCTAGGTTGTTTATCTGAATCTATGGCGAAACAATTTAGTAATTTTATCGGCAAGTTTATGGTCTATGAGTCCAAAATGCCAGGTCATGTTGATCAAGGGTACATGAGAATTAGGGTGATGGTTGATGTATCTCAACCCTTGTTTCATCGTAAAAAGTTGTGCCTAAAAAATGGAATTTTACATATGCAAATTTTAAGTATGAGAGATTACCCATCTGTGCTACCTGTGTGGGAGATTGGGACATTATGATAGCTTCTGTAAACTCAGTATTAGGCTAGGTTCTCAGCCAGTTAATTGTGATTGGAATGACAGCATTCGAGCTCTACCTCGCCGGAGTAGGTCATGGGTGAGCAACTGGCTGAGGGAGGAAGATAGGGCGGTGATTTCTATGCAAAATACGAAAAATGAGGGATCATATCCTGATAAGGTAAGATTGTCTAATTTGAATGCTGCTAGAATCTTGCCTGTAACTTTGCAACATGATACTTCCCATAATTGCATGGGCAACGTGGGTTTGCATGCAACTAAGGACCAGGATGTTATTATGGAAATTATTAATCAAGAGAGAGTGGGCCTGGAAGCGGGTAGAAGTGGGGCCTTGGACTTGGAACAATTTAGTTTGTATATGGATGAGGGGAAAAAACGACAAAGGTCAGAACTGGTTTTGAAGGAGGGCTTTACTGCTGAGTCATCTTCGAACACGGCCAATGAAAATTCAGTTATTTCACAGCATATTAATTTATCGGTGGGACCTGAAAAATCAGGCCCGCCGGCAGCCATGAAACCTTAAGCTGGAACTGCCGAGGGTTTGGCAACCCTCAAGCAGTCATGGCTCTTCATGAGCTAATCAAAGAGGTATAAGCCAAAAGTGTTTTTTTTTATGGAAACACTAGTCGAAAAAACAAAGCTGGAGCAGGTTTGTAAGAATGTGGGCTTTGAAAATAGTTTTTGCATGGATAGGTTGGGAAGAAGTGGAGGTTTGGTTGTTTGTTGGTGTAAGGAGATCAGTCTGTCAATTACGGGTTTCTCTCAAAACTTCATTGATATGAAAATTATTGATGATTCAGGTAATATTTAGCTGCTAACTGGGTTTTATGGATTTAATAACAGAAGTCAAAGAAGGGAGTTATGGCAGCTACTTCGTAACCTGGCTTTAAATAGAAATTCACCTTGGGCAGTTATTGGAGATTTTAATGCCTTGTTATCGATAGAAGATAAAGTAGGGGGATGTCAATCCTGACATTAACTTGATAGATGATTTTCAACAGGCTTTACAGGATTGTGATCTTGTAGAACTACTAATTCTAGGATACCGTTTCACCTGGGAAAGAGGCAGGAATTCAAATAATTTGCTTCGAGAAGGATTGGACTATTGTGTTGTCAATGAATTCTGGCTACTCAAATTTCCAACAGCGAGATTGGATAATCTGTGCGCTCCTGGCTTTGACCATTCCCCATTGTTGCTTTCAAGTAAAATGAATGAGGTGATTAGGGGCACAAGGAAATTCAAGTTTGAGATTGCCTGGCTTTTGGAATCAGATGTGGTGTAGGTGGTGTCTAGGATCTGGGAATCGGACAAAACAAGGGACCTGGAAAGCAAAATTGCAGATTGCTCGAGGGCTCTAATGCTTTGGGGTGGTGATAAGTTGGGTAATTTTAGTACCAAAAAAAAAAAAGGCAAAGCTGCATAACAGTATAGCTGCTGAATGGGAATATGGTCCCTAGAAGAGTGTTGATAGGCTATCCAAACTCAATAAGGATTATATTTGCCTTCTTGAACAAGAGGCATTCTTCTGGAAACAGAGAGCAAAAAGCTTTTAGCTCAAATATGGAGATTGCAATTCCAGCTATTTTCATAAACAAGCTACTGCCATATTTCGCAAAAATCAAATACAAGCTTTGCGTGATGATGGGGTGTGTGGATTAAGGATATTGGAGCCATTCATGACCATGTACAACAATACTTTTCAAATCTATTTGTAAGTTCAGAGGGAGATTGCGATCAGGTGTTGTCTGGAATTACTTCTAGAGTTTCTCAAGAAGATAATGACAGGTTGTTAGCCCCTCTCTCTGCAAAAGAAATAAAGGCAGTGGTTTTTCAGATGAAGCCTGAGAAGTCCCCTGGTCCTGATAGAATGAGCCCAGGTTTCTTTCAGAAATTTTGGAATATAGTTGGGCCATATATTATAAAGAATTGTCAGAGTTGGTTTGCTCAAGGCCGGATTCTGAAGCAGGTAAATAACACAATCATTGTCTTGGTCCCCAAGAAGGATAGCCCAGAAAGCATGAAAGAGCTTCGGCCAATATCGCTATGCAATGTTGTCTATAAGATTCTATCAAAAATCATTGCTAACAGACTAAACGTTCTGCTGCCTATCATTATTTCAGATGATTAATCAGCCTTTGTACCAGGAAAGTTAATTTCATATAAAATTTTATTAACTTTTGAAACAATTCATCACATGACGTGCTTGTTAAAGCGGAAGTTGGGTTGAGGCAGCCTTGAAGGCCATTTGCTATCAAAGCCCAATCTTAACAGAATTTGTTAGGGCCTCCGCAATAAAATTACGAGAATAATTACGACTCCAGAAAAATAAAATAGGCACACAGAAAATTTACGTGGTTCACCCTTAATTTATTAGGGCTACGTCCATGGGACAAACTCCGAATAAATCTTCCACTATTAAAAATAGTACGTACACAGAGATTTTTACAAAAATAGTGGCACTCAAGTGTTTCCCAAAAACACCCTAAAAAATTATAAATCTCACTATTTTCACTCTCCCAAATTTTAGGACCCTCTTCCTAAAATTTATATATATTCTCTCTCGTACATATTATAACTTAATCTGTTTTTCTTATATATTGAAATGAAGAAGTTTGATCTCCTATTTATAGGAGATAAAAAGCGTGTATTGAGCTGTATACAGCTCAAAAACACAGCCTGTCAATGCAAATTGATTTCCACCTACAAATATGTTGTCTTTGTTGAATTTGGTTTTAGCAAAGGTTGCGGCTTTCTTCTTTTCTTCATTTCACACCTTTTTTTCTTTTCTTTTATTTTAATTCAAAACCTGTGGGCTGAGCTGGACCCAACAATTCTCCCCCTCCAGCTCCAACATCACATACTGGAGGAGGCCTTAACTGGCTCTTTAACGAGAGCTCATTCCAGAGAGTTCGACGTACAACTCGAACTTCTCCTTTGGAACGACTTTCGTCAATATGTCAGCAGCATTACTGTCAGTGTGAATCTTCTGCAACTAAAACTACTTCTCTTCAATGGCAAGTCTGAGCCAATGATATCTTACATCAATCTGCTTTGTCCGTGCATGATACATAGTATTCTTACTCAAGTCTAAGGCGCTTTTACTATCGCAATAAACTATATATCCTTCCTGTTGCACATCCAATTCTTGAAAGAATCGCTTTAGCCAAAGCATTTCCTTTCCTGCTTCCATTGCTGCAACGTACTCTGCTTTGGTTGTTGATAAGGAAACATATTTCTGTAATCTCGACTGCCATGAGATAGCTCCCCCTGAGAATGTAAATAAGTAACATGATGTAGATTTTCTTTCATCAAGGTCACCGGCCATATCTGCATCTGTGTAGCCAACAAGTGCAGGCTTTCCTCCTCCAAAAGTTAAACATAACTTTGAAGTTCCTCTCAGGTATCTGAAGATCCATTTTACTGCTTCCCAATGTGTCTTCTGAGGATTTGACAGAAATCGGCTCATAACGCCAACTGCATGAGCGATATCTGGTCTTGTACACACCATTGCATACATCAAACTTCCGACCGCTAATGAATATGGAACATTTGACATATCTTCCTTATTTTTATCTGTTGATGGGTAGGATTTCTTACTCAACTTGAAGTGAGCGGAAAGTGGAGTGCTAACTGGCTTAGCATTCTTCATATTGAACCTCTCTAGAAATCGTTCAATATATTTCTCCTGCGATAACCATAACCTGCAGGACTTTCGATCTCGGATAATCTCCATTCCGAGAATTCGCTTTGCCGATCCCAAATCCTTCATGTCAAACGCTTTTGACAAATCACCCTTTAACCTGCTAATCATTTCTGCATCGGTCCAACAATTAGCATATCATCAACATATAAAAGAAGAATGATAAATTTACCGTCAGGGTATCTTTGGACATATACACAAGGATCTGCATCTGTTCTTCTGTATCCTTGATTTACCATGAACGAATCGAACTTCTTATACCATTGTCGCGGAGCTTGTTTCAACCCATACAAACTCTTTTTCAAGCGACAAACCATGTCCTCCTTTCCCTTGACCTTGAAACCCTCTGGTTATTTCATATAGATCTCTTCCTCTAGATCCCCATGCAAGAATGCGGTCTTTACATCAAGCTGCTCCAACTCAAGATTCAAACTGGCTGCTAAACCTAACACAACTCGAATAGAACTCATTTTCACAACAGATGAAAAAATCTCATCAAAGTCAATACCTTTCTTTTGAGTAAAGCCTTTGACGACCAATCGAGCTTTGTATCTTACTAGATTGCCATCATCTTTCTTCAGTTTGTACACCCATTTATTCTTAAGTGTTTTCTTCCCTTTTGGAAGTTTCACCAGCTCGTATGTGTCATTCTTTTTCAAGGAATTCAACTCCTCTTGCATGGCCTTTATCCAGCAATCTTTATCTCTGCAAGACTGCACATCTTGGAAGCTCTCTGGCTCCCCCTCATCAGTAATCAAAATATAATCAGAACTAGGATACCTTGTAGATGGTTGGCGTTCTCTGGTTGACCTTCTCAACTGAGGTCCAACTTCTTCTGGTAGAATGGGGTTCTCTGGCTCCCCCTGCTCAACACCCTATGTATCATCATCATCTACAATTGTCTCTTGATCCCCTGTGGCTAGCTCTTCTTCTTCTTCTTGTTCTGATTCTGGCATTCCTCCTCCTGTGGCATCATTTGTAGGAATGCTTTTTGGTGTAATATCTATAACACTGTCACTTGTAGATCTTTCACCAGCTGTATCTGCCACGATCTCATTTTCATGGAATACTACACCTATTCTCCGAACAACTTTCTTTTTCACCGGGTCCCATAACCTATAGCCAAACTCTTCATCTCCATAACCAACAAAAGTGCAAGGAACTGACTTGTCATCAAGCTTTGATCTCTGCTCCTTCGGAACATGCATGAACGCCTTACAGCCAAATACCCTCAGGTGAGAGTATGAGATATCCCTACCTGTCCAGACCTTCTTCGGAACATCAAAATCCAAAGGTGCTAAAGGTAGTCTGTTGATTAGATAGACAACAGTATTGACAGCTTCTCCCCAAAATGACTTAGATAAGTTAGCCTTTTTGAGCATGGATCTGACTCTTTCAACAATGGTGCGGTTCATCCGTTCAGCAACGCCGTTGTGTTGAGGCGTACCAGGAACTGTCTTTTCATGCCTGATACCATGCTGACAACAGTAATCTCTAAACTCCGTAGAGATACACTCACCACCATTATCCGTGTGCAAACACTTCAATGCCACTCCAGTCTCCCTTTCCACCATCGCATGGAATTGCTGAAAGTGCTTGAATACCTGGTCCTTCGTGCGCAACAAATATATCCATGTCTTCCTTGAAAAATCATCAATGAAGGTAAGAAAATATCTGCTTCCTCCAAGAGATTCTACCTCCATGGGACCACACACGTCAGAGTGTACCAACTCTAACTTGTTGTTTCTCCATTTAGAGCTTTTCTGAAATGAAACACGATGTTGCTTCCCAAATAAACAATAATCACAAGGGTTTATTTTACCTTTGGCTAATGGGATGAGGGACTTCTTAGCCAACATGTTCAACCCTTTCTCACTAATGTGCGCCAGCCGCCTATGCCACAAATTTGGTGAAGCATCATCTCCAACTATATTCAGTTGACCTGCACATATCTCTGCGTGCGTTTTGTATAGAGAGCAACATAGCTTTCCTCTCGCCACCACCAAAGACCCTTTGGTGAGTTTCCAATTACCGTCACCTGTATGTTGTTGATAGCCTTCCTTGTCCAGCACACCAACTGATAATAGATTCAACCGAAGATCAGGAATATGACACACATTTTTAAGAGTTAATGTGCATCGACACTTGTTTTTATGCAGACATCACCGATCCCCACCATCTGCGAGACACTATTATTTTCCATTCTAATAGTGCCGTAATCACCTGCTTTGTAAGTGGAGAAGTATTCCCTTTTTGGAACACAATGATATGAAGCACCGAAATCTACTATCCACTCGATATCTGTATCTCCAACATGACAACAATCTGCATCATGAGAGACTAACGTCACCTCACCATCTTCTGCTGAGACTGTAGCAGTTGTATTTCTGCCATTATCCTGACTTCGGTTTGTATTCTCCTGTTTGAGAAAACGACAATTTCTTTTGAGATGACCCTCCTTACCACAATGGTAACACTTTCTTCTCTCCTTGGACTTGGATCTATCTCTGGTTTTTCCATGCCCTCGACCTCTACTCTTGCTCCGGCCCCTATTCTCTGTGACAAGGGCTTGTGAACTGGTACTGGCAACGTCTCTCCTTCGAAGTTCTTCCTTAAGCAGTCTATTCTTCACCATAGACATCGTCACCACGCCGTCTGGAGCTGAGTTGCTTAATGATACAACAAGAGTATCCCAACTATCAGGTAGAGATCCCAATAGCAGGCATGCTTGCATCTCGTCATCCAAGGACATACCGCTAACTGCTAACTCAGTTACGAGTCCTTCAAAATCGTTCAGGTGTTGTGTAACTGATCGTCCCTCTGACAGCTTCAAGTTCATGACTTTGCGGATCATGAACACTTTTCCTTGAGCATTCGTAGCCTCGTACATACTCTCTAGTTTTTCCTAGAGAACTTTGGGATCTTTTTCATTTTTCACATGGTTGTATAGGCTAGTATCTATCCATTGGCATATCGTACCCAGTGTCTGCTTCTTTAACTTCTCCCACTGCCTTTCCTTCATTTCTTCTGGCTTTGCATCGTCACCTTCAATTGGATCGTACAGATCTTTGCAATTGAAGTAATCTTCCATTCTGGATTTCCACATCCAATAATTCGAATCCGTCAATTTGATCATTGCCCCGTCGTTTGCCATGTCGAATTCTGAATCTGACAAAAATTTCACGATTCGACAAATAGTAACCTTATATGTGAATAGTAACCGTATACGTGAATAGTGACCATACACATATATAATACCATATACATAAATAGTGACTGTATATGTATATAATACCGTATATGTAAATAGTGACCGTATACGTATATAATACCGTATACGTAAATAGTACCCGTACACGTGAATAGTACTATCACCTTTATGGTTACTATTTATTACTATTCATAATAAATAAATTCTGCAACGATTTTCCGAATGGACTGCACCAACGGATTCCTCGTAATTTTCTCTTCGTTGTGGTATATTTATTTTTGAAATATATCCACAAAACTAGTATTGTTATCTGACCGTCTGGACCTGCCGAAACCTTCGGTTCTGATACCACTTGTTAGGGCCTCCGCAATAAAATTACGAGATTAATTACGACGCCAGAAAAATAAAATAGGCACACAGGAAATTTACGTGGTTCACCCTTAATTTATTAGGGCTACGTCCACGGGACAAACTCCGAATAAATCTTCCACTATTAAAAATAGTAGGTACACAGAGATTTTTACAAAAATAGTGGCACTCAAGTGTTTCCCAAAAACACCCTAAAAAATTATAAATCTCACTATTTTCACTCTCCCAAATTTTAGGACCCTCTTCCTAAAATTTATATATATTCTCTCTCGTACAGATTATAACTTAATCTGTTTTTCTTATATATTGAAATGAAGAAGTTTGATCTCCTATTTATAGGAGATAAAAAGCGTGTATTGAGCTGTATACAGCTCAAAAACACAACCTGTCAATGCAAATTGATTTCCACCTACCAATATGATGTCTTTGTTGAATTTGGTTTTAGCAAAGGTTGCGGTTTTCTTCTTTTCTTCATTTCACACCTTTTTTTCTTTTCTTTTATTTTAATTCAAAACCTGTGGGCTGAGCTGGACCCAACAGAATTGCCTTCAGGTAGTCCTATCCGACACGATCATTGCTTGTGTATCATTAGTTACTTATATGGTTAATGTGAATGGATGTGAGGTCGGGCTAGTAATCCCACATAGAGGACTCCGGCAGGGAGACCCGTTGTCCCCATATCTATTTATTCTCTGTGCTGAAGGTTTATCATCACTGCTGCAGAAGGCTGAACGGTCGGGTGCCTTACATGGTACTAAGGTATGCCCTAGAGGTCCTAGTATATCACATCTATTATTCGCTGATGACTCTTTCTTCTTTTTTAGAGCTACAAAGGAGAAGTGCTATCATTTGAAGAGTATTCTACAGGCTTATAAAGCGGCGTCTGGACAGGCCATCAACTATCAAAAGTCTGTAGTATATTTTAGTAAAAATGTCTCTAGTACTTTGCAACTTGAGATGAGCCAAATCTTGGGTGTCTTTTCAAGTATTGACCATGGGCGATATTTAGGCTTGCCATCCTTGGTGGGGCGTAACAAGAAGAGCATTTTTTCTTTTATCAAATCAAAGTTGCATAGCCAGCTTAATAATTGGAGTGCAAAGTTTCTTTCGAAGGAAGGGAACGAAGTCCTACTGAAGTCAGTTGCCCAAGCTTTGCCCACCTTTACGATGGGAGTTTTTCTTATCCCGATCTCATTATGCAAGGAGCTACAGAGGAAAATGAATAGTTTTTGGTGGGGTTCGAAACAGAATGGAAGTAAGAGTTTGCATTGGGCTTCATGGGATAATCTTTGCAAGGGTAAGGATGAAGGAGGAATGGGCTTTCGTAATTTGCGTCTTTTTAACTTGGCCATGTTAGGGAATCAATGCTGGAGAATTTTTAGCAGGCCGAACTCCTTAATTGCAAAGTGTTCAAAGCCAAATACTTCCTAGATGGGGACCTTTTCACTGGTTCATTGGGTTCCAATCTCAGTTTTACTTGGAGGAGTTTGTTTACTGCTATATATGTTCTCAAAGCTGGCCTGCGTTGGATTATTGGAAACGGCCTTAAGGTGAAGGCATGGACTGACCCCTGGATCCTGAGAGAGAGAGACAATTTCATGTTCTAAGCTCTTGCCTGCCAGGTCTTGAAGATATCAGAGTGTGTGATTTAATGCTGGAAGATTGCAAGCAGTGGGACGTAATATGATTATGGGGCTCTTTGTTGAGGAGGAAGTAGCAGCTATCATGAGTATTCCACTTAGTTTCAGGGAGGTGGTAGATAGATGCATCTGGAACTTCACTAAATTTGGTAGTTACACAGTAAAGTCTGCATACCACTTACTGCAGGGGTCATCTCATATATGTTCTCCAGAAGAGCAGGTGGTGTGGAGGAGAATTTGGCAAATTGATGTGCCCCCGAAGATTAGGAATTTTGCATGGCAATTCCTAAATAACATGCTGCCAGTGAAAGCAAGACTTTAATTAAATAGTGTGCAAATTCCAGGTAGCTGTGCTAGGTGTGGAGCTTTTGAGACTCCTGTCCATGCTTTATTTGATTGTTATAAGGCTCGAGGTTGCTGGAATTTTCTGGGAATAAATGTGCCAGTTCCTACTGGAGAGAACCTTCCCCACTGGGTTGCGATGGTGATGAGAACTTGTAGCAAAGAACAGTTTGAAGAGGTGTAAGGTTACTTTGGACTGAGAGAAACCTGTATTTGTGGCAGGGCAAGAGTTTTATGGATAGCACATCTATAGCCATGATGAGACAGTTTCTTCGGGAATGGAAACAAGCTAGAGCCTTATACAATCAAGTGGCTTCTCCGGTGGGTAGCTCTGCTGGCGAATCAACAGAATGGTCTATGCCTCCCTCTGGGTTTTGGAAATGCAATGTCGATGCTGCTTACTGCAGGGCTACAATGGAGGCAGGTTTTGGTGCTGTAGTGCTTGACTCTGGAGGCAGTGTGTTGTCCATTTGTTCGGGCAGGTTTGAAGGCTGCTCTTCTCCTTTTTTTTGTCAGAATTACTTGGCTGTAGGAAAACCATTCAGTTCGTGCTGCAGAAGTTTTCAAGCCCAGGGATTGAGGAGCTAGATACACAATAAGTAGTCCGAGTTTTGGCTACCAAGGAAGAGTATGGTTTAGAGTTTGGTTTTATTATAGAAGATTGCAAGGCTATGCTTCGAGAGAGACCTGATGTTAGTGTCGTCTGGATAAGGAGACAAGGTAATGTTGTAGCCCATGAAGTAGCAAAGGTTGCACACTGTTTCCCTTGTTTCCATGTTTGGGATGAAATTCCCAGTTCTATTGCTGTAATGCTTCCAGTTTCATAATAAGATATCATTTACTTTTCAAAAAAAAAAGTATTAATTATGATAAATTTTAAGAGTTTACAGCAATTTACTTAAAAAATAATCATGTTTGAAATAGAGGTTAAAAAACGTTTGGGATTATAAGGACTTGAATAAGGAAGGCTTTCAGGTTGAAGTGTTGTTTGAGTTCAAATTGTATTACTTGTAGGTTATGGGGAGAGGTTTTCAAGTTCAAAACTCCAACTGGAGGGACATGAAAAGGACTTACAGAGAAATCTAGCAGTTGCAGCAGGAGAAATTACCAAATGCATCCAATGCATATATAATAATTAATATGTTCAAGCTATTGCTTGCAGATTCTATCGTGACATCAATGGTGATATTATCCATTCCAACATTCAGTATGACTATACGTACATAAAGCAGAACGTCCAATAACATAAACAAGTTCATCTCATAAGCAACAATCTTTGGTGAGGTAACATCTGTAAATCTTTTACAAGTAATAAGAACATGGCTCCTATTTCCTAAAAGGGTCTTGCTGCTTCTTCCAGCATCTTCTTCGCTCTTGTCAGTTTCTCTATCTCTTTGAGAACCTGAAAATATCAAATAAAGAGGGAAGAAAACACCCATTGTCATTATTCTCCCAAATTAGCTTTAATTAGAACTGAAAATTCATTTACCTCCAATGCCATATCCTCTGCGGTCACTGAATCCAAATCGTCATAGCCTAATTTAGCAGCTACTTCTGCTTAAAACAAGAAATTATTAGGATTTTAATAAAACAAACATAATTAATTTGTGACGAGCTAGATAAATCATGGGGATATACTTTGAAGGGAAATCTTAGCATCAGCTGTAGCATATCCTCCTCTCATTTCTTCATATGTAGCAATTAATTGAGTTAATACCTGGTCATTGGAAATTACATGCATTAGAGATCAAACTTCGGCAGGGCTCCATAGCAAAACAAGTTACTCGGCCTAATATTGAACAATTCCAAATAACAGGGAAGATTAGGCACAGTAAATAATTGACAGCACAACAGCTAAAAGAAGACCTCTGAATGAGATGCAGAAGCTATTTCTGATGTGGGAAATTGGGTCTGGTCTTCATTAATCATTCTAGCAACGATGTCCAACGGTACATCAATCCATAGTGAAATTCCATGTCTCAATAGCGCCCTATATGATTACAGAAAGCCAGGATGTAAGCAAAAAGACTGAAAGTAATAATAACAACATATGCTATTCATGAGGGATGGAGGCAGAAAATTCACACACAAGTGCAATCACGGTTCATTTTCATACAGGTTAGTGGAACTCTGAACTGCACCATCTCCAGAACATACAACCAGCCGACCCATCGATGATAACTGCTTCAATACTTCTGTCTGTAGCAAAATGCAACACAAAAATAAGTTATCTAATCATCTAAATCAATGCAATTTTCCATAAATTCGAGCCCTGAAGCCTCTGCCAATCTCAGATGGCAGGCTTCATTTGCACCCACACACTGCCTCTAAAGACTAAGATCAAGCTGGTATCCAAAAGACAAACAAACAAACAATATCAAAATGGTTTTAAAAATGAAATAACCTCAGATTCGCCAAATCCCTTCTCATCAGCTTCCCTGAAAGATTTGGCAGCAGATGCACCACCGGCAGCTTCCTCTACTAAACTATCACTGAAAGCAAATGACTTAATGAGTAAAATCTGAACTGTCCATAATTTCACAAGCTCCGCAAAAGCAACATTTCATGACATAAATATATACCTGTCAAAATAATAATACCGCAATGAATCTGCTAGAAGCTGTCCCAAGGTGGTTTTGATAGAACTTTTCATTCCTTGTTTTCACATGGAAATAAATTAACCCAAAAATTACTATAAAAAGCAAACAAACAAAATAATAAATGAAGTCTCAGAAAAAAAAAAAATCTGTGTTGTTAAGTAGTTTACAATGTAATGCTTACCCACAAGAAAAATAGAAGTTCCTCTGAGTTCTGAGCAAATATCTGCTGCTCTTTTCTAAATTGAAATTGAAACCAAAATATGAACAACTTAACAATTCTAATCAATCAAAAAGATAAAACAATCAAAAAATTATAATTATTTTAAAAATCTCACCTTTACTGCTAGAGAAGTGTCAATCACAGCAACCTCTCTCACTGTATAAAAAAATTACTGAATAATAGACAAGAAAAACCCAATTAAACTAAAGGAGGTTTAAAGGGTTTCAGAAACTCACTGGAAGTAGCAGTTTCATCAGGAAGGCAGAAAGTAGCGGTGGAAGATTTTGGGATTGAAGTGGGAGATGCAGTGAAAAATGTAGGTTCACGAAATCGAGGCTTGTGTTTGATAAAAGTAGACGAGGAGAGAAAGGATTGAGCGCAAATGCGAAGCAATCGACAGGGAAAGACGGTTGAAATTGCCACCGCTGCCCCTGCCAGCGGTGCAGCTACAACGGCTGTTGCTGTCGTCATCTCCATGAACGAGTCTATGCAATTATTATGCTATGGTTTTGTATCCTTTGGAAGAAAATTACAAGAAGTGACCCTCAACTATGAGGTATCTCACTACGGACGCTTAGCCTTTGTAGGTGCAATGGACAAGAAATGAAAGATAAAGGATGGAAAGAAAATAAATGAGGTGAAAAAAATTTTAATTTTTTTATTTAATTATTTAATTAACATAGAAAAAAAAATTATAAGGTTAAATTTTATAATTACATTTTCAATATTTTAAGTTAAAAAATAAATTAATAATTTTATTATCTATATCTCTTTTTTTTCTATAAATTAATAAAAAAAATTTACTGAATTTGAGAAAAATGGGATGAATTAATTTCTATTCTTTTCTCTCATTTTTTTCTTATTTTTATCCAAATAAAGAAAATATTAAGAAATATAATTTTAATTCTCCTTTTTTCTATTTATTTTTCTCAATAAAATAAAGTATTATTTGTTTCATGATTTGCCATGGTATAGTATAATATAATATAACATAATTTAATTATTGTTTATTTTTACTTTTACCCTATATGGTATGATTTTCTATTGTAATTTTATGATTTGAAAATTATGATTTTTTAAATAATCAATTTGGTGATTTTTTATGATTTATAATAATTAGGAGAGAAAATGATATCTTCCATCATATTTTAAAAAATTTTACTTTTTTACCAGGGAGTCTTTTAGTTATTTTATTATAAACTAATAATAAACTCATTATAAATTGTGTGAAATTTATAAACTTATTGTAAACTCTATACAAACTAATAAAAATCTGATATTTTGGTAAATGTTTTATAAATTCTGATATTTTGGTAAATATTTCATAAATATGATATAGTTGAAATTATTTTTAATTATTTTTATATTTTTATTAAAAGCCCTAATTAAAGGTGTTCATGAAATCGCTAACTCGAGCACCAGTCTGGCCCGACTAGATTGAGCTAAGTTAAAATATGTTCAAGTTGGGCCTTGAGCTTATTTTTTGAGCTGAAGCCCGACCTGGTCCAAAATATATTATTTATTATGTAAATATTATAATATATATATGTATTAAAAAAACTACTGCCTCTTTTTTACTTGTACATATATAAAATTAGTATGAATTTTTTTTAAAAAAAAAAAGAGAGTAGTTTTTTTACTTATATATATATTAAATTAATATATTTAAAAAAAAAAAAAGCTCACTAACCCGATTCGTCGACCAACTGGCCTGACTAGCCTAAGTTAACTAGCCCATTTTCGGACTAGGGTTGAATTGCAGGCTAGATTATTAAACTCAAGTTATTTTTGAGTTAGACTACTGGCTTGGGATAAACCCGGCCTAACTCGCCCGAGAACACCTCTAACAATAATACTTTTTAAAAATATCCAAAATAAATTTTTAAAAATAAAATATATGTTAATAAATAATTTTTCATAATTTTCATTTTCATAACATATTAAATTCTTTAAAATATCATTAAATTAAATAAAAATATATTTATTTAACTATATTATATTATACTATTATTTTAAATATAATAAATATTATTTTCAATACTGTAATATAAAATTATACAATATCATGCTACTAATTATCCAAACAAAGTCTTAATGAAAATTAAATTTTTATTTATTTTTTATGACGTAGCATTATATGAGGCTTAATATTTAAATATTTTAAATAAAAAAAATAAATATGACCCAAAATATTTTTCAGATCTTAAGTGAAACCGTAAACCCAAAAATAACACTAACCCGATCCGTCGACCAACTGGCCTGACTAGCCTAAGTTAACTGGCCCATTTTTTGACTAGGGTTGAATTGCATGCTAGATTATTAAACTCAAGTTATTTTTGGGTTAGACTACTAGCTTAAGTTAACTGGCCCATTTTTGGACTAGGGTTGAATTGCAGGCTAGATTATTAAACTCAAGTTATTTTTGGGTTAGACTACTGGCTTGGGATAAACCCGGCCTAACTCGCCCGAGAACACCCCTAACAATAATACTTTTTAAAAATATCCAAAATAAATTTTTAAAAATTAAATATATGTTAATAAATAATTTTTCATAATTTTCGTTTTCATAACATATTAAATTCTTTAAAATATTATTAAATTAAATAAAAATATATTTATTTAACTATATTATATTATACTATTATTTTAAATATAATAAATATTATTTTCAATACTGTAATATAAAATTATACAATATTATGCTACTAGTTATCTAAACAAAGTCTTAATGAAAATTAAATTTTTATTTATTGTTTATGACGTAGCATTATATAAGGCTTAATATTTAAATATTTTAAATAAAAAAATTAAATATGACCCAAAAATATTTTTCAGATCTTAAGTGAAACCGTAAATCTAAATTAAACCCTAAATTTTTTATAGTGAATTATTCTTAAAATATATATATGCTTGATATTATTATTAATATTTTTAAACTAATATAAATTCTTATATTACCAATCATAATATTTAATGATAAAAATTATGAGAAAATTTAAAAAAAGAAAATAAATAAAATATATCAAAATTTATTTATTTATTTTATAATATTATTTTCTTTTTTTCATTCAATTTATTCACATAAAGTGATTAATAAAAATTCATATTATTTAATTTTTAATTAACTCATATTTATTTTTTAATATTTAAATTTTATATAAAAATTTATGCAAATTATAAATAAATTGATAAGTGATGTTGATAATTCCCAAGCTAGGAGATTTAAAAATTCTCTTTTAAATGATGGTACAATTATAATAGACTTAATTTTAATATTGATTATAAATGGAAAGAATATAAAAAAAATACTTAAATTTTACTTTGATTTTCACTTTTACCATAAATTTTTTTAAACAAATTAATATATAAATTTATTTTTTAATTTTAATTCTATTTTTTTACCGGTTAAGACCATATTACCAAATATTATGTTTAAGTATCAATATTTTTTTATTTTTTTCATTTGGATTAAATCAGAGCCGTCTCGGACATTTTAGGGGCCCTGAGCAAAAACTTAAGTATAGACTCTTAAATAATGACAGTTTTTTCCATTACTTTATATAAAAAATTATTATTCTTAATTAACAATTAAAAACATTACTAAACTTTAAACTTACAAGTGTATTACTTCAAAATAATCTTCCTCCGAGCATTCTTTGAAGCAAATTCGTCAATCAAATCCTCATAAGCAACTTTATCCAAAATTTCATTCTCGATTGTCACCAAAGCAAGTCCATTAAGCATTTCCTGTGACATAGAACTACGCAAGTAAATCTTAAGCAACTTTAACTTTGAAAAACTTCTTTCGGCTGTTGTAACTGTCACTGGAATGGTTAATAATATCCTATATGCAATAATTGCATTGGGAAAACAATCAACACGTTTCAATAATTTTAAAATATCAAGAGCTCCCAACTTTTCTTTTGGCAAAAATTCTTGGAGTAATTTCAACTCCACATATAAGTCATAACCATGAATGTCACATTCATCACCATTCTTAAGTGCATCTTCCAAGTGGCTACAACAAGACTTTAAACTTGAATCATCTAGTGAATGCAATTTCTCAGAAGTAAATAAAAAACCAAAAACATTTTCATATTGTTCAAATCTCCTATCAAGTGAGACAATTGCTTGATCAATAATGCAATTAAAATAATTAATTCTACAAGACTCCTCCGGAGATTGTGGACTCTCATTATCTAAAGTCTCATCAAATTATTTTTTTCTTTTAATTTGACGTCTTTGAGGAAAAACTGGATCAACTTCCATCTCTATTGCAAGTTTCTTAGCAATTTCAACAGCATTAAAAAAATCGTTTTCCCTATACTTCTTGAAAAAAGAAATCAAACATTTTACATTTTCGATAGCATCACAAACAAGCATATCTTTCGATTGCAACTTTTTACTCACTGAATTAACAACATATAACAAATCATACCAAATGACAATAGCCACCATAAACTCAAAATCACCAAGCTCGTTATTAGCTAAAGATTTAGCTTCACTTTTTATTGCAGGGTCGTTATCACTATCAGCAACTTCAAGCAAAGCTTCTCTTATATTTGAAATCTGCAATCTTATTGCTTTTACACTATCTATGCGACTCTCCCAACGAGTAGAAGACAATGGTTTAAGAGTTAACTCTTTTACATTGTCCTTTAAAATCTGTCATCTCTTTGTGGATTTCACAAAGATAGTGTAAATGCGTTGGATTATACCAAAAAAGTCCCTAGCTTTTGCAAAATTGTTGGCCATATCACATAACATTAAATTAAGGCTGTGGGCACCACAAGGAGTGTAAAAAGCTCTAGGATTCAAATCTAAAAGTTTTCTTTGCACTCCTTGGTTTTTTCCTTTCATATTTGACCCATTATCATAACTTTGACCACGCACATCATCTATATCAAGTTCAAGAGCTTCTAATTCATGTACCAAAACATTAAAAAGTCCTTGCCCAGTTGTGTCATTCACATTCAAAAATCCCAAAAAAGATTCCTCTATTCTAACACAATTAGAAGAAACATCCACATATCTTAAAATTAAAGACATTTGCTCTTGATGACTAATATCAGGTGTACAATCAAGTATCACAGAAAAATATTTAGCTTCTTTTATTTTCTTAACAATTTCATATTTAATAGCACGTGCAAGCAAAAGAATCAACTCATTTTGGATATTGTGACCAAGGTAATGAACATGAGTCTCATCATTAGTAACACGACGAACATGCTCTTGCATAATAGGATCAAACACATCTAACATTTCAATTAATCCTAAGAAATTTCCATTGCTATTTTGATACAACCTCTCATTAGTACCACGAAATGCTAGATTATGTTTTCCAAGAAACTTAACAATTGCAATGATTCTCAACAACACATTTTTCCAATGTTCTTTCTCTTTTTGAAGTTGCTTTTGAGCTACTTTATCAATAGTTACATTCTTTTAAAGTCTTAAATGCAATTCATACCAAGTTGTCATATTTTGCAAATGTACCATACCGGTTTCATGCTATCTAATTCTAACACAAAGATATGCCCAATCATTAAAACCATCATTTGCTAATTGACCTTTACAAACCCCTTTCTTAAATAATTTACAACAAAAATAAAAAACACGATCAATTTCTTTTGAATATACAAGCCAATCTCTATCAAACTTTTCCCCATTTGGTAAGACTCTAGTATAAAATGAAGCTGAAAATTGTCTACCAATGTTATTTTTTGCACCTTTCACATTAGACAAGTCTCTTTTAGGACCCTTAACCACTAAAATATCAATCATTTGAGAATCTAAAGCATCCCAATTTCTTGGATCAAATATATCAACATTAGAATAAGCATTTTCATTGACATCATCACCAATGGCATTTTCATCTTTTTCATTAGCATTATCATCTCCTAAATCAGGTGTACAATCATTTATATGCACATTATCACCAATATTGACATCATTACCAACATTAGTATCACTAACATTTCCAATATTTTCATTTTCAAACAATACTTGTGGGTCTTTGATAAAAAATTTATCAAGTGCTCCTTTTTGAGATTGAGTTAACTCATCAATTCTTTTTTTTTTTTTACGTTTTTCACAACCAGATTCATGTTTTCTTTTATGAATCATATTCAGATTTCAAAATTGACTAACAATATTTTTAATAACTATTTAATTGAAAAATAAAAAAAAATAAATAGCAAAAGTTAAGAGCAACACAACCTGATTTGGAGTAATCAACAATGGAACCCAATTGAATAATTGAATATAGCAATCAGCAAATACCATCAAAGAACAGAAGGAAATTTCGAAAAAAAGAAAAAAAGAAGTTGAAGAGCTGTATATTGAAAAAGGAAAAAAGAACTTTAGTCTTTTAGATAAGGGAAACAAAAAGAGCTGTATATTAATACTAAAAAATGAGATAGGTCCTACATAATAATAGAGGAGCTATGAAAATGTGGTAGATATGGATAGTCAAAGATGAAAGGCCCACTTAAAATTTTGCTTCCTCAAGTTTTTAATATATATACATATATTTAAAAAAAAATAGAAGGCCCCACTTAAAATTGGAGGCTCTGAGCAATTGCTCAGGTTGCTCATGATGAAGGCCGAGCCTGAATTAAATAACTAAACAGACTTTATTTTTTCCTTTACGAAAGTGACGCCCTCAATATAATAATTCACTTGACCCAATTAGAGAGCCATCCCCAAAAAATCCTATAAATATAAAGCAAAAGAAATTGAAATTGAAGTTTCGCCAAAATTCACAATATCAGATCCAAATCCAACGATATCAAGAACACAAAGGCCACAAATTTATTTTTTTTTTCTTTCCACTATCGCCTTCAAACTTCATGCCCAAACCCATAATAAAAATTTAATTCTTCTATTTCAATTTTCAATTGTTTCCTCTTCTTTCTATGGGTAATGGAAAGAAGATGAGGTTGTTAACGGTCGCAACTTGTTACTTAACCAATGGGCAATGAACTTCGAATGGGGATGAAAGGCTGATATAAAGTAATGGTTTTATTTTCTTTTGTTTTTTTATCGCTCATTGCTTTTTTTTTTTGGTTTTGATGGGCAATACAATTCATATTTTCTTAAATTTTTTAAAAGAATAAATGAACCACTGTTACTTTTTTTTATAATACCTATCATTTTATTTTTTTTAGAATAAAAAATAAAAATAAAAATAGACTGACACGCTAATAAAATAACTAATAAAAATAAATCCAACCAGCCAAAATATAAATTTAAAATAAAAAATAAATTTATATACCAATTTGTCAAAAAAAAAAAAGCTTACAATAAATGTAAAAATCAAAATAAAAATTAAATATTTTTTGATATGTTTGCCATTCTATAATCTTATTACCTTACAATCAAGATAAGTGGCTGATTACTAGAAAACATACAGAGAATAAAAGACGAAAGGAAAGAAACAAGAAGACGAGGAAGGGCTCTAGAAATTTTGCATATGTCCAAAGGATAAGACTGAGAAAAGTATTTCATGTACAAAAATATAAGCTAAATAACTCTTAATACATTGCTCTTTTCAACAATATACAAATGCTTAGAAAAAAATTATTCAATCTCAATGCCCAATGACAAACGCATTCTACAACATGAAATGCTAACATATCTCGTTTGGAAGATATGTGAAGACATTTATTCTAGAGATATTATGGGTGTGCCAAACACAATCCTGAACTTGATTAGTGATTATCCAGCGGAGGCTGTTTTAACAATGAAGTAGAACCAAAAACAAAATTTCGTAATTGATGATATACAACACGTGTAATATTAATGCACAATTATGTGGAGCTTAGTTCTCATCATAATCAATCACACAACGAACAAAATTTGGGATGAGAAACTAAACAATGCATACAACATTCTATTTACAATACCCAGCTTGACGATGATGAGGCCAGAAATTGATAAAAGAAAATTGCGTCAGGCATTCTCAAAAAAAAATCAGAGATTCAACTAATGTTGCATGATATCAGCTCCCACCTGCATTCAATGCAAGATGTTGGCAATCAGAATCAAAGATAAATGATTGAACATAATAACCAGAAAAAATTCACAGCTACTTTTTGGAGTAAATGACTAAATTGCCAATATTCAATATCTATGATCCACCCATCCATCACCTAAAGAGTTCCAAATGAAAATCAACATACATGTTGATACCAGTAAAATATAAGTGACAATGCCATCAATAATAGACAACAGATGTCAACGACAATATAGGCAGATAAGAGGTCCACAGTTTTAACAACCCAATTGCAGGCAGCCTCAACAGAGCCACTGCTTTATGTAACTGGCAGTGCAAGATCTTGTGCATTTTCTTTGGGCACAATCTGACCTCATCAAGGTTCATGTTTTTTTTCCCCCTCCATGCAACATGGCTTTTTAAACTGGAGCAATTGAACAAGCTGGAAAAAGTTCTTAATTCAAGGTGGAAATCATAAAATCCATTTTTTTTAAAGCATATCAAGACTTAATTATTTGGTGCAAATGCAATTCTCAATGGAAATTTGAAGTCAAGCTGTCAATAAAGAGGTCAGATCAACTCTTTTTCAACTGGAAGAAATGACAGTTCAACTCTTTCTAAAGCAACAAAAATGATACCTATTTACCTGACCAGAATAAATTTGACTAGAATGATGGATCAATTCCAATTTGACCAGAATGATGGATCGATTCAGACACGACAACTTCTTTTGAATGATGGATCGATTCAGATGCCACAGCTGCTTTTCTGAAGTTTGCAAGGGAAATAGGTGTCAGTGGTGGAGAATCAACTTCTTCAGCCTTGTCTGGCAGAGGCAAAGACTCTACAGATTTAGAAACATGTACTGTCATTGCTCTCTGACTGCTAGAGGGAATTGAGAAACTCCGAGGAACAACAGGTGGAATTGGAAGAGGCGACGCATAATTTGTTGCGGTTGAAATAATCTTGTTTGTTCCAAGATGCTCAGGATTTCTGACCAATGGAGCAGAATGACCAATTGGTGCTGATGATTTTGTTGGTTTGGAGGCTAAATTACCTGGTGGCCTAGGAAGCTCATGAAGCTCACTTATTCTGGGTGAAGATGCAAGGGGAGGTGAAGCAGTTGGGGACACCTTTGGAGATGTATTATGAGGAATTGTTACACGTGGAAGCACTCCAGATACTTGTGGAAGTTCATTAGAGGTGATAGGACCACTGGCAGACAAAGCAGGCTTCAGCCCTGGCTTACTAGGGATTGGACCAGAGGATGCGTTGAATGTATCAAGTTGTGGAAGTGAAGTTCCTTCCACTAAAGGAGGGGGAAACTGGGTGGAGGCATTGTTACTGTTGCTCTCTTTATATGCTGAACGTGCTTTTAAGACAGTGAACTCTGACAGGTGAGTGTCACCAGGATCCTTCTCATGCTTCTTCTGTTCCAATGGGGAAGAATGCCACAAATTATGGGACCGTCCACCCAGATCTGTTGGCCTTGTGATGGAAACTGAGCCACTTGCTCTTGAAGATATTGGACCCTTTGCATCAATAGGTGTAGGTAGCACATATGTGTTGTACTTCTTTGCTGATTGCATTTGTCTTACTCTTTCAAATGGATCAGACCTTCTTTCAGGAAATATTGGCGCTGAATGGCTTCCTGGTCGTGGTTCTCTAAATGACACTTGTATACTCCCTTGGTTTTTGTCTGGGTTTAACTGCAGCAAGATGCAAAACTTTTAGTTGGTGAATACAAGTTTACAACTGTGTCCCCAGTGCACATAATTACTAAAGCCAACAAACCAAAGAGGCAACAATCCTCAACATAGTTAAGATCATCAATCATCATAATCAAATTTTTACACCAAGCAATTTCAAAAGTCAGCCCAAGAATCTGGAGTCTTTGTCCAGTAAAATTGGGAATCATCAAATGAAGTATATGCTATTACCTGGAGTTTAGTTAAGGATAACCATTCCTAGTAAAATCATCAGAGTCAAATCTACTAAAATGTACCTCGCCATTCTCTGTCATTGAAGTTTGGGGAAATGAAATGTCCACATCATCCACCTGGATAAAAGAAAAAAGCAACCATATGAAGACAAAAACAAGTTGGAAAAGGCGAAAAAATAAATCAAAACATCCAACAATGCCCTATTACTAATCTCAACTCCTTTGAATAGGATAACTTGGCTCTCCAAATCTAATTCCACCATTCTTTTGGACATATCCAAAGAAAGAAATTCACTCTTTCATACAATATACTTCAGCACACATTGCAAGAATAGTCACTGCTCAAACAAGACGTCCACCTCTCATGCTGTTCCATAAGCCATAATGAGAGGAGTGTTTCCTTATAACAGAGTAATTTTTTCCATTCAATAATAGAATACCTTCATAATCATTTACATCACCAAGACCTAGATAATTATAGTAATCGAGTGGAGTATATGTTCAATTATCCTTAACACGATATTTTGGAGCAAGGATGGGTTAATTGCCACTGGGGTTGAGCATTGCATTTTAACTGCCCAAATTATAAGATATTCAATAAAATCCTTCAGAGAAGCCCAATGGGAGATTTTGCATGATAGTAACATATACTCAATTACGCCTCAAACTCTCTAACTATTAAAAGTGAAAAACAATAAGATGTAAAAAAACAATAATAATAAAAATTCTTTTGTGAACCTTTACTGTTGTAGTACCGTAGATTATTTTATATAAAGATGAAAGACTAAACAGCATATGATAACAGCAAAGAAAGCCTCTAAATCATAAAGCATTTGATTTTTTAAAGTCCAAAATCATTTCTAGAAGAAGGTCCATACTTCCTTGAAATACAATGATCAATTATAGTAGGCAATCAACTTATTATTTCCCCAAGCCAATCCCATCCTCAACTCGAGCCCAAAAAGGCCTAAAAAATGCATACATTATATATGGCTCAGGAAGCACTCTTGATCCACATCAATTCATGGATAGCTGATTCAAGATTGAGTTTATAAATTCACATATTCCATTAACTGCAATAACAGGATACACCATCAATCTACAAAATCAATAGTATAGATGAAGGCTGTACTGCATAATTGACTAAAAAAGACAGCAACTATGTGGTACAATGAAAATTTCTTCTAGGACCAACATCAGCAGGTTTATATCAAGCCACATTATGGACACCAAAGAACATTAGCCACAAGCTTATCCAGAATAGAATGAAAGAAGACAGATGGTTTATATCTGTAAATGTTATGAAAAGAGGATGACTATTGGTACAAATTTGTACCTTGAATGGCATATCAAGCTTAACATGCATTATGAAAAAGCATGCAAAAAAAAAAATGAAGCATGGGATGCTACTTCAGAGAAGTTTAGCGAAGTACTTCAAAAATCTTCTTATATACCTAAAATGTTTCAATTATTATTACATTCTCACCTCCATTGAATTCCTTGATGCAGAAACATCATGCCCCTGCATATTTTCTCTGTAGTCAAAACTCAATTCCCTCCCTTCGTTTGTATCATCGCCATTTTCATCATCTTCACCATCATATTTACCATCATCTTCAGGTAAACAGAATTGGTAATCAATATGTTGCTGGTCTGTAACAAATTTTACAAGTTGATCAACTTCCTCCAATGATTTAAGCCCCTTCCGAAAGAAATTCAACTGCATTTAAAGCAGAAACAATTTCAAATCATTGTCCAATTTATGAGAAGAATAAAAAACTCAAAAGCATCAAAGGAATTTAAAAAGTAAAAAACAATAATAAAAAAAAACCTGAGCTGCGTGGTGACGAGCTGCCTGTGTTAGAAGACTTCGAGACTGCCCTTGTTTCAGAGATTTCAACCGAAACACGCACTGGATTGCCGCTTCATCATATTCATCACGAGCTGTTCGGAGTTGCTGCAAAGTAAAACTTTCGCCTTTACCGCCCTTTGACTTTCCTTTTTCTTTCTGTTGTGCCACCATATATTCATAGACATTCCTAACATCAAAAACACAATTCAGATGAAATTTACTTTCATCAATAAAAGCAGAAATAAATAGGAAAGGACAGGACCTTTTTTCATCGCATTGTCGCTTCATATCCTGTACCAGAGAGCAGCAGAAGCCAATTGAGACAATTTCATAGCAAGATATACTAAAAATAAAATTGTTACAGAGAAGAAAGTTCAAAATCCAACCAACAATTTAAGAACTAGTACATTACCCTTTCTGTTAGCCTAATTTAACATCCATAACTGATGCAAATCCACAAATTCTTTTTGTGCAAACCTAGATTCTCTACACAAAAACAAAAAAATGGCACATGCACAGGACCTAGAACCAAGAATGTTGCAAGGGTATAGAAGCAACATAAAGAAAAAATCAGTGTCGTAGTGAAGCAGGATGAGTTATCGAATGTAATTATACTTGTCTTCCTTATCTGCATCACATAGTGCTTGAACTTCTAGCCTTCCGCACTCTAGGTAGGGTCAGATAACATGCGTAACATTCTCTTTCCATGGCAACGAGGCTATTACCATAGTTTTGAATATTGAACACAAGAGTTCAACTCATAATGGAGCAACCTTCCCACCGTACCCAGACTCATGCTCCATAAATTTGCCATCTGAATAGCACAAATAGCATAATGTATGCTCTGATAATTGAGAAGTTTAAAAGACCAACTAAGAACAAGGGAATGGAAAGTGCCTCTCCTTTTTCCGCCCACTTTTGGTCTTAAGAATGCTGATTTTAACAAATCTCCATGCATTCGCTCATGGAAAATGGAGTCAACTCCCCATTGCATATTGGTACTTATAGGGTATAAAATAGATTTGCTTCTCAATTAATTCTGAGACAATATATACATATATATATATATATATATTTGCACATTTTATCCCTTTTACATATCAGAGAAAAATTAGGAATACCATAAAAGTCTTTTGTGGAGTGCAGCAAATAATTCGATTTCAATGACTTCTTTGATGAAACCAAAGGGCAGGATATTCCTAATTCTACCAAAAGCATAAAGCATAAGCACACAGAAAGTTAGGAACATATACACCTTCATAAATGTGTTATGCTTATGCAACAATAGAAATATCCCAATCAAAATAGAACTATTGCATGAAACAATAAATTCAGATAGTTGTGGCAATGATTGCAAATGCGATGAAAAAGAAGAACAATAGGAACAAAAAGGAATAAAGTAAGCGAAAGTTGTAAGATAAACCTCTTATAAGATGAGAAACAATATAGAGATTCTGGGGAACAAACCTCAACTGTTCGAAGTTCATTGAGAAGAGATTCTGATGGATTTGTAATTGTCAAAAATATATGAGAGCGCTGAATTACAAGAAACAGTGAATTAGAATCGCATTGAATTGAAAACATTATTTCATAATAGAGTCAAAAGGTATGTTACAGCTACAATGAAATATTTAACACTCACATAGCTATCAACAAGCTTTTGAAGTTCATACTGCACTTTCCCCAACTTTAACAAAACTCCGCCTGCAGATAAAAATGTAGACAATCTTAGCAACTCATACTGAGTCCATATCTCATTTTAATAATGTAACTGAGATGATATGCTCAGTTCTAAAATGAAGCCAGGGAAAGGAATTGCAGTTTCTCCTTTCCCATGTGCCAGCCTTCCGCCCACAAAACTCTCCAAACAAGAAAAAATGTACACATTTTAGTGCTTAGTGCTTCAATTTCAATTGTCTGGTACATTAAAAAACCTTTACAACCCCTCTTTAAATAAAATTGATCATTATATTCAGGAAATTGGATTGTATATCTGCCAATACAGAAACTGACGGGATAAATTCCAATCACCTAATGGATGAAATCATTTATTCATTCATACATTTCATATTTGAAGGCTATGCCATGAAGAAGTGAATTTCATACTTGGTTTCTAATGCTACCTTCTTTTAACCATCATCTTCACTTTCTCACTAACATGAATTCTTTGGCCCCCAATGATTTTGAAGTGCTAAGGGGTGAACTTAATAATTATGTGGCAAAACAAGTTCTCATCGAAAGGGAAAATAACTTAAAACACAAATTGGAGTGCAACTCTTCAGGTACATAACACTATATTTGGGACGGGGCAAAGGAGGAATAGATAGGATTAAAGAAGAAAAGGGAAGAAAAACTGTATTGTTTGGGAAGAAGATAGATTGAGGGAGGGGAATTTAAAGCTTAATCAAGGGTTAAAAAGTCTTTTTTTTAACAGAAATTTCAAAACTTATTTTGGCGAGTTAGCAGGTGTTATAACTTTTATTTTCTATTTTTAACCTTATAATAAATATTTTATTATACAAATACCTTGTATATATTCATTTTTTTCACAGAGAAAGAAAAGAAATTAGTAATTTTAGGAAATATTATTATGATTATGCTATTTCTAAAGTAACATTATAATTAAATATAATTTTAATCAATTATATAACTATAATAACTAATTTCACATATAAAAAATTATTTTAGTCAATTAATATTTAGCTCTTCTCTTACTTTCCACCCAAACAATATAAGAGTACAAACTCTTTACTTTATTTAATCTTACCTTCCTTCCAAACACAAAAAAATAAATAATCTACCTTTCTTTACTTTATTTTACTCTATTTTATTTAACCCCTTTGCATCTCACCAAACATAGTGTAAGGGGCTAGCAGTATATTAATTTCAAGAACCAGTATTCTTACAATAATCTCAAGTAGGCTCTTTTGTGCAATATAAAAAAACTACCAGATCATCTGCAATTAAACTAGTCCCAACCTCGATTAAAACTGTCTTGACAAATTAGAAAGAAGAAACAAAGAAAACAAACATAAAAATATTGATAAATTGCATGTATTTTCTATGAGATTAATACCAAATCCACTCCAGAGTAAGCCAATTGAGAAGCAAGCTTCTCAAAACTCACAAATATAATCTCCAATTTAGGGAAGAAACTAGCAAGGTATAAAACAGTTTTCCATTTAAAAAAAAGCCAACCGCAGATTGCTTAAGGAAGGTTTAGCGGCCTTTCAAACCCATTTAGCACTGAACAGGCCTATTTTTCTTTTCCAAAACAAAAACACTATGACTATCCAATGGAACTATGCACATAATAGGAATGAAATCTACATATTAATTCCCTCATTCTTGAAAGGAGTAAAATCTTATGGATGAGGTCACCATTATATACTTAATGGCAAAATTTGAGAGAGCATGGTACAACCTCAATACAAATTTCATACAATTTCTAGAAAATAAAAACAACTTGGCTATCCTTTTTCACACTATCACTTACCACTTTCTTCATCATCATTTAATGCAGTTTTCTCCAGCAGACAAGAACCCATTTCCCGCAGTGACTCTGAGAATTCTGTAAGTGGAGATAAAGCCAAAGAAAGAATCTTATATTGCAATATTAAATAAAGTTTGAAAAAGTTATATGTGGAATGACACTAGTTACACAGGACATTAAAATTACTGACACATATCAAGAACTACAACTAAAGCAGCTGGATCATTGTAGATTCTTAATGAATATAAAAGTATTTAGTTGACAACATGAAAGGACATATCAAATCCCAAAGAGTTGAATCTGAAATATTCTAAATTTTTCAAGGTTTATAAACAATAAAATTACTTCAAAGAACCTTCCCACCCTTCCTTTTGCATATGGTTGTACACAACCTTCCTCTCGCATTTGCAAAGAGGTTGTTTCCATGGTATCTGCAACATTTCTTGGTATCTTCATTATGCCTCAACAAAAGGCACCTCAGCCAAGAAGTGTAAATCAGTTTCAGAAATTGACCACTAACAACATGTTACCATAGAGAGAATCCCTAAAAGCAGCACAATGCATGTATTCCCATGTAAGTTGTAATATTGCTTATTGATTGAAAACCTGCCAAAACTTTTCTGACCCAAAAGAGAAATATAAAAAGCTGACCAAAAATGAAGAATGCTACAATTCTAGAAACCAGAACAGACCAAGTTTTAATGCAAAAAAAAAATGCAGAATGCTACGCTAACAAAGATGTAATATCTAATAGTCAACATAAACGAAAAAAAAAAAAGGAAATTCAATTCATTTACCAAAGGCACTGTTTGCAGTTGCAGCAGCTGCAGAAAGTAAGCTATCATAGCAATTTCTCATGTTTTGCATATCCTGTGAGAAGAAGACAATAATAAAAAAACAAAAAAAATATCGAAATGTTAATCCTTATCAAATGACCCAAAATGCACTTCAAGTATCTCAAACAAAAAGCCAAACTATACAAAGCAATAAACTCACTAACCCATAGTGCCAAAAAAGCAAAAAGGTGTAATGATATAATTTCCCATATTGCAGAAGAGAAACATAATATATCAATTTGAACTCTAAACTCCCACACCCACTGCATAGAGATATTGTATATTTGCTAGATAAGTAAATCCCTGAGCTGATTCACTCTCGATTCACTCTTCTTATTGGCAATTCGCAAGTGCACAATCCCAGGAAACCGAAAATCAACCACCACAAAAAAAAAAGACTAAATCGGAAACACTCGAAAGCAAGCAAATTCTAAATTGTAACCGACTATTAACAAACATATAATAGCATCGATTAGAAATTTCTATTTCTTGATAAATCTCAATGAACCCTTCTTTCTAATTTTCTGCTTTCGATTAAACAGACTTAAATTGTCCAATTAACTTTAAAAGAGAAGAAGATTTATGAATTGAACTTTAGATTAAAAATAAGGTATAACAGTTAAAAAGGAGCTAAAAGATCAAAAAATACCTGAGCAGCTTGAGCGAGCTCATCCAACTGACCCGAAGGTAAAAGGTCCCTTTTGTCCTTAGAATCGCTCTTCTGAAGCTTAAATCCTCGAAGTTTACCTAACGGAGATTTCATTTCTGGAAAACCCTAAAGCGCAATGAATCAGAAAAACAAAATCAAGCACACACAAACAGGAGCAAGAGAGTTTCCGAAGGGAAGAAAATCAAAGTCATTCGTTGTTTTCCTCTTGGCGTAGAATCCAAATTTTTGTTGATTTGCTGAGAAATTTGAAGTGAAAAATTGGGAAAAACACAGAGAGAGTGCAATTCAATTCGATAGTTTCAACGACATTGAAGAAAGAAAGAAAGAAAAGTTTTCGTTCGGGTCAAAATCGACTCGTAACAGATCAGAGAAAAAAATAATAAAAACAAGAAATTTAATAAAATTTTAATTAATTAATTATAATGAATAATAAGGAGGCAAAGGAGAGTGGAAATGAAGTATGAAGCCGTCTCTCAAAAGTTGACGCGTGTTATAGATAAGGGTAATTTGGTAATCATAGAGTTAAAGGCGGTCTGACTTGGCAAAGGACAGTGGGTTAAGGGAGGATACTAAATGTTCATGGTGATAGAGTGTCCCAGTTGGAGGTGTACCCTAAAAAAGGGCAGTCAAAGTCAGATATTGCTGACAACGAAAGCAAAAACAAGAATTGGTTCTAGAATTGGGTTTAGAATTATAATTAATTATATACAAATAAAAATTATCTTTTACTTTGACCGATAGTGAGGTTGGGTCACATCTTCTACTTTTAAGTTTTTTTTTTTTTTAATTTCTCAATTGTGCCCCCTCTACTCATTGCCTCAAAATCTTCCTGTAAAAGCCAAAAATATGCACCCAGCAATCTTCATTTTGTTGCTCCTTTCTTTTTAATTCAAATTTTTTTTAAATAATTTATTTAATTTTTAATTTTAATTTTATATACATCCAAATAAAAAAAAGTAATATGCAAATCAATTGAAGTTATGCGCATTATAGTAAATTAAATTATTTTTTTTAGTTTTCAACAAAGAGTGAATTCATAGTAAATTAAATTATTAATTTTTTAAATATTAAAAAATTCTATTTAAAAAAATTGTACTTACCATTAAGTTATATTTTAATATATAAATTATTACAAATTATTAAGAATTTTAATTATAAAAAGTATTATAAATAAAAGTAAACAAAATTAAGGATTAAAGATAAAGAGAAAAATGAATGGCTATTAGATTTGACCATTGAGAGATTTAATTTTTTTTTAACACATTAATGTACATTTTTACGCCTATATAAGTTCACATATTTATAAATATTAAAATGTCATTTGTTTGCATATATATGGCTCCTACTACTAGCAAAGAAGAATGGCTCTGATACCAACAAAAAATTTTATTACGTGGAATAGATCAGCAAAAAACTAAAGGACCGCAAGGAAAAACTAATAATTCTAGCAGATTCTAACTTAGCAAAAAGCAATCAGGCATAAGCCTCACACTTAGATATAAACAAATATTTAAATTAAATATAAAAAAGTAAAAGATACAAAAAATAAATACTTTATTAATATTTAAAAATATATAAAATATAAATACAGAGGTATTGGTATGTGAAATTGTTACACCCAAGTACATATAGGAATATTATCCATTTAGATCTAGCTCCTAAATTTATACCTGGGTTTCCATCCGATTTACCCATAGATCAAGTATTTATAAGAAAATACAAATAATATAACTTTAAAATAATTTTCTGATGTACTATATCAAAATAAGTTGCAGGTACAGAGCATATTTATACAATACAAACTTTAAATTTATAAACTTTAAAATACAAATTATAACTTACATGAGAGATATACAATAGTTGGGATACATATATGGAAGAAGGTCTTTAAGTGAAAGAAAAAGAAAAGAGATAAACTAAGTCTTGAAGTTCTTCAGAGCTCCCGAGAGTGAGATGGTTCTAAAAATCACTTCGGCCTTCGAAAATAACTCCTTAAATAGACAAAATGTTTTAGCATTACACTGTTCTTGTCACATGCTAGGAACTGTGGATGAATAGTAACATATCATTACTATTTACTTTTACTGTATCTTTATACATCTGAAACTGTAGAAGAATGGTATCTTGTTGAGGGTACTATTTACTTTATTGTAGAACTATAGATGAACAGTTTTTCTGACTTTACTGTTGATTTCTCTGGTAAATATTGTAGATGAACATTATCATATCAGTGGACACTGATTTTATTTGACTTTAGTGTGAAGGAATAAGATTTCTTCTGCCTTTAATCCTCTGATGAGTCAGAGTCTGATTTATTTTTCTTCTTTTTCTTTTCTTTTTTCTCTTTTTTCTTTATTTTTTCTTTTTCTTTCTTCTTTATTTTTTCTTTTTTACTCTTTATCTTTATGGGGACAAGGTCTCATAACAATCATCTTCATTGCTGGGGTAATAATATGTGTTAGATGATGTCTCAGTGGAGGATGATGTCACGAATGATGAAGAGGAGGAATCAAAAGAGGAAGGAGACTTCTTTCTTCTAGAATGGGCTTTAGATGATCTTTTAGATTGGGCTTTATTCGAAAATCCAACAAAACTGGTCTTACGAGACTTTATGGGCTCAGAAGTTGAAACAAGAGATTCAACCATATGTTGCATAAGGGCTTTATAGTCTTCAAGAGTCTTTACGACTGCAAGAAGAGCTATATTCTGGGGTCTTTGGCTAAAAAAAATATAGCTTTGGATCAAAATCACCATAATTTTTTTTGAGAAGCCACTGCTTTACAGTGTTCAAAGGTAGAGTTGCGAAAGACACTCCACTATTTAATTTTAGTTTTCCTCAATATTACAGGTATATTGAAACCATGTGTTATTCCAGTATTGAAATACCATTGATATACCCAAGGAATATTGAAGCCATTGAAAAGAGAAGAAGAGGAGAAAATTTCTTCTCAAATGAGCTTAGATTAAAGTGGGCTTTAAAGTATTGAAAGGTCAATAGCACATCTTGTAATAGTATTCAATTCTTACTACCACAGTAGTACCACCAGTCCACAAACCACATGGACAAATTTTCAAACTTTATATTGGAATCAAAATATATTAGCCAGAAATGGGTTTAGTCAGGGTTTTGAAAAAAATAAGGCTTTAGTCCAAGCTTCAATATAATATCAATAGTTACAGGATGGGCAATATGAAATTTTAGGAAGGACTTTAAATTACACAGAAATGTACAAAGGTCTTCATCATTCAGAGGGATGGAGAATCCTTTTTATTTTAAAGGAGGAATAGAAAATGACATCATTTTCCTTCTGATTATAATTGTGCTTTAAAAATATAGACTCAAAATCAATAAGAATATTTAAAAAAATAATCATGAGGTTTAGATAAATTATTTGCTTTAAAAAATCATCTTTTATGAAATACGGACTTAACTATTTTCCATGGGTTCTGCTGAGCATATTCATATTCAATAATTAATTGTGTACTAAAATAAACTTTAGTAAATCATTTTGTTTTAGAATATTTTGATGAAAAATTTGATGAAACAATTTGAGTTTAAAGGTTTGAAACATCCAACTTAGCTTTAGAAAGATTTTGAGATAGGGATTTAGGAGTTGAAGATTCTCCTATCTTAATTCACTGCTTTAAATAAGGGATCAGAGTATTCTCACCTGGAATCTGGAGGAGGTTCGTGTCCCATCTTTAGCAAAGCTTTAACCACTTCTGAAAATTGGGCCAACTGAGCTTTAACCACTTCTAAAAATTGGGCCAACAAACCCATTTTTTCATCGGGGCTTTATATTTTTCTTCTATAACCACATCAGCCCAAGGCTTAGGGGGTTTAGAAATGACTTTAGTAATATTATCTGAGTGATCAAATAAGGCTTTAAGAGAGTCTGGCTTTAGGATTTTTTTTATCTTTATTTTTCTTATTTTTCTTTCCCATGTTGTCTGAAAAGAAATTCACGGGTCAAAAAACCTGGTAAACTATTATTTACTCCATTTATAAATTCAATATCAAAATAAAAAATACTTAATATAGCCTGCACCTAGTAAATATTTGCTTTGAAATAAGATTTTTAATATTTTTTTATAAAACTTTTTAGCACTTTTACAATCAATACAAAGTAAAAACTTCTTTAGCACTTTTTGTAATATTTTAAAGTTATTACAAAATTTATTTGTAGTTCATTTATGGAGTAAACTTTTAATAAGTTTAGATTTCTCTTTTTGGGTTTTTCTATAAATGAAAAAATAATCTTTTAATTTTTAATTTTAAAATTTACACTATCATATTTTACAGAAAAATGTGTAATTAAATTCATAAAAGATGTTCCTAGAATTACCATATGATGAATATTTGTTAAAATAAATATATTCTTTATTTCTAAATTTTTATCAAATTTTTAAAGCTTCTGCCTTACCAAGAATATTTAATTTAGGTTTATTTGCAACTGATAAACTTTCATTTATTTTCTGTCAAAACCTTTTTAAGAACTAGGCTAGGTTTAATACAATTTATGTCAGCTCATGTGTCAAATAAGGCTATAGTTTCTATATTATAATTATTTAAAAATTTTAATTTTACCTTTATTAAATATTTTCTTGATGTAATTTCATATAACCTAAAAATTATATTATAAGAGATTTTTTCTTTACTTATTAAACTAATTTCATTATTATTAGTTTTTTTTATCTTATTATTCTTCTTCGTCATCAGAAGAAGTAGAATTCAATAAAGACTTTATTATTTGAGAATTATGTTCTTGTTTAATCTTTAATTCTTTTAATTCTATTTTTATTTCTTTAATTTTCTTTTGTAAATCATTTATTGTTGATTTATTCTTTATTATTTTATTTTTATTTAAAAGTATAGTTAGATCATATATTTATTTACTAGTACTAGGTAATACTGAATGTTTAGATTTTTCACCAGATTCTTCTAATATTTTATTTAAGAACTTTTCTTAAATTTTTGGATCATTAATATGTTTTATTGCTTATAAAATAGATTATTGTTCTTTAGTTAAAATATTTATTGATTTATCACTATCTTCAGAACTAGTTTATGATCTTATATCATATATCTGATTTATTTTTTCAGAATCTGAATAGCTCTCAGAATCTGAATAATCTAAATATAATTCATGAATTTCATTCAATATAGATTCTTCTAAATTTAATTCTTGTAATTTTTTTATCAAATTTATAAATTTAGATGTATGTCTTTTTCTACCACAGTTATAATATGTTAAATCTTTATATAATCTGAACTGTTTATCTATTCTTTTAAATGGTTTATTACTAGGCTTTTTAAATTTATAAGACTTATAAGGTTTTTGTTTCTTATAATAATCTTCTTTGTTTTATTTTCTTTTATAATTCTTTTTATACTTTTTATATGATTTCTTATATTTTGTAGAACACTGACCATTACAATATTTATAATTTTGAGTTATACTATAATTAAATTATTTACAAAATGAGCCTAACTCTTGTTTAATTTTTCTCATCTCATATTTTAATAATTTTTGAAGTTTTATATCTTGACAGAGCTTTAATTCTTTCTTTTGAACTATACTAATCAATTGACCATAAGTCAAATTATCATAAAGAATAAAATTTTCATATTCCTATTTTATATGGTTCCTAACTTTCTCTCCTAGAAAAAAGGACAATGCTGCTAAAAAATTTTCATTTCAGAAAGCCTGGTTGGAATCTTCACTAAGCATAATCCTAGTTAGAAAATTATTTTATAAAACTGAAAGTCACTAACTTTTTTACACCTAAGGTTACTTAGTAATTCAATATTTTTATCCTTTAAGTGAGTAGGATCTCTTATAAAATAATAATTAGAATTAGTGTTGTCACTGCATCCTCAATAGTATCATCATATTTATTTAATACAGGTGTTTCATATTCATATGTCTTTATAGCATTTGATATTTCTAAATGTTGTTCATCAATGAGATGATTATTCCACCAACCTTTTAATTGGTCTGTGAAGCCAGCTATTATTATTTTCTACTATAGTTCTATCAAATGTATCTGTTTGGATTCTATAAGCATTGGCAGCCATTATCATCTGCTGTAGAAGACTCAAAATATTATATTCAGACAGGTTATCAATGTTTCATTCATAGACTGAAGAAGCATTATACTTATATTGTGATAATGTATTAGGTCTATCTATAATTTCTAAGCTTGGAGCAGACATTCTAGGTATTATAGATTGATTATATTTTATATGATTTATTTGTGGGTCTATATCTTTACTGAATGATTCAAAATCTTCAGTTTCAGGTTAAGAATCCTCAAGTGATTCTGAATCTTGATCTTAGGTTACTATACTAATAGTTTTAGATTGAGATATCTCTTGTACTACTTGCTTAGAACCAGATGTAGAATCAATTTTACTTAACTGGTCTCTAATTGCTTTTACAAAATCATTAGAGACCAGTTAAGTAAAATCGATTCTACATCTGGATCTAAACAGATAGTACAAGAGACACCTCAATCTAAAGCTTTTAAAATTATTAGTATAGTAACTCAAGATCAAGATTCAGAATCAGTTGAGGATTCTCAACCTGAAACTGAAAATCTTGAATCTTTCGACAAAGATATAGACCTACAAATAAATCGTATAACACATAATTAATCTATAATGCCTATAACGTCTTCTCCAGACGTAGAAATTATAGATAGACCTAAAATATTATCACAATATAAGTATAATACTTCTTCAGTCTATGAATAAAATATTGATAGCCTGTTCGAATATAATATTCTGAGTCTTCTACAACAGATGACAATGGCTGCCAATGCTTATAGAATCCAAACAGATACATCTGATAGAACTATAGCATAATTAATTATAGCTGACTTTACAAGCCAATTAAAAGATTGGTGGTATAATCATCTCACTGATGAACAACATTTAGAAATATCAAATGCTATAAAGACTTATGAATATGGAGCACCTGTATTAAATAAATATTATGATACTATTGAGGATGCAGTGGCAACACTAATTCTAATTATATCACTTTATTTTATAGGAGATCCTACCAACTTAAAGGATAAAAATGTTGAATTACTAAGTAATCTTAGGTGTAAAAAACTTAGTGATTTTTAGTTTTATAAAACAAATTTTCTAACTAGGATTATGCTTAGAGAAGATTCCAACCAGACTTTCTAGAAGGAAAAATTCTTAGCAGGATTGTCTTTTCTTCTAGGAGAGAAAGTTAGGAACTATATAAAACAGGAATATGAAAATTATATTCTTTATGACAATTTGTCTTATGGTCAATTGATTAGTATAGTTCAAAAGAAAGAATTAAAATTCTGTCAAGATATAAAATTTTAAAAATTATTAAAATATAAGATGAGAAAAATTAAATAAGATTTAGGTTCAATTTGTAAACAATTTAATTATAGTATAACTCAAAATTATAAACATTATAATGGTCAATGTTCTACAAATATAAGAAACCATATAAGAAGTATTAAAAAATTATAAAAGGAAATATAATAAAGAAGATTATTATAAGAAACAAAAATCTTATAAGTCTTATAAATTTAGAAAATTTAGTAATAAATCATTTAAAAGAAAAAGATAAACAGTTTAGATCATATAAAGATTTAACGTGTTATAACTGTAGTAGAAAAGAACATACATCCAAAATTTATAATTTTGATAAAAATTACAAGAATTAAATTTAGAAGAATCTGTATTGAATAAAATTTATAAATTATATTTAGATTATTCAGATTATGAGTGCTATTCAAATTATGAAGAAATAAATTAGATAGATGACATAGGATCAGAAATTAATTCTGAAGATAGTAGCAAATCAATAAATATTTTAACTAAAGAACAGAAATCTATTTTAGAAGCAATAAAAAATATTAATTATCCAAAAATTTAAGAAAAGTTTTTAGAAGAATATAGTAAAAAACATAAATATTCAGTATTTTCTAGTACTAGTAAACAAACATATGATCTAACTATAATTTTGAATAAAAATAAAACAATAATGAATAAACCAATAATAAATGATTTACAAAAGGAAATTAAAAAATAAAAATAGAATTAAAAGAATTAAAGATTAAACAACAACATGATTTTCAAATAATAAAGTCTTTATTGAATTTTACTTATTCTGATAATTAAGAAGAAGAAGATAAAGAAGAAACTAATAATAATAAAATTAGTTTACTAAGTAAAAAAAAATTCTGATAATATAATTTTTATGTTACTTGAAATTACATCAAGAAAATATTTAATAAAGGTAAAACTAAAATTTTTAAATAATTATAATACAGAAATTATAGTCTTATTTGACATAGGAGCTGACCTAAATTGTATTAAGCCTAGCCTAGTTCCTAAAAAATTTTGGCAGAAAATAAATAAAAATTTATCAGCTGCAAATAAATTTAAATTAAACATTCTTAGTAAAGTCGAAGCTTTGATAATTTATAAAAATTTAGAAATAAATAATATATTTATTTTAACTAATATTCATATGAATTTAATTGTACCTTATTCTGTAAAAGATGATAGTGAAAGTTTTAAAATTAAAAATTAAAAGATTATTTTTTCATTTATAGAAAAATTCAAAAAGAGAAATCTAAACTTATTAAAAGCTCACTCCATAAATGAACTACAAATAAATATTGTAATAAAAGTAAAGTTTGAACAACTTTATAATTTAAAGAATAATTATCATTTATAAAAATAAATGAACAATTAAATAATTAATTTACACAAGATAAAATTAATCAATTAAAGATTCAAATTGAAAAAAATTTATGTGCTGATATTCCAGATGCATTTTAGAATAGGAAGCATCATATGGTTGATCTGCCATATGAAGTAGGCTTTGATGAAAAGATTATTATAATTAAAGTCCGGCCCATTCAGATGACACCTGATATGATTGAGTTTTATAAAAAAAAGATAAATGACTTAGAAAATAAAAAAAATAATTACTAAATCTAGAAGCCCATGGTCTTGCACCACATTTTATGTTAATAAAGCCTCTGAAATAGAAAGAAAAGCACCTTGAATAGTAATAATTTATAAATCTTTAAATAAAACTTTAAAATAGATTAGGCACCCTATTTCAAATAAAAAAGATTTATTAGAAAAATTATATAAAGCTAATATTTTTAGTAAATTTGATATGAAATTAAGATTTTGGCAAATCCAGATTAATCCTAAAGATAGGCATAAGACTGCATTCACTGTTTTATTTGGATAGTATGAATGAAAATGTTATGCCTTTTGGTTTAAAGAATGCACACTCTGAATTTCAAAGAGTAATGAATGATATATTTAATTCATATACTAAATTTTATATAGTTTATATAGATGACGTATTAGTTTACTCTACAACTATAGATGAATATTTTAAACATTTAAAGATATTTTTATGGTAATTAAAAAATGGACTAGTTTTAAGTAAAACTAAAATATATTTGTTTCAAACTAAGATTAGGTTCTTAGGACATTAATTATATAAAATATGAAATTTTAGAACCTATAGAAAGGAACTTAGCCTTTGGTGATAAGTTTCCTGATCAAATCCTTAATAAAGATCAATTACAAAGATTTTTAGGTTGTTTAAATTATGTTATAAAATTTTATCCTAACCAAACTAGAACTATAAAATCTTTGCTTGATAGGTTAAAGAAAAACCCATGCCCATGGGCTGATGTCCACACTGGTATAGTAAAACAGATAAAAGTCTTAGTAAAAACTATTCATTGTCTCCATATAGCTGACCCATTAGCTCCTAAGATAGTTGAGACTGATGTTTCATATATAGGATTTGGTGAAATTTTAAAACATAATAAAGAGAAAAAAACCATAGTATAATTCTATTCAGGATATTGAAGTCCAACCCGATTAAATTATTCTACTATTAAAAATATTTTTTTGAATATTATTTTATGTTTTTCAAAGTTTCAATCAGATTTGTTAAATCAAAAGTTTTTACTTTATATTGATTGTAAAAGTGCTTAAGAAGTTTTACAAAAAGATGTTAAAAATCTTATTTCAAAGCAAATATTTGCTAGGTGGCAAGCTATATTAAGTATTTTTAATTTTGATATTGAATTTATAAATGGAGTAAATAATAGTTTACCAGATTTTTCTGACCCGTGAATTTCTTTCCAGGCAACATAGGGAAGAAAAATAAGAAAAATAAAGATAAAGAAATCCTAAAGTTAAACTCTCCTAAAGCCTTATCTGATCACTCAGATAAATATTACTAAAGCCATTTTTAAACCACATAAGCCTTGGGCTGATGTGGTTATAGAAGAAGAATATAAAGTCCAAATAGAAAAATGGGTCTCCCAGCTGGCCTAATCTCCAAAAGTGGTTAAAGCTCTGCTAAAGATGAGACACGAACCTCCTCCAGAAATTCCAGGTGAGAATACTTTGATCCCTTATTTAAAGCAGCAAATTGAGATAAGAGAATCTTTAACTCCTGAAATCCTATCTCAAAATGTTTCTAAAGTTGAGTTGGATGTTTCAAACCCTTCAACTCTAATTGTTTTATCAAATTTTTTATTAAAATATTCTAAAACAGAATGGTTTACTAAAGTTTATTTTAATACAGAATTAATTATTGAATATGGATCTACTCAGCAGAATCCATGGAAAATAGTTGAATTTGTATTTTCTAAATGATGATTTTTTAAAGCAAATGATTTGTCTAAACTTCAAGAATGTTTTTTAAAATATTCTTGTTGATTCTGAGTCTATATTTTTAAAGCACAATTATAACCAGAAGGAAAATGATATCTTTACCTATTACTCCTTTAAAATAAAAAGGATTATCCATCCCTCTGAATGAGGAATACCTTTGCACATTCCTGTACAATTTAAAACCATTCCTAAAACTTTCTATTGCCTGTCCTATAACTATTAAGATTATATTGAAGCCTAGACCAAAATCTTAGTTTTTCAAAACCCTACCCAAACTCATTCCTGGCTAATATATTTTGATTTCAATATAAAGTTTGATAAACTGTCTATGTAATTTGTGGACTAGTGGTACTACTGTTGTAGTGAGGATTGAATACTATCACAAGATATGCTATTGGCTTCCAATACTTTCAAGCTTACTTTAATCCAAGCCCATTTGAGAAGAGATTTTCTCATCTTCTTCTCTTTTAAATGGCCTTCAATATTTCTTGGGTATATCAGTGGTATTTTGATACTGGAATACACCCTAATTCCAATATACCTGTAATATTGAGAAAAATTAAAATTAAATGGTGGAGTGCCTTTCGTAATTCTACTTTTGAACACACTGTAAATATGTGTCTTCTAAAAAGAAATCATGGTTGTTTTGATCCAAAACTATCTATTTTCTTTGGAGCCCAAAGAGCATAGAATATAGCCCCTCTTGCAGCCGCAAAGGCTCTTGAAGACTATAAAGTCCTTATGCAATAAATGGTTGAATCTCTTTTTTCAACCTCTGAGCTCATAAAGTCTCGTAAGACCAGTTCTGCTGGATCTTCGAATAAAGCTCAATCTAAAAGATCATCTAAAGCCCATTCCAGAAGAAAGAAGTCTCCTTCCTCTTCTAATTCCTCCTCTTCATCATCCGTGACATCATCCTCCACTGAGATATCTTCTGACACATATTATTTTCCCAACATTGAAGATGATTGTTATGGGATCTTGTTTCACATAAAGATAAAGAGTAAAAAATAAAAAATAAAGAAGAAAGAAAAAGAAAAGAAAAAGAAAGAAAAAGAAAAAATAAAGAAAAAAGAGAAAAAAGAAAAGAAAAGAAAAAAGAAAAGAAAAAGAAGAAAAATAAATCAGACTCTGAGTCTGACTCGTCAGAGGATTAAAGGCAGAAATAACATTATTCCTTCACACTAAAGTCAAATAAAATTGGTATCTACTGACAAGATACTGTTCATCTACAGTATTTACTAGAGAAAACCAACAGTAAAGTCAAAATGACTGTTCATCTACAGTTCTCCACAGTAAAACAACTAGTGCCCCCTACAAGATATTATTCTTCTACAGTTTCAGACGAGTGAATGTACAGTAAAAATAAATAGTAACGATAGGTTATTATTCATCTACAGTACCTGACATGTGACAAGAACAATGTAAAGCTAAAATATTTTGTTTATTTAAGGAGCCATTTTTGAAGGCTGAAGCAATCTTTAGAACCCTTTCACTCTTAGGAGCTCTGAAGAACTTCAAGACTTAGTTTATCTCGTTTTCTTTTATTTCACTTAAAGACCTTCTTCCATATCTATATCCCAACTGTTGTATGTCTCTCTTGTAAGTTATAATTTGTATTTTAAAGTTTATAAAATTAAAGTTTGTATTGTATAAGTATGCTCTGTACCTGCAGCTTGTTCAGAGTACATCGAAAAATTATTTTAAAGTTTATATTGTTTATATTTTCATATAAATACTTGATCTATTGGTATATCGGATGGAAACTCATACATAAATTTAGGAGCTGAATCCGAATAGACGACATTCTTATCTGCACTTGGGTGTACAAATTCCACATACCAATACCTCTGTATTTATGTTTCTTATATTTTTAAATATTAATAAAATATTTATTTTCTATATCTCATACTTTTTTTATATTTAATTTAAATATCTGTTTACATCTAAGTATGATACTTATGTTTGATTGCTTGTTGCTAAGTTAGAATCTGCTAGAATTATTAGTTTTTCCTTGCGGTCCTTTAGTTTTTGCTAATCTATTCCATGTAATACAATTTTTTGCTGGTGTATATATATATATATATATATATATATTGGAAAGTATAGGAATTAAAATAAGCCATTTTATATATTCAGATGATATAAAACCCTTTTTTATGAAATTCAGGGGTTAAATTATATATTTAACCAATTTTTTTATTGGAACTAAAAATGTTTTTAGTAATTCATTATAATTTCATGACCACTAAAATTTTATTATTTTGATGTAATTTTATATTTAATTATATTATTTAAGATATTTAAATTTTAATAGATTTAAATATTTACAGTTTTATAAACTAAAATTTCTAGTTAATTTTATATTATTCCTAAAAAATATTTTATAACAAATAATGAAAAAATATTAAAAATAAATTTTAGAAAATAAGTTATTTTCCTTCAAGCAAGTTCCAACCGTAGTAATTGTAATAATTAATTTTACCAACTTCTTTTTAAAGGTCAATTCTTAAATAATTGCTCTTTAATCTAAAATGATTGTGGGTCATAAATTCTTTACTGTAAAGTAAAAATCTACATAATATGATTTATTTTTAAAATATTTTTTGTTTTCATTTTGGTAGATGATAAAATAATGTTTCTTTCAAAAAAAAAGTTTTATATTTATCATATATTTATTCTTAAATTGTTAATAATTATGTTAGACTTTGAACTTGTATAATTTGTTTTTATTAAATAGGTGTAAATTTATTTGTTTCCCAGAAGAAATCTGATTAGTTTAAAAATTTTTAGAATTGCTTAAAGTGTAAACAAATTGTCAGACTTAATTTATTGACTCTAGAAACTCATACCAAATCAAATAAAATCACATTTAATTAAACATCAAATACCAAATTTAGCACACATAAATGCCAACTTCAAAATCATAAGGATTTAATTTGGTGACATGCTTAAATATCAAATTGAGTTCTAAGTATTACTTTTCTCCACATATAATTAATAAAAAAAATACGAGCTTCGGTGAGATCTTCATTGTGGTAGAATTTTAATTTTTTTCAGAGTTAAAAATTAATATATAAGAAATGAATTGATAACTAATAATTCATTTATATCATGGAGAACTCTCCCACAAATATATATATATATATATATATATTATTATATAATTAATTTCAGAAATTAACTGTCTATATATATACATATATATAACAATAAAAAATGTCACACAAATTAAAAAAAAACATTTCTTATATTATTTTAAATTCAGATTCAAATGAGATAATATAAGCGCTATTACATTAATTAAATAATTAATACTTCTTCCATTTTTTTAATCTATCAATTTAGAAAAATAGTTTCGCTCCAATTTTTGGTCACTCTAAAAAATAAATATTTTTATTTTACTCTTATCTCTTATGATTTAAATTTAAATACTCAATAACTCTATACGTATTTATAGAAAACTTAAATTAGTTATTGTAATTTTTTAATTATTTATGAAAATTACTTTAAATGACAAATAAAAAAAAATGAAAGATGTGCAAATGTTCAAAGAATTTTACAAATGATTGAATGAAATGAAGGATCTATTTTATTTTGCTCTAGTTCCACCACTAGTTGATTAGAGGAGTTTGAGGATAAAATTTATGTATAAATTTTATGAGTGAGATAAAATACAATATTTAGTATATCTTAGGACAAATTTTTATCAAGATATAGTCTATGTAAACTTTCTTCTTTGTCTTTTTTTTTTCAATGAAATGAAAATTTAACATATTCAAAATTATTTTTTCTTGAAATGATATTTTTTTTTAAATAATGAGATTAATTTTTAAGTATATGAAATCTATATGACTTGAATTTAGACAAGAATTATTCATAAATTTTATAACTTTATTTTTTTAATTTAAAAATAAAATTTTCCTAATGTGTGAAATATTATTAATTAAGAGAACATAGAGATTGCATTTTGCAAGTTGGAAGTCATAAGCGATGACGAAATGTATCTATTAGCTTCACGCCTTCAAGCAGGACAAGTTGGGCCAGGCCAACATACTGAAACTTGAAGACTTGTGGACTTTTTATAAAAGTATAGGAAAAATTAAAAATATATTATATTTATAAAATATTTATTAAAATATCATAATTTATAAAATATTTATTAAAATATTAATTTTTTTATTAGTTTATATAGAGTTTATAATAAATTTATAATTAGTTTATAATAAATTTATAAATTTTACACGGTTTATAATAAATTTATTATAAATTTATAATAAAATGACTAAAATATTTCTGATAAAAAAGTAAAAATTTTAAAAATACGGTGAATGGTATCATTTTTTTAAAATTTTTTATTTTTTAATTTCTTTAATAAATATTTTATAAAAAGTAAAAATATTTTTAAGAATATCTATCTTTTATTTTTTTTTTCCAAAAATGGGAGATATAAATAGTATAATTTCAGTTAAATTTTAAAAAAGATATCTTTAAGAATTATAAACTTTTTAAAAATAGAAAAAATAAATATTATATAATTTTTTTTTCTTTATTTGCCGTACAAGTGATGTAATACCCATACAAGTAGCTTGGTCTTTGAGCAACGCCTTACCCATTAATTTAATTAATTTCACATGACAAATTTGACCCAAAGACTATAATATTGTTCTCTCCCAAATTAATTTAAGTGGTTGTACAAGGAATCACAATGTATCCAGTCTAGGAATTAGAATTATTATTAGCAGTTATTTTGGACTGTTTTATTCCTAACATTACAGGTATACAATTTTGAAACTCAAATTCATCTTTCTACTTACATTTGGGGTATTAATTGTTTTTTTTTTCTAATTCAGACTCAAATTTCATTTAGCAACATCAAAAAAATATATATATTAAGAAGCTCATTCCTAAAAAAGAAAAAAAAAGGGGATAAAACTAGGAGTATGATTCGTCCATGCAAAGCAATAAGTAAAACTAACCACTCTTGATAAAATATGAAAGACTTAATTTGAGTTTATTTGGCTTTGCTTATAAGTCAGTCATACATATTTATAAATTTTAAATTTAAATAAATGCATTTCTTTAAATAGTTTTATAAAATTATAAGCAATTTATAAGTTAACAAGAAATAAGTTAGGAGACTAATTTATTATTTTATTACTTATAAATATTTGACTTATAAGTTAATTAGCCAAATAATTTACTATATTATTCTAATTTATTTTAATAAATAATATTGATAATATAATTTTATATTCTTTTTAATCATATTTTTAATAATAAATATATTTATAAGCTATTTTTACTAAACACATTATGTTTATCAGTCAATTATAAACACTTAAAATAAATATATAATTGTTGAATATTTTAAATATTTATAAGCTCATATTATATTAAAAACACACAAGTTAAATTTTATGAGTGAGGCCAAATTCTCTTTTAGAGATTAATATGATTATAATTATGTTTTTAACTACCAAGTTGTGATTTAGTAGCAAGGATGTATTACTTTTGCATAAATTTTGTGTTTGAATCATAAATGTCTTTGTTACCATATATAATTAATAAAAATTATAATTATATTTTTTAAAATTTATGATAAATATTCAATTTTTAACAAATAAATAATATGCCCAATAATAACATGCATCATTCAAACTAGAATGGGGAAAGAGGCAAAGAGATAGAGAACTATAATTGTGAAAATGGCTAAAAAGATAAATAATATGCCCCATTAATATCATGGTCAAACTAAGACTTTTGACTCCAAGCAAATCTTCCTAAAGAAGGATTGATTAATATCTTCACATTTGACAAAAGAAAAAAAGGAAAAGTAAAAAAAAAAGTAGTCTCTCCCAACATTGAAGAATGAAGAGTACCCTTTTGGGAAAAGCATGTAAATTTAGGAGAAGCGTCCATCATGATATGATTATCATTAATTTCAATGTAATAATTTCTTTCTTTCTTTCTTTCTTTTTTAAATTTCCCCCTTGTGTGCTTAATATTTATATAATAACTAATTTATGTATTGGAGAAATCACATTATATGATTAACATAGCGGGGAAAAAAAAGAAAAAAGAAAATATATATACACATAAAAGTCTTTTAAATTACTTTATTTACTTTAAATAATACGGTCAAAAAATTGCATTTCTTGAAGCCTAAGGGACAGATTTTTATAGACTTTATATATAATTGACATAGATATCTTTATTTGCATATGTATATATAGCAATTTTCAGAATAAAAGTCGCCCTTTGAACTTTGAAGAACAGTAACTGGATTTTCTAATTGCCAAGATACTAATGAAGGGTCGTTTTTTTTTTTTTGAAAAACAAAATCTCAATATGATATACAAAAGAATAATTATAATTTATAACAGATTATTAAAATAACTATAGTGTAAAGATATAGTCTTGTTTCTTCAAATCCTTTTAGTTTTATGAATGAACAAATATCAAGTTCAAATATATATATGCAAAAATCGAGTAATGATAAGCCTGTATATAATTCAGAGTCAAACCCAGAGGCGGAGATAAAGGGGGTCCCATGGGGCCCTGTTCCCCCCTCAGTTAAAAATAAAAAATTTTTAGGTATATTTGAGAATGAATATTACATTGGTTGAGATGGAACAGCTTGGCCTTACTATGTGAGAGCATGCAACTTCGATCCACGCTCCCAACATTTTTCATCCTTTTTTTTTCCAATCTTTAAAACTGGGCCTTTTAATCAAGCCCATTACAAACAAACAAGATTTGTCAATGACTCTGCCCATTACAAACAAACAAGAATAACTTAATTGTGACTCTTTCTCTTCTTTCTCACGTTTCTTCTTCGTTAATTCCTTTTTCTTTCTTTTTTTTTTCAGATAACAGTTTCTTCCTTTTTCAATTTCATTCTTTCACCGATTGGCACCAGCAAGACATCGGCAACAAGTTAAGAATAGGTACACCACTTACTTTTAATCTCATATTTATTTTGTTGCAATTTTTTTATCTTGCTAAAATGAATTGAAATTTGAAAAATAATGAATTAAGAAATTGGCTTGAATACTTGAGGACATTATAAATTTGAAATGTTTAATTTGATTTTGTAGTATGAAGTTTTTTTTTTTTTGAGAAAAGTAGTATGAAGTTAAATTGAAATTATTATTTTTTTGTAGTTTATAATCTGGAATTTTTTTATTTCTTTTATAATTTGATATTTTTAATGTTTAGTATTTGATAAATTGAAATGGCTACTATATATCTATTGACTATTGTGATTGAATTATTTTTCTTATTCTTTGTAGTTATATGGAGCGATATTTTAAAAAATTAAGACCAAGTAGTGAAGAGTCGCCATCAGTTAATCAAAATATTCAATCGACTCAACCACATAAGGAAGCAATTGTTCAACCGGTACCACCAAAAGAACCTACTATTCAACAACATGAGATTGATATAGAAAATATTTCTTCTGATCCGGGATTACGACCTAGCATAATGAGTTATCCACCTGATGTCCGAGATCAGGTACGTAGAGCCTATTTATTAAAAGGTCCATGTCAACCACGCAATCATACTTTTCCTAAAAGAGTAGAAGGAGGTAGAGAAAGGAAATTTATATTATCGTGGTTTGATGATTTTAGTGATTGGTTAGAATATAGTATTGAAAAAGATGCGGTATTTTGTTTGTATTGTTATCTTTTTTCACCCGGACATAGTGAAAGAGGTCATAATACTTTTGTATCTGAAGGTTTTTCAACTTGGTGAAAGAAAGAGAGAATAAGAGATCATGTAGGAAAACACGATTCTTTGCATCATAGGTGTCGATTAGCTTGTCAAGATTTAATGAATCAAGAGCAACACATTGAATTTGCTTTTTCAAAACATTCTGAAAAGTCAAAGCGTGAGTATCGCTGTAGATTATATGCATCATTACTTGCTCTTCGCTATCTTTTGATGCAAGGTCTACCTTTTCGAGGACATGATGAATCTGAAACTTCATTAAATCAAGGAAATTTCATTGAATTTGTTAAAGTATTGGCTTTAACTAATGAAGAAATTAATAGTGTTGTGCTTCATAATGCTCCTGAAAATCACAAGCTCACTTCTCCTATTATTCAAAAAGATATCATTAGTGCATGTGCATTTGAGACAACAAAAGCTATTATTTCAGATATGGGCAATGATTTGTTTTCTATTCTAGTTGATGAATGTCGAGATGTTTCTGTTAAAGAGCAAATGAGTGTTGTTGTACGGTATTTGAATGAACAAGGGTGTGTGGTTGAAAGGTTTATTGGTGTTGTTCATGTACATGATACAAGTGCCTCAACGCTTCTAGTAGGTTTGAAGTCTTTCTTTTGTACTTATGGCTTAAGCATATCTGGTTTAAGAGGACAAGGGTATGATGGGGCTAGTAACATGCGGGGTGAATTCAATGGCCTCAAAAGTTTAATTTTAAAGGAAAATCCAAGTGCTTATTACATTCACTGTTTTGCCCATCAACTCCAACTTACTCTTGTTGCAGTTGCTAAAAAGCACCATAGTGTATGTTCATTTTTCCATACTATTAATCGTTTGGTGAATATAGTTGGAGTTTCTTGTAAAAGAAAAGAAATGCTTCGAGAATTGCAAATGGAAAAAGTGGCAAAAGGAATTGAAGAAGGTATCATAAAAAATGGACGAGGGTTGAATCAAGAGATGACATTAAAGAGGCCGGGAGATACTCGTTGGGGTTCTCATTACGGTACGCTTATTAATTTGATTCATTTATTTTCTTCAGTTGTGGATATTGTTGATTATGTTAGAGATAATGGGATTTATGATTCACAAATGGGTGAGGCCATTAAAATGTTTGATATTGTGATTCAATTTGAATTTGTGTTTGTGTTGCATCTTATGAAATTGATTTTGGGAATCACAAATGAGTTGTCTCAAGTTTTACAAAAGAGGGATCAAAATATTGTGAATGCTATGAATTTGGTAAAAGTGTCAAAACTCCGTTTGCAGGATGTTAGAGATAATGGTTGGGAGGATTTATTGAAAGAAGTGTTTGAATTTTGTGCTAAAAATGAAATTAGTGTGATAAATATGGACGAGCATGTTTTTGTTCCAAGATCAAAGTGGGGAATGGAACCAATGACAAATCTCCATCATTATCGAGTTGAGCTTTTTTATTCAGTAATTGATATGCAACTTCAAGAGTTGAATAGTCGATTTGATGAAGTTAATACAAAGTTGCTTTTGTGTATGGCTTGTCTTGATCCTAAAGATTCATTTTCTGCATTTGATGTGAGCAAATTAGTTGAACTTGCAAAGTTTTATCCCTCTGACTTTTCGCCAGTTGATTTAATTGAACTCCAATCTCAACTTCAGAACTTCATTGTTGATGTGCGTTTGGATAAGAAATTTTCTGAATTGAAAGGAATTGGAGATCTCGCCAAAACTATGGTTGCTATAAAAAAGCATAAAGTTTTTCCTTTAGTGTATCTGTTAATCAAATTGGCATTGCTTTTACCAGTTGCTACAGCTACAGTGGAAAGAGCTTTCTCCGCAATGAAAATTATTAAGAGTTCACTTCGTAATAGCATGGGAGATGAGCTGCTAAATGATTGTTTAGTTACCTATATTGAAAGAGATGTATTTGCAAGTATTGACAATGAAACAATTATGAATAGATTTCAATCAATGAAAAATAGGCGAGGAATATTGTAATTTAATGTTTTAAATTTTCTTTGTATCCAACATTTTTCTTGTTTTATTTATTTTATTATAAATGTTATTTTTGTGAATTATAAATTTTAAGTTGAATTGGACCCCCCTTATCTAAAATCCTGGCTACGCCACTGGTCAAACCCCATTAATTATGAGTTGTTAGTGCAAAGGGTTAATTAACCATATATAACATTTATCAGAAATAATAACCCAAAATATTTGGAACTAAAATTTGTTTGTAATAATCATTATCATAAGTTCAATTATTTGAATTGCATAAACAGAACTTTTTCTCTTTCAATTCGGTATGCATATTTTTATTAGATAATAAACATGTCTATCAAAACTAAGTTCTATGTTAGCGAGTTAAAATTAAGAGATCTATCTATTATGTCCAAAAAAGAAAGAGAGAAAAGGCACATACGCTTAAAATATGTTTTTTCATGTCAATGCATAACGTGATTTAATTACTTTATACATATTAACTTCAAAAATTGAATGCTATCAATAAAATATAAAAAGCAAAAAAGTCAGTTATCTATTGCATTAACCCTTGAAATTATAGAGAGTTAGTTTCAAATAATGCAGCATTTCTAGAAGCATAATGTGATTATAAAGATTGCAGCCTTATATGTAATGCAAAATAATAATTTTAATTTTTGAAATCAAGTTACTGTTGAATGACTAATAAATCATCAATATTTTGTCATATCAAGAAGAACAGCACTATTTAATTAATTTTATGTTTTTTCATGAAGGAAAATTTGTTAATTAAAAAAAATCAAATATCACATGACTATTTGGATCAATTAATAAGTTATTGGATTGAATTTTGAAAATTAAAATTTGCATAAAGGTGTTAGTACTCTTTCATTGCACAATTAATCATAAATTAAAATGATAAATACATAGCTGATATAAAAAATTAATCATATCTCTATCTACGTGCATATGAAAAATTGAAGATCAACATGAGGAGGAAATTAATTAACCTTTCTTTTTCTCTCAATTTATTTCTTTACTTATTGACCCAAAAAAAGAAAGGAAAAGCTGGATCAGTAGCACTGAATGTGATCAATATCACATCAAGATTTGTTAAAAAATCTTATAAAATACAGATAATAGAGGGTATCAGACAGTTTTGGATAGCAATTTACTGGTGCTTTGATCTTGATTAGAAGGAGAAGAATTTTGACTTCTGCTAGATCCACCTAGTAAATTTTTCATTCCTGCTGATCCACCTCTTTGCAAGACAGCTCTAAATCCTCTTGCTGATCCACCTTTGCTCGCACCACTTCTTATAATTCCTCTTCCCTTTCTGATCCGCTTCGTTGAAGTCTCCGGTGATCCCTATGTACATCGACGAAAGAACAATCATATATATTTATTAAAATTTTATTCTGAACTCGGTGCATGAGCTGTCATCCAATAGTAAATTGTTGAAAGAGAGATAATGGGAAAAATTACTACTGTATTTAGTTAATTTTCATTGTTGGGTAACTTGGGTGCACAAGCAATGGCTCCCCGATAGAATTTCTCATATTATATATGTCAAATATAATTGTAAGTAACATTATTTTTAATATAGATGAATAATTGTAATACCTTCTCACCACACTTTGATGATTTGATCTCATCATCAATATCTGCATAAACAGAACCAAGTATATAGTAATTATTTACGCAAAATTTTCTAATTGACATGTAACTTAGTTACGACATCTTCATTAGAAAATTAATTGAACTCACTTTCATATGGATAGTGTTCATTATCGACACAATATACCCTGAAACTAGGAGATCCTGGAGAAAATAATATGCTACCATATTCCTCTGCATTGCTTGGTCGAATAAATTCATCCTCCACAGTAGTATTGGCATCGCTTTGCCTCCCCGGAAGATCTTTATTAGTTTTCGTTCCCCTTGAAGTTTCTTTCTCCATAGATTCACAATGTGGTTGCCTGAAACAAGAGGCATTACTCTTTCTTGGGGAAGAAGGTTGATGATCGACGTTAGGTTCTAATTCTCTCTCCATCCCTCTCTCCTTTTCATTTGAACCAATAACCCTTCTCAAGAACCCGCCTGCAGTTTCACTTGCCAAAGAAGAAGTACTTTTTCGAGGCTTGCTGGTTAAAGATTCAGTTTCAGGATCCTGCTCTTTAGCATCTTTATCAATATCGCTTCTTCGATGAAAAGAACGAATGTTAAAGGGGTTCCTTGTCTCTTCTAAGTCTAGTTTTGAAATACCACAGCCCATGAAGAAGAGATGAGCATGAAAAATGAAGGATTAAATGAAGATTCAAAATGAGAAGAAAGAGAGGAGAAGAAGAACATAGGGTGAGAGGGAAGAACGGGAGAGTTAATTATTAAAACATAGATATGGCCTCTGCTCCCTTTAATTTCTTCCTGTTGAAAATGAAGATAATAATAGCTTTTTTTTTATTCATCAAGAGAATGAGAGATCCAACGAGGCTTACGGAGTTTGGTTTATTATTCAAGTAATATTTTAGTGATGGGCTTCAATTTCATGCATATTGTGAGTTATTACAGTTAAATGCCGTTGCCAAATTAATTTTCATTGGTTTAGTTCTTTAATTAATTTTTTTTTAATAATTTTATCCATTTGTCTTGTCTCTCCATCATAAATATTGCATTACATTTGTGTATTTAGTTTGCATTTTGATTTGATTTCCAAATTGAGTTTAGGAAAGGAGAATTTATTTAAATATATGATTAGTTTCGTCATTAATAAAAAAAATTTGAAATTGTTAAAAGGTCTTATACAATATAATATATTGCCAAATTTATAGTTTGATTTATCTATCAAACATAGAACAACTTAGAAAATTTGTTATTTGTTAAGCTTAGGAAGGCTACAAATAACATGTATAATAGAAAATGAGATTGGGTGAAACAACAGTTTTGATTGGATTGGCCTTCCTCTTAAAATTTAGCCGTCTCCTTTTTTTTTTTTTTGTCCTTCTCAAAATTTTCACTTCCTTCTTTATTTTTGGCTACTGTTAACTAAAAAATTGGTACCAAACCTCATTGTTTCACTTCTTTCATAATTTTTATTTGTTTTAATAAATACAAGTCTGCTCTTTGTAGATTCATTAGCATTATTTTTTTTGTGTTTTTATGTGCTTTTAGTCTCTTTAATGGATGTTTGTTTTTCTTTTATGAAAGTATTTCTTTTTCATTTTTGAAATTATCGTTCTTATGTGGAATTGATGTTAAAATTTTAATGGCAATAATGAACAAAATATTTCTAATTATGTGACCGAACTTGTTTCGAATCTTTTTTTTGTAACTATAGACCAGTTACGACCAACTACAAATTAATGGATGACTTGATTACAACCTATAATAATTTACACGATTAAGCTTGAGACAAATATATAAAAATAGAATACTTAACTTCTAATATATATATATATGCACAACTGGACAATACATTCGAGATAATATTGATTTCTCTTACTTATATGAATACTGAAAAAATCATACACACACACACACACATGTATATAGTATGTTGAATTTAATTGAGTTTTGAAGAAAATTCAATAATTCAAATACAAAATACAAATGAAACAGTATATAATTTAGTTAAGAAATTTATGAATAAGTATTTGAAAATCAAGGCATTTTTAAAAATAGCAAAATATAAAATATAATTACTTATTATAATAGATTTATTTTACAATAAATATGTTATAGTTTGTTCCATAAAAAAATAATAATATAGTTCTATAAAAATAATAAGAGAAATGTTTATTGATTTATCGTGCATATTGTGCTGTAATTGTGTGCTTAGTAATGTGTGGAACTGTGAGGGATGCTAAAGAGAGATGAAATATGGTTTACAAAAAGAGCCACTAGGACAAATAGGGTTCCGATAAGGAGCTGTAGATAGATTTAAGAGTTTATTTTAAAATCACGCAACCTCTAAATTTTGAGCGGGATATATATAGGAAAGGGTTTGTCAGGCTTGAAGAGTCTGTTTTAGAATAGGAAAAGGGAATTGATGGCTTTGATTTGTTGGTCTATTTCCTCTCTTGGCAATGAAATTGATTATTAATCCACAATAATAATAAATATGGATAAAAAGAAAATAAACGACCAACAATAGAATGTCGTCGTTGAAGTGGGGAACAATATTTTGTTAAACGATAACGCTTTTATTTGGGCAAAATAATTAAAGTCCATCTTTTTGCTTTCTTTGCTCGTTGGAGCAGTGAAGGCACATATATACTCACTCTCACATAGACTTCATAGCCAAGCAGAGATGATAAAATGGAGATAGCAAAGAAGCATAACTTTGTTCTTCTTTTCAAAGTCCGCTCTGTCGATACAATAAATAATTAATTAGTTAAGAAAAGAGTAAGATCTAAAGATTAGACGATGCTCTCTGTTGACATAGCCTTAACAAAAAAATAGGAGGCACCAGCCTGCTCCAATGATATCTGGTCGACCAAGAAGGTCAAGATACGGCCGACGGAGGGAATTTCTCGGGCTGAGAATGAAGTCCCATTGGACGAGGATGACAGTATGGAAGAAGATTCTGCATTAGAATATGATGATGTGTATTCTTCAGAGAAAGAAGAGGTATCTGTAGGCCAGAAAAATTTACTTGCTGGGAAAGTCTCGTTTAGATACAAACTTATCAATGCAAATCCTGAAGATTGAAAGTGGGATGAGCTTGAGGTGCAAGAAGAGGATATTATGGTTAGATTGGAAAATAATATGCAAAGTATTAGTTTTTTCTGATAAAGTCTGTTTTTATCATTTCTGTATGTATTTTTAGAGTAATTTTATTATCTTTTAGTTAATTTTTTTAAAAATTTATGTTTAAGATTGCTTAAAGTGTCTGATTTAGGTTAAAGTGCAAAAATGGAGCTTAAATGCATTATTCAATTTGAGTGTTAAAAATCAAAATTGAAATTATTTATATAACAATTGAATTCGTGATATTTTAGATTCTAAGCAGCTTGAGCTTGAGAAGATACATATTAATAATAATGGTTCTGATATGTACATAAATATTGAACCAAGAGAAAAGTTTGAGGCGTGTCGTATGGTTGATGATATGAAAAACTCCTCCATATAGTCGAAAATGGGGAGAATTATTAGGTTTTGAATTTCCTCCTATGTGAAAAATTCATATTGTTTGAGTCCATTTATTTTGGCCCATTAGGGTCATTATTTTTAACATACATAGACCACAATAACCCTAAGTTTCAAGAGTGAGAAATTTTATTTTTAGCTACTAAAAGAGAAAAGAGAGAAAGAAAAGACAGAGAAGAAAAAATTTTCTGTTTAAAAATTTATAATAGGCCAATCTTGGTTTTTCGACAATCTAATGGTCATCCAACACTGATCAGGCTGAAATTTGGACAGAAGTTAGATGACTCATCTTTCTTCATTTTGAACAGTGAAGATCAGTTTTGGACGGTTGAATTTTTGGCAATTGTGGTTAGAAGTATACTATTCACTTGCATTCTTACGGCAGTAACCAGTTTGACTTTTTTCGATGATCGAAAGATCATTTGTAGTCCTATTATGCTGAAATTTGGTAAGCATGTTCATGATTAATTGTTATTTAATATGGATGGTGGATATTGGATTTAAACAACCGGACCTCATCCATTTGCATGAACAGTAATTATTTTAGGTGATTTTTCTCCATTCTCTAGCTGATTTCTTATTATTTGGTGTTAATAATTTACTTGAGGGTTATTATACTAACTTGTAATTGGTGTAAATATTAATTAATAGTAAAATTTTTTTATTTGGACTAGAAGAGGTCTTATATCATTCACATTGAAGGAATTTTTCACGTTAAAAATTATTGTGTTTATGTGTGATTGATTTTGTACATCTTGTGGCAGATTTTATAGTGGTTGTTTGCTAAATTTTTATTTATTCACTCCTCATAGATTCATTCAAGTATAAAAAAATTTATCTCAGTTCCTTTTCCATCAAAATCTTAATGAACCCTTCTTCTTAATTTTCTATTTTTTTCTTGATATTTTATAGACATACACTAGCCAAAGATGAGCGAGGTTTTTTTTTTGGCAGAGAATAGAGCATATTTGAAGTGAGAAATACTTGCACCAAAAAAAATATTTAGTTTCTTTATAACTACTTTTTAGTAATTTTTTATTGATCAGATACACGTATATTCGATCTAAGTAAATATTTTTTATTTGAAGAGAATATTTACTTAGACCAGGTATACATACTTCATGTCAATAAAATTATTTAATTTTCTTATAACTACTCTTTTAGTGATATTTTTATTAATAGGCTACACATATATTTTGTCTGGGTAAGAATAAATTTTTTTTTTATATAGTATATAGCATATTTGAAATATAAAATTTAAAATGAAGTATTTTAGAAAAGTTTTTAAAATAGTGACGTAATTTCAAATCAGAAAAAGAAAAATAAATAAAAAGGTGGTAATTTATGTAATTTTTCTCAATAATTAATACCATGTGAAAATTACAAAGATTATCGTGATTTAAGTTTACTTTTTTAAATGTACGAACATCATAATTTTTTTTTAAATTATAGATATGTGTTTTTTTTTTATTTTTTATACTGTATTTTTTCTATTTTTCTATTTTTTAATTTTTAATTTATATTATTTTTTATTCATAAATAATTTTTTTTATTTTTATATTCTTATTATACACAATATATATATAAACTGTATAACATATCTGTAATATATATTATATATCTGTAATATATCCATAATATATATACAAGAATTAACCATCATATAAAAGCTAAAAAATATATATTTATAATATATATACTATAATTAAGAATAAATAAATATTATACTATATATAAATACTAAGGCATAATATATGCACAATATATATATGATATATCTGCAATATATATATAATATATCTGAAATATATAAAATTATGTTATAAAATAATTTTTTTAAGAAATTTTTATAAAATTATGTTATTTTATTTTAAAAATATTATTTTACAAAGTAATATTTGAAATAAACTCAATTTTATATATTTTTTAAAAAAATTTATAACATATATATATATATATAATATATAAATCATAAAAATATAATGATAGACAATGTTTTTATAATTTTATAAATTTTTTAGTTATTTTTAAAATTTTTTATATTAACAATATTTAAAAAAAATTTAATTTTATAGGTAGTTTTATAAAAAATCTTTGTATTATTAAAGAAAATGATAAATTTTATCATATTTTTAAAAAATATATTTTAATTATTTTATTATAAATTTATAATAAATTCATTATAAATTATATAAAATTTATAAATTTATAATAAATTTATGATAAAGTTGTTGTAAACTATTTATAAATTAATAAATTTGGTTTATTATTTTTAATTTTTCTGATATTGTTTTCAAAAGCCTCATATTATTTTATTAGATGGGCCTGGTAAGCCCGGTAGGCTTGTGTAGGGTAAAAAACCCAAGCCATTGAATAGCTCTGACTGACCAAATATTGCTCTCTCTGTTCGTGAGAGGAGACGAGGAATAGTAGCAGATACTGCATAGCCAAGTACAGACTCCATAGACAAGAAAGGATGGTGGGAGCATTTTGGGGAACGAAGATAATGGAGATAGTGAAGAAGCATGACTCAGGAGGTCTAGTCTGGAAAAGAATTAAACTTACTACTACCCGTAAAGCCAACGCCAAGAAACGACTTCTTAGGGTTTGGCAGGTTTTCAATTTTAACGTTTTAACTTGTTTTTTTTAATCTCTGTTTATCTAATCCTTGGCGTTCGATATTACTTGGACTTTTTTTTTATTGTTAGCAGAACGGTAAGGTTTATACAATTCTTCTGTATTCAATTATCCTGATTTTCTTTATGTTGAAATTTGTATGCATCATTAATAAATTCAAGTTTAAAATTTATATGTTGTGACGGAGATTGTGTATGGGAAGTTCGCATTTCAAACTTTAGTCCTAGAGCGGTTTTGTTTTGAAGTGAATTCTCATTACTGTGTTTTTCATGGAGGAACTCTGTAGATTCTAAAGCAATTTTCCGATATGCAGGAAAGTTGCGTTTTTGCATTTTTCTCTCATAAGGTTTTGTATATTCTTTTTCTAATTTTGTTGAAATTACTTGAAAAGAAGGGAAAATAAAATGACAAGTCGATTGGGAGAGAATTTAGATTATTGATAATTGACTAATTTAAAAGCTTGCTTTCTGACTCGACTAGATCACTAGAATATTGTGTCAATATGGATGAATGCCTAGTTGCAGGGATTGCCTGGGCAGGTGCAGGTTTAGCTGGGAACTCCTTGTGAGGTATACAAACTCATAATGATTACTGGAAAATGGTTGCTTTGTTGCATTTCTATAATTTGGCTTTTGGTGGGCGAGAAATATAATGGCTGATGGGGAAAAACATTTATGTGCTCTGATGCATAAATAGTTTTTACTTGTTATCCTTGTATTCAACAAAGGACACAAATTTTTTTTTTATGTTTATTGTTGTTTCGAGTTTACAGACTCCTTATTTTGTGTCTATAGCTATCTTATATGTGGAATGCACCCTTTTGTTGTCCTTTAATCAAACTTTCTACATGTAAAGGATATTATTTGTGGAGGACGTGCTACCTAGAGATCCAACTAGTCTTTAGTGGTGTTATATCTTTTCATTCATGCACATTAATTCATTACATCTATCAAAATAATGCTTACAAGTAAAATAAAAAAATTATGGAAGTATAACCATGGGTGTGAAAGGAGCCTCAAGCCAACCCTTAATTTTTGAAAGCTAGGTTGATCTGAATGTGACGTGGAAAAATGATTTGTATAATCTACAACAAAAGCAGAAAGACATTGCTTCTTTTGTTCATTGTTCTTGGAACTTAAGCTGGACGCATGCTGGAGGATTAGCTATGTGTTTTATCTGTTTTCCTGTTACTCATGGAAAAATGATTTTCATAATCTGCAACAAAAGCAAAAAAGACATTGCATATTTTGTTCTTTATTCTTAGAACCTAAGCCACATGCATGATGGAGAATTAGCTATGTGTTTTATCTGTTTTCCTGTTAATTATGGAAAAATGTTCATAATCTACAACAAAAGCAAAAAGACACTGCATATTTGTTCCTTATTCTTAGAACCTCAGCCAGGTGCACACTGGAGAATTATCTATGTGTTTTATCTGTTTTCCTGTTACTTGTATTTTGTTTCTCAAAATCAATGCTGATAGGCTCTGTTAAAGATCTTTTTGGCCTCATTTCCAACTGTTGATTCCTGACTTCATCAAAGATGTTTTGCTTTAGCATTTCTTCTGCTGATTTGTTCCTTTGGATAAAAAAACCTCAGCATTGCTTAAAATTTATGCTGTTCCTTTGGCTTAATTATTGATGGATGTCTTCTTATCGTTCTAATATATTTTTTTCCTTTTAGATTTTGTTCATATATTGTGCGTTTCTCGTATTTTGACAGAATGAAGCTGTCTTGAAGGCCTGTGCTGAACCACCACCTTCGAAAACTGCTGGGAATGATGCTGCTGCAGTTGCAGAAAAATAGGGCCACAGCAACCAAAGTTAACATACAAAATGAGTGAGAATGAGTCTAGGATATCACAGTGTTGCATATTTGATGACAACACTTTTGTGCCTGTTTCCATCTGGGACTTTTTATATTTTAGGCTTTGATTTAGTTTGTCTATCATTCCAGCGTAGAAAAATTTCTAGGTTCTGTGAGATTTTTTTATATAAAGATGGAATTTCAGTGTTTGGCTCTTCATTGAGAAAAAAAATATCATCGTGTGCACGTTGATGACATGTCAGATCTGGATTCTGGACCATGACATTGATTTTTGCTTGCTTGTTTCATTTAGATCACTTCTCTCAGTTTTCTTATATGTGAAACCTGTTGTTCAGGTGATAGCAAGCATGAGTTTTCTGATATAGTTGAAATAAGCATACTTCTTTTCTTTTTTAGGTTTTGAATTTAGCGGACAGAATGGCATTAATGTGTGTGTATGCGAAACATGTTGTAGTGTGACAATGCTTCAGGAGAACTGAAATTGCTTATTTGCAGAATGTCATTTCTTAAGAGATGATGATCTAATGACTAATGACAGTTTACAGAATTCTTGTGAGATTGGCTGCCTACTTTTACCCTATTATATTTGACATTGTCAATGCTTGGTTCAGGTGTGTTATTTGGTTCAGATTGTTAGTTTGATGTGCAATGGGTATCTGTTGAGAAGTTATTACATGCATCTAAATTCTAAATCAATTGTTGTGCTCAAATTTTAGGAGGGGTTATTACTTCCCTGTCTGTGCTATGGGAACCACATTGCTACATGAGCCAGGTATTGCAATTGCAGCAGGTTATTTCAGGTATTTTCCCTACATCTTTTCTCTTAATTTGTGAAAAGTATGAAGGAGTTTTTACAAAATTATCCATAAAAATATTTACACTTTTAAAAAAGGCTGAATCAAATTTTCAAAAATATTTATTAAAATAACGTTTTTTTTAGAAATTTGAATTTTCAGTTTTTTAAAGTTTACTATTAAATATATATATTTCAACAAAATAATAAAAATTAATATTTTAAATTATATTTTTAACATATATAATGTATTATTTTCTTATATTGGAAAAATTTTAAATTTGATTATAAATAACATACGAAAATAATTTTAAAAAATAATATATAAAAAATATTAATAAAAAGTGTTAAATTTATTTTTAAGTAAAATTTACATATTATGCATTTAAAAAATAAAGTTTTTTAAAAAAATAATTTTACTATGTAGATATTTGGTGTATGTTATGTAGATGTTTGTAGATATTATGTATATATTATATATATAGTATATATCTGTTATGTATATTGTATATATTATATACATATTGTGTATATATTGTGTGTATATAAAATTTAAAAAAAATAAAGTTAAAAAAATATTAAATAATTTTTGCAGATGTGTGTGTGATGGGTGATGGGTGTATGTTGTATTTATATTTATGTTTGTTGTGTGTATTTTTTTTATCAATAGGTTTGTTGTGTGTATTTTGTATGTGTTATATATATAATTTTTTTTGTAGGTTGAGAATATGATAATAAAAAAATTATTTATGAATAAAAAATATAAATAAAATATAAAAAATGAAAAAACACTGTTGCATTGCTTTAAAAAAGAAAAAAAAAACACAAAATAATGGATAGAAATGAAAAACAAATTTTACTGGCCCATATTTGAAAATGGGACATCTTCAAATTAAAAACTGCTGGGTTGTTACTGGTGTTAATTAGTAATAGGCGCAAGGAAAATGGGCTTTTAATAAAAATATAAGAAAAATTAAAAATAATTTTAAATTATTATATTTATAAATTATTATTAAAATATTATAATTTATAAAATATTTATTAAAATATTAAATTTTTATTAGCTTATAATGAGTTTATTATTGGTTTATTATAAGTTTATAAATTTTATATAGTTTATAATAAATTTAAAATAAAATTATGAAATTATCTTTAATAAAAAAAGTAAAAATTTTAAAAAATATATATATAGTGGTGTGTATTATTTTTTCATGAAAACTATGTGCTCCTCAACACGTTGAGTTGTGGTGGGTCTTAGATATCTGGAATTAATATACTCCAATCCAACACTTCCATCTGTAATTGACAAAATGACTGTTGCAGATATAAAATTCTATTGTTAAGTTCTTGCATTACTTGTAAAATATGGAATTAAAATGTTATTTTATGTAATTTGAAGTCAATGATAACTGTAAGAAGAGATCGTGATATTAAAATATTTTATTATGATAACACTGCTATTGGATTACTAATTGAATTATATGGGAACAAAGACATAAATGTTGAGTCTTATCAATAACCAGAATTTTTTTTTTTATTCTTTCTAGATGGAACAATGCCTTGGAAGGTTTGCATGCAACAACCCATTTTTTTTTTTTAAAGAAAACCTAATTAATTATTTTGAGAAGCCAAATATAATAGGGTTTTTTTTTTGGGTAATATGATGGAGCACAGTAGGAAAAGCATAAAAAAACAAAAGATTAATGTGATGAAAGAGTGGTTGTGGCCTCCAACAAATGACTAAATGGCCCACTGGATTGACCTATAAGAAATAACAGAGCCATTAAAAGTCAGAAATGTAGACTGCACAGGGGTTGGCTGGGTTAGTTTCTAAATAAGTAGGTAACATGTAGAACGAACATTTGATAAGTAGAGATGATTCTAAAACCTCTACTACAAGTAATCTTTGGTCGGCAATTTCCAAATTGACTTTTTTTATCATTCACATCTTAATTATTCCTATTTCCATGGCAAAATCACAGGAAAAACATTCATTCTACTTTTACAGAATGAGACCAACTTTTGAAGCAGAATCATATCTACTTCATTTTCACCATGTTTGGTACTTCTATTCTTGCACATATCATTTTATGACTGCATTTTTGCAATTTATACATATATATATTTCGCTTTTTTTTTAAATCATCACTGGGAATAAAAACTTAAATCTATTGTTTGATGAAAATATATATTATTTTCCTTCAATTCATTGAAATCGTTGACTTTAATTTATGCATAATAATTAAAGGAATCATTATATCCTTTTAATTTCATAAAAAAAATATTTTAAATAGACTAAAAAAATCCTTCATTCATTTATTTATTAGTATTGAGATTACTATATTTTCACTTTATTAATTAATTTATTAATAACAATAGTATAATTTAAAAAATTAATTTTTTTATATTTCACAAAATTATAATTTTAATGAGATTTTTTTTAAATGATAATTTTAGTAGGGCAGAGTGAACATCATTATCACATTAGGTTAGTTGAAATCAATATATAATTTCTTGTAGGAGTACATACCTGTAGACGAATTTGTTAGTTGCTAGATCTGTCGTTTTCACTTCTTTCTAAACCCATTATCAAGTTGGTCGTCTAGTCCAATTGTAGTTTTATTCACTTTAAAAATCATCAAAAATAAAATAAAATTATTAATTCTATTTTTCATATCTTCTTAAATAAGCCGAGCAAATGATTTAAATAATGGATATGGTGATAAAAACTTGTTTATAGTGAAAAAAAAATTATTACATTTCGATATAGGAAATCTTTAAAGAGAGAGATTTAATATTAATATTTAAAGTTCAATTTAAATTCTTGTATTTGGAGATAGAAATGCAAAATTGATAAAATATTAGTTCAATAATTCATCACCAATGCCAAAATGAATGTTGGGTGGCACTATTTTTCTTGAGTTTGAAAAGATGAATCCTTGTCATCAATAATAATTCAATAATTGAAAACTATTCAATAATTGAAAACTATTCAATAATTGAAAACTATCTTATATAATTGGTTGCATAATTCTACAAACTTATCTTAATTCAGTCCTGTGAGTATACATTACATGTGATACACATGGGAAGTGTCTTTGACCTAATTTTTGTAATAATAACAAGTACCATTAATCCCAAATTCTACAACAGCTAAAGCAACTCAGAAAAAAAAAAGATGCTTTTGGAGATCACACGCCTGTTTTAATCTTAAATCTAATCAATTATTGATTTTTGGACTGCATATCTAATAACCAAAGTTGATCCTTATTCTCTCTACTCTTAGTCTTACACGGTTTATCCTCCTCCATTGTGATTTACTTTTTCTTTTTTCATATTCCATATCTCTGCATGCGAGAATTCCCTTGACTTTTTTGGTATTCAGATTGAAAAATTTTCCAAAAAAAAATGAAATTTATTTATTTATTTTTGTTTTCACGGTAAATATCTCGATCCCTTATCCGTTTAACAATTAGATATTAGTCTAATTATGTTCGAGATGTAAGTCGCAAGTCAAGATTTTTTACTCCTCTCTAAAGAAGTATTTAGTGGGATTCAAACTTGCTTCTCTCCAAAGAAATATTTAGTGAGATTCAAACTTCCCCTTTATTTATTTACTCAGCTTTATTTAACCAACTGAGCTATTCATCTTGGATAAAAAAATTATTTTTTTTAGTTTATAAAAAATAGAGAAAAAATGTTAATTGTTTGAAATTTTCTATATTTATAATATAATTATACAATTAAACTCAAGTTAATTAAATTTTGATTACGCATTAATTAGGATGAATTCTAGTTAATTAGGTGAGCTATATGAATTCTTGTTTTGGACTATTTGAAATATAATCACAGTTAACCTAATTAAGTTTTACTAGCATTCAATTAATATGTTTGAAGTATATATATATATATATATATATATATATTGGCTAGAGAATTGAATTTCAATTGGGAACTCAATCCTAAGAGAACTAAATTATCATGAAATAAATTAAGATGATTGGTTATATATAGTATATAGTATATATTAATTAAGATGGAACAGTTAAATAAACCAAATTAAGATGTTTGGCATTGATTGGTTGGCAAAAGGCATCTTATCTCATCACCCCATGAGAGGTTGTCCAAAGCCTGTAAGTATATAGAAAACTCTATTATATATGTCTTATTCCCTTTCTCTACATAATAAACAAATCCCATATTCTAATGGCCAAAAAAAAAATCCCATATTCTTTTATACAAGAGAACCACTATCTATTATTTATTATATTTGGAATCATTTTTCAACACATTAATATTGGAAGACATTAAACAATATTGAGAATCTTTTTGTTTTTTTTTTTGTTATATTTACGTGGAGGGTGCCAATAACAATAATAATAAGAGAAAGAGAGGAGTAAAATAAAAAAGATCTATTATATATATTTCTTTTGAGAACTAGTAGTAATTTGTATAGTATGTGCATATATATATAAACATTAGGTTCTTCTAAATGTTAACTAAAATATGAAGAGGAATCAAAAACCCATGTGCAGATGCCCTTTTCCCACCATAATCTTTTGAAAAAAAGAAAAAAAAAAGGTTCATATATGTGTTTATATGCTAATGGGATCTACTCTTTTATAAAGTAATAATGGAAGGAAAGATAATATACAATCTTCTTTCATTATTCTTTCTTTGGATGCCTCTCTTGGATTTGCATTTCTTTATATATTTATTTATACATCTTTTGCTCCCAAAAATCACTTATCTTTTGATCATACAAATAAATAAATAATTAGCTTATATAAATACTAAGCAACAATAGGTTCCAATTCTTTCCTTCCCACTACATGCATTCTTCTTCTTCTTTTTTTTTTTTTTTCTTTTTTACATAATATAATCTGAAATAGACAATCAAGCATAGAATTATATCAACCTAATGGCATCCCAAACCACAGTACATGATTGATTTAGCATTTCATATATTTTTTTCTCTAGAAGCAAGTAATAGAGATGTTTGAAACATCACTGTATATATATATATATTTATATATATTTTATATTGTAATGGATTTGCTTGCTAACACAAGCAATATATAGAGTCCTTGACAAAGAATCAAATGGTTTGATTTTTCCTTCATTCTCATAAATTAATTTTGTTTTGCATATATAATAGCAGGAGGGCATACTGGATGATAATAGAAATTATTCCTTAGGAAAAGTGTTACAAATTAATTTGAAATTTCTTCATTTCAAGAATGAAAAGAAAAGGAATTAATTTCTTCCTCATCTAATAACCTGCAAGAAGAGACCTCAGGATCATTAGTGATTCCGCTACAACATGGTGAAGAAAGTTGAGGAGGATCCATATCAAACCTCTCCTCCATTGTTGTTTTAGTTTTGCTGGTTTTTGAGGACTTGGAAATGAAGATCCTTTCTTTTTTAGGTTTTCTTTTCCTCTGAAAAACAAGGTAGACAACCCAATCTTCTAGTCCTAATTTCATCTTTGATACCTAAATTTCAAGAAAAAATTTCTATTATTAATTATTCATGCAAATTAACAGAAAAAAGGGTATCATATAATAATAATTACTCATAAAATAAATATTGTACCTGGTGAGTAGTGTTAGGGATTGTTGTTGAGGCTACAAGGCGATATTCATTCATGACCCATTGAGCTTTAGAGTCATTATTAGAATGATTATTCCCTTGACAGAAAATTAGAGTTCTTCTAATTCCAATTACGTGGTGATCAAAAGAAGCTATAATTTGCCTGGCTTTGCCAATAGCCTTCCAATAACCAGAACCAGCAGCTCTCTTGCATCTCTTTTCACTGTTATTTCCCCATTTTCTGCTAAAGAAATACCTCTTTTCCTTCAAATCACCTGTACCCAGAAAAAGAAAATTTTCAAATTAATTCAAGAAAACTTATAAAAGCTTCAAAACCTTGCAGATACAGTGTTGACATATCTAACATTGTTGCTTGATAAGTTGCTTTCGAGAAAAAAGTTATATGCTGAAAAAGCTGATTACGTTCAGATTATCAGAACTTAATTATCATTTCAAGGTAAATTTGGCATGTTCTAATAACTATAAGAGGCTTGAAAACAAATTCTCAAAACTGTTTTTTTGTTACTGCATTTAAAATTGTGCTTTTTCATAAAAAAGAAATAACAGATTTAAGGGGGAAAATGATACTATAATTATAAAGTAAATATAGTTTTGAGTAATTAACTAATTACCAGGCAAAGTCCAAGGATCAGCTTGGAAAACATCAAGTTCAGGAATAACAGAAGCAGGAAATGGAAAACCGAAGACTTTACGTCTCAAGTAATGAACAAGAAGCTCTTCATCTGTAGGACGAAACCTATAGCCAATAGGCAATTTGATTCCTCCTCCATTTCCGCCAAAAGTTGGTTTCTCCATGGCCAAATCAACCAAGTTAAGGTATAGAGATATTTGGGTTAATGGATCTTTAATTAACTCAACAATTAAGGCTGAGCTAATAAAGTAATTAACAAGAAACAAATAACTAAAAAGCCATATAACTAGGTTGAGGTTAATATAATAAATGAAGCGAACAAGAAAACCCAAGAAGAAGCAAAGGCTGACAGAGAAGACTCGTTGTGGCCTTCGTCTTTCTTGGTGACGCTAAGCTATGGAGAGACAAAGTTTCTTTATATATATATAGAGAGAGAGATGAAACAAAGAGAGAGAGAGTATTTAAAGAAAGGAAATGAAATTCCAAAGTTCATGTCTTTTTTTTCTTCCAATTCACACTCTGACTCAGTGAAAGAGAGATGGATTTGCTTGATTTGAATGGAAAATTAAAAAAAAAAAAAGGATTGCTTTAATTTGGCGGGTCATTTCGTTTGTCTTGCAAATTGGAAAGTGCAAAATTACAAACGTGTATAATTAGACATCATTAAAACACCACTCAACCAACTAAACAAACAAACAAACCTTTGTGCTTTCTTTCGGTCAAAACGCACGCGCTTCTTTGCTGTGTTTGAGCGCCACGTGTGCCACGCTTTCTACTGCTTCTTTTGCTCTCCCCCATTTTGGAATTGGAGTTAAACCAAATAATAAATTCACTCGATAATATAACATATCAATTCACTTATTAGATTATAATAAATATTTTTGATGGGTGAATATATTTGAATCGTTCAAAATAATTTTTTTTTTTAAAAAATAACTCTTTGCATAAATTAAAGTAATCGTCAGTTTTACAGGAAAAATAATCGTATTTTCTATAGTATTCAAGTGTCATTGAACGTTTGTCATTACCATAACTAAGTGAGATTAATCTTCCACTTTCATATACATTCAAGTGTTAATTAATGGTATTTTTTCCCTTTCCCTTCATTTCTTCTCAGCTTTTTTTCTCTGCTAGGATTTCGTGGCCATATCTGTAGAAATAGGGTTGCCGTCGGCCAAGCTCTACTATTTTTATTTGTTTTTTTTTTCTCTCTATTTTAGTATTTTCCAGTTGTATTTTGGTATAAATTGACTCTATTTTAGTATTTTCCAGTTGTATTTTGGTATAAATTTTGGTATTTTTTATCTTTCTTCACTGAAAAGTTTGGTCTTTTGGTTTCCAGATCTATTAGTTTATACATCTTGGAGGAATGTTGTTTTGTATTTTGTTCTAGGGCTCTACACTAAAATTGCAAAGGAGAATCATTCTTACCTCTCTCTCTTTGGAGTGTGGTTACAGAGTAGCCTTCCCCCGCCCAGTTCTGCTATTCTAGGAAGAGGATGTAGCCTGCGCTTGTATTGATTTCCTTTGGTCTCCTCTCCGGTCCCTGCTGAGGACGCTTGCTCCTACTCTTCCCTCATATGCTTCTAAACCTGAGGATGTCTGAGGTAATAAACCATTGTTCTTCTTCATCTGTGCATTTTTTTTTTTATCATGGTTTGTTGTTGTTGCAGATTCTTTATCTGCTCATTTTTTCAGTTTTTGGCCTTGTTCTTGTTTGTGTATGGCCAAGTGTACTGGGTGTGCTCTTCCAGAGCTTTAGGGTCTTCTGCACATGGGGAAGATGAATGTCTTTCTGGGTTTTTTAGGTTTGTGTCCCTTGTTTCATCCGGCCTCCCACAACCGGATGAAACTTGCTTGTACTGTGGGTTTTATTAATTTTATTGCTAATTTATATTAAAAAAAAGTGTTAATTAATGGTCGTCTTCAGGAATTTTGCTTGATGAGTGTATAAACTTTTTTGAAATAAAATTAAGGTTTGTTTGAAATTTTATTAATTAATAAACACTGAATTGCATGTCCACTCACAAGTAAACTTCTCAATTCCACCTTGATGTGTTGAACAACTGTTAGAACCTTTTGATTGATTTTGTCAATGACTGAAATTGTTAAACAACTTCTTTTATTAAAAAAAAAACTTATTTTTTCAACCATTGAAATTGTTGAACATCTTCTTCTGTTGAAATGACTTCTTTTTCATGAATAAGATTTTTGAGCAACTTATTCTATTAAAAAGACTTTTTTGTTCAATGACACATATGGTTGAATTATACTATCAACTTGAAATTATTTGATTCTCTGATCTTTACTTGCTGTAAATAAATATTTCTCCCTTCCTTGCGTCATTTGAGAAGCAATCTTTCTTTTTTCTTCAATTGTCTTTTGCTTTTGAGACGTTAATTAATTAGGAGGTTAATATATAACAAGCCTAGTGTTGCAATAATATTATAATGCTCTAAATTTATTTGATCAATAACATAAAATTTTTTCGAGTTATATTTACTATTTGAACATATCTTCTAATTTTGAAATAACTGTATCGTCTTTTTCTTTATCTACTTGGTTCAAATTCAAGGGCATATTTTAATTATTTAATGTTTTTAAAAGCTTAAACTTTAATTTTTGTAATTTCCACCAAAACAATGAAAGTATATATAAGAATTGACACTAATTAACTATTCACTTTGAATCAGCAAACAAAATGAATGATTCTACTCACTTTTAAAACGACAATCAATTTTCCTTCAACTCTTTTGCCTCCCACTATGTTTCTTCCATTGCATTATTATTATTATTATTATTATTTTGTTCTGGTATCATTTAATTAACTTTATGATGTCGGATCATTTAGTGCACTTGGTAAGATAATTTCTATATTATTACTATTATTTAAATGATATCAATTAAAATTTATAAAATTAGCTAATAACAAGTGAATCAATCAACAAAAAATTAACAATTTAGAATAATTTTTCTAATTAATATCCTATACTGATTAAGAGTTGTTATTTCAAATAAAATATAAAATAATGAAAAGAGAAAAAAAAATAAGATTTTAATTAAAATTGTATTTCATTATAATTATTATCATCTCAATTGAATTGACGAAAAAAAAAAGGAATCTCAATTGATAGGTCAAATTTTTGACTCATTTATTTATTTTTTAATTAATTCATTCATGTTTATTTAATTTTATTATACCAAGTTGTTTTTAAGCACGGGTTGGATAAACTATTCTAAAATAGGAGAAATCGAAACTCTTCAATAGTAACCTTAGCCTTTTTTTTTTTTGAAAGTAATTTGAACTTTGACTAAATGAGAAAGCTAGAGAAGAAGTGTACCTTCAATATATTATTATATTATCCCACGTAGAATATCTATATTTCAATTGAAATTTGTTAGTGGGTCAAACAGATGTTGCCCTATTTGTAATTTATATATAGTAGTTCATATGAAATTGTCTTAAATGGAATTCATACAAGGTTTGAATGAAAAATAATAATTAATTATATTACATATTATAATATAATTTAAAAAAAGTATATTGCCAACACTATTTTTCTTTGATTAAGACTTTGGTTTGCTGGGTTATCATTTGCTATTTTGTGTAAATCACTTATTACTTCTAAATATATTTTAAATAAAATTACGAAAAGTTACATTTCTCACCAATTTTTAAAATTTTTTTTTATATTTATTCATATTTTTTTAGTTATTGTGCAAAAATATAAGTTATCATATATATATAATTGTTGAAAAAATGAATGTAGACCTACCTCAACTCTAAAATCTAACTCATAATGTGAGAACAGTCTAAGTCATTATAAAAAGTATATTTTTATTTTATTTAATTAATGTGAGATACTCAACACACACCCTCATACTCAGGACAGAACACATGCAAAAATTTAGAGTCTGGAATTTTCAAAATTAGATATCTGGGAATGACTTAATATTAAAATATTAGTTCAAAAAATAATTTTTAACTTTGACTCAGTCTGGTTCGATATTTTTTATATAGTCCAAAATAATTTTTGTGGTATTTTAATTAAATAATATTTATTTTAATATTTATAATTTTTTATAATAATAAAAATAAATAAAAATAAAAATAAATAATAAATAAATAAATAATAAAAAATAATAAAAATAAAAAATAAAAATAAAAATTGGCAATGAAAAAATCAGAGACGAAAAAATTGGTCACCAAAAGTAAAATTGACCATGGCCAATTCGCCCGCAGGAATTTCTTTTATTTATTTATTTCTCGCTTAAAAATTCTATGTTAAAAAAATAAATTTTTATCTAACTCTATTTTAAAAGTTAACTCATGAAGTGAAAATTTTTTAAATCATTATAAAGAGCACAGTTATATTTTATTTAATCATTATGGGATATTCAATAATAATAAACTCATAATAAAATTTGTCCACACTATATGAATCTAATAAATTTATTAATTAATAAAAAAATCTAATAAATTTAAAAATATGATAAATTTGTAATTTTTATGCCAATTTTATAAAAACTCCCAAAAGTACGGGTACTAAACTCGCTGATTAGGGTGTAAATTCAATTCTTTACTTTAATTTTTCTTTTCATCGATATTTTAATGAATTTTCTTTATTAAAGAAAAATCCTTTAATTTTTAAAAACCTGTAAAAACTTCCTCACATTTTCTGAAACCAAAAAAGCTTCCTTGATACTGATTTTTCGATATATAGAACATAAAATTGAACATCTTCAAACCATAAACTAAAAATAGCTCACTATGATAAATAGTATTTTAGTCTAATTATAAAAAATGAAGTTATTTTCAATTGTCTATGTTGATGTGGTCTCAATCCTCAAACCTGTCTTGTGGTTTACGCATTGATTTTTTTTTTTTGAAAAATAAAGTCGCTAATTAAAACCTTATCATATTTTGACTTATATTAGATTAAAATAAATAAGTTCAGAAAATGTCGTCACAACACCACTAATTAATCTTGACAAAAGAAAAAAAAAATCCAACCATTACAACTGTTTTTTCTCTATTTCCTGATTTGTTTAATCAAGATTTGGATTGCATTTTTAATATTGTATTTATAATAGATGATAAAAGCTCTCAATCAATATAATAACGATAATAAAAATAAATAATAATCACTCTAATATTAATGATGAATAGTTTTTTATGGGAATCTAATACAAATGGTAGAAAGAAAATCCATTGACTTTCTTGGGAGAGACTTTGTGTGGGGAAAAAAGATGGAAGATTGGGTTTTCGTCATCTCCATTGTTCAACTTAGCAATGTTGGCTAAGGAAGGTTGGCGTCAACAAACATTTGTTAAGAAGAGGTTTGAGGTGGAGAATTTGTTCTAGTTCCTCTATAATCATGTGGAAAGAGCCATGATTAATTGATAATGATAATTTTTTTGTAGGCTCGGTTGTCTTTCAAGATATGAAAAACTTGTAAGCAAGGGATCTTTTTACTATTGAGGGGCAGTGGGATATGGAAAAGTTGCAAAGACTTCTTCCCCTTGATGTGCAACGTATTTGTTCAATTCCTATTAATAGACGATTAGACTCTGACCAACTTACTTGGCACTTTATGAAGAATGGCAGCTATAGTGTCAAATCGGGGTATCATTTGGCAAGGAGTTTATTTGTGGATGATACTTCTTTAATAATACAGGGACCTTCGATGCGTCTTTGGAATGCCAAATTGCCTCATAAAGTCAAAATGTTGGTTTAGCAAATCCTTAGAAATATAATTCCAACTAAATCACGGCTAGCTGATAAGGGTGTTATAACTGACGGTTGTTGTCCTTTTTGTGGAGAATTTGAGAGTATTGGCCATGTTTTCTTTAGTTGTTCTCATATCCAAGCTAACTGGAGTTTAGTTGATTTGCATTTAACTGCTGCTCGAGATATTTTCTCTTTAATCTTTAATTTATTTTCTTACGGTGATGAACAGATTGCATTGAAGGGTTACTCGGTTCTATGGAGTAGCTGGTGGTATAGAAATCGAGCTATTTGGCACCAGCAAATTTTTAGCTCACTTCAGATTGCCCAGTTTGACCACTTTACGTTGAGACTGGAGTTTATGAGGCATTCACAACTCTTCAGTGGGTGGCCGACGTCAGCAGCAGATTTTTGTCAATCATTGGTCTGCTCCAAGAGAAGGGTGGTTGAAAATGAATGTGGATGCAACTCTTTCTGATGCTATTTTTAAGACTAGTTATGGTGCCATCTTGAGAGACCTTGAGGGCAGGTTTGTTGCAGGACTTGCTCACTCTTTTGATGATTTGTTAGAGCCGATCTTAGCTGAAGCTATGGGCATACGGGAGGTTTTGAGTTGGAAATATGCTAGGAATATCTCGAATGTGGAAATTAAAGTTGATAACCAATCTGTGTATAATGCTCTTACAAAATCTTACATGGATTTCTCAGAATTTGGGATAATTATTGGTGATGGTCAATCTATTACGAGCAACTTTCATGGAGTTGAGTGTTCTTGGATTCGAAGGCAAACGAACTCAATAAAACAATGTTGCACAGAGAATAGATTGTGAACATAACATCTATTATTCACAATCAATAGTATTTATACAGCATGTATCCTCACAGAGAGTTGGTTACAAATGATAAGATTTACATCTAAATACAGCTACATGTATATCAAATATAACTAATTTGTACTTATCTTATTTGTTGGTTCAATACTCCCTCGTAAGATGGAGGTACTATTGCGTACTCCAATCTTGAATCGATTTGCAATGAACGCTGATTTTGACAATGGCTTTGTGAGGAGATCAGCTAACTGATCCTTGGTTGATACATGAGAAATCCGCAGCTTTTTGTTTTGAACAAGTTCTCTGACAAAATGAATATCTATCTCGATTTCATTCTTGAATGATAGACTGGGTTTTGACACGCATATGTAGCAGAGACATTGTCACAGTACAACACAGGTGTAGACTTTTGTAGTCCAAGTTCTGTCAACAACGAACTTACCCAAACTACTTCAGAAGCAGCAGAGGCTACTGCTCGATACTCAGCCTCGGTAGAGGATCGTGCCACTGATTTCTATTTTCTAGACGACCAAGAGATTGGAATCGTTCCAAGATACACAATATAACCTGAAGTTGACAGCCTATCAATCGGATCCCCAGCCCAATCTGCATTTGAAAATGCATGAAAAACAAGTGTAGGCTGTGAATTGATCATGATTCCATAGTCAATCGTGGACTTGAGGTACCGTAATAGTCGTTTTAGAGCATCCCAATGCTGTGCAGTCGGACTTTGCATGTATTGAGACAATTTGTTTACAGAAAAGCAAATGTCTGGCCTAGTCCAAGTGACATATTGCAGTGCTCTGACTAATCTCCTATATGCAGTCGATTCTACCTCTAAAGAACCTGAAATATTCTTAGTTAAGCTTGTTGTAGTTGCAAACGGGGTTGAGACAGGTTTCGCTCCATCCATACCCGAAGTAGCTAAGATTTTCCGAACATAGTGATGTTGTGATAAGAACAGCCCATCTGTAGTATGGTGAACATCTATTCCCAAAAATAAATTCAACTTCTGTGGGCCATTCAAAGAAAACCTGGATGCCAACTCCTCAACAAACAACTTAATAAACTCATTACTGCTTCCAGTGAGCAACAAATCATCAACATAGACAAGAAAGAAACACACTATGTCACCCTTTCTATAAATAAAGAGTGATTGATCACTTTTTTATTGAATAAAACCAAATTGAAGAGCACAATTTCTCAATGCTTGATACCAGGCTCTTGGAGCTTGACAAAGCCCATATAATACCTTTACAAGTTTACAGACATAATTTGGTTTTTCAGAATTCACAAAGCCAGGCGGTTGTATCATAAATACCTGTTCTTGCAGTGGTCCATGGAGGAATGCATTGTTAACATCTAGCTGACAAATTCTCCACTTTTTCGAAATTGCCAATGTCAAAACTATTCGAATCGTTGTTGGCTTTAGAACTGGACTAAAAGTGTCTCCAAAATCCAGTCCATGCCTTTGATTATAACCCTTTGCGACCAATCGCGCTTTATACTTTGCAATTGTTCCATCTGAATTTCTTTTGACCCGAAAAATCCACTTATAGCCAATTAAATTGTGATTACTGCTGGGAGGAACAAGTTCCCAAGTTCCATTAGCCATTAAAGCATTAAACTCAGAAGACATTGCCTTTCTCCATTCTGGTATTTTTAGAGCATGAGACACACATGTTGGTCCTAGACCGGGGGGCAAAGGATGTTTCGAAACTGAATGAATGACCTTAGGTTTGAAAATATTATTTTGGGACCTCGTGACCATCTGATGAGTGCGTACTGGCTGGGTTATTGGATTAGTCTCAGATTGCAATGAAGTACTAGTCGACTCAGACTCAATTGAGACAGGATGTGGAGAAGATAAGGAGTCAGACCCCGATGACTCAGAAGATGAAATAGACTATTGATTTGAGTGAGATAGAGATCGTGAAGAAGAAGACCCAGATGTATGCAATGAAGAACTTGATCCAGCAGAGGATGAAGATTGAATTGAATTATCTGTGAAAGTTTGTTCAGATGAATTCAATAAAACCCTAGAGTCAAAAGGGACGAAATTAACACTACTAGACTGAAACGGCACAGTACTAGGCGTTTGGGACTCTGAATTTAAATGGGACTACACCGTTTCAAAATTAGGAACATTATACCACTCAGCAGTTTCCGATTCCTGCAACCAGAGTTTTTCACCAGGAAAACTAGTCTCCACAAAAATTACATGACGAGACACATAAATTCGTTGGCTCTGTGGTTTATAACACAAGTATGCACTATGATTCAAGGAATACCCCAGAAATATACATGGTTTAGACCTAGCTTCAAACTTATTATGATTATATGGTCGAAGATGGGGATAACATAGGCAGCCAAAAATTTTCAGTTTGCTATAATTGGGCTTCCTATTAAATAACTTAAGAAATGGTGATTGCATTTGAAGAACAGGTGTGGGAAGCCGATTGATAAGATAAGTAGCTACCTGAAAACCATAAGTTCAAAATTTTGATGGTAAGGATGCAGACTGCAATAATGTAAGACCAGTTTCCACTAAATGCCTATGATGACGTTCTGCTGCACCATTGTGCTGAGGTGTATAAGGTGGTGTTTTAAGATGTGTAATCCCATGATTTTTCAAGATTGTTTTTAAGGCAACATATTCACCTCCCCCATCTATGTAAACACTAACAATCTTAGTTTGAAACATATTCTCAACTAGTTTCTGGAAAATAGGAAAAACTATGGCAACATCAGACTTGACTTTCAAAGGATAAAACCAAATGTATTTGGTATAATGATCAACAAATATTATATAATATCTAAAACTAGAGTACTAGTAAGGGAAGAAATACCAAAAGCGAGTCTATGACTCTTATTACAATGATAAGAATTACAATCAAAACCAGCAGACAATTCAGGTAAATTAAACTTGGACAAAACATAACAACTAACTCTAGCAGCAGGATGACCAAGGCGTTGATGCCAAACAAACGATGAACCACGAACAGACAAATGAGCAGCAAAAGGAGACCGAGCTTTGGAAAGTGAAGAAAGACAATAAAGTGAGTCCTTAATTTGACCCTTTGTCAGTATCTCCCCCGTGACCAGATCCTTAATAATAAAACAGTCAAAGAAGAATTCAATAGACACGTTATTAGCCAAACAAAAAGCAGAAACATAGATCAAGTTCTCTTTAGCACGTGGAACACACAAGACATTATTTAAGGAGTATGTTTTTAATGGAAAGGAAATTAATTGAGAACAAACATGTGTTATTCGTAAACCTTTACCATCAGTGAGGTGTAGCTCGTCAAGACCCTCATAGGGTGTATGCAGTGACAAATTCTGCAGATCATTAGTCACATGATGAGATGCTCCTGTATCCATAATCCAGTTCTGCGACTCAATGGCAGTAGTATGATGTGCTTTGGGTTGAGGAAAATTATCTTTGAAAAAGTCTTTAACTTTAAAACACTGCTTAGCGATATGACCTGGCCTTTCACAAATCTGACACACACTTTTAAAACCTCCTACATTTCTCTTGTTGCTATTACCTCGCAAATTTTTATCAGAAGCGAAACGTGAGCTACCAACTATTCCAGATTTGTTATTAGAATAACCTTGATTATTTTGCCGAGAATAAGACCCACACCTAACATTGTTTGCAGTGATCGGCATTGAATCATAGGAAAAATCGATTCTCTTCAAATATAACTCATGTGATTGAAGTTTCTCCTCCAATTCTTCAAACGAAATAACAGAATCGCGCCCTTACTACAGCCGCGATATCACGAAACTCTGATCCAACGCCATTCAGAACATAAATTACCAGGTCGACATCCAACGCCTTAACCTGCTGCAAATATTCAGAGACAGAGCGTGACTCAAGCTTGAGATTGGAGAGTTTATCACGAAATGACATAATTCTCGTAGCAGATTTATTCGCACAAGATTTCTGAATTCTTTCCCATGCATCTGCAGAAGATGATGCGGATGACACAATATGCATAGCAGAGAAACTGGTTGCAGCTATGATTGCAACCAAGATTAATTGATCTTGACAAATCCAAAACTCGTAATCCTTATTAACCTCATCTTTCTCATCTTTATGAATGATGGGAGAAGGACACGACAAAGAACGATCAATATAACCCATCAAATTGTATCCTTTGAAAACAGGTACAACTTGTGCTCGCCAGGCAGGATAATTTTGTTGCTTGAGTTTTAGAGGAAACTGCGGCTCATTAAAGGAAATCAAAGTCCTTCCAGAAGAATGGACAATATTAGGAACATTTGATGGTGAAGCCATAGATCTGAAAAAAAAGAGAGGAAGAACTAGAAACTGAATCTGAAACCTAATAAGTTTTAGGCTCTGATACCATAAAACAATATTGCACAGAGAATAGATTGTGAACATAACATTTATTATTCACAATCAATAGTATTTATACAGCATGTATCCTCACAACAGAGTTGGTTACAAATGATAAGATTTACATCTAAATACAACTACATGTATATCAAATATAACTAATTTGTACTTATCTTATTTGTTGGTTCAATACTCAATGGCTCACAACTTAACTAGGATGGCTAGTTCTTATGCTAACCTTCATGTTTGGAATGTTATTCAATCTTTTCTTACTGATATTATATATTTAGAATCACACAACCAAGATCCTAGATAAAGATGTATTGGGGTACCCTAATGGTTGGGCGTCTTAGTATGATCTTGTTGTTGATTCAAGAGTTGTTTTTCTTTCAGTTGTTTCTAATAATATATTTCCCTTTCAAAAAAATCACTCTAATATTAATTCTTTAATTAAAATTTATAATTATTTTAAATAAAATTTAAATAGCATTAAATTAAAAATTTATAAGTTTAGTCATCAATTTATATGGCTGAATTGGTTCAATGGCACAACCATTCATGACCATAATTGCCAATAGTGTTTTCTCTCTACTATTTTTTTTCTATTATTCTTTCAAATATTAAATTTTGATATGAACTCTTAATGAATGTATTTTCTTTATAAATCTATTGGATTGCAGCTGATAATTATTTTGTATACAATAGCTGAAAAATAATTTGGTTAAAATTTAAAATCAATGGTTGATAAAAGTTTAAAAAATAATAGTGCCTTTATTTAGAGCTTTAATTTATTTTATAATCAGATAAAATAAACTTTTTTAAAAATTTAATATTATGAAATTTGTTTTCATGCCACTCTCTATTGACTGTTGCTATCATAAATTAGTTTATAAATTAAGTAGTATTAACAATTAAAATAATATTAATTATATTATTTTAATATTTTAATTAAATATGAAATTTATATGTTGATATAGGATAGATACATGCACGTTCATTAATTATAGTAACATTATTGAATTTAAAAATTATATATAATAAATATCTGATTAAATAAATAAATATTTTGGTGTTTCATTATTTCATTAGAATATTTCATTATTCTCCAGACTACAAAGTAGGAAACCAACAAACAGCGAAATTTGACTCGAGTAGAAAGAACTCTATTAATTCAAGAAAGGTGTGTCGATTGTACAATATGCATTGTATGCTAATTATATTTTTATTAATCAATTTAACTATTAATAACAACCATTAATTATCTACATCTACATAAAAATAATTAACAACTAATTATAACAAATATATATAGATATACAACTAATCATAATACATTAAACTTAAAAATTATATATATAATTATATTATTAATAAAAATTTTATATAACCGCTGATAAATTTTAACTAAATAATTAATATTTATCAGTTAATAGTTAACAGCCACTCACTACGTATCAATAATAGTTTACCAGTTATCGATTAACACAAACAATTAAATCAAACAAAATCTATAATTATCTTTAGAAAATAAGACAGGACCGGTTTTAAAATTAAATTATAATATAAGCTTTGAATCTGCTTGAATGCTCTATATATCTTGTTTTTTTTTTTTTTTTGTGAACATATTTTGTAATATTTTCAATACGATATATATATTTATATATCATTTTTTTAATTTATAATGCATTTATTGTGCTAATTTCAAATCTTGTAAAATTTTCTCTTATTTTAATAAGGGACCGTCCTCATAAAATAAATGAAGCAGTTTACGCTAAAAGTTAAAAAATAATAATAATCTAAAAAAATTAATCAATTAAATAAGTAAAAAAAATAGACATTTTAACGTATTATTCCCAACGATAGTGATTATAAAAAATAAAATTTATTCAAGTTATACTATTTTTTCTATTTTTATTTTCAAGTTAATTTAATTATTTTTATTTAAAATAATTACTATTTAATTATATTTTATCTGAAGAAATTATTTTTTAACTAAATTATGAGTTATGTCATTTCTCAATAAGTAACAAAAATAGATTCATTGTGGTAGACCATTCTCATGAATTGGAACTTCTTGGAAGAGACTAATTTCCCATATTTATTATGTGTTTTTTACTCTCTCATTGACTGACTTTTGTCTAAATTTCAAAAAGTACTGTGTTTCATCCCACAAATAACCAGGCTAATATTAGACAACAATGACAATGACATCCATGATAATTATATTGCTCTTTACACTTTACAAATATCAAAATAATAATCATTTGCCACAAACATTTTGGCAATAACTAAACTAGCTAATAATTATTTATGATTATATATTTGTATTTTTATAACCTTTAATTCATTCCTCTCTATGTTCAATAATAAATCAATATACATCTTAAGTATTAAATTTGTGATTTTTTTTATTTACCAATATTATCTTATCATAAATAATTTTTAATACATTGTGCTAAATCCATCTGTTTATTTTGGTCCAAAATATAAAAATTATTAATAACGTCTTATAAATGTTCATAGTTTATATTTGAAAAAGTTATAGAATTTAAATTTTATATGTAAATAAATTTTATAAAAATTTTAAATATTAAATTATTATTCAATATTTATATTTATATTTTTAAATATAAGTGATCATAACTATCATTAAATTACTATTTAAAGTTATTGTATTTAATTTTAATTTTATCAAATGTATTAAATTTTTATCTAATTAATAATAAAAATATTTTCATTTTATAAAATTTTTAATATTTAATATATATATATTGAACCATATAAAATAGTTAATATATAATCATGTATAACAATACATGGAAAATGCATAATAACGCAATCACGCGTACTTGAGCAATATTAATTAAATGTAGGTAGTCATTTAGGGAAACAGTTAAATAAATAAAATAAGATCGGCAAGGTAAGCTCGTCAAAGGGTTTTTCTTTTCATTTTTCCTTATTTTCTTTATTCTTATCTTATTTAGAAATTTTATTTAAAATATTTAAGTTAATTTCGTCAATATAATTAAATTAAATTTTTATACAAAAATCTAATTTTAAATATTTTGTTTATAAAGTTCAAAAAAATATTTTGTACATAAATAATGAATTTTAGTTTGATTTACTAATAAAAATAAATAAATACAAACATTGAAGTTTTAAAAGATTAGTAGTAAAATAAAAATAAAAAATATGTTAAATATGATAAAATAGAATTTAAAAAATTAAAATTTAATAATTAGTGAAAAATTCAGTGATGCACGAAAATTCAGTGAAAATTTATTTTGAAAATAATTTATTATATTCAACATTAATATTAAATAAAATTTTGACTAATTAATTATTTGAGTGATTATTGATTTAATTGAGATTTTTAAGTGATTGATTTTCAAATAATTTAAAATTAAAAAAATTAATTTTAAGTATTTAAGGATGTTATTATCCAACATTATTTACTTAAAATTTAATTTAATGTTATGATTGTTTGAAAAAAGTTGCTTAATTTGTTATGGTTTACACCACAGAATAAGCTTTTTATGTGATAGCATATGCAACAGGCAGATTCCATATTTCACCATTTACAGAATCAAAACTGCATATATAGTTTTGGAATAATCAATGCTAGCTTTTGAATCCGATCCTACAAATAATTGGAATGCAAATTTATGGAAGATAAAAAGAACCCTTTTGTATGAATTACTTATAAATTAAGGATTAGCTTTTTCATTCTTTCTCAAACTTAAAATTCAAGATTTAAAATTTAAAATGGTGTATAAAAGCTCAATTAAGAGAGTGATTAAGTGTTGGCTTTTCATCTTTGGATGGTGATGCTATGAAATATGAATAATTCAGTTTTTGTATTAGTAAAACTCAGGTGCTGATGTTGAATTTAAAGATAGTGGGGTCTTATTAATAATAGAATTTATTTATTGTAGAATTTTTTTTTCAACATATTATTGTTACCATAAAAAAAATTAAGACTAATCTCATTGAAAAATATATCAATAGATAAATATGATACTTTTTCAGCTCAATAATTTTTTTTGGAGCTCAAATTATTATCTCGTGAAATCTTGGATTGCAACCTAAAGTTCTTAATGAGATTTTTCTAAAGACAATTGTTAAAGTTTTTTACTTAAATTCCCAAAAAACAAGTGTTAGAGTTTTTACTAAAATTATTAAAAATATACAAAATCTTTCCATTAAAAATAATCAAACAATAATATTGTTATTGTTTATTCTATTGTTAAGTTGTTATAATATTATTGAAAACGAGAAAAATAAAATTGAAATTTAAATGCCTCGTGATTATAAAATATTGAAAATTATAGAATGACATATAAAATTATATAAATCATCAAACAATATAAAAAATGTCTATTCAAGAATTATTATTTCTCTATGCTAACTCTGATATTCCAATTTTAGAACTAGCTAATTACTATTGTCATTTTATGTTAATAAAAAGAAATTAAAAACCCATATCATATTATCTCCAAATTCTTGCTAATAAAGTAACAATATAGTAAAATTTATCGAGCATCCAGCTCAAAAGGAAAAAAAAAAACAATGGCATTATATACAGGCTAAATAATTATGAAATCCCTCAAATTTTACATATTACACTAGTCATTTTTTATATTTTTAAGATCTAATTTTTGCAACATTGTATTTTTATAAATTAAACTTTTTAGTCCTTTTATCAATATTTTCATCCTAAAATCATTAGCCAACTATTTTGATATTATAAAATAACTTATTTATTCTTCATTTATATATATTTATCTTTGTTATTTATTAAATTTATTTTATTTTTAATTTTATTTTATATATAGATTGTTTATAAAATAATAAAAGATATTATTAGTATTATTTGAAATTATTTTTTAGTAATATCTATAAAATTAAAATAAATGATATATATGGATTGTCTGCAAAATAATAAAAGATTTTATTTATATTATTTAAAATTATTTTTAAATAATATTTATAAAATTAAAATAAATTATATGTAAGAAATATAAATAAAATTAAAAATAAGCATGACTTAACAAATAACAAATAAAGAAATATATAAAGGAAAGGCAAATAAATTATTTTATAATATTAAAATAGTTGACTAATATTTTTAGGATAAAAATATTAACAAAATGACTAAACAGTTTAATATTTGAAAACAGATGGATGCAGAAATAAGATGTTGAAAATACAGAAACTGACTAGTATAATATGTAAAATCTCAGAACTTTATAATTATTTAGCTATATATATATATATTAAAGAAAAGCCCCCACATGTCCCATTGTAGGTCTGCTTTTTTTTTTTTTAGCAGTCGAGATAAATTACATTATCACAAATCATTCAAGTAATGGGGCTGATTAGAGCCCTAGGCCGAGCCCCAAGCCGGTCTAAGTTGTCTATGAGCAATTGCATTGGCAAGTCAATCTACTACAAGGTTACAAGATCTTTTAGCATGAGTAAAACAACAATCCATGTATAAAAGCTAAAGTAAGTCTTTTGATGTTCTGGACATATCCTTTAATTTCCAATGGCCAAGATTCCAATGAGTTAATAGGCTTGTATGAGAATAGTAATGGTGTCCCACTCAGTGATGGGATCCACACATAAAAAAAGAGATAACTTTTAAAAAGCTATCTCGCCCTAAATTATAAATGGACAGTTTTTTGAAAGTTGTCCTTTCTATGATAAACGAGTTTTTATACGGGAGGAAAGGCCTATAAATAGGTCTTCTATTTCAATGTTATGCATATCAAATTTTTGAGAAAAAAAATTAGAGAATTTTTAAAGGATAAAATATATATGAGATAATATTTTTGAGTGATAAAATAGTAAAATTTTATTTTGAAGGTATTTTTTAAAAAATATTTATTATTTGTTTATGTTATTTATGCGTATTCTCTCTAAAATTTGTATCATTTTTTATTATTAGTGGATTTCTTTCTCTCCTTCACCGGTAAATGTAGGCTAACGCCGAATTACGTAAATTTATGTGTTTCTATTTATTTTCTCTATTTTTTTATTTATCATATTTTTTTCAAATAAATATTTTACTTCTGCATTCAATCCCAACAAGTAGTATCAGAGCTTTGCTAATATTTATTTGAGATTAATTATGACAATAATAAAATTTAATATTGTGAAATTTGAGCACAATATGAGTTTTGCTATATGGCAAGTCAAGATGAAAGCAATCTTAAAGTAAAATAGTTTGTATAAAGCATTATTGGGTAACGATTAGATGCCCGCTACGATGGATGAAAATAAAAAGGTTAAAATTGATGAAAAGACTCTATCAACAATTCAACTATGCTTGTCCAATGAAGTCTTACATGAAGCCCTTGATCAAAAGACAGCTAAGAATTTATGGGACAAGTTGAAATCTTTGCATATCACAAAGAACTTCACTACCAAGTTGATTGCCAAACACCATTTGTATACTCTTTTTATGGGGGAGGGTACATCAATTAAGTCGCATATTGATGAATTCTCTTTCATTCTTTTGGACTTGGTAAATATGGAGATTAAGTATGAAGATGAAGATTTGGCTCTTATATTGCTTCGTTTCGTTATCTCCATCATATAAAAATTTTAGAGAGACATTGATTCACAGTAATAAGTCTATAAATTTGGAAGAGGTAAAAATATCTTTGTATTATAAAGAGCTCTTAGATAAAGAACTCTCCAGTAGCTATTCTGATGATTCGAAAATTTTGATGGTTAGAAAAAGATTTTCTCAGCAAAGAATAGTCATCTTACATGTAATTACTGTAAGAAGAAATGACACGTTAAAGCGAAGTGTTTTAAGCTTCAAAATTAAAAAAAAAAGAATCAGAAAGAGAAATTTAATGAAGCCAGTGTTGTTTAGGAGGACAACGATATATATGTCGCGACTGAAAATGATGTCAAATTCAAACAATGATGGATTTTAAATTTTGCTTGCTCATTCTATATATGTATTCATAGAGATTGGTTTTCCTTTTATGAACTTTTACACAGATGAGTTGTGTTCATGGGTAATAATCATCCTTGTAAGATTATCGGTATTGATATTATCAAAATTAGAATACATGATGGCGTGATTCAATTATTGACTAATGTTTAATATATTCCTGATTTGAAGAAGAATCACATCTTCTTATCTGCTTTGGATAATCTTGACTATAGATTTTCTAATGGAGATGGAGTTTTGAATATTCTGAAAAGTGCTCCAGTTATAATGAAAGCTAACTAAATTAGTAGATTATATGTATTGCAATGATCTACGGATATGGGTTTAGCTGCGGTCTCTTCTCATATGTCAAATTCAAATATGATCAAGATGTGACATATGTGGCTTGTACATAAGAGTGAGAAGAGTTTGACAATGTTAAGTAAGTCTAAGCATTGTTTGAACTTAATTAGTACTGGTAATCGCTGATTTTATCCTACGGGACTATTTGGAGAAGGTGAAAAGAAATTCTCTAATTTGTTATAATGAATTTAAGTCAAGGTGGAACTGTAAGTAATTTCTTGGCAATTAAAGTTATAGAAATATATTACTTTGGCATATTGCTTATAGAAAAATTGCTGATATAAAAGTCGTCCCAACCACTTGAGTGTGAGATGAAGAATTGATAATGTCTCACTCAGTGGTGGGACCTATACATTAAAAAAAAGACCATAAATTATAAAGGGACAGCTTTTTGAAAGATGTTTCTTCCCTGGTAAACACGTTTTTATATGCGTGGGAAGCCCTATAAAAAAAGTTGTCCCTTCCCCTTCAGTTTTATTTTTGAGAAGAAAAAAAATTAGAGAATTTTTGAGGAATAAAATATATATGAGATAATATTTTTTAGTGATAAAATAGTGAGATTTTATTTTGAATGTATTTTTTTTAAAAACACTTATCACTATTTTTGTTTATCTCATTTGTGCGTATTCTCTCTAAAATTTATACCACTTTTTAATTATTAGTAGATTTATTTTCTCATTCGTCCGTGAATGTACGTTAATATCGAACTATGTAAATTTGTGTGTTTCTATTTATTTTTTTTATTTTTTTATTTATCGTATTTTTGCCCAAATATATATTTTACTTGTGCATTCAATCCCAAAAAATAGATCAAGCAGATTCAAAGATGTATTTTATGAAATTGTAGGATTTTGCTCGTTGTACAGTTAGCAAGAGGGCTTAAGCTTTATTTCTAAGAGGTGAAGAGGATCTTATGAGACAAGCAATTCAATCCATTAACTTCCATTCCATGATCTAGCTATCATTGCCGCTCTAGCCCATTGGTATTTGGAATTGTAGGATGCATCTGAATTGAATTTAATCCACCCTTTAGGAGGGGTCTCCATTTAGGCATAGGAGCATTAGGCAGATTCACCCTATTGTTACTAGTAAAAGAGATAGATTGATCCGCTTCTTTCATGGTAGCTTCAAAAAAATCCGTATATAATATAAAGACTCTATTAACTGAAAATGAGGGGTCTGGGATAGTACCTTGAAAGCAAAATTCATTTCTGGATTTCCAAATACTCAGGGATGTTCATAGCATTAGAAACATCAAGCCACCAAACATGAAAAACTGACTGATTATAAGCAACTAGCAAAAGGATTGAAACCCAAGTTGGATTTGAACCAAGAAGCTCTAGCATGATCACACTGAAAAAAGATATGCATTTCTGATTCTTCAGCCCTATTACGTATAGCACATAGATCATTGCTCTTGAGATTCCTTTTATGGAGATTGACCATGGAAGGAAGAGCATCTGCACGAACTCTCCAAATAAAGCTGTTAATCATGGGTTGTACTAAGTTATTAAGGGTAGAAAATTAGTATTGGTCAAACTTAAGTACTTAGTTATTAAGGGCAGGAAATTAGTATTGAAATGTTAATCTTTCAATCATTTCATGCTTAAATCCAATTTGATATGTTTGGAAGAAAGATTTAGAGGATTTATGAAAGAGTTTTCTAGGTGTTATATGTATTAAATTTTGAGGGAGTTATCTACGATTTCATTTTTAAAGACCTTTTGGTTACCTCATGGCTGCTAGCTTAGAACTACTAAGGTCTAGTAACTTTGGTCGCTAAGACTTGTTAATTATCTTCAACTTTGGTCTGATATGAGAAACATTTAAAAAAAAATTTCAATAACTATATTAAAATTAAACTAATTACAGTCATTTTGAAGGATGACTATTTAACAATCTCTTTTATTTATTAGAAAATATTTATACAATATCTCTCATAATAAATAAATTTATAATAAATATTTTCTAACTATTGAGCAACCACTGTAAAATTACTATAATTAGAATTTTTTTACATCAATTTCTCGCAATTCAGAATTACTTATTTTCACTTTACTCAAAAAAAAATATCAAAAATGAGGATGGGGGCTGCTCTCACACTTGCACTATCTTAAATTATACTAGCTTCCTCCTATTTAAATTATTATTTTTATAAAAATAATTTATTCCATTATATTGTCACTTTATTAAATCAATAAAAATTAATTAGCCTTTTTTAATTATACTACTGTTATTAATAAATTAATTAATGAAGTGAGATTAGAATATTTTTAATATTAATGAGTTAATGAAGGACATTTTAGTTCTTTTAAAATACTTTTATGTAATATTAAAAAAATTAATAATATTTTTAATAAATATGTATAAACTAAATAATTTAAATAAGACGGAGTAGTATAATTTTACTTTTGTTTGTTACAGAATCATTTGTTGGATTCTAGTAGAACTTGGACCACATTCGTAATTTCATATTTTTTTTAATCTACTCAATTTGTTATATAAATAATTCTTTTAATTAATTTTATATCATATTTTTCTTGAAAGGAATTTTTTCAATAATTAATTTTATATCATATTAAAAAGTGGAATTGTGTAAATATAAGATTATTGTGCACTTCACATGAATTAAAATTTGTGAATCGATCTTTTTTCGTTATTTTTATGAAAATGGCACTAAAACTCAAAAATAATAAATTATTATTGAAAAATTATTTTTCAATTATTTTTTATGCCGTAAAAAGTGAAGATGTAATAAATATAAAATTATTTGCACACTTTACATCAATATAAATTTGTCAATCGGTCTCTTCGTCATTGATTTCATGACAGAGAACGTTAAAACTCAAAAAACCAACTTTTGATGATTAAAAAAACAAGAACAATACTTTCAAAAAAAAAAAAACAAGAACAATAAAACCTTTGGCATTATACCTAATATGATAGCTTGTTCTGTATATTTAGCTTGTTCTGTTTATTTATTTACATTAATGGTTATAAAATTTGAAAATTGGTGAATATATTAACAACTCAATAATAAAAATATTGATTACATGTATGGTAGTTTTATTGGTGTGGTTTAAGAAGTGGTCAGAATTACAAAGGTTAAACGATAAAATAACTCGTGTAATTTGAATTTTAAAGCAAATTGGCAACAAATGACCGCTTAATAAGGCTAAATAAGCAAGCAGAGGAAAACATACTCTATGAAATTAGTACAAAAGGACTTCCGCCTCTCCTTTTTTTTTTCCACATTGAAGAAGGAAATGTTTGTCTTGTGTAATTCCCAAGATATGTACACCAAGCTGCTATTAAAAATAGAGAGACTGGAGAGTGCATATGTAGTCGTTGACAGACATTGTATATAAACTCACTCCTGTATCAACTGTGGAATTAGCTTCAAAAGAAATGAAAGCTCCTTCTGTGAGAATTGAGGATTTGATTTCACCTCTCCATTCTCTTCTTCTGCCTCAGATATTTGTGGCTTTATCATTTCAGATACTGCTTCAGTTATCTCCTTAACTAAATCCACTATCACTCCATCTATACCCATCAAATGTTGCATGCAAACTGCTTCTGCTACATTACTGCATACCAATAACATAGCTTTAGTCATGTTCAGTATAAGCTAATTCTATAGAATTTTATTTATTCTAACAGAGGATGAAACTCTTTTCAAGATTCACATTCATTGAATTTTTGGGTATAGTTCACGGCAACAAAGATCTGAACTTTTGATAACCTTCCATAATGTGTATTTTGGAAGTTATAGTTAGAATCACTAGAAATGAGAAACTTCATATATGACCCAACCTTAAGGCAAAGAAGAAACTTACTTCAATTTTCCATAGGTTAGAAGCGAGAGCTTAGCGTCCTTGATTTTGTTCACTGCACCGGGATTTCTAAAAACCCCTTTGACCTCAGATACAATCCCTTGCAAACCACCCTCGGTGCAGACTTTTATAGCCTCCTCTAGTGAGTTCCTCCTTACATCATAGAATATCTCATTTCCCCCATTTGTCAGAAAGAAAACCTGTTAAACCACCACAAAATAGATAAGCAATCATAAATTTTATTGAAAAATAAAAACACAAGTTCAAGCAAAAACAGTAAAATATCAAATGGTTAGGGTTGACTTACAGGGTAGGCACCCTGCAGTTTTCTCACAAGCAGTGCTGCATCAGGTTGGAAAGATGAGAAGATAATTGGTCTCTCATGAGCGTTTTCAAACACCACCTATAACCACAAAAATAACAAGAAATTAATCAGATTATACTCAAAACAACTTGAACCAATACATATTAAGCTTGATAGAGAACAAGTTATACCTGCAAGATGGCTTGAAGGACATTGATAAGATAGTCTTGTTGGTAGACTATGTGATCATCGAATTTTAATTCAATGTTGAAGCCAAGAGAAGGCTCCACTTGTTGAAAAGCATCATTCAAAGTGCACAAAGAGTCATCTTTCTCTACATTCCAATTAACAATTTTCCCATCTTTTGTTTTTCTAAGCAGAGATTTTCCCATCTTCCCTGCTTCTTTTTGGGGACCATAGCAGAGGAATTCAGATAGGCAAAGTTCTGTCACTCTCTTCTCAAAAATGCCACCCTGAAAATAACCAAACAAAACAATAATTCATATTCACATAATCATATGTCAACGAAGCCTTTTAACTGAAAGGTGATAAAAAAAATTTAGGAAAATAAAAAGAGTGGAGGATACTTACATTATCTTCAGAGAGGATGAAATTGTCATGGAAAATGACGGGGAAGCCATCCTTGGTCACCTACAAAAACGACACTCGTTTTTCACTCTCTTTTGTCTTTGTCCCATTCAGCTCCCTACTTAATTTTGAAAGCTATTTACAATTTTTTTAAAGCCCAAAAAGTCCCCAACCAAAATAAACACAATCAGTTCAATATCCCCTCATAAATCAATGCTCTTAAACACGAGGAAATCTTAAATAGATTCGGTTCATGAAAAAAAGAATTGTAATAAATGCACTCAATTTTGTTTCTTTTAGAATGAAGTAAAAAATAAAACAGTTAATAGAAGTGTTCCAACCTTTTTCAGACATCTCAAAAAGGAAAGCGTTTCAATCCATTTAGAACCAATCGAGTGTTATTTAGGGATAATAAATATTTAATTTCTAATCATGCCAATCTACTGATGATTTTTACTATCCAAGTGAATGCAAAAATTTTATTAAATTTTAACAAATTCTCCTAAACATAAAATCTTAATTTTTATTAATTTTTAAATATTTTTTATGCAGATGATAATTCATATTTTATTTGTACAAAAAAAATTCATATTTTATTGCCATTAACAAACTTGAAGTTCCATAAAACTAATGAAAAATTAAATTAATATTATAAAAGTAAAAAAAAAAAATTAAATTTTCATTAAAATATTTTGTTTTATAATATACTTTTTTGATAATCAATAATAAATTTATCAAAATTTATAATAATTCGTTGCATGTGCGTAGTTAACTAAGTTTAATTCCTAATTGGCCTTCCAAAATTTATCTCAGAATTGGACATTTAAACGATTCTAACTCTGTTCAATAGCAACAAAAAATTTGACTTGTTTTTCTATTTGAATCTTTCAAGAATATGAATTGTCAACGACATAATAGAATAATCGCCATGCGCTAACGGACAAAAAAGGAAACAAAGAAAACCGTACGCGGTGATCGACACCGATTAAATCAAGAATGTGCCTTCCCAATTCAAAATCAAACAAAACTAATTCAAGATTCATAGCAAGAAATAGAAAAGGAGAAGAAGATGATCCTAACCTGAACATCGAATTCAATGAAATCAATTGGGAATTTCGCAGCAGTGTTAAAGGACATTATAGAATTCTCTTTAATAGCTTTCATTCTTAGATCCGCCGAAGTCAAATTATTCATTCCATTCCCTCTATGCCCAATAACCAAAAACTTGGGTATCTTAAAAAAAATCTGATTCAATTCCACCCCTGCAAAAAATTTAAAAAGACAAAAAAATCAAACTCAATCCAACAAAATAACAATCATAATTGCGAAAACAGACAATAAAACAACAAAATACCTTTGGAAAAGCGGGAGGAGTATAAAGAAAGAGAAGCATTCTCGGGGATTTGATCGGGATTGGGAACATCAGAGACATGAACAGCTTTAAGAGCCATTTTAATTGTTGTAGGTACAGAGAAAGAGAGAAAAAAAGGGTAAAAATTGTAATTAAGAGAAATTGATGGGTATAGGAAGGCTTTGGAGGAAAGGGGTATATAAAGGGTAAGGAGACTGAAGAAGAAGGGACAAGGAAAGACCTGGAACGGGATTGAATCATCCTGTCGAATATTCCTGTCCTTCCTCCGTTGTTATATGCTTTTGGATATTCCTCTTTTTTTCCTCCAAACTAAAACAAACAAAAAAAAGTTTCTATCGTCACTCTCAAGCTTTGTTGGTATTTTCCTTTGTTTTTTTGTTCCGTTAGTAACGTCTGTTTCTCTTCCGTTTAAGTTTGTCTCCTTTTAACGTTCACGGTTTCCTACAATATTTGGAGCTCACGGGTCCACAGTAGCTTCAAAAAATTTAGACACGCGCGCAGACTTATCCGAGCTTTTTCTTGTATCCTCCGTTGGCTGATAATTTTGTTAATCAAAGCGCGTAATTAGAAATTTATTCGAACTTGGAATTTCCTTTTCAAATTTTTTTTACGAACTTTTCGATTTTACTTTACGTAATTGAGTTACCCTCTTGACCAAAAAAAATTTGAGTTGCCCTCTACGTATTATTTCAAATATTATGTAAAAAATATATATATTATTAAAAAATTAATTATTCATTATAAATTTTATAAAAATTTTATTATAATTTATTTAAATATTTTTTTTATTTTTTTCATTAATTAATAAAAATAATAATAAATTTTTTTAATTAATATTCTCTTATATTTTTAAAAATAATACTTAAAAAAATTTTTATATGATGCTTAAAATAAAATAAAAAAAATAAAAAATATAATTATAACAAGTTAGTGGCAACACTTGTATGATTTTTTCTAATTGAATTAATGAATTACTAGAATTACTAATTATAATTAATTTTTTATATTGATTAGATAAATATTAAAATAAAAAAATATTATTCTTATTTTTTAAAATATCTCTCATTATTTTTAAGTGTATAGATTAATTTATAAGAGAATATTCTAATTTGATCAGATGTCTCGAGTTTGATTTACTTAATTTGCAGCTAAGTTAAAATTTAACTCAATATAAAGATTTTTACCGTTCTTGTAGTATTATCTGACTTGACCATAAAAGTATGCAGCCAAGTTAAAACTCAACTCGATAGAGATAGTTTCTCCACTTTTATAGTCTTACACGACTCGACTAAAAAAAATAATTTGAATAAAAAAAATTATCTTCTCACTATTAAAAAAAAATAAAATTCAAACTACTAATCTCTTTTTAATAATACAAGTTCTTGAAATAGTTATTTTGCATATAATAATAATAATTTTTTTTTATAGTTTATAGTTATATTTTATTACAATAAATTATAGATATTTATTAATATACAGAAAAAATAACATAAAATATTTATATATTTATTAGTCTCTAAACTTTTGTCTCTCTCTCTATATAAGAAAAACCTATTGTTAAAAACAAGTTAAAAAAGTTAATAAATTATATTTGCCATTTTCAAAATAATCTAAAATGGAAAAACGAATTTTAAATTTTAAATATATATTTATAATACTATGAATTATTAGTTTATGAATGCTAAACATTATTCCCATGAGTGATCAAAATCACAGATTCAGCTTCCTCATTTCATTTTTTTTCACAATTTACCATAAACACCATAATAATACAATTGATGAAAAAAGTTATATAATACAAATAATAATTTGATTTTATTAATATGCTTTATGCATAAATATATATATATATTATAACTTTTAGCTTACCTGCATGTATTATTTTACATTAATATGTAACTTTTAGCTTACCTGATGTATTATTTTACATTAATATGTAACTTTTAGCTTACCTGATATATTATTTTACATTAATATGTAACTTTTAGCTTACCTGCATGTATTATTTTACATTATAGGTAAATCTTTTCATTAGTCATACATGTTAATATATATATATATATATATATATATATATATATGCTACATCTTTCCTTAGATATCATTATTTCTAAACTACACTCGAAATTGGTTTATATTAAATATTTCATAATTTTTTTATAGTTTGGAAATTAATTACTTCAAACTATTTCCGTAACCAATAGAAACAAAATAGTCCATGTCGAAAAAAAAAAGAAAGAAACAAACAAAATAGTAGTTACAAATTATGAAGAATTTCTTTGTGATTTGAGAATATTTTTTTAAAAAAATTTGAGTTTTTTTTAGAAGAATTCACAATTCAAATTTTTAGGATTCAGTATTTAAGATTTAGGGTAAAAATCTCTTTTTCTTCGTTATCTAGTCACTAAAAAGCTCAGATAGAGATTTTAATGGGAAAAAATTGAATATTAAAAAATTTTATTATAATATTCTTATATTCTATAAACGTATAATATATATACTTCGTATATATAAAATATATATATATATAATACAAAAGTATACAGTAATTAACTATAGAAACATCCTCATTTAATATAAAAATACAATATTATAAATAAAATATAAATATTATAGGCATATAATAATATATATATAATTTCTGTGCATATAGTCATTAAATGAATATAATTAAAATATAACTTAATTAATTTATATAAAAATATTTTAAAAAATTTTATCAGAGTTTTACCTGTATTTCAATAAATCACAAATAACTCAATTTGCATGAAATAACACTCCTAAAATTTATAATTTTATAAATCTACCATTTTTTCCATCTCATTACCAAATATTTAACACATACAAATAATGTACAACTATATATATATATATATATATACAAAACATTAAAAACTTTATAATTTAAATTTATTTAGAAATAGTTATAATATACATGTAACCATAGTGCATTAAACAATATATATATATATATATACATGCTATGCAAAAAATAGGTCTCGTGATAAATGATATTAACTTCAATATAGTCTCAATCTTATACTTGTTCTTATATGTTAGGAGTTTCCTCACCTATTATGTTACATGTGCGATACAATTCTACTGCACTAAACTAAAAGCTTAGTGTTATTAGTGGTATAAATGTGTGGTTATTGTATTGGGTGTGTGAAAATACTATTATATCTAACACTGCAAGTATACGGTATCATGACACATAGTAAAGTGAAAGTACGAGTGTCGTATCCACAGGGAAAGTAATTTTTGAGTAACCTAAACTCAGTTCGACTATTATCCGAAATTAACCAAATATCAATAATTTAATTACCAAATTACTCTAATTAAACTAATTACTCTAAATTAAATTCTAAACAATCAATAATAAAAAGTGTAGAATTAGGTTTTATTAGAGTTTTTCTAATGGGTTTAATTAATTTCTTTACAATTAAGTTTACTACTCAAATTTTAGATATGTAAGTATCATCAAATTCATGCACTTCTCTCTCAAGCAAGAGGAATATAATTGAAAAATTTTAAACCTCTATTCTCATGAGAGTAATTCATACAAATAAGATATCATTTATAGATATTCAAGAAATTATCTTATCTCTAAAACAATCTCTTAAAGTTGTTGATTCCATATTCAAAATTATATTCAATTCTCATATTTTATATGATTCAATAAATTTAACAATTGACGGCCAATCAATTGCTAACAATCAAAATAAAATCAACAAATTCAAGATTGAAGAAATATCTCAATATAATTATATATAAATGAATAAACACATCATCCAAATATCCAAATTCACCTAATTCTATAAAGGGGATTAGTTATTCATAGCAAAATTAAACATAATAGCTAAAGGAATGTGAAAACTAAATAAAGAATCCATAACTTTAACTTTCAATGAATGAAATAATGAAGAAATCAAAGAAGTTTAAAATTGAAATTATAAGCCAAAAATAATTGCTTAGTCTTGATGAATGAATCTTTGTAGAAGTGGTTGAATACTTCCAAAGCACTAGTCTCCTATTTTTTTTGTTGATATAGATTTTTGAGAGGGAAAAATGAGATGGAGAGAAGTACTATATGGTGTCTGCTCCTTTATATCCAAAATAATGAATTTATATTGTTTCTCAAAGTTTCAAAAATGCTCCTAGGGTTTCTTTGCATTTTTACTTCGAAATTTGCATTTTCAGCTTGTTTCAGATATGCATGGGCATATGGGTCCATTTAGCAGACCCATGTCAAAATTTTCCTCATGATACAGTATTGAAATTATATCCACGGGCGTGTTGTTTGAAATTGTCATGCTTGTGTTGTTCAAAATACTATTGGACATTTTCTTTGCCTCTAGTATTTTATGCATGGGCATGTCATTTTGAACTGACATACCTGTGCTGTTCAAAATGCTTCTGGATCTTTTCTCCGCTTTTGGAATTTCTTGTATGAGCTTGTCATTTTGAAATGACATGCCCGTACAGAAAAATCAGCTACTGTATCTCTTAACTTCTTGGCTCACAGCTTCAATCTTTTTAGCGTGGGCATGTCTAGGATAATCAGCACGCCCATGCTAATCACAAAGCTTCTAAATTTCACCATTTTCTTTATTGAATGCTCTCTTTTTTTCATCTTAAGCCATTAAAGAGTTAGATATGCAAATAGAAACACTTTTTATCATAAAAATATCTAAAATTCACAAGGAACAACATAAAATGATCATCTTCTTAATACTAAATCAAGAGTAAGCACAAATTCATTATTTAGTGGTATATATTTGATAATATAATATATTAAAAGCAAATATTCTTTTATTTATACAAAAATGCCTACATCTTTAAATGAAAGTAAAATGTTCAAATAATAGTTTATAGCCTCATAAATCATATAATCATATCGCATTAGCACATAACACATGATGTATTTAGCTCCAACTACGGTGAAATGCTCAATCAATATTTATGATCTCATAAATCACATAAACATTAAACATCAATGCTTAATTAAATAATTTATCATCTTATAAATCTCATAAACACAGCACATTAACACACATTGAGCCCAATAATTTTTTATACAATATTTAGGTTCCAGAAATATTGACTTAGCCTATCTCTACCCGAAGGTTCAACACCGAGAAAAAAAATATTATATATCACTTGAAGGTCGTCCCTTTCCGACACTGGAGATAAAATGTCATATATCACCCGAAAGTCGTCTCCTTAGTACAAAAGTATCCGACACCAGCATGTCTCACCCGAAGACATAATAATAACAGTGATACCAGTGTATCTTGTCTGAAGACATAAAAAATCATAACATATTATTGGTATACTAACTCGACAGTACCAAACTCAATATTCTGAAATAAGTAATTATGCATGGCAAACAAACACAACAACGTCAAATTACATTTTTATATGCTCTTCTCATTTGTCAATTTTTTTTTCACATGTTTCACGTAATCAACTTATTCTATGATCACTTACACATTTCAAATTATTTTCATAATAATAATATACATCTTTTAAATATTTCCACTTCCACTTTCCTTTCTCTTTTCTTCATAACCTCTTAGATATGCACACTTTAACAATATAATTTAATAAATTCAATTTCAATTGGTTTTAAACATAATCCATTTAAACTAAAAACATCAAGTATTCCTCAAACACTTTTCTTCTATAATCAATTAAATCACAATTTTGATACAATATATAGGATTAATAAATAATTTCATTCAAAAGAAAAGCAACATTCTTTAAAAGTTCCAAAGCAGATTATGTCAACATGAAAATTTTAAGTAAATGCTATCAAAGTATGTACAAACCTTATTTAACTTCAAAATCCAATTACAAGCACTTTTCAAGAGTTAGTCTCTCAAAGCCCTAAACTTTATCTTCCACCTCAATTGTGTTTATCCTCTCCTAAATCAAACAAAGGTTTAATCCTTTAATTAGAATCATTCTTATACTCACTTTATACAAAATAACTTCTAATTGTACTAATTCTATAACATCCGTAAATTTGTTAAAATATTAAATTAAAAATTAAATAAAAATTAAATAAATAATTTAAAAGGTTAAATAAATTGTTGAAAGTCTGAAAATATAAAATGTATATGTAAGGTATAAAAAAAAATACATTGGATATATAATGTACACATGATATCTACCTAACATATACACTTTTAGAAAAAGATAAAGTTAGATTAAAAGTTAAATAAAATAAATATAATTAATTAAAATTAAGATAATTATGGATAGAAAAAAATATTACATTATTTTAACATTTAATTATTTAGTAAATATGTATATAAGTGAGGGGTAAAATTAAAAATGTTAGAAATAAAAGAAGAAAACTCTTCTTCTTCTTCTTTCAACCATGGAGGCCGAATTTTAAGAGAAATAAAGAGAGGTTTTTTTCATCCAAAACACCAAATTTCACAAAGAATTCAAGGTATTTTTGAAGATTAATCAAGATTTAGGTAAGTAATTTCTACTTTAAGCTTGGTTTTAATGAGTTTTAAGAATATGTAAATTTTAAGATTTTGATGGGAGATGAGATAATTATTCAAATGGGTGTAGAATGTGTTATTTTGATGAGGAGATAAAGATTATATGGTTGGATAGTTGATTTGGTTAAGTATAGATGGAGTTTGGAAGGGTTAGTAAGAAAGTTAGGGTTTTGGAATAGTAATCACAAAGAATTGATGTTTATTTGATTTTATGATTCAAATGATGTTATTAAATGATTTTAATGATAGAAATGAACTTAGAATATCAATTAGAATTGAGTAGAATGGATATTTAATATGAAAGAAAATTAGGTTTGAAATTTAAAAATTTAAGAAAAATGTACAAAATTAATTTTTATTAGTTAGAATATGTAGAAATATGATTATAATACATAATATATACTTACATTTTGAATAGACATTGAGTAGATTGTATATATCCAACTTTAGTGGTGAAGGGTATTGTAAAAAGTGGTAGTTTTTGGTAGTTGAAAGTTACTTAAACAATGCTAGTACATACTTTAATAAAATAGTATTGTAATGCTTTATAAATGGCATATTACATTGAATTTTGGTATGGATACTTTTTCACTTTGATGTGTGGACTCACATATAAAGTGCTTAGCTACATGTTTAAAGGCATGAATTGCATAATGTATGGATATTTAAGCCATTTTAGAATGGCTAATGGCATTATGGAATGTGGTCACATAAAAAAATGTTATATACCAAATTGTAACCTTATATTGGTTATATTATAAATTTGAAATGGAATATGAAGTTTATGATTAGAAATGTGATAAATGAAGGGAAAAATTTGTAAAAAGAATGAAAATTGGTAGAATTACCAAAGTATGAAAAAAAATGTGAAATTGTATATATTATGTGTGAAATCTTATATAATATCATTTTTCAGAGTTTTGTATTTGATAGCATGCCTATAATTACCTTCAAGATAGACGCTGAGCATCACTGATATTTAATTTACCTTCGGGCTAGACGTCGAGCGTCATCAGTATGCATTTTACCTTCGGACTAGACGCTGAGTGTCAAAAATAGTCCAAAATATTATATCTAGAATTTGAATATTATATATACACTACAAAAAAGGGGTAATTAGCAGCAGTTTTTTAGCGGTGATTAATAGTAACCGTCGTTAAATTCTTTTTATTGAGGTGGTTTTATAATCGTCATAAAATAATTTTATTTAGCGACAAATTATGTTATTTGATGATGATTTTAACCGTCGCAATGTATAAAAATAATGTAACAATGGTTTTTAGTATTTAAGATTATTTTCATCATCGTTAAGTTATTTATCAAAACTATACCATTTCTTATTTGTCTATTATCTCTTCTCTCTTCTCTTTCTCGCTCACATTTTCTATCCCTCTATCTATCGCTCTCAATCTTTCTTTGGTGTCTCTCTCTCAAGTTCTCCTTGATTATTTTGCTAAAAAAGGCCTTAATTATCTTCTCCTTATTGTTAATCTCGATTTTCTAGGTTTTATAATTTTCCCTTGTTGTGTTTTATAATTTGTTTCTTTTTAATTTGAATTTTATATGTGTTTTGAGAAATCTATAAAATTTTAATTTTCTATACCCTAAATGTTCAATTGCTTTATGAAATCTAAAAAATTTATGCAGCGAGTTAGATTTGTAGTTTGTGTGATTGGGTTTGCAGGTTGGATTTATGGTTTGTGCACTTTGTGGTTTGTGGTAGTTGAATAACAACAAACTCAAAACTTCAATTATGGAAGAAGGGACTTGATGATGTCTTAACTGGTAGTTCAAATTCAAAGAGAAAAAGAGTTTGTGTTGAGGAAAGAAACGAGAGAGTGGACAACTCACTCTCTGTACTCTTTGATTATTGTTTCCAGTTGGGCTTAAACAAAAGCCAACTAGGTCAGATTTAGTTTTTCTTGGTGATAGGTATTATTTGCAGGAGTTTTCATCTTGATTCCCCTTTTGGTTGCATAAAGCCGTATGAGTTAGAAAGAAACTGTAATTAAAAAATAACCAATTATTTTTGTCTACCTCATTAATGATTCTCTCGCAGATTTCTAAAATAACAATTGTGGGTTTGATTCAAAAATAAACTGAGAAGTGTTTTGATTATACTTTTGCTTCCTAATTACTGTAAACTGTTGGAATTTAGGAAGTAAAAGGAAAAAGAAAAGTTGGTTGTAGATGTGAAAATCACCACATGACATTATCTGAGGTCATAATTTTTTTTTTATCAACTGAAAATGCAAGAGGAAGGTTTGCTCTGAACATAATTCCTTTCTTTTATTCTTTATCTTTTTGCATGAGTTTTTTAGTGTAGGCCAAAGTGGTCAAATTTTTTAATCTCTTGAAATTAAACGATATTTTGGAAACAAGTTTTAACTCTAGGATGAAATTGTCAAAATTTAACACTAAACTACAAAATAACACTGGTAAAAAGTTTATAGCTTTAGACTAAAGCTGTCAATTAAAATGCTTTAGATTAAATTAAATGGTGTTTCAGCATGAACTTCAACTCTAGGCTAAAATTGTCAAGTTTTATTCTTTTACTCAAATGAAATGACATTTTGGAATGAATGTTTAACTTCAGGTTGAAGTTTTTTAATTTTAATTTCTAAATTAAATTAAATGATACGTTGATAATAGAAGTTTTTAAATTATGCTGAAACTATCAAAGTAAAATGTCTAAATTAAATCAAATGAAACTTTAAGCCTTTCATCAAGTCATAAAATTCAAATATATTTAAAGTCACCTTCAAATTCTTCTCAACTTAATGTCAAGAAGTAAATTCAAATTAATTGATAAATTTTCAAAATTATCATCATAAATAAAATTAAGTTAATCTCAAAAGATTAATAAAAATTCTCAAACTTGTTTAAATGCAAATTGCTTGATCTCTACTAATGTTACATAGGCAGCTTCAGATTTACAGCAATCCGCTATTCGTACTACAACTACCATTCCATATTCCTAAATACAAAGGACATGAAAACTTTAGTTAGAATCAAAAGATCTTAGTATTGAGAATTTGTAGCTAAGGAACATGTTTATTCTGAATGGATCTAGTTTATTCTGAATGGATCTTACCCACGGTAATAAAAACTTATATTTTAGTAACATATAAGTGAAATTATGTTCAGCTTGATTAATTAGATATTTAAATAATATTACTTTGTAACTTTTGCCTCTTCATCTTGTATTCTTTGCTCACCACCATATTCCAATTATAATATTACAATTGTTTTTAAATCAACTTTTTCTCTACCTCATTAATGATTCTCTCACAGCAATAGGAGCAAAAGAGCAATACTTCATTATTTCAGGTACAATTTGATGCTTACTACTCTCTTGGTTTGCAGACTCCTTCTAGTACTTCTTGCAATTTTGAATTTTAACCACTTCTTTTTTGTTTGTGATATGTGACTTTTACTTGATTTTTTCATTTCTAGTATTTAATTTTGTTGTTTATTGTTCAAAAATGGTGGATTTGCTTTGTAAAAAGTGAAATTCGGCTTTGAAAGTTTACTATTTAGCACACAACATGATGTAATTTTTAAATTCAAACTTGTATCAACACTATTTATATTCATTTGTTTTAATATATTTTTTGAGAACTAAAATATTACAAGAATTTGTGTTTTTGTATTAATTCACTTTATTAATAAATAAATATTTATTTTTTAAACAGACGTAACATCAATAAAAATTAGAAAAAGCTAACTATCCCACGTACTGGAGGATCCAAAAGCAATTTTAGGAGAAAAGCTGAGTTGGTAATTAATACTTTCCTTCCCAATTTAAAACTTTAGTTATATATATCTAAGTATATTTATATTGGTGTAGGAACATGAACGTGGGAGACCAGTGAGTAGAGGAGAGGTATACATAGTAACACATCAAAAAAAGGATGGATCTTATGTTTGTGATAAAGCTAGAGAAATAAGTGTAAGTACTTTAATTACTTTTATTTTTTCATTGAATTTTATTAGTATATATATAAACAATGTTTACATTTAAATTTGGATGAGTGTTTTTATTTGTATAGGAGAAAATTCAATAGATTGAATATGGAGATGCTTCATCTCGATCCCTTTCACATTAAGATTCCCTTGCTAAAGTGTTAGGAAAAGAGCATTCAGGCAGAGTTCGAGGATTAGGATTTGACCCATCTCCCACTCAAGTCTTAGGCAGCACGAGTCATGCTTTTAGTGGAACGTTATCCTCACAATTATCAATCGCCGCTACTCAACTGCATGAAAGAGTGCACAAGTTGGAATCTTAATTGGAAGCGAAAATAGTTATACGACAAGAGCTTCAAGGAGTATTGGAAGCAGAAACAGTTATACGGCGAGAGCTTCAAGGAGTATTAACTTATCTTTTACAAAAGGTTGATGGGGATGTACCTGCTGAGTTTACAGATCTGTTTGCTAGAATGGTATGTTCTTTAGATATATATATATATATTATTTGAATTATTCTGTTTAATTATTATATATAAGATAATCATTTATTAAATATTTGAAGTTTAAAGTATAATTTTTATTTTGTATATTTAGGCACGTGATGAAGAGAGTAGACAAAACTCACCAGCAGTTGCAATACTATCATCATTTGCTAGCCAAAATAACTATGAAGATGTTAATCGACTTGGTACTCCTTAGTATCTGTTATTTGGTTGGATATAGAATTTTAGTATGTTGATAATTTTCTACTTATGTTGGATATTAGTTATTATTTAAGGAGTTAAGTGATTCAAGATAATCTTTTTGTGTTGGTTTTTATATTGAAAACCTAATTAAATATTTTGTTGCTTCAAAGTACAATATTGTTGAATGTTATTTTTTTATGAAATTTTATTGAGAAATATTATTGGATACATGTTGATTATTATTAGATACAGGTTGATTATTATTGGATACAAGTTTATAAATATAGATACAAGATTATAAATATGGACACAGGTTGAAATTCGTTGCAATTATTAATATTGAAAAAATGACATTTTGCGACGGTTATAAATTATCTCCAAAAGTAATAATCTAAACTATAAAATAAATTTTGTGTTGATTATTATTCGTCGCAAAAAGTAATAATGTAAATTATAAAATAAATTTTGCGTCAGTTTATAACCGTCGCAAAAATGTAACTATATATATTATAAAAAAAATGACGATAATGAAATTGCTGCAAAATATTGATTAAAAATATAGTGGCGGTTTCATAACTATCGCTATATTTTTTGAAATAAATTTTATATTAATTTTTAAGACGGTTATATCAAGTGAAATTTAGCAACGGTTCTAAAATCATCGTAAATTATCATTTAGCGATGGTTATACTAGTGGTTGGCTAAAATCGTTGCGAAGTAACCTAGCGACGCCTTGATCAGCGACGGTTTTGAAACCGCTGGAAGAGGTGTTTAGCGATGGTTACAACCATCGATAAATTTCTGATTTTTTGTAGTCTTTTGGGCCTAATGTATGTGATTATGTTAAGTGATAATTTAATAAGGATAATGTAAATAATTTGAAAGGAAATTTCATGTTGCATCATTAGATATAATGAAAAAGTAATTTACATTATTTTATTTTAATTTGCATTATTATTAAAGTATGTACTACTAGGCGAACTTCTTAGCGCGATTTTATTTATCGCGCAAGTGACAGGGTTAGTACTAAAAGCTTTGCTAGATCTGAGCAGGTTTAGGGATTCTGAATTTTGCTGAAAGGTTTGTCTTGTTACAATGGGATCGTAGCTAGTTGCAAGCATGTAAAAATCTACTTTGAAAAATTTATTTTAATTATATACATTATTTATGCATATCTGTAAATGTTGTAAATTATAAGATTTTTGAGATAAGTGTGAAGTTTGTGAATATTTTTAATATCTATCTAAATATGTTTGAGTGATTTTGAGAAAATACTGAAGAATGAAAAATTAGTGGACATATGAATGTATAATTTTGGGAGTGTAAAATTTTTTATGCAAATTGAATTATTGATTTTTAGGGAATATTCAAAATACAGCTGAAATTCTGATAAATTTATTCCAGAAATTTTTCTTTAAAATTTATATTTTCGTTAATTAAATTATTATTATATTTTCACTTAAAAACTTATTAAGGTGCATTTACAAGCTTTAAATGTTTTTTTATAATTATAAAAAAATTTATAAATATCAAAGATGATAACATTTTTATACTGTATATACATATTTTATATATACCAAATATATATATTATATATATGTGGAGTATAAGGGTGTTACAAATTCTAACCAAAATTCAACTAAAACCCTAATTTCACTACTTCCATATTCAAACTTCACCAAAACAAATTCACTTCCATCATCTAATCTTTAAATCAACGTATACTATTTATAATAAACTTTATAACTATCTATTTTAACAATTAAAACTATTTACATCATTAACCCAATTATCATATAAGCTAAAAATTAAGAAATCTAAGCGTAAAGATGAAGAAAATTTATTTAAACATTGACTAATCTTCAAAACTCACTTGATTTATTTTAATTTTTAATAAAATTTGGTGTATTTGAAGAAGAATTTCTCTCCTTTCTACTTTAAAAATTCGGCCATGAATGGGCAAGGAAGAAAAAAAAAGTCTTTTAAATTTCAATTTCCATCTTTATCTCTTTTTAAATAAATAAATATTATATTATATACTTTCTCTTTAATTTCCCACCATTAAATAAATTTTCATCTTACTTTGATTTTTATTTTTTTATTTATTATTTATTTTATTTATTTTTACTTTTTTTAACTCAAATATGTACATATGTATGTGTGTATATTATATATATATATATATATATATATATATTAGGTGTATATTATACACACTTCTTCCAACACCCCCCTAATCATCGTTCCATATTAATTATTTTTACATATATTAAAAATATGGATGTTATATTTTATTGTGACAACTTAAAATTTAAGGGTTTTTAGACTTTTAATTAGTGATACAAACGGTAAAGTTTAGGGATATTCTTTGATTATATTAATCCATTAAATTCATAACGATTAACAAAAACCTATATCATTTGGATTAAAGAAATTGATAAATTTTATAAGAATTTAAAGTAACAAAAATAGTTTGAAAATTACTTGAATAATACTAAAAGAATGCATGCAATAATTTGCTATATGGTCAGACTAATGTACGAATCAAATTGGTAAAACTTCTAGATGGTATGAGTCACTTCTCCCTTAATTAAAGGTCTCGATTTTGAACACCGAGAATAAAGTACCTTTAAAACTTGGGATGAGATAATTTAAACACTGAGTATAAAGTACCTTTAAAACTTGAGATGAAATTTTTTACCTTTTTATTGGGCTTGCCCAGTATAAATTCAGATTAGTCTATAATATCTAAATTGTAGGATGCTAGATGATTAGGCAACAAAAAGGTAAAATATCTTAAATTTACATTAATTTTTTGCATAAAATGGAAACTGCTAAAAAAAAAATAGAATTCAATGAAGATATTGAAAATTATATAAAAAATATATAATTATAAAAATTGTTATCTCATTGTTATTTTTAATTTTTTAATTTTTATATTAAAATAAAAATTATAAATAGTGATAAATTAACTATAACATGGTCTTTATGATAATATTGTTATTAATCAACTATATACTTTAAATAAAATATCATATAGGAGAAAAAAAAATAAATACAAATAAATATTGTTATCAAATATTTTAACTTTTTAAATTTTAAATTGTACGAGATAATGGATAAAGAATGCACCAACGTATGATGCTTATATAATTATATATCTAAAAACATATTTTAAGAAAATAAGTTACAAAAACTATAGCCTAATTATATTATCGATGTATATAATTTTATTGACCTTCTGCAGAATTAATATAAACTCATAGGTAAATTCAGAATTTAATATTAATGGAGGCCAAAATTTATTGCATAATTATCTCAAAATACATAATATAATGTAAAATTATAAAAACTTCTATGAGTCAAAAATTTGTAAATAAGGTTGAATAATATAATGTATAACAGAAAGAAAATTTCTAGAAGTTATTTTTAAAAATAAATAATTTGTCTCGAAATAAACAGAAAATATGAGTACTATATACTGGAGGGAATGTAATTCACACATGATTCAGGTTGGTTACGCGGCGGTTTAACGGCTTGACAGTTAATGTAGATGATGAGGTGCTGTTGAGTGTGCAATGACGAGGTGCCAGCAAGCATTGGATAAGAGACATTATTTGTAAGAATGGAGAAATTATATGGTATATCTAATTTTTTGGTATGAATGGGTCGGCATGATCCATGATGTGTTGCCACGATTGCCATACCAGTCTCAATCTCTTGTTTGACCCGATAACTTTGGTCCAACCTAATTAATTAAATAGGAATTATGCATCCAAGTCTTTCTCTTCTACTATTTTATTTTATTTTAATAGAATCCATTTGAAAATGTACATTATTATAATAATAACTTCTATTATAATTTTTCTTTCTTTTTTTATGCTTTAACTTTGTATTTGATTATGATATTCAATATAGAATCAATCAATTTAAAAATAAAACGATTTTTTTTTCACATTAAAAATTATGTATTCAATGGACAAATAAAATTTGTCAAGATTGAGACATTTTTATATTTGTAAAATTTCAAGTATTTTAATAACGGTAAATTGTGAATTATCATCTATTCATCTATACCTAAAAAATTATAAAAAAAATAAATATCATTCGAAGACGCATAAATTTAATATATATATCATATATAAATATAAAAAGACAATAATTAGTAAACATGTAATAAAAAATAATAAAACTTTAAAAACATATATAAAATATTGATTTTTAGAACGAACATGAGATATTGATATTGTCAACGAATATAAATATGATATTGATTTTTTAAAACGAATGTAAAAGATTGACATTGTGAAATAAATATGAAGGTGAGGGAAAATTATAGCTTCATAAATATGTATTTATAAAGATTGAAATAACAATATTTATTTATATAAACATTTAGATTTTTTAATTACAATACAAAAGATAGTAAAACAACAATTTATTTTATTTTATTTATTATATTTTTTGAATAGAATAAAAAATAAAAATAATAATAATTTTTAAAATAAAGATGATACTACCCTAACAACTCAAGAATAAGAAGGTTATTTTTATTTTATACAATAGAAATCATTTCATTCATGGACAACTCAAAGATTTTACTTCTTTTAAGGAATTTTTATATACAAAGGTAGATATAGAGTGAGTTATTATATGTACCAACGCCAAGTAATTTCTTTTAATCATATAAGTTTTAAATCAGAGTAAAACTAATATGACTATAGAAAGTAAGTCAAAACTAGCAGTAGTTAGTTTGAAACATTAATTTGACAATTGACATGATGCGCGTTAGAGACCATTTACATTTCTCTGTATATATCTACAAAAGAATTAGTTTCTCTGCATATTGATATTTACATAATTATAGCCCTAATTATCATAATTAATAATAATAAAAAGGCTATCCAAAAGAAGGAAAACAAAAAAAAAAAGAAAAAGGTTGGCAGAAAATATTCCCACAAGCAATCACAACCCTTTCGCATTTTGTCTTCTAACTTCTCTTTTATTTGGAGCCAAAACTCCTTCATCCTGCCATGGCAAAAGATTGGTCATTGGATTTATGAGATGTTGCAACACTTGATCTCTAAGTCTAGTGTCATTTACCTCACAAAATCTATTAGACCAATTGGATGGCTCAACAACTTTAGTGCCCAAACCAGGGGTTCGATCCTTAGAGCCAACATTTTCCTCATTTTGCCAATCAGCTACATAAGTAGCCACCCTCCTATAAAACTTGTCCTTAAACACCTCCCATACTTGATACTTATAGTGATTAATACCCAAAATACCCATCTCAACATTCACATAACTAAAACCATCACTTAAATGAAAATGATGCACCGAATTGACCAATGAGGAATTTAATGCCTCGGGTTTCACAATACTTTTATGTCTCTCTGGTGCATTCATTCTACAGGTATATCCTATCATAACTCCTTGTAATGGTCCATGGGTTAACCCAGATGGTCCAAAATTGTGACACGATACACGTAATTCTGCAATTTTATTACTTGTAGTAGTATTAGATTTGGATTGATTCCTAATTGCCTCGTGCAAATTCAATCCATTTGGCAAGTAAAAAAATTCATCAACATCAATGAATCCAACCCATTCACACAACCCTCGAGCCCTTAGTGCACAATGAGAAAATCCTGCCTCTTGGGTCTTAATCCAAGGCCAAACATGTCTAGAAATGTTAAATTTTGCACTTACTAAATACTTTATAACACTATCAATCTCATCATCGCTATTGTTATCATAAATAAACCAACGTTCAACTCCAATTCTACCATGATACATGACCCATTCTTTCAAAAACCTTGCTTGATTGCGCAACATTGTGCATATGCACATTGTATGTGGCTTTTCTAATGCAGGGTCAAGTTCGAAATTGAGTTCAGATTTAAAGATGGGTCGAGCTATTGATTGTAATGTTCCACCACCTTTCACTCTAATTGAGACTTTGATTGAATTATTGACCTTTAATGGATTTCTCAAAATGCTTAACGGTGTTTGGCATCGTACGATCTCTTGGGCTATAGATATGACCTTAGATCTTAACATGAACTTGGGTTTTTTGAAATCCCAACCGTACACACACTCGAATCTTGATGCGTTGTAGAGCTTATTTGGCCGTAGATTTAGCCCTTTCATAAATATTATTGTAGTATTATCACGATCGATTATACTTTGATAAACGAGTGAGTCCCACCTATGGATGGGCCTAGGCTGGAAATATTCAGGCCCACCAGATTTTAAAGCAAGGGAAACAAGGAAGCCTTGTGGATTGAGTGGACACCGTATAATTTGGTCATCCGGACAATCACCGTCTATTTTATTTGGTGGCCGCTTGATGTGCGGCTGTGATGATGACGATGATGAGTCGGCCAAGAAATATATGCAATATAAGTCCTCTTTCGTAAATAAGCAACCTGACTGAGGGTATTTTGGGAAAATAAGAACTTGATCCGGTAGAATAACTGTTTCACGAATTGAAATTGTCAAATTTACCGGAGAGTCGCCGAACAAAACATCAAGTGCCGGAGGCTGCCGCCATGTAGAAATGATTTTTGGGCGAAACTTCTCTGTTCAAAAACAATAAGAAATAATAAATTTAATAAAACAATCTCCAAATGTGTGTGTATATATGAAAAATTGATTCTAAATAAGAAACAAAATTACCTCCAAAAAAGAGGATGCGGACGGAAGAGAAACTGAAACCAGTGAAGAGAACGCAAGAGAAAACGACAAAGAGAGTACACCAAAAAAACCTACTCCAAGAAAGGACATCTCGTTTCTGACGATCCTTCATCGCTGGCGGCGGCGGCGGCGGTAGAGGTGGCGATTGCAGTTGTTAAAACAACAACCACAACCAAAACCAGAAGAATTCAAAACAATTCCTAATTAGAAAACCCACGCCGTAGATTTTGATTGTATTTAGCAGTTTGATAGTTTATTCCACGGAAAGAAAGAGCAAGAGAAAAAATCGGCAAAAGAAAGAAAAAGAGACGGTTTGCATCTGAGATTTTATTTCGCTGTTTCCACCGGTCATTTCGGGCTTTTATGCAGTCATTCCATTGCCAATCAATCAAAGAGTTTCACTGGCTGTTCTCTTTGTTTATTTATTAATTTAATTACAAGGTAATATTACACATCATGCCTAATAATTTATTTTTTAAAATTATTTTAGCTTTTTATATCACCTATATTTAGGCCTGTACACCCAGCCCGTGACCCGACCAATCTGACCCGGCTCGAAGGGTTTCGGGCTGAATTGGGCCGGTCCGAACTTATACTAGGATCGGACCATAAGTTTTAAAGTCCAACCTGAGGTATGCTCGGGTCGGATCTCGGGTTGGGATAAAAATTTTCAAGCCGGTCGAGTTATTAATTTTTTTATTTTTTTTAAATTTATATTTTAATAATTTATTTAAAAAAAATTTTCTTATCATCTTAGATTGTTACTTCCCTGAGTGAATAGAGATTGTAAAGTAAGTAAATAAAAGAATTAAAATATTATAATTTTTTATAATTTATTAATAATAAATAACAAAAAATATATACATATCTAATTTTAAAATATATGTAAATAAAAAATATTTTTTAAAATAGAAAAAATTATTTTTTAAGGAAAACGATTTATATTTATACTTGCAACGCAAATAAGTTCTTAAAATTGAATCTAATGCTCAATTAATTAAACTCTCAAAATAGTCTGATTCCAACTCAATTTTTCAAATTTAAAAATTAAAAAAATGATATCATCCACTATATATATTTTTTTAAATTTATATATTTTATCAGGGATATTTTAGTCATTTTATTATAAACTCATAATAAACTTATTATAAATTATATAAAATTTATAAACTCATTATAAACTTATCGTAATTTTTTTATAAACTAATAAAAATCTGCTATTTTAATAAATATTTTATAAATTTTGATATTTTAGTAAATATTTTATAAATATAGTAAATTTAGAAATATTTTTAAATTTTCTTATATTTTTATCAAAAGCCCTTAAAAATTCACATAATTAAGCATTTTTTTTTATATAATCATAGGTTTCTCAAAATTAATTGGGTCAGGACTAATCATGTTCACATCAAGTCGGCTTACTAATAGATAAAGAGAAAATTACATCGTATAATACACTTTTAAACCTTTTTTTTTCAAAAATACTATTTATTTTTTATATACTTTTGAAATACCAAATATATAGCCAATATATACCTTGAAAATTGAATATATTTTTAATATACTAAATGTATACCCAAAATATACCTTAAAAAATGGTATTTTTGAAATTAAAAAATTAAAAATTGGTATTTTTGAAATTAAAAAAGAAAAGTGGATATTTTTAAAAATATATATTTTATTTTAGGGTATTTTTGAAGAAAATCCATAGATAAAATACTCCAAATAAGTGATAACTCTGTTTACAAGGATTGAACTTACGACCTATTGCTTAAGAGATGAGAGTGCTGAATTACTCACATCAATCACTTGTTGGTCATAATTAAGCCATTTTTATCAAATTAAATTCCTCTTTATCAATTCATTATTGCAGTTTGTTATTTATAACCTCTTATATTGTTTTTAATTTCAGTTTTATGTGACTTTAATCTTAATGTCTTTTTTTAGTTACAATGGAAGAAAAAGAAAGCACTAGATGACTATATTTCTACTATAAGAAATGCTCTAGAGTCATGTAGAAGCTAGGCATTCATCTCAGGAGTTGGAGCTTTTATTATATGAAATCCAATTGGGAAAGATAAAGCCCATTAGCAAGAGCATCTGCTACAAATTTGGATTCTCTGTATACATGCAATAACGCAGCCTGCCACTTAAAAGCTCTCTAATCACAGAAATTAGTCTAGAATAACCATTTGGATGGCTGCTACTTTAATGGATTAAATCATATGCACTTCGGTTGTCAGTCTCAGGAATAATCTTAAGAGTGCCCATGTTCCATGCAAGCTCCAAACTATGAAAAATTCCCCAAAGCTCTGCTGCATTATTTTATCTTCTCCAATTTTCATGACAAAACCCATTTGCCATCTTCCTTGAGGATCTCTAATGAGCCCGCCAGTAGAAGCTTGACCTGTGGAAGTATTTCTAGCCCATCTGTATTGACCTTAAAAATACCATCTGTATTTCTAGCCCATCTGTGGAAGTATTCCTATAGGAGGAGGTCTCCAGCTAATTGCAGAAATAGTTGTTCTACATGGAATCAGGTTAGTGTCCTTATACAAATACCAAGCTTTGGATGATTTCATCTCTTCTCCGCTTAATCTCTTTAATTTTACTTCCAGATCGACCAACCCTTGGGTTGAATAAGTCTTCATTCCGCCACTTCCATAAGCACCAGATACCAATACCAAAAAGGATTCTCTACTCATGATGACCCTGTACATAAAAATTACATAGAAAGTTAGACAAAATCCACTCTTCAGTATTTAAACTGAAAAAAATTTGGGCTATCTCCTTTTGTACAAGGGAATTTCACACAATCCTGGCCATAGGACAATCTCTAAGAATGTGAATAATTATTTACTTTTGTCCATCACAACGAGCACACATCTTATTAGATGCTATGTGTCTTCTAACTCTCTCAACGTTGATAAGGATTCTTCCTTTATTCACGAGCCAGAGAAATGATCTGATCCTCTCTAGTCCAGGCCAATGCCAAACCACCTTCCACCTTCTATCCTCTCGGTCACCATTACTCACTACAAATCTATTATAAGCAGATTTTGTAGTAAAGCAGCCACTGGATGTGAATGCCCATTATTTTTTATCACAATTAATCATTGACAGCAGTGCTGGATAAGAGGCTAGCTTCAAAATGATTGAATCAGGGAGAAAATCCAAGCCAATCCCACTTTCATTGATTATCAGCTTGTACATAGTCTATCACTCTAGCCTCCAATATGTTACTGGGAACTTGCACTAAAGCATAGTAAACCAAAGGTTTATTAGAAAGCCAAATATCAAGCCAAAATCTAATAAGCTTATCATCGCTAAGAAACCATCTACATCCTAATAAAGTATCGGTCCAGACCCTATCCAAAGCTTTCCAAATCATAGAACCACCACTAACTCTGTTAAGCTTATAATCTACATTGGGATTAGACTTATATTTTGAGCAAAGCACTTTAACCCATAATTTCTCCTTATTAATTAAAAGGTCCCATGATAGTTTCATAAGAAGAGCAAGGTTCATATGTTGAAGATTTTTTAAACCTAAACCTCCATAAGCCTTAGGGAGACATATCTTCTCATACTTTATAAGGGCAACTTTACTTGGACTAGCAAATCTATCTCCCCACAAGAACTTACGACACTCTCTATCAATATCTCTTATTGTAGTTTGAGGAATAAGAGCAGATTGCATTGTATAAATGGGCATTGCCCTCAATGTAGACTGAATTAAGGTAGATCTATCCGCCATCGATAAAGAGAATGAAGTCGAATTAGAAAGACGTAATTTAACTTTATCAAAAATATTTTAGTATGTAACTTTTATAACTCTTGTGTGAAGTAGGGGCATACCAAGATATTTGCCCAAGTCCAAAATAACTGAGAAACCAAGATTCATTTTAATCTCACCTATCATAGCTCCTTTGACATTTTGATAAAAGAAAATATTAGTCTTATCCTTACTCACTTTCAACCCAGATATCAAACAAAAAAGATCAAGAACCTTTCTAATAATTGCAGCTTGCCCTAAATCAGCTTCAGCCAAGCAACAAATCATCCGCAAAAAAAAAGATGTGATAAAGGAGGGCTTGTAATGTTTGAAATTTTAAACAATGATTTTCTGTTAACTATTGATAATGAATTGTGTATAGCGATGAAAGTGACTTTGGTATTTGAAATAAGCACGAAATTAGGATGAGTTAAGCTTTAAAAAATATAAAGTTTGATTCGGGTATGGACGAAATTGATATTTTTGAAAAAGAATCTTAAAGTGATAGAAATTTATAAAAATGCCCTCAACTCTAGAAGTAAATTTTCACGAGTTAGATTATGAAATATAAATTATAGGACTTTAAATTAGCTAGAGAAACTATTTTTACAGTTTTGCAAGAATAAAAATTAAATTAGAATTAAAAAAAATTAAGAGAGAGGGTGCACCATAGCTATTATGAGCTTGCCCTTACACAATAAAGTCTATAGATATTATAAATAGGAGAGACTCAAAATTTCTCCTTTCTTCTATCATCATCATCTCACGCCAACCATCACCACCATCATCAAACTTCATTTTCTTTCTTCATTCTTTCATCAATTCAGGTAAAAATCAAGCGGAGATTATATATAGTTGTTAAACTCTAAAAGAATTAGTTAGATTATACTAGATTACCAATAAGAAATCAAAGAGGAAAAAGAGAAAAGAGAAAGAGATGAGTTCTTGAAAGAGGTATTTGCTTATATATGAGTAATTTGCAAATAGTTAGCTTTCTTTGAATTTTAATGCTTGAATAAGTTAATTGAATCATTTTAATTGAGTTATTTGCTAAAGAATTGAATAAAAGATATATTGTGCAAGGAAAGATTAAAGAATCTTTATATAAACTTTATTTCAATTTTGTAAGAAATAAATGTGATGATATTATTTTTGGTTAAGAGTGATGGTTGGAGAGTGTTGATAACTAAGTTTATTGTTAAAGATTTGATTAATTGAGGATTAAGTAAAGTGTTTGATTTGGATTCTTCTTATTTGAAAGTTTGGTTTTTGGTTCATTTTTATTATAGTTATTAAATGTATTTATGTTGTTTTGGCTTAAAATGCAAGTTGAAACAACTTTGGCTCACATAAACGTAAATTTTTAAGTTTGGCAGATGCTAAAAAATTCACACCAGCGTGTGGCTTTGATCCACACGGCCATGTGAATTATTCAACTTTTAAAACTCTACTTTCAGTAACGTTTTGGTACACACGGGTGTGTAGATTTTCTAGGCACGCCCATGTCCACTCTGTAACCCTAATTTTCTTCTTTTTTCAATCCCAAAACACTTTATTTCTTATGTTAATATAATTTTCTTGTTCAATTAACATTTATAACATAAGTATTACTAAAAAAATATACAAGTTTGTCAAATTAAAGGTTAAAATTTTAAAAATATCTACAAGTTAGATTGCAAAGAAGCCTTGAAATTTTGTAAGTATTAGATAAGGATTATAATATTGTTTTATTGAAGTGATATGTAATTAAATGTTATTAGAGATAAATAAGTAATAAATTGCTCAAATCATACTAATGTTAGACCTAGTTTTGGGTTGAATGGCTAGCCAGAGGGTAGATATCCATAGTGAAAGTGGGCACTTCATGCCATTAGTGGACACATTGTATTACCGGTGATAGTGGGCATGTTCGCCAAAAGTGAATACACTTGACAGTAGGCCTTTGGTCATATTTTTATATTAGGCATTAAATTGCCGACAGTGACACGTTATCCCAATCTAAGATAAAAATTCAGTATGTATGGGCAAAATAAGAGAATTGCATATGATGTGAACAATATATCTTGTGACTAATTTATTAAAATTATTGAATATTGAGTTTTCTTATGTTGAGTATATTGAATATATAAATTTATTAAATTTCTTTTAAAGTATCAAAGTGATGATTTTATTATTTTTCATGAATGATAATTCAAAGTTATATAATTCAAAGTTATTTTTCTTAATATTTTCTTGCATATTATGAATACACAAACACCACTAAGTTTTGCTCAGCGTGTTAGATTTATTTCTGACATGCAGATCAGACGAGAAGAGAATAGCCTGTTGAGTGAAATTTATAGAGATCCAAATCAACTCCATCATTAAGAAATATTCTGTATAAAGAGTTTTAGATTGTTCACGTGGCAGAGATATTTATTTTGAATGACAGTTGTATAACTTTGTGGGTAGTATATTATATATATAAATAAACGGATGTATGTCAAGTTTTTGTGAACTAGCATGAGAGTTTTATAAATTAAAATAATTTTATGTATGTATATATATATATATATATTATGTATGCTCATGTTAATTATGTTGAGAGTTTGCTTGGATTTATATGGTGTAATAGAAATGGAAGATTTGAGGAATGAATGTATGAAAAACTTAAGAAAAGAAAATTTTCTTAGGAAGGCGTATATAAAATAAAATGCATGGGCATGTTGTTTTATCAGACACGGTCGTATTGCTTATTTTGTTTAAAAAAACATTGTTGATTTAAAACACACAGGCATGTCAGACATGGTTGACATGGGCGTGTCCCTGTCATAAATAAAAAAAAATACTTTTCAAGTTCTATCAAATTAAGTATTTTAACAACTCTTTATAGTCAAGAATATAAACTATTTAGGGGTGTTATAGGACCCCCTAGTTCCTATTCTAATAGGATTAATGTCTTTAAGTGGTAATCCATTTATATAATATAAACTAGTCATTGATGAGAGACAAACTTTTTTCTTGTATTTTGAAGAAGGAATAAGAGATTAGAAAAGAATCTGATAGTTTGTCTGATTACTCTAATTAGTAATATTCTTCCTATTTTAATCAATACATATTGTGTGTTTAGTAAAAAAAATTGCTTTTGTACAATAATTATATATATATATATATATATGAATGCATTAAAACTTGAAAGAAACAAAATAATAGCTGCTACATAAAATTCATCTTAAAAGACAAATTGTCTTTATATGAAATATGGTAAGACCTAAAATTAGATAAAAGTTTATTCTTTTATATTTTGATAAAAATTTACAATATGAGAAAGAGTCTCTCTCAATGAGCAGTTTATAGTTGCTAGTTAATGGAATTAGGGTTCAATCCAAATAAAATTAGAGTTAAAGTGTCAAAAAAAGTCAATTTGCAAAAATAATTAACGAAGTTATAAAGAGGACTTAATGGAGTGAGTTTTTGGAGCTGAAAGGCAGAATCAGACTCAAAATAATTTTAACAATTTAATTGATCATTTAATTTAATTTTAAGAGTTTACTTATACCCAAGTGAGAGTACTTGGACAAGATGATAATTTCTATTGCTATTTTTTTATAAAAATAACATCAGGGTTCTCTCACCTTTTAGAGCATACTAGCCTTCCATGGTTCCCACCGTCCCCTGTGATTTTAGATATGCTTCCCTTCGGTAAAATACTATCAATATACAGTGCCAACCTTTTCTAATCTCTCATTTACAAACACCAATCCCACTTTAGCTCCTTTTTCCCTGTTCTTCTTGTTGCATCTCAAATATTTGTAACCCATAAACTCTCTGACTACACAACTAACCCAACCCACCTCTAACAGTCCAGTCCTGGTACTCCAGCCTTGCTACCCAAACACCACCCGAACATCCTAACTACAAATCCAACCTGACACTAACTAGTTAAAATGCCCTTACCCAAATCTAATATGAGCCCTACTTTTTGGACTTGTCAAAGCTTCAGCAAAGCCCCAACAAGAAATGACCGTAAGGTTAACATTTCAAGGTTTCACCTGTTAAAGCTTTGGATTTTTTGGCTTTCCGACTATAGTCCAGGTGCCGAGATTGTGAAAGTCCCCATTGTTTTCGACATAGTTAAAACTGGTTTCCATGTTTTTTGTATCAGAGGGTTTGTTACGGCCTTTAGTGGTAGCTTGATCAACCGCTGGTTTATATCCTCGATTTGTTTGCTGTTGTTCAGCCTCTGGTTTTTGTGAAGGGTTCCCCTTCAATGGCTCCTTCTATGTAATCTTCTTTATTATTATATCTATTCCTAGCTATGATAGTTTCCTGGGCATTTTTTTTTCCTATATTGGGTATCACTAGAAGCAGCTCAATTCTATGGAGTGATGGGTACCTTAACAACTTATCTCATCATCAAGTCTCGTGGGGCTTAAAGGTTTCATTAATTGCCTGTTTCAGCGCGAAGCACGGGAAAGTTCTTCCTAAACCAACAATAACTTGCTTCATCTGTTGGTTCTATAATGACCAAATTTTACACATCAATTTTATTCATCAGTGTGACCCTTCACAATGGAAGTTTGTTTCCTGTGATCCTATGATTGGATCTTTCATTTTAATTGGCATCCCTTTGGGTCCAAGATCATTACTCTCACTTGGTGGAGTTACATTCATCTTAAGCCTCCCCTTAATGGATTATCTTATTAATGACCAGTGCTCTTTTTTTTAATTTTATATGATAATACTTTTCAGAGTCTGTATTGTGCTAATATTGCTTATTTGATTAGTTTCTGGTTTTCTTGTCACGCAAGGATTGTTCTAGCCCATACGTGTGTGTGTGTGTGTGTGTGTTTTTTTTTTTTTTTTGAGGCATTGCGGTTTTATGTACTTATCTTCTCTGTTTAATGCAATCATCTCTTATCGATCAGAAAAAAAAAATGGAAAGAGTACTTGGACAAGACAGCTATTTGCATCTCCTCACACTAACAACTAGAGTGCCGTTTATTTATATGTCAATTGAACTCAAATTTTATTTTAATATAATTATATATTTAAATAATACAAAAAAAAATCAACTAAAAGAATACTTGTAAATTTTAAACTAATTAAAATGAATAATTATATATGACCTCCATCTTAAAAATATTATCGCTTTCTTATAAAAATTAAAAATATAATAAATAAAATGACTTTTTTCTTTATTCTAGATAATATAATAAATAAATTTAATTTCAGTTTCTTTAGTCATTAAAATGAATCTCGAAAATGGATAAATATATGGTTTTTATTAAAATATATAGTTTAATAATTTTTTTTCTATTTTTAGCAAAATTAGAAGGATAAATTAAAAAAAAAAAAACGAGTACGTTATATTAGGTTTTATAGTTTCATAAAAAAAAGATTCGACAAAAACAAATTAATTATTTTGGTAGGTAGAACTATTTTATCAACGAGAATAGATATAAAAAATCCATTAATTTATTTAAAAAAGGATAATTTGTAGTTTAATAAAAAAATTTATCCTAGAAGTAAAAAAAAATGGCCTAAATTTTATGTTTTTTATAATTATACCTATTTTGTTTATATAGTTATACCCTATTTTAAAAATTTTTAGTTAGAATTCTATTAAAAAGTGAAATTAAAATAACAACAATAGTAATATTTTTATATTAATTTGAGGAAAAAATAAAATTAACTTTGAAACTTATTTGTATCGCAAAATCAATTTAATTTTTAAATTTCAGTAGAGATTAATTGTATTCTTTAATTTTATAAAATTAGGAAACTAAAAATAATTATTCTAATAGAATTTGTAAAATTAAAGAGTTAAATTTTAATTTCAATCGAAATTTAAGATTTAAAATTTCAATTGATAATATGATACAGCAAGTTTAAAAATCAATTTGATTTTTTGACCTTATTATTGATAATATTTTTCTAACCATTATTGTCTATGGTAAACTTATAATTAATTTTCGAAAATAGAGTATAATTGACATAAAATTCATTATAAATTTATATATTAAATCTAAAGTTATTAACTACATTGATATCTTAAAAAACTACATCAACAAGGAGGAATAAATAATATTTTATTGTAAAAATGAATAAAAAGGAACTTTTTTTGGTGTACAATTAAAAAAGAGAAAATTACAAACTGAACTAAAAAGATTCTTACTTTAAAAAATACGGACGACTTAAAAAAATTTGCATATTGAAAACAACAAAAATACACTACTTTTAATATTTATTATAAATTTATTTATTAAAAGAGATATTATAATAAATATTTTTTAATTAATGAAAGAGAAATTATTGCATAGTTATCCTTCAAAATGACTATAATTAATATTTTTTTTTATGCTACTGAGGAAATTCCACTTATAACCTTTAAATTGTGTTTCCTTTTTAATATTAAGGCAACATAAGTTTTTTTTTTTCAAAAACTGAACATGCGCTTTTTTTTTTTTTTTAATTTTACGTTTTTAAACATTGATTTTTGTTTTCTGTTTATTTATGTTTGTTTATTTAGAAATAATTTTTTGAGATATATTTTTAATATACATATATATATAATATATACATGATATATATATAATATATGTAACAAATAATAACATATATATAGCATACATCAAATATCAACCAAATATCTACATAACATTTTTCTTTATTTTTTAATTTTATATTTATATAATATATATACATCATCCACATAATATTTATTTAAAATACACACAATATACATAATAAATACATAACATATACAAAATATTTACCAAAAATCTACAAATATCTACCTAAACATATACAGAACATCTATAAAATATCTACATAATATTTATATAATAAAACTAATATTTTTTACTTTTATATATGTAAAATTTGTTTTAAAATAAATTAAATAATTCTTTTTTAAATATTTTTATATTTTTTGTGAGTATTAGTTGTTATTTATAATCAAAATTAAAGTTTTTCCATAATAAAAATTAATTCATTTTATATGTTGAAAATATAATTAATAATATTAAATTTATTATTTATTGTTATATATTTTATTAATAGTAAAGTTTGAAAAAAAGAATAAAAATTAAAGTAGAATATTGTTTGTAGAGAGAAAATGTATTTATGAAAAAAAAATCTTGTGTTTACTAAGAAGTGAGGTTTTTTGAAAATTTGTTTAAACTTTTTCTAAAAATATAAATATTTTTATTTTTTGTAGTATTTTTGAAATAAAATTTATTACTTGATTACTATCCTGAATTATTTGAGCCTATAAAATTTGACATAGTATTAAAGCCTTGATCCTCTTACCTAGATGATCTGGACAATGATTATTAAATGTATGATTATGTTCGTCTAGACAATGACTATTAAATAATTATCAAATATTAACTTGGTAGTTGACATTTGAGGATGGAGTGTTAAACTCATCCCACATCTCAGGATTACAAAAATATAATGAGCTTATGACTATAAATGTAATCTAACCAAAATAACGTTATTTTGTATTATTAAGCTCAACTTATTATAAGTCTAATATATTCTGTTTTTATCTAAATTACTACATATTTTTACCTGAATTACTACTTACCTTTACTACTTGATTACTATCCTGAATTACTATGACCCTATAAAATTTGACATGGTATCTGAGTCCTTGTCCTCTTACCTAGATAGTCTGGACAATGATTATTAAATGTAGAATTATGTGCCAATGTGGTCTAGATAGTGACTACTAAATACTTATTAAGTATTAACTTGGTAGTTGACATTTGAGGATGGAGTGTTAAACTCATCTCACATCTAAAGATTACAAAAATATAATGAGCTTATGACTATAAATGTAATGTAACCATTATTTTGTATTATTAAGCTCAACTTATTATAAGCTTAATATACTCTACCTTTACCTGAATTACTGCATACTTTTACTACTTGATTACTATGGCCCTTTAAAATTTAACAATTTACATGTTTTCCTATTCCAGCAAGGTTTTTTTCTTGATCTTCATCTTCCTCATTTAATAATCACTACAAAACAGAAATCATCAACAAAAAACTTCATATTAAAAAATGAAAATTAATATACTTTAAACAAGAATAAATTAACACCAAAAAGTCAAAAAAAAAAACCAGATTAGAGATATACACTACTTCAAAACATATCAATGATAAAAAAAATATAAATTATCAATAAAAAACAACTTTAGTTTCACAATCAAAGATTAATATAGATTAAAAAAAAGGAAGAATAAATCAATGTTAGAGAAATAAAAAATAAACCAAATAAGATTAAAAAGTAGATATGCTCTTTACTTCAAAACAGATTTGCATTTTACTTCAAAATAGATTTGCACTTTCCCTAAAAACAAATCAGCAATAAAAAATTGTAGTTATTATATATATGTTAAATAAATCAACAATAAAAATGTATAGATTTTGTGTATATATTGAATAAAAAGCTATAAAAATAAGCACTTAAAGTATATAAAATTTTATAACAATGTTAATATATTTTACATATTGAGTATGTGTTAAAATCTAAAATATAAGATATACAATACTTGAATAAGATATAAAATTATACAATATAAATAGTGTATATATTGTATAGACGTTTTGTATATGATGAACAAAAATACATAAAAAATGAAAATAAAATTTCTGTTATATTATTATGTTATGCATTTGATATTTTAAATTATTTATATTTAAACAAATATATTATTTAAAAAATTTTGAATATCTTATGTAGATGTTGTATATATCTTGAGTTATAACATCTATATGTTCTTAATTAGTATGTAGATGTTATATAGACATTATGTATATATTGTATTTTAGCATTTATATATTCTTAAGTATAATGTAAATATTATATAGATGTCACAATTTTTATATGTTCTTAATTATAGTTTAAATGTTATATAAATATTTTGTATTCTATCTTTTATATGTTCTTAAATATAGTATAAATATCGTATAAACATTGTATTATATTTACAACCTCTATATATTTTTAATTTTAGTGTATATATTTTTAGTTATCATAGAAATATTATTAAGATATTACATATATGTTGCATTTTAGCTTTTATATATTCATTAGTATAAATGTATAATTTATGTATATAACAAAAAAAATAGTTATAAGTTTAACAAATTATGTATTGATGATAGATAAAATATTTATTTTTTCTGTACAATCAAAATATTTTTTTCTATCGTTACTTTAGTTGTTCACCGCATAGAAATATAGAAAAAGAATTAAGAAATTAATGAATATTGACAAGTTTATAAAATAAAAATATAGAATGAGAAAAATTACAAAGTAAAAAGAGTAAAAATATTATAATCAGATATTGAATAATTATTAGAAATCAACATAATAAAAAAGAAAATAAACAAATATATTAAAAATATATCAAAGTACAAAAAGTAAATAAAATAATTAACAATTAATCTAAACCAAAGTTTCTTTTTCTATTTAATAAGAAAATCAATATGAAAATGCACCATCAAAAAATCACAATTTTAAAATGCAATTTCAAAAAAATTAGATAATGAGTGTATTTGAATTTAGAAATTGCATTTGATTATGGTCCTCAATTGTCATATTTATTTTTATTCTAAATTTGGTTTTATGTATCTAAATGTGTTTTATAGATTAACATTATAACTATAATCTAAATATAATTATAGAAAAATATACTTATATATAAAATCTAATTAGATGTTACTTTAAGAAGTTATGAAAGATAAATTTATTTTAAATTTGGTACACATTTCAAAATTAAATTAAAAATTACAATAATATATTTATTTATTTATCATGTAAACTTCAACATTTACTCAACTTTGACATAAATTAACATTATAATTTTTTTAATAATTTATATAATTTTATTAATTATTTCCTAAAAAGTTTCATATTGAACTTGAACAATTTCTTTAAATTATATTCTTTTAAGTTATCATAATTTTTAAAATTTTATATTCCAATAAATATAATTTATTATTATTATTATTATTATTACATCATTATAAAGATAATTTTTTTGAGGAAGTTATAAAAATAAAATTTTAGAATAAATAAAATTAGAAATAAAAAAACAAAAGAAAAAAAAAAACAATGGCAAAATGGAAAATAAGAAAATATAATTTTATTTAAAAGGAAAATCACTATTTATTTGGGGAGGAGCTTTAGTATATATATAATATAATAATTAAAAGGATTAAAACTCAAATTCAACTTAATTTTTTTAATGATATTCATTTAGACTCAAATATGACTTTGTTAGTGCCATGAAGCCCAATTATTCAGAAGATTTGCTTGATGGGTTTTAGTGAGGAAATATAATAATGAACTTGATACTATATTTTAGCTCAAAACCTTAGGACACTGAGTTTATTGGTCTTTTGCACTTATATACCCATAACTAATTTCATCTTTTTTCAATGTGAGATTTCTCTCACTCTTACTATATTTCAACAATTTTCTCATCAAATATGAGCTCCTACATTTGGGTCCAGGCTCTCACTTAAATAAATTTTTTTTTTGATCTGGACTTGAGAATACAATGCCACCTAGAACCCTTCGTACTTTTATCTGCCTATAATCTACCGGGAGTAACATTTGCTCTTCCACGTAGAAGAATATAGGCAATTACCAAATGTGGTCACAATCTCTATACTCATCCATGTCGAACTGTCAGTTCTTTTTCTAGATCTAGACCTGAGTATACGATATTACTTAAAGCTTTTTATACTTTCACCGGTCTGAAACTCACTAGGAGTAACTTTTGCTCTTTCACATGAAAGGATATGGACAACAGCGGGATATGACCTCCATCTCCATATATATTCGTCTCTGCTGAACCATCGATTCTGATACTATGTGTAGGGGCCATAAAGTCTAATTACTAGACAGATTTACTCGATGCGACTTAGTAGAGGAATACAATTGTGAACTTGACACTACACTTCAATTTAAAACCTTAATGCATTGAGTCTATATGTCCTTTTTAAGGCATTGAGTCTATGCATACTTTGTACTTATACATCCCTCATCAGATTCATCTTTTTTCAATGTAAGATTCCTCTCAAATTTGCTATATTTTCAATAGATTTTAAATTAAATTAACTCTAGATATTTAGAAATTGATTCGCTTAAACTCAAAATTAATTTTGGGATCAATATAAACTTGGATTTTTTTTATTTTTTAAGTTATATTTAATTTTTTTTATTAAAAGAATAAGAATAAAGTTTAAAATTATATATAATTCTTTGAATATGAAAAATTAATTAATTATTTTTAAAACCTAAGTATTTTTTGCCTTAAATATATCAATTAGAGTAAATATGGTATTTTGCAAATAACAAACAATTTTTTTATTAATTATAAATGAAGGAGAAAAAATATCTATGAGACTCGAACCTGACACCTAGGTGAGAGCAATATATGCTCTTAGCCACTAAGCTACACCTTAGTGGGTAACAAACAAAATTGAAAAAATATACGAATGATGTTTAAACTTTTTCATTTTCACTATTCTAGCGTATGCATTTTTTTGTTTGTTTATGTTAGTGTCTGAATTTTTGTTAATAGAAATAATCGGTCGAAAAAAATTAATCGGAACAACCAAATTATTTTTATTAACAAAAATTCAGACACTAAAGTGAATAAAAAAAATAGTTCATACACTAAAATAGTAAAAATGAAAAAATTCAGGCACCATTAATATAATTTTTTCAACAAAATTTGAAACACTATATTGTTAGTCTTTTTTGACAATTTAGCCTTATTTTATTTTACATTTGGAATTTTATAATTTTTTTCAAAAAAGACATAACATTATGAATTAAATAAAAAGGTAAGTGAAAGATAAAATACAAAACACAAATAGAGTTCAAAATTTATTTTTATTCAATATTAATATATATAACAAAAAGATTAGTAATTTCTTTAATAAAAAAATTATATTCATATCTTTGGTAATACATATTAGAACAATATAATAAACGATCAAGGAGAATCCATCTATGTCACGGAGATATTATTATTATTATTATTATTATTAGGAAAAAATCTAATATGGATCCAATTTATGTGCACCCATTAAATTCTATTACTAAAATATTTATCATATTTTATATTATGTTTTTTTTATAGTTGCTTTGGTTTAATATATTGTTTTGTTTTTATTTTATCACTAGTCGCATACTTGTGCGATGCGTGAATATAATTTTTTTACCGTATATAAAAATTTTATTATACATATGATATTTTATATTTATATATTAATAATTTATAAAAAATATAATATTTTATCTTTATATATTAATAATTTTAGTAATTAAATTTTAGATTTAATATAATGAGCAACCATTAGTATAGTTTTAGAAAATAAAAATGAAATGTAATTTAACTTTTTATCTTTATATATCAATAATTTCATGTAATAAATTATAATTCATAAATACTATATAAATAGATATATAACTATAATATATGGTATTTTTGTATAAAGAATAGGTAAATAACTATCTTTATAATATATAAATAGGTAAATAACTGTAACACTTAATATTTTTATATTATATATATACATTACGTAATAATTTATTTTTAATTCATTTTTCAATTTTAGTCAATAAATTTTTTATATATAAGATATTTTATCTTTATATATTAATAATTTATTAAATATATAATATGTAATTTTCATATATTAATAGTTTCAGTTAAAATATTTATTAATAATTTATTAAATTTATTAAATATATGATATTTGATCTTTGTATATTAATATTTTTAATTATTAAATATATATTAATAATTTATTAAATATACGAGCCTTTTATTTTTATATATTAATAATTTATTAAATATATTATTTTTATCTTTATAAATTAATAATTTAAGTTGAAATTATTATTAATATTTTATTAAATATATAATCTTTTATATTCATATATTGATAAGTTATTTTTACTAAATGTAATAAATACTTTTTTTTTTCACATTATGCATATATATATATATATTGTGGCACCATATAATACTTTTATTTTTCTTGACTTATACATACATATATACTTATATATATATATATATATATTAAAATATAGATTAGAAATGTCAAAGATGATATATTTTATTGTCTAATTTTTTAAAATTTTTAAAATATATAAATTAATTAATAGTATAAATATATTATTTAATTTATAATTAATTTATTATGAATATTAAAAGTTTTATTTTTAAAAATTTTTAAATTTCTAAAAATATATAAATATATTATTAAATAATATTAATGTGTAATTAATTTATAAAAGATTAAAAGTAGCAAATATAATTTATTAATTATTAAATTTTAAATTTTAAAAAATTATTAAAATTGAAAAAGAAAAAATATATATTAGGAATTTCAAAAATTATATATTATATATATATTAGGAATGTCAAAAATAATTATATATATTTTAATTATATAATTATATTATATATTTATTAAGAATATCAAAATTTAAATATTTTTATTTTTAATTTTTTTAAATTTCTAAAATATATAAATAAATTATTTAATTTATAATTAATATATATTTTTTTAACCTTTAAAATTTATAATATATATATATATATAATTAAATTATATTAATTTGTAATTAATTTATATTTTACAAAAAACATATATTTTATTTTTTAATTATTAAAAATATATTAATTAATTAATTAATTAATTAAGAAGGTTAAGAGTTATATATTTTTTAACTTTTTAAATATTTAAAAAATATATAAATTAATAAAAAATATTTAATTAAATTAACGTGTAATTAATTTTTAGAAAATTAAAAGTTATAAATATAATTTATTTAATTAATATTATGAAATTATATTAATGTGTAGTTATTTATTTGAAGATTAATAGTCAGAAATATAATAAATATTAAATTTTATATTTTAAATAAATTATTAAATTAAATAAAAATTAATTAAAAAATAAGAGAGTGTTATTTTAAAAAATTAATGATGTATTAATTTTTTAATACTTCTATAATCATTGAATTATATATATATATATATAATATAAATAAAGAGTATAACATATTCGAGTTAATTAGAATTTTATTTAATTTATCTTCAATAGATTAGAAACAAGGCAATATGCCCATTAAATACTCTTGTTTATATGTGTCTTTTTATCGGTGAATTGATTATTATAAATTAGTTTACAAAAATTCTTTTGCTTATAATTTTAATTAACTGATCTTAAATTATTTAAATTCTGATAATTGATCTATAAATAATTTTCCTATTTGAAAGTGTATAAATCAATAGTTGTCTTTAATATTCTAAATTTAGAGTTCCAAAAAATGGAAAAAAAAGTAAAAAAAAAATGGTAAAATAGCAGGGCCGTCTTAAATATTTAAGGGGCCCTGTTCTTAGAGAAAAACAGAATAAATTAGACCATATTCTTAAAAAAAAAATTGTAAAACCTACTATTAAAACCTACTAATAGTAGACATAAAATTTACTATTAAAAAAAAAAAATTGGGGCCCTATACAAGCTGGAGGCCCTGTGCAGTAGCCTACATTGCACAGGGCCTTCACCGCCCTGAGCAATAGTACCACAAAAAAAAAAAAAAAAGAAGCAAAATTACCGGTACTGACACATGCTCTTGTTCCTTGCCTAATCTTAATCCTTTTATACCATACTATTTGCTATTTGCTAACCGTCTGACCGATGATTACGCTTTCTCATGTTGGGCTCCACCGTTGTTCTTGTCTTCTTAACTTCTTATATTGATAAAATAGAGATGAACAAATAAGCCGATCAATCTTATACTATTATTATTTCAATTAATTTAATTTATTATATTTATTTAAATTAATTAAATTAAATAATTTAAATTTATAATTTTAATAAATTAATATTATTAATTTAATTTCGATTCATGTATTTTATTAAAATCGATTAAATTTAATAAATATGAGTGTATTTAATTAAATTCAACTAATAACGATCGATTTTATAAATTTTTTTTATTAATATTAATTAATTTTATAATTTTTTTTGAATAGTCATATTCGAAATATAAATTCTCCAACTCAGATTCTAATAATCAATTTAACAAACTTCTAAAATACAATCAAAGTGACACATACCCATTCCTATTCTAAAATCGCCAAATAGGGCCACTGCCATTTTATTTTGGCACATTGCTACAACTTTGGGTGGGAGAGATCATATATCCATTAGCATAATGTCGAAGATTTTAAAGTAATACAATTGAATTGAAAAAAGATTTATATATATGGAAAAAATTTACGCACCTCACCATATTGTTTTAAATTTTTATATATTTTTTATTAAAATTTTTTACTCATTTTATAAAAATATATAAGAATCTTATAATAGATTTATAAAATGATAATATATAATAAATTTATAATAAACTATACAAATTTAGTAAATTTATAAATTAATCACAATTTTTTATATTTTGAAAAATCTTTAAAATTTTAATATATTTTTAAAAAAAAAATTTTAACAGTTTTATATAAAAACCTTATATATTAGTCAACCGATAATTTAACCATGTTTTCTTTATCTTTAGGTAAGGCCACAAAAGTAAACTTCACAACTATTTGGTAACAAATGGGTAGTATGAATTATTTCCATTATGTTTAAATAGTCACTTTTTTTATAAAAAAAATGCACACACATATATATATATATATTCCACGGTATGTCTTCCATAAATTAGATAGATATCTCTAAAAGTGTGATATATTTTTAATATATTAAATATATATATTTTTAAAAATAAAATATTTTTAAAATTAAAATTAAAAGTTAGTATTTTTAAAAATATTTTTATTTTTTGAGATATTTTTAAAGAAATTCAATAATTATATCAAATATTATGAATAAAATCCAAATCAAACGTAATATTGAGTAAATATAGAACACGCTAATAGTTCAACTTAAATCTCTACTAAATGGTTAGTATGCATTATTTCCAATTTATCATTCTTTAGTTTTGAGAATAAAAAATCTGATGCCGAACGGGTATGATGCATTATTACCAATTTGCCCTTCTTTTGAGCTTCAAATTCCCAATGCACCCACCCTCAACCCCAAGGTTAACGGCTACTTTATTTTGATTGTGAGTTTTTAAAGATTTAAAAATCTTTCGTTTCACACGATAAAGTGAGATAAATAGAAAAAAAAAAAATGAAAAACAGAGCAGAAGCAGGAAAGAGAAGAAAGAAAAATATAAATATGAAGAATGATAAAGATAAAGAACCTCATTAATGGAGAAGACAAGGCTAATAAATTTTGGTCTGATGCTAGAGAAGGGTAAATTAATTGCTTGCGTTTATCGCTGCAATTGTCTGTTCGTCCTCTCTCAGACTCTGCCTTCATTGCTACACCCATCTGCCTCTCTCTCTCTCTCTCTCTCTCTCTCTCTCTCTTTCCTTAACTCCTGAAACCCACCACCCCAGATCCCATTTAATGCTCTCTCTCTCTCTATTGCAGTAAATGTATTGGTGATGTTGGAAGTTGTAAAATTTAACCAGAAACCCATGAGACAAAACCATGGTTTTTTGTTTTTTCTAGAGGCCAAAAAACACTAATTACTAATTAGTGACAAATCCATCAAGTGAAAACTCGCTAGAAATTGCTAATTGTGTTCTTTTTTTTAATGTTCTTTTCATTTCATAACTGCAGCTTATTGTTCAACTCAGAACCAAGTTGTAAATCTGTTATGTTGACCTTTGATTCCTCTGCTGCTGCTGCTGCTCCTGTTTGTGTGGACTTTGACGTAGATGCTGTAGAAATTGTAGTTGGAGACGGTGGTGCTGCACATACTGGAATCACTGACCTAATTTGAACTGCTGGAGCAATCTTACGAGGGTGAGAAACTCCTCTGTAAAGATTATGAGGACTCCTCATCTGGATTCTTGAACAATTTGATGTTGCCATTGGAGGCACAAAACCTTTATTACTAAAGTGGGTGGATTCTTGTTTGTTAGTTTCAAGTTTACCAGGATTGGGTAAAGGAAATTGCCTGTATAAAGAACTTGAATTGTCCTTTTCAATTGGTTTCTTGACACTCCCTAGCCATTCTTCCTCATCCTTTTGATGCTCTTCCAAAATTGGAACTTGAATCTTGCCCTTCACTTGAATTTGATCGATAAGCCTACTACTTGATGGGGGAAGAGATGGGTTACTATTATTATCATTGCCATTATTGCTATTATAATTGTCTCCATGTGAAGTTGGTAGCAAAATCTTTGAAGTTGTTCTAGGTGGTGGAGGAGGAAGAAGAGAGACAAAGGAGCTTTGCTTTTGTATTGAATTGTCTAAAGCAGAATCCAATAACAGATCCAATAGCTTCCAATGTTGATTCTTTAGAGAACTATTAGGAGTTGAAGAAGAAGACGACGACGATGATGATGATGATAGGGTAGAGCTATTAATGTCTCTGTAACTCCTTACCATTCTTCTTCTTGCTTGGCCATGATCTTTCTTCCTTGCTTGTTTGTATTCATCTCTTGATCTAAAATTTGAGAGGACTCTTGCGAGAATTGCTTGATCTTGTTCTTCACGAGCCTCTACTTCTTTATTTGTCAAAGAATTTAGATTAGGCACTGCACAAAAATGCATATCATGGGGAACTCTGATTACATATGACAAAAATAAGTACTTTAGTTTCAGATTAAGTCAAAAAATGGGAAAGAAAAAGAAAAGAAAATTTTTACTTCTTTTCAGAGCAGACCAAGCTGCTATAGCAGCATTCTTCTCTGCTTGTTTCTTTGTCTTTGCTGGTTCACCTGTGAAATTCATACCAGCAAGCTCCACAGTACAAGTAAAAGTTGGGACATGGCCTGGACCTGACCTTACAGTAGTATATACAGGGAGGTTAAGTCCAGCTCTATGAGCGGTTTCTTGAAGGAGGTTCTTGTAAATTCCAGTCTCATCCTTGATTAAATTTAAAAAAAAAAACAGTAAGACTATATTCATCAATTTGAAAACATAAATGGGTATGCTTTGATCACTTCAATTAAACAAGATATTACTCATTACAATCTAAAATATGCATAAATATCAAGAAACTTCTTACAAGAACTCTTGCAGTTAAAGACATTGAAGGGCCTTTGGAAGAAAGAACATTTAAGGCTACTTCAGCAGCTGCATGTTCTGCTTGTCTCAATGTGGTGCAATAACGTTGGCTTTCAAAGATTTCACCATTGAAGTTCACAGAAGCTTTGAATCTTGGAGCATGATCAGGACCTTCTCTAATGCAGGCATAAGAAGGAAGATTAAAACAACTTCTTTGTGCAAGTTCTTGAAGCTGGTTCTTGAACATATCTACCTTTTTGTAAAAAAGGAAAAAAAACAACATTCAGTACAAAATACCAATCAAATCTACATATCAAACCAAAAATCTGTTGGCAAAAAACATCATAGAGACAACATATATATAGAGGAAAACAAAAACAAAAGAACCCATCATCCAAAAAGTCCAAAAAATTTGACTAAATAACAAAATAAGGGATATTAACCATAACAAGAGTAAATAAAAAAAAATCAAGACAAGATCAACGAACTTACCTACTTGAACCAGATGTCTCACTTCTACATTGGCATGGGATGATTTTCTTTTTCTCAATACGAAATCATCTGCTAGTACTATCTCTTATGTAAGTAAAGAAGAAAGACAGAAGAAGAAGATTAAACGTGACTAAGAGCAATTGAATTTTTTTCTTGGAGAAAAAAGAGAAAGTCAATGCCACTTTAAGCTAGCTATAGTTTCTGGTCCGGATTTTAATGGCCTCTCTACTTCTACTCCTACATCTTCTTCTTCTCTCTCTTCTTTATATTTATTTATTATTTAGCTATTTGTTATTCATCAGGAAATAACATTCCATAAAAGTTTTTAACTAAAAAAAACTGTACAACTTTTATACGGCCATTAAAGAGGGATTAATGTTTGACACTTGTGTGTAAGCTTAGAGTATATAGTGATGTGGATTTTTAACTACGTAACTATTTAGTTTAATTTATCATGTTAAAATGAATTAAATAATTAAATTTCATATAATTTTTTTATTATTTTCTTATTATATACAATTACAACATATAATACTCTTATATAAAATACCCCTTTTGATAACAAAATACGACAAACATTTCTATATAAAAAAGTTCCCCTCATAAAATACCCTATTTTACAAAATCAAAATTACAAGATAAAAGCATTTAATTTATAAAAATCAAATAAGCCAAATGATATTTTCCAGAAAAAAGCTATCGCCAAGAGCACATAAAATCCAAACCAAACTCACACAACATATAGATAAAGCAAAAGAGAGGGTATTAAGCTAAAAAATCCAAGTTAATTCAGTAATTGAGAAAAAATATAAGACACACTTCAACTTGTATTATTCTATATGTAGTGTTTCTATCCCAATGGCCATTGTCCATATGCCTCCATGTGCAAAAGTAAAAAGGCACAATTGGTGTAACCTTTCTATTGCAATGACTATTTAAAATATTATTGCAATCCCTCTACGTACAAACTGGTTATCCATATCTTTTCAAAATGTGAAAGAGCAAAAAAGTTTTTCTCATTGAACTCTATACAGATGAAAGTATGAAGGGCTCTAGGTGACGTCACATACTCATGTTCTAATTTAGAAAGAATTTTGCTTAACGAAGAGCCCAAGCCTAATACGAGAGTTCACATTTAAGAGGAAGATTATTAAATTTTAAGTATATAAGAGAAATTTCACATCGAAAAGAGATGGATTAAATAAAGAATATAAAGTGAAAAAAAAAGAGAAAATTACACAATATACTACTTTTTAACTTCTCTTTTCAATTTTGCTACTCTATCTTTTTTTTTTTTTTCAATCTGAAACTTTTATTTTTTCTAATTTACGGTATCCATTATTTTTTGTTTTTAAAAAATACACTATTCTTCCCTATCTTTTTCTTCTTCCATGTTCAACGATTTTAAATTACGAATTCCCTATCTTCTTCTTCTTCTTCCATGTTTAGTGACCTTAAGTTACGAAAACAAGACAATTATATTCATTCAACCATTTTATTACAACAATTTTGATGTTTTGTCTGTAATTGTACGTGAAATTATGGATCTATTTTCTTTTTCTAAAAATCAATCATATTAGTTTGTTGATGGAAATTATGCTAGAGTTAATCGAGAATATGAAGACGAAGAAGAAAAAGATAATAGATAGTAGCAAATTTTATCTATGATTTTGATTCATCTTTTGGGCCTTCACATTATTATGAAGATGATTATCATGTAAACTATTATTTTGATGATCAGTTGACTACTAATAAAAAGAATAAAAGCAAAAAGAATAGTACATAATATATGATTATTATCAGTTTTTTAATGAGAATTATCTTTTTTTTTCCGTTTTTGATTGATTTTTGGGTTTCATATATAATAATTAATTATTATTTTTTTATTTTTCAATCTAAATGCACACCAAATATTTGTCAAAATATTTGAAAAAAGTTTTATTATAGTTGCATACTGAGATATAACAACTGTATAATAATATTCTTTTTTTCAAGACAATATGTATATGTAGATATATGATTCATATACTTTCATACATTAAGATATTACAGTTGTATATTGACATATTTTTAAAGACAATAGATACATGTAGCTATAGTTAGTATATATCTAAATATAATATGATATAACAACTGCATACTGATATTCTTTCTCAAAGACAATAGGTATATATAGGTATATGCGACATATGCATTCGTATACCTTGATATTATAGTTGCATTTTGACATTTTTTTAAAGATATTATATATATTTAGTTATAGTTATTATATACATATAAATACTAAAATATAAGAGCTGCATACTGATATTCTTTCTCTAAAATAATAGGTCTATGCTATACATACCTTCATAGACAATTGTTATATATAGATATATGTTACATATATTTTAACTAAATAATGATATTTTTGTAAATATAGACTCCGTATTTTTTATAGTATATGTAGGTATATCGTAGTACATGTTACATATACTTTTACTAAATAATAATATTTTTGTAATTATTTGACTCTGTGCTTTTGAAGCTCAAGTTGTCACTGTATATTTGCAATTTGAAAATACTATTTTTTGTAAATTTGAAAAAAAAGATTATGTAATATTCTGTAATATTTTAGTAATAGCCAATACTTTAAGGTTTTAGGTTAGAATATGATGTCAAATTCACAAATTCATTTCCTTACTAACGCCTATCAAAAGATCTTTCAGGTAATTGGACTCCCTAATACCAACACGCAGTTTATATCAGAGCTCAATCTCAACTTAATTATTTTGGCCTAATTTAAATTAATTTTTAAACTAATAAATAATTACTTTGGCTCAATCTCAACATAATTATTTTTAATTAATTTGAGATTCTTTAGTAATAATATGAATTATTATATGGTCTAATTTAAATTAATTTTAAATTAGTTAAGGTTATTTTGGCTCTAAATTTTTTTAAATAAAATTTTGGTGTATTTTTATAATTAAGTAAATTTGTCTAAAATTTAATAGAACTAATTGAAACATGAAGTCACCAAAGTGACCTCTCTTATGTAAATTAGTTTATTGAAAATTTTTTGATGTTTGTATATATGTTAATTCATGCAAATATTAATTGGCCAAAGAAAGAATAATATTTGGTTGAATTACATACATACCTGTGGTGGTAAAATTATGACAATTATAAGGTTTCCATGAGAATAAAAGTCAATTAAAAGAAAGACTTCTTTGAAAGGATTTGTTGTTAATATTTGATCACAACAATAAGAGTATCTCTTACAAGTTACTATTACTGTCTAAAAACTTAATATTAATATTGTGCTATGTATTTTAGGATGCATTCCTTAATTGTTTAAAATTTTAAAGGATATTTTGAGTCATGACGTGAGTATACTTATTCTATTATTCTCTGTTGAGCTATTATTTATCCTACTATAGTATCTGCCAATACAAACAATATCCCCATGCTTAATGAAACAAATTTTAAGAATGGGAAAGAAAACATTTTAATTATTTTTTGCTGCATGGATTTAGACCTAGCATTAAGGATCGAGCAACCTACTTTTCTTATAGTTGAAAGTACTTATGATGCCAAGAGAAACTTTGAGAAGTGAAAATACTCTAATCACTTAAGTCTAATGATCATTAAGTGCAACATTTAGGAATCCTTTTAAGGCATGGTGTTCGAAAGGATTGCTACTGCCAGTGAGCTCCTTACTGAAATTGAAAAATGTTTTGCTAAAAACAATAAGGCTGAAACAAACACACTTTTAGCTAGCTTGATTTCAATAAAATATTGATGCAAGGAGAACATCAAGGAGTACATAATGCAGATGTAACACACTGCTTCAAAGCTTAAAGCACTAAAGCTCGAGTTGTCTAAAGATTTGCTCATTTATTTAGTATTAATATCACTTCCTGCATGGTATAATCAATTTAAGGTAAGTTATAATAACCAAAAGGATAAGTGGACTCTTACTGAGGTCATTTCATATTATGTGCAAGAGGAAGATAGATTGAAGCAAGAAAGAACTTAAAGTATTCACTTGGCAAGTAACTCTAAGTATAAGGACAGAAAAGAGCAAGAAACATAATGAAGCTACTAGGTCCAGAATAAAAGAAATAGAAACACATTGAGGCATATTTCTTTTGCAATAAATCTTGATATGCAAAGAAGAAATGTTCCAAATATCACACTTGGTGTACAAAGAAAGATACATTTCTTACTTTGGCATATTATGAGGTTAATTTATCAAAATTATATCACAAGCACTTAGGCCATATATTGAAAATATGAATTGAGAGAGTTATGCCAAATGACATTCTAGAATTCCTTAATTTTTCAGACCTTAGTGTCCGTGTTGAGTGTATTAAGGGAAAATAAATAAAAAAAAAGAGAATGAGCAACGACTTTATTGGTTACTTTGAGCGATCAAGGGATACAAGTTATAATCCTATAAGCAGGTCCATTTTTTAAATTGGAATTGCAATATTTTTTAGGATGTTGAGTTTAGGGGGGAGAAATAAGATTAGAGGCATTGCCTTTAAGGAGGAATTGATTTTGGCTCATACTACTAGTTTTGACAATGTGCATGTTTCTATATTTTTTATTAATCAAGAGGCAGATCTGAAACCTCAGCAGGACAATATTGGATAACTCTTGGATAACTCTATATAAAAATTGAGATAATTATTCTAAAAGAACAAACTCAATAACCTCAAGGACAAATGCCATTAAGGAGATCCATAAGAGAAAGGAGAAATGTTATTCTGGATGACTATATAGTCTTTCTATAAGTATATGAGGAATATAATGGATTGATGAAAGATAATCCAATCAACTTCCATCAAGCCATGTTGGATTCTAACTCTCAAAAGTAGGTAGAAGCTATGAATGAAGAATACAAGTCTGTGTCAGACAATTAAGTTTGTTATCTAGTCCCATTTCTTGAAGATATGAAGCCCATTGGTTGTAAATAAATATTTAAAACCAAAAGAGATTCAAAAAATCCATCTTGTAGCTAAAGGCTTAGCTTAAGGAAGGCATTATTTTTTAAAGAAACTTTCTCTCCAACATCAACAAAAGATTCTTTTAGGGTAATAATCACCCTTATTACATATTTTGACTTTGAGTTACATTAAATGGATATTAGGACAACGTTTCTCAATGGTTACATTAATGAAAGAATTTATATGATACAACTAGAAAACTTTGTACTTGAAGAACCATAGAATTTTGTAAATTAAAGAAATCCATCTATGAACTCAAGTAAGCTTCTTGTAAGTACTACTACGAATTCCTTCAAGTAATTATCTCATTTTGTTTTGAGATAAATACCGTAGATAATTATGTATATCACAAATTCAATGGGAGTAAGTCTATCTTTTTGTAGCTAAAGGAGACAAATTCAATCTTATTCAATGCCTTAGAAATAATTTGAAGTGAAAGAAATGCAAAAGGTTTCTCATGCATCAAATGTTGGGAGTCTTATATATGCTCAGAATTACACATGTCCATATATAACATTCATTGTTAAAATGCTAGGCAGATATTTAAGGAATCTTAGGATGAATCATTATAAAGCAGCTAAACGGGTTATAAGGTACTTACTGAGAACTAATGATTACATGCTCACATGCAATGAATCAGATCAATTGGAGATCACAGGGTATTCCGATTTTGATTATATTAGAGGCCAAGATAGTAAGAGAATTACATTAGGCTATATTTATCTCTTGGTTAGAGGAGCTATTTCTAAGAGGAGTGCTAAACAAATACTCATAATGGAACATCCACTAATTTCAAAATAATGATAGTAGTAGTAGTAAGAAAATAAGAAAGAAGAAGTGAGTGGTGGAATAATAATAATAATAATAATAATAATAATAATAATAATAATAATAATAATAATAATAATAATAATAAGTGAGTGGTGGAATAATAATAATAATAATAATAATAATAATAATAATAATAATAATAATAATAATAATAATAAAGGATAGAGATGGAAGAAAGAAGCATTTTCTTCTTCCCCTTCTTCAATCGAAACTTTAAGAAGAAAAAAACTCTTCATTAATTACTCAAATTCTCACCAAAAATCAATAATTCAAGTTGATTTTGAAGCAAAAAATTGAAGATTCAAGTAAGTATATTCTTTTTAAGCTCGATCTTGAAGAGTTTTGGATTATATAAATATTTAGGAATTTGGTAGAAATTTTATTTATTTTGAGAACGATGATTTAGTTGAAAAATAGCTTGGGTAACGAAGAGAATATGATGATTATATGTTGAATTTGTAATTAATTAGTTGAATTGAGTTTAAATTAAGAAATTGTAGTTTATGAAACTTTTGGATTAAGGATTTTTTATGAAGTTTAGTTAAGATTAGTGTAATTAAGAGTTAATTAAAGTATTTTAAGTATAAATAGGTGTTTAATTGAATGATTAAATCTTTTGTTAGTTTGGGAGTATTTTGGCCAATTTAGTTCATGTGGTGGAGTTTAGAGTTTTTTTTATCTGAAGCTTGGAAAGTAAAATTAAATTAATTTTTAAGCTAATTAAGGTTTGTATTTATTTTGAAAATGTTTAATTTATGTTGTTATATATATATTTTTAATGTTGTTATATTTTTGACATAAACTTAATTTGATATTATTTTTAACTTGTTACATGAATATATTTGTGAAAGTTATATTAAATTTTATGAATTATGATAAAAAATATTTTTTGTATTATTTTTAAATTATTACTTAATTATTTGTGAAATTTCAAAAGATAATTTTATGAATTTTAATATAAATATAAAGAGATGTTTGATTTGATTAATTAAATTGAAAACTATTACATTATAGAATTTTGTAGTTTATAAAATAGATTAAAGTATTTCAAAAATTATTTGACTATTAAGTTTATTTAATTATATGAATATTAAATTTGAATCCCAATATTACTATTTGATTATTATTGTGTTGCTTTGGATTGATTAAATTAGAGTAGTTGTGGAATTAGAGTATGAATATTAAAGTTTATTTAGTTAAATTAGAGTATACTTTTACTACAAGATTTCTTTAAATTTTAAATTTTTGACAATAATAATTTTATAAATAAAATTCTGGTGAATTTTTCTTAGAAATTTTTTTATGTGGTTTAAAATTATGACTTAATTAGTATTATTTATTTGTATTACATATATTGCATATAATCTTTTAAAAATTTAATCACTCTTATATTTTTGTTAATATTATTTATTTGCTATATTTATATTTTTATATGCATAATATTCAAAATTTTGAATTGGCTTACATTTTTATTAACTAAAATTTTATAAGAGTATATATACATGTTTAATTACCATGCCACTCTTATATCCTATATATGTATTTAATGTATGTAAAGTGTAAGGGTGTTATATCAATTTTTTTCACTATAGCAGTATAACTTATTGCATGTTACGAGGCATCCAAAGATGGATTATGATTATGAAATTGTCACTAAGTTAAGCATTGTGAATGATATTGAAAAACCACTAAGTTATAATGTAAGAATAATTCAGTAGTCTTATATTTCAATAACAATATGAATTCATCTAAGCACATAGATATAAAGTTCCTAGTTGAAAAGGAAAGGGTATAAAGTGGACAAATTTCGTAGAGTACATTGCAACATACTTCATAATTGTGGATTCGCTTACTAAGAGAGTAACACTTAAGGTCTTTCATGAGCAGATTACTCGTATCGATGTTGTATTACATAGGGATATTGGGATTTAGTGAGAATCTTATTAGTTATTCTATGTTATGTTTTATACATTTATGTATTTGGATATATTGTGCAGAAATAAAATATTTAATTTATTGATACTTTGTTCTATTATGTTGAATCTCACTTACAGTTTAAAATAGAACTAGGTGGAAATATGCATGTTTGTATCTCATTATATGTAATTTTCATGTTGCATATCTATAATTGATCAATGTCATTTAATTGTATTAATATATGTGACTGTTGATGGTTTTAGTTACGTTAAATGTGATAAAAAAATGTTTTAATCTCATATTAGTATAGTCAATGGACAAGATTATTTAGGAATATCTCAGTATGTAATGGCAAATTTTTGAGCTCATACAATTATACAAATTTATAAGATTATGTATGTGACCCAAGTGAGAGATTGTTTGAAAAATTTCAATATATGGGCACACATATGTGAATTAAATGTGTAATGCTATCTTAATATATAGTTCATTTTAATTGTGATCTATAAAGTTTAATATTTAGACTATGAGATATTTAAAATATTATGAAATTAATATGTAGAGACCATTTGGTAATTTCTAATTTTATGAAGGGCAAAATTAGAAATTGAAAATATTTATATATATATATATATATATATAGAGAGAGAGAGAGAGAGAGAGAGAGAGAGAGAGAGAGAGAGAGAGAGAGAGAGAGAGAGAGAGAGTGAGTGAGTGAGTGAGATTTATGGTCCCATATTTAACAATAAATGTATGCAGTATTTAGTTTTATCCAAAAATGCATTCAATAAAGAAAAATCTAGTTGCATAAGAACTGTGCCAATTGAAAGAACTAACATATCCCATCAACACAATCGATTTTCATATGAATCAAGGTATGCTTTCTCTAATCTCTTTTTTTATATTCTCACTGCATTATACATGGAGGATTATATTGCCTTCTTGGACTAGATTAAAATTTAAATGCCTATGATTTATGTGATTAATTGTATATATTTTAGTTTAATCATATCCTTACAACAGTTCCTGACTGTCCAGGCACTTGTGACAGGAAATATGGATGCAATTTCAAATTTTCTTGGGAAATTATGACAAAACCCTTGTCAATTTATATCAATCACTTCAACTTCTCAAGACCAACAATGGCTTTCGCCATCTAATATTTAAAATTTTATTTTATCCTTTTAAAATTAAGAAGCCAGATCTAGTACCATGCAAGAATTTCTTTCTTTCTTTTTTTTTTTTAATTTCCTAGCATGTTGCTTGTTAAAATGAAGATGTGCATTAAATTATGTAATTATATTTTTTTGATCATTCAAAGATTAAAAAAAAATGTTAAATTTCTTCTATTTAGACTAGGGCTTGAGATAGTTTTCTGGACCTGCAAAACAAGAAATATGATGCAATTTTAGCTTTAGAGACAATTCTTAACAAAATAATTAGACAAACAAAAATAGCAAGAAATTAGAAACAAGTAAGCTAAATTAATACTGATGATCAAGAAGTTCAAATTTTTCTTGAAAAATCATAATAAAGCGTTGTAAATTTTTATCAGTCACCTAAACTTCTCAAGATTGGTAATGACTTTAGCCTTTGAAATGCTTAAAATTTTTATATATCGTCTTCTTAAAATTAAGAGACTAGATCTACGAATGCACAAGAAATTTTATTTCCTAGAATGGGTTATATGGTGCTTCTTGTTAAAATGAAGATAATTTATGTAATTACATCAAGAGGAGTGAATAAGCTTCAAAATGCCAAATTTGAATTTGGCAATATCTCTCTGTTAACCAAGTTAATGACTTGATTATTAGAATTATCAAAGAAGAAAATGATACACATTGAGAGAATATATTAGTGAGAAAAGGTGATGGGAAGTTGTAGAATGAAACTTAGAATTAATAGTGGTTGACATGTATTGAGTTTTGAGTGTTGATTACTAAATATCAAGGCATTATCCAACATACAAGGAACTATAGCTCCTTGCTTAGTAAGGTTAGCTTGAAGTAAGGAGTAAGGATCTCATAAAGGGGTCATCTAGCAAAGGAGAATTTTTAATGAGGCACCTTCAAAAGAATTGCTTGCTTTAAACTAATCTTAAGGGTTTTCACCATAAGTTATCTTTAGGGATGTTCTTTTTTATACGTCTTTTAAATCCAATATTTATGTTTTCCTTGAAGAGTTAGCTCTTCAAATCTTTCCAAGCATTTTCTTGTGAAACTATGGGGGTAAATTACACCCATAGTCTTTGTCACCACATTTTATTAGGAGAGACATGGATCACTTAAAATTATTTTAAAATCAAGTGAGGTTTTCAAAAACTAAGAGCTTAATCATCTAAGCTACATTCTATTTTTTGTTTACAAAGTTATTTTATTTATATTTTAGCTATAATATTCTAAAAATATATAAATTACAAAGTAATTTTGTTCAATAATTAAATAAAATTTATTAATTAGATTAATAAATTTATGGATAAATTATTAAAACATTCAATTTTCAAAATTATTTTTTACACTTTTTCATTTACAAATAATTCAAAGTTTTTTTTTTTTTGAAAAGTAGATTATACTGCAAATAATCAAAATTCTTTTATTTTTTACATTTTAATAATTCTAATGTAAAATGAAAATAAATAAATAATTAATTAATTTTTAAACTTAATTGAATAATTCACTTAAATAATTAATAATTAAAATTATAATCAACTTTTCGAATTAAATTGTTTGTGAATAAAAAATTTTAAAAAATTAATTTTAAAATTAGATAGTTTTGAAAAATTGAATTTTTTAACAATTTGCTTATAGATTTATTAATTTAATTAATAAATTTTATTTAATTATTAAATAAAATTACTTTATAATTTATAATTTTTCAAAAAAATTCATAGTTAAAATATAAATAAAGTAACTTTATAAACAAGAAAATAGAAAATAATCTAGATTATTAAAGTCTTGGTTTTTGATACTAGAGGTGTAAGGTTTGAATCCTTGCACATCACTTAGTTTTAAGTGAATTCTAATAATTATTAATAAAGTTAACGTGGTGTATAATATGGCGTCATATTAATCTCTAAAATGAGGTGGCAAATCTCTTTTTTCTTAAAGATTTTGAATGATAAATGGATGGAAAGATAACAACGAAGACAAACTTAGCTACTTTAGGATTAACAATATGACAAAATGAAGATTATGAACAATAACATGATAAGGGATATTTTTCATGGACAATGAATATAATTTACCCAAGAGTGAGTTGATACTACCTGTAATTTTAAACTCCATGGTTCATGATTTATTATTTGGTGTGAACAGCTTCGCCGCCACTAGCCACCATCATCGATGGCGCATCATCGACGAGCGGATCCCACGAATGGCAGTGATTCAAAGAACCAGAAGGCCGCATTTCGCGCATGTTTGTTGGTTTATTGAGATTTGATTGTGATTTAATTTTAATATTTTAAATGCCCCTAAATGAGTATCCTACCAATGTTTATATGTTTTCAGAATTAAATTGATTGATATGTTTGTAATTATTATAAATTTTATAAATTTAGTTTAAATATGTTATGCATTGGCATTTTTCTTTTAGTTGTATGGTTAGATTTAATTATTAAAATATTCTCATGAATATTATTATAAGCAAGTGATTATTGATATTTTAATTTTATATCATTAATTATTATTTTTATTACTAAACCTTGTATAGTTTACTGAATTTCTATAAACATATTATGTGTTAATATCATTATATGAGTTTTACATTATTCTTAATAAAATATTGAAATCAAGTAATTTTACAAAGAACTGTGAGTTACGAAATGCGCTTTTTATAGAAAAGAATGAGATTTTAATTGTATATGTCCTTTCCTATAATATGGGTACTTTATAATGTTTCATGCAACTTAAATGGAGATGGACAAGAGAAATGTTTTAAAAAAGTAAAATCGATTTTATAAGTTATATGTATCACGTACAGTCGGGGGCGAAGCCAGGTTTCGTAACGAAGGGAGGCAAAATTTTTTTAGTAAATTTTAGTTTTTTCCGTAATCATTTATCTTTTTTTTGTTTTAATAGTATTTTATGAATTTATAAATTTATTAATAATATATTTTCATTATTAAAAAAATAATTTATAAAAAAATATTAATATATATGTGTACAGAATTTTAAATTTATAAAATTGTTCATAATAAAAATAAAATAAAGAGAAAAAAAATTAAATAATGAATATAATTTTTAAAAAATAATTAAAATAAATGAATTATTTAATTCATTAAATGAGTTTAAATTAATTTAATTAGAAAATTTATCTATTTTTTTATTAATTTTTTTGCATTTATATATTATCAATATTTTATCAATTTTTTAAAAGAGAACTATTGGTTATAGAATAAATAATTTATTATAAATTTTTTTGATTTCTTATAAAAATTAAAAAAAAAGAGGGGGTAATTTAAAATTTTTTTAAAAATTAATAAATAATTCAAAAAATTTTAAAAAATATTATATATATATATATATATATTTTTAAAAAGAGTTGCCCCCTTCTCATTAACATAGCTTCGCCACTACAATACATAATTTAAAACATATTAAAAATTAAATGATTTAAAAACTAAATTAGTTGCATTAAAAGAAGTTATTTTAAGCAAGTTGATAGAGATATTTGTAAAGAAAATAATTTTTAAAAATAGAAAAGTTTATATACATATATAATTCTTTTAAAACTTTTTAGATTCAACAATTGCTTTTTGGATAAAATTTCTTCTAAAGAATCTTTTAATGAATGTATAGTTCACAAGCTAAATTAGTTTTTTTTTTCTTTCTGAAATTAAGATCTCATCAAGCAAAAAGTCAAGACAAAAACAAGCAAAATAAATTAAGGACTATCTAACCCAAGCCAATAAGCTCTCCTAATACACCCAAACTAAAATCTTTGCCTATCATTGTTATAATCAACAGTGCGAATATCAAAATCAAGAATTGTAACTAAAAAGGATGGAGTAGAATTCCAATCACAAGATTAAGTTCATCTTAGCAAGACCATAAGCCGTCTTATTTGCATTCCTTTTTGTTCACAAAAAGGACAAATTCTGAAACTAATTTTTTAGAAAGATGCAATATGAAATGATAGTATCAAATTTTATAACAGCTCGTTTTGAATTCTATAAAACATTAAAAACTTCAAGGCAATTCATTTCCACTTCCACATCATCAACTCCCAAATGCTTTAGCCAAAGCCCCTCTCTTAGCATTTTGACCGCTGAATATGATGCATTTATATTGTATTTGATCCAACCAACTTATAGTTTCACTAACGCGTCTATAGATAGACCTGTATCAGAATTCACATCAAAACAAGCAAAAATATTTTTAGCATCTTTCCATTTTTGCAAATAATTGGCAGCAAAATTAATTATATCAATAAGTGAATTTGTATTTTGCTGCCAGCATGCCAATTTCTAAAATATCAAATGTCTTAGCTTAGGATCCCAAATCTGCTTAAAACCACATGCTGCTGACTTTGAAAATAAAAATCAACGCAAGCTATCCTTTAAATCAAAACCATGAGGAAAACCTGCCAAGGCTTAAACTTTCTTAGCTTTTATACAATAAAAAAATCACATGAAAGTCATCCTTTTATGTTTATCATAAAAGGACTAATTCACATTTAATGGAACTCTTTTCCTCACAAGATCAAACTAACATGGAAAAACGCCACGTAGCAATCTCCATAGAAAATTTTTAACCTTTAGTGGCAGGTTACTACTCCATATCTTTGTCCGATTTCCTTCAAGAGTCCAATCATTAATGTTTGTGAACCTTCTAACTGCAGCTTCCTATCAAGATTTCCCTCATACTCCCCACTCTTAGAAAAAAACTAAATGAATTTATCTGGAGGCTTAGAGATGCTAAGAGGAATTATCATGATCCTATTAACATTCGAGGGGGCAAAAAAATTCTTTTAATAAATTAATAACTCTACCCATAAATCTATAAGAGAAAAGGTTTACTATCCTGATATTTTCACAATTCACTAATAGAAGAGAATCAATATAAAAATTGTGCTCATCGTTCGGCCATGGATCTTTATACACATTAATAGATCTTCCATCTCCTACCCTCCATCTAACCCCTTCAACAGGCAACTTTTTTGCTAAATAAACATTCTTCCATACAAAACTCAGATTCGACGTCCCCTCTGATGCATTAAGAAAGTTCTCCATTGGAAAATATCTAACTTTGAAAACTTTAGTTAGGAGAGAATCAAGATTGGAAATAAAATCCCCATCCCTGATTCATTAAATATCTCTTTCCCCTTCTTTGGAAGGAACCTATTTTTCCAGTTACCCATCAGTTGATTGTCAATGTTGCATTGAGAATTATATTACATATTACTTGTGAATTTTTAGATGAGTTTAGGATGACATAAGATAAGTGGCAGAACTAAAAACTTAGGGAAGGGAGAGGGAGGGTAAAAAAATTTACAGAGGAATTGAAGATAAAATTAAATATTTAATATTATAATAAAATTTAAATTTTTATTATAAATTACTATTAAAAATTCTCTATCAAAATTTTATATTATTTATTAAATTCTAAAAATTTATTAAAATTTATATGTATATTTTTTATTTAATTCTTGAATTTAATAATTTATTTATAAGATTTTATTGAAAATCAAAAAATTAATATCTAAAAAATTATTAATATATATAATTATATATATAACTGAAAAGGATATATTAAAAGTATTTAATTTTATAAAAATGGTATAATTTTATCTGTATATAATTTTAATTTTATATAATTTAAATTTAAAAATAATTATATGTATATATTATTTTAAGATACATTAAAGGAATATAAAATTATTAATTATATAATTATATATACATAATATTATTTTATAAAATTATATATAATATATATTAAAAAATTTATATATTCAAAATTATATATATTAACTTTGCTTATACATGAGTTTTTTATGTATAGCCGGTCCTAAGCCTGGATAAAGGAAAAAGATTGTGGTTGGTGACAGACAACGTAAAATTTTGTTACATCTCATGATATGGATTCTAAAGATATTTTTGTTGGGGCGTCCTCTACTTTCAACGCGCTATATCAGAGTCTGGGTGTAGTGAGAAATAGTCAAGGGTGTAGGGCGTTCCCCGAATACGACGCGCCATGTCGATGCCCGGATGTGACGCTAAATAAGCAAGAGTTTTCACATCAAAGACGGGTATGGATAAAGAAATTAGTCAAAAATACAAATATAAGTAAGATGAGGGATACCAATTCAGAAAAAAGGTAAATGCTTTTATAGGAAGAGACGTAAGAGAGAGTAAATGAATAGTAAAATCAGAATAGGAACTTAGAATATTGAATCTTTTACAGGTAAATTGAAGAAACTTGTCGACACTATAGAGAGAAGAAAAATCAATATTGCTTACATTCAAAAAACTAAATAAATTGGAGGAAAGAGTATACAGGTTGAAAACATAATATATAAGATGTGGTATACATGAATAGACAAAAATAAGAATGGTGTCGGTATAATTTTAGATTAGAATCTAAAGGAGATGATTGTAGCAGTAAAAAGAGTAGGTGATAGGATCATTTCAATAAAACTTGTGTTACAAAATGAGACCATTAACATGTTTAGTACTTATACCCCTCAAGTTGGATTAGATGGGGAGAGCAAACAAAAATTTTGAGAGGATATGGATGAGCTTATGCAAGAGATCCCGAATGATGAGAGTATCTTTATAGGATGAGACTTAAATGGACATATAAAGGCTATAGTTTTGGAACTAGAAATGAAGAAGACAAGAATATACTTGATTTTGCTATAGTTTACGGTTTGATTCTGAAAAATACATATTTTATAAAAAGAAAATCACACCTAGTAACCTTTAAAAGTGGACAAAATAGAAGTCAGATTGGCTTCATAATTACAAGAAAACTAATTGAACTAGATATAAGAATTGTAAAATTATTCCTGGAGAGGCATTGACTACTCAATATAGGTTAGTGGTATTGGATGTCAAGCTTAAGAGTTGAACTAATAGGTCAAAGAGAAACGAAATTCCTAAGACTAGGTGATGGACTTTAAAAGGTATAAAATAGTTAATGTTTAAGGATGAGTTGATTAAAGCCGAAGGTTGGGAGGTGGATATGAATATGTCAGCAAATGATTTGTGAGTGGACATGCCTAAAATAATTAAGGGAGTAACTAGAAAGATACTTGGAGAGTCTAAATAATATGGACATCCCTCGAAAAAATCTTGGTGGTGGAGTGAGGAAGTGCAAAAAGCAGTAACAAGTAAAAAGAAATGGTATAAGAGTTTGCCAAAGTATAATGACAATGAGGCTTTTGAGTATTACAAACAAGCAAAAAATGATATTAAAAAGGCAGGGCAAGCAAGAGCACAATCTCTGGAGAGTTTGTATAAAAAACTTGAAACAAAAGAAGGAGAAATAACTATTTATTAATTGGCTAAAATAAGAAAAATAAAATGTCGAGATTTGAACCAAGTACATCAAGAATGAAAAAAATATAGTCTTGGTTCAAGAACAAGATGTCAAGGAAAGATGGAGAAGTTATTTTGAGGAGTTTCTTAGTTGTAACCGTAATGAAATCATTGAAGGTTTGGATGACATAGCCGAGAAAAATGTAAAGTATACTAGATGGATTAGGTTCTCCGAAGTAGAGGAAGCTTTAAAGAGAATGAAAATCGACAAAGCATGTAGACTAAATGGAATACCCATTGAGGCATGAAAAATTTTGGGAGATACAAGATTTGTGTGGTTAACGGCTTTGTTTAATAAGATCCTAAGTATAAAAAAAAAGCCTAATGAATGGAGATAAAACAGTCTGATATCTATTTTTAAAAATAAATGAGATATTCAAAATTGCTCAAATTATAGAAGTATTAGACTTATGAGCCACACCATGAAATTATGGGAGAGAGTTGTAGAACACCGTTTAATTTTAGACACTTGTATTTCCTAAAATTATTTTGATTTTATGCCTGGTCGATCTACTATGGAAGCTATCTTTCTTATTAGAGATGTGATAAAAAAGTATAAAGAGATGAATAAGGATTTACATATGGTTTTCATTGACTTGGATAAGGCATATGATAGTGTTTCTAGAGAAGTATGGTGGATCCTAAAGCATAGGGGGATTTCTCTAAGATATATCCAAGTCTTGAAAGATATGTATGATGGAGTCATCACTAGTGTCCGCACTGTTGGAGGAGATACTAAGAATTTTTTTTTATTTTTATTGGGTTACATCAAGTTTCAGCTTTGAGCTCTTATCTATTTGCCTTGGTCATGGATGAGCTAATAAGGCATATATAAGATAATATCCCTTGGTGAATGATGTTTGCAAATGATATTTTATTGATTGATGAGATTCAAGTAAGTATAAGTCAAAAGTTAGAGTTATGGAGAAGTACTTTAGAATCAAATGGTTTTAAATTAAGTAGAACTAAGACTAAGTATATGCATTATAGATTTCATAACACAAATAGAGAAGGAGGCGAAGTTATTTTAGACGGAGTAGCACTACTTCATGGTACTCATTTTAAATATCTTGGTTCTAATATTAAAACTGATGGTGGTTGTGAAGAAGATGTAAGTCAAAGGATTAAAGCTGGTTGGATAAAGCGGAGGAGTACCACAGGAGTGTTATGTGACCGAAAGATGCCAGTCAAATTAAAAGAAAAATTTTACCGCACTGCTATATGCCCTACGATGATATATGGTAGTGAGTGTTGAGGTATAAAAAGATAACAAGTGAGTAAGATGCATGTTGCAGAGATGAGAATGATAAGATGGATGTATGGATATACTAGAATGGATAGAATCAGGAATGAGAATATTAGAAAAAAAGTAGGGGTAGCGCATATCAAAGATAAGATAAGAGAGCATAGATTAAGATGATTGAGGCAGAGGTAGACCTAAATTAACTTAGACAAAAGTGATACAAAATGATCTTGTTGTTTTAAATTTATCAGAAAATGTAGCCCTAAATCGAATCGAGTGAAAAAGAAGAATTTATATAGCCGACCAAAATTAGTTTGGGATTAAGGCTTTGTTGTTATTGTTGTTATATATATATAAATTTTATAGGGATGGGGAAAGGGGGGGTCAATCGACCCTACTGTGCTTCCGCCCCTACATAAGATTACACGAGATTTTTTTTATTATGATTCTGATTAAAAAAAAAGATTTTGATTATGATGATTGAGATATGATATTTATAATGTTTGTTCAGATTTGAGTTGGTTTCTCTGTGGTTTGAATATGTACAAAAGAAGTTGGATTGCATGGTTAGAGTTAGATTTATGCTTTTAAAGATTGACCTATATTATAAATTGTAGGCTCTTATTATTTTTCTTATATTATAAAATTGATGTATATTTTTGGAACTCTCTCTTCAGGACGATCACATCGGTACCCAATTTGCTACCAGAATCTTTCGGTGAAAAGCCGACAAGGGACTGATGAGAATTTTTCGACATAATTTATCACGCGTTGAATAATTATTTTTATCGATGATGAAATTATAAATTGATGAGATTAGTAAATACAAAATTTTAAGACAAAATTAAATTATTATATTAATTAAATTACACCAATTATATTAATTAATTGAAATTCGGGGATCCAATTTACAAACAAATTATATTAATTGTTCGGTCAAATTTTAAATTATGAAATAATTAATTAAAGAGTGTGAAATAGTCGTCGTAATATTTTTGTGATAATTATATTTCGTAAATCGTCCAACATCAGATTGTGATTCCCGGGTCAAGTAGTTGATGGAGTCCAGTTTCTCCGTCCAAACTGTAAGTGATACTTTCTAATATATTTTTATATATTTCATGCATTGCATTTGATATGTGTATATACTATTAATAATATTATGCATTATTTAGAACCTCAAAATTCAGTATTTGCCTGTGTTTGGGCAATTATGTGATGATTATGATATGTTATTGCTAGATGAAAATTGGGATAATATAATAACCATATAGGATGTGATTTGATTGCTAAATAAATATGTTATGATAATATGATGATGAGTTTATGACTAGCATGACGGCAGAGGCATTCTAATGCCCAGTGCTATTTATTTGTCAAAAAGCGCTTCTTGGCTTAGGCCGTGACGACTGACCCTGTATGTATTAGATTTTAAGAGACCACTCTGGAAGAAGAGAGCCAGATATAGAGGATCGACTCCCCAAATTTGAGATTTAGAGTGGTTTCTGTGGACTAAATTTCATCATCGGATGATTATTTGATGGTTGTATATTGACACGATACATGAGCATATTATTATTGATGTTAGTCTAGTAATTAGGGCAAGACACCATGTGGATATATTGAGCGGTATCATTCATTGAGTTGAGACGTTCACTTCTGTCACATTATTTTTTTTCAGGTTTTTGGGTGAGCACTTGCATTATACTTATTTAGTAACACTGTTTTCCTTCCCCGATAGTGGAATTTATGTATGAATTTATTGGACATGTAATTTATTCGGTATTAAAATTTTAATTTTATTTTAGAGACTCTATGAATTTTTAAATTACTCAGATAATATGAAATAATACGATATTTGAAGGATTGATGTGATGGTTTAGATATTTATATTATTATGTTAAATTATACTGACTTAGGGGTCCAGTGCCTTGGGTTTTTCGCCCTTTAGTGCCGGTAACGTGCCTCTAGGATCGAGTCATGACGGCTAGGTTGACTATTGTCTATGTAATTTAAAAGGAAGAGTCAAATAATATGTTTAAATTGACTTCTTTAAATTATTTTATTTAGAAGCCTAAAATAGAAGATTTTTTAATCTGCAATGATCTTTATTATTGAAGGTAAAAAGGGCAAATCAGGAAATGAATCTAAAATAGAATGGGAGAAAATGAATAAAAAAGCCGTGGGTACAATTAGGCAATGGATAGATAATAGTGTTTATCATCATGTGGCTTAGGAGAATAATGCCGAGACTTTGTGAAAGAAACTTGCCAACTTATATGAAAGAAAATCCCTACAAAATAAAACTTTTCTTATTAGAATAATTGTCCATATGATATTTAAGTATGGGAGCAATATGGTTGAATACTTGAGCGATTTTAAAGACATTATAAATTACCTAACCAATCTAAAAATTGTATTATCTGATAAATTACAGGCTTGTCTGACATCTACAAGACTTTGATAGTTGTCTTGAGTAATTCAACTCCTGAAGGCAAATTGTCTGTTGATGCAATTTATGAAAGTTTATCAAATGAAAAAATTAGGAGAAAAGATCAATGCTCTTTTACCCACTCTAAAGCAATAGTTATTGAAAAGTATGATAGAAGCAGAACTAAACAGTCTCAAAATACAAATAAGTGGTCAGACAACTGTGACAAGTCAAGGGATAGATCTAAGCCAAAAAAAAGGTATCACTTGTTATCATTGTGAGAAGCCAGGACATATGAAAAGATTTATAGGCAGTTAAAAAAGGAGCATGAAGAAAAGAAAAAAAGACAAAGATACAACTTTATTGCACTTGATGTTGATGTTGTTATTTCCATTGGAGATAATTCTCCACATCTTGATGGCAATGAAATCTCTTGGGTTATTGATTATGGAGCTTCATATCATATGTCCACTAAACAAGAATTTTTCACATCATGTATCAGTAGTGATTTTGGCTATGTTAGAATGGAGAATAAAGCTTCAGCCAAGGTTGTTAGCATGGGTAAGGTGCACTTAAGTACAAATATCGAATACAAGTTATGGCTCAATAATGTCAAGCATGTTCCTGCGATACGCTTTAATCTTTTTTCCTTTGACACTCTTACTAACAAGGATTACATAAGTTTTTTTATATAAAGAACTACAAAATTACCAAAAAGAATCTTCTATTGGCTAAAGAAAGTAGATAAGACACTTTATACTTCGTAAAAGTCAAGATATGCAAAAGAGAGGTGAATGCAATAACAGATACCTCATCAGATTTATGGCATAAAAGGCTTGGTCACCTAAGTGAGAAAGGAATTGGTATTCTCATTAGGAAGAAATTTCTGCCCTTGATAAATATACATATAAAATTTTACACTGATTTTTTTTAGTTTGAAACCAACATAAGTTACATTTCAAATATCTTACTCTTATAGAAGATCAAATATTATTAATTTAGTTCACACTTATGTTTGTTTCATAAGTGATAAAAGTCTTGATGATGCTTTATATTTTGTGAACTTTATTGATAATCACTTTAAAAAAGTGTGGGCTTTTGCTTTGAAATCTAAAAATCAAGTGCTAGATGTGTTCAAGCATTTTCATACCGGTGTTGAAAGAGAAATGGGAAGGCAATTGAAATATGTTAGTACAGATAATTCTGAAGAATATAGAGGTCCATTTGAGATGTATTGCAAGGAGCATGATATTTGCTTGGACATAATAATTCCAAAAACACCTCAGCAAAATAGAGTTGCTGAGAGAATGAATAGAACCATTGTGGAAAGAATCCGGTGTATGTTTTCTCATGCTAAACTTCCTAAGTCTTTTTGGGATGAAGCAATAAGAACTACAGTCGACCTAATTAACCTTTTTCCTTTAGTTTCTCTTGATGAAGATATTCCAAAAAGAGTATAGAGGGTGAAAGATATTTCATATGATTATTTGTGAGTTTTTAGATGCAGGACATTTATTCACATTCTTAAAGATGAGAGATTCAAGCTTGACCCAAGGCTAAAGAATGCATCTTCTTAGGTTATGCCCCTGAAGAATTTGGTTACAGGTTGTAGGATCTTCTTAAATAAAAAAGTCATCAGAAGCAGAGATGTGATGTTCTTTGAAGATCAAACTATTGAAGATCCTGAGAAGCCTAAACCAACCAAAGAAAAGGTTCCAAATCTCATATCAAAGTCATCAAGTTCTAAGCAAAGTGATGCGGACGAATAAGATGTTAGTAATGATGGTGAGCTTATTCCTGATACTAATAAGACTATAAATGAACTTGGTGATCAGTCTCCTCATGCACCACCAGTTAAAGTCTAATGAAGTCCAATTAGAGTGGCATCCTAGAAATACTCTCCTCATGAGTATGTAAAGCTCATTGATGGGAGAGAACCTGAAAGTTATAAAGAGGCAATATCGCATGATAAAAAAAAATAAGTGGTAGAATACTATACAAGATGAGATGAAGTACTTGCATGAGAACTACACTTATGAGTTGGTAAAGCTGCCTAAAGAAAGAGAGCATTAAAAAATAAATGAATTTCGGAGTAAAGAATAAAAAATAACACTTCATATCTAAGGTGCAAGGCTAGGTTGGTTGTGAAGGGTTTAAGCAGAAGAAGAAAATTGACTTTGAAAAAATTTTCTCATCTATGGTCAAGATGTCTTCAATCAGAATTATTATTGGTTAGCTACTAGCTTAAATTTGGAGATAAAGCATTTTAATGTAAAGAATGCTTTGGTCTATAGTGACTTGGAGGAAAAATTTTATATGGAGTAATCAGATGGGTTTAAAGCGGAACAATTACATTGTTGATATCCGAACTTTTTAAAATTTGACAATTGAGTTGAACAAAAAAAATTATAATTAAGTTATTGAACTGGCAAAATATTGACAATTAAGATATTTTGACCGGTTAGTTTTCAGTTGTTTGTAAATAAAATTTATAAATTATTTTATTTTTTATTTATTTAATATTTATTAAAAATATATTTAAATATTTTATTTAAGAACTAATAAGAATGAGACATGTGTACAAAAAAGGGTCTTATAATGCCACATATTTATTCAACTCATCAACTTTTTTGTTGTAACCTACGAGAACAATTAAATTGTAAATAATTTACCAGTTGAATAACTTAATTGTTATTTTAAAAATTTTAACAACTCAATTATCAAATTTTAAAAAGTTCAAACACCACCTATGTAATTATACCGGTTCACAGCTAAAGGCAAAGAGAATATTATTTGCAGGCTGAAAAAAAGCTTGTATAGACTTAAGCAAGCAGTGGTACAAGAAATTCAAGTTCTTCATGACAGGTCATGGGTACAGAAAGACAATTATTGTTCATTGTGTGTTTGTAAAGAAGTTTTATGATGGTGATTTTATCATCTTATCGCTTTATGTGAATGATATGTTAATAGTTGGCCATGATGCTGAAAAGGCAAGTTCTTTAAAAAAAGAGCTTAGCAAATTTTTTACAGTGAAGTATTTGAGATCTGCCAAGAAAATTCTTGAGATGAAGATTACTCAAGATAAGAAGAGAAAACAATTGTGCTTATCTCAAGCAAAATACATTGAAAAAGTTCTTGATAGGTTCAACATGAGCCAGGCAAAATCAGTTTGTTCTTCTCTTGCAGGTCATTTCAAGTTGAGTTCCAAACAATGTCCTTTAAGTGAGAATGATAAAGAAGAAATGAAAAAGGTATATTATGCTTCTACAGTTGGTAGATTAATGTATGCAATGGTTTATACAAAGTCAGATATTGCTCATGTTGTTAGAGTTGTAAGTATATATTTTTTTAATCTTGGAAAGGAACATGAGCTAGTAGTGAAATAGATACTTCGGTATCTTAGAGGCACCTCTAAAATTAACTTATGCTCTAGCGATGGAAAACCTACATTAGATGGGTACATAGATGCATATATGGTTGGTAACATTAACTCCAGAAAATCTACTTCTGGATAATTGATTACTTTTGCAGAAGGAGCAGTTTTGTGGCAATCAAAGTTATAGAAATATATTGTCGTATCTACCATTGAAGCTTAATATATTGCAATCACTAAAGCAAGAAAAGAGTTACCATGAATGAAAAAGTTGTTGTAAGAGTTGAGCTTTAAGCAAGAGAAGTATATGTTATATTGTGACAGCCGGAGTGTCATTCATCTCAGTAAAAACTTTACTTTTCATTCACGATCAAAGCATATTGATGTAAAATATCATTGGATTTGGGATACTCTAGAAATGAAGTTTTTTCAACTAGAAAATATTTATACAAATGATAATGGCTCTAATATAATAACTAAAGCTCTACCCGTGAAAAAAATTGTTGCTCGTAAAAAGATTGCTAGTATGGAAGTCCCTTCTACTTAAGTGTGAGGGGAGATTTGTTAGGAGTCTCACAATTTGTGTGGAATCCATAACTTTAGAAAGTCCAATTGGTGGAACCCATCGGTAGTAAATTTTGAAAAAATAAAGGTAGTGAATTTTTTTTCAGCAAATGTTGAAAAAATTAAAGACATCAAATTTTTTTATGTGAACAGCTTGAAATTCACGCAAGGGATGCCTATAGATATGGCCTTCCCCCTTCACTTCTACATATATAGAAAAATAAATCTTATTTAAGTATAAGATTTGTGATAGTGTGAGAGATAAAAATTAGTGTGAGATATAATTTTATGAGTGAAAAAATAGTGAGACTTTTTTTTGAAAAAAATTTATCACTATTTTGAGTTTATCTCATTTATGAGGTTTGTGCTTTTAGAATATTTTTTTAAAAAAGTCTCTCTTGCAATTATACTATTTATTAGTATAATTTTTTTTAGTTTGATTCATGATTGTAGTCCAAATAAAAATAGTAAATCACATTAAACATTAGTGTTATTGTATTGATTATTTTTTTGTTCATATCTTATTTGTTTATTATCAAATCGCTTCAAACTCGTTAGTCCCGTTGCACCGTAAATTCATTTTTGAGATTTATTTTTTTAAATTTTCCCAACAACTTATAATTGCAGTATAGGATGGTTACACAACTATTTATATTTATATATCGAATTTGGAGAATAGCTTAATTTTTTCACTCTGGTTTATGTTATATTTTGTTAAAGGAGAACTTGATGATGATATAATGTAATAGATATGACGTAATAGATATTGTAACAAGTTTGATATCATGTTGTAATTTGTTATCTCGTTAGATTTCCTATAGATTCTTAAAATTTTATAATTTTTCATTTTTAGCAACGGTCCTGACTTCCTATGGATTCTTAAAATTTTATACTTTTTTTTTTTCATTTTCGGTAATGGTTATATATGTTTTGGTTTAACAAAATTATTTCAATTTATTGGAATAAAGGAAATCAAATTTTGTTTGCAAATGTAGAAAAGTTTTCGTATCATTGATTAAATATATATTCACGTGTTTTTGAAAATTACATTTACATATTAATTTTGAAAATCCAACTCTAATCAATAAAGAAATAAATAAATTTTCTTATCAATAGTAGTTATTCTTAAAATTGATTATTTTTAATTTGAACAGTACGTTAATGCATTTTTTTTAATTTAGAAGTTATGATTATTTTAGAAAAATCATATTTTGGGAGTGATCCTAGTCACTCTAATTACAAAATACTCCCTGGGGTTTGAGGTTTATTGAGAGGAATAAAAAAATAGTCTACTCTTTGATCCAGAGCTAAACACGGATATTGGTGATTTTTGAACCGATGCGAATATCTAGACTGAAAATATCCAAAACTAAAAAGATCTATTAACTTTTGACTTTTTTCGAATCTAGACTGAAAAATAGTCTACTCTTTGATCCAGGGCTAAACACGGATATTGGTGATTTTTTGATCCAGAGCTAAACACAGATATTGGTGATTTTTGAACCGATTCGAATATCTAGACTGAAAATATCCAAAACTAAAAAGATCTATTAACTTTTGACTTTTTTCGAATCGAATTATACTGATTTTTATAATATGGAGTGATTTTAGAGATTAGGCTATATTTGAACTGAAAACTTAATTGTACCAAACTGAATAACCAATATAAGAATGAATTTATTACTAATAATATAAATTATATTTTATTATATTGATTTAATATTTAATATCACACATGATTAAATTATATATAGTAATTTCCTAATTTAACTAAAAAAATAAATTAAATATAAATATAATTAATAATCATATTTTTTTTAATTTGTTAGCTAATCAATATTGATTTACATGTTTTACCATATTAATAAATTAATAAAATATAAGTTAAATAATATTTTAAATGAAATATTAATCAATATTGTTTTACATGTTGTGCCAATGGCTAATGAGGAGATATGAGACTCAATGCAAGTAATGTTATTGTTAATTTTTTTTACAAATTATTATTTTTATTGAAATTGATTAGAATTTAAATTATTTACTAGATTGAATTGGTTTAGGAAAGAGTTTATTTATTTATTTATTTTTATTTAAATAGAGATCATTTTAATTATTTTGAAAATATTTGAACCGATCATAATACTTTTCTTTGTTAAATTATTGGGATTGAAGTTTTTTAAAAAAATGGAGTTTTACAAATTTTGATTTATCCATCTTTTTTTTATGCATTTAAGTTCTTTTATTTAGAATTTGTAATAAGTTAAATGTTGGAAATTGACATTTTGGTTATTGATATTGACTATTGATATTTTAATTATAGATATTGATATTTTGATTTTGGATATTAATATTTTAATTATGAATATTTAATATTTTGATTATGAATATTAGATATTGAGATTTTGAATATGAATATTGAATATTGATATTTTGATTATAGATATTGCCATTTTTATTTTGTTATGGATATTGATGTTGGATAGTTATAATAATTTTATTATGTATATTTTAGACTATCGATATTATGTAATAATTTTAATTTATTATTAAAAAATTAAAAAATAGAGCTAAATCACCTAATATCCAAAACTCCAAACCGAATTTCTCCGAATAATTGAAGCAATACAATCCGGAGATTTTTTAAGTTTTGGAGTAATTTCGAAGATGATATTTTGAAAATATTCTATATTTGATTAGGTTCCGAAAATTTTTTAATTTCTGAATTACTTCGAACCATGTTCATCCCTACTTTAATCAGTATGTTGACTAGACTATTACCTCTGCATATGCTACCTTTGAGTTTAAGTTTCATAATATTAGATAATAATAATAATTTGCATTTCTTTTTTCTTTTTTCCAAATTATCATGTGAGGCTATGTTATGTGAGCCTCATGTCAGAAATCAACCATTTATTTGTGGGCTAATTATAAAATTAACCTAAAATAAAGTTTATTTTCAAGAATACGGGACATCTTTTTCTTTTTAATTTTATTGAAATAAACTTTTTAAATTATAAAGGTAGATAAAAAAAAAAAACAGGTGTTTTGTATTTACAATCACATTTTTTCTTCAAATGGGACCACATTTTCTCTATTTGCAGTACAAACAATTTAACTTTGTCTTCAAGTAGGGTTAGCTTAGTAGATGTATCCAACATTATTATTGGAATCTCCCAGCAATTATTTTCCTTTTTATTTTATTTTAACTGTGAAAATCTATTAATATTGTATCCCTAATAAGTTGTTAAAAAATAATAATAATAAATAAATTTCATTAAATAAAACTAAAATTAATTTAAAAAATTTTCTGCCCTTGAAAATTTAAATCAATTCATAATTATATTTTCATCTAAAAATTAGATGATAAATTTAAAGATTGAATATTTAAAGAGTGGCCATTTGTATTTATTTTTTATCTTTTAATTTTAAAATAATTTTTTTTAAATATTAAATAAAAATATTTATATGAATTTTTATTTATATGTAATAAATATCCATATATATCGATATATATTTCATTTTGAAAACAAAATTTTATTTATATTTATATTAATGCATTTTATTTAATTTATAATTTTTAAAATAATTTTAACATATACAATAAAATTATTAAAAAAAATTAATATATAATATAATTCACATATTACTTATTATATTGCATTACAAAAGAAAAAAAAATATGTGTGGTTATTTTAGTAAATGAAAGTATATGCAGCAAATACATACATACACTTATTGTCTTGGTTAAAGAATATTAGGATGCAGCTATTATATATTAGTATTTATAGATATATTATAATTATAACTATATAAATTTATTGTCTTTCAAAAACAAATGCTAGTATGCAGTTGTAATATCTTAATATATGAAGATACAAATAACATATGCCTTCATATACCCATATATATTGTTATTCTTTAATTAAAGTATATGTAATATTTATTTACATATATCAACATATACCGACATCTACCATAGATACTGTTATTTTTCAGTTAAAGTATATATAACAGATACTAAGATATACCAGTATATACCTATATATATGTAACATATATTGTTATTCTTTGGCAATATATACCAACATATATCTAGATATATGTAATATATATCATCATATGTTGTTATTTTTTTATATCTAATTTTATGTAATATATATCAACATAATATATATATATATAATAGTTATATGTTGATATATCAACATATACTCACATATACCGATATACACCCATAAATATTATTATTCTTTAATTAAAATATATATAATATATACAAATATATATGTAACATATACCAGTATATAACGATATACACCGTTATTCTTTTGTTAAAATATATGTAATATATATAATATATATTCACATATATTTTCATTCTTTTGCAACATATAATCACATATATCTAGTTATATGTAATATTTACTGGCATTTACCATTATTCTTTTGCCAAAATATATGCATTATATACGGATATATACCCATAAATATATAACATATATTGTTAGTCTTTTACAATATGTACCTATATATCTAGTTATATATAACATATACTAACATATATTGTTATTTTTTTGTATATTTAGTTATATGTAATATATATTCACATATACCTGCATATATCAATATATACCCACATATATTGGCATATATCATCTTATATTATTATTCTTTAGTTAAAGTACTATACATATTTACTTTAAAATAATGCAGTTTTATAATGTTAAGTTAATTTCATCTGCAAGTATATTTGATTTTGTTTGAAAATAAGAATCAAAGTGTTTATATATATATATATATGTGTATTTTTTTTTATTTAGACATCTATTTTCATTTTTCATTTCATTTTTTTTTTATGAACCAACCAATAATTGTGAAACTATAATAGCATTGCAGACTTTGTGAATGAAGTTAAGTTTATGATTATTCGTGAACAAAAACCATTATAGACATGCAACTCTTGATAATTGAAATTGATATCTAAACATAACAAGACAACATTTTTTGGGACAGTAACACAAGACTTACAAGAGAAATATCAAATGGGTATATGAGTAATATGAAGCCAGGTTCATCAAGAGCTGGATCTCGCATTCTCTTTTTATTCAAAAGCATTTTAGTCTATTTATTATGGTAGTGAGAGTAGACATGTAATGGAAACGTATCAAACCCAAAAAATTTAAAAAACTATTTCTTTGATACATTTAATTAAACGTGGTACGCATTATATTAGAAGATTAAAAAAACCTCAATCAATGCATCTGAAACCCCAAAAAATTAATCAAAACAAATAAAACATAGAAAGATTTACAAACAAAAAAATCATACTTTGATTCAATCCTGTAAAAACCAAGATTCATATAGAACACCTATATTGCAACAAACAAATATCCAAAATTCATCTTCTTCTTTAATTATTAGCTTCATCTTCTTCTTCAATGCTACTATTCTCCATGTCACATTTAGCAGTGGTCACTTATTGAATTTGTAGGAGAACTTATGAATATAATGTTAATAAAGAGGCCGCTGAAATATTGGTAAAAAGAAATCCAAAATTAACTTGATTAAGGAACAATAAAAATGGCACCTCGCTTCATACTACTGCTAGGCCACAAGAAAATTGTTGCTTATCACTCAATGGCATAACAATATATCACTCATATGCTATTGCATGCATATTTGGAGAAAAAAAAAATCTCAGATTCAAAAATCAATTGAAAATCAAACAAAATCTTATTGAATTACTAGAACAAATTTCAATTGTCAGTTTAACAGAAAATAAACAAAGTTGGAGTGAAAATCGAAGATAAGAAACACAAAATCAAATAAAATAAATAGATTCATTGTTACTTTAATAGAAATCGAAACAGACTTTGGTAGAATAAAAACAAACCTCTTTGCTTTTGATTTTGGCATTTCAGTGATTAATTTTACTTTTAAATTCGTATGTGAAGCTAATATTGTCACATTCAATTTTTTGTGAAAGATATTAATGGAAAAAAGAAAAAGAAAGAGCAAAAAAAATAGAATAGAAAGAAGGAGAAGAAGAAGAAAAGAAGGAAGAAAAAAGCACCTTAATTTTGAAAAAACCAAAAAAAAAAAGAAAGATAAAAGTTAAAAATGAAAAGAAAAAATAAGAGTAGTAAAAATAAAAATAGAACTTAAAAAGAAATATACAATATATTTTTCTCTTTATTTATTTATTGGAAAAATTACACGATGCACCGTATTTTTGTTTTCAATTTGCAATTTTACGATACTATTTTTTTTTACATTTTTATATTTTATATTTTATATTTATATGGAAATTTGATTTTTTTTTTTTTCAATCTTACGTTACACGGTTTTTTTTCACACTTTTTATATGATGGGTGGCCATATATGAATAGTTGCTTAGTCATTTATGTTTTGACCAAGCAGCTATTTTATATTATTATTATATTTTAATTTTTTTTATTTAATTAACTTTTAAATTTAATATAATTTTGTAAAAAAATATATATTTAATTAATTATAATTTAACATATTTACAACATATAAATAAAATATATGAATATGTTGAAAATTAAAATATTTATATTAAAATATTTTCATATTTCTATATATTTATTTTATATAAGTTTTATGAGTATTATTTCTTATTTAAAACCAAAATTAAAAGCTTTTAATAAAATAATGTACAACTATATTTTTTTTATTATTATGTACATGTTAGTTATGCAATTAAAAATATTATTTTTATTAGACTATATTTTTATTATTTTTATTAATTTAATTAAAAGATTATTATAATAATTTAAAGATAATAAAATGAGTATTAATCTAAATAAAATATCAAGATAACAGTATATACAACAATTAATATATATAGCTATGAACATTTGCTATGACTTTTGATAATAGCTAATGTATAATATTATCTATGAAATTTATGGCTCATAATGAAAAATAGTCTCTCAAAATAAATTCTTAACTTTTGTTTCAAATTGTATTTGTCATAACTAGAGTTAGCTTTTAGCTACAATTTTATAGTCCTAGTAGCACATTAAATATTTGAGCTATAGATATGAAAGTTTCATAATAATAGTTCTTATTATTAGCCATGAAAATTAAATTGTGACTGAAAATATATAATAGTATCTACAAAGTATATGATTTGTGACTAATTATAATTTCATTTGCTATGAAACTTTGCCTCTCAAAGCAAAATCTTAACTTTTGTTTTAACTTTTAGTTATTGTAGCAATAATTAGCCTTATTTTAAGCTACAATATTTTAGTCTTTATAGCTAATTGAATATTTATCTATGAAAAATATTATAATATATTATATCCATAGCAAAAGATTTGAAATGTTTAGTTATAAAATTTTCATATCCGTAATTAATTGATGTTATTGAAAATTATTAGAGGAATCTCACATCGAAAAAAGATACATTCAACAAGGGATATATAACTAAAAAAGACTTATAAATAATTAAAGTTTGAGTTGAAGTGTGGTGCTAAGTCAATGAATAAATGTGTTCCCTTATAGAACTCATGAAGAAGATCTCCCAAGTAAGTGAGCTCCCCGACTATAATTGATATTAGAGTTGAAGATTCGACAAGTTGTTTGGCATGAACGAGTAAAAAGGCGGTGAACATATTTTGTGACCTAGATCATTACAAGTAGAAAAGGTTATGGTGAAAAACTTGACATATTTGTCACAATTAATATTTTTGTAGCAAATATTTTCAAGTTTTAGTTATAAATATATATATATATATATGCTTGTAGCTAATATACAAGCATTGGTATAGATATTATTTACTATGGCTAAATGAAATAAGCTTTTGCTATAAATTTATTATTATTATGGCAAAAATATTTAATTTTTTAGTTATATAATTATTTCAAATGTGGTAAAAAGTACTAGCTCTTGCTACAAAAGTAAAAATTATATGGCTAACTTTTAGCTACGTCACTTCTAATTACGATAAGCTATAAAAAATTGCAACCATGGCTAAATCATTTAGCTAGATAAGTTTGTACATTTAGCTACAATGTATTCCATGGCTAGATGTGCAAAATGTTGTATGTTTAAAGGTTTAGTTATATGTGAGTATATGTTATTTATAATTAGATATACCGAAAAGAAAATAATATATATTTTTATATGTAACATATATGAACATATAATAACATATATCAGTTGTATGTTGATATTTCATTTGTAAATCAACTAATATATATTATTATATATAACTTATATGAATATATAACAATATATATTAGTTTGAATATTGATATTTTATTGTAAATCAACTGATATATTTTATTACAAATCAACTGATATATGTTGTTATATGTAATATATATTAACATATATTAGTTGTATACTCATATTTCTTTTCCAAACCTATATATGTTGTTATATGTAATATAAATGAATATATAACAGTAAATAACACTTTGTATTTTTATGTTTCTTCTCTAAATCATGTGATATATGTTACATATATCAACATATATTAGTTTATATATTGATATTTTATTACAAATCAATTTATATATGTAGTTATATGCAACAAATATCAGCATATACCCGTTGTATGCTGATATTTTATTATAAATTAACTTATATATGTTATTATATATAACATATATCAATATATATCATATATATATTGATATTTCTTTTGCAAATCAACTAATAGATATTGTTATATGTAACATATATGAATATATAACAACATATAACACTTTATATTCTTATGTTTCTTCTCTAAATCATGTAATATGTTACATATATCAATATATAATAGTATATAACACTTTGCATTCTCATATTTTTCCTCTAAATCATCTTATATATGCTGATATATGTTACATATATCATTATATAACAACATATAACACTTTGTATTCTTGTATTTCTTTTTTAAATCATGTGATATATTATATATATCAACATATATTAGTTATATATTGATATTTTTTTATAATTTAACTAATACATATTATTATATATAATATATATGAACATATAATAATATATATTAATTTATATGTTGATATTTTATTGCAAATCAACTTATATATGTTATTATATATAACATATAATAACATATATTAATTAAATACTGATTTTTTTTGCAAATTAACTAAAATATGTTATTGTATGTAACATATAACAATATATAACAACACATATTAGTTTTTATATTAATATTTTATTATAAATTACCTAATATATGTTATTATATATTATATGTATGAACATATATCAATATATATATATATATAAGTTATATACTAATATTTCATTTATAAATTAACTAGTATATGTTGTTATATGTAACATATATCAACATATAACAACATATATCAATTGGTAATATTTAAAAATTAATACTGTAAAAGTAATAAATGTTATATATAGTTAAATATATTTTAGTTATATATTGGTATATATTACATTTTTATTTTATTTTTAATTATACTACTATTATTTTTTTTTCAATTTTGACTTCCAACTTTTTCATTTTTACCCATATTATTAGTTTTTCTTTTCAAATTTATGTATTTTGTTTTCTTCTTTTGCACTTTTGTTTTCTTATTACGCATTTCTTCCAGTTTTGCAGTTAATTCATTTCTTCTTCTTCTTCTTCTTCTTCTTCTTCTTCTCACTTATGAGAAATAGTTGCTAATTTTAAAAGACTTTATTGTATTACCTACTAGGCTTTGAATGCTGAAAGCACTGTAACAATGGTTCACAACATCAAATATTTCCACTTCCAAACTTCAGCAATCTTGTTATTTGGCTTTTTATCTTGTAATTTTTTTTCATTTTATTTTTGTTTTATTTGTTTTTTGGGGTATATTGATTGATGATTTTTAGTTCTTTTAATGTAAGCATTTTAAATGTTCGATAATAATTATTTACAATTATATAAATGGTTCTTTTCTATTTTATTTCATTTCTACAATAACAATTATTATTTTCTGTTTTTATTTCAATTCTTACAATTTCCTTCAATGTACAATAACTAATTTGTATTATCTAATTCTTACTATTTTTTTTATGATTTACATTATGTTTTTGTAATTAAATTCTCACTAAACTAGTTTTAACTTGCTAATTTTGCAATTAATACAAGTGCTTAGTTTATTGAGTTATGTTTTTCATTAGTTGTTTATTTCTTTGGCATGATTAATAAGTGAAATTAAGAATCTATAAAAAATTTGGCTATGTCATTGTCAATGAGTGGATGCAATGCACATTGCATCGATTTCTATTATTCTGGAGGAGAAATAAAATTGAAGTGGTATGGTATATAGCAATAATTGAGCCTATTCATGGGTAGGAATAAGTTCATTGGAGAGTATACAATCGATGTAATCAAATAGCTTGCATGAAATTATTGATTCAAATAACTGGCTTTAACTTTCTTGAATTATTAAAAAAAACTTCTAATAATGAAAATGTAACTACATTTATTTTGGACAAATTTTAAAATTATAAGAGTATAAAACTATTATATATTTAGTTATATTTCAGTATATGTTATATATAACAATATATATTTATTAAATTTTAAAAGAATAAGAATATAAAATTACTATATATTTAGTTATATATTGGTATATGTTACATATAATATATATATATATATATATATATTAAATTTTAAAAGAATAAGAGTATAAAAATATTATATATTTAGTTATATATCAGTGTATAATACATATAATAATATATACTTGTTAAAAAGAATAAGAGTATAAAAATAATATACGTTTAATTATTTGTCGGTATACGTTACATATAACAATATATACTTGTTAATATTTAAAAGAACAACAAAATATGTAGGTATATGTGTATATATGTCAGTATATAACTATTTTATAAATTTATTTATATGTCAGTATATGTTACATATAACTAGATATATGTGGGTATATATTGCAAAATACTAATAACATATGTACATATATGTGAATGTATGTAGATAAATGTGAGTATATATTGGTATATTTCAGTATATATTAGTATATGTTAATAAATATTGTATATACTTTAACTAAAGAATAATGGTATATGTTGATATATAACTGCATATGTGAATATATATTAGTATATGTTATATATAATTAGATACATATATATGTTACATATATGTAGGTATTTATCGGTATATGTTAATATATGTTACATATACTTCAACCAAAGAAGCATAATATATGTGAATATATGTCGGATATGTGGATATATGTCGGTATATAATTATTTTACATATTTATTTATATGTAAATATATGTTACATATAACTAGATATACTAAAAAGAATAACAATATATGTTATATATATGTGGATATATATCAGTATATGTTACATATATTTTAACTAAAAAAAAAATATATTTGAATGTGTGTGGATATACATTGGTACATAACTATTTTATATATTTATTTATTTGTAAGTATATGTTACATATAATTAGATATACCGAAAAGAATAACAATATATGTTTGTATATGTTATATACATAACTAAATATATGTGGGTGTATATTACAAAAGAATAATAATATATGTTATATATATGTGGGTATATATAGATATATGAGGGTATATATTAGTAATGTTACATATACATTAACTAAAAAATAACAATATATATTGATTTATGTTATTATATTTTAACTAAAAATAATAGTATATATCAGTATATGTCGTATATGTATATATTTGTCGGTGTATATTTCATATAATTAAATATATATATATATGTTATATAAATATAAGTATATATCGGTATATGTTATATATATTTTAACTAAAAAATAACAATATATATAGATATATGTTGGTATATGTGGATATATATTGGCATATAATTATTTTATATATTTATTTATATATGAATATATATTTTATATAACTAGATATAAAAAAATAACAACATATATTAGTATATCTTACATATAATGAGATATATGTGGGGTATATGTATGCTATCAAAGAATAACAATACATGTTATATATTTGTGAATATATATTAGTATATATCATTATATGTTATATATATTTTAACTAAAGAATAACAATATATGTTAGTATATGTTATATATAACTAGATAAATGGGTTGAATTTGAAAAGAATAATATTATATGATTATTATATTATATGAGTATATGTAAATATATGTTTGTTATAGAATATCAATATATGCGATATATGTTACATATAATTAGTAATATGTGTTAAATTTTTAAAAGAATAATAATATATATTAAATATTTTATATATAAATAAATAAATATGAGTATATGTTTAATTATATTTGAATATATGTTACATATAATTAGATATACACGCATAAAAGTATGAATTATGTTACATATTAAAAAATATTTTAAAATAATTTTTATAATATATGTTAAAATTATTTTTTTAAAAAAAAATAAATTAAATAAAATATATAAAAATGTGTGCTTAAAATATAATATTTAAAATTTTTAAGTATTTATTAATAACTCAAAAGTTTTCTTAATTATAAAATAATTATGTTTTAATCACATTTTTTTTAAATTTTCTCAACCAATCAAGTAGAAAATTATTATGTTTTCTAACTTAAATGTTTCCGAGCCACTGGCACTCAGAACACTCTGGCTGCAAATTACCAATAGCAAGCAGAAACAAATTGAGCCGCAATAGTTATTTTCGTAAATTTAAAATATATATATATATATATATATTTTAAAGTATTTTTATAAATTCTTTTTTGTGATAGTATTTTTTGAAACTGGCCATTTTTTTTAGTTAGTTTTGTAATTGACCATTTAAATAATTTATTAAATCCCCAAAGATTTTATCAAGTACATACCTCTTTGATCTTTTAAATATGTATTAACTTACCTGGTATATGGAAAATTTTTTTTACTGCATGTTAAAAAAGGGACATAGAATTCAAATTAGAGACTTTAACAAAAGTAATATACTTGATATTATATATTCATGACCATCAAACTACATTCTGTTATTTTTTTGAAACAAACATCAAATGCATTAGCTAACAAAGCAGTACAATAGGGAAATCGTCCCAAACATGAAATCTGGAAAACATAAATGATTTCCTAGCAAGATTATGGGCCAACGTATTATTAGAACGACAAACCCATTTAACACACACATCTAGTCTTGCGGATAGTAATAGTTTGCAATAAGAAATGATCAACCCAAACTCTAACAAGTCTGCGAGTGAAGAGCATAAAGCATGAATAATAACTCGAGAGACAGTGAATATACACCCTGGAGAAGAAAAAGATACAGCAAGCCAGGAAAGAGTTTCTTGAAGAGTTATGGCCTCAACCATTCTTAAATCTGTATCACTGCTAAAAAAACCTGATAAAGCTTTTTGAAAATTGCCTTCTTGATCTTCCACCAAGGCTCCAAAGCCACCAGTTCGTATGTCATTAAAAATTGCACCGTCAATAAAACAGTTCCATTCAGGGCTTTGACTCAGACTGTAGCTAGGATATCTGCTTGAGACAGGCTGAACAGTATGATAAGCCTGTTCATTAAGATCCATAGCAGATAGCCACTCACGTTGGAAATCCAATGCCTTGACTTTTATACCATCTGATTTAACTTTTATTCCCCTCCAAATGAAATCATTGCAGACCATCCAGATTTGCCAAGCCACCACAACAGCTTCACACATTCTGTCAGAGCACAAGTTGAGGATAACTTGTATAAAAAATTCTTGAAATTGCATATTACATGAGAAATTCCTGAAACCCATACAGACTTAGATCTTTGACAATATAAGCGAATATGATCAATAGTCTCAACAACCCCACATATAGGACAAGACAAGTCTAATTCGACACCTCTATGCACAAGCCGATCCTTAGCAGGAAGCAAACCGCGTAAAGCATGACCATCAAACTACATTTTGTTGATTTATATATATGAAAGTTTAATCTAACAATAAATCATATTCTCCTAAATTATAAATTCATAATTGATTTCTCCCTTACCCTATGTATCAATACTCAACAAAAACAGTGTTTTCATTTTTGAAAATAACCTGTCTGTAGTACTTTATAATTGCTCAACTAGGATCGTAAGTAAAAGAGTGAATATTACTTGGTTTAATAATTTTTTGTCCGAATTAAATTTAAGCATGAAAGCATATACATTAATATAATTTTACTGGTAAATTATATTTTTCTAACAGAATTACATTAAATATTTTCTAAGCTTCAGCTTACTACATAAGCATGGCCACGGTTCGGTTGAATCATTGAACTGGACCAGTAGTTTCTGTTCGGTTCACTGAACCGAATCATAACCGTGATTAAAAGTTCAGAATCGGAATCAGAATCTTCCTTTAAGGTTCCGGTTCAGGTTTCAAAATATTTGAACCGGAACTGAACAGGCGGTTCAGGTTCAAAACCAAAAAATTAAAAAAAAAATTAAAGGTATTTTATGAAAATAAAAAATTCAAAAAATCTATAAATACACTATTTTTTTAATTCATTTTCTAATTTTTATACAATTTCTCTCAATCATCAAATTTTAATTATCTAATTTAACTCTAAATTCTTCAACCCTCAATTCTCTAATTTCTACTCTATTAAATTCTTATTATTATTATTATTTGTTACTGTTAATTATTATTATTAGTAATATTTATTATTTATTCTTATTATTATTTGTTATTATTGTTAGTAATATTTAATATCTATTGTTAATTATTATTATTTTATTATTATTATTATTTATTAGTATTGCTAGTAATATTTATTGTTTGTTAATTATTATTATTTTGTTATTATTATTATTAATAATAATTGTTATTATTATCATTGTTAAAAAATATTATTATTATTATTATTATTATTATCATCGTCATCATCAATTTATATTAAAATGACAAGTTCTAATCATTTTTATAATATAAGTGATGATGAATAAATTTCACAACAATATATTAATATTTTGGATGATGAAAAAGAAGTAAATTTATAATTGCAAGACACATTATTTATATTTATTGAATATTTCAAATGTAATATTAAATATTTATAATTATAATTTATATAGTTAATTGATTTTTAGTAATTATGTTCAAATATTTTTTTAATTTTTTCTTTATACTTTAATTGTAATATTAAATATTTATAAATAATATTATTTGATTTAACTTAAATAATATTATTAATTTTATAATTGGTTTTAATCTCATAAAAAATATTATCATGTATCAATAATAGTATTTTCTTTTAAATATAATTTTTAAAAAAAATTGATTTGAACCGATGGTTCAAACCGAAACTAGAACCAAAACCGGACCGATTTTTAAGAGCCTAAATATTAACTGAACCGGCTCTTAACGATTAAGGTTAATGTTCACGAAAATTATAAACCGAAACCAGCAGTTCTAAACCGACAGTTTCGATTAACCGAACCGTGGCCATAATTATTACTACATATGTTTATGATCACTATACAAACATGAACTTTAATAATTATGTATTTATTAATATATAATTTTCTATTTGTAAGTTTCAAACTGAAAAAGGCACAGTAATAATATAAAGCTATATATGACATAGAATAAGTTCCAAAAATTAGATTAAAAAAAACCCAGTTAATGCATCAACACAAAATCAGATCAATTCCATTGTTAGCTGCATGTTAAACTTAAGCTTAAACTCAAACTCAATCAATCTCACCTATATATATATATATATGTTTAAGCTGAGCTCAAGTATACTTAACTGACCCAACTCAGCACATCAACAATTCTTTCCATTAGTGGTGGCAACAGCATTAATCACTTAACTAAAACTAAACTAAAACACCCAGAAATCTAAACTAAAACACCCCAGAAATCCATTAGTTCCCATGCACCCCAGAAATCTAAACTAAAACACCCACCACATAAGGCTAAACTTTGAACCCATCCCCTCATCTACTATTCTGAATCTATGATTTGTCCTATAAACATTTCATCTTCACCCTGAAAAGGCTTTTGTAACCGTAAAACCAAATAGATTTTGCATCATTGGCACAAAACGCTGAAAAAATCCTGGCATTTCCCACCAAGCAAAAGGCTTCTCGATTCCCTTTACTCGAGATTGCGAGGGAAAGACAGACAACAATCAGTCACCCCTTGTGCAAGTGAAATGAGATAAGATTAGATGCTAACTAATTCCACAAATACAAAACCAAAATTAAAATACAGTATAACCAAAAAAATAAAAAGGCTCACTCATACAGCAACACACCATCCCACACCTCCTAAAAGCACAATACCCAAACCAAAGCTTTCAAACATCTGGCTAAAAAAGGTTCTCCCATACCGCACAAAATATAGTTTGCTTGTTGAATGATGAAGCACAGACGCAGTGGTCCCACCCGGTACTTAGGTAGATCATATCCCTCTTCCATCTCCTAGGTTGGTTGTAAGAAAGACCTCTGGCTATGAATATCGGTTCTCAGTTGTCAAGCTACCACTACTACTCCCAGCCACACGGTTTGGTTCCCCTGCTCTGGCTGCCAAAGCAAGAACTTCAGGTGACATCTCCCAGCTTCCGCTTTTTCTCCCCCAACTAGATCTTCTTGGATTCATTCCACCTCGGTCACCTTCCTCCACTGCTGTCCTTATATCTGGAGATACTTCACCTAATTCACTGTCCTTTATGTTCAAGCGATCATTATTTACAAGTTGGCCTTCACCATGATCAGCCATAGCACCCATATCTCCCCATACTGTTTTCCTACCCATTTCTATGTCATCCACAGCTTTCCCCATATTTGGACTCATAAAGCCTCCACCAATTGGTCGAGTAGGTAATGCTAGTTCTCGTGGCACCTTTGCCCTGAAATTGTTCTTGGACAGAGGAATACTGGAGCGAAAGATCTCCTCAAAGTTTTCAACCATACCTTTATTATAGGGGTTTGATCCCCAATCATATCGATATCTGAAATTCTCATAAGTAGTCTGAAAAGGAAAAAAGGGGAAAAAATCAACTTGTATTAACATCTTATATCAAAGATGATTTAAGACTTCAGAAGAATTTTCTAAAATAGGGTAACGACACAAGGAAGATGCATTTCTTACCTGATTTGTGCTAATGAGATATAAATGGAAGGCAGTAAGGCCACCAACAAACCACATTGATATGAAAGTGTAAACTATTAGAACAATGGAGGCAGGGGTTTTGATCATTGCTTTCCAAATGGATGTGTTCTCCAATTCCATGATCCTTCTAATATAGACCCAGCAGAATGCAAAAACATATATACAAAGAAGGGTTGTTGAGAAGACAAACAAGAAGAAGAATCGATAATTTCTCTGCACCATTAAGAATCTTGCCTTGAGACTGATATTCCACAAATTAACAGAAAAAGCTATTCAAAAAAGCATCAAATTAACCAAAACAAATTACTAATATTAGCATTTATGAAATGTTAATTCCAGAAACATGTGACCAGCAATATGTATCTGATAATAGAGCAAATTCTTACATATATAATATATTAACATTTGATCCATATATCATATTAATATCTCATCCAAAATTTTAGGACATTTATTCACAAAAAATTGTTGGGTCATATCAAAGTTTGAGGCGCAATCAATCAGGCTTGCGTGCAGTGTAGATATTACTCAATGCTGGTATAGAAAAAATGTTTTCATGTAAAAATGGAAAAAGAGAGAAGAAAAGAAAACTGGTCGTCAATCCAACACAACACCCACAGGATGATAATATTTTGCTTGTTTCACTAAACATTAAGTATGGCCATAGTAACACAACTTTAAACAAAGGTTACTTACCAACCCAATACATTGCCCAACCCAAGGGCAGTGATGGTCAAATCGTTCCACACAGTTATTGCATATTGAACAATGTGAACAGCGAGGAGGTCTGTAAAGCATGCAAGTATCACAATATTTAATCTTCACAACTGCTCCATTAACCTCTACTTCCTTAAAGCGTGGCAAACGCAACTGTGGAGTTTGGCCTGGGCCAGCATCAGCACTTCCATCAAATCCTTCTGGTTCTGGAGGATGTGCATTACGGGGAATTATGCCAGGATCTCTTCCAGAGGTTAGCAGGAGAATAATTAAAACCTGAGATATCACATCCATTTGAGTTCACTATTACAGGAATTCTACATCTTGCTATAGAACACAATGCTAACAATGTGTTGATGCTTTCACTTCTGGGACAAGATATCTGTCTATAAAACAATTAAGCAAACTTAGACCAGTAAATTTGCTCCCACATTCTTCACAAAAATATATATATATTGGTAAAGGCATCAATGGCAACATGCTGTACTGGAAAAAAAGCTTACTACAGTCCATACAACACACACAGGTGGCAAGCAGGTTGGGCCATTCTTAGTGCCACTTTTTTTAAACACCTTTGGCTTGGACCACTCTAGTTTCCACCAAGTTAACTTTTTGGAATTCATTGAGTTATTCAACTCGTGTTTGTAATTTTTTTCAATATTGAAGGTTCTTTTGTACTTTTTCAATTTTGGCCTTCTTAAATTTGTTATTCAATTTTTTCAAAGTTAAATTATGCTAGATTACCAGTTTGACCCTGATACTTTTCAAGCCATTTCAAATTAGTGCAAGTTCTCATGAACTTTAACTCCTATCTCTATATGTTTGGTTTAAGTTGGAAAAAACCACATCTGCACACATCAAAATGTTGTACAAATGGTTTGACAAAGCTTCAATGTGAATCAGGAAAACTTAAAAATGGGGGGGAGAAAAGGGCACAAAGTTCCCACTGCAATAAGAGACGCCACGAACAAGCGTAGTGTCATTTAGTTTCCATATACAAAATAAGCCTAGCCTGTGTCCTAACTCCAGCACCACCCTAGCCTACATAAGTAAACAACAGTAAACACACTGAAGGCCGTGCTGAGAAATGGATTTACTCTTAGACTACCAGGAGGTTGAATCTGAAGAAGATAGTTAGTAGGTCGCCTATAGTACCTGTGTGTGTGTGTGTGTAATAAACACGTGTCTAACGAACAGAAAAATAAATAGCATATAAATAATTACTTTACGTCATGCTTTTTATTTTTTATCTTTTTGTGAGACTAGGCACTCAGCTGTAACACATATCAAAAACTAAATAAAGATATACTTGCAACATTATGGTCATTATCCATTGTCTGCATCAATCTGAAGCACGTTAACTACAAAAACAAGGGCAGCATGGTCAGAGGTGGCACTGATGACGACTATGGTTCACAAGAAAGTCCAGGTCTCATGTTTTCGAATAGTAAAAGAAATCCTTGATAGGTTTAGAGAAGTAATGAACATCCCTCTAAAAGGTTCATCCATCTTCTAAAAAATAACACATCAAAAAAAAATTGGAGCAATGACAAGAAATTCCCTGCAGAAAGTCTTGCAAACAGTACTTAACCCCTTAGGCTCCTTTAGACAACAAAAACCAGTTTCCACAATTTTCCATGTTTATCCCCCTAGTATACACAACTAGAGGTGGTAATCTTCTGTCAATCCCATTTAACCAACCGTAATACCACTGACACACATTAAATTAAATTATGCATTAAATTTCTGTCTAGGAAATGCTTAGGTTCTCTCTGCACATGCCCTCTACCCAACAGTATCCAAGAACCCACATTTTGTTCCTGCTTTGTCTTGGGCTGGATGCATAAGGCTGACTAAAGATTTAATTGGTGCTCATTTATTGAGCTTTAGCTGCTGGAGAAATACACCAATGCAACAATCACGCTATATTGGATCTAGCATCCATCCCAAAATCAGGGAAGTTCCAGACTCTGGATAGTTCTTAATAAAATTCAATATAAACAGCTTTGCATTCAGAAACAGTGTGTGCTTTAGCAACAGGCAAGCAAGCCTGAGGCATCAATCAAAAGAACTCAAGGATACACTACACAAAGTCTTGTTGGAAAATCCCGTTTGCCTCGGAACTTACATGCTCAGGGGCCAGATTGAAATTTTCAATAACACACCACAATCTGCTAACAACTTTCCTATGTCCTTACCATCATTTTCAGGTAGCTAACATGCAGAAAATGTGGGAGAATATTAGACATTCCTCAAAGTTACTAACTTTAAGCCTAGGAAAACTCACAATGCAATTTAAAGATCTAAAGACACAAAAATTAATGTGTGAACTTGGGAAAGAGAGAGCTCACATATACAGTGAACACAACAGCAGCAACCATTACTGATATTCCCATATGAACAGAAAATTCGTCCATCAGTTTTCTGGCGACAAATGTGCAAAAGATTGCAACAGGAGCAACTATCAGCAATATAGTCAATGCAAGAGATCTTACATCTGGTCCAAATACAAACCTCCCCTGAAGAAAAAATTTCTGCAAAAGAACATATAAAACCATTAAGTTCCTTGAAAAAGCACTGTAACAGACATACTTATTGGTCACAACTAACATTAAGTTATGGCATACTTTCAAGCCTCTACAGTATGGGCTCGATTGAAATTTCAAGTAAGCACCTAAATTGTTGAATTACAGACTTAATTTCTATTCAAGGAAATACAATTGGAGTAAATCAGACATAGCCTTAGGGAACTGGGACAGATCACCATTATTTTGGTTTTCCATGTGGCAATCAACCATCACCAATTAAGATCAGTTTGCAACTTCACAACTGTAATTATTACGAAATGTAAAACAGAGTTCACCAGTTCAGTCAGATTGAAGCTCACATAATATAGATCTCATTACTTCAATCAGTTCTCTAACCTCATCAAGCAATCCATTTTCCCCTCCTTTACTTCCCCTTATTAACAAAATATTGTCTCAAAGTTTTGCCAAGTCTATATGAGCTCTTGAAAATAAAAAATAAAAGCAGCATTCTTTGCAGTCTTGCCATTGGAAAAGCAGTATCATATAAACAGACCCTTTCAATTGCCAATGGCATCAAAAACAAGCACAAGAAAGTAACTTCATTTTGGTCGCAAGAATTGTAATTTTAAAAAATGGCTAATCTCAAAAACACTAAACAATATTTCTTGAAATTTAAAATTTGAGCTCCCCACTTCACAAGCAAAACAATTGAGGAAAATAACATGCTTATCCTACTTGCAAGTTTAGAAAATATAGGAACAGCTACTCCACAAACTGTATATTAACTAGTACAACTACTTTATAATAAATAAAACAATCCATCATTTCACAAGCTGTCTATACCAGTAAAAGGCAGTGTCTGAATATAAAACTTCAATCGAATTCAATTAAGGAGTGAAAAAAGTTTATACATTGCAAGTTGTGATTGGATAATATGAAGACGACTTACATTGCTCCCTTTCCAAGTTTGATAGACCCGTAAATCACCGGACCCGCAGCCAGCCGATCCCAGATCGGCTCGCTGAGGTGGCGGAACTACATACATTTCTCAATATACAACAACAATATCTTCTCCGCTTCTCTTTCGCTCTCTCTCTCTCTCTCTCTGACAGCTTATTAAGATCCCTTAAACTCCTAAAGAACCAAAAAAGGAGAAAACTTTGAGAGCTTGAAAAGCTCTCAGAGTTAATTTTTTAGGGTTTCATGAGATTTCCGGCATGGTTGGATCGGCGGTGTTGGTGGTGGGTTTTTTTTTTTTTTAATTTTCGGTTTTTTGGCTTAATTAACAGGTTGAAAGAGAAAGTGAAAATGGATTGGGTGTATATCTGGCTTTACAGCAACGGGGAAAGGGTGAGGTGGCGAGATTTGATTGGAAGAATTCGGGTAAAGATGGACCGGGTGAGGTGGGTGTGGACCGGGTTTGATTGTTTTTTTTTTTTTTATGAAGATGGAGATGGAGAAAAATTTCTCTCTATTAAGCTGGACAGGAACTCAGTCTCCGTCACGTGGAGATCCGTAAAAAATATATATAATATATATATTATATACATATAATATCTATTATTCTATATATATTATTTTTTATTATATATTATATTTTAATTATTTATACGTAAAAAATATATTTATTTTGATATATTTTATTTTATTTTTATAATATTTTTATATTTTATTATATATATTTATTGTATTATTATTTTATTCAATATATAATTATAATAAATTATTATTTTTTATATTTTTAAATATAATTTCAAAAATAAAATAAATAAAAAATTTCCATGGCGGCAAAGACAGAAACGAGAGAAAATATTTCTCTGGTTATATGGCATGGACAGAGCACGCGGATTTCCCCTCCCAAAATATTTTCTCTACCTCTATTACGTCCCATTGTCAAACCTATAATAAATTTCCTTTATAATAATCTAACTAATGTCAATATTATCTTATAATTTTTATTATAATAAAATTATCATAATTAATAAATTTCTTAAATATATATATATTATATGATAATTTTATTATAATATACTAATTAATATATTTCTTAAATATATATATATATATATATTTTATATGAAAAGACAAAGTCCCTGTCCATACTCTTTCATATACTTATACTAGATCATATATTTTTTAAAAAAATATAAAAATTTCTAATAAAAATTGAATAAAAATTTATTATTGTTAGAAAATATAAGTCTAAAATTTGAAATAATAATAGTTTCATATATCTGATAATAAAACTAAAATAATAATAGTTTTTATATATCTGATAATAAAACTATATTTCTCCGCGTCGGTATATGTTAATGGTAGTATCTAATTAGGTTGGTGGTAAGCTGTGTCTGGTGAATGAGAAAACAGGAGGGAAAGAGAAGGAAATGACAGAAAATAGAGAGAAAGAGAATTATAGAGGAAATCAGTTATGAGATCATTCACTATTGTTATTTCATTTATGTTTATGGATAAATTAAATTTCACTAAAATAAAGACTCAAAAATTAAATTCGTTTTATATTTTATTTTTAAGTTTAAATATTATTAAGAACTCATTAAATTCCATAAGTAAAAAGGGACTCAAAAGAAAAAGTGAATTAATTTAAGGACCTAATTTAGTTTTTCAATTTAAAAAGAAATAAAATTAATAAGTTAAAATCATCGACTTCAATTCATGCATATTATTAAAAAAATTATAAGATATTATATAAAATTATTTTAGATATATTAAAATATTTTTTATTAATTTATTAATATAATATTATTATTTTACTAATTAAATTATAAAAAAAATTAAATAATATTTTTTATTATATAAATTGATAATTTGAGGTGATAAATTTGTTTTTTGTTTTAATATAGGCCAATGTGTATATTATATGCGTCGCTTATCAACGGGCCGTGCGAAAAAGAATGTGTTAAGAGCTAACAGAGATTTCACATTGAAAAGAAAAATGGAGAGATTAATCTATTTTCAAGAGCAATGCGTGTAATTATTAAACTTGAAATATTTATTATATATATAATTAAATATCTAAATGTACGAATGAAAAAGAATTATTTTCAGGAAATTAAAAAAAATAAAATAGCAAGAAGCATAAAATACAATGATTAGGCCCTTCTGGTGGCATTCACAGCCATAATGCACGCACTTGGAAGCACTTGAAAAGTGAGCAATGCATTGAACTTTGCAAATAATTCAGGTGGCTCTGTAGCTTTTTCTGCGCAGCAATTAACCAAATTCAATTCAATTATGAACACTACATCTTCTTTTTTAATTAATTAATTTCTCTACGGATGGGACTAAATTGTTGTTAAAGTTATTGTTTAAAAAAAATTTGTTGTTAGCCTTCGGTTTTTGGTTATGGTTATTATTTAAAGGTACGATTGCTATTAGCATTTTGGTCATTGAAAAGATATAACTTATGGAAACAAATGGACCCACCGATATCAACTGCCTATTATGATTAGAGAATATTATAATGTATACAGTAAAAAAAAAAGTTGAGTTTGCAAATATACATATACGCCAGATTTTTCAATTTTACAATTTCAAAGTTAATTTTTTTTTCTATTTTTATAATTTTTTTTATTTTTTTACTTTTTTATTTTTTAATTTTTTTATTTAAATTTTTAATATCATATTTTTAATATAAACACACACTAAATTTAATATATTATTATATAAAAATACCGTAATATTAAAATTTAATATAAAAAATTTTATTATTATTATAATTCTATCTTATTCAACTCTGAAAAAATTATTTGATATAAAATTTATTATTTCTTGGACAAATAAAAAGTTATTTGAATTTCCTAAAACATTTAGATTATAAGATATTCACCACTGTTTTCATACCAATAATATTTTCTTGGTACTCAATCTAAATGCTTTTTTCCTTTTTTTGTTTAATATAAAAAATTTAAATTAATTTTATGGGTTGTTAATTTAGGATATTATTAAAAAAATTATTAAAAATATATTTTATATAGATATATTACTGAGATTATATTTTATTAAAAAAATAATATTATTATATTTAAAAAATATAATAAAATATTAAAAATATACATTTAAAAAAATACTAATTTACTTAATTATAATATAATTTTATTGAAAAATTTTAAATAATACTTAAAATAAAATAATTATAGATAAAATATTTTATTAATTTATTTATAAAATTTAATAAATTTAATATTTTATTTTATAAGAATTATTTGCAGGTTATTATGATATTTTTAATAAAAAAAATTATTTTATGAACTTTTTTCTGAAATTATGATTCTATCAAACACTTTAATCGAAGTATAGAAATTTTTGGTTGGTAATCATTAATTGTATTAGACAATTTTTTTTACAATATTAGCATGTAATAATTAATACAATTAAAGTAAAGGCCTAAATCTTATTCTTCGGCCTAATTCTTGTTCTTTACTCCGCTCACAAAATTGGAATTTTCTTGATGGAAGATATTAATGGTGTTTCATTATTTCTTATAGTATATAGAATGCGGTCAATAGACTATTTTCTTAAATAAATAAACAAAAAGATCAAAGTTATAATTGTGAATACAATAATGATATTAAATAAAAAAATTTAAAGTTTCAAAAAATCCTAAAATATTATTATTATTATTTTGATCTCATATATAGAAATTAAAAGAGATTTCTTTTGGATTGGACCGCGAGGATAACCCAAACCTTAACCCAAATTCAAAAGTAGCATGATATAGCCTTTTGTGCTTTTTGTCAAGAATAGGGCGAAACCTAAGTAAACCCTTTGGTTATGAAAATCATAATTTACAATCCAAACATACTTCAGCCAACCATTCTCCACCTGAAAATCCCAATGTCACAATCCAATGCTTTGTTAGCCAACCATTCACCACTTGGTTGCCCTTCACAACCCATCCATCTCTAAAATTTACAGTATGTATGTATATATATATATATATATATGTTAAAAAAAACAATTTAAACAATTTAATAAAGAAAAAAAAATAACAAACATAAACATAATGTCAATCTAAAAGTTGTGAAACAAACTCTTAAAACCGTAACCAACCAGTCTACTAATTTTGAGACAATGGGCCATCAATAGAAAAACTTTGCTAGCCATGAGGCGACATTATAACCAGCACCAACAAGACTCGCAATCTCCCATTACCTTTTATCAATGATCATGTTCATCCGTACTTTGTTTCTTTGTCTTAACTCAACCCAAACCAAATGGCCACCCCCACATCAACTCTTACCAAACTCTTACATAAACATACACTACGTTAGCTTCCTTCAGAAATAAATTATGCCAATGCTGATCAATTTCATTAATCCCTTCTATTTTTTTCCTCTTTTACTTAAATCTCAATTAAGACTAATAATGATTACAAGTAATCTTTCAAATTCAGTTATATCTCTATTTCTATCCAACTTTCTAAAATGCTCATATGCAGATATATACAATAAGGAGTTCTTTTTTTTTAAATGGAAAGCTAAATTTTGAAATGGTTGACAATAATAAACTAGAACTAAACTCATATAAAAGATTGTTGTTAATCATATATAAAGAATTGATTTGGGGCTTAAGCAATGGGTTGAAATCTGCTACTGCTAGGAGAACTATTATCTGCATTTTGTATTTTCTTTTCCCACCAACTCTCACCCCACATTTTTGCCTCTGCAACTGCGAGATCTCGGTATAAATCCTTTTGTATGATCATTGCTGTCACTCTTGGAGAAAAATCCATTTCAGGCCATGGCATAACAACCTTATTTTTGCCCTCTTTCGGTTCATATTTAACTGACAACAAATAGTCCATGGCAGATACTAATTCATTTGTTGAAGGACGTAGATTTGCATTTTCATTCAGACATGTTGATGCTACATCTATAGCCTTGTTCAACATAGATAATGAAAATTGACCTATCAGCAATGGATCTGTTAACTTTAAATAATTTCCACGGTCTCTCATCAGAGGCAATGCCTGAAAAAATTTTGGAAAATTATTAATTGAAGGTATGTTAAACAGTAGTGATTATAATTTAACCTGTTCGATAGATATAATTATACCCAATGAATTAGATGCATTCGACGACCTTCAATTTCATCTACTGCTCGAATTCCAGTAACTAGCTATAACAGCACAACTCCAAAACTGTAAATGTCAGTCTTCAGAGTCAATCTTCTAGTTGAGGCATATTCAGGGGCGCAATAACCATATGTACCCATGACTTGTGGAGACATGAGACTGTTCTCCAATCGGATCGAACTTTGCAAGTCCAAAATCTGAAAGTTTTGGATAGAATCCTTCATCTAGTAATATGTTTGATGCTTTTAAGTCTCTATATATGACAGGAGGTTTTGAATTGTGTAGACAATCCAATCCATTTGCAGTCCCTGCAGCTATCTTCATCCTTGTATTCCAGTCAAGAGGCTCCTTGTCAAGTGTAACATCTGTGCATACACCCCCCACGAGATCATCATAATTGTATTGTAGTTTTATAAACATTTAACTCAGCGTAATGGAATCTAATAAAATTTATTAAAAGTACACCTAAATCTATGTTTGGAATGATTCTGAGCAATGAAATGAAATGCATTTTTAGTTTAATGTTTGAACTAAAAATGCATTTCATTTCGTTCTAATATATATTTATGTTACGACTCACAAGCTAAAGTGAAGTAGGACCTGAACCATTATTAGCTACCATTTTAATATAGAATCAGAAGTAAAGAAATCGAAGATAATACCGAAAAAATGATCTTCCAAGGATCCCAAGGGCATGTATTCATAGACAAGAAGGCATTGCTCCCCTTCGGAACAGAAACCAATCATGTTGACAAGGTTAGGATGATGCATTAGAGTGAGCATGAGAACTTCCACCAAAAACTCCTTTTCTCCTTGGATACGTGATAGATCTAGCTGTTTAACAGCTACAACCTGCAAATGAATTAGCATATCAGAGGCCTTAATTCATCTATTCGCAGGTAAATTACACTCGTCATTCCTGAACTATTAACCGCTTGAACCAATGATTTTATGACGAATGAAGTATGCACATCAGCTTAGGGATGACAAGTAAAACCTATATTTGTAGGCAAATGAAACACATAATCAACATCTTTTTATTATTACCTGATCAGTAGCAGCTAATTTCCCTTTATAAACAGCACCAAAACCACCTCTGCCAAGAAAAGAGTCATCAGCAAAATTATCTGTTGCAATTGCAAGCTCTTCATAGGTGAATGTTGGAGCCGTATTATGAGATTTAGTCGTTTTTGTGGAAGTTGATAGTTCATGACTCGAATTTGCACTGACTTTTGATCCTGACCCTGTTCTTGATTCTGTATTTGCTTGGCAATATAAGACCACATTTTAGGTTCCACCAAAACAGAATTCTTGTGAAACAAAGCAAAAATCATAATTAAATATACAACAACAACAACAACAACTAAGCCTTAGTCCCAAACAAGTTGGGGTCAGCTGTATGGATCCTTAACAAAATAAGCTCAAAAGACACCAAAAAAGATACTCCAGCCTTAGGCCCTTTCCAAGACATGGATAATTAAATGTACAATAAAAGAAAAAATACATCTTAAAATTCAGAGCTTATCACATTCAAATATGGTTAAGCTATGTAAAAATTCATTTCTAAGTAAAGAATCTGAATATGAGATGATAATATGCACTATATCGAAATGTTGCTTTTGAGGCAACTGATGAGTAAGTAATCTGGTGGTTGAATGTCCACATCATAACAAACTTAGAGATTATAAATTTCACTATTGATAGTACTATTCCTTTTTAAAAAAAATTTCTGAAATACTGCTTTTGAATAATAATCTTAATGAAATTAAACCAGAAAAAGAGAATTAGGCCTAAAAATCTATATTTATATTTAATGAAGAATTTTCTACTGCACATTTCTTGTGCCTTACCTGCTTCAGAGTAGAAAAGGATTTTGATTCTGTCGTTTAATTATATACGCAGACAAATTTCAAGAATTTTATCACATTAAAATCACTAAAGAATAGCAAATATATGAATATGTTTCTCTCTTCTTTTGTTCTTAATTTGCTGTGTTTTTCAAAAAAAAAAAAGAATGAGGTAGAAGAATAATTAGGACTAAAACCTAAAACCTAATTAAACTATTTTCATGGCCATAAAATGAATCTTAAAAATGAAACTTTCATGGAGTCGCAATAAATAAATAAATAAAACCATTAAAACCTCAGGAAAGGTCATTGACAAAAAATAATAATAATATTACTGCACATAATTATAAAGAGAAAATGGCTATAAATCAATAAATAAAATAGGTAGATGAAGAAAGATATGAAACTCACCACGAGATGATTGTTCTTTATTGCTAATTTCGCGCTTGAGCTTCTTCCTATTCAACAAACCAAAACATGGGCAATGACCCATTTCCAGAATCAAAATT